>OX467091.1:14543537-19543537 GCA_950106755.1 Climacium dendroides
AGGTAACAAATGTACCAATTACTAGAAGAAAGCATACCCTACAACTATTAGCAATAGAAATATGTCTTGAAAGTTACTATGATCAAATAAATTAGTTTCCAAAGTGGACTTGCTATCTAGAGCTTGAGCACTGAGGGGGAAATTTTGTCCTAAGAAAATAAAAATATTTACAAAGCTTCTTTGAAACTGAAATCGGCAATCAGACTACTTCAACTTCAATCACGTACCTTCCGACATACTTCTCATTGATGGTTGGAAAGTCCATGATCAGTTCACCCAATTTCTTCTGTTTCGCCTCACCAGTCTTCAGGTTCATTCTGAACTCATACCTTCAGTGTCAACATATTTGGTTGAGTACCAGAACGTAGCATGTCATAGGTAAAGCAGAGGAGCACTGATTCAGAGGGCAAAGCGAAAAGCTCCGACTAGGATTAAACACCACAGGAATAATTTCCTCTGAAACTAATAGCATGGCTTACAATTCCTGTTCGACTTGTGGCTTTTCTTCAAGAAAAAAAGTAAGATCTCCGTCAGATAGTCGGCATGAATACAGTACAATTTCATCGCCCTCCTCCCACGAACTTGCTGAAACATCCAAGCAACAAAATTTGTCAATCTGACCAAGGTGACCACATGATAAACTATCAACTAATCTCTTACGGAGTCAATATATCCAACTAAATGTGCACTATGTTGATGCTGTGATAGAGAAATTCATAGTTCTGGTTGGAAGAAACATGCATGTCAAGACGCTACAAGAAAATGGAGAGTCCACAAAGTATTCAAAAGATTGAAGGACAACATTACTATAACAGAATCAAACCACCCATTAGAGCCTCTGAACTCACCATTATGATAAATATAGCATGGTGGAATGGTGAACCATTTGAGCTGGGATTCATTAGTGGCGTATCGCGGAAGCACTCCAAATCGTGCTTCCTTCTCTTTATCAAAAACTATAGGCAGCTTTCCCTTGACCATGCCCTACAACAAACCATGGGCACAAAAATAGATTGAGCTATAGTTGGATCATGCAAGACAAAGTGAAAGCAAACTCAAGTTTACACGATCAAGAAAGGTTTCCCTGCACCATAGAAGACCATATTATGATCATTGTGACCATAGGGAACAGCAATTGCTAAGACAATGCCAACATTTTGTCAAAGGTTGTACCTTAAAAGAAGTGATAACTTACCTCGGGATCCAAAATTAAAGGAAGGTCCATGAAAATGGCATAATTTTCAGTGATGGCAAAGTCGTGCATCAGGACACCCCTAGGTAGAGTGATGACGGTAGCTTCCGACATCACTCCCTCTTTGGATACAACATGATAGTAAACGTGCGGTTTGCTTATATCATAGCCATAAGTAAACAACTCGCCTGCAATGACATTGCAGCACAACACTAAGTAACTCTGTCCACTCAACAATCAATGAGCAGCGAATTCCCCAATGTGAATCTCTCTTTCCTTGCTTTCGGTTTCTCTTCGCTACGAAAAGCTCTCATTCATCCACTAATAGAAATTAGGGCCATTGACTACCTAATGTAACTCCATTGGCACACATGACTCCAAAGTGATGAAAACTGAAAGTATGGTTGATAGTTTTGTTCATCATGTCATTAACCCCGAGTGCCTAATTTGATAGAGATCAAATTACCAGTAAGGGGATCCAATTTGGGGTGAGCAGTCATGGCAGGTCCAAGTCGGCCTTCATAAGACTCACGTCCCATTGTCTCCAAATCACCATCTTCCAACACCTTGATGATGTCTACAACCAGCAACAATTTAAGACATTCTTTGATCATCTGAAACAATTTCATATCTACCATTAGAGGAAATATGGTCTGGACAAGGAAAATGACCCACGAGACCCACATGACAAATTTGACCAGCTATGGGTCTACTCGTGCTCACTTCCTTGGTCAACGCATACCATGTTTCCACTAATGCATACAATAAAATCTCAATTGTACTAATGTTTTGAAGTGAATTCGAGATGTCATTGTGCCACTAATTACAACTATGCAGAGTCGCTTCAACTTACAAGGTTTGTCGCCTTCGTTGAGAGCCATAAACTTCCCACCATGGTATACCAGAGCGGTATTACCTGCACATACAAGGCCAGGCTAGTTACTACGAATTTCAATCATGAGCATAAGATAACCAAAAATAATCGCGACACCTACCTAAATGTGTCACTCCTGGAGAATAATCATGTTTCCAAAACAATCCATGAAAATGGCAGCTTCAGAGATGGACAGTTCATTGCAGAATTTTTTAGTAGCAAAGTGTAATCGGAGGTGCACTGTCAGGAGAGATTAAAGCATTTTGCACCAACCTTGGTACTGGCCATTCGAAACATCAAGCACCCCTAACTTAATTCGAAGTTGCTCAAGTATGGTGTACATGATCCCTTGCACTCCCCTCATAGCTCCAAACTGAAAATAGAGAGACATTCAAGTGATCAGAACCAAGCATAAACCATTTAGTAAGGGATATCAAACCTCCCTGGGAACAAATCTTCTATGGGAAAAAAAACAATCCTTTTTCGAGAAAAACCCAATTACTACTCATGATTATCCGACTTGGCTTGGACTACCCCAAAAATTGCAAAAGGTCAAAGACTATTACAGAATAGGAGTGAATGGGAGTGCAACAGTCAACTGCAACTACGTGCAGCTACAATGAAGGCAGGATGATTCTACGAATTGCTCCACAGTCAAAACAGTAGAAATGAGTGATCTTAATGTAAACACCAACCACACTCCTTAACTTCTGTACTTTCAAAGCAGGTAGACACAATCCTACTCCAAGTGAACATATAATCCAGGTTTGGTAACCCCTGGGGAGTTTTTCCATTGGTTAGATCGAAAGTTCCATCAACATCTCATGTATTTCTAATGTAGCTGTAAACCAAATGTTGTAAACTTTGTGTTACCTTAGAAAACTTGGGTGCACCAAATTTCTCCTCTTGTTCCAGACGGCTGGTGCGGACATACCGCGCTACGTACGTCGCTTGTCCGTCCTTCATTTTCAATCCATGTAGCATTCTGAAACATAAGAAGATTAAATTTGATTCCTAATTTCCAAATATTTGTTTACCAATGTTGAAAGGGCCCTTTTTTCCGACCTCAGACTTATAGCAACTGCTCATCACTTTAAAGAAAAACTTTGACCTTACTCTCCCAACAAGCATACATATCCATCCTTGGATTGGTCCATGGGCCCTCCACAAATGCTTTGCTTTCAATCTTTGAGTAAAGATTGAGGCTCAGGTATCCAGGAAAGCAGATTCATCATCTCCAAATTTTGAAACGGGAAGACGAGATCGTGACATACTATTTGATGACAATTTGAATCCTTACAAAAAACTCCTATGTCATTTTCGCCCCAAGACTTTAAGTTACTTGTACTCACTATTGCACTGCCTTTGAATTTTTTTTATCTTCCGTGATGACAAAAAGTACTTCGTGACAAAAAGTTGACCACCCATTTGTCAAATAATCATACACTTACTTAGCAAGTTTCAAAGTTTGTCCCATCGAGGTATCATTCTCATCATATGCAAAAATATGAAAAAAAAATTTCTTCCAAGGTAGTCTGCTCTGAAAGCGACCATTTAAGCCTACCTGACTCATTAGGAGTCGCATTTAGAACAAGGTCGCTTTTAGAGCAGACTACCTTAATATGTTTCTCATTCTCCTCTCGTTGACAGGATTCCTCTTCTTAAGGAGAAAATTCTGAATTAAGAGCGCAAGAAGTAGAGTTGCACGCACCCATCGCCATCAAACCTGCCGAGATATCAATCACAATTCTAAATTAGACTCACTATACCATCAGGAAGGTCAGGGAATCAAACCATAAAGGACCAAAGAGGTTCATAGCTTGATTGATCATACTGGGAAAAATATTACTCCAAATGGGACCCAGTTCTACACTACCAGAATATTATACGTGTTGATCAAACGACAAATACAATTCTCCAAGGACGGTCTCCAAGGACACAAAAAGTTTCCACGGACCTCCCCCCAAACAGCTAACAAAACATGAGGCCCAAGTTGGTCCCTTCATTGTTCCAAGATTTTCAAATGGTAAGACATCAAAGAGTTTCTCACCAATGCATTCCAGCGGTTGGTGGGAAGAACCTAGGGTTCGGACCCACTCGCACAAACTCTCCATTCATACAATCCTGTCACCGCCCACATTCAGATTCCCATAAAGAAGGCTTACTGGAACAACTCTGTCCTAGGATTTCACAAATCAGTGAACTCCAAGCACATGTGCTGAAACTCTAAAAGAAGTGAACTAACTCCAAAGCCGAGTTGCATTAACCCTGTCAATTGCACACCATCTAATTGAACCCATCAATCGTAACATGTAAGACACTTCTTCCCATCAGTAACTTGTATCCCATCTAATTCTCGTACCTTGACGTGGTCTCCAATTTCCGACATACACCATCAGACAACCCTTTCCAAAAACTAAAAACTAAAAAACACAAGCACGCCATCATCTAAAACTAATTTCCAACGCATCTCCGTTCTTCACCAACAATAGCCAAATCGAACAGCAAAGTGGGTTATTGATGGAATTCAAAAGAAGAACTACTGCAAGCTCAAATTGTCAATCCCCCCCCCCCCCCTCCAATGAAAAAATTGACCTACCACGAACCCCAAGAACCCAAGAACCCAAGCCAACTCGAAAACAAGAAACGTGCCCGCCCACAAAAAGTTTTCCACAAGAGCAAGGGTTGAAAGCATCAGTACAGGAATGGTTCCCGTGACAGGCAGGTGGTCCTTGGGCGCCATCTCTGTCGTAGGCGCATAGTTCCCCTCAAACCACGGGAGCTTCTTCTTGCTTCCATAGTCGTCAAAGTACCAGACGATGGCCCTCTCCAAGGAATCACAAAACTTCGCTGCCACGTTCTTGGGGAACTTCAAATGGTTTTGGGGTGGCAACGAGGCCTCCTTCTTCTGTGCATCGCCACCGCCAATGCCACCGCCACCCATGATGCTGCTATCTCTTGCTATCACTATCACAGATCGAGAATTACGTACAGAACTTCCGATTGCTTCTGAAATTGGCGTGCTGCTCACTACATATCTCTCACCACAAACCTCTGTTCCTAAGCCAGGATATCGTGGATCCAGGTACAGTACCTATATCTTGTCCATGTGGTGTCGATTGCGATTTGACTTTGGGTGTTACACTCAATGTCGTGGGACACTCCATCTCTTGTGCTGAAAAGTGGGTTCAAATGGTTGGTTAGAAAGGTTGCTTCTGTCTCACCGTGCCGTGCCACACTATATTTGGCCACTCACACTTCGAGACTTGGACACTTGTTGGTGATGCAACAAGTGCGAGGAATTCCCAAACTGCAAAGCAACCTTGCCATGTTGCCGGATTTCCGTTCTGGGAGAGGGAAACATTTGCACGACACTGTTTGTCATATCTCCACAAGACGTACATTTGTAACTGGAAACGAGGGATTGCGAGTTGCCGCACACAAGACGCAGAGCTGGTGACAAGGTGAGGTGCGCGGGAAACACCCAAAAGAGTGCCGGATTTCCGTTCTGGAGAGGCATGACACTGCTGGTCATATCTCCACCAGTGAATAAATGGCAGGACGTTAAATCGTGCCATCGAAGGTGGGCCAAGCAGGGTAAAATTTGTGAATTTGTGTTGTAGGGATAAAAGTAAAAAAGAAGTCCCCTATTTTGAGCCATGTCTAGAGTATGTGGTAGACTTCACCTAGCTAATTTGGGGTCTCTGATTGCAAATATGAATTCAGAATTTGCAAAAAAAATTCATATGTGGCAAATCAAAAATTCCTGCATTTTCCCCGGGTTAAATCCACCTTACCAGGCCCACCTTCGATGGCACGATTTAACGTCCTCCGAATAAATGGAGGTCGAGCGACACGCTCCTTGGCCTCGTTGGCGCTCATAAACTAATTTTTAGCCAAGGGAGTAGCTGCCGGGATTTTTTTCAGTCTGCATGTGGCGACTACCCATTTCCACCGTCGATCAGCAACTGGCGACACTTTTTACGCGGCGAAGGCGGTATGATCTTATATTTAACTAATTTTGGACTTTTTTGCAAATTATGGACAATTAAGGTATCAGCTGCCTGTTCAGGCGAATTTGCAGTTTGAATTGTTTTGAGGACAAAAAAAGTATTACCCAAGGGAATTGAACCCTGGCTGTGAAGGCCTTACCCAACGCAATGGGTAATCCCAACCCAGTTAGGAAAACTGATAGGAAAACTTTGAAGCCCAAACTTGTCGGATTAATGGAAACAGAGCTTACAAGTCTGTTTCCCGTCGTAGTCTCTCTTCCCGCCATGAGCTGATGGCTTTGTGCACAGGGAAGGTGTTCAAAGTAAAGAACTTCTGTGAAAAGAGTTTAACACAAGTATCCACATGGCCAACCAAACGATTTCTCAATTTCGACTTCATGAAACTGAGAGTTGAAAGGTGCACTCATCGACAACACTTCCTAGGATCACACATATGGCAATTTCAGCCAACTTGATGAACTCCAACAAAAGGTTCAACATGAGTGCATTTTGTCCAATGCAAACCAAGAGAAATAAGTCGTCAATATTGCGCTGCAACCAGTATTGAGGGAATACTATGCCTAATGCTTACATGAGTTCAATCTCGGGGAAACGGACATCTAGCTCCAAAGTGAGCATTTTTGTTGCATCTCTGCATTGTGACTTCATTGAGGAAATCATAGTAGCCAAGTCCTGCCTATTCACCACCAATTTCTTGCTGCTCAGAGGGCAAATAGAGTGCCGGATATGTATGTCCTGCAATTCGAAAAGCAAGAGTCTCCCCTCCCACATTCAAATCAGTAATCCATTCCTGCAAAATGCAATAGGACTGATCGTGGATCATCTCAAACTTAAGGACAGACGGATTATTAACAAATATCGTATTGATTCAATGCTTTCATCACTACGTACTATAATCGCATCGATTATGTGCATTTTTACGCACTAAATCAGTGCAAAAACAATGAATATCAATAGCGTACAGTTTATGTACTTTAACTATACAATTATTGTGTCAAAACTACATAGCAATCGTATAGTTAAAGTACATAAACTGTACGCTATTGATATTCATTGTTTTTGCACTGATTTAGTACGTAAAAATGCACATAATTGATGCGATTATAGTACGTAGTGATGAAGGCACTGAATCAATACGATATTTGTTAATAATCCGTCTGTCCTTAAGTTTGAGATGATGATGACATCATAAAACATTTAGAAATGTTGTTGTTTCCACACATAGTCCTTGTCACTGTACATGGCGTATAATTCAACTTGGCAAATCTTAATTGCTGCCACATAGTCACTCACAAAAACATGGTCAAATTGGACAAACTTCATCAACGAGTTCACAGATTCCAACAAAGACACGAGGCAGGAGAGACCAAGCAATGTACCCTAACCCCTTGCGGATTCCTTCGCAACTGTATGCTTTGCGGTTAAGTTGGGCTCCTTCACCGTTGCATCTTCACACATCTTCATGAGAAGTGTTTTGTACTCACCTATGACCCTTTTGAGTAGTTCTAGCAAAGAAATCCACCATGTCTTCAAGTTACGGAGCATCCGCCGGCCCTCTGTTTCCACTAAGTCAGCAAGTTTTGAGAATTTTAAATTACGTTTAGGACTGTAACTAAAGTAGGCATATATTGCCTAGTATAATGTTTCTAGTTTAAAGACAATAGGCAAATTTGAAAGAGGCTCCACGACGATATTTGTTTGATGTGCGATACAATACATACCGAATAAAAACAGGGTCATGTACTACTTCATCTGCATAGTGACCCCATTTCTAGACCTTTGGAACACCGAGACACCATTGGCACCGAAGCAAACTAGTTTTCTAGCAACCATAGCTTCAAAAAGACCTGTGTGATGAGAAACCATACCCTCGATGCACCCTTGAATGGCATCAACCCCATTGCCCTCTTCCAGCCAACTTAAAGACAACAAGATGGGGACTCGTTTAAAGCCAACATAAATGTAGAGATGAATGGATAGCCATGATTGAGAGTCTATAGTACTTATTTCATCAACACTCAAAGAGAAGAACTGGGCTTTTGAAATGACCTACTTTGCATGCTCTGCCAACACCTTTGCCAAATGATCAGCCATCTCCCAAGCTACAGGAATACTCTAGTGTTTTGTAGAAAAATCTGGTACAAAAAGAAGCTCCAACAGCTCCCGCAATTTCTTGAATTGGTTTAGCAGCCGACCCTACATTAGCAACTACAAAATGGACCAAAACTGCACCACTTTTTGCTTCTGCTCCCCGATCATCCCCTTAGTCACCTGTTGAAGCACAGTGTCCCTACCCTTCTCTAGATGTGCAAACTAGTTTTTTTTGTTTTTCATGTGCGCATTATTAGAAAGAAAGTAATGTTCCCCTACCTTGACCTTCCCCAAGGAAGTGGTTGCCTTCCTTCAACCATAATGTTTCCAAAGAGAATCGAGCTTCAAAACAAGTAACTTCCTCCTTTCCTCAACCACAATACAGATTTTGCATTGTACCTGTCTGATCTTGCCATCTGCCCCGACAACACTCTCCACCCATGGCATGTGTGCGGCCCAAGTGTCTTACCAATGACGATTTGCCTCGTACTGTGCGTGCCGGGTCCAAGCCAAATCATGTGCTGGTGACGTATCTGTTGCATTGAGAATGAAAACGTCCACAATTGCAACCAACAAGATCAGTACACTAATGATGGTGTTTAGTGTTATGTTACTAATAGTGTTACTTGAGCTTTTACCTTACCCACTCTAAATGTCAATTAATTGGCATTTAGTGTTGTATTCACTTTTTTGAGCAATAACTTTTTGAGCATGTAACATGTTTCTTGGATTCATACATTTTTCTTTGCATTTTGATGAAATAGTTAGGTAACACTAAATGTAAACTTGTGAAAAATTGATACCTAGTAGTTGACAAATAGTGTCTATGTTGACATTTAGTGTTGGTAACATTAACAAGATTGTTGGCATTTAGTGTTGTGCTTCGTAATTAGAGTTACCAACACTAAATACCATCATTAGTGTAGTGTTTTCACTTCATGAACATCTTTTGGCACGTCAAGGTCAATAATCAGATTCAGTCTTCGAAGGGGTGCCACAAAGCACCGAGGATCCACAATGTGCCTGCATCATGCTAGATGTTGGATTACTTTTAACCCCTGCAAAATTTACCTTCTCCTCATACAGAAACTTCTTCATCATGGATTAATAGGGAAGCATGGTCGGAAACTAAGTGCAGGGAAGAATTTGTGACAAGAAAGCAAGAGAAAAAGTAGAAAACAACTTAGTGAAAATGAGCATGGAGGATGAGAACTCATCTGCCAAAAACTAGTTTAGGAATTCACATTTTATGGCCAAACGCACTACACTTCCACCGCAAACTTGCCAAACATCATCACTCGGGGGTGCACTTAGTTCTACTACAACGAACCATGTGCGAACAAGTGGTTTCCAATAAACTAAAATTTTAACTTCAAATTTTGAGCATTGTTTACTAATGACTATAGGATTCTACTCCCCAAATTTCAAACTCAAATAAAATATGGAATGATTTCTAGAAGAGGTTAAAAACACACTAAAATGACATGTTTTTTTAACTCAAATATTTTTAAAGAACACAATTAGATGGCCATTGCATCAATATTCAACTCAAAATGAGCTTTCAAAAGGAAGTTATTTTTAAGAATTTTTTGTTCATTTTTTAAACAATTTTTTTAATATAATATAGGGGTGTGAAAGTGACACCATAAATGCACATGACAAATTGGCTATCCGAAAGTTCATTAAACCCATGCTCTAGCTTGCGGTCAAATTCTCAAATGACATTCTCAACTACTACTTCTTAATCGGAAGAAAGATACAAACAAACCTTCAACGAAATTTCATTGAAGACCTTACAATTTGCTAATAAAAATTGCAATTAGGAACCTCAAAAGCCTGCTTCTCTTGCTAATTGACAACCTCCTCGCTAATTGACAACAATCCTTAATTAGAACCCCACATGATTCAATACCATAAATTCACAAGAAAACAGGAATTGGTTGCCAACTTGTGGATGAGCTTGAACATTAGGCAAATGAGGTGAAGACAAGTTGAGCACACATTGAATTCAATCTGGCGAAGGAGGTTCAAAATAACTCAACCATGGTTGTCATACTGGACAAGTTATTGTTCATTTTTCGTCATGTAGGACGAGTTACTATTCATCAAATGTACTTGAGAGGTACATTTGATGAATAGTAACTTGTCCTACAGGACAAGAAATGAATAGTAACTTGTCCAGTATGACAACCATGAACTCAACATGGCAATAACCACGCTAAAAAGAGGAGTTAGAGTGCAATTAAGCATTCCTAATGGAAGGTTAGGGAGGTGACCCCTCTAGGCCAGGGGTGGCTGATGGGGCACCCCACTCGGCCTTGTCAGCCGACCTCAAGCAAAAAAAATTTCAAATCACTTTTTTTTCCTACGTCAGTTCGTTAGGTAATTTCAAAGGGGGTAAGTGACAAAAATTCGCCAATAATTTATTCACTGATCTCCACAAGATGTACATTTGTAACTGGAAACAAGGGATTGTAGAGCTAATGGCAAGGTGAGGTACGTGGAAAACACCAAAAAGAATGCTAGAGAGAAACTCCTATTATAATAGTCTCTTATAGTGGGTCTCACTAGTAGAATTGTGTATTTATTTAAATGTGGGTTGTCTAACTTGACATTGTTTACCTAGATGTTCAATGTAGGAACCCCATGTTTTTATGTCATTGAAGATGTTACAATGAACATTAGTGGACGTCAATGTTGACATAAAAACATGGGGTTGCTACATTGAACATTTAGGTAAACAACGTCATGTTAGACAACCCATGTCTAGATAAATACATGATTCTTCTAGTGTTTACATGAAGAGCCTATTCTAAAAAGTGACTTAGGTTTTTGATACTTGGTGAAGCGGTGAAGTGAGTATTTTTTTAATAATTTATGAGGTTCTTGGTAAATCCTAAGCAAGTTGTTTTGTAATTTTTCAACATTCATGTAATATTTTAGAAATTTCAAAGTTGAAAGTTACACATGCTGTTAGACTTCCTTTAATCCCTAAAGGATCAAGTGATTGTGTAACATAAAGAAGAGATTTCAAAGTAGATATGCACAAAGTCAATTTGGGTTGAATGTTCATAAAACTTTGATACAAGATATGAACATGCACTATAAGAAAACCTTGTTTTAGGTGACGGATTGACATCAAAAGGAACGGATTTTAGGTGACATTTGAGGTGATATCAAAAAAACAAACCAATGTTTTTATGTTAACAATTATGTTCATTGCTGTTATGATGGACATTATTGTTGACATAAAAACATGGGTTCATTTTTTTCAATGTCACCTAAAATCCGTTCCTTTTGACATCAATAAATTTTGGTTTCTTATAGTGATGTATCCCCTCAATGGGAATATAATTTTTCTTTCAACAAGGGTGCTAGCTTGGATCAAAAGTTATGTTATTCCTACATTTTTCAGACAGCCTAGCTAGCTCTAGGTAGTATGTGCAAAATACCTCATCTACTTCTAAAATTTGGCAAGTATGTCACTTTCAAGATATAAGATGCAATTGTAAAAAACAAAAAACAAAAAACATGTGTAGTGTAAAAATCTCATTCTAGGAGGGGTTAAAGTCTACTTGCCCTATTGGTGGGCAAGGTCAAAAAAACTTCTTCTAACTTCAAATGTCATAGTCTTTCAATCTAGGCATTCAAAGTTTCTAAAATATTTTCCATACATTTCTATAGTACCGTAGTCTAGTAAAAAATTTATACAATTGAATTTTCAAAAAATATAAATGTCATTTTTTTTACCAACCCAAATGTGCCTTGGTCCTTAGGATTTAATTATACACTCTTGAAGTACAAAATGCTTCAACTCCCTATGGTTGCTTCAAAAAACTCTTGCAACTTCTATTAGTTGTTCTTAAGAGCTTGTAGTGAGTTTGCATGAATGCAAGTGACTATTCAAAGCCCCAATATAGATGGCCATTGTCAAGTAGGTATTGTTTTTTGGTGTTCATACCTTAAAGTGAATAAATCTAGTAATAAAACCTTTTTTCAAGTATTAATAAAGCACTACAAACTTCAAATTATATTTTAGTAAATTTTCTTTGAAAAATTAAAAGAATTGGCATCTAACCTTCTTTCTTTAATGTTTTTTGAACTCTTATAAATTTTTGAAACTAGAATAACTGATTGGTGTTCGAGAATCATCTCTATCTTAAAATACTAAGTATTGTGGAGAAATCAAAACTCCCAATATATATCCCTTCCTTAGAAGATGCTTTTAGAATAGTTTTAGTACACATCACCTTATTCAAATATCAACTAGGAAGAACCAACACCGTTATTTCTAATTCTTTACCTTTGTGCAAAATATTAGAACTTATTATTTATCACTAGTGATAAAATTCAAAATTCTCAAATTTGCATTAAAATAAAAATCCCTGAATTAGCTATGAATTACATAATACATCACTACAAAATAGAGGTAGACTTTTACATTTATCCTTGTTAGGATAATGAGTTGGTCAAATTCATTCTAGTAATCTTTGAGCAACAATTTAGTAATATATTGTACTATTGTAGTGTCATTCTAAAAGTAATGTAGAGGTATCTAATTCTATTGCCTCCCAATTCCATGAAAAATTACCAATATAATTTGAAATCCTAAATGTTTATTTAGTGCCTATATTTATATTTCTAGCCTCATTATCTTCAAAGTTTGTTTTCTTCCAACTAGAAGTATCTATGAAGATAGCAATGGACATTGTTGGATGCGCAAATAAACTACCTATTAGAAATTGTTAATGGTTCTTTATGCTTTATATAAACAAATCAAACTTATAGAGATAGATTTTTAAGAAAATTAAATACAAGTAATCAAAATTGATGATCATATTAAGTATTGATACTTCATAGATTTTGCCTATCATATCTAAATTCAAGTGCTAAATATAAAAATTATATTTTGGTGAATTTTGAAGTTAAATATTTTTTAATTGATTTGTTAAAGATCTATAAATAATTTTTAAAATTTAATAGAATGTCATTGTCATTAGATTTTTTGAGGCCTAAACAAGACCATGAGTTCATAGACTATGTGGAACTTGTGAATTTTACTACATTAACAATCCATCAATAGTTTGAAGCAGTCAAGAGACAACCACTTATGATAATTATTATATATATGTAATTTTTTAATTATTTGTTATTTTAACAGCAATGCATTAATTCACAACAAGGAAAACAACCCTATTATAATTTTTCTATGGACTCAAAAAATATCTAATGCTTCTCTCCATATTGATTGGCTTTTGAAGTAATAAGATATATCTTTAGTCTAGTTCATTTGTTACTACCTTCTCAATTCTATATTGAGATTAAGTTTGTAGATAAATATTATATAAAAATTTCTTTGTGCTTTTCATTACATTGATAGGGGTATTTTTGAAGGGGTGTAGGGATTTAAATGAACCCAAATACCACAACTAGCAATCAATCTTGATTTCTATAAACTTCTTTGTACTATATTGCAACTAGGCTTCCAAATAAGTTGTTTGCACTTTACAATAGTTTTTTTGTGTACTTTATTACATTGACATGGGAATTCTTGAAGCACTATAGGGGTTCAAATGAAGAGTACTACAATTTTTAGCTGTAATTTGCCTTTTCAATTCTACTTTGTTGAAAATATTTTAAAAACATAGAACTACAATCATTTATTGAGAATGTATTTTGAAGTTCCACAAAACTTTGGCATCAAATTTACTTCTTTTAAACCCATATCCAAAGTTGTTTGGTCATAATTTTGAATTCATAAATTTGTACCTAAATTGTTTCTTAAACTTTAAAAAAAATTAATTGATGTAGATTTGTGCTCTCTAATTTAATGTTGGTAAACTTACAAGTGTCTATTTTCACTTGATTTATAAAATAGTGTGGGAACTTGAAGGACCTTAAATAATTTGTTTTTTTAATTGAAGGGACATACTTTAACAAAGATGTTTTCAAATATTGTAAATTACTCTAATAAATGGGATCCATGGTTTTACACTATGAAAAATTAAAGTGCACTTGATGTAACACCTCATGTAATTATGTTGTGGATGTTAGCTTTGTCAAACAATCATTTTGGAAATGATTGAAGGATATGCTACCACCATCAATGGAATTGTTTAGATTGTGCTTCAAGATGTGAAACACTACAAGAACAATTGTGCAATGAACTTCAGTCAATTAAAGTTTGAAAATAACACCAAAACATAACACTAAAGGATAGAAGAAGATGGAAAAGCTCACAATAGATAGAACCATCATGTTTCAATTTTATTCAATAGCTTGTTTGCTAGTTTGTCAATTGCCACCTTTATGAAAATAGACTCCATAGAGGTTATGACATTATCACTATAGTTAAACATATTGTTGAGACATGTTTTAGATTGCACTTCAATATTTAAAGAGCTAAACATAGCCATGCTATTAATAGCCTCATTATTGTTGAAGGCCTTTGCAAAATAGGCTTTTAATTATCTACCTAGCTTGGTGGTTTGAATAAGCTTTACTATTAATGAAAACTTAAGTAAGCTATTTTAGTTACAATTTTCATTTAAGCACATATAAAAAAGGATGCCAAAGCAAACACCCCTTTAGATTGTCAAATTTAAACTCCAAGTCTTCTGATAATGGCTCTACCTTCTTTTTTTTCCATTTCTACTAGGTGGGGTGGATAAGAGTTTTGTTTGAAGATATGAATTCTAAATTTTTGTGAGTTTTGTAGTACATTTGTCAGTTTGGTGGTTTCACTACATAACATTATTTGGTAGAGAATCAAGGAAGTCTTTGATCCACCCATGAAGAAACTCAAAGTACCATGTTATTACTTAATTTCACTCCTGTGATAAAATAGGGACATGTAATATCACCACTTTAATTTTCTACTTGGAACATAATTTTTGTTTGGCAAATGAAGGGGATTTCAATACATCAAAGAACACATCATTTGGATACTCTATACAAAAAATTTGGTATATTGAATTATTTTGGGCAACCAAATATTAGTCTTCTATTCTGAATTAAATTTACTCTCAATTTTCAAAACCTTTAAAATTAATTTTATTTATCTAGAAAACCTTTTAGTTGAATTTTCACTTTATAAACAAAGCTTTAAAAGCTAATCAATTAACATTCTTAACCTTCAAGGAGGGGTCCTTTGCCTTCCCTTAAAAGTGGAGGGATTTGCTAATGAATCATCAAATGGGTGGCTTAGATGCATGTTCATCTTAACTTTACACACCACCCCAATCCATCCACCTTTGGTATTCCACAACGGATTATATTTTCTTTTTATATTATCATATACTAAAACTCTAACTAAGAATGCTATGAACTTATTGATATGATATTAAATAAATAAATAATTTAGTCCATTAGATTCTTCTCAAAAATGAAAACATTCAAGAGTCTTATTAAAAAATTTAATATAGTATGAGACTACTCAAGACATATGCAAACCAATGGAATAATTCTCCAATGTATTATAGATATTTGCACTACTTCAAAAAAAAAATTCACTCACTAGAAACCATAGCTTATCTAGTTGCTATCTCATTAAAGAAAATTTGGGGCCTTAAGAAGGCCACTAGACTTTGGACCAATAGTGCAAAAAGTCTAAATTCAAAAATTCAAAAAAATAGAAATTTTTATTTGGACTACAACTTTGCTAGTCCAAATTTGGTATCCCTCTTAAAGCCCCGTTTTTTTCTAATGTCTTATACAATAATTCACACATTTCAATACTTTAAGAAAATGAACATGCATGTAGGAAACATTGACATGTGGAAGTATTATCATTGGAAAAGTTAGTAGATTTATAGAATTTTCAAAAGAAAAGATTAAGATTTAAATTCCTAATACATTCTTCATAGAATTTCAATGTTCAAATATACATGTTATCTCACATCAACACATGTAATCATGTACATAAGTTATACTTTTCTAAATTATAAAACTTCAAACTTATTAGATTTTATATAAGTTTGTTAACAAGGCAATGTTGAGAAAAGGTGCAACTACTTTGATCTTGTGAAGTTAGAAGCCAAAAAGTGTCCAAAAAATGAATGTGAATATTGTAGTCATCAACCAATCAATTTTCCTATAGTTATCCTTCAATTTACTACAAGGGGAGTCACACTCAAGGAAGCCCCCATCTAAAGTATTCCTCCAACTTGGTGATAGAAATAGGGCAATTGAAATGCTTTTGTTGAAGAACTTGGTTACCTTCATTGAACTTGCTAAACAATTCTTACATGATGGCTTAAGGGACAAATAACACTCCCCTAATGTGTTGAATACTATCAATCATGGAAAAAAGTTATTTTTTATTCAATTTGGGGAGAGGGGACTTTGTTTCTTGACTCTAATTTCAATGGAAGGTGTTGGATATTCCCTCCTTGTAATATTTTTTTAAAATTTTGTACATAAAAAATGGCAAATCCAAAAATCTTCCATAAAATATATTTTGTTAATTTGTATTTTTTTTTCTCTTGATGCGAATTTCAATTATAAAAATGATCAATCACTTTGAATTTTAGGACAACTACTAAAATAAAACTTATCAAGTCTAAAAATTTGAAAAAGTCCTAAATTTAACTTTTTATCACAATTTGAACTTTGGATCTAAGGTAGAACTATCCATTACCATATAGATTTGCAATCTAGGTACTTTGGAGAAGCTATTTATGAGCTCTCATATTTTTCAAAGATTGAATTGTTTGAGAGAAGTCAATTGCAAAAAGAATGAAGACATTCCGACAAGAATTGAATTTTTTGTGATTTTTCAAAGCTGAAATGTAAATTTGTGAGTAGACCCTTGTTGAAGCATGATTAGACCATTGCTGAAGTGTGGGCTGATGTGTACGCTCCCCAATGCATTGCCATCATGATAATGGATTAGTAAGATTGTGGTAATAGATGGGGCTAATGACGGAAATGGGAGGAACCTGTAGGTGGAGGAATTGGATAAATGGTGGTATTGGGCAGTTCTATCTTATGCCTATAGAGTGCTAATTTTCTGATTTTAAAATGATATGAAAAATTGATTTATAATTCAATATTCTATAGTCTATATTATTTTAAAATATATACTTATGGTATATTTTTTAGATATTTAAATTTATTTTGTATTTAATAAGAAGTTTATTCATTTTATCATCAAAATTTCATGATAATTTCAAAATTTTAGAAATAATATAAATTTTTTATAATTCATGAGTAAAAAAAAAATTCATACAATGGTTATTGAATCGCTAAAGGACTAATTTGCTAAATTTGACAATATAACAATTTTGGGTAGATAGGTGTGATTGGAGATTTTTGTATTTCTAGCCCAAACTTCAATAAAAGATGTGGACAAAGAATATCTTTCATGTACACTAAAATTCAAGACATTTGGAAATATGAATCAAAAGTTAAGGCCTAAATAATATGTTATTTTTTTTGTAACCGGGCAGTTCAAGCAAATCAGAAAAATCTCTTTTTCCATAAATAAAAATTTAAAATCTATTTTCTAGATTTATATACATGTAAAAAGCTTTGAATCATTTCATTTTGATCAATGAGTCAAAAGTTATAAGGAGTTTTAGTTTGTGGGTAGTTATAGATTCTCTACTCTAAAATAAACTTTAAAGTTCTTTATTTAACTCAATTTTTAGTATTTTTGAAAAAAAAAAAAAAATATTAGGTATAGATTGTTTATTACAACATTAGAACCATTGGATTGACATTTTTCAATTCCATATATAAATTGTTAACAATTTAATATTATAAATCATTCTCTACATCTTTCTACTTACTATTTTTTTCCTATATGTTGTACACTTTCAAATGATTTGAAAATTTTCAAGCATGTAGCCAACTTGCCTTGAAGAATGAATCCAAAGAAGCACCACCATTTTGGACATTTTTTCATACCAATGTGACCTTGTGAAGTGCAGCTGCCCAGTTTTTTGCAAGGCCCAGAAAAGGATTTTGTCACTTCAAATGCTAATATCTTGCAATCCACACAGTGGAAGTTTCTGAAATTTTTTCCACATGTTCTCAAGTCATCATAATACAAGATCTTATGGTAGTATGTGTCCAAAAATGATTTTTTTTTTTTCCGAAATTTGATGCTTGTACTACAAATGGCAGTTTTGAAGCGTTTTTGGTAACAACATAGTCACGGTCCTTTAAGGGTTAACAGAAAGGCGTTCTGATCTTTCGGTTGCTGCACTTGCGAAGTCGACCGAGATTCTTGCGCCGTCGTTTCATTCAACTACAACGAATGTCTCAAGTTGGAATGATTTCGTAAAATGGAGAATTGGGGGTTCATCAGATTTCTTGGGCTCATCGGATACAGGCGAGGCATCAACAGAGCCAACTGAAGTCAATTCTCAAGCAAATTTGCATCACAAGCTGAAACCGATGCTTGCTCCCCCCCCCCCCCCCCGCCCAACTTCTGCAACCAACTTCCTCAATCCGAAATTTCTTGATACGAAAGCGCATTTCGAGAGCAAATCCTTGGCTTCGGGAGAATTGCGAGTGTGATCGCAGCAATGGAAGAAAACAGAGCTTTACGCATCGACCAGGTGCAGCACCATCATCTTGTGACGGCAGGGCTGCCACTCTCCGAAGCAATGCGCTTCCACGAGCAGCTGCAATCCATCTTGTCTTCATCGAGGAGCTTCACCACGACTTGGCAACGCATCTCACAGGAGCTTCTCAAGCCTCAGCATCCGTTTCCTCTCCACCAGCTCATGTACTACTCCACATATTGCGATTGGGACACAGACTTGAATGGACCGCCGCTGGGATGGATCCCTACACCGTGAGTACCGTAGCTCTCCTTCAACTACACAAATCTCCAGGTCCGGGTTGCATCTTGGTTGCATCTTGGTTGTGTATTCTTACGATAAATGACATCAAAACATTCTTGAATGGGAAGGCAGGGGGTCCTTCTAGAGTAGCATTGTAACAAGAATATATTTGTGTTACAGTGGCCCATAATACAAGGGCCAGCTTGCATTCAAGATGTCCTACACTGAAAGGAGTCTTTTGACTCATGGAAAGCAAAGGGTCTCTGCCTTGAAGTTCATCAATGTTATGGTACTTAGAGTTGGCAGTGTAATTTTGTTATCAAATTTTCTTGGGACACAGTATGTTTTTTATGAATGCTGAAGATCACTTCTTCTGAAGCCAAAACCTAGCTTACTGCTCAAAGAAACTCCCTATTCTGCATCTTGTGAACCTGAATATTGAAGCAACGATGTGTTTGAGCGTCTTTTGATGTGGTATTTTGGGGACATTCTCATGTTTTTAGAAATTCGTTGGCCAAAATTTTGTCATTCTACTAATCAATCCCTAAAATTGGAGCATTGATATGTTTGAACTTCCTTGATGTGGAATTGCATTGGCCGTGATGCAGGGAATTTGCACGGCAATCCAATCTGGGGCGGCTTCTGGAGAGAAAGGGCCTTGCGATACTGGGGAAGAGGTACCGTAGTCCCACTGAAAGCTTACCGGAGCTTCAGTATTGGTCCGTTGAACACCCTGAGGTACGTTTTTCATGGTTTGCGACGCACATTGTTTGGGAATTCAGTCACTAGCTTGTGGTTGCAAATCAGGTTCTGTGGGAAGGTCTATTTGGCCTTAAATTTGGTGCAGTGGTTTTGCAAGTGGTGAGAGGAGTGGCTTTCTGTTTTTGGTTTAGGGTGTAGGGTTTAAGGCAATGTCCTTTAGTGATTCTGGTGATATGATCCTTTCACTTGACCCCTTCTAAATTATTATTGTCACATTATAATCAATTGAATTGGTTATTTAGAACCATGAATCAATCGTCTTTGAGGGGTATGGTTTAAGACTTAGGGTTTAGGATTTAGGGTTTGGAGAGCATTGGGTTGGCAAGAGCGAGGGAGCTTTGCAATGAAATTGAATTTTTTTATGGTCATATTCGTTGCACTGGTGGAATTGGTGCCCATGGTAAGGCTTACAACAATGACCTGGTGCAACTAAAACCTCAAATTGGCGGGCTGAACCTTAAGTCTACATCTATCGTAGCTTTTAGAGTTCTGAACCTCACATTTTGGCTCTTTAAAAATTATCATTTCAGCAAATATGACCCTCCCAACTTAGATTTTGGACACCTCCCTAAAACTTTTGGCAGTTTGAAATGCGCCAATCTATTGAACAGGAGGTTTTGTCTTGTTGCAGCAATATTTTCCACTTGTGTGGGATGAGCAGAGTGTGGTATTTCACCAACAACCACGGTGTTTTTTGGACGCAAGTAACAAGGCTGGTCCAGGAGGGGTGTGGCTTCCGGGTGCTCATTTGAATGTAGCCGAGTGCTGCCTGGCTTCAAAAGGCATTAAATCGGACTCCAGCATTGCTATCGTATATCGCAATGAGGGTGAAGATGAGCTACCCGTGGGGACAATTACACTGTCCGAACTCCGGGCGAATGTTAGGTACCCGCATATGACTTTGGTATCCTTCAAGAATTTGGTCTATTTCCTTCATAGGGATGCAGATAAGAAGTAGTCGAAAATCTACCCTATTGAGATATTCTAGAAAATGTAAGCATGTTACAAGTGGCAGAGTTTACGGTCGAAATCATCTTACATGGCGTTACAATTGACAGGGTTTATTGTGTCGACGTTTTCCAGAGTTTCTCTTTTGGGAGGGAAGGGGTTTTCTATTATTGAAAAAGGATTGATTTTGTCCTCTCATGGATTTATGATGCAATTGATGCTTTATGGTTTGTTGAACAGTCACGTAGCAAACGCACTTGAAGCGGTTAGATTCAAGAAAGGGGATGCAATTGCCATCGATATGCCCATGAACGTACATGCAGTCACCGCATACCTGGCCATCATCCTTGCAGGGTGTGTTGTTGTCTCTATTCCTGATAGCTTTGTTGCTCAGGAGATTGCAGTTCGCGTTCGCCTCTCTCAGGCCAAGGCTGTTTTCACACAGGTTTGCACGTTTACACTCTGCACTTCCAAAGTCTGTGTATATTAAAAGTAGTAGTTTATGCGTAAATTTTATCTCTTAAAGACTTGCATGTTGCATTCAATGTGGATGTGTCAGGATGTCATTCGAAGAGGAGGAAAGAGTCTCCCACTTTACAGGTATGCATTCTGTTCTTGGCAAGATTTAGCCTGTAAGTTGAAGTCCTTTACTCAAAATGTACCAACGGAAAGAAGAAATCGTAACCGACATTTGAATGATAGATATTTGTTTTGGAAATTGCTCTAATCAACTAATAGCCTCCAAAACCTACTAGAATTTGGAGGGTTTAGCAACGTTTTAGCAACGTTTGAAACATTTGTGGCAACGTTTTGGAAGATGCTTTGGCAATGTACGTTTTTTCAGCAAAAATGAAATTTTTTTAACATATTTTAGTAAACACGCAACATTTTTCAGCAAACATGTTAGAAAACGTTGTTCACTTAGCAAAGTTGAATGTCAATTGTGGAATCACGTTATTGTGTTTAACGTTCAAACGTTGCTATAAACGTTGTTGTCTGAGGTGAATTATAGTAGTGAAAGTCGATTTTCTATTTTGATTCGGGCACTTAAGGTTTAAGAAATATGATGAACCTTTTTCTTTTTCTGATAATCTATGTTATGTGGCAGTCGCGTGGTTGAGGCTCGAACTCCACTTGTAATCGTTATTCCCGCTGACGGCAAGGCATCCAGCCTGAGGCTCAGGGACGGTGACATGCTATGGAATGAGTTTATGGCGCATGCAGACCAAGTGAGCAGGTCACAGTAGATACCATTACTTATGACAATATTGCTATGATTGACTTTGCTTCTCTTCAAAGCCCTCGGTCTTTTATAATTCAAGGAGTTAGGCAGACAACTGTTTCTTAATAGTTGTGAAATGCGAAATGCCACCTCCCCGTAACATGTTGTAGCCACATTGTTTCAGGCCAGACGAATACAGAGCCGTTGTGCAATCTATGGATTCTTATACCAACATACTATTCTCATCTGGCACTACTGGTTAGTGCTCACTTCTGAAGTTCATATACAAGGCCCCTCTCTAGGGATTTGCGATGTTTGAGAATTATTTGCTAACCTGAAAGTTTATCTTAGCTCTTGGTATACGTAATTCTCCTCATCTGCATTAGTAAGTTCAGTATCTATCTTTACGTCTGCTGCACTGGGTTCTATTCCAAAGTCGTCTAAGTCAGTCTTTGCTTCTTTTCATGTTGTCATCAAGTAAGACTGTGTGCTTGAACAGGGTTTTCAATTCAATTAGACTTTATCAAGTACTTTTAGACAACATCATAAGGAGAATCTTCTCCATGAATCACGGGGTGCTCTCACTAGGATCATAAGGAGCGCACAGAGGTCTCCCTATCACTTTGAACTATGGAGAATTGGAGACCTCTCAATGAATCATGGGAGAAATTCTCTTTTCATGAAACCTAAATTTCTTGGAACAGTCTCATTCTACTAAAAACCATGCTCTTGTTACAGTCTCTCTGGATTATCTGATTACAATCTCTGCGTTGTTTCAGGAGAACCGAAGGCCATACCATGGACTCACCACACACCGCTGAGATGCGCAGCAGATGCTTGGGCACACCTCGATGTCAGAAGAGGAGATGTCATCTGTTGGCCAACTAATCTGGGCTGGATGGTGGGACCGATGATATTGTACTCTGCCTTTCTGAATGGTGCAACGTTAGCTCTTTACAACGGTTCTCCTCTTGGTCGAGGTTTTGGAAAGTTCATACAGGTAATCACAATCCAACTCTCTTCAATTAACTTGACTGCCACACAATGTTCAGATGCGCACCTCAAATGTCAACGGTCTCCATTCACCGTTCCTCTTCGTTTTTGAACTGCTTCGTGTCGAAGCAAAAAATAGAAATCCACTTTGGAAGCTAATAGTCGATTATTGCAACCTGCAAATCATGTTCAGAAATGAAGTGTATGACTTTTACTTTCTATAACACTTATGTTACCTTCTTTGATGATTCCTAAATGATTTGTTTCAACTCCTACAGATATGGGAGTGGCAACTTTTGACCATTTGGGGTTAACTGTTTTTGGTGGTTTACAAATGTGAAGATTCTTATTACTTGGTAATGGGGTGATTGCAGGATGCCAATGTCGTTGTACTAGGAACGGTTCCCAGTCTTGTCAGGACCTGGAAAGAGAGCGACTGTATGGCCAATCTGGATTGGTCTTCCATTCGGTATGTGCGTCACTTCATTAATTTCTTACTCTCAGACACGTAATCTCAGGCTTAATCAGTGTTCTGATACATTCATCCATATTCTACGGGCGCTTATGCTGACAACTCACATAGTATCTACACTAGCAGCAGAATTTTCCAATATTTGCAGGGTACTCTTTGCTTTCTACAGAATTGCTATACTCCGCATTACTGCCCGGAAACAAGTCTAAGCTAGCTTAAAGTGGAAGTTGTCGCAACCAAGTTCATCTTTTCTTAGCATGTTTAACGACAGTACAGGGCTTTCGGTTCATCTGGAGAAACATCCAGTGTGGATGATGATCTCTGGTTAAGTGCCAAGGGTGGATATAAACCAGTTCTGGAATGTTGAGGAGGCACGGAATTAGGAGCCATGTATCTTGGTGGCAATCTGGTGCAGCCCCAAGCCTTCGCCGCTTTCAGTACCCCGGGAATGACCTGTCAGATCCTAATTCTGGACGACTCTAGCAATCCACATGTGAGCACTCAGAATCTGGCAGAGGAGATGACAACCCACATTTGCATCACAAACCTAAACCCCCGTTAGATTGACATAGTTCTTATCGATAAGTTAATGAACACAATTAACATTTAGTACTCATGTTGATTTCATGTTTAGTTTATATTAAGTGTAATATAAATGGTGTTCATTTCCTCTTAGTGTGATGTTAGTATCTTTAGCATTAAATTTGATATTAAATTAGCAATTATTAAGTCAACATTAACTTGAAATTGTTAGAACATTATTTTTAGTGTCAATCTTATGTCCTTTTAGATTAACTTACCATTGATAAGTTTGTTAATCTACTGAGGGATATTTTGAGAAGTGTGTAGATGTTACTCAAAGAGATACTTGATTGGGCTTTCATGTGACTTTAACGCAGCTTTCCTTTGGTTGACCTGTGATTATTGGTGATCTATTAACAGCCAGATGAGGCGGCCTGTACTGGCGAATTAGTTCTCCATCCTCACATTTTTGGAGCATCAAGCACTCTTCTCAATGCCGATCATCACAAAGTCTACTTCCACGGGATGCCCTTCTTCAACGGAAAGGTGATTGAATGTCATTCAACACAAACTGTGTTTTGAACGTTGTTGCTTTTCTTTACTCCATAACAAATATGTTAGAAACTTTCAGAAGCTGGAGATGAAAATTAGTTCTTTCCGAACCCACCCTATTCCTTGGTGCAGCCACTGAGACGCCATGGAGATATCTTTCAAAGATTTCATGGAGGTTTTTATCGAGCTCGTGGACGGTCTGACGACACAATGAACCTCGGTGGCATCAAGGTCAGTTGTAATCGACCCTGTTTCTATCACTTTATGAATATACATTCCCTGTCCTGTAGAAACACGAAATGAACTTGTTAATGGCAATCAAGGACGTGGTTATAAAACCAATTTGCGAAGGTAGAATCTACTGAGACGATGGGTACGAACTTGCAAATAATTTTTGATAACCATGGCCTTGATTGCAAGTTACTGGACATAATGTCAATGCAAATGGCATTTCTAGCTTACAACCAAATTTTGATCCTTCCAAAAATCATTTTTGGTATTTAATTTACAAAATCCAACTACAGAATTTTAAAAACCATATTGTTTAATATGTTCTACCCTCAAAATTTCAGCCTTTGAGTCTAAATATGTTAGGAGATCAAAGCAGTCAATGTTTTAGACTTCAATGCTCTTCAACCTTGAATGTAAGTTTGTGCACTTGAATGTCACTCACTACATATCTTCTTAAGCAGATTAGTGTGTTGAAAGTACAATTAAAGGCTTGCATTATGGGTTTGGATCCACTTCCTCTCAACCGTCGACACTCACCCACATCATCCTCAAAATCCTGCATTGGCATTATGTGGCAAAAAGTAGTCTCCTTCTAAACCTCCGATGCTCTTTCCAGGCTGGTGCTATTGAAATTGAACAAGTCTGCAACAAAGCTCACGACTCCGTTCAAGAAACCGCTGCAATCGCTGTACAGCCACCAGGGGGTGGTCCAGAGGAGCTAGTGATTGCGGCGGTGCTGAAACCAGGTTCCAACCTCAGCAACAGGGAGCTCCAGAAAGTTTTCTCCTCCTGTGTCGTATCCAATTTGAATCCCCTATTCAAGGTACGCAGCGACTGATCACTGTTTTACGTAACATAGTGCCATTTTCTGGAACACTGGACTTTAGTACCCGAATGGTCAAATGTGGCTGGTTTCATATCTATTGGAGTTGAAATTAATTATTTAGGAAGCTCCAAGGAAAGTAATAAATGTATCAATAGAAAGAAGGAATCATATACTACGTTTTTTCAACAATAGCAATATGTTTCGATACGTACTATAATCACCTATGAGCTTCCAAAATCAAATTTCTATTTCTATCTTGCACTCTCAAGGGTTAATTTTCGCGAGGAGGCTTTGAAGCTGTACCTGAAGTGGTTGGCGATGAGTTTGATCGTTATGCAGGTTAAGGCAGTGGCCGTTTTCTCAGAATTTCCACGGACAGCATCGAACAAGTTGCTCAGACGTGTGTTGAGAGTAGAATGCGTGAAAATTTTGTATCCTTCCCGGAAGTCTCGACTGTAGGAGAATGCCAGAACAATATAAAACAAAGGTGTGTAACGTGTGCAGTACACCGAAAACTGTCCAACTAAGCATTTGAAGCGGTTGAGCAGGGTTTATTATTTATTTTTAAAGTTTCTGTTTAATTTGTTTCCAATTGAAAGAGGATTCCAATGCATCTTAGCATATAGTTTTCGGACACCATGTATACTAAATTTTTTTATTAAAAGTTTGTAAAAGGATCATCTATAAAGTTATCTAATGAAAATGATGAAAAAACTAACATAGATGGTATGGGATTTATCAAATAATATTGTATTTTTATTTAAATATTTAGTTTTTTACAATATTAAAATTTAAGTTAAAAAAACTAAAAAAATTACATATAATTTTTTAGTTTTTTGAATTTCATTTATTTATTATTGTAGTTTACCTTATTTTAAACTGTCTAGCAATCTGTCTCTGTGCCCTGTGTGACCCTGGCACGAGTCTTCAACAATTTGAGAACGACGAGAAAGCGTTACCTTAGCAACGAAGACTGTGTGGTCTCTGCTTAACCCTGAATCTTTCTTGGATTTTGCATATTTTCTGCTTATATCTTTACAGATATATATTATTTACCTCAATTTCATCAACTTCATCTTACAGGAAGTGTGGCTTTTTAGAAGTCAAGCATTGGTTTGGATGAATGAGAAGCTATGTGGTCAAAAAAGCCCTTGTAACCTCTAAGTTGGTTTAGATGTCTTGGTTTAGAAAATGAAAGTGAAATGGGTTACAATCCAAACTTAGATCAAGAATTATAGAGTTTGTAATTTACATACATAGTCTTGACATTTTCAACTTGCAAATCTTGGACAAGTGTAGATGGGGATGCAATTGAAAAAAGATAATAATAGATATGCATATCCAAAATTGTCACTAACCAAGCCTTGTCTAGATTCTTGCCTATAAAGAAGACCCTAATTCTATAGTACAACATTTGAATACTAGAGTCTAGGTCTTGTTTATAATACACATCCATTTAGCACTTTGGAAATTCATAATTATTCATGTTGTATTCAAATAATGCATGCTAAATTACATTGGAATCATCTTTCATGTGCCAATAAGATTCAATAGAAATGAATTATCATATAGTAGAAATTATGAGTAACTATATCTAATGCAATGAGTGGCAATTACACATGCATTTGAGTTGATTGTCCCCAAACAAGTACTAAGTAGTAGAATTCAAAAATAATGTCCCACTACAATTTTGTAATTGTGATTCAAAGTCAACTATAGCTTGTTAAAAAATAATGTCCCAGGCACTACAATTTTGTAATTGCAATTCAAAGTCAACTATAGCTTAATCTAGTTCAATTGAGTTTTATAAAGGGCCAATACATTATTTAGAGATTTGAAACCATATACAATGAATTAAACCTTGAAGTAGAATGGTGACACAAAGGCCATGATGGCTCATTCTCCTACCCAATTGAATTTGAAAATTCAACCACAAATTGTAGAAAACTCAATTCATTTGCGCATTGCACATACAAAAAGTGAATTCAACTATGGATTGTAGAAAACTCAATTCATTTGTACACCACACATAGAAGGTGAGTTTTCCTCACTCATCCAAAATTTTCAACTATATTATGGCTTGATGGAGGAGGTCATAATACATTAGACCTTAAAGTAAATGCAAACTCAAAGATTGTGATGGTTCATTCTTCTATCCAATTGAATTTTTTAAACTCAACCATGGATTCATTTGTAGAAAACTCAATTCACTTTCTCACACGCATATGAGGGAAATTCTTTAAACTCACCTAAGATGTCTAGCTATGGGATGAATATCATAAATGATACCTCCCCCTTTGATGGTACAACATGGTGTTCTAAACTCAGCAATAGCTAATTCTATTGTTGATTGAAGAAGATTCAACTTATTCAAACTTGATAAGTTCACACTTAATTAGAAACAAGTTCCAAAGGTAGCCATTTTTTGTGAAGTTATGAGACATGAATGGGGTTCACATTCAACTCCCTTGTACTTACACCCACATAAGGTACATTTTCTAAACTCCACCATAATTTCCAACTAAACAATTTGTGTAAAAGAAGACTGCAATACATTAGACCTTGAAGGAGACTAGTACCTCAAGGGTTCTTCATACCTCAAGGGTTCTTTTGGCTCATTTGCTCATCCAATCAACCACAACTTGTGGAAAACTCAACTCACTTGTACTTACATCCACACAAGGTGTGAATTCAAAATTACACCCAAATTTCCAGTTGGGCCTTCTCTACTAGAAGGGCCAACATACATTCGACCTTGAAGTAAGCTAGTACCTCAAGAGTTTCTTATGGCTAACTCTCTTACATGGAGAACCTTTCTTATTTTTCTTATTGCATATTCTTTATGTGCATGACTTGTAGCAATGGAGTTTGTAGGTGGACCCAATTTGAAGGACATTTTTTGAAAACTATTGTTGGAAGTTGACATTTGTTAAGTGGCCATTCATTGTGACATGCATAAACCTCTCTAAGTGCATAGTCCCAACACCATAAACTAAAAAAAATTCTACGAATATTCAACTCAACCACAACATGTAGAATCCTTTAAGTCACTTGTGCTTGCATCACACAAGGTGCACTTTCTAAACTCCAAAATTCAGAATCCAGCCGCCCCATTTGGTGGCCTCCGTCAGTCCCACACCAGCAGCTGGCCGTCAGCCCAGAACTTCCCCGACGGTCCCCCGGGCGCCCTCAACGCCAGCCACACACCCGTTTTCACCGCCCCAGCCACATCCTCACTGCCCTTCCCGTCCGTCATGTCCGTCTTGGTGTAGCCGGGACAGAAGCTGTTCACGGTCACACTTGCTTGCCCTTCCCTGGGTCGCGCCCGCAACGCCCGATCCAAGACCGTCACGTAACAGTTCACCGCCACTTTGGACACGTTGTAGCTCGGGCTGCGCTCGGACCAGCCCTTGTCCTGCCAACGCCCGTGCTTCACGTCCTCCGTGAAAGAATTGACGAACTCATCGATCCTCGCCTCCGTCAGGTGGTTCCGGTCAGCCAGCTCCTCACGATACTCGTTCCTCAACATCTGGGGACACACGGAACGAGAACGTCAATTTCGTTAAGTGGGCAGTATGCCATTGCTTCCAGGGAGCGTCCTGAAACCAACCAAAATCTTTACTTGTGGCCTGAAATTAAACTTGGTGAAGATCTATGTCACAAATTTTGGTTTGTGCACTACTTCCAATTTCACGAAATTGACTTCCAAGGAGGCAATTAGTGGAAAGGAGGAAGGTCATGGAGGATAGGACTGTCTGAGTGTCGGCATCATTTGCGGCGTTGAAACCTATCAGTGTAGGAGTTTGACTCTCTTTCATTGGGAGATCAAGCAATAGAGATCACTGGAGGGATCATGATCACTACAACAGGTAGGAGCGGTTGACGCATATTGTCAATTATTTGTCAATTATTTGACTAGTATTTGGCAATGGTTAGCAGCGGTTACGTATTTTAGCTTATCCCTGGAAGAACGCCTCTATCACCTATCACCCAAAAAGAATCTATCACCCGAATACGTGCATGCTTTGAATTCATCCAACAAGGAAATTGGGTACTGGGTGCATCGTTATTACCAATCAATGTAGGGAGTATGGGTTCCTTTCATTGGGAGATCGCTCAATAGAAGTCAATGAAAGGTTAGGTTAGTCTGTACAATTCAAACTCTTCGAAGATGAAACACTCTTATGCAGGTTGTGTCATGATGTCTTATGCAATTGTTCAAATTAAGAGGTAACTAGACCGGTAACGTAAAGTCTCCATTCAGCATACAGTGAGGGAGTCAAAGGTTCCATTCACCACGCAAGTGAAGTTTGGTTTGTGCTCACTGTGGAAATACTTTGTCTATTGAAATTTGTTTTTTTGCAACTGGTTGTTAACTTAACGCAAACGAAGTGTGCAATGTGCAAAATTTTAGATGGCCCATTTCTAGATTGCTGTAGGAAAAGGCTCAAAGTTCACATCTATGGTAAATGGAACTTCTCCCTGTCCCTTTCCCTTACCCTTGCTGTCTGGTGAATGGAGACTTTACATTATTACAGGGGCGGTTTCCAATCAAACTAAGTGGCGGGAGAATTTCGTCAAAGTCATGCTTACAACTCTTGTTACTAAACAAACCAAGTTGGTTGATGGGAAGAGATGAGTACGTAACAGGGGTCAAAAGAGGAGACACAACCCCGGTCCTAACGGATTTGTTATCCTCTACCTGAAATGCAGAACACGTAGAACTGGAACAGTACAGTAGAATGGAAGATCATGACAAGGGAGGAGCAAGTAAGTAAGTACGTACCCGGAGCAGGCCTGATCGAGAAGCGACGATAACAATCCGACCGCCAGCAGCAGATGGCCGAAAGATGGGCAACAGGGCTTCGGTCACGCGCTTCACACCGAAGTAATTCGTCTGCATCACCAGGTTCACATTCTCTTCGGTGACGGCTCGCTTCGCTACCCCAGCATTGTTGACCTGCACATAAGCAATCAGTCTACCCCAATCAAACTAGAAGAAGATTCAAACCACAAGGTTGAGGAAACTAATAAAAACCATGAGAAACCGGGTCCCGTGCTTCTCACAGACCCGTCACCAACAAGAACTCATCTCTTCTAATCCATCATCTTGGATAATTTGGCACAAACCGTACACATTTCAAACCACATTTCCCGTTTCATAAAATGCTTAAATTAACTCGAACCGAATGCCATTCCCAAATCACACTCCTACAAACTGGTGAAATTGCTTGAAGCTAGTGATTCCAAGAACAGTACTTAAGATTGATTACGAATGGGCAGTACTGACCAGGATATCCAGCCCTCCGTAGGTTTGTTTCAGCCAGTTTGCAAAGGCGCCTGCAGACTCGTCGCTGTGCACATCCAGAGGATGGAAGGCGACCTCCAAGCCTTCACGCCGTAAAAGTTCCACCGCCTGCTTCCCCCGCCCCTCGTCTCTCGCAGTCAAAATAGTGGTGAGGCCATTCCTCGCAAGCTGGCGCGTCAGTTCGAAGCCAATGCCTTTGTTGGCACCCGTGATCACTGCCACCGTCTCCTTCGACCACCACCTTCACACACACAGACAAAGCCGCATCTCTTTATGCTTGTACAACAAAATCAAAACATAGACTAAGTATGAATGCTCTACACACGGTATATCCGGAGTGTTAAAATTGGCAACGAAGAAAGATAATTTCACCTTCGTAATAACTATCAAAGGTAGAAGCTCAACGACAGGAAAAGTAGGCTAGAATAGTTGACGGCAGTCTTGGGGCGTTCCCACCAGATGCAGTATCTAGAAATTTAATGAGGTCTCAAACCTAGTTATCAAAAGATCGTTTCCAGTGAAAGAGCTTAGTTTTCATCAGCTGGATGGATTTCTGAAAACATTCTAAGTCCAATGCCTTGTGAACCGTTATTGCACAGATTCAGAAATAGGACATTGGTGGGATGCTCTTAGGCCCCACCTGCACCGACCAAAACAGTATCATACACTGTCCAAATAGAATACATAATTTAAGGCCTGTTAGGCAGCTAGAAATTCACTAACCTCCTATGCACCCGCTCTTGCAAGGTGACAGACCAAAAATTAGAGTATTCAATTTCACTAACTGTACAACGACTACTCTAGTTGATAAATTGCTGCTAATTCTTGCTACCGAATTGGTGCTGGATCTACATTCATTTCCGCACTGAATGTTTAACGTAATATATCCATAACCAGAATGGCCCAACATGCTAAACCTGCCTGCACCACGTGACGTCACTTGGGCAAAGCGAAGCCACCGACAAACAAATTCCAGTTTGGTAACGCTTCTACTTGCCTATCAAACTCTTTCCACAGTAGCTTCGTGATTTCAACAAACACACTAAAACTCGCCACGACCATGATTACAACTACAAAATTTCACTCCGGTCCACCACTCTCCTCACTATTCCCTTCCAACTCTGCAACCATTCAGAAAAAAGAAAAGAAAATCCTTTCAACAAAAGCAACCCCACAGTCGGAAACTCAGATTCAAATGTGCCGAATACACATTGTACGCCGTACATCGCAACATTCTCTAACAGTCCCAAAGCTCAAAATCACAGTGATTTCTCAACTGATTTCAAATGGGGCGTAAGATTGGCAAGTTTCGTGCAGCATTTCAAACGAATGGGACCGTACCTCTTCGTGGCTCCCGCCATGTTGGGGATTTGAATTCTAGCTACCGCAGTTCCTCCAGAGCGAGAGCTGCAAATTGAAGGTGAAACTCACTCAGGCTCGGTCTTCACAGGGAATCCTCCACCTCTTCCGTCTCTGAGGGCCTGTCTGTCTCTTGCACGGAGAAGCTAGAGCAGGAGAGCAATGTACTGGAAAATGTAGAGCAGGAAGAGTACATTGAAACCAAATGCGTGAGCAAGTAAGTTATGTACGTTATGAACCCAACCGACCCAGGACAGTAAAGTTAGAAAGTTGCCAACAAAAGTTGTCGCCTCTGAGTGACGTGTTGAGGAGACGAAGTGCCAAGGAAGTGGAGGACTGCAGTCCTGGGCGAGATTCTGGTAGCCACGTCAGTATGAAGGTGATCGGAAACTGAAGAGACGGACGCCGCCCGAAGAAAAACAAGTATGGAGTATAATGGACAGTTTCTGACGGAGGAATCGCGCAGCCTTTCACTTCCAGTTGGGATGCTGGGCTTGGATGAAATGTATGTATGTATGTACGTACAGGTGCACTTGAGGTGGGTACTGTACCTTCAAAACCGCCACTTTTTGCCACTGTGCCTAGCAGTGATCCCAGAACCCATTTCAGAACCCATTTATAGGGATTTGTGGAAAAGCTATATCGTATGAAAGGGGAAGCTAATTCGCGGAAGTCACCTTTTTTGGTGGAAAAAGGCAGATAAAAGTGGAAAAAAGGTGGTAATTTGTCTACCAAGTTTTTTTCTACTAGAAAGAATTTACAACTTTACAAAAAAATATGGAGATGGAATGATGGTTACTTTAAGTGTTTCCTTATCTTTGGAATTGCGAAGTGATTGTCAAAAATGTCAAATATTGGCGATTTTGTTGGCAAGTGTTGTGCACAAGTGCTAATTGTGTTTTGTGTAGAAATGGAGATTTTTGTCCAAATGGAGTATTGTGGTGAATGTTACTAACAAGGAAGTTGAACCCTTCTTGCAAAATGCAAGACTGCCCAATGCAGTGTTAGTGTTTTGCACAGAAGACAAGCAAGCCATGTTAGATTGTAGGATTAGTATCTTAAAACAAAGTCACATAAGAAAGCGACCAAGCAGCATTGCCACAGCTCTACTACTCCAACAATACTCCACAATATCATCCAAGTAGAGTAGGCCCCAACACTCTTTAGTGTTCATTGTATTGCAGTCTTGAATGTGCATCGTGACCTTTTGTCAAGGTGAACATGAGCATCAGACCTTGCAAAACCTCATGAAAACTAAGGATGAAGATTGAACTAGCAATGGCAAGGATTCTGAGAGGATACTAATCTATTGGCTCTACTTCAAGAATCCCCTTGACGGCCAATCTTGACAGCATTCTTCCAAGAATGAATGGCTTCTTCGTAAAGAAAATTTTGTAAAGAAAAGTACAGTTGGCCAAACATGCGCACAACAAGGGGTAGGTGCTTTCCAAGTCTATTCTATGGCAGGATTTTAGGAACTTGAGATTAGAAAAACACCTCTCATCCTCTATAGATCCAAGCACTAAACAACACCCTATTTCATCAACTTTGAAGTACTCAGAGATAAGCTTACACAAGTAGTATAACTATGAGAGTCTATGCCACCATTTGATAATTGGATTGATGTGTAAGGGCTCACCACAAGCAACGTCACAACTTGATTTCATAGTCACTTTGAAAAGAACTTGTTGTAAATCCAACTTCGAAGTGTCAAGCATAACATAGGCAGTATGAGCCTTGCTACCATTGTACAAAGGATGGCTTTTGTTCACAAGTTGAGTTTTACAATAGAACTTTTTTAGAATAGCCAAATAAATGGTGTGGAAAAGTGGCCTCAGCGCCCTTTTACTTCCAATACTGGAGATAAATTATCCCAAACCCATCTAGGAGTTCTTGCTGTAGAAATTGGCAATCAAACTCATCGCACAGTGATTGCACTATGTCTAAATACAAAGAAACACGATAGAAGTAAGAATCAAGGATATGAAGAAAAGAACAGCATTGCTAGCCTACTACAAGCTGCAGCTAAAAGCCGCAATTGGAAGCCCAACTTATGCTCAATACTCACAGCCCTAGTTGACAATCCTAATTCATAGCCCTAGCTTATCGACCAAGTTCATCGACCAAGCTTACAACCCCAACTCATCGAGCAAGTTCAAAACACCAGCTTACAGCCCCAATTCATCAAGCAAGTTTAGAACACCAGCTCATAGCTTCAACTCATTGAACAAATTCAAAATACCAACTCATATACTCAACTCATCGAGCAAGTTCAAAATACTAGCTCATAGCCTTGCTCACAGACCAAATTCATCGGCCAAGCTCATAGCTCCAACTCACAGCCCCAACTCATAGAGCCAGCTCATAGAGTCTAATCTAAATACCAACATTCAAAACCAAAGAGGCAAATGAGAACCAAAATAATAGAAAATGAAATCAAATGAAGCAAAGAAAGAAAAATTGAAAATGGAATCAAATGAAACAAAGAAAACAAATGGAAAAAAAACAAAAGAAACATATCTAAAAATTGCCACTCTACATTCTTTTGCACGTGGTGGAATTCCTCCTCTATGACAAAAAGATGCGTACTGGTCACATTGTCATGGCAATGTGCATAGACATGTGTCACTGACAAATCAAAAAACAAATGAGAGATGCTAGAGTTGCAAGGCAACTCCTTCTATTATAGGGGGATGTCCTTGCATTGCAAGAATATTAGCTCATTGTATCTGCCAAATTCTTCCTTGTTGTAAGCCATAGAATTGTCAATAAAAAGCCTTGCCAACTCATTCTGGAAGCTTTTCATATCACTCATGAAATCAAACACAAAAATATCCCAAGCCTGAGACAATTTGATCAAACAATGCATTGCATTAAGCAAAGGAATGAAGCAAGCCAAAAATAGTAAGACTTCAATGTCAGCAAGTGAGTCAAAATTGTCACATGCTCTAGCATTAGACCTCTAGCCAAGACCACCAGTCATGTCCACATCCATTTTCACAAGCATAGTCGTATATTCCTCTATGATGCGTTGTGCTAGACTCCTTATAGAAATCTAGCACCTCTCCATATTGTGGACCATCTTTGAACCCTTAGTTTCCATGAGATTTGCATGTTTTTGCAACTTAGCATGATACTTATTAAAGTGACAAAAATAAGAATAGATAGACTAAAACACTCCTTCAAGTCGATTGACCATGGGATACTTGGAGAAAGTCTCCACAACAAGATTAATCTTGTCACTCACACAACTTGTTCCCAATGTAAAGAAAGCCCACTTCTTGCGGATCTTTGTTGTAACTCATGTTCTCGGACCCTAGAAAATACTCACCCTATTAGCCCCAAAACATACAAGTTTAGAAGCAATTTCCTCATGTGTAAGTTCACCCTCATCTTATAAAGCTTGCATAATAACTTATGTCAAGTAGTCTGCCGTGCTACCTTCAGGAATACAAGACAAATACAAGTAAGGCATTCTCTCTCAATTCTCCATCGTTGAACATCGATCTAACAAGTATTATCTACTGTGTTGACCTCATCAGCACTAATGGAGACAACCCTCGTAGATTGCACAACATACTTGAGAGCAATTAGAATGGATGCATGAAGATGTTCACTCATTTCCCACCCTGAACTTTCGGACCAATGCTTTGAAAGCAAATGCTTCACCTTCAAGTGCCTAAGCAAGTATTGTTGCTTTTCATAATCACGCATAAGTCTACCGTGAGTGAGAATTTGAAGCAATGTAGAAAATTGAACTCCCTTCTGCTTGAAGTTGCTTTGTAGGCTAGTAGTGAACTGATCAACCACGGTGCCAACATACTTCTAGGTTGCCCAAAGTTTGTAGTTCTTCAAGTGCTTGCAATCCACCTTCACAAACGTCTCACCTTTCCTTAAGTACGGAAATGGAATGCCATCTACTTGACAAGTTTGCTTCCCCTCATACTTTTTGAGATTGTTTGCCTTTAGAACTAGAACCTTCTTCCTTCCCATAATTGTAGTACAACTACGGTAGACTACCCTAGATAAATTTCCATCGGCATTGTATTCAGCCTCCACCCACGAGAATTTGCAGGCCCAGACCTCCTACCAATGCTTGGTGATTGTCCTCGAGCGGTCTTACATCTTTTCCGCACATTGTTTGTAACCCCACCCTTCTTCCCCATTACACAAATCTCACAATTGCTACTTGCATCAAAACAAGGAATATCCGGAAACCCAAGTGAGACAACAATATTCTTCAAAGGTGGATCGTGGGATGTTGGTCAACTAAGGGATTGAGATAGGTGCGTTACAAAGATGTGCGTCACATCGCACCCTATTGTGTCCATCGCCAAGTTGCACCCCGTTGTGTTCATCACCAAGTCGTTGGAACAAGCATTAGAATTTGGCACCAAATATTTTCCAATGTCGTTCATATTCCGGCTAGAACCAAATGTTCGCATCCGTAAATTGTCAAGAAGCTTCAACCATGGTGCCATGAGAACTTGCACAACAAACAACAAACACAAAGATAGAAGAGTACAACAAAACAAACATGTTCAACCACACAAACACAAACTAGAAATCTTGCTAGAAATCAAAGTAACCAAGACCTTGCAAGGTGGCTAATCTATCTAAACAAAGAGTATACAATTGAGAACAACAAAAGCAAGTTCATTGAAGTAAGATTGCACAAAACACAAGCAAACACAATAAGTTGGCAAAGAAAATTAATACTCCAATATCCCTTCCGCCGCCCATCCAAAGCTTAAATTGTCAAAAACCCTTGCAGGAAGAAGCATCTAATGGTAGTGCAGCACCAAATCACCAACAACTCTCTGCAAATTACCCAAGCCAAGTTAATTCTAGAATGTGGAGTTGTGGACTCCATTGAATCAGAAGCCACCATTTTAGAAGTGTAGTGAATGTAAGAGACGATGCGCCTCCAAAATCTTCATGACAAGTTGACAACCCAGAAGTGATGCGCTCAAATGCTAAATGATTGGAACTTCAAAAATTCAAATTCAAAAAGATGTTGCATTCAAACAACAAGTTCTTTGAGAAAGTGACTAAGTGACAACGGCAACAAAGGCACTCAAAGCACAACTCTCGAGAGCCTCCAACAAGACAGTAAAGATTTAGGAGTTAATACAAATGCTTAGCAGCAAAAATCAAGATTAAGGAGTTAATGTGAATACTCAACAATAGAGTGAGTGCCAAACCCTAGTGGATTGCTACGAAATCAATGACTGCGATTGCACTGCATCTACTAACAATCAATGGCTGGGGGTGTGCTAGGGCAATGGATGAACAGAATACATAGCAAACAAGCACAACGACTTCGTCAAACTAATCATCCCCTTGGCAAATGGAAGCACAATTCTATTCAAAAAATGACTAAAATCTCTTTTTTTCAAAGATTTCCTACTATGTACATTTTGCACAAGTTTCTTTTGGTAAAATCAACACAAAATAGTCAATTTTACAATGCTAGTGCCTGGTTAAGGTAGAACGACTCATTGTGGTCAGATGACCCATAGTAGACACTTGGGGAATGACCCCATTATGGTTTATTTTAGTATGTAAAATTTTGACCACAATATATGTCTTACGTGAGAGTAATGGAGTGATTAGTGACTTCATTAGAAACTTTCTACTTTTCAGTGTAAATTCATTGTAAGAATGAACTTTTTAGACTTTCTATGCTAGAAAATACAATGGCTGCTTTAGATGAACAAAATGAACATAATGGATTCAAATTTTGGATCATGATGCATTGAACACTTCAAAAATTCATAGCAAATTCATATTTTGTCAAAAAAACATAATTTCAATTGCTCTCACTATTTCTTAGACTTGTAATAATGTGGAAAACATTGAAAATTTTCAACAACAACATGAGGTCAAACTCCTAATTCTAACCACAATGGGTTGTTTTACCTTACTATTGCTACTAGGATTGGGCACATTCGTATTTTCTTGTTGGCAAGTGAAAGGACATTCCAATACACTAAAAAAATGTGACATTTGGATACTGTATGTTAACCCCTAAGCACCCCAGTGATAGGGATTTGTTGCTCAAAACTTTTAAAAAGGTCACTAGAGTTTCCAGATGGAACTATACTTCGTTCAAAATTGTACCAGACTTGGCAAAGTGGGGTAATGAGTTACAAGGAGTGGGGGGTAGAGGTTTAGCAAGTAGTAGGGTGGGTGATTTCTACAAATTAAAACAAATTGAAGTGTTCTCGAGTTTAGAGCTATGGCAATGAGCGATTGGAATGACCAAGGAGGGCCAGTCGCATACCATTGGGGCGTTTTGGCACCAGATTCTACATGATGACTATTCATTTTGACATATTGTTAAAGTGACTCCGCTCCCACATCATTGAGAGGTGTTGTGGAAGGATTTCTTTTTGGTTGACTTTCAGGCAAGGATCTCAATGGCTATGATTGTCTCCATCGCTAATTTTGGCCCAAGTTGCATCAGAGGTGTGGCATCTTCCAGCACATGCAAACGAGGGGAGCAAGGGGCAGTAGCTGAGCAGTTGAAGAGTTGACAATGTGGCGCTTGGAGTGTAGTAATTGCCCCCAACTACAAGTTAATGTGTTCAATGTGATGGATTGCCTCCCTTTCAATCTCTCTAGTTCAAGTTTTATGGATTCAAGTTGAGAGGGAGGTGGTTACAATCAAACTCTTGGATTTTGGCAATGTGATAGTTAGACCCTAAACCTCATGGTTGGTAGCTATAGTATCACAACTGCATTGTGTGTAATCTAAATTTTGCTTTTGTACATGAAACTCCTCATTTGGCACTTTGTTTTATTTGCAAATTTTTTCTTTTCATCAATCAATATCTTCCAAGCTGCTTTTCCTTGTATTGGGACCCGGTCATGAGCACATGTTGTCTAGTGGCTTATTGAATTGTGATGAGGGCAATAGAGTGTAATGTTGGTGGGTTGGGGTGTGGTCAAGTTGAGATGTGGTCATGTGGTTGAATGTCATGTGTACCTTCTAGTTTCATTTGCACTTGTGTAGCTCAACAATTAAGAATCTTGTGTTGGAGTCATGTAGCATGAAGTCTCTAAGAGCACCCCCGTAAAGGCCTTAGCCTTGGGTCAATTAGTTCAAAGAGTGGGCAGATGCGATTTAGTTTTCCCTCTCCTATCGAGCGCCTTAGCAAGGAGAAGGTATCATTATTGCCTAGCCACATCCACTCTAGGATCATTCAATTGACATCAAACCATTATATATCCCCTTGGCACGAGACACTTAACTTGGCACTTGTATGGTACAATGCACTACCTCCCAAGTCCTTACCTATCAGTGGCGTTATATGCTACTACTGGTGGACCTCCTATCCATCGCTATGAACTCCTTGCATTCGTGCACTGATTTTGATGTGCTCTGCTTACTAAAAGATTCTGAAAATTTGTAGCCTATTAGAGGATAATTTGGCCTAATTTTTGCAAAAAATTCAGAACCCCACATGCCTTATTCGTTTGGCAAACATGTCTTGAAGTATTGGACCACCAAAAAATTGGGTCCAATTTTGAAAGTCAATCCACCTTTGACTATTATAAATTTTAGTTCCGTACGGTAAAACTTTTTGAAACTTGTAGAGCACCTTGGGCCTTGGGTTCTCTCCGCATTTCGACAATGAAGTTCCATGTACCTGTTCAACATACATATGTACCAATTTTAGGAAAAAAAATGGTGGCAATTTTAGGCAAAGTATAATTACTTTGTCTATCTCTTCAGTTTGCAATCCATCTCTTCAATTTGTGATCATTACTTACTAGCAAAGTAATAATGGTGGTTTTAGGCAAGGTGTGCTTTTGGATGTATCCACTTGATTATTACTTCTAGTCATGTGGGATGACAATAAGTAGTGAAATTAGTAAGGTTACTTCAAAAAAATATTATTGTTTTCAATTAATATGTAAGAAATAACTTAATCATATTATTGAACATGGACCTAGGAAGGGCAAAAACCCATTGTGGACCTAGTGTGTATAGTTTCATTTGTTGGATTCACAAAACTTTCTAATAAGATCAAATAAAATCAAGGGGTATTTCACATGTATTTTAGCCAATTGTCATTTTTTAAAACAAACAAACATTATAGGTTGTCAAAGCAAAATCAAGTAACTTTCATTGTGGACCTTTGAGGGGACTATTCTTGCCCTTTGATCATTGCGTATATTTAGATTGATGAGATTCAAGATTTTATTTTTACAATAGAACAACAAATAAAAAAAAAATTCACAAGTATTTTGGTTAACTCCATTTTCATTAAAAAAGAAAAAAAAAGAAAAAAAGACACATTATTGAAGTGATTAAAGCAAAAATGTATAGCTACTCATTGTTGTTGCCAAAGAGGACTATTCTTGTCCACTTCAAATCTAATGTGATTCTTTGAACTCCCTACATGGGATTGGTTGCAATGATAATCCACAAGCATCCCTTCAAATTGTGAAATAATTGGAATAACCCTTTTGCCATGAGTATCTACATTGCATGGTAATGTTCCTTGAAGTTATAACATTCAAAAGTCATAATGCAACCGTTCACAATTTTCACTACAATCTAACAATTGCACTTGGGGTGATTTTGGGTATATATACCTTAGTTGTTCATTCAGATGTGTGACTTTTTGTTTGTTTCTAAAGCCAACCTATGAAGGCCTTCATTTACAATGTCAGTGGGACGTGTTTTGCTTCTGCACACACTTGCATATACTTTTGCATTTGACTCGAGACTACAGTAACGATGGACAAAGCTGTCAAATGCAAGCTAGAATGCAGCTAGTCGCCCATCTACCTCGCTATCACTTCCAGAGAATGACGCAAGATCCCAGGACTTGTTTGGATCAATTCAGTTATCTAATACGTCACAAAATGGAAAAGAAACAGCAACCTCGATGCAATCAAATTCAAGTCTGAAGCACAGCGATCTTATCACAGTGACCTCTCCATTACGAAAAGCATATCATTTGCAAGCCTATGCATAGCAACCATAATTCAGTTTGTTCGAACCCAAGGTGCACTAGTTCGGGCAATATCTCTGACTTGCTTTATTCTGATCATCACGAACAAATCTTGTTCACAATACAAAAAGACCTATTTCGATTCACTGCACATTGACATTGTACAGTAGAATAGGCGGAGAGTTTTCGGAAGAGAGACAAACACGACAAAGGCTCTTCATGTTTGCTATGGACCCTTCACAACCAGAGTGGCATGCATCTAACCAGTAGGAAACAAAACTACTGAAGCATCGATTTAGTGCTTAGCATGCTTCGCTGCTTCCTCCGCATGACGCAAATGCCGGATCTCCGTGGGCCAGGAAATAGCGTAGGAGAGGAATCCAACAGAGATCATCACATCCATGAGAGGCCTGATGCTTCCCGTCTGAATGTACTTCTCGTTGTAATTGTACAACCACGACCACGTGTCCTTCACCACCTTCTCCCGGGTAAGGGATGACTTCACGTAGGTGGGAACGTCCTTCACCTTCATGCTCGCCAGATTCCTCAAAGGAGCCGCCATGTTGGCAGACACTGCACAATTGAAACGGGAAAAATAAAGGTTACCTTTAGACTCGTAAGCGAAAACTCGAATCAAGGGAGAAAGTACCCGAAAACGTCCAGAAGCTACAATGCGCCTCACAAAGAAGACAAAAAGATGAAGGACACAAAATCTTTAAAAAATTGACTCGGCCTACTCCATCATATAAAAAGTACAGAAAAATAAAAATTGTGCAGGAAGCTTGAAATTAGTGAAATAAAGACTGCGAAGCACTGAGAAATCAGATTTGACACCTCCTAACCACGCGGAATGATTCCAAAAGCCACTCTCCGGAACTTCAGAGAGTCAATCACACATACCACGAAGTAGTTCCTCAAAAGAAAGTTATTGCAATTGTAAGCGGGAATGGAACAATATCACGGTGTCACCTTCAATGCAAGGGAAGAGCTCCATGACTTAACCTAAGGAATAAATACGGTAGATCCCGTCTTCTATACTCACCCTACAGCAACTCACATTGGACTTATAGCTCAGTCACTCTTGTGCTTCATACAACTGGTTGGAGCATGGTTGGAGCGTAACAGCGCTATACGTCTACAGCCCCTGATCTTTAAACACAAACGAAGTTTTCTACCGTCACCTACACTGATCTACAATCTCCAACATCGAAATTACATAAGATACTCATTCACAGTGATAAAAGAAATTAACTTCTCGAGAGAGTTTGTGCCTTGTCCACAAGCGATCTTCCGAAAATCACACCTCCTACATACTGGATAAACGATCAAAGTGACCTCTACCTTACCTCGAGAGCCGAAACGAAAACTCTATCTAAAACAAGAAACGCACTACCTCTCCACACAGCGACAACAAGGCACTATTAGTTTACCCTAATTCCCACAGAAACCTAAACACAAAAAAGAAAGCGAACCGTAGCCACCGAATAAAGAATTCGGAACCAAATCACCTCCCAGAACAGAACATCCGGAAGAAACCCTAAGACTGTTCCTTCCCCAACATCAAGCAGTTTCACCAATCCTCATTTTCAATCAGAATTTCGAGCGAAAGCACTTACCGAGAAGAAGAAGAAGAAGAGGAAAACGGCGACAAACGGCGGAAATGCAGAGATTGAGGAGCAGGGAGAGCGCTTACGAGAGATGGAGACGAAGATGACGAGATTGATGGGGTGCGGGAAGATGGAGCTCTTGCTGGGAAATGGACTCTGGGAAAGTCTCGTCTCTCTCTGGGAATGAAGAAGGGGACAGAAAGGGTCCCTATCACCGTCGCGCTTTCAATTCCTCATTTCAATTTTTTATTTTTTTTAAAGTCTCTCATTGGGCAAAATTTCACACACCTGCAATCAGCCAAACCCTGCATAAAAGACAAAATAAATTTCAAAATTCTACATGGATGTGTGCAATAGTCGCAAAAGGAAAAGCACAACTATTAGACAACAAAATTTTGGGGAGGCGCTTATGAAAAGGGGAGGAGGTAAATTTTTAACTTTTTTGAAAACTATATTCAACATTGTATTTAAAGTTTTTGGTTGCTTTTAGGTTGACAACAAGGCAAAGATAATCCTAAAATGTACTCTGCAATTTTTACTAGTAGTGAAAGCATCTTAAAAACTAGAGAAAACACTTTTGACCCTTGATACCTCAAAAATTCATTTTTGATTCTAACATAGTAAAGAAGTTATTTTTTCTATCTCAAAATAAATCTGTGGTACTCCCTACTAAAGACCACGGATTTATTTTGAGATAGAAGAAATATCTCTTACTATGGTGATTAAATTACTATATTGTAGGTTTTAGAAACTAATTTGGTTTGCTTTGTTATTTTTGGTATGGAACTTTGTAAAATTTGATAAAACATTTTAATCGTGAATCCATAGAATGTTTTGGAAAAAACTATTGAATATAATTCACTAATTCTTTGTTGAATCTTCAAAGGTATTTCAATATACCCTTTGGACTTATTTAGGATATTGTTTTGAATAAATTGCCTATTTTAATACCTATATGTTCAAATCGTCAACATCAATTGTTTTCATATGTAGAAAAATTGAAGAATTTGTAGGATAAGCTAAACAAAATATACAAATGAAAAAGATGACTATTACCTTATATTTTTGAATATTTAATAATCATTTTTAAAATTATTATAATTGACTATTTAGCTAGCTTCTAAAAAAAAATTTATTTTCAAATTTTGGTTTCAAATTTTGTTGGAAAATATTGATTAATGTAGTAGTTGATCTAATTGCATGGATACGATGTATGATTCACATTTTCCATCTTTGTTTGAAAATCATTATGAAATTGTTATTTTGATTTGCATATTATAATAAATTTTCACACTTTTTAAAATTCAGATTATTTCATAGTACCCAAGGAATATGCACTTGAAAATTTATTGAATTTCATTCAATTCTTTACTATTACAAAAAATATTTCACCTAACTTACATTAATTTGGGAATTATACAAATTTGGAAGTTACACTAACACAAAGGTTCACAATATTTCAAATATAATCAATGTAGCATAATTTGCACTTTTTTCATAGTATCCCTAAGCATATGATTTTCATTTCAATTTCATCAATGGCTAATTCATTCAATTAGTGTAAAGACGTTGTACATTCATTACTTTCTTTCAATACATACTTTTAAAAATTATAGATCACATCTTTACATCATATTTCTATTTTGCTCAAGAATTCCAAGCTCGCAACAATTCACCTTTTACAAAGTACATGAATGAATTGAAGATGTCAAACCCAAGCATATCCATGACATATTTGTTTTTACATCTTTAAAAATCTATGGAAATTTTTAGTCCCTCCAATGTCTAATGTATTGCATTCTCATTCATATACTAGTATCACATTGTAAACATCCAAAATAAGCTCCTCTACCTTACATTACAAGAAGTTAAAATCAATCCATGAAAGCACAAGGCTTTTTGACACCCTTTCATGTAAAAGTGGCACATTCCTCAAAGTACAACAACCCTTTTCAATGAAGGGTTAATCTAAGGCTGGGGTGACAGCCCTTACAATTGTGCCTTGGGCTTGTTCAAATCCTCGAATGCTCACAGATTTCATACAGTGGTGTTGCAATTCATATTTTCATACTTTACCTTCAAGTCTACACGCGGCCATTTAGCCAAGCTCGTGTCCACCAGGTCCACAACGCCTAACCAGTCCAGCTTCTACAAGTTAAGGGTGGTAGCTTCATAAGGATGGCTACTCACGCAACTGCATTTAAAATAATTAAAATGAAAAATAAATCTCTGAAATTCAATCAGGTGGCTCCCCCAGGATCGCCAATTAGCCCTAGGAAGTCGTCCTTGATTGTGCCAATACAGAACTGCATAGAAAAGTCAATATGAAATCAGTAATCATACGAGGAGAAGCAACAAGGCCAGTCCATTTCAGTTGACCCAGAAAACTAGCGCTACACAATGTGAATTAGATAACCGCTATTTTGGCAAGCAGACCCGTGTTCAGGCTGGGTTACATGTCTCAAGAAATCAAGCCGCAATTATCTTAATCATCATAGGCTATTGGTATTCCACACAAACACTAATATACACAACGGCAGCGAAGGTCGCAAAAGAAAACTCACAATCTCTGTAGCGTCAACACGGGTACCAACAATTTTGAGCCGCACTTCGCTGTCCTTTTGTATCCTCACCTGCGCAACGAGGGCTGGCCAATCTAAGTATACAAGCCGGGATTGAACTATACTAAGACATTGTGCCACCTGCCAGATACTTTCTAGGAATGCAGAGTCTCAAACAGAAAGCCTCTGAATTATGCGAAGCAAAAATGAAAACATAGAAACATCAACATTGAAATGTCTATGCGAAATAGGAAGACTTCATACCGAGCTATCTGAAGTTTCATAACTTGGTACATCTCCTGATTGAAATACCATATCATCTGGTATCAACTGTCAGAACATACGGTAGAGGATGAGGACTTTTCGAGGGAAAGAAAAACGATAACCATCTCTAGTCATGAAGACCTGAACACTCTAAACTCAGCCTACCAGTTCAAAGCTCCATCACACTACCAAAAAAGTTTAGCCAAGTACACAACAGTCTTGGTTAGGAAGACAGCAGTGACAGTTTAGAAGCTTTACTTATGCCAAGGACCTTTTCTATTCCGCAAAGGAGAAATCAGAAAGCTTACATGATTAGATACGAAGATCTGTACAGGCCCAGCTTCGGCAAAGAAACCCATCTGCATTCCCCACATTATGTTCAGATAATCATATCGGCTTGGTTTTATTGAGTACGCGTATCTAACCCAAACAGAAATGTAAAATGTAATCCTCAGTATAATCCTTGCATATTGAAAAATTAAAATATCACATTCAACAAGTTAAGAATGGCACTTTTCCTATACCCACATGTCACAGGCCTCATTCTTGTTGGACACCATAGCTTTCTACATTTTCAAACCGTTGCTTACTCTTTCCCCTTGGGGAAGAGACAATAAATTGTGGCGTCAAGGGATACATGTCAGTGATGATACCTTGTTCACCATAGTGACCACGCTCTCCAGAATCTCGCCTTTGAAGGGTCTAAAAACCACGCACTGGTACTTGACAGGAAAGGTCACGAAGCCTGTTCCATCACGGATGAGGCCCGAGCCGATAGTCTCCACTGCAGTCACTGCCACGACAAATCCGTGCCGGCCACTGTGGAAAGCACACAGTCCTTCAGTTCCATGACAAAATAAGGCGGACGATATCAAAACCTAATGCCGAATCTTACACAGACTCCTGTTACCAACAGCATTTCATCTATTCCTCAGCTTGGTTAGCCTTCAATTAGCAAGTTGAATAAGCATAAGTTAGCTGAATTGGTCGATGGCCCCTAATCTTTGAATGGAAATGGGGTTGTCTACAGTCACTTAGAGTGGTCTACAACCTCCCACATTGAATTTGCATAATAAGTTCATAGATAGAGATGAAAATTTGACATCAACAGATTTAGCTCCTGCATCCAAAGTGATGTCTTTGCTGCAGTATACTAGTCTTTCCAATATCACACTCCTACATATTGATTAAATTGCTAAAAGTGACCAAATAGTATCCTCTACCTTACATACCGGTGTATATATACATATCATAATGTAATACAGGTCTTCACACGAAGATGTGGGAATAGGGTTTCCAAAAGGATCCAATACCAGAAAACGCAACTCAAAGATTGTTTACAGCGATGCGCAACAGAGTGAAAAGAAAGCGCGATATTAGAAACTGGCGGATACACCGGACAGAACACACGTCTTTGCCCTACGATTCTCACCAAGCGGAAGCCCTAAACCAGCAACATGCGAAACCATCCAAGTGCTCCGCAAGACCAAAAAGAAATTAACAGTCCACCTAAACCGCTCGGATTGCAAAGTATCAACGGAAAACCTAAAAGTGAGTCCCATTACAGAAGCTAAAAGCTGTCCTTCAAAGCTTCGCCTAACCCCACCAAAATTGCCAGAGAAACCCAAAATTCTCAGCAGGAACCCTTCGGCCTTACAAAAAATCTAAATTCTGTGGAGGTCGTACTAGGAAAAAATGCGTACCTGCAAGTGCCCTCGACATCCTGGATGAGCTTCGCAATAAGCTTGTCGCGCAAGTGAGGTCCGAAATGACGAGGGTGCAGCTGCATGTTCCTGTCTAAGTAGATGTGGAAAAACATCGTGCTAGTGCTTTTTTATTTTCTTGCGAAAGATGGACTAATTGATGCAGCCTGAGTAATCCCAACAAGAATCTGAACTCTGATCTGCGCTGTTGCAGAAGCAATGAGGAGGGAGATGGAGAAGGGAGGGTATCGCGGAGCGGGTTGTGCAGTACAGCACGGTGAAAGATCGGATCCACGGTAACCAGTGTGGTATGTTTGCTGGGTTGTGGGATTTTAACCGGAGCGCTCCGACGTCCATTTTTCGGACGATGAACAGATTGACGTTTTTATTTCTGTCTTCTTCCTCCTTGGATGAAAGTCATCCTAATTTTTGGTCAAGTTCTTGTCGTATTTAATGGTTGGATTTGGTGTTATTAGAATACAATTTTTTTTAAATTACAAATGCGGGAGTGTGTCAAGTGGTCAAATTGCATTGACTCTAGTTCAAAACTAGATTTGCAAAAATGAAGTCATAGATGTAAAGAACACAAAAATTTCAAAAAATCACCATGTCAAGTGAACCTCATTTTGAATCCATTCAATTAAGATTTACTCAAAAAATGATAATATTTTCCTTGTAATCAAATTTTGAAGGAATTTTGAAATTTTCCTTTCCAAATTTATAGAAAAATATTAGTGATAGTATTGGTGAATCTAATCATACAGATGGAATCTAAAATTCAAAATCTACAACTTTCCTTTGTATATCACTTCTAAAATATTCTTTCAAATAGTACTTTATAACGATTTTCTCCAAACCGTCAATTTTGGAGAAGAGTCCAGACATTTAGGGGTTAATCCGCTTATTTTTCTTCATATTTGCAAGCATATTTGTGAACATACAATAATATTTTTTTTAAATTGATTAAATTGGTCATTAAAAGAGGTTGAATTTTAACCCTTAACCTATAAATGACATTGTGGCCATTTTTTGGTCAATGAATAATAGATAATCTTTGTGTATAGGATAGAATCAGCCTCAAAATTTAGTATGAAAAGGGAAGGTCTTGTATATCAATTATACTTCAAATGAGTACTTTAGGATTTTTTAAAACCAATTATTCACACAATGCCAGAAGGGATGATTTTCACAATCATAGATCCATCCTTTAAAGGTTAAAGTCTCACATTGTCATCTTGGCTAGACAAAATGGATTTTGAGTAGGCTCGTGTAACCTCAATTTTTGAGGTGATTTTTTGAAACCTATTCTTAAAATTTAAAAACACATTAATTAGTTTTCATGGAATATAGTTTTTGTTTCAATTGATACCCACTACTAGAAAATTTAGTTTTTCTGTTGTTTTGGTCGCGTTGATCTGGTCAAAATCTGATAGAAATCTGTTAAAATCAACAAATTTTTGTTAGATTTTGACCGGATTAACGCGACCAAAACAACAAAAAAACTAAATTTTCTAGTAGTGTGGCCAGGAGCAAAAGTTATGCTAGAATAAGCTTTAAATGAGAGAAATTAGGCAACCAAAATATTCACCAAAAATTGAAATAAGTTTTTATTTTTTTTCCACATAGATTATATTTTTGTGTACACAAAAAGCTTTGATTCATTCCAATTGGATTAGTGAAGTGAAAGTTATGAAGCTTCGTATTATATGGGCAATTATAGGATCTTTTTAAGAAAATAGTGTATTAGATTCATTTTTAACTCAATTTTTACAATTTTCAAAAAGCAAATACCACAAGATAAAGTATGCTTGCAAGAACAATCTTAATGTTAATTGGAATCAATATGTTTCAATTCCATCTTAAAACTATTGACAATTTGTTTTTTTCTTCAATCTTATAATTACCTACTTCTTTTAAACAATTTTAAAAGAATGAAAATCATGGGGTTTTTTTTTTAACTTTTTTTTTGATGTTTTCAAATCAAATCTTCAACATCAAATTTTTAATTCAAAATATTTAAAGCAAAAATTATAAGTTTACAAGATTTGAAGTCAAATAATCTAGTCACAAAACATGTTCAAATTCATGTTTATTTCTCTTTAAACACAAATATCTTAAAATCTATGTGGTGAAAGTTTCTAAAATTTCATCCATTCTTATGTTGGTCTTGTGCACAATCTTACAATTGAATATGAAAATAAAAATAAAAATAGAAAATTATAAGGTTTTGAATAGTTGTAAGTGGTTTTTGATGAGAAAAGGCCTTAGGATTTTAGGAGTTAAAGGATCATTGTGGATGAATGAGACAAAACATCATCTTAAAGCAATTTATTCATCACTCAAGAATATGATTTCGAAGTTCTTATAGGTTAATGTTGGATAACTTACTACACAATGCATATCTAGAAACTAGCCCTAATAAATTTAGATAAATAATTGGATATTAATTATAAAATATTCAAAAATAGAACATCAAAATTATAGATAATGTTGATTTAAAAAATCTATCAATAGAATTTTGACCTCTTATCATTTTTGTATACAATATTTAAATGTCATTTTTATATTTCACCTAAGTTTAGCTACAATTTGTTTAAATGTGATTTAAAATCAAACTACATTGACACAAAATCAAGGTTATTAACTTTAACAATAAAGAAATACTTACTAAAAATTTCATCTTACACTATAGTAAAATTCTACCATGTTATGCAGTTTAACATTTTTTAAGAAATGTTGCAAGTAATGATTATTTTTTTCTACTCATAATATTAGGAGGTTGAGTTGTAAATAAAAATGATGGTTCTTGCTTCAATCAAGAGATAAGGAGTATAGTTTAGAGCTTGATCTCTCTCTTCATTGCTCATTCTTGTTTTTTTCATTTGTTGCATGACTCTAAAAATGCGTTACATAATACATAAATGAAAACAAAGAGAGTACATGAGGCCTTAAAGATGAAACCCTAAAACCAACAAATTTCCAATGATTTCACATATTAGTGCAGAAGGAGCAGGGACCAAATTGGAGCCACGTTGAAATTACCGCACTCATCGACATAAAGAAAAACTTATCCTTGTAGGAAGCTAAGACAATAGACAATTGGAATTTCATGCTTGTCGATGCCAGTAAGTGGCTGCGGATTAGTCAAGAGCTAAAGAAATGTGGACTATCCCCCCATCCAAGAGACGAAGTCGCATGCAAAAGTAAATGGAATCATTTGATTTCAAAATATAAAAAATTGTAGATTTCCCTTTTCGCACTAGAACTAATGAATTGATTTTCTGAAACCTCTTTGTGACGCAAAGGAAAGCTGAAGGCTTCCCAGGATTTGTTCTTTAGCATTCATCGTTGGTATGAACAATGACCTTCAATCAATTCGCCGCATACACGTGATAGCGAATGATAGCAACTACAAATTTGTTGCATCAGGTGCTAAACATCCACAGATGATTGTGCCTCCACCCAATCATCACTCGTGCAAGTCAACAACAAAAAACATTTGATTCTGACAAGCTTTCCAACTTCATCAACAACTCCTAGTTCGGTGTCCTCGCAAAAAAACTTTGTATCCATTAGAGTAGTTTTGTAACTCCTAAGTTTGTCTAACATTGTAGTGCCTCAACATCGACCAGGTAATACTGGTATTTGCAAAAAAAGCACATCCGGGCACCACCTCATAGTTGAGGCTACTTGCGCAAATAGTGATGCCATGGTGTTGCAGATGAAGAACATGGTTGAAACCAGTCGTGTACTAGAACACTCCAAAATGGATGTATAAATGCAAATATTTGGCAAGCAAATGTAGAACCAACGGGATCAAGACCAACGCTTGCACCCGAGGGATGCACTACGAAGGAAGTTCGTGGGTGAGGAGCAACCAAACCCTAACTACCCATTTCTACTTTTCCTAATTATTTTCTAATAAACTATAATTTCAACCTACAATTTTGAGCTTTGTTTAACAATGTCTATAGATTTCTATTGCCAAAAATTTCAATCCTAAATAACATGTGATATATTGACTGGAAATGATTGAAAAATGAACTAAAATAGCATGTTTTTCAACTAAAATATTTATAGAAATCACATGAAGATGACAATTGTATCAATATTCAGCCAAAATAAACTTTCAGTAGAAAGCTATTTTATAGAATTTTTTTTTCATTTTTCTAATTTTTTTTTCTTATATAATTTAGGGGTGTGAAAGTTATTTTTAGCTTTACAATGTATCTTTATTCTTCTAAAATTTGTAACTAATTATTATTAACATAAAAAATATCAATAATTCAGAACATAGGAAAGTAGAAAAACTTTCAAAGTAGGAAAATCTCTTCATATTTTTTTTTAGGAAAAAATAAAATTTTAGGATATAATATAGGGGGTCCAAAATTTGGTCGCTCCTCACCCATGAACTTCCTTTGTAGTGCACCCCCCAGGCGCTTGCATGACAATACAAATATGGCAAATGAAAATGCAAAACTTGTAATAGAAAAATAGTCTCAAGTTGTGCAATGTCTTGCTACTTTATGTACAATTTTATGTGCTAGTCTTCAATGTCCTTAGGTTAGCAAACGTGTGGAGCTTGTAGTAGGCATGTAGAAGTGGGATCTAGCCATGCTCCAACCTACTGACCATGTTCATGATGGAAAAAGTGGCAAACCTTCTTCCCTTCTCAGCAACAATGATTTGTAGTATCAGACCATTGTACCATGACTGTCTTTCTAGCATGATGTCGATCACTTATGACCATGCGGTGCATATCATATTAGTAAAATTTGTAGTGTTGTACAATAAAGTATCCTAATACATTGATGGTTTTACATTATCAGATGCATTATATAGCACTATGACGTGTAGCACTATGCTAGAAAAGTGCAAGAGCGCATAGTATTGAATGCTCTATTTTGCTCATACATGTATAGTTTTTTTAATATAAATAAATACTCACATTTAGTGAGTACTTGGTGATTATAAATGATAATGTTGGTAATAAGTGCTAGCAATAAAAAGAAGAGCAACTTTACCTACATTTCTTAAAAAGGTTGATTCTTTGGAGAGATAGATACATGTCTAGCTTTGTGCACTTCACAATTGCCTCCTACCACTACAAGAGAAATTGGTCCTAATTGACAGAAATCAGCTAGTCCTAATCTACAAAAAATTGACAGGTTTTTGTCACTGTGGACAAAAATTGTCCGAATTGATAGAAAATTGTCCAAATTGACAAAAACCTGTCAATTTTCTGTAGATTAGGACTAGCTGATTTCTGTCAATTAGGACCAGTTTCTATCAATTTGAACAGGTTTTCTTGTAGTGTACACTTTAAGGTCATTAGGTGGTACTGGCGCAACGTCCACTAGGTCATCCCTTGCTAGAAGAACATTGCTATTGTTACCTTCACATTGAAATACATGAAGCAGCCTCTGTACTTCTTCATGGATTGTGCTAGAAGCATGTTATATAACAATGCGCAGTATGTTATAACGTCTAACATGAAATTGACATGTAGCTCTGATTCAGTATACAACTCTTCAAAAATCATCTTCAATAGTCCAAAAGCATTCTCAACCACACCTCTTCCATGACTCAATTTTCTATTGAAGAATTCAATAACGATTGTGAGGTTTCATTCACTACAAGAGAAAGTGTCCAAATTGACAGAAACTGGCCTGAATCAACTAGTCCTAATTGACAAAAAATTGACAATTTTTTGTCAATTCGGACACTTTTTTGTCCAGAGTGACAAAAACTTGTCAATTTTTTGTCAATTTTTTGTCAATTAGGACTAGTTGATTCAGGCCAATTTCTGTCAATTTGGACACTTTCTCTTGTAGTGATTGTTGATGTGGAACCATTAGCCAAGGAAGCAGTGGGTACTCAACATCTCCAAGAAGGTAGGGTGTGAAGCCATGGAATGAAAGTGTGGAGTCCCATAAAGTATATTGTTGGCCTCTACTAAACAATGACGACCTCTGCAACACTCGTGAATTATTTGTGGAGCTAGGTTGTTAACATAGAGGTCTAGGAATTTCTTTAAACAGTTAACTATAGCTTGACAAGTAATAGTCTAGCCACTTGACTTGAAATAAAGTAGTCAACTACACCAACACCTGGTTTTCAAATGGGAAAGTGTATTCTATCAATGGCGCCCATGATATTGGGAAGACCACATAATTGTTCAAATTTAGTGGCTATGAATGCACTTTGTCACCAAGAAGCCAACAAATCTCCATCCACTATTAGAAAATTTCGTTCTTTTGTTGTTTTGGTCGCGTTGATTCGGTCAAAATTTGACAGAAATCTGTTAAAATCAATAGATTTCTGTCAAATTTTGACCGGATCAACGCGACCAAAACAACAAAAGAACGAAATTTTCTAGTAGTGATCCATAGTGCCATAGTTATAGCGTGTACAACCTATTTCAATATAATGGAAACAATGCTTCACTCCATAGCAAACATTTTGCTACAAATTAGTAGACAAACACCATGACTTAGCTTGAACAATGTACTTGCACTACAAGAAAACCTGTCCAAATTGACAGAAACTGGTCCTAATTGACAGAAATCAGCTAGTCCTAATCTACAGAAAATTGACAGGTTTTTGTCAATTTGGACAATTTTCTGTCAATTCGGACAATTTTTGTCCACAGTGACAAAAACTAGTCAATTTTCTGTAGATTAGGACTAGCTGATTTATGTCAATTAGGACCAGTTTCTCTTGTAGTGTTGCTAAACGCATAGTAGCAGGGATAGAGAGATGATACTTTGTGTCTTTCTTCAAAATAGCAGGTCTTAGGAGTGTTGTTAAGGAGAAGACAGAGCTCTTCGTCATTCTGAACATTTGCATCCATTGATTGTCATCATATTCTTACAACAGAAAATGAAAAAACTAAGTTGTAGACCTCAGTTTCACCCAGTAATTAAGGTCTTCTTCCACAAAATTTAAATTGTTGTACAGTCGAATGTGGTGCAGTATAGCTTGAGTCACAACTTCCATATTTACAACGCTAGTGCTATTATTGTTGTCTTCATAAAAACAAAGTCAGACACGCATTCATCATTGCTTTGCTCCTTGCAGAAAATGGACAATGATTGGTAGGTGTCCAATAAGAGAAACAAAGCAAATGTCACTATAAAAAGGAACTCTAGTGAACTCTAAAGGAGATCCATGTTATAGTAACAGCATTGTCTTTGAGTCCTAAAAACTTGGAAAGCCACTGTAAAATTTTGTAAATGAAGATGTCGAATACTAACTGCTCTCTTCAAGTAAAGAAGTGCTAAACTGTTGTCGACAACAACAACGTCTTGTAGTGGTTACAAAATTGGATGACCTCCACTAAATCCTAAAACATGATTTCTATAGAATTCAATGACAAATACATTGGAACACAAAAAAGCTTGCAGAAATGGCCTGAATCTACCATGTTGAAGGACTTCCTTTCTAAATTGCCAATCCTCACTGATGCAAACAATAATCTTTATTAGCTAGTTGTAGCCTAGTTATTTGTGAATTCTTGTGCCATTTGCCTACTACAAGCGTTTCTTTCAAATTCACAAATGTTTGTCTCCTGTTCGAAGACTTTCTTTGCCTCTACATGGAGAAGTCACAACAATGCTTTGTGGAAGCACAAATCACTAGCCACTGGTACCAAAGCAAAAGATAGAACATTTGCAACAATTGTCCCCTTCGTTAGCCTTATACTGTTGCTAAGATTGTGCCCATCGCTTTTGCTCAAATTGGATGGAAACATTGCTCTTAGGGTCACATTGTAGTGTGAAACCACTCCTGGAACGACAATACTCGCTCCCTAGTGCCCCTACAATCCATACCTTAAATTTGGTTGTTTGTTTTATTTTGTTTGTTTTGTTTTGTTTATTACATTGAGATCTCCCGGACCGTGCGTCCCCCGGTCGCGTGCTTGGTACCGTTGGAAAGCTCTTGGTGAGAAGGGGTGCACGGGCTTTGTTTTGTGGTGTTGATATGAAAATTATTGATTTTGAAATTTTTAGGAATTTAAAAATTTGAAAATTACTTTTACTTTTATTTTGATTGTGGCAACAGCACTGGGCACACTAAGGTAAGACAGCCCATTGCGGTCAAATGACCCATTGTGGTCGCCTAAGAAATGACCCATTGTGGTTTTTTTCTTGGATGTGGGATGTGGGCAACAATGCATGTCTTACATGACAGCAATGGAGTGAACACTGACCTCATTAGGAACTTCTGAGTTTTCAGTGTGAAGTCCATTGTAAAAATTGACTTTTTTGGCCTTCTGTAATAGAAAATATTTTGACTGCATTAGGCAGTGAGATGAGCATTACAGATTCAGATTTTAGTGGTCTTAAGGTAGTCTACAGACTCCTTTGGGCTCAATGCTTCAGAAATTTCTAGCAAATTCATACTTTGTCAAAAAAAATTAATTTCAATTGCACTTGCTATTTCTCACACTTGTACTAATGTAAGAAGAAAATTGAAAAATTTCAGCAACAAGATGATGCCAAAATCCTCATTCTGACCACAATGGGCTGGTTTACCTTAGTTACCATGATAACACGCCATGTGCAAACAGCCCAGTCCTACCAGCAATTGAACTTCGCCACGGCTTACACCACGACTTACAGGCCACCGTCACCTTCTGTGGAACGAACCAGCAGTCTTCGTTCATTGACTCACTTTGCTTGTTACAGGCGCTGCTTGCTAAGAGCAAGTGCGAACGTACCATGAGAGTTTCTCCCATTCTCAAACTCTGTTGCCATGCCGGCTCTGTGCCTTTGGTTCCACAGTATCAGAGTAATCCAACAATACACGGGGATGGCTTACTAGAGAATCTTCGAAAGTAACAACTCCAAGTATCATTCTGCCTGTTGCAGCAGCAATGCAAGCTGTTGTTGGGTTTGATTCGTGGTGGAAAAATCTTCTGAGGAGTCGACCTCTCTTCAATTTGTTTGCAAACCAAGAATTGAAGAAACAGCATGATATGCTCTGATCAGCTGCTCTTGTTGCGCTTCAAGTATTTCGATCACGGGATGTCTATTTGTGGGTGAATCGGTCATTTTGCATCTCTCCAATTTTGTGTGCGGATTTGAGCATACACGTTTTTGTCGAATTTTAGACGTACAGCGCAAACATTTTTGAGTTGACGTGAGAAAGGAACGTGCAGCAGTTTGAGAATTCGAATTCAATCGCCATCGAGTAGAAGCGAGTCACCGCAAATTGAAGTCCCTAGTACCAGTTAATGCGTCTCTGCAATTCAAAGGGATCTTGCTTACACTGACACATAACGTCATGTGATAGAGGAGATGCGATCCTTTCCGGTCAGACAGAATTGCAGGACTTAGTACCTGTGATCGAATAGTCGACAGCTTTTTCCTGCCGGTTTTGGCATACTTTAGAGGGGTTTTGTAAGCAACTATATGGCGTGTTCCCTCATATCCCCTCTGTCAGTGCTTTATATAAAAACTCGTTCACCGCATAGCATGCAAGCGTGGTTCCTGACATTTCGACATGCGTTGCTGATTTCCATGGAAATTATTAGGGTCGGTGTGCTGCGACTAGCAGTGATTGTTTTAGTTTTTGCTGCCACATGTAAGTTACTTCTCATCGAAGCTCTCATCTCAAATCTCCTTGAAGGTGAATAGATTAAATTGTCATACTTCCACTTAGACGTGAGTTGGTGCAGATGCTGCGGATGGGGAGACTCTGCCTACCCCGAAACATTCTGGGAACAGAGCACCCGGGAGGCCGCAATCGGGCGTGTGCAATTGGCAACAAGGGAGTCTCATCCACGAGAGACCCACGGGCGCTACGCAACCACTCGAACGCTGTAGATTTGTGGTATGCGAGATCAGTTCCGTATCACCTCATCTCAATTCAAATGTGAACTCAAAGATTAGCTTTCAAGAATGACGCGGCCGGACACTTGTGGTGGGAATTGAATGATTTCAGCACTGCTTGTTATGCCATTGTAGGTGCGAGACCCAGAGTTTTTTGATGTTCTCGGTTCGTCACCGGAGATCAATGAGTTAGTGAAGACAAATGCTCATGAAGGTGGTGTGTGGTATCCCGACAAGAACGAATTCTACTTCACATCTACTATATTGACGGGTTCCACTGGTGATGCGAGGGCAGACGTAGGTATTCTTGCCGTTGCATTTATTTCACTTGGACGGATGCATTGAAGGCGGGAAGGCAGATGCAAGAACTTGTGCAGCTCCTGGAAGTGAAGTTCTATCTTAATTTTTGTTCACTTGGTGGATGATCAGTTCAAGAAGGTGAACCTGCTGAAGGGCGCCGTGACGGTTCTGAGCGCCGCTTCAGACGAGGTACCAAACGGAATGGTGCTGGACAACGAGGGCAATCTGTTGATATGCCAGCAAGGGTCCAAAAGTCGTGGCGGTTTTATCCAGAAGATCGACCTGAAGACCCTAGCGAAAACCGTGGTGGCAGACAATTGGTTTGGAGTGCCGTTCAACAGCCCCAATGACGTCGTGGTCAAACGCGATGGTTCCATATGGTTCACCGATCCCAGCTATGGGAGTGTGCAGGCAGGTCTTCTTTTCTTTCTTGAGGATTTTGAAATTGCAAGATATTTTTGCTAGCTTGGAGCTACAATACTGTTCTTCAGACGATTTAAAGCAAATTTTCTTTAAATCTGGCTAAACAATCGCACTATCTCACATTTCTTGTTGCTAGTTCCAAAAACTACCGACATCTGGCAATAAATAGCCAAAAAAAAGACTGAGCTATTGTGTGCAGGGTTTTCGAACCGCACCCAAGCTGAACAACCAAGTTTACAGAATCAGCGTGACGGGCGTGGTGGATGCGGTAGCCGATGGCTTCACACAACCCAACGGGCTGGCCTTCTCACCCGACGAGAAGCGCCTCTACGTCACAGACACCGGGTTTGCTGTCGGGTACAGCGCAGGAGTCCTAATTATTCCTCTTTGCGAGATTGCGAACCTGGTGAATTTCATAAGTTAATGAGCGAGTCTCTGTTCTAATCCTTAATTTGATGCGTGAGCAGGGTTGTGGGACAATTCGATGTGACAAAGCCACACTCAATCACTGTCTTTGATGTGGGCGCTGATGGCCTCTTGTGCAACCGCCGGTTGTTTGCTTCAGTAGGGGTTTACGATGGAAGCTCTCCAGGGCTTGGAATTCCGGATGGCATTAAGGTCGACATGGAGGGACGAGTTTACACCGGCACGGTGGATGGAGTCCAAGGTTAGGATTGTACTTTCGGAAGGACTTGTGAATGCTACCAATTTTGAGTTATGATTTTATTCTAGTGGACGCATTGGAATACGAGTTCTGATGTTTGTGTGCCTCAGTGTTCAGCCACTCAGGGAAGCCCTTGGGCGTCATTCGTCAACCTGGAGTAGCCAACATGGGGTTTGCAGGAAAGGGTCTTAATACGTTATACATGCTTAATGATACAGCCATCTCATTTGTCAAGCTTCAGGTTTAATTTCTCCACTCTTCTTTATTGCTCATATTTTTAAAGTCAGATTGTTGGCATCAGTGCAACTATCATTGAGAAAGCAGCAGTGTGAAGGAAATCCTTCATATGGTTATTGAAACTCAGGGTGCGGAATCGTTTACGGGTAATTCAGAAGCGTGATTGTTCACTGGCGGTGGTGCAGGTCAAAGCCGCTGGGCTCAAGTACGCAAGCTCGTTTGAGAAGCAGAGTACAAATTCAAGACTTATCAACACTCAGGTTCAAGGGTTTCAAGACACTTAATCACTCAGGTTTGTTAAGCACACATTCTTGATGATGCAAATTTCAATTTGCCTGGAACCTTTAATTGACCTCAAATTTTATCACTCAAATACAACTCATGGAGTCCAAACACTAATCAGCAAGTAATTCAGGAGTAGGTGATCCAGATATTGCATAAGGTAACGCTGTGGGTGCATGTCACTCCCAAGTTGTGGAGCTTCAAGGTAGAGATGTGCCCACCACGAACCCTAACATTCAATCTACCAGGCCACCGAGTAAAAAATAATGCAACCAGAATGCACTGCAGGTTGTACTGTACAATATTCCTTGAGTACAAAGCAAATGACGGTGTCGCACATTCACTCCATAAAAAATGCGGAGTCGACTCCAGTAGCGTGCAACATCACTGCCACAATTTCGAGTTAAGGTCCTTTCAGCAATTCAGTTTTCTCAAAATGAGCTTATGAAGAACCCGACCTTAGAAGAAGACATATAGACCAAGTTTTCAGAAGGAACCGTCTGATGTGGTGATAAATTCATTGCAAGTATGAGGAAAATGCAAAGATTCTTGTGGGCAGCTGATTGCAGTGGAAGACCATGCACTCGGGATTCACCTGTTATTTGGGATCATGATAACTGTTGTAAGCTTAGTTCTGTCAACTGCATAGAATTAGTTCTTTGAAACAGTCGACTTACTACTGATCTTATGACTCGGAGTAAATATTTCATTACAAATACAGCGTGACAACAGAATGATAATATAACATTTATAAGTGAAACAATTATGAGATCCAGTTGACTTGTTTGCGAGGCATCAATTCTTTATGACGCAGATTCCAGACGTTCATATCCATACCAACAACCACGAATCGAATGAAGTATGCCAAAATACAGCTTTCATAGAATTAACTTCAAATAATCTCCAAAACATTAAAGTACAAACTGAGCAGCTTAATTGACGTGCGTTTCCAGCATGGCGATGAACGACTGTACAACAACTCTTCGTGGAGGAAAAAACGGAGCGTCTGCACTAGTTTCTGCACTAGCACCTGAAAGTCATTCAATGGCCTTCGTTTTCTTCAAGGAGAGTAGCCGGTGACTTTGTACAGAAAGTCCAGGAAGCCCAGACCCTTCAAGAATCCCTTTCCAGTGACCAACTCCTGAATGATGAGCATGAAGAATCCAGCCATGGCGGCCCTCCCGTTGATGATCTCGTTCTTCCGAGTCCAGCCAAAACCTTCAGAGGCGTCGTCGACCTCCATGCGAACCTGAAAAGAACAATTTGAAATACCCCACACAATCAATTACATTACTACCAAGATCAAAAACACAAATGATAATCTACAACCGTGAAACTCATGCATAATTTAGCATACCCCAAATATGAAAAAAATCAGAAACTGATTCCTGTTTCTACGGTTCTTTTACAGTGGCAAAAGATTAATGGAATACTTTTGAATCTGAAGAAGAATAAATCCAGCTCTAAGACTGGCGTGAATGAAGAGAGTACTATGGGTAGGCCTACTTGCTAAGCCACATGGACCGAGATAATGAGCGTTCCCTAGGATCCTTCCATTTCTTTATGATAATACAGAAATTTGGTCACATAAAACCTGTAACTGACGTGAATGAAGATCTGCTGGCTAAACCCAGGTGAACCTAGATAGCCACTGCTAAAATTGCATGTCTGATTGAAGAAAAGGATTCCAAGACAAGATATCTGAGAAATAAAATCTGAAGGAAATTGAAGCTCTACTGACTCATAGACCTAGATAACAAGTGCTAACTTCAATGCCACGTTTTTCAGAAAGGCTCAATGACACGACGATTTTGATCCATAAAATCTAAGACCAACAAGTCTTTTAGGGGTAGCCCTCCTTATTAAGCCACATGCACCTAGATACATAGACCTGCATAGTGATACCTCTGAAGTAGACTCTATAAAGCAGACCTATTAGGGTCAATTAGGGCTAGTCCTACAAATTCCGCCACATGGACCTCGATAGGTAACTCCAGGATTACTTGCTTTGGCAATAGAATAGACTCAATTAAGACACAGGCCTCTTGATGCATAAAACCTAAGACAACATAAATGACAGAGTATATTGGGACAGTTCTACAAGATACGCATGACTTCGTAAACCCAATTCGAGAATTCCGTTTCTTTATTATACCCTGGACTCTGTGACACGGGCTTTTTGACGCATACCTCATCGACGTCAATATTCGTTGCAGTTCTGCCAGCTTGACCAGTAGCAGGACCGCCGAAGACAATCTCAGCCAAATCCCCTCGGCCTTGCACGTTGATGTAAATGGAGTCGTCTTCCACTTTGACAGGGTACGTGATGAGATCCCTCAGTGATGGAGTCAAGAATCTGAGAATAGGGTTCGTGGGCATCCACTCCACCATTTTCCCCGTCTTCAAGTCGTACGTACTTTCAGTCGATGGGCAGATGATGCACCCCTCCTGTTGATCACGGGAGACATTAGGCCTAAAAGTCTAATCACGCAGCTAATGAATATGAAACTATCCGATTCGAACCCCCCCGAAAAAATATGAGAAAAGCAAAGAGTTTCCGTTAGCTCCCGTGTCGCAAATGCCATGTAAAATGCAATTTCAGAATCGAAAATTGGCAACAACAGACCGCAATGCAAACCCACTCACAGGAGTGGACATTAGGCACACATGCCTCACAATGCAGCTAATTGAATCTATACAATTCGAAACCACAAAAATGAAGCGCAAAAGTATCTAATGCTCATTAGCTCCCATGTTGCAATCGCCACGCAAAATGCATTCCCACAATTGGAAATAAGCTACAAAAGGCAATGCAACATTGAAGCGATTCGATCAAAATCACAAAATGAACGCAAGGACTTTTCGTTAGCTTGCATGTTGCAATTGCCATGCAAAATGCATCCCCAGAATTTGAAATTGGCTACTACAGGCAAATGCGAATCCACTTACAGGAGCTGACACTAAGCACAAATATCAAACTACACAGCAGATAGCCACTATCCGATTCAAACCACAGAAAAAAACGCAACATCTTTTCGTTAGCTCCCATGTTGCAATTGCCAAGCAAATGTATCCCCAGAATTGGAAATTGGCTACAAAAGGCAATGCAAGTCCACTTACAGGAGCCGACTCTACACACAAATATCAACCAATGCAGCTATTCGACACAATCCGATTCAAAACCAAAAAACAACATGCAAAGACTTTTCGGTACCTCCCATATTGCAGTTAACATAAAGAAAAAGGCGAAGACCGCTACCCAAGCATCGCCCCAAGCACATTCCCCATATCAGAGATGTACATTCCAGGGAGTAATATCCCGGCGCAGTAATCCTCTCCTAAACCCTTTCCCCAGAATCCGCAATCCAAACCCAAGTCCTTACCGGCGTGAGCCGCGCATTAATCAGCCCCTCGCTGTAGGCCCCCTCCGCCGGGCTCTGATTCTCAATCGCATACACATCGTTTTTGTACCACAACAGCAACACCGTCTCCCCGTCTTGCCGCACTAGTCGCCTCTCCCCCCTCGGCAACGCACTGAGGGGAATAACAGGCACCCAGCTGCCAGACTCTTCTTGCGAACTCCCCGTTCCCGTCGTCTCGGCCTCGGTGGACACCGACACATCTCCGGAGGAGTTGCTGCTGCACACCACGACCGCGGAGTTTCTTCGCAGATTCCTGCAACCCAAATTCCTGCAACCCATGAGTCCTTTCGGCGTTCTCCGCTGCGGGAGTAAAGAAATGGATGGTGTGGATTCGGCCAAAGAGCAGGAGGACTTGGTGGAAGCGGCGAGGGTGCTCCCCACCAACGGCTTCAAGCCGGCTATGGCCGCCATGGTGTGTCAAACTGGGACGAATTCAGGCGAAATGGGGTGGATTCAGAGAGTGGGGCAATTGGGTAAGTTGCGCAAGGTGCAGGTGGAGGCGGAGGGTGATGGGTTTTGGTGGGAGGGACGGAATTTGGAAGGATGGGGAGCGTGGCGACAGGGAGCCACAAGCTGGAGAGGATAGCCGCGTGGCTTGGGGTGTCGCCACGGCGCTGTCTGTGTGGATGTGCGATTGGGGATGTGGGAGTCTTTTTTGGAGACTTTTGAAGGGAATTATAAGAAGAAAAAAAATTTGGAGTCATATTTAAGGGAGTAATATTTCACTCAATAAAATTTTAAAATTCTTAACAGAAAATCTTAAGAAGAATTTTTATTCCACTTACTAAAAAACCTTTGAAAAAATTTACTTGCATTAAAAGTTTTCTCCACTAATAAGCTTGATTAAGGTGTTAAAAAAAATCAATTTTTTTTTTTTTTTTTAATTTTTAAATTACATCTCAAACTTAAGGACAGACGGATTATTAACAAATATTGTACTGATTCAGTGCCTTCATCACTACGTACTATAATCACATCGATTATGTGCATTTTTACGCATTTTTATGCACTGAATATTAAATTGAAACACATAAATTTTGAAGCCTTTAACTCATGCACCAAGTTTATTAACATTTGATTTGAATAGCCTATAGTTAGGCCATTTTCATTTGCACCTTGAATGGTCACCCAAAATCTTCATCCAAAATCACCACAAGATTTGAAGAGCACCCAATAGTAGCTAATCATAAAGAATCTTTAGCATTTGGGGGCTTAAAAATATCATTGCTTTTGAAGTATTGTAGGTTAACCCCTAAAGGTTCATGCATCCAAAAATTGAAAGTAGCTTATTCAACCTTGATTGTAACTCATTCAATATAACTTATTCAATATTACCATTTTGGTATTTTATTTAAACTAAGAAAATGTAGCTTGATAAGATATCTTTCTACTTCATTTTGAAATTCACCAAAAAATCAAAAATTGAAAGAATTATTGCTATTGCAATTTCTATGCAATAGAATCCAAATAATATAGTGTGATGTGTTTTTTACTCATATTCTTTTAAATAGATTTTAAATTGAAATTTAAAAAATTTAAAATTTCATTCTGACCTTCACTTATGATCAAAATTCCAGATAAATATAATATATACTATTGAGATAATTTTATTCCCACCTTTAATTGTAAAAAATCACAATAATTTGATTTTTCTATAAAAATAAATAAATAATACATTCTTCTAGTAAAAAAAATATCAAAATTTTGTACATTGATAAATAAAAGGATAAATTTGGTTTAATAGCCAAATTTAACTTCAAGGTCTTCATTGTGGTTGGTTTGGGTGTAAAAAATAAAATAGTGAATTGAGAAATTTTCTCACTAATCTTCATTGCTACTTGTACCTTTTGAGGAAATTTCAAATCCTATAATCTAAAATGGTTTGGATTTTGAACCTTGAATGGCTCCCAAACATTCAAAACTATTTGGATTGACATGAAAAATTTACTTTGATAACTAGGCTTCAAGGGAAATCTAATGCAATGAATTTGACTAAAAATAAAATTGGATGAAGGAGGTACAAGCCCTTGAAGTTGCATCCAATAAAATGTGATTTGGTGATCAATTAAAATTGAATTCATGAACTTTAAATGACTCCCAAAAAATCAATACATTTTGGATTGATTTGAAAATTTTACCATACAAAGGAGAAGAGAAAGCTCAAACTTTTCATTAAGTTTTATTGAATTTAGAAATCAAATGCAAAAGTTACAATACTTTGTATTGGACTTTTAAACTAAGAAGAGATACATTTTGCTTCATCTTAGAGGCCAATGCTTAGAGTTCATAGATACAACAAACATGATGGAAGTTGAAGCATTCTTTGCTTCATTGTTTAATAGGTCTAGTGGCATGATGTCATAACCCTCATCCTAAGGTGTACCTATGCCACCTAAGTGAGCAAGGGAAAACATTAGAGGTGATTCTCCAAGCCTTGCAAGAGATGAAGTGTGAGGAATTGGGAGTCTTGAGTGATTAGAGCGGTGTAGCACTCTAGTCATGACAAATTGGATGGTGTACTACACATGCTTAAAAAGCTTGTGAGAAGACACGTCCTTGGATTTAAGAAGCGTAAAGATCCAAATTGTGAATCAAAAGTTATGGCGCTTCAAAGTTGGTAGTATCTCGACTATAGTCAAAAGGTGTGGGACGTGGGAGTAGGGGGTTGGGGATGATCCCTTGGATCTAATAGGGCATACCACATATAGTTAGAAAGCTAAAAAAACAAGATTTCTAGAATTCTAAGTATCACAAGGAAATCAATTGTGAAATAAAAGTTATGGGCATCCAAAGGAGGAAGAGTCCTGAAGAACTATGTTATCAAAGGACTTAGATCCATAACTTCCCCAACACTTGTTGAAATTGAAAAGTGAGTAGTTTATAGTGATCTACAGACTACAAAAATGGGCTCACATTTAGAATTTGGAGCTTGGAGCTAAAAGTTATCCCGGTAGAAAGATTGAAAGTCTTTTGGAGTTTGGTTTTGAGGAAACAACATAGAATCATGTGGCTTTCTAAGATGGAGGTGTCTTAGGATGTCTTGAAGACCCCTAGGATGGGGAAGGGGCCACCAAATCCTACAAAAGTACTATGAGGAGTTAGAGCCTCATTCCTATGTAAATGTGTGTTATCATAGAGTGTGTGTGCACTCTTTAATTCTGATTGGGTGGTGTCCCGCTCTACATTAGGCCATGATATGAGTCTTGATTGGTGAGTCATGGTGAATAAGTCCCAGGGAGAGTCTTGAAATAAGATGGATTAACTATTAAGAAGTTAAATCCCATTCAAGGGCAATTAGAACCAATGGGGAATAGTACTGATATCAAGTATTTGAACATCAATAGAAGTTTGCCCCGTGTCATCAAATGACATGCTTGGTGTCTTGTGGGAATTAAGTGTTGGGAAGTAAAGTGTTGGGAGTCACAGAGGAATAGAGTTGAAATCTAACATTAGGGGAAAGGTGGCATGTGTAGTATTAAGATATTGTGACCCTTAATGTCATTAGGAGTTAAGTGCTACAAGAAGCACATTGAGTGAGCTTAAAGTGATAAGTGTCATTAAAAGGCACAACACATGCGTAGGTTCCCATGATTTCAACTTTGAAAATTTATAAAATATTGTATAACTGTCATAAAATTACAAAACAAATTGATTTAGTGTTTTTTGAAAAACTAACATTTTTCTAAAATTATCATCAAGACTATTCATATAGTAGTTAGAAAAATGATAGTTTTAGTTGTTTCTACTTTAGACCACCAAAGGCACTTAGTGTAAAATTTAGAAACTTTTGTTTGCAAAGGTTATTTAGAAAAGTTATAATTAAAATAATATATCTTCTAAAAAATTTAGACTAAATTGGATATATTCTATTAGAGCCTTTCCAAATTCATTTTATAACTACAAGAAGATTGAGCAAATCCAAATATGAAATTCAAAATTTAAATTCGTAATGGTTGCAAGAGATATAAGATAAAGCAAAAAAAAGTTCTACATAACAAGATTTGATATTGAAGTTTTAAAGTAAAATACTAGAATTAAAATCGCGAGGTAAAATCTAAGAGTTGTATTCAAGAGAGCAAAAGTACAAAGAAGAAGGCCTTTGTTCTAGAATTAAGGATGAGAACTATGAACTAGGCATTGGAATGAGTTGTCGAAATTGAGGAACCTTTTAGTCTTAACTTCTATATACTAAGTTGCTTCCATAAGCTTGGAAGCTTCTTGAATTGCTTCTATTAAGTACAAAGCTTCTTGAAAAGCTTCAATAAGCTTCCAAGACCTTCTACAAGTTTCTAAAAGCTTGAAAGTTGCTTAAACTACTTCTATGAAAAAAGAAGCTTCTTGAAAAGCTACCATAGTCATTTGTCATCTGTGACATTACCTCCCCTTTTAGTGACAATTCTCAAGAAGAGTACAAGCAACCGGTGCATTAGATTTACAAGTATTCATAAATTCAACAAAGAGTATTCATGATGTAAGTTGTTTGTTGCTCTTTTGGCAAAAGGTGAACATGGTTGCTTAGCTATTGGTTGTGAACACAACCCCTTCTATAGGACAAAATCTAAAATATTGCTCTATGTTGAAACCTTAAAAACACCCTTGAAAAGTAACTTCTAGACCTTTAGATTCAATATTTTCAACCTAGAATAAAATCACTAAAGTTCAAGCATCATATTGAAGATTACTATGCCATGACTAATTGAAGGGAAGTCATTTTCGTTGTACCAAAGATCCTCTTTCATTTTAAAATTAAGGTGGTGAAGATTCTAAAGGTTGAAATGATTGATTTGATAATTGTGATATAGAAAGCTCAAGCTTGGGCTTAGTATTCTACTTGAGACCTCGCTTGAGATCTAAAAAGTCTCTAAAACCCCTCTAATTTGACACATTGGAGTTTTTATAGAAGCTAACTAAAGACTATTAAGATTTCTTGCAACTAAAGTGAAGAGTTTTATTCTCTTTTCTTATCAACTCTCTTTTCTTTATATAAGGCTTTATGTGGAGAAGCTTCGTAGAGAAGGTATTGTTATGGTTTATTAAGATAGAGTTGGTAAAACTCATGTACTTTTTGCAGCACATTGATTAAGTTGATTGTTGATTTCTATATGTGTTCATTGATATCATATCCACGCTAGTGTACCAAATACTCCAACTTAGTGCATTCATGCCAAGAGTCGAGTACTTTTTCTACCTCATATTCTACATGATTGTTTATTTTGATAAAAGACAATGGTGGTTGCTTTTTCTGCAAATTTGATTTGTTATGTGGTTCAAGAAGAGAAGCATGGAAAATTGGATGTACCTTCATCAATGTTGGAAGTTCTAATTGGTAGGTGATAGGATCGACTTGTTTGAATGGAAATGGCCTTTGTCAAAAATAGTTCAATTTATTGCATAATCGGATAATCTTGATGTTGTGTTGAATGAACCAAACCTTGTTACCAATTTGAAAGAGGGAATTGTTTACGCAATACAACTATTGATGTTTTATAATGATTTTGAATTTTTTTGAGATGAAACTTCATAGTTTCTTGAAGCTTCAATAATCTAAAGGCCAAATCTTGAGTTATTGGATTGTCCATTTGAGAAATATTGAGTAAATCAAATATTGAATGATATCCATAGTTGGCGTAGTTGGCATTTGGCATTTGAATAGTATTGTTGTAGTTACGCAAATTCCGTCAAGGTTAAATGTGAGGTCCAATCATCTTGTTGATAGTTGATGGTGCAACGTATGTACTACTCCAAGACTTAATTTATGCGTTTAGGGTGAAAAACAGAAGAAAGATTAATTTTCACCTTCAAGGCTTCAAAAAGGGACTTTCAAAATTTGCAAACAAATTGCAGTCCTTAATTTGATACAATATCATCTAATAATTCAAGATATTAGTAAATGATGTTGAATAAGAGCCTTGTTATTTCTTCACTAGTCTTTTTGCATGGAGTAAAATGTGTCATTTTTATGAATTGATTTACAATTATGCACATAGAGTCAAAGGATTTCGATGGAGGTAAATTTGTAGTAAAATCTATAGAGATTGAAGACCATGATTGCTTTGGAATGGGTAATGGTTGGAGAAGTTTGTGTAGTCAATGCTGTAGGTTCTTTGATCTTAAACAAGTGTCATTAAAGAGCACAAAATTTTTAACAACCATCTACATTTGAAGCCATCAAAAATCTCTTCACTTAAGTTTTAATATTTTATTGAACCTAAAATATTAAGCAATAGGAAAATCATGTTAAGCTTGGAGAACATAAAGACGCAAAAGACACTTTGAAATATACAAGCATTCTTCAAAATATAAGAGGCTGTCTACCAACTTAAAATTATTGCCACCATAATGAGATCGACACTTGATGTTAAGAACTAAGGGGTCCAAAGTTGAAGCTCTATAAATTTGGGCAAGGAACGAAGAATCAATTGGCATTGCCAAAGTTGTCACACAAAGCTAAATTGTACAACCTTAAGAAGAATTGTTGGTTGTATATCATTTTTCTTTCTTTGAATATCAAATATAATCTCTAAAACAAGGTATTTGATAATTTTGTTGTTTTTTGAAATGGTATGTAATGATGAAGTTGAAGCATGATAATGACATGTTTTAACGAGCTTAATGTCAATTCAAAATGCGAGTAGATATGAAACATTTAAAATTTTTGTGATTTATATATACAATCACTTGATGTGACACACTTTTAAATAAGTGATGTCATTTTAAAAAAAAATTCATAATAGCAAAAAGCTCCTTATCGTGAATTTTGTAATTGATCTCTATAGTTGAATTTTTTTTCAAATAAAATGCAATTGTATGAAGTCTACTTTCTTCTTCCATTTGCAAGAGGATTGTTTCTAATACAAAATTTAAAACATCCGTTTTCATATAGAATGGTTTGACAAAGTCTAAATGGATCAAGATTAGGGCTATTGTAAAAATTGACTTCAATTGTTGAAAAGTTTTTTCTGCTTCTAGTCTTCAATTTAGATTGTTCTTGCATGTTAGCTAAGTTATTGGTGCCGCTACTTGTGAATAGTTTTTTTTATGAAGATTCGATAGAAGTTCACAAATCCAAGAAAGCATTGTAGATTGCATATAGTTTGAGGATTTGACCAGTTCGTGATAGCTTGAATCTTCTTTAGATCCATTAATAATCCTTTATTGGAAATGATGTATCCGAGAATTTTCACTTGTAGTTGATGAAATACACATTTTTCAAATTTAGCATATAATTCCGGATCTCATAGTTTTTATAGTACAAGTTTTACATGTCTTTCATGTTCTTCAACATTCATGAAATAAATTAGAATATTGGCAAGATAACATATGACAAATTCATCAAAAAACTTGAAGACATTATTCATCAAATGCTGAGAGATGGTTGTTGCATTTGTAAATCCAAATGGCATGACATTGTATTTAAAATGTCCATATCTTGTTCAAAATGTTGTTTTCTATTTGTCCCTTTTTTGTATGTGCACCAAATTATATGCTCTATAGAAGTCAATCTTAGTGTAGATTTTGACTTGTTTAACTTGATTGAGAAGTCTAGAGATTAATAACAAAGTGTATTGATTTTTTAGCATTATTTTATTCATGTCGTGATAGTCCACACACATCTGTACGAGCATCTGCAAAGAACCATCTTTTTCTTAATAAAAAGGATTGGCATTCCTATTGGAGATTTGGAATATCAATCAAAATTCTTTGCAAGATTTTCGTTGATATAATCCCTTCACGCTAAAAGTTTGTTCTATACTAAATTGTAGATTGAACCAAGTGGTGGTAGGTCTCCATCTTAAAGACCAATGGTACATTCATATGGTCAATATTCTAGTAAAATGTCAATATTCTTCTTATCAAATACATCTCCAAATTCTTTATATTGAAGTGAAATATTTGATGAAGTCTTGCTTTATTCACGCACTAATGTTGTGTTGATAATATAACGGTCAACATTTTTTTGTTGCTTTTATAAAAGTTTTGGCTCCAATAAATAGGCTTGACAATTGAAGGTTTTGAAGAGGATTCTATCACAAGAATTTCTAAAAACATAATAGGCTTCATGACTTTCAGTTTACAAACAGATTATATTTTTCGAGCCAAAAAAGCCCTAAAATCATAAGATTAGATGGGATTTTGATAATATTGAATACAATTGTACTTCTATTCCCCTTAAATAAAACCTTTAATGACTTAGTTTTATGAGTGATATCCTCCAAGGATAAGGCTTGATCGTCTATTTCCTTTACATCTACAAGTTTTGGCTTTTTGATTAAAGACATCTTATAAAATTCTGTAAATTCTTCATTTAAAAAACAAGTTAAAGCTTTAAAATCTAATAGAGCTTGAATTCATAACTTCTTCTTGGGGCCCAAATATAGAGATATAATAAAACAATGAGAAGGTTGGGAAGGAAAGTGAGGACTTGGGTTTGTCTATAAAATAGAAAGCTCAAATTACACAATCCCTATTATAGTTAAGCATCCTTGTTTTTCAATATGCTTATATTTCTTGTCTCAATAAAGCATTGTTTTTGTTTCTTGTGATAATTGATTGTTTTATGGCCAAAGTCTCCACAATATAGATATAGACCTTCATCAAGATGCCATTTCTTCTCTTGTGTGCTAAGTGGTCTAAATTGTACTATATTGATTTGTATGTCTTTTGGGCCTTGAGAATGTATACTCATGACATGTGTTGCCTTAATTATTAGCGAAAGATTTGCTTGTAATGTTGGCGCAACTCTAAATTGTCAATCTTGACGTCTTTTAAATAATTGGTTGTTGCATCTTATTGGTTGGTTTATTGCTTCATTTAGTGTTTGAGGATTAGGAAACAATAAAAATAAATCCTTCACCTCATTTCTTAAACCCCACTGAAATTAGCTCATAAGTACTTCTTTATCCTAGTTGATGTTGCAAATAAGTTGTTAAAATTTAGAGGCATACAATCAAGCCAAGTGTAGTCCTTGTTGCTAAGAAAGGATCTTGATTGTTGTCCAACTATTCTTGTTATGTTTTCCAAATGTCTCAACGAAAGTTGTTAAGAATCTTTTGAAGTTGCTTAAATTGAAGATCTTGTCTTGAATAGGGACACAAACCAAGATAAAGCTTGTCCAATAAGCAAAGTTCCAACAAAGCCTATTCTTGATTTATTTGTTGAATATTGCTAAAGATAGAAAGCAATGATGAATTGAATTTGATTTAGAAATCGTCAAAATTATGATCAACAACTATCAAATTTATTGGGAACACTAATCTGTGGCTCCTTTGTAGTTGCAATATTTGAACACTAAGTAGGTAAACTTGTTATTAGAGTTGAAGTGAGTGGCATAGATTAAAATGCTTCAACTGCTCTAGTATTTGTGTTGACCTTAAAAACAAAGTCTTCAGAAATATTTATCCTCATAGACAAAGAATCAATGGCCTTCAAGATAAGATCTAATTTTAATTCTATCATATTAATAGCTTCACTTCTTGTCATTTTGATTCACTCATCAGGTAAACAGAAAGAATTGACCTAATAGACAAACACCAATTTAGAGATGGATAATTCACAATGTCTAAATGTTAAGGTTGCTTTCAAAAAAGGCGGTAGTCCATATACAATCAATAAAAAAACTTTCTTGAAAAAAAATATTACTAGTTTACAAGAGGGTAATCCACAACTTTTAAGTATTTGGTATTTTCAAGAAGAGGGATAATCCGCATTCAACCAAGAAAACCAAGCTCTAACATTAGTTTTCACTTTGATTTTGTCAATAACTAGTATAGTGAAATTTGAACTAAACTAACATACTATTCATTTACTCAAGAATAAAAAAATAGAATTTTGCAAGGCAAAAATTGAAGGTCAGTTTCGACAAACTATAATGGACTCAAGGGATACAAGACAAGATAAGAGAACTTTTCAATAACAAGATTTAATATTGAAGTTCTAGAGTACAATACTAAAGTTAGAACCACAAATAAAATCCAAGAGTTATATTAAAGAGAGCAAGAGTACAAAGAACAAGGCCTCTAATCTAGAATTAAGGATGAGAACTATGAAACAAGGCATTAGAGTGAGTTGTCAAGACTAAGAAACCTCTCAATCTCAACTTCTATATATACTAAGTTACTTCCACAAGCTTGGAAGCTTCTAAAACTACTTCTACCAAATACACAGCTTCTTTAGAAGCTACCATAGTCATTTGTCATCTGTGACAAAATCAAATAAAACAATTGAATTTTGTACTAATTCAAGCATGCGTCACAAGACAAAAATATCTACTTCAATCATGCCTCCCATTTTTTATTAATCCCCAAAACTTCAAAGTCATGAAATGGTCTTTTTAGAATTTTGAATAATTTTTTATTATGCCAAATTTTGTTGTAATTTTTTGAATTTTTTTGAAAGTAAGAGAATGTATTAATTTTTACAGCGTACAATTAATATTTCATTCAATACATGAGAGAAAAAATTATACCTTCCTAAACACAAAATACTTAAGCTCCAACAATGAATAGAAAATCAAATTTTGTCTTTTTTACTTCATTTCTCATAGAATATATTTATAACTACAAAGAATGATTTGTTTCATATACTGTACATTGGGGTCAAGTTCGTAAGACCCCATACAAAATATTTTCTTTTTGGTCAAATATCTATTTCGTTATCCACTTTTAGAATTTATAAGTTTTGAATTATTTGTGGATTGTAGTACAAGGCACCATAGCTTAGCTACACTACACACTTACTAATTCAATTTTTCCTAAATTTTGTGAGACCGCAAGTGGGGCTTTAACTATAGTATTTTTGGTGGCTTTATTACAATCAACAATTAGTCTTCAGTGCTACAAGTTTACATTACAACAATGGCAGTATTTTATGACTGCAGAATTATGACTGAGGATGACTGGCGACTGCTTGCAGTCATATTCTTGAAGGCCAACACTTTGGGGAGAAATATGACTGCAAAATATGACTACCAGTCATTTTTACGCCTTGTACTTCACAAGTGTATACTATACGGCCATTAGGAATACCAAAGTACTTCATAGGGAACGTAGGGAACATGTTTGGGAACCTTGAGTCATATTATCAATTATATTTTCATAATAGTGAATTTTTTTTTGGGCAATTCAAGAAAAATACGGACAATTCTAAAAAAAATATAAATAAACCATCATTTAAAATTTTGAAATCCTAGTCACCTACTTTTTTCGGATTTTGAATCCTAGTCACCATTTTTTTAGTGTTTTGAGACCCTAGCCATTATTTTTTAGGGTTTTAGAACCCTAGCCGCCACTTTTTAGGGTTTTGAAACTTTAGCCGTCACTTCTTGTGGTTCTTCTTCTTTGCCTTCTATTGTCTCTTAGCTCTCATTTGTTGTTACTTTTTGTTGCATCTCAATTCTTGTTTCTTATTGCTCTTTACTTCATGTTTCTTGTTTCTTATTGTTGCATCTAAATTCTTTTTTTCTTTTGCATTTGAACTCTTTCTTCTTTTTAGTTCTTGTTTTGTAGTTCTTGCTTCTTATTTCTTTTTGTTGCATCTACACTCTCATTTCTTGTTGTTTCTTGTTATGTCTTAGTTGGTGCTTTTTGTTTCTTCTTGTGTCTTAATTGTTGCTTTTTATTTCCTCTTCTGTCTTAATTGTTACTTTATGTTGTGTTTTAGTTGTTGTTTCTTGTTTTGTGTTTCTTCTTGCATTTTAGTTGTTGTTTCTTGTTTCTTGTTTCTTGTTATGTCTTAGTTGTTATTTCTTGTTTCTTGTTGTGTCTTAGTTGTTGCTTCTTGTTTCTTGTTGTGTCTTAGTTGTTGCTTCTTATTTCTTGTTGCATCTTAACTTTTACTTCTTGTTATTTCTTAATACTTATCTTTTTTTTCTTGTTTCCTCCATCATCAATCTTATTCTTCCTATCCTAAACTTGAGCTACATATTTTGTGTTGTTATAAGCCTTCGAAGGTTGAGCTTTGTTGTTCAATCACTAAAAATTAACCTCTCATTTCTTTAATTGTATATGCAGGCACCAAAAGTTGAAACAAAGACATTGGAGGCTACTTACAACCCAATGAAACCATCTTCACATTATTGTAAGGATTGTAGGCCTTATTGGATTGTGTGAATGATTCATTGTAATATATATATTTTGTATTAGTGACTAATAAATGTCAATGAAGATAGTTGTATTTGTTCTTGCATTCTCTTTCTTTAATATGATTATCTCTCATACATCTCTAAAATCATATATTATGTATTCATTTTTAATTGCATGAGACTTTTTATTCAATTGTCAAATCATCTTGATGTATGATAGTTATATATCATGTCCATTTAAAATGCATTAAAAATGTGATTGTAGTTAGTAATATGACTAACAAGAGTCGTATTCTACATCATTAAAAAATATGACTCATGAGAATCATTTTTCACATTAACAAGAACATGACTCACCGCAATTATATTCCACATTACTGCAAAATATGACTCACCACAATCATATTCTATGTTACTACAAAATATGACTGATCGCAGTCATATTCCATATCACTGCAAAAAATAACTGACCGCAGTTATATTACATGTCATATTTCACATCACTGCAAAATATAACTCATCACAGTCATATTTCACATTACTGCAAAATATGACTCCCCGCAGTCATATTCCATGTTACTACAAAATATGACTCACCGCAGTTATATTCCATGTCACTACAAAATATGACTCATCGCAATCATATTCCATGTTACTGCAAAATATGACTCACCACAGTCATATTCCACGTCATCAAAAAATATGACTCATCGTAGTCATATTCCACGTCATAAAAAAATATGACTCATCGCAGTCATATTCCACGTCATCAAAAAATATGACTCGATACAGTCGTATTCCACATAGGATTTTTTTATTTGCCCAGGCAACCTAAGAAAAAGTCAAATCCCCCCTAGGATAGTCAAAGTATATGCCTAGTTGGCGTACTATGGCTAAAAATGGGTATTTATATCCCCCAATCCATATAACTACCAATATGACTGATGTCTGAAGCGACTGCTTTTAAACGACTAGAGTCAGTCATATTCCGAGTCATCTACAGTGATTTCTGCGTGAGTCATATTTTTTGATTTTACGACTCACTGCAGTCATATTTTGCAGTCATAAAACACTGCTTTTTTTGTAGTGTTAGGACTTTCAAACACGACTTTATTTTTCATCATTTTTTTTTCAGATTTCATATTATTTTCATTAATATTTTCTACAATGTTTGTATACACCATGTTATAATTTTTGAAAATTTCATTTCATGCCCTATTTATTTATTTTTTGATTTATTTTTTAATAAATCTAACCCGAGTGTAGGCTCAAGTGTAGGGGATTTGAATTCATGATGTAAAAATTATGAAGAGTCTTGTTTATCAAATAGTTAGGGCATTATCTAAAAAAATGACAAAAAAGATTTGTTTCTAAATTCAATTTTTACAATTTCTAAAACACAAGATCATCCATTATTGTGCATTAGATGTTCTAATCTTCACACCATTAGGATTGACATGCTATAATTTCATTTTAAAAATATTAATATTTAATTTTTCTTCCCATATTGCATTTATTTTGGCTTAATAAAAAAATTAAGAATGTAAAATATTAAAAAATAAAATAAATTCTAGACGATTAATTTGATTCTCTGCTCTAAAATTTAAACCTCCAAGCTCTGTAGCGCTAAAATATTTAAGTTTAGTGGATTCAAAGTCAAAATCCTTACAAAGCAAGGTTAGAAATTTTTTTTTCCACTTTGAATGGTTTATATCTACAATCTACTGCAATCTACAAATTAACAAAGAGTAGTCACAAAATACAAAACTACCTACTTCTAAATAGGAACCACATTTTTCCATTTATCTACCATAGTGATAAAATTGAAAATTTTTCGATGTCAAATTTTTGATTTAGGATGACTAATTTAGATAGTCATGCTTCGTAAGGCAAGGGGGCTATAAAACACCCATTTAAGAGTTGAAAATTAATTTGGGGAGATAAAACTACTTGAAATATCTTTTGGTAAAATTTCCGTGAAAGACAAATGAAATTGGCATCTAAATCAAGCCATTTCATATGTTTTGGAGCTTGGTGGAATTCATTAAGAATTTTTGAAGTTGAAATGCAATGGTCACTGAAAGCATCTTGCCTCTTAAAGTAAATTTGATTTGAACAATTGTTGATATAATAAAAAAGTCAAACATGTACACGTAATGCACATTTAAAGAGGTGGATACTTTTAGAGCTTGAGCACTTTATGAACCTCCTACCACAAATCTCATCCAAGTGTTATTAGCTTTATTAAACTAATAAACTAGCAACGAATGAATCAACGAATGAGATTTCGTCAGCTCATCCAGGGCCCGCAATGAAAAGGCGAAAAGCCCCCCACTCATGCACCGCAGCCCCCTGAGTGGGTGGGCTTGCAAAAGGACACCCGAATGATTCCCTACCGCACCAACACCCCGGGCCCCGGTACCTCGGTATCCCCCCGGTACCCCGCCCTCCAAGATGCCGACCACGGCCACCCCCCAACCCACGTGGACCTTCCCCCGCACCCCCCGAGTCCACCTCACCCGTGAACGGGTCGCCGCCCATCACAGTCGCCCCTCTCAGCACTCCACCTCCCCTCTCGCCTCGGCTCCCGAATCAGCGCGGCACCAACTTCGCGCGTCGGGCGCAGAGATGGAGCCGGGCAGTGGTGCATCAGAACCCCATGCACCGGCATCCCATCCCACTTGAGCTCAAGTACCATTCCGAACTTTCCCCCATTCTAATCCTCGTTCAATTCTACATTCGCCGGGCTGAACCGAAGGGTTTCAGCTTTTAGCTCAGATCGTCGTCGCAATTTGAGCTTTGGAGGAGGCATTTTGAAAGCTTGAAGCAAGCATTTGAAGGTTGGAGGCTGAGGACCCGAGGGCTGATGCTGGTATCTGACGGTTTCAAGGAATCTCGCGAGGAATTTGAAGTGGTCGGAGCTAGGGTTTGGGAAGCGAGGTTTGAAGGAGGCATCTGAAGGTTTGAAGGAGGCAACTGAGGTTTGAAGGAGTTTTTGCGAGGAATTTTGAGTGGTTGGAGCTGGGATTTGGGGAGGGTTTCCACTTTTAGCTCAGATCGTCGGTTTAGCTTGCCTTTGAGAAGCGTGTATCGAGGTTGGAAGAAGACGTCTGAAAGATTGAATTAAGGTATACGAAAGTTTGGAGCAGGCATTTGAAGGTTTAGTGCAGGTTTCTGAAGGATTGAAGGAGGAATTGAGAGTGGTCGGTGATAGGGTTTGGGAGAGGCTTGCTTGCACGGGTTCGACTTGTCATCCATTCAATTCCCCTCGTGCCGTCCCGAATTCCCTCCACGCTCACAGATTCTCCGCTTCCCCACGGTTTGAACTTTCAGCTCTGATCGTCGTCGCTTCTCGCGAAATTGACAATTTGTATCGGGTTTCCAAGGAGGCATCTGAAAGCTTGAAGCCGATATTTGATCGTTTGAAGGGAGTTTTCGCGAGGCATTTCGAGTGGTGGGAGCTAGGGTTCCGGGAGGCTTGCCCGCAGGGGCTGTTCCCGCAACGGCGTGGAGGCGTGAGAATCTGCGGTCGAGATTGTCTTCTGCGCCGTCGATAGAAGAGACGGGCCTGGATGCGGTTTTGTATGGCGAGCGGAGGCAGCCCTTCTTCTCGCCACAGGAGGGGGAGGAGCTTGGTGCTCCTTTCACCAACGGGGAGACTTTTCACGATGCTTTAGCGGCGGTGAATAGCGGAGTCAAGAGAGCGAAACAGCTGAATAACAATGAAGACGGCGGGATTATTAGGTTGGAGCGGGGGAAAAGTACTCCGTTGCAAACTGAAAATGCATCGCCTCGTTTGAGGAAACAGGGGTCAGGGTTTGGGGGTCGGATGGAGAAAAAAGAATCGTTCGCCGAGGTGTGGCACAGGTTGTCGGAGAGTAAGAAGAACAGTGAACAAGTGTCGAAGGAAGAAGATTCCACTGCGGATGATGCTCCATTGGTGCCTGAGTCGGAGGAGAAGGCGTTGCCAACTCTGCGGGGTCTGTCTGGGACGTTCCGAAGTGGCAGTGTGAAGAGAACTTCGAGCTCGCATTTGAAGCTGGAACGCTTGTCGGGGATCGAGGAAGGCGACCTGGCTGAAGAATCTGCTCCGTCGTCGCCGAGGATTCGAGATGATGAGCATCCTCTTGCAGGCTCGGGCACGCTCCCATCTCCGGGTGGGAGCATGCGCTTGCTGCGCTCGTCTTCTGGAGCGCGTAACCGATGGCGGCGTCTTAAGCATACAGTGCAATTTGCCTCTCATATGACACAGTTGAGGTACACTCAGACCTCTTCAATGTGACCTTCTGCACCCTTGTTATAAAATCATTGTCTGTAGCACACTTGTCACACAATTCAAGCTTGTCATAACAGAACCAGCACCCATTTCATGGAATATGGGAGTTTATTTCTGGAGTTTACTTTCTATAGCACTGGAATATGCATGAGCTCTAATGGCCGAAACCACTCAGCCGCTTCCATACGTAGGAGTTCAAATATAGCACACAGTAATCTTCAAGGAAGTAATCAAAATGTACCAATAGAAAGGAGAAATTGTACTTTACATTTTGCATTGTTGGAATATGTTTGAAAGTTACGATAATTGTTAGCATCCGAAGTGGAATTTTCTATGTTGAGATTGGGCACTTAGAGGTTAGTCTTTCCTTGAGTTATTTTTCAATGTTGATTTCTGGCAAGAATCACTAATCAGGCCAAAAATTTGACAATTTTGAATTTTAAGCCACCGTCTTGTTTATAAGTGCATTTTCACTAGTGGACACTGTGTTTAGTAGAAACTTAGGAATGTGTATCTGAGTTGATTATTGGTAAGTAGATCGATTGAGACCAGTGAAACCGTGCAGACAAGGAGCAGCTGATCTGATAGAGGAGAATGCAAATGAGGCGTTGCATAGACAGAATAGCATTAGGGATAATGCTGGGGTGACAGGAGCAGCAGCTTTTGATGGAGAAAAGACAGGTGCTGTTCGTCGCCCCAGGGGAAGGAAAGGCATGGAAGGCATGTTGGTGCGGCATGATAAAAGCTACCTCACTATGTTGCAGGACTTCTACGTGGCGTGTTTGAAGGTGAGTCTTTTCTTAGTTTCAGTGCCTGATGAGGGGGTGCTACATTTTGAATTGTAATCGTTGTTGAAGTATACGCTATTGACTCAATAGACTTGGTATTAGGATTCTTTTGATTTTAACGAGGTTTGCTAAAAGTTCGTTGTACTGGTTGTTCAGATGCCCATGGGACGGTTCCTTCTCGGTGTGTTTCTAGCGCCAGTAGCACTTGGGTTGCTGTTTACTCCTGTATTCTTGATGGATATGGGTGGTCTTTCTTTTGATGGAAGAACATTAGCTGAGACCGTCCCTGGAGAAGGCTCAGTTGCAGCAGCCAGGCGCCGGTTTTCTGCACTGCTTAATGTCTTCCTCTATGCGTACGTGCTTCATCTTGTGAATTTATCTCGAGACCTTCTGCCGTTGGTCATAAATTTGCCTTGGTCGAGTCAATAGTTCTGTTACGATTCGTCTATTTTGCGAGACCTAGTTGGAAGTATAGTTTGGTCGTAGGATGCTTGAATGACAAGTGTCGTGGTGTATGTGTTCAGGTTGTCGTTGTCAACCACGTTCGGAGGGTCACCTGTGGCTGCACTTTCACCATTCTGTTTACTGGTGGCGAATGTGAATACTCTTATGGCTCAATTTCTTTTTGTCTTTCTTAGTGGAGGAGGTAAACAACTCACTCCCAGATTTCGGATTGGAAATGTCTGAGAGTGCTTGGTTGACTTCTGTTTCTTTGGTATTACTAGTCAGCTGATAGGTTCCTTAGGGCTGAAGTTCTGTCGTGTCTGTTGTGATAGTGTTCGCAAGAATGTCGCAGCCTTCACATCCGGTGCGTTGCTCTAAGAAGGCAATCATTCGTGGTGATGATTATGTAGCTACACCTGGAGAAGAAAAGAACAGGTAATATTCAGGTCATCTGCGCTCTTAGGTCGCCTTTTTATTTGAATTACCTTATCTAACATCTTGGTTACGCGATTAGAAATTAGATTTCAATATCTACAACCGGGTACATAATGGAAACTCAAGAGTGTTGTATCCATCATTATGATTGATTATTAAAAGTAGTATGAAATGTAGAGAAAATTGCGTGAGGCAACCTAATTTACCTGAAGAGTGTAGGACTCGAACGCCTACCTTTTTCTTTTTTTATTTCTTTGTTACAAAAATCGAGATTGGAGTGAACAATTGGGAACAGTTCCTCTGCATGTTTTGACTTTCTTCTCTTGCGTTACTCTTCTGTCTACTTTGTAGTCCAGAGAAGGTTCCGGATGTTGGCTCGTATGTCTTAAGTGACTTTGTTTTATCTTTTTTCATTTGTTGACAGGGTTTTTGCTGTACGGCTGGTATTGACTGGCCCAGCACCATGCGAATTAGTGGATGCTAAAATCTGTTTGACATTTCGGATTTTCGTGAAGCTACCCTCGGGCTCTATGTTCTGTTCGACCCAGGACCTGGAACTTGTTCGACCTGAGGTATTCATCAGATGGTTATCAACCGAGTCACTGGGTGTTTTTTCGGCTAGTTCTTCCTGCTCAGGTCTTTTCATTGCAACCTGTTAACGACGAGATTGTCATTGATTCTGGAAGATGTGTTTTTCTAATTTTGATTTCCGACTCTGTTATTCAGGTCTCGTACTTGCGATATGGTCTCATGGTGCGACACATCATCGACAAAAAGAGTCCGATCTTTGGTCATACAGTGCAGACGTTGACGGACGGAGATGCCTCTTTCTCTCTTACCATCATGGGCCTAGAGCGCACGTCGATGCAGCCTATTTTTCATTTGGAGGTGAGGGATCAACTTCTGTCCTCGAGAGTTTGGGATGTTGATAACTTTTGATACCCCTCATTCTCATGTGAATCGTTTACACTGCTAGACCATATCTTCTAGACGGGACATAAAGATTGTTTTCCATCAATTTCAATGTGCAGGATTACTTTGTGTGTGATGGGGATGTTGTATGGGATGGAGACTACGAGGACTTCATCCATATCAACAGATCCGGACAACGCGTGCTGGATCATTCAAAGATTGATTCTCTGAAAGCCTTTAAGGTTAGTTACTAGAATACCTGATCTGATCAAGAACACATTTAGTTTGGTTGCCGGCAAGTACAGCATGTATCCACGAGTTGAATGTTTTGTGAACTTATCTCCTTGAATCTGTGGTTTCTGAAACAACCTTTCGACACCATACATCGTGTTACTCTAAGTTATTGTACCGTGTTTTTTTTTCCCTTTTGACTTGTGAGATTGTTACCTGCATCAGCTTCATCGACTTCTCATGTCTAGAAATGTGTGGACATGTACAGGTAGGAGGAATTGTGACACAGGCTATTCACAGAATGGAAACAGATGTTGCGCATCGTAAGGAAAAGGAGGCGCTTGAGAAACTACATGAAGTTGAAGCCAAGCTGGCTGAGAATGCTCCAGGGGCGTTTCAGCCATCGAAGGGGTGGTTGGATGGGCTTCGCTCAAGGAGTCTGTGGAAGTCGAAATCGACTTCCTTTACACGAGCTCCAGATTGGTGATTCTGCTACAACATAGGCTCAAATTGTCCCCCGAATTGTATTCTGGATTGATGTTGACTGGCTTGTTATCCAATATTATTACACATTTACACCTTCTGTAGAGCTGGCTAGCTGGGGAAGGTGTAGGCGCTGGGGTTACTGCTCGAGCCGAGTGGTAGCCACCTAAGCAGATACATTATATTTATGTTCAAAATTTTCTTGTGTTTTCTCACTAGATTTATAAATTTTGGTAACATGAAAATGATCTGGGGTTTTTGTGCACTTGATAGAATTTGGATCCAAATTTCTAATGTGAATCTCATCATTATGTTCATTTGTTGGTTGGATGTAGACATATGTAAGGAAAGTACATCCGTAGTGCGAGCTTTACTCGAAAGCGATATAGTAACTTGCCTAACACGATTCTATTAGAATTTGGGGTTGATATGGATCTATGTATAATCAATGCTTGCTTACCAATTTCTTCAATTAACTTGGAGCATCCCACGGAAGATAGCAGATTGGGAAGGTCAGTGTGTACTTGCAGTGTGATTTTGAATTTCTTCAATTAACTTGGAGCATCCCACGGAAGATAGCAGATCGGGAAGGCCACTGTGTACTTGCAGTGTGATTTTGAAGACCGGGCCGGCCCACTCCTGTGCCCCATGCCTGACGCGCCAAGAGGGGTCCGAGTGAAGAAGTTTTTCTCCTGGTAAACTTCAATTTTTAAAAATTTCCACTTCCAATCCATTGAGAACTCTCTTTCTAAGCTTTCACCACCTTGGTTTGGGAAATAGAGACTGGAAGTGAAGCTCTTCCTATCCACATGGGGTGGTAGGAGGTAGAACAATCCATGTGGGATATGTTATCTTGACTTCATTAAGAACATCCAAACTCCTACTAATTCTCAGTAATATATCCCACATAGATTGTTTTACCTCCTATCATCCTTTCAAGCAAAATTTTCAAGGAATGATTGTAACCTTTTTTGAATATAGTTTCGGATTCGGAGTAAGGTTTCCTTCACAGTACATAAAATTGCCTTTGATCATTTCAATAGTTCCAAAATAAGTAAATTTTAAAATATGTTTTTGTACTCTTCCGAGCACCAACGGGGTCTTGTACTATGGACTTGGGGTCACAAGGACAGTCAACTCTTTTACGGAGCCACAATGTGTGCGCCTGTGTTTGGCCCTGGCCGTGCTTGCTAAGGGAAGCTCACAATGTGCGCCCCTGGCCAATCACCACTTGCTGAGTTGCCGTGTAGATGTTCTTATGGCTTTGAAGATGAACCTTTAACCCTTAAAGGACAATGCAAGTCCCTTGGGCATTTTGAAAGTCAAAACTTGAGTTTTCATATAGTTCTTGATTTTAAATGTTCTAAAGTTTTACTATGAAAATGTTACTCAAGTATTCTACTTTTTATTCCATGTGAATTTTTTTCAAAATTGTTAAAATTGTCATTTTTGTGATACTTTCCAAAATAGCATCTTGAAAGCTCAAAATACACTACTTTTAAACCTTTTCTTTCAAATTTTTCTTGGTGTAATCTCAAGGAGTACATCAATCACACCATGATATTTGTCACTAATATTATTTTCATTTTCCTTAAAAAAAATTATACTATTTAAAACATTTTGTAATTACTACAATTTCTATATGAAAATTCCCTGTAAAAATCAAATAAAATTCAATTTGTGGTTTTTAATTATGAAAAAATGAGATTATGTTTTACACATATGTTACTACATATAAAAAATGTCAAATTTTTGAAACCTATATTTTATTGTAGAAATCTAATGAAGTTTGACCAAGTCTGGACATAAAATGTCCTTTTAAGGGTCAAATTTCATTACGTCAAGATCTTCAAATATAGGTGGAAGTAAATACAGCTCGTACAAATACATTGATTTTTAAACCCCTAATTGTTGAAATGACTATGTTTTGGTTGTTGACCTTCTTGGATGAGTTGCCTGCAATTGAGCTTTGGAGAATTAGTTATGAAATTTTGAAGTTGAAATGACATAGGGTGCTAAATCCGCCCGCCTCCTCAAGTGTACACATTTGTGTACACTGTTGGAGGCTATGCAAAAGGAGCATGTACAAAAAGTGAACATTTTAGAAGGTGGTCGAGTTTAGAACGTGTGTGCCCTTAACCCATAAATGATGCCGCGGACATTTTTTGTCTCATGAATGACAAGGAATTCTCCTATATAGGACAGAAATGCAACTATTCATCCTCGGAATTAGGGGTGGAAAGGGAAATTTTCTACAGTAGTTAGTCACCAATTAATATTTTTGGTTTTTTCAAACTAGATGATGTCACACGGTTCCTAAAGGGCTGATTTCCACGGTCACCAGCCCGGCGTTTAAAGGTTAAGAACCTCCTGAGTACTTGTTATGCAGACAATTATTTTGCAGACAATCGGTAGGTTCCCCATAACGTGTCTAGTCGGCCGGCGGAGTATAAGATTCATGGCCCTCCGACCCTCCTTCAGACACTAGGGGTTTCAGTTGTTTCTTTGGCAATGTGTCGACTGCGGTGTGATCTTGAGGTGGGAGTTCGTTCAGTCTTCCTTACTGTTGGGCTCAAATTTGTGTCCATCTAAGAGGAGATGCAACTCCGCTGACGATGCAGAAGTAGAAGCTTCTCTATTTATGTTCTTTGGTAGCTCTCCGGTGGTTGAATAGTATGTTTGCGTTGTCGGAGACAGATTGCGTGCTCGCACCGTGAGAATCAAGTACTCGCTCTGATGCTTCTATCACTTCACACGGAGACCTTGGCCGTGGCGCAGGCGTGCAGACAGCAGCATAGCACTTCTGTGGAGAGTTCAGTTGAGAGGTAAATTTTGAAAACTTTCCTTTCCTATCTAGATTGGAGGCAATTGCAAGCATGGAAATTTTTTCTTGACCGAAGTCTTGTTTTTTGTGTCCCGTGATGTTTGTGGTGAAGGTATGTGGTTTGTGTGAAGTATTCGGTACCTGCGTGCGGTTGTAGGGAACTGGACTATGATCCAACCACCCATTCCCGACCAGCGATCCACACCCAACTTGTAGTGTCCAGCTATTTCCAACCCAGGATGGAACAGATTTCCAACCAAAGCTTGGAATGTCTTTTTTCCTTCTTTTCAAGGATGGGATTAATAAGATCATGAGACATATCATAAAGTAGGAGTCTAAAATGAAGACACTTGAAAGCGTCCCTGTTCCCATTCCATTCTTGTACCCTAGGAGTTAATGTGTCCTCCAAATGTTTAATTGTAATTTGCGAACGCATTTGAAGGCCACATACTTAACTATTGATTTTTGTAGAATTCGATTTAGGGTCCACCTATTTGCATATGGGTAGCTACGATATATGGAATGACGGGTGTGGTGTCCGGTGATTAGCAATTTTGTCTTAGCTATCCTCTGTTGGCACTTGAATGCTTTATGCACTATTATCTTTCGTGTCTGTAATTGCTGTTCTAGTCTTCTCACCAATAATTGACTAAGAGTCAGGTTGGCTAATGTTGTACTTTGCAAGTGGAAGAGTTGTTGTAATATCTCTTGCCTCCCATTTGAATGGTAGTGAGTGTTCTAGTGTTACCAGGATATGGAGCACTAATACAACGCAGATAGACTCTTTACGGTCAAGGTCTGCTTCTTTCGGTCTCTTCTGTGAGAGGCCGTTTTGGACTTCGCCATTCGGATCTGATACATGTATTAGTTTGATCTCAGTACCAGGTTGCAATGGAGACAATGATCTAGGAACAGGTCCCAAACCCGTTGACGAATCTTACGAAGCCCACGATCAGCTAGAATTCATCGACTAATGTTTCTGAAATGGTGAACCTGTCAGTAATTGGCGGTTTTCTAGATGCCTCACATCCATGCAATATTGTCCTACTAATCAGGGCTAGTCAGGCCATTCATCCTTCTATGTCTGTCCTGTTGATGTTTGGGTTTCAGGTCTTTCCGCAGTTTGTGGGCTTGCTGCGCTTTTGCGGTTTTGTCTCGAATTTTCGTTTGTCCAGATTTTGTGTCTGAAGACGATTCGTCCCCATTACTGAGTTTTGACTAAGGTTGCGTGTTTGCATTGCGGGTTCAGGTTTCGGGCACCTGCTCTGATAACTAATTCTCACCGATGATTGAGAGCCTGGTATGAAGATCTTTGTTATTGCAGAATCCACTCTCACCAATAATACAGCACTTGGTCTTGATATATGTGATAGACGTGCTGCTGCAGGGTTTCGCAATGCCAGTATTGGCATGCCTCCTGGTTGTATGGAGAGGTAAGGATTACAACTATCATTTTATTCAATTTCTTTTTGTCTACACTTTTGGTACTGGAAAATGAATTAAGCTGCACTTTTTCTTTTGCGCTGATGAATACGAATGGTATGCAGAGAATGATGGGCAATCTTTGATGCATTCCATGAGCGATGGGAATACGCACTGAGCAGCGTTCATTTGAAATGACCTCTGAAAAATGAGATCTTGCTGTATGTTGATTCTACGCTGGAAAGATGGAGACTTGCTCGGGAAGTAATAGATCCTCGTCAGTTGAGGAGGAAGTGGACTTCTTGAGTGCTTGTGAACGCATCGCGCGTGATATAGAGGAAGTTGTGAACCGTGGGAACCTGCTGAATCAGAAGCAATGCCGAGATTTGTCTTTCAAGCTTTTACAAGCGGTTGTAAGCATACGTGAGATGAAAACATCATCTGAGTTCACCTCCACACCGTTTCTGCGAATTCTGTGTCAATCTTTGGAGAAGGCAAAATTACTTGTGAGTGAATGTGCGGAAGAAGATTGGACTGCAGTAGCAGTATTTCAAGGCCAAAATGAAAGTTCATTTGAAGAGATCTTGCGGGAGGTTCGTGTCTGTTGCCATGCAATTCATGAGGAACTCACGATCTTCACCATCCGGCGTCGAAAAAACAAATTTCTAGACAGTTATCTTTCGAATTCGTCATGGCTCTGGCCTACAGAGTTGTCTGACATTGAGAGTGACCGAGAAGACCTTCGAAGGAGGCTTGAACGCCTTGCAAATATTCCTAGCAGGGGCAAGGTGTTTGGTTATTCCTCGCGAAGGCAGGTTGCTCAGGAGCAATGTCTCGCTAGACACTTGCTCCAGAAGTTTAGTTGCGCATCTTCAGAATGTCTTTCCAATTCTTCAGATGTGTGCAAGGCAGGCCTGTGGAAGAAGGAGAGTGAACCTCCAGGGACGTGGGGGAACTCCAAATTTCTTGGAGCTGGATCAGGGGCGAGTGGTGTCTGCAGGACCGAATGGTTGGGTGTGCCTTGTGCGAGGAAAGAGTTTCATGGCCAGGCTTCTGAGGCCACATTTTTGAAGGAAGCGAGCATATTGTCTCATTTGAAGCACCCTCACATTGTGAATTTTCTTTGCTGTGGCAATGGTGAGACGAAAGGGGATCGTTTTATTGCCATGGAGCTGATGGAGAAGAGCCTTTTTGATGTGATTGAAGATCGGAAAGGCGTGCATTTTGCATTGCCTGTAGCCGTTGACATCATTGTGCAAATAGCAAAGGGGATGTGCTATCTGCATGGCCAGAGAGTTGCACATCGTGACCTTAAGCCACAAAACGTGGTTGTGAAAAGGTTGGCCTCTACACATCTGCAGGATCAATATTACTGTGTGAAGTTGGTTGATTTTGGAATGTCCAAGACCAAGGTTGAGGTCTCAAAATCAGACACAATATCATATCGAGGCATTGGCACTACAAGGTATAGGGCTCCTGAGGTTCATCCCAAAGCACATGTTGATGGTTTGGGTAAGGCCAAGTGGTTCCGAGTGGATGTCTATAGTTTTGCTATGACTTGTGCCCATGTTTTGTCATTGAAGGCACCTTTTGAAGACATGGAGCAATTGAGTGAATTGTATGCATGCCTGTTGAAGGGAGAGAGGCCAATGCTTCCTTCGGGCTTGCCATTGGAGTTGGTTGCTATTTTATGGGAGTGTTGGGATGAGAATCCTCTCATGAGGCCTTCTTTTGTAGACATTTGCAAAAGGTTGCGTTCACTTAGATTGAAAGTGTTTGATCATGACATTTTGATTAGACAGGTAGAATGCCTCTCTAAGCTAGGTTCTAGTGGCACTAGGAATGGTAAAGGAATGGGAAGTTCAAGCATGAGTAGTTCCCTAGGAACAGGTCAAACTAGTTACTACACTGCTCAAGATTATAATGTTTGTAATGGAGATGATAGAGCATGTGATGAGTAACTTGGGGAATCAACAAGTTATTTATAATTTGTTATTAGTCTGTTTCTTCATATGATTATTTTTAGTTCTTATATGAGTATTGAGTTGTTTTTGCAGGATCATAGTAATGTGTTGATTATGAATGTATTTGTGATCTATCTATCTTGGTATTAGAACCTTTAGAACCAAGAATCAAGAATCAAATTTGATGGTGTTGTTTATTGTTTTTTTTTTTAAATTTATTGTGGATCCAATTGTAATTCAAATTGAGGGAGTCCCTATTTTATTCAAATTGTACATTTAATTGATGGTAATTGACTTATTAGCTAATTTCCATATCAATGGATGTTGTATAGAAATAACTAATTTTGTTTGCAATGAATTTCATCTAAGGTATCTTATTATTTGTTGTAAATGAAGCTTGAATTATTTGCAACTACCTTACTATTGGCTATGGTTTACTATTGGTCTGGCTATTGGTGCTGTGAAATATGCCATTTTAACAAATGTTACCATCTTGGCTTCAATCTTAGTTGCCTTGCTAAGGTTTGGGTATTTAAAATGCACCAATTGAGCAAACACAAAGGGCTAAGTTGTCAAGGGGATTTGGAAGGGGAGTGACTTTCACTTTGTAGACACTATAAAAATATTCACGTTTTTGGTTGTGTTTTTATCACTAATATGAGATGTCCCACAAAACATGAAGATGTCAAAGGACATCTAAACCAACAAGGTAGATTTTTGTGAACATTGCAAAGAACATTGGTATGTTATTGTAAATTCAAGTTAATGTTATCATTGATGCCCTTGGTTTATTTAATATGATTGAAGACATATTGATATTCTTTGGGACTTCCAAAACAATATAGAGTTATAGACTAGTACATGAACAAATAGATCTATTTTGACCATGATTAAGTTAGTAAAAACTACTACAATTTATAGTAAAGATGTTGATTATATGAGAAAATTTTAAAAGGAGGGCAACCACATAGTTTGTTTTTGAAAAAAGGGAAATAGATGGATGTATACCATAAATGAAAAGAGATGGTCTTTAGACAAGTGGGGTGGTAGGAAGTGAAACAATCCATATGGGATATGTAAAGCAAGAATTGTCTTCAATGTAAAATGTTTAAAACAATATGATTTAGATGTTTGAAACAACATCACGATGTACAATGACTACTTAAGTTCCTATATTCTAGTTATCCCATATCTTTTGTCTCACCATGAAAAAGGAATGGATCTAAATATGACCTCTCTATCCTTTATTGTCTATAACTTTCAATGAAGAAATTCCTACATTTTGCCATCAAAAATTCTTGTGATGGTAAATGATAAGTTTTCTTTAATTCTTGTTGAATTCAATAATTTTGCTTGTTTAATTTTTTAATTTATTAAATTTAAAAAAAAGATTATCTTGCCTCTTGGATAGGGTATGAACTAATTGATGTCTTAAAAAGCATTTAAGTTAATGTCTCCAAAACTTGAAACCAAAACCAATTGCCACATCACCAATACTAATTGCTATGTCAAAAATTGAAGGGGTCCAAGTTACAACCCACATCACTCATTGGACGGATGAAAAAGTATTCCGCATGGTACTATTTGCTTGTGTCATGCTTATGTGGTGGTGACTTGTTTAACATGTGGCACATTTTGGATAGCTTCAAAGACTATGTTTTTTGTGACGTTAGAAAAAAATGTTTAAAAATCTTACATGTTTCTTGTGATTTTTGCACGTTTTTTGCCCATCAATTATAATGAATTTTAGGAGACATTGTTGTTGACATCTAGCCTGTCACACTAAACGTATTCTCACGTTTTTTCAAACATCTAAAAAAATCATGTTTTCTTATAGTAAGAGCTCTATGGAATCCGTACATTTCAGCTATAGTTAAGTATGTGGAGAACGCACTTGACCAAATGCAAAATGGCAAATTGTATACTTTAATAATTAGTAAATATCTTCTTCTTTTTTCATTCTAAATGTTTTAATCTATGTAATCAATGTTATTTACCAATCATTTACTTCGTAGTGAAAGTCTAGATTCTATTATTGAATCCCTAAACTTATTTTGTTTCCTAATTTTATTTCAAATATAACAAATGGAGATTTTTAAATGGCTTTTGGTGACATAATCATAGTCATGAAGGTTTAAAGATTACTAAATGACCATACCATTCATACACTAATATGCAAGAACTTACAAAATTATTGCTTCAATATTTGTCTTATTATCTACAATGATCTATAATGATGATTTGTAATAGAAACATACTATTCTCTTTAGTTTGCTAAAGTACTTCTAAGATCATTTCCAAATTGGGATAAAAATATATAAGGATGATTATATAACCATCCAAATGGATGAATATATGTTAGCAAGTGGTGTCATTGTGCACTTTATATAATAGATTAGCTTGAATACAAGATAGAGGTTGAATTTTGGCAAGGTTTCTACAATATCAAATTTTATCATGATTTTTTAAAACTTATATAGGACAAACAGATATTTATTAATTTTGACGGATATGAAATCTTTTTTTATTAAACCTCGGAAAAAATTATGCTACCTAAACACAAAACAAGCTAAGAGAATGTAGGTGTCTATAATGCAAATTAAAAATTGAAGCAAAGTGAGTTTAAAGTCTGTTGGTTCTATTTGAGACCTTGTAAAAACATCTCTTGGCAGTTTTGGGACCTTGTAGCCAAAAATCTTTTTTTTTTCTCTTTGAATTCTATAATCTTTTCCAATACAATTAATGTAATGAAAAAACTCCTTAAATTTTTTTAGTATTGGAAAATAAGGTCCTACAATTGAATTCCAAAACTAGTGTTTTTTTTCCCTTTTTTTTTTGCACTAAAAATGGCAGTTATTGGTTAATCATATTTGATCCTTTGGGAGTTAATCCAAAGGAATAGCCCTGATTTCCAAAATCATGAAGAATTATTATAAAATGCAATTTAGAAGAATAATTTAATAATTATTATGTTTGAACAAAAGTTATAAAATTTATACCATATTTAATTACTTTTGGACTTTCAATAGTCCAAAATTAAAAAAGTGGTAAAATCCCCCGATGCATTTCTATGTCTATAGAGATCTTTCTAAGCAGGAATGCTTTGCATGCATCAAATTCTACACCCATCAGTAATTAGGGGAGTGCTTCATGTACTTGGAAATGAAAGAAATCATATAGTTGTTGTTCCGTAATTCATTGTAGAGAGCATGAAATTCAAGTAGGTAGAAATAGTATAGGAAAGAAGTAATGTAGTATAGAATTTTTTCAAAATTTTCTTAGAGATAGGATAAATGGAAGAAATAAGTGCCAAACTTAGGATAGCAATATCTAGAACTGTGTTGTACTGGAACTGGATGGAACCAAGGATGGAAACCGGAAACACCGGATCCAAAGGACCTACGATTTTTAGGTTCCGGCTTAGAAGACTAGGGAAACATTACGAGAACAGTCTGGAAACCCGTTTGCTTTGAGAACGTTGGAGAACCCTGGGGTACTTAAATCCACCGCCAAGATCATTTTTCTCCCACTTTCTTGTTCGCGCGTTTTCACACGTAATTAGTTGAGTGAAAGAATGGTGAGATAGGATCTGGGATAGGAGAGTGAAGTGAGGTTGGTGCCAATTGCATTGGATTAAACATGGCTACTTGGTTACAGAAATCCACGATCGCAATTTGGATGATCACTTTGGCCATTCCATTTGATCTAGATGACTAGAAATTCCTAGACAAGGATCTGATTAGGATGGGTTGTCTAGGTTTCATATAGAGGCCATAGAATCTCAAGAGCGACGTAATGGTTTAGGAACTCACGAATGGGGTTCCAAATCAGTATGAGAGGACTATGAAGGGGCGACCCTTAATTTGGACCATGGACATGTGAACGGAAGTTTACGGGTTTGCCAAGACATGATACGAATTCGCTTTCCAGGTGGATAAGTACGCCCCTAGAAAGTTCTGAGGTCCGACTCATTCAAACAAAGGGTATGCTATTAGTGATTGCAGGGACGTTAGGCAGAGGCGGGTGTTGGAGTTCCTTATTCCAATTCTATATCTGGAAAAGCCAACCTGAGTTACGATCACCATGGCCAACACCTTTTTCGGAACTCTGGAAGATAGGCCGGTTAATTGGGGACAAGTAATTGGGGTAGTGGTAGTTAAGTTAGTAGATATCGTCTCACGTAGTAAATCTAGCCCGATCAGCCCCTACCTCTTCCACTTCTATCATTACAATGAGGTGTTGAGTGATCTAGAGATGGTAGCATACTAGACCGGAGTCGCGGTCCTAAAGTACGAGCTCATGGCGGAATACAAATCTGAACACCTGCAGTCGGATCTAGATGAAAAGGTTCCGGAAGTTAGAGAGGAATCTACTAAGCACCAAAGGAAGTCGACAGATCTGGCTTCACAAGGAAAGCTGCCGTTACTAGAGGGAGTGGAGTCCAATCAAGTTCTGGCACCACAAGGCAAGTTGAATCCGTTTGAAAATGTAATTCAATGGCTGCATCATGTCAAGAGGACATATAACGGGATGGCAGTCGCCGTCCTCAAAATCTGTGAAGTGCTAGGTGGTGTATAATCGGAGTGGATCATTAAAGAGATCAAGCGATAACCCGGACTGGAAATTTTGCAAGAGAAGGACGGATGTATCCGGAGTCTAGAGAAGGAGCGTGATAACCTTAGATCACAACTAACTTCGATAGAGAAGAAGCTGAATACGGCACGACAAAGAGAGTCGAATGCTCTTTAGATTGTCCAGAACTTGAAAGACATGATTTCGTACGCACCAGATGCAGCGTTGAAGGTCAAGCTTTTCAACACCAAATTAATTGTGGATGGCCACATCACCAGATCGAAAGTACTCAAGATCTTGGTCGACTTCAAAGCAAGGATGGAGGCAATATTGAGGGAACTACGTGCGCTTTTGCAAAATATTGAACATGACCAAGCATTGGACTTGTCCTCGTTTCCAAAGGTATCTGCCACCATATTTTTGGGTCTACAGAATCCGGATCTGTAGGAGCAAGTATCGACACCGTCGGGTCCTGCCCAGCTAGCTTTCGTTTCTTTGCCTTCACCACATAACCTTTCTGTGAGCCAGACACCAATTCTAACAGAGAAAGAAAAGACCCCACCCAAATCGGTTACGACCTTGACTCCAAAGTCCAGTCCAACTAAGACAAAGATTTTTGATCGGTTGGGTGTGCAAAGTTTACAAGGGATCTTCAAAATGCCACCTATTCCGATTCGCTCGGATTTAGCTGCCTGGATGGGAGCCATTGTGAATCTGGCGCGTTCTTTTCCGAATAGTTTCCTCCACATGGTCTAGGAAGCCGCGGCCTCGACTCTAAAGAAGGACAATACGATGGTGAATTTGGTTAGTCACCAGGAGATGACGACGTGGAGATCTAAGAGATTGAGGAGTCCAAGGAAGAGACCACTCAGAGCGACAAGACGGAAATTGACGAAGAAGAGGAAGAATCCGGATAGGCCAAGATTGCTCGATCCGCTCTTGCGATCAAGACACGGTCAGCAACCACTAGTAGAAAATCTGTGGCCAAAACAACAAAATCTGCACTGGAATTAGTTGATTTGCTCAGTTGTTTTGGGCTCGTTGATCTGGCCAAAAATCAACTCGAAATTGTTGTTTTGGTCTTTTAAATTAGTCACTCTCCATGTCTCTAGGGCATGCCATGTCAGTAGTTTTAAATGCCCACGTCAGCAAAAACTGAACTGCCAACTCAACAAAAATTGGAACTGCCAACTCAACAAAAATATTTTAGTAAAAAATTAAAAAACGGCCAAATTCTTTTTCATTCATTTATTTTAAAGAACATGTCATTGTCATCGACCTATGTGGTTTGAAGGACACTTACCTCTGTTAAAGTAGGGCGGAGAAGCCAAACACTTTATAGAAGTGGGGTGGCAGGATGTTGGGCAACACATATGGGATATGTACAGTAAGAACTCAGACAACCGCTCATAGTAGTAAGTTCATCAAAAGTAGGAATTGTAGTTAAATTCAGATTTCAAACCTAATTTAGGTATAGTAAACTATTTTTTTTCAAACTTTGAACTAAGTTAATGTAGACAATCAATCTATCTTTCATTTTCAAAAATCCGTTTGGGATTTCAAGCTTCCTATCAAAAGTTATCAACAAATTTAGAGAGGGGTTGGGAGGTACAATTTCTTTGACAATTTCGAAATCCACCCTCTTTAAAATTGTTGATAACTTTTGATTGGAAGCTTTAAATCCCAAATGGATTTTTGAAAATGAAAGATATATTGATTCTCTACATTAACTTAGTTCAAAGTTTTAAGAAAAAAGTTAGTTTATTATGCTTAAATCAGGTCTGAAATCTAAATTTAACTACAATTATGAGTGGTTGAGTTCTTACTTCACATATCCCATATGTGTTGTCCAACTTCTTACCACCCGACTTATATAAAGTGTTTGGCTTCTCCTCTTCACCATCTCAAAGGTAAATGGCATACCAATTGCAATTTTAAAAATCAGAAGTACTTACAATAAAATGTTGAATCTTTGATGTTTGTTTATAAAATCTTTTAAATTTTAGTTGATTTGGCCCCAAATTTTTTTGGAGTGCCCCAATCAATAGAAATTTGTCAGTGTCTTCATAGAATTTTGTTGAACTTGTTAAAACATGTTCGCTACTATCCAAAACAACAGAAAACTGTCAAATTTTTGTTGTTCTGGTCACAGGTTTCTAGTAGTGAACAAAGGTAACTCCGCCCCCAAAATTCTCTTCTCGGAGGCTATCTACGCCAATGGAAAAAGGCGCGGGCAGTTCAAAGAAGGCACAAAAGGGTAGGTAGGCAAGTAGTTTTAAGTTAGTAAGTTTTTTTGGAACAGGTTTCCCAAGCATAGACCCGGATTTCAATTTTCGAGGGACAACTAAACAATGGCTTTCCATTTAATTTGGAACGGTTGATTGAGCCGTTGATCGGTTTTGTTGGTGGCTATTGAGCCTTTTTGTGTGTTTTTAATGGTTGGGTAGGTTTGTTGCCCTCCCATTCTACCTTAACTTGTTCCACTCCAGCTCTTGTCATCTGAGCTAATTCCATTGTGTTTACATTCTAGCCATAATTTGAGCAATTAGACTTCCGCCCTGAGTATCTTTCTCGTATGGTGATTTTCCACTTGTTCATTTGAATGTTGGAGTGTGAGAGGGAACAAGTGAGGGGGAATCCAGATCTATAGTAAACCGGATTCTATTTGAGGAGGACGACTGGTCAAGGATTTGGGCTTATGATTGAGGATTTGTGCAAAGCGCCTTTAATTTGTTGGAATGGTGATCCGGTGGAAGTCTGGGAGGGGTGTGGAATGCGAGTCCGGAAGTCCAGGGAGGATTCTGTGCGGAGATAAGCAGTCGCCAGAGGAATATTTCTACCCATTGAAAGGTCTACTAACCACATGAGCAAGTCTAGAAACTAAGTTCTAGAACCCCTCTTAATTCCGGATGTGTTTAAATCTATCGTTGTAGTAGTAGGGGACCTAACGCAATCTTGTATGACCTGCTGTTCCAAATGGAAAGCTATGAGGGAGCCACCTCCCTTGAACCAACGTATGTTTTTGGTGTTTTTGTGTTTTTGGAGAGAGTAGAGAGTGTGTAAGGGTTACGAGTGGTGAAGTCCCTATCCCTCTAAAGACCAACAGTGGACCCTCTGAAAATAAAACAAAAGCATAGAAAACCAATACGGAGTGGATTTAGTTCCAGATTCCGAAACAAGCCGGATCCGAATTGTATTCCGGATAGTGTTAGGATTTAGAAAAGGGTGAGAAGTAAGGATGGATTGATGTTTTGGATGAATAGCTCTTGGAACCAAGCAATTTCGGATACCTGGGCTTGAAACAACATACTAGAATTCCCTGGGACGATATTTCACTACTAGAAAATGGTGTCCAAGTCAATAAAAATTTAACAATTTTTTGTTGACTAGGATACTGTATTGACCGTTTTAACAATTTTTTCTTAATTTAAACAAGCTAACAAAATGGTCACTGAATTTTTGTTTATTCAAATAGTACAACATCCAAATCAACAAAAAAGTTAATACTTTTTTGTTAAGAAGACATGCCTCTTACACATCAGTGATATAAAAAATGGTACTTCAATGACATAAGAAAATAGAAGACAAGTTCTTTATAGAAATGGAGTGGTAGAAGGTAGAACAAACCATATGGGATATGTGAATCATTCATAATCTTAATTCACATATCCCATATGGTTTGTTCTACCTTCTACCACTCCATATGGTTTGTTCTACCTTCTACCATTTCTATAAAGAACTTGTCTTCTTCTCTCTCCTATCACCAAAGTCACTTCTCTTCTATCACCAAATACTAAGTTTTTAAGAAACTTGTCTCTTAAATTAATTGTAAAGTTTAACTTTCTTCTAATTAAATTGTAAAGTCTAATTTTTGGTCATATTTGTGTGTCATTTTTGGCCTACATGGCAATTTGTACTGGGTTGGTTCTTGGCTTGCCAAGTAGCAGCCATTCATTGAACAAATTTTTAAATGAATTAATATTATTATTTTTTTGATTTGACCACCATAACAAAATAGACAAAAGTTTTTTGTTAGGTACTGTTCAAGACAATGCGACCACGGATACAAATGCCCTCAATACTTTTTTGTTAATTTTTTGTTGACATGGTCATTGTTTTTTTATTAGTGTTTCTTGTCACCTTACTACGATTGGAGTGGTAAGGATACTTATGCCTAGACTGCGCATACGACATTTATTGCACTAGAATTTGCATGATTGGATTGGGAGATCTGTGGACTAGGTTTCTATGATTTTGGCATCCAATTGACAGCAAAAGTGACGTCCTAGAATCCATAGAGATCCTTCGATGACAACCACTTGAGGCATAGATGACTTCCACCTTCCTTATTAATCCCATGTGAACACTATGTTTAAATAATTGCATCGTGGGATTTTTAGACAAGGGTATAGAATATGCGTAGGCTTCACTGACAATTATGGTGTTAAAGTGTTACAATTTGATTTCTAGGCTATAGTGTGAGTCATATCTAAATTCATTGAGAATAATATATGATTCACATCAAGACACAATGTAGGCAATTGTTCCAAAGATATGGTATCTGAAGAGTTCAATGGAAGTACACACAAGTGAATTTAAAAGTCATGAACATCAATTTAGAATTATCAAATGAGCAATTGCCTTTGGGAATAAAGAAACTAGTTAGATCTCATCAAGAGATCTCCCAATGGAGTGCTAACATACTCAAGCAAGGTATTCAAGATATGATGGAATGACAGTGTCATATCACAATACTTATAGTGAAATTTGAAGGACTATAGAGAATTGAGACACAAGTGTTGAGACATTTAATATACATCTGCAGATGAATAATGACTAATCTAATATTCTATGAGAAATAATGACATGAATTTCAGTTTGTGTAAAGAACATCAAGCTTCTTCCACTCCTTAAATAGATGTGTTTTTAGTTGTCCTCTAATTAATTGTGAAGATGCTGAACCCAAAATACTACAATTCCAATAGTGATTGATTGAGAGAAAAGAAATGCATATTATGACAAATCTTATTGCATGTCTACTCTGAACACTATATTCTTTTTTTGATACAAACATGAAGCACTTCCATTTCAACAAATGAGAGGAAAAATAGCTCGCACTTTAGCTATGAGGTCATTGCCCTTGTGTCTTATGCAAAGAATGAACACTATAAACATATTCATATATTCATGAAGATTTCTTATGCTAATACATGTCACTAAAAGCAACTCTAAGAAATTAATCGTAGAATAGTCATACTGAAACAAGACACTATACCTTGAAAAACTAACATGCTACTAAGTTTATTGAATGTAGAATACAACGTGAGATCTCACAATGGCCATGACGACCTGTACAATGCATCGTGAGATCTCACAATGGCTATGATGACCCGCATAATGCATCGTGAGATCTCACGATGGTCATGACTATCCGCATAATGTGTCTGGAGATCTCATAATGGAAGTGGTGATCCCAAAGTAGGCACTTGATCATAGATCCACCTCGTTTGCCCAATTCAAATTCACTAAGGTAGCTTCCCTATTCTTTTTAGGAATCGTCTATAACTTTGGATTCACTATCTTACACCAATTCGCATACACTACACAAATAGCATCCATCCAAGTAGAGGGAGTATTTTTGACAACCCATTTACCATACTAGCAATTCCAGTACCTCAATTCCATTGTACTTTCGGAGTTATCTAGTCTTCAGTACTAAAGCAAAAACTTTTTGTTATTTACATCTCTTTCCAATCTGAATACGGTAGACTATGCTCTTCCTTGTCGAATAGCACAAGTTTTAGGGACTTTAGGTCTGAAAAGTATCCATGAGCCTCATCGTATATCTAGCCAAGGATTGAAGCATTCCCTTGGCGCTTCATTAGCGGAGCCGCAATAAGAGGTAAAAAGAGGAGCCTCTTCTTCCTTCGGACTCACATCCATAGGATTGATTATTGATCCTGGGCGAGGGACTCCATTACGCACCACCCTCCAATCATGTAGTAGCTAGAAACCTTCTACTAACTCCAAAGGACACTCGGGTAGCGGTTCCTTGAGTTCATCCAACACATGCTTCCAATAATCCATATATGAACCAAGCACAGTTGCAAATCCTTTGCATTTTGACATTCCATTTTGTGAGTACTAAATGTATTCCTTTTAAGCCTATGTGGGAGCATTGATTGACCATTGCCGTCTCTCCTTTAAAGGCATTGAGAAGGTTTGTTAGACAGTAGCCATTGTGAATCAACTACTAACCTTTTGAAATTCATAATGGGGATCCCATCGGTGTCTATGTAGAACTTGAATAGGTGCATTCCTCCAATCCAATTAATCTTTCCAAGCCTCCAGTCTAGTAATCCTCCACGAACGACTTGAAATCCCCCACCTCGTATGTAAACTCTATTATAATTGATAGTTCTTGGGACTACATAAAGGCTTTCATGACGACAGCAACAACAAAAGTGTTCTTGATCTTTAGGGCCTTGGAAAGGTGGATGAAATATCACTATAAGAAAATGATAGTTTTTTTGATGTTTAAAAAAACATGAAGTGATGTCTAGTACAACAAAGACTGACTATGTTTGAGTCAATGTGACCAAAAATTTGTCTATTTCAATGTGAGAAAAAACATGTCTTGTTTTCCCCCAAACATATAAAATCATAGCTTGTTTTTGAAAAACATCATCTATAACGGGTTTCTTAAAGCAATTATGAATACACCACACAGAGGGCAAAAGTACACGAAAAATGCCATGGAGGCAATTTTTTCATCCCAAAGCATTTTGACATAGAAGGTGACGTAGAATACACAATATCATAACATGGATGATTGGTAGGATAACATAGAAGATGATGTGGACCCAACCAAAAAATGACGTGGCAGTTGATGTCAGTTTAGTTTTTGAAAATTTTAATGTTGTTTTTTGAGACATCAAATTAGATGTCTTTCAAAACATCAATTAGTGCATACCATATCCTCAAAAAATATCAATAGAAATTAATTAATTAAAATAAATAAATAGTAAATAGTAAATAATAAAAATATTAAATTCAATAATTGAAGAAAACTCACCATCTATCATTTCCTTGAATTTTTGATGTTTACATTGTAAAGCTAAAAATTACTTTCACACCCCTATATTATATAAGAAAAAAAATTTGAAAAATAAAAAAGAAATGAAGAAATTCCTTCATTAAAAGTTAGTGAGAGTGAAGGGAAGAGAGGTCATATTTATACCTATAGTTCGTCTATAATGAGACAAAAGATATGGGATAATTGAATATAGGAACTTGTTGTTGTTCATCTTGACATCATTTTAGATATGTAAGTGTTGTTTTTAACATCTAAACGTTGCTTTGGACATCTACATATTGTTTTAAACATTAGAAAAAACATCACAGGCATTTTACATTGAACACAAAAAAAAATTTGATGTCCCATATAGATTGTTTAACTTTACACCACCTCACTTGCATAAAGTTATTTATAATTTTTTAATATCTAATAATTATAATTTTTAAAATTTTAAATATGTCTACATATTTTGTAGTGCTTTAAATCTTTAAAGTTTGAATTATATTGTTCATTTATTGAAAACTAACCTTCTTGTTTATACATGTAAACATTGGAGGTTGAAATGAAGTAATTGAAGGCTATTTGCAATACAAAAGAGGTAACATCTTTACATTTTTGTTGAAATATAGGTTCTACAAGTATGTGGAAATATACATATATAAAGAGCCATTGTGATATATTTTGTATTAGTAACTAATAAATATTATTGAAAAAAATCACATTTTTTCTTGTATTTGACTTTCTAATGTGATTAATTTTTGCCCATTTAAAAAATCATATATATTCATTTTTAATTGAATGGATTCTTTTACTTAACTACCAAATTATATTGATGTATGACTACACATAGTCATTTTATAAATCATCAAAAAATATGACTGAAAAGAATTGTTTTACACATCATTCAAAAATATAACTAGGAAAAGTCATATTTTACGTTATTAAAAATATATGACTCACTATAGTCATATTCCTCATCAACCAAAAATATATCTCACTGCAATCACATTCTACATAAACAAAAAATATGACTCACCATAGTTATATTTCATGTCATTAAAAAATATAACTCACCGCAGTTATATTCTACATCACTACAAAATATAACTCAGAAGAGTCATATTTCATGTCACTACAAAATATGACTCACCGTAGTTATATTCCACATCACTGTAAAATATGACTTACCGTAGTCATATTCCATATCATCAAAAAATATAACTCCTTGCAGTCATATTTCATGTCACTGCAAAATATGATTCACCGCAGTCATATTTCACATCACTGCAAAATTTGACTTACTACAGTCATATTTCACATCACTGCAAAATTTGACTTACTACAGTCATATTCCATATCATAAAAAAATATGACTTACCATAGTCATATTCCACGTAGGATTTTTTTGTTTGCTCGAGCAACTCAAGAAAAAGTCAAGACCCTTCTATGATAGTCAAAGTATACGCCATGTTGGCATACTATGGCTAAATATGGGTATTTATATCCTTCAATTCATATGACTGCCAATATGATTGATGTCTGAAGCGATTACTTCTAAACTACTAGAGTCAGTTATATTCCAAGTCATCTACAGTGATTTCTGGCTTTTTGCGTGAGTCATATTTTTTGATTTTACGACTCACTGTAGTCATATTTTGCAGTCATAAAACACTACTTTTGTTGTAGTGTCAGGGCTTCTTTTTAAAGACTTCACAATAAACTATTGTAAATCATTGCACATAGTACATTTTGTAAACGAACTTTCAACAAACTCAATAGAGACATTGTTGAAGTGCTCCTTCTTGAGTCTACTGATAGTAGACTAGCTAACGAGGGACAAACTATAATAATAATTCAACTGCACATCCACAATTATTATGCTTCAGCATCGATTTGAGAAAGGAAGGAATGCAAACAATAAACAATTCTCAAGAAGAATGATCATGAGATCTCACGATCATTGGTACCATTAGGAGATCTTCCAATCAATAAAAGCAATGATTGGAAACTAGGAGCACTACCTCGTTGGCATCCGCCTAGACTCGTTTCTAATTTCTTTTCACAAACAAAAATTTGAGAGTGTTTACTCAGTTGTTCCCAAATTTGATCACCATTCTTGTCTATAATGACTTTCATAGTGCTAGTAACTTGAACTGTTTGAGTCCTCAAGTACTTAATTTCTGTATTTCTATGCATCCCTAAAATCATGTCGTTCTTGTACATCTTGATGTAATTGTGGTAAGTGGACTTGAGAATGCCGTGAATTATATACCACGTTGTGCCATAAACATCCGTTCCATGTAGTGTGATGAATTTCCGCTTCTGATCCCCGTCCAATTTGTGAAGTTGTTCTTCCGTTGAATTTCATATTTGCAGCGGTCCTCAAATGACTTCAAGTAGTATTTCTGCCTTACCATTAGCATGGATTGTTAGTTGAAGTATTGGCAACAGAGATGCATACAACACTTCATTGAGCTGACTTTGTGAATCTTCTCTTGTTTCATTTTATGGTCGTACTATAATTCCTTCACGTGTAGATTCAGGGGATGTACCCTTTTTTTGATGATAGCATGCAAACAAAACTTTAGACCCCTTATATACTTTTTGAATTCTAAATTAAATTAAATGAAAAAATATGAATAGATTTTTCTACTTTGAAAGTTTATATTTTGAATTATTGATATTTTTATTTGTTAATAATAATTAGTTACAAATTTTTGAAGTAAAAAGATACATTATAGAACTAAAAAATAACCTTCACACCCCTATACTATATAAGAAAAAATTGTTTAAAAAATGAACAAAAAATTCCTAAAAATAATTCTCTATTGAAAGTTCATTTTGAGTTGAATATTGATGCAATGGTCATCTAAATGTGTTCTCTAAAAATATTTGAGTTAAAAAAAACATGCCATTTTAGTGCATTTTTAACCTTTTCTAGAAATCATTCCATATTTTATTTGAGTTTGAGATTTGGGGAGTAGAATCCTATAGTCATTAGTAAACAATGCTCAAAATTTGAAGTTAAAATTATAGTTTATTAGAAACCACTTATTCACACGTGGTTTATTGTAGTAGAACTAAGTGCACCCTCCGAGTACAAAATTGATAAAGGCTTTATAGTTAGCTTCTTTGAAAAGTCCTAGTACTAAGTTTTCTAGATAAATCTTTGTTATAAACATCTTCATATTTGATAACATGAACCATGATTGGACATTGAGGCCTAAAATTGGTTGATAGATGACTTTCAAAATAAGCATAGATACAAAGAATGTACGTATTGTATTTGAATAGTACCTTGGCAATAAGTCCTAACTTTTGAGGGTTGCCTTTACATGTCAATAAGTCTTATTTAAAATTGAATCTATATTATTTAGAATTTTGGATTATTTGTTTTGTCACAAATCTCATCCTCCATAATGATTTTTTTTTAATGAAAATCAATATTTTGTATTTTTCTGTATTTCTTATGGATTCTAAACCCAATTTTACAATATTTGAAAAATAAAATTTAGGTCTCTATAGTGCAAAAATTTGAAACCAAGAGAATTCAAAGTATGTTAATATTGTTTCAAACTTTTATAAAAATCTTCTTCTATTTTCATTCCAAACATTATAACCTACAATCTATGTAGTCAATATTATTTACCATACATTCACCTAGTAGTGAAAAGTCTAGCCAAGAAGTCTAAATCCTACTATTGAATCTGCAAACTAATTATGTTTCCTATTTTTCTCTTCATACTAGATTTGACAATTTTGAAATGGCTTATGGTGACTGAATCCTAATCATGAAGCTTTAGGGATTACAACATAGATATATCATTCATATAGTATTCAAGAAGGTGAAGAAGCTACAAAATCCTTGCCTCATTGTTTATCCTATTACTTGTAATGATGACTAGCAACCTACACCTTGCACTAAAAGCATAGTATTTTCTTTAGTTTGCCAAAGTGTGTCTAAGATTGTTTCCAGTTTTACATGAAAATGTGTAATGATGAATATATGATCTTCTAAATGAATCAATTTGTGTCAACATGTGGTTTCAATGTGCACTTTGTATAATAGACTAGCTTGAACTTGTACTAGGAGGTGAATTTCAGTAAGGTTTTTGTAATGATATCAATTTTTTATCATGATTTTTTAAGAGTCATGTAAGAGGTGTAGTAATTTGTTTGTTTCCAAGGATATGAATTGTATTTTTATTAGACCTTAAGTGGAAAAAAAGATATATTGTCCTAAGCACAAAATTAAGGAATTCAAGGGCTACAAAAACATGTGAAAGAATTTATTTTTTAAGAAAAGAATTGTCTAAGTTTGAAGAAGAGGTCAAAAACTATATTTGAGGAGAATATTCATTCATTCAATGATGCCAAGTAATGTGAAACTCTATAAACACTTTTGTTTTGCAAATAATTATAAAATTTGGTAGAAAAAATCACATGTATTGTCTTTTATATAATCCAAATTTCAAAAATTTCAAAACAAAAAAATTTCAAAATTTGGATTTTAAAAAATTACTTGTAATTTATTCATCACAATTTAATTTGGGATTTTTCAATTTGATATAAGAATTATTAGCAATTCAGTTTTTTGTTTTGTCTTATACATGGTCTCATACATCTTCCTATTTAAGGATTTCTAAATGAATGGAACTAAGTTCTTTATTTCATTTTGTTACTCCTTTGAATTATCATTTAAATTTTATAATATAATAGAAAAAATTCAATTTAATCTTTGTAATGCAAATTAAAAATTTAAGCAATGTATGTTCAAAGTTTATTGATTATGTTAAGAACCTTACAAAAACATCTTTTTTACTTCAATATTATAATCTTTTAATTTGTAGGATTAATGTAATAAAAAAAAATTCATACATTCTCCTAGTAATGTAAAACAAGATTTTAATTTTGAATCCCAAAACTATCTTTTTTCTTACTTTTTTCTTTGTTTTGGAAATAGAAATTATTTATTAGATAATCATATTATGACCATTTGAGCATTAACCCCCAAAGAACAATTGTCCATCAAAATGACAATTGAAACTTCAAGTACTAAGTTTTTATGAAGTCAATTTTCGTTAAACGTTTACAAAATTTTGACACAAGATGTGATCATGTACCCCTTTAGTGCAAATATAATTTTTTTCTTATTGGATGTTCAATCAAAAGTTATGTTGCTCCAATTAGGGTAATACAACAATTTGTGCATCTTTGGGGCATCTTTTGCTAAAACACTCATCAACTTTTGGAATTTGACATGTACAATTAAAGGTTTTTGACTACGTATTCACCAAAAACACTCCAAAACTACCATTTCCAATACAAGTATCAAATTTAGAAAAACAAAAAAATTGTAATTTCTTGTAGTATGTTGGTTTAAGAAGATGTGGGAAAATTTTCTAAAATTTCCATCATTTAGATTGCAAGATATTAGTGTTTGAAATGATAAAATCCATTCTTTGGCCTTGCAAAAAATCGAGCAGTTGCACTTCACAAGGTCATATTTGTTTGAAACAATGTCCAAAATGGTGGTTCTTTTTTGAATTCATTCTTCAAGGCAAGTTGGCTACATGCTTGAAAATTCTTAGATCATTTGGAATTTTATAACACGTGTAGGAAAAAATAATAAATAGAAAGAAGTAGAGAAATTATTTAAAATATTAAATTGTTTAGTATTTATTTATGGAATTGAAAAATGTCAATCCCAATGGTTGTAATGTTGTAATAAATAGACTACATCTACTATTTTTTATTTTTTTTCAAAAATACTAAAAATTGAATTAAATAAGGGACTTTAAAGTTTATTTTAGAGTAGAGATTCTGTAACTACCTACAAACTAAAACTCTTCATATTTTTCATCTCATTAATCGAAATGGAATTATTTAAAGATTTCCACATATATATGAATCTAGACAATCAAATCAATTTTTTATTTTTCTAAAAGTATTTTTAAAGAAGTTTTTCATCTACCGGACTACTTGATAAGCACTAAAAACTACATATCATACAATAACTTTTTGACCATATAGTCAAAAGTTATAAAAATTGTTGGGACTTAAAGCTACTCTTTGGATACATGTTGTGTGAAAATTTCAAAGGAAAAAAAATTTCATTGATAGTGAGTTGCCCCAAATTGCTATGTTGCAAAAATAAAATAGAATTAGAATTTTAGGGATTAAACACATGGATTGATGTGCAATCTAACAAAATTCAATCAAATACATGGATTAATGTATTTAATGAACTCTAATGTGTTAATGGAATGATATGTTGGATATACATTAGATTCAGGTTGTTCATCAACTACTAATGTATTTCATAAACTTTGATGTATATCCAATTGTATTAATCCCTAAAGTTCATTGACTATGTTTTCACTAAAAACACTCCAAAAATGCCATTTCTAATACAAGTATCAAATTTTGGAAGGAAAATATTTATAGACACCTGTAACCACAAAATCTTGTAGAAAGTTGGTTTGAGAAGATGTGGAAATAATATCATAAATTTTCATCATATAGATTGCAAGATATTAGCATTTGCAGTGTCTAAAATCCCTTTTTTGGCCTTGTGATAAATTGAGGAGCTACACTTCACAAGGTCACACTTATAAGAAAAAATGTCCAAAATGATGTTGATTCTTTGGATTCATTCTTCAAAGCAAGTTAGCTACATGCTTGAAAATTTTTAGATCATTTGGAATTGTACAATATATAGAAAAAATAATAAGTAATAGAAAATGATAAAAAAAAATTAAAAGATAATTAAGAATTTGGTTATGGAATTAAAAAATGCCAATTCCAATGGTTGAAATGTTATAATAAACAATCTACATCTTATGATTTTATTTATCTATACATCCTATAAAAAATATTGAAAATTGAATTAAATAATGAACCTCAAAGTTTATTTTGGAGTAGAAAATTTATAAATATGTGCAAAGTAAAACTCCTCATAACTGTCATCTCATTAATAAAAATGGAATGATTCAAAGCTTTTCATGTATATATAAATCTAGAGAACCAAGTTCAAATTTTTGTTTCTAAAAATAATAATTTTTTTATTTGCCTAGAACTGCCCTGATTGAGAAAAGAAACCACATATAATATAATAACTTTTTAATCATATAGTCAAAAGGGTGGTTGCAAAAAAGACTAAACAATTTTAGTAGCATTTTGCCCAAACTGTAGTTTTTGCCCTAAGTATTATAAGAACTATGAGTACTATGAAATAGAACAATCTTAAGCATTGATCTCAAAAATCAACGGCTACTAGTATTGTTGACTGCTTGCAAGTACTAAAAAAGTACTATTTCATAAAGAAAAAAAAAAGACAATTGGTTTCAGAAAATAGATACAACTAGGTATTAATTAGTAATAATTAGAAAAACATGAACAAAAAAAACTAAAAATTGGCCACTTGTAAAAACTTAATAGTGATCACATTCCACCAAAAATGGAAGTCAAAACCATCTTCAATGTTCAAAAGTGGGTGCTCAATGGAGCCCTATATGTATGAATATGGAAGCCATAAATTTATGTATTTTTAGATTTCTTTTAGTAGGCACATTTTCCCCTATTGTGAAAATAGACCACAAAAATTTCAGTTCTATATCATTAATTTTGGGTGCTCCCTAGTATTGAAATCCCCTAAACCTCAAATTGTGACAAATTAGCAATTGACTTTTAAATATAAAATGATTTTAAAAAAGTTCTCAAAAAATAAGGAATATAATTACATTGAAGTTAACCATCTCCAATAAAAATTTCAAATTCATCAAATTCTATCATCAAAAGTTCTACCAGAAAACAACTCTATCACTTTGAATGTAATACAAAATAGGATTGGTCTTTCTTGCAATTACCCAAAAGTTATAAAAATTATTCGGCTTTACAACTACTCCTTGTACCCATATTTTGTAAAAAATTCAATTAAAAGAAATAAAAACTCCATTTATAGTGAAGTGCCCAAAATCGCTATGCTGTTGAAAAACACAGCTTGGGCCTTTAGGGATTAAATACATCAAAGTTGATTAATAACCCGACTCAATTAGATACACATTAGAGTTCATTAAATATTTTGTATTGTCTATGAGTTGATTAATAATTAGAATTAGATTTAGGATGATTTTTAAACACCCTTCACTATAATGCACCCTAATTATATTGAGTCCTGACTTCACCTTTACAAAAGTTAAACAGGGTGAATACACAATAAATAAGATTCTAGAGGTTGAGTAGTGACATGCAAATACTTATGGATGTCATTGCTTGGCGACCCTCTAGAAGCTTCATTTTTGCTCTAATGTAGACTAACCACTAAAAACCAATAAAATTCTTAATTCTTAATTTAAATTCTCCTCTAAACTTGATTAGAGATTAAAGCATAATCCTATACTCCTTGAATTATAGAATATTGCAAAGAAATGTTATGAAAATGAATCCAGTATAAAATTAAGAAAATTCACAAACATGCCTCAAAGCTCCTAAAATGGTCTCATATTCTATATGTATTCTATGGTGCTATTTGAGCATGATAAAGATTACTTGTGAAAGTGAGGCATCTAAGTGAAAGATATTAATTGTTGAGTAATCAATCCAATGATGGGTTTTTTTGACATATTAGAATATATAATTGATCCTTTAGGAGTCAAATACAATCAACTACAATTTAGGATCATATATTCAATGCAAGATGCTAAACCCATCTCACAAATGAACCATGCATAATAAAAAACATAGAAATTTTATTCTTGAAAAAATTATAGAATATTTTTATTTTTCACACATAATAAATTTTGAAAATTTTGAATTCATATTTGCAATCAAAGGCCCCAAATTAGCTACAAGAGATGAAGAATACAAAATTAATGTGGCGCAAAATAATTTTTTCTTAAAAAAAATTACCCAACATTCTGCATGGTCCACTTTGTGGGACGGGTTTAGCATCCTACATATATAGTTTCCCATGGACCTTTGAGAGTTAATCTAATAGATACATAGTCGAAGAGTAATTAGCAAGTTGGCAATTAATAAGTTCAAACCATCATGGAACAAAATTTGAATTGTGTTTAGAATAAACTAGCCATCCACCACACACATCCAAGAACTACACATTTAACAACTATTACCAATTACTACATACCACACAATTCAACTACCAATTCAATTGTGATGGGAACAAAATTTTGTATCACTATCCAATGACTACACAATGTACAGTGAAGGGTTGCAAGGAATTTTTGACTAGATTTCAAGTATATCACCTTTAAATTGCAATAAAATTTGTAGGTAAAAACCTATTTGCATTTTGTTTTATGAAGGTGAATCTTAACATGACCTTTAACCTTAAAAGACATTTCATAATTGGGCATGGTCAAACTTCATTAGATTTCTACATTAAAACATAGATTTCAAAATTTTGATATTTTTCACATGTAGTAACACATGTCTAAAGCTTAATCTCATTTTTTAATATAATTTAAAAAATCAAATTGAATTTTATATAATTTTTCAAATATAAAAATTATAGTAATTACAAATATGCTTGAAATAATATGAAATTTCTTCAAAAAATGAAAATAATAGTGACAAACATCATGGTGCAATTGACATACTTCTTGAGATTACACCAAGAGAAAGTTGATAGATAAAGTTCAAAAGTGGTGTCTTTTGAGTTTTCAAGAGGCTATCTTGAAAGTGTCACAAAAATTATAATTTAAAATTTAAAAAAAAAATTCAAATGGAATAAAAAGTAGATTATTGGAGCTACATTTTCTTAGTTAAGCTTAAAAGCACTTTAAATCAAGAACAATATAAAAATTCAAGTTTTGACTTTCTAAATGCCGGAGGGGCTTGCAAAGTCCTTTAAGGGTTAATAATTACGTCCAACTTCAAAACATGCAAGTCTCTATGTATGTATATTTATGTGGAGAAGAAGGATTTGAATTTTGTTCTGTGCGGTGGTTTTCAAGTTTACTATAGCTACTCTTCCAGCTGATCTGCTGTTGCATCGATCGTACGCTCAAAGAAAACACCCACTTACACAACAAGGGAAAGCTGTTTATGAATCTCATGAAGGCCGAACTTCATACATTTCCAAGCTTGCTGCAGCCAGTCAGTCTCTAGTTAATCCGGCCACTTCTGCTGAACTAAGCTGAACTTACTGCACTCTGTTAATTAGGACTCTTTTTCGGTAATCTAGAGCACAAGAACACTGAGTGACAGGGAGGCTGATGAGCCCAACCCAAGGCAGGTCTAGATCTAGAGGCAACGTACGAAGATCATCTGGACGGTCGAAGCCAATGAATGTTCAGTGGAGAATGAAATTAAAAAGACTACTCGACGTACCACATTAGTTGAAATGGTGAAATTTCAACAGATGGGCGCATGTTTTTCCACTCACCCCATCTTGACCTCAAATCGATTCCAAATCCTAGTTTTCAGAGCTCTTACTACGCATTGGAAAATCGATCACAAATATACCCCAAGAACCATCTGATCAGCACATGGAAATCAGAAGCAAAGTTCTCGACTGCGAATGCCAAAGCTCAAATCGAAGTCAGGCAATCTTCTGTTGTAATCCTTCTTGCATTAAATTACGTACCCAGGGGCTAGCTGCATGTGTGTCACGAATTGCCGGATTGGATTGCAGCTACAACAAATGTAGCGCGATCGAAGTGATCTTCTAGACGTACACCAACCACTGGGAGCTTCTGACCCTTTAGCCCGGGGCTAAAACGGGGCCTAATCCGCTTCATAGGCTCGGGCTCAGGCTCGGGCTCGCAAAGCAGTGGAGTCGAGTCTGCTGGCCCAAGCGGGGGGCAGAAATGAGGAATCCGATATATTGTGTTCGTGCTACAGTGAGCTGTTATTTAATTTGTTTTTCTCATTATGAAACTTTAAAATGTTATCTTTTGAATAAATCATTTTTCTCTTTGAATCTTCATTAATTGTGAAAAGACAAACCCATGAGAAACTATTCAACTTCCAAAATATTTCATATTAAAAAAAACTAACTTTGCACTTTTGCCTAAAATGTAAACTCACTAAATGTAGTTCCTTTTGGTCAATATTTTGTATACCTTTTTCTGACAATTTGAAAGTGCACAAAATAGTGAAATCAGGTTGCTCCATACTAATTTCTCTACATTTGAGACTATATAAATATTTTATGTTAGTATACATTGATGCACCACTTTTGAATAAAATATTACTGCAATTGGGTTTCATATATACAAATGAATTTTTTTGTAGAAGTATTTATTCAATTTGATGACTTGTACAATGACTTTCTTAGTATAAGGCAATGTAATTGTTTAAGCAACCTAATTTTACTATTTCTGTAGGTAATTTATTCCCATGGTGTTCAAAAATTTATAAACTAAAGGAATAAAGAATTATTCTTTTATTTCCAACACAAATTACATTACTTTAATAGTTCAAAGTATAATCAAATGTTTAATTGGTTGATTTTAGATGTAGTTATCTTATATACTTCAATGTTGCAAGTACATAACAAAGAAGTTTTATATTTATTTTACAAGTGTTTGGGGTACATGTCTTTTATGCATCCTAGTAATTTAAGAGATTTTGGTAAAGATTTGAAATTATAATAAATGATATTATAGAAGGTGAAAAAATTCAAATCGAATATATGAAATTTTCATCATAGATTATCCTTTGGTAAACTTTTGAGATGTACTATTTATGTGATTTTTTGTAAGCCTTTAGAATTTGTCTATTATGTTCATTTTGCTCAATTAAGAAGACAACAAAATGATAAAAAGAGTTATTCCTCTACGTAACATGAAGACTTATATTCTTTATGAATATTTAATATTTAATATTTATATAAAATGCTTAATTTTGAGATTTGTTTGTTCATCATAATGCACAATTTATTAATCTTTTATTGATAAAATTAATTATTCTATACAATGCACAATTAAATGTAAGTCATATATAAAAATGATTTTGAAATGAAATTGTTTGAAAATCCCAACGATTGATTCTAAGTATTCTAGGTGAATATGACACAACTTCATTTTTCAACTAATAAATCAATTAACCAAGTACTTAAATATCTTTGGTTGTAATTAGGGTTTTCATAGTGGGCGGACGTCCAATTTGCCCGTCCAATTCGCCCGACAGGGTGCGAACGGGATCGTCAGGGTGTGGATGGGATCATCAGGGCGTGGACGTCAGGGCGCAGACGGGCACGGTCAGGGCGTGGATGGGATCATCAAAGTGCAAAACTCTCAAAATTAAAGCTGTTTGGACTGTCCATCCGTTCGGTCCAGTTTGCCCGTCTGGTTCGCCTGTTCGTCCGGTCCGGTTTGCCCATTATGAAAACCCTAGTTGTAATGGATTTTTTTCTTGTATACATTATAAGTGTAGACATTAAAGACTACATTTGTTGAAGTCATATTTTGTTATAACTAGAAGATGAGCTCCTTGGGCACAACAATGTGGACTAAAATTGGAGTAGAAACAATTTTATGGAGGTATCCATATAGGTGTACTTAATGGTGTAGGATATCAATATGTAAAACAGGTAATATGTTTTTATTTGAAATATAAAGAATGATAGCTTGGGTTAGAGATCCAAAGTTCAAATTTGAATAAAAAATGTACTTCATAAATTCATATTAAATTTTAAGAAATTCCTAAAATTCAATGCCTTATTGCAATTTTAATTCTAAACCTAAAGACAAAGGTTCATGAATTTTGTTTTTTGGACAACTTGATAACTTTTTTACATGTGGATATTTGCCCCCTAAAGTATTATAGTCTTTTTTTGCCAAAAAAAATTAAAATTGTTTTTTCTATTGAAAAAATTAAAAGAATTGAAAAATATATATTTTTTGCACATCTAATCATAGGATCTTATCCTTCACTAGTATGAAATGTGTGGAGAAAATTTCAAAACTTTTGATTGCACAAAATGCAAAACATCTACATTTTAAAGTAAAAAAAAGGTTTTTTTTACATATTGCATGACAAGACTTTTTGACTTCAAACCTTTAAAACTTACAATTTCTTTTCTACAAAAGTTTCAAATCTACATTTTTATGGTAGAAAATTGAGTTGAGAAACTAGGAAGAAAAGCATTCTAAAGAAACTTCATTTTCCCTCTTACAAATATTGTTGAAGAGAAGTAGATCGATAGAAGAGAGAATCAAAATCCAAAATATAAAAATCTTTAAGATGGAATTAGAATTCACTAAATCCAATGCTCAGATTATTCTACCCCAAAACTAAACCGTGTACAACTTCTTTTCAGTAATTGTGAAATTTGCTTTCAAAAATGAATTGTATAAGTTATTTTTCTAATAAGATACTTAGATTGCCTCCAAAATAAGGTTGTTCACAACTTTGACATCAATTATTGAAATGACATTAATCAAAGCTTTCTATATAGACAAAAACATTATCTATGAGAAAAAAATTGAAATAACAATTGAAAAAAAAATTGAAATTTTTGAAATTCTTCTTTGGTTTCTAGTCTCTTTTATTCTAAACTTAATTGAGCAAAACTTTTGGTCCCAAGCATCAGTTGAACAAAAATAATACTTTCACAAAGCTAATCAATTTTCCTATCTTCCAAAAACATTTCAAGAAATCATGACATAAATTGAGATCATAGGTATTTGCCCAAAATTGCCTTTATCCCTTGTGAAGCAATGGAATCCTAGGGGTTAAGATTGTAACATGTATATATGGTAGAAACATTATAATGTTTAGCTCCTAAAGTCCCATTGTCCCTGCGGGGGACAAAATGGATTTTGGGCAGGCTTCTACGATCTCAATTTTTATTGAAATTTTTTGAAACTTTCCCATCATATAGAAAAACTTATGAGCTTTAAGGAAAATATTTTTTTTTCAATCAGTGACTGAGAGCAAAAGTTATGCCACAATGACCTCAAAATGGGGGAGACTAGGTAGCAAAAAAAACCCACTGAAAATTGAAATAAAAATTTCAATATTTTTTTCTTGTAGATTATTTTTTTTGTAAATGGGAAGCTTTGATTCATTCCATTTGGATTAGAGATGTGAAAATTCTAAAGCTTCTTGTTTTGCCGGCAATCATAGCAACTTCTTGAAAGAAATTTATTTATTTCACTTTGAATGCTAATATCTTTCAATCTATATGGTCAAAAATCACAAAAAAAAATATCATGTGATTTAAGACAAGTGTAGAACAAGATCCTATGGTCAGATTTTTAAAAATATTTTTAAAAATTTATTTTGTAGGTGAACCTAGCAAAAGTGGTAGTTTAAAGTGGTTTTCACCCAAAAATGGCCTTGGGACTTTAGGGGTTAAGCATCTTTTGAATTTGATACATTTAAATTTTAAATTTTCCTTGCCAAACTTATAGTAACTTTCATTTTTTACAAAAGAATTTAGAGTTTTCATGACTTCTAAAAGACATGTATCTTCATCTTTGAAAAATAAATAAATAAAATTTATTTACTCCTACGTAGTTGAAAAATGTGAGTGTGTATATAGTAGGGTATAAAAAGGTCATAGGCCAATTGTTTGAAGGTTAATTTTTAAAAAACAAGACCTACAACATAACTAACATAATCAACCACAATAAATTAAATTGATTTTTGAATGGATTATTGCATTTCTATTTCTTTGTGCTTCATGCACGTTTCAGATCAACAATGTGGGTTCAATAGATAATTCTATTATTTGTTGAAAATTCTTATCCAATAATGCACTTCTTCACAATATTTCTATCCAAAGTTTTTTCATTCTTACAATATTACAAGGTCTGATGTATGCTCTAAATTCTTCAATTATACCACTTCATGTTGCACCTTCTTCACTATGGTACAAGTAGAATGCATGATAATTTCCAAAAATAAATATACATTGTATGGGTTTCTTTTCATTAAAATTAAGAATTTTAAAGGAAATAATTTGTCAAAAATGGAGTTTTAGTTTTTTTAAACCCAAGTTTGATATGCTTGATCAAAATTGTCTAAGAATTTAATGTTGATTATACAATACAAAAATGTCAATCACATTATATATTATGGAATTTTCCAGAATAGGGTGGACGACTCAGAGTTACAGTTCAAGGAGGCAATCGAACGTTCGAATAGAAGGGAGCGTTAGGGGAACCACGGGAACAAAGTGGGGAAACCCTAAAGAGGGAGCAGGGCGAGGCTGCAATTCTTTCTTCTCTTCGTTTCGACGCCGGAGCTTCAGCCGCACCTCACCGCCATAGCCCCGGTGGGTCTGTCAATCTCCGCACCTCACCATGGGGTAAGCAATCAACAAAGCCGTCTCTTTACCTCTCTTCAATCACACAGCAAATGCGTGATTGAAGATCATTGATCGGTTTCCAGGACGTCGAGATTTAGGGTTTTACCACGTTATCGGTAGTCTCGCTCGCTGCAGTTATGGTTGATTTTGTGACACTACAGGCTGCGTAGAGATTTCTCTCTGATTCTATGTGATTCAATTTTAAATGTTGCAGACTGTGCTATTACGTTTGGCTCTGAGTAGTGTTTTTAGGGCTTTTCATCATGCTGAGCTCCCACAGCTGAGATTTTGGGTTTTCCCGGGGCATCTTTAGTCTCCCTCGCTGCGGTCATGATTGATTTGTGGATGCTGCAAGCTTGCTTTCTGGTTTTATGAGAGTGTTTTTGATCGTTGCAGATTTTGTGCTGTTATGTTTGGTATTTTAGGTTTTTTCATTGTATTGAGCTCCCAGAGCTGAGATTTAGTGGTTTTGTAGGTCATTGTTAGTTTCGGGGATCTTGCCGGTCGCTGTTATAGTTGGTGTTTCTGGCTGTTTAGAGTTTCCTTGCAGGTTTTACGGGAATGTGTTTAGATATTGCGGGCCTTGTGCCGTGAGTGGTGTTTCTAGGGGTTTTCTTTAGTTGAGCTGCCCTGGCGCATGGTTATGACTTAATCGACATTTAATGCAACGTGGATTCATTTCTAATCCTCTGGTTCTCGAAGATGTAATTCTGTATGGTCCGAATTTCATAATTTGTTGCCAATTTGTGTATTGGAAATGATGTTTATTGTCTTAATTGGGACCAGTCGTTTTCCTTGTCAGTGTTTGGTAGTTCACCAGTCGTTGTACCAGTGGGTTTGCACCAGGCTGTATGCAGTTCTGTTTGACAGTACACTAGAAACTGTATTTTGTGTCTTTTGTTTTATAGGGTCAAGTAGGTAACTTCAGAAGTGGCACTGCACGTATATATTTTAACAAATGATATCATTCATTTTCACTGCTCTGTTATTGACAGTAATTGCAATAGTTTTATAAAATGTGAACCTAAACTGATTTCGTTTACAGGACTTCACAAATATATTAATATTTAGGATACTTGACATGTAATGTCTGATGTTAAATCCTTGTTTTTCTTTAGTTCTATTAGGATTTTTTTTGTCGATCATATTGGACTCCCTCAGCATGCTTATAAATTAGTCGACTTTTTATTGCGACCTAAATTTTGATTCTAGTTTTAGTGAATCTATGGATTTCCTATTAATTTTTTGTCCCTTGTGGCAGATCATAATGTGAATTCATCAAAACGAGGATGGTGTCGAGATCATAATGTGAATTCATCAAAACGAGGATGGTGTCGAGCTCTAGTGCACCAAAGTTTAGAAATAATTGTTGTTACGCAATAGAGTTGTCTATTATTGAATGTAGAATAGCTATATGTTATTGAGTAGGTGATGAATTTATAGTCTAGTATCTCAATGAAGTTCCCACATTTTTGGAGTAAATTTGTGCATTTATGCAATTGATGTTTCATCATTCTTGTTTCTTGTTTTCATCCATGTTGTCATCTGTAATCCATTCAAAATTCATCCAAAATTTCATTTCAAAATTCATCTATTTCATCCAAATTTGTAATGACATTCATCCCATTGTATAATGAATGTCATCCAATTTTAAAATGGAATTCATCCAAAATCGATCAAAATTCATTCAAAATTGACCAAAATACATCCAAAATACATCCGTATCGTTGCTGGTGAGTAGAAATTAGCCCTCCCTAAAGCGTACAAAAATGGGGGTAAAGGTAGGGCTAAAGTTTAGGCCCCCCATCTTGTGCATCAATGCTGAGGGGGGCTAAAGGGGGTCCTAAATCTTCCCCAGTTAGCCCGCCCTAAACCCCTGGAAGTTCCCAGTGCAATAAAACCTGGATCGAGTGATCATAGACGAAGAAAGTTACCCTTTGGCACAGCGCCCCTAGCCTGCCGTGAAGTCTTGAACCCACCGGCCTGTTGAACGTGCACTGTCCTCAAAAATGAAATGGAATGGAAGTCTGAATGATTGTGCGGATTGCGAGAGAGAAAGAAGAAGAGGAACGCTCACGTACTGATCGATCTTGCCCGTGAAGTTTCCAACCTTCAGCTTCATCCGGCAGTGCAGATTCATTTTGTCCGAATTGATCCGTGAAGTGGGACCTTAACTGTCTTACCGATTGTTGCTCGTCCGAGATGCAATTTTAGGGTTTCCGCTTTCCAATATAGAAAATGAAACTGTGGCAGTTCCGTCAAGCCTTTCCTCTCTTTTAGTGTGGCTACGTAAATAGTGTCACTCGGAATTTCAGCCATGGGGGCCAGGGAGAATTGACCTCCTCATTGCCCCAACCAAGGGAGAATCTGAAAATTTGCCCCCTATTTTAAGCCCCGTATTTTTATATTTCTTCACCTCTACAATCTAATTAGGGGCCTGTGATTGCAAATAGGAATTCAGAACTTCCAAATTTTTTCATGTGTTGCAAATATAAAATTCCAATGGTCTCCCAACGGGGCAATGAGGGGGGCAATTCACCCTGGCCGGCTCTCTAAAGTCATTGTCCTTGTCTTAATCAAGTGATGAGATTCTTGATGAATAGACAAAAGATGATTCGTTCACTTGAAATATTGTTTGAATTAAAAAAAACTTAACTCTATACGAACACCCACCCACAACCATGGTAGTCACCAAAACTCTCCGATTATTGGACAATAGGCACATTCTCTTTTGCTTCAGCCAACAATGAAGTCATCCATTGAAACATTATCCTTATTCGGTTAAACAATTGAAGAATGACAGTGGATTTTAATATGAATATTTAACCCGTAACCTTGTAAGGACAAGCCCTCCATGACCAAGGTAGTCACCTAAACTTTCCTTTTAATGGACCAACATGTGCATTCACTTTTTCTACAATCAATAGTGAAGTCATCCATCAAACCATTATGGTTTGCAACATTCTTACTGGGTTAAACGTCAAGGTGGACGTTTTGTGTTTGATGGATGACAGAAGATCTTATTACGTAGGATAGAAGTGCAACGAAATTTTGCAAAAAGGGGAGGTCATTGAGAGTAGTTTGTCTTGTAATGAGTGCTTTTAATAAATTTTAAGCCAATGCTTCACATAGTTATAAAATTGATGATTTCCAAACTCACATCATCCTTTAAGGATAAAAATTCCTCTCGAGAGTGACTCACCAAGGAAGCCAAATACATACATCCTTTGGTGCACTAAATTTGTGTCACTTCTTATAGGCCAATTTTTCTCATAATCTTACTTATTATCACTCTATGAAAATAGGGAAAAACTTAGATCATGACATCTTCAAAACGATCTCTAATAAATACATGATTTGACAAAAATTAGATGTAGTTTAGAAATGGTAGATGAACACCATGGATGAAAATACTTATTGTAGTTATAGGGCAAGTTTGGCTGAAAACACTTCTAAAAATAGATGCCAAAATTTTAGGGATTTTCTTTTCAAAAAACATGAATTTTGTGTAGAGGAAAAAGGATAATAGCAAATAATTCTACTTTTAGCATCTTCTAGATCCTAGTTTGTTCGAAAATATATATATCTAGGCAGAAACCTTGACCCTTGAGCACCTAGAACAAATTTAATGAAATCCAGACCTTTGCAAATTCATTCCATTCAAACTTTCTCCTAGTAAGAAGTACATATAATTCAACCGTACCAATTGGTAGTCAAGAGAGACATGGAGGTGTGGAGAAAAATACATGTCCTTTAACTATACCATTTTAAAGATTACAATAGTCAAATACAAATGTTTTTTAAATTAGAGAGACCAAATTTGGGTTATTGGGGCACTCAAGGGTTAAGGTGGCAATCCTGTGATTGATATCCTATACTTATAGTATGTAGTGTATAAAACAATATTTCATTATCAAATTGATGAACATGCCAACTATTTTTTCAATGATTCATTTGATACATGGATACTACTTGATAATATCTATATCAAAAACCTTAAATGTCGGGTTAGTGACTGCAAAAATCAGCCCTTTTAGAACTATTTGACATCATCCAGTTTAAAAAGATAAAAAATAATCATTGGGAGTCAAACTACTATAGAAGATTTTTCCTTTCTATCCCTAATTCCGAGGATGAATAGTTGCAATTCTATCCTACATAGGAAAATTCCTTGTCATCCATCAGATGCACAACATCCGCCTCGACGTTTAAGAGTTAATCCATAAGCGACGAGGGAGCCATTTCGTGGCTTTTGGATGAATCTTTTTTGATTTGTAGAGAGTTGGGAAGCAATTTTTCATCCACTTCTTTCTGGTTGACCTTCCATGTTGGGTTATGAAAAGAATCTAGTTGAGTTTGGAGTCATGCTATTGTTTGTCTTCACGTAAATGAGAAGTTATAAAAAAAACGGATCACAAAATATGCTATTTTAGTGTATTTTTGAAAGTTGTTGCTCCTAGCTTTAAATTTGAAATTTCCCTACAAAAATGATATTTTTTGAATTTGAACACAACTAATAAAATAAATTTCATTCACTCTAATTTCTACTCCAATTTGAATTTTTAAAAAATCCCTAATATTCAATTTTTTATTGCAGTTTGAACTTTGAATGTATTTTCAATGTCTACTACGTTCTAATTATAGAATGGCACGGAAATTGAGTTTACACCATACTGTTCATCACTATAATATGCACACAAAACTTTTCAGATTTTTTGAAATAATTTTCTATTTGATATGATTTTTCTTCATTATATTTTCAAAAATTCACAAAAAAATCAATTATTCACAAAAAATCTAAAATTTTGGTGAAACAAAGAAGACATGTTGTTTCATCTTTCAAAATAAATTTAAAAATTTTCATACATATCTTGTTGCAAAATGACAACAAACTGAGTGATGACAGTGAGGCTTGAAATCGGCGGTCATAGGTCCGTCATTTAGGGGTTAAGGATGAAGTAAGATTTTAAAACTGTACGCTCCGTCTACAAGACGCCCACTGCAAGACGCCCACTACAAGACGCCCACTACAAGACGCCCACTACAAGACGCCTCTTCCCACAAAAGCACGTTACATTTCAGATTTCGCATTTAAAATGTTTACCGATTGTTCCCAATTATCTGTTTGTGTCAGTCGAGGGCTTCACGATTTACCGTCCGTCAGTCAGTCCGTCAGTCCGTCGATTCGCTCCACCACCTATAGTCAATGGCAGTCGTCAGAAGTTGCCGTGCACCGACAATTAAGGCTCCAGCTCCGGGATCCCGGCGATCGGTGCAGTCCCATCAGAAGGCAGCACGGTTTTTTTTTTTCTTTTCTTTTCTGGGGTCAGATTGCACCAGAAAAAAAAAAATTGGCCAAAAAATGCCAAGAAAAAATGCCAAAAAACTTGGATGAAATTGTGAGATTGTGGATGAAAACCGAATTATAGAGATGTGATATGCCCCGAATCGATGCGAATGAAACGCTTGTAACAAGTCTGCCAACCCTGGTCCTGTGATGTGCTTCCACGTTGTACCAACAGAGTGTAATTTGTAGCTGGTAGAGTGCAATCAGAAAATCTGCAGCACTCGTTTGAATCTATTTGCAGCTCAATACTGAGCGAGTTGTACTCCTCGAACGAATACTGCAGACGCTTGTACCTAAACCGCTCAAAGCAAGAAGAATGACATACAAAGCATCGGAGATTTCCTTCAAAATCCTGTTGCCTGCCATTTCCTCAATTCTTTGCTGTGGACCCATTTGATGATCTGTAGGTAGAAACCTGGATAGAAACCTTTATTAGTCTCATAGGAAAGATCCACTTCATTTCCGACGTTGATCACAGAGTTGGTACACGAAGGTTCTGTTTCCTTGGGGTTATGCTCAATCGTGCTTCAATTAATTCTTTTGCGCCCATCTAATTGCCGATATGTCTGTGGACTTGTAAATTTTTCCTCGACTGTAGTTGTTTATATAAAGAGTCTAACATTACCTTGGATGGACGCCAAACTGCCCAGTCGTGGTCCCCCGTAATTAATAGAAAAACAGCGCATCGACTATGGTTTCACAAGCCCATGGGGAAAACGCAAGATCATTTTATTTTCCACGCATGATAAAATATGCAAACTTGGAGAACATACAGGCAATCCAAGGTCCGGAATTAGCTACTGAAGCTGAAGAAAAAACATTAATCAAGCACAAAACAGGGGGTCTTATTTTTAATCCTCAACTCACCCTCGGTCGGACGGTTGGCATTACGCTCGTTGCAGAACATAATAAGCGCGACCCGGTCCGACTGGATTGAGCCCAAAGCAAAGCCTCACGGTCACGCTGTAGCGTAGGAGGTCCCTGAACCGTTAATTGAAGAACTGAAATTGAAATTTGAAATTGAATTTTGGGGAGGTGAAGCTTCTCGAAATATTTTTCGGCAAATTTTCCTTGAAAGACAGCAAGAATTGGCATGTAACCCAAGTCGTTCCATATTTTTTGGAGTATGGACGGATTAGTTATTAAATTTCAAAGCTAAAATGGCATAGGGCTCTAAAACCGCCCACCTCATAAAATGTACACATTTTGTACAATGCTGGAGGCTATGAAAAGCAACGTGTACAAGCAGTGAACAATTTAGGAGGTGGGCGGTTTAAGAACCACCGCGCTTTTAGAACCTCCTACCTGCTTGTTTGGCAGACAATCGGTAGATTCCCGGTAACGTCGCCAGTCGTCGGCCAGCGGGGTATATGTTTCGTGCTCCTCTGCCCCTCCTCCAGACACTGGGGGTTTCAGATCTTTCTTTCCGCAATGTGTCGACTGCAGTGAGATCCCGAGGTGGGAGTTCGTTCAGTCTGCCTTACTGCTGGGCTTAAATTTGTGGCCATCCAAGAGGAGATGCAACTCCGCTGACGATGCAGAAGTAGAAGCTTCCCTATTGATGTTCTTTGGTGGTAGCTCTCCGGTGGTTGAATAGTATGTTTGCGTGGTGGGAGACAGCTTGCGTGCTCGCACCGTGAGAATCAAGTTCTCGCTCAGATGCTTCTATCACTTCACACGGAGACCTTGGCCATGGCGCAATCGTGCAGACAGCAGCATAGCACTTCTGTGGAGAGTTCAGTTGAGAGGTAAATTTTGAACCTTTCTTTTCCTTTTTGGATTGGAGGAGAAAGTGTCAACTGCAAGATGGAAATTTATTCTTGACCGAAGTCTTGTTTTTCTGTGTCCCGTCATGTTTGTGGTGAAGGTATGTGGTTTGTGTGAAGTATTCGGTACCTGCGTGCGGTTGTAGGGATCTGGACTATGGCACCACCACCCATTCCCGACCAGCGATCCACACCCAACTTGTAGGGTCCAGCTATTTCCAACCCAGGATGGAACAGATTTCCAAGCAAAGCTTGCACTGTGTTTTTTCCTTCTTTTCAAGGATGGGATTAATAAGATCATGAGACATGTCCCAAAGTAGGAGTCTATGGTGAAGGCACCCAAAAGCGTCCCTGTTCCCATTCTTGTACCCTAGACTTCCCTAAATGTGTCCTCCAACTGCTTAATTCTAATTAGAGAACGCATTTGAAGGTCACATACTTAACTCTGATTTGCTGAGTATTGATTTTTGTGGAAATCGCTTTAGGGTCCACTATATAGGTAGCTACGATATGTGGAATGACGGGTGTGATGTCCGGTGATTAGAATTTTGTCTTAGCTGTCCTCAGTTGGTACTTGAATGCTTTATGCACTGTTTCCTTTCGTGTCTGTGTAATTGTTGTTCTAGTCTTCTGACCAATAATTGATTAAGAGTCAGGTTGGCTAATCTTCTACTTTGCAAGTGGTAGAGTTGTACTATCATTCAAATGGTAGCGAGTCTTCCAGTGTTATCAGGTTTTGGAGCACTAATTACAGCAACGCAGATAGACTCTCTACCTCGTCTGCGGGTCAAGGTCTGCTTCCTTCGGTCTCTTTCTGTGAGAGGCCGTTTTGGACTCCGCCATTTCAGATCTGATACATGTATTAGTTTGATCTCAGTACCAGGTTGCAATGGACACACTGATCTAGGAACAGGTCCCAAACCCGTTGACGAATCTTACGAAGGCCATGATCAGCTAGAATACATCGACTTAAGTTATTGAAATGGTGAACCTGTCGGTAATTGGCGGTTTTCTGGATGCCTCAGATCCATGCGATGTTGTCCTAGTATTTAGAGCTAGTCAGGAGATTCATCCTTCTAGGTCTGTCCTGTTGATGTTTGGGTTTCAGGTTTTTCCGCAGTTTGTGGGCTTGCTCCGGTTTTGCGGTTTTGACTCGAATTTTTGTTTGTCCAGGTTTTGTGTCTGAGGACGATTCCGCCCCATTGCTGAGTTTTGACTAAGGTTGCGTGTTTGCATTGTGGGTTCAGGTTTCGGTCACCTGCTGTGAGGATTAATTCTCACCGATGATTGGGAGCCTGGTATGAAGATCTTTGTTATTGCAGAATCAACTCTCACCAATAATACAGCACTTGGTCTGGAGATATGTCATAGACGTGCTGCTGCAGGGTTTCGCAACGCCAATATTGGCATGCCAACTGGTTGTATGGAGAGGTAAGGATTACAACTACCATTTTATTCAATTTCTTTTTGTTTACACTTTTGGTATTGGAAATTGAACTAAGCCGCACCTTTTCTTTTGCGCTGATGAATACGAATGGTACGCAGAGAGTGAAGGCCAATCTTCGATGCGATGGGAACACGCAGTGAGCATCGTTCATTTGAAATGACCTGTGAAAGATGAGGTCTTGCTGTATGTTGATTCTACGCTGAAAAGATGGACTTCTTTAGTGCTTGTAAACGCATCGCGCATGATATAGAGGAAGTTGTGAAACGTGAGAACTTGATGAATGAGAGACAATGCCGAGATTTGTCTTCCAAGCTTTCACAAGCGGTTGTATCCATACTCGAGATAGTAGAATCGTCTAAGTACACCTTGACGCCGTTTCTGCAAATTCTGTGTCAATCTTTGGAGAAGGCAAAATTACTTGTGAGTGAATGTGCGAGAGAAGATTGGACTGCCGTAGCAGTATTTCAAGGCCAAAATGAAAGATCATTTGAAGAGATTTTGCAGGAGGTTTCGTTCTGCCTTGATGAATTTTACGACAACCGCAGGAACGTCGACATTAGCATTGCAGGAATATTTCTTCTCAGTCTTCTTCAGAGTTCGGCATGGCTCTTGCCTACGTCGTTGTCTGCCATTGAGAGTGACCGAGAAGACCTTCGAAGGAAGCTTGAATGCCTTGCAAGTGAGGCTAGCAGCGTCAAGGTGTTTGGTTATTTCTTACGAAAGCAGGAAGCCCAAAAGCAATGTCTCGCTAGACACTTGCTTAAGAAGTTTAGTTGCACATCTCAAGAATGTCTTTCCAATTCTTCAGATGTGTGCAAGGCAAGCTTGTGGGAGAAGGAGAGTGAACCTCCAGGGACGTGGGGGAACTCCAAATTTCTTGGAGCTGGATCAGGGGCGAGTGGTGTCTGCAAGACCGAATGGTTGGGTGTGCCTTGTGCGAAGAAAGAGTTTCATGGCCAAGCTTCCGAGGCCACATTTTTGAAGGAAGCGAGCATTTTGTCCCATTTGAAGCACCCTCGCATTGTGAATTTTCTTTGCTGTGGCAATGGTGAGGCCAAAGGGGATCGTTTTATTGCCATGGAGCTGATGGAGAAGAGCCTTTTTGACGTGATTGAAGATCAGAAGGGTGTGCATTTTGCATTGCCTGTAGCCGTTGACATCATTGTGCAAATAGCAGAGGGGGTGCTCTATCTGCATGACCACGGAGTTGCACATCGAGACCTTAAGCCACAAAACGTGCTTGTGAATAGGGTGGTCTCTTACACATCTGCAGGATCAATATTACTGTGTGAAGTTGGTTGATTTTGGAATGTCCAAGACCAAGGTTGAGGTCTCGAAATCAGACACAATATCATTTCGAGGCATTGGCACTACAAGGTATAGGGCTCCCGAGGTTCATCCCAAAGCACATGTTGATGGTTTGGGCAAGGCCAAGTGGTTCCGAGTGGATGTCTATAGCTTTGCTATGACTTGTGCCCATGTTTTGTCCTTGAAGGCACCTTTTGAAGACATGGAGCAATTGAGTGAATTGTATGCACGCCTATTGGAGGGGGAGAGGCCAACGCTTCCTTCGGGCTTGCCAAAGAAGTTGGTTGCAATTTTACATGAGTGTTGGGATGTGAATCCTCTCACGAGGCCTTCATTTGTAAATATTTGCAAAAGATTGCGTGCTCTTAAACTTAAAGTATTTGGAGCGAAAGTGATTTCTTTGTCGAATCCAACTTTTGGCTTGGATACGAGACAAGACATTGCCAATATAGATTTATGGTCCACAAGGAATGATAAAGGAATGGGAAGTTCAAGTATAGAAAGTTTAACAGGTCAAACTAGTTACTACACTACTCAAGATTATAGTGTTTGTGATGGAGATGATTGAGCACATGATGAGTTTTAATTTGTGGATATAACAAGTTATTTATAATTTGTTACTAGTCTATTTCTTCATATGATCATTTAGTTCTTACATAAGTATTTAGTTATTTTTACAAGATCATAGTAATGTGTTGATTATAGATGTATTTGTGCTCTGTCTATCTTAGTATTACAACCTTTAGAATCAAGAACGAAGAATCATGTTCTATGGCAACGATGCTAACATGCAAGCTTGGAGCAGTGAGTTTGGAGCGATGAGCTTGTGAGCATGAAGTTTGTGAGCGTAGAGCTTACAAAACATATGTTTTCTGTAATGATTTTGAAAAAGGAAAGTCTTCAAATTATTGTCCAAAAATAGAAAATTATTTATTATTTATAGTAAGTTTTAGGGACCTATGACCGTGCTTCCTAAAACTGTGGATTGTGTTAATTTTTTAACTTTATTGTCTTGACCTTCTTATTTTGTATGGGTTTAGTCATTTACTCAATTTAACTTTCTTGCAAAGATGCAACATTTAGAACTTGTGTGGAATGAGTGTCAACTTGAGGGTTGAGGTGAGATGACTACCTCATTTCATTGTAGTAGGCATCTCACTCCAATGTTTGAGGGTTTAGAATGAATACTTGGAATTGTAAGAATTATTTCTTGGCCTCATTGTAAATTTGTACCATGTGCTCATATCTTAAAAAAAAATTGTACAAAATAGAGGAAGAAAAGCTAAACTATAAATAATAGAAGGCATCTTATAGAGAAACAAAAAAAGAGGTAAAGGAAGTGACAACTTCAAAGAATAAGATCAATGAAAAAAAGGTGGTTTAGAGGAGAAAGTAAGGGTTGAAAAAAAAAATATTATAGAAATGGAAGGGAAATGAAAAAAAGAAACAGGAATGGAAGGGAAATGAAGAAAAGAAACAAAAATGGAAGGAAAATGAAAAAAAAGACCAGAATGGAAGTGAAATGAAAAGAAATTGAAAAAGCATAAAAAATAGGAAGGAAAATAAAATGTAAAGGAATGGAGAAAAAAACAAGAGAGAAAGAAACAATAGAAAAGAAAAAGGGAAAAAAAGGATGAAAAAAAAATTAGGGTTTAGGGCGCAAAGATTGAGAATGGTTTGAGTGAATGATTTTCATATTCATATGGGTAATACTGAATTTGGGGTTTAGGGTCATTCACTTGAACTTACCTTGGAACATTGTACTAATGAGAGTTATAAAATATATTCCCAATTTCACATACTTCATGAATGCCTACACACTTTCAATCCCATAGGCTTCAAATCATTTCAATTGTAATATACTTAAATGAATACAATATGAATGAAGTACATTAAAAAATGCGGCCATGCCTATTTGGGAACTACAATAATTCTTGCTCAAACTAGAAGTACCTTCAACTCATTGAAGCTATAACTGGGTGCATGAATGAACTTGTCTTCATTAACGTCCATCTTGCAAAAGTACCTATACAAGTAGTACAGGTGTTTGCAATTCACGTACTGCTATCGACCTCCAATAGTAGAAACAACCATTTTTAGAAAGTTTGGGCATGTACACATGGGAATCAAGCTGATTGTAATTCGATAGACATTTCTGTTATATTTTGCCTTTGTCTCTAGTGAGGCTATTGCACCTAATTTTGGTTGGGGGATTAAGGTTACTCCCAAAATTTGACCTTTAATGTTTCTTGCACTCTCTTACTTGTTCCGTTGCTCTGTAGATGGTGTATTTGCAATCTTCCTAATGGCTTGGCTATTCCTAACTGTTGGATATGCATTAAGATTTCTTGGTGGTGCTTGGTAAAATAAAACAGTTTTAAAAATTTTAGACATGTTGAAAAGTCGACGTGGCGACAATGTAGAACGTTGTTGGAGTTGAAATTCCAAATGTTGCAAAAGCATAGTTTCTTCCCGATTGAGATGTGTCCTTGATAGAATTGGCCAAACCTCCAGCACCTTTAGCCAATCGATTACCCACTTTCGTTTGGTGCCTTTTCACATATCGTTCGATGTCATCCCAGCAAAAACAGAAGTCTACAACCACCTCTCACTTACTTCCATACTCCATTTTTCTACCTTGATATGTTGGAGCTAGAGTTCCCTTCTTCCCCCTTGCAATTCTGGTAGTGCACTTGATATTTGATCCCTATTGTTGAGTATGACATTTTGCATTTGATTTGTGGCTGATCCTCGCAATATACTACTTGGATGTGTCGCAATCACTTTCACATGCTATTGTTACATGTGGAGAACCATTTGCTTGAAGCTTTTTACCTTTTCCATCAAAAAAATCAAATAACGGCATAGTGGACCTTGTTCGCACACAAGGTTCATTGAAATTAACTTTGTCCAATCTATGTGAGTCTTTTGTATCTCTGATGGGTACATCTAACTTCCTCTTCGTGCTTCCAAAAATCTCTTCTCCTTCCAAATGCGGTATACGAGTTCCAAAACCTTTAGCTTCAGGTAATGTATTTAGAGCTTTTGCAATTTTTTTCAAATCTTGGCTTCGTGTGGCAACCCTCAACTTCAACTCTTGCTTTGATAGACTAGAACCACATGCATGACCTCTTTGGTATGCCCGATAGTTTGTCATTTGCATCCAAATACGGATATTGTCATCACAAGTGGCATCAAATAAATTGTTTCCCCGCTTTCCGGACATTTGAAGGTACTTTTTATGGACTGTTTGGGATAAATTGTAGGAAGGCAAGTCCAACATCTCCTCCAAATTCAATTTCTACAATATCATGGAAGTTTTTAATAGAACTATTAGTTCAATATCAACAGTATAGCCATTCAAATCTTTGGGCTCCTATGTCCATTAAACATGTACTTGTATAAAGTGGAGGGCATTTTAAGAAGACAACATATGATTGCCTATATACAAGTATTCTAAGAATATACACTACAACATATATCTATCCAATTTCTTGGCAAAGGCAAATGGTCACATGCCACATATAGACTTCCAAAGATGATTTTTGGAGAAGGTACCAAAAATAGGGGGACTTGCCAAAACCACAATGAGATTCATTGGATTCGATGTATGTATTTTTTGTATTTGTTGGACACTTCACTTTCAGTAATTCTCTTGAAAAACAATAAATTTTTAATTTACCAAAATCTGACTTCCTTTTCTAAAAATTAATGAATTCAAAATAAAATCTGAATACATTTTTATAATGTAGCACAATATTGTATTTCAAAGCACACCTCATGAACCTTAAATGCTTATATGATGAAATATCATTTTCACTCACCATGTCCATGAAGCCTCCCCATTGTTGATAACAAAAATGCCAAAATGCTAGCCAATGATCTAAGTAGTGAAGTGCTTCATTGGTAGTTCCTGATGACAACCACCATGACCATATAGCAAGGTAACATGTCTCTACCTACTCCATATTCTTGGAATCCTTGTATTGTTTGCATAAAGTAATATGTTGTTGTTGAAATGCTTCTTTGATGTGCTTCTATGTATACTTTTATAGAGATGTACTCTAATGCAACAAACACGTCCTTTCATAATTTTTCATTTCCTCATTGGCAGAACCACTACCATAGACTATATAGATTGCATTCCAATTGGCCATAGCACTATCTGCCATAAATCCCTTAAAGTTGGGGTTAGACACTCCATGTCTTTGCATAACCGTGTTCAAACTCCGCCAAAATTGTACTTGTACTTCGGTATCTTCAGATTGCATGTCGTACACTGCAATAGTCATCACTTTCTTGTACTCGGTATCATACACGTGGCAGGCCATTGTAGACCACTCCTTCACACGCTTCACTTGGTCAAACATCATCCATACATTCTGCAGATTATTTCCTGGTTGCATGCGCCTTATTAAGTCGACTCTACTTCCTGGTCTTTCCGTTAGCATTTTGAAAATGTAGAGCTTTTCCTTTCCTTGGTCTGGAAAGACACTATCATGTATGAATTTCAATTTCAATTCTTTCTTCATAGTCATAATGTTGTCAATAATCCCTCTTTGATTACTAGAGCGGAAAGATAAGATGATGTTTCGAATGCTTAGACTACTCAAGTATTGGAATCGGTCCATGACCTCCTCTATTTCTTTCCCCTTGAGCATCTCTTTCTCTCCCTCTCCGTTGTGAAACAAATAGGTTGTAAGGAAGTCTTTATTAGTTGATAGAGCAATTGCTGAATTTTTGGCCATTGGTGTCTTCGACACCTACTCAACAATGAGTCCACAGATTTCCTCTGTGGACTCTCTGTACATACCCTTTGCAATAGGGTGAGCATGCACTCCTAAGTGAATAGCAACCCAAGTCATTTAGGGGTTCTCACTATAACAGTAGTATATCTTGTTGTTGCATTTCTGTAGACATGAAGGTGTTTTCTTGCAAACCTTATATACTAGAGTATAATCTTTTGTAGGACTATTTTCAACAATAAAAGGGAAAGATGTATATCCACTCTACTTTGTTTCATTCTTTTGGAAGGCTCTCTTCAAGTAATCACACTCTAGATTCTTACAAACAAGATGGCTAGTACAACATGACTTACGAAATTTTGAGTTTGTCGGAGTTGTTGATGTTTGTGGTTATGAGCCTGCACTATGGATGACCATCATATCGCTTGTCCATTCCCTCCAAGTTCCGAGTTGTAGATGAATTTGAAGTAGAGCGACATGGGGGCAGTTCAAAAATGACATCCTCGTCAAATAGTACCGGAAGAAATGAGACACAATGGTGCTTTATGGCACTCACATCTAGTGAAGACAATTCATTTCGAGATCGACGCATATTGGTTAGTTTATTCAAACACTCTATTACACTCACTATGTTCATCGAATATGGATGTAGTGGAAGATAGCTAAAAATGGACTTTGACTTACTACTTGATGGAGTTTTAGATTTAGAGTGTACAAGTGTCTCCTCGCCAATTCTAGTTTTAAGATAACATTCTTTTTTTGGTACAGTTAAGCCAGAAGACTCTCCTTCCGATTCACTAGACAATTCTATGATTGAATCTAATTTCTCTATCTTCACTGCATGAGGTAGTGAAGTCATTGGAACAATGGGAGAAACTTGGCAAGGTGGACTCGCTAAAATACCTTGTGGATTATACGGCATATCCACTATTGAATTATCTGATAGTCGACTATGGATTTTACTTGACATACATAGCAAGGAAAGAGGAAGACCGTATACTCTATAATTTTCGGAAGTCAAGTACCAACAATGCCCTTCATCATCAGCAAACCTCACAGTAGTCACAGATTGGAGTACTCGACCCGATTCCAACATCCTTTCTTTTTCAATATAGATAGAGGATTCTACAAATCTAAAACGGACATGAAGAAGGTGACAAAGAACTTTAGCTCTTCCTCCAGGATCTACCGAAAATAGTATAGGAACCTCATAACCATCTACTTGAATGTAAGCCATTTTGAAACCCTAGCAAGAGATTTTTGTGAATGAAGGTAGTGCCTGTCATGAATGGAATGGAAAAGGATTGAATTTATCGTAGTCTAATAGATCCTATGGTTATCCAAAGCCCCGAAGCCCAAAAGGAGTTCTTATGCCATCATTTCTTACTATAACCAAAAAAACATAATCCACATTAATTTGATACTACTAACTTGCCGCCATCCCATTCCATTAATCAATTATATGAGACATCTGTATACATTTATTTCTGTACTATGACTTGTAGAATTGAACTTAACACCTATTTTTGTTCTCTCTATTCCACTTCTCTTATCAATAGTCACCATTTTTTCCTCTACAATCGTCTACCTGTCATTCCTTCTATTTTCTCTGTCATTGGCTGTCGTTTTTATTCTGCATGAGTTGCTCTTTTTTATCTCTCTATAGCCGCCGCCTTCCGTTCTTTTTGACAGTTGCTATGTTTCATTCTTGTCGTCAGTCGTTCCCTTCCAGTCCAGCTATCAGCCGTTGCCTTATATTCCCTTTGTCAATTGCTGCCTTTCATTTCCTTTGTCAACCACTGCCTTTTATTCCCTCTATCAACGGCCGCTTTCCATTCCTTTTGTTTTCTTTGACACCCTAAACCCTTTTTCTTTAACCTTCCGCCACCTAATATCCTTTCTATTCTCTTTGTCATTTGCCGCCTTTCACTTATTTAGTACCACCTTCTTCTAGTAGACTCTTAAATGCAAAATTGTGGCCTACTAAAGAACATTCACTTTCACAGATAGTATCAAATTTCAAATTAGATTTTCTGTACTTCACTTTTAAATTTTTGCGGTGCATTCAACCACTTCCCACGTACGAAAGTGTGAATTCCAATGAAGGCTTCAGTCTGCACTCTACTTAAACCTCAAGCATTCTAAAGTCCTATAGTAATTTCCTCATCTGCATAAGAAGAAATCACTTCAATTAGTATTGTCATTGTCTTTCCTTAGTTTCAACCACACACTATAGAAGAGAGTTTCAAGGTTGGTGTTGTCTTTTATGTTATGCTTTTATAGAACTTTGAGACCTTCATCTATAGTAGGGTTGTCCCCGTCACGTCGCGTCCGTCCGTCAGGATGTCCGGACGGACGTCAGGATCCATCCCCGGCGTCCGTCAGGATGAAATCCAAATGACAACCGACGACAGAGGATGATTCAGACTACAGAAATGGATGGACGAGCTTCGTCACCGGGAGCTCTGGACGGCTGCGATGGACGGTCGGATGAACGGTCGATGTGGACGGTTGGGTTGGACGGTCGATCTGGACGGTCTGGTTGGATGGCCGAGATGGACCGTCGACCTGGATGGTCCATCTGGACAGTCGATCTAGACGGTCTGGCTGGACGGTCGATCTGGACGGCCTGGCTAGACGGTCGATTTGGACGGCCTGGCTAGACGGTCGATCTGGACGGCCTAGCTGGACGGTCGATCTGGACGGTCCGGTTGGACGGCCGAGATGGACGGTCGAACTGGACCGTCGATCTAGACGGTCTGGCTGGACGGTCAATTTGGACGGTCGATCTTGACCGTCGATCTAGACGGTCTGGTTGGACGGTCGATCTGGACGGCCTGGTTGGACGGTCGATCTGGACGGCCGATCTGGACCGTCGATCTAGACGGTCTGGTTGGACGGTCAATTTGGACGGTCGATCTAGACGGTCTGGCTGGACGGACGAGATGGACAGTCAATCTGGACCGTCGATCTAGACGGTCTAGCTGGACGGTCGATCTGGACGGTCTGGATGGACGATCGAGATGGACGGTTTGGCTGGACGGTCAAGATGGATGGATTGGCTGGACGGTCGAGATGGACGGTTTGGCTGGACGATCGAGATGGACGGTTTGGCTGGACGGTCGAGATGGACGGTTTGGCTGGACGGTCGGGATGGACGGGCTTTGAATTTGTTGCACTTAACCCCTAAACATCTGGACTCTTCTCCCAAAATGACAATTTGGAAAATACCATTATAAAGTATGATTTAGAAGAATATTTTGGAATTGGTATACAAACAGAAGTTGTAGATTTTGAGTTGTAGATTCCATCCGTAAGGTTAGATCCACCAATGCTATCACCAATCTTTTTCTATACATTTTGAAAGGAAAAATTCAAAATTCCTTCAGAATTCAATTACAAGCAAAATATTATCATTCCTTGATTGAAATTTGTTGGAATGGACTTAAAATGAGGTTGCGTTGATATGGTGATTTTTTGAAATTTTTATACTCTTTACATCTATGACCTCATTTTTGCAAATTCAATTTTGAACTAGGGTCAATGCAAGTTGACCACTTGACACACTTCCACATTTGTAATTTTAGAAAAATGTGTATTCTAAGAACAACAAATCAAACCATTAGATAAGACATGAACTAGTCAACTAGATAAAGTATCACCAAAAATTAGGATGACTTTGATCCAAGCAAAAACCAAATTGAAATAGGAAGCTGAATTTGTTCATCGTCCAAAAAATGGTTAACCCCTACATGCCCAAGGCACCCAAATCTGGTGTTGTTCAAACTTTGAAGTTAAAAAGTTGTTCTTGAATTCTAGTTATAGCATCAATAGTCTGTTCTTAAAAATATGTGATAGTGATTTTTCGATTCTAAACTTTGTGCAAGGGTACCTATTGTAATCTTGACTTGTTGTAGTATTGAGAGGTCTTGGAAATGTGCCTCAAAAACATTGGATCTTGGAGGAAAAATCACATTCAAAATTCATTTAAAATTAAAGAAAATTATGGTATAGATTTTTAAAAGGCATAAATTGATTGGGGTTATACATATTAGGTCCTCTAATCTCATATTTGTTTCGTCACCAATTTTTTAAATTGGACTTGTGAAAAGAAGATTGTAAGACTTCACATCATTTTTTTAGTTTTAGCACCCTCCTGGGCAAACATTATAATCTTTTACTCCATAAGTGATATTGTTTAGGATTTCTTTTCTATGAGGTAACTAACATGCCTAGTTCGAATTTATACAATTACAATTTTTTGAAAATTGATACATCTAATGAAAATGTTGACATGTTGTTCAATTTAGAGCAAATTCTACAAAGCTCAAAGCAAACCTTGGGCATCTAGGATTCTAAGGATAAGGGATTAGAGTTCGTTATTGAATTTCTAATTACAAAACTTGCTAAATTGATTTTACATTGTTTGGCAAGAAATAAAAAAATAATAATCCGTGAGGGTTCTACCATCTAAGGATATAAGATTCTTCTACACTAATAGGAAAACGGCCAATGGATTAATCCAAAAGATAAAGGCAAAGCAACAATACACGAGGGGAAAAGAAAATGATAAATGTACAATGTTTTATAAATCCATCAAAACGTGGTAAATTGGTTTAGGCTTTACATTGCTCTACTTTGTACAACTTTAGAAATTTAATTCTATGCATCTATCTATTTGTACACAGCGTCATCCAAAACTATCTATTCTATTTCTTCAATTACAATGCCTCGTGCTATGCTGCCTCTCAAAAATCTTTGCAACTCTTCTCTTGATTGCAAAGTCGTCAAAAGCTGATGTGCGTCATAATCGTATCTGTTGTGTAAATAGGAGAAAATGACACTCACAAGTGCAGGTTCATGGAAGGTATTGTCTTCAATGTAGTTCATTTGTTCCTCAAAACTCAATTCACCTTCGAATCCGACAGGCATGCCTTGAGAGTTAAACATTATGCCTTGTGAATGTGGTGCACGCACAAAAATGGAGAGGTCCGGGTCCCAATGTCCACCAGCAATTTGACCAAAATATAATCGCCGCCCTGGATCACCATCTCCAATTACCTTCTTAATCACCTCTGTCACCGCGGCATCATTCTCCCAGTGTATCTCCGCAACCGTTCTTGCCGGAAGGTGTCGATTGTCGTGGCCCCACTTCCAAAGCCAAGTCATGTCCATCCTTCAATGCGCTCTATTCGCGAGCCCTGGCAAATTTTCTTCATTGTGCTCGTAATGTTCAGGCATGTGGGCTTGGAGGCCAAACATTTTGTACAACCTCGGATGAAATGGGGCCTTGCATTGTGCACATCTTTTTCGGGTGACCATGTGTGGAATGAGGCACATGGGGTGGTATAAATGTCCACATGTACCAAGATGCCATCCACCCTTGGGGCCAAATGGTTCTTGGCAAAGCATACATGTGGTGTTGTCTTGTACAAAATCGGGAACCAAAGGCCACACTAGTAGCCTAATCCCATCGCCGTTCGCTGGCTCGTATCGATAGCGCTCCGTGTCGTATTGGAATTCCAAGTCTGGAGAACTATTCCAATTGATGCTTGCATTCTCGAGCTTCACTGGCAAATCATCAGTGAACATTTCTTCCACTCGAGGCCACGAGGTCAAGCCAAAATAACGTTTGCCGCCATCATTGAATTCCGCAGCCACTCTCTTCACTTCACGTTGCATCTGCTCAACCTCGCTTAGTGCTAAGCTGCATGTCAACTTCATATTGCACATTTGAAGCAACATGCGTTCCTTCTGCGGGTTTTGGACCAACCGCATATTTTGAGCACTTAATGCGGTCATGGTCTGCTCCAAGCCAGCTTGAGCTGTAGTAAGCACCACCACATCTGCCTCGGCTTTGTTGGCGCGAAGTTCCAAAGCCCGCATAGCGTTTGTCAATTCTTCAACGTGGGCTTTAGTACTTCCAACCTCTGCTTCAGCTCACTCCACACGTGCACGCATAATATCCAACGTGGCACTTCCAACACTTGGAAATAAGGATCGTGGCCGCACCCTAAACTCGTTTGCATTGCTGGGGCCTGATGTGTCTTCGTCTGCACCGTATGCAGCACGTTCGACCACCACATCAAGTGGTGGAATTTCGTCCGTACTCAACCGCCTTTCACGTGCTACGAGGTTGGCCTCGCGTGCGATGAGTCTTGCATTCTCATCCATAAGGGCCTGCACCCTAGCCCTTTGCCCTTCCAACTCTGCAGCATGTTGTCATAATGCGGCTTCCTTTTCTGCTTGCAGTGTTTGGACTAATTGTCGCAAGCGAAGTACTTCATCACCTTCACCTTCCACTCCACCAATCGCATCTTCATTGGGTAGGTCTTCTCCGGTGCCCATGCCACCTTCTACCTCCATCACCTCCATCCCGGGTTGCTCCACTTGCTCTTCCGGGTTTTCTTGCACATTGGGTACATTGTCCAATGGCACGGCAGGGTTTGGTGGAATGCTGCGAGGTCTATTTGGTGATTGACCATGACGCATCTTGCCGAGGAAGGTTCTCCAATCCACATCCTTCCCAAGAAAAACTTCCGCATATGCCATTTGGCACAACGAAAGGGTCCCATCTCTTCTAAATCTCGAACCCCAAATTGCCAATGCCACTTCAATCAATCTCTTCTTGAAGTGCGGATGTCGGCACTGGTCGAAATTTACAACCCCGCATTTCACATTTACCTCGTACCGGTCAGGTGCCCAATGGCGGTTGATGTGGGCCCAATCTACGAACTTTCGACACGTCACTCTTGTCCACGGTGAATCTTCATTCATCCACCCCTCGTTTGCCAGAATCTCCGGGGCATTGAGTGTGCGCCCCAATCTAAGGTTGCCCTGTTCCCCCTCTTCTTTCTATTTGCGGGCTCACCTCCATGTCCTGAACCTCGTGCTGCATCCTCTCCGTCCATTTTGGATACTTGTCCAAAATTTCCCTGTACCTGTAGTCTGTTTGCGGATACACTGACAATTTGCTTTGCCTTCTGTTGTGTGAAGGCAACTGAAAAGTGGCAAAACAAATGCCAGATGTATAACACTTCCTCTCGAATTACAATGCAAAGCTTTCTCAAGCAAGGACAAAGCAACTCAAAAGAAGAAGCGATTTCAAATGAGGGGGATAAACATACTTATACCTCCGAATTACCGACCCAATTACGCCCGGTGATTAGGACGTAATCATGTCGTCCAGCTCGAATCCAGCCCGTCTAGGGATGTGGGACGGCCCTGGAATGGACGGTCAATCCGTCCACGAAGGTTCGGGACAGGTTTGGAAAGCCGTCCAGAGGTTCGGGTCAGGTTTGGAAAGCCGTCCGAAGGCTCGGGGCATCGAAAAGAGGATTGGAAAATCATTACGGCGCCGTCCGCGACGGCGAAAAGATGATTGAAAAATCATTACGGCGCCGCCCGCGAGTTCCTTCGACGGCTTGCCCGTCCCCTCGACGGCTTGCCCTTTGTGTGTTCAAGATTGAAATTTTCTATTGCTACTACCAAATGATGTGAAAAATTCATTCAATTGAAGCAATTTTGGATCTCTCAACAAAGTTGTTTACAAAGTTTTTGAGATTTACAAGTTTTCTTTTCAATTCTTCAATTTGTTTTGCCATTGTTTGTAACAATTGAGTCAAATTAGTAATGCATTTTATTATATATTTTATCTTTTACAACATTCACCATTGGATATATTTCATTCATGATTGAATAAATATTTATTTTATATTTCAATATATTCTTATTTATAAAAAATTTATATAAAGATTTTAATAATTTGGATTTGAAAATTTATTGGAATTTGTGTTCTGCATTTTGTCAAATACATTAAAATTCTAATAATACATGTAGATCTTTTACATATTGCCCATTGCATATATTTTATTCATCATTCAATAAATTTCTATTGTACATTTCAATATATGCTTATTTATAAACAAAATTATATAAAGATTTTAGTAGTAAATAGAAGGTTTATTGAAACTTTTATTTGAAGGTTTATTGAAATTTGTGTTCTTTATTTTATCTAATACATAAAAATTCAATAAAATTCAAATGATGAATGTGTAGCATAGCAAGCGCCAACCACTATCATACTACTAAAATCACAAGGTCCTTTGTAATACCATAATTTTACACAGTGTGATATTACAGAGGCCCATTACCTTTATAATATCACATTTTAACACCGTATAATAATACAAAATTGCAACAGCCACTCCACTTCTGTAACATCACATAGTGTTAAAATGTGATATTATAAAGGTACAGGGAATATTATGGATGTTAAGGTATTCTTGGCTTCACACTTCATTTAACTTGCATGGTTCGATGATTTTGAGAATTAACTAGCAGTTATATGAGGATGTCAGTATTTCCATTTAAAGATTATATATTCTTTAATTATCTACATTCTATTCTGTGAAATACCATATTGGTTCACTTTTAATGTAATAGGAAATAAGTAAAATATAGATATGAGTTTTAGATTCAAAAGTGTTAGTATCCTAAATTAAACTAAAACCATTAGTTAGAAGACTTTTAGTATATAGGACAAGAAACTAGATCAAAATTTCAACCCAAAGGACAAATGTAATATATTACGGTTTTCGGCGAAACATTTGTTAGAAAACTATATGAAATATTAGAAGACATTCATCTATTTTTGGATTTGGTCTTACTTCAATTTGAAATTATTTGCTAAAATCACATAAAGTTGAGCAACATCAAATAGTCTTAAAAGGAAAATAAGAAAGAGCATTTAAGGTATAGGTTTAGGATATAGGGTGTGGGGTTTAGGGTATAGGGTACAAAGTATAGCGTATAGGGTTTAGGATATAGGGTATAGGGTTTAGGGTTTAGGGTATAGTGTATAGAGTATAGGGTTTAGGATATAGGGTTTAGGGTTTAGAGTATAGGGTTTAGGGTATAGGGTATGGATTATTAGAGTTTAGGGTTTACTTGGAAACATAAATCAGAGTATAAGTTTATCTTTCAGCATAGATAGGGGAAGTCCTCTTGTTTTGGTGTATTGGATCAAATGCAAGAAGTAAGAATGTTTATAATGAATCAATGATTCTATATTATACATTTTTTTTTCGGCGTTTTTTAGATATCTTTTTTAATGAACGATTTTAAAATTAAGTTTACGATATCAGAGTTTAGCTTTTAGAGGTCCATTTTGTCTTTGATTCTGTATATTTGATATGGACTTAGTAAATGAGTGAATGTTTGTATATTTGAATTGAGTACATGCAAGTTGAATATTCAAGAAATTCTAAATTGTGAAATTGTTAGGTGCACTTACATATAGGGAAGCTTGGGATCAAATTACAATAATCCCAAAGGTGAAATTACTCTATATGGAATTCTAAAATTCATTGCATTTAAATTTGATCCATATAAATTATTTAAGTTGTGAGGGGATGCCTTGATCGTTGTAATACAAACATTGGCCACGACTTTCTTATTATGGGTGCAAATGAAATGACCCAATTTTTTATGTGAACATCAAAAATATTCCAGGTCTTAAATTAAGATGTTTTGAATATGGCCTTTTGTAATTTTGGTCTATGTTTTTCCCTTTATTTATGTGCAACTAAATAAAATTCCATTTTATTCGAGCCTAAACCCTAAACCCTTCATCTGCATTTGAATGTCATTATTGGTATTTATTTGTACATCCATAGGAACAAACGTAAACATTTAATTGGCACTCCAAAACTTCCCGCCACCATAGACAATGTAGTAGTTCAAACATGGACACCTATCTTGACAAGTCCCAGGGTGGAAAACAAGATAATTGAGAAATTCCCCGAACAAGGATTCGCAATTAATTCCATGCTTCCAACACTTTGGGCGACAGCTTGTTTCGACGGTCTTTTCGTCCCTTGGACGCCCTGGACGCCTATGGATGGGGGATGGAGTCCGTCCTCTTGACGACATGACCGTCGATCTGGACGACGCGACCGTCCACTCGACGGCATGTCTGTCCTGTCGACGGCCTGACCGTCGATGTGGACGGCATGACCGTCCTCTCGACGGCCTGTCCGTCGATCTGGACGACGCGACCGTCCACTCCACGGTGTCGTACGCGTAGTTAGCCGTAAGTATCCTGACAACAGTAAATTGTTGCAAGATGACACGAATTATCGGTCCAGGGAACTTCTAGTATGATATCGATTGAATTAGAAGTATCCGGATTGTGACTACTCACTTAATCTCCCTTATTTCACTTACCCTACCTCATTCCGGAAACTTAGTATATTCCGGATTCCGTTCCGGATCCGGACACACCCGGATCTGATTTCCGTCTCTCTTCCGTTACTGGTTTTTGTTGCCTCTGTTTTACCCTCAGAGGGTCCGCCCTTGATCTAGAAGGGGTGGGGACTCACCACTTGTACAATTGTCCTCTTTGTCCTCTAAATCTACTAAACAACACACCCAAGACAACACAGTTGTAGGAGGAGGGAGGAGTATTCTCTCACAGTTTCCGGATTGGCCGATCCGAAATCAGGTCACACAGAGCACTTTTCACACCTCTCTTACTACAACGACGGATTAGAACTTATAGACCCAAAAGAATAGAATCTCAAGGAGAAGACAATTTACCAAGGGGGAGGTTGGCAGACTTTCCGGAGTAGCAGGAGGTCCTTTTCCTTTGGCGGTTGCTTAACTCCGCACAAAACCCTCTTGGTTCTGGACTCGCACGGACCTCTACCCTCTATTCCGGATTGCCGTTCCGGTAGTTTAAAAGCACGTTGCACTTACACTCCCTTACTCAACTTTGCATTCCTTCTCACTAGCTCCACCCCAGATGATCCGTAGCTCAAGATCCGGATTCCTTCTCTCCCTCCCCTTCTCTTTTTCTAGTACCGGATCATACACCCATGCATACACTCAGCCCAAAAGACCCTGTCTAAGCAAAAATGCAGCTAAAGGTATCCTGGCTGACTTAGATTAAGAAAAGAAAATACATACGTGAAAGCATTAAAATCCAGTGGAGTAGGATGGAATGGAATGGAATGGCAGACAACTAACTTGCCTGCCCTTAAAATACCAACACAAAACCCAAAGTCAACTCCTAAAAGCCTGAAAAGGAAACCTGGAAATCCAGGCCACCAATCCCTGAACCTCCCAGGATATTCGGACAGATTGCTAACAGCCGTCCGAGATAACCGGATTTCCTCACTATCTGCCTAAAATTCCGGAAACCGGGTCCAAGCTCGGAACCCCATTCCGGATCCTATACTTTTTCTCCTACCAATCCTAATGTCTTGGTTTCCGTCCTTTCTTCGAACGACTCCCCGCTTGGTTGGTAGGCGTCCCCTTCGTGTTTTTGGCTGGCGTAGTTCTTGCTGCGGCCCGAGTCTGGATATGGCGCGTGGCTGGAGACGGATCGCTGTCGTCTTTGGTTCCGGAAGTGGAGTGGGCACTCTCCTCATCCGAATCTTCAATAACTTGGACTTCCTTCTCCTTCTCTGGTGTTGTATCCTCCAACGTCGCGGGTTCGCTTCCTTTCTCCGGCGTGGTCTCTTGCATGTACACAAATCCTTTCGGATTGGTCCGAGCCGGATTTGTCATCCCACCGATCCGGTTGATGAGATCTCCCCTAACCTGTTGTCCCGGAACTTTGAATGTTCCGGTCATCAAATTTGGCATTGTTTGTGCCTTGGGAACTTCCGGAGTTGAGAACTTAGATGGCACCGGAACCGATTTCGCGCTAGACTCCGGTTCCGGTTCCGAGGCTGGCCTCAAATTCAACTCCGTCATCCGTATCTTACTGGCGGAAGGCTCGGCTGGTGTGAGTATCCCCCTCAGACCCTCCATCCGGGTTGCTTGATCCGCCACTGGCTTTTCTGGGATACCTGCGACAAAAGGAAGTTCCGGAAAGGTGGAGAAATCCATCGCATGGTTTGGGTTGATGGCCGCCAGCAACTTCTGGATCTCCTTGAAAACTCGCTCTATTCTCGCGGTGAAGTCTACGAGGATGGTAACTACCTTGGTTCCGGTAATGTGGCCTTCGGATATCATCTTGGAGTCAAACAAGGCAGCCTTCGTGATGATGTCGGCTTTGATGTTGACTGCCTTGGTTAGATTTTTGACCAGTGCGAGGGCCTCCTTCTCTTTTTCCTTCGCAGCTACCATTTCTCCTTCCGCCCAATTCACCCGAGCCTGGAGTATATTCCGTTCCGCCTCCAATTCTTGGATCCGCTCATCCCTCTTCTTCAGGTCCTCCAGCTTGGGCAGTCGCTTGACAGCTTCCACGATCTGATCCGGATCCACCTTAAGCACTTCCGCGGTATCTATCACCAGATCCGATAATCCGTCGTGAAGTACCTTGGCTTCACGTATCCAATCGAGCCCCACATTGAAAAATGCGGATTCTGTTTCCATCTCCGGTCCCTTGTTGGACTCCCCCCTCTCAATTGCCGGTGGCTTGATCCGCGACCCCGGATCGGTTGATTTCCTCTTCTTGGTCCTTGGGTCCGCTAGACGTTCCTTGGGAAGTTCCTCTGGTTCCGACTCGACCGGGTCTTCTGCTTCCTCCCCGGAAAGTCCGTATGACAAGAGTGTCTTTCTGGTGTCATACTGAACTATTTCCGCTGCACTCAAAAGTTTCTGTTGATGGTACAGATGAAACAAATACGTGCTAACCGGACTCGCCTTAGCTCGTGTCACGTGATCCGCTAATTTAGCCACTATCCCGGCTATGATCCTACCCCAGTGTACTATCCGGTTCTCCATAGCCCCGAAGATAGTGTTGGCCACCATAATGGTAACCCACGTTGGCTTTTCCGGATATAAGATCGGAATCAGAAACTCTAGAATCCGCCTATGTCTCTCGTCCTTACACTCGCTGATAGCAAAGCCGTCCTTAGGGTTTGCAGTCTCGGTGAACTTCCCGGCTACAAAACGGTCCGTCCTCGATGCTAAACCGTTCCCACTCTTCCAAAACTGATAGACATCCGCCCGGATGTCCTCGGTCCACGCGACTGGTCGTCCTCTCAAAGTAAGCTCATATTGATTCGGCACTCCGTGAAGTAGCTCCTGAATCATCTCCTCACTCTTGAGATTCCACGGTCGGTGTAGTAAACCGACACATCCTAATCTAGTTAAGTCCTCCTCTAACTGTTTGTGTAGTTCTGGGCTATCCGGAATGGCCGGAGAGATAACCCGGGCAGATACCGTTGTCTTCCGTACTGGTCCGGATGCCATAAGATCTACGTGAGAACGAAAAGAAAGTAGTCCTACCTCAGTCGCTAACTCACCACTCTTTCCCTCAACTACTCACACAAACAGTCTCGGGTACACAGAACAAAAAAAGGGAAGAGGAAACCCTAGGAAGACGGCTTAAGTACTAAATTGTCTCTCTACGGTCTTAAGGGCAACGGCTACAGGTCCATTGCCTCAACGGTATCCTACTTCCGTAGCTACGGGACCTATACGATAGGTTCCTGTATTCCGGATGAGTTCGGATTCCGGATCTGGATAAGTTTCGGTTACGGGTGGTGCCGGAACGCTTATTTCCTAATTCAAGTTACCTGGTCCAAAAATCACACTCTAACTATTATTTTTTAATTTTTTTAAATTTTTCGTACCTACTCCTTGCACTATTGATCCGTTTCCGGATTCCGAATTCCCACAGACGGCATGTCCGTCCTGTCGACGGCCTGACCGTCGATGTGGACGGCATGACCGTCCTCTCGACGGCCTGTCCGTCCTCTTGACGGCATGACCGTCCTCTCGACGGCATGACCGTCCTCTCGATGGCATGACCGTCCTCTCGACGGCCTGTCCGTCCTCTCGACGGCATGTCTGTTCTCTCGACGGCATGTCCGTCCTGTGGACGGCATGCCTGTCCAGCTCGACGGTCATGCCGTCGAGAGGAAATGGGTATATAGAAGGGGGTTGGATTCATTTCTGCCATAGTCTCTCTTGCTCTGACGGTGCTCGCTTGTCTTGGATTCGTTGCAGTCCTTGCTTGGGAGCGCGGGTGCTTGTGAGAGGCTGGTTTGAGGAATAAGGGGGCGGTTTTTTACTTTGTGGAATCCGAATTCCTAATTCCTCTGGATTATCACTACTATCACAATGGCTGGTCGCGATTTCTCGAAGAGGAAGGTTGATGCGTGGTTTTCAGGAGTTGGAGATGGAACAAGTTTGGACCCGTATGCGGAATCAGAAAGCCAGATTTCAGAGGCTGTAGCTGCAAAAGGAACCATAGCAATTGTGGGTGCGGGAGAGTCTTCGAAGTCGAAGAAAAAACAACGAAAAAGGCACAAGGCCACAAATCCAGAGAAGTGGCCAAGCAAGGTTGCAACGCGCAAATTGCATGAAGTGGCGTTGGGTTTTTTTGAGCAGTATTCGATTCCGCAATTGAACACAACATATGTGTCGCGCGGATTACAGGGGGTGGATGCCATCAAACAAAAGTTCCACCACATGTTTTGGACAACAATGAGCGAGGATGAGTGGTTGGAAGACTACACAAAGGAATCCTTCAATCATTGGCTGGAGTCACAAGTGCAAACGTGCATCTTCAACCTTGCCCAAGTTGCGGAAAAAATCAAAGGCTTTCAAAAGAGTGTAGTTCCCAAACAACAAGCATTGAATTTGTTGCACAAGAAGGTGTATTGGTGGCATGAAGCAATGCGGGGACTATCTTCAAACAACATCCGTTCTGCTCCGTGGTTTCAGTGAAGTCAAAACTTGGCCTTTGGTCAACAAGCTGCGGGTGGAGTGGTTTTTCTTGAGAGAGGAGTTGTGGTGGTTCCGTTGTCTGGCCATAACAAACAAGGGGGGCACGGGAGGGTGCGCAAGGTTTGTCTTCAGAATTCGAACCATATTCCTGAGAATATGGAATTAGCTGGGAAGTTGGCCGTGCGCGTTGATGACTTGAAGAAGTCAAGGGAGAAGTTGTCCATTGAGGCATTGGTTTGTCCATGCGATCATCCAGGGGTCATCAAATTCTTTGCCATAAATGACATGACCATGGAGTGTTATTCTCAATGGTGGAATGGAAGTACTCTAGGCGCCATGTTTACCCTTGATGAGAAGACCCGAGATCCAGATGAAATTGGGGAGGTGGCTTACTATGCAACTCCACAAACAATGCAAGCTATGAAACGACTTATGGCATACAGACGGAAGCGCACCGAACTTGCGTGGGCGTTGCTCTGCATTGTGGATGCAGTGCAACAATGTTCAGTACTGCACAACGACATCACACCGGAGAACATCATGCTTCACTTTCCGAATGACGATGGAAGAACCGTGTGGATTGGTCTATGTGATTGGGGAATGGGTAGCCGCATCAATGAAGAAACCCCTTCTCTTTACCAATTCAGTTGTGCAAATAAGTTGCAGGCAACTCGCAAGCAACGTTGGTGGGTGGCTCCGGAGTTGATGTACATGGTTGGAGAGACAGGAACTTCAACATCTCCTAGTCGCATGGGTAAGCCACCATCTGTTAGTATACACACGGATGGATACTCCATAGGGAGATTGGCTATGAAGGTATGGAAAAAGGATCGCGAAAATACAGAGATGATTTCTGACCATACGACATTTGGTACATTTCAAGCAACACTAGGTGAATTGTGCAAGGTGGAGCCACTACAACGACGCTCAGTGACATTTGCCGTGCAACGTCTAAGTGGTGCTCCAACGTTTTGGACACCACCCGTGGATTGCTACCGCGAGGCCCGGAAAGAACAAGACCTTCAAGATGACTAAGCGTGCAATGAGGATTAGATGATAGTGTATTACCATAGATTTGTAAAATTAATGTTTTCTTAGCAAATGTGGTTATTATAGTATCGGCTTGAGGACATCCATAGCAATGTAGCACACTTTGTGCCTTCAATCCATTTTGTACTCGTTTTTATATATATATAAATGTATTTTATCTAAACATTGAGTGTATCTTTTTTTTATCACACCTCAAACAAGTAAACAACTACAACAAACACCTTGAAGTCAAATTTGACTATCAACCCAAATTTATCTTTTTATTCAAAATCAATAGAATATTTTAATATTTTTGGCTAGTATAAGAATTCATTTTCTAGTTATGCCTTTTTTAATTTAATGAAAAAATCTATTTATTTTGATTTTAGAAAAGCTAAACATGGAAATCAAATCATATTAGTTACAATATGTATCAAAATAAATTGAAACCCTTACCATAAATGAAGGATAGAATGAAAGGAACAAAAGTACTTCATATTAATGCCGATTTCAATATGTAAGGTATTGAACCTCAAAATCCATTGCATTTGAAAACATGAATATCCTATTGTCTTTTGAAAAACATTCAACGTCTTCCATGCCTAAGAACGTGCCTAGAAGTATTGGCCGTTGCTTCTGCTACAATTGGTTCATTACCACCACTTTCTACTCGTGGACCTTGTCGAGGCACTGTCCCTAGATAATCACTATCTCCTAGAACCTCACCATCTTCGCCTATACTAGCACCGATGGACTCGCCATCATCACTGGATGTTGCACTACCACTTTCGCTAGAGGCATTCGAATTTCGATTTTGTTGTGGTCGAATTATAGAAGACAATGTTCGAAGAGGGCGTTGGCCCGTTGCGTCCATAATGCCATCTATATTAGGCCCTCCTATGTGAACTTCTCTTGAAAATGGTTGGGATGCCGCTTCTTCTCTCGTTAGTCTTCTACGTGTTCTAGGACTCACACGTTGACTAGTAGTACCTTCATGTCGTGGATGCTTCCCTCGATTATTGGCGCGTGTAGGTGGGTGCAATGAAGTCGGGTTTGTAGTCGTACGCTGGGACACCATACTAGCCAATCGTGTACCTATTGTTGAAGTGGGTCCATGTAGACGAACTCCGGAATTAGATGGCCTGGCTGAATTTTGGATTTGTAGATTCTCTAGTATTGTTGTTTGACGTTGTAGTGCAACATCCCCTTGACTTGAAGGGGGCATATCTAATTCTCCACCATGAGGGGGCCCTTCTCCGTGGGTGGTCCTTGTAGGCAATGATTGTGGTACTACTACGTCTTGTTCACGTCCTCTTTCCATGTCAACACTATCTCTTTCCATTGGGGCATCAACTTGTACATCGATAGGATCTGGATTTAGTGGTCTCGGTCCCACAATGTCTTCATTCGTATTTCCCCCGCTTGGCCCAACATTCCACCCTTGTGGCATTTGTGGTGGACTTCCATCATATCCCTCGTGGTCATTGTCGTTATTATCCCCCTCTTCAAAGTCAAATACAGATGCATCAATTAGAGGACGCACTCCTCTCGCCCCTTGAAATCCATGGAATGGTGGGTCATCGCCATCATTGGAACTATCATCTGAATCGTCATCATTGGGATTAGAGTGAACCGAACCACGGTCTAGACCATCCGATTCATCGGTCATGGAATCTTCTGACATCATGTTCTCGGTGTACCACCTTGTCAGATTTGCTGCAGCCCTTTCTCTAAGAGTTTTGGAATTGGTGTAAATGTAAACCAATTCCTGAGCACGCTCTGATGTCAATCTATTGCGTGATTTGTTGTGGACAAACGAATACATGCTCCAATTGCATTCACACGACGATGCAGAGCACACTTGGGCGAGGATCTTTTTTGCAATTGGTGCAAGTGTACAAGCACCGGCTCCGAGAAGGTCCCACCATTCGTGAGGCTGCAAATTTAAAGTGTTTACATCGGGAAGTCCACCAAAAATGCCCCGACGATCTCGAAATGCTTGGTACTCAGACAAAGCTGAAGCAAATGCTTGATCTGGAACAACCAATTTGCGCAATACTCTCAATATGCCTTCTCTTGCCTCGTCATCATCCATTAGCAAAACTTCGTCAAGTAAAAAAGGATTCAATAGAGCCCCAGCATAATGCAAATCTGTCCTTAGCATGCCCCAACGCTTGTAGAAATCATCGATGGCAGGAATTGCATATCGTGGTTCCAAAGAAAATGGTGGATCCCGTAGAGATAAAACATGCTTTTCCACCTTTTTCATCACAAGCCATGCCTTGTCTAAGCATGGGTGCTTGCCATCAAACTCTCTAAGAGCAACCAATACGGACTCCACTATGTGCACAAAGTTTAAACATCTCCTCCAAAATTCATCCGTTCGTACATACCGTCGCACATCGTTGGCTTTTATTTTCTTTTCCTCTGATGTCAATCTCTCTGTGTATTCATTCCATTGCGGATCGTGGACTGTTGATTCTATCGCTACCCTCACATGTACCAAACGCTCAATCATAAGGAATATGGTTGCAAAGCGTGTTTCAACGGGATTCTTCAAAATGAGATTAGGAGAATGTCGTTGAAAAATTGCAAGTGTCATGTGATGTGTGCGAATGTATTTCACAATTGACTTGGCTTTCTTGACCATACTTTTTATCCAATCTTGTTTGCCCCAATCTTCAAGTAGAAGGTCAAGTGCATGTGCTGAACACCCTTGAAAATATAAGTGTGGAAATCGACGAAGTAACAAAGCACTAGCAGCCAACATGTTCCCTGCATTGTCTGTACAAACTTGTACCACATTTTGCGCCCCTACCCTATCAATATAATCACCCATGCAATTAGCCACATAAGTAGCATCTTTGCGTTCGCCTGTTGTGTCTATGGATCCAAGAAACACCTCTCCACTTGTACATGCCAACATGACATTCATCAATGGTCGATGGTTGACATTGTCCCATCCATCAGAGCATATTGTAACGCCGTACTTGTGGATTGGTGCCTTTGTCTTCTCCGCTACCATTGCCGCCACTTCGTCTTTTGTAGATTTCATGAGGTTTCTACGAAGTGCATGGTACGCTGGAGGTTTGTAGCCAACTCTCGATTCTGATGTTGATTTCACGGCATTCAAAAAAGCCGGATGCCTCGCTACATTGAAAGGTATATTGGCTTCATAGAAGAACTTAGCCCACTTTTTGTCTAGTACTTGCTTGTTTGATGTATTCATTCCTTCTTGCACAGACAATTGCCTCATTGATCGACTGTGGGCCAAACTCGGGTTGGGTGCGTCTGATGATCGTACTTGAGAGCTTTGTCTCCTAGTGTTTTCTCCTCCATCGTTTCTTGAGATTGAGGCATCAGGTTCTTGTTCACCACGTACAACACTCGGAAGTACCATTGATGGAGATGTCACTTCCACATCCTGTCTTCTCCTGTCCGAAGTGCTTGCAAGTATATCCCCTCCGCAATTAAAAAACATTAGCTTCACGGCTGCACTAACTTTAGTGCAGGCTCTCACTCCAAGGAGCTTGTCTATTCGTCGGTACCCCAAATGGAAAAGCAATCGATCTTTTCGATAGCTTAGCAAAGCTTCGCAAAACTTGCAAGCAACTTTTCCATCCACTCGTAGTGTGTACCAAGGTTCCCAATGTGATCTTCCTCCACCCATTGCTCTTATCTATTCTTTCCTACTTGCCCCTGCACAAGAAAGAAGATTAGTATTCTGTATAAAATGCGATGTAGAAGCAATACTTGTTGCTCTCACAACAAGTGCCACCACAACACATTCTTCTTGGATTTTGCTTTACCGCAATGGTTGTACTCCAACCAAGTCATGAAAGCCAAAATCAGCAAGGAAAAGTAATCTTGAATAGGCGTAAGTCCTTAATATACACCTTTCAGGGCGATCCTAAAACCCTAAAACCCAGCTAGACGGACTGACGTAGGCGGCTGATGTGTCGACGGGTGGACCCTAAGCCCAACAGAAACGGCCTCTCGTCCTAAGGACGGCTTTCCGTCCTAGGGACGGCTTCCCGTCCTGGGGACGGCTTCTCGTCCTGGTGATAGCTTCCCGTCCTAGGAACGGCTTCCCGTCCTGGGGACGGCCTGCCGTCCGGGAGGCCGTCCAGGAGGCCGTCCACAGCTGGACAGACTTCATCCATGCTGAAACGGTCACGTCAGTATTGGTGACGGATCCTGACGACGTCACGACACGTCAGGACGGACGCGTCATGACATCCGGACGTGAAAAGCCCACGTCACGTCCGGATAGACAACCCTGATCTATAGCAAGTAAGTAAGAGAAAACGTAGGTATAGGACGTTGTATTTTTCATCAGCAAAGGTGTTAAGAAGATCTAGAATGACTCAAGGGAAGAAAGTAATGTCTAGGATTAGTGAGTCCACAGTAGGTGACCTTGGCAAAGCACATTGATTTGCTACTACACATAGGAATGGGAGGAAAATGTTGGAGGTAATGATTTGGAGGCAAGCAACAGATGTTTGAGGATACAATAGCTGAACAAAGTGAAGGACAAGCGAAGGTTGCTATTACTATAAGAAACAAATCCTATCATCAATACATTCAATAACTTTACTTTCTTTGCATTTCATGGAAGTTCCTTAGAATATAAGAAACATGATTGATAAACCTTCTACTCTTTACATTTTGGGACATTTTATGAATAGGTTTTGAAATGAAATCTAATCTTTACAGGATAATAGGATAATAATGTTATTGCATTTTGTATCCAATGCATTTGTCTTTTGGTTCTTGTATCCTCCTTAAGATTTCTAAACATGTAAAGAAAAATGCAACAGCATTGAATATATTTAATCAAAAGACTTAGGGAATTGTTTAGATGTATGTGCCTATGGCAACAAATGACATTGCCTTTATAGAAATCATTATAGAATTGACGAATAGGCATAGACAAGGTTGTGATAAAATAGAGGTTTGCTACTGTTTAGAAACGGAGGCAGTGTAGAGGGAATTAAAGAATCTACATCTATGTTTGAGAAATAATAGTAGAAGGCTATTAAAAACTTTGTGTAATGAATCCATATATAAAAGAGAGAAAAAATATTGCTTTCTATCGTTCTAAGAATTTAAAATTTAAAAGGAATAAAGAGAATATGAAGTTCCCTTCTATAATAGATGTTATACATAAATTTTAGTTTATTGACTTTTGTGAAGGAGTACTTCATAGCCCATACTGCATGTCATTTCTAACCTTTGAGAATACGCATTTAGAGATTGCTTTCATAAATTGGTAGGCATTATTACATGTAAAAATTCCTTAACCTTTAAAAACCTAATCCCTTCTACCTAAGCAATTTTGTGGCCGTGTAATAACAACAAATTCCTTGCAGGACAAAAGTGCAATTACTAAGTCTTTATAGTAGGGGATGAAAAGAGAAATCTTATATAGTACTTTCCTTTTTTACAATTGTATTTGGTGTGTAGTAAGTACTTATAGTCTAAGTGAGTCAAATTCCATGATTTCCACGGGCACTAGGACATACATCCACAGCTATTGGAATGATGCACTATAGTCTTGGATCCCTACATCCATTGAATGATTCAATTCATCCAAAGCCATGCACTTTCATCCAAGGCGACTAAATCCGTCCTCAAGCCGTGTAGCCAGAAGACAAATATACACTGCATCTTAAGAGCCAACCTGATTCTTTGCTAATCGTGTTATAGTTGGATGCATGCAGACTTCACTCGGGGACTATTTTTGGATTCTATCTTACCGCATACCAATGTAGATGATGAATCTCCATTGGTTATAGAATGTCATCCTTGATTTCGACTCAAGAAAGAAGCCCCTTATATTGAAAGATCTAGGTTTCGCAACATGAATTCCATATTTAATTACTTTGGACTATTCAAAGTCCAAAATTTAAAATCTTCCGATGCATGGTGTTAGGCAATACAACAGGAGATTTTCCGACACAATAAAGGTTATGTTTGTGAGTGTCCTAGAAGGCTTGCGAGAGGTCCATTGAAGCATAGGAACATGGATCTCAGGGTATATGTTAACTACAAATGATGAAGTAAGTAGTCTTCAAATGCCTGCACGGTGTTTGGGAAGACATCGGGAGATATTTAGATATAGTGAAGTTCATTTTTCTAAAGGTGTTTATATGCTCCAAAGAGGGCAATTGAAGCACATAAACATGCATCTCATGATATACATAATTTGTGAATACAGATGAATAAATAGCTTTCAATGCATGGTAGTAGGTATTACATTGGGAGATATCCAGATACATTGAAGATGATTTTTCTAAGGGTGTAGCAAGCCCCTTGAGAGGTCATTTGCACATGAACTTGCATGTTATGTACAATAGAATCCCTGAATGATGAAGTAAATGCTACCAATTGGAATGGAGGTTTTAAAGGTGGTAACTGATGTACTTGGAAATCCTTCGAGAGAGAACAAACCTTATAAGGCAAGTAGGGTCATAAAGTATACCCCATATACTTTATTGTCTTCAGATCTTATCTCTTATTGAAGTATTTGTTGTGTGAAGACAACGAATGTGAAAACTTAGCCTTATTTCATATAAACATAGTAGTTGGCAACATTAACATTTGAAAGCAATGACGTTGGAGAATGCAGATAATGACAAAACAATGTCATTGACAGTGGAATCAAAGAAATGAAGATGAATATTGAGAACAGTAGCTAGGAAGGAAAAATGTCTTGCAACATTCGAATTATCCCTTAGAACATTGAATACAAGAAAAGAAAGAATAGCGAAGGTAATGGAGCGCGGGCATTTGCTACAACTATGAAATGGGATTTGGAGATTGCCTTCGAGGAATAATAGGAACAACAAGCACATTCTGCTGTTCCTTGGTAAAATAGACTCATTCCATACACAGCAGTTTCCATAAGAACTACTATTAACTGAACTAAAAGACAGAGAACTATATATCTAGGAAACGAACGCAACCACTACAAAAAAAACATTGAATAAATGATTGCGATAAATGACTCCACAGCAGTCATTTAGTACATTTTTGACTAGTAAATGACTCGGGGCCCTAGAGTCATTGTGGACAAGTGTGTGACTGCAGTGACTGGTAGTGTATTAGTACCATCCCGATGAGGCTTGGATGAAAAAGCGGATGAGAGGGTCTACATGGCACTTGTTATTTTCGGGCAATTGGGTGAGAAAGTGTGGGCAGTTGCCAGTTCCACTCCAAAAATTCGGAAAAGCGGCATGACGTCAACATTTTCGAAGTCATTCTTTAGTCACCATAAAGTCATTGGCAACTGGCTCGTGCATTGATACGTTAGCACCCTCTGTACATGTTTCAAAGTCATTCTGCAATCATAGAAAGTGCTCGGTATGGTTTGCGTGGTATTTTGCATAAGTCATTTGTAAGTTCAGGGTGAGTTATTTTAGAGTCATTTTGTGTGCATGGAAAACTTATTGGTTGCTGACACGTGGCGATGTAACGATTTCTATGGGAGTCACTGTAGAGTTGTTTTGCAATCAACATAGGAGGTGACAAATATCCCTATGCTCATAAAGCTGATTTACGAGTCGTTTGTAAGTTCCGTTAGAGTTATTTGTGAGTCGTCAATTGCAATGTGTGGCAACAGAGGGAGTCATTTCGGGGTTCTTACCGAGTTATTCCTACTCCACTCGCTGCCAGTGACCTAGAATGACTACCAAAAGACTCTACAAGTGCCTATGTAGCCATTAACACTGTAGCACTCTCTTGCGGTGAATGCAAACAAAGCCATGACAAGCGACATGGCAAGCTTACGAAAGCAGACCTCATGCATTCCAACATCTACACATGCAATAGGGAAGGGGCCCAAAATAACAGACAAGCCTTCATTGGAAATAAAAAGTGCATTAAGAAAACTCCGTTCATGATGGGAGATCATAGAACACAAAACTACGAGCCTATATGCAATGTCAAAAAACAAAGTGAGCAGGGCCACCTCACATTGTCAACTTCAGGTACTTCTGGTTCTATATGGTATACGACCCTTTGACATCGTTGACAACTTCTTGGTCACCTTGGGCGTTAGAAAACATGAGTGCCACTTCACCCCCCAAAACATCACGGACATCCACTTTGAACCACGTTTTGGGAATGTCCTGATGGTGATACTTGTGTTTATCCGGTAATCCATTGATCTTACCCACCGCCACTTTTTGCTTGTACGCTCGTGGATTTAGTAGAAATACTTCGTCTCCACAACGATACTGCAAGAAGGCCATCGATTAGAAATAATGCATGAAGGATTGACGCAACTAATACTTTAAAGTTATTCCACATACCGTCCTACTGTAGGCTGACTTGCATCTGTCTTGGACGTGACTGCAATGGGACTGGGAAATGAGTTCTCTTTTATTTGTCTCGAAAAAGGACTTCTTCGTTACTTCCTTGTGACTACAATGTCCTGACCAAGTGCATACAACATAGTGGACAGAGCCACTTCGAGCGTTCACTTCGACAGGGCACGGGTACCATGCACTCTGTACGAGTAATATGAGGCACCCCCAATCAATTGCAGCGAAATGACCCACTCTCACCTTAAACTGACCTTCATGAAATGGTGCCCCAACAATTCCATGATACCACCATGGACGAGAAGGTTATTTGGAAACCGCTTGCAAATCATGATAGGAGAGCCGACATCCATAGAACATCGTGACACAGCCTTAGAACTACAGAGGACGAGTTAGAAGGCTGAACTTACAGATTTCGAGGACGGAAGGGGAGCTTTCTTGGCTACCGTCGAGGCAGTCCTTGGTTAGGTGTTCCGCTTCTATCCCTTTCCCTGACACACATACGATTTTGTAATCAGAAAAGAAGATCAAAGGAAGGTGAGGGGCGCTTTCACATGTCCAAGCTCGTGTGACATCTCCATTTTGGTTATTCACTCTTTTTTGGGCTTTTTGTATATAAAACTATTTTGAAAATTAACAAAATCCAAAAAAAACAATTCCTGAGTCATGAGTGACCAAATGGGCACTCACAGCCCTCCATTGTCAAGCGTACCCGGCTCACACTCTCCCCCGGCAACATCTTCACCCACAACCACTTGCGGGTTAATTGCTGAGATTTCCTCATGCCCTTCGTCCGTCATGACCAAGCTCGCGGCGGTTGCTTGCGAGTACAAGCCTACTAGTGCAGCCGGAGCTACAATCGGAGGCACAGATGGCGCGGCAACCTCCATGACAGATTCCAGTTGGTCCATCATAACTACCTGTGGATCTACCTACGTTTCAGAGACCAACAATTCGTTAATCATTGACTCATTGACAACCCGTTCTTCCACCTTCCACTCTTTGGACATGCGTTTAGTCTGCAGCATTTGGGCTTCAGGTGGAATCCCCCTTGTGACTTCAGCAGGGTCCAACGAAAATTCATCGTTAGATAAGGTGATGTCAGCACGCGCTGCAGTCACCCGACTGCCCGCTTTCTTCCGTGGTTTTGGAGAGGTCCTTGTTCTCTTTCCCGGTGCACCACTTCCGGTGGGACTCCATTCATCCCCATGTGCTGAATTCCACATGAAAGTGGAGAACATTGAACGTAATTCAGCTATGGCCACAGAAGTGGTTGACAAATTCACTGCAAATTCTTGGAGCTTCACGTCAACGTCTTTCCTCCATAATTCCATGGCCTCCCAGCGACTTGAGTCTCTTGTCCCCTCGTCTAGTCGTAGATGTGTTCAGGACAATGAGGTTAGAAGACCCTGAGTTAAGTCGAAGACCTAAAATATGACTGACACCACGTAGTGACTAGGAAATGACTAAGCTACAATTGCGAACAAGGGAAAATCATTCCAAGTGACTTCAAGTAACACAAGTCACGGTGCACCATGAGGAGTGGGCATTACCAATTGACAGAGTATTTTGATGATAAAGAGTTGCACGTCACTATCGAGAAAACAAGGGGAATACAAACAGGCACTATTGAATGCACATACTCACAATATGACGTTGTTCACTCGAAGCTGTGGCCTTCGTGACACTATACTGACCATCATGAAAATAAAAAATTGAAGTGCGTGAATCTTGGGGTACGGAGGCACATATACAAATTCTTTAGTTACGACTCAGTTTGTTTCCCACTACATATATCATTGATGGAGGTACATGTCGTAGCACAGGAAAGCAAAAATCCTTCTCTAAGGCTCAATATTTCTTAAAAGAGGCCTTAAAGTGACTCGAGTATCGTTCCTACAAAGATCGAATTTCCTAGGTTCACAATTACCGGAAAATGGTAGAGTGATAGTCACAAAACACACAAACACAAAACCTCAAGCAAAACAATAGACCCAAACTTCCCCTTGGTCTCCTTGATTTCTTGGACAAACACAACCGGATCCCTCTGGTCCAACAATTACTAATACACTTTAGACCGGATTTTCCCGATCTAACAACACTGACCGGATCTAACCTGGTTTAACACCCACTTGTTTATCACACAGACTCTCTAACTGATTAATTTGCTACCCCACAGCTATACACTACCCTATAACTCTCCCAACACTTCTATTTACATACCTTTAGTGGTTGTTTGTATTTACGTTTCACAGACCGTAACCGAGATCCGCGTTTCCACAGATCTAACCTTAACCTCTAGTATTCACATCCGGTCCAGATCTCTACTCGTAACCATGTCGAGTTTAACCTCTTGAAGAGGGATCTACTTAATTGGGATTTAGGAAGGAAGCTTAACTCCTACCCTCCGATTTTAAAGTATCAAAAGTTTCACTATGTGATCAAACTTTCAAAAATAAACTTTCAAATCCTACAAATGAGAAAACAGACCGTCCTCACAACTGGAAAGGAAACGCAGTCGTGTCCAACAGGTCACGCAAGCCGGTCTAATTCCTCCTAACCAATGCTACAACGACAGCCTATTGAGTTAGTCTTAAATCCGATCTGAACTAATGAGGAAGAGAGGGGAAACGAGCACTGCGGAGGCATGCTAACCCTTAATCTTTCCGGAGAGTGGTCCTCATCCATACTCCTTCCGAGTCCATTCCTAGTCCACACTAGAGATCCCTTCTGCCTCCATCCATACGCACTAATTCAATACTGGACCGGATAAACTCAGCATCTGGGTACACCTTGTATCCACTTACACTTACTTTCCAGCCTGGACTTCCAAAACACGGACAAGTGTCAAGTACACACAACTATGATTTGTTTCAATCACGCCAAGAGCAAACTCCCAGGTACTCATGAATATAAGAAAATAAGATAAAGATGCACACCGGGACCAAAGAAGTCCCGGATTTAAATACTAAACTACTCCCTCAAAATCCTAACCTAAAAGTAACGCTCCAGCCAATCAAGGCCCAACACGTTTCATTCCATTACTATTTTCCAGCCCTATTGACTTTCACTCAAACTCCCACTACTTCCGCTAAAAATGGATCTCAAATCCTATAATTACGAACCCGGTTACTTTCCAACTGCTAGTGGCCGTGTCACTCAAAAAGTAAACTTCCTAATTATGTACAACTATCCCCAAACTTCAGATTTTCACCACCCTATCCTCAGAAATTTACCCTACGTAACTTCCTAAGTTCTTAACTTCTTCGTGGTCGGCTTCTTTCCGGTTCCGGTCTTTTGTCCCTGGCGTACCTTACCCCGAGCGGCAAGCTTTTTCTTCTTGGATGCTGCAGCCTTAGTTGCCTGAGTCTCTGCCAGTACTTGATCCGGGTTAGAATACGGCTCCGAGTCCTCCTCAGTACCAGATTCTTCATCCTCGTCCTCTTCTTCTTCTTCTTCCTCCTCGTCATCGTCCTCTTCTTTTGTGTTGACATAATTGGAGGCTTCTTCTTTTGCATGGTTGGTGTGGGCGGAACATTAGCCCTAGCACTCTGAGGAGTGGTTTCCTCAATCGTTCTATCCTTCCCGGATCCTTGTCCCTGTGATCCGGTCTTCCTTTCTTCCATTGACCTAGTTTCGCTTCCCAAAGCTAAGTTGAGTGGGGTGGAAGGAAATACCTTTTGTATCTTTGCAGGAGGAGTTGGAGAAACTGGAGATAACTCACTTAGGTCGATAAACTTGTTGCTTAGCCCTAGTTTGGGCACGTTCTTCTTCTCGGACGGTTCCGGTCTAGATCTCGTCTTTTCTTCAGCTGCGGCCTTCACCTCCCTCGATGGTTCCTTCGCCTTGCTTACTGTCTTCACTTCTCCGGTCTTCTCTTCCTCAGCAGCCTCTACTGCTCGCGCTACATTAAGAGCAACGTCAGTTACTTCCCCCAGTAGGGAAGTCATTTCTCCTTTAGGCTCCGACTGGATGGAAGAGCTTGGCACGTCCTCCACCTTGTCCTTCGCCTGTACTTCTTCTTCGGTGACCGGAAGGGGTGTTGGTGCGAGTTCTAGTTCTGGTCTTTTATTTTCTTCCGATTTCCGGTTTCTAATAAAAATCACTCTAACCTACTTCTGACCTATTTATGCCGTTTCCGGACTTTCGGTTTTGGATTTCGGGTTACTTCTGTTAACACTATGTGGAAATGTGATCCCACATGCTAGATCCATAATACTAGCATATGGCGAAAAAATTCAAAAATTGTTCCCTTAAAAAGGAAAGTTTTTGAGTTCTCCTAGGAAGTTAGGGAAACTTAGGAATATTGGATTTTCGAATCTAGAAAATTTTCATTAGGTCTAAAAACCTAATTCCGGAACCCTAGAAAATTCCGGAAATCGGATGACGGCGCCGGCTCTAAAAATCGGAAACCGGATCTGTACTAGGGATAGGGTTTTGCCGCCAAAACTTGTCCCAACTAAACTGACTACCTTGCTAGTTTAAGAGGAGGACTGTAGCCGGCAGTGGGCACGATTATTTCTTTGTTTTCCTTCCACCAGTATTTTCTGTCTTCCTAATTCTGTAAGAATTCCGGTAGATTGAGGGACTGTGTGAATTGCGATCGTGCAGGTGTTACCAGAGTGAAAGTTGTGAGCAGGAGATTTAGGGAGAGATTGTGTGAGGGTTGTTTGTGAGCACAATGACTTCCAGGGCAAGCCGGCGGAAGCTGAAGGAACTGCCCGAGGACTCAAACGAAGAGATGCCGCCACCGCCATCTCAGCCGAGGACCATTCCGGTAATGAAGGTAGTTCCGGAGGTTCCTATCGAGGAGGACCAGCTAGCGCTTGCAGAAGAACCTCACCAACATAGGGTGTAATGGACTCCTGGAGGTTTCGTTGGGTATCCGGGAGGAGAGTTTGGTGTCGGACATACTTTGTCCGGAAAGCAGTATCTTGAATACCACCCTCCGGGCAAAGCCAAACCTATGGACGGTTAACACATGGAGGGCCGTCTACAAGTTCCGGGAGGCGCTGGACAAGGTTATGGAGAAAAATCAAGAGGTGATGGAGGGTGAATTCCGGGCACCCGCCAACCCAAAGAAAGGTCACCAGGTTTCTGACCTGGTGAATCCGGAGTACCGGGATGTGATAGCATTTCTTAATCCTATCCTCCATCCAACCAAGCCGCGGCGAGTAGTAGCGAAGGTAGCCTCTGCCATCTTGGGGAGCCTCCAAGATAAAATGATGATGGATTGGGCAACCATCATTCATGAGCTAATCGGGGACCTAGTGCGTTCCCTCCGTTCCGGAAAGAAGAGCCAAAGTCTACTTCCGGTGTATCTGTCCCACCTGTACGCCCATCACTCCCTGTTTAAGGCAAACAAGGAGAGCGCCTACCAAGAGTTAGTTCAGCTCCAGCAATATGGAGGAGAAGAACCCTCTCCTCATGACGGGCCGGACGATGAGGAGACGAAGGATGAGGAACCGGTCACTCCTCTAAATAAGAGACAACGACGGACTAGGACGCCGCCGGTGAATCCAACGGAAGATCCTCCTGTACCGGAGCCGCGGGAAGCAGAAGTTCGGGAGTCGAAGACGGAGACCAAATCGGCCTCGGAAGAAGACCGACCTTCCATGCAACTGGTTGGGCCGGTGCGACCACACGCTGTTACCACGCAGGCCGAGGCCGGATCTTCCCGAATCAGGATAATGGAGATAGAGGAGGGAGACATGTCCACCATGCGATTGGGAGGGACGCCATTAGAGGACATCCAAAAGATGGCTCAGCACCTGGTGTGGCGAGCGGATGACCTCACCAAGATCTGCGAGAATTACGAGGGGGCTCTCAAACGGGTGTGCCGGAAGATGGCACTAACTGACCGGAACGCCATCTTCCGGAAGACCGATGCGCTGGTGGCGGTGGAACAGCAAAACGGTCTCCTAATAGAGGAACGGAAGAAGCTGGTGACGGAGCTGGGACGTTACGCGTAGAGAACCGGACGTTGCGAGACCAAGTCCGGGACTTAGAATCCAAGTGTGTGGGATTAGAGAGCACTCTCCGCACAGCCCAGGAAATGGCCTGATTCACAGAAGAAGACCACCGCCAACAGATAGCGGTATTGCGTCAAGGTGTGGTTCGGCTCTGGAGCTCTTTGGACGTACTGGCGGATTGTATCAACAAAACTCGGCTGTTTGAAGCCAACCTCGATGCAGCTGCCAGCTCGAGTCGGGTTCACATCATCAAGTGCTTGTTAGAGCAAACAAGACGGATGGACGCTTCTCGGGTAGAGATGAGGGAGATGATGGAGTACTTGGCTCCCACTGAGTCAGATCCGGTAACTCCGTCTTCCCCCTCCGCACAAACTTTGGTGGTTCCAGAAAGAAATAACCCAAAACCCATGGTTACTGAAGTTTCACCGGTGGTATTGGTGAATCCGAAACTTTCACCACCATCCGGAAGACCAGAAGGAGTGGACTAGGGAGCCGGGTGCCCCAAGGAAGCGAAGATCTACTTCCGGTGACTCCGACCATCGACCTGACGGGCACTTCTCCGGAAATTCACAGTGGTCGGGCGGTATAGTCTTCTCCTCGTCATAAGAAGACCTAGAAGGATTCCCGGGGAAGTCCGGAAGTTCCAGTAGTCGGGACCCGGAGTGTAGATAGGGACCCCACTATCGTGAAGGTCCCAAGATGGGGACAAAGGGGTCCAAATTTGTCTCTTCCGGAGAGTGGCCGAAAAGAGGTGATGTTGGATTTACTGAAGGACTATGTTCTTCCCAAGGATTCGGATTCCAAGGAATAGTATACAATAGTGTAGAATAGCGGCAATATCGGAGTCCGGCCGTCAAAGCCGGAAAAATAGGATCTAGATTTTCCGGAAATCCAGCTGACCAATAGGAATGTTTTGTAGGATTTCCATGATGATGTCAGTCTTAGTATTAGTAGGGGTTTTGATGGCCTTTCTGGTCATTCGCAGCCATTCCATAGTTTCAGCATTGTACCTTTTTGAGCTTAATTTCAAGTGTGTGGAGTATCCATTCTCTTATCTTTTTGTAGGCGGTACATGTTTGTGGGAGGTGTAGGTCCATTCTTGCTTTTTCCGGGGACTGAGAACTTACCTTGTGTAGCAAGAGTTGATTTTGTGAGTTCCGAGTGTACTAACTTGATGGGGAGATCAACCGGATGGTTCCAGCAGTAGTATTAGTGTAGTTGTCGTACGCGCAGTTAGCCATAAGTATCCTTACAACGCAAATGGTTGCAAGATGACACGAATTATCGTTCCAGGGAACTCTAGTATGATATCGATTGAATGAGAAGTATCCGGATTGTGACTACTCACTTAATCTCCCTTATTTCACTTCACTACCTTATTCTGGAAACTTAGTACATTCCGGATTCCGTTCCGGATCCGGACACACCCGGAACTAAGTTCCGTCTCTCTTCCGTCACTGGTTTTTGTTGCCTCTGTTTTACCCTCAGAGGGTCCGCCCTTGATTTAGAAAGGGGTGGGGACTCACCACTTATACAATTATCCTCTCTATACTCTAAAATCTACTAAACAACACACCCAAGACAACACAGTTGTAGGAGGAGGGAGGAGTATTCTCTCACAGTTTCCGGATTGGCCGATTCGGAATCAGGTCACACAAAGCACTTTTCACACCTCTCTTACTACAACGACGGATCAGAACTTATAGATCCAAAAGAATGGAATCTCAAGGAGAAGACAATTTACCAAGGGGGAGGTTGGCAGACTTTCCGAAGTAGTGGGAGATCCTTTCCTTTGGTGGTTGCTTAACTCCGCACAGAACCCTCCTGGTTCCGGACTCGCACGGACCTCTACCCTCTATTCCGGATTGCTGTTTCGGCAGTTTAAAAGCACGTTGCACTTGCACTCCCTTACTCCGCTTTGCATTCCTTCTCACTAACTCCACTCCCAAACGATCCGTAGCTCAAGATCCGGATTCCTTCTCTCCCTCCCTTCTCTTTCTCCAGTACCAGATCATACACCCATGCATACACCCAGCTCAAAAAGACCCTGTCTAAGCAAAAAGTGCAGCTAAAGGCATCCTGGCTTACTTAGATTAAGAAAAGCAAATTGTAATACATACGTGAGAACACGAAAATCCAATGGAGTAGGATGGAATGGAATGGCAGACAACTAACTTGCCTGCCCTTAAAATACTAACACAAAAACCCAAAGTCGACTCCTAAAAGCCTGAAAAGGAAAACCCGGAAATCCAGGCCACCAATCCCTGAACCCCCCGGGATATTCGGACAGATTGCTAACAGCCGTCCGAGATAACCGGATTTCTTCACTATCCGCCTAAATTTCTGGAAACCGGGTCCAAGCTCGGAACCCCATTCCAGATCCTATACCTCCTCTCCTACCAATCCTAATGTCTTGGCTTCCGTCCTTTCTTCGAACGACTCTCCGCTTGGCTGGTAGGCATCCCCTTCGTGTTTTTGGCTGGCGTAGTTCTTGCTGCGGCCCGAGTCTGGATATGGCGCGTGGCTGGAGACGGATCGCTGTCGTCTTTGGTTCCGGAAGTGGAGTGGGCACTCTCCTCATCCGAATCTTTAATAACTTGGACTTCCTTCTCCTTCTCTGGTGTTGTATCCTCCAACGTCGCGGGTTCGCTTCCTTTCTCCGGCGTGGTCTCTTGCATGTGCACAAATCCTTTCGGATTGGTCCGAGCTGGATTTGTCATCCCACCGATCCGGTTGATGAGATCTCCCCTAACCTGCTGTCTCGGAACCTTGAATGATCCGGTCATCAAATTTGGCATTGTTTGTGCCTTGGGAACTTCCGGAGTTGAGAACTTAGATGGCACCGGAACCGATTTCACGCTAGACTTCGGTTCCGGTTCCGAGGCTGGCCTCAAATTCAACTCCGTCATCCGTATCTTACTAGCGGAAGGCTCGGCTAGTGTGAGTATCCCCCTCAGACCCTCCATCCGGGTTGCCTGATCCGCCACTGGCTTTCCTGGGGTACCTGCGACAAAAGGAAGTTCCGGAAAGGTGGAGAAATCCATCGCATGGTTTGGGTTGATGGCCGCCAGCAATTTCTGGATCTCCTTGAAAACTCGCTCTATTCTCGCGGTGAAGTCTACGAGGATGGTAACTACCTTGGTTCCGGTAATGTGGCCTTCGGATATCATCTTGGAGTCAAACAAGGCAGCCTTCGTGATGATGTCGGCTTTGATATTGACTGCCCCGGTTAGATTCTTGACCAGCGCGAGGGCCTCCTTCTCTTTTTCCTTCGCAGCTACCATTTCTCCTTCCGCCCAATTCACCCGAGCCTGGAGTATATTCCGTTCCGCCTCCAATTCCTAGATCCGCTCATCCCTCTTTTTCAGATCCTCCGGCTTGGGCAGTCGCTTGACAGCTTCCACGATCTGATCCGGATCCACCTTCAGTACTTCCGCGGTATCTATCACCAGATCTGATAATCCGTTGTGAAGTACCTTGGCTTCACGTATCCAATCGAGCCCCGCATTGAAAAATGCGGATTCCGTTTCCATCTCAAGTCCCTTGCTGGACTCCCCCCTCTCTATTGTCGGTGGCTTGATTCTCGACCCCGGATCGGTTGACTTCCTCTTCTTGGTCCTTGGGTCCGTCAGACGTTCCTCGGGAAGTTCCTCCGGTTCAGACTCGACCGGATCCTTTGCTTCCTCCCCGGAAAGTCCATATGACAAGAGTGTCTTTCCGGTGTCATACTGAATTATTTCCGCCGCACTCAAAAGTTCCTGTTGATGGTACAAATGAAACAAATACGTGCTAACTGGACTCACCTTAGCTCGTGTCACGTGATCCGCTAATTTAGCCACTATCCCGGCTATGATCCTACCTCAGTGTACTATCCGGTTCTCCATAGCCCCGAAGATAGTGTTGGCCACCGTAATGGTAACCCGCGTTGGCTTTTCCGGATATAAGATCGGAATCAGAAACTCTAGGATCCGCCTATGTCTCTCGTCCTTACACTCGCTGATAGCAAAGCCGTCCTTAGGGTTTGCAGTCCCGGTGAACTTCCCGGCTACAAAACGGTCCGTCCTCGATGCTAAACCGTTCCCACTCTTCCAGAATTGATAGACGTCCGCCCAGATGTCCTCGGTCCACGCGACTGATCGTCCCCTCAAAGTAAGCTCATACTGATTCGGAACACCGTGAAGTAGCTCTTGGATCATCTCCTCACTCTTGAGATTCCATGGTCGGTGTAGTAAACCGACACATCCTAACCTAGTCAGGTCCTCCTCTAACTGTTTGTGTAGTTCCGGGCTATCCGGAATGGCCGGAGAGATAACCCGGGCAGATACCGCTGTCTTCCGTACTGGTCCGGATGCCATAAGATCTAAGTGAGCACGAAAAGAAAGTAGTTCTACCTCAGTCGCTAACTCACCACTCTTTCTCTCAACTACTCACACAAACAGTCTCGGGTACACAGAACAGAAAAGGGAAGAGGAAACCCTAGGAAGACGACTTAAGTACTAAACTGTCTCTCTACGGTCTTAAAGACAACGGCTACAGGTCCGTTGCCTCAACGGTTTCCTACTTCCGTAGCTACGGGACCTATACGGTAGGTTCCTGTGTTCCGAATGAGTCCGGATTCCGGATCCGGATAAGTTCCGGTTACGGGTGGTGCCGGAACGCTTATTTCCTAATTCAAGTTATTTGGTCCAAAAATCACATTCTAACTATTATTTTTTTTATTTATTTTTATTTTTCATACCTACTTCTTGCATTATTGATCCGTTTCCGGATTCCGGATTCCCACAGTAGTACTGCTCGGATGCCGGTATAGCCTGCGTGTAGGATATCGCCTTAGGTGAAAGGGATATCTGAGAGGCTGCTAGCCACTTTGTGTGCGAAAGTGTTGCAAGACGTGCCCGAATTCCGGATTGCTGGAATTCCCCGTAGAATAGAGTCAAAGCCCCGGCGCAAGCCCAAGAGAGTATAGGGAAACCCACCCGGTCAACATGAGGCTCAGTGCTCGGTTGAGGTTAGAATGTCGTTGTAGTCCTTGACCGTCCCTGCGTGACCTAGTCCGGAAAGCCTTCCGGATTTGTGAGATGACGAAACAGGAAGACACTTCCGGTCCCTCAAGAGTTAGGTTAGTACTAGTATTAGAAAGAGAGAGAGAGAGAGAAAGAGAGTGTGTTTCCGAACACGGTAAGCATCCGAATGGTGAATCTGGCCACTCGTCACCCAAACCCAGGGATCTCGGAAGGGGCACTGAACGATTTCCGGAACCTATCCGGCACTAGTGTCCGGACCGGACCTATAGTCCGGACTGGACCTATAGTCCGGACTGGACCTATAGTCCGGAGTAGTCGAACAGAAAGAAAGTGAATGCTTAGATTGGGTTATCCTATAGATCTGTAAACCTCAAGTCCTCGTGGGAACGATTCCAAAGAAGTTACTCTAAGTGGGCCTTTAGAGTGAATTAAGGGCTAACTAGAGGAATACTGATCCGACTAATTGCTACACACTATTATCTATTCTAAAGTAACCTTATTCCGGTATTCGGTTCCTAACTACTTACGGTCTATTTTTCTAACGAAAAACGAAAAAAAATAGGGAGTAAGAAGCTCTATTTCCTTTATTTCCCTTCTAAACCTAAAGGTTGTATTCCTGTGCTCCCACATTACCCCATTTTCACTTGTAAGCGTCCTCGTGAACACACTAAAATCTAGTTTTAGACCTTGGTGAAGTCTGAAATTTCCCTATCCTGAATCCGAGTCAGAAAATGATTCTAGATTGTACTTCTTCACCCTAGACCCATTGACTCTGGTATCCATTTCAACTCCTCCCAGATCTTTCAATTGGAGTGACCCATTGGAGTAAATTTTGTTTACCTTATATGGACCCATCCATCTGGTATGCAACTTACCCGGAAAGTCTTCATGCCGATTATCGTATAATAACACAAATCCTCCTTCTTCGACTCCATGACTTTTGGGTAACTTTGCATTGAAATCACTCTTGCGTTTGGATTGAACTACTATAGTTCTTTCCAATGCTTCCAACCGAGCTTCCTCCAAATCCTCGATCGCCAGCAACCGGATTTGCAGATTCCGGTCTTGAACTCCTCCTCTTGCTGCCATGACCCGATGTGTCTCTACTTCCATCTCAATCTTGTGCAACGCCGCCTGTCCAAACACCAAGAAGAAGGGACTCCTTCCCGTGGTCGTTTTCTCCAAAGTATTATAGGCGTGCACAGCAGAAGGTAGTTTCTGGTCCCAGTCAGTTTTGTGGGCGGAAACCATCTTCAGCAAACTCCTCTCAATGATCTCGTTAGCTCGCTCCGTTAATCTGTTGGCCTTCGGATTGTAGGGAGTCGTCTTCCTATGCTTGATCATGTAGGTTGTTGTGATGGCCCGGATCATGTCATTCAAGAAATGCGTTCCTTGATCACTGACCAACTCTAATGGATGTCCAAACCGCATCATAATTTCTTCAAATAAGAAGGATGCTACTGTTGTAGCATCATTCCTTCTTGTGGCCTTCGCCTCTACCCACTTGGTAGCATAATCTGTCGTTAAGATTATGTATTTCTTCTTTCTAGCAGTGACCAGATTAATCAGTCCAATGAAGTCGTGTGGGAATGTGATCCCACATGCTAGACCCATAATACTAGCATATGACGGAAAAATTCAAAAATTGTCTCCTTCAAAAGAAAAGTTTTTTGAGTTCTCCTAGGAAGTTAGGGCAATTTCGGAAAATCGGATTTCCGGATCCGAAAAAATTTCATTAGGGCTAAAAACCTAATTCCGGAACCCTAGAAAGTTCTGGAAATCAGATGACGGCACCGGCCCTAAAAACCGGAAACTGGATCCGTACTAGGAATAGGGTTTTGCCGCCAAAACTTGTCCCGTACATCGGGCCAGTATAAGAGGGGGACTGTATCCGGCACTGGGCACGCGTATCTCTTTGGTTGTTCTCCCGCCGGTGTATTCCGTCTTTCTAGCTCTATTAGAATTCCGATAGATTGAGGGACTGTGTGAGTTGCGATCGTGTAGGGGTTACCGGAGTGAAAGTTGGTGAGCAGAGAATTAGGAAGAGATTGTGTGAGGGTTGCTTGTGAGCACGATGACTTCTAGGGCAAGCCGGTGGAAGTTGAAGGATCTGCCTGAGGAATCGGAGGACGAGATGCCACCACTGGTGCCTCGGCCAAGGACCATTCCGGTGATGAAGGTGGTTCCAGAGGTTCCGACAGAAGAGGACCAGTTGGTGCGCCTGCGGGAGAACCTCACCAACATGGGGTGTGATGGAGTCCTGGAGGTGCTGTGGGGTATCCGTGAGGAGAGTCTGGTGTCTGACATCCTTCGACCGGAAAGTGGCATCCTAGATACCACCATTCAGGCGAAGCCAAACCTGTGGACAGTGAACACCTAGAGGGTCGTCTACAAGTTCCGGGAGGCGCCGAACAAGGTTATGGAGAAGAACCAAGAGGTGATGGAGAAGAACCAAGAGGTGATGGAGGGCGAATTCCGGGCGCCCGCCAACCCGAAGGAAGGTCACCAGGTTTCGGACCTAGTGAATCCGGAGTACCGGGGTGTGATAGCATTTCTTAACCCTATCCTCCATCCCACCAAGCCACGGCGAGTAGTAGCGAAGGTGGCCTCTGCCATCTTGGGGAGCCTCCAGGGAAAAATGATGATGGATTGGGCGGCCGTCCTCCATGAGCTAGTTGGAGACCTGGTACGTTCCCTCCGGTCCGGAAAGAAGAGTCAGAGTCTTCTTCTGGCGTACCTATCTCATCTATACGCTCATCACTCTCTACTCAAGGCCAATGAGGAGAGTGCGTATTAAGACCTAGTCCAACTCCAACAGTACAGGGGAGAAGAGCCCTCACCTCGAGACGGACCAAACGATGAGGAGACGGAGGACGATGAGCCGGCCTCTCCTCTAAAGAAAAGGAAAAGGCGGAATAGGACGCCGCCGGGGAATCCGTCGGAGGAGCCTCCACACCGGAGCCACAGGAAGAAGTGCAGAAGCAGAAGACTGAGACCGGACCAACTCCGGAAGATGCTCAACCTTCCATGCAACTGGTGGGGCCGGTATAACCGCACACTGTGGCCACTTAGGCCGAGGCCGGACCCTCCCGAACTAGGAAGATAGAGGTAGAGGAGGGAGATCAGACCACCATGCAACTGGAAGGAACGCCCTTAGAAGACATCTAGGAGATGGCTCAGCATCTAGTGTGGTGGGCGGATGACCTCACCCAAATCTGCGAGAACCACGATGGAGCTCTCAACCGGGTGTGCCGGAAGATGGCACTAACCGATCGGAATGCCATCTTCCGGAGGACAGATGCGTTGGTAATGGCGGAGCAGCAAAACAGCCTTCTCATAGAAGAACGAAAGAAGCTAGTGACGGAGCTGGGGACGTTGCGCGTAGAGAACCGGACGTTGCGGGACGAAGTCCAGGACTCAGAATCCAGATGTGTAGATTTGGAGAGCACTCTTCGCACAACCCAGGAAACGGCCTGACTCAGAGAAGAGGACCATCGCCAGCAGATAGCGGCCCTATGTCAAGGAGTAGTTCGGCTCCGAAGCTCTCTGGACGTGCCGGCGGATTATATCAACAAAGTACAACTGTTTGAAGCCAACCTCGATGCAACCACCAGCTCAAGCAAGGTCCCTATCGTCAAGTGCTTGTTAGAGCAGGCGAAACAGATGGATGCATCCTGGACCGAGATGAGGAAGATGATGGAGTACTTGACTGACTCCCACTGAGTCGGACCCAATACCTCAGTCTCCCCCGTCCGCGCAAACTTTGGTGGTTCCGGAAGGCAGCGATCCAGAACCTATGGTTACTAAAGTATCACCGGTGGTACCGGTGAATCCGGGACTTTCACCACCATCTGGAAGACCAGAAGGAGTGGACTAGGGAGCCGTGGTACCTCAGGGAAGTGAAGACCTACTTTCGGTGACTCCGACCATCGACCTAATGGGTGCTTCTCCGGAAGCTCACGCCAGTCAAACGGTACAGTCTTCTCCGCGTCATAAGAAGACCCAGAAGGATTTCCAGGGGAGTTCGGACGTTCAGGTAGTCGGGACCCGGAATGTAGACAGGGACACTAGTATCGTGGAAGTCCAAAGATAGGGCCAAAGGGGTCCAAATCCGTTTTCTCCGGAGAGTAGCCGGAAGGAGGTAAAACTGGATCTTCTGAAAGACTATGTTCCTCCCAAGGATCTGGATTCCAAAGAATAATGTGCAGTAGTGTAGTATAGCGGCAATATCGGAGTCCGGCCGTCAAAGCCGGATTTATAGGATCTGGATTTTTTCCGGAAATCCAACTGATCAGTAGGAATGTTTTGAAGGATTTTTAGGATGATGTTAGTCTTAGTGCAAGTAGGAGTTTTGATGGCCTTTCTGGTCATTCATAGCCATCTTATAGTTTCAGCATTGTACCTTTTTCTGAACTTAATTCTAAGTATTTGGGAGTATCCATTCTCTTATCTTTTGGGAATACGGTCTATGTTTGTGAGAGGTGTGGGTCAGTTCTTGCATTTCCGGAACTGAGAGCTTATCTTGTATAGCAAGAGTCGATTTTGTGAGAGTATCTGGATGTACTAACTTGAGGGGGAGATCAACCGGATGGTTCTGGCAGTAGTGTTAGTGTAGTACTGCTCGGATGCCGATATAGCTTGCGGGTAGGATACAGCCTTAGGTGAAAGGGGTATCTGAGAGGCTACTAGCAACTTTTGTGTACGGAAGTATTGCAAGACGTGCCCGAATTCCGGATCGCCGGAATTCCCCATAGAACAAAGTCAAAGCCCTGGCGCAAGCCCAAGAGAGTACAAGAAAAACCACCCAGTCGACAAGAGGCTCAGTGCTCGGTTAAAAGTTAGAATGTCGTTGTAGTTCTTGACCGTCCCTGTGTGATCTAATCCGGAAGGTCTTCCGGATTTGTGAGGCGACGGAACAGGAGGACACTTCTGGTCCCTGAAGAGTTAGGCTAGTGTTAGTATTAGAGAAAGAGAGAGAGTGAAAGAGAGCATGTTTCCGAACACGGTAAGCATCCGGACGGTGGATCTGGCCACTCGTCATCCAAACCCAGGGATCTCGGAAGGGGCACTAAAACGGTTTCCGGATTCTTTCGGAAATCCATTCGGCACTAGTGTCCGGACCGGACCTATAGTCCGGAGTAGTCTGACGGAGAGAAAAGTGACTACTTAGATTGGGATAGCCTATAAATTTGTAATCCACAAGTCCTCGTGGGAACGATTCCGGAGCGGTTTACTCTAAGTAGGCCTTTGGTGTGAATTAAAGGCTAACTGGAGGAATACTGGTCCGACTAATCGCTACAAGTCGATTCCCCATTTTTTGAATGGAGTGAGAGGGATGATCGGGGTCAGTGGCCAGTGATTCTTGAAAGAGGGTGCGCCCGTCCTCTGACACTAATCACATGTAGCGATAAATGCTTTCACATCGCTTATCATTGAAGGCCACCAGTATCCGGCCATCCGGATCCGGTTTACGGTCGTAACGCCCGCAAAGTGTCCCCCCGAGGGACCAAAATGTAGAGTCGTCATTACCTGGTTCCTTTCCTTCTTCTCCAAACACCTTCATAATTGGTCATCTACCCCCATCTTGAATAGAACACCTTGTATTAAAGTATAAGGAGCTACCTTCTGTTGAAATACAATCTTCTCTTCAAGTGAGTATCCTTCTGGAAATTTCTGGTTCAAAAGATACTGTAGTATTTCTTTGAACTCTGAAGTTTCTACTTCACCGATATGGAACACCGCCACCTCCTTCATTTTTCCAGAATCCAGTTCCGGTCTCCGCACTCTCTCTTGAGGAAACTCGTCCGGGAAATTGGTGGAAATGTCATTAGCTGCTTCCATACCTCGTTGCCTGGAAAGGTAATCAGCATTCTCATTTGCCTTTCCAGGTTTAACTACCACCTTGTAGTTAAACTCTTGTAGCAGCAATATCCACCTTGCTATTCGACCGAAAAGATCCGGTTTATTTATTAGATACTTCAAGGAATTGTGATCCGTATGGAAAACAACCTTATAGCTTAGCAAATAATGCCGAAACTTTCTGCAGGCATACACCATGGCTAGAGCCTCTGTCTTGGTCGTGGTGTAATTCTTCTCAGCCGGGCTCATCTGTCTACTTGCATAGTAGACCGGATACTTAGACTTCTCCTTAGACTGCCAAAGGATTCATCTCAAACTTAAAGATAGACGGATTGTTAACAATTATCGTGTAGTTATCGTTGTTTCATAGGTTCGTACCATAATCGCATTGACTCAGTGTATTTTTACGCACTGAATTAGTGCGTAAAAATACACTGAGTCAATGCGATTATGGTACGAACCCATGAAACAACGATAACTACACGATAATTGTTGCCATATCGTAGGGTCTAATCTTTGTGATGTTGCCCCTAGGCACCATCTTGACGCATCCAAGGTGACATGGAACTCCCGAGTCCAATCTGGTGGAGAAAGGATTGGTGCCTTCACCAACCGGCTCTTCAAATCTTCAAAGGCCTGTTGTCTTTCTTCCGTCTAGATGAACTCGACTTCCTTCTTCAGGAGTTCAATTAATGGATTTGTTAGCTTTGCATATCCATCAATGAACCTCCTATAATATCCAACACACCCTAGGAATCCTCGGATCTCCCTTATACAGGTTGGTGAAACAAGGGCTAAGATTGCCTTGACCTTTTCAATGTCAACCTCTAGTCCCCTTTCACTAACTACATGATCCAATAAGATCCCGGATACCACTCCTAGGAAACACTTACCCGGATGTAGCTTTAATCCGGTTTCGCGACAGCGGATAAAAGTTTTCTCCAAGAATTCCAAATGCTGCTCCCTTGTACTGAATACCGCAAAGTCGTCAATGAACACTTCCAAAAAGTATTTAAGGAAATCTCGAAAGATATCCATCATGAGCCTTTGAAATGTTCCGGGTGCATTGCATAGACCGAATGGCATCCGGTTAAAGGCAAACATCCCCCATTCCGTTGTGAACGTGGTCTTCAACTGGTCAGCCAATCGAATGAACACTTGATTATATCCTGAAAATCCGTCCAAGAATCTGTAATACTCCTGACTGGAAACATGATCCAGGATAATATCAGTGAATGGCAGAGGGAAATAATCCTTCTTTGTCGCAGCATTCAGTTTCCTGAAGTCTTGACAAACCCGGATTTTTACTTTTCCATCTGCTCCTACCTTTTTGGGTACAACAACAATGGGCGACACCCATTCTAAGTTGTTGACCGAGTAGATAAATCTTGCCTTCAGTAGACTATCAATCTCCTCCTTTACCATGAGTGAGTACTTGGGGTTTAACCTATACTGACGTTGCTTGACCGGAAAAACTCCCTCAATGAAGTCTATCCGGTGCTCCCCCAGATCTAAGGGAATGCTACTCAAATCTGAAGATGTCCAAGCAAAGACATCTAAGTACTTCCTCAGCAAGTCCACATACTTCTTTTGTTCTACTGAATTTAGAGATTTTCCCAGAAAGAAGGTTTTTCCTTCCTAAACTTCTACCTTCTCATAATCGGAGGGGTTAACAATGTTTTTGACCGGATCCGGTCCCTGCTCCTCTGATTTAGCTCGGATCTCACTCCAAGGAAGGTTAGTTCTCCCGTCTTTCAAACTAACGATGGATAGTTTACCTTCTTTGATTTGCTGTTTGATCCAGCTTGACGTTAATGGGACACTTGCTTCTCCCAAAGATCTGTCCTCGACTTGTTTCTCTTTCTGCTCTGACAGGATCTGCTCCTTGGCTTCTCCAAACTCCAAGACCGGAACCGGAAAGTCGAAATCAACTTCCGTAATTCTGTCAAATTCTTGGACGAAGTAGGATGAAATGTTGGAAGAATCTTCAGCCTCCGACCAATCAGTTGTGTAACCCTTTGATTCACTTGTTTCTCCCAGATGCTCTTCAAAACTCCAAGGGATCCAGATACTGGGTTTCCCGATTACGAATTCCTTGTGTCCCTAATCCACGATCACCCTTGCGGCATACAACCATGGTCTTCCAAGCAAAATTGGAAATGGTCTTCCTTTGTCCACCCGTATGATGACAAAGTTCAACAAGTAAGTCAGCTCTCCAATCCGGGTCGGGACCTGAGAAAGTCGTCTGACCGGAATCACTCTGGATTGATCTGCCATTCTCAAGACTTGATTGGTTTGTTTAAACGTGGTGAATCCTAAGTTGAATGCCGTATCCTCCAGCATCAAATTTACTCTTGATCCTCCATCTACAAGTACCTTAGGGATGGTACAACCCTCCACTTCTACCACGACCTCTGGTGGACCGTAATCTTCTACATTGGCGAAGTTGACAACAACTGCCAGAAGTCTAAATTTCCTCTTCCTTCTCTTTAGCCATGCATTTCTGATTAGCTTTTGGTAGTTGGCATTGTCATCAAGCAGTTGGCCAATGGTGACATTGGCTTTCTGCTCCCTAATGTCTTGCAAGATGTTGTACTGACTACACACCCTTTCTGGTTGAATGAAAACTGGGGTGTCATCAAATCTAACTCGTTTCGGTGAGCTAGGTGGACCAGAAACCGGAACTTCCCTTTTTTGTGGTATAGGATTGGATTGCTCCAGGTCCTGTCTAACCTACTTGCTGATGTCCTCAGGAACCTCTATAGGCTCTACCCCATTTTCTGCGTTTGCTAAGGGTGGTCCTAAGTTGGATTCATCCGAGTGATTAGAATCACTTGAATCCGGTTCCCAACTCCTAACTATTCTATTTCTTCTACCAGGTCTTTTCCTATGCTTTTCTATTCTATTTTTCTCGGTGGAACTACGTGTACTTACTCTATGGACTAATGACTCTACTACTACTGGTAACTCCACCCTACTATGTTATTTATCCGGATTCTCAATTCCAGTCTTCGAACCATAGTTTAGTGCCGTCTGCTCCCGTGGTGGAACCTCTACTTGTTTGTAGACTACACGATTCTGGGCAAGTTTTGGACACTAAGAAGAATTGTGACTATATTCCTAACAATTCTGGCAAGGAAGAACTAAGGGTGCACCTTGACTGGGTCTGTATTGACAGACATTGGCATAGTGATCCCCTCCTCCACAAATAAAACAAAACCCATAAGGTCTGCGTGGGGTGATAGCAACTTGGTTACCTGCCATTGGAGCTGACCTCGGTACAAAGTTGTTTCTCATGATTTGTTGTGGTGGTCGTCCACTCACATAGGTCGGCTGAATCTAGTAGACCGGATTCATCTCCATATCATCTTCCTCCTCTGGATTGGTGTAGTAGACCTCGTCCTCTTGATTCATGTAGTTGACTCGCCTGACGAAAAGCCGGTTGCACTCACTCGGGTAGTGTCCCATTTCTCTACACCTCGGACACCAAATGTTTGTTCGGTTTGTTGATACGGTCCGCCTGGGATTCCGGTTCTCCGTCAAGTTCACCTTGATTGCCTCCAAAGTTGCTGCAATCTTCTTCATGAACTCCTTTGACTCGTCTTTCTCGATCTTGACTTGACCAAGAGCCTTAGCCTTTTCCACCTTTTCTTGCTTGTACGTAGAATGATGATATCGATGTCTGGATTTGGATCCAGATGCTTCTTCCGGTTCCGGTCCAGAATCTTCTGATGAAGACTTCGAACTTTCATTCGACTCTGATTCAGAACTGCTAGAGTACTTCTTTCTTCTGCTCTCCTTTCAAGAGTGCCTCTTCCCCTTCCGGTCGCTTCTCTTCAAGGCATTCCGGATGGAATGAGATGCATTCTCATAGTTTTGGGCTGCTTCCATGGCCTCCCGTAATGTAGCTGGGTGTTGCTGCCGGATGTGAAACCCCATCTCGTCTAGAAATCCTGCAACATACCACTCAACTTGGACGTTTGGGTTTATCTCCATATCTAGCTTTTGAATAAGAGCCTTCACCCGCTGTCCATACCTCCTTACTGATTCTGAAGGTTTCATAGTCATGACACTAAGTCGTTCTAACACTCTGGCTTCTCCACCGGATTCTCTAAACATTCTGATGAACAGGTCTGTGAGCTGGTCCCAGTTATTCCGGGTTGCGTCCAGAACATCTTGGTACCATTTCAGCGCCTCACCCTTCAGTAGTCCTTGGAATATCCGCTGTTTGGCTTCAAATTCCTCTTGGTTGGCCAAAACAAGGGAGTTAAACTCACACAGCTAGTCACCTACATCTTGACTGCCGTCCCCTTTGAAACTACTATACTTTAGGCGAGTGGATCCTACCATAGTGTCACTTTCCGGTTCCGAGTGGACTGATTCTACCTCCTCCTCAGACTCGACCGGAATCTCCTGAATCTGAACTGTAACCGGCTCAGGTTCAGGAACTTCAACAATTACTTCTAACGCTTCAACTTCTGCTGGTATGGTGTCCCCAGACACAAGGTGTAACCTTGGGTTCACATTTACGTTAGGTAGCGCATGAACAAGAACATCTCCATGAATATTCAGGGCAGATCTTTTAGACAAAGTTCCTTCTCCTCCCTTTCTATTCATGGATAAGTTTTATGTTCTCTGTTCAGCAACTCTAAGATATCTTCTGAACAGATTAGCAAACTCAGATACTACACTCCTACAGAAGTTTTAACTTTTCGTGACCGTCTCTCCCAGAGACCGGATCGCTAATTCTAAGTATTTTTGATCCTTGGCAGCAACGCCACTTCCCTGTGTCGTAGCACAGGAAAGCAAAAATCCTTCTCTAAGGCTCACTATTTCTTAAAAGAGGCCTTAAAGTGACTTGAGTATCGTTCCCACAAAGATCGAATTTCCTAGGTTCACAATTACCGGAAAATGGTAGAGTGATAGTCACAAAACACACAAACACAAAACCTCAAGCAAAACAATAGACCCAAACTTCCCCTTGGTCTCCTTGATTTCTTGGACAAACACAACCGGATCCCTCCGGTCCAACAATTACTAATACACTTTAGACCGGATTTTCCCGATCTAACAACACTGACCGGATCTAACCTGGTTTAACACCCACTTGTTTATCACACAGACTCTCTAACTGATTAATTTGCTACCCCACAGCTATACACTACCCTGTAACTCTCCCAACACTTCTATTTACATACCTTTAGTGGTTGCTTGTATTTACGTTTCACAGACCGTAACCGAGATCCGCGTTTCCACAGATCTAACCTTAACCTCTAGTATTTACATCCGGTCCAAATCTCTACTCGTAACCATGTCGAGTTTAACCTCTTGAAGAGGGATCTACTTAATTGGGATTTAGGAAGGAAGCTTAACTCCTACCCTCCGATTTTAAAGTATCAAAAGTTTCACTATGTGATCAAACTTTCAAAAATAAACTTTCAAATCCTACAAATGAGAAAACAGACCGTCCTCACAACTGGAAAGGAAACGCAGTCGTGTCCAACAGGTCACGCAAGCCGGTCTAATTCCTCCTAACCAATGCTACAACGACAGCCTATTGAGTTAGTCTTAAATCCGATCTGAACTAATGAGGAAGAGAGGGGAAACGAGCACTGCGGAGGCATGCTAACCCTTAATCTTTCCGGAGAGTGGTCCTCATCCATACTCCTTCCGAGTCCATTCCTAGTCCACACTAGAGATCCCTTCTGCCTCCATCCATACGCACTAATTCAATACTGGACCGGATAAACTCAGCATCTGGGTACACCTTGTATCCACTTACACTTACTTTCCAGCCTGGACTTCCAAAACACGGACAAGTGTCAAGTACACACAACTATGATTTGTTTCAATCACGCCAAGAGCAAACTCCCAGGTACTCATGAATATAAGAAAATAAGATAAAGATGCACACCGGGACCAAAGAAGTCCCGGATTTAAATACTAAACTACTCCCTCAAAATCCTAACCTAAAAGTAACGCTCCAGCCAATCAAGGCCCAACACGTTTCATTCCATTACTATTTTCCAGCCCTATTGACTTTCACTCAAACTCCCACTACTTCCGCTAAAAATGGATCTCAAATCCTATAATTACGAACCCGGTTACTTTCCAACTGCTAGTGGCCGTGTCACTCAAAAAGTAAACTTCCTAATTATGTACAACTATCCCCAAACTTCAGATTTTCACCACCCTATCCTCAGAAATTTACCCTACGTAACTTCCTAAGTTCTTAACTTCTTCGTGGTCGGCTTCTTTCCGGTTCCGGTCTTTTGTCCCTGGCGTACCTTACCCCGAGCGGCAAGCTTTTTCTTCTTGGATGCTGCAGCCTTAGTTGCCTGAGTCTCTGCCAGTACTTGATCCGGGTTAGAATACGGCTCCGAGTCCTCCTCAGTACCGGATTCTTCATCCTCGTCCTCTTCTTCTTCTTCTTCCTCCTCGTCATCGTCCTCTTCTTTTGTGTTGACATAATTGGAGGCTTCTTCTTTTGCATGGTTGGTGTGGGCGGAACATTAGCCCTAGCACTCTGAGGAGTGGTTTCCTCAATCGTTCTATCCTTCCCGGATCCTTGTCCCTGTGATCCGGTCTTCCTTTCTTCCATTGACCTAGTTTCGCTTCCCAAAGCTAAGTTGAGTGGGGTGGAAGGAAATACCTTTTGTATCTTTGCAGGAGGAGTTGGAGAAACTGGAGATAACTCACTTAGGTCGATAAACTTGTTGCTTAGCCCTAGTTTGGGCACGTTCTTCTTCTCGGACGGTTCCGGTCTAGATCTCGTCTTTTCTTCAGCTGCGGCCTTCACCTCCCTCGATGGTTCCTTCGCCTTGCTTACTGTCTTCACTTCTCCGGTCTTCTCTTCCTCAGCAGCCTCTACTGCTCGCGCTACATTAAGAGCAACGTCAGTTACTTCCCCCAGTAGGGAAGTCATTTCTCCTTTAGGCTCCAACTGGATGGAAGAGCTTGGCACGTCCTCCACCTTGTCCTTCGCTTGTACTTCTTCTTCGGTGACCGGAAGGGGTGCTGGTGCGAATTCCGGTTCCGGTCTTTTATTTTCTTCCGATTTCCGGTTTCTAATAAAAATCACTCTAACCTACTTCTGACCTATCTATGCCGTTTCCGGACTTTCGGTTTCGGATTTCGGGTTACTTCTGTTAATACTATTATCTATTCTAAAGTAACCCTATTCCGGTATCCGGTTCCTAACTACTTACGTTCTACATTTCTAACGAAAAACGAAAAAAAATAGGGAGTAAGAAGCTCTATTCCCCTTATTTCCCTTCTAAACCTAAAGGCTGGATTCCTGTACTCCCACAGTACATCCTGCACCTTGTACCCAAAAGAGACAGGGAAGGACAACTCCTTTGTACCGCGAAAGGATTGGAAGAAAAGCAAAAGCCGTTAAAAAAATGGAATGAAAATGAAGCCCCGACTTGTCCTTAGAACTCTTCTACTTCCTATAACCATGACTCTGAAATGACTCTTGCATGACTATGTGACTCAAATATGACTGAAGCCAACTTCGGTATGACTGGAATGCGATTCAAGAAGTACAACAATGCAATTGCACCCTACACCAAAATAAGGTCAAAGGACAAGGTCATGTTCCAGATGACATCTACTAATGCCAACTATTATGCATTTGGAACATAAAAGAAATATGATGTTGCAAATCATTCATGATGTACACACACGACCAAGAGACTGTACCTCCGAAACAGAAGGGAAATTCACATTCCTTGCCATTCTTGGCTGTGCACAGGAAAGACTCCCGTTGCCATCTTCCATCATGCCACTGCTTGTATCGGGCCCCCCTCCCTGTCAACATTACAGACAGTTGCAATTCATCTTTGTCCACTGAGCATAGGGATAGAAACCGTGGAGCTTACCAACAACCATACACATGCTTGCATTTCACAATTAAATAACAAAATTGAACAAAGATATTAGACACTCACTGTTGAGGATGCGCAGCCGGATTTTCCTCTCCTCCCCATCGACGACAGATTCTTCACACTCTACCGTGCAACAGCCATCTTCCGCGCCTTTTCTTTTTGCTTGTCCGTGTTCTAGTACTCCTTCAGGCGGTCCCACTCCCGTTTGTCAACATGAAGAGGAGGACTGTCAATTCCCTTCAAAAATCAAATCTTCAGACGACATCTTTCTGCCTTCAGGTACTTGGACATGGCCAACCTAGCTAAATCCCACCATACTGAGCGCATTGCCCAAGTACTCGAATTCATTGTCCAAGGCGGCTCTGATCTTTTTCAGCGTGTGTGGCTCATGCTTGGACCAATCCACCACACTTAAGTCTAGGCATTTTGGGACTAGGTCGCGTAAAACTTCGTCCCAAGCATTCTTCCCGTCACATGTGGTATCCACTAAACCGCCCGGTAACACTTCCACTCGGTTCGGCTTCACTCCCGCTATGGCACGTTGGTGACTAGCGAGATCATAATCAAACTTCCGCTTCCTTCGACCATCGCGATCCTTATTGTCTTCTTCAAGGGCACCTGTGTTCTGTCCAGCCCACACCTCTAGGATTACTAGTGCTGAAGTCCACCCAACCTAGGATTGTGATTGCACTGGCATGTAGTGCCCTAGCACACACGCGAGGTTTGGTTGCATGGATTGAATTCCTGGAGGAGGACGTAGTGGTGGTGCGATGTGCACTGATGCACATTGGCCCGACATTGTCTTTTTCCTCTTCGTCCTCTTGTCAACCAAAGGTTCGTCGTCCTCTAGGTCGAGGTCGTCTTCAGAAGAATCCAGTAGCTCTTCTTCTAATCCAATAAAAGAAGTTGTTACTTTTAAAAACAATTCACCAATTCACTCCATCGAACATCTGTAGTGACGATTTTTTCCAAAGCAATTCACCAATTCACTCCATCGAATACCTCTTCTGACAATTCAAGTGTCATAGGAAGATGAATCCCTCAATTTCAGACGAAGAACCCTGAAAGAAGTTACCTTCACAAACACAGAAACCCTAAAATTGCTCAACCGCACCTCGACGAACGATAAGAAATGTGCATTTACCTGTGGGCTTCTTCTCCTCATTGTACTTAATGCTCAACCTGTGTGCAAGGAAGGAAAGGTTTAGGGTTCATACCTGACGCGATGGCATCGCCATCAGATTTCGTTGCCTCCGACAACGAGTCTCTCGCGGACCTCATCTCAAGTCGCCACTTGCCGTCCTGTAAGTGCAGTGCTTTCCTAATTGGAACGCCTGCCCGCCGCAAACTCCTTCACACAACTCCGTCACGTCTGTTTTCAGTAGTAGGAGGCGGTTTATGACCCTAGGCTTTGGCAATAGCTTTATCTCTGCCCCGACACCCAGAGAAATCGATACGGCCTCGGCAAGAAAACACAAGCAATGACAGAGACAACATACAAAACGAATCACATGACAATGGCGCGCACTCACTCCGGGCGAGAAGGCAAGGTTGGACAGTGCTTTTGAAAGAATAAGAAACATAGTTCTCAAGGGAAGAAGACGACCATGGCGGCTCCTACGTAGCGGCCATGTAGGGAACATGTGCTTCTTCAGAAACATTTCTGGCATGTGACTACTTCGAGACTTACAAATGACTCTCATATGACTCCGACGTAGTCACCGACAACTCTAGAGACATAGAATCCAACTTTGAAGGGTCTTATGAATGACAGACGTATAACTTCTGGGCAAACAAATCCCTGGGACACAGCGTTGTGTGTGGAAAACCCTATGAATGCACCGCCTATGTGCTTTGAAATTCATGCAAGGAAGAGGTTCAGACTACAACAATACTTTCGCTCGTCTACGAACTAATTCACGATTCCTGTGCAAATTAGTAGCTCTTCCATAAGCACATGAACATGGCAAACACAAGGACCTCAAATTACAACGGAGGGTGCAACAACTTCGTCGCCAAGGGTTGAACGCGTAGAGGCTTACAGAAATTGGGAGAACTTTGTTGCATGGGCAGGATATTAGTGTCATTCCAGTTCCTTTCCTTGGTCGTACATGCTGCCACCCTTGCTGAGCATGTACTAGTGATTAGAGATTTAGCCTTCTTTTTTAGCTTATAGAATTTTGGGATAAAGTTGAGAAGAACCTTTCACAAGTGATCCTTGACAGGAAATCTGTAGGGACATTAGACGAAAGAACTCACTGTTTGATCCTTTTTGATGATGGGAAACGTAATGGAACATATCCTTCCACTCTTGAAACTATATCAAACATTAGGAAGGTGGTACGAAGCTTACACTGGAGGCCTACCAAAATAATGGCATAATTTTAGTGGTGGTCTTCGTGAGTGACCTCTATTCCTTTGAAATGTTTATTATATATTGGAATTGCACCTCATACTTAAGTCTTATCGAGCTTGGACGTTGCTACTTAGGCAGTAGATGAATAACCTGAGCATTGATATCACTACCTGAAAGTGAGTGTCTCCAATGACTGTAAGATGACTTCCAAATGACTGTATTAGTCATTTGTTAGACTTTCGAAAGTCAGTACTAACACTCGTCGTTAGTAGCAAAGAAGGAGCTCGCTGTTTGATCATTTTTGATGATGTGAAACGTGATGGAATATATTCTTCCACTCTTGAAACTATATCGAATATCACAAAGGTGGTAGAAAGCCTGTACTAAAGTGAAAATGCTGAGAAGAAGCTGCTGCAAATGATCCTTGAGAAGAAATTTGTGGAAACGTTGGACCAAGAGCTCATTGTTTGATCATTTTTGATGATGCCAGGGCGATGGAATATGTCCTTCCACTCTTGAAACTATATCGAACATTAGAAAGGTAGTATGAAGCCTATACTTGAAGCCCACCATAATAATGGCGTCATGTCGTTATGTTGGTCTTTGTGAGGCACCTTTGTTCCTTCTAAATGTCTAGACGTACACCTTGTAAACTATGCTCATATGTCAGACATTCTAGGGTCGCCCAGTAGAAACGTCAGAGTCATGTACTAGAATCCCCGGAATGATAGGTGTCCACGTCAACCCTTTCATGGCTCGGTGACGGCAGTGGAAATCAAGTCATGTCGCGTTTTGTCTTGCAAGTAGTCATTTCCAAGTCATATACAAGTTACCAAAAGGCGTGTCTGCAAAGACCTAGAGTAGGTACATACTCAAAAATTTTCACTTCCTGCCCGAAGTCCGCCACAATGGGCACCTTTACCCACCCAAAATCATAAAGTCATTTCTTATTCACTACAAAGACATGCGAAGTCGTATTTGCTGACTTCAAGTAACTTTTTAGTGACTACTTTCAAAAACCACTGACCTACCTCAATTCCCGCCATGTTTTCGTTCCTAGTTTGGACGCGAAATCGTGGATGAAAGTCCACCTTCATTGCACCTTCGTCCCTAGTTACAAAAAATGACTGCCAAATGACTGTTCCGATGTTGTTGCCCTAATGCTGGTGCAATTATGGAATTCCCAGTCATTTCTTAGTTGTTCTGGACATCTAGTCACTCTGTAGTCATTTCCTGCAGTCATTTATTCACTATTTTTTTTGTAGTGAACCACTGTCAAGCTAAACAAAAGAAAGCATCGGGAGATCTTCCGATGGCAGTGCTACTACCACAGCAAATAAAAGGAATCATCAGTAGATCTCCCAATAGCCATGGCATTATCACACTGAAGAAAAGAAAGCAACGGGAGATCTCCCGATGGTAGTGCCATTGTTATAATGAACAAAAGAAATCATTGGTAAATCTTCCGATAGCTGTGGCACTGTTACACCAAAGAAAAGAAAGCATTGAGAGATCTCTTGATAGCCATGGCACTATCACACCAAAGAAAAGAAAGCAGTGGGAGATCTCTTGATAGCCGTGCCACTGTCACCGTGCATAGAAGAAAGCATTGGAAGAGGTCTCAATAGCCTTGTTGCACCACGACATGTTAGTTGATCACGGGTCCACCTTGTTTACCTTATTCAAATTTTCCATGGCAGCCTCTCTGCTTTTCTTAGGAATAGTACATGATTTTGGATTAACTTTCTTGGACCAATTCGCATGTACTGCACATGATGCGTCCACCCAAGTAGGAGGCTTATTCTCAACAACCCATTTCTTGTACCAACAATTCTAATACATCAATTCCATCATATTTTTGGAATTATCTAATCTCCAATATTGGAACATGAACTTTCTGTGGTTCTCATGCCTTGCCTCTCTGCAAACGTTGGACAATGTTCTTCCTTGCTAGACATCACAAATTGAGGGGTCTTTAGGTCTGAGCAGAACCCATGAACCTGGACAAATATCAACCCAAGGATTGAAGCTTTTCCTTGGCACCTCATTTGCGGATCCGCAATAAGGTTCGAATTCCTCTTCTTTAGGAATCATGTCGACCGGGTTCATCGTAGGTCCCTAGCAAGATGATTCCTACACCTTCTAATTGTACCTTGGCTAGAAGCCTTCAACCAATTCCGAAGGACAGTCGGGAAGGGGCTCCTTGAACTCACGCACCAAACATTTTTAGTACTCAACGTATGGAGCAAAGGCAGCCACAAATCCCTTGAATTTGGACATTCCATTTTGCCAATAGTCAATGTACTTTTCAATTCCTAACAAAATAAAATCCTTGCTCAAGGTTGCTTTCCATACCGCTTCCATTGCCTTTTCTTGATTTCCCGTGGCTTCCGGAACTTCATTGCCCTACATGGACTTGAAAGGAATAGGTTTAGGACAACCCCGAAGGAGCTTCGGACAACCTCTGCGGTCTTTCTTCCATAGGCATCAAGAAGGTCTATCAGATGGTAGCCATTGTGAATCAATTGCTGATTTCTTATACTTCATGACGGAGACTCCATAATTAATATCCACGTAGAACTGGAAGAGGTGTATCTCCCCCAAACCAATTAGTTTACTTGTGCCACTGCATAGGTACCCCTTGACGAACAACTTGAAATCCGCCACCTCTTGGACGAATTTTGGCATGAATGACAATTCCTAGGACTCCATGAAAACTTTCATGAGATCTGTGACGACAAACGTGTTCTTGCTCTTTAAAGCCTTGGAGAGGTGGCTGAAATACACATCGATGTCCTTATGAGTATATCCGACTAATAGAAAACTGACTTGAATTTCCTTAAAGACTCCTCGCACAGTAAGCAAAGACAAAAAAGTGTCGCAACACAGGGTAAGTGAAATTCCCTATTATGCTCACAAAAACCACTTTAAAGCATAACAAAGTGACTCTAAAGATCAAACACAAGAGACTCTGTGAAGTATTTCATATTGCTAAACAGTTTGGGGGTAAAAGTTAGTACAAATCCTTTCCTTTCACTCCGGCTTTCCCTTCCCCCCTAAACTGGATAATGCCTTTGACCAAAGATCACTAATCTGGACTGTATTTCTTCTTGATTCGAACCACGATCCAGTCACTCAATCAACTCAAAACTATCTGGACTCAACACATTTGTCCGGATTTTCCTACTAAGGCTGAGGATCTATTCTTCCTCAGTTTTTGTTCCCGCTTTCTATTCCTGTTTTGCTTAGCCTCTGTTGGCACTTTAGAGGGATCTGCCACTTGCTTTTTAGAGAGGTAGGCCACCACTCCTTTAGGAACTTATAGTGACGGAAGACTCCCTCGACTAATCTAATCTCCTATTCTAACAGGACCTGGTTTGATCTTTTACAACAGACCAGAAACAAATCCAACCTGCAGGTCACACAAAAAAAAACCATACGATCTTCTCCAACTACAACGAGCTCAGTACTTCCTCTAATTCGTGCAAAATTAAGGTGGCTACAAGTACATCCGCCCATACCAACGCAATCCAAAGTTCTTCTGTTTACTGTTTCAAATGGCGAAACCTCTCAAGCAATTGGATGCTAAACCAAATATCTCATCCAATAGCTCTAGCACAGTTAAGAATCCCTTCCCTAACTGCCTAGCCTAACACTGGCTATCTCACCCGAAATAATGAACTCTAAATCTATCGAGGTGCAATGACTCACTTCCAACGCTTACAACCCGTTCACATGCACATACAATCAAAGGAAAGAACCAAGAGGAGAAATTCCTGTCACACTCCATTCATCAGTACTCAATCTCTCACACTTACCAGGCCACACTTTGGGAAGGCAAAAAAACAATAGAAAATACAAAGATACACAGAATATGCAAGGAAAAGACTTTCAGTCTCAGTTTTGAGATTTGAATTATATACAAAATTTTTACAAAAAGTAATCCAGAAAATCCGGCATTGATCCGACCAAGATTTTTGGATCTAACCTCTTTCTAATTTTCCGGGATAAGGTCCGGTCTAACAAAATTTCCTACTTCTAAATTTCTAACTACCTACTCAATCTATGGGGGTCCACTACTATCTGGAGTATCATGTGTTGATACTTCACTGAGGTTCTTACTCTTTTCTCCTCCTTCCGGAATGCGTTCCAATTTTACAGGGAGGGTTTTCCCTGTCCTCGACATTGGAGCTCTTGTCATAGAAGTTCTTCCCCTTTCCTTTTCCTTTGAGACCAAAGTCTCAAACTTCCCCTCTAGGATCTCAATGTCATCTAATTCATCCGGGATCAAAATCCCGAATAAGGAGATCGGATCACTCCAGATCTTCCGACTACTCTCCTCAATCTCCTTGGCATCCTTCCGGAACTCCTTCATGGTGTCCTCCATCTCCTCGGTGAAGTCAACAAGGATGCGAACAATCCGAGTCCCAGAAAGCTTCTAGTATCTATGCACTTTCTCGTCAAATAACTTGGCCTTCGCCATCACATCTCCGGATGCTCCCACCACCAGAGTCATCCGTTCGATTGATGCTTTGGTTTCATCTTGTAGCGACCTTGCAGCTCTCACCTACTCCCGGTTGGGCTCTAGATCCTTCCGTAAGCCTTGGATCTCTCCTCGCAACCGGAGCACCAACTCATCCATCTCACGAGATTAATGTTTTGTTTAAACATCTGGTCCTCCAGCTCTCGGATCACGTCTGGATTGTTGATGCAGTTCGCCACCGCTTCCAGTAACGCACTGCCCACCTTTCCACCTACCAAGTCCGCCACTTCACGGAGCGTGGTGTTCTTGACATCCCAATCCGCTCTCACTGCAGTGAGAATCCGGATTAGGTCATTGAAAGGACCCATAAAGTTCGTCAATTGGGTCAATGGAGCCGCCTTCAGTTTGGCCTCTTCCCTTGGCTCCACCTTCTTAGAAACAGCCAGTTCCGCTCTAACCACCGGTTCCAGTTCTTTGTCCTTGTTAGGTCCGGAAGGGGATCCTCTCAGGTTGGGCATCCACTTGCTCCTCCTTCGGTTGAGGGGAGTCTCTTCTTCCTCCTCCTAGGCCCTCTTCCTCGGATTTTCATCCTTGTCTTCTAGCACTAGGCTATCTAGTTCGGTCTCGGATCCCTCATCATTTGATCCTTCGAACTTCCGAAGAGCCATCTAAGCTCTCCACTCCTTATTCTCCTCAGGGGTCAAAAGCCCCTATTCTTGTACAAGTGAAAAAGGTAGGGGCATACCGGAATAGCCCTACTCTTTCTTACATTGGCCACCAACGCGTTGACCATCCCGCAGATGAAGTTCGCCAAATCCATTTTCTTCTCCCCGTTTAGGGCTCCGAAAATGGCGTTCCCGATCATGGAAGTAATCCATGTAGGTTTTTCTAGATGCAAGATTGGCACTAGAAATTCCAAGAGTCTGCGGTGTTGTCCGTCGATGCAATCTTGTATTGCGTATCCGTCCTTGGAATTGGCCGTGCCCTTGAACTTCCCCTTCACAAAGTCCCCCTTCCGGCTGGCCTGCGTTGTGCCTCCCTATTCGAAATCATACACCCCTCTCCAAATCTCCTTGTCCACATGGGCGGAACTAGGCGAATGGTGTTGTCAAATTGATTAGGAGCTCCCTCTATGAGTTCCCTAACTATAACCACGGTTTTCTGTAGAAACCCATGCATCTCATGACGGAGAGATCCTCCATCAACTCGGATCTCTCACGATCCCCACTAGACTCTACCAGCACCACCTTTCTGACTTTGATTTCTGCCTTAGGTGTGCTCTCTTGTCCTAGAGATCTTGGGCACTTTAGCTGCGGCATCTGGCTCCTCACCGATTCACTACCTCACTTCCCTCCTAGCCACACGTCCCGTTCCTCACAATCTCTCCTCGGTCTCAACCGAGTTAACACCTGTGCCAAATCTCACACAAACTCTCGCGACGCTCGCCCGATCTCAACCAGCCACACACAACTAACACTTGTACCTTAATCTAATCCCTACACAATGTCTGAGCACAATCACTATTTTATTCAAATTAGAAGAGTCCCTACTTTATTCAAATTGTACATTGAATTGATGGTAATTGACTTGTTATCTAATGTACATATCATTAGATGTTGAGTAGAAATAACTAAATTTGTTTACAATGAGGTATCTTGTTATTCTTCATAAATGAAGCTTGAATGATTTGTAATTACCTTATTTACTACCTGGGTTGTAAAAATTTTAGGAGAAGGGCAACCATATGGATGGATGTGCACGGTGAATAAAAAGAGATGGTCTATATACAAGTGAGGTGGTAGAAAGTGAAACAATCTATATGGGATATGTAAAGCAAGAATTGTCTTCAATATGAAATGTTTAAAATAATATGATCTAGATGTGTAAAATAATGTCAAGATGTACAATGATCAAATTTCTATATTCTAATTATCCCATCTAACTTAAATTAAACTAATTATGGACTTTGGCAAGTCTATAAATAACATATGCATGTGCCAAAACATGATGAAAATATATACATGGGGTACATTTTAAATTCGAAACGTACAAATGTATCGGTTGCCAGCCGATACCTTAATTGTCCATAATTTGCAAAAAAATCTAGAATTAGTTAAATATAAGATATCTCTTTTGTCTCACCATGGACAAGGAATGGATATAAATATGACCTCTATATCTTTCATTCTCACTAACGTTCAATGAAGAAATTCTTCATTTGGCCATCAAAAATTCTCTATATGGTAGATGGTAAGTTTCCTTTAATGCTTGTTCAATTCAACAATTTTGCTTGTTTAATTTTTAAATTTATTTTAAATAATTTTTTTAATCTTGCCTCTTGGATAGTGTATGCACTAATTGATGTCCTAAGAAATGTCTAAGTTCACGTCTCCAAAACCCTAAACCAATACCAATTGCCATATCACCAAAACTAACTACCATGTCGAACTACCCCTTCTTCCCTAGCTTTCCTTGCTTTCTCACCTTTGTTGCGCCATCTTCTCTTCCGACTTCTTTTGGCTCCTATAGTTCAGCTCCGCTGCAATTCCGCTCAACTCAGTTCCGCTGCAGTTTAGCTCCAATTCAGGCTTTTTTCGGGGGGGGAGTATAGTTCGTCGTTCCCGCCCACCCGGCACATTTCAAATTTGCCGCCTCCGCTTGCTGCAAGCCCGCTCGCTCCGTTTTCAGGTCCTCGCATCTTCTCACCAATAGGTCCATTTCAGGTATTAGCGACACCATTGCAATCGTCTTGTTGTCCTCTACATTATATAAAAAATTGTTTTTTTTTTGGTCGACATTTTTTGATTTTTTCCACGCTGTGGCTCAGACTCATGGCGGAAATCCCCCGACGTCTCCAGCAAGTTTCTACCAGTGCCACACGAAAGCAGATCATCACATGGATGGTGCAAAACGAATCAATCCATGGTCTCCCCGGTCTCTACAACCGCACCATCCATGCTTTCCCCGAGCATTTTCGAGGTCAACGAAGCTCCAATTTGATGCGTGCATCGCGTTGGTGGGCACTCCATGATCGATATTGCAACGAAGGAGAAGAGCCCCAAGAGCTTCCACCAATTTCATGCATCCGCAGCCAATCTGGAGGACAAAAACAGCTCCGTACAAAGGCAGCACCCGGTCGTGGTCACAAACGCTCCGAATGGGTACAGTGGCTCTACCCGCTCTTACTTGATGCATTCGTGCATTTCAAAAAAACTGGTGTGAAATTCTCTCCCCGTTTGCTAATTGAGTTAGCAAAAACGATCCTACTGGACCCTACATCCCCTTATACAACCCTATCCAAAGATCCTAAGGACAATGTTTTATTGCTTGAAAAACTAACCCACTGTTGGATCCAACAATTCATGCATATCCAAAACATTGTCCTCTTATCTCAAAGAGGTCGTCTCACTTGCAGTCCTGAAAAAGAACAAGAAATTGAGATGCAAGTTGCATACCATCTAGGAATCTTAAATCAAGGATTTTAGGATGGCACCTTTGATGAAAATCTAATGGAGAATATAGACGAAACCCATTTTGTTCTAAATATGGACAACGGTAGAACATTAGGCTTCCGTGGTGACACAACAGTCAAATATGCCGAGGTAGCATCGGGTGGAGATTCAATGACGATGGTCATTAGAATCTCAGGGGGGCGATGATCCATGATCGAAGCTCCTATGTTGATATTTACAAATCCGAACAGCAATTATCCAATTCGAGGATTGAATGACAACATCCCAGGGGTATGTTATCATACGGATCCTAAAGGGTGGATGGATCAAACTCTATTTTCAGATTATTTTGTAGAACCACGAGCCTTCCAATCTAATGTCCATGGCCGCTCAAAATTTATTTGGGTAGATAATTGTACCGGTCATAACATGACCCCAAGACTTAGCACTGTTTTGGAAGCCAAAAATGCCATCTTGAAATACTTGCCACCTTGTTCGACCCACCTTTGCCAACTAGCAGACACGTTCATTATTTCTAAGGTGAAAGATGCATGGACCAAAAGATGGGAGGCAAAGAAAACAGACTTAATAGCATCGAATGCTTGGCAGAATACACCTCGAGCGGATGGTGGTTGGTCAGGGAAACTCTCAAATCCGGGTAAGAGGTTTTTCTTACAGTTAGCTGCTGATTCTATTGAAGATGTCAACCGGGAACTTGATTGTGACAATATCAGCTATGCTAGAAAAGCCATGATCAGATTTGGTATGTCTTTAGCTCTAGATGGCAGTTGGAGTGTGGAGCAATTTTTCCCACATTTGCAGGAGATAGTAGGAAAGTATGGGCAGGTTTTTCTAAGGCAACATGTGCCTCCGAGAATCTAAAATTTGTACTTCCATGATTTTTAGAAATTACAATGTACATTCCATCTTCTTTATGTTATAAACCACTCTTTCATTGATAATGCTTATTGTATACTTTTAATTAATCACTTTTAACTTCCTACGCTTTGAATGTCATTGTTTTGCATGTATTTCCTGAATTTTCTAAATTCACAAACACTAAATTCAAACATGTAACTTTTTGGCAAGTCTCTCAAATCACCGTAGTTCACATTTAGTGTTTGAATTGACATTTAATGTTATTTACTTTCATAGGGTAATTGGCTTTTAGTATATGCCTTCGTATTTAGTGTACAAGACACTTAATATCATCATTAGTGTACTTCAAATGTCGGCCAAAGCTCAAATCGAATTGAAGGCAATCGATCTATTGTTCTAACCCTTCTTGGATTTGCGTCCCCCGGAGGCCAGCTATGTATCACGAATTGCCGAATTGGAACAAATGTAGTGCGAATCAAGTGAAGAAAACCAGGAATTAAGAAAAACTACCCTTTCGATCCGGCATATTGATCACTGTCCTCAAAAAAGGAATGGAATGGAAGAATGAATGATTGTGCGGATTGCGAGAGAGAGAGAAGAGGAACGCTAACTGATCAATCTTGCCCATGAAGTTTCCAATCAAATCACATCTTCAGCTTCATCCGGCAGTGCAGGTTCAATTCGTCCGAATTGATCGGAGAAGGGGGACCTTAACTATCTTACCGATTGTTGCTCGTCCGAGGTGCAATTTTAGGGTTTACACAACTCACCGTTTTCCAAAATAGAAAATGAAAGGCGTGGCACTGTGGCAAGCCTTTCCTCTCTTTTAGTGTGGCTACGTAAATAGTGTCACTCGGAATTTCAGCCATGGGGGGCTTCAAAGTCGTTGTCCTGATAAGTGATGAGATTCTTAATGAGTAGACAAAAGATGATCCGTTCACTTGAAATACTGTTTGAATTGAACAAAGGCCTTAACCTCGTGAGGACACGGCCCCCATGACCAAGGTAGTTACCAAAACTCTCTGGTTATTGAACCAATAGGCACAATCACTTTTGCTTCAGCCAACAATGAAGTCATTCATTGGAGCATTGTGGTCCACAACGTACTTATTGGATTAAACAATTGAAAAATGATTATGGGTTTTCAATATAAACGTCATGGCAAACATTTTGCGTATGATGGATGACAAAAAAATTCTTCTATGTAGGATAGAAGTGCAACTATTCGTCCTTGAAAATTTGCAAGAAAAGGAGAGGTCTTCTATAATAGCTTGTCTTGTAATGAGTGCTTTTATAATTTTTTAAGCCAATGCTTGACACAATCATAAAAACTAATGATTTCTAAAGTCACCCCATCATCTCGTTTCGTTATCCTTTAAGGGTTAAGAAATTCCTCCCTAAGGTGACTCACCAAGGAATCCAAATACATTCATCCTTTGGTGCACTAAATTTGTGTCACTTCTTATAGACCAATTTTTCTCATAATCTTACTTATTATTACTCTACGAAAATAGAAGAAAAAAAACTTGGATCATGGCATTTTCAAAAAGATCTTCAATAAATACATGATTTGACAAAAATTAGATGTAGTTTAGAAATGGTAAATGAATACTATGGATGAAAATATTTACCATAGTTGTAGGGCAAGTTTGGCTGAAAATACTTCTAAAAATAGACTCCAAAAATTTTAGGGATTTCTTTTCAAAAAAAAAATTGTGTAGTAAAAAAAGAGATATTGGCAAATAATTTTACTTTTAGCATCTTTTAAACCTTAGTTTTTGGAAAAATATATTTATTTTGCAAAAGCTTTAAGGTGCCAATCGTGTGATTCATATCTAAATATATAGTATGTAGTCAATATAGCAATAACCTATCTTTTAGGTGGATAGTGAGGTAGAGGTTCATCCCACTTCTCCATCCAATATATTTTTTCTAACTTTCCAATCTAACCCCCAACCCAAATTAAATATTTTTTTAATTCTCCAAACCTGAACCCGACCCCAAATCCAAACCCAACTCCAACCTCACCCAAACCCTAAACATCTCCCCCCCCCTAATTTGTAATTTGAGATTGACATGGGATTGTACAATTGATATGGGATTTTAATATATTACATGTATACATCTTCTATATATGTATTTGTACTCATACTCGTATCCCTACATATACCATATTTATTTTCTATATTTATATTTGTATTTTGTATTTGTATCTATATTTTATACATGCATTTGTATCCATCTTCTATACATGTATTTGTATCCATCTTTTATACAAGTATTTTTATCTGTATTCTAAATCCGTATCCATATTTGTTTTTGTATATATTTTTTTGTATCCCAGATCAACAGCTTGGAAATTGATTTTTTTTTCCTATGAAAAGATCTGCAATCTAAAATTTTTTTAAATAAAAAATGAAAAGAGGGGCAAGAGGAGGGGAGATTGCATCTTTTCACTAGATAGTATGTGGTGTATAAAATAATATTTTATTATCATTTTGGTAAAGATGTCAACTCTTTTTTCAATTATTCATGTGATACATGGATACAACTTGGTGATATCTATATCCAAAAATAGGTGATACCTAGGTACAATCAAGAAATTTGTCTTGGAATACGACAATAATCTAGCCATCAATTCGACCCTCCAAATAAAAAATTCCTTTACAAAAAATAGACAACGCCTCTAGACTATAGCCTAATGATAAAAACTTGTGGTATAAAAGAAACAAGGATATGGTAACAACATTGTAAATTGCACACATTCTGAAACCGTATAGGCTAAATTCTTGCATAAAATGTACTTCCACTATTCACAAGAGTATGGTTGGTTACCCTAAACCCTATTATCAACACTTTGAAAATCTATGGTTTATTCATATGGTGTGCAAAAAACACATTCTTTGAGAGTCTAGAATCTACTTTTGGCTTCCCACAAAACCTCACCAAAAGTTCTTCAAAATAATAATGGCAACCATGCTAAATTGCTTATTTGTGCAATTTTAGGTCTAGTTACCTTATAAAGTGACATGCTTTAAAATTGCATACTTAGGCTCTAAGGCCACCCACATCCTCAAATGTACACTATTTTTTCATAGCCTTTAGCAATGTACAAATAGTGTACATTTCAGGGGGTGGGCAATTTTAGAGCCATAGATCTTTTCAACTTCAAAATTTGGTAATTAATTCCGCAAAGCTGCAAAAATATGAAACAACTTGGATTAGAAGCCAATTCCACTTGTCTTTCAAGGAAAATTTACTGAAAATTATTTGAAGAAGCTTCACCTCCCCAAAATTCAATTTCAGTTCTTAAGGTGGGCGAATTCTTGACTTGTTACCATATTGTAAAATGAATGATTGTTCCTACACACTGACTATCTTGCATTTGAGGGTGTCATGCTCTGCCAGACTGCCACCAACATGAATCAAAACCTGGATTAATATAAAGGTTGCCTTTCATTCAGTTCTTTTCTAGGGGCAAGTACAGTTCATCTAATTGTATCAAAAAGAACAGGAAAGAGAAAAAATTTAACCCTTAAACATCGAGGTGGACGTTTTGCATCCGATAGATGACAAAGGATCTCTGTATGTATGTAGGACAGAAGTGTAACTATTCATCCTTGAAATTTTGCAAGGAAAGAGGAGGTCTTTTGTCTTGCAACGAGTGCTTCTAAGCCAATGCTTCACACAGTCATAAAAACTGATGATTCCCAAAGTCACGTCGTCCTTGAAAGGGTGAAATAAGATTTTAAAACTGTAGGTTCCATCTAAAAGTCACCCACTGCGCTCATGCCTCTTTCCACAAAAAAAAATTAACTTTTAGATTTTGCATTTCAAATGTTTACCGATTGTTCATCAGTCCGTCTGATTCGCTCCACCCCCCAATAGGCAAGGCTAGGGAGGACTGACCCCTCTATTGCCCCAACAGAGGGTAAAATGTAAAAACTGCCCCCTATTTTGTGCCGTTAAAATTCTAGATTTAGTTACTCCCCCTAGCTAATTTGGGGTCTCTGATTCCAAATATGATTTCAGAATTTGAAAAAAAAAATTGTTTGAAAAATATGAAGTTCCAGCATTTTCTACGAGGGTAAGAAAAAGGGCAATAGAGGGGTCAGTCCTCCTTGGCCCAATAGGCAATGGTAGTCGCCAGAAGTTACTGTGTACCGACAACTAAGGCTCCAGCTCCCGGTTTTCGGCGACTGGTGCAGGACCCATCAGAAGGCAGCAGGGCTTTTTCTCTTTTCTTTCCTGGGGCCAGATTGCACCGAAAAAAATAGTTTGGCCAAAAAATGCCAAAAAACTCGGATGCAATCACCAAAGCACTTTGAAATAAAAGAAAATATTTGACTAAATTGCTAGATTGTGGATGAAAACCGAATTATAGACATGTGATATGTGCTATTGTGACACCAGAATTTGGTGCCTTGGGCATTGATGGGTTAAGAGGCGAGACGTTAACTACCCCCACGAAACATTGGAGGGGGGTCTGACAGTGGGCCCTCTGGCTCAACCCGGAGGCCCACCTGCCTGGGTCAGCTTCCTCCCGTCCGTCCCCTCAGTTTCGTCTTGAGGTTTTGGGATCTTGCTTCGGCGCGCCTCTATACTTCAGGTGTGCCTTTGTCCAGGCCGTGGTTGTCATTTTATTCTCTCTCTTTGTGTATGATCGACTCGGATTTGAAGCAAGTGGGAGTGGAAGAGGTGGGGAGCTTAATTGAGATTGAAGCCTTGCCACCTTGCAATTACTTGCATCTAGCTATAGTCATGTTGGAGGTGTTTGCAACCTTGTTTTTGTTTGTTCTCTTGGTGGTGGTGTTCTCTTTCTTTCTAATTGTTGCAAGATTTTGATACAAGAACATTGATATAGGAAATGAAGATTATTTTGATTTGAGTCCTTGGGAGTAGGAAGTGAAGGAGATGAGCCTCGCAACCCATGCAAGTGTGAACAATTCAATGAGGTACTAACTGCATTTTGTTTTATTTTGAGAAGTGAATCAATTTCATTGCAAAGAAAAATCTTGGATTGCAAAGTGTAATGTAGGAACTTTAGATATTTTTCACTCCTTCAAGGAGTTGTATATGTTCAAGTTAATTGTGCAAAGAAGGTTCATTCTTTACTTCTACTTGCCTTGCCATGAAGCATTATGTACTTTATGTCTTCATTGGAGTTACTATAATGTTGAAATGCATTTTGAAGCATGAGCTCATTATGAAGGATCCCTTTGCTTGAGAAGATCTATCTTAAAGTGTCAATGTAATTCAAAAAATTTAATGAGATTTAGCAAGTATTGTTTCTAGTTATAATATATGGTTGAACAATGTTATGTCTTTGAAACTGCTCAACCTAAATACCCTTATTCACTAGAAGTATCTTCACATAGTTTCAAATCTAATTCAAAGTATTGTATCTTTTGCATTTAATGTTCAAATTAAATTAAATATATTGGAAAATTTGTAGTCTCTCTTTTAGTTTGTGAGGGAAATTTTTAAAATTAATCCAAAATGTATTCAATTTTTGAGAAACAATCAAAGTTAAAAGATGCAATTTGAATTCAACATATTGCATTTGATGGCTACAACTTCTGGGGCTTGTATTTTCTTCTCTCAATGTTTTTTTTCAATGAAGTTTGATGTATTATGTTTCTCTTAAAATGTAGTTATTGTAGAAAAAATTTCATGTGAATTCTAGTTGTTTTGAATGTTTGGGAGCAATTCAAAGTTTAAAATTCCCACATTGTTGCATTACATTTAACTTTTGGTGACTTGTTTCATCTTCATGTAATATTTTTTTTCAATTGAAAAAAAGAAGACAAGTAGCACGTATTAGTCTATTCTTTCTACCTAAACTTTCATACGAATCCAAGAAGTTATGAGCATCTACAAAGCATTATAGTAGAAGGAGGTTTAACTTAAGAATGTTTTGAGTAACTCCTTTTGCTATTTTTTGACATTTCAAAGCCATTTTGCTAATGTTTTTAACAATTCAATGATAATTTATTTTATCAATATGTTTTTATTTTGGTTTAGGATCACTTTATAAGTTAGAATAATGTCATCTGGTGTCTATAATACCTAAGGTCAACAAATGTGCAATTGGTTCTATTTGAATTATTTTTCTTTTTTTCAGATTCTAAGGTTCTTAGATTTCTTTGTAATGAAGATTTTAAAATGTCACAATGTAGATGAGCTATGATGAAGTCCCTTTCCAATACCAATTCCTATCTTTGTTGTATTCGTGATTAATTATAGTGTAATGCTTGCCTTCATATTCTATAGGAATTATTGTATGTATAAGGACAATGTGTGTTAAATTTCGTATTGCAATGTTAATGGTGGTGCACTTTAGGGTTACAAAAACAAACATGATATCTTTATAAGTCTAGAAGAGACATATATACTTAGTATATATAACAAGACTTCTACATACGAGATTTTTATATGCTTGAAAGTACTACACCTATGGTGGATAAAGGAAAAGGGTTGCTTGAAGACGATTACCATGATTATGAGAAGAATATACACTCTATGCTTGGTTTTGGTAGTGGACATATTGCCACTACAACAAAAGTAGTGTTTTATGACTACAAAATATGACTGCAGTGAGTCGTAAAAACAAAAAATATGACTCACGCAGAAATCACTATAGATGACTCGAGTTATGACTGACTCTAGTCGTTTGGAGGCAGTCGCTTCAGACATTAGTCATATTGGCAGTCATATGAATTGAAGGGTATAAATATCCATATTTAGCCATAATATGTCAATATGGCGTATATTTTGACTATCATAGGGGTCTTGACTTTTTCTTGAGTTACCTGGGCAAATAAAAAATCCTATGTGGAATATGACTATGGTGAGTCATATTTTTTGATGACATGAAATATGACTGCAGTGAGTCATATGTAATGATATGGAATATGACTGTAGTGAGTCATATTTTGCAGTGATGTGAAATATGACTGTAGTGAGTCATATTTTGCAATGATGTAGAATATGACTGTAGTGAGTCATATTTTGCAGTGATGTGAAATATGACCCTTCTAAGTCATATTTTGTAGTGATGTAGAATATAACTGTGGGAAGTCATATTTTTTTATAACACGGAATATGACTATGGTGAGTCATATTTTTTGTTTATATAGAATGTGACTACGGTGAATCATATTTTTGAATGACATAGAATATAACTACGATGAGTCATATGTTTGGTTGATGAAGAATATGACTACGGTGAGTCATATTTTTTAGTAACGTGAAATATAACTTTTTCCAGTCATATTTTTGAATGATGTGTAAAACAATTGTTTTCAATCATATTTTTTGATGATTTGTAAAACGACCATGTGTAGTCATACATCAACATAATTTAGTAGTTAAGTAAGAGAATTCATTTAATTAAAAATGAGGATATATGATTTCCTAAATGACAAAAATTAATCACATTTTTTTAAATAATATTTTTAAATAACATTTATTAGTTACTAACACAAAATATTTCACAATAGCTCTTTATATACGTATATTTCCACATACTTGTAGAATCTATATTCCAACAAAAATGTAAAGATGTTATCTCTTTTGTATTGCAAGTAGCCTTCAATAACTTCATTTCAACCTCCAATGCCTACATGTATAAACAAGAAGGTTAGTTTTCAATAAATGAACAATATAATTCTAACTTTAAAGATTTAAAGGACTACAAAATATATAAACATGTTTAAGATAAAAAAAAATTACAATCATTATATATTCAAAAAATATAAATAATAAAAAAAATAACAATGATGATAGAGAGACTAAGAAGCAAAAAGTAGCAAAAAAGAAGAAATAAAAACTAAGTGACATTATGACTGCAAAATACGACTGCAAAATATAACTACAAAATATAACTAGGAAGCAAGAAGAAGAAAAACCTAAGATGAAAGAAGAAACAAAAGTTAAAAGGCAAGAAGAAGCAAAATCTAAGATGGAAAAAGAAGTAAAATCTAAGATGGAAGAAGAAGCAAAAATTAGGAGGCAAGAAGAAGCAAAATCTAAGAAGTAAGAAGGAGCAAAACTTAAGAAAGAAGAAGAAACAAAATTTAAAAAGGAAGAAGAAGAGAAATCTAAAAAGGAAGAAGAAATAAAACCTAAAAAGCAAAACTTAAGAAGCAAGAAGAAGAAACTTAAAAAGGAAAAAGAAATAAAAGTTGAAAGGCAAGAAGAAGCAAAACCTAAGAAAGAAGAAGAAGCAAAAGCTAAGTAGGAAGAAGAAGCAAACCTAAGAAGCAAGAAGTAAGGAACAAAATCAAATAAGAAGAAGCAAAAAGAAGAAAAACCTAAGAGGCAACAAGAAACAAAACTTAAGAAGCAACAAAAACAAAGAAGAAGGAACAAAAAAGAAAGAAGAAAAAGCAAAACCTAAATAGAAAGAAGAAGCAAAACCTAAGAAGTAAAAAGAAGTAAAAAGAAGCAAGAAGAAGAAAAACCTAAGAAGTAGGAGGAAGTAAGAAGAAGCAAGAAGAAGAAAAACCTAAGAAGCAACAAAAAACAAAATTTAAGAAGCAACAAAAACAAAGAAGAAAGAATAAAAAAGAAAGAAGAAGGGGCAAAAAGAGGAGTGGCTACAAAAAGTGGTGGCTAGGATTTCAAAACCCTAATTTTGTGGCGGCTAGGATTTCAAAACCCTATTTTGTGGCGGCTAGGGTTTCAAAATCATAAATTAGTGGCAACTACAAAAAAGTGATTTTCGAAAAATATGAATAGGTACTTTCTAAATATATTCCCTACTCAAATTATTTTTGGGCTGCCCTAAAAAGAAATCTTACTATTATGGAGATGCAATTGCAAAATATGATTAGAAAATATGACTAGACATTCTCTAAATATATTCCCTACCATTCTCTATGAAGTATTTTGGTGTTTCCAATGGCCATATACTATACGGCCATGATGTACAAGGCTAAAATATGACTCGCAGTCATATTTGCAGTCATATTTCTTTTACCTTCAAAAATATGAGTACAAGCAGTCGCTAGTCATCTTTAGTCATAATTTTGCAGTGATAAAACACTGCCATTGTTGTAGTGTGCAGAATTGAATCCTTATGGAACTATAGACATGAAAAATCCATTTTTATTAAATGCCATGGATTCTATTGCATCACAGAAAAGAGACAATTATGTGTAGCTACATATGAGTGAAGAAGCTCCTATACACCACTATGGTAATCTTCAACCTCTCCCACAAGACATTGAAGTTTGTGAAGATGAAGGAGAGCCACATATTTTTGAGAAGGAAAATAACTTGATTTGTGCATTGGCCAGGATGGTCCAAAATCCACCTATTGGGCCATTTCAACGTGAAGATTTGATTTGGACGGCTCATAAGGCCAATAATCGAGGTATTTACCAAGATAGTGAGATTATTGTTATCCTATGGAGCCGATTGGAGGATTTTATAGCTGAAGAGCAAAATGATGAAAATTTTCCATGCAAGTTTATAAAGGAGACCTTGAATGTCAACAAACCCGGCACTTTGTTGAGACCTCGAGCAAATAGTGCCTCTAAAGTGATTAGGTAATACGTTGTTTGATGTTTGTTGCACCACTTTAATTTATTGAAAACACAACTTCAATTATACTTTTATTATTATGCATTTCATTTTTTATACAACTCATCTTTAGGCTCATTAAAATGCATTTTCAATTCATGCAATTCTTTTGTCATTGTGTTTGACTTAAGAGTTGAATATGATGGCTTTTATTCAATGATTTTCTCAAATAACTTGTACGCAACAAAATTTGAGTTTACATGAAAATGTATATAAAATGCACATTTCCTTTGTATAGTTTCTTCTTCTACATGTTCTTTTATTTTTTGCATGTTCAATATTAGATAGTGTATCAAGCTTTGCAAGTTGAATTGCAAGAACTTTTGAATTATAGTAGTATTCATAATAATTTCATTATTCTAAATTTTTTTAAAATTTATACTAGTCTTGTTTTGACTTATCTATACAGATATAGGTGTCACTTTGATCCTGAAGACCACTCGGAAGTAATTTCTCATGATATAAAAGCCTTACTACGTTCCACTAAAAAGAAATGCAAGAAAGTGGAAGACAAACCAAAGCAAAAAGGCAAGAAAGTGCTTCTAGAATATGATGCTTTCAAAGCACAATATACCTTGGGAGGCAAAAAAAAAATGTGTTGGAAAAATTGAATTAGGCATGTCAATCAAGTGTGGATGCCAACGGTGTTTTATTGTGAAACAACCGTACTTGAACAATACTCTTTGTCAAATTATCTACTCTCAAACAGAACATGTCAATAAAGAAGGAATCCATTGTCATGGGAGTAGTATAGGGGGATTCTGTCATGCAATGGGTGGAATTCTTTCAGAAGACTTGAAGAAGCGCTTGTCTATAATGTTAAGTCTGGGGCTATCACCATTCTAGATAATGGCTCAACATAGAGCAGATGTGCGTGAGATGGCATTGTTGAACATGTTTCTTACTCGAAGCACATTTGTCATGCCTGATGATGTCTGAAACTTGTCTAATAAGCGAGTAGTAGAGCTTTGGCAAAAGCATCCTAGTAACCCTCAAAGCATAAAGATGTAGGTGAAGGAGAACCCAACAAGTGTTTTTCACTACAAGGAACATGTTTTACTAGACTTAAATTTAACAATTCAAGATGATGCCCCCTTTTTGCTAGGAATACAAACAAATTGGCAATTAGAAATGATGGTGACACATGGTCAAGGCAGTGCACTTGCTTTTAACGCTACATTTGGTACTACTAAAACCAGAGTAAACTACTATATCCTACAATTGAATTCATAATTTCTTTGTCTATTATTAAAAAAAACTATAATTCAATATTTATTTGATAGAAAATTTTTTATAGTCTTTTGTGATTATATTGCAGTATCCGTTGTATACTATCATAGTCTTTGATGAATGGCGAAATGGAATACCGGTTGGATTTTTCATCATCTCTAGAACACATGAAAAAGACTTACACGTTGTTCTACAAGAACTCAAAAATACAGTGCAATCTAAGGCACCAGGGTGAGCACCTAGCTCAATTATTGTAGACAATGCACAAGCCGAGATAAACGTTCTTAGGTGATTCCTACAAACTCTTTTAAATTGAAGACTATATTTGGTTGTACTAATTTCTTAAAAAGGTCTTCTTTCTTTTAAATTTACTCTACTTATTTGTCATTGTGATGTAGATCAATGTGGCTAGAGGCAAGGATCTTTTTGTGTCTTTAGCATGTTCGAAAGAGTTGGGCTGAGAATGCAGTTAAAAAGATTAGAACCGTTGGAGAGAGGACGTTTATTCTTAAGGCACTAGAGGATATAATGTATGGTAAAGGAATGTTACATGATGAATCTCCAATCGAATGAGCACATCAACAACTTGACAATCTTGTTGCAACAAGATCTTTGGCTGCAATATTTATAAAGTATATAGGAGAGCATTGACGTAGAAAAGTACAAATGTGGTGTACAAGATATTGGAGCATCCTTCATGCTAGTCAAAATACTAATGCTGCCATTGAATCTTATCACGGGAATTTGAAGAGTATTCTATACTCTGCAAAGAAAAAATTGAATGGTAAACGTATGGATTGGTTAATTTACCATTTAGTTCGAGATGTGTTATCCCATTATTGGTACAACGTTCATTTGAAGAAGTTTGGATTTGTGAAAAATACCCAACAAGAGTTCATAGTAGCATCTGACATCATTCGTGCAAAGTCCATTCTAGATTCACATGTTTTTGCTCTATCTTGATGGAATGATGTTGCTTTGGTAGCCTCAATGAACAACAAACCAAAAGTTTGGACAGTGCATTCTCCTGATTCAGAATGAGCTCAATGCAATTGCCCTATTGCAGATGAAGGTATGATCTGCAAGTATTTTATTAAAGTCTTTAAGATGCTCTATCCAAATATAGAAGATGGGCTCATTGTTAGGGAAGCTGGAACCCAACATGGCGTTAACAAAGACACTCCTTTGTCACAAGGATTATCTTCATCGCTCATAGAACATTATACTACAGAACTTCCAATTTTTATTGATGACGACATAGAAGCAATGGATATTCAATGTATTTAGGAAGAGCCCGTGGTCTCCAAGGAACAAGATCATGAAGTACGTGGGGTAGTTCGACCTAATGCTCATGTTGTTTTTGAAGAACTTCTAGTACTAGTAGATGAGCATGATTTGCATGATCATTTGGTAGCCGATCTTCAAGCTATACGAGGAAAGTACAAAAGCATGGTGGCACGAGGAGTAGCTAATGTGGGAGGATTCACTAGTATACGGTCCTTCCCAAAATTACCAGGTGATAACAATTTGATACGACGCAAAGGATTCCTTGAACCAAAGTCTAGGAGAATTAAAAAGTAGTATTTCATTGTGAACATGGTAGGCACAAGTATAGCCTTCATTCATATGTATCTTTTTTCATTACATTATTTTTTTCAATCTCTCAATTCCACTTGTGATTGTTAAGTTATTATAATTCAGAATGTTTACTACAAGAATTTTAATGAACCCCTATAAGAACAAGAATCATAGTTTGGGTATTTTCAAAACTCTGACAAATTTCATTGACTTCAAAATTTGAAATTTTTACATAGAATTTTTAAAATAGTTGCTAGTCACCACGATTTGAATGTGAAAATTAATTTCATGTTGTTTCAATAAATATTGTACAAATTAAAATTTCTTTCATATTTCAATGTCAAATATAAATTTATGGAATATTTCAAAAAATTACTAATTATTTTTTGGATATTTTATGAATTTATATCTACTAAAAATGTTGAACCCATTCAATTCTAAAAAAGGAGGTTGAAGTTATGAAGATTTTATATTGCAAGTAATGAAGAGAGGATACACATATGAAATTTTTTTTAGCTCTCGATTTTGAGGATCCATAAATGAAAATTAAGAAATAAATGTAATATTTGTTTAATGTAACATTTTAACCATAGGATGAATAATTTTTAATTTAAAAAAAAATTATAAGGAAAATAATGGTTTTTTTCATTCAATACCAAACTAGCACTACCACCTTGCAATTTCCAAATTTTTTGAAGAGAAATACAAATTTTTTTTTATTAAAATCTTTTAGAAATGTTTTCAATCTATCTTCAAACATATTGACCAAATGCACAAGATGTGGGACATACATGTTTTTTTAGAATTTAAAATATAAAACTTCAACTTTTATAGGATTAGAGAAATGCACATTTTTTAATTTTGTCACATTGAACTTCTAATCTATTGAAAAATTCATTTTAATATTTTGAGACAATGTACTTGAACAAATTAACCAAAAGACTTTATGATGAGATTTATTGAAAAAAGAATATTGATGAAGATTTCAACCTCCCTCTTGGAACGAGTATTGTTTTAAAAGTACTAGTATCTCCATTGGCTACTTCACTGCTTGCCACCACCAAAATGAAATTAAAAAATAATTTTCTAATTTTTTAATTCATTAAAACTTTAAATTGAATAACTTCCACATTGTAGCATGAGATGATGCATTTTTTTATACAAAACAAAAGCTCTATGCATAGAAGAGAGTAAGGGATTTTGAGGTGGCATGAATAAAAAGGTTATTTGTCTCAAAAGAAAAGATAATTGACTTAAGTTTTTAAATTTTAAAAAATCCTTAATTTTCACTCCATACATCCAAATGCCATAGAATTTGGCACATATATATATAGCCTTCTACAAAAAAGATTGCAAGGAATTTGTTTAGTGGCATTTAGAGATGCAATGTAAAAGTTGTATTTTTTCCAAAACAAAATATAATTTGCTTTAGTTTTTTAATTATAAGAAATTGTTAACTTTCACACCGTAGGTCCAGCCACCACAAAACTTGGTACAAATAGAAAGCCTTTTGCACAAAGGAGTGCAAAAAATTTGTTTAGTAGCATCCAATGATACAATGTAAAAGTTATGATTTTTCTAAGATAGAAGAGAATTTATTCAATTTTTTTTCTTCTTAAAAGCTTTGAAATTCAATAACTTTCACACCATAGTTCCAAACAAGACAAATCAAAATCCATGCACACCTCCTTGCAAATAGCTTTCCAATGGTATCAAGAATGCCACCGTACGCCTCAAGGTTTATTAAATCTCAATATATCAAATCAACAAATTAAAATTTAAAAAAGAAAAAAAGAAAAAAGAAAAAAAGAAAAAAAATTAATTAATTTAAAGTACAAGGTTTTTGTTTTTATTTTTGAAACAAATGGATAATTTCTAAGGTATAAGGTTTGAATGAAATTATTAAGTAAAAACTTTTGGAATTATAAAGAAAGAGTCTTTGAGGAAAGAGTGATAAGATGGCAAAGCAGTTCACTTAGGCTCACGCGATCTAGAACGAGATTGTTTGAAGGACAGGAGCCTGATGGGCGATGCTGGGACGGACAGAGGGGATGAAACTGAGGGGACAGACGTGAGGAAGCTGACCCGGGTAGGTGGGCCTCCGGGTTAAGCTAGAGGGCTCATTGTCAGACCCCCAAATGTTTCGTGGGGGTACTTAACGTCTTGCGGTTAAGAGCATCCCCATCAATGAGTTCCGTATCCTTAAAGCTTTAGGGAGAGGACCTCATATGCAGATAGAGATAAAGAAATTTCACCGCACCAACCTTTATCCAAAACCTGTATCTCTAAAATATACAGATTTTTTGTAAAACTCGTTTTGTATCCAGAGGCTCATATGGAGAACTCGCGAGGTCTCATCCCTATTTGATGTCCCAAGCTCAGTAAACAGATAGAGAAACGGAAGAGCTGGTGGGGATGCTCTAATAACCTCCCACCTTTTTGTTTTGCAGACAATTCTTTTGCAGACAATCGGTAGGTTCCTGGTAACTAGTCGTCGGCCAGCGGGGTATATGTTTCGTGCTCCTCTGCCCCTCCTCCAGACACTGGGGGTTTCATATCTTTCTTTCGCAATGTGTCGACTGCAGTGAGATCTTGAGGTGGGAGTTCGTTCAGTCTGCCTTACTGCTGGGCTTAAATTTGTGTCCATCTAAAAGAAGATGCAACTCCGCTGACGATGCAGATGTAGAAGCTTCTCTATTTATGTTCTTTGGTGGTAGCTCTCCGGTGGTTGAATAGTATGTTTGCGTTGTGGGAGACAGCTTGCGTGCTCGCACCGTGAGAATCAAGTACTCGCTCTGATAATTTCATCACTTCACACGGAGACTTTGGGCGTGGCGCAGGCGTGCAGACAGCAGCATAGCACTTCTGTGGAGAGCTCAGTTGAGAGGTAAATTTTGAACCTTTCCTTTCCTTTTTGGATTGGAGGAGAAAGTGTCAACTGCAAGCATGGAAATTTTTTCTTGACCGAAGTCTTGTTTTTTGTGTCCCGTCATGTTTGTGGTGAAGGTATGTGGTTTGTGTGAAGTATTCGGTACCTGCGTGCGGTTGTAGGGAACTGGACTGTGGTCCAACCACCCATTCCCGACCAGCGATCCACACCCAACTTGTAGTGTCCAGCTATTTCCAACCCAGGATGGAACAGATTTCCAACCAAAGCTTGGAATGTGTTTTCTTCCTCCTTTTCAAGGATGGGACTAATAAGATCGTTGGACATGTCACAAAGTAGGAGTCTAAGGTGAAGGCACCCGAAAGCGTCCCTGTTCCATTCTTGTACCCTAGACTTTCCTTAATGCGTCCTCCAAACGCATTTGAAGGACATATTCTTTAACTGTAATTCGCTGACTATTGATTTTTGTAGAATTCGATTTAGGGTCCACCTATTTGCATATGGGTAGCTACGATATATGGAATGACGGGTGTGGTGTCCGCTGATTAGAAATTTCGTCTTAGCTGTCCTCAGTTGGTCCTTGAATGCTTTATGCACTATTATATTTCGTGTCTGTGTAATTGTTGTTCTAGTCTTCCGACCAATACTTGATTAAGAGTCAGGTTGGCTAATCTTCTACTTTGCAAGTGGTAGAGTTGTACTATCATTCAAATGGTAGTGAGTCTTCTAGTGTTATCAGGATTTGGAGCACTAATTACAACAACGCAGATAGACTCTCTACGTCGTCTACGGGTCAAGGTCTGCTGCTTTCGGTCTCTTCTGTGACGGACCGGTTTGGACTCCGCCATTTCGGATCTGATACATGTAATAGTTTGATCTCAGTACCAGGTTGCAATGGAGACACTGATCTAGGAACAGGTCCCAAACCCGTTGACGAATCTTACGAAGCCCATGATCCGCTAGAATACATCGACTGATGTTTCTGAAATGGTGAACCTGTCAGTAATCGGCGGTTTTCTAGATGCCTCAGATCCATGCGATGTTGTCCTAGTAATTAGGGCTAGTCAGGACATTCATCCTTCTAGGTCTGTCCTGTTGATGTTTGGGTTTCAGGTTTTTGCCGCAGTTTGTGGGCTTGCTGCGGTTTTGCGGTTTTGTCTCGAATTTTTCTTTGTCCAGGTTTTGTGTCTGAGGACGATGCGGCCGCATTACTGAGGTTTGACTGAGGTTCCGTGTTTGCATTGTGGGTTCAGTTTTCGGGCACCGATGATTGAGAGCCTGGTATGAAGATCTTTGTCATTGCAGAATCAACTCTCACCAATAATACAGCATTTGGTCTGGAGATATGTGATAGACGTACTGCTGCAGGGTTTCGCAATGCAGACGGTTGGCATGCCTCCTGGTTGTATGGAGAGGTAAGGATTGCAACTACCATTTTATTCAATTTCTTTTTGTTTACACTTTTGGTATTGGAAATTGAACTAAGCCGGACCTTTTCTTTTGCGCTGATGGTTACGAATGGTATGCAGAGAGTGAAGGGCAATCTTTGATGCATTCCATCAGCGATGGGAATACGCAGTGAGCAGCGTTCATTTGAAATGACCTCTGAAATATGAGATCTTGCTGTATGTTGATTCTACGCTGGAACGATGGAGACTTGCTCGGGAAGTAATAGATCCTCGTCAGTTGAGGAGAAAGTGGACTTCTTGAGTGCTTGTGAACGCATCGTGCATGATACAGAGGAAGTTGTGAACCGTGGGAACTTGCTAAATGAGCGGCAATGCCGAGATTTGTCTTCCAAGCTTTTAAAAGCGGTTATATCCATACGAAAGATAACAAGATCATCTGGATTGATCTTCACGCCGTTTCTGCACATTCTGTGTCAATCTTTGGAGAAGGCAAAATTACTTGTGAGTGAATGTGCGGGAGAAGATTGGACTGCAGTAGCAGTATTTCAAGGCCAAAATGAAAGTGCATTTGAAGAGATCTTGCAGGAGGTTTCGTTCTGTTGCAGTGCGATTGGCAAGGAACACAGTATCACACAAGAAAGTGCTTTTCTAGACTATCATCTTTCGAGTTCGTCGTGGTTCTGGCCTACATCGGTGTCTGCCATTGAGAGTGACCGAGAAGACCTTCGAAGGAGGCTAGAACGCCTCGCAAGTGATTCTGTCAGCATCAAGGTGTTTGGTTATTTCGTACGAAAGCAGCAAGCTCAAAAGGAATGTCTCGCTAGGCACTTGCTCCAGAAGTTTAGTTGCGCATCTTCAGAATGTCTTTCCAATTCTTCGGATGTGTGCAAGGCAGGCTTCTGGAAGAAGGAGAGTGAACCTCCAGGGACGTGGGGGAACTCCAACTTTATTGGAGCTGGATCAGGGGCGAGCGGTGTCTGCAGGACGGAATGGTTGGGTGTGCCTTGTGCGAGGAAAGAGTTTCATGGCCAGGCTTCTGAGGCAACGTTTTTGAAGGAAGCGAGCATTTTGTCTCATTTGAAGCACCCTCGCATTGTGAATTTTCTTTGCTGTGGCAATGGTGAGTCGAAAGGGGATCGTTTTATTGCCATGGAGCTGATGGAGAAGAGCCTTTTCGATGTGATTGAAGATCAGAAGGGTGTGCATTTTGCATTGCCTGTAGCCGTTGACATCATTGTGCAAATAGCGGAGGGGATGCGCTATCTGCATGACCAGGGAGTTGCACATCGAGACCTGAAGCCACAAAACGTGGTTGTGAAAAGGTTGGACTCTACACATCTGCAGGATCAGTATTACTGTGTGAAGTTGGTTGATTTTGGAATGTCCAAGACTAAGGTTGAGGTATTGAAATCAGACACAATATCATATCGAGGCGTTGGCACTACGAGGTATAGGGCTCCCGAGGTTCATCCCAAAGCACATGTTGATGGTTTGGGTAAGGCCAAGTGGTTCCGAGTGGATGTCTATAGCTTTGCTATGACTTGTGCCCATGTTTTGTCCTTGAAGGCACCTTTTGAAGACATGGAGCAATTGAGTGAATTGTATGCATGCCTATTGGAGGGGGAGAGGCCAACGCTTCCTTCAGGCTTGCCAAAGAAGTTGGTTGCAATTTTACATGAGTGTTGGGATGTGAATCCTCTCATGAGACCTTCTTTTGTAGACATTTGTGGAAGGTTGCATTCACTTAGATTCAAAGTGTTTGGTCATGACATTTTGATTAGACAGATAGAGTGCCTCTCTAAGCTAGGTTCTAGGGGCTCTAGGAATGGTAAAGGAATAGGCAACTCAAGTATGGGTAGTTCCCTAGGAACAGGTCAAACTAGTTACTACACTGCTCAAGATTATAGTGTTTGTGATGGAGATGATAGAGCATGTGATGAGTAACTTGGGGATTCAACAAGGTATTACGATTTCTTACTAGTCTATTTCTTCATATGATCATTTTTAGTTTTTACATGAGAATTGAGTTGTTTTTACAAGATCATAATAATTTTTTGATTATAGATGTATTTGTAATCTATATATCTTGGTATTACAACCTTTACAACTAAGAATGAAGAATCATATTCGATGGTGTTGCTTATTGTGTTGTTGTTTTTAATTTATTGTGGATCCAATTGTAATTCAAATTGAGGGAGTCCCTACTTTATTCAAATTGTACATTCAATTGATGGTAATTGACTTGTTATCTAATTTACATATCATTGGATGTTGTATAGAAATAATTGATTTTGTTTGCAATGATTTTCATTTAAGAGGTATCTTGATATTCATTGTAAATGAAGCTTGAGTGATTTGCAACTATCTTACTATTGGTTATTATTTACTATTGGTGCTATAAAATAAGCCATTTTAACAAATGTTACCATCTTGGCTTCAATCTTGGTTGCCCTCCTAAGCTTTGGGTGTTTAAAATGCACCAATTGAGCAAATACATTGGGTTAAGTTGTCAAGGGTATTTGGAAGGAGAGTAACTTCCACCTTGTAAACATTATAAAAATATCCACGTTTTTGGTTGTGTTTTTATCACTAATACGAGATGTCCGACAAAACATGAAGATGTGAAAGGGCATCTAACTTGACAAGGTAGATTTTTGTAAACATTGCAAAGAACATTAGTATGTTATTGTAAATCCAACTTGATGTTATCATTGACACTCATGTTTTATTTAACATGATTGAAGACATATTGATGTTTTTTGGGACTTCCAAAAACATATATACTAGCACGTGAACAAATAGACCTATTCTAACCATGATTAAATTAGTAAAAACTACTACAGTCTATGGTAAAGATGTTGACCATATGTGAAAATTACAAAAGAACTAAAGAAGGGCAACCACATGGCATGCTTTCTAAAAAGAGGGAAATGAATGGATGTGCACCATGAATGAAAAGAGATGGTTTTTATACAAGTTGGTGGTAGGAAGTGAAATAGTCTATATGGGATATGTAAAGCAAGAATTGTCTTCAATGTAAAGTGTTTAAAACAATATGATCTAGATGTCTGAAACAACGTCAAGATGTACAATGACCAAATTCCTATATTCTAATTATTCCATATCTTTTGTCTCACTATGAAAAGGGAATGGATATATAACCTCTCTATCCTTCATTCTCACTAATGTTCAATAAAGAAATTCCTTCATTTTGCCATGAAAAATTCTCTTGATGATAGATGGTAAGTTCTCTCTAATTCTTGTTGAATTCAACAATTTGCTTGTTTAATTTTTTAATTTATTTTAAATAACTTTTTTGATCTTGCCTCTTGGATAGGGTATGCACTAATTGATGTCTTATAAGATGTCTAAGTTAACGTCTTCAAAACCCTAAACCAAAACCAATTGCCACATCACCAAAACTAACTATCACATCCAAAATTGGTGGGATCAAAGTTACAATCCACATCACTCATTGGATGGATGAAAAACTATCCCACATGGTACTATCTGTTCGTATCATGCGTACGTGGCGGTGACTTGTTTGACATGTGGCACATTTTGGACAGCTTCAAAGACTATGTTTTTTGTAACATTAGAAATAAACAACTTGAAATCTTCATGTTTCTTGTGATTTTTGCCCATTTTTTGCTCGTTAGTTATAACTATTTTTAGGAGACATTCTCTTTAACATCTAGCCTATCACACTAAATGCACTCTCACGTTTTTTCAAACATCTAAAAAAATCATGTTATCTTATAGTGAAAATTGTATGGAGTCCTTACATTTCAACTACAATTGAGTATGTGGAGAATGCACTTTACTAAATGCAAAATGGAAAATTGTATGCTTTAATAATTAATAAATATCTTCTTCATTTTCATTCTAAATGTTGTAATCTATGTAATCAATGTTATTTACCAATCATTCACTTAGTAGTGAAACTCTAGATTCTATTATTGAATCCCTAAACGGCTAAACTCCCTTTGTTTGCTAATTTTATTTCAAATATAACAAATGGAGATTTTAAAATGGCTTTTGGTGACATAATCATAGTCATGAAGGTTTAGAGATTACTTAATGACCATACCATTCATACACTAATATGCAAGAACTTACAAAATCATTGCCTCATTATTTGTCTTATTATCTACAATGATAGTATTCTCTTTAGTTTGCCAAAGTACTTCTAAGATCATTTCCAATTTGGGATACCAAATGAATGAATTTATGTTAGGAGGTGGTGTCATTGTGCACTTTATATAATAGACTAGCTTGAATACATGCTAGAGGTTGAATTTTGGCAAGGTTTCTACAATATCAAATTTTATCATGATTTATTGAAACTTGTATAGAAGGTGTAGGTATTTATTAATTTTGCGGGATATGAAATCTTTTTTTTAATTAAACTTTGAAAAAAAACTATGTTGCCTATGTACAAAACAAGCTACAAGAATGTAGGTGTCTATAATGCAAATGAAAAATTTATGCAATGTGAGTTTAGAGTTTGTTGATCCTATTTGAGACCTTGTAGAAACATCTCTTAGGACCTTGTAGCCAAAAATCTTTTTTGTTTTCTAGATGCAAGAGGGCACAATGGGTGCATTTGAAAAGGACGCCTAGAGGGGACCTATCAATCCTCAATGTGTATGCCTCTACATCAACTTGCAAGCGTATTAAACTCTGGTTTGAGCTCTTATCTAATCTCCATAAGGATTGTAGGTGGATTGTGGGTGGAGATTGGAATTTTGTAGAACATGGAGTAGATAAGTCCAACATTTGTGGCAAACTCATCTCAGTTAATGAATGCCATTCCTTTGGAATGTTACTAGGGGCTTTCAACCTAGAAAAACATTTCTCTAATACTAACCATATTAAGTTCACATGGGACAATAAGAGGAAGGATGGTCTGAGAATATTAGCTCGTTTTGATCGATTCTATTATTTTCAATCTAATGGAGGTTGTCCTAGCCTAATGATGGAATATTTTATTAAGGAGGATAGCATCCACTCTAATCACTTATTAGTATGGGGGAAATTCTTGCTCAACACTACTGCCCCTAGAAAATCATCCTATAAAAATATAAAATGAGTGGAAGATACCTAGAGGATAGTATGGTACAGGTAAGGATCACACAACTCTGGGAAGCAAATGTGGGGGGAAGATTCTTTGGGAAGTTGCGCAAGGTAGTGAAATATTACAATGAATATTGTATTAGAGTAGCAAAAACTCAAAGGGAGGTAGAAGCTCATTTGAGGGTCTAGTTGGTAGAAGCGGTTGAAGCCCTCCAAGTAAAACCTAGTGACGTTACTTGCCATAATCAACTCAATGAAATTAGAAAACAATAAGGTGGGGTGGAGAAATCACACATGAAAGGTCTCAAGGTGCAAAACTGAATTCAATGGAAAAGAGTTGGTGATGCGTGCTCAAAAAAATTCTTCCAAGCACACAAAGATAGAGGGAATGGAGCGAAGATTAAGGGTGGTACATTCTAACCAGACTGACTTGGAGAAGATCTATGTGGACTACTATTTCAAGCTATATACGGCCACAACTTCATCATTAGCTCAAGAGACCGCCATAGGATCCTACCTTGAGGAAATCTCCAATAGACTCACGGACTCAATGGTTAATTCCCTCAATGCACCCATTATGATGGTAGAGTTGGAAGGAGCACTCAAGGAAGTGGACCCAGGGAAGGCACTAGGGCCGGATGGAATCATTATGGAGATTTTTAAGAGCTACTAGAATGTCATTAAAGTAGGTTACCTTAAGATGATTACAGAGGTCATGCGGGTGGACGTCATGTCATTCGGTGTAACGCAAGGGGTCATGTCCTTTTTACACAAGGATAGAAAAAGGAACAAACTTATCAACTAGTGTCCCATCACCTTACTGTCTTATAAGATCTTTGCCAAAGTGCTACAACGTTGGTTGCAACCCATGTTGATGGAAGTTATATCCCCGGACTAATCCACCTTCTTGCCTTTAAGGTTCATTTTGGATAACATTTTATTCACCCATGAATCTATTGACTGGGTGGAGTATTCAAGTCAACCGTTGCTTTTCATGAAGCTCAATTTTAGCAAAGCCTACGACATGGTGGACCTCATGATCCTTATCAAAGCTTTACTAGCCTTTGGCCTCCCAACAAAGTTTGTCTTTATGACAAAGCTCCTTTTCCAAGGGACGTGCACCTTGGTTAAGATTAATGGGATTCAATCTTCAATGTTTCCTTTACAAAGGGGTGTGCGACAGGGATCACTACTAGAAAATGGTGTCCAAGTCAACAAAAATTTAACAATTTTTTGTTGATTGGGGTATTGACCATTTTAACAATTTTTTCTTGATTTGAACAAGCTAACAAAATGGTCACTGTATTTTTGTTGATTCAAGTAGTACAACGTTCAAATCAACAAAAAAGTTAATACTTTTTTGTTAAGAAGACATGCCGCTCACACACTACACTAAAATTGGTAAATAGTGTTGGGTGATAATTAGTGTTGTTCCCTATTTTTTACCCCCAACACTATTTTCAACTTATGTGTAAATAGTGTTGGGGCACTTAATTGCTGTCATAAAAATCTGTCCCTTCCCTACAAAACTGTAATTTTTGCCCCCCACCGTAAAAATTTGTCTCTTCCCTACAAAATTGTAATTATTGCCTCCCACCGTGAAAATCTATCCCTTTCCAAGAAAACTGTAATTTTAGCCTCCCACTGCGAAAATCTGTCCCTTCCCTGCAAAATTGTAATTTGAACTTCCCGTCGTGAAAATTTGTCCTTTCTCTACAAAATTGTAATTTTTGCCTTCCGTCGTGAAAATCTGTTCCTTTCCTAGAAAACTGTAATTTACTATAGAGCTAAAATAGTGTTAGAATGGGATAATTTTCATCTAACACTAACCTTGCAAATCACAATTAGTGTTAGTGTTGACAATTAGTGTTGCCAACACTATTTACCAATAGTAGTGTAGTAATATAAGAGAAGTGATTGTGATGACCTAAGAAAGGAGAAGACAAGTTCTTTATACGAATGGGGTGATAAAAGGTCAAAACAAACCATATGGGATATGTGAATCATTCATAGTCTTAATACACATATCCCATATGGTTTGTTCTACCTTCTACTACCTCATTTCTATAAAGAACTTGTCTTCTCTCTTCTATCACTAAACCTCTCTTCTATCACCAAATACTAAGTTCTAAGAAACTTGTCTCTTAAATTAATTGTGAAGTTCAATTTTTTTTCTAATTAAATTGTAAAGTCTAAGTGCGAATCCTACTCTTGAGGTTTTGGTCTTGTTTATGTGTTGTTTTTGGCCTACATGGTAGTTTGTATTGGACTATTTGGATTATCACTAAACTCTAAGAACGTGGATGGGTTTTTCCTTGAGAGAATGAATAAACAATTGAGTTTGTGGTACATAATTAAGATTAATACTACAAGGAGAATAGTGGTGGTCAACCACATGCTACTATCATCCTTTTATTTCTTTATTGCTATATGGCAATGCTATCAAGTAAGGGTGGCCAAGTATAAGAGCGAGGTGATATACTTTATGTGGTTTGGCTCACTTCACCGTTCATGTGTCAAAATTGTATGGCTACAGTGCTACCAAAACAAGGATAAAGGAGGCATTAGGCTAATTAATCCAATTGATGCATTGATTGCACTCATAACAAAGTGGATTGTTAAGGCTTGTGAACCAAGCCAATCAAACCTCTACATCTTCTTCTAGTATATGATCTCATGCTTCTAGCCTTACAACAGAGGCAAGTGGACATGAAGTATAGAATTCTTCATTGCCCTTCACTTTCAATCTAAGCATGGTTCAAAGACATGGAATCGAGTTTGTATGGAATGGAAGAAGCTAGTTAGGGAGGTGGTGGTTGGTCTTCCTAGTACCCCAGACAAATTGTAAAATAAGTCTTTGTGGTGGTCTACTCTCTCAGGTCATATTGGGCAAAGGTTTTCAAGGAATAGAGCTATAAAACTACACTACATCAGTATGCGCAGAATTTGTAGTATGCTCATTGGGGGGAGGTTTCTTACCTAACACAAAGTAGCAAGTAAATTTAAGTTGTTGGATGATGAATTTGAAACCTAGGAAGCCACGGTTTGTACTTTACAACGCATTTGGGATACCCTCTTGGATAATTTTTTCCCTCTACCGGTTGTAGGGGAATGGCTAGGATGTTTCACAAATGACTCTAACCTCATGACAAACTATATAATCCAAATACATTGTGGCTCCAAGTTAGAGGTGGGCAACTCAACTAAAAATTGGTATCTCCCTAACACCGAGCAAGTGTAGGAGGTGAGAGCTTTCTTAAAAACCCTTGCTAAGTGCTGCCTAGGGAGGTTTGAAGATTTAGAAGTCGGACATCCCACCTATATGTTTGGTACTTTCCAAAGAGTTCGCGTGAACACGGTATAATGAGGTTCTAGGAAAGGTGAAATCTTATTCTTCTTTGGGCAAATTGAGTGCCTTGACTAGGATTCATAGAGGTTCACGTAGATAGGGAGTTAGGGCCCAGTCTCCTTTTTGACTTCACTACCAAACTAGGGCGTGAGCTTCTAGGGAAGAAGTAAGTGATTCTTTGCGATATTGAAAAGAACTAGCAAGGAGTCCTACCTCTTTTTTATTGTTTAAGGTGGAACACAATATGGATAAAGATCCGAACTCCCAAAGAAGTAGGGCTTCTTTGGCTTGTCTAGCATTGAGTAGTGGTGGTGAATGCTTGGTGGGGACAAATTCATCATGCAGTGGATATTAATTGCCCAATGTGTCTGTCTAAGGCACATGAATTCATCTTATACAAGTTTCGGAAGTGCACATCCGCCCAACAAGGTTGCTAATGGGGAATTCATATTATGAATTTTCTTATTACCAACAAAGAAGCTATTGTTTAACATAGGTTCTTAATTGAAAAAATTAATACCCAATCAATAGTTGAAAGTTCATTCCTAAAGAGGCTAATATAATAGGATTACTTCTATTTTGAATTCTTAATAGGTCATTGCAATTATAGAACATAAAAGAAAAGTTCTTTAACCACATATACAAATGTTTTTCCTCACGCGATAATGTCTAATTACTAGATTTGTCACTCCACTCTTAAAGGTCACAAGGGTTAAGAAAATCTCCCAACTAGATTCTCTTTAATTCTTTAATTTCTTTTTGACTTCTTTTATCTTTTATATTCTTCACTCTTTTGTCCTTTACTTTTTATATTTTTATCTTTTTATCTTTTTATCTTTTACTTTTTATATTTTTATCTTTAATTTTTCTCCTTTCAGTTTCTTTCTTCTTTCACTTCCGAGTTGTATTTAATCTTTACTCCCGAATTGGAACAGACTGCTATCACAGGTCTACTGTGAGGCAACCATGTCTTTTTGCTTCCAAATTGAACTTGAATTGGAACCAACTGATGAAGCCTTGTACTACCAAATTGGAATTGATTTACTTTGGCTTCTTTTGTCTACAATTTAGGAACCACTGGATCTGATTTCTTCAATTAAACAATTTCACTCTCATCCTCACAATTTGGTTTATCATAATTTTGACACTTGCAAAATTTTAGCCTCTCTTAACCGATTTGGAATTGATTTTTATAAGCTTTTGGCCATCCATCCATACTAAATTTACATTCCTACTTGGTATATGTGTTACACATAACTCACATACACAACTCTGGTTCAATCACAGATGTTTTCCAATTTGATTTCAACACAAGATTCACTCACAGATCATAATCTCACTCGGCATTCACAATACACATTCAAACTTTATTCACATGCTGACTTGGACTATTGTAAATATTAACTTCCAACATCCTAACTAAAATTCAAACATAGATTTACAATTTGGGCACTCTACAAAAGTATTACAACGACATTCACAATCATATTCATTTGCTTAAAATATTCATCATATTAATCCAATTTGGTGACAAATCACCATTTCAACAACAATAGTTTTTGCATACTGATCTCTTAACACATCCTTACGGCAAACACTTAATATTCCAACACTAATAGTTCATTGTCAATATCTTCTTATTTTCATGTAAGATCCCACTTGCAACTATACATCCTAATTGGAATTTAAAATTAACTTTGGCACTCAATATCCTCCCAATTAGCTTTTCTTGATTACATAAAATTCCCAGCACTATAGCACAATCACAAATCCATAGACTCATCAAATTCCTTGCACATCCTACTTGGCATCATTCCATCCCAACATACGGACATTAATCACGCTCAGACAACTCCATCAAAACACAGACACACTTCCTAACTAGGAAATCACACACAACAAAAATAAAACATACACAACCTTGACCGACTAGGGCATGCATTGGATATTCGTTCAACAGTGGGTAAAAAACAAAATGAAAACAAAATCAGACTAATAGGATCCACAGATGGGTAGTTGCCAACTCGGGAAAGAAGACCAATTGACTCCAACTACCCACTTGGAACTCAACTGACATCCTACTCGGCTTTAACCTCCCACTCGGTATCAGACCCAATTTCATCCAACTTGGAATTCCCAAAACTTAACATTAAGTAACATCTTCAAATCGGAACCTGACCTCAAACCATGACTTGGCTATCCAACTGGAACCATCTGACAGAATACACTCTAGCTAGAAAGCAAAAAAACTCCAGATTGGATTGAAATCAACAAACAAAACCAACCAATTGGATCATAAAACCAACAAACTAATACCAAAAGCCTTCATATTTCACTCAAAATGGCTCAAAAATTAACAAAGTTTAGTCCTACTTGGTTATCTACAAAAGCTACAGGACCATACCGACCGCTCACTTGAAAACAAGAGATCATCTTTAACCGCATCCCTCGTAAATTCAATCCCATGAACAATATATGGGTGGTACTACGTATAGTTATCCTCTAAACCTAATGGATCGAACAAAATGATGCGGCCTTCAATGACATCAGGTGGCACCCAATTAAGCTTCTACAACGGATCTAGTTGGGACTTATTGATTATGGAAGGATGGAGTGGGATGTTGTTTGCCACCTTCAAGTGCGAGGGGCTACTAGTAGAGACGAGGCTAGAGAGAGGTTTGCTAGAAAGTGGCTCCACAATGAGTTGTTTGCAGAGATGGTGAGTGACACTCTTCAATGGACCTTAGCAAATCCACGTGTTGGGTTTGTCTTCCATTCTTCCAACCACTATACACTATAAGAAAACTGTGTCTGCCACGACATCGCAATTTGGACACCCGAACATCGCACGTGATGCGTTCTATGTTTGTACCGATGTCCAATCACTTCGTGCTGCCGTGGACATGCCAAAAACATGGTACGTTGCATCAGATTTGCAGGCCTAGCATCGTGATGTCCAAAAAGACATTGGTCAACAAGTAACTTCAGGAGTTGACATGTGGCTGCCACCTAGGCGCGGAAAAGCCAGAGTGACATTTTTTTCATCCATTGCCCGTCTATGATGTGGCATTTGACGTGTAATTGACGTGGCATGCCACATCGGTGCTCATGGAATTGGCTGACGTGGTATGCCACGTCGGTGCTGACGGGATTGGCTAATGTGGCATCCACGGATGCTGACGTGGCATTTTTGGGGGCCACTTGCTTGGTTTGCCTAGCATTTTAGGATGTCTTCTGAGACATCGCTGTGGACATCCAGGTGTCTTAAATGACGTCAGGTGAAACAGTTGTATACTGATTGAAATGTCCATCCGATCATGCGGAATTTGCACATGCGTGCTTCTCAAAGCATACCCTGTCATAGGAAATGTCTATTTGCACAAGCTAGCACAAGTACATGCTGGGGTAGTAGATGGCTTCTTGCATTGTAGGATGTCAACGGCGACGTCCACTTGTTTTTTGGGACATCTCTTGGAACGCATGTATGCATTGTATTGGACGTTCTAATGTTGTCAATGTAGTAATATGTTGTACACAATATAAAATATGCAATATATGATATATCATATGCAATACAACATATAAAATATGTCATACAAAATACACCATACAAAATATATACAACATGCCATACAAAATACACCATACAATATATATACAACATGCCATACAAAATACACCATACAAAATACAATATATATATATAATGTACCATACAAAATACAATATATATACAACATGCCATACAAAATACACCATACAATATGCCATACACTATATTTATCAAGTATATTGAATGGCTCAAAAATCTACTTATTAATTGATGAAAAGACAAGCTTTTTATACTAGTGGGGTGTAGGAGGCATGACAAACAATATGGGATATACAAAACTAAAATATGAGCAACAACATAAATACAATGATGTCTGAAATGATGTTTTAAAAAACATTTACATGTCTTAGTTATGTTTTTTTCGACATCATTGTAAACATTCAAAAAAACATTTGTAGTATGAAATTCGACATTCACATCAATGTTGTTTTAAACATTTGCTTCAACAATTTCTAAATTTTTTACAAATCTTCTTTGTTGTTTATGATGTTATGATGAACATTTGCATGTCATTTCCAACATATATGGGGATGTCTCCTTGAACATTTAATTGATAAAGTCATATTTATTAAATCTAGGTTGTTTGAAACATCAACTTCAATATAGTATGAGACAACAATACATCCAACATGAAATTTCAATTGTAGATTATATTTTTGTCTATCTAGAAAGCTCTGATTCATTTCATTTGGATTTTTTATGAGAAAGTTATGGACATTTTTGTTTTTTAGGCAATTAGAGCATCTTCTTGAAAAAAATAACTTGTTGGATGCATTTCTTAATGCAATTTTTACAATTTTTTCAAAATAAAAATTTCACATGGTTTAGTTTACTTGTTAGAACAATCTCACTCTTGGGATTAGTGCATTTTAATTCCATCTAAAATTTATTAATAATTTAGAGTTTCCTTCTATCTCATACCTACTTCTACACTTAACAATTTTCTTAAGAATGAAATTTATTTATTTTTTATTTTTTATTTTTTATTTTTTTTCCTAAATTCTCAACTCAATTCTCTAATATAAATATTTAAATCTCAAAACTCTGTAGTGCAAAAATTTTACAAAGTCAAAAAGTCTAGTCCCTCAATGTGCTAAAAAACTTGTTTTTTCCACTTTAAATCTATGTGGTCAAAAATTTTGAATTTTTTTCTACAATTTTTTCTACTTGTTAGGTATAAGATCCTATAGTTAGATGTGGAAAAAAATTAAAATTTCTTTTACTCTTTGCTACAGAAATGGCAATTTTCAATGTTTTCTGGCAAAAAAAAGGCCTTGGTCCTTTAAAGGTTAAGATGTCAAATATCTCAAAGTCCAAGAACACTAGAAAATCACCCCACATTAGATATTGATGCAAAATTTATGATTTTAAACTAGTAAAATTTAGAATTTAAATCTTAAGTTAAAAATAAATTTTCTAATATAATATAATATTGATATGATTTTGTAAACCTTTTTTCATAACAAATCCATTCATCTAATTTATATAAAATTGTTATATAAATTAAATCTATATAGCTTATAACATTTTGAAAATTTTTCTGGACATTTTTTAAAACATCTGATGTCCACAACAATGTCTTAGATTGCATCATTGTTTTTCATAGCACCAATATGCTGTGACTGAAATTTAGCAATGCTTTCTATAACATCAAACCAAAATCTCTGCTTTTCCAGCGTCCGTCGACGTAACATCCCAATGTTTTCTCAGACGTATGATGTTATCCTGGACGTACAACGTTTTTGGCCGGACATCAGAAAAAACATAGTTTTCTTATATGGTGCAGTTGATGAATGATAGGGACTTCGATGGCCTACAACCACTACAACAAGTCATGGACCCGGTGCGCCAACCAGCAGACAATGGTGGAGAATATGTTGCCGTAGTTAGCGATGACATTACATCTGAGGAGGAAACATAGGGTGTTCACATCATTGACATGTGTTTGCTGTGCTAGCATTTTGATGTCACATAGAACGTTTGAGAAATACAAAGCCATCAGCATATTCATATCTTCCAAGTAGACCCGTTGTATCTTGAACGTGCATTTTGTGGCAGAGTTTGTCTTGCTTGGTGCTACAAGTGACATCATATAAATAGGGTGGAATTTTATCCTAATGAAGTTTGTTGAACGTGCGCAAATTGTAAGACTTCAATAGCCCAAAAATGAATCTAAACCAAGTAAACACATAAGTCATTTTGTACTACATAGAAAGGACATGCATCATGTGCAAATTCAACCTTGGGCATAAAGTCATGTCATACATCTATAGTCATTTTGACATCAAAGAAGATGCCTACAATTGCTTCCACAATACCCACACGTTCAGTCAGACGTAATGAAACACACAGTGGATAGCATGTGGTTTGAAGTTACATTTGCAGTAAGTACAAAATGTTGACGCCAGAAGTGACGTCAATGTGGACGTCAGTACGTTACTTGTGACGTCCATGGAGACATCCAAGATCGGAACATGGATAGGCCAAGTATGCTGATGTGGCATGCCACGTCATCACCCATGTCCACGTCACCCAATTTCCACGTCATCATGCCACGTCACACAATTTCCACCTCATCACGCCATGTTAGATGCCACATAAGCTTTTAGGAGTCACCACATGCTCATTGTCCTCTTTTTAACTTTGGACAATCACTTTACCTCTGACCGCACCAAAATTCTAAATCAACTTCTGAGCTAAGTTTGACCAAAGATGGTGACGTGGCTGAACATGTTATTGTGGACATCCTTGTAAACATCTGGTGTCCACCTAGATGTCTTACATTGCATCAGTGTTTTTCGTAGCATCAGTATGCTGTGACTAAAATCTAGCAATGCTGTCGAAGACATCAAAGCAAAATCTTCAGTTTTTCGGCCTGACACCCAAATGTCTTCTACGACGTATCATGTTGTCGCGGACATACGTCGTTTTTGGTTGGATGTCCAAGCAGCCACAGTTTTCTTATAGTGATAGGATGGATGGTTCCTCTTAGGGAGGTCTCTGCTGTCCAGCTTGCACCTGGCATATAGTTTTATTTTGCTTTCTTTGTGTTTTGTTCACTTGCCTAAATGCACCTAAATGTCTTACATTTTGTTCACTTGTGATTGGGTTTCTGTTCCTTTTCCTCTTGTAGTAAAGGTTACCTTTCTTTGTATAAAAAAAAAGGTCATTCCATTGTCCTTTAAGGATAAAATAAGATTTAAAATTGCACGCTACGTCTAAAAGATGCCCATTGCATTCATGCCTCTTCCACAAAAGAACGTTAAATTTTAGATTTTGCACTTCAAATGTTTACTGATTGTTCCCAATTAGAGTTTGTGTCACTCACTTGGGGCTTCACAATTTATTGTTTGTCAGTTCTACCGATTCGCTCCCACCCCAATAGTCAACGGCACTTGTCAGAAGTTGCCATGTACCGACAAATAAGGCTCCAACTCCCGGATTCTAGCGATCGGTACAAGACCCGTCAAAAGGCAATAGGGCTTTTTCTCTTTTCCTTTCTGGGGCCAGATTGCACCAAAACAAAATAATTTGGGTAAAAATGCCATAAAACTTGGATGCAATCACCAAAGCACTTTGAATTACTAAAAATATTCGACGAAATCCCTAGATTGTAGATGAAAACCAAATTATAGACATGTGATATGTGTTATTGTGACACCAGAATTTGGTGTTTTGGACATTTATGGGTTAAGAACCTCCTACTTACTTGTTTTGCAAACAACTATTTTGCAAACAATCAATGGTTCCCGGTAACGTCTCTAGTCCTCGACCAATGGAGTAAATGTTTTGTACTCCTCTGACCCTCCTTCAGACACTAGAGTTTCAGTTCTTTCTTTCGCTATGTGTCGACTGTGGTGTGACCTTGAGCTGGGAGTTCGTTCAGTCTGCTTTATCGTTGAGCTCGAATTTGTGGCCATCCAAGAGGAGATACAACTCCGTTGACGATGCAAAAATAAAAGCTTCTCTATTTATCGCACAGGGAGCTCAATGAATCTTCCGTGGAAGAAACTACCTGATTCTTCCTTGATTACCAATGGAAAAATAAAGAACAGGGAGAAAGTAGAATACTCACATAAGAAAGTGGCACTTGCGGGGTATTTCATGACTTTCTTCGTTGAATACTTCAACTTTTATCATAGGTTTGGGCAAAATTTGTAATGGATGAAAATTGGAACTATGGATGATTTTTTGAAGTTTGGATGAATGAAATTTATATCCTTGGATGAATGATAAGTGTAGTTGGAGCCCCTGCAAAACAAAAGAGCAGTTAAATTATTGTTATACATTTGAAAATTTGAGGAGTCAAATTACAGCTTACAATAGCAATGTCAAAGAAGAACATTAAGAGACTTTGGGGTTCAAAAATCTAGTGTTGATTGATTGCTACTTCAACAGATTGTGATGGATTTAAAATTGAGTTACGATTATGGACTGAGAAGTAAGAATTAGCTTATAGAATGGAGTTGTCATTTGACAACGCGACCCTAATGTTCTTCTCAGTCATACCCTATGTCTTTTGTTGAAAATCTCCGCTCATGCATGGATATCAACTTCTTCCATCTTCCAAGTGCTAACACCTACTCGATCTCACACAATCACACAACAAAGCTTTACATTTGCACATACCATCGTATTTATTAAAAGCTAGGCAGAAAAAAATTGGCAATATTCGACATAAATTGGAAATTAACCTCACATCTGCAATGGGAAGACAATTCAATGTTTTGCTAATGAACTCAATATCCTCTCGCTTCGCATCTTTGATCACAAGAATCTTTGCTTTGGCGAGATAATGTAGTGACAGGTCTATCATTGCATCCCGCAGAATACTCTTCTATACAAGTAGAACATTACAGCTTGTAGCCCGAATCTTCTTAATCATACCTAAAATGTAGTTCCTCTCCTCCTCGAGAATTCTGTCCATCTACGAAAAGGGAAAAAAATAGTAAGAATGAGACGTTACACTATTGCTTTGCATTGTTTGGTCAAAGGAAAAGATTCACTGTAAATAGAAACCGAAAATGGCAAAATGGACTTACTTGGGTGTAATCAAACACAATGACACTCTGCTCAATATCAGTTTTGGAAGGAGAAATCTGAAACTGAATCAAACCAATTTTGGCATTTTCTACACATGTGGATCCACCAACTATATGACCTCCACAACTTTTGCATATAGATTCTAAATAATGCAAGCTTTAGTACATTTAAATCTTCTTTCAGTCGCCAACAAAAAAATAACAAAATCTCAACAACCTCGTAATTGTACAAATGCTTAGTGACAATTTCAGTGTCTTGCCGTCTGTAACAATCATCGATAGATAAAACCTTGGGGGTGTGCTCCCCTTTTTTTAATGTTAGGGTGCGAACAAAACTTTAGACCCCTATATATATTTTGAATGTTAAATAAAATTAAATGAAAAAAATATAAATAGATTTTACTACTTTGAAAGTTTATGCTTTGAATTATTGATATTTTTATTTGTTAATAATGATTAGTTACAAATTTTTGAAGTAAAAAGATACATTGTAGAACTAAAAAACAACTTTTACACCCCTATATTATATAAGAAAAAATTGTCTAAAAAATTAACAAAAAATTCCTAAAAATAACTCTCTATTGAAAGCTCATTTTGAGTTCAATATTGATGCAATGGTCATCTAAATGTGTTCTCTAAAAATATTTGAGTTAAAAAAAATATGCCATTTTAGTGCATTTTTAACTTCTTCTAAAAGCCATTCCATATTTTATTTGAGTTTGAAATTTTGAGAGTAGAATTCTATAATCATTAGTAAACAATGCTCAAAATTTGAATTTAAAATTATAGTTTATTAGAAACCACTTGTTTGCATGTGATTTGTTGTAGTAGAACTAAATACACCCCCCGGGGATAAAACAAAAATGAAGATTGGAGTACTTGTAGTAGTGTTGTCGCCAGCAATAATATCTTGCAACTTCGAAAGCTCTACAAGCATCTTTGCAACAAGATGCACAACTTGTATGTACAAGTGCCGGAAAATAGAAACCACGTGCACTCAAACTTCCCAAACGGTGCGCACTGCATCAGCGATGGCTTTGGCGGCCACCATGTTCGCATCGCGGATTTCATCTTTCTGTTTCGTATCTATGAACTTCTTCATATTGTTCCACACCTTTGTGCTTGCCATTGTGACCTCCAGATTGATAGCCTGATGAGAATGCGCAGGAAACAAAACGAGGAAGTAGACAAAGAGGATTTAGAGTGGAGATGAAGACGAAGATAGAAGTGAAAGCCAAAGATCAACTAGAGAACGAAGGACAAGCGTTGCACCATAGCCAGTAAAAGAATGCACCAACCGAAGTAGAGGTGAAGGCCTTTCAAGTAAATGTGAAACCCTAATCCTTCTCCAAACCCTACAACTGTTCTATACTCTAAGAAATTTCCTCTCAACTATCGACAAGCAGAATGACTGGTTTGCCCTCTTTGCATTGTTGAATTTTTATTTATTTTTAAATTCCACATAAAGCCAAATGTGGAAAATGAAATGGGGAGAGCAATTGAAATTTATTTATTTTTTGACAAAGAATGAGTGCATTACAAATTTTTGAAGTGTATTGCCCAATTGGTCCCAAAAGGCTACCAAATCAATAAAAAGTGTATCCATAATGGCCATCTTACTCACCCAAAGCAATTACAATTTTGACTTGACATCAGAAAATTCCATGCCAAATTATAGTCTTAGATGGACTCCAATGAGAGTTCATTGTAGTTTTGGACAAGTTTCGTTTAAATTTTAAAGTTCATTCATTCTAGGATTTGAGTATTTAGGCAAAGTGGCTAGCATGTGAATCTATGAGATCTTGAATCCATGAGCCTATATTATAGGTACCTATATTATAAACACCTTCCATGGTTATAGGTGCCTATTTTATAGATACTTATATTTGCATTTAAAGTGAAGGAAACAAGTTTTTTTTTCAAACTGTGAAAATTAAAGTTAGAAATGAATCCTATGTTATTTTATCACGAAGATGCTTTAATTGTTTGAAAAAAACAAGATTGTCCATAACTTTCACATAACAAATCCAAGTGAAATAAATCAAAGCTTCCCATGTACACAAAAATATAATATATACAAAACAAAATTTTAAAATTTTTTTCTTTAAATATTTTTGAAGGCTTTTTTTTGCCTACCAAACTAAAAAAAGTTGTTTGTTCCATAACTTTTGGTTTGGTTTCCAATTGAATTAAAAAATTATGTTTTTGGAAAGTTAATTTATTTTTCTATCTTTACTAGAAAATTATGACAAATATTGAGCCTATAGGAGCTTGCCTGATATCCATTTTGTTTTCCAAGGGGACAATGGGACTTTAGGGGTTAAATGTGCAAAAAGTTGACTATGAAAAGAAAAGGTCAAAGATGGGTCAAATGGCCAATGGAAATCTTTCATAAAAATCTCATTTCTCCTAAAGGATCTAAATTATAAATCCATAGAATTAATTTTAATTGTATATCCATAAAATATATTTCTCTAATATCGCAGTACACCTCATTTATAAGTGTCGTGCAACACAATCCCTTGCCAAACTGTAGGTTGTCTATAGGTATAACGTATTACAATACCACGTTGAAGTACATAGCCCACAAGGGAAGCTGACGAGCATAAGAAGGTGTTTGTAGTACTCACTTTGTATTCACCTCTTTCTTTGTTTACAGTTGGACTAAGTTTACTAACCATTACCTTTCCACAATAAAGATCATCATTACTAAGAATTTCCATCTCATTGCTTCCATCCTCTTGTAAATGTTGTGGCAAAATGATCCTTCTAACAACTTTATGCGGTGTTTCCAAGTCACGTTTACAATACATAATGTCATGAACTTGAGGCCATGGTGGGCAATATCCAACAACTCCCAATTGAATCAAATGAGTCCGAACCTTCAAATCAACCATTTCCAATGCAACAAGAGCATTTGTTATTCTAGGAATGGATTGTTCCATAAATTTGTGCAAAATCAAGAGGATTGGTCAGCAATCCTTTCTAGTAGAAAACCTTGGCCCAGATCATAGGAGACACACTAAAGGAAAATTTGATAACTCCATTGCTGTATTATTATTTCTGTGAAGCATTGTCCCAGCCTTCTAGCAATTCTACACATTTTGTAGGGAATGCTCGAAATATACAACGGCATATTGGACTAGAACAATATATTGGCAATTCCCACTAAGCACTAGGATTCCAAAAATGCTGTAATTTCCACATTCTTGAACCATGCCAAAATTGTGATATACTAAATGGTTTGTAATCCACACTTTTATGCATCCATTTTTGGTGAGACCCCTCCAAACTTCAAGCAATGCATAGCAAAAGGTTTTGCTTTCACACAAGTGGACAATTCAAGGTCCAAATGGTAAGTAGTCAAATACTCAAATGCCAAAATGAATTTGCGAATTTTTTAATATATAGGGCATTTTTTGCAACAAAGACAGGCCCATAACTATGGATTTACAATTTTTTTGCAACTAGATTTGATTGAAATTTTTATCTTTATATTTCAAAGATATAACCACGTGTCAACTAAGTTACAAGTTATAAAAATTTGTTTGTTTGTTTGTTTGTTTGTTTATTATTATTATTGTTATTATTATTATTTCTAAATAGTGCAGTAGCAATAATTGTTGGAAGGATGAAGCTATTTACATCCATAAAATGAATTATACTTGTAATATGTGGATGAAATTTTGTTTATTCATCCAAATCAATGTACATTCATCCAAAATAGAGTGATATTGATTCAAATTTGATAGCAAATTGTCTGTTTCATCCCTCAAAAAGAAATAATATTTTGCCAAAGAGTCTTTAAAAAATCATCACTTTTTAACAAAAAATCGCTCAAAAAAACACCCATTTACATACCTTGTTGGAGAAAAATCAAAACATGTTGACTTGCTAAGTGAATTTTTTTGGTAAGTCATTGAATCATTGATTCTGAAGTTAATTTGTACCTGAAGCAATCAAGAAGAGTAGAGGTTGGATAAGATTTGGATTCTATGAACATTCTATGTGATGATTTTTGAAAATTCATAGTATTTACATATCTTATTTGAAAATCCTACTTTTTTAATTCATGATTTTCAATTGCTATTCCTTTAAAAATATCTTTTTCTTGAAAATAGTCTTACATAGCATGGAAGAGATTTGGAATATTTCATCTTGCATTATTTACACTCAATTCTCACACAATCCCACTCAAGCCTACCAAATTTTAGCTTAGAAAAGCAAAATTCTATTTTTGGTGATTTTTTAAAGTCAATTTTCATGGGTTTATATCATATTTTATTGAAAATAATTGGTGAATTTTTTTTAAAATTTAATTGCATAAATATGTAGAAAACATCCATATTAAAAAACACCCCATTAAATAACAAAAATATAAGCTCCCAGTAAGGGCTCAATTGAGGTGTCGTATAATCAAACTTTGTGAAATAGGTATCTCTATATTTTAAATTAGATTTTGACCAAGTAATTGTACCATCATACTTAAATGTACCAAATTAGATACCACATGAGTGGCAAATAGAAAAATCTAATTATAACAAAGAAATATCTATTCTTACAACATTTGGACATTGTTATCCTAACACTTAAAACTCTTACTATAGAAGGAATTGTAAAAACTTTTTCGAAGAAACTTGCTTAGGGTATGATGTGCATATGGATACTCCCTACACATATCCACAATCAAACTTTAAAAATTCATGACCAATTGTTTGCAGTAAAATATCTTGTAAACTATGAAAATTAACTTTAAAAATTCACCAAAAATAGAAACTTGGTTTTTTGAAGTTGAAATTTCTAAAACTTGTGTGCAATTGTATAAGTATGCAATGATAATTATCTCTTCCAAAATCTATCAATTATACTCTACATTGTAAAAGAAAATTTGAATGCCTCAAAGAGGCAGTTCGTAAATGTACTGGACCCGACTTGTACACTCACCCTGAATCAGAACTTTGGAATGCGTGTACGGTACCCTCGTGTGGGTTTTCGTAGGTTAGAAACTGAACTTCCACGTAAGTTAGAAACTGAACTTTCGGCTTCCGGCTGTATTGGGATATGGGGAGAAGGACGCAAAGACGAAACCATCTGGACAAGACCTTTGAAGGAAGCTTAAACGCCTTGCAAGTGATCCAAGCACCAGCAAGTGGTTTGCTTGTTTCATACGAAAGAAAGAAGCTCAAAAGAAATGTCTTGCTAGACACTTGCTCAAGAAGTTTAGTTGCACATCTCAAGAATGTCTTTCCAATTCTTCAGATGTGTGCAAGGTAGGCTTCTGGGAGAAGGAGAGTGAACCTTCAGGAACGTGGGGGAACTCCAAGTTTCTTGGAGCTGGATCAGGGGCGATTGGTGTCTACAGGACCGAATGGTTGGGTGTGCCTTGTGCGAGGAAAGAGTTTCATGGCCAGGCTTCTGAGGCCACATTTTTGAAGGAAGCGAGCATTTTGTCTCATTTGAAGCACCCCCGCATTGTGAATTTTCTTTGTTGTGGCAATGGTGAGGCGAAAGGGGATCGTTTTATTGCCATGGAACTGATGGAGAAGAGCCTTTTTGATGTGATTGAAGATCAGAAGGGTGTGCATTTTGCATTGCCTGTAGCCATTGACATCATTGTGCAAATAGCGGAGGGGATGCGCTATCTGCATGGCCAGGGAGTTGCACATCGAGACCTTAAGCCACAAAACGTGCTTGTGAATAGGTTGGCCTGCAGGATCAATATTACTGTGTGAAGTTGGTTGATTTTGGAATGTCCAAGACCAAGGTTGAGGTCTCGAAATCAGACACAATATCATATCAAGGCGTTGGCACTACAAGGTATAGCTCCTGAGGTTCATCTCAAAGCTCAGGTTGATGGTTTGGGCAAGGCCAAGTGGATGTCTATAGTTTTGCTATGACTTGTGCCCATGTTTTGTCATTGAAGGCACCTTTTGAAGACATGGAGCAATTGAGTGAATTGTATGCATGCTTGTTGGAGGAGGAGAGGCCAAAGCTTCCTTTGGGCTTGTCGGTGGAACTGGTTGCTATTTTACGGGAGTGTTGGGATGTGAATCCTCTCATGAGGCCTTCTTTCGTAGACATATGCAGAAGGTTGCATGTAGTTAAACTTGAAATGTTTGGAGCGGAAGCAATTTCTTTGTCAATAACTTTGGGCTTGGCTACAAGAGAATTTATTTCTAGTATAGATCCTTGGACTATGAGGAATGGTAAAGGAATGGAAAGTTCAAGCATAGAAAGTTCAACAGGTCAAACTAGTTACTACACTGCTCAAGATTGTAGTCTTAGTGATGGAGATGATGGAGCACGTGATGAGTTTTTTCAAGTGCAATTGCCTCCACGTGGACACAGTGAGTCACTCATGAGACATGAGATAACTCATCGGTAAGGCAACCTAATTGCTCCATTTGGTGTAATATACATATCATTGGATGTTGAGTAGAAATAACTAATTTTGTTCACAATAAGGTATCTTATTATTCTTCATAAATGAAACTTGAATGATTTACAATTACCTTGTTTATTACTAGGGCCATAACATTATTAAGCTTCACTGGGGATCCCCTTTTGCTCCCCCGACATTGGGAGCCCCCGGGCGCCGAGAATTACCTTGAGGTAATCAACTGCATGTTCTGTCAGAAAAAGCACCTATTCCGAGGAATTTGGCCCTGGGTGTTGGAAATATTGCCAACTGTAGCAACTTTGCGACCGGAAAAAGCTTATAAGTTGCTTTCAATGGATTTTGGTGTTCTCTCGTACAGGCTTTTGCTTTCGGTCTTATCCCTGTCGAGTTCTTGTTTCCGCCAAAGCAAGTTGTCAGATGATTTGTGAAACACAGAGCATAAATGAAATTTGGCAAACATGAAAATTTCTCGCATGCTTATTAGCTTGCTCACTCACTCATTTTGCACCAGTTGCATCTCTTCCAGTTGCTACCATGACGACCTTCCCAAGTGCCATCCAACCAATTGGGCTGAAGCTCGATGGATCACTGTGGGCCAAATTGGGTTGAAGCTCTACGGATCACTGTGGACTGAGTTTGGTTGAAGCTCAAAGAATCACTCATGCCCAATATTGAACATTCTCATCACTGCCGCTTTCAGACATGTTGGCCTCTTCTGAAGTCTAAACCCTAACCACACCCAAACAATAGCGCATACATTTAGACGATATTTTGTGAAGGAATTATTCATTTGTTTTAAGAAATAGTTAATTCATTTTAAAATTAAAACCACCAAATTTTCAAACACTTCAGAGGGTTTTTTCACTGAATTTTTTTAGCTATTTATTTGTTGGAACTGTTTATCAGTTTAGCCCCATGAAGCCAACAATAGGCACCAATCATTATGACCTCCCGGTGGAATGATGTTGACTTTCTCAGATCCCAGGGGTGATGGCCTAGCCAGCTCACCAAACCCGTCTCCCATCACTAGAGTTACGTTTCACAGGAGCCAATGACGAAGCTTGTATTATAACTGAATTCACCCCCAGGCATCTTGGAGGGAATTATACCTTCAACTGGGGGGAGGATATTCAGCGGGTTAACAATGTTATGGTTGTAAAATTTGCCATTTATAGGGAGGAAGCCATTCCCCCTTCCAAATCCCCTTGTCTAGACTATAAAGAATCCACGTTTTTTGTTGTGTTTTTATCACTAATGTGAGATGTTCAACAAAACTTGAAGATGTCAAAGGACATCTAAACCAACAAGATAGATTTTCATGAACATTGCAAAGAACATTGGTATATTATTGTAAATCCAAGTTGATGTTATCATTAACAATCATGTTTTATTTAACATCACTAAAGACATACTAATGTTTTTGGGGACTTCTAAAGAAATAGAGATTATTATGTCATCAAATAGACTTATTCAGACCATGAATAAGTTAGTAAAAACTACTACAATCTATAGTAAAAATGTTGACTATAGGTGAAAGTTTTAGAAGAAGGGCAACCACATGGCAAGCTTTCTAAAAAAAAGGAAAATGGATGGATGTGCACCATGAATGAAAAGAGGTGGTTTTTATACAAGTGGGGTAGTAGGAAGTGAAACAATTCAAATGGAATATGTAAAACAAGAATTGTCTTCAATGTAAAATGTTTAAAACAATATGATTTAGATGATTGAAACAACGTCAAGATGTACAATGACCAAGTTCCTATATTCTAGTTATCCCATATTTTTTATCTCACCATAAACAAAGGATGAATATAAATATGACTTCTCTATCTTTCATTCTCACTAATGTTCAATGAAGAAATTCCTTAATTTTGCCATCAAAAATTTTCTTGATGGTAGATGATAAGTTTTCTTTAATTCTTGTTGAATTCAACAATTTGGCTTGTTTAATTTTTTAATTTATTTTGAATAATTTTTTGAATCTTGCCTCTTGGATAAAGTATGCACCAATTGATGTCTTAAAAGGTGTCTAAGTTAACGTCTCCAAAATCCTAAACCAAAACCAATGCCACATCACCAAAAATAATTGCTACATCAAAAAATGAAGGGGTCCAAGTCACAACCCACATAACTCATTGGATGAATGAAATAGTATTCCACATGGTACTATCTATCCATGTCATGCTTATGTGGTGGTGACTTGTTTAACATGTGGCGCATTTTGGATAGCTTCAAAGACTATGTTTTCTATGACATTAAAAAAATGACTTGAAATCTTGCATGCTTTTTGTGCTTTTTGTTGAATTTTTTCCAGTCAATTATAACAAATTTTAGGAGACATTGTTGTTGACATCTAGCCTATCACACTAAATGTATCCTCACATTTTTTCAAACATCTAAAAAATTTATGTTTTCTTATAGTGAGAGCTCTATAGAGTTTGTACATTTTAGCTATAGTTGAGTATGTGGAAAATGCACTTGAGCAAATGCAAATGACAAATTGTATGCTTTAATAATTAGTAAAAATCTTCTTCTTTTTCATTCTAAATGTTGTAATCTATGTAATCAATGTTATTTACCAAGCATTCACTTAGTAATAAAAGTCTAGATTTTATTATTGAATCCTGAAACTTATTTTATTTTCCTAATTTTCTGTCAAATACAACAAATGGAAATTTTAAAATGGCTTTTGGTGACATAATCATAGTCATGAAGCTTTAGGGATTACTAAACAATCATACCATTCACTTACTAATATGCAAAAACTTACAAAATCATTGCCTCATTATTTGTTTTATTATCTATAATGATCTATAATGATGATTTGCAATAGAAATATAGTATTCTCTTTAGTTTGCCAAAGTACTTCTAAGAACATTTCCAAGTTTGGATGAAAATATATAATGATGAATAAATGACCATTCAAATGGATGAATCCAAATTACCAAGTGGTGAGGTGGTGTCATTATGCACTTTATATAATAGATTAATTAGGCCCGGTTTATACTTGGGTCCAGATTAAGGGCCGGCCGGAACTCTCCAAGTTTGAACCAATAGGAGTGCTCAATTTCTCCAAATTTGGCCCAAGGCGTTTATACTTGGGGCCGAATGGAACTACAATTCATCCTACGTGTCGCCTTAGGTGGCATGGTTTTGGCGCCAAACCATCCAGCCCCAAGGGAGCAATCGGGACGAGGTTTTGGGTGGCCTGAACTCCCATCTAGAGCCAGATTGGGGCCGGATTGGGCTCCTCCATTGGATTGTACAAATCTCCACCGTCTAGCTATGCAAAGTCTTTTGTTTTCTATTTTGGTGCATGCTTGTTGAGTGAGCTCAAGAAACTTCCACCAATATGCATTGGTAAATTTTTGGAGCTTGATCTATTGTCAATGTTGTCAATATTTCAATTTGAAATTGGGAGCAGTGGACTGACGAGTTTGGGAGCTTTGAAACAAAAACAAAAGTAGACTGAGTTTGGGAGCTCTGGGACAAACTGATGAGTGTACACAGTTTATAATACATTATATAATTTTATTATAATATAATATATAAACTCATTATAATATGATATATAAACTTATTATAATATAATATATGTTCTATAAAATTGTTCTTAACTGAAGATGAGATTTTAAAGTTTATTTGGTTCAATCATTTTTAACTGACTCAACATAAGATTTATTTTTATTTGGAATTTGGTACATGTTTATTTCATAGAGTTGTTCTTAATTTCTAAATATCCAAGGCACAAAATTTTGGTGTGAACAATATTTTGAAGTCTAATAAAACTTAACCAAGTTGCTATTCTTAGTAGTTTATATATATATATATATATATATATATATATATATATATATATATATATATATATATATATATATATAAATAAGTCTATTTTAAATCTAATTTTAGCATCAAAAATCCAATTTCCAAAATGATTGATTATGATTTTTTTATTCAAGATTTTGTACAAGAGTGTCCATCACAAACTTGACTTTCATAGTATTGAGGGCTTTTGGAAATGAGCCTCAAATACACTAAATCTTGGAGAAAAAAACACATTAAAGATTCATTTAAAAAATTGTAGAGTAGATGCATGTTAGGCCCTTTATCCTCATATTTTTTTAGTGACTTGTTTTGTTTCATATTATTTAGATCTTTGTGTAATTAGTTATGAATTTTTTTAAGTTGAAAGGCAACGGTCATTAAAAGTGACCATGTCCTAAAATGTGCTAGTACATTCAATAAAGCAAAATGTACCTCTCCGTCATGATCACTCTTAGAGCATGGGTGTTTTTAGAGCAAACTCCCTTATGTATTTACTTTTTTTAATTTTAAAGGAAAATCATCTAAGTGACTACAATAAAGTACCTATGTTTTAGCATTAAACATGTTGATTACAAATGCATATTCTATATAAGAGGAAAACCAAAACATTAAATATATTTTTTATCTTTAAATAATAAATTAAAAAAACTTTTTTTTATTTAAGAAATAAAATATATAGAAAAAAAAGAAAAAAAAATTGTTTTTAATTAAAAAAGAAAAAAAGATAAACATGCATATTTTTATTTTTATTTTTAATTGAGAATTGAGAAAATCCAAGAGCACATGAATTGGAAATCCGGCCCTAGAATCCGGCCCAAGGGGTTTACATTAAGTAGGGCCGGATGGAAAAACTGGGGCCGGATTGAAGGCAAATCCGGCCGGCCTTCCATCCAGCCTTAGGCACAGTATAAACCCACCCTAACTCAAATACATACTAGAGGTTGAAGTATGGCAAGGTTTCTACAATATCAAATTTTATCATGATTTTTCAAAACTTATATAGGAGGGTGTAGATATTTATTACTTTTGAGGGATATGAAATTTGTTTTATTAAACCTTGAAAGAAAATTATACTACCAAAGCACAAACAAGCTAAGGGAATGTAGGTGTCTATAATGCATATGAAAAATTTATGCAAAGCAAGTCCAAAGTTTGTTGATTTTGTTTGGGACCTTGTAGAAACATCTCTTTGGACCTTGTAGCAAAAAAAAATTCTTTTTTTCCCTTCAAATGCTATAATCTTTATATCTATACAATTAATGTAATGAAAAAAACTCCATACATTTTTTTAGTACTATAAAACGAGGTCCTCATTCAAATTCCAAAACTTATTGTTTTTGTCACTTTTCTCTATGCACTCAAAATGCCAATTATTGGTTAATCATGTTAAAACTCTTTGGAAGTTAATCCAAATGGATAGTCCAGATTTCCAAAATCATGAAGGATTATTATTAAATGCAGTTTAGAATAATAATTTAATGATCATTGTGTTTAAACAAAAAATAAAAAATTTGATTCATATATCATATCCATGCATTTGGAACTACTATATATTAGTCTAATCAATGAAATAAAATAAAATTCAAAACTAAAATTGAAATTCTTCTCTAAATTAATTAGAGACTGATTAATATCCATAACTTTCACAAGAATTATGGCTTTTTCTTTAAGTACAAAATGTTAAGTTTGAATAGCAACAATTTTTTAGAACTCATAAAGGAGGTGCAAATGTTTATTAGTTTCCACGAAGATGATTTTTTTTTCAATTAGACCTTGAAAAAGAAACTTATATTGCCTTAAGCACATAACAAGGGGGTGTAGGGGCCATTAAATAAATGAAAATGAATTGATTTTTTAAAGAAGTAAATGGCTTAATTTGTAGAATAGGTCAAAATCTGCAAGGAAAAATTTCATTCATTCAATATTGTCAAGTAAAATAAAAAGACTGTTATTTTATGTAGTTATCTATATAAAGACTGTTATTTTGTAAGTAGTTATGTTACCTTATAGAAAAAATGTCATATGATGTCTTTTATTTTATTTTATTTCCAAAATTTTCAAAACAAAAAGGTGAACTTAATTTAGATTACATGCTATTTAGTTGTCAAAAGTTAGCTTGATATTTTTTCACATTCACATATAATTTATTAGTAATTTATGGTTTTTTGTTTCATCTCATATTTCTTCTTACTTTGGAACCTTGTAGAAACAACTCTTTTTTTCACTTCAAATGCTATAATCTTTTAATCTATAGGATTGATGTAAGCAAAAACCTCTACACATTCTACTAGTAATGTAAACCAAGATCCTATGTTTGAATTCCTAAACTAGTTTCTTTTTATTTTTCTATTTGCATTGAAAATGACAATTATTGCGGCTAATCATGTTACAACCCTTTAGGAGTTAATCCAAAGAAGTAGTTCAAATTTCCAAAATTGTGAAGAAATATTATAGAATACAACTTAGAATGATAATTTAATTATGGTTTTCTTAACAAAAGCTATAAAGTATGTTCTACAGATTATATCCATGCAAAATGTTCAATTTTAAAAATCTACAATAATTTCTTAAAAATTTTAATATTTTAAATTTATTCAAGTCATTTTTTAGATTGCAAAAGTTGTTTTCTAAGTTCAAGTATTCTTGAACCCCTCCAACTATAGAAATATTGTAGAGAAAAGTTTTGAAAATCTATCTTATAAAAATATAAGAAGATTCACATGCATGTCTCAAACCGAGCTTTTAAAGTGATCATGTACTCTATGTGTATTCTAGTGTTGTATTGGAGCATACTACGGACTTTGTGAAAGTAACATCCAAATCAATGATTTTAATTGTTGAGTAATAAATCCATATTCAAGTAACATATTTGAGTACATATTTGGTACATTTAGAATCAAATACAAGATAATGTATTAATTCCATTTTCCAAAAGCCTTTGAAGGTGAATATAAAAGATATCCAATTGAAGAGTAAGTAGTACGTAGGCAAGTATTAGAAATACTAGGTAACAAAATTTGAATTGTGGAGTCTTCTCATCTATATATAGAAAGCTCAATATGTTACTATACCTTGAAATCTATACATACGTGCGTCAAATTTTTGGTTGTGGGGGCTATTTAGTTATTATTTCACAATAGATATGTCCCTATTTTTCTACATCTATTTTTTGTCCATTTTCCTACACCTTATGGTATTTAAAACTGAAATTTGAGGCATTTAAACATGTTCCTAGTATTATTGAAAAAATTATACATGGTTTTAGGGTTGATCAACACAACATGTACACTCTAATCCCTAAAAACCCAAGGCCTTTTGGGGTTCAAAAACATCATTGCTTTTGAAATACTATAGATCTAAATGTCACTAAGGTATAGGAATCTCAACCATACAATCATGTAGCGTATGTGTTGTATAGTAAACTTGCCAATCACCACATAGACAAAATTTAAGTCCTTCATATAAATGTAGAGATGTGCATCATCACAAAGTTTAAACCCTACAATTTGGCAACAATTATTATGCGGTGATTGTTGTTTCATGGGTTTGCATGTTAATCGCATTGTTATCACATCATTATGATGCATTGCTTCGCATCGTTATGATGCAATTACAAGTAATGTATTGTAATTGCATCATAACGATGCAAAGCATTGCACTGTAATGATGTGATAACAATGCGATTAACGTGCAAACCCATAAAATTACAATAACTACACGATAATTGTTGCCAAACCGTAGGGTTTAAACTTTGTGATGGTGTTTTGAAATTTGGCATGATTCTTAAATGTCATGTTAGGATTCACCTTTAAAAAAAAAAATGCAAAAAAAAAAATTCTACAAATTTTATTGCAATTTAAAGACAATGCACTTGAAATCTAGTCAAAAATTCCTTGAAAAATTCCATGCAACCCTTCGCCTCACAATGTGTAGTCGTTGGATGGTGATACAAAAATTTGATCCCATCACGATTGAATTAGTAGTTGAATTGTACATTTAAATTGAGATAATTGGCAACAATTGTTGTATGGATCTTAGATGTGTGCGATGACATGAATCAAAGTTGGAGTCGTTTGGCCACATGGATTGTAAGATTATAATGTTTTAGTCTTGAAAAAAGATGCTAAAAGTATCCTAGCAACACATTTGGAAGTGAAATTCAATTTCTAAACCTACTCCAATGAAAAGAATTGAAACCAAAAAGTGATTCAAAACCAACAGACAAACACATTCGTGAAAGAAATTATCATTGAATTGGCTCATTGTGTCTCCAAACTTGCTTTGAAATGTCAAATAATAGAAAAAAGAACATATTTGAGTCTCAACCTCCTATTGAAATGCCTTTCAATCACTCATAACTTCTTAAATTGATATGAGATTTTAGCCTTACAAACTAGACTAGTATGTGTAACTTTCCCTAGAAAAATTATTAAAATCGGACATTGTATGAAGAAGAAATAAGCTACCAAAGTTCATTATATTCTCACTACAATAAAAGCAGTGTTTTATGATTGCAAAATATGACTGAAGTAAGTCGTAAAATCAAAAAATATGACTCACACAGAAATCACTGTAGATGACTTGGAATATGACTGACTCTAGTAGTTTAAATGTAGTCGCTTCAAACATTAGTCATATTGACAATCATATGGATTGAAGGGTATAAATACCCATATTTAGTTATAATATGCCAACATGGCGTATACTTTAACTATCATAGGGGGGTCTTGACTTTTTCTTGAGTTGCCCGGGCAAACAAAAAAATCCTACTTGGAATATGACTATGGTGAGTCATATTTTTTAATGACATGGAATATGATTGTAGTAAGTCATATTTTTTGATGACATGGAATATGACTATAGTGAGTCATATTTTGCAGTGATGTAGAATATGACTCTTTTTAGTCATATTTTGTAATGCTGTAGAATATAATTGCAGTGAGTCATATTTTTTGATGACATGGAATATGATTATGGTGAGTCATATTTTTTGTTCATGTAGAATGTAACTGCGGTGAGTCATATTTTTGAATGACATGAAATATGACTACGATGAGTTATATGTTTGGTTGATGAGAAATATGAATCATATTTTTTAGTAATATGAAATATTACTTTTCCCAATCATATTTTTGAATGATGTGTAAAACAATTTTTTTCAATCATATTTTTTGATGATTTGTAAAACGACTATGTGTAGTCATACATCAACATAATTTAGTAGTTAAGTAAAAGAATCCATTTAATTAAAAATGAATACATATGATTTTTTAAATGGGCAAAAATTAATCACATCAGAAAGTCAAATACAAGAAAAAATATGATTTTTTTCAATAACATTTATCAGTTACTAACAAAAAAAATATATTACAATGGTTCTTTATATATGTATATTTCCACAAACTTGTAGAACCTATATTCCAACAAAAATGTAAAGATGTTACCTCTTTTGTATTGCAAGTAGTCTTTAATAACTTCATTTCAACCTCCAATGTCTACATGAATAAACAAGAAGGTTAGTTTTCAATAAATGAATAATATAATTCAAATTTCAAAGATTTAAAGCACTACAAAATATGTAGACATGTTTAAGATTAAAAAAATTATAATCATTATATATTCAAAAATTATAAATAACCAAAAAAATAACAATGATGATAGAAGGACTAAGAAGCAAAAAGTAGCAAAAAAGAAAAAGAAAAAACTAAGTGACATTATGACTGCAAAATATGATTAGGAGGTAAAAAGAAGCAAAACCTAAGAAGGAAGAAGAAACAAAAGTTAAAAGACAAGAAGAAGTGGAATCTAAGATGGAAGAAGAAGCAAAACTTAAAATGGAAAAAGAAGCAAAAGTTAGGAGGTAAGAAGAAGCAAAATCTAAGAAGAAAGAAGAAGCAAAACTTAAGAAGGAAGAAGAAGCAAAATTTAAGAAAGAAGAAGTAAAACTTAAGAAGGAAGAAAAAGAAAAATCTAAGAAAGAAGAAGAAGCAAAACTTAATAAAAACAAAAAAATAAAAGTTAAAAGGCAAGAAGAAACAAAACCTAAGAAAGAAGAAGAAGCAAAAGCTAAGTAGGAGGAAGAAGCAAAACCAAAGAAGCAAAAAGAAGTAAAAAGAAGCAAGAAGAAGAAAAACCTAAGAGGCAAAAAGAAACAAAACTTAAGAAGCAACAAAAACAAAGAAGAAGGAACAAGAAAGAAAGAAGAAAAAGCAAAAGTTAAGTAAGAAGAAGAAGCAAAATCTAAGAAGCAAAACCTAAGAAGCAAGAAGAAGTAAAAAAAAATGAAAAAAAACTTAAGAGGCAACAAAAATCAAAACTTAAGAAGCAACAAAAAGAAAGAAGAAGGGGCAAAAAGAAGAGTGGCTACAAAAAATGGTGGCTAGGGTTTCAAAACCCTAAATTAGTGGCAACTACAAAAAAGTGACTTTCAAAAAATATGACTACAAAATACGACTGAGGAAGAATATGACTAGGTACTTTCTAAATATATACCCTATCCAAATTGTTTTGGGGTTGCCCTAAAAGAAAAAATCTTACTATCATGGAGATGCGATTGCAAAATATGACTAGAAAATATGACTTGATATTTCCTAAATATGTTTCCTACTGTTCTGTATGAAGTATTTTGGTGTTCCAATGGCCATATACTATACGACCATGATGTATAAGGCAAAAATATGACTCGTAATCATATTTGCAGTTATATTTTTTTTACCTTCAAAAATATGACTACAAGCAGTCACCAGTCATTTTTAGACATAATTCTACAGTCATAAAACACTGCCATTGTTGTAGTGTCCAAAAATGTCGGGATTTTGAATTTTAAACTGCTCATAAATATTCAAAAAAAACTTGGATTGACATGAAAATTTTACCACAATAACTCCCAAACATTCAAAAAAACTTAGATTAATATGGAAATTTTACCACAATAACTAGACTTCATGGAGAACATAATCCACGAACTTTTTATTGAAAACAAACATTGGTGAAGGAGATACAATCCCCCAAAGTTGCAATTATCAAATGCAATTTGGTGAACTCAAATTGAACCTCTGAACTTCAATTGGCTTACAAAAGATTAGTGCATCTTGGATTGATTTGAAAACTTTACTATGTAAACTAAAAGTGAACACAAATTTCCCAATAAGTTTTTATTGAGTTTGGACATTAGATGCAAAAGTTACAACACATTACATGTGTTTTCAGCCCTCTAGAGGGTTGTGATTCTCAGCAATTCCCAAACTGCAAGAACTGCCCTGCAGAGGGCCGCAAGAGCTTGCTGACGTGGTCGAGAGACTACCACATCAAAGAAAAATAATTTTTTTTTCAACTTTTTTCTTCATTTCAAGATTGTAATTTTTTTTTTGAAATTTTTTTATGGGAACAGTCGTTTCCTAAAATCTACAGGAGGGACCAACGTTGGGAATGGGCCTGAAATGGCCCTTTCGGACCCCAGAAATCATATAATGCTTTGAAGTGGAACTAAAATTTGTGAGGACGCTTTTGGTCCCTTGGGGCATTTAGAGGCTAACTATTGTTGATTACAACCCTAAAAGCACCACATATATAGAAATCATATATCAAACAGTTCATACAAACAAATTATACAAATCAATCATATATATACAAGAGGAAAAGAACACAGAAACTGAAGAACCAATGGCTAGTTCAAAGTTAGTGGGTGGAATTCACTACAACAAAAGCAGTGTTTTATGACTGCAAAATATGATTGCAGTGAGTCGTAAAATTAAAAAATATGACTCACGCAGAAATCACTGTAGATGACTCGGGATATGACTGACTCTAGTCGTTTCGAAGCAGTCGCTTCAGACATCAATCATATTGGCAGTCATATAAATTGAAGGATATAAATACCCATATTTAGCCATAGTATGTCAACATGGCGTATACTTTGACTTTTCTAGGGGAGTCTTGACTTTTTGTTGAGTTGCTCGGGCAAACAAAAAAATCCTACGTGGAATATGACTGTGGCAAGTCATATTTTTTGATGACATGGAATATGACTGAAGTGAGTTATATTTTTTGATGACATGAAATATGACTGTAATGAGTCATAATTTGCAGTAATGTGGAATATGACTGTAGTGAGTCATAATTTATAGTGATGTGGAATATGACTGTAGTGAGTCATATTTTACAGTGATGTGGAATATAACTGCGGTAAGTCATATTTTTTTATGACACGGAATATGACTATAGTAAGTTATATTTTTCCAGTCATATTTTGGAATGATGTATAAAATAATTCTTTTCAGTCATATTTTTTGATGATTTATAAAATGACTATGTGTAGTCATACATCAACATAATTTAGTAGTTAAATAAAAGAATCCATTTAATTAAAAATGAATACATATGATTTCTTAAATGAGCAAAAATTAATCACATTAGAAAGTTAAATACAAGAAAAAATGTGATTTTTTTCAATAACAGTTGTTAGTTACTAATACAAAATATATCACAATGGCTCTTTATATATGTATATTTTTACATACTTGTAGAACCTATATTTCAACAAAAATGTAAAGATGTTACCTCTTTTGTATTGCAAGTAACCTTTAATAACTTCATTTCAACCTCCAATGTCTACATGAATAAACAAGAAGATTAGTTTTCAATAAATGAACAATATAATTCAAACTTCAAAGATTTAAAGCACTACAAAATATGTAAACATGTTTAAGATAAAATAAAGTTATAATCATTATATATTCCAAAATTATAAATAATCAAAAAAATAACAATGATGATAGAGGGACTAAGAAGCAAAAAGTAGCAAAAACTAAGTGACATTATGACTGCAAAATATGACTAGGAGGTAAGAAGAAGAAAAACCTAAGATGAAAGAAGAAGCAAAAGTTAAAAGGCAAGAGGAAGAGAAATCTAAGATGAAAGAAGAAGTAAAACCTAAGATGGAAGAAGAAGCAAAAGTTAGAAGGCAAGAAGAAGCAAAATCTAAGAAGGAAGAAGGAGCAAAAGCTAAGTAAGAAGAAGAAACAAAACCTAAAAAACAAAAAGTAAGAAGAAGTAAGAAGTAAGAAGAAGAAAAAAGAAGAAAAATCTAAGAGGCAACAAGAAACAAAACTTAAGAAGCAACAAAAACAAAGAAGAAGGAACAAAAAATAAAGAAAAAGAAATAAAAGCTAAGAAACAAATAGAAGCAAAAAGAAGTAAGAAGAAGCAAGAAGAAGCAAAACCAAAGAAGCAAAACCAAAGAAGCAATTAGAACTAAGAAAAAGCAAGAAGAAGCAAAACCTAAGAAATAAGAAGAAGTAAAAAGAAGCAAAAAGAAGCAAGAAGAATAAAAACCTAAAAAGCAACAAGAATTAAGAAGAAGCAAGAAGAAGAAAAACCTAAGAAGCAACAAGAACTAAGAAGAAGCAACAAGAACTAAGAAGAAGCAACAAGAAGCAAGAAGAAGACAAACCTAAGAAGCAACAAGAAACAAAACTTAAGAAACAACAAAAACAAATAAGAAGGAACAAAAAAAAAGAAGAAGAGGCAAAAAGAGGAGTAGCTACAAAAAGTGACGGCTAGGGTTTCAAAACCCTAATTTAGTGGCGGCTAGGATTTCAAAACCCTATTTTGTGGCGGCTAGGGTTTCAAAACCCTAAATTAGTGGCAACTACAAAAAAGTGACTTTCAAAAAATATAACTATAAAAAAATCCTACGTGGAAAAATATGACTAGGTACTTTCTAAACATATTCCCTACCCAAATTGTTTTTGGGCTGCCCTAAAAAAAATCTTACTATTATAGAGATGCAATTGCAAAATATGACTAAAAAAAAAATATGACTAGAAAATATGATTGGGCATTTCTTAAATATGTTCCCTATCGTTCTCTATGAAGTATTTTGGTGTTCCCAATGGCCATATACTATACGGCCATGATGTATAAGGCTAAAATATAACTCGCAATCATATTTGCAGTCATATTTTTTTTACCTTAAAAAATATGACTACAAGTAGTCGCCAGTCATCCTCAGTCATAATTCTGCAGTCATAAAACAGTGCCATTGTTGTAGTGATTGGAAAAAAAAACTAGTTGCAATTTGAAAACATTGATAAAATAGAAAATAGGTGAAGACTTTTATAAAACTTTTGTTTTGAGTTTAAAAAAAAAAGTAGAGTGAAAACAATTAGATTTTGTTCTTGAAAACACCATTCGGGAAGGAAATGGGAGGAAATGAGCTGGTGAAACTAAAAAAGAAAACTTTTCGAACGTTGCATCCAACTAATCTGCTGTTGCATTGTATGCTTTATATATGCAAGCTGAAGAGAACACCCACTTATTGAATAACAAGGGAAAGCTATGAATCTAATGGAGGCCCAAACTGTATGCTATCCATGAATTTCCAAACTTGTTGCAGCCAATCTAGAATCCACTTCTGCTAACAAAGCTTAAGGTATGTTCATACCTGGTGTTAAAGGAGGCAGAAGCTGGCAGCTAAAAGCATTGGTGTTTTCACTTGCGGGTGTGGCTAAATACCAAGCCTACGTGGATGCTCACCTGATAGGAAGTAAAAGCGGTAGTTAGAAGCTCATTATAGAGGATTGCCGCAGGCATTACGGAGATGATGCCAGGTTTTACATAAAACATACAACTTGTCAAAACGTAGATTTTAAGTACTTGCGATTGATGTCAATTAATGGTGGAAGAAATGGACAATTAACAAAGAGCGGTGTCTGTGCTTTACCAACTACTGTCTAAAAATCGAAGAACCCCAAACTTTGAACTGACATACAACCAAAAATACAAAAGTGAAACTAGAAGACGACGGCTAGATGCATTGGACCTGCAACTATAAACTTCTGTGACCTCTTCATATATTCCACCACCCTCTGAGCTCTACCATCCCTTGTATTAGTATTGTTAATCATTGTCGCTCACTCAACAAACTGCGATCAAGTACAAATCGGTAACCTGCAACACTTTTGTTGAATTTTTGATCTGCCTCATGTGCTAGTTTACATTGTCATTGTAGTCTTGTAAATGATGTTGTATTAGTTAATGTAGAAACATGGAGAACTTACTGGATACTTTAGCTTATGTCGTGGCAGGTAGAAGTCAGTCACCTCTAGCGGCAGGTATGTAGGTTCTTCATTTGACGTCATGAAGATCATTTAATTTGAGATTTGCACCTGCACAAAACAAACAAGTACTCTGATGTTGCAATAAGTTTTTGCTCAAAGAAATTTCAGTGAGTAGTTTTGGGTGGATGTATTTGTGTACTGTCTCGACTATCAACAACAGTGCAGCATCTCTTGCAAAGCTAGATGCTCCTTCACGAAGTCCTGCACCATGACCAAGCACAACAATTCAATCAAATCTTACAAAGTGTGCCAAGAAAGACCGTGGCCTAAGTGGTTGCCCCAGGAGGTTATGGCATTGATGAATGCAAAGAAAGAAATGTTTCTAGATGAAGTTGACATTTTTTATGCCCGTGACTTAATGAATGCAGATTCCACAAAATGGCAATGAGTTAGTGTAGAAGTCATGAAGTGCGGTTTTTCACCATGTCCACGCAACGCAACTGCATGCAAGACAAAATGGAATCAAATAGTATCTGAGTACAAGCGAACCATTGATTATTTTGCTCGAATTGGTAGAAATAGAGTAGAATATTGGGATCTTATTGTAGCAAAACGGAAGCTCGAAGGACTGCCAAGATCTTTTCCACAAAATCTCTTCTACGGTATACACAAATGGTTTGGCAATAGACCCAATATACAAACCCCCCATACTCGTGATCTTCTTTCCCATGACGACAACAACTACCGTAGTCACCAACCATCGACCATAGAGCCTAAAGAAATAGAGGATAGCAAGCAAGACAATGAAGACCCGATGGACATAGCTGCACAAGTAGAAGGACAATACTACTCTAGCACGAGGACATTGACTGGCAAGGAAGTAGACACTATGGACACTAGATCAAGAGCTTCAAAACCTATGAAGACCGGCACCCATAAGGCAAGGCAACAAACTGCACTTCCTATTGGAATGACGTCGCATGTCATTAGCTCTAGCGACACATCTGAGTGCAACATTAAACATCGAACAGGCAACACTGCAGTGAAGAGAAAAAGCTTGTCTAGTCATACTCTCATAGTTGAAGCCACACGAGTTAGTGGCAATGTTTTAAAAGGGAGATGTGAGAAATGACTGAAACCAGTAAGGATCTTAAGCAATCCAAAATCGAAGTCCAATTGAAGTTGTTTGCTGAACAAATGCAATATCAACGGGAGAAAAACCTCCGACTTCATGAGAGTAGTGTGATTGCCAATTAAAATCCTAGGCTAGCGACAATAAAGCAAGGAGAAGTTGTTCAATGTTTGACACAATTATGATTTGTATTAAGTATGGATTTGCATTTTTCAACTGGAAAAACAATAGAAAATGAGCCACAAACGGCTACTCTCCCAAAGACCACGGTGCCATCAAGTGGTCCTCCTGTCTTACAGTAATTCCGACAGCAAGACAATGTTGCCACTACAAGCAACAAGCCTACCTTGGATCTGAATGAAGCAAATTGAATCTCATCCTCCACCTGTAGTCAATACAATAGCCATTAGTGACGCAAAACTTTCTTTGAAAGTAGTCTTACAAAATGCAAAGTTGTATTGAGAATACTCTATTGAAATGAAATTGTGGTGCACTTCATGTTTAATGTCCATAGTATTGTCAAATTGGAGTGAGTTGCTATTACTTTTCACCCAAAAAAAAGGAAAAAAATTGAAATAGAAAAATGTTTGGAAATCATCACCTGCCTTTCTCACATAGCAATGTTTCATTGAAGCACTAAGAAGACCCCTAGCTACTGCCGTTTCTCATAGCCCTTGGCAAAAGCACAATCATCTCGAACCACTTTCCAGCGTCCAAAATTACAGCTTGATCATCTATGTCATGGTTATGCAAACCCTCTATGCAAACCCTCTATGCAAAGGACTTGTAGAAGTGTCTCCACGTCATCACGTGATTGGCCCAAGAACATGTTGTGAAGAACAGCACAACATGTTATAACATCTGGTAAAAAGGTGATTTGCAAGTCTGATTTAACTAAAAGTTCTCGAAAAGTTTGTTTAAGAATGCCAAAGGCATTTTCCATGACACCACGTCTTCACTAATGCTTTCTATTAAAAAGAGTGTTGACTATGGGCAAATTCCCATGTCCTCTATGTGGCACCATAAGCCAAGATAGTAAGGGATATCCGAAATCTACAAGCAAGTAAAGGGAAAACCCATGGAAGGATATAGTAGAATCCCACAATGTACCATGCATTCCCTTCTGATACAAGGAAGAATGCCGCAGCACAAGTGAATCATTTGTAGACCCAAGCATTCCGAGAAATAAATCCAAAAATTGTTTATTACTGTCCACTACAGCTTGTCAGTTCAAAGTATACCCCCCTAATTTGAAATAAAAATAGTCAATTGGGCCGTTTCGTGGTTTACAGATGGATATATGCGTGCCGTCAATGGCACCAAGAACCCTAGAATGCCACAAAGTTGTTGAAAACCAATTTCAGTCTATAGTAGCTTTTCTCCAGTTGGCCATGTGATTTCAAACTTCAAGGACACGTTAATGGCTTCCACTACATCTCGCAGCACCAATGACACAATACTTTTTCCTATAGCAAATATTTTGTTGCAAATAAACAAGCTTGCACCATGAGTAAGTTTAAACAATGTACACGCAACTCGAATAAGCACTAGGATAGACAAGCGGTATTTGGTGTCTTTTCATTGAACTCTTGGTTCCAAAATTTCTACTAAGTTGTAAATAGCGGGCTTCGTCGTGCGGAACATTGTGATCCATCTCTCGTTGTCATATTGGTCCAACAAAAAACAAGAGAACCATGTTGTTGATCTTGACTTCACCTAATACCCCAGATCATCTTCAAGAAGACTAAAAACATTGCTCAATTTGAAGGTATGTAGGGTAGCTTATGTCACATTTTCAATGTCAAAAGATGATTCATCTAATGTCCCCGTGATAAGTTCTAGACAATTCTCGGTATCCTCATCCATATCAAGATGAGGAGGATCAAATGCCCTTTTAGTAGACATCAGTAGGAGAAGGACAATTGAAGCCACGGCCATCAACTTTGATGAAGAAGCAAAGAAGTCCATGGCCAATGTTCTTCAGAACTGCAAAACATTACATTCCATGAAAAATGTGGAGAAGTTAAATGTCGGAACGGGATAGGGAAATACCACTCAGAAAGCATGGAAGGAATTTTTGTTGAGGAACAAGAAATGTTACTAGCACACCTAAACGTGCAGCAATATGAGAAATTTAAAGATAGGGTTATAAATCACCTGCAGTTTGAAGTAGAAGCTCTCGGATGACAATGAAGAAAGAATGTTACTAAAGGCAACAAAGTGGAAGAACCTCCTTTGCAACAAAAAATTTGTGCTGATTAGAGCATGTGAATCTACAAGGCAAATGAAAAAAAGTAAAATGGCGGCAATTTAGATTCTTGAAATTGTCGAAACCCTAACTAATAAAACCGAAAAAGAAGATGGTCCTCTTTCACTCCGCAACTATTATAAGATCAAAAATTCAAAACAAAACACGGCAATTGAAGACACGACAATGCATTCAGACAAAAACACAATAGTGGGGGAAACACTATGTACCTTCGATGCCTTTGCACAATGTAGAAGTTGAAGTAGCTCAAAATCTCGTAAACATTAACGGACGCTTCAACTGTCCAAGTGATTTCTAACTCCGTCAAGCTAAGTTGTGCATTCTTCAGAAACTCCACTTGATTCTAAAAAAAACAAGCTATACTACGAAGATGAAACTACAAGAACTCTGAGGACATTTCGAGAATGAAGTGGCTCCTCAATTTTTCCAACTTGGAAGACGACAGGCAGGAAAAGAGGAAGCTAAAAGCAAAGAGCCAAGGACACAACAACTTCAGGGGCCCACCTCCCAAAACCTTTATTTATGAGCCTTGTCAAGTGTGACCATTCTATCAGGATAGTGTCGTCAAGTTCAATGTGGCAAATTTTTTAAGAAAAATTAAAGTCATATGTAAATAGGAGCTCTTTTAACCACGACCATCGCCCTTTTGCATTTCCCGAAGAGGCTTGGAGAAAATCCTAAGCAACAAAATAGAAATCCTTTTTTTGTCCTATCGTTGTTATCTTTTAAGAACACCCTCGCCCTAAGCCCAAGTGTGACTATACCTTTAGCTGCACTCCACTCTCTAGGACTCTTTTTTGTTAATATAGAAGTTAGCACAAGAGATCAGTGATGGGGAGGCTGAGGAGCACAGCCAAATTAAGGCACCTATGAGAGAGGCAACGAATACGCACCATCTCGACGTTCGAAGCCACTTTGCAGTGGAATATGATGAAAAGACTAATTCGGCACCATCTTCGCCGAAATTATGGCGAATTTCAACAGATCGGCACTTTTTTCCCACTCACCTCAAATCGATTCCAAGTTCTCGTTTCCAGAGCTCCAGCTACGCATTACAAAATCGATCACAGTTTTACCTCAAGAACCATCTGATCAGCACTAATCAGAAGCCAAATTAACTACTTTAAATGCCGGCCAAAGCTCAAATCAAATTGAAGGCAATCGATCTACTGTTCTAATCCTTCTTGGATTTGCGTACCGCGGAGGCCAGCTATGTATCACGAATTGCCGAATTGGATCGCTACAACAAATGTAGTGCGAATCAAGTTAAGAAGACCAGGAATGATCATAGAGGAATTGAAGAAAAACTACCCTTTCGATCATAGCCTGTCACTTGAAGTCTTGAACCCACCGGCATGTCGAACACTGTCCTCAAAAAATGGAATGGAATGGAAATATGAATGATTGTGCGGATTGCGAGAGAGAGAAGAAGAGGAACGCTCACGTACTGATCGATCTTGCCCGTGGATTTTCCAATCAAATCATACCTTCAGTTTCATCCGGCAGTGCAGATTCAGTTCGTCCGAATTGATCGGAGAAGTAGGACCTTAACTGTCTTACCGATTGTTGCTCGTCCGAGATTCAATTTTTGGGTTTACAGGACTCACCGCTTTCCAAAATAGAAAATGAAAGGCGGCACTGTGGCAGTTCCGTTAGCCTTTCCTCTTTAGTGTGGCTACGTAAATAGTGTCACTCGGAATTTCAGCCAGGGCGGGGGGGGGAAGTCGTTGTCCTGATCAAGTGATGAGATTCTTGATGAGTAGACAACAGATGATTCGTTCACTTAAATACTGTTTGAATTGAAAAAATGCCTTAACCCTCCAAGAACGCCGCCCCCATGTCCAAGATAGTTTCCAAAACTCTCTGATTATTGGACCAATAGGTACATTCACTTTTGCTTCAGTCAGCAGTGAAGTCATCCATCGGAGCATTGTGGTTTGCAACGTCCTTATTGGGTTAAACAATTGAAGAATGATTAAGCATTTCAATATCAACATTTAAGAAATTCATGAGGTCAGTCATCAATAAGGCAAACTATGAGCATCCTTTGGCCCATTGAATTTATGCCACTTCTTATAGGCCAATTTTTTTCATAATCCTACTTATTTTCACTCTATGAAAAAAGGGAAAAAAATTGGATCATGACATCTTCAAAAAAGTCTCTAAAAAATATATGATTTGACCAAAAGTAAATGTAGTTTAGAAATGGTAGATAAGCACTATGGATGAAAATACATACCATAGTTGTAGAGCAAGGGACTGTGGAAAATACTTATAAAAATAGATGCCAAAATTTTAGGGATTTTTTTTTTGGATACAAAACTTTTGTGTGGTGGAAAAAAAAGATATTGGCAAATAATTCTACTTTCAACATCTTTGAAATCTGATTTTTTGTGAAAATATGTTTATTTGGCAACAAGGGTACAGTAACAACATTGTAAATTGTACACATTCTAAAACTGCATAGGTTAGGTTTTTGCCTAAAATGTACTTCCACTATAATTTGCAAGAATCTATGGTTGGTTACTCTAAATCCTATTATCAACACCTTGAAAATTCATAGTTTATTCATTTGGTGTGCAAAAATGCATTCTTAGAAAATCTAGAATCCCCTTTTGGCTTCCATGTCACATTTAACTATTTTTGGACTATTCATTGAATTCTGGACAAAACGTTCAAAGATCTTTGCATAATAACATTAGGAGATCTCTCGATATTTTCGTAGATCTCCCGATGTTTTTTACTAATCTCTCAATGTTTTGTATTATCTTTGGATGATCAATTTTTTTTCTCTAGATGACCAATATTAAATTTGGATTTTTAAAAGTCCAAAAGTAGTTAAATGTGGCATTTCCCTTAAAACCTCACCAAAAGTTCTTCAATATAATAATGGCAACCATGTTAAATTGCTTATTTGTGTGATTTTAGGTCTAGTTACCTTATAAGGTAACAAGTTTTGAAATCGCACGAGCTCTAAAATTGCCTACATCCTCAAATGTACACTATTTGTACAAGTTGCTTTTCCATAGCCTTTAGCAATGTACAAATAGTATATACTTTAGGAGGTGGGCGATTTTAGAGCCCTAGACCATTTCAACTCCAAATTTTCGTAACTAATTCCACAAAGCTCTAGAAAATATGAAACGACTTGGGTTAGATGCCAATTGCACTTGTCTTTCAAGGGAAATTTACTGAAAATTATTTGAAGAAACTTTGCCTCCCCAAAACTCAGTTTCAGTTCTTAGGTGGGCAATTTTCTGGACCTGTTACCTCATTGTAAAATGAATGATTGTTCCTACCCATTCAGTTCTTTTCCAAGGGGGTAGGTACGGTGCATCCAATTATATTAAAAAGAAGAAGAAAGAAAATTAAATTTAACTCTTAAAACATTGAGGTGAACGTTTTATGTCCGATAGATGACAGTCTTCTACATTGCTTCACATGGTCATAAATTCCCAAAGCCACCCTTTCGTCCTTGTAAGGATGAAGTAAGATTTTAAAACTGCACGCTCCGTCTAAAAGATGCCCGCTGCACTCATGCTACTTCCCACAAAAGCACGTTAAATTTTAGATTTTGCATTTAAAATGTTTACCGATTGTTCCCAACTATATATTTGTGTCAGTTGGGGCTTCAGGATTTACCGTCCGTCAGCCTCATCGGGAAAAAGCCCCCCCATAGTTGCAGTATTGTTTCAATAGGTTAACAGTATAGTACTGAAAGTATATTGTTGTAATATTGCAAACAATATTGTTTCAATAAATCTACAGTGCACCTATTGAAAATATATTGTTGCAATACTTTTTGTAATACTGCAACAATATGCTTTGAGTACTATACTGTTAATCCATTGAAACAATACTGCAGCAGTACTAAAGCAATGGGGGGGCTTTTTTCCGATGTTGTCCGTCTTACGGATTCGCTCCCTCCGTCCGTTCCCTCTATCCGTTTCCTTCCCTTTCTTGTTCTCTTCCCTCCCTTCCCTCCCTCTCCTTTGGCCATAGGTTCCTTCAACCTCAACCTCGTGTTCTTGCCTTCAACCCCTAGTTGTTCAAGGCACCAAATTTTTGTGTTTCAAATATTGTGAAGTTAAATAAAGCCTAACCAACTTTCTATTTTTAATAGTTTATATTTTGCAAAACTCTATTTGAAGTTTAGTTTTAGCATCAAAAATTCAATTTTAAAAATGGATGGTTATGATTTTTCTATTTAAGATTTTGTGCAAGAATACCCATTGCAATCTTGGCTTCCCGTAGTGTTGAGGGCTCTTGGAGATGAGCCTCAAATACACTAGATTGTGGAAAAAAATCAAATAAGAAATTCATTTAAAAAAATGGTAGAGTAGATTTTGGAAAGCCATAAATTGATTGGGGTTGTGCATATTGGGCCCTATAACCTCATATATTTTGGGGGTGACCAACTTTTTAAATTTCATATGTAAAAAGAAGTTTGGAAGATTTTAAAACATATTGACTACATGAACAAGTTATAGCACATACATATTTCTTTTCTAAAAATGTTGAAATACAAAAGCCTTCACCTTTTAGAAAGGCTAGTGAAGCCTATGTTTAAAGTTAAATTTTGATACATTGAACTTGCAATTGGTAATAAAAGTCATTTTATAATCTTGAAATAATGTACTTGAACAAGTTAACTTAGAATCCTACGGTTGAATTCATTTAAACAAAACATTGATGAAGATTGTAACCATACATTTGGAATGAATGGTAATTAAGAAGTATTGAAATGGAATTTTAAGTTAAACATTTGATGCAAAAGAAAACATTTAACCCCTAAATGTTCAGGGCTTGTTTTCAACTTCTCAAAATTTGTTGTAAATTGAACAAAAGCCAACATTTTTATAAGTTGAATCAATTTTTTTTGAATTGTAACAGTACAAATTCAAACTAGACATGTTAGAGATCATATAGGAAAAAAAATTGATTCTTTAAGCTTTGTTTAACTTCACAGTATTTGAAACACAAAAATTTGGTGCCTTGGACAATTAGGGATTAAAGGCAAAGACATGAGATTGAGGTTGAAGGAACCTATGCCAAAAGGAGAAAAGTCAAGGAAGGGAGGAAAGGGAATAAGAGAGGGGAGAGAAGGGGAGGGAGAAGGGGACCCTTGCTCCCCTCCGTTCCCTTCCTCCCTGCCTTTCTCTTGGCTACTGTGCCTAACAGGCCCCTTTTGTTCGAGGGTGTGTGTTTAACGTTCTGCATTGTCAATGGCAATCATTAGAAGTTCGTGTACAGACAATTGAGGCTCTAGCTCCCGTTTTTTGATTTTTGGTGATTGGTGCAAGTTCCATCAGAAGGCAATAGAGCTTTTCTTTTTTTACTTTTCTAAAATAAAAAGGCCAGAGAAAAGAGTTGGGCTAAAAAATGCCAAAAAAAATGCCAAAAAACTTAGATGAATTGATGAGATTGTAAATGAAAACCGAATTATAGAAATGTGATATGTGCTATAGGCATATTGTAGCCCAGTGTGTTTTTTCTAATGATTTGGTGCAAAATTGCACCAAATTTTTTGGCTTAGCACCATGCCTATAGAAAAAAACATGAAAAAAGTCATGTAAATCACCATTAAACTTCAAATTAAAAAAAAATCTTGGATAAAACTGCCAAATTGTGGATGAAAATAAAATTATGGATATGTGATATGTGCTAATGTGATGTATTCAATTCATTATGTGGATGAATGTTGAAATTTGGAGCACCACTATTACATTTTATATTGCCACTCTGCCACTTCATAGAAAATGAAAAAAAAAAACAAAACTCTGCTGCAGTCACCTAAACCGCTCAAAGCGAAAAGAATGACATACAGTACAAAGCATCAGAGATTTCCTTCAAAATCCTGTTGCCTGCCAATTCCTCAATTCTTTGCTGTTGACCCATTTGATGATCTGTAGATAGAAACTAGAAACCTTTATTAGTCTCGTAGGAAAGAACTACAGTACTGGACTCCAGTACGGGGAGTACCGGCATTTAGTTACGAACTAGCCGGTTGATTTTGAGAATTTCCGAATGGATTTCAAACCGATCATTTAAGAGGAAAATCAGAGAATATTCTCTATTTTATAAAGGTCTAACCGAGAGAATGCTTCAAGCAACTGTTTGGTCTCAGAAAATGTAGGATTTTAGCCGGTTAAGCTAAAAATCTCCCCGGACTGTGTACTGGAGGATTACCAGCAATGACATTAGGTTTGGATGCCCAAATGCTCCTGCAAGGAGAGACCACTTCATTTACGATGCTGGGCATCACAGAGTTGGTACTCCAAGGTTCTGTTTCCTTGGGGTTATGCTCAATCGTGCTTCAATTAATTCTTTTGCTGATATGTCTGTGCACTTGTAAATCTTACTTCGACTGTAGTTGTTTAAATAAAGAGTCCAACATGACCTTGGATGGACGCCAAACTGCCGAGTCGTGCTTTCGCAAGCCCATGGGGAAAACGCAAGATCATTTTAATTTTCCTCGCATGATAAAAATCTGCAAATTTTGAGTTCATATGGGCAATCCAAGGTCCAATATTATCTAGGGAAGCTGGAAAAAAATACATTAATCAAGCACAATGGGGGTCTTTTTTTTGAACCTCACCCTTAGTTGGACCCCACAATCCGTTCGTTGCACAACTGTAATAAGCGTGACCGGCTCCGATTGGACTGAGCCCAAGGCATCTCACTGTAGCGTAGGATAGCGTAGGAGGTCCACGCATAACAGCTTGGTTTCGTCCCCCCAAGTGGAGGTATAATTCCCTCCTACATACTGGGGGGGAGAGTTTAGTTATAATGCTGCACAAGTCATTGGCTGGGTAGAGGTGATGTAGCACCAAGTTGTCAGAGCTTGGTATGTCATTGGCAAGGCTATTGTTGAGGGCTCCTGATTTTTGGGGAGCAAAAGGGTCCCCCCAAGGAAGGTTAATAATGTTATGGAAGCGCGCACCAAACAGATGAAACTGAATTTCGGGGAGGTGAAGCTTCTTGAGATATTTTTCAATAAATTTTCCTTGAAAGACAAAAAGAACTAGCATGAGTCATTTCATATTTTTTTAGAGCTTTGAGAAATCTCTTCTATTAAGACAAGATGTTTGTTTTGTTTGTTTGTTTTGTTTGTTTGTCATGTTGAGATCTCCTGGACTGTGCTTGGTACCGTCCCCTGGTCGCGTGTTTGGTACTCTCGGAAAGCCCTCGGCGAGGAGGGGTGCATCGGCTTGGTCTAGGGTTGTTTGGATGTACCGTGTGAAAATTGTGCATTTTTTAAATTGTTTTTGGTTCTAAAAAATTACTTTTACTTATATTTTGGTCACAATCTTGGCACCATTGGAAAGCTCTCGGTGAAGAGGGGTGCACGGGCTTGGTTTCGTGGCATTTCGACTCATGGTAAGAAAGTTATGCATTTTCAAGTTGGTTTTGGTTTTAATAAAATTAAAAAATTACTTTTACTTTTGTTTTGACTGTGGCATCCGCACAGGATACACTACTTAATTATGAAATTTTGAAGCTGAAATGGCATAGGGCTCCAAAACCGCACACCTCGTAAAATGTACACATTTTTTACGATGTACTGTACAAGCAGTGCACAACTTGGGCGGTTTTAGAACCTTCGCGATTTTGCAGACAATCGGTAGGTTCCTGGTAATGTCTCTAGTCGGCAGGCGGTATTGCTCCTCCGACACTCCTTCAGACACTGGGTTCTTCAGCTCTTTCTTTCGCAATGTGTCGACTGCGGTGTGATCTCGAGGTGGGAGTTCGTTCAGTCTGCCTTGTTGTTGGGCTCAAATTTGTGGCCATCTAAGCGGAGATGCAACTCCGCTGACGATGCAGATGTAGAAGCTTCTCTATTGATGTTCTTTGGTGGTAGCTCTCCGGTGGTTGAATAGTATGTTTGCGTTGTGGGAGACAGCTTGCGTGCTCGCACCGTGAGAATCAAGTTCTCGCTCAGATGCTTTTATCACTTCACACGGAGACCTTGGCCATGGCGCAGCGTGCAGGCAGCAGCATAGCACTTCTGTAAAGAGTTCAGTTGAGAGGTAAATTTTGAACCTTTCCTTTCCTTCTTAGATTGGAGGAGAAAGTGACAACTGCAAGCATGGAAATTTTTTCTTGACCGAAGTTTTGTTTTTTTGTGTCCCGTCATGTTTGTGGTGAAGGTATGTGGTTTGTGTGAAGTATTCGGTACCTGCGTGCGGTTGTAGGGAACTGGACTATGGTACCACCACCCATTCCCGACCAGCGATCCACACCCAACTTGTAGTGTCCAGCTATTTCCAACCCAGGTTGGAACAGATTTCCAAGCAAAGCTTGGAATGTGTTTCTTCCTCCTTTTCAAGGTTGGGACTAATAAGATCGTTGGACATGTCCCAAAGTAGGAGTCTAAGGTGAAGCACCCAAAAGCATCCCTGTTCTCATTCTTGTACCCTAGAAGTTAATATGTCCTCCAGATGTTTAATTGCAATTTGCCAACGCATTTGAAGGCCACATACTTAACTCTGATTCGCTGACTATTGATTTTTGTAGAATTCGATTTAGGGTCCACCTATTTGCATATGGGTAGCTACGATATATGGAATGACGGGCGTGGTGTCCGGTGATTAGAAATTTCGCCTTAGCTGTCCTCAGCTGGTCCTTGAATGCTTTATGCACTATCATATTTCCTGTCTGTGTAATTATTGTTCTAGTCTTCCGACCAATAGTTGATTAAGAGTCAGGTTGGCTAATCTTCTACTTTGCAAGTGGTAGAGTTGTACTATCATTCAAATGGTAGTGAGTCTTCCAGTGTTATCAGGATTTGGAGCACTAATTACAACAACGCAGATACACTCTCTACGTCGTCTACGGGTCAAGGTCTGCTTCTTTCGGTCTCTTCTGTGAGAGGCCGTTTGAACTCCGCCATTTCGGATCTGATGCATGTATTAGTTTGATCTCAGTTCCAGGTTGCAATGGAGACACTGATCTAGGAACAGGTCCCCAAACCCGTTGACGAATCTTACGAAGCCCACGATCCGCTAGAATACATCGACTTATGTTTCTGAAATGGTGAACCTGTCGGTAATTGGCGGTTTTCTAGGTGCCTCAGATCCATCCGATGTTGTCCTAGTATTTTGAGCTAGTCAGGACATTCATCCTTCTATGTCTGTCCTGTTGATGTTTGGGTTTCGGGTCTTTCCGCAGTTTGTGGGCTTGCTGCGGTTTTGCGGTTTTGACTCGAATTTTCGTTTGTCCATGTTTTGTGTCTGAGGACGATTTGGGCCCATTACTGAGGTTTGACTGAGGTTGCGTGTTTGCATTGTGGGTTCAGGTTTCGGGCACCTGCTGTGAGATTTAATTCTCACCGATGATTGAGAGCCTGGTATGAAGATCTTTGTTATTGCAGAATCAACTCTCGCCAATAATACAGCACTTGGTCTGGAGATATGTGATAGACGTGCTGCTGCAGGGTTTCGCAATGCCAATATTGGCATGCCAACTGGTTCACTTGTATGGAGAGGTAAGGATTGCAACTACCATTTTATTCAATTTCTTTTTTGTTTACACTTTTGGTACTGGAAATTGATCTAAGCCGCACCTTGTCTTTTGCGCTGATGAATACGAATGGTATGCAGAGAGTGAAGAGCAATCTTTGATGCATTCCAGCAGGGATGGGAATACGCACTGAGCAATGTCCATTTGAAATGACCTCTGAAAAATGAGGTCTTGCTGTATGTTGATTCTACGCTGGAAAGATGGAGACTTGCTCGGGAAGTAATAGATCCTCGTCAGTTAAGGAGAAAGTGGACTTCTTGAGTGCTTGTGAACGCATCGTGCATGATATAGAGGAAGTTGTGAACCGTGGGAACTTGCTGAATCAAAGCCAATGCCGAGCTTTTTCTTTCCATCTTTTACAAGCGGTTCAATTCATACGAGAGATAAGAGAATCATCTGGGTTGACCTTCAGACCGTTTCTGCGAAGTCTGTGTCGATCTTTGCAGAAGGCAAAATTACTTGTGAGTAAATGTGCGGGCGAAGATTGGACTGCAGTAGCAGTATTTCAAGGCCAAAATGAAAGTGCATTTCAAGAGGTCTGGCAGGAGGTTTCGTTCTGCTTTGATAAAATTTACGACGACGCCAGGAACGTCGACACTAGAATTCCAGTACTAAAATTTTTCAATTTTTTTCGCACATCCTTGAGTACATCGTTGGCCATTCAGAGTGACCAAGAAGACCTTCGAAGGAGGCTTGAACGCCTCGCTAGCAGCGGCAAGTGGTTTGGTTATTTCTTGCGAAAGCAGGAAGCTCAAAAGCAATGTCTTGCTAGACACTTGCTCCAGAAGTTCAGTTGCACATCTCAAGAATGTCTTTCCAATTCTTCGGATGTGTGCAAGGCAGGCCTGTGGGAGAAGGAGAGTGAACCTCCAGGGACGTGGGGGAACTCCAAATTTCTTGGAGCTGGATCAGGGGCGAGTGGTGTCTGCAAGACCGAATGGTTGGGTGTGCCTTGTGCGAAGAAAGAGTTTCATGGCCAAGCTTCTGAGGCCACATTTTTGAAGGAAGCGAGCATTTTGTCCCATTTGAAGCACCCCCGCATTGTGAATTTTCTTTGTTGTGGCAATGGTGAGTCGAAAGGGGATCGTTTTATTGCCATGGAGCTGATGGAGAAGAGCCTTTTTGATGTGATTGAAGATCAGAAGGGTGTGCATTTTGCATTGCCTGTAGCCATTGACATCATTGTGCAAATAGCAGAGGGGATGCGCTATCTGCATTCCCAGGGAGTTGCACATCGAGACCTTAAGCCACAAAACGTGCTTGTGAATAGGGTGGTCTATACACATTTCCCACATCAATATTACTGTGTGAAGTTGGTTGATTTTGGAATGTCCAAGACCAAGGTTGAGGTCTCGAAATCAGACACAATATCGTATCCAGGCATTGGCACTACAAGGTATAGGGCTCCCGAGGTTCATCCCAAAGCACATGTTGATGGTGTGGGCAAGGCCAAGTGGTTCCGAGTGGATGTCTATAGCTTTGCTATGACTTGTGCCCATGTTTTGTCATTGAAGGCACCTTTTGAAGACATGGAGCAATTGAGTGAATTGTATCCATGCCTCTTGAAGGGGTGGAGGCCAAAGCTTTCTTTGGGCTTGCCAAGGAAGTTGGTTGCTATTTTACGTGAGTGTTGGGATGTGAATCCTCTCACGAGGCCTTCTTTTGTAAATATTTGCAAAAGATTGCATGTACTTAGACTCGTTGTTTGAAGTAGAAGAGATTTCTTTGTCGAATACAACTTTTGGTTTGGGTACAATAGAATACATTGGGGAGATAGATTCTTGGGCCAGGAGGAATGGTAAAGGAATGGGAAATTCAAGCATGAGTAGTTCCCTAGAAACTGGTCAATCTAGCTACTACATTGCTCAAGATTATAATTTTTGTGATAGAGATGATAGAGCATGTGATGAGTGACTTGGGAATTCAAGAAGGTATTTAGAATTTGTTACTAGTCTATTTCTTCATATGATCATTTTTAGATCTTACATGAGTATTGAGTTGTTTTTACAAGATCATAGTAATATGTTGATTATAGATGTATTTGTGATCTATTTATCTTGTTATTACAACCTTTAGAACCAAGGAATGAAGAATCATATTAGATGTTGCTTATTGTGTTTCTTTTATTTTTTTTGTGGATGTAATTGTAAAAGTATAGCTTTCATATTTGCTAATAATTGGCCTTGTTTGGGCTGGAGGAATTGTGGTTTTGGCTATTTTAATCATGAAATTCAAGAGTGTTGGTGTATTGAAATGGGTGATAATGAAATAAAATGAAGTTGAAGCCACTTTATTGCCATTGAATGGCAAGTGACATTGGCTTGTCATCAAATTCTTGTTTTGTAATCTTGCTACGATTAGGAAGGTAGAAACTCCCAAATGCGTCACACTAGCCTGAAAATGTCATCTTCACTAGATGTACATGTAATTAATCAATATTTTCTTACATTGAAATCCTCTTTTAGTTGTTACCAAAAAAATATAAAAATTTGATCAGTCTAATAAAAATAACTTATATTTTGTTAAAATTAGGGAAGTCCCTACTTTATTCAAATTGTACATTCAATTGATGGTGATTGACTTGTTATCCAATTTACATATCATTGGAAGTTGAGTAGAAATAACTAAGTTTGTTGGCAATGAAATTCATCTTAGATGTATCTTGTTATTCTTCATAAATAAAGCTTGAATGATTTGTAGTTACCTAGTTTACTACTGGGGCTATTAAATATGCCATTTTAACAAATGTTACCATCTTGGCTTTAATTTTGGTTGCCCCCTTAAGCTTTGAATATTTAAAATACACCAACTTAACAAACTTAAAGGCTTAGTTGTTGAGGGTATTTGGAGAGGGAGTGACTTTCACCGTGTAGACACTATAAAAAATCCAAGTTTTGGTTATGTTTTTATCACTAATGTTCGATGTTTGACAAAACATAAAGATGTTAGAGGACATTTAAACCAACAAGGTAGATTTTTGTGGACATTGTGGAGACCATTGATATGTCAAGTTTGTAAATCCAAGTTGATGTTATCATTGATACTAATGTTTTATTTGACATAATTGAAGACATATTGATGTTTTTTGGCACACCCCAAAAAATATAGACTACCACATGGTTGATTGCAAGAAACACCTGTCGATTTTGTTGCGTTTTCACAGTACTTATGGTTTTTCTTCTGTAGTACTTTAAAAATAGAAAACTAATTTTTTTTAAATTAAAAAAATATGAATCATGTATATACTTCTAAAATGAAGGTTTGCAGGGAAGGAAATGTGTAGAAAAATTCTCTAACTAGGAGAACTTGAAAAGTACCAAATCTCAAGAAAATAGGACTTTTGATGTGAAAATTAGTTAAAAATAGTAAAAAAAAGTAAATACAAAAAATAAAAAGTGGCCATTTTTAAGAACTTTATGAAGATGGTCATTCACGAAAAAACTTACAAAAATAATATTTTATATGTTTCAAAATGCAAGCAGAAGGAAGCTCTCTTCATAGACTTCCATACCACACAAAATTAATTATTTTTAAAAACCCTTTGGTGAAAAGTTGTATTTATATGTAAGGAAAAACTCCATATAATTTTCTTGATGTAGGGTATATGAAAAAGGTACTCAAAAGTACTAAAAACCTCCAAATTGGCAAATGTGACATTTATTTCGGACCTATTTTTGGATAGTAAATTATTTTTGAAAATTACCAAAAAATCAAGGAAGTTGTAGGATAGTCATGAGTACCTTCCTTGTAAATCTTAAGTCATTTGAAGTTAAAACACAAAAGTTATGGCCAAAAAACAACTCAGCCCGCAACGTGTGACAGAAAATAGTACAAGTGTTTCTTGTAATCACCCACATCAACAAATGCCTTCATTTTGACTATAACTAAGCTAGTAAAAATTAGTACTATCTATGGTAAAAATGTGGACCATATGTGAAAAACTTAGGAGAAGGGCAACCATATGGCATGCCTTGTAAGAAAAGAGAAATGGATGGATGTGCACCATGAATGAAAAGAGAAATTGATGGATCATGTGCATTGTGAATGAAAAGAGATGGTCTTTATACAAGTGGGGTGGTAGGAAGTGAAACAATCCATATGGAATATATAAAGCAACAAATACAATTAGAATATAAGAATTTGAAACAACGTCAAGATGTACAATGATTAAATTCCTATATTCTAATTATCCCATATCTTTTGTCTCACCATGGAAAGGGAATGGATATAAATATGGCCGTATCAAAGTTAAAATACACATCACTCATTGGATGGATGAAAAAGTATTGTAGTGATTAGTCAGACCAGTATTCCTCCAGTTAGCCCTTAATTCATACCAAAGGCCCACTTAGAGTAAACCGCTCCAGAATCGTTTCCATGAGGATTTGAGGTTTACAGATTCATAGGCTAACTCGATTCTAGTTTTCACTTTCTCTCCTACTTACTAATCCGGACTACAGGTCCGGTTCGGTCACTAGTGCCGGATGGTTTTCGGATAATTCCGGAAAACGTTCAGTTGCCCCTTCCGGAATCCCTGGGTTTAGGTGACGAGTGGCCAGATCCACCGTCCGGATGCTTACCGTGTCCGGAAATACGCTCTCTCTTTCAATCTCTCAATCTCTAACACTAACTTAATTCTTTAGGGACCGGAAGTATCCTCCTGTTTCGTCACCTCACAAATCCGGAATGCTTACCGGACCAGGTCACATAGGGACGGTCAAGGACTACAACGACATCCTAGCATTACCCTAACACTGAGCCTCCCGTCGACTGGGTGGATCTCCTCGTACTCTCTTGGGCGTTGCACCGGGGCTTTGACTCCGTCTATGGAGAATTCCGGCATCCGGATTCGGGCACGTCTTGCAAACTCCCGTACACGGAAGTTGCTAGCAGCCTTTCAGATACCCTTACACCTAAGGCCGTATCCTACCCTCAGGCTATACCGGCATCTAAGCGGTAGTACACTAACACTACTGTTGGAACAATCCGGCCGATCTCCCCATCAAGTCAGTGACGTCTGGAAACCACTCACAAAGTCGACTCTTGCTACTCAAGGTAAGTTCTCAGCATCCGAAAAAGGTACGAATGGACCCACACCCCTACAAGCATGCACCGAATACAAAAAGATAGAGAATGGAAACCTCCAAACATTTGGATTAAGTTCAAAAAGATACACGCTGAAAATAATGGGCCGGATGTGAATGACCACAAAGGTCCATCAAAACCTAACTTATACTAAAACTAACATCATCCTAAAAATCCCACAAAACATTCCTATTGGCTCGCTAGATTTCCGGTAATCTCCTAGATCCTATTTTTCCGACTTTGATGGCCGGACTCCGGTACTGTCGCTAATATATACACTACTACCCACTAGCCTTTTGAATCCTTATCTGTGGGAGGAGCAAGGTCCTTCAACGAGTCCAGATTGATTTGCTTCCGGCTACTCCCTGGAGAAAACACATCCGGACCCCTTGCTCCCCACCTCGGGACTCCCACGATGTTGGTGTCCCTGTCTACACTCCGGGTTCCGACTATCGGAACTTCCGGACTTCTCCGAGAATCCTTCTGGGTCTTTTTGTGACGGGGAGAAGACTGTACCGATCGGCCCCCGTGAGTCTCCGGAGGAGAACCCATAAGGTCAATGAGCGGGATCACCGGAAGGAGGTCTTCACTACCTTGAGGTACCACGGCACCCCAATCCACTCCTTCTAGTCTCCCCGGCGGTGGTGAAAGTTCTGAACCAGCAGGTACCACCAGTAATACTTCTGTAACAATAGGTTCCGGATCATTACCTTCCGGAACCACCAAAGTCTGGGCAGAAGGGGAAGAAGAAGTTACCGGATCTAACTCTGCAAGAGCCAGATACTCCATCATATCCCGCATCTCGGCCCGAGAGGCGTCCATCCATCTCGCCTGCTCCAGTAAATACTTGATGATGGGTACCCGGCTCAAGCTGGCGGCAGCGTCGAAGTTAGCCTTGAATAGCCGGGCTTTGTTGATACAGTCCGCCGGTACTTCCAAGGAACTTCAAAGCCGGACCACACCCTAGCACAGTGCCGCTATCTGCCGGCGGTGGTCCTCTCCTATGACTCTGGCCATCTCTTGGGCTGTGCATAGATCACTCTCCAATCTGACGCACTTGGATTCCGATTCCCGGACTCGATCCAGCAATGTCCGTTTCTCTACTCGTAAAGCCCTCAACTCCGTCACTAACCGCTTTTGCTTCTCTATTAAGAGGGCATTTTGTTTTTCCGCCGCCACCAACGCATCTGTCCTCCGGAAGATGGCGTTCCGGTCGGTCAGTGCCATCTTCCGACACATCCTTTTGAGGGTCTCCTCATAGTTATAGAGGACCTTCATAAGATCGTTCGCCCACCATACGATGTGTTGGGCCATTTCCGCGATATCTTCTATTGGTGATCCTCCTAATTGGAGTTCGGTTCTATCTCCTTCCTCTGCCTCTGTAAGTCTGGTTTGGGAGGGTCCGGCCTCGGTCTGAGCGAGATCAACTTGCTGCTGCACTGGTCCAACCTCTTGTGAAGAAGGTCGGACTTCTTACGGAGTCGATCTGGTTTCTTCTTTCCAATCTGGAACTTCCTCCTCCCGTGACTCTGACACGGGAGGATCCTCTATTGGCCTTACTGGTGGAGTCCTATTCCGCCGTGGCCTCTTCGCTAGAAGAGTGGGCGGTTCCTCATCGTCCGGTCCGTCTCGGGAAGAAGGTTCTTCTCCTCCGTACTGCTGAAGCTGAACTAACTCCTAATAGGTAGTTTCCTCGTTCGCCTTGAGCAGGGAGTGGTGGGCATACAGGTGGGAGATGTAAGCCGGAAGAGGACTCCCACCTTTCTTCCCCAGCCGGAGGGAATGCACAAGGTCTCCTATCAATTCGTGGATGACGAAGGCCCAATCCATCATCAGTTTACCTTGAAGACTCCCGAGGATGGCGGAAGCCACCTTGGCCACTACTCTCCTTGGCTTGGTCGGGTGAAGGATAGGGTTGAGAAACACTACCACATCCCGATACTCCGGATTCACCAGGTCGGAAACCTGGTTACCTTCCTTCGAGTTGGCCGGCACTCGGAATTCACCCTCCATGCACTCCTGGTTCTTCTCCATGACTTTGTTCCACTACAAGGAATTGGGGGTTATCGTGACTGCAGAAACGTGACTACAGAGATTTTGCGACTACATCGTGACTTCACCTCCGTAATTGCACTAGCGGGCCGATCTTCCCGACGCTACAGTCATGATTCAGTCATTCTGCAATCGCGCGATTCACTGTGGGATGAACAGTGACTGCGCTGGAGGTTCATTCACAATGTTCCGTCCACAGGGTCCACGAGGAAGTGACGTGGCTACCAGAAACGCGATTGGAGACTATAGGGGACTACCAAGTCATTGCAGTAGGACTGTAAGACTGAAAGAAGTCACGGGGAAGATGTTTTCTTTTACTTATACGTAAAGAAAAAGAAATGAAGCCCCAGAGCGGTCCACGGAGGACAAGAGCAGGCAACTACGGTATCGGGTATGTGACTTCAATATGACTGCAGAATCATTGGGACTTCTTGCACATATAACTAGGGTCATGCAATAAGGTGTTTAGGGGAATATGATAGAGGGGGCCATGCTGCAAATGGATGGAACTTCTGATAAGATGTGATGCAGGAAGCCTAAAATGAAACAACATTTAGATATAACGAGAGAGATGTGGGAGTGTCATTATTCAAATGAAGCACATACAACATGAAGTGTACAAGGAAGATATAATACTACTCGGAGTGGAAGTTCACTGAACATGGAGGCGTTTGAGGCGGCAACTAGCATGCCAATGTCTCAAAGATGAGGTGAATACTACTCTCACATCATATTTGCGATTTTGGCATTCACACTTGGTTAATAAAGTTTGCATTCATGCATTGGACACCAAGGTTCATAGAAATGTAGCTAATACAATACCTGCATAAGCGGGAAATTGTATTGAATATGAATGAAGGACAATGACAAAGGCAAGGTCATCACCCAATAAATGGGGTGACATTGAGAGGAAGGGACACTTTGTGGCAAGTGAAGCCTAACTGATTGCAGTATGACTTCACCATGACTGTGATGCAACTACAGAATGACTGAAGCACGACTAGAGAGTCTAATTAATGACTCCGGTATAACTACTAACTGCCCGAAATGTTTGCAAGTGGTCTACTTGTTTGATTGCTGCATGACGCGTTTAGCTTCTGTGATGCTCCGCGACCCATGACACAATGAGGGACACTAAAAACGACGTGATTACCTTCCGACTACGGACCTAAGCAAGATTGTACCTAATATTGCTCTTGCGCCAATAAGTTCTCTTCCACCGATAATTCGATGGCTCCGACTAGATTGGCGGTGGAGCTTCTATCCGGCACTCTTCGTGGAGCTGTAAGTCCCATGGTCTCGCCATTGGTTGTGATGAAGGCATCTGTGCGGTCGAGTACCTCTCGTTTCGAACGGATTTCGTGGCGTAAGACCATTTTCCAGCCAGTTCTGTCCGCCGCATCGGAGAAAAATACTTGTGTGCCTTGACTTGGGAAGATGAATGGCTTGGCTATGCAAAGGAGTTTATGGCGGAAGTTCACCAAAAGGAATCATGCGTCATCACACACATACGTAGGGTTCCCTCGCGTGTCAATTGGTTTTACCCACAATATAGTGTGGTCATGTCTGCAAACACCGTTTCGGGAACTCCTATTTGGAGAAACACACTGTAGACACTCATAGTTGCCACGGTGTGCAATTACAGGATTGAAATGAAAGACAGAAATGTGACTTCAGTGTGACTGCCGACGGAGTGACGAGTAAGTCGCGTAGAAGCCAGGGACTACGGACTGACTTCTATATGACTTCTAAGGGTTCTGTGTTTGTGGACGGAACGATAGACTTACCCACAGTGAAGTCACTCCGTAGTTGTATCCTCCTCTTTGACTGTTGCCTATCATATTGCACGTATGAAAGTTAGAGCGTGTGGTATGATTAGCCAAATTCCATTTTTGCGTCAGACATGAGTCTAAGGGCAGCTAAAATTGAGGTCAATTCATGACAATTCTGATTCCATTTTTTTTTGGCTTCGTAATCTTTCATCAACAAACAATTAACTTTTCTTTGAATGGGTGTTCTTAAGCATGCACGTCCATTGTCATGGACATTATTGTTGGTCATACTTATATTCTTGTCCATGGAAATAGTCATTGTCCTACAGCGTGACTTCCGGGTCCTAAATTATTATAGTGTCTATTGTTCTGACACACCTTCATCTAGCTTGACTATCCTATGTACTGAATTCAGGATGCATGAGACCTGAACAAGGCATTGAAGTTAATGGGCTGCACTTGGGAAGAGGATCAAACTTTACACTACACACGTACTCCTCTTCCAAGGCCTCCATACTCCGTAATTTATAAGGTGGTTTCTGATTGAGCAATTGTAATGGGAGTGCTGTAAGGTTTAAGGTCCTTAGGGAAGAGATTACAACAAATTACAAAGAAAAGAAGTGGTCTATGCATCGTAAAGAATTGGAACAGAAGGCCTCTACTATACACAGATTTAGACTCAGCACCACAGACTAACTTCCAGGAGTCATATCCAAGTAACGAAAATCAAGTCATGACAGAGAAATGACTGACAGAAGTCACGTAGGAGTTGTTCACGGTTCAAAATGACTTCACCGTGACTTCCGGGTGACTTTTCTTTATAGGACAACGAATTCATGCTGAAGTGGACTCCAATGCACTACCAACTGGGGGGACCGCCGCCCACCGTACCATGCACACGAAAAATGAGGACGACAACGCACAATTCTATCCATTAATCATCATCATGAGCAAAAGATTGAAAAGTACACGGTCACACCGCATTTGAAAACCGATGTACATGCACTCACTCCTCACAGTCGCCCGTATTCATTGCGCAGCTCCACCCCACATCCGCCGCCTTTGCGAGGGACTTTATGATCCACCGCCAACTATCGGGACCCCATGATGACCACTCCCTGCCCCGCCATCAGAGTTCAAAGTAAGGTTTCAGGCACTTACAAGGCAGTCCGCGACTCTGCCATCTGCGTTACATCCTCCTCCCCGCTCCGCTGCCTCCTGAATTGTTTCGATTTAGTGCCTTGGAGCAGTAGTTTGTCTCCGCGATTTTGTCGACAATCAATGTTCGGAACGGCCTACTGTGAATTCCGTGCATGCTCGCATCTAACGCGACAGTCGTTGTATCATGGAGTTGCCGCCAGAGAGCCCGCCTCATCCGAAGACAACTTATGAGGTCCTGCGCGACCAGAAGAAGGCTGAGATGCTGAAGGCCTTCGAACCCGTTCTCCGCGCCAGGAGAGAGTTGTGAGTTCCACTTAACTACGCCTTACGAATTGTCGCAGATTTGCTTCTTGCATGCATGTAGTGCCTCCCTCGATCAACTGTGCTGCATGCAAACTTCAGTCTATACAGGCCTCCGTCGCATGCAGCTATCCAAATAGTATAGTCGTCCTGCACACAGTTGTAGACGTTGGGTCCTAGTAGTAGGATCCAATTTTGCAATGACAATTTGAATAATTTGATAGGGAGGTTTAACTGTTTTGGCGTCCTAGGGTTTGCCAATGTTCAGTCATTAATTTTGGCGCCGTTTGCTTTTTGGGGGGCCGCGAAGTCGTGCAACAGTCGCAAGGACGTCACTTTTGCGAAGTCACGACTCTATCATCACTAAAATGAAGTCGTGTCGTAGTCATTCTGAAGTTGGTCGAGCCTCATTTGCATTTGAAGTTGCCAGTCCACGTGGAATCCACTACCGGTCCACGTGGAATCCACTGCGCTCACGGGAGCAGGCGTCCTACAGCGCACTGGCAAACCCTAATGTCACCTCCGCACAGAGGGGATCATTTTTTGGCTTTGCGATCATTTTTGCAACTGATTCTTAGCGACTATCTGTCCTAGCGTCTGCTCACGACGCTTGCATTCTTGTTCTTCGTGGCGCTCATTATCGTGTTCCGCGGTCCAGGGACAAGCAAGAAAACGCCCTGAAAGCACCGCTGTAGGTTCACCCGCCGTTGCAGCAGATACGGGAGTGGCTCCAACAGTCGTTGTAGCAGACGCTGATGCGGCCCAGTCCTCCGAGGAGCCAGCCCTTCTAAGCGGCAACATGGAGGTTAGCCGCAATGAAAGAGGCGAGGGAGGTTTCAAGGACGCCTCCACTGACCGCTTAACTACAGCCAATGTCGCAGCAGCGCCGTCAAGGAAGGCTAAGAAAGCTCCCAAGTCTCCTAAGGTTTGTATCTTCAAGCACACAAGTTCATGTACGTCCATTCCCAGAGTGCCTTTCCTTACATTGCAGGACCTCGTGACTAATCGGATGGGTGGCAGTAGTTTACATATTCGGAAACTTGTCATTTTCAATGTACAAGGAACCCTGTTGGACTGCAGTTTGCTTGCTGCTCCAAACCCGAACTGTAGTATCCATGCTAGCAACCATACGCAGTTCCATAGAGTAGTTTTCCGACCATGGCTGAAGCACTTTTTGGACCGATGCTTCAGGCACTTCAAAGTTGCATTTTGGGGTAGTAGAAGTGCTCCGTACATGGAAGATGTGGTCCCTCAAATGTTGGCAGGGTTTTACAGTCGTGCCTATGATAGGAATCCACTCTTTTATTGGTCTTGTGCAGCTGATTCCGAAAGTGGAGGGGAGCAAGATAAGGGAACCTCGGAGCAAAAAAACTTATCTGTAGTGTACGGGAAATACCTTGAGTTCAATCCAGAGAACACAATCGTTGTAGATAGTAAGCTTTGTAGGGTCACGGAGAATGCACAATCCAACGTGCTCATCACAAATCCTTTCTATGTGAAGTGGCTGCGCACCTTGGCTGAGGACAAGGAATATTTGAAGTTATACCTGTGGCCTTTGCTGGAAGCCTTCTGGAGATGCCCCGACGTGACTACCTTCCATGCAAAGTACCCGCAAGTTGTTAACAAGTCCAAATCTCAGTGGCTTCTGAAGCGCAGAAGCGGAACTAGATACAATTTTGTGAACATGGTGGGAGGCGAGGGACTTGCAGTCCGGCTGGTTTGAACATCTTGCGACCCTCACCTTCATATTTTTTTTTTTTTTAACTTCTGCTCTTTGTTTTTGCAAGCAAGGACGGGGAAGCAAAACACGCGATCAAAGTCATCCTCTGCCACAGGGTCGCGCCGTGATAAGGTAGGCACTACATAGCACTCATTTCACTTTTTGTTCAAGCGGTCCACCCTTCAGTTGTGTTTTTGTTGTGTATAAGTTGCCCAGAAGTGACGTTCCAGTCATGGCTGGTCATCAAGTCGTATTGTAGTGTCGGGAAAGTCGTGAATTCTGTCCATGACTGCTTCATGACTTCACAATGACTCAATGGCGTATGCAATGTAGGGGGGTACTCTAAGAACAAAAATGGATGCCACTGCCAAGATCGACTACAAATTGTTGTTTGTAGTTTTTTCTTGCATTGTTGTTGTGGGATATGAGTTCATCCCGCCTATCAGCATTGTCATTGATCATTCAAGTGTCCATTATGAGTCAGTCCCACAATGAAGTGGTATATTCACAAGCTCCGCAGCATTACACTAAGTAATGCTCCTGTGAACCTTGTAGGCCATTCTAGAATGCGTAATGTTTCAAGTGAATCGCATCTTGCGCTTTTTTGATTATGTAACCGTTAACTGAATTGTGCTATGTCTTGCATGCCACAGGGTTTCATCATTGGCGATGAAGTTTTCCTCATGAACCCACGCGTTGTACGACAGAAGGTGGCCCTTGGAACGGTCAGCGGACTTCCAGGGTCTCACAAGTATCATGGTAAGGACATACCAGCATTGTGGGTGAGGGTGGACGTCCGTGAGGTTCTACAAACAGGGGTGAGCCTTATGTTTCCCAATTACGCAGCAGACCAGGAGTTTATAGAGGACATGAAGGGGTCTTGCGCAATATGGTTGGAGAAGTCAATGAAGCTTTTTAATGGTACTTGGCTTAGCTTGTAAATTTTGTTGGAGACTTACTGCACCCTAAACCCACTTGTGGACGCCATGTATATTTGGGCTGCTATTCTATCCCACTCCATTCCTTTTGCAATAGAGGACTCAATTTCTAACTCCGTGCTTGTGAATTTGTCATTGTTGTGTCAATTTTTGTTAGCTTACCGTTTCCTCAGCCACGGCTCTGCGTTTACAATGTTGTTCTTGCTCGTTTGTACGTAATTAGGTAGTACATATTACTTGAATGTAGTGTAGATGAACCGACTGGTGAATGACCCCTTCGAAGTTGCCGTGACTTCAGCACTACTAGCGGAATAGTGCACGTGCTACTGTGACACAACTCCATCTACACTACAGCACAACTTCTGAATGATTCCATGTTGCCCCTAAATTATTGTCCACATCATATTCATTTGCGACTGCAGCGTGACTGCAATATGACTCTATTTAGAATGTCCACGTCAGATTTAGGAGGGTTCAGACACCACTGCAACGTGACTTCACCATGACTGCGAGTGACGTCCACGTCAGATTTTAAAGGGATCAGATGCAACTTCAACATGACTGCACAATGACTGCGACTGACGTCCACGTCAGATTTAGGAGGGGTCACGCGCAACTCTAGCATGACTGCAGGACGACCGGTTCAGAACATCCACGTCAAATTTAAAAGGGATCGGACGCAACTTCAGAATGACTTCCTTGTGACTACGCCCAATCTGTCCACGTCAGATTTAAAAGGGGTCATACACGACTCTAACATGACTTCAGCGCGACTATGTTCAAATTGTCCATGTCAGATTTAGATGAGGTTAGACGCGACTCCAAAATGACTTACATGTAACTGCTGCAAAAATGTCCACGTCAGATTTTAGAGGGGTCCCGTGTTTGTCCAACTCAACCCAAGCCATCTTTCCTTAGTCTCATTTTCTTTATCTCCCTCAACTGAGCCTCTTCTCATCCAAAGTTCCATCCATCCCTACTTCGTTGGGTGATAATAAATCTGCAGTCATTCTTATAAATGACTTGTCCGAAATGACTGCAAGGTCCCGGAGTCACATTTTCATTTTTCAAGTCACATTCTCGTTTTGCAACTGCAACATGACAGTTTTGTAGTCATTTGCCGCAGTCACGATAACCCCCAATTCCTTGTAGTGTCCGGCGCCGCCTGGAACTTGTAGACGGCCCTCCATACGTTGGTCGTCCATAGTTCTAGCTTCGCCTGGAGGGTGGTATCCAAGATACCGCTTTCCGGACGAATTAAGTCCGACACTAAACTCTCCTCTCGGATGCCCTAGGGAACATCCATCAAACCCTCACACCCCATGTTGATGAGGTTCTGTCGCAAGCGCTCCAGCTGGTCCTCCTCGGTTGGAATTTCCGGCACCACCTTCATCACCGGAATCGTCCTCGGCCAGGGTGGTGGCAGTGGCATTTCTTCGTCCGAGTCTTCTGGGAGATCTTTCAACTTGCGCCGGCTCGCCCTGGAAGCCATCACACTCATAGGAAAACCTACCCCTCTTGCTCACAAAAATTCACTCCAACTCCCCCTGCACGATCGCAACTCACACAGTCCCTCAGTCTACTGGAATTCTCAAAAAGCTAGGAAGACGGAAAACGCAGATGTAAGAAAATAAGAAAGCACTCGTGTCTTCCGCCGGCTACGGTTCTCTTCTTATACTGGCCAGATGGACGGACGGTCGGATGAATGTACGGAATAGGTTTTGGCGGCAAAAACCTAACCCAAGTACAGATCCAATTTCCGGCTTTTAGGGCCGGCGTCGTCGTCCGATTTTCAGGACTTCCTAGGGTTCCGGAATTAGGTTTTTATCCCTAATGGAATTTTTCCGGATCCAGAGATCCGGTATTCTTGAGTTTTCCTAATTTCCTATGAGAACTCAAAAAACTTTCCTTTTTAAGGGAACAATTTTTGAAATTTCCCGTCAAATGCTAGTGTTTTGGGTTTAGCATGTGGGATCACATTCCCACAAGTATCCCACATGGTACTATCTACCCATGTCATGCTTATGTGGCGGTGACTTGTCCAACATGTTTGGCATTTTGGACAGCTTCAAAGGCTATGTTTTTGTGACATGTTAGAAATAAACTTGAAATCTTGCATGTTTCTTCTGATTTTTGCCCATTTTTTGCCCATTAGTTATAACAAATTTTAGGAGACATTGTTGTTGACATCTAGCCTGCCACACTAAACGTCTTCTCATGTTTTTTCAAACATCTAAAACAAATCATGTTTTCTTATAGTAAAAACTCTATGGAGTCTGTACGTTTCAGCTTCAATTGAGTATGTGGAGAATGCACTTGACCAAATGCTAAATGGAATCAATGTTAATGGAATCAACGTTATTTACCAAGCATTCACTTAATAGTGAAAGTCAAGATTCTATTATTGAATCCCCAAACTTACTTTGTTTCCTAATTTTTTAACAAATATAACAAATGAAAATTTTTGAATGGCTTTTGGTGACATAATCATAATCATGAAGCTTTAGGGATTACTAAACAAATATACCATTCACATACTAATATGCAAGATTTACAAAATCATTCCCTTGTTATTCGTCTTATTATCTATAATGATCTATAATGATGATATGCAATAGAAATATAGTATTCTCTTTAGTTTGCCAAAGTACTTCTATGATCATTTCCAATTTGGGATGAATTATATAAAGATGAATATATGACCATCCAAATGGATGAATTTATGTTAGAAGGTGGTGTCATTGTGCACTTTATATAATAGACTAACTTGAATACAAGCTAGAGGTTGAATTTTGGCAAGGTTTCTACAATATCAAATTTTATTATGATTTTTCAAAACCTATAAAGGAGGTGTAGATCTTTATTAATTTTGAGGGATATAAAATTTGTTTCTATTAAACCTTGAAAAAAAATTATGCTACTTAAACGCAAAACAAGCTAAGGGAATGTAAGTGTCTATAATGCAAATGAAAAATTTATGCAAAGTGAGTTCAAAGTTTGTTGATCCTATTTGGGACCTTGTAGAAACATCTCTTGGGACCTTGTAGCCAAAAATCTTTTTTTTTTTTCCCTTCAGACACTATAATCTTTATCTCTATGCAATTAATGTATTAAAAAATTCCATACATTTTTTTAGTACTATAAAACAAGGTCCTACATCTGAGTTCTAAAACTAATTGTTTTTTTCACTTTTCTCTTTGCATTAAAAATGGCAGTTATTGGTTAATCATGTTATGTCCCTTTTGGATTAGATCCAATCATTGAGTTTGAACAACAATTATAAAATTTGATCCATAGATCATAGCCATGCATTTGGAACTACTACACACTAGACTAACCAATGAAATATAATCAAATTAAAAAACTAAAAATTGAAATTTTCTTCTAAAATTGATTAGGGATTGATTAAAATCCATAATTTTTACAAGAATTATGGATTTTTCTTTATATACAAAATGTTAAGTTTTAAAAGCAACAATTATTTAGAACTTATAAAGGAGGTGTAGATATTTATTAGTTTTCACGGATGTGATGTTTTTTTCATTAGACCTTGAAAAAAGTTATATTGCCTTTAGTACAAAACAAAGGGATGTAGGGGCCACTAGAAATATAAAAATGAATTGATTTTTTAAAGAAGTAAATGGTTTAATTTGTATAATAGGCCAATATCCACAAGGAGAAATTTCATTCATTCAATGTTGCCAAAACATTCTATATAAACACTATTACTTTGCAAGTAGTTATGTTACCTTATAGAAAAATATCATATGATGTCTTTTATTTTATTTTAGTTTGACATTTTTCAATTTCACATATGATTTATTAGTAGTTTATAGGTTTTTGTTTCATCTCATACCTCTTCTTACTTTGGAACCTTGTAGAAACAACTCTTTTTTCACTTCAAATGCTAAAAAATTTTAATCTATAGGGACATAGGGCCAATGTAAACAAAATCTCCATACACTCTACTAGTAATGTAAAACAAGATCCTACACTTGAATTTCAAAACTAGTTAATTTTTCACATTTATCTTTGCATTGAAAATAGCAATTACTGGCTAATTATGTAACAAACCTTTTAATCCAAAGGAGTAGTTCAAATTTCCAAAATTGTGAAGAAATATTATAGAATGCAACTAAGAATAATAATGTAATGATGGTTTTTTTAACAAAAGCTATAAAATATGGTTCATAGATTATATCCATTCAAAATGTTTAATTTTATTAATCTACATAATTTCTTAAGATTCTTAATATTTTAAATTTATTCAAGTCATTTTTTGGATTGGAAAAGTTTTTTTCTAAGTTGAAGTATTCTTGAACTCCTCAAACTATAGAAATATTGTAGAGAAAAGTTTTGAAAATCTATCTCATAAAAATATAAGAGAATTCACATACATGACTCAAAAGCTTTTCAAACAATCATGTATTCTATGTGTATTCTATAGTATTGTATTTGAGCATGATAGGGACTATTTGTGAAAGTGACATTCAAATGAAGGATACAAATTGTTGAGTAATGAATCCAATGTCTTTTTCTTGACATATTTTAGTACATATTTGGTACATTAGGAATCAAATATATGATAATATATTAATTTCATTTTCCAAAAGCCTTTGAGAGTTAATATAATAGATATTCAAATCAAGAGTAATTAGCACATAGGCAAGCAATAGAAACATTAGATAACAAAATTTGAATCGTAGAGTCTTCTCATCTATATTTGGAAAGCTCAAGTACATTATCATACCTTGAAATCTATACATACGTGCTTCAAAACTTTTTGTTATAGGGGCTACTCGGGGGGGTATTTAGTTATTTTTCACAATAGATATGTCTCTATTTTTTCTACTTCTATTTTTTGTCCATTTCCCTACACTTTATAGTATTTAAAACTGAAATTTGAGGCATTTAAACATGTCCCTAGTATAAATGAAAAAATTATACCTAATTATAGGGTTAATCAATACAACATGTGCACTCTAATTCCTAAAAGCCCAAGGCCTTTTTGGTTTCAAAAACATCATTGCTTTTGAAGTATTATAGATCTAAGTGTCACTAAGGTATAGGAACCTCAACCATACAATTTTATAGTGTAGGTGTTGTATAGTAAACTTGCCAATCACTACATAGACAAAATTCAAATGCTTCTTCACATAAATGTAGAGATTTGCATGTTTTGAAATTTGGAGTGATTATTAAATGTCATATTAAGATTCACCTTTAAAAAATAGAATGCAAAAAGATTTCTTCCTACAAATTTAATTGCAATTTAAAGACAATTCACTTGAAACCTAGTCAAAAAGTCCTTCCAACACTTCACCACACAATGTATAGTCATTGGATGGTAATACAAAAATTTGATCCCATTACAATTGAATTGGTAGTTGAATGATGCTCTTATTGTGAGGTAATTGGCAACAATTGTTGGATGGTTCTTGGATGTGTGCAATGAGTGGTTACTTAGTTTACTCTAAATGACCTGAATCAAAGTTGGAATTGTTTGGCCACATGGATTGTAAGATCATAATGTTTTAGTCATGAGAAAGGATGCTAAAATTATCCTAACAATACATTTGGAAGTGAAATTCAATTTCCAAACCTATTTAAATGAAAAAAAATTGAAACTATAAAGTGATTCAAAACCAACATACAGACACATTGGTGAAAGAAATTATCATTCAATTGATTCATTGTGTTTCCAAAATGGTTTTGACATGTCAAAAAAAAGAAAGAAAAAACATATTTGAGGCTCAACTTTCTTCTACTAAAATGCTTCTCAATCACTCATAACTTCTTGTATTGATATGAAATTTTAGACACACAAACTAGACTACTATGTGCAACTTTCTCTTAAAGAATTATTGAAAACAAACATTGTGTGAAGAAAAAATAAGCTGCCAAAGTTCATTGTATTCCAAAAATGTCGGGGTTTTGAACTTTGAATTGCTCCCAAACATTCAAAACAACTTGGATTGACATGGAAATTTTATTACAATAACTAGACTTCAAGAAGAACACAATCCACCAAATTTTATTGAAAACAAACATTGGATGAAGGAGATACAAACCCCAAAGTTTCAATCATCAAATGTAGTTTGTTGAACTCAAATTAAACCTCTAAACTTCAATTGGCTTACAAAAAATCAATACATCTTGGATTATTTTGAAAATTTTACCACACAAATTAGAAGTGAGCAGAAATTTCCCAATAAGTTTTACTGAATTCAGACATTAGATGTAAAAGTTACAACACTTTGAATTGGACTTTAATATGTGAGGACACTTTTTAGTCCCTTGGGGCATTAAAAGGCTAATTATTGTTGAATACAACCCTCAAAAGTAGCATATATATAGAAATCATATATCAAATAGTCCATACAAGCAAATTATACAAATGAATCTTACATCTACAAAAGGAGGAAAATTACACAAAAATTGAAGAACCAATGGCTAATTCAAAGTTAGTCGGTGGAATTGGAGAAAAAAAACAGTTGCAATTTGAAAACATTGATAATAAAAATAGGTGCAAGCTTTTATAAAAATTTTGTTTTGAGTTTAAAAAAAATAGAGAGAAAACAATCAGATTTTGTACTTGAAAACACCATCCAGGAAAGAAACTGGAGGAAATGAGCTGGTGAAAAGAAAAAACAAAAACCTTTCCGAACGCTGCTTGCAACTAATCTGCTGTTGCATCGTACGCTTTATGCGAGCTAAAGTGAACACCCACTTACTGAATAACAAGGGAAAGCTCTGAATCTGATGGAGGCCCAAACTGTGTGCTGTCCATCAATTTCCAAACTTGCTGCAGCCAGTCTAGAATCCACTTCTGCTAACAAAACTGAGCTGCACTCTGTTAAATTAATTAGGGCTCCGTTGTGGTAATATAGAAGTTAGCACAAGAGATCAGTGATGGGGAGGCTGAGGAGCACAGCCAAATTAAGGCACCTACGGGAGAGGCAACGAATACGTACCATCTCGACGTTCGAAGCCAATGTTCATTGGGATATGATGAAAAGACTAAATCGGCACCATCTTATGGTGAAATTTTAACAGATCGGCACTTTTTTCCCACTCACCCCATCTTGACCTCAAATCGATTCCAAGTTCTCGTTTCCAGAGCTCCAGCTACGCATTAAAAAATCGATCACAGTTTTACCTCAAGAACGATCTGATCAGCACAAATCAGAAGCCAAGTTAACTACTTCAAATGCCGGCCAAAGCTCAAATCGAATTGAAGGAAATCGATCTACTTTTCTAATCCTTCTTGGAATTGCGTACCCCGGGGGCCAGCTATGTATCGCGAATTGCCGAATTGGATCGCTGCAACAAATGTAGTGCGAATCAAGTGAAGAAGACCAGGGATGATCATAGAGGAATTGAAGAAAAACTACCCTTTCGATCCGGCATGTTGAACACTGTCCTGAAAAAAGGAATGGAATGGAAGAATGAATGATTGTGCGGATTGCGAGAGAGAGAAGAAGAGGAACACTCACTGATCGATTTTGCCCGTGAAGTTTCCAATCAAATCACACCTTCAGCTTCATCCGGCAAAGCAGATTCATTTTGTCCGAATTGATCAGAGAAGTAGGACCTGAATTTTCTTACCGATCGTCCGAGATGCAATTTTAGGGTTTATACGGCTCACCGTTTTCCAAAATAGAAAATGAAAGGCGTGGCTCTGTAGCAGTTCCGTCAAGCCTTTCCTGTCTTTAGTGTGGCTACGTAAATAGTGTCACTCGGAATTTCAGCCATGGGGGTGTGGGGGGGGGGAAAGTCGTTGTCCTGATCAAGTGATGAGATTCTTGATGAGTAGACAACAGATGATTCGTTCACTTAAATACTGTTTGAATTGAAAAAATGCCTTAACCCTCCAAGAACGCCGCCCCCATGTCCAAGATAGTTTCCAAAACTCTCTGATTATTGGACCAATAGGTACATTCACTTTTGCTTCAGTCAGCAGTGAAGTCATCCATCGGAGCATTGTGGTTTGCAACGTCCTTATTGGGTTAAACAATTGAAGAATGACTAAGCATTTCAATATGAATGTTTAAGAAATTCCTGGGGTCAGTCACCAATAAGGCAAACTATGAGCATCCTTTTGCCCATTGAGTTTATGTCACTTCTTGTAGGCCAATTTTTGTCCTAATCTTACTTATTTTCACTCTATGAAAAAAGGGAAAAAATTTGGATTATAACATCTTCAAAAAAGTCTCCCAAAAATACATGATTTGACAAAAAGTAAATGTAGTTTAGAAATGGTAGATAAGCACTATGGATGAAAATACATACCATAGTTGTAGAGCAAGGGATTGTGGAAAATACTTATAAAAATAGATGCCAAAATTTTAGGGATATTTTTTTTGGATACAAAACTTTTGTGTGGTGGAAAAAAAAGATATTGGCAAATAATTCTACTTTCAACATCTTTGAAACCCAATTTTTTGTGAATATATGTTTATTTGGCAATAAAGGTACAGTAACAACATTGTAAATTGCACGCCATCTAAAACTGCATAGGCTAGATTTTTGCCTAAAATGTACTTCCACTATAATTTGCAAGAATCTATGGTTGGTTACTCTAAATCCTATTATCAACACTTTGAAAATTCATAGTTTATTCATTTGGTGTGCAAAAATGCATTCTTAGAAAACCTAGAATCCCCTTTTAGCTTCCATGTCACATTTAATTATTTTTGGATTATTCATTGAATTCTAGACAAAACATTCAAAGATCTTTGCATAATAACATCAGGAGATCTCTTGATATTTTCATAGATCTCCCAATGTTTTCTACTAATCTCTCAATATTTTGCATTGATCTCTCGATGTTTTGCATTATCTTTGGATGATTTTTTTTTTTCTCTAGATGACCAATATTAATTTGGGATTTTCAAAAGTCCAAAAGTAGTTAAACGTGGCATTTTCCTTAAAACCTCACCAAAAGTTCTTCAATATAATAATGACAATCATGCTAAATTGCTTATTTGTGCAATTTTATGGTCTAGTTACTTCATAAGGTAACAAGTTTTGAAATCACACGAGCTCTAAAACTGCCCACATCCTCAAATGTACACTATTTGTACAAGTTGCTTTTTCATAGCCTTTAGCAATGTACAAATAGTATACAGTTTAGGAGGCGGATGATTTTAGAGCCCTATACCATTTCAACTCCAAATTTTCGTAATTAATTCCACAAACCTCTAGAAAATATGAAACGACTTGGTTTAGATGCCAAGTGCACTTGTCTTTCAAGAGAAATTTACTGAAAATTATTTGAAGAAACTTCGCCTCCCCAAAGCTCAGTTTCAGTTCTGAGGTGGGCAACTTCTGGACCTCTTACCTCACTGTAAAATGAATGATTGTTCCTACCCACTCACTCTCTTGCATTTGAAGGTGTCATGTTCTGCCACCAACATGAATCAAAACCAGAATTAGTATAAACGCTGCCTTTCTTTCAGTTCTTTTCCAAGGGGGTAGGTACGGTGCATCCAATTATATTAAAAGGAGAAAGAAGAAAGAAAAATAAATTTAACTCTTAAAACATGGAGGTGGAACATTTTACGTCTGGTGGATGACAAAGAATCTATCTATGTAGGACAGAAGTGCAACTCTCCATCCTCAAAATTTTGCAAGAAAAAAAAAGGTCTTCTACAATAGTTTGTCTTGTAATGAGTGCTTATACAATTTTTTAAGCCATTACTTCACATGGTCATAAATTCCCAAAAGCCACCCCGTCGGCCTTTTAAGAGTTAAATAAGATTTTAAAACTGCACGCTCCGTCTACAAGACACCCACTGCGCTCATGCCACTTCCCACAAAAGCACGTTACATTTTAGATTTTGCATTTAAAATGTTTACCAATTGTTCCCAATTATATGTTTGTGTGAGTCGGGGGCTTCACGTTTTACCGTCCGTCCGTCCGTCCTACCGATTCGCTCCTCCCCCAATAGTCAATGGCAGTCGTCAGAAGTTGCCGTGTACCGACAATTAAGGCTCCAGCTCCCGGATTCCGGCGATCGGTGCAGGCACCAGTCTTTTTTCAGTCTTTTTTCTTTCCTTTTCTGGGGACCAGATTACACCAGAAAAAAAAAAAATAGTCTGGCAAAAAATGCCAAAAGAATTGGATGAAACCGCCAGATTGTGGATGAGAATCGAACCATAGACACATGATATGGATGTGTGGATGAATGTTGAAATTTGGAACACTACTATAACATTTTATACTGCCACTTTGGCGCTTCATTAAAATGAAAAAAAAAACACCTAGAAGGCAACAACCCTTTTTTCTCCGGCACCATGGATTTAGATTGCACCATTTCAAAATAAATTTTGATTTTTTACCTAAGAAAGGTAATCTTTTTTTTGCCAATTTTCTTTTAGAAATGTGGATGAGTGTCACCAAATTTGGATGAAAAAAGTGTATGAATATGATTGGAAAGTGGTTTTTTTTTTTCAAAAGATGGATGAACGTAGAAATTCAAAGCATCACCCAATTTTAAGTGATCGCCATCTTGACACTTTCTCAAAAAGGAAAAAAAAGAATCCTGATGTTAAAAAAAAAGGCTGGAAGGCAGCCTTATGGAGCAAGTTGGCAGAGAAGTCAACGCGGATGCTCTGGAACTCTGTTTGGCCTTATCTCAAGCCAGCCGCGGTACACTGCTGGAAGTGCAGTTTGTACTCAAAGTACGCAATCCGTAAACAAAAAAAAATTGTAAAATGTTGCACGGCCTTGCTAGAAAAATATTAGTCTTTGCAATCAGACCAGCAGTAAGTTAGTCTGCTCTTGAAGAGACCTTTATAGAGCTCATTGGTTGCGTTTTCGGGGAAGCTAAGCTCCTTAAAAACAATTTTCAACAAATTTTCATAGGAAGAAAAAATGGAATTTGCATCAAATATGCCACATTTAACTACTTCTGGATTATTCATTGAATTTTGGACTATTCACTGAATTCAAAACATTGGGAGATCTCTCGATGTTTGCATAGATTGGGAGATCTTTTGATGTTGGTGTAGATCTCTCGATGTTTTGAACTGATCCCCCGATGAAAATCTAGATCCCTTGATGTTTTGGATAGACCATTTGATGCATCTCCCAATGACCATTATGAATTCTAGACTTTCAAAAGTCCAAAAGTAGTTAAATGTAGCATTAAATGCGAGACCTTTCATTGATTTTATTAGACATTCGTGAATTTAGTTATGGTTTTCTGAAGTTGAAACATAGTGGTCACTAAAAGCAATCACCTCTTGAAATATATACTATTGGTACATTGAAGAAAACAAAATGTACCCTTGTGTCATGATTGCTTTTCTAACATGGGTGCTTTTAGAAAAGATTGCATTAATCCTAAAAGGATGTCGATGCAGCCCCCAAACCAAGGTAGTCATTAGAATGCTCTGACCATTGGACCACTATAGATGCATTTTGTATGTCTATAGTTAATAATGAAGTCATCCAGAAATGTTGGTAGTGCCTTTAGAAGATTAATCCTTATTTAACCCTTGAAGTTTTGGTATACATTTCTATCACCAAGGTAGTCAACCAAAAGTTATCAAATTGTAAGATGGATAGGTAGAGCATTTTTTTCTCTAAGCAATATATCTCTCTTATTAAAGGATTTTGGCCTATGTGACTTGTTCTTCCCTCCATAATTTTCTCAATGCAAAAAGAACACTAAAAGTTTAATCCTATAAGGACATGGACCAATAACTATGGAAGCAAAGAATGCACCTATTGGTTCAATAATCAAAGTATTTGGGTGACTACCTTGGCCATTGGGGCCATGTCCTTCGAGGGTGAATGTTCCAAAACAAAAACATTGGATATGTGCATTCATTGAATGTTTTTTAAATCTTCAATATCCTTAGCTCCTCAAATCTCTAATGTCCATATTTAGGATGACAAACACAATGCTTTGGGACAATTTTTGGTCCAAATAACTTCTCATTCATCCAAAAGAGATTTGGATGCTCAAATCTTGAAAACACTAACCCATTGGAGAAATTGAGATAATTAATATACATGTACAAAGATGAAAGGAAAAAATATGCAATTTTAAAATAAAAGGGTCCAGGAGTGGGACAAGGTGTAATTCATCTTCCAAGTTGTGCAACAACTCAGCAGTGCACTTGCATTGGCGACTCTCCGGTTCACTCGGTTGGATCCGTCCTCACACGGTTTCCACCTTCATGACTTGTTACCTTATATTAGTCATCTCCATCTTCTTCATAATAATAAGAAATTCAGCTTCAACTGATCGATCCGGCTCAGCAAACAGTTGCGCGTCAGTCTCCGTCTCCTCCGCGTTTTTCACCGCTCATTTTCTGCTTGGTTGCAGCTATTTCATTTTTCAGTTGGGATCTCTTCTTCTTCCATTGCTGCAGAACAAAGCTAGCTAGCGAGCGCTTCTCTGAGACAGGTTTGCGTTCAAGCTTTCCGTCTCTTTGCTGTACGTTCCTTGCGTCGTTGCAAGCTAGCTGTTGCATCGGAAGGGATTAGATGGTTTTCGCTGCTTCCTTTGGTGTTCTGTTCTTTGCTTACTAGGTTTTCTTTCTGCTCCAGGACTTTTCCCAGGAGGAGTTTCATACTTTGTGAAGAGGTGGGGGTTTACACAAGATGGCGTACCCACAGAAAGCCCAAAGTGTACAAGGCCAAACGCTAGATATGACTAGTAAGGCTTCATCACAAATTCTTTTCCACTCTACTACCTTTTGTTTGCCGACTTGATACTTCGTTTTTATGGTTTAGAAATGCACCCTGGAGTCCCAGAAATAATTGACTGCGGCATAGTGTGAATATCCGCTACTGTCGGTAAAAGTGACTTATGCGGCAAGATGTTCCAGAATGTCGTTTTAGAGATTGAAGAAGTCGTTGTGAAGAGTTCTGAGTGTTTCAGTTTACTGTTGTCTCCACGTTGCGGAGCACGCTGCTTATACATGGGTTTTTTGTTTTTTTATTTGTGCGTCTGCAGTTGTGGGGTGTTACAACTTAAGTGACAAGGAGTGGTTCAGCAGGCAAGATCCTTATGTTGTTATCGACTACTCCGGACAGAAGTTTCGCACCCGTACCGACACAGGTGGGATACGGTTTTTCTTTTAAACTAATCAAATTCTTTACCTCTTTCAATTAGCACAGCTGATAGTAAGAGCAAGAAATAGGAGGATTCATTGATGTCAGTGTGTACTTTTCTCTGTGGGTTTAAACAGTGGGTGTGGTGAGTTTCGTTAGTAACCGATGTAACCGTTTTGTTCCTCTACCGACAGATGGAGGCAGGAACCCATCGTTCAACGAAACCTTCAAGTTAGCCTTGATCGAAGGTCTTCGTGAAGTAAATGCTAGTGTATGGAACAGCAATACAATCGAACGTGATGACTACATTGGCAGCACCAAGTAAGAAGATCTGTGCATTTATGAAAGTCTGTAGGCCTAGTCTAATTAACACATGTTCGAATGGTCACAAGTATTGATCGAAATGGCATAGTCGGGAGCCTGTTTCGAAGAACCGAAGTTGTAACAGCCCAGTGCACAAAACTCTAACAGTTAGGACTATTTTAGATCTGAGGAAACGCGCCAATTTCTTCCAATTCCTCATGATCACTCTTTGCGTCTCTAGTAAGTAAGTGTAGACGATTTTTGTTTGTAAATTATTAAAAATATTTGGATGGTTAAATTATAGTTATGAATTCGTCCAACTGCAGGATTTTTCTGAACAAGGTGATTGACTGTGGATATGACGACTCCCAATGGCAACTGACGAACACTTCCACTGGCAAATCTGCTGGGGTGTTGAAGTTGATTTTGCACTACGCTGCCGGTGGTAAAACAGTAAGTTTTGATGACCCCGCCTTTTTGAAACTTTATAAAATAGTCGGTCTCCTGCTTCTCTACTTCCGGTAAATTATTTGTCAAGTCAACTAATTACCTCCATCTTTGCACATTTAGAAGGCATCGAGTATTATCATAATGGCATGAACCTTTCAGTAAACTTTAACCTCCAACATACCGAAGTTAGTGTGCACCTCTGTATCTATGGGATTTGAAATGAATCTTTAAGTTGATTTTCAGGTCTTTTAATTAACCAATAGAAAACAAAAGAAGCATTCCCTGCATTATAAAAAAAAAAATTTAATTGAAAGGAATTGCTACAATTACCGGTACAACCTTCTACTTATCAAACTGAGCTTTCCTTCTTCTCTTCATACCCTGCTTTGTCCTAATACTGTGGGTGAGTGGGTGACACTAATTTACCAAAGTGTCATTAAATTGGTATAATATTCAACCTCCACTAATTTAAAATAGTGTGACTTTGTTAAATTAGTGTCACACAAGCACTAGTAGGACAAATCAGGGTATCACGAATTGGAATATTTTGGTTCGTATTGTTTTTTAAGATTTTCTCACTCACCTATCCTACTCACCCGTGTGCAGAAACCCGGCAAACATGAAGCCTCTCCGTATGCCGTGTCCGCACCCCCAGCGTGCTACCCGGCCCCGGCGTACGGCGCCCCTAGCCACTCCCACTCCCACCACTACCCTCCCGCGCCCTACCCCCAACCAGCCCCGTACTGTGCTCCTGTGGCTCCTCAAGCTTTTGTTCCTGTTTATCAAGCTCCGCCGCAGCCGGCGTACCCTCCGCAACCGGTGGCGTACGTCGCCCCCCAGCAGCCTCCTTACTATGGGCATCCGCCTTATCCTCAGGCCCCGCCTGCCGGATACCCTCAGACTCCGTATGATAACCAATGGGGCCGGGGTTTGTAGGGTTTGTAGGATTTGGGAACCAGTGAATGGTGGAAGCAGTTTTGTTAGGTTCTGTATATTCTTTTCGTTTTTCATGATATAAGCTATGTTTCGTTTTGGGGGGATATCTGGCTTGTGTCTTCTTGAGCGGGAATTTGGAAACATGTGTGCAGAGCTTTTGATTTCCTGGTGCAGATTTTTATGGTGAAATTGGTGAAATTGGCGCTTCCTGTGATGCCATGGCTTACCCTCAGACTCCGTATAATAACCAATGGGGCAGGGGTTTGTAGGGTTTGGGACCCAGTGAATGGTGGAACCAGTTTTGTAAGGCTCTGCATATTCTTTTTGGTTTTCATATTATAAGCTATTTTTCGATTTTCTGGTCTGTCTGGGTTGTCTTCTTGAGCGGGAATTTGGAAACATGCGGGAGGAGGTTTTGATTTCTTGTTGCCGAGTTTTGTGTGGAAATGGCGGTTTTCAGTGAAATTGGTGCTAACTGTTGTGCCCCAGCTTACTCTCAGCCCTCCTGCTGGTTACCGTCAGGACTCGTGTAATCATCAATGGGGAACCCGTGAATGGTGTCAGCAGTTTTGTTAGGTTCTGTATATTCTTTATGGTACATGAATATAAGCTATGTTCCGATCCTTCTTGCCGTCTGGGTTGTGTCTTCTTGAGCGGGAATTTGGAAACATGCGTGCAGAGCTTTTGATTTGTGTTGCTGATCTTTTGGTTTCTCTTCATAAATGTTAAAATGGCAGATTTCTTGAGTGAAATTGATGCAGCTTCAGATACCTCAAATTGAATATTCCAATCCTAGTGTCTGTGCACTTGATTTCCACAATGTTGATGCTTTGGAACGTGCCATTTTAACGACTATGACCATGTTTTGCCTTGGCATTTGTGGATGTCATGCAGAGCTTGGATTTAAACAGCTTTTTTTAGTTGCTATCCTGTGTAGATTATTTTGGTTTTCAAGCCGCTGAATTGTGAAAGACGGTTGTGCAGATTTTGTGCGCAGCTCATAGGTTGAACTTGTACCCTAACCCGCAGTAGTGCAGGTGATGTGAGATAACTTGATAAAGCGAAGGTTTTCAAGGCACAGTGACTGTTTATGGGAAGTGTTAATGACGTCCTCTTCTGCACTTCTCTAACCCATTTAAGCATCTCCGCTTCTTATTCTTACACTGCAGTTGTAGGTGAAGCGTCAAAACACTGCCTGGACCTTACTTGATGACATGCTTATCTACTTGGTTGTAAGCGAGTGTAACAGGTCTGCCCATGTTCTAACATCATGAGCTGACAGTGGATTGAGTGGATGAGAGCCCATCATTCCAAAACCGCCAAAAATAAAATCTCTGGTGAGCTCATCACATTCGTCCACTTATCAGCACAATTAGGTTAAACAACAATGCAACGTGGAGATGATGAGTCACTTGCAACAGGGACTTCCAAGATTGAATCACAGCCGATACATTCAAAAATACGAAAACCATCTTCAGCTCCTCGTTACTCAAACTCATAAACCAGGAGGGTTGTCCTGGGCCATACTGTACATAACATTATTCAGGAGGGCTGGAATTTCTCCACAAGACAATCCAAGAGCCAGAATACTCTTTCATTGTTGGGTGTTGAAAATTGGAAGTTTAGGCTCCCTACCAATGCTCAAGTGAAATTCCACAGAATTGGATCCACTGGCCTTGGATTCCTCTGCTGCTCTCTGGAGCAGAGCAGGAGCAGTCAGGAGATTTTTCGGGTACTCCGGAGCAGTCTAGTACTAACTTACGGAGTACCATGTAGGTTATTGAGATCAGCAGGCCTTCAGCATGCGTTGTTAACGTCCATAGCACCAAAAATCAATCATTGTACCGACCTGATTCGGAGAGCCGCAAAAACTGTGAGATTTTAACATCGAGCTGCCCATCTGAAAAATCAGTGTCAATGTCGTGAATTTTTGCCAATGTACCAAAATTGGCGATCAATGATTGTATTTGCTAAAATGGCATATTTCACCAGACATGCCAGGCACAGAGCTCTAAAAACTGGACTGTCTCAGATCTCAGACCGAGGTTCCCGAAGTGCCAGTCTTTTAAAAATTTTGCAACTAAGACGATGTAAGTTACATCAGTGGCAGGATTTCAGACCTTGATGAACTGAATGGACTTTGAACAAGAATGTTGGTAAATTCACCACAATGTTGGAACAATCACAACATTTATCACCAGAGAAACGCGAACAATGCGAAGAGGGTTGAGGGAGGAACGACCAAGTGAACTCAGATAATTAATTATTTGTGCCACCTTCAGTATCGAGTGAGTGGCATTAAACAGAACTTCAAGTCCATTTGGTAAACTCAAATCGAACCCGTGAACTTTGAGTAAACTCAAATCGAACCTGTGAAATTTGAACGGCTTTCAAAAATCAGTACATTTTGGATTGATGTAAATATTTTATCAACCAAACAATGCAGATTTCCCAACAAGTTTTATTTAATTTGGACATTGGATGCAAAAGTTAGAGCACTTTGAATAGGACTTCTAGACTATGTGAGGACACTTTGGATCCCCTAGGGCACCTGGGGGTAACTTACTCAAGGTGGAGAGATGAGAAAAAGGTTAGCTTTGCATGAATTCTTCAGTCACTGCCCACATCCACCAAGATTGTCTCATTGTTGAAAAGACTTCAATCAACTTTGAAATTCCTCCAAGCCTAAAATTTGGTAAAGGGAGTACCCCCAACTGACAATTTTTGCTATTGTGTTTAGTTACTATTGTTAGACTGGTCAAATTTTCATATTTTCTTGTTGGGAAGTGAAAGGAGGTTCCAAAGCATCAAAGAATTTGACATTAGGATCCCGTATGCAAAAGTTATGAAAGGTCAAAGTTTTTTTTAATAGATGATTGTTCTTAAATTGTTTCTTCTATATATATTGATTTTGGAGATATACACATAGCAATGATGATCTTTTTAGGCAAGGTGCAATCTAGAGTGTACCTATGTTATTGATTGATAGAATCTAACACATGCAATATGATACAAATATACAAAATGTGTTCAATTTCAATTCTATGTGACTAAAGTCGGACCACCTATTTCCAACTAAGGACCCATATCCAGCTTGTATGATGTACTATTTTGAGCCAAGTAGGATTTTATTTCCAAAGTAAGGCTAAAACAAATTTCCAACCAAAACTTAACTCTTTATGTACTAAGAATTCACTATTTCAAGTAGTGGACTTTGATTGAATGTTTTGTAGAAAGCATAATCTAAATGGAAAATTTATTATATAATTATCTTGAGTGAAGAACATTGCATTCATTGGTTTAAATAAATAATTATTTAAATAAATAAAAATCCCCATATAAAATCTCTAAAGTTGCTGAAAAAACAAGAGACCCAATTTGGGCTTCTTAGACAATAAAGGGTTAAAATATTTTTTTCCTCATCTTCAATGTTGGGACTACAATAATAAGGTCATGACACATGTTTCAAAGTGCGAGGGAATTAGTAAGCAAGAAAGTAGTTCTTGAATGACCAAAATTGAAAGAGTTTAGACATTGGATATGGGTTATAAGCACTTGTTTTGTTTCTACAATTTTTTCTTATTCATTTGTAATTCCAAAATTTTCAACTAAAGAAGTCAAAGCACAAGTACCTTTAGGAAGTGCAAAGGTGTGATTCAAAAAAATCAACTCAAAATTTGAAGTTTGTCTACTAGAACAAGTCTTCAAAAGTCAATCCAAAGCTTTGATGATTATTTTGTCTAAATAGTTGCACCTAATTGTATCCCTTTCAAAAACTAAACCCTATATATTCTTGCCTAAAATGTACATGAGTGTTTATGATTGATTTTGAATACATTTTCTTTAAGCACTTTAAAAATTCATAGTTTATTTATTTGTTGCCTAAAAAAGCATTAGTAGAGAATGTATGACAAATTTGTTGACTTCCAAGAAGATCCAACCAAAAAGTTGGCAACTTAATAGTAGGAGCAATGCTCAATTGTTTATTCATACCCATTTAGGTGTAGGTTAGTTTAGATGAATTTTTGACAAACCATTGGAGAACAATGTTCTAATATAGTTACAATGTTTTGTTCTAATAGTGCATGTGACACTAATTTATCAAAGTCACATTGTACTAAATTAGTGTAGGATAAAATATTATGTATTGAACCAATATTCCCCCAAATAAAAAATTGTAGTACTAATAATTTTTGAAGTGAAGCTCATTTCTCCCATTACTATTGAGGCAAAGCAATGTCTTCAAACTTTATGAGGTTCAAAGGAATCACAACCAACAAAAATGGATGTTTTCGTAAGCCAACAAAGTCAATACATTTTAACCCTTAAACTTCAGGCTGGCAATTGTGGAAATTAGTCCTTTTGGAACTGTGTGACATCATCTAGTTTTAAAAAATCAAAAATATTCATTGGAAGTCAAACTACTATAGAAGATTTCTCCTTTCCACCCCTAATTCTGAAGATGAATAGTTGCATTTCTGTCCTACACAAGAAAATTCCTTGTCATTCATCGGACAAAAAACATCTGCCGCGGCGTTTATGGGTTAACCATTTCAAAGAGCAACCAACTTTTTTGGGTAGTAGAATGACTTGCACCTTAGAATGTATGCAAGTAAGGAAAAAGTCAAACAAAACTGTCACATGTATATATTCAACCACAAAATCATCTATTAATAGTAGCTTTCATCCAAATATTGGCAAATCTATATTTTTTTTTCAAGAGGGATTTTTGGCAATTTCATTCATTATTTCCACCATTCTTCATCTCAAGGAGCCCGTGCCAAAATGAGGTAAAACTTTGGCCGCCACACAAGGAGTGTGACTATCACTCTTTTTTTTTTTCTCTTTTTTAACAAATGGGAATCCATTGCAAAGAGAACACAGTGACTGTCCTTCCACCATCACAATAAATTTAAAAAGAAAAGAACAGAAAAGCACTGATTCGGTTCCAGCATGAGCAGATCTTTTCTCACCTCACAAACACTCAGGGGCCCCCAAATCCATTTCTAAAGACCCAACAAACGCCTCGACCCCGCCACGTCGCCCTGCCAGCTCGGTACAATCGGATCCGCCCACGCGCGATGCCTGTCTCTCCTTTTTCACCCTCGGTTCTCTCGCTCACCTAATCATTCCCTCAGACTGCCCGACCGAATCAACCACAGCTCCGGGCAGGGGCAGCCGGCAGGCCAACTGAAATTCGACGTCCCGGATGAAAACAATGGATGATAATTCCGACGGGAATGCGGTCCCCTTCCCGTGGGAATAGGATCCATGCGGGAATAGGGTTCCGTTGGGAATGATGCGGATATGGGGAGCCCTGAGGGATGGTAGCGACTTGAACAGTGCATGCTAGGTTTTTCACGTTTTCACGCCCTCCGTCCGTTTCTAGCCACCATTCCGGCTTCCGGAGCTCCAGCTTGTGATCGGAGCTTCGAAATTATTGGGGTTTCGGTTTAGGGGTTTGCAATTAGGTTCCCTCGGAGCTTAGTTTGTTGATTGATTGCGGTCGCTATGGGCGTGAATGACGAGAGGAGGGGCACGCGCGTGGATTCCATGTGGAGTTTAGGGGAGGAATGTTTCTGTGCTTCGACGGGGCCTAGTGGGGGGATGTGGTGGTTTGACGGAGGGGGTTTGATGAATTTGCTGTCGGTGGTTTGAAGGGGGTTGTGAGGGTTTGAGCGTTCGGTGGTGCTGGGGGGATGGCGAGCGGGGCGGGGTTCTTGACGGCGGAGGCCAAGGCGGCGAGCGCCGCGGCCGGGGTGGGTGCGGTGGTGGGCGGAGCGGGAAGCTCAGGGCTCAAGGGCGCCACGAGCAGCGGCCGCGGCGGGCGATGGAGGCAGCAGGGCGTGGTGGCGCACAGTGGCGGGGAGGCGTGGGTGGCGCAGCGCGTGGCTGTGGCGGGGAGCGGGCGCGCGGGCTGGGGACACCAGCCGGCGGGGCACCACCACCACCACCACCACCCGCCGCAGTCGCAGTCGGCGTCCGCGTCGGCGTCCGGGGGCTTGAATGCGGAGTTTTGCGGGCGGCGGTCGACGCGACTGGTGAGCAAGTTCCATCACGGGCGGCAGAAGCTTTACATGGGCAAGCACAGTCCCGAGGCGGACATGGCGGCCCAGGAAATTCTGCAGGCGTCGGCGATGGCGGGGAGCTCGACGAGCGCCACGACGACGGCGACGACGACGACGACGGGCATGCTGCTGGAGAAGTGGTCGCACCAGCTGGTGGGCATGGAGGATTTTCCTTACCTGCTGCGCGAACTTGGTAACCGCGGCGAGTGGGAGCGCGCGCTGCAGGGGTACGAGTGGATGGTGCAGCAGGGCCACCTGCGGAGCGAGTGGAGCAAGCTGGCGAGCATCATGATCAGCACGCTGGGTCGTCTGGGCAAGGTGGAGATCGCGCTGGACGTGTTCAGCCGCGCGCAGAAGGCCGGTTTCGGGAACAACGTGTACGCGTACTCGGCGATGGTGAGCGCGTACGGGCGCAGCGGGCGTTGCCGCGAGGCGCTGAAGGTGTTCCAGGCGATGAAGAAGGCGGGTTGCAAGCCGAATCTGATCACGTACAACACGATCATCGACGCGTGCGGGAAGGGCGGCGTGGACCTGAAGAAGGCGCTGGACATCTTCGAGGAGATGCAGAAGGAGGGCGTGGAGCCGGACCGCATCACGTTCAACTCGCTGATCGCCGTGTGCAGCCGCGGCAGCCTGTGGGAGGACTCGCAGCGCGTGTTCGCGGAGATGCAGCGTCGGGGCATCGAGCAGGACATCTTCACGTACAACACGCTGATCGACGCCTTGTGCAAGGGCGGTCAGATGGAGCTGGCGGCGTCCATCATGGCGTCCATGCGCGGCAAGAGCATCAGCCCGAACGTGGTGACGTACAGCACGATGATCGACGGGTATGGCAAGCTGGGTTGCTTCGAGGAGGCCATCGGTCTGTACCACGAGATGAAGGAGTCGGGCGTGCGTGCGGACCGTGTGTCTTACAACACGCTGATCGACATCTACGCGAAGCTGGGCCGTTTCGAGGACGCTCTGACGGCGTGCAAGGACATGGAGCGCGCGGGTCTGAAGGCGGACGTGGTGACTTACAATGCGCTGATCGACGCGTACGGGAAGCAAGGGAAGTGCAAGGACGCTGCTTGCCTGTTCGAGAAGATGAAAGGGGAGGGTCTGGTGCCGAACGTGCTGACGTTCTCGGCGTTGATCGACTCGTTTTCGAAGGCGGGGATGCACCAGGAGGCGACGAACATTTTCGTGGAGTTCAAGCGTGCGGGTCTGAAGCCGGACGTGGTGCTGTACAGCTCTCTGATCGACTCGTGCTGCAAGTGCGGTCTGGTGGAGGACGCGGTGGTGCTGCTGCAGGAGATGATGCAGGCTGGGATCCAGCCCAACATCGTGACTTACAACTCGCTCATCGACGCGTATGGGCGGAACGGCCAGGTGCGTGGAAGGAAGCGTTTTTTGGCGCAGGGTGTGGCCGTTTGATTTTTTTTTTTCTGCGGTTCCCTTTTCTGACGATCCGACTCCGCCTCCAGTTGCGGGCTCTGCTTGTTCCTGGTTTGTGCGATGTGTTTCCATGTTTGGTTAGGGTTTTTGCTCCTGGTCCTGTGTGTTGTGCCGAAGGATGCGAATCGTGAACCTTGTGACCCGGTGCGTGCAGGTGGACAGTGTGGAAGCCATGAAGGTCACCTTGCCGAACCACCCTGTGATCCAGAAATTCGGGGATAAGAGCATGGAAATGGTGCGCAGGCCCGCCCACCCGCAAGAGAATGGCGGCGACCAGAGTGGTGTGCTGGCTGCCGTGAGCGTGTTCCACGAGATGCAGCAGTTCGGGCTGAAGCCCAACGTGGTGACCTTCTCCGCCATTCTGAACGCCTGCAGGTGAGCCTTGGCTTGTGAACGATGGAGCGCATGTTTTTGTACATCCAGATTTGGATGAAGAGGGTCGAGGAGCGCGGTCTTGAGGCTTTGTTTCCTGATTGGGGCGTGTTTGATTGGTGCAGTCGATGTGCTTCGCTGCAAGAGGCGTCCGTGTTGCTGGAGCAGATGCGTTTCTTCGACAGCTGGGTGTACGGCATCGCCCACGGTCTTTTGATGGGTTTGAGGGAGCAAGTTTGGGTGGAGGCCCTGCGGCTTTTTGACGAGATTGCTCGGATGGACTACGCCACGGGGGCCGCGTTTTACAACGCTCTGACGGATGTGCTGTGGCACTTCGGCCAGGTGTGTAGCATTTCCCGGTCTCTGGCATTCTGTTTTGCTGCCAGCTAGGTCTTGCTGTCCCGCAGTGTGTTCTGGGGCTTTATGTGGGTGTTCCCTGTTTCCTCGAGGGTTGAAGCTCGGTTTTAGGGTTTGATTTGTTATTTAGGTTTGGTCTAGATGGTTTCGTTGCAACACATGATGCTGTGTCCTCGCCGGTTCGTGAGTCTTGAAGTAACACGGAGTCCCTAGTTTGTACGTGGTTTCTCGAATGATTCCCGCGTCTGAGGTTTAGTGTGTGCTTGTCGAAACAGAGGGAGGGAGCTCAGAAGGTGGTGGTTGCTGCGAAGCGGCGTCAGGTGTGGGAGAACGCGTGGTGGCGGTCTGAGCAGCAGTTTTGTCTGGACCTGCACCTGATGTCTGTCGGCGCAGCTCAAGCCATGCTCCACGTTTGGCTTCTGGATCTGCGCGACTTGGTGTGGGAAGGTCACGACTTGCCCCGAGTTCTCAGGTATGGTTCCCTTTGGGGTGGTAGGGTTTCGTTTTCCGTGGTTTTCGGTCGGTCCGTGAGTCGCCATCGTTTAGCCGAAGCTTTGATCTGTTTGGGTGGTTGGAGCGTGTGTGTGAATTGGTGTAGAAGACTGTTTCAGCACGACTACCGCAGCCCGCACTGACTTCTGTGTTGTTTTGTGTGTTTTGTGTCCAGTATTTTGACGGGTTGGGGCAAGCACAGCAAAGTTGCCGGCTTCAGTACCGTGAAACGAGCCGTGGAGTCTCGGTTGCAGGAGATCAAGGCCCCGTTCCAAGTGGGTAGATACAATGAAGGGCGTCTGGTGTGCGCGGGCCACATCGTGCGGGCGTGGCTGGGGGATCCCAGGACGTCCAAGCTGCTGACGCTGAAGGACGCGATCATCAAGTCGAATCCGCAGTGGAATCGTCTTCCTGACCTTGGATTGTTGTCCTTGAAGGAGGCCCAGTTGGCCGATGTGACGACGTAGGGAAATGAGACTCTGTGGTCTCGCTTCTGATTCGAGGGAGCGTGGTTTTGATCACGCCTTCCTCCACTACATGGGACGTTGAGAGCCGTCGGCAGGTCGGGGTGAGGTTGCAGCTGGTTTGCCTTCTACTATAACCCTACACCGAGGCCCTTCCTCCCATTTCAGGTACACAGCTCTCCGATCACGGACGAGGAGGCTTTTTCTGGGTTCCTACTGTAATCTTCTTTTGAGAGCAGGCCGTTTGGACAGATCTGGTTGGTGGCAACATACCGCAATCCATACGCCGAGCATGATAATCCGTCGAGAATTTTGGTCCCTCCAGCATAAACCTGAGGCTGGTCGCGCGCCGATCGGTTAGTTTAGGTCATTGATATGCCGGAGTCCCCACCTCCGCGATGTACAATATTGAGGCCATGTGCTGGTGGTGTATTCGGAAAGCATTTAAAACGCTTTGACATTGGAGCTATTGAATTCGAGTCATTATCTGTGTCTACTTCTCCTCCACGGTGAACTGCTTTGGTGGCTTTGTGAACACCTGTGACGTGGCATTGCGGATATTGGTTGTGTGAGTATGTGCTTTGTGTTCATGCGTTCAACTTTCGACCCAATTCCAACTTGATTTCACCATGACATTGAGTTGAGGGGGAATGGAAGGAAACCTGAGAGTTATGATCAGAAACCACCAAAGGATCCGGTTTTGAATTCTTGTAGCTTGTGATTTGGGACCGAGCTGTTGCTTTCTAAGTTTTCTGTAAAAGAAGATAACTGTTACATTCTGATCATTTTGGAGGATGCCCAATGTTGTGCTGTACATTTAGTATATTCTACAGATAATATGGGTGAGAAGTATGATCGTCCTTCCTACGCAGAGTGAATTAGGTCATTTTAATTTTGACAGTCCACTATCAGAGACTATAGTAGGACTATCTACGGTGTCAAGGATAAACTACATTTGTGAAACATGTGCCTATGGAAAAGAAGCCAGAAAGAAATTTCTTCGTCGGAGCAACAACTGCCTATTTGAAAAATCCTGGAAATGATTCATATTGACGTCTATGGACACTTTCGAAATGCATCATAAGGTAACAGGTCCAGAAATTGCCCACCTAGGAGCTGAAGCTGATTTTGGGGAGGTGAAGCTTCTTGGCATAATTTTCAGTGAATTATCCTCGAGTGAAATTGGCATCTGACCTCAAGTCGTTTCATATTTTTTGGAGCTTTCTAGAATTAGCTATAAAATTTTGAAGTTAAGTGACATAGGCCTCTAAAATTGTCCACTTCCTAAAATCTACACTATTTTTACATTGGTGAAGGCTATGAAAAAGCAACATGTACACATATTTTACATTTGAAGATGTGGGTGGTATTAGAGCTTGTGCAATTTCAGAGCCTGTTAGCTTACAAAAGAGCATGATATTGTTTGACCTCCACAAATGATTTCAATAGATAGACTTGGCCAAGTTTCATCAAAATTGAAGGCCATAACAAAATGGCATCTCTAAATGGAAAAATTGATCAATTGTTGAGACAATCCAATGCTTTCTATGTGAAAGTTTATTTCCATTCAACATGTGATTAGAAGTCATCAACAAGGTTATCTTGTTTGATAATGACATATTGGACGTCTAACATTGCATGTCATGTTCGTCATGTGTTGAGTTTTAGCGCCTTTTGTTGTTTAATAAGGTCATCAATGCTAGTTGAGATAATTTGAAATCTAAGTATAATTATGAACCTAAATTTAGAATGTGATGTGTGGTCATCAAATTGAGACACTGCACTAAAATGACACTTTAATATGTCAATTATAAATGGGTGATAATTTATTTGAAAGTCAACCTTAAAATTGACTTTAATGGACATTGCAAGGACATTATATTGTTGCATTGTATAGTAGGACAATCATAGCCATTAGATTAGTCTGCTATTTCATAAATCGCAAACCTACTTCTATTTTAGGTATGACAACATGAGAGAAAACCTTCTATGGATAACAACCAAATATATTGCATCTTTGTGTTTTTGGAACACAAGTTTATGTTTAGGTACCCAAACATCAACATTCAAAAGGTCTTGAATTGTATACTCATAGGTTTTAACAAATATACAATAGCCTATTGTTGCTACTATCCTCAAACAAAGATGAGTGTACTATCTCAAGATGTAACTATTAATGAAACTCACGAACCAGCTAAAATGCATTAAATCAATGAAAGGAAGAAGTCATTCAAGAATCAACCATATCATGTCATTCATGAACAATTCACCAACACCATCACTCACCAACTAGGTATCTCTAATTCCACGATCCTACTATAGGAATTTCAAAGTTCTCTTTCTAATTCAACTTATGCTACTTCACCAAAGTCTCTCCCCAAAATAAATTCCAGAAACCACGTTCTTTTTTTCACCTTATGATGTACCTAGAACATCAAACATACAAAATTTAGATCCCTAGTGTAGACTCACAACCAAATATTATTACTAGAATGTATACCAAATGAAAAATCCCATATCCAATAGGACCCTAAAATGAACATCATTTACAACAATTAGCAAGATACATCTACCACCTAAAAACTCAAGCAACAAGGTATCATACCAACTAACACCAATTGGTATCATACCAACAAGCTTCAACAAACACCATTGGTAGAAGGCAATGCAAGAAGAAATATGGATTTATAGAATCAAACCCAGGATCAATAATAAGGGCCAACACTACAAAACAAGACTAGCTACTAGGGGTTCTCACAACATGAAGGCATTGATTATAGTGAAACCTTTGTGTCTATAGTGAAGTGGATAACCTTAAAAGCAATTAGTGCCTTAGGTAGCAGTACATAAGGGATGGAACACCTACCACTGATGTCAAAACAACCTACTTGAACAGAAAACTCAAAGAACAAGTATTTATGCAACAACCTTTTGGTTTCATAGATCCTAGAAAATCTTTACATATCTACCAATTGACAAAAGGACTCTATAGACTTAAAGGAGCCGAAGTATGATACAAGAAGATCAACTACTTCCTCAAATATAAGAAATCTGTTAAATCAACCTTTGATGGAAACCGATATTTTTCTACAAAAAATAGAAAATTTGTAGTTCTAGTACTTTAGGTTGACAACCTATTTATTATAGGTGACAATCATGAAGGAATAGCTTTTCTCACACAGCAATTGATTAATAGCAAATTTGAAATGACAAACTTAGGACCCATTTATAAATATTTAAAAATAGAATTTGAATAGTCACCCCCAAGGTTTAAGACCACCAAACAACCTATGCAAAGAACAAACTTGTGGATTATAGAACATAAGATTGCAAATCTATTAAAATTCCATTATTCCCAAACATCACTTGATAAGATCCACAAGCACCTTTTTAATACACTCTACATCAAAGGCACCACTACTTTGGGGCTACTATACAAAAAAGGGGAAAATTTTACACCCACAAATACTAATACTAATTGGTGGAGAGACTTAGACAAAAGAAAATCAATAAGAGCATTCATTTTTACAATTGGCAACACACCCATATCCAAAAGTAGCCAAAAATAGATTTGCATATTACTATCTTCAACGAAGTTAAAATATAGATTCTTAGTTGATTTACAAAGAGGCAATTTGGATACAAAACCTCTACACCAAATTAGGTTACAACAAAGGAAGAGCTATAATGATCCACTACGATAGCATAAACACCATCAAGATATCCAAAATATCTATTTACCACTTTCAAACTAAAAATTGAGATACACCTCCATTTTGTTAGAGATACAATAGAACTCCTTTAACTCATCCGGTGTTATAAAGTTTTGCTATTAGGTTCAGAATAGCACAGGGCCTTAGCTATGTAAATGCTTTGTAAGTAGTGTCTAATATCCTAACAGACCCTAAATAATATTAAACCTATCCTAAAACTTTCTTTTTCCCAAATCCCTATCCTACAATTTCTACTATATTCTAAAAATTGTCGTACCTAGCTTTGGTTTAGCATAACTTTTGAACAATAGTTTCAAACAACTTGAAACTTTGCCATAATGTAGATCAACTATTCAATTAATCAATTATCAAATTTCATTACATTCTAAGAAACTGTTCAATATTGGTGAACATTTTTCTACTACTAACTTCCTAATCTTTCACTAGGTCTATACTACATAGGAAGTTGCCCTTGTGGTACATGTGCCACATCTTTAAGTCATGAAGCTTGTTCAGAAGAATACTTTTCTTCTTTTTTGACAAGGTGAGGTCCACCACTTATTGTTTGACCCACTTTCATTAAGTGCAACGACTTAGTTTATTCTAAAAGCCAAGACTGCTCAGACCTATTGCTTTATGGAGGTTTATTAATTTGTGCAAGGTGTATTTAGAGTTCTACTATATAATGAAAATAAAACAGATGCAGGCATTATATTTGCATTATATTTACTAGCCAGTGAAATGCCAACACACTTACAAAGGTCTTCAAAATAACCAAATTTGAAAACTATAGAAGGCTCCTAAACTTAAACCTAACCTCAAATTGCTACAAATTATGCTAGGAAGATTGCTACAAATTATGCTAGGAAGAAAAACGATTGGAGTCATACATAAACCATCACTAAGAACCCATATCATACTGTAAACAATAATCAAGGAGAGACGCTAACCGCAAGACGCAAGGCCTCCAATGTCCGTAGTGATCACCATCATCATCAACGACCTCGGAGCAGAGAGAAACAGGTAACAACAGATTGGAAGAAAATCACGAAGTACAACACTGATCTCCACTCACTACTGAAAAAAACGTCAGGGTCAGAAAATAAAAATGATTTCAACCCTAGAGTGCCACAGGCATCATTCTGTTGTTCCAATGACAATACTGTGAGATGGAAAAAGTTCAAAAGCAAACTTTCATCCACATTTTTCTTGTCGACCATTCACGGTAGGTTATAAAGCACTACTTAAGCGATCAGAATGTAACAGTTATCTTCTTTTACAGAAAACTTAGAAAGCAACAGCTCGGTCCCAAATCACAAGCTACAAGAATTCAAAACCGGATCCTTTGGTGGTTTCTGATCATAACTCTCAGGTTTCCTTCCATTCCCCCTCAACTCAATGTCATGGTGAAATCAAGTTGGAATTGGGTCGAAAGTTGAACGCATGAACACAAAGCACATACTCACACAACCAATATCCGCAATGCCACGTCACAGGTGTTCACAAAGCCACCAAAGCAGTTCACCGTGGAGGAGAAGTAGACACAGATAATGACTCGAATTCAATAGCTCCAATGTCAAAGCGTTTTAAATGCTTTCCGAATACACCACCAGCACATGGCCTCAATATTGTACATCGCGGAGGTGGGGACTCCGGCATATCAATGACCTAAACTAACCGATCGGCGCGCGACCAGCCTCAGGTTTATGCTGGAGGGACCAAAATTCTCGACGGATTATCATGCTCGGCGTATGGATTGCGGTATGTTGCCACCAACCAGATCTGTCCAAACGGCCTGCTCTCAAAAGAAGATTACAGTAGGAACCCAGAAAAAGCCTCCTCGTCCGTGATCGGAGAGCTGTGTACCTGAAATGGGAGGAAGGGCCTCGGTGTAGGGTTATAGTAGAAGGCAAACCAGCTGCAACCTCACCCCGACCTGCCGACGGCTCTCAACGTCCCATGTAGTGGAGGAAGGCGTGATCAAAACCACGCTCCCTCGAATCAGAAGCGAGACCACAGAGTCTCATTTCCCTACGTCGTCACATCGGCCAACTGGGCCTCCTTCAAGGACAACAATCCAAGGTCAGGAAGACGATTCCACTGCGGATTCGACTTGATGATCGCGTCCTTCAGCGTCAGCAGCTTGGACGTCCTGGGATCCCCCAGCCACGCCCGCACGATGTGGCCCGCGCACACCAGACGCCCTTCATTGTATCTACCCACTTGGAACGGGGCCTTGATCTCCTGCAACCGAGACTCCACGGCTCGTTTCACGGTACTGAAGCCGGCAACTTTGCTGTGCTTGCCCCAACCCGTCAAAATACTGGACACAAAACACACAAAACAACACAGAAGTCAGTGCGGGCTGCGGTAGTCGTGCTGAAACAGTCTTCTACACCAATTCACACACACGCTCCAACCACCCAAACAGATCAAAGCTTCGGCTAAACGATGGCGACTCACGGACCGACCGAAAACCACGGAAAACGAAACCCTACCACCCCAAAGGGAACCATACCTGAGAACTCGGGGCAAGTCGTGACCTTCCCACACCAAGTCGCGCAGATCCAGAAGCCAAACGTGGAGCATGGCTTGAGCTGCGCCGACAGACATCAGGTGCAGGTCCAGACAAAACTGCTGCTCAGACCGCCACCACGCGTTCTCCCACACCTGACGCCGCTTCGCAGCAACCACCACCTTCTGAGCTCCCTCCCTCTGTTTCGACAAGCACACACTAAACCTCAGACGCGGGAATCATTCGAGAAACCACGTACAAACTAGGGACTCCGTGTTACTTCAAGACTCACGAACCGGCGAGGACACAGCATCATGTGTTGCAACGAAACCATCTAGACCAAACCTAAATAACAAATCAAACCCTAAAACCGAGCTTCAACCCTCGAGGAAACAGGGAACACCCACATAAAGCCCCAGAACACACTGCGGGACAGCAAGACCTAGCTGGCAGCAAAACAGAATGCCAGAGACCGGGAAATGCTACACACCTGGCCGAAGTGCCACAGCACATCCGTCAGAGCGTTGTAAAACGCGGCCCCCGTGGCGTAGTCCATCCGAGCAATCTCGTCAAAAAGCCGCAGGGCCTCCACCCAAACTTGCTCCCTCAAACCCATCAAAAGACCGTGGGCGATGCCGTACACCCAGCTGTCGAAGAAACGCATCTGCTCCAGCAACACGGACGCCTCTTGCAGCGAAGCACATCGACTGCACCAATCAAACACGCCCCAATCAGGAAACAAAGCCTCAAGACCGCGCTCCTCGACCCTCTTCATCCAAATCTGGATGTACAAAAACATGCGCTCCATCGTTCACAAGCCAAGGCTCACCTGCAGGCGTTCAGAATGGCGGAGAAGGTCACCACGTTGGGCTTCAGCCCGAACTGCTGCATCTCGTGGAACACGCTCACGGCAGCCAGCACACCACTCTGGTCGCCGCCATTCTCTTGCGGGTGGGCGGGCCTGCGCACCATTTCCATGCTCTTATCCCCGAATTTCTGGATCACAGGGTGGTTCGGCAAGGTGACCTTCATGGCTTCCACACTGTCCACCTGCACGCACCGGGTCACAAGGTTCACGATTCGCATCCTTCGGCACAACACACAGGACCAGGAGCAAAAACCCTAACCAAACATGGAAACACATCGCACAAACCAGGAACAAGCAGAGCCCGCAACTGGAGGCGGAGTCGGATCGTCAGAAAAGGGAACCGCAGAAAAAAAAAAATCAAACGGCCACACCCTGCGCCAAAAAACGCTTCCTTCCACGCACCTGGCCGTTCCGCCCATACGCGTCGATGAGCGAGTTGTAAGTCACGATGTTGGGCTGGATCCCAGCCTGCATCATCTCCTGCAGCAGCACCACCGCGTCCTCCACCAGACCGCACTTGCAGCACGAGTCGATCAGAGAGCTGTACAGCACCACGTCCGGCTTCAGACCCGCACGCTTGAACTCCACGAAAATGTTCGTCGCCTCCTGGTGCATCCCCGCCTTCGAAAACGAGTCGATCAACGCCGAGAACGTCAGCACGTTCGGCACCAGACCCTCCCCTTTCATCTTCTCGAACAGGCAAGCAGCGTCCTTGCACTTCCCTTGCTTCCCGTACGCGTCGATCAGCGCATTGTAAGTCACCACGTCCGCCTTCAGACCCGCGCGCTCCATGTCCTTGCACGCCGTCAGAGCGTCCTCGAAACGGCCCAGCTTCGCGTAGATGTCGATCAGCGTGTTGTAAGACACACGGTCCGCACGCACGCCCGACTCCTTCATCTCGTGGTACAGACCGATGGCCTCCTCGAAGCAACCCAGCTTGCCATACCCGTCGATCATCGTGCTGTACGTCACCACGTTCGGGCTGATGCTCTTGCCGCGCATGGACGCCATGATGGACGCCGCCAGCTCCATCTGACCGCCCTTGCACAAGGCGTCGATCAGCGTGTTGTACGTGAAGATGTCCTGCTCGATGCCCCGACGCTGCATCTCCGCGAACACGCGCTGCGAGTCCTCCCACAGGCTGCCGCGGCTGCACACGGCGATCAGCGAGTTGAACGTGATGCGGTCCGGCTCCACGCCCTCCTTCTGCATCTCCTCGAAGATGTCCAGCGCCTTCTTCAGGTCCACGCCGCCCTTCCCGCACGCGTCGATGATCGTGTTGTACGTGATCAGATTCGGCTTGCAACCCGCCTTCTTCATCGCCTGGAACACCTTCAGCGCCTCGCGGCAACGCCCGCTGCGCCCGTACGCGCTCACCATCGCCGAGTACGCGTACACGTTGTTCCCGAAACCGGCCTTCTGCGCGCGGCTGAACACGTCCAGCGCGATCTCCACCTTGCCCAGACGACCCAGCGTGCTGATCATGATGCTCGCCAGCTTGCTCCACTCGCTCCGCAGGTGGCCCTGCTGCACCATCCACTCGTACCCCTGCAGCGCGCGCTCCCACTCGCCGCGGTTACCAAGTTCGCGCAGCAGGTAAGGAAAATCCTCCATGCCCACCAGCTGGTGCGACCACTTCTCCAGCAGCATGCCCGTCGTCGTCGTCGTCGCCGTCGTCGTGGCGCTCGTCGAGCTCCCCGCCATCGCCGACGCCTGCAGAATTTCCTGGGCCGCCATGTCCGCCTCGGGACTGTGCTTGCCCATGTAAAGCTTCTGCCGCCCGTGATGGAACTTGCTCACCAGTCGCGTCGACCGCCGCCCGCAAAACTCCGCATTCAAGCCCCCGGACGCCGACGCGGACGCCGACTGCGACTGCGGCGGGTGGTGGTGGTGGTGGTGGTGCCCCGCCGGCTGGTGTCCCCAGCCCGCGCGCCCGCTCCCCGCCACAGCCACGCGCTGCGCCACCCACGCCTCCCCGCCACTGTGCGCCACCACGCCCTGCTGCCTCCATCGCCCGCCGCGGCCGCTGCTCGTGGCGCCCTTGAGCCCTGAGCTTCCCGCTCCGCCCACCACCGCACCCACCCCGGCCGCGGCGCTCGCCGCCTTGGCCTCCGCCGTCAAGAACCCCGCCCCGCTCGCCATCCCCCCAGCACCACCGAACGCTCAAACCCTCACAACCCCCTTCAAACCACCGACAGCAAATTCAAACCACCACATCCCTATCACTGGAGACTCTCGTCACGAAGAAGCAATCTTACCCTAAACTCGAAATCGAAACCAGAAACACCCCTCCGCCGCTCTCCCTCTCTCTCCCACTCTCCCTCAGTCCCAATAAGAACGAAACTAGCAATCTAATCGCCACAACCAAAATTCCAGTAATTCCCACGCTACAACGCCGAGGAAGTTTCCTACAAACTGCAAACCCCCGAAAGCAGAAGCTCTAGAAGCAAGCTGCACGAACTCCGAGGTAGCCTTCCAAACCTAGAATACTCCCTCCGACGTCGACTGAAGTAGCCTTCTTTGTCTGAGGCGAAACAAACTTCGCCAATCTTCCTTCGAAACGCCTCGGTGGCCGCCTTAGGATGCCGAACTTGGATTCGAGGCCACCATCGCGCCAGCCCGAGCTCGCCTCGCCTTTGCCCACCAGCTCTCGGTGGCGTCGTCGTCTTCCTCACCCCACCCACCCACACTTGGGTCCACACGGTCCTTCCTGAGTCTTGGATGAAATTCATCGGATCGACGACCGAGGTCTCGATGTGCGAGCTGCCCGTGTAGTTTACGGGCAGCGAAAGGCCTGCAAGGGTACAGTGTAAAGGGCCCCGCTGACGAGGCGGGTGGACACGCTGGATGGTGCTTTTCTTAGCCGCTTTGCGGCGAAGATTCGCTTGCTTTGGAAACTGATTGGGAGGAAGTGAGGGAGATCTTTTCCAATGGCTCTTGGGGCTGCCAAGTTGGAAGGACGGAGGAGCAGAAGGGCTCCGTCGTGGCACTGCCGACTGCAGTCAGTGACATTCTAGGATAGTACTCTCATGATTTCTTAAACTTCAATAGACCTCTTGATGACTTTTGTGGGAGAGGCAGAGTGAGGGCAGCTTTCATTACATCTAGAAGGGGAATCAATTTGTTACGTAAGAGGCTGAAAATCCTTCCTTGTGATTGGACAAGAGGCTGAAGTGGCGGTCCCAATCCCACTTTACACCTAGAGGCCAATCCAATTTGTTGTGCAAGAGGCCCAAAACTCTTGCCTGCGATTGGATGGAAGGTTGGAATCAGTTCCCATTCACGTACACCTAGAAGCCAAGCCAATTTGTTGGAATGGATTTTTTTTATTTGAAAAATATATGATTTGACATGGTGTGAGCGCAATGATTGGGGTGCATCAAGAATGGGAGGTCAATTCTTGGTCTTGGTAGTCACCATTGTCACATTTCAATTATTGTTTTTTTCATGAAATATTAATTTTTTTCGAATGAATGAGATGCATTGGATTTCATGTCGTTGGGTTTAAGGAAAATTGTCTTGGCCTTAAGAAGAAATTGGCCTAGTCTTTAGGTGTAAAGTGGCCCTAAAAAGAGAGAGAGGTGGCCAACTAAATTTTTTTAGGTAACTTTATTGAATTGGCCCGGCTTCTTGGCCTCAAGGCCTTAAGATATGAGAATTGGCCATATTATAATCTTATTCCAATGAGTAGTTGAAGATGGCTTTAAGTCTAAAAAAATTTGAAATTTTATACAATTAGCCCCAACGAGAATTGGCCCAACTTCTAGGTATAAAGAGGTCCAAAGGGGTAGACTTCAAAATTGTTGGCAATATATTTTCTACCCAAATCTTACATAATTTCACCACCATGCATTAGAGTAGAAAATTTAGAGATAAGGTATGCACACCTATAATTGTTACTAATTACAAATATGTTATATAGTTATTGTGATTAATCAAAAATGATTTCTAATGGGTATTATTGGCACATGAAAGAAGATTCCAACACGTTGCAACATGCATTATTTGGACATGGTAAGAATAAGTTAAGAATTGTAAAGTATCATCTCTAGGTGAACCTAAATTTGATAATAGGTTCTTATAATCTTTCATGTTTTAATTGTGTACATCGTGAGTCATCAATATTTAGGAAAAAATTATGCTTTTTGGTTCATATATAGGTGTTGCATTTTAGACAATGTTGATTATAGGTGTACATAAGTTAATCCCTCAACCCTAAAAGGTCTAAAAAATCCAATTTGGGTTGCAACTTGGATTTTTTGTGTATTTGACATTCAAGGTGTTGATGAATTGACATGCATCTATAGCAGTTACAAAAGTTTTTATTCTTGCTAAGCCAAATCCAATACTATATGGTACTTCCAAATTTTGATAATTACTACACGTCTTATATGTTTGAGAAGTTGCAAAGTGGCTATATATTCTACATGTGTAATGCTATATTTAAATATGATACAATTTAGGTATGAAAACAATCTTTAAATGAAACATGTTAGTTGTTGAATCTTCAATTCACTAGTGTATGTCTTGTCATATTTTAGTACATACTTTGTATTCTAAGAGTAAAATACATGACCATATATATCGTCCCACTAAACCTTTAATGGTTAAAGACCAAGAGTTAATCCATATTTCCATAAATGTGAAGATGTAGTATAAAATGCAACTTAGAATAACAATTTAATGACAACTTTCAAATAAAAGTTATAATATATGATTTGTACATCATATCAATAAATTTAGATGAATTACTTCAATGACCAATATTATCCAATAAAATTTGGAAAAAAAAAAAAATCTTTCTAAAATTGATTATTGATTGAACATTTGTAATTTTCACAAGATTTGTTTTACTTCAAATTCAAAATGCTAAAATCTAGTTATGGTGTTTTTTTAGGATATTTTGTTTTAATTATTTATTTAAGTATTTTTTAAGGATAAATTTTGAACTAGAAAGGTTAGTTTTTGAGGTCTAAATTTACTTATATCCTTTCAACTATAGAATATTTGCAAAAAAAAGTTATAAAAATCTACACCAAACAAATATAAGATAATTAACACAAGAATCTACAAATAATAAGATTGATGAATAAACAAAGATAATATGTACATGAGTCATATTTGCATGCGTCCGTTGTTCAAAATTTGAACGTATAGCATTTGAGGGGTTAATGTGTACTATTGCAAAGAGATTGTAGAGAAATGTTCCGATGATATGTTTCAAAGAACAATTTTTTCTATATGTCACCACATTATTTACTAGATGACATCCTTTTTCTGACATATATATATAGTAGATTAGCTTGGAGTCTTCCAACATCACCTTGGATTGGAAGTTACTACCGCTATTCTAAAAATTTAAGAGATAATTATAAGTAAATGAAATCACCAAAGACAATTCATTGAAATATATGACTCACCAAATTTTAATATAAATTTTACTAATTTTAGGCAATATTCAAATTGAAAGTACAGTAGTGATGAACGGATGTACCAAGTCCACAACATATGATTTGTTGGACTTAGTTCCAATTCAGATGTATATCACATTATTGACAACAAAACAAAATTTAATCATTGGGAAGGAAGTTTTGAATCTAGAATTTTCAAAGGGATTCTTCATAAGTAGTGCCAATGTGAGTGCCAATGAGCGTTTAGGGGAAGATGAAAAATTTGGAGTGATTGATTCAAATCTTCACTTTGGAGAAATGTCGACAATTTATTATTTACTACCAATGATCAAATTTGGAATCATAGACTGTAAATTGTGTTATTGAGGTCAAGAAATACAAAATGAAAGAATTGCACTTGTGTTTGTAATTGGTTTACATAGTTGACTTATTCCCTCTTCCTTTTTGGTGGTTGATTTTCAATTTGCTCTAGAATTTAAAAAAAATTAAACTATCAACCACAAAACAAGGGTTAAATTTTTATATTGTTTTATCTCACCTCTTTCATAGAAAATATACAAGCAACCAAGCTCAGAGGAAAGGATGTCACATTACTTTAGAAACTCCTATTTGAGGAAAATTAATAATGGCTCCAAATATATAAAACCTTTAGGATTGCATATTTTTTTCCCTTCCATCTAGATAAGAACTGATTCTAAACCTTATAGAGTAGGGCACAAGTGAAAATGATATTTTTGTGTTCCCAAGGAAACAAATTTCATTGTTGCCAACTTCAACTCTCTCCTAAGGGTTGAATAAATTTTTTTTGACCATGATATTTTTGGCATGAAATCATTTCTATGTTGATAAAATGTGAGCCAAATTTCAAGGTTAAAAGATTTATACAAATGGAGATATTCTAAATCTACCAACATGTGTAGTAAAGTGTATAGTTGTGACAAATAGTTTCACCACTAGCAACTTTGATTCCCTCCCGAGGGCTGAAAAATAGTTTATTTACGATGACATTTTTGGCATGAGATAATCTCTATGTTGATAATATGTGTGCCAAATCTCAAAGTCAAAAGACTCACACAAATAAAGATATTCTAAATCTACCAACATATGTAGTTGTGAGTGGTTTTAAGGACATATTGAAAATGTAGAAGTAACTTAGACATCTCATGCTTTTTCAATTAATTCATCCACCTAAAACAATCTTTAAATGAAGAAGCTTCTCCAAATAATCATTGACATCTAATTTAGAAGTGTGAACTTGTTTCGTCTAAGAGACTCCACTTGTTTAAAAATTGTGTATCATACATGCATGAAGAAACTTTCTTTTTGTAAATATCAATGCTTGCATTTTGAATTTAGCATTATAGACACTGAAATGTCATGAATTGAAGGGCAATTGCGAGTGATGAGTGAAATTTTATTTAACCTTTAAAGTCCCAAGACCTTTTTTTCCATCAAAATCCACTCAAAATTATCATTTCTTTTGCAAAGAGAAAAAAAATTAATTTTTTTTATACATCTAACTACAAGATCTAGTCATGTTGGACAACATCTTTTAGAATCTTTCAAAGGTTCTTAAGTGGATTGAAATTGGGAGAGTTTGTATGACTATTAAGCTTCTCAGAAAGATGTATTTGTCTGTATTCTTCACATAATTTGTTACGGTGGATAAGTACACCATCTTCTATAAACAATTTGTGTGAAATGTTACCATAAAATGAAGCAACTAGCCATTATAGACCACTTTCATAAAATTCTTAATAGAACATCAATCTTTAGGCATAAAGACAAATTTCAACTTTTGCCCTCCAATAAATGTATTCTAAATCATTAAAGAAGTTTGTCATTTTTAAAAGTACGAACTATGTAGTTTGATGAAATTTGTTTAGAATTTTTCTTGATTTCAAAGGTAGATTCATTTATCCAAACAACACGCTTCCAATCTTTTCTACTCCATCTATAATACTTCTGAGCAAAAGCCAGTTGTTGAGACATACAATGAGGTGTCAAAAAAGGTATTTTGACTGCTATTCAACTTAAAATGCTACTTCCATGTAATACTACAAATAATACTTCTATTCACTTGACTAGGACAAATATTGGTAATCTTTGAAAGTGATGAGCAACAATGAGTTCTTGAGTATCATAGAGTAGTACAAACATCTTTATAACTAAGCTTCTTAGAGCTTTTATCAATATGTTTGCACTTTTAAGTTCCATGTTCATGAAATTTCTTTATCAATCTTTGAATTGTTCTAACAAGGACTCCAACAATGGTTGCAATCTTGATTCATGTAATCCCTACCTCATTTAAAGCTACAATACAAGCACAAGTTTCATTTGAAATTGCCATCACCATTAAATTTGACAATGTTAATTAGATTCCAAAATATGTTTTGGGGTATATAGTAACTACTCTATCCAATATCTTCAACCTTATCAACACCAATCCTCAATAAATTTTTAGCAAATGCCATGTAGATGATGAAATCACTCAAAGATGACCCTAAGCACTCAAAGTTCTACAGTTTAATTTGTCAACAAACCAAACAATAGAAGTCATGAATGAAGCTAAGATCATTTTAGTGAATGAAGCCAATACCAATTCAAAACCCTCACTCAAATAAGCCTTAGTCACTCATCCATCATCCATTAACTAGACCTCACTCACTCATCCATCATCCATTAACTAGACCTCACTCACTCATCCATCACCCAATATGATCATCCATCAATATGTAGCCCTTATTCAATTATCCAACCTTCACTCACTTAGACATCACCTAGGCCTCACTCATATTCAAAGCCCTTTCTTCCTCCTTTTTAACTCTAAAGTCCCAAAGTCCCTGTAGAGGACTCTTGGGATTTCAGGTAGGCTTGTGTGATCTCAATTTTTGTCATAATTTTTTGAAACTTTTTTTGAAGATAGGAAATCAAATTAGATTTTTGGAAATATAATTTTTATTTCAATTGGTGCCTAGAAATAAAAGTTATGCCACCATGAGTCCAAAAAGCAAATTGAGGGGTAGCCTAAAAAAATCACAAAAAATTAAATTTTTTAATTTTTAATTTTTTTCTCAAAGATTATATTTTTGTCTACATCAAAAGCTTTGTTTCATTCCATTTACACTAGTGATGAGAAAGTTATGGACAATCTTAGTTTTTTGGCAATCTAAGCATCTTCTTAAGAAAATCTTGAATTCATCACTTTCAATGCAAATATCTTGCAATCTAGAATGTCAAAGTTTTTGAAATTTTTTCCACGTATTTTTATACTAGTGTAGTACATGAGAAAGGACTCCAAAGTTTGCATATAGAATGGACCTTGTTATGATTAGTTGGTGGTTGGATGTAACTATGCGGGGAACAAGAAATACATGGTTTGTATGTTAGAACAACCATTAACCCTTGAACCTTGACGAGGACATTTTTTGTTTGATGGATGACAAAAAATTCTTCTAGTAGGACAGAAATGCAACTATTCATTTTAAGAATTTTATTGTGATAAGGAGAGGTCTTCTATAGTAGTTTGACTTCCAATGAATGCTTTTATTATTTTTAAGTGAATGATTATTACAGTAATCAAAGGGATGATTTCCACAGTCACCAATCCATCCTTTATCCCCTAAAGTCCCATTATCCCCTTAGGGGACAAAATGGATTTTGGGCAGGCTCCTACAATCTCAATATTTGTCGTGATTTTTTGAATCTTTTAGGAGAAATAGAGAAACACAATAGCTTTTTAAAAATTTAATTTTATTTCAATTGGAGCATAGGAGCAAAAGTTATAGAACAAAAGCCCTTTTATTGTTTGGCAGGTAGAAAAAACCCTTAAAAAAAACTTAAAGCAAAAAATTTTAAAAATTTGTTTTGTATAGGTTGTGTTTTTGTGTGCATGGCAAGCTTTGATTCACTCCATTTGGATTTGTTATAAAAAAGTTATGGACAATCTTGCTTTTTGGGCAATTATAACATCTTCTTGAAAAAATAACTTGTAGAATTCATTTATGACCTCAAATTTCACAATTTAAAAAAAAGTTTCACAAGGTTAAGATCTCTTGTTAGACTAATCTCACTATTGAGATTAGTGTATTTCAATTCCATCTTAGAGCTATTGACAATTTAGATTTTTCTTCAATCTTGAATCTACTTCTATTTAATAATATTTTAATGAATAAAAATTAAGTTTAAAAATAATAATTTTTAAAAATAATTCCTAGAATATCAAATCAATATCATATAAAATTTAAAATTTAAAATCACTAAAACAAAAATTATAAGTTATGAAGATTTAAAGCCAAATAATGTAGTTGAGTAAGGTACAAAAAAGAATTAGTTTTTTGCTCATAGCTACAAAAATGGCAATTTTGAGTGGTTTTTGATGGTAAAGAGGCCTTGGGACTTTAGGGATTAAGGATTAATAATAGCCATATTATAAGGTGAACCAACCTATTACCACCATCTAGCATATAGATGTGCTATACATTCTTCCTCTGAAATGTATACCTACATGTACATAAAGACAAAATTGAGAAGGATGGTGGTAATAGCCATTGGTTCACCTTAAGTGCCAAGTGGGTTTTGTTTGATGTGATAGGGTTGATGATGATGCCATAGATTGTATAGGATTGACTCACAATCGTCTTTGCCCACTTAGGCATATAAGGTGGATATTATCTAAATTACCACTTTTACTATTGTACATAGCTACTATTATTAGATTGGTCAACTTTTCATATTTTCATATTTTCATGTTGACAAGTGAAAAGAGGTTGACAAATCAAATAATACAACATTTGGATATCTTATTCAAAAGTTATTAAGGAACAAAAGTTTGATTCTAAAACAATTTCTTCTACATAATTAGGTACATAATTGACTTTGGAGGTGTGTGTACACATATTGAAGATGGTAGTTTAAGGTTAGTGGCACATTTAGGGTTCCTACCTTAAGTTATTCATTGAGAAATTGTAGCTTATGGAAGACACTTGAACATGACATTTTGAGTGAAGGTTGAACCAAATTGGACAAATTAATCCTTAAATATTGACAAGGACGTTTTTTATTTGATGGATGACAAAGAATCCTTGTAGTAGGACAAAAGAGCAATTATTCAACCTTTGAATTTTGTTGTAAAAAGGAGAGGTCTTCTATAGTAGTTTGACTTCCAATGAGTGCTCTTGCAATTTTGTAAGCGAGTAATTCACACAATAACCAAAAAGATGATTTTTATGGTCACTAGTACATCCTTTAAAGGTTAATTGATAATCAGCTTTGGTATTTTGTGGAGGCTCTAATAAAAAGTGTTTAAAATTTTTAAATCTTAAAGAACAAACCTATGACCATTGATTTCAAGCCTCATTGTTTATGGCTCAATTTGCCACTATTTTGGAATTGGATATGTATAAAAAAATTTATATTTATTTTCAAAGATAAAATTACATATCTTTTTATTTCACTTAATTTTTAGATTCTTTTGAATTTTTTTGAAAAAAAAGTTGAAAAAAATCACATCAAATAGAAAATTATTTCAAAAACTCTAAAAAATTTCACCATGTGTATATATTACAATGAAGAACATTCTAGTGTGAATTCAATTTCCATTTCATTCTAGAATTAGAATTCCATAGACATTGAAAATACATGAAAAATTCAAATTGCAATAGTATATATTCAATATTAGGAATTTTTTTCAAAATTCAAATTGGAATAGAAACTAAAACAAATGACCAACCTTCATTTTGTTGGTTGTGCTCAAATTCAAGAAATTTCATTTTCATGGAGGAATTTCAGATTTTGAGTACAAAGTAACAATTTTCCAAACTATACTAAAATAGCATATTTTGTGATCTGTTTTTTTTACTAACTTCTCATTTACATGAAGACAAACACTAACAAGACTGCAAATTCAATTGGCTACTCTTCAGAACCCAACATGAAGAGTCAACAAGAAAAATATGGATGAAAAAAACACCAAAAATATGGATGAAAAATGCTTTCAAACTCTTTCCACCACATTGGATTGTCATCCAAACGCCAGGTGAAACTTCATTGAATTCTAAGAACAAGTACATGCAAAGTTTTCAAAATCCTGCTCTACAAATAATTGTAGTACTAATGGCTTCAAGTCCATTTGCAACTAATTCTATTGATGCTGTAATTGACATTTCTTCGTTTACCAAGTTACAAATTCCTTCATAAGACGAGGGACCTACACCTCCATATACAAACAAAATACAATCACATGTCTAGTCAAATCCATGTCAGAACTTGAGAAACTTGAGAAACTTGAGAACAAATGATAAACATAGTACAACAAAAAGATCAAAAATTATGCACACCCTTGAAGTGGGTTCTAACATTCATAAAATGCCATCCAGAGACCTGGAGAGACTTTCATTATTTGCATTTGGAGACCCTTCAAGTGAACATCGACTTTGAACTTCAAGGTTTCATCACTTCTGAACTACAATACTGTACTGACAGCTTTGCTTGCTTTGGAGAGAAAGTTGTACTCTACCCAACATCAGTACACGGTAGCTGGCAAAGTAGTTATGGTGCACCAGAACGCCTCTTCACAAGAGCATCGTAGGATCCTTGCCGAGAGCATTCATGAATAGTTTGGTCTGTCACAATGAAGTACGTCGCTATAGTGGCTGCACAAGCCACACACCAAAACTCAGAAAGGGTAGAAACTTGATTCCAAGCATACTCTCATTTCTGACTATAACTCACACAATAGTTTGGTAACATGTCGCACAACAAATAAAGATATTGACCATATATATAAGGAGACAGAGTAGCATGTTTGAGAGCCTACAACACAACGTCATCAATGATGATAAGTAACATTCATCTTCCCTGCAGAGCTACAAGAAATGCAAAAAAAGCAGCCATTGATACCTGCTGAGATAATGAGGGCTTGCCCTGTGTAGTTCACATTCGCTTTAAACCATGGAATAGTTCGGACAGCCGTCAGCTGTTTTCCCATATCGTGAAATAACACAACAAAATTCTCATTCATTAGTGCGGTGACAAAAACTTCCGTCCTCACATTCGGAAGTTGATTAACACGTAAAGGATCAAGAGACCTAAATCGGGTCTCATGCTTTTCAAGTATATTGAAGAGGTCATGCAGGGTCTCTCTTTTGTCCAGTTTTATTTACTTTTTGAACAACACAATGAAAAGTTCTTCTCTGATTCTGCTGACACAAATCTGATCCCATCTAAATATACTTTCGCAATAGTATTAAATTTATTGGTCATTTAAAAAATTATGAATCCTGAGTCCTTTAGGAGTTCAATCAATGAAAAGAAAAATGATGAAAGGGAGGGTCAGGGCAATCTTACAATTGGAGCGGCACTTGCAATACATGCAATGGAGGCAGCCTTAAATCCAGCCTTCACGCCCTCTAAAAAACGCAGCAGTATGGTGACAACGCAAAGGGTTACAGTAGACCTACTTGCAACCCTACCCAAAAGTGACCCTTATAAATTCATGCCTACAATGTAATGATCCAAAAGGAAGTGTAATCAGGAATGAAGTTCATGAATAAATCCTACTTAAATTTACAGAGGAAAAAAACAAGAAGAATAAGTTAGTAATCCCAAGACCGGCATAAATGCAGAGTTTGTTGAGGATAGTTCCACTAACTCTGTGTTACCAATCCCCAAGAGACAGTAGCTGAGACACACGTAGGCAGACACTGTGGAATTGAAGCCAGCAAGACAACAACCAATTGATTTACACCTAAATGCTGCAGCTTACCTTCGGTACAATGCTTGGCCCTGGCAGCCCTTTCGTCAACAGCCCCATGAGTTTCAAGGTCTTCGACTGGAGACGGAATATAAAACAATCTGGAAGACTCCGGCTGCTGCAACGCAAGCTCCTCTCTCTTTTGTCCCCACCATCCTTTAAGATTACCTGCCATCTTCAAAAAGGAAAAAAATCTCAAAAAGAAGAAAAAGAGACAAACGCTTCCCCAAAACGAACAAGACTCAGTTGCACATTCAGTTTCCATGTCAAATTATACTACAAACCCTAAACTCTAAAAACTGAGCTTTCTTCACAGAAACAGCAAGATTTCTTCCTCACTAGAGATATCCTCACTAAAGTAGGGGTGGGTATCTACCCTGTCCAACAGAATTCAAAATTCGATAACCTTGATCCAATCTGCAAGTACTGAAAGTCTTTTGGAAACAGGTCGCAAGCTCTATGAGTAAAAGGAAAACTCTATTGAATGAAATAGTCGCTTCAACAATGCATACGAATCTAGAAACAATGAGAAACTCCAAATAAATGTGTGCAACTCACTGCACATAAATTAAATCTTATCATCGCCCAAATCTCAGGTCGATACACAAAAAGAATTTGCATTCGAATTTCAAGAATGGGAATCTAAAAGAGTTTCTCACTGAGCTTCAGACGAGCTGAGCTGGGAAAGCCTTCAGCTCTGCGGGAAAACTCCGAACTCCTCCGAAATGCTTCAAAAGGGGGTTCAAAGCGACGAAATTTCACATGGAAACTGAAGATGGAACGGAGGGTGGGTGGGTCGTATTGGAGTTCGTGGACAAGTCAGCACCTTTCCATGCAGATTCTCTCTCAATGCTGGACGTGTGGAGGGTTAACTCCAGCTCCCTTTTTTTTAAGGCGAAATTGGGCCAAATAGCACCAAAAAAAGAAACTAATAGGCTGCAAAAAGTAGTAAGGTAGGTACACCCAAAACCGCCACTTTTTGCTAGTGAGCCTATTTTCTATTATTAGACTGGTCAAATTTTCATATATTCTTGTTGGCAAGTGAAAGGAGGTTCCAATGCACCAGAGAACGTGACATTTGGATACTGTATGCAAAAGTTATCAAGGAACAAAGTTTGGTTCTGAAAGCGTTTTCTCCACATAGGTACAGAATTGATTTTGGAGATGTATGTACAGTTTAGATGTAGATGACGGTTTAAGGTCAGTGGCACATTTGGGTGTACCTACCTTATAGTATTTCATTAAAAAAAATTTGAAAATATCGCTAGTTGGCCTCCCTTGCTAAGGTGTAGGCAACCAAATAGCACCATGTAGGGACTAGTTAATTCTTATACAACGAATTGGTGACCCTGGGAATCATCCATTTTTGATACTATGGAAATCATGGTTCTAAAAAAATCCCAAAGCACTCATTGGAAGTCAAAATACTATAGAAGACCTCTCGTTTTCATGCAAAGATTTCAAGGATGACTAGTTGCACTTTTGTCCCTAGTTCTTCAAATGAGAGGGAATCGCTATGGAAAAAAATAATCTCATTTAATATTCTAGGACAAGCATTTATTATGTTAGGTGATTTCAATATGGTAGAGGACAAAGATGACAGACTAGGCAGTATATGGTATTGTACAAATCCCAATAGAAGGGAGAAGGCCATATGGAAGAGATTATTAAATCATTGTGGCCTAGAGGATACTTGGAAGGAAGGAAAGCATCAAACAAATGATATGCATGCAAGAACAATAGATTGGGGACAAATAGAAGAAGGGCTAGAGTTGATAGATTCTATATACCGAACAATCTAGGAAAGGAAGGAGGAGTTCTAACATCACATCCCTACACTAAACTTTTTGATTATGTTCTAGTACAACTATGCCTTTACCAAAGGTCTAAACCAACACCAAGGAAGAATAGCATCCAAAGCTAAAGATAGATTAGGGAAGGTTTGGCACCAAGCAAATAAACCTTCACAAGGTGAATTGTGGATGGATTGGATAGAAAAAGCCCAAATTAGAGTATTATGGGAAGCATGCAACATAGACAAAAAAGAACATCCAAGTTCAAAGCAGAAAACAAGGCTTTAACATAAATTAAGCAAGCGAAGGAAAGTTTAGGAATTAATCCAAGAGATAGGAAGGCTATACAAAGATTAGATGAAGCCAAAACTAGCCTTCATAACATAATCTTGGAAGCTCTAGAAATCCAATATCATATAGTATTGCTAGATGGCTTAGAACAGGGGATAAATGTTCACACAAGTTTTTTTAGGTTTTCAAAGATGTCCACAAATGCTCTTACATCCTTCAATTATTAGTAGAAGGAAATTTATTAACAGACCAAAGGGAGAAAGCTAGAGCTATTACAAAATACTATAAAAATCTATACTTTGAAGGACCAAAGACTCAAGAAGTATTGGAGGCAAGGAGACAAGTTTTATTGAGTGTTCCAAAGGATGTGATTTAAACCCAAAATAGAAAATTCTCAAGTCAAGTATCATTACAAGAAATTCAAGATGTCATCAAAGACTTATCCATTGGAAATGCAGTGGGAGAAGATGGAATTCCGATGGATTTTTTCAAATCCTGCTCAGATTTGATGGAAAAGAATCTTTTAGAAGTAGTTCGAGAAGTTCTAAGCAAGGGAGAACTCTCGAAGGCACATAACAAAGGTATTATCTCACTGATTCCTAAAGGAGGAGATGCTAGTCTTATCAAAAACTTTAAACCCATTACCTTGCTTTCTTCTTTCTACAAATTAGTAGCAAAAGTATTAGCAAGGAGGCTACAATCTATTCTACTTGAGTTGATAAGACCCAATCAAACCAGATTTGTTCAAGGGCAATATATTATTGACAGCATATTTACGGTGCAAGAAGCAATGCATTTTTTAAAGGAATCAGGTCAAGATCTAGTCATGATTTTTCTAGATTTTGAAAAAGCATATGACAGGATATCATGGAACTTCATGGCAGATGTATTGGAGAAATGAGGATTCCATCAAGACTTCATTTGTAGAGTCATATCTTTGTATGAAAATATGACCTCATCAATCATTGTTAATGGAGTAGTGGAAGAAGAATTTGACCAAACCAAATTAATACACCAAGGATACCCCCTAATGTCATTCCTATTTATAGTTGTGTTAGATGCATTTGGATTTATGCTAAATGATAGAAGATATGGATTGAAGGATTTACATTACTTGATGGCTCTTCGGTCACAAACTCCTCTTATGCAAATGATACAAATTAAAGGCGAACTTAAACAAGGCATATGAAGTTCTATCAATATTTTGCCTAGCATCAGGTTCTAAGGTCAACTAGGACAAAACCTCAACAATTTGGGCATCTAGAAGTACTATGTCATTTGCTTGGAGAGAAGAAATGGGACTTACTTGGGTCGTAGAAGGTACTAGAGTAAGATATCTTGGACCACTTATAGAGTTTCACTTAACACCAAATACCAATATGATTCCTTTTATCGCTTCTATCAAAAAGAAATTAAGAGTGTGGGCTTCAAAAATGGTTTCACAAGTAGTGAGAGTTATTATTTGCAATCAAGTTCTATTAGCAACTTATTGGTACATAACAGTTTGTGGAATCTTAGCCAAAAATTGTGACAAAATAAGAACCTTTATGACACAATATCTATGGATAAGAAGGGAAGATGGAAGATGTGTGGCTAGGTTGAAGTGGAATTCCTATATATTGCTACATCTAGAAGGGGGAATCAAGCTCATGGATCCAATGTTACAAATACAAGGACTCTTAGCTAAATTGGTGGTAAAAAGATTGTCCCTAGGGAATGAACCATAGAAGAAGCTGCTCAAATATAAGATTGACACAAGGAGACCTCTAGGAGATGCCAAATGGTAAAAATCTCTACATTGGTTAATTTTTAGTAAGGGAATAAAAAATAACAATCATTCCCCTCTAATGAAGGCTTGCCTCAAGGCCTTTACATCAATCAAAGGAGACCTTATTCAAAAGAAACTTGAGGACTTTGGTAGTATTATAAAACAATCATTATTTGGAAATCCTTTAATATTAGAAGAAGAAAACACTCCACTAGGTATGGAGCCCAATTTGGGGGTTCATTTATGGAACAAAGCAGAGAACAATAGAATAACTAACTTATGAGATCACTACAACAAAATATGTATTTTATGATTGTAGAATATGATTGTAATTAGTTATAATATTGAAAAATGTGACTGAGGCAAAAATCACTGTAGATGACTCAAAATATGATTGGGTTTAGTCACTATTGACTAATCACATTTTTTTTAGTTACATTTTTAGTCATTTGATTTTTGGTATAATTTCTTGTATTTTGCCTATGGCGTACATATTGACCACTTTTATAATTTGACTTTTTTTTGAGGTGCCCGAGCAAGGAAAAAAAATCCTATGTGGTATGTGACTGAGTGCAATTATATTTTCTACTGATGTGAAATATAACTACAATGAGTCATATTTTGGCTGATATGGAATATGACTATGGTGAGTCATATTTTGGTTGACATGGCACATGACTCTATGTAGTCATATTTTTATTGATGTGGAATATGACTATAGTGAGTCATATATTTTGTTAATGTGGAATATGACAATTGTGAGTCATATTTTTTGTTGATGTTGAATATGACTCTTATAATTCATAATTTTGTTGATTTGAAATATGACTTGCGTAAGTGATTTTTTTTTGTAATGTGACTCTTGTAAGTGATATTTTTGGTTGATGTGGAATATGATTATTGTGAGTCATATTTTGGTTGTTATAGCAATTCAACTGAATGTCATTGATAATTTTGTGACTGAATGCAATCATATAGTCATACATCAATATGGTTTAACTACTAAATAAAAGAATTCATGCAATTAAAAATGAGTATACATGATTTACAAGATATACAAGAAGTAGTCCTATTGAAAAAGGAAAATGCATAAAAATGTAAATATTTTCAAAGACATTTATTAGTCATTAATACAAAACATAGTAAAATTATTACAATGACTCATTCTATAATTGAATAGTTACACATATTTGTAAGGTTCATACTACTTACAACAATGTGAAGTTGTTGATTCTATTATATTGTAAATAATTTTCAATGATTTTGGCTTCAATTTTTAGTGGCTAAATACACAATCAAGGAGGTCAATCTTAGTGAATGAATAATAAAGATTAATTTTCAAAGGTTTATGACAATACAAATATGTAGCACAAGTTGAGGGTGGAAAAAAGCCAAAACAATTATGTCTTTAAAAATTACAAAAAATAAAAGAGAATAATAATGAAGATAAAAAAAATAAGAAGCAAAAGGTGGCAAGTGCTAAGAGATAGCAACAAATAAAAGCTAAGATATAATAAAAGGCAACAAAAAGCAACAAGAAACAATAATAATATGAATTAAGGTGCAACAAGAAGCAACAAGAAACAATAATAATATGAATTAAGGTGCAACAAGAAGCAACAAGAAGCAATAATAATATGAATTAAGGTGTAACAAGAAGAAAAAATAAGTAAGAATTAAAAAACAATAAAAGGCAAGATCTAAGAGACAATAAGAGGCAAAAATTTAAGATACAACTAAAGTTTAAAGATAACAACTAAGAAGCAAAAACTAAGAAGCTCACAATAGCTTGAGTTTTGAAACCCTAAAAAATGATTCCTAGGATTTAAAATTTTTAAAAAAGTGATGGCTAGGATTTAAAAATCCTCCATAGGTAGTAGCTAGGGTTTCAAAATTTTGAACAATGATATTATTATATTTTTTTAAATTGCCCAATTTATTAGGGGCTACCTAAAAAGAAAAAAAGAAACTTCTATAAAAATGTGATTACAAAATATGACTATACATAGTCACATGCAAAATATGACTGATACATATGACTAAGTGTCACAAGGGCAAAATATGATTGACAATCATATTTGCAGTCATATTTTTTTCCAAAGTTTTGGCATCAAAAAACGTGACTACAAGCAGTCACCAATCACCTTTAGTCATATTTTCTTAGTTATAAAATGCGCATTTTGTTGTAGTGAATAGGAATAGGAACGTTTGGCTAGCTAGCAGAGATATTCAAAACAAACTAACTAGAAGGGGAACAATTACAGAAAAAAGGAAAAGAAGAAGGCTAAAAACCTAATTTAATATTCTTTGAGATTCTAGAGCTTTTCCAGATAAAGATAAAATAGTTTAACTCCATCAATCAAAGTCACAACACATTTTTTCCCATTCGTTCCATGAAAGAATAGAGGATGATAAGATTAGATATTCTATAGATAAAGATAAAGAAATATTGACACAAAATGAAGGAAACTTTAGTCTACTACAAACAGAACTTAAACAAGTTAAGGTAATATTGTAGGAGGTCAAATCCAAATCCTTTTTAGCATGCAATTCGAAGAAGCCCCTAGACAATTGTGACTCAATTTGGATTCTATAGGAGGCTTTGATAGAAAATCCAACTTGGGACTTGGGAGAGTGGTTTTGGAAGAAAACAAATAAATTAAAAGAAACTTCCTTCTTCAGCTATACGACAAAAAGAAGATACAATCTTGGACTCAAGAAGAAAGCATAATGGCCTATAGTAGTTTAAGAATTAATCAATAGAGGTTTAACAGAGAGCAAAATTCGACACGTATATCAACTCATTTGGCACAACTCAAGACCAAAAAAACAATCTACCTTCATTTGGCATATACTAAACAAAAGCATTGTTGTTGGAGATTAGTTGACGTGGAGAATCCCAAGCCTTAATGTAAGCTGTTCGATGTGCCCTCATCCACTGGAAGACACTCTTTATTTGTTTTCGGATTGTAGTTGCATCCAGAACTTGTGGTCAAAAGTTGATCAATTGGCAAGAAATTTCAATGCTCTCCAAGTAGATTCCCTCCAAACTACCTTAATCAGTTTCGTCACTTCTTCTTTTATAGGAAAACCAAGCAAGTTTGTCTACAAGTACCAACCGTGGGACTTAATGAAAAGTTTTTTTTATAGCATATATGGACTAATAGATGTAATAAGAGATTCAATGGTTAAAACATTAGTATTCAAAGAATTTTAGGCTCTACTTGGACTTCTATTCTTCATGCAGGGATGGCAATTTGGAAGCATATTTATGTTGTCATTAAAAATAAAGAGACTCTAGTTAGTTTAGAAAATTCATTCAATGCGAAATGAATGCTAATGTTTTGTTATAATGAAAATGGAGTGTGGCACTTTAAAGTGCCTCTCTTCTTCATATAATTCCTGTTTGTGTTTTTTAAGTGAAGGGGATTTCACTCTCCTCTCAGCCTCTCATGACTTTCACAACAACAAAACATTGAAGTCATGAATGTTCAAATCTCACAAAAGCAAGAAATTGTGGAATTGTAATGAAGTTTGAAGTCAAAATAAACAAGAAAAATGCGCCTTCTATAATATTACTCTATCTCCTTCTATAATATCACCTATGCACAATGGCTCACTTTGCAATGGCCCCTCAAAATTTCATAATATCACAAAGTCTTACAATGTGATATTACAAAGCCATCAAATTATTTGAATGGTACTAAGTACCAAGTAGAGTTTTTTCAGTTATCAATTAGGGATATATTGAGAACACAATTAATTGTACGATGTAATAGCCTAAGTACTAGTACATGACATATGAAACCTTATTTTTGAGTACCATCTTTGCTAGTTGATTGTTTTTTTGAACACCATCATTGCAAGTGCATGGGGCTATGCGGTAGTAAAAGAAATCAAAACAAATTCTCTCACCTAAATCTATAACCAATAGAAACTACAATTCAAGTTATCTATGCTTGCCATTATATTTTATTTCTAACCTTGGTTTTTTTCTTTTGTTTATACTCGTCTTTGTCCCAGTCTTTGTCTCGTGAATCATGTGATTCACATCGCTTGTAGGCTAAGTTGTCATAGTGGACGGACGGTCCGTCCGTCCCGTCCGGTTTGTCCGTCCGTCATGGACATTCGATGACCCAACCCGCTCGGTGTGACAACCTAGGAACTGTTACAGTGGACAAACGGTCCGTCCATCCCGTCCAGTTTGTCCGTTTGTCCGGGACGTCTAATGACCCCAACGCGCCCAATGTGACAACACTGCTTGTAGTGTGTTGATCTCTTTGCTTTCGATTTCACCTTCACTACTTATAGCTTCTTATTTTTCTTTAACTCTTGTCACTCATTCAAACAAATATTTTCATTGATTTCAACTCCTTCAATACAGTAAACATTTCTTGAATTCCAAAAAACCCAACTTGAAACACTCTAATATCTTCAGTTAAAAAATTGTCAAAACCTTTTTAACTTAGTGAAGAAAAATCAAACAAACCTAAATTGTAGGAGAAATGTTCTAGCTACATCGAAGCGTAGAAGTTCGGACATAATCTTAGCAAGAGCGAATATCTAAAGCAACGATTTTGAGATCCTTGCATCCACCGCCGTAGAATATAAAGTATGTATCCTTCTTGGCATTGTAGCATCTGATGTAACCTACCTACTAGGCTCTTGTGTACAATGTCTCCACTGCATCTCTCTCTTTCTATGGTTTGTGTGGAAGCTTGGAAGGCAAGGGCTACAAATGAGGCAAGCTCATTATAGTCTTTTGCCAGTTTTTGCTGTCAGGCTCAAATGACTTTGTAAAGTGTAGATGTTCAATAAGAGCTTGACTACACACTCCATTCTTCTTATAACAAAGCTCTATGATTTTGACTGTAAACCAGACTCCGTGGTAATTGTCTTCGTTTGACCGCATTTTGATTGTCATGCCTTCTTGCAACCAATCTATTTCTTGCATCTCTTTTGCCATTGTCACTCTCAATTTCATTTGTAGAATAATGTGCACAAGACCACCAATTCAAAGCAAAACAAATCTATATTTGAGTTAGTCTAGTAGAGGTGAAATTGTGAGTGCAAATTTTATAAACTCAACTAACAAACTCATGAGGCCTCTAATCTCTTAACCCCAAACTGCTCCTATGGACATAATGTGTCCTCGAGCTTTTTTCAATGTTGAATAATGAAAAATCAATGTCATATTAAATAAAATGATTAACTACAATATTGGGGGGCTTCAAGTGGTAAAAATATTGCAATTTGCCAATTTTGACGTGGCTTAAATTTGGTAAGGCCTGGAATCTATGTAGACCCCTCAATTTGGAGGTGGTGCTAGTTTGGACCAAATGCCTAGGTGACGAGGTAACTGTCCAGAGAAAGACTGTTGGCAAGTCGCGAGTTCGTCCTCTAGGACACTTTGTTCCTGCCACTCCAAAACTTGATTTGGATTTATTCTGTAATCTTCAAGTGCGGCTATGAATTTAGAAAGAGTTTTTTCCTGTATAGATGAGGACAAAGATTAGGATTTAGTGTGATAGATTGCGAGCAGTTGCTTTGGAGAAGCTTAGGATTTGGTAAAAGACCATTCTAATGCAAAAGTGGGGTTTGGAGGGGGAGAGGTGAGGATGTAGTAGCAATGGCAGGGATCAACAAATTGTGGCAGTGATGGCTACGAAGTTGGTTTCTAATATAAGGATTTGATTGTGATCCGATATACAAGTCATCTTGATGAGAATTGGAATTCCGAGATAGTACAACATCTTATCGGGCTTGGATATTTGTGAAGTGAGGCGTGTTGATGTAGTTCTTTGTTTTTAATAGAATTTGATTTTGAATTTGGTGGTAGGTTACAGTCGGGTTAGTGGTTTAGGCACAATGAGTGCAGCAGTTGTGTGGTTCAATCATTCAGTTTGGGTTTAGGGTGCGAGTGATTGGATCAATATTGGGTGCAAGTTCTGCTTGTGCAATAGAGTGCGGTAGGTTGGGAATCTCTTGAGGATAGTTTAGAAGTTAAATAAACTTCCAATTTTCGTCACAATACTTTCTACTTGTAACCAAGACCTTTAAATGTGATTCAAAAACTTTCAATTTCTAGTGTGGTTTTTTATAATTGTGCACAAAGAGTCTTTTTGCAAGGTCATTATGTCATAGCACAGGGAATTCTTTTTTTAGGGTGTCTACAATCCAAATTGTTGCCCATTTAGAAGGTGACAGTCTCCTTTTGGCAAGGCGTGAGGGGAGCTAGTGTAAAAGAAATGGTTATCTTACTGGGTGTACCAAGTCCAGTTGTACTTCCCCAAGCTTGCCATGTCACAACACCTGTGCAAATTCCTACCTACCAATATGAATTCCTGCATTGCAGACCCATTTCTTCTTTAGGTTGCACAAATGTAGCACATAAGAATGATTTTATCCTGAAATAAACTATTCGATTCTTCCAAAATAAATTTCTATGGCTTTCTAAGTTTGAACATGCTGTTTGTACAATGGGGATTATTCTTCGTCGAGATGTACATTTTTTCAGAAAAATAAACAATTTACACCCTTAAGGTAGGCATGTCGGACATTCCAAATTTCCTTGCCCCCTGCCAAAGTTTGCTTATCCTTATTGCATATTTTCTTGGGCCTTGATTACGTGCGTCTTATCTTCTTGTTTGCTAAGGAAAGTGCACCTCAATTGTTGTTCTATACATTATGCAGCAGCAACCAAAGCATCTAGAACCCCGAGAAATGTATATTTTGGCAAGTAGATACCCTAGATCCCTCAAGAGTCTGATGTTGCATGACGAGTCATTTGACCCCACAAAATTTCAAGCATCACAACTGCAATGTTTACAATACATCTGTATAGTTACATTTTTGCAAGTAGGCTTAAATTAATTGTGAAAAAGCATGCTCAGATGACGTCTTTGATAGAGGTTGGTGTCACGGACACACAAGATGGTAGAAACTTTTCAAGAAGCTTTCCCTTTCGTGGAAGCTGCTTAAGCAGCTACCAAGTTCATGGAAGCTTCTTCAACAACATCCAAGCTCATGGAAGCTTCTCAAGCAACTTTCAAAGCTCGTGAAAGCTTCTCTAACAATGTTCAAAGCTCGTAGAAGCTTTTCAAGTAGTTTCCAAGTTAGTAGAAGTTTCTCAAGTGATTTTTAAGAAGCTTAAGCTTCTATAGTATAAATAGAAGTTGAGATTGAGAGGCTCCTCAGTCTCGACAACTCATTTTTGTGCTCTAGTTTCTAGTTTTCAACTATAGCTCATCCGAAACTTTTCTTGGCTATAATCTTGTACTTCTGAATACATCTTAGACTTTAAGTACAACCTTGTATCTTGTAACCTTCTATCTTTGTAGCATCTTCGTCCAAAATACATTTATTCTTGTTTTGAGTCCGTCCTTGACAATTGGTAGGTTGGAAAATCACAAGGTCATTTTGAAGTTAAGAGGATGATGAGTAGCACAAAAACAAGTTTTAGGGACATATAAATAGGAAAGTAAATAGAAAGAAATAAGACTTATACTTGAGTTACAAACTAAGCATCAATGAGAGGTAGATATGAATGAATCTTGATTTTTAAAAATTCAAATTAGAAAACAAACTTGAATTCACTTTAAAATCCTTTAAAAATTAAAAATTCCCTATATTGTAAAGATGTATTGTAAAATGCTACTTAGATTAATAATCTAATGAAGACTTTGAAACAAAAATTGTAGTTAAAAGTATGATTCATAGATCATGTCCATATGGTTGAATCTACTATTGCACTAATAAATATTCAGTAAAATCTAAAGCAAAAAATTCAAAATCTCTTTCAAAAAAATTTTAGATTTAATATTCTTAAATTTTATATGAGTCTTTTTTTTCCTTTAAGTTCAAAACTCATTTCAAGATTTAAGTTTGATGATATTTAAGATTTATATTTTATTTATTTATTGCAATAAAAATATTGACATCTTCATACAATATTCTTTAAAAATACATATATTGTGCAATAGAAAGTAATTAAAGAAAATCTTTATATCATAATTTTTACAAAAAAATCTTTGCAAACATAAAGACATTGCAATAAAAAAAAATTAATCAATTGAACAATGTAAATAGAATCTTTACATTTGAATATATAGAACACTAGTTCAAATTTAAAGAAAATCTTCAATTAAGAAATTAGTAACCTTCATATAATTATTTACAAATATACATATGATGAAATGTAGAGTAATTCCAATATTTTTCAAATCAAAATCTTTACAATTAAAGAACATTGAAAATCTTCACCTATTAAAATGTAGAATAATGATTCAAATTTCAATAAAAGATTCAAGTAAAATTTATACATTAGAATCTTTGCATATTTGCATACTCTTAAAGAAAAGTAATAAATTTTGTAAATGGATTGGATTCAAAGATGCATGCATTGGAATATCTTTCCATTGGCTATAAAAGAATATACCAAAATGGCTACAAATATTATCCTACCATATTTATTAAAATGGTAGTCAATTGAAGTAATGAAGTAATGATGGACACCAAAAGAATGTAGTTGGATGGAAAGGGACATTGCCAAAGCATGCATGAACTTCACTTGATTTAGGTGAAAATATATGTAGGAATCTACATGAAAATATTATGCAAAAATCTCATGGTAAGTCATATTTTTTTACCATTTCCACAACATTTGAATTGTCATTAGCAACTTTAATGTTTACAAGATGTCCACCACAAGACATAATTATATATAACTGACCATGGCTAAATACTTCATTTTGAAAATAAATACTATAAGAGTACGTGAAACTCAAACATGTAGAAAATAGGGAAGAATAGGGTCAGAATAGAATAAAATTTTCCAAATTTTGCTTAGAAGCAGGGAATTAAAGAACAATAAGTGCATAACTTTAGAATAGCTAGTATCTAGATACGCAAAACTATAATGGGTATTCAATAACTAGATGGAATCTTCAACCGAAAATTGAAAAATACTGGATTCGGAAGACCTACGACTTAGGTTCCGGACTAGGAGACTAGGATACCATTACGGGGAATGGTCTGAAACCCGTCTTCTCTAGGAACATTGGACACCTGGCGGGTACTTAAGCCCACCGCCACTCTCATTTTCTTCCTCTTTTTTTTGTAAGACTCCACGCACGTTTAGCTAAATGAAAGAGTGGTGAGATAGGGATCGTGCTAGGAAGAGAAAGGCGAGGTCAGTGCTGTTTATACTGGATTAGAGTTTCCATTTGTCGATACCTCATGGATCGATCCGTCAAACTCCGTAAGCCTACAATCATAGCCCACATGGTTGCTTTGACTATCCCTTTCGATTTAACCATCCAAAAGTAGTTAGAGGAAGACCTAGCAAGGATAGGATGCGTAGGACTTATACGGAGGCCGTGGAGCCTCAAGAATGACAAAATGATTCAAGAACTTATTGTAGGAGTTTTGAATCAATATAAGTTGATGGTGAGGGGTCGGCTTGTAGCCTAGATCGTGGATATTTGGGTGGAAATATATGGATTCATGAAAGCCAGATTCGGATTTGCCTCCTGAGTGGATAAGTATGTGAACAAAAAGTTCCAAAATCTGGCACAATTAAAAGAAAGGTACACCATTAGTGATTGTAAAGACAGTAGGCAAGACGTGTATTGGAATTCCTATTTTCACTTATGTATCCAAATAAGCCCACTCGGGTCACAGTCACTATGGCCAACACCATCTTGGGGGCTATGGAAGACTGAGTAGTGAATTGGTGGGAAATAATTGGAACAATAGTTGCAAAACTCATGGACAATGTCTTGAGGAGCAAGACCAACATGATTAGCCTATACCTGTTCCATCTCTACCACTACCATGAGGTGCTGAGCGATATGGAGGTGGTAGCATATGATACTAGAGCAACGATTTTGAAGTACGGCCTCACGGAGGAGTTTGAGTTGGAACATCTATAGTTGGAAGAAGAGGAAGACATTTCAGAAGCGAAGGAAGACACCACTGAGCGATGGAAGGATTGAAGGAAGTTCATCGATTTGGGTTCACGAGGGAAGTTGCCAATATTGGAGGGAAAGGAACCTAGCCAACTTGCAACTTAGGGAGAGAGAATTTAGAGCTCTTCGAGACCGGAATCCATTGGATACACTAGGCCAAAATAGTACATGTCGGAATGGCAGTTGCTGTCTTCAATGTTTGTGAGTCATTGGAAGGTGTCAAGTCGAATTGCATCATTGATTGAGTAAATTAAATGAAGATCAGGACTTGATATTCTGCACAAACGAGAGGAGCAGATCTAGAAACTAGAGAAGGAACGAGATGACCTCAAATCTCGGTTGACTTCGACGAAAGAGGAGTTGGGCGCTATGAGACAAAGAGAGACGGAGGCTCTCAACCTCGTCTGGAACTTGAAGGAGTTGGTCTCATATCTGGAGGACATCATATTCAAGGTCGAACTCTTCAATGCCAAGTTGATCAGTAAAGGCCACATTACTGGAACAAAGGTGGTGATGATCTTGGTCGATTTCTAAGTCTAAATGGAAGTGATGCTGAAGGAGATGCGCCAACTATTGGAGAACTTAGATCATGACAAGGTCTTGGATTTCTCAATTTTTATAGAAGTACCCACCACTTTGCCCTCGCCATGGAAAAATCAACTTGAAAACCCTTCTTTGAGTATGATACAAATTTTGGAAGAAAGGGAGAAGACGCCAACTGAATCAGTTAAGGAACTGAGTTCAAGATCAATTCCGATGCAGTTAGAAGTTTCCTCTCAACCGAGCATTCTGCTTTCACAAGCAACTTTCAAGACGCCCCCTCTTTTGACCTGCATTGCTCTTGCTCAACGGATAGGAGTCTTGACAAATTCGACTCAAACCCATCCAGAAAGTTTCGCACACATGCAATAAACAACACCAACATTTGCGCCAAGATAAGAAAGCTCTATGGTGAATCTGAAAAAGTATTCATTGAAAGATGAAGTGGTCGTTTAGGAGATTGAGGATTATGAGGAGGAGTCTATCAAGAGTTACGAGATAGAAATAGAGACAGAGGAAGAATCCATGTTGCTTAAGACTGTTTGGTCCACGCCAACTCCCAAGGTGATGACCTAGTCGGCAGTGAAGTCGACTTCGCCTCCCAAGGCCGTTCCTAGGAGACTATCCACGTCGATAGAAAAGGGTGGAAGTAGTTTGAAGAAGGCATGGAAAGAAAAGTAGGTAGTTAGAACAATTTATTTTTGAAGTAGTTAGGGTTTTTTCGAAATATTTGTTTCGAAACGGGATTTCCGTGTGTAGGCCCAAATTCTGGGTTTGTTGGGCCAACTAGCCAATGGCATTTCGGCAATCCTGAAATAGTCAATTGTGCTGTTGCTCTGGTTTTGTGGTGGCTATTAAGTTCCTTTGTTTTGTTTTTAAGGGAGGGGCAAATTTGTTGCCCTCCCATTCCATCCGAGTTTATTCCATTTTGTTTGCATTCCATTCTTTAATCTAAACATTCAAGCGTACGTTCTGAGTCCAATTTCTTCCAAAGAGTTTGACTACTGGTTTACATGAGTGTTGGAATGTAAGAGAGGATGAGTAAAGAGGAATCCGGATCTTTAGTAACTGGATTAGACTGAGAGGGTACCTAGTGGAGGGATTTAGATTTGTGAATGAAGACTTACGCACGGTACCTTTAAATTACCAGAACAATAATCTGATAGGAGCTGAGCAGTAGTATGGATGCGGGTTCGGAATCCCAGAACGGATTCCGTGCGGAGATAAACGATCGCCAGAGAAAAATTTCCACCTATGGAGAAGGTCTACCAACCACAAGATCAGTCTAAAAACTAAAAAACAAATTTATTTTAGTTTCGGGTGTTTATAGATCCATTGTTGTAGTAAAGAAGACTTAATGCAGCCTTAAGTGACTTACTTTTTGACTGGCCTTCCGAAAAGTTATGAAGGTGTAATCCCCTTGACTCAACTCGTTGTTTTTTATGTTTATTTATTTTAAGAGAGCGGAGAGTATGTGAGGATTACAAGTGGTGAAGTCCCTACCCCTCTAAAACAACAATAGTAGACCCTTTGAGGATAAAACAAAGGTATAGAAAACCATTAGGTTGTGGAATCATTTCCGGAAACTGGAATAGACTAGATCTAGATTGGAATCCAATAAGTATTGGTAGCCAATAAAGTGTAAGGAGTTTGGATGGATCAATAGTCAGATGATTAGGTCCTAGAAAAGAAAAAATCTGGATACCTAAGTTTAGTACAACATCTTGGAATCCCTTAAGATGACATTTCAAGTCATTTTACAACGTTTTAGTATTATAAAGATACTTACACCTAAACTATGTGTACGACAATGCTAACTCAATCATGTGATTGGCCCTGCAATTTATTGATTGTTATAGCAAAAGCACTAATAATAGGAAATTATCTTTGACAAAATGTAAAGGGCAAATGGCTATTGTTACAATGATGTATGGTTCTTAGAATCAACACTTCTTGACTATGATGGTGCTCTTTCATAATTTTACACAATAATACAATGAAAGACACTTGTAAAATATACAAATGATTACCATTGCATAAACCTTTTGTTAGATTTAATTTTCTGAGCAACATGACATATTGACCACATTTTGAATTTAATTGGTGAGGAGGCAAACTACTAAGTTGTAATGAATTTACAAACTCTATTGGATAATGATGAACATGTTCATCATTTTCATGCACAAAATTAGCATTGAAACATTGATGCACATCACCAAGCATGCAATTAGTGATTTTCTAATTGATTTCTTGAGTATCATCATTTTGTACAGCCAAAATAACACGCTCAAAGAAATCAACCAAATGATCAAAAATGGCATCAATGAGACCATCTAAAGAGTTTACAACTACAACCATTCCTAATGATAAATCCACCCTTGAACTAGTTTTGCCTTCATTAATATCTAATAAAAATCATTGAAAGTCTGGTTGACTTTGTAAACACATATTTGTAGTCAAATGAAAATGATGCATCAATGGAAACAAATATGAATGTTGCAAGTAAGCCTCAATACTTTATTGGCGGCTTCCACATTCAACAACGGGCAAAATTTGACAAAAATCAACACCATTTAAAACTACAAGTCCACCGTTTGAACAATTTAAACTACAAATATCTTGCAAAGATCTATCTATAACTTCTATTATAAATTGATGCCCAACACAAGCTTCATCAAGTACAATCAATTGCACTTTATGCAAATTTTGAGCTAATGACAATTGAATACTAATATTACAAGTTAAAGCATCATGCAATTGTAATGAAATGGCAAAAGAAGAATGTACAATTTGTCTTTTGTGTAAAAGGCAAGCAGTTATTCCACTTGTTGTCATTGCTATACATTTGACACCACGACCACAAAGATAACCTAATATGGTATTGTACACAAAAGTCTTGTCGGTCCTATTAGGCTCATCTATGAAAAAAAACTTATGTGGAAGATGGGGTTCTAAAACAGAAAAACTCACTGCATTGAAAACAATGCGTTGCTTTTCGTTGAGTTTATTCACATTTTTTTCTACAAAATGAATGTTTTAATTATTTTTAAAAATCTATTGGCCCTCAAAATTCCATAATATTACATAATTCCATAATATCACATTCTATGATGTTAAAGAGGTTGTTAAGTTTCTGTAACATCACATTGTTTGACTATGTGATATTATGGAGGTATTAAATTTTTGTAATATCACAATCTTACAATGTGATATTACAGAGTCCCTTATGATTTTAGTAGTATGAATGGGTCCTATACATAATGGATACTTTAGCTATTATAGGGTTTATAGCTGTGGTTTTAAGATTTAGGGCGGCATGTTAGGGTTTGGATGTCTTTCTTTGTTGCCCAATTTGACTTAATTTAGACACTTTTTATTTCCTACTAGTTCTAATTTACATATTTCATATAGGGTTGTTTTACCTCCTATCACCCTATGTATATATAAAGAACCTATCTTCTCAATATTAAGTGCAAATGTTGAATGACTTTTGAAGCAAAGTGAAGTAGGTGTAGAATTCAATAACTAGTATGAATAAAATGTTGTAAGTGTTGGAAATTTTCTTTTGGAAACCTCAATAATTTTTTGTTGAAAATTGTAAGCACTTCCTTTTTAAAAACATCACTGCATTTTTTAGTTTTGAAAAAGACAATTTGGTAGACAATACTGACAACATCGTTTTCTAAATCTAGACAATTTTTTCAAATTCTACTAAAACAACATTTTATGGAGTGATTGAGACAATATTTTTAGAAGTTGTTGTAATACATACAATTTTTAACTCTCCCCCCCAAATGAAATTTCTAATAATTACTAAAGACAAGTTGCATAAAAGACAAAATTTCAAAACAAATGGACATTACTTAACCCTTTAATGACTAGCCGATGTATTTCTAGTTGATGTCATACTACATAGAGCAAATTTAATTTCAATAAACATAAAGAGTAATGGAATTAGAGTAAATTTAAATGCTCTATAGAAATCAAATTTTATTGTAAGATGTGCAACAACATAGCAATTGTAATTTTCAAACACAATTCCACAACAAATTGAAATAGTGAATCTCATAAACTAATACATATTTATTATAAAAGACACTCCAAAATGTGGATGAGTCGATGACCATGGAAGAGACGATAAGGTCAAATGGGTGTAGGGAATGCAGCATGGAGTGCTTAGAGGCATTTACAATCTTGAAAATTTATAGAATATCCTGGTGATGAGCAGAATGAATCCTAATCAATAGATGTTTGTTAGATGGATGTAGAAAATCATGGGAACCTAAAACTAGAAATAATACTATAAGACACCTTTAGGGTCCTTTTCATCACAATCCAATGACTGTTCAATCTTTACTTCAAACTTTGACAATGAGAAGGGACACAATTCTAATCTTTAATATTTTCCTCAATAACCAAATAAACCATACATATAACCACACAATCTTGAAGAATTTTTTTTGAAGTCTAAAAACAAATAAGCTCACTTTTTAACTCTAAAACATTTGTAAGTTATAAGCATTGAAGATTCTTAGTTTGGACCCATCTTCTAATTTTCTAAATTATGCACACTATAATGTGATTGAAGATTTGAGTTAGAAATGTTGTTAGTCATGATAGTGTTTTAAACTCACATACAACTACATTGATTTCTCCTAATAATACACATGACACTAATTTACCAAAGTCACCATATTTTAAATTAGTGCAAATTGTAATATTCTTATATGGTACCAATGTTGTCACAATTTTTTTTGTGGTAACACTACTATTCTAGGTGCTTCATGATCCCCTCACTATTAAGACAAATCAGAATAGGCGGAGGGATTCCATTCCCACTTCACTCTTAGTAGTGTAGGATTGTAGCATGTAATAAACCAACCTTGTGTGCATTGGCTACTTTACTTTTGATTGTATGAAATAACAATTTTGGGCTAGAAGAGTAGTAAGAATCACTAGTGGAAAATTTGTCAACAAAAAGATAGTTCACCTAATGAGCATTTTTGTCAAAAATATTATGAATGGAATCTTTTGTTTTACAAATTGGGACCCTTGAATCATCCTTTATGCTTGGTCAGCAAGGACTTGAAAGACAAAACATCCAACGTTGTTCTCAAGAATCATGTGAAGTAGAGTATCATATAGGTATTGGATGCACAATTCAATGCCATTGTGCAACAAGTACTACTTAGAATTAGCTAGAATAGCCAACTACGATAGCAATTGTGACACCAACTTTCTGAACTCTAACCAAGAGAGTCCACTAGATGGTCTCACATTTTATTACTCAACATCTTGAAGAATATGTACATTTTGAAAAACATGGACTTTAAAGTCAAGGTATAAACTACGATTTCAACCCATTTGAGCCAATAACACACTACAAGGGAGCAGTGTCAATTTGGACATTTTTTGTCAATTTGGACATTTTAGTCAATTCAAATGTGTCAACTTGAACACTATTTTCTTATACTGCACCTACATATAATTCAATCAAAGTAGCTATAGTCACAGCAATAGCTACAAGATATAATAATAAATCTATGGTCTAGAACAAAATTGCATCTTAAACTCAAACCAATACTTATTTCTTCTCCTTTTTATGTGGTTGCTCGTTGTAGTCATCATCGTGAAAAAGTTATCAATGACGTAACATTGGAAATTGATGCATTTCCACATATCAGAAACAATGTCATGTGAGCCAACTTGTACCGATAAGACCTTGACGAGATCACTCTTTGTAATTTAAGGTATACACTTGAATTAAGAGGTATTTGATGTGGGGCTATTTACCTTAATTATTGCAATTAAGATGATCAAAGTTTTACATAAAAAGATGCAAATGGCATATTTTCAATACCCTATGTTTTTTGCAAATTCATTCATGCGATTTTTCAAGTGGGGCTATCATACATATTAAATTTAAGTGTCCAATTTTTCCCCATCCCCACTCTTCTTCACAAATCGCATATCCTACATTGAGTCATCTATTTGCTTCGAGAGTGGACTTCAAATTAACGCAGTTTCTATAAGTAAACTGAGAGTCCAAGGAACCGAATGCAAGTGGAGAAATTCAGACCTGAAGATCATGGCCCCAGTCAACTGGAGCACTACACACAAACACAGCTGCAATCTGCCTCTCATTTGCAGGCATGAGCATGTCGTTGCTAGTGGCCTCATTTTTACGCCACTGCTTGTAAGATTGCAAAGGATCCATGTGCTGAAATTCTATGCATTACTTGTCCATCTTTACAACGTACCATTCTGAAATAGCAACACGATTTGCTTCAGAATGAAATTTCTGATTCACTTGCACGTATTTAACACCGGAAGAAAAAGTTTCAGTACAAGATCTAAGAAATAGAATCACTATTCCAATATATGATGGATCGTTTGGCAATCTCGAAACCTTTGATAGAAATATATATATACCTCTCCAAAACCAAACTTAATACGAGTCAAGAAGCAATTACGAAGCAGCTGCACTTTGATTTGTTAGGAATAGAATATCCATCTACTGTATGATGTAAGTTGGTAAGAAATGTTGCTCAGACCCCAACCTTCTCCTAAAAACGATACAAAATACTAGCAAGATTTGTGCTTCATGTTTTTTCATGTGTAGCTTACGAGAAACCATAGCTGATGAAGCTGCTTCTGGATCACCTTTGCCAACAACCAGAACCCTCCTCGAGCTAAAACTGCATTCATAGATCATGTCGTTGAACAGAAGTAGCTCCAAGTGGTAGAGCAAAATTCGAGTGCAGAATATTGTAGTTGAGCTAGAACTACTAACTCAGGTTGCAAGAAGCGAAAGAATGAAAAAGATCAGATCGATGTAGAAACACAAGAACATGGAATGCAGTGATGCTGGAAACCAACCGCTTTGCAAAGTACTTGAATCATTAGGAGGAAATTGAATCCATTAAACTTTTAACCCCTAAATGACGGATCCATGACCATTGATTTCAAACTTCACTGCCCATCTCTCAGTTTGTTGTCATTTTGCAACTAGATATGTATGAAAAATTTTATATTTATTTTTCAGAGATGAAATTACGTGTCTTTTGTACTTCACAAAAATTTTAGATTTTTTTGTGGAAAATTGATTTTTTTGAGAAATTTTGAAGAAAAAGTGAAAAAAAATCACGTCGAATAGAAAATTATTTCAAAAAATCTGAAAATTTCACCATGTGTGTATATTACAATGACTAACATTAGTGTGTACACTTAGTTTCCGTGTCATTCTATAATTAGAAAATAATAAACATTGAAAATACATCCAAAGTTCAAATTGTAATAAAATATTCAATATTAGGAATTTTTTCAAAACTCAAATTGGAGTAGAAATTAGAGTAGATGACCTTCATTTTGTTAGTTAGACTTAAATTCAAAAAAATATAATTTTTGTGGAGAAATTTCAGATTTAGAGCAAATAACAACAAGTTCCAAAAATACACTAAAATAGCATATTCTATGATTCATTTTTTTACTAATTTCTCATTTATGTGAAGACAAACACTTGCAAGACTACAAACTCAATTAAATATTCTTTGTAATCCACCATAAAAGGTCAACAAGAAAAATATGGAAAATTTTGTCATTCATTAGCCAAAAAATGTCTTCCACTTTATTTATGGGTTAAAAGTGTTTGAGTATTCTTATTAATTTTAATATAATTGAATTGAGTATGAAGGTGTCCACATCATCATTAGTACCACCATGTAGAAGCACTAAAAGTTGGTAGTGGTCACTTGACATATAGATACTTGGTAGGTTTGTGATTTATAAGATCATGGATATAGATTGGATAATCATGACGAATTTTTGAACCATCATGCAATTCTTGGCCCAATTAGTGAATTGAGAAGACTCTTTCCCATCCAAACTTTGGCATTACAAAGCAACCTCTTTGAGGATTCAATTTCTTCTTAATGGAAGTGTAATCCAAGGGTACCTGCAAAAATCCCATCACACTCCATCAGTTTCCAAAATATGTTTTGCTAAGAGAAATTTAGAAGTTAAAAAAGTAAGCACCACAAGCAATAGTCGTAGAAAAAATAGTGAAATTCCATTCATCTTGGAAAGATCGCTCAAAAAAACTATAGTAGAGAAAACATGTCATTGATTGCACAACTCCCCCTTTACCATGTACTAACCAAATTAAAATTGCACAAAATAGGTGCTAAGCATTTTTCATTTAATTTGATAGAAAGTTTATTATATGACCAACTTTATTCTTTACGCAAGTGAAAATAATTGTGCAGGAGTTTGTTAGTAAAAGGGGAAGTACTTGGTTTTAATGAAAATTTGATTGCCCATCACTAAGTGTATCATGGATCACAAGATGTACATGATTTTTGAACCATTTTTCTATGGGAAATGTTCAAGACTATATCATCAAAAGTTGTATGAAGATTCCAATCATTTTATAAGATTTTCAATTTGCTAAGCCATTTATAACTTAGGTTATCAATGGCATGTTTAAAATAAATCATAGCTATGGGTTTGTGCAGTTAATGACATGTTTACTATAGATAATTTACCTCATTTCAATTCACAAGAATTGAAATTTGGTGACTTAAGTTAGCTTAATCCCTTAGGCTACTTCTATTGATCTTCTACTTGTAAAGTTCAAACTCAACCATCATTAAGTACTTAGTTGTGTTGCCATCCTAAAAACATCCAAATCCATTCATTTTTCCAAAAAAACCACTAAATTAATGCCTACAACGGATAATGTGTTAATTCTTTATTGGTGAGTAATTAACCTCTAAAGTCCCAAGTGTGCCCTTAGGGGACACTTGGAAGTTTAGGCAGGTTAATATGACCTCAATTTTTGGTGATTTTTAAAAAAACTTTCTCAAAAGATAGGAAAAATCATTAGCTTCGTGGGAATATGATTTTTATTTCAATTGGTGCATGGGAGCAAAAGTTATGCCATCTTACACATAATTTTCACTTTGTTAGGCAAAAAAGAAAATCTACAAAAAATTGAAATAAAATTGAGTTTTTTCTCTTGTAGATCTTATTTTTGTTTACATTGGAAGCTTTGATTCATTCTATTTGGATTAGTGATATGAAAGTTATAAACAATCTTATTTTAGAGGCAATCTAAATGTCTTCTTAAAAAAATAACTTATAGGCTTCATTTTTTAATGCAATTTTTGCAATTTAAAAAAAATTGTTTGATAATTTTAAGTTTGCTTGCAAGGAAAATCTCATCATTGGAATTATGGTGTTTCAATTCCATCTTACTGAGCTATTAATAATTTAGTATTTTGTTGAATCTTGAACCTACTTCTACTTAGCAATTTTTTAAAGAATGAAAATCAAGTGTTTTGAATTAAAAAAAAATTTCCCCAACTCTCAACTCAAATCTTCAACATAAAAAACTTTTAACCTCAAACTCAATAGTATAAAAATTAAAAAAAAAGGAGATTCAAAGTCTAAAAATCTAATCACAGAATGTCCAAAAAAATTTGTTTTCTTCATTTTAAACAAAGATATCTTACAATCTACACGGGCAATGTTTTTGAATTTCTACTACACATTCTTATACTAGTCTAGTGCAAGATCCTAAGGTTAGATATGCCCCCAAAAATGAAAATTTCAAGAGTTTTTTCACCTTGCAATAGAAATGGCAGTTTTGAGTGATTTTTGAAAGAAAAAAGGCCTTGGGGACTTTGAAGGTTAAGGTGGTTACATGTTATTTATAAGACGTTTATGACTCCATTGTATGGGCGGTTTTGTCATTTCAAGACAAACCACTTCAGAAATTCACAGAAATTACAATTTTAATCAAAAAATATATAATTCCACTTCAGTTTGATTTGTGAAACAAGAACCACACCTCTCTGGAAAATATGTGCCCCTCTTAGAGTTGGCCCCTAGATATTCAGATTGCAAATCAGAGTGGCAATACGCTTGTCTACCTAATGAAGCACCCTAATGAGAGAGACTGAGCCAATGCAATCTCAACAACACACGATGAGCCGCTGCCTACCATTTTGTAAGAAATACATATGGCACAAGAAGCTCCCCTGCACAAGAAACTCCCCCGCCTGCACAAGAATTGCACCCGTAATCCATCAGAAAATCATTAGGATAGTCAACTAATTTTGAGCAATTGACAGTAGTCGACTTCGATCTTTAGGGTTCACGATTGTCGACCATGGTCACCATAATTGTCGATATCCTTGTACTGTACAGACGTCGAAGTGGATCAGATGCCTGTCTTGATCGTTTCACTGCCTCGTAGGACACCATCTAAGCTTATGTCAAATGCTATGCCAAATGCATTCCTGTGAATCACCACCCAACAGTCTTGCTTGAATCATCTCAAGCCCTTTCTACGTCCAGCCTTATAAACCTCAGTAGTTACGAATCCCTGGATGATGGACTGGCAGATCAGTGAGGAATATACGTCAAGAACCAATTCATTTACTTGCTTTGCCCACTCTCATCAAAGCTCTAAAACTCTGTAGTTTGGTGTCGTACATTATCACAACATCAAATATAAGTCTTTGGTTGACAACAATGAATAGGGTTTTCAGTGAGGTTGAACTTTTAGACATCTTGAAGAGAATCAGTCCCATGAATCAAGGAGGCATCTACAAAGCCCTCCCTATATACAGTACAGTATCATGGGGAAGCCTCTAAATGATCAGATGTATCCAAAGGAACTGAAGACCACTCAATTAATCATCACGAAAACTCTCTTATTAATGTCCAAAAGCTACTGAAGAAGCCCAATTTAATTGAAAACACTGTTTTAGGATGCCTCCCTATGATACTTTCCAAGGTCGCAAAACACTAAAGCATACACAAAGATAGTATAGGAGCCAAAATTAGGGTTTAAAAGAGCTCTGAAAGGTGAGCCAAGTAGGACAGACCTTGGGAGGCTCTTCAAATACTGTAATGCTGCTGCACCTGTTCCGATGTCTCGCCATACGAGTAACCGCTGCTGCAAGATCTGGCGGAGAAGGAAAAACCATGTTCTCGACCGTCAAGACACTCTCCTCGCAGCAGCAGTCATCGCTACTCCAACCCAATGGAGAGTGAGCATGCTGGAATTAATGCCAAGCTTCTCCACAACTGCCACTATTCCTGCAGTAGCCTTGTTTCTAGACTACCTCGTCCTTCTATGCTACCGAGATGGAAAAACGACCCTCAACTTGCCTGTGTGAGAACTGCGCATCTTCGCAAGTGGACAATCACGAAGTGCAGCCTATGAAAATCAACAAGAGCTAGAATCTTGATATACGGACTCGGGTCACGTAAAAATTGCAGATTGTAAACGCATTGAAATAGGTCATTTTCACATATCTGAACTTGTCAAGAGAGGTTTGAACCCAAAGATTAGATATTCTGCCCAAACTGCCAAGATCAATATCCTTGTTCAAAACCCTCAAGTACACCGTCAAACAGCTAGCGGAATTGAGAAAGGGAAGAAAACATGGTGAGATCCAGAAGTAACAGGGGCACGGAATAGCAGAAACATGATGGATTCAAAGTACCTGAGTCTTCATTGATACTGTTATACATAGATAGAGAGCAATGTACATCCTTAATGTAGGACAATACACCTGAAGCTGCTACAAGAGTGACAAATTTGTGGTCACTCACTCCAGAGTGTGCGTGATGGCAGTTCAAGAGAGAATGCCCATTGGGCTACTGTACATAAGGGCTTGAAAATTCAGCTCCAAATCTGAGGAACCAGCCTAGCGCAGAATTCACAAGCAAGATAGACTTGCGGAGAGGCTAGCCAGTTGCTTTCCCGACACAATGGTGAGCGGGTGCACCTTCTTCCCAGGCGAAAACAATTAGGCTGTAAGACGCAAGAAAGGAAACAGAAATGGTTGAGAATGGCCCCTACAGTGAAAACTAGTACCATTTGGTACCTGGATAATATGTATTCAAAGGTTTCTATCACTGATGCGCGCCAGTATCTGTTGCTAAAAAAGGTGATACTATAAGGCTGATAGAGTGGCGTTGATTAGCCAGCTTCCCCTGGATAAAGAGGCAGGCATGCTTGGAAGCTTCTTCATCTTCAAAAGCAAGAGTCCATCGCCCATCCACAAGATTCTTCACCTTTGGACTTGTTTTGGAAAGACCTAGTTTCCCTACATCTGCCAAGGGCTGGTGGGGCGATCGAATCCGTAAGTGTAGCCAAGTCGCATGTTTCTCATCGACTCTAGGCTGTCAAATCCCAACCACCAGCAATAACATGTCAATTTCGATCTCAGATATATAAAGTCTTCTTCCTCAAGCGAATGCCGCTCAGGCCTTTTCATAAATTAGCATAGTTCATACACATATGTTTGAATAAATTACAAGAACAAGCATTCCAATCCGCACAAATTACATATACCACATTAAAACCTTAAAACAAGGGCCAAGGGTTAAAAGTCCGGTTACTTACATCTGAGCCAACTAAAGGTGCTGTAACGCGGATCACGCCACGGCGCTGCTTGATGGAAACGTCCTCTACCAACAATAACGACCCTGCTGTTTCTCCCAGCACCACAACGAGATGCACATGCCGCTCTTTCCCTCTTTCAAATGCAACCTTGCATGGCATGGCATCTTCCACTGCAAAACAAACCACAACAAATTACAGTGTGTCATTTGCCAGAGCTGGAGTTAAGTTGCAACCTGCCGAATAAGAGGAAGGCATCCTCCACTATTAAGACGGCATGAAGTGCTCGGAGGGATTTATAGTCTTGAAAATTTATAGAATATTCCGGTGATGAGCAGAATGAAGCCTAATCAATAGACGGTTGTCAGATGGATGGGAACCTAAAACCGGAAGTAATACTATAAGACACCTTTAGGATCCCTTACACCACGATCCAATGACCGCTCAGTCCTTACTTCAAACTCTCACAATGAGAAAGGGCACAATTCTGACCTTCAATATTTTCCTCAACGACCAAACAAACCACGCAAATAACCACAATCTCGTAGGAAATTCTCTTTAACTTCAAAAAAAGAATAAGCTCACCTTTTAACTCTCAACCATTTGTAAGTTATGAGCATTGAAGAGTCTCGGTTCGGACCCATCTTCTAATTCTCCAAATTGTGCACACTATAACGTGATTGAAAATTTGACTTAGAAATGGTGCTGGTCGTGATAATATTTTAATCTCACATACAACTACATTGATTTGTCCTAATAGTGTGCGTGACACTAATTTACCAAAGTCACACTATTTTGAATGAGAACAGGATGTAATATTCCTGTATTTTACCAATTTCCACAAAAAAGAAAATTTGTGGTAACACTAATGTTCTAGGTGAGGCTAATTTCCCCCCCTCACTATTAGGATAAATTAGAGTAGGGGTTCCCACTTCACTCCTAGGATTGTAGCATGTAACAAACATACCCTGTGTACATTGGCTCATTTACTCCTGGTTGCATGAAATAACGATTCCGGGCAGGAAGGGGAGCAGTTATAAATCACAAATGGAAAATTTGCCCACAGAAAGATGGTTCACCTAATGAGCATTTTCGTCAGAAATATTCTGAATGGAATACGAAATGAAGGTTTTGAGAATGCCCATCATTGCTTACAAATTTCCACCTCTGTGCCCACCGTTGTTGACGCGATTGGATGCTGAACCCTCATGGCCTCCGGCAACTCAACTAAAGGGGCAATTTCTGGCAATGTACCCTCCACAAGAAGGACTCTCATTTGATAAAGAACCATCAAAATCTGAACCCGTTCAAAACTGTCATCAGTGTAGGACAAAAGGCAGCTGTAATCGTATCCAATATTCACTATTAGGCGGCGTACAAAATCAACATTAGTCAAGCTGCAAACTTAATATACTGGAGAGTCATTTTAGGCTTGGAGAAATGTGCATGGCAGCCCACTGTACTTCCCTAACCCCATACATTTAACCAGAACACAGTTTGAGACACTTGGACTTCTCTAAGACTTCTAAAGATGAGGTTGTCCTTTTGCAAATGGGTTACTGCATGTTTAATATACTTCCATCTGATTGAGTTATATTAAGCGTAGGAACCTTGTATGATACTCTAATAAACGAGATATAGCAGAAAAATACCTTGACAGATGTCCGCATTCTTTCTCCAACATGAATGGAGGAGGTTAGCGGCGCATTCTCTGCAGAGAGAAATACAGGAGTAAGCACTAAAAACTTTAACGCTCACCTTCTAGGACAGAATTGTAACCTGCAAGTCTTCAAACAAAGAGAATCTTAAGAAAGGACAAGAAAGCACAAGAATATTAAAAATTCTGCTACTACTCACAAGAGCAAACACTGAATTTAGTGCTTAAGAAGCGTTGAGGTTACCTCCTGTGTTGGTTTGAGAGCTTGGCATCAGCACAAACGACGCATCCTTCTGAAGCATTGGTGTGTCAAGTGCTACGCACAGAAAGCAGGAAAGCACTTTAAAATTTATGAACCGCCACCAACTTGTGGCCAGTTTAAGTTTAACAACAGAGTCGAATTTCCTGATAAAGCTGTACATGCGTTGCATCCACAGTACAGAAAAGAACTGGGATATTTCTTCCAATGGTGCCAGGATAACGAAAGTAAAGCTCAACATCGATATTGAACAATACGTCCCAGAAAGATTGCAAAAGAAAAGCAGGATCACCTTTACGGCAGATTTTCCATTCTTCTGTCATCACTGCTGGGATGATATCTGACCAACAATCAGTCAACTCAAGAGAGAAATCTTTCTGAGCAGCTGCATATGCGCTCTGACATGGAAACATGATAATTGTCAATCGATGGAAATATCATGCAATGCAGAGTCGGAGTGCCAATCAATCAATCAAAATCCTACCAACAAGCACCAACATAACTCGAAAAAAAGGAAACCGCTAAGATTTGAAGACCACATTATAAGAAAACGGAAACATAAACTGAGCTCAAGATTTAAAAGACTTCCTAAATAAAAACGCTAGATTCAGAGAAAAGGTCGTAATAACATAGTAGGCATACATTAAGCAGTGACATGTGAGCATCAGTGATTTTGTGCTCTTGGTATGGCAAAAGCTGACGCAGCAACCACCCTGCTTGCCATAGCACCTCTGCGTAGGGGGGAGGCCTTCGACACATCAATTGAATCAATGCTTCAAGCATCTGTGGAAATCAAAATACAAAAACAAATACCGTGAGAACTTTTACTGATTGATTGCAGTAACCCATACTCTAATGAGTGATATTGTCGTGCAACAATCACAAGTAAATTTACGGCAGAGGTACCTGACTGCGATGTCTCAAAGAGACCGATCCTGACAACAATTCATCGCCAAGGTGATTTTCCCAGTGATCACCCTGTCAGAAAATCGCCAGATTAGTCTCCCTCACACCTAATATCTGATTCACAGCAGCTGCTAAACCTTAAATCCACTATAAAGAACTAGCAAACTCAAGCTACAGCAGAAATTCAATGAATCGCCACGGGAGTAATAAAAACAATCAGTCAGAATGCAGATATTAAAACAAGTATTTATAACACAAGAATGTGATACATGATGAAGCGTTTATGCTAAGGACAAAGACAAAAATGTGAGCATACCCAAAACACCTTATACTTCACCTTTTAATTCTGTCAATTTGATACTTAGTTAAATTATTAATTTTAGTGTTATCATTAAAACCTAATCGAGCACGCACTTAAACTGCTTTTCTAGGGTCAAGTCCAGAGATTCGAGTTAAAGCAATTTCTACTTGTTCATTCGGCAATAATTAATTTCTAAAATACTCTCTCTGTCTCAAAAAGAAACCTGTGTTTCAGATTTTCTTTGGGATTAAGAAATCATAGCAATAAATTGCAACTGAAAGGTGTCAAAGATTTGTCTTCAACTATTCCAAATCCAAGTACATAGTTTTTGCGTTTAAAACTGCCTCCAAATCCAAGTACATAGTTTTTACGTTTAAAACTGCCTTGAAAGGAAAGAAAAGCAACGTCAAAAGTATGACTTTTTGGGTTTTTTCTCATCAGTGCCGATTCATAGAAAGTGGTCAATATGTACAAATGTACATGAAGGACAAGCAAACCTAGCTACTCAAGTTCTTCCATCTATTGAAAAAACAAATCCTAGTGCTCACAATATTGTTGTTTCTGGCACAATTAGTAAAAAGAAACCAAATCTAACTCACAAAGAGCATAGAGCAGGGTACAATAAAGAGGCAAATACATGTTTCTGCAAATACATGTTTCTCTTTGAGATTCTATCAGTGTTTAAGCAATAGGGTGAGAGAGAGGCAAATGAGGTTTCTTTTTGAAATTCTATCAATGGTTAAACAATAGGGGGAGAGAGAGAGGCAAACACGGGTTTCTTTTTGAGACAGAGGGAGGATTCCGTTTCTTGGTTATGTAATAAGTAAACCTTCAGCAATCAGTGTCTTCACCCAGTAAAGAGAATTAAGTCAGATCCAACGTGGCAGATAATGCTATCATGTAAGGAGGTCGTCATAAGTATAGGGGCTATACCAATAAGTCATCATGCCGCCCGTCTAATGAAGGCGAGAAGAGCCGATCGACTTCACTATCGGATTTGTCGCCGATTAATTGTTGCTGAAATTCAACAGTTATCGAAACTGTCAGCATGTGAACTTAAACCTTGACAAAGCCAAAAATATTAACAAAATAACCAAGCGTTTCAAAGGTCAGTTTGCCAATGTTCACAGATGTATCTGAGGGAGACTTCAATTCTGACGTACAAAAGCTAAAAGTATGAAGTAAAGTAAAAAAGTCATACCAAAAGTAGCTTCTTATGGCGTTTCCGACGAGGAAGAATCCCAAGGGCATCTAGCAATGATTCATCCAAAGCTGTCTCCCAAATAACCCCCAAAAACCATCAATCACAAATCCAGGTTTTTAGACAACATCAATAAATATAAAATTGGATTACCGGATTTACCTTCGTTTTGCAGGAAAGAAACTGATAGGCAAAGGGAAGCCATCACCAATTTATCATCATTGCAGAGAAGATATGACAGCAATATTTTCCTGCAATGCAACAATAATAACATAATCACTGTAGCACTATAGATGATTCAAACAGGTAGTAACTTGCAATAAATGCAGCAAAATGATCATCTAAATAAAATCTTCTAGAATAATGCTTGGAAAAACAGGCTCTAACACAAAATAAGACTTTCCTAACACAAACGACACATGAGATAACAGTTGAGTTGAAGATGACATAGCATAATAAAAAGGAGACTGTTCTTCAGGTGTAGGACGAACCGGCCGTCTAGTTCTTCTGAAGCAGTTGGTACTGCATTAGAGTCATCGAAATCTTCTCCCGCTTCTTTTCCTTCTCTGTCTAAGCTTCCACCTTCACTCACCAGGCCGGGAGAGTATTCAAGACTCAGATCAACTGGTGCTGCTTGGTCCGCTCTTAGCAACGAAGCCCCAATCCTATTAACTAAAGTTTTGTGGTGCACAACATGTAACAGCCGCAATAGAAGATATAAAGATGTCAGGGTGCTGATATGTTTATCCTGCATGACGTCCCAGCATTAGTCTACTCTGGCTACCATAGACTGGTACGTGACGAGAGCGGTATTGATCGAAAATGAAGACCGCATTCTATTCAAGTTATTCATATGTACGGAATCAAACATATAAAAAGAATTCATGTACAATTCAAAAATACACTTGAAATAGGTTAATTCTTCTTAACAATTCATTACTTCTTTATCAGTAAGTAGAAGCAAATACCGATGGGCGACTGGCACATTTGTCGACAGGACGTAAAGAAGGTAGCAACAGAGGCAAGACCAGGATATTCATGATATGCTTTGTCATGATTGACTTTAGAACAGGTACACCAGAATTGATAATGTCGTTGCAATAATAGAGGAGATCCCCAATTTCAGCTATGGCTCCTTCCACCCTTCCCTGCATCTGTCCAGAGTCTGGCGATCTGATCATAAAGAAAAATTTGAGGTTATAAACCAATCTGACAACTGTATATGACACAACAGAGAAACTCAAAATAACACGTAGAAAAGCTAATCTTCTCATCAATGAACAGACACTTCGCTGTCCTATAATTCCGAAGTCTGAAAATACACCTAATTGACGAGGTAATAAGAAATCAAAGCTACAAGGAAGAATCACTGTACTCCCCGAAAGTGTCTTCGTAGTGGTTGAGAGCTACTTGCATGTATGTCATTTCTGCCCAATAGAAAGGTTTACGTAAAACATAAGAGAACATAGATAACTCACTTCGAGACCTCAGCCACCAGGCAATCCAAGCCAAAGGATTGCTGCCTTAAAAAAGTAACAAGGTCTGAGAAATAGTCCACCACTGGCGGATTTGTCACGAACATTCGGATGCTATCATCATCCACTGTCCAATCCCATCAACATCAACAAGGAAGACGGGAAGGATTAATAACAACAAAGTCCGTAACTGAGAAAACACACAATCAGGTCGCAACGCATGCGTGAAAGCTTCCAGCATATCCGTGAACGCAAAAACTAAATTTTGACTCACCGTTATAGACACTGAGAGTAATTGTCCGAACAGCAATGCGAACCATGCCCTCTTCATGGTGAAAGAACTTAATAGCTTCAGTGTACAAGGGAAAAGATACCACTTCCTCCTGCATACCAACAAGGACGTGAAGAAACGAAAATTTCTAGCAAACATAAACAAGTTTGTCACCATCTCACAGGTTCAACAGTGTATCTCAAATTATCCCACTAGCGACACCAACTCATCTTAGAGCGATTCTGGCGGGGCGTTACCTTCAGAAGATACAGTACTACCCTAGTTCGATTCATACCGGTTTCAACTTAAACGACCTTAGATGAAATGCACGCGGCCTGAAGAGATTGTAATGTACTTTACTGAAGAATGTAGTATACTGATATAAACAAGTGCTATCACAGAGTCAAAAAGAGAAAAGGACGCTTCACAAACATTGTTGGTCTTGATAAAGAATGAAACTGTGTTGCGGTCCAATTTCATGCTGATCGTCCTGAGTCACAGAGACAGGAAGCTGTGTCAAATGGTGCCGCGCACAAACCTACCAAAGTGATGCTGAACTCTGAAAGGATGCTACAAATGCAACGGCACACACAGCAATTTCCAGCAATTATCACCCCCGTAATAATACATGCAAATACTAATCCAGAATAGAGGTAAAACTGGAGGGTGGATCTTCACTTGTAGTACCTCAAAAATACGATATAATAAGCCAGAAGTTCTTCATGGCGGAAATCAAAAGGGAATGTAATGAGGTGATTGATGTATTCATTGCTGAATAGATAGTCTGCAAAAGGCACAGGATAACCGCATAAGAATGCTTCGCATCTGATGCAAGACGCTAAGTGTGACTCGGTGCGGAATCTCATTACACCGATGGAACATAGGCACTCAATGAACTGATCATTTTCAAGATGCGTGTGACAATGAGAGCCTCGCTGCTCTTCTGAAAAGTAAAAACCACGAAATACACTAGGACAGTAGCTGTCGCCGAGCAAAGAGTATATCCGGCAGAGCAGAAGAATAACTCATCAATCAGACTTCAGCCTTTCTCTAAGTAGATGCAATTCAAATTTAACACGTACAAATGGCATGGTCACTGCGTATATTCTGAATCATGATGCTCAGCGTTTGCAGCAGCTGCACTGCTACAGTGGTTGTCTTGCTACTGCTCCTCAAAATACGTACGAAAGTTGCCATCACCTGCTTCTCCATAAAAAAACTGCACACGCAAGTCAGCAACAACCACTCCTTATTTAATTCTAACATACCTGAATGACTTATGACACTTGATCAACTTCATCTGCCAGCAACTGTGCGCTAAGATGATGGATCAAGCAAGCAGCAGTATTATCAAAATTTAAGAGGCTTCCTCCTTCAGTTACACGCTTGCGTTACGTTACCACAGACATACTTATCTCCAAAGTTTCACAAATAAAGCATCCAGATCTTACTCAAAGAAGGCAGGATCGTGTTGATCTCCCCATATTAAAAGCTCGGCCATCGATCTGATCGTTTCCACTAGATAATCCTGCAATAGCACGCCCAACAACTGAAACTTACAGATCCAACGTACATTATCGTCCAAGTACACAAACAATTTTTTCTGGTTCTCCCAATCACGGTATGACTAAAATTTCAAAAACTAATTTCCGTTAAATCAAGGTTCTTTCAGGTCCTATGGTCAATTGATATTCAAGACTGACCTCTAGAGCACACGATCTCTCTCCATTTTTGAGAAAAAAATAAATACGTCAACTCCTGTTCAACAAAATAACAATTAATTTTAAGAAAATTAAGATCGCTCCTGACAAATGCCTTATTGATCAAACCTTGTTGGAATTCGTAATCACAGTTGCTTTTTGCAGCTGGTCGTTGAGGTATCTGCATCCAAACACAGAGCAGCTGAGCTCTCATATATATTCTAACGAAGAAATCCGAACGCCTACATCAAACTAAGTTAAGATTTTACTAAGCCGGTTTGCAGTTCAGAATGTGATTAAAGCAAAACAATCCAGATTCCGGTAAGAGCAGCATACGATGATAGCAAAGGGCTAAATCCTCGTCTCAATACAAAAAGTGCTTACAAACGCTCCACATCACTCAAAACTGTGATCATGAAAGCGACCGCCAATAATTCCATCACCTCTCAAGCCACCGATCACCTACAAACCCTCCACTCTCCACTCTACCCTCGCCAAATCTCGACAGTCCTCTCATCTACAGCAACTCACATGAGCTCTGTCATCGAGAACCGCTCGCGGGAGCGCCAGAACCACATGATGCCGTGCGGCGTTTAGTGCGCAACAGCCGAAAATAGGGTTGACCTCCCGTTCCGCTCCTCCACCAGTCTGCTTGCAATTCAACACTACCTCTGAAAACCTAATCACAAGCAGCTCCTCATCTCGGCCAAATCCTGCGACGACGACTACTACTACTACTACGCCTTCTTCCTGCACATCTGCTGCGTGCCTTCTCCCCATCTCCAAAATTTCCTACTCTCCGCCCCTCGCTGCACCATCGCGATCATTCCTCCACTCCATTTCTTACAAGGCTCCTCCTCGCCCCATCGTCGTCACCGCAGGCATCCGCATCACCATTTCCAAACTCCGAAACCTCGATGCCGCATCTCGGCGACAAATGTTCCGGGCACTCTGCGATGTGTTTCCAGAGCCAGGGCACTTGTGTGCTGGCCCGGACTACCGGAGAGAACTGGCACGTAGGCTTGAGGGTCTTTCGGCGATTTCGTCGACGGTCGTCGTTTGACGACTTTCCGTTTCGTCGGACGAGGACTTGAGTGGATCCGACTGCGGGACAAAAGTGCAGATGTTTGCGTTGCCGTTCGTCGTGGGAAGACGTTCGTCTCTGTTGGACGATGTTCTGACAACGAGAAGGCAGTACACGGTCGTGGGGTTTTCATCGACGATCAGGGGCGAACGACGATTGACGTCGTCGGACGAGAGTTTAGTGGTGCTTGTTGGACAGTGGTTGGTACCGACCGGCAACTCACTGCTGACGGTGAGTGGTGCCTCGGCGGAAGGTCGGCGGACGGAATTACTTCGTCAGTGGGAATTCTTTTGCTGTTGAAAGAAATCCGCTGCCTAGCTTTGGAGCCGCATTCATTATTGGTAACAGAAAGTCCACGTTGGAAGCTGATACAGGGACTCCCGTATAAGGTAACTGCACCTAAAATCGTCCTAATAAGAGCATCCCCACCCGTCTTGCAAAATGGATGACTTGTTAAAAGAGAGGGCTTGCAAGTGGGCCTTGGCTTGCATTTTGGGGGCAAGCCGCGGTTTGGCCTGCAAAACAGGAAGAGACAAACTGGAAGCGCCTTTCTGCCTCCTCTTCCGTGTTGTTTTTTTACCCCCTGCCATGCCGCAATTAAGTTGACATTGAAGCCATGTCCAGTAAGTTACCATGCTCTGTTTGATTCTTATCATACGCCTAATTTTTCTGAGCCTATTAACAAGCTGTGGTCCCAATGGGTGGGCCTTGCTCCTCACCCGGCTTGCAAAAGTGGATGGCCTGGCCAAATGCCAGCCAAATCCATTCTGCATTTTACCAGACGGGTGGGGATGCTCTAAGCCCTATGCCATAACCGATATGCTCTAGAAAATGAACAACAACTTTCACAAATTGGTGAGGACTATTGATCAAAATGCCAATGATTTTATAATTTTTGGAAGTATTGTGAATTAGTTACAAATTTTCAAAGATGCAAGATGTAGAAGCTACAAATGTCATGCAAGTGATGGTGAAATCCATTTGATGCGCATTAAAAAATGATACTAGTAGTATCAAAACATGTCATAAAGAAGAAGTTAAAACAAAAGAAAGTGCATCCAATGTCAACCACTTGTAAAGTCGCTACCTTCACAATATTATAAATAGAGCAAATCACTATCCAAAATGACTTTACCTTATCCTTATCCTTCTATCCTTGCTATTGAGTTTCCCTTTCAAATGTAGGGAGTTGACATTCAAATGTAGTTGATTTTGGGTGTGGTTACCTCACTAGGATCTACTTAGGAAGGGCAAAAATTTGGAGCTTTAAATATGAATTTAGATTGTTTTTACTAGTTGAGCATTCAAAGGTTGCGTTACATTACTATTGAATAATTACTAACAATCCTTAAGTTTTTGGTGTGGACAATAGTGTTTGCTTACTCCTATGGCACTAACTTCTAAAACTCTAAAGTCTCTATGTCAAATCCATTGGCTTGTCACCGTTACAATGTCGTTGTCACTGTAGAAATTGTAACTTTCTTTTTTCTTTCTTGAAGTTTGGCACTTAGATATGCAACTCCCATATTATATATAGCCCTAATTATAATCACTTATAATTCATTTTAGTCCAATGTCAAGGGATATAATTTGATTTAATGCAGAAAACTCTTAAAGCCCTTTTAACAAAGAATCTGAAAATGTAATTATGTATATGAAATGCATATTCTTTGATAACAATAATTGCATTAAAAATCTAATTATATGAATTTTTTAAATATATATATAATAGGCCAAGCTATCTAAGATTTTGGACTTTTAAATAAAAACTTAAGATTTTTTAATTAAAAATACCTCTCAGCAAATGAATTTTTATTTAGAATGGTTGGAACTTCTTGTATGGACTCTTTAAAATTATATATAGGTGTTTCAATACTTTCTATATAGTGAAGTTTTTCTTTCAATAAATATGTAGTCCAAGATTTTTTACATTCCAAATTATTTATCTAAACCTTCATCTACCTTTTTGATCTTTTTAATTTGATATAATTTTTACAAGAGTCATCCTCTAAGCCATTTTAATGCCAATGACTCCAAGGTAAAATACAAAAATTGCATAATATGTATTATTGGCTACATGTTATAGATCATTGATAAGCTCAGTTATAAGAAGCTACTTACTGCAAAATTGGTTGATGATTTAAATAATGAAGCAAATGAAGTATTTTTGGCTTCTTTGGTTGAAGTTCAATCTAATAATGAAGTACCTAGGCACATCACTTAATATAGTATTGTAGAGAGATTTTTTGTGAAACAAGACAAAGTGCTTTGGCATGCACATTCTATTAAAGACTACTTTGTGCCTTCTCTTATTTTGATGATATAAGATTTAGGCATAAATTTCAAATGCAAAGGGAATTATTTTTGAGGATCATGAACTTTGTTTCTAGTTTTGGTTCCTATTTCCTCGAGAGAAATGTGCAACCAATAGATTGAGATTACCTCTTTTACAAAAGTATACAACTGCAATTTGCATTCTTGTATATAGTGTGTATTTAATATACAACAAACAAGTATTGTCAACGTTTAAGGAAAAACATTGCCCAAGAAGTGATGAAGTATTTTGTGAATGTATTTTGTGGTTGCTTTGAAACCAAATTCTTGAAATGCCCTACCCAAAAAGATGGTTTGAGAGAAATGGGGATTAGTTCCCACTAAAGATTTCTAGATATATTTGGATTGTATGTATTGGTAGTAGAAGATTTCACTACTAGAAAATTTAGTTTTTCTTTGTTCTGGTCATGTTGATCCGGTCAAAATCTGACAAAAATTTGTTGAAATCAACAGATTTTGACCAGATCAACGTGACCAAAATAACAAAAAAAATAAATTTTCTAGTAGTGTTTGCACTACCACTTGGTAGGGACAATTTGAAGTTAAAGACATTAGATGCTTTTCAACTACATTGGAGGGTCATTTTAGGCCAATTTCCCATGCTGGGAACCAACCATTGGTAGATAGAATACAATATAAATTAAAATATTTTTAATAATATTTTTTCCAAAATAATATTTTAAAAATATTTATTACTATTATATGATGTGGTAGTTACTTTGCCACATCAGATTGCTATGGCCAAATTCCCATAGTTTGGGAATTCAAGGAACTTGCAACCATTTATAGAAGCTCGATCTCATGTAATGCTAGAATCATTATATTAATCTTAAAGCAATTGTTGATCAATCTTGGCATTCATTATTTAGCTTGCTTAGAGGGAATGATGACATAAATGTATTGAATTATTCCTATTAATTCTAAGAATTATCAACTTAGGAACTATATACTCCATTCGTATATTAAGTTCAAATTAAAGGAGGGAGCTTGCCAATGGGAGTTTTATATTTAAAAAAAATGTTCTTTAGCTTCTAGTTCCATTTAGGGACCTATATCCAATTCACTTGTTCAACTCTCCAAATAGACATAAACTTTATTTCAATTATAATCAATCTAATTTGACTACGAGCTAATAGATACACACAAATAAATAATATTCTAATTAGTTTGCATTTTAGATTCACGTCTAATTTAGAAAACTATATAAATATTGTAAATAAGAAGTGGTTTTTGTAGTGTTCATTACTTCAAAATCTCACACTAATTCACAATAAATTCTAGTTTACAAATTTCTTTCCATTATAATTATTGCATTTATTAATTAGGCATGTAGATTTCACCAATCAAAATATCAAACTTTTATTTACAATGCATTCCATTCTACCACTTTAAAAAATTTGTGTTTTATATGATGTTTTCAAGATTTTAGGAGATGGATTTTAGTGTACATCCACTAAAACAACTTGTGTTTTTATGTAAATAGTAATGTTCAATGTGACATCTAGATGTTGAATGAGGAATTAGTGTATTGCAAGCTTTTGGAAACTTTGTAAAATCTAGATCAAGAAAAAGAGTTGAAGACTATACAAGATATTATGCAGAATTACATTATTATGCACCAATATTGTCTTTATGTAAATGCAATCATGATGTGACTCATCTTTGAGTGAAGTGCCAATTTCATACAAAGCCAACACACTCCTCTATACTCAAGTAATTTGTTCACATCATGTTTAATGATTCTGCACTTTGTGTCTAAGGGTCTTATTGGTTGCTCCTCCTTTATCTATACTTGTGTTGTTGATAATGTATGTAAATCCTTGCCCAAAATGTATTGGTTTTTTGGCCATTGTCATGGATTTAATTGTATAGAATGTGTAGGAAACTACTTACAAGTTGCCACCTCTTCTCTACACGTAAATTCTTTTCTTTTTATACACAAACAGGTTCAAGCTCTACCATTGTGTCTACAAAGGTAAGAAGAGTGGCAAAGCTTGACACAACAATTATTCTACATCTTATGTATAAGAAGGCCCAAGTGTGGTGGTTATCACTGATATTCTTGTTGTAGTGTAACAAATGGAGCAACAAGGAATGACTCTAAGTTCAAAGGCCAATGTATGACAGCAACCATTGGAAATACTCATAGAGACTTTGAGTTAACCAGTTTTGTAAACTACTATCTCAAAATGGTCACAAAACACAAAATTAAATGTTCAAAACATAGAGAATCCTTCCTAGAAAAATAACATTATACGTGATATAAAATTGTTGCATCCTATGTAAGGGCCAAATTAGGCATAAATTACTCAATTTTTGTCAAAAAGTGTCACATTTCCACTTGTAATTGGTTCAAGGTGATGTAGACCTTTCAAAATCTAACATAGAAATTCAATTTTGATATTTCTTTGTCAAAATTGACCCTCATATACAACAAACTTCTTAATGACTTGTATAACCATTATACAACCATTAACCATCTTGAGATAGGAGTTTTGAAGTGTTTTTTTTTCCATGTGATCTATAATAAATCAAATTAAGCAACTCTAGTTTTGATTCCAATGAAATCTTAAAATTTATTAAAGATTGGCTTTTATATTTTGTTTGAAATATACTCATATAAGTTCAAAAAAGGCCTTGGACACTTAGGGATTAAATTATGATGTGTATTAGATTGATAGTGTATACATAACAAGCATAATGACCTTGTTCTAAAGGAATCCAAATAAATAAACTCATACAAACAAACATAAATAAGGACAACTATCTCTTGTTTCATCAATTGACAATTCTTTACTTCTATTGTATGTCTTTTGTTCTTGACTTGAGTTTTTGACATTATCTTTTTTTTTGTAATGTATTGTTTGTTTTTTTTATTAAAAAATTGTAAGTCAAGTCAAAATATTAGGTTATGGTTTATTTGCACATGTACGTACAAATACAAAATTACCTTCTAGCTTTGTGTGATTGGACAAGTCTATTCACCTAAGGAAACTAATTACTCCTTTAATGATAGATCCAACTTGATGGACTTTATTTTTAAAGAATCTTCAAAAAAACTTCTTTAATATTCAACTACATGTGATCTTCTTGATATCATTCTCTTAGTCTTTACGAGATGCATTTATCGATTTGAATTTTATGTTTTGGATCACAATTAATGCTTATAACTTTTACATTGGAAAGGTTGATAATCTTTATGAATAATAATTTGAAGTTGCCCATAGCCTTGAGGAGGTCAAAGCTCATCATTGATTGGTCAACTTGATATCTATATAACAATGATATATAAGCTATATAATACCTATATATAAATAATTTTGAAATCCAAATTAGGTAGCCTTTCCAAGACCTCAAATTTCCTTTAAGGGTTAATACAAATCTCTCAACTAATATCTCCATCAATTTAGTATATTATAACCATGTACATAACAAGGTCAATAAATAATATAAGAGTTTTAGTTACATAATTTTGACTCATTACTAAAACCAAACCATCAAAATGTACTAAGTATTAGACAACTTAGCATCAGACAATTAAGTACCTACACTAATTTAACTTAGGAGAATATGTGACACCAATTTACCAAAGTCACACTATTTTACACTTGTACAAATTCCCACCAATTTTGTTACCGGTATACTAATTCTGCGCCTAATTCGATAAATAAGGGTTTAGGGTTTGGTGATACACCTTCAACTCCTATTCTCTTTTCAAGATACCATTTCAATCTCGAAGTTCAATCAAGCTTTTCGAACTAAGTTAGGGTTTTTGTTGTAGACATTGTGAAAACCGCAGTTGTACTGCTTCTCTTTCCGAGTGTTTTTCCTTTGCTGAGAGCCATGTCGTAGGGCGACAGGATGTAGTGTCCGAAGCTCCATGTAGTTTCTTCCGTTCTGGAAGTCAAGCTTGTGCTGGGAATTGCAAATTTCTTTCAGTTATGGTGGTCAGCCAAGCTGAAATTGCCTCAGGGATGGCGGGCGGAAGAGTGGATGTGGACGTGGCTTTCATTGGCGTTGGGTGCAACCGGGTCGTCGGAGCAGTTGCGTGGGGACCTTGCAACCTCGTCGCGTTTGCTGCGCACCACGCTGTTGCGATTTTTGATCCTAAGGTTTGTGATTTTCGAATGATCGCAGTTTGTGTTTAATGCCTAAACCCTAATGGTTGTGAGTTCAAGGTTTAACGTTTAAACCCTAATTGTTGTGAGTCCAAGGGTTTAAGGTTTAACCCAAATTTTTTTGCTACTGGATTCTTTAGTTGCGAGGCTCTCGAATCAGTACATTTGGATGTGCATCATTAGGTTCTGGATCTTGAGATTCGCTTGAAATCCGCTGAATTGGAAACCTTTTGGTCGTGTGTGCTCCAAGAATTGGTCTCTGCATACCATTCTACAGCGGTCCTCCTCACTGTTCACAGTACCAATTTTAAATATTTGTTCCCAATACATGTGGTCCAAGTCTTGCTTCATGTGCAATATAAAGTGTAATTTACGCGTTGTGTTGGATACCGTGTGAGGTAGAGTTTTTCTACTATGTAATGTATATGCTACGGCTTTCTGCTGTTTGGAGTGGTTCCCATTTTCAAGAGGATTAGAAACGCACTTAAATGCGTATTATTTTGATACAGTAGGAAGAATTTACGAAATTTTAATGCTTTGATCACAGGGTGAGTAAACGTTTGGCAGGCTTTGCTGTTAAACATTGTTATATTCACTACAGTATAGATTCTAAATTATGTACTTGTCAGGAACATTTACTTATGGCCTATTTGTGGCATACGAGAAAGGGTTCACTACCTTATTGACTTCCTTTGTGTATCTAGTTGCAGTCAATAACTGATGTGTGCATTCTTTGCAGCTAGCTAGAGTGCTTACAACTTTGCAAGGTCACAAGGATCTGGTAAATTGTGTGGAGTGGATCCCTAAGCATGTACTTGGAAAATCAGGTATTTTTTAATTCCTTCTTATACTGCAACTTTTTTGATCTCAAGGCCTGCGATTTTTTCCCTTGCAGCACTTTGGGCGGCATCATAAGTAATGCGTCTCTCATTATGCAGATGAGACCGAGATGGAGGAGAAGTTCCTGTTGTCCGGAGGTGCTGACGGTGGGATCTTCGCCTGGGCTTACCTGCCTTCGGAGAACAAGGTCATATGTCTTTCTATCATTCTCTCGGCCTTTATTAGAGGTATTTGAAAAGTCACGGTCTGTTTTGGTTTGTAACTTCCCTTCGTAAACCCTCGTTGACCCTCATTGAACGCATGCCATGTCTTTCTCTAGATTGCGTTTAAATTCTTGAATTTGTGTTGTCTTGGAATGACAACAACTCATAGTTGCATTTATTCTAGTTAACCCCTTTTCCCAGATTGAAATATTGGTCCCATCTTGCAACTCCTACACCAAACAAAGGACTAAAAATATTTTTGCACCTTTAATGCACCTTAATGGTTGCTTAAGTGTGTGTGGTTCTTAGTTTTTGGCCATTGGTTATTTCCTGTCCAAAATCAAATACTTGGACAGGACTTCAATTGGGTGTATGCATCAAAATCGGGTTTAAACACAACAAGCACCGTCACCACAACACACCGTGACTTTTGAAATACCTTTATTGTAGTGAATATTAGAATGATTACAAATCTTATGTCACCAGAATCTATGAAGAACATTGCATGTGTTTCACGAAAGCACGTATAAGATCTGGATAAAAGAAAAGTCCCGATGTGACCTCCTCAAGACTACTGAAAATGCAATTTGACCCAATTTGGACATTTATTCCAGACAGTAGTTCATTTTACCATCATGTCCTTTTGCTGCAATTGACCTGGGCTATGCAATGGGCATGTACCGTATTCTGACCCGTTTCGTTGTGCCTCTATTCTTCCGTACAGTGGAGGATAGCTAAAGAAGTTCCAGGAGCACATGATAAAGCTGTGACATGCATAGCAGGCTACCAACTCACGACATGTGAGACACTCTTCGCGTCAACATCCTCTGATGGCACAGTGCGTGTATGGCACGCTTCTTTACCAAAGCAAAGCGGTGGTAATTTGCTTCTCCCTCTCTTTTCAGGATAATTGAAAATTAAGGCCCCTCCCGCACTAACCAAGTAGCTCCAATTAGGTAGTTAGAAGTTAAACTGGCCTATCGTGTGCTTGGTAACTATCGAGGAGTTAGGCTTTCAAGTTAGCGAACTGCTACTACTTGGTTGCTTGTCACAGCCTTTCCCTGTTTGACGCAAGTGGTGGTTTTTCTTTAAACATGTTTACAAAACTGATGATTTAATTCGTTAACATTTGCAAATTAAGTGAGGAACGCTTTTTGTTCTCTAGTTGTGTAATTAACTTGAATTTTTATATTTCATCATTGCAAATATATGTCATCTCTTGAAATCTACTGTATATGAACGTGGATGGCAGGTGCTTGTGAGATCACCTTGCTTCAAATAATTAACGTTGGCACGAAAGTTATGGTGGCGGTATCACTCTCGCCTCTACCGGGCAGTTCCACCTCATATTTGATTGCCGTGGGAGGTCTTGACAGTCAAGTTCACTTGTATGTCGGGGGCGTGACGGGGCAGGTACTTGATTCACTCTGGAGTTCTCAACCTCACTAGTCTGCTTTCTATACTGAACACTTGTCGTACCATTTTTTACTTACACTTGTCATTTCATGTTTGCTGTAGTTTAAACCAGTCTGCCACTTAAAGGGCCACCAAGACTGGATTCGAACACTCGATTTCTCCCTTCCTGTCAAGGATGAATCTGGCCTTGCAGTATATCTGGCAAGTTCTGCCCAGGACCGGATCATTCGCATTTGGAAGATTTCTGCAAAAAGAGCTTCATCAACTGACTTGAACACTTCTAGTCAACCAAGCCTGAAAATGTATATAGAAGGGCCTATTTTCAAGGCTGATGGTAACTCGTGGCAAGTATCTTTGGAATCCTTACTAGTAGGTCATGAAGACTGGGTGTATTCTGTGCAGTGGCAGCCTCCGCAGGAGATTGACGCTGATGGGACTCCTTTTCAATCAATGTGTGTTCTGTCAGCATCAATGGATAGGACCATGATGATTTGGAAACCCGATTTTAAGTCAGGCATTTGGATGAATGTGGTTACCGTCGGTGAGCTCGGGCACACGGCTTTAGGCTTCTATGGTGGGGCATGGGGTCCTCAGGGAAACGCTATACTGGCTCATGGATATAGTGGCTCCCTTCATATGTGGTCGGAGGTCGGAGACGATTGGAGACCCCAGCTTGTTCCATCTGGTCACTCTGCGCCGGTTGTCGATTTATCTTGGGGCAAATTGGATCGCTTTCTCTTGTCGGCAAGCCATGATCAGGTGATTCATGTTTTCTGGTGTTTTTACGTTCATTCAGCAGATTGTAGAGAACAAATTACGTGCAATGAGTACCACCTTCAAAACTACGTAACAGCACATTTTCTATTGACCGTGTGATATTACAAACATTTGAATTAGAATTCTCCTAATTTAGACATCAGTCACAGGGAGATGTGCAATCGGAAGATGACAATTCAGTAGGTCAATTATAGGAAGATACCCCATTTATTTCATTGAAATTGTAAGAAAGTTGTGAGGTATATTTTGGATGGTGACATAAGCAATATCTAAGTAGGTACAAGCGTGTGATCATAACTACGTCTCTTGATGAATCATTGGCAGGGCTTCTCATGGATCGCATCATGTTTATCTTGCCTTCTCACGATGTTCTCCCTATGGTTCTGTCTTAAAATTCTTGATTCAATCCAATTTCACTGAGAACCAAGTTAACATTCGGCCTTTTGCAACATGAATTACAATACCACAGGAATCTCCTCCACTTTATTAATCCGTGTTTCTGTTTTGTTAGACAACTCGTGTGTTCGCTTGCTGGGAAAGAGACGGAGACAAGTCGGGCTTTAGTCCTTCTTGGCATGAGATTGCGCGACCTCAGGTGCATGGGCACGATCTCAATTGCGTAGCAGTGGTCAAAGGTCCCGGAAACCAGCGTTATGTGAGCGGAGCAGACGAAAAAGTTGCAAGAGTTTTTGAAGCCCCTGGAGCTTTTCTAGACAGTCTTTATGCTTTTACAGGCACTGCGGATGCCGACGGTTTCAAGAGAGAGGATGTTCAAATCATTGGTGCCAACATGTCTGCTCTTGGCTTATCTCAGAAGCCAATCTATACGCAAGGTAAAACTCTCATATGAATTTAACCTCATTCATTATTTGGTGAATTAAGTGTGCCAAAATGTGACTTCCAAGTGCTCAGATGTGTTTTTAATTTCCTAACTGAAACCGTAGAGCTTGAAATCTAGGTCAGATTTAGATCTGAGAATTTAGATGAGAGTCTCAAACGGCTCCAGTTGCAGACGTGTGTCGCAAACCACACTGCTTCCTAGTTAGGAGCCCTTTCCCAAGACCTGAGAATCTGGAAGGGGTCTAGAGATATGAGATTTCTGATGAGTGCCAGGTCCAGACAGGCATCTTGAACTGCTCCGGTTCTCAGTGCGGCAAGTCTGTGAAATTATGCCAATGTATCAAATATGACCCTCTTCGCATCCCTAATAGATTGAATATACCTTACTGCGGAATTGAAGTTGCGGAGATGATTTTTGGGAATTATCACACCAGGTACAGGAACTGCGAGAAGAGACACAGGAGATGCAGAACTAAGCGGTGATCCTATGATGGAGGAATTACCTGAAGCAAGGCCCATGATCCTTACTGAGCCACCTTTGGAGGAGCACTTAGCTCATCACACACTCTGGCCTGAGGCACACAAGCTGTATGGTCATGGCAATGAGCTCTTTGCAATGTGCTGTGATCATGGTGGTCGGCTTCTTGCAACAGCATGCAAGGTAAATGGGCTTGCACATGGTGTTAATAGATTACCTTGACATGTGTTCTAGCTTGGGAAAATATTGACATGGTTTTTACGTGAAGAAATTCTTGATATCGACTGAAGTAGTTGTGCTGATTGATTTGTTTCTCCTTTGTGCAGGCTCAAGCCATGAACGTGGCTGAAATTTGGTTATGGCATGTCAATTCCTGGAGAGTAGCAGGGCGGCTGCAATCGCACACGCTGACAGTGACTCAGTTGGAATTTTCTCCTGATAATCGATTTCTGTTGTCGGTCTCCCGAGATCGCCACTTCTCAGTGTTTCGTCTAACACACTCAGGTATGAAATTTATCTTCTCTTTAGGAGACTGACATAGGCGGAAATTCCATCTTTCAGAACTAAGAACAGAATTATACTTCGTACTAAAAACATATGTACGGCATCGTTACTTCTACCGGTATTGGTATATTTTCCTTCTTTGAAGCTTGCTAAATGAAACATTTCAATTCCTACAGATATGGAGGCAACCACTCCTGGCCATTTAGGCACTTAACCTCGAAAATGCTGAAAATAAAAATAAAAAAGTACACCTTGGAAGCTAACAACCAGTCATAGTAACCTCCAAAATGTATGAAAACAATTCAAAAACGTGGGGCACAGTTTCTTCTTTCTATTGGTATATTCAATTACCTTCGTAGAGGCTTCGTGAATGATCTATTTCAAGCAATTTAGGCCAGGATACTTGAACACTGCATATTCGTTTTTTTCGTTTGAACGCTTCAATTGAGACTGTTATTGATGGAATAGGTACTGAAGAAGATGTACAACATAAGCTACTAGCAAGAGTGGACAGTCACAAGCGTATCATATGGGCTTGCTCGTGGAGTCCCTGCTCGCGTTTCTTCGCCACGGGGTCACGTGACAGAGCCGTGAAAATCTGGGAAGTTTTCGAAACGAGCGACAACAATTTTCAAGTGAGCCTCATCACAGCACTTCCTCCCTTCAAATGCAGCGTAACCGCTTTGGCCTGGGCCCCATTGACTTCGCTCTACATGCTTGCAATTGGGAAAGAAGATGGTTCCCTTGAACTGTGGAGGGGAAATTACCAGCAAGAGTCTAGGAAGCTAAATATGTCATTTTGCGCCAAAGTGGAGACATTTGTGTGTCATGCAGCTATGATTCACCGTCTCTGTTGGAGAGGCCTATCCACGTCTCCTGGACAGACAGAAACGGAGTTGAAAAGTAGTAAGCTTAGCCTAGAATTAGAGACGTTGCAGTTGGCTTCATGTGGAGCTGACCACACTGTTAGGATTTACGATGTTCACATCAGGTGACAATAGTTCTCTTTTGTTATGTATGCCCTTTGCTATGGGGTCACATAACATTTGTAAATCAAGAGAAAAATGTTCTCTGGAGTACACTACCCTGTGCCGTTGCCACAGTCAAAGCCAAAGCCAAATTCATAAAAACTTTAAAATTCAATATCTTTCACACCCTAAACCCAAATGCCACGAAACAAAGTTTGTGCACCAAGGGCTCCCCAATAATACCAAAAATGTGACTAGGGGACACATGGTGCAAGAGGCCTCATTGTATTTTTTGTAACAAATAGACAAAAGAAATAAACAAGACATAACAAACAACATGATTTAAATTATAGATAAATATCAAAAATGTGACTAGGGGACACATGGTCCAAGAGACCTCATTGTAACAAATGGACAAAAGAAATAAACAAAACATAACAAACAACATGATTTAAGTTATAGATAAATTGAGACCAACATAAACAAAACATAACAAACAACATGATTTTAAGTTATAGATAAATTGAGACCAACAAGGTACACATGTTTTAATGCCTTTGGTCAAATGACCATGTAAGTGACCTAAGGTTGGTTATAAGAACTAAGTCATCTTCTTAGTCAAGTTTGTCACATGTTAGAACTATTTATAAACTTGAAATTTGTTGAATTTTTACCTCATCAATTTTATGATTATTTAGAAAATGTTTTGGTTTTTTACAACAAAACAAATTCTACAATTAGATCTCAATTGCTTAGATGAAGTTTAGAATGAATAATAATGAATAATGGATGAAATTAAAGAGATTTTGTCCATCCAAATTCAAATTTAGTATTTAAGTACTCCCCCCATTCCAAAATGATCTTTTGGTTGACCTTGATTTCTTGTTCCAAAATGATTTTTCTACTCTAACTAGAACGAATAGCCCGCGAAATGAATTGGTCCTCCAAAATGAACAATTTCAATCAATACGTTCATCATGATGGCAAATTGTAATTGGCCTAGAGAATCAAACAATAGAGAGTAATTTCAAGAATGGAAGCTCCACAACAGCTTCAACTAGGATTTTAGGAGTTAATGGGTTCAGACTTTCGTTGGAAATCGTGGGTCTAGTAGTTATTGGGAAATACCAATGCAATCCCTTGCTTGTTTGTTAAAGTACATGCTCATCTATTTTGGGAGGTAGTTCATGTGGCAAGCAAGTTGGTCAACAGTGTATATGTCTAGTAATCAATGCAATAAGCAATGGTTATTATTCATCTATGTATTCATGGTGCAATGGCAATGCAAGAATCACAACTCACACTACAGGAAGAAAAAAAAGGACAAACAATGCACAAAGTGTTCAATTGATTGGCTGCAGTGCTCCTCCCAAAAGGCATCCACAAACCACATTTCAAATCTCTAAAACTTCAATTTGAAAATGAATCTAAAGCTCAAATTTGGAGGACAATAGGAGAGCATCTACTTTTATTTCTAGCTCAAAATGGAATTAAAAAATAATTATTTTTCACCTTAATCCGGAACATTAAGTTGAATAGGAAGATCATTTTAGAATGGAAGGAATAGTAGTTTTCAACTAAAGATTTTAGAAAAAATACCAAGTCAAATTGAAATTAGGAGCCAATAGAAAATGATGGATGAAGTTAAAATTGCCATCCAAAGGCATCTGTTCATAGTTTTTGCTAGGAATCTCAATTTTGGATGAATTTTATGTTTTTAGTAATGGCATTAGTTGATCTTTAATTTAGGGTTGATAAATTAAGATTATAACCTCATGCCCTTAAAAACCATAGTTTCTGAATTTCTTTCTTGTTTTGTATATTATTTTCTATATGTATGGAGAATTTTGTTAAAATGGTAATATTCCACATGCCATTTATACAAGTCAAGAGCATATACAACATCGCTTCTTGGCATGTCAACCTCATAGATGTGTCAATCCTGTCTCCAACAAGTCCAAATTGCAACACAACTCCAATGTTTCTTCACCCTGTGTCATCTTTCTATGAATTTTTCTCCATTTTTCAATCCCCCTTTGTGCCATTTTCACGGAATAATTGCAATTCTCCATATGAACAATTTTCAATCATGAATTTCAATATGACCCCAATGTTTGAAAAAAAATTGCTCATATTCTATAATTATAATGAACATAGGGTATACAAAAATAGCGCAAGAAACATTTTCTAGTGAAATATAGGATACATAAAATAAGGCAAATTTCAAATTTTAGGTAAATATAACCTTGTAGAAATTCAAAAAATTTACCTACATAGTCTCCATGGCCCCATGTAACAAGGACTTGAATGCATGGTACCAACAGACTCCTATGTAGTGCACCCCTCAAGGCTTCAATTTTAATTGTATGATGCAAACCTTTTTCTTTATTATTTTAGTTGTGGATTCAAATGGACCCCATAGTTACAAAATAGACTTTATATTTTTCAATAGAAAAACTCCATTGTAGCTCATTCAAAAATTGGCTAAACTAATTCTTACGTAAAGGTTGTCACTAGAATATGTCTTTTAATTTTTCGAAACTTGCTTTGAAATAGAAGATGCTAAATATGATTTTTGAAAATTATATTTACAATCAAGTTTCTAAAAAGAACTATGCAAGCCTTTGTTAAATCAATATTAAATCACATGATTTTCAAAATTAAAAAAATACAATATCTTCATTTAGAATTAAAATTTTTGATCTTTAAACTTCAAGTTATTTGACTATGTTTTTACCAAAAAAGCTCCAAAATTGCCATTTTTAATACAAGTACTAAATTTTGGGGGAGAAAAAAAATTTAGACATGTGAAACCATAGGATCTTAAGTACGTTGACTTGAGAACATGTGGATAAAATTTCATAAATTTTCACCATGTAGATTGCAAGATATGAACTTTCAATTTCACAAAAATCCTTTTTTTGGTCCTTCAAAAAATCAAGCAACTGCACTTCAGAAGCTCACATTTGTATGAAAAATGTACAAAATAATGGTGCTTCTTTAGATTTGTTCTTCAAGGAAAGTTGGCTACATGCTTGAAAATTTTCAAATCATTTGGAATTGTACAACATGTAGGAAAAAAATTGTAAGTAGAAAGAAGTAAAGAGTGATTCAAAATATGAAATTGTCAAAAATTTAGTTATGGAATTGAAAAATGCCAATTCCAATAGTTGTTATGTTGTAATAAAAAATCTAAATCCTATGATTTTATTTTTTTCAAAAATATTGAAAATTGAGTTAAATAAAAGATTTCAAAGTTTATTTTACAATAGAGATTTTAGAACTACCCGCAAACTAAAACTCCTCATAACTTTTGATTCATTGATCAAAATGGAATGATTTAAAGTTTTCCATGTATATATAAATCTAGAAAATCAATTAAAAAAAATTGTTTCTAAAAAAATGAATTTTTTAATCTGCCCCAACTACCTATTTACAAAAAAAAATAACATTTTAAGCCATGATTTTTTATTCATTTTTTCAAATGTCCTAAATTTTAGTGCTCATGAAAGAATGATATTCCTCATCCATACTTTCTATTAAAGTTTGGTCCAAAAACATGGAAATCTCTAGTCATACATACCTACTCAAAATTGTTATATTGCCAAATTTAGTAGGCTAGTCCTTTGGAGTTAAACTTTGAAGCTATCAACATTGCATTATATGAAAGTTTTATTTATTAAATATTCTTATTTATAGGAGGTCAAAGAAAAATCACAACTTGAAAATTAGAATTGGACTCAAGAGATTACTTTTACTACTTTGATAGAATTTTAACTACCTTTGTCAACTAGCTTAAATACTATTTCAATTCTATTTTTGTTTATTTGATTTTGCTCTATTTTATCTGTATGCTTTAATTAAATTTAAACAATTTTTGCAAATTTTTTGAAGCTCAAAATTGGGATGCAAGGACTTTTAATAAAGTTACACAATTCCACAAAGAGATTTTCTAAAAATAATAAACTACCCACCTTCCAAATGTACTCAAAGTGTATTATTTTTCTGCTAGTGTAGAGAATGCAAATTTTTTTTCAAACTGAGATGAAAGTGGTTTAGAATGAGCATCTTCAAGTTAGAAAAATGTCTTATTTTATATTATTTTAGTGAATTTTTTAATAATTTTCTAAAACTCAAACATCAAAGTGTTCATTTTCTTGCTATTTTCCATTTATTTTGTGTGTATAACTTCAATGATAAATTTTTCTAGGTTTAAATTTTAGGGACATACTATTTTAAATACATTATAAATTATCCATATTTTATTTCATTTGAAAAAATTTATTCAAAAAGTCACAATAGAACACTATGAATTGAAATAGGTTGTTTTGAGCTAGAAACAATAGGTGTTTCTTGCAACAACTTAGGGAAGAAAACTACATTTTAGGAGTAGATTTGCCTTTTTACCAAATTTAACCCTTAAAGGGATCAAGAGTCCTCTTGGTGGACTCTTGAAGGTTAGGTCAATTCCTATGATCCCAATTTTTGACATGTGTAGATAAGCTTAAAATCCAATTTGGGAAATTAAGCAATAGTTTATAATTCGTTACATGGAGGCTTTGCAATAGAGATGCTTCCAAATAAATTCCTAATTGGTCATTACAACCAAAAACAATGAAGAAAATGTTCTTTTATCTCTAAACATATGTTCTTGTTCACATAGTAATCCATAATTACTAAATTCTTTCTCTCCACTCTTAAGGGCCACAAGGATAAAGATCAACGCCCAAACTACTTCCTTAATCTTTAATTAATGCAAAAGTAATCTTTCTCCAACTTAGATTCTATTGCTAAACTTATCACTTGTCATCTTTGGCCTTGTCTTCTGGTCTGGGAACCATAGAATTTTTATTTACCAACTTGATTTGTACATCTTTAATCCTACAATTTGGCTTGAATGGCTTGATGTAATTTTGTCACTTACAGATCTTGTAGTCATTTCTATCCAACTGAAATTGCTCCTTTTATTCTTGGCATTTCCTCTCATTCAATAAAATCTATCCTCTCAATTGGGAATTGATCTTCTCATTCAATCATAGGATTAAGCACACTATATGACATCTAGCATTGACTTTCCAGCTATTGTTGTCCACATGACACACGTTAACAAATCAAACATCCCACTTGGGAACATACACATGCTTCTAGACATCATTTAATTCCAACTTGGCTGCAATTGAGCCATGGAATACTCTCACAAATTTCCAATTAGACTCACAAAATTCACTTTCACATTAATATATTGATCTCACTCCATTCACACTACTAAGGTCCATACTCCATAATTTTTCCATTGCACACTCAATCTTAAACTTGCACATACACTTCACACATGACATCAATTTGGCTAAAAAGATATTTTACTATTAAAAGAATTTGTTGAACAAATTTACTATTACACAAATTGTCACAATTTGCACCACATTCGACTAGCTTCCTCACCCATTGCTTCATCACTGACATCTCTAACTAAGACACACCAATTACATTAACCAACTAGCATTCTCATACTCACACTTTGCCACTAACTCCCACGCAATCACACACAAGAATTACACAACCAACTTGGACTGGGACTCACACTAACACTCTCAACAATGGATAAAAAACAAATTAGACAACAACAGTCTAATAGGGATTCAAAACCAAGTCATCACTATTAGAAAATTTAGTTTTTCTGTTGTTTTGGTCGTGTTGATCTGGTCAAAATTTGACAAAAAGAAATCTATTGAAATTTTTGTCAGATTTTGACTGGATCAATGCGACCAAAACAACAAAAAAACTAAATTTTCTAGTAGTGCATTTACACCCATTGTGGAAGACAACTGATTAAAGGTATGTTTGCACTTGGTGTTAAAAAGTGTTGTTATTGAGGATCTTAGGAATGAATTCAGACCTACATCTAGACTAGATTCACATTGCAAACATCACAACTAACATTAAGTGCAAACACACCTTAAACATAACTACCATTTTGGAACTGCCACTAAACTAGGTTACAAAACCAAATTGGCTGCCTAAAACTACCCAACTGACATCTGCATGCACCTTTCATCCATTGACTTGACTACTGACCTATAATTCCATATCACAACTACTTACAATTTAGTTGAATTACTTTGTCCAAATTGGACACAAAACTTGTCAAAATGAGATAGAAACACACTCAAATGTACACCCAAAACTCAAAATTTAACACCCTCAAAAAATTCTACAACATGATTTTTTGAAACTTTATTTGAAGATATAAAAATTCATTAGCTTTTGGAGAACATAATTTATATTTCAATTAGTGCTTGTTAACAACATTATGCATTTATGCCACCCAAAGCTCATAATAGAGGATAATGGGCAGTACAATTTTTTTTTTTTTTTTTAGAAACTCAAAATAAAAATTTTAAAACTTCGTTTGTCATAGAAATTAATTTTGTCCACATGGAAAGTTTTGGTTAATTTTATTTGGATTAATGATGAGAATGTTATTGGGAATCTTGTTTTTAGGACCATGGTTGTCATACTGGACAAGTAACTATTCATTTCTTGTCCTGTAGGATGAGTTATTATTCATCAAATGTACCTCTCAAGTACATTTGATGAATAGTAACTCGTCCTACAAGACGAAAAATGAATAGTAACTTGTCCAGTATAGCAACCATGGTTAGGACAATCATAACATCTTCGAAAATTAACTTACAAGATCCTTTTTTTAACCCAATTTTCACAATTTTTAAGAAAAAAGGTTCCACATGGTGTAGCTGTTTGCAAAAATAGTCTCACCATTGTGACTAGTGTGTTTCAAATTAATAATTCCACATGAGAGATATTAATGATTTAATTTTTTTATCTGTTGTTTTCTACTACTTAACATTTTTTTTAGAAATGAAAATCAATTTTTTGTTCACAAGACTTTCAACTACATTCTTCATCATATAAAAATTTTAATTCAAAATCTTCTTTACAAAATTTTTAAGTTGAAAAGATTTAAAGTCTTAAAACCTAATTAGACTAGCTTTAAGAAAAAATATTTTCTTCACTTTAAATTCAATCTATGTGTTGAAAGTTTTTGAAATTTCTTCCTTACAATCTCATAATGGGGAATTTCATTAAAATGGCGAATATTTTGTAACTTTGACATCCCACAGTTTAGACTGAGCGGTCTGAAATCTAATACACTAATAGATTTTAGACCGCCCGGTCTGAACTGTGGGAATGGCAATGGCACATGGAACATCGCCATTCTAATGAAATTCCCCCATCATACTAGTTTTAAATCCAAGATCCTATGATTAGATATGTAGAAAAATTAAAGAATTTTGTACTTTACAATAGAAAATTAGAAATAGTAATTTTGAAATTTTGAGGAATTAAAGGTCTTAGTCTTTAGGGATTAAGGCAACCAAAATGTTAGGAATGTTTTTCTAAAAGTTGTAAACTCCTACTTTATATGAACCTCTCTCTATAAAAGGTGGCCAAGAATTTTGATTGTCCTCTTACAATTATTGCATGCTTCCATGCAAAGTCCCCAATTCTTTTGTATTTTGTACATTAGGGGAAATCACAATTGTAAAGCCCTCCCCATTCCTGTTTCTAAACCTACTTTTCTAAACCTACTGAAAGTAAATATGTCGAACATTACAAATGGACACATGTCGTCCATTCAATGAATTTATTGAAGATTTCTTACTCTTTTGCAAAGCATGCATTAGGTTTTAATGAACTCAAAGAAAGCCCTATTCACAAGCCACAATGAATGGTTGTCATACTGGACAAGTTACTATTCATTTTTCGTCCTGTAGGATGAGTTACTATTCATCAAATGTACTTGAAAGGTACATTTGATGAATAGTAACTCTTCCTACAGGACAAGAAATGAATAGTAACTTCTCCAGTATGACAACCATGCCACAATGAGCTATATTTGGCCCAATGACCCATTCTTGCCTTTAATTGTTAAAGCATTTCAAAGTCCACAATGGCAAAATCTAGATGATGAACCAAACATTTCTAAACAATGATAAATAACATCTCATTCATCCAAAGCAATACTTTGAATGTTTAAATCCTTTATGACCTATTTGATGAAGTCAAACTAACTAACTAACTAAAGGTTTGTTTTCACTTAGTGTTAAAGACTTAAAGGATATCGTTACTAAAGGTCTTAGAAATGAATTTACACCTACTTTTGGATTGAATTCTCATTGCAAACATCACCCCTAACACCAAGTGCAAACATAGGTTTTCCCTTAAAGGACAACGGGATGACCTTGGAAATCATCAATTTTCATGATTGTGTGAATCATTGGCTTAAAAAAGTGCAAAAGTATTCATTGGAAGTCAAAATACTATAGAAGACCTCCTTTTTTCTTGCAAAATTTTGAGGATGAATACTTGCACTTCAGTTGAGGGTTAAGTAAATGTATTTACACAAAAATAACCAAATATGAGCAATAATTTTCAGTATTTCTAAAAAGGGAAACGGCGTTAAGCGGCTGGTGTACACCTGCAGTCGCACGACCTGCAGTTTAAAATTTTCGTTTGTGTCAGAAAAAAATACAAATACAAATGTACGATAGTGCAGTCTCCAGTGGCGTTCTCCATGCATGCACACTGTGTTGACAGCGAGCCCCATTACCACCGATGCAACATGGTCTACAGGGAAAGTTCCCGAGTTCCGCTCCTCCTGTAATACGCTGCCAATCCACCTCTGCACTGGAATCTGGAACCTAGAATTACTCGGAGTCCGCGCCTAATAATACAAACCCCCAAGAGAACAGTAAATGATTCGATGCACAACCGACACGCTGCATGCAATCAATCACGTCCTAGCATGCACTTCCGGCCAGTCACTTTGCTGCAACTCGTTAATTACTGCAACCCATCCACTTCGGAATTAGCGTACGACAGTATTGCCTCTCATTCGATCAACCCAATCAATCAATCCAGTAAATTCATGCCTGGTCTGCCATCCACACATATGCATGTGTGGATCAGGTTTGCAATCACTACTATTCAGGAATGTGGAGATTGTTCAATTTCTATCAGCTGGCGCAATATGCATTTCTGTTGTCTGGCAGTTCGATATCGACTCTGGTTGCCTCGAATGAAATGTCCTTTGATACCAGCGACAAGTCCACATTTACTTAAGGTCCACATTGTACGAACGTTGCCGAAAGTGAAAATTTGCCAATTCAATGAAAAATCACAGCGATCGATCGAGGTAGATCAGACACGAGATCGATCATCACAGTAATTAAACTGATGCGGTTCCAGTAAATAAATGTATGGTCTGGTGGAGTATAAGTTCGGATGTTGAGCACAGTTTTTTCGAAACGGCATTTGTGCACTTGAAATTCCTCATTCTCATCACTTGAACGTCATATCTTGCCTCTCCGATATTCGTCATGAGAGTGAATATGCGGTTCTTATTACCCAGGAGAATTTAATTGGAAGTCTGGACTTGAGTGAAGGCCGGCGGCACCCGGACCACTACAAGGACCGGGTGTGCTTCGAGTGGGCTGTAGCAGTTCCAACTTCCAAGGAAGTGGAAACTGGAAACTGCGAATTTGCCCATTACTATCTATTCCAGGCACTGACACGACTGGACCCAGTCCCTGAGGATCAGGTAATCGACATACATTCACCTCCGTCAACAGGGCGTAGTTTATGTCGATCCCCTGGATATTCCGCATCGAAGGCCAGATTCCGCACTGGGATTTTATTGCAAAGAAATCCCAGTGTCCGTCATTCCGACGTGCTTCGAATTGTGACTAACTAAGTCTTTGTTTTTTCCTCGGTATGGGATATTTCGATAACCGGAAAAGCGTTGTCCGGAACTCTAGATCGATACTCAGTCCACGAGATTAGATTACTGAGTGGACAACGAACGACGTTCCCAAGAAGGGTGCTTTTGAAATTCCCTCACGGCTCGACGTGTGCCGTAAGTTCCGGCGGAAGCTTGGAACATGCAAGAAATGGCTTCCAGGATTGCTGCAATGAATATGACGACGACGAAAGTTCAGTCTGTAGTTCTGTACTGATGTCATGGCCGGGGCGAACCGACGACCCCCTCACTCGTCCCCGAGGGAAAACGCTTAAATTTTTAAATTTCCACCCATGATAAAATTTTCAAATTTTGAATTTATATAATTAGAGACCCCAGGTTAGCAAAATTAGATATGGGTGGGACAATAGGTAAATTAATCAAGCACAAAATAGGGGTCCTTTTTCTTACCTGCACCCGTGGGATGACTTGGGGGGTCAACGAGCGAGGGAGTCGGTTCACCCGACCTGGTGTCATGGGCCCAGTGTTGTTTTTTGCACGAGTTTTCGCCACTTTAGTAAAGGGAAATCACAAGAGGCTATTATTCGTATAGAAAGTTAAAGTTTTACTTTACACCAAAAAATACTCAGAGTTCTTCCTGCTGTATTTTCAATAACCAAAGTATACCGAAATAAATTACATGTACAAAGACAGTACAGTATCGCCACCGTCGGGTCACCGCGCCACCGTCGGGTCGCCAATCCCCCACGGTATACCGTAGGCTGCTTGACGTGCCTCAACAGTATGCCGTCTAGTGCTGCCATGGAACTCCCCACCGTTCACACGACCAAAGCGCCTCTGCTGACTTTGTGCTGACTCGGTTGCTAAGAATTTCAGCATGGAAGTTTTATTAGTGCTACCCACTAATTTCCTCCAATTCTCATGTTGAACCGGGTTTTTTCAAGTGCCAAGTTTGGTTTCTTTCTTTTTTATTCAAAATAGAAATTTTTATAGATTTTTTCACTAGTTTTTTTGACAATGTTTTCAAATTACAACTAGGCTTTTTCCCCAATTTCACCGGCTAATTTTGAACTAGCCGACGGTTCTTCCCGGATTGCATTCAACATATCATGGTTAACCCTTAATCCTTAAAGGATAGGCTTGTGACTGTGGAAGTCATCCCTTTTGGCATTGTGTGAATAGTTGGTTTAAGAAAATCGAAACTTATTAGAAGTCAAACTACTATAGAAGACCTCCCCTTTTCATGCAAAATTACAAGGGTGAATAGTTGCACTTCTGTCCTCTCTATCATATATCAACTAAAAAATGGTCATCGCATCATCGTTTATAGGTAGGTTTAAAAAAAGACTCAAATCTCCTTGAAATTTCTTGTTATAGTAATCACCATCTTGTTTTTGAGGACAGGCTCTGTCGCTTTGCATAAGACTGTTTCAAATAACAATCTTGCAACTCAAGTTGCAGTTCTATTTTCCTTCTCTACGTTGCACTAAGGAAAAATTCGTAAATTTTGCTATGCCTAGTTGCCAAACAAGTTCTACCAACATCATAGTGAGGTGATTTGGAAACCAACTTGCCTTTTGACCATTTCGGACCCATGTATAAGCCATATACGAGACAAAGGTGGTAATGCTCTTACTCAAATAACACATGATGAGTACATCTCCACTCTTGCTTAGAAAAACAAGCATGGAAAACTATTTGTTGTGGGATCTAGAAATGAAAAACCTACTACCATAAGAGCACTTCCCCAACCATACTTGGACGTTCTTGGTTTCCGGATTTCAATTAATTTTTTGATAGTTTAGCACTATTCACTTCCGAATGCACTATTCACTATTCTCTTCTAAATCAAAGATTCTTTAACAATAATTTGTACGATTGGGCTTCAAAGAATGTTGGCCAAACTAGTTTTTTTCTCATAGCCAAGATTAAGGGCCTCCTTACATGTATCAGTCATAGGAGGAATTGCATAGCAGGTGCTACAGGGAAAAGTAGGCATTGCACTTTCATGTGGACTTGGTAGGTGAAGAGGGAAACAATAAAAAAAATTCACACGTTTTAGATTCCATAATCTCCACCAATGAGGTCCACTCATATTGGTAAAACTTCAACTCCTCCTTTCTTGCATGCCTGCCCCCCACAATACAATCGGTAGATGTCAGGTCGGTAAGTACGTGAGTGCGTAGGTCGATAGGGCTGGACCGCTGGAGCCACTTCTGTCTTCTTGTTTGCATTAACTCTGAAACTTGCCCACTAAACGAGCATGCAAGGAGGCCCTAACGCAGCGTGTTCGTGGTGGGAGACGAGAATCTGCCTGGGCTCAGCATAGCAGCCTGGGTCTAGACCCTTTCCGGAGCAAGAGTGGAGATGCTATGAGTACATGGAAGAAATAGCTCGCTCCTTCTCCAAACTTAAAAAAAAATATATCACTGCATGCGCTACTGTAAATAATGCAAATGCATTTGAATTAGCGATACAGTATGCCGGGCCAGAGCATGTCGGAACACGGAAGTGGTGGTGTGGTTTCATAACAGAGGATACTGTAACGTGGGCGAGGAAGACGGTGCTAGCTTTCGATTACGACCAATCAGAGCTGCAACCATTTCTCTCTACAGTCAGTTTATTTGTGCGGAAACGAAGGTCATGACAGACGATGTGCCAGTTCCGATGCGCCCACTTCCGCTCTTTGCAAGTTGCGTTTCGCTAAGCTTATTTTGGGGGTTTGTTTTCGTGGGAGCGACCGCCAGGAGTGAACCCCGGAGCAGAAACCAATCACCTCGCACTCCGGAGTCCGGAAACTAAGTCCGTCGATCATGACGCTGTTCATGAATGGACATTATTACCGCTTAGAATAGGTGGTGCCATAACATTATAACCACTATTTAAAGGCGAGGGTGGGGTCTGGAATGGTATTTACGCGGGTCAGCTCACAGTCCTCACACTGTAGGAAACTGCATCAGGCACCGTCCTTGGATGAGATTATCCCTTGTAACGCCGCGGGTAACGCCGCCGCGGACACTTAGTGTGCGATGGATGACAGAGAATTTTTCTATAAAGGACAGAAATGCAACTATTCATCTTCGGAGCTTTGTTGAGAAAAGAAAACATTTTGTACGGTAGTAAGTAGTTTGACTTCCAATGAGTACTTTTCCATTTTTTTAAGCCATTGATTCCCACGGTTTTAAAAAATGATGAATTCCGCAGAAACCAGCCCATCCTTACAAGGTTAAGGTAGAGGCAGCAGTAGTGGATCACTTAAGCGATTTTGGAGCAAATGGTGAGGAATATGGGATGGTGGAGATTTTTCTCATGTAAGAAGATAGGAAATACGGGGATGCTTAATTTTTCAGAATTGTATTCTTGAAAATGAAGTTACTATGAATTTCAAGAGCCAAAAAGTATCGTTGACCCATAGTCAATGTTCAGACTATATTCTAGTTCTGATTAGTGAAGAATTACTTTCTTGCTCATCTCTTCTTACTGTCTTGCATACTACTTGGTGACGTGTGTCATGACCTTATTAGTCTCAACCTTGAAAAGGACAAAAAACACACCATTCCAAGCTTGAGTTCGGGCCTGAGGTTGGAAATAGCACTCCATGATTTTTATTCGTCAAAACATGAATTACTGTGAATTTTTTAGCTGCAGACCCATACCGGTCATATGGACCTTTGCAATTCCAACCATTGGTTGGTTGTAAAATCCACCCTGGGATTGGTTGCAAAATCCACCCAAGGGTGGTTGCAATATTGAAAGCCTTGTAGCCAATCATAATGCGCCACAAGTGCATCAGAAACGATGCCATAATTTACGGTTGCTCACCTACAAGTTGGGTACTGGCCGTGGATGCTTCTATTTTAAATAGCTTTTATATATGGTTGTGCGCTCATTACTGAGCAGCGTGTAGGGATATACAGTACCACCATTTCCAACATGTAACTTGGGTTATTTATTTATGGAAATGCACCAACTGCATGCGGTTCATCAAGTGAAGACAATGCCGGCTGGTGAAGAGAAGTCTGGTAACAACAAGACAAGGAAAAAACAGTCAGAAAGGAGCATACAAACAGGGCTTTTTTTTTATTTTCATTTTTAACCCTTTCTGTGGCCGTGGAAATCATCCTTTTGGCATTACGTGAATAGTTGGTTTTAAAAAAAATAAAAATCCAAAAGCACTCATTGGAAGTTACACTACTATACAAAACCTCCCCTTTTCATGCAAAAATCCGAGGATGAAAAGTTGCACTTTTGTGCTATTGAGAAGGATTCTCTATCATTTATCGACCAAAAAAATGTTTGCAGCATTGTTTATAGGTTAATGAAGTGGCAAAGTGACGATATGAAATGTTATAGTGGTGCTCCAAATTTCAACATTCATTCACATATTAGATAGAAAATATCACGTTAGGACATATTACATATCCATAATTTTATTTTCATCTACAATTTGGAGATTTTGTCCAATATCTTTTTCTAAATTTTGAAAAAACTACATGGTTTGTTGCCACTTTAATTTAAGCCAAACTATTTCTTCCTGGTACCAAAAAAACAAAACAAAAACAGTCTTACATACAAATAGTGTTAGTTAGTACTGAAAGTTGGTATTGAAATGAAAAAAAGTTGGTCCAACTTGTTTACATTCAGCAAGTTTCTATTGGTGCGATGTCAATGGGTCCCAAAATTACCAATGTTAAACTCACCAAAGTTTGGTTGCAAATTCATGAGAAAATAGACAGTCACCTTTTGTTAAGTAATGTACTCATCTTGTAAATTTTAATTTGTCTCTTTTTGTGACAAAAAGTAAATTTAGAAAAATCATCCATTGTCAATGAATTGCAAGAGAAGTGCATTTGGGGGCCTTCAAAGTAAGCACCACTAGGGGTAGTCATATCTCTTCCGAGAAGCAAATTTTCTTGAAGAATGCAAAGTTGGTGAGATAAAAGAGGAGCCAATGTGAAGCTGTTGTGCAAGAAGGTGTGACACTCCTTTTGTACTTGAGCAACATGGAAAATTTTATTGGAGAACAAGATTCACTATCATAAATGCTATGGAATGCTAGTGGCACAAGCAATGCTAGTCTTGAACAAAACTCAAAGTGAAAAACTAAGACAGAACTTGGAGTGCATCAAGTAAGCAGTGAAAGTGTTTAAAGAAGAGTGAAAAATTGTCAAAGAAAATTTTCTCCAACCAATTTCTTCACCTCTAGAGGAGAAGAACAGGGGTAGTCACACCTTCTTCATCTCAAGTTCAATTCTTGGAGAATTGAGACGTGGTGGTATTGTCTATATGGTTGTTCATAGATTCTGAACCTCTCAACCTCCAAGGTTTTTGAAGTACCATTCTTTTCCCCTACAAGTAAAGAAACGGGTTGAAGAAAATTTTCTCGGAAGATTTTTCACTCTTGTGTAGCTTACTTTCACCACAACTCAAAGCATCTCCGCTTTGTTACACTTGAGTTTTGTCTATGCTGCCTACACCACTTGCAAGTCCATCGCAACATTTACAACAATGAATCCGGTTTCTAGAGAAAATGTTCCATGCTACTTATGTTCTGAAGGGGTGCAGGTACATCAGCTTCCTCTTTTCTCTCACCAAGTTCGCATTCTTCAAGAAAACTTTGCTTCTTGGAGGAGGTGTGGCTACCCCTAATGTCACTTCCAAATCCTTCTACAATGAAAGCTCCACAACCCACGGAGAGCCACACAGAGAGTACCACGTCTCAATTCTGAGAGAATTCAGCTCGTGGTGAAAAGGTGTGAAAAGCAGGGCTGTTTTTTTTGGCGAAATTTTGCCAGACTGTCAGAAATCTGACCTCTCTGGCTTCGTCCCTCCCAAAACTAGCCTCTGTAGTGCTGCCAACAGGGGGCACTGTTAAAAAAAAAAAACGTGGTGAAAAGGTGTGACTACCCCTACTCACTGTGACTTGGCAGCTGGTGAGATTCGTCGTCTGGCTCTTTTGTTGTGGAGAATCAACTCCAATATGAAAAAGCTGTAAATGAGTAACTAAAGTTGTATGATCGAATCCGTCAAGCTTTTCAATAAATTGGAAGGATGAAGTACATTCAAAGTGGGATGAAAAAAAAAAAAAAAAATCTTTTCTGCCTGTTGATTATTGAGCGACACTCACACAGGGCACTCTTGAGTTCCCATCAGCGTTCACAGAACTGGCCAGAATTTGCTCCATTGCTGTTGAACCCATAAATGACGGTTGCGATGAATCCTTGTGTGTAGGACAGAAATGCAACTATTCAGCCTCTGGAATTTTGCATGAAAAACGGAGGTCTTGTGTAGTAGTTTGACTTCCTACGGGAGACACAGAGGGCAGGGGACACTCTCAAGTTCCCATCAATGTTTACAAAACTGGCCAAAATTTGCTCCATTGCTGCTGAACCCGTAAACGACCGTGCAATGAATCCTTGTGTGTAGGACAAAAATGCAACTATTCAGCCTTTGGAATTTTGCATGAAAAAACAGAGGTCTTGTGTAGTAGTTTGACTTCCAATGAGAGACACAGAGGGCAAGGAACACTCTCGAGTTCCCATCAACGTTTACAAAACTGGCCAAAATTTGCTCCATTGCTACTGAACCCGTAAACGACCGTGCAATGAATCCTTGTGTGTAGGACAAAAATGCAACTATGGAATTTTGCATGAAAAATGGAGGTCTTGTATAGTAGTTTGACTTCCAACGAATGCTTTGACCAACTATTCACATAATGCCAAAAGGGATGATTTCTAAGGTTGCAGGCCTGTCCTTTAAGGGTTCAAATTTTCAATAGCTAAATGTACATTGGAGAAAATCCTTGGAAAAATTAGATTTTAGCCAGGACTGCAATAAACAATAGAATTTGATAACCCATTTGCAACTTCCTCTACATGGGAATTAGCATCTATTTAGTCACTTTTTTGTTGTAGTTTTCCAAGTAATCCTTTACAACTTGCAAAATCCTTTTTTCTCTAGTTTTTTTTTTATAATACTACTCACTCTCAAGGTAGGCAAAGTTGATGCATATTTGTCTTGAAGGTAACATAGAGCATGAAATTCCATAAACTATAGTAAACTGGCCAATTACTACACAAACAAAATTCAAATCCTTCTCCACATAAATATAAAGACTTGCATGTTTTGAAATTTGGCTTGATTGTTAAATGTCACAATAAGATCCACCTTCAAAGAATGAGATTTCTTCCTATAAATTTTATTGCAATTCAAAGGCGATGCACTTGAAATCTAGTTAAAAAATTTCTTGCAACCCTTCACCACACCGTGGTACAAATTTTAGTTCCCATCGTAATTGAATTGGTAAAATTTTGAATTGCGTAGTTACTATATATATTAATTGGCAAAGGTTGTTTGTTGTGCGGTTCTTGAATGTGTGCAGTATATGACCCATTTACTCTAGATAGCATATGGCACTAAATTCCATAAACTAGTTATGGGATCACTGGTTCCCATTGGTTCCCATTGACCAGCTAGTGTTCCCAAGACTGATCCCACTTGCATCCAAGTGGGCACGCGGGGTCGCCGGAGAGCCCACTTGCCCTTGGACGTTGGACAGTTAGAAAAGCCGCGATGAGAACCGGCCGCGTCGCCGCGAAGCCGCCGCGAAGCCGCATGTCGCAACCCCATTCGTCCTACCCACCCGCATCCGCTGCCCCTTCCCCGCCCCCACTACCGGATTGGGTCCTCCTTCATCGCTTCATGCCCGATATCTTCAGCCTCACGTGCACTTTATCATCCCATCCCACTCAATCCAGGCTCCACATTAATCTAAAGCTTACCCGCTGGAATTATCAGCCCCGAGAGCTTGAATTGGAGCCGCCGCTCGCGTCCAATCTCGGTAAGGACAAGTGTGTGTTGCAGCAGAGATTCAGTCATCAGTAGAGTCAAAGATCTGAATCCAATCTCAATCCAGAGATTCAAATATCTCCGCAATGGGATTGCTACTGCTCGATCTTGGGGTAGAGTCTCGGAAAGGTTTCGGGCCCTGGTGGAGTCGGATTTATTGGATTTACTTGCCAGCTTCGTGGGGCGAGAGTTTGAATGGGGATTGCGAGTGCATTGAGAAGAAGCGTTTTTTAATGATTGATTGATTTGTATCTATCGTGTTTGCGTGAGAATTGCGGAGGTTTCTGTGATTGACAGAAATCTTGAACGGGGAAAAAAGAGGAAGCTTTGGGGATTGATTGGGCTTTGTGAGATTGAGGGGAGGACGTGAGGGGTGAGATTCAAACCTCTCCGCAATGTGGTCGCTAATTAAGAGTCTCAGGAATAGTTCTGACCCCTTGTTGTTGAAAGAAAGGTTTTCGGTGTACCTTGACGGAGGAAGAAGTGCTCATTGGGTGGAGTTTGAAACTGAGTCTCATTTTATTACAGCTTCGGTGGGAGAGATTCTGAAAAAGGGGTTACGTGTGCATACAAAGGGAAATCTCTGGTGAGGGAAATCTTGAACAGAAAAAGGGAAAGGTATTTGGCGTAGCTTGACGAAAGAACCGCACATTGATTGGGTTGAATCTGAGTCTGTTTTGATCGCAGCGTCGGTGGGAAAGAGATTACGGGTGCCAGACTTTTGTAATCTGGGTTTCATGAGATTTCGAGGCTTCTTTCGTTGATGGAAATCTTGAGTTCACAGGGAACTAGAGAATTCTGTTTTGATTGAGTGTTGCGAGATTGAGGGGAAGCTGTGAGCTTTGATTTCTGAATGCAAAGGGTTGTGTGTTGCCAGGACAGCGGGGTTGAACTTCGGAAAATATCTTGGACCTTGCGACTGTCGGACGCTGTCGAATTAGCGAAAAGTTTCGTGATTTCGTGGCACTTCCCGATGGCTGAGCAACCGACGCTTCTGGAGGCGCATAATGTGCGCATCGTGGGCATGGGCGAAGAGATTGTAGTCCTCGGGCATGGCTTCGGCACGGACCAGTCGGTGTGGCAGCACGTCATCCCGCACCTGGTAGAGGACTACCGCGTCATTCTGTTCGACAACATGGGCGCCGGTACCACAGACCCCGAGTATTTCAGCTACTCCCGGTACTCCACGCTCCACGGCTACGCCGACGACCTGCTTTCCATTCTGGAGGAGCTTGAAGTGGAGTCGTGCATCTTCGTGGGCCATTCAGTTGCAGGGATGGTGGCGTGTCTCGCGTCCTTGGAGAGGCCGGAGGTCTTTGAAAAGATCATCACCATCTCAGCATCGCCCAGGTAGGAGCCAAGTCAAGTCGCGCCATCTCATGAATTAAAACGACAGAATGTGTTTGTGGAGTGCTTGAGTTCTGAGTCTGTGTTGGTTGTTGTGGAATTTTTGTACATTGTGAATGCATTTTGGTTTATGGGTAGTGCGCATTAATATGATGATTTAGGTAGTGATACGCAGAGGTTTTCTATTGGAAGTTTGGCAGATTCAAAACCTTTTTCTGTGTAGAAAATTATATTAAAAAAAAGGAGTTTGATCCTGGCTCAGAATGAACGCCAGCGATATGCTTTACACATGCAAGTTGAACGTTGTTTTGAATCAGAATAAGAACAAAGTAGCGTATGTGAATTCCTTCGGAGGCTTCGAGCAAGAGCAGCTTGTGGAATGCTTGATTTCTGAGTCTGTTGGTTGTAGCGGGGATATTTTGCTAAGTATCTGAATGATACGGATTACTTTGTTGGCTTTGAGCAAGAGGATTTTGTAGAATGCTTTATTTCTGAGTTTGTTGGTTGTGGCGGAATGTTTGTTTAGATATTTGAATGACGTGGACTACTTCGGAGGCTTCGAGCAAGAAGATTTGAATCAGTTATTCGAGGCGATGCAGTCGAACTTCAAGGCGTGGGTGTCCGGTTTCGCTCCCCTGGCCGTCGGAGCCGACATTGATTCCATGGCAGTCCAGGAATTCGGCCGCACGTTGTTCAACATTCGACCCGACATCGCCTTCAGTGTTGCCAAGACCATTTTCCAGAGCGACTTGCGGTCGATGCTGCCGAACGTCACCGTCCCGTGCCACATCTTGCAAAGCAACAAGGACTTGGCCGTGCCTGTGGTGGTCGCGGATTATTTGCACCACACGCTTGGCGGCCCCACGATCGTCGAGGTTTTACAAACCGAGGGCCACTTGCCGCAACTGAGTTCCCCCGACGTGGTGATCCCCGTCTTGAAACGACACATCGTCGGAAGCTTGCGGTGACGAGTCTCCAAATCCTAATCCTGTATCATCGCATATTCTTCTCAAATTGGACAAATTCTTTCTCGAATTATCTTAGGATGCAACACCAGAACTTGAAGATCGGGACCTTTTTTCTGCGTGCGTGGATTGGAAATAGATTGGGTGCCGGTTAATTGATTGTTACCATGGAGTATGTCGACTCCGATGTTGGCATCGACGGTTCGCAATCTGTTGGCTAGTGCCTTTCAAAAACGTTCAATCCAGCGCTGTAGGTGCACTGAATACATAGAAACCCAGCTGCATTCTGGGACCCCGTCTTTACATAGAACGCATGATGACACGAATAATCCACTAATTTCTGTGGAAAGTGGCATGTCTGGCTGTTTCCGGACATGACGACATCGGGTTGTTTGATTTTTCTTTTGTCAGTCCAGTACACCAGCGTAAGTGTAGAAAGAAAAAGGTCTGGTTTCCAAAGGGGGATCATGCCCGTGTTGCTGCAGTTTCATGCTGCGTTTTCACGAACTCTTGGTTTCGACGCATGAATTCAAGTTTGTACATGGAGTACCCATTGCAGTACTGTACTGTACATCAATATATGTAATATTGACCGTTAATTAACTAAAGAGGTGTGTGATGCATTACAGAATTCGTTCCATCGCATTGTTGCTCTGGTGATTCTCTTCTGATTGCCCGAAATTCTGTATTCGGTTGGTGTGGATGAAGAGCTTCAGTTCCAGTTACTGAATGAGCTGATTTCAGTGACAAAAGAATCGAATTGTCGGTTTGATTCGATGTTGTGTATCAACTGCGTGTTCTTCATTCCATCTGTGAGTCTTCAATCCGTCTTTTCCTGAAGATGATTCATTGAACTTGACTTGTATGATTCTGTGCAGGTTGATTGTTACCTCAAATGTTTGTTCCAGAATTTTAGAGTGAATAATCCTACTGATTGCAAGTTCAATGAGCCTAAACTTTAAAAAAAAACATGTATGTTTTTTGTTTTGAATTTGTGAAGTTTCCGAAGTAGTCTAATGGAATGTACTTCACTCCCTACTGACAAATGTTAGCCAAAGCCTCGTTTTGAAATCTGAAGTTCAAATTGTTGGAATATAGGGAATTTCATTCAAATGCATATTCCATATGCCATTTTCAGTCCACGTGGTCTAAACTATGAAGTGCCATTTAGGATAGGTATACATTTTAGATTGCATGGTTTGAACCATAAAAGTACCAAAGTTGAGGAATGGCACCATTTTAACGAAATTCCTCATGGATGTAGATCTTTATTTCCTTTAGTAGAAATAGTAAAAAAGATCATGCCTCCTGTGTACTTATGACCATACAAAATAACACTTGTGAATCACTTGTTGGATTGTATGGTGCCTTCATCCTAGAACACCAGGCTAGTTGCTATAAAAATCATCCTTTTTGGTGCCTTTTGAATCATTTGCTAAAAAAAATCAAAGACACTCATTGCAGAGGTCAAACTATTGTCCACTTATATCTTTCTAGATGCCCCCTACTTGATTTTAGAATACACAAAAAATCAAGGATTCTCCTACACCATACTCAATCTCTTTCATTTGTCACTACTAGTAGACAACTTCTTTGAATAGATTGACTTCCAAAAGATTCTAAACAAATTTGCTACATTAGAACAATTATAGTTACTACTGCCGTTACCTAGGACTTTGGTCACTTGAAATTTGAATATGCAAGTGGGCATAGTTAACATTATTGAACTATTTGAATTAGTTTTATTGGGTCTTTCTAGAAGTAAAAAAGAAGATTCAAAATTCTTGTAACATGCATTTTTTAGACTCCCTAATTGAATTAAATATTAATTTTCAAAGTACTAAACCTATAAGTATGTCCAAAAGTAATGCTAGACTCTCATTTCGACAAAGGCTTTACATTTTAGGTATAGGTTTTGAATACAATTGAGTCACCTACCAATCTTTTTTTGTTAAAGCAACATGCACCCTAGAAAGTATGTAGATGGGGAATTTTGTTAAAATGGCAACATTCCATATGCCATTTTAAGCCCACCTGTTCTGAATTATAAAAGTAACATCAAGGATAGGTATAGTTTTCAGGAATTTTGGAGTTTTATAGATTTAAGAAATCTATGAATGCTATAGATTTTAGACTGCACAATCTAAATTGTAAAAGTGACATCTAACACAAGTATAGATCTCAAACATCTAAAAATGGTATAGATTTAAGACATCTATGACATTTGTACACTTCAGATCGCTCTAAACTGAAAAAATTGCCAAAGTAGAGGAATTATTCCATTTTAACAAAATTATCCATGTAGGTACAATCTATCTCTTAATCCTATCAATACATACATATGTTCATCAATTATTAATAACTTCATCCAAATATTGGCATATCTAATATTAATTTGTAAAGGATTTGATGATTTCATAAAAAAATTTACCCACATTTTTTAAAATTAAAGTAGCTTGGCAAAAATTTGTCAAGACTCTATAGGACAAAGATTCAAACTGCCTACGTCACTTTTGCTTGTAAAATTTTTGGATGATTCATTATCTTCTAACTTGCAATTAGTAACTAGCCTAGTAACTAGACTGCAATTAGCCAAGTAAAATGATGCACTTCACAAATATACCATCTATCTACCACCTACCAACAATGATACAATATCTTCTATGTTCAAAAATAAAAAAGTATAATCAAAAACAAAAAAAGCATTAGCTGATGCTCATACATGTTGACACCTTGTCCCAAGTATACATGTGATTTTTGAACCTTTGTCTTGGATAACTTACCATTGTCAAATGAATTAATATTATGGATTATTTTTATTGGCAAATCACTTAATGTTATTTATTGATTCTATTACTACAATTCTAATCATCAATAATAATACATTGCTTTTGGTAACCATAATATGTTCAACCATGCATTAGAAAGAATATGAATATTTGGGTTTGTTGTCTTCGTCTTATTAAAATTCAATTAGGAAGATTCAAGATAAATCATGGAATACATCATCAAAAAAAGAAACTATGCACCATATGAATGAATGATATCAATGTATTCAAGGACTTCTATTTATTTGATACTTGATTTTACAAGTATTTATACTATATCTAATTTCAGTAATACTACTATCTTCTATAATTGTCTTTAATTTGATTTCGGTGATTACCTTTCGTCAAATTTTCATTGCATTAAATTGTATGTTTGGTTGTTATGAATTGCATTAAAAAAACAAACTAAAATTATTTATGGCATATTAAGAATCTAATGATACTTCTAAGTCAATTTTTATTATTTCTTTCAATTAAATGATTCTCATTGTTATTTACATGAACAAATTTTTATTTATAATAGTGTCATTGTAGAAGAATATTGGCGAAAAATCATATTTTAGCATTTGTCAAATTTTATTTTTCATATATATATATATATATATTTAATTTTTTTTAATTTTTTTAATTTTTATTTCTTTTTTCTTTTTTTAGATTCCATATCCTAGTATTAGAATCTTCTCTAAGAAATGAACCAATTATCACTATTTATGCTTTCTAGAAAAGTTAATAGTGATGCTATTTATAGATGTTGATCTCATGATTTTTTAACCAAGTTATGATTATAAGTCATTTTTACACGTATAAAATGGCCGTTTAACACTATTTGTTTCGCAAAAATAAATAGTCAAATGATTCCATAAAATCTGAAATGGATATAATAGGTACTTAAGATATGATCTTAAAAACCACGAACACATTACTATGCACACGTCCATTCATTAATATGAAAAACTCTTTCCCAAAAATGGTAGTAGAGTCGATTATGGATGTAAAGTTGCTACATTTAAGGCTCAAGGTATGTTGTTAATCCATTTACACATGCCTAATTAAAAGCATCTTACGCTAAATTAAACCTTATGCTTCACTAGAGTTGTCTTTACAATTTCTATGTGACCTTACAGAAAATTACGGCTTGTATGTGTTATTAAAACACACTTAAATTGGCTTGTATGTGTTATTAAAACACACTTAAATTCAAGCATCTTGACGTAGCAAGCCTAAAAAGTAAACAACATGCCTGGATGATTTGATATCTACCAAGATACTACCAATAAATGTCCAAAATCCAATGCAGCAGGATCGTTATTCAAACCAGTTATTGCACTGGTAACACACCAAGACTATGCTCAAATCTTGCACGGAGATGGGCCCAGATCCCACGATGTAAGGTCCTACGATCACTCTTGTTTAAAAACTGCAGTTGGGTTTGTTTAAGTCTCTGCTGTTTCGTCAGAAGGCCTACTGGACACTGGATGCTGGATGCTACCTTATTCTCGGGAGTTGGAGAAAGTTCTGTCTGGAACATTAGAGTACCAAGTGGATACCTTTTGGCCCTGTTTCAAGGCTTGGAAGGGAGACTCTAGCCTTGACGTGCTCGAATTTTGGATGTGCTGGCGTGCTTGAAAATAAGTGATCTATCTGACCTGTTCGAAAATACTTGGTTGATCGGGCGTGTTCGTAAACAACCGGGACAAATCATGGCTTCTTCACAGCGCGACAATAGCAACCAGGTTCTTGAGAATTTGCACTGTGGATTAGTTACATTGTGGTATTTTGTTTTTTTCTCATTTAAATTGTCCCTTGTGAAAGCGATAACAAGCGTTGTGGCCTGAAGACACCCGTTGCACCTCTCTAACACGACATTTGTTTGTTTTTTTGTTATAGGGATGGGCACAGGTGAGGGCCACATCTTCTTGGAGCAATTCAATGACTCCGCAAAACCACTACTTCCACATAGCTAGGATATGTTATAGAACTCAGTTCTTTAGCATTTTTGTCAAACTTGTTTAAAAACTGATGCTTATGGATGCTATGCTTGTCCAAAAAAATATCTTGTTTAAGATCTATGATGGTAATCTCAATAGAGTGACATTTTAGAACCAAGCTCTAATGCTACAGTTATCTAAAATCAATGTAAATTTGCTCTTACTGCTTTAAAAGTGACCATAATAGGACTAGTACTGATGGAGCTTACAAATACTTAAGTAACTGCTAGTCTGCTACTAAGAAGCTTGGGACTTAGGACTGGATCAGTAGAATAAGATGCTTTGATGAATCAAAAAAATATATGACAAGTAAAAATAGCCCTTTTCTATATGTGCTGATTCCAGTAATTGACAAGAAACACTAAGACTAAGGATAAATAGAATAATGCCTTCAAGTAAGGATGTTCCAAAAACACGCTTTTTTTCAGAAGAAAAATGTGGACCCTAGCCTACACTTACAATAAAGGCATTAACGGAATCTTTACTTAAGACCAATGATAAAGTATTTGAATCACTTTTAAGTTTATCTATTGTTTGATTTCATGTCTTATTTTTTTTTGTACAATCAATTTAAAATTAAAATGCCCTTTAATTATTGTCAATTTAGCATTTTACGGGACATTTTAATGAATTCATACCTTCAGTATTTTCATCATTAGCCAATAGATTACCAAAATGAAGTTTAATTATATTTTTCATGTTACAAATAGTTATAAGTAACACATAAGCAAAATTCATTATTTCTTGGTATATGTAGTTCAATAACATTTCATGTTTATATTCAAATTTAGATATAGATTTTTGTACATATCATACCTTGTAAACTTGCTTGTAAATACTTGAAAGGTCTACTAATTAGTTGGATGTATTTTAATGTATTTAACAAAATTATCATTCTATTAAAGTGAAATTACTTCTCATAAATGTAAAGGTTATCAATGATATTTCTAGAATTCTTTTATTGTCCTAAAATAATGATAATATTCAAGTTTTATTGAAATAAAACCCTTTCAATATGATCAGTTGGATTTTTTTTACAATTAAGATAAACTATTTTTATTATAAAAAATTTAATAGAAGTTTTAAAAATAACTCCACCCAAAAATTACTATAAGAATGGATCAATAACAAAAAAATTGTTTGAATCTTCTAAAAACAACAAAAATATGGGAATTATAGAGTTGGTTTCTTCTTTAGAAGATTCTCAACTATATAAGAATTGAACCTAGTATAAATTCATCAAGAAGTGTTGAAACATTGTTCAAAACAAATTCAAAGAATTTCAAAGGTAAATTAATTGAAAATAAGAAATAAAGTAAAAAAAATGATTGAATCAAATTGAAAATCAAAATAAATTAAATCATAAATATAACATAAGAAGTCTTGCAATATATCCACATAAAACTAGATTTCTATTCTATGTCACTTAATTTTTGTTTTTTAAATTATTAAAAGTAAATATAAAAACACATGTAATCAATACATTATCTTTTTTTTTTGAAAATGTTATCTTGTACCGCATAATAATTTTTTCACACAAAGTTAAATTGCAAAGTTTACATAAATATTTACTACAAAAAATTATTGTAACAATTGTTGTTTCCTTAGAGAATTCAAAACTCAATTTAAGAAGAACAAATTCATTATATTTTTCAAAGCATAACAAAACTATTAAAAATTTCTTCTATACTTCAATAGTTTATAATTAAAATGAGAAATCACTTCATATATTAAAATAGTAGATACTAAATACACTTTTTTCCAACAAAGTTAAGTCTTTTATCATATTCAAGATAATTTTGATATAATCATTTTTGTCATATGTTCTTGTAATTAAAATCTTTGAATTCTCATAAGTTCAAACAAAGGTAATGATTTAATAATAAATAAATAAAACAAAACAAATTAAATTTTTAAAATTTTTAAAATTTTTAAAATAGAAAAATAGAAAAAAAATGAAAATAGAAAAATCAAATTATAAAAACTGCTATTTTTTTTTAATTCTTGAAACACAAACTAGTACTTTGAAACACTAAGAAAAGAGATAAATTAATTTGCATAAAACTAAAATAAAACAAACAATTAGAGTCCCCTAATCTCAATTAAAATTCTAATTGAATATTTAAATTTTTATATTCAAAATTATCCATTATTTCTAATACCATAATTTAGAAATAAATCTATGTAAATAGGCATCCTTATATTTGTTTATCTTATTGAAGAATGTGATACCATTTTTAAGTTGGTGTGCATAGATAGAGTCAAAATTACAAGTACGTGTTTATTTTAACTTGTAGACAAATGAAAATTCTATAATTTTAAAACAAAACTATATTTCTAAAATAAATTATTTATTTATTTTTATTTTACAAAGTCAAGATGAAAAGATGCTTTACAAACTATATCTTTGATACAAATTCAACTATATCCAAAACCATTTACTAACCCCTAGAGGACTAAGCATTCAAATTTTGAACACCAGATAAAGACAAACACATTGTAAATACCCAAAAATGCATTGTTTCATTCATTGATTTTCTTAAATTCTTATGTTAGTTCTTTAACCATTGTGCAATACAAATTTTAAAGATTTTTCTTAAAAATATTCTATTATTCAATATGTATTGATAGGCTTGACCTCAAAAGTAACCTTTTGAGTTTAAAAAATGATCATTCAAAACTAATTTAAATAAATTTTTTATAAAAATCTTCAAAAATTAATATCATTAGAATTCAACATTCTAAAGTTCAAGGAAATTTTTTATGTGAAATTTATGTAATTTTAGAAGAAATCTTCTATTTTTGGCTTAAAATATTTTTCAAAATATTTGTTTGTATATTAATTGATCTAAACATATACATATGATCTTTAAATCATATTTTACAACTATTCTTCTTTAAATTATTCTTCTAAGTTGCATTTCATAATACATCTTTACAATTTTGGAAATGTACATGCCCCCTATTCCTTAAGGGATTAACCCCTCAATGACTAAGAAGACACAATGTACCCTCTTGAAATTTTCAATGGAAAATTCTTGGTAGGGTGATACAAATCTCAATATTTTGTAAGTTAAGATCTTGCAAAGTAGCAAGTTGACATATTGTGTTTCATTTTACAATTTCAAAATTTCAATGTGAGAAGTATTTAAAAATTTATTTAGGAATTGTAGTCTAAAATAAATAAATAAAAAGGAGCAAACGTAGTGTTTTTCAATGAAGGGAATAGTTGGGATGGAAAAGAAAATTCTTAGACATTTATAATCTTTACTCTACAAAAACAAACAGGGTGTAGAGAGTGTTTTTTCAAGTTGATTTTTTTATCAACTTTCAAATTACAAGGTTCAATTTGGTGTGATTAGGAATATATAAGAATTAGAATGATTCAAATTTTTTTGAAGTTGTTCCAAATATATTCTAATAATATCAGTTGTTAAATTTTAAAAATTGATGCATATATCATTTAAAAAAAAATTTAGGATTCAATTTGGTCAATTTTGGCTTTTGACTCATTTAGTTTGAAAATATATACAACTTTGACATAGTTTTTTATTTATCAACTTTTTAAATTAAAAAAATTCTACATTTGACTTAGATTCCAATATTATTTTTCTAGGTCAATGGGATAGAAAAGCATTATTCATCTTCAATTCATATAATTTTTCTTTGCCAAGAGCTGTATCTTTTGCCAACATAGTTGATCATTCAAATTTTTATAATTTAAAAATCCAACAGTCAATATTTTCCACAATTAATTCCAAGGATACTAGACAAAGGAATCTTTACTTTTGTATGGTTAAAATGAAAATTTTTAATCACATCCATGTGCAAAAAAATATCAAAATGGGACAATTCATTAAAAACCTCTACTATCAAAATTTTGTTATATTTTAAGAAGTTAATGCCTCTATTACTTTTGAAACATGTTGCAATGCATGTAAAGTTCAATGCTTTCCACAAACACGATTCAAGGTCTTACCTTCAATGCACATTGAGGTACAAAGATCATATCAGAAAATAACTTGCACAATCTTTAACAAAACATGCTCCTAGATTTTCTAAAGCCTTATATAAATTTTGCAATTTAATTCATTTCAAAGTCCATGTATATTCATTAAACAATTTTATCATGACAAAAAATACTTGTACATTATTCTCAAGCTACAAATTCAAAACTCCATCTTCAAGAATGATATCTTTCAAAAAGTGGCATGTATCTTGCAAAATGTTTCATGACAACTTGCGAAGTTTTCATGTTTAGTGGATCTTCCAATAAGATTTCAGTACTCCAAAGGTGATTAACCCCTAAATGTCCAAGGTTTGTTTTGAGCTTCTTGGAATTTGCTCTAAATTAAACAAAGTGCCAACATTTTGATAAGTTGTATCAATTTTTTTTGAATTGTAACTGTATAAATTCAAATTAGACATGTTAAAGATCCCATGGAAAAAGAAAACACAACAATATCACTTATGGAGTGAAAGATTATAATGTTTGACCATGAGGGTGTTAAAACTATAAAAATAATGTGAAGTCTTTCAATCTTCTTTTCACAAGTCAAATCTAAAAAGTTGGTGACTAGAAAAATACAAGGTTAAGGGCCTAAAATGTATAACCCCAATCAATTTACAGCTTTTTAAAATCTACTCTACAATTTTTTTAAATGAATTTTGAATGTGATTTTTTCTCCAAGATCTAATGTATTTGAGGTTCATTTCTAAGAGCTCTCAACACTACAGGAAGTCAAGATTGCAATGGGTACCTTTGCACAAAAGTATAAATAGAAAAATCACTATCATTTATTTTCAAGATCAAAATTTTGAAGCTAAAATTAGACTTCAAGAAGAACTTTCCAAAAATATAGAATATTAAAAATAGCAACTTGATTAGGTTTTATTTAACTTCAAAGTTTTGCAAACACCAAATTTTGGTGCCTTGGGCATTTAGGGGTTAAGCACTTTATATTGCACTTTTTCACACATCTTGTGACTTGTGAAGGGGCAAATTCACATGCATAGTTGCAATCTCATTCTTATACACAGTAGAATTGCCCATTACCACACAAATTTGCCATCTAGGTACTTTGGTAAAGCTATTTGTCATCTCCCATATTTTGAAAAGATTGAAAAGTTTAAGAGAAGTCAATTGCAAAAAAAATGAAGGCATTCCAACAAGAAGTGAATTTTCTTTGATTTTTCAAAACTAAAATATTAAATTGTGAATAGATCCTTGTTTAAGTATGAACAAGACTTTTGTTAAAGTGTGGGTTGATGTGTCTATTCCCCAAGTGCATTGTCATCATAATAAAGGGTTGTAAAGATTGTAGTAATAGATGGGCCATTGACGCAATCGGGAGGATCCTCTAGGTGGCAGAATTGGATGGATGTGGATTTCATCAAATGTAGAAGTTGAGTTCCAAGACAAGGTATTAACAAAGAGGATACTAGTGAAGAGTGAGAGTTCTTTTAGTCCACATGTTTCTATGTCTTGTCCTATATCAGAGTCTACCGTAATGATTCGTTTCCTTTATCCTTAGAAAAACACCACAAACACTAAGTATCTAAAGAACGACAACGAATCCTTCTATATAGGACAAAACTACAAAAGTTCATCCTTGGAATTTTGTGTTGAAAGGGGAGGTTCACAAAGAATCCTTCTATACAGGACAAAAGTACAAAAGTTCATCCTTGGAATTTTGTGTTGAAAGGAGAGGTTCACAAAGAATCTTTCTATATACAACAGAAGTATAGATATTCATCCTTGAAATTTTGTATGGAAAGAGGAGGTTCACAAAAAAAATCCTTATATACACAACAGAAGTATAGATATTCATCCATGGAGTTTTGTGTCAAAAGGGGAGGTTCACAAAAAAATCCTTCTATATATAACAGATGTATAGATATCCATCCTTGGAATTTTGTATGGAAAGAGGAGGTCTTGCAAAGTAAGGTAAACGAGCCCATTGTAGTTAGAATGAGGAGTTTGACATCATCTTGTTGCTGAAATTTTTCAATTTTTTTTCCACATTAGTACAAGTGTGAGAAACAACAAGTGCAATTGAAATTATATATTTTTTTGACAAAGTATGAATTCACTAGGAATTTCTGAAATGTAGACTACCTCATAACCAACAAAATCTGAATCTGTAATGCTCATCTTACTACCTAATGTAGTCAAAATATTTTCTATAAGGGAAGGCCTAAAAAGTCAATTTTTACAATGAACTTCACAGTGAAAAATCAGAAGTTCCTAATGAGGTCAGTGTTCACTCCATTGCTGTCATGTAAGACATGCATTGTGGCCCACATCTCACATACTAAGAAAAATCCACAATGGATCATTTCCTAGGTGACCGCAATGGGTCATTTGACCGTAATGGGCTGGTTTACCTTAGTTTGACCTCCACTGAGAGCTCTCAAGTTTTTTTTTAAGCAAATGATTCACACGGTACCCAAAAAGCTTCCCAAAAGGCTGATTTTCAATGGTGACCAACCTATCCTTCTAGGGTTATTTAATGCAGTTTTAGAACTCCAGGATAGGGTATGTGTCCAAACGCGCTTCCACAGGAAAGTAGAAATGGAAGTCTTGCAAGGATAAGGGATGGATTATTTTATGTATGATTAATTAGCCTTCCCCACCTCTCCTAGCCAATTTGGGGGCCCCTTATTGGGAATATGAATTCAAAATTTGCAAAATTTTATCATGTGTGGAAAATGAAAATTTTTAGCCTTTTCCTTTGGAGAAATGCAAGGGGGTCAATTGACCCCGGTCTTAATTATCCTAGAAGAAGAATTATAACCTAAGACACTAAATCTCTAATTGCAGTGGGCCCCACGGGGTGATTGTAAAAAAAAAAAAAAAAACCCTACTATCTACACCTAAATGCTCAAGCCTTTTGAAAGTGTGTTTTTTCTATGAAAAAAAGGACATGGATTTATAGTTATTCCCAATGAAGCAAATTGTTTTGTTTTTTTCAAAACCTAATTGTATAGATGTTTAACAAGCTTGCTTATTAGCGTGTGTTTCAATTCTAAATGTGAAATTGCGTAGGAGTTGTGAGATTGTATCGAGGAAAGTGTAATTATCCTATTTTTAGTATGTTGCCCCTTCCCTACAATGTTTGAAAAATTTGTGTATAAGAATTTTTGGAGATTGAAGGCAACATGAACAACTAAAGATTGTGTTAGTAACTAAATTATGCTTCCAAAAATCTTAAGTTCAAATGAAAAGCTATCAAATTTATTACACAATCTACCTTGTAACTGTTGAAATGCAATTCATTTTAATAAGTAGAAATTGCAAATAACTTCAAATCAACACATGTATTGTATGTTTGAATTTCCAATGGTGAAAATCATGAGAATACTTTACTCTTTCCACTGGGACCATTTTCAAAGCAAAGGGATACATACAACTTTTAATAACCAAATCAAATTAAACCAATTGAAAAATGAAAGCTTCCAATACTAGGTGATATTGGAAGATTTCAATTTTTTAGACCTTCAAAACTATTCATAAATTTTTTTTAAACAATCAAAGGAATTTAACTGCCCACACTAAAATGAGCTTAAAATTTCAAATCAACCATATATGGTCAATAGAATAGTCGGGGGTATTTCTATGTACTTCACCTCTCCTAGCTAGTTTGGGGCCTCAAATTGCAAATATGAATTAAAAATTTGATAATTTGATAATTTGTAGAAAATAAAAATTCTTGCATTTTTCCAAGGGATAAATTCACCCTACAAAGCCCACTTTGTACGATGGGTTTAGCATCTTGCCTAACTTATACCCTAAGCATTCTAGAGTCCACATTCTAAATAGTAGCTGGAGTGCTTCAAGGCAATGATTCATCCAAATTACTTTTCATTCAACCAAAGTAATATTAAAATCTTCAAAAGAAACCTTCTTCTACGACCAACTTGATGGCAATGGGATAATTTTATATAGAGATACTAGCGATTGGCGCTTACTATGCTATGCATTCACCCATTAGAATTTCATTAGAATTTCATTAGAATTTTTATGTATTAGATAGAATGCAGAGCAAGAATTTCAAAAAATCTTCAAATAAAAAAAATACTAAAATCTTCATATAATTTTTTTAATGAATAAGCATTTATTGAAATAAACAATAGAAATTTAATGAATGATGAATGAAATATATGCAATGATGAATATCGTAAAAGATACACATACATTAGAATGCATTAGAAATTTGACTCAATTGTTACAAACAATGGCAACCTAAATAGAAGAATTTAAAGGAAAAACTTGTAAATCTCAAAAGCTTTGTGAACAATTTAATTGTTGTGAAATCCAAAAGCGATTCAATCTAATAAATTTCTCAAATCATTTGGTATTAGCAATAGAAAATTGAAATCAGAAGCTCAAAGCTCACAAAAGCACAAAATCATTGAAATGCAAAGAAGTATAAAGCCAAGAAAAGCAATGGATTTACTACCTCTATAATATCATCCTATTGATCTTCTTTAATATCACCTCAATTGTAATGATTATATTATTTCTATAATATCACCCTTTGTAAAAAGTGATATTACAGAGGTGATAGTGAATTGCTACTCTATTTCAATAATATCACATTGTGTGAAAATACGATTTCTATGTATGCATGATTGAAAATATTTTTATAGAATAATTAAAATAATTATTTTAAAGACTTATCCAAATCATTATCATGCATTCTATTCAAATATATCAAATATTTATTAATATGTGATACAATGAATGCGTAGCATAGCAAGCACGAGCCCTTAGGATTAATGGTAGCATTTGTGATATTATAGAGGGAGTTATGATTTTAGTAGTATGATGAATAAGCAAATTTGCACAAAAAATTGAAACAAAAGGGAGGTATTAATCCCTCAAAATCCATATGTCAAAAGTTGGCAAATACTCCCCAAATTGCCCAAGAACAACACTTTTTAGTAGCAATGTAATTAACCTCCAAAGGGCCATAAAATCATAGGATGTAAATTTTTATTTCAACATTGAGATCATTGGAATTGGTATTTTCTTAATTCCATAACTAAATTCTTAACAATTTAGTACGTTGAATCATTATCTACTTTTGTTTACTTACTATTTTTTTCCTATATGTTGTATAATTCCAAACAATTTGAAAATTTTCAAACATGTAGCCAACTTGCCTTGAAAATGGAATCCAAAGAAGCACCACTGATATGGACATTTTTACATACAAATGTGACCTTGTGAAGTGTAGCTACCTTGTTTTTTGCAGGGCCAAAAGAGGGATTTCTATCACTTCAAATGCTTATATCTTGCAATCCACGTGGTGGAAATTTTTGAAATTTTTTCCACTCCAACCTTTTCAAACCAACATACTTAAAATCCTATGGTTACACATGCCCAAAAATGTTTTTTTTCTTTCTAAAATTTGGTACTTGTACTAGAAATGGTAGTTTTTGAGCATTTTTGGTGAAAACATAGTCAAGGAACTTTAGAAGTGAAAACATAGTCAATTTTAGTTTACTTTTTAAGATTCATTATTTCAAGATCTTAATCTTGACAAGTATAAGGCTTACATATAAAAAATGGGGGGTATGAGGGTAGTGTGCGTGTTAGAATTTATAATCATAAGATCTTATTTGTGATAAGTATCAAAGTCACATATAAAAAATTGGGGGTCCAAAGGCAATGTACATGTGAGAATTTATAATCACAAGATCTTATTCTTGAGAAGTGAATTGGGTCTTCACAATAAATTTTTTTTGGAGGTATTGCAAGGCCTTTTTAGGCCCATTTCCCATGCTATAAACCAACCACTACTAGCTAGAATAATAAAAAATCAATTTTTTTCAATTTAAAAAATAATAATTAAAAAAATATTGAATTTTTTTGAGTTTTTTTCAGAAAAAATTGAAAAAAGAATTAACAATTATTAGACATGGTAGTCACTTTGTCATATTAGATTGCTATAGTGGCCAAGTTTCCATAGTTTGGGAATGCAAAGGGATTGATGGCCTTGTTGAGTAGGTGAATCTCATCTAAAATTTACTAGAAATATGTATTTTTAATAAAATTTTACTAAAAATCTTTTAAAAGGTTATGACTTATAATCTTATATCTAAGACTATACCTAAGAAACTCGTCTAAAACACCCCTTTCTCTTATAGTAAACAATTAATATCTTCAATAATGCATGTTGATGATGCATTTCTTCATATTTGAGCCCATCATCTTCAATATTATAGATGCAAATGTTTATCAATGTTTCATTAGTTCAATTTTTAAAATATATATGAACATGTTGTTTTTTTCACCAGAGTTGGGGGGTGATGTTTGAAAATTTGCCTCAAACTCTGTGCTTTGTACCTCTACAAATCCTTGACGTAGTTCCAAAATTTCAAAAGCTATGGAGATGTGCTACGAAAATAATTTAGTGATCATGACATGATTGCAACCATGTTTCTGTGGATAGTCGCAGGTCTGTTTTCAGACACGGCGATGGTTGCTTGCATCTCTTGTTTCATTCCAGCACAAGAAGTGTAAATTCCAGAGGTTTGGTTTCCAAATCATGCCCTTGTTTTCACAAAGTCTTGGGCTTCGACTCATTCTAGTTTGTTGATGCAAGACAGGCCCAAATCTCTCCTGTTTTTTTAGTGAGAGGGACGATGGACTTCCCATTGCTGTACAGTACATCATTAACTTGTATGTAATATTGGTCGTAAAAGAGGTTTGTGATGCATTATAGATTTCGTTCCATCGCAGTGTTGCTATGGTGATTCTCTTCTGATTACTTTCCCAAAATCTCTATTCGGTTGGTGTGGATGAAGAGACTGAGCTTCCAGTCACTGGTGACCTGATTTCAGTGACAATAGAAACCGAATTGAATGTCTGTTTCAAATGAATGCTGTGTGTCAACGTACTGGCGTGTTTGGGTTATTCCATTTGTGAGTCTTCGTCTTCTCCTGGAGACGACTCATTGAACATGAACTGTTCTTGGTATTCCATCAAGAATTGGGTCGAACGCTTCACGTCCACGAAAAGAGAATAGACGCGGCTGATGTCCTCGATTTCGACTTCCTTCCCCTTGCGCCTTTGGCAGGAAAGAGCGGCGGCGTTGATCAAGTGAATTGAGTATCGGAGCGAAGTCTCGTGTCTGCGGAGCAAGCACGACGACAATCTCTTAGACTCGTCTGAAGAGCTCAGTGATCAATTGTGGGCTTAGTGAATTGGAAAAACGGAATCCTCCTGTTCTCACAATTTTCTTAAGATTTTTGCGCTCACAGTATTCCTGCGTTTTTTAGATCCTGCCTTGAAAGATCTATCCTTGAGATATAAGCACACGAGGTTTACTTCAAAATGTTCACATAGTTGCTGAATTAGAATCGGAGAACGGGAATATTCTGTGATGAAGGATGGAGGTGAGTGAAGAAAGGAGTGAAGAGATTGTACCCAATCTTGGTAAGAAGGTCTCTCGCGTCTTCCGACATCTCAACGTCTTCCTCTTCGCAACGAATGTCGAGAATTTTTCGGATTTCTTCTTCCGTGTAAGGCGAAGTCGAGATGATGAGCAGCCGGTCCAGTAAATCGATGGGAATCCCGTGCGGCGACCGGTAATTCGTTCCCCTGATGCGTGTGATGCCGCGGTTGGTTGCAACGACAAGAATCGGAGCGTTTTCATTCTCCAAAGCGCGGTTCAACCATGAGAAGCACTCGATGTCCAGCATGTGAACTTCGTCGATGAAGAGAACACCAGGAACGATCTCCGCTTTGCCTTCCTCACGCCACTCCGCGACTTTGCTGTCAATTTGTTCTCGGACCTCAGACCTGATCTCCCCAGTGTCGCCAGAAAAGAGCGCCAGGAATCCTTGAGACCTACTGTTGATCACGTCGATTTCGTGTAACGTGACGACGTGAACTACTTCCTTCTTCTTTTGCAGCTCGCCGTCGGGACATTGAACAAATTTCGTCGCTGGTCCCATGGCGTCGAAGTCCTTGGATCGCGCGAACGACCGGCCGAGTTTGGTGATCTTCCCCGAGGCCTTATCGATGGCAATCACATCTCCGTGCTGCACTTTCTGCTTCTCCAGCGACTCGATCATCTTCTGACCGAGGTCATATACCGTCTCCATCTCCGTAGTCTTGAGTACCAATTTCCCAGACTTCGACGTGGCGCCTGTCGTCGCCGGTTTGTCAATCTGAATCTCCACCACTTCTCCTTCAATCATTTCGGTCTCCTCCTTGATCCTGACTCCTATTGCTCGCCGGAACGCCTGCGTGAGTGCCTCGGTCTTGCTCATTTCCAAGGAAAAAATCTCGCTGCCTGCCATCATGGCGAATGGAGTCTCCTCTCCGAGCGCCTTGGCCATGCCCATGGCAATGGCGGTCTTCCCCGTGCCGGGCTGCCCCGCCAACAACACCGCACGACCGGCGATTTTCCCCTGTCGTATCAACTCCAGGATCACTCCCGCTGCTCGTCTTGCAGCTTTTTGGCCCACCATCCCCTGCAAGTCCAAGCATTGCCACCTCCTGCATCATCGACATACTCAAAAAACAACAGCTACCGGTATCAAACTCGCGCTCTCAGAATGTGAATATGCTATGAAATTTCTGCAATTCGGTCACCACCATGTCACAACGATCTGGAGGTATCTCAGCGTTCGAAAATACTATAAAATTAATTTCTGCAATTCGGTCACCATCCGATCTCATGGTATCTTAGGGTTCGAAAATGCTATAAAATTTCTGCAATTCAGTCACCATCGTGTCTCGACAATTTCACGGTATCTTAGGGTTCGAAAATGCCATGAAATTTCTGAAATTCGTTCACCATCGTGTCTCGACGATTTCACGGTATCTTAGGGTTCGAAAATGCCATGAAATTTCTGCAATTCATTCACCATCATGCATGTCACAGCGATCCTCCACCCTGATACCAATACTGATAAGAAAGCTAGGCCATGGAATTTTTTCAACGCAGATACCTGAGAGACATTGCGCGCTTCGAAGGCATCGTCGAGACCAAGCCCTCGGATGTGAGAGTGCGCTCCGATGCGTTCTATTTGGGTGAGATCCTTGACCTCGGAGACCTTCACATCCGCCCCCGTCATCTTGCCGTGGCAAAGAAAGAAGAAGCTACAGCACCCACCTCCCCTTCTCCGTCACTACTCCAAAGCATCAATCGTCAATGACCATCGTCGCCAGGCAGCATTGATCAATTCCACAATTTGATTGATAGAAGAAGCAGGATGAGTGAATGCGATTCGATTCGGAGCACAACGTGATCACTTGCAACAATGGCAACACCGACTCAAGACACGTGATTTTTCACGGGGCTCAGGAGGAGCCGGTGTTTGCAATTGGTATGTGACAACCGAATTTCACGAAGGTAGGAAACAACGCATGTTGCCGTCTAGCAGAGACAACCCGTTTACCGTGCTGTCACCCTTCACCGTGCACTGACCGTGCGGTAATAGAGCATTTACCAGCCATTTTCAATTTGAACCGTTTAATGTGTGTACATGCACCCCAGCCGTCGGATCCTTCTAAAACCCTCCAAGGTCGCACAGAGTCAGAGTAAATTGACCTTCAGATTAAAAACACGAGAAATCACCCTCTTTACCCTGCAGTTTATCCATGGGGAAATAATGGAATTTATTTATTTGCTACACATGATAAAAATTTGGAAATTTTGAATTCGTGTTCGCAATCAGAGGCCCCCAATGAGTTTGGAGAGGTGAAGAAATTTTTAGAAAAAAATGAAACTTAAACAAGGGCAATTTTTTACAATTATCCTTGGTTGGGGCAATGAGGGGGACAATCCTCCCTAGCCTGTCAACATAGGGCACTCTCCCTATTGGACATCGTCTTGATAGGCATAAGGAATCTTGATCCCTCTCCCATGGTAGATGAAATTTCATTTTTAACCTACCAAGAAGACAAGTTCCATCTTTTTGGTAGGGCAAACTTTCATTTGCCTATGGTGCAAGGCGGTGCAAGATAGATGAAATCCATATCACTATAGTAGGTATAAAGAATCCTCATCTTTGTAGCCATGTTTTGGCTTTTTCTTTCTTACATGCTTGTTTTTGGTCTTTCTACAAGTTTTGTTGTTGTTGTTGTTGCCAGAGTACAAGAGGGGTACAAGGGCAATGGTTTCTGCAAATGTGTTTAGTGTTGTTGTTGGAATGTTGGTGTGTTGTTTTGATGACAATAATGTGTTTAGTGTTGTTGTTGGAATGTTGGTGTGTTGTTTTGATGACAATAATGTGTTTAGTGTTGTTGTTGGAATGTTGGTGTGTTGTTTTGATGACCCTCATTGTCGCCTTATTCATGCTTGCCATAGCCATAGTCAAGATGGAAAAATGTTTAGTTTAGAAATATTTTTGAAATTGGAATTGAAATTAGCTATTTTTTTTGTCACCTATAAATAGATGTATCCAAAATTGACCCTAAGCTCTCAAAAATTTGTAAAGTTTAGTTTTAAAATCAAGTAATAATTATGCACATTTTCCTCATTGCACAAACTATAAGAGAATTTTGAATGTACATGATGACATATGGAAGGTAACTAGTATGCCTAAAATTGTATAAATAAATGACAACATCGGGTTGTTTGATTTTTCTTTGTTCAATCCAATACACTAGTGTAAGTGCAGAAAGAAAAAGATCTAGTTTCCAAAGGGGGATTATGCCATGTAGAAAGAAAAAGGTCTAGTTTCCAAAGGGGGATTATGCCATGTTGCCGTGTAGTTTCCAAAGGGGGATTATGCCATCTTTGTTCAATCCAATAGACTAGCATAAGTGTAGAAAGAAAAAGGTCTAGTTTCCAAAGGGGGATTATGCCATCTTTGTTCAATCCAATACACTAGTATAAGTGTAGAAAGAAAAAGGTCTAGTTTCCAAAGGGGGATTATGCCATGTTGCCGCAGTTTCATGCTGTATTTTCACTGAATATTTCACTGAATATGTAAGTGGGCATAGTTAACATCAGTTTCATGCTATATTTTCACTGAATATGTAAGTGGGTATATAAATGAGTTTCATGCTATATGTAAGTGGGTATAGTTAACATCAGTTTCATGCTATATTTTCACTGAATATGTAAGTGAGTTTTATGCTATATTTTCACTGAATATGTAAGTGAGTTTCATGCTATATTTTCACTGAATGTGTAAGTGGGTATGTAAGTGGGCATAGTTAACATTATTGAACTATCTAAATTAGTTTTATTAAGTCTTTCTGGAAGTGAAAAGAAGATTCAAAATTCTTGTAATATGCATTTTTTGGACTATCTAACTAAATTAAATATTAATTTTTCAAAGTACTAAACCCATAGGTATGTCCAAAAGTAATGTTAAACTCTCATTTCAACAAAGGCTATACATTTTAGGCATAGGTTTTGAATACAATTAAGTCACCTACCAATCTTTTTTTGTTACAACAACATGCACCCTAAAATGTATGTAGGTACAATCTATCTCTTGATCTATCAATACATACATACATTCATCAATTATTAATAACTTCATCCTAATATTGGCATATCTAATATTGTTTTGTGAAGGATTTGATGATTTCATTTTATTTTTTAACCACATTTTTTAATGTTCAAGTAGTTTGACAAAAATTTGCCAAGATATTGTAGGACAAAGATTCAAACTACCTACGTAACTTTAAAACAAAAAAGTATAATCGAAAACAAAAAAAAGCATTAGCAGATGCTAGTACCCTATACATTGTCAACACTATGTCCCAAGTATACATGTGATTTTTGAACCTTTGTCTTGGATAACTTACTAATGTAAAATTAATTTATATTATGGATTATTTTTATTGGCAAATCACTTAATGTTTTTTATTGATTTTATTACTACATTTCTAATCATCAATAACGATACATTGCTTTCAATAACCATGAAATCTTCAACCATGCATTAGAAGGATCATGAATATTTGGATTTGTGGTCTTCATCCTATTAATATTCAATTAGGACAATTCAAGATAAATCATAAAATATATCATCAAAAGAAGAAATAATGCACCATATGAATGAATGATATCAATGTATTGGAAGACCTCTACTTATTTGATACTTGATTTTACAAGTATTTATACTATTTTTAATTTTAGTAACACTACTATCTTCTATAATTGTCTTCAATGTAATTTGTGTGGTTACCATTTGTCAAATTTTTATTGCATTAAATTTAATATTTGGTTGCTATGAATTGCATTAAAAAATCACTTATGACATATTAAGAACCTAATAATATTTCTAAGTCATTTAATTTTTATTATTTCTTTCATTTAAATGATATTCACTATTATGTACATGAACAATTTTTTATTTATAGTAGTTTCATTATAAAAGAATATTGATAAAAATCACATTTTAGCATTTGCTGAATTTTTGAAAAAAAAAATTTTGGCAAAGAAATGTTGACCCTAGCCTATACTTATGCTATAGGCATCAATGGGATCTTTACTTAAGACCAATGATAAAATCTTTGAATCAATTTAGAATTAAAATGCCCTTTAAATATTGACAATTTAACATTTCAATGAATCCATACCCTTAGTATTTTCATCATTGGCCAATAGATTACCAAGACGAAGTTTAATTATACTCTTCATGTTACAAATAGATATAAGTAACACATAAGCAAAGTTCATTATTTCTTGGTATATCTAGTTCAACAACATTTCATGTTTAGATTTGAATTTAGATTTAGATTTATTTATCTATCAAACCTTGTAAATACTTAAAAGGTCTATTAATTAGTTAAATATATTTGGATGTATTTAGAAAATTATCATTATTTATATTGAAGTGAAATCACTTCTCAAGAATATAATGGTTATCAATGATAATATTCAAATTTTACAAAATAAAATCCTTTCAATATGATCAATTAGATTTTTTTTCATAATTAAGATAAAATATGTTTTATTGTAAAAAATTTAATAGAAGTTTTAAAAACAACTCCACCAAAAAATTACTATAAGAATGGATTAGTAACAAATATTCTTGCTTAAATCTTTTGAAAACAACAAAAATTTAGGAATTATAGAGTTGGCTTCTTCTTTTTAAGAGATTATCAACTATTCAAAGAACCAAACCTACTATATAAGTATACATTCATCAAGAAGTGTTGAAACATTGTTCAAAACAACTTCAAAGAATTTCAAAGGGAAATTAATTGGAAATAAGAAATAAAGTAAAAACAGTTGATTGAATTGAATTGAAAAATCAAATAAATTATATCATAAATATAATATGAGAAGCCTTGCAATATATTTGCATAAAACTAGATTCCTATTCTACATTACTTAAATTTTTTTCAATTACTAAAAATAATTATAGAAACACATGTAATCATAAAATTATTATTTGTTTTTGAAAATGTTACCTTGTGTTGCACAATAATTTTCTATCATAAACATTATAAGTTTATTTTTAAATATTTAAGTTGCAAAGTTTACATGAATTTCTACTACCAAAAAAATATTGTAACAAATGTTGTTTACTTAGAGAATTCAAAAGTCAAAGTAAGAAAAAACAAGTTCATTGTAATTTTCAAAACATAATAGAACTATTAAAAATTTCTTCTATACTTCAATAGTTTATAATTAAAATCAGAAATCACTTGAAATACTAAATTAGTAGATACTAAACACACTTTATCCAACAAAATCAAGTCTTCTATCGTATTCAAAATAATTTTGATATAATCATTTTTATCATATATATTTTATAATTAAATTCTTTAAATTCTCATAAGTTCAAATAAAGGCAATAATTTAATAAATAAAAAAAATAAAAGTTTAAAATTTTAATATATTAAAAAATAGAAAAATAGAAAAATAGAAAAATCAAATTATTTAAAATTCTTGAAACACAAACTAGTACTTTGAAATACCAAGAGAAGAGATAAATTAAATTGCATAATATTAAAATAAAACAAAGAACTAGAGTTCCCTAATCTCAATCAAAATTCCAAGTGAATATTTAAATTTTATATTAAAAAATTTCCATCAGTGCTAATAATTTAGAATGATTTTAAAGACTTTTTTTCAAATATTCTATTATTCAATATGTATTGATAGGCTTGACCTTTTGAGTTCAAAATATGATCCTTCAAAACTAATTTGAATAAAAACTTTTATAAAAACCATCAAAAATTACTATCATTAAAATTCAACATTTTAAACTTGAAGGAAAAAATTCTTAAGGAATTTACGGAATTTTAGAAGAAATTTCCATTTTTGGCTTCAAATATTTTTTTTATTTGTTTGTACATTTATTGATTTGAACATATACATATGATCTTTGAATCATATTTTACAACTATTGTTTGAGAGGCATCATTAAATAATTTTTCTAAGCTACATTTCATAATACATCTTTACAATTTTGGAAAATTACACTCCCCCCTATTCCTTAAAGGAGTTAATCCCTCAATGACTGAGATGACACAATGTATCCTCTTAAAATTCTTACTAGGGTGAAACAAATCTCAATATTTTGTAAACTAGGATCTTGTAAAGTAGTAAGTTGACATATTGTGTTTCATTTACAATTTAAAAATTTATTTAGGAATTGTAGTCTAAAAGAAAAAGGGAGCAAACATAGTGTTTTTCCAATGAAAAGAATAGTTGGGATGGAAAAAAGAAATTCTTAAACATTTCTAATCTTTACTCTACAAAAATATTGGGTTTAGAGAATGGTTTTTGAAGTTGAATTTTTATCAATTTTAAAATTATAAAGTTCAATTTGGTTTAATTAAGAGTACAAAATAATTAGAATGATTCCAATTTTTTTGAAGATATTCCAAAAATATGCTAATAATATCAATTGTTAAATTTTAAATATTGATGCATATATAAATTTAAAAAAGAATTTAGGATTCAATTTGGTCAATTCTGGCTTTCTATTCCTTTATCAACTTTTTAAATTAAATTTTTTTAAAATTTGATTTAGATTCTAGTATGATTTTTCTAGGTGGGATAGAAAAGCATTAATCATCTTTAGTTCTTATAATTTTTTTTTGCCAAAAGCTATGTCTTTTGTTAATATGATTGATCATCCAAATTTTTTATAATTTAAAAGTCCAACAGTCAATATTTTCCACAGTTAATTCCATGTATATTAGACAAAGTAGTCTTTATTTTTGTATGGTTAAAATGAAAATTTTTAATCGCATCCATGTGCAAAAAAATATCAAAATGGAACAATTCATTAAAAACCTCTACTGTCAAAAAATTGTTAGGCCTTGAAGTTTTTTTGCCCCTGTCACTTTTGAAACACGTTGCAATGCATGAAAAGTTCAATGTTTTCCACAAGCATGATTCAAGGTCTTACCCTCAATGCATTTTGAGCTACAATGATCATATCAGAAATAACTTGCACAATCAATCTTTAACAAAATTTGCTCCTAGATTTTCTAAAGTCTTAATATATACATTTTGCAATTTAATTCATTTCAAAGTCCATGTATATTCATTAAACAATTATATTATGACAATAAATACTTGTGCATTATTCTCAAGCTACAAATTCAAAGCTCCATCTTCAAGAATAATTTCTTTCAAAAAGTGACATGTATCTTGCAAAGTGGTTCATGACAATTTGCGAAGCTTCCATGTTTAGTGGATCTTCCAATAAGGTTTAGGTACCCCTATGTGATTAAGCACTTCACATTGCACTTTTTCACACATCTTGTGACTTGTGAAGGGGGAAATTCCCATGCATAGTTGCAATCTCATTCTTGTATACGATAGAACTACGTATTACCACACAAATTTACCCTCTCTTTTATTTAGGTACTTTGAAGAAGTTATTTGTCATGTCCCATTTTTTTTCCAAGAGATTGAAAAGTTTAAGAGAAGTCAATTGCAAAAAGAATGAAGGCATTTTGACAAGAAGTGAATTTTCTTTAATTTTGCAAAACTCAAATGTTAAATTGTGAATAGACCCTTGTTTAAGTATGAACAAACCTTTGTTAAAGCATGGGCTGATGTGTCCACTCCCCAAGTGCATTGCCATCATGATAAAAGGGTTGTAAAGATTGTGGTAACAGATGGGCAATAAACACAATTGGGAGGATCTTGCAGGTGGCGGAATTGGGTGGATGTGGATTTCATCAACTATGGAAGTTGAGTCCCAAGACAAGGTATTGGCAAAAAGGATACTAGTAAGGAGTGAGTTATTTTAGCCCACATGTTTCTATGTCTTGTCCTATGTCACAATCTATTGTAATGATTCATTTCCTTTATCTTTAAAAAAGACACCACAAATACTAAGTATTTGAAGGACGACAACTCATTCCCTTGATTTCTCAGCAGCAATTATAGTTTTTTACTTGACTTGGGGGTCTTAACCCTTTAATGACTAAGAAGCCCAAAATTGGGCTTCATGTTTTTAAAGCAATTTTGAAGAGTTTATTTGGGTTTTAAAAATCTATTTCAATAATTGTTTACTTAAACCAATGCATGCAATGTTCTTAACTCAAGCTAACAATATAACAAAATTTTCCATTTCAATCCATTATACTTTCTACAATATAATCAATCAAAGGATGCAACTTAAAATCATGAATTCTTAGTACGTAAAGGGTTAACGCATCAGAAGCGCGGCTCATGATTAAGGAAGTCCTAGAAGTGGCAGAGCATTTTTTGTTATACAACGAGTGAAGAATTGATCACCACAGATATATAGCAATAAGACTTACTATAACAGCCAGCACCCGCACACAAGGACCTGAAAGAACAAGCAGTAGTTGAGGATCCTTGTGACTTGCAACATGCCTTCAAACATAACATACATCTCTTATTTTCAGTTAGAGACGAACAAATTCTCCACGTTCAGTAAATAGTATCTGTGAATGCGATGAGAAATAAATGAAGGAGTTGCACCGAAGGTTGGGTATGACGAACTAGTTGTGGCCACACTTGATTCATACTTGGCAAAAGTATGTTGCTTCGATTATGTTACTTTCATCATGAGAGGCGCCAAAACTAAGACTCTGCAGCATCTGGATCACCATTTGCAGAGGCCTTCAGAAACTCTTCAATTGCAGTGCGCGGAGCTTGCAGGTGAGGAAACGTAGCACCCATATCTGCCAATCCCGCTGTTCCATCCTGGACTCAACTTAAAATCAGGATTTGTGGAAGAAATGTCGACTCTTTTGACACATCCAAATTACAATATTGTAGCGATTGATCTTGAGAAGCAAGCTCTCCTTGAGATCTTCCACCATAATTCAACAAATGATGTACTAAGTGAAGCGTCCTTGCTCATTCGTGAATACCAGAAAATCCTCAAGTAATACATGCACAAAGCAAAAATTGAAAAGACAGAGACTGCTGTAGCAAGAACCTGTAGAGAAAGAAGTCACTGCTGACAACTACCGAGGGAAAATTCTTCACGGGACACATCAAAGGCTTCAATGCTTAACTTCTAAGGTCCAGTACAAAAAATTACAGCGCTTCAAGCATCTGAGCAAGCGACGCCCAATTTTAAAAACCAACACAAAAACTAAAGATGTGTCCCGTAGCAGGGGCACAGTATTAAATTGCCAGTGCCTGCTTGCATGAACCTCGAGTTCCAAAACTATAGAATTTGCATCTGCAATCATTGAATTACCGTATACAAAAACTATAGATTAATAGATGTCAAGTAAACTGATTGAAAACACCAGAATGTAAAACTCAACTTATACAGTTCAGATTGAGTGATGTAATATCCACATCCTTCTATAACACTTTTAAATAGCAGCTCAGACGACCTGTATTTTTCATCTTTCCTCGGAGGGTCTTACAGGTTCTTCAAGAAAGGGTAGCAGGTGTGACTGAGGCAGCGCCATTATCATACTCTCCAAATCAGAAATTCCGTGAAATTAGAGTTCATTCTGTAAGTAAAGCAATGGCACCAAAAAAAAGAAATTATGTCTCCGATAAGTAGCCACTATGGTAACAAATAGCCCTCAGGGCAAGATCAGCTGCAAGACTGACGTTGCCATGAGTTGAGGCAAGTTTTTCCAGTCATGGGTAGAGCGCAGGTGCCAAGAACCCGTTCTCTTCAAGCGTTTCCCCAAGAGCTAAACCAAAGACACCAATGCCTGTACCACAAGAACCTGGAGTCAAAATATTTCATAGATAGATAAGGTGAATCTCATCCGCAGCATTTACTTAATAATTCAATTCAGAAAAAAAACATTAGAAAAAGCAGAGAAGGAAAGTAGAAGAACGGTACACTAATGATGGTATTTAGTGTTGGCAACTCTAATTACGAAGCACAACACTAAATGTCAACAATCTGGTTAATGTTACCAACACTAAATGTCAACATAGACACTATTTGCCAACTATTGGGTATAAATTTTTTACAAGTTTATATTTAGTGTCATCTAACTATTTCATCAAAATGCAAAAAAAAATGTATGAACTCAAGAAACCTATTACATGCTCAAAAAAGTTGTTGCTCAAAAAAGTGAATACAACACTAAATGCCAATTAATTGACATTTAGAGTGGGTAGGATAAAAGTCCATGTAACACTATTAGTAACATAACACTAAATACCATCATTAGTGTAGTTACACACAACATGCTGTAGCATAGCATTGTCTTGAAGAACATGCAAAAGTGACATGTCAACTGCGGCATAACCACGATCAGAAAATGTCCCAGCATCAACTAGAAGGTACTGTAATGCAAAGTCCGATTTTCAAAGCAAATTTATCACCATTCCATTGACAATTCCATTGGATAGTCAAGAAAAGCATTATAACTCATAACAAAGACCCTCTTTTTACACCCACAGATTTGCAAAAAGTACAAATATGAACGATTAGACTTTGGCATTATATCCCATGATGCTCTCGAGCCTCGCAGCTCGCAAGAATGATCTAGTCCATAATTCAGGCACGAGGTAATCATGCAAAATGCTGCCCATGCACTCACAGATGCGAGTCTCAGCTTCATTCATGTATCATTCTTATACTGCCACTTACCCAAACCACATACACAGAGTATTAAGGCAGGATCCCCAGGTCTACCTAAGAGTACAACACACTCAACTTTTTAGAATACCTAGACAGTACGTATATTGATGTAAAGCTCATGCACGCGCGTACAAGCTGCAGGTATTTAGCATTGCAAATGTGGTGAATACCCATTAGATTTACCAGAGGTACTAGCCGAGCACTCGACCCACACTACTACAGAATGAACAGTTTGCAACAGTTTCTGCAATGGTTTTGCAATGCCCACAATTTTGGTTTGAATAAGTTTGCAATGATTTTTATTAGAGTATTTCACAATATTTGCAATGCTTTTCAACTTGCAACAGTTTTGGAATACAATAGCATGGATTCTTTGTCCAAGACTTTTACGATTTATTGATTACAAGTTTGCAACGCTTTGGTAATGCATTATTTCTGAATGCATTGCTAAAAAGCATTGCAAACTAAGTTCCGTTACACATCAATCCATTGCAGAACCATTGCTAATGTGTTCCAACGGTGTTGCAATCACTGCTTTCTGCAGTAGTGCCACCAGTCTGATAATGCTTGCAATCACTTTGTAGACCCTTTGAGCAATTTGTGATGGCCGTGGTGGCATGCAAGGCCACAACCACCTCCTCGACTTTAGCTTTTACTGTATCTGTTTTCAATTTCTCTCAATCTTGCCAGCCAAAATTGAAGTCCCTCCGGCCAGATCAAATCTACCCAAATTTAAAATCCAACTGAGTGAGTTACCCATAACAAAATTGTGTCAAGCATTGAGCGACATTCGCTTAATTGTAGTAAGGTAGGTACACCCAAAGCCGCCACTTTTTGTTACTAAGCCTGTTTTCTATTATTAGCCTGGTCAAATTTTCATATGTTTCTTGTTGGCAAGTGAAAGGAGGTTTCAACGCACCAGAGAACATGGCATTTGGATACTGCACGCAAAAGTTATTAAGGAACAAAGTTTGGTTCTAAAAGTCGTTTCTTCCACATAGGTACGAAACTGGATTTTGGAGATGTGCATATAGTATAGATGGTGGTTTGAGGTTAGTGGCACATTTGGGTGTACCTACCTTAGATAAAAAAAAATTGGAGATGAAAAAACTCTACTTCTAAAAGATGAGGGGTTTTATATTCTAATTAATTCATTGAACTTTTCCACAAAAATCCATCTGTTAAGATAGCGATTGTTTTATTTTGTTTTGTTTTGTTTGTATGTTTGATATAGTGAGATCTCTTGGATCGAGCATCTCCTAGTTGCATACTTGGTAATCATTAGAAAGCTATTAGTGAGGAGGGGTGCATGGGCTTTGTTTTGTGACATTTGAATGTATAACAGAAAAGATATTGAATTTCAAAGTTTTTATAAGTAAAAAAATATTAGAAAATAGAAAATTAATTTTACTTTTCTTTTTTGACAGTGGCAATGGCACAGGGCGCGCTAGTAGTTACTATGAATGCACAAAATATTATCGAAAATTGACTAGTGTTTTGACAATTTTTTAAACCTCTGTGAATCCATCTATTCTATTCTAGAATGATTTAGATTAAGGTAGCCTACATGTTTGGTTTTGAAATTCTGTATGTGTATATAAAAAGATATACCAATGATTGGTATAGAGGTTCAACTTTGGGTAGATAAAAAAAAATTTACTGCAGGAAGTCTCAAAGTCTCTTCTTGGATGGGGACAAAAGAAACTATTTTTGAAACTTCAAATATTATAATCTTTCAATGGACATAATGGTGTAGTATAATTATTTTTGTATGGTTCATATTAAAATAACATTAATTCTGTTCAGTGGACCAAAAATGGTAGTTTTCCCAGTCCTTTAAATGTTAAAAGGCATTCAAGATTGTAGAATTTTCCTTTCTTTCAAAAAATAATTCAATAGAGAGGAAGAGATTGTTGAAAATAGTATGACCCTCATGAAAGGATATGAAAATTAGAAATTAAAAAAAATCAGTGGTTTCAAGATTTATTCTCTTTGGAATTAATTCATGATGACTTCAAATATTGTTATTTAATATAGATATTTCATATCCAATTGAACCCTAATTGATTACTAAATAATGAGCTCTAATTTATGAAATCCTTTCTTGAGGTAGTAATTTTTTATACACATATGTGTTATACTATATTTTTCTTTTTAAAGATGGATTTAAGTCAAGGAATTAATCCCTAAAGTTCTATCATGTTTAGAGGCCCCAAACTACTTCAAAATATTAGTATCTAAAGCAAGTCTAAAATCTTTGTCTATATTTAATTTTTTTTTAAATTTCACCATAGGATCTTTTAGTTAACTTGTTAAAATACATCCTTCTAAAATTTCAAAATAAGAAACCTTACCTATTGCAAGATCATAATGCTTGAATTTTTTTTTTTAAAGTATTTTCAACTCTTCATAAGTGGTTGGATTTCGTCTTTCAAATTCTTTATCCAAAAATGTATAGATACTATGAGGCAACTTTACATAATATGTTGAAGGGAATACATATAAAATTTTCAACAAAAAACATTTCATATTCTTGCTTTAAAAAAATAACAAGTAGAAAAAAATAGAGAATGATTTAAAATACTAAATTGTTAAACATTTAGTTATGGAATTGAAAATTTTCAATATCAATGGTTGTAGTGTTGCAATAAACAATTTGCATCCTATAATTTTAACAATTTCAAAATATTGAAAATTGAGTTAAATAGAGGACTTCAAGATTTATTTTAGAGTACACATTCTATAATTGCCTCCAAATTAAAACTCTTCGTAACTTTCATCTCGTTAATCAAAATGGAATGATTCAAATCTTTTCACATATATATAAATCTAGAAAACTAATTTCAAATTTTTATTTTTAAGAAAGTGATTTTTTTAGCTACCCACACTAACCCACTTAAAAAGAAATTACATATCATATAATGACTTTTTAACCATATAATCAAAAGCTATGAAAGTTGTTGTGCCTTAAAAGCTACTCCTTAATCACATGTTGTGTGAATTTTTTTTTTAAATGAAAATTCCATTCATAAATGGTTGGCTGAAAACACTATTTTGTCAAAAATACTACTTGGTCCTTTAGGGGTTACTGAAAATGGATATTTGCTTATAACTTCTCACTAATCCATCTCATAAAATTCTATTTTTTAGTTAGTGAATAATTTATAATATCCAAATCTTAGTTACAATGTGTCAATACATATAACTTTAAGTGCTTTTGCATTAGATTGAGGTTAAATTTGAAGTTGCTAATATATAGGGCAATCATCAAGGTAGAGGGAATTATGAAAAGAAACAAGATGAAGAGGAGGGCAAAATTTGACAAGGAATGCATGCCCATTTATTTTTAGAATTTTTGAAAATAGGGAGATTTACATAAATAAACAAATGTTCAAAATTGGATGAAATTTATAATCAATGAATGAAAAATCCACAATCACTCACTATATGGATTTCATATGCTAGGAAGAGATTACAAGAAATAATTGTCTTGCAAAATAGACAAGACATTTCTTGGCAAGGGTTTACAAATGTATATTACATAAAAGATTGAAACGAAATTTAATGGTACCTTTACAAATCTCATATATGATTTTTCACCTCCAAAGGGCAAATGATTTGTAGTTTCAAAGTCAAATCACATGAACTTGAAGCTAGTTTGCTAACATTTTCTAGCCCTTATGTAGATGCACCTTTTACTTTCAACATTGCAATATGACCAAATTAGGCTAAGATTTTCATTCCTTTCAAACTTGAATTTTATTTAGCATTGTTCAATTAATTAAAACAAAGTTTGTATTATTTGTCTATTATATTATTAATGGCAAGATAGGAAGTGGAGATACAAATTTTATCTAATTATTTGATAGAATGAAATAATACATTTGGATTCTTTAATGAATTGGAAAGTTTTTTAAAGAATATTGTGATACAAGCAATCTTTGAGTATTTTTCATTTAAATATTACTAGTATAAGATTAGCTAGGTTTCGATAATTAAATTTTTATCAAACATTCTTCTACTCCCACATATTTGCTTCTATCAATTCTTCTTTGTATGATTAATGTCAAGATAGCTCCTAATTTCAACTAAACATATGACAAAATTTTAATAAATGGATTTATCAAATTATTGGGTGCAACAAAAGGCTTTTAAGGAAGGCAATTGATTTTATATTTGACGCCATGGAATCCTATCTCACTTCTACTAGTAGAAAAACATTCATCCTTCTCATTTTTATTTGGATGATGTCTTCAGTACTTTGTGGAACTATTGTCAATGTATCATTTGTAAGACAACTTCGTCAACCTCTATTGCGGGCAAGTCTAATTAAGATTTACAATGACCTTGGAGATGATGTGCATGTTCTTTGCACAGGGTGGCCACAAGCTCGTGGCCCTGACAACATAGTGATTCACAAAACAATTCAACATCATGAAATATGGCACATTGACTATGGACGAGATATTTTGCAAGAGAGATTGTCTTGTGAAGTTAAAAACTACGAGCGTGACTGGAATTGCTTCCTCGTATTTGTCATTCCTTATATGTGTATATGGGAGAATCCACAACTATCCGTGGCAAGGGCAAGTATGCCTTCTCTTGGTATGCAAATCTTGTGTTCTCACATGGTCTTGGTTTTAATTGCTTGTTATGCATCTTAATGTATTAATCCAATTGATGTAAGTGATGTTTATCCTAAAGAACCTTTGTTGAGCACGCTCTAATTTGGCATCAACAATAATCTTCTACATTTTGTTTGCAACATTGAATTCTAATTTGACAATGAAGAGCCTTCAAAGGCAATGGATCATTGTTATTTCATGTGAGTGTTTATAGATCAATAACCTGACTTGATTTAGTTCTAAATAACTCATACTTAATGCATTCCTCATAAATGTTGTGTTGTACAATTACTATTTGAGAATGTAGTATTGTACATATATAGCAATCTTGATGCTTGAAGAAAATGAACCTTCTACAAGAACATTGTATATGACATAAATCATCTCCAATTATACTATTGTCTATAGATTTGGAGTTCATGATGGTAAAATTTAAAGTCCTAAACCAATTACACCTCAATAGAAAAAATGATGTTGTTACTAATAGTTCAAAACCAATCCTTTTTAGAGACTTATATTACAACCAACATCTATTTTTAGTAATTAATAATATTTAACTAAACTATGAAAATGAGTTGTCTTTCATGAACAATGTAATTTGAGATGTAAATAGATCATTGCTCAATCTCTATTTGTTTAAGATTACAAATCTAATAAACATAAAATATTTTGCTCCTAGCCATTTATCATAGAAATATCTTGACTCATTCAATGACGTTATTAGATCACCTTTTGAAAAAAAGTGTAGATCCTCATAATTTTTGCATACAATAATCCAAAATACCATATTCTTCAATCCATCAAAAACCTATGCATTTTCCCATAAGTATCATTTTTGAACGACTATGGCTAGATCTTTTTGCCACCTGGATGCAATTGCCATTCCTAATTGAAAATTATGAAAACTGTTGAAGCTCCTGAATCAAAGCTTTCGCTTGGTTTCTATACCAATGCATAAGAAAATATACCATCAATATTGCCATGGTAGACAACACACCACAACACACCACAACCTTTACAATTGTGTTGAAAAACAAGAAAGTTTAAAGCAATCCAACCATTCCAATAACATCAATTATACTAATTTATTGCCCCAGTGAAGCCACACACTAATGAATCTTGCTATTGAAAATCAATGAAATACACTGAAATTCCAACCTGCACTCTATTTCAATACATTACAAATAGGATGACTTTTGTAACTGAGAATCCAAACCCCAAACCCTAAGAACAAGCTTCGGATGCTTCAGAGTCTCCTCGCTGAATAGCTTGTTCTCCTCGGCCTAAACCTTAAACCCTAACCCTAACTTTTCCCTTCTCCTTCTCCTTCTCATCGCAGAGTCTTGTCCTCTGTGCGACATCCGCAACATCGAGGGCGACATCCAATGTTCATGGCGTGTAGACGCCGACGGCATTCATCTCCTCCGCTGGGACTTGCTCACAGGTGCTCCCGTCCGAGAACAGAAAGCAACTTGGATCGAGTTTCCGGGAGCCTTTGATCGCCTGGCGGTGCTGCAAACCTTCCACCTCTCCTTCTCCAATTACTTCGACGATCCGGTGACGCTCGACTGCGGGGAGAGAGGGCACTTCCGCATCCGCGCGTACCGGAGAGGGCTCGGGGCGATAATGCGGCAGTGGAAGGTCAGGGTGGCACCTGCAGGGCAAGACTCCAGGTGAGTGCTTGAGGATTTTAGGTTTTCGAGTTTGAATAACCAGCTATTTTCCTTCAATTCTTGTATTGAATCGTTTTTTTTTGTTTTTTTTTAAGTATCTAGGTTTGTTTTCTCTATTTTTTTAACTCAAAATAAAAAATTTGTAGAAATTTTCACCATGTGTATTTCAATGTTTTCAAATTGCAACTGTGGGTAATTTTTTTCCCAATTCAATTAGGAAAAATTTAAGGTAGGTACACCCAAATGTGCCACTAATCTTAAACCACCATCTATATTGCATGTACATCTCCAAAATCAGCTCTGTACCTATGTGGAAGAAACACTTTCAGAACCAAACTTTGTTCCTTAATAACTTTTGCATACAATATCTAAATGCCACGTTCTCTGGTGCGTTGGAACCTCCTTTCACTTGCCAACAAGAACATATGAAAATTTGACTAGTCTAATAATAGAAAATAGGCTCAATAGCAAAAAATGGCGGTTTGGGGTGTACCTACCTTAAGCCTCAAAGAGGTTGCGAGGTTTGCACCCTCATGGTGCAATTACAGAAAATAATAATAATAATAGAATTATTTTATATTTTATATTTTTTTGAATCTAATGTGGTACTATTGGTGCCACATCAATGCCATGTTGGATTGATGATTTTAATATTTTTAAATATTTTTAAATTTCTTTTATACTTGCATTGTCGGGGTGTTGAAAATCAAAAATTGGTGGTCTTTTTAGGCCCGAAATATCTCCTAATGCATTGTGGCTAATTTTTTTTCCCAATTTCACTGCAACTAATTTTTTTCCAATTCCATTGTGGGCTAACTTTAAACTAGCTGATGGTTTTTCCCAAACATTGCTCTAGGTGGGTGTGTAGCGTGACGGTGGAGACGAGTGATGGGACACGGTGGACACGGAGTGCCATTGTGTTGTGGAATAGTCCCATCGGATATGAGCCCCATGATGGGGAGCGGGAGCCGCCATGTATTGATTGCGCTTGGAGCATGAAGGAGGGAGGGTTGTGGGTTGACCGTAGGGGGTGTGGCATCAACGAGCCCCAATGGGAGAAGCGTTTTTCTTTCGCTTGGTATGTTTTGCTTTCTAAGCTTATCATTAACCCTCAAAAGACATTCACTTGTCTAAAAGGCTATCCAAAGGGAATTCAAAAATCTACTTGAAGAAAGGTATGGATCTTATTATTTGTTCAAAGTTTTTGTGGTCAATGCAAGCAAGAAGTGAAGAGTGAACAATGCTTTGACTTTGCAACCTAAAAGTTGTAATTGGATAGCCATATTTTCTATTAAAGTGGATTTAGTAGGTTGAAACATTTCAAAAGAATACAAAAAAATAAACTTTTTGTCAATGGTCCTCTCAAAATCAAGTTCAAGGGGTTTAGCTTGTTGTTTAAGGGTTAAAGTAACTATACCTAAATAAACAATTCATCATGGTTTCCATTGTGATATTCAAAAAGCTTTTCAGAGATCTTGTTGGTAGTCTAAAAAAAAATCCTCTAGAGATTCTCTCACAATACATTTTTCAAACAGAGTATGATTACTATGATTTTTCAAAGTGCTAAAAATAAATGTATCAAAATAAGACAATAGGCTTTTGTGAATAGAAGTTGTACATTTTGGACAAGAATTTGTAGGGGTCGGTTTTAGAAAGGGGTCATAGTTAAATATTGTTAGTTTATCAATCTTCTAATGATATCAATCACAATTTAGTCTTGGCACTCTTTATTAAGTTATCATACTTTTCTATCAACCACATTATGTTACCACAATTTATCTATCAATAATAGTATCCCTAGATTTTTATTAATGTGTTTCTTAGATATTTAACTCTAATTTGCTAATACATTTGAAGGACACATACTTAACTTTAATTTGTTGACTACTAATCTTTGTAGATTTTGATTTAGGGTTCACCTATGTGATAGTTTAAGTGATTTAGGGAGTCGATACTTTGAGAAAGCATAGAAATTATATACCACATCCAAAAACTCTATTTTTTAATATTCGTGATTTTTACTAATATTACAAAAATATTACTTTTAGGAAAAGGTGCCTCCAATTATGTTGAATTGCTTATATTGATGATGTTAGGTGGAGTAAATTATATTTAGATTGTTTCTTTTTATTACTAATAGTCACGATGTTACAGGCCTCCAACTGCAATTACGAGGCAAGTTGACTTGTAGAAAATGGCATTATCGTCTAAAAGTCCGATTGTCCCCTTGAGGGACAAATGAAAGCTTGGGTAGGTACTTATGATCTCAATTTTTGATGCACATTTTAAAAACTTTTTATCAAGTTGAATTTTTTTAATTTTTTGGAAATATAATTTTTATTTCAACTGGTGCATGGGAGAAAATTTTATGCCATCCTAAGCACACATTTTGTCTTACCAAGTAGCAAAAAAAATCCACAAAAAATTAAACCAAAAATTTCTAAAATTTGTTTCTTATAGGTTATATTTTTGTCTACATGCCAATCTTTGATTCATTCCATTTGGATTAGTGATGTGAAAGTTACGGAGCTTCTTGATTTGAGGGCAATTATAGCATCTCCTTGAGAAAATAAAGTGTTGGATTTGTTTTTGAACTCAAATTTTAAAATCTTCAATAAAACAAACGTTTTTCTAGGTTTTGTATGGTTGGTAGAACAATCTCATTGTTGGCATTCAATTCCATCTTTGAGCCATTTATTTTGTCTTTCTATTTTCTATAGTATCTACTTCTACTTAACAATTTCTTAAAGAATCAATTAATCAAAATCAAGGTATTTTCATTTTGAAGGCACATCAAACATGCACCTTTAGAAACACTTTTAAAATGTACTTTGAACATTCATAGAAAATATTTTTTTAAACTCCAAAAATATATTGCAAGATCCTACAATTAGATATGTAAAAAAATAAAATAAAACTCTTTTTAATTTTTTGTTCTTTGCACTAGAAATGACAATTTTGAACAATTCTTGATGAAATAAAGGCTTTCAGATTTTAAAGGTTAAAATTAAAGAGTTTTGCATTAAGTAAAAATTGTATTAAAGTAGAAGATACATCAATATGTAGCCTAATTTTTTCCTATATTTTTTTAATATTGGTCAATTTCCATTCAATATGTCACAATGTGTAAAGTTGAATTTACCAATAATCATAAATTTTTCAATGATTCAGCTATTACCAATAAAGTCAATAGCTTTATAGTAAAGGAAATGGTAATCTATAGTCAAATTCACAAATCAAACTCTAGCGGGCATTATATATTCAAAAGAAGGAAGAAGGGTACCTCAAGCCTAAAAGATTAGCATGAATGAAGCATCTCTTGGGAATGGCTCAATTATCTAAGTCTCATGGACTTAAATGGCAAATTTCATCCCTGTACATTCAAGAATAGTCAGCCTATTGTATTGAAGGAATGAACCTATGAAAGGTGAGTCAATGATTCCTCCCACCTTCATATAAATTCAAAGAATAAACAAGAATATTATGAGATGTAATGTCAAGTCATTTTGCTCAATCAAGAATAAACAGATCTAAACTTTTAAATTGATCAAGGGTTTAGAATTAGAACTATATACTATGGGTTGTTATCTTATTTTGTATAACCAACAATTTTTTCAATTGACCATTGAAACAACAACACAATTGCCTTAAATATTAAATTCCACATACTTAACATTGCTAACCAACGTTAGAAGAGGGCCCTTTTGTTTTGCAAGAAAGTAGGAGACTTCCAATATGGCAACTTACTAGCTAGGCAATCATTCACTTGCAACTTTCTACTTAGCCAATGAAACTAATGCTATAATGTTGCAATTTTGAAATGAGCCAATGACTTTCTACAAATTTTAATTAAATTCATTCTCATGCATATGGAGACATATTATCTCTCCTCCAAGGAGGAATGGTTTATGTTTGTTAACAAAGTTATATACAGGGATGTTGCTGTAGGAAAGATATGAAATTTCAAATATGTTTTCTAAGGATAATGAAGATAAAACATACAAAATGAACCTATTTAATTTGAAGTGTGATTTTTCCTCCACAAAAATGCTTCAGGTACATTTGTGACACTTGCCAATAAAGTAAATGATGCATGCTTTGTATTCTTGTTATGAATCCCTTAAAAGACCAAAAGTAGTCTAAGTTTAAAAAATTGTGAAGGTGTATTATAAAATGCAACTTAGAATAATAATTTAATGATGATTGTCAGACAAAAGTTGCAAAAAATGATCTATAGATCATACCATATGGATACATCAACTAGTATATAAACCAATATTTTTCAATAAAGTTTCAAGCCCAAAATTGAAAGTTTCTTCTAAAATTGATTGCAAATGGATTATTTGTGAATTTCAAAAAAAATAAAATTACTTCAAGTTTAAATTTTTAAGTAAGTTGTAATCATAGTGATTTTGGAGATTTTTATTTTACTTTTATATTCAAGTCATTTTAAAGGGTCATTTTTTGAACTAAAAAGATTACTTTTCGAGTTTAGATCTACCAATACCTATTGAATAATAGAATATTTTCAAAGTAAAGTCTTTAAAATCTATACATAAACCAATTTTAAAGAACTAACACAAGAATCTTCAAAAAATCAATGTATGAAAAATGCATTTTTGTGTACTTGAGACATGTTTGCATTCATTCATTGTTGAAAATTTGAACATGTAGACCTTTAGGATTAAAAAAAATGGTAGGAAAACCATTAGGGACCTAATCTTATTTCAAGGTTGTACTAATCCTTATTCCAACATCTACAACTTATCCCTTCCTAGTCTATTCACCCAATAGGCCTTCAACTAGTGTAAATCTAATTTGGTTAAGTCTTTATGTACAAGTCATATTATTTTAATGAAAATGAAAATTATTTACTAAATATTGTATAAACTCCAACATTAATATTGTATAAGAAATTCATACATAGTGAATAAAATTAGTCCAAAAACTCTCATACATTCTTCCAAAATCACACCTACATAAGTTTAAGTGACGCAAATGTCCACATCTCTATACTTATGTCTCCTAATGTGTAACTTACACTTCTACATATGTTGGGATGCTTACAGAGTTACAATGATGCAACTAGTATCCATAGCTTCACACATGATCTAAATTAATAGTTGGTCTATACCAAGGCCAAACCAAAGGCTCTCTTGAATTATCAAAGCAAAGATTGGTGGAAAGATAGGCATAGTCCAAGTTGGATTTACACCTTGGCTAAGGCCCATACCATTTTCTATGGTAAAAAATCCACTTGGAATCCTATATGGCCAAAGTAGATCATAATGTTTTGGTGGTTTTTAGAAGCTTTTTTTTCTTGACCTTGTCTTTGAAATAGGCTTGACAAATTTCTAAAAGAACCATGACAAGCTAAAATCTTACAATTTTAGATTTTGTCTATTTAATTGATCCTAAGATTGACAATGTCTGCTATAACAATAATAAATATGGCCCAACTATGGTCTCTCTTGGGTTTAATTCACCAAGACCATGCAAAATGTCATCACTATTTTTTTGTCTTGGGCTTTTGCTTTTTCTCAAAATATTAAATACATTAGATAGTGTACCACATTTTTAATGAAATACTCCATGTATAATTTTTTTAAATGCAACAAAAGATTGAATTTTTAAAAATTCAAAGTTTCAAATTGGAGTAAAAATTATATTGATCAATCCTAAAAGGGAGCTAGGACATTTTGTATCATTTAGATGATCAATTAGGCTTTTGACATATTGAAAAGTAGATGATTTTCATTCAATTTTTTGTGTGCAACTTCATTGATGCTATATCCACATTAGTTTGGGTTAAGTTCAAGGCATTTTAGGCAATTTGAACTTTGAGCCTATAACTATGGAATCACAATTGTTAGCATGTGAGCCTAGGCTCCAATGTTATAGATATGTGTATTATAGACACATTCCATGATTATAGGACATTTATATTATAGGTGTCTATATTGTAAGTATATATGTTATAAGCACCTTCCATAGTTATTGGATATTTATATTATAGTTGTTTATATAGGTACCTATGTTTTAAGTATTCTCCATGGAATACTTATGTTGTGAATATGTATGTTATAAGCAACTTCAATAGTTGTGAAGCATCTACTTACACCTAGGCTCAAGACTTGTTTCTAAACTCACATGCTAGCATTATATGACAAATTTCTAATTATTGCATGATTGACACAAAAATTTAGTTTACACTTTGATGTTTTGTACTATGATATACACGTTTGGCAAAAAACTTAGATTTAAAAAAAAATTGTATTTGATATGAATTTTATTCCCTCTTTATTAAAAAATTCACACTAATTTCAAATTTCTTCAAAAAAAATCTGAAAATTTTATGATTTATAGAAGACATGAGATTTCATCTATGAAAAATAAATAAAAAAATTTCCATTCATATGTGGTTTCTAAATAGGATCATGTAAAATGAATGAATTTATTGTATTAAAAAGTGAGTTTTTTTACTTGACATAGTTTTTAAAAATTGGATCATATTTCATAGTAGTTACTTACATGCCAAATTTTAGAGCCATTTGTGAATCCAAAATTCATAGATTCTTAAAAATTAATAGATGTTAATTCCACAAAGATTTCGTAAATATGAAACAATTTAGGCTAGATGCCAATTTCATTTTATGTTTAAAAACATTTATTGAAAAATATTTCAAGAAGTCCAACTCCCCAACCGAATTGGTCGCTTTATGGAGCTCTTATTTACCGAGCATAGGTTTCCGTCCGTCCGTCGAAGGTCAAATTCTTCGTCAACGAATGGCACACATTTCGTCGCCCCGCTCTCGCGCGCTAAACTGCGTTTTCGTCGCCTTTCTGTCTCCTCCCCAATTCAAACTTTGCCGGGCACACAACTCTTTGATCCCCGTGCTGCTCATCATTTTTATGGATTAATTGATTAGGGTTGCACAGCACACGAATCTGTGATTTCAAAGTAGTGCTGAACAGGAAAAAAAGTCCTTCACGAATATCACCAAAGTGATTTTATAAACATTTCTGAGCGAAGTTGCTGTCGCGAGCGAATTCGTGTCGTCCGAGGTTAGGGTGATCGAAGTCTTTCATTTTGTGAAAGAGAACTCGAAGTTGGAAAATCGAAGAGTGCAAGTGGAAGAGAGCAGAATGAGAGAAGAGGAGGTGGAGAAGCTGCGGGCGGTGGTGAGGGATTGCTTGGGGAAGCATTTGTACTCGTCCGCCATCTTCTTCGCTGACAAGCTCGCGACATTGGCCGGAAATGCGACGCAGGATTTGTACATGCAGGCAAGCCGTTTTTAACGCCCTCTTACATGTTGATTTGCTGTTGCGGCGTTGAGCAATTTCGAACGCAATGTTTGAGCATGCAGATTTTAAATACTTACTTATTTAGGTCTTCGATCGTTTTAAAATTGAATTTATTTAGTTCCACGAGAGCAATCTGAAGCTGCGAATTTTGTTTGGGACTTTGCTTGAATTGTGCTGCAGTACTTCTTCCTCAGCTGACAATGCTCTGCTCCTAATTGTGTTTATGGTTCGAATGACTTAAATTTCTGATAGTTTAGGGTTTTTTGGTTGACCAGTGGTGTGAGAATGGTCCGACTGATCCAAATCTCTTTTGAGGTGTAATTTGCGTTTTGGCTTTTCTATTTTCTTCAACTTTTTCTGAGTATTTTTCACGTGAAGCTTTTACCGTCTTGGATTATTGTACGTTCTATGAATGTTGTGTTTTGGAACCTTTAGGTGGAAGTTGGTGAATATTTCCCTTAAGAGTTATTAAATGTCCTTTTCTCCTCGCATCCAAGCTCGTGGAGATACCCGTTGTTACTTAACGAGCAGTTTCATCTTGGGTTTAGGGTTTAAGTGCTTCAATCAATGTCAATCTTGGGTGTAGGCATGATGCAGTTCTTGCTCTTAGAGCGGGCATTTTTACGATTCTCACGAGTGTCAAACTCTATTTCATAATGAGCAATGCAGTCTCCCTTCTCTCGAGAATAAGACTTTCTTAGTCAAATTCAGGAATATGAGATTAAAGAATATCTGTTTCCACTGACTCTATTTCAAACTATTATTAGTGATTTCTTCGAATACTCATAGAAACGATATTGTTTTGAAGAAACTGTGTCCCATTTTGTAATGTGTCATACACATACCGTGATTGGGCTGGGAATGCTGTCCATGTAGGATGCACACCTAACCGAATTGTTTATGGAATTCAGGCACAGGCATTGTACCTCGGAAAGCAGTACCGGAGAGCACTACATTTATTACGGAGGCATAACCTTGTCACTGCTGACTTGCGCTTCCGTTATCTTGCTGCCAAATGTTTGGTAAGCTTTGCCTGGGTCATGCCTTGTCATCTCGTTAATGTTGTGGACATTAAAATACTGCATTTACACTCTCTCGAAATTACACTAGGCGATTCGCGAAGAATTCAACTTGCTTCCGGTGGTATTTTACTGCCGATTTGAATCCGCTTCTAAGTTCCTAAAGGCAGCAACGTTGAGCTATAACATTTAAGTATCGAGAAGTGCCCTTCCCTCTTACCACGAAGATTGGATACGCTGATGCTAAAGTTTGAATCATGCTTAGTATTATTTGTCATTTGAAAGCTTGGATAGAGGTTATTGTGCATATCTGACATTTTGGACTTGTTTGTAGGAGGAGGTTAAAGAGTGGGATGAGTGTTTGCTAATGCTTGGTGATAACGAAGTTGATGAAGAAGGCAACGTGCTGGTGGCAGATGACCAAGACACTGAATTACTCGACAAGAATGCTGAGGAACGGGAGATAAATGTGAGTATGTTGTGTGTTCTGCTACTGCATGTTTTTGGTTCTGCTCTGAAGAAATTGCTTGTATTTAGCATAACATTTCGCCATACAGATTGGTGCAGCAATATGTCTATTGCGAGGACGTGCCTTTGAAGCTTTAGAGAACAGAGCTCGAGCATTACGATGGTATGTGCCGTCTCATTTTACCTTCCATATGCCTGGTTGTGAGGAACTTAGCAAGAGAGTATTGGTCACTGTTCTGACCAAGTTAATACACATATCACTGAGTGTGTCCTAGTTTCTGGAAGGAATCCGTTAATCATGATATTGGTTTCAGTTCATCCGGTCTAAGCATTCTTATTTGATCTTCGAAATCTTTTTTTCCCCTCCAGTATTTATTTCATCTCTCATTCTTCGTGTCTGCTGTTGTTCTTCTTGTTCAGTCACAGTCATGCTGATTCTGCTGAGGATATAGGTTCTGATTTTTAGCAGCCTTTGTTCTTTCTAGGTACAAAGCTGCACTGAAGGCTGATCCGTTCTGCTATGAGGTGTGCTGGGAGCTCATTCTTGATCTTACATCTATTCATAGCAAGGATTAGGGTTTATCTTGTGCTTTTGGAGGTCATGTGTCGCGAATACCACGAACTTTTAATGTGCTTGCTCATCTATACTGGTCCTTATCCGTGATCCTCTGCCCGAGATTCTGTCATCTGATTTTTTAAAACTTTGATCCTGATATAATGATGAGAGCTGACCTTGTCTTTTTGTTTTGAAATGAGGGCACAGCCAGTCTTGAGAAATCAATAATTGTGTTTTTGCAGGCTTTTGAGCATTTGATAGACAACCATATGCTGACAAGCGAGGAAGGTAGGCCCATGTACGGTTGCATCCTTTCCTCCGCCTCTGTTCCACTCTGAGGAATCCCATTTATTCTGACTACTTATCTGCACCATAGGAAGGACGCTTTTGCAGGATGAGAACACTAAGGAAATTGAATGATTGCCTAATCCTGCGATTCCCTTCAGTAGAAAGCACTTGAATTTTGTTAGTATAAAGCACCTCAAAGTCACCTATGTTAATTCTTATGCCACGTTCTGTCCGCTGGACTTATTCGAATCTGCTGTCGATAAAAAATGCTGACGCTTGTTCATCTATTCTGGAACTGCACTATCGATTTTACATGGTCTCAGGCTTGCTGAATTAGATGGCGTATTTTTTAGTGATGTGATCGTGGGGATCTTACTAAGAACTGATTATTTTCACTTTGAATTCAACTAAAGTTCACTTGGTGTATGTTGCTGGTGTGATTTAACTTGGATGTCACTACATGAACTCAGCACTTACGTTATTTTTGTGTCCATCAGAGACCGTCCTTTTGAGTTCCCTGAAGTTCGATCCAGAGGACCGCTGGCTGTCATTACTATATTCCTGCCGTGCCAAAAAGGTCTGTATACTGGTAATGTTATTGCAGATGTTTCAGTTAATCATATATTAGTATATCTCTTCTTTGAATTACCAGGAAATTTTGCCAGTAACCGGGCGAGCAGGCTAACTTTGTATGTAATATGTTGTCATTTGGATGCAGTATGGACAAGAATCAGTCATTGAGGAGAAATTTCAGGAATTGGAGAAGGATCCGGATGAATCTCGAGCTGAGGAGGATAGAGTGGGTTGTTCATTGAAGGATAACAATGATGTAATTGCTTGTAGGGCAGATTATCTCTATCATCGAGGGGAATTTCAGCGCTGCTATGACACCACCAAAGCGTAAGTGTAATATATAGTCTTTTTGAAGGGTGTTTTGCTGTGTTCAGTAGACGTGCTTGAATCTGTTTGAAACCGGAATTGCTTTGCAATATGCCGCTCATGAAAGTTTTCTGAATTTTATCCACATCTGATATAATGCAGGCTTCTCGAGAAGGACCCTTATCATCTTAATTGTATGCCATTGCATATTGGTTCCGCCTTAGAGCTGGGACGTAAAAACGACCTTTTCTTGAGAGCTCATAATTTGGTACAAGAATATCCCCAAAAGTAAGTGGTTGTTTGCTTTTCTGTACAAACTGACTGTGACATACTCCACTTCAATTGAGCTCAATTTGGGGTTATTTAGAGAATGCTTGAGTGCTTATTTTAATTATAAGTTTAGACGAAAATGTCATGCTTGCATTTCTTTTGGTCGTCTCTTTCTTTTTGAAGATCGTACGTAGCTAGAGAGTGTATGCTTAGCACTCTATGCTGATAGTTGTGCATGAATGTTTCCTACTCTAGCACAATTTGCATTTCTTTACTGAGGAATTTCATGTTTTGTGCCTTGGACAGAGCTATATCTTGGTTTGCAGTGGGCTGCTACTATTACTGCATTCGCCAATTTGATCACGCACGGCGCTACTTCTGGTACGCATGCTTGTCTTTGTTTGCCAAGATCTTAAGTTATTAGATTTTAAAGATTGTTACCAGCATGATCTTTCTGGTTGAGGCAGCTCGGCTATTGACTTTACTCTTGGTGATCTGATAGTTCCTCTGTCATGTCCTTCTCTTGTTATGGTACTTGTTTATGCCTAGTTCCTCTGTCATGTGCTGCTTGTGCAAAATGTAGCACAATTGCATGAGGTTCATGACTCAGAATATATTTAAAAGCCATGTGGAGTTCATGTTGTGTATGAAGCATCGTTTTTACGTTAGTGCTTCGATTTAAATTGCACATGAACATGTGACTGTCTAAATTTCCTTAGCCGTTGAGTATAGTGATTGGCTAGTACTTAAAGGCAAAGTTTTTTTTATTTTTTTATTACAGCAAAGCAACCACCCTAGAAGGTTCCTTCGCACCAGCTTGGCTTGGCTTCGGCAATGCATATGCTGCTCAAGATGAGAGCGATCAGGCTATGGCTGCCTATCGCGCAGCTGCTCGCTTGTTTGCAGGGTACAATCTTATCTTTCAAATCTTAAATGAACAAAGCATTGTCTGCTAATTAAGGAGTTTGAATAGGTTCTGAGTTTCTTGTGACAAGATAGGAGACGGTTTAGTATCTCTTTGCAGTATCGACCACCAATGAATTGTTTTGACGTCAACTATTTTTGCTCTAATTATCACCTTATCTTTGATTGCAGCTGTCATTTACCAGCGCTTTGCATTGGGATGGAATATCTGCGGACGAATAATCTCAATCTTGCTGAGCAAGTACGTGGGCATTCTTGTTGTAACGTTTTATTCACTTTCTAGTTGTTCAGGTTGATCTCAATTTCTGGGACGACATTCCCTTAAAGATTGGATTTAAGAAAATTGTTCCCGTTCTAAATAGAGTCCCGATTAGGTTAATCTAATACAGGGTTTGATATTGAAATTATAATTTAAAACAAATTTTAGGATGAAGAATCATTTAGATCACTAGGAGTTCCAACGTTGATAAATCATAATTAATTGTACGGGCATCTGAGTTTTTCGATTCTATGTTTTTTTTCAGCTTCGATTCGTCTTTCCTAAAAAAATCACTGAAGAGTATTTGGTCATGGAAATCAGGCTTGAAGAGACGGTGTTCCTACCTTGGTACTATTGTTGGCATATAGAAGTGACACCTTATTGGTTTGTGCAGTTTTTCTTACAAGCCAGATCCATATGTCCGACAGATCCACTTGTCTACAATGAGATGGGCGTGATGGCTTATCGCAATAGAGAGTAAGTGTCAATAATTTTCGCTTAGTGAGCACATAAAGTTCGTGCTCAAAATTAGCTGGAGACAGTCTGGCGTTTGCATCTTCTTCCTACGCACAGCTACTATCTGATTTGGTTTCTGTTACAAAGATCACGACATGGTGACCTATCCTAAATATTTTCTTACTTCATTAGAGCTCTTGTCGTTGCATGGTTGCAAGGCTGATCGAGGATTACATCTTGATATTGGCAGTTATGAAACAGCTTCTCGCTACCTGAGGAAGGCTCTTCAACTGGCTCCTCCACCATTTACTGAAGCTTGGGAGCCCACCGTTGTGAATCTGGCCCATAGTCTAAGGAAGCTTAAGTATGTTGTCTTTCTAATCCGAGTTTTTTGACCCTTTACCTGTACGATTATTGCTTTTCAAGCAAACTGTATCGGTTTACTGATGCAGCAATTTGGATCTATGCAGGTTGTACCCTGAAGCGATTTCTATGTACGAGAGAGCCTTGTCTCTATTTCCCAGAGGCGCCAGCACATATGCTGCACTTGGTTTTACCTTCCACCTCCAGGTGTGTCTTCATTGCATCTAAAATGGAGTAACTATTTAAATGATGTATAACTCCTAAGTGCCCTAACAAAAAATAGAAAGTCCACTTTGGAAGCTCAGTCGATTATAGTAATTTCTAAAACATATTTTGAATCATTCAAATTTTGAAGATGTCTTGTTTCTATTGATATATTTTGTTTCATTCTTGAAGTTTTCTAAATGATTTATTTCAACTTCTATAGATATGGAGCTTCCACTTTTGGTCATTTGGTCACTTGTGGGTTACTTAGGTGGAACAAAATTTTGTGTACATGTAACATCTTAAGTACCGAAATCCTGAAAATGATATAGTAAGGAGGTCGCTTATACTTCTTGTATGATATTCATGCCCTGTGCCTACGTTGATCATGTCATGTAGCTTGCTATTTGTGGTTTTAGTTAGGATCTCTAGGAAGTGGGAGCGTCCTTTACTAATGCTGAATTTGTCGTCTCTTTTAACACAGGGAAACACGGGCAAAGCTATTGATTATTATCATAAGGTATGCTGTAACTTGCGATTTGGCCAATGTTGTGGTTATTGTCGTTATAATTGTTTTATATGTACTCAACTGTAACGTCCTTGACTTGTAGTCATGTTAGACTCCAATGTTGAAAACTAGCGATGACGATGGAAGTGCTTGTTGGCAGGCCCTTGGATTGAAATCGGACGATACTTTCACTGCTGAGATGCTTACCAGCGCGCTTCAAGAAGAATGCTTGCGTTTGAGTTCAGCCCCTGATGCTGAATTTTATTCACTAAGTGGAATGCCACACATTTCTTAATAAGATGACTCCAGCACATTTTGCACACTGGTGAAGGATTATGAATCAAAATGCAAGTGGTTCCATAATTTTTGGATACATTGTGAATTAGTTACGAATTTTCAAAGATGCAAGGTGTAGGGTGCTAAAGGTGTCATGTAGGGTATGCCAAAATGTATTCGATGCACATAAAGAATGACATGAGAGAGAAGTTAAAAGCAAACAATAAGTGTATCTAAAATTGTCTATTTCCAAGGTTGCCACCTCTACAATACTATTAATAGAGCTATACATTACTTAAAATTTACTTTACATTTGTCTTTGTCATGTGCTTCATTTTGGATACTTCCCCTATTTAGTTTCTTTTCAAAAATAGAGGTTGAATTTGAAGAGTGGTCCATTGTAGATGCAATGGACTTTAGTGCATCCAAGAATTGCTTCAATTGAAGTTATAGAAGATTAATTTGCAAATACTATAATGTACATTATTAATATGCCAATACTACATTGATATACTACAATATGAACTATATTGTATGGATTGTATGTGCAAATGTAATTTGGATTAGTGTGCCTTGTGCCATTGTTATAGTCAAAAAAGTAATTTTCTAATTTTCTAACTCATAAAAACTTCGAAATTCAATAATTTTCACATCTTGGGTTTGAATGCTAAAGAACGATGCCTCTGCATCCTTCGCCAAGGGCTTTTTGACAATACCAAGTATGCAACTAGGGGATGCACAATCCAAGAGATCTCAATGTATCAAACAAAAAACAAAACCTTACTATCTTAATGAATGGATGTTTCATTTTTTTGAATATGGTAAAATTATGTTTAGTTATTAGGAATTACCTTTTGATCTTACATTATGTGCTTAAATCAATGTGAGAGGTGTATACAAGCTAATACTTTCAATTGTATTTAGATTGTATTTTCAAATGTTGAAGTCAATGAAAATTGTACGTATTCCCTCTATCTTGAAATAAATTCGGGGTTTCTAAATATTCTTGTCCCAAATGAAATTCAAAATTCAATTTGGCTCTCTACAACTTGATGGACAACAACTGAAACTAATTCAAACACCCTAAAGCGAATGAATCCGCAAATACCATGCTCCAGAGACTATATGGCAATTCAATCCCTACAAAGGGTATTAAAATGCAACCTCTATCCAACCAAAGGGGAAGAATTCAATCCACAACTATACAAAAACTACTACTAACAAATTTCTTATTGAGAATCATTGCACCAATGTTGCTCGGATAATGATCAAAATTAATACCACTAGAGTAGTTCTAAAAAGAACAAAAATTTGTCATTTTGGCCACCTATTTTTAACATACACCGCTTCACTATTGACTTCCATTCTTTTTCACCCAATGGGGTTTAGTAGAAGCTATAGTAACTACACAATCTTTTGAAAATAGGGATTAGTCATACACTAATCTAGTCATTAAAAAGGAAACCCCATATTTATTTCAAGATAGAGGGAGTATGTATATTTGTAGTATGCCATTTGAAAGGTTAATAATCTAGTTTCATGTCTAGATTAGCCTTAGTGGAGAAAAAAATTGCTTTGTTCTTTGCATAGAAAATACTATGAAACGATTACTAAGTAATGTACAATCAATCCAATTGCATGCCTTAATACTACACAATTTTTTGGAAAGTGCATTGTTGAATATTCTCCAAATTAGCATACCATATCACTACTAATGACACTTTACTTTCTACAATTCCATAAAGAATAACATTTTGCAATCAAGTACTAAAACATGCAATTTTCTAAAAAGATCTCTAGATTTGAAGCATTAGCTTTTAGTTTGAAGTTGCTCAACCTCAGCAACTTTTGAAGGAATTGGCATCATCAATTGAAATGATCTACAAGTGATTCAATTTGATAAATATTTATAAATATTTTTCAAATTGGTTTAAAAGCTTAGCACTTTCATAACGCACAAAAAATATTATTTGTAATATTACCTAACTAATAAATTTTATGATTCTTTAAATATTTCATTGTATTGTGATTAGCAAAAAAAGATCTAAAATTTGATATTATTACTTTCTTCTAGTAGAAATTTTTTTACATTATATAATACAATACAATTTGTATACAATTCTTCATTATCAAAGTTAAACAATAACCTTTTCAATATGAAAATCACCTATGCTCGGGGGAAACAATTAGGAAAAAAATTTACCACCTAAAATGCTATCTGAAGTTAAGGGTGACAAACAAATGGTTTTATAGGTCAATAGGATAAATTAATAAATTTTTGTAATTTTGGAGCTAGAAAAGTAAAAAGGTTTGCATTTAAGAAATAGAAGTCTCGATAGAAGTACATAGTATCTAAATATTGTGTTTTTCTTTAATTAGAATTTAATTTTGACTGAATTTTAGAAGTTGTGATTAACCTCTATGATAGGATGTGTTTGTGATTGGATCATTACGCTACATTCTACATATTGGCATAAAAAATCCAACCAAAAAGCTCAAAACCTTGATTACTTTAAACCAATAAGTACAAATTATATACTGTGTTTAAGATTAGAGATATCCTTAGAACTCCTATAAACTTATAAGTAGTAATCAATAGGATACATCCTATATGAAACTTGTAAATTCAATATTTTAATCAATTTAGACCTTATAGGTTAAAATGATATAAAGATTGGAGATTAATCATGAGTTTGTCCAACTTTAAAAATTGTATGACAATTAAAATGAAATATTTTATTTAATTTGTTAAAACCTTGAAAATTCAAATAAACATTACATTCAATAATTATCAAATTCTTACATGAGTCTTACAATTATTTTTGGCCCACACAATATACTACAATTACTTGTCCCTTCTGTAATCTACATTAAACAAACACTTGGTTGCACGTCCTCTTTTGCTACATAGAATCCCACATTAATTAAAGCACTCCGTATCCAATGTCATAATAATATTGTTCAAGAAATGTGCAAACAACTCTTTTTGCAACCACAATCAAGGTGCTGATTTAAAATAGATAAAATATAACTCCCTTATATTGAATATCCAAATCATAATTAGAACATACAACCCTTGTTAGTACTTACTACTGGAGTATGGGGTACTATCTACACAATTTTCCTTTCTACACTAGTCAACACATTCCACATCCCAAAATTTGCAATAAAAACATGATTCTCTAACATTAACAATATTGCCTTTTAATATGCCAATTACATCATTTTCAATAAAAGAATTCTTAGAAAATAATCAACTAGTTTCGATCTTGCCAATCCTCCCTTAACACCACACTTTGATCACTACCCCACCAAACTTCACTTACACATTAATTTTCTACCTTAAAAAACAATCCATGTAGCATTCTTATCATCTTCCGACATATGCCACTCACTATGCACTTACTCTTATAATATGTAATTGTGATATTCTAAATAAACTAAACTAACATATCTAACCTAATCTAATTGAAATTAAAAATTTCCATGATTATAGTTGATAGTATTTCAATTGGTGCCTGGGATCAAAAGTTATACCACAATAACCTCAAAATGAGGGAGAACGGGCAACAAAAAAATCCACAAAAAATTGAAATAAAAAATTTAATATTTTTTCTTGTAGATTATATTTTTTTGTAAATGGGAAGCTTTGATTCATTCCATTTGGATTAGAGATGTGAAAGTTATGGAGCTTCTTGTTTTGCAAGCAATCGTAGCAACTTCTTGAAAGAAGTTTTTTCTTTCACTTTGAATACAAATATCTTTCAATCTATACAGTCAAAAATCACAAAAATTTGTATCATGATCTAAGACAATTGTAGAACAAAATCCTATGGTTAGATTCTAAAAATAATTTTAAAAATTTATTTTGTAGGTGAATGTACTGGTAGTTTAAAGTGGTTTTGATAGAAAAATGACCTTGGGACTTTAAGGGTTAATTCATGTCAATCTAGTCAAAAAAGTTGGCTCTCTCTCTTTTCTTACACCACAAGTGCACTCTACAAATTTCCTCCAAAGTCATTCACAATACACTTTTAGTCCTTGATGTCCTTGTATTCATAGTATGTTTACTGAGTTGGTGTTAACCCTTGAAATGCCCTTGGGGTCCCTCTACACAACTTGTATATAGCTTTATAACTCTCCAATTGTTGTTTACTATATGAATTGTGTATATACATTGTTATTTACATACACTACAAGAGAAATGAGTGTTTCAAATATAGTCCTATTATAGTAGTATAGTCCTATAAATAATGACCTTTTAGGAAATCATTTTATAAAATTTTACGTAAAAAAACATATATTTTTAATAAATTTTTACAAAAAAATCTCCTTGAAAGATCATTACTTACTAAACCATATTACTAGGACTATATTTAAAGCACCCCTTTCTCTTGTAATGATTCTACCATGATCATTAATTTACCGTTTGTATTGAACAATATTTGGTCAATGTTTTTCTACTCAAAAACCATTGTATACATATAACATACTATATGGCCGCAAAAGGCTGTCAGGTCCTTCAAGGGTTAAGAGTAGGAAAAAGAAAGGGTTCCATGAATTCACCTTTGGACACAAATCCCTCACACCACAAGTCCGAGGAGAAAATTTAGCTCAACTGCCTAAGATCCTACATTTTCTTAGTTGGACCAACCGGTTATCTGGAGTATACTCTCGGCTAAACCTTAAGAAAATAAAGAATATTCTCTTATTTTCCTCTAAAATGATCGATTTTTTTCCGAAGATTTTGAACTCAATTCGAAAATTCTAGATTTCAACCGGGCTAACTTGTAACTAAAGGTCGGTAACCTCACACCGTGCTTCCTAACCCCAAACTGAAGTGCCACCGTCAACCTTTCGAGCTGCAAGTTCCCCGTTACGAAGCGAAGGCAGGCGTGAGCCTGCCTGCCTGCCTGGGGCTCGAATCTGTCTGCTACGCCGGGAGTGCACCAGACTGAGTCCCGGATGCATCTTTGCAAAGAGTTTCCCAGTGTCGTGTACACGACCTCTGTACACCGTTGCAACACACCTCGCCAAGTGGCCCTGCCGTACTGACGTGAAGCCTGGCACTCTCTCCATCGCCAGTTCGTTGCCTTGAGTTCTTCACTTGCCACGCCCCCGGTCCCGGCTCTGGCTCTGGCTCCGGCCCCGCCTCTCGATGCCTTCCTATCTCTTCACGCCTGCCTTCGCTTCGTAACGTATATTCCGGCGCATCTCGCAACCGAAGCTAACTTTGTTCTTTGCATTGTCCGAAGTGAATGAATGATGTCCGATTGGACGCAATTAAGTTAATTCCTGGTCGGTACATCCTTGGGGGAAACGATCGCGGCCCTAAACTTCGTGATTGGTGCGGGGATTGGTGTGGAGCGTTTGCCGAGGAGGAGTTAGGTGCTGGAACAGAAAAGGCCAGGAAGCTGCCTTGTATGCGTGCGGGTGGTCGGGAGTGACCTGCCTCGCATGTGCTGTGTTGAAGAAGGAGGTGTATGTTGGTGTGCGCTTGACGTGTGTGGGAGTGCGGGCCTCTTGGCATGTCCGAGCCGGCGGTGATTTGGTGTCGTGAGTTGCTCCCGGCGTGGTTTCGGGGGAAGACAGTTGGTGCGTACGTACGTCAGAGCCCCTGTGTTCTTGATTGACTGCACGTTTGCGTTCGCGCGCTTATTAGGCTGTTAATTGTATCGAAGGGCTAGAGTTGTTTGTGGTATTGGCGACGTTGTTCGCTGCTCTATTCATTGCATTCTTTTTGTTAGTTTTCAAGGGATTTAATTAGTAGCGGTTGATACCTAGACTGCTAATTTGTTTTGGTGTCCACACAATGTACTCGTTCGATTGCTGGCTATTGACTGGTTCTTGTACTTAGGCAGTTGATTCTGAAAACCGAACTTGATCTACATAGTGAAGGTTTTAACGTAGTTGTTTTCCTACCAGAAGCCACGTACAAGTGTTTATTTCTGCAATTTGAGTTGAGGCGTTTCAAATGTAGCGGCGCTGACGGTAAAAGATGAAAGGACTTTTGAATGGCAAGGTTGAAGGAGAGTATGGAAGCGAAGCTATCAAGCTCGTCTCGACACTTAAAAATAGTCCCGACGGTGGGGCATCAGAGATGCTGCAAGCTGTATTAAATAGCTCGAGTTGTGACGTATCTAGTTGTGACGTATCTAGATGCAATGACGAAGAGGCATCTGCCGCGGATAGTGCAGATACTTCTACGGACGCAGCAGTAGGAGAGGGGTTTGGGTGGTAAGCATGTTCACCTAGCTTGTTCTTATGAGGCATTTAGGTGTGTCGTTATGGCTTGGCTTGGCGGTAAGCTCCCAGGGAAATTTTCTCCATTGCTGGTTGATTTTTTGAAATTTGAATCGCGACATGTTTTAATTGATGGATCATTTGCAAATATAAGCGTCGCAAACTTTTTTTTTGTAGATCATATTACCTAATGGAAGCAATCTTGGTCAACGTCTGGGTTTTGGCAGGTGGAATCTTGCAGAATGGACTGGTCTTCAGCAGAATACGGAAGAGTTCTTTGGTCGAAACAAAAAGAGCTCCTCACCTAGAGAACGCTGGCTGCGCTTGGAAAGAAAAGCTGCGAAGGTAATCCAACTTTTACTCTCGACCTGTTTTGGATTACACATACACTTCGTTATTTTCTCACCTCTATTTGCATGCTTCTGATGTCTGCTAGAAATCCGGCAAGCATTGTCATCGTATTGATTTTTGTGTATTTTCAAAAGCTAGAGGCTTAAAAGCTTTTATTTCGGTGGCAAAAAATTACTTTTGGAGTCTAATTGGTGTGGCAAGCTTGGATATGACAATTGTGATTATTTAGAGCAGGTTGGCCGAGGCTTGTCTAAAGACGAGAAAGGTTTGAAGTTAGGTCTGCAACATTGGTTGGAAGCGGTACGTTAATCTTTCACTCCAGGTTCTCAAATTTGTGCTATCAAAGGTAGAATGCCCATTTCTACGATCATTATCGACGATGGAATATTTACTTTAGTTTGCTTTGCCGATGCAGATCGATCCTAAGCATCGTTATGGACATAATTTGCGCTTTTACTATGAAGTGTGGATCACGAGTCGAACTCATGAGCCGTTTTATTACTGGTCAGTGTGGAGATGTGCCTCAAACTGTCACTTATCCTGTTGCGCAAAAATCTGTTATCACGTTATCCTTTCATGATTGCCTTGAGAGAGTTAAGTTGGTGCACTACTTTGAAAGGTGTTTGTGCTCTGGATTGCATGGAATTGTATTATTTATGACACATTGTTGTATATAGAGATCTGTCTAAATTTAGGAGGATAATTCTTAAGTGTCTCACGACACTCCAATTGTCAGGTTGGACCGTGGAGAAGGGAAGGATGTCGATTTGGAGCAATGCCCAAGGTCAACATTACAATCTGAACTTATCGTGTATCTAAGCCCGGTATTGGCATCTCATTCTCTACACTCTTGCAAACCTGAAGGTTACTTTCTTACTGAGATGTGTTTGACTTGAAAAAGTGACGCTGTCAAGCTATTTGGCAAATCATGTGCAGGGTCATACGTCATGCATCGGGTAATTACTCGGACCTATTTAGTGACAGAAATTTTGTAATGGCAGAAAGAGAGGGAAGCTTACGAAGTGATTATCGAAGATGGCAAGCTCCTGTATAAACTGACTCATAAACCAGTGCATACTCCAAAGGGGGATCGATGGATATTCGTCATGAGTCCTTGTGGAAAGTTCTATGTTGCGAAGGTATTATCATCGTTGTTTGCTCTGTTGACGCAATAGCTCTTGGAACTGATTGATTACCATTCTCCAATAAACTGATTTTTTGTCCTTGTACGTAGTTTTAGTAATCTTTGCTCGTTATACAAAAGCTCCCTCTCAGTGAATTTAAAGAGTGGTTGGTAGTGGTTGGCAGTAGGATTTTGTACTGTGGAAGTGTCAGATCTGTCAAAGTCCGACTCCATAAGTAGTGTTAAGAAACCTATGGAAATGTTGCTGTGGACAGAAAAAAAAAGGCAAGTTTCAGCATTCGAGCTTCCTGGCTGGAGGTGTTGCTACAGCAGCTGGGCGCCTCCTCGTGAACCACGGCGTACTGGAGGTATCTTTTCTTTGGGAACTTAAAGCACGGCTGGATCAGAGAGAACTTGTAGGTCATGTTGTTTGGAACTCTTTCTGTACTAAGTGGAGTTTTCTATTCACTTTGTTTTGACAGCTTATGGAGGCACATAGTGGACACTATCTTCCAACCCCAGAAAATTTCCGTGCATTGATCTCCACCCTGACCAGCAGTGGAGCTGATCTGACTGTTGCCAAGGTATTTCCACACTGCTCATATGGTAGAACTTGAGGGCAAATTGAATTGTGTATTTGAACGCAAATATGTCAAGAATTAATTGTTTAACCGCTTGGTTTCTAGATAATCTCTCTAACTTTTTGGCGTTGACTGATTTTCAAACATGTCTTGTTTTAGGTTCATCTGGAATCTGAAGAAGAGATTGCCAAAAAAGCACATGAGATAGATGGAGATGTAGCTGCTGTTAGTAGTGATAATGAAATGGCTTTTGTAGCGTTATTGGCAAACGCTGGTTTTACCATTCGCTCCGATACAAATGCTCGTTTTACGAAGTCTGATTCTGGCTCTGGTCGCGAGGACAGATTTGAAAGTGATAGCATTGATGAAGAGGATGAAGACTATGACCTTATGCTTAAAGTAGAGAAAAAAAAGTGAACCGTGTGATACGAAGGTTCAACCCTGGAAGTGCAGGACAACGGGGGGTTACTCGTATTTTCCCTCTACATTTACCAAGTCGCACTTTTTGTCAAGCGCTATACGTGGTCAATATATATAGGACAAAAGAAATAGACTTTTGCAAATGTGCTCTTTGAAAGAAATGAATCCGGCATGAACCCGGCTTTGGTGCATTATTTTTGAGCTTTATCATCTGCCGGAAAATAGCTACCTGGTATTGGTTGGCTCAGAGACCTGCTGCTGCTGAGCAATTGCTTGATATTCCGAGACCAAATTCTCTTTCTCTTTTTGCCCTTGTGATGTTATAGACATTTCGCTGGACTTAAATGGTCAAGCATGGCTGCCCATGAGCACTGTTCTGAGCTCCACATGTCGATTGGGAAGCACATCTGGACTCAGTAAACACTAACTGAAGAGTTTTCTAATTTAATTGCCCAACGGATTCGTAGCAATGAAGCCTTCGCCGGGAACGGACCCTAGGGGAGTCAGTGATTGATTGGAGCGACTCTGCAATTGAAAACCTACGTACAGTACAATACAGGTACAGACATACTGACTCCATACCATCCATTGTTGAGACCTGAATTTGTGGCTCAGACCGTGGTTGAATCTACAATGAGGGTCGGGTTCGTATGAAAGATCTTTATCATCTTGATTCAGGGCTGGATGATTCATGGTGGTGTTACTCACCATGTAGTAAGGCACCAAAACGCGGATACAATGTCCGAATTTTAGGTCAGGATAGGTAGTACAACAGGCTTCCATTCGGTTTGTAGATGTGCACTTTCGTGGTACTTGCTTTGAAATTGGCCATCCCATCCTACTGTCAATTCAACCGTTTCTGTTTCGTGTTTAGGAGCATCTTGTAGTATCATGATGATTAATGAAAGCCATGCCGTCAATTGAACTTCTCTTGACATCTAGAGCGTCACGGTAGTATTAATTGTCTGATGTAATTGCGAACAGACAAGCTTTTATGCTCGCGGATACAAGGCTGGTAAGCCATGCTCAGCACTTTTTCAATCAATTAATCCGCCATTTCGGCAGTGAAAATGGTTTCTCTATCGCGGAGACATTCGCTGGGGTTGGTTCCTGAAAGCCTCCAGTTTCTCACCACGGGTTGCGTGAAGGAGTTGTAACCGGCGTTCGCTTCTATAAAAGGGAGATTCAATCATGAGCGAAGACATTGACAAGCATGTTCTTCGAAAATACCATATCGGACAGAAACTTGGGAAAGGGGTAAGCCCTCTTTCATCAATCAGCAGCCTGTTGTACCATTTGTTTGAATGAAATGGACGTCAAAGGAATTACAAAGAAGGAAGCAGATTATGGAATTGTTATGGAATTAAAGCAGCAGTGTAAATTTGCAATATGCATGACCAAAGATGTCAAACTTGCTAATGCTACATCGCATATGTAATCAAAGAATAATCCGATGATCTTACATTGTATACTTTCTGGAAGATGCAACCCTAGTCAGATTTAACGAACACCGCTGTACCTTGAACCAAATGAAGGAATGATCTCTGAATTAATTGATAAGAAATCACATCCTAACTCTCAACTTTGTGGGCTAGTGTATTTCTGAGAGTACACACTCGGAAAGATTTAAAAGACTTCTTCGTGGTTCACAGTCTAGTTCTCAATATTGTAACTTCCCATCTTTCCAACCTCCATGCATAGAGAAGCGATTTCAGTGCAAATTACATGTCTTGCATCTAAAATTATAGGGCTTTGTTGTTTCGGGGACCTCACTGATGTGCACTTTCTGCCCAGGCATATGGCATTGTTTGGAAAGCCATCGACAGAAGAACTAATGCAGTTGTGGCTCTCAAAAAGATTTTTGATGCGTTTCAAAATTCCACTGATGCCCAGGTATTACCATTCCACACTTGTCCAACCCTAATGTTTATTGTCAACTGCTTTGGAATTCTTTCCTGAGATGAAATTGAGTTCCATGACATGTTATTGATTATACCCTATCTAATTATTAACTTACTGCAATATGCTCTCTGAATACCGGGATAATGCCTCCTTTTCCTTATTAGTATTTATGTCTTATACTTTGCACATTGAGTATTCTTTGAAGAGTTTTGAACTTGATAACAAAATTACAAAAATACAGAGGACCTTTCGAGAGGTGATGTTTCTACAAGAGATGAACGACCATGAAAATATCATTAAGTAAGATTTTCATTTTCACTGCGACTTGGCAGAGAAAGTTTGTCGTTTTTCATTGGGATGACGTTGTCACAGTTGCTCTTTCTTGGCGACAGCCATGGCTCCAATGTGCTTCCGTTTACTTTTTTCTTTCAGATTACAGTGGAACAGTAATGTACTTGCAGATTATTAAATGTATTGAAGGCAGAAAATGATAGAGATCTTTACCTTGTGTTCGAGTTCATGGGTAAGTTCTGTAAAATCATCCAATCAAAAATGAAAATCTTTTCAACCAGTCAAAGATGATATTTTCTTTTTCTCTAGTATACTCCTAGTCACTGCTTGATTTCACTTTGGATTGTTTGGCGATATCTTTTTGATTATTGTTTGGATTGATGGTACAGAGACGGATCTGCATGCAGTGATAAGGGCAAATATTCTTGAAGAGATTCATAAGCAGGTAAAGTCAGGTAGTAGCTTGAAATGCGCGGCTTCCGTAAATTGTTGATTCCTTCGTACACGTTGTCGAAATGCTGTTTGTTGGCTAGAGAAATACTTGAACTAACCGGAGAAAGATATGCCGTTGACAGTTTATAATGTATCAACTTTTCAAGGCTTTGAAGTTCATGCATTCTGGGGAGTTACTTCATCGAGACATCAAGGTTAAATCTAAGATTTGCAAATCTTGAATTTTCGCTGTGATTATTATTTTTAGCAGATAACATCCGAATCAATTTCATGCAGCCAGTTTTCCAAATGCTGTTTGATTTAATAGTATGCAAGTGTTTTGCAGCCAAGTAACTTGTTACTCGACTCCGAGTGTCAAGTCAAGCTTGCTGACTTTGGACTCGCACGATCTGTAATTGTCTTTTCCATCCATTTTTTTATTTCTCTCAATCTTTTTTAATATTCAACATGTTCGCTGATTGGAAACTTAAACTTGAAAAATAGTGCTGCGAAGAAGTGCAACTTCAACTGCACTAATTAATGTGGTGTATGTGATGGAAATTTTGCTTTTGCAAATAGGTAGCACAATTGAAGGAAGATGCGGGAAATGCGCCTGCTATTTTGACAGACTATGTTGCCACTCGTTGGTATTTTGTTGAAAACATCTGTTCTGAAATGCTAGAGTGAAAAATCTAACACCTGTAAGAGAGCTATTATTCATTGATGTATAAGTTTGTTCATTGTAACGCGAGGCATAAATTGCGTGCACGTTTGCATTTATCCTGTAATCTGAACTTTCTTAATACTACGATTTATCCGTTTGGACGATGATTAATGAATATAGAGTATATACTAGTTTGCAAACTTCAACTTCCGCATTTGGTGCAGGTACAGAGCACCTGAGATTTTGCTTGGATCCACTCAGTACGCTCTAAACCAACTCCAGATTTTTTTGTCTATTGAATTATGATAGTTGCAATTTTCTGTTGAAAGGTGAACGCCGATTTTGTCAGCTTGCCTTAATGACCGAAGCTTTGATGCCTTCAGAATAATTATAATTTGATGTTCCATCGGTCACACCGGTTTAGATATTAATTATTTTTCTAAAAACTTACGGAGTAATATTTATGATACAAGTTTGATCTATGCAATTTCAGGTACACCTTTGGAGTTGATATGTGGTCTAGTGGCTGTATACTTGGAGAACTTCTGAATGGAAAACCCATTTTTCCCGGTAACTTTCACTTTCTTGACTAGGAACAAGCATCTACACATAGGGATTCTGGGATCTCCATGGTGAAAACTGTAAGGAAATGCAGGGAAGCCCATTGCTACAGGTTTTGTATTCAGCATGCAGGATTCCATATTAGCAGCCATGTCCTGCGTTACTAACCAATGGAATTAATTTGGAAGCCTAGCAACAACGAATCCCGGGGGTACGGGTATGTATGGGCATGATTTGGAGCAGTCCTCGATCTCCTTGCCAAGTAAAATGATGAATGTTGTAATTGACAGGAACATCAACAATGAATCAGATTGAGAAGATACTTGAAGTCATCGGAAGACCTGCTCCGGTAACTGCTCCGTTTACAGCTGGCCTTATGCATGGCTATACTAGTTTTGTGGAATGGGATTAGTTCCTCCTTGCTATACAATGTCGGTCATGACCTGTGTCTAATTCGCCTTGCGAGAGACATGAAACAGAAGGCCATCAATGGCAGCTTAATTTCATTGCTATAGTTGATCTGGATTTTCATTGGCACTTAGTTCTTAGTGTAAACAATGATGACAGGAAGATATCGGCGTCCTCCAGTCTCCATTTGCAGCAACCATGTTGGATAATATGCCCATCAATTGCAAGTATGACATTGTGGAACTTGTTGAAATTTCCTAATCTGTACCGGATTTTCAAAACTACTGCTAAATGTAGTCTTCATTGGTCGGAAGGCGATTATTAAGAGTTTGAACGTATTCCAGGCCATTTCTCCAGGTGTTTCCGAAAGCCTCGTCTGAAGCAGGGGATCTGTTGAGGAAACTTCTGCATTTTAATCCATACAAACGCTTGACAGCAGAGGTTGTGGCTATGAAACTCTACTCCCGTATATTTTTTATTTTTATCGGAGTAAGTAACAACTGAAAAATAAATGACTTTTGAGAATTTGAGTGGTGATTATTCCAGGAAGCTCTGCGGCATCCATACCTTGCGCAATTTCATAACCCCATAGATGAGCCTAGCTGCAATCGAATAGTGCGCATACCCATTGATGATAATACAAAGTGAGCCTGATCATCTGGATGAAACCCATTGTTGTTGCACATAAAAATTTATTGTATTTGTTGTTTTCTTGATAATCTCATTTGCTTTTGGCGAACAGTGCTAACCAGGATGCTGGACTGATCCAGGTTTACCATAAGTGAATATCGTGAAAGACTGTATGCAGAGATTGTTCACCGAAAAAAAGAGCTTCGTAAGAAACAGAGAGAAAAAGAGAGACTTGATCGTGAATTGTCTCGCTCTCAACGTCGACCTAAACCGCGTTCAAGTGGCAGTGCGAGTACGAGCTGTTGAACTTTTGTTATCCTAATATAGTTGCTGAGTGGAGGGATAATATTTCTGAAGTCCGATTGCATCCATTTAAGATTGAAAATGATTCAATCTTACTTGTCTTTGATCATATATTGAAATGAAAGATGAAGAATTCATGGGTGATGCTTGCTGGTTGGAATTCGCTCTTGTGCCTCAGTTGTCTTGAGTGATGCATTGGTTCGGAGTGTCGCTGCTCCATCATACAAACACATGCAGAATTCATGGGCAATTGTATCTAAGCCTGCAATATTTCTACCCCGTGTGCATGTGAATCGAGAAATTACTGTTGACATTGAGTTTATTTCAAAAGATCTTAACTTGAGGGATACCGTTGTTTTCAGCCCTCTGAAGAAGTACATTCATGATGACTGAAAACAACAGTGATATCTGGTTCCAATTTACAGTGATGTTCCTGACTCTTCACTGTTTTTGTTTTCAAAGCACTTTGTGATTAGAATCAGTCTATCAAATTACTAAATCTCTAGAGTACCGTACTGCACATGATTCTTGCAGTCCAGGAACAATGAACTCGTTCACATTCGCAAAATCAAACTTGCGTTCATTACTAATGCGATCCCAGAAAAAAAAAAAAATGTATCATATCAAGCTCTGATAACAGGTGTATAACTCTCTAAGAAATTTCACTTCATTCTAACTATTTCTCGATGAAGATGGAGTCTGAATAAAAAATGCCGTACATTACATTTCCAGCTTACATTACGCTTCGTACATCTTTTACATACTCTTAACATAGCAGCACTAGCTGAAACGAGAAAAACAAAGTTTCCCATGATTATGCTCATGCTGCTTGTCCAAAATGAGATTAATTTCACCCAATGTTAGTACGTTGAGCATGCTTTATTGATTAAAAAATGAGGGGTAACAGAATGCCGTACTCCATTTTTGTGTCGATGCAACGCTTCATACCTTTTGAGGTACTAGACTACTACTAACCTATCTTGATATGAGCTCTCTGACTTGAGTACCAAGTCTTTCATAGAGAAAGAGATTCTGCGGTTCAAATCTTGTTGTTTTTTCTGTTCAAAGAATGCCAGAAACTATCATAGATTTCAAGCTAATTCTTGCTGCTGCTGCTGCTGCTGCCTCCGTAACTCGGCCGCCTCTGCTGCCTTCCGGAGCTCCTGGGCAATGACAGTACCACTTTGAGCCACTATTTCTGCAAAACCGTAGCTCCCGGCAACTCCACGGCTCTGTGGGCCTTCGGAGCTGAGCTCCTCGGCACGTCTCAGGAGATTGGCCGGGGTGTCAAACTCCGCCACACGACCCCCCTTGGCTAATACCAACACGCGGTGACAGTCGATGATGGTGTCAATGCGGTGCGCAATGGTCAAGACGGTGCAGTTGTGGAACAGACTGCGCATGGCCGTCTGGATCAGCTGGTCTGTCTCTCCATCCACAGCGGCCGTGGCCTCGTCCATCACAATCACGCGTGACCTACACAAGGAGAAAAAACCCGAGTGTCATTCTATGATGAGCCTGTGAATAACCATTCTTTAGAGAAATTAGAGCCCTGGTTTAATTTGCAACAATATGTTAAACCCCTAGAGCCCAAACTAAATCTAGAAAGTCCGCTTTATGGCTAATAGTCGATTATAGTACACTTCAAAACATTCTAAGTGGTTTATAGAGATATGGAAGTGGTCATTTTGGTCACTTTGGTCAATTAGGAGGTAAGTACGCAAAATTGATCAAAGCACAAGTAGGAAGTCGAAATGGTGATGCAAGACGCCTAACCTTCTTAAAAGAGATCGAGCCAGACATAGGAGCTGCCGCTGACCAACACTGAAATTCTCCCCATTCTCTGCCACTATACTGTCGATGCCTCTGTCCAGAGTCTCAATTTTCTTGCTTAGATGCACCCTTCCTATAGCTTCGTTGATCTCCACGTCGCTGTGCTCCTCGAATGGGTCCAGGTTCAACCTCACCGTCCCCCTGAATAGCACAGGATCCTGCAACCCAAAATTCAAGTTCATAAAGAAAAGAAGTTAAAGTCTTGCATCCCAATTACACCCAGACCTCTTTATTGTCATAGGCTGGACACCTTAAAGTTTTGTAGCATTGTGACACACAGAGTTGCATGTACAAAGCGACTTTGTGTTGCGCAAAGTGAAGGAAGTACACTTTGCGTTGCAGGAGTCCAGAAGCTGGATTAGACCCGTTTTTGCACAGGTTAAATTCCTTGTGGAACATATCAAGGTCTGACAGTGTGAATACAAATTGAATTTTTGAACTTGGTATGTCCATTCCCTAGGGATGGATGAGATATTAGAGTGTGATATTAGAGAAGGAGGTATGGTCTGGGTGTAGCTTTCTCAAGAAACGGTTATCAATTGGTGATGGATGGATAACTTACCTGAGGAATAATTGAGAGACGCCGTCGTAGATCGTCCAGGCCGACTTGAGCAATGTCAATTCCATCAATTAAGATGCTGCCACTGCAAGCTTTATTCTCCACTAGTCGGAACATAGCAGCTGCGAGACTGGACTTTCCAGCCCCTGTTCTGCCCAAGATGCCCACCTTCTCCTGTGCTTTCACCTATTCAAACCAGAAGAGGAAACTTGTTGGTGCCATCCCTTCAATAACTTCCAAATTTTTTTTCACCAAGCATTAAAACGTATACAATGTTGGTCAACCTCTAGGAGGCAGTGAGACTGACCTTGAAGCAAAGGTCGTTGAGCACTGCAGGAAGGTCCTCCCGGTAGGCCATGGTGTAGTGGACAAACTCAATCTCCCCGTTTTGAGGCCACTCCTCTGTAATGATTCCTGGTGCCGTTTCTGGATCAGCCTCAGTTGGCAACTTGGAGTATGTCTGTTCCAGCAATGCCAACAAACATGGACGGTTCAGACTAACTTAGTACGATAATCAACCCACAGATGCTTACAAGCTAAGTGGAGAGCGAATAAATCCACACAGACGAGATAATTATTTGTCAGCTGGGTTCTCCATACTCTCCAAAAAATCTCAAGCTGAAAAACGGGGTGCTTAAAAAAATGGACTAGATAGTATCCCTCAGGGGCCTAGACGCTGGAGAAGAGTTTTGGAGATATTAATATCAAGTGGTGCTATTGATCTTCATCAGATCTGTATTCTTATAGTATTTAGTTGATCAAGGGGCTCACATTGAGCAAGCAGGTTATGAATTACTACTTCCTTCTAATAGGTCAATTATTATAGAGTGACACAATTGCCTTGAAACTTGGACTTCGCATTATGGTGTCCCAAACGGCAATCGCATGGTAAGAAAAGAGATCCTATCTGTGCCATGTGACTACTTGCAACTATTTGTAGCCACTGTGCACTAGTAGAGTACATTTGAAATGTCCACTCCTGATACAGTGGCACAAATGGGGTGGCTTCTGAATTGTCTCCTACCTTGGTTGTGGTATTTTTGTGTAGGGTACGCAACTAGGGTAAAGTGATTCATAAAAATAAGCGATAGCGACAAGGGTGGTAGCCTGAGTTGTTGGTCCTTGTTCCCATGATGCACTATGCCTTAGTTGCTTACCTTGCTAGAAAGGAATTTGACGAAGAATGCAATTCATGAAGCATAACCTACTGTTACACAAGTTCACTCTACAAGATGAGATTAGCGCAATTGAGCCCACTCATAACACAAACGGAACTGTCGCAGAGTTCTTTACGTTTATTCTTGTACTGTAAAGAATATTATTTCCAATGTGTGGAAGAATAACAATTTGAAAGAAATGGGCATAAACCTGAATCCGCTCCACGCTGGTGAAGTAATTCTCTGTCTCAGCTGCAAGACGCACGCCATACTGGAAAAAACCTGTGAGCTGCAAACTCTGCACTAGCACCACCCCTACAAACGTCCATTTCCCAAAATCACATTTCGTTTCAAACCAATGCAACCCTGTCTTGATGCAGAACGACAGATGACAAGATAGGGAACCTTTCCCATAGGTTGAAAAGCCACCCATATCAATGCAACTGCCATCCAAACATGTGACTTGCAAGGACTTATGAGGTTAACAACGAAAGAGATTCCCATGAGATACATTGTAGATGCAATAAGATACTCATACTGACGCTGTCCCTTACCAAATTGCGTCCCCTATCTACAGAAACATAACACGTCATAAGAGAAATCTTGAACAAGTGTAGACTGGGAATGAACTTACGAAAGATACAATTTGGGGTATGCCTACCTTACTCATGGTTCAAACCTCTATTTTTATAAATTGGTGGAATTCCACTAAGTTGGCATTTTTAAGAAGATGCGGCCTGAAATTTTAATCTATAATTGTCCAAATTTTTTAAGCTTTGTGCAGATGTATTCCACAATTTACATTGTCGGAATCGTGTTCAATTAACAAAATTGATGATTTCAAGGGTAGTTCAGGCTTATGATTGGTCTCCACTACTTCAGAATTCAACAATTCATAACTTACTCGTACAATATCCAAACAATGCATAATCAGGAGCATTGCAATTCTCTCATAAATGGGGGACAAGACCCAACCAAAAAACAGAATCCCCATTCAAATGGAATGCCTTACCAGCTAAGCCAGGGGAGATTTGGTTGCGGAGGAGGACAACGAGAAGGGAGGCGATTGCAACACAGACAGCAGCTGCAAAATCCAGGCGGATCCCCAGCCAGCGAGAGGAGTGCACAAACATGATGAAGGCCCGGTGGTTGGCGTCGATCATGGCCAAAAATTGGTCATGCATCTTTTTCTCTGCTCCAAATGCTCGCACCGACGCAATCCCCTACAGAAACACAACATTCAATCATCTCCAACACATTCAGCACAGTTGAGTGACGTTATAATTGCTCTGCAGGTGTTCATGCAATTTAGTAACATAGGCACTCCTTGGCTCCTTCACCCAGCTAGCTCAGGTAATTTCTGACATGCCTTTTTCATCTAAGTCTCTTGCCAAATACAAACTTTGCAGATTTTATCTCTGAATCCCATTCAGGACAAATAAAAACCATAGCTTGCTGATGGGGGTTCAATCCGTAATGTGAATATGCCTGGAAGGACACCTAGTGCACTGCAACATGCAGTCTACCCAGTGAGGATCACCACACATCATGACATCAACAAATTCATTAAATTGGCGTGATTTTGGGCCGAAAAAATTGTGACACTCAAAGGGCACATCTGTGAAGACTAGGATTGGTTTACATTTTCATTTCAGGGTCGAACCGAAAGAAAAACTACTTGTGTATCTTAGGGAAAATCCCCAATGAATGAATGCAGTCTTGTTTGCAAAACTGCGAGAGCTCAAAAATTTGCATCACATCTTGTGAGAGAAGTGGAGTGAAAGGGGTTGAGAAAGGGAGAGAGAATTACCTGAAGAGTTTGAGAGAAATGTGCGTACATTGGGGAGCGTGACAATCCGTCCAAACGCTTCAACTCCCGGGAGACGGTAACATAGCGCCGTTGGACGTAAAGAAACACCACCACGAAGGGTGGAATGCACAACAGGAACCACGGAATCAGGACCGCGATGATGGCAATGGACCCCAAAATCCCAACGAAATTCTCTAGGCACGCCTGCACACCATCACAATATATGCACAAGCTCAAATCAACATTCACCCATGAAATCTTGTTATAATGGCAAATTTCAGAGCACCACTAAATGTGACCTTCAAGCGCTCAAATTCTGAACACTACGGCAGTTAATTCAATTCAAGTAGCATGCCCAGTAATAACACTAACTTGCACTAATTCGAGAATTATGCAAATTTGCAAGGCGCACTAAAATAAAAAACAATTAAATGTGGTCTACCCTAATTTCAAACTATCGCAAATAGTGTCGTTGTCCTATAACTTTCATCCACATTTCATGTAATTACTGTGAGACTCTCACATCATTCAAACTCTTGCACTAATTGAATTAATTTGAGTAGTACTTTCAAGTTCCCAGGGCTTTGAAAACAACAACTTTTAAGTGCTCAAATGGGTAGCCAAGGTTTCAGTTGGGTTTTAACTTGCCCAATTGAAACCTCACAACCAGATCTAGGACAGATACTAATAGATCTGAGATTTCAAAATGAGTGTCTCAAATGTCTCCAGTTCCTAGTTGAGAGATCTCCTCCGTATGCGCCAATATTGTGAAATTATGCCACCATGATGAATATGACCATTCTCAAGAATCCAGATTAATTTTCCAATCTAGGATAGCTCACTATTGCTCCAAACAGAACGCACCTGCGCTGTTGAAGGAAGAAGTTCATCTACCAAGGCCTGATCTTTACTGAATCGATTCACAATTCTCCCCACTGGATTCTGCACAAAACCAAAACATGAATTCACCCTAGTTTATGAATCATTCGAAGTGCCAAAATCGTGACACTCAAGTCCACAGGGCTCTAATAACTATGATTGACATAGATCTGAGGTTCCATAGAGGCATCTTCATAACAGCCAATATTCTTGAGTTGCCATTGTAACGAATATGATCGACAATTGGTAAGGAGTGTAAAGAAAAAGTCTTGTACCTGGTCAAAAAACGACTGTGGAGAGCGGAGCACTCTCTCTGCCATGCGCCCATGCATCTGCTTTGCCGACACCATGGTCCCCACAGTGAAAAGCTGACCTCGGCTGAGGGATAACACGATGGCTCCCGCAGCAAGACACGCATACGAAATGACATACATTTTAGTGCTGAGATGATACTTTCCATCCACCCACACACTCAGCCAGTAGTCCACCATCACCCGCACTGCTTGCGCAAATAGAAACAGTATTGTCACAAACAAGATAAACGCAAGCCTGCACACCAACATACCAACAAACAAATTAGTAACACAATGGACTCGTCAGTAGAAGAAGAAACTCCGTAGTTACTAACAAATTAGTAACACAATGGACTCGTCAGTAGAACAAGAAACTTATTCTCTCACTAATGACTATTGCACAACCCTTGGAGAGCTTGGATTTGCATGATAACAGATAAACTACGTGACAAGAATACCTTGTTGATGTACGAATCTTGATATGATTTTTTGTGACACATGGATGGTCAACTACTTGGGAACTGAATGGAACTCACAGACCAAGTCTGAAATTTTTTCTTTCTGGTGTTTCAACTCATGGCTGTTAACCTTTCAGGGACATGATTGAATAGTGAGTCCTTGATTCATCACTCAAACCACTTCGATCATAAATTAGTCAAAAAAATTGTAATTACTTCGTAGACATCACTAATGCGAGCACGAATGATGTAAATGGTATGCGGGCACATTTTTAGAATTGAATTTATATCTTTTAATTTTGGAAAAAAGGCAGATTGAAGGATTGAAGCGATTATTTGAATGTTAGTGCTCAGGATTTTTTCCCAAAATTAAATTCTTACCCGCCACTATCCTTAGCATACTGGAAATAAGTTGCCCATGTCACTTCGCCCTGAACTCTGTCTTCCTTCACGGTGAGCTGCCCTCCTTTACTCACACCACTGTCTCCCTTAACACCAGAGAGCCTGCGACTGGATGTAGTCTCTTTGCCATTAACTGAACCTGACTTCGCAATTTTCTTGTGATCCAACTCAGACATCTGCACATGACCTCAAATTCGTTAAATTTGCAGTGTATAAAGCTTTAGAATTTCGGCATTCAAATCACAGAAAGTTGACCTTACATTGTCAGAAATAGGGTCCTGGCTGATATTCTGAAGAGGAATTCCATTATTCTCTGCCAATTCTCTGTGCCCCACGCCCTCAGTGACAGCTGAAACTCCACCAAGCACGTCAAACTCTGGGCCCTCCTCTTCTTCAAAATCGTGAATGGAGTCACTACTGGAGAAGCTCAACCTGAAGTGACGATCTTCAGTGGTGCTATTTCTGCCTTGATCCACAATGGCTGCATCCAGGTCGGAGTCTTTGGGGAGCTCTCGCAGTCCGCCGTGTTCCATGAGTAAAATTCGGTCACAGAAAGTCAGGGAGGTTTTGTTGTGGGTTACCAACACCACCGTCCTGCCTTTGAGAACCCCAGCCAACACATGGTCCATCAAGTGCTTGGCTGTGGGCACATCCACTGCTGCTAAAGGATCGTCTAACAGAAGGAGAGGACTTGTGCTGTAACATGCTCTTGCAAGACTTACTCGTGACTTCTGTCCTCCACTTAAGTTCACTCCTCGTTCACCCTGCGGAAGAGTGAGTCAGTTGACACTCAATACTAATCAAGAAACCAATTAACACGTAGAACGCTATTAAACATCGGAATTTATTGAACGTACAGAACATTAATTTCTTGGATATATCAACTTACAATCTCTGTGTCATGGCCTGCAGGTAATTGAGCAATATCATGATCCAGTGCGCATGCTGTAATTATCTCATTGTATCGCGCTTCATCAAACTTATTTTCAAAAAGAATGTTGGCCCGTATTGTGTCATTCAAAATCCAAGGCTGCTGGGGAACGTACGCCACCGGTCGGTCTGTTACAGAAACCCCAGCCACACACTGTTCACATGGCCACGTACAACTTCAAATCATCAGGATATCTACAAGTACGGACCCAGAAGTATACACATCCAAATTACTTCTCCTTTAAACATTAGCAGTCACATCCTCAGCATAGGATCTCAAATAACATTTAGTAAATGAAATTTTCATACCGATAGCCCAGAGAATCAACTGTCAATTTATGCACAAATTATTCACTTGTTACAAAGAGTAATTACATTAAAAAAAAGGAGCATCTAATGAACAAAAAGGTACTATTCAAAAAGGGGAAACTCTAACAGAGAGATACCTAATGCTATATGAAATACACAAGCAACTTGAGCTCTGGATCTTAATAAGATCATAAAATGAATCCAATAATAATCAAGGATTTCTGTAAAGATGAACTCTTTTATGAATTTCAGATATCAGAAAAAACTCTTCATCACGATTCATGGAGAGATCTTCGTATGGTCTTCCTACAATGATCATACAAAGGCTCCCATATGATACATAGAAACCTTGATATGATCATTGTGAATGAAGGGAGACCTTCCTATGGAGAGGATTCTCTTTATGAGGTAGTCTAAAAATTCTTGAAACAGTCTAATAAAATGTTTTGTATACATTACCTCCATTTCTCCCAGGAGAGCCAAAAGAAGGGAGCTTTTCCCGCTCCCAACCGCTCCAACAATTGCCACAAGTTCACCTCGCTTTACTTCAAACGTGATTCCTTTCAAAGTAGAGGCTTCTTTGGAGTCTTTGCCGGCATCCTCGCCCTCATTTGAAAGTATTTTAAGACCATTAACCTGCTTAGCTTTCCGCTTCTTCACATTTTCCCTCTTTTTATTGTCACTGGAGTGCCAATCTTTGAGGGTCCAAGAGAATACCCCATCGGAAACAGAAACAGACTTGGAAGCCAGAACCTGACCAACATGAAACTCGTCAGATAGCCCCATTCAATATTATCATTGTCAATTTCGTTAAATTGGCGAATTTCTGGGAGCCAGAAATTGTATAATTAATCTGGAAAAATCTCTTAAATTAGGACTGATATAGATTTACAATTCATGCAGCACGTCCTGAAAAGCGCCAAAATCATGAACTTCCGCCAATTTTCTGGAAATTGTTGTTTGTCACTGAGCCCAACATACTTGAGGAGCTACCTCAACATGTAGATTATTTCCGTTCTTTTTACTTATTACATCACCCATACTCCGTATATGTGCCAGAAACAAGTAATAGTATTCAAGAATGAATTAATAGAAGGAACATTTAAGAAAATTGTTACCTCATCCGTCTTGCTGGAACTGCTAATTCCATGTCCATTTGGAAGATCAAGGAGCTGTTGGAGACGTCGGATTGCCACCAGAGCCTCGGAAAGGTACTGCAACCCTATCAACTCACATGTAATAACCAACTTAGCCTAGAAGAAATTTCATAGTCATTAGGCCCCAAAGAATTTTGGTTCTGTGTATCCACTATTGCACAACCTCTAAAAAAAATTGATTTTGCATGCTGACAGAGGCACGACATGACCAAAAAACGTCTCGCTAGCAAAGACTCTAAATCTTGATAAGTACTCCGTACACGACAATTTGACACCTGGATGGTTAGCTATTTGAAAATTTGAATGGAATATGAAAGGGTTGGACAAAGATTTTCCTAGAGCTAACTAAGCCTTATTCACATGATACAATCTTAAATTGGTTTTGCCGGTATGTTGGAGGTTACACACGAAAAATGAGAATAAGAGATGAAAGAGGAGAGAGATATTCTATGCTCAACCTCTCACTTAGTCTAATGGGCTTAGTGGTGTTACCTACAGGAGCAATCGCGAATAAACGCACAAGTATACTGAATAGAGCTAAGAGGGTGAAAGCAAGACTTGGTGTCAATGCTGCTCCACCATGAACGGCAACATATGTACCAAACGTTGCCAACGATGCCAGCGGGGTCACACCATCCTACACAACAATCAAGTTGTAAAACAGAGCCACCATACCAAGGGATATAATTCACATACTTCGATTGAAAAAAAAATGCAACAGTGTTTAATATTTATACAACATTCTTTAGCTGAATAGTTTCTCATTCAACCAAAGTAAAGTAACGCTTGAATCTTCAAAACCCAATCTTTCTTCATGACCAATTAGTAAAGAACTTGAGGTAAACAATTTTATGACCAATTAGGAAAGAAATTGAGGTAACCAATATATTAGTACAAAGATAAAAGCAAAAACATTCACAAGTGTTAAAGGGTGAGATTACCCTGAGGGTGGACGTGGAAGCCCTGAAGAAATTGGCTCTCTTGATCCAGTGCATTTCAGAGGCTCTCCAATCGGCAATTCGCTTCAAGAAGGGCGCCGTCCAGCCATTGTATTTGACCACCCGGACTCCAGTCAGCACTTCGTTCACAGAGCTCACCCGCGAATCTGTGAATCCGATGGCAGTGCTGCGTAGTCGGCCCACTTGTTGGGCCACTTTTACCTGATTCACCATTGAGCCTGCTCATGAGATTGAAACGTTGGCACAAATGTGCAATGCAGGGAAGTCAATTCATACATTTTTCAGTTGAAAAATTCTCATAAATATGAAAGCACTCAACCTCGCTTTCGGAAAATTGCCGAAAATCTACGACTTTGGCACTTTTCAGGGTTCTGCCTGGAAGTTAAATCTATACTTATCCTACATTTAACGGCCTTTTGCAGATGAATGTCACAATTATTGGCACCTCAAACCACAATGGATGCTAACATTCTTTAAAGTCCTAATAATTTTGAGAATAAAAATCATCATGCGCATTTTGACATTTTGAAATTAAAGAGGTTTCGGAGTAACAACCAACATGAAAAAAAATAATAATAAATAAATAGATATATAACTGTATATGCCTAACCTGCAGGGGCTGGGTGAGAAAGATGAGAACAACGCCGGGAATGGCTGCATATCCAGCTTCATACAGGACAAGTCCAGCCACAACCGTAACCTCCACCAAGGCGAACCAAACTGCACCATTCCATCCCTTGTAACTGAGACATTACATCTCAAGTCTATCTAGTGTGGACCATTTTATTTTGAGCAATTTTTAATTTGCATCTACCTATTTATGTATTTAGTGGCTTGATAAAGATGCCATTCACAGTTAGAAGAAAGAGGAGTGTAACTATGTCTCACTGACGTCTAAGCTATGAACCCCGTTTGAAACAGGACAAGGGACTAAATTTCTCAAGATAATGAACAGTGCAGGATTTCAGGAAGCTAAAATGAACATACAAAAATTCTACCTAATGATACTTGCATAGTTTGGGTTCAAGCGCCTACCGAAGTGGAAAAACGTAAAAGCATCAACTATTTTCTGAGTGTCATTGGTGACCAAATTCAACATGATCCCGGTATTTGTATTGACCAGCGAAGCTAATCGCATTTCTTGGAGCTGCAAAATTTATCAACAGTGGAAACATCAAATAAGTCTGAAACCGTAAAAAACGTGACATCCTTTTAAATTTGCACCTTTTAAACTTTGAGAATCAGAATAAGCTGGCTGACTTTTTGAATTTGAATTTGAATAACCATAATTAACGAGCTTCCACACAACTCCTATCGGTTGTTCACTTGGCTATGTCATGAACCGCAACATGAAGTACCTTGTTGAAAACGGCCATGGCAATTGAGGCACGCGACTTCATTCCCGTTCTCTGGCCTATGGTGAAACAATGGTGCTGTGTGATGCTCTGCGTTGACGACGTGACCAACATTCCAGCCACCAAGAGAGTCGCCCACCACCAGTGCAAATGCCCAGAGTTTTGCGCAATTCGGACTAATGCTCTCAAAATATACACCTGCACGCGCAAAAATAACCAAAAATTACTTCAAATATGAAACCACATGAACATCTAAGAATGCGTCCGCTTCAGACCTTAAGGAATGGACGCAGAAAGAGAATGATGATGGTCAATCACAAAATTGACCAACAGAAACTCTTTCAGGACCCAAGTAGTGATTAACAAAAGGTCTGTATAAATATTTGTTCAAAAAAGGTGAAATCAGTAGCAACAACCCAAGGGAAACCCCAAAAAACTGAATGTTGAATGTTGAACAAGTACTGTAATGTCCATTCACAAACTGCAATGCAGACATCCACATTCAGCATTGAAAGTCTTCATTTGTGGAATGCAATTCATTCCACAAAGTCCAAAAACCCACTACTTGTGCACCTGAAAGTGCCTTCATATTTTAGATAAGTTAGTCACTCTATCTTTGCGCAACCTCACTCACTGGCAATCAATTAAACCCCCGTGGACAAAGTTTCAGATTGCGTGCCACATCAAATTCTCTATGTTTCAAGCAACTTCATTGATAAAGTGGACCTTCTGAACGAGCAATAAGAGGAACAAGAACAAATCAAGGTAAGAAGATTGAGGGCAGAAAGGAAGACGAAAAATACAGAAATTACTATAAAAATATGGGAAGGCTCCTTTGATACCCCTAGGGTGGGTTCTGCTGCTGTTGACTTTGCTCTAAAAAAGTCCTCTAACACAGCGATAAAACGTAAAAGATTTCAATGCATCGGCAGTGAACATTTCAAGGTGAGCACGATTTTAAAGCACTTCCAATTCAAACTACATAAATTCATAAATAAGTCGGTCCCGAAAATATGAACCCATGCAACTTCTTCTTGTCTAAGGTAGGTGGCTCAAAATCCGCCCCTCTTCTTCAGACCGTGCTGTAGAATGGATGCAAGGTGATCCTTGAATGGACCTCTTTGGTTTGTTAATGAATTTAAGAAAAATTGTTTTTTTTTATTGCAAGAGCCAATCATTGTCTTTGGTTTCTGCACATTCCTCTATAAGTCACAAGGAGACAGATATTGAAACACCTATGGTCACAAATAGGTGCCTATGACCCAAATCTTTGAAAATTCATAAATAACTCAAGAAAAATACAGAATTATTTGTGTTGTGTTCTGCATCTATTTTTCTTTCTCTGAAAAATGAGATAAATAAAACATTTTGTCCATGGAAACCTGTGAAAAAGGCGAATCAGCCCTTAAATTAGAGCCTCCTACCTTAAATAGAAAATTGACTGAGAAATGTTTTCAAATGAGCACCTCTTCCTATGGACACCACCTTACCTGGAGCACAACAGCCACCAGCCACAACACCTTGTAAAGCCCGCCGAACATGAATTTGCGACCCATACTCCTGTAAATCAGCATCCACACAGAAACGGACTCCTCGCCAGACAAATTCTTCTTCTTCTTCTTCGCCCTCTCGTCCTCGACGGCCTCCTGCCACTTGCGCTCGCAATGAAGCGCCGTCTCCTCTCGTAATAGGTCATACAAATCCTCTGCCTGCATGTGTGTCAACAAGCTCTCGACATGTAAATTCAGAAAAGTCTCACTTGAATGTTGAAGCTTCAAGAAAGAATTCAAGGAGGGGTTTCCAAGAAGCCAGAAAAGCAACTTCAAGTCTCATTAGTCTCCAGGGGTTTGGTAATGAGACTTGAAGTTGGTCTGGAGTCTCATTTGTGTATGGCCCATCGTCAACAAGCACTCTACGTATAAACTCGGAAAGTTAACGTTTCACTTGAATGTTGAAGCTTTAGAAAACAATTCAAGGAGGGTTTTCCAGTAAACCAGAAAAGCCATTTTAGGTCTGATTGATTACCTCCAGAGGTTTTTTGTTCCCAGTGGTGATGAGGGGTTGCACCCACTGCCATGTGATGAAGCTGAAGAAGGAGGCTTTCGACATGGGACATGGCTTCCCTGTCGTCGACCCCTTCTCTTCTTCCATAATGGCGTTACAATCTTCCTCTCTCAGCTACTGCACCTTCAATTCATTCTCCCGCATTCGAATACGAACCTCTGCCACAGGCACAAATTCGTCAAAACGGGAAGAAAATAACGTCACAACCTGCAAGAAAATAATAATAAACCAAGAAATGTAGCCTCCGAAACTAAATCTCTTTTGGACCATCGGTATTGTCACCTCCACTATCTTCCTATCCTTTACATACCAACCCCAGAACGAAATAGTTACACAATCGCAATCGCAATTCACCTCAAAAGAATTGGAAAATCGAAACCTCCAACAAACATACCAAACTCACAAGAACTAATTAATCCTCGCAGCTCGCATCACGCAATTGAAACCACAAGCGCACACACGTCACTCTACAGCCCAGCCTGGAGATTTCCAAAGCAATTACATGACAACCACAATTCATATCACCCATTCCCTTCCAGAAAATTCCCGGACACATCATTTCCCACCAGAATTCAAGAAACTCGTTACTCCCAACCTCTAATTTTTTAACAGCAAGAACCCTCACAAGAAGGGCTAGTTCAACCCAAAGAAAAAGAGCTCCCCATTTAGTAAGTCTCCTCGACTGAAATGAGCTCTCATGCAACAACAACGACGACAGCCCAATGTGGTCCTTCCTTTCCGCTATTTCGGACTCCTGCTTTCCTAATTTTGCCCCACCTTCAAGCCAAGATTCGATGCTGTGAGAAAGCACCACTTCGGGTGCTGTCTGTTCCGTTCCGTTCCGTTCCTGAGCACCGAATTCGATATATATCTGACCAGTGAGCCTCGGCTCTGTTCAGTTTTTCCCTTGAAGAGAAGACAGACAGGCAGGCAGGTATAGTAGGCAGACGGAATCTGCCGTCAGAAGGGCACCCTGGAGAACGTGGAAATGAAGGTGAGCATCTGGGGCAGGACTGAAATGCGGTGCACTTTGTGAACATATACAGTATCAATGTGGGTCCATGATTCCGACAGTTGAGAGTCTGGTTCAGTTGAGAGGTAGGAATTGTATGCAGTGGATGGAACTTCTTCCAGTGAGTGGAAGTCAGTCCAGTTCGGAATCACTGGCTCAGTTCGCGAACGAACTGAGATTGGATCATGGATGTCCTAACTTCCGTAACCTGAAGGAGGAGTTTGAAATTCCTTTCGAGAATGCTGAGGATACAGTTGTTTCGATGGGTAAAGGTCCGAAGATTCTTGGTCAAGGAACGGCAGAAAAGGACTGATGAGTGCAGTAATTAATGGATGAGAGCGAGCGAGGGATAAGTGAGAAGCGCTGAACGGATGACTGGGCTGTCTTGGCTTGGTCCGCAAGGGCAGCCGCGGGGGCGAAAGGGCGGAGCCAGAGCTTGGCTTTAGCCACCTTTGAGGCGGCAAGCGTGGGGGCGAACTGAAAGGAATGAGCGGCTTCCGTCACGCATGCACGCCTTTCCCTTCGCAGCGTGAAATTTTGGGAGTTTGTCAGTGTTAGCGGTGGTGGCACACCTTCTTCTCCCCATTCTCAATCTTCAGAGAATGAAGACGTGGCATTCTCTCCTTGAATTGTGGACTGTGGAGGATCCATTCTTTAAAGATTGAGAAGGGTTTTTTTCTTTTCTTCTAAAGGTGAAGAATGAGCATGAAGATTGAGAAGCCTGGAAGAACATTCAACAAGTCGTCCATTCTCATTCTTTGCATGGTGAAAAGGGAAGTCACTTACACCTTCTTCATAGAGAAAGGCTCCTATTGGCTTATCTTTTCATTCCATACCTTTTCATTCTTCATGGAAGTTTTTCATTCTTAGAGAAGGTGTGGTAAACCCCTATTGTATAACAAGGCAAGGGTCTTTCCCATATTGGACAAGTATTATGCTTTGCTAGATGTCTGGAACTAACTTATCTGTAAGGATTGGGGGCGGGGTCAACTAAGGAGACATAGAAGACAATTTTGGTCAACTAACGAGACATAGAAGATAATTTTATTCATTGTAGAAGGCTCATTTTCAATTTTCAATTTAAAAGGAATTTTCATTTTTTGACTTTAAATTTTATTGAAAAATATTAATTTGTGAACTAGTTGATTTAACCATATGAATGTGATCTATGGATCATATTCTACAATTATTGTTTGAGATTCATCATTAAATTAATATTCTAAGTTGTATTTTATAATACATCTTTACAATTTCGGAAATGTGGACAACCTTTGGTTCTGAAGGGGTTAACTAATGAAACTAGAACTAAACCAATGATACAAATTCGTGATAGCCCAACTAAAGGTTTCAAGGTTCCATTTTGGGGGGTGGAAGTCCTTCACAATGAAAATTTTAACAAAAATATTAGAGCTCTAGAAGCATTAGATTTCTATTGGAATCAGGGTTGTCCCCGTCACGTCGCGTCCGTCCATCAGGATGTCCGGACGGACGTCAGGATCCATCCCCGGCGTCCGTCAGGATGAAATCCAAATGACAACCGGCGACAGAGGATGATTCAGACTACAGAAATGGATGGACGAGCTTTGTCGCCGGGAGCTCTGGACGGCTGCGATGGACGGTCGGATGAACGGTCGATGTGGACGGTTGGGTTGGACGGTCGATCTAGACGGTCCGGTTGGATGGCCGAGATGGACCGTCGACCTGGATGGTCCATCTGGACGGCTTGGCTGGACGGTCGATCTGGACGGTCCGGCTGGACGGTCAAATTGGACCGTCGATTTGGACGATCAATCTTGACCGTTGATCTAGACGGTCTGGCTGGACGGTCGATCTGGACGGCCTGGTTGGACGGTCGATCTGAACGGTCGATCTGGACGGTCGATCTGGACGGTCGATCTGGACGGTCCGGTTGGACGGCCGAGATGGACGGTCGATCTTGACCATCGATCTAGACGGTCTGGCTGGACGGTCGATCTTGACGGTCGAGATGGACGGTTTGGCTGGACGGTCAAGATGGACGGATTGGTTGGACGGTCGAGATGGACGGTTTGGCTGGACGGTCGGAATGGACGGGCTTTGAATTTGTTGCACTTAACCCCTAAACATCTGGACTCTTCTCCCAAAATGACAATTTGGAAAATACCATTATAAAGTATGATTTAGAAGAATATTTTGGAATTGGTATACAAACAGAAGTTGTAGATTTTGAGTTGTAGATTCCATCCGTAAGGTTAGATCCACCAATGCTATCACCAATCTTTTTCTATACATTTAGAAAGGAAAAATTCAAAATTCCTTCAGAATTCAATTACAAGCAAAATATTATCATTCCTCGATTGAAATTTGTTGGAATGGACTTAAAATGAGGTTGCGTTGACATGGTGATTTTTTGAAATTTTTATACTCTTTACATCTATGACCTCATTTTTGCAAATTCAATTTTGAACTAGGGTCAATGCAAGTTGACCACTTGACACACTTCCACATTTGTAATTTTAGAAAAATGTGTATTCTAAGAACAACAAATCTAACCATTAGATAAGACATAAACTAGTCAACTAGATAAAGTATCACCAAAAATTAGGATGACTTTGATCCAAGCAAAAACCAAACTGAAATAGGAAGCTGAATTTGTTCATCGTCCAAAAAATGGTTAACCCCTACATGCCCAAGGCACCCAAATCTGGTGTTGTTCAAACTTTGAAGTTAAAAAGTTGTTCTTGAATTCTAGTTATAGCATCAATAGTCTGTTCTTAAAAATATGTGATAGTGTTTTTTCTATTCTAAACTTTGTGCAAGGGTACCTATTGCAATCTTGACTTGTTGTAGTATTGAGAGGTCTTGGAAATGTGCCTCAAAAACATTGGATCTTGGAGGAAAAATCACATTCAAAATTCATTTAAAATTAAAGAAAATTATGGTATAGATTTTTAAAAGGCATAAATTGATTGGGGTTATACATATTAGGTCCTCTAATCTCATATTTGTTTGGTCACCAATTTTTTAAATTGGACTTGTGAAAAGAAGATTGTAAGACTTCATATCATTTTTTTAGTTTTAGCACCCTCCTGGGCAAACATTATAATCTTTTACTCCATAAGTGATATTGTTTAGGATTTCTTTTCTATGAGGTAACTAACATGCCTAGTTCGAATTTATACAATTACAATTTTTTGAAAATTGATACACCTAATGAAAATGTTGACATGTTGTTCAATTTAGAGCAAATTCTACAAAGCTCAAAGCAAACCTTGGGCATCTAAGATTCTAAGGATAAGGGATTAGAGTTCGTTATTGAATTTCTAATTACAAAACTTGCTAAATTGATTTTACATTGTTTGGCAAGAAATAAAAAAATAATAATCCGTGAGGGTTCTACCATCTAAGGATATAAGATTCTTCTACACTAATAGGAAAACGGCCAATGGATTAACCCAAAAGACAAAGGCAAAGCAACAATACACGAGGGGAAAAGAAAATGATAAATGTACAATGTTTTATAAATCCATCAAAACGTGGTACATTGGTTTAGGCTTTACATTGCTCTACTTTGTACAACTTTAGAAATTTAATTCTATGCATCTATCTATTTGTACACAGCGTCATCTAAAACTATCTATTCTATTTCTTCAATTACAATGCCTCGTGCTATGCTGCCTCTCAAAAATCTTTGCAACTCTTCTCTTGATTGCAAAGTCGTCAAAAACTGAAGTGCGTCATAATCGTATCTGTTGTGTAAATACGAGAAAATGGCACTCACAAGTGCAGGCTCATGGAAGGTATTGTCTTCAATGTAGTTCATTTGTTCCTCAAAATTCAATTCACCTTTGAATCCGACAGGCATGCCTTGAGAGTTAAACATTATGCCTTGTGGAGGTGGTGCACGCACAAAAATGGAGAGGTCCGGGTCCCAATGTCCACCAGCAATTTGACCAAAATATAATCGCCGCCTTGGATCACCATCTCCAATTACCTTCTTAATCACCTCTGTCACCGCGGCATCATTCTCCCAGTGTATCTCCGCAACCGTTCTTGCCGGGAGGTATCGATTGTCGTGGCCCCACTTCCAAAGCCAAGTCATGTCCATCCCCCAATGCGCTCTATTCACGGGCCCCAGCAAATTTTCTTCATTGTGCTCGTAATGTTCAGACATGTGGGCTTGGAGGCCAAACATTTTGTACAACCTCGGATGAAATGGAGCCTTGCATTGTGCACATCTTTTTCGGGTGACCATGTGTGGAATGAGGCACATGGGGTGGTATAAATGGCCACATGTACCAAGATGCCATCCACCCTCGGGGCCAAATGGTTCTTGGCAAAGCATACATATCGTGCCATCTTGTACAAAATCGGGAACCAAAGGCCACACTAGTGGCCTAATCTCATCGCCGTTCGCTGGCTCGTATCGATAGCGCTCCGTGTCGAATTGGAATTCCAAGTCTGGAGAACTATTCCAATCGATGCTTGCATTCTCGAGCTTCACTAACAAATCATCAGTGAACATTTCTTCCACTTGAGGCCACGAGGTCAAGCCAAAATAACGTGCGCCGCCATCATTGAACTCCGCAGCCACTTTCTTCACTTCACGTTGCATCTGCTCAACCTCGCTTAGTGCTAAGCTACATGTCAACTTCATGTTGCACATTTGAAGCAGCATGCGTTCCTTCTGCGGATTTTGGACCAACCGCATATTTTGAGTACTTAATGCGGTCATGGTCTGCTCCAAGCCAGCTTGAGCTGTAGTAAGCACCACCACATCTGCCTCGGCTTTGTTAGCGCGAAGTTCCAAAGCCCGCATAGCGTTTGTTAATTCTTCAACGTGGGCTTTAGTATTTCCAACCTCTGCTTCAGCTCGCTCCGCACGTGCACGCATAATATCCAACGTGGCACCTCCAACACTTGGAAACAAGGACCGTGGCCGCACCCTAAATTCATTTGCATTGCTGGGGCCTGGTGTGTCTTCGTTTGCACCGTATGTAGCACGTTCGACCACCACATTAAGTGGTGGAATTTCATCCGTACTCAACCGCCTTTCACGTGCTACGAGGTCGGCCTCACGTACGATGAGTCTTGCATTCTCATCCATAAGGGCCTGCACCCTAGCCCTTTGCCCTTCCAACTCTGCAGCATGTTGTCGTAATGCAGCTTCCTTTTCTGCTTGCAGTGTTTGGACTAATTGTCGCAAGCGAAGTACTTCATCGCCTTCACCTTCCACTCCACCAATCGCATCTTCATTGGGTAGGTCTTCTCCGGTGCCCATGCCACCCTCTACTTCCATCACCTCCATCCCGGGTTGCTCCACTTGCTCTTCCGGGTTTTCTTGCACATTGGGTACATTGTCCAATGGCACGGCAAGGTTTGGTGGAATGCTGCGAGGTCTATTTGGTGATTGACCATAACGCATCTTGCCGAAGAAGGTTCTCCAATCCACATCCTTCCCAAGAAAAACTTCTGCATATGCCATTTGGCACAACGAAAGGGTCCCATCTCTTCTGGATCTCAAACCCCAAATCGCCAATGCCACTTCAATCAATCTCTTCTTGAAGTGCGGATGTCGGCACTGGTCGAAATTTACAACCCCGCATTTTACATTTACCTCGTACCGGTCAGGTGCCCAATGGCGGTTGATGTGGGCCCAATCTACGAACTTCCGACACGTCATTCTTGTCCACGGTGAATCTTCATTCATCCACCCCTCGTTTGCCAGAATCTCCGGGGCATTGAGTGTGTCCCAATCTAAGGTTGCCCTGTTCCCCCTCTTCTTTCTATTTGCGGGCTCACCTCCATGTCCTGCACCTCGTGCTGCATCCTCTCCGTCCATTTTGGATACCTGTCCAAAATTTTCATGTACTTGTAGTCTGTTTGCGGATACATTGACAATTTGCTTTGCCTTCTGTTGCGAGAAGGCAACTGAAAAGTGGCAAAACAAATGCCAGATGTATAACACTTCCTCTCGAATTACAATGCAAAGCTTTCTCAAGCAAGGACAAAGCAACTCAAAAGAGGAAGCGATTTCAAATGAGGCGGATAAACATACTTATACCTCCGAATTACCGACCCAATTACGCCCGGTGATTAGGACGTAATCATGTCGTCCAGCTCGAATCCAGCCCGTCTAGGGATGTGGGACGGCCCTGGAATGGACGGTCAATCCGTCCACGAAGGTTCGGGACAGGTTTGGAAAGCCGTCCGAAGGCTCGGGGCGCCAAAAAGAGGATTGGAAAATCATTACGGCGCCGTCCACGACGGCGAAAAGATGATTGAAAAATCATTACGGCGCTGCCTGCGAGTTCCTTCGACGGCTTGCCTGTCCTGCTGGACGGCCTGCCCGTCCCCTCGACGGCTTGCCCGTCAAGCAAGACGGCCTGCCCGTCCACTCGACGGCTTGCCCTTTGTGTGTTCATGATTGAAATTTTCTATTGCTACTACCAAATGATGTGAAAAATTCATTCAGTTGAAGCAATTTTGGATCTCTCAACAAAGTTGTTTATAAAGTTTTTGAGATTTACAAGTTTTCTTTTCAATTCTTAAATTTGTTTTGCCATTGTTTGTAACAATTGAATCAAATTAGTAATGCATTTTATTATATATTTTATCTTTTACAACATTCACCATTGGATATATTTCATGAATGAATGAATAAATATTTATTTTATATTTCAATATATTCTTATTTATAAAAAATTTATATAAAGATTTTAATAATTTGGATTTGAAAATTTATTGGAATTTGTGTTCTGCATTTTGTCAAATACATTAAAATTCTAATAATACATGTAGATCTTTTACATATTGCCCATTGCATATATTTTATTCATCATTCACTCAATTTCTATTGTACATTTCAATATATGCTTATTTATAAACAAAATTATATAAAGATTTTAGTAGTAAATAGAAGGTTTATTGAAACTTTTATTTGAAGGTTTATTGAAATTTGTGTTCTTTATTTTATCTAATACATAAAAATTCAATAAAATTCAAATGATGAATGTGTAGCATAGCAAGCGCCAACCACTATCATACTACTAAAATCACAAGGTCCTTTGTAATACCATAATTTTACACAGTGTGATATTACAGAGGCCCAATACCTTTATAATATCACATTTTAACACCGTATAATAATACAAAATTACAACAGCCACTCCACTTCTGTAACATCACATAGTGTTAAAATGTGATATTATAAAGGTACAGGGAATATTATGGATGTTAAGGTATTCTTGGCTTCACACTTCATTCAACTTGTATGGTTCGATGATTTTGAGAATTAACTAGCGGTTATATGAGGATGTCAGTATTTCCATTTAAAGATTATATATTCTTTAATTATCTACATTCTATTCTATGAAACACCATATTGGTTCACTTTTAATGTAATAGGAAATAAGTAAAATATAGATATGAGTTTTAGATTCAAAAGTGTTAGTATCCTAAATTAAACTAAAACCATTAGTTAGAAGACTTTTAGTATATAGGACAAGAAACTAGATCAAAATTTCAACCCAAAGGACAAATGTAATATATTACGGTTTTCGGCAAAACATTTGTTAGAAAACTATATGAAATATTAGAAGACATTCATCTATTTTTGGATTTGGTCTTACTTCAATTTGAAATTATTTGCTAAAATCACATAAAGTTGAGCATCATGAAATAGTCTTAAAAGGAAAATAAGAAAGAGCATTTAAGGTATAGGTTTAGGATATAGGGTGTGGGGTTTAGGGTATAGGGTACAAAGTATAGCATATAGGGTTTAGGATATAGGGTTTAGGGTTTAGGGTATAGTGTATAGAGTATAGGGTTTAGGATATAGGGTTTAGGGTATAGGGTATGGATTATTAGAGTTTAGGGTTTACTTGGAAACATAAATCAGAGTATAAGTTTATCTTTCAGCATAGATAGGGGAAGTCCTCTTGTTTTGGTGTATTGGATCAAATGCAAGAAGTAGGAATGTTTGTAATGAATCAATGATTCTATATTATACATTTTTTTTTCGGCGTTTTTTAGATATCTTTTTTAATGAACGATTTTAAAATTAAGTTTACGATATCAGAGTTTAGCTTTTAGAGGGCCATTTTGTCTTTGATTCTGTATATTTGATATGGACTTAGTAAATTAGTGAATGTTTGTATGTTTGAATTGAGTACATGGAGGTTGAATATTCAAGAAATACTAAATTGTGAAATTGTTAGGTGCACTTACATATAGGGAAGCTTGGGATCAAATTACAATAATCCCAAAGGTGAAATTACTCTATATGGAATTCTAAAATTCATTGCATTTAAATTTGATCCATATAAATTATTTAAGTTGTGAGGGGATGCCTTGATCGTTGTAATACAAACATTGGCCACGACTTTCTTATTATGGGTGCAAATGAAATGACCCAATTTTTTATGTGAACATCAAAAATATTCCAGGTCTTAAATTAAGATGTTTTGAATATGGCCTTTTGTAATTTTGGTCTATGTTTTTCCCTTTATTTATGTGCAACTAAATAAAATTCCATTTTATTCGAGCCTAAACCCTAAACCCTTCATCTGCATTTGAATGTCATTATTGGTATTTATTTGTACATCCATAGGAACAAACGTGAACATTTAATTGGCACTCCAAAACTTCCCGCCACCATAGACAATGTAGTAGTTCAAACATGGACACCTGTCCTGACAAGTCCCAGGGTTTTGTATAAGATAATTGAGAAATTCCCCGAACAAGGATTCGCAATTAATTCCATGCTTCCAGCACTTTGGGCAACAGCTTGTTTCGACGGTCTTTTCGTCCCCTGGACGCCCGTGGATGGGGGACGGAGTCCGTCCTCTTGACGGCATGACCGTCGATCTGGACGACGCGACCGTCCACTCGACGGCATGTCCGTCCTGTCGACGGCCTGACCGTCGATGTGGACGGCATGACCGTCCTCTCGACAGCCTGTCCGTCCTCTCGACGGCATGACCATCCTCTCGACGGCATGTCCGTCTTGTGGACGGCATGCCTGTCCAGCTCGACGGTCATGCCGTCGAGAGGAAATGGGTATATAGAAGGGGGTTGGATTCATTTCTGCCACAGTCTCTCTTGTTCTGACGGTGCTCGCTTGTCTTGGATTGGTTGCAGTCCTTGCTTGGGAGCGCGGGTGCTTGTGAGAGGCTGGTTTGAGGAATAAGGGGGCGGTTTTTCACTTTGTGGAATCCGAATTCCTAATTCCTCTGGATTATCACTACTATCACAATGGCTGGTCGCGATTTCTCGAAGAGGAAGGTTGATGCGTGGTTTTCAGGAGTTGGAGATGGAACAAGTTTGGACCCGTCTGCGGAATCAGAAAGCCAGATTTCAGAGGCTGTAGCTGCAAAAGGAGCCATAGCAATTGTGGGTGTGGGAGAGTCTTCAAAGTCGAAGAAAAAACAACAGAAAAGGCACAAGGCCACAAATCCAGAGAAGTGGCCAAGCAAGGTTGCAACGCGCAAATTGCATGAAGTGGCGTTGGGTTTTTTTGAGCAGTATTCGATTCCGCAGTTGAACACAACATATGTGTCGCGCGGATTACAGGGGGTGGATGCCATCAAACAAAAGTTCCACCACATGTTTTGGACAACAATGAGCGAGGATGAGTGGTTGGAAGACCGCACAAAGGAATCCTTCAATCATTGGCTGGAGTCACAAGTGCAAACGTGCATCTTCAACCTTGCTCAAGTTGCGGAAAAAATCAAAGGCTTTCAAAAGAGTGTAGTTCCCAAACAACAAGCATTGAATTTGTTGCACAAGAAGGTGTATTGGTGGCATGAAGCAATGCGGGGACTATCTTCAAACAACATCCGTTCTGCTCCGTGGTTTCAGCGAAGTCAAAACTTGGCCTTTGGTCAACAAGCTGCGGGTGGAGTGGTTTCTCTTGAGAGAGGAGTTGTGGTGGTTCCGTTGTCTGGCCATAACAAACAAGGGGGGCACGGGAGGGTGTACAAGGTTTGTCTTCAGAATTCGAACCATATTCCCGAGAATATGGAATTAGCTGGGAAGTCGTCCGTGCGCGTTGATGACTTGAAGAAGTCAAGGGAGAAGTTGTCCATTGAGGCATTGGTTTGTCCATGCGATCATCCAGGGGTCATCAAATTCTTTGCCATAAATGACATGACCATGGAGTGTTATTCTCAATGGTGGAATGGAGGTACTCTGGGCGCCATGTTTACCCTTGATGAGAAGACCCGAGATCCAGACGAAATTGGGGAGGTGGCTTACTATGCAACTCCACAAACAATGCAAGCTATGAAACAACTTATGGCATACAGACGGAAGCGCACCAAATTTGCGTGGGTGTTGCTCTGCATTGTGGATGCAGTGCAACAATATTTAGTACTGCACAACGACATCACACCGGAGAACATCATGCTTCACTTTCCGAATGACGATGGAAGAACCGTGTGGATTGGTCTATGTGATTGGGGAATGGGTAGCCGCATCAATGAAGAAACCCCTTCTCTTTACCAATTCAGTTGTGCAAATAAATTGCAGGCAACTCGCAAGCAACGTTGGTGGGTGGCTCCAGAGTTGATGTACATGGTTGGAGAGACAGGAACTTCAACATCTCCTAGTCGCATGGGTAAGCCACCATCTGTTAGTATACACACGGATGGATACTCCATAGGGAGATTGGCTATGAAGGTATGGAAAAAGGATCGCGAAAATACAGAGATGATTTCTGACCATACGGCATTTGGTACATTTCAAGCGACACTGGGTGAATTGTGCAAGGTGGAGCCACTACAACGACGCTCAGTGACATTTTCCGTGCAACGTCTAAGTGGTGCTCCAACGTTTTGGACACCACCCGTGGATTGCTACCGCGAGGCCCGGAAAGAACAAGACCTTCAAGATGACTAAGCGTGCAATGAGGATTAGATGATAGTGTATTACCATAGATTTGCAAAATTAATGTTTTCTTAGCAAATGTGGTTATTATAGTATCGGCTTGAGGACATCCATAGCAATGTAGCACACTTTGTGCCTTCAATCCATTTTGTACTCGTTTTTATATATATATAAATGTATTTTATCTAAACATTGAGTGTATCTTTTTTGTATCACACCTCAAACAAGTAAACAACTACAACAAACACCTTGAAGTCAAATTTGACTATCAACCCAAATTTATCTTTTTATTCAAAATCAATAGAATATTTTAATATTTTTGGCTAGTATAAGAATCCATTTTCTAGTTATGCCTTTTTTAATTTAATGAAAAAATCTATTTATTTTGATTTTAGAAAAGCTAAATATGGAAATCAAATCATATTAGTTACAATATGTATCAAAATAAATTGAATCCCTTACCATAAATGAAGGATAGAATGAAAGGAACAAAAGTACTTCATATTAATGCCGATTTCAATATGTAAGGTATTGAGCCTCAAAATCCATTGCATTTGAAAACATGAATATCCTATTGTCTTTTGAAAAACATTCAACGTCTTCCATGCCTAAGAACGCGCCTAGAAGTATTGGCCGTTGCTTCTACTACAATTGGTTCATTACCACCACTTTCTACTCGTGGACCTTGTCGAGGCACTGTCCCTAGATAATCACTATCTCCTGGAACCTCACCATCTTCGCCTATACTAGCACCGATGGACTCGTCATCATCACTGGATGTTGCACTACCACTTTCGCTAGAGGCATTCGAATTTCGATTTCGTTGTGGTCGAATTATAGAAGACAATGTTCGAAGAGGCCGTTGGCCCGTTGCGTCCATAATGCCATCTATACTAGGCCCTCCTATGTGAACTTCTCTTGAAAATGGTTGGGATGCCGCTTCTTCTCTCGTTAGTCTTCTACGTGTTCTAGGACTCACACGTTGACTAGTAGTACCTTCATGTCGTGGATGCTTCCCTCGATTATTGGCGCGTGTAAGTGGGTGCAATGAAGTTGGGTTTGTAGTCGTACGCTGGGACACCATACTAGCCAATCGTGTACCTATCATTGAAGTGGGTCCATGTAGACGAACTCCGGAATTAGATGGCCTGGCTGGATTTTGGATTTGTAGATTCTCTAGTATTGGTGTTTGACGTTGTAGTGCAACATCCCCTTGACTTGGAGGGGGCATATCTAATTCTCCACCATGAGGGGGCCCTTCTCCGTGGGTGGTCCTCATAGGCAATGATTGTGGTACTACTACGTCTTGTTCACGTCCTCTTTCCATGTCAACACTATCTCTTTCCATTGGGGCATCAACTTGTACATCGATAGGATCTGGATTTAGTGGTCTCGGTGCCACAATGTCTTCATTCGTATTTCCCCCGCTTGGCCTAATATTCCACCCTTGTGGCATTTGTGGTGGACTTCCATCATATCCCTCGTGGTCATTGTCGTTATTATCCCCCTCTTCAAAGTCAAATACAGATGCATCAATTAGAGGACGCACTCCTCTCGCCCCCTGAAATCCATGGAATGGTGGGTCATCGCCATCATTGGAACTATCATCTGAATCATCATCATTGGGATTAGAGCGAACCGAACCACGGTCTAGACCATCTGATTCATCGGTCATGGAATCTTCTGACATCATGTTCTCGGTGTACCACCTTGTCGGATTTGCTGCAGCCCTTTCTCTAAGAGTTTTGGAATTGGTGTAAATGTAAACCAATTCCTGAGCACGCTCTGATGTCAGTCTATTGCGTGATTTGTTGTGGACAAACGAATATATGCTCCAATTGCGTTCACACGACGATGCAGAGCACACTTGGACAAGGATCTTTTTTGCAATTGGTGCAAGTGTACGAGCACCGGCTCCGAGAAAGTCCCACCATTCGTGAGGCTGCAAATTTAAAGTGTTTACATCGGGAAGTCCACCAAAAATGCCCCGACGATCTCGAAATGCTTGGTACTCAGACAAAGCTGAAGCAAATGCTTGATCTGGAACAGCCAATTTGCGCAATACTCTCAATATGCCTCGTCATCATCCATTAGCAAAACTTCGTCAAGTAAAAAAGGATTCAATAGAGCCCCAGCATAATGCAAATCTGTCCTTAGCATGCCCTAACGCTTGTAGAAATCATCGATGGCAGGAATTGCATACCGTGGTTCCAAAGAAAATGGTGGATTCCGTAGAGATAAAACATGCTTTTCCACCTTTTTCATCACAAGCCATGCCTTGTCTAAGCATGGGTGCTTGCCATCAAACTCTCTAAGAGCAACCAATACGGTGTCGGGTAATAAGAGTTTGCTTAGGGGAAACACAGGGTTTTTTGCTGCAACTAGAAGTGATTAGGTTTGGGAGCAAGTGAAAACAAAGTCAGGTCTTTGATTTATAACACCAAACTAAGAGAATACAATAGAAGATAATACTTCAAGTGGAGGGAACTAAAGCTGTCCGTAAATAAATGGATGAACCATCAAGGTAAAAGAATAACTTAAATACGCAAGAGTATGTATACAAGTATAGGTAGAAATACTTGTATTCAAATACAAACATCTTTATACCAAATATACAATATGTATAAAAGTCGTGTATGTATAGTCGTACAATACAAGTATAAAATACGCATAAAATTCGTGTACGTATGTACGTATAAATATGTGTATATAAATATGTAGAATACGTATATAGTAGACCGTATATACACCGTATAAATACTAATACAAGTGTTTGTGTGGTTCTAAATGAAGTAGGAATCAAAACCGCAAGCCTTGAAACCTCTTGAAGAAAGCAGCAACACTAAAATAGATGCTCCAAACACATCATAATCTCAAATGAAGTGTGTTATAAGTTTTTGAAAAGCTAACAACACCATCTACTCTTCCTCCAAATTTCAACAGAATCAAACTTACAAGTCATAAGTTATAGTCTTTCAAAGTTGGTGCTCCAAAATCCCTTGGCAACCGAACATGCATACACCTTGTAAGACATAAAATGCTCAAAAACGCTCCAAATTGCTTGATATTTGAGTCTTTGAAAAGCTTAAAGTATCATAAAGATCTCCTCCAAAACTGAACTCAAAATTCCAAATACTCCTCCTTCTATAGCACCCCAAACTTAGGCACTTCAAATTTGCTTGGCAGCTGAATGTGCATGTGCTAGTTTCAGCCACAAAATGTTCAATAATACTCTAAAACTCTTGAAACTTGAAAGGTTGGAATCCTAACTTGCCTTAAAATTCTACACCAAATTTTCAATTCCAAATTCCACCCTACCTAAGTTCTATGACACTCCAAATTCAAAGCTAAAGTTTGTAGAAGCGGTCTCTAACTTCATCTCCTTCTTCCTATCACTCCTTCACATTTCCGTCTATATCTTTTGTTTCACAAACTCAATTTACAAGTGCGATAGCTTTTTGAAAAGCTAACAATAAGACCTACACTTACTCTAAATTTCACTTGAATACAAGAAATATTGAGTCTGCAGGAGAGGCTCGAAGTCTCCACTTCTCTAATCGGATAGCAGTAGACCTTCCCTCACTCTTTTACTCATAACTTTCTCATAACAACTCCAAATCAAGTAAAACTAGTGCCAAAAGAAGCGCAAGAACAAGATGTGCAACTCTGCCAAATCTCAAATCAAAATTCGTCTCCTACACAAAGCCTTAGTCGCTCGAAAATCACAGTATGCAAAAACTTTTTTCTTTTCCCCTAACAACACACACAAAAAAAAGAGGCGGAGGAGGAAGCTCCCTCCTTCCTTATCTCCTCTCCTAAGAACCACATCAGCCCATGACTTGACCCATAAGGCATCTAGAAGCCCATTGGTTGAGGTACTACTCCCTCTTATCTCCACTACATCTTCTATTCATTTACTAAAATCTTAGAAATTCAACTAGAAGGGAAAAACCAAGTAGGAAAAAAAACCTTCTCACAACTTATTGTAGGAACTTTTGAACAAGTTAAGGTTCCTTTAAACTCAACATAAAAAAACATTGGAATACAAATCAACCGCTCTTAAAGGTATTTTAAGAGGAAATAAATGACTAAACATGTAAAAACTCAAGGATTTGAAGAACTACTTCGGAAATGAAACTAGCCCTCCGTTGACTGCTCAAATGACTGAGTTGCCCTTGAAGCCAAAGGCGATGCCCAACTTCACTTGAAATGCGACTAACCATCTGCCTTTCAGCGTTATTCTCAAAACGTCCTTCAAATATCATTTGATGATCTCCAGAAAGCGTAGATTCAGCCTCCAAAACAATAACCAAGGCCCTGGTATCAAGTTGAATACTTGCAGCTGCAAATTGAAAATTACTTGGGTCTGGATCTGTTCGCGGTTGAACACAACGCTCAGAAGGCTCAACTTCATCACGTGCACGACGTCTTGAAGTAGAAGGCAAATCAGAATCAAATAGCGGTTGAGATAATGGTAGCTCCCAATCCTCAAGATTCTGCGAATCCATCACTACAAATAACTGAATCCAAAATCAAAGCCTAAACAAGTTCTTTTAAACCAAGGAATGTAACCCATTCCCTTTATACAAAACTAATAGCTTCATTGAGAAGCTAATTCCAACTAACCAATCCCAAGTCAAATATTTATAGATATATGTTTTTGTCTCAAAAGAAAACCTATGTAGAAATGGATCAAGGTACATTGCTTCGTTCATCTGATACCACACGATGCAACCATCAACGGTATAAAACCGTTGTGGGGCTAACAATCAATGCCAAGTTGTGGACTTGGCTGGTTGTTGAAGTCCCCGTTAGTTGTCGACTGGTTCCGGGTTCGAATACCATCGGGCCCGTTGAATCAATCTGAGCAGCGGCAACTTGGCACCGCTAGTGAAGGCAGAAAATAACTAGCCAGCCAGCCTCCTACTTCCCCTGAGCTAAGCGACAAGATGCAGTACAAAACCCAAACCATGGATTTCTCCACTACCCCACCTTTTCTAATTCAATCCTTATACTCCATTGACGTTCTAAAGAGTTCTTTTCGTAGTTTTTAAACACCACACCTATTTACAACACGACAACGGGCTCCACTATGTGCACAAAGTTTAAACATCTCCTCCAAAATTCATCCGTTCGTACATACCGTCGCACATCGTTGGCTTTTATTTTCTTTTCCTCTAATGTCAATCTCTCTGTGTACTCATTCCATTGCGGATCGTGGATTGTTGATTCTATCGCTACCCTCACATGTACCAAACGCTCAATCATAAGGAACATGGTTGCAAAGCGTGTTTCAACGGGATTCTTCAAAATGAGATTAGGAGAATGTCGTCGAAAAATTGCAAGTGTCATGTGATGTATGCGAATGTATTTCACAATTGACTTGGCTTTCTTGACCATACTTTTTATCCAATCTTGTTTGCCCCAATCTTCAAATAGAAGGTCAAGTGCATGTGTTGAACACCCTTGAAAATATAAGTGTGGAAATCGACGAAGTAACAAAGCACTAGCAGCCAACATGTTCCCTGCATTGTCTGTACAAACTTGTACCACATTTTGCGCCCCTACCCTGTCAATATAATCACCCATGCAATTAGCCACATAAGTAGCATCTTTGCGTTCGCCTGTTGTGTCTATGGATCCAAGAAACACCTCTCCACTTGTACATGCCAACATGACATTCATCAATGGTCGATGGTTGACATTGTCCCATCCATCAGAGCATATTGTAACGCCGTACTTGTGGATTGGTGCCTTTGTCTTCTCCGCTACCATTGCCGCCACTTCGTCTTTTGTAGATTTCATGAGGTTTGTACGAAGTGCATGGTACGCTGGAGGTTTGTAGCCAACTCTCAATTCTGATGTTGATTTCACGGCATCCAAAAAAGCCGGATGCCTCGCTACATTGAAAGGTATATTGGCTTCATAGAAGAACTTAGCCCACTTTTTGTCTAGTACTTGCTTGTTTGATGTATTCATTCTTTCTTGCACAGACAATTGCCTCATTGATCGACTGTGGGCCAAACTCGGGTTGGGTGCGTCTGATGATCGTACTTGAGAGCTTTGTCCCCTAGTGTTTTCTCCTCCATCGTTTCCTGAGATTGAGGCATCAGGTTCTTGTTCACCACGTACAACACTCGGAAGTACCATTGATGGAGATGTCACTTCCACATCTTGTCCACTCCTGTCCGAAGTGCTTGCAGGTATATCCCCTCCGCAATTAAAAAACATTAGCTTCACGGCTGCACTAACTTTAGTGCAGGCTCTCACTCCAGGGAGCTTATCTATTCGTCGGTACCCCAAATGGAAAAGCAATCGATCTTTTCAATAGCTTAGCAAAGCTTCGCAAAACTTGCAAGCAACTTTTCCATCCACTCGTAGTGTGTACCAAGGTTCCCAATGTGATCTTCCTCCACCCATTGCTCTTATCTATTCTTTCCTACTTGCCCCTGCACAAGAAAGAAGATTAATATTCTGTATAAAATGCGATGTAGAAGCAATACTTGTTGCTCTCACAACAAGTGCCACCACAACACATTCTTCTTGGATTTTGCTTTACCGCAATGGTTGTACTCCAACCAAGTCATGAAAGCCAAAATCAGCAAGGAAAAGTAATCTTGAATAGGCGTAAGTCCTTAATATACACCTTTCAGGGCGATCTTAAAACCCTAAAACCCAGCTAGACGGACTGACGCAGGCAGCTGATGTGTCGACGGGTGGACCCTAAGCCCAATGGAAACGGCCTCCCGTCCTGGGGACGGCTTCTCGTCCTGGACAGCTTCCCGTCCTGGGGACGGCTTCCCGTCCCGGGGACGGCTTGCCGTCTGGGGGACGGCTTACTGTCCGGGAGGCCGTCCAGGAGTCCGTCCACAGTTGGACAGACTTCATCCATGCTGAAACGGTCACGTCAGTATTGGTGACGGATCCTGACGACGTCACGACACGTCAGGACGGACGCGTCATGACATCCGGACGTGAAAAGCCCACGTCACGTCCGGATAGACAACCCTGATTGGAATTGGTTTTCCATTAATTCTCTCCAACTATTCATTTGCAATTCTACTTAAAATATTTTTTTTAAATTGAACTATTGACCAACAATTTGAAATAATAGATTTGTAATTGTAGAATTAATAGACTTGTAATTGTAGAATTAATAGATTTGTAATTGTAGAGTGTTGAATATCTAATTTGAATAAATTCAAAAAGTCATATTCATAAGTACTTTCAAAATAAAGTTTGAAAAATAAATATATGTTCAAATTTGAGGATTAAAAGTCTATAAGCTTCAATTGTATTGGCAAGTATTAACTAATTATATTATATTTTGAAAATATATGTTGATCCATAATCAATGTTAAAGTTCTATATTTGTCAATATAAAAAATCCCGAAGATCTTAATTCTATGGTTGTAAAGTGGATTCTTTCAATCAATTCTCATAATTTTTAAAATCTAGATTTTTTTAGCCTTGTTTCAAAGATTAATTAAACCCCCAAGGTTTTCATTGGTTTCTACAAAAAATTCAACTTCCTCAATTGAAAATACATTGAATTCTCTATAGATTCAATTTCATGGTTGCAAAGTAGACCATTTCAACTTTCATACTTTTTTTTTTAATTTTAAATTCTTCTAGCCTTCATTTCAAGAAATTAATTGGACCCCAAAGGTTTCTATTGGGCCTTCAAAGAACTTTTCAACTCCCTTAATTGAAAAGACAATGTCTTTGTAGGCTTCAATTTTAGTCATGTAACTTAAAATCCTAATATTTTTGTCATAGCTTCAAAATTCCACTGTTTTACTTTGGCTTCATTCCACCATTTTTGTTCACCACTTCAATCCACCATTTTTATAGTTGTGATTTCAAGCAAACCCCATGGTCACAAAATGGCCCATATACTCGGGGGTGCACTTAGTTCTACTACAACAAATCACATGTGAACAAGTGGTTTCTAATAAACTATAATTTTAACTTCAAATTTTGAGCATTGTTTACTAATGACTATAGGATATTACTCCCAAAATTTCAAACTCAAATAAAATATGGAATGATTTCTAGAAGAGGTTAAAAATGCACTAAAATGACATGTTTTTTTAACTCAAATATTTTGGAGAACACATTTAGATGACCATTGCATCAATATTCAACTCAAAATGAGCTTTCAATAGAGTTATTTCTAGAAATTTTTTGTTCATTTTTTAGACAATTTTTTCTTATATAATATAGAGGTGTGGAAGTTATTTTTCAGTTCTACAGTATATCTTTTTACTTCAAAAATTTGTAACTAATTATTATTAATAAATAAAAATATCAATAATTCAAAACATAAACTTTCAAAGTAGAAAAATCTATTCATATTTTTTCATTTAATTTTATTTAAAATTCAAAAAATATATAGGGGTCCAAAGTTTTGTTCACATGTGGTTTTTAATGGAAACTCTAAGTGACCCCCCGAGCCCATATACAAAAAAAACAAAGGTCACTCTAAAAATTGGATAAACCAACCTAAAGGTCATCATTGGAATTCTATAGCAATTTGAATTTTTAAGGTCTATAACCATAGAGTGATAATTTTTTAATTTAGAATGATGTAGTAAGAAAATTTTGCACTATCATGTTCTACACTATATTATAAACTTGTGAAGAAATTTTCAAATTTTTTGAGCATCAATTTCATTTGATATAATTTTTTTCAATTTGATTTAAGATAGTTTTAAATCTAAAAGAATGCAAAAGTTTTACAACTAATAGAAGACATATAATCACATATCTAGAAAATAAATTCAAAGAATCACATCTATGGGTCCTTGCAAATGAAGTTTGAAAAGTGCTAATAGGCTTGTCCTTTAAGGGTTATAAATCTGTAGATTGAAGTCTTAGCAACTATGAACTCTTTATGGTGGACTTTAAAGGTGCATATTGACCAATAGTCAACTTTGGAACCTATATTTGTCAATTTGTAAACCTCAAATATTTGGCCAAAAATATAGGTTGCTTCAAAAACCTTTCAACTTTCACATTTTTTTTTATTATTCCAAATTTTTTCAAGTCTTGGTATTGAAAATTAATTGGACCCCAAAGAATCTCATTGGTTCCTTCAATCACCCTAAAAATACAAAAATCCTAAAAATCACTCTAAAAATCAACAAATACCTCTGCTATTAAATAATTCTTAAGAATTATTTAAACATTAAATTTAACAAAATAAAATAACCAATGCTATCATTGCTTAAGACAAGACAATCATAAATATCCATACACTCCTTGATTTTGTTCATGTACGTAATCACTAATTAGTGTAGATCAAGTTTCATTCTCAACTAAAGAATGTAATCTTGGAATGATGCATTTTGTTCTTTGGAACTTCATGTAGAATACAAGATGAAAAGACTCTTAAGTTACTCTGGCCTAAAACAAGATTGGAGTTATATTATTTTTTCTTCTTAATTTTAACTCCTAAAAAAATTTGGTATTTTTAAGCCCAAAACAACTTCAAAGTACTCAAATCCAAAGCAAGGCTAAAATCTTCATCTATATTTATTCATTAGCAAATCCAAATATAGGATCTTTTAGTTAACTTGCTAGAGTATACCCTCCTAAAATTTCAAAATAAAAAACTTACCAATTGCAAGATCAAGATGCTTGGATTTCAAAATGAAGTATTTTCAACTCTTTTCAAATGGTTAGATTTCATCTTTCAAATATTTTACCCAAAAGATGCATAGATCTTAGAACTTGAAATTCTCCATAATATATTGAAGAAATAAGTTGGGAATATATATGAAATGTTTTAAAAAAAATTGCTTCATATTCATATTTGAAGTAGAGAATGATTATAAAATACTAAATTTTTGAGAAATTAGTTATGGAATTGAAAAATGTCAGTCCCAATGGTTGTAATGTTGTAACAAACAATATACATCTTATGATTTTATTTTTTTCCAAAAACATTAAAAATTGAATTAAAGAATGGACTTCAAAGTTTATTTTAGAGTAGTGATTCTACAACTACCTACAACCTAAAATGTAATTATCTTTCATAAATTTCATCTTGTCAATCAAATTGTAATGATTTAAAGCTTTCCACATACATATAAATCTAGTAAAACAAGTTCAAATGTTCATTTTTTTTTAAAAGTCATTTTTTTGAATTGCCCATGGAACAACTAAAATTACATATCATACAATAACTCTTTAATCATGTAGTCAAAAGTTATAAAAATTGTTGTACCTTACAACTATTCCTTGGGCATATGTTGTGTGAAAAATTCAACAAATAAAAATGAAAATTTTGATTGTGGTAAGTTGCTCCAAATCGCTATGTTGCCAAAAAAAATACAATTTGATTCTTTAGAGGTTAACTTTAAAGGAAAAGTCACATTAGGAAGTCTATATTAGAGCATGCCTTGCATCTAACTCTAGTACCCCACAATAAGGGAAAGTAGTGAGCATAAAAGCTTAGGAGCCATACAAAAAATAATCCTTGTAACTTACTATATGATTCACTACTTCCATGGCTTCACCAAATTATTCTAACTTCAATATGGTATTTGCTTGATTTTCACATGGGCATCTAGCCCCTCTATCAAGTCATTTATTCCTAATTGATTCTAATTTTGCTCTCATTTCCAATGCATGTAGGGAGGAAATAGAGCTTTTCAACCAATTTTCTTCCACTTATTGCTCATGGGGGCTTGTATTGCAAGAAATTTGTAGAAACAATAAGGGAGTCAAGGCCATATTTGTTATATTGAGACTTTTTGTAGATTTTGAGACAAAATGCAAAATATTATAAATTCATTTACAGAAATAATAATTGAAACCAAAAACAAATAATGCTCAAATAGTGATTCTAAAATAAAATTCTAAAAGTTGGTATTGTTACCTATGTATAAAAAAATACTAATAAAGAGATAAAACAGTTTATTTTTGAGTCAAAGATAAAAATGAGACTGCGAAAAGTCTCAATATAACAAATATGACCTTAGTCCAAACTTGAATCAAAAGTCATATATCTTCAAATCCAACAATGGACTTCAAAATTGAACACAACAAGGTGCAAAATGTGTACATAGCATGCTCTTAGGGAATTCAAATTAGGGAGGCCTGTCATTTCTCCAACTCATTGAAGAAATGTATGTGGAAGGAGACAAGTGGATAACCAAGAGTTCTTCATCCAATTCATTGAATAATCTTGTAGTTGCCCAAAGGGGTGAATGAAGTTGTTTCCAACTTACTTAACCTCATTGAAGCTAGCCTCCCCCTTATCCGTTTTGATTACATATATATTTAAGAAAAATTTGGTAAATTTTCAACCCCAGATTGAATGGAATTGACAAATTGTTGCACAAAAAGTAACTTGAAAATTCCTATACCCTTGTTGTAGAAGTCCAAGTGGGGATGAAGGTTTGCAGTAAATTGACAAAATATTTATGTGACTCCATCATTGTCCAATTTTTAAAGGTTGTTTGATTTGTTAGGCTTGTTGTATTTGTACACACAAAAAGATTACATATGTTGCATAATTGCAACAAAGTTCAAATATTTTGAAATGTACAGAGGAGATTATTTGAACTAGAGATCAATTCTTATAAGGCCATGAAACATTGCCCATGGATGTAGAGAACAATATTTAAATTAGTGTATGAGCAAAGTTCCCCTTTTTCTTGAACCTTGCTAGCCTAAGGGCCTCCTACTGTAAGAAACCACCAAAACAGTGGGCAAAGTTTGCAAGGAAACTATCGGGTCCAAGTGAGAATTTATACTAACATGTGGACCCAATGGGTGGAAGGAAAATTGAGTAACAATTCCCCATATATTGATTCCCTCAAGATTGACCAATCTCAACCAATGGGATTGTCCACTGAATATGGTGAAACATGAAATTTTCCTTCTCACTTATCGAGACCAATAAAACAATTAGTGGGATTTTCTTATCATTTGTTATTTTTTTTTCTCATCAATCTCACATGGTAAGAGGCCCTAACAACCTTCATTTATTTTGTTGATAATCCATCCAAGTATTGAAGCCCATGTCTTAAAATTTCTTATAAGATTCTTCAAATTATCCTTCCAAGAATCAAATTCTCCTTTCCAAGTTAAATTTTACCTCTTCCAATCTAAATGAGTTGGTGTGATTACACCAAAATGGTTATTTATAATTTGAATCATTTATCACAAGGACATATGGTAACAACACCCATAACCATCACCTCTAAAATCTTGGAAAATCTTGGGAAGTGAATAGATGTGATTACAAGGATGTACTACGTTTGAATATCGGACCTTGGTATTGGTATTAGGTGCTTGTGTAGTTGGTTGTTTAAAATTTCACAACTTATTCTCACATTGTTCAAATAATACATTTGAAAGTACACATGAATTATTTTTCTCTTGCTAGTATGGTCCAATAATTTGTTGGATGTATATTAGTAAACATCATGTCCCAAGACCTCAAATTATCTATTATGGGTGTCGCTACCTTACTATTCATTACCAATTGCAATTGTGGTGTTGTAACATTCTTGATGTGCAATAGTAAGGTTGTTAAATTTGGTAGCCTAATTCTAAACGCAAGTTATTTATCTTCCCCCTAGGGCTCTTTTTTTGACTTTCTGGTGCCAAATTGCACTGGAAAAAAATTAATTTGGCTGGATTACATCGCCAAAACACTTCAAAGTAAAAAAAATCTTGGATGAAATTGCCACATTGTGAATGAAAACCAAATCATACACATGTGATATGTGCTAAAGTGATATTTTCTACCCAATATCAATGGATGAATGTTGAAATTTGGAGCATCACTATACCATTTTATATCACCACTTTGGCACTTCTTATGACCCTTAAACGATGCCCGCTGAGGACATTTCCCGGACGATGAATGACAAAGAATCTCTTCATACAGGACAGAAGTGCAACTATTCATCCTCCAAATTTTGTAGAAAGAGAGAATGTCTTCTACAGTAGCTTGTCTCCCAATGAGTGTTTTTTTCATTTTTTCAAGCCAACAATTCACCCAGTACCCAAATAGATGATTCACCCAGTACCCAAATAGACCCAGTACCCATTCACCCAGTACCCCAATAGACGGTGGCCAACTCGTCGCTTAACCCTTAAACAACAAGCCAATCACTGTGGAAATCATCTTATTTGGGTACCGTGTGAATTGTTGGCTTAAAAGAATGAAAAAAAAACTCATTGGGAGACCAAATGCTATAAAACACGTTCCCTTTTTCTCTCAAAATTTGGAACATGAATAGTTGTACTTCTGTCCTATATGGAGAGATTCTTTGTCATTCATTGGCCGAAAAACGTCCTTAGCGTCCTTTATGAGTTAAGCGTTAAAAAATGAAAAAAAACAAAACCCAAAAGAACTTTTAAAAAAAACTTGATCCTCTCCTACGAAATATCCACTTCTATGTCCTGTCGTGTGGACAGGCACTAGTCCCCAAAATTCCTGATGCCGACGTGAATAGTTGATTGGCTGGAAAACGTTAATTACAACTTTCGGCAAAAAGAGACGGGGTGAAGTGAGGTGACGTCACGAAGGGTGACGTCATGGAAGGTGACGTCACCATGGACGGCGACCAGAGGTTGGCAGAAGCGACCAGAGGTTGAAAGAAGATCCGTTTGCAGAGTGTCAGTAGTGCAGCGCCAAATGGCCGAGTCCCAAATCCCCAAGTTTATTTTTTTTACTAAAATTAAATTTGCATATTCTAAAGATTCCAAAGCACTGGCTGGACATTATTCTTCGATCCTCAGTAGAAACACCCAAAACCGTTACTCTAAGCAATTCAGCATAGTTAGAGGCATATTTTTCTAAAACTGATATTTTTGTAGTATGAGCAAGAGAAAATCACGAATATTCAAAAGAAAAATTAAAATTTTTCAATGTGATATGTAATTTTTATGATTTTTCAAAGAGGCGGGTCTCTAGACCAATGGAACTGACCCATAGGTGCACCCAAATCTGAATTGTGCAAAATTCAGCTGTCAGAAAATCAAGAGTTCATTACGTGTCCTTCAAGTGCGTCAACCAATCACAATTGAACATGTATAAAAGATATTAATGGAACTCTAGGGACACTGTTAAGGGCACTCTATGGGGACAAAGATTGGGTACAAGGACGATTTTGGGTGTTTCTACCTTAGTCTACTCTAAAAGCGAGCAGCCTCTTCAAATCGCCCCATTTTAGGGCTGAAATGGATAGTAGGTGGTCCTTAAATGGACCTCTTAGGCCATTGAGAGAATCGAGAGAAAAGCATTATTTATTGCAAGAGTCAATTGTTGGTCTTCACTTACTCAAGTTGCAAGTGGTCGGATTTTGGAAGACCTAGGGTCACAAATAGGTGCCTACAACATGATTTTTTGAAAATTCATAAGTAATTCAAAAATGATTCAAAAAATATGAAACCACTTGTGTGATGTTCCGCATCCATTTTTCTTTCTTCGAAAAATGATCCAAATTTTTTTCTATTCATGGAAACCTTTGAAAAAGGGAACCAGCTGATAAATGGTCACTTTAAGGCCATCCTACCTTATTTGACATTGCCCACAGTCCTACATGCTTGTTTTTGTTTTTAACTTTTCGAGAAACTACTGCGACGGCAATGACTTACATAACATTCAGTAGCAATGATAAGTATTGCCTTCCCTTAGACAGAAGTAGTGTACCCTTTGCCGTTGCCACAGTCAAAACAAAAATAAAAGTAATTTAATTTTTTAATTTTTTAGTCTTCAAAATTCAATAACTTTCATACCGTACGTTTGAATGCCACAAAACAAGCCGGTGCACCCCTCCTCACTGAGGGCTTTTCAATGATACTAAGAATGTGACCGGGGGACGCTAACTTAACCCCTAACTAAAGCCTTGAGGGTGATTTTTTTGTCAAAAACCACTTAGAACTACCACTTCTACTGCGTTCACCTAAGAAAACCAAAATAACATGTTTTTTTTCTAAAATCCAACCATGGGATCTTGTACTTAACTTGTTTGAGAACATGTGGTAAAAATTTCATCAAATTTGACTGCATAGATTGCAAGATATTTGCATCAAAAGTGAAGAAAACAAATTTTTTTGCAACTTGCTTCACTAGATTTTTTGGCTTTGAATCTTTTTAACTAAAAGTTTTTACACTGTTAATTTTGATTTTTCTAAGTTTTTATGTTGAATAGTTGAATTGAAAATCTAAGTAAAAAAATTCAACAAAAAAACACTTAATTTTCACTCATTAAAAAATTGTTAAGTAGAAGTAGGTTAAAGATTGAAGGAAAATCTAAATCATTAATAGCTTTAAGATGGAATTGACATACAATAATTCCAACGGTAAGATTGTTTTAGAAAACAAACCTAACCTTGTCTAAATTTTTTTTCTTAAATTGTAAAAATTGCATTCACAAATGAATCCTATAAGTTATTTTTTCAAGAAGATGCTTAAATTGCCCAAAAAACTAAGATTGTCCATAACTTTCTCATAACTAGTCCAAATGGAATGAATCAAAAAGCTTCAAATGTAGACAAAAATATAAGATTTTAGGAAAAAATCTTTTGACTTTTTCTGATTTTTTTGTGCTGCCCGTTAACTTTCGTTTTTGGCTTATTGTGCCATAACTTTTTCTCCCATGCACTGATTGAAACAAAAATTATATATTCACAAAGTTCTCAGCAAACTCCACAACTTCAAAAAATCTCAAAAACATTCACTAAAAATTGAGACAATAGGAACCTACCCGAACCCAAATTGTCCCCCAAGGGGACAAACGGGCCTTTAGGGGTTAAGGTATAGATAATGTGGAATATTTCACACCATTTCATCTCCTAGATGATATGGTATAGAATATTCCACATCCATCAGTAGCTAATAATCCACGCATCGCAAATTGTCAGAAAATTGAAGCTCGCTCACTTAGGTATTTGGGACAAAACTACAATTAAGTTTAATAACAAAATGGGTTACTAAAAAAACAATGCATTCAACTAGATTAGAAACAAAATCAATCCTTAAGATTACAAATTTCATGAAATTAACATTCTACTCATTGAAACTAATGCTTCAATTTCCTCAATGTGTATTGAACACCTTTCATGATTTGTGTATTAGGAATGAAGAGACAAATCTTTATATACATATGGGGTGGTAGGAGGTAAAGTAAACAATATGGGATAAATAAATTAAAGTTAGTAAGAGCTCAACTGCTCATAATTAAGTCAAAGTAAAGCAAAAATTCTATTTGAGGTAAAGTTTCAAGCCTCATTTAGTTATAGTAAAATAAAAAATTTCTAAAAAATTTAAACTAAAAAGAGTTGAAAAATCTATTTAAATTTCATCTCCAAAAATTCGTTTGATATTTCAAGCCTCCAATCAAAAGTTATGGACAAATTTCAAAATGGGATTGGAAGGGACATTTTCTATTATATCTTGAAACATCCTCTCTAAATTTTGTCCATAGCTTTTGATTGGAGGCTTGAAATATGAAACGGATTTTTGGAAATGAAATTCAAATAGATTTTCTAACTCTTTTCAGTCCAAAGTCTTTTGAAAAAATTTATTCTATTATGACTAAATGAGGTCTGAAATTCTACATAAACATAATTTTGACATTTTGACAATAAGCGGTTTAGCACTCATTTTCAAATTATCCCATATCCTTTGAGGATTCATGGTGAAAACTCAATTTCAATATTAAAATGACATCTCCAACCTTCACCCCCTCAAATGTTTCCTAGTCAATTCCTTCATAGGGCTATCAAAATAATTTTTTGGATGGTGGAGGGTTTAATGACATAGGGATTTTGATTCAAAGGATTCTCATGGTGTTTGGCAAATCATCTTAATGTTTCTTTGAATATTTGGTTGGTTGGTCCGAGATGTAGAAGAAAAAAAGAAAAGCGTAAACCATAAGTCTATTGCTACAATCCTGGCACTAGTTGCTGGAGCTTACTTTAATTCCCTGTGTGGATGTTTTTTGTGGATGATGCCTCCAGAGAAAGAAAGCCAACTTCTTTGAAGGCTATTGAATGTTATGTAAGGTAAAACAATCCATTGCGGTCAAATGATCCATAGAGACCACCTAGGAAATGCCCCCATTGTGGTTTTTTTCAATATGTGAGTTGTGGGCCACAATGCATATCTCACATGACAGTAATGAAGTGAACAATGACCTCATTAGAAACTTCTAATTTTTCAGTGTGAAATTCATTGTAAAAATTGAATTTTTAGGCCTTCCATGATAGAAAATATTGTGACTACATTAGATAGTAAGATGAACATTATGGATTTAGATTATGTTGGTATGAGAAAGAGCCTACAGTCTACAGAGTACAAGCTCTTTTGGGCCATGATGCACTAAACACTTCAAAAATTCCTAGCAAATTCATACTTTGTCAAAAAAAATACAATTTCGATTGCACTTACTATTTCTCATACTTGTACTAATGTGGAAAAAAAATTGAAAAATTTCAGCAATAAGATGATGTCAAACTCCTCATTCTAACCACAATGGGCTATTTTACCTTAACTCCTAAAGGTTTTTGACTATATTTTCACCAAACAACTCAAAAATTGTCATTTTTAGTACAAGTACCAAATTTTTAAGGAAAAAAACCATTTTTGGACATTTGTAACTTAGGATCTTGTAGTACGTTGACTTGAGAAGATGTGGAAATATCCTTAAATGCTTGAGGGTTGAAGCACCAAATTTTGGTGTTGACAAAAATTTTAAAGTTAAATACAACCTAACCAAGTTTCTATTTTGAGCGTTTTGCATTTTTGCATTTTTTTCTTTGAAGTTTAGTTGTAACATCAAAAATCTGATTTTGAAAATGAATGATTATAATTTTTTTTTTCAAGATTGTGTGCAAGGGTGTCCATTGCAAATCTTGATCTTTTAGTGTAGTGGGCTATTGGAAATGAGCCTCAAATACACTAGACCTTGTCCATTGCAAATCTTGATCTTTTAGTGTAGTGGGCTATTGGAAATGAGCCTCAAATACACTAGACCTTGGAGGAAAAATCACATTTGAAATTCATTCAAAGAAATTGTAGAGTCTGTAGATTTTGAGAAGGTGTAAATTGATTAGCATTATGCATGTTATGCCCTTCAACCTTGTATGTTTTGGGGTGATCAATTTTTTAGGAAAGATGAATTTTTGACATGTGAAAAGAGGATTGAAAGACTTCAAATCACTTTCACATTCTTAATATGCTCATGATCAAACAATATAATCTTTCAATCTATAAGTGATATTGTTGTGTTATCTTTTCCCATGCAATCTTTAACATGTCTAGTTTGATTTTGTATAATGACAATTCCAGAAAAATTGATAAATTTATCAAAATGTTGGCTTTTTGTTCAATTTAGAACAAAATTCAAGATGCTCAAAAAAAGACAGGTATTTAGGGGTTAAAATTTAGTGGAGCATTGCATTTCTACATTCATTTATTTTTTAGACCAAACAACACTTTTGATTTGTATCCATGCATTTTTTCATCCAAATTTGAAAAAATCATTCACCTTTAAAATAGAAATGGAAAATTTCTTACAAAAAAAAGACTACTTTTATTTGGCAAAATGTAGAGATTCATTTTGAAATAGTGCAATTTGATCCCATGGTTCCAAGAAAGAAAGGGAAATCTACCACTCTACTTCATTGAGTAATAGACTTCATTGAATTAAAAAAATAGCAATTTTTCAATTGGGCCTTTTTGCACTAAGGTCACTAATTTTCTACATGGTCACGTGAGCAAACACTATTATCTTACAATCTACACAAAAATTCTTTCTAAAATTGACCCCTATATTTTTTTTCCTATAATGTGATGAGAGTCATGGAAATCATGTGAGTCTAGAATTGCTTGTAGATATACTATACATATTCTCAACACTATGAAAATTTATAGTTTATTCACATTGTATCCTAGAAATTGCATAGGAAGAGAACCCATAATATTATTTAACTTCTAAAGGTTTATGACTTGACTATATTTCGCCCAAAAAATACTTTAAAACCACCATTTTTAGTGCAATGAGCTAAGAATAATAAAAAAACAACTACTATTTTTACATATTCAAAACTAAGATCTTGTACAAGTTATGTATGAGAATGTTTGGAAAAAATTTCATACACTTTGACCATGTAGATTGTAAGATATTAGTGTTCAAAGTGGAAAACAAAGATTTTTTCCACTTGCATAACTAGGTTTTTAACATTTACATAACATAAATTTTTTGTACTACAAAGTCTTGAAGTTTAAGTCTTTTTAGTGAAGAATTGAGTTAAAAATCTAGGAATTCAAAAAAACAAACTACTCCCTATGTCCCAAAATGATCTTTTTGTTGGCCTTGATTTTTTGTCCTAAAATGATTTTCTTGTTGCACTTTTGTGATGTTGTAAATTTGTTAAATTAGGTTTTCGATTGCTATATATTAGGACCAACAAAAGAACTCCAAATAATGGTTCCTCCATCCATGCAATCATCAATCAAAAAACAATTGAAATGACTAAAGGTATCAATCAACATTATTCGTTTTTGTTTTTTTGCTTCATTTCAAATATTGACTAGTTGAAGGAGATGAAGCTTTGGAAACTGGAATAAAAGGCCACACATAGTCTCATATATTAAATGCCTACACAATGACAACCTCACACTTATCAATTATTTGACCACTACACTAAAATTGGTAAATAGTGTTGGATGATAATTAGTGTTGTAGTGAATACTAATTGTGATTTGCAAGGTATTGGATACAACACATAATTAGTGTTGTAGTGAACATTATTTACAAATCACAATTGGTGTTCACTACAACACCAATAGTGTTGCAAATCACAATTAGTGTTCATTACAACACCAATTTTAGTGTAGTATTCTTTGAAATGTCCAAAAAAATATACTTTTCAATGTTCCCAAACTACACTGTGAAAAGGGTTTTGAAACTCAAAGTTTCTAGAATGCTAAGAGTGCACAAAACTCTACTTATAGTGCAAAATTGGTTTATTAAATCTTATTTTTAGCCTTAATCTAAAACATTTTGTCCAATACGAAGATCATTTTGGGGGTGGAGTTAGTAATAATATTCATCCTCAAGAAAATTGTTAAGTAGAAGTAGATATAAGATCGATGGAAAAATGATATTGTTAATAGTTCTAAAATGGAAATAAAATATGTTAGTATTAATGGTTAAAGTGTTGTAGCAAGTAATCTACCTCCTGAAGATGCTTAAGTATTGAAAAAATATGAAAATTGAGTTCAAAAACAAATCCTTTGCATTATTTTTCCCTAATTGTCCACAATACAAGGCACTTCATAACCTTCACATCAAATTTTTTCAGAAAAATATAAATATATTCTATAAGGAGGACTTTTTGACTTTTCTTCTTATTACTTGGAGTTGAGCATTTTGTACTTATGATGGCATAGCTTGTTTTCTAAGGCACCAAATGAAATAAAGAATTTAGTTTCATAAAGATTAAACATTCTCTAAACTCCAAATAAATTCAAGGAATTGCAATAAAATCTAATACTATAGTAACCTGTTGAAATTCTAAAAATCCATTCAAGGACTTTGAACCTTTAGAGGTTACACTTCCAACAAGATTCAACAAAACTTAAGCTCAATTGAAAGAATATTCCTCAATTGCTTATTTGAATGCAATTAGGTGTAGTTATGTTATAGTCTACATGTCCAAAACCTCTAAGAAAAACACTCGAGGACCTTGGTTTGTCTATAAAAAGTTAGTCTTTGGAGATAAAGTGTTCTATAAATTTAAAAATGTCCATAAAATATAGTCTCTTTATTGTGAGACTTTTGAGTGGTTGAATATTTTATATAATATTTTCTTCTAAGATTGAGTAAATTGTCAAAATTTACCGATAATCCTTTGCAAAGTAAGATTGTATCAGAACATTTGGATGAATGACTAATGTTTCATCCATGATTAATCATGTGGTTGATATATATTTATGAATGTAAATAACTTCTTCACTCTACACAACAAATTTTGTAGCAACACAAATTTTAGGCCCATATTAAATTCATGTACAATGGTTGTAAATCAATATGCATGCTACAATCATATTACTTTCATTTCCTACTAGTATGCCCTGTGCTATTGCAATAATAGAATAAAATAAAAATAAAAATGATTTTATAATTTTATAATTCATAAAAATTTCAAAATTTAATATATTTTTGCTATAAGTTGGAATGCCATGAAATAAAGTCCATATACAACTCCTTGTTGAGACTTTTTGATGGAACCCAAAATGCAACTACGGGACATATGGTTTTGGAGATCTCATCATTACAAACAAAACAAACAAAACAAAATAGCCTCATTTTGGTACAAATGATTTTGATATTTTCATGAATTCCTTCCATTAGACAAGCATGCCCGAATTTTGATCTTGTTATTAAAATTGTTACATCTAGACTCTCGCTTAAATCATAAATCCTTAAAATATGATAGCTTAGGATAATTTTTGGATATACCTATAATCATTACTTCAAAATTTCAGCTTATTCATGCATTACCTAAAAATACAAGCTAAAAGAATTTATAGTCTTTTTTCAATACCAACAAGATTCAAAAATTTAAGATTGTTTAATAGTAGGAACAAAGTGTGTTAGGCTTGCCATGTATTTATACTTTGTGATTAATAACAAGTGCAGAAACATGCAAACATGGCATAAATGCTTTGTAAGAATTTTCTCTCTTCTTTAAGATTTATCTTTTTGTTTTAAAAAAACATTCTTATACTAATAGAAAATAGAAAACAATACCCATCAACTGTAGAGGAGTATGAGAACAAGATTGCTTTTAAGGTTATAGCAATTTCAAAATACTTAGTTTGCACAATTAGAAAATGACCCTACTAGGTTTGGCCACTTTAGACCTCTTCAAATAATATATTCATTGATTATTCCTTAAAAAGACAAATTGACATCACATATCATAAGTAAAGGACAAGATTGATAAGATTGACACATCTAAATGTGCCAAATTTTTTAATTATTTTTGAAATTAAAGTTTGAAAGATTGTCTTTATATTTGAATATAGTTGTTTTGCCACTTTTAAAAAAAATTGTGGTTGAATAAAGTGTTTCAACTCATAAAGAAAAGAAAACAAAAAACATTTGAGAATGCTTCCTATTATGTAATTTATATAATTCAAGTTAGATTTTATTAGCAATTTGAAAGACAATTCCAAATGCAACTTAGTGTGGGTTTTTTGGACATTGTATGAATAAACTATAAGATTTTAATATACTAATTTATATTAAAATGCATTTGTCTAATTTTATTTTTTACAAAATCTATATTTATTTTGGCAAATGGGAGTAGACTTTCCTAGGATATTATAGTTTCTATTATCAATCCTAGACCCTCATGTTCAAATTGATACATTTTAGATAAGGATTTCAATTAACTGTTACATTATGTCAATCTTGACATTGTCATTGGTGTAATAATGATAATAATGTAATTTGAATACCTTGGTTTATGACCAATCAAACCTATTCACAATATAAAATTATCTTTGGCATTCAATTATCTCATCAAGTTACTACATAATGCTTGATATTTAATAAAAAAATTGATAATCATCTAGATCCTATTAATACATGTTCATCTTCTATTGGTTATGACTTATGAATAATCTTCTATAGCACTCAAAAATTGACAATTGGACATTAAAAGTGCCAAAATAGAGTGCTTAAAAATTAACCAACACCTGCAACAGAGTGTTGAACAATCAAGGCAGATTTCAAAGAGGCAAATTGTTGGTGGATCCATTCAAGAACAGCCGTTTCCGCACCCGTAACTCGCTTCTCTGTGTCAAACTTCCTTCGCTCTTGTTCACTCTGAATCTCTTTGACATGAAGATGGACAACCTCAATTTGTCTACGTGTAGCCAACACTTCTTTCTCCAAACTCTTCCTATCTTCCAAGTGCTGCACCTCCATGTATTAGCAAGCCAAGCTAACCAATCAGAAATTCCAATAGCTTTGACAAACTTTAACCCCCTAAAGGACCAAGGCCTTATTTCTGCCAAAAAACACTCAAAACTGCCATTTCTGTAGCAAAGAGTAAAAAACTTTGAAAATTATTTTTTTTGCACATCCAACCGTAGGATCTTATACCTTACTAGTATGGAAATGTGTGGAAAAAATTTCAGAAATTTTGACCACATAGATTAAAAGATATTTGCGTTTAAAGTGAAAAAAACAATTTTTTCAGCACCTTGCGGGACTGGATTATTTGACTTTGAACTTTTTTAACTTAAATTTTTTGCACTACAGAGTTTTGAGCTTTAAATCCTTATTGTGGGAAATTGAGTTGAGAATCTAGAAAAAAAGAAAATTTTAAGAAAAAGATTAATTTTCATGCTTAAAAAAATTGTTAAGTAGAAGTAGGTATGAGAATGAAGGAAAATCTAAATTATTAATATCTTTAAGATGGAATTAAAATGCACTAATCCCAATGGTGAGATTGTTCTAGCAAGCTAACAAAATCGTGTAAAAATTTTTTTTTAGAAAAATTGTAAAAATTGCATTCAGAAATGAATTCTATAAGTTATTTTTTCAGGAAGATGCTCTAACTGCCCGATAAACAAGATTGTCCATAACTTTCTCATAATAAGTCCAAATGGAATGAATCAAAGATTCCCATGCAGACAAAAATATAATCTACAAGAATAAAAATCCAAAAAAGAAAAATTCAAAATTTTGCAAATTTTTTTTTGCTGCCCGGACTGCCCCCCGTCCCCTACTTTGAGCTTATTTGGTCATAACTTTTGTTTCCGGGCACCAAATGTGAAAAAAATTATATTCCCACAAAGCTCATCAGTTTTTCTATCTTCAAAAAAAGTTTCAGAAAATCATGACAAAATTTCAGTCCGTAGGTACCTGCCCGAAATCCAATTTGTCCCCCGAAGGGACAATGGTCCTTTAGGGGTTAAACAAATAGCTACAATAAGAAAGACATTGTCCCAATATCACTCAATCATTTTTCAAATAAGGCCTTACTCAAATTTCCTCACATGTAGTTTCTATCAATGCAAAGCTTGGTCTAGAGTAAAAAAATGGCACAATAAATGTGCTTAATCCTTACTATAACATGGAATTTGCATGATAACTAATAGGATACTACTAAGGTAAGATTGATCACTTATAGCCAAGTGCATTCCTACAAATGTATCCTTGAAAATAAAGAGAAGTAGATGTTTGTTGCACAATGTTCATCATGAGGACATTGAATTAGGGCATAGTTTCAAAAACTTTACTAATTGAACTTTGACCTCTTATTATTTTTGCATATCATATGCAAACATTGTCCTAAACTTCATCCAACTATGTCTTTTCATGATCAAAAAGTGAGAATTCTCCAACACAAATAATGATTGTGAGACAAATTGGTTCAATTTTAATGATACTATTTGCTTCAAGGAACAAGAGTTATTTAATATTGGACATAATGTTGAGTTATTTTGTTGAATCTTGGATGTCCAGATTAGCGCTTATGACAAAAAGGCTCATTTAGATAAATTAGAAAAAAAGTCTCATCTTGATAAATAGGCATATGGTTTATAAGCTTCTTTTTACCAGCAAACAAAGAAATGATATAGTTGCCTCAAAACTTTGATTTGGTATTATACTTTATTTACAATCATAATTAATAATAGTTAATGGATTAAGTACCTTGGCAACTTCATGTGCAAGGGCTTGAGCATGTTTTACACGATCCCCTTCCATTTTCAATTCCATTTCTCTCAATTTGCTATCTCCAGCCTTTAATCTCTCTTGGAAGTTGCTCTGTTGTTATTAATATAACTCAATATGTCAATTAAATTGGACTAAATAAATCTTCCAAGAACCAAGACGGTTTTAGTTCATAATGTCAAGTCACCTCTTTGAATCAAGAACATTCATATCTATACTTTTTTATGATCTAAGGGCTCACAATGAAAAGAAGAGAACACTTAGAGACATGTTCTACTCTATTGACCAACAAGAGTGACATGGTTCCTTCAAAACTCAAACTTGGCATTATATAAGCTTACTATGCTCTTATAATGAGAGAACTATTTGAGTGGTCATTAATGTGGCAATCCATTATACATCTTAACTTAATATCTTTTCAAGTCTTGCTTACTTGCTTATCTACTTATGATCACTATCATTAAGGTATATGGTTTTGTATAGAATTGTTCCTTACAAGTCTCTTTGAATGTTGAAAGGTTTTCGGAGCACTTTTTTATTTTACTTGAAAAGACAATGAAAGATTCTTTGAAAAATTTTCAACTTCAAAATTGTGCCACTCAAGCAACAACCAAGGAAGCAATAAAATGCCAAAGACAATAAAGAAACTCATAGAATCTTTTTTTTCATAATAAAAACTTTTCACACTTATGGGGAAATCCACCACTTGAGCAAACTTTAAGCATTTTTTTCAGTTTTTGTTTAGATCCTGTAGCCAAGATGCTCCTTTAACAAGTTCTGGCTAGTGTCCAGCACAAATTAAGCTCAGAAAAGTGAAAATTTAGGAAGCAATATGATAATAACATGGGGGTTGAATGTTTGTTGCAATCTGCAAAAAGGATTGAGGGACATAAGCAGGTGTGCTAACATACCTGATCATTGGTCATCATCACCATCTCATCATCCAATCTGGACTTGGCAGCCTCTAACTTGGTGATGAATGATGTCAAGTGAGCAGTCTGGTTCTCATACTCCTCTACAGTTGATGCATGCTTCTGCAACCATCATATGCAAACAAAAAAGAAAATTTTGTATTTATATTTATCTCATTTTCTCATTGATGAGGGTAGAAAATGTATCACATCCATTTGATTACTGTACACACAAATTATCATTGAGTAACTCAATAGAGATACTATCAGACCTTCTTTACTTTCTGTTGCTCAAGATTGCTCTCCTCAAGTTGGTTCTTTAGTGTTACCAACTCAGCTTTCATTGTATTTATTTTTCCATCAAATACTTTCTGAGTTGCTTCCTGCATTCAAATCCAGCCTGACTAATGATTTTTGGCCCTAGTGGTGAAAATAGGGGGCAATCAAGCATGTATTTTACCTTCTCATTTTGGAAGCATTGTTCTCTGGTTGCCAACTGTGTCTCCCATTGCCTTGCTACACACTTTTGTCTCTCAGTTTCCTGGACACAATGGCATCAGCAGATAACATACCAAGTACTTGCATGTTAAAGCAAACAAGTTTAAAATTGTGAAAAAACATAAGCAACTAAATCAAAGAGTAAACTGGGAACTCAGTGGGAATTTGGAACTTGGTAAGGTATCATTTGACTATTCAATGTAACTTACTCACCTGGATTGCTTTGTCTCTTGCAATCTCAAGATTTTTTATCTGCAAAGTGAGTTTTGTGCGAACAGAATCCACCTCTTCCTTTTGCTTTATGTTTTGTTCTGCGATTTCTGCTTCTAGTCTCTTTATTATTGACAACTTGTAATCTACGTCATTCTTTGCCCTTTCTGCACACTCACACAGCCCAAATTAACAGCATATTCCTGAACTTGATTGGTGCGTTTCAGAGAGTCAAAAGCTTTGGGCAGTTGTCCAAAATCTAAGCAATCATGACCATGTTTCAAAGCACCAAAAGTTGATGTTCGAGGTTCAGAGGTCTAAAATCTATAGCAAGTTAAAAATTAATAAAGCTATAGGCTCTCAAGCAGAATTCAAAGTACAAAAGTAAAATTGCAGTACAAAAGTGCAGAGTGGTCTGAAGCAAGTTCTCCTGTTCTGTATAGCAAACCATTCCTACATCAAATGAAGTGACTCAAATACAGTACAAAATTTTTGTGTTTGATTGGGGATTAAACCTTGAGTTGCCTCCATGCGGGCTTTACTCTCTGCTTGAATCCTTGCCATCTATCCCATCAAAGACAAAATTGTAATTGTAATGAAATGCACCATTTGGAGGAAAGACAAGAAAAATTATATCCATTAAAATTTTATTAAAGAATTTACTAATTTATAAATAAACCAGACACAAAGTTAAAAAAAGAAAACATAAAATTATGGGAATATTATAATTGAAATGTATTACCTGATCCTTGAGATGCTTGTTTTCTCTTCTGGCTTCAGCTTCAGCAACTCGTGCTTGGTGTCCCTTCTCCCTTGCCTCCATCATCTCTGACTGTTTTGTCAGCACAAAATAGTACACAATCTGACTCCATTGAATTAAATGCATAGTTGCATACACAGTCTCTTCAAAATAAAATAGTTTTGCAGCTACATTGGACAAGTCAACACAGTACAGTTTAACTACAAAGGACAAGCCAATGCAGTCCAGTACAAAGGACAAGCCAGCAATGAGCTCAAAAGTAACTTTTGACAAACAGGCTAAGCAGTTGGGAATAGAAACTGAATTAAGGATGTACATTAAGTGATGCTAATTTCATGGCAGCCGTTTGATCATTCCTTTTCAACTTGTCCTCCAGGTCCTGAACTTGCTGTTATTTCAAATATAGGATGTTCAAATTGTTATTCATCCTCTTGGTTTGAAGTTGAAAGAAAATCCATATATCTATAGAAGGAAGAAGATACTAATTTGCATAACTAAGTACTTTAACATTTGTATGAGAGGTTTTTTGGGAGACGTAAAGAGATGGGAGATGTATTTGAGCTTAGGAATTCTTCAATTCCTCTGTCCTACATAGGGAGTCCTATTAATAAAATCCACTTACATGCAAAAAATAAATCTTTACCAAATTCTTAATACTGTTAATTACTGAAAAAAGGACTAGTATTATGGCATAGGGAGTACTATAAATGACAGTAGAACAACCCCATTTCCATTGATAGATCAGTGACCTCAGACATTTAGCAGAGTCATGCTTACACCACTTGCTAATTAGGCCAACAGAGAAGGAATAGACAAGTTAGTTGCTGTTAGTTACAGGGGGCAGTATATTGGACAGAATTGAGTCCTCAACAATTTTAGTATCCCTTATTATCTAATATGGCCTTGCAGAAATTCAGGTGAGGGCTGCAAACCTGTTTGGACAAATTTATTTGCATCTTGAAGTCTCCAGTTTCTTTCTCGATAAATTTCCGCAACAGGTTCTCTTCCTTGAGCTCAACCCGTACAGTCTGTTACCAAAGCCAAAGGTAGCAAATAAAGTGATAAGACTATGAGAAAGCGGCCTGGCAAGGGAAATCAAAAAATGCACATAAAGCAATGGAACTTTGCCAGAATATGACTATAAACTCTAAACTTTCACCAGAATATGACTATCAACTTTGGTAGAATAATTTTCTCTAAACTATGCAATCATAATACGTGAACAGATATTGTTTCAGATGGTAGTGGTGACGAACCTCAAGTTGTGTGTCAGCGGCAACTTTCTGTAACTGCACCTCATACAACTCTGTCCTGCAAGCTTCCTATGAAATCCAATTATTTCATTGGTGAGAAATAAGCAAGCACTACATACTTTTAATATCAATTCTTACGTGGTAATCACTTTGTCCAGCACATCAAAGATCCAATTTGTTTTTCCAGAAACCATTATTAGAAATCAGGCTGTCATTAGAGAAGGGCCAAAGAGGTGAAAAGGAAATCAACATGCCATTTCTTGACGGAGACTATCAATCTCTTTCTGGAGGGAAGCAATTCGCTCAAGATTAACGTCACTCATCTCCTTCGAATTAAATCTGGAGTTCTGTGCAAGTGCCAGCAAACTGTTATTCAACTGAATTCATTGCAAGAGGTCAAATTCATTAAAAATGGCGTGTTCCAGAGCAACAAATTGTCCAAGTGCTAGGAGCAATAAATCTGAGATTTTCTCCAGCAACTGAAACTACGCCAATTTCACTGAAATCTGCCATTTTAGTGAATACCGTTTGGCTATAACTAGTAAAGAGCATATCGCATAACAATCTAGAGAGCGCATATTACCTTGTCTTCTCTTGTCTTTCATGCTCATATTTTAGGTGTTGATATTTAGGCAAAATGGTCGCTCATACGTTACTTAAGAGTGATAAATGGTGACAGGATACTCCAAGTTATTTACCAGTCCAGTACGATCGGATAAAGCGAAAGGATGATTCTCCAGAAGTGGAGGGCCAGCAGCTGGTTGGAGGAGCTTGCCTCGGCGATTCTTCTCCAGCAGCTCATCAATCTGGGCTTGCATGGACGGAGGAATGCCATTGCCCACGAGACGAATCTCGGTGAGACAATGGTTCCGTTGCAGCATGGCCACTAAAGCTGCCGCACCTCCCGGCCCAATTTCATTCCACCGCAAATCTACAGACAGTTACCACGCCCACAAAGCAAAGAAGTAAACATTATCGGACAATCTGAAGCAAGCAAGCAATCCACTCAGCATAATCTCGTGCAACATGTCTTCCTATGGGTGTCATTCGAGTTCTGATCAGTGGTCTCAAACGTGATTTTCATAATTAGCTCATGTTGCTGCTAAATGTGCAAAAAATTCATATTTAATACTGGTATTCACACATTTTGTAGCGATAAGAAATTCCTGGTAGAAGCTTTTGCTAAATTCAGCCACATTTTTGAACATCTCACACCCACTATTGCAAGAAACATAACATTCTTGAACAACGTTATTGGATCCCTTCCGACCCCTAGAATAGAGGCCCATAACATTCTCCTGACTCATCACCAAACAAGCAGATATGGGTTAAGAGCTCTGGAATGCTGCAATATCGGCTCACTTTTCACGTAGCAAATTACAGCATTCATTGTAGATGTAGCTTTGTCAATGTAAGATCTCCTCCCCTTGGTATAGAGCCAAAAAACTTACAGTCAGGACATTGGCGCATGGTCGTTTCTTTTGTCATTGAAACTGAAATTAAAGAAATTCCACGAATATAGGAAGGGGTCTTGCAATGCTGCTCAAGAATGTTATGAAGAGAGATGAAACTCCATGCTAGGTAGGGCAAGAGAAAGCACTGGCATGATCATTTCGAACAGGATTCAAATGGAACCTTGAAATCACTAGGTACCAAGACATGTGAGAGAGCAGTTGCATTGAAGTGCATGTGCTAGAGCTGCTGCCGTTGATGGACCTATTCGATTGCTCCGCAGGTCAACCTAATATGGCCCATTCTCATTACCGACATACATTACAACAACAATTTTAAAAGATGAGATCTTAACACAAGCGAATGAAATGTAAATGACTTGGAAGAGTGGAGCCCGTAATGACACCTCCTTGAGAGAACGGTTGGACGATATGGCTGAAGAGAGAGATGATATCCCTGTACGTGCCAAACCCAAGCTATTCCACTCCAATGACAGCCTGCATCCCAATATTGAACTCGTCACAAAAGAATAGTTTTTCATTCTTGCTTGTTCAAATGTTTGTGAAATTTAATAACCAACTATCATGGCAAGCACCTTATTGTGTTTTCCAAAACCTAATGCATGTTCGTACATTCAAAGATTCAACTACTTGTGAATTCGATGTCACTCTTTTTGTTCAAAAGCTTGTGAAATCAGATAACCAAATATCAAGACGAGCACCCTATTGTGACGACCAACTTGTTTAGAGTTGATATAAATCATTCGCATTCTTAAAGAAAAGCTACAGTCACTGTCCACAGAAGAGCAATAGAAATTATAAACTGGAAACAAAAAACAGAAACCTCTTTAGTGTTGTGGCACTGCGAACAATGTGAGCTAGATCATCTCCTTTGTAGATATTGCACCCTGTAATATGAAGAAGATCCATTCCACAGAAATTGATTCAACCTATAACCATGCAGTGTTGATTGTTACTATTTCATTGAAGATTAAAATCAGAACATTCTACACTGGAATCAACGAAGGCATCCGCTGACTGAGAGATCAACCATGAAATCTTTGAAAAATCATACCACTGAGGTCAAGCTCCACGAGCTTGTCATTGTTCTTAATGGCACGCAGCAACGCTTCACACCCTGCTTCACTACACAAGAACTCTCGATTAGGGGTAGGGTGTCCATACCCACGCAGATTTATAGGAAAAAAAACACTCAACTTACAAAGCATATTCGAGGATTCCAGACTTTATCAAATGTGACGTATCCCACACTAGTCTTCAACCCTAAATGTGGTTACCACCTCTCTCAATTGGATAAATATCATTGCTGATTAGAATTAGACATCAAATTGTGCATCATCCTGATTCATCATCACTCAGGTAACTGGTTCCTCTTGTCGATCACTGTTCAACATGATCAGTAGTTCAGTACTGCTTGGGATCTTGAGTTTTTTTTATGTTGTGGAATGTTGTGATTATCCAGTAGCAATTTTCGGTACCATCAACCAACTCTGCTTGAAATCTTAGATTTTCTATGTTGTAAAATGTTGCGATTATCCAGTGGCAAGTCTCAGCTCAACCACCTTCTCTTCCACCGCCAACAAATCCTAAAGATCCAAACCCTAACACGATCTCACCATTTTCGCAGAAAGACCGGTCCGAAACTTTCAGAACACCATCCCGCTTCGCCTCCATTTCCAACACAGGCTTCTCCGCAACCACATCGTCATGAAACAACAACGATTTCCTTTCCCCGCCTCCATAAAACCTCTGCGACGTACGCTTCCCATAACTCCTTCCAAAGCATCTCTCTCCCATCCGCTCCTGCAACCCCTCCTTCATGTCCACCATCCCCCCCGCCCGTTCCTGCAACCGCTTCATCCGATCCAGCTTCGAGCTACTCCTCCCACTCATCTGCGTGTCCACCAAGCGCTCTGTGAAGGACGTCACAGGAGTCATTAGGGTTGTGTCGTTAGAGCTAGGATTCGTTTGCACGATGCGTGCCTGGTCGTGTGTGAGTGCGTAGACGCCGTCTTGGCCGTGGGAAGGGGTCTTGCCTTTGATTTCGATCATGACGGTTTTCTTGGGAGTGGTGGTGTAAGAGGGGGGGGTTTGGAGGGGGGCTGGGATGCGGGGTGAGGAAGAGGAAGAGGTGTTGTGCGGTTGGGAGTGTTTGGGTTGTGAATGTGGGGTTTCGCTGTCGGGAGATTGTTCTTCGGAGTCGTCGGAGCTTTGGATCCGTTGGTAGAGAGTTCGAGCGGATGGCTTCATCGAGGAGACTTGGGAGTGAGAGATGGCGATCGGGAAGAGGAAACAGCCTTGTCACATCTAACCCTAATGGCGATCGGGAAGAGGAAAGATTTTTCTCATCAAACCCTACTGGGGCTCATGGGGAGGACGAATGCTTTCTCTCATCAAACCCTAATGGGACTCACGGGGAAGGAAAGAAGACAACATTCTCTCTTCAAACCCTAATGGCACTCATGGGGAGGATTAGAAGATAGCATTCTTTCATTAACCCCTAGGCAATGGACATACACTATGACCTTCTCTTGAATATTTTTTTGGAATATCTTGCACTTCATCACACAATACATTTGTATTACATTCACACTATTTGAGTTGTGACGTAATTTTGTACTTCAATGGGGAAGTCATCTAATCTCTATAATAATAAGAGGCCCCTAAATTAATTCACAGGTGTGTAAGATAAAATATGAAGACTTCTAGAGTTGATAACTTATAACTTGAGTGACAAAAAATCCCAATCTTCAACTAGCCAAGTCACCAATCTATGAGTAAAGTTAGGATAATGGCCATCTTCTTTTTGTATTTAAAAAAGGGCCACCCCAATCTTTTTAGGATTTGGAGGTAAAAAATCCATTGGTAAGCAATTTAATGAATGTGGTTGTTTTTCAAACAATCATTTATCCCTTTCAATCTTAGATAGTTTTTTGGAATGAAGCAATTCTTGGCACAACATTGCTCAATATAAATATATGTATAGATTCCAACCATAGAAAGTGGAAATGCACTTTTTAGTGTTATAATATGTCAACTTTTGTACACATCCAATGGAGAACTTTGCAATAGATTTTATGTATTGCAAGGCATACAATTGGATAGTTTCTACATTACTCATTGGCCTTTATTATATTCACATACAAATGAAGTTTAGTGAGATACCAAGAAGTTTAGATGAATTGATGAAACTTCATTTGTCCATGAACCAAACATTGCAATGTTATGATGATCTAGAAACAAGGTGCCATGAATTTTAGGAAGTAACAAGTGGTGATCAATGTTTGCAACATCATCATTGAACTTCTATGACAAGCATAATTTTTTGCATAATTTTTTTGCAAATGGTATTTCTCATAATGAACACCCCAATAAAAGTTCAAAATTTAGAAATTTGGATTAAGAGCCATATATCTTATAGGTATTTACCAAATCTTGATTTCAAGACATTCAACCTATGCTCCATATATGCTATCATAATTAATCGAGCTGCAAAATTGATCACCAATAATCTTTACAAGAACACAAGCCATCTTTGAAGTGATGAAAGCGATTTACATCTCTGACCACAATCTCTCTTCTAGTCACTTTGGAGATCAATTTGGTTGCTACATGACAATCTGAACATACCCGAAGGTTTTTGTAAACATGAAGCGGTCTACTCGCAGGTGTGCAGATAAGTCCATACGCAATGGCCAACCTCTCACTATGAGAGCAAAGGAAAAACTCTTTATCCTTCTCGTCAATATCCTGCAACACAAGCCGAGTATCTGGAAGGTAGCCTTCGGCCTTGATTTTCTCAGTCAATCTGCTCAGCTCTGCATATATCTCCTTTGATTCTGGGTGAGATGTATCCCCTACAACAAAGGTATGAGTCTTGCTATCAACTTCGATCCAGCTACGCCCCGGTTCCTTGCGTACACCTCTCTCCTGCATCATAGCGCGCAGCAATGATACCTCCTCCCACTTCTCAGCTGCAGCATAGATATTGGAGAGAAGCACGTATGTGGAAGCCTCCTTGGGTTCCAACTTAAAACACTCTTTAGCTGCAAGTTCACCTAACTCCACATTACCATAAGATCTACACGCACCAAGCAGAGCTCCCCAAGTTGCTTCATCCGGTTCAACTGGCATATTATCAATGACAAGCTTTGCTTCCTCCAAGCGCCCTACCCGCCCAAGAATATCCACCATGCAGTTCCAATGCAGCAAATTGGGAACGATGCCATAATCTTGCGACATGGCCAGGAAGAGTCGACGGCCCTCATCGACAAGGCCTGCATGACTACAGGCCGATAACACTGCCACAAATGAGTACTCATCAGGAATCATACCGGCTGCATTCATATCCCTGAAAACTTTGAGAGCTTCAGACCCAAATCCATGTTGCGCAAGTCCACCAATCATAGCGTTCCATGTAATCAAGTCCCGTTCCTCCATTTTCTCAAAAACTAGTCGCGCATCATCGACACCACCACACTTTGAATACATGTGGACGAGCGCGTTGCCTACACGCACATCAGACTCAAGTCCTGCTTCGAGGACATGGCCATGAACCTCCTTCACCCACTCCAAAGCCCCGGCGCTTGCACAGGCATTCAGGATGCTCACATAAGTCACTGCATGTGATTTGAAGCCTTCCCGTTTCATTTCGAGAAACAATCGATATGTTTCCTCACCAAACCCCCTTTCAGCATATGCGCCTATTATCACGTTCCACGTAATATAGTCCCGTTCCTCCATTCGGTCAAAAACTAGTCGCGCATCATCGATACTGCCACACTTTGAGTACATGTGGACCAGGGCATTGCCCACGCGCACATCCGAATCCAGTCCTGCAATCCGAGCTTGGCTGTGAACATCCTTCACCCACTCCAAAGCCCCTGCGCTTGCAGAGACATTCAGGATGCTCACATAAGTGACTGCATCTGGTTCAAAGCATTCCCGTTTCATTTGAAGAAGCAATCGAGTTGCTTCCTCACCATACCCACTTTGTGCATACGCACCAATTATCGTGTTCCATGTAATTACATCTCGTTCCTCCATTCTGTCAAAAACTAGTCGTGCGTCATCGATACTGCCACACTTTGCATACATATGGACCAGCGCATTGCCCACACGCACATCTGACTCAAAGCCCGCTTCACGAGCATGGTTATGAACCTCCTTCACCCACTCCAAAGCTCCTGTGCTTGCACATGGATTCAGGATGCTCATATAAGTGACTGCGTCTGGTTTGAAGCCTTCCTCAAGCATACGGATAAAAAGATCATATGCTTCACGCCCATACCCATGCTGTGCAAGTCCTCCAATCATCACAGTCCAAGTGACTACATCCCGTTCCTCCATTCTGTCAAAAACTAGCAGGGCATCATCGATACTTCCGCTCTTCGCATACATGTGGACAAGGGCACTGCCCACACGCAAATCCAACTCAAATCCTGCTTCACGGGCACGGCGATGAACCTCCTTCACCCACTCCGAAGCCCCCGCCCTCGCACATGCATGCAGGATGTTCAAAAAGGTGATTGCATCTGGATGAAAGCCTTCCCCTTTCATTCGGAGAAAATGTTCAAATGCTTCACGCTCACACCCATGTTGTGCAAGTCCTCCAATCATCACAGTCCATGTCCTTACATTGCGCTGCTCCATTCTGCCAAAAACCAGTCTGGCATCATCGATACTGCCACACTTTGCATATATGTGAACCAGCGCATTTCCCACACGTACATCCGACTCCAGTCCTGCTTCGAGGACATGGACGTGAACCTCCCTCACCCACTCCAAAGCCCCTGCGCTTGCACTAGCATTCAAGATGCTCGTAAATATGATTGCATCTGGTTTAACGCCTTCCCGTATCATTTGGAGAAGGAGTCGATATGCTTCATCAGCACAACCACTTTCTGCGTATGCTACAATCATCACATTCCAGGACATGACATCACGACTGGCCAACATATCAAAAGCTTTCCTTGCCTCCTTTATGCTCCCACATTTCGCATACATTTTCAGGAGGGCAGTCCCTACACGCACATCTGATTCAATTCCACCTTGTCTGATATATGCATGAACTTCTTTGCCCCAATTTAAAGCGGATGGGCTGGCACAAGCTTTAAGGATGCTCAAGTAAGTAACGGCATCTGGCTGCACACCTTCTTGGAGCATTTGCTTGAAAACTTCGATTGCATCTTTTGTACGACCGTGCTGAGCATAACCTCCAATCATTCTGGTCCAACTAAGTACATCCTTCTTCACAAGTTCATCAAACACTCGGCATGCATCTTCCAATCGCCCACATCTGAAGTAGGCGCTTAGTAGGTTGTTTGCCACATACAGATTCTGTTGCATTCCACTCTCAACGATCCATTCATGAACTTGCTTGACTGCTGCAAGGTCCTCCTGCTTCACGCACCGCTTCAGAATTTCGTAATACATGTACGAGTCTATAGCAATGCCCCGCTGTAGTCGGTTCTTCAATACATCAATTGCTTCACTCGTGGTAGTTGCACTTTGCATATGAATACTGCCACCACCAACTTGAACAGTTCTCTTAGACTCTGTTGCACTAGTGAGCGAAGTGTTCCTTCTTCCAAAATTGGCCTTCGGTACCCTGACGCATCAATAGGTTCTTCATGAGAACAACCTTCATAAACTGGAAAACTTTACTAAATCGATATACACATACTTGGATGCATCGATGCACAATATTTATTAAACAGTCATTGCACTCTAAAGTAAACAAACCGAAAAACAAACAAAGAAAAGAATGTTGCCCAAACCAAATCCTCAAACCCACCGATATCACAAGTTTCTATTTACACCTATTAAAAAGTGTGGCTTTGACATCCACGTTCAATATGTAAGCTTCTTGTTTGCACCAAATTTTGTCACAAAGGGAGACAACTCATACTCATGGCGATACCTATTTGGTTGTACAATCTTTTGAGAATCACCGGCGAGATGACCACCATGGGATGGTAATTTGCTTTGAGTCACCAAATTGAGCATCGCCTTCACCCATAGTGGAGTTGACCAACCATCTACCCAAAGCGTTCTCTTCGTTACTTTGTGTTCAAAGTCAGGAGATTTCGGATCTATCTAGAAGCATCACAACCCATCATTAAATATAGAAAAACGATCAAGGAATAAATATTGTTAAACATTGCAGTGATCTAATTGGCCTTTACTCCACTCCATAACACAAATAGAACGCAATATGCTTGTCGTTTCCAAAAGCGCCAATGGCCTTATACAAGCAATAAATAACCCACCCATTTCTTTTTCGCACCTTTCTAATAACAACTAACAGGTAAACCTAGAGATAGTCCCACGAGTGATACCTTGGAAACTCTGTTGTCCCACCACTGCGAAGGATCCACAAAATACTCCTCCCAAACTTGTTCAATTGCCTGTGTTTCGCCTGATTCAATTGGATCATACTTCATGTATGTCAATCACATTCTTTCCGAGAGAGACAAAAAAACAACCACTTCTTTCCATGAGTCCAGGCATCTGATACACACCTGAAGCATTGGTACTCGCATATGGTCTTCTCCAGACTGATGACCACGAACACCTCATTTCTCCGCTGTTTCTTTCTCCAGGGGAAACCGTCACCAATAATACAGAAGGCTGTATAAGCCATGGAGATTTCAAAAGTGTGATCACACATGCATCCTGGTCACAAAAATCCCCAAGAGTGCACCAAAAAACACATTGGTAACAGTTTGAGCATATCAAATTCATCAGCACTAATACTTAATGTTTAACGTTCAACAAACCAAATTCATGTCCTCAACTTGGGCGAAACTTCACAACCAATTGATCAAATATTGCCGTGGAGTAACCTAAATATAATTGACATATACGTTGCCAACATTATCACAGTGCTTCAGTCACAAATCATTCAACCACTTCAGTATGACTAGTCCATGGCTATAAGTGAACAGTCACTCACCTGTGCACCAGCTCCATGCACCAGATAGCTTCTCGACTGATGCTTATGACGCAATAAACGGCGCATGAATGCAGACATTGTTTGTTAAAGATTTCACTAAAAGAACAAAGTAACATCACTAACAGAAATCTAACTTCTTATCAAGTATATGGAGGAATCTCTTCGAGTTTTCAGCTCCCTCTTCAAGTGTATGTTCATTGTCTGTTCAGAGAAGCTCCTTCTCCAATGTATGCAGTGTCTGGAACTTGAGTACGAATTGAGAAAGTCGAGTATGAGTGTCACATATAAGTTTGTTCTCTTCTCCAGATTGTTAAACCTCCACATAGGAAGAGAAATCTTTCTTGTTCGCTTCACCAGCCCCAACCCCAACAGCAACTTCCGAAATACACAGCAAGCGACAGAACTCCAATTCAGCATAGAAGCAAAGTATCATGAATGATTGTCAATATCTTCGAGTCTGTTCAATGTTGCCCATTCCTTGTCTGTTTTCTTTGTCTTCAGTACGAATAACTTCCAATGCACGTAGCTTCCAAAACTTGACTAGAACTTCGCTTCAAGCTGGAGAAAGTTTCAAATGTGAAAATACCAATATTCTAAGACTGTGTAGTCCCTCACACTCTTCAATAGCCAGCAAGAACGCTGCAACAGACACTGAAACTTGTACTAATACAATATCTACTGAAATTTGCAACTTATGAAGAGCAACAAGTCCTAAACCACAGCAACTCCACATGAGCGACCGCAATATCTGCAGCTTCCAAAAACTTGACCTAGACACATTAGATAAGATCAATCTTCTCAAAAATGCAGCTCCCTAGCAACTGCATCTGGTCTTGCCACGAAACCGCCAAACCCTAAGTACAGAGGAAAACACCCTCTACAGCTTGACATGAACAATGCCCAATATATGCAACACGTTCCATAGTCTAGCTTTAGTCTACCCTCAGTCTATCATGTATGCATCAATCTCTGCAAGTTCTCTAGCTACATTTCAACTGTGCCTGTTCTCAGCTCCAAATTTCTAAGCCCTAACTTCAGTAAGAGAAGCTCCTTCGAAGTAGTGTCACAGGATCAACAGCCAATGCAACCTTGACTTCAACCAAGACACAATGTTGCATAACTACAAGAATCACTCTCTTTAAACTCTTCATTCACCTTCCATCTCTGTCCATGCTTCCCTCCGAATAGTTAAACCCTAATCGAGCAAACATTCCAGCAGGCAGAAAATCCGCAACACTCACAACTCTCAACGTCTGCAAACATCTTCATAATGTGACTTTATCGCAGAGAATGGATCATAAGTCAGGAATTATGCTCCAAAAGTTTCCTACTTCCTCGCAATGATTTACCCGGGAGTGGAGATTCAACGAGCAGACAAGCAAATCTGGTTCAGCAAGAGGAGCTGGCGACACACCACATACGTAAACCTCACCACCCAATCCCTACACTCTGAGATCGAATGCGGCAATTGCCCTTCGCAGCGGCGTTTTAGGGTTTTGATTATCTCGTTTGTTAGCCACAAGCAAGATACTCGTTGCTGATGAAGGCTCATAAGTCGATTTTCAGAATCCAAAGATCTCGAGCGACAACAGAGGCGAAGGTTCTAAAATCCACGGTCTGAGGAATCCTGTTCCCCACTCAAATGAAGTCTGGTCCGCCACAATACCACGGACCCCTGCATACAAACATTTTTGGGAATCCTCTCAATCCGCCATATTCTCTTGTTCAAGGGGTGCAAGCCAAAACCATAACCAAGAGCTCCTTCAACCAAATTCATGCAATTTTAAAAACGTGGTCTGATCACCCAAGCGATACAACTACATTCTTTTTCGAAAACGCAAAGGAAATTGGAGAACGAATTCGATTGAACAGATGCTTGATATTCGCCACTGGTAACAATTCTTCAAATGCGGCAAGAGACTACTGTACACAAAGTTCTTCAAACTACAGAAAGCTTCCTCTCAGAAAATCCGGCGAGGAATCTGAACTTTCTGACGACAAGGACTCTGCGAAAGAATTCGGCCATGACAACCGGAAACAACATCAAGCGGGGATGCAGTTGTCCTTCTCGCCTTAAATTCTCATGCAAAAGAATTGCCATCAGAAACCTCGCCTAAACCCTAGCATTCAAAATCCCTTCCCACACTACACTAAAATTGCTAAATAGTGTTGGATGATAATTACTGTTGTAGTGAATTGGATCGTAGCCTTAACTTATTATATTACCATTCCAACTTCTATATTTTGTTCCCATCTAACACTAAATGCACTCTCGTAGAAATGTTGAAATGACCAAATTTTACTATAGAGCTAAAATAGTGTTAGAATAGATAAATAATGTTCTAACACTAACCTTGCAAATCACAATTAGTGTTATTGTTGACAATTAGTGTAGCCAACACTATTTACCAATTTTAGTGTAATGGGACATTCACACCGGGTCTTTTGAAAAAGTGCACACTTTGACATAAGACCATGAAAAGTTTTACATAGTTGTTGCTAAGTTAGTGAAAGTTACACAAGGTGGAAGTACCCAAAACTAATTTGAATCTTAAGATAAAGGCACCTAGTAGTAGAAACTCCAGTCCCTAGAAGAGGCTGGTGTGAATAAAGTGTCTATTCGTCTAAATAATGAGCTAGTGCCCACAGGACAAAGGGCTAAAGGCACCCATTACTAACCAGTATCCCATTAGCCTACACTTGGGTCAAATTTGTTAAAAAATAATTCAAAATATAATTATATATGGCACGTAATGAAATTTTCAAAAATTATAACGTGGCATAATTGAAATGTATAGAAAATATTAATGAAAATAATTTTAATCCTAAAAATAATAATGAAAAATAAAAAATGCTTGATTAATTTTACCTTATATACCCTTCCTAGCTAATTTGGGACCTCTGATTACATAAATATGAATTCAAAATTAGCAAATTTTATCATGCATGGGAAATAAATAAAAATTCAATGTATTTTCTTGAAGAGGTCAATTCACCTTGGCCTAGGTGAGCCTATGACTCCCGTATTATAAGATAAAAGCCACAATTCAACAAAAAGCACTCGAGTAAGCTTAATTTAGTAGTCTCAAACTCTGGGCTTACATACCAAGACACAACCCTGAGCCTCTAATTCCCGACCTTGCTCAAGTTTCAGTAAAGCCAAAGGCCTTTATGCTAAAGTTTGGCAAAATATTCCAAGCCTTATCAAATGAAACTCTAAAAATTCTAAATCCAAATCATGAAAGGGAATTCAATGCAAAAAGAAATGATTTCATATGGGATCTAACAAATCTAACCCCAACGTATGGTAGAATACAATATTTCCAACCAAGGCTAAAACATATTTTCAACCAAAACTTGAAATGTGTTTTTTTCTCCTTATCAAGATTTGAATTATTAAGTTCATGACACATGTTCCAAAGTAGTGAACAAGAAAGTAGGAAGCAATGAGCACAAAAGTAGTTTTTGAATGATTAGAATTAGAAGACTCTAGACATTGGCTACGGATCTAAAGCACTTTTTTTCCTCCTAAAATTCCTAATAATTTCAATTCAAGTGATAAAATTAATAAATTTTTTTGTAATCCATGTAATTTCTATCAATGCACTTCTCAAAATATATTCTTTGCCATGCACTACTCTAAATCATGTCCAAAATTGTTTATTTGATCGGTTATGGAAACCTTCACCTTAATTCAATTCTATGGGTCCCTTTTGACTTTCACAAAATCCTAGATGTTGTACCAAGAGGATTCAAATTGCAAGATTTGAAGTTAATATTAACTCTCCCTAGTTATTCCAAAAAGGGATGTCTCTAATCTCAAGGGACTGATTTATAGGCGGCTAAGTATGTTTTGATAAATTGATCTTGAAAAGCAAATAGCCCAAAATGCCCTAAAAGTATATATGAATGTAGAAAATAGTTTAGAGTGGAACATTAGTTGAGTTTAAGAAATTCATAGTATATTCATTCATATTCAAAAACTTAGAATTTTTTTGACTCATGATTTTCAATTGCCAACGTATTAAAAATAGTCTCATATGTTTTGCTTATATAGATGGTAATTGGTACTTTCACCTTCATATGACTTGGTTTTGGAGGTGAGTGGTTGGAATTGGCAATAAAAATGGGTGACATATTAAAGTGGTTTGAACCCTTTCATAAATTTTGAGACCTTTAAGTCATTTGCATATTCAACTAGAACTTGGTATAAACATCCCATAATATAAAAGATTCTATGTGAGTCATAATTCAGATGCCACCATGTCTGTGACATTATATATCGTTAGAATACATTTGAAATTTTGAAATGTACACTATGATAATTTGTGACTGCAAAGTGATTCAAATAGTCACATGGCACAAATGAGATTTCTTCCTTTATCTTCAATATATAGGACCAATCTGCAATATCAAAAAAATTCAACTTTTGCAATCAAAACTTCATTATGAACTTCAAAGATTTGATCATGAGGACATCATTACTTTATCCAAATAGTCAAACTTTTAACACTTTGTCTTCGTTTCTTCATAGTAAAAATTTGAACAATATTAATATATTTGGCTATAGAAATTTCAATGAATAGTACATCTACATAAAGAAAATTCTATGTACTATACATCAAACAATTTTAGATTTGAAAAAAGCTTTTTTCAACCCAAGAAGTTGTCCAAATATGGGGAATGACCACAAAATCATTCCACAAGTCATTAAGGATTAACCCTTTAATATCTAAATAAATCTACAATTTTAAGTCGTTGTCCCTCAGTGACAAACTATTGAAATCAAAATTTTTGTTGTTTTTGCATGTAGTTTGTCAATGAGTGTTTCTTTAGTAAAATAAGAACATTCAATTGGAACAAAAAAATATTCTATGGATGATTTTAAACACTCAAGCACTTCATGATGTGCATTATGTTTTGCCTTGGGAGAGAGGTACCCATTGAATGGTCAAGTGAAAAAATATTCTATGGGTAGTGTAAGTGGACAAGGACCGAGGTGATTAGTTGGAGCAAATAGTTGATGAATATGGTAATTCTTGATTTTCAAGTGCACCTCAATTGATTACAAGGCTTTGAAATAATTTTCCATTACTTTAATCTTTGTGAAAATTGGTATGCATCGTCTTAACTATTCATAGTTGTATTTGGTAAAAAAGATATACTTTAAGAAAAAATATATATACCCCCCTTAGTCATTCAACTTTACAAAAAACATTTTTTTCCACCATAATTGAACTTTGATTGTAAGTATCATAAAGTCAATACTAGTAGTCAAATTCCTTATATATTGGAAGGCTAACTAATATGATAGTAATGAACAACTATTTAAAGTCTGATTTTTCAAAAAAATGATTTCAAGAATAGCGTTAATCATAAAATTTATCATGTGTTTATGAACCTATGTCAGAGGATAGTTTAATTAAGAATAGAACAAAACAAAAGTGATACTAAATTCAATCAAACATGAGTTTTGGTGCTCTAGGAAGTTTGGTCATGAATATCTCCCAAACCCCGGTTTTTCGTCTTGCCTTATACACTGTTTACAAATGACTCTCTTGATTTGACAAAATTATTATACCTTGATTTTAAAAACAATACATAGGAGGTGATTAGGGAAGAAGGACCTCCTTCATTGACTTTTGGCTAAGAAAATTGATTTTCTAACAATTTTATCAAAGACAATTTTTTTTAAATGATTGATTTTCATCTTGAGAAATTCAAACACTCATTACACATATTTTAAAAAGAATAAATTGGAAGTAATATTCAAAGATGAAATTCTCAATTAATCTAGCAAAGGGCTCTATTTTGAATACAAAAGTCCCTTGAAAAGATTTAAAATATATATTATGGAAATATTTAGAAATATATTATCCATTTTGAATGCATTGCTTGATTAAGTGTGTATATTCATCCAAAGGCTTTTGCTTTTGGATTAATTTATCAATGATTGGATTAGTGTATCATATCTATATTGTACAAAATTGTAGTCGATACATTAGAATGCAAACATGGTGCAATTGGCCCCCAACAGTAGGGCCAAATTGAATTGGATAAAGGGCCATTTTCAATATGCATAAGGTAGGGACTCCCAAATGCATCACTAATCCAAAAATGTCATATTTACTAGATGCATATTCAATCAATCAATATCTACTTCCACTGAATTTTAGAACCTCTACCCAAAGAAGTTTGAGCCTTTACAACTTTTGCATGGAGTATCCAAGCAAAACATTTTGGGTATATTCAAATCCTCTTTTAGTTGCCAACAAAGAATACAAAAAAATTGACAAGTCTAGTAATTATAACTATAATCTGACAAAAAAAAAGTAGAAGTCCTTACTTTACTTTATATGCAATAATAGTGTTACTTGCCCTACCTTTTGAGGTTCATTGTTATTGTAAGATCCAAGATGAACAAAGCCCTCAATTAATGCCATTTTTATTTAAAAGTTCTCTCTCTTTTTTGTATATACATTGTGTTTTTTATGTGCAATTTTTCACTTGTTGGCTACAACCAAAAGACATTGGCTATTTTTTGTAAAAAAAATTCATTTTTTTCAATCACTTGAATAGCCAAATTACTATTGTTTTTCAAGGCCTATAGCCCAATCTTATCTAGGTAACACCTAGTTTGATATAGATATCACCAAGTATCACCCAAATATTAGCCAAATATCATTCAAGCATCACATCTTTTTCTACCTTAAGTTAGATTGTTTGTTTTGTTTTGTTTGTTATTTATGGTGAAATCTCTTGGACCGTGCATAACTTGTGTACGTTATTCATACCTTCAGAAAGCCCTCAATGAAGAGGGGTGTACAAACTTTGTTTTGTGATGTTGAGACCTATGTTGGTGTGAAAGATATTGAATTTTGAAGTTTTAAAATTTAAAAAAATTAAAAATTATGTTTTTTTAAATTTTAATTGTAGCAACAATATAAAACACATTGGTGAGTTTTAAAGAAATAATTGGCTCTTTCTCTAAAATAATGCAAAAGTCACTGCTTGTATAAATCAAGTCCACTGACCATAAGGTATGTGCACCCTAATGTAACAGGAGTCTTTTATTGATACCTTAATTAATCCCTAAATTAAATTAATCCCTAAATAGGTGAATTCAATGCTGACAGGTGAGTTTCCATGAATGTGTTATAGTGATGGGGATGGATTTTGCATTGGCCAATACAACAAGCAAATACAAGCTTAGGGTCTATTGCTTTTGGATGTTTCTGAGTCCACTTTTTGTGTTAGTCTATTATCCGCAATAAATGCATCTAACACTTGTTTTACAAATTTGTATTATGGTCATACAAGCTTGAAAAAATACGAAACCAATTTTGTTGGTTTCCTAAACTATTTCCTAACAAGTACACATTATTTTATTCTATACCTACTTTCAAGATCTATAAATCTTGAATAAGTGTCACAATTAGGTGCTTCTATCTTACCTTACCAGTGGATACTGACCCTTTTTTTTGGCACCATGGGACTAGATTGCACCATTTCAAAATAAATTTCTATTTTTTACTAGAAAAAGCATTCTTTTTTGGACTAAAAGTTTCTCATTTTCTATAAAAAATGTGGATGAAGTTGCCAAATTTGGATGAAAAAATACATATTATTGAAAAATATTTTTAATCCTAAATATGGATGAATGTAGAAATACAATGCTTTTAGGGATCACCATTTGGCACTTTCTCAAAAAGTGAAAAAAAGAGTTGGTGGATACCATTACCTGAACTATAAGGTAGAAACACCCAATTCCGTTTTGTACCTAATCCTTGTTCCATAGAGTGCCCTTAAAGTGTCCCTAAAGTTCCATTAATGTACCTTATTACACATGTTTAACTTTGATTTGCTGACACACTTGAAGGACACATACTGAACTTTGATTTGCTGACACACTTGAAGGACACATACTGAACTTTGATTTGTTTGAATTTTGCGCAATTCAAGTTTTAGGTGCACCTATGGGACAGTTCCAATTCCAGTAGTCTAGAGACCCGCCACTTTGAAAAATCATAAAAATTACATATCACATCGAAAAAATCTAATTTTTTTTAATATACATGATTTTCTCTTGCTAATACTACAAAAATATTATTTTTAGAAAAATATGCCTCTAACTATGCTGAATTGCTTAAAGTAATGATTTTGGGTGTTTCTATCTTAAGACTTGTCCATCTTCCTACACTAAATAGTGAAATTAGGTTGCCTCGTGACTCACCACTTGTCGAGATGGAAGCACAAGCAATTCTCAAAACCCGAGTCATAAACCAGTGCACCAACCCATGCAACACACATGGTTCCTACATTATTGCATCCATCTACACTAACTGTACATATTTATATAGTGTGGAATGTCGAGAATTTAGTGTTGGGCAACCTAATTTCACTATTTAGTGTAGTTATTTTTGCACGTGGGGTCAACAGAACACGAGTGGCCTGCTCCACTTCCCAACATCTAAGTTTCTGGAGTTTGCGGAAGTTTTCTGTGCCCAGGTGAAGAACTGAAGATGGCCCACTGTTGCAAAAAGGTAAGAGAATTAAAGCAACCAATGCAAGTACTCCTATCACGCCCTGCAGTAGCGCCGCACTGCACTTGCCGAACCGAAAGTCGGACCAAGCACAGCCATCCAGGTCCAACACAGATCGAGCAAACTCTTGTTGCCCGTGCCGGCAGAACAGTACCAACTTCGTGAAGCCATCCATCGTGATTGCACTTGAGGGAGTCAGCAATCTCTGGCTAGTTGGAACCAGGTGGCCGCACACAACCCGTTCACAACGGTAGTAGCAGCTGTTGCAGTCTTCGAATCGAAGAAACGCGGCATTCTGACACCCTTGGTGAGTCGAAAGGTATATGAATTTACCGTACCTTGTGTTCTTTTCTCTCTTGATCGATCACGCTCAAACAAGTTTGGAAAATTCTCGTACCCACAATAGCTGGAATGACTGAGTCAAAGTCCATCGATGCAAAGCCTAGCAACCCGGAAATTGTGAATTTCTGGAGAATCGAACTCTAGAGAGCGTTGCGAGTCGTTTTGATGCTGGATGGGACCAATCGGTAGTAGTATTTTGCGATTTTGTCTTGGATTGTCTGTCTGTGAGTCTGGGTTCAAAGCCTGTGTGGCCCTGGCTTGATTAGTGTTTTTTCGAATGCAGCGGGGACGAAGTTTGGGTGTGTGAATTATGGCCATGGAGGCTACAGCAGGCGTTTCTATGGCGACCGGGAGAATGTTTAAAGTTTTTGCATCCCCTGGGACGACATCAAGTCGAGCTTGCACGTCAACGACCGTGGAGGCTGTTGCAAGGGGAAGGTTGAATTCTCGGTGTGAAGGAATGGGGTTCCGGTTCCGTAAGTCTCGGCAGGGAGGTTCATTGACCACCAAACGAGGTATCGTTTTTCAAATGTTTTTATTTTTATTTTGAGGGATTCTCCTAACTTCAGGTTTCCATGTGATGTGATGTGTTCTAAGATGTTCTAGTATGATTGTGTTCCAAGTTTGAAGGAAGTCTGATTTTTGAATAGGTTTTTTTCTTGAGAGAGTTTGAAACGATTTTGTGAATGTTTTTCCATGGTTTTGTGCCTTTGATTTTCAGGGTTTTTGATGTATGGCGAGCCGAAGATTTCTGTGAAATCACGCGTGCTTTCGATTCGGGCGCAAGTGGAGAATGTTATGCCTCTTCCCAAGGACAACGGCGTTGCAACGCTGGAATCGGTGATCGGTGAACCTCCGTCCAAGGGTGACGATCGCCGGGAACGTCTGGAGGCGCTTATTGAGAGGGTGTGTGCACACGCAAACCTCTTTCACTATTGCTATGACCTTAGACTCTAAAATGGCATTCTCGAATATCCTTTGCACGTGTGACAGTGTCCGGCTCACATTCAAACTATGTCGTAACTAGTGCAAAAGTTGGGACTCCATATGGAAAGACTGATTAAGAAGAATTGAGAGTATGGAATTTGCGAACTTTTTGGTGTATGAATGTGAGAAAGTTTTCAGCGCATCTTTTCTTGTCTTGCCCAGACTGTGATCGGTCTAGTGGCCAGAGTTTGAGCCTTCACTCCACTCCACCCACGGCACGGATATCGTTTTTTGGTTGTGTAGCAATTTGTTTTTTGGCTTCATTCATCTTGCATTCACCTATTTTGAGAATCTTACTACTATTCTGATGATAACACTAAATTTTAAACCTATGCTTCTATTATGCTTCAATAACAGGTAGTGAGTGTAGTTATTAAATGCAAGGTGAAAATGCGGCTTAAGGGCATTACAATGTCGACGTTTCTGTGTCGGTGTATCTTTTGAGGCGTGTGTTTGTTTGAATTGCAGATGATTTTCAATTGCCGTTTCCTCACTCTCATGGCAGTTGTGGGGTCCTTGGCTGGATCGTTGTTGTGTTTCTTCAAGGTATGGTGCTTTCATTGGAAACAAGGAGAATCATTTTTTATTTGCTGTCTCTAGTTTGTATCAGGCAAGGTATGAGATTGCAGGAGTAGTATAATCGAATTTTCTTGCTTTCTATCCAAAAGTACTTGATGATGCTAACCAAGGTGTTTGGCAATGTAACGGCTGTTTTGCGCAGGGGAGTTTGTTTGTGGCGCAGTCCTTCGTCGAGTACTTTCAAGCATCATGGCAAGGTCTTGGTACTAGCCAAGTTGTGTTTCTCCTCGTGGAAGCCGTTGGTAGGCACTTCCAACCCTACCCTTTAACCAACTTTTTTTTTGGTTTAACTTTTGCATATTTTGTTGCTTATAAATTCGTATGTACAACTATTATGAATCTCAATTTCATTACCAAATTGGGTCATTGGTCAGAAAGGAAGGTTTTCTTTCAAAAAATGTTCCAAGTATTACTCCGGGTGAATATGAACGAAACATCAGCTTGAAGCGTTATGGTCATCATCCAAAATTTGGACTTCCGAGTGCGTCGGGGCTATTTATTAAGCTGATTTTCCTTGCTATTCATCTGTTCCAATCCTCATGCTGACTAGTTCAATTCTCTCGGGCCGCGGGTGTTTTTTGCCAGATGTTTACTTGATGGGGACTGTGATGCTCATATTTGGGATGGGTCTGTACGAGCTCTTTGTGAGTGCGCTCGAGGTGGGCACTGGTGAAAAAAATGTTCAGAGTCCCGTATGCGGCTCCAATCTGTTTGGCCTTTTCCGTATGCGGGTAATGCGACCATACTATTCTTTAGCCACCTTTCCTATTTTCAAATGCTAAATAATTTGTTGTTGTGCTAACAGAGTACCATTCTTACTTGGTTCTAAGTTACAGTCATATGTAATCATGTGCAGCTATGCTTACATCATATTCGTTTTTCATATCCCATAAACTTCTTATAAGTTGTTGTCGGATCCTTATTTAAAATATGGGAAGAATGCGCATCACAGATGCCGAAGACATAGCATGATATTTTAATGTGTTGACCACAGGCTTCCCTAAGAATTTTATGGACTCAATAACATGAAACTAAAGCCTTGTAATTTTTACAGAAATGGACTCCGGCTTTCCATGTCTTTAATCCAATTTTCATTGTGGTTCTTTCTTTCGTTTCTTTCTTCCTACGCAGGAGCGACCCAAGTGGCTCGAAATCCGGTCGCTGGACGAGTTGAAAACGAAGCTGGGGCATGTCATCGTGATGATTTTGCTGGTTGGAATGTTTGAGAAGAGTAAGAAGGTGCCGATCAACAGCGGGCTTGATCTCCTGTGCTTCTCAGCTTCCATTCTCCTCTCCTCGGGTTGCCTCTTCCTCCTAGCTCAGCTTCATAGCAGCAGCCCCGGTCAAAAGCACTAACTTAATTTGTCGACGTAATGCCGCTCGAGTCCCGTGTCAGGTGGATCACTGTCTAATTGGAAAATTCAAAAGAGGGTGAAGTTATAAATCCATAATCTTGTCCTCTTTCTAACTAAGATTATGTTAGCCCTAAACTACAGATTTGAATATTTGTGATTGAAGTTGTTACACTAAGTAGGTGTTATGACCGATTATGCAGTGGTTCCAGTAGCCGGCACTGGATTGTTTTTTTTATTGAAAGATTGAAAGATTTGCTTTTTGTAGGCTATCTTGTTGAAAGAGCAGAACTCCTTCCAATCCCCACCTATTTGATCTCCCCTTTTTTGAACATGTAATATATACTCGCCCTTTTATTTGTGTAATTTTTAACAAATTTGTGACTGATTGTCAAAGTTTTTCTGGCCAAATTTCTGCAAATTTCTGCAATCCACTCATTTGGGGATACTATCTCTTATGTTGTTGTTGCTCCAATTGCTGTGAAACTTGTTGCGAGTTTGTTCTAAGCTTTTCATTCTTATGGACTGGTAGTACATTGAGCATGATTGTTGCTTGACCGCTTGCTTAGAAATTTGTTCGAAGCTTTCATTTCGTATATTCGCAAAATAATTATTGCCCCAATTGCTTTGAAATTGGTTCAGTTTGTTTGAAGCTTTCATTCATTCTTATGCCCACAATTTGAATTCACATGGACTGTCTATGTGGATCTTAAAATATGCTACAGACTCCATTTTGAGCCCATTCATTTTGACAATTCATAGTCAGTTTAATCATGGAATCGGAATAGAATCTTATGAATTGGTGCTTAGTTGATTCTCCTTCTTGTTAAGGTAACTAGTAATTGCACCTAAAATCGACCTCTACATTTTCTTGTCTAAAATGTACAATACTCTCAGTGTTCATGAGAGTTTAGGGTTGATTGAAGAAACCTCTATTTTCAGCACTTTGAAAATCCATAATTCATTCATATGGTGTCCGAAAAGTGCATTTTGAAAAAAATCTAAAATCCACTTTCGACTACCAGTATGACCCCCCAAAAAATCTTTAAAAAAAAATCTTTTTCAATATAAATATTGGGAACCATGCTGAATTGCTTATTGGGGAATATTCCCATATCTGCTCTTCCTGCACCCCTCCTCTCATAGGCCAAGAATATTACGCACACCCTGCGCACAAGCTCACCTGGAAGACCACCACGTGCCACCCTGCCATTGCTCCGCAATCCGCCCCGCAAGGCTCCACACTATCCACATATAAATTTCCAGATCTTGCATTTGCGTCCATTTCCACGAGAATTCGATTGCAATTGCGACCGAATTTGAGCATGACGACGTCTATAGCCACTTCGCTCCCTTGCGCGCATGGAATCACGATCACGACCTCCAGAAAATCTCACGCCCCTGCATTGGAGGTGCGGGCGGGAGGTTTGAAAACGGGCGGGTTGAGAGGCGTGGGGTTTGAAAATGGGCGGGGCAGCAGCATCAGTAGTTGTTGGGCAAGAAGCGGGGCGTTTCATAGCCGGATCCTGGGACACAGAAGGGCTGTTGCGGTGCGAAGGCGGACGAAGATTGTGGCGGAGGGGGAGAAGAAGGACGTTTTCGGAGGTTTTATTCTGGCTATGGGCGTGAAATTGAATTTGATTCTGCGGTGAATTAAGCTGTGTGTTCGCAATTGTTGGGTCTGGGGTGGTCGAGTTGGTTTGTAGCAGTGGAGTGTTAGGCGTGTTCGATGTTTGTAATTGGGTTTCTATTTGTGACTAGAATGGTCGGATTTTAGAATAGTGTTGTTAGCAAGTTGAAGAGGATTCGGACGCACCAGAGAATGCGTGATTTGGATAACATATGCGAAATTGATGAGGTTTCGAAGTCTTATTGGTAGTTGACCTAAAGTCGACATGTGTTCTGATGGTGCATTCTCATCAACTGATTGTGCAAGACTTTGCGGTGCCACTGAATTTTGATTTGCGGAGAATGAAGTTGTGTGTTCGCAATTGCTGTGTCCGGGGTGGTTGAGCTGGTTTGTAGCAGTAGAGTGTTAGGCATGTGTAGGACGTTTGCAATTGCGTTTCTCTTGTTTCTAGTATGGTCGGATTTTAAAATAGTGTTGTTAGCAATTTGAAGAGGATTCTGAAGCACCAGAGAATGCATTATTTGGATAGCATATGCGAAAATGATGAGGTTTCAAAGTAAATCGACGATGGTGTACATTCTCATCAACATCTACTGATTGTGCTAGATTGGGGGTGTCACATTTAGGTAGGAGTGACTATTAAGTACCTTGACCTTTGAAGAAATTGCATAGTCATTTGGCCTCCAAGACTCTTAGTTCGTTGTATTCACTATTGAGCAACAACCCCCGGAGAACTTTGGTTTTGCAGAATTTGTGAGGTGTTGATTCGATCGTTGCAATTTTTGAACTGAAATCTATCAGGAGAGGACGGTATTGGGAATGTAGCGTTTTGATAATTGGTTTACCGCATTGTGGTGCTCGTCTGGTCTACCTATTGTAGTGTATCTGACGTCGCCTTGAGAAATCTTAACTTGTCCTTGATGTGACCTTTTGCAGCGGCAGGCTTCATTGTGAAGGCTGGCAAGAATGCCTTGGATGCAGGCACTGACCTCGTTCCTGTACGTCTATCTTGACTTGAGCATAAGGAGCATCTGAAATTGTTCTGTGTTGTTGGGTGTAAATTTAAGAATAGAATTGCCTGCATGTGCAGGATGAACTTGGGTTAGAAGGTGATCCTGGTGAGCAAATATCTGTCGGCGTTGTATATCTCATAACTGCAATTGAGAGTATTTGTTGATTCTTGCAGGATACCATACCTAGAAATGTTGCGCGTATTATTGTTGGAATTGTGGGCGTGTCAGTGATAACATATACTTTGCGGGCTCTCTTCTCGACAGCTCTCTTCATTTTGGTAAGAGTCTCATCAGTGAATACGACTTGCTTAACAATTGTGCGACTGATCGATTGATGCGTTGGTATTCTCAACTCAAATCATCATCCTAAAGTGAAGTTGTATCCATGACAATGAACTCTTTTGTGAAGGTTTTTCGACGAATGATCCATTTCCTGAGGGCAGTTTCGCCAGTTCACTACAACTGCTGTCGAGAGATTTGTTTTGTTTGTGATTGCATTGGAGTCTATCAAATGAGATCAATGCTTTATAAGTAAACTGCTCCCGTTACAACCTCTCAGCCCTTATTGCTCTAGAGTCAACCATCCTATGGAAATAATTCCCAACACTTGCTCTGAGATGTGAGAGAGCCGCCTCGTCTTTGACATTGTGTTAATCATCCACTTTGAGGACTCGACCTTGAATTTGAAGGATTTATTTAGGATTCTTCTTTTAGTATACCTGTGACAGTATGACATTCCTTGTGGTGGTTACAGAAAAGCCTTGGGTTGATCAATGAGCACAGGCTTACTAACTGATGGCTTGAACCTGAAACAGGCGATTGCAGGATTCAGTTACTTGGCCTACATTTACTTGAACAAGGGCAGTGACTCGGGTACTGGCGGAGGTGGAGGCGGCGGCTCCTCCCGTAGCCCCGATGATTCACTCGAAGAAGCCCGTCGTATTATGGATAAATACAAATAAGTTCTCTTTATGGAACCATCTCTGTCCAGTCTAAAGCGCTTGGTCGCAGTTGAGATTCTCATTTGAAATAGCTCTAGTAGCGGTCTTTGTATAAAATGCATGAGGTATTGTATTTTAAATGAGCAGGAGGTATTCTTCAATGAGAAAATCATTGACAATTGCCTGGAGGGTTAACCGTGCTGTGAATTTTAGCATGGTGATCTTCCAGTTCTGTAATACTCCTGAAACAATGCAAGCTTTCTTACCCCTTGTGTGCAATTCTGTTGGACGCTCTGTTCGCCTGCAAGAAAATGCGCTAGATTTTGTTCAAGTTCCTCCAATAACCCGTAAGGTGGGCACCTCCAAACCGACACTTTTTGCTATTAGACTGGTCAAATTTTCATATTTTGAAAGGAGGTTCCAATGCAGCAAAGACTACATTGTTTGGATACTGTATGCAAAAGTTACAAAGGGACAAACCTTTTTTTTAATGTTTTAAAATTGTTTCTTCCACATAGGTACATATTGATTTTGGAGATGTACATAGGACGATGATGGTAGTTTTAGATAGGGTGCAATTTTTTGGGTGCCCATCTATAATAATGACTATGGTGTTGGGTAGGTCACAACAAAGTTGAGATTTATTACTTTAAATTTTTTTTCAATGGATGTATCTTGTTGCTAGATTTTTATTGTATGAATTTGTGCATAATTTGATTAAGTACTTGATTTGACTACTTTAGTTTGAGTAGTTGTAAACTTAGGAGGTGAAATATGTTTTTGGTCTCAACATGGGTAAGCTAAGAAATATTATATTCTAACTTCAACTTTGGAGTTGCTTTATGCCTTCATGGAGACAAGGGCCATTTTTTCAATGTCCATTGGCTAAGAGGTTATGGCAACAAAAAAATTTGAAGCCATCATTACTAAAGCTTCATAACTTTGAAGCCCTAGTGTTTGAGTTTCATTTGCCCTTTATTGTGATTGTCATCCTTAGTACATTAGTTTGATAACTATAGGAATTCTATTGTTTATATTTATAATATATCTATTCTATTAAATATGTAGTGTCATGACATCAGACACAATTCTTGTCACAAAATTTGTCATGTTTTTATCTTGGAAAAATATCATACAATTATTGCAAGCAACATTCATTGAAGTTACACAAGCCTGACCAAAATCCCAAGTGTCCATGAGGGATCTTGGAAACTTTAAGGGTTAAATAAACACACTCCTAGTATACAATAATCATAAATTATGATTGGAATCAATCTCTCTCTATCCATACAATCTCATTTTAAAGAATATTCTTTAAAATTCAATTCTAATGATTTTTAACTTTGAAAACTCACTTAAAATATTATTCCTATTTATAGCATTTGGACACTTCGGTTTTTGATCAATGAAGTTTTGATTTTTTTTTAAGATTAATCCTAAACTGTTGTCGAACAGAAGATAGGAAGATTATTTTTGAAATTTTTGAATCACTAATTAAAACTCCTCCAAAAATACTTGTATTACCTAATTATTCTCGTAGAAAATTTTCTCCATTGCTTTATATTAATGAATATTAATGCTCTCCGGCCTGGGCAGCTTCGGGCAGCTCGGAACAAAATTCACGTGCTGCCCTACACTTCCTCCTGCTCTCGCGGTCCCGCCTTTTGCCCCCTTTCATCTTTGCTCCACCTTTGTTCCTGAACTTCCTTTGTCAACGAGGAGCATCAGCATTTAGGGTTTTACAGTCTTGTTTCTCCAGATGTTGTCCAGCAGCTCCACGGCTTCACAGTTTACGAAAGTACATTGAGTGGGAAGTTTTATTGTTAGCGGGGGAAAAAGTGAGTAACAATGAGCGGCACTCTGTTGGAGCAGACGCGGGGCTTTCATGAGGAGATTGAGCGGCTGGAGCGATGTGTAGTGCAGGAGCTTCAGAAGGAGACCAAATCGCACAAAGAGAGGTTGCACCAGAATCATCGTGTGAATAATATGCGCCATGCTATACTTGACGCCACGGGCAAGCTTGTGAGTTTGTTATTTCCTTTTCTCTTCTATCGCTATGGAGCGACTCTTTGCATTTCTCAGATTGCATCAATGTTTTCGTGCGTTCTTGGTGTCAACTTCCAATTTATTTCACAGTCTTGAATGAAGTAATGAGGGGGGAGGAGTCGGTAAAATTCCTCCTCTTGCTCAGCTCCTACTGATATGAAATTTGAATTCTATGCGATTTTTGACGTTTCGCTAGAAGTCCGAGCTCTAGATTGGTTTATAGTTGTGATGTTAATTAGGTCTTCTGTGGTGCGGTCGTTCGTTCACTGGTGTAAGTGTCATTATTGAGTTAAAATTGTTGCACGTATGTAGGTAGAGATTTATGCAGACAAGGACCATGCTCGGGAAGATGAAATTGCTGCTCTTGGCGGCCAAGGCGTTGGTCAGAATTACTTCACATCGTTTTACGAGCGATTTAAAGAAGTAAGTGAAGTTTGTTATTTTGATTTGCCATTGATTTTGCTATTTAGCCTTGTGCTTGAGAATGTTAGATTTTCTGGCGTCGTGATCGGTAGTACTGTCTCTGTTCATGTCTTAAACCCAGGCTCCTTTGGCAACCAGAAAATCAGTGTAGAACGCACAATGCACCAGTGGAAGGTGCGACTTATGGTTTTAGGGTTTAGCTAGACCATTCCAAGCATGCCAGTATTTGAAAACGGCTGCACGGCCATAGGTGTGCATACTCTTATCACTGTTGGTCTCTCGCAGGTAAGGGAGTACCATAGACGCCATCCTAATGTCCGGGAGGCTGTTACAGCGGATGATCCTGAAGAGTATCTCAAGGAAGAGCCTTACATCGACTTCAGTGGAGAGGTAGAGCCCTGGATCTCGCACTGCTGCTCTCTCACTCTCGCTCTCACCCCCTTCTATGCAGTTTCTTGTAGAATATGCTGCCAGAAGTCGGTTTGGAGGCATACTACTAGCAAAGTCGTGTGATTGAATAGTTTCTCTTAGATCTATTTAGGAGCTTGTGCAATCAGTCTTGCGTCTGAGAGAAAGTCATCACAGCTTCAAGATCGCTGCGTGCTTTCCGGGTATACCGATTTAGGGTTTGGATCAGCGCATATTGTTACCGTCAATTTTTGTAGAATGAAATTTGAGTCCTTGTTTTGGCAATGATAGGATGCAGTCTATACGTTTGAGTATAACCTAATGCAGTCTCCGTCTATTAGAGTGATTGGGTTTGTGATCTCATTATATTCTGAAGATATTTATTTTATGTTCAGGAAGCGTATGGAAGATACTTAGATCTGCATGAGCTTTACAATCAGTTCCTGAACTCCAAGTTTGGGCAGCCTACGGAGTACTCCGTTTTTCTAGACGAGTTTTCACAAACACATAAGATCTCACGTGGTGTCAAGTTAACAAAGTAAGTCTCGTTCTTCTTTGTTGTTTACCGTATTCCCTTGCAATTTTGAACTTCCTGTTACCAGTCATTGTGCGCCTTGAATGAATAGGTCGGGAGCATGCTCTTAACTATTTTCTGTGAATTGCAGACAATATCAAGACTACTTAAAATCAATGACAGATTACTTGCTTTCATTTTTTGAGCGTACTCAACCTCTACAAGACGTGGATAAGATCTTTGCCAAGGTCAGTATGCATCACAATCAGTTGTTATTTTTCTCCCAGCCAACATTGTGATATCAGATTACTTCCATAGCAGTATTTGGATTTCACCTGGTATGGATTTGCATAATTTTGCTCTTCTTTATTTTTTGTGCATCTTATGTGGAGACCGTCCAGCAGGCTCTATTCTTAAGTTACATATTTTCTATGCAGGTCGAAGCAGAGTTTGAGGAGAGATGGAATGCTGGAACTGTCCAAGGGTGGGAGGACAAGGGTGTGGGAACTGAACAGACCTCCTCCAGGGGACAGCCGCTTGTTGATGTTGACGATTACGATAGTGTCGAGGAGCTCATGGAGCTTGGCCCTGATCGCCTTAAAGAGGTACATTTTTGCAGTGTCTCCTGGTACCTGAGATCAAGTGACTCAAGTCTTTTAAGTGTTATCTCGGTTTAAGGTGTTCCAAATCCAATTGTTGAATCACGAGTGAGCGTGCTTGGGTGAGTGAGCTATGTGCAAAACTGCGGACAAATTAGAATGTTACCACTTCGAAGGTTTTGACCATCTTCTTTTAAAATGTATGTTATAGTTTTAAAATACTGGTATACTTACTAACATAATTTGAGAATTTTTCCAGGCTCTTGCAGCATTGGGATTAAAGACAGGTGGCACTGTTCAACAACGTGCAGAGCGTCTTTTTCTTACTAAGGTGAGTTTATCTTGCATTTTAGTTGAGGAGATTTCTCGGGAAAATGGTTAAACTTTTGGTTTCAGTATTTTTGCTCCTTTCTTGCTTATTGCAGTACGAAGTTTACGTTGGGCGATCATTGCTAGAAAACTATCAATCTTCGTCTAAATTCTGATTCGTTTCATGTGGAGACTCTCTGGCACCTGAGTGAGTTGAGGTTTGGAATTTTGGTTGATAGGGAGTTGCGCTTGAAGACCTTGATCGTAAGCATTTTCCCAAGGGTTACCAAACCCCAAACTCAAAGAAGTCACAGAAGGAGATTGCACAGCAAATTACTGCCTCTCAATCAGTTGCCTTGGCTGAGGTGAAGATGCAACGTCTATGTGAGCTTTTGCAAGAGGTATACCCTTGTGACTTTGACTGAACCTGCCTTGATTGAGCATGTCTTATCTGATTCTATCTATTGCGCCAACGTATAAATATTTTTGGAGTGGTTGCCAAGGTAACTAAGTCTCGTGGTTTCTATTGTTAGGGTTGATTTGGGAGGTGTTGTAAGCGTATTGTAAGCACTGGGTAATTTGTTTAATGCAGGCTATTGAAGAAACGAAGTCACATGTTGAGAAGAAGCAAGCTCTAACTTACGAAGAGATGGAAGTTGAGCGGGAAGAGGTATTCTGTTTGATGTTTTGATATTCAGCCCCATTGATTGATATTGTCGCTTATTTACTGATCTAATTAAGCGGTCAATAACTTCACAGTTCAATAATAGCTATTCATCTTGCTGCAAATTGTTTTCCTTACTGACCAATGACTGTTGTGTTGCTTTGAATGTCTGTGTTTGAGAGCAGGAAGAAGTGGCTCACGAGAGTGAGAGTGAAGACGAGGAGCAGGCGATCTATAATCCCTTGAAGCTGCCAATGGGATGGGATGGCAAACCTATTCCTTATTGGCTGTACAAACTGCATGGACTCGGTCAGGTAGGACATCTATATCATCTTCCTATCAGAGAGTTCTCAACGTCTTCTCTTTTTATAGAACTTATCAATAATTTGGGCCTCGAATTTTGCATTCTATTTTTCAGTCCATATTACGTGGAGGTTTTGTAATGTAGATGCCAAACTCTTGAATTCTTAAGCGTCACAAGCTTTTTATGAACTTGCAGCTTCGTACGTGTTCCTTGATGATCAATCGCAGAAATGGTACATTCTGTTGCCTAGAGAGTAAATATTAGATGTTTGAACGGACAGTTTTTTGCCAGGACTAATGATTATGCCGATTTACAGGAGTTCAAATGCGAGATATGTGGGAATTACAGTTACTGGGGTCGGCGGGCTTTTGAGCGACACTTTAAAGAGTGGAGACATCAGCATGGCATGCGCTGTTTGCGCATTCCAAATACCAAAAACTTCCATGAGATCACATCAATCAAGGTATGATCCAATGTGATGTATCACCCATTGCAGTCGTTGCTATTTGTAGTTGTGTAATTTGTGCACATGCAATCCTTTTAGGAGTCTCCTTTTCACTCTACTGATTGTAAAGTTTAACCGCACCAATTTCTCTTGACTTGCTTAGTATTTCACTAGATTAGCTTAGTATGCCTCTTTCTTCGATAGCATGGCTCACGTAAGACCCTTCTGCGGTTCATACGAATTTGAGATGTATGGATACGCTTGGTCCTTTATGCAACTTGTTTTATGGTTACAGGATGCAAAAGCTCTGTGGGAGAGGATACAGGAAAGGCAAGGAGTCAACAAATGGCGCCCTGATCTAGAGGAAGAGTATGAAGATCTTGAAGGCAATGTCTACAACAAGAAGAACTACACTGATTTGCAACGACAAGGACTTATTTGAGTTACGTGTGAACAATCTTTTCTTGGCACCTTAGTTTATCCATCTGTCAGCGCTTAAACGATCGCTATCTGAAAGAATTGATAGCAACCTAGTGCCAGCTGATTGCTTGCTTTTCAGAAACCCTATGCACCGATTGGTGCTGCTACAGGGCACACGATATTGTCTGCTGGAACTCTTGAACACCACGGACTCTCATCAAAATGGTTTTCCTTGTGTAGTCCTTTCAAGGGATTCTGCGACTGCTGTAGTAGATCAGTAGACGAGCTTTAGTCGGAAGATCCACGATGTATCCGTCCAGTCTGTGATGAATAGTGATACATTTAACGACTTGATTGTCGTTTTGTTCTGATCAGCTGTAGAGTTGATGGCATGTTACTGAACCTGACTTTCGAAGCTTCTCTGTCTCATCTTTCCTTTGCATCAGCTGTATTTTGTTATTTAGGTGAAGGATTAACTTGCATAGTCGGTGGTCGTGTTGCGAACATGCTTGTTCTGTCAAGTTTCTGTCGTGAGCCTACTCTTGTTCACGTCCATCTCCTGAAGACCGTGAAAATCCTTTGGCCTGAACACTTGTTGCAGGGACAGGAGACAGGAGCAGCTCGTCACATAATACCAACGGCAACGTGCATTTGGTGCTCATATTGGTGCATTATTTACAAGATGGATCCTAATGTCTTTTGCCCACCAGGACTTGCTGCATTATTTTACAAGGAGGATCCTAATGTTTTCACATGTCGGTTTCAAGACTTTTAGGTAGCTGGTTCTTAGACAATCAATGCTGTCACCCATGTATAAGTTAAGGGAACAAGGGACCTGAGGGCAATGATGGGAATTCATTGAAAACGTCAAACATTTTGTGGGTCATCATGCATGCATGCTTGCAATAAATGATATGCTGGAATAATAGTATGGAATCACACACACCCCATTTTTGAAGGGGGGGACCGAGTTTTCTGATGCTGATGCTGCACTACATGTCCCTCCCAAAAGGCCTCGAGTGATAGAAAGGAGAACAAAAGGACCATCCCATTATGCACTCCATCATGGCGATACCCCCCCCCCAATCCAAACAAAACAAAATTGGGTTCCCAGGTCTCCAAGAATTTTTTATTTTATAAAAAACAAAACAAAAACACTGATTGCCAACCCTCTTTTTCCAAGTCCAAAATGCACAACGGTTGTCGTTTGGGTACTCATCAACTTTCAAAAATCAATAAAGGCACGAAATCAGTAGATTGCCTCATTGAAGAAGGCTCTTTGTTCAACCACAAATCTCTCTCGCGCACACTTGTTTGACAAGACCAAGACGGAAAAAAGGTCGACTCACGACAAAAATAAATAAATAAATAAATAAAATTTTGAAGATAGTTTATATTCCTCTCCTTGTAATGAATTGGATCAAATGTAATGGAACTTTTTTTTTATTTCCTTTTCTTTTTCCTAAACCAATGAGTAATGGAACTTTTTGATAATCGCAAGTAGAGACAAGGAACGGAAGCAAGGTGGACACAAAAATGAGAGCCATGGTTGTCCCTTTTAGAAGCCGAGAAAAGGGGAGGCACAACAATACAACACGTCCGTCCATCAAGTTCGAATTTCTTGGGAGGAATTGTTGTTGGGAAGAATTGTTGTTGGGAGGAATTGTTGTCGAAGTTTAGTTGATGACGGTGTCGAGACGAGGGGGCTCCTGGGTATTCAATAAACTAACGCTGCGACATCATTGTGGAGAATCCAATAAGAGTTTTGTCATTTGGTGCTTGACCAATTCAACGAATTTCCTCGACATGGATGGCACGGCACGGCACGGCCCCTTTTGCAGGGGACGATTCCTTCAGTTGGTGGTAAGGTACCCACAAATCAAATGTCAGTATGTAGAAGATGAGAGAACCAAAAAGGTTTGTGTTGGAAATTTTTAAAATTTAAATTTTTTTTTTTAAAATGGGTTCAATTTGTTTGATGGGCTTTGGCTTCTTGTAAGAGCGGTCCTGGGAGACCATTCATTGATTGGAAGTGCCGATGGACTCGTGCCTGTCAGAGGCTCAAAAGTTTTTTTTTGTACAAACCCAAAGTTCCAGATTATGTCATGGTTGCGTAATTCAGTGGAAAACACCCAAAGTTTGTTTGAAACATTTGAAATAAGGGTAGAACTTGCCCATTACCACACCGATTTGCTACCGAGGTGCTTTGGAGAAGCTCTTTTGTCAACTCTCCCATATTGGAGAGTTTTGAGAGGAGTCAATTGCAAAAAGAATGAAGACATTCCGACAAGAAGTGAATTTCCTGTGATTTTTCAAAGCTGAAATGCTAAACTCAGAATAGCCCCTTTTGTTGAAGCATACAAACCATCTTAGAAAAAGGTAAATATCAAGCCAACCATCTTGAAAATGCGTTAACATTTTTAAACATTTGTAAGTTGCGCTTTGGTAGAAAACTTTTGGAACAAAGTAATGTGCTCTGAAAGCGCCCTTGGCCCTTGTATTGCTTTGAAAAAGCGATCATGAAACAAAGGTACACCATTTTTTCCTTTCTTCCATGTACCAACAACGTACATTCCAACAGGTGGTCCCTTTCCATGACCATGATTGCATTTCAACTTCAAAAATTCGTAACTAATTCCACAAAGCTCCAAAAAATATGAAACAACTTGGGTTGGGTGCGAATTTTGTTCCTCTTCCTATAAAAATTCACCCAAAATTGCTGCAGGGAGCTTAGCTTCCCCCCAAATGCAATCACCTCTCCAAAAGGTTGCTTCCAGAGCAAACTATGGACCTCAACCAACTTCTACTGCAAGATCAGTGATGCGTTGAGCAGACTTGACTCAGTACAACTTTTTGTAATCACTCGAATGGTTGACAGTCCGTAGTTGACGACATCATGTGTACGTTACTAATAATCGGCAGCTTAAGTTTTATGCTCTCACACAAGTTTACAAATCTGGAGCTCTTACAGAAGATGCTAGCCCTGCAAGTCACCTACCATGTCTGATACACACTCATACACATTCTTTTTTTTTTTTAATTTTTAAAAAAAATTCTCTATTTTTTTTTTTTTAATCTATGTTTGTACTTTACGTAGTGCCAGGGATGGACGGCTTCGCATGGGCAACTGAAAACATGTGACTGGGCAGCTCCAATCCTGACAAATTGAAACGCTATGATTCCAAAGTCGCCATCTATCTCATTCTCCGGCCTTTCAAGGGCCTGCAAGAAGGACAAGCTGGGGTACACTCAATTGGCAGAAAAAAAAATGAAAAAAAATAAAATATAGGTAACTTACTCTCACTCAATCTGGGAAAAAAAATTTAAGAATTTTTTTTTGTTTTAATGGCATTGCTGAAAGTAGGTGGCTGCTGGTGATAAGGTAACAGGCTCTGAAATCGCACAGGCTCTAAAACCGCCCACGTCCTCAAAATGTACACTGTGCATACATGTTGCTTTCTCATAGCCTTTAACAATGTAGAAATCGTGTACATTTTAGGAGGTGGGCGATTTTAGAGCCCTATGAAATTTCAACTTCAAAATTTATTTAAGTAGTTCCACAAAGTTTCAAAAAATATGAAACGATTTGGATTAGATGTCAATTCCACTTATCTCACAAGGAAAATGAACTGAAAATTATTTTAAGAAGCTTCTCATCCCCAAAAATTCAGTTTTAGCTCTTAGGTGGGCGATTTCTGGACCTATTACCTTAATTGAAAGCCAACTTCATTGGTAGTAAGGTAAACAGGATTTGAAATCGCACAGGCTCTAAAACTGCCCGTATCCTCAAATGTAGAATATGTGTACATGTTTCTTTTTCATAGCCTTCAGTAATGTACGAAAAAATGTACATTTAAAGAGGTGGGCGATTTTAGAGCCCTGTGCCATTTCACCTTCAAGATTTCGTAACTCATTCTACAAAGCTCCCCCCAAAGCATGAAACGACTTGGGTTAGACGCCAATTCCACTTGTCTTTCTAGAAAAAAATTTATTGAAAAATGTTTCAAGAAGCTTCGCCTCCCCCAAATTCAGTTTCAACTCTTAGGTGGGTGATTTCTAGATCTGTTACCTTAGTGTGCATTAAGGTAGACAAGGTTATTACCACCCTAATTTGCAATTTGAATATCTTGGGGCCAATTCAAAGAGGGGCACATTTTTTTTCTTCCAAAGGTGACTGTGATTGTTTTATGAATGAAACTCAAGTGGAATCATAGTTTTTTTATTAAACTTGTAATTTCTGTGAATTTTTGAAGTCATTACAAAAAAACAAGGGTATAAATTACTTGTTCACAATGACTACAAAACAATTATTTTGTAGTCATTGTTGTGCTTGTAGTCACTGCAAAAAAGTCATTTATATCCTTGTTTTTTTGTAGTGAGTGGTCTATTCTAATATTACAAAACCATCCATGGAGTGAAGTCATAAACCCCCTATAAACAACCTATAACCACCTTAAGTATTTACCAATAAAGGTTTAACACATTAATTCACTGATTTTGTTAGAAAAAAGAACAAATTTGAATATTTTTATGGATAGAATTGGAGCCAAAAGTAGAAGATGGAACTGAGCAATGAATGGAATCGGGTTGGTCTACCTTATTCAGAATCAAGGATGGCATATGAAAGATAGGAGGAAGAAAGAGAAAAATTAAATCATATCTTCAACATGCACAGGCACAAAATTTGAGACATGTACTCTACATCAAGTACGAATTGGGTGAAAACATCAAAAAATGTCAAAAAGAACATGGTTGGAGGCACTTTGTTCTAAAAATTAAACAAATGAACATTTTTGTAGTATTAGGAATTGAAAAACATGAATTTAAAAAAAACAAAGAATTTTTGAATAAGACATGTAATTACTATGAATTTTCAAAGTGAAAACTCACAAGACCACTAAAACCATCATCACATAGCTTGGTTATAAAGCCAAAATTTAGAAATTCTAGCTGTTAGAAATGGGTGCACGGAGATCTTTAAGATGTTTTCACCTTATTATTCCTTTATTTATTAGTGTTATTCATTTTTTTGAAGAGGGGATTTTTTATTTTCAAACAATTAAAGATAGCATTCCAAATAGCAATTCACAATAAAAGGAACAATTGAAAGTCTTAACCAATTTTTTGGGGCTTGTTAATTCCTTAAAACTAAGACTAAGGGTAGTCTAAAGTTTAAAAATGTGAAGAGTGATGTATTATAACTTGTGTTGTAATTGATAAAGTAAAACTTCAAAGAATAATGTAACAACTACTTTCAAAGATTTTTTCATTCTAATTTATATTTTTAATCTAAGTTTTGGGCTAGAGATCACATCCATACATCTGAATCTTCTATTGTAGTAGCCAATTTTTATCAATGAAATAACTTTGAAATCAAAAAATGCAAAAACACTTGACATTAATTTTGTTGAAGTGGCATGATTCAAGTGCCAAAACTTGTAACATATATGTACATGAAGGTCTAACATCTTGGACAAGTATAGTAGATTTATGTTTCCATACAAGTGTTCTAAATAGTGACAAAGTAATACAATATCGCCAATTTCACAAAACTTGTACTATATCATATAATTTGGTGCACTTACAACTCAAATGCAAGCATGACTTTGGTGCTATGTATGTGAAACTAATCTTGAAAGTGTGTTATACACTTTCAATTGATCCATAACTTTTTGTATTTAAAAAAATTATATATTCCTGCATATATTATTTAGAATTTATTTTTTTAATTTGTAGAAATTTATTTGTTGTTTTGACAATTTTAGTACTATAGATAGTGTAGAATATCCAAAACAATGAATCTTACTAGGAAATTTTGAAAGAATGCTCTTCCACTTGACAAACAATGATTGTTTGTCAAGAAATTTTCTTAAAAAAAATTGCCTTCTATATGGGTGCAAAGAAGGCTCCATTCAATGCATATTTCTACTAATTATACTCAAAAAGACTTTTCTATCACTTCAATCATTACATCGCATCTCCAAAAAGTTGTTAGAATTTTGATTTTAATTTTAATTTTTATGGATATTTTTACTATTTTCTAAGTGTACCCATTCTTGTTTTTCTTACAAACACTACTCTCATTTAGTAACCATCTTGCATTGCAAACTCTACCAAAAATTGCAAAATGACCAGAATATTGTGAAATTTTAGATGAACATTTTCAACTCTCTTATTTGTCACTGAGCATTAAAGGTCATCATTTCAAAAAATTCTCACTAAGATATGCTCCTTCAAAGTGAGTTACCATATTTTTCCATTGACTCAAAATAAACTTCAAGCTTAAATATCTACTAAATTGTGCGGTCAAATAGTTTTAAATTTTTTGAGGTGCTCAACTTTAGGTGAACTATAAGATCTTGCGGTTACATTCTATCTCATCTCGAGAAAAATGAGCAAACAACTTGCTCAAGTTCTTGGCAACTTTGACTTGTTTTGAATTGAGTACACCCAAACCCTTGGATCATTAGGGATTAATTTGTTTTGTGCATAACTTTTGGAAAGTTTTTTGGGTCTTGAGCCTAAAATTTTGAAAATAAAATATTTATAATCTTCTAATAATTATCCAGGTTTGATTTGTTTTTTCTACAAGCTTGTAGTAGTAGACATACTACCTCTAAATGCAACAAAATCAGAAAGTATTTCATGCTTTTTTTATTGTTTGCCTAGTGAACTTTTATAAGTATTTTTTTCTTTATTTTAGAATATTGATTTGACAAATTTCTAGCTATAGTGATTTTAAATTTAATAAATAACTTACATACCTTGTGAAGTTATTTTGATGGGCCATTTTTTGAACTTGAAATTTTGTTTATAGAGGAAGCCATATTTCATTAGGTAATCATCCCTAACAAATATTATGAGCTTTTATGGTTTGTTGGAAATGGGACAAAAGAACTTTTAAAGGTCTTTTTGAATTCAATTTTCAAATAAAAACATTAACAAAATATGCTTTGCTTATAACAATATTTTTACCATTGATGTAGGTTGACATTTCTCAATTTCCTATCAAAGTAATTAGCAATTTGGATTTTTTTTCCATCATTGACATGTTTTTGCTTAATTTATTTATTATAAAATGAGTACGAATATTATTTTGCTAATTATACCTCATCTATGGACACCGTTAAGTTGATTTGGAGCACTAAAGATTTCAATAGTCATCTACATAGAGCTAATTTAGACTTATATTTTAAGTTGTGAGCTCTAATAATTGTAAATAGGGCCAAAGGTTGTGAATTTTTTTCAATTAAAAAAATTTGACTTTAAATGTTAGGGTGTGACATACAATAGGGGTTATTCATCATTGAGATCTATTGTAGCTTGGTTGATCACTTTAGGCTTTTGTAAGTACTTGATAATATTTTATAGTATTTATTATATAAATCTGGAGGGAGAAAATTTATCCATTAATTTTATTTTGTTATATTTTTATTTTTTAGGTATAGACCAAATTATTGGTAGAGGATGCAATCATTTGTGGAGCTTTTGAATGAATTATCATCATTCACATATTATTCTTATGGGCAATTTCGTTAAAATGGCGAAATTCTTCTACTTTGGTAGTTTTTACAGTTCAGAGCGGGCGTTTTGAAGTGTACAAATGGCATAGATATCTTAAATCTATATCACTCTTAGATGTTTGAAATCTATACCGGTGTTAGATGTCACTTTTACAATTTAGATCGTGTAATCTGAAATCTGTAGTAGTCATAGATTTCTCAAATCTATAAATAACCAAGATTCTTGAAATCTATACCTGTCCTAGATGTCACTTTTACAATTCAGAGCGGGCGGTCTGAAAAATGGCACATGAAATACCGCCATTTTAACGAAATTCCCCATTCTTGAATTATAGTTGAATGCTTGATTCAACTATTGGTTCACTAATGTAATCACAAAGAACAAATTAAACGAATAATTAGTGAATTAGTGTCCCTTGTTCCACATAGAGTCATAGACATCAATTGTTAATACATACATAGTCTATTAAGTTTCGAATACACACTAGTTTCATTTCATTGATGGTTGGTTAGAAAGACAATTGTAATTTGTGAATGCTTTGATCAACAATACAAAATGTCAATTTTGTTATACTCAATAGAAATTCATTCTTTTCAAGGCAAGATCTTTGAAACATAAATCCGTATTAATCCTAGATTTTAGATATTCATGTCCAATTGTCTATATACTCCCTCCATCCCAAAATGATTGTCTACAATTATGTTGATATTTTTTAGAGTCAATTTCATTAACCATGTTATAAAAATCACAATTAAAAAAGGTTCCAAATTTTATATCACTAAAATCAATGAAGAACATTGCATGTGTTCATTTCATTTACAACCCAAATAAAATTGACTACAAGGAAGTATTTTTTTGGACCTACTCAAAACAACCTTAATTTGACATTCAATCACATTGGACATTCAAATTGGACAATCATTCCGCCACTAAGGGGGTATGTCACAATTTTTGGCACTAGAATCATACCAACATAATGGACCACCTAGGTATTAAGAATTTGAGTGTCAAAATCTTGGCACTCTCTACATATAACAATGTGTATATATAAGGTAATAGCATCCATAACCATTACTGTACCTATAACCATCACCTCTAAAATCTTGGAAAATCTTGGGAATGAATGGTTGGCTGTTTAAAAATTCACAACTTATTCTCACATTGTCCAAATAATACATTTGAAAGTGCACATGAATTATTTTTCTCTTACTAGTGGAGTCCAATAATTTGTTGGATGCATATCACTAGACATTAACGGTTACGGGTGCAGCTACCTTGTATACAGTACATGTATAATTTTATGTGAATGTAAGTTAAAGATTCCGTTAATTAAACGGCTTAGCTTCGCATCATCAAAGTCCAAATAATATCGCTCTGAGCAGTCAAGCTCCGAAAGGGCTCTCGATCCAGTCCATTGATTTCGATGCGGACTGGGAACTTGAACAAGGTAGCTCACGCCAGCAATTCAAAGAGCTGCCCCTCGATCGATCGATCGATCGATCACGGGTACGATCGAGGTCCCGAGCGAGGTTTTGATCGAGTATAATTAGGATTCGATTCGATGGAAATAAAAGCGGCCGGTCTGTTGTTGAGGTGCGGTGGGTGGGTGCCAGGTATGGATGGATGATTCGATCAGATATAAAACTTCCACGGTTCTCAACAAGCCATTATTAATTGCAGCATTTTCAGTCCTTTCATTTTCATCCCCAGTTGGCCCAATGGCCTCTTCCCCAACAAATAATGGTACCTCCAAAAGAGTCGCTTGTCGGAGGTGAATCTATGAAACTGTGCAGCTGCTGATCAATATATCGACAATTTGTCGATTGATGCTGGGAAGAATACAACAACAGGAGCTGAAATCATGTCCTGTACGTTCCATCAGAAAAGTGCAAAGTGAAGCATGTCCTATTCTGGCATGGCCATCCCAGCTAGCTAGCTGGTCACGGAATGGAATGGAATTGGTCAATTCCAATCCGGTTGCGTGAATGGTCAAAAATCGTCAACTTCGTGAAGTTGAATTGGCGCGATTATATGTCTGATGGGCTCCAGACTTTGGCATTCATCAGCAGAATGTTGTATAAAAAAACATTAGGATTGCCATAGATGTACGATTCAGGCGATCCTCTGGGAACTGCCGTTTTAAGTTGCGGAATTCCACCGATTTCACGAAATTGATCAGTGGATTTGATGCTAACAGTTCTTGCATTGGCAAAATTTCACAAAATCGGTGCATGTTCGGAGAAAGGATCGATCCTGAGAGTAGTCTCAGACCCTGAGAGCTTTGAGCTACAGAGTGATTTCAGAAATTCATCTGAAATCTCCCACAAGGAGGTTTTAAGAGTTCAATGTCGTGATAATGAAACTGAGTGTACCAGCCTCGCAGGTGGTAATGGTTCTAATTGAGATGGTGAACTTCGTTCCATTTCCCCTGTGGAAAACTCTAAAAATCTTAACTTGTGCTCAGAACTGTACCCTGGTACAGTTCTGGTCCAGCCTTGAAATTTTAGGGCTATGCAGTTGGCAAACTAAAAACTCTGTCATTCGATCGAGGATTTTACTTTAATTTAAACTTTCTGCATTTGAACTCACTCACATTGAAACTTTCCAAAACAACGACTGCTATGTACGTTGCTGAAGAAGCCATAATTAAATAATTTTTCAACTAGTCCACGCCAGCGAGATCAGCACAAGCCTAACGTACGAAAGGGAGTTTACATCGCCTGCATAGTAACCACAGTGGGAGCATGGACGACCACGTTCTTCATCGTCATTGACTAGTTCAGATTGACACATCCATCATCTTCAGAGTAACGTACCAACGTCAATTTAGTTAAATTGGCAATGACCGCGCGGCCTGAACACAAAATAAATCTATTCCTGTCCTAGTTTGTGGCCTGAAATTAAATTACACATTTGTGAAGTTACATGTCACAATTTTCGAAATACACTTGTGGAATATCGCCACTTTGACGTTAACTACATATTACTTATAAAGTGAAGAATGATCGATGCCTCTCTCCGTAATCCAGCCATGGGTACAAAGCTCACAGACTGGAGCAAGTTAGCGCTGGAACTCGATCACAAACAGTTGTACAAAATTAAGGATAGCTTTCTATCTACATAACCAGCTCACTAGCCAATTCATTATTCATCCAGTTTAATCAAGAATCTTCCGATCCGGCTGCTTGTCGACGAGCTAGCCAGCCAGCCAGCCGACCCAGCTAGCAATGAATTTCAGTATTGTCTTCGTCAGAGGACACCGTACCGGCGTACGTACTCCCAGACCTGCCCCCAACGCATGACCGTTTGCCAATTGCAACTTGGGAAAGGACCGCCAGGGGCCACTTGCAATGGGGACTTGCGGCAATGGGACCCTGCCAGCAGTGATGAGCGAGACAGGAGATCGAGACAAACTGCTTTTGGGCCCCTGATTTTGAATGATCCAGTGAGCCAGTGGCCTAGCTAGCTAGCTCGATCACGGAATGATGATAAGTTAGCTAGTATAAGTTCTGTTGGCTCACCTGCATTGAAATATCTATATCTGTATATATTTCTTTTTATAAAAGTTATTCCTGAAGAGACTCTTTGTCTTGTCTGGAATGATATATCCTGATAGACTGTCCAATGTGGCCAATTGCAAAAGACGACTCGCACAACATGGCGTCTGAGTGCCTCCTCTTTCGTGGTCGGACGTGTGGCGGTCGTCATTAACTTGGCCGGGCTCGCTCGGCACACAAAAACGCTGTCACCGGCTTCACCAGCTGCTCTCAGACTTTCCGCCTTCGTTCCCAGGAAGCTAAACTCGGCATGCTATTTAGTGCGGCTGCCTGATCTGGAAGCTGCTTTACGATCTAATCATAACTGAAGTTAGGGATACAGTTATCCTTTCACAAGCTAGGGAGCTAAGCTTATTATTACCAACTCATTTGAACCATTACCACCTGCTCACAGTGGTAAACTCCGATAATTTACTGACCATGATGGGGAACATCTCCATTGAGATTAGTGAGATTAGTGTTACTACAAATTGTTGCTTTTGGTGGAAAGAAGCGCTGTACTGGACAGTAGTACTGGACAAATGTACTGGACAATAATAATTTGCCTCCCCTAAATCAAAAATAGTATGACTTGGGTAAATTAGTACAACATCATGCACTAATATAATCAATAGGATGGGGGTCGGTTCTGGATTCTACAGTGCCACTAATGTTATTATTACAGGCTGATTAACTTATCACAATTTTAAAAGGTAGGAGGAATAAAAAGGGAGTGAAGACGGAGGGGCAGGGAGTTGGTGTGAGGGGAGGGCACCGACCAAATTTAAAAGGTAGACAGCCGACTCTTCTGCAGAAGAACACGGCTACTAGAGTTCCTCAAAGCCGGTCGCGCTCTTCAGTGTTTTCAATTACTGTACCTTGGCCTTGGTTCGGGCCGCGAGGGGCAGTCTTTCAATTGCTTTGGTCCTTGGTTCGGACCGCAGGGGGCAGTCCTTGCTTTGGTCCTTGGTTCGGGCCGCGGGGGGCAGTCTTTCAGTTGCTTTGGTCCTTGGTTCGGACCGCAGGGGGCAGTCCTTGCTTTGGTCCTTGGTTCGGGCCGCGGGGGGCAGTCTTTCAGTTGCTTTGGTCCTTGGTTCGGACCGCAGGGCAGTCTTTTCAATTTCCTGGGTCCTTGGTTCGGGCTGCGGGGTGATTCGGTCCACGTCGCCTCTTCAACTAAAGTGGTGCAGGAATCGACGTGTACGGGTGTGCGCCTGTAGCACAGTGCCAGGTGGACAAGATCTCGTGTGCCAATGGAAAGAGAGTTCTGGGGACGGCAAGAGAATCTGGAGAGTATGAGTGGACTTTGATGAGTTTCAAAATTCTAAAGGGAAAGGGAAGGGAAGGGAAGCATCTAGAACCCAAGACTTGAAGGAATTTTGTAGTAGCGAGGGGAAGATTCAATAGATGAGTTTCTGATATTTGTAATTGAAAATGTATGGATTTCTATTTTTTTTTAATGGTAATTAATTTGTTCACTAGTAGAAAACATAGCTATGGAATAGACTAAGTGTGGGTTTCATTAGAAGACATTTGAGGACTCTATAGGGCCGCGAGTTATCATGGTAGGGGACTCCCCGCAATGCGCCGCAGTAGTGACAGTGCATCGTGTTGATGTGGTCGAGACCCTGCCACGTCATTTTTGAAAAAAAGAATTAAAAGAATTTCAACTTTTTTGGGCATTCTAAGAACTATTTTTTTTCTGACAACTGGTTGTTCCGTCGTTGCGGGGGGAACAACGAGGGAACAGGATTGAAATGGCCCTGTTGAGGCCTCAAATGTCTTCTAATGAGAAAGATGGTCTACGCGGCCATGTTTTCTACTAGATGGTGAATTTCATTAAAATGGTGGTGATTTTTTTTCCATTTTCCATACTTTATGTGCCATTTAATGGAATTTCGTATCATCTTTGATATATTCACTACCTTTTTAATGGAATGTCGTGTCATCTTTGACATATTTAGTGCCATTTTAATGAAATGTAGTGCCATTCTACAGGAATATGTCAAAGATGACACGACATTTCATTAAAATGGCACACGGAGTATGGAAAATGGAAAAAAAATCATTGCCTTTTAACGAAATTCACCATCTAATGTTTGAATTTTTATGAATCTACTGTAAATTTTTGAAGTTTATGTATGTAATGTATTCCAAAGTGATTTTTACTAGCATGGAAAATTTCATTAAAAATGACAGTATTCTATGTGTCATTTTTAGATCACTTGTCCTAAATCGTAAAAGTGCCATCTAAGACAAGTATATATTTTAAGAAAATCTTGAAATCTTGAATTTATATAGATTTAAAAAATCTAGGATTAGTATAGATTTTTAACCACATAGTCTGAATTATAAAAGTAACATTTAGCACAAATATAGATTTCAAACATTAGAGAATAGTATAGATTTCAATCACCTAGGATGTTTGTACATTTTAAACTACTTGATTTGAACCAAAAAAACTATCAAAGAAGCAAAATGGCACCATTTTAATGAAATTCCCCGTGCTCATATATACAAATGATACATTTTGCTACTTTGGACAACTTGTATCTATATTTTTCAAGATTAATTAACAATGAAAGGTTGGAAATTGATATTTGCACCTCATAATAGCTTGCAAACTTGAGTGAACTTCTACTAAGTTGCTAAGTTTGCTATAGTCCTAATTATAGTTGTACTTTAAAATTATCCACATTTATATTTATTTGTCAACATTTGCCACTCATCATCCTTATTGACTTCCTACCAGATACGTCTCATACTCCTGTAGAATACAAGAGAATTTTTTTTTTTTTTTGAAGAATATCAAAAAAAATTAATTTTGTTGAAAAATAATTTTAGTACACTTTACAAATTTTAAGTAACTAAATCTATTTCTTTCTATTTTCTATTTTTTTCCCTATATGACCTATGGAGCTAAAATGACCGCAAGTTGGCTACATGCTTGAAAAAGCTAAGGTCATTTTTCCCTATATGACCTATGGAGCTAAAATTCCAAATGACCTTAGCTTTTTCAAGCATGTAGCCAACTTGCTTTGAAGAATGAATCCAAAAAGTAACAACTATTTTGGACATTTTTTCATGCAAATGTTACCTTGTGAAGTGTAGCTTCCATGTTTTTTGTAGGGACAAAAAAAGGATTTTTGTCAATTCAAAGTTTTAAACACTAATATCTTGCAATCTACATAGTGGAATTTTTTGAAACTTTTTACACATCTTTTCATATTAGTGTATTTCAAGATCCTATGATTTCATGTGTCTAAAAATGATTTTTTCTAAAATTTGGTACTTGTACTAGAAATGGCAATTTTGGAGCATTTTCTGTGAAAACATACTCAAGAAACTTCAGGGGTTAAAATTCTAATCGTGTTATTATTTAAAATAAAAAATGATTATGTATCATGTTTTCATCAAGGGATTCATTGATGAACCAATTGAAATTTAGTTTACATTCACTAAGATGTATTTATTTAATTTAGAAGTATGATAATTTTGCAAGATTACATACTTTTTCATTCTGGTGTGCTCATTCATTTGATACATAAGGAGTCAATGTTGTTAGGAAATAAAATTCAAATAATGGAAGCCACAATCAAAATTTTGGTAAAATTTGATGAAAATTTAAATGTAGAAATCACTACCTAATAATTTAGCACAAAAATCTTGCATTTTTGATGGAACATATAGATGGTTAGAGTTTTTTACTAAAATTATTTGAGGTAAGTATCAAAAACATGACTACAAGATTTGATCCACGGTTTTTATAGTGGGCGGACGTCTGGTTCGCCCGTCCATCTGATTCGCCCATCAGGGCGTGGACGCGGTGGTCAGGGCGTGGACGGGATCGTCAAAGTGCAAAACTCTCAAAATTAAAGCCGTCCAGACCATCCGTCTATCCGATCCAGTTTGCCCGTTATGACAACCCTGATTTGATTTTTAGTAATCCATTATAATTTTCAACAATAATTGAAAGCTTAAAAAGCATTTTGTGTACAATTAACATTTTTTGTCATTTGTATACTAAAATTTTTCTTGATGTAGAATGTCCTAACTACAACAATTTTTATTTATGTACATGACACTAATGTATGACAAATCCAATTTGGATACATAAATTTTTCAATATATATTGTCATTGCATTTTAGATAGAATGAGCTTATTTCTGCATTTTCTGAGCATGTTGTTGTCACCTACGTAGATAATAACATCAATTTTAAATTGAAATAATCATAGTATGAAAAGTATTGGGAAGGAGTTTTAAAAGTCAACTTACTTGTTTAGTAGAGAATGCTTAATAGCTCTGCATTGGGACACCCAAATCTCTAGTACATTCATTGGTAGAATCCTTTAATACATAGTCTTCAGATCATTTTTTATTTATTTCTACTTCTAGAAGAAAATCAATTATACAATTTAGTATTTTTTGGGTCATTTTCCACAACCATAAAATGCAATTTTGGGATACAAAGAGAATGTTATATAATTATTAATCAACTTAGCACTCAACAACGCTAGCATATGAGCCTAAAAGTGCGAGCCTACAAGCCTTGAACCTAGGTGTAAGTAGATATTCTACAACTATTGAAGGTACCTATAACATATGTACCTATAACATTTAAACACCTATAATACAAATATCCTATATCCATGGAAGGTACTTATAACATAGGATTCTAAATTCTTAGGCTCAAGATCCTGAGCTTACATATTAACAACCATGATTCAAAATACTAAATTTTTTAAGAATCTAAATACATAATTGAAAAATGCCAATCCCAATGGTTGTAATAAACAATCTACAACCTATAACTTTATTTCATCAATTGTATATCAAAAAAACATTGAAGATTGAGTTAAATAAAATACTTCAAAGTTTATTTTAGAATAGAGAGTTCATAATTGCTTGCAAACTAAAACTCCCCATAACTTTCATTTCATCAATTGAAATGGAATAATTTAAAGCTTTTTGTGTATATATAAATATAAAGAATCAATTTCAACTTTTTTAAATGGAAAAAGTGATTTTTTTAAATTTGCCCAAACTACCCAATCAAGAAAAAACCTACACATCATACAATAACTTTCTAAATATGCAGTCAAAAGTTATCAAAAATTTTGGGCCTTAAAGAAGAACCTTCTCTACATGTTGTGTAAAAATTTTAAAGAATAAAAATAAAAATTCTATTTGTAGTGAGTTTAGGGGACAAAATGAATTTCAAGAAGACTCCTGTGGTCTCAATATTTGTCGTGATTTTCTAAATCTATTAGTTAAGATAGGAAAACACACTAGCTTTCTAAAAATATAATTTTTATTTCAATTGGAGCTTGGGAGCAAAAGTTATGGTACAAAAAGCCCTTTTTTTGTTTAGTGGGTAGAAAAAAACCTTCAAAAAATCTTAAAGTAAATTTTTTTTTTAATTTTGTTCAATATAGATTATATTTTTATGTACATGGCAAGCTCTGATTCATTCCATTTGGATTTGTTATGAGAAAGTCATTGACAATCTTGTTTTTCAGGCAATTAGAGCATTTTTTTGAAAAAATAACTTGTAGAATTCATTTCTGACCCCAATTTTCACAATCCAAAAAAAAAAATTCACAAGGTTAATATCTCTTGCTAGAACAATCTCACTGCTAAGATTAGTGTATTTCTATTCCATCTTAAAGCTATTAACAATTTAGATTTTCCTTCAATCTTGAACTTACTTATATTTAACAATTTTTTAATGAATGAAAATTAAGTGTTTTTTTTGTTTTTTTTGTTTTTTTTTAATTCCCAAAATCTCAACTCAATTTTCTATCATATAAAATTATAAATTCAAAATCATTAAAGCAAAAATTATAAGTTATGGAGATTTAAAGACAAATAATGTAGTTGAGCAAGGTACAAAAAAAATTGTTTCCTTCACTTTAAAGACAAATATCTTGTAATCTATACAATCAAAGTTTATGAAATTTTTGTCACATATTTTTCTATACTAATCTAGTACAAGATCTTATGGTTAGATAAACAAAACTAACTTCTTTTCTTTATACTTTTTGCTCATTGCTACAAAAATGACAGTTTTGAGTGGTTTTTGATTGAAAAGAGATCTTGAGACTTTAGGGTTTAAAATATATATATTATAATCTATAATAGAAAACTTTGTCTTTCTAAAAGTAGGGTAAGGGATTTTTAGGTACTAGTGATAATGTAAACAAATTCCAATAATTGGATTCCCTTATGCTAGCTTTGGGGGAGGAAACACCGTTACAGTACTAGGTGTTTTCAAGCTATGATGGAGTATTTGAGACAATGCAATGCACTATAATAAAATTAGTAATTGCAAAGGAAATAAAAAAGGTGGGCAATACCAATATACCATTAATAATTTTCTAAATATTTGAAGTATCCAAAATGATTTTTTTTTCAATTTTTCATATTAATCAATACAAACAAGGTTCAAATTTTATATAATAAAGAAATTTATATTATTATATATCAAAAGTTTATTACATATCAAACTTGGATTAAAACTCTACTTGTAAAGTTCACCAAAAAAAACTGACATCCTCTCGTATTTCACATTGAAATCAATATTCATTACGTCTAATTAAAATACCAAGTTATTGTTTAATGTACGTAAGAGATCTTAGGTAGTTACATACAAAGTCAATTTGGTTCAGATGATCACAAAGTTTTGACACAAGGTGTCAACATGTATCCCCTTAGTAGGAATATAATATTTTACTAATCAGATGTTCGGATCAAAATTTATGTTGCCCTGAATTTTTTTGGCAACTTCAGTAGCTTCAAACTCCTATACTTTTAATATTTGACAAGTGTATAACTTACATGATACAAGATGAAAATGTCAAAAAACTAGCCATGTGTAGTGTAAAAATCTCACTCTAAAAGGAGTTATATACTTATATCCTATTGGCCAAGGTTCAAAAAAAATTCTTCTTACTCCAAATGTTATAATTTGTCAATTCATTTGTTTCAAGTTTTGGGAAATTTTTCTACACATTTCCATATTAGTTTAGTACAGTTAGTATAACTAAATTTTTTTCATTTTTTTCTCATTACCCTAAAAGTGGCAATCTTTTTACAGTTTCTGCCCAAAATGTGCCTTGGTCCTTTAGGAGTTAACTTCAAAGTTTTGTTGACACTAAAATATGGTGCATTGGGCAGTTAGGAGTTAACCCTATAACTATGCAACCATCTAAAAGTGTCCCATGGATGATAGAGAGGCATTCTATATAAGAAAAAGATGTAGATGTTCATCCTTGGAATTTTGTGTGAAAAAGGGAGGTCTTGCACAATAATTTGCCCTCTAATAAGTGCTCTTGTTTTTTTTAAGCAAATAATTTATATTGTATCAAAAATGATGATTTCCATGGTGATCAACTCGACATTCTACGATTAAAGCACAACTTTCTCATATGCTCACATTGTGCACATCATGTAAATCAATATGTACCTATTCTAGAAGAATTGGTTATGAATACCTAACTGAAAAACTTCAATCCATCATAACTTTTGCATATAACATCCAAATATTGCATTCTTTGATGCATTGAAATCTCCTATCATTTGCTAATGAAAAAATAATAAAATTTTACCAATCAAATAATAGAAATTTTCCATGATAGAGAAAATGGTGTTTTTAGTATATCTACCTTATTTTCACTCCTAAATGGAAAATGACTAATACTTTGACTTTCAAGTCTCATCATTTTATATAATATATTATAATATAATATAGTTTTTTTTCACTTCAGTGGAAGGTTATCCCTCTTTCCCAATAAAATTTAAAAATATACACCTAATTAATCAATGGGTTAAATATAATTTTACCAAGGTACTACTTCTAGTTAGTGGTTTTTTTGACAAATTCTCTTTAAAGTCTAATCTTGGCATTAAAAATTCAATTTTGGAAATCATTAGAGGAAATTTGGACCTTGCATAAGGCTATTAACATGTGCAATTATGAAAAAAAAGTTAAAAATTAAAAACCAATAAACATTTTTTGGCCCAAGTAATCACTTGATGTGCTGAGGATGTGCCATGCAAGACTAGGGACTAAGAATAATAATAATAATAATTATTATTATTATTATTATTATTATATTTAAGCTTTTTTCCCTTCATAGAGGCCATATTTTCTCTAATGTAAATGTTTATGATTTTCTATTCAAGATTTTATGCAAGGGTGGCCATTTCAACTCTTGATATTTTTTAGTGTTGAATGCTCTTGGAAATGAACCTCAAATACACTAGACCTTGGAAGAAAATCACATTATTTAGAAATTCATTTTAAAAAAAATTGCAAAGTAGATTTCGAGAAGTAGTAAATTGATCGTGATTATACAAATTATGTCCTTTAACCTCATTGTTATTGGTGATTCCAATTTTAGATTTGACATGTTAAAAGATGATTGATGAACTTGAATTCATTTTTACAATTTTAACACCTTCATGATCAAATATTATAATCTTTCAATCTGTAAGTGGTAGTGTTGTGTTTTCTTTTTTCCATGTAATCTCTAACATGTCTAGTTTCAATTTGCATAGATACAATTTTCAAAGTATTGATGAAACTCATCAAAATGTTGAATTTTTTTTCAATTTAGAGCAAATTCCAAGAAGATTAAAAAAGTCTTAGATGGGCATTTAATGAGTAAATCACATTGTAATTTTACTTATTTTAGGAGGGGGTCTACCATAATACCCAAATGAAAAAACATCTAACTTAATGATACTAAATAAAGTGGGTACATCCAAAATCGCACTTTAGCTAAAACCGCCATCTTCACTTTGTGTACCATCTCCAAAAAATCAATATGTACCTATATGGAAGAGATGATTGTAGAACCTCTACCCAAAACTAACTTTGACCCTCGGTAACTTTTGCATACATTATCCAAATGTTGCATTCTTTGGTGCATTGGAACCTCCTTTTACTTACCACCAAGAAAAGATGAAAGTTTGACCACTTTAATAATAATAATCCATACTATGCACTGGGAGAGACGTTTGTAAGACTTCTACCAAATAAAACTTTGACCCTTCCTAACTTTTGCATACGGTATCCAAATGTTGAGTTCTTGGGTGCGTTGGAACCTCCTTTCAGTTGCCACCAAGAAAAGATGAAAATTTGACCACTCTTGCCACCAGGCACGCAGTAGCAAATAGCTTCGGTTTTGTAGGTACCCACCCACCTTTTCGAGCTAACTAAGCTCGAGTCTGCGGCACAATAGTCGCCGGGCACTTGACCCCACTCCTCCGGCAAACTGTTTCGAGACTCCAAAGAACACAATTAAGGCATGCCACCCGCACTCAGTCATTTTCTGAATAGTGCCGTGAACTGCACGTCGCATGTCCAATCGCCTTGGGATTTTGAAAAACGGGACAGGGCCTGAAACCAGTCTGTGGTGACCATCGCATATACCGCAATGAATCCAATTGTGCCAATGCATGGATTGTTGGTTGGCTCACTGCTTGGGCTGACCCTACTCGTCTTGTCCATGAGTCCATCAACTTGACTTTGGGTTCAAATTGCACTGTCGAGCTAGGACCCATGAATCATTCTACTATTTGGAATGTCAAAGATCAGCAATCCAATTTCCCCAAATGAGGCGCTCTTTTTCAACTACTCGCCATATGCGTGTGGCGAGTAAGACAAGCGGTTGATGATCAACTCGACGAGCAGTCCACTGGGGACTGATGAGCAGGGTCGGGACCCGGGAGGAGTCGCGTCTCCACAGTTTCGGTAAACTTTCGTCATGAATGGAAACACCACTTTCTTTTGCTACTACTGTGCTTACTGTGCTTAGGAGTTGCTATTATTAGACTGGTCAAACTTTCATCTTTTCTTGGTGGCATATCTTTTCTTGGTGGCAACTGAAAAGGAGGTTTCAACGCACCAAAGAACACGACATTTGGATATGAGATGCAAAAGTTAGGAAGGGTCAAAGTTGGTCTTTAAGCAAGAAGTTTGGAAACCGTTTCTCCCACATCGGTACATATTAGTAATAGTAGAGTGGTCAAATTGTCATCTTTTTCCTGTTGGCAAGTGAAAGGAGGTTGCAACACACCAAAGAACACGACATTTGGATACCGTACGCGAAAGTTAGGAAGGGTCAAAGGTGTTTTTTTCTAGCTAGTTGATTGAGGTTCTTAAATCGTTTTTTCCACATCGGTACATAACATTATTGTAATTAGAGTGGTCAAATTGTCATCTTTTTCTTGTTGGCAAGTAAAAAGAGGTTCTAACACATCAAAGAATGCGACATTTGGATATTGTATGCAAAAGTTCGGAAGGATCACAGGTGGTTTTCTAGTAGCTTGAGGTTTTGAAATTGTTTCTTCCATATACATAATATTATTGTGAGTAGAGTGGTCAAACTGTCATCTTTTTTCTTGTTGGCAAGTGAAAGGAGGTTCCAACACCCATCAAAGAACGCGCGACATTTGGATCCCCTATGCAAAAGTTAGGAAGGGTCAAAGGTTTTTTTTTAGTAGGTCAAGGTTCTAAAATCGTTTCTTTTTACAGAGGTGCATAATATTATTGTGATTAGAGTGGTCAAACTGTCAATCTTTTTCATGTTGGCAAGTAAAAAGAAGTTCCAACACTCCAAAGAACACGACATTTGGATACCCTATGCAAAAGTTAAGAAGGGTCAAAGTCGGTCCTTTGGCAAAAAAAATTCTGAAATTGTTTTCTTCTACATAGGTATAAATTAGTAGTAGTAGAGTGGTCAAACTTTCATCTTTTTCTTGTTGGCAAATGAAAGGAGTTTCCAACGCACCAAAGAATACGACATTTGGATACCATATGCAAAAGTTAGGAAGGGTCAAAGTCGTTTTGGGGTAGCTCGAGGTTCTAAAATAGTTTTGTTTCTTCCACGTAGGTACATAATGTTTAAATTTTTTTTTTCAATAGAAATGTACAGAAAGTGACGATGGCCATTTTGGGTATCCCACCTTAAGCTAAAACAATAATAAAAATAATAAGTCAGATCACCTTGGTTGACTACCGGTACCATGGATTGACTTTGTGGGGGTCATCAGGTGGATGGATTTCATCTGTTTCGTACGAATGAACGGATGGATGGATGAAAAAACGAGGATGAAGAAAAGAGTAATTCAACTGGTCAAATGTTTGGACTTTTAGAGTGAAATTAAATCATCTGTGGAACAATTTTCACATTTTTATTCCAAGGAATAATTCTATTCTCATGCCTACAAAAGTACAAATAGGTGGAAGAAAAAGATGGAAAAGTATATCCCTGAAATTTGATGGAGATTCATTGCAATAACTGCCATTGATTGAATCAAATGTTGGGACTCACCGACATGATTGAAAAGGGGGGTGGGGTGGGGGGTGCAGATGCAACTGAAAAAAAAATTATTATTATGAAGGTTAAATAACCCTTGAAAGGACATTTGACATTTCTAGGGTTGGTCAAACTTGGTCAAAACTTGGTCAAAACTTGGTCAAACTTCATTAGAATTTCTGCATTAAAAGTGTTCTCAAATTTTGACAATATTTTTTGAAACTTTTTGTGAAGATAGGAAATCAGATTATTTTTCATGGAATATTTCAAAAATTTGATATTTTTTCACAAGCAGTAATATATGTCTGTAATTTCATTTCACTTTTTAATAATTTAAAAAAAATGTCAAATTGAATTTTATATGGTTTTAAAAAATAATCTTTGTACAAATCATAGTTACAAAAAAATAATTGAATAGTATGAACTTTTAAAGAAAAATGGGAATAATAGTAGAAAGTTTCATGGTGTTGTTCAAATGTACTCACTAAGTTCACACCACTGAGACAAATTCGATAAAATTAAAAAAATTAAAAATTAAAAATTAAAATTAAAATTAAAAAGAGGCATATTATGAGCTTTCAAGATGCTATCTTCAAAGTGTCATAAAAATTATAATTTTAATAATTTTGAAATTAAAAATAAAAATAAAATCCAAAAATAGATTATTGAAGCTATATTTTTAAGTTATGCTTTTTAATTTTTTTAATAAAAAACTATATGAAAAATTCAAGGTTTTGACCTTCAGAATGCTCATAGGGCTTGCAATGTCATTTAAGGATTAAGCATTTTACCTTTGAAATATTGTGGTGTTTTGTTTCTAAATACTTCTAATCTAAAATTAGTTAGGTTAAAATCTTCATTTGTATTTATTTATCAAACAAATCCAATCTTAGTATGGAGCATTATTTGATTAGCCTCTAAATGGTAGTCAACCGCCCAGTCTAAATGGTAGAGTATGGACAATTTTTATAGTTCAGACTAGGCAGTTTGAAATGTACAAAAATTCTAGATGTCTAAAATCTATACTTATCAAGATGTCACTTTCATAGTTCCATCTATATAATCTGAAATCTATACTTGTCATAGATGGCACTTTTGTGATTGAAAATAGTACACAAAATACCGCCATTTTAATAAAATTTCTTCATAAATGTGTGGAAAGAATTTTAGAAACTTTGACAATCATACTACTAAAATCATAAGTCCCTTTGTAATATCACAAATGCTACCATTAATACTAGAAACTCATGCTTGCTATACTACGCATTCATTGTATCACATATTAGTAAAATTTTGATATATTTGAATAGAATGCATGATAATGATTTCAATAAGTCTTTAAAATAATCATTTTAAATATTTTATAAAAATATTTTCAATCATGCATACATAGAAATTCTATTTTTACAAAATGTGATATTACAAAAATAGAATAGTAGTTTGCAATCACGTCTGTAATATCACTTTTTACAAAAGGTGATATTATAGAGATAATATAGTCGTTGCAATTGAGGTGATATTATAAAGGTAGCAATTCCATTGCTTTTCTTGGCTTTATACTTTTGCATTTCTATAATTTTGTGCTTTTGTGAGCTTTGAGCTTCTAATTTCAATTTTCTATTGCTACTACCAAATGATTTGAGAAATTTATTAGATTGAACCGATTTTGGATTTTACAACAATTAAATTGTTCACAAAGCTTTTGAGATTTACAAGTTTTTCCTTTTGTGGGTTGCCATTGTTTGTAACAATTGAGTCAAATTTCTAATGCATTCTAATGTATGTGTATCTTTTACCATATTCATCATTGCATGTATTTCATTCATCATTCATTAAATTTCTATTGTTTGTTTATTAAAAAAATATATATGAAAATTTTAGTAATTTTTATCTAAAAGATTTTTTGAAATTCTTGATCTGTATTCTATCTAATACATAAAAATTCTTATGAAATTCTAATGGTGAATGCGTAGCATAGCAAGCGCCAACCACTAGTATAGACTAAAAGATTATAATGTTCGAAGTAAGAATTTTTTTTTCCCACCTTTCTTGACAGGGTTAACAAACTTTAGTTCTCCTAAAGTGAGATTTTTGTCCCAACTTTCACAATACACATAGTTATTATTATGGGTAATTACATCCTATAATTATCATGTTAGTTACTTATCCAACCAAAAATAAAAAATAGCATTAATTTTTGCACATGTTATTAGATCTAGGGTATAACCTCATTAGAAGTCTACATTTTTATTTTATTTTATTTTAAATTTTTTAAAATTCTAGTTAAAAATATTGCTGAAAAATCAATAGTATTAGACCAAAACTTTAAAAATACTACAAGTGTTTACATGGAATCAAAGCTCTAGCACTAGCATTTAAATGTGACTTTAAAATAGTGAAATATTAAATTGCAATGTGAGAGTTGCTGAGTATCCTAAAATTATATTGTAGCAAAAACAATTGTTCTTGAACAATTAATCTATGAAATTCTTAACTACAATATACTTAAAATAAATTAATTTTCACCTAATTTTTATTGTTCAACTTTGATAATAATGGTTTATTTAATCATTCAATTAAACCCCAAAGGACCAAGTGATTGTTCAATGTATGCAAGAAATCTTAGGTAGTTGTGCATATGTACTTATGTGGTGGAAATATAATTTTTTTTCTACTTGGGTACCTAGATCAAAATCATTAGAGAAGATTTGGCTTCTATAGACATCTATTTGACTTTCAACAAATGTACAAATCCAAAAAATAATAATTAATTTAAAAAATTTCGTCCCCCTCAAATATTTTTTTATTAATATTTATTTTGGGGGATTTTTTTTCTATGATTGCATATTTTTAAAATGGCCTTGTGCAAGGTCTATATTTCCTCTAAAGTTTATGTTGCCTTGAATTTTTTAGGCAACTGAAGTAGATTCTAGTCCAAAATAATTTTCTAAATTGGAAAAGTAGGAAATTGAGAAGTCTCAAAAAAGTGAATACAATGACATTTAAATCATTAATAAATAGAAAAACTAAAACAAAATAAAACTAGAAATTGGCCATCTTTGGAAACTTTTTGGAGATGAGATTCCATTGAAAGAAATGAAGACTAACTATTTTGGATGTCCAAAGTTACACGTGCAAGGTGGTCATCTTTACATACATCTTGAGGGGATCATATTTACTATTTTTAGGTGTACCTTACTACCTTACGTGATTGCTTTTTGTCAAAACTCAAAAGTGGGAATGTGGCCCTTGAAATTCCCCTAAATTATTAATTTTCAATACTCCAAAGTTTTAAAAAAACAAGAAAAAATTGATTATGACAAATTTGCAAAACTTATCTTTAAACTTATTTTTTTTATTCCAAAAATAATCAATACAACACAAAAGGCACCATGCATTTTCCTTAAAATTTCAAATCCATTAGCTCTATAATTCAAAAGCTATGATAGAAGACATGAAGGATTTATAAGTCACCTTATGGAATCATCCAAAGTCAACAAAGAGTAAAATAGGAAATGAATTGTAGGAATCTTAAAAGGAGTGGAAACTTGGATGGTCTACATTGTCATAAGAATGTTACGAGTTTGCACCAAATTCTTAAATTCTTAAATTAAATTGTAAATTTAAAAAAATATATTAGAGCTTTAGGTTAGTGTAGTTTTTTTGTTTTTGTTTCCAAAGAAATTTTAATTTTTTTGGGTACAAATGTTTGTGTTTTACTTACTTTGAATTCTACTGATCTTTTACTCTCTGGCCCTCACTCCTGACGGCCAGGGAGAACTGACCCCCTCATTGCCCCGGCCAGGGTTAATTGTGAAAAAAAGCCCCCTATTTTTTGCCATGATTCTTTTATATTTCTACACCACCCGTAGCTAATTTGGGGCCGCTGATTGCAAATCTGAATTCACAATTTGCAAAAAAATTCATCTGATTGCAAATAAAAAATTCCACAGCATTTTCCCCAGGGGTAAAATGGGGCAACGAAGGGGTCAGTTCACCCTGGCCCACTCCTGACCACATTCGGTTATTGATGGTTTTTACTTTCTTTTTCTTTTCAGTCTTTTCTTTTCAGTCAAAGGGAGCAGCCCAGCCCTTGCCGTTACAATGAATTTCTTTCTCTCCCGCTCGTGTCAAAAAAAGAAACAGGACAAAATGGCGAGAGCAAAAGCAGAGTCATGCCGAAATGGTTGCCCCTCTTTTGCAAGCTAAGAAAGGAAAGAGACTCCTCCTGACGCACTTTCCACCTCGTTGGTGGTCACGAAAGGAAAGTCATACAAGAGACAAATCGAGGAATAGGACTTCCGAGCTGTGGCATTCATACTACAGCACCGACCTTCGATAAATCAGTAATTGTGCCTGATCGAGTGCCACTCAGGCTTCCGTCACGCCTTCATCCGTCCGTCACACCAAGCTTGCGCGCAGATCAGAAGTCAAGTCAAGTTACATTGAACCTGCTCTCACAAGTTTCACCACCACTCACTCACTCACTCGGTTGAATCCCCATCTTTCGAATCCCCAGCTTACAGTGGCTGCTACAGGACTTACTGTTTTGCATTCCAATGGTCAAATCCCGCATTATGCACCATGGTACACGAGAGGCTTTAAGTTAACTAGCCTAATGGCAATTCAACACGACTGCCGTGGTGACTTTGATTTAGTTTTAGTTTCCCCATGTAATCTTGTTCCGCCCCGGCCTGTCGTACACATAATTGTCTTTGTATTTTATCGCTCTGCAGTGAAAGTTCTTTCAGCTGGGTACTAGAAAATAATATCCATCATGCATTATCTCTGACTTCCAAAAATTACAGCCAAACGTGTCCTCGGGCGTCGAGCTCACTCTCCAGAAGCGAAACGCTTGATTGGTTCGTTTCCGGTGTTCAAACTTCAAGGATATTTCAAGCTCACACATGCCTAGAAAACCTTGTCAAAGGGTCCCAGATTTGCAGGGGAACATGTCCTGTTGGAGTAAGATCTGAGGCGAGAATAGTAGAATGATGAGAGCGCTTTGAGCCCTAAAGCTCAGGCAATGGCAGAGGAAGCGCGGAGTCAGGTATTTGGATTTCTTATTATTTGGTGGGTTTTGGTAATTATACTTGCCTTATATACAGTATGTACATTATAGAAGTAGAGAGAGTTCGTCTCGATTATTGGGTGTGGACTGCTTTGTCCTGCTCTGGGCCTACAGGCATGCCAGGGAGCCTCACTTTATCCCAATCAGACAGAAAAAGGAAGAAAGCGCATGCGCTTAACATACTAACGTTTCTGAAATCCATGCAAGAAGTGTGTGATGAATGATCGAGGACAAAGTGCACTTGTCGACCTGTGATGCGCCAAGTTACACTGATTTGTCCTAATTAGCTTCGCCTTGAACATCAAGTGTCACCACAAATCTTTCTTTTGGTGTTACAAATTGGCACAAATCGGTAACGCTTCAAATTTTCATCTTGCGCTAATTCAAAACAGTGTGACTTTGCTATATTTGCACAAAATCAGTGCAGTGAACAAGCTCGCCACTGTTGCAAGTGCTATCTGGAACTGTGCATGTATCGACAACCCTCGTCCCTGCCGCCATAGCAGAACCGGGCATCCAATAACCCCGCCCATTGCGAATCCATCCCCTCATCACGGAGTGTCTGGAATCAAACAAACTACCAAACAATGAAACCAACAATCAGTGGCGTGTGATCGAAGTAATCATGCACAGAACAGGACGTGCCATTTGATGAGGTACCATTTGGGGTTTGCGCCTTTGCGGGCTGGACTTTTTACGGATCCATCCATTGTTGTTCCATCTTTTGTTCTCACTCACTGTCTCGGAAAGATTCGATGCTCTCGGGCGCCTCGGGGGCAGGCAGTCCTTCACTGTTGCTAGCAAGAGCTCCCCTGCCGGCCTAAAACGGCAGTGGCGTGGCGTTTATTATAGCACCGTCTTTCCTGTTTCGCAAGGTCGCAACTCACAATGTGGGCCGTGGGCGTCGTGATCGGGTTCATGATACTAATCAGGGACTTAGAAATGGCTGTAATGCTGGATTAAACCGGGTGCCGACCCCTACTAAACAAGGTTCTATACTTCTATGGAGAATGGAATCCTCGTCATAGAACTCGTAATAGTAGTATTCATCCAAAGTAGCAAAAAAACCGGTCGTTCACTCCAGTTTTTGTTTTTTTTGTTTTTTCTAGGCACAAAAGGAGCAGAGGTTCAACTGCAAAAATAGGAGTTGCTCTCCAGTTTCATTGTGTGACATGATTCCAGATCCCTTCCCTGATTTCTGTTGTGTAGGCTCCGAAGAAAGCCGGCGTCTTTCACGGCTTGACATGGAACTTCCTCCAGGAGGGGGCTATTTCGGGACCTGCCGGCTGAAGTCTGGCGCTGGGCTGCTCAGTGTGTTTGTTATGCACGATTTTTCGACATTTGGCTACAGCCAAAAGTGGTTGCCTATTTATTGGAAAAAGGAAATTTTTGATTTTGGGGGGTCAGAATAGCCAGATTAGTGCTGTATTTTAAGAGCAATAGCCAAATTTTACTTTTATGCATCACCTAGTATAATTGATATAGATATCACCAAGTATCACCCCAAGTATCACATGAGTATTGAAGAAATAGTTGACTCTGAGGTTGGTTGTTTGTCTAGAATGATAAAAAAAACAGAAACTTTGGGGCTAATGGAGGCTTGCAAGAACCATGGTATTGCTCTTCAAATGAATTTCCAATACTTGTTACATGGATTGTATAAGTGTTAAAATCTCATATGTATATATAATAGAATTTCACCTCCTTCCTAGATCTTCAAAGGAAAATATGGGGAATTTCATTAAAGTGGCAACGTTCCACATGCCATTTATACCATGTCAAGAGCACATACAATAGCGCTTCTTAGCATATCAACTTCATAGATGTGCCAATTCTGTCTCCAACAAGTCCAAATTGCAATGCAACTCCCCTGTTTCTTCACCCCTATGCCATCTTTCTATGAATTTCTTCCATTTTATAGTCCCCTTTTGTGCCATTTTCACACAATAATTGCCATTTTAATGAAATTTCCTATAAATGTGAGATGTTAAAGTATTACTTCTTCTTGAGGGTCTATTTTGGATAAATCTATTTCCAGCATTTAAAAAATGTATAGTCTGTTCATGCACCATTAAAAGAATGGTTGAAGGAATACATACATTAAGAGAATCTAAAATCTTCATTTGACTTTGAATAGGATCCAACAACAATTTTGATTATTTGATAATAGAAGCTATGCTCTTATTTAAACAATTTTAGGAAAAGAAATTGCTATTAGGCATTTGAAGGAAAAGATGAAATATTTTATCCCTCTAAACACTTTGACATCTAAGTGCTTTAAATCAACATTTTGTTTAAATACCTTCTTATTCATCTAATGTAATTTATCAATTTTTAAAAGGTTATGTTTCTTTATTATGGATTGGCTAAAATTGACATAAATGATGTATTTGTGTACAAATATAAGGAAAAATATGCAAAATATGCAAAATATGCAAAAATCTAGTAAAAATTGAGGCATTATAAAATTATCTTTCAAGTATCCAATTGACCATAATATGGTTACTACAAAATATTTGTGAAAAAAATTTAATTTGGAATTTAAAAACAAATAATTGAGTACATATTTGAGTCTAAGACTCACTCTTAATTTGGTGGTTATTAGAAAATATCCTTACTCCATTGATATGATCTACTTAATGATTTTTCCATGTAATGATGTAATGATCTAATACTACCACTATTGTATGATTGAAATTCTTTAAAAGTCCTAATTCTCAATTGTGGTCAAAATTGGTAGTTTTCGACAATTTTTCTTCAAAATTGCACTATCTTTAAGGGGTTCGAATTCTCTTTGAATTATTTTGTAAGAAATTTCAATCAAAAAATAATTATATCACATAATTTGAATTGTATCCCTAGAATACAATAGTGTTATCAAATCATAATTTTGACCTATTCTAGAATCACATTCAAACTTTTAGAAAGTAATATCTAAACATGTAGCACCCAAAAATGAATCTTCTATCTTTGTATTATTGTTTGTATTTCAATATCATTGATTTTTATATCATTGATTTTTATCCAAGATATTCTTTAGAGATCTAATAATTTAACTTAAAATCTAAAATATTTTTGACTTTATACTAATGATGACTTGAGATTTTCAAAAACCAAAATTTCAAGATATTAACATCAATAAACCTATAAACATTTAAACTATAAATCAAAAACTTTGAATTTGTAAATTTATAAATTAAAAAGGTCTAATTTACATAATTGAATATTTTAATTTGTAAATCTTAAATTTTAGAACTTTAAAATTTAAGATAAATAAAAAATTTGCAAGTTTGAAAATTTGCAAAATTTACAAATTTATAATTTTTTGATTTTTTTCCAATCTTTTAATTTTTAAGAATTTTTAATTATTCAAAATTTTTAGCTCATAAGGTTATGAAATTTTGAACTTGTAAACTTATGATATTTTGTATACTAAAAATATCACCAAAAAATTCGACTAGGAAGTAGGAATGGTTGGTCAATATTAAACAATGAATGAATGCAAACATTTTCCAAACATCTTGTGTTTATTTGTATATCCAAATGTTTGTAAATTCTTGTGCATGTACTTTAACATCATGAAGTATGAAATTTTAAAACTCTTTTCTATAAATATTTTGTAGTTCAAAGTAAACAAATATGTTTTTGCCTCAAAAACATTTTTTTTGTCTAAAAATGGTACCTTCAAAAATCAAAATTGAGTTTGATTAAAAAAAGATTTAATCATCATTTTAAGAACTTGACATTTTGAACCTAAAGAGAGAAAAATAATAAAATAAATAAATAAAAACAATCAATTCAAAAGCATTAGAAAGACAAATTTCTAATTTTTGGTTTTAACCCTTGAAGGACATTGTAAATGCCCGATAGGCATTTTGAAAGTCAATATCTGAATTTTTACATAGTTCTTGATTTTAAATGTTTTAAAATTTAACTAGTAAGTAAATGTAGCTCCAATAATCTTCTTCATACTCCGTTTGAATTTTTTTCAAATTTCTAAAATTGCAATTTCTATAACACTTTGAAGATAACATCTTAGAAGCTCACTACTTTTGTACTTTTTTTTATTGAGTTTCTCTTGGTGTGAGCTCAAAGACAACATCAATTACACTATTTGTCACTATGATTCCCATTTTTCTTAAAATATTTTATACTATTTTTAGCATTTTTGTAATTACTATGATTTTCACAAAGAAATTTCTTTTTAAAATTTTAAAAATTCAGTTTAATATTTTTTATTATGAAAAAATGAGATTAAATTTTAGACATATATTTATGCATGTCAAAAACATCAAAATGTTGAAATGTATGTTTTAATGTAGATATTTAATGAATTTTGACTAAGCCTGGTTATAAAATGTTCTTTGATGATTAACCTCTTAAGGACTTGATCCATTATGAAATGGTCAGACATCATATCTAAGCTAAATTTTGCCTTTCAAATTGTGTTCAAACAACAATCTTATATTTTTATTACTTGAAACTATGAAATGTATATAGATGTGAAAAACTTCAATTTGTTTCATGGAAAATTGTAATTGTTATCATTCTTGTTGCAAAAATTAAACACAAATAAGTAAAAATAGAAAAATCAATCCAAATTATTTGAAATTTTCTGAAGAGGTACAAGTAGCAATGGAGATTAGTGTAAAAAAATTTCAATTGCTTATTTTATTTTTTACACCCGAAACAACCACAACAAAGACCTTGAAGACTATTAAACCAAATTTATTCTTTTATTTAGTTTATGTATAAAATTTTGATATTTTTTACTAGTGAAAAACTAAATCTTCTATTTATTCTATTTTTCCAATAATTTTGATGGAAAAATCAAATTATTGTAATTTTTAAAAGCTAAAAGAAGAAATAAAATTATATCAATTAGAAAATATATTAGAATAATTTGTAGTTCATATCATAAATGAAGGATAGCATGAGAAACATAATTGTGTAATTTAAATTTCAAATTCATTTAAAAATATATAAATACAAATGAAAAACACACCATACTATATTATTTGAATTTTAACACATGGAGCTTTCAACTTCAATAACTCTTTCAATTTTTGACATTTAAAAGAAATTCATATTGATTAGAAATAAGACTTATTAAGCTTCATTTTCTTAGTTTAAATCAAATTCTAAAAATAGTTGCTTTAAAAGTTACAATCTAGGTTGACTAATGCGCATTTATTTTTTGGATGCACAAATTTTAAGGATTAGATTGTGTCGATAAATATTCATGCGTGAATTTTTTTTTCTTGAATTGCCTTCTTGAATTGCCTTCTTGAATGGCTCTTTTAATGTTTGAAGTGATCATATTGTCTTATTGTTTGGCAGATCCAATAAGCTCCCATTAAAGTCATTTGTAATATAATGAGTTTATAAATCCAATTTTTTTATACATTTACAAATTTATAATATCACAAACTCAAAATTTAGAAAATTTCAAAATAAAAAATTATTCATCCTTTAAACATTTAACTCACAAAAAATAAATTTTCATATTTTTAAATTAAAAAATTATAATTTTACAAAATATTTAAGTTAACATTTTACAAGCTTTAAATTTTATCTTTTATGTATTTATAGCTTTCAAGATTTTGAGATTTTAAAATATCAATTTCTTAAAATTCTAAAATCTTCAATCAACCATTTTAGTGCAGTTGTAGAAAGAAGAACTTTTTTTTTATAACTTTAGTTTGAAAACAATAATCAAATTTTTCATTAGAGTTATATTCTATAATATGTCTTTGCATTTTTGTAAATTTTGGATTACTTTCTTAGATGAAAAGACAACTTGAAAGAGTCATGGTTTCACTCACATTGTCTTGCTAATTTACAAGTGACTTCCTATTTCTATAATTTAAATTGTGCCACCTCAAAAGAATATCAAGCACCTCATTTTCAAATGTACCAATTTAGGTTTTCCTAGTAGATGATGCCTCAAGCTTTTGTCACACCTACCAAATAATTCATATTTATTACCATTTATAGAAAGTGGTTGATTGGCCATCAAACAATCATCCTATATAGATTGTTTAGGATTATTTTTGATTCCATGATTCTAAATTTTGAAACTTAAAATTGAAATAAAGAACTAAGTGTCAAATGTATGATGCCTTCCTACAATTTTCAATGGAGCTTAATAGGTGTGAATGTGTGATGAATCCCTAGATACTAGATGATGGTTAATTAATGGTTTATTCTAGGATTATTTGATCCCTTAAGTATTCATTTTCATGAAACAAATTTTTTTTGCATTTTCAAGCAAGACCTCATGAATGCAATTTTTGTTTATGGGTTACAAGTCCATATCATAGAGTTTATCTTTGAAAAGAGGCACCAAAGATAATACTTGCTACTCAAGCCTTTGTGGTTTAGAAAATACATAGTACTATCTCCAACAATCTTCATTCATAAACTAGTTAGATGACAAAAATTCTTTTTCTCAATTTTTGATAATACATTGCTTGAAACTAATGTATAGACTATAAAAAGTTCTTTTAACTTTCTAGCAAACGAATATATAAAATATATTTTTTGGAATTATATATATATATATATATATAATTTCTTTAAAATTTTATGCAACTATAGAAAGTAATTGAAAATTTAAAAAATTGTCATGATCAAGAATTAATTTATAGTTGAAAGAAAATCCTTTATTTGTTTGATTTTAATTAGTGCAATAAAACATATAAAAAGTTTTGTTTTGAAGGAAGTCATGAAATCTCTAAGTAAAAAACATCATATGCTATTTTTTTTATTTCTATTTTTATAATTTTTAAAAACTAAAATGTGCATCATAGGTTTTAGATGAAATGCTACAACAAAGATTAGTTTGAAGCCTATATTAGATTGGTACCATCTTTCCATTGAGATAGGTATGTTTTAAGTTTATTTATTATTTTTTCTATCCTTTTTTTTATAACCAACAACATAATGATTATTTAAAGGATGAAAATTAAGATTAATATTGCTGATTTTTCCCCATATATTCTCAAATCAATTTGCCAAAATAATCTCAAATTTTCCAAATTGCAAAAGAGACAATAAATTTTTGTAAATATTTCAAAGTCAAACCTTCTACTTTAGGAAGGATTGAAAAGAAAAACTTCTATAATTATTAATATTATGACCTATGAGATGTTTAGGAAGTAAACTCTAAAAATTAGTAGAAAAATAAAGATATAAGCTTGGTACAAGATCTATACTAAGAGGATATTACAAACATGTCTTTTCTACTTTGTTTTAGAAGTATTGTTTTGTGGCAAATTTGCTCAAAAATATCAAAAAATTTTTAGGCTTTAACATAGAGGGATCATATTCCATTTTGAGTTTTAATTTTGCTACCCATAAAGTGTGTTTCAACTGTTTTTTGAGACCTCTTTCCAATTTCAAATCCACATGCATTGACCAATTTTATACTTGATTTTGGATCATGTTCAAACACCCTGCAAGGTTGATTATAGGTATGTATTTCTAAAAGCAATTCAAGTTTTTTGTTGGTATTTTTTGAAAATAGATTAATACACTACTAGAAAATTTCATATTTCTGTTGTTTTGGTCGCGTTGATCCGGTCAAAATCTGACAGAAATCTGTTGAAACCAACAGATTTCTGTCAGATTTTGACCGGATCAACGCGATCAAAACAACAGAAATATGAAATTTTCTAGTAGTGATAATGATATATTTGAGGTGAAAGTCAAGTGTTTTTTTAGTGTACTAAAAAATTGTCATGCCTCCTAATTGTTAGTATTGCCAGTAAATCATTAATTCTTGAAGGGTCAAAATTAGATTATTTAATCTTGCATTGGTTGATAAAAATTGTTTATTACTACTCTTCAAGCAAACCAAAATTTTGTGTTGCATGTTTGATAAAAGTTGTTCATTGACCTATATATTATATGTAAAGTTTTAGTAGCTTTTCAAGGTTAACACTTCCAATCTTTGGGCCTTTTTTCATCAAAAACCTCTCAAAATTGTCATAATTTCTATTGTAAAGATACAAAAAAAGTTGTACAATTTGCTTTTTTTTGCATATCTAACCGTGAGATCTTGCACTAAACTAGTATGAGAATGTGGGGAAGAAATAAATTCAAAAAACACACAAGCAATTTTCATTCTTTAAAAAATTGTTACATATAAATTGGTATGAAATTGAAGGAAAAATTAAATTGTTAATAGCTTTAAGATGGAATTGAAACATACTAATGGTAAGATCGTTCTAGCAAGCATATTTAATCCTATGGGATTGTTTAAATTTTTTTAATTGAATTCATAAATGAATCTAATATGTTATTTTCTCAAGAAAATTTTATGATTACTTGCAAAACAATAAGCTTACTAACTTTCACATGAATGACATTAATAATCCAAATGTAATGAATTAAAGCTCTCTATGTAGATAAAAATATAAATCTATGAGGAAAAAAAAAAATTTAAATGAATTTTAAGTTTTTTAAAAATCTTTTTTGTTGCCCATTCTCCCTCATTTTGAGCTTATAGTGACAAAAAATAGCTCCCAAATACTAATTGAAATAAAATTATATTTCCTAGAAAACTAATGCAATTTTCTATCTTAAAGGAAAGTTTTAGAAAATCTTGTCAAACTTTTAGGTTACATGAGCCTACCCAATATCCATTTTGTCTTCTGTAGGGACAATAAAGCTTTAGGGCCTAGTTCTTTATGACTGAAGGAGGGGGTGTACTTTCAAAAGGGTCAAAACTACCAACAGCTTGTACAATTTGTTTACTCATTTTTTCTTGAGATTAGATAGAATGTAAATAGAGGATCTTGTTGTTCACATCAAGTTATAAAAAATTTGAATTATTTGACCTCACAATTTAGTAGATATTTAAGTTTGAAGTTTTATTTGGGTCAATAGAAAAATAGGGCAACATACTTTGAAGGAGTATATCTTAGTGAGAATATTTTGAAATGATGAACTTTTAGTGCTCAACAAAAGATAAGAGAGTTGAAAATGCTCGCCTAAGATTTTATAACATTTTGGTCATTTTGCAATTTTTGGTGGAGTTTGCAATGCATGATGGTCAGTGAAATGAAAATATTGTTTGTACAAAATATAAGGATGGGCACACTTGTCTTCTCCTTGAGCTTATTGGATGTGTCCTTACTGTAGTGGACAACAATCGTATTGGTTGGTTGATTTTTTAGTCCGTGTCCAAATTGATTGAACCCCCAAAACATGAGCCGTGAACTATACTATTCCATTCAACTTAAAAAAATTCCACAAGGTCTAGTTTAACTCAAAATTTGATGAAGCTACCTCTATTGGATTCATCACTTATTGTACAAAGTCTCAAAATTTGATAATAGGCAACTCAAAAAAGAAGGCAGTGACCAAAAAATGGTCACTTGGATCATTAACCCTTCTAGAATGTTAAGACCAAGAATGGCCTACAATGATTTGTACTCTTTCAACAATCTTGGTATATATGGCTTTATTTCTTGTACAATCCAATTGCAAATACTTATATAAAATTCACAAAGTAAAGGTGCACTCCTAGGCAATCTCACCAAAAAAAAAATCTCGTGAAAAAACAATTTTTTCTACATGTGTGCAAATAGTCTTGGTAGTTATAAGTTGCAATCATACCTACACTCTATGAGCAATGCCTGCATCCTGTAGGGGTTAAAGGTTTATCAAGTGGAGGAAGGCCTCATACACCTTTGTGGAGAGTCCAAGATTCTTCAACGAGATGGGAAAGAAATTCTTGGTTATCCACTCATCTCCTTCCACTTGCGTTTCTTCAGCGACCTGAGAAGTCCATTCATCAATCGGTCCGACTTCTTTCACGGCCGTGAAACAGCCAAGCTCAGTCAGCAACTACTGTACCTGACGACCCCGGCCCTGCAAGGCGGAATGTGCCAGACATGGTGCTCTCGTGGTGACGGACTCACTCACGGAATAGAAACCAGTTCGTTCCAATTCGCGAAGTAAATTCAGTCCCAAGTTTGACTGTTCGAAGCGACAAGTTCAGCAAATTTAGGTTCCCCCACGCAACATGATTCATTCACTCTGTTTTTCCCCCCCTGTGGAATCATCTGGTAATGAAGGTAGTACCGCAGTTTCCCAGGCAGGCCTCCTTTTTCCCTCCTTTCCCGTCTCCCAACGAAGTGCCTGATACAGTAATACTGTAATAAGCGTTCAACTTGAAGGCTGCTTCTACGCTTTGCACTCCGCCGGCATTCCTGCTTCCTGCATTCGTGAATCAGGACGGAGTGACGGACCTCAAGGTACTCCAGACGAACCTCTATCAATATGTCTAAAAGTAAGTTAGGGAGTAGATGAGTTCCAATGCATACAACCTCGTAACATCATGCAACAAATTATACATGTATATAAATGTATTATACATGTATTGACTTTTTGGCTATTAACAAATGCGGAGTGATATACACTTATCGACTTTTGGGCTATTGTAACACATAGCCAAGTATATTTCAAGGGATGTCTTCTAAAACTCTAAATTAAGTGAAATTACCGTCAACCAAATTTGTTTGGAAATCAATATCTCCAGTTGAAAGTCCTGTTACGGATTTTAAAATTTTCAAAAGTGAAACTGATAATTCGATATTTAGCCAACATCGAGCAACTACTGGTCGCGATGTCAACGGTTCCACAGACCTCCGTGTAGGGTGGCTCCTGCCGGCTATAAGCTAAGCGTGTTCTGTAGCAATAATGAGCTTCTGTTTTGAGGAAATCCAAAAATGGGATTATCCATGCATTGCTTAAATAAAGCAGACATGACTGAAATCAGCGAATAATTGTGATGGTCGAAAAAGGACTGACTGAACCTGAGCAGTACTGTTAAGTTACAGGCAGAGGTTCAAGTCAGTAGTTCAGCTTCCTGGCACGGCAGGCAACTGAACTGAACTGAGGCAAACTTGGTACAGTATCATTCTCTTCCAACTGAACCTTTACGTTAGATGGAACTTCTTTATCTGCTTCAATGAAATCCACTCACCATTGAAGGTCAGTAGAACTGAACGACCGGACAGACGGTACAGTAACCTTTACCAACATATTTGATTGTATTGCTGAAATGTAGACAATCATTTCTTTGCTTTTTTACTGATATGGAATAGCCTACTTTTGAACTTCTACTGATATGGAATAGCCTACTTTTGACCATTTTTCAGCACAAACGTAAAGGCATTCATTGGTAAGTTGTCAAAGTTCAAAATTTGTAGTCAATTTATGGGGAATTTCATCAAAATGGCAATTATTCCGTGAAAATGGCACAAAGGAGGACTGCAAAATGAAAGAAATTCACAGAAAGATGGCATAGGGAATGAAGAAACATGGGAGTTGTGTGTTGGGGACAAAATTGGCACATCTATGAAGTTGAGATGCCGAGAAGAGTTATCATATGTGCTCCTAATATGGTGTAAATGGCATGTGGAATATCGCCATTTTAATGAAATTCCCCATATTTTGAGTTGTTAGATTTCATACTATAAGACTTTAATTTTGAAAGTAACATTGTTACTAAAAATCTAAAATCAAGGATAAAATAGGATTTAAATGACATTTGAAAGAAATGAATGTAAAATGAATAAAAAAAAATAATGGATTTTTATCAAATATGTAGGGAACATCCATATGCACATCTTTCATATTAAAAAACACCCCATTAAGTAATAAAAATATTCAAAACCTTACACTTAAAATGACAATTATTTTGAGTTTAAATGTAAATTTTACAAATATATTCTGGTTTGTAAAATTTTCAAATTGTAATAACTCTTTTGATTTAGATTTCTTATTATTGCAATAAAAAGTGACTTCTTAGTGTTCATACTGAATAGCATTTTTCATGCCATTTACAAGTACAGAAAATAGTGAAATGAGGTTGCCTTAACAATTAGATTGCCTTGCCTCAAAAAGTTACCTCATGATTCATTGTTTGTCTACAAATTCCACATGGAGGCACATGCAACTCTTTAACCTTGGGCCATGAACCAATATACCAAGTGCCAATCCATACAACACACATGGTTTTTGCATTATTACATCCTTCTACAGTAACAATACATATTTATACAATGTAGAATGTTGTTAATGAAGGACAACCTAATTTTATTATTTTGTGTAGTTTTTGTTGGGAAGGTTCCCTTTTTTACTGTAGTTCTTCCCCTAAATACAAAGACCAACTCATCTACCATGTACCAACTCACCTAAAACTTTAGTTCAAGGTTACATGATGCCCATTTAAGAAAGATTTTGAAATCCAAGTTTGGGCAGGCCTCTTGCTAGGACCTCAAATGTCCTCTCTCTCTCTCAGGGTTGAAGACGTTGAATTATCCTCCCTCCAACGAACCCCGAGGAAGCATATTCCTCACCAAACACAAGATGAGACACCCCGGAACGATGCAAAAGGCAAGGCGTGGATCATCAAGAATGTCATTGCAGAAATGCAGGCCCTGGGCCCAAGGCTTGCCCCCATTGTTCCCCACCCCCCAAATTAAAAAAATTTAAGAATTTAAAAAAATCCAGACCCTGTCAGAGTCTGGTCAAACTCTAAAGTTTTTCAGTGTTTATTTACCACCCCACCCAGAGTCCCAAACTGACGGAAGAATCTAGATTCACTCCCCTTCGTTCGCATCCACCGACGCAGATTATTCACTCCGTCCACGAATATAATCAATTGTTTGAATCCCATCTCCCTGTAGCAGATTGAACACGTCACCCCACAAGACGACACTCCCACTTTGTTTTCCTTTTTTTCCTTTTCCAGAGAGACGACACTCTCCCCGTTCCAGAATATCCACGCCATGGTGTTTGTTTTTGGCTTTACTGTGGAGTGCAAAGGCCTGCTACTGTGCGTGTTTTTCCCTTTCATAATACACCCCTATTTTTCTATTCGCCCCCCCCCCCCCTCCCAACTTCTTCCAGTTGCAGTGGCAGGGCGTTTTAGTGTTGCTAAAGTGAAGACGGACGCCGGTCGTGAGCGGGGGGCTATAGATAGGAAAAAGGAGTGGAAGGTGAAGGAGGGGAAGCTGCACAAGCCAGATGCCCTGGTGCAACAAAAAGGGTAGCTAGCTAGCTAGTAAGTATTCGCAGGCACAGCATTCGAGGTGGTGGCCGGGCTTGGTGTTGGCCGGTGTTGGAGACGGAGGAAGAATCGTCAAGTTCTCCAGGACAGTCAGTGAGTGAGTTGCAGCAAGAAGCAACCGCAAACAATCAAAGGCTTGAGAGTGGGAGGAGATCATATACTAGGCAGTGGTTTTGGGAGGTTATCATCGTGGGAGGGGGAGCTAGTGGGGGTTCCATGAGCGGCTTACCTTCAGCTGGGGGTGGCCATGGCGTTCGGCACCGCCTAGGCTTACCTGATGCGGTCTCGGAGTTTCTGGCTCCGGCTGCAGCAACCCCCGAGGCCACCAACAAACGCAAGCGACGGCCTGCTGGAACGCCTGGTATGCTCCATGATCTCTGGGGAGCGATTCCAAAGATTAAAATTCCTTCAAGCGCAGCTAGCTTCACGTTGGAAAGAGTAGTGTTCGAAGTCTCTGGGTAATGAAGCGGCTGTTTTGAACCGTAGTTTTCGTTCTACCGCCTTGTGCCGTGAGAGATAGACCACTGCAACGATGAAATCTTGCGCGATCACCTCATCAATCCCGGTCTGTTTCCATTCGTATATTGGCTTGGATATTATATTCTGAGCCAGTGAGCCCAAGTCTTCTGTTGAGGGGCTTTGGAGCTCTTGATAAGTAGTACGGGGTTTGAGTACGTCAAGTTGTAGAAGTTCGACCCTTCATCGTGGCCTCTATCAGTTAAGCCTACTACTAGTTCGTTCGTTCTTACGAAGCTAGTAAGTGTTCACCTCTCGTCTCAGGGTGTTTGCCAGTTTTAGCACTCCGTTGGACTGCTCTCCGGGGAGCCAGTATTGTATCACACATGCTGCAACCACACAGTGTTTCAAAATCCTGTCCGGGGCTCAGAATACACAAGTATTTTTCACAGTGGTGCAGACAGACACTCAGGCATCTTAACAAACTGTTTTATTTAAGGCTGAAACGAATCGTGCAGTCGTCGTTGCGTATATGCAATGACCTGGTGAGACGAGACATCGAGATCCTCATCTCCCTGTTAGCCTACATTCAGTGCGAGTTGAAGTCATTGACATAGAGGAATAGACTGGCGGCTTAAGAGAAGTTTGCGGCTCCAATTTTCCTTCACAATTGCACTTCTAATCTTCATTTTGAGTGTGTTCGAGTGCATCACAGTACATTTCTTGAAGCATATGAGCCTTATATTGGAACATATTCAAAGACTAACCAACTGAGTGTTAAGTGTTACAGTCCTGAGGAACCACAATATGAGCGTAGGTTGTTTGACTCGTGGCCTTGTTTTCATTTTGTACGCAGATCCAGATGCGGAGGTGGTGGCTCTCTCCCCCAAAACGCTGATGGAATCCGATAGATACGTGTGTGAAATCTGCAACCAGGGGTTCCAACGCGACCAAAACTTGCAGATGCACAGACGTCGCCACAAGGTACGTAAATCATCTCATATATCCGCCAATCGTGTATGAAAACAGAAATGCAAATGCCCACCTCGCTCGATCGCTTGTATTTCAATTGGTTTCTGAGCTTCATGCCTGGTTGCAGGTTCCATGGAAGCTATTGAAAAAGCCCAACACTCTAGGGATGAACAAGCGCGTGTACATCTGTCCTGAGAGGTCTTGTCTTCATCACGATCCAAGGCATGCTCTCGGCGACCTTGTGGGTATCAAGAAGCACTACCGGAGGAAGCATTGCACGGAGAAGCAGTGGAAATGTGTGAAATGCTCCAAGCGATATGCAGTCCAGTCCGATTACAAAGCGCACTTGAAGACCTGTGGCACCAGAGGTCACTGCTGCGACTGCGGTCGTGTCTTCTCTCGGTATGTCTCCAGTTCAGTTCAACGGTACATTTTATTGTCTTCCATGGAGTACTTGCAACGTGTCTGCCTTCCTGAACACTCACATGTATGTTTCTCATTGTCTTGCTTGCACTGACAAGACCAAATATTGAAGTCCCCACTCTTGTTCATTAGATTTCTTCGGGTGAGGTGGTCACGTTCGTATAATATGCGGTGTTTCAGAGAGCCTAAGATTTGACCAATAGCTAGAACTGGTATAGATTTGAGATTCCCACAGGGCTACTGAAACTGCATAAATTAATTTCACTGAAACTCACCATTATAAAGAATATGGGGTTCAATTAAGTTTCCTCTGGTTTTCTGATTTTGAGCGTAGTCTCTTTTGTAGAGTACTTGTGAACTAGCTTTAGCGCATTTTTAACTTACATGCTGTGATGAAACACACATCGCAGGGTGGAGAGCTTCATCGAGCACCAAGACAGCTGTGGAGAAGCGAAACACAAACAAACCCCGATAGTAACTGAAAGAAAGCCACCAATATTTCATCAAGACATCACCGACAGACTCTCTTACGACAGTCGGAGTCAATCCAGCGACACCACGCAAGGCATGTCGCTCGCACAATCCGGAATCTCAGACACCGCCGGCGCGAGATCCGCCGACTCTCAATCTTTGCAAACTCCTGCCGACGTCGACGAGCACTCCCGGAGGTTGTTAGAATCGCAACAGCCCGCTTACAATGCTGCTCTCCCTGCCTGGCTCATCGAACTTCGGGGCAACCAACTGGCGCGGCTGCCACCGTCCAAGCCACAAGCTCCACCCACAAACCCAAATTTTCCGGGCCTCATCAGTGATCACTGTTCTCTCAGTTCCGCAGTTTCAGCGGTTTCCTTCACGACGTCGAAACCCCTTCCTGAAGATCTCAACACGCCGTCGTTGAGCCTCTCCATCGGCAGGACGGGATCGGGATCGGGATCGGGATCCGTATCAGTTGATCACGCTACATCAGTCGACATGCCGTGTTTGCGGCTCTCCATCGGACCTTCCAGCGCTGAGATGTCGGCCTCCTGTTGCCCATCACCTTACGCCGACAGGAAGCCCAGTTTTGGGAATTCCAGAGAGTCGTTAGCTTTGGCTCCTGCTCCGGTTGGCGGACTTCCTGATAGTCCGTTACAAGATTACAAGTTATCGAGCTCTCAGTCCTCTAATTCTTCAGCAAGAGCAATCGCTGGACATGGTCTATCTCTGTGGAATCCAGAACGAGAAGCTCGGAGGCCAATTTTGGAAGCTGGACCAACTGGGAGTACTACTCCAGACCAGCAGGCAGCTTCGTTGGGAGATTTCCTGGCGCAAGCTTGGCGACCTGGGGCAATGCAAGGTTGTGGGAGTCGATGATCGAAACTGTCGTTCTCATTGACGTCTTTGGAGGGGAATTACATTCGACGTCCAGTGTACTGAGAGGTCGACGTCGATCACGAGGACCGTGAGTCAGAGACGTACACGAGGTAGGACATGTTTTGACGAACTTCGTACTTGAAATCCCTCGTTGCCATGCCACTAGCGGCTGAAGGACTAGCTAGGACTGTACATATACACATTCGGTCAGCGATGCACAGGCTAAGTAGATAGGGATTTCTCAAAATGAGTTTTGAACTTTCAATCTTTTGAACATGGTAATAACTACGATCGGAATGGGAGTTAGTGGCCAGGCTTGTGAACTACATTTCATTTACGATGGGAATACTTTTAACCAGTTCAGTTAAATTACATCCACCGTTGCAGATTGTGCGTCGTTGGATGAGTGTGGCGAGTGTGGGTGTGAAAAACCGTGATTGAGCTGTACTTCTCTGCTTAGGTTTAAAGACCGACCGAACGTATTAGCATGTTCATGTTGCTTTTGTCAAGTTTTACCCTGTTCGCAAACTTGAACTTTGGAAGATTTGTTCAAATTGACGACATTCATGACTTTGGCGTGGTTAGGCCATGCGGCCTGATACCAAAGTCTATACCCGTCCTAGTTTGTGTCCTGAAATTAGACCCTAGACCCTTGTGAAGATATGTGTCACAGTTTTTGGCTTGTGGAACATCGCCAATTTAACGAAATTGACGTCTCTGGGTTTTGATCAGTATATTTGAAACATTGACAGCTAGCATCAACTCCTTTGATGGGAAAATCAAGACTGCATGTGAACCAGGATCATTCGTCAACATTGTACGTTAATATGGCGGATTTCCTGTTTCCGTGCAATTGGCGCTGTTTCATTCGCCTCACTGAAACCTCAAATTGTAAGGCGGAAACAGTCCCTGTTTTTGGAGCTCTGGGCAATTTTGGTGCTCTGAAACATCAATGCCATGTTAGCGAATATGACCATGCGGCATACGCACATACCATCTATAATTGGTCATACTACATAAGTGCATGCTGCTACAAGGATCAGTAAGCATGTTTCAGAGTGCCAAAATTGTGACATAAATCCTAGTGCTCAATGTTCTAGGACCAGGCAGTGTCATCGTTTTGACGAATTCGACGATTAGTCCTCCAACTTCTTTTTTGAGGGTACGCTCATCATACTTGTTAAAATGGCATCGTTCAGAGTGCTAAAAAATAGGCCATATGTAGATCTAAGGATCCAGAAGAGCGACTGAAAATGTATCAATTAATATCTTGTAATTTTAATGAATATGACGATGAAATCTTGGATGGAAATATTTGTGATGAATTCACTCCTAGAATTGGAATTGAATTTGTAACTGCTAGTGAGACTCAGTCATGAGCGTCGGAACGTCAATTTCGTCAAATTGGCGATATAATTCCATTCCTTTGGCGTGGTTCAGGCCTGAAATCAAAATCTGTAACTGTCCAAGTTTGTGGCCTGAAATTAGACCTTTGTAAAGACATGTATCATAATTTTTGGCTCGTGGAATATCGACAATATAAGGAAGTTGACGTTAATCGGCTTGATGTTTATCATTGCATGCCTATTCACAGCTGAAACTGTCCAACAGAGTACTGTTGAAGCAGGATGCAGGAACTTAAAGCAACGCGAGTTACGTTCGAGACCAGAGCTGGGAATTGAATTGGTAAATCCTCAGTCAGTGCCCTGCGATTCCCAAACTCGAGGTACGAGAAGGCGGTTCTCTGAATGCTAGAGATAGAAATCAATGTAAGTATTCATGAGAGAAAAACTGATCGCCTGTTGCGTAATTAATCTAGTTGTCATACTTTATGAATCTTATGCAGGTGAGAATTTGTTAACCAGACAGTAGAGGGTCAATTTTATTACATTGGCACTTAGTTCTACTGCAGATTTGCAGTCCTCGTTGGCTCGTTTTCAGAGCTTTCAGTAGTTGAGTGTCACAATTTCGGCGCTTTGAATCTTACCAACTTATACAACAAAAATGGACTTTAACTTAGTTGCCGTAATTAAACTGTCAGTTGGTACACGATAAGGTAATAGATGAGGCCGCTCATTTTTCCCTGAATAAATTTGCGTCGACACACAAATTTGGCACCTTCAATAATATTACAATTGCTGGAGTCTTAAACTCGCAGGCGGTTGGAAAATCTGAACACCAACGTTGCCAAACTATCAAAGGAAGATCCGAACATGTAACATAAATTACGGAGTAGTAAGTAGCGGAAAGTTTATAAAGAAAATACATACGAGCAAGGCGTTAACGAACCTCTGCATCTGAAGGTGTTATCGTCAAATCAGGGTCATGTCGTGAGCGAGGTCGCTGTTGAAGTTGCTCATGCATCATCCCATGTGCACGTTATAATTGACCCCAGCGAGCCTGGTTGATCTTAAATACATGACTGGAATGGATCGATAAGAATATTCACGGTACAGTGATTTGTCCGAAGGAATTTAAAATCCCGAGGAAGTAGCATGTGGAACGAGGCAGCAATATTGTCAGCCCCGGCCTGCAGCCAGGGGAATGTTAAGATCAACTCTGAGCACGTACTAGCTAGCTAGTATCCCAGTAATTTGTGTCTCCACTGATCGATGACATTTGGTCAGTGAGAGAGTACCAGAACCGGTCCAGACGGCAGGTCCATAGTGTCATTCCAAAGTTAAAAGGCCAGCAGATATCGTCCGCCACGTACGAGTACGAGCACCAATGCCTCTCCTGATTTGGGCCGCAGGTGCGACTTCGAACAAATCCTAAATTGCAAAAGTGTGGTATCCTGAGTTCCTGACTCTTGAGGCTGCCCTTCAGATTTGAATTTACTCCGAAACTATTTATATTAATAAACTTCCAAAGCACATATGTAGTTCGGAAGTCCTGTAATTCTGACTAGAGTACTGCCTGGCTCTAAGTCTCTAACCTAGCCTTGACAGTCGACTCTTTACCATGATGAGCACAACAACTACGAATGGGGTTTAAGAAAGGAGAATAATCTCGTCACTCAATACTTCAGATCAATTCAATACGGACGTACAGGGACCTCATATTGAATCCTCAGTGTGCTGAATGTTCTCCCAGGGTTGACAAATGCTCCCTCACTAATTGTGGGATCATCTACCCTGGCTGGAATTTTTTGCACACTAGGGATTCAAGACGACGTCCCTGTAAGACATATATATTTGTTAGCATGACAAATTAAATTTCAAGAACTTGGCAGTTACTATACCTCAGATGGGAAACTCCGAATCTCGATCAGATTCATACCAATCTTCATGTTTTAGAGCTGTGTCACATGAAGATATATTTCACAAATTCGGGCTTGTCGAATATCGCCAATTTATTTAAGGAAATTGACGTTCTACAGTCATGATCGTCCGTCAGCTTGAAAAGTGATCGATTCTCAGTTAAGTAGAGCATGCATGACTGTCCAGGTGTCTCCGTGTAGTGAAATGAAGCCTTGTAAACCAGAATCAACCTGGGTGATTGAAATGACAGAATGTGGACGGTCCTCCACAAGGTACGGTCAAGGTAGGTTAACAATGAAATTCGTAAGAAAATAAAGCACTTACACTTGAAGTAACCATAGCTAGATATTGGTGGAGGTAATGAAGAGAATATCGGTACCTAAAGATAAGAAACGGAGCCCGGATACTCACATGCCGGAGTAAACTACATTTACGCACCGGGTTTACTGAACGTACGGCCCGTAAATTTTGTTGAACATCTGTGTCACACACGTACGGGGTCGTATATGTAAACGTAATTGGAACTTGAATCACAATCATCGCATTCATTCTGGATGTTACCCCAACGGCTGAGCAGCCCATCAGGCACGTACTGCTTACAGAACATCACCAATATAACATATATCGATCTCGTCATGGAAGTGACATAAACTGTAATGATTTAGGGATTATATTAGGTGCCTCTGCAGCTTGAAGTTATAATAGCTTAAAATTTAGTGATAGCGATTGACAACCATGTAGATGTACGTACTCGATCGGTAGAATTTAAAAATGTATACCAAATTGCCAAGTATTTTTAAGTCACTCACTTCAGTCTTCAGTTCCAACATCCAAACAATTCGTTACCAGTACTCGATCACCGGCTTGTGTGAATGTACGAGCTTCGTCACTGAGTCTGTGGAAGAGTACCCTGGCATCTATAGTGATGTCCATTTGACAGACATCAAGTAGTGCTCAGCTTTACATTGTCACCTTGCTGCAAAGTCACTGTATATTAATTCTCTCCTTCGCAATATAATTTCGGATTGGCAGTAAAAGCTACAAAGCAAATGAGTAAGTTACAGTACTGTAATACGGAGTACTATCTATATATTTCTGAGCTGAGCAATATATCATTCACACAGTACTTTATACCGTTGATCCTCTAAATCACCTGGAATTTGCTGTTAGTTAGCAAGCTGTCTACGTCTACGTATTTTATCAGACAAGGGTTTAAGTAGAAGACGCTGACCGCGCCGCTAACGCCTAAAATAGCAACTCAGATTAATTATTTAAGGTTGCTGTCCGGCTGTTTCCTTGTAGAGAAGGAAAAATCAGCATCTGAGACTATTACCTCATGGGCATATATACATATAAATATACACACACAGCTACTCGGCCAATAGAAGACTGAATAATAAATTTCTTATTCTGTCAAGTGGACATCACTATATAGGTACAACATCTTTAAAGATCAATTGCATGTACAGCTTAATGTGTAAAATCTTTATACATTTAAAATTGTAATACTGATCGAATTGCATCCGGCCAACGTCATATTAGTTAGAAACTTGGAATAATGGTTAAATTTCAAAAGATTTGGCACTTTTCCAGGCTCTCGATCGACATTTGGAACCTCAGGTATGCCTCTCGTTGTTTACTTTTCAGATGAAGCTCCAATGTCACCATTTTTGCCAACTTCACTAACATGAAGATAACTTGTTGATTAATATAATATCATATTTCAGTCGTAGCAACCTACTGGTAGCGACTGATTGTTCAGGAGTAGCAGCTGGACCACTGCTCCGGTTCTCAAGTGTGATCTACTGATCAAGCAATCATGGGTTCTACTGCTTGACGAATGCAGTTGACCGCTCGATCACCGGGCCCCCTGTGCCACGTGCAAAGTCAGGGCTTGCTCTAGCTGATCAATCAATTACCTGAACAAGAGTCGCAAAGTTAACTTAAGCCTGGTTTACGTAATCACGTAACATACATCTACATAATGATCTGATAACTAGGACTGGTATAGATTTACGTTTCAGGCCTCGCTTCCTGAAGTCGTCTGAATGCCGCCAACTTTCACAGAGGACTACGCAAGCTAGCCTGCTCTTGCCTCTTGGTCTCCGTGAATCTTATTAGTTAACAGCTCACGTATGCATTGCATATGTTCCTCATACATACCGAGCTGTGAATCGACTATCTTTTACATGCAAAACTTAGCCTGTGGCTGCAACAAAGACATTCAGAAAGCTATGTAGCTAGCTGATGAATCATCCCTTGCAGTACGTACGACCTCGACGTACAAATCTACACCTTCGACGGTCGAAGTCTCGTAGTACACTGTCTACACTCTCAAATTCATTCTCACAGTACGTAGAATATCGACCCTAAAATGCTTTTGATCGAGTGTGTAAGGTAAGAGACCCATTTGTGCCACTTTCAAGCCTTTATGTATCTAATATGTAGATTTGGAAACTTGAAATGAACGCTGTTGATACATATCGACACAAGTACAGCAGTGAGGAACTTAGGGTGGTTTCTGCATTAATAGTGGCACAAATTGGGTCGCGGCCAAGTGAGTGATTATCTGTGTGTAGATGTTGCAAGGCGAAGCCGTCGGCAGTGAGAGAGGGGCTATAGATAAGTGAGAGAGGGACTGTAGATAAGTCGAGTGGAAGGAAGGGGGAGGAAGATGATTGCCTTCAGACAACGAAGGCGTATTCCTTGGCACAGCATCCGACTTCTGTGCTGCCCAGTGTTGACAGAGATCTAGAAATCATCGGCCACAGCAAGGCGTAGAGACCCTAGCCTGTCTTGAGTATTGTAGCAGAGCAAACTAGAGTGGAAGTGATCACCGGCAAGGGGAGGAGGGTTCCATGAGCGGCTTACCTTCATTTGGGGGTGGCCATGGCGCTCTGCACCAACCTGCTGTGGCCTCGGAGTTTCTGGCTCCGGTTGCAGCAAGCACCGGGGCTAACAAGCGCAAGAGACGCCCTGCGGGCACGCCCGGTACGCTCCTTGTAGTTGATACCCTTAGAAAGCAAATGCAAACTAGTATGAAACTATGAGCTTTGGCTATTTTAATTACCTAGTCCAGCGAGAGGTGGTGAGCCACTTCAGAGGTGCTCTTTAGTGATCAAGGCCTCGAAGTATTGTGTTCCAACATTTTAGGCTGTCTGCACGTCTTTCGGACCTCATTGGGTTCTCTAGCTGGTGCTTCTTCTTTACAGTAGCTGAAACATTTTAGAAGATTCAGTGCCTACCATTCAATGCCTACTACGTACCTACGTCCGTACACTCCTCGAAGAAGCAACAAAGTCCTCTCTGTTTTCCACACTTAGTAGCCTAGTAGGGTGTAATGTATTATGTATATATGATGTGTCAATCGGCTGAGGTTGCTTTTTTCTAAAGACTAATTCAATCTCTCTAGTCTTACGATCATGAAAGTCTAATTGTCATATTTGTTGAATTAATGATGTGAACTACTGAATTCAGTTCACATCATTAATTCAACAAGCAGACGAAGGTCACATGCATGTGAGTGAAAGATCGATGGGACAGGCTTAGGAAGATTGAGGTAGAAAGAAAGTGAGGAATCAGAGGAATTTACGTGCAAATATCTCAGAAGCATTTATATGGTTTTACAGTTTTACGAAACTACTAACACGAGACTGCAGACGATAATTCTGATTTAAGCTGTGCATGACGCTTGGTCTCCAGTCTCCACTCTCTTACAGTGTAAGATTTTATGCTCATATTCGCAGATCCAGGAGCTGAAGTTGTGTTTCTTTCACCGAAAACTTTGATGGAGTCAGATAGATACATCTGTGAAATATGTAATCAAGGTTTCCAACGCGACCAGAACCTGCAAATGCACAGACGTCGCCACAAGGTTTGCTTTAAAAGTGCTTTCCACTGCACATTCTCACTGTTTTCGAACGAAGCTGTGCACTTTGACTTGCTTGAATATGATTCTGATATCTGGTGATGCTTAATCAGGTCCCGTGGAAACTCTTGAAAAAGCCCAGCGTGGGAACTCACAAGCGTGTCTACGTTTGTCCTGAGAGGTCGTGCCTTCATCATAACCCGGCCCATGCTCTAGGCGACCTTGTTGGCATCAAGAAACACTATCGAAGGAAACACTGCACCGAAAAGCAGTGGAAATGTGAAAGGTGCTCCAAGCGATATGCAGTCCAGTCTGATTTCAAAGCTCACTTGAAGACCTGTGGCACTCGAGGCCATTGCTGCGACTGCGGTCGCGTCTTCTCCAGGTATCCCGTATCCATGTTAGATGTCACTCGAGCAATGCCTGCTACCTGAATTCCTGACCACTGGCTCAGATGTTTCTTTAGTTAGATTAAACCTTCCTACTACATGAACAAGAGCAAAAATTGAGGTCATCGATCTTGTTCAATAGATTTCTACAGGCGGTCCCAGGATGGTCATTTTCCTTCAGAGTGCTAATCTAAAAAATTGCCTAGTACAAGTGCCCACATATATCTCTAACTAAAGGCGAGGGTTAGTAATTATAGATTGGAGATTTCAGTCACGACAGGTCACTGGAACGGCACCAAAAAAATCATGGACATACGAAAATACACTGAAATTCACCATTTTTAAATCAGATTTGGGTCTCTCAAGTTTGGTCTTGATTCTCGTGTAGAGTTCTTACCGGCAATGTCGTTATATTGGCGGTATTCCACTACTTTGGCACTTTCCGGCCGGGCAGCCCGATCAAAACAAGTGACGCAATCTTTAAAGCCATAATCGAGCTAATGTTATCGAAATTGACGATGCTTCAATAATGGGGAACAGCTGCCTCGATAGAAATCTATTCCGAGTACAGCACATGATTGTGTTCTGATGACACGTCCTTCTCCCCAGGGTTGAGAGCTTCATCGAGCACCAAGACACTTGTAATGCCACCAATCAGACGAGCATGCAGCACTCGGGAGGCGCTGCCAGTGAACGAAACCTACTAGTCTCCCAAGACGTCACTGATAGAAATTCGCACGACAGTCCGAGTCAATCCAGTGACACCACCCAAGCCATGTCGTTCGTCCAGTCAGGAATGTCAGAGAGATCCGCCGATTCGACCAAGGTAACCGCTGTGGACGACGGCCACCAGTACTCAGGAAGGATTTTAGCAGCCCAGCAGGCTACGACGACGACCGCTACTTACAATTATGCAGCTGCAATGCCTGCCTGGCTCATGGACCGGCGCAGCAATGAACTTGAGCTTCTGCAACCCCCTGCCAATTCAGCTATTGTCACTCACATCTCCAGCTGTAGGACCCAAGTGAGCTCCATAGATTCGGCAGCCCCAGAAGATGTGAACACGCCCTCCTTGCAACTCTCAATTGGCTCCCTTGTCGACACCAAGCCAAGTCTTAGATCGGTACAGAAAGAGGTCTTGGCTTTGCAAAGCCTGCAGCAAGGTTTTAGCTATGAGTATAATTCTAGACCGAGATCGGGTGACGCTGTGACTCTTGAAATTACGAGGACGGGGTTAAAGAGCTCTCGTCCTCCCTTGGGAAATGATCTCGTATTGTCGATTCGGAGTCAAGGGATCGATGGCTCTGGAAAGGGTGTAGTAAATTCGGTGACTGATTCTCTTGTGCAAGCAGCGACGCCGCGGGCAGGGCCAGATTCAAGCAAGCCAGTTGAGTTGATGTTTGTTCCGTCAAAGAAACAGACGTCGTTGAATCGAAATTCGGAAATGGTGGTGAACTGTAATCCCAATGGCGCTGGGAGCTATTCTTCATTCCACGAAGATCGAGCCGGGAAGATCCATCATTCGGGTACATGTCCTTCCACTTTCCACTGATTCAGATTCGCGTTTGGACACGTTTGGTCATCTTTGTTAAAATGGAGGAATTAAATTTCAAGCTCTACACTGGGCCAGCACTTGTGTTGCTGGCACAGCCCGGGTCTGGATCGGACCTAAAATCCATATCAGAGCTAGTTCTATAGCTCCAAAACACTTCATTTCAACTACCGCGACTTTGGATTTGAACTTTATGGTCATATTCATTAAGTATGGCTGTTTTCTGGAAAAATAAACTATGGCAAGAGAATATTAATCTAGACACCAAGTCATATCTTTGACTTCGCAAGTTTTCTTTTTCTATCCATCCTTCCATGAATTCATTCAGAACATTGCACCTCACCAGGCTAGTCGCATATATAGTTGAAGAATATACATTGTTTTTTTCAACAACTCGGTAGCTCCCACAAGCTTTGAAAGAATTTAGTATCCACCCAGTGAATGCCGGCTCTCGTACATGTTAAACTTGTTTATAGTCAAAGGTAAATACTTAAATTCACAGGTGTGAAGCAGGGCTACTAGCTATATTGAAAATCCCAAGAACTCGAAATCTGAACGATCATGCATGCATGACATCCGTTGTCCGATTATTGCAGAATTGTCAGGACCGGGGTTCACCGCGCGAGGCCCGAATGGCATTGCCCACGAAGCACGTCTGGATCCTGCTACTCCCAGCAGGCCGTCTCTGGATCACATGGACGTCTCTGCGACTGCTCCCCTTTTCTCTACCTCCCCGTCCATCATGAGGAGTCCTGAGACCAACGACGACCTGGCCGCAGCCCGACGCACCCGAGTCGACCAAGCTCGACAAGCAAGCGACGAAGCGCAGAGAGAACTCGCCCGCGCAGACCGTCTCCGACGAGAAGCGTTTGAGCAGCTGCAGCTGGCTTCGGCCGAACGCGCCGACGCCGAAACTGAGCTTGCCAAAGCCCATCGACTGCGTGAACATGCGCAAACGGGCCCCTTGAGCTTGTTTCGAGACCAAGGATTCTCGTTTTGTCATTCCTGTAAATCGGCAATTCAGACACGGCTTCCGAACTTTGGTTCGAGCTGAGATTTTAGTTAATGCATGGCTAAATTAACTCTGGTAGTTGAAGTTGTTCAATGGTATCCTCAATTCCGTTAAATTGGCAAGATTATGGCCTGCCAAATGTTGTGGCATTCATCTGCACATGACTCTAAGAAAATTAGGACTGGTACAGATTTCTGTTTCAGGTCGCGCGGGCTAAGGTGGAACTCTGCTAATTTAACGAAATTGATGTTGAGCACCTATAGTGGTAGTCTCCACATTGCACCCAAAATTGTTTTGTTTAATGTAGGAGATTTGCTCAAGAGAAATCCAAAATGTCCATCTCTGAAGTTTTTGAAGATTTTCATAGTCATTGTTGAGTGATGTTTGAATAAGATCCACCAGGATCTGTAGTAGGATCTGTAGTAGGAATGGAATTTGTACACGAAACGACATTTGTCCAAATGAATTTTCATATTGGATTCCTCTTCTATCAAAGATCACAAATTCAAAATGTATTGTTGATGTATGAAATGCAATGTTATTTATCCATTCACGCAATATATATTTTGTTATAGTGACACAATTATGGGTGACAACAACTGTGGTGGTCATCTGGGCAAACTGCAAAGCTCTCACAACTAAGTTGAGAGCTTCTCAAAACAAAATAGGGTGAATAATCCAATAACTACTAGTATATTAAGCTCAAAATCTTGGATGTATTGATGTATTGATGAGGTGGAAAAGAGATCTATGCTTGTGTGAAAGTTATACACTTGTCTAGCACGAAAGCATGTTTGATATTTGAAGTGATATGAAACATTGCAAAGTAATTATTTTAGAAGTGAGCTTAATGATTGATTTTGATAAATTGATGTATCACAACTACAATAATTCATGGTTTATATTTGAAATGTTCTATGAATTATTTTATAAAGTTTGAAATATACCTAGATTTTTGGATTCAAGGCCATATTTGTTAAAATGAGACAAAGTGTAGTCTCAATTTTATCTTTGACTCGAAGATAAATCGCTATAACTATTCAATTTTGAGACTATTCGGTAATTTGAAACTTTCATATATATATATATATATATAAACCTTTGATTGCCCAAAGGTTGCACTGACTCTCATTTTATCTTGGACTTGAGGATAAAATCACTATAATTGTTTTAGGGTTGAAGTCTCAAAATGACCATTTTCACATTTTGTCTCATTTTAACAAATATGACCATATTGCAATTAAGTGTTGTACTTTTATTTAATTAAAAGGTGTCCCCATTTTGAACTTCAAGACTATAAAAGTCTTAGTTTATTGAGCTTCATACACTTAAATGTCATAACTTTGGCACTTTGAAACTTGTCAAATTAACTAATATGGCTACAATGTCAATAGGAGACATTCTCCAAGGTGTATCAATTGGACTATTGGTGTGCAACACTACAACCTTATATCTATGAAAATGACAAATTTAGTGAATTTTGCATAGTTGGAACCACCCATTGAATCAATGAAACCAAAGAATTACATCAATTTTTGTTCTTAGACCTCTAGATACTTCATTATCATAGTTTTGTCCTTCTAATGCATGTTGTTTTAACAAATATGACTATATATTTTTTTTACCAATCAAAAAAAAATTATTTGTAAATCTTTGTAATTTAAATTAGATTCCAAATTCACATCTTTGATAGTAAAAAATTTTAGTTCTAATTCAATTTTTACTAAATTTTATAAATAGATCATTTTATAATACATTAATTTTATAAGTCAAAGATATTGGAATATTGGAAGGTTATAAGATTAGAATCACAATGCCTCTTGGATAGTAGATTTAGCTTAAATTGCATGGATTTTGGATACATATATATATATATATAAATAATTTATATTTGATGATTGATTGATTGGGATGTTAGGTTCGAAAAAATTTGTAGATACATTTAAAAAAAATATTAGATAGATACAAATATATGTATAAAAAATGATTAGTTTGAATACAAATGGTTTTAGCAATGATACATGATTAGCACACTTTTTAAGTAATCTAGACTTATTCAAACTTTCTTCATGGTTATTGTAAATGTTGCTTTCATTAGTACAAGGCCTAACCTTCTAATTTGTTTGAACAACTAAAAAATAATAATTTATAATTTATAAATAATTCTAAAGTGTAATTTTTAATTTATAAATAATTCTAAAGTGTGATTGTAGGTTTGTTTTTCAAAACTTCACAAGTAAAATTGAAATTCGTTAGAATATAAATAATGTCATAATAAGTTTATTCCAACTCATTAAATCATTAAAATAAAAATAATTTTCAACTAAATTTTTTTAAGAAAAATCACCACTATAAAGTTGTATCATTTTATTTTAGCAATTCAGAATTTTGAATCACTTTTAAAGTTTCATATAACTACTATAGTGTTTAATTTTAAAAAGACATCTAAAATTATAGAATGTTGATATTTAACATAGATGAGATTTTTTTAATTTGATTTTAAAGTTTTACCATTTATTGTAAAAAATGCTTGACAAATTGAATTTTGTCAAAATATTTGACTTATTAAAAAAACATGAAGAATAAAAAAATTCTATTAGAATTGAATCAATTGACTTTAAACATAGATGGACAATTCCGTTAAAATGGCAACCTCTATTTTGGCAGTTTTTATAGTTCAGAGTGGACAGTCTAAAGTGTACAAACATCCTAGACTTTAACTTTCTTAGATGTAAGAAATCTACATTTGTGATAGATGTCACTTTTAGTCTTTTACAATTCAAATTGTGTAGTCTAAAATCTATACTAGTCATAGATTTTTTAAATCTATAAAAGTCCAAGATTCTTGAAAACTATACCTATCCTAGATATCACTTTTACAATTCAGAGTGGACAGTCTGAAAATGGCACATGGAATGCTGCCATTTTAATGAAATTCCCTATATAGCTTAAAATTATGTTTGGAAAATTAGGAAAAAACATGTATCATTAGGGCATAATTCAACCAATAAAGCAGTAAAAGTAGAAGAAAAACATATATCAAATATTTAAATCAACTATGTTTATAGAATTGAAAAACAAAATTGAAATGAATATTTTATAGAACTAAAAAATCCACTGAAGAATAAAAGAATCCCAAAGGTATGTTATCCCTAAAGGACTAGTTTGCTAAATTTGGCAACATAGCAATTTTGGACAAGTATGTGATTGGAAAATTTCATATTTTTGGCCCAAACTTCAATAGAACTTATAGGCAATCAAAGTAGATAAGAAAAAAAATTCTTTTTTACTCAACAAAAATTTGAAATTGATTTTTTAAATTTATAGACACATCAAAAGCTTTAAACCATTCAATTTTGATCAATGGATCAAAAGATATGAGGAGTTTTAGTTTGTGGGTAGTTATAGATTCTTCACTTTAAAATAAACTTTGAAGTCCTTTATTAAATTCAAATTTCAATATTTTTTAAAACAATAAAATCATAGGATGTAGATTGTATATAAAAACATTACAACCATGGAGATTGGCTTTTTCAAGTCCATAATTGAATTCTTAACAATTTTTAATTTGAATCATTCTCTATTTCTTTCTATTTACCATTTATATCCTATATGTTGCACAATTCTAAATGATCAAATATTTTTCAAGCACATAGTCAACTTGCCTAGAAGAATGAATCCATAGAAGCCCCACCAACAAGGACATTTTTTTCATACAAATGTGACCTTGTGAAGTGCAACTACCTTGTTTTTCACAAGGCCAAAAAAAAGTTTGTTAATTCAAATGCTAATTATCTTGCAATCCACATGGTGAAAATTTCTGAAAATTTTTCCACACCTTTTCAAATTATTGTACTATAAGATCCTGTAGTTACATATGTCTGAAAATGAATTTTTTCCAAAATTTGGTCCTTGTACTAAAAATGGTAGTTTGGGAGTGTTTTTGTTGAAAATATAGTTAAGAAACTTAAAGGATTAAGAATTTATCATCATGTAATGAAATGTAGTTTACCACTTAGGACTATTAGGTGGTATTGGTTCAATTGAGATGGTAGAATCCACTTCATTCCTCTATGATAAACTTGTAAACTACCTTGTGATTGCATTTGGATATTAAATGTAATTATGATGTATTATATGCTGTATTTTGCTACAATGTAGATGTTTTCTTTTCAAATAGAATTAAGTTCTTTTGTAGTTATAAAAATATGACTAATATTTGAACTTTTAAATTTTTCAATACTATGACTATGAAGACTAAGCCACAAAGAAGAAGGACAAATAATGATTATAAAATTTGAAGAAAATAGATAAATTGACATTTTAATATGTAAAATCCAAGAAATATTTGAAAATCAATTATTTAAAAATTAAACAATTTAAAACAATTCTAAAGAGATGGTTATCCTTTAATATAATCACCAAAATAATACTTTTTATGTTAACATTCAATTTGTATGAGCACAAAAAAAATTCACTTTGTAGAATGTAGATTTCTTTTATACCATATAAAATTAATTATTTTGTTTCTTTCATGCAATATTTCTTAAGGTATGGTCCTTGGTATGGCCAAACTTGGACTTTGTTAAGAAGGCTGGAGCAATTTTAGCAAAGACCACAAATTCAATAACAAATAAGTCTCTTTTACACCACACATTTATTCAACACTCTTCTTTTTATTATCTCAAATATTTCTATAGAGGTTGTTCACACTCAAGGAAGGGATTTGTCAAATTTTGTCTTCACAGTCTCAAGTTTAATTGTTATTTTATTTTGTTTGTATTTGGGATTCACACTTGTAAGGATGGAGTACTAGAGTTTGAGTGATGCTAGATAGTATTCATACACATGTGAACGTACAAACAAAACAATATTCTACTCAGACAATGCTCAAGAGACCAAAATTAAAACCCTAGCGCCCTTGTAATCATAGGGCAATCATCCTATAGGGCAATTTTACATAACATTCACAAACACACAACAATACCCTAATAGAAGAATGTGAGTAGAAACACAACAATAGATTCTAGAGCATTAGTAAAAATTTAAGAGGTTGTTTGACTTTCAATAGTAATACAAATACAACAAAAATAAGAATTAAAAATTAATAGTTTAAAAAATTAAAATGATCATTTTCTACTATATTTTAGATGAAGTGAAAAAATAATATTTTTAATATTTTTAAATATATATATATATATATTTATTTTTTGTATTTTATTTTTTGTTCCCATATATTTGCATTGTTGTTAGAAGTCAAACGACCTCTTCAAGTCCCAAATTTTCTCCAATGATAAGAGCAGAGATTAACATTGCACATAAAACCATGTGTGGCCATATTTCTAATCTAGTAATAAAGAATTATCCTCTCTAAATACTATAGATTAGCTCCAAACATCTCAAAATTATGGATTATAATCAAAATTACTCCTAATTTATAGATGAACTTTGATGTTTTATTTTTAGAAAATAAAAAAAATTCAAATACAATTAAAAAATTGCCATCTTTTTTAACGTGAAGGGAATTTTGATCAAGTAATTATGAAAGTTGAGGGCAAATATAACAAGTAGATAGGATACATTAGGATGTTGATAGAGTTTTAGACAAGAATGGTAAACAAGGAAAACTTTAAAAGTAGGATAGTTGCATAGATGGGTGTTTCAATAAACTGATTACAAATATGTTTTCAAAAAATGTTAGCATTACAAAGGCTCTAGGTCACAAATGGTCAAGTCTTTTCACAATTTTTTGGCCCAAAATACTTAACTTGATTATAAGACATTTATATAGTTGGATCAATAACTTTTCAATTTTTAATAGAAGTATGGGACCTTTAAAGTGTAATATGTGGACTTTCCTCAATATAGACTTTTTTGAGAATATAGATACATTTAAATGTTGTCTAGTGACTTTATTATGAGTGTTTTTAATATTTTGCTTGAGTGAAATGCGTCTCATATTATAAGAACTTCTTTTAATATAGAACTAGGGACTTTTTAGTAGTTAAAAAGGTCAAATTTTGGGGATGTTTTTCTAATAAGTAATTATCATTATTATTATCATTATTATTTTTCTATTGTGTTTTATTTTAGAAGATTAAGGCGGGACGTCCTTCACTTTGAAATTTTTTCTATTTATTTCCAATGTTACTAAAAGGAAATAGCTTTCAATTTTAATGACTTAAAGTGAGGCCACAGGCACCATTTTTGAACCACTCATCCATGCAACTACCTAGTAGGCAAGAGAAGGAATTAAAGAGTTTTCCCAAGAAAGTTAGGTGAGTTAAACAAGAAGGTAGTATAAGAGTGCCGTGAAGAGTGCTCAAGAAATTTCAAAGAATTACACAAAATAGTATATTTCACAACAAAAGTATAGAAACAAACTTAGCTAAAGACTCCAAGACTTGTGTTGACAAGATTGTGGTTCCCACAACTTGCCTTCAATATATACAGTCACTATGACTTAATTTTTTTCAAAAACAACTAGTAGCCTCTTAAAGGAATTAAGAAATCATAGGGGTCACTAGGTGGTTTTAAAAAGCTGCATGTCTAGTTTGGAAGAGTCACTTGAAGGTTTCAAATAGTCACATAAAATATTATAGAAGTTTCCTTACAAAAATATGTGGAATAGTATTCAAAAAAGGTTTGACTTCTATAAATTCCTACAAAGGTAGGAAAAGCTATCCAAGATGATGGAAGGTATATGTCTTGTGACACTTACCATAAATGATAGATAGACCAAGACCATAGATCTTTTTTTCTTAAAGGTGACCCAAATCATTGATGTAATAGTTGATGCAGAAGAAAACCACATAGATAAATTATTTATTATAAAGTAATATTAAAAGGTAATGATGGATAAGGATGGTGAAATCATTCAAATGTTCTAAAATTGCAACCTTTTTAAGATAAATGTTGTTGAATCTTGTAAGATTAAAGAAAATTAGTTTGGTCAATTTGTTCATTTGGTGAATATGAATTAAAAATATTTTTTGAAATAGGCTAATATTAATTCTATTGATCTATATAAATGGTGATGAATGTATAATAGGTTCTATCAACTTTTTATTGTCGTAATTTGATAGGTATGTACTATGAAAAGATTTTTATAAATTAATATATAGTAATAAGAAACTACTTTCAAGCTATGTAGATGAATATATAATTATAACATTCTTAAACCATGAAAAATAATTTTTTTATAATTTTGAATTGATTTATAAATTCTTTACATTGATATTTTGGTACAAGTAATATACTTTGACAAAAGAAAAATGGACTATCTAATCTTTCATTCATCCATGAACTTATTAAATGCAGTATTGTCAATAAATAAGAAATAGTTGGGTTTATAAATTTCTTTTGCCTTGACCTTAAAATGTTTAATTTTTAATTATTTATTTTTAATTATAATTTATTTATAAATTGAATCAAAAAGTTTTTTACTAAAGTTATTTCAATTATTGTATTTGATTCATGTAGAGTGTCTAATTTATGAAAACTCTATTAAAGTACTATTTATGAATAGTTCTAAACTATTTTCATTTAATTGATGAATACAAACTAATTGTATTAACATTGTTTCAAAGCTAAAATTGTATGAATATAAGCTTATATTGATTATATTCAATATCTTCAACTATGATTATATTGATTTTAATATTAATTCCAACATTTACATTATATTTTTTAAATCAAACCCATTAATTAATTGAAATTCACAATGGTAGGGAATTTTATCAAGTATAAAATTTTAACTAAGGTAGAAGTCTCCCTTTAAATTTTTTTTAAGTACTAAAGTACATTTAAGGTAGAATTTGTTAGAAAATTTCATTTTTTAGTGCACTGAGCATAAAAAATAAAAACATTGAACTACCATAACATTTATAAATGTAAACATTCAAAATTAATACATTGAGACTTTTAAATATGTGAAAATAATATAAATGACTTGCAAAATAAAATCTATTGTCACTATCTTGTCATAATCAAACATTATAATCTCTTCATATGAATAATTAAGCATAGTGGAATTTGACACACATGCATTGTAGCAATAGTAAAATGTATTTCAACAACAAATTTTATAACATATTAATTACTTTAAGACTATGTAGGATGATTGCAAGAGACATTTATTGATTTTGCTGCATTTGGGATAATAATAAGGTTATTATGAATTTAAGTGAAAAAATTAGAATTGTTTAGTAAATATAAAATAAATTCTTAAAATAAAATAAAAAATCAAGATGTAAAATAGGCATGAGTGCTTGATAAGAAAATCTTGTATTTTTTGAAATTACAATACAAAAATAATGGTCAAATTGAATATCAATTGCCAAATATGTGCAATAGAGAACAATACAAATGTTTCTTGCAATCACCCTTTAAGGTCATTGAACAACAAGCCTTCCATATTGGTAAGGATCTCGAATAAACTTGGGCTTTTAGAGCCAATAAATATGAACCTTACCTATATTTTACTATTTTATATGTAATGGGAGTTTTGCAAAGCATTTATGAAACCTTAATGTTAAATGCATTTCATATGTGATGGGAGCTATAGAAAATTCATTATTTCATGACATAAATACATCTTCTTACTAAAAACCATTATATTTTACTTCAAAGAACTTAAAAAGTAATATATATGAAAATTCCAAAATCACACACAAGAAAGCATCATTAGAAAGAGTTTGGGGGTGAATCAAGAACCTCACCTTGTAAACTTTGTATCGTAGTAATTATCACAAAATACACTTCTTTAAAGTAGGATGGGATACTCTACATTGGTGCCAATTGACATTTACAGTGTGTCCATTACTAAAGCTCTGTGAAGTGACCTTAACAAAGTGAACAGAGTGAAGCCCCATCATGCCCTACAAGCACCTCTTTACTTTCAAGGGCACGGCACTAAACTAGCCTTGGACTCACTATATTTTTGTTTCTTGATGTGCCTTCTATCCTACACTCTATTGCTCAATGAATGCCATTATGAAATGACCGTGCTTACAAAGGCTTGCAAAGACAAAAATCACCCAACTACTACGCAATAATGTCTCCCCAAAAGTGGTCCTATTTCTAAATATAGAATCCACAATGAAGCACCAAAATAATTAGATGCCACAACAAATTTAGAAGGTCTTCTAATAATAATTCTTTCCCAAACTCTTTATTTTTTAATATTTGTGCAATGGCCAAGTAATGTGGTTGCATTGTGAATGCTCTAATCCATTTCAAGAAGTTTGAGACCTTCAAAAGGCTGTTTAAGGGAGGTTCCCTATGTTAGGAACCTTTGCAATGTTGGACAAATTATTAAATTACAAAAAATTAATAAATTAATAATAAATTTAATAATTTATATATAAATAGAATTAATTGTGATAACATAATAAAAATAATAATCACAATTTGATGTAGCAATAGTAGTACCACATTAAATTTTAGAATTTTAGAATTTTTGATTTATTAAAAAAAAATCTATTTTTCTATTCTTTTCTATTTTATTTATACTTTCCTATACAATGCAAGCCCTATATTAAGTGTATTTTGCTAGAAAATTTAAAATTTTTAAGTTTTAATTTAAAAAAATTCTAGATCTATTGTTATCTGTTGTCTAAGGATTGACGGCCTTCTTTAGGCCTCAAACTTCTTGTAATGCAGTTTGAGTGAACCACCATATACTGATTTTGGAGCCACAACTAAGGTCATCATTTATTTTTGTTGCCACATTTGTCCAATTCTATTCAAAATCGCCAACTACTTTTGCCATCATCCCTTTGGTTGCCACGAAGGTTATCATCATCAATTCTTGGGATGTTTTTCTTGTATTGATTGTACCTTAACCAAACATCCAATCCTTTATGAGTGCTTCTAAAATTTTGTCTCAAGCCATTTTAACGCCTCAACAAATGGCCCTATAAGGTAGGCAATCCATTCTTGATCACCTCCCATTTTGGCAATGTAGGTTGTTGTTTTCCCGTGTAAGAAGTGATGAACAATGATTAATTATGGTACAATTCTCAGTGAAATTGTGGTGCATTATGGTTGGCTATAAGACCCTCAAGTCTCAATATTGCAACCAACCCTTGATATTTTACAACCAACCCTTGGTTAAAAATAAGAAAGTCTATATGACTAGGGTAGGTCAAACAGAATCTTAGCTAAAAAATTCATAGTAATTATGTTTTGAGAAATAAAAATCTGGAAAAATTATAAAAACCTTTTGAATTCTATTTTTGCACATGAAAAAAAATCCTCATTGAAGAAACCTACCCTATATATACATGTATGTGCTTTAATAGTGAGAAATGGATTGCTTCCTTTAATGACCCAATTTTTTTTTGATGAACACCTAAGCTCTAAAGTTATTTGAGTAAAAGATGCTCACAATCCAATAGAAAAATAATGATTGTCCCCTTCAATGTATTTGTTATTCATTTAAACTATTTGTAATTTTAGATTGCAGTAGATTTTTGGGATCTTTTTTAAAAGGGATCTGTTGGAGGGGATCTTTCTTTTTCTACAGAACATATGTATTATTTGTTGCATTTTAGTCCAATAACTAGCGGTTGGCGCTTGCTATGCTACGCATTCATCATTATAATTTTGTAAGAATTTTTATGTATTAGATAGAATGTAGAACAAAAATTTCAATAAACCTTCAAATAAAAATGACTAAAATCTTTGTATAATTTTTTTTATAAGTAAGCATATATTGAAATGTACAATAGAAATTTATTGAATGACAAATGAAACATATGCAATGGTAAATACTATAAAAGATACACATACATTAGAATGCATTAGAAATTTAACTCCATTGTTACAGAAAATGGCAACCCAAATTGAATGAGAAATTGAAGATTTGAAAAGAAAAACTTATAAATCTCAAAAACTTTGTGAACAACTTAATTGTTGTGGAATCCAAAATCGCTTCAATTGAATAAATTTCTCAAAATCATTTGGTAGTAGCAATAGAAAATTAAAATTATGAAAGCTCAAAGCTCATAAAAGCACAAAATCATAGAAGTGCAAAGAAGTGTAAAGCCAAGAGAAGCAATGGATTTGCTACATGTATAATATCATCCTATGAATCTTCTTTAATATCACCTTAATTGCAACAACTATATTATTTCTATAATATCACCCTTTATAAAAAGTGATATTACAAAAGTGATTGCAAACTATTACTCTATTTCTGTAATATCACATTGTGTGAAAATATGATTTCTATGTATGCATGATTGAAAATATTTTTACAAAATATTTAAAATAATTATTTTAAAGACTTATTGAAATCATTATCATGCATTCTATTCAAATATATCAAAATTTTACTAATATGTGATACAATGAATGCGTAGCATAGCAAGCACAAGCCCCTAGTATTAATGGTAGCATTTGTGATATTATAGAGGGAGTTATGATTTTAGTAGTATGATGATGATTTTTTGAAGAAGGCTTCAAAATTCAAATTTTAATTTTTTTTTTAAATTTAAAAATAAATAAATAAAAAAAAAAAAAAAAAAAAAATATATATATATATATATATATATATATATATATATATATATATATTTCTAAAAAGATTATATATTAGAACAATCAAACCCATGTGATTTTTAAAATAGGAAAACAAAAAGTGAAAAATCTCAAGAAAACATATATAATTGCATATATAGAAAATCTAAACTAAAATAAGTAAAAATTGGCGATTCTTTAAAACGTTTTGGAGTTGAAATTCTTCCAATGAAATGGAGACTAATTTTTTTTTGGATGTTTAGAGGTATGTGCACAAAAAAATTGTCTTTGTATGCAGTAGCTCAACTAGAGATCATATTTATTATTTTTAGGTGACCTTTCACATTTCCTTCATATCAAAAGTGGAAACACGGTCCTTGAAGCTCACTTCATGATCATTAATTTTAGGTACTCTAGAGTTCAAAAAACTTATAAAAACTTGATTTGTGATAAATTAATAAAATTAACCTTTAATTAGATTTTTTAAATTCAAAATATATCAAATACAAAATAAAAGGTGACAATGTGCCAAGCATCTTCTTTTAAATATTCAAATCCATTCTTTCTATAATTGAATACTTATGATAGAATATATGAGGGATGCATAATGTGACCCATTTAGTGCAAGTGTTTTGTGGAATCACCCAAATAATGAAATGAAAAATGAAAAATGAAAAATTAGAAGAACAATTAAATTAGGGTATTGCTAAATTTCTTAAAGTTCAAGCCTAAGAGAAAAAAATCTCTATTTGAACTATAAACAAATTTATTTAATCAATGTAAAATCTAAATTTGAAAAAAATTCTATAAAAGAATTTTATAATGAAAAAAATAGAGAGAGAGAGAGTTTTAATGTTAGTTTATTACTTCATTTTTATTATTTAAATTGGCTAAAAGTTCTAGACTTTGGTACTTTTCAAGGTGGACAAGTCAAAACCCAATACATTTTTTATTCTGAATTTTTGAGGACCAATTCTTAAAATTATAAAAAATACATGGAAGAAAATATATCCCTAGGATATAGAACCTTCTTTTCATCCATCTAAGTGTTAGATTGTATGTTAATTCTCTACTAATTTTATGAATTTTTAAAAAACTTTTCTTTGCAAGTATCCAATAATTTAACCCCTAAAGTTTGAAGGCCATTTTTTGTCAGAAAATATTGATTCAAAGTTGCCATTTTCGATGCAAAGAACAAGATTATTAAATCAATGTTTTCTTCCCATGTCCAACTCCAAGATCTTACATTAGACTAGTATGGTTGCTAACATGTGAACCTAAGAGACTATATTATAGGTACCTATGCAGTAGGCACCTTTCATGATTTTTGGATATTTATCATAAGTCAAGATCCCCTTATACTTGCCTGTGGAAGGGTTTTGAAAAATAGAATTGCAAATGCCTTAGCCTCTTACTTAAAGAAGTCTACAATCTATGGGCTCCAATGAATGATTACAAATTTGACTTTTAATTGTCACATGCCTTCCTAGAAAAATTCACAATAATGGCCATAAAATTTTTTTACTATAAATAATAGATACATTTAAAAAAAAATTCAAATGAAGCACTTTGTCTTTGCAAAATTTGCCAGAATAGTGTTAGAATGTAGTTCTAACTACTACAAGTACTCATCAGTAGTTCAATATCAATTACCAACTAAATACGTTAATCTTAGAAAAATGGATGATAGACCTATTAGAAACTTAATCAAAAAATAGTTCCACAATGTAGCCATAGTACTAATAGTACTATATACTAGAAATTGAAAAAATACAAGTAAAGCAACAAAATGAACAAATAATACAAGTGTTTCTTGCTACATGAAAACTAACAGGACGTTAGCCTTTGAGGTATTATATTTTACAATGTAACTATACCTCCCCTCAAACTTTTTATTTTAAGAAAGTTTAGGGGGATATAGTAACATTGTGAAATACAATTCAACATCCTATTGGTTTCTTTGTGGCAAAAAACACTTTTAGCCACAATCTATATTCCAAAATCTATACTAGTCCTAATTTGTGGCTTGAAATTAGACTTGTGTGAAGATATAAATTACAATTTTGGGTTGAGTGAGTATCTTCTATTTAACTAAAATTGACATTTAATTTGCATCCATTTCTATCTGTACAACATAACATTTAGTAGCAATGAGAAAGATTGAATTTCCTTGGATAGAATGGTATAGAATATTCTACATCCATCAATAACTAATAATCCAAGATTCCAAGTATTGTCAAAAAATTGAAGCTTGCTTGCCTAGGTACCTTAAGCTTAATAACAAAATGGTTTACAAAAAAAAATAATTGGCTAGCTGGAAAAATAAATGTTTTAAGTTATAAATTTCAAAAAATTAGCATTCAATTTATTAAAATCAATGTTTCAATTTCTTTACTATGTTTTGAATGTCATTTATGATTTGTGCTTTTGAAATGAAAAGACAACTCTTTATGGGGTGATAGGAGGAAAAACAAACAAAGTGACTTAAGTGAGATATATTAATTAAAATTAATAGGAGCTCAATCACTCATAGCTTGGTCAAGTTAAAGTAGGAATTGTATTTGAAGTAGAATTTCAGAACTCATTTAAATATAGTAGAATAACTTTGTTTTTAACTTTGAACCAAATTTTTTTGGGAAATCAAGTTAAATTTCATCTCCAAAAATCTATTTGATATTTCAAGCCTCCAATCAAAAATTATGAACAAATTTGAAAGAGGGTTTGGAAGGAACATTTATGGGGAATTTCATTAAAATGGTGAATATTCTATGACTTTGACATTCCACAATTCAGACCAGGCGGTTTGAAATCTAATACACTAATAGATTTCAAACCGCCTAGTTTGAACTATAAGAATGGCACACTATGAAAATGGCACATCCACACATGGAATATTGCCATTTTAATGAAATTATCCATATTTTTTTTTACATTTTCAAACATCCTCTTTGAATTTTGTTCATAACTTTTGATTGGAGGCTTGAAATATCAAACACATTTTTGAAGATGAAATTTAACTTGCTTTCCTAATGTTTTTTTGTCCAAAATTTAAAAAAAGAAGTTACTCTACTATAACTAAATGAAGTCTGGAATTCTACATCAAACATAATTTTGACATTTTGACAATGAGCGGTCAAGCTCTCATTTTCAAATTATCCCATACCCTATGAGGATTCATGGTGGACAATTGATTTGAATATAAAAATGAGATCTCCAACCTTCACTCTCACAAATATTTTTTAAGCAATTCTTTCAAGGGGCCTTCAAAATTACTTTTTGTTGGCAAATGGTTAAATGACAAGGGAATTTTTTATTTAAAGGATTCTCAACTTTTTTGGCAAATCATCTTAACATTTCTTTATTGGTTTGTTTGACTGGTCCAAGATTTAGCAAAAAAAAAAAAAGTATACACCATAAATCCTGACACCAGTACTGAAACTTACTTTAATTAATTCCTAGTGTGGATGTTTTTTTGAATGAGACCTCCAGAGAGGAAAAGGCAGCGTCTCTTCAGTCTACTGAATGTTATGAACAAACCAATAACTTTAGTTTCGTAATCGGTGATGTGTTATCACCAAAACCTTCCGCAAAACTTGTCAGTGACACCAAATATATCCAGGCCGGTTCATTCTCACAGAATTTTAATTTGGCATGAAACTGACGTGGTAGGAAAATTTGAAGATCGAATTCCACGTACGAGTGCGGAAATAGAAAGAAAACGTCGACGAATTGCCATTACATTGGCGGTATTCCATGCGCCAAAAATTGTGAAGTTTTAATTTGTGAAGTTTTAAGCTGTGAAGTTTTAATTTCAGGACAGGTATAGATTCTGGTTTCAAGCCGCGCGTCCTCAGAGGAATGGAACATCGCCAGTTTAACGAAATTGAATCATCATTTTCTTTGCAAGCAGGATGGTAAACAAGATCGACTTGGACTCGAATATTCAATCCTTCTTGCCCAACTTGATCTTGACTGCTCAGGTTCCGGTTCAGGTAATTGAGTGTCACTGAGCAGAACTGGACTGGTCTGTTGTTCAGGCGTAAATTGCAGTTGCACGACGAACCGCTCAACTGCAACATTCGTCCACTGATCGGTGCTGGGAAGCGAATCATGATTGCTTGAGTACGTACATATTCAGGAGATCTCACTTGAGAGCTGCACAAATAGATGGACGGGCGAACGAGACCGGAGCTACGGAGCTGGCATTGTAAGTGGTGGTCCAGCTGATCGATCAATTCTCCTGAATTCCAATCGATCGGTACCTACGTTAGTACCGATATATAGCTAGTGGCCGGGTGGAATTTATATAAACACCCAGAGTCTGTACAGCTGGATTATTCCTGGCAATCGGCGATCGATTTGAACAAGTACGTCGACACAATCGGGGACACAATTCTGGGTGGCGGGCCGGGGAGAATTCTGAAAGTTCATTCAATGACAATATGATCCTGCGTCACCTCGAGGGGTTGGCACTTTTGCGCACTCCTGGACCAGCAGTTAACCGACTTGGGAAAGGCAAAGTTATGATTGATCAGCTACGAATAATATATATATCCACCATGAAATTGCCAGACAAGTATATATAAAATATTGCAAATGGTTAGGATTACTCAGTGGCTTCCGGCCTCAGGTGAAAATGTAAAGCTGCTACTTGTCTGTCACCGGGACATCATGCATGCCAGGCTAGGCAACTCTTCAGTTCCAGAGTGCGCAGTGACCTAGCTAGCTGGTACGTTTGCACTAGTTAGCGGTTAGTCCAATATATAGGGGATGAATCATTTGGAAATTGCTTCAATACTGTAGCATGTAGTAAACCTACAGCTAGCTAGTAGCTACATGGTTTATCAATTTGTTTCAATTATAGTCTAGCCTTTAATTTAAAAACAGATTCAGTCAAGTGGAGGCAAACTCCATCACACGCTGGATTTAGTGTACAGTTTTAGTCATTGCGGTGACAAGTTATACTGTATGTATATTGTTGGTGTGACTCACTGATTCAATACGCGTTAATAGTACTTCTCAGCTTCTGGGATCACATATATCCATGGTAAGAGTAATGTAAGATGCTCATGATTCAATTTCAAGTATCCCAGCATGATACAGATGTTCAACCGCGATGACAATACCACAATACGTGGGACCGCCCAGTGAAGTCATGCGACAGTCCCACGTACTATATATGCAAGATACGTTTTACTTTGACAAATGGGGATCTAGCAGTTCCTCCAGGAGTTTTGTTGACACCTCAGTTTGATGTCTGTATGTATATCACTGATCATCACTGTCTGATCTTTACCCCCACCAATTAAATCTCTGAGACAACTCATGATCGACTTCTTAAACAGTTAAGCTATTATTGATTTAGTCCAGATTCTGTCAATTCAATAAATCAGCTACCCAAAGCTGAGTCTGTCGCTTCAGTTTCATTCACACATGTATTCAGAGTTGAATCTGGCTCTCAGGAGACCAGTTCGTGGGCTACATCCAGACGAAACCTGGAGGACTATCCATTGGATAACTACTTCAATAATTATTCCAAAAGCTGCGAGGGGGGTGGGGAGGCGGGCGGGCGGGCGGTCAGGAGACAGGATACTAAGTTTCGCAATAATTTAAGATAATAATTTAAGATTTTGGATAAGGCTCAGGGATCAATAGATGAGAGACTTTGGAGCATTTGGCCGAAGATAGTGGCTGGCTCTTCAACTTTGGAATAACTTGCAGTAGTACTGCCGACTCACTGGTGTTCTCTCACTGACCAGATGTCATATAAATTGCTATTGCTCACAGTTGGTTTCATCACAACTGTACTCACGTGGCTAGTTAGCTTCACATAAAAATTGAGAGACATGGTCTGACTTACATTGCAGTGGCAACGAGGTTCGTACTACAACTTTCAGATGGGCTTTTTATGTCTTTTGGACAATATCACATTATTAACATTCTTGTTGATCCATATCATTCAAATTAAGATCGAGCAGGCTAGCTGGGGTCATTTATAACATGCACATGGACAATAGGCAACATTGGTCTCACTGAGACACTGACATGGATCTCATGAGGTGCCCGATAAGACCGCCACTCCATACAGATTTCTGATTAATTTCACTTCCTGAAAACATACTTGTGCACTGCTTTTGACCCCAGTACTTGTGCACCTCTCTTGGAGTCTTGGTACACCTCTGGCATAGGCCGGTAACTTTACAAATTAAAGACTTACATATCCACCCAAACCGTACATCCAACCCTGAACTCCTGAAGTAGGTAATACCATTTATTTTCATAGTAAGAAGTACGTCAACGAATGCAGTTCTATTTAATTACAACTCAGCGTTCCACCTATGAGCTTGTGAATACGAAATTGTTTTTTTTTTTATTAAAGGTGCTCGTTGGGGTACAGATAAAAATCATTCAAGCTGCAAGCAATGACCTCGATTGAACCAGACATTCACCTTTTATATCCTGTAACATAGCAACTAACATTTTTTAAAATAATGGTTTGCAATTGGTCACGTACGAAACGGCTACTGAGCACTACGTAACAGGTCTGTGTTTCAACAGGTCGTCCCAGCCTGTAGAGGATATGTATAATTCTAATGACAGATAACTAGCTTAACTTACACAGCAGGCGAAAGTGCGAAACATTTAAACTCACACAATTAGTTCTCTGATGTTGAAGGACGACGCCAGTTCCCGCACCAGTCGTAAGTTTAAGCATTTTCGATATTCCGGCCTCTTGGAGATTCGTTCTGCAACGAAACTTTACATCATTTCAAATTTACAGCGTCGCTTAATGCCACTGCAGATGTAGCCTGCTCCCACAGCCAGACCGCAAAGATATTGATCAGTGGGATTTCCAGGGAACAAATCTGCTATTCATGATCGAGTCTGGAAATTACCGAATTAATTCCATGTCTTAGAATTCTTACTCGTAATGGCTTTACCATACAAATTCCATTTCTATTACACAGCATCAGTGTTGCCAAACCTTGGCCCCGTGAGTTGGAAGGGTCAGTAGAACATCTAAATACGATTATATTCCTGTAACTATGCTTACACCACAATATTCCAATCAGTATTCGTGAGCTAGTGCGTAGAATATTATTGAAAATTTATATATGTCAAAACAATATTCTGAACAATTCTCTTCTTGGGTGTACGAATATATAGTTCCAGAGACATTTATAGCCGGCCTGTATTCCACAATTTCACTGGGTCTTCCACCAGTCTTTCTGGCTCTTGATCTCATGAAAGACCGCCTTCGAACTCATTCAATCTGCAACGGACCAGCCTTAGTTAGCTGTGGACTGATAGTGACCGGTTGATCGATGATTCCTTCAAGCACAGTCAAAGACCGAAAAGCGGTCGGATGGATCATGCGTTTCAGTGAGAGATCGTTAAATTCTAGCTGAGCCTACCTTCAATTAATGATGCAAAAGATTGAACTGTGAAAGTCAGGTTCTAAACTGAAAAGTTGACCTATTCTTGGAACTTTCTTTTGTCCGTGGGCGAGAGTAACATAAATATCTACAAATCTGGAAAGGAGCATTTGTGTTGCAATGCTGTATATATAATTCATTCAGGTATGAACGCATGATCGATGAACGTTGGTCGGAACGTATATACTCCATCGAGGAATCATGTCGTGACATTGACATAGGAATATAATGCAAAAATAAGAGACTGACAGGGCGGAAAAAGGGATACATCAGTGTACGGCAGGCTTGACATGTCAATGTCCAGGATAGGCAAACAACGGAGGTACAATTGGCGCTGCCAACATTTGTCCCCCTGCATTAGTGTATGTACTGCCTGGTACTGTACAATTTCGATAGATTCAGAGCTTCTGGTATTTTCAGAAATGATGAAAACCTCGGATCATTCGGTTCCCCTCCAATTCGATCGGAGGCCTGAGTTACAGAAGGCAGCGACTGCGGTGTGATGATTCCTGTGTCCTGACGTACAATTGAGCAGGCCAACTTCGAGAATATCTAACAGTAAGTTACAATGATACTCGACTCCAAATATTTTACGTTGGCGTCGGGAATGGATCTAGTTCATAATAATCTTGCAGAGGACTGACTCCCCTACATACAGGCGATGCAATATATTGGCCAGCAGTGGCCTTTCAAGGATTTGAGAGACGTACCCAGTGAGAGACTTAACCACTGTGGACTTCCGAATTTCAAGAAACTGGCACTTTTCGAGTACCTTGTTGTTCTGGAAATGACCCCAGAACTGATTTCAGAGCTCTATATGGTTGCGCCCTATATGGAGCTCTATAAAGTGCACAATTTTTTCACGCTTCGTGCAATTGAATGTCACCATTTTGGCGCCCTGAACTGGGACAATAACCTATACCTATCTGTCCTAATTTTCAGAGCTATGTGTAGATGTATGGAACGTCACAAATTTCTGGCTCCACAATTACGCCATTTTTAACGAAATTGATAATTGGTGCAGATCGATCACGCATGTGAAATAATCACATTCAGGGAGAATCGTCAATCAGTTCGTCAAATTGGCACGATCCCAGCGCGCGCCAAACATTGTGACCCAGTGTAGAATTTCAGGCTGCACGTCCTGAAAGTGCCAAAGGTGCGGAATACGCCAATTGACGTTGGGAGCTTGCTCTGCTCACCGTCTCTTGCAACTTCACTGGAGCCAGGTTTGATTTTTCTCCTGTAAGACTCATTAGATTCCCTGCATGAGAAATTCAGTCGCCTAGGTCTCTAGATCTGGTGCAACTGCACAGCCATACGATCTGGAAGCAAACAGTGACATAATTCGTAAATAGCCCGGCGTACCATGAAGGGAAAATACAGGCCGTGTAAGTACGTAAGTATCACGGCAGGTGTTTTCTTTCATTTATTATAGGCAGTGCATAAAGCGATCTTCAGTGCAGTGAGGAAGCTATTTACATCCATGCTAATGGATGAAACCTACAATATATGGATGAAATTTTCTTTATTCATCCCCAAAAATGCACATTCATTTGAAATAGAGCAATATCATCCTAGGATTTGGTAGTATTTTGTGATTTCATCCACTTTGAAAGCAAGAATATCTTGTCAAAACATTCCTTGAAAAACCAAAACCAAAATTCATTGCTCTTTAGCAAAAAATCGCTCAAATACAAAACCTTAATATTTCCACTTGTGCATACTTAATAACATACATTGAATATTAATTACATGTATTCTTCAAATATTGACATATGTACATACATTTGATGCAAAGCAAAGAAATAATTCATCTACAACCACCCAAGAATTTAAAGGCTTCTTGAACTTCAAGACTAGATACCCTTTACTTCCCATAAATTCAAGCTCTATCTCCTTCACGGCTCTTTTATGGCAAAAGATTTGTGAATTGTAGATTAGTGCAATATAAATTATACTTATAACATCAATTTCAATACAATTTAACAAAATTGACATTTTATTACTGCAAAGAACTATCTTTATAATTCAAGAAATTTAATGTTGTAGTCTTTATGTCTTTCCTTGAATCATTCAATCCTTAGTGGTAGAATCTATATACCTACATACTTTCTTCAATCACACTAAATTACCAAACTAAAAAAGACTTTTGTAGATATTTGTAAAAGGCCATGTATAATAAAGCCACCCATAGCCAGTCACTTAAGCAATTCCACCTATGTTCTAGAGTAGTATAGGGCAATGTAAAATTTTCCATATAAAAAGATAGAAATCACAAGGATTGCAAAGTTTTTGGTAATTTTATACCTTGAATTGAAATTACTATGAATTTTAGAAGCCAAAAGTTGGTTTGAACCCATATCCAATTTATAAAGCCTTTCAATTCCAATCATTCAAGAACTAAGTTACTTTCTACTTCCTACTTTCTTGATCACTACTTCAGGACATGTGTCATGTCCTTATTAGTCCCAACCTTGAAAAAGAGTAAAAAACACATTCCAAGCTTTGGATAAAAATGTGTTCCAACCTTGGTTGGAAATGGTTGCACCCTACAGGACAGACATGGGTCTATCCATAGTCAGGAATGGGTGGTTCTACCATACAGTATACAAGCATTCACTCTTTTCGACCTATTACTGCTGGGATTCGTACATGTCGCGTAGAATATTTAAAAACATAATTGCGTACTTGCATATTGCTCTGGTCCTATTCAAAAGTCAATTTGGCACCTCAATCTGTTGATGTTGGAAGATCCGCTAACCACGCTTGTTTGAGTGACAAAAAAACACGTAAAGATACCAGCAAGACAACAGCTACAAAAAACTGCCAAGTCACTAGCTCGACAAAGTTTGGAAAACATTCTGGCTGTCGTCAATGTAATGTACGTTTGCATTCAACTATAGGGACCGGATAGATGCATACCCCTGCTTGACTTCCTCACCACTACATAATATATGTAACTCAAAAGCGGCCCCCTAAATGTAACAGCTTTTGTTTCCTTAACAGGTCCTGGAGCCGTAACTTACCAATATGATCAGAAACTATGACCAGAGACCAGATACCATCATTGTGGAAAGTCTTTAACTTTACACATGGCGCAACATGGCTCTAGAGCCTTGATTGACTGGTCGAGTCTTTTTGACAGCAGACGAGAATGTGTGATTAGGACATTACCGTAGTAAGCAAAATGTCAGTAAGCACCAAGTCAGCAATATCGTTGTCCAGTCCTTCAATGATGCAAACTGGTCATTATCTCAACTCAAACACCATTTTAAATAAGCAAACTAAGGGAGAAAATGGTCTCCGTATTGTGATACAGGATGTCATGCTTTCGTGACATCAGACCTAATGGGTGCTACTACGAACTATGAATATTTTGAAGCAAAAATCAATTCAGTTTTCTAAAGAAATACGGAGTAATATATATATATATATATACAAGACACTAATTAGATTTTTTCAATCTGCTACTTTGCTTCATGAGGGACTCACCAAGTAACGTCCAAAATGTAGACTTGCTTGGGAACCGTCCATCGACTTCTTGTGTGCTCCAACCCGATTTTGAAGATTCAACAACCCTCCATCTTCTCCTTCCACGTTGAATCTGTAAATTGACATGACCAACCATCAAAGTCCCAATTATAATTTGCACCACTCCCAAAATATAATTTTCTTACGACATTTTGCTTACTGATTGGCCTATTTGACCTAGAATTTTGTACAAACTACATATTGTATTAAAAAAAATGCCAAAAAAAATCAGGACTAACAGAAAACATATAGTTCTGGCAGAAAAAATTTGAAATACATGTTGAAAAATTTCGATTGTCAAATAATGCATTAAATTGCAGTTTCTGTAAAAGGTTGGGGCGTTTAAGGGTTAAAACCAAACTCCAGGGCTTCAGACGCGTCACTCACATTTCGAAGGAAAACTCTAAACTTCTCCAAGTAGATGCCACATATGACCCAAACTCAAATAGTAAAAGGCACTTAGTACTGAGGCACTGTACCTGGCAAATCTTTCCATTATCCAGCCAGTATTGAACTCCTGCCCAGTCAATATGCTGAAACAAATGGGAGTAAACCGCCGATACTGGATACAAGAAGTTGTCCACTATTGTGGCTATAAAGACCTGAATTGACAACAAAGGGATCAGAACCAGGCTTGCTAAACAGCGAACAAAAAATTATCGTATTCCCACTGCATCAAAATGTCATTCTATGGAGTACTCAAACTCAATAGAAAATAATCCAAGAAGATGAGAAGAAAATAGTTACTCCTAATTTAAGGAACCCATTCCCGTGACTTTCAGCTGTTGGGAATAGTTTCCATCATTAGAATATGTTTTTATTATGGTTTTAATGCTGTCTTTTGTTCACATTTTTGAGAAAATTTCAACGAAATACGAAGTGGATTATTTGGATACTGTATGCATTAGTTAAGAATTGTTGAAGTTTTTCGGTACTAGGGTCCCGACCTCGATCCTAGACTACCCTTGAACAAAAAGTATTGCATCACAAGTATTGCACAAGGTATTACATAGAAGCAATTTTTACTCAAAAAGAACCGTGAAGAATCTCCTTATTCTATGTTTAGATAGCATGTGCATGGTAAATGGATGACTTTTCAACCCGCGGAAAACGGGTAAGTCAAGATAATCAGTCAGACAAACAGAAGGGCAAGGGAGTAGAGGCAAACCTTGAAATAATTATATGAACTGATTGACACAGGATCCGCTTCCGGCGACATGACATTGCATAAATCGATCACCACCGTTGATAAGTGACGCATAGACGCCAATTCAATTAAGGTCGACATTATCACACACCCTACCAACAACAGACCTGTAAAATACCAACCATCCAGCTTAATCTCCAGTCTTACAAATAAGGTCTTGTCACACTGGCAAATTTAGAATCAAGAGAACGACATCGCTTCGTTTAACCATTTAACGTCCATGCAGCCCGCCATGCAACCATAAATGGGTTACTGTACTATGAATATATCACATTAAGGACCATAAAGGGTAAAAGAACTTGCACATAAGAGACTTTTTTGTCAATTAGATAGATGCAACAGGTTAGTTCAGTAAGTGGAGATACATTAAGGATACTGCACCTAATTGTGACCTGTTTCTAACCTGAAGTTTCTTGCTTAAAAAACTTACACCTCTTTTCGTGACAAAATTGTTAGTTCGTTTATACGTTGTCCAGAAAATGCATCCTAAGAGTCTAGACTACCATCAAGATGGAACAAATCCTTCCATAAACTTCCATAGTTTCATAACATAGGAACCATGCTCAAACCCTTATTCAGACGATTTTAGGTGCTGTTACCTTAGTCATCACTGTGCCTATGCGCCTAAATCAGTTGTGGGTACGAAAACCAGTGCCACATGTTTAGGACTCACCTGTGGTGCAAGAAGAGTAAACATTGGCGGATCTTCCCATCAACACCCGCATTGCAACCATAAGGTGAATACAGGTGGTAACATATGGAAATACAAAGCTCCAAGACAGCCAACAATGCACGAAGAACAATCCACGGTTCATCCAATAATTGAACGTTGTGTTGTATGTTTCCAGAACTATTGTCTGCTTCCGCAGGTAATTCCAGTACCTGAAAAGCATGAGAAATCAGTTGTAAATCTCAAGAAAGCTACCTGCATCAAGTCAATGGTTACCATCATTCTCAATTATTTACTTCCCTATCCAATCCTTGACACATGTTAAAAAATGCAAATATCACGACTCACGCCCGAGACACATGATCAACAATTCGAGTAATTTAGAAAGCGGACAGGTTGCTCTTCCATTAAGGGCACTACATGGGAGGTAGGATGAGTCAAAGGTATGATAAATCCTATATGCTATATGCTATGCAGGATTGGATTTAGGTTTAGAAAATCTATGTGACAAAAGTAGTGATGACAAGGTAAAGGACAGACAAGAACCAAGTACCGGGCACTAGATAAATCAGAACAATACCTGCGAAAACTCAAATCCTTCGCCAGAGGATGAAAAAAGACAGCTCTTTCCGGAGAACTGATAATGCGTCCATTGGCTCCTGCGATATGCAACAATCATATAAATTACTTAAACCCGAGGTACCTGAATTAAAATAACAAAGTCACTTTGGAAAACAGTCAATTAAGGTAACTTCCAAATCATATTTCTAAAGAGCGTATGTTGGTCATTATTTCTTCTTTCTATTGGTACATTTTGCTACATTCCTTGAAGCTTCCTAAATCATTTACTTATAAGTCCTACAGATAATTTATTACTGAGAGAATAATAGAATCCAAAACGAAAATCAAGAATGCGAATTGTCAATGACACTGATGCAGTAAATTCATAATAGAAATGAAATTGGTAGCTCGGGGAAGAAAGGTAACACTAACCAGCCACAGCAGCTAGGGTCATATCATCTGAATATCCACCGTCTCGGAGGCCTGTGACCATTCCATATCGATCTGTCCTGAAATCGTCTGCATGCATCTACAATCCCAATCTTCAATTACATGATACAACGATAGGGTTCCTCATGGTAGAAACAATTTAACGATTTCATGTCTACCTCAAATTATGCAGTTCAGCAAGAGCGGTATTCAGTGTTCATTTTTCATTCTAAAAACTGTCACCTACATATATGACTGACTTGGAAAATGGGACAGGTGATCACAGAAAAAGTCCCGAAAACACAAAAAATTTAGTTACCATCATGCAGCCACCCCACAGGAAAAACGTCCGCCCCTGGCCCCCAGTAGCAAATCCTATAGAGCAAGGCTGGTGCACGCAACAGGATGTTGATAAGGACAAAGCTCTACAAGACTATCCATAAACAAGAGCAATGAAAATTCTAAATGCAGAAAGACTATCGGCTATAAGGTCATGAGGATGAAGGAAGAAATACCAGATGATACTCATAAATGCAGTAACTTCCAAGGCTACCCGAAGGTAAATCAAAAGGGTATCCTGTCAATACGAAAATCTGCAAGGGAATGCCGCACAAAGCCGGTCAGCCACAAAGAAAGTTTCTCATAGGCCAAAAAACAAAAAGCCAATACAAGAAGCAGCTAGTCGTAAGTGTCACAACTCCATCTTAAAAAGTACAATTTTCATGTTTCCATATAATCCTCACTAACATTTTCATTATTTTCAGCATTGGAAATCACAAATGTTAAATAGATTACCAAAATGTCAACCTACCAAAGATCATTCTTCCATTGATTGAAATTTTCAAAACCCTATTTGCATTCTTCGAGCGCCACTGTTACTCTAACCACACGTTACAATTCTACTAGACATAAGCAATTCACTCGTTCAAATGGGTCCCAAAATGCTACTATTACTTTTAAAACACATCTCATTTTCATTGGGCACAATAACTTTTTACTTTTTAACTCAGTGATCGGTCTTCCCCTTGCAGTAGAGAGAACAAACTGATCATCCGTATGGCGTAGGGCTAGCCAAAACATAATATGCTTGACTGAACAAGACTAAAAGACGCCGTGAAGATTCACGGCACCATACCTCAGGGTACTTGATCATGTGAGCCACAAGGGCACCAATAGTCCCCGGACAGAGTTGTACGTCATCATCCAAAAAGAACACATACTTGCTGTCCTTATGCATGGCATCCACACCTGCCTATCAGGAGACCAAAATGCAAGAAAGACCTGTCTTAACTCTTCACAGCAGCACACTTGAGTGCATGACAAAATGAGACTGTTAATTTCTCGTGAAGTAGAGTTCTAGAAATATTCTAGCATTTTTCATTGAAGCTGAACTATCCAACTATGCAAAACACAACGAATCTCTAGGATATCATTGACCAGCTCGGGACACCTGTAGCAGCGGCGACCTCGGTCGCCATTACCGGAAGAATGGCCGGGTGAGTGCCTTCCCGCCCCTTCTTTCCGTCCAACAAACGAAGGCATTTTTTTGTTTTTTATAAAACCAAAAGAACAGGATCAATCCACCCCTGTCTGTTCCCCGATCTGTCTGTCCGTCACCCCGATAAACTTTATCTCTCCCGGCAAGGGTCGCCCGGTGATTCTCCCGGCGCCATTGGCGAGGTTGCCGCTGCTACAGACCACCCGACCAGTTCTATAAAATGGAAGCCTGGTAGGCTTGCAGTATCTGGGACCTCTATTAGAAGCATCACCTCCAGTGTTACCGTAGCTACTTTAAGCTCAAGGACCAAAAAAACAAAATGGATAAATATCGGGTTGTGATTGGTATACCAGCTGGTTGTATATTTTTTGGCTGCATGTTGTCGAATACCCAGCAACTAGCAATTTTATATCCACTTGACCCTGAGGAGTGTCCGAATTGCAAGATCACAATAAAGATACAAGTCAGGAAACATATTGCAAGCCAACATTTTTATGTAATGGGCAGGTGAAATGAACCCTTGTAAACAACTAAAGCTTAAGAGTGATTAGCAATATCATCGAAAATGTTATAGACTCTCAACAATATTATAATAATCATATTAAAAAACACTGATACAGCTCACCTTCGCGCTCCACATGGCACTTGAAATGCTAAAAACACATCATAGCCTAAAAATATTTGTCGACGCATCTCTATGTGTTCGTAAAATCTTCTTGAATGAAGCTCCAGCCTTACTTCGTCACATGGTCAATATAATCGTTTCTTTTGAACATATCCAGACGTATCATTTCGTTCCTTAACAGGCATTTATACCCTGAGCTAATAAAGGAGACCACCTTGATATATATAAACTTTCACCCTTCATAGCAGAAATCTTTGAGAGGCTTCTGATATTAAGGTAGTCACAGTAGACAGTCTTATGAAGCTAGCAGTGTTCAATAATACATGGCATGCCCATGCTCGAAAGTAAGAGCTACTGCCCGTGGAGCACTTTTCAATTCTACTGAGCCTAGTAGAAAAGACGGTAAAAAGGTGTAAATGGGAATCAAGCAAAACCTTTAGATCATGCATCAACTGCGAGATCGATTCATATGCTGGGTCCTCTTTGTTTTCCACCACAAATAGATATTCTATAGGCCCTCCATACATCGACAAAACCTGCATTCAAGAACCAAGTCCAACCACATTTAAGAAGTGTTACATTTGTAAAATTTTCAGGAGTGAATCCTTCAAAAAATGCTTGTCACATAACCCCTCCCTGATGTATTCTGGACCTAGATATCCTCCCTCTATCCTAAGAAATCAGATATTTTCTTGCGCTTAAACCAGAATGAAGGTATAAAAGGCCCAGGCAACCAGAGATGACATACTAAACGGTTGCACTCAAAATTTCAAACTGAGACTTCATTCTCAATTCTCAATCAAATGTATAGTGTGACGTCTTATTAGAAAGCTAATGAAAATGCGCCTCTAATGAGCTATAACACACACCTCCTACCTCAAAGTATTGAGATCACAGAAAGCAACTGAAGGTGTGTAGCAAATACTGTATAACAGCAGATTACATAGAGAGCCGACACGCAGCTCATTTTTCTGAATTTTCTAATTCATTTCAGATCCAAATCTTGCAAGACATAGATTGTCGTAAAGCAATGAACAATGCCCTTCTAACAAGTCACTAACCATGTTCTGACACTAAGTATTCAGATCACACAACTAATTGAAGATTGCTAGTTAGAGTTTCAAATGAAAACGATGTCAAAAAGGCGTTTGTACCCAGCCATTTCAGTTTAAAGTTAGCATTTCCACGACAAGACATACCAAAATGTCATCACAAAAGTATCCTGTCGCGTAGATAAGGACACTCACAATCGTCACTGTCCCAAAATCATCACCCTGAATAGATAGATATTCTTTAGGAGGATATAGACAACCTAAACATAACTTCAAGTGTCGATTTTAGGTCATCAACAAGCATAGTTATAGACTTTTATAACTTTTGCATATCGCATCCAAATAATGCGCTCTTTCGTGCAATCAAACCCTCTTCCATTTGCTAACAAGGACATGGATCATGACCAGAGTTTTAATCATCCCTTAAAAACAACCTTTCAGATTATCACAGGGCAATGCGGGCACAGCGTTAGGGTGTCGATGATAGCGCACACCTGAGTACGCCAGTTGCTGACATTATGCTCTCCAACTCCTTTCACAGGCATCACTACTGACACTCGGGGCAGCTTCGCTTGCGCGGAGTGCTCCAAGTCGTCCACATTGGGGTACAAGAATGCCAAACTGTTCCCCGCAGCTTCGGCAGCGCGTATCCGCCGAAGCTCCTGAGCTCTGTTCCAGCGTGACCTAAAATTTGTCACTAACAACAGCCAACAATCGACCAAAAAACAATACAATAGTAAAAATAATAAAAACTTACGAGAACGACAATCGGGAAAAAAAAATCTGGAGAGGCAGAGAGAAGAACCTTACTACTGAATTGTAAGCCCAACCAGCTGCGAGCACCAAGTAGATCACACATCCCTGGCAGAAAACCAAAACCAAAACCAAAACCACTTCAGAGCCCTAAATGTGAAAACAAGCACAGCATGTAATGGCAATTAATTCAGGCACAAGGATTCAAAGAGACAGCGTGAGCTTACAATACCTTGAGCTGGAAGAAGATGGCGAGCGGGTGGCAGCAGAGAGAGCTGGCCCATGCCAACCACGCATCCAAAGCTCCTTCTGCTGCTGCCAAAAACGCCATCGCTCTCTCTCTCTCTCTCCCTTCAAAGCTCCAGTCTCCAAGTGCTGAGCACAAGAGGACCCGTAGTAGCAACGGGCTTTCCCCCTCCTCGGAAAGGGAGGAGGTCCAGAAAATTACTATTTATCGCTGAAAGATTTGGAAGTGGGGGGAGTTTGAAATCTTTTGAAAATTTTAAATTTTTTTTATAGAGATAAGTGGAATTGGCATATAATGCAAGTTGTTTCGTATTTTTTGGACATTTGTGGAATGAGTTATGAATTTTGAATCATGTAGGGTAGTAAATTAAAGTGTTTACGGAAGTGTTTACCCCTGATATGTTGATTATTGGTACATTGACAAATATACTTTTATGTTAGAAAACACTTTTTAGAGCTTGGTTTCTTTATGAACTTCTTACTTCAACCCTCACGCAATTGGCAAAATAATAACTCACATACATGGATTTGTTCTATTACAAAAGTTAACCTTAACCTTTCAAAGACAAAGAAGATCACATTTTGGTCTCATTTCAGGAATTTTGAGGAGTTCTATCATGCAATTCTTATTTGTTCAAATAATCTTTTTTTTCCAAATAGCATATGCTTTGTTCCCCACTCAATTTAATGATATAAGAATTTCTTTTGTTACAATTATGTTTTCTACGATATGTTTGATTTAAATGGTCATTTCAAGATGATGAATTGCTTGTCCTTATCTTTAAAAGGACCAAGGCAAGATTTTTGTCAAAAACATTCAATTTTAGCCATTTCTATTGCAAAATACAATTTATTTTAAAATTGTATGTATCCAACCATAGAATCTTGGACTTTGATAAAAATATATAAAATATTTCTAAAAGGCTAATGTATTTTTCTATCTTCAAAACTAGTTTCAAAAATTTATACCAAAAATTGAAATTATAGGAACTTGTCTTAAGATGCAATGAGGTATCAAAGATGAAAGAGAAATTGCTCAAAACCCCAAAGCAAAAATGCACAAAGTAGTGCACAAGAGAAAAATGCATCAACAAAAATTAGGAGGTGTTCCTCATTGTCTTTTGGAATGAGGCATCCAATAGTCCTCCATTAGTAGTTGTAGTCATCTTGTAAGTCTAAGCAACTAGCTTGTAAGTCTTCTAGATGGCCATTGAATGTACCATCAAAGGCACTTAATTTGTATATGGCATATGATGATGCCCAAATTACATTGATTACATCTTTTAGAACATTATCATTAGATTTTATCCTAGAATAATAAACTATGGTATAATACCTTGGAGAGAAATCACTATATGAATCCATGAACGTATCTATCATTTGAAGTGTGCCAACATAAATTTTAGATTGTAGAGAATTGACACTTATAAAATTGAATTGAGTTGTATGTTTGTTCAATCCCAAATACCATAAGTGCACCTTCAAAGATTATTCAAACAATATGACAATATAGTATTGTACAAGTAAATATAGAGTGTAAATTATATATTTTTTAAATTATGAAACAAACTACTAACATAGTATAAGCTAATAGACATATATTACAAAGAATTCATCATGACAATTCATCATAACTTAGAATCAAGCACATGGAAACCATTACAAAATATAAGGATGCATAACCATTACAAAATCATAATCCCGATAATATTTGAACTTATCCATAATCCTCTTCTTGCCTAAACTAATGGAGGCCTACCCTCATAATAGTGAGATTGCCATCTCTTACATTGTAAGTAACCTCTCTAATTTGCACTTAATTGACTTTGGGATCATCATAAATTTACATCATAAATTTAAGATGGGCTTGGTTGAGAGTTGTTAAGAAATATGTAAGACATTGTTTCACTTTGATACACCCCTGAGCTTGAAGCTAATGACCTCATCATATGAGGGACTTACATTAAAATTCCACTCTCTTAATATTTGCCCTCCACAGTAGGGACAACAAAGTTGTTACCTGGCCAAAAGAGATGGCTGAATCCCTCACCTTCCATGACCTCCTCTTAAATCCTCGTCATTTAATACATTTATGGTCCATCATGTAGTCAACAACTTCTTGGAAATCGTATGGTTTCAACTTCACCAAAAATCAGCTTTCAACATGGGACATATTGATGCAGTAGGTACTGAAGGTTCCATCGTTAAAGAGCATCAAACAAAATTCAAACAAAGCCCGGATCAAGAGGCTTCACACGAGAAACTAGGACGAAACTCTCTCCAGGCCACGTTCTCCATGCTCAAGCATCTCTACAGATGTAAGAGATTGAAGTGTGAAGATGAAGTGCTTTCAAATTGCATCATGAATTAAAAGAAAATTGAAACAGTTGCAGGATGCAGGAAACCTGGAACTACAGAAGGCTGCCTTGAACAAAGAGCATTAGTTCTACATTGTCATAGCATTGGTGGTATCAATGAAGTAAATCTAGTTCCGCAAGTACACTTGAGATCCCTCTCAAGAAGATACCGAGGTGCTAAAGAAGCTTACGTTCAGCAGCAGAGCTGAAGGAACAACCTCTCACTGCTGCCAAGCTGTTAAATCCCTGGAGACTACTGTTCCACAATTCAAATGGAAGGAAACAACACGTGAATGCAGACAAGATGAGAATCATCGAGGCCAAGAAGTAAACTAGCCCCAACCGCACCCTTCTTATGAGCTGAACAAGCAGGCTGTTTTGCGTAAATAACATTTGAGGCGATTCATAAAGTGCCATCTAGACAAGACCCATCCTTGAAAGTCTACTGAAGACAACCATATAAGTCCCTTCAAGGAAAACCTACCATCGCGCAGTTCAAGGTGTACGAGCGCTTGATGAGGTCCTCGGAGCTTCTCAAAATCTAAGCGTAAATGTTGATCTTCGTTGCGTTATTAATTTCTTGTATATTTGGAGGGACATCACTGGAGAACGCTCATCACAATTCTAAGAACCATGGTCAAAATCCATCAGAAGCGCTTCATCGATTCTTCTCATTTGTGACGCTCCCTTCGCTACTGCTCCCAGCATCGACTGGTTTTGGCAAATCCGTTTCCTGCACTTGATAAACCACCAGTCCAATTAGGAGTGATCAAAAGTAAGCTTCTATTATACCACAGTACTATTGTCATGAATTCGGCATTACAACTTCAGGAGAAAATAGTGCACATCCGTGTCAATTATAATGCTTTCACTTGTAAGATTCTAACACTCGGTTGAATTACCAAGATTAAAAAGTAGGGCAAAACCAAGACCCATGCTTCTACCTCTACTCCACTAGCTAGAACGAAAATGATTCTCAGTCCAATATTATCAGTGTAAACTAAGCAGGAAAGTACGGTTAACAACCTGCTGCGAGACAGAAGAATTGCTTTCTTGATGAGGAAAGGAGTTCCTTTCCGAACGACTACCTGTTTGGTGTATGATAGGCTCCAAACTCACTAGTCTATCCTCCATAGCCTCCAGTCGCAGTCTCAATGCTTCCAAGTCTGGATTTCTCGAATTCAGCATGGCTGAGACTTCTTCAAGCTCTACCCCTACCTCGATCTCTAAATCCGCGGCAACCAATTTTTCGACTCCAGCATCTCGATCCTGCAACCATTGGAGTCAGGCTGACAGTAATACGCCTTTGTAAACTAAATACCAAAAGGATGTAACATCCGTGAACTTATGAAAAGACAACCTAGTCCACAGCAAGCTGCACTGTGGCTTGAGAGTCTCCGTTGATTCTTAAAATAGAGAATTCCAAGAAATCACCTTCTGCATTAGACGCTGCTCATAGCGAGAATACTGAGCAACAGCGTATACAGCTGCAAATATTCAAAAAACAACATAAATACGCATCCTGCTTATAGAAATCTTTTATAAATTGAAAATGAAGCAAACAAGAGCTCTCAAATCTAAAACATCTAAAAAAGAATACCGTTTTGAATCTCATTTAGACGAAAGACAAACAAAAGCAAAAGAGCAGCATCTCTAAATTCATCGTACACCAAAATAAACTAATTCTAACAAATATTGAAAGAATACATTTCTGACACTCAATTAATCATACCTCAAAAAAAAGCTTGAATACAACACATACCATTGGCGGTAACTAAAACAGAGTTTGAATGTGAATCTCTGCCATCAACAATGGAGGTCTCTGAGCTGAACACATCTATTACCAAAACCAAAATAAAATGAAACTTCTTAATGATGATCACGTCAGGTCTTGATGTAAATAAACATGAAAAAACCGAATCATATGCCCAGGAACACAAGAACCACTGGAAATTGCGGAAAGAGGGAACGTACAGAAGGAGAAAAAAAAGACTTGTGACGATTACAGGCCAGGACATTCACAAACCTAAATGTACTTGTCAAATGTGACTCCACAAAAGACTCGTAGACTCCACACCCTAAAACCAGTCTCTGAATTTGCAATGCGTTATTCTCCATGCGTAGTGAAGACTTTACAAAGAGCGAAGAATTACTGAACACTTCTTACTCTTGTTCTTAAGGGCAATACACTGGACATTGCGGATTGAGATAACATATACAAGGAAAAATAAAGAAACTCGTGACAATTATAGTCAAAGAAATTTGCGCTCATCCTGAGAAGTGGACATCAGCAGCCGCGCAGCTGTTTGAAAATCCAAGCGGTCTTCGCGAGCAGCATCTTCCATACCCTTACGCGTTAAGGCTTTGTCGCTCATCCAGTCTACATCGGAACCAGGCCTATCGGACAGCGCTCGACAAGGCGCCAAATTGTTCGAAACTCGCCCTGAATACCGTCACTCAATCGATGCTCTATCTTTGAGAAGACGCAAATTCAAATAACGCTCTCGTTGGAAAAACTTCTCCCCTTCGAAAAGGGAAGGCGAAGCAAATGGGCGTCCAGCCAAACTGAAGAGACAAACATATATTATCCTCAATACATCATTCATCCTAAATACGTCTGGCATCCTCTCTTTGTGCTTCCTGCGCAGTAGCATCAGAATAACTTTAACCTCCATCGCTTCTCCATCGCTTCGCAGGTTCGTGACCATCATTCTCTCGTCCAGATAGTGTCGCAGTCCAGTTTGGTGTCTGAGCTGGTGTAATTGTTGTAGCTTTGAATGTGATCTTATAGATTGGAGCAGACTGCATCGCACCCTACACTTCCGTTAGGGATCAAGGTTGTCGAAATTGAACTCTTGCTTCGTCTGGGTCACCTTAACCGCTCTAGCCTCAGGATCACCAGCACCATCTTCAGCATCGTCTATTCTGTTGTTCAATGGTGTGAACTCGTACGTAGGTCTAATTAGAGCTAAACAGGAATCGTCAAGCTCGCTTTTGGTGAGCACCCACTTTGCTGGCTTTAGGGTTTAGGGCCACTACCCACTCTCGACATCTCAAATTGTGCACAGGTTGTGGGGAAGCTACGGAGATCAGCCCTTGAATGGGGTATTGATGGTCTGGTGTTACTTTCTTTTTTTTAATTGACCTGAATCACTGTTTTAGGGTTTTAGGCTTGTCCTCATTAATGCATAGTGCTAATGACCATGAGCTGTTTGGTATGTTGAATTTGAAATTATTCGGTGTTTCCGCTACGTAGCTTGACGGCTCTACTTGTTCTTATTCTGTCCGAGAAGCTACGTCTAGCATAAATACCACGGATCATAATTCTGAAGCTTTTGGGACCAGGGTTTTGGGTTCAGTAACCAATCAGTAGCTTTCACGGTGGAAGGCGAGATGGTGTCCAAAGAGGATGATCTTGTCGCCCTTGGCACTAAGATTGAAAAATCCGTGACTGGATTCATCCTGTATGTCTTCTCCCTTGGTTAAGCCTCAATCTTGTACTTTTTCTTCATGGATCCTGCTGATGTTGTTTATACAGATTTCTCCGTAAGTTTCTTTTTTGATATATTCTTTCTCCTCATTTCTCACTTCCTTAATGGTTTTACAGCACAATGAACATTGATTACTCTTCTGAAGCGCTAGCTCGTATTAATGTGAAGATAACATTAGCTGTTGATCCTGAGGTATGCACCATTTAAAGGGATTTTACGTGATCACAATTTCAAAGTAATGATATTGGAAGAATCAGAATCGGTTGTGAACGTTCATGTGACAGTGTTGATGAAGCCAGTGGATCACTTTCTTGCTCCACTCTAGTCATAGGTCACAGGCCCTCGTAATTATTTTTGTGCGATTTGACTAATGAATGCCCTTGGAGTCGGTCTAAATTGGCCATATTTTCGGTCCTAAGCTTCTATGTCGTGGGGTTACTGTAATATTTGATTAGGATAAGTTGCTATAAGGAAAAAAACTGTTGATGATTTATGCTGACAAAGAAGAATCTGTTGCATTTGTTCTACAGCTGCAGCCGGGTAAGGTTCAGAGGGAAATGTCGGTTCAAGGGACTCGGCTCTCCGTGTGAGTGTGGCATCTTCATAACCTGCCCAATGCCTCCATTTTATTGAGCACTGTCGTTCTCACCTGTCAGAAGTTCCTCTATCTGAGGTTGGATTTCTCTTGGTTGTATTGTAATCTATGTGAGCCAAGAGGTAGCCGCTGCTTCAGCTTTAAATGCATGTGGCATGAATCGTTGGTTTGGTCTATTTAGTGACATCAGAAAGGCAGCATGAAGAATGACGAGCTTTGAACATTTCTTTGGCAGGACATTCACCGCAGCTGAAGCACGGTTCTTGAGGGCATCATACAATGCTTTTATGGAGTTGCTAATACTCACCACCAGGACTGTTGAGCAGTTTGGGCCGTCATCTCCTCATGGACAATATTGCCACTTGTAGCCACGCAGCTTGGACCTGCTATTCGTTCAAGTAGATCTGCAATCGCCGCAGTTGAAGCACGGTTCTTGAGGTCAACATTCAACGCTTTTGTGGAGTTGCTAATACTCGCCACCAGGGCTGTTGAGCAATTTGGGCCGCCATCTCCACGCAGCTTGGACCTGCTATTCATTCAAGTAGCTCTGCAATCGAAAGAACCGTCTCTTCCAACATATGGTCGCAGCACCTGTAGGAGCGGTGATCTCTGTGTCGGCCGTCGCCCAGTCCTGAAGGTAGTGCGGTTTTTATGCCTTCCCCAACTCTGACTCAAAATGTGCACCAACTTCCAATTGAATTCGAAGCACACGACAGCATCTTAGGCTGCTCTAGTCTACTGCCGAAAACGTCATTGTAAACGGGTGTAGGACTGTTTTTTGTAATGGCCATAGAGATGGCTGTGTAATTGTTTGATCAGGGTCTGGTCTGGGTTGAACCCGCACAGAATTTGAACTTGTATCAATTCGTGGTGGTGATCGCAACTTCTCAACAGAAATTTTGTTGTTTGGACAATCTGAAGATTGAAAAGTTGAGGAATGTTGAGGAAAAATCATCTAAAACTACGCAGTTTCATGGAGTAGATTCTTTGAGCCAACTTTGTGAGCTTCTACCATATACAGGAGTTTGCAAAAGATTTGCAAAATTATCCTATAAATTTGTTATACGCACTTTAGGTAACTCAAATCTGAGAATAGCTCATGTCATTGACAGAAGAACTTCCAATACATGACTCCAAATTCAAGTTTGTAGCACAATTAAAAAAAAGTATGAATGGTGAAGAAAGCAGATTTAGATGTTGACAATGACTTGGCACAATTTTTGACTTGTGCTATTAACCCTTCAAGGATGCAGCCCCCATATAACCAAGGTAGTCACCAAATGCTCCTATTATTGGACTTATAGGTGCATTCTTTGTTTCTACAATGAATAATCAAGTCATCCATTTGCCAATTTTCAGCCTCAACATCCTTCAAGGGTTAACCTTATAATGTTGTTGTGGACACTAAGTGTTTGACTTCACTTGAGATTGTAGGATGAAAAAAACATTTTCTCAACAAAATATTTTAGAAAGTTGTTCAAGTACATTTCTAGTGAATAGTATTTTGCAAATTCCTTCATCATGGTCTTATTCACTTTTCTAAAGAAAGAGATGGTTAACCCTAAAAGATTAGTGGGGATAGTTTAGATTCCCAAAGTTGTGAAGATGTATCATAAAATGAAGCTTAAGAAAATACTTCAATGATGAATCTCAAACAATGGTATTAAAATCTCATTTGTATATCAACAACCAATATTTTTCAATAATATTTGGAGCCAAAAGTTTAAAAGTCCTTCTCAAATTGATTGATTGTAATTGAAAATTTGTGATTTTAGTTAGAATTTTTTCCTTCTAAGTTCAAAATGATAAGTTTTAATCATAGTGATTTTTGAAGATTTTTAAATTATTTTTTTATTCAAGACATTTTTAAAGGGTAGTTTTTTTAATTGTAAAAAATTATTTTTTGGTGTTGAACCTATCAATACCACTATTGAATTTAAGAATATTCACAAAGCAAAATCTTCAAAATTTAAATTGTACAAATGTTAAAGAACTAATATAAGAATATTCTAAAAAATGATAGATGAAAGACAAATTTTTGCATGCTTTGGATGTGTTTGCATTCATTTGTTGTTCAAAATTTGAATGTTTCATCCTTTAGGAGTTAATCATGGATCACCCTTCTTACCATAGTGTTTTGGTCATTTAATGCTATTTACTCTTAATGTAAAATTTAGCCATAAAATTGATATTTTTTGAATTTGAGTCCAACTAATGAAATGAAATTTATTGAGAGAAAATTTTACTCTAATTGGAAATTTTGAAAAATTCACAACTTTCTAGCAGTATGAACTTTAGACCTATAATCATGATTGGTTGATTTTTTAATTTTAGAATGGTGCAATAAATTTGGTTTATACCATGATGGTGAAAATTGTAATATATATCCATGGTGTCTAAATATATTTTAGTGTATCTAGTTGAATTTTCTTCATTCTTTTCTTAAGAAATTCACAATAATTTTAATTTTTTTCCAAAAAATTTGAAGATTTTATGACTTGTAGTAATCATATGGTTTCATCTATGAAAAATAAATCCAAAACTTTTTATTTATATTTAGTTGTAAAATGGTAGCAAACAAAGTGATAAATAGTAATGCTTTAAAAGCAATGGTCAATACTTTTTGGATGAAGTTCATCTAAGATTGTTCTTAAAAGTGAATTTTGTCTATTTTTTTAGCACTAGATAGAAACTAACACAATGCTTCATGATGGAATTTCACTCTATAATGGAGCATACCCACAATGAAAATTATAGTGGCATTGGATGATATTTGAGGCCATTAGAAGATTGCGGGTTTCCATACGTTCCAAGACTGTGGGGAACTCTGCCAATTTAGCAATCTAACGTGGTTGAGACCTTGCCACATTAGATAATATTAATTATTATTATTATTATTTATTCTGACGCATTCTTAGCCTTGGGAATAGGCCTGAAACAGCCCTCCCGAGGCCTCAAATCTCTTCTAATGACATGGTGCAATTCACATAATAATTGTATCAGTTATTGTTTGAGACACAATGGATCCAAAACAATGTTCCTACACAACATGCTTATATCAATTTCTTTATTGATTTGGACACCAATTTCTACTAGTGTACGTACAACGTTAGATTAGTTTGTGAAAACCATTAAATTAGTTCATGTTTGGATGGATAACTTCAAAAGAACTTACAAAATTGAAGAGTTTTGTGTCTAAGTTTTTTATCAACTATAAATTTGGAATTGGATAGCCAAGCACCTATAGTCAGCAATCATGTGGCTATTAAGATTGAGACACCAGTTGTCAACCATGCCTAGTATCCAACCTATAAGGTGCACTATTTTCAACTTTAAGTTAGTACTCAAGCTTGGAATATTTTTTTTTGTCCTTTTCAAAGTTGAAACTAATAAGGTGATGACACATGTCTCCAAATAGTGAGCAAGAAAGAAGGAAATAGTGAGTGGCAAAGTATTTCTTGAATGATCAAAATTGAAAGACTCTAAACATTGGCTACTAAACAAGTGCATTTTTTGGCTCTTAAAATTCACAATAATTTCAATTTCGGGAATAAAATTTTGAAAATTTTGCTATTCCCATTAATTTCCTATCTTCCTACATGGAAAAAATTTCCACCACCTCATATTGCACACAATTTGCTCCCAAATTGCTTAAATGATCAACTATTGGTGCCTCAACCTTAGTAGGAAATGACAATTGAATCCAACCATTGTAATAATAGAAAACTAGATAAGTACAACCTATAACTTGCATGGTTGCTTCTATCAAAACAAAGGATACATAAGCTTACATCATTCAAAAATTAAGGGAAAATTAACCCTAGAAAGATGTTGTAGACATTAAATGAATGACAAAGAAAAATTCCAAAGATGAATCAAAATTTGCATTTTGAATTCCAAAGATGAACCAAAATCTGTACTTTGAATTCCAAGGATGGATATATGTATTTTTTTCCAACATCTACACTTTGAATTCTAAAGAATTACTCCCAAATTGCACTTTGAGAAGGGGATTAGAGAGAAATGAAGGCCTCAAGAGGGCCGCTCCACAGCCCTTGAGGAACCTATAGTAAGTATTTTGTTTTGGTTATTGAATTTTTTTTCCCCCTATCGCTACTCACCTCAAATTGCGATGTCGAACTACTGTCACCGATTCAAAAACCAAGAACAAAGTATTCAAAAATAAAGGTTTATGGTATAATAATGCATCTTAACTTTTATTTTTTAAGGGGTTTTGCCAAATTAATTTGAATTTAATTAAATTTAATCACATTAAGTGGTTTTTGAAGTTAGTTGCCAAAATCAATGACAACTTCTTTCAAAAGTCACTCACTCAATTTTGTGTGTTGGTGGAGGAGATGAGTCACTCTTTATACAAGTGGGATAGTGGTAGATGCAACTATTCATGTGGAATATGTAATTTAAGAGGAATAAAAATTCAATCGCTCATACTTAAGGCAAATGCAGGAATTATATCAAAATTCAGATTTTGAAACTCATTTAAGCATATTTGGATAATTTTTTCAAAAACTTTGAATTAGAAGAAGGTGGGAAATCAAATTGAGTTTATTTCCAAAAATCCATTTGAGATTTAAAGTTTTTACTAAAAAGTTATGAACAAATTTCAAAGAGGGTATTTGTAAATGTAAAAAAAAAAAGTTCTCTTCCACCCCTTCTTTAAAATTTGTCTATAATTTTTATTGAAGACTTAAAATCTCAAACGGATTTTTGGAAATGAAACTTAGTTTGATCTTTCAACTTTTGTTAATTTAAAGTTTTTTGAAAAAAATTGTTTTACTATGCCTAAATGAGGTTTAAAATTTGAATTTTAACACAATTCGTGCATTTGCCTTAAGTATGAGTGGTTGAGTTCTTATTTCTCTTAATTTACATATCCCATATGGATAATTGCACCCGCTCATCTCCTCCTCTTCAAACACTCAAAATTAAGTAAATGGCTTTTGAAGTTAATTACCTTTGGCTTTGGCAACTAGTTTCAAAAGCCACTTAATTTGGCTAAATTTAACTAAATTCAATTTAATTCAACATAACATATGTAATCTTCTAATTAACCTTGTATTCAACTACTTGTACTCTTCTACCCCAATGTGTTTTAAATCCCTTGGTTTTACAACTTTTGCAAAAGTCAGGTAGGTGAACTTTGTATTAGCCAACAAGAATTGATATGTAAATTGCTAAGAATGTCACTGCCAAGCATTTTAAATACCCCAGTTTGATAGCTTTTGAAAAAGTCACACCAAGTGAACTTCGTATTAGCCACGTAAGCCAACAAAAATAGGGCCAATAGTGATATATAAATTGCTAAGGATGTCATTGCTAAGCAACCCTCTTTAGGCCCACTTTTTTCTTTAATGGCTCTAAAATTCAAAATTTCTAAGATGCTAAGAGTGCACCAAACTCTACTTACAGGGTACAAAATGGGTTTAAAATATATTGTTTTCAGCCTTGATCCAAATCATTTTGTCCAATAAGATCATTTTGGGACAAAGGAAGTATCCTGACCCCCCAAAAGACAAGCTAGTCACCCTGAAAATCAACCTTTCTATTACTATAAGAATCATTTACTTAAAAAAACAAATCAAGATCACCAATTGGAGGTCAAACTATTGAGCAAGACCTCCCCTTTGAACACAAAATTCCAAAGATAAACATCTGCACTTTTTTCCTTGTCCTAAACAGAAGGATTCTCTGTCATCCATTGGACACAAAACATCCACAGCTTCATTTATGGTTTAAAAGAATTGTTGCCAGTGGTAAGTGTTCCCATTTTTTTTGGTTTGCAAGGAATGTGAAAGTCGAAATTTCAAGAGCACAATGAGTTGTAAGAACTCTCTGCTACTTTGCCGTTTAAGATGATGAAAATTTGTTGATTCGATGCCTCCACTGAGTCAATAAACTGGAGAATGATCACAAACCGAATGCACAATGGTGGTACCAGAAATAAATATATAAGACGCTATATAAAATCCTGCTGCAAGTAAAAGTATACGAAGTTCTGGATCTTGTGACCTGCCTCTAAATTTTAGTAATTGCAGCAGATGGGTCACAATTCCTTATTCTCAAGCTATGCTACAACAACGTCAAGACGTCAAGACCCCTCTTTTTCAAAAAACTTGGCTGGAATCAGTCCCGCCCTTCCAGCTCCTTGATATCAATCCGCTACATGCCGTCAAACTTGATGAAAACATTTGCCAGAAAACTGATTCATAATAGTTTGAGCAGAAGAAATAGAATGGAAGATCAAATCTTGCTGCAAGTAAAGCTGTTAATTACGGAAGTCTTGGATCTTGTGACCTGTCTCTAAACTCTAGTAAAAATTGCAATGAGCCGGTCGCAATTCCTGGCTCATTCTGAAGCTTTGCAACGAGATCAGGACCCCTCTAAATCAATCAAAGAGATCACTGATATCAATGCATTCTATGTCGTCAAACTGGATCTGCGTGTCCTTCCCCAAGTGCAAATTGATGATTCACACTGTCTCGAGCAGCAGAAATAAAACTGGTGCATCAAATGCTGCTGCAAGTAAAACTATGCGATGTCCTGGATCTTGTGATCTACCTCCGAGCATTCAGCAATTGCAACAAATGGTTGCAGTTCCTCTTTCTATTAAAGCTATGTACCAAGAACAGGGGCTTCATCAAGCTCATTCAACACATCTTCATCGAAAACATCGCCGAAGTCCGGGACATCCAGCGACTTGATGTCGATCCACTCCATGCCATCGAACTTGATGTGCGCGTCTTTGCCCCCGAGCTCGGGTAAACTGAAATCCGAACCCGAGGATTGGCACGTATACCCCGAGTCATTGTAGGAGATGTCACACGCCTGCGAGATCGCTGCACTCGGTGGGTACGAGTGAAGCTCGTCCACAGCTTGCAAGCCCAGCTCCAGCTCCAGCTCCTGCACCACCTGGCTCATCAACGGTCGGGAAGAAGGGTCCAAGTCTGTGCACCGCAACCCCAACCTCGCCATTTGGAGTAAAATCTCGTGGTTGTATGTTGTGGAGCGCAGATTGATGTCGAGAATCTCGTCCAACTCTCCTGACTCCAATTTCAGTCGAACCTGGAATGCATTTTCGACTGTGAGAATTAGTATCACCTCTGAAACCAGAACCCTAAATCCAGCGACTAATTTCTGTTTTGCAATTACGAACTTCACCCTCCTGTCTAATGGTGTGCGTTCGAAAACAAGGCGGACATCTGTTCGTGAAGTATGGTAGTATGAATAGTGCTGCCATTAAGCGATCAGATTTTGAACAGGGACTACAAGATGCTGGTGCAAAACTTAGAAGCAGTGTGATTTGGTGAAGAGTTGAATTGAAGTAAAATCAATCTATGAGTAACCTGATAATATCCAATGAATCGCACTTGAAATCACCAAGAAATACCAAGAATAATGTTCGAATTTGGCTTTGGTTGAATTTAATAGGGAGGGAGCAGGGGGGGTTGGCTTACCCAGTCCGTGATGTGGTAGGATACTTCGTCTCTCAAGCTGTCGCAAGCAGGCTTGCCAGTGACGAGCTGCAGCAGCACGACGCCGAAGCTGTGGACGTCGCAAGCCGGGCCGACGTTGGATTTGATGTAGGACGGGTCGACGTAGCCGGGCGTGCCCGTGGCGCCCGTCAGCATGTGCGTTGCGTTGGGGCCGAAGTTGGCGATCTTGGCATGGAAATTGTGGTCCAGAAGAATGTTGGTGGGCTTCACGTCTCGGTGAATAACGGGCGACTGGCACTCTTCGTGCAGGTAAGTTAAGCCTTTCGCTGTGCAGATGGCGACGTGCACTCGCTCTCGCCATGTTAACGACAACCCAGACCCTTCTGCACGCACACCACAACGTCAGAGTGTAAGCTTTCTGCTTGCAGCCCTATCGAACCTAATTCTCCAACCCCTAAAATCCTACGCAAGAGTAGTATTCCCAGGACAAGTAAGATTCGGGGCTCACCGAGGAAATGATCGGCGAGGTTTCCATTGGGAACGAACTCGTAAACCAGGATTTGCTCGCCCTTCTCTTCGCAGAATCCACAGAGGTTCACTAGATGCTTATCGTGAAGCCCAGACAGGAACTTCACTTCTGCAAACAACAAACCAACAAATGAGGGATCGATGGACTGGATGAATTGAAGGATCAAATGCAAAAGAGGTTCCACCCTGAAGATATGGACACTGTACCTTTCTGGAAGTCAGAGTGACTTTGATGAGATTCCCGTGTGGCTCGTTTCACAGCCACGATTTCGTTCGCTGAAAAAACAGCTTTGTAAAGCAGGCCGAGCTCTCCGTAGTCCAGTTTGCACTCGGCGCTGAAGTTGCTAGTGCCGTATTTGAGCTCCTTGAAGGTGTAGTACGTGGTGACAGGCGGTTGTCCTACGCCTTGCTTCAAACTGCGGTCGACATACTCTCCAACTGAGGTTTGAGAGCAACAGACGTTCAAAATCAGGGCATACTCGCTCGTTTCCATTGGCGTCATTTTCACAAAATTTGCTCATTTGGAAAAGGGCTTTCAACAAGAAATCGGAGGGGTTTGAGATTCCAGTGTGGACCTGGAGCAGTTTAAGACAGACTCAGATCTGTAAACATTCTAGATTTTAGAGCTTTGAGGTTTCAATTCAGCAACAAAAAGAATCCATCAGAGCAGATTTCAGCATATTAACGTCACATTTTCGCACACTGAAATCCGCCAACATACCAGATATGACGTAAAAGCCAGTAATCATTACAATTGCAAAAAGAGAAGAGTGATCCAGGTTTGCAAACACACGTTCCGGTAGGTTCAGGGCTGGCACTCACATCCACCCTTGGGCTTCTTCAAAGGGGACCCGAAGCAGGCAATCAGCTTCATGGCCCCAATTCCGACGACGACTCACTCATGAATACTCGGAACTCCTCACACTTGAAGCATGGTAGTGGGCAGACCTACACAGCTGCCCTTCAACAACAACCACCCCAAGGGAAAACCATTAGGTCATTCGAAACTTCAAAATCTCACCAATTAGGGCGGAGTGCAGCTAACGAGACACTTAATGAACATTCTGCACTACAGTAGCTAGAGGTGAACATCCCAAGGAGTGGCACTCTTCCCACCAAATTCACTGCCACAACAGTGAACCCCCCAGCTTTGAAAAACTCGACGAAATAGGGCACAAACAAGGCGAAAGGAATGCCCAGGCCGTAATCAGGACAATAACTTCGCTGTAAGGCGAAAGGGTTATACCACAAACCTTGGGAGGCTGTACAGTCAGAACCCCGCATATATGAAACTCCAGTCGAACAAAGCACCCTTGGCAACGAGAATTCTTCGTCGTGCAACACGAAGACGAGAAACTGGTCGAAAATCTAGCCCGTTCGAAAACCTAATCGAAAACCGATACTACTGCTCACTACTATTCCTCCTCCAAATCCCGGATTCACATGCACGCTTCCCACACCCGCACCTCATGTAACCCACACTAAATCTCGATCAACCTCAGCAGGAACCCAAACCCAGTCGACACTACCGCCAAATACGCCACCCGATCGAGCTCCAAACAGTCCTGGAGATTCAATCCCCCATTCTAGCTCCAGGAACGCTTCCCAACTCTCTCATCCCGGAGCTTCGCACTTGGCCATCTTCTAGCATCCGACACAGGACTTCTATACTCACACAACGTTCGATCTCCACTCCAGCAAGGGATCGATCACAAGCAAATTAAGTCGCGGGATCGTGGGATCATGGGATCATGGATCCCGAATCAAACTCCGAGCCATGCATCGATCGATCTCTGTCACGTAACGCAATGCTGGCGATGGAGGATGCGATGGGGACATGACGTGAAGAGCAAGGCCGTGGAATTGACGATGAGATCTAGCTGAGAAGTCAGCGAGCAGGAAGGGATTGTGCGCGGCAACTGAAGAAGGGGTGTAGTAAGCTGAGGTTAGTAGACTTGTTGCGACGAAATCAACTGCGCGCACCAGCTGGCAGATTGAAGTACGGGAAGTCGACGAAAATCTATGGCGTGGGGATGTGAGGAGGGGTCTCGTTGTGCGCGCCCGTGTGGTGGGCGGACGCGCTGCAAAAGGGCGGCCTTGCGGGACGGGGGAGCGGCAGGAATTTGGAGAAGGGGAGCGGGAAGGCGACTGCTGTATTGTCACAGCCTGGGCGACCGACACGCACATGATTATAGGGAGGTTAGAAGAACTATCAGCTGATTTTGGCCTAGTGATGAGGGGAATTAGTAGCACCTACAATTTTTAAATTTTTTGGGAAAGGCATGTACACAAAGACTAAGCATTAACCCATAAACATCGCGGCGGACGTTTTTTTTCCGATGAATGACAACGAATTTTCTTGTGTAGGACATGAATGCAACTATTCATCCTCAGAATTAGGGGTGGAAAGGGGAGATCTTCTACAGTAGTTTGACTCCCAATGAATATTTTCGGTTTTTTAAGCTAGATGATGTCACACAGTTCCAAAAGGGCTGATTTCCACGGTCACCAACTCGATGTTTAAGGGTTAACCTTCACATTTGCATAACTCATTATGAAAACAAGTGAAACAAGGACCTACACTTTTTGAGTAAGGTACCTACTTTGCTACTCAAGCTTCTTCTATTCAAGCTTCTTTAGATGCAACTTTTTGGCGATGCAAAGGCTTGCTCCACTACAATCCAAAGGTGACAAAGTGCAAGTTTGATAGACATAGTTATCTATTCCTCTCAATTGAGGCACTAGTACTCAAAGTGTAGAAGGAAATATCCACCTTGGAGAGAGAAGAGAAGCTAGGCATGTTGCATTGCAATGGCATGTAGAATTCTAGCAAAGAAATGAAAAAAATTGAGTTGTTGAAGAGTTTAGCAGTAGAAGAGGATTTAGAGGAAATCTCGGAGGGATTTCATTGAGCCATTGGAAATCTCCATTTACAATTACTGACTATTAGATAGGGGAACAAAGAAGTAGCATTTTTGAAATTTCATTTGGAATTTGAATAAATTGTTCTTTGCAAAGTCAACTAGTAGACTTCAATAGTTGGAGAGAATAGAATTAGAAGGAAAAGAAGGAGTAGGAAGGGGAAAAAATGGAATTTAGAAAGAAAATAGAAGAATGGAAACATAATGAAGGAAATAGGAAGTAAATTTGGAATTAATTTGTACAGCTTGTATTTAAAACTCTTTAATTAAGCAATGAGCACAAAATTAAGAAGGGACAAGATGGTAAATGAGGAGGGTGCTAAGGGCATCTTTGAGCACCTCTTAGACAAGGTACATTCCAAGGTAAATGTCTAATTCCACTATTTTTCCTTTAAATCTTTTGAGTAGGAATCTCGAGAAGAATCTTAAACCACAACCAAGTGATAATCTAGATTCAAACTATTAGAACTAGATTTTATTTCAATTTTAGTTTAATAAACCTGTAGAAGAAGTTTAGAGCTTTCTAAAGACATAAGACACTTAGAAAATAGACTTGAAATGAGCAAGATAGGACCGGATGAAGTTTGAAAACAAGAATGAATGAAAGTTAGGGAAATTCATCTCAAAGGAACCAAAATGGAAACTTAAGAAGTAGTAAAAATTCAAAGTTAGAAGTGCAATTATAAGTTGATTTCAAATTGTAGGATAGAAGTAATTAGTGGCATCCCTTGGTACATAAAAGATATTGAAGTTTGAAGTTTTTACAAATTATAAAATTATTTTTATTTTATTTTGGCAATGGCAACAACATAGTGCACACTTATTTGAATTAATTTTTGTAATGAGCATCCAAAATTAGTGTCACCAACATTATTTTGTTTTTGTAGAATTGGTAAAATACAACAATGTTTTAGCCTACATTCGTCTAATAATTTTACAAAAAGTGATTTTGATGAACCAATATTACAAGAATGGGTACAACTAAGTAAGGATTGGGTTTGAAGGATTGGGTTTGCTTGGATTCAAATGAACCATACAGGAAACATTTATTTTGGATTCTTTTCAAACACAAATTTTCAATTTACCCATTTAAAATTTAAAATGTCAAACTCTTCTTTGTATGCACTACAATAACCCAAATAAATTTTTTAAAAATAAACTAAACATGATTGATGCAAATCTTAGTAAAATCCAATGTTCAATTCACCAAATTAAAGGGCAAACTCTTCTACATACCCACTAAAGTAGCCCAAAAAAATTGAAAATTTTGGTTCATGTAAATTATGATGCAACTCTAATGTTGAATTGAATAATTGAAATGACAAATCTTTGTACCTATCCACAAAAGTAACCAAAATTCACAACATTCAAACCTAAGATACAAAGCCATTTTTTAACAAAGATACAAAGTCATTTTCTAACCAAGACCTTCATCACATTGTATTATAGGCTATGACGGTGGAAATTTTTTACCAAACTTATTTACACTCCCTACTACATCAAATTTTAGAGATGGATATTGTACTAAATGAAGGTTATTGCTCTAAGTTCATTCATCAATATGTGTTTCTACAATTACAATCATATGTACTTGCGTCTGTACCCATTCATCATCACTTGTCATCACCCGTCCCTATACTTGCACCCAAACTTAAGTTCCACACTCTTTGAGTATTTGTCTATATCACCACCTTGTCCTTGCGTTCACACCCCATCCGTTAGTGTCCTTATTCAAACAAATAATGCCACATCTATAAACCCCATATCATATCACTTAATGATGGTAAACCATAATAATTCCTTTCACTAAGCAAAATTTCAAACCCTGAATATCCTAAGTAGTCTAGATCGTCTGTCCTTCCAATTTCTACTCAATTGATGTGAAAACCTTGACATTGATCGAGAAATTGATTATTAAAATTTCCATCTTTTTCATTATTGGTATTTCCATTTCTTCATAGGCCCTTAAAGCTCTCAATAGTACCATTATAGAATTACAAAAATTAATTCATATTAAAAAAAAAATTATTTTATTATTTTTATTCAAATTTTAAATAATTCACTTATGCAATAACCTTATTGGTGTCAACTAGGTTACTTATGGGCCCAAAAAAATTAAAATATAATATTTTTGACCCACAAGACAACCTTGTCAAGCACCTAACACATCCAACTACAATATCCTTGTCTATAATAATTATAATAAGAATCACTATTGCATGTTAATATTGTTTTCTACCCACAATGATACCTTTAAACTCTTATATGGTGTCCTTCATTTTGTTGAATTTTGGAATTTGAAGTAATTTCAAGAGATTTTGTTTTCTAAATAAAATAATTTCAAGGTAGTTAGAAATTAAATTAATAAAAAAATCATTATTTACATTATTTACATTGGATAAAGAATTTATTTGGCACTCACCATCAAGATCTATTGAATATATGATATTTTTTAAAAATGATTTTGAATTTGAAAATATTAAATAACTTTTAATAATGTGGAAATTTTTATAATACAAAATTATACTATTCAATTGATCATTGTATTAAAAAAATCTTGTTTTAAATTAGTAAATGTATCAAGATGTGTTGTCATTTTTTTTCTTCCTTCATATACAAATGCCATTTATTTTTACAAATGTTATTTCAATTATAAAGACATCTATGACATTTTTATTAAAGCATAAAGTTTCTTTAAATAGAATGTATTGGCAAAAGAGTCTACGATTGTCAAAGTTTGAAAATTAAACAATTGTTGGAGAAGATTTAGTACACAAACATCATGCAATTAAAATAACATATGAGAGAAGCCTAATTTCTACAATGAAAGAATATTGACACTACTAAAAATAGAATTATCAATTAATGGCTTTTTCCTTGTTGATGAATATAATCATTTTTATGCATGAATCTCCAAAATAACTTCATGCCAATGCTAAACACTACTATATTGTAGTTGCATGCAATCTATGAATTGACTTCTTTTCCAATTTTGAGATTTGGTCTTTTCCTAAGCACAATCAATTTACGGCTTCCCAAAATCTACTCTATAGTTTTTTTTTAAATAAATTTTTAATGTGATTTTTTTCTACAATCTAGTGTATTTGAGGCTCATTTCCAAGAGCCTTCAACACAAAAAAAATCAAGATTTGCAATGGATACCCTTACACATAATCTTAAATAGAAAATCATAATCATTCATTTTCAAAATCAGATTTTTGATGCTAAAATTAGATTTCAAAAAGAAATTTCAAATACATAAACTATTAAAAATATTAATTTGGTTAGATTTTATTTAACTTCAAAGTATTGTCAACACTACAATGTGGTGCCTTGGGCATTTAGGAATAAATACTACTAACATTGCAAACCTAACAATTGCAAGCACCAATTTGATAATACATTTCTATAAGGAAAAAAGTGTGCTTTACCAATTCAATATCTATTGCATAACTAAAGGTACAATATTGTAATATAACATTCCAATCAATTTTGATTCCTCATAATTGAATGAATATCGAGCCCTCATAATGACAATTCAAGTGTATAGATTGCAAAACACCATATGAAATTTACCTTGAATTGAATGAAGATTGGGACTAAATGGCCAAATATTCCATAGAATGGTATATCATATTTGCTAGCCTTGCTTCTACAATACTTCTCTTGTGGTTTCAAATATCAGCATCTTTCTTTTTAAAGTCTAAATCTTCAAGTTTAGTGATTTGTTGTCACCTACTCCTTGTGGTTTGCCTTGTTCATTCCACATTGCTTGAGAAGAAGAGTCTTGTCAACTTTTTTCCAATGCAATGTTACCTTTGGATATATTAGTTCAATGATGACTTTAAGATATCACAATTGTCCAAAGTTCCGAACCTCAAATAATCAAAGATTGAAATGTTCACAATTTTTATGAAGGATAAAACCATTGTTTGGAAGAAACATTTGTGCTAAAAGAATGCTTTTTTAACTTCAACGATCTTTGTTGAAAGTCATTTGTAAACTGACATTATATTCTTGGGAGTGGTAGAATTACTTATAAATTCATTGAAGTATAAAATGCTAAAAAGTTGACTAACAATTATGTATTCTATTTTGTTCTAAATTGACCTAAATATATAAACATTTAATTATGAAAACCAATGTTGTAAATATATTTATTATTGTTTGAAATGTCTTGTCTATAAAAAGTAAAAATGCTTGAAGTGTTTTATTTACAAAGATGTCAAGAGACTTAAAGAACAAATATGTGGAAAAGCTTTAAAAAAGTAAGATTATAATTTATTAATTTACTATGATTATGTCAACATAATTTAATATTTATAATTTTTAAAATTACTATTAATAAATCCATTGAAACTTGCATTCAAATAAATTGTACTTTTAAAGTTCTTGGATAATTGCAAAAGTGATATCTACAAATTTGGTGTCTAAGATATGCAATCTATATTAGAAAATTTATAAAAACTTCCATTCAATTTTATAATCTAACAATTTTCTCATGTAAAATAAATATAATAGTATAGAATGATTGTGTATTGATAGAAGCTTTGATACTTTGTAAATGAATGATAAAAAAGTAAAATTTCAATTTGCAATTCCTCAATATAAACATTTAAGTTATTCAATTCACTCTGGTTGTTTATTCAATGAAGTCATTAGAGTTATGAATAAATCATATATCAAACTAGAAGATAGAACAAATGCAATCAAAATAATGAATGTAGCAATTAGTGTCACAACTACACAAATTACTTGTAAGAGATCCATTTAAATATGTTTTTTTAAAATAATAAACAAATTCTTCTATGAATTATAAATTTGCTTTTGAATTGTATGAGTTCAAAAAATATATAATAAAAATTGTATGAGCAAGATACATGGACCTCATATCAATAGTGCCCTAATTCTAACACTCTTAAATCGTATACAATGAATAGATGTTTATTATGCTTAAAAATCTACATATTTAAATATACAATCTTATGTTGTTTAATAACATTTAAGACTTTATTTTTTTAGTTTTCGCATTCAATATTCAAATGTTGAATCTTTGAATATCTTAAAATCATTTTTAATTGTTATTATTAAAAGAAAATCAAACTATGAATAATAACTATGGTGACTATGGAATTGTCATCTTAGAATCTTTTGCTTTAGTGAATAAAAAGGCATTAATTATTATATTATACAAATAGATAAATAGATAACTATTATATTTTTGTATCAAACAAAGAAATTCAAACACGATAATATATTCAAGCCTCCCTAATTGTAGCGCTTAATAGTACTTATATTGATAAATGAAATTCTAAATGTAATTTGACAAGTCATTAGAACAAAACCACCATGTGGTTAGGGCTCTCTTTCCATGTAGGAAATTATAGCAAAATTCCTAGCACAACTATGGCACATTATAATTGAATACAAGACTCTCAATATTGCAACCAACCCTTGGTGGATTTTGCAACTAGCCCTTGGTTGAAAACATGAAGTCTATATAACCAACATGGATCGAACAAAATCTTTAACTAAATTTATATTAATTATGTTTGGAGAAATAAAATTTTAGAAAATTATGGAATTAAATTTTTTTTTTTTTTTGTGCACACATGAAAATTTCCCCACATTATTGTATTTACATGCAACTTCATACCATAATATACTATGTACATGTATACAAATCCATATTTCAATACATGAAGAATTTACTATGATCATTCATACAATGGGTGGGGTAAGAGTTAGGTATGAGAATAATACCCTCAAAGATGCGGTCCAACCTACGGTCCAACCCACGGTCCAACCCAGACGAATCCATGGCCGGAAACGAAACGAACGGTCCAGGAGAAGTTCCCTATCCGTTCTCACGTCACTCTCACTGGTACTCCCGTTCCCAAAACACGAGAACGGGCTCCCTGACGAGGTTCCCCCGACCTCAGTGAAAATACGACAGAATAATTAGTACCAAATTAGTCACTCATCAAATTAGTAAGTCACTACATACCCCCGCCTGTCCAGATTCACTTCATTATGCGCCACATACTAAACCTCTGCAGTAGACTACAAGAGACCGACAACCCTGCGATCCTTCCTCACTTCCCCGTGTGCTTTTCCTCGCCGATTGCGCTCACATCACTGCAGGTTTGCGAGTTTTCTCGCGAATTCGTGAAATTCGAGTGGATTAGGGTGTTTTGGGTAGTTTCTTGGGAGTTTTTGATGCGTTTTTGATGCATTTTTGGTGCATTTGGAGGGAATTTGGAGGTTTTGGAGAGGTTTTTGAGGGATTTGCGTGTATGTGTGTTGCAGGTGACGATGGCGGCTGCAAGGGCAATGATAGCAGGCTGCGTATCGCACTTGCCACAATGCGTGGGCTCAGTGGCCGTGGTGAAGAGGCAGGCATTGGCCTCGTCGAGCTCGCTGTGTGTGCGGGCGGCACCATTGCGCCTGGCGTTTGTGCAGAGTTCGTCCGTCCCCGAACAGAGACGGAGATTGCACGGCTGCCGGGTTGTGTCGGCGGAGTTTCCAACCTCGGTGGAAGGCGACGTTGATTCCCTGGAGTTTCGGATGTTTTTCGCGGACAAGTCCGGCAAGACGGTCAGTTTCGGGTGCCAATTAATGTGGTGGTCTCTTCTTAATCGACTGTCGTTGTGTTACTGAATTCATTACTGCTATTGTGGCCTCTGGTAAATCGTATTTTGAAATTCTGTATCACTTGCCTCCATAGGTCCGATTCTTCAATAATGGCCAATGTGTACAGCTGTGTTTGACAGTATCAAGAACGAAGTTTTCAGCTGCTTGTTTGCTGAAGTTTATATGTCAAAACTTCAAAACAAAACCTCTGTCGTAACGTATAGATATCTTACAAGTTTGAGCACTTGAAGGCTTTCATGTTCAATCTGCTTACGTTTTACGGAAGACTATCTAGAGGTCGCTTTGGGGTAAGAGTTGGATTTAAGTGCACCTAGTTTGAGTATGGAAGTCTTGAAGTAGAGCATTTGGAGTTCATATGTAACGTCCAATCATTGAATTATAACAGTGAGAAAGTCACAATCGACGTGTCATACTGTCGACATTTAGTCTACCGGACTTTAATTACAGGATTCTACATCACTGAAAATTAGAGAACCAGACACCAGATAGTGAGATCTTTTTTACTATCTTTTATTTTTTGGATCAATTACCGTGTGAAAGGTGTGGAGAGTTTGGAATCCTCATTCCTTTCTTTCATTGTTTGGAATGTTCACAAGAGCACGACAAGTTGCGTTTTAGGTCTGAGCTCATCCTAGGTACACATTGTCAGTAACGATACCTGATACCAAACTTAGTCAAGTGCATCTCGTAGTTCAGTGTTAGTACACACCTGTATTCGGTACAGGCCACTGAGAATTTCTTTAAGGCTCAGAAGAAGGTAGAGAGGATACTATTTGCGTCCATCTTTAACATTTTAACCGAGATGTAGAATGAGATTCTCGGGAGATCACTCAATAGAGCTCTCTGGAGAGATCACTTTGGGTACCATATCCAAACTCTCTTCACATCAAATTGAACGGACAGTAGACACCCCATTTTCGTTCAAAGATCTACAGCCATAGACATCGCACTTGCTAATTGAGGGTCAACCAAGCTGTCGGTAACAGCGGTCAATATTGGGAATGGGATCAGCCACCTAGAGGTTTTAGAGTCCTCCTAAATGAATCAGTTGTGGGATAGAGTTTCTATTCATTAAAGCGATAGCTAAATAGTGACTGGTTGTTACAGGTTTCACCATGGCACGATATCCCACTCCACGCAGGAGATGGGCTTTACAACTTCGTGGTGGAGATTCCCAAGGAGACTAAAGCTAAGATGGAAGTGGCCACCGAGGAGCCCAACACCCCCATCAAGCAGGATACGAAGAAGGGAAAACTCCGTTACTACCCGTACGTGTTCACAACCATCAACTTGAGTTCACTGAGCCTTTTGTGCAAGGATCTGACCCCGAGCTTTATCATTCTTATGTCTGTGGTTGTGTTGTTTCTCTGGGTGATGGTGAGAACAGATACAACATCAACTGGAACTACGGACTTCTCCCCCAGACATGGGAGGACCCTTCTCACGCCAACAGTGACGTGGAGAATGCTTTCGGTGACAATGATCCAGGTTTGTGCGCTGTTTCTAGCTTGAGATTGATGATGCTTATGACGCTTACGTCATAATGTGACTTTGGTTTGGTTTAGGGTCTCAAAAATGCAGATCTTGACCTTGAAATGCTGAATCTGAAAAATAGAAACTCCTCTCAGGTCTAATTATTGTAACTTTCAAAAGAGTTTTTCATTGAAAAATGTAGGGTATGTACTCTTCTTTCAGTTAGTATATTTTTCAACCTCGAAGCTTTATACTTGGGAATTGAAATAAACGATCTCAAAATGTACCAATAGAAAGAGGGAATCATACTCTACATTTTTTAACATTAGAAATATGTTTTGAAAATGTCTATAATAAGGCAGACTTTCTAAAGTGGAAATTCTATTTTTCAGGTTTGAAGCAATTTTTTATTTTGTCCAGAATGCGCTGCTGTCCTTTACTAATATACGTGGTCAAGGGAATTAGACTAGTCAGAAGTGGTTGGCATATGCTTTCTGCACAGTTTTTAGGGGTGCACATTTCTGCGCAGAAGCATTTTGTTGAGCAATTACTGGTGGTTTCTAGCTGTTGGTTGTAATTTTTCTCGCTCTCTCCTTGTGGGCCCTGTTTCCGTTCATGACTGGAGTGTTTCTACGTGTGACAGTGGACCTTGTTGAGATTGGAGAGAGGCAAGCTAAGATGGGAGAGGTCCTCAAGGTGAAGCCTCTAGCAGTGTTGGCCATGATTGACGAGGGTGAGCTCGACTGGAAAGTTGTGGCCATCTCCGTCGATGATCCGAAAGCTGATCTGGTCAACAATGTGGCTGATGTTGAGAAGCACTTCCCAGTAAGTCTCCGAGCTTTAATATCATCTTACTCATTATTACGAAACTGCATTAAGAGGAAACTGACCATATTTCATTACTGAAGCAATGGTCTTTAGACTTGTTGCTTAGTGTATCTACAGGGCTTGTGTTGAGAAGGTTTCCGGTGCCCAAGTTAATTATGCACATCGCGCACGCCACACTAATGTTTTCAGGGCTCCGGTTTCAAATTAATGAGACTAAATAATAATTAATGTCTCAAGTATCAAAAGTGGTTGACAAGATTTTGCAACGATCACTTGACGGGAGGAGCTTCATCAGTTACTTACATTGTTCTGTGTTTGGTTACAGGGAACTTTGACAGCAATCCTAGAGTGGTTCAGGGATTACAAGATTCCAGATGGAAAGCCTGCCAACAAGTTCGGATTTAATGACAAGCCCGCTGACAAGGTAAAAGATCCCTCTTGATCCTCATCTCGATATTCCTTGGATGGTCGTGTGGGATGTGCTCAATCAAAACATACTACTTTCTGTCTCTTTTTCTGCAAAGAATGCTCGATAGTGTCACGCATTAGTTGGATATTTAAAGCAGTGATTTATCAGGAGTGTAACTTCTCAGTTCCAGTTCACTTTCCTTCTATCCGAATCACCAGCACATGTTCCCACTTTAGATGAAAGTTTACTGGAGTGCCCAAACTAAAATAGAAAGCTGGGAGCTCATATCCAATCATCGTAACTTCCAAAGTATATTTCTATTGTTCAAAAGTGTAGGACATGGTTCTTCTTTCGATTAGTGTATTTTGCTACCCTACCTGAGAATTTTTTTAAGTGGTTTATTTAACCTCCCTACAGATTTGGAAGTGGCTCCTTGTGACGGTTTAGCCACTTAGCAACCTCTCTGCTCTTTGTCTTGCAGGACTACACACTGAAGGTTATAGAAGAAACCAACCAGGCATGGGCAAAGCTGGTGAAGAGGTCTGTCCCAGCCGGAGAACTTTCCCTTGCTTAGTTTCTCTTCTCCTGCCCTACTAATCTATTCACCAGATTTACCTCTATGCCAGTATTAGCTCTTACACAAGCTTCAGTTTTGCCAGAGTTTATTGTTGCGACCATGTGTTCATCTTGTAGTTGCTCTTTGAGAGGACCTGGAGTTGATTGTTTGCTGCAGAAGCAGCATCTTTCAATAGAGTTACAGCCTTGGGATGGATTGCGTCGTTTCTTGGGTCTTTCACTTCTCTGCCTACTTGTGGGATCATTTGCTCTCTCTTAGTTCAACTACCGCATTCTACATGATCAACTGCTAGCATGAAACAGATATCATGTTTCAATAGAGGTAAGTGCTGACCCTGTCAGGGAACAGTTTGTCCTGAAATAGGAGAACAAGTTTGAACTTGGAACGTTAGTGTTGGTTGAATGATCAGTATAACGTTGGATTTGATGAGAGAAACCCAGCTCTGATTGTATGCAAACATACAGTAGCTGTGATATCTTAAAACGTTAGGCTTCTTTTCTGCAACAGGTCAAAATGAGCTGAAATTCAAATTAATGCCATGTATCGAATGTTCTTCAATTGTCTGTATTTCCTTGAGAATGAGTTGGATGGAAATTCGCCCCCAATTTTTAAGGAAGGCAAGGTGAGGTGGCATTAAGGTGGTGCAAGAAGAACTAACTCAACTAAAATAGGAGTATGTAATTGTGACATAGAATATGATGGCACCAATTAAAATGGATAAATGGATAAGGCTCTCAAAATTGACCCAATTGGGTTGACAAACTTTCAAGTTACTTGTAATAGGTGTAAACACATTAATTTTCTTTTTAGAGTTCTCGTTCACCACATGGTATATAATCAACCACATGGTATATAATCAATATGTGGAGTAGTTAATAGCCCTTCTTTGAATTTAAGGGCCAATGACAACCTTAGCAAGTACACACTTGACATAAGACAACAACCTCTTCACCATGCATTACTATCATTCTTGCTATCTAGGTCCAAGTGGGCTAGCTAGGATACTCTTTCTATTGATTCATTGAAGTTGATCTTAGGTTTAAAGATACTTCTTTCCTATTAATGTTTCATAGTATTAGTAGATTGTAACATCAAATTCTTAGATAATGTGAAAATGTGAACTTCAAAAGATGAAGAGAAATTATATATTATTCCCTCCCTATAATACTAGTCATTTTTGTTGTAATGAAAGTATTAAGGATTTGAAAATAATTTTTAATGCATGTCATGATTAAATGATTCTATAATGAATGTGTAATGTGTCCTTTCAAGTGCAAAATAAATGATGTGGTTCTTAATTGCAATCAAAGAAAGGTCATAAAGTAAAGTTGTTAATTGCAATTAAAGAAAGATCAAAAAATAGGAGGATAGACTTTATACAAAAGGAAGACTTCTTGTACAACTACCTTGCCATTGGTGTATATTTAGATTTGTACAAGAACAACTTGGAATTAATAGATTCAAAAAATTCAATGTCTTTTGGTTTTTGACCAAATCAACTTCAAATTGCTATAAAAAAAAATCCAATTTCTACATTTTTTTAATTCAAATTGCTATTAAAAAAAATTCAATTTCTACATTTTTTTAAATTTATAAAGTGAACAATATCCTAAAGTTCTAGTGTGCTTCATTTTAATAGTTATTATCAATAATAAAATAAATCATCTTCAATCCTAAAATTTGGTTTAAAGTACATTGCAATAAGTAGTTCAATTCAAAATAAATGAAAAAACAAACAAAAGAAACTAGTATTATAGAATGAAGAGAATATTATATTCTCTTATATTATTTATAAAAAAATATTTTGTATTCTTATAGTCACAAGCACAATTAAAAAAGATAGGCATATTATACATTAGAAAAAATAGGCCCTCAAGAATAGGCATATTATACATTAGAAAAAATAGGACCTCAAGAAGGCATGTCACATTGTGATTTTTATTATTTTAAATTCATTTTTTTTGTACTTTTAGTCTAAATTTAGCATCCTTTTTGAGACCCCATTCTTTTTCTAATGACTACACTAAATCAATATATATTCAAGGTACATTTTCAATCCATAGCACTAGTATTTTTGAAAAAGAACTATTTATAATGCTATTGTTTCTTGCAAATATTATAGTTTGAAGCATATGGTGATTTCAATTATAATTTATCCAAACGGAGAATAGGCATTCAATTGAGTAGATAGTATGTTTAAGGCATTCAATGTACATCCCATATTTTTTTGGCAATATTAAGATGTTAAAAACATACTAGAATATGAGGTTGAGGATTTTTTTTGAAAATAAAATCACTATTAGTATGACAACAACCTATTTCAACTACCCCTTCAAAATCAATGAAAAAAATTCAACCAAGATACACTCCCTCATTGCTCACTCTACTGTTGGTGTATAGTAGTGGGCTCTTATTGTGACCCTCTTCAAACAATCCCTACAAGAAGTTTTGAAATGGATAGTAAGAAGTTCTAAAATGAACTACCAATATTGTGAAAGTGTAGTAAAATTTGTCAAATATTGGTTCATACTTCGCCAATAGATAGAATAAGAGCCAAGGTGGATCCATTTCAAAGCCAAGTTGTGTTCACTTAATTATTCTAAATGAGAGTTGGTTGTCTAATTGTCTTTTTACAAATGTTAAAGAATTTAGGGTTCATTTAAGTTTGATAATGGTTGCATTTTGGAACTTTGTGTATTACTTTTTGCATCCCACAATGTGTGTTCAAGCCATATTTTTTTTGTCAAACTCGGCGTGTGTGGGTTTGCAAGGCCTATGATCATAAATAGGTGCCTAAAGTAGAATTCTTTGGAAATTCATAAGTAATTCATAAATGCTTCAAAAAATATGAAACCACTTGTGTTAAATTTTGCATTAGTTTTTTTTTAAGTGAAAAATAAGGGAAAGTACCTTAGGGCATCTGAAGCCCACCACAAAGGCCGACCAATCCTTCAAGAGTTGCTTCATGAGCACACTTCCTTAATGAACAAATTAAACACTTGGAGGTTATATTTTGACATCAATGTTTTGTATACTTTATTCAATATTTTATTGTAAATTACACTAATTTATCTATTGCATGCCAAATAATTTGAAACTATTTACCAAAATCTATATTTGACATCAATTTTATATTGGATTCATCAATAATGATATAAATTATGTCTTAGTATGCAATTTAGTAGATTAACATTTTAAAATGAAAACTAGTACCTACTATTTAAATTTGATCTTGAATGAATGAATTTTTAATTTGAAAAATAGAACAATAAAAAATTCTATTAACAAATCTATCTTAAGCCAAAAAAGAGAAACTAGCTTATGAATGATCAAATTTCAAAGTTTGAAAGTGAAAAATAGATAATTTTTATTTGGTTTTTATCACAATCATGCTTTGTTTTATTTAAATTTTATCTAAATTTAAGACGTCAATTCAAGGAAAAAAATATAAAAGAGTGGGTCAAAAACACTATATAGAATTTGGTTTTCATCACAAAATTTTGGAAATTAAACAGCTTTTGCTATATACTTTATCATGGTGTTCTACATAATAAAAAAGTTATTGTGTTAGAATTTCATTATTTTAAAGTTAAAAGATAATTTTATGAAATTTTATGAAATTCTTTTGTATATTAGATATAATTTTCGTCTCTTAGTACAAAAAAATTAGACATGAATGCTTAATTATTATTAGCCCTCAATTAAATTTATTAAAAATAAGTGATATTTATAATATAAGTTTTTTTCTTGTTGATTTGTACATGCCTTTATTCATATTTAGTTGGTTAACTATAAATAATAACTCATCTTTTTAGATATTTTTAGTATCAATTGATGGAAAAGATTGTAAGTAGCAATCTTATTATGATAAATTTGTGATACTAGACAAAGGCATATTTAAAATGTAACAATCACAAAATTTAAAGTGATTTTTTCTTCAATGTATTTTAACATGTTTTTTTTTAAATCATACTACTAAAATCATAAGTCCCTTTGTAATATCACAAATGCTACCATTAATAGTAGGGGCTCGTGCTTACTATGCTACGCATTCATTGTATCACATATTAATAAAATTTTGATATATTTGAATAGAATGCATGATAATGATTTCAATAAGTCTTTAAAATAATGATTTTAAATATTTTGAAAAAATATTTTCAATCATGCATACATAGAAATCATATTTTCACACAATGTGATATTACAGAAATAAAGTAGCTATTTGCAATCACTTCTATAATATCACTTTTTACAAAGGATGATATTATAAAAATAATATAGTTGTTGCAATTCAGGTGATATTAAAGTGGATACGTAGGATGATATTATAGAGGTAGCAAATCCATTGCTTCTCTTGGCTTTATACTTCTTTGCACTTCTATGATTTTGTGCTTTTGTGAGTAGTGAGCATTCATGATTTCAATTTTCTATTGCTACTACCAAATGATTTTGAGCAACTCATTCAATTGAAACGATTTTGGATTCCACAACAATTAAGTTGTTCACAAAGTTTTTGAGATTTATAAGTTTTTCCTTTCAATTTTTCAATTTGGGTTGCCATTTTTTGTAACAATGGAGTCAAATTTCTAATGCATTCTAATGTATGTGTATCTTTTACAATATTTACCATTGCATATGTTTCATTCATCATTCAATATATCTCTATTGTACATTTCAATACATGCTTACTTATAAAAAATATATACAAAGATTATAGTCATTTTTATTTGAAGATTTATTGAAATTTTTATTCTGCATTCTATCTAATACATAATAATTCTTATAAAATTTTAATGATGAATGCGTAGCATAGCAAGCACCAACCGCTAGTAAAATATATAAAATACAACAATAGAATTATTTATTATTACTTGTCATGAGAAGAAAATAATAATAAAGTTAAAAAAAATTTGAATAGAAAATAAGGTTTGTATAATTCTTTTATAATTGACAATCAATAGGAGCTCTCTATAACAACAAAGCATGTAAATGGCCACCTATTCATCTTTACGCATTTTCATCCAAAATCCCAAATTTGGAAAAAAATCACCTTGCTATAGAATCTAAAATCTAGTTTTATTAATTAAAAAAATACTATCCCCTTTGTCTCAAAATAATGCTAGTGTTTCCTTTGTAAAAAACATCGATATTATTTTGAGACTAAGAGAGTATATTACTTACAGCCTTACACAAAGATTGTGTGGTTGTAAATGTTGCAACAGTTGCACTAGTCTACTAGTAATTCTAATAAGTACAAAAATATAAATTAAATTATATACCAAAACATGTCAAAATTTTAACAACAATAGTTATAGACATTCTAAAACCTTCTAGATATCTTGATAATACTCTAGTATCTTCTAAAAGCTTCTATATTTTTTTAAAAACTTCCACAGTCTTCTAAAAACTTCTACAGTGCTCTGGAAGAACCTTCTAGATGGTAGTATATATAAAGGTCAAGATTAAGGCAATCATCAATCTTGACAACACATCTCTTGAATCTTAGCTCTTGATTCAAGCTCCAATAATGTACTTATTGAATTCTAATATCAAGTCTTGTTATCTAAAACTTGTCTTGCCTTGTCTTGTATCTCTTGCGTCTTTTACAACAATGGTATCAAATCTTACATAAAAAACAGTAGACAAAATGGGTGTTGAAACACAATTAAATCAAATGTTGTAAAAAATGTCCACCCTTTTTGACATTTATTTAATTTATTAGAGCTAACTAGAAATCATCCTACTTTTTCCACCTTGTCTTTTCACTTTCAAAATCTTAGAAGTGCATATTTGAAGATTTAATGAAATATTTCTATATTCTTAAAGTAATTACACTTCTACAAATTCAATCTTCAATTAAATTCATGATTGGAATTAGACAACAAGCAATATTGAATTCAAAAGAAAAAATCAACCAACATCCTATTACATCTCTTATTTTCACTTACCTTTAAGAAATGAATAGAAATTAGAGATTGGAAGAAAAATGTGACTTTTTTCCCTACAAAACTATTTGCAAATCTACCACAATTATACTTTAAAACTTAAAAGAACATAAAATATAGAGAATATTTACAACCTTGAAGAGATTATATCCTAGGAAGAATAAACACATAATAATTTTTTAAATAGAAGAACTAAAAAATTCAAAATATAAGGAAATATTTACCTTGATATTTTACTATTTATGCAATAGGTAAGTAATCTGGAAGAATTTTAAAATTTGCTATAAATATGGTCATGTACCAAAGAATCACCAAATCTAAATTTTTCTATATTTTAAAATGCATGGAAAAATATCACTTTGCAAAATTCTATACAATATAGAATTAATTTTAAGATTTCAAAATTCTTTCATAAAATAGATGCTATCCTACTCAAGAAATTCGTCCCATCTAAATTTCACTTCCAAACTAATTAGAATGATTATTCAATAGCACTCCTAGTTCATAAGACTACACGTGCAATATATTATTTTAAATCAATTTTTTATTAATATGTGATACAATGAATGCGTAGCATAGCAAGCACGAGCCCCTAGTATTAATGGTAGCATTTGTGATATTACAAAGGGACTTATGATTTTAGTAGTATGATTAATATTGTACTATGCATACATTTTTCACAAGTAAATGAATTGCAGTGATAGAATTTCCTAACCACCTTCAATCTAAATTTACTTTCATTGGGTTATTATTCTCAAATACAAGTTTAAAAAATACTTGAATACACGATTAGTAATGAAAAGTAGTACAAGTGTCTCTTGCAATCCCATCCATGATAATAACTTAGTAGAGAGTATCTTATTAAGTACACCTATTGCATCCCTTGAAACTTTGATATCCAATGAAATCAAGCATGGGATTATAGGATAAGATATTTGAAGGTTGAATGATGAAAAAATGTGTAAAATCCAATATGATCTTTAAAGGTGAAAATTGAGTATTCAGGTGAGTATTGTAAATGTTTCATTTTTCAATCTTTATGTGATATTTTTATTTACTTAGCTTTAATGCTTAACTTATTCAAAATTGAATTTATAGAGGAGCAATTGATGTACTAGAGTAGAATTTAGTCCATTGAATAATCAATGATACTCAAATCTTATAGATGAAAGAAAATATTGAATAATTTCTACAAGAGTTTTCAAATTTGGGTTTCAATTTGATTTTTTTTTCTTTTAAAATTCTTTAACCAATATTTGAATTTGAAGGTGTATGTCTTTCAAATGTCACTTTAATATTTATAAGGTCTTTACAAATCATAATACAATAGATCTCTTCATATCTTGATAAAATTATAAATTTAATTTATAGATGTCAATATTCTAGCACAAATTCATTGCAAAATATTGCATATAAACACAATGTGAGTCATATTTGATATCTTATATCAATCACTTTTTAGTAATATACAATTGCAATGGAAAATTGTTATCTTATTAATATATTTATAATAACTCATTCTTCATACATATATTATAAATTGCTTTAGAACCAATTCTTTGTAAAATTATAGGTTTTATTTATAAAAATTAACATCCAAGGCCTTATAGAACTTTACTAAATTTTTGTTTTTTATATTATTTTCAACCAAAACATGTCACCAAAGTATAGATTCTCTAAACAATATTTAAAGTTTCTTCTTTACATTCTCTACTCAATTTGCACTTTCAAAATCAATTCAAAATTTTGAATGATTTTCAATTTCTAAAATACTACTATACTTGGGTAGTCAGAAAACAAATGACTCAATTATTGAGATATTAATTTTCAAAAAATAATTGTAAGGAAAAATGAATCTTTCTATTTTTAAGCATGTACCAAATCACTTGTTTATTTTTATAAGAAACAAATTATTTTCAATTCTTTGGAGACAATGAAGTTTCATCTTTTAAAATTTAAGAATGAATATGTCCTACAAGCTGTGATGAAAGACATTATGTCAAAGAAATAAGTTGAAAATATGTAAAAAAAAAATGTTAGCAAATATTTCTTCATGTTCATTTTTCTTGTTATAAATATTAAACCCCAAGGGACCAAGCAAGCATTTTTTTGGCAACATAGCATTTTTAGTCATCTATTAATAAACAAAATTTTCATTTTTTTCTTTGAAATTTTCACAAAATGTGTGTTTGAAGAGTAGCTTCAAGGTACAACAATTTTCATAACTTTTGACTACATGGTTAAAAAAATTATTACAAAATATATAACTTCTTTCTCAATATGGGAAGTCCATGCAACTTAGAGAAAACTGCTTTCTTAAAGAATAAAAATTTGGTTTTCTATATTTATATGTAAATAGTAAGCTTTGAATCATTCCATTTTGATTAATGAAATGAAAGTTACAAGGAGTTTTAGTTTAATGGACATTTATGGAATGCTTAATAAAAAAAACTACTAAATCCTTTCATAAATTCAATATTCAATTTTTTTGAAACAAATAAAACCATAAGATGTAAGTTGTTTATTACAACTTTACAACCATTAGGATTGGATTTTTTTTAATTCTATAACTAAATTATTAACAATTTAGTATTTATAAATATATTTCACCTCTTGCTATCTTATTATTTTTTTAAGAATGAATATGACATATTTTGCTTTGAATTTTTATTTATTAATTTATTTTCCAAATTATTTCTTCAATATATTATAGAGAGTTACAAGTTGTAGGGCATAGATATTTTTGGATAAAAAGTTTGAAAGATGAAACCTAACCATTTGGGAAGAGTTCAAAATAGTGCTACTGAAAGTCAAGTATCATCATTTTGCAATTTGTAAGGTTTCTTACTTTGAAATTTTTGGAGGATGTATTTAAACAAATTTCTAAATGATTTTATTGTTGAATTTATTTTAAAAAATAATATAATTGAAGATTTTAGTTTTGCTTTGGGTATGAATATTTTGGAGCAATTTTGGGCTTGAAAACGCTGTGATCCTTTAGAGCTTAAATACAAAGAGGTACAATATGATGGAAATACTAAATCGTTAATAAATTATAAATAGATTTGAAAAATGTCAATCTCGATAGTAGTAATGTTGTAGTAAGCAATTTGTACTAACATAAATTTCTATTATTTTCAAAATTAAGTTAAATATGAACTTCTCACTATATTTTTGAAAGAATTTGAAGTTTATTTTTGAATTATTATAAAATAGAAGCCCTTACAATTTCATTATAATGATTTAAAGCTTTAAATATCCACTTATATTTAGGAAAACAAATTTGGATTTTGTGTGAAGCTTAGCTTGCCTTTAACTCAACAAAAAGAAAACATTAGAATGTTTTCGATCATAACTTTTGAAAGACATATTCGAATAGTATCAAAATTACAAATGTCTAAGATGGTAGCAAACTATTATACATGTAGGACAAGTTCTATAGAAAAAAATTCTAAAAACAGATATCAAAATTTTTGGACAATGATAAAAATAAATAAATAAAATTAAAAATGGTATCAAAAAATGAGGATCTTGGAAAATAATTCCAATTTTGCATTCTACCTAAATTTATTTTTCACAAAAAAAACAAATATTTGGCATAGAAGTGCCAATCCTACCCTTCACTTGGTACATGTCCATGCCAAATTTTATTGAAATTCAACCAAATTTGCATTGGTGGTAGCTTGTCTAAAAAAATGATAAATGGGGTTGCACATTAGGAAAAATTCCAGCCCTCAAAGAGACCACAAGTTTTGCACCCGTGCAGTGCAATTATAGAAAAAAATTTAAAAAAAATTTAATTTTTGAATTTGATGTGTCATTAATGGTGCCACGTTAGTACTATGTTAGCATCATGTCAGATTGGTAATTTTTAAATATTTTTTCAATAAAATATCTTTTATAATTTTTTCTATATTTGCACTATTGGGGGGCTGAAAATCAAAAGTTAAGTTAGCAACTTTTTGCAAGGTCTAGATTTTTTATAATGTTTCCAGCTTTGTTTTTTGAGGTGTAAAAGTCCATATGTAAATACAATGTTCAATACAATATTAATTGTGCCTTGAAAATGTTTTCATAGACACCCACTCCAAACAATATTTTGATCAAAATTGCTCCAATTAGATGTTTCATAGAGAAAATATGCAATCTTTTGTCAATAATTAGAGGGACTTACCAAATCCATACTTCTTAAGGTGGGCACCCCCAAGCTACCACTTTCTGCTACTATGCCTATTTACTATTATTAGGTTGGTCAAATTTTCAAATTTTCTTGTTGGCAAGTAAAACAAGTAAAAGGAGGTTCCAGAATGCAACATTTGGATATCATATGCAAAAGTTATGAAATTTTCTTTGATAGAGGTTCTAAGATTGTTTCTTATGTACAGAGAGAGTGATGATGCGGTGCGGTTTTGGTTTTGGGTGTACCCACCTTACTGTTTGGTGAGATCGTATTTAGAACAGGCTTCTGTTAGAGGCACACTAACATTAAGTTCATACCCTTCAAAACTATTACCTTTCTTTTCACCTTTTCATACAAACAGCTTGTTCTTAAATGGACATTCAATGCATTGTAAGCATCTAAGCATGCAATCCATCTAAACCATGGAAAACTAATCTCCTGATAGCAATCCTGAGTTTTCAAATTTGAATCGACTATTTTTCAGGCACCTTTTAAGGGTAGAATACCTTGTAGAACATACCATACGGCGGGGAAGCACTTGCCGTACTTCGAAAAATAATTAAAATAGTCCACAAATGTCATATGAAGCGTTTGAGATCTGATGCAAGTTCATCATTCAGTAAACAACTCAGGCAAGTCCTATTTTTAAACACCCATTCGTTGCAGAATTTGTGGGCACCCCAAAGTCCTATTTTTAAACACCCATTCGTTGCAGAATTTGTAAACACCCATTCGTTGCAGAATTTGTAGGCACCCCAAACACCCAGTTGCTGCTTTCACTTCATCCACACGACTTGATATTGATTCACAGTATCCAGTTAAGGAGAAAACCATTTTCAACTCTTCCGGCGATAGAGAAGTTCCTGCAATTACAACATCAATATCTATCAATTTGCATTAATACAAGTATCAACCCTTGAAACATATATCAATCAAACACAGTGGAATTACAGATGATGTATGGTTCATCTGCAGAGAATTGCATTGTTATCAATAGTTGCTTACAGGTGGCAATTCTATGACTTGCCATCCATTAATGAAGTTCATAAACCGAAAGAAGGAAGACTTAAAGGCCGCAAGAAAAACTTACCAAATTACCATGGTAATCCCAGAAATCATTAAGAACACTTTCAAGTGTGTGGCCTGAAGACAGAAGCATGACTTCTTTGCCACTGTCTCCTCTTGAAACCCACGCTTTCCCTTTCGAGAGCTTGCTCAACCGTGGAGGAGGCTTTGGAATTGAAACCTGCTCAGTCTTACTCTCCACAAGGATTTCCAAATCTGCCTCTGGCTGAGGAGACAAGCGAGTTGCAAGGAACTGTGGTGATCATACATTGAAAAGGTAATCAGAACAAGATTACTTTTATAAAATTTGAAAACACCACTTGCTCACGGAAATGAAAATGCTATATGATTTGAATAATGCAAAAACACATAATAACATCAAGCTTCCTAAAATATGATTCCCATCAAATTTGTGAAAAAACAAAACTAAAGTTTATGCACTTCAGCTTGTCTGCTTTCCAAGATTGTAGCACTCACTATGGACATCCATGTGCCTTAAATAGTAGCACTTCCCCACATAGAACCGTTATACAAAAGGGCGTAAGGGTCGGAGCTATTCTTCTTCAATGTCTAAGATTGTGGGGCACAAGAGGCACAACACATGCCCTGACATGTGCAAGTCCGTTTCAATCTCCTGACACCGAAGGATGCTAAATTTCTTATAAAATTACTCGAGTCATCTGAAGCTCTGTCATTACATGAAATTTTTTATTTAAGAACTCAAACAAGAAAGAAGAAAAAGGAACGCAATTTGCTCCAGCTCAGTTGTAGGGCTAAATAATTACCTGGCACAGGTGATCGACGGTCATTTTGGGTGGACAGCAGAGATGTGGCCGCTTGAGGGTTGGGAGGGTATCTTCATCATCCGATCCATCGTTTAAAGGTTGCAAGTTCAAGTGCACAACAAACTGCAATATATCGTTTGCAAAAGATGTCATACGATTGCAGAAATAACATCACTTTGGTACATAGAGAAATATGGGAAATGCAAAAGAAAGAAAATGTATTGTTCTTGAAGACAACTAAAATAATAATGATATTTAGTGATATATTCACCCAATAGTGTCACTTACCCAACCAAAAAAACTGGAAGTGACACTATTCATGGACTTCCAATAAGAGTCTACAAGTATGGTTGGACTTTTAGCATGTGATTCATAATTGATGTCACAAATGCTAAATATCAGTATCAGAGTAGTCCTTCAGTAAAATTGAGGGTGGAAGAATCTGAACTAGAAGTTGCAGCATTTCATGGGAGATCCCTACATCACTAAGAAACATTTGCATTATATATTCTTCAACATCACCAAACAAGACCGCTAAAGAAATACCACGTCAAGCCACCAAAGCTGACACTGTAGAAATTACACTGGATAGCATGTCACACATTGTCTCCAATGTATTTTCAAGCAGGAGTTAGATTAGCTTAATTCATTCAGTAGCTCCAATTTGAAAACATAATAAGATAGTTAAGAACATGGGAAAAATTGAAATAGTGCAATCTATTAAATTCAAGGATAGCCTTGTCTCACCTCATCGCCTTTCTCTGTGCGAGCAGCAGCCAACAAGGCATCGGCTAAATCCTTCGTCCGGGGCAATGACTTCATGCTCCTAGTACCATTGGCACCAGGAACACCGCTGACACTTCCGTATCGTGAACTTCGTGTACCTTTCGCCCAGCTCTTCAACGTTCCTCCAATATTGGTAGGAGAGGCATCTCCGTCACTCTCCCTTGCCAACGAGTCAGTTGGTGATTCACCTCCGGAGAAAGAGGCAGGGACCTCATGTTGGTCACGAGTGGCTGCTGCACAGATACAGAAAGGTTTGAGGTTTTTTCACTCATTATCACATATATTCATCATTTCATACTTGCTAAGCGGATATAAATATTCAGCTTTGAAGCCAAAAAATATAGCACCACCACCTCTAGCTATTCAGTACATGCTGAAGTGCTCTTTCAAGCAGTAAACTGAAGAGAAAAACAAGATACATCAAAACTCCATTATTTTCCAGAGACTACCAAGGCTTTAATCTTGGGTATCACCATCAGAAATTCCAGTAAGCAAACTTCTCAGATATACGTGCCCAGCAAGACTTATCTGCCCTAAAAATTGCTCACAACGAAAGAAAGTGTTTGAAACTTTTCAGAATGCAACTTACCACTAAGTGACTCATCTTCACTATTCTCTTTACCACTAGAGTAAGTCTGCACTCTAGGTTTCCGTCTCTTCCGGTTCGGCTCTGCTTCGCTCTGAGTTTCATCGCCAGAGGTAGTAGTGTCAGCTTTGTCATCATCATAAAAGTCATCATCGTCCTCATAACGTGCTGAGCCCTCACTGTACCTGCCAAATCGTTCCCCAGAAGAGAAAAAGGTTCAGGTATTCCAGAGATAAGAGGCGCGCTTGGAAACTAACGTGCAGCTAATAAAACTCAGATTCCTACAATTCCTCAAATTGACATGGCCACCGGTCGCAAACAACTCCTGACCTAGGTCTGCGACCTCCTCGCCTTCCACGACCCCGACCTCTTTGCCTGTTTTGACCTCTGTGACGTGCGATACCGTGAGCGTTCCTGAGAATAGCTTGAGCCGTGGTACGACGCCTTGCAACGGCTTCTGTCTGTCGCCTGAACGTATCAGCAATACTTGCCTGAATCTGTTTACAGCCAACAGTGACATTGAGTTTAGGAATTGGTTCCTTGTTGTGTTTAAGAATTAATAACACGATTCAAGTAAACGGGCTATCACAGGACAAACGCTTAAAATGCAATCAACGATGTCACAATGCATTATACAAGTGTATATTGAATTATTCAACTCAATGCACCAATGACAAAATGAAAAGGCAGCCTCAATGAAGACAACAATTGTATTACAATAAGGCTAACAATTGAGGTCTTGACCTAAAATAATAACACTCTACTCTGCGAATTAAGATTTGCTAAAGACACAAGCATTTGATGTAGAATCAACTACCAGGCATAAAAACTAACCAATATACGAGCACACTCGTTAACATGATTGTGCAAGATATAAGCTCAAAGGCTGCAGAAATACAAACCTGCCTGTTTACACGAGCTTCATCTTCATAAAGAGCAAGTTCCTGTTGCAGAAACGTGAAGGATATAAAGGCTCACTTCCAGACAGATCAAAGGACAACACTTCCTCGAAGAAGTCCATGATAATGAAAGAAGTACCAGAATTGTTCCGATGATCACAAAGCAGAGTCCAGTGGCTCCTCATATTTGAAAAAGGAAGTAACAAGCAATGTGGCATGTAAAGAAAGCTCAGCCATGATGCAACACAAAGAGAATAGTAAAAGTCATACAGTAGTACCATGGCACTACAAAATTTGGTCTGTACCAATATCACTGACATGAAGGGCATGTTAACTCCATGTTCGTATAATGACTCACCTCCTCTTCGTATTTGTCGAGGTCGGGATAAATAGCAGCAACCAGAGCATCGAAGTTTGGATCATCCCTCAAAGATCGGCGACTTGCACAGTGTGTGCGACAAGCAGGACATTCATTATTTCTGCAAGTATTGAATATTGTCACTTGATATGATATCTACAATTAGACTTTTGCCAGTTATTGTTGCCAAACCAGCAAGTAACAACTATAAATTTGCAATTTTTGTGAACGAGATACTGTAATGAACTTGAACGAGATAGCACATACGCTATAAGAACAATGGAATTCCAGCGACGCTCAATATCATCACTACCAAGTCAGTAATCCATGCTAAGCATAAGGGTCAGGGAACATAAAAACTATTCTACGTGCAATTACAAAATTACCCAAGCCGCATGGACTTGTCAATGCATTCCCTGCAGAATCGGTGAAGACACTCCATAACCGTACGCGTTTTTCGTATAATCCCTGTTAACAAATACAACTCGATAAGAAAAGAATGTTTCTCTAACCACAAAATACAATCACATACATCAAAGTACATTCCACAATACAAGCTCCTTGACAGGAAGGTTGAGCTTACCCAAACAAATCGGACACTGCATCTCCTTGCGAATGTCTGAACGACAAACCCTGACATAACTGAGATGACAAAGATAAATCAGCGTACCCGAAGCATATTCAACATCAGGAAAATAATTCGAAATAAGCAAGCATATGGACACAGCGTTGATTGATTCCATTCATCTTATTACTAGATCAAAGGGCGAACCTTTATGGGAATCAATTCCTTCTGAATTGATTAATACATAAATTGCAATCCAGAGAGATACAAATCTAGTCCTTCAGTGTGTTTAGCCTAAGCACCCTAAACATATAATCAGCGATTATTACCATAAAGACCAGTAGTGGTGACGGCTATTCTACTCGAAGCGTGAACCTGCTCAGACGGCTATATACTGTGAACCTAATGTCGACCGTGTCACGAGCAACGAGTCAAGGTGAAAATACCAAGCAGTCTAAGAGCTAATCACAGTAACATGATTCTCTCGTGTACGACTGATACTCCACAATATAAAGAAGACGCTAATTTTTGTAGTCATTGATGTATACTAATTCACTGCAATATGCGAAATACTGCGATCTTAAAAAGTCTATGACGGCAAAACTCTGTTAGAAAGCAAATAGGCCATAAAATTATTGAAAAGTAGACTCTGAAGAGCACTAAGGCGTGCGAGTAACGAATTGCACGACATCGACTCTGAAGTAAACAGAAAGGGGAAGTTCGAGTAACTTACTCCTTCTCATCGCCATTGGATGGGGACAAAGGAGCACCTGAAATGTCCAAAACACGATCACAGAACCAGATTAGCAACAGAATTTTCGTACTCGCTCGTAACAGCACAATTTCGTGTAACCAAATAGGCATACAGAGAACGTGATCACCGCAACAACCCGAGCAAGAAGCCGACTGATAGCCACGTACTAGCAGCAGCCCCGATCGAAAAAGAAATCAACACCGAAGCTTTCCTTTCGGTCAAAACTTAATGAATTCAATCCTATTACCGAGTATGCAGTGAACGGCGACAGAAAGAAGCGTTAAGAACACTGGACCTCCTTCACTAGAGTTGTATCTCGACACAATATTTTATTTATTCTAGCACAACAAAGAAGAGTAACATCTAAGAACGTCGTCATGTCGCTCCACTCCATGACGAGCAAGAAATCAAGTTCCCGGCGAGCAATTGGAGCTGGCAGGCATCTCTTGCTCACGAATTATACGTAAATAAAACACTACACCAAAAAATGGTATGAGAAACAAACTATAACAAAACAATAGCAATCATCTTTCACCATCTGCATTCGCGGTGGCGTTCGGGAGCGGCTCGGGGTCCGCTCGCCCTTGAGCTGGCATTGCAGCCTCCACGTTTTCTCACTTCCTCACGTCTACACTTCCACACTTTTTTTTTCCTCCCACTCTCTCTCTCTCCCTCCCTCGCGCTCTCTCTCGTTTGTTGTCGCTCCTGAAATAATCTCCGCTCCCTATTTGCGCCTGCGCTGCTACTCGGAAACAAACGAAGAATGGAAAAATCTGGAAAATAATCTTATGGCGCGAATCGCTGATTCTACGCTCGCTGGCCTGAATGATGTGCTCATGTAGGTATTCGCGTACGTTCTCTCTCTCTCTGCTTTCCTCTTTCTCTCTGAGCGTCTCTCTCTCTTTGTAGTTGGCGATGTTGTGTTTCTCCGTTTGCCAGTCCGTGCTTTAGGTGCCCACCCTTTCGTTCTCTCGCTTCACCCGTTCTCTCCGAGCCTCGGCCTCGGTTTCCGAACCTGTCTGTGCCGAGCCTAATTCCGAAGCTGCCAACCTCCCTTGAACCGGTACTGTATATTTTCGCTACATACAGTAAATAATGTAGAATAGGGAAATTATGAACATTAGCAGAAAAAAATGGATTACTCGTGATCTGAGGCCTTTGGTATCCCACTCTTACTAACCCTCAAATTATCTACACTTTGTACAAAATTTTAAACATGTGAAGTTCTAATATAAAATGCAATTTAAAGGAATAATTTAGTAATGACTTTCAAACACTAGTTGTACATAAATAACCCATAAATCGTATTCATGTTGTAGGATTTATGATTGTACTAATCAATATTTAACCCGTAAAGTAATTCAATGTAGTTTTAGGTCCAAAAATGCTTCAAAGTACTCAAACCCATAGCAAAGCTAAAATCTTTGTCTATATTTATTCATTAACAAATTCAACAATAGGATCTTTCAATTAACTTGTTAGAATAAACCTTCTTAGAAGTTCAAAATAAGAAACCTTACCAATTGCAAGATCATTATGCTTGGATTTCAAAAAGAAATATTTTGAACTCTTCCCAAATGGTTAGGTTTTATCTTTCAAACATTTAACTCAAAAATATGTAAGCTCTACAACTTTCAACTCTCCATAATATGTGGAAGAAATAAGTTGGAAATACATATAAAAAATTTTAACAATAAATAATTCATATTCATGTTTGAACAAAATAGTAAGTAGAAAGAACTAGAATATGATTTAAAATACTAAATTGTTAAGAATTTAGTTATAGAAGTGAAAAATGCCAATTCTAGTGGTTGAATGTTGTAATAAACAATCTACACCCAATGCTTTTATTTTTTTCAAAAATAATGAAAATTATATTAAATAAAGGACTTCAAAGTTTATTTTAGAATATAAACTCCATAACTACTTGCAAATAATGAGATGATAACTTTCATCTCATTTAATCAAAATGGAATGATTCAAGCTTTATATTTATATATATAACCAATTCCAAATTATTATTTCTTAAAAAAGTGATTTTTTTAGCTTCCTGCCAAGCAATCTATACCTTAAATTAGGTTGTTTGTTTTGTTTTGATATATTGAATTATAAGAAACTATAAGGCTTCTGGACAAGGATGGGTGCAAGGACTTTGTTTTCTACAGTTTAGACCTACAGTGTGAAAGTTATTAAATTTCAAAGTTTTTATGAATTTCAAAATGAAACTAAATTATCTTCTATTTTGGAAAATTTATAACTTGCTTGTCAAATGTCTAAATGCCACAAAACACAACTCTTGCACTCCTTCAAGTAGAAAACTTTCTATTCATGCTAGTTTTGAGGCCTTTGAATCTACAATATGAAAACAATAGATTTTCTTAAATTATTTTTTTTTATTTTGGAAAAACCATAACTTTTGCATTGCATGTTCAAATACTACAAAACAAAGCCCTTGCTGGTGAAAATGATTGAATTTCAAAGTTTTAATGAATAAAAAAAATTGTATAAAAAGTTTTCTATTTGTGCCAAATTTCTTAGTATTTGGACTTATAGTGTAAAAGTTATGGATTTTTATAATTCAAAAATCAAATGAAATTATTTGTTATTTTGAAAAAGCATACTTAACTTTTACATGGCATGTCCAAATGCCACAAAATAAAGCCCTTACACTCCTTTGTACACAAAGTTTTCTATTTGTGCAACTTTTTAGACTATAATGTGAAAGACACTAAATTTCAAATTTTTTATAAGTTAAAAATTTAAAAATTATTTTTACTTTAATTTTGTTGTAGTAGTGGCACAAGGCACGCTAGTTGAAAGTTAGATTTTTGTTTTGTTTGTTTGATACGATGAGATCTAAGAAACCGTAAGGCATTAGACATTGGAAAGCTCTTCACAAGGAGGAATGCAGTGACTTTGTTTTGTGGCATTGGACCTACAATGTGAAAGTTATGGCTTTTTTAATTAAAAATTTGAATTATATTATCTTTTATTTTGGATAAAACACAACTTTCACATGACACATCCAAATACCATAAAACAAAGCCCTTGTACTCCTTTTACTAAAAAAAACCTTGCTGCTTTCAATACAATCTATATGATATTTATGTTGTCTATAACATAAAAACATCAATTTCAACGCAAAATTTGCATTGAAATTGATGTTTTTATGTTACAAAAAGCAAAAATATCATGTAGATTGTGTTGAAAGCAACAAAGTTTTATTCTAATTTGTGCATAAAATATATTGAATTTCAAAGTTTTTACACATTAATGCATCGTAATGATGTGGTAAATTGTAATTAACATGCGAACCCATGAAACAATGATAACCACATGATAATTGTTGACAAATAGTTGGGTTTAAACTTTGTGATGATGTAATCAAAAGTTATGATAATTGTTGCGCCTTGAAGCTACTCTTTGACTACTTGTGTAAAAATTTCAAAGAAAAACAAATTTTGTTTATATCGAGCTACAAAAAATTGCTATATTGCCAAAACAACATTGTTTGGTCCTCTAGGGGTTAAACTTTAATATATTTTAAATTCCTTCTAAATTTTATTTTAAATTTTTTCTTAGTAATTTTTACAAAGATTTTATTATAGCTCTGAGATTAAAAGTGGATTTATAAATATGTTGATATTCTAAGGTTTTTATGTTTCTTATTAGCTTATTCAAGTTGTTTTCAAAAGGTCTATTTTTTTAACACAAATATCTACACAAGTTAATTCAATTAGTGTGCACCCCTATGATAACACAGTAATACATACTATGTCGCACTAATTTAAAAACTATGTGAATTTGTAAGAAGCACCAATATGATAGTTCAAAGTAATTTAGATTAAATCCATACATTTATGTATTTTACACAATTTCATATTCTCTCCAACACTATGAATGTCATCCAAATTTCATCTACATTCATCCAATTTGTTTGATTCTCATATGAAATTCATCCAATAACTCACATTATCTAGACCACATTCATCTAACATTGATCTTACCCTCTTTTCCAACCCTCTTACTAAATGCATTAACTTTGATGAATCTTTGAACTATAGAATATTTTCAAAATATTTAATGGGTGAAAATTGAAAACCTATGAATAAATGGAATGGACATCTAAGTTGGATACACTAGCACTTGAAAGTATAACAATCTAAAATGGGTTGTTTGGACATTTCCAGAATAAATGGAAGTCAAAACTATATAACTTAATGTGGATGTAATTTCAAAAGGTGGAAATTCAAATCCTCAACTTTGGGTCATCCATTTACAAATAGGATTTTCATTTTTTCTTAAAAAATTTCACACAATTTGTGATCGAAGAGTAGCTTCAATGCTCAACAATTTTTATAATGTATGTTTTTTTTCAAAGCTTGGGCACCGTAGAAAAATCACTTTTGTTTAAAAAAAAAAATTGAATTTGGTTTTTTATATTTATATTTGATTGAAAAGCAGTAGATCATTCTATTTTATTTAACAAGATGAACGTTATGAGGAATTTAGTTTGCAAACAAATATAGGATCTCTATGCCAAAAGAAACTTTGAAATCTTGTTTTGCACTCAACTCCCAATATTTTTTTATGTCTTTGTGCTTACTATTTTTTTTTCCAAGTATGAATATGAAAAAAAATAATAATGCGTATTCCAAACTTATTACTTCAACTTCTTATGGAGAGATGCAAGTTGTAAGACTTACACATTATTTTGAGGGTACAAAATTTGAAAGATGAAACTTATCCATTTGGAAAGAATCAAAATACTTCTTTTTGAAATTCAAGCATCACAATCTTGTAATTGATAAAGTTTAGGGTTTGTAATAAGATCATAAAGTTGGATTTATTAATGAATAAATATAGATGAAGATTTTAGCTTTGCTATGGACACAAGTCTTTTGCAATAAATTTGGGCTTAAAACACCGCAATCTTGTAGGGGTTAATCTATCCAAGTAGAAAATAATAAGCTACAAAGACATCACATTTTTATGGACTAATATTGTTATGATGTCCAAAATTTTGTGCCAATTCTATCTCTATCCACAATATAAAACCATTTTATTTGATTCAAAGTTCTCATAATGACAAAACAACTAAATTCAATTAGTGCACTCTACAATAATAGCATTAAGTTAGAAAATTTTGCAAATTTGTAAAGCTTACTATATAGTACTCCATTTATATTTATTATATTAATATAATATTATTTATAAACACAATTCTTAATCTCATGCAAATAGTGTGATTGTCATCCAAACTTTCATCCAATTTTCATTTGAGCTCATCTAATTTCATTCAAATACTTGCACTACCTAGATCACATTCATCAAACATGCATTCAAATTAGTGTGAGGTGATTCAACATTATTTAAACTCTTATATTAATTGAATGTCTTTTGTAGTGAAATTTTCAAAAATTATTACAAAATGCCAATTTCCATTTATATTTGACAATTAATAATTTTGGCATGCAAGTGAGGGAGATTATTGCTCTCTTGGTATTTATAAATCTTGAATCTTCAATTTTATGAGTATTTATATTAAATTTTGATAGGAATAAAATTTATTAAAAAAAACATCCTTCTCAAATATTAATATATTGTTGCCAAGAAACAAGCTAGACACTTTTTTGTGTATGAAAGTGAATTTAGAGCCTTTCCCCATTGTAGACTAAACTTTCAACCTCTGTAAACCATGAAATCACAAATTTGTCACAACATCATAACATTGCTAAATCTTCAAATGGCACAATATTGAAATACAAAGAGGTTGATGCAAAGGGAGCTTGAAATTTAAATCCCATAAAGGTTGATGGAGTTCATAGCCAATATTGTCTCCATGATGTAAAATGTGCAATGCATGATGTGGAATGTGGAATAAATGATATGTGAAAATATTATGAGCTATACACAATTCTACTAATGTCAACCACACATGATTTGTACAGTACATGATGGACCTAATTCAATTTCATTCAAGTTGTAAACTTTTCATAGCCTCACTTTCATCCAAATTAACACTTATCAAGGTGAATTCATTGAAGAGGGGAGCATATTTTTACAAGTTCTCTTAACAATTAATACTTAACAATTACTACTCTATTTTTTGGAGTTTATTTGGATAGTGTAATTTTTCTTAATACATAATTATGTTATATTAGCACATTGTAACATGCCCAAAATTCATTTTGTCCCTTAAGGGAACAATGGTCCTTTAAGGGTTAATCATGGTAAATCAACTTTTTCAAACTTTGTCCATTTAAAAAAATGTAAGAATAAAAGCTATCTTTTAGACCTAAAAATTTGTTTATGATTTGAATTGTCAAATAAAAAGTTATGAATAAACTTAAGAAAAGAGTTATGAAAATGTACCTCATATCCTTCTTTGAACTTTGTCCATAACATTTTATTAGAGGCTTGAAATTACAAAATGATTTTCTTAGATAATATCTAACTTGATTTTCTACATTATTTTAATTGGACAAAGTGTAAGAAAAGTTGATTTACCAAGGTCTAAAGTTTAGCTAAACACACAACTACTACATTCTTACTATGGATAGTTAATGAAGCTCCCATCTTGCTCCATTAGCCCCTTTTTTTTAAAGCATATTGTCATGCTTGCTATTGGAGACACTACTTTCCAAAATCATGTTGTTTTCAAGACTATACTTCTTAAAGTTTCTTATGCCTTGACTATTCTCTTCTGTGAAATATAAGATATAATGTCTGTCAATACTTAACCATGTTAAGTTGGCCTATAATATGAATATGTTAAAGAAAATTGTTTTGAATAACATGACTTTCTACTAGTTAAGATAGAATAAAAATTTAAATTGTTAATATCTCTCATGTCTCATGTCATCATATGGAATTGAAATACACTAATTCCAAGAATGAAATTGTTTTAGAAAGAAAATATAATCTTGTGGAATTTTTTCAAATTTAAAAATTGAGTTAAAAAATGAGTGACAAAAAATCTTAAAATTTTATTTCAAGTTTTTTTGGGTTTTTTTAGTTGTCTACCAAATTGCTTTTTTAGCTTATAGTTGCTTAAATTTTTCTACCAAGCATTGATTAAAATAAAAAATAACACATTACTAAAAAGCTAATGTATTTTATTATCTTTAAAAAATGTTACAAAAAATCACATCAAAAATTGAGATCATAAAAACATGTACCTACAAATGTCCTTTGAAGGGACATTTGAGACTTCAGGATTTAGAGGGGATGTTTTTTTGTTTTTTTGGAACAATCTAAACTTCAAAGTACCTTTTAATATAAAATATTTTATTGACCTTCTTTGTGAATAAATTTTTTCAAAGAACTTTTTATGCCTAAACATCTACCAATATAATATTTGTAGTCATTTGTAATTATTCCATATTAAATTTTTTTTATAAATTTCATAGTACTTAGCACTCCATTTTGTATATCAAATGAAACAAATAATATAAAGTATTTCATTTTTTTTCCTTATATATATATAAATTACTTCCAACTTCCAATACAATTTTTTTGTCAAATGTTACCTCAATCTACAAGAGATTAGTCTTCTTACAATGATGAGGTAAGTACTAGTAAGAGCATCTCATAGCATATAAATTGTTAATCTAACATCAAATTACAACATATAAAGCATTGTAATTCTTCACATATATTATCATCCAAAAATGTACAAAAGGTCAAGTTTCAAAGGCCAATTGTTAGCATTAACATTGAGTTAATAGGATATTGAATTAATTTTCATCTAGTACTAAAACAACATCATTGTAGGGCCTTAGAAGTGACTTTGGTAAATATTGGCTCGTGCATGCAATACAACTTTTTGGATACAATATGTTGTATCAACATATCTTCAACGTATCAATATATCTACATTATATTAGCTAATATACCTCCAAGTCTCCAACAAAGAATTGAAATTAAAAATTCTTTCTTACAATTATTAGATAGAGCATTTAATACCTTTCCTTACAATTATTGAACAAGAGTATTAATAAGGCCATCCAATATACTATTAACACTTCATTTTACATGTTGCCAAAAATGTCAATCCATAGGCAAGTCACCTTTCACACCTCTGAACTCTCTATGTTTTTGCAATTATTGGATAGAGCATTGAATATCCTTCTTTACAATTATTAAACAAGAATATTGTTGGTCTCTCGGCAAAGACCATCAAACTGTCAACAAATCTTTACACATCTTCTGTTTCTAAACTCTAAAGGCAAGCCACCCTTCACACTTGTAGATCCTTTATATTTTTACAATTATTGGATAGAAGCATTGAATATCCTTCCCTACATTTATTGAACAAAAATATTGTTGGTTCCGTCCTCTTGATAGGGACCACCAAATAGATTGTCAACAACTCTGTCAACAACTCTTCCACATGTTGTTAAGGATGTCAGTTCAAAGGCAAGACATCCTTTGCACCTCTAGTCCCTTTACATTTTTTGAACCTCCCTTTCCACATTTTCAAACCCCACTTCAAATTTTTTTTACATCCTTTTCTAAACCTCAATCCTAAAATTTAATTAAAAATAGCATCTAGCACTAATTTTTACACATGTAAAAACTTTTAGCTTCTTGTAGACTTGAATTTAGATCTATGTTTCAATCTAGATTTAAATTGACACCTCAATGTAAATCTGTTTTGAATTGTATATAATGATAATAGAGTGAGTACATTACCTTTTACTTTGTAAAACAAAAGTTGAGCTATGTCATTCATGCTTCTAGCTAATTCACTCTCACTTCCTATTCTACCTTCTTACTATTCGAATTTGCTTCATGTTGCTAAAAATTTCATATTTTTTAACTACTTTTTCTATTGCCTCTATACCCTCTAAAACCAGAATGATGGTCGGTATAGCCAATTTAGGTAGAGCATTTGTGATTACAATAATACAATTTTTTAAAAATAATGTCAGTTAAAAAAAGGGAAAAAAAACAATCAGTCCAGTTCTCTCGGATGGTTTAGCCCAGGGGAAAGGTTGAGGATTAAATGCCATCTAGGTTAGTGGAACAATAATACAATCTTTGACTCAATACAACTTACAAATATGTTGTTGGAGATTGTTTATATGATTAGATGTCATATTTATTATAAAATAGAGAATCATCGATGAATATATTAAAAATAGATTTTATGTACCATTTAAAACATTGTGTAAGAATGAATCCACCCAAAGCTTACAAGTCACATCCTACATTTACTAACAAAATCATTTTTGCTTGATTTACACAATGGTGCTATTTTAAATGCAGATGACAAAAAGAAAAAATTCCATTAAATGCAATGGTTGAGGGATTGTAAAGTGACATTATTGCAAATGAATGAATATCAACAAATTAATATATTGAATAGAAAAAATGAAAGAGCACTTGCTACATTTGATGTAGAGTTTAAAAAGTTGAAATTTTGCATCTAACAATTGGATTAACTCATTTTGATTCACTGATGGTAGAAATAGATCCATCAAGACCACTTCAACATTTTTCAATAGAACAATGTACAATAATGTTATAAATTTGGATTTGGAAAATATTATTATTTAATTTTGATGACTACAACCTCTAGAACAATTATTAGGGCCTAGCCTCATGGTTTTACCATTCTTAAGGATGGCCGGACACTACCACCTCAAGTGTTTTCATTCTACAAATATTCCAAGGTTTTTTGAATTAGAACTACATTTTTTTGTACATATTGTGCATATGGAGAAACTATTGTTTATTGATCATTGTGAAATAAGTTTTGTAATGAATTCTTATAAAACCAAGAATATATGAGTTTAATGATAGAAACTTTGGTGTATATATGATGTGTAAATATTCTTTTAAAATTAAAAAAATTACATTGTAAGGGATTCAAAAGCCTATTTTTAATATTTTTTCAAAATAGCTATTGGCTAGAAGTTGTACATGACTTTAATTACAAATAAATAGGAAAAATGAATATAAGACAAAAATTCTTACAACATGATACCAACATGACATTATATTATTAGATAAATTTGATATCTAATTTTCTAAAAATCTAAATATAGATTCAATGTGTCAATTTTTTTTAATTTTGGATTTATTTTCATTAGAACTAAAATACCAAAAAAAAATTCAAAAGTTTGAGTTATATATATTCAATTGAATACATATATGAATTCTTTGCACTAAATGATTGAAGTAAGTATGATTTTTTATTAAATTTGCATATTTTATTTTACATAACATGCCATAAAAGGGCTCTATTATGTAAGTTCCCTAATTTTTTAAATTACAAAATTTTGGATACAAATAGAAATCAACATTCAAATATAGAATTCCAAAAAGGATTAGCATTTTATAAATCCTATAATTGATAAGGAAGGGTCAAAATGTCAAATTTGTATACTCATTAGTTGCACTTGGTTAATATAATAAAATTTAAAAATTGAATATTTTCATAAACAAAATCCTTTAAACACATTTTGTAGAGTTCACTAATTTATTAAAATTTGATAATTTGCTAACTTTCATATACTTTCTAATAACCATGATGCATTTTCAATGATTTTAAAATGGTCTCCAACATGTCTCAAAGCTAAAGTAAATAAACCTATTATGGACCAAGTCTTCTTTAGATCCTTAGTCTAAGATCCAATTTCATTCTTTTACATTCAAATAATGTAGTGTAAATTGCATTCAATGTATAATTTAAATCCAATGGTTTGGAGTGAGGTTGAAAAGACACCATAATGGCAAGTTTAATTTTTGAGGTGGATTTGCCACCATTTCCACTTAATTTTCATTCATCAAAAAATTGTTAAGTAGAAGGAGGTTCAAGATTGAAGGAAAATCTAAATTGCTAATAACTCTAAGATGGAATTGAAATACACTAATCTCAATGATGAAATTGTTTTAGCAAGAAATTTTGACCTTGTAAAACTTTTTTTTTTAATTGTAGAAATTGAGGTTAGAAATGAATTCTATGAATTATTTTTTCAAGAAGATGCTCTAATTGCCTAAAAAATAAGATTGTCTATAACTTTCACATAACAAATTTAAATTGAATGAATCAAAGCTTGTCATGCACATAAAAATATAACTACACAAAATAATTTTTAAAAAATTTTTTAGCTTTAAATTTTTTTAAAGGATTTTTTTCAATTGTTGAATGAAAAAAGGGCTTTTGCTCCATAACTTTTGCTCCCATGCTCCAATTGAAATAAAATTTATATTTTTGGAAAGCTAATATGTTTTCTTATCTTCACTAAAAGATTCACAAAATCAAGACAACTATTGAGACCATAGGAGCTTGTTCAAAATCCATTTTGTTCTACTAGGGAACAATGGGACTTTAGGGGTTAATCCATTTCATGAATTCAATGAACACAATCATGTGGCAAAAAGTTTGTTCATTATTCAATCCACATTCAAAAGGGACAATTTTAGATTGTCCTTGGAACCATGTAGGAAAATAAGAGAGATGTTAGCACCCAAATTAAAGGAGAAGAATTTAGTCCCCTTTAGAATTAACAATGAGAAGCTATGTGATTTTTCCCTAGGTATGCAAGTCCCATAATATATGGACATAATTACAATAATTTATAATGCATTTTATTTGAATCTCAAATAATATAATTTATTTTAATTTTGGAAATTTTTTGTAGCCCTTTTAATAAGGAATCCAAAAATGTAATTACATAAATGAAATGAATATTTTTTTAGGACAATAATAACATTAAAAACCTAATTATATGATTTTTTTAATACATGTATCATGGGACAAGCTACCCAATTTGGAGGGCCTTTTTAATAAAAAAATATTTTTTTATTATTAAAAATAATGAATTACAAATGAAGTTAGTTTTAATTGGAGGGATTTTCTTGTATGGATTTTCAAAAACTATACACAAGTGTAGTGTTTCAATTCTTCAAATATATAATGTGAGTTTTAAAAAAATATATATATATATACAATCCAAAATTTTCTTCATTTCATTTCATTTTATTTGGTCTTCAATTAAATTTTTGGTCTTTTTAATTTGATATGATTCTTACAAAAATTGCATCTTTTAGGCCATCTTAATGCCAATGACCTTTGCATATAATACAAAAGTTGTGTACTATATTTGATGACTACCTATAAAATATCTTTTCTTCCAAATATGAGTAGACCAAGATTCATATGAAACATCCCATTGATTTGTTGTTCATTTGTTAAATAAAATTTAAAGTCAAATAAGTGAAATTATATGTAGTGGCCACAATGGGTTTCCTACCTTAATTACCTTACATAGATGGAGCACCTTATCCTATTAAAAAACCCTATTCAAATAACATCTTTTGTGGCGCTCAAACTTTGGTAAGTGATTTGCTTCAATTGCAAGTGATTTAAGCTAAATCAACCCGTCACACACAAAAGACCATCATAAACACACACTTAAAGAATGGTTTGTTATAATCTTACATCAACCCGTCACACGCAAAAGACCATCATAAACACACACTTAAAGAATGATCCATTAAAATCTTACATCAACCTGTCACAAACTTTTCAATAAATGAGATTTGGGTTACATTAGGTTGAGTTAGCGGCTACAATCAATGTCTTGAATGATGGTGATGGAGTGATTAATAATTATCATAAGAACTTTCACCTTTTGACTGCAAAATCATTACAGGAAGTGACTTTTTTAGGCCTTTATATTAAATTGTGACCATGTTCATAAATATTGTGACTACTTTAGATGTGTAAGATAACCACTATGGATACACTTTTGGGGGGTTTGGAGGTAGTACAGAGACTCTTTTGGGCCAATTGGGCAATACACTTCAAAAATTCATAACAAATTTTAATTATATTTTGTCAAAAATAAATAAAAATTTGATTTCTCTCTTCATTTAATAGGGCAAGCCAATCATATGCTTGTCATAGGCTAGTTTACCTTAACCCCTAATGCCCAAGCCTTTTGAAGTGTGCTTATCCTATGAAAATAGAACATGAAATTATGCCTTACTGTTATCTCTAATGAAGCAAATTGTTTTTTTTTCTAGAATCTAATTGGATAGATGTTTAAAGAGCTTGCTAATTAGTGTGTTTATCAATTTTGAGATTGAAATTGCATAGGAATTGTGAGATAATAATAAGAGAAATGTAATCATTTTATTTTTAATATGCTACAACCACTAGAAGAAAAAACAGGGTTTTGCGACTGCGGTTTGCGACTGGTTTGTAGTCGTATCGGACGTTTGCGACTTGGTGATATTCTGGAGTCCGCAGTCGCAGTGGACAAGTCGCATGAGTTGCGACTTGGTGATATTCTGGAGTCCGCAGTCGCAGTGGACAAGTCGCATGAGTTGCACTACAGTCGCGAGGTTGTTTGTCATTCGACAGGCAATGGAGAACTTTGTCGATGAACTGCTGTGACATGGTTGCTTACGTGGAAGTTATTTCACTTATTTGTGTGCAACTGGTTTGCAGCTAATGTGCAACTAGTTTGCGATTGATGTGCAACTCGTTTGCGACTAGAGTGCAACTAGTTTGCGATTGACATACAACTGGTTTGCAACTTGGTTATAATTTATAGACTTGTAGATTATAAAAATCTACAAATTGTAGAAATCTACAAAGTGTAAAAATCTACAAAATATATAAATATTAGAATTTCACTATCAAAATTCATTACACAAGAATGTTGTAACTTACCATTCTTATATGTTCAAGCTGATGGTATTCTTGACAATCGATATGGGACAATTGAGTCGATTTTCAGTCATGTTCTAGTTGTATTGCACTTGTTCTCTAGTTGCATTTGAATCGTTTTTTAGTTGCACTGTAGTTGGGCTCTAGTTGCATTATAGTTGATTCCTAGTTGCATTTGAGTCATTTCTAAGTTGCAATCTTCTAGTTTTTAATTGCAGCCTGTAATCAGAGCGATTGCATTTTTCCACGGTGGACTCTACTTCGCGGATAGCTGTCCACATGGACAACTGCAATGAATATTGGATGTATAACACCTCATGTCAGTTCTTCTGTTACAGTATCGTAACCCTATTCTTCATTTTCCGACTACTTTGCGACTACAACTACATACACGTGAAATTTGGTGCAAATACAGAGGGCTACAGTCGCATTTCAGTTGTATAGGACACATAGTCGCATCTCAATGGGTTGCAACGGACACGTTTTTCTTCTAGTGAACTCTACATATGGTTTGAAACATTTGTATATAAGAGTTTTGGGAGATTGGAGGTAACATGAACAACTAAAAATTGTGTTAACATACTAAAATTCACTTTCAAAAACCTTAAAATCAAATGAAGGGTTACCAAACTCATTACACAATCCACCTTGCAATTGTTGAAATGCAATTTTTTTTATAAGTAGACATTGCAAATAACTCAAATTAACACTTGCATAATTAAATTTTCAATAGTGAAATTCATGAAAATACTTTACTTTTTTCATTGGGACCATTTTCAAAACAAATGGATATGTACAATTTATTAAATCTCAAATTAAGTAAAATTGGCAAGCTTTACTCTTCACTAATGGTACATATATGCATTTGAGAACTCTCAAAAATCAAATATTTATTTTTTTCAGTGAAAAGTAAAAGCTTGTAATACCTTCAATACTACCTATAAATTTTTTTTAAACGGTCAAAAGAATTTAATTTCACACCAAAATAAGCCTGAAACTTTGAGATTGATCATATATGCTCAGTTGGGCAGTTAGGAGTTAAATTACTCCTTAACTTAAACCATCAATTTCATTAAATTGTTGACATTCCATTATTTTAGCGTAGCTCATGAAATTTGTTCTGTCAAAAATAGCGCAGCTCATGAATTTTGTCCTGTCAAAAATAGAGCAAGGAAGTACGAAGGGCAAAGAAGGGAAGAGCCTAGGTACCGGTTTTGATCTTGGTAATATCATGTAAGAGAGAGAAGCAACTCTTTCATATGAATAGGCCAGATGCGTGCATGCAGCGACAATCAATTTTAAACTAAATTAGAAAAAAATTCCACCGAGGATGCCTGAATTCACATTCTTTGCAATGTATTATGTAAGTGTTGTGGGCAAGATTGTAATGGTGGTGTACATTGAAGTTCTAAAATGTACACCACTAGTATAATTTTGGCCACAATGGACTCACTTACCTCACAGGTCGACGGTGCGGTTGCACTGGCTGGAACCATCGTTAGGCGTTGAGATGATCAACCTGAGACTCAGATTTTGATGCCTCTAAACCCCTTCCATCAATTCTCTGGAGGTAGCACGTACCCGATGCTTGACAATGCTAACTTCGATCTAGTCGGAAGAGTGTTTCACAGAAGCTACAGTACAGAACTGAATTAAAGAAAGGTTCCGCCTGTGACTGCTCGATATATCTTTTCTGCAAAGTGCAGACAACATATCTTCACGCCCGTCTTCATCGCCCTTCGTTTAACACTCTGCAGCATCAATCTCCAGTACGTACAGGTATTCAAGAAGTCTAATTAATATATATTTCACAATCACAACCTATGTTGGTTTTGGGACTCCATATCTGCCCTGTCCTGCACTCCCGGCTAGCTACTTTTGTCCTCTCGTCAATGACCTCTTCTTCTTGATCAAGTATGTCACTGCTTCGAAGGTTAATACTTTTGGCCATACCAACGATGATCCAAGTCCCACAGAAGAGCACCTCATGACTTTAATTTTCTCAAAGTGCGGAGCGCTTTTTCCATTAAATGATGTAACTGTGAAATTTAACAGAATAGGGCGACAGACAGAGATTTATTGCAAGAGGTAGTGGGTCAAGTCGGGTCAGAGGGGACCAAAATTAGCAAAAGGAAATTTAAGGTCAGAAATCTGCAAAGTAGTGTATTTCATAGTCATCAATTTTCGTTCACAAAGTTCACAAATCTTCTCAGACCGTTACCTTATGAATCTGGGAAATCTCAAGTATCATCAACTCCACTCCTGGCGAGACCATAATTACAGGACCACGACACTTCGGACGATTAGCATGGGTAGCAGATGAACATCGAAACCACCCGGCGAAAGCCTGTCCATTTAAATGCAAAGCGTCATTTTTCTTATATTGTCGCGATTCTACTCCAAAGGAGGCAGCAAGGCTAGACCTCGTTACCCATTCCCCGAGGTATGAGTGGTCGAATTATCCCCCAAAAATTCTTCATTCACGATGGTATATAGAGCGCTAAACCTTTGTGACATTCAACCGCTCAAAAGCTCTGAAAACTAGGACAAGGATAGATTTTACATTTCAAAAAGCCCATCATGAAAGTGTCAAAGTCGGGAACTTTTGCCAATTGTCGTTGTAATCTTACCTGCGGATAAATCCCAGCAAATGCATCGACTCCATCCCGATTCAAGAACACCGAAGTATTTAGCTCCATATGCAGGACGGTTTGATTCACCTATTTCCAATATATATAATGCAGCAACAGGCTTTGGCTTTCTCGCAAAGGTGCGTATCACCCACAAATTGAATCATCAGGCACACTGATACATTTGTCTCTGTAATTAGATGCATCAGTATCTGGCTACACAAAATGACTAAGAGATGATAACGTCATTTTGCAAAACACTGTACAAATTAGAGCTCTAAGGCAGTCATTTTGTTCATAGTTATAACCCTAAATTACAGACTACGTAAGTTGGAGATTCGTACACCGGGGTTTGAGATTGGAAGCTCTGAGCACTGTCTGTTCGGAGATTAGGAACTACTGCTTGCTGCCTTTTCGCTATTGCCCCTCCATTGCTTGTCGCATCGTCAAAGCATCTTGTGGAACTTGTATACACGGGCAGTTAAGATTTTGACAAAAACACTCCGATTCGGCCCTCGTGACCCCTAGAAGCGCGCGGCAAACCGGGTGGTAAATATGTCGAAAGACAAGCTTCAAACGAGTAAGTCATTGTGAACTGTTGCTGGAACTCTCCTGACGGATGGCCCTAACAACTATGTCTTTCACAGCCTCATCTTCTGCTTCCGTTGGCAGGGGCTCCGGGCCGGCGTGAAGCACTAACGTTTCTTTCTGTCAACTCCAACATCTTTATATTAGAAATCTTCACGCTGCCTAATGAACGAGTCACTTCCCTCTCTATTGAAAGTCGTACGAAGCTATCTCCGTTTCAAACATTTGTAGCACACTTAACAAATGTGGCTTCATGTACCAAACTGACCACAAACCGGCCCGACGTCTTGTAGATTTTGTATTTCATTCTGCCGATTAGATGATGGAAAATGCTTGCACTCAGCAGTCAGAATGCATTACAGGTCGGAGATTACTGTGTGTCTTACCTCTAAGGTTAAGGCTTCGAATAGGACGTTTTGACGACAAGTAATACGAGCATGCAACACAGTTATTCTCTTCGAATCCAGGGCGCCCATGATGTCCACCAAGAGCCCTGGTCTGTTGATACACGCTATGTGGACTTCCATTTTTCCTCCCTCTCGTTTCACTACCACCTGTTTCACAATTCAATTAGTAAGAAGGTCAGTCGCTAATATCTAGTTCTGGCCATGATTGGCTTTTTAGGATGGGCTTCTAGTGCTGAGCAAGTCAATTAATCAATTGAATATACACCAGCTACCAAAATCGTGTCAATTTATTCACTGATAACTAGATCTTGCGAAGAATCTGGGTTTCATGCTGTGTTCACCGAAGCTTCTCAAAGAGATTTGAATCCAAAGAGACAGGATTTCTGAAACCCAATGAGCATACTACTGCGTCCTGGTAATGGAATTGTGTCACAAAGAATCCTTGTGAGTCTGGCCGCGCAAAATATATTAAACGAATTGATCGGAGCATACTTATGCTGTAACTATCAGCTATGGAGCTGCAGACGCAAACATACCATTGGATGATGGTACAAAACACAGATAGAACCCGCACTCGTAGATTTCGCAGCTGATGCCTCCTCAAGCGACTCCTCGTTGAGATAGGCAGCGCTCAGAGTAGCGGGATTACACAATGGTCCGAGTTCGGTGTTAAGATCATCCACAGATTTCTGAAGCCTTGTTATGTGCTCGAATGCATCCAACAGAACAGAGGCTTCCTCTTCCTGCGTGAATATCAGAATTTCAAATTCAGAAACCGAGTTCCATTGCTCTAATTTATGCAGAACGACTGTACGACAAAAGGACATTTAAAATTCATGCGTGGATAGACCGCGATCGAATTCCACGGAATCAACAACACCTTCTAGCTCATACCCCTTACAGTCAGAAAGAATGATCTAAAATCGAACGACATGAATCTCCAAGCTGTGCCGGGAACTGCGCAATGAATGTATGATGCCAGATCAACGTACCCCTTCAGGATTGCCTGGAAGGATTGATCGTAAGAACGCAAGCTGCTCGTCGAGCTTTGCGTTCTTATGTCGACGCTCTGACATCATATCATCAACAAGAACGCCATACGTTCGTTTCCCCGATCGTGGAACCACTGGCTCAAATGCCTTCAAAATATCCTCGTTCTCAGAATCAGATGAGTCAACGTCTGAGAAATCCTCTTCGAGCTGCTCAACGCCTTCACCAAGAGCCATCGGGTACAGCTCCGCTAGTGTAGACTTCCAACCTCGGTATGTGATAAAACTTAAGTGATTGTAACGGCTTAGTATTGATCGGTAAGGCAGTTCCTGGAGCTCAAAACATATTAATTCCCTGCAAGACAGAACAACCAAGGAGAAAAACATGAGACAATAGTCAAATGATATGAGTATGGAGTTGAGATAAGTACCACCGAGCACGGTTCTTTGGTGTCTTAACATTATTTGTGTTATTTTCAGGATGGATCACTTTTATTGAACACCGCTAAATGTCGGCGGAGCAGCTCTAATCCAACACGCAGTGATTCTCAAAACACTATCATGTTGAAACTCGGTATTGAAGAATTCACCGTTGCAGGAACTACATCATCAAAATTTAAGAACATCCAGCCAAGGGCATGAATTACAGCTCTCACTTTTACAGTTTTACTCAATATATCCTCTAATTTCATTTCTATCTGTTCTCCGTCCTTGCAGGGTCACGACTTTATACATGTGCCAGTTGCTCAGAATTATCACTAGCCAAGACGGTCTCAGAGGGTGAAATACTAAGAAGGATGCCACAAGCATTTGAGAAGTATTTTCATATTTTAAAAGGACTCTTTCTAGGAGCATTTACGAATTCTTGCATGATTGTTAACGCTTGTGTTCTTGACGACAAACTAGTTCGATATTCTTCAACTAGCGGACAGCTCCATTAATATTGTTTGTAGCTCCGGAAACAGCAGCTCAGGGCTAACATACCTAGTGCATGATGTACTGTACAGTCTCTAGACTCAAATGAGAGGTGTGTCCCACCTTCTGAATGCAAAAGTGTGAGGACGAAGTCTTCTTCCTTGGAAGATTTAACTATCGTCTGTTTCCACCAGCTGAAAAAGAAGGGAAAAGAAAAGAAAAAGTAGAGCAAGAAACTGGAATCCGGGAACTTGAGCTCAGCACCGGTGACACGAAAGTCGAGGAGAAACCGTCTCTTGGAGCTGCTCGGCTCTAAAGTTTCAGTAAGAACTGTCGCAGATATACTAAGTCGACATAAACTGGAAAGGTAGAGCACGACTTATGGAAAGTTCAACAACGTTGCTCAGAACGCGAACGCGACCAGCACTCCACTAATGCCTATTTCGCGATGTGCAAAATCCATCAAATCAATCCTACAGGCACACAACCCTCGAAAACTCATTTTCTACTCAGAGTGGACAAAGGCATCGCAAGAAAATTTCCTGACGTACAAAGGCACTCAACAAAACAATGTCTTCGACAGAGACCAGCATATCCGTATGAGTACGAAAGGACCAGGAGAATATAAGATGCTCTTTATTCCCAGAATATACGGAGAATATTGTAAAGTCTGGCATTGGCAATCGGATTCCAAGACCTTAGCAACGGCTGTCAGTTCACGCAACAAAATTTCGATTCCAGGCAATGGATCAAATCCTCTTCGGTGTCCGTAGTCGACAAAGAACGTCAGACTCAGCTTGTTTCAACGACAAAAATGCCTGGGGTAATCGTCATTACTCAAACGCGATTCAGATAAGTTATTTTGTGTGAAAAAAAAAAAAAAAAAAATCCGCGCAACGACCAATTAATGACATTGAGACTTCTGAGGTGCATGGAAGTTATGGCACGGAAATGGTCAGCTGAAAATCAAAACGAAATCATCCGGTCATCCTGGCGGCCATCACTCTCCACGGCCCCGTAGTAATATATCTCCCGATTCTCCTCCCCCTACACGCTACCAAGAGATGTAGTTCTCTACGGCAAACACAATCAAACCTCAGAACAAGTACACCGTAAATAACGACAGGAGCTGATCTAACATCACCAACAAAACTTATTGAACCAGTATTGAACTGCTGCTGTCTCTGCCGCGGATACACGCAGACAAGATGCTTCAAGCGTGGGACGTGAGTCACGTGACCACACGGTTAAAGTCGCACGGCACACATTAATTACCTGTCCTTGCTCGCTCGCGCCAAACACTCTCAACTCAACCTCAACTCGATCACCACTCTCAAGTGCAGCTACTTGTTCAAAATTCAGAAACTCCTCGCACACAATGGAAATAATCTCAAACCCGGACGAAAAATAATTCTTAACGAAGAAAAAGAAGTCATCAATCGCCCGTCATTTGCAAGTGTTCAAGTACCGAAAGACACGACCACAGCAAGCAGCAAAAGGTTTGTTCCGATCGCACGGACAGAGTTATGGCAGGCCAAGCATGCACTCTCGAATTAAACCGAATCGATCAGCATTTAAATGCGCCTTCTCCAAACAAACGAAGAAACTTCTTATTCGTAACGCGATCGCACACGGAGGAAACATATGAAGCGCATCGCACCAAATTATTTGCCAAAAAAAAAAATCAAGAAAGAAAGGAAAGAAAGAAAAGTCAGAGGTTCATTTGCGCGAGGAGAGGCAGGTGAGGGGTTCAAGAACCGGACGACGACGGACACACAATACTGAGTTACAGCAAGCAACAAGAGGTGTGACATGACTCGACTACCTTATTAACTTTACTGCAGGTGACTACTAAGTTGTTAGCCAGCTAGGGAACTGTTGAAGGAATGTAGCGCCATGGCTACAGTGGTCCCGGCGGCGATGCTTTGCTCAAACGACGGAGGGAGCGCGTGTTTGGTCGGCGAAAGCGGCAGCAGACCAGCAGCATGGGAACGATTATCTCGGTTGCCATACGGAACTGTTGATGACAGTAGAGGCAGTGGTGCTGTTTCGGGGATGCAAAGGGCGGGGGCTTGACGCCGTGTGGGGGGAGGAGTACAGCACAGGAGGAGGTGAAGTAAGCTTTTCGTTGTTCCATCCTCGTGTTCGATGACGATGACGAAGAGGTAAGACAAAATCTGTGCCCATGTTGCTTGAAGATACCTAGTTTGGCCATGCTTCTCTTCCTCCTCACCATTGCATGATTGCATTCACATATGACCCGTGCTTGCCATGGTGGTGGTGGTGGAAAGTCAAGGGATTGCTCTCCAAAGTCCATGCTTAAATTTTTTTTAATTCTCTCTCCAATTAAATCAAAACTATTTTTATTTCCTCTTTTAGAACTGTACGGGTTATGACATCCTTTGAAAGAAACTTTGTATGGTTTTATGTAATCTTGTGTATGGCAACTTCACACTAAAATTTTTAAAACTCTAGCATTTGAATGTAATTTCTATTGTTATCTTTGTTGGTTCTTATTGGAAGCCCATAAGGGATTCTACATTTTAAACTTGATGTTGTGGAGGGGAGGTAAGCTTAGTAAGCTTTTGGTTGTTCCATCCTTGTGTTTGATGACAAAGAGGTAAAAACAAAATCTCTACCCATGTTGCTTCAAGAAATTTAGTTTGGCTATGCTTGTCTTCCTCCTATACCATTGCATCATTGCATTCACAAATGACCCATGTTTGCCATGGTGGTGGTGGAAAGTCAAGGGATTGCTCTCCAAAGTCTATCAAAATTGTTTAAATTTTTTTTAATTCTCTCTCCAATTAATTAAATCAAAACTATTTTTATTTTCATCTTTTAGAACTGTACGGATTATAACATCCTTTGAAAGAAATTTTGTATGATTTTATATAATCTTGTGTATGGCAACTTCACACTAAAAATTTTAAAACTCCAGCATTTGAATGTAATTTCTATTGTTATATTTGTTGGTTCTTATTGAAAGTCCATAAGGGATTCTACATTTTAGGCTTGACGTCATGGTAAGCTTGGTAAGTTTTTGGCCGTTCCATCCTTATGTTTGATGACAAAGAGGTAAAAATAAAATCTTTGCCCATGTTCCTTTTCTTCCTCCCACACCATTGCATCATTGCATTCACAAATGCCCTATGCTTGTCTTGGTGGTGGAAAGTCAAGGGTTTGCTCTCCTATTCCATCAAAACTTTTTTTTTTTCTCCAAATAAATTAAAAATATTTTTATTTCTTTTTTAAGACTTGTGGAGTTATAACATTCTTAAAAGACCATTTTTTGAAAGAAACTTTGTATGATTTTATATAATCTTGTGTATGATAACTTCACATTGAAAACTTCAATATATGAGTATAATTTCTATTATTAAATTTTTTTTACTTCTTAATGGAAGTCCACAAGGAATTCTACATCTTGTCTACAAAAAATTCTAAAATTCTAAAAATTATTAATATAGAGTCCACAATTTTATTGGCATATCTATAGTTGAACACTAGTATATAAAAGAAAAGATATGCTACATTTATGAATGATAGAAATATGATTTGGAATTTTTCATAATTGGCTATTTTTTTATTCAAATTGACTTTTCAAAAAATTCTTAGATTGAAAAACTTGTGTTAAAGATGAAATTTATTTATGCATTTTATAAATTCCATGTATGTAATTTTAAAATAAATTTAGCTTCAAATTATTTTTCATCATTTATTAAACAAATGAATTTGGGTTGCCAAAAAATAACTATTTTTTGATGATCTAATGGCTTTATATATTTTTAAGAAAGATAACTTTACTACAATGCATTTGAGTTATTTTTAAATAGATTGGTTAATATAATATAATAATTTTAAATGGATTGGTAACTAAATATCAAAAATCTATTGCTAATTCTTTTAGATTAGGGTGAAAGAAAAGCCTACGTGTACTACTTGTGCTTGGTAATTCAACAATATTCTCCAAAATTAAATTATACTATCTGTAGTTTATAATACAATCAATCTAATATATCACAAAAGAATTATTTTTATTTATGTCAAAAACATAATAAATACCCATTTGCAAAGGCCAAAACTTTATCTAATTTTGAAAATATAAAAACATTGGTAACTAACTTCCTTCCACCTATTGTCATATTTTAAAATTAAAAGCTCTACTATAATATACTTGTTATGAAAGATTTTCTATTTAATCTCTAATTAGGAATGAAATTGCATGTATAAATCATTTTCTACTAGAAATGACAACAATCACATAAAGTAGTTCAAGATTCTATTTATTTTTAAAATATACATTAAAAATATTCTCAAATGGCATTGAAAGTGACAATTGTGCTAAAGTCTTTCAAGGATAAATTCACAACCACCACACTTATATTAAAGCTAAGGCAAGTAAATAAAATTTTCCTACCACAATTTAGAATTGGCATTGAAGGGGGTAATGTGGTATTTTTTGACCCCTTGGTTTTGGAAGAGTTATTTTGTTCTTATCAAAGAAAAAAACATATTTCTTCTAGTTGTGAATGTATCCAAGAGTACAAAAATTTATTTTCCCACCTTATCTCCAACAAGATAGTATTTACAAAATCAAAACATTATCCGAACTAGTATTCACAATGTTTTTAGGATTTTGCCAACTATTTTCCTTTAATTCCCATGTAGAACCATTTTCTCAAGTACCATGTCTGGTTATTTTCTCTATTTTTTTTACTCCAAATAGATATTTTATAGATTTTTTCACCATTTTTTTACTCATGTTTTCAAATTGCCACCATATTCTTTCCCAATTCCACTGTCTAACTTTAAACTAGTTTTTTTTTTTTTCCTGAACACTAATTTGAATGCATACAAAGTGAGTGGATATATTAAGTGAAATTTGAATTTTAGTTTCCAAGTTTATGGTCATTTAATTTTTTCCTTGCCAAAGAGACAAAATTGAATTACCATGGTTTGATTATGATATATTTCTCCCCCAAAATTGGCCCTAGTAAAGGCAAAAAGGTATACTATCATATACAATATTAAAGCCATTCATACTTTTGCAACCTTAATTAGATTTTCATGTCTTGTTGGAATATCTCACTCATAGAAATTGAGCATATTTTCTATTATTAAATATAAATGATTTTAGTTAAATTTTATTAGCAAGAGAAAGAAGATTCCAATGCATTTTAGTATGTATTATTTGGACAATGTATGAATAAGCTATAAAATTTTAGAATATTGTTGGTAAGTGTACATAAATTTGTCACTAGTCACCCCAAGGCTTTTATGAAGGTTTTGCATTTTAGATAGTAATGATAATGGGTATAAGTACCTTAATCCCTAATGACCTAAGGGGGGTGTACTTTCAAAATGGACCAAAACTACAAAGAACTTGAGCAATATTTTTGCTCATTTAGTCTTGAAATTGAATAGAATATAAGTGTAGGATTTTAAAGTTCACATTGAGAGTGAGTACCTCAAAAAATTCAAATTATTTGACTATACAGTATATGAAATATTTAAGTTTGAAATCATATTTGGGTTAGTGGAAATACAAGGCAACGCATTTTGAATGAGCACATCTTTGTGAGAATATTTTTAAAAGATTTTGGGGGGGGCTCAGTGAAAGATGAAAGAGTTGAAAATGTACATGTAAAATTTCACAAAATTCCAATCATTTTTAATTCATGGTGGAGCTTACAATGTAGGATGGTCACTAAAATGAGAGTAGTGTTTGTAAGAAAAACAAAATGGAATACTTGTCTTTTCCTTAAATTCTTTGAATTTACCCTTTTTAAGGTGGATTTGACCTTTTTGAGGTGGGGATGAATCACATTCGTTCAATTGTGTGATTTTTTAGTCCATGTCCAAACCGAACCCCCAAAAATGAGTTGTAAACCCTTAACTTTGGATAGTTCCACAAGGTGCAGTTTGACTTGGAATTTGATGAAACTACTACTATTGAATTCATAATGCAATCTATTTTTCAGAAAAAAAATTAATTATAATTTGAAAACAAGAAGCTCAAAAAAGAAGGGCAACAACCAAAAAATAGTCCCATGGGTCACCAAGGGTTAAGCTTAAAAAAACTTAAAATCAAAAACTAGGTGAAAATTCACAATTTGACTTTCAAAATGCCCATGGGGCTTGCATTGTCTATTAAGGATTGAGGTGGGTACATCCAAATTACACCTTGTCTAAAACCACCATCATCACTATGTGTACATCTCCAAAAAATCAATATGTGCCTACTTTGAAGAAACGATTTTCAAGCCTCTATCCAAAATAATTTTGACCCTTTCTAACTTTTGTATACAGTATCCAAATGTTTCATTCTTTCGTGCGTTGGAACCTTCTTTCACTTGTCAACAAGAAAAGATGAAAATTTGACTAGATTAATAATAGTAAATATAGTGAATATGCTTAGTAGCCAAAAGTGGCAACTTGAAGCGTATAGTAGCCAAGGTAATAAGGTAGAACTATCCATTACCATACAGATTTGCAAACTAGGTACTTTGGAGAAGCTATTTATGAGCTCTCGTATTTTTCAAAGATTGAATTGTTTGAGAGAAGTCAATTGATAAAAGAATGGAGACATTCTGACAAGAATTGAATTTTTGTGATTTTTCAAAGCTGAAATGTAAAACTATGAGTATGATCAGACCCTTGTTGAAGTATGATCAGACCATTGTTGAAGCGTGGGCTGATGTGTCCGCTCCCCAGTACATTGCCATTAGTAAGATTGTGCTAATAGATGGGGCCAATGATAGAAATGGGAGGAACTTGTAGGTGGCAGAATTGGGTAAATGGTGGTATTGGGCAATTCTACCTTGGTAAAATCAAAATGGCACAAAATAGGGGGGGCTTTTTTTTAAAAATTTACCCTTGGCTGGACCTCTAGAAGAGGCTTGTTGCACTACTATGGACTTGATTGAACCGACCCCTCACTCTTCTTGTAGGGAAAACGCTGAAATTTTTTAATTGCCAAACATGATGAAATTTGATGAGTTGAATACATATTAATGAGTTGTAAGTAAGTGTAGGGATGGATCTTGTTGCACGCATCCGGTGTGTTGTTGATAACCATGAAAGGAAGGTGTCGAGCAGTCATAAAGTAGCTGACCCATTTCCAACCACTTAAACAATCATACATATTTGGAGTACAGGTTTTTTGAGTGCAAAATTTTTCCCATGTACTGAAATAGAGCTTGGAAGGATTGTATATTTTTCCAAAGTTTTATTATACAATTATATATAATTATTATGAATTTTTTTAGCAAAAGATTATCTTCGACTTGTAAATGGAAATGGGTCAGACCACCTCTCCTAGCAAATTTGGGGCCTCTGATTGCAAATATGAACTTAAAATTTGCAAAAGAAAAAATTTGCATATCTGCAAATAAAAGGTTCTTGCATTTTCCCCAGTCAAGGGTAAAACATGGAAGGCTGGTTGCACTACAATAGACTCGACCAGTTGGTTCCCTTGTGTCATGATGGGAGAATGTACATGTACAGTACATGTGATTATTAGCTTTCAGATGTGGCCCCAGCCGCCGGCTGCATCTTGTTTTTTTTGGTTTTTTTTACTTTTTACTTTTTGCTGGCATCCGAGGGCACAATTGGCATATTGGGGTAATTTTCAGCAATGACTGAGCAGAGAAGCGCACACATGTTGCATGAGGGTCATTGATATCCTTAACCTTCAACATAGTCTGCTCTAAAAGTGACCATGTTCTAAATGCGACCCCTATCTAGGAATGGGTGATATGTTGCTTGAAATATCTATTACTGTCATTGATGAGTTAGGTAGTCTTAAATGGTCACTTTAAGAGCAGACTACCTTAAACGTCGAGGTGGACGTTTTGTGTCCAATGGGTAACAAAGGATCTCTATGTAGAACAAAAATACAACTATTCATCTTTGGATCTTGTAAGAAAAGGGGAAGTCTTCTACAATAGTTTGTCTTGCAATGAGTGTTTTTATAATTTTTTAAGCCAATGCTTTATATGGTAATAAAAATTGATGATTTTCAAAATCACCCCATTGTTTTTTAAGGATTAAAGGGCAAACTGTATGACCTTGGAAATCAACCCTTTTCATAGCCACATGAATCATTAGCTTAAAAAATAGTAAAAGCATTCATCAAAAGTCAAACTATTGTAGATTGAGACCTCTCCTTTTCACAACAAGAATTTGAGGATAAAAAGTTGCACTTTTGTCCTACATGGAGAGATTCTTTGTCATCCATTGGACGCCAAATGGTTGCTTCTAAAAATGTCCCTGTCGACGTTTAAGGGTTAACTTCACCTGATTGCCACTATTCTATCCTTTGAAAAGAGATGTCTCCTACCCTACCTCTCCTCCAAGTAAAATAAATATTTGATTCACCTACCTACCCCCCAAAACCAAAACCAAAAAAGCTTTGATATGGATATGATATATGAAATACATACAATATGATATATAGAATCCAAATGTCTAATACAACATACAAATACCAAATGATACATTATACAAATATAAGTATCAGATATGGGATTATACAAAATATAGATGTACTATATGGATACATGTACATAGTTAATCCCACATTGATTGCAATGTAATGTGTTCAAAAAAATAATAGATAGGAAAGGGGAAAATGAAAGTACAAATATGGAAAGTAATGAAAAAGAGAAGTATGGAGAGTAATGAAAGTATAGATATAGGGGTAATGAAAGTGAAGATGTGGGATTTTCTCAATGAAAATTCACTCATTTATTTAACCTTTAAAAGACCAAACCTTATTTTTTGGCCACATAGCCATTTTGTATAGCTCACTATAAATTATATTTTTAATTATTTAATTAGAGATTTTCACACAATATGTGGACAAGAATTTATTTTAAAGACCCAAAAATTTTAATAACTTTTGACTACATACATAAAAAGTCATTGTGTGATATGTAGTTGTTTTTTTCATTAAAAAAATTTTGAAATTGATTCTTTTAGATTATATATATATGGGAGAAGCTTTAAATCATTTTACTTTGATTAATGAGATGAAAGTTATTAATTTGCAAGCAATTATAGATTCTCTATTTAGAGATAAACTTTGGAGTCCTTTATTTAACTCAATTTTCAATATTTTTGAAAAAAAATAAAATCATAAGATGTAGATTGTTTATTACAACATTACAACTATTGGAATTGTCATTTTTCAATTCTATAACTAAATTCTTAACAATGTAGTATTTTAAATCATTCTCTACTTCTTTCTACTTACTATTTTTTCTCTATATAATATTGTACAATTTCAAATGAAAATATTCAAGCATGTAGCCAACTTGCCTTGAAGAATGAATCCACAAAAGCACTACTATTTAGGATATTTTTTTATATAATAAATGTGACTTTGTGAAGTGCAATTGCCCTATTTTTTGTAGGGCCCTTGGCCCCCCAAAGGGTTTTGTCACTTCAAATGCTAATATCTTACAATCTATGAGGTGGAATTTTCTGAAATTTTTTCTACATCTTCTCAAATTAGCATACTACAAGATCTTGTAGTTACATGTGTCCAAAAATGTTTTTTTCTTTCTAAAATTTGTTACTTATACTAGAAATGACACTTTTGGAGCATTTTTGGTGAAAATATAGTCAAAAAACTATAACACTCAAGGTTTAATCTTGGATATAATTATTCTCTTCTCTTCAACAATATTGTAAAAAAGTAAAACTCCAACTCTTTGTATTGTTTGCTATTAATTGAGGGTTAAGGTGGACCCCCCGGCCACCTTTGCCATCAACCCTTTTCACTTTGGGTACATCTCCAAAATAAATTGTGCACCTTTGTAGAAGAAGCTATTTTAGATCCAAACTTTGTTCCTTCTTAACTTGTGCATACAATATCCAAATGTTGGAGTCTTTGGTGCATTGAAACCTGCTTTCACTCACCAACAAGAAAATCAATGAAAATTTGACCAATCTAATAATAATAAATAAGTATGTAAGCAAAAAAAGTGGTAGTTTTCACAAGTACACACCTAAATAGTAACTTACACAATCACTCATCCACATCTTCATAGTTGTAAGGCCAGTCTAGTCTCAGTTTATTATAGTAGCCAACTCATTTCCAACCATCTCCCTATTTCCAACCATCACCCTATTTCCATCCATCACCTCATTTCCAATATATAGGTTGGTTTCTTTCCATGAAGCTGTGCTTTCTATATGTGAAGTTGTGGTCAAGTTCGAGGAGTAGTTGTGGTGCACTATGATTGGGTTGTAAAGCTACCAATATTGCAACTAGCCCTTGGTTGATTCTGCAATCAACCTATGGTTCAAAAATTGAAAGGTCTACAAGACTATTACAGGTCCAAGAGAATCTTTCACTAAAAAATTCATAATAAATATATTTTGTATGATTAAACTTTGGAAAAATATACAGTCCTTCCAAACTCTATTTTAGTACATGGGAAAAATTCCACACTCAAAAAACCTGCGCTCCAAATATGCATAATTGCTTAACCCATAAATGACGTTGTGGACGTTTTTTGTTCGATGAATGACAAGGAATTCTCTTGTGTAGGACAGAAATGCAACTATTCATCCTTGGAATTAGGGGTGGAAGGGGGAAATCTTCTACAAGTAGTTTGACTCCCAATGACCAGCCCCATGTTTAAGGTAGGCACCCCCCAAATGGCACTTGACCTTGAAGTGCCATCTATAGGGCTTGTAGATTTCGAATTTCAGATATGTACCTATTTGTATAGAGCTCTTTCAGAAACAAACTTTGACCCTTAATAACTTTTGCATACAGTACCCAAATGTCATGTTCTTTGGTGCGTTGGAATCTCCTTTCACTTGTCAACAAGAACATATGAAAATTTGACCAATCTAATAATGGTAAATAGGTTCAGTAGCAAAAAGTGGCGGTTTTAGGTGTATGGAGCTACGTTGACAAAAGAGCTCCTCAGCAGCAGCAAGTGTCCTTCCTTCCTTCCTTCCTGGGCAGGCACACTCAGTTGTGATGGATATGTTAACCCTCCTTGACAACATAACTTCAATTCACTTGACATGAGTGGGAGTTGGGCGTGTTTCCTGCTCCCTTGACAACATACGAAGTAAGGTAAAACAACCCATTGTGGTCAGAATTGGGAGTTTGACCTCATGTTGTTGCTGAAATTTTTAAAAAATTTCCCCGCATTTTGTGCAAGTGTGAGAAACAGTGAAAGCAATTGAAATTATGTTTTTTTTTGACAAAGTATGAATTTGTTGTGAATTTTTGAAGTCTTCAATGCATCATGGCCCAAAAGAGTCTGTAGACTACCTTAGAACCAACAAAATCTGAATCCATCATGTTCATTTTGTTCACCTAAAGTAGTCATTGTGTTTTTTAACATGGAAGGCCTAAAAAGTTAAGACTTATAATGAATTTATGCTGAAAAGTTGGAAGTTCCTAATGTAATCACTAATCACTCCATTATTGTCATGTAAGATATGCATTGTGGCTAAAATCTCATATACTGAAAAACCCATAATGGGTCATTCCCTAGGTGTCTACTATGGGTCATTTGACCACAATGGGCTGTTCTACCTTAAGGCATGATTGTAGGGTTTCTTTATTTCATTTATTTTAGGCAATGCAAAAAGCAATAATCGTTGGAAGGATGAAGCTCAAATTAAAATTTTTGTCATGATCTATACATGATAGACCAAGTGACAAAAAATACACCTAAGGCTCATGGAAAAAAAAGGTCATGAAAATTGCAGAAGTATTCAAATTGCAGTGCTTGTAATATTAACCGAATGCTCCCAATCTTATAAGCAAGTGCAGTTTCCAGTGGTACCTAAAGTTTAGGGTTGTGAACACTTACACATTCAATACTAGTTAAGACTAGTGTGTGTAACTATCAAATATTGGTGTAAGATAGTTTGATAGTTATCCCCAAACCACTCCTTTTTGCTAGTGTGCCTAGTTACTATTCTTTTAGATTGGTTGAATTTTCAACTTAGTTTTCTTGTTGGCAAGTGAAAGGAGGTTAATTCCATTGCATCATGCTTCGGAATCAAAAGTTAGAGTTTTGACTAGCGTAGAAAGTAGAAATCCTAGAAGATAAGGATGAAAATTGTAAGTGATAGGGTTATTGTAGGAAAAAAGGAGAAGAGGAGGTGCCTTAGAAGAGTATAAAAGGCACCCATCTTCCTCTCCACCCCCCATTTGTTGTATTTGAGTCCATTGGATCCAAGTTATGTTAGATTTCTTTGGCATTTTTAGCCAAGAAACTTTGAACAGTGTTTTGGTAGCCTTTTTGTGCTTCATTGTTTGAGTTTTTCAAGATTTGTGAAGGTCTTTTGGGGTCCCTTCTCACTTGTCTACCTTTGTGCACATGTTATTAGTCCCTTATCATACTAACTTGTTGTTGTTGAAGTCATTTTTTGGTCGTTGTACCAACCCTAGAACCAACCTCAACTGTACCTTGGCAATACCCCTTTGGAAGGGCTCTAGCTTGTAGCCAAGTTCCATTGTATTAACTTATATGAGCTTGTAGAGGACTTTAAGGTTCTTTCCATTGTGTATCTATATGTGCTACGTGTTACAAGTCTTTTAAAGTTGTGGGTGCTCATTTATACAAACCTTGTGAAGTCTCTTGTTATCATGTTCTTTTGGGATCTTGGACTCCCTATTTTGTCATTATCCTAACCTTAGAGCACCCCCCACCATACCTTGGCGATGCTGCTTTGGAGGGCCTTTAGTGTAGAGTTTTGAGTCTTGCACTGACCCATTGTTGTACTAACTTGAGCCACTCCATGTGTCCTAGCTACCATGATTTATTAACCTCTTTGACTTTGCATATGTTTTGAGACATGTTTTTGTGGGTCTCACTGGGACAACGATGCTTTGAACCCCTCCTTTGGATATTAAAATCTTAGATTTTGTGTTAAAATCTTGTTAAACAGCGGAGCTCAAAATGTTAGTGGCCAAGAAGTCTTAAATTTGGTGTCAAAACTAATCTCATGACAAAACCTTGAACCCACCACGTGGCCCTTGCTATAATAGATGACTCTAGCTTTGCCACCTTATTTGTGAGAATCTAGGTTTGTTTTTGGTTTGCTAATAGTAAATAAAACAAAATTTATTACAATTAGTTTGACAAATAGTAATCGTAGTAAAAAATATATGTATATAAGGCAAAGACTTTACTAACCAAAAAATACAATAGAGACCCTATTCATCATTCAAGTGAATTTTGTTTGTGCAAAGTGTGAAAAATCTACACATATTGGCATGTTTTTTCAGTTGATTTTTAATTCAACATAGAGTAATGTACAAAATTTCATATGGTGCAAAGTTCTAGATTGTTGTCAACAAAGGCTTAAAGTTCACTTGCATTGTGAATGGAGCCTCTCCCTTAGTGTGTGGCAAATGGAGACTTTATATACATGCATAATTCCACATGAAAATCTTCATGAAGAGTTTAAAAAAATAAATAAATTAATTAATTAATTAAAATAAATAAATATATATATATATATATATATATATATAGTGGGATGATAGAATTAGAAACATCAAAAATGGATCCAAGATATAAGAGTTCAATTTATTGATGATAGACACAATCATTCATTGAGGTTTAGGGTTTAGGGTCTAACTGAAGAAGAGATGTTGATTTTTATTTGGTATTTGGTACATTTTATTTAGTAGAATTGTTATCAATTGAACGTGAAATGTTGATTTTTGGTGCAAATATAGATTACATACTATGATACAAATACAAATTTTGAAAAATTACATGTTTAATACGTAATTTTTTTGTACAGACACAAATGTATAAATAGGAGTCATTCTTGAAGTCATTGTTGAAGTTATGCTTGACTTTGACATATGTGAAATGATGTACATGCACAATAAAACTTAATTTACATTTATCATTCATTTCAATTAAGTTCTCATAGTAAAAATTTCCATATTTAAAAAATAAATAAAATTAAAAATATAGATTTAAAAAAAATTAAAAAATATGTTATTTCAAATTGTGTATTTAGTTGTGTGATTATTTTCAAACTCCTATAGTGACGAGATGAAAATTACTTATAGCTTGAAACTTTTTAAATTCTTACAAAAATAAATGACAACTATATGGGGGCATGGGGCTACAATTCTAGTTTCAATGTAAAAAGAAAGGAAAAGGTTTAAAAGAAGTGAAAGAACTCCATTTTTTTTTCCAAATAGATTAAAAAAGAAGAGAAAGAAAGAGGTTCAGAAAAAATATAAAATTCCCTTTCCTATATTCGAAACAAAATAAACAGGAAGAAAAAAACAAAAAACTCTCTCTTGTATGTTTTTGAAGTACGAAAAAGGAAGAGAAATAAAAAGATGTACATTTTATATTTTAAAAATTGAACCTTAAGAAAATCTAAGAGCACATTAATTAAAAATCCTGCCTTAGAATCCGACCTCACTACTTCACATTATCTAAAGCCGGAGTGATGAATTGGCAATCCGGCCTTAAAATCCAACCTCATCTCTTTACATTATCTAAGGCTGGAGTGGCCGGAGTGGCCGAAGTGATGAATTGGGGCCCAATTGAGGACTAAATTGAAGGCAAATTAAGCTGGCCTTCCATTTAGCCTTAGAGCATGTATAAACCGACCCTATTTAATGTGTCATAGCTTAAATGCAAACATAACATGATGTTTATGGAGGTTATAAAATGTTCTAAAAACACTCTTACAATTTGATAAGGAGACAATTTCACTCCTATACAGACATTCAACACCCATGCATTAAAGATCCATTGCTTGCAAGTCTACATTACTTTCACAACATGTACTCTTCGATCATCACGTATGGATAAAATTAAATGGTTGGTAATCAATCATCAATGAATGAATTTGACAACTTTGTATGTTTAGAAATGGAAGAATTCTTAGATTCAACATCATTTGTTTACTTTTACGAAGAGTTTGAACAATACTAAGGTAAAACAGCCCATTGAGGTCAAATGACCCATTGCATCACCTAGGAATGATCCATTGTGTTTTTTTTTAGTATGTGAGATGTTGGCTACAATACATGTCTTACATGATAGTAATGGAGTGAACAGTGACCTCATTAGGAACTTTTAACTTTTTAGTGTGAAATTCATTGTAAAAATTGACTTTTTAGGCCTTCCATGATAGAAAATATTGTGACTACATTAGGTAGTAAAATGAGCATTATGGATTCAAGTTTTATTGGATATAGGATAGTCTACAGACTCTTTTGGGCCATGATGCACTAAACACTTCAAAACTTCCTAGCAAATTCATACTTTGTCAAAAAAATATAATTTCAGTGACACTTGCTGTTTCTCACACTTGTACTAATGTGTGAAAAAAATTGAAAATTTTTAGGAACAAGATGATGTCAAACTCATCATTTTGATCACAATGGGCTAGTTTACCTTACTCCCCACGCACTTTTCTAATTTCTTGTTGCACAATCTCTATGCATTTCATATAACACATTTCCACATTACATGTGTTTTCAGCCCTCTGGAGGGCTGTGAGTTCTCAACAGTTCCCACACTGTGAGAACTGCCCTGCAGAGGGCCACAAGAGCTTGTTGATGTGGTCGAGAGACTGCCACGTCGGAAAAAAAATAAAAAATAAAAAAAGAATTTTTTTTCAAATTTTTTCTTCATTTCAAGATTGTAAATTTTTTTTTCAAATTTTTTTTATTGGGAACAGCCGTTCTCTAAAATCTGAGGGGAAACCAATGACAAGAATAGGCCTGAAATGGCCCTCCTGGACCCCCAAAATTCATTTAATGCTTTTCAATTCAATCTTTTTCAGTCCAACCATCTACAAGCAATGATTCACGAACAATGGAGCATATTGCCAAATTGAATCTTGCGTTAAGGATTGATTCGTGGCTTTGAAATTGTTGTATGAGAGAGAAGCAACTCATTTGAAAGCTAGCATGGTATGAACTAAGTGTAGCTACTATCTACCCGCCTCAATGGTAAATGTCGCATATCTTCAAGAAATAGAATCTTTATAACTCAAGTAGGTTCTATTGACCACTGTACATTGATTTGAAATGTGCATTCAAATATGGTTTTAATACAAAAGGTAGACTTGAGTGTGAGCGTTTATGTATTCATTCTTAGTAAATAATTGAGCACAACCAGGTTCTTTATTTATGTTTGGTTTTTAAACTATTGGGTGCTTAGGCGTTGTCCATTGTGCCTTCCAAGCAATGAATCTTTTTTAAGTTCCTAAAGTTCAAAAAAATCACTAAAAACTATCCTAGTTGCAAAAATTAATTCTAAACAACACGGAGTCTTTGAGTCGCTGTGGTTCTCTAATAGAAGGATCTATAGTCTATATTGAACTCATCTAAGTTGTAGTTCAACTCACGACATTTTCAAAAACATGAGTCTTGTAAGATTTGGAGGTTCCTACAAGAAGTTATGACTGGGCTATCTAAACTTCATCGACTTTTTTTGGGAACTTTCCCTATTCCAATTGCTTGCTAATTTTGAATCCTGGCTCTATACTACTAGCTTCTATTCAAATTCTAAGTTTAAACCTCAATGAATGATTTTAAAATAACTTTATTCATTTTTTGTCCCAAACTTTATCCTTCTATATCTATTGAAGTTTTAAGTTTTAAGTAGTTTCTAGAGTTTGAAGTAGTTCTGAACTCCTTTAAGTTTCTTTTACCTAATACTAATGCTAAGTTTCTACTTGATTGTCTTCCAAAGATTCTAATCTACTTCCTACTTTACTTTTAAGGCTCGGAACTTCTCCTATCAATTTTCTAATTTTAGACTTTTGAATTTGTTTTTTTGTAAAATCTAAGATTAACTATCCAAATTGTTGAAGAACTTTAATTTTAGACTTCATCCGTGATTTTCTACCAATCTACAATTTAAATTCACTTCTAGTTTCACTTTTGACTTCTAAATGCTTAACCTTATCTAAGTTTCCATTCTTGTTCCTTTTGGATGAAATATATTAATTTTCATCCATTATAACTCCTAAACTTCATCCACTAGTATCTTTCTCAATTTAGCTCTGATTTTTAAGTGTCATATGTTTTTGGAAACCTCTAAACAAGATCTACAAGATCTTCTATCTAAACTATGAAAACATATAGTCTTGACAATTTAGCAACATCTAGCACTTGAAAACATCTAGCACTTGCAATTTGATTAAGTATAAAAATGACTAATTCAAGAATTTGAATAGAAATTAGAGAAATTAGTAACTCACCTTGAAATTGGCCTCATCTATGAGGTGGTTGAACATTCCCTCAAACTCTCCATCATTTGCCATGGTTGAATTCTTCTTATAATTTTGCTCACCGCTTGAAAATATAGGTTTAATACAAGTTTCAAACTCTCAAATTCTTATAAATTCCAATTTCTTTTCCTTCTTTACTCTTCTTTTACTTCCATATTATCCTACCTCAATTATTTGGTTTTCAAGAGTTGACTTTAGACAAATAAATAATTGCTTCAAATTCCCAAACAATAATTGACTTTGGAAATCCTTCAAGTCAATTATTATTCTATCCAACTTCTAATGGTCTAAATCACTTCTTCAAGATTTTTGCCTTATCCTATCAACTCCTAAATGTCTTTTCAACTTTTCAACTATCCCTTCATTCTATCAATTGCAATTTGAGTGTGAGAAGTTTTATCTATTAGCTTGTCTAAGTGTCTCTTCTTGTTTTTGAACCTCTATTTTTCTTTTAAGGTTGGTTTGTGACAATGAAAGGATCGGCTACTTGAGGTCTATATTTTAATTTTCTCTCCCTTCACCCTTTTCTATACTACTCCTACTTCCATTTTTTGGGTTTGATCCGTATTTAAAGCTTGATTGTACAAATCTTAGAATTTGAATTTGTACCAAAAGCTAGTGGGAACATACTTGGAGACATATCAGATGTAGATGGACGTGTTCTGAATCAACAAACATTGGGAAAAAGCCCCCAATTGCTTTAGTACTGATGCAGTATTGTTTCAATGGGTTAACAGTAAGTACTGAAAGCATATTGTTGCAGTACTACAAAAAGTATTGCAACAATATATTTTCAATGGATGCACTGCAGATTTATTGAAACAATATTGTTTGCAGTATTGCAACAATATACTTTCAGTACTATATTGTTAACCCACCGAAACAATACTGCAACAATGGGGGGCTTTTTCCCGATTGAAGGCTTGAACTAAATTCAATTGCTAACGAAGTATGTGACTGAGCTCAGGCCCTTGTTTGGTTGAACTAAATTGACTTTGGCTTGCTGGTTGAGTTCAAGCCCTTGTTTATTGAACTGAGTTCACTTCTAGCTTGCTTTGGTTCTTGTTCAAACTTCTCCAATTTTTGGACCTTGGTCCAAAAATCTCAAATTGGCTGTTGCTCGCATATCTTCAGGTTTCCATATAGGGATTCTTTAAAAGAAAAGAAACACAAAATAATTTATGTTCAAACTGAAACCTCTTTCTACGAATCATCTATAGGGTTTTAACATGGTTTTCATGGACCAAATTAGCCACTTTGTGTCATATGCATAGCAGGCTTAGACAACTTGGACAAAATTCTATTCAACACGCATTCTATATACAAATTATGAGTTTCTATCTTATTTACATGTGGGACTTGGTTGTAACTAAAGGAAAATATTCTATTTAGGACCAAATGTTATATTGACATGTGACCTACCTATTTTGATTTTACACTATTTTTAGGGCTTTTTGTATGTAAATCTACACTCAAAACTTGTAAAAATGAAAAAAAAATTCTGAGTCCCAAGTGATAAACTGAGGGCTCACATATGGTAGCCATTTGTGAAAAATCCAAGTCTTGCTATGACCTATTCAGGGCACACGGTCAATTTTTTTCCACTACACCCTATAACAAAGAAGATCATACTGGGAATCAAGACAAATATCTTGGAATGATTGCTTTTTATTGATCTAAAACTTACCATTATTTTATATGACCCACCATTATATATTAATTTTATGTATGACCTCTACAGTGGAAAAGACTTGGAATTGGAACTGCCCCTGGGACTGAAAATACATTGATGAAGACAAGATAAAATCTTGGTCTAGCATCATATTTTTTTCATTTTCTATTTATCTAATTTTTTTTTTTTTTTTTTTTTTTTTTTTTTCTATTTGCCTCAATCATAGTTGATTTGGATCTATAGAGAATAAATCAGAAAAAACCATCCTTCTGCCGTCAATGGAGTGAACTTGGAACTAAAAAAGAAGATAGAAAATATAGGAGAGAAAAATCCTTGTTCTTCTTTGATGGAACAAATTTGGACCTATATTTAAAAAATATTTATAACTCGCCTTCCTCCCTCACTAAAGAAACTTTGAAAGGAGATTTTAAAAATAAAATAAAATAAAATCTAAAAAATAAAAAAAGAAGGCAGTTGGTCTAGGACCTTAATGCTCTAGAGCTTCCCTTCAAAAGTGTCTTTAGCCACGGTCATTGGTAGCTTTCTTGTCTTTTTTACTAGCTCAGGGGTAGTGCCAACTGACCTTAGGTTCGGACTGTCATTGCCAGGGAAATCATTCGATAACTCATAATCATTGCCATTGAGTCCCAACGGCTAGAGACACGATGCATGAGTTAAAAGGTATAAATATCCCTACAAAGCCCCTTTTTCTTTAAAGCTAATTACAAGGTTAAGCCCGTAGAGGGTGAAACCATCTACATTCTGAAGATTATATGTAACTATTCCACCACTTCAAGTATAAAAAAGACTTGCCGGTCTCAATCAAGAAATCGCAGTGGAGGGCCACGCAATGTAAATGCATGATTGCCATCTATAGACCTCTGTATGATGTTGTAGTTGTTACTGGTGTTTGCAAATTGTCCCTCCAACATAACGTTGTGGCCACGTTGCAAGATATCAAAATCCTCTAAGAGAATTATCAAAGATCTTAGGCCTAGTGGCCAAATTTTTTCAAATTCCCAAGTAGTGATCTCCAATGGGATGTTGCGGCTCAGTTGATCAACTTCATCACCCCGCTACATAGGAGGACTAGGTGGTCGTGGTGGAATCTTTGATCATTCTAGTTCTTCAGATGACTAGGTTACAATAATGGGTTGCATACAATATTCCTCCGTGGGTTCTGCTATGGACTCCAGTATTTGCTCTTAAGTGGGTTGTGTTACTTGCTCTGTTGGCGAAGATGATATGGATGGAAATACCCTTAGGGCATCATGTCTCTAACTCGGCATGATGAACTACTCTATACTACTCCCCTATTGTGAGTATTGTCTACCCCAAATGGAGTTGGCTTGAACCTATAAATAAAAAAAATTTCAAAATCACCTTCCTCCTTCAACGGAGTGAGTTTTAGGTTTAGGGTTTTGTGCAAGGGGTCAAGATGAAGGGAGCATGTAGATGGGCAACTACTTGTCCACATAAATTCCACCACATATTGATTTGCGAGGTGTACATAGAGTGATGATGGCGGTTTTAGGTTAGTGATGTATTTGGGGGTGTTATAATAGTACCTACTTTAAGTTTTGGTGAGTATAATTGGTAAAATTTACTTGCCATGCATATCAATTGATGTTAGCTGAGCACTTACCATTCATTTGTAGTAGTAAGAACCATTTTAAACATAAACTTTGGTTTTTTTCTTGGTCAATAAATTGCCCACTTAAGAGCTAAAACTGGATTTGGGGGAGGTGAAGCTTTCAAAAAAAAAATTTAGTAAATTTTCCTTAAAAGAAAAGTAGAATTGGAATCTAATTCAAGTTGTTTCATATTTTTTGGAGCTTTATGGAATTAGTTAAGATATTTAGAAGTTGAAATGGCATAGGGCTCTAAAATCACCCACCTCCTCAAATGCATATTTCTTGTATATTGCTAAAGGCTATGAAAAAGCAACATGTACAAATAATGTACATTTGAAGAAGTGGACAATTTTAGAGCCTATGCACTTTTAGAACCTCCTACTTTAATTTGGTGTACTAAGTTAATGCCAATTTACTCCACATGTGAAGTGTAATGACTCTCACCACACACCTTGCACTACACTAGTGAAAGAATGTGTAGAAGAAATTTCAAAAACTTTGACCACATTGATTGCATGATATTTGCATTTATAGTGAAGAAAACAAGGTTTTTTTTTGCACTTCACTTAACTAGATTTTTGCCTTTGAATCTTTTTAGTTTAAAATATTTTGTACTATTGATTTTGAATTTTTAATGTTTTATATTGAAGAAATGAGTTGAGAGTGTAGGAAAAAAAATTCAAAAATAAAACATCTAATTTTCAGTTTTCACTCACTAAAAAAATATTAAATGAAAGTAGGTTCAAGATTGAAGAGAAAACTAAAACTATTAATAGCTCTAAAATGGAATTGAAATATACTAATTTCAACAGTGGGACTATTCTAGCATGAGACTTTAATGTTGTGGTACTTTCATTTTTGTGAAATTTTTAAAATTGAATTTAAAAATGAATCCTATAAATGATTTTTTCTTGAAAATGCTCGTACATGTGAGGTTGTTCTAATAGTCTAATAGTTATATTAGGATGACTTAACTATCATGAAATATAAGATATAAGAAAGCTTTACAAGAAAGATGTGATTTTATGATTGAGTTTTATAATTACAATAATTCACATATTTTTTGTCTAGGGGTTTACAAAGTAATGAATTTGTCAATTTTTATTCTTATGGCAAGTTCATGCATGACAAGTTTTAGCACCTTGATTTAGACCATATAAGACACTTCGATTCATTTGATTAAACTTAGTCATATAGAAATGACTATTATAGTAATCTCCACTCATTGAAGATCATATTTAATTTTCCATCTATTGTTTTTACTTTTTACTTTCAAAAGCTTAAAAATTATATTGTAAAAAAAAGAAGAATTAGATTTTTCCACCAAAAATCCTAAAAAATATAAAAGAATGTGTATACATAAGAATTGTCAAAATATTATTAATAATCTATGTAAAGGCTGAACTTAGCTTGATGGTGATACTTTGACTTTAAGGTCATTATGTAGTTTTTTTTGTGTAGAAAAGAAAACAATTACTTGAAAAGTTTTTGCATCATTCTTCATGGCTACTTTTACTTCTTGAAGAAATTTCAAAATTCTTGGATTGATTTTTTTACCAATTTTATATCACTTATAAATAAAAAGTGATAATCTATCTACATTGAGATCTATATCTCATTGATACCATTGAGATCCATATCTTCAAGGAAAACTTTTTTCATTCCATTCTAATGAGTGAGGTAAAAGATATGAAGAGTTATGTTTTGTAGGAAGTCATAAAATATCCCCCCAAATAAGTATGAGGTTTGTCTCTTTACTCAATTTTCACAATTTTGAAAAGTAAAAAGGTGCATAGAGTTTAGATAGTTTTTTATAACATTTCTCCCTTTGGAATTTTCTTGTTTCAATTCCATGTTAGATTTCTTAGCACTTTGGTTTTTTCTATTGTTTACCACATTCTTCCACATTACAAATATTTAAAGGACAAAAATGAAGTGTTTTTCCTTAATTTTTTGTAGCTTTCCAACTCAATTTTCTAAAACAACATGATATCACTCTACATACATCTCCAAAATCAGCATCTCCAAAATCAATATCAATATGAGGAAGAAACAATAGTAGAACATCTACCAAAAAAACTTTGACCCTTCATAACTTTTGCAAATGGTATCAAAATGTCACATTCTTTGGTGCATTGGAACCTCCTTTCACTTCCCAACAAGAAAATCAATGAAAGTTTGAGCAGTGTAAGAATAGGGGTACCCACCTTAAACCACCCATTTCATTCTCACTTTCTATTCAAAGTATGCTACCATTTTTGTTATGTAAATCAAGAACAAACAACAATTCTCACGCACAAACTTTGCCAGAAAAAAACTTTACGATATTATTTTACAATGAGAATGGATACCAGGTTATTCAGAACACCTGCTAGTGCCTGACTAGTACCTGGGCTGAATCAGATTACTTTGGTTCAAAGCACCCACACTAGCGTGGTTGTGAACATTCACCTACTTAATGTTTTTTCAACAAATTCTCATAATACGAGATTGATAGAATCTTTAACAATAGGACCAGAGATTCACAAGAACTTTTCTACTAAAAAATGATGACAAAGAATCTGAGAATTCAAGTCCTAAAATTTGGCACTTCCATTTTGCCCTTCCAACTGGATTCTTCTGGATACTCTTCTTCCTGAAGCAACTCCTCCGCCACAGTCAATATTCTCACTTTGTCGTCAACGATTTCAAGAACCTGCGTTAACCAAAAATTCCAAAATATAAGATGGAGGATACTAAAAATGTTAGGGACCTGAACCAGTTGCCAATTTGACCGAACCCTGTTACTAACAGCAACTCATCTAAGTATGCATAAACTCGGTTCGCCTTCACTTAGCAAGTGGAATAAACAAGACTTGGTGAAATGTATTTGGTCACTGAACTTGGAATGGGAATGAGGTTGTCTACTTTCACTTCAACAGTGGACTACAACCTCCCAATTTGAATGATTGCATAAGAAATACATAAAGTGATAAAAATTAGATCTCAAAATTAGATTTGACTTTTGTACCCAAAGAAATCTCTTCACTGCACTTTAGTAATCTACCAATGAAAATACACTCCCTACAAATTGATTAAAGGCTTACAAGTAACGAAAAGAGCATCCTCTACAGTACAAGAGGGTTGCTTGGGGCTAGCTTCTTAGCTATCTTGATTTGCTTTGTGTTTCGATAACTATGTGCAGAATAGCCACTGATACAATGAAAGAAGCCAACAATTTACCTCAGGAAGAGCATGGAGAACCCCACTAGACATGCCGACATCTATTCGCCAAATACGCCCATCACATTTGCTGCACGCAGAAAGAACATGTCACCACCAATTCAACTTTTAGATCAAATCATTGTTCATGTGGCTGAAAAGTCAGGGAATATTCTTGCAAATTTATATTATACCGTGACGGTGTCTTTCCCGGTGTCTTGTGATTGCTTAGGCATTCTGTGTGTCATTACTAGGTTCATTTTAGGATATTATTATGTAATAAAAGTAAATCCATCACTATATTGAATTTCAATGTTAATCACTCCCATGTAGGATCCTGTGCACAGGTGTGACTTTCAACTCCAACCGGGCCAGTGTTTGGCACAAATCAAGCTAGTTGTTCAATACTTGAGCAGTGCACCTTACTCAGGAATGAACGATTGCGTACGTCATGTATATTGCCGACTACAGAAAAAAAACTGGAACTATATCAAAATTCAAGAGGAGCACATTTACAAAAGTTGAAAGCTGGTGCATACCAGTTAGCACCGATTGTTTGTGGGGTGTGGCCGACAATAAGACCCCGTGAATTTGTTGCAGACAAGGCTGCAGCTAATATTCCACATGCCTGGATTACATAAAAGCACCAACATTTAACGATTGTTAAGATTGATACAGCCACACTGAAGCTTTCCCGAACACTTGTTGAACAATAATGATGTTATGCACCTCTCGCATTCATAACATCAAAAATGCTTACCGAAATACAAAGGATTGACTGATTTCCTAGATTTCAAAAAGCACTGGTGATAGTATTTCGATGTTTCTAAGCGCTGAGATTTGTTGAAGTACCTGAATCTTCTCTTGGGGTCTATCAAAGTTTTCCCTGGAGTACAACCTGCTCCAGACTATGCTGTCGAAACCTTTGACAGCAACAAAAGGCATTTCAGCAGGCTTGCCCCACCTATTATTTCCCATCTTCATCCACAAGCTTACTTCCCGATTCATCCTCTCCAATCCATAGTCCACTGCAGAGAAACAAGAACATCATTACAGCTTACGTAAAAAATTACTACTGGGTGGCTGTGCCTTATCAGTTGGTAAGTCAAAGACACAAGAAATAAGAGAACAAAGGGAACACCATAATAATTAATAAAAATAAGACAACATAGGAAATTGGATGATTCTGAATGTGCAGCCAGCAACCAAAAGTTAACATCAAATTTGGATTACATTTGGACATACACCACAAAATTTCCTCCCTACTGATTTATCAGTAGTTTCAGTGCGCTTCAATTAGTTCATGGGTCACTATTGAAATGACACTATATTGTGCTATTCCAATGCTTCTAAGTGTCATTTTGGTGCTTTTTCAAATTTTTCTCTTTAAAAAAAATTAAAAAGCCACTCAACAAACACAATAACAAAACAAAAAAAATGTCATTCTAGTAATAAACCGTCAATAAATTGAAGCAACACAAAAACAATGGATAATTAAAGGAGAAGGTCTTTTGATGAACAAAATATTGCATAAAAATTCGAATAGAACTAAAAATATAACTCCGTCATTGTACTCACCATGATGAGGCAGGACACCTCCATGTGCAAATAGCCAGTCGTTCACCTTCAGTACAACCCCATGAGCAGCTAACTGCATCGCCAAAGGCCCTCCTGGCGACAATAACTTCGTCCTTGCCACAACTCCCTTTTGAAGCTGAATAAAACGTCAATAAATCGCTCAGCACATGATACTAGTGTAGTTGACTTACAGAACCCTAAACCCTAAACCAGACAACCAAGTCAACTTCTCATGAATACTAGGTTGAAACATTGAATGGGCATTGGGAAGAATTTGCTTAGTCAGATTGAGTCGGATGATTTGTAACTTCTTGCAGTCATTGACAATCACGTATACCTTGTGATGATAGAGAATAATGTATATCTCGTGATCTATGATGCATTTAGTGATAGATGTACACAATTTCATTAAAAAACTCCTCTCCACTGCACACCCACTGAATTCACATAACATTCTATAACCCGGAGATTCCTCACAATAAGCCTTCTATGACACCTCCCAAATGATGGAATATCGAGAGATTCTAATCAGACTTGCCGCTAATGCCTCAATCAATACGTCGACTCAGGGTCCCTATTTTCGTGGGAAAGTAAAAGAAGAGTCAATGGCATACCTGCCAAACTATTTTGCACAACCCTAACTATTTCTTAGACCAAAAAAAATTATATGGGCGCCAGTGGTTCACCTTGATGGGATTGAAAATAGGTAACCAGTTAGAGAAACCAACACCCCGGCTTCTCTTCAACTCTTGAGATTCTTCGTGCCAAACCTCAAAAGCTGCATCCCAGTTGCCGCCATGATCTTGTTCACAATACTCCGCGAATGCCTCCGCTTCTTGGAAGCCTCCGGGAGCCACGTACCGAAAATCACCAGCTACGTTCATCGTCTCATGGTTGCCAAGTATCTACCAAAGGAAACCAAGTCAAAAAATTGGCAAAATATTTATAAAGAAGTGCGATATCCACCACATTGGAACACCAAAACTTACGGTAATGCAATTGGCAGTAAAGTAAAGGAAGTTTCCCGAAAGACTAAACCTGAAAGACAGCCCAGTATCTTCAAAACCTCCAAACGAAAACTAAGTCAAAAATTGGCAAAGATTAAAGACTTCAGCTCATGAGGACTATGTGACGTGCACAACACTGGGACACCAAAACTTTCGGTTACACGAATGACAGTACCAAAAGTAAAGTAAATTATACAGAACCGGTAGAATAAGGCCTAACAAGAAAGACAGTCAAGTATCTTCAAAAAAACCAAACGAAGACCAAATCAAAAATTGATAAAAGATTCAAGACTTCAGCTAAAGAAGACTGCTGTGCACAGCAATACTTCTCGATATACAATTGTCTGCAAACTGAAAAGTAAGTAAGTTTTCCCAAAGCAATTGAATTAGGCCTAAACCTGAAAGACAGCACCACCCTTGCTACGGGCTTCCTTGCCCAGCCATGCTAACAAAGACAAGATCGCTATTTCGTCTTCTCCTCTATCAAGCACATCGCCCACTTGCACCACAACCTGCATACCACGAATCAATTTGAAATTGTTATGATTGTACATTATCACAATCTGGAGTTCATGAAAATTCTAAAAAGTTAAACCAAACTGGAAGTTTAAAAGTAGGTAATTCATAGGAAACTGTTAAATCCTAAGTGCCCAAACGACGAAACGTGGTGGCTTCCATATCTAAAAATCATACTGGAAGCTTCAAAGAAGGTGATAAAACATACAATAGAAAGACGAAATCATACCCTCGAAATATGTTTTGAAAATTACTATCATCGACTATGAACTTCCAAACTTGGATAGCGTATTTTATCTTGGGGATTACTTAATACCAAGAAGAGATCTATCAAGGCACAATAAACAAGGTTGTAGATTATAAATAATTGGTAGGAGAAAATAGTCAATCAATTACCTCTACGCCCAAGACTGACGCCATGATTTCTACGTTACTTAGTACAAACAAGAGAGTTACCAAAGCATACAAAACAAGTTCAAGGCATTATAACGATAATTGGTTGAAGAGAATAGTCGATCAGCCACACTGTCCCTGGCTTACGATTTGTCTTAGATTTAAAAACATGAACTTGTTGTATGAAAAAATAAATTATATTAGGTTCCAAATTCCATAGGGTTCCAAATTCCAGTACCGTGGTGCCTCCGATCCATCGATGCTGACCATTCGTACTCAAAACGCCGGCAAGTTGCAAAGCCGCCTGAGTCCTTTCAAAATCGCCATGCAAATCACCAACTGCATATTCCAATTCCCTAAAAAAATCAGACAATTCATCACCAGTGCACCATATATGAAAATTTTTGACAAAAACTGGCGACATAGACTTACTACTACATAGTCATGCGCATCTTGAGAAAAAAATTTAGGGTTAGCATGTAGAATCGGGACCTTCCCCTGCAGTACACATAGGCACACCTAGACGTCTCCTGTCCAAGAGGTTTCCACTACGGACTTCTTACAACGGAAAATCCCAATTCTGCATCTATCCAAAAATTAGATCGAACTGACTGGCAACATGACCAATGCACCCTTCATACGAAAATTCTGAAAAACTGTGAAAAATTCTGGAAAATTTGTGAAAACTTTGGGAGAAGGATTTACTGGCGACGATTCTTCGATTGGGAGCGAACACCACCGTGGGCGGATCCTGTCCATTCTCGAATTGTATCGGCATCTCCACTCTACCATTCTTCCCAAACACGTCGTCAAACGCAGCACACGTCGTGACTGTTCCTGCCCTAGAATTGCGACCGACCTCACATTTCCCTACAACGCCATTGTTTGTGCGAACACTCCCAGTGGAAGATTGCAAGCCCGAGTGCAGATGCAAGTGCAATCCGTCCGTATGTTTATAACTGACGCCCGCCGTAGCCAACCACGCGGTTGCTAAGCTCGTGGCCATGCTTGCTGCTGCCATTGCGAAGAGACTCACCACCAAGATTGCTTGCCACGAATTGAAGCAGCGGCCATGTCGTGGGGCAAATTGAGGGTGCAGTGGGCGTCGATTGGGGTCGAATTTTGGTGGGGTGGTGGTGTTCTTTGGAGAGAGACCGTCCATAGCCAGGCAGAAAGGGCGGAAAGGGAAAAGCGCAGAGACGGTTGTCTGCTGCAGAAGAGGCTCCACGACGGCACTCTGCTTCCCCTGTTTAGATTCCCGGAATGTACCCTATACGGACAGAAGATTCCCTGACCCCCCCAAATCTACAAATCTACAAATCTTTCCGAAAACGTGGATTTTCAGGAGTGTTTCCCATTTCAAATCATTTTCCAATAAATTTTCATTGAAAGATGACAAGGATTTGTATGAAAAACATTTGGATTCATATTTTTTGGATTCTCATTGAATTAGTTATGAATTTTTGAAGTTAGAATACGGGAATGCTCTAAAATTGTTCCCGCCTTGAAATCTTCACTCATTCAACATTGAAACTTTCGATATGTATCCTAGTGTTAAATGTTGCTTTTAGAGTAGCAGAGTTTTTACAATAGCACATCCTAGCTTACAATTTATCATCTTTCCAAATTATTTATAAAATCTACTACCTCCGTTTGAAAGTAGTGTATCTATTCTTAGTGTATGATTACATTGAGAATGGATACACGATTTTCAAATGGAGGTAGCATAGTGTAATCCCAAAGCACTCAATTATTGACTAAGTGAATGTTGTGAAAAGAGCATTTCATCCATTAAATGTTCATTGAAGAAGTTTCAAATCAATGATATGTAGGAAGAGTTTTCATTATGCACTATGAAATTCCAAATTTAAGTTGTACTATCTTTAGGTTGAGCAAAATAGGGACTACTAATAAATCTAGTCTCTTGATACATGTGCTAACTTGTGTTTTGACGTGGATAAAGATGTATAGAGAGGGTACATTTAGTAAGGTAGAAGCACACTTAAGCAAATTTTGACCAAATGGTGAAGAATATGAGGTGTTAGAAATTTTTCCATGTAGGTAAATATGAAATATAGGGATTCTTAATTTTGCAGAATTTTATTCCTAAATTTGAAGTTACGGTTTAGTTTTGGGAGCCGAAAAGTATTGTTGACCTATAGTCAATGTCTAGAGTATTGTAATTCCGACGATCGAGGAACTACTTTCCTGTCTACTACTTCCTACTTTCTCACTCATTTGTTTTTAAACATGTGTTGTAACTATATTAGTCCCAACCTTGAAAAGGACAAAACACACATATTTCAAGCTTGAGTTCACTAGTAGAAATATTTGCAACTAAAACAATTGAAAATTGTTGTTTGTGTCTATTGTTTTAGTTGCGTTGTACTGGTCAAAATTACATACAAATCTCTTGATTTGTTTTATTGTTTTGGTCAAATCTAGAAAAAAAATTAATTTAGGAAAACAATTTTTTTTTCAAAATTTTATTTTATATACATATATATATTTTTGGAAAATTAATTGTTTTGGGCTGCCCAAAAATCCAAGCAACTTAAAAAAAAAAAAAAAAATTGTAGAGTCCACCACACAAGTAAGACCACCTAGGTAGCTCACCATGCAAGCAGTTACTGTCCATGAGTTTTGACCATTGGACCTCATGGTTGAGGTCAAAGGATCTTCTTAGTATACCACATCATCATAACATGTACACATGTAAAGTAGAATTTTATTGAACTAGTTTCTCTAATTATTTTTGTTTTCTTAGAAAATTCAGAACACTTTGGAGGCCATTTTGGCATAGTAAAAAAACATTTTTTTGAAAAACTATGGATTAAAAAAAGTTGTAAAACCAAGCTAACATTCATTTCCAAAAATCCGTTTGAGATTTTAGGAATACAATCAAAAGTTATGAACAAAATTTAGAGAGGATGTTTGGAAATGTCCCAAAAAATGTCCTATTCAACCCCTCTTTGAACTTTGTCCATAACTTTTGATTGGAGGCTCAAATCCTCAAACGAATTTTTGAAGATGAAATTTAACTTGATTGTACAACTTTTCTTAGTTCAAAATTTTCTGAAAAAAGTTATTTTACTATTTCAAAATTGCCACCAAAATCTTTTGAGTTTAAAAAACATTGAATTGTGAGTAATTAAATTAAAAAAAACATTTCTGTAATATAATATCCTCCACAAAGTCTTGCACCCCCACTATGAAGTCTAATAAAAAAATTTACTTTACAAGCCATTTTCTCCTTCATACTTTGTCTTTTTTTCATAAAAGTTGTTGGAAATTTTTTGCGTTCAAGTCTAATTTCTTAGGTAAGATTTTCAGATTTTTCTAATGATGTTTAGATTTATTGGCAAGCATTTTATTAGAAGGTACTTTGGCTAAATATCAAATTTAATTCTTTTCATTTGTAGTTCAAAATTCAAAATTTCAATAATTTAATTCCAATTTTAATTAGAGTTTGAATAGCTAAAAATTTAAAATTTAACTTTTAAATAGTTCCAATTTCTATAGTTTAATTTGAATAGTTGCTTTGTATTTAAAGTTGAATAGTACAAAATTTAGTACTTGAATAATTTATAATTTCAAAGTCAAATGTTGAAAAAATTAGATTTAAATATATAGTTTGGAACTTGAATCAAATATTCTAAAGTTCAAAATGTACACTATTTTGAATTTTGAATAATTTGATTTAAAATTTAGAATTCTAATCAAATTCAAAATGAGAATGAGAATATTTTGAAAGTACTCTTAGAAAGGTATTGTTATAAAAATGATCAAAAGAAACAACCAAAAAAATTCTAAAAGTTACTAGACTTGTTGTATTACATTTCACAATAGAAATTTGAATTAACTTTAATCATAATAAAAGTTTGCATTCTAATTAGATTATATTCTAAAAAAAATTCAATTGAAAATGGATTTGAATTTTAATTCTAGCCAAATTAGAATTTAATCAAATTTATTTATTCAAATAAAATTAGAATGTGATTCAAATAGTTTAATTAGAATTCAACCTTTGCATTCAAATTTGGAAAGAAATTCTGAAAGATTCTAAAAGATTTCAAAAAATTCTCAAAGATTTTCAATTTTTCAAAAAAACTCTCAAAGATTTTTTAAGATTTTCTAAGATATTCTAAGATTCATTTGAAAAACCAAAATATTCTCAAAGATTTAAAAAAGAGTCCCTTAGGTTCCCAAAAGATTTTTTCATATTCTTTAAGATTCCAAAAGAATTCTCAAAGATTCCTTCAAATTTTAAAAAGATTTCAAAATAAAATAGTTTAAAAAAATTTCTTTCACACCACACAATATCCAGATCAACAGAAACAGAAATCTCATTTGAACAAAAACTTGTTGATTGTTGCAATTCATGTTCAATGGTGCCCAAAACAAGAGATGGTTGTTGATTTTTTGTCAGATCGGTTATTACTTTCTAGTAGTGATTCCAGCCTCAAGTTGGAAATAGTGAACACTATAGGTTGGGCATTGGGCGTGGTTGACAACTGATGCTTCTACCTTAACTCCCGCTCTTTAAAAATTTGAGTTTCCTTTCACGCTAGGTTTTTGAATGGAGAAATGGAGAAATTCGATCCATGGCGAGGGGGGAGTTCAGTTGCCCTAAAATGCCGCCTCCGCAACCAGCTTCACATTGTTACGAAAACCGTTAGAAACATTAGATTCATCAGTACTATTTAGGCGTTCAGTCGAATTTCTGCTAGCATCTTCAGCAAGAATTCTATCGCATTCTTTTTTGAAAAAACTGTGTAATCAAAAGCTGTAATCTCTGAATTATTCGGTACCCGCCAGTCGTGATTTGTCACCTCTCATTTGAAAGTTCATTGTGCCGCATTCGTTTTGAAAAGCTTCGAAACCAAAAGCTGGAATCTCTCGTATCATGCTCAACATTGAGAATCGTTGAAAAATTGTTCGATTTCAATTCTGCTGAGTTTGAAATAGCAAGAACGTCCTCGGACGTCGCTCTGAAGCGTAGCAGCGCATACGGTAACTCGTCAGTCTTGATTGCCGCCATTCAGTTGCACGTTCGTTGTTCAATTTAAGTAGAACCGGACAATCGTCAGTTAGCTTAGTACCTGAAGAATTTCGAAGTTGAGATTTTGAGGTTGTTAAGTTGCGACTCTACTTCGAGGCCGGAGCGTGGATTAGAGAAAGGTAGATCTGTTGTAATTGTGAGGGAGCCACACCTAAATGCGACAATTCAATCGTTGAGCATACGTATTACTCTTAGAATTGTCAAACTTTTAAAAAATTCATGTTAAGGAAAATTTCTAACAATGATACCGTATGCAATGTTATAAGGCTTGATTATTGCTTCTTGAAACTCGAGTATGCAGGATGCAGAGTACCGGTAATGGTAAGCTCGCTCTTACAGTGGAAGCTTACTTCGTTTTGAGCTGCGCTAATTCTCATAAATACGAAATTGCGCATGGTTGCATAGTACAGACTCTCTAACGACCACGGTCTAGAGCTTAGTTCGCATGAATCGCAGCCGAGGCATCAGCCATAAAGGCATTCGCAGAGATTGGGGGAGTTCTATGGTCTGGTAACCCAATGTTGTTTTCAAATTGAGTTGCATTACGAATAATGACCTAATTCATGCCTACTGTGACAATTTCAACGATGGTATGAAATAACTCCCTTCTCTATGTGCAAATTGCTCAATTTAGAAGTTGGATGCTGCGTGGTGAATTGAAATAATTTCTTAGGGATCTGTGTAGTGATGTTTTGTAGTAGTAGTACACGCAAAATTATTGCACCTGCAATATCAGTGTCAGTGCAAATGAATTTCTTTTGTGGAAATTAGTAAAATGCAGTTTTTATTTCAGCCTGCACTAATTCAAAATAGTGTAACTTTTGTAAATTCGTGTCACATGCGCTATTAGGATAAATCAGTGTAGTGATTTGTCTTCCTACATGTTAATATGCCAGTTTCAGGCTGTTTGAACTCTTCAGTTCTAAGCTTAGCAGTAAGGTAAGTAAATACAGTTTCAGTTGCTCCATTGTGTGTTGTTTGCTGTTTTCGTTGAGCCGATACGATTGCAGGGAAAAGAGCCAGCTGTTCCAAAGTTTTTGAAGGAAATTAACTTAACTGAGCTAAGCCAGGACTGTGCACTTAAACCTCTTTGATCTTAACTTCCCACCTGTCTCAAACTTTTCACAAAGAGTTTGAATGATTGACAAGTGTGCTACATTCAAATGTGACAAGTGTGGAGGATACTCTAGAATTACAGTTTGGAGGTCAGAATAAAGAGCTTTGAGCGCACATTACCACTTCCGTAGTTAGTAAAACAGTTCTAGTACCGGTGGGAGGAGCATCATTACCTTATTTGCTGTCTGTCCACAAGGATCGTCTGTATCCCATTTCCTGCGTCCTAAGTCGAAAGCTTTCTGTCGCTTAATAGTGGAAGTTGTTTGAAGATTTCTGATACCTCATCACACTGGTTGGCCTATGAGATAGGATTGGATGAAATTTTTCACTTGCTGCATCCAGATCATCTCTAGTCGGGTTCTAGTGTGAAGCTAGCTATTGATTTGGGTCCATTTCCTTACTTTTTCATTGGTTTGAACATATAACCACTGCAAGAGAGATGCCCTGTAATTTCGCTTGAAGGCAGTAAGCATCAGCCTTCCCTTTAGAAGTAGCAAAACTTTGTCGGCAGTGTCCTTATGGAGCGAATTTTGAGATTGATAACATTGGCATTTGATGTTCTAACGTGATCAAGGGGATTCTGTATTTCTTAACAGTTCTTTGAATTCCTGCGCCTCCTCCACTTTGCTATTACATTGCTAAAGGCAGCTGTTATATTAGTAATATTATTTTGTTAGTTGTTACTTAGTCGTGTAGTTGTCGATGTTGTTGCAATCATTTGTTAATAATTCTGCTTTACCCTAATCATGAGACATTTCACGCGTGAGAAGAAGTTCACTTGCTGCAGCTAACTTAACGGAACTACTCTGCACCACCACAGAAACTGATGGAAGTGGAAAACGCAAGTGGCTCAGTGCCAGAGTTGAGGTGACCCCACATCGACGTGTTCAGCAACAACTTGATAACGTCGACACTCAACAGGTCAAAAAGGTACTGACACGAATCACTGAGATCGTAGATTCGTATTCCAATTTGTTTAATTTAACGACCGCCCGTACATCATTTTTGTGATTTTGAGGCAGGAAACTTGGTCAGGAAGTTTCTCTAACTCTTGAACCCCGTTCCAGTACCCCAGCACATGGACCAATAGGTGCATTTTTTGATTCGACAGTCAACAGTGAAGTCATCCATCGGATCTTGTACAGTTGGTCCGCGCCGTCCTGAAAGTCTCGAACCAGTGCTGACCAGAGGTGACGATTCTACGACAAAAGCTGCTACTTGTAAACGTGTGGTTTGAGTTTCTTGTACGTAAAATGATCTCACATGTTGCACGCACGTTTCTATGTTGAGTTTCATTTTTTAGTTGCGCAGGTGCATCTCCAGGTGTTGCAGCGAACATCTGTTCTTTCTATTTCCTGTTTTGAGGGTTATCTGTTTGAGCGTTGTAGTCTCAAGTGGAGAGCTGGTCCTTTCTATTTTCTGACGAGCAGAATCGGGAAGCTTTTTAGTGACAAGTGTACGCCATGTCAATAGGAGGAGCGAGAATGCAAGGTGGACATGTGGTGTTGTTCCCCTTTCCTGCATCCGGGCATATTGCCCCTTTTATTCCGTTCGCAAGGAGCGTAGCTAGCTATGGTGTGGCCATCACCTTTTTGTATCCGACAAACGAATTCTCCAGAGTGAAGCCACTTGTAGAAGATGAGAGCTTCGACGCCCGTGAGAATGTCAAGCTCATATCGTTCGATGTGCCGCATGAAGACGACTTGAATGCTTCCATATTTGATGATCTGAAACAGTTCATGTACGCGAATGTGGATAAATTCGACGGGATTGTGGGTCGACTCATGGGCGAGTCGAGGACGATTCAGTATCCGACGCAGTGTGGGAGCGGCCCTCCGATCTGCATCGTTTCCGACATGTTCTTAGGATTCACGCAGGTCCGAAATCGATGCTGTAGCTTTCCTTTCACTTCTTTTTTTCCCGAAACACAAGCTAACATTTTAATGCATTGAAAATGGCACAAACCAGCTGTTTCTCGATTTGTGATCATTTCTGGATTGACTTTGACTTTCTGGGGACTTTCTTCAGTCCATTTTTTTTTCTCTCTCTGATTCTGCTGGTATGTAATTTGGCTCCATCTGAAAAATATTTTCCACAATATGCTCAGCCAACTTGGCTATTCTAAAACTATGAATCCTTGATCGTTTAGGAGCTCAACTAAAGATTCAGCGTCTATTGCAGAGAATTACTCAGAGAAATCGGTTCTCAACGTCTAACCTAATGTCGATGACCTATAAGACTGACGGGGGCTGAAGAAATTGTACGAAAGAATACTGAGGTGTGGTTTGTGAAGCCCCAAAGGGTTAAATGTAGAAAGAGCTCACGAAAGGAGTCTTGATTTAGCAGTTAGAGTGAAAGGAAGGTCATATTTTACTGCTGATGCAAGAAAATCACACCTCAGTATCCAATCAGGATTCTCTGATTAACAATGTTTATCTGCTGATGCAAGAAACACACTTGGTTTAGCAGGTCAGCTTTTTGATAAACAGTTGAAGAGAAAAATAATTCACCAGCTCCAGCTCCCTGAGAAGGCAGCATCAAGGAGACCTCAGATAATCTACTGAAGACAGCTTGCTAAGCAATGTGTGGAAACTATTAATATTAGGTTTAAGATTTGGTGTTAGTTGAATTATGGGAGAAGTGATGTTGATTGTGGGCAATGTTGGACACTGTGCAATCAGGGCATTGCGGAGAAGTTCAACATGCAGAGGTATTGTTTGTTTGCTTCCCCAGTCCACTTTCTGTCGCTAGTTTTCCACCTTCCGAAGTTCACTGCCGAGGGTTTAATCCCCGTCACAAAGGACTCCAGCCCTGTGAAAATCCCCAACTTTCCCCCGCTTCCTCCTCACGAATTGCCCCCTTCGCAGCACTCGGACAGCGGCCACCCTGATTCGTACCTATTCCTCCTGAACGAAGCACATCAACTCTACAAAGCAGCCGGTGTGCTCGTCAACAGCGTGGGTGAATTGGAGCATGCAACCATTAGTGGTCTCCAACACTGCGCCAATGAGATTTTACCGGGTCATAAGGTACATCCTTCGAGTATTTTGTTTTCTCATAACAAAATGTTCTAATATCCACAGGTTTCCACAATTCCTCCCTTAGACCTTGTGCAACACTTTCTGGGATCATTGCAAAGGATTGTAACCCTAAAAAGACTAGGGGTGTTTGAACATAGCTCTTGTTTTCTTGACTAGCTCTTGTAACAAGCATAAATTCTTCATTCATGTGGAATAATTTTGATGATTGCCATTGTTGAAATGAAAGAAGACTTGTGTAGCTTTCCTATGAAAAAAATGATAAAAAAAAATGCACAATTTTTGAAACAATGTCACCATTAATAAGATTGATGAAAGATGTTTGGTTAGGACACTAAAATCAAAATGTTGAAATCAGAATACTCAAAAATGCTCCAAAGACTTGGATTTTTTTCCCACAAGTACATATCATCATAATATTGATTTGAAATTTTTTTCAACTCATTTTGAGGTGTGGAAAAAAAGATACGAGTATGTGAAGTGACAGCCTAAAACACCTTCTCATTCTTCAAAAATTCACCAAAATCACACACTTCTCAATGAGATTGCACTAATGGATTCAACAGGAAAAAATCATCTAGGGTCACAGACTGTTAGTAGCAAGGTTCACAATTTGAATTTTTTACAAATGTCGTTGCAGACGTGGTGGCCTTATGGTCGCCTAATGGTCCTCCTAACTAAAATGTGGTTAACTAAAATGCCCACTATCAGAGTCCCTACTCGGAGGGAGGCATTGGGACCCTACTAGAACTGGTTGATAGTGATAGGTTGCGAGTGCCCAACTCTTCCATTTCTAGTTTAGAAAGCTGTCCATGGTCAGATTCTACAACAGTATGGCTAACAAACCGTTTGATGAAGCTGTTGTAATTTAAAAAAATTAGGAATCTCATCTAGTAACTGAACATAAACATTCAACTTCAATCTCGCATTAAAAAAAGTTAAGAGACAATTGATCTGCACTGCTTGCTTTCAACTGGGAATATCTATCTATCTGTGTGTGTCTCTTTGCTAATGGCCAGAATCTCATGTCAGAAATACGACCTCCTACTGCATCTGAGATTAATTATCACTGCGGAACAGGAGCTCGCATTCCAACACCTCGTAGTTCAGATTCAACCCTGGAGAATTTTGTACCTCCCTTGGTTGAATCCTTTGGTTGAATCCTTTGCTCCTAATATGCTAAGTATCATCCAGAGATCATCTGTGTCATGTCTAACACATGGTCCTGATCTAGGTATCCACTGTGTGTGTTGTGTGCAGGTGCCGAAGATCTTGACAGTAGGCCCACTACTCGATGGATTAGGGGACGGGAAAACCTCTCTCCTCCAGAAGCTGCAAGCCAAGCCCTTCGAATCGGAATGCTTCGGCTGGTTAAACCAGCAACCCGACTCCTCCGTCTTATACATATGCTTTGGAACAGTGGCCATGCTTTCCGCCTCCCAAATGCGTGAGATGGCCATCGCTCTGGAGAACAGCCAGCAGCGTTTCTTCTGGGTCCTTCGGAAACCCAAAGACGCCGACTTGTTGTTTCCCGAAGGCTTCGAGGAGCGGACGAAGAGCCAGGGTTTGGTTTACTTCGACTGGGTGCCCCAGCTGCAAATCCTGGCGCACAAAGCCATCCGGGGCTTTGTGAGCCATTGCGGATGGAACTCCGCCGTCGAAAGCCTTTCCGTGGGGGTTCCGTTGATTGCCTGGCCTTACCAAGCGGAGCAGATGATGAACGCGACTCTGTTGGACCAGTTTTTGGGAGTCGCCATTCGAATCAACACAAGCGCGGGGTGGTATGGGGACATGGTCTCCAGTGACACGTTTGAGCGAGCCATTCGGACCTTGATGGTGGAACCGGCGGGGGAGACCATACGAAGCAAAGTGAGGAAGGTGAGTAGCATGATTGAGAAGGCGGTCAGGCCGGGAGGCTCGTCACGGACCAACCTGGAAACGTTTGTCAATGATGTGCGCAGATTCTTGGACTCGAAGAAGGGCGAGGAAGTTAGAATAGAGTAGAGACGGCAAGTTTGGTAGACGGCAAGTTTGGTAGACGGCCAGTTAAATCCAGCCCTTGCTCTTGTAGAGTTTGGATTATAGCTTCTAGGACTCCAAGGGTAGAGCCACTATGTGCATGAAGAACCAGCAGCCAGTTCAGAAGTGAGACGGTGGAATTGGAAAAAAATTCAACTGCAATTCAAAAACATGGGCAAAGGAAAATAGTGGAAAAAATCTTATAAAATTTCTATTCTAAGTGAGAAAAAGAGAAAATAACCAAACTTGGTACCAAAAAACCTAGTTCAATTTGGGAATTAGTAGAAATTATTCAATAAAACTTCCCAAATGTTGGTAGAGCAATAAGAAATTTGGGCCTACTCAAAATTTGATCACTCTAACCTCAAAAGGATGTGCCCCCGACCAAAGTAGTCACCAAAACTTTTATTTCTACATCAAACAATCATTGGCCATTTTTTGGCCTCAACGACATTTAAGGGTTGACCTTGTAATAACATGGTGGCCTAAAAGTGTGTGATGGATGGATGACAAACAATCCTTCAATGTAAGACAAAAGTGCAATTGTTCACCCTTGTGATTTTGTGTAAATAGGGGAGGTCTTTCACAATAGTTTGACCTCCAATGAGTACTTTTTTTTTTTTTTCAACCCCTTAGCAATGCTCCAATGTCTAAAATCTAGAAATAGATAAAGAGGTTCCAATTCAAAGGCTTTTTTGACCACATAACTTTTCATTCATTCAAACTAATGTTTGGCTTTTTTTTAAAAGCACTTTCTATATAATGATTGAAATTAAAGTAAATAATTCAAATTTATAAAGATATAAGCAAAAATATGCAAGAATTCAAGAAAAAGATTGAGGTGCTAAGGGATTAAGCAAATGACTCACATAGTATCCAAAAGGTTGATTTCAACAATAACTAATCAATGTTCCACGGTAAAGGACCAAGAAATCTTCATTTGACCTTGTATTTTTGGAAGTAGTTTTGAGGAGCTTAGATAGGGACTCATATTTGTTCTGGAGGTTAATTATACAATGTTCTTCACCCAAGTCTAATAAGATAGAATTTGTCCACAATCAAGATGGTCAAATTTCGAAACTATGAATCTTTAGTCTTCAAAAGGTTAACTACAAATTGTAGAATAGGAATTGCAAGGGGGCCATTCATGTAGGAGGTTCATAAAGTGACTATTTACCAATTGATTTGCAATTTGGGGGGAGTTTGACTACTCGATATGCTTTCAATAGTTTTTTCTTGGAAGATAAATGATATTAGCATCCAATCTAAGTGGTTTTTAAGTTTTTAGACTTTTAATTCATGGAATTAGTTAGGAATTTTGAAGACAGAGTCACAAGGTACTAAAAGCTTCCATCCCTCAATATACTCACAATTGGATTGTTAACAAATGTAGTAACTATGTATATTGAAGAAAGTATTATGTACTTGTGTATTGAAGAACAATTTTATAGCCTAGTCACTTAATGGACCTTCTACCTTACTTCAACAATAGAGGAATTATATTACACCTACTATAGTAACAAATATGCAAATTGTGAAGCATGAATTGCATGATTTGACAACCATGAACATTATAAGAAACCCTTGTTTTTATTAATGCAATTTCATTAACATCCACCAATTTTTTTTGTTAACAATGACATTCGACATAACATTAAGACATTAGTTGTAACATCAAACATAACATACAAAAATGTTGGACATCAATTAAAAAAAAACCCATTGGACATCAATAAAAATGCATGAATAAAAAACAAAAATTTCTTATAGTATTACTTAGTTAATACTTTTAAGTTGATCCTTACCTTTGAATCTTCAATTTTGTAAAATTATTCAATCTTGAAACTATAATGTTAATACAACAATCTAGAGTTTTAAGAATTTCCATATTTGTAAAAATTAACTTGTGCAAAGCAAGAATGGTAATTATGGTCTAAAATTTGATGCCTCCATAAGGAAGCAGATCCAATAAATGTTCCTTCCTCTAAAAAATTCTCAAGTCCCAATATGACAACAAGGTCATTTGACTCACCATATTGAGGGGATTACAATGGTAAGCACCCTACCAACATGTGGATTTGAATTCACGACCACGTGCAAAACAAAGTTCAAAGTAAATTTTTTTTAATTACTTATTACCAATCAATTACATGAGGTGCTTCACTAGCCTCATTTTCTTCCTAAACCAGATTTAGATTGAAAATTGTGGTTGAAACCCTAACCCCTAACCCCTAACCCTTGGAAAAAGCTAACCATCTAGAATTTGCCTTGTTTATTGCTCTTGGGATTCTTGTCATCTAATCCCTGCATCAAAAAACTAACTAACTTAGTAATCTTAGATTTACTTGTGACTAAAACAAAAACCCTACAAAAATATTACATTAAAGATTCCAAAATCACATGTCAATTTTTGAGCAATTATTTTAATCTATTTGAAATACAGGGTACTAGGGGTCGTGAAATTGAATGATGAGAAGATTGTGAAAAGAATACCTAAAATTGTGTATTTTGCTTTTGGTAATCTGTGAATTTTTTGTTTTAAAATCATTGCTATTCTATTTATTAACCACACAATAAGGAAAGCTACAAATGTAATGAAAAAAATAAAATAAAGGTAACAATTTTTTTTTTAAATTAAAAAAAAAATAGTAAAGTATAAGGATGGGGAAAAAAAGTTATGACATAATATGCAATTCTTTTGTACAAATATCGATGGGATTAAAATAATAAACAAATTAATGAACTTCAAATTGATGTGGAATTGATCGTACCAGTTCTCCTATTTCTTCACTTATAAAATCCTAGTCCTTATCGTTTTTGTTTTTGTTTTTTTCTTTTGCGGCGTCATTCGAGTCATTACCGTTCGTCTTCTTGGAAGTGTTAACATGGGCCATTGGGATGATTACGTCCGTGGAAGTATAGTCTATCAAGACGACTATCGGATACTTACGATTCGAGTCGCTAACTTGGGTCACCGGGATGACAACGCCATTTATCACCGGGATGCCCGTGACAAAGTTACTATAAGGGTCGAAACCATCCATCACCGGGTAGCCCATGACGATGTCTTCTTCATGCCCCTTTACACACATCATCAAGCATTGTTGCAAAACATGAGATTTGATGTTTATAACTACTTTCAATTACTACAAAAGATATATGCAGTCCAAAAAAAAAGGATATATACTCAATAGGAAAGAGTTTGGTATATGGATTATAATGTAATGTTTCATCAAAAAGAACACTTAAACAAATGTAGGAAGCTCATTATAAAACAAATCCAAAGCTGATTGGTTAAGACCTATAATTGTATCAAATGACAATGACAAGTGAAAAAGATTTCTAGATCATATAGTCAAGCATATAGTACATCAACAAATCAAACAATCAATAATATATGTTTTCAACAAATTTATTAGAAAGTATTGTGAGGAAGAATTTGATTCTTATGTAAGTAGGACTGATTAGAAATATCATTTTTTTTAAATAGCAATTTGAAAATTTTGAAATAATTGGCCTAAACACGTACCTTTGAAGTATGTGAATCCATATTGAATTGATTGCTTATTTGATAAATTGAGATTGTAGAAATGTCACGGCTTGTACCTCCCTTCAAACACCTACTAATTCCACTTTTATATATAAAAAAGCTTCTCAAGAAGAAAACAAACAATAGAAAACAACTTGTTCAACATAAAAAAATTCATTATATTTTAAACAATAAATATAATATTAGAAAATTTAAATAAAATTAAAAAAGTTAAATAAAATTAGAATGAACTCAATAAAATTAGAACGAACTAAATAAAAATAGAATGAGCTAACTAAAGTTAACTTAAATTACTTGAAAAGTAAAAGGACTTAATTTTCAAGACAAGTTGTAGATTAGTGAAGTTTCACTTAGAACATGACATATTTTTATTTGGATCTTGACACCCCACCCAAATAAATTGTTGAATTCTTTTTTGTTTACAATCTCCCCAATTATGCCACAAATCAAGTTACTATGCAACAAGTTCTCTCTGGCAACACACTTTCAAAATTATCATGAATAAATCATCAACCACCTGCATCTTAAGATTAAATACACATCACTAATATAACATATCTTTTACATGCCCAATTCTAATTTTGTGTAGATTTTAAAATAGCATCCTAATTTTGTGTTGATTTTAAAATAGCATTAAAATTTTCTATACAAAACTTTCAAATTAAATCTACTTCAATTCCATTCTACTTTGTATATAGTTCATACACTCAATCAACTTTTAAATGATGGCATTCATCTATCTAAAGTATTCACTTTAGAATGCACTATCCATTTTATCTCCTTAAAGACTTAAATTTTTAAATTTTTAAATGGATCTTTTGCAATTTGAGTAGGTTCTAGTGGTGTACTTCCTTTGTCCCATTATACTAGTCCCTTTTGTTTTTTTCATTTGTCCTAAATGACTTTTCTCCTTTAGCAATGTGCTTTAGATTTGATTTTAGGGTTGAAGATGATTTCTTTTGTTTTTGATGTTAACATATGAAATGAAGTGTTATAAATATAGTTTATTATTCATTTTATAAATTAAAAAGAATATAAAAATTGAAATTGAAATATCAATTTGAAGTTGACTAGGTGAAAGACCAAAAGACATTTGAATTTTTTTTATTGAATTTATTGAATTCAAGATCATTCTTTTATAAATCTACACACATGCCAAAGTAGTTGGATACAAAGTCTTCCTTCTCCATAAAGTCTATTCTTATTAATAAGTGGCACTTTGCATCTATTGTAGACTCTTATTTTTTTATCCTTATTTCATTGCAATTAATATCCATGTTCCATTTTTTCCCACTTGAGAAGAAACATTGCACATTCACTATTGAACACTCATTCAATCATAACATACATTAAATGGTTGTTGCCAAATCCTTAATACTTTCACTATTACCAAAAAAGACTAGTACTACAGAATGGAGGGAGTATTATTTTTGATATTTGTATACTATGAGATTTGATAGAGCTTTTTATGTAATATTATTTGAGATTTCTACGACCATTTGCTAATATGGTGTGCTTGGTACTGCCGAAGACTCCTTGAGAAAGAAGTGTGTAGAGAAATGATTTAGCAATATTTTGATCTAATAGAATGAGGAGACACCTATTTCAAAAAAATTGACCTAAATTAGAAAAAGTAAAAAAAAATTTGTATAAAAAAAATTTGATTTATATTTTAAAAATATACAAAGAAAAAAATTAGAAAAAAATATTCTACCCAAAAAATGAATAGAGGTTAACTTAACTATAAATAAAAGTTAAAACTATAATGTAAAGGAGTTTGGGAAGGACTAAAATATAGTCATATGACATTATGAGTATAAACTACTCATCGTCACCTAAAATTATGTAAAATAAAATAAAATAAAATTCATTGTCAAAATGTATTTGCCACGGATTACAATATAAGGGATTTTGCATAATGAAAGATAAAGGGCATTTTGCACACATTGCATTAAACTAGCTGAATGTAAATTATGGCAATAGAGTTGTGGTATGGACATAGGGCAAACAATTTTTCTATGAAATTTATGACATTTGTTCTTGATAACCATGCTTTACGTGTCAAGCTCTATTTAACCTCTAAATGCCCCCGGCATTTAGTGAGCTTCTTGGGATTTGCTTTACATTTAACAAAATGCAAACATTTTGATAATTTTTATCAATTTTATTTGAATTACAACAATACAAATCCAAACTAGACATGTCAGAGATGACATGGGAAAAGAAACACAACAATATCACTTTTAGATTGAAAGATTAGAATGTTTGATCATAAAGGTGTTAAAATTGCAAAAGTGATTTAAAGTCTTTTAATCCTCTTTTTATATATCAAATCTAAAAAATTGGCCTTCAAAAAAAATTGAGGTTAAAGGACATAACATGAGTAACCCTAATCGATTTATGGCTTCTCAAAATATACTTTACAATTTTATTAAAAGATTTTCTAATGTGATTTTTTCTCCACAATGTAGTTGAGGCTCATTTCCAAGAATACTCAACACTAGAAAATCAAAATTTGTAATGGACACCTTTGCACAAAATCTTGAATACAAAAATTATAATCATTCATTTTCAAAATCAGATTTTTGATGCTAAAATCAGACTTCAAAAAATCAATTTTCAAGAATAAAAATAACTAAAAATAGCAATTTGGTCAAGTTTTACTTAACTTCAAAATATTGGCAACACTAGAAATTAGTGTCTTGGGCATTTAGGAGTAAATATCAACCTAATAAATTTTCCAAAAGTTATCATTTTTACAATTTCAATTTCATATGAAATAGCTAAAAATATTTGATAAACTTACTAAGCAACTCTATGTTTATGTAGCCTTTTATCTATTTGGAGAGCCTTAGACTATTTGGGACTTCAACTAGGTAGGCACTTGATTTTAGGGTCAACTAGGATTTGAGGTATTAAATGCAAGGGTTTGGCATTCTTTCTCAAGTTGAAAGTCTTGTAGATGTTTTGAGAGAAGAAAGTTTGTTGCAATGGTTTGCTTGGCTATAATTGCATTTGCTACTAAATAAAGTTTCATATTTTCTTCTTGCATTTTATGTTTGTAAAGAGTGAGATAAATTTTTTTCTGTCCCAACTAGGCAAGGTGAAATTTGACACAAGATGCAAATATGTACCCCTTTTTAAAAGTAGAAATATCTTATGAGATGCACAAAGCAAATGTTGTATTGCGTAAAAAATAAGTTTACCAATAGGATAGTTTGAAAAGCTTGTGCTTTTTTCCTCATCTATTTCTAAAATTTGGCATGCAAGTAACTACCATGAAATATTATGCAATTTTAAAAACAATGTTTAGTGCAAAAATCTCACTCTAAGAAGAGTCAAACTTTGTGATCTCGTCATACAATTTAAAAAAAATTCTAATCATATACTAGTAATCTTACATTTTGTGTAGCCAAAAAATTTGAATTTTTTTCATATATTCCAAATTCTTGGCTCTATATTTTTACCATGTGGATTCAAAAATATTCTCTATATACAAGAAATCATCAAAAAATGGCTTGTACATTGCGAGTTTACTAAACCTCTTCATATTGCAAGGTGATATAGAGTAAGGTAGGCCCATTATTTGTTTACAAAATTGTGCATCCATCTTTATAACAAGATGCAATATTCAATGGTATAGAGGTTTAATTGTGAATATGGCAAAAGATATGACTCTAAAAGGGCTTAAAATTTGTAGATATTTTCTATTAGGGATGGAAAAAACTTTCTCTCACACTTCTTACATTATAATCTTGCAACCCATGCATTCAAATGGTGAAAAAGTCATCATATTATTTTGAAACTTGATCAACGCACCAAAAAATGGCAATTTTGACAATTTCAATCCTGAAAAATACACCAATAATTTAGAAGTTGAAGCCTATGAATTTATTTAGTCCATTGGGAATTTGAAATTATTGTAAACTTTTGAATAAAAGGTGCATAAAATCCATATCGAATCTAAAATTATCTCAAAAATTCAAAAAAAATCCTATGTCTCTCCATATTCAGAAATATGGTTATTGATCTTCAACCTCCAACTTTACTAAAATGCTTATTAAGGAATTTTTCAAACTTTTTGAGATAATTTTTCAACATATGTGAATATTATAATGCAAAACATAATGGTGTGTATCAAATTTTTGTGTCATGCAATAATTAGAAATCCATCATTTCATGATTATAGATTTGAAGTTCAAATTGCAATAAGAGATTGAATTTTAAAGATTTTTCAAATTTTCAATTTGAGTAGAAACTAGACTTAGTTAACCCTAATTGGATGGTCATCTAGGCTTTGTGCATATTGAAGAATGGTATATTTTCATTTGATTTTTTGTGCGCATCTTTATTGATGCTATATCTACATCATTGAGTTAAATTGAAGACATTTTAGTTGTTTTTTTGCTTTTTATGGGGTAGTCTATCAAAAATTGGTTTCACTATCTAATGTATTTCAATATTATGAAATTTTTTCCTTCAAATTTTATTTTGATATTCAAAATAATTTCTTTTGCTTTCGAATAAAGCTAACAAAAAGATGCTTCTTAAATGCCTACTAGGCTTAGAAATTTTGAAAATTTCCTTAATACATATTTTAGTAAAGTTTGAAGTCAAAGATCAATGACTACATTTTTAAATATGGTCATATTTCACTATTTTACTATGTTCCATATTATAATGTATTTCCATTGTAAAAAATTTAGAATTTTTGAGCATCATTTGTATTGGATATTAACCCCTAAAGTCCCATTGATTCTACGGGGGCCAAAATGCAACCTTGGGTAGGCTCATACAATCTCAATATTCATCATGATTTTTTGAAACATTTTGAGAAGCTAGAAAAATACATAAACTTCATGGGAGTATACTTTTTATTTCAATCGGTGCACGGGAACAAAAAATTATAGCACAATTAACCAAAAACAAAGGTGGGTGGGCACCATAAAAATAATCATAAAAAATCAAAAATAAACTTTAAATTTTTTTCCTAAAATATTATGATTTTCTCTACACATGAAGCTTTGATTCACTCTATTTGGACTAGCGATGAGAAAGTTATGGACAATCTTGTCTTTTGGGCAATTTAAGCATCTTTTTCAAAAAAAAAACTTATAAAATTCATTTTTGAATGCAATTTTCACATTTTTTCAAAACAAATTGTTTGATAGGGTTAAATATGCTTGTTAGAACAATCTCACCGCTGGTATTATTGTGTTTTGATTCCATCTTAGAGGTATTAACAATTTAGTCTTTCTTTCAATCTTAGACTTACATCTACTTAACAATTTTTGAAAGAATGAATTTCAAGTGTATTTTTTAAAAAATTCCTACACTTTGAACTCAATTTTTCAACATAATAATTTTTAAATTCAAATATGTAGTCCAAAAAATTTCCACAAATGGTAGTCAAAGTCATCTAAAATTACAGGCTAGAATTAAAAAATATATATTTTTCCAACTTTGAATGCTAATATCTTCCAATCTGTATGGTCAAACTTCATGAAATTTTTATCACATGATCTTAAAGAATTTAAGTACAATATCCTACAGTTAGATTCTAAAAAATTTATTTTTTCTGTTTTAATGGACAAATGTGGCCAAAATGGCAGTTTTGAGTGTTTTTCGACAAAAAAATGGCCTTGGGATTTAAGAGGTTAATGTTTTTCCTTTTCCTTTAAAAATTCATGGTAATTTGAATTATTTTTTCAACAAATATTAGACATGTGATTTCATTTGAAAAATTAAAAAAAAAAATTCATTCATAAATAACATAAAAATGGAGAATATAAAGTGAGGGACTTTCAAATTTGACTACACAGTCATAGGCTTTTCTCTTTAAATTAACTTCATTTCAATAGTTGAAATCAAATTCAAAATGTATCATTTTTTTAAAAACAAACTCAATCAAGAGTAAGGAGCTTGAAGTTGCCAAAATACATTGACGTGAAACCACTCATAAACCAATCACTTAAGTGATTCTCCTCATGATCTAATGCAATATAAAGCGATGCAAAATTTTTCCATATACAAAGATAGAAAGTAAGTAAGGATTGCAAATTTTTCAATAATTATATTTCTAGAATTGAAACTAATAACCAATGTCTAAAATGTTCCATAACCGCTCAGACTACTTCCTTAAGGTGATGACACTCCAAGAATTCATGGTCAAAATTCAAGAATTCATGGTCAAAAATCAATCCCATCCTCTATTGAATTTTGTGGTACCCTATAAATTGCCAATGGAATTTTGGTTAGTAATACATGGTTCCTACCTTACAAGGTGATCCATATTTTGAAAATCTTTGTTTGTCTCTTAACCCTGAAACGCCACAATCGCCATTCTCATGGCACCAATGAATTGTAAAGTTGTTGAAAACATTTTTTCATTCCCTTTTTTTTTGTTGACCTTTCATGTTGGGTTATAAAGAGTATGCAATTGAATTTGAACTCTTGCTAGTATTTTTCTTCATATAAATGGGAAGTTAGTAAAAAAAATAGATTACAAAATATGTTGTTTTAGTGTACTTGGGGAAGTTGTTGCTCATTGCTCTAAATTTAGGATACATTTTCTCTCATTGGAAGGCTAGGCATTGTGAAAATCATCCTTTATAGTACAATGTGAATGTGAATTCAAAAACCCAAAGAACACTCATTAGAAGTCAAACTTGCTTTGCAAAATATCCTCTTTTTGCACAAAATTCCAAAGATGGAACACAATTTTGTCTTACATAGAAGGATTCTTTGTCATCCTTCTGGCCACTCTAGTCCGCAGGGCGGGTTAACATTTATAGGAGAATTTTTGGGTATCCCCACCTTCTCTGATTTTTGGGATTTCTAGGGTTAAGAAACATTAGGCATGATAAGAAACATTAGGCATGATAAGAAACATTGATGAATCGGTTACAACCAAACTATTACGGTAAGCTAAAATCGAATACTACTAACTTGGACCAAAGATTGATGAGATGGTCAGAGGGTTAGAGTGGGACACGCTAGATTACAAGAAGAATCATCCTGACTGTTTAGAGAAATTCTACTAAATCAGAGAGAGGCTTCTAGATTACACATTATTTTTGCTTCGATCCACCTCCTCGATGAAAAACAGTAATACGCCCTGATGAATTTCTGCCAGCAGACTTTTTTTTAAATGAAAAGTTCGCAAGATTCATAAAACTATCCGTCATTGCAGAAAAAGAAAGTTTTTTAAGAGTAAAGTTTCCTAAGTGTTCAGAGATTTGTAGTTCAAAACTCTTTTCTGCCGAACCAACTATCAAACCACAGTATACTATCCAGATCTACGAAGTGAGTCATCTGGAATAACAATCTCACAGCCTTTCCCTTTTTAAATTATCAGGATTTTCACGTCCACACCGCCTTACACAACATACAAGACGCGTTTACAACCATCTTGAATAAATCCTACGACCGTCTTCGTACCACTGTACAATAAATACACCTACAGAACAGTACATATGAACTGTCATATGCCACAGAACAAGCACTTCTCAAAGAGGGTTGCTATCATCTTCTCTGGCTCAAGGAATTAAAACAAATTTCAATATGGAGCGGCTCATCTTTAGGCTGCCTCAGCAAATCCCAGGCGAGTATTTCCAAAATCGAAAACTGTGTGGTAAACTCCCATGAAAACGTCACCCAAAATCCTGCAAAATTAATAAACACCATTATTGAACACCTTACTCGACCAATTGCAAAATATGTCAATCCCCAAAATGCCAATCATGCATAGGAAGCTACAATTTGTAACCACGAATGCCATGAAGCTAAGTTGTAGATTACATACCAAAGCGGTCCTGCCGGAGGAGGAACATCAAGACCTAAGAATCCACTGATGCACTGAGCCTCTGCTCCTTCCCCAATTTTTAGAATGTACTGCAGCAACCACAATCGAACTGATATTAAGTAATAGATCCTTCAAATACAAAATTCTTAAAATATGTGATAACGAACAAATTAATCATCAGTTATCATCTCTGGAACAAGACAAATATAAGTCTTCGTAGCAACGCACTGACAAATATACACTATCAAATAACAGAAAATTAACACAGCAGTAAACAGAGGTAAGAAAAGTGAATAGCAGATGATGACCTCCTCTGGAGTGAGTTCGAAGCTCTTTCCAGCAATTGTAAAAGCAACATTTGGCATAGAAGATAGAGACTTGCAATCCACTGTTGATTCACCATTTGGACTAGGCAATCGCTCGCAAAGCTGCGTGACAAAACAAAACAAATCATAAGCATCTTTTAACGAAATTTGAAGAAAAAGAAGCTAGTTAAAAAGACCCTTTACTCAATAGCCAATTCTTGAAAGAGGGGCTATACAACATCATAAACATCCCCACCACCTACTAAAATCACATCAAAACATCTGGAATGGACTACAGCTAAAATATATTTACCTGATTCAAGTAAGCATCAATCTGCTCCCTTGTTTTATTTTGTCTGAGCTGATTCTGTGCCCATACCACAGCCATTTCACATACTGTGCACCCTGGATCATTGGAAAGAGTCTCATCCTTCTCCAAGACACTTGCAATACCCGGCTCACTGTTCAACAAATAAATGAATAATTATGAGTGCTCCATTCTTGAGCTTCACGCATTAGGAGTAGAATGTAAGCAAATAAGTCAATTAGGTTTCAATGTACGAGCAGAGATGTAATTGTTCAACCAACCTGACCCCTTCAGCTGCATATTGGCACAGGCCGAGTGAAGAGCACACTTTTCCTGGATTCATCTGCGGTAGAAATATCAAACCAGACGATTAAACTCTCCTTTTCAACAAAACTACATGGACGTAACTGAGCATTCCAGACACATATATAAATTATTAAATATGCATGCCATTAATGTACTCTGAAATAATCACATGCTCTAAAACACTATTGTACTCTTACCAGAAGAGTTATCACGGAAATAAAATTCCAGTGGATATATTTACCTGTGCCAAAAGCATCTCAACAATCTGGTCACCATACTGTTCAACGACCATCTTGCACTCGTTACTAACAACACCAGTTGCACCGATAGCTTGATTAATTTCAGCCACAATCCCCTGAAAAATAAAAGCGATCCTCAGAAAAACAGTACCCACAATAGACCTATGAACATTCCGCAATTCCAAATGCCGAGAGGTTATATAGAAGAAATACAAGTGAAAAAACGAGCTCACCGATGGTCCAGCAAGTAGAGACGTGCCGGAATCAGCAATAGCAGAACAACCCTTAGCACAGAACCCTGTGCTGCGTCCATCGATGGTCACATCACCGAGATCAAACTGTCACAAACACACAAAAAATAAACAAATTCAGGTTTAAACGCATAAAAATTATACGAACTAGCATCCTGGCCATATAGAGATAACAGATTTTTAAATTGTCAGTCAAAACACACGATAGGATCCATTACCTGCCAGTACCCCTTGCGTGTGACAGGAGTATAGACATGTTCACCCTTGTAATGCTTAGGGTCAACACCGCCAAAAACCACCTCTCCTCCACTTGATTCGTCACTTTGATTTCGGTTCAACCAGAAGGAGAATACAGGTTCATTCACAAGCTTCTGGTCCAGCAAATTGTACCTGAAAAGTCACAAATGAAACCAAATTCCCAATATCAGGGCAGAAACCACACAGCTGATAAAATCGGAAGACACCTAGCAGTGTACGATACTGACCCTAGGTTGATAAAAAAATCTTACCAGACAGGGGTCACCCTATTGACAGATATCTCTTTGAAGCCAAGACCAAGAATGCCGTCAAATTTAGCTGCAACAAACGTGATACCAGGCTCCTTGGTGGCTTCCGCAAACACCTAACAAAACACAACAATATCAGTTTCCAAACTATATAACAACCACATCGATAATAGCAAAACTGAAAAATTTACGGATTAAGACTTGCGGATCTTGCTCATTGCTACAAGCCATAGACTTGACAGAAAAGTCTTCATGAGAAAACGTCCAACATTCTACACTCGAGCATCATTCGTACCTGCCCTTTCACCGTAACATCGCCGAGAGTCACGTCATCTTGACTCAAAAATCCTTCCATTGACCCAGTGCCATACTGGATGGCGAAAGACGTCCCTGCAACATAAAACAGCATAACCATAATCAAATCATCCCAGAGAACAATATATGCTTAACGGAAAAACGACAGTAAGACTTAACCCTGGAAGGACACGGCCCTAGCACCAAGGCAGTCACCCCAAAATAATCAGATTCGAGATTCGAGGTGCATTCTTCGTTTCTACAGTTTCCTTGAAATTCTTTCATCGGATACTTTTAGTCCTCTGCGTTCTTACAGGGTTAATACAACTAATGCAAGCTAACTGCGACATTGAACTGTAGACCGAGTTCCATACCGTCTTCCTTGTAAGTGCTCGACTTGCTTGATTTGTACCTGCGATGGAAGTAGCATGCAAGCTGCATAACAAGAGGATCACCATGTGGAATCCATTAGTTCCCACAACTCAAGATGCAACATTTGGGACATTAACTAATACCAACCAAACTATACTAATAACAGTGCTAGTGCACCAATACACATACAGAACTCAATTATCAAGGAAATGCTACCCGATCAGCTAAAATTATTCAGTTAGTACTCTCCGTTATGAAAAGACAGAAAGTTCTCGTTCTCCGGTTTCCAGTTCATCAACAATTTGAACGCCTTTAAATGCTCCTCAATCTTTGCATGAGTGCTAAGAGCTACTACCGTCCACAATCCAAGAAATAAACTGATAAACTTTATAGAGAACGATCCCAGAATACATAAAACTCATTTACCATTCATCATAAAATCAAGAAACGCCACTCTATCAGCTAAAGCTCCTCAGTGAGTACTCTCCGTTAAGAAAAGACAGAACGTTCTCGTTCTCCGGATTCCACATCAGTAACACTTTGTACGTCTTGAGATGTTCCTCAATCTCTGCATGTGTACTACGAGCTACTGCCGGCCACAATTTAAGAATGAACTGATACCGAACATTATAAAGAGCGATCCCAGAATACTAACACACACACACACAGAACTCATTTACCATTCATCATGCAACCAGAAAACGCCTCCCAATCACCTAAAGCTCCTCAGTTAATACTCCCGAAAACAATGCTCGGCAACAAAATTTCGCCAATTACAAAAAATCGTCCAAGAGAAACTCACCGACAAGTAGCACTTCGAGGACGGAACCCAAAGATTGGAGCTCCCGGTGTCAAAAATGACGTTGAACAGCTGTGAAGGCGTCCCGATGCCAATCTCTCCATAGTATTGCGCGTCCATGTAATTGTTCAACGACACGGCATCACCGCTATCTTCCAATCCATTAACAGTCGCACCGAGCGTCTTCGCCCTCTGAACTGTCCGAGCCGCGGCGTGCCTCACCGCCTGCAAATTCACCGGCCTCTTCTTGAGCGCGATCGTGCGATGGTTGGCTACCTCAGCAAAAGCGCCACACAGCACCAAAAGAGCCAGCAAGACCACCGCTCGAAAGCTCTTCGCCATCGCCATCGTCTCTGACACTCAGAAAACACAATTCACGAATAAAACTCCAGCGAATGCAAGGAACGACAATCGAGGTGCAAACCCTGGCCAAGGGGAAGCCGAACTCAAGCGACTAATTTGTACTAGAAGCGTGAAATGGCGGTGGTAAGTTACTAGCACTACTGTAGTATGAAGTAGACTAGGGACTAGCGTGAGGATTCGGGAAGTAGTACCGCCAGATGTCGGTTTCCTTAGGAGGCCGGCCGTAACTGGCCGGTGGCAGGAGTATCAGACACGTTTAACCGTGCAATGTCTCAAGGGTGACTAATAAGGTAGGCACCCCCAAATGGCACCTGACCTTGAAGCGCCATGTACAGGATTTGTAGATTTCGGATTTCAGATATGTACCTATTTGTATAGAGCACTTTTAGAAACGAATTTTGACCCTTAATAACTTTTTGCATACAGTACCCAAATGTCATGTTCTTTGGTGCGTTGGAATCTCCTTTCACTTGTCAACAAGAACATATGAAAATTTGACCAATCTAATAATGGTAAATAGGCTCAGTAGCAAAAAGTGGTGGTTTTAGGTGTACCCACCTTAAGTGTAGGGCAATGCCCAAGGAGGAGGGGATTTGGGGAAAAATTGTGCCACCGATGAGGACATTGCTTGATGTAAACTATTGCCAAGAAATTAGATTTTAGAAAAGAATAGATTGAATTTGGATTTTTTTTTTAAAAATTGTAATGCTTGATTATGTGGGCAAAATTGTATGATCGGGCATTACAACCTAGTTACAAACAAGAATTCACCCAAGAAATGAAGAGGGCATTTATTGATAGGGGTTTAAAATTTTCTCAAGGAGTGAAAGTTCTCTTTAGAAATCATGATTTTTTAAATTTTTTTAAGGGGTTAATAAAGAGGGGTTTTCGTAAAGCATCCATGTAAGCACTACCGGTTGCACACTTCTAATCATTCTTTAGTAATTTCTGTGGAAAAGTGAAAAGAGGTTGCATCTACTCACTTTGATTCATATTTTTTAGACTTTAATTGAATTAGTTATGAATCTTTGAAGTTTGAATTTGGGAATGCTTCAAAATTGTTTCCATTTTAAAATGTTCATTAAAACTTCTAAATTTTTGAAAACTCAATCATTGTTCACCTCAAATGGTCAAGCATTTGGAGTTAACCATTTATTTAGTTAACCGCGAATTGATTTTTGAAAGTTTCCACATGTTTACTTATATCTTTAAATGCACACATTATTTACTTCAAACCATCAAATTATTTAGAAAGTAAAGTTGTCTTTTAAAGGTTCCAGTATGTTCTATCATACAAGATAAATAGTGGCCCCAATCAATTTTGGATGACAGTGATGGAGTGATTAGTGAGTGCAATAGGAACTTCTACCTTTTGAGTGTAAATTCATCGGAAGTGACTTTTTTAGGCCTTTATACTATATCCATGCTAGGAAATACTATGACCACTTTATGTAAGTAAGAAGATTATGATTACGGATGCACTTTTTGTTGGTTTGGGAACAGTCTAGAGATTCTTTGGGGCCAATTGAGTAGCACACTTCAAAATTCATAACAAATTCGTACTTTGTAAAAAAAAAATTCAATTGTTGTCTCCACTTCTCACAATTGCCTTTATATATAGAGCAATTATTGAGACAAAGGTAATTTAAAGAAAAAAATAGGTTGATGAGGAGGGAGAAGTTTGACAAGGAATGCTTGTTCTTTTTCAAAATTCCCAACAACGAGGAGATTGTCCAATGTAAATGCCTATCCATAAATGGATGAAATATGTGATTGATGAATGAAGAATTTGTAATCACTGATTATGTGAATTTCACGTGTCATGGGGAGATTATGGAAAATAATTTGTCCACCTTTTGAATGAGAAATAGATGAAATATGTGATTGGTGAATAAAAAATCCCAAATCATTGATTACATGGATTTCACATGTCAGGAAGAGATTAAATTACGGGAAATAATCTGCCCGCCTTTTCAATGGGACATTTCTTGGTAGGAGTTTACATCATGGCTTTTTTTGAGCAATTTTTTAAAATTAAAAAACGATGGTTTTTTTATTTGTCAGGAATATTTGGCAAAAATTTTCAGTGGATGGAAGTGGTAATTTGTTGCCCAATTTTAAAATAGTATTGCTCTATTTTGGATGGGAGTACATTATTTTGGACGAATAAATGAAATTTCATCCTTAAATTGTCAATTTCATCCATTTCCATGGATGTAAATAGCTTCATCCTTCCAGTTATTATCGCTTTCTGCACTCCCTGAAATAAATGAAAAACAAAACAAAACTGCTTTACATGAACAAAATTAATTTTTTTTTTCCCAACAATGCCAACAGGGCTGGTATTCAATTAAAGAGATTCGCCTGCAGCGCATCCGAAGGAGAGATCGGACGGTCGCCAATCATCCATGTACAGATTCGTGAAGGGTGACGATTGCCATCCTCCACTGAACGGCCAGCAAGGAGCGGCTGAGCATCCGACGGCTGCGGACGTTCCTTGGGGGTGACACTTCGTCACCGCTCTCTGTAGACGCTTCCATTTCTATCCGCTCCCGCTTCTCTTCCGGAGACGTTATCCGGCGGCTTGAATGTGTGCTTGTTTACGACACCTCCCACTGTGTAGATGACAGGCAGAGTGACTCGGTTGCCCTGTTAAAAAAAAAAAAATTTAATTTTGTTTCTACACAAAGACAAATGTAAGAAAAATGGGGAGAGCAAGCAATTGAAATTGTATTGTTTGGACAAAATATGAATTTGTTATGAAGTTTTGAAGATGGGCTGCCCAATGGGCCTCAAAGAGTCTCTCTCTAAACTACTCTGAAACTTGACAAGATGACAGGCTGAATGATTCGGTTGTCTTGTTGTCATCGTTAAAAAAAAATTTAAATTTTGTTTCCACACAAAGACAAATGTAAGAGAAATGGGGAGAGCAAGCAATTGAAATTGTATTGTTTTGACAAAGTATAAATTTGTTATGAAGTTTTGAAGATGGGTTGTTCCCAATGGGCTTCAAAGAGTCTTTTTGTAAACTACTCCAAAACCTAACAAGATGATAGGCATAATGATTCGGTTGCTCTGTTGTCATTGTTTAAAAAAAATTTAATTTTGTTTCTACACAAAGACAAATGTGAAAAATGGGGAGAGCAAGCAATTGAAATTGTATTGTTTTGACAAAGTATGAATTTGTTATGAAGTTTTGAAGATGGGTTGTTCCCAATGGGCTTCAAAGAGTCTTTTTGTAAACTACTCCAAAACCTAACAAGATGATAGGCAGAATGATTCGGTTGCCTTGTTGTCATTGTTAAAAAAAAATTAATTTTGTTTCCACACAAAGACAAATGTGAGAAATGGGGAGAGCAAGCAATTGAAATTGTATTGTTTTGACAAAATATGAATTTGTTATGAAGTTTTGAAGATGGTTTGCCCAATGGGTTCCAAAGAGTCTCTCTCTAAACTACTCCCAAACTTGACAAAAAGTGTATTCATGATGGTCATTTTACTCACCTAGAGTGGTAATAATATTTCTTAACTTGGACACAACATGAAGGCCTAAAAAAGTCACTTCCTATCATGAATTTATATGAAAAAGGTAAAAGTTCATGTTGTAGTCACTAATGTGACTTCATTAGTGTCATCCAAGACATTGATTGTGGTGTGGTCACTACCACAACTTGGCTAGTGTGGCCCCAATTTCAATTATTAAAAAAGTTTATCATGGGTTGATACAAGACTTGAATGGATCATTACCTAGGTATTTATGATAGGTCCTTTGCTTGTTACTAGCTAGTTGACTTTAGATGCACAATTTTCTACTAGTTGGCTACAACCAAAAGATATTGGTTACTTTTGAGGGAGGAAATTTTTGTTTTGGGGTTCAAAATACTCGAATTACTATTGATTTTTAGATCAATAGCCAAATTTGACCTAGGTATTGTGTCCTTTTGATATAGATGTCACCAAGTATCATCCAAGTATCACATGAATATTGAAACAGTAGTTGGCAACTTATCCAAAATGATAAAAAAGAAATCATTGTACAAGTATCTAATTGCACTTCATTAAACAATTTTGTTTGTTTTTTTGTACAATTTTTTGTTAGATTGTGTTTGGAGTCTTCTGCATTTTTTGGACATTGTATGAATAAACTAAAAAATTCAAAATGCTCAAAATAGGAATATACAAAACTGACCGTTGAACAACTTTCATGAAGCCCTTTGATCCCTAGTTTGGACTCAAAATTGCAAGTAACATTCGAGTTTGGGGAGAACCAACAACTAGATTATATGCGACCATGATTTATTGTCAAACCAATAATGGAGCTTGGGTCATACAAAGACAAGAAACCAAACATATCATTCATGGCCTTTCAATTAGTATATCTAATGAGGATTAGTTATAAATTTTTAAAGGTGAAAGTTGCAAGAGGGTATGAACGAAACTTAGTTGAATCCAAACTCCATCAACTACATACTAAAAACCTAATGCATTGTAACTAAATGTTTTCAAAGAGTACAAGTAAAGGTATATTTTCACTTGGTGTTAGGGGTGATGTTTGTAATGCAAATTCGGTCAAGAAGTAGGTCTAAATTTCTTCTTAAGACCCTCAATAACAACATTTTTTAATACTAAGTGCAAACATATCTTAAAATGAAAAAAAGAAGCCTAGATGCTAAAAAAGAATAAGCTAACTAGATTGAGGGAAAATTAGGGATAACAATCATTAATACAACTCTACTACAAGCATAGAAATGGGAAGGTTCATTAAAAATAAGAGAATAATATGGGAACACACCACAATATACATTGCAAGAATGAAAGCCAAATCCATATACTGAAAAAAGACAAATCAATCATTTTTTAACCAAAATGGTATTATGGTACCCCCTCTATAAATCCCAAGTTTTCAATTATACTTTTCCCAAATTCAATTCAAAATTGGTTCTCCACAACTTGATGAACAACAACTAAAGCTAGTTCAAACACCTTGAAGTTAAAGAATTCACAAACACCACACTCTAAAGACTATATAGCAATTCAATCTTTACAAAAAGAATTGAGACACAACCTCTAATCAACCAAAGGCAAAGAATTCAACTCACAACTATAAAAAAACTATTGTTAACAAATAATTCTTGGACTAGAATCACAAGACATTGTTAGAATTGAATATAGAGGATGTCAATGGATGGCATTGCACCAATGCTGCTTGAAGAATGATCAAAATTAATACTCAATATCACTGTAGCAATTCCAAAAAGGACAAAAAATTGTTGATTTCAATGCTTGTTTTTGACTTGTGCTACTTCACTGTTGACTTTCATTCTTTCACACCTAGTGGAGTTTAGTAGAAGCTACAATAACTATGCAATAAATAGGAGCTACTCATACATTAATCTAGCCATTTCTAGGAAACTGTGAATTTATTTCAGCACAGAGGGAGTACCACACTTCCAAAACAAATGCAATGAATAGATCATGCCTACAGAAATTCAGCAACTGCAAGCAATTAACAGCCGTAGAATCTTAAGCCCATGTACTCTACCATGCAAAAACCTTTGCGAAAAGAGCAATTACCAGACTCCACAATGCAAATCAGCAAAAGGTCCTTGGATGCAACAGCATTCTCTATCTCTGGCACAAAACCTCTATAGTACAATTGGTGATAATTAAAGGAAAAGCTCACTGGAGTGACTTGCACTTGGGTCATCATGGATCCGGAAGCAGCAGGGTATCCAATCTTGAACTGAAGGTTTCGGATTTCGAACAACAATAGGGTTTGAAATGCTAAACCTAAAACTTGAGCCACTGAAATTTGTAAAAATTGCGCCACTGCGATTTAGGGTTTAGAGTGTAGTGAAGATCCAGCACCTGTCATTGAGGTTGTGGGGCAACAGGATGTCGTCGAATGTTGTCCAATCACTTGAACCGCAGGTTGGAAATTTTGATCAACACTTGGTGTTGAAACCCCAAATCTAAAACCCTGAATTTAGTTGGGATTTCATTCCTGCAGTTTTAGGTTCAGAGTGTCGTGAAGATCCAGCACCTGTCATTGAGGATGTGGGACAACATGATGTCTTCGAAAGTGCAGAAGGTCTCTGAGATGAATCCGGTCCTTTGGCACCACGGCAATTTTGTCCAACATTCTCTCCAGCTCTTCCACAATGGTATCAAACGGGGGCCGCTTGGGAGTATAAGACGACCAGCAGCGCTTGATCAAATCCACCATACCAGGAGGATACGTCGTCGCCTTCATGACCGGCCGCTTCCCATCCTTCGCAACAAGAGTCGCTGCTTCATACGCTTCCAGATCTTCAAACGGCTCTACGCCTTCAAACATCTCATACAACATCATGGCAAACGAGAACACATCCACGGATTTGTCATACGGATTGTGCTCAAACACCTCAGGCGCCATGTATCTGTAGCTCCCTGTCTCCCCTGTCATCTTGTACACATCGTGCAGGTGCTTCACGTTGATGAGCTTGCTCAATCCGAAATCGCCGACTTTAAGCTCCTGGTCTTCGTCGAGGATGATGTTCCGCGGCTTAAGATCCCGGTGAATGATCGGTTCGGTCCTGTTATGCAGATACGACATGCCACGAGCGATGTCGAGGGCGTATTTCACAAGACGCTCCGGAATTAGGGTTAGGTTTTCCTTTTTCTTATGCAGCAATTGGTGAAGGTCTCCCCCGGCGAGAAACTCCGTGACCAGCATTAGCGGCTTCTGCTGCGTCACGGCGCCGAGGAACTGCACGATGTTAGGGTGGCGGATCGTAACCAAAACGTGAACTTCATGCTGGAAATCTTTCACCACCATTCGATCTTCCATGAGAGAAGGCCGGATGGTTTTCACCGCAACCGGCGTGCCGCGCCAGAGCGCCTTCCGAATCTCCCCGAAGGAGCCTTTGCCGATGAGCTCACTCGTCGTGAAATCGATTTCATGTGGATCAATTTCCCAGTCGAGATATGAAGGGAGGGGCGGAGGGGCTTGGAATAGGGTTTCGACGTGACCGTGAGCTTGAATTAGGCTTTCTGCGCCTGAGTCTTTCAGCAGCTTCACCATTTCCTTGTACCCAGCGCTCTCCGCTTCCCCGCGAGGAGAGTTTCCCCAACGGTCCTTCGCATTCAGCGCTGCGCCCTGCGAGAGCAGCACTTTGGCCACGGAGACGCAGTCGTGAGTCGCGGCGATGTGCAAGGGAGTGCGCTTGTCGTAATCCGCGGCATTCACAAGCTCCTTGTCGTGCTGCAGTAGTTTCCGTAGCTGCCGCACGTCGTTGTTCCGCACGGCCCAGTGGAGCTCCGACAACTGCGTCAGCTGCTGCTTGGCTTCTGCCATCTCAAAGACCTAATCTCACTTCTCAATAACCATCAATCCATAGAATCGCTGCCCAAAACTCGCAAACACAGCAAAACTCCAAGAGACGTCTGCAGACGTGATACAAAATCTCAGCTCTCGCAATGCTGCTTCCCACCCACCATCAATCTACAGAATCACTGCCAAAAACACGCCAACACAACGTGATTCGTGGAATCAAACTACAAGAGACGTGCCCAAATGCGATAACGGGATCTGAGCCCTCTTAATCATGTTTCCACCTCAACACCAATCCTCAGAATCGCTACCTTAACCTCAGAACACAGCGTGATGTATGGAACCAAAACTACAAGAGACTTGAAGCAGATGTGACACAAGATCTCACCTCTCCCAATGCTGGTTTCACCATCAATCTACTGAATCACTGCCACAAAACACGCCAACACAACGTGATTCGTGGAACCCAACTGGAAGAGACGTACGCGAAGATGATAACGGCATCCAAAGCTCTTGTTCTGCTGTTTCCCACTCAGCAGCAACCTACAGAATGGCTACCAGAACTTCGCAAAAGCAGAAGTGTGTCTGTCGAATCGAAGTACACACGAGAAGCAACAATGGGATCCGCCTTGGAGAAATGCAATGCATGCTGAATGGGAGCAGAGATTTGAATCCATTGTACATTGCTCCGACATTGAATACAAAGGTTGCCCAACTTGCAGGAGCATGTGCGTTGAGTGTCTAACGGATTGTCGGCAGCTGCAGATCTGATTCTCCTGCAGTTCCTGGTGCTCTGAATTCGAATTTTAGAGTGAAAGCAAAGGGTGGAATATGCTTCCGTTGGCACTACACACCGAAATTTATAAAGTTTTAATAATTTATTATTTTAAAACTTTAAAACAATATAATATTGTAAATAATATAATATCCTTTATAATATTATATCATCCTGAGATAATATTCTTCACAATAGTTTAGATCAATGCCTAATAAACTTAATGAATAATTAAGGTATGTTTGCATTGCTGTTAAAAGTGTTGTTGCTGAGGGTTTTAGGAATGAATTTAGATCTATTTTGGACCAGATTCACATTCCAAACAACGTCTCTAACACCAAGTGTGAACATACTTTTAGTGTGTCCAAATTTCTACTATGATGTATATGCTTGTGAAAAACAAAATGGACCATATCATATAACCACTTTAACATTAGAATTGCTCTATCATTATGCTTGACAAACACAATGTGGTGTTTTGGAGATGAAAAGTGCATAATATATGTTTAACAATACAACAATAATTTCTTTAGTATGGCAAAAAGTATATTTTTTTGCCAAAAACATTAATCCTACAACAATTATTTTTTTTCCACATATAGTTCATTAAAAAATTAGCAATGATGGAAATTCTTTTTGCTTTGGGTTACTAGGAGTTTTATAGTTGGTTGCATGATAAAATAATAAGTTGCACTGTTGAACAATCAAAAATTTGTTGCAACAAAATAAATATGCTCTATATTTTACCAATGTTTCATATTATTGCCAACAATGCTTTTGAGTGTTGAGCATTAGTAACATTTTGGTAGTATAACAAAGTTCAATTCTTCAATACACTCTAGATCAACACTATATGTAGATGGCATCAAACCCAACTCTAACACTAACTTCTATAACATGTTTATAATGCTTTCAAGAGAGTACTTGTTTACAACCTCCAAGTAACTCTCTTTTCAAACTTCTAACCAATTATAAGTTTTGTAGTGTGCAAAAGCAAAAAGAACCTTCATCATTTACTAAGCCAATTGAATCTATTATTAGAAGAAAAATAGTTGTAAACAAGATTGGCAAAAATGTTATTTTGGAAACACCAAAGGAAATATTTTGATGGATCCAAACATTAATTGCATACTTTTCATCCCCACAATACCATATTGATGGTGATGTTCTTTCAAATTTATAATATACTAAATCACCTTTCAAAATTGCAATCCCAGGAGATTGGTAAGGAGATTGGATGTCTAATTGTCTTTGAATACTAAATCACCTTTCAAAGTTGCAATCCTAAGAGATTGGTAAGGAGATTGGATGTCTAATTGTTTTTGAAAACTGAACCCTCTAAAGTCACAATCCTAAGAAATTGGATGGCTAATTGTCTTTGAACATGAAATCCTCTAGATTCAACAAATCCAAATAATACAATCTTGAATCAAAAGTTTTTATGCACGACTTGGTGAGCAAATTTATTTTTTATTCACTCGTTTTGCAAGGGTGGGACCTAACCCTCAATTTAAGAAAAAGGCAACCCAATGTGACTAGATTGCATGTATTCATGCCTTGTTGCCAATCACTAAAAAAAATACAAGTTGGGTGCAAATTCAAATGCAATCAATCTAGAATAAGAAACTCCATGACATTCCATGACTTTTAGGATAACTCTACTACCTGGAGTCAGAAGTCAGTTTCAATTTCTAAGAGGTCAGTCGCCCTGAAAAAGAGGGCAAGGCACAAAAGGTGTTGTCAAAGTGCTATTCTTCAAGACTTCAAGACAGCCAGATGCAGCCTACTATGGAAAACAGTAGCAGTACCCAATTGTGATGCAGACCTAATGGAGACGCAACATATGACAGCACCAAGTTTTAAGAATCAAAATTAATGAGTCTCACAAGGCACATAGATGTAGGACAATCAGGTCAACAAACCTCAAGTGTCCATAACACGTTAGTTGTAGTTACCTTGGATCTGCTACAATCATTATGACAAGACTCCATAACGTCATCTGTCATCTCCAGCAAACACTTGCTCACGTCTCTGAATCTCAGAACTTCAAATTTTTCTACTTGAATGGGAAATCATGCTGTCAAATGTTTCTGTGACCCTCAGATAAATATCAAACTCGTTACACAGCAGTCTTCCAAAGAAGCCACGTGACAGAGGTGAAGTTGAAGGCCTTGCAAGTGGCAAAAATTTACACTTGAACATCGGTCAATACAATCCCTGATGCATGCTTCTAAGTTGGCCTGAGCATAAATGTCTTACTCACAAATTACAAATCGTAAATCACGTTCCACCCGCCGTTGAGCTCATGGTTCAATGTCCAGTTGTTTTCCCTTATCTGGAAGTATGGAGTCTGTCCAAACCGTGGCATCCAAGCATCAGTTTTAATTGAACATATCAGAACTCTCACAACCACAAACCCTACTTTAGAAAATCAATAACATTGGCCTATCCAGAACCCTCCTTTACCTTTGAGATTAGGGCTTATTCGTTAATACCAGAGAATGAGGACTCCATACTCCAGAATCATGCTCTCAACAACAGAATGATATCAAGATCAATTACAAGAAAACTGGAACTCGAATAGTTCGTGGGACAAAACTGAAGAATATGGAAAGAATCACATTTCAAAGCACTAACCTGCTTGAAAGCATTGTAACCAATCTTCAATTTTAAATCCTGATCTTCTGTGAAATTAAAAACCTTGTAGCTGAGTTCCACTACACCTCTTGGCTTTCCCTGCTTGCTCAACACAGTGCTACATTGTTAGATTCAAATTCAATCAATCCGAGACAAGCGCTTTCAACTTGTAAAGCACACAAATCACAATCTAACAACTCTCAGCTGTGACCAGGTGTCTTTTACTAATGACATGGACATAAAACCAGTGAAAATCAGTAAAATTAGTGAACGTCTGTGTCTTAGGGGTCTGACAACCACTGTTACAAGTACCAAAGTCTATTAATCTTTTCTCAACAACACTTCCAGATTTATGACACTATTTCCTTTGAAACGAGTTCAACTCCGAAAGTTCATGCTAGTAAAGAGAAGCGCAAAATCAGAACTAGTCATAAACCAATACTCTCAAAGACAGGATCACCGACCTTCCTACTGCCGGGGTTGTAATTGTAACCACCTTTTAAGTCCACGCTCAGCAAGCCATTATCTGTAACAGGCAGAGTCTTCTTTCCTTGTATGTCATAAGTGAACTCTTTCAGCTGCGAGTCAAACCTCGCCCCTATATCTAAGCCAGTCAACAGCTGCAGCAGAAGAGGAAAAACCATCAATATAGAGACTAGGATCAGAAAGACAGCGAAACAATCTGTGTGGACAGCAACGGGTCACATGTAAAAGGTTAATCTCCGATCTGTGCCAGTAATTGAATGAAATAAAAAAACAATCCTCTTAACTTGAGGGAATTGAGAAACGTATCTTTGTAAAGATAAGGCTCAGGATGCAATTGACATGTCTGTAATGGCTTGACAAGCTCGAACTCAGTTGCATATGGCTAATTATGGTAGTCACTGTACCTCGGGAAAAAATTTGCGCTTCAGCTGGGCAGTTCCATGGGCGGCTCCTGTATGAGTGTTCAACTTTCCATGTACCTGTAACAAATCATACATGAGAAACCGTTTGGGACAGTACCAAACTGAACAGATATTGTAACGCCTGGCTCAGTATCAGATTAATTGCAGACATTGGAAGCACAATCGCAGCTCTGAGCTACACCAAGTGTCCATAACAATCTTTGCTGAAATTCAACAGGGTTCCATTTTGAAATTGACGCACATCGGGCATAAATGTGAAAAGTGCCACATGTCAAGCTATCTTCCAAGATCCCTTCCCATTCAAATGTCAACCAAAGGATAGTTCGGATAAGGTTGCCATTATAGGCATAAGTGCAGGCATATTTGCCACACTTTTTTCACTTCAGGCCGGGTAGAGAATTTTACACCGATTCCAAAGACGAGCAATCCCAATGCGCCAAAACGTGACGACTCCCAGGATAACCTAAACTACAAGTATCCCGAAATCTGAACAGACAACATGTTCGCGAAAGCCAACCCTTCGAGGACGACGTAACTTAAGAGCGTCGAAAGACAAAACCTAGAACACAGACGGCTTCGGCATTATTCAAAATTAATCCCGTACTGTGGAAGGACCGACCTTTGACCTCGCGACTCTGCAACCCAATGTCTGTTACTCTAACAAATTCTTTCAATTAGCATCAAAGAAAAAGAACTAATCTAGCAAATCAATTCGCATCGCCAGCAACTGAATATGAAAGAAAAGAATAGCAACGAAAATTCTAACCTAACGAACCCCATTATCCTCAAAATTCATCCCGTGTGCAAACAGAACCACAAACCTACCACAAAATGTACACACATTCCACTCCCTCTCACATGATAGTTTCCGTGATTCCACCACACATTCGAAACCAATCCCAACCCAACCCCGACAAGAAACGAAAAACCCCAAAACCCTCCGGGAACAGGCGGAGAATCCAAGGCCACGAAAGAAAAAGAAGAGAATGCGTCCCAACCCAATCCAAGTCCACCCAAACCCAAACCTTTCCGAACCTGCAAGAAGAAGGATTTGTCGAGGAGGAAATTTTCCTTGGCGTGCAGCAGCAGCTGCTTCTCTCCGTTGCTGTAGCGCAGCGACGTCTCCATCGCCAACGAATAATGCACGGAATGGAATCGGAAGGCGTGTCGACGCTGCTGCTGGAATGAGAATCTGTGGGTCGCTGCTGGAGCTTCAGCAGCAACTGGAGAGAAGCGAAATTGGTTTTGGGTTTCGGTTGGAACTGGAGATTGAAGGGCACGGCGCCACAGCTGGGGCCAACAGGAAGCTGGATTCCGACTTTTTTTGGTTTTCATGGGCATGAAGGCGCGACGTGTCGGGTGGGTTCGATGCGCACCATTTCTATGGCCCAGAACGAACGAACGAACGAACGAACGAACGATTAACTCCACATGATCATTCATCCACCTTATTCATCCAAGTTTTGAAAAGTGCACTTCATCCAATTCATCTTTTTGGAGGAAGTAAGGAAGATCACATAATAATATATCAATGGAAAGAGGAAAGAATGATTTTCATGATTCAATATTATATCAATGGAAAGAGGAAAGAATGATTTTCATGATTCAATATTATATCAATGGAAAGAGGAAAGAATGATTTTCATGATTCAGTAATATATCAATAGAAAGAAGAAAGAATGATTTTCATGATTAAGTAATATGTAGAGATATATTGAAGAAATTAAAATCATTTGTTATGATTTTTGAAGGTGTTTTTATTATCTTTAGTTTGAAAAGGGATATGTACTCTATGTGTATCAATAACATGTGTGTTTTTGGAGTTACTATTATGCAAAGTTTTCTCTCTCATCTTGTTTAAATCATTTCCAAAGTTTGGTTTTTTAAAATTGACATTGACAATGTTGCTAAAATTAAGAGGATTTTCATTGTTGTCAATTGTGGTTGCAAAAAATGACTTTTTGTCATGACTATGGAGCCAATTTTTTGACACCTTCTAAAAGGTGCACCTAAAAAAGATTAATTTCTAAAGGCAAGGAATAGAAAAGATGTTTCTATTATAAATAAAATTTGTGGGCATGAAGGTATGTTTTTTGGTAATAACTGAAACCTTAAAAATGGATTCTAGTACCCTTTGGATTAAATTTACTTTGCTAACACCAATTCCAACACCAAGTGTTGAAGATTCTTGGCTCTTAAGTTCCTTGGCTCAAAAATAAGAACAATACTCTTCAAAATTGCACAAAAACAAGACCTTGGACAAGAACAAGTTGTGAATAAAATTTTATGCAATTTGAAGAACTTCTAACCATAGGATCTCATTCTTGATTTGTGGCATACAAAAAATTTAAGGCTTCAAGGTACTACATGAGTAAGATCCATGCATGCAAAAAGACACTTTTGCTACTTAACTTGAGGTGACCAAAACAACCCAAGATTGTTGTAGCACATATGTGATTGCTATCAAAGAAACAATGGCCCAAAGATGAAACTAGAGATTTGGTGCCATTGACCTCAAGAGCAACATTAAATGCTCAATCCATACATTAAGTTAGATTGTTTGTTCGTTTTGTTTTGTTTATTATGTTGAAATCTCATGGACTGTGCATCCCCAATCACATGCTTGGTACTATTGGAAATCTCTTTGCGAGGAGGGGTGCAAGGGCTTTGTTTCGTGATGTTTGGATCTAAGACAGAAAAGATATTGAACTTTGAAATTTTTATGAGTAGGAAAATTAGAAAATTAGTTTTACTTTTGACTGTGGCATTGACACAGGGCACACTAATATTATTGAAGGCAGTTCAAGTAGGACGCTTCAGATAGCAGATTTGTACAGGGATCGCAACTTACAGGCTATTAGTGGAGATTGCTTTTTTCCAAATACATGCCAGATATCTACATTTGAAGTGAACAAGCTTATCCAATTCTTGCTGAGCACAACCATGGTAGCCGGTCCACACCACCACCATTGTTGAATAGAAAATGAAGTTTTCAGGATGCATTTCCTGAAACCTAGAATATGCAACAACAATACATCGCGTAACCTGAGACTAATAGAATGTTAACTATGCCGTCAAGAGAATCCGCACAACATTGTAAAGAATACAGAGACATCAATGAGAAATAATGGAGACTAATTGTTTCACCTCGATGAGATGCCTTTTGAGGCTATTTTCGATATAATCCAATGCATTCACTTTGTCGTCAAAAAAATACTCCCAATTCGTTGTTGAGTTTCTCTCAACTGGTTTTAAAAGAATAGCTGTTCAATCCTCCTGACCACCATGTTGATAGCACAACACATGAACCCCTAAGTGCCCAACCTGAAAGTCCACTTTCAAACCTACTACTCCCTTCGTTTCTAAAAAAGACCCTTGTTTCCTTCGTATTTTTACAAAGGAAACATGGGTCTTTTTCAGAAAATGTCTTTCGTCCCAAAATCATCTTCCAGTTGCTCAAAAATGATCATTTTTGTTCTTGAAGATTCAGTGAATGGATAACAACTTCCTTGAAATACTTAGAAACGGGTTGAAATAATGTTATTTTCAGCTTTCATCTCAAACATCTTGCTCAACTGGAAGATCATTTTAGGACGGAAGGAGTAATAACTTTCAAAATCATATCTCTACTGTTCGCAAATGTAGGATCTGACTGCTTCTTTCAATTGGTACAGTTTGTTACCTTCCTTGAAGCTTCCAAAACGATTTGTTTCAACTCCTATTGAAAATAATAGAAGCGGACACTTTTGGCCAACTGGGCACTAAAGCGTTAAAACCGTTGAGTCAAGTCGGCTGCGATTCTGATAAGGGATGTTTACGTAGATGCTCTCGAGACCTTATATCTGCCTGCTCAATCCCAGTTCAAAGTATGCAGCTAATCAGTCCATTGACAGCAGAAAATGAAGGCTCGAAAGGGAATAATTAACATCAAAGTACACAACCAGGCATTTGACTTCTTGTAAAAACATGTTTAACCCTCCAAGGATGAAGAAGCCCATATCCGACTAACTGTTTGTTTAGAAGTTCCAAAGAGTCAATATGGGGATTTTCACTTCATCAGTTTATTTATTTTTCAAACCAACGCATGCAACGTTCTTCACTCAGTCTAATAATATAAAGATTTTCCCCATTCAAATCATACTTGCCACGGTATGATCAATCAAAATGGTCATTTTAAAATCATGAATCCTTCCTCCATTAAGCAGGGATGGCATACAAACCTGCCGCACAGGCTCAGGAACTCGATGCAAACAGCAGCGGCGAACAACCTCCACAGCAGTGTCTAATGAGATCCGATGTCCAACGGAAATGAACACTGGTTTTGAGCATCCATCGTGGCTCCTGAACGCCTGTCACTCGAACGTGGAGACGTCACCAATAAGAAGAGAATTCCATCACCAGTTCTGGGTAACTGATTTACTCTCAACCACACTCCTAATTACTTGGTAACTAGGCGCTTGCTATCAAATGTAACACATTATCAAAGACGATAATGGTTTACTAGAATTAGAACAAGAGTCAACTATGTCTATTTGATTGTGCAATTCCACCATATCAGCTAAGTTAACCCTAAAGGACTAAGGATTCATGGTTATAAACTGGTCATTATATACATATAAAAAATTCTAATGGGGTCAAATTTCATATCACCAGCATCAGTAATGAACATTCCACGTGTTGGTAAATAAATTAATGAAATTCGACAGAAAAAACAGGCTTCATATGACTTGAAACTGCTAATATAAACACAAGTCCAATCTGGGCTTCTTGGTCCTGAAGGGGTAAACTATCTGTAACCTTGCACCACGATTGGAAACTATGCAACGCCCTTCCTCGACTGCACCATCACGCATTCCATGGCTGTTTGATGAAAGTGCACTCTACAGCAAGGGCTAAGTTACATCTACATTCCAAGCTTAAAAAAACAGGAGGTTCATGAAAACAGGTTCGTACCATTCCCCAGACTTGACCTGTGCTTCCAATGAGAGGCATTCCAGTCCCGGCTGGCAAGTTGCTCTCTGAGAAGTCATGCCTCACTTCTAAATTCGTTAACCCATCGATATGGTGCAGCTGCACAAGTAGATATTCGCAGTTGTTGTTAGTGATTTAGGTCAACAATCGAAGTGAATACCCTTTTATTTCACAACTGAATCGACCAACAATCCAGGAATAATGGTGTTGGAGGATTGGTCAAGTCAAAATTCTTGTATTGGCATAAATCGAAACATTCTTGAAAGGATCTACGAAAACCTCAGGACCAACTGCTAATTCAAGAAAGAATCAATGTATCCAAGATGTTCCAAGTCTTTAACATGGTCTTTCTTTGAAAGAATTCTCGCCCATCTTGTGTTCAAGAATAACAGCGTAGTACTCAGTTTATTGTAGACAAGTGTAGTAACTGCCAACCACAGTGCAGCTATTGCACAGTGGAAAGGGTAGGCGTTCGATATTGGTCTAGTGTTTCATAATATTCTAGACATCTTGTTGAATTGTGTTAAAGTTATCCTCCTTCAGAAGATTCGATCTAGTACTCGGGCAGAAGAATTAGGTCACCGCAATTTTGGTTGGAATTGCATATTAGTGAATTTTCAAAAATGCTGTCAAACTCTAGCATGGGAGTAAAATTCTGAGTCAGCTTACGTTTTTCCCAATGCCAATGGTAGGAATGTCCGCCAGAACACCCAAGTGACTGGCCAGTCCAAAACCTGCAACAGTGAAGAACAGGGTTTCCAACAAAAATTAGATTTTCCAGTAAATTTTGGAAATGAGTCATGAGGTGATTTGTAATGGGAAGATGACAATTAAGTAGGTCAATCATGGAGACACATTCACTTCACTTCACTGAAATTATAAGAAGGCTGTGTCAGTTTCAGTGAACTAAACCCTTCCTAGCAGTAAAAAGAATGTGAATCGTAGGAAGGGCCTCTCTAAAAATTTCGTCACGCTTATCTTGCCTCCCCATGATCAATCTCCCTATGTTGACAAAATATCTTGAAAATATCCAATTTTTATGAAAACCATGTTTGAATCCACAATCAAACCGGGATATTCAAATCAAGATCAATGGCTTGACGAACGGTTGATTAGAATGTAAAGCTGGAACTGCACTAGTAAACTGGCAAGCATATTAACCTTGAGATCTCGTCAACAACTGCACAAAACATACAAGTTTCCAAACAATCACCTCTGGGATGAAGGATGCCATTTCCGTCCACCATCAACAGCTGCCTCCCACATGCAACCAAGCAATTGTAAGACACGATATTAACGCAAGCAGTCCGCAGCAAAGTTCCAAATTGCGGTTCCCTGCTGCAAACTCTCATGAAAGCAGAATAGAAATGCACCTGAGGATAAAGCAGAGGCGCTTTCGCCGCCATCTTCTTAAGAAGGGCAAGGAGCACTGGAGTCTGTAATTGCAACCCGAAGACAAGATACAGTCAGTATAAATTTAAGCCCTGAACGTCACAAGTGATCCTTTGAGAATCTATTAATCAATTTTCTTAAGAGATATTGATTTCAAATGCTTTTGAGCTAAACCAGCGTTTCATTTTTTCTCTAGATTCACTTACCACTTTAAACCATGTAAAACGGATCAAGATCAAGTCAGTTACGAGTCATTCAAGTTTGCAGTTTGATTGTACGCAACCTCATAAGTTATGATGATTCTCCACTCTCAGTGTTTCAAATACATGGAATCCAATATACCCTAAATTTGGGTTCTTTCATCAGTCTAAACTAGAAAAACAAAAAGTAATTCCAACTTCAGTTTTTGATGCCCTACTTTGAATTAATGATCTTACTAGTAATTGATGTAATACTCAAATCTCTTAATATGTTTTAGCTGATCAAGTTCTTTACAATGGGGCAAAAACGAAGAACTCGAAATCGGAGCACAAAACCATTCCAGTGTCCATGACAGTACTCTATATACACTACACTGGGAGTACTAATACTCAGGAGAGGTGCAAATTTGAAATTCGTGAGGAAAGATGGAAGACCTCGCGAAAGGCAAGGAAGCCAGCAACGTAGGGCATAGTAAGCTGCACAACATCAAAATCTTCGTAAACTACTTGCATAGATTCCAGATCCATGACCACCAACGCCCCACATGCGAAGGAGCTGTCCTCTTTGGCGAAGCTTAGATCCACTCCTCCCACGTAGCGGAGCTTGCTACTTGTCTCCACCATCCCATCGGAATCTTCGGAGAGTGAGGGCTCAACTTGGAGTCGCCATGGAAAATCGTCCAACATCACCAACCTCTCCTTCAATTCATCCTGCTCCCTGTTTGTCACATCAACAGTGGGATTCAGACCTTGAGGAATGGATGTCTAAAGAGAATCAAGACGAATTTGTGAGAGACCAATAAAAATTTACCAACAGAAAAAATTTGAGGACCCTCAGTATCATGTTATCATGTTAATAAGGTAACTAGACAATGTTCACTAAGGCAAGGTGAAAACAACAAGAATCAATTCAATTCAATTGGAAGCAATTACTCCAAAGGAGAAATGAGAAACAAGTTTACACTTCAATGCCATAGCTTGACTGCAATGAACATCTCCATTCAACATTGTGGAATGCATAGTGGAAAACGTGTCACACACTCTTTCACTGCTCAAAAAGAAGGATGTATCTCGTAATCCTTCTCTCCATTGTAAGTACAGATTTGGACATTCAAGATTGATCTTGAATTATGTCCAATAATTTCTCAAGTCACTCGACTTTCAGGGGATCTCTAGTTTATCTTATTCCACGAAGACTGAAATCCACCAGCATGAAAGCCAGGATACAATTCTCAAACCCTAAAACATTTGTGAACCCAATTGCGGAAAGAAAATGTACGCAATCCATGTGTCAGTCTGGTTGCATCCGCCCTTCTTGTTCACCGCTTCCACCCCGCCTTTTGAATCCGCCATGTCGCCTTCTTCACACTCCAGCATCAGCAGTGGCGTGACAATCACGGCACATGACAATCTGCGTCCCCGCAAATTGACAACACCAGGATGATTCCAAACACCGGGAAGAATTGCGAGTTTCTTCGCTGCGTTCACGAATATCAAGCTCGCATGATCCATACAAGACATGCGCAACCGCACAGGCACATGATACAAAATACCAATTGCAACAGTTTCGAAAGAGATCCGAAGAATAGAATCTCGTCGCCCTTGAAATCTAGAATTCACCAGCTCTACTCTGCCATTTCAAACCTTCACGAAGAATGACGAAACTGAGGACGCTGGTAAACCCAGCTCACGAAGTGAGACCAGCATTGGGAATTTTGTGTTTTCTGGGGTAAAAGTAGAAAAAAAAAAAAACTATTTTGTGCTGTGTTTAAGGTATTTTTTAACCTCTCCTCGCTAATTTGGGGTCTTGGATTGCAAATATGAATTCAAAATTTGCAAATTTTATCAAATAAAAAAATTCCTGCATTTTTCCACAAAATAAATCCATCCTATTGGTCCCACTTCATGGGATGGGTTTAGTATCTTGCAAAACTTAGTAGGTCTTTGATTATGGGCGTCTACAAACAACCAAAAACCTTTGTTTGTGTTCTTCACATAAATTCACAAGTTTTGAAATTAACAAGAACTGAGGTAAACTTCAACTTTGTCCCTATACCATTGGCTCACTTTTCGAGTAAGGTAGCTAGTGTACATAAATTTAATTGAAGGGGAGCCTCCTCTCTTTTAATCTAAAGCCAACAAATATGGAAAAGATCAACAAGGCATATAAAACTAATTTTCAAGATCACACTACTTTAAATTAGTGTTGGTTGAAATGTTTCTACATCGTTCTAAGTTCCTTCTACAAAAATTGTTTTTTTGTGACCCTAATTTTGCAACCTCTTTGATTTTGTATCCTTGCTAAATCAATACACTGAATAGTAAAATTTGGTTGTCCCTTGCTAATTTCTCGACATTTGATACCATATAAGTATTTATTGTTATTGATGAATAAGAATGCACTACTTTTCATTTATGTAATGTTGTATTTGGGATTTATGAATCTTTATGTGCACAAATGAAAATATTTGTAGATATGCACCACTTCTAAATTAGGTGGTATTGTATGATTTGTATCCGGGACTCATGAAACTCCATGTGTACAAATGGAAATAAGGTAGAACCAACCATTACCAACCATAGCCCCATCAACAATCAATATAGTGTCAAATTCAAAAGAGGGTGCAAGTAGTTTCCAAACATGAGTTCTTGGTTTTTGACCATCAATTCCTCCATTCTTTTTGTGACCTATGTACTTGGTTTGGAGTGCCAAAGTGAACAAGAAGTAGTCTCTTAAATGAGCAATTTTGGAATAGTCTACACATTGGACATGGGTCTAGGTCAACTTTTGCCTTCCAAAATTCATAATAATTTTAGTTCAAGTGGTACAATTACCAAATTTTGGTAATCCCCATCATTTTTGTCTCTGCACCTCTTGAAATATTTGCTTCGCCATGCACCAAGGTTTTTATTTCTGGCGATTTGATCCAAAATTGCACCAAATTTTTTGGCCTAGCACCACGCCTATAGGAAAAAAAAAGAAGGAGAAAAAGGGCCCTAAATCGCCCGGTACAGTGCGCGGTCTTAGGTCCTAGTGCTATTTGTCATAGAACGGATGTGGGACTAGGATTAAGTCATTAACTGTTTGAGTGAGCTTCCTTCGTTTTCTCCTTTGATGTAGTCGGCTACACTCCACTCCATCCTATCAATTGCTCTAGTGGTGCCACTACCTCTTTTTCAATTGTTCAATTCATTGCCACTTTCTTTAGAAATTGAAGTCTGTAGTTGCCACAATCACGGCCACCTTAAAATTCCAGTAGTTCACTCCGCGATATCCTAGTGTCATAGGGAGCTAGTGCAAAATTGAATCCCTTGCGTTCAGAGCCACCTTACAATATGTAGTATTGCATTCATTTCCACTTTCTTGACAGAGCAACTACATTGTTGTTTTGTAATTGAAATTATGGCTTGCTTTCATTTCCCCAATCATGGAAGGTTTGGCACTTTCAATCGCTACTGCATATCATGAAAGGGTAAGGTAATTTGGTATACTAGTTTATGCTTGAGTTTGCAATTGTGCAAGAAACAATCATTGTATCCTTTTCTAAGTTTGATTCAATTGTTTTTTGTATGCTTTGTTTTAATTTCATGTTGTTTGAATTGGGATTGGGGAGTTTTGTTTTGGGTTTCTTGAATTGAGTTTGTGGATTTGTGGGCCTGCTACCGTTTTGGGTTTCTCGAATTGGGTTTGTAGGCTCATGGGTGTACTACCATTTTGAGTTTCTCGAATTGGAGTTGGGAAGTTTTGTTTTGGATTTCTCGAATTGGATTTGGGGTCAATGATTTTGGAGGTCAAGGTTTGGGATTTCTTGCTACCGATGGTAGACTCTTCACTACAAGAGAAACTGTCCTAATTGACAGAAATCAACTAGTTCTAATTGACAGAAAATTGACAGGTTTTTGTCAATTTGGACAATTTTTTGTCAATTCAGACAGTTTTTTGTCCAGAATGACAGAAACTTGTCAATTTTTTGTCAATTAGGACTAGTTGATTTCTGTCAATTAGGACCAGTTTCTCTTGTAGTGCTTCTTCCACCCTTGCGGACATTGGCTTTGCACGTGTTGCGAAGGCTACAAACAATGTCTTACTGGAAGAAAGGCGCAAACAAAAACTTGCCTAATTGGTGGAAAAGGCAAAAATTGCCGAAAGAAAGGCACAAGCATCAAAAAGGGCATTAGAAATAGAGACTTGCAAGAGAGCAAAGAGTTTGAAGACAATGTGTATTTACTTCACCTCCAACCAAAACTCGCTCAATTATGGGCCGTTGGAATGCACATCGCAAGAGGCGGATAGTTCAATCAATGTAGGGGGCTCTCAATCCTTGGATATTTAGATTTTGTTGTTCTACCCAACCATGGTCTCCGTATTTGATGAGGAGAAAGCATCTGTAAATTCAAAGGACGATCCCGACTTGAACAAAGACAACATGGTCAACTCTGATGATGATGCCTTTGTTGACCCACCAAGCTGTGGTCCTAGCTGCGGTGGACACAAGTACAAGAGTGGAGATCTACGATTGAAGAGTTTGAAGGGGGCAAGAGCTTCCATTGTTGGTATGCTGAAGAAGTTGAAGAAAAATTACGATTTGCATAGCAAATTTCAGTGCGATTGGGCAACAAAGGCCCCTTGGAGCAAGGCGATGTTGGTAGAGGAATGCTACATATGGTCCACTACAAGCCCTATACGATGGTGCATGGAAAGCCAATGCAAATGGCTTTGAAATGGGATACCATATCAAAACATGGTAGTCGCATAATCCACAAAAAATGCTTGGATTTGTATGTGGCTTGTAGGCTTGCTACTATGGCTGAACAGATTCAAGGCTGCAGTTTAGAAGAGTCCCACAAGAAATGGGTACAATTTGCTACCTTGTTCCAATTGTTGGTTGTTGGAAGACCGATGACGAAATTGAAGCAAGGGTTGAATTATACTAGTTTCTTGAGGTTCCCGACATGCCTCAAAAGCACTAGGCTAATGGCTATGAGTGGGTTATGGCGGAACATTTGTACAACTTTGTAAAGCAGAAGATCAAGAGCCTCGTATCCACCGCCACTTAAATTGCCTTGTCCACTGACGAAACTAGTGCCTGCGATAACAACAATTGGAGTGCAATCCATGCCTACGTCCTTCAAAATTGGTATCGCTTGTTGCTCTTGCTATTGATCTAAAAGATGGATTCCGACGGAGCCATAGTGAATAAACTCACGACTGTCACCATGAGTGCCTTGAATGTTAGTAGGGGAGTCAATCATTTTAAAATTGCAGAGAAGTTGCTTTGCTTTGGTGCCGATGGGGTGAGCATTTTTCAGGGCATAAAGTCTAGAGTGATAATATAGATCAAGGAGAAGAGTGTTCTTTTTGCTACCAGAATTCATTGTTGTATCTATCAGCTAAATTTGGTTGCACAATCTCTATCTTTTCTATCGATGATGCACCCCGTAGAAGAAGTTCTTTACACAACTCAAGCATACTTTACTCATTCTCCAAAGAAAGCAATTGAACTTTAGAACTTTGTCACAGCAGCTTCAATCCAAAGGCTTGAAGTTGTTGAAGAATGTGAAGACTCGGTGGATGAGCTTCCTTCTTCCAATCCACAAGCTCCTGGTAGAATACAAGGGTGTTATTGCAATGATGCTTGCAGACAAGAATGATAGAAAATGGGGGCAAAAAGCTTGGATGAGTTTCACAGTCTGTCCCTTCTCATGTTTGTTATTGCATTCTTTTTTTTCAATTCCATATTTTTTTCCTTGACTTCAATTACATTCCTTGCTTCTATGATTTTCTTATTTTGTATTTTAGATTTATGGGTGATGTGCTTATTGTTGCTTGGTGAGGTTCTTAGTCTTCTTTGTATGGATTTCTTAGTTCTTGGGTGAAGTTTCAGTGTATGCTTTGAGGCCGGTGAGGATGTCTGAGCTCTATTGCCTAACTTTTGTATTCTCACTGGGAATTAGTAGGCTTCATTTGAGCGCAATGGGGCATTTTCTTTTCTTGAATGACCAACCTGTCAAATGTTTTTTGTGACAATTAAGATTGAGAACTTAAGGTCCTTTGTACAAGAAATGTTGGTACTCCTGCCAATATTGGAAGAGGTTGATACTTTGATCTAGTGGGCTCAAAAACAAGATTCCTTCATCTATGATTTCGTGGGAGCACTAGGCATTTACCAAAACAAATTTTTTTACGCTTTACCTAAATACTAACATAGCCTTCTGTAAGGATGAATTTGATGCATATAGTTAGGTGCTTCAGTGTTCTCACAAACAAATTTTGATGAAGTAGGAGGCTAATTTCAACTTGCCATATGAGGCTTTGATGTTTGTTGTGGACGGAGAGACTATATATGCCCTACACGATGGTAACATTGTACATGGGGAGGGCTATGCAGCCATTATTGCTTCCGCTCAAAATAAGTGCAAAGGAGAGCCTTTAGTTTTTGGCCGCACTTGACTTACTTTGTGGAGATTGCTTTGCTTTTATTTTTCAATTGTATGTCTTATTTTGTTTATATGTTTTAGTTATCTCGTTGAGGTGATAGGTCTAGGGTAAAAGTTGCTTTTATATTTCAATTTGTCCACTTAATCTTCATTTGGCTTGGCTGTCGATTTTGTTGCTTTTTTCTAAGTTGAGACAATTGTTGCTTTGTTTTTGAAATAGAGGTCGCATAGAAGCTCATGGACGAAATTTTCAAAAAATTTCATGACCATGGCTTGATGGACCCTTTGGGAATTATGTATCCCCAGTATTGGCTCTAAGGGGATTGCACCAATAGCTTCCAAAAGCATATGGACGTCATCAAAATTTTCTATGGAAAACCAAAATGGATTGGGGAGGGTGAAAACAAATGTTTTGTTCCTACTATGCTAGACAAGTTTTTCTTGGAATCGGAGCAACTCCTTTTCAAAATTGCCATGATAGCCAATGTACACATGGCTATGGAATTGCCTCCACTAAATGCTCCTGCACATACCCATTGACTAAGTTGTGGAGAACTTTGGATGCAAACTCGTCACTTGGCAAGAACTTCGGAGAATACATCAACTTGGCACAAATTGCTACAGTCCATGTTTTGGGTAGCGTTGAAGATGAATGCACCTTCTCTGCGTTGTCTTTTCTGAAGAACAAGCTTCAGAATAGGCTAGATCAATACCTTAGGGTGGTGGTTGACATCCATTTCCAAAATGTGTATAGTTTGACAAACTTCCTGTATGATAATTGGCAGTGGCAGGTTGCCACTAAATGTCAGCATTATGGTATGACCGTGTAATGTTCTATGTAGATGCAAGACGTAGTACCCAGCTATAGTAGACATGTGATGTTGCAAGTAAGTGATAGAGGTATTCTTACAGTTGAGTTTTAGTTTTGAGGTCAAGGAATGTTCCTACTACATTGTATTGCTTTTGTGCAACATGGGTTTCATTTTTTTTTGTTGTCACATTAGGAAAAAATTGAACCCCAAAAGAGGCCGCTTCGTAATGCAAAAGCTTGGGTGGGAAAAGCCCTCTCAACTTACTAATTGGGCCAAGAATTGCATGATGAATTCAAAAATTCATCATCATTGTCGAATCTATCTCCATGATCTCGTAAATTTAGGTGGAAAGAGCCTTTTCAACTCACTAATTGGGCTATGAATTGCACAATGAATTCAAAAATTTGTAATCATTACCCAATCCATCTCCATGATCTTATAAATCTCATGATGGTTTCATCATGAAGAATGGAGCACACGCCAAGTGGTGGTACTAATGAGGACGTGGCCATTTTCATATTCATTCAATTAGTATAAAAATTAGTAAGAAAACTCAAGGCCTCTTTGTGGGTTCAATTTTTTCCTAATGATTTTGTGGTGCTTGGGTGATTTTTGTGTCTGCTTGCAAATTGATTGTTGTGTAGAAATGAGTTTTTTTTGGCACGCAAGACTCAATCAGTACCTCAAGTGAAATAGCCCTCTCATTCTCATAATGTGATGTCGTTGATAAAAGTTCCAGCACGTAGATGTGGTATCATTATGATCGAAAGCACTTAGATCTCATATTGTTGTAATAACATTCACTTGTGATATCGCTGGATAAATGTTGTCTTATACTACATTGCTTGTAATCTAGTATGCATTCAATTCCACTTTTAACTTAGGCATCGGAGTGTGTCATTGTATTGATTGCAGGTGACATCATGACAATGATTTAGTTCCAAAAAAAGTAGCTTCTTTGTAATTGATTGTCTAGGGGGTTGTGAGAGATTCTAGTTGCAAAATAGAATTGTAGTAACGTATCTTACATTATTATCTTGCATTACATAGTTGCTTACATTGTATTAAGTTCTCAGACATGTTTCCAGCATTGTACTAAATCAAGCATCAGAGTACGTGTGTTTGTTTTGCAGGTCTAGTTTGGGAAGTTGCAAAGCTAGGAGAAGTAGGAACATTTTTCTTGAAGCTATAGTTTTTATTGGACATTTGCGTTTCCGCCAAAAATGATTCATCTTTTGTTTCAATGAAATTGTCATTTTTATGTTGGATGTTTGCTTTGTGTTGTTGAAATCTCTATAAAATTTTGCAATAATTGATAAAATGTAGCCTAAAACAATTCAATTGTGCAACTTTAGTAGCCCAGACTCCACCAATCCCAAGTCGTCATTTCTTGCGACAACCAACTCTAAAAAGTAACCCACTAACATCAAATCCCAAAGCAAAAATTTAATTTGGAGCCTGTACCTTTTGGGAAGAAATGCCACATTAAATATTAAAAAAAAAGCCAGAATGCCTATTCACACTTTGTGTCCATAGGAAAACAAGCACCCATCCCAAATGAAAAACAACAACTTGTTGTGTACTACTCCAAATCATGACCACAATTACTTAATATTTGTTCCATTAGTGTTTTATAAAGAAAACATGGATATTATTTAGAAAAAAAGGGAGTAACTTTTTGGAGGTAAGGCAACCTAATTGTTAAGTCAAATCTGTGAAGAGCAGGAGGGCAGAAATAATGAGATGCTTCATCTTCCGAGCCAATAAATACAGAGCCAATGTACAGACAAATGACGTGGCAAGCGGCCAGATCAGGATTTGCGGACGTCGATTAGGACACCTGGATGGGAAACAAAAGAGCCTCCTCCACCTCCGAAACAAAAGCTGTGGGCTCTGTGAGAAGAAGACAGACCCCGCAGTCTTTCTGGAGAAGACGAAGGCGATCTGCTGCCATCGGCGTCGCCAGGACCACCTTCCGAAGCTTCAATTCTCCACTGTCACTACTACCATTCATGGCTTTGTTGTCTCCCTAGTTCCGTTCTCTCACACAATGCACAAAGCTATGGGTGGGTCAGAACTCTTCTCCTCGTGCTCGCATCTCTCCTTTCAGAATCAGAGCTTCAGTTGGGTTTTCGCTCTTGTAGGTCTTGGTTTCAGGGCACCTGGGTGGGTGTCTCTGCTGCGATCGTGGTGTGGTCGAGACGGTGGCATTCCTTGGATGAGCGTGAAAATGATAGTTGTTGCTGGCTTTGGTTGATTTTCGTTTCGTTTCGTTTCGTTTCGTTTTGGTTCGTTTCGATTTCTCTGGTTTTGGACCTTGTTTTCTGTAGCATTGTGGTTTTAGGGTTTGGATGAGATCGATTTGGTGATAGACTTTTGTGGGGGAGTTTAATGGTGGAATGCCTTGTTGATAGGGAGTCGATTTTGATTGTGGTGTTCACGGAGGATTTGTAGCTTTGTTGTCTCGTTTATTGCCTCGTTCATGATGCTTTGGGTCATCCAGAATTTCCTCATCTCTCTGCAATTTCGTTTATCTCTCATTTGGGTCTTGATTTAGGGGTATCATGGGGCTTCGGGGTCTTTTTCTGTTGCTATCTTGCTCTGATAAAGACGGTGACGTGCATGTGATTGCGTCTTATGACTGGTTTGAGAGCAGGCTGTTGATTTTTTCTCACATTGTGATTTTAGGGTTTGTGGAGGAGTTTGGTGTTGGAATGTCTGTCGGTACAGAGTAAATTTTGATTGTGGTGTTCATGAAGGATTTGTGGCTTTGTTGGCTCGCTGATTACCTCTTTCATGAAGCTACGCATCAGACAGAATTTACTCATCTCTCACGTTTTGAAAATTACGTTTTTCTCTCATTTAGGTCTTGGTTTGAGGGTATAATAGGGGATCAGGGTCTTTTGTGTTGTAATCGCGCTGTTGTGAAGACGTTGATGTGCATGCGATTGCGTGTTATGACTGGTTTGAGACCAAGCTGTTGATTTCTCTCACATTGTGATTTGGGGTTTAGTATTGGAGTCTGGGTCGGTGAATTCGTGGTTAGGATGATAATTTTGACAGTGTCGATTGTGTTCTGCAGCTGCGAAGCAGAAGGCGAGTCGAAGCTCCCAGCACTTTCGTGCGAAGGCGACCAACCGGGTGGACGATCTGCAGGGCATGGTATCGGAGTTGCAGCAGGCGCGGCGAGAGGGTCGGTTGAAGGATGTGGCGCTCTTGGAGGAGCAGATGCATCAGATGCTCCGCGAGTGGAAAGCGGAGCTGCGGGAGGCTTCGCCGGCTTCTTCCTTGCTGGTAGGTACACACCTTATGGGATATGCAATCTCTAGTTGTGTGAATCGTAAATGAGTTCTGACCTTTGTGCAGCAAATTGGAAGGTTTATGCTCGCCGGGGCTTTCTCCATCTCTGTTTGTGTGAACCCTGAATGAATTCTGAGCTTTGTGCAGCAAATTGCAAGTCCGAGTTAGTCGGGACTTTCTATATCTCTATTTGTGTGAACCGTAATTGAGTTCTGATTTTTGTGCAGCAAATTGCAAGCCCAAGCTCGTCCGAGCTTTCCTCCGACATGGAGCGGTTGTTGCAGTTGAACGACGAGGACGATGATGCCACCAGCAAAGCAGCTCCGATGCCGTCAGAAATGGAGCAAGAGCCCTTCAATCCTCAACCGGAAGCCTCTTCCCCACATCAGGTATTGACGTTCAATTTTGGCACATGTTTAAACCACACTCATTTTCGTAAAGCTCTGATTTTCTAGGCCAAGGTTAGCCACTTTTTTTCAGATTAAGGTTAAGGAAGAAGATACTATCTATGTTACTTTTAAGCATTTTAACTTATTTAGGAGTGGACTTTCATAAGGAGATCGCTATAGATCTGTGGACAGATCGCTTAGGTTACAAGAGCCAAACTACCTTGAGATCAAATTTTCATCACCGTGTATGGATTTCTGATGCAATTTCAAAGTAGGAGTTTGTAGATCGCTATGAGTGATAGTAGACCCTATGTTCATGCAAAGATTAGTGGCCATAGACATTTAGCCAAGTTATGCTTTCAACCAACTTGGTAATTGATGGCCATTCAAGGGTATGAATAGATGATTTGCTGTTGGTAGCAGGGTTTAGTATGTGAGACGGGATGAGGTCCTTAACGGTTTTTGGTGTCCTACTTGTTTTCAGTCATCTGGTTTGACCTTCAAATTTTGGGATTCTAACCCTAAAGTTTCCACCAGATGCATGATGCTCTGATTTCTCTAGACCAAGTGTAGTCACTTTTTATTCAGATTAGGGTTTCATTAGTGGGTTAGGGTTAGGGTTTCCCTTTCTCGCTCGTTTCTGTATTAATTGTCGAAATTCTAATTTTAGTGCGTGTGTTGTGTGTTGTGGTGTAGGAAGCTGTAGTCTCAGAAGCTTTCGCAAGGATAGAGCGGACTCTTCAAGACAATGCTCTATCAAACGTGCCAGCTGGAACAAGTTCAGGACATTATGGGGACGTCCTTCAATCCCCATCTGTGCCACACCAAAATCTTGCAGTCCACACTGACCATTCTTCGAGGGGAGCTATTGTACCTTCATTATCAGCTTATTTGCACCCAAAATGCGCTTTGTGGGATTGCCCTAGGCCTGCTCGAGGTGGTAACGAAGGCACTTACTACTGCAGTAGTTTCCATGAGGATCTGGCCATTAATGAAGGCGCTCCAGGAATGGTCCCAGTTGTGAGACCCGGGGGCATAGACTTGAAAGATGGTCCTCTTTTTGCAGCACTTGCAGCACGAGTTGATGGGCATGCTGTTGGAATTCCTGAATTGCAAGGGGCGGCTACTTCCAAGTCGCCATGGAATGCGACAGGTGAGAGCAACCATCTTCTTGTTCTGTATTTTGGTTCAGAAATTGGGTACATAGTTTTCCTGGATCTGCTAGAATACGCAGATTAGTTGAAAGCATTGCTGGGTTTTGTGTCAAAGTAACTCAATTTTATCTTGCTGTGCTATCGATGACTCTGTCTGGTTTTGCGTGCCTGGAGTCTGGTTGTATTGACATGACTAGTGATCGTAGTATTAGATCACTAGTTTTCTGTTTTCATAGGAGTGATGTTTGTGTTGCATGCTAGATAGTGTGACGTTAGGTGTCAGTCAATCTGCTTCTATTTCTCTTATTGCAGATGGCCTGCTTCTTATGCTGGTGCTATGTACAATTTGTTGTGAAGCTAACCAAATTGTTTGATTGCAGATCTTTTCGATATAGCTGTTCATCCTGGTGAGACCTTGCGTGAGTGGCTATTTTTTGACAAACCTCGGCGTGCATTTGAGAGCGGAACACGGAAACAGCGATCACTACCTGATTACGGGGGCCGTGGTTGGCACGAGTCAAGGAAGCAAGTGATGAAGGACTTGGGAGGATTGAAGCGCTCGTACTACATGGATCCGCAGCCTGAGGGCCTCAATGAATGGCACATGTACGAATACGAGCTCACAACTTGCACGGATTGTGCCCTTTACAGGCTGGAGCTGAAGCAAGTGGACGCTTCGAAAAAGAGTGGGAAAGCCAAAGCACAGACGGATACTTCTGTTACTTCACTCCAGCATCAAATTGGTCTTCTATCAGCAGATTTATCACAAATTGGCGGACAGAATGTGCCTAGCAGTAAAGGTGATTCACGGGGAAGAGCCAAGCCTTCTCAAAAGAGAGGCGCAACTAAGAATGCTGGAACAGGACCATTAGTTGACCGGTCATCAAGGGAGACGACACCCTTGAATCATTCTGCTGAGCTTCAATGATGCTGTTTCTCCCAATACCCCTGGCCGGCCATCTGTGAGCTTTTCACATTTTTCATGTTTTCCAGCAGTAATCAATCAATCCCAACAGGAGAATCTGCTGGACTTTCAAAGGCATATACTAAATGAAGGATGGACTTTTTTTTTTCCTTACCAAATGCAGGTTCTGACAAGGATTACCTTTGTTGCTAGCCTGCTGGCTTCATTCTGGGTAATGAGCCATTCTGTAAATCTACACCCTAGTGCAGGAGATTTCCAAAAAGGTCAGCTTCATTTTCAGCCAAACTACGATAGGTATTCACATTTGGTTTTGATACCGGCGGTTCAGTGTTCTTGCTATAGGCTAATTGTACATGAGAAGAGTAGGCATGCTTCAGTTCGGCTGCTATCAGGCTTGTAGACTAGATTAATTAATGGTGACGTTGTATTACAGTAGCATTGGAAGGGACGATTTTGTTTGTCGTCGTTTTTTTATCCTAAATCCTGCCCATCAGCTCATGAGAGCTGCTGTATAAATATGTAGAAAGTTTTTTCATGAGTGGCGACGGGATCTTGAATCTTCCAGTGGCTCTTAAATGACCAGTTTACAGATAAACTACTGTGTCAATTTCACCCCGTGTCATGAAATTGATGAGGAAGTGATGAGGTTGAAGGGACCAGACCTCTATGCTCTCTTTTGCTTTTCAATGTTTTGTTTTGTAATGTTTTGTACTTCTGATGTACTAATATTGCTGTTAGTGGTCTACTGGTCTTATGTTTAGACGTTCTGGAAGAAAGTGAACCGTGATCGGTATGCATACCATTATTCAGGCAACAATGAGCTATGGATGTCTTTCAGAGTCATTAAAGTCACTAAGGGTCTGTTCCCACCGAGTTGTAGATAGGAACTTTGTGATTAGATAAAGGGCCGCCTCGAACAAAGAGAAGGACAGTTCATTGAGTAGCAGGCTCGGAACCAGCCCTGAGGACTAGTCCAGCACTTTCCATCACTCATTCCTTGTCTGTTACAGCTGATATCTGGTTTCACTCTCGTGTTTCCGCAAGAGCTTGTGGCGAATAGTGGGGCTTCAAGGCGCCTCGCCAAAGGGTTTGACTGACCTCTTCACTCCATATTCTATGGCACTGACAATCCCTTCTACGCCATCGTCAAGGCAGTGACCCCACCTGGCCTCAAATAACCTCACAAATAATTTGAACCACAGTTAATCCTTTACTTGTATCAAAAAAATTGAAAATGAAATCATATTCCAACTACAATAAAGTCCCTTTTCTTGTGTGTAGAGAATTGGGAGATAAGCTTTTCAACTTTGTTAATTTTTGAGTGAGAAGTGAAGCTGACTATATACACATGGGGTGGTAGGACGCAGAACAAACAATGTGGGATAAGTATAAGCTTAACACTCATAGTTAATTCAAAGTTCATTCTATTATGCCTACTTTTGAATTAACTATGAGTGTTGAGTTCCTACTTACATTAATTTTACTTATCCCACATTGTTTGTTCTACCTTTTACCACCCCATGTGTATATAATGAACTTCTCTTCATCCAGAAAACTCAAAATAAGTTGGGAGTGCTTTTGAAACAATTTTAGGTAATGCATTGAAAGTTAAATTTTTGTAATTTTTATTGCAAAACCCTCAAACTGTTTTCATTTAATATCCATTTAGCGCCCCGGCTTGGCGCGTCAGCCATGGGGCAGAGTCCTACTCTCCAAATCCACACGCCAAGGCTGCACTTGACGCCCCTACTTGAAGTGCAGCTGTGGCGATGCTCTGAACTACTGACGTTTTCTACCTGAGCGACCTTACCTGAGCACCGGCTTAGCACCCACGCAGGCTCGGCAAATATGCTAATGTAGTGGGAACCCCCCCTCCACTTTTACCTGTTTCTATCCTAATATTGTTGATATAATGACTGGTGGGAACAGACCCTAAGACTTGATGTTGTCGATCTGATATTTACCAAATCACCATGCAGTCTCTACTAAAATCTGAAGTATTTGAAGTATTTAGATCTTTTTGCAAAGTAGAATTTGAGTTACGGGGTTTGAAACCTTGAAATAAATATTGTGATTTTCTTGGTCATATTTCACACATACATTATTTTTAGACTCCAATTTTTTAGCCAAGATCCTCATACTAGTTAAGAATAAGATCCTATTGTTAAAAATTCTAAATTTTTTTTGGTAATTTTCATAGTATTTTCTAATTTTTGATCTAAAGAACCATTTAGGGATTGAATATTCTTTATTAAAAGTGACCCTTAACTATTTTTAAAAGAATATAACTTGACCCTCAACTATTTTTAAAACCCTTTAAAGTATGATTCTTCAACATTCCATCTAGCATGACCTCCAAGTATCTTTTAAAACCCTTTAAAGTACAAAGAACAAAAAGTAGAAATACTTTGGTCTTCAGATGATCAACACAATTGAAAATGATGTTGGAGACAATGATTCTCGGCCACCATCTGAATGTCCAAAATCACTACCAACTTCAAAAAATTGTAACCATCTTTCATAAGCTTGGACACAAGTAAGTTGTTGTATTCCTACAAACTACATCACATAAAGATAGATTGAGATTGCACCTAAAACATCAAAAAAATTTAGTCTAGCTTTGGCAAGTTTTGAAATGTTAAGATATTTCTACAAACTACACCACATAAATATAGATAGGAACTATCAGCTGCTCCAAAAACTAGCCTTCACCAAACTTTGACACAAAAAAAAAATGTTCCAATAGGACTACTATCAACTTACTCCATATGAAGATAGCAAACTACTTCTCATCTAAAAGCCACAGTCTTCGACAAGCAATTACAGAGTAACCAATTGAGGTACTTCAACATACCATGCCACAAATACACAAAGAAAAAAGCAAGACTTAGTGTCTTTGACAGAGTCTATAGTCTTCAATCGTGCAAGATACAGACAGCGGTGGAGCTTCAACGTTCCAACATCAAATTAGTCCAAGTAACTTCAAAGTTAAAGTTTTGCGCAGTGACTAGATCTTTTAGCTCTAGACCTGGCTTGTGAGTCTGTCTATCAATTTTATTCTTTTAATTTTGGCTAGATATTTGAAGCCTTGAAACATCTATTCACCTTTCTATCTCATGACAAATGATACTAGTGGAGCGTGTGAGCGAGCTCATCTATCTCAATCCTGGTGACACAAAGTCCATCAATTCATCTCCACAACAGCTTATGCCATCTCTTTTTTCTTTCAGTAGTATTGGACAATTCAATGAAACTTTTGCACGACGGAATAATGAGAAAGCCAATAACTCGTTTGTAGAAATGAGCGCAACTTCAATTTTATTCTGTACATGAAGCTACAACAATATTCAACAACGTTAGTAGTTTAGCAGTAGAGCAGCTAACAACATGTATCAGTGATGCTCTTCAATCTCAATCTTTGGATTATAGGTAGAAACTATCCTAGTGCATGGTGTCAGGACTATGTACTAAAGAGGTTCATGCATTTAGAGAGGCCACAAACACTATAAACGTTTAATTTTGCTTTCCATCTTGAATATTGCAGAGGTCCACCTACTATTTTCAAACTTTGTTATTGCATATTATGCAATAAGAGAGGATGCACTAAGAAAGGTTCTACCTACAACAAAGAAAAGGTGTTATTGCAAGGAGATGCAAATAGTGTAGAAAATCTAGTAAGGTAAGAGGATCATTGATAAAGCGCCCATTTAAGAGCTGAACCCTGAATTTGGGGATGTGAAACTTCTTTAAATATTTTTCAGTAAACTTTCCTTGAAAGACAAGTGGAATTGGCATCTAGCTCAAGTCATTTTTATTTTTTTTGGAGCTTTGTGGAATTAGTTACGAATTTTCAAAGTTGAATTTGCTTAGGGCTCTAAAATCGCCTACTTCTATCAAATATACACTATTTGAAAATTGTTGGTACAAAGAAAAAGCAACATGTACAAATTGTATAAATTTTAAGAGGTGGGAAATTTTAGAGCTTGAAGACTTTTAAAATCTCCTACCTTAACCCCTAAAGCCTAGAGGGTGATTTTTGTCAAAAATCACTCAAAACTACCACTTTTGTTGCGTTCACCTAAGAAAGCCCCCCAATGTTTTTGAAATCTAACTATAGTATCTTTTACTTATCTTGTTAAAGAACATGTGGTAAAAATTTCATCAAATTTGACCCTATAGATTGCAAGATATTTGCATCCAAAGTGAAAAAAACAAGTTTTATTGCAAATTGTTCAACTAGATTTTTTAGCTTTAAATCTTTTTAATTGAAAATTCTTATACTATTGATTTTAATTTTTAAAGTTATTATATTGAATATTTGATTTGAGAATATAAGAAAAAAAATCAACAAAAACACTTAATTTTCACTCACTAAAAAATTGTTAAGTAGAAGTAGGTTGAAAGTTGAAGGAAAAAATAAATTGTTAATAGCTCTAAGATGGAATTGAAATACAATAATTCCAACAATGAGATTGTTCTAGAAAGAAAACCTAACCTTGTCTAATTTTTTTTTGAAAATTGTAAAAATTGCATTCACAAATATATCCTATAATTTATTTTTTCAAAAATTAAGAAGATGCTTAGATTGCCCAAAAAACTAAGATTGTTGATAACTTTCTCATCACTAGTCCAAATAGAATGAATTAAAGCTTTGAATATAGACAAATATATAAAATTTTAGGAAATTAAAAAATATATATTTTGACTTTTTCTAATTTTTTTGTATTGCCTATTGATCTCCATTTTTGGCTTATTGTGCCATAACTTTTTCTCCTGCACACTAATTGAAATATAAATTATATATCCACGAAGCTTTTATAAAACTGCACGTCCTCAAAAAGTTTCAAAAACATTCACTACAAATTGAGACAATAGGAATCTACCCAAACCCAAATTGTCCCTTGAGGAGACAAATGGTCCTTTAGGGGTTAAGGTAATTGCATTTATAATCTACACTAATAGCATCTAAGCATACTTACTATTATAGAACATATTGAATCTTATATGCAAGTGAAAAAGGATTCCAACTCAATTTAGCATGCATTATTTGGATACCATTTGAATAAGTAATGAAAATTCAAAGTATTGTTTGTAGGTGTATCAAAAAACTACTCAATTCTCGTACATTCATATTGATGAACATGAATACAAGTAAATCAAGCATGATGATAAATAGTGCACTTTACCTTACATTTGCAAATTTGAATGCAAATTAAAATGTTACTAGTGCATATAACTTTTCTAGACGAGGCATCTTGAAACATTGCCACTTTTAATGAAAATCAAATTGTACGGTAACCAGGGCATTTTTTTGTTTTTTTGTTGCCAAACTGCACCTTAAAAAATAATTTGGCTAAAAAATGCCAAAAATAATGCCAAAAAACTTGAATGAAATTGCCAATATATTTTGAATTAAAAAAATAAAAATCATGGATGAAATTGCTATATTATGAATGAAAACCAAATTATAGACATGTGATATGAGCTAATGTGGATGAATGTTGAAATTTGGAGCACCACTATAACATTTTATATTGCCACTTTGTCACTTCATAAAAAATGAAAAAAACAAACTTGATGGTAACTATATTTTGCTAATTGAGCTTTGCACTACAACTAGTTTTGTACATTTGACCATAAAGGTATAAATAATTTGCCAAAATCTTAACTATAGTAGTAGATCTAATTCTATAGGTAAAGGATATAAAAGGTTTAAGTAAACTCAAAACTATCTTTTGGTTATATTTTTGGACTAAATCCTAATCAACAAATTACATCTTCTTAGCTTCAAAACTATTTTTGTTAATTCCACCTTTAATAACCCTATAGATTTCCTTCACCTCCAACTATAAGAGAAATAGGTTGTTTTTCCTTTTCACCTCCTTTAGGTTGAAGCACAAGTATTGGAGTAGAAATATACAAAGGTAGAATAGAAGGTAAGATGTTGTTTTCCTTAGCATAAAATAAGTATACCTAATTGCAATCTCCATCCTAATTGTGCCACTGGATACACCCCTTTTTTTCTTTTGAAACCTAAATTTAGAATATTTAATCTTGTGGTACAATAAAGTAGGGATCACAATTAGGTTTACTTGCCTTAGTCATTTTCATAATAAGAGCTTTGCTTAGATGATTATTAGAAGGTTCTAGGGGTAGTTCCCTTATCCTTTAGAGTGGCTTGTAGTTTTACTTTGAATTGCTCTCATCTCAAGTGCCAAATGAATGTGCCTAACAATTATGTCAAATTTTATCCAACTAATTTTTCTAAGATTCTTGAGCTTGTCTTGTAACATTTATAGAATATGAACTAACTTTCAAAATTCATCATTGTAAACATTTTCAATAGTTTAAAGAATAAAAATATATTTCACCTTAAAAATCAACTTCCCAATTCATTATATAGTTCTTCAAGAATGAATTCAATAACAAAAAAATATCCAAAATCTTCAAAAATATCTATTGTTGAAATATCACATTTTAATCTCGTAGCCAATAAAATCTTCCTCAAGATCACTACTATCCAATTTTGAATTGATTTTAGCAAGAATTTTAAATTTTAGAGTTTTATTTAGTGTAATGGTAGATCCAATTCTACAAATATGATTAATAAATAATTGCTTACAACTTTTGTTTTAATGTCATCACTAAATGATTTTGGAAGGTACACTTCATAGTCAATTTAGAAATTTTGACTACCTCAAGTTCTTTTAGGGGTTCACCATGAAACAACAAGCCCTATTACTGTGGTCATCAATCATACAATTATCCTTTGACCAAATGATCTATGTTCCTCAACTATCAAAACATGCATTTCAAAAATTTGTTCATTGAGCATTTTTGTCATCTAAGTCCTTACTAGGTTAACTCCCTAATTACCCCCCTCCCCATTAACACATGACCATTGATTTCAAGCCTCACTATCCATTATTATGTTTTATGCCATTTTGCAACTAGATATGAATGAAAATTTTCATATTTACTTTTTGGAGATGAAATCCTATATCTACTACAAGTCATTAAATTTTCAAAAAATTTGGTAAAAATTTGAAATTATTGTAAATTTCTTAAAAAAAAAAAATCCTATCAAATACAAAATATACTAAAAAAAATCTGAAATTTTCACCATATATGTCTATTATATTATATTATATTCATCAAAATTTTCAATTAGAGTAGAAACTACACTTGATAAGCTTCATTTCATTAGTTGGACCAGCAAACTCAAAAAAACATCATTTTCATGGCTAAAATCCACATCAAGAGTAGATAGCAAGAAATCAAGCCAAAATACACTAGTAACATGGGTGATCCGTGGATTATGAGATTTTCTTTTTTAGAAAAGTCAACAATACCATAATGGAATTTGCAACCGACTATTCAATTCACTAAAAAAATGTCAGCTCAAGCAAATTCTTCAAAAAAACATTGGATGGAAAAAAAAAACAGTTTTTTTCTTTCCTCATTTATCCTAGAATCTCAAGTAAAGTCATTCACCAAACACTTATTATTCGTGTCCGTGGCATCGTTCTAGGGTTAAGTTGTTTGCATACTACATTACATTTCCCTCTTGAATGAATTTCATACACACTCGATGACTATTGCCGTGTAAGCAGCACCCACTGCACACGTGGGCCTTTCATCTACACTTGTCCAAGATTTTTGAACCAAAATATTACTCGTATGTAGATATGGGACCCCAGTTGCTTTCGGCAGGGAAGGTCAACCAGCCACTCCGTTGAATTTTTTCCCACTGGCTCTGTTCACACCAGGCAACAGTATTTTCTACAGCACTGTCGGGAAATTAGCTTCCCCCATAGTAGGGTACCCTAGCTAGTTTGCCCCATTGGCATTGTTGAAAATTTGGATTTTTTTTCCCTACATGAAGACAAATGTGAGAAATGGAGAGAGCAGTCAAATTTTTTTTGTTTTTTTTGACAAAGTATGAATTTGTAATGAATTTTTGAAGTGTGTTGCCCAACGGGGTGGGCCAAAAGAGTCTCTAGACTACCTCCAAAACCAACAAAAAGTGTATCCGTAATGATCATCTTACTCACCTAAAGTAGTCACAATATTTTCTAACATGGCCTCAATATGAAGGCCTCAGAAAGTCACTTCTTCTGATGAATTTACACTCAAAAGGTAGAAGTTCCTATTGCCTGATCACTCCATCACCATCATACAAGGCATTGATTGTGGCCACTAACTCAACCTAATGAATGGGTTGTTGAGTTTTATTGATTATTTCCCTTCGATTTCTAAATTGAACCAATTTTTCAAGTACAAAGTTCAAGTTATTTTTTCTATTTTTTACTCTAAATAGAAATATTATAGATTTTTCACCGATTTTTCACCGATGTTTTCAAATTGCAACCGTTTCTTTTCCCAATTCCATCAGCTGACTTTGCACAAGCCACCAATTCTTTTTTAACATAAAATGGGTCATTCCCTAGGTGTTTGCAATGGATCTTTTACTTGTCATAGGCCGGGTTATCTTAATTGCATAGGTGACAAATAAGAATCCAATACTCTAATAAGTCAAAGATGCAAACTTATACCCAATGTTCAGGATATTTTTTTCAACTTTACAAGCTCAATATTTTCCTTGAACCACCCTGTATGGAACCATTTTTTCAAACACCTAAGTCCGATGATGATTTTTTTCTATTCTTTATTGTAAGTAGAAACTTTATAGATTTTTTCACCGGTTTGGGGCCAATGTTTTCAAATTGCAACCACATTTTTCCCCCATTTCACCGGGATTCTGGGAAGGAGCGGTGCGACCGCCCCTGACAGTGTGAAAAGATCAAATATCCGCCTGTAGTCCAGTGACACGGCCTCCCTCCCAAACCCTCTCCTCCACGGCTTCTTCTCCCCCTTTTCCTTACCGTGTGTGTGTGGGGACCGCGGGCACCCATGACCGCGTGTCGCCCGCTGGGGTGCTTAGCTTGGACCGTAGCTGAAGGAATACCCCAAATAGCACCATGCCCACGAAGTGGGTCCAAGAGGGTAATTTGGGGTTCTCTTGGAGTAAAAGTAAAAACATGCCCCCTATTTTGAGCCGTGTCTAGGGTATATTTCAATTCTCTCCTAGCTAGTTTGGGGTCTTTGATTGCAAATCTTCTCTTCTATTAAGACAGGTGGTTTGTTTTGTTTGTTTGTTTTGTTTGTCACGTTGAGATCTCCCGGACCATGTGTCCCCTAGTCGCGTGCTTGGTGCCATCGGAAAGCCCTCGGTGAAGAGGGGTGCACTGGCTTGGTTTCGTCGCGTTCTGACATATGGTGTGAAAGTTGTGCATTTTTGAGTTATTTTTGGTTCTCAAAAATTAGAAAATTACTCTTTTTCATATTTTGGTCACGATCTTGGTATCGTCAGAAAGCTCTCAGCGAGGAGGGGTGCACCGGCTTGGTTTCGTCGCATTATGACTCACGGTGAGAAAGTTATGCATTTTTGAAGTATTTTTATGAACTAAATAATTAGAAATTTTCTTTTTTAATATTTTGGTCACAATTTTGGTATTGTCGGAAAGCTCTCGACGAGGAGGGGTGCATGGGCTTGGTTTCGTGGCATTCCGACTCACGGTAAGAAAGTTATGGATTTTTGAGTTGGTTTTGGTTTAAAAAAATTTAGAAAATTACTTTTATTTTTGTTTTGATTGTGGCAATGCCACATGGCACTCTAGTTCCTATTAAGACAGCATGTTTGTTTTGTTTTATTTGTTTTGTTTTGTTTTGTTTTGTTTTGTCACGTTGAGATTTCCCAGACCGTGTGTCCCCTAGTCGCGTGCTTGGACCGTCGGAAAGCCCTCGGCGAGAAGGGGTGCACGGGCTTGGTTTCGTGGCATTCCAACTCACAGTAAGAAAGTTATTGAATTTTGAAGTATTTTTATGAACTAAAAGATTAGAAAAATTCTTTTTTAATATTTTGGTCACAATTTTGGTATCATTGGAAAGCTCTCGATGAGGAGGGGTGCACAAGCTTGGTTTCGTGGCATTCCAATTGACGGTGAGAAAGTTATGGATTTTTGAGTTGTTTTTTGTTCTAAAAAAATTAAAAAATTACTTTTACTTCTGTTTTGATTATGGCAACGCCACAGGGCACTCTAGTCTCTTCTTCTATTAAGACAGGTGGTTTCTTTTCTTTTGTTTGTTTTCTTTTGTTTGTCACGTTGAGATCTCCCAGATCGTGCGTCCCCCACTCGCGTGCTTTGTACTGTCGGAAAGCCCTCGGCGAGGAGGGGTGCACCGGCTTGGTTTCGTGGCGTTCCAACTCACGGTGTGAAAGTTATTGAATTTTGAAGTATTTTTATGAACTAAATAATTAGAACATTAGTTTTACTTATATTTTGGTCACAATCTTGGTACCGTCGGAAAGCCCTTGGCAAGGAGGGGTGCACGAGCTTTGTTTCGTGGCATTCCGACTGACGGTGAGAAAGTTATGGATTTTTGAGTTGTTTTTGGTTCTAAAAAAATTAGAAAATTATTCTTTTTTATATTTTGGTCACAATTTTAGTACAGTCGGAAAGCTCTCGGCAAGGAGGGGTGCACATGCTTGGTTTCATGGCATTCCAACTCACAGTGAGAAAGTTATGGATTTTTGAGTTGTTTTTGGTTCTAAAAAAATTAGAAAATTACTTTTGTTTTGATTGTGGCAACGCCACAGGGCACTCTAGTCTCTTCTATTAAGATAGGTGGTTTGTTTTGTTTTGTTTGTCATGTTGAGATCTCCTGGACCATGCATCCCCCGGTCATGTGCTTGGTACCACCGGAAAGCTCTCAGCGAGGAGGGGTGCCCGGCTTGGTATCGTGGCATTCGGACGTATGGTGTGGAAGTTGTACATTTTTGAGTTATTTTTGGTTTTGAAAAATTTAAAAATTACTTTTATTTATATTTTGGTCACGATCTTGGTACCGTCGGAAAGCCCTCGGCAAGGAGGGGTGCACCGGCTTAGGTATGTGGTGTTCTGACTCATGGTGTGAAAGTTATTGAATTTTGAAGTATTTTTATGAACTAAAAAATTAAAAAATTATTTTTTCTTATATTTTGGTCACAATTTTAGTACCATCGGAAAGCTCTCAGCAAGGAGGGGTGCACAGGTTTGGTTTTGTGGTATTCTGACTCACGATGAGAAAGTTATGGATTTTTAGTTGTTTTTTTATTTTAAAAATTAGAAATTTACTTTTACTTTTGTTTTGATTGTGGCAACGCCACAGGGCACTCTAGTATGGATTCAAAATTTGCAAAAAAAAATCCATACCTTAAATTTGTTTGTTTGCTTTGTTTTGTTTGTTACGTAGAGATCTCCTAGACTGTGCGTCCCTTGCTCGCGTTCTTGGTACCATCGGAAAGCTCTTGGCAAAGAGGGGTGCACGGGCTTTGTTCTGTGGTGTTTGAACCTACGGTGAGAAAGTTATTGAATTTTGAAGTTTTTATGAACTAAAAAATTAGATAATTACTTTTACTTTTGTTTTGATTGTGGCAATGGCAGAGGACACACTACAATAAGGTAGTCGATCCATAAAGCGAGCATCTAAGGACTAAAACCAAATTTTGGGCAGGTGAAACTTCTCAAAATATTTTTCAATAAATTTTCCTTGAAAGAAAAGAAGAATTGGCATCTAACCCAAGTTGTTTCATATTTTTTTGGATCATTTTTGAATTAGTTATGCATTTTCAAACGAGATGTGGTATAGGTCCCTATTTATGTCCCTAGAGCTTCCATGAACTATTCACTTGCAACTTCTGAAGATAAATGGGAAAGCAAAGAGTATAATTGGCTTTTGTCTTTAACAATGTTTTTTTCTTTCTTTCCATTCATTCAAGGACTACAAAGGTCCATTTAAGAACCACTTCATATCTATTCACAACCACCTAAGGTAGAACTACCCATTACCATACAGATTTGCAATCTAAGTACTTTTGAGAAGCTATTTATGAGCTCTCATATTTTTCAGAGATTGAATTGTTTGAGAGAAGTCAGTTGCAAAAAGAATGAAGACATTCCGACAAGAATTGAATTTTTTTGTGATTTTCCAAAGCTAAAATATTAAACTATGAGTAAGACCCTTGTTGAAGCATAATCAGACCATTGTTGAAGGGTGGGCTGATGTGTCCGCTCCCCAGTGCATTGCCATTATGATAATGGATTAGTAAGATTGTGGTAATAGATGGGGCCAGTGACAAAAATGGGAGGAATGTATAGGTGGCGGAATTGGGTAAATGGTGGTATTGGGCAGTTCTACCTTACTACAATGAGTATGGGTGAGAAATATGATCGTCCAAGCCTCCTACCTTAACCCCTAAGCGCCCAGCGCAAATTCCAAAAGCAAGCTACAAATTGTCACTCAAGTAGACCCCAATGATTAAAAAATAAGATCCAAGAGACATGACCGTTTAGATTGCAAGAGAGGTAGGGAGGGCATCTTTAGAGAAATTTGTTGAAGTTTTCACCATACAACCTAGGACATTATAATGGTCAAATGTCTCATAGTAGGAGGCCATTGGGGCGCTCAGGGGTTAAGGTATGTTTTGCACTTGGTGTTAAAAGTGTTGTTACTGAGGATTGTAGGAATGAATCTAGACCTATTTTGGACCAGATTCACATTCCAAACAACGCCTCAAACACCAAGTGTGAACATACCTTTAGTTCACGTGAAAAGTAAAAAATTCCTGCGTTTTCCCCCGGGGGAAATCCAGCCTGCTGGGCCCATTTCGTGGGTCCCCCGAAGGAATAGGCTTATGAGGAGCTGCAGCCCAGATCCGGATCTGCCTACTGCTCAGATTCCTTCCCGATTCCCCGCCTGGTTTCGAAGATTTTCTCAGAACTGCGGTTCCGACTTCCGACGTGATGGGAAGTCAGCTGGAGCTTAGCCACACTGATTTCTCGAAGGCACACTATTTGATCTCGGTGACGTCACGCGAGGAGAAGGGGGTTCAAAGTGTCGGAGGAAGGCCTTCTGGGAAGGGAGTCTCGTAGAAACGAGGAATGAGCATCTACAGTAAGGGAGTGGCTGACCTTAAACTCCTCAGAGAGTCGGCATCACGGCTGATTTTTTCCATTTTTTTTCCATTTTTTTATGAAGGGCCAAAGCGACTATATAAAATATTACTAGTGTGTCTTGTGCCGTTGCCACAGTTAAAACAAAAGTAAAAGTAATTTTCTAATTTTTTAGTCCATAAAAACTTCAAAATTTAATAACTTTCTCACCATAGGTTCAAACACCATGAAACAAAGCCCGTGCATCCCTCCTTGTTGAGGGCTTTCCGACGATACCAAGGCTTGGTCGCATGGTACATGAAATCTCAACGTAACAAACAAAACAAGCAACCAAATTTAAGGTATTGATTTGAGGTATTGACTAGCCTTGTGCAGTTGATACAATCAAAATAAAAGTAAGAGTAATTTTCTAATTTTTTAGTTCATAAAAACTTCAAAATTCAATAACTTTCTCACCGTAGGTTCAAACACCATTTGCTTGTGCACCCCTCCTTGCCGAGAGCTTTTTGACAGTACCAAGAACGCGAGTAGGGGACATATGGTCTGGAAGATCTCAACGTAACAAACAAAACAAAACAAATAGCCAAACTTAAGGTATAAATAGTGGTGCTTGCATAGAAAACATCACATGAACACCAGCTCATGTCACATGTGTAGAATTTTGTGTCCATCCACAATTTGGTGATTTCATCCAAGATTCATTTTTAATTTGAAGTTTTCTGGCAAAAAAACATTGTCATTTCTTGCCATTTTATAGCGGCAACCACTGTTTGGATTGTGAATGTTTTTGAACTAGGGCTATGGAAACCAATGAAGTACATCAAAGTATATTGAAAAAGCAATTTTTATCTATTTTTTTTTTCTATGCAATTTGAAGCAAAAGAAAATAATACGAGCATAGCAATGCCCTAAATAGCCAATTTGATTACTTACTCAAGTTCTAAATAGAAGACTGGTGGTTGCATACACAAATTTGGTTTGTTGTTTGGCAAAAAATAGAGGTTAATTTTTTGTACATGACAACTTTATCGGTTAATCTTTTACATGATGATCCACTTGTCAATTCTAGGTTGAAATAGTGGAATTTGAAATACTACTAGATTTCTTTGATTTCAAAAACAAATGAACTATAACATTAACCTGTAAAGGAGAATAACTATATTTTCAACAAAAACACTCCCAAACTGCCATTTCTAGTACAAGCATCAATTTTTTTTTAAATATATATTTTTGGACACATGTAACCGTAGGATTTTGTATTACATTGGTTTGAGAAGATGTCGAAATAGTTTCAAAAATTTCCACCTAGATTGCAAGATATTAGTATTTGAAGTAACATAAATTGTTTTTTGGGCCCTGCAAAAAACTAGACAATTGCACTTTGCAAGATCACATTTGTATGAAAAAATGTTCAAAATGATGGTGCTTCTTTGGATTCATTCTCCAAGGCAAGTTGCCTATATATGAAAAATTTTAGATCATTTGAAATTGTACAACATATAGGAAAAAATAGTAGGTAGAAAGAAGTAGAGAATGATTTAAAAGGCAAAATTGTTGAGAATTTTGTTCTAGAATTGAAAAATGCTAATCTCAATGGTTGAAATGTTGTAATAAACAATCTACATCATTCAATTTTTTTTTATTCAAAAAATATTAAAAATTGAATAAAATGAAATACTTCAATGTTTATGTTAGAGTAGAGAATCCATAATTGCCCACAAACTAAAACCATTTAACACATAGGAATATAAGAATGAATTTAGACCTACATTTAGACTGAATTCCCATTACTTTATTGCAAATATCACCCCTAACACCAAGTAGGAACACACATGCTTCTTATATCTCTACTAAGGTAGGACTACCCAATACCATTATTTACCCAATTTTGCCACCTACATGTTCATCCCATTTCCGTCAGTGATCTATCTATAACCACAATCTTATCAATCCTTCATCATGATGGCAATGCACTTGGGAAGCAAACACATTAGCCTACGCTTCAACAATGGTCTAGTCATGCTTCAACAAGGGTTTATTCACAATTTAACATTTCAGCTTTGAAAAATCACAAAAGATTCAAATCTTGTCGAATGTCTTAATTCTTTTTGCAATTGGCTTCTCTTAAAAAATTCAATCTTTGAAAAACATGAGAGCTGGTAAATAGCTTCTCCAAAGTACTTAAGATAGAAGAACCTATTTCGGATAGGCCTCCCATCATGGTTGCATAGGTTGACCTATTGTAGACAATAGTTGAATGCACTTATTATTGAGAAAGATTCTCTGTTTGTATCTTCTCACCCATTCATCTTTTTTTTTTTTTTAGCTTTGGGAAATGTGCCAAAGGTAACCAAAATAGGTGAGTCTATAAAACTAGAATGGATCGGGATGGAAAATCCTCTTTTATATTCAATAACATATTCATTCTAAGAGAAAAAATTCCGTTTTTTTTTTGCATTCTTCAGCAACCTTACTTTTATACACCTTGAATTAGTTCCTCCATGACTTTCCCAAATCATACACATTGAAATGTTTAAGTTATTCAAAATAAGTTCTTCTACCTTAGATACCAAATGTGTGTGGTAATGGATAGTAAGGTAAACCAACTCAATGTGGTGAGAATGAGGAGTTTGGCATCATCTTGTTCCTGAAATTTTTCAATTTTTTCCTCACATTAGTACAAGTGTGAGAAACAGCAAGTGCAATTAAAATTAAATAATTTTTGACAAAGTATGAATTCGCTAGGAATTTCTGAAGCATTCAACCCAAAAGAGTCTGTAGACTACCTTAAGACCAATAAAATCTGAATCTATAATGCTCAACTCACTGCCTAATGCAGTCAAAATATTTTCTATTACAGAAGGCCAAAAAAGTCAATTTTTACAATGGACTTCACATTAAAAACTCAGAAATTCCTAATGAAGTCAAATGTTCACTCCATTGCTGTCATGTAAGACATGCATTGTGGCCCACATCTCACATAATCAAAAAAATCCACAATGGGTTATTTCCTAGGCGACTGCAATGGGTCATTTGCCCACAATGGATAGTTGTGATTTAGCTCACTATTGACTTATCTTCTCTTTCCCTTTGCTGATTCAGCTCCACACGTGAGCTTTCACTCTTCCCCGACACCACTCCCACTCCATTGCTTTTAAAATAAAAATAAAAAAATTTCATTGCCACTTCAATTAAGACTCTGATCAACAAAATCTTCCTTTTATGTTATTTAATTTCAAAATTTCAAAATTTTAAAATTCTAAAAGTTAAATTTTCCTTTTGTGTAAGTAAAAAAAACATAAGTTTTATCAAGGGTGCCGACTTTTTCACTTCATAAAGAAGAAGAAAACGTGCTGCAGTTAGTCAGTCGGCATGCCAACTGAAAAGGACTTCTTCCATCAAAACTACTGTAGCTTGGATTTCGAAGCCTCTTCGTTCTCTCCCTTGACGTGGCCGAGTCCCCACCACCGTTGGATCACACTGGTGGCGCATCCCCATCCGCCCGATCCATCCTCGTCACGTCACCGGTCCCGGCGCCGGTGCCGTTGGCGGTGCCCGGGTTCTCGAACGCGCTCCGGGGGAGGTCGATCCTTTATAACCCGCTTCGCGATTTCCTGACAAACCTTGCTTTCATACCTTGCAAGTCACACAATCCTAGCCGACTTCGTTTCACAAGCTTCACATTTTCTCTATTTGGTAAGGAAGTATTCGTAGTTTATTGCTCTGTGTTTTGCAAGGAGTTTGGCTATTGTCGGTTTGGGGAGATGAGATGAAATTTCGTTGCTTGAGGGAGGTTCTGTGTGTGATTAGCGGTTTGTGGATGTAAATTGTGGTGCGGGATTGGAAGCTCTGTTGGAGATTAGTTTCTGTTGCGTGTGTGTTTTGGTGATTGGAATTAAGATCTGGCTTGAGGTGGAGGTTTGATTGCTACGATCTTGTTCGCTTTTTCTGTACTCTTAGGGTTGATCTGTGTTCTTGTTTCTTGGAGGTTTTGAGATGTGGAGTTGGATTGTATGTTTTCTTGGAATTTTGGGTTGGCGCTTGTGTTTTTCTTTTAAGAATAGGGAATGGCGGTGATCGTTGACCCCTTCTGTGAGTCTTTTCTCTTTTTAGATTGAGATTTGGGGGACGAGTTTTGTTCTGTAGGTACCGGACCTTGAATTGCACGCCTGAGGATGTTCTTTACTTAGAATATACGTGAGGTGTCTTCTTCTGAGTAGCACTGGACCTGAGAATTTCTATTGTGAACGAATGGAGGCTCTCTTTCCTTGCGCTGTTTAGGCAAGAAAAGTTGGAGTCAAGTGATTGTAGACTCGGAAGTGCGTATTAATTTCACTTATGTGTGGTACATGTTCTGACAATCCTTGCTGTTGCATGAAATGCAGTGGGTTTGAAGTTCAGCGAAGATGGGGCAAGTACTGGGGTTGGTGAAGGTGGATCAGTCCACTGTGGGTGTGAAGGAGAAGTGGGGAAAATTTGTGACGGTTGTGGGCCCTGGTTGCCACTGCATGCCATGGTGCTGTGGTGTCAATATTGCCGGGGTTTTGTCTCTTCGGGTGCAGCAGCTTGATGTTCGTTGCGAAACCAAGACGAAGGTAAATTTCGTTGGTTTTGTTGCAGTGAATTTTGCTGGTCGTTTCTTAGTCACTGAATCCGTTTTTGGCCGTGAGCACTTGTTTGCCTTGTCCATTCCCGCTTGACAACTCTCAATATTACAGCCGTTGTCTTTTAACTTGGCAACTAAAGTTAGATAGTTAGATGTTGGTTCACCTCCTTTTCCAATATCTTTGATGATGATTTTTGTGCAAGTGATGATTAGGATTTACGCTATTGTACGGTTTTGAATAACTTGTTTTTAAAGCATCTTCCTGACATCGATCTGATTCCAGTAATATTCTAAGATTATACGTGTGTGGTCGTTGTTTTTCAGGACAATGTCTTTGTGACTGTGGTTGCTTCCGTCCAATACCGTGCCCACGTCGAGACAGCAGAGGATGCTTTTTACAAGCTGACGAATCCTCGGGAGCAGATTAAGGCATACGTTTTTGATGGTAAGGAATTTTCTGGTGTGAAAGTGAGCATTCTTTTTTATGGTATTTGTTGCATCGTGCTATTTGAAATTCGTGCTTGTCATATCCCTGTAAAGTGCAGGCATGACATGTTGGAATTCAAAAAGTGTCTGATCACTTCTTCTGTGATTTTTTGATGACAGTCGTGAGGGCCAGCGTCCCTTTGATGATTCTGGACGACGTGTTTGAGCAGAAGAATGAGATTGCCAACAGCGTGAAGGAGGAGCTAGAGAAGGTACAGGGGTTTAAAACATTTGACCGAACTTGTTCGAAATGCGCACGTGTTTCAGCCTTACTATCCCATCCCACCTTTACAAGCTCCAATATTACATCCATTTTGTTAGTACTCACACGTAAATTGAATATAGTGAGGGTGAATGGCATCCCCCCCCCCTTTCAATGATCATTTTATGCAAAGAAATGAAGTTTAATGTACACTGTTCAAGAGTCACGTTCACTTTTAATCAATGCAGTGCACCACGTTGAAGCTATCGTCTCCTTTGCTTCTTTTAAATGATAACACCACGTCCAGCATTAGTAACACGTTGTTTCTGAAACACACCTTGCAGGCAATGAGGACATATGGGTATGAGATCGTGCAAACTCTTATCGTGGATATCGAGCCAGATGAGACTGTGAAGCGTGCAATGAATGAAATCAATGCGGGTAAGTGCTCACCATCTATACTTATTTCAAATCCATTGGAAATAAGAATGATGTCAACATTGTGACGCGACTGTGTACGTACCGGTTCTGGAGTTATCCTTCAATTCTTTTGGAGTTGGGGATGCCGACTTTGATTTTATGAAATAGCAAACTTGGATGTCGCAAATAATACTGTGAATCTGTTTGAGATAGCTTATCCTTGGGGAATTCAATCAGGAATATGAAATTGTATTTAAGGATGATTCCATTAAGTCAAAGAATTGGTTTTGGGTTATTATTAGACTGGGATGTGAGGATTTTGTCCCTAGCTATTGTTACAGAGTTGATAATAACAAACCTTCTGCTTGCTTGTGAACTTCAGCTGCGAGAATGAGGCTTGCAACGCTCGAGAAGGCCGAAGCCGAGAAGATCTTGCAGGTGAAACGGGCCGAGGCGGAAGCTGAATCGAAGTACCTGTCTGGTGTGGGTATTGCACGTCAAAGGCAAGCAATTGTTGACGGTTTGAGGGAGAGCGTATTGGCATTCTCTGACAATGTTCCCGGGACATCCCCGAAGGAAGTGATGGACATGGTCCTGGTGACTCAGTACTTCGACACGATGAGGGACATCGGTTCCCATTCCAAGAATTCGACAGTCTTCATTCCTCATGGAGTGGGTGGAGCTCGTGATGTGGCTGAACAGATCAGGAACGGATTGTTGCAGGGTGACGCTGGCAGCAGCAGGCCCCATGGCCATTGAGGCCCTTGGTTTTTGAGTTTTTGAGATTGGATTGTAGATAGTTTAGTTTCAAGTGCTTTGATGAATGTGTAAAGTTAGTATGAGTGTTTTGTTGACGATTACGTTAGATTTGTAACTTTTTTTGACATTTTACCGGTACTTTCGGAGGTGAAATTGTGGCGGATGAGGATTGCGCGACGGTGGCATGAGTGATCTCCCTGTATATTGAATAATGTGTCTGCTGCTTGTGAATCCCATGTGTCATCGACTTGGCGCTGTCTGGAGTACTATCTGTTATCCGGATTTGGGACTGCAAAGCATGTATTAATTAATTGCTATGTGTCTGTAATTCTCGATTTCGTATCTTCCGGTTAATCCTGAAAAAACGGTCTATGACCATATCATTGTCTCCGTATATTGCCATTTTTTGATTCTTAATAAAAAAAAATTATTCTTATTTTTCAAAGGGGGTATCCGGCATGTTTTCTGTGCGTCGAAGGATTTTACTGTAGTGTCTTCTTTGGGTGGGCTCCTGAAGTCTGAATTTTTTGTGTGATTTTTTCAAACTTTTATTTTGAAGATAGAAAACCACATTAGCTTTATAGGAATATCATTTTTCTTTCAAGCGATGCCTGAAAGCAAAAGGGTTGTCACCCTAAACTCACAAGGTAGTAGGTTGTAATTCCAACCCTCTTCTTCGAACTGCTCCTGCGAGAAGCTCTGGAATGAACATTAAGTGCTCTTGAAAGTGTTACATGGTGACCATAGAATGGTTTACTGATAACGTCAGATTGATTTCAAAGTTGTTAGATATTGGTTTTTGCTTAGCAAATGGATTGAATAAGATGCAAGGGTGGATCCATTTCAAAGGAAGTGGATGAGTGTCCATATAATTTTTGAAAAAAAGACTTGGCTTTGACATTTTCCTTCAACAAATGTAGAAAACAAATGTAGAAGAAACAAAATAATAATTGCACACAGTATGGGTTTGAGGGAGGGAATTCAAGGTTGTTTTAACAAGCATGCGCCAATGCTTTATAAGGAATTCAATGATTGGTTTTAGAGCCTACAATGAAATTAAAGAATCTTTATGGCATGGTGGAGTAATGTTTCCAGCCTCTTTTCCAAAGAAATTAGATTAAGCATAGTTCATAGTTGAAATGCAACAGTGTTTGTGATACAAAGAAGTCTTTTGCACATGATTTGTACTGGGTTTTGACAAAATTGTTGAAGCAAATATACAACTACAAGATTTTCGTAAAAACTCATTTCTAGCTACTTGTCGATGCTGCTCTATTTGAACGTATCATCAATGTGATTGACTAGTTGTATCTTAGCATCTATGTATTCAATGATTAGTAGGTAGTTGTTGTAATTGATGAGTGGGCATACTTGTTTGCAGAGACAAATCACTTTGTTGATGGAGTACATCGATGAAGATTTCGAAGGAAATAGTGACGACAGCAATGACAACAAGTAGCACAAATCAAGAAGTTGGAGGTCCAATGCTAGCAACCATGACATAGACTACAATGTGAAAGAAAAGAGCGATAATGAAGCCATTCAAGATGGTTTTGATTTGGTTGTCTAAGGACTGCGAGAGCAAACTGAAAATGCATTCAAGAATGCAAAGCTACTAGGTCCACCTACGAATGAAGACAGAGCTTAGAGCAATTCTACTTCTTACCTCCTTGATAAGAGCCATAGGGTTGTTGGCACCTCTATTGCATTTGCAGAAAATCATGTGATTGAGAAACCCACACCAATGAGATTGACGTCCCATGGTGATTGGATCAAGCCTAGCTATGCAATGCAAGAGAGACGTATAGACAACGATTACCAAAATCTTGATTTATAGCAGGGCCAATAGATCGATGATCAACTACTGCTTCAGAACACAGGCACACCGATGACTTCAAGACTTATCGCAACCAAATCAGCAACTTCAACAATCATAGAAGAAGAGGTGGTAGCGACGAGGGAGCTAGGCATCGATTTCATTGACAATGTTGATTTCGATATCTAAAATATGAAAAAAGATGGATGCAAAGACTTGTCATCAAGTCGCCGCAACTTCTGGGGTGACGAGGATGATTCTAGAGAGGATCTAAAAGAAAAAGAAGGCACAGGACTTTCCCGAAAGGTGCGCCAAAATTTGTATCTAATAGCTACAGATGTAAATAACTTGCATCCTCTGTCAATTTTGAAAAGGATTTTAAAAAAATGGAAATTAGACACAGAAACAACTACATGATGCTTTGGACAAAGTAGATGAGGGCATGTCACTAAAAACTGCCGCATGACTTCATGGCATCTCCATTAGCAGTTTTAGAGACCATCTTTATGGAAAAACTATGTCTAGGAAAAGGGGAAAAAGGGAAATTCTTAGTGATGAAGAAGAAGGCAAAATAATTAAATACCTCTTAGAAATGTAGAATAGAGGCTTCCCTCTTCACATGGGACAATCAAGAACAAAAGTGCATGCATTCACCCAAACAAGAGTTACAACTTTTAGAAATGAAGTACTTGGTAGGGGATGGGTTTGATGTTTCTTTAATAAACACCCTAAGCTTTTCTTATAAAAACCCCAAGCTTTAGAGCAAAATCGAGCGAGAGCATTATATCCTGCAAATGTGAGAAGTTTCTATAACAACTTGTTAGCTCTTTATGACAAATATGCTTATCTACCCCACCAAATTTGGAATTGCAATGAATTAGGCATTCAAGTTGGACAAGGAGGAGGTTGCTTTGTTTTAGTCAAACAAAGAATTAGAAATGTACACTTAGTAGTTTCTGATTAATATGAGTGGCTTGCTGTACTTGCATGTGTGAATGTTGATGGAGGCAAGCTCTTAAATTTCTTCATTTTCAAAGGAAAAAAGAGAAAGTTCAACTATCTTTGCAAATTAAGAGAAAAGGAGGCAACAATGTCAATGCACCTAAAGGCTGGGATGATCCACTTTCTTTTTAAAGAATGAATGAAGCATTTTATAAAAAATGTGAGAGACATGTATGGGATTTCTCCTACAAATAGACATCTACTTATCTTTGATGGGTATACATCCCATGTAACCTTAGATGTAGTCAAAATTGCTATACTTACTGGTTTAGATTTACTGACTTTTCCAAGTTATACATCGCATGCCCACCAACCACTTGATGTGACTTGTTTTAAACCCTTTAAAGTAGCGTTTAGAGCTTACAGAGACAGTTGGACTATAAACCATATAGAAAAATCACATGGCAAAATAGACTTAGTTGCATGGATATCATTTGCTCTTAGGACAACCCTCACAAAAGACAATGTTAGTTAAGTCTTTCAAACTGCAGGCATTTATTTTTTAAACATTAGTGCAATAGATAATAAATTTGGGCCTAGTTTGACTTTTGAAAGGGAGGTTGAGATACATGAATCCAATGATGAAAATGTGGCCCCTAGAGCAAGCTCATCCGAAGTCCATAATGTTGGTTTGCAACAATGATACATGAGTACTTCATGAAAAAGGCATAGACTCACAACCTAATTATCAACAATATTATGTTGAAATTGATGCCTCCATCAATGGATCTAGTGCAAGTGACAGTGAAGATAGTATATATAGGGAGCAAGACATATGGAGGAAAACTTCTTTGAACTTCCAAAAATATTATTGCCCATGTCAAGAAAACTCCAAAAGAAAGAGAGCCTTACATTGAGTACTCAAAGTCCATTTGAATGACCTAAGATGATTATTTGCAGTCTTTAGAGCAGATCGCCAAGCGGAAAGAAGAAGCTGCACAAGAAAAGGAATAGCATAAGTTAGATGCAGAATTGAACAAAAAAAAAAGAGTCGCTAAAAAATACAGAAGCAATAAACACAACTAGAAAGGCAAGCGCTATTGAGGTCAAGAAAAGTACACAAGGAAGTATGGTTTACAAAGGCAATAGCAGCAGCAGGTGATAAGTTGCATACTCTCATAAAATCAAATACAACTATGGCAATATGGAAGACTCCTTATTGCAAATTTCACTATCCATTTGCAAAGAGAATTAAAGATGGGCAATTGTTAGAAGACAAGCAAGAAGACAAGCAAGAAGAAGGGGAGAGAGCACTAGCAACTTACTAGCATTATTAGAAATCTCTAGGCCATGGGTACTTACACATAGCCATCCTTCAATCTTCCATCAAATTTGGCAGTAGTTAGGTACATTGTGTAATATGTCATTTGGAAGACCTAGCCAATGCTTTTGTGTTCCCATATCTTATCTGCAATTGACACAACAATCTTAGGGACGCATATGTACACACTGTTCTACAAGTGACAAAATCTAAAGGGAAGATAAGAGTGCAGACCATTTACCTCAGCAAATAGTCTTGCAAGTTTGAGGTCGATAGACAACCAATTTGAAAACCTGCCAGTCCATCAAAAGTATTAGAATCAACAATTTTAAGCACTAGAAAGAGAGAAGAAAAGAGAAGGGATCAGTATATAAATATTTCATGACGGTGTTGCAATTTGGAAGTCGACCAAGAATGACTTCCACAACCTGCCAATTTATCACATCTTCCAAACATCAACAACTCCAAGCAACAGTAAGAGAGAAGGAATGAAAAGGTCTAGTACATTTACCTTACATTGTTGCTACAAGCTCTAGGTTGAATAGTAGTGACATCTCCAATGTCAACAAATTGCCAATCTATCACAATTGCCAACATTAGCAATTTCAAGCAGCAAAAAGAGAAAAGGAAGAGAAGGGGCCAATAGAAGTACCTTTGAACACCTTTGTAAGACCGAAGTTGAGCACCACGGAGCTTCAAAACCTGCAAGTCAATCAGAGTATTACTCAACACTCTCTTCCTCATCTGCTCATGCACTATAAGAAAATTGTGTTTTTTCCAATGTTAGGCCAAAAACGTTGTATGTCTAGGATAACTCGATACATCTTAGAAAACATTGGGATGTCATGTTGACGGACGCTAGAAAAGTGGAGATTTTGGTTTGATGTTGTAGAAAGCATTGCTAAATTTCAATCACAACATATTGGTGCTATGAAAAACAATGATGCAATCTAAGACATTGTTGTGGACATTAGATGTTTTTAAAAATGTCCAGAAAAACATTTGTAGCCACGTCAGCATCTTTGGTCAAACTTAGCTCAAAAGTTGAGACAATTTTTTTTTTCGGTCAATGGTAAAGTGACTGTCCGGGGTGATAAAGAGGATAACGGGCAAGTGGTGAAGCCAAAAAGTTAATGTGGCATCTGATATGGCATAATGACGTGGAAATTATGTGATGTGGACATGGAATGCTGACGTGGCATGCCACGTCATCATACCCAGTTAGTCCATGTTTCAACCTTGAATATTTCTGTGAACGTCATATAAAACATCCTGATGTTTTCAGGAACATCACTTTTCGCATTAACATTTTTTACTTTCTATGAATGTAACTTCAAACGATATACTATCCACTATGCTTTTCATGACGTTTGACTGGATGTGAAGACGTTGAAAAAGCAATTATAGGCATCTTCTTTGATGTTTTCTTTATAAATCAATTTTATGAAAATTTATTTTCAAAATGTTATAAGCTATATAGATTTAATTTATATAATAAATTTATATAAATTAGATGAATGGATTTGTTATAAAAAAAAGGTTTACAAAATCATATCAATATTATATTATATGAAAATATTTATTTTTAATTTAAGATTTAAATTTTAAATTTTACTAGTTTAAAATCATAAATCTAATGTGGGGTGATTTTCTAGTGTTCTTGGACTTTGAGATATTTGACATCTTAACCCTTAAAGGACCAAGGCCTTTTTCTTGCCAGAAAACATTGAAAATTGCCATTTTTATAGCAAAGAGTAAAAGAAATTTTAATTTTTTTCACATCTAACCATAGTATCTTACACCTAACAAGTAGAAAAAATTTCAGAATTTTTGACCACATAGATTTAAAGTGGAAAAAACAAGTTTTTCAGCACATTGAGGGACTAGATTTTTTGACTTTGAACATTTTTAACTTAAAATTTTTGCACTATAGAGTTTTGAGATTTAAATATTTATAGTAGAAAATTCAGTTGAGAGTCTAGGAAAAAAAATAAAAAATAAAAAAAATTTAAATTTCATTCTTAAGAAAATTGTTAAGTAGAAGTAGGTATGAGATAGAAGGAAAATCTAAAATATTAATATATTTTAGATGGAATTAAGATGCACTAATCCCAATGGTGAGATTGTTCTAGCAAGTAAACTAAACCATGTGGAATTTTTATTTTGAAAAAATTTTAAAAATTGCATTTAGAAATGCATCCAACAAGTTATTTTTTTCAAGAAGATGTTCTAATTGCCCAAAAAACAAAAATGTCCATAACTTTCTCATAAAAAATCCAAATGAAATGAATTAAAGCTTTTCAGATAGAAAAAAAATATAATCTACAAGAAAAAATTTCAAAAAAAATATCAGAATTTTTCAATTTCTTTTTGCTGCCTGGACTACCCCCTACCCCTGTTTTGAGCTTATGTGGTCATAACTTTAGTTCCCAAGCACTGATTGTGAAAAAAATTATATTCCCACGAAGTGAGTGAATTTTTCTATCTTCAAAAAAAGTTTCAAAAAATTACAACAAAATTTCAACCCATAGGTACATGCCCGAAAATACATTTGTTCTTTGAAGGAACAATGGTTAAAAGTACTAAATGTTACGGACGGCAAAGAGAACAAGACAAGATAAGTTTTTAGGAACAAGATTGCTATTAGAGTCAAAAAGAGTTCAAAGCTGGAACTCGAATCACAAAAATAACACTCAAGAGATGTATTGTCAAGACTGAGGACTACCTCAGTCTCGACTCTTTATATACTACTACCTAAGAGGTTCTTCTGGAATTCTATGGAAGCTTCTAGAACTCTATTGGAAACTTCCAGGGCAATATACCATCTTCTAGAATACTATGGAAGCTCCTGGAACATTATGGAAGCTTCCGGAACACTATGGAAGCTTCCGGAACACTATGGAAGCTTCCGGAACACTATGGAAGCTTCCGGAATACTATGGAAGCTTCCGAAACACAATGGAAGCTTCCGAAACACTATGAAAGCTTCCGAAACATAATAGAAGCTTCTAGAAGACTTTGGAAGTTTCTAGAAGGTACTAGAAGACCATGGAAAAGCCTAAAAGGTCCTAGAGTGTCCGTGACACTAAACTTAGAATGCATTATCTATGTGGTGTGAAATTAAACTAGTAAAATTTCAAATTTAAATTTCAAATTAAACTAATTGGAATTCCATGTTGGATGTATTGTTGTGTCATACTATATTGAAGTTGATGTTGCAAACAACCTTGATTTAATAAATGTGACTTTATCAATTTAATGTTCAAGGAGACATCCCCGTATATGTTGGAAATGACATGCAAATGTTCATCATGACATCATAAACAACAAATAAGATTTGTAAAAAATTTAAAAATTGTTAAAGCAAATGTTTAAAACAACATTGATATGAATGTCTAATTTCATACTACAGATGTTCTTTTGAATGTTTACAATGATGTCAAAAAAAACATAACTAAGACATGCAGATGTTTTTTAAAACATCATTTCAAACATCATTGTATTTATGTTGCTGTTCATATTTTAGTTTTGTATATCCCATATAGTTTGTCATGCCTCCTACACCCCACTAGTATAAAAGGTTTGTCTTCTCATCAATTAATAAGTGGATTTTCAAGCCATTCAATATACTTGATAAATACAATGTATTGTGTACAAGTATATGACATATTGTATATACTATAATTTGTATGGCATGTTGTGTATATATATTGTATTTTGTATGGTGTATTTTGTATGGCATGTTGTATATATATTGTATGATGTATTTTGTATAGCATATTGTATATATTATATTTTATATGGCATATTTTGTATGTTATATTGCATATGATATACCATATATTGCATATTTTATATTGTGTATAACATATTGTTATATTGACAACATGTCTTTTACAACATACCACATGATATAAAAAAACATACCTCATGTCATTATTGATGTTCAAAAAAATATGTGAGCGTCGCATATGTTTTAAAAAGCACACCTATGCAAACGCCACACATCCAGATGGGACATGATGAGAAGCATACAATTGTTTCACCTGATGTTATTCAAGATACTCAGATGTCTACATTGATGTTTCAAAAAACATCATTAAATTCTAGAAAGATTGTTCAAGTAGCTCCAAAAAAATGTCACTTCAATGTCTATGAATGCCACGTCAGATGCCACATCATAGATGGGCAATGGATGAAAAAAATGACACTCTGGCTTTCCTGTACTTAGGTGGCAACCACATGTCAAAATCTAAAAACCGCATTGACTGATGTTTTTTGTGACGTCCGACGTTGAATGTGCGACGTTTTGCATAACGTACCATGTTTTTGGCACGTCTGCCATAACGCAAATTTTTGGATGTCTGGCTAGAGATAACAAGACATCACGTGCAACGTTTGGATACAAAAACTACTTGTCCAAAAAAATATTGTTTTCTTATAATGATGTATTCAATTTGTTGAAAGCTCAGGGGGTGCACTTAGTTCTACTACAACAAATCACATGCGAACAAGTGGTTTCTAATAAACTATAATTTTAACTTCAAATTTTGAGCATTGTTTACTAATGACTATAGGATTCTACTCCCCAAATTTCAAACTCAAATAAAATATGGAATGATTTCTAGAAGAGGTTAAAAATGCACTAAAATGGCATGTTTTTAACTCAAGTATTTTTAGAGAACACATTTTGATGACCATTGCATTAATATTCAGTTCAAAATGAACTTTCAATACAGAGTTATTTTTATGAATTTTTTATTCATTTTTTAGACAATTTTTTTATATAATATAGGGGTGTCATAGTTATTTTTTAGTTCTACAGTGTATCTTTTTACTTCAAATTTTTTTAACTAATTATTATTAACAAATAAAATATCAATAATTCAAAACATAAACTTTCAAAGTAGGAAAATCTATTCAAATTTTTTCATTTAATTTTATTTAAAATTCAAAAATTATATAGGGGTCCAAAGTTTTGTTCGCACGTGGTTTTTAATGAACACTCTAAGTGCCCCTCCCCCCAGGTTGAAAGTGCTATTTGGTATGCATTTACAATAAGCTTCACAACACTAGTATCAACATTCGGGAAATTTTTGAAGGTCCTATAGCTAATTTCCGCCTTCCTGGAAAATGAGCCGGTTTTTTTTCCTTAGGCACCGGTTGCATCCTTTGAATTACAAGAAGTGCTGGTTTATTTTCTCCAATTTCAATTTCTCACCAGCTAATTTCCTCCAAATTGAAATTGACACCGTCTAAATTGAAAATTTCCTCTAAAATATAGAAAATGAATTTGAAAATGAAAGTACTAATTAGTATTGTATCCTTAGCAGAAATTGAACCTGAAAAAGTCCTTCACCATTTGAAGGCCAAGGATCCTCCCAACCCATGCAATATGGAGTTGAGGATGGTCATGAAAAGGTTGCAAAAATGAAAAGAGTTTAGGAGATACCAATTTCCACTACAACAAAAGCAATGTTTTATGACTGCAAAATATGACTACAGTGAGTTATAAAATCAAAAAATATGACTCACGCAGAAATCACTGTAGATGACTCGAGATATGACTGACTCCAATCGTTTGAAAGTAGTTGCTTCAGACATCAATCATATTGGCAGTCATATAAGTTGAAAGGTATAAATACCCATATTTAGCCATAGTATGCCAATATGGCGTATACTTTGACTATCATAGGGGGGTCTTGACTTTTTGTTGAGTTGCCCGGGCAAACAAAAAAATCCTACGTGGAATATGACTGCGGCAAGTCATATTTTTGATGACGTGGAATATGACTGCAATGAATCATATTTTTTGATGACATGGAATATGACTGCGGCGAGTCATATTTTTTGATGACATGGAATATGACTGCAGTGAGTCATATTTTGCAATGATGTGGAATATGACTGTAGTGAGTCATATTTTGCAGTGATGTAGAATACGACTGTGGTAAGTCATATTTTGCAGTAACACGAAATATGACTTTTCCCAGTCATATTTTTGAATGATGTGTAAAACAATTCATTTTTTGTATTTGACTTCTTTTCAGTCATATTTTTTGATGATTTGTAAAACGACTATGTGTAGTCATACATCAACATAATTTAGTAATTAAGTAAGATAATTCATTTAGTTAAAAATGAATACATATGATTTTTTAAATGGGCAAAAATTAATCACATTAGAAAGTCAAATACAAAAAAAAATGTGATTTTTTTCAACAACATTTATTAGTTACTAACACAAAATATATCACAATGGCTCTTTATATATGTATATTTTCACATACTTGTAGAACCTATATTCCAACAAAAATGTAAAGATGTTACCTCTTTTGTATTGCAAGTAGCCTTCAATAACTTCATTTCAATCTCCAATGCCTACATGTATAATTAAGAAGGTTAGTTTTCAATAAATGAACAATATAATTCAAACTTTAAAGATTTAAAGCACTACAAAATATGTAAACATATTTAAGATAAAAAAATTTATAATCATTATATATTCAAAAATTATAAATAACCAAAAAATATAACAATGATGATAGAGAGACTAAGAAGCAAAAAGTAGCAAAAAAGAAGAAACAAAAAGTAAGTGACATTATGATTGCAAAATATGGCTGCAAAATATGACTGCAAAATATGGCTAGGAGGCAAGAAAAAGAAAAACCTAAGATGGAAGAAGGAACAAAAGTTAAAAAGCAAGAAGAAGCAAAATCTAAGATGGAAGAAGAAGTAAAACCTAAGGTGGAAGAAGAAATAAAACCTAAGATGAAAGAAGAAGCAAAAGTTAGAAGGCAAGAAGAAACAAAATCTAAGAAGGAAAAATGAGCAAAATCTAAGAAGGAAGAAGAAACAAAATCTAAGAAGGAAAAATGAGCAAAATCTAAGAAGGAAGAAGAAACAAAATTTAAGAAGGAAGAAGAAGAGAAATCTAAGAGGAAGAAGAAGCAAAACCTAAAAAGCAAAATTTAAGAAGCAAGAAGAAGAAAAACTTAAGAAGGAAAAAAAAAAAGTTGAAAGGCAAGAAGAAGCAAAACCTAAGAAAGAAGAAGAAACAAAAGCTAAGTAGGAAGAAGAAGCAAACCTAAGAAGCAAGAAGTAAGAAGAAGCAAGATCAAGTAAGAAGATGCAAGAAGAAGAAATCCTAAGAGGCAACAAGAAATAAAACTTAAGAAACAACAAAAACAAAAAAGAAGAAGCAAAACCTAAATAGGAAGGAGAAGCAAAACCTAAGAAGTAAGAAGAAGAAAGAAGAAGAAAAACCTAAGAAGCAACAAAAAACAAAACTTAAGAAGCAACAAAAACAAAGAAGGAACAAAAAAGAAAGAAGAAGAAGCAAAATCTAAGAAGTAAGAGGTAAGAAGAAGAAAAACCTAAGAAGCAACAAGAAACAAAACCTAAGAAGCAACAAGCAACAAAACTTAAGAAGCAACAAAAAAGAAAGAAGAAAAAGAAAAACCTAAATAGGAAGAAGAAGCAAAACCTAAGAAGTAAGAAGAAGAAAAAAGAAAAAAATCCTAAAAAGCAACAAGAAACAAAACTTAAGAAGCAACAAAAACAAAGAAGAAGAAACAAAAAAGAAAGAAGAAGGGGCAAAAAGAGGAGTGGCTATAAAAAGTGGCGGCTAAAGTTTCAAAACCCTAATTTTGTGGCGGCTAAGGTTTCAAAACCCTATTTTGTGGCAGCTAGGGTTTCAAACTCCTATATTAGTGGCAACTAAAAAAAAGTGATTTAAAAAAAATATGACTACAAAAAATCCTATGTAGAAAAATATGACTAGGTACTTTCTAAATATATTCCCTATTCAAATTGTTTTTGGGCTGCCCTAAAAAAAATCCTACTATTATAGAGATGTGATTGCAAAATATGATTAGAAAATATGACTAGGCGTTCCCTAAATATGTTCCCTACCGTTCTCTATGAAGTATTTTGGTGTTCCCAATGGCTATATACTATATGGCCATGATGTATAAGGCTAAAATATGACTTTCAGTCATATTTGTAGTCATATTTTTTTTACCTTAAAAAATATGACTACAAATAGTCGCCAGTCATCCTCAGTCATAATTCTGCAGTCATAAAACACTGCCATTGTTGTAGTGTTCACCTTCTTCAAAGGTCTCTTCTCTTGCCCCTGCAAGGTACCGCTTAGGATTTGTATACAAATGGCGAAACTTAGAAGAATTCTTCCCAAGACAATGGCTTCTTCTATTATGTTGTCATAGTCTTTGTCAGGTCTTTCTAAGGCCAATTGCATGACACTATCCAAATTGGATGTTGTCATACGATTTCGAAGTTTTTGCTTGATGTTATTCTGCACAGAAAATACCCTTTCACACGTCGCAGTGCTCACACATTGACACTTAGCAATCTCAGCAAGAGTTAGTAGGTTAGGATATTTCAATTTCAAAGATGGACTCCAACTAATGGAAGCCCATATATCTGCAAAAGTTCTATTTATCCACTCTGTACTACCTTGCAACTTGAAAGCAAAAAAATCTTGCTTACAAGCTGCTGCATCTACCAAGGGAAGAAAAGTTTTTCCTCCTTTGCTTTTCTGTTGTCCATACTGCTGCAAAAGCAAATCTAACTCCACAATTCCCCATGATGCCAAACCAATTTGCCTATGAGGCATGTGAATGGGGTTAAAAATTTTAAAAGCATCAATAACATCATTGTTTTCAAACCTAACCTCTAGAGCCAAACAAATTGTTTTTGCATAGAACTTTTGAAATGATAGGGCAGCCACTAAATCAGAGCCTGTAGGATCCCTAGTCATTTCAATATTGTGGAATTTGGACCCCCTAATTTCACTAGGCAAATGACGAAGATAACCACCTGGGGGTCCAAATTCCGGGAGGATATGAAAACCTGTATTAAAATTAAAAGTATCTTGGTTTAAATCACAAGAGTCAAGAAGGAAACACATGCGGATAGATGCCATCTCTGTCTTTACAATAGAGCCAATAATCGAAATATCAACAAGTTTAGATTGAAAATTTTTGGACAATTTCGAAAGCATGTGCAAAATATCAGCCAAAAAATATAAAATGTAAATGAATTTGAAGTCCCGCAACTTAGTAAACAAGTCAGGAATGTTAGCATCATCGTTAGATGAACTATCATGCAAATAAGTGAGGACAGATTCCAGAGAATCATACAATGTGGTCACTGCTTGCCACCTAGAAAGCCAACGAATTTTATGGTACCTTTTTAAGGTTTTTTTGAGCATCATTTGATTCACTCTGGAGGGTTTGCAAGGCAGATTTTCTTTTAGATGATTTTTTGAAGTGACCAGCCAAAGCATCCAACATAGAATCCACTGCAATGAACATTTCTTTACAAGCTTCATTTTTAGAGGCCTCTAGGGCTACCAAATTGGTTCTATGGGCTACGCAATGAGTGGAAGTGAGAAATGGGTTCATTTTTTTTAATCGAGCTGCCACCCCAGTGTTTTTTCCGGACCATGGTTGAATCTCCATCCAATTCAAATCCAATGCAATTGTTGAGATTTAGGCCCCATGTCTTAGTGGCAGCTATAAGAGTGTCAAATATAATTTTAGAATCTTTTTTTCCATCTTCAATCCACAATAAACCCAAGAATGAAGTGATAGGAAGACTTGCCTCTAAAAAAATAGCAAAAACTACAAGGTGTCCTTTAACAGAAATATCTGTGGATTCATCAATCATTAAGCCATAAAATTTAGAATCCTGAACTTTCTCTAAAACCTTCTTTTGAACAACAGAAGAAAGACCAAACACCATTTCAACACACGATTTATCATCATGGTAAATTTTTTCGGTGATTGGAGCTTTACAAGAAAATAGAAGTTCACATAAGCTAGGAAATTTATGGAAAGGGAGAGTTTCCTTCCCCATAAAATATGCAACCCTAAAAAGGGATACCAGTGCTTCATCACAATTGCGATTTGCAGTTGCAACAGCCTTTTGCAAAGCTTTTTGCCCCCCATGTTTAGCCCAAGCCAATTTTCGGTGTTCTACAGTTTTACTATGGTCTTGCAAGGCTGAAATTTTAATGTTTGTGGAACCCTCAGTGGCATATGCAAATTTACCACCACCTTCTTAACAAGTCTTACAAAAAACCCTCCCCAAATCACGATTGAATTCCACCCAATCGTACAATTCATACCATGAATCTTTCCACTCTAAATTCACTTTTTCAATGTCATTAGGTTCCTTGTTAGGTGTGATGGATGAAGAAGAATCCAATTCATGCACGTCTCTACTAGATCCAACCTTAAAAAACATATCTCTCATGCTCCTTTGCCATTTAGTCATGAAAAAAAATTTGAAAACACAAAAAGAGAAAAGGTAAGAAGCTCTTCTTTAAAGCTTATAGTAGTTCAAAAGAGTTGTACTGTCGTAGCAGCTCAATACAAATGGTAGTAGTAACATCAACTCAAATAATCGCTTTGTAGCACCTCCAAGCTCCAAGCAACAATATTTACACCTCAATGGCACCTCCAAGCTCCAAGTAGCAATATTCACATCTCAATATCACCTCCAAGCTCCAAGTAGCAATATTCACATCTCAATATCACCTCCAAGCTCCAAGTAGCAATATTCACATCTCAATATCACCTCCAAGCTCCAAAGTTCCAAACAACAATGTCTATATTTCAGTACATAGTACGTTCACTACATTCAAAATCTAAGGCCCCAGGTAGAAACATAAAAGCACAGTAGTGACAGTATCGTCAGACTGTCAAAGAAAACTTCAGTGTCCAATGTAAGCTTACAATGATGGACTGATGGAGTCAAAGATTGAGAGAACAAAGCTGGGATAACTTAGCAAATGATAATACAATTAATAAATAAGAAATGAGAAGCACTCTGGCTCTAGCTCAAGGGAGTAACTTGATGTGTTGATAGGAAGGGATTCAAAGAACATATGCTCATGAATGAGGGCTCAGGAAGTGGCCGACTGACTGGCTGCCAGCCATATCCTTCAATCAACCTGATCAGAATTCGGAAGGTCTGAACAAGTGGACGGTTAGGGGCATGCCATACAAAAGGCACCCTTAACCGTTACTTTCTTTAATATTTTTGGAATAGAATTTTTGCTGCGGCAATGCGACTATGCAAGTAGATGACCTCCGACCACTGCGGGGGCCACCGGCTACCCCAAACAAAGCCATAGCAAATCAGAGGTCCAAGACGTGGGCATTGGGCAATTGGGCATTTCCAAAATTAAGGAGGGTTGATAACTGACACCATTCACATTTAATTATACTGGGTATTAACCACTAAATGTCAACCCAAGGTAGTTAGAATCCTTTAAGTGTCCAAAGGCACCGGTAAAATATCCTTTAATTTTTGAAGGCCACCGGATGATTTCCGACTCTTCAAAATTCCTTCCGGTTTTGCATCCGATGATTTTGAAATGCAACTAGGTTTTTTCCCAAATCCACCGGCTGACTTTGAACTAGCCGCTGGGTTTTTCCAATCATTGACTAGTATGGAGGTGTTGGATGGAGCAAGATTTAAAAATACTAGCCATTACGTTCATCATGATACAATTATATTCTTGTATTCATTATCGTGGAGACAAGTCTAGAATAGTCCCATCATCATACGTTTAGCAATCTATTAAGAGCAATATTTCTAGCATGTAGCAAAAGGCATGGCTTCAATCAATAGCACCAACTTTTGTTAATGCACAGGTGCAACTTTGAATGACAAACATGCAATTGACAAGTACTAAAAAGAAGATGATTGAAGAACAAACATCATAAAGACGGCCGCTACAATCATGAGACCACAAAAAAAGGCAATGAAAATGGAAACAAAGACTTGAGTATGAAGATCAAGGACGCGTACCTAGAAAGCAAAGTTCGAGTTGAGCTACAATTCCTACAAATCAAACATCAACACTGAGCAAACTTGGAATGCTGAATTTGTAATGCAAGTTCAACTTAAGTTGCTCATCAAACTTTGAACTTTGAGTTTCTGATGCAACTTTGAGTTAAACTTTTGATCTTGCAACGATACTGCATATTTGATCTAATCAAACAAGGAGACTGAGCTTTTGATCTTGCAACAATACTGTATTCATGCAACTTTGATGCTGACTTCGATATTCATCAACGATGCTGACTTCAATATTGAGCTATTGATACAGCTTTGATGCTCAAGTGCAACTTCGACAGTGATCAAGCTTTAATATTGAGCAACTTTGTTTTGGCAAGGTCTACAACTTACAACTCATTTTTACATGTCGAGGTCTAAAGCAACAAGAGCAGCAAAGGTTTATAGAAAGAAATAATCAAATGTGAGAGATCAGTTGAAATGGCCTTCTTTAAGCTTTGCAACTAGTCCAACAACCATGGACAAATGGATGCTAGACATCCATCCACAAGAATCCACTTTCAAAACTAGCACTTCCCACCACACGTCAATTTTTGAATTGAGTCGCTTCTAGAGCCACAACAAGGTCTTTCTATTTAGAACTCTCTTATTTAGAACCTTATTTAGAACTCTCTTTGGACACAATAATGGCACCTTGACTTCCTAACACTGTAACCACATATATTACCTTCATCCACTACATAGGGTTTGTTTTTGTTTCTTCTATGTTGCATTTTGAATCTAATAGTAATATTTTTTGCATGACACCCTATTTCTTCTTCAGATTCGTCAAACCTTTTTACAGATTGTATGAGTCCACTTCTTGCCAGGCCTAAAAGTAGCAATAGAGGGCCTATGCTAATTTACTTCAAAAAAATTTAATAAAATCACAGTTGTTCCAAAAGAATATGAAACCACTTGCATTTGATTCCGTCATATCTTCTCTACAACTGAAAAATAAGAAAAAATAATAATTTTTAGGATTTCTAATCCCTTAAAAACTTGGATCAACCCGTAAAGGGTCGCTTTATGAGCCCACTACCTTAATGGAGTTTATTGGGTAGCTCAAAAAAATCATGAAAAGTTTGAATTAAAATTTTTTTTATCATAAAAAATAATCTTTTGACACAAATAAACAACTTTATGATCATTGTGAAATAAGATACAACTATCAAGCAAGACATGCTTGCTAACCAAACAAAACAGTTTTAATTGCAAGCAAACTTTTAATTTCTTAATTTTTAGGATATTTCATTAATAGAAAAATAAAACTTACACTAACAAACCCCAAAGCCAACCTTTTACAAGGATTCACCTTATAGTCTTCAAGAATCCCTAAGTGAGAAACAACAACCTAGCATGAATATTGGTTGAACAATGGTATGAAGAAGGCATTGCAATATGTTCTTTGTCAAGAGTTACTGATCCAAAATTGAGGAGTGATTCCTATAACATCTCTTATAGTTTGTGAGCATACCAATCTTCCTATACCAAGACTTCAACACTTTGTGCAAATCAAGATAAACAAAGTACTAATCCTCCCAATAAGGGCTATATATGTAAAAGTCTTTTGGGGTACATCATTGCCAAAGATGTAAGTAATCCATAGAAATCAAGAATAGACAAGTTGGCTACAAGATTGACTAGGAGATGTTGGCTACAATGTTGTTTCTTCTTCACTAGACATTGATTGTAACATCATAGTAGACAATGTACCAAAAAGATGTGTTCTACTATTTTAGTTGCGCCCCCCCCTGAAAAAACTTAAGCCATTGATCAGATCAAAAAAAATAAAAAAAACCTTCTTCCCAACTATTGATGGAGCATCCCGTTGAGGAAAAACAAGAGCCTCAAGATTTTGATACAGATATGGTATGGTATAGATATGGTATAATTTGATACAAATATGGTATACATATAGATATGATTTAGATATAGACTTATATTGATATAGATACAATACAAGTACAAATACGGGTAAGGGATATATCCCATATCAAATGTCACTCCCACCTCCACTTGAAAATTACAAAGGGGTGGGATTGGGGGGGTACCAAAATAATTTAATTTAATTTAAACAATTCAATTTATTTATTTTTCAATTTTAGGGATGAAAAAATTTTGATTTAATTTTTTTTTGAACTCATTGTAAACTGCATCTTTTGAGTACATTACGACAAACCACATAAAAGCAACAATGTACTCAAAAGATGCAATTTATTGCATTAACAAACCACTTGAAAGCAGTCTTTTTTGAGAAAGTTGAGCATCTTCTTGAAAAAATAACTTGTAGGATTCAATTTTGAACTTGGATTTTATAATTTTCAATAAAAATTCCATTGGATTTAGTTCTTTTACTAAGACAATCTCATTGTTGAATCAATGTATTTTAAATCCATCTTAGAGCTATTAAGAATTTGTTTTTTCCTTCAATCTTGTATCAACTTCTACTTAACAATTTTTTAAAGAATGATAATGATGGTGTGTTTTTAAAACTTTTTTTTCCTAGATTTTCAACTCAATTTTTTAGCAAAAGAAATTTTTAATTCAAAATTTGTAGTGTAAAAATTTTAAGCATAGAAGATTCAATCATTCAAAGTCTTATAATCTAGTTACATCAGTTACAAAAAGAAAATCTTCAATTCAAATGCAATTATCTTGCAATCCATGTGGTCAAAGTTTTTGAAATTTCTTCTACACATTATTGTATGGTGTACTAGTCTAGTACAAGATCATCTAGTTAGATATGCAATTTATCTAAAAATTATTGCTCTTTGGAATAGAATTGGTTATTTCAAACATTTTTGGATTGAAAAAGGGCCTTTGAATTTTAGAGGTTAAATTTTAAATACTTTGAATTTTGAAAGATAAAGTGAAATAAAATCATATCTATTAAAAAAACTTGTTGAAAAAATCTGAATTCTGTCCATTTGTGTTAGGAAAAAAAACTTATTTGTGCCAAAATTCAATTAACACTATTTGTGCAACTATATATTTATAATGCACATTTCAAACTTTCAAATGTATTCTATTGTCACATTGTAGTTACAAAATGCACAAATAGTCCAATGGCACAAATGTAGTCTTTTACTATGTATAATAGTGCCAAATGGCATGGTAGAATTAAAATAATATTTTATAATTAGAAATATAAGTGGTTAAGGTCATAATATTGTATAACTATGCAATGTTTTTTCCTATGTTGAGAAGGTATTATGCAACCCCAATCCTTGCATTAATTGATAAGTCCCTTAGAGGCTTCAACAACTCTGAGTGGGCCCTTGCAAAAATGTGCACTTTACCATCACTATTTCAATGCCAACTTTCAAAGTAGCCACTTCAAAAATTTGACCAACCATGCAACACTGAAAGAGGGCTTCTTTAGTGATGCAAGCCCATAAAATGTAGAGAATCATATGTCAAACTTTGTCCAAACATGGGAATGCATGGGCATTTGGGGAGCAAGATTCACTAAGGTGGTTGAAGTAGGAGAACTGGAGAAAGTGGCAGAAAAAACAAAAGCCATTGAAGCATCAAAAGGTGACGTGTGGCCTGAAAATCAACAAGGAAGTAGATCAACAATCCTAAATTGTAGTGATAACATAGGATGGAGAGGTTTGGGTTCCATCTACAAGCCATAACTACTCAATGGCCCATTAGAAAAAACTTTAGGTCTTGAAAGGATTGTTAAGAAAAGGTTCTCCATGTTGTGAACAAGTGCAATGTTGGTCAAATTATTTAAAATTTTAAAATTAATTGAATGAAAAATAATTAAAATAATAAAATAATTACAATCTGATGTGGCAATAGTAGTGCCACATCAAATTGTGAGAGTTTCATAATTTGTAGATTTAATTAAAAATCTGCATTTTAAAATCAAGTTTAGTATTTTCAAAAATATTTGTTAAAACTATCCATGCCATCCAAGCCCTACTGTTTGTTGAAATTTTTTATTTAATTTTTTTTTTTTAAATAAATTTTTGTTTACCACTATCAAAGAACTAACAACCCTCTTCAAGGCTCAAACTTCTTGTAATGTTGCTCAAAATGCTTTGGCATATCAAATTGAATGCAGCTAGGTGGCTATGCTCTTATGGTGATGGATTTGAAATTATAATAAAACTAGTGTATCTTTTGTCTTTTCCATAATAAAAATAAAGATAAAAATAATTTTTTAATTTTTTAATTCATAAAAACTCAAAATTCATTAACTTTCACATTGTAGATCTAAACACTACAAAACAAAGCTTGTGCACCCCTCCTTGTAGAGAACTTTCTAACAATACTAGGAACTAAATTGAGGGGCACACGGTCTGACGGTTCAAAAGATCTCATCGTAATAAACTAAACTAAACAAACAACTTCATGTAAGATATAGAGTGTAAACGTGACATATCTTTATTTCTTTACAAGTAGGGAAAGTTGCATATCCCATTCCTCTTGAAAGACCATTCCACAATTTTTCTTTTCATCTTTTATAAAGTACCATACACGAGAAGAAAAATGTATCTACTACAACTGACTAAAATGCGACAAAGTGCTGTATACAACTATCATGCAAATGTAGTCCTCTTTATTTGCACCAAATTCTTACATCATTGTTTGACGTCATTGATTTATATCATTAGTACAATGTTTTAGTTGCAAAGTAATTGTAGAATGAAGTGGCTACATTATTTTAGTCACAAAGTAGTTGTAGAAGTATAAGTTTATAAGAGTTGTAACAAGGTTTAAATTTAGAATGAATATGAATTATTCTCTGTCCAATATTCATAAGAGTTGTCCATTACAAGAAATTTGAGCCTTGAAGAAGGCTATTAGTTCCCCAACAACAACGAATGCTAGCCAAAAAAAAGAATATATATATATATATATATATATATATATAATATTCAACAAATGACACGCCTTAAGATAAGATCTAAAATAATCAAAAATGTTCATCACTAACATTAGTTTCTAGCCTTGACATTTGCCTTGAAATTTTTTCTAATGGATGTGGACAAGTCAACACTCTGAGGAATCCACTATATCTATCTACAGTAGCAAAAAAGAATTAGAAAATGACTAGAATATGACTACAATTGTAAAATGACAATAGTTGTTTTCTAGTCAATTCTTACTGTTCTTTTAATCGTTTTCTAGTTGTATCTTAGTTGTTCTGTAGTAGTTTTGTAGTGATTTTCTAGTCATTTCTTAATCATATTTAAAATCACTTCTCCATTGTTATAAATCAATTGTGCCATATCAATTGTCAAGAGTACCATTAGGTTGAATATATAAAACTTATATGTTGTTGCACTATAATGTAATGAGTTTTGTTAATAGATTTATAAGATTTCTACAATTTGCAAATTTCTACATTCTATAGAAATCTAAAATTATTAAAACCCAAGAAATTTTAAAATCTATGAAATTGTAAAGTTCTTAAACTAGTGAAATCTATTAAATACCAATATTCAAATTTTTGAAATCTAAAAAAGAGCTAGATTTGAAATCTTCAAATCACTAAGATTAGAATTTCAAAATCTACAAATCATAGACAAATTTCAAATGAATTACAAACAAGTCGCAATGAAGTCACAAATGAATTGCAATGAAGTTTCAATGAAGTCATAGACAAGTGGCAATGAAGTCATAGGTAAATTGCAATGAAGTTTCAATGAAGTCATAGACAAGTGGCAATGAAGTCATAGGTAAATCGCAATGAAGTCGCAAATGAGTCGCAAATGAATCATACAATAATCGCAAATGAGTCACAAACAAGTCGCACAACTCATTGATTGATTGACCAACCTCACATAGTAGCAAAGGCTAGATAAGCAACTACATTAGAAAAGTTCATCAACAAAGTTCTCAAGTAGGTTGTTGTGACTTGCAACTACAATTCTACATGCAACTTGTCTACATCAACTATGGGTCTGTAGTCTGTAGATTCTCATCAATTACAAATGTTTGATGCAATCCAAAAACTAGTTGCTCTTTGTAGACGCAAACCCCCTCATTTTCTTCTAGTGAAAGTGTTGAAATAAAATGTTATAGTGGTGGTCTAAATTTTAAAATTCATCCACATATTTGATAGAAAATATCACATTAGCACATATCACATATCTATAATTCTATTTTCATTTACAATGTGGCAATTACATCCAAGACTATTTAAAATTTGAAGTCTTTTAGCAAAATCCTTCACAATTTATTGCAATTTTTTAGCCAAATTATTTTTTGCTAGTGCAATTTGGTACTATTTCCCCTCCAAAAAAAACACAATTTGAAGCCTAGTAGTCATTATTTTGATTGCTGTATTTCAAAGTATGAGCAAGAGACTTGAAGATGTCATAAGATAATCAAAGGCAATTTGTGAGCAAAGTATCAGTTCTTCCAAGGATATTGATACCTTAAATTAGGATGTTTGTTTTGTTTTGTTTATTACCGTGAGATCTTTGGAACCATGCGCCATGCGGTCACATTCTTGGTACCACTAGGAAGTTCTCTACAAGAAGGATGCATAGGATTTGTTTTATGGTATTTGGACCTACAATGCAAAAGTTATTGAATTTCAAACTTTTCTACTTCAATTTTGGCTATGGACATGGCACAAGCCAAACTAGTCACTATAAAGGAATCAATTGTAAATGCAATCAAGCCAACTTCCATATTAGAATAATCAAATTTTGAAATTCTTCTTTGTCATGGATTGTGTCTGGACATAATAAGTTAAAAAGCCCTTGACCATGACAATGGCTAGACTCTAAACTTGTCCCATGAAGTGGGATGAATAGAATGAAAACACAAGAATTTTATCTTAGAGAAAATTGCAAGAATATTTCATTTTTCACATATGAAAAATTTTACAAATTTTAAAATCATATTTTCAATCAAAGACTTCAAACTAGTACGGAGAGGTTGAAAACATACCCTCAACTTAGCACAAAATAGGAGCCAAGATTTTACTTTTAGCTTGGAGAACTTGCATTATCACCCTATTGGTCCCACTTCATGGGACAAATTTAGCATCCTGCATGACAATGATTCAAGTTATCTAGAAACTTGGTTAGAGGTATAGGACTCTTAATAGTTGGATGCTCAATTGAATGTGTGAATTAAACTTAATCCTTCAAAGGACAGATTGATAACTGTGAAAATCATCCCTTTAATTACGATATGAATTATTTGCTTAAAAATTGCAAAAGCACTCATTGGAAGTCACACTATTATAGAAGACCTCTTCTTTTCACAACAAAATTCCGAAGATGAATAGTTGCACTTTTGTCCTACTAGAAGGATTTTTTATTATCCATTAGTCAAAAAACGTCCTTGTTGACATTTAAGGGTTAAAACTTGAACTAAGAATACAAGTAGAATCAATATGGCCACAAAGACTAGATAAGACAATTCAAGATTTCTCTCACCTTGACTCACATAACTAGCATTTTGTTTTGGATAGTTTATAGTGAGTGTTTGCTATTGTGGGCTCAATCACTTTTGACATTTGTAAAAGAAGTAAATTCTTGCAATACTAAGCATATAGAAATGCAAAATGTACAACATTATGTGCATGCAAAAATTGTGAGGTCATAGAGCATCACCACTCATTCATGGGAAGCTCCTTGGCCTAGGCTTGGGTGCACCTGGCAAGAAAAAAGTAGTCAACCATGGACCTGGCCAGAGACAAAAGGAAACTAGTCACGGCACAATTCTCTCTCTAAACACTAGGAGAACGTCCCTACCATGCTCGTTACCACACATACTTTATCTTGTTGGTTTATCGGTTTGTAGGTCATTTCTTATATTTTTTTAATCAATTGGCATGTTGGTTGGCTCTTAATTTTGCCAAGTCATTAATGCATGGGATTGTCTTGTTTTGGCATGTTCTTGAGGCTGGGAATGAGTGGAAGACAAAAACAACCTTGGAGCATCTAGACATAGGCCACCCCATTTTTCCATCCCTATGTTGGAGGGAATGGGTGGTGATGCTCTTAAGTTTTTTAGTGCCTCCGTGGCCACTTGTAGTAGGTCCTCTATTCAAATGCACGTGATGTATAGACATGTATCCACATGCACCACCAAATTTGATTCATTTTGTTAGCCTCAAAATGCAGTTTTGTTGTATGGTAAAAAAACAAAATAATACAATTGTAAAAAAAATGAACTTTATGATTAGTTCTAATATGTGACAAACTTGACCAAATTTAAGACCACTGTTGGGTCATTTTAGTAGTCATTTGGTAGGTTCATCAAGATAAGGTTTCTACTAGTGTAAGTAGGGATGAATTAATAAGCCTTGACCCCCTAAGGGCCCATTGTCTTTTTAGGGGACAAAATGGATTTTGATTAGGTTCCTATGACCTCAATTCTTAGTGAAACTTTTTGAAACTTTCTTATGAGATACAAAAACTTATTAACTTGATGGGAATATAATTTTTTTCAATCAGTGCCCAAGAGCAAAAGTTATACCACGAAAAGCCCAAATTTTCATTCAGCAAACAAAAAATGAAATATGCAAAAACTTGAAAATAAATATTTAATTTTTTCTTATAGATCATATTTTTTTACTACACGTAAAGCTTTGATTCATTCCATTTTAATTAATTGTGTGAAAGTTATGAACAATCTTGTTTTTTGGACAATGTAAGCATCTTTTTGAAAAAATAACTTGTAGGATCCATTTCTGAATGCAATTTTCATAAGTTTTCAAAATCAATTGTTTGACAAGGTTAAGCCTTTTTTTTTAGAACAATATAACCATTGAGATTATTGTATTTCAATCCCATATTATGGAGCTATTAATGATTTAGTTTTTCTTTCAAACTTGGACCTACTTCTACTTAATTTTTTAAAGAAATGAAAATTAATTTGTTTTGTTTTGTTTTATTTTCTTAAATTCCTAGACTTTCAACTCAATTCTTCAACACAAATAAGTTTTAAGTTCAAAGTCCATAGTGCAATTTTTTTCTACAAATGGTGGTCAAAGTCATCTGAAATTACAAGCCAATGTTAAAAAAATTATTTTTTCCAACTTTGAATGCTAGTATCTCTCAATTTGTGTAGTCAAACTTCATGAAATTTTTACCACATGATCTCAAACAAGTAAATTGCAAGATCCTATGGTTAGATTTTAAGAAAATATATTTTTTGTTTTTTTAGGCAAACACAGCAAAGATAATGAGATGGTAGTTTTGAGTACTTTTTGACAAAATATGGCCTTGGGCCATTAGGGATTAATAATGCATTGTATTTATAACAATTTGAAATACAATTGAAGCAACAAGTAGTCGATATAATTACATCAAAGAAATTCTTTGAAAATGAGAGGTTTTGGTATTTTGAGCATGCCAAGGAAAGGAGGTATTTGGGTGACAAGGGATAGTGTGAGAATGTGGTACCAAAGTCTGAAATGTGTTTTAGTTTGGTGCACATTAGACCTAGGATACTATGCTCTTACTATTTTTCTTAGTGCTCAAATGACCTCTTTTCTACTAGTATTAAAATTGTTAGCAACCATATAAGTATATCACCATTTCATATTCATGATTGTCACTTGGACTAATTGGTGGCATTGACATTGAACAAAACAAAGTGAAAGTAAAAGAATTTTTGAACAAAAGTTATTGTGATGGGCGTGAAATGTAGAATGGACTTGATTATTTAAGTTTTTCTTCTACTTTTCCGCCTATTTTGGAGATGCTTCTTGAAAGAAAGATGTACATATGAATGTTTTGTACATATTGTCAAATCAAATTTAAAAAATTCATCATCAATGGTTTTCAACCAATTATCATGTAAACTATGACTTATAAATGAAACAATTCACCACAAATGGAGTTTTACTTTTTGGAAGCCCAAATATGGTAGGCTTGATCAAAATTTTATAAGAATTGAATGTTAATTATGTAAGAGAACAATGTCAATCATTTTATATATTATACAAAATTCTTTTGAATGCTAGAATAGGGTGGATGATTGAGAGTTGCTGGATACTATACATTGAATGGTCACTTAAACTTTTAACATTTAACATTTGACACATGTTTCCTTAGCAAATTATGAATATTCCAATTATGAGGCAAGTTTAATTCATCTCCCCTGAGTCCTATTCTGTTTGTAATTTCTAAAGAACTGCAAAATCTTGGCAACAATAAGTATCTTGGCCACAATGTTGAGGCCAAGAAATATTCTTGTTTACAAGAATATTTTTCCTTTTTTTGACAAGGTGTAGGTCCACCATAAGTTGCTTGGTTAGCTCTTTAAAAACTTGCTAAGTAGAAGTAGGTATGAAATAGAAGAAAAATCTAATTTATTAATATCTCTAAGATGGAATTAAAATGCACAAATCCCAATGGTGAGATTTGTGTGTGATTTGTCTAGATCAATAAATTGATTCATAGTTTTTAATCAATTTGATTTGTATAAATTTATGTTCTAGCAATCACACACAACTTGTAGAAACACTAGTAGAAAATGCAAAAATCTGTTGTTCTGTGACCAAAACAACGTTACCGAAACAACAGAAATTTCTGCGTTTTCTACTAGTGAAAGGTTCTCACACTCATGAACTCCACAATATTCAATTACATACAAACACACACAAGCCAATAACCACATACAAACACTTTAATTATTTTCAATTCTATTGATAGTATTAGCAGTTACAAGCACTATAACAAAACATGGTAAAAAAACCCGCACTAAAGGTCAAGTGAATTTCTTTTGACCACGATTTTATGCAAGCTTATTACAATTGCAATCAACTTCTTTTGCAGTTTCCCATTGCAATTTTGGAAATTTTAGGGAGCATAATATACCATTTGAAAGGTATTGAAAATATTCAAAGGTATTTACCTTTCCAATGGTATGTTATACTCTCCCAAATTTCCCAAATTGCATTGGGAAATTGCAAAAGAAATTGACTGTGATTGTAGTAAGCTTACACAAAACCATGGTAAAAGGACCACACTCAAATTCAAGTGTAATTTTTTTTCCACGTTTTGTTTTAGTGAAGTATAGTACTAAATAACTCATTTTTCTAATGTTGTATGCTCCTCGAGTGAGAGAGAAAACTATTTGACATTTGGATATATAGTCTCCAAATCAAAATAGAATTGAAAATATGCAAATATTTGTTGAAAATGTATGTTTAGCTATTCGACTTGCTTCGTATTTTAGTCTATCAATCCAATTTATATTTATCTTAAGTGCCATTTTGCTTAACTATTTGACAAACAACAATGGGAATTAGGATAATTATTCATTTTGTTCACATCTGCAATACCAAATAGACAAAAAATTTGAAAATTTTGAAAACTATATGAATATACTTTTAATTTACACCAATCTAAATTTTGTTGGAGGTATTTTTTTCAATCTCAATTGAGAGAAATTGGCATTGGTTTCTATCAACACCTATTGATGGAAAGTGCATTGATGATGTACACATTGCACTTAGAAATTTCCTAGTTTTGTAGTTATATTGGATAATACTATATATACTTTATCATTCAGGATGTATCCTTTCAATTGAAGTAATATAGATTTTTATATATTATAATTGGAGCTAGATATTCTTAATTCAAATGGTAATGGTTGGTATATCTCATCCTTGAGGTTGGATAAACTAGTGCCACTCCCAATCAAAGTACTTGCTATTTGTTTAATACTTTCTCATTGGATATTGACAATTGTTAGTTTTAAAAGGATAAATTTAGATGTTATGAACCAAATTTATCCCACTTAGTGTAAAAGTAGCACATTGTAAGTATACAAAAATCACAAAAATTTAAAGTAATGTTTTTAAAAATATTTTCTCGTAGAATATAATTTTTTCTATATAACAAGTTTTGATACAATCCATTTGGATTACTATTGTGAAAGTTATTAAAAATCTTGTTTTGCAAGCAATTGGAGCTTATGATTGAAAATAGTGTACATACAATTTGTTTTTTTAAACTCAAAAACTCAAATAGACATAACTTTTTAAGGAAATTATTCATGAGGATTTGATTTCTTCCTAGAACAATCACACTATTAGGACAACGACGCTAGCATTTGAATTTAGAAATGTGAACGTACAAGCTTTGAGCCTATGTATAAGTACATACTTTACAACTATTGAAGGTGCTTATAACATAGGTGCCTACAACATAAGTATTTTATACATGTAGAAGGTGCTTGTAACATAGGTACCTATGATATATAATAATAATAATAATAATAATAATAATAATAATAATAATAATAATAATAATAATAATAATAATAATAATAATAATAATCATAGAAAGTGCCTTTAACACAGACACCTGTAATATAAATATCCTGTTACCATAGAAGATGCTTATAACACACCTATAATTAATATGGGCACCAATAATGTAAATATTCTATAACTATGGAAGGTGTTTATAACAAAGGTACCTATAATATAGGAACCTAAATTCCTAGGCTTATAGGCTCAAGATCTTTAGTTCACATGCTAACAATTATTGTGGGAAAAAAAGTGCTAGATTGCACTCCAAAAAATTAATTTGGCTAAAAAATGATGACAAATTGTCAAGTTTTTAGCCATAAAACTTTGAATTAAAAAAATCTTGGATGAATTAGATAGATAGTAGTTGATGGATTATGGATAACAAAATTATGAATATGTAATATGTGCTAACATGATATTTTCTATCCAATATGTGGATGAATGTTGAAATTTGTAGCACTTCATAAAAAATGAAAGAAGGAAACCTAGTCAAAAGATAATACTTCAAAGGAAGATATTAAAGTGGTCATACCAAGTGGGTCCTACAAGGTAAACTCTACCAATTCAACAAGATAATCATATAAAAAAGAAAGCCCCTGTATTTGTGTTGCATTTAAGGTAGAAGTATCCATTTCCAATCCAGTACCCATATGCAACTTGTAGAGTGCTCTATTTTCGACCAAGGCTGGGTAGAATTTCCAACCAAGCCTTGGGATTCATTTCAACTAATAAGGTCATGAGACATGTCCCAAAGTGGTGAGCAAGAAAAGTAAGAAGTAGTAAGTAAGAAAGTAGTTCGGCTAAGATCAAAATTAGAAGCATCTAGTACTTGTCTATAGGTTGGCAACACTTTTTACCTCCCCAAATTCATAGTAATTTCAGTTCAAGTGATAAAATTATCAAATTTTATGCAATCCCATTCATTTCTATCAATGCACCTCTCAAAGTATTTGCTTTTCTTTGCAACACTCCAAACCATGTTCAAATTTTATGCAATCCCATTCATTTCTATTAATGCACCTCTCAAAGTATTTGCTTTTCTTTGCAACACTCCAAACCATGTCCAAAATTGCTTGTTTGATTAGTTATAGGTACCTTCACCTTATTCTATGTCCTTCACTCCTTTGAGCTAACTTGGGACCTTCAATTTGGTGCCTTTGATTTGGTGCCTTTAATTTGGGGCCTTTGATTTCCAAAAGTTCCAAATTTTATCATGGGTGGCAAATAAAAAAATTCCCTTGTTTTCCCCAAGGGATAAAATTCACCTCACAAGGCCCACTTCATACATATGACCACTTTAAAGTCAAGTAAGAAACAGTAGAAATCTATGACCGTCATAGATCACTATTGTCAACATTATTCCTTTTGGGTGGTCCTAAAAGCAGATATTCGTCACGGAACCCCAAAATGCCTGCTGCAAATTCCCAATCCACTACGTAGTGCCACGTGGCGTCACAAGTAACACCCCTCCCAGATTCCTCAAAATACCTAGATAACTGAAATCAACCAGAGCGCTACATCTACATAACCAGAAGCTGAATCCACACATACAGATAGATAGATGTTCATAGATAGGTTACCCCAATTCTGCAATATTCCTAGATTCTCCAGCGTTTCTTACGTGATTATCCGATTCAGCCCCCCCCCAATGCTGCCTCCTTTAGTTTTTAAATGACACGTGTCATCTTGTGGTTGGTTTGTGATGACGTGGACACCTCACAATCTGATGTGGAAATTCATCAGCTTTATTGGAACTGACGGTACGGAAACGAGAACCTACCAACTTAGGAACATCCCTACCCGCCGTAGAATCGAATCATCCCGTCGGAGAAGATATTGCAGAATGTCTTTTCAATCACTAATATTCCTAGATGCTTCCCCCCCTCCTCCGGCAATCTGCCGTCGCCGTTGCAACCCAGAGATGCCGCCCTTCATCGATCGCTGCAACCCACTCACACAATTCGAGGAATCCAAGCACTCCTCCATCCTTTTTTTCCCTTTCAAAAAGGAATTTCGGAGAGTTTTCGCAGAGTTTTCGAGGGATATTTGGGGAACCGTTTTTGGGTTCCATTTTCTGGAGATATGGGCGGACATGCGAGCGAGCGAGCGAACGATCGTCGTCGTCGCCGTGAACTGATTAGATGACGGTGACGATTCCTCGAGTCTTGTGCGCGTTTGTTTCCTTGTCCATATTTCCCTGCAAGTGGGAGAAAGTGCAGACCGATTGGTAGGACTCTCTCTCTCTCTCTCTGTCTCTCTCTCTCTCTCATTTTGAGCTCATGGTGTTGTCATTTCCAATGCGTTGGAGTCGTGCGTGGTATTTAAGAATTCCCGAATTGTTTTGAAGCTCCGAATTGTTAAGAAGCTCCGAATTGTAAGCATTTTGATGAGCTGAGGGTGAATCGTGCAGCGCCTGGTTTTGTTTGGAATTGAGAGTCAGTTGCTGATTTACTCGGTTCGTCGCGATTTTGCAGTTTCGGATTTCCAGGTTTTGTAATTTTTGGAGTTTTGCAGTTGTTAGGCTATGGATTCCTGTTTTAGGTTGCGGATTGGTTTGTACGGTCCGGAGCTTCTTTGCTAGAGGTCTTGCGGTTTTGCATTCTTAGTTTTTTCAATTTTTCGAATTTTTTCAGTTGTTGGGCTATGGTGCTCTGTTTTAGGGCGATGATGAGTTTGTAAGATTAGCAGCGGTTCTGTCACAACTTATTACACCTGGAATTGAGCTTCTAATACCTCGAGCTTAATTTAAAGAAGAGTCAGGGTAACCAAGAAGTTTCGATCCTCTGCTATTTATTTTCTTTGACATGCATCTTGTTACGTCTTGAGCTCAAGAATCTTGAAGAAGAATGGCTCTGATGTCAATCACTTCATGAGATACCAAGCAGATGCTTCTGGATTGACACTTGTTTTGCAGTTTAGCAGTTTTTGCGTTTTCATTTCTTTTCAAAATTTTAGTTGCCGGGATTGTCTTGGGGCGAGGATTAGCTTGTAGGTCAGCAGGTTCTATTGCAAGTAATCTTATGTTTTTTATTTTTTATTTTTTGAGTCGTTAATGTTAATGAAAAACTAGCTCACGTGTATTGAACTCTTTTGTAATTGTAGTCAACCCCTGAGTTTCCGTTAAATTGGCATCCGTCCTGTGCACATGGTGAAAATTAATTTTGCAATATTTTGATTGTTACCAATAGCAAATGGAGATTAACCCTAGAAGTTCATCATTTTTGAAGTTGTGTTGAATTTAGTATTTTTGGAGTTGTGTTGAATACGTTTCCGACGTCTCTATGGGGTCTTTCATGTACTGGCCTGTACTTGTTTGGAGGTTCTTAAGCCTTCCATGGGACGAATAAAATTGAAGCTCTTTCTACGATTGGAGTCTTAGCATGTGACAGGTTTCTGCTTCAATGGTGATATTGAGTGACATTATATATATATGGTTTAAGGAGCTAGATGGAATTGGGACACTTTTCTTAGAAAGCAGTGATTGGTTTCAGGAATGTCGCTGACCTGGAACTTGTGGTGTTTCGTATACAGATCGCCGGAGCTTTTAAACTTCCTGGATTTTCAATTGGGGAGATGCTTTCTTAGCGGTTGCTGATGAAGGAGCACTATCAGAATTGGGTATGGTAACTATGCAGTGATTTGCAAAGGAGGTTCCTGTGTCACTTTGAAGGTTACTACACCAGGATGTGGGCGCCTCTGTGTGACAAAAGCGTGGATGCTTTTGGCTTACTGGGGGGATCTCAAACTTGCTTGAGCTCAATGATGATTTTGGTGTATGCCACTCTTGCTGCTATTGATCTTCTTATCGCAGTTGTGGCTGGAATTCAGGTTCGATCTTTCTTTCTGTCTCTATTTTCACTGAATTTTGTTTAAGTGCACAAAGTCATGTGCACTTGTTTCTACCTTTATGTCTCATTCCAGTGTTTCAACCTTATGGTTAGTGGGGGGTATGTGGAAGCCCATCCCTTTTCCCAATATCTCTGATGATCAATTTTGTGAAAGAATCTTTTGATAAGAATTAATGTGTAATGCATTTTGCAATTTTGAATCTCACCAATTCTACAAAAATTAACTATATGCACATTGTAAACCTATTCCACCTTTACAACCTTCAATGTTGCATTCATTTTGCTGCTAACATGGTAATTTATGCTAGGAGGGATAAACAGCAATCTACCCCTTTTTCCCAGTATCTTTGATTATCATTTTTGTGCAAGAAACTCTTGATAAGTATTTACGCTTTATGTGCAGTTCTATTTAACTAAGAGTCAAGACCGAATCTTAGGTTGTTTTTTGTAATTTGTTGTATGAAGATTGATCTTGTTATGGGCTTTGAGGGTATTTAGCCAGATGACTAATTGCTTTAGATTCGGAAATGTGGAGATTTTTCTGCCATAAATGATATTTGATTTCTTCGGATATGTGTAGCTGTTGAGACAATACGTGCACAACAAGCGTATCGGTTGGACGCGCCCAAAAGTAAGAGCAACATCGAATATACCTAGATGAAACCATGTACATCGAAAAAAATTTAGCCTGATTGTTATAATGCCGGAATTTTCTTTCCTTTTATTTTCAATTGAATGGGTCATTCCTTCCTGACTCCGAAGTGTTTCAATTTCAGGTTTTTCACTGCCTTATTGGTGCGGCAAATTTTGGTAGGACCGCTTTCAATGGTTTCCTCATTAGTTTTTAGCTGTATATGATGACGAATCATACGTTTTGCACTTTCGTTTTCATTGTAACGTCTGTCTTGTTATTAGAAAGTAACCGATGTCTTCTGTTTGGAGAACAGGTTATGTCTTGTATTTCATCTTGACCATAGTAGCGGCATGTGAAGGATGGTCATGCTTTTCAACGGCTTGCGGATTTATACTCATTGGTAGGGTAACCCTAATTTTTAAAGGCCTTAATAGTTAGTATCATGGCATGTTTTTCTATGTTCTTCATGAACAGTTTCGTTACTGAAAACTGACCTCAATAGTACAATTTATCCTTTAGTTGTATCTGCCAGTGATTTGTTTTGCTCAATTTTTATGTTTCAGATACGATTAGTTAAAATGTACGGTTTACTCAGGATTTTTTTAATTCATTTTGGTGTTTGTGTGAATACAGCTGCACCTCAAACACTGTTCTTGGCCACTTTCTTGTTACTTCTTTCATTCTGGTGAGTGTTACCGTTTTTGTTTGGGGCTTTAAGGTGCATTACAAAGGTTGGCTATCATGTCAGATTTGGTGGCCAGTGCAACACATCCTGTGCTTAGGTGTTCTTGAATTTTATTGTCTCTAGACCAAGGGGTGTTATGGGTCAATACTGGACGAAATTCTAGTGCCAAGTGGAAATTAGACGTGCATGAAAAACAATAGCCATGTTGGGTCCATCAATCCAATGGAGTAGAGTCCAAAAATTGAGTCCATTGTAATCTGCTTATAATACATTTTAATTGTTTGTAGGGTGGATTTATGCAACCAAGCTAATGACATTGACGATGAAGATGATGATGAGGTGGATGCTGAGTATGCCGAATTGTCTTCATCTCCAAATCACCTAGAGTCAGGAGCAAGTAAGCCATATCAGTCTTGTTTCCCGTGGCGACGGTGGCGTGTTCGAGGACGGCAAAGATGTGTGATTGTGGTACGTTACCAAATCTGATGAGAACCTTCTTTTTAGGGTTGGTTTACATTTGTTTGGACAAGCCTCAAGGACAAGACATTTCAACTATATTTTAAGAAATCTACTAATGTGATTGGTCAAATGTTTGAGAAATTTTGTTGACAATGTTGACAATGTGTGACGAAATGACATGGATGTTTAAATGGCTACACTTTTGTTAACCACGATCTTTTCAGTGAAATGCTCCAAATATCGTCAGCTTACAAAATGGTCAAATGGACTTGACCACGTAGGCAAAGCTAGCCTTTTTAATATTTAAATGTCTTTACATCAAGTCTTATAAATTCAAATAGCTTGGTCTTGGCTTCAACCTTTTGATATACCTTGTGACTTGTCCAGAAGAATTTATACCAATCCTTAGTTAACCCTGAACGGAACAAGAGGCCCCGAAATGGGCCTCATGTTTTTTTTTGGTAGTTTTGAACAGGTCAAATGGTTAATTTCTTTGTCCAATTTTTCTTTAGTTTTCTTTCAATTTCTGGTACAATATTTTACCCCGTTTGATTTATACTTTTCACTATATCACCTATCTAATTGGTCATTTTCAAACCATAAGTCTTTGTTGTTTTCAGGGGTTAACAATACATGACGTGACATTGAGACATTAGATCAGAGGCATCGATTTCTAAGGGAGATGTCTCGATGTTGCTGCAGGTGGTTTTGGTACTTTTTTTGTTGACGGTGGCTTTTGCTCTGTTAATTTGGTATGGAATGTACGACTATCCAATAAATTCAGTGAGACTTGCTCAGGTGAGTCCTGTTTCTTGTGTCCATGATTGTTTGCTACTTCCAAGATTGAGTAGAGCTTTCAGTCCAATTAAAATGTTTTAGAAACTTTAGACTGTAAAATAAAAAGGATCTTCCTCATGGTTCATGGAGATCTGCCTTTGGTCACATTGATCAGAAGGAGGCCTCCTCATAATGCATAGGGATGTGTCTGTATGATCATCGTAACCATAAGGAGTAATGTAACTCATGAAGCATGAAATATATGGGTTATTTTTTTTTATCATACTGTACAAAAGTTATTAAAATTGTCCAATTTTACTGATGACCTTGTTAATGATTGTTTGCTTCTGAATCAAGTGTGAAGGGTTTTGGAGAATTCACTTGGAGCACTCGTTTTGTCCTTTCCGAGTTTTGTTTTAGTTTGACGCAGTTTATTTTTGATAAAATACTTCAGTGAAGGTTTTGAATCTTATATTCTTCTTGACTTGCAGATATACGCCAACATTTTTGCGTTAGTATCACTTCTCTCTGGAGGCGGCTTAGCAGTTTATGGTGAGTTCTCTTCTCTCAATGGGTAGTATGGAAATGGTGCTGTACTTGTTTGTCGGTGGTGGAACGAGTCGTTTAACCTGTCAGGGACCGAGATTTAATTCATAGTGTTAGTGACCAATTTAATTGATCCTTTTTTGAAATCATGAGTCAGATGGGGTTGAATTTTGTATCAATGAATAACGTTTCATTTTTTGGTAAAAAGTAAATCAAATTCATAAAAGAGAGTTTTCATATGACCCACTCAAATATGCTAACACGAGGCCCAGTTTAAGCCTTTTGGTTCTTTAGGGGTTGTTCTCTTTCTCTTGGAATCTTCGCTTGGAAACTATGCTTGACTAGTTTCATAATCACATTTGTCTAACTTAATTGTTTTGATCTCTCAGGTTTGCTGTTGTATACAAAAATGAGCAGAGTAAAGTCAGGAAGCACTTCAGCAGACATCAGAAAGGTGCCACTTCGCTTTAAGTTGAACAAAGTATCTAGAAATGAAACTTTTTGACTGATGAGTTTTAGGAGCTCCTGAGGATTTACAAAGTATCTTACATCTTTCTCGTGGACTTTCAGGTCGCTGGTTTGGCAGTTGCTTCAGTTGTGTGCTTTTCTCTCAAGGCCTTGCTGGTTGTTATGAGTGACCTCACTGTAAGTGCTGCAATCTACCTGCTCCTTCAAGTGCTAAGAGACAAGAACATTTTTCTATAATACATCAACCTGATGCTTGTTAATGCCGTAGGGGATACTAAAAGCTATAGGAACCTGATCCCGTCTCCTTTACTGACACTGTTCTCTGTTTATACATTTGGTTGGACTTATTAACAAGTGGTTTTAGCATGCCTTAATTAATTAAATGTCTTTGGCCATTGATGTTCGAATGAAATAATGGTCTAAAACCTCCGATGCTGAAATTGCATAAGAAATTCTTACATATTCATAAAATTTTGATTTCACAAGAGTTTCTCTTGTACTACACTTTAGACTCTAATTATGTTGCCTCACACTATTTCCTCTACATTTCACTAGTTTATGTAATCAATAAAATTATGAATTAGGTATTTTTGAGTTTCTATTATGTACTTGAATTGTAGATTCTGAAATCTAATTTTTCATCGTGTACCTATATGTTAGATTGGGCAACCTAATTAGAAGGGCAACCTAATGAGAGCATTCAGAGTATTCAGTGTAGTGATCTCGCAAAAAGCTCACTTAATATGCTTAAAGTGTCGCAAATAGAATCCTCTACCTTACATTCAATGCAGTAATTAAAATCAGTGTTGCTTGCGTTGCAGGATCTCAATATATGGCATGTAAAGCGTGGAGACAGTCAGTTCTGTGCGCCTGTAATCTTTTTATACTACCTAATAGGTAAGATTACATCCATATAGATCCTCTTTACCCACTACATTCAGTTTGAAAAAGGAGTTTCAGTAAAATTAGATTTTTAGGAGGACCTTTCGAAAGTCATAAAAAGAATCTTTCCAATGATCCAGAGAGAGGTCTTGCAGCGCTCATACGGGGGCCTCTCCACGAATCACGGGGAAGATTCTTTTTATGATTCTGTGAAAGTTCCTGAACCAGTATAATTTCAATTGAGGTTCTGTTTCGTTAGGATTGTAAACACTTGTACACATGACTGGCATGACATCTTGCAAGTACTTTTAGGTACGAAGGTGTACCTGGGATAATGTATGGTAGGGATGAACGATAAAATGTAGAGGCCTGTATGGCAGTATCTCATGACTTCTTATTGGGATTGCTTGATATAAATCGTTTTGAATCCTTTTGCTTGATTCGAATTTTCTTGCATTTTTAGGTTTTAATTTGTGACACATGTGGCCTTTGACAGGGGAATCTATTCCTTCTCTGGTTGTGCTTTGGGTGATGAGGGACATGCCCCCCAAATCTCGTGAAAGCAGTATGAATGGCCGTGTGACAGCCCAGGAAGTCCTGATTGAGGATGCATTCGTGCCAGACCCCAATTATCTCTCACAATTGCTATCATCGGCAGCTGGCCGACGATATCTGCTCCTGCCAAATTGTTGCAATAGTGATGTTTCTCCTTCTTGAAGTGAGTCGGGTTTTCACTCTTCACACAATTGCTCTCTTACTCAAATTTGACATGGTGACCCTTTCCTGTATAGGCTAGGGTTAATGGGGTTATGGTAGAATTGTGACATTTGCTTATAAGAATAGCGACATTCTTAGTCTATTTAATAGTGTTTTTTGAGTCTTTCATTTCCAGTATTAGGTATGGAGGATTATGTGAAGAGCTGTATCGAGGATTTTATGCAAGGAGACATATTAAAACTATGCATTTCTATATGGAGCAGAGTACTTGAATGAGCTGTTTATTTATTAACCAAATCATGCAATGTTCTTCATTGATTTTGGTAATGTAGAATTTTGTGCCACTTGAATAGCATTTTCGATAACATGATCAATCGAAATGAGCATTTAATAAGCATGAATCCCTGGTCATCTGGGAGCTAAAACGTTTCGTTTTTTTGTTCTGCAACTCCATCTCAGCTATGTGGACTCACATAAAGTGTCTGACGCATCTTTTCATATGGCAGGTAGGAATTTACCAAACTCCAGACCCTGCGAATTATCTTAGACAAGGATTGCAATGCCAACGTTCCATAGATTACTGATATTATAGCACCGCACAGTACTTGTTTCTGAAATGCTCCATTGTGAAATGGAGTCATTTGCGAGGTGCAAAGCGGCAGTTCCGAAGAAATGGGCATCACTGGCTTATCAAAGCTTGTGGCATCAAATCAACCCAGTTTGGAGCTGTACTGAGGACTTCCTGACAACAAAATTGGTACCTGCCCCTGGAGGAATTGAGATCCAAGAGGGGCCCAAAAGATGTCCTCTGACATCCGGTTTGATTCTGATTGCCAGGTGCTCCTTGCAGTTCTTAAAGCTGCACAAGTGAGTCTGGGTAGGAATGTGGTATTGCCAGGTTGGCTAGAAAATCACTTAATATGTGGTGCTTTCTAAATGCACTACCCCAACGTGGAGCTTCTCCACCGGCCCTTTGTATATTATTGGTGATGAAGAAGTCCTCAATCGTTGTTGGTGTGATACATTGTGCATCTCATCGGAGGTACTTCTTTGGTGATCTCTGAGAAATGTATTCCAAAGAGTTTCGATCGTGAATGCTCGATGTGGTAGTGTTACTCTTTTGAAGTTTTCTTCCGATGCACTTGTGTTTATCTGTTTCCTCAGTGAAGACTTCTAATTCATCATCTTGAGTTCATTGCGTATTGTAGTTTCCAGTCGTCAATCTCGCCTTATGGGCTCGTTACTATCGTCTCTGATCCAAAGCGCATATTCTACTTGCCGTGGGTCTCGTGGTGCGTGGTTTATGCTCATGCAGTGCATTAAAGTGCGTAACTGGATTAAACAACTTTAGTGTTGTGGTGCAGATTTTGATTCTACATGTACCTGCCAGCATAACTCTTGAAGCGCTGCGCAAGTGCATTTGGTAATGACACATGCCATAACCCTTGGCAGACTCTTGCAAATCGTATGTGAAATTGAAAGAAATTGGCTGCCTGCTATCAAAAAAAGCCCAAATATGTTAAAGTGTATATCTTGTTGAGTTCGTCCAGCTTGTCAGTTACCTTGTTCGTATTACACATTCTACATCTGTAGTCATATAAGAAATACAGAAAGGGAGCATCTTTCTGAAGTGCAGAGTGGAGACTGAAATCTGAGCAACAAAGTTTAACTTTTAACCAGGATGAGTTCATGGGTAGTTCAGAACTCAGAGGCAGTTGGATTGAACGAGGATGGTCGCAGAATAAGAGTATAAGACGCCTTCCTCCACCACCAACTTCGGCAGTTGGCTGAATTTACACTATTCACCTTTTTTTCTGAATTGACTGGATTGATAGGTTAGATAATAATTTATTGATATTAACCTTTAAATGATGAGCCGGTCAGCGTGGAAACCATCTGTTTGGATACTATGTGAATTGTTGGCTTAAAAAAATAAAAAAGTACTCGTTGGAAGACAAAATACTACACAAGACCTCCCCTTTTCATGCAAAATTTTAAGGATGAATAGTTGTACTTTTGTCCTACATGCAAAGATTTTTTGTCATTCATCAACTAGAAAATGGCCATTGCATTTAAAGGTCTTACTAGAGTTGTTTATGGGTAGTTGTAACAGGAGTTGTTTATGGACATCCAAAATAAGCCTTAAACTAAAGTGCAAGTGGACCCAATGTTGACAAGTGAGTTTCCATGAATGTGTTACAGTAATGGGGTTGGGTTTTGCATTGGCCAATAAAATGAGTATGATAAAAGCTTAGGATATGTTGATTTTGGACACCCAAAATAAGCCCTAAACTAAAGTGCAAGTGGACTCAATGTTGACAAGTGAGTTTCTATGAATGTGTTATAGTGATGGGGTTGGGTTTTGCATTGGCCAATAAAATGAGTATGATAAAAGCTTAGGATATGTTGATTTTGGGTATTGTTGTGTCCACTTTGGGGTTAGTCTATTGTCCACAATAGGTGCATCTATGCATTTATTTTCACAAGTTCGTATTATATTCATACAAACTCAAAAAAATGTAGAAACAATGTTGTTGGTTTCCTAAAATGGGCAATGTCCTTAAAATGGCAACTATTCTGCTACTTTGGCATTTTTATAGTTCAGACCAGCCAGTTTGAAATGTACAAGATTCCTAAATGTCTGAAATCTATATTATTCTTAGATGTTTGTACTAGATGTTACTTTTACAATTTAGACCGTGCAGTTTGCAATCTATAGCAATCTTAGATTTCTTTAATTTAAAAAAGTCCAAAATTTCTGTAATCTACATTTATCCTAGATGTCACTTTTACGATTTAGAATGGGCGATCTAAAAATGGCACATGGAATACCACCATTTTATCAAAATTCCCCATTAAACCATTTCCTAACAAATGCACATCATTTTATTTTGTGCCTACTCTCAAGATTTGCAAATCTCAAATGAGTGCCACATTTAAGTGCTTCTACCTTAACCTTGCCACAGGCTCTCAAACAACCGCAACAATGTTGTTAATTGTTAAAATGATTCTTTTTCTGACAGTTCCATCCTAAGTATTTCTCAAGTAATGTATTGTTTAAAATGAATAAGCGCCTCTTGTCCTCTCCTGAATCTGCAAGGATGGGAATTAACGAATATTTCATTAAAATGGCAATATTCCCACTTTTAGGTTCAGACTATGTGGTCTGAAATGTAAATCAATCCTAGACTTTAGACCATGCGGTCTGAAATCTATACCAATTTTAGAAAATGACTGGAAAAATGGTGGAAGAATATCGCCATTTCAAGTTTTCAACAACATATCCATTAACTTCATTAATATGGCACCATTCCACAACTTTGGCAGTTTTACAATTAAGACTAGGTGGTCTGAAATGTACATCTGTCCTAGATTTTGAAATCTACACCTTGTCCAAAAGCCTGAAATTAACAATTATCCTAAATGGCTTCAGACTGCACGATCCAAACTGTAAAATCTTTATCAATCCTAGATTTCCAAGATTTTTTAAATCTGTACTTATCCTAGATGATGGCATTTTTTACGGTTCTGGGCGGTCTGAAAATGGCACATGATCCAGTGATGACATATTCACAGTGACTACGGGAATATGCTTTGGATCTCGTGGTGCCTGCTTTCTGCGCATCCAGTGCTCTAAACCTTGTAACTAAATTAAACAACGTACTCTACTCCAGTGTTGTGGTGCAGATTTTTATTCTATATGTACCTGCCAGCAGACTCTTGAAGCGCTACGCAAGTGCATTTGGTAATGAAACATGCCATAACCTTAGCCGGTTTTGCACATGAATCGTATGTGAAATCGAGAGAAATTGGCTGCCTGCTCTTAAGAAAAGCCCAAATGAACTTTTTTTAAGTGCACACGTTCTTCGTCCAGCTTGTCGTTCATCTTACTCTGTATAAGTGTATAACACTCTAGATCTGCAATCTGATATCGTATCCCGAAATACAGACTGAAAGGTCCCTCTTTCTGAATGCAGAATGAGGACTGAAATCTGAGCAACTGAGTTTAATTTTTAACGAGGATTGAGTTCATGACTGCAAGCCATCCTGTTCGATCATTGATTAAGAGGAGTGACTCGATTACAGAGCAGCTCAACTAAGATTGAAAGCATCTGAGGTTTCAACTTGAGCAGTCACCGAGCTTTGATCAAGGCCATCACAGCACAAGCCGCTAAACGTGGATATATGTCGGTAAATGGTTCCTGACTAAAGTTCAGTTCAAAGCGGGCGCAAGTGGAAGTTAGAACGGGTCAAGGGTTACAAAGCAAGGGCAAGATCAGAAGCATTCGTTGGATTGAAGGAGAGATTTCTGGGTGGTTTCCAGAAGAAGAGGACCTGGCCTACCTACCGATATGCATCCAACAACTTCGGCAGTTGGCTGGAGGTGCATTATTCACCCCTTCTACTATGACGGTTCCAGGATTGACAAGCTAGATAATCTATTAACATTAGGAGTCTGTACACGAGTTGGTTCTCAGCGTAAGGAGCCAACTTGAGCTTGCTAAACCTGAGCTTGCTAAAACCTGAGCTTGCTAGAGGCTTGGCAAATAAGATCAGGTTTGTTTGCAATGTAGACAACAATTCAAACTTGTTGGAATTTGGAGTCTTCTCCAACCTAAGTTCACTGTACTGTACACAAAATACATGGAAGATGATCATCGAATGAGAACATTGCCCGTGGTCACGACTCTTGACGAAGGGACCATGACCAAGCGAATTGTCCATCCTGGCTCTTAATCACTAGTACTGTTACATATTCCTCATGACAAATGCTTCCGTAATAGTTTTGAACTATTTCTCAAGTAATTTACTGATAAATATGAACACGTGAATTTTGTCCTCTCGTGAAACTGCAAGGGCATGAAGTCAGGTAGGAAGCGTCTCACTGATTCATTAGCGGGGGATGTGAACCATGAGTACAGAAAGCAATAAGAAAAACAATATAGAACACAAATGGAATATTGCAAATGGGTTGGACATCTCCCTGACCTCAAACATGTGCAATGGAACAGGGCCAGCATCAAACAAAATGTTTCTGACTGCATCAACAACCCTGAGGCCCTTGGTTGTCTGAGGGATACGCATCGAAGGAATGAGCAGCATATGCATAGCCTTAGGAGCTTGCACTGCAGGTCATCCTCTCCGGAAACTTCACTGAAGTCCCCATAACCAGATTCTCATGGTGGGACATGAACCGTAAGTAGAGAATGCAACGTATCACGCAATGGAACACTGCAATTGGATTGAACATCTCCTTGACCTCAAACTTGTGCAATGGAGCAGGCCCAGCATCCAAAAAATGGGGGTTTCTGTTCGAGTCAACGGGTGGACCCACATGGATGGCTGAGAGAGTGGCGATGACATTCAAGCTCGCTTAGGCATTAATGAGCATCATGTCCTTGGAAGCTTGCAATGCAGGTGATGCCAACCCCTTACTCTCAGCCGTCCATGCGGATCAAACCGCTGACATTAATGAAGGTCTTGGACATCCGACCACATTCTCTCTCTCAGTCATATCAGCATTGGCTAGTATCAGTTTGCGCAAACCGCGTCTGGCGGTGAACAATGCCACAGCTACTCGACAATGTTGTCCACTCCAGAAAAAGAAATCGGGGCGAGCTACCAAAGGAGCTACCAAAGGAGCTACCCGAGGAGCTACCCGAGGAGCGAGCTGCAGTCGGTCTCGATCAGTGGATGAGAGAGAATGGGCCACTGCAGGATTTGTTTTAAGTACTCGACACTTGGCTTCCACACTTGGCAAATATCGAGCCAAGTCTTGTCACAAATGTCATACAACTCCATTATTTAAGACACTAAATTTAAATGTTAATTATTGTACAGTAATTATTTCAGAAATGAGTACAGTATTCTGGTAGCAGTAAAATGCTCAGCTTTTTTGGAAAATATTTGAAATTTACTGTGAATTTTATGATGCACGAGTGAAGTAATTGCATGTCAAATACAAAAAAAAACTCAAAATTATTGAAAATTCATCGGACGTGTGTATTATAGTGTAGAACATTATGGTGTGAGCTAAATTTTCCATTTTGTTGTATAATTTAAAAAATCATTGGACTAAGGCTATTTGTTGTAAGTTCAAACTGTAATATAATATGAAATTTTTCAGATTTTTAAATTGGAGTAAGAACTAGACATGATAGAAGAGTTAACCTTCTTCAACCTAATGAAGGATACAACAACAAATCCTTCCAAACATTAGATGTGGCATTAAAAGATGCCACCAAATTGTAGCCTCTTCACTATATCCACCACTTATAATCACTATGGCCATGCAAATAGACTTTGCTTGTCTCTTTTGTAGCCAAGAATGAAGTAGTGTGAATTATTGGGATGTGACAATGATAATTTTGAAGTATGCTAGTAATAGCTAAAGAGTGACGAAGTGGTCACAATTAGATCATGTACTTTTTGGATGTAAAGACATGAAAGAATCTAAGGTAGGTTAGCCTATGATCCCCTAGAACTAATATCTACACTAAATAGGGGTTTTAAAGGGACCCATACCAATTAATTGACATTACATATTATATAAATATTTTTTTTTGCTATATATAAATATCTTCTTTTGCTATACATCAATAGTTATTGAAGTATCCGGGGGATGTACATCATGTTTCAAACATCTATAGTTTTTGATAATAAGTTCCTTTAATTTTTTTGGTCCCTTTAATATCCCTATTCACTATAAGTACCTTGAATAAGCTAATTTGTCAACTCACATATTTTTCAAGAGATTGAAATTTTTGAGAGAAGGTTAAAATAATACAAAAGCCCTCATTGAAAGACAAGCTATTGTAGAAGACCTTCCCTTTTCACACAAAATTTGGAGGATGAATAGTTGCTCTTCTATCCTACATGGAGACATTTTTTGTCATCCATCAGCAAGAAAATGTCCTCCTCGTCGTTTATGGGTTAACACTTAAAGGATAGGCATGTGATCGTGGAAACCATCCCTTTTGACATTGTGTGAATAGTTGGTTTCAAAAAATCCTAAAGCACACATTGAAAGTCAAACTACTACAGAAGACCTCCCCTTTTTATATACAATTTCAAGGATGAATAAGGTAGAACAACCCATTGTGGTCAGATCACCCATAGTGGACACCTAGGGAATGATCCCACCATGGTTTATTTCAATATGTGAAATTTTGACCACAATGCATGTCTTACGTGACAGTAATAAAGCAATTAGTGACTTCATTAGGAACTTCATTAGGAACTTCCAACTTTTTAGTGTGAATTTATTATAAGAATGAATTTTTTAGACTTTCTATGTTAGAAAATACAATGATTGCTTTAGGTGAACAAAATGAACATATTTTGTGGGTACGAAGGAGTCTAGAGACTCTTTGGGGCCATGATGCATTGAACACTTCAAAAATTCACATCAAATTCATACTTTGTCAAAAAAATAATAATAATTTCAGTTGCTCTCACTACTTCTCACACTTGTAAATAATGTGGAAAAGATATTGAAAAATTTCAACAACAACATGAGGTCAAATTCTTAATTCTAACACAACGAGCTATTTTACCTTAGTTCATTGCACTTCTATACCTTAAATTAGGTTGTTTGTTTTATTTTGTTTTGTTTGTTTGTCACGTTGAGATCCCTCGGACCGTGCGTCCCCCGGTTGCGTGCTTGGGACCGTTAGAAAGCCCTGAATGAGGAGGGGTGCACCTACTTGATTTCGTGGCGTTCGGACGTACAGTGTACAAGTTATTGAATTTTGAAGTTTTTTATGAACTAACAAAATTAGAAAATTACTTTTACTTTTTTTGACTGTGGCAACGGCACATGACACACTAGCTGGACTTAGTCCACCCTCCACCCAGTCTCTGCCCGCCTGGAAGCCCGATAGGCGGGGTCTCTGCTCCCTCCCGAGTTTGGTGCTGGCCTGTACAGTCCACTGTACAAGGGAGACCCGGTGAATTGCACTTCTGCGGGGCCCAGACAAGCCTAGCTACGGGACACACGGGCGTAGAATATAGTGGAGGCACTCATAGCCGACCAAATAAGCAACGATATGGAAGGTAAATATACCCATACCCAATCATTTAGAGCATCCCTACACATCCTATAACTTGGATGAACTGGTAAGAGGTACCTCCAAAACAACCCCACCCGTCCGATAAAATGGATGGCCTCTTAAGAGGAACAAGCCGAAAACACTCTGCGACTGACAAAACGACCTCAATTTGCAAGTCACCTTGCAGCTGGCAAAACAAGAAGCGACAAGAGGTGCAAAGGGTGGCAGAGGTTCAAGGCTCACTTTGATTCGTCAGACTGGGGGATGTGAGTCGTGAGGCTGGGGGTATGGCCTTTTAAGAGGCCATGGGTAGGGCAAGCTTGATAGCCTGCCTGCCAAACCTGACCAAACCTCCATCTTTGTAGGTCGAGGCCGCCTACATTTTGCAGGATGGGTGGCCTTGCTCTTAGAGCATCACCACCTACCTTGCAAAATGGGGTGGTGATTTGGCTTGCAAAATGGGGGCCATCCATCTTACAAGCCATGTTGAACATATGTGTCCCACCCATGACCTCTTAAGAAGCCGAGTTTAAGGTAAAATCATTGGTGTGGAGCAAATGTGGGCGAAACAAAGTGTTGTGGCAAATTTGTTTTCTTGTGGTTTTGCAAGCCCAAACTTGGCCTCAAAATGACCCCCATTTGCAAGCCAAGGGCAGTTTGCAAGCCCAGCCTCCAAGCAAGTCATCCGTTTGGGAGGATGGGTGGCCATGCTCTTAACCCATAAACAACGCGGAGGACTTTTTTTCACCGATGGATGACAAAAAATCTCTACATGTAGGACAAAACTACAACTATTCATCCTCCAAGTTTTGTGTGAAAAGGGAAGGTCTCCTACAATAGTTTGTCTTACAATGAGGGCTTTTGCTTTTTTTAAAGCCAAAAATTCACAAGGTATCCAAAGGGATGAATTCCATGGTGACTAGCTCGTCCTTTAAAGGTCAAGGGATTTTGCAGCACATCATCAGTAATTTGAAGCACCATCGATTTTTCCTATGTAGAAAGATAGAAAATATGGGGATTGCAAATTTTTTGAAATTTTATTGTCAAAATTGAAAGTACTATCAATTTTGGGAGCCGAAAAGTTATTAAAGCTTATAGCCAATGTTTAGAGTTTTCCAATTTTGATCATTCAAAAACTACTTTCCACTCACTACTTTGTACTTTGTTGCTAACTACTTTGGGACATGTATCATGTCTTATTAGTCCCAATCTTGAAAAAGAGGTAAAAACACATTTCAAGCTTCGGTTGGAAATTTGATTCAACCTTGGTTGGAAACAATATCTCCTACAGATTGGGTATGGGCCATGATTGACAATGGATACCTTTACCTTGGTGCATGGCGAAGCAAATATTTCCAAAAGTGTGGAGGTAGAAATGATGGATATTGCCAAAATTTGGTAATTTTATCGCATGAACTAAAATTATTATAAATTTTGGAAGGCAAAAATTGGTCTGGACCCATGTCCAATGTGTGGACTATTCCAAAACCACTTATTTAACCCCTAAAGGACTAAGGCTATTTTTCTACCAAAAATCAATCAAAATTGTCATTTCTATAGCGAAGAGTAAAAAAATTTGAAAATTATTTATTTTGCACATCTAACTATAGGATCTTACACCTAACTATTATGAGAATGTTTGAAAAAATTTCAAAAATTTTGATTGCACAAATTGCAGAATATTTGCATTTAAAGTGAAAAAAACAAGTTTTTAAATACATTGTAGGACTAGATTATTTGACTTTAAACCTTCTTAAATTAAATTTTTTGCACTATAGAGTTTTGAGCTTTAAATCTTTATTGTGGGGGATTGAGTTGAAAGTCTAGGGGAAAAAAATTTAATATTTTTTTTTAAATTGCTAAGTAGAAGTAGGTATAAGATAGAAGGAGAATCTAAATTATTAATATCTCTAAAATGGAACTAAAATGCACTAATCCCAATTGTGAGATTGCTCTAGAAAGCAAAATAAACCATGTAAGACTTCTTTTTTTGAAAAATTGAAAAATTGCATTCAAAAATGAATTCTACAAGTTATTTTTTCAAGAAGATGCTCTAATTGCCCAAAAAACAAGATTGTCCATAACTTTCTCATAATAAATCCAAATGAAATGAATCAAAGCTTTCCATGTAGAAAAAAATATAGTCTATGAGGGAATAAAATTCCAAAAAAGAATTCAAATTTTTTTGCTCCCCCTCTTCCATGTTTTGAGCTTGTTTGGGCATAATTTTGTTCCTAGGTACCAATTGAAACCAATTTTACAGATTCCACGGGTGAAAGGCTCCAATGCAACGAAACATGCCACTATCCCCCCACTACTTGTTGTGATTCCTATGACTACTAGCTTGTAAGCGTACTTGATGCTAGGCAATCTTACTTTTATGCACGATTTTTTGCCAAATGGCTATAGTCAAAAGATGTTTGTTGTTTTTGTACAAGAAATTTTCATTTAGAGGTTCAAAATAGCCAAATAGTACTACTATATTTTAAGACCAATAGCCGATTTTTATCAAGATATCATCTAGTTTTCATATATATATATATATATATATATATATATATATATATATATATCACCAAGTATCACCCAAATATCACATGAGTATTGAAGAAACAACTAGGTCCTCCAAAATTAAAAAACAAAACAACACTGCCACAAGGACAATATGTAAGATAATGTGCTCTAAGAGCGACCATTTAAGGGCTGGTCCGCATTTTTCATAGGTTTTTGTGGACAAAAGTATTTTTATGTCATTTTTCAAAGAAAGAAAAATAGACATGGAACGTAACACAAGTGGTTTTGTATTTTTCCAAGCATTTTTTAATTACTTATAAATTTTCAAAGATTAAGGACATAGGCACCTATTTGTGAACATAGGTCTTCCAAAATCTGTCCACTTGCAACTTGTAAAGAGTTGTGCATATTCAAAGACTATGATTAGCTCTTGCAATAGAAAAATAATTTTTCCTAGATGCATTCAATTGCTAAAGTGGTCCATTCAAAGATCACTTCATCTCCATTCTACCCCTAAAGCTAGGATCCATTTGAAGGACATCGTCCATTTTACAACACACTACCGTAAGCCCAATGCTCACACCGGAAGAGACACTGAAAAGTGTCAAGAAAGGGCTTGTTGCTAGATTAGAAGGCAAGTTGGGCCTTGCGCGAGTTGCATCCGCCCTAATGCGGCAACGGAACAAGGCCCAACAAACACAACACTACATGAGCTTTTCAAATTTTAAATTGATTCTCTTGCACTTTTCAACGTGCTTTGGGTGAGGTGTTTGGATTTGCATGCTGTAGTCAACTTTCAGAGTATTGTTCCATGTTCAACAAATTGCATGAAAATACAGAGCAGGGGCTCTCACGTGACGAGCCCTCCAAAATACTATTGGCAACAACGGCTACATTGGGGTGTTGTTTTTTCATAAAAGTCCTTCACAAGACCCGTTTGCACCATTCTTGTGCTTTTGAGCAGGTTGCATTGGATCTGTTCTAAGAGCATCCCCACAGCAACACGCGGAAGCAACACTGTGGACCAAATCAATGGAGGACATCCCTCATAATTAGAAGATCAATGGTGTAGAACCTTTACAGTGTTGCTTCAGCATGTTGCTGTGGGGATGCTCTAAGGAATGAAACCAATGTCCATATGAAACTTTGTTTCCTATGTTTTAAAATAGAAAAAATTAATGTCGTCAACAAGGGCTTTTTTGGGGGGGCGAAATTTTGCTACACTTGTCATAAATCTGACCTATCTGACTTCGTCACTCCAAAAAATAACCTATGTAGTGCTGCCAGCAAGGGGACACTGTCCCAAAAAAAATCCCTGTCGTCAACTAGTTCCCTGTGGACTTTTTCTAACTTTCACCGACACCGCAATTTTGGAACCTTAATGCCAGGTCTTACTACCGCCCCGGTTAACTTATTGCTGACGGATCCAAAGTGTTGACAAAGTAACCGACCCGGCCCGGCCGGTCAGGGAGAACTGACCCCTTCATTGCCCCGGCCAGGGTTAATTGTGAAAAAAAGTCCCCCTATATTTTGCCATGATTTTTTGTATTTCTACGCCGCCCCTAGCTAATTTTGGGCCGCTGATTGCAAATCTGAATTCGGAATTTGCAAAAAAAATTCATCTGATTGCAAATAAAAAATTCTACAGGGGTAAAACGGGTCAATGAGGGGGTCAGTTCACCCTGGCCGGCCCTGCCTGGCCCATGAAATAGTTTTACCCTGGGGAAAAACAGGAATTTTAACTTGGGGGAAACGCAGGAATTTTTTATTTAAGTAATATCCTCGCTCCTTGCCTCGCTCCAGACATAACATTATTAACCTTCCCTGGGGGGACCCTTTTGCTCCCCAAAAATCAGAAGCCCTCAACAGTAGCCTTGCCAATGACATATTGAGCTCTGACAACTTGGTGCTACATCACCTCTGCCCAGCCAATGACTTGTGCAGCATTATAACTAAACTCTCCCCCCAGGTATATAGAAGGGAATTATACCTCCACTTGGGGGGGACAAAACCAAGCTGGTTAGCAATGTTATGGACTCATGATGCCATAAGACATTTTCAATATCAACCCATGGATCAGTTCTCAATTGCTTCACAACTCTTGAAATGTCTTCAGAGTATGTAGCATCAAATTCCAGGAATTCACGCTTTACTTCCGTTTGAAAATATCACAATAATAAAATGATAATAATAAAATAGAAATGTTCACCGTTGAATTAAAATACGTACTATGCATTCAACATGGTTTGGAATGTTTGATTTTTGTATTTTGAAGTCGTGACAATGAATTATTTAATTAATTAGAGAAAATCAAATGGATTTATGAATTGAATTAAAAACTCCCTTCTTCTTCAAATACAAAGGTGTTTTCCCTATTATCTAATTTAAATGTAAGTTTGTGTACTTTTTAAAGTTTGACTTACGAACAACTTCTGTAGAGCTGTACACTTGTGCAAGTGTTTTCGATGATTTTTCCATATGTATTATTTTAAGTTTAAATTTTCAAAAAGATTTGTTTGTGATCACATTAAATGAACAAACAAAAAATTCAAATGATAATCCACCACTTTAATTTGCACTGAAGAACCAAAAGTGAAAATCACTTTGGTACATTTTTATTTATTGAGAGATTTTTGACACCACCAAAAACGACATCTAAAACTTTTAAACTCCTATGTTCCATTTTTTATAATTTAATTTAATTTATGACCCTAAAAATTGCCCCTAAAACCCACTATACGTCCGAAAGCAATGATACCACTTGAATACAATCCTCTTGAAGTGAAGCTCCCTAATGGTATAAACAGCCAGATGACTAGTGAGTGTACAACCCAGGATGTTTTAATGTTACATGCAAAACAAACAAGAACGAATATTACCACTATAGAATGCCCAAAAACATTCAATCATCCCCCTCTATTTTACCAATTTAAAGAAAATTGCAAAATGTATCACATGGTTTATATTTTTATATTGCATACTAATAATCAACATTTGAATTTTGCTCGATTTTAATCAAGCGTACCAAATTTGGGTTCCTAAAAATTCTAGTTCCATTTTGGGTGAATGGATTCATTAAATTTTGATGATTTTACACAATAATTCACGGAAAAGCGTTGATGACAATTTTTCCTAGTTCTATTTGGCAATATGTAGGACACATCCATATTTGCATCTTTCTTTCTATAGACACCTCCAAAAAGGTTTTTGAATTTCCTCATAGCATGTTTCAGGGTTATGGTGACGCTGTCTAAATTTGGATAAATTGAGATCTCTTCACTGTGATTTGTTTTTGGAAAATCAAGTGTACCTTCATGGCAAATGGGCAAAATTTGTAACGATGTGAAGGTCAAGTAGAAAATCTAATTTGGAGGACCGTAGACCCCGGACTTCAATCCATTCGTGGGTCCTAATATTTGAAATGTATTTATACATTTTTTTAGATTAATTTAGAATGAGCTAGTTCCTACAAGATCTGATGCATTTAGGGTTAGTTTCAAATAGATCTTGCTACCACAGAAAGAGAATATGGAGATGGATACATTTGCCCAAAATATAGTCTGGATAGCTGAATCGTTGTCTTTCATTTTCAAGATTGGATTTAGGGTGTTGGGACAACACTCCGAAAGAAGTGATTTTGAAAGGAACATAGACTTTATAAAAAGTAATTGGATTAGATTTTGGTGAGCTTTAGAAGTTTAGGGATTTTAAATCTAGTGATGCAGAAGCTAGTCTTTAAAATTTGTCACTCCAGTTCCACTGACCTTGGACCACTGCTAGTGTAAGAAGACCCTGGACCCTCCACTTTGGTACTCCAGTTCCACTAACCCTGGACCACTACTAGTGTAAGAGAAGCCTCCCTAGGATTCAACATTCCAATTTCTTTGATTTTGGACCATTGTCGGTGGACAAGGAAGCTGGTGTTTAACTTCGGTGGTCTCATCATCCTACTTCTAAACCACTCCTAGTGTGCAAGGAAGCCGATCCTTGACTATAGCAAACCACCTCTTTCAGTGACTGTGAAGCACTTGTGGTGTAGGAGTCAATTGACCCTTCACTCCAACAATGAATCCGGTTCGGTTGGCAATTTCGAGGCAATTGTATCCGCGACATTTTTCAATCTTTGTTCTTTTGTTGGTAGAGTTTTTGATGGCTTGGGTTGTGAATTGCAGGTGGAAGTGCAGCTATCATACTGCTGTAGTTTGAATATGACGACTGTAGATGTGGCATCCGATGGGAGCCCTGCTCCTTGCGATCATTTTGAGGAGATAAGGGGAAGCTTTGTTTATACCTGGATCTAGGAGTATGTCTTAAGACACACCAAATTGGGTGGTTCTAGTGATGGAATTCCGGAATCCTTCAAGAAAGGTTTCCCTGTTTTCGTTGAAAGGCTCATGTAAATGCAATACCTAAAGCAATTGGAGAACATTTCTGAGGGTGACAAATTTCATTGTGAGGTGGTATTGAGGAGCTTGCGTTGCTTGGAGAGCTTCGAGGATTTGTTGGTGGGAGATGTGGCGGCCAACCTACAGTAGGAGCATTGGGGGTCGGGCTCCAGGCAACTTTCCTTGGAGAAGAGGGCCTTGCAACCACACATTGTAGCGTTGAGAGGTGGCTTGCGAGGCTTGAAGGAACGGGAAGACAGCGAAGACGTGAGACGACGGGCAAAACGCACGTTTGGAAAATTTTGTGTCATTGTTTGGCCCATGTTTGGGCCTCTTGCGTTGACTGTCCTTGCTGTAGGCATTGTGGTTGAGCATTCGGGAGGGCGACTTTACATGTCGGAAGAGGCCTGCAAAGCTGAGTTGCGGATGGCAGAGCTGCTGAAAGCTTTCGAATCCCTGGGAGACAGCAATAGGGCCTTACAACGACAGATCAAGGAAGAAACGGATGCCTTGAATGCTCTGCAAGGACACAACGCTCAACTCCAAGGTGAGAAGCACACCTTTCTTCGGGTCAAGATGGAAGCTGTGCAAGTCCAGTCCCATGTCACGTTTGTCCAGTACTTTTCCAAGCCCAACTCCGTGGTAAGTCGACACTCTGACTTTACAAAGAAGGCACTGAAGAACCCCCCTGGCAAGTCCACACCAATGTCACTAAAGACACCGAAGCAGTTTGAATGGGCACCAATACAACCAAATTCATCCAAGCGCTTGTTCCTATCTTTGAATTGGCAACGCTTGGATGAATTTGGTTGTATTGGTGCCCATTCAAACTGCGTTGGTGTCTTTAGTGACATTGGTGTGGACTTGCCAAGGGGATTTTTCAATGCTTTCTTTGTAAAGTCAAAGTGCCAACCTACCACGGAGTTGGGCTTAGAAAAGTACTGGACAAACGTGACATGGGACTAGACTTGCACAGCTTCCATCTTGACCCGAAGAAAGGTGTGCTTCTCGCCTTGGAATTGAGCGTTGTGTCCTTGCAGAGCATTCAGGGCATCCGTTTCTTTAACAATACTTCTATCAATGAATTTGCAATACAAACGAAAACTCTAACAACATATATTCTATGAATGAGTTCACAACACAAATAACAATTCTATAGCCTTCAATCCCTTCTTATAATCTTGGCCGCCTTGCCTAGTTGCCTTTTATTTTTAAGTTTATAAACTTAAAAGTACACTTATCTTTTACTTTATGAGCTTAAAAATATATGATCATTTAGTTTATGAGCTTAAAAATACATCTACCTAGCAGTTTGTTTCTAGAATTGCCATCTAGAATCACTTTGCAACTAGAAACTATTACTTTACTTCAAAATTGTCTCTCCCTAAGCCATGGCTCTTACAAAAAGCCTTCTTTTGGAAACTTATCACTTACTAAGGTAAAATTAACAAAGTCGGCAGCATGACATTGTGTAACACTTAACACATAACACTTACTAGTCTTAATTTTAAGGGAGCACAAATCTCCATAACACATATAGAGTTTTAACATTTATCGAGGTCTGACTGTACCACCTCACAATGAAATTTGTCACCCTCAGAAATGTTCTCCAATTGCTTTAGGTATTGCATTTACATGAGCCTTTCAACGAAAACAGGGAAACCTTTCTTGAAGGATTCCGGAATTCCATCACTAGAACCACCCAATTTGGTGTGTCTTAAGACATACTCCTAGATCCAGGTATAAACAAAGCTTCCCCTTATCTCCTCAAAATGATCGCAAGGAGCAGGGCTCCCATCGGATGCCACATCTACAGTCGTCATATTCAAACTACAGCAGTATGATAGCTGCACTTCCACCTGCAATTCACAACCCAAGCCATCAAAAACTCTACCAACAAAAGAACAAAGATTGAAAAATGTCGCGGATACAATTGCCTCGAAATTGCCAACCGAACCGGATTCATTGTTGGAGTGAAGGGTCAATTGACTCCTACACCACAAGTGCTTCACAGTCACTGAAAGAGGTGGTTTGCTATAGTCAAGGATCGGCTTCCTTGCACACTAGGAGTGGTTTAGAAGTAGGATGATGAGACCACCGAAGTTAAACACCAGCTTCCTTGTCCACCGACAATGGTCCAAAATCAAAGAAATTGGAATGTTGAATCCTAGGGAGGCTTCTCTTACACTAGTAGTGGTCCAGGGTTAGTGGAACTGGAGTACCAAAGTGGAGGGTCCAGGGTCTTCTTACACTAGCAGTGGTCCAAGGTCAGTGGAACTGGAGTGACAAATTTTAAAGACTAGCTTCTGCATCACTAGATTTAAAATCCCTAAACTTCTAAAGCTCACCAAAATCTAATCCAATTACTTTTTATAAAGTCTATGTTCCTTTCAAAATCACTTCTTTCGGAGTGTTGTCCCAACACCCTAAATCCAATCTTGAAAATGAAAGACAACGATTCAGCTATCCAGACTATATTTTGGGCAAATGTATCCATCTCCATATTCTCTTTCTGTGGTAGCAAGATCTATTTGAAACTAACCCTAAATGCATCAGATCTTGTAGGAACTAGCTCATTCTAAATTAATCTAAAAAAATGTATAAATACATTTCAAATATTAGGACCCACGAATGGATTGAAGTCCGGGGTCTACGGTCCTCCAAATTAGATTTTCTACTTGACCTTCACATCGTTACAAATTTTGCCCATTTGCCATGAAGGTACACTTGATTTTCCAAAAACAAATCACAGTGAAGAGATCTCAATTTATCCAAATTTAGACAGCGTCACCATAACCCTGAAACATGCTATGAGGAAATTCAAAAACCTTTTTGGAGGTGTCTATAGAAAGAAAGATGCAAATATGGATGTGTCCTACATATTGCCAAATAGAACTAGGAAAAATTGTCATCAACGCTTTTCCGTGAATTATTGTGTAAAATCATCAAAATTTAATGAATCCATTCACCCAAAATGGAACTAGAATTTTTAGGAACCCAAATTTGGTACGCTTGATTAAAATCGAGCAAAATTCAAATGTTGATTATTAGTATGCAATATAAAAATATAAACCATGTGATACATTTTGCAATTTTCTTTAAATTGGTAAAATAGAGGGGGATGATTGAATGTTTTTGGGCATTCTATAGTGGTAATATTCGTTCTTGTTTGTTTTGCATGTAACATTAAAACATCCTGGGTTGTACACTCACTAGTCATCTGGCTGTTTATACCATTAGGGAGCTTCACTTCAAGAGGATTGTATTCAAGTGGTATCATTGCTTTCGGACGTATAGTGGGTTTTAGGGGCAATTTTTAGGGTCATAAATTAAATTAAATTATAAAAAATGGAACATAGGAGTTTAAAAGTTTTAGATGTCGTTTTTGGTGGTGTCAAAAATCTCTCAATAAATAAAAATGTACCAAAGTGATTTTCACTTTTGGTTCTTCAGTGCAAATTAAAGTGGTGGATTATCATTTGAATTTTTTGTTTGTTCATTTAATGTGATCACAAACAAATCTTTTTGAAAATTTAAACTTAAAATAATACATATGGAAAAATCATCGAAAACACTTGCACAAGTGTACAGCTCTACAGAAGTTGTTCGTAAGTCAAACTTTAAAAAGTACACAAACTTACATTTAAATTAGATAATAGGGAAAACACCTTTGTATTTGAAGAAGAAGGGAGTTTTTAATTCAATTCATAAATCCATTTGATTTTCTCTAATTAATTAAATAATTCATTGTCACGATTTCAAAATACAAAAATCAAACATTCCAAACCATGTTGAATGCATAGTACGTATTTTAATTCAACGGTGAACGTTTCTATTTTATTATTATCATTTTATTATTGTGATATTTTCAAACGGAAGTAAAGCGTGAAATCCTTGAACATTCTTGAAAGGGGGAAAGCAATAATGATAAATCGATTATAAATTCTATGTAACGAATGAAATGATTTGAAGTGAAGCAAAAACAAATGAAATCATTTAGTGAAGTTGAAGAAAAATTAAATGATTGCAAATCCATGTTGTCAAATTCATTTGTAAAAAAAAATATGGATTCAATTAGGAACACACATCAATGAAAACCATTGCCCCGTTAAAAGGCATCAATGGAACAACTAAATTCTCTTGATCGTTACAATTTTCTATATATAATAAATTAGCATACTCATATTCAAGTGCAAAGTTCAATCACCTGTCCACTCGAACAAACTCACCTTTATTTGGAAGCCCATTGCATTTTGAAAAGCAAGGATTTGAAGAAAAGTTGTTATAATATACATATATTAGGTGGGTAGGGGGTGGTTCAAAAGATGTGGGATATGTGAATCATTGGTACGGGTGCAAGCACCAATAGAGGCAAGTGAGAGCTAGGAAACGTGTCAAAATTGAATTTCAAGCCTCATTCAGGCACAATAGGTGATATCCTTTCAAAAGAAATTGAACTAGGATGAATCAAGAAAAGGCCTCTTTTTTCATCTCCAAAAACCTAATTGGGGTTTGGAGACTCCAATCGAAAGATTTTAAGCCAATTTTAGGAAAGTTGAGTGGCCAGATGTCAAAGAAATCATTGTTTTTCTACCCCTCTCTAAAATTGGCTCATAGCTTTGGGTTGGAGTCTGGAAAATGTAAAACAAATTTTTGGAAATAAAACTATAGTCAGTCTAAATCCAAATTTCTTCAGTTCAAAATTTTTGGCAACAATTTCATCATGCCAAGCCTAAAAGAGGTCTAAATTCCTATTTCAAACATTTTTCATAGGCTTTTGCTTCTACTTGTTCTAAAGTACATTCCCAATATGGGATGAGGTACCTATCACCTCAAACCCAAATCTATATACATAGCTCTCATTCTAATATTCAAGATGAGTTTGTGATGACCATTGGTTAGATTATATTGGGTTGACACTCCATGAATTTTTGGGGTTTAGGGAAAATCATCTTCCGTATTAACAATTTATTTGTTGATGTCCTTGTACATTTGGTCATGTACTCATTTCTATGGAAAAAAATGGAGCACATTTAAAATGTACATGGCTATCTTGGTACTAAAGCTTGCATGAGCAATACATGGATGGAATTTGTGAATAAGGTCCATAGAAAAGAAAAGGTAGTCTGTATGAATGATTTGGATGTTGATGTGTACAAATTTCACAAATCATTTCGCATAGGACCTCAAACTTGGAAACTCTCAACATCACATTCCATGAGTTTCCCATGAACTTTGGTTTTGTTATTTAATCAAAAGTATAATAGATCATTCATATTGAATATTTATGTTTGATATTCAAGTTTTAAAACAAACCAAAATTAGTCTCTATGGTATAATTTTGGCAAACATGCCTTGTAATTTTCAAAAGGTCAAGATTGAGGGATTTTTTGGTATATGTTTTCAGTTCATTTTTGAACTCATATTGAGCACCTAAACCCTACGTAGCGGAGCGAGTAGGGTTTACCTGGAGTAGAGCGCCGTCAGGCGCGTAGCTTCAGAACCCAGGCGCTTTGCGCCGTGTAGGGTTTAGTGGGAGGGTTTAGGGGTTCATGCACATTGTCCTTTGGGATTTATGGAGCAAATTCCAATAAATACGTCAGGCACCCTGAAACCTCTCAATTACCATGAACAAAAAGAATATTCTAGAAGAATTTACAGGCCCACCATTAGCATATATTACAAGTACATTGGAGCATTTCAATTTCACATTTTGTAATATTGAAGCATCTACATGTGCTTCTTCAGATGACAACAAATATTTGGAGAATTATTTGGACGATCAACAAGGTCAAATTTTCAAATTACTTCCAACTTGGTCTCTATTGATTTTGAATTTGTCTGTGTCTTTAATACAACAATCTCCACTTTGCCCAAAAAAAAAAGACTTTGAGGAAAAAGTATTTGCCTACAACTAAAATCCTCAAAAGACAAATAGTTCAGAAAATCTAAGCTACAACTTTGCTTTCTAGTTCCTATTAGTCTCTATACTAAAAAAGACAATTGTTTTGAAATTTTGAAAGCTTGCTGTCTAAAGCCCTGTTTGGATCAGCTGCATGGCATTGTGGTTGCAGTTTGGCATCTGCAGCGAGTATTTAATCTGAAATTTTTAACTCTTTGGAAAACATTTGAAATTACTGTAAATTTTTTTTATTTGGAGAGCAAGTGAAGAAATTTTGGATCAAATAAAAGAAATGTTAAAAAAGAAATGAAAAATTTATGGTATGTGGAGATTATAGTGTCAAATATCATGGTGTAAGCCAAATTTCCTAATCATTGTACTATTGAAAAATTACTAAACTAAGGTTATTGGTCCTGTGTTCAAATTGCAATATAATATGGAATTTTAATAAACTTTCAAATTTTCAAATTTGAGTAGGAATTAGACTTGAAAAACTTCATTTCAGTAGTTAAACTCAAATCCTAGGAAGATCCTTTTTGTCATCGAAATTTATACGCTTGACTTTAAAATATTACTTTGTTTTAAATAAAAGTTTGAAAATGGTTCTCCAAATTTATACGTATGTGGAAAGCTTTAAATCATTCCATTTTGATTAATGAGATGAAATTTATGAGAATTTTTAGTTTGCCAGTAGTTTATAGATAGTTATGGAAACTCTACTCTAAGATAAACTTTGAAGTCCTTTATTTAATTCACTTTTCAATATCTTTGGAAGAAAAGAATAAAAACATTGGGTGTAGATTGTTTATTACAATATCACAACCATTGGGATTGGCATGTTTCAATTCCATAAATAAATTGTTAGCAATTTAGTATTTTGAATTGTTCTCTACTTCTTTCTACTTACTATTTTTTTCCAATGTATTATACAATTCCAAATGATTTGAAAATTTTCAAGCATGTAGCCAACTTGACTAAAAAATGAATCCAAAGAAGAACCACCATTTTTGAAATTTTTTCATACAATTGTGACACTGTGAAGTACAGCTGCCCAATTTTTTGAAGGCCCCCCAAAAGGATTTTTGCCACTTCAAACGCTAATATCTTGCAATCTATATGGTGGAAATTTCTGAAATTTTTCCACATCTTCTCAAGCTATGATAGTGTACTACAAGATCCTATAGCTAAGTGGGTCCAAAAATGTTATTATTCAAAAATTTGGTACTTGTACTAGAAATGGCAGTTTTGGAGGGTTTAGGTGAAAACATAATCAAAAAAGGGGTTTATGAACATGATTCTTTTATGCCCCTCATCAAGAAAAAGTTAGTTTTTGTGATTTCTACATTAATCATCTTCTTTTGTAAAAATGTTTGTCTAACCTCAACAAAGGAATTTTCATCACCATCTACAACAATTACATTCAAGGAAATCTCTAATGGATGAAAATAGAAAGCCTTCATCCAATATAATTCATTTGAAATCAATTATAAACTAGTCTTTATTTTATCAATGTTCCTAAGATTAAAAGCCTCTAATTACCTACATTTTCTTATAGAATTAGCAAAAAGGTTATGAATACATTGTCCTAAATGGGGATTACCATCTCTTTAGGCTTGGTTTCAAGAAAATCAAGTTTGTTGATAATAAAACATCCAATTAGAGCTTGTTTGCATTGTGTTGGTGTCTTTATGTCCTCAAAGGAACTTTCAATCAAGTATGCCTTATATTCAACTTGCAATCTTTCTTTTAAGTGTGAGATTAGATTAAAAGGAGAATCTTGGAGAATTATATGGCCTCCAAGGTAGAATGATCCAAGCTAGTTAAGAATGTTATATATAGATGGAAGCTACTTGTGAAGAAGTTTGAATAGAACCATTTTTAGAAAACAAGTCAATGTTATATGGCTTTATAAACGCAAATCTTAGAAGTATAGGGCTACTTGTTCTATTAGGAAGGGTGTACAATTAATGTCACTTGCAAATGCTTTTTGGGGTGGCAATTAGCTATTAATACAACCTCCACTAATTTAAAATAGTGCAACTTTGGTAAATTAGTGTCACTCTTATTAATAGGACAAAGTAGTGTAAATTGGTGCCCATGTAGGCTTTTAGTATTAAACTCTACCAAACAAAACCTCCAAGATATATTTAGATCATCTTGGATTAAAACAAACACATAACTTGTAAATGTACTACTTTGATGTTTTTAGGCCCAAAATTGCTTCAAAGTACTTAAAACCCAAAGCAAGGCAAAAATCTTCATCTATATTTATTCATTAATATATCCAACTGTAGAATTCTTTAGTTAACTTGTTCGAGTATACCCTCCTAAAATTTCAAAATTAGAAACCTTACCAATTGCAAGATCATGACACTTGAATTTCAAAAACAGGTATTTTCAATTCTTCCCAAATGGTTAGGTTTCATCTTTCAAACTTCTTACACAAAAATGTGTACAACTTGTTACTCTATAATATGTTGAAGAAATATTCATGCTAGAAAAAAAATTTAAATAAAAAAAAATAGAGTATTGTGTAAAATATTAAATTGTTAAAAATTTAGTTATGGAATTAAAAAATGCCAATTCCAATGGTTATAATTTTGTAATAATCAATCTACATCCAATGTTTTTCTTTTTCTTTTCATAAGTATTGAAAATTGAGTTAAATAAAAGACTTTAAAGTTTATTTTAGAATAGAAATTCTATAACTACCCATAAATTAAAACTCCTCATAACTTTTATTTTAGTGCCTATCAAGTGATGAAGGTGGAAGGGTTGTTGCTTGTTCAATGTCATTAGTCCAATTAGTTTTTCCAAACATGATTTTCATAATTATCTCAAGTTCCTAGGGCTTTTGTTAAATGTATTAAATTCAGATTTAATAATGTATTCATCATCTGATTTGTAGCCATTCAAAATAGTATAAATTTTAATCAAATAACTTCTAAAACTTAGAATTAGATATGTGGGAATTGGCCCTATTTGTCCAACTAATTTTGATCAAATCATCGTTATGATACCCAACACTCTTTGTCCACATTTTTTTGTATAAAATTAGTTTTTTTTCCCTACCTACTTAAAGTGTTAGAATGCCCTTGAATGGTTATCCTTTTCTTAATATATTACAACAAATCTTTCCCAATATTGGAACCAAAATTTTAAAAAGTCACCTTATTATTGTCACTTTGACTGCCTTTTCATTATTAAATCTCAATAAAAAGACAGTCATTTTAGTACAAGGGGGGTTGCTATCAACTTTAAGCAAGATGTTCAACTTCGATGGATGAGATCATGAAGACACTAGTATGAAAGAATCTGAATTTTTGGGGAGGTGGTAGATCATCAAGTCAGCTTTTTAAGAAGCCAAGACTCACTTCATTTGGAACAAAGATGAAAATTCAATGGTTGTTTTAGTACAAGAAGGTCTGTTGATCCTAGATTCAAGCAATGAATTTGAAGTTTTGTGATCTTTGGGCATTTAATGAACATATTTATTTAGTATTAGGTGTTTTATCTTTGAATTATGCATGGATGTCAAAACATGTATAAGTGAATTAGTCACCAAGGGAATTTTAAAGCAAAGGATTATCCTTCAATTCATAAAACATTAAGGTGCATGAAATAGAGTCCTTTGGTTATATGTGCAATTTGCATGTGAATGAGTACGGTGCAATGAATTGTATATCTATGTATTTTTAGGGATTTGTAACCCAAATTAAATTGTGTAAAGGAATGAAATAGTTCAATTGTGAAGAGAACCATGAAATTAGTACTATTGTGTTGTTTTCTCATGTTTGTTAGGAATCTTAGGGAAATGTTTAAGTATAATAATCTTTAGGATTATGAAAAATTTCCATTGCTTCAAAGGCTAGGTAGTACACACTTCCCTCTGGACTCTATTAGGGGTGTTTTTTGCCATCTCGGTGAAAAATACTCATACTTGCATTTCCTCCATTTTGGCAAAGACAAACTTTATGCACCTCCGCTTGATAAACTTGTCCATCAATTTGCGTAGGGCAAGCAAGGCTCTATGCAAAATTCTAGTGGTTGATTTAGCGCCTTGATGATGGTACCTTTTGTAGACTTTACGATTGTTTCTACTATAGGTACATATTGATTGTGGAGATTTTAGAGATGTACAATACAGAAGGTGATGATGGTTGTTTCATGTTAGAGGCACATTTGGGGAGGGGGGAGGTGATGATGGTGGTTTTGGGTCAAAGCATTGCCACTAGCTACACCTATCCGTCTTGGCAATGCCAATTTTTGCTTTCCGTGTTCAATTTGAGGAAAATGGGTTTGTACCATCACTACACCGTTATGTTAGAAGTTGTGCCAGTCTTCTCATCACTTCTACATTTTCTTAGCAATTGAGGGCCTTTGTAGCACGCAATATTACATTTCCACCAACTTGGTCAACTTTGACTATGACTTTTATGGGAGACATAGAGGCTAATAAGAAGTGTGTGAAGAAAAGGAAAAACATTAGCAAGGACTTTCACCCCAAAAGGCTCAAAGGCTATTTTTGGGGGGTCAAAAACCACTCAAAATTGCCATTTTTGCTACATTCATCAATGGAAAAAAATACTTTTACTAGAATCTAACCCAAGGATCTTGTTCTTTACATGTTTGAAATCATGTGATAAAAATTTCATGAAGTTTTTCTATACAAATTGAGAGATATTAGAATTCAAAGTTCAAAAAAAAGTTCTTTTGAACACTAGCCTGCAATTTTAGACAACTTTAACCACAATCTATGGAATTTAATGATAAAAATCTTGATTTAAAAAAAAAATTGTTAAGTAGAAGTAGGTTCAAGTTTGAAAGAAAAAATTAATCATTAATAGCTTTAAGATGGAATTGAAACACAATAATCCCCAACGGTAAGATTGTTCTAGCAAGCAAATTTAACCTTATCAAACAATTTTTTTTTGAAAAATTGCGAAAATTGCATTTAGAAATGAATGCTATAAGTTTTTTTTTTTTCAAGAAAATGCTTAGATTGCCCCCAAAACAAGATTGTTCATAACTTTCACATCACTAATCCAAATGGAATGAATTAATGCTTCACATGTAGACAAAAACATAATCTATAAGAAAAAAAATTGAAATTTATATGGATTCTTTTTCTACCCAATGAAAATTTGGGATTTTTGTGATACAATTTTTTTCTCTTAGGCATTGATTGAAATAAAAATTATATTCCCTTGAAGTTAATAAGTTTTTCTTTCTTATGAGAAAGTTTTAAAAATATTCACTAAAAATTGATGTCATAAGAACCTATTCACAATCCATTTTTGGTTCTTCAAAGGAACAATAGGCCTTTAGGGATTAAAAAGGGTTTGTCGATGTAGAGCATCAAGTCTTGAGTGCATTGCAACATCTCATGAGGTGGCAAGTTCCTTACCATTCCTTCATGACATGGTCTAATTTTGTGGAATTAGTGGCAATGTTCTAGTGGCACTATCTAGTGAAAAGATGCACCCCCCCTACCCTTGTCCCCCCTTTCCTTTTTTATTTAAAAAAATTTCAGATCATAGATCTTCTCATAGGAAGAAAAATAAAACCAATCTCCATGTCATCGATCTGGGGTATGAAAACGTATATAAAAGCAGGTACATATATGGATCTAGAATACATATATGAATTTTTGTACAAAAGATGGACATATGTACATGTATAGAAGATAGATTTAAGTACATATGCATAATACAAATATGAATATAGAATATGGATATGAATACAAAAATATATGTGGTATAAGTATAGATACAAGTATAAATACGAGTATAGAAGATATATACACGTACACACTAAAATCCCATATCAATTGTACAATCCCATGTCAATCTCAAATTCTAAATTAGAGGTGGGGTGGGAGAATCATCTTGAAGTTAGCATATGTTGCACTACATTCTATAAACTATTGTAGTTCGTTGTTGTCCATTGTTTGTTAGTTGTGAGTCGTTCTAAGGTAGGTACACCCAAATGTGCCACTGACCTTAAACCGCCATCTATACCATATGTATATCTCCAAAATCAGTTCTGTACCTATGTGGAAGAAACGCTTTCAGAACCCAACTTTGTTCCTTCATAACTTTTGCATACAGTATCCAAATGCGACATTCTCTGGTGCGTTGGAACCTCCTTTCACTTGCCAACAAGAACATATGAAAAGTTGACCAATTCAATATTAGGAAATAGGCTCAGTAGCAATTAGTGGCGGTTTTAGGTGTTCGTTGGCCCCTGGCCCCTTTTCTTTTGGGATGGAGTTCCGTTTCATTTGTGTTAGAAAAAAAAGAAGAAAAAAAAGACTATTGTAGTTCTGGCATTCTGGGATCACTGGAGCAGTCCGACTGCGCAAGGGCAGGAATTAAATGGGAGGTTACCAGTCTGTACAGGAAAGACACTTATTACAAATGTGACTGATCATGAGGACGGACGGACCAGTCCGTTTCAGAAGTAAAGTAAAAAAAATGTGAAAGAGCGTACAGTAAAAGAGTAAATGCAAGTAATGATGTTCACTTTACTGTGGAAGGAAGCAAACCGTGGTAATAATTCACAAAATTGATGGGCACCTGTACCCGGCTCCGGAACGGCAGACTGGGCCCTGGCTCGGGAACAGGGCTTTTGGGGGGGACGAAATGTTTCGCCAGACCGTCAGAAAATCTGACCTCTCTGCCTTCGTCCTTCCCAAAACTGGCTTCGTCCTTCCCAAAACTGGCTTCGTCCTTCTAAAACTGGCTTCCTCCTTCCCAAAACTGGCTTCTGGAGTGAGGCCAACAGGGGTGACACTGATCCAAAAGGAAAACCCTGCTCCAAAACGAGTGTGATGGGATGATAATATGGTAGAGGTCAGGTAAAAGCACCCCAAACTGTCAATTTGAGCAAATCAGCATAGTTGGAGGCATATTTTTAAAAAATAATATTGTTGTAGTATATGCAAGTGAAAATCATGAATATTAAAAAAAATTAGATTTTTTGGACATTGTATGTAGTATCGATGATTTTTCAAAGTCTTGGCTGTTTAAACCACTGAAACTATCCTATAGGTGCCCCCAAAACTGAAACCTACAAAAATGAGTTGTCAATAAATCACAGTCAAACATGTGTCCTTTGAATGTGTTGGCCAATTAATGTTAAGCATGTGGAGGACACATTCACCAAAGTCTAGGGACATAATCAGGTGAGTTTAGGAACAAAGAATATGAATATGTGGGAGAATGGGTGTTTCTACCTTACTCATTCCTAACCAGAGTTCCATGAGCAATCAATAGGGTGTGCTAAATTTGGAGAGGTTGGGAGTCATTTCTAGTTTTTTTTAATATTTTAAAGGTTACAAGAAGCTTCCTTGTTTGATTGGCTGTCACAAGAATTACAACATACCATATTTTCTGTGCCGCTGTAAATAGCCTCTAGTCTATTAGTGAGAAATTTTGGATGACTCTAAGCATTGGCCATGGGTTGACAAGAACTTTGGCTTTTCAAAAATCACAGTACTTTTATTTTCAGTGCGAAAATTACCATACTTTTTGCAATCCCCATCATTCATGTCACTGCACCTAATGCAATATTTGCTTCACCTTCCATTGCTCCTCATCATGTCCCAAATTCCTTATTTGATCAGTTATGGGTGCCTTCACTATAATACAAGCCTAACGAGGACAGAGCCTATGACCGTGTCAGGTAGAAACATCTCAAATTGTTCCTAAACCCATTCATGTGCAATAGATTCAGTTTCCCTTGAAGTATCCCTAGACTTCCGTTTAACCCCGTAACAACGCGGGGAGCATACCGCAAGTACCCTATCACCGTGGAGGTTCGACAAATCATACATGGAAGCAAGAATAGCAATTAGAGTAAGTGACCCCTTTCTAACTACCACCCCCTCTCCATTTTTAACTTGTAGGTTGTTGTATTTCCATTTGCACGTCCATGTTCAACTGCTAAGGTATGATGAATTGTAAGCCGTTGATTTTCAATTGATTTTCTGACCAGCCTACAGTTGGAATTAGACACACCTACATAACAAGAATAGGATTTCAGAGAATCTTGACAAAAAAATTTCACAACAATTTTGTTTTGGGGCCCAAAAATACCAAAAAATTTCAATTTTGTCTGAAGTCTATTTCCCTGCCTGGGAAAAACATATCCCCCGCCAAACCCAATAGACAACTATGCTGAATACCTTAAGTGGTTGGAAATGGGCAATAAGCTTTTCGGATCACTTTGATTTTTTTGGAATAGTAGAGGCTTGCATGCCCCTCACACTAGTGACACATTTATGGAGGGATTAGTTCAGATAGGTTAAAATCGTCTGACAGTAGCAACAAATTGCCAGAAAAAAAGCCCTGCATCAGGATTTGCTCAAAACTGCTCCAGTCGGTGCTCTTTGTTGGAAACTTCGGCGTGGAGATTCTAAAACCGGTGAGCATCAGAAAAAGCTAAACATGGAGCAAACACAAGAGGAATCACTGGAATCCGAGGTTTCATTAGAAAGACGGAGAGAAAACTTCCAAGCCCAGATTTAAGGGGGCTGTAAAAGCGATGCGCCTCTAAAGCGATCTTGGTACATTTTGCCTCTAACATGTACCAGAAGTGTACATTTCAGGAGGGGTCACTTTTTAGAAACCACTGTGTTTTCAACTTCAAAAATTCATAACTAATTCCATGAAGATCCAAAAAATATGAAACGACTTGGGTTAGATGCCAAATCTATTTTTCTTACCACGAAAATTTACTGAAAATTATTTTAAGCAGTTTAGCTTCCCCCAAATGCAAAGAAGCTCTTAAAGGGTCGCTTTTATAGCCCCCTACCTTATGACAAAAGAAAAGAAAAGAAAAAGCTAGCCAAGTGGATTCCAGGATAACCCTTAAAAGGACATTCCATGTCTTGGCTTGGTCAAACTTCATTAGATTTCTACATTAAAACATAGATTTTAAAATTTTGATATTTTTCACAACTAGTGACATATTTCTAAAGCTGAATCTTTTTTTTTTTCATAATTAAAAACATTGAATTGAATTTTATATAATTTTTAAAAGAAAAATTTATATAAAAAACATAGTGATTACAAAAATGCCTTATATGGTATGAAAGTTTCAAGAAAAATGAGAATAATAGTGGCAAGCATCATGGTGTAATTGATGTACTCCTTGAGATTACACTAAGAAGGATTCGATAGAAAAAGTTTGAAAGTGATGTATTTTGAGCTTTCAACATGCCATCTTGAAAGTGACACAAATATTACAATTTTAAAAAATTTGAAGAAAATTTCAATGGAGTAAAAAGTAGATTAGTGGAGCTACTACATTTTCTTAGTTAAATTTAAAAAAATTTAAAATCAAGGAAGAATGCCTCCCTTGAAAACACAACAATATCACATATAGATTGAAAGTGATTATAATATTTGACCACAAGGGTATTAAAATTGTGAAAGTGATTTACAATCTTACAATCCTCTTTTCACATATTGAATTTAAGAAATTGGTTGCTTAAAACATATGAGGTTAAAGGGCATAACATGCATAACCCCAATCAATTTACGATTTCTCAAAATCTACTCTACAATTTTTTTAAATGAATTTATAATATGATTTTCTCCAAGATCTAGTGTATTGAGACTCATTTCTAAGAATCTTCAACACTAAAAAATCAAGATTTGCAATGGACATCTTTGCGCAAAATCTAAAAGAAAAAAAATCATAATCATTCATTTCCAAATCAGACTTTTGATGCTAAAGCTAGACTTCAAAAAGAATTTTTCAAAAATATAAAATACTAAAAATAACAATTTGATTAGGCTTTGTTTAATTTCAAAATATTGTCAACACCAAAATTTGGTGCCTCGGGCATTTAGGGGTTAACTAATAGAAACTAAGCAAACCCCAAATAGTTAACACATAATACTTGTACTTGAAGAGTTTTAAACAAAATTTAATCCAAGTTCTATGACTCAAATAAAACAATTTCCTAACAAACTAATGAGGAAGAGTTAATTTGAGTGTAAAAACTTCTACTATTACATAATTCAAAGCTTTGCCACTATGGTCAAGGATTGAATAAAACTAAACCAAATAAAGGAAGGGATTTGAAGGATGGTGAGTAACATAAGGTCAATGCTTTGCCATATAAGGCATAAGTACAAAAAGAAGTCTTACTTAACACAACCCAAAATAAAAGATAAGTTTTTGAAGAAACGGGACAAATCAAGTTTGGGTTAACCTTTATGGGTTTTTTACTTCGATTTCACCAAAAATGATCCAAAATTGCCATTTCTAATACAAGTACCAAATTTTAGAAAAGAAAAACATTTTTTAGACACCTGTAACCATAGGATCTTGTATTACGCTAGTTTGAGAAGACATGAAACAAATTTTAAAAATTTCCATTGTGTAGATTGCAAGATATTAGTGTTTGCAGTAACAAAAATCTTTTTTTGGGTCCTACAAAAATCAGATAATTGCACTTCACAAGGTTACATTTGTATAAAAAAAATGTCCATGTTGGTGGTGCTTCTTTGGATTTATTCTTCAAGGCAAGTCAGCTATATGCTTGAAAATTTTCAGATCATTTGGAATTGTACAACATTTAGTAAAAAAAATTGAAAGTAGAAAGAAGTAGAAAATGATTCAAAATACTAAATTGTTAACCATTTATTTATGGAATTGAAAAATGTTAATCCCAATAGTTGAAATGTTGAAATAAACAATCTACACCTAATTTTTTAATATTTTTTTCTAAAAATATTAAAAGTAGAGTAAAATAAAAGACTTCAAAGTTTGACAACGGAACCAACTCTTTGTGTGGGGAATCTTGCTATGGTGAATCCCCCTAAAGCCTTGAATTGCAAACACATATTTTGTTGAAATTCATTATTTTGGAGTCCTTGGTTCCAAGTGGTGATTTTGCACTACCTCTTTGTGTCCTAGGAAAATCCCCTTATAGCCTTGACCTACTCAATATGTGACTTGTTAGAATTCTTAACATTCAAGTTATTATTCAATCACGGTATTAACCCCTAAAGTCCTAAATTGCATTTTTTGGCAACATAATAATTTTGGGCAATTCACTATGAATGGAGTTTTAATTTTTTGAGTACATAGTTCAAAAGTTATTGTATGATATGTAGTTTTTAGCAAAGTGCTTGTAGCCCCCGAGTAACAAAAAAAACTCTTTAAAAATAATTTTTTTATGAAAAAAAAATTGAAATTGATTTTCTAAATTTATATGTACATGGAAAGTTTTAAATCATTCCATCTTGATTAATGTGATGAAAGTAATAGGAGATTTAGTTTGTGGGTAGTTTGCAAGTAGTTATGGAATTTCTACTCTAAGATAAACTTTGAAGTCCTTTACTTTACTCAATTTTTAATATTTTTAGAAAAAATATAAAGACATTAGGTGTAGATTGTTTATTTCAACATTTCAACTATTGGGATTAGCATTTTTCAATTCCATAAATAAATGGTTAACAATTTAGTATTTTGAATCATTTTCTACTTCTTTCTACTTTCAATTTTTTTACTAAATGTTATACAATTCCAAATGATCTAAAAATTTTCAAGCATGTAGCTGACTTGCCTTGAAGAATAAATCCAAAGAAGCACCACCAACGTGGACATTTTTTTAATACAAATGTAACCTTGTGAAGTGCAATTGTCTGATTTTGGTAGGGCCCCCCAAAAGATTTTTGTTACTGCACACACTAATATCTTGCAATCTACACAATGGAAATTTTTGAAATTTATTTCACGTCTTTTCAAACTAGTGTAATACAATATCCTATGGTTACAGGTGTCTAAAAAATGTTTTTTTTCCTAAAATTTGGTACTTGTATTAGAAATGGCAATTTTGGATCATTTTTGGTGAAATCGAAGTAAAAAACCTTTAGGGGTTAATCCATGTAAAAATTACTAGTATATTTTGAATTATTTTATAATTTCATTTGATACAAAGTAGAAAGCTTTTTCTTTATGAAAAATTTAAAATATGACCTCTTAAATTTACTCTACTACAATAATAGAATAAATTTTTTCTTCAAAAATTGAATTTGATTATAAACATTTCACAATCTAAACAATCTAATTTTTTGGCCTTTCTAGTTCAACTAAGGGTAGTTTTATACTATGGTGGTTTTGCATTTAGTAATAGAAATGGTAGAATTGAGTGGCATTTGATGAAAAAATGGCCTTAAAATTTTTTAGTGGATAAGCATAATTGGGAATAGGTTGTAGGAACAAACATTGCGAATGGGTATAGGGAAACAACTTGAGGGAACAAGCATAGGAGGACAATATAGGGGAATGATGCAAGGGAATAGGCAAAGGATGCATCTCTTTTCATTTTTGAAGAGGGGCAATGAGAGGGACAATTTTTCCTAGTCCTAAATTTGACCTTGAAATAAACACTACGAAAAAAAAGATGCAAACCAACATGAAATGAATCAATATACGTTGTTTATTTCAGTTGGTTAGAACGTCTTGATATGGACAATAATCAATACAACTATGTTAATTTTATTTCGTGATTTGGTAAAGTTTTATTATTCAAAAATCCACTATATAGGCAAAAACCACTACATAGGCAAGATTGCCACGTCAATAGAACTGCCATGTGGATATGTTTATAAAATTTATTTTAAAAAATTTAGCATTATATGAAAAGTAGTTCAATATATATTTAACAATTGAACTTTGAGTGTCATTGACCTTATTGTTAGAATAGTTGAAAAGACAAGCTATTTATATAAGAGGGGTGGTAGGAGGTAGAACAAACTATAAAGATATGTAATTAGGATGAGTAGGAGTTCAACCAATGGTACTAGTATGTGAGCATGAACATGTGAGTATGTGAGCTTTGAGTATATATGTATATAGAGAGAGATATAGATATATAGGTGTATAGATATTTGCTACTTGCATTTTGTAACTAATTGGGATTAACGTAATATTCATTAAAATGAGAGTATTCCACCGAAATGAGAGTTACAGAAGTCTAATTTCATTCAAAAACGGAGAAGATAATTCCTCGAACAATATTCAAATCATACAAGAATTAAAATAAGATGAACACAAGTAGGAATCAAATATCAGAACCACAAGGTAAATTTTCATATTGACCTTTCACTTGTACACCATGAGTTGTTCCATACATCTCCAACTATGCTTGAGTAGGGCCAGTGACACTATATTACAGGCAACGAACTATAAAGGCCAGTAATGTAGTTCATTACATTGCACTGTGTACACTGTAAAAGCTATGAGTGTAATTCACTCGAGCACTGAGTTGTTTTGTAATATACACATTGAGCTTTCATGAAGCATGAATGTATGACTCTACACTATGAACAAGTACTATACGTGTCATTTACTCTTGAGCTCCACGATTGCCTTTGTCATCTTCACCCTGTGGTTGTACTTGCTTGTAATCTATGAGCTTTGAAAGCCCTCATACTTCCTTGAACATCTGAGGAAGGACCCACGTCCTCACCATATAGTTTCTGTTGTGCTGCTCTATCGCAAGGTGAGGATGACATCGATGTAGCAAAAACATCGCTAGACTTCATGGGCGATGGAGAACATGATTTTAGATGATGTGGAGCTGAACCCGGGGGACTATCCACCACCCCATCATCAACGGGCTTTAGGGAGAAGTCCATTGTCGAATTTGCAGTGGCAGACGAACACATGAAGTTTCCTGTACTCAAAATTAGATTTTGCCCATAGTCGGAGAATGAGTCAGCTGATGCAGTGCACGGAAGACTGGTGTGCCGAACAGGAGAGGACGACGTTCCCAAATTCTAAGAAAAGAAAGAGATTAGAACAATTCAAACAAAAACTGTAACTGTAATTACATTTACAAGCAAACTCCAATAACAAATAGGCAGTTTAGGAAGTCCTGGCCATCGAATGAGGTCGACCTAAACTGGATGAAGAAGAAAATACAGAAAGGTATTCATGAAAAAAATATATTATAGAAATTACATATATCTCTAACCATACATGCGAATGCACGAGCCATTAAGGTCGAGGTGAGCTGAAATTCACTAGGAACTCAGAGAACAATCCACATGCCATTCAGCACGACTCGACCTGAACTAAAGCAATAAATAAACTACCCTCTCGTAACGCCGATTAGACGATGATACAGTCACTGCATCGACGTGGTTGAAGAACATGCAATGAAATGCAATGCGCTATCGATACGTTGAAGACACTTTGATTGCATCCATAAGACTATTGTACATGCCACGATTTCTCTCGTCATACAACATCTTCTGCCCAATCTTCCCCGCACTACTCTTGCGAAATGATTTCAACCCTTTATCTCGAGCTACGTGAAGTCGCTTGAGCCAGGGCAAAAGGACCATGTCCAAATATGAGTCCTTGGGACCGTTACCCTTGGGAGACCAACTGATGGGGAGAACAACGTTCTCTGACTTATTCATGAAGTGCTTCATAGGACTGTCGTCAACTATGACAATATTCTCTCGAAGAAATTGCCCATTGAAATTATTAAACAAGGTGTTCGTGTCCTTCACGAATAGGTCCTTGGTGGTGCCTGGCTCCCTGAATGTGACTATCCGGCCTTGTTCCTCACACTTGAGCGTCGTGCAAGACTCCTGCCCAAGTATAATGCGGGGCTTATCCAGACCGACAAAAAGATACTCGACGATTTTTTGAACGGTAAACTTCTTCATCGAGCTCCAAATAGAAACGTGTGCTATCAATCCTAGCTCACAAAGAAAATGAGCACAATTTGGGTGGACAAAGACCGCCTTCAGTCCCACAATCGCAGGAATCGTGGTGGAGTGCGGTTGGTCTGCATTCCCGATGTGCACAGCCCACCCCTTGTACTTGGCGTCTTCACAGACACACAAGACTCCATTCAAGTCCAGAACAACATTCAACTACTTCTCGGCAACGGTCACCCTGGACGTCAATGGAATCTCAACATCCTTTGACGTATCTCCACGTTCAGATGGGGGAATCGATCCCTGCTATCAAACGGACAAATGTGCAGCCAGTTACTAAGCTGCACTGACACATTTCGAAACTCAAAGAAAAAGGCAAAATCCAAAGGTTGCAGACTATGAATACAGAGGTACCTATTAGCGCAAAGATCAAGGACGTATGGACAAGAGGTTACCTTTTTCCGCAAAGGCAACGTCGATCCAACGGGGTCCGGCATTTCAATCTCCAGAAGCTGAGCGTCGGGAATAGAAACATCATCATCTAAGTGTATGGACTCAGATTCCGGTGCACCTCCACTTGTAGCTTCCATAGTGCCACAACCAAATGGTGGACTTTGTACATGCTGTACAGGAGCAATAGATTTTGGAAGTTCATTCGGTCCAGTTGAGATAGCCAACAGAGGAGGTTCTACAATTCAGGAAGGGCCAGACAAACAAGATTTAAAATTTTTACTGAAAATCCATAAAATTGATTAATAAAATTGAGTACAAAAAGTCATTATCTTACATGAAGATATGGATTTGCCAAAAAATTGTTTTCTATCAAAAAGTTCTGTCTCCCACACTAAGGGCCTCTATCTAAGTACAACCTATGACACAAATCAGCTTGAGTCGAGCTAATTCTATACAAATGACATCGAGTGATTGTGTGGTCAATCTGATGGTGCATCTTGGCTATCCAATGCATGACTCTGATCATCATCAATGGCGATGGCAGGATCCGCGGGCATCTTCGGGCTAGACTCCAAGGTCTCTGAGGACCTGCCACCATCAAGTGGAACTCGTGTCGTGTCCTCGTCATCAGGCGGAGGTGCAGGGGTTGAGGGGCACTCCTCAGTAGGAGGAGGAGCTGGAGGATCTGTGGAACTTGCAAGAGGAGTGAAAGAGACAGAAGGCACCCCAGTCAATCGTGGAGTGGAGGGTAAGCTTGAGGATCAACTCATTGTTGGTCTTGCTGGCGCTCCCTGCAACAAAAGCTTTTGGTCAACCTGAGACGGCTGCACGGTTGCTAGAGGCATGGCCCCACCAAGACTATTGATAATGGCCTCGAGTTTGGAGTCGTTCTTTTGTGACATAGCCACCATAAACTGTTGCAACTCTGCCATCTCCCTGGCCTGCCTGTCAAACATCATCTGGTCCTGTTCCTGCCTCCTCTTTAGCTTTGCAATTTCCGCCTCATAGTCCTTGTCGGCTTGCGATCTTCCCCTCTTTCTCTTCTCCCTCGAGGTTGGAGACGACATGGTAGACGAGTCCGGCGGTTGAACCGATGACGTTGATGATCCCCGGATGCTTTGAGAGCGGATCACTAGAGGGATGCTCTGATCCATGGGAACGTCGTCGTTGTCATCACCGGCTGCCCCATCGCTGTCCGAGGACTCACACACTATAACTGTAGATGACCTGCGACCGGACGGCGTGCTTACCTCTCCAGTTGCCTTCCCCTTGCGCTTTGATGACGACGGCGTGCTTGACCCCGATGGTTGGCGCGGGAATTTGCCTTCATCAACAAAATATCCCTCTGGAGGAAAATCGTTCTTATCTAGTTTCTTTGCAGTGGTTGCAATTTCAGTCCACTAGTCAGACTCCTCAGAGTCCCCCACAGCAAACACATTAACCCCACTCATCTGCAAAGCCACACACAGCGTCATCAGACTGTGATGGTATGAAAATTCCCTAACGAGGATACAATGGTATTTCAAGTAATGTCAGCAGTACTCTGGGTTAGATCGACCTGACCTGAAGTTGAGGCTTAGACACTCAATGCCACCGGTTAGGTCGAGCCGACCTAAGAAACAACTCACTTCAGTCAATGCTACGAGTCAAGTCGACCCGACCTAACTTCTATCACCTTATAATTACAAGAACGAAATACATGTTCATTTTATTCAGGTCGAATCGACCTTAACCATAGCCAAAACATGACATTGTGGAATTAATTGCGTTCAGGCTTACCATCGCAGCACATGTGAACTTTGACCCAGCGAAGAATGACATTACGCTTGCTACAAGAGCGTAGAATTTCCTCACGAGATTGAGAAAAAACTCCATCCGTAGCTCAGTATTGTTAATTCTGAATTCTAGCTCGTTGTAAGCCCTGGGCCTCGTGAATGTTTCACTGTTGGGAGCATCATAGGAAGACCTCATCTTCACCGTCCTAGCATTGCTTGGGCTCTACAGGATGGTTAGATAAATTGGTTCCACCACCTTCTTGCTTCGTGCAGAGAAGTCACCGATACGCTCATTGGGTGAGGGAATGTAGTTAGAAAAACTCATGGAATACTCCTTCAACGCGGGATTGTTGTCTATAAAGTGGAGTGCCTGTGTTTGCTCAGTGAGGTCGGAACAAATGAGTACCCACACCAGAATGTCCTCGAGAAGGGGTTGGCCCTTTTCTTGGAAGGACTCGACAACTACAGCGAAGTATGGATCGGCTGGCGTACACTTAGACTTTGACACCACATTCGGGGTATAACGCAGGTCCCACACTCCAAGCTTGATGTCCTTGACATTCTCTGCAGTGAACACGCCTCTAGGCCAATCCTGGTGCAACTTATACATAACGTCATATGGACGATAGTATGCAGTGGATTTTGGAGGCACAAAGTTGTTTCTCTGCTGCAGGAAGACCCGGAAGAACTCAACCGCATACATTGACATCTCCTCAGCGCTCTTCCCCTTTGCTCTTGACTGCTTTGCCTCCATCCAGTATTCGTTCCCTAGCTGCTCTAGCAGCACGTTCATGGTGGCACTCGTGAAGTTCCGACTTCTTTTGAACTCCCTCCACTTCTCGTGGTTTAGCTCGTTCAAGGAGGTCATAAGCCCGAGGCTTGCGTCCAGGGCATGGAGCTCCATCTTCACTTTGTGCTTGCGCTTCCTTCTCTCCACCTACTCCTTAGCAGTGTAGCAGCTCTCTTGTACAGTAGAGAGAAGCTTGATTGTGACCTTCGGGTACTCCTTGTTCTTGCTCCCTAGATTCTGATGCAGAATATGTTAATTGAATTGAAGCAAGGATAATGCAGTCTCATTTTGGTTCAGGTCGAACCGACCTGAATGATCAATCATTTAAAGAATCCTTGGGATGAAATAATTAGAGTGCATTGCAGGAACACATTTGTCAACTTGGTATTCAGGTCGAATAGAACTGAAGTTCATAATTCTTTATAGGTGCACCCCTAATCCAAAAAGGCGGACACGTACAGAACCTCCTCCTAGTCCTCAACTTCAGGTCAGGTCGACCTGAAGTGCCCCTTGTACTGGTCTCCACTTCAGGTCGACCCGACCTGAAGTGTTTCTGGAGACCACAGGTGTCCCTAAATCCTAAATCCCAAAATCCCATTTGATGAATGTACAGATTATGTTTGTAGAAATTATCCGTTTTCATTTTTAGAACTATTAATGATAGAATGAGAATGCTTAACTTCAGGTCGGGTCGACCTGAAATGGTCCCCTGCCGTGCTCTAAACTTCAGGTCGACCCGACCTGAAGTGCTCCCTTGTAGTGCTCCACACTTCAGATTGGGTCGACTTGAAATGGTCCCCTGCCGTGCTCTAAACTTCAGGTCAACCCGACCTGAATTTCTTGGCAATAGTGCTCTGTACTTGAGGTTGGGTCGACCTAAAGTATCTCATGCAAGCGTCTACGCTTCAGTTCCGGGTTTTCCGGACCCTGATCGGGCAATCCCATTGTAATCTTAACCTCGCATTCCGAATTTTCCGACGACAAAATTGGACAAAACACTCTCACAACCCTAGAACTCTGATGTCAAGGAATGACCATTCCATACAAACTTGGTCACTGTCAATTCAAGAAGTCCCAAAGTCAATGCTGTGCAAGTAAGGATTTGGAGAATGCGAAATGGAATCACGCGCACTTTGCCTTGAACAACTCACAACTTCAGATCTATACAATATACATTATCCTCACGCGCATTACTACTAACTTCCGGAAAGAGATAGAATGCAATTCATTGCATGAAAACAGTTGACGGTGCTAAAAGTTTCATGGAACATATCGAGATCAACAATCGCATTCACCGAAGCACAACAGTTCGACACTACAGATACGAGGAGTGTACTCTCTGACGAACGTTGACGCACTTGCGATGGAGAAAGAGAGTGACCTACTCCGCACGGACACAACATCACTTCCAAAAAATTGGGCGGGAATGCATTGGCGCGAATGAGAAGGCGGGAGGTGTGAGATAGAGTTCGAAAGTCCTGAACACCATCCACAAATTCCTACTCGGGTACAACAAATTTGATTTTGCAATATATTATTATTGATGGAAAAGCCACTGACAAGTATGATGTACTCACGAAGTTGCTTCAAAGCATCGTTTGGCAATAATTTGTAGATTTTATTTCCAATATAAGGAAGAGAAGAAGTACTTCTTCGACCTCTTTCTTTTTCAATTTTTGGAAGTCAAATTTTTTGGGGGGAATTAGGGTTCGCTTGTAAACTTAGATAAACAAACCCCTGTGCACCACCGAATTCTCTCCATCTGATATCATGTAAAAGATTTACAAGGGTTTTAGGGTTTAGGATTTAGGGTTTAGGGTTACGGTTTACGGTCTACGGTTCTAGGGCTTTGAGCGTATTAGTGTTTGGGGTATGGCAATTACATTTAGGTATTTTACGAAAATCATCCAATATCATATTCCTAAAGTTTATTAAAAACACTAGAGGCACAAGTTGAATGCAAGGTCTTCAATGGTACTCCATGAGAAACTCACCAAAAAAAATTGTAATTGAAATTTTTAACATGGCCCCATGTTCATGCACAAATGGCCAGTTATGGATTTATTTGGGAAAGGTCCAAAAAAATATGCAACGAAAGCTCTAATGGGGATCCAAATAATAGGCACAAGTTGAATGCAAGGTCTTCAATGGTACTCCATGAGAAACTCACCAAAAAAAAATGTAATTGAAATTTTTCATGTGGCCCGATGTTCATGCACAAATGGCCAGTTATGGATTTATTTGGGAGAGGTCCAAAAAAATATGCAATGAAAGCTCTAATGGGGATCCAAATAATAGGCGCAAGTTGAATGCAAGGTCTTCAATGGTACTTTATGAGAAACTCACCAGAGAAAAATGTAATTGAAATTTTTAACGTGGCCCCATGTTCATGTACAAATGGCCAGTTATGGATTTATTTGGGAAATGTCCAAAAAAGTATGCAACGAAAGCTCTACTGGAGAACCAAAAAATAGGCACAAGTTGAATGGAAGGTCTTCAATGATAATCCATGAGAAGGTCACCAAAAAATAATGGGTAAATGTTCTTCTTGATATAAGTGACAACAAATACGTCTGCTAAACCAAAAGTCATGTGGTCCAATGTTGGTTGTAAGGGGTTGTTCATCTCATTGAATTCTAGGTCTTTAGTGAACACTATATTAAATTTCCGGAAGTCAATTTCTTCTGGGGGAAAGCAGTGTCTGCTTTTAAATTTTGGCAACCACACCCTTGTGAACTGCCCAATAGTTAGAATCTAATTTTATGTAGAAGGGTTTAGGGTTTAGGATACATGGGTGATTCAAGTTCTTTAATGTTTTCAGTTTAGGATCATTTCATTTCAGTAGATTAAAGAAGATCTCTAATATCAATTTCTTGAAAGTTTCAAGAGAAATTAAAGATAGAAAATAATTATAAGTTCATATTTTCACGATTAAAAGTGAATGTACAATTAATTGAATGTATTTTTTACTAATGAACACATGTATTATTTTCAGAGAAGTATGACTGTGAAAAAGGGCAAGTTCAATGTAATTTGATTTATTCTAAAGGAATGAATGCATTTATTTATTAGTACCTTTTTCAACAAATTTGAAATGTTATTTTTGAATTAATTTGTTTGTTTATAGTTGGGTTTAGGTGACCTCATGAACTTCCGTAGAGTATGAGCATTTAAAGCTAACTAAAATGTTTTCAAATTAGTTTAATTCTCACTTGCTTGCTTGCGTTCTTTATTTGTACACTATCGAAGTTCTCTTTGAACTTCAGAAATTTATTCAATGAAATTGATTTTGGATTTCAAAATAATTAAATTGTCTAGGAAATTCATGAGATTTACAAGTTTGTCTTTTCAATTCTTCAATTTGGATTGCCATAGTTTGTAACAATTGATTTAAATAAGACAATATTTAATATTTTGAGAGGTTTGGGGCCTCTCATAATAATATTCTTCCATTGAGGCCCTAAAAATTGAATTGTAATGTTAGCCAGTTTTTTGGTGAGTTTCTCATGGAGTACCATTGAAGACCTTGCATTCAACTTGTGCCTATTTTTTGGATCCCCATTAGAGCTTTCGTTGCATATTTTCTTGGACCTTTCCCAAATAAATCCATACCTGGCCATTTGTGCATGAAAATAGGGCCACAAGAAAAATTTCAATTACATTTTTTTCTAGTGAGTTTCTCATAAAGTACCATTGAAGACCTTCCATTCAACTTGTGCCTATTTTTTGGTTCCCCATTAGAGCTTTCATTGCATATTTTTTTGGACCTTTCCCAAATAAATCCATAACTGGCCATTTGTGCATGAACATGGGGCCACATGAAAAATTTCAATTACATTTTTTTCTGGTGAGTTTCTCATGGAGTACCATTGAAGACCTTGCATTCAACTTGTGCCTATTTTTTGGTTCCCCATTAGAGCTTTCGTTGCATATTTTTTTGGACCTTTCCCAAATAAATCCATACCTGGCCATTTGTACATGAACATGGGGCCATGTTAAAAATTTCAATTACATTTTTTTCTGGTGAGTTTCTCATGGAGTACCATTGAAGACCTTCCATTCAACTTGTGCCTATTTTTTGGTTCCCCATTAGAGCTTTCGTTGCATATTTTTTTGACCTTTCCCAAATAAATCCATAACTGGCCATTTGTGCATGAACATGGGGCCACATGAAAAATTTCAATTACATTTTTTTTTGGTGAGTTTCTCATGGAGTACCATTGAAGACCTTGCATTCAACTTGTGCCTATTTTTTGGTTCCCCATTAGAGCTTTCATTGCATATTTTTTTGGACCTTTCCCAAATAAATCCATAACTGGCCATTTGTGCATGAACATCGGGCCACATGAAAAATTTCAATTACATTTTTTTTTGGTGAGTTTCTCATGGAGTACCATTGAAGACCTTGCATTCAACTTGTGCCTATTTTTTGGTTCCCCATTAGAGCTTTCGTTGCATATTTTTTTGGACCTTTCCCAAATAAATCCATAACTGGCCATTTGTGCATGAACATGGGGCCATGTTAAAAATTTCAATTACAATTTTTTTGGTGAGTTTCTCATGGAGTACCATTGAAGACCTTGCATTCAACTTGTGCCTCTAGTGTTTTTAATAAACTTTAGGAATATGATATTGGATGATTTTTGTAAAATACCTAAATGTAATTGCCATACCCCAAACACTAATACGCTCAAAGCCCTAGAACCGTAGACCGTAAACCGTAACCCTAAACCCTAAATCCTAAACCCTAAAACCCTTGTAAATCTTTTACATGATATCAGATGGAGAGAATTCGGTGGTGCACAGGGGTTTGTTTATCTAAGTTTACAAGCGAACCCTAATTCCCCCCAAAAAATTTGACTTCCAAAAATTGAAAAAGAAAGAGGTCGAAGAAGTACTTCTTCTCTTCCTTATATTGGAAATAAAATCTACAAATTATTGCCAAACGATGCTTTGAAGCGACTTCGTGAGTACATCATACTTGTCAGTGGCTTTTCCATCAATAATAATATATTGCAAAATCAAATTTGTTGTACCCGAGTAGGAATTTGTGGATGGTGTTCAGGACTTTCGAACTCTATCTCACACCTCCCACCTTCTCATTCGCGCCAATGCATTCCCGCCCAATTTTTTGGAAGTGATGCTGCGTCCGTGCGGAGTAGGTCACTCTCTTTCTCCATCGCAAGTGCGTCAACGTTCGTCAGAGAGTACACTCCTTGTATCTGTAGTGTCGAACAGTTGCGCTTCGGTGAATGCGATTGTTGATCTCGATATGTTCCATGAAACTTTTAGCACCGTCAACTGTTTTCATGCAATGAATTGCATTCTATCTCTTTCCGGAAGTTAGTAGTAATGTGCGTGAGGATAATGTATATTGTATAGATCTGAAGTTGTGAGTTGTTCAAGGCAAAGTGCGCGTGATTCCATTTCGCATTCCCCAAATCCTTACTTGCACAGCATTGACTTTGGGACTTCTTGAATTGACAGTGACCAAGTTTGTATGGAATGGTCATTCCTCGACATCAGAGTTCTAGAATTGTGAGAGTGTTTTGTCCAATTTTGTCGCCGGAAAATTCGGAATGCGAGGTTAAGATTACAATGGGATTGCCCGATCAGGGTCCGGAAAACCCGGAACTGAAGCGTAGACGCTTGCAGGAGACACTTTAGGTCGACCCAACCTCAAGTACAGAGCACTATTGCCAAGAAATTCAGGTCGGGTTGACCTGAAGTTTAGAGCACGGCAGGGGACCATTTCAGGTCGACCCGACCTGAAGTTAAGCATTCTCATTCTATCATTAATAGTTCTGAAAATAAAAACGGATAATTTCTGCAAACATAATCTGTACATTCATCAAATGGGATTTTGGTATTTAGGATTTAGGGACACCTGTGGTCTCTAGAAACACTTCAAGTCGGGTCGACCTGAAGTGGAGACTAGTACAAGGGGCACTTCAGGTCGACCCGACCTGAAGTTGAGGACTAGAGGGAGGTTTTGTACGTGTCCGTCTTTTTGGATTAGGGGTGCACCTATAAAGAATTATGAACTTCAGTTCCATTCGACCTGAATACCAAGCTAACAAATGTATTCCTGCAATGCACTCTAATTATTTCATCTCAAGGATTCATTAAATGATTGATCATTCAGGTCGGTTCGACCTGAACCAAAATGAGACTGCATTATCCTTGCTTGAATTCAATTAACATATTCTACACTGCAACTTCTCAGGTACCCATGGATATCGCGGGTGACCCTGACAATATGGAGGTGTGATTAGAATCTGAATCCAGTGAATTAAGGCCTGCTGAGGAGGATTTCATGGCGTCTTCAAAGGATGAATTTCAAAATGTCGAAGCAGTGAATGTTGGGGTGCCGGAATGCGAAGGTCTACCGCGTCGGCTTTGGAGTACTCGAGTGGTCACCTTGTACAATGAGGCGGGAACGCTTGTGGGTGAAGGTGTCTGTCATAGTGTGAACTTGGATCTCGTTCTAGGTGCCAATGGCGCACTGGGTGACACACATGTGGCAATCCACATCTCAAAAACACATAGCGAAGAAGACCTACCGAAGGAACAAGTGTGCTCATTGTTGGCTTGGCCTATTCATCTGGTCCATTGTTGTGGTGCTAGCCTTAAGGATCATGAGGCTCAGGACTTCAACAAGCTCCAACAGACTCTCTTGAATCCGCCCTCGTCAACTTCCTCGAGGCCATACACTAGTGTCATCCGAAATGCACCTCGTCCGGCAAGCTTGAAGTCGAAGGAGCTTCTTACTCAAGAGTCCATACTCGCAATGTCCACCAAATTATGTTGTAGTCAAAACTGTGTTCAACCGTTTCCTAGAGATAAGATTCGAACCTTCCGTGAACGCATGTATCGCAACTCCACTTTCAAGCATAGGGCCTACATGAAAATGGATGTGCATAGACAGGTGCATATCGATGACCGTGGTAGACGGATGGTGTCAATTGACAACACACTGATATGTATGCAAGCGTGGATGCATATTGCTAGGGTTCCTAAGGCCACATTCTATCGCTATCAATCGTCCATGAAGCGTGGTCGAGAGGCAAAGGACCATGGCAATACTGGAACAGTGAAGTCGAGGAAGCACACTCAACAGGCTACAGCAACATTGAAGTGCATATTGGAGAAAGAAGCTGATCATATGCCTCATCGCACAAAGACCTTGAAGTCGGGAGAGAAAGTTGTGGCCAAGATCCTACCCTCTACCTTCCAATGGAAGGGTAAGATGAAAGAACTCAATGACATCAATGCTGCTTTTGGGCTGAATGAGGTGTCAGCTTCAAATTTGAATAAGATTAGGTGCTCTAAGTTCCCGGAGTATGAGGTGAAGAAGCCTGGAGACAATTTTGCGCGGTGTGGAACGTGTGACAAACTGAATGACCTCAAAGAGGGTGCTATAAGTGGGTCTCATAATGAATTGAAGTTCTCTCGGAAGTTAAATAGGCACCACGCGATTGCTCGTGCTCATAGGGAGTTGTATTACGCGAATCGTCACCGTTCGGTAGCTTTTTCACACGAATGTCTGATAGATATGCATGACAAGATGGATCATGCGAAGACTGCTTCTCCAGTTTTTTTCCATAGGAGTAAAGAGCTTGATGGCCTCGTGAAATTGCGTGTGTCTGTCACCGGCATGATTGCTCATGGGCATGGAGATGTGCGTTATGCACATTATGGTTTGGATCTTTTCAAACACGATTCGAACTACACAATTGGTTCAATGGCAAAGTTGTTGCGGGATTTGGAATTGCCACCCAAGTCTTCTTCTAGGCAATTATTCTCTGAGTCAGGGTCTTCAAATTTTTTCAAGGCGGTACTCCAGGGTAAAGAGATGTGCAATGTGTCACTTCCTCCGCCTCCAGTGTCTGTAGTTCCAGCAACGCCTTTGCCTCCTATATTGAACGTGCAAATGGACAATGCCTCTGACGACAACAAGAACATATATGTCTTCTGTTTCTGGTCTCTACTTGTTGTTAAGAAGATCTTCCGAGAAGTGTACGTCAACTTCATGATAGTTGGTCACACACACGATGACATTGATGCATTATTTGGAAGATGGAGCATGTAGTTGAAGAAGGAGAACTTCCCAACAATCCCGGCGCTCATGAAGTCGTTTATGGATGTGGAGTCCGTTCCTACTATTCCTCACCTCATAGAGGAGGTGCCTGATTTCAAGCATTTCATAGTAGGAAAATGGATGGATGGTGATGAGATCCTTGTAGGGCACACAAGACCGCAACAAGTGAAGTTCTACCTTGATGCTGCTGGATGCCTAGTCATGAAGTACAAGTTGAAGTGCACGGATGCAAATTGGTTAGGCAGGCATGGTCAAGCCATCAAGTTGTGGAAAGAAGACGAAGAAGGACGAAGTTTGTGGCCACGTGGTGTGCCAAAACCAGTGCCACTGAAGCCGATGAAAGGTGTCAATGACATTGTTAAAGGTTTATCAGGATTCATAAACTATTGGGACGACTTGTGCAGAGCAGACGTGAGTGGAGAACATCGGAGGCGCTATGAGAATGTGGTGCGCTATTGGCACGGTGTGAAGGCAGCTCTTCAAGAGCCATTACATGTTTCTAATGTTTTAAAGGATGGTTTTTGGCCAACTACTTGTGTTGAAGCAACGGAAGCTGATCATTTTGATGAAGATGGGGAAGATCTCGAGGAGTATGGAGAAGATGAGCCTTATGTTGGGCCCTTGAGGGATCGCCCGCAACCATCCTTCAGGTTGACTTGAGATCTATATGAAGGGTATTTTGTTGCAGTCCACCTTGCAGATGGTGATAGCAGACCGGTTTGGATTGCCAGAGTATTGTCTGATCCAAACTCTAATCCTGAGCAACCAAATTGTGTGCTCATTCAGTACTTTCGGCCAACATCACGCAATCAAGAAGTTCAAGACTTCTATGCAGGATGGGATAGTGACAGAGGTTTGCTCTAGAGGGTTGATGAAACTGAAGAACCTGTGTGGGAGACAACAAATGCTTTGATTACAGTATGGAAATCTCAGAATAGAAGAAGTACTCGCCAATGCAGAATCAAGATTGCTACGGTTCAAATCGAAATCATCAACCAGAGTTTGGCTTCATATACATGATATGGAGAAATTGTAGACATACATCATTTGGATGCATGTTAACTATGACATTCAGATAGAGGGTATTGTTGTTTTCTACGTCATTCTTATATTAAGTTGTTTTTATTGCATAAGTGTTGAACTCTAAATATTGCAATAGATGATAGTTGTTTGAGGTGTTATTAGAAGATACAGGTTTAAGTTCATTGATTATGTTTTATTTCTTGGTATTGCGTGAATGTTTCTAAGTGTACATTTTGTGTTTATAAAACAATGGAAATTAAATATAGTCTTAATATAGTTCATTGAATATATTTTATTTGATATTGCATTCTGTTTGGGAAAAAAAATATAGTGGAAATATCCACTATTTATTTGGTTAATTTGTAAAGCACTTGTCACATTTAGGGTAGGGGGCCAGTTGGTTGTTACAACTTTCTTGCCTGCAAACACTAGAAGAAACCCGCGTTTAACTTGACGGATTTTTTTGCGCATCATGTTACAATTTCATGTTGTTATGTCAAAAATTACGTCCAATGTAACATCAAGATCTTGATGTAACATCTTGATGTTACATTGGACGTAATTTTTGACATAACAACATGAAATTGTAACATGATGCGCAAAAAAATCCGTCAAGTTAAACACGGGTTTCTTCTAGTGAAAGCTCACTTAGCAGGACCAAGTCATGTTTTTTCTCTCATACGCTCATACAAATCGAACGGGAATCGAACCCGGACCGCTTCAATGAGACCCTACAACCCCTTACAACCAACCGTGGAGCACATGACTTGGTGTTCAAGAGATGTTATTCTTGTCACTTATATCAATCAAAACATTTACCCTAAACAAAACAACAAGTGTTTGAACAATCCATCACTGAAAAGACTCTCATTTTAATGGAAATTGTGCATTATATCTAGAAAAGTTAGTATATGCCACCCTAAACTAGCTAACATTACAATTCATTTTTCAGGGCCTAAATAGAAAATATTATTTTGAAAGGCCCCAAACCTCTCAAAATATTGAATATAGTGTTGATTCATAGCTCAGGACACATTGGAAATAGTCTAGTAAGGAATGGGATTCCATTTTAACCTATGCCACATGACACCCACACTAGTGTCCCATGGTACTTTGAAACTAGTGGTGAACTTGCATCCCCCATCTTGAGTCACTAAGACTTACTAAGGTTCCAAGAGGAAGTGAGAAAGGAGACCAACCCCTTCTATAGTACTTTTTGTGGCATTTGGTAGACCTCCTTGTCCCAGATCAAAAGAAGTCCCCAAACACACTTTGGTTTTGGAAGACCACCCAATTCCAACTGAAATCATGATGTTACACCTCCATTTGGACTCTTGATCTTCCAAATGGTGTAACTTTGCGGCCATAGTTCCAAATTCCATATGCAAGCTCATTTTGGATATTTGCATGATGATTAGATGCTGATGGATTGTCTCATTTGGATAAGTTCTTACAAAATTATGGCCCTTCAAAGAATTTCACGTTTACCGGGAGAAACATCATGCCTTCACTACATTCCTTTTTTTTTACTATAACTTTTGACTCATAGCTTATAGCCTTGTAATGATTGTCATTATAACTTCTTTGTGTTTTTAGCTTTTCAATGATATGCTACATGCCATATTTTTATGAAGGATTCATTGGGAATCTCTTACTCCTATCTTTTAAGTGTCCCAACATCTCTAAGGACACTGCCAACTTTGAATGGCCATAACTTTTAGCCCACAAGTCCAAATCAAGCGTTCTTTGAACAATTGAATGTGTATTCTCAAAGGCTTTTCAAGTATGTATGATACACCATCATACCTTTCAAATCCAGGGCACTATTGAATGATTGCACGTTATGATCACTCCCTTGTCGAAGATATGAATCACACAAGTACAAAATGTACGCATATAGTACAAAATGTACAAAATATTAGTATAAAAAGTACAAATATTGGTACAAAATGGAGCCAAAATGTCATTCATACCAGATGTCAATGGTGGACCGTCTAAATCAAAAGGCCTTTTTATAGATTCTCAAATTAATAATTGAAAAAATATATTTTAAAGTCAAAATTTAGGCCTTGTACTAAAATCACACATTTGTAAGGATAATTTCTTGTAAAATTTTCTAAATCCTAATTAAATGTTAAGGCATTGTACCTAAACATTAGAACATTGAATTTAGCTCTTTGAATTGCAAAAATGAAACCCTAAACTTAACACAATAAGTACAACAATATTAAAGCTGAATTTGTGACAATACAAACATTTAATGTTTGTGCTCCATATATTCATTTAATAGATGAAAGTCACTTTTTGTTATGCAATTCTCAATGTGCACAAGATGTAAAATTTTACTTTGTTTATTTTTTTTTTAAAAGTGACAAAAACTATTGTAAAATTGACTTCAAACTTTCATACTATGCAAAAATTCTGCTGTAACTATGATTTGGACAATCGTAGTCTGTTTTTACCCTATCACACCTTGTTTGCTTGAGGGACACCCATTTTTCCCTTTTTAAGCTCTTGCAAGGCTTGGGAAGTCACTCTCAAGGTCCTCTTCACTCACTAAGGCACTTTGGGCACTCCAAAGAGATAGGGATATGACAAGGTCTTTATATCATATTTGCACTATAATTATAAAAGGTTTTTGTAATATAGACACCTATAATATAGGTGTATAGTTTTTTAGGCTCATAGGCTCATGCTTTTAGGCTCATGTAATATCAACCCTTGGAGCTCAACCACTCATAGTTAACCACAAGGGACCAAAGCCCTTTTTTTTTGCCTAAAACCACTCAAAACTGCCATTTCTATTGCGTTTACTCAAGAAAACCAATTTTTTTTAGAATCTAATTATAGAATCTTATACTTTACTTGTCTGAAATCATGCGGTAAAAATTTCATGAAGTTTGACCATACAGTTAGAAAGATATTAGTATTTAAAGTTGAAAAATAATTTTTTTTGAATACTAGTTAGTTTGCAACATCAAATGACTTTGACCACCATATGTGAATTTTTTTGCTCTTTGGACTTTGAATTAAAAAAAAACTGTATTGAAGAATTGAATTAAAAGTCTATGAAATTTTTTAAATAGGTCCAAGATTGAAAGAAAAACTAAATTGTTAACAGCTTTAAGATGGGATTGAAACACAATAATTCCAATGGCGAGATTGTTCTAGCAAAAAAAGTCAAAAACTTAACCTTGTCAAACAATTGTTTTTGAAAAATTGTGAATATTGCATTTGGAAATGAATCCTATAAGTTATTTTTTCAAGAAGATGCTTAGATTGCCCCCAAAACAAGATTGTCCATAACTTTCACATCACTAATTCAAATGGAATGAATCAAAGCTTTACAAGTAAATAAAAATAAGATCTTTAAGAAAAAAAAAATTCAAGTTTTTATTTATTTATTTTTTACCCAACAACATAAAAATTATGTTTAGGATGGCATAACTTTCACTCCCAGACACCAATTGAAATAAAAATAATATTTCTATAGAGCTAATAAGTTTTTTTTAATCTTATAACAGAAAATTTCAAAAAAATTTGGTGAAAATTGAGGTTATAGGAACCTGTCCAAACTTCTCATAGTCCCCTGAGGGGACTTTTGGTCCTTTAGGGGTTAAGTCAAAACTAGGAATTGTACTTAAAGTAGAATTTTAGACCTTATTTAGATATAGTTTAATAACTTTTTTCAAAAAATTTGAATAAAAATGGTGTTAAATCAAAACAAATTTCATCTCCAAAAATATTTTTGATATTTTAAGTCTCCAATTAGAAGTTGTGGACAAATTTTAGAGAGGAAGTTTTAAATTATCAAAGAAAATGTCTCTTCTAGTACTTCTTTGAATTTTGTGCATAACTTTTGATTGGAGGCTCAACACGTCAGACTGATTTTTGGAGATGAAATTTGATTTAATTTTTCACCTTTTCTTAGTTCAAAATTTTTGTCAAAATGAGGTCTGAAATTCTACGTAGAGTATGTTTAATGAATGGTGAAATTTACTAAGCAAATTTTGTTTTTGGTCACAATCAACACATTTTGGTGGATTGCTATTTTTTTTTCAAGAAATGCAGTAGCTGGATCAACATAGAACTGCTTGACTTGTCATGTTAAATGGACCTTGAGAGGTTTTCTTGAAGGCTTCTCAATTTGAATGGAAAGAGGACCTATGTCAAGCTCAATTGGAACCTCTAACGTGTATAAGTCCTCATTATTAAGATCTTTACAATTGTAGTTCAAAGCCATAATTTTGGCTCTTTGTAACTTGGTACTCATTCAAACAAATGTGACTTCTAACTTGGAGCGGTTTGAGACCTTTAGCGATTTGGAACTAGAACAATGTTACTCATCAACAATCTCATATCTGTCTTTCCCAATTTACCACATTCTAATTGAGCAACAAAAGACCAATTTAAGTACTTAAAAATCCTAGTTTATAGCCTTTGTGTAGACTAAAATTCACCAATTTTGTTTAACAAATATAAGGTTGAAGTTCAAATATCAAAGTTAAAAACTTGTTTTCAGCCTTCAATTAATGAACTCTCCACCATGGTTGTCATACTGGACAAGTTACTATTCATTTCTTGTCCTGTAGGACGAGTTACTAATCATCAAATGTACTTGAGAAGTACATTTGATGATTAGTAACTCGTCCTATAGGACAAGAAATGAATAGTAACTTGTCTAGTATGACAACCATGTTCTCCACATCCAATGATATATAATAAGCTCTACAATTATGCTCTACTAAATACTATGTACAATACATAGTACATCATCTAATTGAGTCAACTAAAATTAAAATAATTTGCAAAACTATGGCTCCTCTTGTAGAATACCATTCATAAATTAGGGCATTAACCCATTAAGGATTAGTCGACCTCTTTCTGGTTGAAATTGATACTTTTCCATTGGTAATAAAAGTTTTAGAATAAATTTGGATATGGATGAAAGGGGATGAATGTGGGAAATTGGAAATCAAATGCATTGGAACAAGAATGAAGACAATTCATGCTAGTATGTGGTTTTGGGGTTGAAAAGACAGATGAAATTCTAGTTGAAAAATACTAAAATGAATACAGAAATCAATTCAAAATTTGTTGTACATTTACTGCTGAACTCCAAGCATTCACACCAACTCCATTACACTAGAAGAAATCCTCATCCCAAATACTGTTTTAGGGGATGAGAAAGTACGTTTTTTGAGACAGAGTGTACATCCACTGCAATGTCACCCAAAATCCGTTCCTATTGACGAGTGAAAAACATAGCAAAATTTGAAAAAACAACCCATGCATTGTAGATGTTTGTTTCAAAACATACCTTCTGGAGGCTTCTATGAAGCGCCATGTGGATGCCATTTGGCATCCACATTAGTAGTGACTTGGCGGGCCATGCCACGTCAGACTTTTTTCTGCCCGAACTCAAACTTCAGTTTTCGTGAGGTGGAGCTGAATTGTCATGTCGACTCAGCATAGTTTTTTTGTCGGCTGGCACTGTCGACGCCGTTCTGGTGGACAATGCTATGGACGTTGCTACTTGTGCGCAGGTGCGTTTTAAGTGATTTTGTTGCAATTTTGGAAACAACTGAACTTCTGAATGTAACCACGGCCAATGTCTTGCGTTGAACCATACTACATATGCACGATTTTGATGACCACAAGACGGATAGTAAGTTATAGGAATTGGCATTTGTTGCATGTTTGTTGGTGCCTACAATAATATATCTGAAGCATGCTACAAAAGTAGAAGGGCAATTGTGATGTGCAGGTCTCCGTCAGAATGAACGGAATCAATTATCCAAGACGATGGTTGATGACAGCTTGTACACAGTTGCGGACACAAATTAGTTTTGTTGAACGCCATGGAGCATTCAATCATTGTTTGCATTGGCTTCATAATTGACAGCGTTATGTTTAATGAAAGGAAAGAGGCGAGGGATTGGATGTCTCAGCACTTCTGCACGCACGCCGTGTGCCGTCTTAAAATCTAGGGTGAAACATGTACAACAACGAGGCTTCTAATATCAACAAAAATTGTAATTTGTTTCTATGGACGTCTCTTTCAAAGTAGAAAGTGTCGACAGAACACCATACTTACAACGGGAAAACGTTGTGTTCATGGAACGCAACTTCTCATGCACTCTACTGTTGCATACATTATGCTTTTCATTTCAAAGGCAATTTGTATCGTGGAAGTGGTTCATCATTCCGTCACCTACTACCTGTGAACAAATTACGAACAAACTCTAACTTCGAATCAAGTTTGTTGCGAGTGACTACTAACAACAAAAAGAACTAGAAATGGTCATTCAAATGCAAAATGTCTGTTGGAACTAGTCATGGGCAATGCCCATAGCAGTCACCATAAATTCATAAAAATTGTACAATGTTACAGAATACCCTTATTCAACCTAAGGCACACAAAATACCAAAGATTTCGAGAAGAGATTGCAGTTGCTGGAGATATAACTAGCTTCAGAAGGCTTTGCATTGCTAGGAAACAGGTACGCAACATCCTCTACTTTGTCGTTGTAAATGGAGAGTCTCTTCTAGATGTAAGCATTCTCAAAGAACCTGACATCTACAGAATAGTTAATTAGTCAGCAATCAGTAAACCCAAGTGATCGACCTCCATTGCAGTGGACCGACCTTGTAGATGAGTAAGGTATGTGTCATACCTTTGGAGAGTGAATAGGTTGTCCCTCAAATCACTGCAAACAGTTGGTCCATGTCAACAAACATAAACTAAGCATATAATTGTCATCAATTAAACTTAGGAATCTCTCTTGACTTTCAAGTCTAAAACAGAAGCCTACTCATTAACCTTGCCAACGAGGTGTAGAACTTTGCAGTTATCCATCAAAGAGTTTATGGTTGTCAAGCCATGAAACTAATAATGCACAAGCTTAAACAATGTGGTCGCTCATTTATAATGTGTGGTCCGATCTCTCTTCAGCAACAACGTTTGAGTTCTCAAACTTGCTTAACACGCCCACCTCATCGGCAATGGAATTTGTGAGCATCGTAGATGTACACGTCATCAACAACTTCACTCCCATCGTGTAAACTTTGGAGTGCACCTGCAAGGACAGCAGTAGGCAAGCAACTACTTCAGTACTCTTGGCACCAAGGAACTTGCTGAGAGAATTGGGGCCTTCATTTACTGGCGATAGCTGCTGTCCTGCCAAAACTATGCCATGCGTATTTCTTTTCTTTGGGAATGCTCCCAAAGCCAATGTTGTAGAAGTTTTTATTTCTTGAGCTCGTTTGAGATGAGCCTAAAAACACATTAGAGACAATCCACATCCAGTAGTAAGCTTCACCTCACGTGGAAAGGCACAAACAATAACTCTAAGAATATCATTGCAGTTGTTGAAATGGATGCAATTCCATGTGAAAACCACAATGAATACGATATTGTCCAAGCAAGACAAATGCTTCCGTTAGCACTACAACATAGAGTGGATTATCGTCTAGTAGAACTCTAAAGAATCGAATACCTTGAAATCTGTTATATCTTTTTATGCAATATGGATGATTTGATACTATGATTTGATTGTCACTAAGTAAAACATGAAAGCAGACGGTTCTATATGACGCTTTTGAATTTCGTATACAACGGTAAATAGGAAACTTCTATGAAATTCCTACTTCTCTAGAACTATTGCGCATGCTTCCACATTAACAAGTGCTCCCCTCTCCATTCTATTTGCACCAATAATTGACAAATTCCTTCCAAAAAGACTCACCATGTCCGTTAGTCTTGTAGGCACAACAGTAAATTGAAAACTACATGTAGGAGTCACACAAATAAACATGAGGTCAAATTCACTTACCAATTATATCGAGACACATAGTCTCGGGACAATGAACATTAACCTTCTTGTGAATAAGGGTTAGGGAGTGCTAGACGTCAACTGAAGCTACAGCCATGCATGAGCTTTGTTCATCCAAGTGGGTCAAACAACTGAATTGAAGACTATTTAACATTTTCTGAAATACACGGCTTCCAAAGTCAACCCCACCTACATTGTTTGGACTTTTATATCGTGAGGAAGAAGCAGCATTATACATGCAGAAAACTCATTTCAGATGTACAACCAGTGAGTATCATAAGGTTCTTCAGGAGCCAATGTTTGCGCTTTACATTCTCTTCTGCCCCTATACAACAACAAACAATCAAACAATGTTTAATTCCTCTACTTTAATTAGCACTTGTCAGCTCCATTCAACACAAGATGGGCAAACCTTAAGACCACGAGCCATGTTTAGAGCCTTAATGAATAAGTCTCTGTTGCCAAATAAATCGTCTGAACGCTTATCGGACCCAACTTGCTTATAAAGAGTCTATACTAGCTGTACAAACAACTAGATATGATTAATATTTTGCCTTCACATATTTTGTAAAACACGTCTTGTGAATAAAAAAAACCCAAAAAAACATGGCCCGTCTTCCATACCCCTGCTTCGTACTTTCTAGTTTTTGCTGGAAGCCAACTTATAAGCTGCTCCACAGATTGCGGACTCTCCCTCTCAATCCGGAGGGCATACAATATGACCAATCACACTCGATCAATGTCAGCAGATTTCTCATTGTTCAAAAGGTTTGACACTACCTAAAACAATTTCCAACACTCAAGGTCAGCAAATAAACTCTAATGGTCATTTCTCTAAGATCATCAAACAAAACATAATTGATCATCAACATCAACCAACAGAAATTGCTAAAATGCAGTCAATACTGGCTAAGGCATCTACTTGCCATTAAGAAGTCACGCATACCTTGACTAGAATTGAACCTTCATGCTAATGAAGTTTAGAGAAAATAGTTGATTCTAGCTAGTGAATATGACTAGAGGAAAGAACAATCTAAGTTCTAAACCTCGCGTGTAACTCAAATTAAGCCTCTAGAACAACTAAAGGAAGGCTAACTTCAAACGGCACTACTTGATTTGTATTACAAGCAAGTTCATGTTCAATTTGTGATATAGCCATGAGTTGTCGTTCATCCACAATTTGGGCACTTTTCAGGGCCTTGACCTATCAATTTATACCCAGTCCTACGTTTTTTTAATCTTTGTGCAAATGAATGTTGAAATTTTTGGCGCCAGAACCACGAAATTGATGGTAAGCTTCATACTTAGAAGTATAAGAAATTCTCATTGTTACACTCACTATCCAATTATAGGAATTTATGTAGTAGGAAATTTTGGAGGTGATCTCGGAGTTATTTCAGCAATATATTGAAAGGTAATGCATGGCTCGCACTCACTTCAAGACTTTCTTCAAGTCAGCTGAGTTTAACTGCTTAATAAGTCGAGTGTACTTGGATTCATTCAAAGGACTTTTGGGAGTCACTTTCATAGTTTGTGCCCTCTTTGTTTCTGGCCCAGGGAACTAGAGAAGGCAGTGGCGAAATTCCTACAACAGAGAGAATCCACATGGCATGTGAAGGAAAGACACCCTATACAGATATCACCCTGCTATTGTAAACATTTGCAACACAAAACCAATAGTAATTGATCTTATGTTGACTAGTATGCAACCCATGTTCAAAAAGGCCTCAAAGAGTAGTGAAACTTACCCAATATAGAACTAGATGCTCGCATCTTAAGTACTTACACCAAGATGATGCTGGCAAAAATCCCCTTGCAGCCTCCTGCGTTCAGAATTACCACAATAGTACAAATGAGATACAATAGAATAGAAGCAAATCTATAAATGTGAAGTAGGTAGTTCCATGAAACCAAGATAACTTTATAGGAGCACAATAAGGTTGAAAAAAAGTGAGTATGTATTCAGCAATGCACACAACATGAATCATCTAATCTTACATATTTGCAACCATAGTGCAGGGGGCACCACCAGTTTGTTTGCCTTTACAGACAACAAAGTCTGTTCAGGATCCTATCTTTAGTAACTGATTTCCATTGAAAATACTGAGGCTTGGTAATTTGCTTTGCTATAGTCTAAATCAGTTAGTTTTTATAGGCTGTATTTCCAACAAGAGCACATTCAAGGGTATCAAAAAATTGAAAGTCTCCAATCTATTAACGTATGTATTACAAATTAAGATACTCAAAATCTCTCATCCACTCAAAGCAACAACAGGTCAACATAAGCATAAAGCCCTAAACAACTTCCGGGTGTAGAGATTCATATAGAATGAAGACTCACTTTTTCATCAAGACGAACTTTAGTACTAAAGACAACAAAAATTGCCCCTATTGATTCTTTCCAATTTTGAGCGTAGGCATCTCTAAACAAAAAAGCACTGATCACTGTACCATTGAGTGACGCAAGTTTGCAAAGTTTTAGATTGCAAAGTTTTTACCTGCTACACTTAATTTTGGTTGGTCTTTCTCAGTCAACACTCCCACAATCGCCCACTCCCCCTTGAAATTGGCAGCCATACCAGCCAACATGTGGTAATAGGATCCACAACACCTTTAGTGAACAACAATTGTTTGACAAGGCAAGTGAACACACAATACATGAGAAGAGGTACCTTAGATATCTATACGGGCTATCAAATCAAGAAATAAGGAAAAATGTAAGACTCGATAAATTTCTTACTTGATAGATTGTAATCGTACAAATTTGAGGTCACAAAATCTATTACTTAGTGTAGTAGGGGAGACCAACCTATTCCTATACAGAGGAAACCAATAATTCTGAGGATAGGCAAGCAATAGAATTTTGCAATTTCATCCAAAGATGAGTTAGCTTTGAAGAAAGTCTTTTAGTGTATGACGAGTAAGAGAAATAAGTTTCCAATAACAATAAGTGTGCATCCCCACAATAAATGCAAACTGCTAACAATTTAAATTTTCAATGTAAGTACCATCATCGATCTATCAAATAATCATCAAAAGGGTCAGTCTGCATATATCATTGTAGAACATTTGATGATGATGAACATTAATAATGAATAGTAAGCTTTCATTGTCATAATTGTTCTATTTAAGAGAAAAACTAAAAGTTGTATGCATTGCAGAGAAAAATTTAGTGAATAACGATACATAGCATGTTATATCGATTTAAAATGAGAGTTAAGACCAACAATTTTCTCAAAATAAGGAAGACATTTCTACGACACATAATCCACACCTTCATACATGCCACCCGGTCCTTAAAAGTGCACAAAGCCATGTGCAAAAAATCTACCTCATTATCCCATTTTACCTAAACAATCTTCAACATTATAGCCATTGTTATTCTAACATGCAATTGAAAGCTTGAGGACATAGACGGTTGTCCTACTACTTCCCGACATCTTTTATGACTATTTTGCGCAAACACCACACGATAAGAATTTATGCTTGACACACCGATTAAACAAACTAGGTGAAATTTAAGCTTATAATTATGTAATCAAGAGAGCAGTATAGTTCATAAACATTGAATGCCTTCCAAGAAAACGTTGTACCGCTAACCTTTTGTGATTCCTCCACCAAGTTCACTACAGCTTGATTCTCCCAAGACTTGACAGTTTTCTTGGCAAAGGAGCTAATGAATGGGACCAACTTCTAAAGTCCATCTCCTGAGGCAGCAGAAAACATAATCTTTCTAACTTAGATGCACAAACCCACATACCTAAGCAAACTGAGAAGTCGACTATAGTGTAGGAAAAAGGCATCTGGGAAAGATGCATGGGAAGTTGAAAGAACAAACTTAATGGTTTTAGGTAAACTGATTATGGTTGTGTCCATTAATAAAATGCTAAAAGGATCTCCATGTCTAAACACCCAAATAATCAGAGAATGAGGCATGAAAATGGCAGGGGGATAGCAGTATAGCACATCACAAGTCTTTAAAGTTAAAACACAGAAAGAGTTGAAGAAATAAACCTTCTCTCAAAAAATCCTTTCTATGGGTAAATGTTACAATCTAGATTCTAGGGACTAAAACAATGCCTAACAACTAATCTTGCCTTTGTACCTAATATTAGTGGATATACTGTATACAATATTAGGATTACATACAATAGAAATATACAAATTTAAAGAAAAGACTATGATATTTAAGACCATACAAAATTAAACTTTACATATATAATCAAAATATAACCCTATAAATGAGCTTTATCACAAGTAATTGGCACACCAATACATAATGTAGAGGGCCTTTCCTTGGATTACAAGAAAGTTAATCCCGTGGCACTCCACAATGGAGGACACTTTTCACTCCTTGGCAAGCTCATTCAATAGGTTTATAATTCAATCAAAATTTATTTAACACAAACTATAACATTTAAGGCCACATAAAACTAAACTTCACATATATATGTACAAATTCCAAACTAAAAGAAAAAGAAACTCTTACATAAAACAATAACACTTATCCATTGTAAATTCACTCACCTTGTCATTGTTACAATTTCAAACTTCTTTGCAATATGAATAATAATTTTCACCACTTCATTGAAACGATATATAAATATATATATTCGGAGTTTACTAAAACATATCCAAATCTTGTCTAGGAATGTTGAATCTTTGATCATTCAAAATCCCGTAGGGAGAATTGTCCTTCTGTCAACTCATTCAATAGGTCACCAAAGTGCATTCAACACTCCAGAAACACTCCCAATTGTTCAAATGCTCCGAAAAAACTAGGTTCAGCAATGTTATGTGTGCAGAGACCCTAACCAAAACAGATCTCCTTCCAACCAAAATCCCTCGCCCGTCACGATTACACAGCGCTACAACCAAACATTACAACCAAAAGCACGAAACCTAATGCCGTAAGAGAAAATCACACGCTCTCCACAATCCAAACCTCCTAAGCAAAAAAAGAAACCACACCTGTCGGCCGCCAATGGATCCCTCTTTCCCTACAGCCGCAGAGGTGCAGCACACATGCCCTCTAATATGGCGGGTGCTGGCAGTTTTCGCCGTGCTCCGCCTGGCGGATTGGCGGAATCGGGCCCGGCGGAAATGAGACCCGCCAGGCCGCCAAAGGTAATTTAGGTGGAGGGTTTGAAAAATCCCTTTCTTTGAGGTACTCATTCGTCTTTCCATATGTCTCTCCAAGGGAAGTTGCTTTCCAACACAGGAAATGTTGTTTCTCTTGAGTGCCATTTCTTATTGAAATGATGAAATTAGGGAATCAAAAAAAGGTTTGATGTATTTTAATTGATGCTTCAAAACCATGTTTTTTAAGATGTTGTGATGGAAGTAGTAGAAAATGAATTTAATATAGTTTTAATTCATGCCTACTAAATATTACTTTGCACTGTTTGTAGTCACTACTATTATGTTGCAAGAGTTTGTTTATGGACAATATTGCTTTTGATGCAATGGCTAGAAAATGAATTACATACAAAATTGATGCATGTTGGGAAATGAATGACAAACTACTTGACTTCATGCTTGCATATGATTGTGGTTGGATATGCAATTATGTTCAATCTCCTTCTATTTAGGGTAGAAAATTAGATTTTGAAATTGCTCTAATTCATTCTAAAAACAATTCATTAGGATGTAAAGTGTAAATATCATAGAGTTCATATTGTCTCTAGGGTCATGGTTGAAAAGCATATTACGGTTATTTGCTCTTTGACAGAAGGCATCTTAATCCCTAAATAATTTTGACTATATTTTTACAAAATACACTTGAAAATTGCCATTTTTGATACATGTACCAAATTTTAGAATTGTTTTTATACATATAACCATAGGATCTTCTAGTATGCTAGTTTGAAAAAATGTAGAATTTTTTTTTTTTTTTAATTTCACCTTGTAGACTGCAAGATATAGGCATTTGAAATGACAAAAATCATTTTTGAAGCGTTGCAAAAAAATTGAGTAGCCGCACTTCACAAGGTAACATTTGTATGAAAAATAACTCAAATTGGCGGTTATCCTTTGCATTTAGTTTTTTAAGGCAACTTAGCTACATGCTTGAAAAATTACAAACCATTTGAAACTCTACAACACAAAGAAAAAAAATAGAAAGAAATAGAAAATGATTCAAAATAATAAAATAAAATAAAATTTAAATGGAATTAGAAAATGCCAATTCCAATGGTAAAAATGTTGTAATAAGCAATCTAAACATACTATTTACATTATTTCCAAAAACATTATATTGAATTAAACAAAGGATTTCAAAGTGTTTTAAAGAGTAAGATTCTATAAGTACCAACAAACTACTCTAAAATAAAACTCTTTATAATTGTTAAAAAATTGATTAAAAAAATGATTCAAAGCTTTCCTTTTAGATAAATATTTTAAAAAAAAATTCAAATTTTTATCTCTTGAAAAAAAATTTATGAAGAATTTTCTTTTGCAACATAAAGTACTCGCTTAACAATGAAAAAATACATATCATACGATAACTTTTGAAGCATGTAGTCAAAAGTTATGAATATAGTTGGGCTTTAAAGGAACTCCTTAGGCACATGTTGTGTGAAACTCTTAAGGAAAAAAATAAAAGCTCCATTTATTGTGAATTGCCCAAAATCACTATGTTGAGTATGTTCTCATGAATGCAATCTAGGCATTTAGGGATTACATTCATGAGAGTGAATTGCCCCAAATCACTATGTTGCCATATAATGCAGTTTGGGCATGTGGGGGGTAAACCTTAAAGTTATAAATTATAATTCATGTTAAAAAAATTATGTAATAGTGCAATTCTTTTCCATCAAAGGGTTACAAATCAAAAGGCACATACATTTGTCCATGTGTTTTAAGAAAAGAAAAAAGATAAAAAGAAAAAAAATACATTATTTTATATTGGTATAACTTGTTTCTTTTCATTGTTGTTTAGGAAACACATCAAAGCCAATGTAGTTTGCTTTTTAGCTACCTATAATATCTAATTGCCTTTTGGGGGAAGCTTTATTTCTGGGAACAATTTTAAGTAGATTTTCCTAAAAAGTAAAATAAAATTGACATCAAATCGGAGTCGTTTCATAGTTTTTGGACCTTCACGGAATTAGTTTCAATTTTTTGAAGTTGGATTAGTGACTATTTAAAAATAAAAATAAAAAAAATAAAAAAATAAAAAAACTAGCAAGGCGTGGCAGGGCGTGGCGGAGACTACATGTGCGCAGAAAGGTCAGCGTCACAAACAGCACCAATGCTGAGCCACTCACGCCCCGCCAGGTGTCATGGCGGATGGCGGGTGGCGGGGTGGATTTCTGGCATGTGCACTGTGCCACAACAACATATCCAGAAGAAAGGCCAAGTTATAACTATACTCCAACTCCAAAGGTATGGATTGGGAATAGAATAGCAAGTAGTAAAAAACGGATTGTAGGGAAGGGACAAGAAAGGAGTCGATAGGATTGCATGGAGGCAGACAATGAGGAATCCCTCCGTGAGGATTGTGGCTGACATGTGAACATGGGAGCGGAATTGGATTCTACGGGAAGCCCTAAACCCTCATTGACTATCTTGAAGAATAAAATTAGGATCTCCACACTAATTTTTTGACATTTGACACTATACAAATATTTTCAATTTTTGTACAAGACTTCACTACTTTTGAATAAGATATTGTTCTAGTTGGGTCTCATGAATCTCTTTAGGTGTAAATGGAAGTATTTTTATATATAATATTTGTTTATAAAGTAATTTTTTTAATGTAAGGCAACCTAATTTTATTATTTTGTATAGAATTACATTGAAGGATTATATAGTAGGTTATCTATTCTACATTTATTTTTAAAAAAATTCAATTTTTTGGCCTATCTAATGGGGATTCAAACCCAATTGGAAAAACATATGTATGGATTTAGGACTTAGAGAAAAACATTGATATTTTTATTTATGATTCAAATTTTTTCTATAATTTAATGCATTTAAGATGACTAAGAAATATAGAACTACCATATTAATTTCCTCCTAAACACTTGTGTATAAGCTTGATGACATTGATGATTTTAGTTCATTAAAGTATACAAGAATTATAACTCTAGAATTTTGTTACATTTTGAATTATTTAAACAAGTACATGAGTTCTGAAAAAATATGAACTTCTTCAAATTTCTTCTTAAATTTTATGTCCAAACTCTATGATATTGGTCCATTGAACCCTCTAAAAGTATAACTAATGAATAATTTAATTAATACCTCTTGTTTATAATCATAAAAAAAATAATTAATTATTTACAACTTGTTGGAATTCACATCTCTTACATAGTTACATTTCTTTAAGAATGCTTTGACTTTTATAGATTTAATACTTTAAGAATAGTGGATGAATACTTTTATTTTTCATTCTCATTTTGAGGATAGGGAAAAAAAAAGGATAAAGTATTCATCAAATCTATCCTTTGAAATATTTACAAACTTATTGGGTTTTAGGATTTCATTTTTTTATGGACAAATTCCTTAACTTTTGGCCATTTAATCATTTAAAGTACAACATATAAATGATTTAGTTCTTTACTTTTGTTTGAAATTTGGAAAAGAAATATTGTTCAATGTTTCTTTGAATTCTAGGTTTTTGATTATTTTAAGTATTTTCAACTTTTTGGTGGTTTTTTTAATTCATTTTATTCAAATGTTGTAACTTAGAAATCCATACACTGCTTATACTATATAACCTTGATTTTGATTTGATCAATGAAAGGTTAGGTACCTCATTAGAATTGACTACTTAGGCATTTGAATCAAGGACTAGCTTTAATCCCACTATAACCATTGTTGGATTGCAAAATTCAAAAGGATAAAATATAACTATGTAGTCAAAAGTTATGAAAATTGTTGGGCATTAACCCCTAAAGGACCATTGTCCCTTTGGGGGACAAACGCGTTTTCGGGCAGGTACCTATGGGCTGAAATTTTCTCCTAATTTTTTGAAATTTTTTTGGGAGGTACAAAAGCTGATGAGCGTCGTGGGAATATAATTTTTTTTTCAATTGGTGCCTAGGAACAAAAGTTATGACCAAATAAGCTCAAAATAGGGGACCGGGGGCAATGTGTGCAGCAAAAAAGAAATTGTAATTAATTAATTTATTATTTTAGTATATTTTTTTCTCATAGATTATATTTTTGTCTATCTAGAAAGCTTTGATTCATTTCATTTGGATTTGTTATGAGAAAGTTATGGACCTTCTTGTTTTTTGGATAGTTAGAGCATCTTCTTGAAAAAAACCCTTATAGGATTCATTTTGCAGCCATTTTGCAGCCATTCAAAATTATATATGAAGCATTTCAAATTTCTATTACGTATCTATAATATGGAAGTCTACATTTTTATCATATACCTGGATATAAAATTAAACAACTTCATGAGAAGTTTTAAAAAATGGCAAGACAATTTAAAGAATCTAAAAATATATTGGCAAGGTAGAATTGTCCTAATATTTTAAATACCGGTTCTCTACTTTTATATACTGAAAAGAATTTTAGCAATTATAATCCCTCAAAGCATACAATTAAGTGTCTCCTATCTTATCGTGTATTCGTGTATGTACATGCCATCTTTATATTGAAATCAAAATTTTGAACTTGTAATTCTATTTTTATTTCCGTAGTAGAAATCTGATAAGGTCTAAATCTTCATCACACTTTATTTTTTAACAAATCCAACCGTAGGATCTTTTGGTTGACTTGTTTAAATATATAGTTGTGAAATTTTAGAGTGAATATCCTTGTTCAATGCAAATTCCATGTGACTAAATTTCAAAATGTAGGCTTCTCTAGGCCTTCTAAAAGTTGAAGTTTTGTCTTCTAACATAAAAAAAACTAAACTCATATGTCCTATAATTTTTGCATATAGTCTATACTCTATATGTTGGAAAATGGGTTCAAAACATATGAAAACAAACAAACAAACAAACCTTTCATATTCATCTTTAAGAAAATTGTAAAGTGGAAAGTGGTACTAAATGAAACAAAAAACATATATGCTTATATCTTGTACAAGAAACTCAAAATTGTTAAGCACAATGGTCCAAATGTTTTAGTAAGCAATTAACATCTTTAATTTGAAATTATTCAAAATTGAGAATAGAACACGACTTTGTATGTTTTTTCTACCTTCATTGCCCACAAAATGAAACTTCTCTTAACCTTTACCTCATTGTTCATTATTCAATGGCTCAAATTTTTTCCAGTACGTATGATCTATACAATTCCAAAAGAATATTTTTCCTTTTTAAAAAATATATGTTTTTATTGCCCATTTTGACATTGAAATTAAAAAAATCCTTCTAACTTTTGCAATAATTATCGGATTGACATGAAACAAAGCTTTACACATAGATTATGATGAATAGCATCCATCCTAAGAATTTTATGCAAAAATGTCACATTCTAAAGTTAGTACAGCGTGCCCAAATTCTCAAGAAGTCCAAAGTGGTTTCTTTTGTCCTAAAGGGGTTCATAAAAACACAGTTTTCCTATGATGAATTTGATGAAATTGAGGTAAATGAGACATATTCATAGAGATATAAGCATAAAATACAAAAATGCATAAAACCATTTCAACACGAAGGGATTAATTAGATTTTCTTTGGTTCATATTCAACGACTTTTAATACAAATGACAAAAGTCAACTACATTTTTCCCCCAAAGGAATCAACCAAACTGCTACCTAATAATACCCTGCTACTAAATGTTATGGTAGATTGTTGGAAAATCTATTTCAGTTCCTTATGGTTCAAATAGCTTTTCAATAGTCTTTTTGCAATTTGGTTTTCTTTTCCGTTTCATTTGTTTTAGACTGATCAAACAAAAACAAACTCAACTCATGAGTAACTAAAGTAAAGTAAGGACACTGGCATAATCTCGTTTGTATTTTTTTTATAATATTAAAAAGCAACAACTAACTAGCTGGCTCAGCAACTAACTAAATTGCAACACCCGACTGACATGCGCTAATGTTCACTTCATTTCAATGCGCTCCCTAATTATAATTATGAAGTCGGCTTGGCAGCCTGTTGTTGTGGTGGTATGATTTTTATTATGTTTATCCGGAGATCTCTGAATGACTACACCCTACCCCTTTTTTATTTATAACGGATGATCTTACGGTGATCCTTTTTGTTGTGGTGGTATGATTTTTATTATATTTATCCAAGGATCTTTGGATGACTGGACCTTACACCTTTTTTATTTCTATTAACCGTGGACTGCCGCCAGCGCCATTCTGTGGCGTTTGGATGAGAGTCTAGGGTCATAAGAAGACTATAGAAGTAGTTTTTTCATCCACTTTTTTTTGTAGGACTTTTCATGTTGGGTTACAAAAAGTATTCAATTGAGTTTTTAGTCTAACTAATGTTTGTTTTCATGTAGCTGAGAAGTAAGTGAAAAAAACGGGTGGCAACAATTGCCATTTTAGTGTATTTTGCTCCTTGCTCTAAATCTAAAATTTCTCCACAAAAATGACATTTTTTGGGTTTGAGCCCAACTAACGAAATGAAGGCCCTCTAAGGTGGAAGCACACAATACCGCACCTATTCCTAATCTTTGTTCCTAGATGGACAATAAACCATCCCTAGATTTTCATTGAATGGTCCTGACGTGTGTGATAAAGTTTTCTCCTGTCTTCCCTGTGATTGGATAAGTGCTGAATTTGTCAAAATTCGGATTTGGGTTCATCTACATGATGATTCTAGTGGTCTAGGGGACTGCAACTTTGAAAATTCATAGAAAATACACGCCAAGTCCGAAATTCTTTTTTTTTGGGTTGAAAATTCATGATTTTCTCTTGCTAATACCACAAAATATTAATTCCTTGAAATGGTGCCTCCAAGTATGCTGAATTCCTTAAATTGACGGTTTTGGGTGCTTCCACCTTACTTTAGTTTCTACTCCAACTGGAATTTTGGTAAAATTTACAATATTGAATATTTTATTGCAGTTTGAACTTTGGATGTATTTTCAATATCCATTGTATTCTAATTATAGAAGGACACGGAAATCAAGTTTACACCATGATGTTTGACACTGTAATGTACACACATGGTGAAATTTTCAGATTTTTTGAAATAATTTTCTATTTTATGTGATTTTTTCTTCACTTTTTCTTCAAAAATTCTCATAAAAATCAATTTATCTCAAAAAAATCTAAAATTTCTGTGAAGTAGAGAAGACATGTACTTTCATCCCTGAAAAATAAATATAAAATTTTTCATACATATCTAGGTCAAAAATGGCAACAAACTAAGTGATGAGCAAGGAGGTTTGAAATCAGTGGTTATAGGTCCGTCCTTTAAGGGTTAAGAGATGTCATGGTGAATTTTCTTAATATTGTGGTAGTATGATTTTTATTATATTTATCTAGGGATCTCCGAATGACTGCACCTTACACCTTTTTGTAGGATTTCATTATAGACTTGTAAGATTTCATTATAGACTTGTAAGATTTCATTATAGACATGGTACCCCTAGCACATGTGCTACCGATCCATGCGGTGTCCCCAAACAAGGAAAATGTGAACACATGTAGAAGACTAGGATTGTGCAACATTGATGAGATTCACACAATTTTATACAAATTATACGGGCCTCCTATGAGGAAGCCATATATTTCTGATACAGTAACAGGAATTTACAAATTTGGTGTACCTGTACCTTAGAAACACTATTGCAAAGGAACAAGATACCCTGCTCTACGCCCACAAAATGATATTCTCGCATGCACTATATAGTAGTTCATGCAAGTATGGAAAAAAAATTTAAATCACACCGTCCGAAGCTATGATAGTCATTAATGAACTTCCAGCCACAAAAACTTGCACCCGCCCGCACTACCCGCTGAAACCACTTTCCTCCATCGTCATGACCTACAGCGACAATGTATCAACATTAGAAAAGGAACTTGTATTACTTCTACAACTATAGTACTGAAAAAACAGATTGTAAAGATCCAGTTATTCTATTCCCATAAGTTATGTTGTCATATATTGATTTAGAAAGCCACAGTTCAATATTTTTTCCAAAAGTCCCAGAATCATTTCTGAGTACAAGACAACCATCCTTGAACGCAAAGGCAAGCAAGAATCTAAATACTTCTCAGCAAAACAGTTTACTTAGGTCCTACCTTCTTGTCACTTCTTGCGTGCATTCTCAGTTTTCTTCGAGTTGGTCACCTGCATCATTGCATCCAAACTGCATCAATATTAACTTGGACAAGGGCTATTGCTTCAAGCTCAGTGAACAAGGTAGGTCTACAATGAAGAAAATCTTGGCGGTCACTCAATTATGTGACTTCAACCAAAGTACCCTTAACTTCCTGTAAATGTTGTTCAAATAGCAAAAGAATATTTTCTCAGTGTTCACGATTGTCACCTTGAGGACTGCTGGCGCAACGATAGGGACAGATGAGTTTCTAACAGGAGTTTGTTTCATTGTTTTTGTAGGCCTTGCGCACCTCGTTCCACTCGGCGGTTGGGTGTTTTTCAGCAGACGACGTCCTCGTGTAGGAAAGTCGACACTCCCATCCACTTCCTCCTCCTGCTTGAAAATGTAAATGTTTACTACATTAAACAAAAAGATTCAACCCTCTACAAAATTACCAACTTGTCTCTCTACAGTAGCGTTGCAAAATGTACCTGCTCTGATTTCTCCACAGGTTTTGGTGTACGACCTTGTGTTAGAGAGACATGATCGATGTCGTACGCATCCCCTTCGTCCGGATTCTGCACAGCATTGACGGCTGCTACGACGTCATGAACCCCTTCAGTACACTATTAGAAAATTTCATTTTTCTGTTGTTTTGGTCGCGTTGATCCGGTCAAAATCTGACAGAAATCTGTTGGTTTCAACAAATTTCTGTCAGATTTTGACCGGATCAACGCGACCAAAACAACAGAAAAATGAAATTTTCTAGTAGTGGTAACGCCCTCCACGTTCATGTCATTCCTTTCCTCCGTGGGGACGCTTCCGAAAATGCTGTCGGTCAGATTTCCAACAACAGTGACATTGGTGGCGGCAACGGACTGCACTTGTGCTCTGAAACTGCATTCAGTTCCCTCATGAGCTTCTGCAGCGGCTCGCTCAACAGCTGAGGCCAATCGCTCTACAGATGCCCTGCTACTTTCCGTTGGATTGCCGATCATGTTACGTAGCAAGTCCTCCAGACGTGAATGCTGAAAATCCATTTTCCCCTCTAATCTCGTCATGCTCCCCTCAATGAGATTCACACGAGATGTCATTCCCGTACTGTAGGTGCCTTGTAGCACTGGGTCGTCTCGTCGTTGTTCCTCCTGGCGTCGGTACTCTCTGGCAACTTCATCCGTTATCTCACAATCAAAAGGTGCACGCTTGTGTTGTATGTTCTGCATCCATCCAATCAGAATCGCATTAGACCCCCGAAGCAGTCAGCCCCAGAAAACATGAAGTTCGAACCTGAGTTCAATACTGCATTGAAGCCAAATTGACTGCTGACTCTAGTATATAGATTTAAAAATGAACCCTTGCATGAAACAAATACCTCTGTTGCTACCAAAAAGGAGGTAAATGGTACAGATCGGAGACCAACAGTGCATAGGAGGGAACTTAATTACCAACTTCACGATTGCATCTTTCTCGATACACTTCAACTATAATGCCTTGGAACCCTTGCCAAGAGATATAGCACGCATGTGTTCGGACATCTTCCACGAAGCTGGTGAAGCACGGTTTCTAACTAGTGTGTTCCATTGCTCCTCCGTGACCTCAGGAGGCTTGGGTTTGCAGTTGTCGATCAAACAATTCAGGTGCCACGACTGTTTATTAATATCTTGGTGATTATGGGTGATACCCACTTCTCACTAACTCCAGATCCTTTCCCTTTCATTGTCCAATTTGTACCCACAGAACAACATGGACACTAGTGAGAGTCATGCAAATTGGAAAATGTCAGATCTCATGAAACAAAAGTGGGAAATTGAAGTCATACCCGAGTAGAGACGTCTGAAAAAACGCCTCCTTTCACCACCGGGCTGCCCTTCCCAACTTGTGGTTGGATCTAAGTCCTTTGCGTACCGCTTAATGTCGTCTGCCAATACTTCTTGCATATTGCCGTAGGGAAAGCCATCAGGCCCAATTTTGACGGGTTTCTTGTCGTCATTTCCTCCACGGCGTTTGCGACTACGCTTCAAACTCCGGTCTTTGTCGGTGCTAACGTCACTACCCAAATCGCTGCTCTTGTTGTCGTCACTGCTGCACAGGCATGACTTCCGTGAAAAACCTATTACATCTCAATGTACTCATAAATTTCAATCTTTTTTGTCAGTGAGGCACGTTGGTGATTGAAGACATGCTTTCCAACATGAAAGACCCTTAAAACAAATTCTGGATGTTCTTGGACATCAACTAAGCGATAACATATTCCTGAGCAAGTTACAACTATAAGCAGCATTTATGAAATAATGAACCATGACGCCAATAACTGGGATTGACTCCTTCTGTGGATGGGCTCACTACTGTACTTAAACTTTCACATGATACAACAAGACTCCTTGCTAAGCTGGCCCCTATGACCAGTTCATCGATAGGATATGCTACTGCGAGGTTAGGCCGCGTTCTTGTAAACATCGGAACTAATGGACAACAAGTTTGTGTAATCTATAATTCACTATTGCAGCAACTGGTAAGAGACACTTACCCGGACTCGGTGTCACTCTCTTTTTTGACGTCCAGCAACGGAGTCCTCGGAGGAGGTACACGCTCAGGGGACGACGAATCCAAAGTGATATATTGACATTTGCGCGGTGGAACAAGTCCAGGCACTGGATCTGGAGAAACTACTGTGGACTTACCTTTCGACATACGCATGTCATGCTTCTCCCTCAGTCTGCGTTCATTGAACGCGCGTTGTCGCATCAGCTGTTGTATATGCTTATCTCTTCCATCATCCGATGCTTGACAGCCCGGTGAGAACTTTCGCTTGCCCTTGTTTGGTCGATCTGAAGCCATGACAGAGCTTCCAACTGCGTCGATCACACTGTCCTGTCCTCCCTGCTGCGTACATAATACCAAAAAAATGGATGCATTAGCTCATGAGAAATGAACTACACATGCGTTACAAGTTCTCGCACTTCAGTTCTACGTGGACTTCTACTACCAAGCCACAAAAGAACACAACACGAACAACTACAGAAGATTAACAGTAAAAAAAATAATGACCGTAATTTACTGGAACTACGACTTTGCTTCTGTAGTTATTGCAGAACAAAATCGAATCAGTCGATAGTGGAACTACAAAACCTACGTGAAAGCGACAGCTTAGTGTGACTGGTAGTTTAGAATCAACGTACGTCTTCTCCAATGCAGATAGCGAGTGACTATGTATTTGCTAGAATGAGTAGGCACTGAGAAATTGAACGAGCAGTAGTGAAAGATAGAAGTGCATGGACAGTAAGCTCTGATCAACTAACTAACAACACGCTAGAGAAAACATGAATTAACTCAGACGTGAGTTATCTTGAAGCACTTGTGTTTATATAGAAGGTCTTCCACAGAGATGGTCGGCCCCACCTTCTAGCGAATTGGACGTCCAGCGGAACATCAACGGACTCTCTTTCCTGGACAATTGTTTATCCGATTTTAAATCCCAGTCCTACAGTAGCTGAGGTGAACGTCCCCTGTTGCATGTACCCTAAGCCCGTGATGCCAAAACACCTAGACTTGTACTGCATTGAGGCATATATTTCCTGTTGCGTACGCCATAGCCAAGTTTGGAGAACGATGGCGCTTGCTGCCTTCGTAGCTACAACTGAGATTATGAACCCCTACGGACCTTGAATTGAGCCCACATGAGTCACCAAAGTGCATTCAAGACTCTCTAAAAGCTAGAAAGTTTAGGATTCACCTTCTTGAACTGTGCATGGTAGAGTGCGGCCGCTTCTGTAGGCTCTTCAATTCCTTGTCCTTCTTGGTTGAGCCCCTGCAATTGCGTTCTTCTGCGTCGCCATCTCCAAGCCGAACAATTCTCTTTCATCTGTGGTATTGGAGGTACCTAAGCTTCAGCAGCAATCTGGAGGAGGAAATTCTTGAAGTCCAGGACCGCAGACTGTGTCACCAAACCATCTGTCTGAACTTCCACAGGTGAGAGTTCATTGCAACTATAAACCCTAGGAAAATTTGATCTGGGCTTGCGTACAGCCATAGCTACTTTGCGATGGATCTAGGTCAGTTAGAGACGTTGTTGCTGAGAGACGTGTTTTGCACCGTCCGCATGAAACTTTAGGTTTTTCTAGGAATTCCGTCCACTGCAACAGACAGACACGTGTACCACGGGTGTTGGGCAAAGCTAATCGCTAGAAACTCCTTTCGCCATTGTGCACGGAGGTGCCTAGTGATGTTAAAGTTGACAGGAGCATGTTCAATCTGACGTTGAGAAAACCATTACGAATTTGAAGTAACCAGACAAGAAAAAGTAACTACAGAGTTTGCTCGAAGTAGGAATTTTGTGGTACGTCTTGGCTAGACTCACAGAGGATAGATTCGAATTCAAGAAATTACAGGATTTAACACTTTATGAAACTGAACCCTAGCAGTAATGCAGATCGAGGAACTAAGATAAGGACAGGAGGTCACTTGAATTGAAGGAGTTCCTCTTGCAGTACTAAAGGAGGTACATCCCAAATCGCCAATCTTGTCCATTCCGTGAAACTGTGCAATCGGTCACTTTTTTTTAGCAATGGAATGAATTGTGAAACATGGAAGACTATGCTTGTACAGTGCTGACAGTACGCATGCCATCAGAAGTGCGGAAATGGATCTATCTGGATTCTTACAACTGAACAACTAATAATTCTAACTATCTCTCCCGTGGCGTTTGCGTAGAATTGTATTGAAATTCACTCCATGTACTGTGCTGGTTTTAGTACTCTCAATCAAACATTGAAATCAAAAACAATGCAACCCATGTCTTAGGGCAAGGAAGTACTGACTACATTGGAAAAAATTGTGATGGCTAAGATTCTGGCTCACTTCACTGAGGCAACCCACCCTGTCCTTTGCGAAGTGGACTCATATGTCGACTACTGACAAGAATAATCAGGAAGCAGAGAGTTCGATTAAGCTAAAGAACAGTAACGCGGTGGACAATCTAGACTGAAAAGGCTGGAAGACTCAACTTTGGTGTGTGACAGTAAAACAAGGGAACCCTAAAAAAAATTAGGGAACGTTGTGAATGTCTTGCTCAACGCTTGGCAGATAGTGGAACAAACATTAATTAGCGTCAGCGTTGACATGCTATGATAAGGGTTTTCCAGACCTTGACAGTCCGATAAAGGAGGCACCTGACTGAATGGAATTGACTAAAGGGAGTATAACTAAATCAATGGATAAGCATGAGGAATTCAAAAAATAGGTCCATCAAGCACTCATTTAAGAGCTGAAACTTAATTTGAGGGAGGTGAAACTTATTGAAAGTTTTCCCATAAAGTTTTTCTCGGAAGATAAGTACAATTGACATATAACCGAAGTTGTTTCAGAATTTTTGAAGCTTTGTAGAAGGAATTATGCATTTGTGAAGTTGAAATGACATAGGGCTCTAAAGTCTCCAACCTACTCCAATGTACAATGTTGGTACATTGGTGGTAAAAAGACAAAGTAGCATATATAAATTGAGAAAATTTGAGAAGGGGGGTGATTCTACAGCCTAAACGCTTAATGGACCTGTTACCTTACTGAAGTGGAATTTTTTTGGTCCTGGAGTACAAAGCTATGAAATTGAGCTTTTGTTATGGATTTTTTTCACTCTCAGTTACTATGTAGAATGGAAATGTCTATAGCTTATGATTCTTACATTTGAAAATGAACCAAGGGAAAAAACATTTTGGTGTAATCAACTATGGAATCTTAATGTTTGAATTCACCCTAAATTTCTAAAGAAGATGTGTCTCATGGTCCATGCAATTTGTAAGAGAAGATGGAAACATAGACACATAGATAGACAGTATCAATGTATGAAGTTGTTTACCTTGAGTATCTCAATGAATAGAGAGGTCAATTTAAGAAAGGCCAATTGTCCGTTCTACAACCATTGGTATTGGCAGTTTGTAATGCCCGTGCAATTTTATGGCCACTAACCACGCATAGATTAGCGTAGGAGATAGTACAATATCAAATGTACCGCGTGGATGATAAGTACTGATGTTGAAACTATATTAAGTAACAATGTATGGCTTAGCTTCGAAACTAAGTTATGAAGCACAATTTGCTCATTATGCAATGTACTGATTGGAGGATGTAGCTTTAATCTTGTATAAATAGTTAAGTTTATTGTACAGAAAATCAGTGCAATGTGTGATACATGAGCGAAACAGCCCATACGATTCTACATGTGCAATGCATAATCTTAGATTTTCATACTTGTACTAGAGCAATAGCACAGTAAGTGTTCCTCTTCTCTCACTGTTTTTCCTGCTTCTATTGAACACCAAAGGAAGGAAGTATGAATGCGCATCCTATAGAACGCACAGCAACCATTCGTCTCAGTACGGATGGACGAACGTTGCGACACATTCCAGTTGGCGATTTGATTTTGTAAACGGAGTTGCGTGTTGCAACTGAACAAAACATACGAGCATACCGTTGTCCATGCAGAAACTGTCATAGTGGACGGCGAAAGAGTATTGACATCATTCGAAAGCATCATGCATCTGTGGGGCGAGATCCCTTTCTAACAAAGTCAATGATTGGAGGAGACCCGCACGATGGATTTCCAGCACGTGGAATTTGGGTGGAAGATACAGTGTATGATGACGATCAACAACATATACATGCAGTTGTTGAAGATAATGGTAATGGTGAGAACCATAGTACAAAGGAAACCGATATGAATGGGGCACAGGAGGAAATTCCTGTTCTTGATGAATTGCATGAGGTGCACCGACAAGTGATGGAAGTGTTGGACCGCGGCGATGCTCTACATAGAGAGGCGCAAGGAAATGGAGATGAAGAAGAGAATGATGAGAGCAACACAGAAACAATGGATGGTTTGGAGGAACTTTATGAGCAAGCAACAACACCGTTGTACACGGGTTCGAAAACTAGTGTAGTGTCAGCCACGATCCTCCTAATGAATATGTGTGCAATTTTCCGCGTCAGCAATCGATTTAAGGACGAGTTACTACGTTATTTGTCAGAGGATTTGTTACCAATGGGTAACAAGTTGCCAGCTAATCATTATTTGGCACGCAAGAGCATAAAGAGGTTGGGTTTGGATTACCGAAACATCCATGCTTGTACACACGGGTGTGTCCTTTATAAAGATGAGTTTGCCGAATTGAACCATTGTCCAAAGTGTGGAACATCATGTTGGGTCAGCGGCACAGATGTAGTACCAGTGAAAGTCATACGTCATTTTCCCCTCATACCAAGATTAAAACGAATGTGGAGATCATCGAAAATTGCACAAATGCTCACGGGTTATACGAAACACATAAGTGATGATGGTGTTATGCGTTCCGTAGTGGATAGTCTAGCGTGGAAGCATGTGGATTCGGATGCCGTTTTCAACAACTTTGGAGCGGAGAAGAGGAACATGCGCCTAGCACTGGCACTCGACGGCATGAATCCTTTTAAATTGAGTAATACCAATTGGTCAACGTGGCCGATTCTCATATTAATATACAATTTTGAACCATGGTTTGTAACGAAGAAGTTTTTCATTTCCCTGTGTATTCTTATTTCGGGGAAGCAATCACCGACGTCGAAGAACATTGACGTGTACGTGAAACCACTTCTAAAAGAGCTACGTCAACTATGGAACGGTGTTCCGGCCATGGATTTCTCTCAACCAGAAGGTAGTCGTGGGTTTACAGTAAGGGGATTACTCATGTGGACTATATCTGATTTTCCTGCGTATGGTCTCATTTCGGGGCTCTGTTGTAAAGGATACAAGGGTTGTCCGTGCTGTGGACCAGACACAGAGGCGCGCATGGCAAAAACCGGTGAGGTTCTTGCGTCCCGATTATCAAGAGGATCAAAGATAGTGTATGGTGGGATCAGAAGGTATTTACCACGACACCATCCGTATCGCAGAAACAAACGTTTCAATGGACAGGTGGAGCACAGGACAGCACCATCTATAATGTCAGGGCACGACATCGTAAAGTTTGCAGCGTGGCGACAATCGTATTTGGATCTCGGAGGTAAGGAGAATGCAAAGGCTGATCCGGTGCACTACACGGGAGTGAAGCGTTTGAGTGCTTTCTATGAGTTTCTACCGTATTGGGAAGTGAGTGCCTAAACCAGAAAAAGCTATGTGCATCTTTATCATATTATGTGCTACTGTGTTGTTCGGAACAATGTAAATGTGTGCAAGCACAAAACACAGATACAGTTGGCTATCTAGAAATACAATGCCATGCATGAATCATAACAGTAACAAGGTTGACATCATGAATGGTTGAAGTGATGCACACATGTCAATCACCAAGAAATTGAGCTTGTGGGATCATGAATATTAATGCATGGAGTGTATTTCAGTGACAATGCATTGTCATGGACCCATGTGTTAAATGGCGTTTCGTAATTTTTTGAAACAAATTTGAGGTGACGTTCATTGCAAAAAATCCATGTTTTTATGTCAACAGTATGTCTAATATAACATCAAAGTTGACATAAGAACATGCGCTTGTTGCAATGGACGTCATCTAAATCCATTTAAGAAAATTACAAAACATCACCTAGAACGCGGATATCTTCTAATGATGGAATCATTGTTACACTTGGTAGTACTAAGTTCGTATTTTGTACCATGTATTGTAGCATTTGCTCGAACACCACATGTTGGATCCAATGCATTGTGAGAAGAACATATGCGAGTATATAGTGAAAACTATATTAGGTATGAAAGATAGTCCTGGAAGTCGGCAAGACGTTCAAGATCTGAAAATGCGAGAAGAGATATGGTTGCAACCAACTGTCTGTCAGCAGGAGGAGTACTACATGCCGCAAGCTCCTTATATATTGAAACCAGAAGAACGTAAGCAATTTGTGGATATAATCACAAACATCCGCACGCCGTCAAATTATGTGGGTTCCATTCACAAACGACTTATGGATGGCAAATTGCAGTACATGAAGACGCATGATTATCATGTCCTTATGCAGCAGGTGAACGCTCTAAAGTGAATTTGTACAATGGAAATTAGAAGTGGTACTTGTTGTAAGGAATGTCTTTTTTTACAAACAACAGTGTTGGTAAACATGAGTTCAAAGTTGTACTATGTAGGGATGTTCACTTGTGAGATGTATACAAGTACTACCAGTGGCCATTTGAAATGTTTTGGATGAAAATGTACGGAGCGCTATAATACGGATTTGCAGAGTTTTTCAAAAACTTTGTGAGAAAGAAGTGCGACATTCAGAACATGATGATCTAATGCACAACGTCATTATGGCGACATGCGCCTTGGAGAAAGAATTTCCTCCAACGTTCTTGAATGTCATGACGCATCTACCTGTGCATCTTATGAAACAGTTGTTCATATGCGGTCCGGTGCACTATCGTTGGATGTATCCTATCGAAAGGTACATGAAGACACTGAAAGATTATGTTGGCACGTATGCACATCCGGAAGGGAGTATAGCTGAAGGTTACCACATGGATGACACTCTAGGTTTCTGCACCGAATATATGAAGCAGTATAGAGCGACAACTCATCGTATTTGGGATCAAGCTGAGGATGCTACAATGAACGATGAGGTTCTACGTTCCTGACAACCGAAGAAACAAACAATGCCCAATGATTTCCGCAACTTTGTGCACGCATTTGTTTTGGACAATGCTACATGTTTGGAGAATTGGAGAGAGTAAGAATCTCATGAAATTCAGTTACGTTGATGATTATGTTCATAATGTAATAGCACGTTGAAGAAACTATTAGAAGCCTTTTTGAGGATTTGGTTGGGTGAAGTCCACAATCATAATGAAGGATGTTCAAGAGAACCATGAATAAGCAAAAGGAAACAACAAGTGCATGTCAACCCTCAACTCTTAAGTAAGCGTACAAGTACATCCACGTTCAATAGGAAAAAAAATTAGGATACCATATGAAATTCTAAAAATTTTCAACAATGTTTGCATGAATAGTGACATCCATTCTCAATGTTGGTGTGCAGGGAGTACGCGGAATTGAAAGCTCGCCGTTGGGAAGAGCGAGAAGCATTCCGTCTGCAATGTCGCAGACATCATCCGTCAATATCAACAAATTATCCCACTGAGTTGAAGGAACTTCCATATTTTGCAGACTGGTTACGAGTCCGAGTGAACGTTGCTCACCATGACGGAGAGGAAGTTGATCCTGACATAGAACAGTACACACAACCGCCAGAACGCATCGCAAGTGCACACCGCCACATGTATGCATTTGGCATGCATCTGCGTGTTCGCAGCTCAGAAATAGGACTAGTAACGCGTGACTCTTGTGTAGTTGCTTCTTTCACAAAGCAGCTCTGTTGGGGAATTCACAATGAATGACCCATTGACAGAACTGATGATTACGTTGGATATATAGAAGAGATACTAGAGTTGGATTACCACAATCACTGTACCACGGTTCTGGTGTGTGACTGGGTTAGATCTTCCCAAGATTCGCGGTCCCCAAGTCTGCAAAGAGATAAATATGGCTTCAGTGTAGCAAACTTCAACCACATGAACGGGACGGTACACGTTGATTCATTTGCATTCCCCTTGCACTACCAACAAGTGTTTTTTTCCGATGATCCGACGCAACGCGGATGGAAGGTTGTTTGTCACACCGAAATGCGGGGAAGACGTGGACAATTACAACTTCCTGTACCAATGCCAAACGTCTTGGACATTGGGCACGACGCGGATTTTGATGGTTTACAACCTGAAGTGTTGCATACAGATCCAGTCAGACAACCGATTGCTCAGCATGAAAGCAACACCATGCCATTTCAAGGGGGACTTCACGAGCAAAACGAATTGGAAGATTTGTAGGTCCCATAGGGTTATAGAACGTGTGACTTATTGGTCATGTCAGCGTTGGTAGAGGAAGGCTAGACAACAGAAGACGTTGTTGGTTAGTGGCACTCATGGACATTGGTTGCATGCTTCTAAATACTAGACAGAGCTGAATTAATTCTTTTTCCTAGAAAACAAAGAGGTTTCTAAACCACGTTTTGTTCAAACATGATGTGTGACACGAAGAAACACATTGAACACATGCACGTGTACTTCATGTAAAACGAAAGTAGCTTGTGATGACAATCCAATTGATTCTGGAACTGAAGGTGGATAATAATTTCAAAAAATATGCAAATAGGTGCATGGAGAAATGCTTTTGTTGTGGAATGAAAACTTCTATTCCGATGCCACATTGAATCAATGAATGATAGTTTCCGTACTACATATGTACATGTTATGGGAAACAAATCATGTGGTCATGAACAATATCCAATATGACATTCATGAATAGTTGAACTAAATGATTGTACAACAGCAAAAATGTTTTACCAGTGAATTATCAGAAAAAGGCAAGAACCAATTCATGTGAAATTACAACATATGTTTTTTCCTTGAACATTGATAATGAAGTGATTGAATAACAATATATTTTATTTCACTTAGAGCTTGTAGAATATAAATATGTATAAGGGAAAAGGGAAAATTATTTTTTTGAAGATATCCAAGATATCATAAAAATACAGTAATCTCGACTTTGGGATTTTTCGAACAGGCCGTGCACACAAATTAGACCTTTTGGTTTTGAAGATTTTTCAGAACTCTATTTTGGTCAATAGTGTATTTTAAAATAAAGAACACAATACCTTCGCATATTAAAATTATCGAGAAATTTAATTTCCAGAACAATTTCATGGGACAAAAATAACCAAAGCGTTTAATATGTATTAACAAATATCTAAGGTATTAGGGGAATAATGAAGATTCATACAAACTTTGTTTTGTTGCGTGAGCTTCCCCTTCTTTTTAGTTCAATTGGACATTATTTTTTTTACAAGGTACGGATTGTCATGAATTTTATATTCCCACAAAGTGAATCTATTTTTTGGTCTTCACAGAGGTTTCAAATGAATAGGAGGGAAAAAAGTCCATATATATATATATATATATATATATATACGTGGTTCAGTAGTTGCCCTAAATCCCATTTGCCCCTGCGATGGACAATTGGTCCCTTAGGGGTTAAATAGGTAAAGCATTTTTTCTAATTCAATATAGAAAAAGTCTTAGAAGCTGGAAAATCTGAAAATGCATTGAAGAACATCCAAAAATGCTAGGACTGACGGCCCAAATAAATTAGACTGAACATATTAATCAATTAGAAAAACGTAGGTCTACGCCAGGTTCAAAATTTAATTTTTTCAAATTCGGGCAGCCTTTTCTTTCAGCCCAGTCAGCAAATTCCTGAATTCTGGTTTCAACATTTTGGAGTTTATAGTGACTGGGCTCTCAGATGTTTTTCGAAAATGTCTGAGAAGAACGTAACAATGTTGTTGTTGATGAATCGTTGAACATTGATATTGCTTACACCACCCTACTGTTGTAGCTCTTGAATCACTATGTCACAAGTAACATCACAAGCAAAATGACTTTTCTGTAATTAAAATCTCAAAAACATCCATGCTCTTCATAACACCACCTGTTTTGTCTTAACATCACCACCAGCAAGGGTTTCTTATAGTGTTAGTGGGATCAGATCTCTAGAATGCATTGGGGTTTGATATCTTTGTTAGGTCTATACTTTAGGCCTCTGGGGAAGTAAATAAACACCCATTGGAGGACTTGAAAGTTTTAATCCGCTGTAGTATATGATCATTAGGGTTTTTAGGAGTTTAGGAGTTTAGGCGTTTAGTGGTTTAGGGCAAATTTTTAGTGTTCCAAACCCTAAAACCTCAAAAGAATACCCTATAATTTTTATTTTAAAAAAATTGTTAAATCCAAGTAGGTACATGATAGAAAAAGAAAATAATTGTTGATAATTGTTGATAGTTCAAAGACAAAATTGAAACACACTAATTCCAACAATGAGATTGTTCTAAAAAAACAAATTAAGCCATGTGCAACTTCTTTTTTTGAAAAATTGATAAAATTGAGTTAAAAACAAATCCAATACATTATTTTCTTAAGAATTTGCTCAAATTGCTTGCAATAAAAAAGAAGCTTCATAACTTTCACATTACTTATCCAAATGGAAAGAATAAAATCTTTCGACATAGACAAAAATGTAATCTATTAGAAATAAATTTTAAAAAATTATTTTAAGTTTTTTTCAATTTTTTTTTATTGCCAGACCTTGCATATTTTGGACTTACTGTGGCATAACTCAGGCATTGATTGAAATAAAAATCATATTTTTCCAGAAATCTAATCGATTCTTAATTCTTGAAAAAAATTACAAAAAATCTTGTCCAAAATTCAGATCATAGGTACCTGCGTCGACTTTCAACAGAAGGTTTCCCTCGGGGCTTTCGAAGGGGTTACTGGACTATTGCTTTTTAGTTAAATTCATGCACTCTTATCATCCACAATCGGTGATGGCTTTCAGACTCTTTGTAGAAATGAAAGAGAAAAAAATAGCACCCCCACCCCCCACCCACCCCGCTTTCTGAACACCGAAAGTAGAGAACTAGCTTGAAATATTAATAGTGCACAATAAGGCCCACAGTGCCCACGAAGAAACACTGGTCATGGCTTCATGAATCCTCTTCTAGTGAAGGTTCAGTGCTTTTTATTTATACGTATATTGAGTACACTTAACAGGAGTATTCACATGGTTGGCATAGCTTTCCACACCGCCATGGCCACCTGAGAAAACCACAACTTCCTATTAATTTATCAGGGAAACTACCCCACCCCCCGAAACCCCACACTGACCTTCCTATTGATTCACCAGGAAAATGGTAACTAAACCAAAACTACTTGCAAATGGTGTTCATTGCACCACGAGCTCTTCAGCAATCTACTGCACCCTCTTCGATCTCTTCGTGGATCAGGCTTCATCGATCCTGCACATCAGATTCAACCATGATCATATTCAGTAGTTAAACTGGCAAACCTGCGGCACCCACTCATCTGGAGTCAATGCTCTAAGCTGAAGCCATTCCTTGTTTTCAAGAGCTTCGTGCAGATGAATGTAAAAAATTCTACAAAGGCACCTTAACCTAACTGACTAAAAAGATGCTCCATTACTTGGGATTGATTTCTAACTGAAAGTCTCCAGGAGTTTGAATCCCGAGAGAGTTGGACTGTAGTGCTACACTTGTGACAGTACTGTATGAGTGTGTGACACCCAGTGTATGGATCATTTCAAGGGTGCCGGACTACAGTAGTGCTGCGAAGTTGGTGGAACGATTTTCTGGTACCTGGATGACTTGCCGGCAGGGCCAAAGACTGCAGACGATATGTGAGTTATCTCCCTTGATTCGATCCAGAATCAAAGATCAAAGCTGACAGAGTGGTAGTGGAATGGTGTCGTCATGAGGCTTTCGAAGTTCCTAGCGCGGCAGGCAATGGCCACACTTTCCTGCAGGCTGCCAGGTCCACAGACCAGGACTCCCACTTCCTCTCCTTCGTACTTCCCGGCCACTTCATCAAACAGCTCTGCCACATCCCAACGCAGTCACACTTGTTACGACACTTTGCATATCGTAATTAATGCCATTTCCAAGTTTCAATGCAGATGAAATAGTTATCCCTTTACTAAAGTCCAAATCCTTTTCATTTTAAATTATTGCATATTTTGGCTCGTATCCTCGTAGAAGTATATTATTTTGAAGTATTACTTCGGATGTGTTCGTCTGTTCATCATCCAGAATATGAACTTCGGGGAGCATAGGAGTTAAAACATATCAATATGTCGTTGGTTGGTCAGGTGAAGGTTATAATCTTCCAATTCTTCGGTTCGATGTGAGCCCTCAAATCAACCAGAAAGTCTGGACCGATCTGGTCGGTCAGAATTCGAAGACACAACATCAAATTATCTAACTAACAAGTATGTGAGGAGATTCAGTAAATATTTGGTAATTGAAGACAAAATGAATGAGGAAAATCGGTTGAAGCACTAACCTTCAAATTGTGGCCTTTTTCCTTCCGTTACCACGCAACTCTCCAGCAAATCACTCACGCCGTTTCCCTCCAAGTCTCTCAACTGCTCCATCTTCACCCCTTCCAGATTCCTCCCCATCCCCGCCCTCGTACTCGCAATCCAGAAAAGGATCACTGAACCTCCACACACCACAATCCCCACGAACAAACTCACGAAATGCAACACGGATTCCTCCGCAGTAGAGAATTTCTCCCCCTTCTTCAAAAACTTCGGCGAGGACACATAGTTGTATAGCAAAGCATGCATGAGCACAAACCCCGTCATGGAGGCCACAATGAGCGCGATCATCCACAAGTTCTGGACGGAATTCACGGTGGACATGCCGTTGTGGCGCTTGTTTCCTGCCTTCTGGGGACTGTCAGGAAACGCTGGCGTGGTGGGATACGTCTGTGCTGTTCCTGTTGGTTCAGTGGGTAGAATTTCACCAGCTATGGACTCTCCGGTTATGTAGGCTTGAATAGTGAGGTTCAAGGTGCCGGCTGTGGAGGTGCCGCGGTACGTGTAGTTTGGGTAAATGTCGGCGGGTTTGATGGTTTTTAAGGTGGTGAGCTCTTCTCTTCGTCGAGCGCACCAAATGAGGTGGACGTTGGTGGGGAGATGGTCTTGGAGGAGGTGATGGCGTTTCAGGAGGTCTTGGATGACGGCAAGGAAGGGAGTGACGCCGGCGCCACCGGCTATCAGGACCAGATTCTTGTATCTGCAAATGCAACATAGTTTTCGGTAAGCACATGATTTTTAATGTACTTGGATGGTGAAAACACTGGAGAAATCTAAAATGTATGTCTATGGAAGTTGTGAAGAATTCCATAGTCAATGTCCAGCGAAGATACACTAGGATACAATAGGCATGGTATTTGGACACATACGGACATTTGTCCAATTTCCGTAGACACAAAAGGTCGTGCTTAGTTATCAATACTTAGTGATTAATAATTATCAGTATGTGACTTTTTGCTTGGATGGTCATATTGCTTGCATAATTAGAAAACTGAAGAAATGCAAAATGTCCATCTATGCAATTTCTAAAGATACATTAGGATACACTAGGAATGGAATTTGGAGACAAAACGACATTTGTCCAATTCCCATATTGAATTTCTCCTGTGACATCCAAGGCGAACTCCAGAGAGCCAAAGTAGGACTTTTATAAATCGATTTGAGGCTTCGATCAGCTGGACTATTGAAGCTATCCTATCGTCTGTGAGGTTAACTTTGTTTGATTGTACCAATTCAACCTTTGCGTAGAGATTGAAATTTCACAAAAAAATGGATGGGAAATTAGCAAAGATCGATATGTTTGCTAATGTTGAGGACCGTACCTGAGGAAGAAGTTTGATTCGTGGCCATAAGGACCTTCCGTATGTACCGTCTTGACTGCGAATGGGCAGCCCGATGCCTTGGTAGGTTGGGCGGCGATGTTGTCGTGCAGGCTTCCAGTCCAGTCGCCGAGACGTTTAATACAGAGAGTTACCTCGTTCGAGTCGTCCAGGGAACTGGAGGTTGTGCTGAATGGATGCCACTGAAGTTTTGAGATTCCAGGGACGTTGATGTATATGAAACTCAGGGCATTGTATTTGAACCCTACAAGAATGCATGATGAGAATTAGATCAGACTATGCATGCGCATTGAATCTGAACACAATCTTCATTAGATTGGCAGTTCAATTCCCGAATACCAGAAATGAGATGCGCAAGATGGTTTTTCTTTGAGAATTAGTCAGGACACTTCGATCTTCACAGATTAGTGGTCAACACAACTGTAACAAAACATTGATTGTCAAATTGAATGACAATCAATTTTTTACTGCTTGGACCGGTTTAAGGTTTAAGCGATGAGTACTGACCAGTTTGCTTTGGAATCTTAAGTTCCACGAGGCCGCTGGGGAGTACCCGGGCAGACACGCCGGTGACTTGTTTCCAGGACTGCACCATCCTGAGGAAGCGGTCGATGAAGAAGAGCAAAATGGGACCCATGGACGGGGCCGTATGGTTCATGTCGACATGAAAGACGTAGAATATGAAGAAGGCAATGTACAGGTGGTGCACGGTGAAGAAGAAGTTGAAGTGTCGTGTACGAACGTAAGGAATCGCCGTTAAGGCCATGATCAACACCGACGTGCCCGCAAATACACCAGGCAAATTGGAATCTCTATTTTTTGGCCATTGCCTCAACTGCGAACAAAGTGAACAGGACATTTGGCTCACTGAATTAAGCGAAATATACTGCTAATTAGAATATCAATGCATGCATCCGATCGAAGTGTCATCAAATTTTAATCACTACAACAGGAAGCAGCGATTGTAACATATCATCGCAAACCATTGCATAAGTGCTGCATATTTGTGCCTAACTGTTGCAAAAACTATTGCTATCCCAAATACTTGCAATTACATTACAAAATGTTGTATCAAACCATTGCAAAATTGTTAATAGAATACTAAACCGTGCGCAAAACGATTAAAATCTTGGTCCTCTGTTCTAGCGAATTCAGGGGACGCACCAAGTGGAGTTTGTGTTCCAAGCCAAGGGAAATAGCGAATGTTCCGCCATGGATAAAGACGAGGATGGCCGTAAGGTAGCCGAACCACCTGTGGTACTTGATCGCCTGTTCAAACGGCACATCGACCAACCTCAGAAGTGGAGATCCTCGTGCCACGGGAACAAACAGACAAGCCACAACGAAAGGCAATGCTCGTCCCAGCATTGCTCCCGCCTGGGCCCATTTCTGTATCACCCTGCACCAATACGACGTCTCAGTCAGGTCCACAAATTTCAGTTTTTGATACAGGAAATAGGATTTCCCTTTAAAAAATAGATTGAAATTGATAGTGCTCACATTTATGACAGGAGTCTGCGGTTTCACAATCCTCAGCGACAGTGAGGCTCTCAATTGATGGATTCTTACTTGGATGGGGCTCCCTTCTTGGGCTTGCTATGGTCAATTTTGTGGAAACTGGCCGCTTGCATGTCGAACCATATCCAAAGAGCGCAGACAGTAACGATGACGAAGATCACAATGTCGATGAGGGTTATGATTCCCACTGGTGTCTTCACCAAGAGAGGCTGAGTCCATACCGACCGCCACAAGTTCACGACAAATGGCTGCTTTCCGGAAGCAGGGGATTTAGGCCTGGAATCGTATATGGCAGTGCATTGTAAGAATCTCGAAATGAGATCGACATTTCATCGTCCTACGATATAATTACCAAAATTGAACGTTACTTATTTAATGATACGCTGCGAAACCGAAGCAAAGTTTAAGATAGAAAAAGTCACATTGTTACAAGCATAGTGACAGAGTACCTATCAGGAAATCTCTCCTGTAGCTCCAAGTATACCAACGCTACGAGAGCCAAGCCAACGACCGGAACCACATACAACACGTAGGAAGTAGCTGCACAACCAAAACTGTTGTCACATTTTGGTAAATTGGCAAACTTTCACGGAATTGGGCACAAGATCCTCGGATTCTGTGCAAACTCAGATCAATACCAATCCTAACTTTTAGATTCACGAGCTCTGTGCATCTGAATGTCACAGTTGTAACGCTCGAAACGCCATTTTTACGAACATGACTATCACAGACTGTACGATTCAATACTCAACTCCATGAGCACGAAGTGGAATTCGATCTGCGGTATTGCGAAGGTTTCGGCAACACGAATGCTACGTAAACAATACTCAATCATTTAAGAACTAGCTAGCAAATCAATTCGCTATATTTTGAAACAGTGGATAGAAGTACAGGCTAGGTAATTAAGACGAAAGGAAGAAATATAACAGCTATGTTACCGTATTTGCCCCAGAAGGTGGACGTGCCGATTGCTGTCGAAACTTTTTTCTTAAAAGCTGTCCCCTCAGCGCTCGGCATTCGGAACCAGAGCGAAAACCACCAAACTAAATCGGCCCATGCGACAAGCAGCAGAAACACCTTGAGAAGCTTCACCGGTACGCCCCCGGACTGTCGCTCAGGCACCGCGCTGGGCTCATGAACCCCAGTCCCAGTATCACTCCCAGTACCCCCATTCGCACCATTCCCAGAGGCCAACGCTTGCGAATTCATGGTCACTTGCAATTGAAGTCGATGGACTACACGCACTCTCTGGGACTTCTCAGCAAGTCCCCAGAAGCCCAATGGTTGCAGTAGTACGTCCACAAGTCAACCTCCTTCACGTCGACATCGATATCGATAGACCTACAGTGAGTGGCAGTTTCAGAACTGTTCTGATCAATAACATTGAAAGGGGATGCAAGCCACCATCGAATCAAATTTGGATCCCGGATGAACACCGTGTAGACCACGACCCCCTGACATGATGAAAGCGAATGATCCAAAGCTGGTGCACCCCACTAGTTTTATACCAACAGCAGCAAGGGGCGGAATCTCGTCGATGCCTGATCCGGCGCAGGGTTCCACGGCGAAGGTTCGCAGATAGCATCCACCGCACAGCTGACTTTCGCCGAGGTTTGTCCGATCTATGGCAAAACGAATCAAACGAATCCTTAGGGGGAAAACAAATTGATCGAATACTGGATAAATTGGCGGATTTCAGTTAAGTGAAATTGGCGCAAGTTCAGTTCCTCTACTGAAACCTTGGATCTACAGTATACCTGGGATGGAGAACTCGGAGCTATGGGTCATTTTCATGTCACAACTCTGGGGTTTTAAGTTTTAACCCTTAAACAATGAACTGGTGACCGTGGAAATCATCCATTTTGATACCATTGGAATCATTTCTAAAAAAAATTCAAAAGTATTCATTGAAAGTCAAAGTAGTATAGAAGATATCTTTTTCATACAAAATTTTGAGGATGAATAGTTGCACACTTGTACTTTTATCCTACACTAAAACATCCATTGGGCACTAAATATTTAAGAGTTAGACACATCATAGGTCAAAATGTGGCTTATAGATAACTTTTAAAATTATCATAGAAATGAAGAATGCATCCATTTGTCCTATAGTTAAAGCACTTTTGACAAAATATCTTGATGATAGGTCTCATTCTATCAAGGTTAATTATTGTGACCATGAAACTAATGTATGTTTCTGCAATGAACATGGTTGCATGGTCATACATAAGTAAATCTTTACTTAAGTAAATTTGGTAAAATCGATAAAAATTTATATGATATGGGATATGATATTCCTAAATCGATACCACATTCTTTGGTGTCTATTTTTTAAGATTGCCTATTTGTCTATTTGTAGCATATCAATTATTTAATAAAATCTAAAGTTTTCATTGAAAATAATTATAGTTGTATGTCATCATTTCTGAATTCTGAGTCTTTCCCAAGTTAAAAAAAAGTGAATATCTACTAGTATAGGAAATTTCATTAAAGTAGCAATCATTCTACAACTTTGGTACTTTTACAGTTTAAATCATAGATGGCACTTTTGCACAGTTGTCATTTTGGACGGAATCTCACTATTCACGGACAGAATCGGACCGATTAGGGTTGACCGGCTGCGAATTTCAGAGGGTTATAACTTTTACAAAAATACTTCAAATCGGACAAATGAGATGTTTTTAGGCATCTATGAAACTGTAGATGCCTAAAAACATCTCATTTGTCCGATTTGAAGTATTTTTGTAAAAGTTATAATCCTCTGAAATTTGCAGCCAGTCAACCCTAATCGGTCTGATTCTATCCGTGAACAATGAGATTCCGTCCGATATGATAACCTTGCACTTTTGTGATTTAGACCATAATCATGGTTGTCATACTGGACAAATTATTATTCATTTCTTATCCTGTAGGACAAGTTACTATTCATCAAATGTACCTCTCAAATACATTTGATGAATAGTAACTCGTCCTATAGGATGAAAAATGAATAGTAACTTGTCCAGTATGACAACCATGACCATAATACCATGTGGTCTAAAATCTATACCAGTTCTAGATGTCTGAAATCTATACTTATCTTAGATGATATTTTTGTGATTTAGACAGCACAATCTAAAAATATCCAAAATTTTCCATTGGTGACAATTTATACAATTACACAATAATATTTCAATTTGCATTCATTTAAATACATTACAATATAACTTTGAAAAATTAGTATCACATTCACTAACAAAATAAATCAAAGACTCTTTTATTAGTTTATGATCCTTGTATTAGTGCACATTACAAAATGAACTTAAATATGGTAACAATTTCTTTCCAAGAAAAGAATATTTTTTTACCAATGAAACTTGTGAAGACTCTTCAACATAAATAACACTAATACAATGGATAAAAAATTTCACTCCCTTGTAAAACATTATCACTGAATTTAAGTTCATTTCACAACATCTAATAAGGCATACCACTGTAGTTTACGAAAGCCACACTATTTTAAATCAGTGCAGGTATATTTTAATATTTCAGTACGTTAGTACGTACAACTGTCCAAATTTCGAGGATGCATAAATCTGTGGTGAGAATAATGTGCAGTAATAATCCACGACTAGGATCGAGGCGAGAACGAAAGGTCGGGTGGAGGCGCGCAGGGCGCAGACAGCGTTGCGGGTCGGCTGGGTGGCGGGCACGCTCGGGGGGGAGGCCAGGCGTGTGGACGCTGCATGCGCTGCATGGTCATCACGTGCGCTGGACTTCCGGGCCCCAGTCAACTGCGCCTTCCCTTTCCATTCCTCCACTCCTCGACGTAGGGTGCGCATTCGTTTGGGATGGATAAGTGCTAGTTTGGTAGGATTGTTTTTTCACGCAAATCAAAGAGATTTCCACAGTCATCTCGTACTGAATCCCCAATCAACGAGTAAAATGGACACTCAGGGTAGATGGTTCAACACGAATCGTGGGACCATGTAACCAAGAATGTACATTAATTTTTCACACCGGGGATTTAATATGAGCTTTCTTGCATGTGTTCATATTTGTAGAACAAAGCAGCTGCACTCCGAGTGGCTCTTTCCATGTAGCATTGGCACACTTTTCGATTAAGGAACCTACTCAAGCTTTCTCTCCATGTAGCTTCTGCACCCCTCTCCACCCCTGCGGTCCACAGCCAACGAAACATACCCCAGCCCAAGGATAAGTGCTACTCTGTAAGTTAGTTCGCTCTTCTTGGGTGGGTAAAATCAGCAAAAGCTAGGTCGATCGATCATCGATAGCTTGGGAGAGTGACCCTGGGGTCACAATTCAACCTTGTTATCGAGCTTTGGAGGTTCAATCCAGTTTGGACGTTAACTTTAATCAGGCCGCTCTGGTTCTTGTCATTGTGCCACGTTACGTACGTTCCATATATGGATCTTTCGGCAAGCTAGCTAGTCCTTTGCCATCTCGGAAGTGCACTTCAGTCATTTCCATGGAATCTTCTCTTCCATTGGAGCGTTTGGGAGTGTGTCGTTTGCACGCTGCTCTACTTAAGAGTCTGAAGCTCTGAATGGGTTACGTTTGGGAAGATGCTTCCGAGGGCGAATTGAAGGAGACTTCACACTTCCAGCGTTAAGTGGAACGTGGAAAGAACCCGGTAAGGTGCATTCACGTAGCCACCAATTTATGTACGTCATATTTGTGACGTTTATGTGTGACGTACGAGACTATGAGTATATGTATGAGGATTTAACATGTGGGTTCATCTTTGCAAGGGGATGTAAGAGACATGTACATTGTACATACACTCACAAGCAATCATGCATTTGAAAATTGTATACATAAGTGTTTTGTTGTACAAGACTATGAATGGTGTGGATGTCAATTGAACAATATATCTATTGTACACATTTTTGTATGAAAGTGATTCCAAATGAGTTGATTGTGAAATGGCTTGTCTTTAAAAGGATGGTTTCTAGAGGGTTGCACTTTTAGACACAAGGTTAAGGTTTAGAACTTTAGGTTTGGAATTTGTGCTTGAATTCACTCTTCTTAGTAAATCTAATTGGCAAAAATTTGAGGTACTTTTTTACACTTACCCACTATGCTCAATTTTTATACAAGGGATTTTAACATGAAGTGGTTCTGATTAATGAAATTATTATCAATATGCCTTGTATGTCTTGGTGACTCTATCTATAACTCTAAATTGAGAGTGGATAATTTGTTAGAATGGTGATATTCTTCCACCATTTTTCCATTCATTTTCTAGGACTAGTATAGACTTCAAACCACATGGTCTAAAGTCTAGGACTAGTTTACATTTCAGATCATATGATTTAAACCTAAAAATGCCAAGTTACTGGCATGACTAGTTTGTGGAATGTGCACACGTGCTCAATCATCACTGGTATTTGGTTATCTACAGCCATTCCATGAGTCATTTCTAAACCAAGTTACTGTTGTTTCTAGCTCACTGCCGATGTATAGAATACACTGAAATATCAGTAAGTAAGCAAGTTGCACCCTACCCCAATGCCAGCTATCAGCCTTACCTATTCTTGTGCTTTTGCAGTTTTGCTGTGAGAGACTGAGAGGATGGGAAAGTTGAAGTTAATAGAAGGCACAATGATGACAAGTATTAGTACAATTTCATACTCTATACGCTACCTTCCATTCCACATTGGCCTTCCTCAAGCTTTATCATTTTTATAATTATGAGACATATGAGACAGACATGACAAAGTAAATCCTCAAGGAATGTGCAGATCTCACTACAGTAGCTTTCAGTACCTGGTTGCAAGTTATATCCACTGCATTAACTTAGTCTGAACTTTTTCCCAACACCAAAAGATTGAATACTTTATTTTCCTCTTTTTGAGTTGTGTTATGGGCACTCCCATATCTCAATACGTGTATTTCAGTTTCCAGAAACAGGGTATCAGACACTAGCAGTTGACTTCAAGCTTGTATCAAAAAATAAATTGATGACGGTATATGTCAACTGCAACTTACTATCCGCCGGGGAAATGTCAGTGTGGGCCACATTCATATATATGTGCATCCAAGTACATGAGTATTCTATATCTAGTATTCTACTGATCTAGTATTCTAGATTTCTAGCTAATAAGGTATAGGCTGTTTGTGAGTGTGGTCAGCGTGTGCTTTGCTCAGAGTGTCCACCCTTTGCCACACGAGTTCCAGTTTCTGTTCTAAATTTGAGCTTGTAGATGATCGATTTGTAAGCTAGTGATAACTTACTTTTGAAATGGCAATAAAATGTTCAATTCCTACTGTAGCCAGGGTTTCTGACTTAAGTTTCTGTCCTTTGAGCAAGTGAATGGGTGGAACCACGGAAAGACAAAACATGCTTTCCCCTTCTTTGCTCTCCACTTCACCTTGATTCTGTGGAAGCACGAGATGTCTTCATTTAATGATCCTACCGCTACAAGGGACTTCAAGACTGCGTCTTTGGTCACTTCTTGGGGTAGCATCTGGAGATTGGCCATTGATCATGCACACATCAGAATCTAAGGCAGGTCAGCCTATTATCTCCCAGAACTAATATTCAGGTACTTTGGAGAAGCTAATTTGTCAAGTCACATATTTTTCAAGAGATTGAAAATTTTGAGAGAAGCCATTTGCAAGTAGAATGAAGACATTCTGACAAGAAATGAATTTTTTATGATTTTTCAAAGTTTTGTTGGGATTGAATTGGTAAAGGCATAAAGTATGTCGGGTAGACCTACGCTAAACCACATGATGATGTGCCCCCTCCCCAAATGTATTGTTATGATGCTAAAGGGTTTTTAAGATTGTAATAATTGGTGAGTGACTAATGAAAAGGGGGGATCTAGTAGCTACTAGAATTGGGTGCCTGACAACATTGAATTGTTCTACCTTGATACTCATCTCTTTAGAATGCTCTTGAAACTATTAAGTAGTAGTTTTTTCATTTTCTAGGATTCTTCATCAATTGGAGTGATGAGCTTGCTTCATCTACAAGTATGGATGGAATGTGTGTAAAATCAATGTCCATTGATTATTCATCCAAAAGTATACATTTGTGTAGAAATAATGATGTGTTCATTGAAAAAGTGGTAGTGACTCCCTAACCAAGCAATCTCTAGAAACAATAATCATTAGCAATTTAAAAAAATAATAATTTAGAGTCTTCTCTTAGTGCAAATTGTACTTCAAATATGTACATAGGTCAAAAATAATGCATAACATATAACTTATTACTCTCAAATCCCATAGAATAATTGTTAATTCTTGAAAGCAATAATAATAGAAGAAAAAAGGACATTAAATGATGTTTGTAAAATGACATTACTTATCACTTTGGGGAAAACTTTTGTTTAATTTCTAAAGTTATTTGATCTATTTTTGCCAAAGATTATTCTAAATCATCCTATCCTAAAAACAAATTGAAATATTTTTATTTTTTTTATTATTTGGATAGATTCAACCATAAGATTTTTTTGGTTCACTTGTCAAAATACATCCCCCAAAATTATCAAAATGAAGGCCCCCCCCAATTGCAAGACCATGATGTGTAAATTTAAAAGATTGGCTTTAGAAATCTTTTCAAATAGTTTAATTTACATTTCAAAAAAATTAACAAAAAATTTATGTTTCCTATAGGGCAATCACATACGTACTATGGTACACCAATTCCCGTCATGCATTGTCATGTCCATGAAATACTCAAATTGCACTAGTTTTATCTCAAGGAAATACATATTTATATCAAAATTTGCACTAAAAAATCTATTCAATTTGCCATGTCTAATTTATGACCTTCATCAATGAATTCAAGAAAACATCTACTTCATATATTTCATTAAATATACATTCAATGATTAAAAAAATGCTTCTAAAACCCTTAAAAATATCAATTTAAGATTTTGAACACCAAAGTTCACTATAAAATGCTAAAAAAAATCCTAAGATAATATAAACAAAAAAATACAATCCTTGTCATAGTAAATACCTAAGTATATTAAAAATTCCCCTAAAAAATTCAATTATTATCAATGAGATTTTAAAACTTAGTGTGCACAATGTATCTAAATGAAGCTCTAATTTAGTCAATATTGTATTTTGGATAGAGTCAATTTGTGAAAATCTTTCTCCTACCACAAATTCAATATACATTCAATAGTAGGAATATAATAAAGTTCTTAAAATAGTACACAATAGTGCTTTTAATGCTCCTTAACCTCCAAAAATTGGTACATTATAGCTCGCCAACACCTTACAACCTATTCCACAATTTTTGTTGCAAAATCTTATATTGAGAAAAAATTCAAAATATATTTTTAAAAACTTCAAACCAAAAATACTTGTACATTATATTGTGTGCTAATATTTTGTTCAAATAACATTTAAAATAGAATTTCATGGGAACTTCAAATTATATTTTTAACAAGAGACTTTACAACATCTTGCCAAAAAAAATTCTTTATAATTGTCATCTCATTTATCAAAATAGAATGATTCAAAGATTTCCTTCTATACATAAATTTAAAGAATTAAATTCAAACTTTATTTGTTAAATAAATGAATTTTATGAGCTATCCAAACTACCCTATTTGAAATAAAACTACTAGGAATAATTGTACATTAAAGTACATTAATCCTTGAGATGCATGAAATGCTTGAATATATCTAAACTAAGCTTTGTGCCAACATACATTTTAGAAAATCCATTGCATTTTGCTATAGCTATATTATAACCTTCATCAAAAAAAATTCCATCTCAAAATTTGTACAACTTTTTCATTTGAAAAGAATAAAATGAAAATATGTTTTCAAATCCCCTTTAAAAAAACAAAAAAATAATCTTAGGATTTGAAGATCAAAGTGAATTATAATATTACAAAAGAATCCTAAAATACTATAGAATACAAAAAATATATAGCCATTGTAATTCTAAAGACTTGAGTTTATAACATTGAAAATGATCTACATTTAAATTATCAATTTGGCGTGCATAATGCATTAAGACTAAATACTTTTTTAGTGTGAACAATCTTATTTAGATACTATAGTAATTTTTTATAGATTTTTCAATGTAGTTATGTACCTTGGATAGTTGGATCCATCTAGTTCATAATAAACTTCTCCTATGTCAAATGAACTTCAATTATTGTTTTACTCAAGTGAGAATTTTTAAGGTTTTTATAGCAATTGCAAAGTGGTATATATGACCCAAAAAATGATACTATGGTAAGCAAATGACCTTGTCAAAAATAAATTTTTGATTGTATGGTGAAGTCTTATGAAAATTAAAAGGTACTCCTTGACCACTAATTGTCTCAAAATATGAAGACATTAAATTGAAAAATCCGCTCACAATCAAGTAACTCAAAACACTATGTTGTTGAAAAATGCTACTTGGTCTTTGATTTAGGGATTAAAGGCAATTACTTTATCATTTATTTACATCTATAAAATTGTAACTAGACAATACCATGAGTTTCACTAAATAATTGTCAAATTCAAAATGATAAAAGATAAGTGAGTTATTTCATGCCCCCTTTTTAAAAAGCAAAACTTTGCCTTTGGAAAGGGCTAGAAATGACTTGTTATCAAAGCTTCAAAATCATGATTTTTCCAACAAATAGGATTTTTACTCTAAAATTTTAGGATAAAATACTTGAAATTATTTTTTAAAAGATCCTTTGGGCTATGTTTGGATTCATTAAAATAATAAAAATATAATTATTGTAAGTGTAGGATAGGATTAATATTATTGTGCCAAATAATTAAATTTTTTAGAAAATTGTGTTCAACAAATTCTTTATATAGAACTAGAGCCTCAACCAAGCTCTAAATTTGTGAAAAGAACCGTTTTTCCTAACATGTAGCCTCTTCTTCCGTAAGATGGTCTGTCTCATGCTTCTTCACCACCTCTGTAAAAGAGTATTGGAAGATGTTTTTGAAGAGCTTCCCTAGGTCATGATCTTCTTTGTACTGCAAGTTGATAAGAGCAACAACAACCAAAACAAGTTGGGATGAATGAGCATGTTTGCGGCTTATACTGCTAGAAATTGATCTGCAAGATCACAAAACCGTGAAGAGGGATATGTCCAACGCAACCTCCATACTAAATAGGATTATGAAATTTCCTTCCTGAAAAACCAACAATACCTCTGAACTTCTTAGCCAATCAACTAAATTAAAATCGGAATATGCTAAACCAGTCTTGGCGTTCATGCCAACAAGCCCTGTTCTCAGATAAACTGTAGATAGTATGTGATTAATAAAAGAATGAATGCTTGTCTGCATCCCAACGGTAGGAAATTTGTCCTCGTCGGAGAAAGAATAGACAGAATTGGCTTTTTCTATTGTGAGAAATTCCACTTGTGTTCGGATGGTAGCAAGCTCCTTAGTAAGGACAAAGATTTGAGCTTCCAATCGAGAGATTGAAGCTTGTTTGGCAACACAAAGCAATTAAAACACGAATGCGGCAATTGAGTTTTAATTTTTTTGTATATTTAGTCTCAATGTTTTGATCACTACTGATTGTAAAGATGTTCCTTTTTGAAAAATAACATATTGCTAATTGAAAACATGAATAGATAAATGGCAAATACTATGACTCTTATTATTGATTTCAAAATAAAAAAGCCTTCAATATACTTTTTGAGGCTCTCCAAAAAATCCTTAAATTCATTTATTACTTCATTCATTTCTACACCATCACGATATGGACCCTATTTATAGACATACTTGACAATTTTTATTGAACGTCTGAACTACAAACTTTCATATTAATATGACAGTTAAAATGTCTTACTAAATATGGGTTGTAGGGTACAATCCATTGATTGTTCAAATGAACAATTTAACCATGTGTATGCATCTCGACATACCGACCATGATTTTGGTGATGATATAAAATATGACCATCACCATCTATTTCAGTGGTATCTCGAGTTTGCATTGGTAATGCTTAGAATATTTTTTATCTTCCATACATGGGCAATTGGATTTATTCAAACCACATGAACCATACATCATATGCTTAGCAACTGCAGCATAAAGTTGTGGTTGCCTATCCAAATCTAAAATCTTAGCACATACAACTTTATCTATAAGATTACAATTATTGGCCTTATCTTTCAACCCTCAAAAAATGTGAGTATGAGAAAGACCACGCTTTTGAAACTCAATAGTATAACAAAAAACAATTGTCTCTCCCAACACATTTTCCTTTGTGATTTCATTCATGAATATTCTTAATTTGAATTCAAAGACATGCACAACAATATCTGAACAACTAGAAGGACTTTGACTTGACTCAAGTTCATCAATGATCTTAGGACAAGTCAGATTACATGTCATTGTTACAAATAAATTCAATTTGCTTAAAATTTTAACTAAAATCATATTATCACAAATGAATTTTTGTATATATATCGAGGGGATTCAACAAATGTTGTAGGTAAAACAATGCAACGCTTAATGCATGTTCTATTATCTTCTTGTATAGCATCTACAATCCTCTGATAATATTCTGCTCAAAGTTCTACTTAATGTTATCTAATGAAAAACAAATTTTTTGTGTTCTGCACGCAAATATTGATCTACTACATATTGTTGGAATAACCTACTAGCCCTAGATACTAAATTAAATTTGGGTCACTTTTGAAGCATATATTGAACAAAAAACTTTAAAGTCATTCCAATATTTGCTTTAAAATGGATGACCATCTGCATCGACCATTTAGAAAAAACAAAGGATAGGATAAAATATTGTAAGTTAAATGAATTTCCTTAAACCTCTACCATATTGGTAAAGAATAATATCTCGACCAAATTTCATGTGTTATTTGTTAAGAACAACAACAACAATTTCTAGAACTAAAAGTCGAATGTGTTGACGGCGATGTTCATCTATATTAGTTTTATTGAAGATATGGAGTCATAAATTATGTCCTTTCAAAAGAACATGACGGAACAACTTAAAACTGTGAAGTAATGCATTTATCAATTCTAAAACTTCTTGAATGTTATTAATAGTGTTGTAATGAAGATCATCAAAAATCTCCATACAACAATCCATTTGCAAATCATCATTTAGAAAGTAAAATTGTGCAAATCTTGCACCATGATCTATTTCAAACTCTGAATTTTCAATATGATGGTATAATTCTCCATTTACACGAAAAATATATACCCTTTGACTCTTAGTTTGATTAAACCAAAACTTACTACACATACTTGTGAATACAAATGCTTAATTACATTTTCTAATGGATTTAATAAATCTTCAAGAGGTGGGTATATTGCCCATAAAAAAGTTCATTGAACATTGAATGAATAATAGGATGGCTAACATGTTTACAAGTAATTTTGCCATTGTAACAACAAATTGTTGTTTCTTTTTTCTTAAAATGTAATGCCAAACATTTTGAACATTAGATGCACATGGATTCAATAGCATCAATATTAACATCTACATAGTCATCAATCGTAAACAAAGTTCAAGCTATAGTTTAAAATAGATAACAAATCTAAATGTAAGTTAAGATTAAAAAAATCATAAACCTTAAACTCTAAAACGGTGAAATTTTCTAGTAATTTAAAAAAAAAAAAAGTTTAAGATAATAAAATAATAAAAATCCGCTAGCAGTAAACTCTAAAATTCATGAAAGGTAGAAACTTTGTGGTGCACAATCACAAAAAAGTAGGTTGGAGATTACACCTATATAATTTGCATTTCAAAAATTTGCACCCCTTCAATATACTCCACTTCAATCTAAATGCTTTAATCTTTTAAAATTCACTGCACATCAAAATATAATCAACAAATATACTCAACAATAAAATTTTGGATTTCAAAGTTTATTACAAAAATTAGGTCAAGTTAAATCAAATTTAGCCAAATTCAAATCAAATTGCTCAAATTAGGTCAAACTATTGAAATTAGATTCAATTGTTCAAATTTGTCTAAATTTGCTCAAATGAATCTCAAAAAAAATTTAAGTTGCCCAATTTAGGCTCTAATTAGGTTAATTTATTAAAATTAGGTTTCATTGCATTAATGAAATTTGACTCAAATTGTTCAATTGAAGCTCAAATGAAGATCAAATTGTTGAAATTAAGGTTGAAATAGGTCAAATTGTTTGAGTAATGCTCAAATTGTGCAAATTAGATTCAAATTAAGTCAAACTATTGGAATTAGGTTAGATGGATTTTACTCAAATTGTTTGAATGAAGCTCAAATTTCTCAAATTAATCTATAAATAGGTCAAACTATTAGATATCAATTTATACTTGAAGTCAAATTTGTTCAAAGTGATTGTAAAGAAAATTGTGTACCTTGAAGGCATTCTTGAGCTCAATTGAATACTTGTACACCAACACTTGATAAAGTTCTTACTTCTCAAACAATGGTGACCAAAATTAAAGAATTGAAATAACAAATTTGTAAATTTCAAAGACTTTGTGAATACATGAATTGTTATGGAATCCAAAATTATTTCAATCTAATAAATTTCTTAAATCAGTTGGTAATAGCAATAGAATATTGAAGTCATGAAAGTTCAAAGCTCACAAAATCACAAAATTAAGGAGGTGAAATGAAGTTTGAAGCAAAAAAAGCAATCAAAATGTCACCTCTTTAATGTCATTCTATTGATCCTTTCTAATATCACTTATTTTCAACAACCATCTTTCTGTAATATCACAAACTTTGATATTACAAAAGTCGATATATTTCTGTATTATCATAAAATTTATAGATGTGATATTACAGAAGTCATTATGATTTTAGTAATATGATTATTTTGCCATATTTTTTCATGCAGTAAAAAAAATTAGAATGTTGCCATCTATTTTTTAAATTATTTTTGACAAACATGCCTTAACCTCTCAAGGACCAAGAATACACAATGTGCCTTCTTCAAATTTTCAATGGCAAATTCTTTGTAGGGTGAAATAAATCTCAATATTTTGAAAAATTAGAATCTTGTAGAGTAACAAGTTGACATACTTGTTGCATTTCTTAATATTTTCAAAATTTCAATGTGAGAAGTGTTTAAAAATTTATTTAGAAAATGTAGTTTAATTTATAACATCTTAGAAAAATAATGTATTGGATCCATTTTTGAAATTGATTTTCATAAAAAAATGTGCACAAGTTTAATTTTCAATGTTCAACAAATCCTACACAATATTCATTAGAAAAAAACTGTGTTTAGCACAACCAGCTACTATGCAACTAGTGTCCTACACAACTATCTTGCAACTATAAGACCTTTCTATTAGCACCAAATCTAAAGTAATTGTTTTGTGTCGTTGTTTTACTCCATTAATACATTATTTTAGTTGCAAAATAGTCAATCTATAGTTGTATAAAATGACTAGGAAACAAATAGGAAAATATTGCAATTGTAAAATGACCATTATAGTTGTTTCTTAATTGCTTCTAAGTCGCTTTCTAGTCATATACTAGTTGTTTTTTAGTCATTTTCTACAGTATTAGAAAATTTAGCTTTTTTGTTGATTTGGTTATATAGATTTGATTCATTTTTTTTTTTTGGTGATTTGGAGAGTATTTTGTTGATTTGAATAGAAATCAATAAAAAAGTGAACCAAATGAATGTGACCAAATCAACAAAATAACTGAATTTTCTAATAGTGAAGCTAGTTGTTTTTTAATTGCTTTTAAGTCATACACTAGTTGTTTCCTAGTTGCTTTCAAAGTTCATTCTCATTTGTCTTATATCAATTGTGCTATATCAATTGTAAAAAATACCATTACGTTGAATGTATAAGACTTGTAAGTTGTTGTAGTCTTATGCAATGAATTTTGTTGATTTAATCATAAGGTTTTTATGATTTATAGATTTTCATGATTTCTATGATTTATAGATTTCTACAATTTGTAAAAATAAAAAAATATTTAAAATCCAAGAAATTTTAAAATCTTTAAAATCTTTAAAATCGTAAAGTTTCTTAATCCAATGAAATCTATTAAATACCAATATTTAAAATTTTGAAATCTAGGAAGGAGGTAGATCTGAAATTTTAAAATCTAGAAAAAAATTAGATTTGGAAGTTAGATTTGAAATCCAAAAATCTAGAAAAGGTAGATCTAGAATTCTAAAATCTAAAAAAGGCAATTATGAAATTTAGCAATCTACAAATCATTGAGATTAATAATTTAAAATCTATAAATATACAAGTTGCAAACAAATTACATATGAGTCACAAACAAGGCATGACATTTGCAATTGGTATATCTTTTTCCTAGATTTCAGGGCATCCACTACGACTAGAGGTCTCCAAATTATCACTTATTGCAAACTAGTCACAAATGTTCTATACAACTAAAAAACCAGTTGCATAGTGTAATTGCAAAACCCCTCATTTTCTTTTAATGATTAATGGATATTCAATAAACTATTCATTCAAATTCAAGCACTTTTTGCTTAAAGGAACCACCTAGATATTAAACCTTTCAATCTCCCTAATGACAATGCTTCTTGAGTACAAATAATCTCAATATATTGCAATTCTTTTGGTAATTGATGTTAGTGACAAAAATACAACCATAATCACAGACAGATATAGAAGCACCCTAAATACAAAATCCAACAAAAATGAATCAAAAGTATTAAGAATGGAGCATAAAATGCAAGATGGAATACAACTTAACTCCTACAAGATTTCACCATGTTTTTACCAAAAATACTCTAAAATTGTCATTTCTAGTACAAGTACCAAATTTTAGAAAAAAAACAAACATTTTTGAACACATATAATTGTAGGATCCTATAGTAAAATGGTTTGAAAAGATATAGAATTTTTTTTAAAAATTCAACCATATATATTGTAAAATACTAGAGTTGGAAGTGACAAAAATCCTTTTTTTGGCCTTATAAAAATTGGGTAGCTACACTACAAGGTCACATTAAAATGGCAATATTCCATGTGCCATTTTTACAGTGTGCCATTCCCACAGTTCAGATTGGGTGGTCTGAAATCTATTAGTGTGCTAGCTTTCAAACCACCCGTTTGAACTGTAGGATGTCAAAGTCATAGAATATTTGCCATTTTAATGAAATTCTCCATTGGTGCTTCTTTGAATTCATTTTTTAAGGCAAGTTAGTTACTTGCTTGAAAAATTTCAAATCATTTGAAATTGTACAACATATAGGAAAAAGATAGTAAGTTAAAAGCTCAAGTTAAAAGAATCTATAACTTGTAATGCTATAATAAACAATCTACATCCTATAATTTATTATTTTTCAAAAAATATTAAAAATTAAATTAAATTAAGGACTTTAAAGTTTATTTTAGAGTAGAAAATTCATAATTGCTGACAAATTAAAACTCCTCATAACTTTCATCTCATTATGCAAAATGTAATGATTCAAAGCTTTCTATGTATGTATAAATCTAGAAAACCAATTTCAAATTTTTTTATAGAAAAAGTGATAAAAAAAATTTGAGCTATCCAAGTTGCTCATTGAACAATAACAAATTACATACCATACAATAACTTTTTAACCATGTAGCATTTACACTAGTTACATCTTGATGTTTCTGTAGATGTTGGAGATAATGAAGCCAAGTTTCACTGAAAAAAATTGATATTGTCAATGATTAAACAAACACATGTTTTTTGGATCGTTTGGAAAAACATAGATTGCCATGTCAACAAAAGGATCCATTTTGACCATGGGTAAGTCAAAGAAAGTTACTAGGGTTTGAGATAAAATTCTTATCCAAATTTAAAAAAATAGAGAATGGTAGCCAAGGACCAAACTTATTGAAAAATATGATGACAAGGAAGGTGACGTGGCACTTAACGTAGAATTTTGTGACATTACATTCATCAACAATGATATAGCATGCCACATCATCATAGTTGGTTCTACAAATATTCAACAATGTTTGCAGAGACATCATCATAGACATTGAGACATTGTGTTTGACATCATTAAACAAGACTTCATCTGCAAGTGCATAGGAATGTCACCCTCTGACAAAAGACATCTGCCGCGCATTGCATAGCTTTTAATACAATACTAATGGAATAGTGGTGCACAATGCAATCTCTACATGCAATAGAAAAATTCTTGTGCATGATAAACATTAGCATCCACACAAATGGCAATGAGGTTGGCAAAATGTCACTCACACTATACAAGTCTAGTGCATGTGTCTGCTAATAACTATTTGTGATACAATGTTATTATTCTTTGAAACATTGAGTTCGACAACACATTGTGCATTGCTGGCATTGTGTGCAATGTCCAATACATGCATATCACATAGAAATGTAGTAGATTTTTCCATGCTAAGTTTCATCTTCTTCCATTTTATTGTCATGAACTACAACAATGTAGTTTTTTTCAACATCTTGTAGTAGACATATTGCCATGACCACAATCTACATTAACTCATTTTGTTCTTTGAGACATCATGTATGGCAATATAACTAAGAAAGACAAGTCCTCTATTACATCATATGCAAATTTCAATGTTTTCAAAGACAGTAGAAATGGTTGGCACAATTCCTACATTTTACATATCTCATATGGTTTGTTTTACCTCCTACCACTCCACTTGTATAAACAACTTGTCATTTCTTCTCTATATACTCACAATAAATGACTTTGGAAGCCATGTGACATATTTGGCAAATACAATGTGCAATATACTATGTATGGTAAGCTATATATGATATATTGTATATGACATATTTTCTACAATTTATTATATATGGCATATAATATACGGTGTATTGTGTATGACTGTAGTCTAGCTCTTTCACTTTTTATAGAACTTTTTCGATTTTTTATGACATTTCATACATTATTATATATATATATATATATATATATATATATATATATATATATATATATATATATATATATATATTAGAATTTTAGTGTAAAAGTAGCTTCTAAATGCATTAAAGTGTCCAAAAAGTAAAAAGATACTTTAGTAAGTAGCTACAAACTAATAGAAAAGGGCAAAAATGCAAAGAAAAAGTTAAAGTAAAAGTTCTAGAAAGAAAAAGATAAAAAAATTAAAGAAAAAGGAGAAAGATAAGGAAAAAGACAAAGAAAAGGAAAAGACAAGGAATCTAGGGTTTCCGGAGGTGCACAGAGAAGTCACGCCGATTGCGAGCGTTACACCTGTTCTGATCACCCCCGGGAATTCACAATTAAATTCCTTTCCTTCTCTCACTCTCGCTCTCTTTCCATACTGTTCATATTTTTTGTCTCAATAGTGCGTTATCTGTGCGTTTTTCTTGCGCGTGTAATTTTAGTACTTGCAATATATATATTAGATTTGTGTCACTGTGCAATCGTGTAAAAATTTGTGTCTCAATGCTGAATCTGGTTTTGAGGTTTAAGTGTCTTCTGAATTCGGTTTGAGAAATTTGTTTCTGGATTCGTGTTTTCTTTTCTCTTTCAAATTGGAGAAGCGGAAAGAGAGGCCGGGATCAATCGGTGCACTGGTGGATTTGTTTGGAGTTTGAAGGGACTGATTGTGAAGTTCGGATCGATTGCTTGTCCGTGTTAATTTGGTTGTGGGTGAGTTGCGGCGGTCAGATTTGGAGACGACAGCACCCCAGTAGCGATCAGAAGGATTGGTTGAGATCACGGAACAAAAAAAATCAATTGTAAGATTCTCCATGAAATTCGTTCAATTTTGGAGCTGTAATTGAGTTAGGGATTCGGATTTACGGTGAAGACCAACAATCGATTATTGAAGCAAAATTAAAAATTTTGGTAATCACAAGATCACCCAGGCTGAGAGAATTTGGTGAGGTTTCGTGAGAATTCGGGAGACGTTGAATTCCAATTCTCATTAGTGACTGATTGATCCGAGTAATCGGGCATTTACAGTGAAAATTTGTGAATCATGATGTTCTGACTAATTGATTGCCAAATTGATAGCGAGAGAATTTGTCAAGGCGCAAACGGACACGGCCGAAGCAGGTTCCGACGCGACGCAGCTCGCAGACAGGCGCCTGCGGCGGATTCACTAGTCCGCCTCGACTTGCCGATACCCCCTCTCTGATTGATAACCGGCCCGGGTTTGCCGATTGATACCCGTGAGGAAACCAGTGAGGGTATCAACCGGATAAGAGTCTTGGAGGGTATCAATCAGGGTATTGACCGGGTACCGCGGTCTTGGGTGTTTTAACCTAATCGTTCAATTAAAACAAATTTAAAATAAGGTCCAAATTTTTCGAACGGCCTTTTGGGCCGTACCACTAGTTTGGGTAGAGATTTTAAAATAGGTTTAAGAAGCCAATTTCAAAATTGCATATGCATGTTTTAAGTGAAAATTTTGTATGGACTGTAGGTAGAGCATACTAATTGAAGTGTTCTGGCTCTATTGTCCTTGGTTGCTGCGTGTGATTGCAAATCTTTGTAAGCATATTCTAAACTTTTAAACTCTAAATCTTTTTGAAATATTAAAAAAATGTATATTTGTACTATGTTCAAAGTACTATAGTGGGCTGTACTAAAGTCTAAGTTTTGCATTGCATCCATACAAAAGTCAGTCCAACTTGACATATTGTCCAGATATATTGTCCTGAGCCCTAGAACACTAGATAGGACAGGGACATGCATGCTGAGTCTTTTATCTTATAATGGACTGTTTCTTGGGGTATTTAGTGGGAATAAAAGTGAATTTTCATTCTATTTTCAAAACTCAAGTACATAAGTGACATTTTGAACACGCAACCCTGACCTTACATAGATCATTCCCTAGCGTTCGAACTCGGTAGTATTTGGGATTGGATTCCAAAAACCTAGCTACAATGACATATTGTTGTGGACATTATATTTGCATTGCATATCTTAAAGAACATCTTCAAAAACATTTGAATGTTTATGATGGCGTTCCAAAAAACATCTTAGAATACATTTGGATGTTTGAATTGATATTCCAAAAACAGTGTTTAAATTCTCGTATACCTTGGCAAAAACTATACTAATTAGGTATGCCACATCATCCTCACTAGATGCAACATCACTTTTCCCATTGCCATGTTAGCTGCTATGGCAAATGCTATGACATGGATGGAATAGATGAAAAAATTCCTATGTGGTTTCTTGCACCCACAAGGTGCTCATATGGCACTGAGATGGTAGCCACATGTCAAACTTTTAATACCCCATTGACCCATGTTTTTGTGAATGTCTAATTGAAAACATTTAATGCTTGGCAAAAATTTTGGCTTTTTTTGCATGTCAATCTTGACATAACAAAACATCTTCAGATAAAATTAACTCACAAAAAAAAAACATGTGTTTCTTCTAGTAAAATACAGTTTGGTGTTTTAGGGATTAAATTAAATTGAATTGAAAATTGCTTAAATGGTTTAATGTGGAACATAATTCATTGAAACATATGAGATTCAATTTCTTAGGGCTGGTTTATATTTGGGGCTAGATTGAAGGCCAGTTTGAACTCTCTAAGTTTGAATCAATAAGATTGCTTTATTTTTTCAAATCTGGCCTAAAGGCTTTATACTAGGGTCAGATTGAAACCACCACTCTCACCACCACTCATCTTATGTGTTGCCTTAAGTGGCATGGTTTTGGCATCAAAACCATCCGGCTCCAAGGGAGCAATCGAGACAAGGTTATGAGTGGCTTGATTTCCCATTTAAGACCGGATTAGGACCAGATTAGGTTCTTCCATTAGATTGTACAAATCTCTATTGTTGATAAAGAGAATTTATTTTTTATTTTTTAAAAAAGATTTTTCATCTTTGTGGTTTCATTTCTTCTCTATCTAAGTCTCTGTCTATGTTGTCTCTTGGTTTGTTGCTTGTCACTTTGTATAGCTTTCATATTTCATTTTTTGTCAATCTCTGTAGCTGTCGTATTCTCTCAAAGTTGCAGTTTACATGTCCAGCTTCTTTTGCGAATTGTGCTCCTAATTTGAGTTTCAATTTTTGTGTATGTAGTGGTGCTTCATCTTTTTGTGATTTTTTTTAAGTCACATTCTCCTAGTTGTTAACTACTTGTTGTAGCAAATTGGTTGCAAGTGGAGAATTTGCAATATTAAGACTCTTTTCAAAATCCTACCTTTGGTTTTGTTGAGGGAAAAAAAAGGTTGATGAAGACTATGAAATACTTGTGGTGGAACCAAAAAAAAGTGTAAAAGAAAACTAAAATCCAAAGTTGTAAAGCTTGAAGAGGATGAAAGCAAATGCAATTGGTTGGATGCTAAGGTAGAAGCTTTGGTCGCGTTGAAGAACAAGATGCAATTGGAGTTCATTAAGAATGCCCAAAACAAGGTTTGCAAGGAACTACATTCAATTTTAGGGTTTGAATTGAATAGTTATAATTATTTTTAGGCATTAGGGATTTTTAATTGCCTCACCTTGCTTTCACATATACTTCCATGCTATGTTTTTAGGGTTTAGGTTGAAGCCATCCAATTATAGTTGTAAATTTAAAAGCTTTTTGTTTGAGTTCCAAGGTTTACGGTTAGAATTGAAGGAAGTAATTAAGGTTGTAAATTTAAAAGCTTTTAGATTTTGTTTATAGTTTTTCATTAGGCTTGAAGGTTTAGGATTAGTGTAGAAGGTTCTAATTACAATTTCATTTGAGGGTTTGGATTTAAGTTGTTGAATGAAATTCCACTGAAGATTATTCTTGGTAGATAGATAAGCAAGGTTGACTTTAAAATTGATTTTTGACTGAATAAAAATTCACATCAATCATAGCTAGTTGTTTTGATTAGATGACACCTTTCCTTAAATGTACACTCTCTTTATCAAACAACACTATGTGTATTTAGGATTTCTAGTTACTGCTAGCCAAATTGAACTTTTTCATGTGCACATCTTAAATTCTAAGTGTTTGGTTTTCCTATATACCTCCATATGCTCATTGATTTTTTTACTCCTAATCTTCTTTATAGAAGTTGATATGTGGTTGAAGTTGCACTCAGGTTCCTATGTATACAACCTAACTTCAAGAAAACTTTGAAGGCTTGCAAGAGTAAATTCAGTGACATGTATAAGACTTACAAAGACGACAAGTAGGCGAATAACATTTCTGGATAATCATGCCACATTTGGAAGTTCTATGACTCCATGGATTCTTTATATCATTAAAATGAACTTGTATTAAAACATATTTTAGCTTTTTCTATTGACATGCCCAATGAAGAGGATGATGCGATAGAAGGCAAGACATAAAACATAAAGCCAAAGCCTTCATCTGTATTAAAGTAAGGAAAATCAAGTAGGAAAAATATCAAGAGAAAGCTTTAGAGGTTATGGGATAGCTTGTAGTAAATAGCAAAGACATGGTGGACAATGTGAAAGTAGCTAATGGGTTCGTGGGCAACCTTGACAAGAACATGGAAAGGCTCATTGAAAAGCTTTAAATTATGTATTACATTATGTTTATTTGTTTCAATGTTTTGTCATGTTATCAATTGTTGTATAGGCCTACTTTAGTTTAGTAGTTCATTCTAAGAAATTCCTCTTTGTAATGAAGATAGATGTGATAAACGGAATTCTATTGCTTTTAAAAAAAAAGATTGCTCTATATTGCAATCTACTTTAAAGTGCAGTTCAATTTTTGATAGTCTATTTACATTATAACCTTTGTACTCCATCACATAGGTTGAGCTCTACTACTATGCCCACTTATTTAGAGCCCATAATTTGAACTTTTTGTGGGGGGTAAATCTTCCAACAACTTTTACATATGTTTTGAAAATTCATATATTGATCATAGAAGGATGCATAATATTTATTGATTTACATTTGATGCTCATTACTTGTTATTATTGCAATTGCTATATAAGGTGCTTGTTGAAGGAAGATAATGACACATTCGAAAATTATCCCATTAGAATAATAAGTTTGTTTCAAGGAAGATGGTCAAGTAGGATTTTTCTATGCTAATAGATTTGATATCTAGAATCAAAATATCTTGACTTAAATTCAATAGTCCAACTTGGATTCCATAGCCAAAAACATTATTACAACGACACTCTCACACAAATCCAATTGGGGTTGATCTATACACCTAAATACATACTTATAAAATCTCCAATTAGGTTCAGAGAGTATTTCTACATCAACATTCAAATTCCATCTCATTCACATAATTAGGATTCATGATCCACAGTCTTTGCATCATACACAATTTAAACACATGTTACAATACACATCCATCACAAGATACTAATTTGGCTAAGAATATTTTACTGTTCCAAATTGGTGTTTTAATCATCATTACAAATTGTTCACTAGAAACATCCAATTAGGCTTTCACTCACTACAAAACATCACAATTTGGACACATTACTCATTCTCATCTCTCTGCCATCTCACACTCAAACTTTCTACATAAACTCACACACAAGAAAAAAATTACACAACACTCTCATTAGGACACACACTTGAATTTCATCACTGGGTGAAGAAAAATCTAATTTAACAACCCATATTGGAAGCTAAAACAAGAAGTTATCACATAGAAAGAGACAACCTAACTATCCCCCTTAAATTGCCAAATTGAAATTAAACATCCAACTCGGCACCAATTCTCAATTGGACTCACTTAGCTACTGAGTTAGCATCTCACCACATGTCAACTATAACTTGACTCCAATTTGGAACTCCACTACAAAAATCACTCCAAATTGGTAAAAGACATCCTCCAAATTCTAATTTGGAATTACAACTAAGAAAAAACTTGTCAAAATGAAGTACAATACACTCATTCACACTAAGAATTCAAAGCTTAAGGCAAACTTGGAATTCTATAGTGCTATACTTTTAAAATAATCTATTAAGAGTTGATTGCATATAGGGAGGATTTAAACATCTTAAGACAATTTTGTAGAAATTTTTGTAGGAATAATGGAATTGACATGTAATCCAATTTTTTTAAATATTTTTTGGGCCTATATATAATTAGTTATTATATTTTGAAGTTGACATGTAGTGGTCACTAAAAACAATAATCTCTTAAAATTTATAGTACTAATACATAGTAGAAAGCAAAATGTACGTTTGCATCTTGATTGCTTATAGAACATGGGCTTTTTAGAGCAAATTGCCTTATGCATTTAATGATTTTAGGGTATATATAGAGTGATGACAACGGTTTTAATTCCTAAAGGCCCATCAAGTTCAGAGGCCAAAGAACACTTCAAAATACTTGTCTCCAAAGTGAGGTCAAAATTTTCATCAATATATATATATTTTTAAAACCAACCATATGATCTTTTCAGCATTTTTGCAAAATTTTAGATTGAATATCTTTATCAATTGCAAGTTCAATGTGCCTAAACTTCAAAATATACAAAATGATGTGTGATACAACATTTCTACTTCATGAATAAATTGATTTCTAGAATTACTTGTATGTGGAAAAATCCTTTATTAATTGAAAATTTCAAAATTCTCACAAAGAAAAATAAGGACTTCATCGAGGCTTACAACTGACTAACAAGATGATGCATTAAATAGCTTAAAACACAAATGAAGAATACAAATGAGCTAGAGCTTATAGTAGAACTAAAATCTATTTAGAGTCAATGTCTTCTTTAAGTGTGTCATCAAAAGTTATGGTACTTTCTTTGGCCACATGAAGTTGCCAGCAATTTCAAGCCATCAATTCATGTTGAATAGTAGCTTGTCTTAACATCTTCATTTATATATGTTCTTCTTTTTCTTTTCTTATATCAGGAGAGTCTTTTTGTATGTTGACTATTAAAGATTTTAGATCATCTCCATCATATTTCAATAGTTTGGATTCATGAGCTTCTTTAGGAAGTAATAAGATCATTTGCATTTGTTTCAATGATTCTTTTACAATAAAGAAGAAAATAGCATCATGTTCAATATCATTAGATGGAATTTGAGGCCTACAGAGGGTCGTTTCAGGCTTGTTCCCTTGTTGTTCCCCCCGCAACGAGGGAACGGCCAATTGTTAGGGAATTTTTAAAAAAAAAAATTAGTTCTTAGAATGCAAAAAAAATTGAAAAAAAAATTCATTTTTTTTTCAAAAATGACGTGGCTAGGTCTCAACCACGTCAACCTACTGCGCTGTCACTGCTCTGTTGCTGTAGCAGTGCATTCCCTGCCATGATAACTTACGACCCTGTATAGGCCTTAAATCCCATCTAATGTTTGAGGTTTTTAAAGTTTTGATTTGAAGAATCTCTTAGATCTTTATGTATCTTTCACCCAACACATGTTGAAGCCATTGTTGTGAATGATGCATAAGTTACGCAAACAAATACAAGTTGTAACTAAATTTGGTAGATTTGCTAGTGGCACATCAATTCATTTTTACGAAATCTTCCATCGTTTTTTTAAACATCCAAAAGTTCTTTCAATGGCCATTCTAGTGCTAAACTATATGAAATTCCAATGAGCCTTTTCACGTGATAGTCCATCTTGCACACCTTTAAAAGGGTTGAAAAACCAAGGCTTCATTGGTTATGCAACATCTCTTATTAATTTGCAAGATGAAAATTTATTGTTCATAACGTCTTTGCTTAATTGACTTCTCTTAAATACAAACTAGTCATGACAACTTCTTATAATATGAGTTGGACTTGGACAAATATTTCTTAATGGAATTCATCCAACTTCCTTCCTAGCCTTCATCCTTTTATAACTTCTAGACCTTTAAGTCTTTTCTAAAGGATAAATTTGGATTGGACTCCTTCGGACCCCTTCTAAGAGTTTCTAATTCCCTTATTTGGTTGACTCCTTAAGTCCTTAGTTTAGTTCTCCCTTGAATCCATATTTTGGTGCTACTTTTAATAGGTTATTAATTTTAAAACTCTAATATTTTTCCGTGTAGAGGCAAAATCTAAATTTTTAGAATGCTAAGACACTTATAAATTGAGTTTTCTTAGTGAAAATCATGCATAGATGATGGTTGATAGCTAATTGGTTCTATGAACTTCATCCACGATATTTTACTAACTTACAATTTGAAATTAATTTTTGACTTTCAGTTTCTTATTACTTATGAAGATTCTATTCCTATTCCAAGTGGATAGATTTGGCTAATTTTCATTCAATTTTACTTCTAAATTTCATCCATTCATATTTTCCTTTATTTTAACTCCAATATCTATTTATCTTATATTTTTAGAAACTCTAAACTTCTATTATAGGATTCTAACCTCATAATCAACTTGGCTCTTGGTCCTAATGGTCTGATTTGACCCTACACCTTGGCCTTCATAAAAGCTTGCTAATTGAAAAAATTAAAGTGAAACAAAATATTTAGGAATATACTTCAGATTGTACTTCATCTTAGTGGTATGGAAATGCACCCTCAAAATCCTCTTCTTCTGCCATTGTATTTTTCAAATTTTGAAGTTTGTTCACCGCTATTTTTATTACAAGTTTTGGTTTTGTTACAAGTGATTGGAAATTTCACCTTTAACTAGTTCTATTTCTTCCTAAACTACTTTCAACTTCTCTTCAATGTCCTTTTCTTCTAAAACATTTTTGTCACATCAAATCCTATCAAATCTATTCTAATAATTATTCGCTAAATGGTTTTAAAAATCAAACAAACTTAAGACAAGCTCAATTAAACTTTTCTCACTAATAACGAAATTCTAGAATTCCCCAAATTCACACTATTCTTTCATTTTTTTTCTTTAATCCAGTTCAAAATGTAGTTAAAAAAGTCAACTATTCTCTAATGATTGGTTTTCCTTTGTTTCCAATCTTCCTTATTTTTTCTTCAAGTACTAAGTACTATTCTCACAACTTAGTGCTCCTTGTTTGCACTTGTGTTTGTAATTGAATTGAAATCTAGTATGTCAACAATAAGATCTAGAATCCATAGATGAATTTTTTTCAATTATTGGGCTTAGTCTAACAAGTAGTAAGCTTCAAGTAGATCAACAAGTAGTAAGCTTCAAGTAGATGGAGATTTTCAATTCAAGTCGCATTCAAGCTCATTCAACCTCTATCACTTTGACTTCTGATTTTTGAATTGTAATTACTTTGGTCCTTCAAAATGTAGTCTTGATCAACTTTTGTTGACATTGTATAATTTGATTTTTGAACCTTCATCCTTCTCAATCACTCTAATCCTTTTGAAACTCACTCTAGTTTTTTGAAAAGCACTTTAGGCTTTTTAAAATTCATTTTGGTTTTTAAAATCTCACTTAGATTTTTTTAAACTCTAAACTTCATAGCTATTTTCTTAATACTAAGCAAAAATTTAAAAATAAATAAATTTGGGACCCCTTGGCATATCATCCCAATTTTGTTTAATAAACCTATATATATATATATATATATATGTATGTAAAACCAATCAATCAAGGTACCAACTAATCCCTACTTGGCCTTTCAACTTGGATAGTTGGGCTATTAGTTGGGCTGGTTTGGCTTACTATTTGTTTAGACTATTTGTCTAGCTTATAGCTGGGCCTTAATTTAAATAAATTGTTTTTTATTTTTTAGCCTTGAATAAGCTAGGTTTTATTTTAGGAAGAAGTTTTTGTGTCTAATCTAACTTTTGGATATATTAATCTATTCCTACCACATTCTAACTAGAATTAGGCTCAAGACTCTACTAATTGATAATTTTTTGGAACTAATCAACCAATAAAAAGAACTACGGAGGGCAAGTTCAAAGCTTCACCATTCAAAGCATAAAGAAAACAAAAGGAGAATGTTTCCAACTTAGAACTTAGTTTTGGGGGCAATAGCTTCACCATCTAATTGCACAACCAACTACTTCAATTCCCTTAAGTTCAAATCTTTGCCATTTATGAAAAAACCATTAAAAAAATCCAACAAGACATAGACAAAGTTAGTAACACAATTTGGAACGTATACAACATGAGTTAGTACAATTTGGTTAGTAATAATTTGTTAGTACGAAACTTAATCACCCACAAATTTGTCCAATGTTTTGTTAGTATAAAAACCTTTGTCAACAAAAACTCACACTGAACCCCCTCAAAGTGGCATCACTAAGGTACGGTGGAGGATTACTCTAGGATTAGTACAATCACTAAACTTAAATAAAAACTTACCAAAATATTTGAACAAAGTTAGTGCAAAAACTCAAACAAAACACAAGATAAATTAGTAAAATTTAAAAGGACCCCATGTCCTTCAAAGTTTATAGAAATAACAACAATTAGAATTTGAAATGCTTCAAAACACACACTTTTACCAACTTAACTAAAAAATGGCTAAAAAATCCAAGTAAATGAACCAATGCGATAACATTGTTGTATAGAGAGACATTTCCCTTGGAAAATTGCAAGGATTCTAGTTGTGACCAAGAATGATTTAGAAACACATATAGACATTGTCATATAAATCTTCAATGTTGAATGTTGAATCTTCTACACCACCGTAGAAGTGCTCTTTGTTGGCCTATCCTATTTTGGCTCTAAAAACCATGGGATATGGGACGGGTAGAATTGATGGCATATTACAAAATCCTGCTACACTAAAATTGGTAAATAGTGTTGGGTGATAATTAGTGTTGTTCCCTGTTTTTCTTACCCCTAACACTATTTTTCAACTTATGTATAAATAGTGTTGGGGCACTTAATTGCTGTCATAAAAATCTGTCCCTTCCCTACAAAACTGTAATTTTTGCCCCCCGCCGTGAAAATCTATCCCTTTTCAAGAAAACTGTATTTTTTGCCTCCCATTGTGAAAATCTGTCCCTTCTCTGCAAAACTATAATTTTAGCCTCCCGCTGTGAAAATTTGTCCCTTCTCTGCAAAATTGTAATTTTTGCCTTCCATGGTTCCACCGTGAAAATCTGTCCCTTTCCTATAAAACTGTAATTTACTATAGAGCTAAAATAGTGTTAGAATGGATAAATAATCTTCTAACACTAACCTAGCTAATCACAATTAGTGTTATCTCAGTAAATTAGTGTTGCCAACACTATTTACCAATTTTAATGTAGTGAATATGGATCTTAAACTTTCAAACTTATAGGTTGTTGATCAATAATCCAGCCTTATTGTGAGAATAAAGCAAGTCTATATGAGCAAAAAATCTCACTTCATCACCAAGACAAAAAAGAGGCTAAACAATGGTTTACTCATACCGCCCACAACAACAAAAAATTTATAATAAAAGGAAAGCCACAAGCCACAACACACTACACAAAAAATTTCAACTTCTCCTTCAACTTCAACTTCAAGCTCTCTAACTCCAAATTCAATTCTTTAACCAAACTTTGGTCTCATATCATTGTTTTTTCAAGAGTTCAAATAAGATGAATGATATTTTTTTTTTAAATTATGATGATTTTTACTCTTCTTCCATATCTCAAATCATTCTAACACTCTGTCCAACTTTTATAGCCATCCAAAGGTTTGATCCTTGTAATTGAGAGTAGCAAACATTTTTTCACTTTGATACTCACAACTTTTTCATAACAACTCCATATAACTATATAAGACAAGTGATAGCCGACAAAAATTTCTACACTTCTTCATAATTTCGTTGCAATCAAAATATCTGTCCATCTTCTATGGTCAGTCAAAGTCTCTGTCCCTTTACATAAGAGGTAGCAAACCTTCTTTTATTCAAGCTATTACAACTTTTGAATGACAACTTTAAATCAAGTAAGTGAGAACTCTTTAAAAACAAAACATCATAATATACAACTCTTTAAATTTTCATTGTAAAATTCTTTATACACAACAAGATCTCTCTCTTCAAAAACTCCTCTCTCAACTCTAAAAACCCATATACCAAACCCCTTCAAGAAACTTTTTAAGTCATTTGTTAAATACCAAAGCTATATGGATTAGACCATACCCTTTTTTACATAGATGGGCCTTTAAACCTATGCTTATCCTTTTCTTGAAGTCAAATGACTTCAAAAATTAACTAAAAAATAATTTTTTTTTTATTTTTTTATTTTTTGACTTCAAATACACAAAATAAAAATTGAAAATACTCTTAAATACAACATAAAAAACTAACAGTAGTCTATTAGAGGTAAAAAATCAAAGTTTCAAAAGAAGCTTTACTCCATTTGCAAGAACTTGAGAATGCGTTTAATAGTGATTGCAACATATTTAGTATGATCCACCTTTGATAAAGGATTAACTAGCCCCTCCAATCAACATTAGTAGCCACAACTCCTTTTAATAGGCTTGACTATACAATAGTATTGATCATTGTTTAAACCCGTTAAGCACTCTGAAGCCGGGTCCTTGTAGAAATTAGTCTGCATTATAGGCCACAAAGCCTTGATAATGCAGCTTGGCACTCGTTATGGTGCCAGGCACTATAATTTTGAAAATATCATGCCTGGCACGATATTTTCAAAATTATAGTGCCTCGCATGATGTTTTCATTTAGGGCAGTTTGGAAATTTTAGGGCATTGATTTTTTTTATATCACTACTACATTTTGAAATCAGGTTTTTGTAAAGTCCTACCTGCAAAGTATGCACACAAGCAACACAATAGCAATGAGTAATTCAAGAGCAAGATTTGCAAGCGATTAAAGCGACAAGGCGATCACCACAAAGGAATGATCAACACGAAGGAGCGATACCACGATATGAAAGCGAAACAATCTGAGAAAGAAACAATGCAGCTACAACAAGCAGCGGCTACACAATATAAACAAGCCAGGTCCGTTTCGGAAAGAACGTTCCGGAAGCTTCTTTAAAAAAGCGCGCGTGCGAAGAAACCTGATTTCAAAAAGTTTTCGAATTTTTTTTCGGGCAAGGCCGACTGCTCGCGTGCTTAACGCAGCGGGAGGCCTCCCCCCTCGGGCCTCCCATCATGTGAGGGCCCCGCCCCTCAGGCTCGGGCTACGCCCTCACCTTCGAGGCAGGGCCCTCACATGACGAGAGGCCCTCGGGGAGAGGCATCCCACTATACTTAAAACATCTTTCAAATATCATAGCTCAGTTGCCGACTCAACACATTCAACCTATAATAGGATCACCAACGTCCGAGCATCACGTTGAAGGTTCCTGTCCTATCATTGCTCTACATGAGGTTGTTTTAGCAATTGAGAAGGTCCATCTTCTTCTTGAGGATGTTCATGTGGCGGAATAAGCTCCAACAACTAAAAAAGTTGATCCAGTAGTTGCAATAAAGAAAATTAAAATTCAGGTTCGACTTCAAATTACAAATGTATTGTGCCATTGACTTCAAAAGGCCATTTTTATTCTAATGAATTCCCCATCTCTTTTCCATCTTCAAAATCTCATCAAAACCTGATAGCAACTTAATACCAAAAAGAATTCAAAACTCAACTTTTGAAGTTTGACTTTTCCATGAAAAGTTACTAGCCTAGGCTATATATTAGGTATGAAGGATTGAAAAAGCCCCTGCTTTAACCTCATAACAATTTTGTATGTCTCAAGAATGTTAGTCAACTCCATGAATTTCTTTCAAATCCACCGATTTTGAAGAATAATTTAAATATCTTCTTTTATATTAATAACATGCTCCAAAATTTTTTATGACATTTTGACATTTAAAAGTATTTGAACTAAATATTCTAATTTATAGTGAGATTTTACCGCACCTTAGGTTATTTCTACGAATTTTTCATCGTGTATTTGGGTAGTTGATTATTTAGAAGAGGATCTTCTGACTATCAAAAAATTCCAAAACTTTTTTGTGAAACCTCTTATAGAATTACAAAAAAAATGTGCAATCTTATATTTTTATTTTGAATGTGAAAAAAAAAAGAATTAAATCCCACTATCTTCTTCAATTATTTTTGTGAATAGAAAATCTTTCACATGGAAAAGAATCTTAGCAAACCAATTTTGTCATTAGACTCTTAGCGTGATTTCTTTTTTGAAATACCGTAATCTAGTTATAGATGCCCTTCACTTGTCCACCTGGAGTTTTCTCCATTTGTAAACTAACAATTGAGGATTCTACTATTTTGCAAAATGAAATAGGAAACTAAAACCTCTCTCCGAGAATCAACTTAGGTTTCTCACATAGGTTCCCTTGGATCAATTTAGCTAGGATTTGTCACATGCAAAGCAAATTTAGACAATTTGGGCAATTTCTACTAATATCTATTATTTTTACAAATTCTGGGTCTCTATCCTATTTGCATACGAAATTTGGATTTATTTAATGAAAAATACTCTATTTAGGACCAACTAATATATTGGCATGTGACATACCTTATTTGGTTTTACACTTTTTTTGGACTTTTTGTATATAAAACTACATTCAAATTTGCAAAAAAAAAATCATGAGTCCTAACTCCTACGTGACAAAATGGGGACTTACAAAGGATTAGGTCAAAAAATAAAAACAATGTATGATGCCCAATTGCTATTGCCATAGCTCTAAATCTCTTATATGCAACAAGAAAAATACTCTATTTAGGACCAAATACAAAATTAACATTTGACATATCTATTTTGATTTTACACTCTTTTGAGGGGTTTATTCAAATTTGAAATAAAAGTTTAAAATAAAAATAAAAATCATGAGTTTCAAATGACAAATTGAAAGCTCATAATGTTTGTCTTCAACAATAATGTTTTGTACTCCACCATTATCTCTTAAGCAAGACTCTTCATCAAAATCCATTGAGTCTCCATATTTCATAGCATTTTGTTGCCCCTAGTTTCCATAAATTTAGCTAGTTTCTACAATTCACTGTGACGTTTATTGTTGTGACATAAATAAGAATAAACAGATTGAAAAAGGCCCTCCAAGTAAGAGAACATGGGGCAATTGAATTGGGTTTTAACTACCAAATCGATCCTATAACTTGCGCAGCTAGCATAGAGACTAAATAGAGCCTACTTCTTCCAAATTTAGACAGTAATGTTCATTTTGCGGCCTTGGAAAGTAGGGACATTGTCAACTTCAAAAAAAACAAGCTTCACAACAATCTCTTCACATGTTAGTCCACCCTTATCCAACAAAGGAGACATAATAACGTTGATTAAATGATCAATAGTGTTGCTATCTAAGACACAAGACAAGTGAAGCAAACAAGGAACTTTCTTCCACGATTCTACAGCATACACATGAACCCCTATCCAAGACATATTATTGATAGTAGTGACCTCATCAACGCTAATAAAAATACTAATCTTGCAGATTGAACAACAATTGTGAGGGCAAACAAAACACACGTATGCAAGTGCTTGCTCATCTCCTACTTGTTATTATAAAATTAATACCTCTTAGGTATGTTTTTCACCTTAAGGTGCCTTAACTAATACTACTCTCATTTGTAGTCACACATAGGACAACCATGGCTCAAAATTTGAAATAAGGTTGAGAATTACACTCTTTTTTTTTCAGCTCGTCTTCCAAGCCCAAATCCAATTGCTTTGTGACAGTGTTGCCAAGCTTGCAGCTAGTCCATAGCTTCAAAATTTTGATTTATTTTTAGTTTGTTTTGATGAATGTGTCACCCTTCTTCAATTCTTTAAGTATGGGAACAACACCCCACCTTGTTTGCATGTCTGTTTTCCTTCATGCTTCTCCAATTATCAACTTTTGGCACCATGATCTTCCTCCTTCCCATAATGATAGTGCAACATTGGCAAACAACACCAACAAGATTTCAAATAGAATTAAACTCCCCATTTGCCTATATGAATTTACACATCCAATCTTCTTGTCACCTACAAGTTATAATACTTAGGGCGCTTTTTCTTCTCTTCCATACTAAAATGATAGCCACAATCTTTGTTTTCCTTGTTAGAGCACCCTCGCCATCACTTAATGCGGGATCAACAACCTCAAGTGACAACACATTCACTTTGAAATCACCACAAACATGCGTCTTCACATGAATAAGGGATTGTAATAGTTGTATCTCCAATATATGGGTCACCTTTGTATTACCCTCACCATCACCACCAATTGGAGAAGAAATCATGCCACCGAAAGTTGCATTTACCAACATGTACATGCCCAAGCTATTACTATTCTTGGGCAATTTCAATTGGAGTGCCATGGTTTGATTTGAACCTATATTGAACACCCTCAAGCAATGGTATTGATACAACATCCAAAAACAAATGCAACAAACTAACAATTGGAAAAAACACAAGTGCAAATTAAAAAATTGCAAGTGCAAAAACCAGAGCAAAAGGACCAATTCACAAAAAACAAGTGGTGAGCAATTCACAATAGTAGTTATCAATTCAAAGCAAGCCAAAACATCGCAAAGCAAGGCAAAAACTAAAAAGGCATAGGTTGCATGAAATCAAGCTTGGATTAATTTGCAATGATGAAGGTGCCATTGAATTACAACCTCCATTTCTAAATTGGAATGAATGCAGGATACCATAAGCCTTAAGGAATTTGACCACAAACAAAGAATAAAGTCTCCAAATGCCATCCCTAGTTCCCTACATTGAAAGAATGATTCTAAATTTGCAATGGTAATTTCAAGAGCACTAGTTCATACGAGAGGCAACGATGGCATCACAATGGCTACGAAGTTAATGCTAAAGACAATCAACAAAGTAAGAGAGAAATTACAAAAAATTTGAAACAAGGAGCTTTACTAATATTAATGAGCCACTTCAAAGAAGATAACTCTAAAACCTAACTCCAACCTCTGATCTAGCTGCCAATGCTATTCATCAACGGCCTAGGTTGCAATCAAGCTAATAGATGAAAACTTCATAGCAGATGGATGCTAGTGCCACTTTGGATGAATATACGCGGAATTACCACTTTCTGTGAATGAAGGCTAGTGTGAAAATGTGCCCCCAATCTCAATCTTTTTGTCATTTTCACAATGTAAATTTAGCACAACAATTTTTTAGTAGAAGATGAGCACAATTAGCCAATTTAAAGATCATTGCAAATGACATACAAACCCCAGTGTACTAAAAAAACAACACTTTCCAAAGCAAATTACTACAAAGTATAAGCAATAAAACAATAAAGATGTGAAAGCAATTGTAGCTTTAAATTTTACAATTTAATCATGTGGCTTCAATTCTAAGGTTTTGTGGTGGACCCAGTCTCACAAATGGATCATGCATATGTCAACACATTAAAAAATTAAACTTCTTTCACCAACAACTTCCAAATTAAAATTGGTTAGGGTGAATTTTTTCTTTTTTTCTTCTTTGTAATAAGGGTGCATTGATTTTTGTACTAACAAAACAAATATAGAGTGCATTTTTTGAAGAGACAAGATAAAAGCCATGGAATTTTGAAGCCACCACACATAAGGTTGCTTGACTAAAAACAAAAATTTTAAGGCCACTCAAATGAAGTATATAAACCACCACATTGGCTCATGATTTAAACCTAGGAAGATTAAGACAAATGGTAGGAAATTGTGAGATAGAATTATTAGTAGGAAGGATTAATCCCTAACAATGAATTAATGAGTTTTTTGATAATTGAGTAGTAGTGGGAATTTTGGAACAATGATTTGGAATTTAATGAATTTAATTATGTAAGAATGATGGATAAATTCAAGGGAAAAATTAGGATTTTTAAACCTTAACCCTTTAAAGACTAAAGCCCAAATTGGGCTTCATGTTTTTTAAACAATTTTGAGGAGTTTATATTGATTTTAAAATTTTAATTTAATAATAAAAATTTTAAACCAATGCATGCAATTTTCTTAATTCAAGCTAATGATATAATAAAAAAATTCATTTCCATTATACTTTCTATAGTATAATCAATCAAAGTATGCAACTTAAAATCATGAATTCTTAGTGCGTAAAGGGTTAAAGGACATTGCAAGCTCAATTGGCATCTCAAAAGTCAAATCTTGAATTTTCACATAGTTCTTGATTTTAAATGTTTTCATGCTTAACTAAAAAAAAATGTAGTTTCAATAATTTGTTTTTTTAATCCATTTAATTTTTTTTCAAAATTATTAAAATTGTAATGTTTGTGACACTTTGAAGATAGCATCTTGAAAGCTCAAAATACACCACTTTTGAAGTTTTTCTATTGAATTTATCTTAGTATAAGCTCTAGTAGTACTTCAATTGCACCATGATGTTTGTAACTATTATTTCAATTTTTCATAAAAATTTTAGACTATTTTAAGCACTCTTATAATTACTATGATTTTTAAATGGATTTTTTTTTAAATCATATAAAATTCAATTTGACTTTTTTAATTATGAAAAAATGAGATTAAATTTTAGACATATATTTTTACAGCTTAAAAATATCAACATTATGAAATATATGTTTTAATATAGAAATCTAATGAAATTTGACCAAATCCGAACATAAAATGCATTTGAGGGTTAAAAGAAAAAACATTAGGTAAGAAATGGATAATTAGAAAAATTAGGCAAATGGTGAATTTGGTAGAATTGTGAAACAAAATACTATAACTAGGAATTAGTGTAGAAGTGAATTGGGAATAGAAAATGCAAGTACAACATATATAAAGCTAATTAGGAGGATTATAGAAAATACTAGTGTAAGAAGATGCTCTAAAAAAGGGGAGAAAATTATAAAGTAGTGTGGGTTATAGAAAATTAGGGTAGGGATGAATCAATAAGTAGATGAATATTAGAATGTTAATGAGGTATTAGAGTAGAAAAATTATGATTAGCTCTCCTTCACTTGTTTTATTCTCTCATTGAGGTTTTGCTTGTCTTCCTTCCTTAGAAATTGGAGAATGAATTGTTAGGTGAAGGAAATGGTATAGCAAATTTGTAAAGTAGATTCTAACATTGAGTGGAAAAAAATAGAAGAAATGAGGAGGGTTTGGAACTCCTCTTTCTTCCTCCTGTTTTTGCTTAGTGTTAGGCAAAGATCCCTTACGGGACATATCATATCCCTTATTTTCAAAATTTAAGAATCTTTTTTATATTTAAAATTCAAATTTTCTAATTTGTCATACGTCTAATTTTAGAGATTTTTAGTACTATCAAGTACAAAAATTAATGATTTAGAGCTAAAATCTTTTGCAATCTATTTTCACACTAAGTAGGCATGTTCCTATCAAGGGCATGTAACTAAAATAAAACTATTGTAAGCCTTCCATATACATGCAAATAAGTCTCCCTAGTATAAACATTTTTAAACATTGAAGATGATTTCAAGCTCATTCTTTTGGTAAAAACTCTTCACCATCAAGTCCTCACAAATTGAAATTTTTTAGTTTCTTTCTAAATTTCTTTTTCTATTTCTTACAAATTGAAAATTTGAAATGTAAAAATACTTCTTTACTTAAGATTTAATTTTGTACTTTTCTAGTTTTCCTACAAGTTTAGAAATTTTTTATGCTTTTCCTTTATGAAAGTATTATCTTCTTAAAGGTTTATACATTGGCCATATTTTAAATATTTAAAAAAAAATCTACTTTTAAAAAAAACTTGGAAAACAATATGAAAACAACCAAAACAATATAAGATTGTTGCAATAAACAATTGCCGATTTTGTTTCAAAATGGTTTATTTTAATGAGTACTATGACTTTTGGAATTCTTTTTAATAAAAATAAAATATTTATAATTTTTAAAGCATTCAAAATAGGGCATATTTAAAATTTTAGGCCTAGAAAAATTTATCTCTAAAAGTTATGCATAGAAAAAGGGGTGAAAAATACCAAGAAATTGGACACTTTGGTAATTGATTTTCTAGATAATAGTAAAAGAAATTTAAAATTCAATAAAAAAATTCATTTTTTCTAACTTGAAGATACTCCTTCTCAACCATTTGCATCTTTGGGAAAAAATTGTATTCACTATAAGAATTTGGTATTTTATGTGACATTTTATAATTTTAGCAAAAAAAATTTAGATGACATCAAAATGTCGAATAGAACAACTTGTGTTTTTATGTCAATAATAATGTCCAATATAACATTTAGATGCTACATTGGATGTTGTTGTTAACACAAAAATATAAATTGTTCTATTTAAGGTCACCAAAAATCCATCTATTAAAATTATAAAATGTCACATAAAATACGGGGTTCTTATAATGATTCTTTGCACTTGCGCAAAGGTAGTGCACTTTGAATACATGTGGAAGATGGACACTTCATTATTTTTTTTAAATCTCTTTGCGATCTTTTGTAACTTTAGTAAAAGTCCTTGTCTTCTAATTTTGACTTTTCAAATTTTTATTTTTGAATATGAAATAGTACTAAACCCCCTCAAAATGGCAAAGATAGACATCCAATCAAGGGATGTTTAAAAATTATTATTATATATATATATTTATTTAATTACTCAATTTCTACAACTGTTATATTTACCATCATTTCAAATTTTATACAAAATAAGCATTTGATGTAAAAGTTATGCTCCAAAAAACAACTCTCTGAGGCCAAGGGGATAAAAGAAAAAGACAAATGTTTCTAGCAATTATCCAACAAAATTAGTTATCTTCTATCATCTTCCTTTTTATTGCAACTTAAGGTTTTAGTCTTCTAAACTATAGAAGCTTCAAACTTAGCTTAACTCCTAAGAAACTTTATATAAAAGAATGTAGATTTGAAGTATAAAAAACTAGTTGAAGCAAAGTTGGCACATTATTGAATCTACATTGTGCAATTTTTTCTTCTTCTTCATTGATATATGCTTGCATCTTATGTATATCAAGTCTTTCCATTAGCTTATTGATTGGCACTATACTTCTAAACTCAAAAGTTACATTGTATTGTATGCACTTTATAAATTCAAAGGCTCTTAAGTTCATAACGCTATGTGCATTGGATAAACCATACCTATCTATGGCATAAAAATTTCTCTACCATGGAGATTTTGAAGCCTAAAAGTTTAAGCTCTAATACCTTCATTTTGCAATTTTTAATTCTTCCTATCAAACTATCTCTACAACTAAGGTAAACCAGCCCATTGTGGTCAAAATGAGGAGTTTGGCATCATCTTGTTGCTGAAATTTTTCAACTTTTTTCCCACATTAGTACAAGTGTGAGAAATAGCAAGTGCAATTGAAATTATTATTTTTTGACAAAGTATGAATTTGTTAAAAATTTCTGAAGCATTGAGCCCCAAAGAGTCTGTAGACTACCTTAAGACCACTAAAAACTGAATCTGTAATGCTCATCTCACTGCCTAATGTAGTCAAAATATTTTCTATTACAGAAGGCCAAAAAAGTCAATTTTTACAATGGACTTTACACTGAAAACTCAGAAGTTCCCAATGAGGTTAGTGTTCACTCCATTGCTGTCATGTAAGACATGCATTGTTGCCCATTTCCCACATCCTGGAAAAAAACCACAATGGGTCATTTCTTAGGCGACCACAATGGGTCATTTGACCACAATGGGTTGTCTTACCTTATAAGCTCATTCATTTCTAGAACCTTGCATACAAATCATGAGGCATTAAGTGACCATCCTACTAATGCTAATGATGAGTAAATAAAATTTTCTTTGTTAGATCATACTTCAAATTGTTTCATATTATTAGCTTTTGCAAGAAACTCTCAAGTGAAATCATTCATAATTCTCCTAATAATGGACTCTAGAACTCACACTAATAATGGACTCTAGAACTCACAAGCGGAAGTCATATCACTTCTCAGGTATGAAATGCATCTTGTTCCTTGAGCCTAACAAGAGATTTGAAATGTTTATTTCTACAACATCACAAAGAGTTTTTGAGGCTCATGGGGGAAGTGAGACAATTGGATATTTTGCATTTTTTAGGGGGGATCATTTGAGTTTTACTCAATATTACATGAAGATGTCACCCACCTTCATCAACTCAATTTGCATATTTCATTCTTTTAGAATGTGGGTTTGTTATTTTAAAATCTATGTTTTTTTGCAGATTTTAGTGCACATGATCAAAATGATTTGTAGATTTTGATGTTCTAATCTCTTTAATTTTTAGATTTTTGTTGACAGGGAAAATAGTGTGGGGCCGGTACTGTAGTGAGGTATTTACAGTGTCCGTAGCAGACCGGGGGGGCCTGCCTGTGCGTGATTCTGGCTGAGAATTCCATTCCCTGCTATGATTGCCATACCAAAAGTGTCTAAAGCTTAGTACAGTAAGTAGCCGGACAGCCGGTGGTGAAGTCTCCCGGTTTGTCGGAAGTACCGGGCCCTGTAGTCATCAGCTAGTTTCCCCTACGTACTGTAACCCGCTGGGCTCACTTCGGCTTGCCTGGTTTCCCCCCGTAGGCAAGGCCCGCCGTCCACTTCGCCTCTTCTTCCCGATCCCCAAGTAGCTAGCGTCGCCTCATCAGTCCGCGAGTGCGCGTTCTGCGTGTAAGCTGTGCGTGCGGACGTGCGCCCACTGCGTCCAGGCAAAGGCAAGTTCTAGAGCCACAGCTACCACTACTGTTGCCATGTATCCCCCCGGCCCGTCCATCCCTTTGCGCTTCCTCACTCCGGCCATAAAACGCTGGCTTGCAACCGTTCTACTTCGGACTACCCTTCTGCTTCCAGCCTGCAACGCACACATACTAGCTAGATAAGAAGACAACATCTTGCCAGCCATCTCACGTACTTCTGGTCAAATTGGGCACTGTTCCTACGCCCTACTTCGTGGGTTTGCGAATTGCGGGATTGACAATTTCGGAGAGGGGGCGAGGGGGGGGGGGGGGGATCCAGGAGCGAGCTGACATATATAGCAACTGGCGTGGATGTTGTGCAGGGTCAGGTGTTGGCTTGTTGGACTGATGGTGTGTTTTCCACTCCGGCCGTTGATGGTCCTCACGGTCAGGCTTGCCAGGCGAGGCTGACAGTCGAGCACGCTAGCTAGGCGGGGGGAAACATATCCAGACAATCATGAGTTAGTATTTGGCCCATGCACAGTATCTACGCAAGTTCCTCTATCTGTGTACTAGAAGTCGTACGATACGATACGTCTTCGTGGAAGTTCATCAGCTTGATAGATCGCAACAGGAGTTTCAGTGTTCTTCCTCCAACGCACATATATCTGAAGTTATGGTAAGTGACTTTGCTTACTTTGAGCCCGGCCCTTGGTGCTGATGATTTAGGGTCCAGTAGCGAGGGATGTGTTATTCAGCCAGGTTAGGGGATTAAGTGTTGGTGAATGGTTATCTTCGTTTCTTGTGACTAGCTCAGAGACGATCATTATTTGGACCAGTTGACAGAGGGCAGGGATTCTATGTTGGTGGTGCCTAAGACTTGGTGCACCGACGACGTCGATGGTGAGGGTTTGACTGAGAAGTTGATGGAATCGAATGCGTTGGGATTCTGCCAAACAGTGATTGAAGGAATATAATTCTGCTCCCGAAATTTGACTTTTCCATGCCGGCGCGATCTGGTACGGACGAGCTTGAAGGATCGTTTCTTTCAGGGTTTGATTCCTTTCAGATCTGAATGAACTCTCAAAGAAGCGACGTGTGTGTATACTTTGATTCTGGAGTTCTTGGAATCGCTAGCTCTTGAACTTGAACGGAAGAAATTTTCGTCAAGCACACACTATCACATCTCGCGACATAGTTTTGCTTTGCATCATTGAAAGCGGTTTGCATCTAGCTCTTCAAGCGGTGTTATACGTACGTACTCTTCATTTTATTTTTCAGCGTGGACCACAGTATTAATTCCAATACTGTGACTAATTTCGTTGCTGTGCTGTGGTGCGTGGCAGCTACACAAACAATTGATGTTGTCGCTTTGAAAGCTGTGCCTGCTCCTTCTAATTGTGTGGCTTGCATTGGTTGTGTCAATTTCGGGATAAAACTATTATAAAATCAACATATAGTAGAAGGATGTAGTCAACACAAGTTTCTCGTTAAGAATCCTAAAGAATGTGAAATAATACAGCCTTTGTATATCGCGCTTTCTCTGTAGCACTTCCGAGTGAAACTAGAAATTGAAATTTATTGTTGGTACAGAAAGTATTAACACTAACTATCAATGGTTTTGTTTTCAACACTGAATTTAAATTCTACAGTCACTAGTAAACTCTAGACTTCATGAATGCTCATGGAAAGTGTCATGGATGTTCATGAATGTAGGACCTACAAGGTTTTTAGTACGATAAGTAGCATTTCTAAGTGATCATTTGACACTAAATATCAATATCATTACAGTTAGTGGTTTGATTTTCGTCGATGTGCACAAATGCAGTACAGTGGAATCTTTTTTTCATTAAAATGGATAAAAGTGAGACTAGAAAGTAAGAGTTACGTGACTAATGACCGTACAATTCACAAGTTCCAATGGACAAGTTAAAAGCATGAATATTCCAGTCAGGGGAATGCAGTATTGTACTGCACAACTTAATGGCAGCAGAATGCGAAGTACAAAGACTACATAATGATCTCAACTTCTACAAATAGTATAATTTCAACTTCTACAAATATCGAAGTAACTAACTACTACATTATTGGCAACTGGTTATTTACAAGTTCAAATCTTCGAGGTTCGTAAGGATCATGTGTTATAATGTAGATGCATTGTACTATAAAGTCATGTAAATTCTCTATTATCCATTAACTTTTCATTCAAATACTCTCAATTATACTATGATATGACTCAGTCATACTTCAATCCGATAGTACCTACACAAAATGCAGAAATACGAAGTCAGAAAGAGCCTCTAGGACCTTTAAAAAAAATTCATTGTACCCTATCTGCAAACTGCGGATCACAAATTGCAAGGTCTGGCACCTCCTATTGAGTTGCCCCTCTAACAAATAAATGGTAGCCCATTTACTAAGCTTATTTAGGGTATGAGTGTTTGGGCAGTATGGTATACTACACAATGATGAGGAAACTGCGTTTTAACTTCAACTTCCACATACTCCAGCGTCAAGCAAAAGGAGTCACCCTTGGTCTTGAAATTTTTTGAAAGAAAGGAATTTGGGCGACAAATTCCCCATTTCAGAGTGCATGAAATCGCTGAAATACTCCCCATTTTCCAGATGGTATTCCTGCATCTTAGATGAATGTACATGAATTTGGATGAGCAAATGATATTTCATCCAAATGTACGGGCGTAAGTAGACTTTGCACTGCCTTGGAAATTGAAGTATCTGCTCTGCATGTATCCATGTTCCTAGCGGGGGAACTTGTCAGTATTGTCATGGATAGATATTTCCGTGACAGCCCAAACTGCAGACGACTTTGCATGCTTGCATGACAGAAATGAATATGTTTTGGTTTTCGCAAATTTGTATCAAGTAGATTTTCAAATTTCAACCATTAATTGTTTAATTTCAGCTCATTTTCAAGTTCATGATTAAGATTTTACCTACTGCCGAGTCCTAGTTGTGTTGATGTAGAAAGTATCTCTTTGAAGTATCACTTTGAAGTATCTCTTTACAATTGATACTTTGAAGATATATTTTCCAAAGCATCGCAACTAAAACTCTTCAATACGCAAATCTCAATCATGGATTTGAAAATGAGTTGAAATTAAAACAATGATTGAAATTTGAAAATCTGCTTGATACGAAAACGAAAACATATTCGATTCTAACATGCAGGCATGGACTTGAAGTATCTATGTGAAGTTTCGATCAACTTTGAAGTGTAAGTCAACTCTGAACTATCCCTGCCTCGAAGCTAGTATCAACCTCTGGAGCGTAGCTCGGCATCTGCATAGAGATGTAGGCCGGGATCGATCATTCATCTTCAGATTGCAATGAGTTAGCTCTACGGACAGGCCTCCAAATCAGGTTTCTCAGGAAGAATGACTATATGCAATACCAGCATTCAGTGTTGCAGAACCAGGACCTGGCGCTCACGAAAACTTCGCACACCTAACTTGGTCTCTGGGCGTTGATTACGTTGCTTTTGTCTACAGAAAATGCAAGAAGAATATTAATACGAGACTCCGACCGTCTTCAACATACTTGAATCTCTTTTGAAGCAGCTGTCTGCTTCAGATTTCAGAAGCTCCTGCACGGAACCTTTTCTTTTGCGTGGTACAAGATTGGTAACCCACGACCTTCGATATCTGCGGCGTAACGGGCCTTCATTGAGCTTTCTTATGCACCAAACAATAAGGTACCTACACTGATGGCAAATTTCGTTATAATGGCATATGAAATCCGCCATTTTTTCATTCAATTTCTTCTTTAGACTTGAAGTCTAGGATTAGTGTAGATTTCAGACTGCATAATCTAAACTGAAAAGTGCCAAGTTTGTGGTTCTCCGCCATTTTAATGAAATATCAATTATGAATTTTAATGAAATACCAATTATTGATTTTGTAATGAAATATCAGTTATTGATTTTGTATAGCTTATCATGCCATTTATCACTCACTTTAATTTGTATATGTGACACTAGAGAAACTACACTTCATTAAGAATTTGTGATCCCTTTCAAAAACTAAATTGACCCCATGGTTGTCATACTGGACAAGTTACTATTCATTTTTTGTCCTGTAGAACGAGTTACTATTCATCAAATGTACCTCTCAAGTACATTTGATGAATAGTAACTCGTCCTATAGGACGAAAAATGAATAGTGACTTGTTCAATATGACAACCATAATTGACCCTAACCTATAGATTCTTGTCTAAAATGCATTAGAGGAAAAATGGAGCCTCAAGAAGGCCACCCAAGTTAGATATGTAGTTCAATAAAAAAACATAATATATTTTTTTCAAAAAAAATATATGATTCTTTTAATTGACCTTTGGGTAGCACTAGTCAAATTTGACGACTTTTTTTAGGTTCCAAATTTTCTTTAATGATATTGCCTTTATTAATAAAAGCCTTATGTTGCTTTTGGATATATCTATTTTCATTATTTTCAAAATTTATAGTTTATATTCATGAGGTGTTTAAAATAATACAAAAAAAGAAATCTAAAATATTCTTTGACTTCCAATAGTCTAATAACAAGACCATTGCTCAATTGCTTATTTGAAAGCAAGCAGGTGTTGTTATCTTAATTTTCCAAATTCATGTTCTTTTAAGCTAGTACAATTTGTATTGCACTCAAAAATGTAATTCTATAGTAACATTAATTTTGGGCCCTCATTAATTGACTTACTGGCTTTTCATAACCAATGTCAAGAAAGTTGGTGTACATGAGTTTATAGCTTCAAATCAATTCAGTATTTCATTTATTCAAATTTATCAATCCTACATGACTGTATATAAGATGAGGTAGTAAGATCAAATTTGGTAGCACATCTTTATATAACCATATTTGAAATCCAAACATATTATGGGTTGAAAATTTCCTATCAAACCTTGTTGCTTACATCCCATCAAACCTAACCACAAATTAAAAATTCATTGTTCCTAAAAATCTTCAACAATCTTATATCTAAACACACATGGGTTTTTTTTCAAACACTTGGTGTGAAGTTTGAACTGTTCACAATAGAAAAATCAGTATATATACAATTCATTGCAAACTTTCTATCAACCAAAATTTTCTATTATTTTATTATTGGGTTGAATTCATAGAAAGTATTCTTCACATGCATGTGAACAAACATGCAAATTGAAGGTAAAATTTCTAAAATCTCTAAGAATGTTTTTAATTCTTCAAATAGAATGGTACTAAAATTAATGTTTTAAGATTCTATTGCAATTAGATCATGGTTGTCATACTGGACAAGTTACTATTCATTTTTCATCCTGTAGGACAAGTTACTATTCATCAAATGTACTTGAGAGGTACATTTGATGAATAGTAACTCATCTTACAGGACAAGAAATGAATAGTAACTTGTCTAGTATGACAACCATGAATTAGATTACAGTTGTGTCCACCAAAAAGGGAAGAATATATTGTCAAATATTCCTTCAAATAAAATTGTATATCTAAAGAATGCACTTTGCTAAGAAAACAAAACCAAGCCCTACCTAATCACAAAGATTTGTACAAAAAATGTACATATCAATGAGGTTTATGGGACCCTAAATGGACAAAAGCCCCATGAAGTTTAGAGTTGACCACTATAAGACATTGATAATTGTAAAATCTAAATTAAATGCCATCCTATTGCCCTTATAACTACTAGTAGTGCCTCCTAAAATAAATAAGGCACAAAATAAAATTGCAATTCAAAAATCACTAATTCATCATTTGAATATTTGGTCTAAATCAAATTTCATTTACACCTATTTTGAAGTGCTTTAATTTATTTTCACTATTCATTAAATGTGGTAATAAAGTGATATGAATTTCTATGAATTGAATACCCTATATTCATACAAATGTAGAAAAAAGCATTTGGCTCAAATTTATCTACTTTCTCATCTACAAACTAAATATACAAATCACATGCAAAAAAACACTTCATTATCTAATATCCATTAATTTTACGTCACATGTACATAAAATATTTCATATATGTCACATATGGAATGCCTCAAGTGCACCTCTAAACACTTCTTTGATAATCAACATTTAAAAATAGTTTAATTTTATAATGTCCTAAAAATATACACCAAAATGAATTGGAATAGAATTCCTACACAAAATGCCAAGAAGATCCAAAATATTGAAGTCTATCTAACAATAGTAACAATTTAGAAGCCTAATTCTCCATTCATTATTTTAAAAATACAAGTATTGAATAGTTTAATTAACATACACATTGCTAATGATATTGATACCTCAATTGTAGTTGATTGGAGGTACTTGGTTAATACTAGTGGTGCTTTTAACTGCTTGGAAAGCATTTCCATTGTTTTTAACAAAACTATTACAAAATAACACATCTTAAAAATTTATAATCCCTTTTGCAGATTCTAACTATAGGATCTTGTACTTAACTTGTAGCTCTAGCCACCAATTTTCCAATTTCCTAATTCTCCACCACTTTTCTTTAATATCTTCCAAACTATAATGTCCAAATGTTTTATATGAAAAGAATTCTATAAAAAAATTTAATTGCCCACTAAACAATTCAGATTATTACACTTATTAAAATGGGACAAACATCAATTTTTACTGTAAATATGGATCTATTCTATAAGAAAAGTATTTTTTAATTTATAAAAAATATTTTTTCTATGATTATAAAAAACAATAAAATCTCTTACCACAAACTCTAAAAGAAAATGAGGAATTTTACAACTATACTATACAACTAGTTTTTCAGATGTATAAGACATTTGTGACTAGTTTGCAATTGGTGATGATTTGAAGACCTCTAGTCGCAGTAAACACCCTAAAATTTGCAAAAGTCATGCTTCATTTGTAATTCATCTACAACTTGTTTGCAACTTGTATATTTATAGATTTTAAATTATTAATCTCAATGATTTATAGATCGCAAAATTTCAGAACTACCTTTTCCTAGATTTTAGAATTTTAGATCTGCCTTTTCTAGATTTTTGGATTTCAAATCTAACTTTTTTTTAGATTTTAAAATTTCAGGTCTACCTTCTCCCTGGATTTCAATAATTCAAATATTGATATTTAATAAATTTCATTGGTTTAAGAAACCTTATAATTTTATAGATTTTAAAATTTTTTGGATTTTAAATTTTTTTTTGGATTTTAAATATTTTTTTCCACAAACTGTAGAAATCTAGAAACTGTAAAAATCCTAAAATTAAATCAACAAAATTCATTGCACAAAACTACAACTTACAAGTCTTATATGTCTAACCTAATGGTATTCTTTACAATTGATATGGGACAATTGATATAAGACAAATGAGAATGAACTTTGAAAGCAACTAGGAAACAACTAGAAAATGACTAAGAGACTAAGAAACAACTAGTGCACGACTTAAAAATGACTAAAAAACAACTAGCTTCACTACTAGAAAATTCAATTTTTTTTGTTGATTTAGTCTCATTCATTTGGTTCACTTTTTTATTGATTTCTATCCAAATGAACAAATTACTCTCCAAATCAATAGAATAATGAATCAAATCTATGCAACCAAATCAACAAAAAAAATTGAATTTTATAATATTGTAGGAAACGACTAAGAAACAATTAATGTATGACCAAAAAACAACCTAGAAACGACTAGAAAGTGACTAGGAAACAACTATGGTCATTTTACAATTGCAATCTTTTCTTAGTTGTTTCCTAGTCTTTTTTTGCAACTATAGATTGACTACTTTGCGACTAAAATAATGTATTAATGGAGTAAATAGGATAGCAAAATAATGTATCAATGGAGTAAATAGGACACTAGTTGCAAGATAGTTATACTAGACATTAGTTGTACCAGACACGTTTTTCTTCTAATAAAATTTTTTTTGGTTGCAAAATTAGCTTAGAAAGCAAAAGTAGTCCCCACTCTATATAAAGGTTTTAAGACATGCTATCAAAAATAGACTAGAAAGTAACCCACAAATGTAAAAAAACAATTTGGATACTAAAATGTTTTAGCAATCAAGGTTGCTTAGTTTCAATGTTAATCCTTAAATGCCCAAAGCATTACATTTTGGTGTTAGATTTTTTTGAAATTACATTAAATCTTACCAATTTTTAATTGTTAATATTATTTAATAAGCAAATATCCTTTAAAGTTATTTTTAGCATCAAAATTTTGATTCTAAAGAAATAAAGTTTGCAATTTTTTATACCAAGGTTTTGTGCAAGGGTGCCCATTGAAATTTTTTTTATCTTTTAGTATTAAGGATTCTTAGAAATGAACCTCAAATACATTGAATCTTGAGGAAAAAGTCATACTTATAGAAACCCATCCATAAATATTGGAAAGTTGATATAGAGATGCTTATATTGATTAAGATAGTACATGTTATTTCTTTTCACCTCTTTTTTTAATTCTAATTTTAGATTTGACATGCAAAAGAAGAATTGAAAGACTTCAATTCATTTTCAAATTTTTAACATCATGATCAAACATTATACTATTTTAATCTACATTTTATATTGTTGTGTTTTCTTTCGTAAGTGATCCATAACACATCTAATTTCAAATTGTATGACTACAATCAAACAAAAATTCATACAACTTAACAAACCTTCAACTCTCAACTCTTTGTTGAGTTTAGAGCAAACTCCAAGGAGCTTGAAAAAAGCCTTGTTGAGTTTAGAGCAAACCCCAAGGAGCTTGAAAAAAGCCGTGGGCATTTAGGGTGATTTAAAGGACTTTGGTGGAACAAGTTGCACCCCCACTAACTATCAAAGTAAATGCCCAATCTAGTAGCATTAGATGATATTTGAGGCCTCATCAAAGTAAATGCCCAATCTAGTAGCATTAGATGATATTTGAGGCCTCCAAAAGGCTGCGAGTTATTATGCGCAAAGAACTCACCGAATTGTACTACTACTGTAGCAGCAACAACTCACCGAATTGCAAAGAACTCACCGAATTGTACTACTACTATAGCAGCGACAACTCACCGAATTGTACTGTAGCAGCAATTGGGCATTTACTTTGATGAGGCTTCTTTGATGAGGCCTAAGGCTGCAAGTTATTATGCGCAAAGAACTCACCAAATTGTACTACTACTGTAGCAGCGACAACGCAGCCATGTCAGTTTTCGAAAAAAAAAATTTAATTCAACTTTTTTTTGCATTCTAAGAACTATTTTTTTTTTAATTTTTTAATTTTTTTCCTGACAGTTGGCAACGCAGCTGGCGCAGCTGGATGATGTGGTTGAGACCCAGCCATGTCAGTTTTCGGAAAAAAAAATTTAATTCAACTTTTTTTTGCATTCCAAGAACTATTTTTTTTTTGAATTTTTGAATTTTTTTTCCTGACAGTTGGCAATTCCCTCGTTGCAGGGGAACAACAAGGAAACACGCCTAAAACGGCCCTCTGCATGTCTCAAATCTCTTCATACAGTATGAAGAATGGTAGTGCTGAGAGATAGTAAAACCCAAGCTCTCTTCTGTTTCGCTTGTTTCCATTGAAGAGTCTTCTTCAATGTCCCATCGACTCCCAATATGCTTCCATTTGGCCTGTACACCCAAGGCAGAATCTCTGGATACAAGATTTTCGATCCCCTAAGCAAGGCCACTGCAAATTTTCATCAAGTGTCAAGTTGTCAACCCTGTTCCAAGCTTATAAGGTCACACTTGTTAAAAGAATTTTTCGTGGCATGTTTTAAAGCATCAAAATGGTGGCATCCAAATGCACAAGGCTCTAAATTTTACAATTCGGGTAGACCTGATGATCCACAAAGTCATCTGAAAAACTTATGCACACAATCTGCTAAGGTAAGTAACTTACCCAAAACCAACATTTGCTCCCAAAATCAACACTATGTACTACTGTTGTTATACATTTTATGTCCCTATGCGTAGAGTTCTGGTACACAATGTTATTCATCTTAAATTTTTTGGTGGTTTTCAGGTTATCAGGTAAATTTGCCTTATCCTAAATTTGCCTGTGATTCTGACTTAAGAATAACGCTGGATCAATGCTAGATAATGCTGCAAGGAACTGAAGGAAGACACTTTCCTGTCGAGGTTTGCTGCTTCGGCAGCAAGTCGGCAACTCACTTTTTCCATCTTGCGTGGCCTCGACCTTCTGCGGCTTCTGCTGATTGTAGCCAAAGCCAATAGCATGAGGACCGTGTTGTAACCATAAATTCAAACATAAGCCACAGTTTGGCAAATCTGTATGACGGATACCACTCGAACTCCCACTGCTGAAGCACTCATCTTCATGTCAGGTATTGGAGCAGCTTTATCTGAAAAATTCCTGCTTCCTGCTCTTTTTGTCAGGCTTTTCACATTCTGGAATTCCGACCATCGTTTTGTTTGGTAACAGGGTCCAGAGTCACAGGCAAATTTAGGGTAAGGCAGAATCAGGTTTGATGTTGAAGGCAGAATTTGATTTGATAAGGTAGGTACACCCAAAACCGCCACTTTTTGCTACTGAGCCTGTTTTCTATTATTAGACAGGTCAAATTTTCATATGTTCTTGTTGGCGAGTGAAAGGAGGTTCCAACACACCAGAGAACGTGGCATTTGGATACTGTTTGCAAAAGTTATTAAGGAACAAAGTTTGGTTCTGAAAGTGTTTATTCCACATAGGTACAGAACTAATTTTGGAGATGTACATATAGTATAGATGGCGGTTTAAGGTCAGTGGCACATTTGGGTGTACCTACCTTACTTGATGTTGGAATTACAAGTTTCTCAATTTTTCTTTCAATTTTTTGGCACACGAACTATGAAGAGGGGATTTTGAAGCCAAGTTTGTATTGGTATAAGGTAAAACAGCCCATTGTGGTTAGAATGAGGAGTTTGACATCATCTTGTTGTTGAAATTTTTCAATTTTTTTCCCACATTAGTACAAGTGTGAGAAACAACAAGTGAAATTGAAATTAAATTTTTTTGACAAAGTATGAATTCACTAGGAATTTCTGAAATGTTCAGCCCAAAAGAGTCTGTAGACTACCTTAAAACTAACAAAATCTGAATTTGTAATGCTCATCTCACTACCTAATGCAGTCACAATATTTTCTATTACAGAAGGTCAAAAAAGTCAATTTTTAAAATGAACTTCACACTAAAATATTAGAAGTTCCTAATGAGGTCAGTGTTCACTCCATTGCTGTCATGTAAGACATGCATTGTGGCCCACATCTCACATACTCAAAAAAATCCACAATGGGTCATTTTCTAGGCGACTGCAATGGGTCATTTGACCGCAATGGGCTATTTTACCTTACATGCTTGGACTTTAGTATCAATACTAATAATGGTACCAATAGCAAGTATCCTACTCCCCTTGGTATTGGTTGGGACAACTATGAGGCAACTATTCTAGTGATACCTAGGATAAATACTTAGGTCAACCTCATATATCCTACCAAGATCATGCATTATTGGTATATGGAAAGTATTTGAAATTACAAAAAAATATCTAGGACATTTGTCTTCGTTTGAATTTGTTTCCCTCGTCTCCAATACCAATGCATATATTAATAATAAAAAGTGCAATACCTACACAAACTCTATACGGAATCTAGTATCATAATGGAGGCAATTCCTTTATCTAGTTCTCTATTAGGGTTATTATTTAGTAAATGGTAAAGAAAATATAAAATTTTGAATATTATTTTGATTTGTTTTTTATACACTCAACTTTAAGTATGGAGAGTGTGATTGGGGACACTAGTACTAAGAGGTCTTTTTGTGGGAAATTCTTAAGCTAATTTCATGCTTCTTGGATAGTTATGTAATTGTTAGAATGTAAGCAATGGGTATTTGGTAGTGAGCATTTGTTCAATTTAAATTTCCAATTATTTTTTATTGTAGAATATTTGTCCTTTCCTTGTAGAAATTTGGCTTCAAAAGTTATCTATTTTGACAATGATTAAATTCCAACATGTACATGACAAGCTGTGTTTTCACTTGTAGATTTACAAACCATTTAATTTCTTCACTTTTGAATAGTTAAAAATTGAGAATATATTATTAATATGCATCTAAAATAAAAAGTATCTAACGGAGGGTCTTGGTACCAAATAGTTTACTATATTCATTTCAAAGTAGCATCCATTTAGGTTTAGTTTATATATTTGGTCACACCATTGAGTTGATGTGCATTTTAGAATGTTGTGAATCTACAATTAAACATTGGCATCTAAAAACTATTGTATCAATTTTTGATTTACTACCATAAGGTGCTAAATTTATTAGATCAAATTATAACTTTGACTAGTTGCAAAAGTTTACTTGCTATATGTAAAGGTAGTCTAGCAAATGATTTGAAATTCATATTAAAGGTGCTATTTTTTCTTAATTAATCTTCTTGTCTAGTATTTGTGGCACTTGTGGTAATAATTTCTTTACATGTCTAAGAGAGGATGTAATAAAGCAAATTGCCATATGTTTTTATATTAGAAACCATATCCAAATGATGTTGAGATATCCTAACATATACAATATACAAAATCATTGTCATATTTTAGATAGTTTCTTGGATATTCTTCTTTGGAGAGAATCATGTTACATGCAATCAATTACATGGTTAAAAGAAAAGTCAATCATAAATCCATTGCCCTTTTTTCCTATGAACATAGTTGATATTGTCTTTACAACCTTTGAAGTGTTGTTGATTGAAATATCAGTACACTAAAGTAACCTAAGTTACAAATAATTTTGAAACAATTAATATCTTAGGGAGAAATAAGGCTCTAGAGATTTTACAATCAAACTTTCTACTCAAGTTGACAATATTTAGTCTCTATATAATGATGTTGTTAAGTTGTGTTTTTAAAACAATGGAGATGTGATTTTTTGTTCAATACTACATGTACCTTTGAATGTAGGTTTCATCCCCTCTTGCCTCCCATTGTCCTTCCTCTTGGATATAGTCTCATTCTTAAATAAGGCAAAGTAGGAAAAAATCTTTAAAGTTATTCTTTTAAATTAGTCCCATTTTGCAAAATAGAAAGCTTATAAAATAAAGCCACCCTCTAATGCTAAGTAAATAAAGATAGACAATTAAGTTGGCTTTGTCTAGTGCATTTTGTTTCCAGAAATTTAGAGTTATTATGTATAATGCTAATGTTATGGTTACTTTTATAATGGATAGTTTTCAATCATCAAATAGCTTTGATTACTTATAAATTCAATATTTTATATTCAATGATAGTAAATTTTATCATAGATTGTCAAGTAATGTAACTCTATTTATTCAGATTTTACTATTTAACTCAAAAATGTAAAAACTAGTCACATTTTTTGCAATTTCAATTATATTGTTTGCACAATTATATAATTTTATCAATAATAAATTTTTTTAAATTTTAAATAGTTGAATAATATGATTTACTAGAAATAAAAAATAATGTGGTCTCATTTGAATGTGAAATGTTCATCATCGGTATATAGAAATATATGAGATGTTATTATTCAATACAAATACAAAACATTACCAATCAAAATTTAGTGTTTCATTGAAGAATGGTATTATTGTTAAATTATCATTTTTTTAAGGATTGTTGTGATGGTACCATAGCTATAAACCTAGCTAGATTAGCAATAGCTAGGCTTTTTGCAATGTAATTATTTTTTAAAAATTGTTTCTACACATAAAACTCATATAGGTCTATTGTTTTTTAGAAAACAAGTGCAAGTTGGTGAAAGGTCCTATGATCTCAATTTTTTGCTTATTTTTTGAAAAAATTCTCAAAAATATGATTATATATTAGTTAAGATTTTATTTGCTTTCAGACTTTCAACTCAATTTTTTAATATGAAAATATTAAATTCAAAATCTAAATTGAAAAAAGTTTGAGTTAAGAAGATTCAAATTGTTATGGCCCTAAGTGATAAGGTGCCCAACAAAATTTCTTTCCACTTTAAGTACTAATATTTTATCATTTATGTGGTCTAAATTTTAAAAATTTCTTTCACATATTTAATACTCCCTCTGTTCTAAAATGATCTTTCTATTGACCAATAAAACAACTCCAAGTAGTAGTTCCCCTATATCCATGTAATCATCAATCAAAAAACAAATAAAATGACTAAAGGGGTCAATCAATAATGTTCATTCTTATTTTTGCATCTCTTTGAATATTGCCCAATTGAAGGTGATTAAGCTTTGGGAAGCAAAACAAAGGGCTACATATGATCTTGGACATATACTAAATGCATACAAAAAAACAACTCTCAAAACCTACTTTTCAATATTCCATAACTACGCTTTGGAGAGGGCTCCAAAACTCAAAGTTTTAAAAATGCTAAGAGTGCACCAAATTCTACTTATAGCACAAAATTGTTTTTTAAAATGTTATTTTTAGCCTCAATCCAAAACGTTTTGTCCAATAGAAAAATCATTTGGGATGGAAGTAGTAATAGTCTAATGCAAAATCCCATGGTTCAATATATAACCAAAAAAAAAACATTTTTTCTCTTTACGCTAAAAATTGTAGTTTAACTACTAAATGTCCAAGGCACCACCATTTGGTGTTGACAAAACTTTCAAGTTAAATAAAATTTTACCAAATTACTACTTTTAAAGTCTATTTTGAGCATAAAAAATTTGATGTAAAAAATAAATGTTTACAAATCTTCTATTCAAATTTTATAGAAGGGTGTCAATAAAAATCTTAGTTCAATAGTATTAAGGGCTTTTTGAAATGAGTTTCAAACTGCATTGTATTTTGGCAAAGGAATCACACTAGAAATTTATTAAGAAAAATTTTGGAATGGATTTTGAGAAGTTGTAAATTGATTGTAATAAAAATGTGTTATATTTTTTAAACCTCATATATATATATTTTATAACCTCATTTTAAATTTGACATACGAAAAAAATTGATAGACTTGAAATCACTTTCACAAATGATGCAATCAAACATTGTAAACTTTTTATCTATGAGTGACATTGTTGTATTTTCTTTCTCTATGTAATCTACCACACATCTTGAATTGGTACAATTAATCATTAGTTAAAAAAGTGAAGAAATTCATAAATACACAACACAAAATAAGGACAATTTTTTACATTTACCTTTGGCTAGGGCAATGAGAGGTTCATAGTGCGTTTCCATCAAGTAATTAGAGCTCTTGATTTGAATGCTCTTGTGGATTTCCATTGGGATTCAAGCTCTGATTGTATTTCCATCATTCCTTCCAACTTCTAATGCTTCAGCTTCAGGAAAATGGAGTTGGAGGTCTAAACATTGGGTTAGAGGAGGATAAATTCAAGGAAAAGACTTTGGATTGCTTCCTATAGGAGCCACACTTTATTCCATCCTTTGACCCAATTCTATGCAAATGAAGTCCCCACATTCATTTCAGAGTAAGAATTTAGGAAGGCACATGATATCTTATCACCTAATCCCCCTCAAAATAAGAGATCATATACTTTCTTATATTCTCTTGTTGAAATGAATGTAGGGATTTCATTTGTACACAATTGCGTTAGGGAATAGAATAAGATGCAACTACTTTAAATGTGAAGCCGTGTGAAAGGCTTGACCATGAAGGCCTTGACACTACCATAAGTTTAGTAAGTGGCCGAGCAAATTATGAGCAACTAGCCGGCTAGCACGTTCACCTAAATCCTATTGCAAGCTAACAAGGTAGCAAGTTCATCTACACCTATTTTCACACACACGCAATGGGAACCCACATGAGGGTCCAAATCGAGCTAGAGTGTCCAACACAACATTGTTAACTAGGGGGAATCCTTTTTTGTTAGAGGAAAGATAATTCCCCCTTAGATGCCTGGGAGAACATTACATTATAATCCTAGGCATCTAATTGACTTGGTGGAGGATCTTGAATTTGCCTTAATTGGACAGATCACTCATTTTTCTTGTTCATAGCACTATGTCACACTTATTGCGATACCACTTGGTTCGTTCCTTTGCTGGGGGCTCCCCTATTGGAGGGAGAAAAGGGACCTCAGGAACCGTTAATAATGTTATGAAGCTCCTCTCATTCCTTGGCCCCCTTTATGGGATAAAGAGCTTCATGACTCGAGTGAAGATCGCTTTCTGCACTTGCCAACGTAAGCTTAGTAATCAACTGTAGAAACCAACTGATGGGCTCTCTGCCCAACAACTGAAGCCTGAAGGTTCTCCTTCTAGAAGCATCGAGAACCGCCAAGGCTGACGTAAAGTCTCCCCGTCTGGTCGTAGGTCAAAGCTGCTTAAGGGTAAGTAGCTCTGTCTGTATTTGCAGTTTTTCCGCAACCTACTGTAAGCAAGCTACAGTACAGTTCAGGGGAGGTTCCTTTTTTAGGGTTCCAATTATACCCAGACCGAGATTACGTCCGTCCTGCCTCCTTGGTGGCTACAGTACAGTATGGCGGGGTCAACCTTCGGGATGCACAAATTCAATTCCGGTTCAAATATCTCGGCGTTCCTCGTCTCCTTCTCCCGATCGGCGCTGCAAATGTGATCCCGCTTCCTTGGATGTCTCTTTGAAGAGACCAGGGGTTGCGCACATTGGTGCATTTGATCTGTCGAGGTAGTAGGGCGGAGGTTTTTGATCGGGCGTTGTTTTGATTTCTTTCGGAAATGGAACTTTGAGTGTTCGGTTTTTGTGATGTGGAGAGGGGTTTGAGTTTGAACGGAGGGTTAGGGCAAGCTAGGTGGTGGTGGTGGTGTTTGCGATGCAAGCGTCGGCGTCATGGAAGGCTTTGCTGGAGGTGACGAAGACAGCGTGGACGCAGAACGAGTTCCCGTTGGCGTGGGGAACGGACGTGTTAACGTGCGTCCACGAGGAAGGGCTGGGATTGCCGAGTGTGGAGCTGGCGCAGGTGCTGCTGCACTGTCTGTCCATCAATGCTTCCTCGCATGGGGGTCCTCCCCCTGCGGCCACGCTCTGGAGCTACATTCAGCACGCCATGTCGAGCCAGATGGTCTCCGCTCTTCACATGCTCGCTCTCTTCACCAGCAGGTCTGTCCCTCAATCTTTCCCCATTTTTTTTAACTTAGTCCCTTCCTTTGTCAGCGGATTATATTTCTTGAACTTTCTTGGGCTGTCTGTCTTCAGCTGGATTTCAGTAAAATTAGGGCTACTTTCGATTGCACAGGTCAATGCAACAAGCTTGAAATGTGAACTGACGTCATGTGCAAAGTATTAAGGAGGTAGCAAGCTTGGAATAATCCATAATCCGTTGTGTTTATGACACCTTCTGAAGCATTTGAAGGAACAAGTGTCCAATCCAACGCCAAGGGGTAGCTTGAAACCTTGAGATCACACGTATTGTAATCTCAAGTATTTTTAGCAATCTAATGTGGCCTATAGTCCATTGTGTTCTTGAATTGCATAGGTTGAAGCAAGAAGAGTGCAATAACATTTTAAGATTTGAACCAATGCTGGGCAACTAAGGGTGAAATAATGAGCTTAAAGTTCGAACCATTATCATGCGCAACTATGGGTGAAATAACAAGCTTAAAGCAATCCATGACATTGACGACACCTAATGATGCATATGAAGTAACGAGTGTTCAATCCACCTTAGAGTGGTAGTAGAAACCTTGTTGTCTCAACAATTTTAACATTCCAAATTGGGGTCTAGTAAGAGTCACCTGGTATGCCCATTCTTGGTACTTAGGCTAGTGCAAGGTTGACATTGAACAAAATGAGATCAAATAAAATTTGCAAATAAAGTTTGCACCAATCGGGGTGTAAGATTTCTTGTTATCCCAAGCTTATTGCTTCGACAGGTGTACTTTAAAGTGGTCCTAACAGTAAATTTTTGTAATGGCTTCTCGACTGAGCGCTTTTCTCCTGTGCCGGTTTTTTTTTATGTGTAGGATCCTACCCACTCGCCAACAGCAACCTGAAATGTACAAAATGTACTTGAATCTGACAAGCACCTACGCCTTCTGTCTGTCATCCACCAAGATCATGCCATGTCGGGACAGGTGATTAATTGAAATCTCCTCTTTCCGTTAACCCCTTTAACCCCTTATGGACCAAGAGGCTCTAATTTGGTTGCTTTAGCAGTTTTAACCCCTTAACGCCTCAATCCTTTTTTGAATTTTTGCACATTTTGGCATATATCTTTGTACAGAAATACCATTTACTGCAATTTCATGAAATTGGTCATTAAGGAAGGTTGTCTTTTCAAGATTCAAGTGTTACATTGGATGAATGAGGAGTTAGTTGGACAAAACAGCGCCTGCAAGCCCTCTGTTCATCGTCCAGAATATGGACGTCGGAGCGCTTAAGGAGCAGGATATGTGTCATATTTTATTTGTTCTTTGACCAACACATACAATGGTCTTCATTGATTCTAATTTTAACTTTTGACTCCATCTGAAAGATTTTTTTTCTACAAAATAATCCATCAAATACAGAACCACGAATCATTGGTCCTTTAGGGTTAATTAAGCAAGTGATAATTTTTTTCACTTTAGAATGGACCAACAGTTTTCATAGCTGTTGGTTTGGTGCAGGATTGTGAAGGCTGTGGACGAAGCCCTACAATTATCTGAGACTCCCGATGCGCCCATAACAGAGGTAGGGGTGGTGATTGTGCATTTTCTGTTCGCTCTCGTGGCACGACTGGCGGAGGCCGTGTATGAGGATTGGATATCCAACAAAGGTTCCATGCATAGTCAAATGATGGGGGGGTTAGGGGTAGCTGGTCATGATGAAAAGCTGGAAATGGGTTTGGAGCAGCTGCGAAAGAATAACAGCTTGGCAGCAGTGCACCTCATGGCTAAAATCATGGAGAACAAGCGCACTGCAGGCCTGCTTCGGATTGCTCGACGGAACTTGTGAGTAACACAGCTTTCTTAGCGATTTCATTTTTTAATGTTCTACTCGTGCGTATTGTGAATCTGACTAGGTAATGTCAATCAAGGTCATGCTTATTAAAAAGAATTTGTAAGTTAGTACTTACCAGGCATTTTCAGTATCAAGGATCAAATTTTGGTTGTTAGTAAAAAATGCCATTTGCAATGGGATTATGTGCAACTGTAGGATCCTACTTGAAGATCATGCTATGTTTGTCCTTCCCTACAATTTTCAGGGTTCTAATTACGAATAGGTCCTAGCAATCAAAGCACTGCTTTTTCAAATTTCACTTCAGATTTCAGCACTGCTTTTTGACCATGATATTTAGTTTGCTCTGTCTCATTGGTTGTAAGTACAATTAAGAAGGCTAGCATTATGGGTTCTAACCCTCCTCTCTAATCCTCCTCCTCCCAACTATCGGGACTCTACCATAATATTTTGCACTGGCATTATGGTAACGGAATTAAGCCTGGTGGGACAGGCAGGACCAATGGACTTTATTTGTGCAAAGGTTGCAACGTCTGGAATCGCTGACCAATGATCCTTCATCAATGGCACCCAAGGAGGCTATGGAGGCTTTGGGACAATTAGCCAAGGCCATCCAACAAGGCCTACGTCAGGAGTGGCGCCCCACGCAGATGCCAGTGGTTCGGTCGTTGCTGCCGATTTCATCTCGATCATGGTCTTTCGGCAATGCAGGTAGTGTATTTCGTGTTCTCTGTTCTCTGTCCTTTGCGGTGCTCTCATTTTCATTTTTTTATTAGGCTTGTTGTCTCATGCTTTCCTGAACATTCTAGAGAGCCCTTGCTGAGCACCCTCTGAGCTGGCATGAAGAGGAATTCCTGTGACCTGGAGCTTTGCGAAGTTGGGCTCAGTTTGAACAAGTGAGGGGTCCTCGAGCCAATGAGCCATTCTCTTCACATTTGAGAGTATGTCCGAGCTTTAAGTTTGCTCGATGTGCTCTGATTTGGTATCACTTCGCTATGAATCACTTTTAACTGGTACTGTTCTCAAAACGTGCCATGTCACTGCTGCTCAAGAATGTTATGGTAACATTTGTGGCAGGTGGGCTGGGCTGCAGTTCACCTTGGCTTCCATTCGATATCTACATGGAAGCTGCTATGGAAGGACGTCGTCTTTGTTCAACTTCCAATGCAGATAATCTGGCTGGTTAGCACTTTCTCTCCCTACAGGTTTCACTTGTTCAGTAAAACTGCTTGCCGGTGCATGTTTTGAGCGCGACATGAAATTGTGTCTCGGTTGCAGATGTGATGAAGTCCATGCAATCTGTACATAATGCGAACTGGGTGGATTTATTTCTGGGGCTGTGGACAGCAGCTTTGCGCTTAGTGAAAAGGGTATGATGTTGTCTTACAACCGAGCTCTTTTGTTTATTCTTCAGTTCGAGTTGCGTTTTTTGTCGGTGCTCTTCACTACATGGACACTTGAAAATAACCTCATTAGTTTTGCACTCGTTCATGCAGGTTACTGCTAATGTAGTATTGAATTTACAGGTTTGAGCTTGGGACCAAGTGTTATGGAAGATCCTTTTCAATTAACGACTTGCTAATGATTATTATTTTGGTTCATGATCGTGCAGGACCGTGAGTCTTTTGAAGGGCCAAATCCACATGTGGAATCTCGCTTGTGTATGCTGCTCTCTATTTTGCCAATTGCATCAGGAATTGTGATTGATGAAGAAGAGAAAGGGCAACTGCACCCCGAGAGTTTATCTGGAGATCTCAAGGAAAGAAAAGTTGTAGGAAGTCGACGCGCTGCTCTGGAAACTTGTCTGCAGGTCCTTGGCCAGTTTGAGTCTCTTTTGGTTCCTCCCACTGTGGCTGTTACTGCTGCAAATCAAGTGGCTGTGAAGGTGGCTGCCTTTATAAGTAGTGGCGGGCAAACGATGAGTGCGGATATGAGCTCTGGAAAATCTGCAGGTCTGTAAGTACCGGTGAACAGAGTAGGCTTTTTTGGTTGTTTTTGGTTGTTTCTGTGCACTTCTCTACATAAGCTTTTATTCCATGTTCATTTCAACATGTTATGGATAGACTGTAGGAGTCACTAGCTTCAGTTCTCTTGCAAGCTATTAGATCTTAGATTTCAAACTAGTGGAAAACCAAATCTTCTTAGGTATTCTAGAAAACCTAACCGCATTACAATTGTCAGGGTTAATGTTAGAACTGGTTTAAATGTCGTTTGAACTAACAGGATTTATCGTGGCTAGATTTTTAGAATATCTCTTGCCACGGGTGGTTTCCACTAGTGAGATATGGAGGGTGTGATTGAATCATTATTTTCCAATTCGTTGTAATGCGGGGCCTGATATATGACTGGACGCTGATTGAAAGCTAGCTCTATACAGGTATTCTATATTTTCTCATGTTGACCAGATACAGCATCAAGTACTTTTTCTCCTGACTAGTATGCATATTTGACTGTGCATGATCAGTTGGAACCATGCGGCACTTGATCGTGGATGCATGCGTAGCCAGGAACTTATTGTCCAATTCCGCTTACTTCTGGCTTGGAACCGGAGGGTCAATGGGTAATATTCCCGTGGTTCCTTCCCAACCGTCTCCGTGGTCAGCATTTATGGATGGGGCACCCCTCTCAACCTTGCGAACTGCACTGATGTCATATCCTGCTGGAAGGTATACTTAGTGATACCAATTCGTGAATCTGCAACATGTTTTTATTAGTATCATGGGAGAACAAATGGTTATACTCACTTTGGAAGCATTGAACGCAATCCTCTGTCCAACTTTTGATTACTTACCAAATTCATATGTGTGTTACTGGCTCAAGATCATTTCTATGTTTGAAAGTGTTGTAGAGTTGGAGAAGATCTATAAGACAGCCATTATTGGTCCTGAAGAGGAAAGGGCAGCAGCAGCTAGCATCCTGTGTGGGGCCTCACTTATTCGCAGCTGGACGGTGCAGGTCTGTGCGAGACCCTGTCAGCATATTTATTACTCTAATTTTTGAAACTAGTGTTGTAATTTAGGAAAGTAATGACCGGATGAGACCAGAAGTTGTCGTTTAAGGGCTAATGTGCATGATGTAATCGAGGATCATGCTCAGAGACATGCTTCTCGAGACGTTATCCCCAATTTTTTTTGACACGGGTGTAGATGTGACAGGAACATGCAGTGCATTTCGCAGTGCAATTGTTGTCTCCACCGATTAGTGACAACTGGGGTGGAAACAGGGAAGGGCTCCTTGCGCATGCACCCATGCTGTATGCTGCACTTCAAGCCATGGCAAATGCTGATGCACTCAACGTACTCTCCTTATTTGGCATGGTACTACTGAAATTTCTTATTCCTCTTGTGTTATTTATTGATTCTAATGGGGTTTGTTTCAATCTACAGGATCTCAATCGATTCGTTTCTTTGCCTCTGTTCTTATCTATCTGTTTCGTTTGATGTCTTTCTTCACGTTCATTTGATTTGACTGAGAAACTAAGAGTGGTAGTTACAGTTCCCTGAAATGGCAGCATCTCTTTTGCCTATCTGCGAGGTATTTGGGTCCATCACAAACGCAAAACCGATTGCAACAAATATGGGAGAGGAGCTCTCAGCTCATCAGTTATTCACTGTGGCCTTCCTTCAACTTGTTAAGCTGTGGAAGTTTCACCGACCTCCTCTGGAGCATTGTCTACTGGGTTGTGGAGCTGGACTTGGTGCGGACTTGAGCCTTGATTACCTCCTGCAGCTGCGTAATATTCAGTTGGCTTCTCCTACCTCCTACAGGTTGGCCAAGCAGCGTATGCAATTGCCTGGGTTAACTTACCCTACAAGCGGTGTGGTAACACTAGACTCTTTCCCCCGGCTTCAGCTTTGGTACCTGCAGCACCAAGCTTGTATATCTTCGACAGTCTCGGTAGTTCGAAGTAACCCAATGCATCAAGTGGGAGATCGCCTGCTAGCCCTGATGTTTAAGAAGGTCAATAAGAGTAACTCTGCTACTACAACAGGGCTTTCTGGAAATGCCTCTGGTCCAAGTGAAGACGCTGCTGGCAGGCCCATTTTGTGTGCATGGGATATTATTGCTGCTGTTCCTATCACGTTGGAGTATGCGCTCACAGCTTGTTCTCATAGCAATCTTACTCCTCGTGAATTAACTACAGGTATATTTGTTCCTTTCAGTAAAATTAGACTGTTTCAGGAAATTTTAGACGATATCATGGATAGATCTTCGCCATGATTCATTGGGAGGTCTCCGTATGGTCACATCGATCATACGGAGGCTTTCTTATGCATCCTAGAGGGGGCCTACCTACGTATCTCAGGGGGGCCTTCGTGTAAGCACTTCAACTATAGGGAGATGTCTGCATGAATTATGGAGAAGATTCTCATTATGATGTCAAAGTTCTTGAAGCAGTCTAATTTACTGAAAACCTTGATCAACGTGCTTGCTATACAATTTATGCTGTTTGAGTTATTTTTTAAAATTCTGAGTTGATAGTGATACATTTGTTTATTTGTGCTCAGGGCTTCGGGAACTGGTAGATTATCTTCCAGCATCTATTGCGTCTATTGTGAGCTATTGCTTGGCGGAAGTCACCAGGGGGCTATGGAAATATGCATCAATGAATGGCCAGGACTGGCCTAGCCCTGCTGCTAATCTTCATTCCATACAAGGAGAGGTGAAGGATATTTTGGCAGCTGCCGGCGTTCATACTACAAATCCAACTGGTAATGAGTCACGGCACTACACTTTCTTGTCACTCTTGGTTGCTCCAATACTATCTTTCATACCACGTCAAGCCTTCATTAAAATTCTATAGTATTCATATGCTCAAATATGAGCGCCAGAGATAAAACCAACTCTTACTTTTGTACTGGTGCACAGTTGATACTGTGAAGTTTCAACAGGGCGTTCAGTAATATTTTGACTGTTTCAGGTTCTTTTAGACAATATTCATTGGGAAGTCTTCCTTTGATCACAGTGATCATGCAAAAGCCTCCCATTTTCCATGCCGAGGCCTCTGAATGAACACTGTGACCATAAGGAGATCTCCTCAAGAATCATGGTGAAGATTCTCTTTATGTTGCTTTGCAGAAATTCCTGAAAGTCTTGGTTTACTTAAAACCTTGTTCTCTTCTCAGCCTTACGATCATCTTCGCCCAACCACTGTCTTGTTTGAACAGGTTTTGGGGGAGGAAATGCGCCAGTGTCACTACCTCTACCTCTGGCTGCTCTTATAGGCTTAACTATCACGTTCAAGTTGGACAAGCACGGAGACACAGTGCTAAGTGTTGCAGGTCCAGGACTCGAGACTTGCTCAAGCGCAGGCCCGTGGTTCAGCATGCACGTAGTTGCAGCCTTGTGGTCTCAGAAAGTAAAGAGGTGGCATGACTACATTGTTTTTATGGGCTCAATACACGTATTCAAGCAGAATAAGTCAGCTCTCTTGCAACTCCTGAAGAATTGCTTCGCCGTGACCCTCTCCACTGCATCAGCCCCCGGGTCCAAGTTGCAGGTGAATGGCGGTGTGGGAGCGCTTCTGGGCCATGGCCCCTGGTCTGCATATGCTCCAGGCATACTATACCTTCGGTCCTACAGTATGTTGCACGACATCATGTTTTTGAGTGACGAAACCTTGCTATTAGTCACCGACGCAGTCAGAGAATTGGGAACACAGGGTGATGTAGATGCAGTGACACGGTTACGGTGTGTTCAAGCGTCCATGCCCAATTGCCTGTCAAGGGCAGTGCAAGCCTCTTCTTTAGGAGCCTCCTTGCTTTATGTGTCTGGAGGGACAACCTTGGTGGCCAAGCTATTCACTGAGAGCATTCCAACATGGTTCTTAGCCAAAGGGACTCAAGGTTCAAGTGGTTTGGTTCTACAGGGATACGCCATAGCTCATTTTGCTATTTTGTCGGGGGCTCTTGCTTGGGGTTTGTCTACGTCCTCAGGTACTGAGAATTCAGGGATACCTCTGACGATGCGGCGACACCATGTGTTGGGTTTGCATATGGAATTTTTAGCTTCAGGTTTGGGTGGGGATTTGGCAGTGAGTTGTGAGCAGATGCTGTGGAGATCGTACGTGGTGGGATTTTTGGCGCTTATGGTTACTTGTACACCAACATGGATATTGGAGCTCAAGATAGGGACTTTACGGAAGCTGGCCACAGGGTTGAGATTTTGGCATGAACATGACTTGGCCGTTGCTTTGCTAGAACGGGGAGGGCCGTCCGCCATGGGAGCCGCTGCCGAACTTACTCTGGGTTAGACTTGTACATTCTGGGATCCTGCTTCTGTACATGCGATCATTTTTCTATTTATCTCTCTTCTATTGTTTCTGGTACTTTTCTTGTGGATGTCTTGTCTGTCACACGCTACGTAACATTGCCTTAATCATGTAATAGGAGCCAGAAAGTCGCTTGTGAATGGTCGAACAGCTGTTTTTCATATGCTTTTCATCCAGTTTTGCGTTCAAACTATGTATATCCACTTCATTAAGTTCAAGTCAAGTTCACTGTCTTCTCATTTTTATTGAAAATATTCTATTATCAAAAAATGGTATATGGAGTGTGTGTATTTGAGCAAATCTTAAACTTGATTTTTTTTCTTTAGAGCTATTAAGTCTATTTTCTACTTCGAAAATTTTGAAAAATTTCTCTACATTGTTGGGCCTCAACTTCTTTTAAGGGTTAACATCAAAATGGGCTTGTGACTACAAATTTCAAGTCTTATTAGTGTGCCTTGTGCCATTGCAACAATCAAATCAAAAGTTATTTTTTTATTTTTTTATTCATAAAAACTTTGAAATCCAATATCTTTCACATTGTAAATCCAAACACCACAAAACAAAGTCCATGCATCCCTTTTGATAGAGAGCTTTTCAATAGTATCAAAAATGCAACTAAAGGGTGCATGGTTCTAGAGATTTTGTTGTAACAAACAAAACAAATAGCCTCAGTGTACCTTGTGCCATTGCTAAAATCAAAATCAAAATCATTTTTTAATTTTGAATTAAAGTGTATGTTTGGTGTCCAATGGATGACAAAGAATCTTAGTATAGAAGAGAGAAGTGCAATTATTCATCCTTGGAATTTTGTGTGAAAAGGAGAAATTTTCTACAATACTTTGACTTCTAATGAGTGCTTTTGGATTTTTTTTAGACCAATGATTCTCATGGTATCAAAATGGATGATTTCCACAGTCACTAGTCTGTCATTTAAGGGTTAAAAAATAACTCTAAAATCCATAAAATCTTTTACACTATAGGTCCAAATACCATGAAACAAAGCTTATGCACTCCTCCCAGAGAGCTATTTAATAGTAACACCAAGAACACCACCAGGAGATGTACAATTCTAAAGATGTTACATTAATAAACAAAACAAACAAACAAATCAAAACAAACATCTTCTCAAGGTATAAATTGTCTATCATTTTGTTTGCTACCATTTTGTAACTAGATATGAGTGAAAAGTTTTATATTTATTTTTCAAAGATTAACCCTTTAGTGGTCCTCTTCTAGCACTAGCAAGGTAGTGCAAAGAAGACAAATCCGGAAGTGTGCTCTTCTAAGTGCATGAAACAGTTCATCTAAGTGCATGAACCGTTTGATCTTATCTGCTAGTGTGAGAGTCATCGGTGAGAGCAAAAATTAGTGGTAAGAGCCAATCATTGTCTTTGATTTCTACACATTTCATAGGACAATGATTGGCTCTTCTAACATATGAGTTGAGTCATGCCACCAAATTTTCACCAAAAATAAAGCAATAAGGTAGTATGGCCTTAAAGTGCTCTGACTTCCTCAAACCATCTTGTAGGTAGTTGCAGAGTGGATGTGAGGTGATTCTTAAATGGACCTCTTTGGTCCATTAGTGAATTCAAAAAGAATTGTGTTTTGTTTTTTTTAAATTTTATTGCAAGAGCCAATCATTGTCTTCAATTTCTGCACATTTCTTTATAAGTCACAAGGGGACAGGTTTTGGGACAACTACAGTCACAAATAGTGCCTGTGACCTGAATCTTTGAAAATTCATAAGTAATTCAAAAATGCTTGAAAAAATACGAAACTACTTGTGTTGTGTTCTGCATCTATTTTTCTTTCTCTGAAAAATGAGCTGAAAATAATTTTGTCCATGGAAACCTGTGAAAAAGGCGAATCAGACCTTAAAAGGTTGCTTTAAGGACATACTACCTTAGTGCCTGCCGAGGTCAAGAGCTTGCAATGTGCAGCACATAGCGAACCAAGAGAAAGTGAGCTACTTCAAGAATGTGTTGCAGCAATGGTACAAATGAACAGCAATGAAATATGTCATGTAAGGCTTGCCCTACTGTCCAGTCCGAATAAGACAAAACAGCTGATGTTTGCATACTTGTACTTCATGTGGGACATGTTCACAGTTGTTGTTTTAATTAAGGTCATATTCATTATATTGAGACTTTTCGCAGATTTTGAGACAAAATGCTAGATATTATAAATTCATTTACAAAAATAATAATTGAAATAAATGAATTTTGAGCTCCCAGGAATGTGATATGCAGAATGCAATGAGTATGAGGAAGAATGCGAAAGAATGTCTGCATTTGGAGTCACATACGGAGCGTGCATGAACCTCATCAAAATATGTACACTCCTCATAACATAGTAATGGAAGAAATCATGAGTGTTGCACTATGAAGTCCACTAGCATATTCCACATTTCATATAAAATTTACAGAGAGCTCACTCTAGCGGGCGAGCACACTACATGGAACAGTGTATGTATGGGATAGTTTGTGAAGCTTGAAGCATAGGAATGGCCACTTGCATTCAAAACTCTCTACTGAAAATTTGGACGTATAGTAATGGTCCATGCGACTCCGACATGTTGATTGAGGAAGGGATTCTGAAGTATGTATAAGAACTCAAACCTCTGACATTTCTCATCTACTTTTGTAGGCCACTGAACAGTACACTTACCTGGGGTGTACTACAAAGGAAGTTCATGGGTGAGGAGCGACCAAACCCTAATTACCCATTTCTACTTTTTTTAATTATTTTTTAATAAACTATAATTTCAATCTACAATTTTGAGCTTTGTTTAACAATGTCTATAGGTTTCTATTGCCAAAAATTTCAATCCTAAACAACATGTGATATATTGTCTGGAAAGGATTGAAAAATGAACTAAAATGGCATGTTTTTCAACTAAAATATTTACAGAGATCACATCAAGATGACTATTGTATCAATATTCAACCAAAATAAACTTTCAGTAGAAAGCTATTTTATAGAATTTCTTTTTCTTATATAATATAGGGGTGTGAAAGTTATTTTTAGCTTTACAATGTATCTTTTTTCTTTTAAAATTTATAACTAATTATTATTAACTTAAAAAAATATCAATAATTCAAAACATAAACTTTCAAAGTAGGAAAATTTATTTATATTTTTTTAAGAAGAAAAATAAAATTTTAGGATATAATATAGGGGGTCCAAAATTTGGTCGCTCCTCACCTATGAACTTCCTTTGTAGTGCACCCCCCGAGTACACTTAGTGCCGCTTAAACATTTACTACACATTATACCAAAAAGTGATAAAAAAGAACCACAATCAAAATCAACAGTGGTTCTTTTGAACATTGTTCTGTGCAAGTTGACTACATGTGCAATCTCTATTTTTTACAATTTACTGCTTCAATTTTTAGAATTTTGGGGTGTATAATATATTGTTGGAAAGGTATTTTGTACATGCATGTTGCTCATCGATTTGTACAGTACTGATGCAAGCATCCAACGTTCTCAAACTTGTTGCCTTCACTTGCGCAGAAGAAAGTGGCTGCGTTGAAAACAATCACCAGTATGCATGTGAACACCTCCACATTGTGCACAATCCAAGTTTGTCCGTATGTGACCTCTACAAAAGCGACACTTCCTCCGACATGCTGTTTAGACCAATCTGTGAATCCCAAGCTCAACAAGACAAAACTGTGAAACTATTCTTCTTTGCAACCTCCAAGGTCAGTTGAGCTTATATGCAAGTTGTAGTTGGAATTGCAAGTGAGACACTGGGTCCTTCCCGAGCTGCTCCAGGATGACCTTGTTTAGAATGAAGCAGTTGATGACTGATATATCTAAGAGCTAGAAAAATATTTTATGCCTCTAAGTCTGATTAGAATAGCTGCTTTGCAAGTAGTCAACCACATCAATGCTTCGCATGAAATCAAGGTTGTTCTATTGAATAGGATTTCGGGTTTTGGTGTCGAGTTGTCTATCGAGAGTCGCATGTTGTATTGGACGCGTATCTGTCATATTAGACAAGCTCGTAGTGCGGTCACCCTTTTTTCAAGAATTTTCTGTCCTATGTGGAAAGGTGCAACCCACGTTAGCGTAGGTGACCGTGGGTCAAAAACAGTGGGCAACCATGGCTCTAAAGGCTCGGGGCGACTTCAAGTCTAATAATGGGGCAACTGCGGGTCCACGAGGGCAATTGTGGATCTACTAGGGCGATTGTGGGTACCTAGGAGGCAAGTTTGGGTACCAAGGACAACTACAGATACCTAGAGGACAAGTTCGGGTATGAAGGGGCCAATTGTGGATGTATCAAGTCACCTAAACCTAAATCCCTAAACGCACTGTAACCCTATTGCTTAACCAACAGTCATCTTACACGCGATTGTCCTACACATGGTTGCCCTATATATACAATCGTCCCTTTCCTGCAATCACCCCCTCCCAAGGTTGTCCATACTCGCAGTCGTCCAGATGTTGCTATGTAGACCCGGGGGTGCACTACAAAAGAAGTTCATGGGTGAAGAGCAACCAAATTTTGGACCCCCTATATTATATCCTAAAATTTTATTTTTTTTCTAAAGAAAAATATGAATAGATTTTCCTACTTTGAAAGTTTATGTTTTGAATTATTGGTATTTTTTTATATTAATAATAATTAGTTATAAATTTTAAAAGAAAAAAGATACATTGTAAAGCTAAAAATAACTTTCACACCCTTATATTATATAAGAAAAAGAAATTCTATAAAATAGCTTTCTACTGAAAGTTTATTTTGGTTGAATATTGATACAATAGTCATCTTGATGTGATCTCTGTAAATATTTTAGTTGAAAAACATGCCATTTTAGTTCATTTTTCAATCCTTTCCAGACAATATATCACATGTTATTTAGGATTGAAATTTTTGGTAATAGAAACCTATAGACATTGTTAAATAAAGCTCAAAATTATAAATTGAAATTATAGTTTATTAGAAAGTAATTAGGAAAAGTAGAAATGGGTAGTTAGGATTTAGTTGCTCCTCACCCATGAACTTCCTTTGTAGTGCACCCCTCGGGTATGTAGATGCCACCTAGTATCCACATGGCGGCTTGAGTAGGGTAAAAAAGTCAACCTGATTGTTGATCCTATTAGACAGACATGGATTCTAATATTGTGTCGTGTTTGTTGTGTCTGTTGAGTTGTCTGCCAGAACAACCCTGCATGAAATTGGTGTATGTTCAATGAATTGGTGAGATTGCCAAGTTTGTGATAATGCCATCAATTCATCTCAATGCAGTAGGTCACTGTTTTCTAAGAGCTGAGATTGGCAGATAATATGTATACATCATGATAATATGTAGATATCATGAGGAAGGCTTTTCTATCCACAAAACAACAGAAGCTATGTCTTTGCTTGCATGCATTCTCCACACTAAAATTCCTTGGGGTTCCTTCAAAAGTGTCTTCAAATCTAGCAAAGACTTTGACAATCCTAGATAATTGCAACGCACTGTTCCCACACCGAACATGCCTCAAGACCGTAACTCTACAAGTAGCTACACTGACGTGAAGTAATTGTTTGTACAAACTACATGCGCCAATCCATGGGGGCCTATTAATTGCATCACTACTTCATGTGCAGTCTTTGATTCACCTATGGTACCTCCTGCCAATGTCTCTTAGAATAGAAATCCTAGAAAACATTCATGTCTATTTTGGACAATTTCAATTCCATTTCAACTTTAGAATTGCTACACCACCCTCCACAAAAAAACTCAGATGAAAAACTGTCGTCCCTTCCAAGTTACAAAGTTTCACCTTTGTCCATCGTTCCCAAAATGGACACTGGACCACTAAGGGGTTAAATCATATGTCTATGTCATAATTTTTTTTTAAATTTTAAGAAAAATTTGAAATTACTATGATTTTATTAAGAAAAAAATGAAAAAAATTTATATCAAATATATTTGAAAAATCTAGAATTTCCATCTTAGATGTATATAATAGTGCATATTATCATAGTATAAACCAAAGTTACTACTTTAAAATTAGAAAATCAACAAAGTATGGTTATATGCCCAAAGTTTTATTGAAATAAAATATTGAAATTTATGGATTTTTCAAAATTTTCTATTGGAGTAAAAACTAAACTTAATAAGTTTCATTTTAATACATGGACTAAAATTCAACATATCGTTTGTATGGCTGAAATTTGTATTAAGAATAAACAACAAGAATTGCTTTAAATACATAAAGGTGATTTGTGAATTACTGAGCCTCTTCTTTAGAAAAGTCAACAATACCATGAGAGAATTTGCAATATTATTCATTAACAATGTACTCAAGCAACTTGTGAGATCTCCAAAACTATGCATCCTCCAATTGCATTCTTGATGCCATTGGAAAGCTCTTTACAAGAGGGGTGCACAAGCTTTGTTTTGTGGCATTGGGCCTATGGTGTGAAGGTTACTGAATTTCAAAGTTTTTACAAATTAAAAAATTAAAAATACATTGGGATCCTACTAATGATGCATATGTCCTAGTGTTATTAATTCTCTCGAAAATGGAGACATGATCTATCCATAGCAAAATTTCCATACTTATAATGGAAACCAATCAAAATAGGTAAAATTCACGGGAATAGGATAGCAGAATCGGTTTAGGGTCCTAACTGACAAATTCAGCCCATTGTCGTAAGAGAATATTGGTCAGACGAAAGGAAACTTCACGTCATCAACTTCAATATTCCTGTGACTTAAAAAGGTACACTGATCTTGGAGACTTCTCAATTTGAGTCGATCAGAGGCCAAATCACAAGCCAAGATCAAGCAGATAGCCTTCATTCTTAGCTCCCATCCGGCAATAAGATGGAAAAGCCCCAAGACTACGTCACAAAGGAGTCCACATTATGCTAGAAAGCCCAGATCATGTCCCTGAGCTGGACTCCTAGGTTTTATGAAGACGACCTGATGTAAAAAGCAGATCCAGTGGAAAAAGAAAGGAACAACTCATAAACGCAGATCAATCTTCATCCCACACATCAGCAAACTCACTCGGGTCAAGCTGATTGACCGATTCATACGTCTTGCGCCTCTTTTTAGCTTTGACCTTCTTCTCATATTTTCCTGCTTTCCTTCTCTTTTCCAGTGATCGCTCCTGAACACAAAGAAAAAATCACATATTAGAACGACGAACAATCTATGGTATGATTTTCAATTCAATCCAGAACCAGCTATAATAAAATAATTGCCTGTACAATGAGTTGAAAGAAGGTCACCCGCACCGCGTTAGGTGAAACGTAGAATGGATTCTCAAACAGGGTCTGCCCGCCGAAACTACCACTAAAGATCTTGATCGGGTTCATAGCGAACCTGGGACCCGCCTGAGCAGAACATCACAAAATAATGTCAACTACTACACCATTGGTTCATACAAATAAAAACAAGAGACTTCTAGGAAGCCAGAATATAATCATCAAAATAGAACAAGCAAATTCATGTACCTCAACAAGGGTCATCTTTTCTAGGGCAACCCGGTCTATCTTGTTAGTGGCACTTTGGTGAGGCACTGATATCTGAGTCCAAAGGAATCAGGAAATATTCATTAGAAAATGTCCTTGAGCTGAAAATGAACAGTAGGCAAAATAAAAACTAGACCTCTAAAAGCGAAGGCAAGTAAACCAAAAGCATAATATCACAGAAGAACTGACAACCCTTAGACGTTTACATTTCGAGAAATACGATGAGGTACCAACCTGATAGTTGCGGAACCAAATATGATTATCAAGAAAAGAGAATGTAAAGACATGATCAAAAAACGGTTTTGACTTCCGATGGTCCTTCGGAGTGCAGAAAACCTACATAGCACGACCACAAATGGGTTTCAGAAAGATCTCGTGAATCCTAAACATTGATTTGTAAGGCAAGGCTATCAGAATCCATGTAAAGATGATATTCACAAAAGCCTACAAATTGCTAAGGAAATCCTACCTGTAAAAGAAGCTCTTTGAGAAGCTGTAGATGAGGGTGCATCTCAAATTCGCTAGAAAAAGAAAGAAGAGGTCTAGCTCCTTTCAAATGATTTCCTGTAAGCTTCAGCTCCTCCGTTGTATGAACTGCAATTCAAGATCACCAAGATAAAATTCATTTAGTCAACTAAATCTGGTAAAAACCGAGGTCAAATGCGACTCATACTCCACCAAAAAAAACCATGAGCAAATGTACCTGCTTTAAGTAAGAATTTTGCAGATGGCCCACTTGGAGATTTTGATAACCACAAGTACAAATCCTTTTTCTTCCTGCACTGCAAAATAGAAGCGATCAAAAGAGCAATTCAGCTAGTTATCCACCGAAATTAAATCTCTGTCCATGGAATGAATCTGAAATGGCATGCAATCCTAGAGACTCATGGTTGAGAACAAGTACACAATCCAAACCCTAAAATTGCTACTCACACCACCGTCCTCAAAAAGCAACACTCCCTACCCAACTAAAAAGCAAAATATCAAAAAGAAGTACCTCAAAGAGAAGGCAACTGGAGCAGCCTTTTAAATCCGCGAGCTCGTTAAGAGTGTCCGCTTTGTTATCTTTCGCCTGCACCTTCACATCCTTCTTGCTATGTGGCAGAAGCGCCATGATATCCATCATCAAGTGGCGATATCTTTTGCATAAAAAGAATATTACGACTAGTTAGTAGATTGGCCGTTCCGCTTAGGGTTGAATAAAAAATTTACAAAACAAACGGTCCTTGGGGTTAGATTTTCGGTTTTGGTAAACGCACTAAGTTACGCTGATCTGCAAGCCCCTTCATTAACACAACAACCACATCCTCTGCAGATACTGAAAAACATTGCGAATAAGCCCAGAATTCTCCACAAAATTCAACCGACAGACATGAATGTGATACGCCAGAGAGCACAGCAGAGCACGAATAACAAGGCTAGTTAGTATATTGACCGTTCCGCTTAGGGTTAAGTCAAATTTACAAACGGTCCTTAGGGTTTGATCATTGGTTTTGGTAAATGCACTAAGTTCCGCTAATCTTCTAGCCCCCTAATAAACACAGCAACCACGTCCACCGCAGATACTAAGACATCGCGAGCAAGCCCAGAATTCTCCACAATATTTGACCTACAAACCTGAATGTGATACGCCGGGAGCAGAGCACGAGCGTCTTCTCCTTGTTCCGAAAGGCCACAGGGTCAACAAGAGCAGTTTCCGAAGTCCCGTTGGTTCCATTGGCGATGGCTTCGGGGGTTTCAGCAGCTTGCGATTTGAGGCCCAGCAAGGTGCGCTTCCGAGGAGGCTCCGCTTCTACTACGACAGGCTTGGTCGCCGGCGGAACGATCGCTTGCTGCGCCTTGCGCTTCTTCCCCATAGCTGCCAATTGCTGCCAATTGTGGGAAATTCACGGGCTTGGTCGCTTCTCTTCGCAGTCTCAGATGGACCCCTGCGAGTTCTCTGGGCTTGGAATTAGGGCTTAAGGGGTTTCAGGGTTTAGGGTTTTGGAGCTCGATAACCTGCCCGCCCCGGTGGTACCCGGATTGACTTACATCTATTGATGCCCGCCGTTGATTTCAGTCACAGTACCCGGCAGTTAGGGTCCTTAAAATTCATTTCATAAAATTAATGATATTAGAATTTATCATCGGAAAATTCTGTGATCTGTGCTTAGAAGTGTAAATTTCTTATGAAGTCAAAGCGAATTTAACCCATACATGACATGGAGAATGTTTTTTGGCCGATAATTGACAAAGAATCTCTCCATGTAGGACAAAAGTGCAACTATTCATTCTCCAAATTTTGTGTGAAAAAGAAATATCTTCTAAAGTGGTTTGTCTTCCAACGAGTACTTTTGCATTTTTTTAACCCCTAAAGGTTTTTGACTATGTTTTCACTAAAAACGCTCTAAAATTGCCATTTCTAGTACAAGTACCAAATTTTTTTTTTAAATTTTTTTTGGACATATGTAACAGTAGGCTCTTGTAGTACAATGGTTTGTGAAGAAGTGGTAAAAATTTCAGAAATTTTTGCCACGTAGATTGCAAGATATTAGCGTTTGAAGTGATAAAAACCTTTCTTTGTCCCTACAAAAACCTGGGCAACTGCACTTCACAAGGTCACATTTTTATGGAAAAATGTCCAAAATGGTGGTTACTCTTTGGATTCATTCTTCAAGGCATGTTGGCTACATGCTTGAAAAATTTCAGATTATTTGGAGCTATACAACATATAGAAAAAAAATAGTAAGTAGAAAGAAGTAGAAAATGATTCAAAACACTAAATTGTTAACAATTAATTTATGGAATTGAAAAATGCCAATTCCAATGGCTGTAATGTTGTAATAAATAATCTGCACCTAATGTTTTGTTTTGTTTTTCTTTCAAAAACATTTTAAACTAAGTAAGATAAAGGACTTCAAAGTTTATTTGAGAGTAGAAAATCTATAACTGCCCGCAAACTACTCCAAACTAAAACTCCTCATAACTTTCACCTCATTAATTGTAATGGAATGATTTAAAGCTCTCTAAGTATATATAAATCTAGAGAACCAATTTCAAAATTATTTTTCTTAAAAAAATAATTTATAAAGAAGTTTTTTTACTGCCCAAGTTGCCTACCACACATAGAAAATAACATATCATACAATAACTTTTAGACCATGTAGTCAAAAGTTATGAAAATTGTTGGGCCTTAAAGATACTCCTTGAGCACATGTTGTGTGAAAATTTGAAAGAAAAAAAAAAGAAAAACTCCATTCGTAGTGAGCTGCCCAAAATTGCTATGTTGCCAAAAAATACTGTTTGGTCCTTTAGGGGTTAAGCCAACAATTCACACAGTATCCAAACAAATGATTTCCACAGTAAACGGCTCATCATTTAAGGGTTAACACACTAGGAAAGCGAAATAATTTTAGTTCTTGTACATGTAAAATGAGAGCTTAAAAGTAGCTTGTGAATGGTCATAAAATCATACTTGTATGAACCCTTGAATGATGAATTGGTCATCAAAGTAATCAATTGTTTTGGTATTGTGTGAATTGTTGGCTTAAAATAATGCAAAAGCACTCAATGGAAATCAATTTACTATAGATGACCTTCCTTTTTCACAAAAAATTTGGAGGATGAATAGTTACACTTTTGCCTCCTACATGGAAAGATTCTTTGCCATTCATCGGCTAAAGAACATCTTCACCATTGTTTATGGGTTAAACAATGAATGATTTTTTTTTTTTTAGTGCACCAACAATATTGTTATTGATTTATCCACATCATTCATTGACATCAAGTCATAGTTTTTTTTAATTTTGAATGGAATATTTTGTTTCCCCCAAATAGGCACCATTGTGTTTGTAGAGAAACACTAATTTTATACCTAGGTATTCAACTTTCATATTATATAGCCCTTATTATAGTCACTAATAGTACATTTTATTTCAATCTCAAGTGATATAATTTGTTTTAATGTAGAAAATTCTTTTAGCCCTTTTTACAAGGAATTCAAAAATGTATATATAAATTATATAATTAGATTTTCAATGCTATTGTTATTCTCAAAGAATGTTGGCATTTTGTATATACAACTATATATAATGGGACAAGTTATCCAAATTTTGGATTTTTTAAATAAAATAATAATATTTTATTATAATAAAAATAAATAAATTGAGAATAATTTTTAATTTTAATTAGAAGAAACTTCTCATACGGATTTTTAAGAATTATGTATAGATGTTTCAATTCTTCATATATTGTGAAGTTTTTTCTTATTAATACATATGCAACCCAACATTTTCTACATTTCATTTTATTTCATTTGGTCTTCATCTAACTTTTTGGTCCTTTTAATTTGATATAATTTTTACAAAAGTTGTCTTTTAAGTTGTTTTAATGCCAATGATCCTTGCATACAATATAAAAGTTGTGTACACTGTACACAAGTTTGTATACTTACATTTTACGACTTTGATCTACTAGTTGAACAACCTCAAAAATCATTTGAAAATTTAAAAGAAAATTTAAGATTTATTTATTTTACATATTGGTAGCACAATAAGCACTCTAAAATTGGGCTTACAGTGCAATAGAAAAGAAAAATTATTCTTTTTTTTACACATCCATCCTTCACTAATATGTTTTTTACTGTATTCATCATTGCATATATTTCATTCATCATTCATTAAATTTCTATTATTTATTTCAATATATGCTTATGTATTAAAAAAATTATATGAAGATTTTAGTAATTTTTATCTGAAGATTTATTGAAATTCTTGCTCTACATTCTATCTAATACATAAAAATTCTAATGAAATTCTAATGGTGAATGCGTAGCATAGCAAGTGCCAACCGCTAGTGAAATTTAGTAAAAATAAAAAATATCAACCTTTGTAGAACACTTATGTCAAAAAATGGCCAATGGATTACTTTCAAGTTTATTATAGAAATGAAGAATGCACCTATAGCTATTTGGTTCATGAATTAGATCATGTTTGGCAAAGTACCTTGGTGATAGGAAGATTTTCAAAATTTCAATGTGATGGAAGTATTTAAAAATTATTTAGAAAATGTAGTCTAGTAGAAAAAAAAGTAAACATAATTTTTCCAATGAAAGGAATAGTAGGGATGAAAAAAAACATTTTTTTAGACATTTCTAGTCTTTACGGGACTCTACACAAACAAACTAGGTTTAAACAATTTATTTTATTTTTTATTTTTAGCAATTTTAAAAATACAAGGTTCAATGTGGTGCAATTAAGAATATAAAATAATTAGAATGATTCCAAATTTTCTGAAGATGTTTTGAAAAAATGTTAATAATATCAATTATTAAATTTCAAAAATTGAAGCATATATAATTTTCTTTTTTAAATTTGTGGGATCCAATTTGGTTAGTTTTGGCTTTCTATTCCTTCTATCTAAAAATGTGTGTAAAATTAAAAAAGTTTTTAGTTTTTTAATTTTTAAAATTAAGAAATACTACATTGGCCCTAAGATTCCAATACAATTTTTTGGCAAAGGATAAAAAAATATTATTTATCTTCTTGTCATTTTTCTTCCCAAAAGTTGCATTTGTTGCTTGTAAAGGTGATCATCCAAAAATTTTATAATCTAAAGATCCAACATTCAATATTTCCCACAATTAATTCCATGAAAACTAGACAAAGTAGTTTTTACTTTTGTACGGTTAATATTTCAAATTCCAAATACATTTATGTACAAAAAATATTAAAGTGCAACAATTCATTGAAAACCGCCATTGTCAAAAAGTTGCTGGGCCTTGAGGGGTTAAACCCTAAACCTTAACCCTAGAAAGACACCACAAACACTAAATGTTTCATGGATAACATCACATTTATTAAGACAATCATAACATTGTTGACTAGAGGGATTCTTTTCCTATCAAAGGAGGGATCCTCTCCTAGATGCCTAGGATGGCATTATGTTATAATTCCAGGCTTCCAATTGGCTTTATGAAGCTAACTGGAGTCTACATTGATAGTCATCAATTGGATAGATCATGCCCTTTTCTTGTTCACGGCACCTTATTGGACTTATAATAATATTGTTTTACTATATTTGAAAAGTTTCTTTGCTAGAGGGCTCTTGTTTTTGGAGGGAGCAAAGGGGACCCCTTAGCATAGGTTAACAATGTTATGATAGAATGGGAAAAAACGTTTTTTCATCCCATATTTTTTGGGGAAGTTACTTGAGTACATTTTCCAATAAACCGTATTGCAAATTCCCAACATTATGGTATTGTTGACTTTTCTAAAAAAGAAGATGCTTAACCCATAGATCACCCTTGTTAGCAATGTATCTTGGCCATTTCTTTCTATTTATTCTTGACGTGAATTTTAGTCATAGAAACAATATTTTTTGCATTTTTGTTCAACTTATGAAATGAAGCTGATCAAGTCCAATTTACTGCAATTGAAATTTTTAAAAAATTAGTAAATTTCAATATTTTATAGCAATATGAACTTTGGACTTATATTTATGGTTTGTTGATTTTCTAAATTTGGAGGGTCATGGTAACTTTGGTTTATCCAATGGTGTTACATGCTATGATACCAATATGCATTTGTGGTGAACATTTCAGATTTTTCAAGTATATTTTGTACTAGTATTTAACAATTATGAATTTTCTTCAACTTATTCCTCAAAAAATTCACAATTAATTTCAAACTTTCCCCAAAGAATTTGAAAACATTATGACTTCACCTCTGGAAAATAAATATAAATTTTTTCATTCATGTCTACTGTGGTTGCAAAACGGCAGCTACCAGAGTAACGCTTGAAATCAGTTAGCGGTCATAGGCCCGTCCTCCTCAGGGGAAACCCTAAACCAACTTGCGGCACTCCAGAACGGCGATGTGGTCCACTTTGCAGACGACGGCCACCTGAGCGAATCCGGCGCCCATCGCCAGCTTCCGCAGTTCGCCCTCCGTTCGTTCACGCGCTTCCGAGCCGAAGACGCCCAGTATGATGACGTCCAGCGTGAAGGACGCCTCATCGCCGCCGTCGAAGGCGCTGCTCTCCGGGGTTACGGTGTCCAGCAGAATCAGTTTGCCGTGGCTGGGCAAGGCCTGGTAACAGTTGTGCAAGATTCGGAGGCACTTCTCATCGTTCCAGTCGTGCAGGATGTTCTGGAGAGAGGTGGAAACAATTCATTAGAATAGTTACTTCCCAGATTCATCTCACAGTTGCATGGACAAATTATTAGTTAATTAAATATGCCTGGCCAATCTCTTGGAATTTCGCCATGCTTGACGACCTCCTCCCCAGCCCCAAAGAATTAATGACTGGTGTGAGTCTGAAGGCTGAGAACGGTTATCAATTGGCGAGATCGATAGGGATCAAGGTTTAGGATGGTTTCGATCGACTGACCTTCATGAGGATGGCGTCGCCGACAGCGGGAACTGATTCGAAAAAATCTCCACTCATGAGCTCCACTCCTGCCAGGATTCAACAGGCTTTTGACTACAACGGAACTGAACTATTAAACTGTTACGCTCGCTTAGATCGAAGGGCAGAAGAAGTATGCAAGCACTTGGAGATAACTAGGGAAAACCTAGAAGTCAGAATCGCATGCGGCCAAATTTTGAAAGAAACAAACAAACAGGATTCCTGGCTGAAATCACAAACTCTTCAAGGCTTCAATCCGATCTTGGTTACCTATTATTTACTTCAAGATCGATATTCTGACCTGGGATGCAAATAGTTTACTCTGAGACGTACAAGATTTGAATTTCGGACTCGATCATCTGAATCGCATGGGGCCAGATTTGGAAACAAACGAACAGAATTCCTGACTGAAATTATCACAAACTCGTGTCAACCCAAACTCTACGGGCTTCAAGTCGATCTTACGTTGTACTAATTTCAAGTTTCATATTCTCAACTTGCATGCAAAATAGTGCACACCAGACAGCAAGGGAGAGGTTCCATTCAGCATTCAAGTCATCGAAGCTTGAACCTCTCCCTACAACGATCTAGAAACTTGCACCCTCTAAAAATTTGCGCATTTACTTCAGGTTAAGCTAAAAATCAATTGAAAAGATTTAAATGTCAAAAGATTAAATATTTTCACGTCTACCAATTACCACAAATCAAAGCTCACATGCATGGTCTCAATCTAATCTGGATTGCATAGTGCATGGAGCGTCTACCGAACTTTGAGACAGGATTATGAGTTTAGGACTCATCTAAATGGCAAGGGTCCAAATTTGGAAACAATTAAAGAACATAATTTATTGTGCACCTAAGGTATTTTAAAAACATAATCAAGATTGCTTACATTTTCCCTAGGTACTGATTACCCAAGATGCACACTATCAAAACATGAAAGTCTATGAGAACTATTGTTGGTTTTTGGTACACCTACAAATGATCAACTTTGAAAATTCATAACTTATATCTAATAAAAATAGTTTATATTCAATAATAGAAACTATATATCCTCAACTGGTTGAAATTATAGGTGCGCACCTCATAACCACAAAGCAGGCCACAAACCCCAGAACAAACACTGAAAAGCCCGAGCTGTGAAATCATGTATGCATGGATACCTGGAATTTGCGGGCAGGTTGCAATAACATAAGCCCGATCGAAGTTGACACCCTTGATGTGCGGATGCCGCCTCGTGATCTGCTCCAGAGACGCGCCCAGGCCGCCTCCCACATCCACCAACACCTTCACCTCGTCGAACCCTCGGTACACCTAACCGCAATTTCGTTAAATTGGCACAATTCTGGCGTCCAGAAAATGTGGCATATATATATCTTCACAAATGTCGACCTAATTTCAGGCCAGAAACCGAAGAAAGGTGTGGATTTACGTTTCAGGACGCCCATCCTGGAGCATGCCACAGTATCGGAATATTGCCCGTCTAACAAAATTGACGTTACCTCTAAAATGGCCGTCAAGGACAGACGCGAACTGTCGGCCATGCCCCGGTGCAACAGCTCCCCAAAATCTCGATTGCGCTGACAGTAGTCCCACACGCTTAGTCCCCCGTGGACTCGTGCGAACGGCACCGTGTCGTCTAGAATTGCAGCATCCAGCTGTCCCCACATGCTGAGCACACTGGGATACTCGCATAGCTGCAAAAAGGACCCGAGGCTGCCCCGCGCCGTGTCCTCCACCAGGAATCGCCCGATGGGCGCCAGACCGTACTGACGCTCGGCGTGGCCATCGCCCCCTGCCATACAAATGAGCGACTCACACCGATCCATTCTGATAGCGGGCAAGGCAAGCATGCAGTTTACCGATCGAAACGGAGATGCGCAAGCAGTTTTCGATCTCTGAACAGCTAGGTCTACAATTCTACTTGATATATAGGATGCCCCAAAAGTGTTTGCGAAAACTAGTGAAGACGGCCAACTTAACGAAATATTGTAATACATAACCTGAAAACTTAACGAAATATTTATAATATACATAACCTGGACAGAACTTCGGGTAGAGTTGCATGCCCAATTCAAGACGTTGTCAATACTACTCGAAAATGGCAAATGAACGACTACTTATACAAGCAATGTTCACTTGACAGAACTTTCAGCGAGCTAGCTCCTACTCGAAACAATATAAACGTACCCTTGACCGTGGTTTCGCTTAGGATTTGCGAGACGCTCATCAAGCGGAGGAGTCGTTGCAGGGAAGTCACGTTGATGGCCTTCCCCGGGATCGCTCTCGCCGCGATTTCGGCCACGGTCAACTGTGCGCCATCGCCGGCTTCAGCCAGCACCTCGAAGACATGGAGGCGGGCGAGAGCGGCCGCGGCGCCGGTCACTACCGACTTGGTCACCAATTCATACGCGGCCAGCCTCACGCTGTCGATTTCGTGGACGCCATGGCGTGAAAGTTTGTCTTCGCCGGCCATTCGATTCTTCGCAGGTATCGATTGATAGATCGAGTGCTAATGAATTAAGGCAGCTAGCGATATCCCTGTCGCACTTGTATCGATCTGCGACGACGAGGACTGAGAATCAGCAAGCGTGCGGCATGAACACTTGCAAAAGAATAGAATCGCTAGCTAGGTTCGTGAGTTTCCGATGCTCTGGTGATTTTGGTAGCAATTTTCCAAGTTGAGAACATAGGATAGTCTGGACTCAAAATGTCTTAATGCTGCTTGGTTTCTTCAAAACTCCTTACGTCTTATTAGTTGCTTTGGAGAAGTTCTGGGGTTTTCTGAGTCAGGCCATTCGTTAGAGAAAAGTTGGCGTCACGATTGTCCTATACAAAGTGCGCTACCCTTTTTTTCCATTGACCCAAATAAAACTTCAAACTTCAATATCTACTAAACCATGTGGTCAAATAATCTGAATTTTTTTTAAGGTGCTCACTTTTAATGTGAACCACAAGATCCTATGGTTTGATTATATCCGATTTAAAGAGAAAATGATCAAACAAATTCTTGCTCAAAGTTATTGACAATTTGGGCTCATTTTGAAAGTACACCCCCTTGCATCATTAGGGGTTGAAAAAATCCAAGAGCACCATTGGAGGTCTAAGTGTTGTGCAAAACTTCCCCTTTTCACACAAAATTCCAAGGATGAACATTTTCACTTCTATCGTACATAGAAAGGTTCTCTATTATCCATCAGCTCAAGTTCTCCTGTGTGAGTAAAAGATTCCAGTGCCCCCTTCTAGAAGAAAGAGAAACACCAGGGGTTCTTCGATCACTGCGGCCTTCCTTCAACTTGTCAACGGAAGTGGTCATATTGCAAAGACTATCTATTGTGCCAGAATAATATCAGTCAATGCAGGTGTTGGACATCCATCATGACGGGGTTCGATCCCGTACGTATTGCTGTGGACTTGATTCCTGGAAGTTGGATGCTCCGGAGTGCAAGTTACTCCTCCTCTAGAACATTTTGGGCTTTTCCGCCAGATGCCTTCTGGGGTGATCAATTGTAAGATGAAGACTCTTCTGTTATTTTAAACTATATAAAACCAATTTTATCCATCTGGGTTATTTAGTTTACGTACGTACTACTGTACGTACTACTGTACGTACTACTATAATATGAAAGATTCGACATGGCGCTCCGCTACATAGCTTGTGATTTTCATCCGGAGTCTCGGCCCAACACACATCTGCTACATAGTGGTGTGAAAGATCCGATCATAGGGATACCAAAACATACAAGTCAATGCTGCAGCTGATCACAGGGATACCAAAACTAAGTGCTTCAAGTTATTAGAACAATACCACAATTGCAAGGTAAAATTGATGACAAAAAGATTGTGAGAATGGCAACGGCACTTTTTCTTCTGATCGAGGCTCCAGGAGCTCTCCGGCCAGCTGCAAATGAAGTTGATTCTTGCTAAGCTCTCCATCTACAAGTGGCCATAGAAATCAAGCCCCACATAATTATACAATAAATTAACAATAAGGAGGAAAAATAAATGTGTTCTGTATAAGCAGTTGTCCACAACGGTGACATTCACTAGAGTGACAACCAGAAATGAAGTGCAAGGAAAAATGACATGCTGATCCAACTCTATCACCTGCCTGTTGAACCATGTCCTTGCTAAATCACTTGCTTCTTGCAAATGACACTACGTCCTGCATCTAAACTACATTACGCAGTTAGGGCATAACGTTGGCGCTCAGTGGCCACCAGCCATTGCCTGAAACAATCATCGTAAGGGAAGTTTCTCAAAGTATACACGTTTTGGCAATGCATGTCAATAACCACGCCAAGGTGCTAATCCAGCCTGTTACGAAGGTTGTCCTTCAAGAATGTCAAGGCGGAAAAGGTGTGTTCGTCTTCTACATTGCCAAAGACATGATCCATAGCAATTTGTGTCAATTTGATGTATTCTCCAAAATTCTTGCCTAGAGTTTGCATCCAAAGTTCGCCACAATTTCGTCAAGGGGTTCACAATTTGATGTACAGGCGCATTGAAAGGAGGCATCTCCATGACCATGTGCGCATTGGCAATCATTGCAATTTTGAATAGAGGCTGCTCCGACTCCAAGAGGAACTTGTCTAGCACAATAGGCACAAAGTGCATCCATGAGGCCGTGATCAAGAAATCTGGTGGCTATTTCGTCCATCAACTTTTGTGCAGCCTTTGTCTCAAAAACAAGGCAAGAAGTTAGACAAGCAATTCAAATCAACAAATAAATTTTGTAGGGGTGATTCTTGGCAATTTCATCCTATCAAACTTAGAAAGCATTGTACTCCACAAATTGAAAGATAAGAAGCCATAAGAAAAGAAAATTTGTACTTATCTTTGCAATCGTTTTGGACAAGTGGCACAAATGGTTGCATACCCCTCTCGATGTAGTGTCTCTCTGCCCACAACAAATGTCAAAGCTTCATATGACAAGTTCAAAAACTATTAGAAAATTCAAATTTTTTGTTGATATGGATGTGTTGATCATCAATACTTTTCTATTGATTTGGATAGTAATTTGTTGATTTGGACAATAATCTGTTGATTTGGACAAAAATCAACAAAAAAGTGTTGATGATCAACATGTCCAAATCAACAAAAAATTTGAATTTTCTAGTAGTGAAATTAGCCTCCCACTTCATCAGGATTTGTTCGTGAGAACACTAAAGAACCTAGTTATACACGTGGAATTTATCTTTACGGAAGGTTGTATCAGCATTGAGGTAAAATGTGAAGAGCTTGTTCTAGTAGGTGCCTAGGACCACTACTAGAAAATTTAATTTTTGTGTTGTTTTGGTCGCGTTGATCTTATCAAAATTTGACAGAAATCTGTTGAAATCAACTTGGCTTAGATGTCAATTCCACTTTTCTTTCAAGTAAAATTTACTAAAAATTATTTCAAGAAGCTTTGCATCCCCAAAATTCAGTTTCACCTCTTAGGTGAGCAATTTCTGGACCTGTTCCTTTACATAATTCAGGTTGTTCCTCTTCAGTGAGACTTCTTCTTCGTACTCCGTTCATAGACTTCATACTAGGGTCTAGGGTTTAGGGTACTTCGTCTCTCTCCTCACATTCCCACGCGTTTGCAGCTCCCTGTGCAGCTCTCACAGGAATCTCAAAGAACTCGGCGCAGCTTCTGGTGCAATTCTTAGCGGAGCTCCTCTCACTTGTGCGTGCAGCTAGCTAGTATGTCTGTCAATTTCTATACTGGCGCAACTCTCTTCACTTGCGCGTGTAGGTATGTATGTCTGTCGATTTTTGGCTATCTGTCGCGCGGTAGCTTGTGTTTCAAGGTCTGAGGTTTTGTAAGTTTCAAGCATTAAAAGCAAATTGAATCAGTATTTCTTTTTTGGCTTTCTCATGCCAGATTGCGCCAGTAAACAATAAATTGGGTAAAAAATGGCAAAAAAATCATGAACTTTTTTGCTAAATTTTTAAAAAAATATCTTGAATGAAATCACCATGTGATATGTGCTAATGTGATATTTTCTATCCAATATGTGGATGAATGTTGAAATTTGGAGCACCACGATAACTTTTTATATCATCACTTTGGCACTTCATACAAAATGAAAAAAAACACACCTTGAATTGAACCCTTTGTTGGGTTATTTACCTTTGCTTTAATGTAATTACAACATAGAGATGACATGGAGTACCAATGATGGGGTTCATTGACAAAATTGACACAAGTGAACATGGAGTACCATAAATTGACACAACATGGAGCACCAACAACATGGAGCACAAGTGACAGAGTTCATTGACAAAATCAACACAATGTAGGATTGGCATTAGAAACTTCACCTTGCAAATTCATTCATTGATTCTCAAATTGATGTGGTCCACTCTCTAACCAACTATGTGATGTGATGCAAGGTGGGAATTCATGTGTTCTACTCTCAAATTCAAGGCCTTTCCTTCTAATGGTTTTTACAAACTATGTTAGTAGGTGCAATTTGTACCATTGGCACTCACATATATCAATTTATTTTAGAATTTCAATTTATTTTACGGTTTTGTTGTGGAGGAAGGAGGGACAATTGTGATCCATACTACCACTAGATAACATCCCATCTTTCTTTTATCACAACACTTCTCTCTCTCTCATCGCCATCTCCTAGTAAGATTTTGCAATGTTTCTTTCATTTTTGTGATGTTTTTTCCTATATGTGAGATTTTGTGATGTGTCTTTCATTTTTGTCAATTTGGGCTCATTTTGAAAGAACACCCTCTTTGATCATGAAGAGTTAAAAAAGAATCCAAGAGCAGTCATTGGAGGTTAAAGCGTTGTGTAAGACCTTGCCTTCTTCGAACTTGTCAATTGAAGTGATATTGCAAACGATTATTGTGTAGGATTGCTAGAGTAGGATTGTTAGAGAATAATATCAATGCAAGCTAGGTATTCTACAAGATTGACATCCATCTGTATCAAACACTACAAGAGAAAAGAGTGTTTCAAGTGAATTTTTAAGTATAGTCCTAAGCATAAGGTACTAAGTAATAATCGTTAAGGAGATTTTTAGTAAAATTTTACTAGAAACACATGTTTTTCTAGTAAAATTTTACTAAAAATCTCCTTAAAGATCATCATTGTTAAGACTATACTCTTGAGACTAATTATACTAAAAACACCCTTTTCTCTTCTAGTGAAGATGAAGTTGCTAAAATATCTAGCTTTTTTTCATTTTTTTTTCCCCCTTTATTTTTGACACAAATGAAACAGAATTTTATTGCAAGAGAATATAAAAAATACAGATTGCCAGCCATAAGTGAGCTGGCAAAGACAAGCTCTAGCTTATGAAATGTAGTTGTCGACATGATGGGGGGATGCACTGACTGCAGTGGACTCGATTCCTGGAAGTTGGATGCTCCGGAGTGCAAGTGGAGCTCCTCCTCCTGAGATCCCTTGTGGAGCAATCCATTGTAAGATGAAGACTCATGTGTTATTTTGAACTATTTAAAATGGATTCGACAAAATTGTTAAGTTTATTTTATGTATGAAAGATTCCACAATGTATCAAAAAGATGTGTTCTATTGTATTAGTTGCGCCCCCCCTCCCAAAAACCTAAGCCGTTGATTGGATTCAAGAAAATAAAAAGACCCTTCTCCCAACTGTTGAAAGAACATCTTGTTGAGAAAAAAGAAGAAACTTAGGATCGTGATAAGGATATGGTATTGTACAGATACGATATGATTTGATATTGGTACAATACGGGTATGGATATGATATGGATTGGATACATATATAACACGGGTATGGGATACGGATACAGATACGGGAAATATCCCATATCAAATGCCACCTCCACCTCCACTTGAAAATTACAAAGGGGTGGGATGGGGGGTAGCAAAAAATTTTCATTTCATTTAAATTGCTTAAATGAAATTAAACAATTCAATTTTTTTTTCTCAATTTGCAAGATGGAAAAAATTTGATTTAATTTTTTTTGAGCTCATTGTAAACTGCATCTTTTGAGTACATTTGTCACAATGTACTAAAAAAGATGCAGTTTACTGCATTATTGCTACAAAAGCCTAAGGATGGAATTGGAAGATGATCTATATGACAAGTACGAGTGGAACAGAATCTTTAGCTAAAAAAATTCATAGTAAATATGTTTTGAGAAATAAAAATTAAAAAAATCATGGAAATTATGTGAATTCTATTTCTACACATGGAAAAATTTCCCCAGTGTTGAAACTTGCCTTGCAAATATGTATATCTATTTAAATGGTCAAAAATGTTAGAAAGGGTTTGCCTCCTTTAGCTTGTGATATAAAAGCGCCTAGATCTTTGGCCCAATACAGTTGCATCTACTAAAGTAGGTACACCCAAAACCGCCATTTTTTGCTATTGAGCCTATTTTCTATCATTAGACTAGTCAAATTTTCATATGTTCTTGTTGGTCAATAAAAGGAGGTTCCATTGCACTAGAGAACGTGGCATTTGGATATTGTATGCAAAAGTTATTAAGGAACAAAGTTTGGTTCTAAAAGTGTTTCTTCTACATAGGTACAAAACTAATTTTGGAGATGTACATATAGTATAGATGGCGGTTTAAGATTAGTGGCACATTTGGGTGTACCTACCTTAGTAGTATGAAAAATCCAATATTGAAGGTCTTGTATGGGGTCTTTCTGGTTGTAGAGGCTCAAGATTTTTTGAAAGCAAAGCTTAGGTGGAATGGCAAAATCTTCTCACCTTTGCTATCACCTAAACCAATTTGTGCGTGGTCCGAGAGGTGGTCAGAACGGGAATAAGAAGTGGGCTTTGATACTTGACATTCCAATGACAAGAATTTATTTGTAGGGAATTTCATTAAAATGGCATATTTCATGCACCAATTTTAGACTATGTGGTCTAAAGTGTAATAGTGACATTTAGAATAGGTAAAGATTTCAAACTGCATGGTCTAAATTGTAAAAGTGCCAAAGTTGCGTAATGATGACATTTTAACAAAATTTTCCATAATCTCGTATTTCCATATCCTTTATGCTTAGTGCAGGATTCAACGACGCTAGCGTGCGAGCTTGGAGCCGTGAGCCTGTGAGTGGCGAGCGGGGAGAGTGTGAGCGGGAAGCGAGGAGCCAGAAATTTCTCATTTTTTGTTTAATAAATTTTTTTTTTGCTAAAAGAATTCAAAAAATTCAATTTTTTTGGTTGTTTATGTTGAATTTGGGACCTATATCCGTGCACCCCATGACCGTGGATGAGTAAATATTTTGGAAATTTATTATTCTGTTTTAGAAAAATCCACCGCATGGTGAGAATGAAAGTCATTGTTTAGGATTTTAGGAGAAAGCGTACCTCAGAAAAAAATGGGTTTTAGTTCCTATTAAAGCTAAATTTAGGACCTATAACCACTTATCCTATGACTGTGGATTAAAAAATATATTAAGTGCTACTTGAATCCTTTGTACAAGCTTCATTTAATTTTTTAAACAAAATCACAGGAGTGTTGGGAATATAATTCTCCTCAAGATGACTGAGAAAGTCTATTCCCTAAATAGTCCTCTACAACACCTGACTACTGGATATTACACCTTTTATATTGGTGCAATCCGCAATGCCAATCGGTATGGGACATATGAATAGGAGCCGGGGAACATTGGTTTAGGCACTCTTCTCTATTTTCAGCACTCATCGATATTCTATGCTAACAAACTACCATGAATGCTTGCATAAGTGTGGTTTACAGTTTGCAACAATAATCCAAAAAAAGTAGAGATAAAGAATCCATGCCTTCATGTTTAAGTCTCTTGGACCTCTTGCTGCATTAATCCTTTTTAATGAAGTGATCACCAACATAAAAAAATTTACTTCAATGAACACATAGTATACTTCAAAAAATAATGACAAAGCAATCAAACTTCCAAATAAAAACATAATGATTGAAGTCTTGGAATCAATATTAATGAAATCCAAACTACAAGTGGAAAGAGGAAATGAACAAAATGATGAATTTCGTAAGAAAATGATAACTTCCTTAGTAAACAGAAAATATTTAGAATTCTATGAAATTTTGTCTTCTATCATACCATTGCAGTACTTTCAACTAGTGCCTGCTCTTATTCTAGCACTCTTATTATCCCTGCCTTAATTAAAATAAGCTTCAACTCGTTGAAGCTATAGCTTGGTGCATGGATGAACTTGTCTTCATTTACGTCCATTTTGCAAAAGTACCGGAAAAGATAATACAAATGCTTGCAATTCACATACTGCTGTCGACCTCCTATTGCTGAAACTACCCTAGAAGTAAAGTTAGGACACGTGCACGATGGGTACATGCCCACAGTAATTCGATATACATTTGAATTTGGTTCAACCCCAGTTTGTAGTGAAACAATCGCTCCTAAACCAGGAAATGGTAACAACGTCACTCCCAATATCTGTCCTTTGATGTTGCCAGCACTCTTCCACTTGTTGCGTTGTTCAATTGTAGGTGCATTTGCAATTCGGCGAATAGTACGACTGTTTCGTACAGTTGGATATACGTGTGCGTCTTTTGGAACTGGTTCGTCATATACCACAGTCTCAAATATTTTAGACATACTGAATAGTCGTCGAGGAGATAACACATGATGCTCTTGAAGTCGAAATCTAGCATGTTGCAACAATAACGTCTCCTCTCGGGTAAGATTTGTTCCTGTTAAGATTAGCCATACTTCAGGAACCGCCGGCCACTCCATAACCCACCTTCGTTTGTTACCCTTGACGCACCGTTCAATGTCATCTGCACAGAACCAAAAGTCTGCCACTATTTCTTTCTTGGTCCCGTAATCTATCTTTCTTCCACTATAGGTTGGAGCAGGGGTTCCCTTCCGACCTTTGGCAATCTTTGCCTTGCAAGTGATGTTTGAATCTCATTGTTGAGCATAACATTTTGCATTGGACTTGTGATTAATCCTTGCAATGTGCCATTTCAATGTATCACAATTACTTTCAAACGCAACTGTAACGTGTGTCGGAGTGTTCACTTGAGGTTGCTTACCTTTAACTCTTGAAGATTCTATTGACGCTGTCGTGGACCGTGTCCGAACACGAGGTTGGGAAAAGTTAACTTTATCAGGTCTATGCGAGTCCCCTGCATCGCCAATGGGAACGTCTAACTTCCTCTTTGTGCTCCCAAAAACCTCTTCTCCTTCTAAATGTGGAATGCGAGTTCCAACACCTTCAGAACCAGGCAATGAATTCAAAGCCTCTGCAATTTTCTTAGGATCACCGCTACGTCTTGCTGCTCTCAACTTTAGCTCTCTTTTCAACGGACCAGATCCAGAAGCGTGTCCCTTCAAGTACGCTCGGTAATTTGTCATTTGCATCCATGCACGAATATTGTCATCACATGTGGCGTCAAAGAGATTGTTTCCTTTGTTCCCAGACATTTGAAGCCACTTATTGTGCACAGTTTCTGACAAATTGCATGAAGGCATATCTGCAAGTTCCTCCAAACTCAAATCCTGAAAATGAAACCACTCAAATATTACGCTTTGGTAATTCAATATTTCATACCATCTTCAAAAATCCTCAAAGATACAAATGAATATTTATAAGTCCATAAATAAAAAGTGATGGTGTTAATAAGGACTTCAAATACCCCCGTCGGATCCGACGAGGGTCTCAGGTATTTCTATTACTATCCTTGTTTTTGGTTTAGAGGGCGAAATTCAAAATTCTTCCTAAACCTGAAACAAAAATACAAATTTAGAACACCTTTACTCAATGTTTTATTGGAGGCAAAAAATGAACCCCTTACATCTAAATTAGGGATTTTATGTCACCCCAACAATCATCACATTTTTTTTTCAATTTTTGGAAATTTTTTGTCCGAATTCCTCAAACATGAACCCAAAGTAAGGGTACTTAGAAGGATCCAATATAGCCCCGTCGGATCCGAAGGGGGTATTGAAGGTCCCTCCTCTTACCTCCACTTTAGATTTGTACACTAATTTTTTGTGAAAATTTTTGAAAAAAAATGATAATTTTTTCTAAGATGCTAAAATTCATCTAATGTATACAACTCCTATTTGATGGATGTATTTATTGTCCTTCTTTATACACCAACTTTGAAACAGCCCTTAACATTTCTATTTTTCTTAAAGCAATGATTTAAGAAATCGAATCGACATTCTAAGTAAATTATATAAATATGAATTATTTTTCTAAATTTTTTTGAATTAAAAAAAAATAAAATTTGCGAATGGAATTTCAAAGATAGAAGGTATCCAAGGAAATTGACTTACCATTTGCATGAATCCTCCCCATTGCTTATATCGAAAATGCCAAAAGGCAAGCCAATGTTCTAAGTGGTGAAGAGCATCTTCAGTAGTGGCTCCTGACGACAACCACCACGACCGAATTGCCAAGTATTTGTTTTCTGCTTCCTCCATGGACTTCGCATCTTTGTACTGTTTACAAAGTAAAGTGTGCTGCTGTTGAAACGCTTCTTTAATGTACTTCTGTGTGTGTTTTTGGAGTGAAGTACTCCAATGCAATAAGTATGTTCTTTCCCTGTTCTCCATTTTCTGATCTGCAAAACCACTTCCGTATACAATTCGTACGGCATTCCAGTTGGCCATAGCACTATCAGCCATAAATCCTTTAAAATTCGGGTTTTCAACTCCGTGTCGCGACATTATAGCATTCAAACACTTCCAAAAGAGAACCTGAATCTCGGTATCTTCTGATTGCATATCACAAATTCCAATGGTCATGACCCTCTTGTAATCTGGATCATACACATGGCAAGCCATTGTCGTCCACTCCTTTACACGCTTGACGTGGTCGAACATCATCCATGCATTCTGAAGATTTCCACCCAAGTTGCATGCGTTTCACTAGGTCCACACCACTTCCAGGTCCCTCAGTGAGCATCTTGAAAATGAACACCTTCTCCTTTCCTTGGCCAGGAAAGACGCTGTCGTGAATGAATTCAAATTTTGACTGTTTCTTCATCATCATTATGTTGTCGATGATGCCTCCATAGTTGTTTGAGCGAAATGAGGATATGACGTTTCTAATGTTGGGACTGCTTAGGTACTGGAAACGATCCATAACCACTTCTAGCTCTTCACCCTTCAACATCTCTTCCTCTCCCTCTCCGTTGTGAAACAAATATGTCGTGAGGAAATCTTTGCTTGCAGAGAGAGCAATGGCAGAGTTTGTGGCAGTAGGGGTCTTTGCCACTTGCTCTGCAATGAGTTCGCAAATCTTGTCTGCAGAATCTCTATACATGCCTTTTGCTACTGGATGAGAATGATATCCAAGATGAATTGCAGCCCTTGTCACTTTAGGAACCTCACTATAGCAATAGTATATTCTAGCCTCACATTGCTTTAGACACTTTGGAGTCTCCTTGCAAAGTTTGCAAACTAACGTACAATCCTTAGAAGGATTGTCGCCTACTACAAATGGAGACACTGTATATCCACTCCACTCTGTCTTATTGCGCTTACTAGCTCTCTTCACATATTCACAATCAGGATTCACACAAACAAGATGACCAACGCAATAGGACTTCCGGAATTTCAACTTATCAGGGTTATGAATATTGGTAGTTTGTACCTTACACCACACATGTCCATCATAACGTTTGTCCATCCCCTCCAAATTCCTAGCAGCCGATGAAGATGGCCACGTGCGGCATGGAGGCAACTCGAAGATGACATCCCCATTGAAGATTGGTGGAAGAAACCCAACTTGATGGTGCTTGATGGCATTCAAATCTATTGTGGACAGTTCGTTCCTAGATCTATGCATGCTCTTCAAATTCTTCAAGCATTCCATTATGCTTTTCCTATCAAGTGTAGGCGGATACAATGGAGGACGAGACAACGGAGACTGTGCAGAAGTATTGGTTTGGGTGTCCGAAAAGGAATGGAAAATCTCACGACTATCAACATTATTTCCAATAGATAGCGTTTTCTCACGGATAGTAACGTTAGGTGACTCTCCTTCTGATTCACTTGACAAATCTATTACAGAGTCTAATTTCTCAATCTTTACAGCGCGTAGAAAAGTACTTGGACTAGGACTTGGAAATTCGCTCTCAAGAGGTCGAGGAGAGATTGCACTTGTGACATACGGCATATCTATATTGGAGTTATCGGACTGGCGACTGACCATCTGCGTGGATGCATTTTGAATGGACAAAGGGAGACCATAAGCTCTATAGTTGCCTAAAGGAAGGAACCAACAAACTCCATCCTCATCCTCACTCTTTGTAATAGGAACAAACTCCATGTTCTCACTGCATTCAGACTTCCTCTCCTCTTCTATGTAGATTGAAGACTCAATAAACCTGAAACGTACATGTAGAAGATGACTAAATACTCTCGCTTGATTTCCACCAGCCAACGGAAACACCACTGGAATTGCATGACCGTCTACTCTAATGCAAGCCATGGTGATAAAACAGCAGTGCAAAACAAACGATTTAGAAGCAAGAGATACATTGAAGTCTTGAACTATAAAGACAGAAGCTAGAAGATATGAGGTACTATATAGTAAACACAAATTATGCTGTTTCAATTCTACCAATAACATTCCAAAAGTACAAATTGTTTGGTGAAGTGTAGTTGTCAGTAGGTGTAGAAATTATTCATATGGCAGAGCCGTCATTTAGTTCAAATATTGTTGCTTTCAACAGAATTTAGTTAAATAAATGGGATGTCACAACTCTGGAAGAAGTTTCATTCCAAAAACAAAAATTTATGAGTCTACCGTTGTAGCCGTGTTCAATAAAATGTTCGTTAAAAAAATATATTTATGAATGAAGGCAACTCTGACAAAATGCGTGAAAGAGATCGCTCATTCAAATGTATCAGCCTTATATCCTAAAGTAAAAGATACAGAATCTAATAAGGTGTCAGAATTAGAAGACGGCTCATCAAATGTTAAGTGGGCTGTCCATAATATTCAAATAAAAAGGCGGTAGTTCTCCCAACCCTAATCTTTCGAGGCCGTTTGAGACTTTGAGTGAACGAACCTAGTTGGTAACGTTAAATAAATAGGCTCTACATCTCCTTCTTTCATGTCTTTCCATCTGCAGCGTTTAACATAGACACCATGCTTTTCATCGATTGAGACCTCTGAGGTTTATGTAGTGGTATTCATGCTTACAGATTGTGATAGATTTGCAGACGTAGTTCCAGACCATAGAAACAAACGGAAGAGACGTATTTCTCTTTATTTCTCATCGCAGAAGTCACTTAGACGATCTAGAATGACTCGCTCAAAGAAAACTTCGTCCAAGATAGGCTAGTCGTCACAGACAGAACTTCAAAAACATCTTCGTTTTGAAAGTGGAGGCAGTGGTGGAGAAATGGATCGAGAAGTCCAGGAGTTAGAATGGACGAAGACAACTGATGAGGGCATGACAAGCTTGTAAGGCATCTCAGAAGGCGATCAACTTTTGCTAGTAAGATTCTACGGACCAACTCTTACCCTTTCAATGCTTTGCAATATGTTGGAATTAGATGTAAAAAATATTCCAGGCCGTCTCACCTCTCCAAAATGAAGTTTCAGCTCTTAGGTGTACAATCTGAGAACCTACTAGCTTATGTGGTTTATTATCACTTTGTCATTCTTTTCCATCAAGTGGGAAACTCGGAATCGCAAAGATGGGTGAGTTCACGAGCCTTGGGTCCCAAAGTGTCACGGAGGACAAAAAGTGTCTTCACACAGTTTTAAGTCTACTATAACTTCTCCATCCAAGGTTCAAATGTACTAAAACTTATTGGAGAAGTTGCACTTATTCTTCTTGTTTATGTGGTTAAATTTTCAAATCAATCAAAGATGTGTTGTTTCTTTAGTAGCCAATCAAAGAGCACAGCTTTGCAAAAGTTCACAAAATTGCATTTTAGGGCTGCAACTTCAGGGACTTGTATCTTCTTCATTAATGATTTGTTTTCATTGAAATTTGTTTTGATTTGTTTTTCTTGAAGTCTAGTTATTGTGGTAAAATTTTCATGTCAATCCAAGTTGTTTGGAATGTTTGGGAGCAATTCGAAGTTCTAAACCCTGTCATTTTTGGAGTACAGTGAACTTTGGTGGCTTATATCTTCTTCGTACAAAGTCCGTTTTCAATAAAACTTATTGGGAAAGTTGTGCCTAGAAGTCTAGTTTGTGTGGCTAAAATTTCATGTCAATCCAAGAAGAATTGAGTGACTGAGAAGCATTCTAGTGGGGAGAGGTTAAGCCCTAGATGTGGTTTTTGCACTTTTTTTGACTATTTTTTGGCAATTCGAAGCTGTTTTTTAGACACCATGACTCAATTTCATGAATTTTTTTTTCACCAATGTGTTTGTATAGTAGTTTTAAATCACTTTGTACTGTAAATTTCTTTCATTTCAGTAGGTTTAGAAATCAAATTTCACCTCCAAATGTATTTTGGGAAAAATTTCAGCATTCATTTTCAACACTTAATCATTATGATCTCGCAATCTATGCGACCAATTGACTTCAAGTTTTGTGCATGTCATCTAAAACATGTTTACTACGAGATTGTATGGTTGAGATTTGTATAACTTGAAGAAATTTAGGTCCGCATAGCTTCAAAAGCAAGGATGTTTTTGGACCCCGGATATCTCATGTCACTTTGGGGTTAAAGGAAACCCAGACTCTGCAACTGTACCGTCTCTTTCTTGGGACCAGCTGTCTAGTTGCAGCTTTCCAGAAGCCACGCTACATCCATTTCGGAAATAGAATTCTAGTAGCTTTTTTTGGAATTCTCCTATCTTCAACGTCTGGAGACGATTTTGCCACAGGAGTCCACCCCTCGCCACTAGTATCAAGGCCTGCAGCCCGAAGTGAAGCTCGCAGCACACCTTCGGCAAATTTGATCAATCTGCTCTTGCTTGGAATTCAAAACGGCATTCTTTCTTATTCTCAATTCGTTCACAACTTGAAATTGCATAGTCGAAATTTAAAATCTCTGACGATGTCGACCTTGCAGCGCCCCAGCAAAGGTCAACCTCGTAGGAGAACTCGGAGCCGCCCACTGGAGGAAGATTTTGAGGAAGCATTGGAATGCGAGAATGAAGATGCAAGTTTGCAGGTACGATTCTAGATAGCATGAACTTCTCTTTTGTTCAATCTGAGTAGGTGTGGAGGTAGTTTGGACTGCATTGTGAACTGATTCCCGTAGTCGATTGAGGTACCTGTGGACAAGCGTCGGACCCGACAGGGGTGCTGCGGTGATCTCCGGTTACCCTTGTATTTTGTCCCCGAAGGCAAATTCAGATGTGAACCCCTGCTTCAAGACCACTATTGAGAGTCTGAGAGATCATCGATAGTCTGAGTCTGAGCATTGATCTTGGCTCACCAGCCTTGTTATAGTTTCTTGGGGGAAGGGTCCTTCGGAGCCTGCTGCTACCTTTCACGGGATCTTCAAGGAGAGTGCGGTTGGGTGATCTGCTCTTTGCCTACACGGGATCCTCAGGGAGAGTGCGGTTTGGTGATCTGCTAGGTGCCTACACGAGATCCTCATGGAGAGTGCGAGCACGGTTGGGTGATCTGCTCGGTGCCTCTGGGTCCCGACTATGTTGCATGTCCATGTCGCAGTTGTGTGATCTGCTCGGTGCCTCGGGTCCCGACTGTGTTGCATGATCTGCTCAGTGCCTACGGGTCCTGACTTCTTTGCGATGTCGCCTAGTACTGTTGTGATCGTTAGACGCGAGTGGTGGTGGTGGGCATACGGGGGGCGTGATTCGCCCATTGCTTGGGAAACGAAAGTTTGAAACTTGGATTATTAGTGCGGTTGGAAGGTGGGTGCCGTGTCCCTGTCTGTCTTGGTTGAAGTGTGTCCCTGTCTACGTTGTTAGCGTTGTCCGCGTGAGAATCTCGTGACGTCTAAGACTCCCTGAAGACCGCTGTCGCGCCCCTGAGGGTCTCGTGGCGCGAGGGGAGGGGGGGGCGAATCGGTGAAAGATCCATCGACGCAACAATGACCGTCTTTCGATGCACGGTAGGCGGACTTGTCTGTCAAGATTCCCGGCTTCCGATTGCATTGATATTTGTGTCTGCGGAACCTCGTGCTACCCGAGCGGGTCTTGCCCCCTAGGTGTCCCGCCTGTCAACGTTGTGAATTGAATTGTCCATATGAAGTCCGTCGCCTTGATCGGTGGCGGACGCGGAGGGTTGGTCTTGTGCCGATATGCAGCGCCCAACTGATCTTGTGGCGACTCCCGCGGCGAAAGAAATCTTGGGGCGAATGTCCAACTCCGCCAGGTCGACCCCAGATCCTTTGCTAGCGTTCCCGTTCCCTTCCGAAGCTCTCCTCCAGCGAGCCCTGGGGATCAGCGTGACGCGAGGCGCGGTGGCGGCCGAGGCGGGGTCCAGTCTGTAAGTCTGGAAGAACAAAAGTATGCCGCGGCCGTTTTGGGGGGTATCTTGAGCAACCTGTCGACCTCCGTTGGACCCGACAGGGTTCCCTCGGAACGCTCTAGATACCCCCACTTTCTGTCATTTGAGACGTTCTTCCCTCAGTACCGATGCATGCTCTGTCTGCAACGTCAGTTCATGAGAAGTCAAATTGTTTTGTCTTGCGTTTGGGATGCGTCCAAGATGCGTATGTGCGTTTGGATTGGATTTGGTGACTAGCTTTGTTTACAAATAGGTAGGGTTCAGGCATTGTCCATTTCATAATGCGGTGAACTGCTTCCTTGAATTCTTGATTCAGTTAGTTTTGGATTTGGTGACCTTAGGTTCCTAAGTTTGTTGATGATTTGTGACCTCTTGCATTGTTGAGTACAAAAATTAGGATGTGTTAGTTGTAGTTTGGATGACTTTGGAATCAAGATATTCCCTCTTGGTGAGAGTAGCAAATATACAAAAGAAAACTCCATAATGGAGATTCCAAGAATTTCATTTTTGGAGATAGCCGAATTATTTAATTTGAATCGATCCATTTTTCCAAAAGTCAGAATCTATGGGTAGTGGGAGCATCGCAGTGCACCCTCGTCGAGTCCGACTAGGGTCAAGTAAGTAGCTGCAGCTACCCCTGTATTCCGTCACATGAGAGGGTCAAATAAAAAATAGAGTACAAGTACCACTTCGATGACTAATTTTGAGGGTGTCTTCAAGTTCTTCCATAACCCTTGTCGGATCCGACGGGCATTAAACGGAATCTGAAGACACCACATGAATCCGTCACATGAGGGGACCCAAACTAGAATTATATCCTTTTTTTTATTGTTTTCCTTCCAATGTTGATTTTTTTAATGATATTTTCTATTACATGTTCCTCATCATGCAAATATGTGTAATAGTTCATTATTTGAGTAGATTTCACTGAAATTACAATAATTCATATAGTAGGATACATAATTTTATGTCTACATGTAATTTCAGTTGTTCATAATTTATTAAAACAAACATTGAAAATGATATGAAAATTTTAAGAATGACTAATTTTATGCATGCATATTGTATATTAATTTCACATTGAATAAATTATATTAAAGTATGAAATTTTAAAAGGCTTCTACAGATTTTTTGTCTTTATTATTTTGAAAACATATTTAGATAGTTTAGGGTAAATAACTAAATTGTAAATTTCTTTACTTAGATTCATTCATGTATCTCATTTTTCCTCATTTTTCTTTCATTTTATGTTGGGATAAGTTCAAAGGATAAAGTATGTTATTAGATACCATCACTATAATAATCAAAATAATTCCTTAATTATTTCCTTGAATAAGAGATGAAGCAATTGAAATGCATAGGTGACACTTGGCTTCTACACTTATAGTGTTCTTTAAAAATACTTTGCCTTAGAAAAATTAGATTTTAATTTTTATTAATTTTTATTAATTTTTTTTGCTTTCCAAAGCTTTTAGAGGAGCATCCCTTGATTCATATTTCTTTGCATTAATTATTATGTCAAATATTAAATTGTTTGGTGGAATGCTTTGTAGATGGACACGACGGCCGTGAATCCTAGCATGGCATCATCTTCGCATGCAGAATCTGAAGTCTTGGGCCAGGAGATTGTGGAGAAGCGAGTTACACAGACGCCAAGGCCACTTCCAATGATGGAAAGCGACAATTTAGGACCTGAAGTGGATGTGGTGAGTTTTGATGATATTATGGATGCGTGTGATCATGCTGCTGATGAGCTTGAGCAAGATAAGGGAAGCCGAATTAGTTTCCCAAAGCCTCGTGATCCTAGAAAACCTGTTTTCTCAGCGGAGAGTTCTGACACAAAGGGTTGTGACATTTCCTCATTCAGCTTTGATGCTGATTTGTCCCCGTCGATTTCTAGTCCTTGGGGTCCTGTGCGTTGTGATTGTTCAGGACGGAAACAATTGCGATATAATCGCTTGGTCATCATTCACCAATGTTCCAACTTTCAAGATGATGTAGACATTGAATGATTTTTTTAATGAAAAGGATACATGAATTTGTGGCAATTTATTCTATGCATATATAAATTTCCATTTGTCAAGTATCTATGTATGTATGACGTACACTATTTAAATACATTTAAGATTGATTCATTGTATGGAATTAATAAATTTCGTTCATAAATAACTAGCATTTTGTTTTATCAACTGGCCAAAAGTATAGCTAGAATTTTTGGTAATAAATTCTTACTATTATTGTATACATCATTGCACATATAATTTTATGATGAATACATTTTATTTAAGCTTCTTGTTTGACATTCTATTGACAAGGAGTGTCTTTCTACTATTTGGTGTTTTTTATTTTATAGAGAGAAGATTCGCCACTGATATTGTCCCAAAACCAACAACACCAAGTTACACCTGCAACGGATGACTCTCAACAACCAGATATAGAAGGTGAAGTAATGTTAGGAGCGAGTCGAGATGAGATTTGGGACAAGGCACTAGAGGAGACAGAGTTTGAGGAAGAAGACAAAGATTTTCTTGAGGATGAGCTTCGTCGTTTTCACAAGGTCGACTCTGTGGCAACATTATCGATGCTGAGGTTTAAGCCAGAGAGCTTATTGCGCATGAAGATCCCGCTTTGCAGGTTAGTGCCAATGCCGATGGTTAGGCCAACACTTTCTTCCGATTTACAGAAACTTGAGCAAGACTTTGCTCATGGTTATCGAGATGGAGCAGCGTCATTTTATGTTTCGACAACCAATGAGGCCGGCAAGAGAGCAGAGTTCAGTAAGGAGGAGGTTCAAAATTGGGGCCCCCTATGGCAACAAAGAAATGATGAGTTCCTAGCATTTTTGGAAACAAGACCAGAGTTGCATTTCATGAGGAATATGAAGTTCTTCATATGTGATGGCAACCATCGACAGATTGCATGGATGAGCCATATCCAAAGAAAGTATCCTTTAGACATCAACTGGCATTTTTCGGTGGATTGCATCATGCTGGAAACCAAAGGAAGAGTGGAAATGACGATGCAAGTGATGCATGCAATTAACAAGTACGTGATTTGTTTTTCTTAATTTTTCCATTGTTTATTTATATTTCATCTTATTCATGTTGGTTTATAATAGATTGTGTGATTGCTGTGTGAATTGAAAATTTGAGTTTAATATTTCAGGTCCACTGAAGATTCACATGTGAAGACGAATTTGGTGCACACGTTGTATCGTGTGCAAAAGTACAGAAAATGGAGATAAAGAAGATCTACGAGATGTTGAGGCCCTCAGAAAGGAAGCAATGCGTGTATCAAATGGGTAGAAAGGCGTGGTATTCCATGCCCGTGGAAGTTTTCACATCATTTAATTTTAGGGTGAGTTCAGTTTTGCCTACTACATTCTTTTTCTTTACAAAAAAATAAGGTAGGTGCTCTAAATTCTGAGTTTCATTACTTACAAATTTCTGGTGATGAATATCATTTGCAGCATGAAATTTCTCAGGCTGCGGACGTTGTTGCTCGATGTTACCTTGATAAGACACCTGCTGAAGAAAGAACCAACCGAGGAGTTGCTGACGCCATGAGATCTGCAGCAAAAGAAAAAGTCTCAAAGTTACGTGGAAAGATGGGCAAGTTACTGGCCGTTGCAGATCCTGCTCTTGGAAAAGAATTTCTTGAAGAGGTAATTTTAAAAATTCCAATCAAATGAGTTATTTGTTTTGCTTATTTTGCGAAAAAGATGCATATTTATTAACATAATGTTATTTTGTAGGTGGAGGAGCATTGGATTAGGAATGAGGTTCCTGAAATGACTTTGGAAAAGCTACAATTGCTTGCAACAAGCACAATGTCTGCAGCTCATAAGCTCAAAGTCTTAAAATGGTGGAATTCTTCCGGTGCTTCAAAAGAGGCATTGAAGTTTCCAGTGCCCCCAGTCTCAGAAGATAAATTCACAATTTTTCTTGGAAAAATTGTTTGGTGGGCCGGGGTAATGTCCCTTACCATACAAAATGGTTGTTGTCAAGAATAGTTATTTTGAATGCAATTTCATGCCCTTTGCTGCATTTGAAATGAATAACTTTTTGTTCAATGGAAGTTGCATTTCTTGGATGAGAAAGTTAATTGTTTTGTTTCATGTAGCTTGAAGACGCAGCTCAGGAGTATTTAGACGACATTGTGGCAAATGACAAGCTAGTCATCAACATGGACTTGCCCAAACCCCCAGAAACTCTAGCGGCATACATTCAGGGGTGGAAGGTGAAGCTATGGGAATATGCGTTTGGCCCAACTTTGAAGGGAACCAACAACTTCAAAAAGCATGATTCATTCTCGAGTCGCGAAGGATCGGACCAAGCCGTCCGGAGGGTTCTATACCGGTAAGATTTCAAATATATAATTTAATGTTGAAATTGACAAGTGAAATAAAAATTAAAAAATTATTTTTCAATTTTTATAATTTTTCTTTAAATCTCTTGGGAATCCAAAAGTAGGAGTACTGGGAGGGAGCCTTCATACCCTCGTCGGATCCGAAGGGGGTACAAGGGCTCCCTGCTAGTACCCCCATTTTTTGTTTTCTAAGAGAACTTATTATTTTTTTTTAAAAATGATATGGTAGATGAATAATAAGTTTGAATCATTTCTGAATGGTTACTTATTTCAAGATGTTTATTTCTTTTTTATAAATTACTTTTAGGCAAATGAATAGAAAATAATAAAGAGACAATATTTTTTGATCCTTGAAACTAGCAATTGGAATTTACCTTGTGTTCATTTTTTCTTGTTGATGTTCATTTAAAAAAAGTTAAAAAAAGTTTTCTAGGGACCTTTTCCTTTGGTTCTATGTTGTATTTCTCCTTATGAATGAAAATTGTTCATTTTTCCAACTAAAAATAAAAAAAATAAAAAAATTGGAGTATCAAAAGGGACCATGAATACCTCCTTCGGACCCGACGGGGGTGTTCTGGCTCCCTTCTAGTACCCCACCTTTTGGTGAAGCATAGTTCAATGTCATCTTGGAAGGGATTCATTTCATGTTCAATGGAGTTCTTTGAACATTTATGAGTGTTGAAGTTGATAAAATACAAGACCTAATATTCTAAAAATTATATAGGCTACTATCTTTTCAAACATTGGCTTATGATTGTGCTCATGTTCTAGGTACTTCAATCTCGAGCTTGTTTCTAAAGGCGCTATTTCACAAGGCTCTCTACCTCCTTTCCTTATGTCTTGGGTGGATTGGAGTTCAAAAGAGTGAATGTTTTCACCCACTCAGCTCCGGACGTTTACAACAGCTAATTTGGTTGGTGGCGGATGGTACTTGGAGTGCCCACTGGAGTACACCCACTCTTCAGAAGTTACATTGCGCAAATCATTTGACGGACTTGAGATGATTGATTTAGAGGTGTCCGAATTTGCGGACCTTCCCGATGCCCAAAAGAAGAAAGCTATTTTACGCAGAACAATTGCAGATGAGAAGAAGAAAAAAAAAGAAAATGACATGAAGGCTAACAAGGGGAAGAAAGGAGCAGAGCGTTTAGCAAAGTTGGCTGAGAAGGAGAAGGAGGCAGAGAAGGAAGGGAAGCATAAAGGTAAAGGGAAGAAGAAGGTGGAGGGTAGAGATCAAGTGCCTGGATCTTGTACAGTGGACCAAGGATCGCAAATGGAGTCTGGAACACGTAGTGGCGTGAAGAGGAAGGCGGTCTTGCAAGAGCTCACTGAAGAGATGGTCACACAAGGCACCCAAGTAATTGTTATTGGAGATGACGAGGAAGTGAACACGGAGGAGTTGATTCTCAACAACTCTATCATTGATGTGATGGAAAATGAAGGCAAGGGAAATGGATCATGCTATGGGGAAGTTATGGAGTTCTTGGTGAAGGTGTGTATTTTATATTTGAGTTTTTGCCATGTCACAATATCAACATATTGCATGAATTTGTTATTTTGAATTCTTGGAATCATTTATAGATATTTTGTATGCAGGTGGCTGATGGCAAGACTCGCATGTTCAATGGCGAGATAAGCAAAAAGGCTGGAGTTGATCTCATTTTGTTTGACCTTCAAGAAAACCTCCCTGTTCCAGGAGTGTCTGTACCAGAAAACCATGTGCCCGAATGGAACCATGATAAAGAGTTCAAAGAGATTGAACAGGCAATTTTATTTGCAACGAAACATTTGCAAGACAATGGTTGTTTTGTCATTTTTCATTCCTGGAGTGCAAAGGCAAGGGGCGTGGTGGTTGATTTGACTCAGGCATATCCATTCTTAAAGTTGAAAGAGTGGTTGGGAATCAATCGCATGCACTTGCCTTCAAGCCTCAATCCGACAAACACGGTATGGATGTCTTGCAATTTAGTGGTTGTTTTATTTTTGTGCTTGGGATTGATTGCATTATGTATTATAAATGTTTAATTGAATTTTGGACTTGTAGACAATGAAGTTCGGAATCTCGTTGTTGGTGAAGAAGCTTGACAAGAGACGGAAGTCTCAGTTCAAGTTCAAGTTGACTAAAGCAATGAAGAAGGCCAAAGTAGATCTTGAACGTGACGATACGTTGATCAACTATTCCACCATTGACAGTATGTTGATGAATGGAAGCGTACCGTGGCGGGGTCCTCGTGAGAAAGATGCAAGGCTTCTTCAATTCATCATTGAAGGAACAACAAGCGAAGGAGACATTGTGTTCGATAATACAGGAGCAACTGGTAAGGTTAAGCTCAAGTGGAATTGTTTTCATTTATAAAATTCTGAATCTCCAATTTTGCTAATGAATTGCATGTGTTTATTGTTAGGTGCATCAATTACGGCATGTCGAGGGACGGGCCGACATGTTGTAGCTTTGGAGAAGGATGAAGCCATTTTCAACGCGATCTTGCTGCCTATGAAGAGGATGATTGAGGAGGAAGAGACGACAGAAGAAGAAGAAGAAGAGGAAGAGGATGACAATATTAAAGATCCTGATGCAATGGAGGTGGAGGTCTTTAGTTTTGCTCGGAATCAAAACACTAGTAAGTAAGTTTTCAGAGGTGTGCATTCAATGTGAATATTTTGTTGCTTGTGTTTATGATTTTAACATATTTTAATTTGATTTTGCAGACACCAAAAAGTGACATTCCACGATGCAACATTGCGCAAAAGAAGACTTGTTTTGACTCCGGAAAAGTCTTTTCATTTGCCAGTGTATGCAAAGCAGATGGCCTCGGCATTTATAGAGTTTGGTGGTTCTAAACCAAAGAAGCGACAAGACACTTATGCTTTAAATGTGTTAGAGTATTTAGATGTAAGTGCATCGGAAGGTAGAGAGACTTCTAATTCTTCTACTAACAATGATTCTGCAACCGAATCCTCTGTTGCCTAGATTCACAAGGTAGACATGTCTTGTGAGTTATAGTTTCTTGTATTTCTTTTTTCATATGAGTGGATTTGTGTGTTTTATGGTTACATTCATTGTACACATTGTTATTTTCAAATTTTGTCTTGGAGTGAACCCTAAACCCTAAACATTCAATACCATTAAACACATGTATAGAATAACTTACCACTACATATCCTAAACCCTAAACCTTTATACCGTAAACCACTTATATGTAATAATTCATGTACAATTGTTTGGGTTTATTTGGGTTGAATTATTAACCATTTTTCCTAAACAATCCAGAAAGATTTTGTCTTCAAAATTATAAAAATGAACAATCATAAGATCCACGGTCATAGGTCCTTCATCTGAATTTCCAGCAAAAAAGTTCCCGCTCTCACGCTAGCAACCCTGGTGCAGGATTGTCAAGAAGATCATGCATCTACAGATTATTAATATATGTTTGGACAACAAAGGACAAAGCTGAAAAAAACTAGCAGTGGCTCCAATGTAAGGTTGCCTTTGGGTCATTGCATGAAACACCGACCGTTTTTGGTAGCGATTTTCAAAACCAGTTTTTGTCCAAGCTATAACTTTTGAATTTTAAACCCAATGCCCAAAACAAAAATTTTGTTTCTAGAGTTTTTGATTGTAATAGTATCCCTTATTTTTGAGAAATTTTATAAAAACATTTTATATTTAAAAGTCAATTTTGTTAATTTGTCACAAAATTAGGTTTAGTGTTTTTTTATTCTATTGAGCAGTTCAATTTAATGATTTTCAGCTGAAATTTCTATAGCATATTCCTATAGTAGGCAGACATGTCTCCACCAAATGGTCTTTAGAAATAAATTATTTTATGTCCTCCACATTCATACAAATAGGCTTTTTTTGGCCTCCTTTGCGCATGCACTTCAAAACATTAGTGATGGTTTTGACTAATTTTTTTTTGTCAAGTCTCATTACAAAGAAGTCCTTCCAAATGGCCAATTATTAGTTTCTTTGAAAATTTGTTTCCTATTTTCTACAAATTAAAACGTCCAACAATGTATTTTCTAGGACATATTCTAGGATATAGAATTCTGGTGAATATGTCCTAGAAAATACATTGTTGGACGTTTTAATTTGTAGAAAATAGGAAAAATAATTTTCAAAGAAACCAAAAATCGGCCATTTGGAAGGACTTCTTTGTGATGAGACTTGACAAAAAAAAATTAGTCAAAACCATCACTAATGTTTTGAAGTGCACGGGCAAAGGAGGCCAAAAAAAGCCTATTTGCATGAATGTGGAGAACATAAAAAAATTTATTTCTAAAGACCATTTGGTGGAGACATGTCCGCCTACTATAGGAATATGCTATAGAAATTTCAGTTGAAAATCATTAAATTGAACTGCTCAACAGTATAAGAAACCACCAAACCTAATTTGGTGACAAATTAACAAAATTGACTTTTAAATATAAAATATTTTTATAAAATTTCTGAAAAATAAAGGATACTATTACAATCAAAAACTCTAGAAATAAAATTTTTTGTTTTTGGCATTGGGTTTAAAATTCAAAAGTTATAGCTTGGACAAAAAACGGTTTTGGAAAACACTACAAAAAATGGTCGGTGTTTCTTGCAATGACCCCTCTATTGTAGCTCCAAAGTGGAGTTAATATGTGTTGGCATGCCGTTGTTCTAACAAAGGATGCTAATTAAATTCAGGTCAAAATTCAAGCCTTCTATCAAAACTCAGCTTCAATAAATCTAAATGTTGAAATTTTTTTAAGAAGATGTTCACTAGTCCAACATTTACACATGCTTGGAAGGATAGTTGTTGTCTGTGTTATCAAGGCTATGATTTAGCAACTTGAGTAACTCAAGATGAATTGAGAGTGATCAATGATCGAAATATATATATAGCCATTAAATCCTAATTAGGGTTAAGTAGCATTTTAAGAGAGTCTTGTGAGTAACTAAGTTAGTTTTCATCTAAAGGATGGATACCTAAATAGCTAACTAGCAATACCCCCCTTCAATCATGGATTGTAGAGAATTGTGTGTAGATCCTATGCTGTGGTATTAGCAACTGGGGGAGCAGATTACAAATGGCGCGCAGTGAGGATCAAGGTATACAAGTTTTGTGTGAGTTGGTCAGAGAGGTGTCATTGTCCAAGCTTGCTAGGTTGATTGTGTGGATGTGTTGTACATTTTTGGTTCGATTGTTGGAGTTGTGTTTTGGAATTGTGGATGCCATAATTGGGAAGCGTTATGTTTGTATTTGTGACGAGGAGACCAATCCGGTGGAGCGTATTGAGGCTACGGTGAAGTCAGAAGTCTAGGAATGGTAGTGAGGCACGGAACAGGAAAGCGTCGTCCAAGGCGTAGGGGAGCATAGGAGAAGGCTTTAAGTATTACGCTATAAGGAAAAGTCAGTTACCAGAATTGTATTTCTCTTGTTTAGATTGTTTGAAGAAAGTGAAAGGATTTAGTGGCTCGGAGCATAAGAGCTTTAGGTCATTAGTTAATGCTCAAGAGTACTTGTTGCAAACTATGAAATCCTAGGATTTAGGCTAGAGTCAGGGCTAGAGATTCACCGGTCCTTTGTCGAGTTCACAAGGTTGTGAAGTCCAAGTGTTGTACGGTGTTGTTGAAATTTCATCCGTCCTAAAGATTTTGTAAATGAATTTGTGGGTTGCAGATTAGTATGAATATATTTGAGCAATATTTCTCCCTCCAAGATTCATTCTCTAATGAAGTGATAATGAATTTCAATGTATTTGGATTGAATATGGAACACTGGATTGTATGATAATTTGATTGTACTTTGGCTGTCATAGTGGATCGTAACTTTGTCATTTGAAAGGACAGTAGTTGTTGTGGTAATGTCAAGGATAGTAGGAGTTCTTGGAGAAGTTGACAAAGCTAGATCGCCTCTTGTGTGTCATCACTGAGTATACAATACTCGGATTTTATAGATGAGTAGGAGATTGTCAATTGGCACTTGCTTTGCCATGTAATGGGGCCACTCGTTAGGGTGAAAACGTATGCTCCCATGGATCTCCATGTTTGGGGGCAGGATCCCCAGTTCACATTTGTGTAGTCGAATATGGAGAGAGGAACGTCAACACGCACTACTAGAAAATTTTGTATTTTTGTTGTTTTGGTCACGTTGATCCGGTCAAAATCTAACAGAAATCTGTTGGTTTCAACAGATTTCTGTCAAATTTTGACCGGATCAACGTGACCAAAACAACAGAAAAATGAAATTTTCTAGTAGTGACGATATAGAATTCCATGGTTAAGTGTGCCTTGCAAGAACAAAATAGATTCTTAGCTGCATTGAGGTGTACTTTTTGTAGGTTCGCCATGTAGCTCTTGAGCCTACTCATGGTACAGGCCTGGTTATTGTGAAAAAAAATGAGTTTTCCCACAAGTCGACAGTATGAGGTAGAATCAATTGGCGGAGATTGCTTGTCTGTGATGAGGACCGTTCCTTCGGAGAGAGGAGTTGGAGCTAGTTTGTAGTTGCTCATGCTAAATTGTTGGAGAATTGATGTTGTATAATCGCGTTGATGTAGGAAGATGCTAAAGATGGTGTGCTCAAAGGAGATGTCGAGGTACCTACAAATGTGCTCAAGGTCTTTCATCTCGAATTCTTGGTGCAAAAATTGTTTGATCCACAATATGAGCTGGTTTAAGCTGCCCATAATGAATAGGTCATCAACATATAATATGAATATGAATGTCTCTCCATCCTTGTGCATGTAGTATAGGTTTCCGTTGGCGGTGTTGCATTGTAGGCCGATTTTGCGTAGTGTTGTATCAATGCAGTCATACCATATTCTAGAATTCTGTTTGAGTCTATATAAGGACTCGTAGAGTCTTCACATGAGAGTCTCCTTGCCGTGTATGCGGAAGCCAAGTGGTTGATGCATGAATATTTTTTCCTTGAGAAAACCATGTAAAAATGCCGTGTGCATGTCCATATAGTGTATATCCCAACGGCGGGCTATAATAGTCATTAATGTGGTCCATTTGATAACATATGCATATGTTTCATTGAAATCTACTCTTTTGCATTAGTCAAACCCTCGTACTACTAACTGGATTTTTTTTATCACAAGTTGTCTTGGGAGTCCGGGCTTGAGCTTGAATATCCATTTGTAGGTGATTGCTCGTTTGTCAAGTGGGAGCGGTTTAAAATCCCATGTTTGAGTTTGCCATATGGAATCCATTTTTTCCTGCATGGTGAATCTCCAACCGAGGTCTATCTTAGCTTCTTTGAATGTGATGTTGGCTTAATCAGGCTCGATTGGAGCAACTTGTAGGGTGATAGTAGTGATGGTGCAAATCTCAAAATCCGTGGTGGAGAAGCAAAGTTCATATCCGTCAAGCCTGATGTTCTACTTTTGGGGTTGTACTAAGTATCAGAGGGGTGGTTGGATTGGGAGAATTGGTATGGGTGTTTAAGAATCTATTGGAGGCGGGGGGTAGTGCAAGTGTTGGATCAAAGACGATGAAGGAAAATAGTGGTAGGGGGTCTATAATTGAGAGGGCAATGGAATTTGGTTGAGGTGGAATGTATAAAGTTTAGAGTGGGAGAAGATATGTGGTAGCGAGTGAAGGTGTGTTGAGGGGAGTAGTTGGTCAAGGAATGGTTGTCTTCTAGTGGTTCTGTCGTTTCCAAATAGATGCACCAGTAGAAAAAAAATGACCACCATAACAAAAAAATTAACAAAAAAGTGTTGATATCATTTGTATCCTCGGTTGCGTTGTCTTGGATAGTACTTAACAAAAAAATGTTGTTCATTTTGTTATGATGGTCAAGTCAAAAAAATAATAATAATAATTCATTTATAAATTTGTTCAATGAATGGCCACCACCTGGCAAGCCAAAAATCAACCCAATACAAATTGCCACAAAGATAGAACTATAAATTAGACTTTATAATTTAATTAAAAAAAATTAAATTTTATAATTCATTTAGAAGAAAGAAGACCAATTTCTCATAACTTGGAGATTGGTGATGAAAGAGAAGTAACTTTGATGATAGAAGAGAAGACAAACTCTTTATACAAATGGGGTTGTAGAAGGTAAAACAAACCATATGGAATATGTGAATTAAGATTATGAGTAATTCACATATTTCATATGATTTGTTTGACTTTTTATCACCCCATTTGTATAAAAAACTTGTCTTCTTTTCTCTTATGTCACTAAAGTCACCTTTCTTATATCACCAACGAGTGAGTGGCATGTCTTTTTAATAAAAAGTACTAACTTTTTGTTAATATAGATGCTGTACTATCTAATTAAACAAAAATTCAATGACCATTTTATTAGCTTATACCAAATCAACAAAAAATTGTTAAAACAGTCAATAAAGTACTCTAGTCAAGAAAAAATTGTTAAATTTTTGTTGACTTGGACACCATTTTCTAGTAGTGATGGGATCAAAGGAGGTTTCATCAAATCAAACATTTTGACTAATGATAATTTTTCTAATATGGAGGTGGTAGCATTGATAAGCTTTATTGTTTTCGTCATACCTAGCAGGAGAATAGGGATGGCCTTGGGGTCGAATTTCTGTCACTTGGTGTTGGGGACGTGGCAGTAAGCTATGTAACTGAGCACTTGTAAGTGTCGTAGATGAGGTTTGGTTTTTGTAAACATTTCCTCCGGTGTTTTGTTTTTAAGGGCTTTAGTCAGACACCTATTTTGGATGTAGTTAACAGTTTTGGCTAGCTCTTCCCATAGAGGTTTAGGAATCTTAGTGTTTGTGACAATACTTGGAATTCCTTCTAACAAGGTGCAATTTTGCACTCAACAATGCCATTCTAATGCGGTGAGTAGCACTCAATGAGTTCGCATTTGATGCCGTGTTGAGTACAATATAGGTTGAATAAAGAGAAGAGATACTCTTCGCTGTGGTAATTGTGCAAGGTGTCAATTTTAGTAGTAGGGGTTCTACAAGGTAGCGAAACTACTTGAAGCAATCTAAGGTTTGGGATTTTTCTGTAATGAAGTAGAGTCATGTTTTTCTGGTAAAGTCATCTGTGAATGTTAGTATATCTATTGCCATTGCAGGATTGGATTGGCATGGGGTTGCACAGGTCGATGTGTACAAACTGAAGTGGTTTTGTAGTGTATATTGTCCGTTTCTTGGGGATTTTATCACAAGGTAATTTCCCTAACATGCAAGGAGCACATATGTGTTTTATTAGTGGGATGCGGAGGAAGCTAGCGATGAGGTTCTTGGAACTTAAATGGTAAAAAAATTGATAGTTCAGATGTCCTACTCTGCGGTGCTAAAGACACATATCCATCATTGTTTTGCAAGAGCGTTGACATACATTGGATGAATTGCAGTTTGATGTTGAGGATGCATTGGGAGTTTTTCTTGCTTAACTAAATGGCTTACTGTGGGGTGTGATTTGTATGTCGTAGGTTGATGGAGCTGTAGGAGTTGTAAGTTGGGAAGTGAGGTGTTTTGGTGATTTGGTGACGCGGTACAAGTTGTTGGGGTCTTGGATGCCTTGTAGTAGGACGATATGTGGGTGTTTTGAGTCATATATTGTACATGATTTTTTCTCAAATAATATTTTGTATCCAATGTTTGTGAGTTCCCCAAATTGTTCTTGATTCTTGGCACGTAGAGAATGTTGGGGATCTTCTTATTATTGCTTGAAGAATTAGCAATGTGTACAATACCTTGCCCTCTAATAGGCATGATTTGGCCTCTAACTACACAGATGTTGGAGATTCTAGAAGAGCTAATGTTACTGAAAATCTTGAAGTTGTCGGTGACGTACGAGGATGCTCCCAAGTCAAAGAACCAATCATCTTCGATGACGACACATGCATTGACGTGCTCTATATGTGGGGTATGGTCTTTGTCTTGATCACTATAGTAAGTAACGCTTTCAAATGCCGTGGTCAGTTCTTGATCATTGTCCTAATTGCTATGAAATGCTTCAATACAATCTTGAACATGTAGGTTGGTTGAATCGGAGTCAGAGTCATTGTCTTCTGTTTTGACAAGGTTCACCTGTTGCTATCTAATTCAAGGTGGTAGGTTTTGTCATTGAAGTTGTATGGCCTATATGTGCTCTTCTAGTGTTACGCAAGTGCAATCACGAGCCAAGTGTCCGAGTTTTTTGCACTTGTAATAGTGTAACGAAGGGCGATTCTCATGTCGATGAGGAATAGCTAGGTTCGTTTCTATCGATTGGCTGATTGCAACCAGGATTTAATCTGCTACAGATTTGCGAGCTTCTTCAATATAGGGTTTTATGGGTCTTGACTAAATTGGCTTCTTCTCTAGTATCTCGTTGATGCTTTAACTGGTGACTTAGTTCTTCTTAGAGGAGCAGACCTTCAAGTTCAAAGAATAAAGGTATGCGCTCACGTCCTTTTTATATTTGTCTATAGGTAGTCCAGCTTCTAGGTGGGTTATTTAGCATGAGATCTATTAGGTCTTCATTAGAGTTACTTTGTATTCCTAGGTTTGTAAGTTGGATGACAGTCAAGTTTATTTGCTGTAAGTGCTCTCCTATATCCTTTCTTTCTGCTAGTTTTAACAAATAGAATTGTTCCTTTAGTGACAATTGCCTAGAAGAACTGCAAATGTCACATATAGTACATAGACGTAGCTAGATCTGTTGTGGATTAGTAAAGTGAATGATACTAAAACTGATCAAATCCTGTACCAATGAGATGATGATTTTGTTTGTGTAGAAGTGAAGCTCTGTCTCTCACATTTGATTAGGTACCGTTTCTGACGTTGGTGTTGTAATTGTAGTTGCGGTGTTGTTTGTATTGGTACTGATTGTTGTGGTTGTAGTTTCGAAGCTAGACTGATTTCTATCTACATGAAGTTTAATGAATCGCCATAATCCTTTTTGTATAAGGATCATTCTAACTGTATAGCTCCAGATGATGTAGTTTGAAGGTCCTACTAATTTCATGGACTTTGGGACATCTCTGATTGTTGATCCATCTCTACGTGCTATGTCGACCTTGTGGTTTTGACTGCGTCTATTGTAGCGCTGTCTGTAGTGTGGTAGTAAAGAAGGTAATCTCTCAACTGTTCTCTCAAGTATCTTGTAACTATTTGGAGTTTGCGGCTCTAAGCTCGCTCTAATACCATTTTGTCAAGGCCTTTGAAGGGTGCACTTAGTTCTACTACGTACAACAAACCATGTGCAAACAAGTGGTTTCTAATAAAGTATAATTTTAATTTCAAATTTTGATCATTGTTTACTAATGACTATAGGATTCTACTCCCAAAATTTCAAACTCAAATAAAATATAGAATGATTTCTAGAAGAGGTTAAAAATGTACTAAAATGACATATTTTTTTAAATCAAATATGTTTAAAGAACACATTTAGATGACCATTGCATCAATATTTAACTCAAAATGAGCTTTCAATAAAGAGTTATTTTTAGTATTTTTTAATTTATTTTTTAAACAATTTTTTCTTATATAATATAGGGATGTGAAAGTTATTTTTTAGTTCTATAATGTATCTTTTTACTTCAAAAAATTATAACTAATTATGATTAACAAATAAAAATATCAATAATTCAAAACATAAACTTTCAAAGTAGGAAAATTTATTTATATTTTTTTCATTAAATTTTATTTAAATTTCAAAAAATATTTAGGTGGTCTAAAGTTTTGTTCACACATGATTTTTAATGAACACTCTTAGTGACCCCCTCCGAGTCAAGGCCGTAATCTAGCAACTCTTATAATTCAAGATGAATTGAGAGTGATTAGCAATTGGAATATATAAAGCCATTAAACCCTAATTAGGGTTAAATAGTACCCTAAGAGAGTCCTGTGAGTAACTAAGTTTTCAAGACTAACTAGCTAATTGGCAATAGTCTGTGAAGCTGAAAGGAGCATGCAATACAAATCAAATAGTGGTCAATCAAACACCCACCATCCAAACATGTGGAAAGTGTTTGCTAATCTGCCAAAGTGGACAACAAACTTCTTTGTTGTGCACCTAATTGTAAAGCAATGTCGAGATTAGGTAGAACCTCTCTAAAGCAATAGCTCCAAGACTAGTTTGACACATTACATTAGAGAGGTTATTACGTTAGGGAGGGACATTTGCAGTCACGATGTTTGTATGTGGCTGAAGTTGGGACCAACAATCAGTATTTCCTAACAAAGGTTTATTGATTTATAGAGTACTGACTTAGAGAGGTTCTATCTGTACTTGACAAGAGGGAAAAGACAATCATATGTGCAGGCATATCGGATTTGCGGATCGGAAGAGGCAAGTATCCACTACCAACGTGGTAATGCACACCTTCTATCTCCTACAACATCCATTTTCAATTTCTACAGTTTGTTCTTTACTTCATGGAATTGATCAAGTTCTTTAAGTCATACTACTGCTCTGATGTTCTTTGCTTCATGGAATTGATCAAGTTCTTTAAGTCAGTTCTTTGCTTCCCACTACCGACGTGGTAATGCACACCTTCTATCTTCTACAACATCCATTTTCAATTTTTACAGTGTTCTTTGCTTCATGGAATTGATTAAGTTCTTTAAGTCAGTTCTTTGCTTCATGGAATTGATCAAGTTCTTTAAGTCAATTCTTTGCTTCATGGAATTGATTAAGTTTTTGCTTCATAAAATTGATCAAGTTCTTTAAGTCAGTTCTTTGCTTCATGGAATTGATTAAGTTCTTTAAGTCATACTACTGTTCTAATTTCATGGACGTGCTCTGTAACAGCATGTCTTGATAAAAACATTGATTCTAGCTAGTTGGTGAGCAGGGAGTATGGAAGTTTGGCACTATGTAGAGCTAGTCTATACAGGCCATCATGGAGAAATTGCAAATGCTACCACTTCCAAACGGCAGGTTAACTTCCGTCTAGCATTCACTCAAACATGATGGGGGCACTTGTGAGCACTCAAAGAAGAAGAGGGGGAAGAATTGAGTTATTATATGAACCTCTGCTTTCTAGTGTAAACTAAATAGTTGAATTAGATTGCCACTCATTAATTTCTTGATTGACATGTGACACTATATAAACATTTATTGTTATTGTACAAGAATTCATTAATTCCTTGATTGACATGTGACACTATATAAACATTTATTGTTATTGTACAAGAATTCATTAATTCCTTGATTGACATGTGACACTATATAAACATTTATTGTTATTGTACAAGAATTCATTAATTCCTTGATTGACATGTGACACTATATAAACATTTATTGTTATTGTACAAGAATGCGCTACTTTTGAATTAGGTGATGTTAGAATTGGAACTCATGAACCTCCATGCATACAAATGGAAATATTTGTTGATTTTTTTTTTTTTTTTTGAAACATATAGCCTTCAGAGGCTGCACATACACAATATCTTATACAAACAACAATCTTTTCTCACAAAGCTTCTAGGCTATGTCTACAAACAACAATCACTAGATGACGTTGATGCAACAATCACTAATGTTGATCTTGTCAACTCCAAAGCTGGTTGAAATTCACTACTTGTGATCTCCTACAATGAAATTTTAAAGTGTAGCATTGTACCTTTAAACTCAGCTTAGTGTTTCCAAAATCAACCACCTCTCTCAAAGAGAGAGATTTCTAAAAAGCAGATTTAGTGACACCATGGTACATGACTCACATTGTCCAAAAACAAAAATCTCAATCAAAAATCTAAATGTACCTGCCACAATTATGTTCTCTAATCAAACCACTTGGCTGAGAACTAGGCATTGGGGTGCAAGATTTCTTGGAGGGTACTGTACTGATCAGAAGCAGGATCCCAGAATGTACAAGTCTAACCCAGAGTAAGTTCGGCAGCGGCTGCCATGGCGGACGGTCGTCCTCGTTCTACCGTGGCAAGCAAACAGAGTGATGGGCAGAAATCAGGAGTCACCGGCCAGTCCTTCTCAGGAATCCTCAACCAAGTTGCGACACTCCAGAACGGCGAGGTGGTCCACTCTGCAGACGACGGCCACCTGAGCGAATCCGGCGCCCATCGCCAGCTTCCGCAAGTCGCCCTCCGTTCGTTCACGAGTGTCCGAGCCGAAGGAGCCCAGCATGCCGATGTCCAGCCTGAAGGACACGCCATCGCCGCCTTGGAAGGCGCTGCTCTCGGGGAGTACGCTGTCCACCAGAATCAGTTTGCCGTGGCTGGGCAAGGCCTGGTAACAGTTGTGCAAGATTCGGAGGCACTTCTCATCGTTCCAGTCGTGCAGGATGTTCTGGAGAGAGGTGGAAGAAGCAAATCAAAATTAACCAACGTCCACATCAATCGAAACAATTCATTAGAATAGTACTTCCCAAATTCATCTCAGAGTTGCATGGACAAATTATTAGTTAATTAAATATACCTGGCCAATCTCTTGGAATTTCGCCATGCTTGACGACCTCCTCCCCAGCCCCAAAGAATTAATGACTGGTGTGAGTCTGAAGCCTGAGAACGGTTATCAATTGGCGAGATCGATAGGGATCAAGGTTTAGGATGGTTTCGATCGACTGACCTTCATGAGGATGGCGTCGCCGACAGCGGGAACTGATTCGAAAAAATCTCCACTCATGAGCTCCACTCCTGCCAGGATTCAACAGGCTTTTGACTACAACGGAACTGAACTATTAAACTGTTACGCTCGCTTAGATCGAAGGGCAGAAGAAGTATGCAAGCACTTGGAGATAACTAGGGAAAACCTAGAAGTCAGAATCGCATGCGGCCAAATTTTGAAAGAAACAAACAAACAGGATTCCTGGCTGAAATCACAAACTCTTCAAGGCTTCAATCCGATCTTGGTTACCTATTATTTACTTCAAGATCGATATTCTGACCTGGGATGCAAATAGTTTACTCTGAGACGTACAAGATTTGAATTTCGGACTCGATCATCTGAATCGCATGGGGCCAGATTTGGAAACAAACGAACAGAATTCCTGACTGAAATTATCACAAACTCGTGTCAACCCAAACTCTACGGGCTTCAAGTCGATCTTACGTTGTACTAATTTCAAGTTTCATATTCTCAACTTGCATGCAAAATAGTGCACACCAGACAGCAAGGGAGAGGTTCCATTCAGCATTCAAGTCATCGAAGCTTGAACCTCTCCCTACAACGATCTAGAAACTTGCACCCTCTAAAAATTTGCGCATTTACTTCAGGTTAAGCTAAAAATCAATTGAAAAGATTTAAATGTCAAAAGATTAAATATTTTCACGTCTACCAATTACCACAAATCAAAGCTCACATGCATGGTCTCAATCTAATCTGGATTGCATAGTGCATGGAGCGTCTACCGAACTTTGAGACAGGATTATGAGTTTAGGACTCATCTAAATGGCAAGGGTCCAAATTTGGAAACAATTAAAGAACATAATTTATTGTGCACCTAAGGTATTTTAAAAACATGGGCAATTTCGTTAAAATGGCGAAATTCCTCTACTTTGGCAGTTTTTACAGTTCAGAGCGGGCGTTCTGAAGTGTACAAACGTCATAGATATCCTAAATCTATATCACTCTTAGATGTTTGAAATCTATATCTGTTTTAGATGTCACTTCTACAATTCAGATTGTGCAGTATGAAATCTATAGTAGTCATAGATTTCTCAAATCTATAATAACCAAGATTCTTGAAAACTATACCTGTCCTAGATGTCACTTTTACAATTCAGAGCGGGTGGTCTGAAAAATGGCACATGGAATGCCGCCATTTTAACGAAATTCCCCATAAACATAATCAAGATTGCTTACATTTTCCCTAGGTACTGATTACCCAAGATGCACACTATCAAAACATGAAAGTCTATGAGAACTATTGTTGGTTTTTGGTACACCTACAAATGATCAACTTTATAACTTATATATGGGGAATTTCATTAAAATGGCAATATTCCATGTGTCATTCCCACAGTTCAGAAATCTATTAGACCGTCCAATCTAAACTGTGAGATGTCAAAGTCACAGGATATTCGCCATTTTAAAGAAATTCCCCATATATCTAATAAAAATAGTTTATATTCAATAATAGAAACTATATATCCTCAACTGGTTGAAATTATAGGTGCGCACCTCATAACCACAAACCAGGCCACAAACCCCAGAACAAACACTGAAAAGCCCGAGCTGTGAAATCATGTATGCATGGATACCTGGAATTTGGGGGCAGGTTGCAATAACATGAGCCCGATCGAAGTTGACACCCTTGATGTGCGGATGCCGCCTCGTGATCTGCTCCAGAGACGCGCCCAGGCCGCCTCCCACATCCACCAACACCTTCACCTCGTCGAACCCTCGGTACACCTAACCGCAATTTCGTTAAATTGGCACAATTCTGGCGTCCAGAAAAATGTGGCGTATATATATCTTCACAAATGTCGACCTAATTTCAGGCCAGAAACCGAAGACAGGTGTGGATTTACGTTTCAGGACGCCCATCCTGGAGCATGCCACAGTATTGGAATATTGCCCGTCTAACAAAATTGACGTTACCTCTAAAATGGCCCTCAAGAACAGACGCGAACTGTCGGCCATGCCCCGGTGGAACAGCTCCCCAAAATCTCGATTGCGTTGACAGTAGTCCCACAGGCTTAATCCCCCGTGGACTCGTGCGAACGGCGACACCGTGTCGTCTAGGATTGCAGCATCCAGCTGTCCCCACGTGCTCAGCACACTGGGATTCTCGCATATCTGCAAAAAGGACCCGAGGCTGCCCCGCGCCGTGTCCTCCACCAGGAATCGCCCGATGGGCGCCAGACCGTACTGACGCTCGGCGTGGCCATCGCCCCCTGCCATACAAATGAGCGACTCACACCGATCCATTCTGATAGCGGGCAAGGCAAGCATGCAGTTTACCGATCGAAACGGAGATGCGCAAGCAGTTTTCGATCTCTGAACAGCTAGGTCTACAATTCTACTTGATATATAGGATGCCCCAAATGTGTTTGCGAAAACTAGTGAAGACGGCCATCTTAACGAAATATTGTAATACATAACCTGAAAACTTAACGAAATATTTATAATATACATAACCTGGACAGAACTTCGGGTAGAGTTGCATGCCCAATTCAAGACGTTGTCAATACTACTCGAAAATGGCAATTGAACGACTACTTATACAAGCAATGTTCACTTGACAGAACTTCCAGCGAGCTAGCTCCTACTCGAAACAATATAAACGTACCCTTGACCGTGGTTTCGCTTAGGATTTGCGAGACGCTCATCAAGCGGAGGAGTCGTTCCAGGGAAGTCACGTTGATGGCCTTCCCCGGGATCGCTCTCGCCGCGATTTCGGCCGCGGTCAACTGTGCGCCATCGCCGGCTTCAGCCAGCACCTCGAAGACATGGAGGCGGGCGAGAGCGGCCGCGGCGCCGGGCACTACCGACTTGGTCACCAATTCATACGCGGCCAGCCTCACGCTGTCGATTTCGTGGACGCCATGGCGTGAAAGTTTGTCTTCGCCGGCCATTCGATTCTTCGCAGGTATCGATTGATAGATCGAGTGCTAATGAATTAAGGCAGCTAGCGATATCCCTGTCGCACTTGTATCGATCTGCGACGACGAGGACTGAGAATCAGCAAGCGTGCGGCATGAACACTTGCAAAAGAATAGAATCGCTAGCTAGAGGTTCGTGAGTTTCCGATGCTCTGGTGATTTTGGTAGCAATTTTCCAAGTTGAGAACATAGGATAGTCTGGACTCGAAATGTCTTAATGCTGCTTGGTTTCTTCAAAACTCCTTACGTCTTATTAGTTGCTTTGGAGAAGTTCTGGGTCAGGCCATTCGTTAGAGAAAAGTTGGCGTCATGATTTTCCTATACAAAGTGCGCTACCCTTTTTTTCCATTGACCCAAATAAAACTTCAAACTTCAATATCTACTAAACCATGTGGTCAAATTGGAGGTCTAAGTGTTGTGCAAAACTTCCCCTTTTCACACAAAATTCCAAGGATGAACATTTTCACTTCTATCGTACATAGAAAGGTTCTCTATTATCCATCAGCTCAAGTTCTCCTGTGTGAGTAAAAATTTCCAGTGCCCCCTTCTAGAAGAAAGAGAAACAGCAGGAGTTCTTCGATCACTGCGGCCTTCCTTCAACTTGTCAACGGAAGTGGTCATATTGCAAAGACTATCTATTGTGCCAGAATAATATCAGTCAATGCAGGTGTTGGACATCCATCATGACGGGGTTCGATCCCGTACGTATTGCTGTGGACTTGATTCCTGGAAGTTGGATGCTCCGGAGTGCAAGTTACTCCTCCTCTAGAACGTTTTGGGCTTTTCCGCCAGAGACCTTGTGGGGCGACCAATTGTAAGATGAAGACTGTTCTGTTATTTTAAACTATACTAGAGTGCCTTGTGGCGTTGCTACAATCAAAACAAAAGTAAAAGTAATTTTCTAATTTTTTTGAGAACCAAAAACAACTCAAAAAATGCTTAACTTTTGCACCATGAGTTGGAATGCCATGAAACCAAGCTTGTGCACCCCTCCTCGCCGAGAGCTTTCCGAAGGTACCAAAATTGTGACCAAAATATAAGAAAAAAATAATTTTCTAATTTTTTTGAACAAAAAATAATTAAAAAATGCATAACTTTCACACCGTATGTCCAAATGCCACGAAACCAAGTCAGTGCACCCTTCCTCGCCGAGGGCTTTCCGATGATACCAAGTACGTGTACCCTATGCCGTTGCCACAGTCAAAACAAAAGTCAAAATAATTTTTTAATTTTTTAATTCATAAAAATACTTCAAAATTCAATAACTTTCACACCGTGAGTTGGAATGCCACGAAACCAAGCCGGTGCACCCCTCCTTGTCGAGGCCTTTCTGACGGTACTAAGATTGTGACCAAAATATAAATAAAAGTAGTTTTCTAATTTTTCAGAAACAAAAATAACTCAAAAATGCATAACTTTCACACCGTGAGTCGGAATGCCACAAAACCAAGTTGGTGCACCCCTCCTCGTCGAGGGCTTTCTGACGGTACCAAGCACGCGACCAAGAACGCACGGTCCGGGAGATCTCAACGTGACAAATAAAACAAAACAAAACAAACAAACAAACAAACAAACAAACAAAACAAAACAAAACAAACATGCTGTCTTAATAGAAGAGATAAAACCAATTTTATCCATCTGGATTACTTAGTTGACGTACTATTTTAATATGAAAGATTTGACTAAGCTACAAGGCGCTCCGCTACATAGCTTGTGCTTTTCATCCGGAGTCTCGGCCCAACACAGCTGCATCTACTACATAGTGGTGTGAAAGATCGATCCAAACAAACAAACAAACAAACAAAACAAAACAAAACAAACAAAACAAAACAAACAAAACAAAACAAACGGGGTCGTGCCAGTTGTAGAGGCTCAAGAGTCAAGGTTCTTCGAAGGCAAAGCGGAGGCGGAATGGCGGAATCTTCTCGCCTTCGATACCAGCTAAGCCAGACAGTTCGCGCGTGGACCGGCAGGTGGTCCGGACGCGAATGGGAAGTCCGTGGGCTCCGACACTTGACATTCCAAATGACAAGTGGGGAAAGACAATCGTATGACTGTGCAGACATATTATTTGGGGAACTCAAGGGGCAGTTACCCATTATGTGGTAATGCACACCTTCTATCTCCTACAACATCCATTCTGCATTTCTACTAAGTTGTTCTCTGCTACACTTAATTAATCAAGTTTTGAAGTCATACTATAGCTCTGATTTCATGGCCGGACGTGCTCTGTAACAGCATGTCTTGATAAAGACATTAATTCTAGCTGGTTGGTGAGCGAGTTCCACACAGGCCATCATGGAGAAATCACACTACCACTTCAAAACAGGTTAACATCGTCAAGCATTCACAAATATAATGGGGACACCCCATGCGGTGGTACCGTGTGATTCAACACAAAGAGGAAGAGGAAAGAGGGGGAAACGGTGAAGTTACGTGAACTTCTGCTTTCAGATACTGTAAACTATGTAGTGAAATTAGGTTGCTCCTCACTAATTTCTAGACATTTGAAACTACATATAAAAATTTATTGTTATTGTACAAGAATGCACTATTTTCGAATTAGGTATTGTTGGAATTGAAACTCATCAACCTCCATGTATGCAAATGGAAAGATTTATAGAAAGATTTGTTGACTTCGGTGACTTGTAAAGTAACTTTCTTGGGGTAGGCAACCTAATTTCACTATTTAGCAAAAAAGTGAAGTTTATGCGCTGACATGATAAACAAACAATGTGGGTCATAGATCCAATCAGAGCAATGACGGCAATTTGATCATTTTCTCAAAAATAGTAAAAATATATAGAGGCCTCCATTACTGTTCTGCAATATGGTCAATTAGCCTTAATTACTGTCCCTCAATAAGTAAATTTGCATAGGCCTCACTTGTTGTCAACAAGCTCCAAATACCCCATTTCAAGCAATACAGTACGGTAGCACATGGCCCAGCCAAAATATAATATGTTGCTCAACTCTCCGGACAGTCATGATCCCAGGTAAACAACTCGTCGACATTTACATACATTCAGGTTGTTCCTCTTCAGTGAGACTTCTTCTTCGTACTCCGTTCATAGACTTCATACCAGGGTCTAGGGTTTAGGGTACTTCGTCTCTCTCCTCACATTCCCACGCGTTTGAAGCTCCCTGTGCAGCTCTCACAGGAATTTCAAAGAACTCGGCGCAGCTTCTGGTGCAATTCTTAGCGGAGCTCCTCTCACTTGTGCGTGCAGCTAGCTAGTATGTCTGTCAATTTCTATACTGGCGCAACTCTCTTCACTTGCGCGTGTAGGTATGTATGTCTGTCGATTTTTGGCTATCTGTCGCGCGGTAGCTTGTGTTTCAAGGTCTGAGGTTTTGTAAGTTTCAAGCATTAAAAGCAAATTGAATCAGTATTTCTCTTTTGGCTTTCTCATGCCAGATTGCGCCAGTAAACAATAATTTGGGTAAAAAATGGCAAAAAAATCATGAACTTTTTTGCTAAATTTTTTAAAAATATCTTGAATGAAATCACCATGTGATATGTGCTAATGTGATATTTTCTATCCAATATGTGGATGAATGTTGAAATTTGGAGCACCACAATAACTTTTTATATCATCACTTTGGCACTTCATACAAAATGAAAAAAAGAAACCTTGAATTGAACCCTTTGTTGGGTTATTTACCTTTGTTTTAATGTAATTACAACATAGAGATGACATGGAGTACCAATGACGGAGTTCATTGACAAAATTGACACAAGTGAACATGGAGTACCATAAATTGACACAACATGGAGCACCAATGACGGAGTTCATTGACAAAATTGACACAAGTGAACATGGAGTACCATAAATTGACACAACATGGAACACCAGTGACAGAGTTCATTGACAAAATCAACACAATGTAGAATTGGCATTAGAAACTTCACCTTGCAAATTCATTCATTGATTCTCAAATTGATGTGGTCCACTCTCTAACCACGTGATGTGATGCAAGGTGGGAATTCATGTGTTCTACTCTCAAATTCAAGGCCTTTCCTTCTAATGGTTTTTACAAACTATATTAGTAGGTGCAATTTGTACCATTGGCACTCACATATATCAATTTATTTTAGGGTTTTGTTGTGGAGGAAGGAGGGACAATTGTGATCCATACTACCACTAGATAACATCCCATCTTTCTTTTATCACAACACTTCTCTCTCTCTCATCACCATCTCCTAGTAAGATTTTGCAATGTTTTTTCCTATATGTGAGATTTTGTAATGTGTCTTTCATTTTTGTCAATTTGGGCTCATTTTGAAAGAACACCCTCCTTGATCAAGAAGAGTTAAAAAAGAATCCAAGAGCACTCATTGGAGGTTAAAGTGTTGTGTAAGACCTTGCCTTCTTCGAACTTGTCAATTGAAATGATATTGCAAACGACTATTGTGTAAGATTGCTAGAGTAGGATTGTTAGAGAATAATATCAATGCAAGCTAGGTATTCTACAAGATTGACATCCATCTGTATCAAACACTACAAGAGAAAAGAGTGTTTCAAGTGAATTTTTAAGTATAGTCCTAGGCATAAGGTACTAAGTAATAATCGTTAAGGAGATTTTTAGTAAAATTTTACTAGAAACACATGTTTTTCTAGTAAAATTTTACTAAAAATCTCCTTAAAGATCATCATTGTTAAGACTATATTCTTAAGACTAATTATACTAAAAACACCTTTTTCTCTTCTACTGAAGATGAAGCTGCTAAAATATCTAGCTTTTTTTCATTTTCATTTTTTTTTTTTCCCCTTTATTTTTGACACAAATGAAACGGAATTTTATTGCAAGAGAATATAAAAATGCAGATTGCCAGCCACAAGTGAGCTGGCAAAGACAAGCTCTAGCTTATGAAATGTAGTTGTCGACATGATGGGGGGATGCACTGACTGTAGTGGACTCGATTCCTGGAAGTTGGATGCTCCGGAGTGCAAGTGGAGCTCCTCCTCCTGAGATCCCTTGTGGAGCAATCCATTGTAAGATGAAGACTCATGTGTTATTTTGAACTATTTAAAATGGATTCGACAAAATTGTTAAGTTTATTTTATGTATGAAAGATTCCACAATGTATCAAAAAGATGTGTTCTATTGTATTAGTTGCGCCCCCCCTCCCAAAAACCTAAGCCGTTGATTGGATTCAAGAAAATAAAAAAACCCTTCTTCCAACTGTTGAAAGAACATCTTGTTGAGGAAAAACAAGAAACTTAGGATCGTGATACGGATATGGTATTGTACAGATACGATATGATTTGATACTGGTACAATACGGGTATGGATATGATATGGATTGGATACATATATAACACGGGTATGGGATACGGATACAGATACGGGAAATATCACTCCAACCTCCACTTGAAAATTACAAAGGGATGGGATGGGGGGTAGCTAAAAAAATTCATTTCATTTAAATTGCTTAAATGAAATTAAACAATTCAATTTTTTTTTCTCAATTTGCAGGATGGAAAAAATTTGATTTAATTTTTTTTGAGCTCATTGTAAACTGCATCTTTTGATTACATTTGTCATAATGTATGAAAAAAGATGCAGTTTACTGCATTATTGCTACAAAAACCTAGGGATGGAATTGGAAGATGATCTATATGACAAGTACGAGTGGAACAGAATCTTTAGCTAAAAAAGTTCATAGTAATTATGTTTTGAGAAATAAAAATTAAAAAAATCATGGAAATTATGTGAATTCTATTTCTACACATGGAAAAATTTCCCCAGTGTTGAAACTTGCCTTGCAAATATGTATATCTATTTAAATGGTCAAAAATGTTAGAAATGGTTTGCCTCCCTTAGCTTGTGATATAAAAGCACCTAGATCTTTGGCCCAATACAATTGCATCTACTAAAGTAGGTACACCCCAAACCGCCATTTTTTGCTATAGAGCCTATTTTCTATCATTAGACTAGTCAAATTTTCATATGTTCTTGTTCGTCAGTAAAAGGAGGTTCCATTGCACCAGAGAACGTGGCATTTGGATATTGTATGCAAAAGTTATTAAGGAACAAAATTTGGTTCTAAAAGTGTTTCTTCTACATAGGTACAAAACTAATTTTGGAGATGTACATATGGTATAGATGGCGGTTTAAGATTAGTGGCACATTTGGGTGTACCTACCTTAGTAGTATGAAAAATCCAATATTGAAGGTCTTGTATGGGGTCTTTCTGGTTGTAGAGGCTCAAGATTTTTTGAAAGCAAAGCTTAGGTGGAATGACAAAATCTTCTCACCTTTGCTATCAGCTAAACCAATTTGTGCGTGGTTCGAGAGGTGGTCAGAACGGGAATAAGAAGTGGGCTTTGATACTTGACATTTCAATGACAAGAGTTTATTTGTAGGGAATTTCATTAAAATGGCATATTTCATGCACCAATTTTAGACTATGTGGTCTAAAGTGTAATAGTGACATTTAGAATAGGTAAAGATTTCAAACTGCATGGTCTAAATTGTAAAAGTGCCAAAGTTACGTAATGATGACATTTTAACAAAATTTTCCATACTCTCGTATTTCCATATCCTTTATGCTTAGTGCAGGATTGTCAAGAAGATTATACATCTACAAATTATTAATATATGTTTGGACAACAAAGGACAAAGCTGAACAAAAACTAGCATTGGCTCCAATGTAAGGTTGTCTCTATTGTAGCTCCAAGGTGGAGTTAATATGTGTTGGCATGCCGTTGTTCTAACAAAGGATGCTAATTAAATTCAGGTCAAAATTCAAGCCTTCTATCGAAACTCAGCTTCAATAAATCTAAATGTTGAAATTTTTTTAAGAAGATGCTCACTAGTCCAACATTTACACATACTTGGAAGGATAGTTGTTGTCTGTGTTATCAAGGCTATGATTTAGCAGCTTTTGTAAGTCAATATGAATTGAGAGTGATCAATGATCAAAATATATATATAGCCATTAAATCCTAATTAGGGTTAAGTAGCATTTTAAGAGAGTTTTGTGAGTAACTAAGTTAGTTTTCATCTGAAGGATGGATACCTAAATAGCTAACTAGCAATACCCCCCTTCAATCATGGATTATAGAGAATTGTGTGTAGATCCTATGTTGTGGTATTAGCAACTGGGGGAGCAGATTATAGATGGCGCGCAGTGAGGATCAAGGTATACAAGTTTTCTGTGAGTTGGTCAGAGAGGTGTCATTGTCCAAGCTTGCTAGGTTGATTGTGTGGATGTGTTGTACATTCTTGGTTTGATTGTTGGAGTTGTGTTTTGGAATTGTGGATGCCATAATTGAAAAGCGTTCTGTTTGTCTTTGTGATGAGGAGACCAATCTGGTGGAGCATACTGAGGCTACGGTGAAGTCAGAAGTCTAGGAATGGTAGTGAGGCACGGAACAGGAAAGCATCGTCCAAGGCGTAGGGGAGCATAGGAGAAGGCTTTAAGTATTACGCTATAAGGAAAGGTTAGTTACCAGAATTGTACTTCTCTTGCTTAGATTGTTTGAAGAAAGTGAAAGGATTTAGTGGCTCGGAGCATAAGAGCTTTAGGTCATTAGTTAATGCTCAAGAGTACTTGTTGCAAACTATGAAATCCTAGGATTTAGGCTAGAGTCAGGGCTAGAGATTCACCGGTCCTCTGTCGAGTTCACAAGGTTGTGAAGTCCAAGTGTTGTACGGTGTTGTTGAAATTTCATCCGTCCTAAGGATTTTGTAAATGAATTTCTGGGTTGCAGATTAGTATGAATATATTTGAGCAATATTTCTCCCTCCAAGATTCGTTCTCTGATGAAGTGATAATGAATTTCAATGTATTTGGATTGAATATGGAACACTGGATTGTATGATAACTTGATTGTACTTTGGTTGTCATAGTGGATCGTAATTTTGTCATTTGAATGGGCAGTAGTTGTTGTGGTAGTGTCAAGGATAGTAGGAGTTCTTGGAGAAGTTGACAGAGCTAGATCGCCTCTTGTGCGTCATCACTGAGTATACAATACTCGGATTCTATAGATGAGTAGGAGATTGTCAATTGGCACTTGCTTTGCCATGTAATGGGGCCACTCGTTAGGGTGAAAACGTACGTATGCTCCCATGGATCTCCATGTTTTGGGGCAGGATCCCCAATTCACATTTGTGTGGCCGAATATGGAGAGAGGAACGTCGACACGATATAGGATTCCATGGTCAAGTGTGCCTTGCAAGAACAAAATAGATTCTTAGCTGCATTGAGGTGTACTTTTTGTAGGTTCACCATGTAGCTGTTGAGCCTACTCATGGTACAGGCCTGGTTATTGTGAAAAAAAATGAGTTTTCCCACAAGTCGACAGTATGAGGTAGAATCAATTGGCGGAAATTGCTTATCTGTGATGAGGACCGTGCCTTTGGAGAGAGGGGTTGGGGCTAGTTTGTAGGTGCTCATGCTAAATTCTTGGAGAATTGATGTTGTATAATCGCGTTGATGTAGGAAGATGCCAAGGATGGTGTGCTCAAAGGAGATGTCGAGGTACCTACAAATGTGCTCAAGGTCTTTCATCTCGAATTCTTGGTGCAAAAATTGTTTGATCCACGATATGAGCTGGTTTAAGCTGCCCATAATGAATAGGTCATCAACATATAATATGAATATGAATGTCTCTCCATCCTTGTGCATGTAGTATAGGTTTCCGTTGGCGGTTTTGCATTGTAGGCCGATTTTGCGTAGTGTTGTATCAATGCAGTCATACCATATTCTAGAATTCTGTTTGAATCCATATAAGGACTTGTAGAGTCGATCTTCACATGAGAGTCTCCTTGCTGTGTATGCGGAAGCCAAGTGGTTGATGCATGAATACTTTCTCCTTGAGAAAACCATGTAAAAATGCCGTGTGTACATCCATATGGTGTATATCCCAACGACGGGCTATAATAGTCATTAATGTGGTCCATTTGATAACATATGCATATGTTTCATTGAAATCTACTCTTTTGCATTAGTCAAACCCCCGTACTACTAACTAGATTTTTTTTTATCACAAGTTGTCTTGGGAGTCCGAGCTTGAATATCCATTTGTAGGTGATTGCTCATTTGTCAAGTGGGAGCGGTTCAAAATCCCATGTTTGAGTTTGCCATATGGAATTCATTTTTTCCTGCATGGTGAGTCTCCAACCGAGGTCCATCTTAGCTTCTTTGAATGTAATGTTGGCTTAATCAGGCTCGATTGGAGCAACTTGTAGGGTGATAGTAGTGATGGTGCAAATCTCAAAATCCGTAGTCGAGAGGCAAAGTTCATATCCGTCAAGCCTGATGTTCTACTTTTGGGGTTGTACTAAGTATCAGAGGGGTGGTTGGATTGGGAGAATTGGTATGGGTGTTTAAGAATCTATTAGAGGCGGGGGGTAGTGCAAGTGTTGGATCAAAGACGATGAAGGAAAATAGTGGTAGGGAGGTTGTGATTGAGAGGGCAATGGAATTTGGTTGAGGTGGAATGTATAAAGTTTAGGGTGGGAGAAGATATGTAGTAGCGAGTGAAGGTGTGTTGAGGGGAGTAGTTGGTCAAGGAATGGTTGTCTTCTAGTGGTTCTATCGTTTCCAAATAGATGCACCAATAGAAAAAAAATGACCACCATAACAAAAAAATTAACAAAAAAGTGTTGATATCATTTGTATCCTCGATTGCGTTGTCTTGGATAGTACTTAACAAAAAAATGTTGTTCATTTTGTTATGATGGTCAAGTCAAAAAAATAATAATATTAATTCATTTATAAATTTGCTCAATGAATGGCCTGCTAGCAAGCCAAAAATCAACCCAATACAAATTGCCACAAAGATAGAACTATAAATTAGACTTTATAATTTAATTAAAAAAAATTAAACTTTATAATTCATTTAGAAGAAAGAAGACCAATTTCTCATAACTTGGAGATTGGTGATGAAAGAGAAGTAACTTTGATGATAGAAGAGAAGACAAACTCTTTATACAAATGGGGTTGTAGAAGGTAAAACAAACCGTATGGGATATGTGAATTAAGATTATGAGTAATTCACATATTTCATATGATTTGTTTGACTTTTTATCACCCCATTTGTATAAAAAACTTGTCTTCTTTTCTCTTATGTCACTAAAGTCACCTTTCTTTTATCACCAACGAGTGAGTGGCATGTCTTTTTAATAAAAAGTGTTAACTTTTTGTTAATATAGATGTTGTACTATCTAATTAAACAAAAATTCAATGACCATTTTATTAGCTTATACCAAATCAACAAAAAATTGTTAAAACAATCAATAAAGCACTCTAATCAACAAAAAATTGTTAAATTTTTGTTGACTTGGACACCATTTTCTAGTAGTGATGGGATCAAAGGAGGTTTCATCAAATCAAACATTTTGACTAATGATAATTTTTCTAATATGGAGGTGGTAGCATTGATAAGCTTTATTGTTTTCGTCATACCTAGCAGGAGAATAGGGATGGCCTTGGGGTCGAATTTCTGTCACTTGGTGTTGGGGACGTGGCAGTAAGCTATGTAACTGAGCACTTGTAAGTGTCGTAGATGAGGTTTGATTTTTGTAAACATTTCCTCCGGTGTTTTGTTTTTAAGGGCTTTAGTCAGACACCTATTTTGGATGTAGTTAATAGTTTTGGCTAGCTCTTCCCATAGAGGTTTAGGAATCTTAGTGTTTGTGACAATACTTGGAATTCCTTCTAACAAGGTGCAATTTTGCACTCAACAATGCCATTCTAATGCAGTGAATAACACGCAGTGAGTTGGCATTTGATGCCGTGTTGAGTACAATATAGGTTGAATAAAGAGAAGAGATACTCTTCGCTGTGGTAATTGTGCAAGGTGTCAATTTTAGTAGTGGGGGTTCTACAAGGCAGCGAAACTACTTGAAGCAATCTAAGGTTTGGGATTTTTCTGTAATGAAGTAGAGTCATGTTTTTCTCGTAAAGTCATCTATGAATGTTAGTATATCTATTGCCATTGCAGGATTGGATTGGCATGGGGTTGCACAGGTTGATGTGTACAAACTGAAGTGGTTTTGTAGTGTATATCGTCCGTTTCTTGGGGATTTTATCACAAGGTAATTTCCCTAACATGCAAGGAGCACATATGTGTTTTATTAGTGGGATGCGGAGGAAGCTAGCGATGAGGTTCTTGGAACTTAAATGGTAAAAAAATTGATAGTTCAGATGTCCTACTCTGCGGTGCTAAAGACACATATCCATCATTGTTTTGCAAGAGCGTTGACATACATTGGATGAATTGCAGTTTGATGTTGAGGATGCATTGGGAGTTTTTCTTGCTTAACTAAATGGCTTACTGTGGGGTGTGATTTGTATGTCGTAGGTTGATGGAGCTGTAGGAGTTGTAAGTTGGGAAGTGAGGTGTTTTGGTGATTTGGTGACGCGGTACAAGTTGTTGGGGTCTTGGATGCCTTGTAGTAGGACGATATGTGGGTGTTTTGAGTCATATATTGTACATGATTTTTTCTCAAATAATATTTTGTATCCAATGTTTGTGAGTTCCCCAAATTGTTCTTGATTCTTGGCACGTAGAGAATGTTGGGGATCTTCTTATTATTGCTTGAAGAATTAGCAATGTGTACAATACCTTGCCCTCTAATAGGCATGATTTGGCCTCTAACTACACAGATGTTGGAGATTCTAGAAGAGCTAATGTTACTGAAAATCTTGAAGTTGTCGGTGACGTACGAGGATGCTCCCAAGTCAAAGAACCAATCATCTTCGATGACGACACATGCATTGACGTGCTCTATATGTGGGGTATGGTCTTTGTCTTGATCACTATAGTAAGTAACGCTTTCAAATGCCGTAGTCAGTTCTTGATCATTGTCCTAATTGCTATGAAATGCTTCAATACAATCTTGAACATGTAGGTTGGTTGAATCAGAGTCAGAGTCATTGTCTTCTGTTTTGACAAGGTTCACCTGTTGCTATCTGATTCAAGGTGGTAGGTTTTGTAATTGAAGTTGCATGGCCTATATGTGCTCTTCTAGTGTTACGCAAGTGCAATCACGAGCCAAGTGTCCGAGTTTTTTGCACTTGTAATAGTGTAACGAAGGGCGATTCTCATGTCGATGAGGAATAGCTAGATTCGTTTCTATCGATTGGCTGATTGCAACCAGGGTTTGATCTGCTACAAAGTTGCGAGCTTCTTCAATATGGGGTTTTATGGGTCTTGACTAAATTGGCTTCTTCTCTAGTATCTCATTGATGCTTTAACTGGTGACTTAGTTCTTCTTGGAGGAGCAGACCTTCAATTTCAAAGAATAAAGGCATGCGTTCACGTCCTTTTTATATTTGTCTATAGGTAGTCCAGCTTCTAGGTGGGCTATTTAGCATGAGATCTATTAGGTCTTCATTAGAGTTACTTTGTATTCCTAGGTTTGCAAGTTGGATGACAGTCAAGTTTATCTGTTGTAAGTGCTCTCCTATATCCTTTCTTTCTGCTAGTTTTAACAAATAGAATTGTTCCTTTAGTGACAATTGCCTAGAAGAACTGCAAATGTCACACATAGCACATAGACGTAGCTAGATCTGTTGTGGATTAGTAAAGTGAATGGTACTAAAAATGATCAAATCTTGTACCAATGAGATGATGATTTTGTTTGTGCAGAAGTGAAGCTTTGTCTCTCACATTTGATTAGGTACCGTTCCTAACGTTGGTGTTGTAATTATAGTTGCGGTGTTGTTTGTATTGGTATTGATTGTCGTGGTTGTAGTTTCGAAGCTAGGCTGATTTCTATCTACATGAAGTTTAATGAATCGCCATAATCCTTTTTGTATAAGGATCATTCTAATTGTATAGCTCCAGATGATGTAGTTTGAAGGTCCTACTAATTTCATGGACTTTGGGACATCTCTGATTGTTGATCCATCTCTACGTGCTATGTCGACCTTGTAGTTTTGACTGCGTCTACTAGAGCGCTGTCTGTAGTGTGGTAGTAAAGGTGGTAATCTCTCGACTGTTCTCTCAAGTATCTTGTAACTATTTGGAGTTTGCGGCTCTAAGCTCGCTCTAATACCATTTTGTCAAGGCCTTTGAAGGGTGCACTTAGTTCTACTACAACAAACCATGTGCAAACAAGTGGTTTCTAATAAAATATAATTTTAATTTCAAATTTTGATCATTGTTTACTAATGACTATAGGATTCTACTCCCAAAATTTCAAACTCAAATAAAATATAGAATGATTTCTAGAAGAGGTTAAAAATGTACTAAAATGACATATTTTTTTAAATCAAATATGTTTAAAGAACACATTTAGATGACCATTGCATCAATATTTAACTCAAAATGAGCTTTCAATAAAGAGTTATTTTTAGTATTTTTTAATTTATTTTTTAGACAATTTTTTCTTAAAAAATTGTAACTAATTATTATTAACAAATAAAAATATCAATAATTCAAAACATAAACTTTCAAAGTAGGAAAATTTATTCATATTTTTTTCATTAAATTTTATTTAAAATTCAGAAAGTATATAGGTGGTCTAAAGTTTTGTTCACACGTGATTTTTAATGAACACTCTAAGTGACTCCCCCCCCGAATCAAGGCCGCAATCTGGCAATTCTTATAAATCAAGATGAATTGAGAGTGATTAGCAATTGGAATATATAAAGCCATTAAACCCTAATTAGGGTTAAATAGAACCCTAAGAGAGTCCTGTGAGTAACTAAGTTTTCAAGATGAATACCTAACTAGCTAATTGGCAATAGTTTGTGAAGCTGAAAAGAACATGCAATACAAATCAAATAGGGGTCAATCAAACATCCACCATCCAAACATGTGGAAAATGTTTACTAATCTGCCAAAGTGTACAACAAACTTCTTCGTTGTGCACCAAATTGTAAAGCAATGTCGAGATTAGATAGAACCTCTCTAAAGCAATAGCTCCAAGACTAGTTTGACACATTACATTAAAGAGGTTATTACGTTAGGGAGGGGCATTTGCAGTCACAATGTTTGTATGTGGCTGAAGTTGGGACCAACAATCAGTATTTCCTAACAAAGGTTTATTGAGCTATAGAGTACTTACTTAGAGAGGTTCTATTTGTACTTGACAAGAGGGGAAAGACAATCATATGTACAGGCATATCGGATTTGCGGATCGGAAGAGGTACATTACCCACTACCGACGTGGTAATGTACACCTTCTATCTCCTACAACATCCATTTTCAATTTCTACAGTTTGTTCTTTGCTTCATGGAATTGATCAGGTTCTTTAAGTCATACTATTGGTCTGATTTCATGGATGTGCTCTGTAACAACATGTCTTGATAAAAACATTGATTCTAGCTGGTTGGTGAGCAGGGAGTATGGAAGTTTGGCACTATGTAGAGCTAGTCCATACAGGCCATCATGGAGAAATTGCAAGTGCTACCACTTCCAAACGGCAAGTTAACTTCGTCTAGAATTCACTCAAACATGATGGGGGCACTTGTGAGCACTCGCTGGTTTGTCTAGCATTCGCTCAAATATGATGGGGGCACTTGTGAGTACTCGCTGGTTCGTCTAGCATTCACTCAAACATAATGGGGGCACTTGTAGGTTTGTCTAGCATTCACTCAAATATGATGGAGGCACTTGTGAGCACTCCCCGCCGATGGTACCGGATGATACAACATAAAGACACTCAAACATGATGATGGGGGCACTTGTGAGCACTCGCCGCCGGTGGTACAGGATGATACAACATAAAGACACTCAAACATGATGGGGGCACTTGTGATACAACATAAAGACACTCAAACATGATGGGGGCACTTGTGACCGGATGATACAACATAAAGACACTCAAAAATGATGATGGGGGCACTTGTGAGCACTCGCCACCGGTGGTACCGGATGACACAACATAAAGACACTCAAACATGATGGGGGCACTTGTGAACACTCACCGGTGGTACCGGATGATACAACATAAAGACACTCAAACATGATGGGGGCACTTGTGAACACTCGCCGGTGGTACCGGATAATACAACATAAAGAGGAAGAGGGGGAAAAAATTGAGTTATTATATGAACCTCTGCTTTCTAGTATAAACTAAATAGTTGAATTAGATTGCCATTCATTAATTTCTTGATTGACATGTGACACTATATAAACATTTATTGTTATTGTACAAGAATTCATTAATTCCTTGATTGACATGTGACACTATATAAACATTTATTTTTATTGTACAAGAATGCGCTACTTTTGAATTAGGTGATGTTGGAATTGGAACTCATGAACCTCCATGCATACAAATGGAAATATTTGTTGACTTTTTTTTTCTTTTTTGAAACATATAGCCTTCAAGGGCTGCACATACACAATATCTTATATAAACAACAATCTTTTCTCACAAAGCTTCTAGGCTATGTCTACAAACAACAATCACTAGATGATGCTGATGCAACAATCACTAATGTTGATCTTGTCAACTCCAAAGCTGGTTGAAATTCACTACTTGTGATCTCCTATGAAATTTTAAAGTGTAGCATTGTACCTTTAAACTCAGCTTAGTGTTTCCAAAATCAACCACCTCTCTCAAAGAGAGAGATTTCTAAAAAGCAGATTTAGTGACACCATGATACATGACTCACATTGTCCAAAAACAAAAATCTCAATCAAAAATCTAAATGTACCTGCCACGATTATGTTCTCTAATCAAACGACTTGGCTGAGAACCAGGCATGGGGTGCAAGATTTCTTGGAGGGTACTGTACTGATCAGAAGCAGGATCCCAGAATGTACAAGTCTAACCCAGAGTAAGTTCGGCAGCGGCTGCCATGGCGGACGGTCGTCCTCGTTCTACCATGGCAAGCAAACAGAGTGTTGGGCAGAAATCAGGAGTCACCGGCCAGTCCTTCTCAGGAATCCTCAACCAACTTGCGGCACTCCAGAACGGCGAGGTGGTCCACTTTGCAGACGACGGCCACCTGAGCGAATCCGGCGCCCATCGCCAGCTTCCGCAAGTCGCCCTCCGTTCGTTCACGAGTGTCCGAGCCGAAGGAGCCCAGCATGCTGATGTCCAGCCTGAAGGACACGCCATCGCCGCCTTGGAAGGCGCTGCTCTCGGGGAGTACGCTGTCCACCAGAATCAGTTTGCCGTGGCTGGGCAAGGCCTGGTAACAGTTGTGCAATATCCGGAGGCACTTCTCATCGTTCCAGTCGTGCAGGATGTTCTGGAGAGAGGTGGAAGAAGCAAATCAAAATTAACCAACGTCCACATCGAAGGATTTCTTTAGAATACAGTAATGGGCAATTTCGTTAAAATGGCGAAATTCCATTGAAATGGCGGTTTTCCGGTAGCCGAGAAGACCGGAAACTTGTTGAGATGCGGCTTGCAGGGTTCTTGAAGTGCATATTGTATTGTTTGTTTAGCGCTCATGGGATGGAATGGGACCCCTCCCCGACTGGGAAGCTCAGATTGAGTTCATGATGGAGGATCATACAATAGAAGACTCAAGCATTTTCGCCTATTGGAAAATATGAAAGCCAAAGAGACAGTGCAATGCGGGATTCTTTTTGGGCAATTCATTAGTCTGAGGTCTTAACTAGACTCCAGTCACTCCACGGTCTCAAAGGAAGATGGCATTGAGGGTCAGTTTAAGGTAGGGGGCTCATGAAGCGACCCTTTACGGGATGGTCGGCCTTCTTAATGGTCTTTAGATGCCTGAAATTAGTTTACTTTATTTTTCACTTGAAGAAAATTTGATTTGGAATTTAACCCAAGTGGTTTCATATTTTTCAGAGCATTTATGAATTACTTATGAATTTTCAAAGAATTCTGCCGTAGGTACCTATTTATGATCCCTAGGCCTTGCAAAACCTACACACGTGCGGTCTGAAAACAAGCACTGTAGCATGCAAAAATATAGTAGACAAGGTTCCTGAATGTGATGTGTACTAAACCAAACTCCTAAAGTGCCAAGGCCTATTTCTGGTCCAAAAACACTCGAAACTGCCATTTTTGCTCAATTCATCCAAGGCACCAAAAAAAATAGTTTTAAGAAAATCTAACCATAGGATCTTGTACTTTACTTATATGAGATCACGTGGTAACAATTTCATGAAGTTTGACCATATGGATTAAAAGATATTAACATTCAAAGTTTGAGTGCATTTTCTTTCGGAATGCACACATGTTTTCAGAAATGGACCCACATTGGCTCTAATCATGTCCCCTATCAAAGTATGAACAAATAATTGATAAATGATAAACCTCTTTTTCATCATCCAAGGAACATTGATTACCTATTTACGAACCTCTTAAGGTCCATTTTAAAGCCAGCTAGGGGACGGTCTGAAGAAGAGGGTTGGAATTCCATCCACCTACCTTAGTGGACAGCATCGTTCACGGAACTTGCTGCAATTTCCTCCATCGCCACTAAGAAGTTTGCGTAGCCAAATGTACATGGGAGCAAAGTCCTTGGAAGAATTAGATTTTCGAAAAGATTGCAACAGACCATAGAATTTGATTGCCAACTTGCTACTTCCTTCACATAGAAACTAGCATGTACGCGGTCACTTGCCTATCACAATTTCCCCAATGGAGGGATCCCCTACAACTTGTCTAATCCTTTTGTTTCAATTTCATCAGTACAAGAGAAAGTGGCCAAATTGACAGAAACGGGTCTGAATCAACTAGTCCTAATTGACAGAAACTGACTTGAATCAACTAGTCCTAATTGACAGAAAATTGACAAGTTTAGACAATTCAGACACTTTCTCTTGTAGTGCATCGAATACCACTCCAACGGATGGCCTTCTTGATTTGATATGCACTGAATAACGTGATATGTGAATAACGTGATATATTAAAATCAACGTGCGTGCATGCCAACAAAAACACGGTTTTGGTTTGAAGAACAAATACTTTATTCAATTTGAATATGGATTTCTCGGAGGGATCCACCATTGTTTACATCATTCCTAGCTTCCCCTCAAAATACATGGTGCAGTGACTTTCTTTTCCAAAAAGGAAGGAAGGAAGAGAGGGACGAGGAAGGAGAGGTGCCCTCTTGAAAAGGAGGTCTGACCATCCCTACCTTCTTTGGCCAAAGCTTGCACGGTGACCCATAGCTTTCCAATGCCCAGTAGCTTGCCATATGATAAGATGGAGGGTCCGCAAATTTGCACTCGGCATTTTTTCGACCGCGCCTCTTCATTCGATCGTATCCTCGCACGTGTGGGGAGTCTTCCGCTTGATCAACACCAGCCAGTATCTATTTGCCAAGCATGTTGTTGAGAAGACTCTACAGGGCACTGTGAAGTCCACGATCAAATGCTGGTCAACAGCAACGCGAACCAATGTTGGCATTGCCTTTGTGCCCAATGGACCATTGTTAAATTTGTGGCTTGTGTGGTGAAGAAGCGGAAACAATGACAGGCCATCCACATTCCTATCAGGAATATTCATAGGGGAAGTTTGCTTTATCTTTTAAGATTCCGTAGTCGCGCATAATTGCGGGCCCTCTAGATACGGATGGGTGCCGCATTGATAGAGTGGATGCAGAGTTGACAGAGCTCCTTTGCATGACGGAGGGTAGTCAAGGGCACGCCCGAACCGTATATTATTCAAGATGGGATGGTAGGAGCGACCGTCATCCATTTTCTATGCCACTTCCCTTCGCGTCCGTCAGCTCGATTGGACCTGATGTACTATTGGCGGTAATGGTAGGAGGATCGATCTATCTCAGAACTTGCTCACTGTGCACAAACGAGCTCCGTGAACACTACATCCACTCTGTCAATGCCGCACCCATCCATATGTAGAGGGCTTGCAGTTATGCGTGACCACGGAATCTTGAAAGAGAAAGCTAACTACCCCTATGAATATTCCCGATAGGAATGTGGATGGCTTGTCATTGTTCCCGCTTCTTCACCACACAAGCCACAAATTTAACAATGATCCATCTCGCACATAGACAGCGTCAGAATTGGTCGGCGCCGCAATTGACGAGCGTGTGTCCGAGGTTCTCATAGTGCCCTGCATGGATCTCGCAACGACATGATTGATAATAGATGCCTGCTGGCATTGGAGAAATTAATGGTGATCCGTAGATGCTTCTTGTTATTTGCAAGAGCCCCGATGATGCAATTTGAGAGGGGGCCGATTTGCTACAATGATACCAATGACACTATGCTTTGGGAAAGAGTGCTATGCTATGTAGCGATGGGGAAGCCAAACTATTCATAACAACGTGGATATTCTTATTTCTATATTCAATGTGGGGGGTGCACTAGAGTGTATTGTAGAGAAGAATGATCAAATGAAAATGATTTTAGAATCCAATATTCATCTACAGTTCCATAGCTCAACTACATTCTACATCCAAGGCGGAAGCTCCGCGCAACCTTCCATCTTGACCTCCGCAAATGAGTCGAGGATGTCAGCCCCGGTTTAGAGCGGGCGGTCTGAACCGCTTGTAGTGGCATTCGAACCTCCACATCGATTTGCTCATTCGTTGTGTGGGCTGCTTTGGGAGGAGGTCGACTCCGCAAATGTGAATGGTGCACCCAGGATCCTGCACAACAAGCCAACCGTGAGGGTCCGTCGGACAAGAGTGGCCGTTCAATGACGGCATAAATAAGCCCAGGACATGTTCAGAGTGGAAATGGAGCGCAACAGAGTGTTCGATGGAGAAATAATTTCTCCCCATCCTAGACTACATCATAGGGTAGGGTGGGAAAAAATTATTTCTCCATCAAAGTCACCGGTCGGGCCTTGCGTACCTGAATTCGGCCATCCCCATTAGCTATTGATGAGCCCACCTTACAATATGTGCAGCCCGTCGCATCTCCATGCGCCCGCCGACCGCGTCCTCCATTTAAATTCGAGCGGACGTGACGTCCTGGCCCGCCTCGTCGGGGGTCATGCAACCGTCGGAGGAGCCCACCCCTTCCGTCATCTGCATCCGTCGCCGCTTGCCGCGTCCGGTTCCCATTCGGGAATCGGCGGCGGTAGCATGCCCGCCCAGAGCGTGAACGCGTCGGCGCCCCTGCACACGCATCAAGTTTTTGTGTGGGCATCAGATTTTATTTTGGGCTTCCTCTTCCCTCTTTGTCGGGTGAAATAATCGTCCCCTTCTCTAGTGTATTTGCCGACAAAGTCCGGATATTCCAGCACGAGGTGCCTGTCCTGCCACGGCGCTAACACGCGAACGCGCAGTCCCAGATATGTCTGTCTCAAGGGTATCGTGAGGTGTCCGAAGAGTGCGTTCTGAGACACGTATTGCGACACGCTAAGCCCGGATGCGAGCAGGCCTTCGAGATACGGGCGCACAGTCCCCAAGAGAGTGGAATCGTGTTCACTGCCCACATACGACAAGGGAAACACGGCGTTGTGCACAGGGTTCAGGATGCTGCTCTCCGGAGAGGAATCGATGAGGAGGGTATTGGACGAATTGGCCCGGAAGTTCTTGGTGACGAACGTCTCGGTGTCCCACACAACCTTGTGCAACACCTTCAGCTGCAGCTGCCCCTCCGGATGGTCGGGGAACTGCACGTAGGTGTTCACGTCGATAGTAGGATCGCATGAGATATGGGCGGGGTGCCCCGGGCAGGGTGGGTCGGGAAGGGACGGCAAGGGTGGGCACCTGCACTCCCACCACGGCCGCCTCTCGATAATCGAGGTGCAGTTCTCTAGCACGAGGACCCGCATGTAAGTGCGGTCGAAGTCGCGAAAGAGGAAATCGACCATGGGTTTGGCAACGACGGCGGGCAGCCGAGTCCAGACGGAGACGTAAAATCGATTCGTCAAGCCCGTGAGGAAGCGGTGCAAGTCGGGACGGCAATGCATCGTGTATTTGCCGAAGACGTGGCGCCGTCGAGGGTGGTAATCCTCCTTCGAGGGCTTCGCCTTCGTGGTCGAGGAAGTTGGCTGGACGCGCCCAACGTCCTCAATTTGGGCGAGGACCCCTTCCAACTCCAGAAGGACGAAATAACTATACACAAGCAAAGCGACAGGGGGCGCCGTCGCGGACACCGGCAGTAGAGCCTGCGTATGCGAAATCCCGGGCTCAAAGTCCTCTTCTTTATGGAGAAATGAAGTCCACAAAAATGAACATGCGACTCCTCAAACTTTGCCTTGCTAAGAGAGAGACAACAACCCCCTCTCTATGAAGATCCTAGTTCTAACGTGAATCAGATTTGCACTTCCTACAAGCTATCCAAGCGAGTGCTGGACAGAGACAACGAGCATAGGGTTGCAAGGATATGGAGTCTCACCTTTCTTACATCCGTGGGAGTGGTGGCCGCGAGAGGAGGTGGTGCCGGTGGCGCCAGGACAGCGAGAGTGTCGACATCTGCGAGGGAGGGAGGCACCATCTTCATAGGTACTGGAGTGGCGACCTCATCGACAGCGGGAGCATGGACGTCTACGAGGGAAGGAGGCACTAAGTTTTGAGGCATCGGAGTGGCGACTTCCAAGTTGACGGGAGGGACGACCTCGACAACAGCAACAGCAGGAGAGCCGACTTCCATGGAGATGGCAGGTAGGACTTCATCATTCCTCGGGGCCGAAACGGGAAGTGGGGACAACGGAGACTCGTTGTCACGTGCGAGAGCATCGACAACCTGAACCGAAAATGCAAAGGGCGTAACTACAACGTCCAGAAGTAGTCGGAGACAAATCCCATAGAGCATTTCAACGAAACAAGAGTTATGTATAAAGAAAAGCACCCAATATATTACAAGTGGAATACAAAGTTTGTACAAACTGAACGGTGAATGCAGAGGTTCAGTGGTCACGTCCAAGTCTAGTAGTCTACACCTAACAGGACCACTACAATCCTAACCAAAACGAGAGTCCCCAGACCCCCGGTCTCGCGGCTGAACAGACTCAAGACAGACTCGTCGAGATGATCTTCGATCGTCCCGACGTAACACCCTAACATAGCGTCCACACCACTACGACTAACTACAAAGATGGGAGCTATGTGTAGGGGTTACCCACCGCGGGAGCCTCGTCGTCCTTGGCCGGCGAGTCCACCGGGGCTTGATCATCTCGCGTCACCTGGGGCTGCGGTAGAGCAACTGCTGCCTGCAGAGGAGCATACTGTTGAGTCAAGTTAGTGAACGAGGCCTCCATATCCCCCAATTGAACGTCCAGGTCGTAAGGATCATCGTCGACGACGCTGGGACGATGCATGGGTTCAGGGATATGAATAAACGGAAACTGACTGAGGGCCAAGTCATCGTAGTCTGGGTCGCGAGTGACACTCACCGAAATAGTTGCAGGCTCCACGGTCCCCAGCAATTGCAGGCCCGACGCCGCTGTGGCCGTCGCGGAAGCGGAGTTGGTGGTGGACACTCCAGAGAGGTTCTGGATTTCGCTGGCAGGATGGGCCGTGGGAGTGACGGGTGTGGGAGGTGCCTTGGGCATCGCCGAGGTGAACATCTCGAAGCGCTCGTTCATCATCTTCAGCATCTCCCGATCGCGCCTCCTGTCCTCCTCGTACTGCCTATCCTTCTCCGCTTGCTGCCTCCTCTGCTCCTCCAACTGCCTCTCCTTCTCGGCGAGCTCGCGGTCCCTCTCCGCTTTCTTGGCCTTGCGCTTGGCCTTCTTTTCCTGCTCCAGCCGCTCCTTCTCCTCTCTCTCTTTTTGGAGGGCCTCGATGGTCTCGGCACACTTCTCGACCACCACGGAATGCTTCCTCTTATATCGCTCGGACATCATCTCGATGTACGCGAGGTTGAGGCCCGCCTTCTTGTCCATGGTGTCGGGCTTCGTCTCCTTCCTCCCCACGTCCGAGCTCCCCGACGCCTGAGGTGCGGCCGTTCCACCTCCAGATGCGGTCTCCGCGTCTGACGAAGTGCAATCCCCCCCTTGGGTGGCAGCCTTGACCATCTGGCTGTACTCCTCCCTGTTCTCCTTCGCCGTGGAGAGCCGCATATTCAGATCCTCCTCATCCACGTCGTCGAGGTCAATTGGGTTCTCCTTGGCATTCTGGAGAGCCAAATTGAGCTTCTGCTTCATGGCCCGCACATGAGCCAAGAGAACGAGTTCCTCGGGGCCGGCGGGAGGCAGTTGCGACCGCAAGGTATCAACGGCGACATGCACCGTGATGAGCTTGCTCACTCCATCGGCATCCAGTGGGGGTTGAGCACACTTCAACTCCCGAAGAGCGTCCTTGACCTTGGCAATTTTTTCATCCATCGATCCCCGCGCAGGTTCGGTGGAGTAGTCTCCGACGTTGGATCGGACATTCTCCAGCTCCACCCGCTGCTCATCAGAGAGTCTCGCCTTGAGATCGTCCAACTCCGTCTGGAGATCCTCGATCTGCATCCTGGGAAGGGCGGGAGGAGAGCACTCACGAGAAGTGCCCGCACTGAAAGATGGGCTTGTGGATGTACGCGGAGCGGGAGTTTTGAAGATGGGGCCGCTCACTTCAGACCGCACGGTCTGAACCTCTTGGAGGCGAGGATGACTACGACTCGATAGGGGTGAGGCAGGATCGGCCTGGGCCCTCTGCAGCTCCGGAACTCTTGCTGGAGGAGAATCGAAACGTAGAGTTTGAAGGTGTGGATGGGAGGATGGAGAAGTGGGAGACAAGGAAGGGACTGAATCAGACCGCCCGCTCTGAACTGCTGCAGTGGGAGACGCGTGATCAGATCGCACAGTCTGATCGTTACGAGGAGCACCCGCCGATCTAATGGCAGCCTCCTCAGACTGTACCGTTGACTCGCTGTCCATACGGTTTTGTGACGATTCCCCTATGATTTCTTCGTCACGGTCGAGCGTTCGATCATCCAATACGTCTTCGTCTAGATCATCTTCCTCGTCCTCGTCCTCTTCTTCATCCTCGTCATCATCATCATCATCATCATCTTCGAGCCCCTCCACTTCCTCCAATATTGCCCCCCTTTGATGAAGATCTTCTCCCCTTCGATCAAGTAGATCTTCTTTGTCCTCCCCTTCCTCTTCTCCTTTGTCCTCTTCTCCCCCCTTGTCCGCTTCTTCATCCTCGACGGGGTGTTCCGCGTCCACATGCCCGGCATCGACGATGTCCAACGCCTCGTCCGACATGGCTTCCTCTTTGGTTGGTGCGGGCTCCTCCTCTATGGTCGGTCGACACCTCTGCGTCGGGGACTGCCCGTCGTAGTCGTACTTGAGGGTGTAGCCCGGCACGAAGACATGAGGCCACATTTCTGCACCAATTCGCTGATGCACGGAATGGAGGAGAAGGGCTTTCTCGGTGGAGATCATGAAGGAGACGGAACTGCGACACAACATCTGCAGGACACAGTGTTAGTGAAAGGACAAAACGTGAATGTGGAATATCTATTCTTCTGGACCATATAGCCCCTGCAAAGAAAAATAACAAGAGTGGTGAAATCATTACCGTGCATGCCGAGACTGCTTTCACTCCAGCGAAGACGAGCATGACCGTCCCTTGATCCCTGCAGAACTTGTCGATGAAGCGCAAGTACACGTCGTACCGTAGCTCGCGCTTGGACAAGATCCGAGGGAAATCGTGACGGCAGACCTCCCGAGTCTTATACATGGGATCCGTGGCTATGAGGTCGTTGTCCTCGTCCTTTGACAATTTGGGCACCTTGCCCTTAGCGTCCACCAACTTGGAGTTCATGAAGCTCTTGGCACTCCGCTGCAAGTACATGACCTTGTCCCTGTTCCTCTCCTTGAAGGTCGGCTCTCCCTTGCAGATCACGTAGTCACATTCCCGCCTAAGTGAATAGGACGGGAAGAGCTCCGTCGCCAATCTGTCCACCGCAGCCGCCCGCTTCGAGTTGAAGATGAACATCCACGTGTGCACGGTCTTGGACATAGTGGAGTTGGAGACCTCCCTCACTTCCTCCATGATTTTCGCGTGCCCGGAAGTGACCTCCATGCCTTCCACCTTCGGAAATAGTCGGAAGTCAATAATGCCGACCTCGCAGTACTCCGTCTTCGCGGCTCCAGTTTCCGATCGATACGGTGACCACGCCCCATTCTTATGCACGTACAGCTGTGGGTCGAAGTGCTTCTCGCTTCGTATCCATCGGCAGACGGTGGCTCGGGAGCACTTCCTGACCTTCTCGCATCGGTCGGCATTTTGCACGACCTGATCCAACGCCGCCAGGAATGGCTTCTTGGGCTTCTCCACTGTCCTCCCTGACCGGCACTAGGACTTCACCCAATCCAAACCGAGGCTTATGAGATGCCACATGTGGAAGCCACCGATGCACAACGCGGTCTTCAGATTCCGCCAAGCCTTGACATTCATGTCTCCCGGCTCGGGAAATACGCCCTTGGCCTCCTCGATGCCGAAGGTGTCGGCCTTGTCGACAATCTCCTTTGCCAGTTGCATCTTGTGCTTCTTGTTTGTGCACCACATGAGGAAAGGAATGGCCGACGTCCAGACCGTCGGTCTTTTGTTGAGATACACCTTGGGCGGCACGTCCAGGATTTTTTGGGCCAGCTCGCCGACGGCGTCATCTTCCATTCCGAGCAAGGCCTTCATCATATTATTCGTGATGGGTTGGAACTTGTACACCTTGGCGTTCCCGTCCTTGCTCACCGCTTCATTGAATGGACCGCCCGTGTCCATGTCGTGCAGCGTGCCTTGCTCGTGAGCTTCAAAGACCTTCAGCCAAGCCGACCAAGTTTCCTCCGAGGCCATGATGATTTTCCTCTCCCCCATCTTATCCAAGTCGTACGTTCTTCGGTTTCCAGACAGCGGCTTGAGGAGTCCGGTGGACTCGAAGCTCTGTTCTGCCTTGTCTCGGAAGTCCTGCACACCGCAACTGACTAGGTTAGAGGATCACAACTCTGAGAACATGCATCAGACCTCCCGCACTAAGCCAATTTGAATGGATCTGAAGGACAGCATCCTAGGTATACAATATGAAAGTTCAGAGCGGTCGCTCTGAAGTGGCTTGGATTCATTCCATTACGGTGGAACAATGTGACACGATTGTGCCATTGTCCAAGGCATTGGAACAACATGAACGTGGACTCGACAAGATCTACTGTATCACAGATCAGAGCGGGCGATCTAAACTGACCAAGTGGAGGAGACATACCTCGTAGGCCTTGAATTCGTCTCCTTTGTCCGCCTGCCTCGTGTTCTTCCGGAATTGGGTTGGTCTCCGCGCGTTGTCCCACAGATATCGGCAATGGCGGATCGTGGCAGGGAGCGACGACAGGTACGGGCCGGTGACGTTCCCGTCATTGCACTTGCAGGAGAGCGCGTGCAGGTGGTCCTTGTTTTTGGACCAGACGATCTCACAAGTCCACTTTTGCACCCGCTTCTTGACCGCCTCATCGTCGACGGATGCTGTCCCTGAAATGATTTCGGTCGCAGCCTTCCACGTATGCTGGCCGTTGATAATTTTCAGTGGGAAGGCCTTGATGCAATCCGCCCAACAGGTAGGCCTCTCTGGCGTGTCCGGCATGACGGTCAGGATTTGCTTGGTGAAGTTGACCTTCACCATGCGGTCGAGGACGGCTAGGACACCCTTCTTCTCCAGTGGCCTGAAGATCATTCCCGACGTCTCGTCCGCACTTGTCATGTCCTCGAGGTCCAGCTCGAAGAAGTTGCCCCGTCCGAAAATGTACATGTAGGCGGACAACTCCTTGAACTTCTTGTTCGCCACTGCCTCGGCCTTGAGGCGTTTCCGGGCTTCCTCTTCTTCGCTGCGCTTGGGCTCCTTCTTGATCTCCAGATCCACAAACAGCTTATCTAGAACAGCTTTCTCATCGAACGGCAAGGTCACCGGGTTGTGAACCCAGTGGCCATTCACCTTCTTGAATGCCACCTTCTGTGCCTCCTCTTCGGATAAATCGGTGGACTCCGGGAAGGCGCTCTGCGTGGATGCGCTTGGGGCACCTTCACCCTCTTCCACATCATGCAAGGTCCGTCGTGTCTTGTGAAAGCGGGACGCCCCTTCATCTTGTGAGGCCGAGTGGTCACCGGTGGCGACGGGTGCGGACTTCCTCTTCCGTGACTTTTGTTTGTCCCGTGCCGTGGGCCTGGGACGCTCTGGTACTCCCGTGCTAGGTGGAGTGGGCCGGGACGGAGGGGATCGGGATGGAGTCGTCTGTGGCGCCACCGTTGCGGGAGCAGACCGTGCAGGTTCAGCCGGCGCATGAGTTGTCATGCCTGCGGACCCTGGCAGCGCTGACGCTGCTGGCGGACGGGAACGGTTGGTAGGCACCGAGGCGGACGCGACCGCTTTTTTCTTCTGGGTCCGCCCTTGCGCATCCATGTCGACGTTCCCTACTCCCTATGATGCGTTACTACTAGTCAGCGACGACACGTATAAGGTGTTTGCATTAGTGAGATACGCGCTCGCGACCCGTGCGGTCTTCACGAAGTCCCCAGAGTGCGCTTCGCACCTAGCTTGTATGTCCAGCATGAGGATTTGGAACACATGCGGAACCCGGTCATAATTTTTGATGAGGCGCTCATGGCAGAAAATCATCTCGTCCTCTACGCGGATGATGACTACTCCCAGAGCATTGTTGCACGAATTCACTACGTCGACGAGAACGGCCTCTCGCATCACAGTAATGTTAATGACTACCAAGTTCTTAAAGGATTTCCATCTAGGCCCTCCCAGTTTTGTGAACCCCAATTCTAAATTAAATATCAGGGAGCCGTGAAGGTAAGTCATTTCCACGGTCCACAATGCTCTGGTTGCAATGAAGGTCAGCGGAATTTTCCCTTCAACGTGGGCCTTCCACGACTCCATTAGCCGCTCAGGCGGTATTTGTGTAATGTAGCCCGTGAGAGGTGGCTTGCTCTCGAGGAAGGACTCCATGTCACTGCCCACATGAATCAAATCAGACCGGCCGCTCAGAATCAGACAGGCCGCTTAAAATTGCAATCTTCATAGCGACCCCGTATTACTGGGGTTCTAGCCCTTCGATTAGTTCAGAGCGACCGCTCTGAACTGATCTGGATCCACGACCTATTCAGTGTAGACGTTCACATCGGTCTGCTTATAGACAATTCTATACCATTGACCGTGAGAGATATCTAGTGTATGGGCTTGGTATCCTGCTATTTAATTGGGTTTCAATTAAATTTCACAGCGGCTTTACTCTACTAATCGATCGGTTTCACTGGATCCTATGGTACAATGTGAAATGATCAGAACCTAGGTTCTATGCCCTTCTATTCTCTATAGTCTTCCCAGATGAATCATTCAATTCATCGGTCAGAGGTACTGGACTCACTGTACCCGATCTACGCGAAGATGTTATCACATCGGATGCTCACTTCAGGGAACCATTCGAATGAGTTCGGAGCGACCGCCCTAAACCTCCGTAATGTTGAAAGAGATGTTACAGGATCAGAGATGCCTCTCATCACTGTAGGGAGCACATACATCTAGTAAGCTCCGGCCATGCCGATACAGCTTCAGAGCGACCGCTCTGAACCTGTAGTTCTAATTTCAACGCTGAGGATGTTGTGAACGGTCTGTCTGAATCTTGACAGCGCTCATCGCCGCCGTTGAGAATCAGAGCGACCAATGATAACCATGACCCTAACTACCAAATGGAAGCTTCAGTGTTTTCGCTTTGGACCGCTTTCACTCTCATTGTGGAAGTTGTGGTTTGGAGTGACCACTATGAATCCGTTGCACTGATTTTAGCGAGTGCTTCATTTCAGAGCGGCCGCTCTAAACCGTGATCACGCTCCATGCGAACGACTGCGCTCAATTCTACCACTCCGAGTACTGATTTCATTTGGTTTTGAACAGCCTCTTTGAACCTCTGCTTTGTAATGAGCATGGTCTCGGATCAGAGCGACCGCTCTGAACCTCTTTCTGAACGAAATCAGAGCTCTGTCATTGTGTTCAAAGGGAGGTGTAGAAAGTCCGCTCTGAACCTTCTACTCCAATATGATGTCGCTCATGGTTCAGAGCGACCGCTCTAATCCTCCTCGTGCTGGATTCCAATGCTCTAGGTTCATAGTGGAGCAGGAGGTTCAGAGCGACCGCTCTAAACCTCCCTGTGAACGAAATGACAAAGTTGGGATTTCGTTCACAGGCAGGTTTAGAGCGGTCGCTCTGAACCTCCTGCTCCATTATGAAGTCGCTCTAAATCAGTCTGGCCGACTTCACTAGTGCAAGTTCAGAGCGGTCGCTCTGAACCTCGACAACGCTCATTATGGAGTTGGAGGTTTAGAGCGACCGCTCTAAACCCTGCCAACTACATCAACAAGTGCGCGGTCATAGGGGGTCCTTGTTTTAGAAAATTCTTCTATGTTTGCATGGTTTCAAATTGTTTAGGAATGCTTGGCATTGCAATCAATTGGGATGTGGTGATTACCTGGGCTAGGTGCCTGTTCAATACTCTGCTTCTTCAGCCTAGAATAGCAAAATTGCTTCGTTTGTGAAGACTCCAGGAACTCAAAATCCCTGGCAGCTGCAGATGATGTGCAATGGAACTCAATGAAAACTAATAAGATACGCAATTGCATTCAGAGAACGCAAAGTAACAGCAACAGACATCAACGCAGAGTGAAGCCACCGAACTACAGTGCAAGAGGTATGTGGATTTAGGGTAGCTCGCACCAACATTCAAAAAAGCAAAGGAACGAGATAGCTCGCAATGAAATGACCTAAATCCTAAACCAATGGAGAGCGTACCTTGCAGACGAGGTGCCCACAAGCAACACACCAGGTACCGAAATGCACGCGGGAGGAGCACAAGAAAGGAACAACGCTGCGCGCGGGAGGAGCGCAAAAAGGAAATCACACTGCGCGCGGGAGGAACGGAAGAAGGAAATCACGCTGCGCCAGAAAGAAAGACCACTGCGCGGGGAGGAACGAGCACAAGAAACGAGCGCGAGCAAGAATGCGCAAGAAAAATGAGAAGAAGAATGAGCGCAAGAAAAAATGAGCGCTGCGCGCGGGGGAACGGAAGAAAGGAAGAGAGAGGCGCGGTACCGGTGGAAAGAGTGTGTATGCAAACCCTCGGAACAGGGAAGACGACCAACCAAACCTGGAGCCGAACCAAAACCCAACCTCCATCAAACCCAAACCGAAGCTGAACCGAACCTCCGCCGAACCTGAACCCAACCCCCTCAAACCCAAACCAAAGCTGAACCGAACCTCCGCCGAACCTGAACCCAACCCCCTCAAACCCAAAACGTACCCAAAACGAACCTCTGCCGAACCTAAGCCGAGTCTAAATGAAGCATCATAACATGGGGGGGGGCTCCATCATTTGATAGTCAAATAATACTTAAGTATATGAGTGTATCTACACTTTTTTAACCCTCAAAAAAATTCGATGTTTTCATATCCAAAATTGCTTCAAATTACTTAAATCCAATGCAAGGCTAAAACCTTCATTTATATTTCTTCATTAACAATTCCAACCATAGGATCCCTTAGTTAAATTGTTAAATTATATCCTCCTAAAACTTTAGAATAAAATACCTTACCATCTACAAGATCAAGTCGTCTGAATTTCAAAAAAAAATGTTTTCAACTCTTCTTGAATGGTTAGATTTCATCTTTCAAACTTTTTGTAGAAGGTTTTTGAGATTCTATAGCATGTTGCTCTCAAGAAATGAGTTGGAAATACATATACAAAATTTCAAACAAAAAATGTTTCATATTCATGCTTAAAAAATTATAAGTAGAAGAAGCTACAGTATGATTTAAAACACGAGAGTGTTAAGAATGTAGTTATGGAATTCAAAAATGTTTGTCATACTACTAAAATCATAAGTCCCTACGTAATATCAAAAATGTTACCATTAATACTAGGGGCTCATGCTTGCTATGCTATGCATTCATTGTATCACATATTAATAAAAATTTGATATATTTCAATAGAATACATGATAATGCTTTTCTTGGCTTCATATTTCTTTTGCATTTCTATAATTTTGTGCTTTTGTGAGCTTGGAGCTTCGAATTGCAATTTCCTATTGCTAATACCAAATGACTTGAGCCGAGTTTCAATTTCACAACAATTGAATTGTTTAAGAAGCTTTGAAGGTTGACAAGTTCTTCCTTTAAATTCTTCTATTGGGGTTGCCACTGTTTGGAACAATTCAATCAAATTACTAATGCATTCTAATGTATGTGTATCTTTTATAGTATTCATCATTATTTATTTCAATATATGCTTATTTAGAAAATTATAAAAAGATTTTAGTAATTTTTATGTAAACATTTATTGAAATTCTTGCTCTGCATTTTATCTCATACATAAAAAATTCTAATGAAATTCTAATGGTGAATGCGTAGTATAGTAAGCGCCAACCGCTAGTCATACTACTAAAATTAGAACTCCCTCTGTAATAGCACAAATGCTACCATTAATACTTAGGGGTTCGTGCTTGCTATACTACGCATTCACTGTATCACAGATTAGTAAATTTTTGATATATTTCAATAGGATGCATGATAACGGTTTCAATAAGTCTTTAAAATAATTATTTTAATAATGTTATAAAAATATTTCCAATCAAGCATACATACAAATCATGTTTTGCACATAATGGCATATTACTGAAATAGAGGAGCACTTCACAACCACCTCTGATATCACTTTTTACTAAGGGTGATATTATAGAAATTATATAGTCGTTGCAATTGAGAGGATATAAAAGAGGATCCAGAGGATGATATATAGAGGTAGCAAATGCATTGCTTCTCTTGGCTTGAAACTTCTTTGCACTTCTATGATTTTGGGCTTTCATGAACTTTGAGCTTTCATGATTTCAATTGTCTATCACAACTACCAAATGATTTTGAGAAATTGATTCAATTGAAGAAATTTGGGATTCCACAACAATGAATTTGTTCACAAAGTTTTTGAGATTTATTAGTTTTTCTTTTCAATTCTTCAATTTGAATTGCAATTTTCTGTAACAATGGAGTCAAATTTCTAATGTATGTGTATCTTTTATAGTATTTACCATTGCATATGCTTCATTCATCATTCAAGAAATTTCTATGCTACTTTTCTATATATGCTTACTTAGAACAAAAATTATACAAAGATTTTAGGCATTTTTATTTGAAGACTTATTGAAATATTTGGTCTACATTCTATCTCATACATAAAAATTCTTATGAAATTTTTATGGTGAATGCGTAGCATAGCAAGCGCCAACCGCTAGTCCAGTACTGCAACGTTTCTTTTCCTAGTTCGCATTTCTTATACATGTAATCATATTAGCAATAGTATCGTTACTCATGAAAACTCCTTTTTACTATTAATATAAATAAGAGTTTTAATAAGTTAAAAGCTTCTACGACATAAAAATAATTTTAATTTAAAAAAAAAAAAATTTGCTAATTTGCTAATCTACGAACTTAATGTTTTTGCATAGTTCATTGCAACAACATAAATTTGTTGGTTCAACACTACAATAAAGTATCTAACGACCAAAAAAAACTATGGAGGACTTTGGAGATTTAGGGTTACCTCATGTGATTTGAATTTCGAACATGATTTTAGGAAATAGTTTGAAGATACTTAAACAAATGAGCTATCAAGGAATGTAATATTCATTTTAATAATTGTCCTAAAATATAAGTTATGCCGCTACAAGTCCACCCAAAATGCAAGAAGTGATAAAAGAAGGTATTTTGAAGACAATGTAAGCATCTCTTGCACAAAAGTACATACTTGAACATCGCCTACAATGTAAAACACAAGAACATTAGAAAGATTCTCAATGCTTGGAAGAAGTTCCACATACCATACTAATCTCATCAACTGTTCACTTTTAATGAGCAACACACAGATAGTGTTGTACTTTAAATGTTTGATAAAAATTAGTTCTGCATGTAAAGTCTTTGGGGGGATCTACTAATCATCCAATTGAACATGTTGAATAGAAATGTCATGTTCTCCTGATGTGGCCTACAAAAAGGTAAATCCCAAGGTAACAAAGTGACTCCAGTTTATCCAAAAAGTAAGAAAGCTACTTATTAGAAAAACTTGTACAAAATAAAGAAACAAAACATAACGTCTTTTTCTAATAAAACTACTCCCGGTACTATGGTACTTAGCAAAAATTCATTATGTACATACAACAAGTAAGTAGAAGTCTTCCTTCAACGATAGTGGCGACGGGACGCTCGACGCTCAGGTGTGAGGTTATCCAAATTTGCTTGTGCTTGATTGAGCCGGGCACGAAATTCATCAAAAATATCCGTTCCAAAGTGAATTGTTTGAGACTCCCTATGCAAATGTTCAGTCCCGTACTTGTCATCCTAAACAATGCAGTACCAATAAGACATATTTCAATGAGAAATCTTTTATAAATCCTTCAAAATTCAAAAAATCACAACATTACCCAAGAAATTGACATCATCAAAAATTCAATATCATGAAAAAAAAATCAAAGAATAAAGAGATATCGAAGGGCATCATTTTTTCCTTTGCTATTGGAAGGTCAAAAGCAATGTATATTACAAACCTCAATGAGTTGTAGAAGCAAGGAACCATTCTTGGATGCCGCGAGCTCATCCTCATCATCGAATTCCTCCATGAGAGCCCTACATGCCATGTGAATCAAGACATATTATCATATCAAAAATTAACATGTCCAAGTACGTACATACTGTAATCTCAAAAACCAAGCAAAACCTTTGCAAACCTAAACAATTATCAACAAATGAACTAACAAAGAAACAATGCTAACAAGAATTGAGCATCAAAATCAATAAAGAAATGTTAATATGTAGTATAGCATGTTGTACTTGACAACCAAAAAAACTCACCGAAGGTTTGTGCAATCCTTGTTGTGACGCACATGGACATACTCCTCCATCATGGCCCACACATCTCGAATTGCAGCATCAAATTGTGCTCCCCAAGGAACTTCAAGTGTGCCTTGCAATGCACACATAACATGACCTGCAACAAGAAACCAACAAAGATTGCACTAAGGAACAACCATGCATGTGATACCTACATATTATCCAAAACTTACAGTTTTGCACATGCTTTTGAAGTACACAATTCTACAAATGGAAGAAGAAAAACATAATCCATGTAGTATTTACCCATCTTGGTGTCTTGGAACATCTCTTTAGACGTCTCGCAGTGAGAATAATGGGCAAAGCAATATAGCTTGTAGCCTTGCCAAAAATCGCGAGCCCTATTTCAAGCAATTTTGAATCAATTCCAATGAAGCAATCATAAGTATGGTAAAAAATCATGCAACAGCTGTAAACGCAGAAAGCCCAAAAAACATGTGTAGAAAAAGAAGAAGTCACTTACCCTAAGTCCTCATTGTCCAAAAGAACTCTAAGCTGCTCGGAGCACTTACTGAAGTTTGCAGCGCCAGCCATTGAATCTGTTTAGAACCAAAAATGCCCTACAATGAAACACATCAACCCTACTAATAGGTAGAGAGTGAAGATGAGGCAATCCTTCCACCAAATCCTTAAGCCCTAGAATGAAGAGATGCAAAATTGTTATTCTATTACAATCAACAATCCTTATCTTTCAATTTGCAACATCTTGCTAGAAATCACTGGTGCATGCATTTTCTTAGGTTCCACATCTTTGTTTCTTGCTAAAAAACATGATTTAGAAAGAATATAGACCAAGAAGAACAATGAAAAAGACAGATGAGCCCTTACAAGAGCTCTTTTATAGCATACAATCTCACAAGAATGAAAAAGAAAAAGTCTTAAGAAAATTTAAATATCTTCTAATGTGCTAACAAATACAAAATGAGAACTTGAAGCCTACTGAGAAGTTGCAAATGAGAAGCATTCCCAATGGAATCTCAAAACCACTTCCAAGTGGGTTCATTGACATTGGAAATTGACTACATTGGAAACTTTTCTGCAAACCTTAAACAAAATCAAGAAACCTTTCTTTCTTCTCTACCACTTAGAATTCCAGCATTTCCATTCCCAAACTCGAAATGAAGAAATCTCAAGCTATTATAGAAGATGTAGCGAAGTGGTGATGGTGGCAAATGAAGCCACGATGAAAGCCAGAACAACTATTCTTTGAAGTTCAAACCCAAAAAAAATTGCTGAGGATTATGGAAATTCAAGAGTGGCGGTGAACAAACCTTCTTGAAGTGCGTGCGATTGTGATCTCCACATGCAATGTCCTCCGCTTTCACCCTTTTGCTATAGAACTTGCTGGAGCGTCGTCGACTCCCTTCACCGGAGGCAAATGACTTTGGGAAAGCAGTTGGGGTTGTGCAAAAATATCTTGTACCCTCCGAATGCAAAAACCACGCGGTCGAGAACTGGTTCTGACAACACACTTAATAACCTAGCGTAGCGACTGGCGTAGAAACTACGCGTGACAGAGATGTCCGAATTTTTCATTTTTATTTATTTTTTTGTCGAATCCAACGTGGCCCTACGCTGGCGACGTGGCAGCCGCCATATGCGGCTGCCGCATTGAAGTACAACCTCATAATACAAAACTGAAACCAGCTTCTGCCATTCTTCTTTCGTCGTCTGCAATTGTGTATGTCGATATTAGAGCGCGCACCGCTTTCTCCACTTCCGTCCGCGTTGTGCAGCACGTTGTCGACCGCTGGAGGCCATCTTTGTTGCTGAGAAGCGCCAATGACGTCGTACGTCCTCATTTCAGGTTCGATGAACAATTTATCCCCTGTTTCTCTTCTCTCGGTTCGCAGGATTGTTTTTTGTCTCTAAGAACTCAATTTCAACGGATTTCAACGAATTTCATGTTTTTCTTCAGTTATTTTGCATCTGTAGTACTGCATGAGCCACATTCCTAGAATCTCACACTAGCAACAGGCGAGGCGTGTCTTCGCGTTAGACAAAATGCTGCATTTGCTGAAATGCGAATTCTAGAACTATGCTCATTGTAGTTTGTGCTCATTCGGTTCCGAATAGTTATTCACATTCCCGTAGACAATCAATTATCCACAGTGCTGTGGTATTTCAGAGTCATGATTTATACAATGCTGATATACCTTAGCATTATCATCTATTACATGAGACAAAGTTCGGATGGCATTCCGTCCAGATTGATTTATGATAATTAGTGTCACCCGAAATTAGTGTTACTCAGTTCAGAGCGGGCGCTCTGAACTGAACGTGGGGTGACGATTGGGAAGCAATATGACACTCCGTTCAGTTCAGAGCGCCCGCTCTGAACTGATCGTGGGGTGACGATTGGAAAGCAATATGACACTCCGTTCAGTTCAGAGCGCCCGCTCTGAACTGAATGTGGGGTGACGATTGGGAAAGCTATCCTCCGTTCGGATGAAAGCGGTCCCTCTGAACTGATCGTGAGGTGCCGGAAACGAAAGCTATCCTCCGTTCGGTTCAGAGAGACCGTTCTGAATTGAACGTGAGGTGACGGAGAAGAACTCTATTCTCCATTCAGTTTAGAGAGGCCGCTCTGAACTGCAAGCATATGACCGAGGCGAAGGCTATCCTCCATTCAGTTCAGAGCGGCCGCTCTGAACTGGACAGAGAGTGACAAATCATGATCGCTCGAAACAGACGGTGACTGAGCTCCGTCACCCTCCGTTCAGTTCAGAGCGGCCTCTTTGAACTCCAGGGAGGGTCACTGAGATCCGTCACCCACCCTGGAGTTCAGAGCGGCCGCTCTGAACTGATCGGAGGGTGACGGAGCTCAGTCACCGTCTGTTTCGAGCTATCATGATTTGTCACTCTCTGTCCAGTTCAGAGCGGCCGCTCTGATCTATGTTTTGCTTGCGCATTATTTAGATCCTAGTCCTCCGTTTCCCCAATTATGTGCGATCACGTGGATTAATCACGCATGCATCCTGTTCCTCGCAGTTCAGAGCGGCCGTTCTTAACTGTTATTCGGTGGGGCTCTTTCTTGGAGACTCTGGACTGTTCAGCATTCATTGTAGGAACGAGTTCTTCTTTGTGATTCTTTACATTGGGTTGTCTATCCTTTGGCGCGCTTCCTCTATATTGGGTGTAGAACAATATCTGCGAGAGGTGTAACTCTTCCACGCAGTTCAGAGTGGCTCAGTGAACAGGCCTTGGGGGAATATGTGCGTAGACTTCCAGTCTCCTCGGACTTAGACTGTTCGGTCCATACTCATGTGCGGTTGATTGGCTTTCTTGGACATAGTGGCATTGCTCTGCGGAATGGGGTCCACGGTAGTCTACGTTCTATGGGAGCCGTCAGTTTCAGACTTCATTGCATTCTATACCAAACCTCACAGCAAGTGGGCGGGTTCGAGACAGTTGCTACACTATTTCATACTGTATTTGATTATGTAATGATGTCCTCATATTCACCGCTTTCGCCACTCGCCTATTTGTCATTTCTTCTAATACTTTTTATTTTACTGCTGTCAGGCGTGTTAGCCCTTGTGGGCTGAACAAAGAGGACGTATATGCTACCAATTCTTTCAAGTGTCACTCTCATGCTTCCTACGAGGCCGCTATTTTCTATTAGAAAACACTTACGATTTTAACATCTCCTATGTTTTCTTCGGACGACTCTGATGGTGATGAGGTATTGTATATAACTTTCTACTCCCGTCAGTTTTCACGTTTCTTATTGTACATTGCGTTCCTTTGTCGTTGATGTCGTGTCAATTCTTCATCGTTCGGTGTGCAGGGGTTTGCAGAATGTCAGGAAGAGGACGTGGACTTGGAAGCATATGCCGAGGCAAACGTAGACAATAGTCCCATCCCAGATTGCGAGGGCATTGATCGAGACGGATGGTCTGGGAAGGCATTGCTCGCAAAACATGCGGACGGCTCCGACTTTGCGGAAGTCATCATCATCAATGCCAATCCCAATGCTTGCATTGATGGACAGAGCAGGCTGGGGATGGATGACGTTGGCATTGTTGTCTTGGACGTGTACAACGGGGACCCCAACGTAGGAGACATGTGCTTGCGCTGGCCTATGCGGCAAGTGTTTCACCACAGCGAAAATGGGTACGTCAGTGTTTATGATCACGCTCGCAAGCAAGAAGCTCTGGATAAAGAAATGGAAGGGAGTAGAAAAAATGGGGGCGTGCGACGGTATCGTTATGATAGGAGAGCTCGAGCTGCCGCTTTACTAGATAAGAAGACGAAGATGGTATCACATGAATCCATTGCAGAGGTCTTCACACAAATCTGCTGCGATAATGAATGCACTCGTAAGTTCCGTCCTTCCACCATCCGTGTGCTTCGCGCGGAAATGCACCTACAGACATTTCAAGTAAAATCTAGCAAAAATTTGGATGTTCATAGGACAATGCACAAAGCGGTTCCGAGGGGGAGGCAAGTTGTCACCTTAGAAGGCATAGACGTCTGTCCACGTGCTTGGAGGATTCTTCACAACATCCCCCTCCGCACATTCGAAAGATACAGGGCCAAGGCCAAGGCTGGCGTCAGAGGCGCTCCACACGGGAACTCCAATCGAAAAAAGACAAGGACTGCCACTGTTCAAGGCATCGAGACTTTGCGCTCATTATTGGAGGCAATGGCCGACCACATGCCCCATTTGTCTCGCACCTTGCCCACTGGTGAAAAGGTTTGCCTCAAAGTTCTTCCGACCGGTACCGAATGGAGGCAATTACTAGCCGCCGTGAACAAGGTATGGCTCGCAATGTCACCTCTAGCATTCATATGAAAAGGACATGGTTGAATTGTCGCATCGACCACAATAGCTCATACAGTCCTCCAACATCCAATGAAGTGCTTGTTGAATACGCAGACTGAGTGCGCGTGTTTCTATTGTTTGTAGGCCAATGAAGAACTCGGGCTGTCGACACTCTCGCAATCATGTTTTAGTAAAATTCGAACAAAATATTTTGCTGAGTACGTCGTGAAGGGAAGGGGAGATTCCTTCGCAAGATGTAGTATTTGTGACAATCTAAAGCAACTACGAGCTTCTTTTGCTCCTGGATCGGAGGACTATCAACGAATCCAAAGGCGCTTCGAGAAGCACTTGTTTCTACAAGAAGCTTGTCGACATGCCTACTACCGTAGTAGATGGTTGTCCAAATTACGGCCTATGCAACTTTTATCTATCATGCACGACAAAATGGATCATTCAAAAACAGCATGTCCTGCATTGGCAAGGAAAACAAAAGCCCTAGATGGGTTCATGAAATTGCCCGTGAAGGTATCAGGGATTTTTGCACATGGACACGGGGATGGCAAATATGCACATTACAATTTGGACGTGTTTCCCAGCGACAGCAACTTTACAGTGGGATCCATCGCCAAATTGTTACGAGATTTAGAAAGGCCCCCCGCAATGTCTTCACGGACGTTGTTCGAAGGAGCCGGAAGCACGGAACTATATCGAGCGTTGCTGCAAGGTAGCGAGATCTGTATTGATTCTTTGGGAGCTGTTCCTCCTCAACCTATTGAGGCTCAACCATTGCCACCGGTACTACACGTTCAGATGGACAACTCTTGGAGGGAAAACAAAAACAGGTATGTTTTCTGTTTTTGGTCCCTCTTGGTGGCAAGACGCATTGTGAAAGAAGTGGTGGTATCCTTCATGATAGTGGGTCACACCCATGATGACATGGATGCATCATTTGGGCGATGGAGCATGCAACTCCGCGAGAAAGACCATCCCACCCTACCATCATTGATGCAATCCTACATGGAAATGGAACAAGGTCCGTTCATTCCACATCTAATTGAAGAAGTGCCCAACTTCAAGGCCTATGTCAAACCTTATATTGGGATGCACAATAAACAATTGGTGGGCCACTCTCATGGGAGACAGTACAAATTCTTCATGGATGACAACGGATGGCCTATCATGCAATACAAATTGGCGTGTACAGACATTCCATGGTTGCCTGAAGGGGGATTGAAGCTATGGAAGGAAGATGTCGACCATAGACCTATACTTCCTCAAGGTGATCCACCGCGCGTGACCCCCAAGAAGATGACAAACGAAGCTGAGATTTTGCGTGGACTTGATGGATACATCCAACATTGGAAAGACATATCCGAAGAAGATGGGACGGTGGAGTACAAAACCCACATGTCAAACTTGGTCACGTATTGGACCCGTGTGAGAAATGCCATGTTGGATGGAGGCGAAGAAGACTCCCCCCAATCTAATGAATTGCAGCAAGGATTTTGGCCTCAGACTCGACAACCCGGAGATCTTATGACAGATTTCATGCAAGATGGAAGGACACGTCAAGAGGTGGAGGCCGAAGATCCTTACATTGGTACTCTAGAGGGAAGGCCCCCACCAGCATACAATGTAGTCACTGATGTTCGTGAGGGATTCTACCTCTTTGTGAGGCCAGGATTGGATTGTCTTGAGCCCGTATGGCTCGGAAGGGCAGTAGAAAATCCACAATTTGATCCCACGGCCATTCACTTTCGCGAAGTCTTAGTGCAATGGTACACCCCATGTGGAACATCCAAAGATGTGCAACGGTTGTATACGGGGTGGGACACAAAGCCTAATTTTAGATGGAAGATTGACCGAACGGCCGACAAAGCTGACTATGTTTCCACAGATAGTATCATGGCATCATGGAAACCAAAGAAGAACGATGGAAATAGTTTCATTGCTCCTCGTCAACAAGTGCAGTTTGCAGTGGATCATTTACGTCGAATTGTTGAAGGAGAACAAGGTTGGTGAATATGAAGTCCTGGGAGACGACTATTCCAACAGTCATATTTCATGCTTGCGATGCCCCTTTGTATTGTAGAAGGTGGACCTTCACATATTAATTATGCAACAGGTAGTGATAGTTTTCCTCGTCCGATGACATTGCAACGGATTGTACAATTTTGAATAGACTGTAGGCATCATAGGTTGCTTGGTCCTCGATCTTTGTATGCAACCTCCATTTTGTTCAATCTGAAATACAAGTTTTTGCCCTTCTGTTTTGCATCCATTCCAACAAGACGTATTTTAGATACCAGTCCTGGGAGACGACTATTCCAACAAGACGTATTTTAGATACCAACTTCACTGACCACGCACTCATGAACGATGCAAACCTAAACAAGTTCCCAAACTTGTGCCCATCATGATGATGAACACAAATATTTCCCCCCCCCCACTTGAATGGGCAATGGCCCCCATGTTGAGCACCAACAACTCCATGACAAGATTTCCATGTTCTACCTATTAGTCTACCAAGACTTTCACTAACAACATCTATAGTCATTGTCTTTCGCACAAGTCCTGTATAGAAATCCTAAGGATTTGCACTCGTATGCAAGGGGCCCATTTGCCACTCACTAGCGCTACGCCCAACGACTAGTACATAGTACAATACAAAGGCAAGTTAATGGTCGCTCATGTCAACATGGGACATGGAGTACCGCCATTTTAACGAAATTGCCGACAAAGCAAAATCACCTCAACGGTTCTCATGTCAAAATGGCACATGGAATACCGCCATTTTAACGAAATTGCCCATAGTAGTCCCAAATCTCAAAATTGCCTGACCTTTTTATGAATTGGAGAATACATATATCTGTCGATCTATTTCGGGAAAGTGGCACAATTCCATCCATTCAAATGGCGAGGGGACCCTTTGTTTTCTAGGAAGGAAATGAAATTTCTATGTCACATTTTTCACGCCAGAATCGAACCAATTTGTCGATCGAAATTGTGGTCCAAAGTAATTTAAATGTTAAAATGCCGGACGTAATACCGCCAATGTAGCAGAGTTGACGTTTCAATTCTATGGACATGTGTTTCAGAGAGCAAAAATTGTGACATTCAAGTGCCCACTCAGCTCAATGCTAAGACTAGTAAGGATCTAAGGATCTAAGAGAATTTCGCCATGCATCACGACTTCCAGAGCCTCAAGGAATTAATGTTTGGTGTGAGTCTGCAGAACGAGAACGGTAATCGATTTCTTCAGAGATAGGGATCAGGGTTTAGGATGGTTTCGATCGACTGACCTTCATGAGGATGGCGTCGCCAACAGCGGGAACTGATTCGAAAAAATCTCCACTCATGAGCTCCACTCCTGCCAGGATTCAACAGGCTTTTGACTACAACGGAACTGAATTAAACTGTTAAGCTAGCTTAGATCGATGGGCAGAGGAAGTTTGCAAGCACTTGGAGATGACTGGGGAAAACCCAGAACTCAGAATCGCATTTATGGGGTCAAATATTGAAAGAAACAAACAAACAGGATTCCTGGCTGAAATCACAAACTCTTCAAGGCTTCAATCCGATCTTAGTTACCTATTATTTACTTCAAGATCAATATTCTGACCTGGGATGCAAATACTCAGACGTACAAGATTTGAATTTCGGACTCGATCGCATGGGGCCAGATTTGGAAACAAACGAACAGAATTCCTGACTGAAATCCTCACAAAAACTCGTAACAACCCAAACTCTACGGTCTTTAAGTCCATTTTACGTAGTATTAATTTCAAGTTTCATATTGTCAACTTGCATGCAAATAGTGTAAAGTCTCTGCTCACCATACAGCAAGGAGAGGTTCCATTCAGCATTCAAGTGATTGAAGCTTAATTTCTCCATGCAACAATCTAGAAATTTGCACATTTATGATTTATTTCAGGTTAAGCTAAGAATCAATTGAAAAAAACTAAATGCCGTCTAAAGATTAAATAGTTACTTTCATATTTAACACAAATCAAACATAGGGGATGTAGAAGGGGTTACCATGTGGGAAAAATTTGACCATTATCATTTGTTCACCACCTCTTTAACCCCTGAGGGTTAAGACTATATTTGCCAAAATTCAAACCCTTCTCAATTCATTCCAATCAAACTATCATGTAAAATGAGATCCACATAAATTGACTGTACCGATTGATAGTAGAGATAGGGTCGGAGCTATAGGGGAAAAGACACATAATGATCAAAAAATTTCCATATGATAACCCCTCGTGCTTCCCCTATGAAAGCTCACATATATGGTCAAATAGAGCCTCAATCTAATGGATCGTATAGTGGATGGAGCCTCTACCTAACTTTGAGACAAGATTATGAATTTAGGACAAACCTAAATCACAAGGGTCCAAATTTGGAAACAATGAAACAATATAATTTATTGTGCACCCAAGGTGTTCTACAAACATAATCAAGATTGCTTACATTTGGAACCAAAAGCATCACTTTTTTCCCAAGTATTGATCGATTACCCATGATGCACACAATCAAAACATAAAAGTCTATGAAAGCTTATTATTGGTGTTGGGTACACCTACAAAGAATTAACTTTGAAAATTCATAACTTATTCATACAGTGTCCAAATAATGCATGCTTAAAGTGTGTTGGATCCTCTTTGAGTTGCCAATAAGTTCTCAGTTGTAGTTATAGGTGCGCATACCTCATATTCTCATAACCACAAACCAGGCCACAAACCCCAGGACAAACACTGAAAAGCCCGAGCTGTGAAATCATGTATGCATGGATACCTGGAATTTGCGGGCAGGTTGCAATAACATGAGCCCGATCGAAGTTGACACCCTTGATGTGCGGATGCCGCCTCGTGATCTGCTCCAGAGACGCGCCCAGGCCGCCTCCCACATCCACCAACACCTTCACCTCGTCGAACCCTCGGTACACCTAACCGCAATTTCGTTAAATTGGCACTATTCTGGCGTCCAGAAAATGTGACGTATATATATCTTCACAAATGTCGACCTAATTTCAGGCCAGAAACCGAAGAAAGGTGTGGATTTATGTTTCAGGACGCCCATCCTGGAGTATGCCACAGTATTGGTGGATTGACGTTACCTCCAGAATTGCCCCGAAGTACAGACCCGAATAGCCGGCCATGCTCCGGTGCACCAGCTCCCCCCATTCTCGATTGCGCTGACTGTAGTCCCACAGGCTTAATCCCCCGTGGGCTCGTGCGAACGGCGGCACCGTGTCGTCTAGGATTGCAGCATCCAGGTGTTCCCACATGCTCAGCATCGTGGAAGTCTGGGCTAGTTGCAACATGTTCACCAGACTGCCCGCTGCTGCGTCCTCTACGAAGAATCGCCCGATGGGCGCCAGGCCGTACCGACGCTCGGCCTGGCCATGGCCATCTCCCCCTGCCATACAGTACAATTGACACGTCGATCCATTCAAATGGCGGGCAAGACAAGCATGCAGTTTTCGAAACGAAACGGAGATACGGAAGCAGTTTTCGGTCTCTGAACCGCTAGGTCTACAATTCTACTTGGTATATATGTAGGATGCCCCAAAACTTTTTGCGAAAACCAGTGAAAACAGTCAACTTAACCAAATATTTATACATAACCTGGACAGAACTGTCGCGTTGGGTAGAGTTGCATGCCCAATTCAAGACGTTGTCAATATTACTACTCGAAACGTGCAATTCAATAACTACATATACAAGCGATACGTACAATTGACAGAACTTTCGCGGTGGGTGCAAAAATCTGAGTCTAGAAATGGCGAAGTTGGTTATTGAATATATGTATATATGCAGCTAGCTAGCTCCTCCTCGATCGAAACAATATAAACGTACCCTTGACCGTGGTTTCGCTTAGGATTTGCGACACGCTCATCAAGCGGAGGAGTCGTTCCAGGTAAGTCACGTTGATGGTCTTCCCCGGGATCGCTCTAGCCGCGATTTCGGCCGCAGTCAGCTGTGCGCCATCGCCGGCTCTAGCCAGCGCCTCGAAGACGTGGAGACGGGCGAGAGCGGCTGCGGCGCCGGGCACTATCGACATGGTCACCAATTCAAACGCAGCGAGCCTCGCGCTGTCGATTTCATGGACGCCATGGCGTGAAAGTTGGTCTTCGCCGGCCATTCGATCAATTCTTCGCAGGTATCGATTGCTAGATCGAGTGTTAATGAACTAAAGCAGCAAGCGATATCCCTGTTGCACTTGTATCGATCTGCGAAGACGAGGATGAGAATCAGCACGCTTGCAGCGTGAACCGACGACTTGCAAGGGAGTAGAATCGTTGAGGTTTCGTAAGTTTCCGGCGCTCCAGTAATTTTTGTAGCAATTTTCAAAGTTGAGAACTCACATAGGATAAGGTAGGAGGTATAAATCGCCCACCTATGAGCTGAAACTGAATTTCGGGGAGGTGAAGCATCTTGAAATATTTTTGAGCAAATTTTCCTTGAAAGACAAGTGGAATTGGCATCTAACCCAAGTCGTTTCATATTCTGTGGAATTAGTCATGGAAATTTGGAAGTTGAAGTAGTATAGGGTTCTAGAATCGCCCACCTCCTAAAATGTACAAAATTTTTACATTACTGAAGGCTGTGAAAAAGCAATATGTACAAAAAGTATACATTTGAGGTGGGTAGTTTTAGAGCCTATAACCTCCTAGTACTTTAGTTTGGAGGAGATAGATGATTCGCTTTCAATTCAATAGAGACACTTGAAGCATGTAATGTCTCACTTTTGCTTGGTTGCTTCAAAACTCTTCACCTCTCATTAGTTGCTTTTGAAATCCTTAAAAAAAAAATGAGTCCCCTATAGGGCCATCTAGACTAAAACAAAAGTCCAAATAAAAAAATTGGAATTTTTTTTTGAATTTTTTATAAAATTGAAAGAAAAAATTTAATCAAAATTTGATGTAGTACCTTAAATTTTGATTAACAAAATATTTTATTTTATTTTATTTTTCAAAAAAGAAATTATTTTTTATTTGGACTTTTGGTCTAGATCTAGAAGACCTCTTGAGGCTCCAAATTTTTTCTAATCATTGTGGGTTTTTAATCATAGAAGTATTTTTTTGAAGCTATATTTTTAGGTATTGAAAATGAAAAATTTGCAATTAGGTGTTTCTACTTTGGCATATGTGATTTGGAAACAACATTTATTTTAGAGGTATTCTTAAAGTCTATAATGTTCTTTTTAAAAGCACTTCTCTAACTCTAGTTTTTTCTTTTGTCCTAGAACCCCAAGCTAGTGACTGCAAAAATCAACTTTTTTGGAACCATGTGAATCATTTGCTTAACCCCTAAAGGACCATTATCCCTTTGGGGGACAAATGGGATTTTAGGCAGGTATCTACAATATAAATTTTTGTCATGATTTTAAAAAAATAAATTTTAAGATAAAAAAAACTAATTAGCTTCATGAGAATGTAATTTTTTTTCAATTGGTGCCTAGAACAAAAGTTATACCCAAATAAGCTCAAAATAGGGAAGAGAAGGTAGCAAAAAAATTCAAAATTTGACTTTCTTTTTGAATTTTTTTTTTTGAATTTTTTTCATAGGTTATATTTTTGTCTACATAGAAAGTTTTGATTCATTCCATTTGGATTTGTTATGAGAAAATTATGGACAATCTTGTGTTTTGGACAATTAGAGCATCTTCTTGGAAAAAAACACTTGTAGGATTTTTTTTTTAATGCAACTTTTACAATTTTTCAAAGAAAAAAGTTCCACATGGTTTAGTTTGCTTCCTAGAACAATCTCACCATTGGAATTAGTGCATTTTAATTCCATTTTAGAGGTATTAATAATTTAGATTTTTCTTCTATCTTATACCTATTCTTTTTAACAATTTTTTAAAGAATAAAAATTAATTTTTTTTAATATTAATTTTTTTCTAAACCCTCAACTCAATTCTTCACCATAAAGATTTAAAGTTCAAAACTTTGTAGTGCAAAAAATTTAAGTTAAGAAGGTTCATAGTCAAAAAATCTATTCCCGCAATGTGCTGAAAAACTTGTTTTTTTCGCTTTAACTACAAATATCTTGCAATTTGTGTGGTCAAAATTTCTGAATTTTTTCCACAAGTTCTCATACTAGTTAGGTGTAACTACATTTAGAAGTGCAAAGAAAACAATTAAAATTTGTTTTACTCTTTGCTATAGAAATGGTAGTTTTAAGTGTTTTTTGGCAGAAAAAAGGCCTTGGTCCTTTAGGGGTTAAAAAAATCCAAGTTGACTCATTCAAGGTCAAACTATTGTGCAAGACTTCCTCTTTTTATACAAAATTCCAAAGATGAACATATATTTGCACTTTTGTCTTACATAAAAGGAATTTTTGGCATCCTAGGGACAATAGTATTCAACAAATAGGACCTAAGTTTTTTTTATCTAAGGAAAGATGATCCATGTCTTCCAAAATGCAAGACAATAATTGTATGTGATAATCAACCAATCCTTTGATTGTTCTTTTACTAACATAATTATGTTTGCACATCGTATTATTATTATCTACCTATACTTAATTGGATTAGGTCCTTTAGATAGGGAGTAAGCTTAAGTTTTGTTGTATTTCAAAGTTAATAAGTCATGTAGAGAAGTTTCTTCTTATTACCTTGATCACCCTTTGATTTTGTTTTCGTTGTTCTTGACTTATGGGAAGATGGTAATTCAGTTAAGAAAGATAATAAGGTTGGACTTGTAAGTATAAGATGGATTATGTTGAATTATTGTATCTTTATCTTTGTCATTATAGGTCACAAAACAAATCCTTTCACAAGAATTGATGTTTGTCCATAAAATTATACAATGGCATTGCTTTGAAACTTTATAATGAATCCTTGTAAGTCCTTATAAACTTTCTAATGGAATCTTTGTGAGTCCTTGCAACCATTACATACCAATTCTAGCTTTTAGAAATACCTTCACATTTTATACTTTTATATTTTTTTAGTCTAGTTTTACTTGGTCATTTTTTGCAATTGATGTTTATTTGCATAGACATGCAAACTATGAAACTAACAATGAAAAATGGTACTTGTTTCCATATCTAAGTCAAGCAACACTTGAATGCTATCTACAATAAGAAAAAAAATAGAATGGATATCTTTATGTGCTCTTTGCCAAATTCCAACAATACTTTTAACTGCTTCTACAATGTCATTCAACCTTTGCTAAAAAAAAAATAGTGTCCATGGGTGTGTATTTCTAATCCTACAATGACCCTTAAAAGTAGTTGGCTACCATATAAATCACTCTCATAAATTGAGAAATTGGAATTATGAAGTAAAATGTGGATGTGTTGTTGTACAAAGGGGATTTTCCCCTCATGTGCAATTTCACTTAGAACAAGCTATATTTAGACCTATTATTATTTAAATGAAATTTCTATGTAAAAAAAAGTGTTCGTTAAAAGCCAAAATATTTCATTTCTTTTTATAGGAAGAATCACATGTTACAAGTTTCATGATTTTTGGATTTTATTGATTGAAATTTAACCTCAAAATTTTGACATTTTTATTTTCCACTCCATAAATTACAAAAAAATATAATAAAAATTCAAAGTAACATCAAATAACTATGTACATAAAAAGAATTGCAACTTATGTGGATGGGGTGAACATAGCTCTTGTTTTCTTGACTAGTTCTTACATAATTTTTGATAAAATGTCACTATTAAGGAGATTAATGAAAGGTGTTTTTATATATATATGTTGAAATTGGAGTGCTTCAAATACTTTCATTTTTTCTCCACTAGTACATATCATCATGATTTTGACGTGTAACTTTTTGAATCAATTTGAAGTGTAGGAAAAAAGATATGAAGATCTGAAGTGACATCCCAAAGCACCTTCTTAATTCTCCAAAAATTCACCAAAAATCACAATCAATCATTTCTTGATTGAATTGTATCCAAAAAAAATCTCCTAGAATCTCTTTGTTGTTCACAGACTATTAGTGAGATTCACATTTCAAATTATCTGCAAATGTAGTTGCAAAAGCCACCTCATGGCCTTGTGATCCTTCAGGGGTTCACAAGGACGGTGCAGAAAATACTATGTGTACTTACCCAAAGCCAGATATGAAGATATATGGGGCAATCGCACAGAAAGCTTTAAAAGACTGACGAGGTATTCAAGACTGATGCACGTCAGTTATTTCAAAATATTCAGTTATATCAAAGTTCAAGCAACTTAGCCAGTCCGACGAAAGCTGGAATTTCCATAAGAGCTATACAAGATTTCACTATTTGCCTGATCTGAAGGGGTGGAGCGACACCCTCTCAAAATTGTACCACAATCATCCCGAGTCTTACTTAGAATACAGAAGAAGAACAAAGGCACTGCTTGCTACTGAAATTTAGCATGGCTGTAACAGGTTACGGCACATCACTCTAGAAATAAACAAGCAGTAGGCGAAGGGACTGCTTGGGGACATCTTACAGGATTGTGAAGATGATATTTCCCCAATGGAGTATATAAACAATTCAGGATATCTCAGTAAACCTCGACTCGTTGTTGGAGACCTGATGCACATCAACGGGAAAAATCCTCCAAGAATCAGTTGTGGGCTCTCATAAAACCAAAAGACCATGGAAGTCTGAAACGAACGTCATAAAATGCACATCCGTACGCTAAACGCTTACTGCACTTCAGCAATGAGGCGTGCAAACCATCATGCTCTGAAGCTACAAAGTCAAACAACCAAGATAAAACATAAGGCCCAAGAACATCCAAATGCAATCACCATCATAAAAGTATGTATGGAAAGGAAAAATGCACAAAGATAGCATCTCACCGCTGGTCCTATTGCAACAGTCTGTGTGCGTTGAAGCATAACCATGGTCTCGTCATGCCGTCCACCAAATGCTGAGCGAGCAATCCAATGCTCAAACTCTTCGTAATTCTCGAACCGAGGTGGGTCACAGAGCCCTCCCTACGATAAACAACCCTCTCAAGGAATTAGAAGCGAAATCTAGCAGTTACACAACTTTTGAAAAACATACCGGTACTGCTCAACACAAGCACAAGCACAAGGAAAGCAAGCATTCATCTCGACCAAGGATAAATGAACAGAGAATCCCATCTATAGAAAGATAGAGTATACGTATACAAATATACCCGTCCACGTGGCAATGACTTCCTGAAATATGTTCCTATGAAGACCAAGAACAATAACCTCATTACTATTGCTTACTTGTGTTATCTCTTTACCCCACGCTTGTCGACGTGAACAAAAGGCTAATTGCTGTAATATTTTCACAAGCTCAAAATAAAATTAACAAAAATAAGCACCCACGCTTCTGTTATGGACTTGGCATCTTTTTTCACAGCCAGTCAGATTTAGTACATGAGCGTCCCAAAGAAGTTTGAAACAGGGTGATCGATCTCTACCTAACCTAAACTGCGGTGCTCCAATGTAGTACAACTAGGCGAACTTTACGGAGTAGTGAGGCACAAATGTACCAAATTATGTGGATACGGAAGAGTGAATTGTCGCAAAACTGAATTTAGACCACACAGAGGATGATCCTAGGTCAAGAGCTTCATGTTCGAGTTCCTGATTATTAAGCTGCACGCAATGGTCTTCTTGGCTGCTGCTGAGAGTCTCAATCGGAGCACAAATTTTTTCCCATATCAAGGGGTCAAGCCATGGGTTTGCATAGTATTTAACATGAGGAAAAGGATCGGCAAGCTTAGTACTAAGTGGGGATCCCACTTCAGATTTCTGAGGTGCGATCGGTATGATGTCCAGGATACAATGACTCCTATTTTCTGGCGTGATGGTAGCAGTTCTACTTTCAGCAGATTCTTTATCATTAATTAGCGATTCAGGACACGCAATCGCAACTTCAGGTACATCCTGTTTCTGCAAAAGGGAAATTTATATTGAAACCATAGGTGACAAAAGTGGACACAGATTGATTTCATTGCACGCTTACGTTGTTTATGACACGCTTTCCACTCAGGTTTCAGTAATCCTAGAAGTGCGCCTAATTCATACTCTGAAGAGTCATTGAGTTCTCCAAAAGAAAAGCGACTGGGTATTCAGTGGTTGACTGGTCGAGATTGCCCAAGATGTGAATCCTAAACGCTCGTTCTCTTCCACGCAAGACAAAGAAGTGACGGAATGTCAAATAAGATCCTTAGTCGACTCACAATCTGAAGAAGTATAGAAGTCTTGTGTAGGATACCTGTCCAGAATGTCCTCGTAGTGCAGGAGTCATTGAAGTGACTGCAGAAGTCCATGAAGCTTGTTCTTCCTGCAATTGCATATTTCGGAAGCAGTGTTAGCTTTTAAGTTAAGATATTTTTATATTATCACTACAAACTTGATTGCCGAAGCAACGTTAATATTAAAAAGTCTCCGAAGTCTCAAAACTACAAAGAGATTGTTGTGCTGGCCAGAAAAACGGATAAAAGGATGAAAGAAAATGGTGACCCTGCTGGAGAACCAACCGCAAGTTTCTGCTGGGCCTTGGCAAGCTCATTACGCTCTCTACTGAAGTCTTTGCTCGCTGCAATATTTGCTTTCTGTTCACGTCCAGCGGTATTCTGCATGCTCACAATCAGTTGCCAATGCATACAATTTTATAAGGCCCCAAATATTTAATGATAGATGTAAAGAAGAGTGAAATAGAATGTAGGATGTGACATTATGTATTATCTACTGGTTTTTGGTAAGTTACATGGTTCTTGGTAAGTTACATGGTTCAATCCCCGAGCATGCGCGGTTAGAAAGACCAACGGAGATGTACAAGAAAAGATACCTCTTCACGTGTAAAGGCTTTGATCTCTTCACTCAGCTGTGGCTCCTTAAGATTATCACTGGAAACAGTCCCAAGATGAGAAGATATCAGGAATGATTCATATCATTCTACCTGCACAATCATTATTATATACAAAACAAGAACGATAGATACAATATCCAGCAAAAGCAACAATTCAATTGCATTGGGATATCAAGCAGAACCAAAATCACAGAAAAATCAATTACAGAAAAATCACTTGTTGCGCAAGTCTGTCGAGAATATAGTCAGCCTCACAGTACCTGTTTTCTTCTGGGTCAGGGAGGTCCTTGGTCATGAATGTGGTCTGGAGTATCAAATGTGGAGAACGGTTTCAGAAATTATGAACCAGAAAGTAAACGGTAATAGGTATTTAGTAACCCAAAGCAAGCGATTCAGAAGATAGTCCGACACATTCCTCTGTTGTACCTCTTCATCACTTATGCTGCTGGCCTCAGCGAGCTGTTCTTCTAGCTGCAATTCACGCGCACAAGAGTCACCAGCTTCTCCTTCCTTCTGCCCTTCTTGGAGCTGCATCATACGCTCCTGTCCAACAAGACCATGTAGACAATTAAGAACTCTGATCTTAAAGCATCTTCGTAGTGAAATACATAATTATGCACAATAAGTCTTACAAATTGACATCAATCGTCGTTCATCGCAGGGCCACATTTGGTTATATGGTTCGCATAAACAATCAGACAGAAGATCTTCAGAAATCAAGAAAGCTAAAAACCTGAGTATCCGATTTCCAGAAGAGGTTTGGCAACTGAGCAGGAATATAGAACAAGAATCTACCTTTATACTGGACATTTTAGCTCGCAAGCTCTGCTCAATTTGATCTCTAGCCATGTGAAATGGTAAGTCAAAGACGTCCTGGCAATGCAACCTTCTCTTTGTTAGTACAATTAACAGCTCCAAGAGAATCACATCTTTAGTCGATAGAACCAGTACACGTGTTAGTTGCAGTGAAATCGGTAAAGAACAAACTGGCAATGAATTGTATCAATGAACAGCAGCATAAATCATCAGGTTCTTCAGATTGAACTAGCAGGTGCCCTTTCGCACTAGAGAACTTATTTGCAGCAGCACTCACGGTGCTTCATGACCTGTCACCAAGCTTCCTACGACGAGAGATGCAATGGGAACCAAGTATACTCTTGGTTGCCTAATATTCTCATCTTAAGAGCATATGGATGCTATATATGCTATTGGGTGGCAAGTACTCCAAAGACCAGCTTCCAGTACTGGCTTAAGAAATTTATAATATACCTGACACATGATAATTAATGCAGATAACAGCAAGTGTACTTACAGTACGGCCTCCCAAAGGAGTCGAAGGAGACTCCAGGTCCACACTTCCATTCGTAATGTTTCCAGGCCTACTCGAGCCATTTGATGTATTCAAAAAGTCCCGCATGTCAGCCTGCAAAATTAAAGTAAATTAACATGCTGTTTACCGCAAGTTGGACAAGCAACAAACCTAAATCTCCAAGTTAAGGCATAAAGTGACTCGAACCCAGTCTTCTACTAGCTTTCAAAATGTTGAGAAATTTTTCATCCTCGATTAGCATTGGAAACGGTAAGCAGATGAAACAAAACGATGACCATCAGTAAAGTATTCTTTAGGGCGAAGAGAATTTAACAACAGCATTTATTCTTAGTCTTAATTAGTGTGGGTTTACGTTCCTTGTTACAACACCTGCATGGATCGTAATAATGCACGCAGATCTGCATTCTCAGCGACTAGATCCTGCTTCTTGGATTCATAAGCATCAACCTGCACAAGTGTCCCCACATGCACTTTTTCACATTAACATTCCAATCCTTTAAGTATGACCACCACAAAACACGTCTTACAGATAGCAGTGCCTAGACCAAAGTTGAAGTAGAGAATAAGGTTCAACCTGCTAAAATATCATAATGTACACGATATAACAGACGGTTGAAGATAACAAACTTATTTCCAAGCATAATATTCTTGTAAGCAGATTTTAAGTAAGGGGGTGGGGGTGGGGGTGGGGGTGGGGGTGGAGACTAGAGAAACCAGGATGCCAAAGCGAAAATTTATTAAAATATCGAAGTTGAAATATCACTGTACGACAGGCCCATAGAATTAGACGGTAGGATAGAGTTTAACTTACAATCATTTTGTAAAAGTCACCATCAGCTTTCTTAGCGTTCCATGTCCCCCGTTGCCTCCCTTCTTTCTGATAATCAAACATGGCAGACAAACTAAAATTCTCTGTCATCGTTTCACCCAGACCTGTACTCATCAAAAACCCTAAGAAAACTACTACGTGAGTGGTAGAGCTGAGGGTAAATTACGTTGTATTAAATAGAATTAGGATTCAGAGGGACGAGGCAATCAAATGTTAAAAACATGCAATATGCCAGAGAACGGAACTTGAATGAAAAATTAAGTTGAATTCCCACAAACAACCTAAGGGCGTGAACAATGTTGTCCTACCCAAATAGTGACATCCAGATCTAAAACTGCAAGCACAAATTGATAATTTCTGTAGAATGTGAAGCACTGTACCTGAAGAAGGTTCATGACTTCTATGCCATTCTTTGACTCCTTCTTTTTCTCCATTACCACCTGATTCAGTCGCTCCTGTATCCATTGCAAGTGTTAAATGTCCAAAAAAATGAACCCTTTTGCAATTGAACTCAGCAGAGGTATAGAATTTGTGTAACCACCACTATTCCACTTACTCAGAATTTGCAAAGCACATTCGTGCATGACGATTCTAACCGACAAGTGAACTTCTAAGTACTCTTTTCAAGCTTAACAATGATCTAAATAGTAATTTGCGCACAGAAAGCTGCAGGAAGAGCACCTGTAGCTTCACATACTCCTTCTCCTTCTTCTTTAATTCATGGTTCTGCTGTGATTTCACTTGCTGTCCAAGTAACCAAGTACATACGTCAGGACTTGACAAGGAGAATCACATTAATAAAGTCATGACAGAGGAATAGGTAATCTCTGAACAATAATCTCTATATTTCTGGTTAGCATTAGAACATAGGACAAACCACCACTCCTGCAATCAGAATGGAGATATTGGAACTCCCGTACATGACTTTCAGCGCAAATGGCTATTTTGTTTAATGAAACAGTTACAATTACGACAACTGAACCCCACGTGCTTTGCAACAGCAGAATATTCTGGGCACACCTGGGTGGCAATCAGCATGCGTTGCAACTCGTCCTTCTCTAGTTGTAGCTTCTCCAACTGCGTCTTAAAACTCGTTGTCAACTTTTGTTCCTGTTACCACCCGCAAACCTCAATTCAATTTCTAAATGTGCCATAGACTGTACTTGTGCTGTACACGTTGACTTTGAGCATAAAGCCATTCATGTAGATCTTCGTGGCACAGATGATCGGATTCATTCAGATAGCAACAAATGACTATTAGTGTATTCATCTTGCTAAGTTACCTTGCTCGCCATCGTTTGCATTTCACGTTCTTTGATACTAAGCTGATCAGACAGTCTCTCCATCTTGGTCTCTAGCCTGGACATATCTGACATCAGCCTGCACAACAAATGAGTCTCAGATTTACAGTTAGTACACTTGTAATTAGAAGGCCACGTCAACTTTTAACGGTTTCTATGGGCTCTAGATACTGCTATATAGAGATTCTCTCAATATCGAGCAGTAGTGACGATAACAACCAAAAGATGAGCCATGCAGAGCCATCCGCATGTCCGTCTCCAGGACATTGAATTAAATTGGTGTCAATGCAGCCATACTTTCAGCCTTGCAATATGAGAGATACATCGTATTCAAATCTCTTATGATTTCGCCACTATCGCTTTTGGGCATGGCACTGAAGAATACTTAATCATATACTAGCATTCATTGAGAGATCTAATAAACTCGACAACGTCTGAGTCAGTGCAAACCTTTGTCTTGTGTCATTGGCGGTTTCACGGTACTCAATGTCTCGTTGCCGTTGCTGGATCATTGCATATATACAGTTACAAGTCTTCGCGACCGATACCTGTCCCAGAATTGAACCATTTTCAAAGGATCAAAAAACACAGGCATCCTCAGAAACTCTACATTTCTAACATAAAAAGCCTTGGAATCTGTAATATCAAATATCGAACACACTGAGGAGAAATCCGAAAACTTGAAAAAAGAACGATCTAATTGCATGATAAAATCTTACAGGGTCACTTGAATATAAATTGAGCCCGGAGGGAAACCCAAAGGTTACCAACGACTGGTTCAAGTACTTGATGCAATGATCCAAGTTGTGGACATCTGCAAAGACGTCCTCCCTGCAAAGAGGAGGTCAAAATACGGGGAGTTCGTAAGATTCAGCAATGAAAGAGGCCATCTCATGTCTTCTGGAGGAGACTCAAAACGCTTAGCATCTCTCCCTCACAGTAAATACTTTAAACGGACAATTGCTCTCAACTGATGGCCCTATCCCAGAAGAAACACACTAGACTTTCCAAGAATGACAACAAGGAGTTCAATTCCTCCAGTTATATCCTGACGTCAATTGTGAACATTTCTTTCCAGATCAAAGTGCTCACACCAGGTGAACACATCGAAGTCATCACCCATAGAAACCTTACCCGTTGGTGTAGTCAGCCTCATAAGAGTCCTGCAAAGTTCACGAACGTGCACAAACTTAGACGACAGACCGAAAAGTCATCAGGCCAGCAAGCATCCTAACTCACAGTAAATATGTTGATTTAATAATTCGAGGTTGACATTACCGAGCGAGACAATCGCAGTTGACAGTAAGCTCGCCACATTGACTACGCTTCAAGGATAGGATGTGAGCCTCAGTGTTATGAAAAACAATAATACATTCTACTTCAGGGAAGAATACTGAAAGCTCCATAACTGAAACAGTGGGAAGTGTCAGACAGCATCTTACCATGTAACTTCCTTCGCTGTCACTTATCTTCATCGCCACTTTTTTGCTGAGAGAGAATTGATGATTGTGACACTGAATAGGATCCCCTGGAGTAACACCGTATGGTGGAGCGAATACAGTCGAATAAATTCAACAATTACGACATAAAAGGTTCGCAAACCGAGCTTCCGATGACTATCAACTAGGTATTCAATGGTAGAAGCAAGTTCCAAGATCGGACAGATTTAAAAGGAATTAGAAATGGAAGAATTATCAGTTTGAAACTTCTAAAATGCTCTCCTATACAGATAATCATTGTGCTCAAGAACGACCAAATTTTGAGGGACAATGTGACGAGTCCTAAAGAGGGAGGAACTGTTCACAGAAGAAGAAAGGGCGGAGCTATATTGCAAGAGATCTTCTTAATAAACTGGAACTGGACAATGTTTACGCTGCCTAACCGCTGCAATCAATACTTCTTGACTGAGAGTATGTTCGCTGCTGCAAGGACCTACAGAAGCCAGCAGCGGATAATTCCATGCTCCTTCCAAAAGACTTCGGCCCTTGCTCCTTCGAACGATTTAGGCTCAGTCCGTCTTCAGTACAGGCAGCAGCTGATGAAAGTTTCCAGCGAAACTCACATTCCCCAGCAGACACAGAGTATTGAGACGCGATATTGTGATCGCATCACCAGCTCCACTTGCACTCCCTCGCGTCCAATATCAAACTACAACGCACGACTCAAGTCCGAATGTAAGCGCGAACTTCCTCCACAAGCGCTGTCTAAAATTCTCCGGAAATTCTCCAGAACTTCACAGAAAGTGACAAACACCAAAGCCCGTTTTAAACAACCACATTACAACGATTAAAAAATCCCGTGCTATTCATCAACCGCCCAATGACTTTCAAGACTTTGTGCAGCACCTCAACCATGCCTGTTCAATAATGGCCTCACAATGCGTTTACAGATCTCACAGCCTCAGAGGCCAGCTCGTGACGATGTGCAATGCCACAAGCAATGCACAGAATAACCACCCCTACAACTTCAACACACTCTCACCCTTTAAGGAAAGCAGGGACAAAACAAGGAAAACTCTATCTCCGCCAGGTTTCCAGAGCTCGCCATGGCAACTCTAGCTCCGATCCACGTCCAATCCTTCTAAAACATAGTACGATTCCTCATACATTTCGGATCCTATTAACCAAACATACGGACATCAACTGTTGACGCAATGGCAGTGTGACATGCCAACTTCTCGCAACGACGTGCCGCCGACAAGCGGTTGCTGAGCTATCGAAAAATAGTGCCACATTAAGTCCTGTTGCAAAGCTGCGCCCTCGAAATGACCGGGCGGGGACTTCACGAGCGTGTAGACCTCCGATATGTTGGCAAGCACAGGCTTCGGTGTGAAGTGCGGACCGATTGAGCATCCTCAACAACAAGCCTGAAAACACAGCAATGACAGCATCTGCCAGAAACAGCGGGCTGAGTGGAGCACAGCGCGGGTGCCCGTGGTGGTTTCGCCTCCGAGCGGGGACGGAACGGGAGCCCGGTCTGACACGCCCTAGTAACCGGGTTGTAACTCCATGTGACTTCCGACATCTGGACTCGTGCGGTGGCGTTGAAAAATAACTGCCCAGGAATAAATTCACCGGTAAACTTATAGTAGAACTTCTTATAACCAATAGGTCCGGGACCATCTGACAAGATTGCATTAGAGAGGATTATTTGTTTACAGAGGATCATTTTTAGTCATAATCTTTGTATGGGGACAACTGAAGTTCAGGACTGGTGTGATAATATTGGTTAAGAGAGGTTTAATGACTTATGAAAGGTGTACTTAAAGAGGTTCTACTATACAGTGGGGTACAGCTCAATTACGAATTCTTGCATTCACAGTGAAAAAAAAGTTCACTGCTGCCCACTTTGACGCCCTCCCGAGGGCTGAAAAATTAATATTTTCTCACGAATTTTTTTTTACAAGATCCTCTTTATGCTAATAACATATGTGCCAAATTTCAAGTCCAAAAAATTTATACAAAAAAAGATATTCAAACATGTACCAACATGTGTTGTTCAAAAAAAATTTCACTAATACCAACTTTGACACCCTCCCAAAAATTGAAAAAAAAAGTTTTGGCCTTGAAATTTTTGGTGTAAGATAAACTTAGTGAAACTAACTTATGTACAAAATTTCAAGTTCAAAAAAATTTCCCACAAAGAGTAGTTCAACTTCTACCAACATGTGTAGTTATGAATTTTTTTTCCATAACAACACATGCTGGTAGATTTTGAATATATCTTTTTTTAAGTAAATCTTTTGGCCTTGAAATTTCACACACATATTACCAACATAGAGGTGATCTCATGCCAAAAATTTCATGGTACATAAACAATTTTTTTGCCCTTGGGAGGGTGTCAAAGTTGGGCCATAGTGAAATTGTTTCTCATGGCTACACCTATCAATTGGTAGAAGTTGAACTACTCTTTGTGGGAAATTTTTTTGAACTTGAAATTTTGCACATTAGTTAGTTTCACTAAGTTTATCTTACACCAAAAATTTCAAGGCCAAAACTTTTTTTTTCAATTTTTGGGAGGGTGTCAAAGTTGGTATTAGTGAAATTTTTTTTTTGAACAACACATGTTGGTACATGTTTGAATATCTTTTTTTGTATAAATTTTTTGGACTTGAAATTTGGCACATATGTTATTAGCATAAAGAGGATCTTGTAAAAAAAAATTCGTGAGAAAATATTAATTTTTCAGCCCTCGGGAGGGCGTCAAAGTGGGAAGCAGTGAACTTTTTTTTCACTGTGAATGCAAGAATTCGTAATTGAGCTGTACCCCACTGTACAGTACAATTATTTTTTGGCTCAATTGGCTGTGGACCAAAGGTGAAGGGTCAGGGTGAACTGACCCCTCATTGCCCCGTTTTACCCTGGAAAAACGTTGTGAAATTTTTTTATTTGCAATCAGATGATTTTTTTTGCAAATTCTGGATTCAGATTTTCAATCAGCAGCCCCAAATTAGCTAGGGGTACTGTAGAAATATAAAAAATCATGGGAAAAAGATAGGGGCTTTTTTTTACAATTAACCTTAGCTAGGGCAGTGAGGGGGTCAGTCCTCCCTAGCCAAAGGTGAAGAGGCTTTGCATCAATAGAAATCAATATCAATGTGCAAGGAGAACCGTGGGGTAGTTCATTGTTAGCTTGTGGAATTGGGAAGGAAAAAAAATTTGCAGTTTGAAAATATTGGAAAAAAATGGTGAAAGAATCTGAAAAATTATTATTTGGAGAAAAGTAGAGAAAAAATCGGACTCTAAACTTTAAAAATAAGGATTCAACTTGGAAATTGAAGGAAAATAACTAGTAAAACTCAAAAAATATCTCCAACTCTAACAAAAAGTATCGGGAGAAAGTTTGAGTGAGGTAACCCTACCAATTACAGGTAGACTAGCACATTTTCATTTGCTACTTAATTTCGTCATCCTACTTCTCACCCCAATTCCATCAAAAAAATCACACAAATCTATCTATTTTTTGATAAAATTACCGCATTAATGCCAACAGGGAATAATGTGTCAATTTTTTAATAGTGAACACTTAAATACCATTGGATATATAGGAGAGAAGTTATAAGTTGTTTATAGAATGTTCATGACTCCACTCTATGAAAAGTTTTGTAATTTCAAGGCAGATCACTTCAAAAATTCACTAAAATTACAATTTTAATCATAAAATTATAATTCCAAAACTCTGAAAAATATGGGCCCATCTTAGAGTTGGCACCATGATATTCAGATTACTACTTGCATAGTAATAAACTTGTGTACCTTATCACCTTTCTTGATTCATGAATGTGGTGTTCAAAAGGGGGGCGAAAACATTTTCCATACATGAAAAAGTTAGATGCAAGCCTAAAACAAGTGGAACCAAGCTTTTTTACAATCTTTGCTTTGAATATGATTTTTTAAAGTTCCTTCATTAAAAAGGCAACAGTTGTTGGGTCCAAACTTTAAAAAACTGAATCTCAAAATCATTATCCCTTCTACTTGTGCTTACTTACAAAATTTCCTAAAAACACCTTTAACCTCTAAAGACCTAAATGACCATTTTTTGGTCACTACCCTTTTCGTTTGAGCTTCCCATTTTCAAATTTTTAGTTTTTTTTTTAATATATTATTTTTAGAAAATAGACTAGGTTTTAAATCCAATGGCAGTAGTTTCATCAAATTCCGAGTTAAAGTTTGCCTTGTAAAAAAATTTTAAGTTGAAAGGGTTAGTGTAGTTCATGTTTTTTTATTCAATTTGGTCATAGATTGAAAAGTTAGTCAACTAATGCTATTGTTGCCCACCTCAACAAGGGAAGATCCAAGGAACTTTAGGTAAAGATAAATGTGCCCATTCTTGTTTTTCTTACAAACACTACTCTCATTTCAATGACCACTATGCATTTCAAGCTCCACTCAATAATTTGCAAGATGACAAGAATGTTGCAAAATTTTACATAAGAATTCTTAGCTTCCATGTCTTTTACTAAGCACAAAAAGGTCATGATTTCAAAATATTCTCATTGAGGTGTGCAATTTCAAAGTGATGTGTTTTTCTATTGATCCAAATAAAACTTCAAACTAAAATATCTACTAAATTGTCTAATCAAATAATGTGAAAGTTTTTGAGGTGCTCACTTTCAATATGAACAACGAGATCCTATAGTTACATTTATTTATATTATAAGTGTTTATGTTATAAGCACCTTTTGTTGTTATATATATATATATATTATAGGTGTCTATGTTATAGGTTCTTAAGATATAAATACTTTCTATTTATGGTTATAAAATAGTTATATTATAAATGCTTATGTTATTAGCACCTTCCATAATTATAGGGTACTTATGTTATAAGTATGTATGCTATAAGCACCTTCAATAGTTGTAAAGTACCTACATATACCTAAATTTAAGGCTAGTAGGCGCACTACTAAGCTCACATGCTAGCGTAGTTGCATCCCTTATCAATAGCATATATCTAACTTTCTTCTTTAGAATTTACTTGACAAACACAAACACAAATGCTATTTTTAAAAGGATACATGTTTTAAATTATGAGAATATTAAACTTGATTTTGATGGTAAAAAAGCTTGGTTTTGTTCTCCAACAAAACAAGATAAAAATCTATGATTTTCAACTTTGACTAATTGTAAATATTTATAAATATGACCATTCAAATTCTTGATCCAAAACATGTCATTTTTTATATTACTATATTGAATCACTAAAATTCAATCTATAAATTTGGACCAATACAATCTATAGGCATAAGTTAAAACCATTGTTTAGTTTAGAAACTCCCATGAATTTTATTGATTTGGATTTAGATCATTTGATTTATCTAATATATTGCTTTAAATTCATTATTTTAGATATATTTTTTGGAATTCTAATTACACAATAAATCTCCTAATTTGAAAAAAAACTCTTTTTTAAATATTGGGACACACAATTCTTTTTAAAAATGTACATAATTTCTCAGTACAATTGCTTGATAATAAGACTTGGCACCCATGAATTCTAGTGCCTAGCACAACAATTTGTTGGCTCCCTTGCTTATAGGAGTGAAAACCCTCGCTCTCATAGTCTACAAAGGCTTCAAAAAGAAGTATGACATTTTATTACATTTAATATAGTATACTATAGAAGACTTTGAAAAGATAGTAGTGGTTTTAAAAGATATCAAACTATATGCATTGAATATTGATGTTTAAAAATGGTGTTATATAATCAAAAATTAATTAAATTATATAATTATTTTTAAAATTATTAAAATTATTTCATTAATATATATATATATATATATATATATATATATATATATATATATATATATATATATATAATTTTTTTGTTTTAACCTTATAAATTTTTTTATTAATTTAAAAATATAAGAATCATCTAAAATTTTCAGAATATATAAAAAATATTTAGAATAAAATATTTAAACTCAAGTTGCACAATGAATAGGTCATTAGGTGAGCATTAGATTATCTCCATACACCCAAATAAAACTATGCATATGTTTTTGAAATATATTAATATTTAAAATAAATAAATTATTCTAAAGCAAATAAACATTTTTCAAATTGCGAATTGCAAGGGATTTTTTAAATAGTGTCTATATAAAAAAATAGTAATCTTCTCTTTTTCTTATTTTTTTTGACATTCATTATTTTAAATACAAAGAAAATATAAGATTTTATTTTATTTTAGAAAATCACTTTTAAAATAGGATAAATTTTGGTGTGAATATGATCAAATTGAATCAAAATAGTTTTATATAATTTGATGATTTAGTATTAAATATTTGATATTATATAATAATTAATTTTTAAATATATATTTATAATATATAACATATTATTTTTGAAATATTATTTAGTGGTATACCATGTATATGTATATATAATTTTCTATAATAAATTAAGATTAGTAGATTGAAATTTATAATTCATTTCATAATTCTACAATATTTTATATTTTGAGACAAAATACTTATATGAATTTTTCAAAAATTAAAGTAACTTTCTCATTCATAAAAAATACAAACATTGAATATTATCACATTCAATTTCAATTTCAAATGCTCAACTTAAAGTTTAAATACCAAACTTCAATTCAACTTTCTAATTTGTGTTTACTATTATTATTGTTCTTTATATGCCAATTCCCATCCCTACTTGGTAGTTGACCAATTTTTAAGACAGGAGCCATCCACACTCCTGTTTGTACATGATGGATGAGGTCAAAATCATGTGTATATTCACTATTATAATTTTCAGAATTAATCTTTGTATGGTCTAATGAATCATTCATATGTAGCACATTGCAAACTTCTCGAGGTTCATTGCCCTCACAAATTGACACAATAGGTCCTGATGCATGTTCATAATGAATGAATTGAAATGCTGCTCTATTAGCAGCAACTACTAAAATATTAGCACATGACTTTCCACGCCAAACAAAAATACCTTGTTGAAGTAGTAAAACAAAAGCACCACGACTATCAAGAGATGACATACTATGATTCAAAATGGATTTGGGAACTAAATGAAGAGGATCAAAAGGTGAATGAGGTGCTATACGATATAACCTAATGACAAAGGCCATATTTCTAGAATTACTTGATATACTTGGTAAAACTCGAATTTGCCATTGAAGGAGTTGAAAAGCAAAACCCATATTAGGGCTAACTACACATCGTATTGCCTTTACTTTTTCAAGAATATCTTCATAAGATTGACGTTCACGCCAAATAAGATAAGCAATGACTAATGATGCCGAGCGAGATACACCTTGAATACAATGTACAAAGATGCGACCACTTTGTTCACGTACATCTTCAAAATAATCAAAAACATTATACAAAATAGAAGTGATGTCTTCACTTGGATGATCTTGAAGCCATAGTGTTTTATAATGGAAATCTTTAGTAAAGTACTCAGGGCATTCAAAACCAACACAATTTAGAATATGGGTTATTTTACATTCCTGAAGTATATCATAATTTTGTGCTACTGTATGGCCTCCAAAATAAACATGGGGAGAAACACGAGAGCATTGTTTGTCACATTGTAACAATTTATCTCGCTTTTGAATGATTTCATTATCACCATTATCATCTCCTTCAAAAGATTGTTCAGGCATTGATTTCAAATCCAATTTGATATTTAATGTCCCACTTCGCATTAATTTGTTTACTTTGTTTTTTGTTTCTATTGAATCTTCAACATTTGATACTTCAGCTTGTCTTGGTGAAACAGACAATGATTGCAAAGGAGGACATAAAGCTACTTGGGGAGTTACAAAAGTGCAATTGGATCCGCCTGTGGGTTCTTCAATGATAGAATCATCTTGTGTATTTTTTTCAATGCAAGCTGATTTTTTTGCCAATTTATCTACACCATCTACGTCATGATCAAAAGAAAAATTAGAAGGATCAAAACAACCAACATGCCCTCCTGTCCATGACATAGACCTCCAATGTTGTCGAGATCGCTCTTTTCTATTATGATTTTTTTCTCCTTCCACATCCATGCTCCTCTAACACCACCTACCCATTTGTGGGTTTTGGGGATGCTACATGTCTCTTCCATAATTTCTTTTAAGTGAATCCATTAATATTTTCTTAAACCTTCTTTGTAAACAATATTGGAATTATATGATTGATTCATAGAAACATCACTATAATTACTTTTTGTTATTGATTCATTGTATCAATATATGCCATGAAGTGAAATTGTATTTGATCAAATGAAGAAATGCCATTATATCCCAATATTTCCTTTGATGTTGGAAAACTACATTTTTATTTTTCAATTTAATGAGTGAGTATAGTGGAAATATATCTTATGAACTATTAAGTTAGAATCACATGTATATGCTTACCACTATATATTCAAGTATGCCATACATTAAAAAAACTATCACATTTTCTGGGAATTATAAGTCATAAAATTATTTTCCTTTTACAAATTGACAATAAAAAATTGATAATTTGATCAATTTTCATTAGTTATAAAACATTTCATTAAGAAATTACAGTGTTGTATGTATGCTTGAGTGGATGAACATTAATTTCTCATAACAAATTAAAGACAAATTAGTAACTACTTTGTAAGTAAATAAATTATGTTTAATTAATTAATTGAATATTCTTATCAATCAAGACCTCATTGAAATATAAATTAAGATTAATACATGTGTCAATACTATTCATTTATATGACTTAAAATTATGTTTCAAATCCAACCTCAAATACAATTTGGATAACCTAAAATTATGTTTCAAATACAACCTTAAATATAATTTGTGTAAGCATCATTTATTTTTTGACTAGTGTGGTTGCCATTCAAAATTTTATCTTTTAGGTACATGATTATCATAATTCCATTTTTGATATTTGATTATATAATTACAATCATTAATTTTTTACAATTAATTTTTAATTTTTATTTCATTTTAAAATAATATATATACAATCTATTGCATATAAAATAATCATATATAATTATATTTATTAAAAATTAATATCAATATTACATTAAAAATTCAATATTTGTTGAAAAAGTAGTTGATAATTTTACTTACATGACATTTAACAAATACCATACAAGTGTATTTTTATTTTTTATAATTTATGACATGTTTTGAAATGTCATTTAAATTTATTTTATGTATATTCATAATTTTTAAAATTTGTATTAAATATTTCATGATTTTTTAAGTAAATATTAGTAATTAGTATTTTATATTATATAATAATATGGCTGGTTTCACCCAAAATATCTTTGGTAGAGGCAAACTAAAAAAAAATGCTTCTAATTCTATTAGTTTTGACAAATATTTTAAACATTGTTCAAATTTTTATGACTTCAAACTTTTTTTTTTACCTAGATTCCAATATGATCCTTTATGGCAATATTGTGTTGAAGTCAACTACCAATTTTCAAATGCATTTATGACAAATAATGAAAAAGTTTTACAAGGACTTATTAAACAACAATTAGAAGATGAGAAAAATCTTGATCATAAAAATCTTATTCACGAATCAATTTCAAAATCTATAGATACAAATTCTTTGACCATATCAAAATTATCACCGTCTACAATTCATAAATGTCCACCTTCAAAAAAACTTCTTAGTAGACCATGGCTCATTAAAGTTAGAACAAATACTGAAGGAAAACCTCCTATTCTTAAATGCTATGCCATTGATGATGAAGGAGAGATTATAGAAGTTGAAGGAAAGCCTTCACTCATCCCTCCTATTCTTGGTCCTGAAGCAAAACAAGAAATATGGAAACCAAAAGGTTGGAAGCCTATTCGTCAGACACTTAAGCTTCATGAAATTGCTCCAAGCCCCAAATGTCCAAAACATCAACATTTGCAAAAGTCCAAAAAGTATGAGCTAATACGAGAAACTCTATTGCAAGCTACAATTGTGACAACAATTATAGAAGAAGAAAAACATTCACAACAACTTCTTGGAGAATTAACAAGAGAAACCATTAATCATAGACTTAAAAAATTATCACGTAATGACTCCAGTCCAAATTGGATACCACCAAAATGGACAATGCCAAAAGAAAAAACAGAAATAAAAGATGAGACTACTAAAGAAGATGAAAATAGCAGTAGTAGTGAAAGTAGTAGCACTAGCACTAGTAGTTCAAGTGATAAAGAAGGTACTTCAAATGAAGCTAAAGATAAACAAAAACAAGAAGAAGAACAAAAGAAACGTTTAGAGGAGAAGAAAAAGAAAAAAGAAAAGAAAAAGAAAATTCGAGATGAAAAACAACGCCAATTTAGACTTACTCTTCGAGAGGCAGCTGGGCAAGCTGCATTTGCGGGTACTTATGCAACTAGAGTTGGAGGTTTAGGACATCCTTTTTAAAAAAAATTGAGACAATTGCTTATAATTTTCTAAAAACTTTGTATAATAGATATTTTTAGATATGAGCTCATATGTAAAATTGAATACTATACAATTATTTTGAAATTAATTAATTATTTAAATAAATATTTAGAATTTAAATTTAAAACTTATAAGTGAAAAACAAAAGATTAGACAATATGTAATTGTTGGCATTTGTTCAAAATCAACTTTTTATCATTTTTTAAAATTATAAATCTAAATTTAATGAAATAATATTACTAATTTGGACATTAATTGATTTTTATAATTGAACTTGAAAAAAAATCTATTGTACAAGATCTATAATTCAATGCCTCTCAAAAGTCTATGTTGCCTTTTGAAAACATTAAATAATTTTGTTTGCACAATTATTTATTTTTAATGAATTTCAATGAAAAATTCTTAGAAATTCAATCTTATATATATAATTATTGGAATATTACATTGAAAAATTACAATGGAATATTGTAATGCATGACTATCTTCTATTATTATTGTTGTTGTAAATTATCTTTTAAACATTATCAAGATAAATATGATAGTTGAACAAATTCAAGATTTTTAAAATTTTTTAAAAATAGTTGATCATGGAAGATTAATCATGAAAAATCTTTGAATGACTATATTCCTAGTACAAAATCACCTGTCCTATTTATGTTAGATTTGGTGAGTTTATACTTCCTTGAATTGTTTCTTTGCCTATTTTTGCTTGATTTTGTCAAAATTGGAAATACTTGTTAAAATTTATTAAGTTCAATAGATTTCAACAAAATCTAACAAAAATTAGCCTAGATGGAAAACAAAAAATTTGACAATTTTTTTCTGATACTTTTTCAATTATATTTTTTAAAGATTAATAAATTTCAGTAATGTTTAATAAATATTAAAAAAATTTAAAAAAAATTTAATTTTATAAAAAATATTAACACATTTGTTCAAATATTAATAAATTTTAATAAATTTTAATTAAAAGAAGGTAAAAATACAATCCAAGGAAATAGAAATTTACCAAATCTAATATAAATAGGAGAGGTGTTTTTTGTACTAGTGTATATTTCCACCTATTTTCAAGTATAAATCAAATATTCTAAAATATATAACACACTACCTTTCAAAAATTTCAAAGAAATGAATGGAAATAATTTCTATATACCAAAATTAATGCAATTTCATATATACATTAGTAGGATATTAAAATAAAAGTACTAGGTACAAAAACAAAGATGATTTTTTTAATAATAAACAAATGTCTAACCTTGAAGAAACCAAAATAATGTATTATTAATTTTCCAAAAATTATTTGAATGTATTTGGAAATAATTTTAAAAGCTCTATTTTCTAAATTTTGACTTAAAAAAATAGAAGATGCTTGATCTTTAGAGGGTTAAAGTTGATGTAGAGTAATGCAAGTAATGGTATGTCTTCTACATCTTTTGGACACCTTTTAAATAACATGATGGGTATTAAGTTTTAAAGTTATTGATTTCCTTCATTACCTAATTGATGTTTACGTAAGACACCACATAAATCATGAAGGAAAAGGTTTAAGTTTTTGGTAGTATAAAGGCACATGAATGCACAATATCATTGAGTAGTTGGCACGTAATATTTTGGTTATTTAATTTTAAAATGGATTTTTAAAATAATATATAGAAAATAGAAGGCTTTATCTCAATGCAATACAAATAGATGACAGATTTTATAAATAAACAATTACACATGTAAACTAAATGCAAAAAACTATTTAATCTAAAACAACATTAAATGTAAAACAATTCTATGATAAAAAAGAGACATTGAGTGTCAAATAAAGTAATACAATTTTTTTTCAAGTTAATTAAATAAATTGCAAGATGCACTAGTTATTTAATACCTTGTTTTTCAACAAAAGAAATTTCAATTTTTTTATAACTTCATAGCTCAGAAAAAAACTATTTTCTCAATTTCCTTGTTAACAACAAAATAATTAAATTTAAAACTATTTATTGTAGAAATATGAAATATTAAACAATTAATATCTCTTATATAGTGAATAAATCAAATTGAGTAGTCACATGCTATATTAACAAATGACCAAAAAATCCATCTATTAAATTAGGCTATTTGTTTTGTTTTGTTTATTTGATACTTTGAGATCTCTTGAACCATGCTTGGTACCATCAAAAAGCCCTTGGCAAGGAGGGGTGTACAAGCTTTGTTTTGTGGTGTTTGGACCTATAATGTGAAAGTCATTGAATTTCAAAGTTTTTATGAGTTAGAAAATTAAATTTTGAGTTTTATTTTGCTTTTGATTGTAGCAACAACACACGGCACAATATTATTAATGAAACAAAGAAAAATAGGGCACATAATGCATCTTAGTAGAAAAAAAAGAGATGAATGGTTAAAAAGGCAAGAAGAAAAAATATTAGTCTATAAAAGAAGATAACAATAATTTAAAGAATACATTACAAGTTCAAGCCAAAATTAAGAAATAAAAGAAACTTTAATTATTGTATCCAAAATATTCATCTATATTTATGTGTCAAATCATGATTTAATTTGAAATTCGTATTCTTAAAAATATTATGTTTGAGATTTTAAAATTCTAAATATATCATTCTTTAATTCTTTTTATTTTGGATATTTTTTAATATAATTTTTAAAATATTCACAAAATTAACTAATTAGTAGGATATCAATTATTTTTCACTTTAAAATGATTCAAAAATTACAAATAGTACACAATTGTTGCACAAAATTAAAGTTTATAAAACATCAAGGATCCTCTATTATCATAAGATTAAGAATAAAAAAATTGGAGGACTTTGCAATCTATGATCATTTTCCTACAAATGTTAAATCCACGATTTTGAGGGTGCTGCTAGATTACTAGATTTCTTACTATTTTGAGGGCAAAAAATGCTTTTAAAAAGTTTTTAAATCATGTTTGTATAGGAAATATTCTTATTTTTTATTCTATATTAAGATAGTTAAGGTTAAAAACAAGGCAAAGTATTGATATTTTGATGATTTTTGTCCACAATTTTCTCCTCAATTTTCTTACAAATCAATCAAAGTTACAATTTTAGTTGTTGTGTAAAATTTTTATACGTTGATAATCTAGCTTTTAGTTTAAGTGCTTTCTCAAAGAATATGCCACAAATATAATCTAAAATTATTTTTAAATATTTTTAAAATAATAATTATTAAAAATCTTGATGCAATTATATTAAAAATACTTTTTCTCTCAAATTTCTGTAGTGTGAATTCAAGGAGTTCATCAACTACATTATGGTATTTTTTGTTATTATTTTTATTTTCTTTAAGAAATTTATACTATTTTAAGCATCTTTATCATTATTATGATTTATATTATAAAAATTAATCATATAAAATTCAATTTAATATTTTTATTATGAAAAAATGAGATATAATTTTAGACACATATTACTACACGTGAAAAATATCAAATTTTTGAAATGTATATTTTGATGTAAAAATCTAATGAAGTTTGACCAAATCAAGGAATGAAATGTCATATAAGGATTAAGGAACATCATTGAAGCCATAAACTACTTCAAAATATTAATTTCCAAAGCAAGGCTAAAACCTATATCTATACATATTTTTAACAAATCCAACTATATAGAATAATTTAATTAACTTGTTAGATTATACCTTGTTAAAAAGATCTTGGATCTTAGATTGGTAAAAGAAGTATTTTTGACTCTTCCTAAATAATGAGATTTCATCTTTCAAATTGTTTATCAAAATATGTGTAGATCCTAAAACTCACAATTCTCTATAATATGTTAAAAAAAGTAATTTGGAAATACATATAAAACATTCCAACAAAAAATATCTCATACTCATGCCTGAACATAATAATAAGTAGAAAGAAGTAGAAAATGATTTAAAATTCTAAATAGTTAAGAATTTAGATATGGAATTGAAAATTTTCAATTCAATGGTTATAATGTTTTAATAAAAATATATATTCTATGATTTTATATTTTTCTAAAAAATATTGAAAATTAAATTAAATAAAGGACTTCAAAGTTTATTTTAGAGTTGAGATTTCATAATTCATTGCAAACTAAACTCCTTGCAACATTCATCTCATTAATCAAAATAGAATTATTAAAAGCTTTTCATTTATTTATAAATCTAGAAGACAATTTTAAAATATTATTTCATAACAAAGTGATTATCTCTAATTTGCCCAAGTTGTTTAGATTCCAAAAGAAACTACAAATTATACAATAATTTTTCAACCATGTAGTCAAAATTTTTGAAAATTGCTATGCCTTAAGGGTACTCCTTAACCACATATTGTGTAAAATTTTCAAGGAAATAAATTAATTTTAGTTTGTAAATGAATGAACCAAAACTCCGTGTTGTGAAAAAAATTGCTACTTGGTCCTTTAGGGATTAAGTTAATTTTCTAACTAAAGTTTCATTTTATCTAAACTATTTGAGGTCTTCAAGGAATTAATATTCCCTTTTGATATGGTTAATATATGATCATTGAACAATAAAAATGAAAAAAAATTATAAATTTTTTTGTGTCATATGCAAAGAATGTATTTTTTCATTTAGTTGTTTTGGGAATTTAAAAAAAAATTATTGATATTATTTTTTAATAGAATTTAATAAATATGCTATCAACCAATAGTGTATATACAATATACCTTAGTCTTTCACAAATGGTTAATAAAAATAGGCATTTCTTGAAGGTGAAAATGCTAGTAGATAAAACATATTAAAATACTAAAATTAAAGTACAATGTCCATATAAAGGGTTGAAAATTTGAATTATCATTTGAAAAAATATATATATTTTTATATTGATATCTTGGTATGAGTGGTATATCGTTAAATCATGTAATGTAATAATTTAGAATCCAAAATGAATACAATATTTTAATATCCTCTTATACAATTACTAAAATTCATTAAGTTGTATTACAAAATACCTTTGATTTTCTATCAAAGTAAATATGATCTATTTTCTAAATATTTGAAAATAGTGTATGAATTTTTTATATAATTTTTAAAAAATATATTAACTATTTTTATTATACTATATTCATTTGTTCTTATGTTGAATCTAAAATTCATTAATAAAATCTAATAGAAGTTGTAAGATTGATTAGAATTATTATATCAAAATATTAAATAAATAAAAATCAAATTAGTAAACCTTTAAAAAGTTAATAAACATTCATAAATTTTTAGCATATTAAAATTTTTTATCTTGTATTTATTTAAAAGATTCTTAATAGTAGTAGATATATCTTATGTAGTATTTTTATAAATCTTACTATATAATACATATTATATAATTTATAAATATTATATAATATACAAAATTTATTTGTAATTATATATTTTATATTTTTATTGTTTCTTTATATTTGTAAATACATGATTTTCATATGTATATAATTACGGTGATTTGAACTAATTTGTTAGATAATTTTATTATTTTATATTAATCAATTGATAGAATCAATGTTCATTATGACAAAAGAGTAAAATACTATATTTTATAATATTCATTATGCCTTTAAAAAATTTGAAATATATAATTTTTGAGATTGTTTCAATATTGATAATCAAAAATATATATAACTTTGATTATCAATTTAAAATTTAAATAATAATGAATATTATTAAATATATACTAGAAAAGACTATTATTGTCCAAAATTTTAAAATTTATTTGAAAATTCAATATTAATTTCTTGTTATCACGAATTCATATTTTATGCGTCAAGAAATAATGATGATGCAGATATTTTGATTTGAGATATTTCTTAATTATTTTAATAAATTATTTAATTAAAATGGATAATTTTATAATGAATAATGAAGATTTGAATATGCTTGATAACCTTAATACAAAAAACAACAATGTTGGAGATGCTATGGATATTGATGAAGGAGAAGGTATATTTGACCATTGCAAATAAATGCATTGATAACATTTATGTCAAAAATTGATTTATATTTGATAAGTATTTGATGACTGTAAATATATTATACATACTTCTATTAAATTCAAAATTAATTTTTATAGATATAACAAGTTTTGTCAAGTTGAAAAAAATAATATTAATTAATAATAAAATGTCAATTCATTGTTGTTTGTACCCATAGGATCTTCTCAATCCTTACCAATGGTAAAAAGTAAAAATCAATCAAATGTTGATAAAAGATTAGAAATGTGCATATCTACTAATGATAAACACCAGAAGTATGGAAAACGAGTAAGGTTTGCAATTGACTATGTAGAGCTTCCTAATAGAATTGGAAGGATTGATGAATTATATCCAAAACATAAAGATTGTCATTTGAATAATTTGAATATTAGTAAAGTAGATACAACACAAAATATAAAAATCCAATCTAAAATGTTATGTTTTGATAGGTATAGGGACAATGATGTAGATTGTATGGGATATCCGTCTAAATATAGGCATCTTAGTTTTAATAGATTTAATCACAATGGAAGTCAAAAAAATATTTTTGATTGTAATGCTACTAAAGAATATCCATTGTTTAAAAATATTATAAATATCATCAAAGAAGAAGAAAATCTTGTAAACTTTGAATGTCAATTACCACAATTGACTTTGAACAAAGAACATTCAATTCTCAAAAATGACATTAAGATTGATGAAATGAAAATAAAAAAAGAAGTTTTAGCTACAGACTTTGTGGATTCAATAGATAAGAATAATAGTAATTCAAGAAATAAACATAATACTACAACTCATGCATTTGATATTAAACCATCAACAAGTTTTGAATACAATGGTTTTATAGGACCAAAACCATATGAAGAAAACTATAGTGCAGGTATTTTGAATATAACAAAGGTTAAATCAAACCTTGATCGAATCATTAAACGATATCAAATCAAGAAAAAAAAACCTCAACAAGATAATTTAGATTAAGAATGAAACATTATAATTAATATTATTGATTTTTTTGTTGAGATATTGGAATAAAAAATCTCATTGTTATTTCTTTGTGATGTAGTTTGTTTTGATTTATAATATCTAATAGTTTTTGTTTTTTTATTATAAATTTGAATTTAGTTTAAAAAAGGTATTCATGTAATATCTAACATTGAAAAATATCAAGTGAATTATATTTTTTAATAAGTGACATTTCAGTTTTTAATATTAATATAAATGAAAATCTTGATATTTGTTATTGATAAATTTAAATTTCATCATTAATAATTAGCTATATAACTATTCAAACATTATACTTTTATTTTGTTTTTTCATATGCAAAAATGTATCAAATGCAAATTTTTGAATGGCCATTATAAATTTTTATTTTAAACAAGGGCCAAATTTTCATTGCACATCCAATGTCAAATATCAATAGATTTATTTTTTAATTTTGATTTTTCACTTCAATATTCTATTTTGATTGTCTAAGGTCACAAAAGATTGACATTCAAGATTTTATTTATTGAAGTTTTAAATTGACGAAGACATTACTTTATTATTACTTTTCTACTTTATAATAAAATTTTGAACAATTTTCTTTTTAACATTCAAAAGCAATGCTCAAGTGCAATAGAAACTATCAAATTTAAGTTAATCCTTAAATAAAAGCAACAATTTTTTAATTTAAAATTGACCAATTTGATTAGTTAGATTGTGAAAAAAAGATGATTATGACTAATATAATAGACTAAAAGATATGAAAAATTTCATATGACCATTGAAAAGTGTCAAATAAATTGTTAAATATTTTCTACCAAATGAATAAGTGTACAATGTTATTTTAGTTACTATTTAAAAGTTTTGATTTTTAAAAAAATTGAAAAATATTATGATTATTCAATTGTAGTTGACATAAAATTGATTTTGTTAAGATCTATAAATTTGTTTTGAAATTTATCCAAATGCATAATTTGTAAACTTCATGTCAAAGTTTTATCCCTTAACTATCTCTAAAGCATTTAAAAGATATCCATTTAATTGTGAAAATTATGAAAATGTTCTTGTTTAGATTTGCCATACTAGCAATGAATCCTTCAAGTAAAGTTGAAACCATTGCAATTTGAAAAGATCTAATGTTTTTTTTAAGGCAAGGAGACTAGTATATTTTTGAAAAAAAACTATCTTAACTTTGTTTAAGATTAGTTTAATATAAAAATTGGTTTATTTGTGTAGAATTAAAAAAAAAAACACCACAAAGCAAACAATTCTTGATATTGAACTATTTTCTATTACCAATTTCAAAATTTATCAACTATACAATTCATGTTTTCAAATATCAACTTGAGCACTCCTCGGAAATAAACCTAGCAATCAACATTTTCCTTCATGATTTCTATAATGGGTTTTCTATACTAATGGCCAATTCCAACTTGTTGTTATTAGTGGTGTTACGTGATGAAAAATTGACATTTTGTATTTGAGAATATTTTTCAAGTTTAGAAAATACTTATACTGTATAATTGACATTACTCCTTGTATGAAATAGCGATTGTTTTTGAAAAACCAATTAGAAGCACCACTTTGTTTTGGAGGAGCAAGTGGAAAAGTATATAAAATGGAAAAAACTCTTACATAATTCTAATTCTACACCAATAAATTACAATATTAGCTAAAAATGTGAAAACTAATTGCAAGTTTACAATTCACAATCTAATTTTTAAAATTTGCACTATCAATAAATTTATCTACATTAAATCAAAATGCAAATTCAATATGGATTCAATAGTTACATTTCAAATTAAATGAGTTCATCTCTAGAAGATCCTATATATTTGAAAGCCTTCAATCCCATACAAATAGAATTGGTGTCAATGTGCTATATAGATATTGCACTATTTTAAGATCTCTCTCTCTCTCTCCCTCTCTATCTGGGGTTTCATTCCATTCCAGAACAAATTGAACTGTTTTCATTGATGTTAGGATTTTTCATTCTACATCTTTTTCGTCAATCCAAACATAGAAATTATCTCAGTATATATAGTCTAATTATACACTAGAGTTCAATGCTCATGGATTTGAACCATGTGTATTTATGTCGAAATATCCCGCCCAGCTTGCATATTAATTGGCTATGAAAGCCTCCATACCAAGCTGAGATTCTCAAATCTACATTAACTCCATGACTACTGTAATTCACACAATGCTACATCCAATATTGCAAGGTTAACTACCTGCATTAGTGCATGGCATCAACAGTAACAACTGGACAGTGGTCCTACTTGTAGGATTGACGGCTCTATACATGGACACTAGTGAGTTAAGTGGGACCAAAGCAGGGGAGGCTCTACCAATTGCAAACCTTATCAAGGTTAAGCTCACAAATACAGTGTGACTGTTTCATTGGGCTTCAAGGCTACATGACTGAGGGAGATACGCTTCCAAGTTAGTACTACTGTGTGGAATGAGATTGGCTGATCCTGTATAGAGTGCAAGCGGACTATTTCCCAAACACTTTCTCGACACTGAAAGTTACCATGGAGAATGACGCAAAACAGGTTCTTGGAAAACAGAGAAGAACTCACTTATTTGGAATACTTTTGTAATAGCTCCAAGTTTCATGATTATCTTGCTATTTGTTTATGCTACAATTTGGTGACATGGATAACAACGTGGAATGCTCTGAAGACACCTCATGCACGCAAATTAACAAACTTTTGGTCTGTTGACTTGCATGGGCGTAGGTGAGGAGCATTCCTTCCAACTTTGTGGCAAAAATGGAGAGCGAGTTCACTACTTTCCGAATACTTCTATACCTCAAGCTCTTATATTTGCATGTGCAAAATGCTTAGGTTGCAGATATGTGTTATTGACGTAACTAACTCTGGATTTTATTTATCTCAAGGATACTCTGTATTCTCAAATGGATTGGTGATCCCAGTACCAATTTCTTGCCATTGTTCCAGATGCTATACGGCACCATGGGCCATAGCATATGATGATGGTCTTGATATTATTAGAATAGGGAATCCACACTATAGCTTGAGTCTTTGATTTTGATTTTCACGCACTACACCCACCATTCTTGTCAATGGTACAGTCACATGTTCTCTGTAGAAACTATCAATCCTTGTAAAAACTCAGTACAGCACTTACAAACTGTGTAACTGCCATAGATGAATTTGGTCTGACTTATTATGGAAAAATCTTGGAATTGTATGAATCTGCCCTGTACTGGGGTGTCATGTCTACTCTCTCTCTCTCTCTCTCTCAATGAGTTGTCTAACGTGCTTTTATTCGTCTTAGAAACTACGAACATGTCAAAGAATGCAAAAAAATTTCTTTGAAAATTTACAAGTGCATCATGAGCTATAAGAAGCTATAGAAAGAAGTAGTTTGGTGAAATTAAACAAACCCTAAGTCACATGTTGCTAGAAATCCCTTGTGATTACATGTTGTACAACGTGAAATATCAATTGCAATACCTACTCGATTGATATCTTTTGGTTCTCCCATACGGGCAAACACAATATAGATATCACATCCGGATATCAATATATCCCAACAGTGCATAATCGAAGCCCACATGGCGGTCCCACATTGCACAACACGTTACTCTCAAATTGACGTGCTGTTGCAGGAATCATGCCTCAAGCAAGTTGTCCTCTCCTTAACTGAGTCACTTTGTCATGAACGTGGTACTATAGCTTTTGTTGTAACTTCTTGGAGCATCCTTGGCGTCTAGGCGTGTATGATAGTGCTTATGATCTCTGCACCATAGATACCGAAATGACCTCACAAGTTATACTTCCAAAAGTATCTCGAGAAGAGAGGCAATGAATTGTAGAATGAATTGTATCATCTTGATTGAATTCTTTCATTAGATTTAATGCTTGCGAAATTGTTGTGTGACCAAATCTTTGGCGAGAATAACAACTCGGTTACACGCTGTAGACACCTTGTATACAGCGGAAACTAACTCACTGTTCGTTTTGTGACCATGGGTGCAGGTGAGGCGTGTCCCTCAAGATTTGATCATACATACTTATATATGCAAGAATATTTGATTTTTGAACCTTTTTCTATTAGATCTCAACTTCTTATGCACAAGGGTTTGGGTAGTATTGTAAGCTTATAATTAAGCAAATGGATTCAAAAATGCGTAGTAGTGATGTTGATCCGATTTCCTGATGGTTCCAAAATGATTTGCATTAATACTATTTTAGAATCTTGATGATTCTCATATGCTTAGCAATGGTATTGAAATGGAATTGTGATAATAGTTCTTTTGTAGTTCTGAGATACTTGCATATCAATGCTGGTGTTGTAATCAGTTAGAAACTATGTGATGATACATAATGTATTATATTATACTATGTCTCAAATTGCCCTGGGACGATCGATATCCTCTTAAGTTCAAATTGGAATACAAACAAAGAGACTAGTAGAATAAAAAATCTTGCCCTCGCAATTTTACAAATAATTGTAAATTTTTTTATTGCTCAGTGGCAATGAATGACAAGTCTTGGGGTGATTTGTGAAAGTACTTAGCTATTTGCATGGCAACTTCAATCATATTAGGAGGGTTTTCAAGTGGTTGATAAAGAACTATACTAGCTTAACAAGAAGCTCAAAGTTCCCACCCACCCTCTCGATCAAATATAGTCTGTTTTGTCTTTTCATGAATGTTGCATTGAATAAGCAACAAATGAACTTGTAGTCACAGTGGGATTGCTAAATATTTGCAACAAATAAACATGAGTCTATTGGTTGTAAATAACTAGTACGAGAACTATTACAATTTGGAATGACAGAAAGTACCTAGTCTTGGGGTGACATAAAAAGTATTTTTTTTTCTCTCTCTCCAGGGTCCAATGGTGAATTTTGGAGTTACATTAGCAACTTGTTCGCATATGTCTAAAGAGGACATAACTGAATAATCATGAACAATGTGGTCACCAAGACAGTAAATAAGCCTAGACTTTATCAAAAATCAGACTTGCAGTTTCTTTAGCACAGACATTGCTACATGGCATAACGACTCAGAATTTAGATCCGAGAAGGATATTGCACTTTGAAGCCATTATTAAAGAGCCATGGATACTTCAAATGCCACAATCTACAACGTTTAGTTACTACTCCAGAGAAAATAAATTCCACAATTATTACATAGTAGGCTACAACAATTGGACATTCACCTGGCAGACGTAAGTGGTGGCACCAAAATGATGCTAGACATTATGGATGCTAATTGGACTAGCTTGTCAGCCTGGCCAAACAACTACACTCAACCACAACGTTATTATCTCCTTGTGCCATACCTCACATTGTTATCGATGTGTACATAAGTCCTAAATCAAACACACATTGTGTTCATTTTGTGATTCAGTGTGTTTTGCCTTAGCTCATGCGGCGTTGAAGGGAGTGATCAGCTCAGCGCAAGGAGGAGACTTAAATATTGGCGTAGCTTCAGTGCAAGGACGTTGCTCCTATTCCGATGGCTAACAAGGTTTCTGGACTATTCTTTGTTCATGAAAAATTGTCGTGAGAGAATGATATCACTAATGAATTACTAAAATCTGACTTTCTCTTGCCTGTGTTGTGACATGGATAACAACTGGAATGCTGCTGAAGACACCTCGCACACGACCGTAAACTAACTAAGTGTTCGTTTGTTGGCTATGGGTGCAAGTGAGGCAAATCCTTCAACTTTGGCATTGAATGTACAGATTGGTGGACTGGTTCTCCCTGATCCAATCCTTACTAAGTAGTTTGCATGTTTTTGGTAGTTACTGTTATACTAGTACGTGCATTTACATCGATTACTGAACTACTACAAGTCCAGGGCTACTTGTCGGGATTCGCAGAAACAATGGTTATTCAAATTTTTGACTAGATACACAAGCTAAAGCAATGTCTGCTTGGCTGAAGTTTTGTTATTAGAAAAATACAATCTCTTCAGTTGTATTAATTAACCATATGATTATGCATAAGGTCGGAGTCATTTTATAATGTTGTATGGCGATGTTCGGATTAGTTAGGTCAAATGTATAAGTCGTGGGCCTACTGCTATACATATGGAAAAACTTTATCTTCCTGTCCACGAAGTTCGATTTTCCCAGATATAATATGCCTTGGTTTGATGAATCCGATTCAAAATATGGTTTACAGAAAAATTTGGTATCAATTTCTAAAGGTCCAGTATTGTTAGAAAACGCCCAAGAATGGGATGTACGAGTCTACTCTCTCTCTCATTGTTGCTACTAATTACATTATTGTTTACAACCTAAAATTTATTTATTAAACTTTTGTGATAGTGTTTGTATAGGTAACGAAGCTTCTAACTTTTTCATATTTTAATTATTTATTAGTAACTATGTGGAAGTTTAAGAAAATCTTCAAAATCAAATATATTATAAAATTTAAATTTAAAAATTCAACAAAAAATAGAGGCTTGAAGTAAAGACATCTTCAATGCACTTGAAAACTTAGTCCACCAAACAAAATAAGTTGTGAATGATTGTGTGGATTTAGAATTTGAAAGTATTATCATTGGAAATGCATCTAATTAATTAAAACAAACATAATAATAGTCACATTTTGACTTTTGATAACCAAAATAGACCCAATTGAAAACAAGCTAAAAGACATATATAAGAAAGATAATAGAATCCCTAGTAAATTATGCCTAGGAAAAAAATCATGCAAATGTCAAGGCAATTTTCCCAAGCCATTTGTAAGATTTTCTTTTCTTTACTCTTAAAGTTCTTTGACTATGTTTTGAGAAAAAGGATCCCAAACTAATCTTTTTAGTTTATTAGACCAAAATTTGAAGAAAAACATTTTTTTGCAAATTCAACCATACTATGTTGGATTAAAATTTCAACTCATTTGATCTCATGGATTCTGATATCATAGTGTTTGAAATTTGGATAAATGTTTTTCGATGTGTGTGTCTAATAGGGTCAACCAACTTTGATATTAGTCTGAGTAAAACATTTTCATTGCTCATAGTTGGTAATTTATAAATTTTCTTTGTTCATGCCCTAAAGTAATTCTTTATCAAATTTAAGAATCATTAGATGAATGTAGCCTATGCTATTATTTTTTGCAAGGTTACCACATAGTAAGAAATGGGCAAATGGCAATACACTAGGAAAATTTCAATTGTACATTGAAATATTTTGGCAATTTTGGTAATATGACTTAGGTCTTATTACACTATCTTTGCACACTTCATCCAAATTTTGTGATTTTAATGTAGACTAGCGGTTGGCGCTTGCTGTACTACGCATTCATCATTAGAATTTTATAAGAATTTTTATGTATTAGATAGAACGTAGAACAAAAATTTCAATAAATCTTCAAATAAAAATGACTAAAATCTTTGTATAATTTTTTTTATAAGTAAGCATATATTGAAATGTACAATAGAAATTTATTGAATGATGAATGAAATATATGCAATGGTAAATACTATAAAAGATACACATATATTAGAATGCATTAGAAATTTGACTCCATTGTTACAAAAAATGGCAACTCAAATTGAAGAATTGAAAAGAAAAACTTATAAATCTCAAAAACTTTGTAAACAACTTAATTGTTGTAGAATCCAAAATCACTTCAATTGAATAAATTTCTCTAAATCATTTGGTAGTAGCAATAGAAAATTGAAATCATGAAAGCTCAAAGCTTACAAAAGCACAAAATCATAGAAGTGTAAAGAAGTGTAAAGTCAAGAGAAGCAATGGATTTGCTACCTCTATAATATCATCCTATGGATCCTCTTTAATATCACCTTAATTGCAACAAATATATTATTTCTATAATATCACTATTTATAAAAAGTGATATTATAGAGGTGATTGTGAACTACTATTCTATTTCTATAATATCACATTGTGTGAAAATACAATTTCTATATATGCATGATTGAAAATATTTTTACAAAATATTTGAAATAATTATTTTAAAGATTTATTGAAATCATTATCATGCATTCTATTCAAATATATCAAAATTTTATTAATATGTGATACAATGAATGCGTAGCATAGCAAGCACGAGCCCCTAGTATTAATGGTATCATTTGTGATATTATAGAGAGAGTTATGATTTTAGTAGTATGATGACTAGCAGTTGGCGCTTGCTATGCTACGCATTCACCATTAGAATTTCATAAGAATTTTTATGTATTAGATAGAATGTAGAGCAAGAATTTCCAAAAATCTTCAGATAAAAATTACTAAAATCTTTATATAATTTTTTTTAATAAATAAGCATATACTAAAATAAACAATAGAAATTTATTGAATGATGAATGAAATACATGCAATGATGAATACGGTAAAAAATACACATACATTAGAATGCATTAGAAATTTGACTCAATTGTTACAAACAATGGCAACCAAAAAAGAAGAATTTCAAGGAAACACTTGTAAATCTCAAAAGCTTTGTGAACAATTTAATTGTTGTAAAATTCAAAATCGGTTCAATCTAATGAATTTCTCAAATGGTAGTAGCAATAGAAAATTGAAATCAGAAACTCAAAGTTCACAAAAGCACAAAATCATAGAAATGCAAAAGAAGTATAAAGCTAAGAAAAGCAATGGAATTGCTACCTTTATAATATTACCATATTGATCCTCTTTAATATCACCTCAATTGCAATGACTATATTATTTCTATAATATTACCCTTTGTAAAAAGTGATATTATAGAGGTGATTGTGAACTGCTACTCTATTTCAGTAATATCACATTGTGTGAAAATATGATTTCTATGTATGCATGATTGGAAATATTTTTATAAAATAATTAAAACAATTATTTTAAAGACTTATCAAAATCATTATCATGCATTCTATTCAAATATATTAAATTTTTACCAATATGTAATACAATGAATGCGTAGCATAGCAAGCACAAGCCCCTAGTATTAATGGTAGCATTTGTGATATTATAGAGGGAGTTATGATTTTAGTAGTATAATTAAAAATAATATCCTAGTCCTTCTACCTATTCTAGATGATTTCCTTGCTACTCAAAAGGAACCTTTTGTAGAAGATCATATGATTACAATTATGTCTAAAATTATAAAAGACTCATGGTTTTATGTGGAGCTTCTCTATTTTTACATTTGTCCATTTAAATTCTAAACATATTCACAGTGCTCATGTCCCAAAGAAACAAAAAAATGCAATGCCATCACTTGTAAGTTTGATATTGAGAGAAATATGAAGCTCTCAATTGGTCTGCAAATCAACAACATGTATGTAATGTTTATATTCATGTTGAATGGTGAAAAATTTGAATGGTATATTGAATTGCACCATTTTGGTGTAGAACAATTATGACCAAGAACTCTATAGCATATTCAATTGGTGTGGCATGTGAAGAGAGAATTAACACTAGGCACTTATCTTTCTACACAATAGCATTCATTTTCCTTGCTTCATGCATTTTCTACTCTACAATTCTTTATTTACATCTACTAAAGGCCCTAGTGCTTTGCAATATGGAAGCTATTCAAATATGGTTTGAATAGAGTATCCTCATTGCATATATTTTCTCTCTAATAGTTCTATAAAAGGCCAATAGAGGTGAAATAATTATTCATAATTATAATATGGCCTTTGCCATCCAATAAGTTCAAAACTATATGGGGAGTTGGTGTATTGCCCTCTACAACATGAGTCTTTCCACAAAAAACCTCAAAGTTCAAAACAAGCATTGAATCTACATTTGCTAGACATCATACCTTCCTTTTCTATTTATTTAGTTTTTTAGGCAAATATTGACAAGATGGACAATATGACCCCTTATACCATTCCATCATTTCATGTACCATTGCAAACTTTCCTACATGCCAAGACCTTTTTTCAACTAGCTCTATTAGAGTTTAGCAACCAACAAATTTGTCCCATCTTGTTGTATTGAGGCAATTTTTGTCATGAACATATGTTGTTGAATTTTTAATGTGCAAGAAATTAGTCAAAGTTTGAAAATGGTCCCTAGTCATAATTTTGAAAATTATGGGGCAATAGAATTTTTTTTCAATCCCTAATACAACCATGTCTTTCCAATCTAAACCTCCCATAGATTTTCCTTGTGCATTGACATCTTGGGCATACCAATTGGTTTTGTTCATGATATCCAACAAAACAATGTTGGACCAAAAGATCTCAAATCATGGTTGGAAGTTAGTTTCTAAAAAGATTGGCCTTACAAAAAACAGTGAACTCAATAAGCTCACGGTTGTACATTCTAAAGTTTTGGCTTAACCCCTAATGTTTTCACCAAAAATGCTCCAAAATTGCCATATCTAGTACAAGTACCAAATTTTTTGAAAAATAATCATTTTTGATACATTTAACCATAGGATCTTATATTATTTTCGTTTAAAAATATGTAGAAAAATTTTCAAAATTTTTCACCGTGTAGATTACAAGATATCAACGTTTGAAGTAACAAAAATCTTTTTTTGTCCCTGCAAAAAATTGGGTAGTTGTACTTCTTAAGGTCAGAACATTATGAAAAAATGTCCAAAATGGTGGTTACTCTTTGTATTCATTCTTCAAGTCAAGTTGGCTACATGTTTGAAAATTTTCAAATCATTTGAAATTGTACAACATATAGGAAAAAAATAGAGTAGAAAGAAGTAGAAAATGATTCAAAATACAAAATTGTTAACAATTTATTTATGAAATTGAAAAATGCCAATCCCAATGATTTTAATATTTTAATAAACAATCTACACCCAATAATTTTATTTTTTCAAAAATATTGAAAATTGAGTTAAATAAAGGACTTTGAAGTTTATTTTAGAATAGAGATTCCATAATGACCTTCAAACTACCCACAACTAAAACTCCTCATAACTTTCATCTCATTAATCAAGATGGAATGATTCAAAGATATCCATGTATAAATAAATCTAGAAAACCAATTTAAAATTTTTATTTTTAAAAAAATGATTTTTAAAGAAGATTTTTTTGCTTGGATTGCCCGCCGAACAAAGAAAATTACATATCATACAATAACTTTTTAACCATGTAGTCAAAAGTTATGAAAATTCTCGGGTATTAAAGCTACTCTTTAGGCACTTGTTGTATAAAAATTTCAATGAAAAAAAAGAAAATTCCATTCCTAGTGAGATGCCGAAAATCACTATATTGCCAAAAAAACGCCATTTTCTCCTTTAGGGGTTAAAATAGAATCTTGGTACAAATGCCTCATGCCATTTTTTACCTCCACAATACTACCATAGATATCATCAACACCTTCTTCTACATTACCTTTGTACTTTCGTATTGAATTGTCACTTTCAATATTAATAGAAGAAGTTGGGTGTGGACCTTCTTATGCCTTCTATATGTGGGCTCATACGAGGGCTCATATGAGGAGCTTGTCCTGCCTAAAATTTATCATGTATGGCAAATTCAAAAGGCAATTCAATGTCATTGGTCCCCACAATGAGCATTTTATTTCCACCTTTGGAATAGAGTAGGCATAACCAAATTCTATAGCAATTTAGTTTTCCAATGATAATGTTTTGTTTTGGGTGTTGATTTGTTTTTCCAATTGGCCTTCAAAGAAATAGAAAAATTTGTTGTTCTTAGTCTAAGTGTTTATTGTAAATTTTTTTTTATTAAATTTTAACTATTTCTAGCACTTAATTCTAAACTTCCAATTTCAAGTCGTTTGAATTTGATTCTAGTTATACAAGGGCCTAGAAATTCTCCTGCACATTCTAAAATGGCAAAATTTTATTTAATTAGACTTTCCTCAAAAACTTAAGAGGTTTCTAGAAAATCAAGGAAAGTCAAAGAAAGTAAAAAAATTCCAAAGTCAACATTTGTGTTGGTTGAAATTATAACTTTTGGAAAAAAACTCAATCTAAGTGCCAAACAAATAGCATCATTAGCTTTAAAAGGCCCAACTTAGCTTAGTGGATCCTCTACCCCTTTTCTTTGGTTGTTTGAACTTGTACAAAAAATATTAACTCATAAAAAATTGGTAATTGTGGAATCTTTACATTACAAAAAACCTAATCTATTCAAATTGTCTAAAAGATTTGAGAAAGTAAAAGAAGACTCTTTTTGTTCTTGATTTGGACTTGTAGTGATTTTGAGACGTTAATCAAAATCTCAAGGTCCTAAGTAAAACTAGTAGAAATTTAGAATTCTAGTATAAGTATTTGTTGCTCTTAGTACCTCTTGAAACTTTGTAGGGCCTTCAAAAACCACTTAAGATTTTAAAAAAATTATCTTTATCATAATTTATCAATACTTTGAGAATTTGTGAGGATTTGTAGTCAATGACTATTTGAGTTGACTTCCCAAAAGACTAACTTTTGCAACTCTAAAGATCCTAGAACTTTGAAAGCTATCTTTCTATAAGTCCTAGATACTATAGCTACAAGTGTAAGTTCATTGTTCTTTACCCCATAAATGATATTCACTTGCTTAGAAAACAATCCAATTGAGAATAAAAAATTTCCTTGAAGTAGGGTACAAATCTTGTTGCTTGCCTAAAGTTTGTGTAGTCAGGGAATGCAAAAGTAAATAATGAATAGTATTTTGACTTTGTAGACTAAATATAGTGCTTAACAAGCCATATTTACTAATAAAGTGGGTCTTGTAGGTTGAAAACTAAAAAAAAACAAAAAAAACAACAGTTTTTGCAACAATTCTCTCTAACCTAAGGGTTAACTTGCTCCTTTATCATTGAAGGGATAATTTGCACCTTTATTGGTGATTTCCTATAGAGGTGTCAGATAAAAAAAAATCTTTTGACTAGATTAGAATCTTTGAAAACAAATTGCACCATTGGACTTATAGGATGTTTTGAAGTATGAAATATTACCTTTCGGCAATCATTTTTTCATTTACCTCTTCCTTCAGTTTTGAGTTTTTTGAATTCCATCAAGTATATTTTTGTTAGTTTACCTTTTTCTTTAGAATGGTTCATAAACTTGACCAAATCTAGCCAACATGCATGGAATGTGGTCTTTAAGTTTTAGAGTTAATTTTGCATCATGTGGGACTTTGTGTTTTTTATTTTAACTAATTTAGTTGCATGCCTTAACCAATTTGGACATTCTGCATTTCTAACAGTCCAATTCTATTGTATCCTTTTTATTATTTTGGTTTTAGGTAGTATAATGCTTTTGGTCACCTAAACTCCTTCTTGAAGTTCAAATATGGATCCCTTAATCCTTAAAGGACTATAAGGCTACTACATGGTTTTTGCAACTATATTTGTAGAAAATTTGAAATGTAAACCTCACTAACATTTTGTAAACAAAAAAGGTCCTGAGATGATTTCTGCTTTGAAAATCTATCAGAGCCTTCCAATTAAAAAATGATCGCATTAAATGAGATTTTGGGGTTGTAAAGGGTTGCCAGTTCCTAGACTATTGGGAATGTGGGAACTATACCAAATCAGTAGTCAGATGTAGCAGAACTATTGCCACATCAGATAATTATTTTAAAAAAAAATTTAAAAAATAAATTTAACTTTAAAAATGAATAAATTGTATATCATATTTTTATTTTTAAAATTTTAATTAAATTTTTTTACTAGCAATGGTTGCTTCACATTATGGAAAATGAGCTTGAAATGGTGTCATGCCCCTTGTTGATACTTTCCACTTTAAGTTTATCTAAAATGGTTTTATAGCACTTAACTCCTAATGACACTAAGGGCCATGATACTCTAACATTACACATGTCATGCACCCACAACATTAGGTTCCAACTCTAGTCACGAGGTTCCCCATTCTTTCGTGACTCCCAACACTTAACTTCCATTACCTAACTTCTACAAGACATTTGGCATGTCATTTGATGAGATAGGACAAAACTTCCATTAATGTCCAAACATTCGGTTACAATACTATTCTCCACAAATGCTAACTCACCCTTGAATGGGACCCAACTCCCCACTAGGTCCAACTAATTTCATTTCTGAACTCACCTTGGAATTCACTAATAGGGACTTGCCAATCGGGACTTACACCATAGCCTAGTGTGGAGTGGGACTCTACTCAACTAAGAAGTGTACAAGCACTCCATAATGATACAAAGGCATTAATGAGTCTCCAATATCAACTTCACTGCTTGTGGCCACAATCGCTCACTATTGCACCATTCAAGAGGGCGAAGGGAGCCCACCCCTCTTCATAGTACTTCTTGTGGTATTTGGCAACCCTCCCATCCTAGAGTTCCCTAGAATATCTAAAACACACCTTGTCTTGAAAGACTACCAAATTCTATGTCTTTTCTTCAAAATCAAGCCTCAAAAGACTCATGATCTTTCCATCAAGATAAATTTTATCTCTAGACTCCAAATTTAGAGTGCAAGTCTATTTTTTGTGATCTTCTCTTTTTGTAGATTACCAAAGAATATTCAATTCCTTAAATTCCACAAGTATTGAGGAAGTTATGGCCTTCCAAAGATCCAAGTCCCTTGGAAGTGTAGTTCTCCAAGACTCTACCCCTTTGGATGCCCATAACTTACAACTAATACTCAACATTCTAGAAAGCTTGGTTCATTGTCTTTTCAGCGCTATGTAACATGCCTTATTTGGCCTAAGGGATCATCTCAAAACCCCTACTCCCCACGTCCCACACCATAGGTCGAGACCAAAACACTGCCAACTTTGAAGAGCTATAACTTCTAGCTCCTAATTTGAATCCTTGCATTCTTTGGACTTATGGATGCATCTTCTTACTAGCCTTCCAAGAAAGTATAGCATGCCATCTAATTTGTCTTGAACAGAACACTACAATGTTATGTTTGCTTGGGACTCCCAATTTTTCACACTTTACACAAGTAGAAAATGCAGGAATTTCAACAGAATTCTGTTGTTTTGGTTGCGTTGTTTTGGTCATTGAACAACAGATTTCTGTTGAAATTAACAGATTTCACAAGATTAACACATAGATTACAAGATATTAGCTTTTGAAGTGACAAAAATCCTTTGGGGGGCACTGTGAAGAACAAGGCAGTTGCACTTCACAAGGTCACATTTGTATGAAAAAACATCCAAAATGGTAGTGCTTTTTTGGATTCATTCTTCAAAGTAAATTGGACACATGCTTGAAAAATTTCAAATCATTTGGAATTGTACAATATAGAAAAAAATAATAAGTAGAAAGAAATAGAAAATGATTCAAAATACTAAGTTGCTTAGAATTTAGTTATGGAATTGAAAAATGCCAATCCCAATGGTTGAAATGTTATAATAAACAATCTACATCCTAAGATTTTTTTTTTCAAAAAATATTCAAAATTGAGTTAACTAAAAGACTTCAAAGTTATTGTTTATTTTAAAGTAGAGAATCCATTATTGCCTGCAAACTAAAAACCCTCCTAACTTTCCTCTTGTTAATCAAAATGGAATGATTCAAAGCTTTATACATATATATAAATCTAGAAAAATAGTTTCAAATATTTATTTATTTATATTTATTTTTAGTTGCCCACTAAGCATTTAAAATGACATATTATGCAATAACTTTTTAACTATGTAGTCAAAAGTTATGAAAATTGTTGCACCTTAAATCTACTACTTAGGCACATGTTGTGTGAAAATTTCAAAGAAAAAAATAAAATATCTATTCAAAGTGAGTTGTCCAAAATTACTATGTTGCTAGAAACATAGTTTGGTGCTCTAGGGATCAAACCTAGAAAATATTGTATAATACGTGTTTATTTAGTATGCAAAACAAACTAAAAGTTTGAAAAAGGAATTGAAGTAAAATCCATACTCGTTTTCCTTCCATAGTTGTATATGATTATTTTGAGGCATTTCTTTTTAAAAAGTGCACTTGTTTTTTTCTTTCAATCACAACAACTTGATAGCTTGAAGCACACTTTTGTCAATAGGCATTTTCTTTTTCTCTCCACCATAGCACTCTTGTCAATTGTTGGTATTAATAAATTGTAAAATTTAGTGGAGTCAATTCCTAGGATCAAGCCATCAAGGTAAAGCTTTCAATAGAAGAGACCATGAATTGAAAGTGTCCAGTTCTAAAAATGCAATGAGAGTTTGCAATTGTATTCTGGAAACACCAAGCTCCTCACCCCCAATGTTGGCCATTTCACATACCACTAATGAAACATGTATCACCCATTGCACTACTTGGTACTTATTATTGTTTGCAATGACTCTAAAACTTTGTATCTTTTCAAGGTTTGAAAAATCCATGTTATAAGAAGACTTTCAATGCAATCTAAAAGTAGTAGAAAGATTGGTTTTGAGATTTCTTCATTCCTAGTGGCAATCAAGTAGATGCAATGAACTAGAAAAGCTACCATTTTTTTTATAAAATTTGGAGAAATTTGAAGAGATTGGAACTTGTTTTTAGATAGATTTTTAGACTAATTTTTGTTCTAGGACATTCATAAAGTTGCAATGATCTTGCTCAATCTCGATGGTTGATATAAATTTATAGTATGCTAATTTCTTCTAATTTGACAATCAACAAATAATTTTGCATACTCTCCTTGCATTATTGCATACTTCTTAAATAATGCTACAATATTTGAGTTTCCATTCTGATTTTGCAAACTTGATTGTACTCTATGAACAAATATTATATTGGATAAAGGTGGATTTGGTAATTTTTTACATTGTGTTCAATGAAATTGTTACTCAATAATTAAATGGGCAATTTCAAGGACCCACAACAAATATCATTAGCCTATCAAAACTTTGTTTATATGATTAGCAAGACCCCCTAGCTCCATAAAAAAAACCTAGCCCTACTTAGTCCCTCAATCACAATGGCCTTGACATGTCTCCCGACTCCTATCTTCCTCCCATCTCATACTACCCTAAACCGAATGTCCAACCTAGTTGGTTGAAATCTTTTCAAGCTTTTGCCGCCATCTTCTACTTTCTACAACACTTGTAACCTTGGTGAATCAAACCTCATATTGTTTGAGCATTGAATATTTCGAGCAATAAAAATTTTCACCTTAGGAGAAAATTCAAGTTTTTTGAATTTTTTAAATTTTTTCAAAGGTATCTAAATTGTTCTACTCCCTAAAAAATTTAGAAATAATGATCAAAATTCACACCAATAAACTTTGCAGAGGTTTTCAAAACCTCTACAAAAGCCTTAAGATCCGTTTAGGAATTAGACATGATTTGCCAAAGGCCCTATCATTTTTGCTTTTTAACTCATTTTGAAAATTGAATTGAGTCTGTTGTGGTTGTAATAAATTTTAACTGGATATTTTTGTTTTTATTTGAAGTGATTTATGATGCACTTTCATTTACTAATCCCATATCAATAAAGTTGATAATGTATTTGTTTGGATAGAATAAAAGGTGAATTAATTAAGAATGTTTTACATATGATATAAAATGAATAGAGACCTTGATGGTTTACTACTAGATATTTTGTATCAAATGTTGTCGTGTTGAGAGCGGTTTGCCTCGGGAAATCACAGAGATTTTGGTTGTAATTAGAGAAAGTTATTTGAGAACTTTCTTAAATCTACAAGTCTTTTGGTCTTCTTGTCTTCAATTTTTCAAATCTTCTAACTGCTTCCCGTTGGCCTATCCTATTGGTGGCTCTAAAGAATCAGAGTTTAGATAGAGGATAAGAAACCATGAGCCTCAGACAGGTAAAACAAGACGACCAGACTACAAGTTGAAACCGTCCGAAAGATTGATTTCTAAACTTCAAATCCACGGTGACTAACAAACGTACCTCACCAATGGGAACAACAAATAAGTACAACCATGTAGGTAATCAATCCTATTTTGTTGTGTTCACAACACAAAAAGAGGCTAAACAATAGCTTCATTCATGCCATCCACAACAACAAAATTTACAAAGAAAGACAAGCCACAAGCCACAACATACAAGTTCTCCTCTAACTTCAACTTCAAATCTTCACTTCAAAACTTCGCTCCAACTCCAATTTCATAATTGAATTTTGAATGAAAGCCACTATTGTTTCACAACTCCAAATAGAATGAGTGATAGTTTTTTGAAAAGCTAATACAATTTCCTACTTCTCCTCCAAATTTCAACTCATTCTAACACTCTGTATAACTACTATAGCCATCCAAAGTTTTGGCCTTGAGAAAAAAAAGGCAGCAGACCTCTCTTCACTTCACCACTCACAACTCATTCATTAAAACTTCAAATGAAATGAATGATAGTTTTATAGAAAGCTAAAAACATTTTTTATACTCCTTCATAGTTTCATTGCAAACAAAAGATCTGTTCGTCTTTTATAGTCATCGAAGTCTTAGTCCTCATCATAGAAGGCAACAAACCTCATTTTCCTCAAACAAGCACAACTTTTGAATGTTAACTCCAAATCAATTAAGTGAAATCAATTTAGAAACAAGACACCATGATACACAACTCTTCCAAGTTTCATTCTAAAGTTTTTTGTACACAACACACAATGAACCTCTAAACATTCGAATTTTCCCAAAACTACAACGAGAAAAAAGATGAATAGTGTCCACTTTTTTTCTACCTTATCAACAACTCTCTACCACATAAGCAAATAGACATCAACCTTTAATTTTTCCTAAAGTTAACTTATAATTATTGACCTTTATATTTGGTCCCATAAGTATTTTTTTATCTTTAACTTAAAAGAAAAATCACTTCAAAGTCCACCTAAAAGGCAAACTACTTTGATCTTTTCCTTTCACAACTATAACCATATAAAATAATTTCTATAAAATACTTCAAATATAGATATAAGTACTAACATCAAACCAATGTCTATTAGAGGTAAAAAACTAGAGTTCAAGACAATCTTCACTCCATCTGCAAAAATTTAAAAATGCGTTTGACAGTCGCAGCGATATATTCGGCACGATTCGCCTTTGTTGAGGGGATTGACTCGCCTTTCTAACCATCATTGATGACCGTGACTCCCATTAATTGGTCTGACTATACAATAGTATTGGTCGTCGTTTAGATATATTCGGCACGATTCGCCTTTGTTGAGGGGATTGACTCGCCTTTCTAACCATCATTGATGACCGTGACTCCCCTTAATTGGTCTGACTATACAATAGTATTGGTCGTCGTTTAGACCCTCAAGACACCTTTCAAATGTCACTTCAAGGCTACCGGATTCAATACATCCAACTTGCAACAAGATTATCAATACACGAATATCTTGCTAAAGGTTTCTGTGCCACCTCTGCTCTATATGAGGTTGCTTTGACGGTCGAGAAGGCTTGAATGCTCAAATGGTGATGCAAGATCCCGTGGCAAAAGCAGCTCATCTGACAGTTGCGACAATAAAAACTTACATTCAGCCTTTGGTTGAGGTTTTTCAACTTAAGACTCACCCCCCCCCCTCTAATTCAACATTCTAAATCTAAAGTGAAAAAAAAACAATATTTCAACTCAATGCAGCTCTCATGTGGATCCTCCTTCTTATATAAATGATTTACACCTTCACGAGAAGGCATCATCTTGAAGCTACATGTATAACATATAATATGTATTTTTATAATATGTACATATGTACATCACGACAACGTCAAATGTAAATTTTTTTTTTGTCATTTAATGAAAATAACTAGAATTTTTTGTACAATTTTAGTTTACAAATAATTAGAATATCATCAAAAATTAAATATATCTATATTTTGGTACTAAAAAATAAAACTTTCAATACTTTTGTATTGAATTGTATTAATGAAGATTTTTTATAAAATTTTAGTAGTAGTTGAATTGAATCTTTAAAAAAAAGTCGATTAAAAATGAAAAATTTGATGATCTTTTATAAAGTCATAATCCATAAATATGCCAAACAAACATCTAAATTGAAAGTATGTCCTTTAGTAGAATTACATCATAACTTTCATAAAAGTATACAATTTGTTTCTATAATATTTTATAATAAAAACATATAATAAAATCTCTCCAAAAAATATATGCATTCAAAATTTACAATTGCATATATCTACCTCATTTTTATTTTAAAATCACATTGATATTAAAAAAAATTATCTATGTAAATGACAAAGAAATTGATGATCAATCCTCAATATATTTTGTAACAATTTGATGATTATTAATGACAATATCTATACCATGCTACTTCAAGCTTTGATAAAAAAATATCCTTATACAAAATGTCTTGAATTTGATAATGGAATTTTAAAGCATATGAAAAAAGGTCAATTGCAAATTGCAAAAGTTAGTTATGACTTGTTTAAAATGAAATCTTACTAACAAAAATTAATTACCAATATAAATTTCAATTTAGAATTAAAATGAATCTAATTAGAAAAAATTTGCTCCTTCAATCAAAATCACAATAGAAATTGGCATTGTAAATTGTAACTATGTCTATATGAAATTAAAATACAAAGCAATATGGAGCAAAATGTTCACCCCAGATATGCTCATTTTTATTTTATATTGGCATTTTTACAGTATTCAATTCCATGTTTTTGAGACTCAAAAGCTCAAACATCATTTCTACCTTATTTTTTAATTCTTTAGGAGTTATCACATTGATCAATCCTATATTACAATAGGAACACTATTTTTCCTCCCAATGTTTGATGGAACATCTTTAGATTTCTTATTAAACTCAAATATTCCATGACCATGAATACCATTATTGGTAATATGGCAATTCAACCTTTGATCATTATATTCTTCACGATTGATAACTGGAGTTGATGTATGTCTCCAATTTAACAAGCTTTCACCTCCTTCAATCAATTTACCATGGTTATTCTCCTCACTACTACCATTACCATTTGCAACAATATTTTTACTTGAAGAATTTGTAAAGATAGACTTTGAACTTCTATTTAAAAATCCAGAAAAGAACAATGGCTTTGTAGCAAGCTTCTTGACTTTAGTATCTGAAGCAAATACATTGATTTTACTTTGAACCTCCTTGAGTGGTTCAACATTATTGGTACTACCAATAGTCAAAGTCTCTCCATTTGTGCATTCTACAATGGCATTTTTCATTTCCATAGTACATAATTCTGATGATTGGTAAAGTTTATCCTTTTGTTGTAAAGATTTATCTTTGGAAATTTGAGAAACAGTAGAAAGGGGTTCAACAATTACATATGGAATATCATCTTCTAAAAGTCTTATATCATATGACTCTTCACATATCTCAATACCTCTTCGAGTTACTTTTGTTGTCGATGTTTCTTTTTTAGTGTTTATTATCAATGGTGGAAGTTCATCTATGAGAAGTTGACATTCATCATGACAAGGTTCTTGGATCCAAGAATTTTTTTGTGAAGGTTCCATTGGATATGTAGTTCCAAATTCCACTTCATGATTATTTTGGGATGTTATCAAATTGTGTCTTTGCAAATTATATTTGTCAATAAGAATATTGCCTTCTTCGCAAGGTCGTTGAATCCAAGAATTTTCTTGTAGTGCAATAGGTTGATGCTTTTGATCCACATGTCTAAAGTTTGCTTCATGGGTTTTTGATAATGATTTCAATGCACAACTTTCTACATCTAAAATCCTTTTAGAGCAATAAGATCCCTTTGAGTTTAATACATCATTTGATGATTGCAAAATATCTAAGTTATCACAAATTTTGTCAATCTTCAATAAATCAGATGAGGCACTTGCATCATGACTAGATGGTGTAGTTAAAGGTCTATTTGACTCTATTGATTCATCCATATTAGATGTGTCCTTGCTATCAATATCCATATCATGAGAATCTCTATTTGAACTTGTACTTGAAGATAAATCCTCTTTTTCAAAAGTATCTTCAATATGTTGTTGATTTATTCTTTCAAAGTCAATGTCATTCCATGTGTTTGCTTCATTTAAGCTAGAGTTTTCCATCTCAACAAATTTACTAGATGTATTGCAAACTATAGGATGGTTTTTAGATGTAAAAGCATGATTTAAATTTAATAAATCTTCCACACTACTGATGGATCCTTTTGTAGTTGAAGGAATTTCTTCAATTTTTTTAGAATCATATCTTAAAGAAAAATTATCTATTTCTTTTATTTGAAGATCTTTAAGTTCATTCATATCTGAGCATCTTGGTAAGGGGCTACATTGGTGTATTGATTTTGAATTGTTTATATTATAATCATTGTTCTTTATATTCAATGGCAATTCATAGTTATCAATATTTATATTGCATGAAAAATTGCAATTCAAAGTTTGTGAAGCAAAAGAGTCATTTGATGTTTTACAAATTGTTGGATTTGTTGGTGGCATAAAATTATTAGAAGAACTTGACTCTTTGACAAGGTCTTCATAATATGCAATGTTGCTTGTGGGATTTAGTGGTGCCATCATTCTTTCTTCTATTCCAATATTGTGAGCATCTTTGTCAACAATATTTTTTGAATTTTGAGAATCTTCTATTGTAGAAATAATGTATATTGATTAGACAAAAATACTATGCATCTTAAAAAAAATATGATTATTTTATTTTATTCCATTTCATGAAAATAATTAAAATAATATTATTTTTTATACTTTAGAAATATTGATTAGGATCTTTTATATTCAAATGGATTATCATAAAAAATTTATCAATTTTCATCAATTAATAAATACCGTCATGAAAAATGACAAAAATCCTAATATATATAAATTTTTTAAAAGAATGAAGATGAAATTTAAATTTAACCAAATTGCATATATTTCTTAGACTACAAAAGCTTCTCCCTTTAGAAACTTACTTTCAAAAGAAAATATTGTTTCATTGGATAAATTGAATTGCAATGGCTTTTCCTCATTAATCAAGGGTGAAAAAGTTGAACTTCTTTGAGATTCAATACATGAAGTATTGATTAATTTTGAGGGTAGATATGATGTTAAAATTGTAGGAGATCCTTCTGTTAAAGGTTCTTTACGTGCTTTAGATCTGTGCTTTATAGATAAAATAATTAAAATGAAATTCAAAATAACTCATAAATAATAATAAATTATTCATTTAAAATATATTTTGTAATAATTATATTTTCAAATTTTAGTCCTACCATTAAATTTTTGGCCATGATTCAATTAATACAAGCATCGCTCAATATGCTTAATATTACATTACAACTTATGAATGCATTGATATAAAAAAATTATTATATTATTTTTTTATATATTGCCTATGAATAACAAACTATGTTATTAAATTAAAAAAATAAAGTAATTTTAATAAATAAATTTTATAATACTTATAAATAATCATATTATTTTTTGAAAAAAAAATTAAACATTATTTTTTTAATCCAAGCACATATGTGTAAAATTACCTGCAATAGAATAACATGTAAGCTCTTTGGACCAAAACCTTTTCCAATTCTACTTCTTTAACCTATATATGTAATACAAGTTAGTTTTGAAACAAATATAGTATGCTTTTTGGTGAATAATTTTATAAAGTTTTATGTTTGAGTTGCTTACCACATCTTTTTATAAAGTTTTATGATTGAATTACTTATCACATCTTTTTGAAATTAATGAAAATGCAATTTATAATATTATTATTTAAAATATTTGAAAACATTTATAATGAATTGAAATTAAAATTCATTATTATATACAAGAGGACCCTAAGTCCTTAAAAATAAATAAAAGTACCTTATTATCATCAATTTTATACCACAAACCACTTGAATCCTTTACATAGCAAATATAATGTCCAAAAAATGAAGCATTCAACATATCAACATGAACCACTACAGCATAAAGTTTGTAAAGAAGAAGCTTGGTTTGCTTTTCACTCATATATGGAGACATATCCAACACCTCGGGAAATATAATTCTTTTGTTTAATTTTCCAAATTTTCCACTCTAAAATATATAAATTTTAAAATTGATGAGAATATATCTCAACAATAGTTTTAAAAATCAATGGCAATGTTTATTATATAATATATAAGTATTCTTTGATATTTAGGAAATGAGCATTTATTAATATTTATGATTTAATCAATTATCATGATAATATGAAAATAAAATATTTATAATACTAATATATACATAAGTTAAAAGAGCATCTATGATTATCATGTCAATATGTCTTTTTATATGTAATACCTGAAAACGTTTAAGTGCGATGGTAAGAATATTGGGTGCTTCATACAAAGTTAGTTGTTTTTGAGCTTTTACATATGCATTACAACTGTGTAAACACAAGTAAACAAATGTCTAGTTTAAATTACAACAAGGATGTAATTTGTTTTTACTAGATTGATGTTTACAACATTTTTAGACATTTACAAATAAGCTACAAAATAGAACAATGCCATTTTGATTAAAAATAATTTTGTTTGAGATTTTTGCAAAATAATAATTTCCAATTCAAAATTAGAATATATGATGCAAATTTGCAATTTTGCATGTGTACCATTAATTATTTTCAATGATATTTAATAAAAAACAAATCAACTTCCAAAATTAGGAGTACCAAAAAATTTAGAAAATACGCACATGTCACATTTGTATTTATTATCACCATCTAGCATTTCAATGGTTGTAAATTGCGCTATTGCATCTTCCAATGATTCAACAAGACCATGTATTTCTACAGCAAGATCCATCATACTTTCATAGCGATTTGATTCATATTTGCATTGCATGCACTTTACCTAAAGTTCAATAGGTAATTACAATTTTTGTTTGCAAATCAATAATACTATTTTGTACAAATACTTTAGCTTTCTAATAGTTTGGTTAGAAAATAAATAATTACAAGTGGGCCTATATTTTTGAGAAATTAGTGATCTAGTTTGCCTCCAAAATCTATATCTATATCTGTCTTTGTCCCTCTATTTCTCTCTATACATGATGATTGTCTAATTCATAGAAATTCAACTTGCTCAATACAATTTTGCATTTCTTCTTCAATAACTATGAACATACATTGCAAAGTTTTTGCCTTGACATTTTGACCATTCTTACAAAATTTCTTGATTGTAGTATATAGAATCTAAAAAAAACACTGAAATATCCTTAGGCATTTGATAAATGAGTATATTAACAAAATAAAAATTACCTGCGATTGCAAATGACCACCAAATATATGATGTATGAGGGTAGTTTCTTGAGTAGGAAGATCAATAATTTTTTCTCCTCCAACTTCATCCAAACAAATTGATTGCATAGAATCAATGGCAAATCTGCCATATTATTTTTTTCAAATTCTAAGTTATTATGCTATAAAAATATAAAAAAATTGAAATAATTTATATTTAAAATATTGTAACATACTAGAATATATAAAAAAAAAATTTAATCTATTTTGAGATGATTGCAACATCAATTGAATGTAAAGAATCAATTTTCAAAATAAACATATTAAAACTTTTATGCACTTTTATGAAGCTTGACCATGAGTATTATTTTACCTCATGAATTCGTGAGCATCTTCTTGCCTTCCATAACCTAAATTGTTGCTAATAAAACGAATTCGAGAAAGAATTCGTAGTGGTGAAAATGGATTTTGGCTATGTCTTACTTTATAAACATGGTTTTGAAGCTCACACATAAAGCACCAATCATTTCTTCTACCTAATAAGCAAATTTATTAAAAAATTCTTAAGGCACGAGAGATTTTTTATTGATTTATTTTGATATAAGTCAAATCCAAATTATGATGAAGCATAAAACATTAAAAGCAACATCAACAAAATAATGGAACTTACAATCCTCTCCATGACAACCATCAAGTAGGTATGCGGTAAGAGGCCGTGTATATGTAAGACATTGAAGAACTACATTTGCAAAGCAACTGCACAAGACTTTGAAATATGAGCTAAAATAAGTAATTTGTGCTAAATAATACTAAAATTGTTTATTTTATTTTTAATTCAAAATACAGATTATCAATACTTTTAAACTATTTTTGAAGTCAATATGTACAAATTTACAAATTGTTTACTTTATACATAATTGATATCAACTATAGTACATAAAATAAACAACTATCATATAACTCTTTATTGATATTTTATGGAAGTTCAAGGTGTTCTCACACTATTGTATTGATTTTTATATTAGTCATAGTGTAGTACTATGTACTGTTTTAAGAACCTTGAACTTCATACTATTTAAAGTAACTACATCTAAAATTGCATAAATGAAGAATTCAACATAGTTTCCATTATCATATTGAATTTTTTGTGGGATCTTGTTGATAGTCAAATGAGGATTTTAGATTCTTTTAGAATACATTTTTTGGATAATGTATAAATAAACTACAAACTTTTGAAGTGCTAAAAATAGTTATTTCTAAAAACAACCATAGATTCTCATAAATAGTGAGAATCCATCTTAGGCAAGAATTTACAATTTGAAAAGTGGTCAATTTTAAAAAGCAGTCAAAATTTGGTATAGTTAAGATGTCTATTTCATTTGGAATACCAAAATTAAGATGCCAAATTTGGAATAGTTAAGATGCCTTTTGCACTTGGAACAGAAGTAAGTTTTTTACATAATTATATTGAAAAAATCAATGAAAAAATCTCTACATGTACTGGATGAGGAAATTTACACCAAATGAATATTTGCCTTAATGTATTGTGTACACTAAATGTAGAGATCTCATTGATAAAAATTGAAAAAAAATTGAATTTCTAATATTTATATTTATTTTACAAAGAATGTATTTTTCATATTCATACTATTTTAGGATTTTTCACATTTTTATATTTAACTTTGACGTTCAAAAGCTTAGATTGACTTTTAAGAGTATTTAAAATACATATTTTTCACTTTTTTTTTATAAAATGTGCATACTACACAAAATGTAAGGTGGAAAATTCTTCAAATTTTTAATAAATTTTGAGAACTAGTGGCCAAATGGAGCAGAATTTTTAGCTCAAGTTTTGGTGGAAAGATGTGTCATTTAAGGCAAAACTTTTGCAAATCAAGTGCTTCATGCACATAATGGTGCATGATGGGAATTGGTACATCACAGTGTGAAATTATCTTATATTTTTTGTTTATTGAATTGAAATACACCAATTATAAATAATTTTTTAATTTTAAAAGATAAATAAAATTTTAAAAATTAAAAATGATGCTTGAGGTAATTTATAGTATGGAATTTATATAAATCTATATACCTTTTCTTTCCCTTTTTTCCTACATAAATATAATAAAAGAGATAGTAAAGTCTTCAAAGGTTAGAAAGATACCTATTTCCACAATTGATTAAACCACGAGGTTCATTTAATCCTTCCCATTCAAATAACTTTAAAAAATATTTATAGGGAAACAATAGCTGCACAATAATAATTAAAAATATTCATTGATTATAATAAAGATTTAAATAAAATTTGACAACTATAATTTTGTAATAGCCATAAAAAAATTAATAATTAACTTTGAATCTTAATCAAGGAAGACATTACACAAATTTATCAATGCATTTAATTCTTATATACATAAATAATCAAAGATTTTGTAAACATAAATATAACATCACCAATGAAATTATATATTAATTAAAGTATATGATTGTAAAGAATGTATAAAATTACCGTTTTAGGTCTTGGAAAACTTCTTACTAGTGCAGGGGCATTAGTAGGAGCATTTACAAAATAACTTGCCAATTGTTCTTTTTCTTTCTTGATTTTTTTATTATGACTCTTAAAAAATCCCAAACTTATTGGATTTAATACTATTGTAGAATCTGCACTCTTTGATGTTTTCAATTGCTTTCCATTGCACATGTTTTCACTTTTATTTACTTCACTTTCAATACTTTTTTGTTTTGGTATACGACATTCATTTTTGTGACTTTCTTTCCAATGAACCACTTGACATTCTGAAGAACTGTACATTCAAAAATTTAGAACAATAATAACTATTCATATTGAATGATTGAAGAAGATAGATAAACATACATTAAATTTAAATTACTAAATTACATCAATATAATTTGAAACTACAATATGAAATAACTATAATGAAAACATACTATCAAGCCTTCAATACATTGAGAAGTTTATCCTTCATTGAAGTAAATCCCACAATGATTAATTATTTCAAAAGATGGTATAAAATAAAATATCTCTAATTAAACTCTTAGTTGGATTTTTACAGTATTCAATTCAACACATTTTAAATAAATATCAAGATTCCATAATCTAAATTAAAATTTCAAATACAAAAAGATATGTCAAATTTGAATAAAATTAGAATGAATTGTTGTTTATTTAAAACAATCAAACTTCAATTCTAATTCATAATTGTACGGTAAAGTTGTTATAATTTCAATTGTCTTTATGTTTGAATTTATTTTATTTTAATAATTCTATCAACAAAATATTGAAAAATATTTCATCAATAATTTTAGAAATATTTTATTATTATAGAAAATAATAAATTGATTTTAGTATGAATTACTTTATAAAAATAAAAAATTTATAAACAATGTAGATAGAAATATGCCATTAAAATTATGGAATATATTATTGCCTACCTAATTACCATTTGAAAATGACAATTATGATAAATCTTGCTCAAGTATTTTATTTACAACTATTATATTTTTCAATGTCAATAAACAAAAGCTAATAGAAAATACTTAAAATATTAAAAATAATTAAGACAATTCTAGAGCTAATTAAAAAATATTTCAATGTTGAATTGCTAATCAAATAAACAAAAGACACAACATTAATCAATATTTTGTTACTACTATATGAGTCATAGAAGAACTTATTAAAATAAATAAATTAAATACCAATATTTTGTTGATTTGCATCTTGAACACCTTCGAGTGGTAGGATTTTGGCATATGACACAATTGCTATGAGTGACCAACATTGACTTGTAATGTACTTCAACTTTTTCTTCTCTTTCAACAGCTCCAAAACTAGTTTCAAACTTATGGCTCTTCTTAGATCTTCGATTAGATTTTGAAGTCACGTGGTGTGCAAAAGCCAATGATACAATTACTATAACAACTAATGCAAATAAAATAGCAGGTATCTCTGAATCTATCCATCCATGCATCTAACCTTCAAAACTCTTTGTGCCCCAACGGTATGAACCTCAATTTTAAAAATAGCCACATCTAGGGTTCTCTACTACTCAATAAATTTTAGTCAACAATTTGACACCTTGCAGTTGACACAAAAGAGAATAAAAATGATCTAATTCTTAACGATGTTTTTTGTTTGTCAAATTCATTGATTCCCATTCAAAAAACAATAATTGAAATTAAATCTAATACTACCTTGCAATTGCACTACAATATTTTTTTTCATAGTTTTTTGGTCAGATATTAAAACCTCAAATAAAAGAATTTTGACTTTGAATGTTAAATATGAAGAAGACAACTTTCTTCAACTTTTTAAAGTTGATGTAACGAGGAACCTATATATTTTCTATAGATAGTTATGTGTGCTCATAATTTGCAATTTACTTTGAATCGATTTGTCTAATTTTTTTTTGTATAGATGATTTCATTGCACAATGTTAAGATCTACATGTTGACACTATAATACATGGTTGATCTAGAGGTTGAAACCCTAATTTCATGGGAGCCTTTGCTTGTAAAAAAGATGATAACTCGGTGCTAAATTTACCAAATATCTTGAAATTACACCAAAAATTGTACAATTACTTTTACTTCAAGACTATTGGTCAATAAATACAAATACCAAAAAATTTAAATTTAAATTTTTTTTCCATATATGTGAATGGTTTTGTATGAACTTAAATTTTTTTGCAATTTTTAATAGTATCTTTAGTTGCTATACGTTTTGGTGTAAGATAGCCAAACCTAAAAATAACATTATCTTTAAAATTCTCCCCACTAGAAAGGATATATCTCAAAAAATGATCAAAATTACTTAGCATTTAGATAAATTGAGGGAAATAGTTTTCTAACAGTTTTAGGTAAAGTTCTAAAGTTTACATTGTAGGATACCTATAAGTGATAATTTTATAGCTAGAATCTATTAATCCATTGACTTTATAAATTGAACATCACATGTCTCAAAAATTGACAAGTCTTAATATTTAATTGGAGAAGAAAAAATATGAATGGACCAAATTCTTTCACATAATTAAGTCAATTAATTACACTTATATCATAGTTGCTTGGAAAACTATAATTGATGCCTTTTGTGATCTAAAATCAACACTAAGACATTAAAAAAATACTAACAACACCTTCAATTGGCATAAAGGTGTCAATTATCATATTTGAAATCATGACTCCCTATTATGATACTAGGATTTCTTTAGTAGCTAAATTTTGTATCTTGATTGCAATTACTAAATCCTCACAATACCTTTGTTAGGGCCTTTGCATGCCTTCACTAAAACTTCATACATCCAACTAATGAAGGTTCCATTCACAAGTTTGTTCAAACCTCCTTCTTCAAATCTATATCTCTACAATACAATACCTCAAACACCTTGAACCACTTACAAATTCTTTAAAAAGAAATCGCATTATTTGAGGCAATAGATAGTAAGAGTTTAGAACTACCAACAAAGGTTCATTCAATCATGGTCACAACCATTTTTCTTTAGAAATTCCACAAAGCACTTGTAATGAATCTCTCTTGAACTATCTCAACAACTCTTGCTTTATGTTTATCATTCTTTGTTTGTCTTTTTTTTTTTTTTTTGTTCAAGTTTCTAATTTTGGGCATTTTTCTTCATCTTTATTCACTTCTTTGGTTGCAACTCATGTTTCTCAAAAAGCAATGAAGTCATCAAAAGTGAATAGAATAGATTTTGTCCACTAAATTAATTAGTGAATTTTATTAAAATATTATTTTATAATATTAAAACTTTAAAATTTTATTGAAATTAAAATAAAATAAAAATCTAATTTATTCTTTATATATAAGAAATGATAGATATTTTCCAACATCTATTATAGGCATGATAACTAATATAGTCACTAAAGATGTACTCATCTAATCATTGGATTATATAGGAATAAAATAATAGACGATTTTTGGTCATCAACACATTCAAAACCACTACCACCTCTACTTACTTCTTTGGCACCTTTGACCTTGGCTCAATAGCTTTGACCTTGGCACACCAATAAAGTATTCATGATTTCAAACCCAAGCATTAACATAGTGCTTACCACCATAGTTCACCCAACTATGGTGATGACTACTACCACTACAAGCTATTGTTAAACAAAAGCAATTTATATCACATGACATTGCATTAAATTGCATTATGAGAAATTCAAATCAAAGCATATAAAAATAGGAGTTATGTAGAGGAAAGCAAACATTTGTGGCTCAAACCCCACCAAGAAATGTCCCGTTCATTTTCCACAAGGGTTATTTCCCATAATCTCCTCTTAGGAGCATGAAATCCACATAATTGATGATTTTCATAATCATCACTCACATATTTCATCCATTTCTAAACATGCATCACAAAACCTCCTAAAAATTAACACACATTCCTTGTTGGACTTCACCCTGTTTATTTTCAGAATTTCCTCTGCCTCAATGATTGCCCTAAACAAAATATCTTAATATGTTCTCATCTGATAATGTTATTTCAGAGGTCTGCAATACCCATTCGGTTGAATCCCCTTGTTGCCACCACAAGATTCGTTTCCAAGTATCCAACATCTAGATTTCAAGCAAAATGTTTGCTTGAATGGTTTGAACAAAGAGATATCCACTGGTTGCATGGCATCAAATGATGCAAAAACAACGAGAGAGAGAGAGAAGGATTGGACCTACATATTTGCAGTGTTCAGCAGATCCATAGTCACATGGATACATGGTCATCAATGCAAAACATTAAGATACAGTAAGTGCACTTGTAATTAATACTAGCAGCATTGTTACAAGTAAAATATTTTCATTTGGATGCCGTTGGCAAATTAAAGAGGATTCCAACAAACTGGAACCTATGATGTGAACAAGTTATAGAATTTCAAAGTGTTGTTTGTAGGTGTACCAAACCAAGCATTAGACTCATGTTTTGAATGTGTATATTTTCTACCATAAATACATGAGGTAACACCACCTAAAAGCTGACACTTTTTCTAGTCTTACCTCAAAGGTTGAATGACCAAAAATATTTGATGAGATTACTAGCAAATTCAAGAGAAATGCAATTCAAGTGGTTTTGTAATACTCTAGAAATATTTTACAAATTTTCAATGTTGAGAATATACAGTAGCCTATGCATAACACTAGATAAACACCCTGGATGGACACCTTGAAGCACAAAATGTCTCAAACTCTCACTGGTTACTTTTGAAAAGTTATGGTGGATTTGCATCATGGAAGTGTTCATTAAATATGGCCATTTTTCAGGTGTCAGAACAAAAAGTGTTGCAATTAGGTGCTTCTACCTTACCTCAAGAGGGACCAAAGTTGTATTCTCCTCCATTCATGGCCTCCACTTGCCCTCCACTTGATTGGGGATTGGAGAGAAACAAATCTGCAAGGAGAGCGTGCCACCCAACTTCCCAACCCTCCATTCATTCTGTCAAGGGAATGGGGATGAAAGTAAATACTGTAATTCAACAATTTCACCAAAGTCACTGAGACTCTCCAAATTGTAGAATTGTAAGTCAAGGATAGAAGCCCCTCAGAATGTTCGACATGAATGAAATCACTATATAGCAAAGGAAATATTACAGAGGCATCATGCTCATAAGTATGAAGCTCTATTGCAAAATTGCAGGGCGCTGGTGAAGAGCGCCCACAAGAGCTGTTTGCAGCCTAGTACAAGGCATTGTATGCAAAAGAACTAACGCGATCATTCTCAGACCAGATTCTCTAAATGATGGATTGTTAGTCACCAACAACTTGATTAAGGATCAGGAACTTTGAACTTGGTAAGCTGATACGTATATTGTGAAGCAGGGATGAAATGCCGTAGAAGTTGCCATGGGTGGCGGAGACAATCCCTTCAATTCATATCAGGATGCAGCAAATGACATCAACTTCTAAGAGTTGATGATCTCATGAATGATGTCACTGACTGCAGGATCTTCAGACCGGACTGCGAGTTTCATAGCAACCTGCTTTTGCGAATCTATGCCAAGTGATAGGCGAACCAGCACTTGAATGTCGCCTAGAAATTTTCCAGCTAACAAGCAAGTATGGGACCTTGCATTGCTTGGTACAACATCTGTTGCCTGCAAGTTAAAAACTTTCTCAGAGTCAATGAATATTTCTGAAAATGAAATGGGGAAAAATGGACATCACAAGCATTGATAGGGGTGTATCTAAGGTCAATTCAACATACATACCTCACACGTTTGCATCCCAAGGATTGCAGTAACAGCTTGTACAGCATCTTGCAAACTCTCCCTCATACCAAGACTGTACTCATCAACCCGTTCCAGCTCTGCGTCTAGAGAATCCCAGGCATTTCTGAAGTTTGACACTCCTGCCTTCAGGATGTAATCCGCAGCAGTGACCTGTGCACAACAATTGAGATGACTGAAACCCTTCGTCACAGAACCATTTGCCCAAATATCGATATGCTGTCTTCGTATGTTGTACTAAAGGATTATTGGTCCAGATATGGTCAATGACATTATTGTACTTGGATAAATGGCCAAATCGGAGAGAACAGGAAAGCGACTCCTATGGTCCAACCTCTTAAAATTAGAGAGTAATTCAAACATGTAAAGAAACAAACGCTGATAAATACAAAAGATGCCCCACCTCCGAGTCTTCTAGTTGATATTCATCCTCGTACCCTTCTTCATCTGCGTCACCTGTACTGGGATCCACCTGAGATGCATACACGCAGGCTCACATCAGGCTATGCCTTCCAATTGGACTTGAGATTTGTAGCTCGTAATTGAAGCGCACTAACCACAATCCAAATAACTCCTCATCAGAAAACAACCAAAGACAAAATGCATACCTCTTTGACATAGAACCTCAGTGTATTGGAAAACTTTCCAAGCGAGCAGGCCCCCTCCGGTTTCTCAAAAGCAACAAAAGCCTGACCAAGTACTCCACATGCCATTGATGCTAAAGGTTTCGTGGCCACCTGATTAAAATCTTCCCCCTCTATGATTTCCATGACAACACTTACCTGTATGTAAACAGAATAAATGGTTTCTTGTCAAAGTCAGTCCGTGCAACCCATCCTTGACAAGTTTGGAAAACACAAAAGACATGGAAAACCAACAACTCGCTTCTGGTACTACTACACCAGCGTTGGAAGTTTCTCACGGCTTACATTTTCTAGAAGCTGCTCGGCAATCGTGTTGGTACAGTTGAACTGAAAGACGATATGACCAGGGTACACATGCTTGACCACGCTCACAGCATATTCCGTTTCTGCTTCGGTTAGCTCCACAGGAGCAGATGACTGGGCAAAGCTCAGAAATCGGAGTCAGCTTACAACCAGTGAAGACATAAGGAATCTTCCGAATCGTAAAATATTAAGCCTAAGTAAACACAAGAGCATGATGTGCGAAAGAAATGAACTGTAACTAAAATGAGAACCAATTACGCGAAAAATCGGACAGAAATTGTACACCACTACCTCCATAATAAATTCATCTACTAAAACGGCACCAAGAAGGAAGGATGTAGCACCTTAAAAAGTTTTCCAAAGGCTGCAAACTGGGGGATTGAGTTCAATAGTTTCTCGTAAGCCTCAAATGCATTTGAGGCTCCACCATTGGCTGCTGCCTTTTGACTAGCATCCTTGGCAGCCTTCTTTTCCCTACTTGTAGGAGCCTTCTTCTCCACCTGTGGAAGGGACTTCACATCCTTAGGAACTGCTGCCAAGTCAAACGGCCTTTCACTTGGCTCCTGAAAAAACATTTGAAAAGTTAGCATACAGGGTAGCAAATGTCATCCTCATTAAGATGAACTTTCTCAAACAAGATCGAAAATGTAACTCGATGCTAGCGGGCGATAGAATTCGCTTACATATGATTGTAAACTCGCTTCCAAGTTTGCCAAGGGCACATCCAATCCCTGAGACAAGAATGCTTGAGGATCATCCTGAATGGCTTCTGGTCCATCTGAAAGAAGGCTTAAATAGAGAGTAGCTCTATCTCGCACCTGTCAGAAAATTCCATTGCATCCCTGAGAAAAAAACTCCTTATATGCATTTCAAAGGACTCGCAAAGACTACATTACTAGACAGATCGAATCTTTAATGACTCCCTGGCTAAAAAATGCGTTACAAAACGAAGTATTTGGAACCTTTTTGTAACAGCACCAAATATTCTACGATCAATTCACAGTAAATTGAACAGTTGAAGAGAATAATAATACGATATTTAAATCGTCAAATAGTACTGCCGGCAGAGAGTCCATTCTCATCTCTAACATAAACACAAGCACTGAAAGGTACCTCATCATCATTGTCGTACAAACATCTCCGCAACAGTATAAGAATCCGTGGCCTCAATTCCTCGACTACTACTCCAAACTTTGCCAAAGCACTGACAGCACTTGCACGCACTGTTGCATTCTCCAAAATAACACGGTTGTACACATAGCGGATATACTTGCTTGGATCAGCAGTTTTAGGCCCCTCGTTACCAAGGAGATGCAGGATCTGATACACTCAGAAGGAAACAGTCAAAAGGACGTTGCTCACACTAGAAAAATATATTATAATAACAAGATCGTCTTTAGATTAAGAGGAAAACAACAAAGGAGAAGTGCTCCTCTCTTGAATTTTCTCAACGAACAAATTTCTCACGGTATGCAGCAGCATATCACAACACTAACCTGGGTAGATAGGTATGTGAATTCGCAGTCTTCTATAAATTCACAGAGATGAGAAAGTCCGCCCTCCTTCGCATCTGGAATTTCACGAATGAGGATAAGGATAGAGTCAACGATTGCTTTCTTGTAGTCGAATCCTCCTTCCTCCCTCAAGATATTGCTTAAGAAATTCATCCTGCAAAAAGAGAAATGTGGTCATTCCACTTGCGTTCACATAAAAATTACCAGTTGTATCAAGCATGCGTAATTAAGCAGTTACAAGATTTAAGTCATCGTCAATCAGCGAGTTATCCAAGTAGAGCTCCAAATAACTAGAAGTGTCTCAGGAACTAGGAGTCGAGTGCTTGAATTATAGAGCGAGACGGTAAAATACGTCACATGGTAGATTTAGTGATTTACGACCAAAAAAACAAGGAGAAAACTCTGAGAAATAATTAAATGAGGAAATCGAGAACAAGACAACGGCCAAGCTGAAACAGGTATACATCAACATGATACTCACAACGAGCGGTATTTTTGAGGGAACTTCAGACACAAAGAGCGGATGGCTTCCACCACCACAATCTTGAACTCATCAGCAATATCAGACATGAAGTTCGTAATCTGCTTCATCAGCCGGTCAACACTTGATTCATTGCCGGTCTTCAGCAATGTAGTGATGGCAAGAGTAGCAATGCTGCGGTTCTGATCAGAAATGAGACTTTCCATGTCAATGTTACAGCTAGTGACCGCCAATGGTTGAGTCATCGCAACCTGAGAAGACATATCCAATGAAACAATAGGCTTAGTAGACGCAGCTGACAACTATATATGAGAAATATGAGAACCTTTTGCCAATTCCCATCTGCAGTAATATTCATCTTCTTAAGATTGTAGACATTTAAAATTATTCAGGAAATATAATAAGGTGCTCAGCAATCACTGGGCCTTGCCGGAACCTTCCTAGTTCCTACCAAGAAAGCATCTATCAAGACTTCCATACTCTTGAGGATGAAAAGATTGATCCTCATTAACATTCAAGGAAACAGCCATGTCAGATACGAGTAGTAGCACAACTTGCAAACGAAATAATACACCTGATTATCCACATAATTTCTAGCGAGAACAAGACTCACCTTGTTAAGAGTTCGCACAGCCGCAAAGCGCAAAACTGGCTTGGATGAGCTCAGAAACAATTGCAGTACAGTAATCGCTGGCGTAAGCTCTCGACTAGTAACACCGCTCAATTCAGTGATAGCACGAGCAGCCTCAAAGATGACCATATCTGTTTTGTGCCTCAGACAGCTCTCCAGAAAATCATAGAATGGTCTGTCTCCAGTTTGAGCATTCGGACCTGACTCTGAAATGACCTGGAAAAATTCAACGAGTATTTCAAAGGACTCATCAAAGGTGAGGTAGTGATTGGTAAGTCCACCCAATATTGAAATCCAAGAGAGGCGTTCTCCTATAGTACATTAATGAGCCACATTAGAGTACCTGGCATGTGTAGCGGATGAGCAGGCACTGAGCCAAGGGCGACCGAACATTGCCCCTCGTAAGATTGCTCACTAGCTTGCTCAGAGCCAATCGATCATTTTGACGGATCTGCAAAACAAGAAATAGAATCATGAGTCCACCTCTAATGCAAGATCAGAACCTAGAGGTGTTTGTACATATTGAATGAAAACCAGGGAACATGAACGCAGTACCGAACACAGTAGTACCGAAACAAACAATTACAAACCTACATAAAATAAGAAAAAACTAGAAGCAGTCTGAGCACCATATTTCAAAAATATAGCTTAGAAAATTCTCAAAGTACACAGTTACTTGCGAAAAGAAATCTTAAAGATATACTGGGGAAGGGGCCCAGACCTGATGAAGCAATGCCAAACCGTGGAACTGGACGAGTGGCGCCTTAGACTGAACAGCTTCTTGGACTTCATTACTCCATCTCTTCACGATTTCGGGATTGCTCTAAAAAATTACATATTCAAAAAGGTATTGCTTAAAGCATGTTAACCAGAGACGACTCACTGACGCATATGTTTTGGAGAGTACCGCATAACAATAAAACCACAAATGGAGGTTCAAATATACTTAGAAGCTGCAGCTCGATACTGACTGTCCAAGCTGCTCTGCAAGATAAAATACCCTCGCAATGGGCCGCAAGTGCCAAACCAGATAGTAGGTTCATGAAAGTAGTAATCTCTCATAAACACTGTACCTGAAGAAGATGGATACCGCTGACAAGAGCAGCGCTCGAAACAACGGGATTCTTGTCAACCACAGCCTGCTTAAGATACCGCTCGATTTGGCCCAGTAACCCACCGTCGGTGATTCTACACAGCACCCGAATGGCATTCGCGCGATAAAGGTCTGTCTTGCTGTTCATATCCTTCATTAAAGAGCTAGTCACAATAATTACCTGCAACGACTTGTGTTGGTCAATCTGCCACAGAGCCTTAACTGAACAAACGAAGATTCTAATGCATTTGAGATGTTGAGAGGACATTTTGGTAGCTTATCGCATCCTCTGATTTTATCGTAGGACAATTAAATAGTACAAGATCCAATCGCTACTGAACAGTATCTCACCGCATCTGCAACCATCTGATAAGGCCTTTCTAAAAGAAGAATATAGTCGAGATAGTTCGATACACGTGAGCTATATTCCTTCACACATGATCTATGGTACAACTGGCTTCTAGTCAAGCAAGTGAAGGTTATTATCGGTTTCGCTCCTTTTAAATTTTCAGTGGTGAAAGCAGTAAAATATGCTACATCAGTTCTTCCCTATGCAGAGTTCAATAGAAAAATCTTACAATTTGAACATAATGTAATACGTGGGTAAGCTAACCACGAAACAGTTATCACTAGTAAATGTACAAACAGAAGCACGTTAATCAGGATGTCCTCACCATAAGTATTTGCTCCAAGTAGTGGCCTCAGTTGGTAGCACCATGTATAAACTTCGATTCTCAAAAATCGCCACTAATTGACAAAGAAAATCGTATGCTCATAAACAGAAACGAAGAAGTTTTGCCTACCTCATCACTGGAAGGAGAAATCTCTTTGATCATAAGATATACCATCCTTCGTAAGCCAATGTCCTTCGACTGGAATAGTTTCGTGGTAGCGAAAAAGACCTCAGTCGCCTCATTCTGATTCCAAAAGCTCAAAGTTTAATAATAACGTCACTAAACCCTATGTCCTAGAATGGTACTACACAAGCATTCCCACATCAGATAACCTGATTGCGCTACAGTATTTTGCAATTTCACTAGAAATCTCAACCACAGTATTACACTAGAAACTGGCAGATCGTTTGAACCTTTGTAAAAGTTTCACCCTGATTGATGAGGTATAGCAGCTTCGTGATGACCTAGCAATGCCACACCACAAAAATAAGAAAGCGACTTTACATCACAATCATGTCGAGAAAAGAGTTCCTCCGCGACATTGCTTGATTAGATCAAAACTCGCAATCGATGGAATCAAAACACAAACGGCAAAACCAAAGCATCCGCAAACAAACCTCACCTGCGCACACCGGCGCGCATCCAGCTCGCGATCATTGAAGCAGCGCGCTTCCTGCAGCACGGCGCTCTTCTCAATGCCGTAAAACGGTGAGTATTCGGCTGCAAAATCCAGACAGAAAATGAGTGACACGGATTCGACGCCCCTATGGCTCGGTCTCTCTCAGATCTCGCTCATTTCGGGTCAGATCTAGCTCGTTTTCGAAGCAACAGAAACTCACAGTCATCGTCGATGTCGTCGTCCTTCTTGAGAGCCGGCTGGACGAGCGCCATGGCGATGGCAGAGGGGAAAGATCGGAATCCTGCGAGGAAACACGAAGTGTGCTATGGCGGAAACAAGAGAGGGCAAAAGGGCAAACAGGGAAGAGGACACCGAGAGCACCGAGAGCAAAGGAGTCTCTGCCCCAGTCTGACAGAATGGATGAACAGAATTTGCTACTCACACGTTTCATCCAGTTTGTTGGGTCCCTTTATTATTGGTGATACCAATAAGTTAGTGGTCATGTGGGAACACCCCTTTCTTGGAGTTGGATTTTTTGTGAAGGAAAATTAAAATCATTTTTTAAGCCATATAGTGCCCTTGACACTTTATAATTAAATTAAAAATTTATAATTTTATAATTCATAAAAACTTTGAAATTTAATATCTTTATTACCATGAACTAGCAGTTGGCACTTGCTATGCTATACATTCACCATTTGAATTTCATTAGAAATTTTTATGTATTAGATAGAAAGAGCAAGAATTTCAATAAATCTTCAGATAAAAATTACTAAAATTTTCATGTAATTCTTTTAATAAATAAACATATACTGAAATAAATAATAAAAATTTAATGAATGATGAATGATATACATGCAATGATGAATTTGGTAAAAGATACACATACATTAGAATGCATTAGAAATTTGACTCAATTGTTACAAACAATGGCAACTCAAATAGAAGAATTTATAGGAAAAACTTGTAAATCTTGCGAACAATTTAATTGTTGTTAAATTCAAAATCGGTTCAATCTAATAAATTTCTCAAATCATTTGGTAGTAGCAATAGAAAATTGAAATGAGAAGCTCAAAGCTCACAAAAGCACAAAATTATAAAAATGCAAAAGAAGTATAAAGCCAAGAAAAGCAATGGAATTGCTACTTTTATAATATCACCATATGGATCCTCTTTAATATCACCTCAATTGCAATGACTATATTATTTCTATAATATCACCCTTTGTAAAAAATGATATTACAAAGGTGATTGTGAACAGCTACTCTATTTTAGTAATATCACATTGTGTGAAAATACGATTTCTATGTATGCATGATTGAAAATATTTTTATAAAATAATTAAAATAATTATTTTAAAGACTTATCAAAATCATTATCATGCATTCTATTCAAATATATCAAATTTTTACTAATATGTGATACAATGAATGCGTAGCATAGCAAGCACAAGCCCCTAGTATTAATGGTAGCAATTGTGATATTATAGAGGGAGTCATGATTTTAGTAGTATGATTGGAATGCCACGAAACAAAGTCCATGCACCTACCTCAAAAAGATATAGAATTATTTGAATTTATTACTTTGTAAATTAAATTGTTGTATATTATCATAATAGTTTGTTTTAATTTTTTTAAGATAGTGGAATTTTTATTAATGTGCTTGAAAATAAAAATTTATTGGTACAAATTTTGATGAATTTTCAAATCTGAAATCAATTACAAAAAAAATTTACAATCAAAAAAATTGGAGAGAAATTGGTATACCTTATATGAAAGTTTTGAATTCAAAATCATCAAGGTAAATCCATTTTTATAAATTGGAATTTTAGTGTAGAGCACATAGGTGTAGTGTACATGTTCCATTTTATTTTTCATTGTGCTAATGCAATATATTCTTAACCCCTACAAGTTCAAAGTTTGGGAATGGATTTTTTAGGATTTTAGGTAGGTCAAAGAATGTATTTTCTTTATTGAAATATACTTTTTATTTCATTTGGTGCATGCGAAAAATATTATGCCTTGAGAATCACAAAATGCTTGACTCTGTATTGTAAAAAAATGCAAAAAGTCAAATTTTAATTTTAATTTTTTTCTTATAATATATATTCATGTATTTGTAAAAAGCTTTTATTCATTCTATTTGGACAAGTGATGTGGAAGTTTTAAAGTACTTTATATTGCAGGCAATTAGAAATTTTTTTGAAAAATAATATTATTATATAAGATTAATTTTTAAATTCAATTTTTATAGTTTTTTCAAAGTTAAAACATCCCTAGCTAGGTGTAGATTACTTGCTATACCAATTTGGTCATTAGGATTATGAGTATTTTTCACCGTGTGACAAAAAATACCCTTAGAGTTGGACCGGTGGGAAGTGTATGAACCCTAGACGCCTCCAAGTAATGGACTCTTCATTAGTTTTATGAATTTATACCTAAATAATCGTAAGAAAAAGAGGGGCAACACCCCAAAGTCATCCAATTGTGTGTTTTATGACTCCACAAACATTCTATTACATGTTCCAAAAGCTAAAGCAACCTCATAGACTAAAAATTTACTTAGAAATTGCAATTAGGGACCTAAATGAGCCAAATTTGAGCCCTAAATAAAGAAAACAACACCCAATCAATCATCCAAACACTCAATCTTTCACATGCTTTGACATTATGTACTTTCTCAAACTCTTACATCTAACACTAACATCCTAACCTTCATTTTTAAGCACCTTTAGCATTGTTTTTTCTATCAACACTCACACTAACTAACTCTAATCTTAACCTACCATGGATGGTGTCTCCACACTTACTCAAGACCCACAAGAAAACAAGATTCTCTATTTACATCTCAACTATTAAAAAACCAAATACATTTCATTCCATATACCAAATACAATTCACAAGTTTCCTCAAAATAGTGTTTATGGACACTTAAGGCCCATGGCAATTAGCCCTACGCCTCTAAATTCCAAAATAATAACGTTTTCAACAAAATGAACTACAAATTCACTCACAACCAAGAAGGCAGCCAACACCCTTGGAATAAATTGGTCATTGTGTCTTCATTCTTGGTTGCTTTTTGACGTGCTTAGTCTTCTTAGAAAAATGACTTTAAGAACTATAACCCCTCCAAACTCATCTCCATACGCTTTTTTATTCGTGAGATGTAGCCCTCCAAAGTTGGTTGTCTCAAACGCCGTTTGCAGTCAACACCCTTGCAGTAAATGGCCCACCATGTCTTCGTTCTTGCTTGGAATCCATTGAGCCTAGACTTTTTGAAAATCTAGCTTCATGTTCCACCACCCCTCTAAATTTCAACCTCATTGAACCTACTGTCCAAAAGTTATTGCTCTCCAAAGTAGGCAGCTTCCATTGGCAGCGACGGCTACCCATTTTTCTCTCATTTCTCAACACTCTCTTCCCTCTTCACCCATTGTTTCTCCACATAGATGAACCTACTTGACAAATTTGCTACTTTTTCATCTAACTCATCTTCCTCCCACCTCCAATCTCTCTCCTCACATTCTCTTCCTCCCACCAAACCCTAGTGCTAGGGAGCCAAAACAAAGAGAGGGAGAGAGGGTTTACAAACCCTATTCTCCTCCATCTACCCATGGCCTACCTCTACCTCTTCATCTTATTTCTTCTAATCTTCATTTTCATTCTTCCTAGTCTTCATCTTGATTTTTTCATAGCTTTGAATTTTATTTCCACTTATTGTAGTTAATTTCTACTTCTTCTCATTTTCATCATTTGCCTAATTCAATTAGTTTTACATACTGCATATTTTGTTTAATGTCTTTTTGAATTTAAATTCTTAGTTTTTTCTTAGTATTTACTCATTATTTTCATACACTTGCGTTTTCTAGAATTCACATCATTTTTTCTAATTTCTTCATTGCTATCTAATGGAAAACCTTTACTTCATAATTTAATGCTAAAATCTTCATACTCCTCATTATTAACTCCTTATTCTTCCTAAATTATTGTACTTGCAATAAAATCTTAATTGTGAGCCATTATGGCGGCTCACAAGGATTGACATATTTCAATTCCATTTTAAAACTATTAACAATATAAGTTTTCCTTCCATCTTACACATACTTCTACATAATAATTTGTTTGATAATGAAAATTATTAATTTCTTTTAGAAATTTTTTTCGTAGATTTTCAACTCAATTCCTCACAATAAAGTTGTAAGCCTTAACACTTTGTAGTGAAGAAGAGTTAAATTACAGGGATTTAAAATCTAAAATCCTTATTATGTGAGGTGGAATCTTTAATTTTTTTTCTCTTTGAACACTAATATCTTACAATCTACATAGTCAAAGTGCATGAAATTTATCCCACAAATTTTCCTACTTGTCTTGTGCAAGATTTCATAGCTCAATATAATAATAAAAAATGTTTTTTTTCATTGTAGTTTGCATTAGAAATGGAAGCTTTAAAGTGTTTTTTGGGTGAACCTTTAAGGGTGAAAATTGGTGTACACACAAGTATTTTTAAGAAAGTGTATTAGTTTTTGTTAGTAGATTCTCTTGGACAAACTAACAAAGTAAGTTGATAATACTATGCATTTGCCCAAATAATTTGAAAATCATGTTGATAAAGATTATAGGTATTCTTCAAAATACTATTATATAGATAATATATAATTATGATTATTAGCAATCTATTTTTATACAAATTTCTACAAAATTTTGTAAAACAAATATTTTATAGAAAATATACCATTGTTCATGATCCTTTAGTCTTTTTAACATTAAGAATAAAATGGCAACTCTTAAATAATTATTTCAATCCAAAACAACTTAATTATTGGGGATTAACCCCTATAGGACTAAACTGCCTTTTCTGGCAACATATCAATTTTGGGCAGTTCACTGCAAATGGAATTTCCATTTTTTTCTTTGAAATTTTCACACAACATGTGTCCAAGGAATAGGTTTCAGGTGCAAAAAATTTCATAAATTTTGACATGGTTGAAAAATTATTGTATGAGATGTAGTTTTATTTCTTGACTAAGTAGTTTGGACAAATTAAGAAAATCAAAAACAAAAACTAGAATTTGTTTATCTAGATTTGTATATACATAGAAAGGTTTGAATCATTCCATTTTGAATAATGTGATGAAAGTTATGAGGAATTTTAGTCTACAAACACTTATGAGTTCTCTACTCTAAAATAAACTTTGAAGTCCTTTATGTAATTCAATTTTCAATATTTTTTGAAAAAAATGAAATTATTAGATGGAGATTGTTTATTGCAACCATTGGTATTGGCATTTTTTTAATTCAATAACTAATTCTCAACAATTTAGTACTTCAAATCATTCTCTACTTCTTTCTACTTACTATTTTTTTCCTATATGTTGTAAAATTCTAAATGATTTGGAATTTTTCAAGCATGCAACCAATTTTCTTTAAACAATGAATCCAAAGAAGCACCACCAATATGATTGGACACTTTTTTCATACAAATGTAACCTTGTGAAGTACAGCTACCCTATTCTTTGCAAGGTTGAAAAAAGAATTTTTGTCAATTTAAACCCTAATATCTTGCAATCTACATGGGAAAATTTTTTGAATTCTTTTTCACATCTTTACAAACAAGATTACTACAATATTATATGTGTCTAAAAATGTTTTTTTTCTAGAATTTGCTAATACTTGTGCTAGAATTGACAATTTTGGAGTGTTTTTTATGAAAACATAGTTGAAAAAATTTAGGGGTTAATTTTTGATATTGTAGTGAATTCTATGAGCCTTTTGCAAGTACAAATGTACACCAAGTTAAACGACATGACTTATATTCTAAAAAAGACTACAATACTTGCACTTTTCAATACAATTGTGAAATTAATAGTGTTAATTTACTCCACTGCAAGTGTACAAAAAGTTTATAGATATAGATATAGAAATAATTATACATCATGTTTCATCTACTCTTCAAGGATGTAGAGTAGATAGTACAACTATCATATATATTTGGTAGGTGCCTTGATAGGTGCTTAAGGTGTTCTTTGAAGAAATGACTCCAATTTTTGTAGGTTTGTACATTATAGAACATTTTGAAGTCAATTTTTTTTAAAGATGAGAGGTTGTTGCATCTAATATAATTCTCTTCATTTTTGGCACTTACAATGAAATATTCACCATGGACACATTGAAAAATCCAATATCTTGTCAAACTAATAGAAGATGCTTTTTGAATTGGAGAGTTTTTACTTTTCAATAAGCTATATGTTGGTGTTTCATTATTTTGCATTCATGATGCTTACTCTTAGACAAGAAATGAGGGAGCTAATTGTATGTCTTTTATTTTAAATTGTGTGATATATACTAATTCAAAAGCACTTGTTCATATCGGTATCCTAAAATTAATGTGGACCTTGATATTCTATAATCAATAAAGAATTTGCTAACAAATAATTGGTGTGTAAAAAATGAAAATCCAATTCTTTTTTGGATTTTTGAGATTAATATGAATTGTGAAGCCACCCATAAAGAATTTTTGTGTTGTTCTCCAAAAGAACAGAGTAGAAGAAATGCACCTACATTGGTGCATTGGTTTTTCTACTAAGTTCCTTGTAAACTACCAATTTCAAAAGACACCATTTTTATAGTTAATTCATTTACATGCATGATCCTACATACAACTAGTCAATTTTCTATGAAAGCACAATCCATTCATTTTCACAATGATGGAAGTTTTCTTACTACAATACCTCATTGATGCATTAAGCAATTACTTTGCCATTATATCTAGATAGCAAGCAAAAAACAATACTATAGAGTGAAATAGAAAATGTCATGAAGAGGTCATTATTAATTATATTAATACTATTGAAACTATTGAAATTATATTCCTAATGAATTTTTATTACAACCAAAAAATATTGTAATTTCTCAACAATCAAAACTAAATTGGGTTTTGTTTATAGAAATTATAAAAAAATAATCATTGTAAGAAAGAATAGAGCCAATACATCTTTCAAGAAATTATGCAGTAGTAATGGACATGTGAGGAAAAAGCATATCCCTCAAAGTAAATACTAACTCAATTGATATTCTTTAGTGGTTCTACCTATTGAATACACTTTCTACCCACTAAGGTGCTACATTGTGAAGAATCTAAAAAAATACACAAATGTTTGGTGTATCTTAAATTCTATCTTGTTCAATAGAGTATTCAAATGTATTGAAAACAAAAGTATGCCAGAATTTTTTTTATTTACAATTCGATTGTTTGATCAAATCCTTACTTTCATGAACAAAATCATTGACTTGGAGAATTAATTCTACTAATACCAACTTTGTACTATTATCAATTCACTAACCATTAATACCATAATTCACCAACATTAGTCTTTTAACATCTTACCGATTCTACTTTGACCTATTCAAAGATCTATAGTTGCCTTTACATAGCTAATATTAAATGTTTCAAAATTGTGGTTGTTTGATAACACCAACAAAGACATCCAACTTTAGCACCTGCAAAGTTTGTAATGGTAGAGCAAAATTTTTACTTTCAACAATAAAGTGAAGTAATGTTTGAAGTCAAAATTAGAAGGATTAAGAGTTGTATGTTAACAATTGAAAACAAAACTTGCAAACAACATTAAAATTAAAAATCAAATATATTATATATAGAGAAGTTTTTTATGATGTTGTTTAAATTTTTTTGAAATGATCTAATTTTATTCAAAATTATTTATTCAAATTAAAAAATAAATTCAAAGAAATATGTGCAAAAAAAAGAAAACAACATTAAAGTAAGTCTTAAGAATAGACCTTAATATGGATTATTCCATAGATGGGTGAGGGTGTCGTATTGAATTAAATGTTGGCAAGTCTGTGTCACTTGCTGAGAGCTTCAACAAAGGGTGCCTTAGAGTGTTTTTCAAGGGCACTGCCTCAATGCATTCTTTTTCCAATGGTATTTTCTTGTTTTGATCTTGAATATTTAATGTAATTGTATTGGATCTTGTTTTAGGCAATACTAATGGTTTGGTATCCTCTTCATAGGATTTACTTGTAATAATATTCATACCTTTAAGATTGGGCAATAATGCACGTGTAGATGCTTGCTTTCCAAAGACATCCATGCCATTACTTTTTTTCCTAGCATTCAACTCAAATGGAGTTGAAGTAGTTTTCAATTCATTTATAGTGTCTTCTAGGGCAATATTTGAAGCAGAGTTAAGGAAATTGGGTTCCAACTTGGATCCACAACATTTTTTTGTACAAGTAATAGACTCCAATTCTAAACCTCCTATTGCTTGTGGCTTTGTTGCAAGTATTTCAAGTGAAGAAAGTATAGCTAAACCATTGGGGCTTGTAATTTCATTTGATTCAAGGGGCTCCATTCTAGATTCTTTTACATCAATGTCCAAATTTGTAAAGCCAGCCTCCCTCCAAGCACTTTCATTAAGAGGAAATCCATGAGGAGATCTTTTGCCCTCTTCAACATCAATAGAATGGTCTATCTCACAAGAATGTTGTTTGTGAATTGAATGATTGTCATGTGAATGATATTTAGTTGAAGAGTGGTCATGCTCAAAAAAATTTAGGATATTTCCTTCTTTTGAATGTTTTTTATTGATTTTTTCAAGGTCTATTGTCTCTAAACCAGATAAAATAGTTTTGTTTGATTGTAAGGAACATGTCATATTTGGTACCCTTGGTGCATGCTCCGTAAGTGGAATGCATTTTAGAGTACAACCTTCTGTAAGAGACTTCAATTTCTCTTTGTCAACATTGAATTGCGCATCCTTTTCTTTGATTTGTGCTCCATGAAGCACCTCCTTGCCACCTTTTAACTCACTTGGTGAGATAGAACAACAAGAAGTGGGCATGTTGGAATCAACATGTTTTGAAGTGATACTTAGATAATCTAATGCCTCATTTTCATCAAATTTATTGAGGTTGTTGTGATGAGAATGCCCATAACAATTTTTTAACCAAGAAAATTTGTTTCTATGAGCATGAATGAATGGATCTGTGTTCAAGGTTTCATCACAAAGATCTACCAACCGACCTTCAACATTGTTCGTATTTACATCAAGTTTAGAGCAACATTTGTCATCTTTTCCACGGCCTAAAAGATAATAGATGGTTGCATTCTTCAACTTTTTTATTGTAGTACAACATTGGTGATTACATGACTTGCGTTCAAGAAGTCGCATAGAGTTGAAAATCACAAGGAGGCATGTACCAACATCTGCCATAACCGCAGTCCAAAGTGATGCATAACCACTAGCAGCAAGCCCAATGATTGCAATCTTTGTCACAAAAGACATGGTCACATTTTGGCCAATCTTCCATCGGCAATTACGCCCCAACTCCACGGCAATGGCTAGCTTACGAAGGTCATTAGTCATGAGGGCCACATCGGCTGTTTCCATTGCCACAGCTGACCCTGCAACTCCCATTGCAATTCCAACATCTGCAGCGGCTAAAGCAGGAGCGTCATTTATACCATCTCCTACCATGGCTGTTGTCCCTGACTTTTTAAGTTCTTGTAGAATGTGCACCTTGTCTTTTGGAAGCAATTGAGCATGTACTTCAATGTCTCCAATCTATGAGCAATAATTTGCATCATTAGTAAATAATATTCTTTGAAAATGTATAATAATTTATCTCAAAGTAAACAATTTTTCAACAAAAGAATGAAAATTGCTTTAGTATAGGACCAAATGGTCTATAATTTATTTCAAGTTTGAACAATATATTATGAAAATTTTATGAGTAAGTCCATCTCTAACATTCATCTTATAAATTGACCTTGACTTCTAGGATTAAGTGTATATAAGCTAATAATTGCATTTGATGACATCAAAAGCTCATACAAATGTTATTTGATGAAATTTAATATCATCCAATTTTCAATGTTATTTAGGGAACAAAGTGAAATTTACTCACCAAATTAATTACAATCTTGCAAATCAAATTGTACATTCAATTTTGAAACTCTAAAATCAATTGTTTTTATAACTATTATACTTATTTGTTTTATGATTCAAAAGAAGGTAAAACTCAAATTTGATTCATTTTATTACAGTTTTGAATCAGAATCCAATAACAATAACAAATGACAATATTTGATAATCATATTTGCCAAATCACCAATAGAACTAATTAATAACCTTTTTATATCACCTTTTTATGTGCAAATGAGGCTGCAGATGCGCTGTCGCCTGTTAGCATAACAACTCTAATTCCTAGTTTCTGTCAAAAATGCAAGATTACTAAGAATTTATAAATTTTGAAAATAAAAAAATTCAAATTAGAAAGCTCAATTAATTATTTGATATATTGTTTTCATGTTTGTTGTAGAGATATTATTAGAAAATTAAAAAAAGAGCAAGCTTATCATGTTTTTTAAAGGTCTAGATTGATGTTCCAATAAGTAGTAACATTATAAAATTTCTTAGTTGATTGATAGTTGGAACTAACCTTTAAGTTGCTAATAGCTTCAAAAACCTCAACTCGAAGTTGATCAGCAACACTATAGACACCTACAGCAACTTTGTCTACTCCAATCCAACCTACTGTTGCACCTTGACTACTCCATAAATGTACAATCTCTTTGCCAATCGCTGTACAACATGCAGTTATGCACCCAAACTAGACCATATTAGGATTATTAGCCAATAGAACAACTATATTAATTACAAAAAAATCTCACAACATCTCTGTCTAACTACCAAATTTTGATATAATCTTAAGTTTAGTATTCAAGATAGAAAAGCAATCCGGGATCTATCCCAATATAAACTCTAATATACTATCTACGTTTTTATCTGTGCTAATATTCCTTAATCCTTTACAAGTTATAGATAGTCTAAATTTCCAAAATTGATCAGATTTAAAGAAAATTTTCAATTGAAAGAATTTCTCCCTTAAAGTTCAAAATGTTGAGTTTTATTTATGGTAGTTAAAAAAAAATTCATTCATTCAAGTCATTTTTTGAATAAGAAACAAAAAAAATTTAGTCACATATACTTGTAACCTTTGAGTTGTAGAATTTTAGAAACAAAAATGTTAAATATTTGTACCAAATATGTTTAAGAGAACTAACTTAAGAATCTGCAAACATTTAGATGGATAAAAAAACCAAGACTCTATGTACCTAGGACATGTTTGACTTCACACATTTTTCAAAATTTGAATGTTTGGACCTTATGAGTTTAGTATAATCTAATCAACTTAGTTGAATGAAGAAAACCATCTAGTACATTTCAAAAGATGAATATATAGAAATTTAATTTGAACCATGTATCCAAAACTCTTTATAATTGCAATATGTTATTCAAAATAAGAGGTGAAATGAGTAGACCAACTTTATTTTGGTTTTTAAAGTTAATATTCTAGCCTACATTATAAAAAGACCAAATACCTTTCTCCCATCCAAGACGGTTGGCCATGCGAGCATTCCCTATGTGAATGGTGTGGCCATTTACATTTGCTGTAACTCCTTCACCCACAAGCACCTCAAAATCTGTCACATATTCTGCAGGCTTTACACCATGGAGTTTGGCAAAATTTACCAAAGCTGATGCCATTGGATGGCTTGCTTTATTCTCCACAGATGCAACCCTATAATACAACCATTCCCTTAAATAAAATTCTCACTGAAGATAAAACTACACTACTATATTGCTTCCAACCAAAGAGCACTTAAAAAATATTCTTCAAATCTATTAGACTTTAGACATTTGATATGGTTTTATCTACATTGTTTAAATTTATTTGAGTTTGAGACACCAAATTGCAACATGCATTTATGATCTTGCTTGGTTTGATCTATTGCCAGTAATGTAGATATAATTTAAAATGAAGAATTAAAAAAAGAGTAGTGTGCAATATAAATACCAATATAAGATGTGGTGGATATTTGAACCATTGTCCAATCCCAATACATTTGTAACACGAAAATGGCCTTCTGATAATGTCCCAGTCTTATCTAAAGCCACGACTTTAAGCCTTCCAAGAACCTCTAGGAAGTTTCCACCTTTTACAAGCAATCCTAACCTTGCGGCTTGTGCAATGCCGCAAGTTGTAACCACAGGAGTTGATATAACTAGTGCACAAGGGCATGCAACTACAAGTAGTACTAGAGCAAGGTAAAGCCAATGTCGATGTTGATGAATATGAAGTGCCCAAGGCACCACAGCTATGATTATGGCTGCTACAACAATTCCTACATACATACAATAAACATTGACGCTAGTAGATTTTCAAATTGAAGATGAAGTAGACAACAATGCATAACATATGCAATGTTTTGAAAGAAATGTCATCATTGATTTTAATATAAAAGCTCCAAAGGATAAAAATCTATAAGAATGGTTTGAAGTGACACTTTGTAAGTGATACTCTATAATTTTCATTTAACATTGATCTTCTAGATAATTATAAATTGCAAAGGTGACTAATTGTATAAATGTGACTCATACCTGGAGTGTAATATTTGGCTATTTTCTCCACAAGCATTTCTGTACGAGATCTTTGAGTTTGTGCTTCCTCTACAAGCCGAATCATTCGGGATACTGTAGAATCCTCAACCAAAGCAGTAGTTTTCATAGTCATATGCCCTACACATGTCTACTATATTTTGTTATTTAATTATACATTTATTTTTTCAAAACACAACAAAAGAACTTACAAGTATAAATTTTTTCTTAGTTTGTTCAATACTACTAATTTGGACTAAGAATTATCAAATTTTTGTAAGGAATTATACTACAATGAAAAAAATGTGAGTCCATAAATTTTAGATGCAAGTAAGTATGCTCATACAAAATCTACCATAACATTATATATACCAATATTGAAGAGGATAGTTTTTTTTTTCTATAACTTCTAACTTTTAGCAACCCCCTAAATTTTTTAGGGACAAAGACTATGAAATTGGTTGATGGGGATTGTTTATGAATGCATTTATCTCAATCATTCAAATATAAATTGGGGATTTGAGCACCCAAAAGAAACAAATTTGTCTTTACCACATCCTCGAAAAGAGAGTGATAGACCTCAATACATAGTACTATTAACTTGGCTATGTAAAATTAATTTACAAGTGCTTAGATACATACATAAAGGGCATAAATATCGTATCTTCTAAATAAGAAAAAAGATTAAGAAGATCCTTTTAAAAAACAAAAAGATTATTATGTAAATGAAGTATAACAAATTTAAAAAAAAAAAAAAGTTTTACATACCTGACATATTGATAGTTCCCGCCCACACGTTTGTGCCCTCATCTTTTTCAATTGGCATAGATTCTCCAGTCAAACTACTTTCATCTACACTACATTTTCCGGATGTTACAATCCCATCGATTGGAACCATTTCTCCAGCTTTTACAACTAAGAAGGTTCCAACTTTCACCTCTTCTACACGCACACGCATTCCACTACTATGAAGAGTTGCACTTTGAGGAGCAAGGTTTACCACAGCAGCTATTGCAGCTCGAGCCTGCATCAAACCAAAATAATTATTTTATAATATACCTTCAGATTTATACTTTAAAATATCATGCCTTTACGATAGTAGAGATTTTTGATTTACAATAAAATGAATGTAGTTGTCAACATTATTCATATAAAAATACTATGAAATGCCATATCACTAGTAGGACATTTTGGTTTGAAGATTTAAAATAAAATACCTTATCACTTGACCTAGACTCAAGCCAATCTGCTAGAGTGAATAAAAATGCAATGGATCCAGCTTCTAAGTAGTCGCCCAAACCAATAGCACCTCCCACTGTAGTAAGATGCTGAAACCATAAATTTCTAATAAAATCTTGATTTTATTAAAAACAATAAATCAAATAACTTAATTTTTAATTAAGTAATGGCATGATACAAAATTCTTGAACTTATGTCTATTTTTTATTACTCATAGGATGAGCATGATGAACATGTTTAAAAAGGAATTATGAACATTTTACATGAATTACCAAGCAACAATAAGCACTTTACTAAACAATGATGACATCATTAGAGAAAATTTAGGGACTTTGTAAGGCTACTTGACTTTTGGTAGTAGTAATCATCTGGTACATAATTATTAGATGGTAGTAGTAGGAATTTTAAAAAATTATTATTTTTTGAAAAAAACTAAAAACTAAAAAATCGTCAATTTGACTTGGAGCCTCAAGCAATCATGTGGTACATGATTTTAAATATTTTTTAAAATATTTTTAAAAATATTTTCTTAATTTATTTTCATTGTTGCCAAAAGTTCAGTATTCCTATAAAGGCCTGAAGTTTTTCTAATGATTATATCTTTAAGGTGTATGATTAAAAAATGATAGTTAGAAAACAATCAATCTAATCACCTGCTATAAGCATTAGAATGTTGATATCAAGGATGAAACTTTTCATTGCTGCTATACTTCGAAGGACCAAGGGAGGTATGCCAACACCCACTGATCCTAAAGCCATCCATCTTAATTGATAATAAAGATATTGAAAGAATGACACTCCCAAAAGGATGCCTGAGACAATGGTCCAAGGAGATGGCCACTTTCTACCAGCTTTCCATTGTCCCCTTTGGTGCACACTAGCAACCATCCTTGCATCATTCAATGCTTTCACTGTTATACACATATTAATATGAATAGATTAGGGCCACACAAGTTAACTTAAGACCATCTTCAAAGGGAGTATCCATGCAATCATTCACATCAATTGTTGTCCAAAAACAAGTGTTGTGAGTAAAAAACAATATATAATATAATGTACACTAACCAAGTTGAATAGATGAGGCCAAAAATTGATCATGTAGGACAGTTACAGTCTTAGAGGTAACATTTACAGATACTTCTTCCACTCCAGGAATAGGCTCTAGTAATTTTTTAATGAGAGGAACTTCATTAGGGCAACAAATGCCCATAACATCAATAGTCGTCTTGCCTAGCCCTGTATTTATAGAGGCTTTTGGAATTGTCACCTTGGTGTCATGGTAGAGAGTTTCTTCTTTTTTAGAACAACATTGAGTTTGGATTTGATTTGTTGTTGGCTTACATTTGGATTTGTAAAAATGATGATTTGTTGCCTTTTTTTTGGATTTTTTCTCATTATAATTTGCTTGGGGTGATATCTCTATACTTGGTAAACTCTCATATCCTTGTTGTTTGGGGCTTTCATAACTAAAAATGTCAAGTAATTGCTTGGGGCGGCGTTTGAGCTTGCCAAGGGTTTCACCAACCTTAACTAGACGCCCATGTTCAATAAACTTCTCTAATCCTCCAATTTCATTCTTTTGTGCATGGCTAAGCATATATGAGCCATCCCTAAGAGGAACAAGGCAATCAAAGTGGTCTCCATGTGCAATTAGATCATGGCCACAAGTCTTAATGTCATTGTGATGGTCAATTTCATTTTGTACAAGCTTGCAAAAAGACCCTGAAACATCTTGAAGAATTGGCAATGCACAACCAGCATCTTCTAAACACTACAAAATCATAGCAAAGTTATTTTTTAGTCCCTTTAAAATCTTACAAGTAGTATTTTACATTTAATGTTCAACAAACATGTTTACAATGACAATGACATACAAAAAAACTATTTTTGATTGTAATGCAATTATCAAGTTTTCTATTAATCATTTGTTAATTTCAAATGCAATTGACACAATCAACTATATTGATTATCCTATGAGAGCATGTGACACTAGGTATACTATTTGTAATAAAATTGAATTATTACATGCTTAAATACTACTATATCATACAAAGATTTCAAAAAAATTCTTTTAGCAATTCTAATTTGACAACTTCATCAATTAGACAATCAATGTAATCAATTGTCTATTATTTAAGAAATGATTGGTATTCTTTGGAAATGAATGCTAATTAATTTAAACCATAATTACATACATTATCAAGTGCTAAAGGACTATTATAATAAACAAATATACTTTTCAATTTTAATGCCATGGTATTGAATTATAAATTGGTTCTTGAGCCAAAGATTGAATAAATGCCTACCTGCTCCAAGAAGATGTCCTCAGTGGTTTCTCCATGATGTACGTGGGCATGGACATGGTCAACCTCTTGAAGGCAACAAAATGCAAGGGGGTCCAAGCTAGCTTGGAGATCTTTTCGATGGTCAAGTACACATAGCTTGGCAGCCATAGCAATAGTGCTAAACTGAGGCGGCATTGATAAGTATGCAAAGCGTCCATTCTCCAAAACCATGTATTGGTCCCCAACACTATGTTTCTATTTTACAATTTCAACCACCAAAATCAATATCATTGCAGTTTGTTATCAATGCCACTTTCTTGAAGACAATTGCATTTGATTTTTTAACAAATAACAAAGACTCAAATACAAAACATGATTAAATTGATCCTCATAGCTCTTGGATTGTACTTTATTGACAATGTTGTTCATCTTTTAATTTAGGTTTTCACTCCATGTAATAATTAGGGTTATAAATTTTGAATATGTTGTTTCTTCACCAACCATATTGACAACTAAATTGATATTCTACACTACTTTGACAATTCAATCTCATGACTTTATATTATCACCACATTTAGACATACACAACTATATACTAATTATTAACTATGAAAAATAATCTTTCATACTATCCAAAACTTTTTAAAGTAGAGACTCTAGTTCTTGAAATAACCACCTCATGAGATCACATACCTGGCATTTAGATGGCAAAGAACTTGGTTCCAGCATAGGCAAAGGCATTGGAGCTATGACTTCAACCCCTGGCATGATTCAAATGTTTTCTTCCTAACAAGCCCTCTTATTTGTTTTCCCAAACCAATCCACTAACATCTTCATGTTTCTTTGAATGAAAAACAAACTTCCAATGTAACACAACTTTGGTGTTGTATTTCTTCAACAAAGACTTAAATATAGAAATTGATACCAATTATGAAAAGAACAAATTAATTCAAAGCTTTGTGAACATCCAAGTATTTTCATTCTCTAAAATGATAGTGAAACATCATTCAATATGGCCTAAACAAATTGACCTTTAAGAAATTGTCACCGTGTGGCAATGTTACGAGGATTGTTCAAAGAATGAACCAATAACATAATTGTTGAGATAAACCACAAAGGATTATATCTCTCCTATGACATCATCTATACAAGTATTATTATTGATGAGTTCAAAATTTTGCCTTGAATTGTTAATTCCTTCATAAATATGAATCCTAACTTGCTACATCTACAAAGAATGCATCAACAAGTATACTAATATCATTGAAAAACACCACCAACTATATATGTTTTTTTGGAACTCAATCAAATATTTATCAATTCCATCATATTGTCTTCAACACATAGGATACAACCTCAAGAAGTAGGGTATATAGCACAAAAGTAATGAAATCAATTAGCTACTTGGATGCCTTGTGTATTATAGAACATGGTAGTCTTACTTGGGCTCTTTCTACCACTATTATGATGTTAAACAATGGTGTAGTGTAAGCACCATTTGTAGTATAAGTTCCATTGATCGGTCAAAGTCTTATAGTTTATAAGAGGATCATTGGTTGTGCAAATAGAACTACCACATATAAGCACACCTTGCAACACATGAACTTATTACCTCTATAGTTCTTCATAAATTTTGATGATAATGATTCCATCAAAGATCATAGATTGAAGCAACAGTGCAATTGCAATATAAAACTTAAATCTAAAGTTGTGCATTACAAAGATTTAATTTCTTGGTCTAAAAACCTTAACACACATAGAACCCTACTATAATATCCACAACATTGGTAGTAATATTTGATAACATTAGATAAAGCACTGCAAACAATAGGTAAGGGTATAATATCATGAAATTATATAATGTGAAACATTTCTCAATTTATTGAGAATATGGCATGTGGAGTTATCTCAACAATTTCTAAGGTGTGTAATTGCAATTGATTGTCAATTTAACATTTGATGTGTAGTTCAAGTTGTCTATTCATTTGTTTTTATTATATTTGGATTTTTTCCTTGCCTTTTTGGTTTAAAGCTCATAGTTGCATTTAAGATTAGATGTTGGTATATATTCTTGGGATTGTATTGGTCACCAATGTTCTCATTTTGTATTTTTAATATAATTCTTTAAAGTATCTTTATTTTTTCACAATTCTTGTAGGAATGTCCTTGGTTGTGTACAAATGTCGAATTTTTTAATATGCAAACATTCTATGAGGTTTTTCTATGAGGTTTTTCTTTCATACATTTTAGAGTTTCTATTTTATTTTTCCTGAATTTCTTCTAGTTCTATGCAAACAGCCAAATTTGCATTAAAAATTTAAAACATCTCAAATTTAACCTATCCACATTTGAATATTTAAATTAAATTTAATTTAAACTTTTATTATTATTTCAAAGTTTCATTGAATATTTTGAGCATTTTGAGGTAATTTCATTAGTTCATGTAAAAGTTAACATGATCATCATTAGTTAAAGTTCCAATCATTTTAATTTAATTTTAATGATCAATTAAGTGCATATTTAGATGAAAATATTTTTATTTAAAAGTCTTCCTTATGAGTTTCCCAATGGATATTCTTTTGGTTTGTTTATTTGTTCATCAGAAGTTGTTTCAATTGAGATCTATAACTTATCTGAGTTGCGGATTGTAATTTTTAATATTTGTGTAACTTCTTTCTAGCACTTTTTTCTTGGGATAAGTCTCGGTCATTTTGTATTTTTTTGTTCAAAAGGTCTCTTGTTTTAGTGGTGTTGTAGGGTTCTTTTTTTAGCAAAAGTATATTTTTTCCCTTAACTTTCTGCTAATTGGAAATTAATGCTTGTCTTATTTGTCTTTAAAATTGATTTAATTGTTCATTGTTACATTCTTAAGCTCAAGATTTTGAAAGTATTTCACCTATATCTCTTGGTATTTGATAGAGATCATTGACATTCATAGTTGTTTGGCTTGGTTGAACCAAACAATTATCTCTAACTTGTTTTTGTCCTTTTAAATATGTATTTTTAGAGTTGTTTATCTCTTATTATATTTGTCTTATAGATATCTTTCAATCTTATTTTTCATAGTTTGCATTTTGATGAAGTGCAATTTCTTTAATAGTTAAATTATTTGTTCAAATAATTTGTTTATTGTCTTTTTATTGAAATTAGTTTTTAATTTTTTTGTAATTCTAATCAATCTTATTTTTTTGTTAATGAACCCCTACATTCTTAAGGCCTTTTCTGAACTTCATGGAGTTTGCTCAAAACTAAATAAAAAGCAAAAGTTTTAATAAATTCTATCAATTTTTTAGAAATTCTGACCTTACAAATTCAAACCTGATATAGTTTTGGACCTATAATCATGATTTAGGAATTTATAATCTTTATTACTAGTGAACCCTTGGGAGATCTCAAGAATTCTCAAAAAAAATTCAATTTTTTTTTCAATTTTTTTCTTTTTGTTGTGATTTTGTCACCTCCAAGAGGTCCATGAGGGTTTTAGAATTTGGAACCCTCAAAAAAAATTCAAAATCCTATTTTACAAAAAATTCTATTATTTTTATTATTATTTTTTTTCATGACTCTATCAACCCTTGAAAAAACCTCTCAATATGAAAGGTCCATTAGAGGATTTAAGGTTTGGAACTCCTAAAATTTTTTTTTCTTTGCAATTTTTTTCTTTGCAATTGTGTCACCCTAAGAAACTCTTTGGAAGGTCTAGGGTTTTGGATTCAAAAAAATTAAAAAATAATTTCCTTTTTCAATGTTTTTGGCAACTTCATTACCTCCATAAACTCCTTTTGATACTAAAAGAATGTTTGGGGGCTTCAGGGTTTGAGACTCTCAAAGAATTAATTAATTAGATGTTTTTTTACAACTTTGGCATCTTCAATACCCTTCTTGGTATTGAAAGATCCCTTATGGGTTTTGGGGCTTGGGACTCTCAAAAAAATAAAAATAAAAATAAAAAATAAAATATTCATTTTTAAAAATTTTAAATTTGCAACTTTGTCACCCCGAAAACTCATCTTGATACTGAGAGATCCCTTGCAGTTTTTGGAGTTTGGAATTTTCAAAATTAAAATTAAAATGAATTAATTTTAAAAAAATTCACAACTTCACTACCCTAAAAAAACATTTGGTATTGAGAACCCCCTTGCAGGGTTTGGGATTTGGGATTTAGGACTCTCAAAAATAAATTTACAAAAAATGATTTTTCCCCTTTATTGCGACTTTATAACTTCTTAACACCCTCTTTTGGTATTAAAAGATCCCTTGTGGAGTTTTGGATTTGAAAATTAAAAAAACAAAACTTGTTTGTTTTTGGTTAGTTGGCTGATTAGTTTCCATGACTTTGCCACTTTAAAAAACTCCTTGTAGGTTTTAGATTTTGAAACTTTGAAAACACTCTTTTTTCAAAAAAAAATTTGATGTATGAATGTACATCATGACTCTAATTTTTAGACAATCCTATAGGCACTAAAAAGTCACTCTGGGGAATTGGGGATTAAAACACTCTAAAAAGTTTGTGCGTACTATAAGATGGTTCCTATTGCATGAGCCCTCTATTTGTTGTACAAAATATTTGTTTTCCTTTAGAATCCTTTCAAAAGTTTGATTGTGAATAAATATTTTCACAAGGGAAAAAATGGGGCTTGAGGTGGGTTAAAATTGTCACCGGCTAGCGTGCCAAGCTAAACGTGGTGTGCATGTTGGTATAGTAATAGGTCCACAATCACAAAGCTGAAATTTTACTATAATAGTGAAATTTTGAAATGTATCTAATTTTTTCTTTGTTGGCCTAAAAAATTTCAAGTTTTTTTTTTCAATCAATGCTTTGGGCTCACAAAGTATATGCTTACAAATTTTAAGCTTGCATTTTATGCTCACAAACTAACATTGTTGATATTAGAAGCTTGTTTTTAAGTTTTAAAAAATCAATATTTGTAATGGATACCCTTGCACAAAATTGTCAATAGAATAATCATAAACATATTTTTTCAAAATTAGATTTGGAATGCTTCAATTAGACTTCAAAGGATATTCAACTAGAAAAAAATGCCCCAAATAGTGCATTAGTATAATTTTACATAACTTTGGAGTTTAGTTGACATCAAAATATGACACCTTAAGCATTTTGAGGTGAATGTTTTTAATTAGTGGATGTTTTAATTTAATGTTTTTTCACTTAAAGAAGCTACAATTTGGAGACTTTTGAGTGCATTGTATTGTTTTGGTTTTGAGTCTGCATTCAAATATTTGAAATTCATCCGGTAAATAGTTAATCAAGTTATCCATGGTATTTTAATAAATATTTGATTCAACCATTTCTTGATGTCAAAAACAAAATTGCAAACTCATATATATATATATATATATATATATATATATATATATATATATATATATATATATATATTGAAATCACATTGTAAGATTTTTATTTTATTTATTTGTAAATGTTACCCAGGGGGTGCACTACAAAGGAAGTTCATGGGTGAAGAGCGATCAAACCGTAACTACCCATTTCTACTTTTCTTAATTACTTTCTAATAAACTATAATTTCAATCTACAATTTTGAGCTTTGCTTAACAATGTCTATAGGTTTCTATTGCCAAAAATTTCAATCCTAAATAACATGTGATATATTGTCTGGAAAGGATTGAAAAATGAATTAAAATGGCATGTTTTTCAACTAAAATATTTATAGAGATCACATGAAGATGATTATTGTATCAATATTCAACCAAAATAAACTTTCAGTAGAAAGCTATTTTATAGAATTTTTTTTCATTTTTCAATTTTTTTTTCTTACATAATATAGGGGTGTGAAAGTTATTTTTAGCTTTATAGTGTATCTTTTTCCTTCTAAAGTTTGTAACTAATTATTATTAACATTTAAAAATACCAATAATTCAAAACATAAACTTTCAAAGTAGGAAAATCTATTCATATTTTTTTTTTAGAAAAAAAATAAAATTTTAGAATATAATATAGGGGTCCTAGGATTTGGTCGCTCCTCACCCTTGAACTTCCTTTGTAGTGCATCCCCCGAGAAATGTTATCTATAAATAGATTTATATCATTGCAAAAAGATTCTTTCTAGTTTTAGTAATTTAATTTCAACATTTCACAAACCATGTCATAAGAATGAATACTCAAGATCAATTACAAATATATCATATCCATGTGGTTAAATCTACTACTACATGAACCAATTTTTTCCAATAAAATTTAAAAATCCAAAATTTGAATTTCCTTCAAAAATTGATTATAGATTGAATATGTGAAATTTTTACAAGAAGTTTTATTTTACATTCAAAATGTTTAAGTTCTAATTATAAAAACTTTAAAATATTTTTAATTTACAAATTTATTCAAGATACTTTTTACAAATCAATTTTTGAACCGAAAAAGTTACTTTTTGAGGTCAAACATTCTTATACCCCTTTGAACTATTGTAAAAAAAGAATTTTGACTGAATCTAACCATACAAATATAAGAAAACTAACACAAGAATTATACAACAAAAATATGAATGAAAAAACAAAGATATTGTCGAATTGTTTGCATTCTTTCATTGTTCAAAAATTTGAACTTCTATTATTTTAAGAGATTAATTTTTATTGTGGTTACAATACATTTTGTTGAGGTTCCAAATTTAATTACTCAAGAATAACTGCATTAGGTTTTTAGAATGACCAATATGTCTTAAGGTAAGACAGCCCATTGCGGTCAAATGACCCATTGTGGTCGCCTAAGAAATGACCCATTGTGGTTTTTTTCCAGGATGTGGGATGTGGGTAACAATGCATGTCTTACATGACAGCAACGGAGTGAACACTGACCTCATTAGGAACTTATGAGTTTTCAGTGTGAAGTCCATTGTAAAAATTGACTTTTTTGGCCTTCTGTAATAGAAAATATTTTGACTGCATTAGGCAGTGAGATGAGCATTACAGATTCAGATTTTAGTGGTCTTAAGGTAGTCTACAGACTCCTTTGGGCTCAATGCTTCAAAAATTTCTAGCAAATTCATACTTTGTCAAAAAAAAATTAATTTCAATTGCATTTGCTATTTCTCACACTTGTACTAATGTAAGAAGAAAATTGAAAAATTTCAGCAACAAGATGATGCCAAACTCCTCATTCTGACCACAATGGGCTGGTTTACCTTATATGGACCTTCCAACCTTAATTCTTTAACCGCATTAGATGTTTTTGGGAGGGCACTAAAAGTCTATTTTAGGCTTGTTCCCCATGTTGTAAACTAGCCATTGTTGGCCCAATTTTTTTTTTAAATTAAATTTTTTTAAAAATATTTTTAAAAATTAAATTTCTTAAAAATATTTTAAAATGTTTTTGAAAAAAATAAATTAAATAAATAAAAATATTTTTTTGATGCAACAGAAGTTTTGCCACATCGAATTGTCATTGTAGCCAAGTTCCAATAGTCCAAGAACTCACGGAAACTTATGGCCTTGTTAAGGAGATGAATCTCATCTAATGTGAAAGGACTTATGACCATGAAAATGAGCTTCAAAATCCTTTTATTACATATATTTCCATTTTGTGATTATTTTTATTGCTTTTTTTCTATAAATGAAACAATATGTCTTTTTCAAGTCATGAATAATAAAACTTAGATTTTTTTTAAACAATTAAAATTATTGTGATTCTTTAAAGAAAAAAGTGAAGAAAATTCATATCAAATAGTTCTAAAAAAATTTTAAAATTCTAAGGGTGTATATAATAGTGTAGAACACCATGGAGTACTTACTATGTTTTTCTATAATTAAAAAGTTAGGAGGCTACATACAAACCAAAAGTTCAAATTGTAATAAAATATTCAATTTTAGAATTCTTTCAAATTTTCAAATTGGATTAGAAACTAAACTTCATTCATTTTACTTCATTAGTGAGCCTAAATTAAAGCAATATTGTTTTTATGATTCGAATTTCCATTAAGAATGAAGACCTTAAAGATTTCCAAATACACTACACAATGACAATGATCCTGGATTGAACATCTTTTTGTGTAGAAGAGTCAAAAATACCACAATGAGGGAATATCAAATTCCTTTCATTTAAATTGAATTCAAGCAATTCCCTCCCAAAAAAATTGATGAAAAGACACATAATGTCATTCAAAAGACACGTAATGTCTTCCCAAGCATTTCAAGATTAACCCTTCAAGATTTGGGTAAGTCTAAATCTAAACACAACACAATGTTTTTATATTTTTGTCATAGAAGGTGCATGCTTTGGAGTACATAATATCTACAAACATTTGTAATCATATTGAATTAGATCCAACGATACATGGCACTGCCAATTTAGATCATTATTGCACCACTTTCATGTCTTAGAAGCTATAAAAAAATGGTCATACATTCTTTAAGTATGGTGTTTTATTTGAACATGGCAACCACGGTTTAGGTGCTAAAATGACATCCAAATAAAAGATTATAATTGTTGGATTATCAATTAAATGGTGTATGTTTTGTTATATATAAATACATATTCTACAAGTCAAGTACAATATCATATATACCATGTGTACAATTCCCACAAGCCTTTGAGGATTAATCTACGACTTATATTTCGATCTCAAGCTTGAGATGAATTGAGAGTATTTTTCAATAATCAAATAAAATAAAAGAGCATAGCCATCAAACCAACAAAACAAAAAAAACACCATCAAAATAAGATACTTAATCCAAAGATATTTAATCCAACTTTAACCTTATTCCTACCTTATTTTTAAAGAAAGCGCTTAATCCACAGATCACTTTTGTCAATTGTAGTGTATTTTGGTCACTTTTTACTTTATACTCTTGATATGAATTTCAGCCATAATAATTATGTTTTTTGAATTTGAAACCTACTAATGAAATGAAACTTATTAAGTACAATTTCTACTCCAATTGTAAAATTTTTAAAATTCAATATTTTATTGCAATATGAACATTAGGCCTATAACCATGGTTATTTAATTTTCTAATTTTAGAATGATAAGGTAACTAACCATGATGTTATATACTAAAATATACGTGCATGGTGAAAAATTCAAATTTATTGAACATATTTTGTATATGATATGAATATTCTTCAAGTTTTTATTAAAGATTTTACAATAATTTGAAGTTTTTATGAACACATTTCTAAAACCTAGATATAATAAATTTCATTCATATTTAGTTGCAAAATGGCAACAAAGTAAAGGATTATGAGGCTTGAATCCATGGTACTTGCAAGATTAAGAGCATCCTCAATCTACTTTGTAAGAAGCCACAGCAACGGTAACTTTTGCATGGTTCCCAAAATGGCAACGGTAACTTTTGCGTGGTTCCCAAAATGGCAACGATAACTTTTGCGTGGTTCCCAAAATGGCAACGAAAACCCACCCCAATGCTAACGGCACTTCTCACGTTACCTTCCCGCGCGCAGCACTTTTTGACTCTTGCACGGCAAGAATTGTTCCTTTGTTGTGCCCTCCAAGTTCCTTTGCACCCTTTGGTCAACGAAATCATGGCAACAACAGAGTCTCAAAGGACACGAAAGGGAAAGAATTTTTCTAATGACGAAGAGCTTCAACTTTGTCGAGCACCTTCCACCATCGCAGTGTTGTAGGGTTCCAAATACCGTAGTAGCATTGAGGAGCTTAAGACGGAAAAAACCACATTGAAAAAAAGGGGACGGGAATAGAAACTGCATATACCGTTACAAGTGTCTTTTCGTGAGTGTAGCATTGAGGATGCTTTAAGGTAAACACACTTGAGGTAATTTACTCTAAAAAACAACCATTTAATGGTTGACCCACCTTTTTCATAATTTTTGTAGGCAGAAATATTTATAGATTGTTTTTCCAAGAGAGAGAAATAGATGCGGAACTTAACACAAATGGTTTTGGATTTTTCCAAGCATTTTGCAATTACTTATAAATTTCAAAAGATTTTGGGGCACATGCACCTCTCTTTGACCATAGGTCTCTCAAAATTCATCCACTTGCAACTTGTTAAGAAATGTGAGGAAATCAAAGACAATGATTGGCTTTTGCAATAAAAAAAACAAATTTTCCTCGATTCATTCAATGGCTGAAGTGGTCCATTTCAAGATTACCTCATCTCCATTCTCCAGCTAACAATAGGGACAATTTGAAGGAAGGGGCAGTTTCAAAGCAGACCACCTTAATTCAATCTCATGTACATTCATGCCAAGAGTGACATAAAAACCAAGGGTTGATTTTGGGTACACATGTAATAAGCACTTTGATACATCGTACTTTGTTCATGAGGTGTCCGAAAAATACAAGGTAGCACCGGTTACCTTGTGTTCCTTGCCCATGTTTTCAAATTGTCAACCGTTTTTTTTCCAATTCCACCGGCTAACTTTGAACTAGCCACCGTTTTTTCCCGAACACTCAGAATCCTTGCTACAACCTGCAGATTTAGATTACCACCTATGACTACCAGGACAATCACTGGCAAGGTGCCAGCATGTTGATGACTCAGGAAATCTATTCTAAACCCCGGAACACAACAGACCGCCAAGTCATGTAACGATTACGTAAATCAGTGTAGTTCACAGCAGCGCAATGCAATCAAAGTCTCAAAATATAGACAATTATTTACACGCAACTTCCTCAAAGTGGGGATTACAATGTTATAGCCCCAAAGTACAGTTTCAGACCTCCAGCATCATAGTGCATGTAGAGAACAGGATTACGCAAACGATGAAATCCAACTGCTCCAGAGTGTGAGTACACAAAACAGATAAGCACTCATCTGGGTGTACATTGAGAAGAACATCAACCAGTCTACATGAGACACACCAAGACTTTTAGCATATCGTTATATCTGATCCAAACTCAACCACCACATCCATAGTGGTCAGCACCCTCCACGCAGGGCAAGCACCAAGTGCAGCACAGATCCTCCCTCGATGTTGTAATCTCGGGCTGTTTTGTCATCGTTCATCTGCTTGCCGGCAAATATGAGCCTGTCCCCACATCATCAGCAACACGTCAGACGCCAAATATAATTAACGCAAGCGCAAAATCGCAATATCAACATTCACAAGATAGTAAAGTAGTCAATCTTCAATTCACGACTACAGACAAGGCCATCAATAATCCTCTTCAAAACCTAATACTCGGCATCTACTCCAACCCTAAGTGGACAGCGACAAAGAAAAGCAGCAGATGCACCGTACCTTTGCTGTACAGGAGGAATGCCCTCCTTCTCCTCCACACGCTCCTTAATGCGCTCAATAGAGTCATTAGGCTCGATGTCAATTTCGATTTCCTTCCCAGTCAGGGTCTTCACCTTGATCATTGTCCCGCCTCGGAGCCGGAGAACCAGGTGCAGAGTTGATTCCTTCTGAATATTGTAGTCAGCCAGTGTGCGCTCATCCTCCAACTGCTTACCAGCAAAGATGAGTCGCTGCTGATCGGGTGGAATCCCTTCCTTATCCTGCACCACACGTTATCACGTCACACAATTAGTTGCAGATCTCCGACATACAAACGTCATCAAAACCAGAATCACTTCTTTCAAATCCAAACACGATTCTACACATATTCGTACCACAAACCCAAAGATATTTCACTCACAGGTGCACTGCAGTCTAGTCAAAGGCTACCTGAACACAGACAGTAAAGCAACCAAAAAAATTACCAATATTAATTGCAAGCACAAGTACCTGAATCTTGGTCTTAACATTTTGGATAGAATCACTGCCTTCGACCTCAAGAGTGATAGTCTTCCCTGTCAACGTCTTCACAAATATCTGCATCTTGCCGACACAACCGACGTTCCTTTGGATTTAAACCCCGAGACCTTCACCCTAGGAGTCCAAACCACGAGCAAACAATAAGAAACGTTCTCGCAAACTCCGAGACTCCGAGACCTTCTGAATTGTCACGAAAATCCGCCCCCAAAAAACACAGACGCCCTTAGGGTTTCGGAGTGTGGACTCAAAAACTAGCGGACGAAAAAGAATGGAAAATAAGCTCTCTCCGAAAGCAAAGAAAATATGCAGCAGCAACAGAATCGTGTCAATTACACGCAACGAGAAGTCGAGCTGCGGGAATACCTGGGCGGAGCCAGTTGAATGCGATCACGGAGACAACGGTGAAATGAAGAAGATGGGGTGTACGATACGACTGAGAAGAAAGACAGACAGACAAGGCGATGCGGTTCACCCCTTTTAGCTTTATATAGCTCTGGCTCCCATTTGCCTTCTTTAGAGCATCGCCACCGAGGCGCAGTATACCGCACGGGCCAGCGACCCCCTAATGGGGACGGATGGAGCCATCCCTGTCCGTTCGCAACCGGACCTCCTCCCCTCCGACCTACCTGCTCCCTCCAGACCTACCTGATCCCTCCCGACCTACCTGCTCCCTTCGACCTTCTCAATTTCAAACTCCAGCGTGGAATTTCGTGTCCGTGGATTGGTTGGATAGGGACGGGCATCAATCAGGTATCAACCGGGTATCAACCGGGTATCAACAAGGTATCAGTCAAATGAATGGTTATCAATATCAGTAGGAGGGGTTCTTGGGATATGCGTGCCTTTGCTTTAATTTCTGTAAGTAAACGATGGGCTTCAGCCCTGAGTACTTTTGGATGGAAAATGAACAAGAGTGCCCAAATGCTGAGTAAGGAAGGGCAAGAACTAGGTGGCGTTTGCTTCCGATTTGGATAATGAACGTGGGTGCATTCATGGGACCGGTATTTCTGAGGTGATATCTTTGCAAAGGGACATGTTTTTGATCAAAATAAAATTCAATTCATCCCCAAAGTCCGAAATTTGGTCTCAGAAATTTAGAGTAGGAAGAAACCAATTTGGACATGCTTGTGCATCATATTGGATTTTGGCGTTGAGAAAAGAAAAGAAAAACACATGCCACTAAAAGTACCCTAATTTTTTTTTTTAATCCAAAATAATTATGGATGCATGTGCCATGTGTACTATTGCCATTTAATAAATGAGGTTGTTTGTTTTGTTTTACTTTTTTTTTTTTTTTTTTCTAGATTTCACAATCAAATTCAAGTGATTGGAATGATTGGAATGACCTTTCTAGTGACCTTTCTACTTTAAGATTGTCCTTTTAAAGAAGTAGGAAAACTTACGTGATGAAAATAGACATATACTAAAGAGGTATCGTCTATTATGAAGTTTGCCTTTTTACCATTTTATTATTCTATCTTGATTTTTTAAGAAAAAATAAATCCCTTTTTTAGAAAATTCCCACCCTCCCACCCATGATGGGGTTGGACGAAGTCGAAAAGATTTGATGGATCTTACTACATCTTTATCTTAGTGAGCATTAAGACTATTAATGTCTCAAAGCACCCATTTGCATTGAATCTTTGTAGGGTTCTAAAAAACAACATAATGAGACAGTTCAACCTTTGTTATTCAGAACAAGCAACATTAAACATTTGGGCTGGCACTTTGCTTTGAAAATAGACTAAAGAATTACACTGCATTTTGGCCAGCACTTTGATTTGAAAGTGGATTGAATAAATACACTCTAGTTCGGCTTGCACTTTACTTTGAAAATGGGCTAAATGATTACACTGCATTTTGGTCGGCACTTTACTTTGAAAATGGACTAAATGATTAAACTCTAGTTTGGCCGGCACTTTACTTTGAAAATGGGCTAAATGATTACATTGCATTTTGGCCGGCACTTTACTTTGAAAATGGGCTAAATAATTACAGTGCATTTTGGCCGGTACTTTGCACTAGTCAATTAAATGGTAATATTTTAGTGACCGTTCGAGCTTCTCTTGAATCGTTTTATGACCTTTCTAGTGACCTTTCTACTTTAAGATTGTCCTTTTAAAGAAGTAGGAAAACTTACGTGATGAAAATAGACATATACTAAAGAGGTATGGTCTATTATGAAGTTTGCCTTTTTACCATTTTATTATTCTATCTTGATTTTTTAAGAGAAAGGAGACCCCTTTTTTAGAAAATTCCCACCCTCTCACCCAGGATGGGGTTGGAGGAAGTCGAAAAGATTTGATGGATCTTACTACATCTTTATCTTAGTGAGCATTAAGACTATTAATGTCTCAAAGCACCCATTTGCATTGAATCTTTGTAGGGTTCTAAAAAACATTATAATGAGACAGTTCAACCTTTGTTATTCAGAACAAGCAACATTAAACATTTGGGCTGGCACTTTGCTTTGAAAATAGGCTAAAGAATTACACTGCATTTTGGCCAGCACTTTGATTTGAAAGTGGACTGAATAAATACACTCTAGTTTGGCCAGCACTTTACTTTGAAAATGGGCTAAATGATTACAGTGCATTTTGGCCAGCACTTTGATTTGAAAGTGGATTGAATAAATACACTCTAGTTTGGCCAGCACTTTACTTTGAAAATGGGCTAAAGAATTACACTGCATTTTGGCCAGCACTTTGATTTGAAAGTGGACTGAATAAATACACTCTAGTTTGGCCAGCACTTTACTTTGAAAATGGGCTAAATGATTACAGTGCATTTTGGCCAGCACTTTGATTTGAAAGTGGATTGAATAAATACACTCTAGTTTGGCCGGCACTTTACTTTGAAAATGGACTAAATGATTAAACTCTAGTTTGGCCGGCACTTTACTTTGAAAATGGGCTAAATGATTACACTGCATTTTGGCCAGAACTTTACTTTGAAGATGGGCTAAATAATTACACTGCATTTTGGCCGGTACTTTGCACTAGTCAATTAAATGGTAATATTTTAGTGACCGTTCCAGCTTCTCTTGAATCGTTTTATGACCTTTCTAGTGACCTTTCTACTTTAAGATTGTCCTTTTAAAGAAGTAGGAAAACTTACGTGATGAAAATAGACATATACTAAAGAGGTATGGTCTATTATGAAGTTTGCCTTTTTACCATTTTATTATTCTATCTTGATTTTTTAAGAAAAAATAAATCCCTTTTTTAGAAAATTCCCAGCCTCCCACCCATAATGGGGTTGGAGGAAGTCGAAAAGATTTGATGGAGCTTACTACATCTTTATCTTAGTAACCATTAGGACTATTAATGTCTCAAAGCACCCATCTGCATTGAATCCTTGTAGGGTTCTAAAAAACAACATAATGAGACAGTTCAACCTTTCTTATTCACAATAAGCAACATTAAACATTTAGGCTGGCACTTGACTTTGAAAATAGGCTAAAGAATTAGAGTGCATTTTGGCCAGCACTTTGATTTGAAAGTGGATTGAATAAATACACTCTAGTTTGGCCGGCACTTTACTTTGAAAATGGGCTAAATGATTACAGTCTAGTTTGGCCGGCACTTTACTTTGAAAATGGGCTAAATGATTACATTGCATTTTGGCCGGAACTTTACTTTGAAAATGGGCTAAATAATTACAGTGCATTTTGGCCGGTACTTTGCACTAGTCAATTAAATGGTAATATTTTAGTGACCTTTCCAACTTCTCTTGAATCGTTTTATGACCTTTCTAGTGACCTTTCTACTTTAAGATTGTCCTTTTAAAGAAGTAGGAAAACTTACGTGATGAAAATAGACATATACTAAAGAGGTATGGTCTATTTTGAAGTTTGCCTTTTTACCATTTTATTATTCTATCTTGATTTTTTAAGAGAAAGGAGACCCCTTTTTTAGAAAATTCCCACCCTCTCACCCATGATGGGGTTGGAGGAAGTCGAAAAGATTTGATGGATCTTACTACACTTTATCTTAGTGAGCATTAAGACAATTAATGTCTCAAAGCACCCATGTGCATTGAATCTTTGTAGGGTTCTAAAAAACAACATAATGAGACAGTTCAACCTTTGTTATTCAGAACAAGCAACATTAAACATTTGGGCTGGCACTTTGCTTTGAAAATAGACTAAATAATTAGACTGCATTTTGGCCAACACTTTGATTTGAAAGTAGATTGAATAAATACACTCTAGTTTGGCGGGGACTTTACTTTGAAAATGGGGTAAATGATTACACTCCATTTTGGCTGGCACTTTGCTTTGAAAATAGACTAAATAATTAGACTGCATTTTGGCCAACACTTTGATTTGAAAGTAGATTGAATAAATACACTCTAGTTTGGCGGGGACTTTACTTTGAAAATGGGGTAAATGATTACACTCCATTTTGGCTGGCACTTTGCTTTGAAAATAGACTAAATAATTAGACTGCATTTTGGCCAACACTTTGATTTGAAAGTAGATTGAATAAATACACTCTAGTTTGGCGGGGACTTTACTTTGAAAATGGGGTAAATGATTACACTCCATTTTGGCTGGCACTTTGCTTTGAAAATAGACTAAATAATTAGACTGCATTTTGGCCAGTACTTTGATTTGAAAGTGGATTGAATAAATACACTCTAGTTTGGCCGGCACTTTACTTTGAAAATGGGCTAAATGATTACACTGCATTTTGGTCGGCACTTTGCATTGGTTAATTAAATGGTAATATTTTAGTGACCGTTCCAGCTTCTCTTGAATCGTTTCAGCTTCTCTTGGCGATGAGCTTTCTAGCTGAGGCCTGGAATATATTTACGGAAGAAGCTGCATTATTATGACTAAGCAAACTAGATCGAGAAGAAGCTGCATTATAAGAGCATCCCCACCGCTTCTTCTCTATCCCTATGCGGATGTTGAAAGAGCAAATATGGGGATAGGGACGGAGAGTCCCCCACCCATTCTTCCCTATTCCTATGCGGATGTAGAAAGAACAAATATGGGGATAGGGACGGAGAGTCCCCCACCCATTCTTCCCTATAACTTGAACATTTCACCAAATTGAATGTAATAACCTTCATTGTTACTAGTTTTTCACCTCCCAAAAAAGTCTTGCTCCAAATCTGTCTAAAACATTCTTTTCAAAGAAGTTCAAATATTGAATTATTAAGCAATTATTTTCTTTTGAACTTATTGTAACTAAAATTAATTCAATTGAACTTATTTTAATTAAAAGTAATTCAATTGAACTTGTAACTTCATCAGTAATAATGGTGCTTTAATTAATAGGTTAATTAGTAGGTTAATTAGTAGGTTAACATCATATCACATGACCTCACCCTGAACCTTAACAAATACAAGATAACTTAACAACAAGAATTGGATGAAATGAAGGTTGGAAGCTCCAGATTGTATAATTACCTGTGACCAAGGTCAAGTATAGTCAGCAGGAGGGGCAAAAGCAGGCACTTTTCGTGAAAAACATGGATACAGGTTACCATATCCCACTTCCCTATCTGACGTGCTGTATAGGGAACTCAGCCCCCCGTCCCTAAATTTTTAGGGATAGGGAAGCCCGGTGGGGGGAGGTTCTTCCCTACCTAGATGTATTTCATTCGGATAGGGATAGGGAAGCCCCCCGGTGGGGATGCTCTAACGACTAGCAAACCAGAACGGGCAACGAGGCAAGCACTGTTGTATTTAGTTGAGGATTTAGCACCAGTCAAGTGACTGCTTGGGATGTGTTGCTTTTAGCTAAGGATTTAGCACTGGTCGATTGACTACTTGGGGTGTGTTGCTTTCGGCTAAGGATTTAGCACTAGTCGATTGACTGCTTCGGGTGTGCGGATTGGGAATCAATCTTGAGATGGCGACTTTTTCATGTTCCAATACAAGCTTCTATGTTTATGGAATAAGTCAAATCATTCTTTGTAGTATGTTTGGATTTTGGTGGTATGTTTGATTTGATCTCCTAGTGAAGATGATAACAAGTGCTTGCGAATTGTAGGCACCTCATGTACCTCAGTGACATTGCAATTTTTTGTCATGTTGTGGGATGGGCACATGTGAGGTTCATAGCCTCTGGGAGTTTTCTTCAAAAATTTCCAACACTCTGTACTACTTGCTCATGTTTGATGTTTTAGCTTTCTTTCATTTAGAATGAAAGGTGATAGATATTCTTAGGGCATACTTGTATGAGAAAATTTCTTCAATGAATGAAAGATTATAGTAATGATCTATATAGCTAAAGACCCTTTGTATAAAATAGTCTAATCTTGGCTTTGGCACTTATAAGCTTTCTTAGCCTTTGAAAATACTTGCCTTTTCAAAAACACAGAAATGGGATATACAAAAGATATGATTAGTTCTATGGAGAGCTTGAGTTTGATTCATGCAAGAATAGACAAAATGAGATTATTGCCCAATCATGGGATGTTCCAAAAAAAATTGTTTTGTTTTGTTTTGTTTGTTTGTTTGTCATGTTGAGATCTCCCAGATCGTGCATCCCTGGTTGCGTGCTTCATATCGTCGGAAAGCCCTCGGCAAGGAGGGGTGCACCGGCTTGGTTTCATGGTGTTCGGACATACGGTGTGAAAGTTATGCATTTTTGAGTTATTTTTGGTTCTAAAAAATTAGAAAATTACTTTTACTTATATTTGGTCACAATCTTGGTACCATCAAAAAGCTCTCGGCGAGGAAGGGTGCACCAGCTTGGTTTGGTGGCATTCAGACGCATGGTGTAAAAGTTATTAAATTTTGAAGTTCCTATGAACTAAAAAATTAGAAAATTAGTTTTACTTTTGTTTTGATTGTGGCAACAGCACGAGGCACACTAGTGTGCACTAATTATGGATGCATGTGCCATGTGTACTAGTATGTCCTATGCCACTGCCATAGTCAAAATTAAAGTAAACGTATTTTTAAAAAAAAATTATTCATAAAATTTTTGAAATTCAATAACTTTCACATTGTATGTCCGAACGCCACAAAACAAAGCCCATACACCCCTCTTTGTCGAGGGCTTTTTGACAAAACCAAGAACGCGAGTGGAGGACGCATGGTCTGGGAGGTCTCAATGTCACAAACAAATAAACAAAACAAAAACAAAAACAAACAGTCTATCTTAAGGTATAGAAGACTAGTGTGCCTTGTACCGTTGTCACAATGAAAAGTAAAAGTAATTTTCTCTAATTTTTTAGTTCATAAAAACTTCAAAATTCAATAACTTTCACACTATATGTTTGAATGCCACAAAACCAAGCGGGTGCACCCTTCCTCGCCGAGGGCTTTCCGACAGTACTAAGCATGCAATTGGGAGACACACAGTCCAAGAGATCTCAGCGTGACAAATAAACAAACAAAACAAACAGCTGAATTTAAGGTATAGATGGGTCACTAGTGTGCTTTGTGCCATTTCCATAGTCAAAACAAATATAGAAGTAATTTTTTAACTTTTTAGAACAAAAAATAACTCAAAAATGCATAACTTTCACAACGTATATCCGAACGCCACGACACCAAGTTGGTGCACCCCTCCTCACCAAGGGCTTTCCGATGGTACCAAGCACACGACCAAAGAATGTATGGTTTAGAAGATCTCAACGTGATAGACAAACAAAACAAAACAACCAAATTTAAGGTATAGATAGACTAGTGTGCCCTGTGCCGTTGCCACACTCAAAACAAAAATAAAAGTAATTTTCTTTAATTTTTTCGTTTATAAAAACTTCAAAATTCAATAATTTTCACACCATATGTTCAAATGCCATGAAACCAAGCCAATGCACCCCTCCTCGCCAAGGGCTTTCCGATGGTACCAAGCACACGACTGGGGGATGCATGGTCGAGGAGATTTCAATGTGACAAACAAACAAAACAAAACAAAACAAACAACCTAATTTAAGGTATAGACTAGTATGCCTTGTGCCATTGCTATAGTCAAAATTAAAGTAAAAGTATTTTTTAATTTTTTTAATTCATAAAAACTTTGAAATTCAATAACTTTCACACTGTACGTCTAAATGCCACAAAACAAAGCTCGTGCACCCCTCCTTGCAAAGGACTTTCTAATGGTACCAAGTATGGGACCAGGGGATGCACAATCCGGGAGATTTCAACGTGACAAACAAACAATCTTAAGGTATACTAGTGTGCCTTGTATCGTTGCCACAATCAAAACAAAAGTAAAAGTGATTTCTAATTTTTTCGATTAAAAAAATACTTCAAAATTCAATAACTTTCACATCATACATTAGAACACCATGAAACAAAGCTTGTACACCCCTTCTCGCCGAGCGCTTTCCGATGGTGCTAAGACTTTGACCAAAATAGAAGTAAAAGTATTTTTTAATTTTTTAGAACAAAAAATAGCTCAAAAATGCATAACTTTCATACCATATGTCCGAATGCTACGGAGCCAAGCCAATGCACCCCTCCTCGCCCAACGGTATCAAGCATGCGACCAAGGGACTCACAGTCCCAGAGATCTCAATGTGACAAACAAACAAAACAAACATCTTGATTTAATGTATAAATAGATTGCAAGAAACACTTGCTGTTTGGGGGTCAAAATAGGTGGGACCTCACAACATCCTCAATCTAAACCACAACATAATTGGCCCAATAAACAATTTAATGAATGTATGTGCTATTTGCATGATCTTTTTTTTACACTAAATTTTTTATAACTTCTATAATTTTTGTCCTTTAGTATCAACTAGTGTGCGATGTGCCATTGTTACAATCAAAACAAAAGTAAAACTAGTTTTCTAATTTTTTAAATAAAAAATAATTCAAAAATCCATAACTTTTCTATTATGAGTTGGAATGCCACAAAACCAAGCCTGTGCACCCTTCTTCGCCAAGAGCTTTCCAACAGTACCAAGATTGTGACCAAAATATAAGTAAAAGTAATTTTCTAATTTTTTAGAACCAAAAACAACTAAAAAATGCATAACTTTTACACTATACGTCCAAACACCACAAAACCAAGTCGGTGCACCCCTCTTCGCCAAGGGCTTTCCGACATTACCAAGCACGTGACCAAGGGACGCACGGTCTGGGAGATCTCAATGTGACAAACAAAACAAACAAATAGCTTGTCTTAAGGTATAGAAGACTAGTGTACCCTATGCTGTTGCCACAATCAAAACAAAAGTAAAAGTAATTTTCTAAGTTTTTTAGAACCAAAAACAACTCAAAAATGCATAACTTTCACACCATAAGTCCAAACACCACAAAACCAAGCTGGTGCATCCCTCCTCACCGAGGGCTTTCCAATGATACCAAGCACGTGTACCTTGTGCCGTTGCCACAGTCAAAACAAAAGTAAAACTAATTTTTTAATTTTTTTAGAACCAAAAACAACTTGAAAATGCATAACTTTTTCACCGGAAGTTGGAATGCCACAAAACCAAGCTTGTACACCCCTCCTCACCAAGAGCTTTCCGACGGTACCAAGATTGCAACCAAAATATAAGTAAAAGTAATTTTCTAATTTTTTAGAATGAAAAATAACTCAAAAATGCACAACTTTCACACTATACGTTTGAACGCTATGGAACCAAGCCAGTGCACCCCTCCTCGTTGAGGGCTTTTTGACAGTACCAAGCACGCGACTGGGGGACGCACAGTTCGGGAGATCTCAATGTGACAAACAAAACAAACAAAACAAAACAAACCACCTGTTTTAACGTATAGATTCGGTCTATTTTAGTTATTCAAATTTTGAATTTGAACATTTTTATGCTACCCATTTTTCAAATTGTGAGCAATTCAATGGATTTGAAAGAAAAGACTTTACTTTTAGTGTACCTTTTACTCATACAACAATTACAACTTAAATGATCATTTTGAAATTTGTATACCACTAAAATTAAGAATATATAAAATAAATTGTAGAAATTTTAATGTGTACATGAGCTACAATTTTTTAAATTAAAAAAATTATATTGCAAAGATTTAAGGAATAAACCCCTAAAAGACCATGAAAAATGGATGAACAAAAACATGTCTCAAGATGACAAAATCATTGTTTTTTCATCCTTATAAATAATTGTACATTCATTTGTGGGATTTTCACTTTTATTTAGTATAGATGTTATCAACTTTACTTTGCAAATCTTCTAGAGTTTAACAATTATAAATATATATTTGACCTCAAAAACTATTTTTCTTAATTCAAAAAAGGATCTTTTAAAAATGATTTAAATAAACAAATAAAATAAAATCTTAAAGATCACCATAAGTAGAACTTAAAATATTGAACTTTGAAGAAAATTATCTTGTGAAAATTACATTCAATCTATACTCAATTTTTGATTTCAAATTTTATTAAAAATATTAGTTAGTAGCAAAATTGATCAAACTGCAATGAATCTTATTTTAAGACTTTTGTATCAAATTATTCCTCTAAGTTGAATTTTGTGATGTCTTGTCACGTCTGGCCAAGACATCCAAAAATTCACGTTATGGCAGACATGCCAAAAACATAGTACATTATGTGTGACGTCGCACATTCAGCGTCAGACATCACAAAAAACATCAGTCAATGGGGTTTTTAGAAGTTGACATGTGGCTGCCACCTAAGCGCGGGAAAGCCAGAATGTCATTTTTTCATTCATTGCCCGTCTATAATGTGGCATCTGACATGTCACTAATGTGGCATGCCACGTCAATGATGAAAAAATTAGCTGACGTGGCATCCACAGACGCTGATGTGGCATTTTTTGAACTACCTTAACAATCTTTCTAGAATTTAATGATGTTTTTTGAGACATCAATGTGGGCGTCTGAGTGTCTTGAATAACATCAGGTGAAACAATTGTATGCTTTTCATCATGTCCCATCTGGATGTGTGGCATTTGTACAGGTGTACTTTTTAAAACATATGTGACATTCACATGTTTTTTTTAACATCAATAATGACATGAGGTATGTTTTTTTATATCATGTGGTATGTTGTAAAAGACATCATGTTGTCAAAGTAGCAATATGTTGTACACAATATAAAATATGCAATATATGGTATATCATATGCAATACGACATATAAAATATGCCATACAAAATATAATATATACAATATGCCATACAAAATACACCATATAATATATATACAACATGCCATGCAAAATACACCATACAATATACCATACACTTGTACACAATACATTGTATTTATCAAGTATATTGAAATACATCTCTATAATTTTGGAAATCATGACTACTCCATGGTGCTTAAGGGATTAAATTCCCTATTTTGAAATTATTCCAAAATAATTTTTTTGGCTAAAATTTGAGTGTGAATTAAGTGACACACAAATAAATAAAAATAAATACAAGATGAATTTTTGGCATCCAAACACTTCCATTGTTGTTGTTTTCCCATTTTTTTTTAGATATGATTGTTTGAAAAATCTAAATATAGACTCAAAGTATGAAAAACATTGTGTAAAAAAATTTGAAAGTTTCAATTATATAAAAGAAATATCAAGACTTTGTTTTGAAATTTTGAATTGAAAACAATTTTTCTTCCCTTAAGTTAAAACTACATGAGTTTCTATGACTAACTTATGAAAGCAAGTATGAAGGTCATGAAGCATTCACTTTAATAGATTTGTTAATATAATAAAGAATGATTTGGAATGAAGAGAAACCACAAGGAATAATTACTTCATGATGTCATTCAATTAGAAGAAAATTTCAAAGTTAAAAAAAAATTTAATTTGTGATTCTACTTTTGAAGTAATTTTAGCTTGAGAATACATGTGCCTAATTTATGTGATTTTGGATGTGCTTTTGATGATGGCATATATAGGTGCATCCATCCTATGCAATATAGAGATTCATCCATCTTGTTCCTTTCATAATTTTATAGCTCTGTGCCATTGGCATAGTCAAAACAAAAGTAAAAGTAATGTTCTAATTTTTTAGTTCATAAAAATTTCAAAATTCAATAACTTTCGCACCATACGTCCAAATGCCACGAAACCAAGGTGGTGCACCCCTCCTTGCCAAGGGCTTTCCGATAGTACCAAATACGCAACCGGAGGACGCATGGTCCAGGAGATCTCAACGTGACAAACAAACAATACAATACAAACAACCTAATTTAAGGTATAGATTTAGAATTTCATTCAACTATTCAACTAGTATTGGAAAAAACAGTTGCGTAGTTAGAATCTAATTTTTTTAGTGAGAATGAGAATGGAGACTTTGGAAGAATTGAGAAGCCAACCTTGCCATTGATAAAATGGAAGGGATACATTAACTTGCAATAGAAATTTCTTCACCCATACAGACACTAAGGTAAATCAACCTACGACAGATAGATTGACTGGTTTGCCTTGTTGACATATTTGAAATTTTTTAATTTTTTTCCATATATAGGCAAACATGAGAAATGAAGAAAATAGCTGAAATTTAATTTTTTTTTGACAAAGTATGAATTTGTTACAAATCTTTGAAGTGAATTGGCCAAATCTCAAAACAGTCTCTAGACTACCTCCAAAGCCATCAATAACTATACCCATGGTGGTCATCAAACCACCTAATGCAATTATAATATTTCCTAACATGGTTGAAATATTTTCTAACATGGATATGACATAAAGGAATAAAAAAAGAAAGTTTATGTAATGAATTACACTAGAAAGGTGCAAGTTCCTAAAACAGTCTTTAACATCTTCATCACCATCACGCAAAACATTGATTTCAATCATTAATCTACCTAATGAAGTCTTGTCTACATTAATTAGAAAAAAACTGACATAGATTGATAAAAAACTATAATGGGTTGTTTGACAGATGTTTGTATTAGGGAGTTTGCTTGTCATGGGCTACTTTATCTTAGTGCTTCTAAAAATGAAATTTGCAAATGAGCATCAAAAGGATTAAGGTGAAGGCACCCATTTCTAACCAACATCCCATCAACAATCAATAGGGTGCACGAGCCTCGGATTGAGCCAATTGACCATCAAAAGGACTAAGGTGAAGGCACCCATTTCTAACTAACATCCCATCAACAATCAATAGGGTGCACGAGCCTCGGATTGAGCCAACTGACCATCAAAAGGATTAAGGTGAAGGCACCCATTTCTAACTGACATCCCATCAACAATCAATAGGGTGCACGAGCCTCGGATTGAACCAATTGACCATCAAAAGGACTAAGGTGAAGGCACCCATTTCTAACCAACATCCCATCAACAATCAATAGGGTGCACGAGCCTCGGATTGAGCCAATTGACCATCAAAAGGACTAAGGTGAAGGCACCCATTTCTAACTAACATCCCATCAACAATCAATAGGGTGCACGAGCCTCGGATTGAGCCAACTGACCATCAAAAGGACTAAGGTGAAGGCACCCATTTCTAACCGACATCCCATCAACAATCAATAGGGTGCACGAGCCTCGGATTGAGCCAACTGACCATCAAAAGGACTAAGGTGAAGGCACCCATTTCTAACCGACATCCCATCAACAATCAATAGGGTGCACGAGCCTCGGATTGAGCCAACTGACCATCAAAAGGACTAAGGTGAAGGCACCCATTTCTAACCGACATCCCATCAACAATCAATACGGTGCAATATTTCAAACCAGGGTTAGAACAAATTTCTAAATGAAGCTTGGAATGTGCTTTTTTCTTCTTTTCAAGGTTTGGACTATTAAGTTCATGACACATGTCCCAAAATAGTGAGCAAGAAAGTAAGAAGCAATAAACAGGAAAGTAGTTCTTGAATGATTGGAATTAATAGAGTCTAAACATTGGCGATAGGTCCGGAGCACTTTTTGCCTCCCAAAATTTGTAGTAATTTCAGTTCAAGCAATAAAATTACCAAATTTTTTTGCAATCCTCGTCATTTCTATCAATGCAACTCTAAAAATATTGGCTTTACCTTCCACTACTCTAGATTATGTCTAGAATTGCTTAGGTTATGGGTGCCTTCACCTTAGTGATGGTTGGCGGCAGCAACAATCAGTTTTTCAATAAACTACTTTTTGGAAGGAGTAACTAGTGTCAGCTAAATGCAATAAATCAACTTCAATCTTGTTACACATATCTTTCGGATCCTCAACTGAATATTAGGATCAAATCTCTTCTTTACATAAAATTACATGACGGTCGTTGACGTGTTGTGTTCAAAGTAAATTTAATCATAATAGAAGTACTGCCGTTAGTAATGATGTTGAGTTGAGCTGGAATTATGATATGGTGAATCTCATCGATGTAACTTGAGGTTGCAGATATCTTGTGTTTGCAAATATCAAACGGAGCATGAATTAGTTTATAGCACCTCGATCTCACAATTGCTACAAACTTCCGTGCCTATAACAAACAATCTAAGACTCAAACTTGGGAAGAAGACAGGTGTTGAGCATATACATAGCAAGGCAGTACTTCGACTAGGCAGTATACCTTGAACAGAGCGTTGGCCAATAGATTTGAGACTTACTTACAAAGGAGTATCAAGATGGTGTATAATCAAAGTTTCGGCCAGAGATCAGCTTCAACTGCATGCATGTATGTTCTGCAGATGCCGTGAACTTTGATCGAAACGCCACAATTTCAACTGTTGGGAAGAAATTCTCTTATGTGGACAAGTGGAAGAGATTGTGGGAGCCAGATTTGGAAGCCATCGGAACAAACAATGGCTAGAACACAGATCCCATGAGAGTGGATCCCAAAGTACTACAATCATGGGTAAAGGAACATTGCGTGCACATGCTGCACTTTTGATAAAATCATCAATCCGAACGTTGCACATGGTTGCCCTGGGTCTTGTCATGAAATGCTAGCATATCGATGTGCTTATTTGAAGTAGCACACGATTGATGAGAAAACTATTATGTATGAGGACCCTACGGTTGCATGAAGGACTAATTTTTAAGATTTGCGTTGCATGATTTCGTAGAATGTACCTGGGCCTTTTGTGAAGCAACGCTTTCAGAGTCTTGAGAGGGTGATCACTATGCGGAAGCAGGACGATGGAAGAAATTGGAAAGTTGCATTTGCTTTTTTCGGAAAATACCCGATACGAAACCAAAGATGGGACCTATTTGCTAGGGATAAGAACCTCAAATCTGACAATGTCGTGGTGTTCGTGCTGGTGCGAGACTCCTGCTTCCACTTCACACTTTTTGATGCAGCCGACAACATCAACGAGAAGAGCACATCGATGGTGAACAACAACGACCCCACCGTGTAATGCAAGAAAGAATTTCCTGGTAGATCTTCTCATTATCAACCTTTTGTCAGCAATCTAGAAACAAAGCAACTTCAAAAGACGAAAAAGCGCCTGATTGCAGACCTTCTCAGTGCAGAATGGTTACCTAATTACAAGGAATTTGATGGTGCTGCTACTACTACTTTTCCTTGCCATGGATATTTGGAAACAACTCCAGCAAAAGAACAAACTACAACTACTACGTGTAAGATGAGAAAGCTTCAAAAGTTCGGAGAGGAGTTCAGAAACGACAACACCAACAAGAAGAGCACGTCGACGCTGAACAACGACACTACCGTGTTTTGTAAGAAAGAATTTCCAAACAACTCTTCCCAAGATCAGCCTTTTGTAAGCAATCTAGAAACAGAGTAGCTTTCGACAACGATGAAGCACTTTGTCATGGACCTTCTCGGTGCAAAATCAAATTACAAAGAATGTGATGGAGCTGCCACTAATATTCTTCCTTGCCATAATCATTTGGAATCAGTTCTAGCTAAGGAGCAAACTGTACTCCCTCCTTGTAAAGAAAGTAAGCAACAAAAATTCAGTAAGGATTTCGAAGCTCCCAGTCAAATCCGAAATCTGTCGACAAAAGTTGAAACCATTAGGGTCCAAGGTCCTCTTTCTAGAACACCAACGATTCCTTCGTATGCACCGAAACAAGCGATTGACAGTACCAAATCCAGCCAAGTCGCTCCATCGCCCTCTCCACGATTAGAGTCACTCAACCCTCTCGCTTTCACATTCAAGTCTTGAAGGAGGACGGTCACACCACTCGTAAGGCAGAGAGTAAGAAAATGCACTGTTTCATGATTGTTATGTCGATGACGCACACCTATCGTGACTTTCAACTGGTAAGCTCAATTGCAACGCCTTGTTGGTCAAGCTCTAAAATCCGATTGTCTTCAAGTAATTTCTCAAAATCAATTGCCTTGACCTATTCCTGAAGATCAAAATGCTTTCACCTAATTTGCAAAGATGAATTGCCTTGACTTACGTTCCAAAGATAAACTGCCTTGACCTAATTTCAAAAGAACGATTGCCGTGACTTAATTTCTTCGGACCATGAATTTGCAGGTCCTACCAGATTGGTTTGGAGTCGCATTGACCTTACCAGCGTCAAGCTGAAGTTTCTCGATGGTGAAGGACAATCCTAGGACATGTACAACAAGAAGAACGCCATGAACCAATTCGCGTTACACCGCAAGTACTGGGCTCTGTTTGCGCTTCATCATCTTCTGAAGGAAGGCGACGCATGCGTATTTGCCAAAAATGACAAATCATCTATTTGCATTGTCATCGTACATATCTTCCGCGTCGTGCCGATCGCCATGGAGGATGTATCTTTAGTCCATGCTCACAACGAAACGCTTAAAATCGGAGCACAATTGCAGTGAAATAAACCTAAATTAGGGATTCTATACAGTAAGTTAACATCTAACACGCTTGTTCAGAAGTTTTGTAACTTAATGTTGTTCTACAATGGCAAGCACCTCGCTCATAAGAAATTCCGCTCGACCATCGTGCAAAGCTGGCGAACAATCCTTCTTGACTATAAGCTTTGCTTGAAAGACAGAAATGTCTAAACCCTAAACATTCAATATCCAGGGTTCAAAAACATCATTGCTTTTGAAGCTCTATAGGTCTAGATATCTTTAAGTTATACAAATCTCAGCCATACAATCTTGTAGTGTATATGTTTTAGATGATATGTACAAAATTTGAAGTCATTTGGACATATAGATTGCAAGATCATAATGTTTTAGTGTCAAAAATAGATGCTGAAATTTTCCCCAAAACACATTTGGAGGTGAAATTTGTTTTCTAAACCTACTCAAATGAAAAAACTTTACACTACAAAATGATTCAAAACTAGTATACAAACACATTGGTGAATTTTTTTTTCATTGTCTAAAAAACAGCAAGAAAAATTGCAAAAAACGCATCTAAGGCTGAACCTCCTCCTCCTAGAATGCTTCTCACTCACTCATTACTTCTTGGATTGACATGATATTTTTGCCTCACAAACTTGACTAGTATGCACAACTTTTCCAAAAAAAATTATTGAAAATGGACTTTGTATGAAGAAGAAATAGGCCGCCAAAGTTCACTCTACTCCCAAAATGCCAAGATGTTGAACTTCGAATTGCTCCCAAACATTTACAACAACTTGGATTGACATGAAAATTTTACCACAATAACTAGACTTCAAGGGGAACAAAATCCAACAAATTTTATTGAAAATGAATGTTTTACGTAAGAGATCCAAGCCCCCAAAGTTGCAACCCTAAATGTAGTTTGGCGAACTCAAATTGAAGCTGTGAACTTCAATTGGCCCCCAAAAACTCAGTACATCTTGGATTGGTCTGAAATATTTGCCACACAAACTAGAGGGGAGAACACAACTTTTTCAACTCGTTTTATTGAATTTGGACCTTGGATGCAAAAGTTACAACACTTTGAACTGGACTTCAAATTGTGTAAGGACACTTTCTGCCCTCTTTGTCATTTTGGGGTTAAGGCATAGCTTTAGCTAGAAGAGAAGATAGTCATTCCTCAAACACGTACTTCGTTGGGTAGTGTTGAGCTTAGCTTTTATCAAATGTTGTATGTAAGGTAGCTGACCTATTTCCAACCACTTAAAGAATTAGGCATATTTGGAGTGAAGGTTTTTTTAGTGTGGAATTTTTTCCATGTACTGAAATAAAGTTTGGAAGGATTGTATGTTTTTCCAAAATTTTATCATACAAAATATAATTATTATGAATTTTTTAGTGAAAGATTCTCTTTGACTTGTAATGGTGATATAGACCTTTCAATTTCTGACCATAAGCTGATTGCAAAATCGACCAAGGGGCGGTTGCAATCTTGATAGCCTTACAACCAATTATAATGCGCCACAACTGCTTCTCAAACACCGCCATAGAAAGAAAGTACAACTTTATGGAAAAAAATAGCCTATAGATTGGAAATGGGATAATGGTTGGAAATGGGTCGGCTACTATATATGACCTCCACATATTATATTTGGGTCACATTTGACAAATGATACAAGTACAACATTATTTCCAATTTTTTGTGGTCTAGGAGATCTCAATGTCCCTTGCTCGTGTTCTTGGTACCGTTAGAAAGCTCTCAGTTGAGAGGGGCGGATGGGCTTGGTTTTGTGTTGTTTGAACCTATGGTGAGAAAGTTATTGAATTTTGAAGTTTTTATGAACTAAAAAATTAGATAATTACTTTAAGTTTCGTTTTTACTACAGGGCACACTACAGTACTGTAGTGAAACGTTCGGTTGAAAAGACATCCGACATTGCCTTGGTGGCCATTAATCCAAAAGTGCTGTGTGAACGGGGAAGTGGGTCCCGGGGTGACATTGGACCGAAAGTCCGAAGCCCTAAGTTAGGGTTTGGCGCTCTCAGCTCTGTCTGGGTACATACGAGCGCGGTCTGCTGCTCGAAGCTCTCTTTTGGAAGTCTGTGTGCAGCGCCGCCTGCCTCAGCACTTGGTCTCTCGTTTTCTCCTGTCACTTTGCAATTCTTTTCTTTTCCAATTTCTTTGAGTTTTTCAGGTTTCTTCTTATTTCCAATCAGCAATGGCGGAAACATTGGTGCCGCGCGGGACTCTCAAGGGTCACGCCAACTGGGTGACGGCCATCGCGTGCCCGTTGGACAACCCCGACCTCATCCTCTCTTCGTCTCGCGACAAGAGCATTATCGTCTGGAAGCTCAGTCGCGAGGAGGGCAACTATGGTTTCGCTCGCCGCAGGTTGACGGGGCACGCGCACTTCGTGCAGGACGTGGTGATCTCTTCCGATGGCCAGTTCGCGCTTTCGGGTTCGTGGGACGGCACTCTGCGTCTGTGGGACCTGAACACCGGCACTACGACCCGGCGTTTCATCGGCCACACCAAGGACGTGCTGAGCGTGGCGTTCTCCGTGGACAACCGGCAGATCGTGTCGGGGTCGCGCGACAAGACCATCAAGCTGTGGAACACTCTGGGCGAGTGCAAGTACACCATCCAGGACGTGGACGCGCACACCGGGTGGGTGAGCTGCGTGCGGTTCTCTCCGGTGACGGCGAACCCTATTATCGTGTCCGGCGGGTGGGACAAGGTGGTGAAGGTGTGGAACTTGACGAACTGCAAGATTCGCACCAACTTGGTGGGTCACACGGGGTACGTGAACACCGTGACGGTGTCGCCTGACGGTTCTTTGTGCGCCAGCGGCGGTAAGGACGGCGTGGCGATGCTTTGGGACTTGGCGGAGGGCAAGCGTCTGTACTCTCTGGACGCCGGCGACATCATCCACTCGCTGTGCTTCAGTCCTAACAGATACTGGCTGTGTGCCGCGACGCAGACGTGCATCAAGATCTGGGACTTGGAGAGCAAGAGCATCGTGGACGAGCTGCGTCCGGAGTTCTCGATCATGAGCAAGAAGGCTCAGATTCCTTACTGCGTGAGCTTGAACTGGAGCGCGGACGGCAGCACTTTGTACAGCGGTTACACGGATGGCCACATTCGGGTTTGGGCTGTGGGTCGCGCTTAAGTGCTTTGAACCCCTCGTCGTGGTTTTGACATATGCAAGGATGGCAGGTAATCCGTAGGAGGGATTGTCTTATGGATGTATGTGAGGTTGATTGGATTCAACATTTCGCTTGATGTGCTGGATCAGAGGAATGGAAATTTATTATTACATCTCAAGTGTGTTTGCAGGCGTTGTTTGGAGTCGTGGTTGCTGTGTGATAGACGATTGTAGCTTTGAATTAAGATTTTCTGAGGCTGTGTCCGCTGGGCTTTTTTGGTATATTTTATGTTTTGTTTCATTCTCTGCTTTTTGTGAAACATATATTGATGGAATTAGTCACATATCATAACCTTGCATCGCACGTTGTTTGCACTGTTGTGTTCAGAGCATCATGTAAGTGTTTGATGTTTTTTTTGGACTCGATCAATGGCTAGAGTTCTCAAGCCTTAGTTATCAATGTAGTCTCTCCTGGTCTATTGTGGCTCAGGAGCGTTTCACCTTCTGAGTGCAAGGCAGGGATTTTAATTCCATCGGCATTCCTGCAGCGAATAGTTTGAGTAGGCATTTATCTGAAAAGCGGGTCAGTGCTATTGCTTGCTTCAGCTGTCTTGTTGTGTAGGGCTCTCACATGTACACCGTGACTGTAAAATTCTGCAGAAGATTCGGCGATGACTAGTGAGAACTGCTCTGAATACCCTTAGAACGCCTGGGTTTACAAGTGAGGACTGGACATTTGAAACATGCCTTAACTCGATCAACAAGTTTTTATGAGATTGCTCCACTGTCTCTTCTCAAACAAACGCTCAATCCTTTCTATTGCTTATTTCCTTTATTTCACTGGGTTTTAAACATGATTCGAAATGTTTAAGAGTGGGACAATCATGACGAAACGGTTTAGCTTGACATTGTGCCACTTCGGATGAATTTGCAGTTGGTGAGACTAGGAAGCTTCAACAAGCTGGTGAACTTGGGCTGGGAAGCTGTTATCGCTCACACGCCATTGCCGTGCTACTTTCTTTGAATGCTCCAAATAGATCCTATAATGTTTTTATTTCCTATCCAATTGGATAGGTTCCCTGGTTCGTAAAGAAAATAGAAGTGCTGTGGGAAAACAGGTGACATGAGTATCGAGTATCGTCAGAGATATATCCGGTGATGTGCACATCAAATGAACCGTCAGTGGAAACGCAATGATTCTTTCTCTCAAGCTGCAAACCAAACCCGTAGCGGACAATTGTCTTGCATATTGATGCTCATTCCTTCTCTGATTTGTCCCAACAAGTTCTTAACCCGTAAAGGAACCGGCGTTTTTTGGTACGTCACTCGAAAATGAGAATTGAAACTTGCTTTTGAAACTTCAACCGAACCAAACTGAAGTAATTTATGGTAACAGAATGTGGAAAAAACTTCTTTTCATTCTTGCGAAACAGGGTCAGTGGACTTTGGGCCCTTTTGGAGTATAATTTTTGCACTTACATATGTATAAAAATGTCCAGAAATTTTCACTGTGTACATTGCAAGATATTAGTGGAAGTAACAAAAACATTTTTTTTCTGTGAAAAAACTAGGGTACACTTACATGAGGATTTTGAATATGTATAAAAATGTCCAGAAATTTTCACTGTGTACATTGCAAGATATTAGTGGAAGTAACAAAAACATTTTTTTTCTGTGAAAAAACTAGGGTACACTTACATGAGGATTTTGAATATGTATAAAAATGTCCAGAAATTTTCACTGTGTACATTGCAAGATATTAGTGGAAGTAACAAAAACATTTTTTTTCTGTGAAAAAACTAGGGTACACTTACATGAGGATTTTGAATATGTATAAAAATGTCCAGAAATTTTCACTGTGTACATTGCAAGATATTAGCGGTTGAAGTAACAAAAACATTTTTTTTCTACTGTGTACATTGCAAGATATTAGCGGTTGAAGTAACAAAAACATTTTTTTTCTGTGAAAAAACTAGGCAGCTGCACTTCACAATCAGATTATTATTGAAAAATGTCATGAAAAAATGTCCAAAATGGTAGTTACTTTTTGGATTCATTCTTCAAGTCAAGTTTGGTGCATGCTTGAAAATTTTCAGACCATTTGGAATGGAACAACATATAGAAAAAAAATAGAAAGTAGAAAGAAGTAGATAATGATTCAAAATATTAAATTGTTAACAATTTATTTATGGAATTGAAAAATGTCAATCCCAGTGGCTGTAATGTTGTAATAAACAATCTACATCCTATGATTTGATTTTTTTTCAATTTTTTTCAAAATTGAGTTAAATAAAGGACTTCAAAGTTTATTTTAGAGTATAGATTCCATAACTACTTGCAAACTATCCACAACTAAAACTCCTCGTAACTTTCATCTCATTAATCAAAATGAAGTGTTCAAAGATTTTAATGTATAAATAAATCTAGAGAACCAATCTCAAATTTCTATTTTTTTTAAAAGCGATTATCAAAGAAGCTTTTTTACTTGTTTGGATTGCCTACCAAATATTGTAAATTACATATCATACAATAACTTTTTAATCATGTACTAGTCAAAAGTTATGAAAATTGTTGGGCGCGCCTTAAAGTTGTTCCTCGGAAAAATGTTGTGTGAAAATTTCAGCAAAAAATAGTAAAAATTTTGTTTGTAGTGAGTTGCCCCAAATTGCTATATTGCCAAAAAAAATGCCATTTGGGCCTTCCTTTAGGGGTTAAGTGAATTGGCTAAACACTATTCATTTTTTGATGATTTCTTGTGCAGTGAAGAAATTTATTTTTTTGAAATTTGAAGAAAGTTTGAAATCCAAACAATGAAAAGTTAGAGTCAAACATTTGGAATATGTGGAAATTTTTTAAAAAGATATTTGACTTCAAAGATTACAAAAGTCAAAAGAAAATGTTTTTCTTGAAACCACTCCAACATAGCAAACAAAGTTTGAATCCTCATAGAATAAGATTTAAGGGTTAATTTATTTTTGGAGGGGGGGCATTTGTATGCCATATTTTATTAGTTACATACATGCTAAATTTCAAGAGTTGATGAGCTTTTTTGCAAAAGATTCTTGAGAGATTTTCAAATTGCCCGAATTGCCCTTAATATTCAAGGTAATATAACTTTTTATTCAAGCACCTAATTAAGAAAATATTAATTTTTTTACAAAGGAGGTACATTTATACACATTGTGTTCCAATTTTATGAACATCCAACCCAAAGTAACTTTGTAGGAACCTATCCAAGATTTCTTGCCTATGTTGAACAAACACTTGGTCCTTTTTATGGGTTAATCCTTAAACAATGCTGCAACCATTTTTTAGCCGATGAATGATAAGGAATCTATTTGTGTAGGATAGAAGTGCAATTGTTCAACATTAGAATTTTGTGCAAAAGGGGGAAATCATGCTACAAGGGAATTCGTGGATTAATCATCTTCTTCTTTTGAAAAATCAATATTACAATAGTAAGGGAATATTCAATTTTATTCACTTAAAATGAACTTCAACAACTCCCCCCTTCAAATTGGATGAAATTTTTTTCCCCATCCTACAACCCTCCTAAAATGATCCAAAGGATCGAACTATTGTTTATAGTCATTAGGAAAAGTTTCAAACTTGAAAAGGCAGTCAATTTCTAATTTCCAACACCTTGGTGGTGCAAGTATAGAAAAAAAAATTTAATATTTTTTTAATAAGAAGATATTTTTGAAAATAAATTTGAAAAAAAAAATCAATCTAACATGGTACTGACGTGGCACAAATATATATCTCTGAAACTGGCTCAGAAAGCATGCTTGTAAGGGAAGAAAGACCCTATGCAAAAATGGATGGACCTAAAGACATTTTACTTTTCTTGGGAGAAAGAAAAATGAGGAATACAATAGTGCACATTTTAATTTTAATTTTCTGACTTGGAATGAATAAGATATGATTTTTTAAAGTCAAAAGTGCCTAGGTCCCTATTAATGCTCATAGATACAATTGTAATGAAGCAAAACATGCCTTTGAATGGAGCCAATGAGTCTAAAAATGATCCACTGTATGTTTCCATTCAATTCACTCCCCATTATAAATCAAAATTTTATTGCAACTTCTAAATGTCCCAATGTCCTCACATAGTTTCAAGTCCAATTCAAAGTGCTATAACTTTTGCATCCAATGTCCAAATTCAAAAAAATTTGTTGGAAAATTTTCACTCTCTCTTCTAGTTTATTTGGTAAATTTTTCAAATCAATCCAAGATGTACTTATTTTTTGGAAACCAATCAAAGTTCATAGGTTCAATTTGAGTACACCAAACTGTATTTGATGGCTACAACATCATGGGCTTGTATCTCCTTCATCCAATGTTTGTTTTCAATTAAAATTTGTTGGGTTATCTTCCCCTTGCACTCTAGTTATAGTGGTAAAATTGAATGTTTGGGAGCAATTCGAAGTTCAAAATCTCAACACTTTTGGATTATAGTGAACTTTGGCGGCTTGTTTCTTCTTCATATAGTGTCCAATTCCAATAAATTTTATTGAAAAAGTTTCCCATACTAGTCTAGTTTTTGTGGCTAAAATTTCATATCAATCCAAGAATTTATGATTGACTAGCAATTGTTTTAGCAAAAGGAGGTTCAGCCATAGACATGGTTTTTGCAACTTTTTTGCCATTCCAAATCCATTTTGCTAGACCTCACCAAATTAAAGACTTTATTATGAGCAAAAATCACATATGATAGTGACCCATGTTACTTGTTCAATAGTCTAAAACCACACACATGAAATGGTAGTTTTTCACCATACAAAGTCACTTCCATTTATACATCCTTGTACATTGTTTTAAACACTTTTGTAAGGTGGAGGCACCCATCACCAACCAGTGCCCCACATGCAATCAATAGGGTGTTTCAAATCTAGGAGAGACAGTGGGACTCATTTGCATTAATTTCAAATTCAAAGAAACTGGGCGTTGTAACCAATGTGGTCCCAATACTCCTACAAAACTTGTGCCTCCTTTTATGTGCCAAAGTTACCTACAAGTACTCTCTCCCAGTGATCAATTTTGTAAGACTCTAAACATTGGACATGGGTCGAGCCTAGCTTCAGGCTTTCATAACTCATAGTAATTTCAATTCAAGCTATACATCCACCAAACTTCCCACTACATCGCCATTTCTATCTTTACACTTCAGTAAACATTTGCTTCACCGAATACTTCTACAAATCATATCCACCACAGCTTAAGTTATTAGTTATGGGTGGCTTCACTTTAGGGGCCATTCTTGATGCCTGAGCGGTTTTTGAGCCCTTTCTCCTATATTGATTGGAGTTCTTTTATGCACGATTTTTTGCCACTTGGCTACAACCAAATGATCTTTGGCTATTTTTTTTTGTAATGGAAATTTTAAGGGGCGAATAGCCAGATCACTGCTGCATTTAAAAGATTAATAGCCAAATTTCACCTAGGTAATATAGGTATCACCAAGTATTACATGAGTAACAAAGAACCAATTGTCTCCTTCTCAAAAATGAAAAACAAACAAACACTGATACTGATGCACCGAATCCCGACAGAATGCTCGAATTTTCGACAGAATGCTCGAATTTTCGACAGAGTGCACCGAAATCCCGACAGAGCGCACCGAAATTTCGACAGAATGCACGAAATCCTGATAGACTGCACCGAAATACCGACAGAGCGCACCGAAATTTCGACAGAGCGCACGAAATTTCGACAGAATGCACCGAAATACCGACTGAGTGCACGAGAAAGCTTTCAGTATCATAACGTTTCAGTAACTTAGTCTACGCGCCTCTGCCATGGATCGCTTCCTATCGTACAGTACAGTCTCGAAGCTCCGGTATTCCAAAGGGCAGGCAGTCGCCGCGAAGTTGCAATACCGACGGACGTACCGCGAGCGAGAGCCGAGGGACTGAGGGAGCTCTTATTCCGGTCAGTCTGCTCCGCTTTCCTTCCGGACTCTCGGAGGCAGCAGTACTTAAAGGTACCGGAGAGCATCTCTTCTTCTTCAACTCCGTCTGCCCACCAGCAACTAGCTCGTACGGAGTACCACCGAAATCAAGTTATTTATAGTGTGGTCTACATTATTTTCATTTCTCTCACAAGGCCACAGGCTACAGTAGAACTTCTAGAAAAGAGAGACGGACTGGGTCTCATGATTCAAGGAGGACGCTGCAGACTGCAGTGGTCTCATGGATGATGAATTGATGACTTCATTGTTGACTGTAGAAAAAAAGTGAATGGGTCTATTGGTCCAATCATGGGAGAGTTTGGATGACTACCTTGGTCAAAGGGGGGGGGAGTCCATTATATGGTTAACCCTGTAAGGACGGGTTGGTCTCCGCAGAAATCATCATTTTTCAAAACCGTGAGGAATCAATCGCTTAAAAAAATGGAAAAATACTCATTGGAAGTCAAACTAATGGTAGAAGATGTTTCCTTTTCTCAACCAAACTCTAAAGATGAATAGTTACGTTCCTATCCTTTACAGAAGAATTCTCTGTCATCCATCGGATAGTGACTGTCCGCGGTAGCGTTATAGGGTTAACCCTTAACCTTGAAGGGATGACGGGTTGACTTTGGAAAATCATTATTTTTTTATGACCGTGCAAAGCATTGGCTTAAAAAATTTATAAAAGCATTTCATTGCAAGACAAACTACTGTAGAAGACCTCCCCCTTTTCTTGCAAAATGAAGAGGATGAATAGTTGCACTTCTGCCCTATATAGACAGATCCTTTGTCATCCATCCATCGGACGCAAAATGTCCACCTCAACGTTTAAGGGCTAAAGGACAACAGGGTGACCTTGGAAATCATCAATTTTCATGACAGTATGAATCATTGGCTTAAAGTACTCATTAAAAGTCAAAGTAATGTAGAAGATCTCTCCTTTTCACACAAAATTTTGAGGATGAATAGTTGCACTTCTATCCTACAGTAGAAGATTCTCTGTCATCCATCGGACACCAAACACCTACCTTGACATTTGAGGGTTAAGGTAGTCTATTGCAAAACTGCCCCTCTCCTTTAAATTGCCCCTATCATTAGCTGTAGAATGGAGATGAGGTGATTGTTAAATGGATCACCTTAGCAATTGAATGAATTGAGGAAAAATTGATTTTCTATTGCAAGAGCCAATTGTTGTCTTTGATTTTCGGACATCTTTGCAAGTATATAGATATTGGAAGACCTATGGTCACAAATAGGTGCCTATGCCCCAAATCTTTGGAAATTTATAAGTAACTTGAAATTGCTTGGAAAAATACAAAACCACTTGTATTAGGTTCCACATCTATTTTTATTTCTCTAAAAAATGATCTAAAAACATTTTTGTCAATGGAAACCTATGAAAAAGGTGAACTGGCCTTTAAATGGTTGCTTTTAGAGCATAGGCTACTTTACATTAGGAGGGACAAAGTTTGAGAAGTTTTGGAAAATTTGGAGCTTCTATAGGGCAACTTGACTATTGGTCTAGAGTCAAATAACTTTGTAGAGGCCCCAAATTTTCTCCAATACCATTGTGCACCCATGCAATGCAATGCATGTATGAAACATGCAAAATGTGGATGATAACTCATTTGTTCATGCAAGAGTATATATATTCATCCATTCAAATATCAAAGATCTATGACCAAATTTCAAAATTGCTTAAAGAAAGATGTAAGGTGGAAGGAGATGAGTTTATGTGTTGGAGGGTTGTGAGTATTAGAAACACTGCTTTGGTCTCATAATTTTTTTGGTTGACTTTTGCAGTTATAGTGAAACAAAATTGGCTATACCTAGGTGATGACCATGGTTTCTTAGTGTTAGGAAGATACTAGTTCACGCTCATGTGAATATAATAAACCTTTTAATAAACCTTATTCTATGAAGTAACAAACCTCTCTTATGTAATATTGATAGCCGGTCTTCAGTTGAGCTACATAAAACATACAATAATAAGTGAGTGTTGTGCAACCACAGTCTAAATGTGCGAGAGCGAGGAAGGTGTTGTCCTATGATTCAAGCATCTATGTGTGCAATGTGTCTAATGTTTTTTGTTTGCACAATACAATATGAAAAATTAATACAATGACCCTCTCTAATTCTAATAACCTGGTCCCGGTCCCCTGGCCTCCTTGCTTTATAGAAGTTCTACTGTAAAGAGAATGTTGAAGGTGATTCTAACTAACTATGCCACAGTGACGTAGGTACTGAATAATGAAAAGAAAACTACGAGCTACTCAAGTCACTCAAAGGAGTAGCGTCGGCAGCAAAAACCGAGGATCCTTCAGTGTGGTAAGGTGAGAGATCTCTTCATGTCTTCCACAATGGTTGCCTGTCAACTCGGCAATCAGCACAGCTAACATCCCAAAGGCAGAAAATCCACAATTTTGAACTGACAAGAAGATGCTCATCGATACCCGGCCCAATCTCCACTGAAGTGTGCTCAAGCTTTGACTGACAATAAACGTTGCCAGGATCACCCTCTGAATACCAAGAATTCACGGCTTGAAAATGAGTCAAAATTTCAGACATGAGAACCATACTTTATATCTCCTGAATCGGTGAAGAACATCGCACGAGCTAGTTCAACAGTAATAATATACTCAGACAAACGATCGAAAGCCCCGATAGGAGCTACCCAAAACTGCTTTCGAAACAGGAGACCCAATCTGGGCGTCGTAGTCCTGTCGGGGTTATGTACAGCAATCATCAGCCTGAATGTACACTGGGAAAAAACATTGAGGCTCTAGTCCATCAGGCATAATCCGAAGAGCATCTGCACATTTGGAGCCTAATCTTGATGGAGAGAGCAATGTGCTCCGAAAACTTGTCTCTGGCCAATCTTGTGGAGAATGCGTGACTCGACATCTTTTGTATAGTGTATACATCCCTTCACCTTCAACGTCAGCTAGATGGGGGTAAGTTCGCATTACGATTCTGATTCCAATTCGCCATGCTTGCTTGGTTCAAGCGAAGGACCAGAGCTGCATATCGTGATGCATCGCGGAACAATCGGCAGCAGCATCGTCAAATTCCTCCAATGTTGGCCATGAAAACAAGGGTAGATCCAATTGTTCCAAAAATTCGCTCAAAGGGTCCACCGGAGCTTCTTCAAGCGTACCCACCTCATCGAACTCTTTGTGGACCCAATTCTCCATATTGCTGGACTTAGAGCATTCGGGCTCCGGCACAGCGCAACTGGAACTGCCATCACCATTTTCATAATTGGCACCATCACCACAGTAAAATTCGCGATCAGTGGTGACGTCCAGAAGAGCCTCGTGAGATTCCTCGCGAGGATGTGGGAGCTCGGGTGCGGCAGCCATGGCCAGGGGAGCAGCTGCGGGGACCGACGCCGTGGCCGCGGCGAGCGCCACTGCTTGTATTTCCTTGGGCGAGGAGCTGCTTTGAGGAATCACGAACGAAGGAATGGAGTCCGGGAAGTTCACTTCGGGAGCGGAGGCGCCCTTCAAGCACACCACGGCGGCGTCGTAGGCACGCGCGGCCATTTCCGCCGTGGCGAACGAGCCCAGCCAGATGCGCGTCTTGGTCACGGGGTCTCGAATTTCCGTCACCCATTTCCCCCAAACCCGCATTCGCACGCCCTTGTAAGGCGCAGCATTCGCAGGGGAGGACAGCCCGCACGACGATTTTCGTTTGGCAATCGAGGACGAGCGATTGAGCTGTAGGTAGCGTCCGCCTCGTTGCACTCTCAGCGAACTGGATTTTCTCTTGTCCACCATCGCAACCTCAACCTCCAATTCCTCGCGAATTGAATCAAAAAACCCAGCAGCACACCCACAAACCAGCACTCGAATTGTTCAATCGCCAGTTTCCGTGAAATCCAACTTGAATCCCCAATTCAACCCAGAACCTGAATTGTTCCGTGGCTGGATTCCGTGAACTGAATCCCCAAACCAGAACTCGAATTGGTCGGTGGGCCAATTCCTAGAATTCTACATTGACACCTCAAACCAGAACTCCAATTGTTCAATTGTTCAGATTCCGTGCCTTCTCATCAAATCGCAAGAGCCTCAGCTCCATCGAAGGAATGGAATGTCGCTGCGGGGGTGGGTGGGTGGGTATAACAACCTGCACATCTCCATGCCCCGAGAGACCGACTGCGAGCGGTTCATCCTGCTGCGAAGGTGGGTGGGTCCCGAGTCCCGACGCGCAGGCAGTGAGTGAGGCCAATTCCATAGAACACGGAAGCAGATGGAATTAGGAGCACGTGCTTCTTTAGGCAAGCCCTCCTGGCGCTCTGTAAGCAAACCCTCCTGCCCCTGTTTGCGACTGTTTGCGACATGTCACACTGTCCTTTCGCCCCTTTCTCTTTCCGTGGCTTGGTCCGTTCACACGGGTTATCGGTTGTTTCTTCAAGGACGATCGGCCCGCGCACAGCGCGCAGCGCTCACTGGCTCGTCAGGCAGTCGGGAGAGGAGCCGAAGCTTCAACCCGGGCACCCCAAGTGCAAGTACTGTACTGTGCCTGTGTGCCGGTACCGGAGGTTTTCGTTCTCTCCGTGTGGTGGCTTTAGAAGGAGTGAAGGCGGTTTAGTGTTCCTTTCTTTTTTCTTTTTTTTACTAGTATGCCCTGTGCGAGTGTCAAAATGAAATATATAATAGTAAAAGTAATCTTCTAATTCATCAAAAACTTTGAAATTTAGTATATTTTTTTATTGTGAGTCGAAATACCATGAAACAAAGTTTGCGCACCCCTCCAATGGTGCCAACAATGTGACCGAGGAACACACGGGTTAGGAAATCTCAACGTAACAAATAAATGTAAAGAAACGGTCTAACTTAGAATATGGATGTTGGTATTACTTGCTTGTAGTGGATACACAACATTAGGAAAAAAAAAAAAATCCTCCAAGGCGTTGTTTTCCTTTCAAGAGTTCCCCTTAAGGGAACTGACAACCCCTACAGCCACTATTCATAATCAATGATGAACAATGGCCACAATATTTTTTTTGAAAAAATAATATTAAAATAGTATTAAAATAGTATTGAAATAGTATAAAAAATAATATTAAAATAATATTGAAATAGTATTAAAATAGTTAAAAAGAATAATTTATTTATTTTTAATTCAAAAGTTTTAAAATATTCTTTATTTAATTATCTTTTTTAATTTAATTTTTTAATTTAATTTTTAAAAGAGCAATCTGATATGGACACACTCAAGCTACATCAAATTCCAAAATTTTATGATTTTGTATTTATTTTAATATTACCAATTTTTTCAATATTATTTCAATCATTGAATTGAATTGTCCCACACTAATTAGGCCTTGCAGTTTGTTGGTTAATTTTTTTTATTTGATTTTTTATTTGATTAAAATTTTTTTCCAATGTTCCCTCTTTTCCGGGAACTCACAACCTTTCAAGGCTCATTTTTTTCCTAATGATTGTGAGAGTGTTCCAAGCATTTGGGATTTTTTTTTAGTTATATTGTTACAACTCCTTTCCTTTAATTTCCATATGAAACCAATTTTTCCAAGTACCAAGTACAAAAAAAATTTCTCCATGGTTTTTATTCAAATTAGAAATTTTATAGGTTTTGTTACCAAGATTTTTCTAATGTTTTCAAATTGCAATTGTTTTTTTTCCAAAATTCCATTAGCTAACAATGAACTAATTAGTAGTTATCCCTAAATGTTGAAACAGTACCACCTCGCCTTGGCTTCAATTCCATAGCATTTATTGCAACAAATTATCCAATTCTAAATTTTTCTCTTGGGAAAATTATAAGAACTTATTACTTACAATTGCATAGTTAAATTTGGCAATTTGGGATTTACATTGCATGAGAGAAAATGTAAGTTGTAGAAAGGTTGCTTCATGAGAGGCAAAGTTGAATTAATTTGTACTTTAGAGGAAGAAAGGGATTTTATTCCCATATTCTTGCTCAATTCATGTGCCAAAACATAGAGCAATGTGATTGGTAAATAAATAAAATATGATCATACTTGCAATTTTGAACCATTTATTTTGGAATCATGTGAAAAATTGTCATAAATGAGACAAGTGCATCCCAAATCCTTGTTTGAATAAAATTGCTCATATGTAACATTCATTATTCAAAATGTCTAGGAACAAAATCTATCTTCATTTTGGAAAATTCACACAAGTTGACCAAGAATCTCATACATTTGCTAAGCTTCCTACCCAACTAACAAGTTAGCTTGTCAAAGCTTGATAACCCACCTAAGGGCTTGTTTTTCCTCTAATAGGACTTACTTAACATTGTTATATATGACATTTTGTCTCCAAAACACCATAGAAAGTCCAAAGATAATGGCTCAAAATAAGGAAATGATCTTTAGCATAAATTAGGTAGGTTTGGCCACACCATGGCATTTTTTTGGAGACACCTCATTCTACTTTTTAGTTCTACAATGTATCTTTTTACTTCAAAGTAGAGCTATAACTATTTGGATGTAGAAATCTTTCTTAGTGGGGTCACTTAGAGTATCCATTAAAAACCACGTGCGAACAAAACCTTGACCCCCTTATATACTTTTTGAATTTTAAATAAAATTTAATGAAAAAAAATATAAATAGATTGTTCTACTTTGAAAGTTTACATTTTGAATTATTGATAATTTTATTTGTTAATGACCCATTTCCAACCACTTAAAGAATTGAGCCTAGCTGCTACTAGGTGTGTCTAGGGAAAGATTATATATTAAAAAAATTGTCTAAAAAATGAACAAAAAATTTCTAAAAATAATTCTTTATTGAAAGCTCATTTTGAGTTGAATATTGATTCAATGGTCATCTAAATGTGTTCTTTAAAAATATTTGAGTTTAAAAAACATGTCATTTTAATGTATTTTGAACCTCTTCTAGAAATCATTCTATATTTTATTTGAGTTTGAAATGATGGGAGTAGAATCCTATAGTCATTAGTAAACAATGCTCAAAATTTGATGTTAAAACTATAGTTTATTAGAAACCACTTGTTCGCATGTAGTTTGTTGTAGTAGAACTAAGTGCACCCCCCGAGTGAAAAATAACCCCCTTTTGTGCTTAGCTGTGAGTTTAAAAATCCCAAAGGCAAAGCGTCTATTGAATGAATGAATTAGATGTTATTTTTCAAGCCTTGAAATACTACTCTTTTTATTTTATTTACTTGAAAAGTTTACAATATTTAATAATTCTTAAGATTAGGATCTCATTTCAAGGTCTAAAATTGAAAGAAGTCTACTTGAAAAATAACCCCCTTTTGCTACATTTTCCAATACTTAGATTTTCCTTCTCTCTTCCTTTTGTTGAAGGTGTAGAGTAACCTTGCTAATTAACACAAAGACAAAATTCAAATCCTTCTCGACAATACAATAGGAACTTGCAAGCTCTGAAACTTGGCATAACTATTCAACGTCATGCTAAGATTCACTTCCAAAAACAAATGCACAAAAATGTTTTTGCTTGCAAATTCTATTGCAACTTAATGGTAACAAGCTTTAAATTTTGTAAAAAGAAGTTGTAGCCCTTCACCTCACAATGTGCAGTGATTGTGTAGTAGCATGAATTCTAGCTCATATATCCATGTATGTAGCTTAAACATTATGTTTGTGAAGTTCTAGTGTTACACGGTTCTTATCCAGTGATTGGTGATTTCACTGTGCAGTGGTTGGAATCATCAGGGCAATGGCGGGTTTACTCTAATTAATACAACAACTTGAATTTTATTTATTTATTTACCTAACTTGATTATCCTATTTTAAATTTCTATACTTAAAAGAAAAATGTTATACTTTTGGTACTTATATGATTCTTTTGTTGTTTGATTCTTGTATTGTCTCTTGAAGATGTAGTCAATAGAACATTTTTAAATATCTATTATTGCTTTATTGTGCCTAATGTATGTATACTATTTTTTTAAAATTTCTACAAGGTTGTTGCAAGAAACACTTAATGTTTTTGTTTCAAAAATGTATTTTTGGCCATAGGACTACCATTGCTTTAAGTATTGTTAGTAGATTTTTATTTCTTATAAGTTTTTTTGTTTTTTGTTTTTCACTTTTTATAAAGTGCCAATGTGACACAAGTGGTCATTAGTGCATATCACATGTTCATAATTTTATTCTCATCTACAATCTAGCAATTTCATCCAAGATTTTTTTACTTGAAGTTTTTTGGTAAAAAATTTCATGGTTTGTTGCCATTTTTTAATCCAAATTACTTTTTTCTAGTACAATCTAGCACCAAAAAGCTAAAAAAAGCCATGACTATGAGTATTTAGTGAGAGCAATGTAGTTTAAATAATAAAAAAGATTTTAAAATTAATTCAAAAGATTAAAAAATCATTAAAATTTTAGTAAAATTATTGAAATCATTAAAAATGAAATTTACTAATCAATGAAATTTCATAAAAAATTATAAAAAATGAATTAATAAATCAATGCAATACTATATACTACTACTAACTATTGTAGACTACATAGCTAGGAAGACCAAAAATTAGCAAAGAAAAATGGATACGTGAACATTTTGATTTTTAGTAATTTTAAAAAATCATAAAGAATCAAAAGATGGCCATTATCTATACTTCAATTTGTTTGAATTGCACCAAATACTTTGTAAAGGAATGTTTTTCTCATTCCAATCTTTGCATAAAAGACACACTCTTTGAACCCATGTACATTCCATCCATGTCATAATTTGCATAAAACCTCATCATCACTTTGTGCAATCATCTTGGGGAAGTCACTTAGTGTATTTATATATACAAACCACTTATGTTAGAGTGATTTTTTAACCCCCTATTTACTTTTTGATAAACTATAATTTCAATATATAATTTTGAGCTTTGATTAATAATGACTATAGGTTTCTATTGCCAACTCAAATAACATATAAAATGACTTGTAGTATAGGTTGAAATATTCAAGAAAAATAAACTTTCAATAGAGAGTTATTTTTAGAATTTTTTTTTTCATTTTTTAAATAATTTTTTATAAAATAAACAGAAGGTCCAAAATTATTTTAAGCTCTATAGTGTATTTTTTCTCTTCGAAAATTTGTAACTAATTCAAAAATATCAATGGTTCAAAATATAAACTTTCAAAGTAGAAAAATCTATTCAATTTTTTAATTTCAATTTTATGAAGTAAATAGAGGGTCCAAAATTAAAACGCACATGGTTTGTAAAGATATACTAAGTGATTTTTCCATGGCAATCTTAATACAACAACTACCTCCCTAATTTTCAACTACAAATTTGCATTTTCAAGTCAAAAATAGGAATTTTCCTTTAAATGGCAAAAATAGATATTTAGTTGGGGATTTTTTGAAAATAATAAACTAGTTCTCAAAAAATGCCAAAAATTACTTAATATTTACAACTAGAACATCTACTTCATTATAAATTTCACGTACATTGAACAGATCCCACAAAAATTATAGCTAAAAAGCACCCTTCCAAAGCAAAGAGGCAAAAAAAAGACAAGTGTTTCTTGCAACCACCTTGTATTGGGAGTTGAATTACTAAATTTTTTCTTGCTAAGTTCTTATTATCTCTTGAAACCATTTTCATTCTTAGTTCTTTCTCTTTTTGTTTAGCCTTTAGCTTGGATGTTGTGTATTTGATGTGCTTGCAATGGAATCTTATTGTTTCAAGTGAAAAAAAACAAAAAAACAAAAAAAACATTTTCATTAACCCCTAAAGTCCCATGGCCATTTATCAGCTAAAACCACTCAAAACTACCACTTCTACTACAATCACCTACAAAATAAATTCAAAAAAATATTTTTTTAGAATCTAACCATAAGATCTTGTTCTACACTTGTCTTAGATCATGTGATAATTTTTTTTGTGATTTTTGCCCGTATAGATTGAAAGATATTAGCATTCAAAGTAAAAGAAAAAAAATTATTTCAAGAAGTTGCTATGATTGCCTGCAAAACAAGAAGCTCCATAACTTTCACATCTCTAATCCAAATAGAATGAATCAAAGCTTCCCATTTACAAAAAAATATAATCTACAAGAAAAAAAATATTAAAAAATTTATTTCAATTTTTTTTGTATTTGTTTTGCTACCCGGTCTCCCCTACTTTGAGGATATTGTGGCATAACTTTTGCTCCCGGGCACCAATTGAAATAAAAATTATATTCCCAGAAAGCTCTTAAGTTTTTCTATCTTATGAGAAAGTTTCAAAAAGTTTTAGTAAAAATTGAGATCATAGGAGTCTACCCGAAATCCATTTTGTTTCCCATAGGGACAATGAGACTTTAGGGGTTAATTTATTGATCTTTCTGCCTACATTTGGCTTTATTAATATGATATTATTGATTGCTACTTTGACTTAAAACCCCAGTTTTAGTCCAAGCTTTTAATTATTCTAAAGTTAGTAGAAAGGAATGGTTTTGATTGATGAAAGGAATGGTTTTGATTGATGAAAGGAATGATATAAAATATAGATGGTTATAAAAAAATATATTCACAAATGAAGAAGCACAATGTAAAGTATGAACATAAGTTGTTCTATATAATTATGTGGATCCTTTGTATTTAGATGGTTCAAATTTCCTAGGGGTATCAAAGTATTTTTGGTTTACACTAGACAAATACTATATTATATTGCGCTAGTCAGAAACATTCTCATGAAAATTATTATTGGCATTATAATAGGTTTTGTTAAAAAAAAAAAAAAAAAAAAAAAACCTTGACCTCATTGTGTGATGATTTTGCTTTAATTTAAAATGTGGATAAAATTGCAATGAAGTTAATAAAATAACATCAATTAATTAAAAAAAAATTCTTCTATTTAGAGGTTCGATTTGCTTAACCCTGGAGTGCTCTGATGTTCATTTTTTGGATGATGAACAAATTCTTGGTTCTGTCTCGTTTCTACTTGGATAAAAGATTGAAAGTCATCCTAATTTTTGGTGATACTTTATCAAGTTCTTGGCTTATCTAATGGTTGGATTTGATGTTACTAGAATACAAATTTTCCTAAAATTACAAATGTGGAAGTGTGTCAAGTGGTCAAATTGCATTGACTTTAGTTCAAAATTAGATTTGCAAAAATGAAGTCATAGATGTAAAGGACACAAAAATTTCAAAAAATCACCATGTCAAGAGAACCTCATTTTGAATCTACTCCAATAAGTTTTGCTCAAAAAATGATAATATTTTGCGTGTAATCAAATTTTGAAGGAATTTTGAAATTTTCCTTTCCAAATTTATAGAAAAATATTGGTGATAGAATTGGTAAATCTAACCATATAGATGGAATCTAAAATTCAAAATCTACAACTTTCTTTTGTATATCACTTCTAAAATATTCTTCCAAATAATATTTTATAATGATTTTCTTTAAATCATCAATTCTGGAGAAGAGTCCAAACATTTAGGAGTTAACAGAGCGCATAATTAAAATTTCAACTTAGGTAAATGATTTCTATTTGCAAAAAAACTTTGGCAAAAAACAACTCTTATATAGACTTTTGGATTTTGAAAATGTACAAGTTGGCATCTATAAGGTGATAATAAATTTAATTTCCATTTTATCTAAGTTTCTTTCAATCTATATACAATTGTGATGAAATTAGCATAGAAAAGTTACCTTGTTTTTGCCTTGCTTATCATGAAGGAGAATATTGTTTTGTGTAGTTTTCCACTTCTGCTACAAAATTTTAAATATAAACTTTGGGCTTTTGACCAATATCATAGAATGATTAATATTGGGGAGATAAAACACATATGATTCTATTCATGAAGAGACCTTTTGGGTGAAAGCACACTATAATTGTACAAAATTGTAGTCATGGCAAAATGTTTGCAAATGATTAAAGTTTGGAGTTAATTTTACTATATTTTTGGTTATTTTTGGTTTAAAAAATGAACAAAATCTTAAATCTTGTATACATTGAGAATTGCATAATGAAAAGTGGCTTACATCTATTGATTTAATGTATGGAGTACAATTCATTAATGTTTGTACTATCATATATTCCTATTTAGCATAATTGTACTTATTGTATCAAGTTTTGGAGTTTGATTGTTGAAATTCAAAAAACAAAATTCAATGTTCTAATGTTTGAATACTATCCTCAAGCATTTAATTAGGATTTAGGTATCTTTACAAGAATATATCCTTGTGAATTTTGTAATTTGAATGGAGGCCTAAATTGTGGCTTTATTTAAATTGTATTTATAAATTTTAACTTTGTAAATCTTTGGGAAGGCCTTATGATTCTTAGGGTCCACTATTGGATTTGGATATAAATGATGTTTTGGTTCCATTTAGTACCAATCTACGTACATTTTGTACCAATATGCATACATTTTGTACTAGATTTTACAAATTTATATATTAGATTGGGGTGACTATGGCTTCATGATTCATAAAAAAAACTTCTTTGTCACCTTATTATTCATAAAGAGGTCTTTTTGTAATTACTTGCTTACTTTCTAATACAAAATTATTAGGTTAAAATGAGAGAAAAAAACTTTTAATTTTGACGTAAGAGTTACTTTTCAAATCGAAAAAATTGAAAAAAATATCTACGATAATGTTGTAAAACTGTAGAACTTGAATTCTAATGATTCATTCTAATTTTTGAATATTTTGAATTTTTGTAATAATTGTATGTTAGGAAGTGAATTTTACAAGCTTCAATTTCTAAGTTAGAATCAAATACCAATTAAATAAAAACATTTTGTAGGCCAAAATTGAGGTCAACTAAGGCAAAAGCGTGTTCACATTGTAGATACAAGGACATGTGGGATTAAATGAAGAGACTTTCTATGACTAGCTTACATAATATAACCATCTATTCAAGAATTGCACATTTTCTTCAAAGAAATGTTCAAAAATGAAAAGTCTAATTTTAATAAAATCTTAGGTATGTTGATTGTATTCTTGTTGATGTAAGATGGACACCTAAATCATTAAGATAAGCATGTGTTTGAGCATGGTTCTTCATATTTAATTGCATTACAAGCACGATTATAAGTATTTGTTGCATACTTTTGGAAGCCATGATGAGATTGAAAAATCTTGACATAGCATATATTTTTTGAGCTCTTATAAATAAACTACTATAAATTCAAGTGCACTAAGGTTTAGTATTGGAAATAAGTGTATTTTTAATCAACCTTAGGCTCTTACAAATGCAAGACATTAAACACCCCTCTTGAGCAAAAGGGGGGGGCCTATCGGTAATTCCAAAAGCATGGTCACAATCTTCATCAATAGTTTTTTTAAACGAATCCAACCATAGGATTCTTTGGTTAACTTGTTTAAGTACATTGTTCCAAGATTATAAAATGGCTTTTACCACCAATTGCAAGTTTAATGTACCAAAATTTAACTTTAGATGTAGGCTTCACTAGCCCTTGTATTGTTCCATGGTCACAGTTGTCATATCGGACGGAATCTCACTGTTCACGGACAGAATCGGACCAATTAGGGTTGATCGGTTGCAAACTTCAGAGGCTTATAACGTTTGCAAAAATACTTCAAATCGGGCAAATGAGATGTTTTTAGGCATCTACAGTTTTTGTAGATGCCTAAAAACATCTCATTTGCCCGATTTGAAGTATTTTTGCGAATGTTATAAGCCTCTGAAGTTCGCAGCCGATCAACCCTAATCGGTCCGATTCTATCCGTGAACAGTGAGATTCCTTCCAATATGACAACCGTGCCCATGGTTTGTTGCATGATTTATACACATTCCTACCACCATAGGACTATAGGAGCAATGATTGATGTCAGTGTACTACATTGTCATTCCAATATTCCTAAATAGTGGTATATGACTTATTTTTGTATTAGTAGGGATCATAGCAACTATACTAAAAGTTTTTGAGACGTGCAAAGTACTATTTTTTGGAACAACTATAGAATGACTTTGTATGACTTCAAAATGACTTCATATGACTTTAGAATGACTAGTTAGAAATAGACAACTTCGTAGCATGTACCCTACTATTGCTTCAGAGTCATGTGTACTATACAGCATTGTGTGATTTTCAAATATCATATGTACCTTTTATCACACTTTCCCTATATTTATAGCACCTTTTTATGTACGCCATATACAACGAGGATGGACAAAATTTAGAAAGGATGCTAGAAAATGTTAAAGAAAATATCCTTTCTAATTCCTTTCTCAATTTTATCCATAATTTTTTATTTGAAGCTCGAAATCTAAAATGGATTTTAGAAGATGAATGTGAGATTAATATTACTGTACAATTCCTGCAATTTACATATCCCACATATTTTGTCTTGCCTCCTACCACCCCACTTGTATAAAGGCTTGTCATTTCTACTCTTCATATTTATAGACCATGTGGCTTTAGTAGTAATGCAAAACATATGTCAAATATGGTATATTTCATATGGTGTGTTGTATATGGCATATTGTTGATGGTGTATTTTGTATGGTATATTGCTATGAAATGTTGAATAGATTCACATATGGTTGTAGAAGGACTATGTTTGCATAATTGACATTATACTCATTTTTACACACATCACAACTATTAGAACATGATAGAATAATGACTCCTTCTATCCTTGAACTTGAGTTCTAAACTCTTGTCACTTCAAAATTACTACATAATGACTTATGATAACTTCTACATGACTTCTAATGTGGATGTCCACATAAGATGTATGAGGGGTCCGTTGTGACTTTTACATGATTGTAGAATGACTAGCCATGTGGCTATCCACCTCAAATTTCATATGGGTTTGTTGTGACTTAAAAATGTCTCAAAAATGACAAGCCATGTGGATGTACACCTAGGATTAAATCTGGATTTCTTTTCCACATGGTAGCTCCAGAGCCATTTCCCTACACCCATCTTTCTTTATCACCCTAAACCCATAGACTATACATCCATTTCTACATCCTTCCACTAAAAGGATGGTGATAATACACTAGTAGTCATTCCTAAATGTGACTTGTCCACAATGATTGCAGAATCCTTGAGTCATTTTTGAGTCACATGTGTCCAAAATGATTGCCTATCAGTAATTATTTGAAGTCATTGATGTCCTCATTTCTTTGTAGTATAGGTTCAAGATTGAAAGAAAATTTAAATTGTTAATAGCTCTAAGATGGAATTGAAATACACTAATTTTATCGGTGAGATTGTTCTAGCAAGAGATCTTAACCTTGTGAAACTTTTTTTGGGGGGAAAATTGTGAAAATTAAGGCCAAAAATGAATTCTACAAGTTATTTTTTCAAGAAGAATGCTCTAATTGCCCCCAAAACAAGATTATCCATAAATTTATGATAACAAATCCAAATAGAATGAATAAAAGCTTGCCATACATATAAAAATATAATCTATATAGACAAAAATTTGAAATATTTTACTTTAAATTTTTTTAAGGTTGTTTTTTGCCCACCCAATGAAAAAAGGACTTTTTGTTCTATAAATTTTGCTTCCAAGCTCCAATTGGAATAAAAATTATATTATAGGAGCCGGCCCAAAATTCATTTAGGGGTTAATTTGAGCTTATTGTCATTGTATGAAAGTGCCAATTTCCATAAAAATACACAGGATAAATGTATTTCTTTTCTTCCAATTCAAAGATGTACATGTCATTCTTCCATTGGTTGTTAAGCTTATATAATTTTTTTGAAAGGGATACACATGTAATTTTCTATTGGTTGTAAAACTTTTATACCCAAAAATTCGAGTATATTGTGATAATACCCTTCTAAAATACACTCATAAAATGTGCTTCCAAAATCCACCCTAAATCCATATTTGTATTCTTGTGAAATCTATGTGGACTTCAATCAATATGGGATATATCTTCATGAATTCATGTGAATACATATGTATTCAGTGTATCTCGAATCTACTACCACAAGAACTTAATAATATGTATTTCTAGATCTATATCCATATCCATATTTTGTAATGGGATCTCTATTCTATATCCATATTTGGACGGCCAAGATCATTGTCTGATTGACATCAATGGCTTTGGTTTTTCCAGAAGATCACCAGCATGTGGAGGGAGTAATTTTTCCAAAAATCATCCATGGCTAGAGTTTATTTTCGGCAGTAGGGGGGAAGGAGGCCTTGAGAGCCCAGGGAAGATTGACCCCCTTATTGCCCCATTCAAGGGTAAATGTAAAAATTGCCACCTATTTTGTGCCACATCAATTTTGTATTTCTTCGCATATCTCACCTAATTTAGGGCCTCTGATTGCAAATATGAATTCAAAATTTCCAAATTTTGTGATGGGCGGCAAATAAAAAATTTCAGTGTTTTCTGCAGGGTTAAAACCCTGGCCAGGTAAACTGAGCGCCCTGCCTTCTTTTGGGCTCATTGTTGGCTCCGATTCACCGAATCACCGCCTCAATTATTCAACATCACACTCTTCAATCTCTTCATCCTTCATCCTTTACACTTGAGAAATTATCGCAGTTCGCATCTGCTCTAGCTACTTGCTTTCCAAATCGATGACTGCGTGCACCTCTCGTCACTATCTCATCAGCTGGTCTCGCTCACTTGTATGGTCTAGCTCACTTGATTAAAGACCCACTTCAATTCCTGAAGCTGGTGATTTAGATAGCAAAGATACTCAAAAGGGTTTAGTGAAACTCCAGGCTCACTCAGGTCATGGATGGGGGATAGTGGGAGGAACAGGACCAAGATGATGATGGAAATTCTAAGCATCACACACCAGACTCAACACAAAAGGATTTATCGTGGTGTACTTAAAAATGTGAACACGTACAAGCGAATAAAAAAACACTTCATGCAAGTATCAAAGTGTACTGAGTCCAATTTTGATCCACAAGAACGGCAACACACAATGAGCACCTATTGAACATCAACTTTGTTACATTGGCGAGACCTGGATCGCCACAAGAACCAAACTGGTTTCAAACTTTCAATGCAATTGAAGCTCGTTTACAGTCAGTGGTGGGCACCAATTTGAGATAAGACAGAGAACAAATTGCTGGCTAGCTTATAAGTTATTATGTTAGTATGCTGAATATAAATTTCATCAGGTAAAGCTCCAAAGTTGAGGCTCATAACACATTTCGAATTCTTCTGAATCTTCTGAATCTGCATCTACAAGATCGTAAAAAATGAGGTGCCTAAAATACTCTACCTCGATGTACTCCTCCGCTAGTTGTCTGAGTGTCGAGTAGGAATCTGCCTCGCCGTGCATCGTGTGTGAGGCTTCTTCGTTGTCGTCTCCGAATTCCTCGTTGATCCATACCTCCACATGACTTATGCAGGACTCGGTGAATGGAGAATATTCTTCGTGTCGGGGGAACTCATCGCGTCCCGCTTCGAAGCTTCCATCAACTGCTTTCTGGAGAATCTGTCTAGCTGCCATTGATCGAATTTTCGATTACAGGATTCTCTGTGTCGCACTTTTCCACCGTGAGAAGCTCACAACTTTGCGTGCTGTCGGCGATTTTGCATGCGTTGAGCCACTTGAGTTAATTAATCAATGGAAACGCCAATGGCTAGCTGATTCTGCGCCTACACAGAGACCGACGAAGTGGGCTTGGGTGACCGATCGACCAGGCCTGTGGGACACACGTTACTTTTGAGGTTTCACGATAGTCCCTCCTCATCAAGTGATCACCAATTGTAATTATATCAACCCTGCACCGTTTGCCAACGAATTGAAATCCTCTAGCTTAACCACTCGCCAATTCGCAAGTCCTATCACTTCAGTTAAAATGGGTGAATCATTCGATCTTCTCAGCTCCTCACCAGACCGATCAACAAGCTACTACTGAAAATCGCAACTCCTTAGGTAGATTTCTACGCATCGCTTCGATCTCAATCGCTAACTGAATCAACACTCAACACATATGCAGAAGTAGAAATCTACTGGACACAACGTAATTGATTGTCTGAATTGAATCGATACCCAAACGTAACTAGCTAGAATTGAAACTCCCTGCACTGTAACAATTAATCATGTGAGCTCAGCTCCCATCCCTATCCTCAGCAACGAAAATTTCAGCTCCTGTATCTGGCAGATCCAAGAGCAATGCAAGCAAGCTAGCAACTGATGAAACGCGAATTGAATCGAGCGATCCGTACTGCGAAATCGAAGCAAGGAAGAATCGGCGGAAGAATTGAAGAATTGGGCCGCTACCTATGAGGAAAGTACGATCGATGGCCTGGGTACAGATCGACCACCGCCAAACACTCCAAATATATGTTCGTCATTCAGTGACGGGCACTGGGAACGAAAGATTCGGCACTGACAGTGAACAGTGCAGCCAACAAGTGACCGACTGGAGTGGGAGTCCCCGACTCAGTGACGGACTCCGCATGACGATCTTCTTCCAGTCGGCTTCCTGCTACAGTCCACGTGGTGGGGAGAGTGGGGCCAGCAGCGCCGTGCACGGGGGTTTGAATGCGGGTGAGCACGTTCCCCGTCACGTTTCCCGTTGACCACTGTGATGATGAAAGAATGTGACGTGTGAATGGTCTGAGGTGACATGGACCCCTGAGAATCTGACGTGGAAACTCAATTAGTTTGATGAATATTCTCGTCTAATTTTACATTTTGTTATTATAGGGATTGGTTGCCAAATGCACTACAAGGTGATCTGTGGTACACACATTTTATAGTTTTAGTTTGCACTAAAACATGCAAGAAGAAAAAACAAGTCGCCCCTCACAAATAAAATGGACAAAAATATATTAGGCAAATAACCCAGGTAAGTAACTCTTATATTATACGTAGGAATTGTCGACATTAAAATGGCTTAGAAGACAACTTTTGTAAAAATTATATCAAATCAAAAAAACCAATATGTTAGGTGAAGATCAAAATGGAGAATTCCATTAAAATGGCAATATTCCATATGCCATTTTCAAACCGCACGATCTAAACCACAAAAGTGCCATCTAGGGCTAGTATAGATTTCAAGCATCGAAGGTTGGTATAGATTTTAGACTGCATAGTTTATTAAACTGTAAAAGTGGGTTAAGTTTTGATTAGGAAGTAGAAACAATTGACTTACTTTAAGGCAGATTTATTGAACCCTATTTTTGTCATGCCAATAATAAGCATACATGAAAATTTTGAGAAAAACATATTTGAGATTTAACAACCTATACTCATATGCTTCTCAAATATGTTTTTAACCAAAGATTGAAGAATTCTTACTTGTCTAAATTAATCCTTTTGTAAATAACAAGAAATTTATCTTATTTTGTTGAATACAACATTAAGACAAATAAGGGCAATAAGTTTTTATCAGATTGATCCCAAATTTTGATATTAAATTCAACTGAAGGTTAGGAACAAAGTTTCAAATGTATATTGTGCAAACTATTCATAAATTTTGAACTATAAACAACTTTAAGCCAATTTTCAAGCACTTATTTACAACATTCATATTTAGTACACAAATAAAGTATATAAAATGCAATTAAATGTAATTAAAAAATTTCCATTTTATTATTTTATATAAGAGTTTTCAAAATTGGCATGGATTGCTAAATCCCAAAAGGCCAAGTAAGGTATTCCAACCCATTACCATTGGCAACTCAATTCCATCAATAGACCACCCAAATTCCATCACTTACTTTTGGTCCTAATTTCATCTAAAATCCCCCCCCTCCTCAAATTCCCTTCATTTATGACAAAATCAAAGAATTTATGACAACAAGGAATAACATGTTACTCCATTAATAGAGAATTACATCTAGTACTTGATTAGGTGGTAATGGATTGTTTAGGGGACGTTTTTGACTCCAATTTGTAAGTGGTTTTGTGATTTCAAGGCTAACTACTTCAAAAATTCATAGAAATTACAATTTTATCAAAAAATTATAATTGCACTTGGGATTAATCCATAAAACAAGCACACACCTCTGAAAAAATATATGCCCCTCTTGAAATTGACCACAAGATACTCAGATTGCAAATCAAGGTGATAATAGGCTAGTCTACTTCAAGATATGTTCACACTTGGTGTTAGAAGCGTTGTTTGGAATGTGAATCTGGTCCAATGGGCAATTTCGTTATAATGGTGGTATTCCTATAGAATGGCCCTACATTTCATTAAAATGGCATTGAATATGTCAAAGATGACACGACATTCCATTAGAATGGCACACAGAGTATGGAGAATGGCAAAAAATCACTGCCGTTTTAATGAAATTCACCATTCCAAAATAGATCTAAATTCATTCCTAAAACCCTCAGTAACAACACTTTTAACACCATGTGCAAACATACCCTAAGTGTGTGAAAATTGGTCATGAATAATATTGGACAAGCGAAGGTGGCATTGCAAATTTTGATTCCGAGTTTGTTAAGGAGTAAGGCTTACTTTTCAATTGATGAGAACATAATAAGAGTCACAATCCAGTTGGATTGCATGCCGAATTTCATCTGAGCAGGAACAACAATTCCTCTACTCCGAGTGCTTTCTGGGTCAAGAGTTTGATGCACTGGAGTTCGAGATTTGGGGGTATGGCAAGTCCTGTCCAACTTTCATGATTTTCTTGCATTAGCTACCCAAAGCGGAACTTGACCTAAGTGCTAGAGTTGCGAAATGACTGTCATTTTAACAACATTCCCCATCAAAATGTTGGGTTGCATATTTATGAACAAAAAGGTTCATAATATTGTGAGGGTTTCAATGCCATCTTTTGTATTATAACTTACAAGGTAGCAGTACCCATAACCATCACTATACTCATAACCATCACCTCTAAAATGTTGGAAAAGCTCACAAAGCGAATAGACGTGATTACAAGGGTGTACCAAACCTAAATATTAGACCCTAGTGTTAGTATTAGGTGGCTCTTTAAAAATTCACAGCTTATTCTCACATCATTCAAATAATACATTTGAAAATGCACAAGAATTATTTTCTTCTCTTGCTAGTGGGGACTACTAATTTGTTGGATGTATATTAGTAGGCATCATGTCCAAAAACCTTAAATTAACGTAATTGTAGATGCCGAAAAACATCTCATATGCCCAATTTGGATAATTTTTCCAAAAGTTATTGGCCTCCAAAGTTTGCAGCCAGTCAACCCTGATTCGCCCGATTCGTCCGTGAACAGTAAGATTATGTCCGATATGACAACCGTGAAATTAACGGTTATGGGTGGTGCTACCTTAGTGTAGTGAAGTTAGGTAAAAATATTCTTGCTTGACACACTCAATTGAATTGAAGATGCAAAGCAACAATACAATAGAATTAATTGTAAACTGTGTGCAAGACAAAAGTCCTTGAAGCACCCAAATTAAAGTGTGATGGAGTTTTGTATTGTGTTTCTTTTGTACTATTCTTAGTTGAGCCTTTCTTTGTCACCCTTCCTACAAATTGAGGTTCACTTTACAATTATCACTAATATGCACCAAGTTTGCATGCTACCAAAGAATATTGAAATTCACCCAACTTGAAAGCATTTCAACCACATTATCCAACATAGGGCCTTCAAATGTTAAAATGTTTTTTTCAAGAAAATGGTGAAACTTTTCTTCTACCTACATTCACCCTCAAAATAATGATGATAAGTTTTAGGTGGTTGGCACCCATTGGCTTAGAAAATGTGTATAGTACTTTGAATTTGACAAAGTATTCTTATTTTATTCAACTTAATAGTTTAAAGAATTTTTAATCTAATTGGTTGAATTTGACAACCTACTTAATTTATTAGTACTTATAATAATGTAACTATGATTAATATGTATTAATTATGGTTGTCACCAATGTTCATCATGGTATACACGAGCTTTACAAAGTTTTTTACTAAATCAATTGATACACAAAGCAATTGAATAGAACAATGGGTTCTGACAAGCTTTGAGAAACTCATACAAGAAAGAGACATAAATGTGTCATAGAAATTATACTTATCATAGGTCACATAACCTTTATAATATAGCCTTGTTTGTCAAATGCTTGGAGGCTTTTCAAGGGGGCATTCTTTTCCTAAGTTAATGCTTGTTTTACATCACCTAGTAGGTTTTCATTGTCATTCCAAAACCAAGTTTTAGCTCCTCAATTAGGAGTCCAGTGTTAAAACCTCACACTATTTTAATGCTTCAATTTTGAGTATGTTTGCAAGTAAAAGGAAAAAGGAATTTTCTTCCCCTTTTTGCCTCAAGATTATTGGTAAAATAACTTTACATGAATGTTTTTCACCAAGAAGGCAAAAAAGACCTCTAAAAGAGTCTTAGAAGTGAATATTGGTACTTTCTAGCCTTCCAAGCAATGGATTTCTCCTTATTGTCACAATTTACTAAATTAGATGTTGACATTCAATATGAGTGAAAAAACACCATTTTACTCTTTTTCATAATTCCATGGTTTATTCCTAAGCACTCACCACATATATTCATACAATTTCCATTAGGCAATACAATTATAGGTTCATTGCTATTCTCAAATTTGTGGTACGTTTACTCACATTCCACTTGTAGTCTTTTATCATTCATGATTGTTATTCATGCCAAGGTAAACCTTATAAATGTATGGAAGCCAATTGTTTTATGAGAGATGTTTGTAGTGACTAATTTTTTATTCATAATTCTATGACCATGTCAAGTCCAATTTCAACACAAATAATTCTAAGTGAATGCATTTATCCTATACTAGAACTTTACAATGGCTTGATTCTTTTACTAATTTTCTCTTGACCTAATTTTCTTATTGAATGGTTTTGTTTAGTTTTTTGGTACTAACTATGCCTTTCACTTAATTATCCAAGAACCCTTCCAAGAGCATGCCTTGAGGTAGGAGGTCCATAAATCACCCATCCAATGAATTTTGGAGAGGCGAAGCTTCTTGAAATATTTTTTTAATAAATTTTCTTTAAAAGACAAGTAGAAATGGCATCTAACCCAAGTGTTTCATATTTTTTGGAGCTTTGTAGAATTAATTATGAAATTTTGAAGTTGAAATGGCATAAATCTTTAAAGTCACCCACCTTTTAAAATTGGTACATTGTTTGTACATCGCTGAAGGCTATAAAAAAGCAACATGTACAAACAATGTACATTTGAGGAGGTGGAGCTTGTGCCCTTTTAGAACCTCCTACTTCACATACACTAGATGTAAGTGTGTGGAAAAAATATTTTTTAAGCTTATTTTGTACATTTGAAATCATCCAAGTGCCATTTATGGTTTGATGGTCCTTTAAGGGTTAAATGTATTAATAGTAAATTTCATTAAATTTATGCAATTTTGACTTCAAAAATTATAATACAAATCTATACAAGCTCAAAAAATTAGGATAGGTATAGTTTCATGTTTTAAGTTGCTTGTCTTCAAAGTGCCAAAGTCATAGAATTTTACCAATTTAAAGAAATTGTAACAACATATAAGTATACCGACTATCCAAAGCAATGACCTTTTAGTTTTCTAATGCCTATAACACTAACATATATGGAGTATTTAATCTCATGTAAGGTTTGCAAAGTTATCAACCTTCTAGGAGACACTCTAATATATTTGGGGTAATTATCTTGATTATTGCAATTATCAATTATAAATCTTTCTTTCCTTTTCTTTAAAAGTTCTAGGAAACGCAATCTTAATTTTTGTTTGGGTATTTTTTTTGATATGGTTATAGGCACATTCACATGAAGGAAAGGAATGTGAAATGAAGGAGCTATTATTTGATTTCAAACTCAACTAAAATGTTTGCATTTTGCAAAATAGGGGAAACTTTCATCCTAATTTAATGTGGTACATGATATAGAAAAATTCTTGAAGGAATGAAGGTTACAACTTGCATCCATGAGATTACAAGCTTCAAAATAATTATATCTTGAAAGGAAATTATATTGACAATACTTCAATCCCTAGTCACAAGGAAGGTGGGCTCTTTTTGTTCCTTTATAGCTCAACTCATTTCTTTAAGGTTATGTTTTTCCTTTGGATACATTTGCACTAAGGTAAAATATTTTAACCCTAAGACAATTATAATACCCCCCATCCCAATTAAAATTGGAAGAGAATATTAATAGTGGGTTTATATTGATCCCTAGATCTCTTTACAATATTTGTTCCCTCTTAAAGTGTATGAAATTCCCCCTCAATGTAAATGTACCCATTATTGTATCATTAACCCCTGAATGTCACAGGGGACAAAAAACGTCCTCACAATTTAAAAGTCAAATTCAAATGGCTGTAACTTTTGCATCCAATGTCCAAATTCAATAAAACTTGTTGGAGAAGTTGCGCATACTAGTCTAGTTTGTGTGATAAAAATTTTAGATCAATACAAGATGTATAATAGTTTTGGGAGCCAATCAAAGTTCACAGGTTAAATTTGAGCTCACCAAACTGCATTTGATGGCTGCAACTATTGGGGCTTGTATCTTTGTAATTTAATGTTTGTTTTCAATAAAATTAGTTGGGTTTTGTTTCCACTGAAGTCTAATTATCGTGGTAAAGTTTTCATGTCAATCCAAGTTGTTTTGAATGGTTGGGAGCAATTCAAAGTTTAAAATCCAGACATTGGTGAATTCCAGTGAACTTCGGCGGTCTATAACTTCTTCATAGAATGTCCAAATCCAATAAAACTTATTGTAGAAGTTGCGCATACTAGTATAGTTTGTGTGGATAAAATTTCATAGCAATCCAAGAAGTTATGAGTGACTGAGAAGCGTTTTAGTAGGAGGTTCAGTCATAGATGTGATTTTTTGTTACTTTTTTCACTGTTTTCTGACATTTCAAATCCATTTTGCAGACACAATGATTCATTTGAATGTTTTTTTTTCCACCAAATTGTATATATTCTGGTTTTGAATCACTTTGTAGTTTAAAGTTTTTTCATTTGAGTAGGTTTAGAAATCAAATTTCACCTCCAAATGTGTTTTAAGAAAATTTCAGCACCTTTTTTCAACACTAAAACATTATAATCTTTCAATCTATACGGTCAAATGACCCCAAATTTGTTCCACACCATCTACAACATGCACACTACAATATTTTACGGTTAAGATCTTCATACCTTACTCTAATTTTGACTTTTCGGACTTGGAAAGGAAGGCAGTTTTTAAGCCTGGTCGGACCTCTGACGTTTAGGGGTTAAACTCTCGAATATGGAAAAAAAATTTACCCTTATATCCGTTGTAATATAGAAACTCCTAAATTGAAAAGCTTCATACCTTACCCACATTTTCATCACTCTTGGAGTGAATGTACGCTAGACGAGACGGGTATCGATTGCCTGTCCACCTGCAGTGGAATTCTGGAGTAAGCCGCGTCCAGTACGTGAATTCAGTGCCAGAAAATCGGAAATTGGACTCACTGAGTCTTCCATTCCGTTCGAAGAGTTTGCATCTGGCGACCAATTATGCAGCTGGACACACCTGCCGATTCAGGACCACGTGAACCGGCCAAAGTTCCCTGTGCACACGGCAAGCTGCCATTCGCAACTCACACACAAATGGCAGCGATGCGGAAATGCCAAGGACGGGCTCTGGAAGTCCAACCATGTCCAAGCAAGCACAGCAAGCACACATTCAAGTGGGATTAAGCTTCTGGAGGGAAACGGGGTTTGCGAGATGACGCAAACCAACTCATCATTATGTTATGTACAGTTACCGGCCATCTGCTTGAATGCAGTGGATCGAGCTTTTGTGAATGGGACCTCCTCTAGGGTTAGTCCCTCCTGTGACTCTCATATGCTCTCCATGGTGAAATGCATCTAAATGGGTCTGAATCTTTAGGGTTGTAATTGCTCCAGTTAAGGAGTATTGCCAGATCGGGCTATGTAAGTTCACTCTTGTCAGACAAGCTCATCCCGACTGGCCATGGCCGACATCAGTCACTCGATGCTTGAGGTCTAGGGTTTCCATTCAAAAGTCATGCTCTGTAGCATCAGGCGAAAGACTGAAGCTGCACATCTTGATGAATCATCCAACAGTCGAAATCCTCGGAGAATAGTGGCCATGGCCGAAGCAATTGCTCCACCGAATCGGAGATTTGACGTTTGAGAGGCTCCATGAGGGCATCTTGGTTGTCAAGGGTATCCAGGTTGTCAAGGGCATCCAGTTCCTCCAGCTCGTCGAAGATCCAATCCTCCACACTGCTGGACCTGGAGCATTCGGACTCCGACACAGCGCTGTTGGCAGTGACATCATCGTTCTCACTAGTGTGCCCTGTGCCGTTGTCACAACCAAAATAAAAGTAAAAGTAATTTTAACTTTTCTTTAATTCAATAAAAACTTTGAAATTCAATAACTTTTACATCATATGTTCAAACGCTACGAAACCAAGCCGGTGAACCCCTCCTTGCCAAGGGCTTTCCGACGGTACCAAGCACACGACCGGGGGACGCACTGTCCAGGAGATCTCAACGTAACAAACAAACAAAACAAACAGCCAAATTTAAGGTATGGATAATTAGCGTCACCACCACGGTACAATTCGCGATCAATAGTGACATCCGGAAGAGCCTCGTGAGATTCCTCGCGAGGAGGATTGGGGAACTCGGGTGTGACAGCCATAGCCAGCGGAGCAGCCGCGGGGACCGACGCCGTGGCCGCGGCGAGCGCCACTGCTTGGATTTCCTTGGGCGAGGAGTTGCTTTTCGGAATGACGAACGAGGGAATGGAGTCCGGGAAGTTCACTTCGGGAGCGGAGGCGCCCTTCAAGCACACCATGGCGGCGTCGTAGGCGCGCGCGGCCATTTCCGCCGTGGCGAACGAGCCCAGCCAGATGCGCGTCTTGGTCACGGGGTCTCGAACTTCCGTCACCCACTTCCCCCACACCCTCATTCGCACGCCATTGTAGGACACAGCACTCGAAGGCGAAGCGAACCCGCACGCCAATTTTTTCTTGGATGCGGAAGAGCGCTTGAACTCGAGATTGCGCCCCCCTCGTTGCACTTGGAGTGGCGCGGATTTTCTCTGGTCCATCATGGCTAACTCAACGGAGAATTTTCCTTGCAAATCGAAACCCCAACACCCCCCAGACGCTCTTGAACAAGAATTCCAAACTCAATTGTTCAATGCAGAGCCTTGATCGAATTGCCGACTTGTTCAGATTGCAGACTTCTTATTATTCGGATTGAGGACTCAGGCTCAATGGCAAGGAATGGATTTCTGCGGGGGTTATAAAGGCGAGAGTAGCTTAGCGCAGTGAGAGTAAGGAATGCTCCGAGTGGACGAGTAAACGCGGGGCGTTGTCATATGCCGGACATTCCGAAGGACCCACCATCGCCATAGCCAGAACGCGCCAGAGATTGCGCACATGTTTCTGAAGCTGGTGGGGTCCGAGTGAGAGCGCCATGTCAGACCAGTCGCTCCGTCCCCTTGTGGGCCGCCACGCCACGGGTATCTTTGGTTGTTGCGGGGTCGAGTGGCCGCATATCTGCAGCGGATGCGCTGCGGGCGGGAGCCATTCTCGGAGGCCAAAGAGGCCGAATAATAAACAAAACAGAATTTCGGTATCCTGGATGCAGCGCAGCGAACTTCGGAGACAGAACGCGCCTCCAACTTTTGTTTGTCTTTTTCTGTTTGTCTTCGGCAGTCGGTACACGAGAATTGAAGGGGCCTCCACTTTTGTTTTGTTTTGCTCTGAAAGTTACCACTCAGAGCTTTCTTGCTGTTGCTTTCTTGTGGCCTGCGTCGCTCGTGTCTCTTGCGAGCCGCGGGAACACAGAATGCGGGGAGTCACAGTACGGGATGAGAAGTTCACCAAACTCGCTTGAAGAAACTTCAGTGAACTCATTGAACCTCCAATTCCTTCCTTCCAAGAACTTGCTGAACTCAAGGCTCCCTCTACGATGACTCCCATAACTCCCAAAACGTATAGGACGTGTTTCTGACAATGTTAAGCGTTTTAGTGTATGTTTGATTGAGCAATGGTGGGGGAATCATTTTCTCCGGTCAAGGATTATAGAAATATTGAAGATTGCACTTGTCTATTTTTATTGCTGATTTTTTTTTATCAAGTTTGAAATTAGTAGAAATTAAGAAAGTATATATAATTACAGTCTAACTTGTTCTCAATGTATAGGCAAAACTATTCCCAAGAAGGGGAAAAATAAAAAAGACTAGCCATGGTGGCATACAAAATAAAGAAAACAAGTGAAACTAAAAATCAATATGTCAAGGTTTTATATATCACATTGTAGAAGAATCTGTATTTGCAAATGTGAGGGAGGCCTATGAGTTCTTTTATGTTCACAAATCTGTTGTTTTAAAGAAGAATCTGTATTTGCAAATGTGAGGGAGGCTTATGAGTTCTTTTATGTTCACAAATCTACTGTTTTAAAGTCTGTTCATTGAAGAGTCCAGACAAATGATTCTAAATGGTTGCCTTAGGACCAACTTTGATTGAAATTCATGCATGAGAATTCAACAACATGAATGCAAATATGGGATAGGGGATTCAAAGTTTACATTTTAGAAAATTTCTTGCTCGTATATGAATCAACCCTTGTGCAAATTAGCAAGCGGCAACCCAAAGTCTCTCAACCAGAATTAGATTATCGAATATGGTGTCCATCATAACCATTAATGCAAATCCATCTGTTGTGATATCTCAATGGACAAATTTCCAAACAAGGTAACTACCATTTCTATCCATGGAGAAATTGTTATCTTGCTAATATGTCATCTAATTGTAGTTACCTTGAATGAATGAAAGACCACATTATATTTTCCAAATTTATAAAAATAGGTCATACATCCTATCTTGCAACAAACAAGTCCCTAGTTGGAAGCAAGTTGTATACTTTATTATATGAGTTTGAGAGCATTTCTACTCTTCCTTGACTTTCTTAGCATTAAGGTCAACTCTAGAATTTTTTCTAGGAGAAAATCATAAGAGCATTTCCACTAGGGATATTGCCTCGGAAAATGGTTTGGTGTTGTAATCTTTGGCATTTTCAATGTTGGCCACTTTAAAATTAGAGTCCTACACTTCAAACTACAATCCCCTCACGTTTTGACTTGCACCATAGTAAGTTGTACAAAATCCAGATACTAAAACTTTTTGGGGTTAGGATCAGGTAGGCAAGGTGAGTGAGCAACATTGTAACTCAAAAGAGCTCCCAAATTCCTCCTAGAATTACCTAATGTCATGCCCACAAGAAGAATTTCTAGCTATGTTAGAATCTGTGCATGGTTCATTATTCTTGCACCTAAGGGAGCGAGATTTGCTAGGTCTCTAGGTCATTTGAAATGCATGTTTGGGTGGGGCCTGGAAACAAGATGGGTCTCTTTTCAAAAAAGTCCCATGCCATCCATAAATCAAATCAAATGCAAGGCTTCAATCTTGAAGGCCAAAGCATTCACATGCCATTGATGCAACTCATCAACTTACATCATATATAATAATTCTACACCTTGAATTCTAAAAGAAAAGACTCCTACAAATTTGCAAACTCCTTGCAAATGTCAAATTTGAACCATTTCACAATATTATAGAGGGTTCAATTTTAGAGAGGCAAAATAAATATGATACCATTCATGAAGAGGATTCTTCGCCACTCCTTATAAAATTGTATTCATACACAAGTCTTTTTATTGTCATGTGATTAATTGCTAGTACCAAATTATTAGGTTAAAATTAAAAAAGTATTGGGCAATCATCAAGGTGGAGGAAATTCTAAAAAAAGTAGGTTGATGAGGAAGGCGAAGCCCAATGAGGAACGCACGTTTTTTTTTCAAATTTTTTGACAATGAGGAAATTGCCTAATGTAAATGCCCGTCTAAAAATGGAAGCATTTTTTCATCTACGAGTTCCTTGTTGACCTTTCGTAGTAGGTTATGAAAAGTATACAATTGAGTTTGCAATCTTGCTAGTATTTGTCTTCACATAAATGAGAAGTTAGTAAGAAAAACAAGTCACAAAATATGCTATTTTAGTATATTTTGGAAAGTTATTGTTTCTTCCTTTAAATCTGAAATTTTTCCATAAAAATGATGTTTTTTGAATTTGATCCCAATTAACAAAATAAAGGTCATCTATTCTTGTTTCTATTCCAATTCCAATTTAAAAATTCCTAATATTGAATATTTTATTACAATTTGAACTTTGGCCGAGTGTATTTTCAATATCATAGTTGTCATACTGGACAAGTTACTATTCATTTCTTGTCCTGTAGGACGAGTTACTATTCATCAAATGTACCTCTCAAGTACATTTGATGAATAGTAACTCGTCCTACAGGACGAAAAATGAATAGTAACTTGTCCAGTATGACAACCATGTTCAATATCTATTGAGTTTTAATTATAGAATGATGCGGAAATTGAGTTTACATTAAGATGTTCTCCACTATAATATACATACATGGTGAAGTTTTCAGATTTATTGAGATAATTTTCTATTTGATCATGTGATTTTACTTCACTTTATCTTCAAAAATTCCCCCTAAAATCTATTTTCAACAAAAAAATCTAAATTTTTGTGAAGTAAAGAAGACATCTTTGGAAAATAAAAATAATTTCTTTTTAACATGTAGGTGCTAAATGTGAGCATATAGATCGATGAAATTAACCTCCAACTATGTGGTCATAGGCCAATTTTTCAAGGTTAAATGTATTTTGAGTGTCTTCGTTTGAATAAGGACTACAAATCTATAAGGTAGAAGAACCTAATTGTGATACTTTTCAAGATTTGCAAATCTTGATGGTAAGTACAAAATAAAATGATGTACACTTGTTAGGGAATGGTTTGAAAAACCAACAGAATTGATTTTGTATTTTTTTGAGTTTATATGAATATAATATGAATTTATGAAAACAAGTGCTTAAATGCACCTATCGTGGATATTAGACTAACACAAAAGTTACTACAAAAACAACCAAAAGCAATAAACCCTAAGCTTGTATCACGCTCATTTTATTGGCCAATGCAAAATCCACCCCCGTCACTATGAGAAAGGGTGCAGTATTTTCAACTAAGGTTGAAATAGATTTCCAATCCAAGCTTGGAATGAATGTGTTTTTTTAGTCTTTTACAAGGTTGGAACTAATAAGATTTTGACACATGTCCCAAAAGTAGAGAGCAAGAAGGTAGGAAATAGTGAGTGGGAAAGTAGTTCTTGAATGATTGGAATTGGAAGGCTCTAAACATTGGCTATTGGTGAAGTACACTTTTTGGCTCTCAAAATTCATAGTAATTTCAATTTTGGGAAAAAAAATTCCACCACCTCCTACTGTGCATGATCTACTCCAAAATTGCTTAAATGATCAGCTCCTGCACCTCAACCTTACTCTACCTTACTCTAGGTGTCAATAAACAACTCCTGTTACATTTGTGAGCATGTAACTTACAAGGAAAGGACTGGCAAAGGTTTGAATCTAGCTTCCGGATCAACGTAAAGACAGTTGTGCGCACCTTGTCAGCAACATTAGTTGTACTGAGCAGAGTTTCTTCCACAATATAAAAAATCCGAAATAGCCACTCGAAAACAAGAGACCTTGCACTTCTTAAATTCAATACCACTTGTATCATGCCCCAAATACCGCATTATATGGAAATGATTCTAACAAAAAATTATAACCATGAAGACCATGGGTTCTCTGGAGAACCTGTCTCGATTCAAGCGATTTTCCAAAATTAGGGTGATGCTTCAAATTTCGAGATTTTCACGCGCATTGCAGCCTTAGAACTTGCACTCGCACAAGTGGCATGTCCACGACAGAAGTATCATGTGGATCAGGGTATGCAGGCAAACTTACAACTATTGCAAAGGATTGTCCCTCGTAGAAGGTTATGCATGTGAAGACCTCGGATAACCTCTTAATCTGTTACTGGATTTTGATTTCATCGAAAGCTGCGGCCCATTCCAGATGCCCACTGCCATCAATCCTTCCTTCTTCAATTCACTTGCCTCAATTCCTTCATCACAATGCCTGCTCGGCTTTGATCGACATTGACTGGTTCTATGTCTGGGTTGCTCTCTTCTGAGATTTCAGTGTTCAAGATTGATTGCAAAAATGCAGAATTCGTAAGCCACATCAGTTGTAAAGCAAGTCGAGAAGCGACAAGTACCCATGGCGCTCAAAACCCATGCGTACCAAACCTGTATTCCAAACAAGAGGAGCTCACACAGCAGAAAACCTAAAGCAATTGAGCGAGAGCTACCAAAGGAAAGCCCTAAATCAATGATAGGCAAGCAAATTGAATTAGACATGGAAGTAAATCTAAAACAAATAAACAAAGTTCCTTGCATACTCGATCACACCAGCTTCTTCTCATATTTACTAAACATTCCATACAGAAAGAGGAGCTCACAGAGTAAATCAAACCCAGAATTAAACCAATAGCAATGGAGCGAACAAAACCTTAAATCAATGAGACGCAACCAAATTGAAGGAACCAAATTAAGGTATACACGGGACCAGACCACTTCGGTTTCTCCTGCTCATCCTGAACCTGCTTGCGAAGCTCCTCAAGCTTCTTCTGCTCTCCCTCGTGCGTCTACTGGACCTTCCACACCATTTCAATGCTGCTCAAACTCTCCCTATGCAATCCCTTCTTGTTCAGAAATTTGAGACCCATCTCGCACACAAACTTTTGACACGGTAGCCACTATTAAGAACAACTGCAAAACTCCCTCCAAAAGCCGGTCCAGAGAGAGATGATCCTCGACAACATAAAGAAAGCAATACTCTTTTTCGTAACTGCAACTTCTTTAACGCCATCGCCTCGCGCAGCTGTAAACTAATGACCTTCACAGCTATAAGTCAAGCAATGCGTATAAAGAAGAAACCGTCATCATCGACCTAATGTCAGGCTTCCGCGCTCCTAGTCCCATGAAGAGTTCCGAGAATTAAAAGTTTATTTAAAAATGCCCTACAATTTTCAAGCCGAGCTAACACCCTATGATGCCATAGTTCCAATCCACTCTCTCGAATCTCACGTCTCCAAGGAGGAAAAACTGTGGTTGCATTCTCTATCTCGGTTAAGGTTAGGTTTGGGTAGAGATGCGAACGAGGTATGCAAATCATGTGTGGAATCGAAGACTCATCCAAAGCAGACCATCCCACGAGCGCGAGCTCATGATTTGCGGATTCGACAGACTCATTTTGTGTGGGGTTCTTCATCTTTCGCCAATCCGTAAGCGGAAAGTTTAATTTGTCCCTATGAATAATCCCACTCCCAGAATGACTCCTAAACCAACGAATAACCCCGCAATCAGCACAGGCAGCAGACAGATCTTCAGACTCACAAACACTGGCGGACACTCCTGAGAAAAACGGATGCCCTTCGCAAGAACGGAATTGTTTGGAATTGTGTGCATCACGAAGCCTCCCCAACATGGCCCCCAACCACTTCCCTTCCTTCGTCTGTTGGTCGGCGACTTTTGTCGTGTCCTGCAGCTGGACCGATACAAAAATTATAATGTTGTGAAATTTGGATTTTGTTATAATTCATTGAAATTTAGGGAATTTTCTAATTTCGAGATGCTTTAGAAAGGAAATGACAGCCTCATTTCCATATTTAAAATATAACTAAAAAAACAATATTTCAAAGACCCAAGTTGATTAAATGAAGCGATTCCCTAGTGCTATGACCGGCTTACTTAATATTCATCTCTTCATGAATTGTACATTTTCCTAAGATGAATGTTAAAAAATGAATGAAATTAAAAGTCTAATGTTACCCACAACCTTGTCGCCTTGTCTGTATTTCCGGTGGTGTTAATACGCCCGAACTAATTCCTTTCCAAATCCAGGGATGCGGGCAGCTCGCGTCACTATCTTACCAGCTGGTCTCAGGTCTATGACATCATGCCCAGAGTTTGGATCCTTTTCATTTCCTAAAGCTGGTGATTTCGATAGCTATGAATGATGCTCAAAGGCATGGTCAGAGAGTTCAGGAAGACTCCAGACTCGTGTCACTGAGTTGGGAATGGTGGGAGGAACAGGACCAAGACGATGGAAATCCGAGACAACACCTTCAAGACTTAAAACCAAAAGATGTTCAAACATGGTATAAAATATGAAAAGAAGGAATGCAGAAGTACGTATGTATCAATAGTGAACGGAGCCAGAATTAAATCACTGCAAGATGCACATAACGCGGTCACTTATTTGAGATAGTTCGATCGACTGAGAACTAATTATTAGGTTACTCAGAATTTATTACATTAGTAAGCTCAATATAAATTCATCAGGTAAAGCTCCAAAGTTGGGGCTCGTAGCACATTTCGGATTCTTCTGAATCTTCAAAAAGATCGTAAAAAACGGAGTCAGTTGCAGAGTGCTTAAAATCCTCTACCGCGATGTACTCCTCGACTTGCTGTCTCAGTGTCGTGAAAGAATCAGTCTCGTCGTGCATCGAGTGGGAGGCTTCTTCGTTGTCCCCGAATTCCTCGTTGATCCAGGCCTCCACAGGACTTGCGCAATCAGCAACCGAGCTCTTGGAATACTGAGGCTGTGTGGAAGTGTAGGACTCACTGACTGGAACATATTCCTCGTATCTTGTGAACTCATCGCGTCCTGCTTCGAAGTTTTCATCAACTTCTTTCTGAAGAATCTGTGTAACTGCCATTGATCGATTTCGTAGTTGTAGGCAGATAGAAGAGCTAGTAAGTATATTGCTACTAGCCCGATAGTAGAGGATTTCTGACTAACTTCGCTTGATGTCGGGGATTTCGCACTTGCTGAGTCACTTGGGTACTGGAAACGCCAGTGGCTAATCTTGCGACGACAAAGAGACCGATGAAGTGGGCGTAGGTGATCAACCACGCCGGTGGAACTTCCGTTTCTTTCGAACTAGGATGGTCTCTCCTCATCAAGTGATCACATACCAACTTACATATCAACACTGCATCGTCGGCCTCAATTGTGTACACGAAATCTTTGGAATCACTCGCCAATTCGCAAGTCCTCACTGTAGCTCCCGATCAAAAAGATGAATCGTTCGATCTTTCCATCTCCTCACCACAACGAGCATCCGGTAACTGCTACTAAAAATCCCAGTTCAACGGCCTTGGCACGTACGTACGTAAACTTGGCACTCATTTACCGCTTCTCTCTAAGTGAATAACACGTCCTCAATACATATGTAGAAGTGGAAATCAACGTTACCCTTGATGCTGGATACAACGTAATTAACTGGCTCAAGATCGATACCGAAACGAAAAAAACACGCTGTTACAATAATCACATGAGCTCAGCTCCGACCCCTGTCCTCAACAACGAAAACTACACACGTTTCAGATATATTTTAGCTAGTGTCCGCTACAACACTGACTCGTACAACAGCAAGCAAGCTCGTAACGTACTGAGACACGAATTGAAGAAGATTGAATCAAAACTAGCTAGGAACAAGAATTGGGCCGCTAGAACGACGTACGATGGGTGGGTACAGATCGACCACCGCCAGGCACTCCAAGTATATGTATTCGTGATTTAGCGGGGTGGTGATGGCAACTGGGAACGAATGATTCGTGTCCACAGTGCAGCCAACAAGTGACCGACTGGAGTTGGAGACTTGGAATCCCCGACGAACGGACGAACGGACGAACGCCGCAAGATGCTCTTCTTCCATTTCGGTGACGTCCACGTGGCCTTGAGTGGCCTTGGCAGCGTCTTGCGTGGGTTTGAATGATGAGTGGTATCGCTTGCTGTTGACTACGGTGAGATCAGTGAGTTCTCAATTGCTTCTTAACACTGGAATATTGACTTTCTACTGTTTGTAATTTGATTGTTCTTTCTATGTAATAATTTTAAAATTTCTGGAGTCATGACGACAGAATTCAAATTCCATCATGTATATAGAACCATTCATAGTGAATTCTGCACATGTTTTGGAGCACTAGAAGGCAATGTAAATTTCTTGTCCTAAAAAAAGATAGAAATGATGGGCATTGCCAATTTTTCGTGATTTTTTTTCCTTAAATTCAAATTACTATGAATTTTGAAAGCCAAAAGTTAGTTGGCCTCAACCTATACCCAATACATAGACTCTTTCAATTCCAATCAATCTAGAACTAATTTCCCGCTCACTTCTTCCTACTTTCTTGCTTAGTAAATCTAGACATGTGTCATGATTTTATTAGTCCCAACCCTCAAAAGGAAAAAAAATCACATTCCAAGCTTTGGTTGAAAATAGCTACACTCTATAGAATATATACAAATCCTTGATTGGGAATGGATGGTTCTACCATAGCCATTTTGGAGGATAGACAACAAAATTTCATCTACATATTTGTATCCATGTTCTAGGAGAATTGGTAGTTACTATACTATTAACCAGTTTACGTGATGAAGGTGAAAAATAATTTCTAGGTTGAATGAAAAGTACATAAATGAAGAATTAGTCAAATTTATTTAAAAAAAAAAAATATTGATGTCCGATAGCATTGATGAATCTAAGTATCTACATCTACAGATTGAGTCTAAAACTTAGAATCTGCAACTTTCAATTTTATACCAATTCCAAAATATTCTTCTAAATGATAATTTATGATGATTTTTTTTCAAATTATCAACTCCAAAGAATACTCTATATATTTATGCGATAAACATGTTTGGATGTACTTCATCCATTTCTTATAGCTACGATGGGAGAGAGCTATAATCCATCCAATGGGTGTCCGCTCTCTTAAGGTCAATATAAGGAATAAAAATAAAAACTGCTAGCGCGACGTGTGACGGTCACACTCCGGTCACCACGAGCGAAACAGGCTCATCGATGGTCACGTTGACTCTGAAGTCGACAAGCTAGGCCACGGGATTACCGGAGGAGACCATCCTACGGCGTCGGTCAATCGGTCACTGCGTCGAAGGTCCGGTCTTCGAATCCTGCCATGAGTCGGTCACTCGGGCCGTACGGAATATTCTTCACATGGGATCCATGAAATCCGCAGAGACTTCCACTTGCCCATCCGCTAAGTCACATAACAGCCCAGTTTCTGGATCAATCGTCCCCATCGATCGACAGTCTCACTCTCGCTCACCATCGCTCCTATCTAAGACTCATTGCTTGATTCTCATACCAGCACCTTAACTTGACAAAGCATCGGTACTCTTTCAATTCTTAGACTGGCTTGATTCAATGTGCACCTCCGCTTGGGTGTAAAAGGATCATTTTCTCTCGTATTCGATCGCATTCTGCGTCCTGAAGATTAGCTAATTGGTGGTCCATGTACGTGCGACCAGAGAGGTAGCTTATAATTTGGATCAGAATGTGTTGCATGTTGAGAATTAATAGCTAGCAATGTGCAGCTTGATTGAATCAGACTCGTTTTAGAAGGATTTAATTCTGATTCTGTCTTTGTCAATGTGAGCTTTGGTAGTGCAAGTCAGTGAGCTGTGGTTTCAATTAGAGAGACTGAGCTAGAGAGAATGAGCGGGGAGGAATAAATGAGCCGTATGCGCGAATTCTAGGTAGTTGATTTATCGCGATAGTGATTGAATTGAAACTGCCAAGTGGGAATCTTAAGTTGTATGTAAATATTACAGGCAGCATCGAGTTTCGAGGTCGACCTGGCATGCATTACGATTTACGAATTGCCTATGGATGGAAAAGAATTTGCTCGAAGGGCGTCGACGACGACGTGTATGCAGCTAGAGTCGACAAAATTTTTGGTGATATCTTGATGAGGAGAGAATATCCTTACAAAAGCTTCGTAGTAAACGCCCTGCCTGCGCAGTCAACCACTGGACCGGTTTCTTTGCAGTCGGAGGATTAGCTAGCCAGTGGTCCAATACGGTCCACAAGCACATCATCCTCGACGACTCGCAAAGTTGTGAGGGGAAAAGTGGAGCAGGTCGCAGTGTACTAAATCTTCTATCTCGACGACAGTACATATCGATCAATGGCAACCACACAGAATTTCCAGAAAGAAGTAGATAAAAATTTCGACTTCTTCGATACTTTTCTGACCTTGAACGAGCTCCCTCGACTCGAAGAAGATGATCCAGTTAGCGAGTCGTGCAGTTCTACACGGCCCGAGTGTGCAAAGAGCTTCATTGCTAACTACCGGGCTAGTTGCGCAAGTCCTGTGGAGGCTTGGATCAACGAGGAATTCGGGGACGAAGAAGCCTCCCACTCGATGCACGACGAGGCGGATTCCTACATGATACTCATACGTCAAGTCGGTGAGTACATAGATGGGCAATTTCGTTAAAATGGCGAAATTCCATTGAAATGGCGGTTTTCCGGTAGCCGAGAAGACCGGAAACTTGTTGAGATGCGGCTTGCAGGGTTCTTGAAGTGCATATTGTATTGTTTGTTTAGCGCTCATGGGATGGAATGGGGCCCCTCCCCGACTGGGAAGCTCAGATTGAGTACATGATGGAGGATCATACAATAGAAGACTCAAGCATTTTTGCCTATTGGAAAATATGAAAGCCAAAGAGACAGTGCAATGCGGGATTCTTTTTGGGCAATTCATTAGTCTGAGGTCTTAACTAGACTCCAGTCACTCCACGGTCTCAAAGGAAGATGGCATTGAGGGTCAGTTTAAGGTAGGGGGCTCATGAAGCGACCCTTTACGGGATGGTCGGCCTTCTTAATGGTCTTTAGATGCCTGAAATTAGTTTACTTTATTTTTCACTTGAAGAAAATTTGATTTGGAATTTAACCCAAGTGGTTTCATATTTTTCAGAGCATTTATGAATTACTTATGAATTTTCAAAGAATTCTGCCGTAGGTACCTATTTATGATCCCTAGGCCTTGCAAAACCTACACACGTGCGGTCTGAAAACAAGCACTGTAGCATGCAAAAATATAGTAGACAAGGTTCCTGAATGTGATGTGTACTAAACCAAACTCCTAAAGTGCCAAGGCCTATTTCTGGTCCAAAAACACTCGAAACTGCCATTTTTGCTCAATTCATCCAAGGCACCAAAAAAAATAGTTTTAAGAAAATCTAACCATAGGATCTTGTACTTTACTTATATGAGATCACGTGGTAACAATTTCATGAAGTTTGACCATATGGATTAAAAGATATTAACATTCAAAGTTTGAGTGCATTTTCTTTCGGAATGCACACATGTTTTCAGAAATGGACCCACATTGGCTCTAATCATGTCCCCTATCAAAGTATGAACAAATAATTGATAAATGATAAACCTCTTTTTCATCATCCAAGGAACATTGATTACCTATTTACGAACCTCTTAAGGTCCATTTTAAAGCCAGCTAGGGGACGGTCTGAAGAAGAGGGTTGGAATTCCATCCACCTACCTTAGTGGACAGCATCGTTCACGGAACTTGCTGCAATTTCCTCCATCGCCACTAAGAAGTTTGCGTAGCCAAATGTACATGGGAGCAAAGTCCTTGGAAGAATTAGATTTTCGAAAAGATTGCAACAGACCATAGAATTTGATTGCCAACTTGCTACTTCCTTCACATAGAAACTAGCATGTACGCGGTCACTTGCCTATCACAATTTCCCCAATGGAGGGATCCCCTACAACTTGTCTAATCCTTTTGTTTCAATTTCATCAGTACAAGAGAAAGTGGCCAAATTGACAGAAACGGGTCTGAATCAACTAGTCCTAATTGACAGAAACTGACTTGAATCAACTAGTCCTAATTGACAGAAAATTGACAAGTTTAGACAATTCAGACACTTTCTCTTGTAGTGCATCGAATACCACTCCAACGGATGGCCTTCTTGATTTGATATGCACTGAATAACGTGATATGTGAATAACGTGATATATTAAAATCAACGTGCGTGCATGCCAACAAAAACACGGTTTTGGTTTGAAGAACAAATACTTTATTCAATTTGAATATGGATTTCTCGGAGGGATCCACCATTGTTTACATCATTCCTAGCTTCCCCTCAAAATACATGGTGCAGTGACTTTCTTTTCCAAAAAGGAAGGAAGGAAGAGAGGGATGAGGAAGGAGAGGTGCCCTCTTGAAAAGGAGGTCTGACCATCCCTACCTTCTTTGGCCAAAGCTTGCACGGTGACCCATAGCTTTCCAATGCCCAGTAGCTTGCCATATGATAAGATGGAGGGTCCGCAAATTTGCACTCGGCATTTTTTCGACCGCGCCTCTTCATTCGATCGTATCCTCGCACGTGTGGGGAGTCTTCCGCTTGATCAACACCAGCCAGTATCTATTTGCCAAGCATGTTGTTGAGAAGACTCTACAGGGCACTGTGAAGTCCACGATCAAATGCTGGTCAACAGCAACGCGAACCAATGTTGGCATTGCCTTTGTGCCCAATGGACCATTGTTAAATTTGTGGCTTGTGTGGTGAAGAAGCGGAAACAATGACAGGCCATCCACATTCCTATCAGGAATATTCATAGGGGAAGTTCGCTTTATCTTTTAAGATTCCGTAGTCGCGCATAATTGCGGGCCCTCTAGATACGGATGGGTGCCGCATTGATAGAGTGGATGCAGAGTTGACAGAGCTCCTTTGCATGACGGAGGGTAGTCAAGGGCACGCCCGAACCGTATATTATTCAAGATGGGATGGCAGGAGCGACCGTCATCCATTTTCTATGCCACTTCCCTTCGCGTCCGTCAGCTCGATTGGACCTGATGTACTATTGGCGGTAATGGTAGGAGGATCGATCTATCTCAGAACTTGCTCACTGTGCACAAACGAGCTCCGTGAACACTACATCCACTCTGTCAATGCCGCACCCATCCATATGTAGAGGGCTTGCAGTTATGCGTGACCACGGAATCTTGAAAGAGAAAGCTAACTACCCCTATGAATATTCCCGATAGGAATGTGGATGGCTTGTCATTGTTCCCGCTTCTTCAGCACACAAGCCACAAATTTAACAATGATCCATCTCGCACATAGACAGCGTCAGAATTGGTCGGCGCCGCAATTGACGAGCGTGTGTCCGAGGTTCTCATAGTGCCCTGCATGGATCTCGCAACGACATGATTGACAATAGATGCCTGCTGGCATTGGAGAAATTAATGGTGATCCGTAGATGCTTCTTGTTATTTGCAAGAGCCCCGATGATGCAATTTGAGAGGGGGCCGATTTGCTACAATGATACCAATGACACTATGCTTTGGGAAAGAGTGCTATGCTATGTAGCGATGGGGAAGCCAAACTATTCATAACAACGTGGATATTCTTATTTCTATATTCAATGTGGGGGGTGCACTAGAGTGTATTGTAGAGAAGAATGATAAAATGAAAATGATTTTAGAATCCAATATTCATCTACAGTTCCATAGCTCAACTACATTCTACATCCAAGGCGGAAGCTCCGCGCAACCTTCCATCTTGACCTCCGCAAATGAGTCGAGGATGTCAGCCCCGGTTTAGAGCGGGCGGTCTGAACCGCTTGTAGTGGCATTCGAACCTCCACATCGATTTGCTCATTCGTTGTGTGGGCTGCTTTGGGAGGAGGTCGACTCCGCAAATGTGAATGGTGCACCCAGGATCCTGCACAACAAGCCAACCGTGAGGGTCCGTCGGACAAGAGTGGCCGTTCAATGACGGCATAAATAAGCCCAGGACATGTTCAGAGTGGAAATGGAGCGCAACAGAGTGTTCGATGGAGAAATAATTTCTCCCCATCCTAGACTACATCATAGGGTAGGGTGGGAAAAAATTATTTCTCCATCAAAGTCACCGGTCGGGCCTTGCGTACCTGAATTCGGCCATCCCCATTAGCTATTGATGAGCCCACCTTACAATATGTGCAGCCCGTCGCATCTCCATGCGCCCGCCGACCGCGTCCTCCATTTAAATTCGAGCGGACGTGACGTCCTGGCCCGCCTCGTCGGGGGTCATGCAACCGTCGGAGGAGCCCACCCCTTCCGTCATCTGCATCCGTCGCCGCTTGCCGCGTCCGGTTCCCATTCGGGAATCGGCGGCGGTAGCATGCCCGCCCAGAGCGTGAACGCGTCGGCGCCCCTGCACACGCATCAAGTTTTTGTGTGGGCATCAGATTTTATTTTGGGCTTCCTCTTCCCTCTTTGTCGGGTGAAATAATCGTCCCCTTCTCTAGTGTATTTGCCGACAAAGTCCGGATATTCCAGCACGAGGTGCCTGTCCTGCCACGGCGCTAACACGCGAACGCGCAGTCCCAGATATGTCTGTCTCAAGGGTATCGTGAGGTGTCCGAAGAGTGCGTTCTGAGACACGTATTGCGACACGCTAAGCCCGGATGCGAGCAGGCCTTCGAGATACGGGCGCACAGTCCCCAAGAGAGTGGAATCGTGTTCACTGCCCACATACGACAAGGGAAACACGGCGTTGTGCACGGGGTTCAGGATGCTGCTCTCCGGAGAGGAATCGATGAGGAGGGTATTGGACGAATTGGCCCGGAAGTTCTTGGTGACGAACGTCTCGGTGTCCCACACAACCTTGTGCAACACCTTCAGCCGCAGCTGCCCCTCCGGATGGTCGGGGAACTGCACGTAGGTGTTCACGTCGATAGTAGGATCGCATGAGATATGGGCGGGGTGCCCCGGGCAGGGTGGGTCGGGAAGGGACGGCAAGGGCGGGCACCTGCAATCCCACCACGGCCGCCTCTCGATAATCGAGGTGCAGTTCTCCAGCGCGAGGACCCGCATGTAAGTGCGGTTGAAGTCCCGAAAGAGGAAATCGACCATGGGTTTGGCAACGACGGCGGGCAGCCGAGTCCAGACGGAGACGTAAAATCGATTCGTCAAGCCCGTGAGGAAGCGGTGCAAGTCGGGACGGCAATGCATCGTGTATTTGCCGAAGACGTGGCGCCGTCGAGGGTGGTAATCCTCCTTCGAGGGCTTCGCCTTCGTGGTCGAGGGAGTTGGCTGGACGCGCCCAACGTCCTCAATTTGGGCGAGGACCCCTTCCAACTCCAGAAGGACGAAATAACTATACACAGGCAAAGCGACAGGGGGCGCCGTCGCGGACACCGGCAGTAGAGCCTGCGTATGCGAAATCCCGGGCTCAAAGTCCTCTTCTTTATGGAGAAATGAAGTCCACAAAAATGAACATGCGACTCCTCAAACTTTGCCTTGCTAAGAGAGAGACAACAACCCCCTCTCTATGAAGATCCTAGTTCTAACGTGAATCAGATTTGCACTTCCTACAAGCTATCCAAGCGAGTGCTGGACAGAGACAACGAGCATAGGGTTGCAAGGATATGGAGTCTCACCTTTCTTACATCCGTGGGAGTGGTGGCCGCGAGAGGAGGTGGTGCCGGTGGCGCCAGGACAGCGAGAGTGTCGACATCTGCGAGGGAGGGAGGCACCATCTTCATAGGTACTGGAGTGGCGACCTCATCGACAGCGGGAGCATGGACGTCTACGAGGGAAGGAGGCACTAAGTTTTGAGGCATCGGAGTGGCGACTTCCAAGTTGACGGGAGGGACGACCTCGACAACAGCAACAGCAGGAGAGCCGACTTCCATGGAGATGGCAGGTAGGACTTCATCATTCCTCGGGGCCGAAACGGGAAGTGGGGACAACGGAGACTCGTTGTCACGTGCGAGAGCATCGACAACCTGAACCGAAAATGCAAAGGGCGTAACTACAACGTCCAGAAGTAGTCGGAGACAAATCCCATAGAGCATTTCAACGAAACAAGAGTTATGTATAAAGAAAAGCACCCAATATATTACAAGTGGAATACAAAGTTTGTACAAACTGAACGGTGAATGCAGAGGTTCAGTGGTCACGTCCAAGTCTAGTAGTCTACACCTAACAGGACCACTACAATCCTAACCAAAACGAGAGTCCCCAGACCCCCGGTCTCGCGGCTGAACAGACTCAAGACAGACTCGTCGAGATGATCTTCGATCGTCCCGACGTAACACCCTAACATAGCGTCCACACCACTACGACTAACTACAAAGATGGGAGCTATGTGTAGGGGTTACCCACCGCGGGAGCCTCGTCGTCCTTGGCCGGCGAGTCCACCGGGGCTTGATCATCTCGCGTCACCTGGGGCTGCGGTGGAGCAACTGCTGCCTGCAGAGGAGCATACTGTTGAGTCAAGTTAGTGAACGAGGCCTCCATATCCCCCAATTGAACGTCCAGGTCGTAAGGATCATCGTCGACGACGCTGGGACGATGCATGGGTTCAGGGATATGAATAAACGGAAACTGATTGAGGGCCAAGTCATCGTAGTCTGGGTCGCGAGTGACACTCACCGAAATAGTTGCAGGCTCCACGGTCCCCAGCAATTGCAGGCCCGACGCCGCTGTGGCCGTCGCGGAAGCGGAGTTGGTGGTGGACACTCCAGAGAGGTTCTGGATTTCGCTGGCAGGATGGGCCGTGGGAGTGACGGGTGTGGGAGGTGCCTTGGGCATCGCCGAGGTGAACATCTCGAAGCGCTCGTTCATCATCTTCAGCATCTCCCGATCGCGCCTCCTGTCCTCCTCGTACTGCCTATCCTTCTCCGCTTGTTGCCTCCTCTGCTCCTCCAACTGCCTCTCCTTCTCGGCGAGCTCGCGGTCCCTCTCCGCTTTCTTGGCCTTGCGCTTGGCCTTCTTTTCCTGCTCCAGCCGCTCCTTCTCCTCTCTCTCTTTCTGGAGGGCCTCGATGGTCTCGGCACACTTCTCGACCACCATGGAATGCTTCCTCTTGTATCGCTCGGACATCATCTCGATGTACGCGAGGTTGAGGCCCGCCTTCTTGTCCATGGTGTCGGGCTTCGTCTCCTTCCTCCCCACGTCCGAGCTCCCTGACGCCTGAGGTGCGGCCGTTCCACCTCCAGATGCGGTCTCCGCGTCTGACGAAGTGCAATCCCCCCCTTGGGTGGCAGCCTTGACCATCTGGCTGTACTCCTCCCTGTTCTCCTTCGCCGTGGAGAGCCGCATATTCAGATCCTCCTCATCCACGTCGTCGAGGTCAATCGGGTTCTCCTTGGCATTCTGGAGAGCCAAATTGAGCTTCTGCTTCATGGCCCGCACATGAGCCAAGAGAACGAGTTCCTCGGGGCCGGCGGGAGGCAGTTGCGACCGCAAGGTATCAACGGCGACATGCACCGTGATGAGCTTGCTCACTCCATCGGCATCTAGTGGGGGTTGAGCACACTTCAACTCCCGAAGAGCGTTCTTGACCTTGGCAATTTTTTCATCCATCGATCCCCGCGCAGGTTCGGTGGAGTAGTCTCCGACGTTGGATCGGACATTCTCCAGCTCCACCCGCTGCTCTTCAGAGAGTCTCGCCTTGAGATCGTCCAACTCCGTCTGGAGATCCTCGATCTGCATCCTGGGAAGGGTGGGAGGAGAGCACTCACGAGAAGTGCCCGCACTGAAAGATGGGCTTGTGGATGTACGCGGAGCGGGAGTTTTGAAGATGGGGCCGCTCACTTCAGACCGCACGGTCTGAACCTCTTGGAGGCGAGGATGACTACGACTCGATAGGGGTGAGGCAGGATCGGCCTGGGCCCTCTGCAGCTCCGGAACTCTTGCTGGAGGAGAATCGAAACGTAGAGTTTGAAGGTGTGGATGGGAGGATGGAGAAGTGGGAGACAAGGAAGGGACTGAATCAGACCGCCCGCTCTGAACTGCTGCAGTGGGAGACGCGTGATCAGATCGCACAGTCTGATCGTTACGAGGAGCACCCGCCGATCTGATGGCAGCCTCCTCAGACTGTACCGTTGCCTCGCTGTCCATACGGTTTTGTGACGATTCCCCTATGATTTCTTCGTCACGGTCGAGCGTTCGATCATCCAATACGTCTTCGTCTAGATCATCTTCCTCGTCCTCGTCCTCTTCTTCATCCTCGTCATCATCATCATCATCATCATCTTCGAGCCCCTCCACTTCCTCCAATATTGCCCCCCTTTGATGAAGATCTTCTCCCCTTCGATCAAGTAGATCTTCTTTGTCCTCCCCTTCCTCTTCTCCTTTGTCCTCTTCTCCCCCCTTGTCCGCTTCTTCATCCTCGACGGGGTGTTCCGCGTCCACATGCCCGGCATCGACGATGTCCAACGCCTCGTCCGACATGGCTTCCTCTTTGGTTGGTGCGGGCTCCTCCTCTATGGTCGGTCGACACCTCTGCGTCGGGGACTGCCCGTCGTAGTCGTACTTGAGGGTGTAGCCCGGCACGAAGACATGAGGCCACATTTCTGCACCAATTCGCTGATGCACGGAATGGAGGAGAAGGGCTTTCTCGGTGGAGATCATGAAGGAGACGGAACTGCGACACAACATCTGCAGGACACAGTGTTAGTGAAAGGACAAAACGTGAATGTGGAATATCTATTCTTCTGGACCATATAGCCCCTGCAAAGAAAAATAACAAGAGTGGTGAAATCATTACCGTGCATGCCGAGACTGCTTTCACTCCAGCGAAGACGAGCATGACCGTCCCTTGATCCCTGCAGAACTTGTCGATGAAGCGCAAGTACACGTCGTACCGTAGCTCGCGCTTGGACAAGATCCGAGGGAAATCGTGACGGCAGACCTCCCGAGTCTTATACATGGGATCCGTGGCTATGAGGTCGTTGTCCTCGTCCTTTGACAATTTGGGCACCTTGCCCTTAGCGTCCACCAACTTGGAGTTCATGAAGCTCTTGGCACTCCGCTGCAAGTACATGACCTTGTCCCTGTTCCTCTCCTTGAAGGTCGGCTCTCCCTTGCAGATCACGTAGTCACATTCCCGCCTAAGTGAATAGGACGGGAAGAGCTCCGTCGCCAATCTGTCCACCGCAGCCGCCCGCTTCGAGTTGAAGATGAACATCCACGTGTGCACGGTCTTGGACATAGTGGAGTTGGAGACCTCCCTCACTTCCTCCATGATTTTCGCGTGCCCGGAAGTGACCTCCATGCCTTCCACCTTCGGAAATAGTCGGAAGTCAATAATGCCGACCTCGCAGTACTCCGTCTTCGCGGCTCCAGTTTCCGATCGATACGGTGACCACGCCCCATTCTTATGCACGTACAGCTGTGGGTCGAAGTGCTTCTCGCTTCGTATCCATCGGCAGACGGTGGCTCGGGAGCACTTCCTGACCTTCTCGCATCGGTCGGCATTTTGCACGACCTGATCCAACGCCGCCAGGAATGGCTTCTTGGGCTTCTCCACTGTCCTCCCTGACCGGCACTGGGACTTCACCCAATCCAAACCGAGGCTTATGAGATGCCACATGTGGAAGCCACCGATGCACAACGCGGTCTTCAGATTCCGCCAAGCCTTGACATTCATGTCTCCCGGCTCGGGAAATACGCCCTTGGCCTCCTCGATGCCGAAGGTGTTGGCCTTGTCGACAATCTCCTTTGCCAGTTGCATCTTGTGCTTCTTGTTTGTGCACCACATGAGGAAAGGAATGGCCGACGTCCAGACCGTCGGTCTTTTGTTGAGATACACCTTGGGCGGCACGTCCAGGATTTTTTGGGCCAGCTCGCCGACGGCGTCATCTTCCATTCCGAGCAAGGCCTTCATCATATTATTCGTGATGGGTTGGAACTTGTACACCTTGGCGTTCCCGTCCTTGCTCACCGCTTCATTGAATGGACCGCCCGTGTCCATGTCGTGCAGCGTGCCTTGCTCGTGAGCTTCAAAGACCTTCAGCCAAGCCGACCAAGTTTCCTCCGAGGCCATGATGATTTTCCTCTCCCCCATCTTATCCAAGTCGTACATTCTTCGGTTTCCAGACAGCGGCTTGAGGAGTCCGGTGGACTCGAAGCTCTGTTCTGCCTTGTCTCGGAAGTCCTGCACACCGCAACTGACTAGGTTAGAGGATCACAACTCTGAGAACATGCATCAGACCTCCCGCACTAAGCCAATTTGAATGGATCTGAAGGACAGTATCCTAGGTATACAATATGAAAGTTCAGAGCGGTCGCTCTGAAGTGGCTTGGATTCATTCCATTACGGTGGAACAATGTGACACGATTGTGCCATTGTCCAAGGCATTGGAACAACATGAACGTGGACTCGACAAGATCTACTGTATCACAGATCAGAGCGGGCGATCTAAACTGACCAAGTGGAGGAGACATACCTCGTAGGCCTTGAATTCGTCTCCTTTGTCCGCCTGCCTCGTGTTCTTCCGGAATTGGGTTGGTCTCCGCGCGTTGTCCCACAGATATCGGCAATGGCGGATCGTGGCAGGGAGCGACGACAGGTACGGGCCGGTGACGTTCCCGTCATTGCACTTGCAGGAGAGCGCGTGCAGGTGGTCCTTGTTTTTGGACCAGACGATCTCACAAGTCCACTTTTGCACCCGCTTCTTGACCGCCTCATCGTCGACGGATGCTGTCCCTGAAATGATTTCGGTCGCAGCCTTCCACGTGTGCTGGCCGTTGATAATTTTCAGTGGGAAGGCCTTGATGCAATCCGCCCAACAGGTAGGCCTCTCTGGCGTGTCCGGCATGACGGTCAGGATTTGCTTGGTGAAGTTGACCTTCACCATGCGGTCGAGGACGGCTAGGACACCCTTCTTCTCCAGTGGCCTGAAGATCATTCCCGACGTCTCGTCCGCACTTGTCATATCCTCGAGGTCCAGCTCGAAGAAGTTGCCCCGTCCGAAAATGTACATGTAGGCGGACAACTCCTTGAACTTCTTGTTCGCCACTGCCTCGGCCTTGAGGCGTTTCCGGGCTTCCTCTTCTTCGCTGCGCTTGGGCTCCTTCTTGATCTCCAGATCCACAAACAGCTTATCTGGAACAGCTTTCTCATCGAACGGCAAGGTCACCGGGTTGTGAACCCAGTGGCCATTCACCTTCTTGAATGCCACCTTCTGTGCCTCCTCTTCGGATAAATCGGTGGACTCCGGGAAGGCGCTCTGCGTGGATGCGCTTGGGGCACCTTCACCCTCTTCCACATCATGCAAGGTCCGTCGTGTCTTGTGAAAGCGGGACGCCCCTTCATCTTGTGAGGCCGAGTGGTCACCGGTGGCGACGGTTGCGGACTTCCTCTTCCGTGACTTTTGTTTGTCCCGTGCCGTGGGCCTGGGACGCTCTGGTACTCCCGTGCTAGGTGGAGTGGGCCGGGACGGAGGGGATCGGGATGGAGTCGTCTGTGGCGCCACCGTTGCGGGAGCAGACCGTGCAGGTTCAGCCGGCGCATGAGTTGTCATGCCTGCGGACCCTGGCAGCGCTGACGCTGCTGGCGGACGGGAACGGTTGGTAGGCACCGAGGCGGACGCGACCGCTTTTTTCTTCTAGGTCCGCCCTTGCGCATCCATGTCGACGTTCCCTACTCCCTGTGATGCGTTACTACTAGTCAGCGACGACACGTATAAGGTGTTTGCATTAGTGAGATACGCGCTCGCGACCCGTGCGGTCTTCACGAAGTCCCCAGAGTGCGCTTCGCACCTAGCTTGTATGTCCAGCATGAGGATTTGGAACACATGCGGAACCCGGTCATAATTTTTGATGAGGCGCTCATGGCAGAAAATCATCTCGTCCTCTACGCGGATGATGACTACTCCCAGAGCATTGTTGCACGAATTCACTACGTCGACGAGAACGGCCTCTCGCATCACAGTAATGTTAATGACTACCAAGTTCTTAAAGGATTTCCATCTAGGCCCTCCCAGTTTTGTGAACCCCAATTCTAAATTAAATATCAGGGAGCCGTGAAGGTAAGTCATTTCCACGGTCCACAATGCTCTGGTTGCAATGAAGGTCAGCGGAATTTTCCCTTCAACGTGGGCCTTCCACGACTCCATTAGCCGCTCAGGCGGTATTTGTGTAATGTAGCCCGTGAGAGGTGGCTTGCTCTCGAGGAAGGACTCCATGTCACTGCCCACATGAATCAAATCAGACCGACCGCTCAGAATCAGACAGGCCGCTTAAAATTGCAATCTTCATAGCGACCCCGTATTACTGGGGTTCTAGCCCTTCGATTAGTTCAGAGCGACCGCTCTGAACTGATCTAGATCCACGACCTATTCAGTGTAGACGTTCACATCGGTCTGCTTATAGACAATTCTATACCATTGACCGTGAGAGATATCTAGTGTATGGGCTTGGTATCCTGCTATTTAATTGGGTTTCAATTAAATTTCACAGCGGCTTTACTCTACTAATCGATCGGTTTCACTGGATCCTATGGTACAATGTGAAATGATCAGAACCTAGGTTCTATGCCCTTCTATTCTCTATAGTCTTCCCAGATGAATCATTCAATTCATCGGTCAGAGGTACTGGACTCACTGTACCCGATCTACGCGAAGATGTTATCACATCGGATGCTCACTTCAGGGAGCCATTCGAATGAGTTCGGAGCGACCGCCCTAAACCTCCGTAATGTTGAAAGAGATGTTACAGGATCAGAGATGCCTCTCATCACTGTAGGGAGCACATACATCTAGTAAGCTCCGGCCATGCCGATACAGCTTCAGAGCGACCGCTCTGAACCTGTAGTTCTAATTTCAACGCTGAGGATGTTGTGAACGGTCTGTCTGAATCTTGACAGCGCTCATCGCCGCCGTTGAGAATCAGAGCGACCAATGAGAACCATGACCCTAACTACCAAATGGAAGCTTTAGTGTTTTCGCTTTGGACCGCTTTCACTCTCATTGTGGAAGTTGTGGTTTGGAGTGACTACTATGAATCCGTTGCACTGATTTTAGCGAGTGCTTCATTTCAGAGCGGCCGCTCTAAACCGTGATCACGCTCCATGCGAACGATTGCGCTCAATTCTACCACTCCGAGTACCGATTTCATTTGGTTTTGAACAGCCTCTTTGAACCTCTGCTTTGTAATGAGCATGGTCTCGGATCAGAGCGACCGCTCTGAACCTCTTTCTGAACGAAATCAGAGCTCTGTCATTGTGTTCAAAGGGAGGTGTAGAAAGTCCGCTCTGAACCTTCTACTCCAATATGATGTCGCTCATGGTTCAGAGCGACCGCTCTAATCCTCCTCGTGCTGGATTCCAATGCTCTAGGTTCATAGTGGAGCAGGAGGTTCAGAGCGACCGCTCTAAACCTCCCTGTGAACGAAATGACAGAGTTGGGATTTCGTTCACAGGCAGGTTTAGAGCGGTCGCTCTGAACCTCCTGCTCCATTATGAAGTCGCTCTAAATCAGTCTGGCCGACTTCACTAGTGCAAGTTCAGAGCGGTCGCTCTGAACCTCGACAACGCTCATTATGGAGTTGGAGGTTTAGAGCGACCGCTCTAAACCCTGCCAACTACATCAACAAGTGCGCGGTCATAGGGGGTCCTTGTTTTAGAAAATTCTTCTATGTTTGCATGGTTTCAAATTGTTTAGGAATGCTTGGCATTGCAATCAATTGGGATGTGGTGATTACCTGGGCTAGGTGCCTGTTCAATACTCTGCTTCTTCAGCCTAGAATAGCAAAATTGCTTCGTTTGTGAAGACTCCAGGAACTCAAAATCCCTGGCAGCTGCAGATGATGTGCAATGGAACTCAATGAAAACTAATAAGATACGCAATTGCATTCAGAGAACGCAAAGTAACAGCAACAGACATCAACGCAGAGTGAAGCCACCGAACTACAGTGCAAGAGGTATGTGGATTTAGGGTAGCTCGCACCAACATTCAAAAAAGCAAAGGAACGAGATAGCTCGCAATGAAATGACCTAAATCCTAAACCAATGGAGAGCGTACCTTGCAGACGAGGTGCCCACAAGCAACACACCAGGTACCGAAATGCACGCGGGAGGAGCACAAGAAAGGAACAACGCTGCGCGCGGGAGGAGCGCAAAAAGGAAATCACACTGCGCGCGGGAGGAACGGAAGAAGGAAATCACGCTGCGCCAGAAAGAAAGACCACTGCGCGGGGAGGAACGAGCACAAGAAACGAGCGCGAGCAAGAATGCGCAAGAAAAATGAGAAGAAGAATGAGCGCAAGAAAAAATGAGCGCTGCGCGCGGGGGAACGGAAGAAAGGAAGAGAGAGGCGCGGTACCGGTGGAAAGAGTGTGTATGCAAACCCTCGGAACAGGGAAGACGACCAACCAAACCTGGAGCCGAACCAAAACCCAACCTCCATCAAACCCAAACCGAAGCTGAACCGAACCTCCGCCGAACCTGAACCCAACCCCCTCAAACCCAAACCAAAGCTGAACCGAACCTCCGCCGAACCTGAACCCAACCCCCTCAAACCCAAAACGTACCCAAAACGAACCTCTGCCGAACCTAAGCCGAGTCTAAATGAAGCATCATAACATGGGGGGGGGCTCCATCATTTGATAGTCAAATAATACTTAAGTATATGAGTGTATCTACACTTTTTTAACCCTCAAAAAAATTCGATGTTTTCATATCCAAAATTGCTTCAAATTACTTAAATCCAATGCAAGGCTAAAACCTTCATTTATATTTCTTCATTAACAATTCCAACCATAGGATCCCTTAGTTAAATTGTTAAATTATATCCTCCTAAAACTTTAGAATAAAATACCTTACCATCTACAAGATCAAGTCGTCTGAATTTCAAAAAAAAATGTTTTCAACTCTTCTTGAATGGTTAGATTTCATCTTTCAAACTTTTTGTAGAAGGTTTTTGAGATTCTATAGCATGTTGCTCTCAAGAAATGAGTTGGAAATACATATACAAAATTTCAAACAAAAAATGTTTCATATTCATGCTTAAAAAATTATAAGTAGAAGAAGCTACAGTATGATTTAAAACACGAGAGTGTTAAGAATGTAGTTATGGAATTCAAAAATGTTTGTCATACTACTAAAATCATAAGTCCCTACGTAATATCAAAAATGCTACCATTAATACTAGGGGCTCATGCTTGCTATGCTATGCATTCATTGTATCACATATTAATAAAAATTTGATATATTTCAATAGAATACATGATAATGCTTTTCTTGGCTTCATATTTCTTTTGCATTTCTATAATTTTGTGCTTTTGTGAGCTTGGAGCTTCGAATTGCAATTTCCTATTGCTAATACCAAATGACTTGAGCCGAGTTTCAATTTCACAACAATTGAATTGTTTAAGAAGCTTTGAAGGTTGACAAGTTCTTCCTTTAAATTCTTCTATTGGGGTTGCCACTGTTTGGAACAATTCAATCAAATTACTAATGCATTCTAATGTATGTGTATCTTTTATAGTATTCATCATTATTTATTTCAATATATGCTTATTTAGAAAATTATAAAAAGATTTTAGTAATTTTTATGTAAACATTTATTGAAATTCTTGCTCTGCATTTTATCTCATACATAAAAAATTCTAATGAAATTCTAATGGTGAATGCGTAGTATAGTAAGCGCCAACCGCTAGTCATACTACTAAAATTAGAACTCCCTCTGTAATAGCACAAATGCTACCATTAATACTTAGGGGTTCGTGCTTGCTATACTACGCATTCACTGTATCACAGATTAGTAAATTTTTGATATATTTCAATAGGATGCATGATAACGGTTTCAATAAGTCTTTAAAATAATTATTTTAATAATGTTATAAAAATATTTCCAATCAAGCATACATACAAATCATGTTTTGCACATAATGGCATATTACTGAAATAGAGGAGCACTTCACAACCACCTCTGATATCACTTTTTACTAAGGGTGATATTATAGAAATTATATAGTCGTTGCAATTGAGAGGATATAAAAGAGGATCCAGAGGATGATATATAGAGGTAGCAAATGCATTGCTTCTCTTGGCTTGAAACTTCTTTGCACTTCTATGATTTTGGGCTTTCATGAACTTTGAGCTTTCATGATTTCAATTGTCTATCACAACTACCAAATGATTTTGAGAAATTGATTCAATTGAAGAAATTTGGGATTCCACAACAATGAATTTGTTCACAAAGTTTTTGAGATTTATTAGTTTTTCTTTTCAATTCTTCAATTTGAATTGCAATTTTCTGTAACAATGGAGTCAAATTTCTAATGTATGTGTATCTTTTATAGTATTTACCATTGCATATGCTTCATTCATCATTCAATAAATTTCTATGCTACTTTTCTATATATGCTTACTTAGAACAAAAATTATACAAAGATTTTAGGCATTTTTATTTGAAGACTTATTGAAATATTTGGTCTACATTCTATCTCATACATAAAAATTCTTATGAAATTTTTATGGTGAATGCGTAGCATAGCAAGCGCCAACCGCTAGTCCAGTACTGCAACGTTTCTTTTCCTAGTTCGCATTTCTTATACATGTAATCATATTAGCAATAGTATCGTTACTCATGAAAACTCCTTTTTACTATTAATATAAATAAGAGTTTTAATAAGTTAAAAGCTTCTACGACATAAAAATAATTTTAATTTAAAAAAAAAAAAATTTGCTAATTTGCTAATCTACGAACTTAATGTTTTTGCATAGTTCATTGCAACAACATAAATTTGTTGGTTCAACACTACAATAAAGTATCTAACGACCAAAAAAAACTATGGAGGACTTTGGAGATTTAGGGTTACCTCATGTGATTTGAATTTCGAACATGATTTTAGGAAATAGTTTGAAGATACTTAAACAAATGAGCTATCAAGGAATGTAATATTCATTTTAATAATTGTCCTAAAATATAAGTTATGCCGCTACAAGTCCACCCAAAATGCAAGAAGTGATAAAAGAAGGTATTTTGAAGACAATGTAAGCATCTCTTGCACAAAAGTACATACTTGAACATCGCCTACAATGTAAAACACAAGAACATTAGAAAGATTCTCAATGCTTGGAAGAAGTTCCACATACCATACTAATCTCATCAACTGTTCACTTTTAATGAGCAACACACAGATAGTGTTGTACTTTAAATGTTTGATAAAAATTAGTTCTGCATGTAAAGTCTTTGGGGGGATCTACTAATCATCCAATTGAACATGTTGAATAGAAATGTCATGTTCTCCTGATGTGGCCTACAAAAAGGTAAATCCCAAGGTAACAAAGTGACTCCAATTTATCCAAAAAGTAAGAAAGCTACTTATTAGAAAAACTTGTACAAAATAAAGAAACAAAACATAACGTCTTTTTCTAATAAAACTACTCCCGGTACTATGGTACTTAGCAAAAATTCATTATGTACATACAACAAGTAAGTAGAAGTCTTCCTTCAACGATAGTGGCGACGGGACGCTCGACGCTCAGGTGTGAGGTTATCCAAATTTGCTTGTGCTTGATTGAGCCGGGCACGAAATTCATCAAAAATATCCGTTCCAAAGTGAATTGTTTGAGACTCCCTATGCAAATGTTCAGTCCCGTACTTGTCATCCTAAACAATGCAGTACCAATAAGACATATTTCAATGAGAAATCTTTTATAAATCCTTCAAAATTCAAAAAATCACAACATTACCCAAGAAATTGACATCATCAAAAATTCAATATCATGAAAAAAAAATCAAAGAATAAAGAGATATCGAAGGGCATCATTTTTTCCTTTGCTATTGGAAGGTCAAAAGCAATGTATATTACAAACCTCAATGAGTTGTAGAAGCAAGGAACCATTCTTGGATGCCGCGAGCTCATCCTCATCATCGAATTCCTCCATGAGAGCCCTACATGCCATGTGAATCAAGACATATTATCATATCAAAAATTAACATGTCCAAGTACGTACATACTGTAATCTCAAAAACCAAGCAAAACCTTTGCAAACCTAAACAATTATCAACAAATGAACTAACAAAGAAACAATGCTAACAAGAATTGAGCATCAAAATCAATCAAGAAATGTTAATATGTAGTATAGCATGTTGTACTTGACAACCAAAAAAACTCACCGAAGGTTTGTGCAATCCTTGTTGTGACGCACATGGACATACTCCTCCATCATGGCCCACACATCTCGAATTGCAGCATCAAATTGTGCTCCCCAAGGAACTTCAAGTGTGCCTTGCAATGCACACATAACATGACCTGCAACAAGAAACCAACAAAGATTGCACTAAGGAACAACCATGCATGTGATACCTACATATTATCCAAAACTTACAGTTTTGCACATGCTTTTGAAGTACACAATTCTACAAATGGAAGAAGAAAAACATAATCCATGTAGTATTTACCCATCTTGGTGTCTTGGAACATCTCTTTAGACGTCTCGCAGTGAGAATAATGGGCAAAGCAATATAGCTTGTAGCCTTGCCAAAAATCGCGAGCCCTATTTCAAGCAATTTTGAATCAATTCCAATGAAGCAATCATAAGTATGGTAAAAAATCATGCAACAGCTGTAAACGCAGAAAGCCCAAAAAACATGTGTAGAAAAAGAAGAAGTCACTTACCCTAAGTCCTCATTGTCCAAAAGAACTCTAAGCTGCTCGGAGCACTTACTGAAGTTTGCAGCGCCAACCATTGAATCTGTTTAGAACCAAAAATGCCCTACAATGAAACACATCAACCCTACTAATAGGTAGAGAGTGAAGATGAGGCAATCCTTCCACCAAATCCTTAAGCCCTAGAATGAAGAGATGCAAAATTGTTATTCTATTACAATCAACAATCCTTATCTTTCAATTTGCAACATCTTGCTAGAAATCACTGGTGCATGCATTTTCTTAGGTTCCACATCTTTGTTTCTTGCTAAAAAACATGATTTAGAAAGAATATAGACCAAGAAGAACAATGAAAAAGACAGATGAGCCCTTACAAGAGCTCTTTTATAGCATACAATCTCACAAGAATGAAAAAGAAAAAGTCTTAAGAAAATTTAAATATCTTCTAATGTGCTAACAAATACAAAATGAGAACTTGAAGCCTACTGAGAAGTTGCAAATGAGAAGCATTCCCAATGGAATCTCAAAACCACTTCCAAGTGGGTTCATTGACATTGGAAATTGACTACATTGGAAACTTTTCTGCAAACCTTAAACAAAATCAAGAAACCTTTCTTTCTTCTCTACCACTTAGAATTCCAGCATTTCCATTCCCAAACTCGAAATGAAGAAATCTCAAGCTATTATAGAAGATGTAGCGAAGTGGTGATGGTGGCAAATGAAGCCACGATGAAAGCCAGAACAACTATTCTTTGAAGTTCAAACCCAAAAAAAATTGCTGAGGATTATGGAAATTCAAGAGTGGCGGTGAACAAACCTTCTTGAAGTGCGTGCGATTGTGATCTCCACATGCAATGTCCTCCGCTTTCACCCTTTTGCTATAGAACTTGCTGGAGCGTCGTCGACTCCCTTCACCGGAGGCAAATGACTTTGGGAAAGCAGTTGGGGTTGTGCAAAAATATCTTGTACCCTCCGAATGCAAAAACCACGCGGTCGAGAACTGGTTCTGACAACACACTTAATAACCTAGCGTAGCGACTGGCGTAGAAACTACGCGTGACAGAGATGTCCGAATTTTTCATTTTTATTTATTTTTTTGTCGAATCCAACGTGGCCCTACGCTGGCGACGTGGCAGCCGCCATATGCGGCTGCCGCATTGAAGTACAGCCTCATAATACAAAACTGAAACCAGCTTCTGCCATTCTTCTTTCGTCGTCTGCAATTGTGTATGTCGATATTAGAGCGCGCACCGCTTTCTCCACTTCCGTCCGCGTTGTGCAGCACGTTGTCGACCGCTGGAGGCCATCTTTGTTGCTGAGAAGCGCCAATGACGTCGTACGTCCTCATTTCAGGTTCGATGAACAATTTATCCCCTGTTTCTCTTCTCTCGGTTCGCAGGATTGTTTTTTGTCTCTAAGAACTCAATTTCAACGGATTTCAACGAATTTCATGTTTTTCTTCAGTTATTTTGCATCTGTAGTACTGCATGAGCCACATTCCTAGAATCTCACACTAGCAACAGGCGAGGCGTGTCTTCGCGTTAGACAAAATGCTGCATTTGCTGAAATGCGAATTCTAGAACTATGCTCATTGTAGTTTGTGCTCATTCGGTTCCGAATAGTTATTCACATTCCCGTAGACAATCAATTATCCACAGTGCTGTGGTATTTCAGAGTCATGATTTATACAATGCTGATATACCTTAGCATTATCATCTATTACATGAGACAAAGTTCGGATGGCATTCCGTCCAGATTGATTTATGATAATTAGTGTCACCCGAAATTAGTGTTACTCAGTTCAGAGCGCCCGCTCTGAACTGAACGTGGGGTGACGATTGGGAAGCAATATGACACTCCGTTCAGTTCAGAGCGCCCGCTCTGAACTGATCGTGGGGTGACGATTGGAAAGCAATATGACACTCCGTTCAGTTCAGAGCGCCCGCTCTGAACTGAATGTGGGGTGACGATTGGGAAAGCTATCCTCCGTTCGGATGAAAGCGGTCCCTCTGAACTGATCGTGAGGTGCCGGAAACGAAAGCTATCCTCCGTTCGGTTCAGAGAGACCGTTCTGAATTGAACGTGAGGTGATGGAGAAGAACTCTATTCTCCATTCAGTTTAGAGAGGCCGCTCTGAACTGCAAGCATATGACCGAGGCGAAGGCTATCCTCCATTCAGTTCAGAGCGGCCGCTCTGAACTGGACAGAGAGTGACAAATCATGATCGCTCGAAACAGACGGTGACTGAGCTCCGTCACCCTCCGTTCAGTTCAGAGCGGCCTCTTTGAACTCCAGGGAGGGTCACTGAGATCCGTCACCCACCCTGGAGTTCAGAGCGGCCGCTCTGAACTGAACGGAGGGTGACGGAGCTCAGTCACCGTCTGTTTCGAGCTATCATGATTTGTCACTCTCTATCCAGTTCAGAGCGGCCGCTCTGATCTATGTTTTGCTTGCGCATTATTTAGATCCTAGTCCTCCGTTTCCCCAATTATGTGCGATCACGTGGATTAATCACGCATGCATCCTGTTCCTCGCAGTTCAGAGCGGCCGTTCTTAACTGTTATTCGGTGGGGCTCTTTCTTGGAGACTCTGGACTGTTCAGCATTCATTGTAGGAACGAGTTCTTCTTTGTGATTCTTTACATTGGGTTGTCTATCCTTTGGCGCGCTTCCTCTATATTGGGTGTAGAACAATATCTGCGAGAGGTGTAACTCTTCCACGCAGTTCAGAGTGGCTCAGTGAACAGGCCTTGGGGGAATATGTGCGTAGACTTCCAGTCTCCTCGGACTTAGACTGTTCGGTCCATACTCATGTGCGGTTGATTGGCTTTCTTGGACATAGTGGCATTGCTCTGCGGAATGGGGTCCACGGTAGTCTACGTTCTATGGGAGCCGTCAGTTTCAGACTTCATTGCATTCTATACCAAACCTCACAGCAAGTGGGCGGGTTCGAGACAGTTGCTACACTATTTCATACTGTATTTGATTATGTAATGATGTCCTCATATTCACCGCTTTCGCCACTCGCCTATTTGTCATTTCTTCTAATACTTTTTATTTTACTGCTGTCAGGCGTGTTAGCCCTTGTGGGCTGAACAAAGAGGACGTATATGCTACCAATTCTTTCAAGTGTCACTCTCATGCTTCCTACGAGGCCGCTATTTTCTATTAGAAAACACTTACGATTTTAACATCTCCTATGTTTTCTTCGGACGACTCTGATGGTGATGAGGTATTGTATATAACTTTCTACTCCCGTCAGTTTTCACGTTTCTTATTGTACATTGCGTTCCTTTGTCGTTGATGTCGTGTCAATTCTTCATCGTTCGGTGTGCAGGGGTTTGCAGAATGTCAGGAAGAGGACGTGGACTTGGAAGCATATGCCGAGGCAAACGTAGACAATAGTCCCATCCCAGATTGCGAGGGCATTGATCGAGACGGATGGTCTGGGAAGGCATTGCTCGCAAAACATGCGGACGGCTCCGACTTTGCGGAAGTCATCATCATCAATGCCAATCCCAACGCTTGCATTGATGGACAGAGCAGGCTGGGGATGGATGACGTTGGCATTGTTGTCTTGGACGTGTACAACGGGGACCCCAACGTAGGAGACATGTGCTTGCGCTGGCCTATGCGGCAAGTGTTTCACCACGGCGAAAATGGGTACGTCAGTGTTTATGATCACGCTCGCAAGCAAGAAGCTCTGGATAAAGAAATGGAAGGGAGTAGAAAAAATGGGGGCGTGCGACGGTATCGTTATGATAGGAGAGCTCGAGCTGCCGCTTTACTAGATAAGAAGACGAAGATGGTATCACATGAATCCATTGCAGAGGTCTTCACACAAATCTGCTGCGATAATGAATGCACTCGTAAGTTCCGTCCTTCCACCATCCGTGTGCTTCGCGCGGAAATGCACCTACAGACATTTCAAGTAAAATCTAGCAAAAATTTGGATGTTCATAGGACAATGTACAAAGCGGTTCCGAGGGGGAGGCAAGTTGTCACCTTAGAAGGCATAGACGTCTGTCCACGTGCTTGGAGGATTCTTCACAACATCCCCCTCCGCACATTCGAAAGATACAGGGCCAAGGCCAAGGCTGGCGTCAGAGGCGCTCCACACGGGAACTCCAATCGAAAAAAGACAAGGACTGCCACTGTTCAAGGCATCGAGACTTTGCGCTCATTATTGGAGGCAATGGCCGACCACATGCCCCATTTGTCTCGCACCTTGCCCACTGGTGAAAAGGTTTGCCTCAAAGTTCTTCCGACCGGTACCGAATGGAGGCAATTACTAGCCGCCGTGAACAAGGTATGGCTCGCAATGTCACCTCTAGCATTCATATGAAAAGGACATGGTTGAATTGTCGCATCGACCACAATAGCTCATACAGTCCTCCAACATCCAATGAAGTGCTTGTTGAATACGCAGACTGAGTGCGCGTGTTTCTATTGTTTGTAGGCCAATGAAGAACTCGGGCTGTCGACACTCTCGCAATCATGTTTTAGTAAAATTCGAACAAAATATTTTGCTAAGTACGTCGTGAAGGGAAGGGGAGATTCCTTCGCAAGATGTAGTATTTGTGACAATCTAAAGCAACTACGAGCTTCTTTTGCTCCTGGATCGGAGGACTATCAACGAATCCAAAGGCGCTTCGAGAAGCACTTGTTTCTACAAGAAGCTTGTCGACATGCCTACTACCGTAGTAGATGGTTGTCCAAATTACGGCCTATGCAACTTTTATCTATCATGCACGACAAAATGGATCATTCAAAAACAGCATGTCCTGCATTGGCAAGGAAAACAAAAGCCCTAGATGGGTTCATGAAATTGCCCGTGAAGGTATCAGGGATTTTTGCACATGGACACGGGGATGGCAAATATGCACATTACAATTTGGACGTGTTTCCCAGCGACAGCAACTTTACAATGGGATCCATCGCCAAATTGTTACGAGATTTAGAAAGGCCCCCCGCAATGTCTTCACGGACGTTGTTCGAAGGAGCCGGAAGCACGGAACTATATCGAGCGTTGCTGCAAGGTAGCGAGATCTGTATTGATTCTTTGGGAGCTGTTCCTCCTCAACCTATTGAGGCTCAACCATTGCCACCGGTACTACACGTTCAGATGGACAACTCTTGGAGGGAAAACAAAAACAGGTATGTTTTCTGTTTTTGGTCCCTCTTGGTGGCAAGATGCATTGTGAAAGAAGTGGTGGTATCCTTCATGATAGTGGGTCACACCCATGATGACATGGATGCATCATTTGGGCGATGGAGCATGCAACTCCGCGAGAAAGACCATCCCACCCTACCATCATTGATGCAATCCTACATGGAAATGGAACAAGGTCCGTTCATTCCACATCTAATTGAAGAAGTGCCCGACTTCAAGGCCTATGTCAAACCTTATATTGGGATGCACAATAAACAATTGGTGGGCCACTCTCATGGGAGACAGTACAAATTCTTCATGGATGACAACGGATGGCCTATCATGCAATACAAATTGGCGTGTACAGACATTCCATGGTTGCCTGAAGGGGGATTGAAGCTATGGAAGGAAGATGTCGACCATAGACCTATACTTCCTCAAGGTGATCCACCGCGCGTGACCCCCAAGAAGATGACAAACGAAGCTGAGATTTTGCGTGGACTTGATGGATACATCCAACATTGGAAAGACATATCCGAAGAAGATGGGACGGTGGAGTACAAAACCCACATGTCAAACTTGGTCACGTATTGGACCCGCGTGAGAAATGCCATGTTGGATGGAGGCGAAGAAGACTCCCCCCAATCTAATGAATTGCAGCAAGGATTTTGGCCTCAGACTCGACAACCCGGAGATCTTATGACAGATTTCATGCAAGATGGAAGGACACGTCAAGAGGTGGAGGCCGAAGATCCTTACATTGGTACTCTAGAGGGAAGGCCCCCACCAGCATACAATGTAGTCATTGATGTTCGTGAGGGATTCTACCTCTTTGTGAGGCCAGGATTGGATTGTCTTGAGCCCGTATGGCTCGGAAGGGCAGTAGAAAATCCACAATTTGATCCCACGGCCATTCACTTTCGCGAAGTCTTAGTGCAATGGTACACCCCATGTGGAACATCCAAAGATGTGCAACGGTTGTATACGGGGTGGGACACAAAGCCTAATTTTAGATGGAAGATTGACCGAACGGCCGACAAAGCTGACTATGTTTCCACAGATAGTATCATGGCATCATGGAAACCAAAGAAGAACGATGGAAATAGTTTCATTGCTCCTCGTCAACAAGTGCAGTTTGCAGTGGATCATTTACGTCGAATTGTTGAAGGAGAACAAGGTTGGTGAATATGAAGTCCTGGGAGACGACTATTCCAACAGTCATATTTCATGCTTGCGATGCCCCTTTGTATTGTAGAAGGTGGACCTTCACATATTAATTATGCAACAGGTAGTGATAGTTTTCCTCGTCCGATGACATTGCAACGGATTGTACAATTTTGAATAGACTGTAGGCATCATAGGTTGCTTGGTCCTCGATCTTTGTATGCAACCTCCATTTTGTTCAATCTGAAATACAAGTTTTTGCCCTTCTGTTTTGCATCCATTCCAACAAGACGTATTTTAGATACCAGTCCTGGGAGACGACTATTCCAACAAGACGTATTTTAGATACCAACTTCACTGACCACGCACTCATGAACGATGCAAACCTAAACAAGTTCCCAAACTTGTGCCCATCATGATGATGAACACAAATATTTCCCCCCCCCCACTTGAATGGGCAATGACCCCCATGTTGAGCACCAACAACTCCATGACAAGATTTCCATGTTCTACCTATTAGTCTACCAAGACTTTCACTAACAACATCTATAGTCATTGTCTTTCGCACAAGTCCTGTATAGAAATCCTAAGGATTTGCACTCGTATGCAAGGGGCCCATTTGCCACTCACTAGCGCTACGCCCAACGACTAGTACATAGTACAATACAAAGGCAAGTTAATGGTCGCTCATGTCAACATGGGACATGGAGTACCGCCATTTTAACGAAATTGCCGACAAAGCAAAATCACCTCAACGGTTCTCATGTCAAAATGGCACATGGAATACCGCCATTTTAACGAAATTGCCCATATAGACAGTTTGGATTTTGTGCATGAGACTATATATTCAATCTCCAGCGACCTAGATGCAGACGTCTTGTACCCACGGGTAGATTCAGACGATGTAGAAATGTTCTATGAACCTCAACTATGGTGCTTCATTTGATGAATTGCAACAATTTCACAGTACTAGCTTGAATATTATTCTGTTGTGAACCATTCATTTGTTCGGATACTTGCAGGTTGGGTGTTTCACAGGGATGTTTTGTCACAATTGTGTCTTTGAGGGGAAGAATGCATATTGCGGGATCAGACTAATAGAAAGAATTCATCTAGGGTTTATGAGGCATCAGTCTTTCAAAAACATTCTTTGGGTGTCCAGGAAGCCATTGCCTCCCAGCGTAACTGGAAGCGCCATGGACACGGAACCCCACACGCTTGTTTACAAAGCTTTAGGGTTAAGACTTTGACCCTAAAACAAAGCCTCTGATCGTGCGAACAACTGCAAAGTCCCTTTTTTTTATTCTCTATTTTGCCACCAAGTGTGAGTGGAAATTATTTTATCTTATTTTTCAGAGATGGAGTCGAATCTTCTCGTTTTAGCTGTAATTTAAAAAAAAAAAATTCAGATGAGAATTTACTCTAATTTCTTCAAGTGAGACTGGAAAGAATCCATATGGAATATATCACACACAATATATGACTGAAATTTCTGAAATTTTCCCATGGATGTATATTATAGTGTCAAACATCATGGTGTAATCCAAATTCCCTTGTCATTCAATAATTAGAATATTTCTGTACCATTGTTATAGGCCCAACGTTTAAATAGCTATAAATAGTTAAATTTTACTTACTTTTTCAAGATTTCAAGTTGGAGTCAAGATTAGACTTAGTTAACTTCATTTCATCAGTTGAGCTCAAATTTGAAAAAGATCATTATTTTGGCTAAAATTCCGAGTTAAAAAACAAGGAGTTACAAATTGCCAAAATGCACTGAAGAAGCATCTTTGGTGATCTTTTCTTTAGCATCCGCTTTAGAAAAGAAGTCAATAACACGTCAAAGACGGAATTTCAACGAATATTCGGTGTAAACACATCCAAAGTTTCGAAAGCGAGTTCGCACGATACGAAGGGTATGTTCCCGTCAGCGAGTCACGTACACGGCCTCAGTACCAAGAGCTCGGTTGCTGATTGCGCAAGGCTTGGATGAACGAGGAATTCGGGGATGACGAAGAAACCTCCCATGCGATGCACGACGAGGTCGATTCCTACACGACGCTACAGCAAGACCAGGAGTACCTCGGGGTAGAGGATTTTAAGCACTCTGCGACGGACTCCGTTTTGGACAATCTTGTAGATACAGATGCAGAAGATTCAAAAGATTCAGAAGAGTCCGAAATGTGCTATGAGTCTCAACTTTGGAGCCTTACCTGATGAATTTTATATTGAGCATACTAACATAGTAAATTCTAACCAAATAATTCGTTTTCAGTCGATCGAACTCCGGACGCAAGAACGGAATTGTTTGGAATTAGGTGCATCATGAAGCAATTGAATTTAGGAATTTTCTAATTTCGAGATGCTTTAGGAAGGAAACTTGACAGGCTTCATTTCCATAGTCAAAATATAACTAAAAAAACAATAATTCAAAGACCCATGTTGATTAAATGAAGCGACTCCCTAGTGCTATGACCGGCTTACTTAATATATTCATCTTTTCATGAATTGTACACTTTCCTAAGATGAACGTTCAAAAATGAATGAAATTAAAAGTCTAATGTTACCCACAACCTTGTCACCTTGTTTGTATTTCCGGTGGTGTAATATGCCCTAACTAATTCCTTTCCAAATCGAGGTATGCGTCACTATCTTACCAGCTGGGCTCAGGTCTGTGACATCATGCCCAGAGTTTGGATCCTTTTCATTTCCTAAAGCTGGTGATTTCGATAGCTATAAATGATGCTCAAAGGCATGCTCAGAGAGTTCAGGAAGACTCCAGACTCACGTTACGGAGTTGGGAATGGTGGGAGGAACATGACCAAGACGATGGAAAATCCGAGACAACACCTTCAAGACTTAAAACAGATCTTGCAACCGTTTTTCTCAGGAGCGTCGGCGAGTTGTGAGTCTGAAGATCTGTCTGCTACCTGTGCTGATTGCGGGGTCAATCGTTGGTTTAGGAGTCATTCTGGGAGTGGGATTATTCATAGTGACAGATTGAACCTCCCGCTTGCGAGTTGGCGAAAGGTGAAGAACCCCACACAAAACGAGTCTGTCGAATCCGCACATCATGAACTCGCGCTTGCGGGGTGGTCTGCTTTGGATGAGTCTTGGATTCCACACATGATTTGCATACCTCGTTCGCATCTCTACCCAAACCTAACCTTGACCGAGATAGAGAATGCAACGACAGTTTTTTTTCCCTTGGAGACGTGAGATTCAAGAGAGTGGATTGCAACTACGACATCATGGGGTGTTAGCTCGGCTTGAAATTTGCATCGTAGGGCATTTGTAATAAACTTTTGAATCTCGGAACTCTTCATGAGACATTAGGTCAGGTGATTGACGGTTTCTTCTTTGTGCGCATTGCTGTGTGCGATGTTCGAGTGATAGGTTTGCCATTCTGTTTGATTTTGGTCTATCTCGCTTGCGCAGCGAGCTTGTGTGACTTGGAAACGCTTGACTTATAGCTGTGAAGGTCGTTAGTTTACAGCTTCGCAAGGCGATGGCGATGAAGAAGTTGAAATCACGAATAAGTGTATTGCTTTCTTTATGTTTTCGAGGATCATCTCTCTCTGAACCGACTTTTGGAGGGAGTTTTGCGGTTATTCTAAGTGTGGTTACCATGTCTGAAGTTTGTGTGCGAGATGGATGTCAAATTTCTGAACAAGAAGGGATTGCATAGGGAGAGTTTGAGCAACATTGAAACGGTGTAAAAGGTCGAGTAGACGCACGAGGAGCTTCGCAAGCAGGTTCAGGATGAGCAGGAGGAATCGAATTTCCTTTTCATGCAAGAGAATACCGGCCTGGTCCCGTGTGTACCTTGCTTTGGTTCCTTCAATTCGGTTGCGTCTCATTGATTTAAGGTTTCGTTCGCTCCGTTGCTATTGGTTTGATTTTCTCTGTGAGCTCCTCTTTCTGTATGGAATGTTCAGTAAATATGAGAAGAAGCTGCTGTGAGTATGCAAGGAACTTTGTCAATGTGTTTTAGATTTACTTCCATGTCTAATTCAATTTGCTTGTCTATCATTGATTTAGAGCTTTCCTTGGTAGCTCTCGCTCAATTGCTTTAGGTTTTCTGCTCTGTGAGCTCCTCTTGTTTGGAATACAGGTTTGGTACGCATGGGTTTTGAGCGCCATGGGTACTTGTCGCTTCTCGACTTGCTTTACAACTGATGTGGCTTTTACGAATTCTGCATTTTTGCAATCAATCTTGAACACTGAAACCTCTGAAGAGAGCAACCCAGACATAGAACCAGTCAATGTCGATCCTCAAAGCCGAGCAGGCATTGTGATGAAGGAATTGAGGCAAGTGAATTGAAGAAGGAAGGATTGGTGGCAGTGGGCATCTGGAATGGGCCGCAGCTTTCAATGAAATCAAAATCCAGTAACAGATTAAGAGGTTATCCGAGGTCTTCACATGCATAACCTTCTACGAGGGACAATCCTTTGCAATGGTTGTAAGTTTGCCTGCATACCCTGATCCACATGATACTTCTGTCGTGGACATGCCACTTGTGCGAGTGCAAGTTCTAAGGCTGCAATGCGCGTGAAAATCTCGAATTTTGAAGCATTACCCTAATTTTGGAAAATCGCTTGAATGTAGACAGCTTCTTTAGAGAACCCATCATGGTATTCATGGTTATGATTTTTTGTTAGAACAATTTCTATATAATGCGTTACTTGGGGCATGATACAAGAGGTATTGAATTTAAGAAGTGGAAGGTTTCTCTTGTTTTCAAGTAGCCATTTCGGAATTTTTTTTACTGTGGAAGAAACTCTGCTTTAGTAAAATTAACCCTTAACCCCTAAACGTCCGGACTCTTTTCCAGAATTGACGATTTGGAGAAAATCATTATAAAGTGTTGTTTGGAAGAATACTTTAGAAGTGATATACAGAGGAAAGTTGTAGATTTTGAATTTTAGATTCCCTTTGTACAGTTAGATTCACCAATGCTATCACCAATATTTTTCTATAAATTTGGAAAGGGAAATTTCAAAATTCCTTCAAAATTTGATTACAAGCAAAATATTATCATTTTTTGAGCAAAACTTATTGGAATGAATTCAAAATGAGGTTCTTTTGACATGGTGAATTTTTTGAAAATTTTGTGTTCTTTACATCTATGACCTCATTTATGCAAATCTAGTTTTGAACTAGAGTCAATGCAATTTGACCACTTGACACACTTCCACACTTGTAATTTAAAAAAAATTGTATTCTAGTAACACCAAATCCAACCATTAGATAAGACAAAAACTTGATAAAGTATCACCCAAAATTAGGATGATTTTCATTCAAACAAGAACAAGGCAGAAACAAGAACTTCAATTTGTTCATCGTTCAAAAAATGAACGTTGGAGTGCTCCAAGGTTAAATGATGGACCAGTGACAATCAAAATCATCCATTTTGATACTGTGGGAATTATTGGTCTAAAAAAACTCAAAAGCACTCATTGGAAGTCAAAGCATTGTAGAAGATCTCCCCTTTTCACACAAAATTCCAAGGAATCAAGGAGTACATCAATTACACCATGATATTTATCACTATTACTTCTATTTTTCTTAAAAATTTCATATTATAGAAACCTAATTGTAAAGGCAACCTAATTTTATTATTTAGTGTAGTTAACAATATTATGCTTATGGAAAAGAACGTGCCTCTCTCTATTCAATGACAATCCTCCATCTATCTTGAAATTGGGTTCTGTTGAGGTTACCATCGAGCTTATACATCTTCCAGTAAAGTGGAGCCATCTCTAACTGATCACTTCACCAATTCTTCTCACAATTTGGAGCAGTACATGGCGATGCAAATTTTCTTGTGCAGTAAAATAGAAATCACAGGAATTGCAAATTTTTAAAATAATTTCATACTTGGAATTGAAATTACTATAAATTTTGGGAGCCACAAGTTAATTTGAACTTATAACCAATGTTTAGAGTGTTCCATTACCACTCATTCAAAGACTACTTCCTCAAGGCGATGTGTCATGTCATGGCACTCTAAAAATTGACAATCACAAATTAGTCCCCACCTCTATTGAATTTTCAATGCCCTATTATAGAGTATAGTTTGCCGATGGGGGCTTGGTTGATAAGAGTATGGCCACCTTTATCCACCCAACTTGGCATGCTCAAATTTTCCATCTAATTTTGAAGGGCCCTCAATTTCCTTATCTCTCATCCTTACTCACCAAACATGGCCCATAAATAGTCAAATGACCACTCATCAAGAAGAAGAATGGATAAAACAATTATTGTTACAATAGGATGAATAATGATTTCAAGGATGCTAAAATCAAGTGTCAAGAAAATATTATGAAATTCCCATAGTGCTTTCCATCCACATTAATTTGAAGAATGTCAAACCCATAGTGTGGCCATATTCTAATAACATCGCCACCAACTACGCCAATTGGGGCTTGCCATGCTCCAATTTGAGAAAAACAACTCTACACCAATACCACATCATGTTAAAAATTGTGTTGTACTTATTATTTTTCTTAAACTATTTTTTTTTAATTTTAATTTATTTAAACTATTTTTTTAATACTATTAATCAAATAATTATACTCATATAAAAAACCAATTTAGCATTGGGTACATTGGGATTTAGAGTTATTTCGTAATGAATGTACAGAAAAACCTTCATTGGATTTGCCTAAAAATTTTGGGATTCATTTATTTTTATCAAGAGTTCTTTGCTTTGCACTTGCAGCTTCTCATCACTCCCGAGGGCCTTTGCAACGGGCAATATTACACTCACGCCAACTTGGTCAACTTTGACTATGGCCTTCCTCAAAGATGTGGAGGCTAATGGGAGGTGTGAAAAGAAAGGGGAGAGCTTCAACGAGGACTTTAAGAAGTTGGTGGTGTGGAGCATTGGGTCTTGAATGAATGCTCTGCCACATCTCATCTCCCAAGGCAGGAAGTGCCTTGCCACTTCTTTTCATGCCGTGGTCCAATTTTACAGAACTGTTGGCCATGCTCCAGCGAGTGGCTCCACGGCTTACTTGCCTCGCCACTTCTTTTCATGTCGTGGTCCAATTTTGCACAACTGTTGGCCATGCTCCAGCGAGTGGCTCCACGGCTTACTTGCCTCCTGGAACTCTTCAAGTTTCGCATTATTTAGTGACTCATAAATGAATACAAGGTACGCACAAGCAGGTTCGCCACATACAGCTTCCAGTCCAAGCCTACTACGGCCGCAAGCAGCAGCGTGTGTTTTTGGGGTGAAATTTCGCCAACTCTGTTTCAAAGGACGGAGCTAACTGAACGTACGTCCCTCCGACTTTGAATCAATGACATGCTGCCAGAACACCCGAGCTACAGCTAACCCAAGCCCTGATCGGCAGTACCAGTACTTGGTCTCCGAGTGGAATCATTGAGTGATACTAGTCATTAACTTATTGGTAGTTTGCGCATCATCCGTCAACAGTCTGTTGCAAACCCTTGAACCTGCACGCACCTGCCAGAGTCAAGCAGAACAAATTTCTGGTTACGGAATTTCGTTGCATCAGCCAGCCAGCCAGCAGAACAATTCAGTCTGTGATTTCTGCAGCAGGAAGAGGGACTGATGATGTGACAACTCGAAGAAGAAGAAGCAGCTGTGAAAGAGGACTCCATGACTTTGAGTTATTCTGCCAAATGGAGCTTTTGCGCGAATCCAGCGCTCAAGTACAAGCCAGCTGGGGCAACAGCGGAAGCGTGTCCGTAGTAGGCTGCCTGCCGTAAGCTTCAAATAAAAACGACTGACTGCTGATGAATCATGGTTGACTGAGTCGCATGAGGAATTCAGGAGTAAGGTGGAACTACCCAATTCCACCACCGAGAGGTTCCTCCCATTTCCGTCCGTGTGAGTCTTTGACCCATCTATTACCATGCCCCTCACCGCCCACAGCCTAACCATGTCAAAAAACAACCTTGCTTTTCGAGTGTTATAAGTCTAAATGTGAGTAAGTTATGAAAATCTCATCCGTACCATCTTGTAGTGTGCATGTTGTAGATGGTGCAAATCAAATTTGGGGTCATTTGACCGTATAGATTGAAAGATTATAATGTTTTAGTGTTGACAAAAGATGCTGAGATTTTCCTAAAAAACACATTTGGAGGTGAAATTCAATTTCTAAACCTACTCAAATGAAAAAACTTTAAACTACAAAGTGATTTAAAATAAAAAGACAAACACTTTGGTGGAAAAAAACCATTCAATTGACTCATTGCGTTTGCAAAATTGTTTTGAAATGTCAAAAAACAGTGAAAAAAGTAGCAAAAAAACACATCTATAGTTGAACCTACCTCTACTAAAATGCTTCTCATTCAATCATAACTTCTTGGATTGATATGAAATTTTTACCACAAGAACTAGACTAGTATGCACAACTTTTCCAACAAAAAGTATTGAAAACAACCCCTGTCTGAAGAAGTTATAAGCCGCCGAAGTTCACTATGATGCAAAAATGTTTGGATTTTGAACTTTGAATTGCTCCCAAGCATTCAAAACAACTTGGATTGACATGAAAATTTTATCACAATAAGTAGACTTTATGGGAAACAAAACCCAACAAATTTTTATTGAAAACTAACATTTGATGAAAAAGATACAAGCCCCCAAAGTTGCAACCATCTCATTGCAGTGTGGTGAACTCAAATTGCGAACTTTGAATGGCTTTCAAAAACTCATTACATCTTGTATAGATCTGAAAATTTTACCACAAAAAATAGACTATTATGTGCAACTTTCCCAACAAGTTTTATTGAATTTGGACAATGGATGAAAAAGTTACAGCACTTTAAAGTTGACTGCTAGACTGTGTGAGGACACTTTTGGTCCCCTTGGGCGGTGAGGGGTTAATCCTTCATCGTGATGGCAATGCACTTAGGGAGCGGACACATCAGCCCACGCTTCAAAACAATGGTCTGGTCATGCTTCAACAAGGGTCTACTCACAGTTGAACATTTCAGCTTTGAGAAATCAAAAAAAAAATTCAATTCTTGTGGGAATGTCTTCATTCTTTTTTGCAATTGACTTCTCTCAAACAATTTAATCTCTGAAAAATATGTGAGCTGACAAATAGCTTCTCCAAAGTACCTAGATAGCAAATCTGTGATAATGGGTAGTTCTACCTTACTAGTGTGCCATGTGCCGTTGCCGGAGTCAAAACAAAAGTAAAAATAATTTTCTAATTTTTTAGTTCATAAAAACTTCAAAATTCAATAACTTCCTCACCATAGGTTCAAACACCACGAAACAAAGCCCGTGCACCCCTCCTTGCCAAGAGCTTTCCGACAGTACCAAGAACACAAGTGAGGGACGTACGGTCTAGGAGATCTCAATGTAACAAACAAAATAAACAAAACAAATAGCCAAATTTAAGGTATGAAATACATTTCTTGACCACTTTAGCAGATATATGAATCTGCAAGGTGGGGGTTTTCATTGGCAAAATTTTTCCAAGAGCAGAAGTAGAGTTCAGGGAAGGTTTTCACAATTTTTCAAATTTTTATTTTTCAAAACATAGTTACTATGAATTTTTTTTGCTAAAGATTATGTTCACTTAAGGCCTACTTACATGTATCGGTCATCAAGGGAATTGCACAACAAGTGTTATAGGGAATAATAGGCATTGCACTTTCATGTGGACCTAGTCGGTGGTGAAGGAAATAATAAAAAATTCACATGTATTAAATTCACTAGTCTCTACCAATGAGGTTGTCCACCAGTATTAGTGAAACTTCAACTCCTTTCCTGCTTGCCCACCTTGGCAAGACAATCGATGGAGCCACTTTTGTCTTCTTGCTTGAATTAGCTGTAAACTTGCCTATAGGGCGAGCATGTAAGGAGGCCCTTATATTGGTCATACAGGCCTTTCTATTTCTAACTAAGGACTAGTTGTAAAATTCACCAAGGGTTGGTTGTAATATTGAGAGTCTTGTAGCCAATTATAATGTGCCACAATTGCACTGGGACTGTGCCATAATTGATCACTACTCATTTCTTCTTGTACGGAATGTGAGCAGTCTACATTGTCAAAATAGGAAGGTGATCAAGAATAGGTTGCTTCCCATAATATTAGCATTCACCATATTAATAATGATATTAATGTTTGTCACCCAATAGTTAGTTGCTTATTTGCGAAATTGACTTATGATTTTTGTACAACATTGACTTTTCCTAAACATGAATTAGACATCTCATCTAGTTGACAATTATTCTTTTCAAGATAGTACTTTTACTTGGATTTTGAAAAATTAGAATAAGCTACCTTTGTAACCAATGGTATCTATATCAAATATCTTCATTAGAACTTTGAATATGAATGAAAAAAGAAGTTGTTCAAGCATACTCAAAAAATATGACTAAGATTATAAGAGACATGATCATGGCACCTATAGGTAGCCGACCCATTTCCCACCACTTCAACAATAAAACATATCCAGAGTGATGTTGAGTGGAAGATTTCTCCGTGTACAAAAACAAATTTAGATGGATCCTATAATTTTTACAATTTTAATTCCCAAAGCAAAATTACCATAAATTTTCTGAATGAAGACTATGTTCATTTCATATATGTGCCACATGCATGCTATAATTGATCATTTACTCATCGCTACCTACAGAAAAATAGAGTATTCTACACTGATCAAATAGGAAGGTGATTAGGAATGGATAGTGTCACATTAACATTACCTTACACAAACAAACTCAATCAAGAGTTTATTAATGGAGCTAAAAATAAAAGTGTATTATCTTGTTTTCCAATTTAGAAGTTCAAGAAGTTATGAAAGAATAATTTAAAGCTAAAATCAACAATTCAATTTAGCATAGCAAGACCATCTATATATTATGTCCAATGGGAAGACTAAAATTAAATGGTGCAATCTCCAGGGACGTTTATATTTAGAAACCTACTAATAAAGAGGCCAAAAATAGAATAAAATTCATTTTTAGTATATATATTATTTATTTTACAATATTTTTATATCCCACCGATTATTACATGAATGAGTGAAATTTAAAAATGGTACCCCACTACTCAAAATTGGACTTGAATATTGGCATCATTTATTCCAAGACTACCTCAAATGCTATACCAAACACATCTAGTGGATTAGATTTCATATATAAGATGTAATTTATTGCTTTCTAATATATTTTTGCAAGTGTGGAAATTAAAACTATGCTTAATCTTGAAGTGGCAAAAATAACTTCAAAATATTTTATATATCTATTATAGGAAGTACACAATGTAACAAACTATTTCACAATTTCATCCATTTATAGGGTTATATAATCGTCCTTACACATTTTCATCTAAAATTTGTAAGCACCCTTGAGTTTTAATTAAGTTTTGAAAAAAACAAAAAAAACAATGTTTCCTATGCACATAGTTTGTTGTTGCAAATGTAAAAATCCTAAGTTTTTCAAGACTTAGATTTACCTTTGTTGAGTTTCATAATGCCTTCACTTCCATATGGGCAACAAAGAAAACTACATTTTTAGAAATAGCCATATTGTCAAACTAAAAGCAACTAAAATTTTTAGATCCATTATTAAAAATAATATAATTCTACAAGTTGGAATCCTCTTCCATTTTCCACAAGCCTCTCCCAAAAATTATGCAAGTAATAATTTTGACTCTCCTCTTGCAACTATTGTACACAATTAGCTTACATGTGAATTTTTACTTATTTGTTGTTTTGTATTCAATTCTTGGTCAATTCTTGGAGCATGGAAGTCTACTCGAACTAGCTCTTAAAAGATGCAGATTGAACTGCCTAAAACATGTTTCAAAAGCATGCAATTTGCCAAACTTTTGAATGAATGGACAATATTACTTTTATCTAATCTTTTGGATGAAAGTACTGATAAGTGATGGATGGATGTCTAAACATGGATGGAGTATTAGATTTGGAGGTTTGACGACCCACCTGCAATGCAAGATGTGTGTATTGGAACATACACTCAAGACAACATCAATTCAACACTGAGAGGCAATCTTCATTACTCGCCCGGAGGTTCGATTTTGGATGGGGGGCTCCATTGAAGGAAAACATTCAGTCTAGACATCCAATCGACCCTCTAAGCTCCAATCCGCCCATTGCGGAATTAGGGCTAATCTCCATTATCCTCCTCAACGTCTAGGCCTTGGAGAGGTTCTATCCACTTGGATTCCTAGGCCAAGAGGGTCAAGTAGATGCCATTAGTGTCCAAAAGTCTAGCTTGAATCACTATGTAAGTCTATAACATGTAACTTTTGTGTTAATGAATGCAAATAAGTGACTTACCTATCACCTCTTTACAACACGATAGAGCTTGTCCTTTCTTGTTTTTGGAAGGGTCCACGTGAGGGTCTAGCCCCTCCAGCTCTATAATTCCGGACTGGAGCCTAGAGGGCTAGTCAAAGGTCCAAGTTCAACATTTTCCTACAATGGAGTCTCTCCACCCATTTGAAATTGGACTTCCAAGCGGGCAATGGAGACTACCTCTTATAGAGCTCGAGGGACTCGACCCTCACTTGGACCCCTCTAAATACAAGGAAAGGACAAGCTTGACCAAGTTCTGAAAAGCTGGAAGGGCCGTCCTGGAGCCCTCTAAATACCAGAAAAGACAAGCTCAACCAAGTTGTGAGGAGCTGGAGGGGCCAAGACCCTCACTTGGACCCTTCTAAATACAGGAAAGGACAAGCTCGACCAAGTTCTCAAGAGGTGGAGGGGCCGGACGGACCCTCACCTGTACCCCTCTAAAAAGACAAGCTTGACTAGGTTGTGAGGAGCTGAAGCAGTTGGTAATTGTCAAGACATGGTAAATCGTCCAGTCAGCAAGAGGCTGTAGCTTGCTCCAAGCCGGATCCACGAGCACTAATCATGACACTTGCTGGACCCTCCGTCTTTGCCCGGAAACCTGGGCAGACGGGACCCCTTCAGCGCCTGGACGTCCAAGAGGATCATGGAGACTCATCCTAAGTAGTAACTTTCAAAGCAAAACAAAAGTGGACGCCCCTTCAATTCTCGTCTGCCGACTGCCGAAGATAAACAAGAAGACAAGAGGACGAACGAACTAAAGTTGGAGGCGCGTTTTGTCCCTCAAGTTCGCTGCGAGGCATCCAGGATAACGAAATTCTGCTTGTTTATTCTGCCTCTTTGGCCGCCGAGAATTGCTCCCAGCGCATCCGCAGCAGATATGCGGCCACTCGACCCCACAGCAACCAAAGATACCCGTGACGTAGTGGACCACAAGGGACCGGAGCGTCTGACAATAACTGACATGGCGCTCTCACTCGGAGCCCCACCAGTGTATTTTTTAAGCTTTTCCCTTGGTATGTAAGAGTAGCCACACGCCCACACACCCCAAAGCAGGGGGTTTCTGGCGACAATTCGCCAATAAATAATTCACTGACCCCCACCAGCTTGAGAAACATGTGCGCAATCTCTGGCGCGTCCAGGCTACGCTCTGGATGGATGTCCGGAATGAGACAACGCCGCACGTTTACTCGTCCACTCGGAGCTTTCCTTGGGACTCTCACTGAGCGACCCTTTATAAGCCCCGCAGAACCCCATTTCTCGCCATTGAGCCTGATGAGTCCTCAATCCGAATATGTTAATGACAAGTCCGCAATCTGAACAAGACGGCAATTTGATCAAGGCGCTGGATTGCGCCATTGAGTTTGGAACTGCTGTCCAAGTGCGTCTGGGGTTTCGAATTGCAAGGAAGATTCTCCATTGAGTTAGCTATGGTGGACAAGAAAAAATCCGCGCCACTCCAAGTGCAGCGAGGGGGGCGATATCTCCAGTTCAAGCGCTCTTCCGCATCCAAGAAAAAACTGGCGTGCGGGTTGGCTTCGTCTTCGAGTGCCGTGGCCTACAATGGCGTGCGAATGCGGGTGTGGGGGAAGTGGGTGACGGAAATTCGGGACCCCGTGACCAAGACGCGCATCTGGCTGGGCTCGTTCGCCACGGCGGAAATGGCCGCGCGCGCCTACGACGCCGCCGTGGTGTGCTTGAAGGGCACCTCCGCTCCCGAAGTGAACTTCCCGGACTCCATTCCGTCGTTCGTCATTCCGCAAAGCAAGTCCTCGCCCAAGGAAATCCAAGCAGTGGCGCTCGCCGCGGCCACGGCGTCGGTCCCCGCCGCTGCTCCCGTGGCCATGGCTGCCACACCCGACTTCCCCAATCCTCCTCGCGAGGAATCTCACGAGGCTCTTCCGGAAGTCACCACTGATCGCGAGTTTTACCGTGATGGTGGTGACCCTAATTATGAGAATGGCGTTGGCACTTCCGATTGCGATGTGTCGGAGCCCGAATGCTCCAGGTCCAGCAGTGTGGAGGATTGGATCTTCGACGAGCTGGAGGAACTGGATGCCGTTGACAACCAAGATGGTCTCATGGAGCCTCTGAAACGTCAAATCTCCGATTCGGTGGAGCAATTGTTTCGGCCATGGCAACTGTTGTCCGAGGATTTCGAGGATGCTGCCGACTGTTGGACGATTCATCAAGATGTGCAGCTTTGGTCTTTCGCCTGATGCTTGAGAGCATGAGTTTTGAATGGAATCCCCTAAATCCTCAAGCATCGAGTGATTTCTCGGAGCTGACGTCGGCCATGGCCAGTCGGGATGGCCTTGTCTGAAAGAAGTGAACTTACATAGCCCGATCTGGCAATACTCCTTAACTTGTGCAATTACAGCACTAAAGATTCAGACCCATTTAGATGCCATTCACCATGGAGAGCATATGAGAGTCACAGGAGGGACTAACCCTAGAGGAGGTCCCATTCACAAAAGTTCGATCCACTGCATTCAAGCAGATGGCCGGTAACTGTACATAACGTAATGATGAGTTGGTTTGCGTCATCTCGCAAACCCGTTTCCTTCAGAAGCTTGATCCCACTTGAATGTGTGCTTGCTGTGCTTGCTTGGACATGGTTGGACTTGCAGAGCCCATCCCTGGCATTTCCGCATCGCTGCCATTTGTGTGTGAGTTGCGAATGCCAGCTTGCCGTGTTTGTTCTTCTGGTCCTGAATCGGCAGGTGTGTCCAGCTGCATAATTGGTCGCCAGATGAAAACTCTTCGAACGGAATACCGAGTGAATTCACGTACTGGAGGCGGATTACTCCAGCATTCTACTGCAGTTGGCTGAACAAGCAAATAGGCAACCAACATCTCAAAATAGTTTGCTCTAAAAGCACCCATTCTCTTCAAACCACTTCTATAAATTAACCATTGAATGGACATGAGTTGGTTCTTAAATAGAACTCTTTAACCCCTTAGTGTCCAAGGGGACCAAAAGTGTCTGCACATATTTTGGAGGTCCAATTCAAAGTGCTATAACTTTTGCATTAGATGTCTAAATTCAATCAAACTTGTTGGGAAATCTGCGCTTTGTCTTCTAGTGTGGGTAGTAAATTTTTTAATGAACCCAAGATGTTTTGAATTTTTGGAAACCATTTAAAGTTCACAGGTTCAATTTGAGTTCACCAAACTGCATTTTGATGGGTGCAACTTCAAGGGCTTGAATCTCCTTCATCCAATGTTCATTTTCAATAAATTTTGTTGAGTTATATTCCCCTTGAAGTCTAGTTATTGTGATAAAATTTACATGGCAATATAAGGTGATTTAAATGTGTGGGAGTAATTCAAAGTTCAAAATCCCAACATCTTTGGATTACAGTGAACTTCAGCAATTTTTGTGGGAAATATTTCATAACAATCCAAGAATTTTTTTAGTGATAGAGAATCATTTTAGTAGAAGGAGGTTATGCCTTGATAGTGTATTTTTGCAACTTTTCTTGTTGTTTTTTGAAATTTTAAAACCATTTTGCAAAGACAATGAGTCAAGTGAATGATATTTTCTTTCACCAATGTATTTGTATGCTAATTTTGAAGCACTTCATAGTTGAAATTATTTTCATTTGAGTAGCTTTAGAAATCAAATTTCACCTCCAATGTCTTTGTTTTTTCTACACAAAAACATTATAATCTTGCAATCTATGTGGCCAAATGACTCCAAATTTGACTCACAACATCTACAATACAAATAAGTACATTGTAAGATTGTATGGTTCAATTTTCTATAGCTCAGTGGCATTTTGGACTGTAATACTTCCAAAGCAAGGATGTTTTAAGAACTCCAAAGGCCCTAGGCCTTTAGGGATTATCTATTTATCGAATCAAGAAAAATCTATTATTAATGGTAGGAACCAATCATTTGCCTTGTTTTTTCTCCTATCTTTTTACAAATTGTAGGAGGGAAAATTTTGTAGGATCTACAGTCATAAATAGGTGGCTATGACAAAAAAATTTGAAAAATCATAACTAATTCAACAATGGATGGAAAAATACAAAACGAGTTTGACTACATTGTGCATCTATATTTCTTTCTTTCAAAATGAGCTAAAAAGATTTCCATCTACAACCCCCCATGAAAAAGGTGGATTGGCCCTTAAATGGTCGCTTTTAGAGCATACTATCTTATTGGGGTACATTCACTCCAAGGGTGATGAAAATCAATATCTACGTCAAAACATCCTAGTAGAGTACATTCACAATTTCATTGAAAGGGTGATGAGATTGTGGGATAAAAGAGAGAGAAATAACTCCAACCACTCTAAATAGTTGGCATACATAATGATTTTGTTCGTAGTTAAGTTGCTCCATGAATGCATTGTATGGATAAGGAAAAACCTAAGCTTAAAAGAATGGATTGTCAGTAAGGAACAAAAGAGTCCACCCTCGTAGTGAAGGTGGAATAGTGTCAATGAAATTTTCTCTCAGCATTTAATTATTTTCAAGCTTGCAATATCATGAACACAAGTTGTAACCTTCCTTTATAAATTTTCCCATGTCATGTTCCACACTGAATTTGGATGGAAAACTTCCTTTGATTTGCAAAGTGCAAACATTTTATTTGAGTTTGAAATCATATCTTAGCTCTTTAGTTTCAAATTTTTTTCTTTGTGTGAATATATTTTACTTGTAGCCATATCAAAAAAACATATCTCCAAACTAGAATTAAGATTGTGTTTGGAAAAGCTCTAGAAAAAAATAGTAAGAGTTAAAATTGGTAATTGCAATAATCTTGATAACTATCCAATAGCCATTACTCTAGTACTCCATTACAATAGCTCAAAGTTCAATTCATTTACTTCTTGCAATGACAAATTCTCTTTATACTTTGTGGCTTGTAAGTTCAATAAATACCATATATTCTTTATTAACATCCAAAACCAAAGTTGTAATATACAACCATTAGTTGTAATTATTGCACATCTCCATACATGACACAATTCATATGCCATCCATACAAGCACTTTACCAACAACTTGAACTATAAAAAATCCATTATCTAACATTAATAACATTACCATTAAATACACCACTTACATACTATAATACAAACAAAAATTTGAAAACAATAAGATATTTCCTAATATACATGAATTACCCTAGTTTAAAATGCTCTTTGCAATTGCCACTTCTACCCAGACTTTGCATTCATTCCACCCCTTTTCAAAAGTCTAATAAAATATCCAACTTCCAACTTCTTGATTCATACATTCACACAAAGGAAGGACATGTGAAAATTAAGGAACTAAAATACGCTTTCAAACTCAACTTAAAAAATAATTTTAAAATAGTTGCCAAAATTTTATAGATTTTTTATTTTTTAAAATTAATAAAAATATATAATTTGAAAAAAAAATCCTATTTTAGCATTTGTTAGATTGGTCTTTTAACTTTAATTTGGTATTTGACATAAAATGATGACTTTGATAGCCAACACAATAATAAAAGTAAACTTCCATATTATATTGGAATATGGAAAAAAGTAGGTTTTTGGATACATTTAGTGCAATGTTTTAAAAAAATCTTTTAGAAAGTTGGAAAGTGACATGCCTCTGTTATTTACAAATCTCTGGGTCAAATATTACTAGCCAATAATTTTGATTTTCCACTTGCAAATATTGTACACTTCCATGTAGAATTTTGAATTTTCTTTTGTTTTTTCTACAAAGTTTGGCAAATTTTTGTGCATAAAATTTACTCTAGATAATCTATATAGTTTATATTCTAACACTATTGCATTCAACAAGATTATTGGATTTAAGCACAAATATGTGCCATGGTACTCCCTATATATTAAATACTATTTCACTGGAGTCCATTGCAATGCAACAATAAATTTTTTTTTTATCAAGTTGCAAGATTTCATTGTGAAGATGGATGTCATTAGGGCTAAGCAAGAACATACAAATGAGAAATTGTGTAAATTAAAACTTGTGACTCAATTTGTGTTTGATACAAGTGATATACTACATAATTTGGTTGATGAGGCATGCAACAATAAGTTTATTATAGGATATAACCCTCTCCTTCAAACAATCAAGATCATCAAATCTTAGAGATCTACAACACTTTCAAAAAAATAAGTGGAAGATGGGATTACAAGAGCCCCTCCTTTCTTCATGAACACCCTATTTTACACAACTATTCTATGCAAAAGTGAGAAAGTGAAGAAAAGATTGTAAACATAAAATCATATTTTACTGAATAATATAAATTTGATGTACCTTATCAACTTCAAAGTTTAAATTACAGTCTACAAAGAATCTAGACATAAGATCTCTATTTTGAGGAGTTCTCTTTTCTTTCCATTTCTATATGAATGGATTTAAAACTTAGCACAAAAAATCATGAAGCGCCTAATAACTATGTAAGGCGCATCACTAGGTACATCAATAGATTAGCCAAAATTTGTTTTTTCAACGTTCTTGGATTTACTTCATTTATTTCATGTGGTTTAAGTAGTAAGTTTATGAAGACATTTATAATCCAACCAATGGACATCATAACTTGTATGCAACTCCACATCAATAATATACAATAAACATGTATACAAAGTTGCATTTATATTTAATTAACAAGGATTTTATGGGATTGGATAAGGTATTTATACACATAGGGTGCATGGAATCTTTAATCATAAAGAAGTAGAGAACCTTTGGGTAGAAATTGTCAAAATTGCCATTTTCGAGCGCATTGAGTAAAATACATTGAAAAACAAAAGATTTTCTTGAAATTAACAATGTTATGCTAAATAATATGGAAGAAAAAACAAAATGTATCTTTTTTCATGCAAATGACAGACCTTCCATCTATACTGAAATGGGGTCCATTGATGTTATAGTTGCCTTTTGGGCACCCCCACAGAAATACGATCAAACAAATCAACAAAAAACATTCCTCAGTCATAGAAGATCAATGGTATAGAACCTCTGGAGCCCAAGGGAGTCACTTAGTGAGTATATTAGAAACCACATAAGATCTAAGATAGGGTACTATTTATTTATTGAACTTAAAATTTTAAAGATGATTATATCTAATATAGAGTGTGTAGAATTACATGCAAAGTATTATAACTAATATAGGGTTATGTTTAATACCATGTATTAGATTTTACATAGACAAAATATAGGGGAGAAATAATATGTGGAGAAATCTAATTTTGTAGAGTGGGTATTTAATGTCCTTAAAGGAGAGATGGACAAAAAAATGACACATTATTTGTCCCAAACTATCCATAAACCTTAAATGAAGGGCTATGGCTGCTTCGAGAGTTATTTGTAAAGTCCTTTGAGGTCAGTTAGAATTTGAAGAATCTATCATGAATTTTGTTTTAATATACTCTTATTTGTTTACTCCAAATAGGTATGAAAGAACTTAGTGGTATTTCATTATTAGGTGTTTAAAAGCTTGGTGGTCTTCAAATTTGGGTGAAAAGTTTTATAGGAGCTAAAAGAATTTTCACCCAAGTTTAAAGATCACCAAACTCTTACACACCAAATACTTAACAATGGTAAACCATCTAGCTCTTTCTTACCTTTTTACTATCCATATCTGAAGTTAGATTGTTTGTTTTGTTTAGTTTGTTTGATACACTAAGATGTAAGAAACCATGAGGCATTCAACAATGGAATTGGTACTTTTGTATAATGTATATTTAAACGGTATATGTTGTCTAGTTTGTCTATGCTAGTTTGTTATATTGTAATGTAATATCATCTTTTCTTTGTTGAGCACTTGCAGTCATTATATTCATTAGAATATATTATAGATGATTAACAATAAGTAGTTTGACACAACTAAAGTGGATTGGTTACAACTTGTGAATGTATTTGTTTGGTTGTGATACATTCATCTAAACATATTGCACTTCAATTTCCAGTCCTAAAAAAAATGGTTTGAAAGAGAAGATACAAAAGAAGAAAGAAGAAAAGGATAAAGGAAAAAAATAGAAAATGTCATAAACATCTATTGGTTGTAATTATTAAATTTAATATAAGGGTCTAAAAATTGAACTCAAAATTATATTATAAACAATATAGGGTGGTATAATAAATGATAATTTAAAATTATTTTTAACAATAGGGTATATTAAATTATAAAATATTAGATAAGTAGCCCCCCATAAACTATATTCCAACCTCACATATATACTAAACTTCTATGCTAGTGATTCCCCCGAACTTTAGTAATCAGTTGTGGGTGAAACCCATTCAAGGGTGGAATTTTACTAATATATTTCTGAAGGTTGTTTACACGCTCGAAGGCAACACCTGCCGCTGGGAACGAGGAAGTATGAGGCAAGAATCAATGTTTGGGTAAGAGAAAGACTAAAGGGAGCTAAATCCTAACGCCTAAACGCCAAGAGCATCAATGAACCGAGAACAGGGAAACACCTCTACAGCGGAGATGAAAGTTAAGTGAACAAGAGCAGCCAAAGTGAATGTGGGTTTGAGCAAATTGAGCACGGGGCAGGGGAGGATTAAGCACTAATCAAATCTAAATAGATAAAATCAAAGGTTTAGAGGTCAGTTGTAGGGCTGCTCCTATTCCTACCCACATACTTAGGGTGGACTTACATATAAGTTCAGTGGACAAGTTTATAGCCAATTCAAGCTAGAAGGCAAAACAACTCTACCAATTGTATTGCCAGGGTGGACAAGCAAGAAAAGAGGAGTTGAAGTTTCATCGATAACAATGGACAACCGAGGCTACACTAAAACTGGGAAATAGTGTTGGGTAATAATTAGTGTTGTAGTGAACTCGATTATAGCCTTAACTTATTATATTACCATTCAAGCTTCTATATTTTGTTCCGATCTAACACTAAATGCACTCTTGTAGAAATGTTGAAATGACCAAATCTTACTATAGAACTAAAATAGTGTTAGAATGGGTAAACAATATTCTAACACTAACCTTGCAAATCACAATTAGTGTTATTGTTGACAATTAGTGTAGCCAACACTATTTACCAATTTTAGTGTAGTGAATTTAATACGTGTGACTTTTTTATTGTTTCCCTCCCCACCCACCGGGTCCACATGAAAGTACATTGCCTATTTTTTCATGTAGCACTTGCTTTGCAATCCCCCTGATGACAGATACATGTAAGGACGCCTTAGAGCAGGCCCACAGCAACTCACCCAAGCAACTCACCCAAGCAACTCAGCCAAGGAAATCAATGGAGGACGTTCCTGTAGCAGAGAAGAGCAATGGATCAGACCATTTAGAGTGCTGCTTTGCTGAGTTGCTGTGGCGCTGCTCTTCCATCGTCAAAGTACGTACGCATTACTCAGTGACATCGATCGTGAATGAATACGAGGCCCCACACAAGTAGGTTCGCCACATACAGCCTACTGTCGGCAGGACCCTAAGTGGAAGGATCACATGTTGAGGCAGCTTAAGTTGTTAGTTAGAGTGTCCGTCATCTGTCTGTCAATCTGAGTGTTGCCAACACTTTAGTTTGTGCAGCACAGTTACGCCTGCCGGTCAGCGGAACTGATTGATTTTCTCTGCAGCGCAGAAGCTTAAGTGAAGGAAGCAGTGAAGGAGGACCTGCGGGATGCGGCGGGCTTTTCAGCAAGCTCTGAAAGGCCGAATGATTCCATGGGCCACATGCAGCGCTGTTTGGGCGCCCAATCGATCCAGTGTCGAAGTGAGTTACTGGTGGTAGCTGCGGCCACTCGCAGGGGAAGCGTGGACGCACTTATGCTTCCATTCAAACAAAACAACTGCTGCCGGAATCGTTGACCGAACCATTCATCCTGGAAGGACACTGCGGACACTACAGTATGTGTCTGATGGAGGATAGAGTAACTTTTTACGAAGAAAAGAAGTGTAGAAGTTCATCTTTCAGGAATTTCGTGGGAATAGGGAAGGTCTTAAGGTAGCTGATCCATTTCCAACCACTTAAGCAATTATGCATATTTGGAGTGCAGGTTTTTTGAGTGCGTATTTTTTCCCATGTACAATAATAGAGCTTGGAAGGACTGTATACTTTTTCCAAAATTTTATTATGCAATTGTGGGCAATTATATCCGAATTTGCTAAGATTGCCTAAAAAATAAGAAGCTTCATTACTTTCACTCTACTTATCCAAATGCAATGAATCAAATTATTCCTCATAGATAAAAATATAATTTATATGAAACATTATTAAATTTAACAAATTTCAAGGTTTATTTTCTATTGTCTACCTTTGTTTGTTTTGGATTTATTATGGTATAACTTTTTCTACCATGCATTCATTGAAAGAAAATTAATTTTTATTCCTAGAAAACCAATCAAGTTTTCTATCTTACAAAAAAATTTAAAAAATCTTGCCAAAAATTGAAATCAAATGTACTTGTCTCAACCTTTGAGAGTCCCCCAAGGAGACTCTTGGGGCTTTAAAGGCCCAAAATGAGATTAGTGTTTGTCACCCAAATAGTATTGCTTTCCTACAAAAATGGCTTATTTTTTGGATGATACTTTTTGAAAATACAAATTAAGGTATCTAATTGACAATTATTTTTGTAGCTTTACTTGGATTGAAAGAAGAAAGTGTAAATTGCCTTCATAATCAATAGTATCAATACCAAATATCTTTATTAGAGCTTTGAATATGAAGAAAAATGGATTTTGTTCAAACATACTTAGAAATAAGACCAAGACAACAAGAGACATGATCACCAACTCTTAGTGTCACAAGTAATATTACCTTACAAATTCAACCAAGAGTTTATAATGGAGCTAAAAATGAAAAGACTTCATTCTTATTTATTTTCTATTTTTTGTGTTGACAGAGTTATATAAGAATTTAAAGCTAAAATCAATGATCCAAATTAGCATAGCAAGACCATTTGGATATTACAAGTCTATTGAGAATAGCAAAATTTGATAGTGCATTTTTGAGTGGCACAAGTATTTAGAAATCTACTAAATAGAGTTGTCCAAAAACAGAACAAATATTTAGTTTCAACACATATATTGTCTTACTATACTCAAATATCCCACCACTTATTAAGTCCATGAGTGTAAATTTTCTCTCCCATTTGGGCTTGAATATTGGCTTCATATATTGCAAGACTACCCTAAAAGTCAATCCAATCACAAACTAGTGGATTTTATTTCATACATAAGATGTAATCTATGGCTTTCTAATATATTTCTACAATTGTGAAAATTTAGACAACTCTCAGTCTCAAAGTGGTGGAAATGGCTTCAAAATATACATATATCTATCGTAGGAAGTCCAAAATGTAACAAACTATTTCACAAATTCATCCATCTAGAGGGTCACATAATCATCGTCACACATTTTCATCCAAAATTTGCAAGCACTGTTGGAGTTTCAAGTTTAGTTCTAAAAAATAAAATAAAATAAAACATTTCATGTGCACATGGTTTGTTGATGCAAATGTTGCAATGATTGCACTACTAGTAGTGTCTTGTATATAAAAAGAGAGAAAACTTGACGGCATCATTTTGGTACAACAACTAACCTCCATTTGTGCCGGAATCAAATATTGAGTTTTGGGTTTTTCAAGAGTCAAAATTGCCATTGTTGAGTTTCATGATGCTTTCACTTCCACATGGTAAACAGGAATAAACTACATTTTCAGGATTCACTTTGCTATGTTGCCAAACCAAAAGCAACTGAAATTTTGAAATGCCAATGAAACTTCCCAAAAGCATCTTTTCTGAAGATCTTTTCTGAAGCATGCATTTTATGAAACAGTTTGGGATAGATGAACAGTGTTAGCTTTAGCTGAGTAATCTTTTGGGGTCTGACATGGCGCTCTCACTCGGAGCCCCACCAGCTTGAGAAACATGTGCGCAATCTCTGGCGCGTCCAGGTACGGAAAGAGACAACGCCGCACGTTTACTCGTCCACTCGGAGCTTTCCTTGGGACTCTCACTGCGCGACCCTCCCCTTTATAAGCCCCGCAGAACCCCATTTCTCGCCATTGAGCCTGATGAGTCCTCAATCCGAATATGTTAATGACAAGTCCGCAATCTGAACAAGACGGCAATTTGATCAAGCCGCTGGATTGCGCCATTGAGTTTGGAACTCCTGTCCAAGTGCGTCTGGGGTTTCGATTTGCAAAGGAAGATTCTCCGTTGAGTTAGCTATGGTGGACAAGAGAAAATCCGCGCCACTCCAAGTGCAGCGAGGGGGGCGATATCTCCAGTTCAAGCGCTCTTCCGCATCCAAGAAAAAACTGGCGTGCGGGTTGGCTTCGCCTTCCAGTGCCGTGGCCTACAATGGCGTGCGAATGCGGGTGTGGGGGAAGTGGGTGACGGAAATTCGGGACCCCGTGACCAAGACGCGCATCTGGCTGGGCTCGTTCGCCACGGCGGAAATGGCCGCGCGCGCCTACGACGCCGCCGTGGTGTGCTTGAAGGGCGCCTCCGCTCCCGAAGTGAACTTCCCGGACTCCATTCCCTCGTTCGTCATTCCGCAAAGCAAGTCCTCGCCCAAGGAAATCCAAGCAGTGGCGCTCGCCGCGGCCACGGCGTCGGTCCCCGCCGCTGCTCCCGTGGCCATGGCTGCCACACCCGAGCTTCCCAATCCTCCTCGCGAGGAATCTCACGAGGCTCTTGCGGAAGTCACCACTGATCGCGAGTTTTACCGTGATGGTGGTGACCCTAATTATGAGAATGGCGCTGGCACTTCCGATTGCGATGTGTCGGATCCCGAATGCTCCAGGTCCAGCAGTGTGGAGGATTGGATCTTCGACGAGCTGGAGGAACTGGATGCCGTTGACAACCAAGCTGCTTTCATGGAGCCTCTGAAACGTCAAATCTCCGATTCGGTGGAGCAATTGTTTCGGCCATGGCCACTGTTGACCGAGGATTTCGAGGATGCTGCCGACTGTTGGACGATTCATCAAGGTGTGCAGCTTTGGTCTTTCGCGTGATGCTAGAGAGCATGAGTTTTGAATGGAAACCCGAGACCCTCAAGTATCGAGTGATTTCTCGGAGCTGAAGTCGGCAATGGCTAGTCAGGATGAAAGGAGTGAACTTGCATAGCCTGATCTCGCAAAACTCATGGGTTCTCCTCAACTGGAGCAATTACAATCCTAAAGATTCAGATCCAATTAGATGCATTTCACCATGGAGAGCATATGAGAGTCACAGGAGGGACTAACCCTAGAGGAGGTCCCATTCACAAAAGCTCGATTTTGAAGTTGAGATCCACTGCATTCAAGCAGATGGCCGGTAACTGTACATAACATAATGATGAGTTGGTTTGCGTCATCTCGCAAACCCCACTTCCCTTCAGAAGCTTGATCCCACTTGAATGTGTGCTTGCTGTGCTTGCTTGGACATGGCTGGACTTGCAGAGCCCGTCCTTGGCATTTCCGCATCGCTGCCATTTGTGTGTGAGTTGCGAATGCCAGCTTGCCGTGTTTGTTCTTCTGGTCCTGAATCGGCAGGTGTGTCCAGCTGCATAATTGGTCGCCAGATGAAAACTCTTCGAAAGGAATGGAAGACTCAGTGAGTCCAATTTCCGATTTTCTGGTACTGAATTCACGTAAGTCTGGAGGGGGATTACTCCAGATTTTTACTGCAGCTGGCTGAACAAGCAACCTACAGTACATGGGCACATCCACGCCAAGGGTGATAGGAATGTGGGTTAAAAGAGCGGAGAAACATTTCGAACCACTGGAAGTAGTTGGGCTTTTATTTAGATTTTGATTGAAGTGCCAAAATGGTAATATGAAATGTTATAGTTTTTTGCCAAATTTCAGCATTCATCCATGTATAGGATACAAAATTACATTCAAGCACATATCACATATCTATAATTCTAGTTTTATCCCCATTCTAGGGATTTCATTCAAGTTTTGTTTTTTTAATTTGAATTTTTTGGCAAATGACTTTGGATTTTGTCATTATTTTTTTAGCCAAATCATTTTTTCTTGGTGCAATCTGACTCTATTTTGTCAAAAAAATTGGTTGGGATTTTGTTCATTTAGTTAAGTTTTGCCTCTTCTAATCCACTAAGGACCTTGGTCCACTTGTGAGGTGGGCAAGTTGTTTTCTAATCTTAGGCTAAACATAAAAAAAAATAACAAACCTTGATGCATGCTAGAGATCTAACCATACCAAATTACCGATGGAAATGGCATAAATGCTTGGGGCCTCATAATAATACATGACGAATCGTGTATTGATTTTTGTATTGATTTCCGTATTTTTAGCCAATATTTGGTTGTTTTTTCAACCCCAATTTGCATACTAGTACAAATTGTCTTGATTATTGTCCTAGTGCATTTGGTTCCCAGTTCCCCACACCCATCCCCTTTCATCCATATCCAAATTTATTCTAAAACTATAGCTAACCCATTGGTAGCATTGCATGTATAAGGGAAAAAAAAGTTTATAGGGCAGTTGTAAGTAAGGAACAAAATGAACCCACCCTCCTTGTAGGGTTGAAATAATACTACTATAATTTCCTTTCAACATTTAATTATTTTCAAGCTTGCAATTTCATGGATGCAAGTTGTAACCTTCAAAAAATTCATGAATTTTTTCATGTCATATGCACATTGAATTTGGGTGAAAAGTTTTCTTCATTTTGCAAAATGTATACACTTTAGTTGAATTTGAAATCATATGAAAAGATCGTGTTTAATACAAGTTTAGAAAAATAAAATAGAAAGATTTATAATTTATAATTGCAATAATTGGTAATAAACACAATAAATGCAATAATTGGAATTGCAATAATCTCCAACTTCAATTAAGATTCAAAGGGAATACTAATAGTGAGTTTACTACTTTATTTATCTTTATTTTTGGACACAAATAAAGAAGTCCTTTACTACAAGAGAATAGAAATTCGATCAAGATCCAACCGCAAGCAACGCAAAGGGATATAATGAAAACAAAATACAAGAACTACAAACATGAACCCAAACGAAGTGCCACAAAGGGTGAGATGCCCTTTGAGGCCCTTCATCTCTAAGGAGGTTGGGTTTTTTTTGACCCCTAGATGTCTTTCGGATATTTTATTCCTCTTCAAGGGTATAAGATTTCCCTTGGCATAGATGTATCCATTATTGTGTCATTAAACTCTCAAATATGGAATGAATATTAATCCTCAATTGGGTTGTAAGGTAGTATGCTCTAAAAGCAACCATTTAAGTACTGGTCCACCTTTTTCATAGGTTTTCGTGGACAAAAGTATTTTTAGATCATTTTTCAGAGAAAGAAAAAAAGACAAAGAACCTAACACAAGTGCTTTTGTATTTTTCCAAGAAATTTTGAATTACTTATAAATTTTCAAAGATTAAGGACACAAACACCTATTTGTGACCATAGGTCTCCCAAAATCTGTCCACTTGCAACTTGTATAGAGATGTGCAAATTCAAAGACTTTGATTGGCTCTTACAATAGAAAAATAAAATTTCCTAGATGCATTCAATTGCTAAAGTGGTCCATTCAAGGATCACCTAATCTCCATTCTCTCCCTAAAGCTAGGATCCATTTGAAGGAGATTGCCAGTTTTACAACACACTACCGTATACAGTGAAAACTTCCTCAACTGAACAGGATATAAAGTTATACCCAGTATTCTCATCACTCTTCGAGTGCATGTAAGCTAGTAGAGACGGATATCAATTGCCTGTCCAGCTGCAGTAGAATGCTGGAGTAATCCGCCTCCAGGACGTGAATTCACTCGGTATTCCATTCCTTTCGAAGAGTTTGCATCTGGCTACCAAATTATGCAGCTGGACACACCTGCCGATTCAGGACCAGAAGAACAAACACGGCAAGCTGGCATTAGCAACTCACACACAAATGGCAGCGATGCGGAAATGCCAGGGACGGGCTCTGGAAGTCCAACCATGTCCAAGCAAGCACAGCAAGCACACATTCAAGTGGGATCAAGCTTCTGAAGGGAAACGGGGTTTGCGAGATGACGCAAACCAACTCATCATTACGTTATGTACAGTTACCGGCCATCTGCTTGAATGCAGTGGAGATCGAGCTTTTGTGAATGGGACCTCCTCTAGGGTTAGTCCCTCCTGTGACTCTCATATGCTCTCCATGGTGAAATGCATCTAATTGGATCTGAATCTTTAGGGTTGTAATTGCTCCAGTTAAGGAGTATTGGCTATGCAAGTTCACTTCTTTCAGACAAGCCCATCCCGACTGGCCATGGCCGACGTCAGCTCCGAGCAATCACTCGACGCTTGAGGATTTAGGGGATTCCATTCAAAACTCATGCTCTCAAGCATCAGGCGAAAGACCAAAGCTGCACATCTTGATGAATCGTCCAACAGTCGGCAGCATCCTCGAAATCCTCGGACAACAGTGGCCATGGCCGAAACAATTGCTCCACCGAATCGGAGATTTGACGTTTCAGAGACTCCATGAGACCATCTTGGTTGTCAACGGCATCCAGTTCCTCCAGCTCGTCGAAGATCCAATCCTCCACACTGCTGGACCTGGAGCACCCGGACTCCGACACATCGCAATCGGAAGTGCCAGCGCCATTCTCATAATTAGGGTCACCACCATCACGGTAAAACTCGCGATCAGTGCTGACTTCCGGAAGAAGATTGGGGAGCTCGGGTGTGGCAGCCATGGCCACGGGAGCAGCCGCGGAGACCGACGCCGTGGCCGCGGCGAGCGCCACTGCTTGGATTTCCTTGGGCGAGGACTTGCTTTGCGGAATGACGAACGAGGGAATGGAGTCCGGGAAGTTCACTTCGGGAGCGGAGGCGCCCTTCAAGCACACCACGGCGGCGTCGTAGGCGCGCGCGGCCATTTCCGCCGTGGCGAACGAGCCCAGCCAGATGCGCGTCTTGGTCACGGGGTCCCGAATTTCCGTCACCCACTTCCCCCACACCCGCATTCGCACGCCATTGTAGGCCACGGCACTGGAAGGCGAAGCCAACCCGCACGCCAGTTTTTTCTTGGATGCGGAAGAGCGCTTGAACTGGAGATAGCGCCCCCCTCGCTGCACTTGGAGTGGCGCGGATTTTCTCTTGTCCACCATAGCTAACTCAACGGAGAATCTTCCTTGCAAATCGAAACCCCAACAGCACTTGGACAGGAGTTCCAAACTCAATGGCGGAATCCAGCGCCTTGATCAAATTGCCGTCTTGTTCAGATTGCGGACTTGTCATTAACATATTCGGATTGAGGACTCATCCGGCTCAATGGCAAGAAATGGGGTTCTGCGGGGCTTATAAAGGGGAGGGTCGCGCAGTGAGAGTCCCAAGGAAAGCTCCGAGTGGACGAGTAAACGTACAGCGTTGTCTCTTTCCGGACATTCCGTAGCCTGGACGCGCCAGAGATTGCGCACATGTTTCTCAAGCTGGTGGGGCTCCGAGTGAGAGCGCCATGTCAGACGCTCCGGGTCCGCCACGCCACGAATATCTTTGGTTGTTGCGGGGTCGAGTGGCCGCATATCTGCTGCGGATGCGCTGCGGGCGGGAGCAATTCTCGGCGGCCAAGGAGGCCGAATAAGAATTTCGTTATCCTGGATGCCTCGCAGCGAACTTGGGGGACAAAACGCGCCTCCAACTTTAGTTGGTTCGTCCTTTTCTGTTTGTCTTCGGCACAAGAGAATTGAAAGCGAATGAAGGGGCGTCCACTTTTGGTTCGCTCTGAAAGGTATTATTACTGAGCGCTGAATTCTTGCTGCCTTGATTGTGAGTTCCGATACACGCTCCCGGCATTGCCGATGGGTCGTCACTCCTCCGAACAATTACTGTACGAAGCTAATTAGTAGACTCCATCCATCACTTACTTCCAAGTACCTCCACCCCAAAGATTACTGTAGTTAAAACTAACACTCTCCATTCATTCCAAACTGTTTCCAAACTGTTTCAGAAAGTGCATGCTTCAGAAAAGATGCTTTGGGAAATTTCATCAGCATTTCAAAGTTTGAATCCAAGGGAAGTTAAGAAATTTTAGTAGCTTTTCGTTTGACAATATGGCAAAGCTAATCCCAAAATGTAGTTTCTCCCATTTCCCATGTGGAAGTGAAAGCATTGTGAAAGTCAGCAAAGGCAATTCTGACTCCTGAAAAACTCAGAAATATTTGATTCCCACACAATATGGAGGTTAGATCTTGTACCAAAGTGATGTGAAATTTTCTCTCTCTATATACGCAATTTTATAATAATGCTTCAGGAAAGATGCTTTGGGAAATTTCATCACCATTTCAAAATTTCAGTTCCTTTTGGTTTGGGAACATGGCAAAGTGAATCCTGAGAATGTAGTTTATTCCTTTTTACCATGTGGAAGTGAAAGCATCATGAAACTCAACAATGGCAATTTTGAGTCTTAGAAAACTCAAAACTCAATATTTGATTATGGCACAAATGGAGGTTAGTTGTTGTACCCAAATGATGCCGTCAAGTTTTCTCTCTATCTATATACAAGACACTACTAGTGGTTCAATCATTGCAACATTGCATCAACAAACCATGTGCACATGAAATGTTTTATCTTACTTTAATTTTTAGAACTAAACTTGAAACTCCAAGAGTGCTTGCAAATTTTGGATGAAAATGTGTGACGATGATTATGCGACCGGTGACCCTCTAGATGGATGAAATTGTGAAATAGTTTGTTACATTTTGCACTTCCTACGATAGATATATGTATATTTTGAATCCATTTCCACCACTTTGAGACAGAGAGTAGTCTAAATTTTCACAATTATAAAAATATATTAGAAAGCCATAGATTTCATCTTATGTATAAAATGAAACCAACTAGTTTGTGATTGGATTGACTTTTAGGGTAGTCTTGGAATATATGAAGCCAATATTCAAGCCCAAATGGGAGAAAAAATTTACATTCATGGACTTAATAAGTGTTGGGATATTTGAGTATAGTAAGACAATATATGTGTTGAAACTAAATATTTGTTTTATTTTTGGACAGCTCTATTTAATTAGTGGATTTCTAAATATTTGTGCCACTCATGCATGGTTTTCATACTGAACAAGTTACTATTCATTTTTTGTCCTATAGGACGAGTTACTATTCATCAAATGTACTTGAGAGGTACATTTAATGAATAGTGACTTGTCCTTGACAGGTACATTTGATGAATAGTGACTTGTCCTTGAGAGGTACATTTGATGAATAGTAACTTGTCCTACACGACAAGAAATGAATATGACTCATGAATGCGCTATCAAATTTTGCTATTCTCATTAGACTTGTAATATCCAAATGGTCTTGCTATGCTAATTTGGATCATTGATTTTAGCTTTAAATTTCTTGTATAACTCCGTCAACACAAAAAATAGAAAATAAATAAGAATGAAGTCTTTTCATTTTTAGCTCCATTATAAACTCTTGGTTGAATTTGTAAGGTAATATTACTTGCGACACTAAGAGTTGATAATCATGTCTCTTGTTGTCTTGGTCATGTTTCAAAGTATGTTTGAACAAAATCCATTTTCCTTCATATTCAAAGCTCTAATAAAGACATTTGGTATTGATACCATTCATTATGAAGGCAATTTACACTTTTTTCCTTCAATCCAAGTAAAGCTACAAAAATAATTGTCAATTAGATACCTTGATTTGTAATTTCAAAAAGTATCATCCAAAAAATAAGCCATTTTTGTAGGAAAGCAATACTATTTGGGTGACTAACACTAATCTCATTTTGAGCCTTTAAAGCCCTAAGAGTCTCCTTGGGGGACTCTCAAAGGTTGGGACAAGTACATTTGATTTCAATTTTTGGCAAGATTTATTTAATTTTTTTGTAAGATAGAAAACTTGATTGGTTTTCTAGGAATAAAAATCAATTTTATTTCAATGAATTCATGGAAGAAAAAGTTACACCATAATAAATCCAAAACAAACAAAGATAGACAATAGAAAATAAACCTTGAAATTTTTTAATTTATTAATATTTCATATAAATTATATTTTTATCTATGAGGAATTATTTGATTCATTGCATTTGGATAAGTAGAGTGAAAGTAACAAAGCTTCTTATTTGTGGGCAATCTTAGCAAATTCATGAGAATACAGTGTATTGAGTTTATTTTTGAACTCAATTTAACAATCTTTAAAGAAAAGAAGTTCAATATGATTTAGTTTACTTTCAAGAACAATCTTGACTATTAGGATTCATGTGTTTCAATTCCATTTTAGAACTACAAACAATTTAGGTTCTCCATTTTAGAGCTACAAACAATCAAGCATGTAGTCAAAAATAAAAAGGTCTATATCACCATTACATGTCAAAGACAATCTTTCACTAAAAAATTCATAATAACTAAAATTCGGAAAAGTATATAGTCCTTCCAAACTCTATTTCTGTACATGGGAAAAATTACGCACTCAAAAAACCTGCGCTCCAAATATGCATAATTGCTTAAGTGGTTGGAAATGGGTCAGCTACCTTAAGACCTTCCCTACACGAAATTCCTGAAAGATGAACTTCTATAGTAGTTCTGTCCAACATAAAAAGTTACTTAACCTCCATCAGACACATACTGTAGTGTCCGCAGCGTCCTTCAAGGATCAATGGTTCAGTCAACGATTCCAGCGGCAGCAGTCGTTTTGTTTGAATGGAAGCATGAGTACGTCCCCTGCGAGTGGCCGCAGCTGCTACCAGTAACTCACTTGAACACTGGATCAATTGGGCGCCCAAACAGCGCTGCATGTGGCCCATGGAATCATTCGGCCTTTCACAGCTTGCTGGAAAGCCCGCCGCATCCCGCAGGTCTCCTTCACTTGGGCTTCCTTAACTCAAGCTTCTGCGCTGCAGGAACCCCCGAGAAAATCAATCAGTTCCGCTGACCGGCAGACGTGACTGTACTGCACAAACTAAAGTGTTGGCACTTGGCAACACTCAGATTGACAGACAGATGACGCACACACAAACTAACAACTTAAGCTGCCTCAACATGTGATCCTTCCACTTGGGGTCCGAGGGACTGCTGCCGACAGTAGGCTGTATGTGGCGAACCTACTTGTGCGGGGGCCTCGTATTCATTCACGATCGATGTCACTGAGTAATGCGTACGTACTTTGACGATGGAAGAGCAGCCCCACAGCAACTCAGCAAAGCAGCACTCTAAGTGGTATGATCCATTGATCTTCTCTGCTACAGGAACGTCCTCCATTGATTTCCTTGGCTGAGTTGCTTTGGTGAGTTGCTATAGCCCTGCTCTAAGGGCATCCTTTCATGTATCCGTCATCGGGGGAATTGCACAGCAAGTGCTACAGGAAAAAATAGGCAATGCACTTTCAAATTCACTACACTAAAATTGGTAAATAGTGTTGGCTACACTAATTGTCAACAATAACACTAATTGTGATTTGCAAGGTTAGTGTTAGAACATTGTTTACCTATTCTAACACTATTTTAGCTCTATAGTAAGATTTGGCCATTTCAACATCTCTACGAGAGTGCATTTAGTGTTAGATCGGAACAAAATGTAGAAGCTTGAATGGTAATATAATAAGTTAAGGCTATAATCGAGTTCACTACAACACTAATTATTACCCAACACTATTTCCCAGCTTTAGTGTAGTCTCGATTGTCCATTGTTATCGATGAAACTTCAACTCCTCTTTTCTTGCTTGCCCACCCTGGCAATACAATTGGTAGAGTTGTTTTGCCTTCTAGCTTGAATTGGCTATAAACTTGTCCACCGAACTTATATGTAAGTCCACCCTAAGTATGTGGGTAGGCATAGGAGCAGCCCCATAACTAACCTCCAAACCTTCGATTTTGTCTATGTAGATCTGACTAATGATTAATTCTCCCCTACCCCGCACTCAATTCGTTCAAACCCACATTCACTTTGGCTACTCTTGTTCACTCCACTTTCATCTCTGCTACAGAGGCGTTTTCCTGTCTCATTCTCAGTTCATCGATGCCTCTGGGGCTCCACGTTCTAGTGTTAGGATTTAACCCCCTTTTGTCTCTCCCTTACCCAAACATTGATTCTTGCCTCATACCTCCTCGTTCCCTACAATGGCAATTGTCGTTGCCTTTGGGCTTACTTCAGGCGTGTAAAGAACCTTGAGGAATATATTAGTAAAATTCCACTCTTGAATGGGTTTCACCTACAACTTACTACCAGAGTTCGGGGGAGTCACTAACTTAAAGGTTTAGTATATACATGAGATTGGGATACATTTTATAGGCGGGTTATTTACCTAATATTTTATAATTTAATATACCCTATTGTTAAAAATAATTCTAAATTGTCATTTATTATTGCACCCTATATTATTTATAATGTACTTTTGAGTTAAAATTTTTGACCCTTATATTAAATTTAATAATTACAACTAATAGGTGTTTATGACTTTTTTCTATTTTTTTCCTTTACCTTTTTCTTCTTTATTCTTTTGTCCCTTCTCTTTCAAACCATTTTTCTAATGGTTACTGGAAATTCAAGTGCAATATGTTCAAATCAATGTATCACAACCAAACAAAGACATTCACAAGTTGTAACCAATCCACTTTAGTTGTGTCAAACTACTTATTGTTAATCATCTATAATATATTCTGATGAATAATTGAGTGCAAGTACTCAACAAAAGAAAGAAGATATTACATTAAAATAAATCAAACCAGCATAGACAAACTAAACAACATGCACCGTTTAAATATACATTATTTAAAACTACCAATTCCATTGTTCGATGCCTCATGGTTTCTTACATCTTAGTGTATCAAACCTTCTAAATAAAACAAACAATCTAACTTAAGATATGGATAGTAAAAAGGTATGAAAGAGCTAGATGGTTTATCATTGTTAAGTATTAGGTGTGTAAGAGTTTGGTGGTCTTTAAACTTCGGTGAAAATTTTTTTAGCTCCTATAAAAAATTTTACCCAAATTTGAAGACCACTAAGCTTTGAAACACCTAATAATGAAAGACCACTAAGTTCTTTCATACCTATTTGGAGTAAACAAATAAGAGTATATTAAAACAAAATTCATGATAGATTCTTCAAATTCTAAGTGACCTCAAAGGACTTTACAAATAACTCTTGAAGCAACCATAACCCTTCATCTAAGGTTTATGGAAAGTTTGGGATAAATAATGTGTCATTTTTTTGTCCATCTCTCCTTTAAAGACATTAAATACTCACTTTACAAAATTATTTTTCTCCACATATTATTTCTCCCCTATATTTTGTCTGTGTAAAATTTTAATACATGGTATTAAACATAACCTTATATTAGTTATAATACTTTGCATGTAATTCTACACACTCTATATTAGATATAATGATCTTTAAAATTTTAGGTTCAATAAATAAATAGTACCCTATCTTAGATCTTATGTGGTTTCTAATATACTCACTAAGTGACTCCCTTGGGCTCCAGAGGTTCGATACCATTGATTTTCTATGACTGAGGAATGTTTTTTGTTGATTTGTTTAAATGTATTTATGTGGGGGTGCCTAGAAGGCAACTATAACATCAATGGCCCCCATTCAGTATAGATGGAAGGTCTGTCATTGCATGAAAAGAGACACATTTTGTTTTTTCTTCCATATTATTTAGCATAACATTGTTAATTTCAAGAAAATCCTTTGTTTTTCAATGTATTTTACTCAATGCGCTCTAAAATGGCAATTTTGACAATTTCTATCCAAAGGCTCTCTACTTCTTTATGATTAAAGATTCCATGAACCTATGTGTATAAATACCTTATCCAATCTCATTAAATCCCTATTAATTAAATGAAAAATATAACTTTGTATACATATTTATTGTATATTATTGATGTGGAGTTGCATACAAGTTATGATGTCCATTGATTGGATTATAAATGTCTTCTTGAGCTTACTACATGAACCACATGAAATAAATGAAGTAAATCCAAGCATATTGAAAAACAAATTTTGGCTAATGTATTAATGTAACTATTGATGCGACTTACATAGTTATTAGGTGCTTCGTGATTTTTTTTGTGCTAAGTTTTAAATCCATTCATGTAGAAATGGAAAGAAAAGAGAACTCTCCAAAATAGAGATCTTATGCTTAGATTCTTTTGTAGACTATAATTTAAACTTTGAGGTTGATAAAGGTACATTAAATTTATATTTTTCAATCAAATATGATTTTATATTTACAATCTTTTCTTCACTTTCTCACTTTTGCATAAAATAGTCTGTGTAAAATAGGGTGTTCATGAAGAAAGGAGGGGCTCTTGTAACCCCATCTTCCACTTATTTTTTAGAAAGTGTTGTAGATCTCTAAGATTTGATGATCTTGATTGTTTGAAGGAGAGGGTTATATCCCATAATAAACCTATTGCTGCGTGAGTCAACAACAAAATTATGTAGTATATCACTTGTATCAAACATAAATTGAGTCACAAGTTTTGATTTACACAATTTCTCATTTGTATGTTCTTTCTTAGCCCTAATGACATCCATCTTCACAATGAAATCTTGCAACTTGATAAAAAAAAAATTGTTGTTGTTGCATTGCAATGGACTCTAGTCAAATAGTATTTAATATATATGGAGTACCATGGCACATATTTGTACTTAAATCCAATAATCTTGTCAAATGCAATAGTGTTAGAATATAAACTATATAGATTATCTAGAGTAACTTTTATTCACAAAAATTTGCCAAACTTTGTAGAAAAAGCAAAAGAAAATTCAAAATTCTATATGGAAGTGTACAATATTTGCAAGTGGAAAATCAAAATTGTTGGCTAGTAATATTTGACCAAGAGATTTGTAAATAACAGAGGCATGCCACTTTCCAACTTTCTCAAAGCTTTTTTAAAACATTGCACTAAATGTATCCAAAAACCTACTTTTTTCCATATTCCAATATAATATGGAAGTTCACTTTTATTATTGTGTTGGCTACCAAAGTCATCATTTTATGTCAAATACCAAATTAAAGTTAAAAGACCAACCCAACAAATGCTAAAATAGGAGGTTTTTTCCAACTTATATATTTTTATTACTTTAAAAAATAAAAAATTCTATAAAATTTTGGCAACTATTTTAAAATGATTTATTTAGTTGAGTTTGAAATCATATCTTAGTTTTTTAATTTTAACATGTCCTTCCTTTGTGTGAATGTATCAATCAAGAAGTTGGGAGTTGGATAATTTATTAGACTTGTGGAATGAATGCAAGGGGTGGAATGAATGCAAAGTCTGGGTAGAGGTGGCAATTGCAAAGAGCATTTTAAACTAGGGTAATTCATGTATATTAGGAAATATCTTATTGTTTTCAAATTTTTGTTTGTATTATAGTATGTAAGTGGTGTATTTAATGGTAATGTTATTAATGTTAGAGAATGTATTTTTTATAGTTCAAGTCGTTGGTGACGTGCTTGTATGGATGGCATATGAGTTGTGCCATATATGGAGATGTGCAATAATTACAACTAAGTAATGGTTGTATATTACAATTTTGGTTTGGGATGTTAGTAAAGAATATATGGTATTTATTGAACTTACAAGGCACAAAGTATAAAGACAATTGTCATTGCACTAAGTGAATTTGATGATTTGAACTTTGAGCTATTGTGATGGAGTACTAGAGTAATGGCTATTGGATAATTATCAAGATTATTGCAATTACCAACTATAACTCTTACTATTTTTTTTCTAAAGCTTTTCCAAAAACAGTCTTAATTCTAGTTTGGAGATATGTTTTTTTCATAAGGCTACAAGTCGTACATATATTCACACAAAGATAGAAAATTTGAAACTAAAGATATGAATTCAAACTCAAATAAAATGTTTGCACTTTGTAAATCGAAGGAAGTTTTCCATCTAAATTTAGTGTGGAACATGACATTGAAAATTTAAAAAAGGAAGGTTACAACTTGCATTCATGAGATTGCAAGCTTGAAAATAATTAAATTCTGAAAGAAAATTTCATTGACACTATTCCACCTTCACTACGAGGGTGGACTCTTTTGTTCCTTACTGACAATCCATTCTTTTAACCTTAGGTTTTCCCTTATCCATAAAATGCACTCATGGAGCAACTTAACTACAAACAAAATCATTATGTATGCCAACTATTTAGAGTGGTTGGAGTTGTTTCTCTCTTTTTTATCCCATAATCTCATCACCCTTGGAATGAAATTGTGAATGTACTTTAGTAGGATGTTTTGACGTAGATTTTGATTTTCATCACCCTTGGAGTAAATGTACCTCAATAAGATCGTGTGCTCTAAAAGCAACCATTTAAGGGTTGATCTACCTTTTTTATGGGTTTTTATAGATTAAAATTTTTTTAGCTCATTTTGAGAGAAAGAAATATAGATGCACAATATAATGAGACTCATTTGGTATTTTTCCATCTAGTGTTGAATTAGTTATGATTTTTCAAAAATTTGTGTCATAGCCACCTATTTATGACTGTAGATACCACAAATTTTGCCCTCCTACAATTTGTAAAAAGATAGGAGAAAAACAAGGCAAATGACTGATTCCTACCATAAATAATAGATTTGGCTTAATTCATTCAATAGATAACTCCACAAGGCCTAAGACCTTTTGAATTTTTAAAACATCCTTGCTTTGGAAGTATTACAGTCCAAAATGCCATTGAGCTTTAGAAAATTGAACCATACAATCTTACAATGTACTCATTGTAGACGTTGTGAGTCAAATTTGGAGTCATTTGGCCACACAGATTGTAAGATTATAATGTTTTTGTATAGGAAAAACAAACACATTGTAGGTGAAATTTGATTTCTAAAGCTACTCAAATGAAAATAATTTGAACTATGAAGTGTTTCAAAATTAGTATATAGATACATTGGTGAAAGAAAATATCATCCACTTCACTCATTGTCTTTGCAAAATGGTTTTGAAATTTCAAAAAACAACAAGAAAAGTTGCAAAAAACACTATCAAGGGATAACTTCCTACTAAAATGATTCTCTATCACTCAAAAATTCTTAGATTGATATGAAATTTTTCCTACAAAAATCGTTGAAGTTCACTGTAATCCAAAGATGTTGGAATTTTGAACTTTGAATTACTCCCACACATTCAAATCACCTCAGATTGCCATGTAAATTTTTTCACAATAACTAGATTTCAAGGGGAATATAATCCAACAAAATTTATTGAAAATGAACACTGGGTGAAGGAGATACAAGCCCTTGAAGTTACAGCCATCAAAATGTAGTTTGGTGAACTCAAATTGAACTCTCAATGGTATTAAAAAAATCAGAACATATTGGAATCATTGAAAAATTTACTACCCACACTAGAAGACAAAGCGCAGATTTTCCAACAGGTTTAATGGAATTTAGACATCTAATGCAAAAGTTATAGCACTTTGAATAGGACTTCTAAAAATATGTGCACACACTTTTGGTCCCCTTGGACACTGAGGGGTTAAAGAGTTCTATTTAGGAACCAACTCATGTCCATTCAATGGTTAATTTATAGGAGTGGTTTGAGGAGAATGGGCGCTTTTAGAGCAAACTATTTTGAGATGTTGGTTGCCTATTTGCTTGTTCAACCAGATGCAGTAAAATTATGGAGTAATCCGCCTCCAGTACGTGAATTTACCGACTCTTCCATTCCTTTCGAAGAGTTTGCATCTGGCGACCAAATTATGCAGCTGGACACACCTGCCGATTCAGGACCAGAAGAACAAACACGGCAAGCTGGCATTCGCAACTCACACACAAATGGCAGCGATGCGGAAATGCGAACGACGGGCACTGGAAGTCCAGCCATGTCCAAGCAAGCACAGCAAGCACACATTCAAGTGGGATCAAGCTTCTGAAGGGAAACGGAGTTTGCGAGATGACGCAAACCAACTCATCATTACGTTATGTACAGTTACCGGCCATCTGCTTGAATGCAGTGGATCGAGCTTTTGTGAATGGGACCTCCTCTAGGGTTAGTCCCTCCTGTGACTCTCATATGCTCTCCATGGTGAAGTGTATCTAAATGGGTCTGAATCTTTAGGGTTGTAATTGCTCCAGCTAAGGAGTATTGCGAGATCGGGCTATGCAAGTTCACTCCTTTCAGACAAGCTCATCCCGACTGGCCATGGCCGACGTCAGCTCCGAGCAATCACTCGATGCTTGAGGATTTAGGGATTCCATTCAAAACCCATGCTCTCTAGCATCAGGCGAAAGACCAAAGCTGCACACCTTGATGAATCGTCCAACAGTCGGCAGCATCCTCGAAATCCTCGGTCAACAGTGGCCATGGCCGAAACAATTGCTCCACCGAATCGGAGATTTGACGTTTCAGAGACTCCATGAAAGCATCTTGGTTGTCAACGGCATCCAGTTCCTCCAGCTCGTCGAAGATCCAATCCTCCACACTGCTGGACCTGGAGCATTCGGACTCCGACACATCGCAATCGGAAGTGCCAGCGCCATTCTCATAATTAGGGTCACCACCATCACGGTAAAACTCGCGATCAGTGGTGACTTCCGGAAGAGCCTCGTGAGATTCCTCGCGAGGAGGATTGGGAAGCTCGGGTGTGGCAGCCATGGCCACGGGAGCAGCCGCGGGGACCGACGCCGTGGCCGCGGCGAGCGCCACTGCTTGGATTTCCTTGGGCGAGGACTTGCTTTGCGGAATGACGAACGAGGGAATGGAGTCCGGGAAGTTCACTTCGGGAGCGGAGGCGCCCTTCAAGCACACCACGGCGGCGTCGTAGGCGCGCGCGGCCATTTCCGCCGTGGCGAACGAGCCCAGCCAGATGCGCGTCTTGGTCACGGGGTCCCGAATTTCAGTCACCCACTTCCCCCACACCCGCATTCGCACGCCATTGTAGGCCACGGCACTGGAAGGCGAAGCCAACCCGCACGCCAGTTTTTTCTTGGATGCGGAAGAGCGCTTGAACTGGAGATAGCGCCCCCCTCGCTGCACTTGGAGTGGCGCGGATTTTCTCTTGTCCACCATAGCTAACTCAACGGAGAATCTTCCTTTGCAAATCGAAACCCCAACAGCACTTGGACAGGAGTTCCAAACTCAATGGCGCAATCCAGCGCCTTGATCAAATTGCCGTCTTGTTCAGATTGTGGACTTGTCATTAACATATTCGGATTGAGGACTCATCAGGCTCAATGGCAAGAAATGGGGTTCCGCGGGGCTTATAAAGGGTTGGGTCGCGCAGCGACGTTCGCAAGGAAAGCTCCGAGTGGACGAGTAAACGTACAGCGTTGTCTCTTTCCGGACATTCCGTAGCCTGGACGCGCCAGAGATTGCGCACATGTTTCTCAAGCTGGTGGGGCTCCGAGTGAGAGCGCCATGTCAGACGCTCCGGGTCCGCCACGCCACGAATATCTTTGGTTGCTGCGGGGTCGAGTGGCCGCATATCTGCTGCGGATGCGCTGCGGGCGGGAGCAATTCTCGGCGGCCAAGGAGGCCGAATTAGAATTTCGTTATCCTGGATGCCTCGCAGCGAACTCGGGGGACAAAACGCGCCTCGTCCTTTTCTGTTTGTCTTCGGCACAAGAGAATTGAAAGCGAATGAAGGGGCGTCCACTTTTGTGTCGCTCTGAAAGGTATTATTACTGCGCGCTGAATTCTTGCTGCCTTGATTGTGAGTTCCGATACACGCTCCCGGCATTGCCGATGGGTCGTCGCTCTTCCGAACAATTACTGTACGAAGCTAATTAGTAGACTCCATCCATCACTTACTTCCAAGTACCTTCACCCCAAAATTACTGTAGCTCAAACTAACACTCTCCATTCATTCCAAACTGTTTCCAAACTGTTTCAGAAAGTGCATGCTTCAGAAAAGATGCTTTGGGAAATTTCATCAGCATTTCAAAGTTTGAATCCAAGGGAACTTAGAAATTTTAGTAGCTTTTCGTTTGACAATATGGCAAAGCTAATCCCAAAATGTAGTTTCTCCCATTTCCCATGTGGAAGTGAAAGCATCGTGAAAGTCAGCAAAGGCAATTCTGACTCGAAAAACTCAGAAATATTTGATTCCCACACAATATGGAGGTTAGATCTTGTACCAAAGTGATGTGAAATTTTCTCACTCTATATATACGCATTTTTTAAAAAATGCTTCAGAAAAGATGCTTTGGGAAATTTCATCAGCATTTCAAAATTTCAGTTCCTTTTGGTTTGGGAACATGGCAAAGTGAATCCTGAGAATGTAGTTTATTCCTGTTTACCATGTGGAAGTGAAAGCATCATGAAACTCAACAAAGGCAATTTTGACTCTTGAAAAACCCAAAACTCAATATTTGATTCCGGCACAAATGGAGGTTAGTTGTTGTACCCAAATGATGCCGTCAAGTTTTCTCTCTTTTTATATACAAGACACTACTAGTGGTTCAATCATTGCAACATTTGCATCAACAAACCATGTGCACATGAAATGTTTTATCTTACCTTTTTTTTTAGAACTAAACTTGAAACTCCAAGAGTGCTTGCAAATTTTGGATGAAAATGTGTGACGATGATTATGTGACCCTCTAGATGGATGAATTTGTGAAATAGTTTGTTACATTTTGCACATGTTACAGTGTATTCAGTTTATTTTTGAACTCAATTTAACAATCTTTAAAGAAAAGAAGTTCAATATGATTTAGTTTACTTTCAAGAACAATCTAACTATTAGGATTCAAGTGTTTCAATTCCATTTTAGAACTACAAAGAATTTAGGTTTTTCCATTTTAGAGCTACAAACAATCAGCATGTAGTCAAAAATAAAAAGGTCTATATCACCATTACATGTCAAAGACAATCTTTCACTAAAAACTTCAAATAATTAAATTTTCGAAAAGTATATAGTCCTTCCAAACTCTATTTCTGTACATGGGAAAAATTACGCACTCAAAAAACATGCGCTCCAAATATGCATAATTGTTTAAGTGGTTGGAAATGGGTCAGCTACCTTAAGACCTTCCCTACACGAAATTCCTTAAGACCTTCCCTACACGAAATTCCTGAAAGATAAACTTCTACACTAGTTCTGTCCTACATAAAAAGTTACTCTATCCTCCATCAGACACATACTGTAGTGTCCGCAGCGTCCTTCAAGGATCAATGGTTCAGTCAACGATTTCACCGACAGCAGTCGTTTTGTTTGAATGGAAGCATGAGTACGTCCCCTGCGAGTGGCCGCAGCTGCTACCAGTAACTCACTTGAACACTGGATCAATTGGGCGCCCAAACAGCGCTGCATGTGGCCCATGGAATCATTCGGCCTTTCACAGCTTGCTGGAAAGCCCGCCGCATCCCGCAGGTCTCCTTCACTTGGGCTTCCTTAACTCAAGCTTCTGCGCTGCAGGAACCCCCGAGAAAATCAATCAGTTCCGCTGACCGGCAGGCGTGACTGTACTGCACAAACTAAAGTGTTGGCAACACTCAGATTGACAGACAGGTGACGGACACACGAACTAACTAACAACTTAAGCTGCCGCAACATGTGATCCTTCCACTTGGGGTCCGAAGGACTGCTGCCGACAGTAGGCTGTATGTGGCGAACCTACTTGTGTGGGGGCCTCGTATTCATTCACGATCGATGTCACTGAGTAATGCATACGTACTTTGACGATGTAAGAGCAGCCCCACAGCAACTCAGCAAAGCAGCACTCTAAGTGGTATGATCCATTGATCTTCTCTGCTACAGGAACGTCCTCCATTGATTTCCTTGGCTGAGTTGCTGTGGTGAGTTGCTGTGGACCTGCTCTAAGGGCGTCCTTACATGTATCCGTCATCGGGGGAATCGCACAGCAAGTGTTACATGAAAAAATAGGCAATGTACTTTCATGTGGACCGAGTGGGTGGGGAGGGAAACAATAAAAAAAGTCACAGGTATTAAATTCACTAGTCTCCACCAATGAGGTTGTTCAGTGGTATTGGTGAAACTTCAACTCCTCCTTTCCCGCATTGCCTACCCCGGCAAGAGAATTGGTGGAGCTGTTTTTGCCTTCTAGCTTGAATTGGTTGTAAACTTGCCCACCAGGCTTACATATGAGCCCACCCTAAGTATGTGGGCAAGTATAGGAGTAGCCCCATAACTGTCCTCCAAACCTTCAATTTTATCTATGTAGATCTAACCAATGATTAATTCTCCTCTGCCCTGCATTCAATCCACTCAAACCTACCTTCGCTATGGCTACTCTTGTTCACTCCACTTTCATCGCTGCCACGGAGGCATTTCCCCGTCTCATTCTCAGTTCATTGATGCTCCCATAGTCTGGCGTTAGGATTTAGCTCCCTTTTGTCTCTCTCTTACCCAAACATTGATTCTTACCTCATACCTCCTCGTTCCCTACAGCAACAGCGACAGCTGCCTTTGCGCCTTGCTTCAGGTGTATAAACAACCTTGGGGAATATATTAGTAAAATTCCACTCTTGAATGGGTTCCACCTACAGTTGACCACTAGAGTTCAAGGGAGTCACTAGCTTAAAGGTTTAGTATATACATGAGTTTGGGATATATTTTATAGGGGGGTTATTTACCTAATATTTTATAATTTAATATATCCTATTGTTAAAAATAGTTCTAAATTGTCATTTATTATAGCACCCTATATTGTTTATAATACATTTTTGAGTTAAAAATTTTGACCCTTATAATAAATTTAAAAATAAAACTAATAGGTGTTTATGACTTTTTTCTATTTTTTTCTTTATCCTTCTCTTCTTCATTCTTTTGTCCCTTCTCTTTCAAACCATTTTTTTGACTAGAAATTGAAGTGCAATATGTTTAAATCAATGTATCACAACCAAACAAAGACATTCACAAGTTGTAACCAATCCACTTTAGTTGTGTCAAACTATTTATTGTTAATCATCTATAATATATTCTAATGAATATAATGAGTGCAAGTACTCAACAAAGAAAAGATGATATTACATTACAATAAAACAAACTAGCATAGACAAACTAGACAACATATACCGTTTAAATATATAAACCAGACAAACAATCTAACTTAAGATATGGATAGTAAAAAGATATGAAAGAGCTAGATGGTTTATCATTGTTAAGTATTAGGTGTGTAAGAGTTTGGTGGTCTTTAAACTTCGGTGAAAATTTTTTTAGCTCCTATAAAAAATTTTACCCAAATTTGAAGACCACTAAGCTTTGAAACACCTAATAATGAAAGACCACTAAGTTCTTTCATACCTATTTGGAGTAAACAAATAAGAGTATATTAAAACAAAATTCATGATAGATTCTTCAAATTCTAAGTGACCTCAAAGGACTTTACAAATAACTCTTGAAGCAACCATAACCCTTCATCTAAGGTTTATGGAAAGTTTGGGATAAATAATGTGTCATTTTTTTGTCCATCTCTCCTTTAAGGACATTAAATACTCACTTTACAAAATTATTTTTCTCCACATATTATTTCTCCCCTATATTTATTCTATGTAAATTCTAATACATGGTATTAAACGTAACCCTATATTAGTTATAATACTTTGCATGTAATTCTACACACTCTATATTAGATATAATGATCTTTAAAATTTTAGGTCCAATAAATAAACAATACTCTATCTTAGATTTTTTATGGTTTCTAATATACTCACTAAGTGACTCCCTTGGGCTCCAGAGGTTCTATACAATTGATCTTCTATGACAAGGAATGTTTTTTATTAATTTGTTTGAATGTGTTGTGTGGGGGAGCCTGAAAGGCAACTATAACATCAATGGACCCCATTTCAGTATAGATGGAAGGTCTGTCATTGCATGAAAAGAGACACATTTTGTTTTTTCTTCCATATTATTTAGCATAACATTGTTAATTTCAAGAAAATCCTTTGTTTTTCAGTGTATTTTACTCAATGCGCTCTAACATGGTAGTTTTGACAATTTCTACCCAAAGGCTCTCTACTTCTTTATGATTAAAGATCGAATGCACCCTATGTGTATAAATACCTTATGCAATACCATAAAATCCCTATTAATTAAATGAAAAATATAACTTTGTATACATGTTTATTGTATATTATTGATGTGGAGTTGCATACAAGTTATGTGTCGATTGGTTGGATTATAAATGTCTTCTTGAGCTTACTACATGCACCACATGAAATAAATGAAGTAAATCCAAGCATATTGAAAACACAAATTTTGGCTACTCTGTTAATATAACTAGTGATGCAACTTACATAGTTATCAGGTGCTTCATGATTTTTTGTGCTAAGTTTTGAACCCATTCATATAGAAATGGAAAGAAAAGAGAACTCTTCAAAATAAAGATCTTATGTCTAGATTCTTTGTAGACTATAATTTAAACATTGAGGTTGATAAAGGTACATTAAATTTATATTTTTCAATTAAATATGATTTTATATTTACAATCTTTTCTTCACTTTCTCACTTTTGCATAGAATAGTGTGTGTAGAGTAGGGTGTTCATGAAGAAAGGAGGGGCTCTTGTAACCCCATCTTCCACTTATTTTTTTGAAAGTGTTGTAGATCTCTAAGATTTGATGATCTTGATTGTTTGAAGGAAAGGGTTATATCCTATAATAAACTTATTGTTGCAAGCCTCATCAACCAAATTATGTAGTATATCTCTTGTATCAAACACAAATTGAATCACAAGTTTTCATTTACACAATTCTTCATTTGTATGTTCTTGCTTAGCCCTAATGACATCCATCTTCACAATCAAATCTTGCAACTTAATAAAAAAATTGTTGTTGTTGCATTGCAATGGACTCCGGTCAAATAGTATTTAAGATATATATAAAGTACCATGGCAAATATTTGTGCTTAAATCCAATAATCTTGTCAAATGCAATAGTATTAGAATATAAACTATATAGATTATCTAGAGTAAACTTTTATGCACAAAAATTTGCCAAACTTTGTAGAAAAAACAAAAGAATATTCAAAATTCTATATGGAAGTGTACAATATTTGCAAGTGGAAAATCAAAATTGTTGGCTAGTAATATTTGACCAAGAGATTTGTAAATAACAAAGGCATGCCACTTTCCAACTTTCTAAAAGCTTTTCTAAAACATTGCACTAAATGTATTCAAAAACCTACTTTTTTCCATATTCCAATATAATATGGATGTCTACTTTTATTATTGTGTTGGCTATCAAAGTCATCATTTTATGTCAAATACCAAATTAAAGTTAAAAGACCAATCCAACAAATGCTAAAATAGGATTTTTTTTCAAATTATATATTTTTATTACTTTAAAAAATTAAAAATCTATAAAATTTTGGCAACTATTTTAAAATTATTTTTTTAGTTGAGTTTGAAATCATATCTTAGTTCCTAAATTTTCACATGTCCTTCCTTTGTGTGAATGTATGAATCAAGAAGTTCGAAGGTGGGTAATTTATTAGAATTGTGAAAAAGGGTGGAATGAATGGAATGATTGGGTAGAAGTGGCAATTATTGCAAAGAGCATTTTAAACTAGGGTAATTCATGTATATTAGGAAATATCTTGTTGTTTTTAAATTTTTGTTTGTATTATAGTATATAAGTGGTGTATTTAATGGTAATGTTATTAATGTTAGAGAATGTATTTTTTATAGTTCAAGTTGTTGGTGAAGTGCTTATATGAAAGGCATATGAATTGTGCCATGTATGGAGATGTGCAATAATTACAACTAATGGTTGTATATTACAACTTTGGTTTCGGATGTTAGTAAAGAATATGTGCTATTTCTTGAACTTACAAGCCACAAAGTATAAAGAGAATTTGTCATTGCAATAAGTGAATTTGATGAATTGAACTTTGAGCTATTGTAATCTAGAGTACTAGAGTAATGGCTATTGGATAATTATCAAGATTATTGCAATTACCAACTATAATTCTTACTATTTTTTTTCTAAAGCTTTTCCAAACACAATCTTAATTCTAGTTTGGAGATATGTTTTTTTGATAAGGCTACAAGGTCGTACATGTATTCACACAAAAAAAAAAATTTGAAACTAAAGACCTAAGATATGAATTCAAACTCAAATAAAATGTTTGCCCTTTGCAAATCAAAGGAAGTTTTCCATCCAAATTCAGTGTGGAACATGACATGGAAAAATTTATAAAGGAGGGTTACAACTTGCATTCATGATATTGCAAGCTTGAAAATAATTAAATTCTGAAAGAAAATTTCATTGACACTATTCCACCCCCACTACGAGGATGGACTCTTTTGTTCCTTACTCACAATTCATTATTTAAACCTTAGGTTTTCCCTACAATGCACTCATGGAGCAACTTAACTACAAACAAAATCATTATGTATGCCAACTATTTAGAGTGGTTGGAGTTGTTTCTCTCTCTTTTATCCCATAATCTCATCACCCTTGGAATGAAATTGTGAATGTACTCTACTAGGATGTTTTGACGTAGATTTTGATTTTCATCACCCTTGGAGTGAATGTACCCCAATAAGATAGTATGCTCTAAAGGCAACCATTTAAGAGCCGATCCACCTTTTTCATGGGGTTTTGTAGATGGAAAACTTTTTAGCTCATTTTGAAAGAAAGAAATATAGATGCACAATGTAATTAGAGTGACTCGTTTTATATTTTTCCATCCATTGTTGAATTAGTTATGATTTTTCAAAAATTTGTGTCATAGCCACCTATTTATGACTGTAGATCCTACAAATTTGCCTTCCTACAATTTGTAAAAAGATAGGAGAAAAACAAGGCAAATGATTGATTCCTACCATAAATAATAGATTTTTCTTGATTCAATCAATAGATAACCCCACAAGGCCCAGGGCCTTTGGGGTTTTTAAAACATCCTTGCTTTGGAAGTATTATAGTCCAAAATGCCACTGAGCTGTAGAAAATTGAACCATACAATCTTACAATGTACGTGTTGTAGACACTGTGAGTTAAATTTGGAGTCATTTGGCCACATAGATTGCAACATTATAATGTTTTTGTGTAGAAAAAACAAACACATTTGGAGGTGAAATTTGATTTCTAAAGCTACTCAAATGAAAATAATTTCAACTATGAAGTGCTTCAAAATTAGCATACAAATACATTGGTGAAAGAAAATATCATTCACTTGACTCATTGTCTTTACAAAATGGTTTTACAATTTCAAAAAACAACAAGAAAAGTTGCAAAAATACACTATCAAGGCATAACCTCCTTCTACTAAAATGATTCTCTATCACTCAAAAATTCTTGGATTGATATGAATTTTTCCCACACAAATTGCTGAAGTTCATCATAAAGAAATTTAAAATTTAAAATTTAAATGATTTTGACATGGAATTTAAAAATGTCAATCCTAATTGTGAAAATCCAAAGATGTTGGCATTTTGAACTTCGAATTACTCCCACACACTCAAATCACCTTAGATTGCCATGTAAGCTTTATCACAATAACTAGACTTCAAGGGGAACTTAACTCAAAAAATTTATTGAAAACGAACATTGGATGAAGGAGATACAAGCCCTTGAAGTTGCACCCATAAAAATGCAGATTGGTGAACTCAAATTGAACCTGTGAACTCTGAATGGTTTTCAATAAATCAAAACATCTTGGATTCATTAAAAAATTTACTACCCACACTAGAAGACAAAGCGCAGATTTCCCAACAAGTTTGATTGAATTTAGACATCTAATGCAAAAGTTATAGTACTTTGAATTGGATTTCCAAAATATGTGCGGACACTTTTGGTCCCCTTGGACACTGAGGGGTTAAAGAGTTCTATTTAAGAACCAACTCATGTCCATTCAATAGTTAATTATACGAGTGGTTTTATGAGAATGGGTGCTTTTAGAGCAAACTATTTAGCGATGTTTGTTGCCTATTTGCTTGTTCAGCCAGATGCAGTAAAATTATGGAGTAATCCGCCTCCAGTACGTGAATTCATCGACTCTTCCATTCCTTTCGAAGAGTTTGCATCTGGCGACCAAATTATGCAGCTGGACACACCTGCCGATTCAGGACCAGAGGAACAAACACGGCAAGCTAGCATTCGCAACTCACACACAAATGGCAGCGATGCGGAAATGCCAAGGACGGGCTCTGGAAGTCCAACCATGTCCAAGCAAGCACAGCAAGCACACATTCAAGTGGGATCAAGCTTCTGAAGGGAAACGGCGTTTGCGAGATGACGCAAACCAACTCATCATTACGTTATGTACAGTTACCGGCCATCTGCTTGAATGCAGTGGATCGAGCTTTTGTGAATGGGACCTCGTCTAGGGTTAGTCCCTCCTGTGACTCTCATATGCTCTCCATGGTGAAATGCATCTAAATGGGTCTGAATCTTTAGTGCTCTAATTGCACCAGTTAAGGAGTATTGCGAGACCGGGCTATGCAAGTTCACTTCTTTCAGACAAGCCCATCCCGACTGGCCATGGCCGACGTCAGCTCCGAGCAATCACTCGATGCTTGAGGATTTAGGGATTCCATTCAAAACTCATGCTCTCAAGCATCAGGCGAAAGACCAAAGCTGCACATCTTGATGAATCGTCCAACAGTCGGCAGCATCCTCGAAATCCTCGGACAACAGTGGCCATGGCCGAAACAATTGCTCCACCGAATCGGAGATTTGACGTTTCAGAGACTCCATGAAAGCATCTTGGTTGTCAACGGCATCCAGTTCCTCCAGCTCGTCGAAGATCCAATCCTCCACACTGCTGGACCTGGAGCATTCGGACTCCGACACATCGCAATCGGAAGTGCCAGCGCCATTCTCATAATTAGGGTCACCACCATCACGGTAAAACTCGCGATCAGTGGTGACTTCCGGAAGAGCCTCGTGAGATTCCTCGCGAGGAGGATTGGGAAGCTCGGGTGTGGCAGCCATGGCCACGGGAGCAGCCGCGGGGACCGACGCCGTGGCCGCGGCGAGCGCCACTGCTTGGATTTCCTTGGGCGAGGACTTGCTTTGCGGAATGACGAACGAGGGAATGGAGTCCGGGAAGTTCACTTCGGGAGCGGAGGCGCCCTTCAAGCACACCACGGCGGCGTCGTAGGCGCGCGCGGCCATTTCCGCCGTGGCGAACGAGCCCAGCCAGATGCGCGTCTTGGTCACGGGGTCCCGAATTTCAGTCACCCACTTCCCCCACACCCGCATTCGCACGCCATTGTAGGCCACGGCACTGGAAGGCGAAGCCAACCCGCACGCCAGTTTTTTCTTGGATGCGGAAGAGCGCTTGAACTGGAGATAGCGCCCCCCTCGCTGCACTTGGAGTGGCGCGGATTTTCTCTTGTCCACCATAGCTAACTCAACGGAGAATCTTCCTTTGCAAATCGAAACCCCAACAGCACTTGGACAGGAGTTCCAAACTCAATGGCGCAATCCAGCGCCTTGATCAAATTGCCGTCTTGTTCAGATTGCGGACTTGTCATTAACATATTCGGATTGAGGACTCATCAGGCTCAATGGCAAGAAATGGGGTTGTGCGGGGCTTATAAAGGGTTGGGTCGCGCAGCGACGTTCGCAAGGAAAGCTCCGAGTGGACGAGTAAACGTACAGCGTTGTCTCTTTCCGGACATTCCGTAGCCTGGACGCGCCAGAGATTGCGCACATGTTTCTCAAGCTGGTGGGGCTCCGAGTGAGAGCGCCATGTCAGACGCTCCGGGTCCGCCACGCCACGAATATCTTTGGTTGTTGCGGGGTCGAGTGGCCGCATATCTGCTGCGGATGCGCTGCGGGCGGGAGCAATTCTCGGCGGCCAAAGAGGCCGAATAAGAATTTCGTTATCCTGGATGCCTCGCAGCGAACTTGGGGGACAAAACGCGCCTCCAACTTTAGTTGGTTCGTCCTTTTCTGTTTGTCTTCGGCACAAGAGAATTGAAAGCGAATGAAGGGGCGTCCACTTTTGGTTCGCTCTGAAAGTATCTCTCCAGCGCTGAATTCTTGCTGCCTTGATTGTGAGTTCCGATACACGCTCCCGGCATTGCCGATGGGTCGTCACTCCTCCGAACAATTACTGTACGAATCTAATTAGTAGACTCCATCCATGGTTAGACCACTCATCCATCACTTACTTCCAAGTACCTTCACCCCAAAATTACTGTAGCTAAAACTAACACTCTCCATTCATCCCAAACTGTTTCCAAACTGTTTCATAAAGTGCATGCTTCAGAAAAGATGCTTTGGGAAATTTCATCAGCATTTCAAAGTTTGAATCCAATGGAAGTTAAGAAATTTTAGTAGCTTTTAGTTTGAGAATATGGCAAAGCTAATCCCAAAATGTAGTTTCTCCCATTTCCCATGTGGAAGTGAAAGCATTGTGAAAGCCAGCAAAGGCAATTCTGACTCCTGAAAAACTCAGAAATATTTGATTCCCACACAATATGGAGGTTAGATCTTGTACCAAAGTGATGTGAAATTTTCTTTCTCTATATTTACGCAGTTTTTTTTTAAATGTTTTTGAAGGTAGAAAAATTGATTGCTTTTAAGGAAATAAAAGTTTTGTTTTTCAATTGGAGCATGGAAATAAAAGTTATGCTGCAATGAGTCCAAAAAAAACAAAGGTGGGCAACCAAAAAAAACTTGAATTATACTAAAATATATATCTTGTAAATTATATTTTTGTCTATGTTGAAAGATTTGATTCATTCCTATTGGAAAAGTAATTTGAAAGTAATGAAGTTTCTTGTTTTGTGGGCAATCTTAGCAAAGTCTTGATAAAATAATGTATTGAATCTGTTTTTGAACTTAGCTTTAACAATCTTTGAAAAGAAGAAGTTGCACATGATTTAGTTTGTGTTTTAGAACAATTTGACTATTGGAATTAGTGTGTTTCAATTCCATTTTAGAGCTATCATAAATTTAGTTTTCTGTTCCATCTTGTATTTGCTTTAACTTAACAATTTATAAAAAAAAATGAAAATTATAGTTGTTTTTTAAAAATATTTTTATATTCCAAACTCTGAATTTCAATTCTTCAACAATTTAGAAATTTTATTCACAATCGTTGGTATAGATTTTTGAAGTTGAAAGGATTTGAAGCCGGATAATATAGTCAAGCTTAGAACAAAAGAAACTTATTATTTTGCTTCACTTGAAATGCTTATATCTTATGATTGATAGAATACAAGTTTCTAAACTATATCTTCTTGACATCCTCATACCTATCTAGGGCAAGATCTTAGTACAGTTGGATGTGCCAATAAATGAAACAACAATTTTGAGTGGTTTTTTGACATGTTGATGGCCTTGGGACTTTAGGGATTCAATTAGTACAGTGGATTGCAATATTAATCCTAGGAGGACGGACTTCTCACATTGGAAATAAGTCTTTTTGGTATAAGTTAGTTAAAAAAATCCAAGAGCATCCACTGGAGGTCAAACTACTATACAAGACTTTTCCCCTCCATAAGTCAATAAACCTCTCTTAACCAATATTGTCAAACCAGTCCTGGACTTGTCTCCATACAAAGGTTATGACCAAAAATGATCCTCTATAAACAAATAAACCTCTCTAATGCAATCTTGTCAAATGGTCCCGGACCTATTGGTTAACCCTTAAAAAGACAACAAGGTGACTATGGAAATCATCAATTTTCATGATGACATGAATCATTGACTTAAAAAATTGCACTCATTCGAAGTCAAAGTACTGTAGAAGATCTCCCCTTTCCACACAAATTTTTGAGGATGAATAGTTGCACTTCTTTCAGATTCTCTATCATCCATCAGATGCCAAACTACTTTCCAGATCAATGGTTCAGTCAACGATTCCAGCGGCAGCAGTCGTTTTGTTTGAATGAAAGCATAAGTACGTCCACGCTTCCACTGCGAGTGGCCGCAGCTGCCACCAGTACCTCACTTGAACGCTGGATCGATTGGGCGCGCAAGCAGCGCTGCATGTGGCCCATGGAATCATTCGGCCTTTCAGAGCTTGCTGGAAGCCCGCCGCATCCCGCAGGTCCTCCTTCGCTTGGGCTTCCTTCACTTAAGCTTCTGCGCTGCAGGAACCCCCGAGAAAATCAATCAGTTCCGCTGACCGGCAGGCGTGACTGTGCTGCACAAACTAAAGTGTTGGCAACACTCAGATTGACAGACAGATGACGGACACACGAACTAACTAACAACTTAAGCTGCCTCAACATGTGATCCTTCCACTTGGGTGATCCCAAAACTAGTTTATGGAATTTAGTGCAATCATTGAGATCAACTTTTGACTACCTTGAGAGTGCTGTACTTGTTCTTGCTCAAACCCAAGGACATTCATCTTTACAATCAAACCTTGCAACTTGATAAAAACCGGCATTTTGGTATTGTTGCATTGCAATGGATTTTGGTCAAAAAGTATTTAATATATATGGAATACTATAGCTCATACTTGTGCTTAAATCAAACAATCTTGTCAAATGCAATAGCATCACAATACAAAATGTGATAGTTTAATGTAGAATTTTATATACAAAAATTGGCCAAATTTCTTAAAAAATACAAAAATTCCAAATTATATATGGAAGTGTACAATATTTGTAAGAGGAGAATCTAAATTATTGGCTAATAATATTTGACCAAGAAGCTTGTGAGAAATGGAGAGATGCCACTTTCTGATTTCCTATTTTTTTTTTTAAATATTGGACTAGAACTTTTTTAGATGCTTTTAGTTTGAAAAAAAGCAAAGCCTTTTCTAAAAAGTAATTTTCCCTACTCACATAGAGATGAAAGCATCATGAAACTTGATAAACGGATAAAGGCCATTTTATAATTTCAATTTTTTTTTTTGATTCCAACACAATATGGAAGTTTCCTCTTGTTATTCTACTTGGCTATTAAGGTCAACACTTTATGCCAAATTTCTAATTAATGTTAAGAAATTCAATTCTACAAATGCTAAAATAGGATTATTTTTCAAATTTTGTGTTTTTATTATAAAAAATAAATAAATAAAATATTCTCTAAAGTTTACATATCTATTTTTAAAATTATTTTTTACTAACTTTGATAGCCAGGTATGGTATTCAAACATAAAGTCTACACTTATTATTTAAACATAAGAGCTAAACCACAATGACACTCACCAAATATCAAACACACACCAAACTTGAATGACAAGTACCCTATGCCTATGAAAAGATTCACATGGCATTCAATCCTAGCAAGTCAAGTAATAGCCCTTGAAATCAATGTTCATTGTCAGTTTTGTGAGTTTTCTCCTACATTACATTTGGTGATTAATCAATTGATTATTTAGTAAAAAGATACATTGTAGAATTAAAAAATAACTTTCACATCCCTATATTATATTAAAAAAAATTCTAAAAAATAAAAAAATAATTTCTAAAAATAACTCTCTATCAAAAGCTCATTTGAGTTGAATATTGATGCAATGGTCATCTATATGTGTTCTTTAAAAATATTTGAGTTAAAAAACATGCCATTTTAGTGCATTTTTGACCTCTTCTAGAAATCATTCCATATTTTATTTGAGTTTGAAATTTTGGGAATAGAATCCTATAGTCATTAGTAAACAATGCTCAAAATTTGAAGTTAAAATTATATTTTATTAAAAATCACTTATTCACACATGATTTGTTGTAGTAGAACTGAGTGCACCCCTTGAGTGACAGCTACAATAAGTATTGGGGTGAGCTTCTAAGCCGTAGTGGGCTACACCTCTTAGTAACCCCTATGATTCAAACCAATAGACTATGGCAACGCGCAAGTGTCAAAATTTCTATGAGATTGCAAGGGTTGTGATTGGAGCTCAAATGCGCTCTACAATTGATTTAGGCTCAAAATAAAAAAGGCTAAAATATTTTCTTTGTTGCATAGGTTTAGCAAGCCTGCAAAATCACTTCTACATAGTAGGTGGCAAGTTGTGAAATGGTAGGGCTTTAACTTTAGTGAGCTAAATGGTGGGCCATATGGCTTCCATTTTTATCCCTATTCTTTTGCACTAACCATGAATTCTCACTTCTTTTGGCAGCTGCATCGTGATGGATAGGGGATGTTTTAAGTGATACTTTCATTTATAATCAAGAAAAGTGGCCTTCAATTTGTGACATAAAGAGCCAGTGTTGGAATAGTTTTTTTTAGGTTTAAAGCAAGTCATCCACCCTTGCTCACTTTCCCAACTCTAGACAACCACATAGCGCCTTTCCAACATCTTACAATGCTCTGAAGCAAAAAAAACAATTAGTCTTATAAGACCAAATAATGTTAAAGATATGCCAAATCTACACTTTAGAATAGTTGTGCAAGCCCCCATTTGTTTTTATCGAGTCCATTCAAATTCTAATTATTGCAAGGGCTTGGATGGAAAGACCTTTTCTCATGAAGGCCCTCCTAGAGTCATCATGGGCCTTCAAGTAGTTTTTTTTTTCCCCCCATTTTGGAGAAGCAACTTGTTTCTTCAATACTCATGTATCTATACTTGGTCATATCTACAACAAAATTAGGTGATACCTGGGTAAAATTTGGTTGTTGGTCTCAAAATACAACAATAATTTAGCTATATTGATCCCCCAAATGAAAATTTTCTTTACAAAAAAAGCCAATTGGTGAAAAATTGTGCATAAAAAAACATTGCTTCCGCGAGTTGTTTGGAGCATGAGTGCAGAGGCTCTTAAGGTAGGAGGTTCATAAACTCCCCATTTGAAAGCTGAAACTGAATTTTGGGGAGGTGAAGCTTCTTAATTTATTTTTCAGTGAATTTTCTTTGAAAGACAAGTAGAATTGGCATTTAACCCAAGTTGTTTCGTATTTTTTGGAACTTTATGGAACTAGTTAAGAATTTTTGAAGTTGAAATGGCATTGGGCTCTGAAATCGTCCACCTCCTAACATGTACATTATTTGTACATTGGTGAAGGCTATGAGAAAGCAATATGTACAAAGAGTATACATTTCACCGTGCGCTTCCTACCGTATTAGGGTTCGAGGATGACCCGCTCCGCCCCTCGGATGCTGCGCCCAGTGCGTCTCACCCCTCATTTGACTCCGTTTGTGTTCACACTGGCGAAGAACAACATGTGCGCATATTGAGCTCGATATTTCCGCATCCCCTACGTCACTGCGCGCGCGTCTGGGCCATGGAATCTGCCGCCCCCTTATAAGCTAATCCCTCACTTCACCAGTCCAAGCCATGGAGCCCCGTCGCACTCGGAACTCTCCATGTTCCAATTGCACGCCAAATTGTACAAAACTGCACAAAATTGTGCGTCTGCGAGCGAGTTTGTGGCGCTGGGGTTTGGATTGAGAAGGCACCCTCCCTGAGGTCGCCATGGTGGACAAGAGAAAATACACGCCCCTGCAAGTGCAACGAGGGGGGCGCTATCTGGAGCTCAAACACTCGTCCTCGGTCACCAAGCGAAAATCGTCGTGTGGGCGGCCTCCGCATTCGAGTGCTGTGTCCTACAATGGCGTGCGAATGCGGGTGTGGGGGAAGTGGGTGACGGAAGTTCGAGACCCCGTGACCAAGACGCGCATCTGGCTGGGCTCGTTCGCCACGGCGGAAATGGCCGCGCGCGCCTACGACGCCGCCGTGGTGTGCTTCAAGGGCGCCTCCGCTCCCGAAGTGAACTTCCCGGACTCCATTCCCTCGTTCGTCATTCCGCAAAGCAGGTCCTCGCCCAAGGAAATCCAAGCAGTGGCGCTCGCCGCGGCCACAGCGTGGGTTCCCGCCGCTGCTCCCGTGGCCATGGCTGCCACACCCGAGCTCCCCAATCCTCCTCGCGAGGAATCTCACGAGGCTCTTCCGGAAGTCACCACTGATCGCGAGTTTTACCGTGATGGTGGTGATCCTAATTATGAGAATGGCGCTGGCACTTCCAATTGCGATGTGTCGGAGCCCGAATGCTCCAGGTCTAGCAATGTGGAGAAATGGATCGCCGAGGAGTTGGATTTCGACGACTCGGAAGCTGCTATGGTGGGGGGGGAACCTTTGAGTGAACTCTCGGAGCTCTTGGAGCCACCGTTTTTTCCATGGCTCATAACGTCGAATGAATTCGAAGATGCCGAAGATGGCACCATGACGCATGATGATATCCAACTTTGGTCTTTTGCCTGAAGCATGCAAGCGCGCGTGAAAACTATATATTTTAAATGCATTCCACAACTGAATCTTGTTCATTCTCCGAGGCAAGCCTCAAACGGTAGTGGAAGGCTTCGATTGTACAAAAGACGGCAACTCGCCGACAGAGGCTCCCCCATTGAGAACCCTCAACTTGATTCGTTAGAGAGACAGAGTTTTGGAGCACATTGCTCCGAGTAGAGAAAGAGTTTTTGTAGATTGACAGGGACGGTTTCTAAAGGAGGTCCCTCGTATGTAATTGTGACAATCTTCAGTGATTCAAGCTGATGTCTAGACTAGTGTACACAATCAAGACCCAGATGATGTCTATTTTTCCTGGCAATTTTGAAATGCCTGTTTGTCTATTGGAAAATGCCTATATTTTGGGGCCTATCTGTGTCTGTTTGAAATGCCTACCGCTTGATGTATCGGAGTTCTTGTATCTGCTGCTCTAGATCTCGTCTTCTGGATCACTGAGTTATGGGCTTGTAGAAAGTCATTTCTAATTCCCAGGTCCATTCCATCTTCAGCGGCATGTGGCATTCTCACTTTGGGATGGATCCCCAGATGGGTCCATTTGCCCAGGTATTGACAATTTTCTTTGTTGCAAATACCTTGAATTTGCACCAAATATCAGTGAAAACAGGCTCACGAGTGCAATATTCCCGTGTGGGAGGCCAGGATGTTCCCCCGACCTCCTATCCCTCTTTGAATTTGACCATAATTTTCGATTGGAGAATTTCCAATTTTGACCATAATCACAAACAGATTATTGGATCTGGAAGGTAGTAATGAACTCGATTTCCCACAATTTCCCAGTAGAACAAAACTTGGAAAGACTTGACTTTATGAGGTATACATATATAAATAAATAAGTCCTGTTCATTATATCTGGGATCCTTAATAACTGGGATTTAATACGTGTGCAACATCCGTAAGAAGATTCTCTGGAGTCTGCCCCTGAGAATGGTCCCAGAGTTGACAAGCAAGCTCCGGGCAAAACACCGGAATTCTGGAGATTAGCTCACATTCAAAGCACGTCTGATTGTTGGAGTGTCAACACCGGCTCCCCCTCCATGTTGGAACTCTGTAGCACAACACTACAACAATAATGGAAAAGGCCCTGCTGTGGCCACGTTTCTATTGTAGTCATCGTATGCACTTTATTCTATGATCCCAATTATTCAAGAGTCAGAACTCATGAATTGATTGGGAAAGATGCAGTTTGGTGTAAAATTGTTACTCTTGAATACATAATGTTTGAGGTCACAGTGGTGAGATTATGGAACAAGTTAAAAGTTTCGAGTGACAGTAATAATGGAATGACATTAGGATCCTCATAGAATGTTAATTACTAGTAATTGTATTGGTCTCTACTGATGAGTGAGATGACTATTATTAGAGACCCTTTTTGGGGGAAGTTCTGGACTTCACTCAGAGACACAGTTTATAACTATTACGTAGCACATTTCAAAATTCATAAAAAATTCCAGCATTGTTGCAAGAATATAATCTCAATTTGCCATCGACCAATCTCTGCCATTTGCCTGAATGTGTGAAAAAGAATTTAGATTTTTTTCGAAGAATCCCATGTTGGCGCACCACTGATTGTTGGCGCTATCACAGGGCTCTCCACGTTAATGTTTCGAGTTCAGATTGAGTCTCTGCACAGGACAAGCATTCAAGCATTATTTGGCTATTGAGGTAGTTCAACGAAATCACAATCTCACTTTTAAAGTGATACCCAGGGATGGAGACGCAGACCCAGAAGAATGCCGTTGTCCATCACTACAGAGCTTCAATATTTCAGCATCAACTGGACAAAGTGAAATTGTCGTCATGTCTCCTAGAACTACTGATCGATCAAGACAGGTCAGTGTGGAAGGACCACAAGTGGTTCACGAGCGAGCGAAAACATGTGACCGTAAGTGCCACATACGTACACCCACTGGACGGATTATATTGATGGGTCATGAAGACTATAGTTGCTTGGACTTGCATGTACGTGCGGTTTTTGCTCTCTTTTTGTGCATATAACGAGCGAGTGGCAGATGCATCACAAGTTGTTGGCATGCCTCACATCGCTCGCTGCATAACCATCAAATGGTGCAGATATAGGTCTCCACAAATAAATATTTTGTATATGGCAACTCCAAACGAATGTGAACCATACAGAACACCATTATACGTACTAGGCATGACGCGGAACTCCCCCTGAATCACTCAAGATGAGAAGAATGATGATGATTTCGTTCCACCAGCTAGCACCTTCACAGGGAGAACGGGAGGGCGACACCGGGGGGTATTTTTTTCGGGTATGTAGCTATACCCCCCAAAATTTTCTTATTTAAGAAAATTTGGGGGGGGTATAGCTACATACCCGAAAAAAATATCCCCCCGGTATCGCCCTCCCGGTCTCCCTGTGCTTGAGTATTCACTCAATAACCCTACCGAAACAACGTTCCAGACCTGCATTTTCACACCCACCTCATCTTTTTAGGACCACACTCCTCATTCAATTCGGATTGCACTCACTCTTGAACATGCAACCAATAGCAAATGTTGGGTGCATGTAGATTGAGAATTGCATACTAGCGGGCGACCTTGCAAGTATCTCTAGAATCGATCGATCTGCAACAGTGCAACTCACAGTGACATGCGCCTAATGCTTTTGGTTGTATGCACTTATCGATCAATCTAGATCCACAGCACATTTGATGGTACTTCGAGTGATTTTAGCGAGACACAGCTAGCTATGACCAAGTCTTATTTCCTCAAATTCCGCATCACCTGAATCAGAAGATCGAACGGACCGAAGCTAGCAACAGAGACAGAGGTAGGAAGGGAAAATTAAATTACTCAGGGAACATATATAGTTCATTGTTTGACTAGAGCTTGCACATGTATCGATCATTCAATCCTGGTCCGATCCGATCGAGATCCGACACATGTAAATGAGTCTACCGTGACACCTTCAAATTCCAATTAGCTGCATTACGAAAGCACTGATTGAAGCTCTGGACAGGTGCAGAGGCGTTCGCATCGAACTTGATCGAGCTAGTGAGCCATGGACAGCAGTGAGGAGCACAGTCGATGAGCACACTGACTTCTCCGATTAGTTTACCGAAGTCACACTGCCCTAAGCGAAGGTCAGATTCGGCAGAAATTTGAAAAAATGTGACACGCGTCATCTTGTGAATGGTCTGAGTTGACGTGGACTCTGAGAATCTGAGGTGGAAACTCAAAATTCAACAATCAGACCTTCACGTAAAATATTTATAAAATGATTAGAAGAGTGTAGGGTGAAACCCATTTGTGTGTATATGGGGAATTTCGTTAAAATGGCAATGTTCTATGTGCCATTTTAAAACCACTTGGTCTAAATCATAAAAGTTCCATCTAGGAGAAGTATAGATTTCAAAAATCTAGGACTGTTGTAGATTTTAGGTTGCACGTTTTGAATTATAAAAGTGACATCTAGGATAAATGTAAATTTCAAACATTTAGAGATGGTATAGAATTTGGATGTCTATGAGAGTTGTACATTTTAGACAAACTGGTTTAAATCATAAAAGCTATTAAAGTAAGGTAGACGTACCCAATACCAACCGCTAACTTAATACCACCTAAATGTAGGATCCTTGTTGATTTTAGAATGAGAATATATAACACTAGTACATGCCTTAACTTCACTTAATGTAAAGTTAAGGCATGTATTACTTTCATAAATTTTCACTCTAAAATTAGTAAAGGCCCTAAATTTGAGTGATATTAGGTTAGTGGTTGGTATTGGGTATGTCTACCTTAGTGAAATGGTGCCATTATAACAAAATTGTCCATGTACATGCTATATCAATTTTTACAAAAATTAAATCTTATATTAGTTGACACCAAATTTGCACCCTCAGTAATAGAAAAAATCAATGTAGCTTTATAAAATTGTAAATAGAGCCAAAGACACAACCATATACAATAAAAAGAAAAGACAATGGAATTAATTGTAAAGTATATACAATGAGGGACCATGAACTAAAGTTTGAGGAAAAAATTACAAGATGAAACTCCTTGAAGCACTTATATTTGGACTAATGGAGTTTGGTGTTGCATTTCTTTTGTACTATCTCTAATTAAATCTTCTTCAGACATCCCTTCTATAAATTAGGGGGTACTTTATGATTAACTCTAATGAGGCTTGAGGATTGGGCTTTCAAGAAGGTAGGAAGTCCATTAAGCATCTTTTTAAGGTCTAATTTGTAATTTTTGGGTGTTTGATTTCTTGAAATATTTTTTAGTAAATTTTATTGAACAACAAATGAAATTGGCATCTAACCCAAAATCATTTCATATTTTTCAAACCTTTTTGGAATTAGTTATAAATTTTGAAATTTTGAATCCCATAGGTCATTAAAAGCATTCACCGTCTCATAATAATTATGTTCACTTTTGGTATATTGACAAATGCAATTGGTACTAATACTGAAGGAAACAAAATAAGTTGGAAGTACCTATTTGAGATAACTTAAGCATTTCAACCTATAGGTTAAGGAAAATTCGTCGAGAAATTGGGTTCAATGTGTGCCACATTAGAGAAATTCTCAGCCCTCCGGAAGGCCGCTCCACAGTGACCAAACCAGTCTATTAACCGTCCTGGAATTAGTAGGGGCATATAGGTACAGTGCATGGTCAGAGTGTGTGAACTTCACCAAAGATGTCAGGACTCAAGTAATGAGAGTGTAGTGGAAACCTTTATAATAATCAAGTACTTCAGTTTTAGTTAATCCCATTAATTGACGAATTAATCAATTTTACTAAACATAAGCAAAGAGAAATGAACTTTGAAGCTTGATGTCAAAGTAATAAGAGAACATTCAGATATTCGAATTAGCTCCAATTATCAAATAGATGAGGATATTAGTGAATGAGGAGAGAAGTTATTTATACAAGTGATATAGTAGTAGGTAAAACAATGCATGTGGGATATGTAAATTAGGATTAAGATGAGCACAACCACCCATAGTTGAGTCAAAAGCTGAAATTGTATTCAAAGTTGAATTTCAGACCCCATTTAGGCATAATAGAATGATTTTTTTCAAAAAAATTTAAAAAATAAAACTAGAATTCATCTCCAAAAATCCGTTTGAAGTTTAGAGTCTTCAATAAAAAGTTATGGACAAAATTTGGAGAAGGTGTTTGAAAATTTCAAAGAAAATTTTTCTTTCAACCTCTTTTAGAATTTTGTCTATAACTTTGAATTGAAGAATGTAAAACTCAAACAGATTTTTGGAGATGAAAACTATCTTGATTCTACAACTTTATTTAGTTCAAAGTTTTTTGAAAAAAATCATTATTTTATGCTTAAATGGGGTTTGAAATTCGACTTTGAACATAATTCTTGCATTTGACAATGAGTGATCTATCTTCTAAATATCCCATATCCTTTGACGATTCACCATGGACAATTGATTTTCTATAAAAACAAACTCTTCACCATCCTTCTAACCAAATGTTAATGATTAGTCTCTTTCATAATATCATCAAAAAATTGCTTGATGGTGGATGTCATTGAACTATTTTTGACATTTGCTTCTTTTTCATAACTCGATTTTTAACAAGGTATGCAATAATCAATATTAAGCTGGATTATGATAGTTGAACCTTTGATTACTTAATTACTTATACTTGGGTGCTGAACCTTGACAGTCATCGGACGTTGCGACTTCAGGTGGGCGAGTATAGGGGAAAAATTAATCATCAAGCAAAGTTAAAAGTAATCATGGGGTCCTTTTAGCTGTTGTGGAGCGGGCTTCCGGAGGGCTGAGAATTTCTCTAATGTAAGGATGAGGAAGATTGCAAAACAGTTTTTTCTCCAAGAATGAATATTTTATTCAATATAAATGTAGATTTTTCAGTTGGACTCATTCTGATTAAAATGAACAGTGCATGCAATTATTGTCCACAACATGTCTCTCTATAAAGCAAGAATGGGGACAACCCTTTTTTTTACTTTTTGAGAAAATGCCAAGATGGCAATCAATTAAAATTTGGCGAAGCATTTGAATTTCTACATTCATCCATCTTTTGAATCAAAAAACACTTTTTTAATTTTATTCATGCACTTTTTCATCCAAATTTGACAACTTCATCTACATTTTTATTAGAAATGGAAAAATTTTACAAAAAAAAGATTACTTTTATTTGGCAAAAAATAGATGTTTATTTTGAAATGGTGCAATCTCACCCTATGGTGCCAAAAAAAAGGGATGGATGGAGAGGCTGTTCAAAATAGGTACTTCTACCTTAAACATCTGTTAGAAGATGGTTTTATAACTTTTACGGACCTTCGGTCAAGGTGTTCTTCCAAAGTGATTTTTCATTAAAAAGTGATGATTTTTTTTTAATTTGTAAGGAGTATTTAGCGAAATATTATTGCTTTTCAATGGATGAAAATCACCAATTTGCTACCCAATCTTGAAACAATATTGCCTCTTATTTTGGATGAATGCACATTGTTTTGGATGAATAAATGAAATTTCATCCTTATATTGTAAGTTCCATCCATTTCTTTGGATGTAAATACCTTCATCCTTCGAGTGATTGGGTCTGTTGGAGTGATGAGAGACACGTGCTCTTTGATCTTCCGTTCCTTCGAGGAAGCTGCGGACCTCCTCCCCCTTGGGCCTTGGGCCCTGGCGCGTCTTGACGTTGGACCCCACCTTTGGAGTGATTGCCATTTGGACCCCCGGCCAGTCGGCCACGGACCAAACGCTCACTCGGTTTAATAATAATAACTCAGCTTCATCAACAACTTATTACCGTGAGCACCCCATAATAAGGTAGTATGGCCTTAAAGCGACCTTTTAAGGGTTGATTTGCCTTTTTCACAGGTTTCCATGGACAAAATGATTTTTTAGCCCATTTTTCAGAGAAAGAAAAATAGATGCGGAACACAACACAAGTAGTTTCGTATTTTTCCGATCATTTTTTAATTCCTTATGAATTTTCAAAGATTCAGGTCATAGGCACCTATTTGTGACCATAGGTGTCCCAAAATCTGTCCCCTTGTGACTTATAAAGAAATGTACAAAAACCAAAGACAATGATTGGCTCTTACAATAAAAATAATAATTTTTCTTGAATTCATTAACAGATCAGAGAGGTCTATTCAAGGATCACCTGGCATCCATTCTACAGCTACCTATAGGACGATCTGAAGAAGATGGGCGCTTTAAGGCCATACTACCTTAAGTGCCAGTGATCCTAAACCACCATCTTCACTATATGTAAGGTAAACTAGCCTATTGTGGTTGGAATTAGGAGTTCAACCACATGCTGTTGCTGAATTTTTTTTATTTTTTCCCCACATACATGCAAGTGTGAGAAATAGTGAGAGCAATTGAAATTGTATTTTTTCAACAAAGTATGGATTTGTTATGAATTTTTGAAGTGTTCACCCAAAAGAGTCTGTAGATCATTCCATCACCAACAAAATCTGACTCCATAATGTTCATGTCATTCATCCAAAGCAGTTATGAATATTTTCAAAAAAGGAAGGACTGAAAAGTCATTTTTGACATTGAATTCCCCTGAAAAGTTGAAGCCTCCTAATGAAGTCACTAACCACTCCATCACTAGCATGTAAAATGTGCATTGTAGTCACAATTTCACATATTGAAAAAAATCATAATGGAATCATTCTATTATAGGTTATTTGACCACAATGGGTTGCTTTACCTTATTTTTATAATTATGCGGAAGAAACACTTTTAGAACCAATCTTTGTTCTTTCATTACTTTTGCATACACTATCCAAAATGTCCCATTCTTTGGTGCATTGGAATCTCCTTTCACTTGCTAACAAGGAAATATAAAAATTTGAACAATCTATTAATAATAATTAGGTACAATAGTAATTAACGGTGGTTTGGAGGATACTTACTTTACTTGTCAAGAATTATATATAACATTGTTAAACCCTAAAGGATCAAACTGCATTTCTTGGACCTACCTTGTAACAATTGTCATTTAGACCCCTTCTTAGACAAAACACTTGGTTTAATAATAACTCAATTCCATGAATAATATTCATCAACAATGAATATAATATTATTAATAAGATTCAATCATTCCCCCTCAAAGGAAGAATAATCCCTCTCTAAATGTCTGGAAGGGAATTAAGCTATAATCAAAATGAATAGTTAGTTGGTTGGCTTGTTATAAAATTAGTAATCAAGTTGTGTCAATATTTGGTCAATATTATTGGTCAGGTTTTGTGAGTGATGAGCTCATGGCTACGATGTAAACAATAGTGAATTGACAAAGCACTACGTGGAAACTCCTAGTGAGTCATTGATATGAGTGGTATATCATTAGTAGAAAAGGGTCTGCAAATAACTAGGCTAAATGACTCAAAAACTAGTTGTTTAGGACACATATGACTAGAAAACAACTCCAATGTCATTTGATATTTGAAGTTGTAGACTAGTTATTTCAGATATTTGAGTTATTTAGGACAAACGGATTCTTTCTCATCCATTTATTGATGTGGAAATTCATCAATCAAGTTATTGATTGAGTTGTTGATGTGGAAACAGCTAGTGATGGGGCATGGCTGATGTAGTGTAGGCTATTTGACGTAGATTGAACTAATGACGGAGCTTTGCTGATGTGGCACATGGTTGCTGATGTTGAAAGTTCCACATACAAATCAAGGCTAACGTGTCATGCAATCTGACATGGCATAGAGGCAAGTAGTCATTATTAAGTCATTCATATGTTGGTAATCATATAGTAGTCATTGTTCAATCATTCATATTTTAGTCACGCAATAGTTGTGTATATCATTGCTACTATCATTCATTAGTTATTTTGTAGTTGTGAAAACATAAACATGAAGTAAAAGGATTTCAATATAGTTGTTTTTGAGTCATTTTTCATGTTTGTTACTAAAAAATGTCTACAACAATGAATACAACAATGGTATGCATGTAGGAATCTTGTAATGTGATTGGGACATGTGACTATAACAATTATTTTTATAATTGCACTATAACTACATTACGACTTCATTATGATTACATTATAATCGCATTATCAATACACTATACTTGTACTAAAAGTTCGCCATGAATGCAATATAACTACACTATGAGTACACTATGATCATAGTGTATGCACTATATTTCAAACTACTTATTTTCTCCACATTATAAACTCATTTTGCCTCTTGCTCTATTGAAAATGGTAGCTCCAACCACCAATTGAAAATGAATCATGCATATCTATTAAAAAGGTAAATTACAAAACAAAATAAAACAACAATCAACAAAGAACTGCCAAATTGTTAAACTCACTTGAACTACATGATCTCACCTGCAATAATCACCAAGGAATTGCAAAACTCACCTAAACTACCTAAGCTCATATTTAAAATTCATTTGAACTGCAAAACTCATCTCAAACAAAATATTGAACAATAGAAAGCAAAAAGACAACAAAGAACAAATAGTAAACAACAAACAAAAAATACCAGAAGACAATAAACAACAAACAACAAATAATAAATAGCAAGAAGAAAAAGAATAAGAAAGCTTATTTAAACCCTCACTTAGAAATTTTGAGGCAAAAACAAGAAGAAAAAATAAAAATAAATTGATTAGTAAAAATGAAGAAGATTGTAAACTAGTATAAGGAGGTAGCATCTAATCTAAACCCTAACTGTAAATGAGAGAGACAAAATCTCCACCAACAGCTTCAACACCTACAAATGTAATCTAGAGCTAGCTGTTACATTACAATCACAATGTATTCTATAATTGCACTATGAATAATCAATGACATATCAATAACTAATAATTGAGATGCAAGTACTACACGTTACATGTCATCATCGACAACTAAGTGGAAAGGCGATTGATCTAAAATGTGGTTTAGGATTTATCACCCAAGGAAGATACAATCTCAACGATCCATTTGTTACTGACATGCAATGACGACTTGCCACATGTCATACACTCAATGGCATATTACTAGTTATCTGACTTATCAACATGACTAAAAAAATGATTGCATTATATTTACAAAGATTAGCAAACAATGATTACATGACAATTATATCACAACAAATCCTAGTCATATGTGCCAAGTTGAAATTGCAAATATCCTAGTTGATAAAAAAATTCACTTTATTCTAACAATTGTTAGTTTATTATACGACAGTTGTTTAGTAGTCATTGATTTTGTAGAATCATTATTTGACAACTACAGTATAACTACGTGCATGTTATATTAGTGATGGCATCATAAGACTTATACTCACATTGAAATGACGAGAGTCCATTACACAATTTAAAAGACAACTTCAAGCAAATAAATGTACCCTATGATTGTAGTGCATGCCAAGTTTCTACCCCCTTTTGTGGAGCAAAAGTTATTGAAGACACCTAGTCATTGTTTCATCGGTGACAAAACACCCCCTTTTCTATTAGTGTACGTGAGAACCAAGGTTTTTTTGGAAGCAGTAATATTACATTACAAGTTGCAACGCTAGAAGGCTCTTACATTTGCTTCTAAGGGAGAAAAAAGCCCCCCCCCTTTGGTTAACAATGCTTTCAAGTTGTTTCATGGCAAGTGCAAGCATGACATTGTTTAACTCCACCTTTGGCCACTTTTGGGTGGAAGGTATATGGCAATAGACCTTATGTTGTGACTTCAAGCTAATTTGCAATGCTTGATGGGTTTCAATTTTTCATTTGGCACTCTTCCAATGAGAACATTGGGACAATCTTTGGATTTGAGAAAGCAAAAGAAGCCCCCCTAATATTGCTTAACCCCTAAAGAACAAATACGTCTGAAACAAAGTTGCTAGCATTTGAGCCTAGGTTGTTGATACCATGAGCCTAAGAGCCTAGACTTCTATATATATAGGTACCTATATTATAGGTACCTATATTATAGGTACCTATGGTTATAAGATATTTATATAAGATATGGTTATAAGATATTTATATAAGATATGGTTATAAGATATTTATATAAGATATGGTTATAAGATATTTATATAAGATATGGTTATAAGATATTTATATATTATAGGTATCTATGTTATAAGTACTTATATTATAGATACCTTCTATGGTTATAAAGTATTTATATTATAGGTACCTATATTATAAGCACCTTCCATAGTATTGGATATTTATATTATAATTGCCTATGTTATAAGTATCTTCCATAGTTATAGGGTACTTATATTATAGATACATATGTTATAGACACCTTCAATAGTTGTAGAATACATACTAACACTTAGGCTCAAGGCTTATAGACTCACATTTTTAGGCTCAGATGAATGATAGTGATAAACATCATCTATCATCTATAATTTTGCTAAAATTTTAAGCAATTTTTATAATTATTAATTTTTTTATTTTAAACAATCATTTAAGTTTTAAAAAAAATTATAATTACAAAAATGAAATTGGATTATATATATATATATATATATATTATACTACTTGAAAATATCAAAGTTTAGAAAGGTATATTTTAATATAGAAAACTATTGAAATTTGATCAAACAAGAATATAGAAAGTCCTTTAAAGGTTAATAATGTTATGTAGAATGCAACATTGGCTTTTGATATGAACGAGTTAATAAATTTTATTATCACTATTCAAAGGGAGAGATGGACTAAATAATGCCCCAAAGCCTTACTATAGGATGTCATGTCAAGTTTACCCCTAAAGGACCAAATTGCAATTTTGGCAATATAGTGATTTTGGGTAACTCGCTACAAATGGAATTTTTTTTCCTTGAAAATTTTCAAACAATGAGATTTTTTTGTGGACAAGATTTTTTTTAAGGCCCAAAAATTTTCATGACTTTCTACTAACATGGTTAAAAAATTATTATATGGTATGTAATTACTAGCATTCAATGAAGCTTTGGGCAACTCAAAAAAATTCTTTAAATATCAATTTTTATACATAAAACTTTAAAATTATTATTCTAAATGAAAGTTTTATGAATAATAAATGCTTGTCATACATTTCTGGTTGACTGCGAAGATGCAGCTGCATCGTTGAATTGAGGGACCTGAATGTTGGCAAGAAGCGCTCACAATTGGAGTATGGTTGCATGATTTGAGTGACACATTAGCGTGTTTGAGGAGATGCCGCATTCTAAGTTCTGCAGCGGGGATTTGCACGTTTCCGAAGCTGTTTCTGACTCATTGTTAGGTCCTTGTTAGGGATGGGTCACTGGTTTGGGATATGTGGTAAGGTAGAGGCTCTATTGACCAGACAGGTGCGCTTCGAAGCGTGATCATTGCGGAAATACTTGATCTATCGACTTCTGTTTTGTTGCATCTCTTTTGTAGCTTGACACAAACTAAATATTCCAAATTGTAGATGGTGCCAGTTTCTCGCAATTCTTTTCCGAGCTGTGGGAGTGTTCAGACGTGGTATCCTGAATAGTCTGTTCCATATGCTCCATTTTTTGTCTTTGAATGCCGTGCCGTTGTCTCCGGAGGAAGCTGTGGCAGGGGATATTTGCCGCAACTTCACATCAAGAGATCTGATTGAAGCTTCTAACCATCTGGATGCACTTCAGGTACTTCTTGGTTTTCCAATCAGTCTGGCCTCTGTAATCGGATGAGGCATGTGGTTTATCTGACCATGGTTAAGTGGCCTATGACGGGGATGACCTGCCGATTACCATTTTGTAATATACCTCACGAAGTTCACAGCATGTGCTGTATGAAATTCGGGGTTCGCTGGACCACGTTTTACTGTTTTTCCCATCCATTAATGATCTTAGAACGTGTCTCTACAGCGGATGCTCCACAGCCCTGTTCAGCAGGCATACCCAACATTATGCACATCAATGCAGGGAAGATGCTTACTGTGGAAGCAGCGTCGAAAGGGAGGTGGTGTAGAAAAGAAATTGGAGCAGAGCCCTTCTTCCATGCAAACATGTACAGCACCCTCAATGTCGACCAGGTAAGGAGAGTTTCGCACTCTTTGGGTGTGGGTTCGGATGTGACGAGCAATGTGGGAGGTTTGCAGGTAGGAAGTTAATGACTGTTCAGAGTATTCTCATTTGTTAGTCAATGTTCTGCTATTTCGAAGTGCGTTAAACAAATGAGGTAGGTTCGTGCAGAGTTCGAGGAATTTAGAATGTTCTTCGTGTGGAATTGAACTTGGTTTTGTGAAGACCTACAGTTTGAGCTTGAAGTGTGCAGTACCTGTGTGCAGGTGGTTGGAAATAGACAGGTTCGAATAGCTGGATCTCGGTCTTTGTGCTTGTTGATATCTTGATGGGAGAAAAATTTGAGGGTCTTGACCTGCTTCAGATTGCGAATGAGACTTCCTTGCACAGGCAACGGTGTGCAGATAGATATTCCAAGCTCTCCAAAGAGGACATGATGTGTCTACTTGGGGATGCCACCGCCGAATTGTATCCTGTCTACATGCAAGGTACGTCGGGCTCATTTTTCCATTTAGGAGGTGACAGGAATCTATCCGAACTTGGAAATTACAAACGAACGAAACATTACGAGAAGCATGTCATCCATCATGGCATTTACAATTGTCAGCAGGTCAGAAATGGTGCGGCATCTCTGAATAGTTTGTAACGCAATTATGTGTTTTCGCAGGTCCCAAGCTTGTGACATTGTGCACAGCCGTATTTGATTTGCACGCCCTGACCTGTACGATATTCCATGAGAATCCCCAGAAGCACATCGTTTCCTCCCAAGTGTCTCTGGTTTTCCGTCTCTATAATCGTGAGTGAGGTGTGAAGGTGATGAGCTGGTTTCAGTATTATTGACTAGGAATTCTTGTTTATGAGCAGCAGTTGGAATCTGCTGTTCACATTGATACAACAAAATTGCTCACACTTCCTCAAGGAAGTGGCAATGACGTGGAAGCATGTCACTGGTGTTCTCTGAAGTGACTTTTTGAACCAAAGTGATCATGATCACCCAAATTCAAAATGTGCTGGTAGTTTTGCAGAGTCATACATGGATTAAACAGTATCTGGTCAATTGCAATAGATATTCCAGAATTTTTAGTTTTTGTGCGGTAGCTCTTTGCGGTGCAGTCCGGGAGCTTTTATTCTGGATGTCAATTTTCTGCATTCAATCTGTGAGGACAGGCAGTTGAGAAGCGGAGCACCTAGTCGTGAACTATTCTGAAGCCAGTTGGTGAACTTGGAATCTTCATGTTAGATTCGAGTGTGTTTACTAAACATTCTGGAGCACTTGAGCTGCTCCACTACCTCTGGTAAAGGAATCCCAAATCTCCTTGTGCACAATCTTGAGAACATCTCAGGTGTGAACAAAAGCTTCAAGAAGGTGAGGTAACTACTAAGTGTACTTGCACATTGCAAATCCTGCTTTGCCTTTCATCATCCTAACGGATAGCTAGAATCGACGCAGAAAGAATATCATGGGTGTCACATGAAGGAAAACTTATTGGTTCGCTTGGAATCGCTAACTCTTGTTGCCCAATTGTAAAACTGCGAGTGCACTCGCACATCCTTCCTAGCTAAGCCACCACAGAACGGGTTGCAGAGGCCGTGCAACCATTTCCCCACCGAACCTTGAAAGTCCCCTAACAGTCACAGTTTCACCACCGAATATGGGCAAGCCCGAACCCATCGCAGCATGAACATGGTCTCCATGACCAAGACGACTCACCCCATCGATGAGAGAAATCAATAGGGTTGCCAGCATGGGGGTTATTCCATAAGGTTTGTTGATATAGACACGGGTTGTTATATAATGACAGTAGCGGATACGTGGTCGGCCACCGGTATGGATGAAGCGCAGCGAGATGCTCGGCGGATGTACCATCATGGGTGGTGGGAATTAGAAGGGGCTTGAGGATGAAATTCGTTGGACCTCATCTGTAGTCCTGCGAATTTCATTCTGATGCTCTTCCTGGTTCCCATCGCTCATGGGAACCTTCGTCAATGCTCGGGTATCATCTCTGACTTTTTTTTTTAAATTTTCTTATTACAAAATATTTTTCTTAATATCAATCTCACCTCTTACTTTGTCATTTAATTTGTTTTTTCATTTTTGCAATACAACATATTCAATATCAATTTCCTAAAATACTGTAGGTTCTACTTTTCTTTTGAATAACTATAATGATATGGTATTTTTCTATTACAAGGTTTATTATACAATCACTTCCTAGCTTTGAAAGTTGTCCAAAATTACATTTTCTATAGATATCATGTTAAGTGCCTTAGGATTGATCTTATGGTACACTAAGTTTAATTTGTTATTACCAAAATGTGGCTTAATTAATTTTTATGAGGACCACAAATTAAGCTAGAATTCATTGTGGTTATGTCATTAAATCATTAAAACATTGTTTATGTATCTCTAAACAAAAAACCAATGAGACATTTTCAAAAGTTCTTTGAGTTAAGGTTTACTTGCTGTGAAAGTAATAGACAATAATTAATTGCATGGATATTTTTACTGGACTGGATGGCAGTTAATGCCTAGATGATTCTCAAAACCACATATAACATAAGCTTAAAGTTAGTATACTTGAAATAGATACTTCGTATTTTGATCGCTTGATTATTGACATTGAGCAACACTAAAAGTTGAATACCATGATTGTCTAATCATTCTTCTCTTTGCATTTTTTGGGCAATTACTTTAATAAGGTAGAGGCAACCATTGTCAACTACGACCTATAGCCAATTTGTAGTGTGCACTATTTCCAACCAAGGGTGAAAAGCTTGGAATGTATTTTTTCAAGGTTGGAACTAATAAGGTTAAGGTAGAAGTACTAGGAGTGGATCACTTAAGCAAATTTTGACAAAATGGTGAGGACTATGAAGTGGTGGAAATTTTTCCTATATAAGAAGGTAGAAAATATAGGGATTCTTCATTTTTCAAGGCTTTATTCATGAATTTTATGTTACAACAAATTTTGGAAGCCAAAAAGTATTGTTAACCTATGGGCAATGTCAAGAGTATTGTAATTCCAATAATTGAAAAATTGCTTTCTTGTTACCTACTTTCTACTTTCTCACTCACTACTTTTAGACATGTGTCATAACCATATTAGTCCCAGCCTTGAAAAGGACATGAAAAAATACATTTCAAGTTTGAATTCAAGCCTTAGGTTGGAAATAGTGCACCCTACAAGTTGGCAACTAGGCATGGTTGACCACTTGTGCTTTTACTTTATGACACATGTCCTGAAGTAGTGAATTAAAAAGTAGGAAGTAGTAAGCAAATTAATTTCTACCTTTGATTCATTCAGTGGGAGTAGTACAATGGAGTACATTTAATCATACAAATTTCCTTTCCTATGCAAATTCAACATAAAGTCCATGAACTTCATAATGCTTTTACAAACTTGAATCTCTCATTGATAATGCATAGTCTTATAAACAACATCTAGCATCATAATTGTGGTGAAGTATACTTGATCGAACATCATAACATATATAGACATGTGCAATTCAAAATCATCACAACAATTTGGAGTTGGCTTTGGGAACCACATTGTTTCAATTTAACCACCTATTTTAATATAAAACATAAAGCAATGAGATTACCATTTGCTCTTGAAAAATTGCATTGGACAAAAGAAAATTGGAACAAAGTTATTTGGATTGATGAGTGATCTTTTGAGATTTGAAAGAACTCTCAACAAATTAGATGGAATAGAGCGGAAAGTATATAAGAGATAATTATGCATGGAATTGTCAATCTAGCACCTACTATTAAGTGTGGAAGAATGTCTAAGATGGTCTTGGGCACCTTTATAAGTTTTGATAAGAGTCCTTTAGCCATCATGTTCAAAAGTGAAAGAAGTTGGATTGAAGTGAATTTTGGAGGATAGGAGTGCCTTGAAGCTAGCTTCCAAACGAGATAAGTCTTGGTAGATTTGGAGTTGATATGAAGAAATAGTGACCAATTCTTTGGAGGAAGGTTGGCTGCCTCTAAGAGGAGGTGCCAATTGAAGGCTTTGTGTATGCTTCCCCATTTGTAATTGTACAATTGCAATTTTCATTGCACTTTGTTATAAAACATCTTGTGAAATTGAATGTATGTTGAACTTGATATGTAAATTGCTTTGGGTGAAGAGTCTAAAAGGAATGCATGTCATGGTATGTGCTGGAATGGTAAATTAGGGTCCAATTGGGGCCATTTTAGGCCTCTAAAGGTATTTTTGGATGGAATTTCAACATAGAAACTTGTCCTATATCCCTAGAATACTTGAGTAGACACATAGAAAGTGTTAAAGAGTATTTGGGAGTGGTTTAAGAGGTTGCCTTTTTTCCACTTAGGCTTAGTTTATTGAAAATTCACTAAAGAAAAAACTGGAAAATCCATTGCTTGGAGGCATTTAGATTAGAGTCCACACACTCTTTTTCGGCCCACTTTGTGGTTGGATTTTACCTCATGGTGAAATTCACTCACAATTTCTAATTTATAAATATAAAAATTTCACTCCTATATAGTTGCAAGAGGTGTGCATACATAGAAATGGCCATATTTATTATATTGAGACTTTTGTAGATTTTGAGACAGAATGCTAGATATTATAAATTCATTTACAAAAATAATAAGTGAAACCAAAAATAAATAATGCTCAAATAGTGATTCTAAAATGAAACTCTAAAAGTTAGTGTTGTTACCTATTTATAAAAAAATACTAATAAAGAGTTAAAGTGGTTTATCTTCGAGTTGAAGATAAAAATGAGACAATGAAAAGTCTCAATATAATGAATATATGGGGAATTTCATTAAAATAAAAAATATTTTGTAACTTTAACATCCCGCAGTTTAGATCGGTCGGTCTGAAATCTAGTACACTAATAGATTTCAGACTGCTCGGTCTGAACTATAGGAATGGCACACTGAGAAAATGGTACATGGAATATCGCCATTTTAATGAAATTCCCCATATATGGCCTTTAAAAAAAGACTTTGAAGTTTGAAAAATAGTCATTGGCTTTCCCTTTTAGGGTTAAGCAATAGTGCGCAATGGTTCAAAAATCCATAAATAGTGCAAGTAAACAAGGGCTTATTAGTTGGGAGCAAATAATTGATAGATTGATTAAGGGGGAATTCTTGTTTTCCTAATGTACTTCTATTGATTTTAAAGCTTTGTAAGTGATCTTCCATTACTCCAATATTTATGAAAATTGGCATGCATGTTCTCAACTATTCATTATTGCATTTGTTCAAAAAAGTCAAGCTTTGCATTTGTGAAAATTTTGAGATATGCTCCCCAAAGTCATTCTATCCAAAAAAAATCATTGTTTTTCCAAAAACTAAACTTTGATTGCAAATATCTCAAAATCTATACAAATTCATTGAAAATTAAAGGGTTTACTAACTTGATAGCAATGAATAAAATCCTATAGTCAAATCTTTGAAAAAATGACTCTTATAATTATTTTGAAAAGAATTTGTCATCAAATTTAGTTTTTTAGCTTCACACTTGATGCACATTCTATTTCTACTTACACAAGGGTAGAAGTGAAATAATAGTGATGAAATTATCAGGGATGTATTTGCCATCATAAACCAATCTATAAAGGAATACTTATTGGGTTTCACCCTCCTACCCATAGTGGGAAAAAAGGATTTTGAAAGATTTGGTGGATTTTGAGACCATTGTGTGGTTACAGAATTCATAAGTTGTCATTTTCTGATGTTACCATTCTTTCATGAATTAGATTTTTATGGCCATTAATAGCTTATAAAAAAATAATTCAACTTATTAATTACTACCCTAGATCATGCAACATCTTATTATTAACTAACACTATATTAGAAGGGTCACTTTTTTTCCCTTCAAAGTGGGAGTCTTGAGCAATATAAGTTTCTATCTAGTCAACAACTCTTTGCATCTTTCAATCAATCAATTGTTGCAACTCCTAGCTAGCCGATGACTCTTTGTAGATTAAACTAAATTCACTCTCAAGAATCCAAAAATAATTCCAAAGAGGAATTATCTACCCAATTTCTAAGTGGAGGAATGATATAGGTTGGTTAGCAATGTCATGTGAGGAAGTCGTTTGATACTCTATTAACTAAACAGGAATTGCAATCCATTGGATAGGAACAATAAACAAGCAAAGTTAGCTTTCTCCTCTGAGGGTTCGGTTTAATTGTTGTAGAAACTTGTTTTGAATTGTCGTAACATTGATTGAAGGTTGAGCTCTATTGAATATAAGCTATGGTTCATATTGTTTTAAAGCACTTGCCTACTAAAGTATTCACTAGGAACATGAACGAAATGGCTTCTTCATCACATCATCCACCATGCAATGAGATTTATACTATAGCTCATGTTGTAGTATTCTTGAATTTGTTGATATAATTTTTGGTCCTTGTGAAAACAAGAAGTTGTCAATGGACTATAGACAATTGTTGCACCTCACCAACATTACATTGGTTTATTCTTGGGATGAGTATGGATGACATCCACTATCTTTTGAAGTATTTTAATAAACTTCAAAAGCGTCTATACTACATTCTCATGCTTTATTCTATAAGTTTAAGTCCACCTCTACTTATAATGTATCATAACCTTTTTTCCCACTATGGGTGGAAAAGTGGGAAATTTCCAAGCGTATTGAACAATAAATTGCAAGGTTTTTTGTCAAGTAGAGGCTGATTTCATGCTAGATAAACCACCTGTCAATGCCAAGTATCCAGCCAATTCGGTTTGGATACCCTACCACTATCATCCCATAGTCTCAAACTAAAGTATTTCAATTTTCACCATAATAAGATACAAAGATTCCAATTGGAAAAAGGAGCAAAGACTGTAATTGAACATATGGCCATTTTAGGCTTCTCTTCCGTAAACTTATATTGTATTTGAAGAGTCAACATGAGGATTAAAAATGCCAAAATGGAATTTCCACATCAAATTTTGAAAGGTCCACATCACCTTGCACCAATCACAAGATGACATTAATCACTTTTCTTACAAATGACTTAATTTATACCAAATCTAATCCTTATGTACAGTAAAAATGTTCAAGTTGTAAGGGAACTCCCTTAGCAATCAAGAGTTGGCAGTCCCATTCAGGATGCCCCAAATCAAACAAGTAATTATGTAGAACTGGTTTTCAACAACAGCAAACTACTTTTAACCCATAAACAACACTGGACGTTTTCCAGCCGATGAATGACAAAGAATCCGTCCATGCAGGACTCCATTCATCCTCCAGATTTTGTGTCAATGAGTCTTTCAAAGTGACTTTCAAATGAATGCTTTTGCATTTTTTTAAAGCAACAATTCACACGGTGCCAAAACAGATCATTTCCACAATGCCCAGCTCGTCGTTTAAGGGTTAATGAACTTAACAATTTCGTGAAGGTACATGAAGGTACCCTCCCATTTGGTCTGGAGTCTACAACCTTCTGAGGTATCGACACAAGCTAACAGATTGACACCACAAGTGCAGTTCAGCTAGCTGAGTTGCAACAGTTTAGTACACCCAGAAAATGTTCATTCGGATAGCAGACAACGTCCCCCCGGACTGTTCGTCTTCAATTGACGATTCTTCTGCATCTCCGGGTACTACTCACAATGATCTCTAGAACGGCGTCACTTCGCAAAACATTAACGATCTAAGCAGTTAAGTTGAGGATCTCAGTGATTTTACTTTCAAAAAATGTGCCCAACATAAATTCCTCACTAGCCATCACCCAAGCACAGCATCAAACTTATGAAATATTCTCCGTCAATTCCAACAAGTGACAACCCTATCAAGAAAACCCAGAGGCAATTGAACTGTGCCGTCTGCAACAGAACGAGGACCCAGCTCTTCAACTTCAGTAAGGAACTGCTCCTGAACCGCACAAGACTAGCAGATGTCCGGTTGATAACTCGAATACCTTCAAAACTTAAAAATTACCCGGGCCTAATTACAGTTGTCCACTACATTTTGAAAAGAGTAAACTGTTAGGGTTTAAGAAGAAACAGCTTCGATCACTAGTTCAACAAATTCACCTCACAACAAAAAGATGGTCCGGCCAAAACACCATAGAAGTCAAGGAAACTGGTGGAGTTTGCATCAGAGAAACTTCAGTGTAAGACACAATCGTACGTGACGCACAACAATCATGCATGAGAACACACACACGAGATGTACTAATAAATTTCCGTTACTCAGATCCAGCACATCAAGCAAAATGTTGAATCCAATCAACCTCACATCCATCCATAAGACCACCCTTCCTACGGATTACCTGCCATCCTCGTCCATGTCAAAGCACTTAAGCGCGACCCACAGCCCAAACCCTAATGTGACCATCCGTGTAACCGCTGTACAGAGTGCTGCCGTCCGCGCTCCAGTTCAAGCTCACGCAGTAAGGAATCTGAGCCTTCTTGCTCAAGATCGTGAACTCCGGACGCAGCTCGTCCACGACGCTCTTGCTCTCCAAGTCCCAGATCTTGATGCACGTCTGCGTCGCGGCACACAGCCAGTATCTGTTAGGGCTGAAGCACAGCGAGTGGATGATGTCGCCAGCGTCCAGAGAGTACAGACGCTTGCCCTCCGCCAAGTCCCAAAGCATCGCCACGCCGTCCTTACCGCCGCTGGCGCACAAAGAACCGTCAGGCGACACCGTCACGGTGTTCACGTACCCCGTGTGACCCACCAAGTTGGTGCGAATCTTGCAGTTCGTCAGGTTCCACACCTTCACCACCTTGTCCCACCCGCCGGACACGATGATAGGGTTCGCCGTCACCGGAGAGAACCGCACGCAGCTCACCCACCCGGTGTGCGCGTCCACGTCCTGGATGGTGTACTTGCACTCGCCCAGAGTGTTCCACAGCTTGATGGTCTTGTCGCGCGACCCCGACACGATCTGCCGGTTGTCCACGGAGAACGCCACGCTCAGCACGTCCTTGGTGTGGCCGATGAAACGCCGGGTCGTAGTGCCGGTGTTCAGGTCCCACAGACGCAGAGTGCCGTCCCACGAACCCGAAAGCGCGAACTGGCCATCGGAAGAGATCACCACGTCCTGCACGAAGTGCGCGTGCCCCGTCAACCTGCGGCGAGCGAAACCGTAGTTGCCCTCCTCGCGACTGAGCGTCCAGACGATAATGCTCTTGTCGCGAGACGAAGAGAGGATGAGGTCGGGGTTGTCCAACGGGCACGCGATGGCCGTCACCCAGTTGGCGTGGCCCTTGAGAGTCCCGCGCGGTACCAAAGTCTCCGCCATTGCTGATTGGAAATGATAAGAACCTGGAAAGGCTCAAAGAAAATTGGGAAAAAAAAAGAAACGCAAAGTGACAGGAGAAAACGAGAGTCCAAGTGCTGAGGCAGGCGGCGCTGCACACAGACTTCCAAAAGAGAGCTTCGACAAGCAGACTGCGCTGGTAAGTACCCCAGACAGAGTTGCGAGCGCCAAACCCTAACTTAGGGTTTCTCACCCCAGGCCCCACTTCCCCGTTCACACGGTCGGGTTGGCATGCCGACTCGTCCCAGATGACAAGGGAGGTTTCATTTTAGGATCTTACTAATTTGGAGCCTTTGGGGGGAATTTATATTTAAATACCAAATTACAAACGTTACACAAAATAGTGAAATTTGGTTGCCTTAACAATTAGGTTGCCTTACATCAAGAAATTTATTTTAGAAGCCATGAAAGTCAACAAATATTTTTAAATATATTTCTATTTATACACAAGGAAGTTCATGAGTCCCAATTACAACAAGATCTAATTCAAAAGTAGTGCATTCACTGAAAATATTTATACAATGTATAATATTGAGAAATTAGTATGGGACAACCTAATTTCACTATTTTGTATAGATTTTCTTGAATTAATGTGAAATTTTTGTCTTGAATATTTCTAATATCAAAAATAAAGGATTCAATCTTGTGTTGTTTCCTAACTTGAATGAAACCGAGGGTAAGTTTTTATACATGAAATCCCTACCATTCATCATGCCCTTGTGCCTACAATGGACACTTGCATTTAATCATACCGTACGTAAAGGTGTTATTTGGCACTCAAGTGCTTAAATTGAATTTCTACATTAGATTTTCAAGGATTGATACCACCTCACACCATTCACAAGATGGCATGTGGCACTTTTTTCTACAAAAACGAATTAATTTATGTCAAATCTAACCTTTACACAAGATAATTTATTTTTTAGAGGATAAAAAACATCATTTGTATTATTGGTTGTATGTAATGTATTGTTGCCACGACCACCTCAACCTGATTATTTAAAAATCTTATAATTTGGATGATTTTGAATTTATTCTATTTCTATGAAAAGATAATGCTTCAAAATTCGATGTATGTTTTGTGGTATCTCAAAAATTTATAGAGATAGAAATATATATTCTTCTTTCATAAGACAATTTGTAATAAAGTTGAATAATACACCATCTATGTTCATAATGTGATTTATGCAAATTTCACCTTTTTAATAGTTCTTATAATGAAAATGCATTAAAATATAACATTATCCTTATTTTAGATTGAAATAATGCAAAAATTGAGTTTGTATTGTCATAATGATTGTGATTGTTTAATGCAAATTAAAACACATTTTTTGTTCATTTTTTATTTTTAAAAATATTATCAAAAAATAATTTTAATAATAAATTGTTTAATTATTTTTATATTAGAAAATCTATTTATGGTGTATAAAATGTTTAGATACTTTAAACATATGTAATTAGAATATTTTATTTTATACCATTCCTTAATTCCTTCAGTGTTTAAGCCTACCATTCTAAATATAAAGCCATTGAATAGGGATGCTCTAAACTCAATACAATCTTTCAAAATCTCATTTTACTTGTTAATTCATGTTTACATACAATTTTCAATGAATACAATCTCAAACCCTTGAAGCCTAGAGGTTTGGGCAAACCTAAACATATTGTAACATGTAATTATTCAACATTTTTAAAGTTTTCATTAGTAAAAATGAATGATATTAACTCCTAAAGTTGGATTAAAAAATAGAAAATACTTCCAAAATTGAACAAAAAATAGCGTCTTCTAAAAAATAGTTATATAGATCAAATTTTATTCACTTTTTGAATTTGTAACCAAAGAATCATACTCCTAACTAATATAAGGGTCTTATCTAAAAAATGGGGTCTAAAAGTAATGAATGAGTGAGATATGATTAAACAAAAAGTAACACAATGTCTTTTTTAAGGTTATATGAACTTTTGAAAATGTGGCTTTGTCAAGCTTTCAAGCTCTTTAACTCAAATTCGACTTTGCAATAGGATTTAGAGACTTGATATTTGATTAGAACACCAAGTAAGGAAGAAGTATGCAAATTTTTAAAGCAAAATCATATTTTGGTTTACCAACCTATTAGAGATAAAACAATATAAACATAATTTTTTACCAATTGTTGAATCTTCATAAAAATTGAATTTCCTATAAGGTTGTTTGATTTTACAATTTAATAAAAAAATTAAAAAAAAACAATATTTGATACTTCACTTTGGATGCCAAAATCACCCAAAAAAACATTTTAGATTTAAAAGAGCTTAAAGGTTTATATATGATTATAACTTCAAAACTTTACCAATAATGCAAAATATACATTAAATAATCAAATTTGGGTCCTAAAAACACATAATGTAAACTTCTCATATATGAATCTTGCGCAACTTGACCACTAACACTTAGTTCATGTCTCTTTAGTCTCAAGTCAAAATATTCAAGACAAATTGTAAAATGCATATTTATTTTATTGTAGTGCAATGAGTATAGTCTATTGTCAAAATTTGAACAGAATATTGAGTTTACATTTCCTTTAGAACAAATTTGGACACTTGGCTAACGTATACAAGGATTGAATATTATATAACAAATTGATATATTTTGTCCTTTATTGAGACTATATTTATGATTATTGTATTGTCATCTTACATACACGCATTCAAATTGTACCCTTGAGATACTAATTGAATGGTAACTATTCTTATCAATGTCCTAATAGATTCTTCATAGATTCTTTCATTAAGACCTTCAACAACAAACAATCAACCAAGTTATTTTCACCATTAGTGATTACTAATTCTTCAAAACTTAATCCATCCAATTACTTCAACCCTATATTGCAACTAATTTATTCTACAACAATTGACTTTTTAATACAAAATGTTAGCAAATTCATTAAAAATATGACAAAAATTGAAAGAAAATATTAAAATTTATATGAAGTATATTATTATTTTAATATCCATTTATTGATAAATTCAATACTAATTAAAATATAAATTCTAAAATTGGTATGGAGATAAACAATATTATGCAAACTCACCTTTACAATAATTGAAATGAATAACGTTAATAGCCAAAATGTATGATTTAACCTGTAAAAATATAATAAAAAATAAAGAAGATATTCTAAAAAGTTATGTAACATTTATAGATTGAAGCTTAAAATATACTTAATTATCTATCATTTGGATATCATAGTTTCAAATAAGTTCAATTAATTATTCTCTTAAATATTCTAAAACTTTCCATTCAAAACTAAAGGATTTTTTCAAAAACAATTTCCAAGAAAGTCAACAATTTGGAAAATCAAATACTAATATTTTTTCACACATGGTCTAAAACAAGCTTTCATAGAATTTAATGGTAATTATTGGTCATTTTTCACAATCATTTGGGTTTTTTTGTCCTTTTGATTAGTGTTCTCTTTTACACTATAATTAGAATTTTTTATGTGATTAGTTTTTACCTAAAAATTTCAAAATTCAATCCTATTTTTTCTATTTTTTGTTTGAGCTTTACCAACAATTATCTTACATTTTACATATTGAATTTAATTCTCATGCATATACTTTGGTTATTGCCTCCATTATACTCTAATTACAAATAGACAAGAAATTTGATTTATATTTATTCTACAATAGTTCTGAAATATAGTAAATTTTTTATTTATAATAATTTGTTGCACACTATTCATGGATTCCTCAAGATTATTGGTTTACAATACCTTAATTAGTTGATTCACTCCAATTATTGTTTGAAACATTTCAACAATGGTTGGAAAGATTGAATGAAAAAGAAAAAAGAAAATTTAACCAAAAAAATTGGTTGGAAATGAATATTTTTTTACATGGTTGAACTTTGAAACAAATGGATCAACATCAGTCTCAATTCTAAATAAATTGTCTAATTGAAATATAAATAGAGTAGGTATCTTGAAAAATTGGTTAATTTTGAGAAATAATGGAGACCTTACTTAGCGCCAATTTTGACAAAGGTGTATTGAAATTGAAATTCCACATTGAACTTGAAAGGTCCTATCTCAAAACCTTGAAGGAATTGGCAAAAATGAAAAAAAATCCACATTGCTTGGAACACACTTTATATTTTTGATTCTATGTGGAAAAGAAACAAGATAATTTGTTCCACGAGTCATAAAAAGGTTTCTTGAGTGCTCAAGCTACGGATTGTGTTCCCTAATTGTTGGCACTCCTATGCATTGCAATGTATGTCTTTGGCCTTATTTGGGTTATTATGTGAGTCAATTCTTCTAGGGCAATGCCTTTCAGTGTATCCAATGTTTGGGATATTTTTCAAGTTTTACCAACTATTTTTTAATTCCCTTATTGAACCATTTTTTCAAGTATCAAGTCCAATTCTTTTTCAAATTTTTATTCTAAATTGTAAAAACTATAAAATTTTCCATTGAATTTTTTCTAATGTTTTCAAATTGTAACCATTGGCTACCTTTGAACTAGATGCCAATTTTTCCTCAACACTACCCTATGTGAAGGTCAGATTTGGCATGAATTATGTCATTTTTGTAAAAAGAAGTGTCACATGTCATCTTGTAAACTTGGGGGGCTCACTTAGAGTGTCCATTAAAAACCACATGCGAACAAAACTTTGACCCTATATACTTTTTGAATTTTAAATAAAATCAAATGAAAAAATATGAGTAGATTTTCCTACTTTGAAAGTTTATATTTTGAATTATTGATATTTTATTTGTTAATAATAATTAGTTACAAATTTTTGAAGTAAAAAGATACATTGTAAAATTGAAAAATAACTTTCACATCCCTATATTATATAAGAAAAAATTGTCTAAAAAATGAACAAAAAATTCCTAAAAATAACTCTTTATTTCATTTTGAGTTGAATCTTGATACAATGGTCATCTAATTTTGTTCTCTAAAAATATTTGAGTTAGAAAAACATACCATTTAGTGCATTTTTAACCTCTTCTAGAAATCATTCCACATTTTATTTGAGTTTGAAATTTTGGGAGTAGAATCCTATAGTCATTAGTAAACAATGTTCAAAATTTGAAGTTAAAATTATAGTTTTTTAGAAACCACTTGTTCGCACATGGTTTGTTGTAGTAGAACTAAGTGCACCCCCTAAGCTTATAAATGGTGTGAGGTAACATGGACCTTTAAGAATTTGGCTTGGAAATTCAAATTTGACATCTAAGTGCCCAATTATGGAAGGAGGTTCTAAAAGTGCACAAGCTCTAAAAGCGCCTACCTCTTCAAATGTATACTATTTCTATGTGTTGCTTTTTTATAGCCTTTGACAATGTACAAACAATGCACATTTTAGGAGGTGGACAAATTTAGAGCCCTATACCATTTCAACTTCAAAATTTCATAACTAATTTCACAAAATTCTATAAAATATGAATCGATGTGGGTTAGATGCCAATTCCACTTGTCTATCAAGAGAAGTTTACTAAAAAAATATTTCAAGAAACTTGACCCCTCCAAAATTTAGTTTTGGCTCTTTGTACTTGAATCTTGCAATGAAACCCTTTGAGTTGTGCAAAAAGTTAAAAATTATTTAAGAAAATAATTACTGGTACTTAGTCTATGCCTAATGTAACCCTCACTTATTATAAGGTAGCTGACCCATTTCCAACTACTCAAGCAATTATGCATATTTGGAGTGCAAGTTTTTTAAGATAGGAATTTTTCCCATGTATTGAAATAGAGTTTGGAAGGATTGTATATTTTTCCAAAATTTTATTATATAAAATATAATTATTATGAATTTTTTAGTGAAAGGTTTTCTTTGACTTGTAATGGTAATGTAGACCTTTCAATTTCTAACTATAAGTTGATAGCAAAACCAACCAAGAGCTAGTTGCAACATTGATAGCCTTGTAGCCAATCATAATGTGTCACAACTACTCTTCAAACTCCACCACAACTTCACGGGAAAAAAAGCAACCTATATGGTAGAGGTACCCATTCCTAATGAACCAAAGCCTTGTGAGCAATCAATAGGGTGTGTTAAATTTGGAGAAGTTGGGACTCATTTTAATATTTTAAAGGTTACAAGAAGCTTCCTTGTTTGATTGGTTGTCACAAGAATTACAGTATGCTATATTTTCTATGCCACTATAAATAGCCTCCAGTTTATTAGTGAGCAGTTTTGGACGACTCTAAGCATTGGCCATGGGTTGAAAAGAACTTTGGCCTTTCAAGAATCATAGTAATTTTACTTTCAGTGCAAAAATTACCAAACTTTTTGTAATCCCCATCATCTATAGAGGCCAGGGAGGATTGACCCCCTTATTGCCTCGTGTTTTAATCCTAGAGAAAACACTGAAATTTTTTATTTGCCACCCATCACAAAATTTGAAAATTTTGAATTCATGATTTGCAATCAGAGACCCTAAATTAGTAGGGATATGCGAAGAAATACAAAAATTGATGTAGCACAAAATAGGTGGCAATTTTTACATTTACCCTTGAATGAGGCAATAAGGGGGTCAATCCTCATTGGCTCCCATCATTCATGTCACTTCACCTTCCATTGCTGCTTCTCATATGTCCTCAATTCCTTATTTGAATAGTTAAGGTAGAACCACCTATAGTCAACCAGTAAAGGTATTGCAGACATGATCTAGAGTGTTGTGAGGCAAGAAGAAAATTTTCATAATTGCAGACATAGAAATGAGGAAGATTGCCACAATTTTGATAATTTTTCATTTTAATATGAAATCACCAGGAATTATAGAAGGTGCCAGAGGGCCTGGACCCATGTCCAAACTATAGAGTCACACAAAATCGCTCCATTAGAGAGACTTTTTCATGTTAACTTAGGTATAAAAAAACGAGACACATGTGTCATACAATTGTATAATAATGAATGCCATGTGTCATGTCATCCAACTAAGAAGCTTTATTAAACCATCCCCCCCCCAAAAAAATCTGAAACGAGTGTCAACCTCTGCCACATTTCTCCCACTCTACTGGTTGGTAATGAAGTACTGATTAGTAATGGGTGGTTCTACCTTATGGGTGCCTCCACTGTATAGTATAGATTGGAAATGGGGTGATGGTGTAATGAGCTATTTGCAGTTATGGTGAGTGACACTCTTCGGTGGGTCTTAGTGCTGGGTTTGTCTTTCAACCTCCATAGGGTGGGTTTCTCCTCTTGGGGTGTCTCCGCCTGCTAGGCGTTTGGCTTGTACTTTTATTTCCTTTTGGTTTTTCTCTGGCTACTTGCAATTCCAAGTCTGCTTGCGGTTGGGTTCTGTTCACTTTTCTTCTTGCAATAAAGGTATCCCTTTATTTGCGTAAAAAAAAAATGGGGTGATGGTTGGAAATGGGTCGGCTACTCTAATCCTAGCGAAGTTGCCATGGAGCTCAATTAACTCTCCCAAACGCTGTTTCAGAAAGCGCTGACGGGGTTGGCGGATTTGCTAATAAAAATAAACCCCAAAAGTGAAACTAAAGCGAGCTTCCAAAAAGCACGTGCTCATTACCTTACCTGAAGTGATCTGCCCCCACGGAAACATTCTCTGGGCGCGTATGGCCCAGCCTGGGACGAGTACACGACACCTCTCCACCTGTACTCGTCTCTTCCCTTTCCCAGGGGGGAGGCATCTGCGACACTCTACCGCCCCTTTATAAACTCCCCACTTCGTCAACGTCCTCAAGCAATTTGGGATTGGGGGCTTGGTTTGTGTAGCAGTAGCAGTAGTAGTGTGAAGGAGGATTTCTCAAAACCCAGTGATCGGAAGAATTTGTCCAACTGAATAGTCGAAGGAATCTCTGGCTATGGTGGACAAGACGAAAGTGACTCCGCTTCAAGTGAAACGAGGAGGACGCTACCTGCAGCAGCTCAAACGCTCGTCCTCCATCGCCAAGCGAAAATCGCCATCATGCGGGTTGAAGTCGCCGTCGAGTGCTGTGTCTTACAATGGCGTGCGAATGCGGGTGTGGGGGAAGTGGGTGACGGAAATTCGAGACCCCGTGACCAAGACGCGCATCTGGCTGGGCTCGTTCGCCACGGCGGAAATGGCCGCGCGCGCCTACGACGCCGCCGTGGTGTGCTTGAAGGGCGCCTCCGCTCCCGAAGTGAACTTCCCGGACTCCATTCCCTCGTTCGTCATTCCGCAAAGCAAGTCCTCGCCCAAGGAAATCCAGGCAGTGGCGCTCGCCGCGGCCACGGCGTCGGTCCCCGCCGCGGCGCCGCTGGCCATGGCTGCCACACCCGAGCTCTCGAAACCTTCTCGCGAGGAATCTCGCGAGTTTTACCGTGATGGTGGTGACGCTAATCATGAGAATGGCGCCGGCAGTTGCGCTGTGCCGGAGCCCGAATGCTTCAGGTCCAGCAATGTGGAGAATTGGATCCACAAAGAGTTCGATGGGGTGAGTACTCTTCAAGACGATGCGGTGGATCCTTTGAGCGAATTTTCGGAATTAGAGGAGCAATCATTGTTTCAATGGCCAATTTTGGAGGAGTTCGAGGACGCTGCCGAAAGTTCAGTGATTCGTCAGGATGTGCAGCTTTGGTCTTTCCCTTGAAGCAAGCAAACATGCATTTCCAAGTTTTCCTGGTGATGAGATCCGTTCGTTCCAAGGCTTCGACTGGTTCAGAGCGTCGACTCTGATGTGGGTGTTAAAGATGCAACAGTATCTGGTGAATTTGTTGTCATACTCAAGACAGCAAATGAAGACGACTTTTATGACTCTTGCAAGGATCCCGCACTTTTACGGTCATCCTTTACTTGGTTGTACTAGGGATGTTCGCTCTCTGGGTCCGAAGGACCATGCACCACACCCACTGTAACTGGTGACTTGATAATGAAGAACTAGATGCCATTGCAGCATCGGGTTGACAATTTCTTACTGAGTCTTGAGCACATTTCTAAAACTGCTGTTTGATTCGCACATTCTTAATGTCTTCTCTGATGGAGCAGATAACCTTTGAGTGTCGGGAGGGTGGAGAGGATTTCTGGACATAAAGTTGTACTGTACTCGTGAATTAAGGATGTTTGAAAAGTGCTTCCCAGTGATTCAAAAGGATCACATTTGTGTGGGTTACAGTGCTCTCAACCAAATAGAACTTGACACCTCTGCACTGACAGGTCAACTTGGTAATAGGTACTTTTGTTTTGGAATTGAAAGGAATCTCTTAGAAACTCTGACTAATAAGACTTATTTTCGTTATTGAAGAGGTTCAGAGATCATACACTTATAAAGGCCTTTCTTTTCTTTTCTGTTTTTCTGAAACAAATGAAACGGAATTTCATTTCATTGACAAAGATAAAATTTGGGTGTCCAATATTCAATTGATTTGTCAGGAAGATGCTCACATAAGTGCATTTTAATACCTTGTAAATGACTGAAATATAGTAAGCTCCAGTTACTGGAACTAGCTATTAGAAATGTTTAATAATTACACTTGGCGGGAGAGTCATAATCGTACAATCGTACTCATTGGACTTGGCATAAGACTTTCCAGTTTGAGTATGGCGGTAAATGCAATAGCCTAGGAGTAAGTTACTCCAGATATGAGAATTTGTTGGGCGTCTCAAGACCCTAAACCCTAAAACCCTAAAACCCCTCACAACTGTGTGATAAATATTCAAAACAAATTGTCCCCCGGGAGGAAATTCGTCAAGCCAAAAATTGAACACAGTCTGAAATCAGTTCAAAAGGAGATCAACATCAGAATAAGGTTGTGTCACGAGAAAGAGTAATTTTCTTTTAAAATATAAAACCATTACATTCCAAAGAAGAGTATTCTGACTAGTTTCTCAGAGTATATTAGGGGTTGTCAATGTTCGCAACTTCAGCCAAGGAACGATTGTTTAATTCCAAATTCGGCCCCCCGCGATTCTAAGCCCAGAATCTCGTCTCATAATAAATATACTCGCCCACTTGCAGAGATTCCCAATGGCCTACATTCTTGGAGAATTCTGCCAACCCCTACTCTGATCTGCAAAAATGGAAGAGCAATGTGCTCGCTGGTTTGCAAGAGCATCATTCACTCGCAACTCAAGAATTCCTCGCCGTACGCATGACCGCGTGTGGTTCAAAATGAAAGCTTCAAAAGTAAAGGGTCGCCATCATCGCAGATACAGCTATCAAAACTAATGTACTGTACATAAAGCTCAGAAGTGATCGCTTCTCCCTCAGGCCTAGTGAGTGCAATTTGTTCAAAACCCAATTGCTAGTAAAATTATGTAAAGTACCAGAGGTTATGATCGTAAAGAGCTTGTTCCTCCGCATCACTGGGTGGCGAATTCACGCTGGAATGCGGCAGCTCGTCGTGGAAATTCAGCGGCAGTTCGGAGAAACAGCCGGAGAATTCCAACTGCTGCATAAATTCAGGAAACTCGCGCACCTCGTCCAGCGGCTCCAAGTACCCGAATTCGGCGTTGATCCAATCCTCCATAGCCGAGGCCCTGCTCTGTGGCTCCTCGATTGTGGATGCAATGTCGTCAGAAGAATCCAATGCCGCCGAATGTGCAATTTCGTCGTCAGAGTTCTGCTGTGACTCTCCGGTGTGCTGCTCTGAGGTTTTGGGTTCTTCAGCGACGGGCGGGGGTGCACAGGCGGCGGCGGCCGCGGCCGCGGCGGCTTGCACGTCGCGGGGCGTATTGCACCTCGGGAGGCCCGCGGGCGGGCAATTGGGGAAGTTGAGAGGAGCCGCGGGGCCCCGCAAGCACACGACTGCGGCGTCGTACGCTTTCGCCGCCATCTCCGCCGTTGGGAAGGAGCCCAGCCAAATGCGCGACCGCTTGTTGGGCTCTCGAATCTCGGACACCCATTTTCCCCAAGTACGCATGCGCACGCCTTTGTACACCTTCGTGCTCAGCGTTGATCCATTCCCGCTGGGATTCACACGTGCCGACGAAGATTTCTTGGAAATGGAGCCCGAGGCGGAGGGATGCTTCAGGGGCGCCAGCAAATTCCCGCCTCTCTTCGCATTGAGTGACTGCGAGTGGACTTTCTCCACCATCCCCGCAAAAACGCCTGAACTCGAATTCCCAATCTACTACTCCTCACGAGCTCTCACAACGCTCAAACACCTTCGCAACACCAATGCAATGCCAACAACAACCGGATCGCTACGAATCGACGCAAATGCCACCACGCTCCTCCAATCTCCCAATCCAATACCCCCACTCCCAAAACAGAGCCGGTCTCAAATGCGCCACTCCAAGCTTCAATCGCTACCCAATCGCCTCCCAATCCACGCTCCCCCAAGCTAATTCGGCACCACACTCGACACCAGAAAAACCTTGCAACAACCCCAGAGACGAATCTTTGCGACTTTTTCGTTCCAGCTCACGCGATTTCCATAGCGCAACCCCAATGCAGCCCCTACCGAGCGCTCTCACTCACTACTGTCTGATCTCGAAGAGGTTCGAATTTATTGCAATGTACTGTGCTGCATTCCACTCCTCGTACGCCTTCCAGGGCAGACCCAGTGGCTGCTTGGTTGAAGAGAGGGCTGGATGGTTTGTGGGATCAAGGGGAGCGAGGCAGCGGGCTATTATCAAGGCCCTGGGGTGGAGAGCTGGAGAGGGGTGAGATGCGGGGCTTCCACGTGGCGGACGCGGAGGTAGGAGCGCGTGGGGGCGAGGCCAGGGGGAGAGGGGCTGAGGACCATCACGTGCGGGTTATGGGCTTGTCAGTTCGTCACATTCCACGCATGACGTGGGCGGGGAATTGGATAGGGTTGACCCTACTCCCCTCAGGGGCACGGCTTTCATTGGACGATTCGGTCTCTCCAGGGGAAAGTGCTCCGAGCGTTCACAGGGACTTCTCTTTTTCTTTCTCTTCTCCTTTTTTTCCTTTTCCCCCTTTCCATTTCACCCTTACAATCATCAGTTTTTTATGACCGTGTGAAGCATTGGCTTAAAAAATTGTAAAAGCACTCATTGCAAGACAAACTATTGTAGAAGACCTCCCCTTTTCTTACAAAATTTTGAGGATGAGTAGTTGCACTTTTGTCCTACATAGAGAGATCCTCTGTCATCTGTCGGATTCATATAGATATCACCAAGCATCACCCAATTTTCATATAGATATTACCAAGCATCACCCAAGCATCACCCCCAAGCATCACCCCCAAGCATCACCCAAGCATCACCCAAGGAGCCACCCAAGCATCACATGAGTATTGAGGAAACAACTGTCTCCTTCTCCAAAATGAAAAGAAAAACAGAAAGACTGCTGGTTGGGCTGGCATTTGCCGAAGTGAGCCCCCAAAGTGAGCCCTGCCTGTCTCCCGCCTGCTGGAAAAGGCACGCAGGCAGGTCAGTAGGCAGTTTGTCCTCGGTGTCCTACTGCGGCCTTCCGAAAGTCCACTTTATGGTATGAACAGTGTTCCGTACTCAGTCCTTTAGGAAAGGTGCGGGAGGAAAGGTGCAGGGCAGCTTCCCCGAGGAGGAGTGTTGAGGATTCGGCCTGTGTCCAGCACGGCCCCAGTTGGCGCACCAAGTGGCTGGCCACTGTATACCGACGCGCCTTGGATCAGATTGCCATGCCGTGCCAAGCGTTCTCAACTGTGTCTTTTTTTAATGGGTTTTTTTGGGACACCTGGGGTTCTGAACAGTGTTTTTTTTAGGCGATAAACAGCCTAATAGCACCAAATTTTTCTAGCGTGCACCAGGCCCTATTGGAAATCCATGTTAAATTTCTGGCCAAAATGCCAAAGACGCATCCAGCGACTAAACTAACCGGCCACCACGTCGACCTGGACAGCCTGGGAAACCTGTGCTGTCGCCACCCACATCGACGTCACGTCGAGACCTTTTCATCCAAAGGCGCCGCTCTAGTAACAGAAACCCTGATGGAGGAGTTTCATCGCGCCACCACTACGCCGGCTCCATCGTGGTGTCGCCATCTTTCTTGTTTCAAATTTTGGGCGCGCAGGGGTGTTGGAGGAGTTGTCGCCCCATTCGCGCTGCTTTTTACGGCCCAGTCGCCCCACTCGCTACAGCCTTGCCAGAGTTAGCGCCACCTCTGATCTTGTGAAGGACACAATTTCGCCAGCACTTTGCGATTGGTTGAGTGTCCTTGGCCTGATCGTTTTCTTCTGTTGAATTAATGGTAGTTGTTGTTGTCTACTGTGCGGAGTGTGCGTTGAGGGCATTCATGGATCGGTTGTGGTCTTCGTGGAGAGGTGGACACTTCAATTGGTGCCTACAGATCCTCACAAGCGAGAAATTAGAGGGTATGACCTCCTTCAATCTCCATAACATATCTGGAATCCTCGATGTGCAATTTGCCGGTGCGTTCAATTCTTCAATCTCTCTGTCTTCGTTTCATCGTGTGGCCGGTACTTCTAAATTAGGGATGCTCTGATTGTTGTCTTGCGAACCTGCCAATCTGTTGTTCATCTCTTCCGATCTAGGGGCGACTTTGAAGAATTTCTAATTTCAAGAATCCAATTTACACTCTCGGTGACTTTCGGTGGGCTGGATTTAGGGTCGCATTTTGTCTTCCACTTTCTGCAACGCTTCTCACTTGGTGTCATTTGTCACCATGGTGTGCTCCGAGGCATCCACGAGAGGGGCAGACGGTGCATCGCACTCCAAGCTCGGACGGAAGGCTGCAGCTGAGATGCTCCTACGGCAACAGAGGCAGGAGATTCGGGCACAGAAGCTCGCGGAAGTTGCTGAGAGGAAGCGGAAGCAGGAGCGCCGCCTCTCAGAGCAACAAAGCAAGAGGAGGGCTAGAGATCAGGTCACGCTTCGGAGTTTTTACACCACTTCACGGAACTCAGACGATGCTGGTCCTCTGGATCTCCATGATCCTTTGAAGAACAAACCTCTTGCCATTCGGAAGAAGAACACCTCCTCCCAACCTCGAAGAGTCCAATTGTTCAGTTCTGTATCTTTAGATACAGATGCTGGCACTACTTCTGAAGTGCAAGGAGGGCTAGACAGTTGCGTAATTTTAAGCTCGAAACCTCCAATTCCAGTAATTTCTGTCTCTACTGATTCTCTTCCGTACGTGTGCAGTGAAGATGATCCGGATTTCAATGTGGTGCATGGTCCTATGGAGGCAAGCGACCTATCCGATGACGACATGGATGAGGAAGAGGAGCTCGAGCCTCTCATTCGCTTCGGGAAACCAAACTACGATCTCACCCGAAAATTTCAAATGGAGTGGAGTGCGAAGTGTCCTTGGGCGGAGATGGTACTCTCGGCAGATGGGTGGTTGCACATGGTGAAGTGCCGAGTGTGCTCAGACATGGGAAAGAAGCCTCGGCTCATGGCACCAAAATGGGATACCATCAGTAAGCACGGTAAGCGTAAGGTACACAGATCTAACCTGCTTCTGTATGCTTCAAAACGTCCGGCGTCTATCCTCCAACAGGTGAACAGTTGTACTTCAATGGAGGCAAGGCGAAAGCGGGTGCAATTCGCAACCCTGTTCCAGCTTCTTTGTGCTGGTCGGCCAATGGCTGAGTTTGAGTCAAAGTTACATCTCTTCCGTTTGCTTGAGACACCGAATTGTCCTTCTATGCACTGGAGTGCAAATGCTGGCTGGTTAATGGCCGAGCACATGTATTCATTTGTCCAGGAGCGTATGAAGGCCATGATCAAAGCAGCTAAGTATATCGCCATGACTTGTGACGAAACATCAGGGGTAGATAACTGCTCTTATATCGCTGTACATGTTTACATCATGCAAGACTGGATTCGTGTGCCCTTACTAGTTACCCTGTAGAAACTTGAGTCCGATGGAGCAACAGCAGATAACTTGACGACCCTTCTAATGGGTGTTCTTGGAGTTCGTGGAGACTTAGATCAAGCGGCAATTGCTACTAAATTGGTATGCTTCGAAGCAGACAGCGTCTCTGCTTTCCATGGTTGCCGCACTGGCGTTACCGTGCAATTGAAGGCCAAGTTCGCTCCACATGTCACTAGGGTTCACTGCATGGGACATAGAGTTAATTTGGCTGTGAAAACTCTAAGTAAACTGGACTTGTTTCATGCAGTGGAAGACCTATGCAAACTGTGCCACGCATATTTCTCTCACTCTCCGAAGCGACAAGCGGAGTTCCACACGTTGGCGCAACTGGTGGAAACCAAAGGACTGAGGCTTCTGAAAAATGTTACCACACGCTGGATCTCCCTCATTTCTCCACTGCGACGCCTTTTGAGTGAGTACCGGAGTGTCACGTTGAAGCTGCGGGTGGATTCAACGAACAAGGCAGAGTCGGTATGATTTATCTAGGTTGAATTATTTGGATTCTTACTTTGCTTTGTATGTTTGTATTGCATGTTCAATGTTATCTTCTACTTGCCTGCTTGGACAAGGTTTAGGGTGTCTTTGTGATTCCTTTCTCGTTTCTGTTGTTTGCTACGTATGGATCATTACCTGATGTCACTGCGTGTTGTGATTGGGACAGCGGAGTCTACGGGCGAAGGCTTCCGATTTGCTTGTGAAGATGGTAGATCCTTACCACGTTCTAGGCATGGTTTGCCTGCTGCCGCTTCTGGAGGTTGTCGATGTACTAATTCAATTTGCATAGCAGCGTGACGTTTTCATCTGTGACTTCGTTGGGGCGCTGCAGAAGTGCTTAGGAAAACTGTTTGAGATGTATGTGGGCCATAGCTCCGCTTTCTGTGGTCCAGAATTTGTGCACTTTACTGACTTATTGGAGCTTCGGCACGACCAAGTTCTTCTGTCGTGGAGTTCAATGGACCTCAATGACGTTCAGCATTTGCAGTTTGTGCTCCACGGGGAGGAGCTTGCTGCTCGACATGAGGGTGCAATAGTCATTAGGGAATCTTGGAATTCTCTCATTGAAGGTGTGAAGAGTGAATGCACTGGTAAGTATACTCGATGAACTTCTCTTTCATTTGTTTTATACACTTTCATTTTTTATAATTACTTTCAATTTTTTTTTTGACTTTCATTTTTTATTTTTGACTTCCATTTTTTTTTGGCTGCAAAGTCTGCAATTGTAGGCTTCCAAATCCTTGCTCGTTCATGACTTCATTGCTTCTCTGCAGGTGCCGCCCAGCAGCTGATTGACGAGTTGACTACCCGTTTCCCCGCACATGGTCTTATGGATGCTCTTGGTATCGTGTATCCCCAATACTGGAGGCAAACGAATGCAGAGAAGAGTTTCCGGAAGCATCTGGACGTCATTAAGAAGTTTTATGGCGAGCCAAAGTGGATTGGGGAAGATGAAAATAAGCGGCTAGTGCCAGCATTACTGGATTGTTTCCAACTTGAACTGCAGCAGCACCTGTTCAAGCTTTCCATGCTATCCAATAGTGTGGGTGCCCTGGAGGATCCTAGCATGGCTGTGAATCCTTTAACACGGTTGTGGCGAGTTCTAGATGCAAACACCTCTTTGTCAAAGGAGATTCCGGAATATGTCAAGTTGGCTGAAATAGCCATGATACATGTTCTTGGGTCCGTAGAGGACGAACGCTGCTTTTCATCATTGGCATTTCTGAAGGACAAGCTAAGGAATCGATTACAAGGTGAGCACTTGAGCCTTGTTGTTGGCATGCATGGGCAAAAGGTGTTCACGTTGGAAGACTTCCCATATGAGAAATGTTTCACGCAGTGGGTCAATCAGGCTGACCACTATCGGTATGGCGTGACGGCATAGGCATGCGGCAGGTGCTCTCATCTCAGAGTTTAGTTTTGTGTTACAATTCACCTTGAATTCAGTTTGTAGTCGTATTTGCTGTGGTCATAGTTCTGCTAGCCGTTCCTAGAAATTCCGATCTTGTAATCTGCACGTCTGTATTGGACTGCATATGTCCGTATGTTTCTGCCCCAATATCTTCTTCATGCTTCTTGTGAGGAAGAATTGCTTTAATTGATCAAAGGTATTTTTGGAACAACATGGCTGCAGCTTTGTTCTTTTGTTCTCTGGTTCAGTTTTGTGATTTTCTTGTTCTGTCCCTCTTTAGTAGTTCAGTTCAAGAACTGAACTATATCTCCCTAAGTCTCTGTATCTCCCTAAGTCCCTGTATCTCCCTTTAACACGGAGTGGTTGTGTGTATATGCAGGGACAATGTTTTTTGGGTATTTTGAAGTTTGTAATTCAATCATTTTCTGACTTGGGCGTCGGAGTGTTTGTGTATGTGTGCAGGCCTTTCTTTAAAGTGTTATCCACTCAAAGTTGTAATTGAACTTTGTTCTAACTTGTTCTTGGAGTGGTTCTCTGTATCCAAGTGTACTCACAATGTTCAGTCCCTTTGAAGTTCTAAATTTGATTGTATTCTAACTTGGGCGTCGGAGTGTGTTTGTGTGTGTGCAGGTCTTCTCTCTACTTTTGTACAATGGAGATTTAGTTTAGTTGTTGGTTTTAGTTTGGTGCAATTGGTTAGCATTAGATACATTCGTAAGTTTATAGAATGGAATTGACCATTCCTTTTCCAAAGTACTGAATGCAGCCTAAATGGGGTTGTCCAGAATTCTATTGTGGCCCATTTTGCACCACTTTAAAAAAATTGTTGCCTTCTCATACTACGAGTTCAATTTTTTGTGGCCTAAAACCACACCATTTTGCAAATACAAATTGCCAAAGATGTGTTTTCTTTTCTTCTCTTGATGCCACTAAAGTTACAGTCCGCTCATACTTGGAGCCGAATTTTGCACCAAAACAAAATATGCTTGCTGCCCCATCAAAAACACTTCCTTCTGAAAAAGAGCCTGGATCCAGATCCAGGTAAATTGAAAAAAAAATCACTGGTTCTGAACCTTCGCGAGGAAAAGTGCACTCGGCATCCGATAGCTGTTCTAACTTATTGGGGGATGCCACGACGTCGATCCCTACGGCGGAACCCCTACGGCCGGACTGACGGGAGTCCGCGACTTTATCCAGCACGAGGTGCGTGGATCCTTCGGTACTTATAGAACGAACTGACGTGGGTACAAATACATGTATAGGTACGATGAGAACTTTATTCGGAGCTTCGGATGGACCGGTACTGGAAATCTGGAATGGACTGAGGACGCCTAATAACGGCCAAGTTAAGAAGTGCGTCACGTTTGCATACAGAATGTTATCCTCGTAGAACGGCGTTTGCATTTGGAACATAGGAATCTTCACAGAACGATGTTTGCATACATGATGGAATCTTAGCAGAAACGACGTTTGCATACGAACATTGGAATCCTAGTACAACGATGTTTGTACACATAATGGAATCTTTGTAGAATGACGTTTGCATACAGAACATTGGAATCTTTGTAGAATGACGTTTGCATACAGAACATTGGAATCTTTGTAGAATGGCGTTTGCATACAGAACATTGGAATCTTCGCATCACGACGTTTTGCATGCAGAACATTGGAATCGTAGTGTTAGAACGAAAGTACTTGCAAACCTTCGCGGAATAGGCCTAGAACTGTGGAGGAAAAGTGAGTTAGCACGTGTACCATTCCAACGGCTTCGATTCACTTACTGCTGTAGTGATCACTGCTTGCAAGCGTCTACTGTGTACAGTATGTGTGATACGGAATAGTAGTTAAGGTCTACATGTTTTATTCGGTGAACCATTTGACCAGGATCCCAAAAAATAATCTAAACTGTTAGCGTACTTATCGGTAACTTTTTGGATTTCATGACGCGTCATGAGTCATGACAGTTCATGGGAATAATAGCTGCCTTGGACGGATGGTTCTTACGGCATTGGGCTCAGTGCTCACCACTGCCACCAGTGATCCCAGATGGAATTTAGTGCAGTAAGGGAGGCGACCCATTCCCAACCAGGGACTCATTCGCGTCAGCAGGAGAAAGCAGGACATTAATTGTGGCACAATCTCCAATGCAGTTGTGGCACATTATGATTGATTGGCTGCAGTCTTGGTTGATTTTACAACTAACCTATGGTTGGAAACAGGAGGACCTATATGACAAGAATGTGTCGGACAGAATCTTCAACTAAAAAATTCATAGTAATTATGTTTTGAGAAATAAAAAATTCTGGAAAACAACGGAATCCTTCTAAACTCTATTTTTACACATGGGGAAAATTTCTCCACTCAAGAAAACAACACTCCAGATATGCAAAATTGCTTAATTGGTCGGAAATGGGTCGACTCCCTTATGCTACCTTCAGGACAAACAGGCATCAACTTTGGCTACCGTGAGAGTGAGTATCTTGAGTATGAAAAATATAGAAACAAAAGGTTTTTGCAAGTTATGAAGGATTGTTGGGAGTACTATAACGCAAAGCTAACTAAATAGGAGCTAGTTTCAATGTGGAGGAAGTTGCAAATTGGCTATCAAATTCTATTGTTTGTTGCAATTTTGTCGAAAATCTAAATTTTTCAAGGATTTTCTCCAATGTACATTTCTAGCTACTGAAAAATTTAAGTAGCAATGGAAAAAAATTTAGCTAAATTTATTGAACATTGTTGCTCATTGGGTTGTGGTTAGAAAGTGGATCATGTTCAAGTAGTATTAGCACAAGCCTTTGTGTGGGGTGAAAATATTTTTGGGAGGGGGGAGGTCCAATGGGTTTTTTCATTTTGGAAAAGGAGCTAGTTGTTTCTTCAATACTCATGTGATACTTGGGTGATACTTGGTGGTACCTACATGAAAACTAGGTGATATGTTGTTAAATTTTGGCTAATGGTCTTAAAAATACAACAATAATCTTGCTATTTTGGCAAACCCCCCCCAAAAAAAAACTGAAAATATCTTTACAAAAAGTAGTCAACATTTTTTGGCTATACCGAATTGGCAAAAAATGGTGCATGAAAAACACACTAGAGGGCTTTGAACCAAAGAAGAGGAGGCTTTGAAATGACAGGAGCTATAATTGTGGGAAGTTTTGAGTACCTTACTCATAAACCAAGTCACTTCAACCTTAGAACACTAGATTAGTTACTGTAGAAATCATCCTTCTAGATACTATGCGAATCAATGGCTTAAAAAAATCCAAGAGCGCTCATTGGACATCAAACTATTATACTATATCTCTCATTTTCACACAAAATCCTAGAAACCAACATTTGCACTTCTGTCCTATATGAAAAGATTCTTTGTCATCTATTGGATACTTTTAGGCCGATGCATGACTACAAGGTTAACCTATGAAGTCCCTCGGCCTTTTTTCCATCAAATACCACTAAAGAATGCCGCATTTCTATTGCAAAGAGCAAAATTTATTTATTTATTTTGCATTTTTAACCATGGAATCTTGCACTAAACTAGTGTGAGAATGTGTGGAAGAAATTTTAGAAACTTTGTTGGTGTAGATTGAAAGACATTAGATGAAATTTGAGGCCTCTAGAAGGCCATGAGTTATCATATGCTAGGAACTTGGTGAATTGTACTACAACAACATCGCAACCGGCTGACGTGGCCAAGATCCGTCCATGTCATTTTTCAAATTAAAAAAAAAAATCAACTTTTTTTTGCATTCTAAGAACTAAATAATATTTATTTATTTATATTTTTATTGAATTTTTTTCCTTGACAGTCGGCCATTCCCTTGCTACGGGGGGAATAGCAAGGGAACAAGCCTAAAATGGCCTTCTGCAGGCCTCAAATCCCATCTAATGTATATGCATTTGAAGTGAAGAAAATAGATTATTTAGATCTTTGACTAGACTAGTGTAAAAGAAATTTCAGAAACTTTTTTCTTGTAGATTGGAAGATATTTTCATTTAAAGGGAAGAAAACAAATTATTTTGCACCTTGATTGACAAGAGTTTTTGACTTTGAATCTTTTTAGCTTAAAATTTTGGCACTAATAACTTTGGAATCCTAATTTTTTATATTGAAGAACTGAATTGAGGATCTAGGAATCTTCACCTTGTGGACCTTTTTTTATTGGAAAATTATGAAAATTAGAATTCATAAATGAATCTTACAAGTTTTTTTTATTAAAGATGCTTTTAGATTCCCCCCAAAACAAGATTGTCCATAACTTTCATATCACTAATTCAAATGGATTGAATCAAACCTTCCCATGTAGACAAAAATACAATCTACGAAATTATTATTATTATTATTATTTGACCTACTTAAGTAATATGTGGACTTATTGCACCATAACTTTTGCTTCTAGGAATCAACTGAAATAAAAATTACATTCTCGAAATGCTAATGCATTTATCTTTAAAAGTTTCTAAAAATCACGACAAATATTGAGACTATAGGAGCTTGCCCCAGATGAACTTTGTCCCCCAAGGAGACAATGGGACTTTAGGGGTTAATCCTTAAAGGTTCTAAAGCTCCTTTAGAACTTTTAAAAAATTTGGGTAGGATCTCCTACCCAAAGGGTTTTGAATGTTAATTTTTGAGGGTTTTTTTTTCAAAGTTGGAGGGTTGTAATTACAATTGAAAAATCTTTAAAAAAATTGAATCACTGCCCAAAACTGGAAGATATGTTGCTCGAAAGGGGGTGGACAACTTGGGCAGACGGGCTCATTGCGTGACTTTGTTTGAAAGAGTGGAGAGGCAAGGTGGACTTAGGGTTGTTTTTTTGAGCAATACTTCACTTAAAATCGATGATTTTTTCTGAGGAAATATTTGGCAAAATATTCTTGCTTTTAGTGGATGAAATCGCTAATTTGCTATCAAATTTTGGGACAATATTGCTCTATTTTCGATTAATGTACATTATTTTGGATGAATAAATGAAATTTCATTCATATATTATAAATTTCATCCATTTCTATAAATGTAAATAGCTTCATCCATCCAATGATTATTATCGTTTTTTGCACTGCCTAGAATAAATGAAAAAAAACACAATTGGGCAAGTTAGCTGCCTAAAAAAATGGCAAGTAAAGGGTAGACACCTAGGTAGAGGTAGCTGCCCAATGCAAACAAAAGTGAAGGCAATAGCAAATAGGGGCGCTCAATTTTCAAATTGAGTTTGGAAATGGAGATCTTCATCTTTTCAAATCAATTTTTTTTCAACTTGAAGAAGATGGATATCTTATTCCATGTGTTTATGGTTGGGATGAGAAAATTTGAGTGCAAATTTTTATTTTGAAAAAGAGTAGTGTATTTAAGGGGGGTTTGATGATCTTGAGATGTGCTATGGCCTTTTTTTTTCCTTTCAAATTTGGCATACATATATTTAACTTCATAAAGTTTAGTGTTTTATGATTTCCAAAATTCAATTATAGTGGAAATATTTCAATCCTAGATTGGTCAAAGTTGGTTGATCATATTGGGCAAGTCCCAAAACAACTTTTATTCTATTTTCAAGTATTATAATCTTTCAATTAGTGCGCTCAAAGATGCTCAAATTTACACCACACATTCTTGCAATAATCTACTTTAAGATTGTATGTTTTAATATGCTAAGGAAATCCTTAATTTTCAATTTAGGTCTAAGAAACTTAAAATGGCAATTTGGAATTGTTTTTGGCAAAACATAGTAAAAAAGGCTTTAGGGTTTAAAGAAGAAAAAAAAGTGAAAAGAAAAATATAGCATTCCTTCATCACCATTCAAATTTTCTATTCAACGTATTAAATAATGTGTTCTTGCTTTTTTCCCAAGGTCAATCTAGGAGAGAACTTCAAGTTATTGCACTTTGAAAAGAGCTTGTAGGACTATTAAAAGGGAGACAATGAGTTATGCATCCATTCATTTAACAAAATTAAAACAAATGAGCTCTTATTATTCTCTAAAATCCAAACCTTTCCAAAGAAGATGTTGAGAGGAAGCAAATTTTAGGGTCTTATCCCCTAAAGTTTATAAAGTTCATTGTAGAATTTTTGTGATCAAATTTGAGGACTTTGATGGCAATATATTTAAATTTTTGCATGAAGTTTATGGTATCATCTAATTGTCATGCATTACAAGTAATGTTTTGTTTCATGGATTTCTAATATATATAATTGACGAATTGATTTGAATCAAATTGAATTGATTAATATACACACAAAAGCATTGAATCATATAGATATCATTTTATAACCAATTCAGATTTTTTAATTGTGGTGTTTTTTCTTCTAACATCTTATTAGCGAATGTATTTAATAATCAATGAAGTACAGTCTACCATCCAAGACAAACTAAACACTAATGGATTCAATTTTGAATCAATTCAAACAATGATTGATAGAAAAAGAAATACAAAGGTTTAGAGTTGATCATGTAGCTTCAAAACTTGTAATAGAAACAAAATGAAAATATCCCATTGGACTTGTTTTTTACAACTTTGAAAATTCAAAATTACATTCAATATCAATCCTCTTTTAGCATTGGGGTCTCTCTTAGTCCATTTTGAAGATTAAAAGAAAAAGATTGAAGAAAACAAAGAATAAAACTAAATATGACATTAGTTCATTTGTGTTTAACCCCTAAATGTCCAATTTCTAACGAACAATACTTTGAAGTTAAATAACATCCAACTAAATTACTATTTTTAGTACTTCATATTTTTGAGAATTTTTAAGGCTAATTTTAGCATCGAAAGTCCAATTTTGAAAATAAATGATTAGGATTTTTCTATTCAAGATTTTGTGCAAGGGAGTCCATTGTAATCTTGACTTCCTATAGTGTTGAAGGCTCATGAAAGTAAGCTTCAAATACATTAGATCTTGAAGAAAAAATCACATTATAAATTCATTAAAAAAATTATAGAGTAGATTTTGAGGAACCATAAATTGATTGGGGTTATGCATGTTAGACCCTTCAACCTCATTTTTTCGGTGACTAATTTTTTAGCTTTGACATGTAAAAAGAGAGCTTAAAACTATGAAAGATTTTCATAGTTTTAACACCTCATGATCAAACATTCTAATCTTTCAATTCATAAATGATCTTGTTGTGTTTTCTTTTCCTATGTCTTGTTTGAATTTTTATGATTACAATTTAAAAAAAATTTATACAACTTATCAAAAAGTTGACTTTTTGTTCAATTTAGAGCAAATTCCAAAAAGTTCAAGACATGCCGTAGGCATTTAGAAGTTAACGCTCTATTTTATTCAATCTTCCTCTTTCTTTTAGATGATGGATTATTAAAGACTCCAATACCTTACTACTTAGTAATGGCTACAAACTTTGATGTAATTTTGAATTTGCAAGATCGTAACAAACAAAATGAGAAATATTTCACTTTTTTTCTCTTACACCCGCTTTTACAACCTCTAAAATCTATTATTCTATTTAAAGTTGGATAAGAACATTATCAGCTTCCAGCCTATATATCTTTTATTTTAAAACTCAAATATATGATTTGATTATAAACTTAAATATATTAGCTTAGTTTAAAATAGTGGATTGTATTCCATTGATTAGTAAATTTACTTGCTTATAAGAAATATATTTAAAATACAACTTGGAATCTAGAATTGGATGTAAAAGACATCTTAAATATTGGATTACAAGGAACTTGAGAATCGACTTACAACGAAAGAATTCAAATGATTATAGAAGATTTCATATAATGTTGGATTATCATTAAATTTGAAGAAATACATCACAAAGTTTAGCCCCTATGGTTTATCAACAATTATCATGTGGTTATCGTTATTTCATGGGTTCGCACATTAATTACAATTTATCACGTCATTACAATGCATTACTTTGCATCATTACAATGCAATTGCAAATAATGCATTGTAACGATGCAATAACAATACCAAGTAATGCATTGTAATGATGCGATAAATTGTAATTAATGTGCGAACCCATAAAACAACGATAACCACATGATAACTGTTGATAAATTGTAGGGTTTAAACTTTGTGATGTATGATAGATTTATAAATTTTTGTTTGAAAACTGCAATCTTTAATAATGGATGAAGAAGATTTTAAGTATTACTGAAAAGCAGTTTTTTGTAGTTGTTTTTAGATATTACAACATTTGATTTCTAATCAGTATATTAGCATTAGGAAGAGTTTCATTTGAGGGTCATTCAAGAGCTCAACAAATGTGCTAAACTTTTGTATTCACCATTTTGAGTGGAGGAGAAAATGAGAAAGAAAGTTTATCTACTTCATTGAACCAATGATCCATTGCTATGTCAAGAGTTCAACAAACTTGTTGAATTGAGCTCCCCTATTGTGACTCCCTCCAATTAAAATTGTCAATACATAATTTAAATTTAAAAAATTTAAAATTTGTACTAATTTTTTTCAATAAAAAATTGCTTTGCATTAAATGTCATAATAAATTTCATGAAACTTCCCTTCTTGAAGACCAAAATTAATTCAAATTTCTAAAAATGTGAACATAAGCTATTAAATGCAACTTTGAAAAAGAATGTAAAGATGCATTTAAACAAAAAGGAGTAAACTATAACCTTTAGGTCACATCTATATTTTTGGATCTACTATTGGAAAAATCAATAATTACTTATCAATAAAAAATTTAACCAATAATTGAAAATTTATTCTAAAATAATTTAATTGTGATTCAAATATTTTGATCTTTAAAATAGTATTTTTTTAATTATGGTATTATATATAATTTAGAATTATAGTAATCTTCTAAATATTTTTTATGATAATTTTTTGAAGTCAATTATTGAAGGTCCATTTTCAAATTAGAAACTTGAATTTTAAAGTAAAATATACCTGTGTACTTGAAGTTTTGAATATTTACAGAATAGAGCTTTGAATATCTAAAACCTTGTAAATGTTAGAAGATTAGCACAAGAACCTTCAAAGATTTGTATGAATGAACAAAAATTGTGTATATATAAAATGTGTTTGCAGTCATTCATTGCTCAAAACTAAATAATTTTTTGATGAGGGGTTAATAAATTCTTTATGGAGCAAAACTTGAGTATATTGTACTACCTCTGTCCTAGAATGATCTTCCCATTGGATAAAAATGTTATGGATTAAGACTAAATATAACATTTTGAAAAGCAATTTTATAGTACAAGTAGAGTTTGGTGCACTCCTACCAAACTAGAAACTTTGAGTTTCAGAGCCCTTTTCAAAGTGTAGTCTTGGAATATTGAAAAGTAGATTTGGGGGGGCATTTTCAAGAGCATTAGTAGTCAATTAATTGTTCACTAAGAAGTCATCATTTGATAGGCATCTGGTATATGCCCAAGACTAAGTGTGGCCTTTTGTTTCACTTCCCAAAGCTTCATCCCCTTCAATTGGCCAATATTCAAAGAGATGCAAAAATAAGAATGAACAACATTGATTGACCCCTTTAGTCATTTTATTTGTCTTTTATTGATGATTACATGGATGGAGGGGGAACAACTATTTGGAGTTGTTTTGCCAATCCCAAACAGCAATCAAATTCAAATGTGATGAATTTGCAATGTTACAAAGTGCAACAAGGAGATCATTTTGGGACAAAAAAATTAAGGCCATCTAGAAGATCATTTTGGGACAAAGGGAGTATATGACAAGAGTCTTTAATTTAATTGAAGTTTGTATAGAAAAACAAAGGTGCCAAGAATAATGTTTAAAAATTAAACTTCAATAAAATGTTATTTGTTACATAGAACTTTATTAAATCAATTTAGAAGTATTTAACTATGGAAAGTTTATTGAAGATGTATTTGATTTCCATTATAGAATTTGAATTTTTTTGTGATTCACTACAATTTAATTCTACATTATTTGATGAAAAAAATGACAATTAATTATTAAAATACTATTGTTTCATTGATAAACTGGCCTATAGATAGAGATGGTTTATTTATTAGCTTAAATTGGGTTTGTTGTCAGGTTTCAAGTGTCCGTGAGGTCATTTTTCACTCACACTTATGACAATTTGTAAAGCGTGATGACCAAAGCTATAGAATAGTGAAGCCATCTTTTTAAGCTCCATAATTTTGAAGCCATATGACTATTTTGAGTTTTGTCTGCTTTTTAGTGTATCAATTTATCCATAATGCATTAGGTAGCTAGCCATTTGAACTTTATTAATTTCAACAAGGATGCTTGAGTTCACCAACCAACTTCCATTTTGAAGAAGTTGAAATTTCGAATGTTACGAGCCTTGTCGTCTCACTTTCTTATCATAGAATTGGGTTTATATGATAAATTGCAATAAATTGCATACTCATAGACTAGTTGCACCCATATAGATTTAAAATTTTAATTAGATCCAACATTAGTTGTACAAGTCAAAATATTTATGGTTAATTTTGGAAGATGAAAACAAAAGTCATTTCCAATTTCACCATCTTTCTTCACTACCAACTCATAAAAATGTGTGCAATGGAAAATTTAGTGAACTAAGTTAAATTGTTCTTAATCAAATCAAGCATTGGATGTGCACAAGAAAGAATGTCAAGGCTAGAAAATGATAAAAAGGTTGAAAGTTTTATTGCTCTTAATGTAATGGAAATAACTTTGAGTGCACAACAATTCTTATTTTCAAGTTTCAAGTATTATGTTCCATAAAATCTCCATTGTGTACAAAAATAGGATTTTGTAAGCTTATTTGTTATGCACAATAGTATAAAGTTGTACTTAAACATAATTATGTAGTCAAATGTGATAGAGTACAAATTTAAAATACTAATATACAAGTGAAAATATTTAGCCCAAAAGGACCTTTCAGACTTGCTATAAATTAATTTTGTTGTCAACCCCACTGATTCCATTTACTAAAAGTTGCACCCAAAAATTTGCTTTCAAGATTCCTTTTCAATTCAAAATTCAAATACATTGACTGATCAAATTTTTATTTTTGGATTATCTTCACTACCCCACAAGATTTAGTTGAGAATCCTTTATACTATAGAATATAGGTATCCATTCAAGTTTTTTGGTGAGTATATTGAAAAATGTATACTTATAATGCTTTTTTTGAAAAAAAGTCAACTATTTTTCACTTTTTAAGTCCCTTAAGTTTAAATTTTCAGATTTTTATTGCTAGTTTTCATAATCAAAATTCTTAAAGGATGGGAATTAAGCCACTTTATGATAATTGCTATTGAGACCCACACAACAAGGCATGAAGACAACGATGAGCAAAGGTTAAACTACTTGAGTCCATTTGCTTGTAAATCCCCATTTTTTTTGTCAAATAAGATAGTAACATCCATAACCATTAATTTAAGGTTTTTGGACATGATGCCTACTAATACACATCCAACAAATTATTGAACCCTACTAACAGCAAGAGAAACATAATTCTTGAGCACTTTCAAATGTATTATTTGAACAATATGAGAATAAGTTGTGAATTTTAAAGAGCTGACTTATATTCACCTAATACCAACACTAGGGTCTGATATTCAAAATGTAGTACATCCTTGTAATCACATCTATTCACTTCCTAAGATTTTCCAAGATTTTAGGATTTTTCAAGATTTTAGTTGCGACGATTATGGATAGAGTGACGGTTATGGGTGATGCTACCTTAAGTGTTTATTGAAGTGTCGCCAATATGACATCGAAAATGGCTCCAAAACATGCCTTATAATCAACAACCGCGCCAACTCATACAAGGAAACGAAATGGCCCGAAACCACTCAATCCAGTGAATGTGAACAGGGCACACCATCCATCACGACACGTGCCGCCCTCTGTCTTGCCCAATCAATTTCCACGTGGCACCCCTTGTCTGCCTGCCTCTCCAAGCAAACCCTCCGCATCGCAACGAAGCCAAATAGTTCTCCACTTCGATCCAGCTCTTGACGATCCGCTTCGCGAAGGTGGGTTTGTGATCTCGCACCAGATCGGGTGACCTGCATTCTGTAGTTCTTGCAATTTGAGCTTGTTTGTGAGTTTCGGATTTCAAGCTCGTGAAGCTTTTCGCGTGCTTTGGCTCAACCCTTAAAGACCACTATAGTGTTTTTTCAGGGTACATTGACGATCACTTCGTTTTGCATCCCTGCTTCGTGTAGAGAATAGTTCAGATACAAGGAGATCCGAGGTTTTACGGACTTTTAGATTAGATTTTCTTATTCTGTAAGTAATCCGCTTAGAGTGTTGTTTTTGTGTGCAAGTTTGAAATGATTAGGGTTTAGCTGATACCAATCAAGGTGGGAGGTCAAGCTCGTCAAATCTATGCGTGGTTTGGCTTAACCCTTAAATGTCCACAATGACTTTTTCCAGGGTACATTGGGGATCGCTTTTGTGTATGACTTCTACTTTTGGCATCCCCTTCTTCTTGTAGAAATAAGTGTTCAGAAGTAAGGAGATCGGAGATTTTAAGGATTTTCAGAGTATCATTCGTTACCCTATAATCAATCCGCTTGTAGTGTTGCTTTGTGTGCAAATTTGAAACGGTTAGGGGTTAGCAGATACCAATCAATTTTTCACTTCTGAATGTGTTTTTGAGTTGGGAGGTCAAGCACGTCAGCTTTTTGTGTGCTCTTGCTTATATTTGAATGGCCACAATAACTTCTTTCAGGGTACATTGGGGATCCCTTTGTGTATGCCTTCTCCTTTTTGCCTCCCCTAGAAGTAAATGTTTAGACGCAAGGTGAGCGGAGTTTTTAGGGACTTCCGAGTAGCCCTACAATATTGAGAAGTAACCCTATAACCTGTGATCTCCTTGTTTCTGAATATTGTAGGGATTTTCAGAATCCGCTGCTAGTGTTGCTTTCTGTACAAGTTTGAAGTGGTTAGGGTTTAGGAGGTACCTTCACTTCTGAATGCATTCTTATTAATCAATATTCAGAAACAAGGAGAGCACAGGCTTTAGGGGTTTTAGGTTTCAGGGTAGCGTTTCTTACACTGGAAGGTGTGGTGGAAACGATTTGTTAGAGTGACGTTTTTAATTTTTGATTTTTTTATTGAACAGGAGGAATCCATCAAATTTTGAAGACGCAAGTTTTATCTAGCAAATCGGTTAGCTGAAATCAGAATGGGGCACAATGATGCTTCAATGGAGGAGAAATTGCAGAGGATGTGGGCAGAGGAAGGGGAGAATGTAGGGGTGCCGCAGAACGTGCGAAGGCTCCTCAATTCAGCGTTTACGAAAGTGCCGGTGTCGTCCTTTCCCGAGCTTCCTTGCGGCAAAGGTATGTACATTCAATACGTAGATGATCTATTTGCGTCACTTGCAAGCATTTCAACTAATATGGAGGACTGTGCTTTCACTGGGAGCTCACTTTGAGTACAAGAGCCAAAATCTCTTGAGTTCTAATTCTTCTCAATGTAAGAATTTCTTATGCACTGGGAGGTTGTAGGCCACTGTTGAAGGGACAGTAGACAATCCCGTTTCCATTCTAAGTCAAGTGGCTAAGTCACCACTCTATCAAATACCAGGAGCTGGAAGGATTTGATAGATTGATAGAGTGACTTTGATCAGTGTCTAAGTCATCCTTCCAGCCAAGTCATGCTTACACCGCCCAAGTGTATAGGAAGATATAAATTGCTGCCGGTATAGGAGATGGGATCAGGTCATTAACGGTCTTAGTATCTCTACCTAATACTGACAACACTAAGAGGACAAGCTTTGTTCTTTTGATCTCTCCGAGTCTTACTTACAACCAGTGAATTGATTTATTTTCTTGCAGTGTTGGAGATTTCAGGCGATGCATCGGTGTCAGATGCTGTACATCTGCTTGCAGAGAACAACATTTTTTCCGCTCCCGTAAAGAACCCGCGTGCACGTTCTAGCGATCCATGGTCTGTGCAATACATTGGCATTGTGGATTATGCTTCTATTATTCTGTGGGTGCTTGAGCAGGCGGAGCTGGCTGCAGCTGCGATTACCACTGGATCGGCCACAGCTGCGGGCATGGGAGCTGGAGCATTGGGTGCACTAGGAGCCCTTGTGCTTGGGTTAACTGGTCCTATTGCAATGGCTGGTGTTGCCACTGTTGCCGTTGGGGCTGCACTTGCAGGTATATATGCTCTCTCTCTTGTGTTCTATTCTGTATACCGTACCTTGTTTCTTATGATGGTTCTTTCAGTCTTTTTATTCATTGTCCTGAGTAGGTCACTGTGTCTGACTGTAGGTGGTGTAGCAGCCGAGAGAGGAGCCAAGGATGCATCCTCTGCTGTGGATAGCCTTGGTGAAGACTTTTACAAGCTTATTCTTGAGAATGAGCCTTTTAAATCCACCAAAGTGAGTGAATACTTTGTGTCTAACTACCTTTTCATTGAGCTTTTTATGCTTTTTTGCCAAGATGATGAAGGACATTTATGATATCGAGGACTCAAATGATTGACAACGTTCGTTGAATGTGCGCAGGTTGAAGAGATCACAACGTTTTATAGATGGGCTCCGTTTCTGCCAGTTCAGCACGATGATTCTATGCTTACTGTGCTCCTGTTGCTCACTAAATTCCGACTGCGTAGCATTCCAGTTGTAGACATTGACAAGGGCGTTGTTCAGAATATGATCTCGCAGTCATCAGTTGTCAAAGGGCTCGCTCAATGTCAAGGTCGCGATTGGTTCGATAATCTTGCAGCCAAATCTGTACATCAAGTCGGCCTTCCTGTGATGCTGCCTAATCAGGTATTGCAAGCAAGCAAGCATTGGTTGGATCATTTTTCTTTGTGATATTTGAAATTTAAGCACTGTATGCTTAGAAAAGATTCTTGGGATGTTTTAGGGTACTGAGTTATTTTACTGGGGGACATGTAGGTGGTGTCTGTAGATGCAAGCAAGTTGGTGTTGGAGGCCTTTAAATTAATGAAGGAGAAAGGTATTGGAGGCCTTCCAGTCGTGGCTGGTCCGGATAGTCACCTTGTAGGAAGCATCAGTGTTCGCGATGTTCGGTTCCTATTGCTGAAGTCTCATCTTTTTGCAAGACGCAGGTGAGTGTCTAGCTCTTGAACGACCCAAGCTTGCCCTCACTTTTTTTTAGCAGTTTGGAGTGGGTTACATGGGCAACTTTTTTCGGTCCCATTTTTTCAGTTTATAGACGATCACATGCAATATTCTTCGTTGATTCCGGTGATGTATGATCTGACCCTATCTTTTAACAGTATGATCAATCGAATACACTATTTTCAAACCATGAATCCTTGGTTCTTTAGGGGACTGGAATCAAGTCCAGTTACATGTAATTGATTAACTGGGATTCGTTTCTTGCGTCTGTTCGAAAACCAACATTTTGCAGTGTCTGACTGTGCATTACATTTGGTTGGCAGCCACTTGACCGTGCTGGAGTTCATGCAAACAGTTGCAGAGGTGGAGGCTCAAATTGGCACATCACCCCCGGTGACATGTGCCAAGACGGATTCACTAGGCAAGGTGATCGACACTTTGGCAAGCAAGAATCTGTACCGCATTTACGTCGTCGATGAGACGACTCGATTGATGGGAGTGATAACCCTGCGAGACATCATTGGTTGCTTTGTGTCCGAGCCTCCAGGGTTCTTCGATGGCTATTTTGGCGGTGCTTTCAAGGAAGCCTTCCTTGAAAAGGCGTCGGAGTGAGCATGGAAGCAGTGGTGATGCTTTCTGCCATTTTGTAAGGGTTCAAATTTCAAAGAGTAGGGAGACATTTTATTATCTCTGAGGAAGGTAGGTCTGTCAGAGACCCTCTCCTCACAAAGTAGTGTAAAAAAACTGTAAAGCGTGGCCTTGGGTGTGCACTGGATCTTTGCTCTGATGTCAGAATGAAAGAGACCCAAGTACTTCTTATTTGTTCATCCATTCTTTCGGACTGGGATTCGGTTTTCTATTCGGTTGCTGTTGTTGCATTGTAGCTGTTTTGATTTAGGTGCACCAGGTAGAGGTAAGGAATAATTATGAAGTCGTGTAGACAGGCTGGTTTGTTGTTGTAGTTTGCTGATGACATGCATACTTGTTAGCCCTGGAAGGACTGGCCCATGACCACTGAAGCCCGCTCACTCTGTTTGCTGCCATTTTGTTTATTGTCATTTTTCAACTAGGTATGAAAGAAAAATTTTATACTACAAGAGATTGTTTATTTTTCAAAGATGAAATCATATGTCTACTATAAGTCAAAATTTTCAAATTTTTTTCGGAAAATTTGAAATTACTGTGAATTTTTTGAGAAAAAATTGAAAATCCATATCAAATATCAAATTTGCTTGAAAAATGTGAAAGTTTCACCATAAATGAATATTATTGTTTATAACATCATTGTGTATAACCTAAAGTTATATCCACTCTAAAATAATTAGAAAATCAACAAAGCATGGTTATAGGCCCAAAGTTCTTATTGTTGTCAATTATTAAGCATCTTTTTTTCAATAATATCATAATGAGGGAATTTGTAATATTATTTATTGAAAATGTACTTAAGCAACTTCCACTATTTTTTTCTATCTTACAACCTTAGGTGAAGTCATCTATAAAATGTTTTGCATCCTTAGCATAGTTTTTAGGTTTAACTACACAATGCATGTATTATTCAACTATATATGCTTAATGTTGTCACTATTGATGTTCATAGTATTTAGACCTAGAAATTGTAGGAGTTGATGAATGTAAGTGGGGTGAGTAAAAAAAAAAGACAATCATATTTCTACCTTGATAGATCTAAGCATTAACCCCTAATTAATCCTTAATTAATCCCTAAATGCCTAAGATCTTTTTTTAACTTCTAGGAATTTGTTCTAAATTAAACAAAAAGTCAACAAAGTTTGAACAAAAAAATTAGTTGTCATTTGAAAGAAAATCAATTTCAAAGTTAGCCATGTCTAAAACTCAATTTTATCAACCTGATTTGAAAAAATTATCATTGTCAACATCATCAAAAAGATGCCAATTTTAGGAAGCTTAGAGTAATTTTTGGTAATTTTCAACTTTTTGACGATATTGACAATGATAATTTTTATTTAATTTATTTTTTGGATCAATTATGTACATGATGAACTCCAATCTTTGAACAAATAAATTGAACTTAAAAAAGCATTAAATGGCTATGAAATATAAATTAAATACATTGCTCAATTCAACAAATGTTTCAAATGCAAGGGCATTAAGATGTAAAAATGATTCATATTGCAACTTATACTCTTTTTACAATGGCTAATGCTATCCCATGCTCTCAATTCCAAAAGAAAATTCAAATATTGTAAGAACCAATATTATTTGCATGTTTGTCAAACTATTGATATTTTAAATTCTATAAATGTTAATTTCCTTCAATTTTTGTGTACAACAATCTGAACTGATGTATACCAACATGCCAAGGTACAAAAAGCTTTTGGGGTTCTAAGAAAAAATTGGGAAAAGATAAAGTAATTTCAAATCGGGTTGAATAAAATTGAGTTTTATACATGGCTAACTTTGAAAATGATTTTCTTTCAAATCACAACTAATTTTCTCTTCAAACTTCCACAGTAACATGTAGCATGTTGCACACTACAATTTCTGTACATCAACCTTTAGACTTTGTTCATTGATGCTTATGGTATGGTTGTTTGAATGAAAACGTTTTAGCTTGGTACTTTGTTGTACTTAGTTTTATTAGTCATTGTAGGAAAAGAAAACACACTGACAATATCACTAATGGATTGAAAGATTATAATATTTGATCTTGAGGGTGTTAAATCTACAAAAGCAACTTTTGAAGTCTTTCAATCCTCTTTTCACATGTCAAATTTTAAAAATTAGTCACCACAAAAATACGAGGATAAAGGGCCTAACATGCATAATCCCAATCAAATTATGGCTTCTCAAAATCTACTCTACAATTCTTTTAAATGAATTTCTAATGTAATTTTTTCTCCAAGATCTAGTGTATTTGAGACTCATTTCCAAGATCCCTCAACACTATGGAAAGTCAAGATTGCAATGGATATCCTTGCACAAAATCTTGAATAGAAAAATCATAATCAATCATTTTCAAAATCGGTTTTTTATGCTATAACTAGACTTAAAATAGATTTTTTCAAAAATATGAACTACTAAAAATATCAAGTTGATTAGATTTTATTTAAATTAAAATATTATTGACACCAAAATTTGGTGCCTTGGGCATTAGGGGTTAAATGAATCTCCATTCTAGAATGTTTGAAATTGAAACTGTGACATTCACATTATGCAGGGATTTGAAAAATGTATCAATTGAGATTTGATCTCTTTTAGTTATTACAAGTATCTAAAAAGCAACACAAAGTGGTACATTAACCCTTAATTTTTAAAGGCCTAACAAAAACATAAATATGCAATAAGCTATTTGTTATACACCATTTTTGAAGTTTGCATCAAATATAGAAGACATTAAACATCATCATTAGAGATTGTTTATAAAATAAAAGTTTGAAAATATATATAGCTTTTAAAAATCAATTTTGGAGCATTTATCTTTAAAAATTCACCAAAACTATTACTCTATTTTTAGAATTGAGTCATTTTTTATTGCCTAAGATTTACATCAATTTCTTAAACTTGAGGTGAAAGTGAAAAGACAATATTTAACTAGGCACTAATTGATTTTCATTTTTTAAACTTCTATGATTCATTTTGTGTAACTTTTAGTTTAGGTCATAGACATTTGACTTCATTTCCTACAAGATATCTTATTCCTCTCCTTAGAAGAAGAGAAGCAAGAACAAATCAATCTATCTTATCAAAAAATAATAGAAAAGAAAGATAATATTGATTACAAGCAATAGGATTATTGCCATGCTTATTAGGATGAAGCTTTGGAGCCCACTTGTAATACAACTTCTGAATGAGATGAGATTGGCAAGAGATTTAGAATTGTGATGCACTCGCTAGAGGTAAGATTGGAGGCTCTAAAATTGCATAGGCATTTTCAATTGTCCTTAAAAATGGAGCAAAAATAGTGTACATGGTCCTTGAAAAGGAGTAGATTTTAAAAGGTGATTTCAATTGATTCCAAGAGCATGGTTTTAGGACCATTAGTAGTCAATAGGGGTTGCAAGTATGTGCGGTTTATAACTTATGAAAACATTATTGAACAACTCAACAACCTAGACAGAAAATACAAATGACAATGGTGAAACTAAATAAAGAATAGGAAAGGTCATAAATGAAATTGCAAGGTCAATCTTTCTTTGCCACTAGGCAATTGAGAAAATGATTACAAAAGCAAGTGCAGTCAATTAGAGGGCATGCTCTATGTTTAGCACTCTCTATGAGTTTTCCAAAACTCCCACATGAATATGCTAAGCCTCGTTTCAATCAATTGTTGAATTCATTTGTTGCATTCTAAGACATAGTCCAATTCACGATTGATGTAGCCAATGTGCAACTATAGTGCCTACAGACTTGTCTCTTTGAAAAATCACAATTTATTTGATGTTATTAAGAAAATTACCGAAAAAAAGGATTTCAATTGCTTTCCATTTCTCTACGTACACAAAAAAATTGGAAAGGTTTGGATGTATAAATTTGTATTTAAATGGGGTTTTCTCTTTAGATGAGCGATTTTTGAGTGTCTTCTTATAGTGGGATGGACTTGACAAATTTGTATTTAAATGGTTTTTTCTCTTTAGATGAGCGATTTTTTAGTGTCTTCTTATAGTGGGATGGACCTGACAAATTTGTATTTAAATGGTTTTTTCTCTTTAGATGAGCGATTTTTGAGTGTCTTCTTATAGTAAGATGGACCTGACAGCTTCCTTAGGGCAATAGATAAGAGTGTGATTTAGGCTCTATTACAGTTGCAAGTATTGTTTTTAGGTAGAAAGGATGCACTCCAAGATAAAGGAGTGTTTTAAGTATAATCCTAGTAGTATAGTCTTATAATTTATAACTTTTTAGAAGATATTTAGGAGAAATTTACTAGAAATACACAATAGCAAATTGTTGCCTCTTCCGAGTATGTTTGCCTACCATTACTGAAGCTACTAGCTATGCCATAGTCACGGTACTCATCGCTGCATACTTTCGTTCATAGCATATAGTAAAGACCATTGCTACATCAATATAACTCTGCCTAAGGCAAACGAGTTGTCAAAATAAGCAATTGGCAGCAATTCAACACAGTTGGAGGCACATATTTGTAGTATTTGCAATTGAAAATCATGAACTACAAGAAAAAATTAAATTTTTTGGATAAGACATGTTGAGGGAGCATGTCTGATCCAATTTTTTTTTCCTAGTAAGCCCAAATGATATAGATTTTCGCTGGCAACAGCTGAGGGAGCGTCAGGGGAATGCAGGGACACATCACAAAATGTCATCAAACTCTGGCGAAATATTTCTGTAGATTTTCAGGCTTTTCCATACTAATAATTACATTGTTTATTTCCGCCATTAGGCTTTTTTTTTTCACCAGCTCAGGAAACATTGTTTACCTCTGCTTGGGAACTGTCAATCAAGTCCTGCAACTCTGCATGATCGACATGTATCGAAGCTCGATATAAGCTTAGAGTCAGCTTTTGGAACAGCATTGTTTGAAAAGTTTACAAATTAAACAACGGATTGTCCGGTCATTAACCAGATTCAAAGTATTTCCTATCACAGAACCACAATACAAACACACTCGACACAAATCTGTAGTCGATTTGAACGAATCCAGCATTGAAACAAAGATTACAACACCAGGTGTTCCAAATGTTAGAGTACCATAATAATATGGGTCCATGTCCAAATAATCTTGCAACTCTAATATAAGTTACCTAGTCTACAATCAAGAACCAAACCAAAAGATTGAGCATAAAAATTCAATACGATAAATGAAATGAAATGATGTGCTTGCAAGTACAACCTCTCCTGTCAACGAGGCTAGTCATTAACCAACAAAATTCAGAATCACTTACAAAGCTCCCACAATAGATAGAAAAAAACGAAACACTTATGACTCAATTAACAAAATGATCAAAGGCATCCTTAGTAGTACACTGCTACGAATGACCTCAAAAAGCAGGTCTGTCATAGACTTGAAGCTCTAATCAACAGATGAAACCTTGAACCTATATTGATCTCTCTAAAGGATTGTATATATCACGGCAAACTTCATCGTCATCTCTACTCTGTACAGAGGTTTGTATAGGGTTTGTAACTCCTCACGGATCCCAATAGGTCCACAAAGCCTAGGTAGTTGCGCTAATTCACATTGGTCTTTCAGCCACAGTTTCAAACTCTTAAAAAAAGGGTTGAGTGATATCATACAAGCCGGGAACATTCTACCGACGCTGGAAATTGAGGAACTTGATGGCAAAGATGAAGATACCCGCAAAAAAGAGCATCCAGAGAAACAGAACGGGCCCAACAGCTGCAAGGAAGTCATGCCGGAATCCGAAGTGTTGACGAAGATACGCCTTCACAGTGGTTGGGGCTAAGTCGCCAACGACGGTCAATTCAGTATTCAAATCGCCAAATTGGGAAGCCACCAGTCCGTATATGGTCCAGGCCAGAGGACAGAACCAGTAGTACCAGATCCACCACGGAGGAATGTCCTGAAACACACGGCGATAGTATGAGCATTATAACAATCTTGAAAGGAGAAGCGAATACCTTGAGCCAAAAAAGGACGAATGAAGACATCCAAGATGTTTTAATTCTCTTAACATCTCCATTCTTTGCGCAAAACCTCACATTAAATAAAAGTGTTCATACTCGGCCAACTATTAAAAGGCAAGTGTAGTTACTGGACAATTAAAAGGGATGAGTAGTCTATCCTAACCCTAAAACCCTAAGCCCATAAACTTGCTCTACGATGATATGGACTAGGCCACTTTCAGCACCAGATTGAAAGTCTCTTTCTCACACGCCGCAATTTATACTTTCGATTAACAATTTCTCACATTAAATGACGTTACTCAGCCAACTATTAAAGACAATTGAAGTGACTACCAGTCATAATGGAGCTACAATAAAATGTATGATTAGTAAAAATTGGTCTGTTATGTTCTGGAGTAGACCACCTTTAGTACCACAAACTGTGGTACTAAAGGTGGTCTACTCCAGAATATAACAGACCAATTTTTCAACCCACATGGTTGAAACAATTGAAAGTTTGTGAAGACTCCTTCTCATATAAATTTTTGATTACGACTTCTGTGGATTAATAGAGTTATCCTTAGAAAGTTCAGCAGATTTCATACTCGTGATTGAACCACTACAAAACGGATAACCAAAACCTATTCACAGCATTTGAAAATTTTAACTTCAACCCTAACTTTCTTACTGAAAGAAGACCACTTTGAACGAGATTTTGTATAAATCTACGATCTGTAAATGGGTTGACAAGGGGTGTTGTGCTTACCGGTCGTGGAATCAAGAATCCGGTGAAGAGATTGAAGAGCGTGTAGAAGAAAGCGCTCACAATAGAGGCCAGTATGAAGTTGGGAGTGATGGCCACCATCATCATGCCGTAGAATGTGTAGATGAGCAAGCTGATGAATAAGATGTAAAAGTACCAGAAGAACTTCGCTGCAGTCCATTGAAACTGCAGCATGGCGTATGTGATGAGCCCATACGCGGTGGCTTGCACAAACACATATGGAAACTCTATAAGCACCTGTTTCATGGACAACATTTTCTCATGTTAGATTGTCATTTCATGTTGCCAAGGAACCCCATGAATTGAATAAAATAAGGTACTTTAAAACCAAACGGGCAGAGGAACCCATGGTGGACATTCTAGGGCAGAAATGCATGTCCATTGCACAGAACCTCTGTTGAAAGAAAAATCAAGCAATAGAAATTAGGCATATATTTATAACCTACGATGATAGCCCATGGTTACATCTATCCATTTTAGAACCTCTATTGGTTTTATAACTTCCTACCTCAGAAAAAAATAGGTCAAGAATTGGATTCTCTGCAACTGGTACCAAAGTGAGAAAGAATAGGCATTACCTGTGCCAATGCGTACGGTATAGCCGAGTACATTCCAGCCGCCTTCTCTCTGTAGTGGACGGTTCGTTCAATGCTAACCATCGCCTGCACTGTGCCCGAGTTGTTGAAACAGATGAAGAGGACCGAACCATACAACGAACCCATAGTGATAATCAAATCCGAAGATGTGGAACTGTCACATGGAAGCACACAAGTCATGAGAACAAGGCTCGTCATCCATCTCACCTTTGAAGGGAGACAAAAAAACCCTCAGTAAAAAGCATCACTAAGGAAAAGAAATGGAGGAAAGCACATGATCACATTGTCAGTTCAATAGTAGAAACCAACGCCCAGAAGTTGAGCTTCAAAACCAAATCGAATCAACATTGCAATTCTAATGCAATTTCAAGCAATTTTAATGTGGCTAGATCTTCAAAAACTCCTCAAGGATGAGTTTTCTACTAGGGGTTATTTAGTAGGAGAATACAAGATAACTCGCTTTACTCTTCTGCAATGTCATGATTGCACACACTCGAACCTCCTTTAATCTTACCAAAATAGGGACTCAATAATTTCACAGGAACATAGTTCGAATGTAGGATAAGTGTGTTACAGTCATGGCAATGATAAGGGTGGCAAGCGTGCAGGATATTCTAGAATGTCATTTAGAGAAGGTCAGAAGAAGGAGAGTTTCTTTAAGTGTAGAACTTACTATTTTCTCCCAACACCCCAGAAGATGCTTCCACAAATAAGTGCTGTGGCGAGTGTGAAGCATCCTCGAACAAGATTGTAATCTGGGCTCCTCCAATACGTCAAGTTTTGCTTCCAGAGGATGCACATAAGCTGCTGAATAAAGTTCAGAGGGAACTTTGTAGGAAAGCTCAGATCGTTACTGCCGGGGGCTGGTACACGCAGTTCGTTCACAAGGTTCTTGTTATGTCTGTGCAAAAAGAAACACTTGCCACGTTAATATTCGAAGTCAAACAAGAGCAGAACTCAGTTCTGTAGCTGTGTAAATAGCCATCCTTGGCAACCAGCATGATTGCGTGGATTCACACAGGGTTGCAAGTTTCGTACTGGTAAAGCGACGACTTCAAATAAATGTCTGCAAAGTCAACACCAAGTTGTATCTCTTCTTCATTGTTGGACACCTCCAACATCCATGTTGCAGGGTTGTACCCATCTGTGATTTTTGTAACTCCAGGTACCGCCTTCACAAGAACACACAACCTCAGTTCAGCAAGTAGCTGTTGCAGAGGCTTGAGCTTACTTTGGTGTTCTTCACTCATGAACGTGGCGTCATAACTATGCCAAATTCTTTTTAAATGCACTTATTTTTCGCTTAATTATCCCATTCCACCCAAACAAAATCTAATATTACAACCATTATCGTTTTAACATAGCAATTAAAGATAAAGGGGGTAGATAGCTGAATATCATTGAAGCGCAAAAACTCCATGATATGAATTCATACTTAATGCACAGTTTCAAAGTCACGCGCACTTAGACAATAGCAGACACTGACTCCAATCTACCTGTTATCCTTCCAGCTCGTTATTCCATCGTTCAATTTCTTAGAATCACGTGATATGTACAGTGAAGAGGAGTACCTCAAAATATTCAACCAATTTATGGGAGTGGCGACCCAATTCGCCTGCATAGATGACCTGACCTCCTCGCTTCAACAACAGAAGCTGCGTTGAGCAAGAGACAACGTAAGAAACAAGCCTTCGGAAACTAAAACTGGCAAAGCTGAACCCAGATAACAACAATCAGCAACCCGACTACAAAATATAACAAATTTTCAAATACATTAGAAGGAATTTGACTAGACACCTAGCTTCCAAGACTCGTCATTCCCAGTATCCAGTGGTGCACAACCCCTAGAGAATTGCACTTTTGCATTGAGACAGGAATACTCCGCCACGAAAAGTACAGTGCTGATACTGGCTCTAAAACAAAGTTGGCCAACTATTTCAGAGCTGGATGGAATACAGGGGACCAAATCTGCGAAGAATTCTTCGATGGAAATACGTTGTTCACTAATAGTTAAGCGGTTTAGGGTTTAGGGTTTAGGGTTTACCTCGTCAAAGGCTTCAAAGATGTCAATGCTGGGCTGGTGAATGGTGCACACCACAGTTCGTCCTGTATTGACAGTGTTCCGAACAGTCCGCATCACAATGGCAGCGGCTCGTGCATCAAGCCCACTTGTGGGCTCATCCATGAAAATGATGGAAGGGTTGGCAACCAACTCCACTGCAATCGTCAACCGTTTCCTCTGCTCCGTAGACAACCCTGTGATGCCTGGCAGACCTACAAGGGCATTCTCCAGGGGCTTCAGTTCCACCAACTCCAACACTTCTTCCACGAAAGCCTGCAAAATCGGTAAAAATATGTCAGGCTCAATTGCGTACAAGTACATTTAAGCCTTGACCAAATGAACTGTCTTCCTATATGAATTTTCATCTTCATTAGTTGCGAATCCATCCACTAGGTATTCTAGAAAATCGAGCAGGGTTACAATTGGCAAGGTTCACACTTCACACTAGAAACTGCCTGGAATGACATTACCATTAGTAGGGTTTAACTCGGCTAGATTTTCCAGAAACTTCGGGAAGATGATGCAGAGGATCTACCAGTGATCATCGACTATAGTTCTCCAAAAGATGTCATTAGTAGAAAAGGTATTTTAGAAAACTAAGCAACGTTAAACCCTGCCGATTGCAATGCGGTAAGATTTTCTATTGAGCTTTTCTGTAAGGAGATGTGTTACATAGAACACTTGCTTGTAATTTCAACACAATTTCTTGGTTTCCTTTCTTACCTTTTTACTCTCAGCATCGATTGAAGATGAAAGACGAAGCCACGCAGAATAAAGGAGAGACTCGCGCACTGTCACTTGAGGAGAATGAATGTCAGTCTGCTCGCAGTAGCCCGAGATTCGGGCAAACGTCTCTTGGACCTTCGGATATCCAGAAATTCGGATATCGCCTTCTATATATCCACCCGTCTTGCGTCCAGCCAGAACATCCATAAGCGTCGTCTTACTGCCACCACAATTTTCAAGCACCCCCAACGTAAGCAGAGACTAGAGTTATGTCCTTTAAATATGTCGAAGTGGGGGTGCTTATCTGGTGTCAATAATAAAGTAGGGATCAGTGTAAAATTGTCCAGCAATTTGGTGACCCTGATTGAATCTGCGGGTGTTGGAAACCCATTTTTGGTAATAGAGTTGAGAACTGTATGAGTTGAAGGATAACTCAAATGACTCTCTAAGTTTCATCACCCATGCCGTCCATGACCTGTGATCTCTGTTCTGGATGATCAGAAGTACAAAGAGCTGGGTGCAGCAAAATATAATATAAGAAAATAATACGAAGGGCAACGGCGTCATAAGTATTATTACCCGGCTCCACTGACTCCCACTAAAGCCGTCAGCACTCCCGGTCGAAATGCACCAGTGATTTTATTCAGTAGCTGAAGCCTGGTCTCTGTTACTTCAGCTGACTTCATTTCCTACAATATCAAACATATGAAAGCAAAGCAAAGAATGAAGTCAGACCAAATTGCTTTATTCATCTCAAAGAGTAAGGTAGAGGATACTATAGACCTGATTTCTTCTCTTATAGTGACCTCCGTTACTAACAGCATAGAAACCTGCATTGATGACTTCATAGAATAATTAACAATAGTATTTCCCAAAGTGCTTCTAGAGATGCAAACAGTTTCATTGATTATCAATAGCGTTGCTCGAGAGGAAGCTTTTGTCTGACAACACTAACCGCAGGCATGTCGACGTAGTAGCTGACATCATCGAAAGAAATGGACAGTGGCTCGAAAGGCAAAATCATTCCTCGCTGCACCACTCCATCAGCAGCTGCCTCCACATCTTCGGTTTCAGCTTCCGATTCGCTGCGCTGGTCCCCTGAAGATCGTTGGCTGCGGTTCTGCAGGTCCACGGATGCTCGCTGGCTCGTTGCATTTTCTCTGCCAGATTTCCTTTCGTTCATGATTTCTGCTAGAGACCGGGCCTGCATGGACTTCCGTGACCGGCTGTGGGACTTGCGACCGGACTGGTCGCCAGGCACGCCCGTTCTGTTGGCTTCTTTCTCGGCCAGCTCTTGCTCGGACATAATTGCTTGCGGCTTTCCCAACGCTGCAGAAACGATCGTCACGGTCGTTAAATAACGAAAATTCAAGCAATTAGCAGTTACAGACCTGGATCTCTAACAGTCCCAGCTTCTTAAAGCTTCTTGCAATTGATTGTCACAATCTTGGCGCTCTGAATCACGCCATTTTAGATAACATAAGGACGTAAAAGGGTCATGAAGCGTCTCATGATCACCCTAATTAGAGCAATCATGGAAAGTCTAATTTAGAATACTTAATCAGGGACTCGAGGTTTGAAAATGACAAGTCGATCGATAATATTGGTAGGAATTAAGATGGGTCAACTTATATCAGTGAAGAATGAATAAAATTGGACAAAAGAAATCCCCCATATGAACTACTCAAAACAACTATAAAAGTTCTGATTTGAGCCTCTTAGTCCTTTAGGAGTTAAGTAGATTCGTGTTTGTGGTTCAAGCAACGGTCTTTCTTACCTGGCATGTATCCAAGACTCAGAGTAAAACCGATGTTGAACAAGATATAAAACCCAAGCAGAGCTCCAACGCCAAGCCAGTACCAGTAGCCATTTACATGCTGCCCAAACGCTTTCAGAATAGAAACACCAATACGTTGGCCAGGTTGTGCAGGATCTAGCTGCAAACATAACATTATCGGCACAAACAACCCACTTCTTCAGAATCTGGGAAACAATTTCAAGTCAGGGCCACGTTAACTTGCAGATCTTACAGCAATAAGCTTGAGATAACCAGATATCAAATTTTAATCATGTTGCTACGAGCTGTGCAATCTAAAAAGTGGCCCTCACACTATCCGCACAATTTCTTTCAGAGAATCAATAAAATTTCATCTACTAAATTGTTGTGAATGCATACCTTCTTCCATCGTGGAGCCGTGAACTCGTTAACCGCAATGGCATTCACCGAGTAGCTCAGGTTGCTAATCCAATACCCCCATCGCCACCACACAGGCAAGGTAGGGCGGGGCATAATAAACCCTCCAAGCATAAACAGCAGCAACAACACAATCCATCCAAGAGTATAGCCCAAGGTAATAGTCCTGCACAACCCTCCAATGAACCGGAACATCCCCCCAGCCTGCTGTTGGATCAAGAACAACAGCAACAACTGCTTGAAGAATCGACTGGCTTCGGGTGCATAGCCTGTCACATAGTACGTCATGCAAGTGAAGATCGTGCACTCCAAAAGTGACACTGGAATGGACAGCACCATGGCGGACACTGAGTATGCCCACGCTGGTGCAAACAACATGTCACGCTGCCGGACGAGGACGGGCAATCGCTGGATTGTGGACGCCAGCTCTCCGAATCCCGTGAACATGAAAACGACCACTGCGTAGAAGAGGGCATTGAGATAGAGTTGGCCTTCAGCTACTGAGTTCGAGCTAAGCCGAGTACGGAAGAAGACTGTCATCGAAATGAAGGCTCCCACCGTGATCTGCAGCAGAGTCCCACAGAGACTAAGGTCAGAAAAGAAATCACCTCTAGTAGAGGAGAAATACCAGACGGAATTCTTGAGAATCTTGTCGCGTTACACTTGACAGAGTTTAAGCTAGAAACTGCCTCAAATGGTGTAACATTTCGCAAGGTTTAATGCGACTAGATTCTAGAATACCTTTGCAAGGATTTTCTACGAGTGGAGCACTACTATACAACACTTGCTAGGGGTTGCAAGTGCCTTAAGCTGCTCATGTAGTTCGTAACATTCTTGAGTAGCAGTGGCAAGACACCTTTCAAGAGTTTGTATGAGAAAACTCAGAGAAGATCCAGTAAAATTGAAGCTTGGGCATACTCTTGAATGTGAAGACTAGACATTCTCTCGCACGTGAAGCTTTGATATACTCTCTCTCTCAATTATTTGAGGAGCTCCCACTCGTTCAAATTGAGCTCAACAAGGTGTCGTGGATTGCTTTTCATGCGCAACAAGGTTACGTTATACAACTGACTTAGCAAGATGTGGTACCTGAAAAGCCTTAACAAAGAACACAATGGAATTTCGCTTCATGAGAATAATCTCCCGGTTAAACGTCGCCTTGAAAAGCGCGAGTTTCGAGATGGTGTACTTCTGTCTTGCAAGCGCTGCTGGGTGAGACTTCTCCTTGGGATACGGATCAGCAAGGTCATCTTTCAGCTTGGTGCCCACATGGAACCGTTGAAACTCCTCCACAAATCGCTTCACCGGAACAAACCTGCACCAGGGTTCACACTTCATTTCATATCTTGTTTTCACTAGAAGAGGCTCCAAGAAGTGGTTGAGGCAACCAATTCTAGCAAATTTTGCATTATTCTCTGTTCTTTAAGTAGCTACAACACAGATTCTGGCGATTTCCGACAAAATTCTGTAGTATCTGGCGAAACAATCACATTCTCCTCCTTGAATTTCCTGTAGGATAATTTTTATACCGAAGCCCTAAAGAAGAACCACTGACCTGTAGGGTTTGCGCTTGTCCATCCAATACTGCCCCTGATCCTTCCGGGACGTCACCTCTTGTAAGAAGTCGGCAATGCCCTTGCGCTCGGGACTCTTGAACCCGCACTGCTCGAAAAACTCCATCACGTTCGCAATGGGCCCGTGGTAGACCACCTGACCCTCAGAGAGCAAAAGCACATCGTCGAAGAGGTTGAAAGTCTCGGGGGCTGGTTGTAGTAAGGAGATGAGGACTGTGGCGGAGAGTTCGTGTGTGAATCTGCGTAAGCTTTTCACGATGTTGAATGTCGTGGAGCTGTCTAGACCTGTTGAGATTTCGTCCATGAAGAGCACCTTCATGGGCCCGACGATCATTTCCCCTGAACAAACGAGGAAGATTAGGGTTGCAGGCTCAATTACAGTCATAACAATCTTGAGAAGTAGTGAAGTTGATCGGCTATTTCCGTTACTTAGTGCAATGTCGTGTCAAATCAAAGAAAATCAAGCAAAATTATTATTTTCACATACTCTCATCAAGACAATAGCAAATTGGCTTAGAGAGGAGACCTCTTGCTTGCTCAAATTGAGCTCAGTGATGCAAACAAGGTTTCTTTTTCGTGTGTGAGATTCCTTTCATGTCAATTCAGAGGGTGCTCGACAAGACATGTAATTCTAGAATGTCATGGCAGAGCAGAGTTCTTGGACAAAGACAGAACAGGTTTCTAAGAAAAAAGATTCTCCGAAATGTTGTACCGGAGTATCGATTTCCTGGACAAGAAAGAAATGATTTCGAAGCACCACCACGACGAGTCGACGACGACGACGACGACTACAAGGCTTGCAATTAACCCTAATTGCAAGCACTGCGCTTACCTGTAGTCACACGCTTCTTCTGACCCCCGGAAATTCCACGTCGCATTTCATCACCGACTATGGTGTCTGCACATATGTCCAGTCCCAGCATCTATAAACAGACAAAAACCCCACAATGTAAGATCAGCACACACCCTAAAAAAATGGAGGAACCAGAAACTTAATTTGATGCATTCATTTTCAAGTGAGGAAGCAGAATGATACAAATTAAAGTGATCAAGGCTACTTCGTATAACAACAGTGAATGCAAATAAATAAAACTGGGGTTGAAAAAACTGTATCCAGCCTTATAAGCTTCTAGGCCTGATGCACAAAGTGACATAGATCAGCAAGGAAGTGTAAGAACAGGAATGGCCAGGAAGCAAGCGCTCACCCGCAAGGTATACTCCACCGCGAGGCTACCCTGATTCCCGGGCAGAGCCAATGCCTGCACATAAAGCCAAATTAAGATTCCCAAACCTTGAAAATCATTCGACTTGCTATCAAACTACAATACAAACTCATGCAATGCTAAAGACTGGGCTTCAAATCGCAGGTTCTCACTTTCATATACGTGTCAACATCAGCTTCAGGCCTAACCCCGGCTTCTTTTTCCCGCTTGGTGAGCTCCTCAAGAATCTCTGCACCGTCACAAGAGTGGCATGAGTTCCAGAGGACGGATCTAAAAAGCAATGGCGGGAGCTAGCCCCAGCTAGCTCCAACTTCTTCTCTGATCCTGAGAATATAAGATTCGTAACCCTTTGAATTACATGTTTTACGATATGGTCAATCGAATTAATCATTTTATTACAGTGCCGAGGTGGAGTACCGTATTGAGGGCCAACGCCTTGAACGTGAGCAGAGAAGTCCAGCGTCTCCCGCACGGTGAGTTCCCCGACATGGAGATCATTCTGGCTCACATACGCAGACGTTTTCTGGGGCACAAATTCCTTAAGACTGTGGCCGTTATAAGTGATGCTCCCCTTCACTTTCAGACCGCGATCCAGCTTCCCAGCAAGCGCCAGCAATAGAGTCGTCTTTCCAGCACTCGGCGGCCCCAGCAGCAACGTCATGCGCCCAGGTTTCAGGGAGCCGCTCACATTGTCCAAAATCGTCAGCACCTGGTCGCACAACTCTCAACTGATTAAACATGAAAGCCCATATTGTGCAAGTTCATAAAACCACAAATACAATCTTTTGAAATATTCCGAAAACAAAGAGCAGTAGAGATTCGAGATAGACATTGTCCAAAATCGTCACCGCCTGGTCGCACAACTCGCACAACTGATTACACACTAAAGCCCATACTTTGTAAGTAGCTGACGCTACGAATATGTATAATCTTGCGAAATTTTCAGAAAACAGAGCCCTAGGGTGAGGGCCAAACCTGTTTCCTTGAAGGCATGATTTTCACTAAATCCAGAGCGCTCTCCACAATATCCCTCACCACATTCGACAAGGACGGCAACCCCCTGTCCCCCACATAACAATTCGCCTTAATCGATAAATTCTCATACCGCACTTCCACCGTCGGCAGCTCAATCCCCACTTGATCCAGCCTCCTCCTCACTTTCCTTAACAGCTGCTCCTCCTCCTCATCTCCCACTTTATTAATCTTCAGCAACAACTGGTTGAAATCCACCGTGGAGAGGTCCTTCACATTCACATGCCTAATGGATCCCATGTCTTTCTGGAAGACGGACGTTCGTAGTCTGTTGTACGTCGGCAGCTTCTCGAAAGCCGCCCACTTGAGCTCCTCCTCGTCTTGCCCGCTAGGGGAGACCCCGACTTCGAAGGGGTTGGAACCGCCGAAGTAGCCGAGGCTGCGGGCGGAGGCGGACATGCTGCTGTGGCGAGCACTGCCGTGGCGGAGGCTGCGGGAGAGGGAGTAGCGCCGGGAGCCGGCGTTGGAGATGCGACCGGCAGTTGTGACGTGGGGATCTTCGGCTTCCAGGGTGTCGAGCTCCACGTCTTCCTTCGATTCTTTCTCCATTTTCTCAGTCGACATTGTCTCGCGGTATGAGCGCTTGTCGCCAGCAATTCTACTTGGCTAGGGTCGTGGAAAGGGTTGTGTCACCTGCAGGCATGATCACATTATGCGCACGCTCAGAATCGCAACGTACACGTCGCAAGGCGAAAGTCTCTAGCTGGAACTTTCATCGTGAAACAACCCCTGGCGCGCGTCGTAGCTTAAATTGTATGTAACACCGGATCGCAATTGCGTACTGGTAGAATCGAAAGGTGGACATCGCCAGGGGGAAGTTTCTAGATAGAGCTTTCATCGTAAAGCAAGCCCCTGGCGCGCGTCGCAGCTCAAATTCTAAGCAACCCGATCCCACAATGCGCGCACTTAGAATCGCAACGTGGACATCGCAAGGCAAAATCTCTACCTAGAGCGAGCATCGCGAAACCAGCCCCTTGTTTGCGTTGCAGCTCAAATTCTAAGCAATTCGCTCCAGTTGCGCACTCTCAGAATCTCACCGAGCACGTCGCAAGCCGAAAATCTCTAGCTGGAGCTCGCAAATCAAATTCTAAGCAACCCGACCCCAATGCGCACTCCCAGAATCTCACCGTGCACCTCGCACGCCGAAAGTCTCTACTTGAAGCTTTCGTCGTGAAACAAGCCCCTGGAGCGCGCCGCAGCTCAAATTCTAAGCAGCCACTTCTCACAATTTTGGTTCTACGTGCAAGTGATCGAACCAGTCCAGTAGAATTTCTAGAGTACGTCTCGCGTCTCTAAACTTCTTAGCTTCATCGCCACCATTCACAGTTCTAGAAAAGCGTTTTTACTACCAAGGTAACACCAACCCCTGCATCGTACACCACTGGTACATTTTCTCCAGAGAGTGGTGTCACACAAGGAGTACTCCACCTTCGAAGACTACGCCGAGTGTATGCAAATTACGCAACTTCAAAACAAAAAGTCTGAGAATCTAGAGACTTGACACAACCAACACAAGAAGCTGACCATCCCAAACCACCACATTACTCAAAAGAACCCACACATTCGAAAGCGCTAGCTCACACACACCTGATGCTGTGGTTTGAGCACCCTTAAGGTAGTCAGCTCAAAGCCAACAAACACTGTGTGACGTCCAAGAGGGCGAGAGACTCCCTCTCTCGCTCTACCGTGAGTGAGAGCCACATCACAAAAGAACTTTTGTTCACAATACGCATTTATACCCAAAAACACATGAATCCCATGCCACCATTCCACTTCCAAAAACCTACCGCTAAACCAAAAAGATACCGACTTGTGAAACCAAAAAGCACGAAAGAGCCCTAGAAGCCCACCTCATGGTCTCTGAAACTTGGGAATTCGAGTTTGTGGAGGCAAAAGGGAAGCTCGACAGGAACTGCCATAACCGTGCTCATCAAGTGTTGCAAAGAGAACGGGTAGGTGCGAGATTGCCAGCGCCACGATGAATTCTTGTGAGTGATCCTCGGAACTGATCCCTTGAAAGTTATAATAAGAAACGCACGAAGGCAGTCTCCAAAGCTCCCACGGCACAAGCCCCTTTTGATTCTCTTAGAGGAATGAGTGAGGTTCCCCTTGACTTTCAAGAAAAAGTTTCGGAGGTGGGGAGACTGTATACTGTAGTTCAATGTAATTTAACAATATTATTTTAATTTAGTTTGTTCCAGGTCCTCGCTTCCTCACCACTGCTTTAATTACGTAAGACTGCTGGGAAATATCAAAAAGATTACTATACCACACCTCCATTGGTACGGTGGATGATTCGGAAGTTGCATGAGAAGGTGAACGTGGGGGAGAAAATTTATGCGCACGAGTTAAGTTTAGTGAGACCCGGGGACTTGGGTTGCCGTGGTAGGCTGCGGGTTTGGGGGGTGCGAAGTTTCGCTATGTCAGACAGATTTGAGCTTGTCAGACTGGTGAGCGTTTGGGATATTTCTTGAGTTTTTTCAGACTTACCAGCGAAGCTTATTTTCCTTTTAATTCCCATATTCCACCGGCGGAGTCCGGTTTCTTCTCTGTTCGATACTCCAAATAGAAACATTATTCTCCGGAATAGATTTTTCCCGATGTTTCCAAATTTGCAACCGATTTTCTTCCCAATTCAGTTCCAACGGTTGACAATGAACTAACCGGTGATTCTCCACCCAACAGTCAGATTACGGATGCAGGATCGTCGAATCAAATTCCACGAAGGAAATGAAAGGTGTGCCCCACACGAGAGGAAAGTTAAGTGACCACAAGATGCGGACGGAGATTTAAATCGTTGACCAGTGCGAAAGGACGACAGCGGAACTTAGATGTGAAGCTGCAGTGGAATGGGCTCCATCTCTCCAGAAGTACGGCACGGCTTCGAATTCTGGTGGCAGGTAGTCTGTTCCGGAAGAAAACGCTGGTCGTACGTAACGATTCCACTCCTAAGCTGAATATACAATGCTCTGAGAATGTTTTGCGGCTCTTATGATTTGTAAGTAAACCTGGTTCTCGATTTTACTAGTTGGCGCTAAGGTTGCCGTAAGGAGGCGAAGCCGAAACCTCTGACGTCGAAGACTCAGTGGATGAGTCTTTGTTTCCTGCCGAGCATGTGTTGAAGGTCGGGTGTTCAAGCGAGGAGGGCTCGACTTCCATGCGCGACCTCCAACGGCAATTGCGCAAGTGGGATTTTTTATATGGAGTGAGGTAAGGCAAGGGCGCCCGCAATCATCATCAAATGCAAGCGTACATTTGGGACGAAAAAGAGACACGGAAACCCAGATATTGTGTCTAGATATTGATGACGCAAGGTGTACGCAAGCACATCATGTGAGTGTACAAAGGAAAGCCTTAGTGTGGGATTTTTGTACACCTAACGGTCAATGGACTTTGAAGTTTCATAACTTATCAGTTATGCAGTGATCACGTAGATATTGTTGAAGTGTTTGATGAAAAAGTGATATAGGAACCCACATATTGATGACGTAAGATGTATGTAAGTACAACATGTGAGCATAGGAGAGCCTAGTGTGAATTTTTTGTAGTGGATATGTTGTAGATGAGGTGAATCAAATTTGGAGCCATTTGGCCACATAAACTACAAGGTTGTAATGGTTTTGTAGTGTTGAAAAGGGATGATGAAACTTTCTTGGCAATATATTTGAAGGCGAAATTCAATTTCTAAACCTACTCAAACAAAACAAAAAAGTTAAACTATGAAGCGATACAAAACCAACCAACACATTGGAAAAAGAAAATATCATTTAACCCCTAAACGTCACAGGCAGAACATAGGAAGTGAGGAGCTTTTTTGCGCTTGATAGGAAAACTGGAATAATTTGAAATTGCCTCGTTTACCGAGGACTTCACCGTTGAATTTTAGAGCCAATTAAGGTAGAAACACCCATAACCATTACTTTAAGCAATTCAGCATAGTTAAAGGCATGTTTTTCTAAAAATAATATTTTTGTAATATCAGCAAGAAAAAATCATGAATATTCAAAAAAAAATTAGATTTTTCCGATGTGATATGTCTTTTTTATGATTTTTCAAAAGTAGTATGTCTCTAAACCACTGGAACTGTCCCATAGGTGCACCTAAAACTGAACTACAAAAAAGTCAGTTGTCAACAAAATCAGAGTTCCGTATGTGTCCTTCAAGTGCGTTAGCAAATCAAAGTTAAACATGTATAAGACACATTAATAGAACTTTAGGGACACTTTAAGGGCACTTTATGGAACAAGGATTAGGTGCAGGGACAGAATTGGGTGTTTCTACCTTAAGTGAATATGAATGTGCAATTTCTAAGCAAATCCTTTGTGCAGATTGTGAGATTATAATATTTGGTGAACAGGTTATTTCAGAAATCTGGGGTATTTTTTCAGCACATCGAATCTTTTGGAATTGGTGGAAGGTAGAGCACGAATTACATGCTTGCGTCATTCAAAGTATGACGTAGAGTCTCTACTGAACAATCCAGAGAACAATCAATCGAGGGAAAAAATTGAATCAGATGAAGCTCAAAAGAAGAAGAAGAAAAGATCAATTTCTGTGACACTCGAAACTTGCATGAAGTGAATTGCATGAAGTGAAGTGCGATTTTTGTAAAGATCAGGCCGATCCATGCCGCGGATTGCAGCCGTTCACGTCACCGAACTACTGTAGAACGCAAAGGCTGCACATGTCCAATTGAATGAGGTGTGAAACTTTGAAAAAAAAACATTCCTGTTCTCAGCGTCCAAAAAACGTCTGCTGTGACTTTCAGGGGTTAACTCACCCGTAGAGTCTGGCAAAAATGACTTTGAAATGTCAAAAAATAGCAAGAAAAGTTGCAAAAAACACATTTGAGGTTGAACCTCCTTCTTCTAAAATGCTTCTTAGTCACTCATAACTTTTTTTGTATTGATGTGAAATTTTAGCCACACAAACTAGACTAGTGTGTTCAACTTCCCCCCCCCCCCCCTCCCAAAAAAAATTTAGAAACAGACACTATATGAAGAAGAAAAAAGCCGCCAAAGTTCACTATGATCCGAAAATGTCAAGATTTTGAACTTCAAATTGCTCCCAAACATTCAAGACAACTTGGATTGACATGAAAATTTTACCACAATAACTAGACTAAAAGGGGAACAGAACCCAACAAATTTGATTGAAAACTAATATTGGATGAAGGAGATACAAGCCCCCCAAGTTGCCACCAACAAGTGCAATTTGGTGAACTCAAATTTGAACCTCTGACTTGCGATTGGCTTAAAAAAAATCAATACATCTTAGATTGGACTGAAAATTCTACCACAGAAACTAAAAGAGAGAGTACAAATTTCACAACAAGCTTTATTGAATTGGACTTGAAACCATGTGAGGACACCGACTTTTGGACCCTTGGTGTGTTCTTTTTTTAAGGGTTGATAAGCTTTAGGTGCAGCTCAGGGCTTCTTTTTTTTCATTTTTTATGAAGTGCCAAAGTGGCAATATAAAATGTTATGATGATGCTCCAAATTTCAGCATTCACCCGCATATTGGATAGATAATATCACATTCGTACATACCACATGTCTCTAATTCTATTTTCATCCACAATCTAACGCTTTCATCCTAGATTTTTCATGTAATTCAATTTTTTTTTTTTTTTTTTTGTGGGGGAAACTTCATGATTCTTTTTTGCCATTTGTTAGCCAAATAATTTTTTTTTCTGGTACAATTTGGCACGAGAAAGCCAAGAAAAAAAGAAGTCCTGGTGCAGATCACAAGGAAAGAGCCCACGAAGCAGCTGAGTCAAGCTTTTTGCAATTATAAGCTTCTCTCCATTTGTGCCACCCAAGGCTTTGAATTTTTTTTCTCTTTTAAACTTAAAGTTGTTGTTTTTTAATCTCTTTTAAACTTAAATTTTTTTAAGAGGTGGCTGTAAAGAAATCTTGGAGATGAGATAAATAAAATAGTGGTGACGAAAGTTGTGACGGGGGACAGTGGCCTTGGATTGACTCCTTCTGGTTGCTGCAGATTCCTTTTTTTGTGTGTGCGGGGGGGTACAATGGACACATGGCAAGCATAGTATTATTGAGGCAAGGGTTTTTTTTTCATCTTCGAAAAGGGGAACCCAAATTGAATAGAATTTTTTCTTATGGCTCCTCAACCAACCCCAATTTCTGCATTAATTGAGAATTTTCTCGGAGGCATCTAGCAAAATATAATATCTTGAGTTCACAAATTTTTTTTCTATGGGTTTTGTAGCCACCCCCAATTCTTGCACCAGATGATAAGTCTCTCTCCCAAGCATGTAGCAAAGTATAATACCTTCCCAGTAGGAAGGACCATTGACTGATTATACAATGTTAGGCTAGGTCAACTTTGTTTGTAAAACTAAAAATTATGTATGGAACAAATTGTCTTCTATAGCTCCTTAGACAATTCCAATTCTTGCATTAACTAATAAGTCTCTCTCAAGCACCGAGCAAAGTATGATACTTTTAGAGCATCACGAGGACCATTGATTGATTATACAATGTTATGTTGAAGGCTAGGTCAACCTTGTTTGCAGAATTAAAAATTATGTATGGAGCAATGAGTCGGGGGACTAGGAAAAAAAGGGGGCATTTAGGCTTTGACTCCAGGAACACGAGATTTGTGGGAGTTGTGTTAGAAATTGGGTTTTTTGGCATATATAACCGTACAATTTTATACTAGACCACTGTAGTATAAAAATGTGTGGAAGAGATTTTTGAAACTTTGATCGCATGGATTGCAAGATATTTACATTTGAAGTGAAGAAAATCATTTTTTTGTCCACCTTGTTTAATTAAATAAGTCCAATTATGCTTTATATTAGGTCAAGAAGAAAAAAACTATTGCAATCTCGTTGGATGAATAGATGGCATGCAATTTTTTATTTCCAATAATGATATGATTCCATGGTCACTTACTATAGGGGTTGCATCAAAACTACCCAAAGACTTTCTCTCAACACAATATTTGAGTGACCAAGAGTTGAAAGCAACAATAGTTGATTAAAAATTGCTTTTGGATAACATTTAAAAGTTTTTGGTCCATTTTTTTTCTAAACTAAGATTATCATCATAGCAATGGGTGCTCTTGACCACAATTACGTGGTGGGAATTTGAGGATGCAACCATAGACAATCTTCCCATAAGAAAAAATATAGGATCACTTTTTATGGAAAATACAAATAACAAGAGACAAACCAGACCTTGAGTATGGTTTGGAGACAAGATTGTTGAAGGTATGATGAAATGGTCATACGGAATAAGACTTAACAAAGCATCAATTAGAAAATTCAAATTCGTGCAATGGCAAGAAGTGGAATAAACCGGATATAAAAGAAAAATGAAATCCAAAAGTACATGATCAAATTTGCCTTTTTTTTAAATGCATTACATAAATCAATGTCTCCTTTTTCTTAGACAAAATTCACTTCACACAATTGGAGGTGATCTATAGATGATAAATCATTTCTTGATCCTTGACTCTTAACTAAGGGCAGTGGCAAAGACAATTATTTGTCTTAGCTTCTTCTAGTGTATTGCCATTGAAGATACATCAGTGGAATGAAGAAAGGATGTTCTACAAGAATCAATTGAAGACATATCAGTGCAATGGCAAGAGCTTCTTCTAGTGTATTTTTCAAAACATGCATTATCCATTAGGTGAATGATTGAGCATAATTTAGAATTTAGTCAAGGGTTCGGTGAATGGGAAGAAACTATTATTCATTCAATGATATGTCTAAGAAGAGGAGAGATGAATGTTAGTGATAATTTAATCCTAAAACAACAAGTTAGTCATTGTGGAAATCATCCTTCTGGGTACTATGTGAATCATTAGTTGAATAAAACCCGAGAGCACTCTTTGGAGGTCCAACTACTCTTGCAACTACTTTTAATACAAAACTTCCTTTTTCACACAAAATTTCAAAGATGAACATCTAATACATTTCTATTTTATATAGAAGAATTAAATATCATCCATTAGACACTTTTGGACTGCCTTACAAGATTAACCCCTAAAGGATTAAGAGTCCCCTAGGAAGACTCTAAGGAGTTTAGGTAGGTTCCTATGACCACAATTTTTGGTGAAAGTTTTCAATTTTTTTAATAAGATAGAAAAACCTATTCGCTTTATGGGATTATAATTTGTATTCCAATTAGTGCCTGGGAGCAAAAGTTATGCCATCCTAAATAGAATTTTAATTTCACAAGGCAAAAAACTAAATCCACAAAAATTTCAAGTAGTTTTTAAATTTTTTTTCTTATAGATCTTATTTTTATCTACATGTGAAGTTGTGATTCATTCTTTTTGGATTGGTGATGTGAAAGTTATGGACAATCTTGTTTTTCGGGCAATCTAAACATCTTCTTGAAAATATAGCTTATAGGATTCATTTCCAAATACAATATTCATAATTTTTCACAATTTTTTTTGACAGGGTTTAAGTTTTCTTGTTAGAACAATCTCACCATTGGGATTATTGTATTTTAATCCCATCTTATTGATGATTTAAATTTTCTTTCAATTTTGGACCTACTTCTACTTGATCATTTTTTAAAGAATGAAAATTGAGCATTTTTTTGGAATTTTTTTTACGTAGACTTTCAATTAAATTCTTCAACAATTTTTTATTTATTTCAAAGTCCATACTGAAAAAATTTCCACAAGTGGTAGTCAAAGTCATTTGATATTGTAGGCCAATGTTCAAAAAAAATTATTTTCCAACTTCAAATGCTAATATCTTTCAATCTTTACAGTCAAACTTCATGAAATTTTTACCACATGATCTCAGATAAGTAAAGTACAAGATCCTACAATTAGATTCTAAACAAAGTATTTTTTCTTGAGTGAACGTAGCAAAAATGGCAATTTTGAGTGGTTTGGGGCAGAAAAATGGCCTCGGTCCTTTAGGGGTTAATTTATTGTGCATGTAACAAGTTGGCTTTTTCATATTGGATAAATGAAAACTCTAAAGATTATAAAGTTAATTATAAAATTCATCTTGTGTTTGTAAATGAGTGTCAGAGGAAGGTTTAATTAAGAATAGTACAAAAAAAACCCAGCACCCAACTCCATTGGACCTCAATTTTGGTGCTCCAAGGAGTTTCATCCCGTATTTTTTTCCAAACTCTGGCTAAGGTAGAGGAACTTATTTCGGACAAGCCCCCCATTCTAGTTTTGTAGATTCACCTATTCTCGACAACAATTGAATGCACTGGTTATTGAGAAAGATTCTCTATTGGTACTTTCTCGCCCAATCATCTCTCTTCTTTCTTGGCTTAGGGAAAAGTGCCAAAGGTAACTACAATAGGTGAGTCTATAAAACCAGAATGGGTCCGGATGAAAAATTCACTTTTATATTCAATGAAATATTCATTCTAGGAGGAAAAGTTCTGTTTTTTCCGGCATTCTTTGGCAACCTTATTTTTGCACACCCTGAAATAATATGCTCCATGACTTTCCCAAATAATACACACTGAAATGCTCAAGTTATCCGAAATAGGTACTTCTACCTTTAGTTAGTGGTCCTGCATTGTACATACTTTATCATGAATTCCTTTGTACGGAAACAATTGAAAGAAAACATCATGATCCTGCGACTTTTTTTATTGTAGAAAATCCTGTGAGTGATTGTTGATTCCATAAGTAAACAGTATTTTCCTCTCCTTTCAATTTTGTGCTCATTTAGAATAGTGGTTGATGTTGGTTTCTTTAATTACTGTTTATGTTACATTTATGCAGCCAAGTGTGGGTCCTCTGAATGATATCAGATGCCACAAGTCCACGTGCTTTGAACATTCAAATCATAACATTGTTTACCAATGGGACAAGGGCCTGTTTTGCATCCTTGAAAATTGTCTATTATGGTATATTTGCACTTGGTGTTCAAAGTGTTGTTACTGAGGGTCTTAGGAATGAATTTAGATCTATTTTGGACCAGATTCACATTCCAAACAACGCCACTAACACCAAGTGTGAACATACCTTTATATTGCTCCTCAGTCACCCCGAATCCTTGAATGAAGTGATAAGGGCCTCCTTGCACATACGGTCATCAGGAAATTTCACGCTTGGCAGGTGCTACAGGCAAGGGAAAAATAGTCATTGCATTTTCATCTGGACCTGGTGGTTGGGGAGGGATACAATAAGAACTCTCAAGATTGACTAGTCTTCACCAATGAGGTTGTTTACTGATATTGGAGAAACTTCAACTCCTTTCCCGCTTGTCCACCCCAACAAGACAATCAGTGGAGCCAATGCAGTCTTCTTGCTTGAATTAGTTGTAGGCTTTGCCCACCGGGCTCATACGTAAGCTAATCCTAAGTTCCTTCCAGACATCTAGCAAAGCATAAGGACTACAACCTTGTTATACAATGTTATAGCCTCGTTATATGATGTTATGATTCCAAGTGGATAAATCTATAAGTTAGTAGAGTTCAATGTTCTAGAAGTTTTTGAAGCTATCTTTATAATTTGCCTCCTCTTTTAAAAGAAGTTTGGGGTTTTTTCCAAGGGCATTGGTTGCATCTTTTCCTTACCAAACTCTCTTGATTTCTTTCCTCTAGTATTAAATTCTTATTAGCCACTTTCTTTCAACTTCAAATTTTCAAAGGCTACAATATTCTTTTTTATGATATGCCAATTTTGAAACTAAATCCCAAATTTCATTACATCTGGAGGACAAACTACGAGCTGGCCACTACAACCAACCCTAAAGTGATACCTACCTTGTCAAAGAATATATCTGTCTCTAACAATTTGAATATTAGCCTTGGATTTGAAATGGCAAGTAGCTAAAATTTGAAAATTTTATAAAAGCAATGGCTACATATCTACATACCTTTTATTTTTGTACATTGGTTGATTGCCTATCCTACCAATTTTTTGGCCAATTTTGAATCCTTCATTATTTGACTCCAATTGGATTTTTTTTACCAAAAGGCACCATTTAAAAATGAATTAGCTAGTAGTTTCCCTTGAACATTGGAATAATTAGACCTCCATTAATGTTATCTCCATAAGTGTGAAAATCTCATATGTGTTATGAAGATTTGCACCCCTTTAAAATATATACTATCAAGTGTTAAGTAATAAATGATTTGAAATGTTTAGGTCCCAACTTCATTGATTTGACTTTTATAAGTCATGTCGTTGAAAAAAGTTGTGGAATTAAAGATTTTGAGATTGTTTGTAAAACTTGGAAGAAATTTCTAGATCAAAGGCCTAATGACATCAAGTGATTCTTAAAGAATATCTAAGCACTTCAAAAGCAAGTATAATCTTAAAGTGTAGAAGTATCTCATCAAACTATTATAGATTCTTTTTTTCAACCATTTTAGATGAATAAGACTCATATTTTTGTACTTACATCCTTTGTTTGTATAAATGTTACATATTTACTTTTGAAGTCTTATCAATTATATTTTGTTATGTATTACCAAGATCAATTTTCAGAAGTCTTAAATGTTAATACTGTATATGTGTTATAGTATTGTTTGCGCTTGACCAATGCAATTGTGGAGGGTTGACTCTAAAAGTATTACATGACATATGTAATGTATACTTTAAAAACGTCCACCTCTTGAAATATAAACTATTTTTATATTTTCTTTCTTATTGCTTCAGCAATGAGGTGGACACTCTTAGTGATACTGCATTTCAACTTCAAAAATTCATAACTAATTCCATAAAGTTCCAAAAAAATGAAATGACTTGGGTTAGATGCCGCCAATTTCGTTTGTCTTTTAAGGAAAATTTACTAAAATATATTTCAAGAAGTCTAAACTTCCTAATTATTTTCTAACTTGGAAAAAGGCACTTTATGGACCTCCTACTTTAAGACATGTTCATTGATTAGGTATTGAATTGCAATAGAAAAGTTTTTCATAAATTATTTAATTTTAGAAAGATGCGGCCTCTCATGACTAAGGTAGTCACCAAAATTCTTTGATTATTGAGACTTTTTTGTTCCTATAGTTAATCTCTTAAGGACTAGGGGTAGTTCAAATTTCCAAAGTTGTGAAGATGTATTATAAAATGAAACTTAGAATAATAATTTAATAATGACCCTCAAAAAATAGTTGTAAAATATGATCCATAGATTATTATCCATACAATTAGATTAGCTTAGTTCAAAAACCAATATTTTTCAATCAAATTTGAAGCCAATAATTGAAAATTCCTTCTATAATTGATTGTAGGTTGAATATTTGTGATTTTCATAAGATTTTTTCTTAAAATCAAAATATTATGTTCTAATCCTACTGATTTGTGAAGATTTTCATTTTACTTTTTTTTATTCAAATTGTATTTGAAGGGTCATTTTTTGAAATTGAAAAAGTTATTTTTTGAGTCTAAAACTATCTCCACCATTTGAATTATATAATATTGGCAAAACAAAGTCTTCATAATCTATATCATACAAATGATAAATAATTAAGATGAAAATCTTTTTAAAAATTGATGGATGAAAAAATGCATTTTTATGTATTTAAGTTACATTTGCATTCATCCATCATTCAAAATTTAAATGCATGGTTCATAAGGGATTAACAATGAAGTCATCCATTGAACCTTTTAGTTCTATAGCCTCCTTATAAGGTTAAGTCTGAAAAGACAAGATGTATCACTAAAGCATGTCAAGCCAAAAATGATTCGACTTTTGGACCAATATGTTCATTCTTTATTTTTACATTAACATTGAAAGTCATTTGTTGGATATACCTAAGGTAGTGCAAAGTTGTAAATTTAATTTTTTATCTTAATTTAATTAGTTCTAAAAGCACTAAAAGTTTTTGGCATAGTCAATGGAATAATTGAATCTTATAAAGGTAAAATATAAATCTTTTAAAGAAGGAGAAAAATCTACTTCCTCTCAAGGTGTCTTTTTACTAAATTTCTTAGGTGATGGAAATCTCTATTTGTTAATTAATGATTCAATCACTAATTATGGTATGCCCCAATATTATATGGATACAATTACTTCATTAGAAAATTTAATTTAATTATGCAAGAGTTTGAATAGAGTGAGATTCCTTTATACTATTTGAACAAATAATAGATGAATGTAATCTAATTAGATTAAACATTTGAATGAAATTTGGATTAAAATGTATGAAAATTGTTAAAATTTGGATGAAAATTACAATATTGAAGAAACAATGAAAATAATGGAAAGGGTATCATGTTAATTTTATCACAAACGATGTGATGATTGTGCCTCACAAATTTTGCATAATTTTCAAAACTAATGTGAATTTGTGGTAATAGACTTGGAATCACTAATTAAATTAACTTGTTTAGCACATAAACACTTCAACCCTTTATGACATTGCAATGCATGCTACATAATCCTCTTCTTTTATTTTCCACTCAACCACAAATAATGTTTCGAATTTTCATGGGCATTTAGCATTGCCATTAACAATTCAATTTACTAGTAACATTCATAACACTCTTAAACATTTTGAACATGGAACTCTTTGTTTTCTACGTATTCTTTCTTTTTGATACTAAAAATCACAAATCTAAGTTTGCCCATGAATTGAAGATCACTATATAAAGAATACTTATTTTTATAGTGACTTGCATTGTAAAAGGCACCCTTTGCCAAAGCTTTCGACTACATTGAATGGATTTCATTATTGCAATGGAATATTTTTGTACATCTTGCCTCCATCTTTGAGAAGATTTCTATACATTGAATATTTATAGCAAGGATTGGAAGTAAGCAATTTTACTCATTAGATGAGATTTCAACCCTCTGGAGGGCTATGAGTTCCCAGCAGTTCCCAAACTATGAGAACTACCCTGCAAAGGCAACTCGCTGACATAGTCGAGAGACTGCCATGTTTGAAAAGGATAATTTTTTTTCAACTTTTTTTTTCATTTCAAGGCTGTAATTTTAAATTTTTTAAATTTTTTTTTATTGGAAACAACCGTTCACCAAAATCTACGAGGGGACCAGTGTTGGGAACAGGCTTGAAATGGCCCTCTTGGACCCCATAAATCATCTAATGAATTGGTTTCCAAAACATTATAAGAAGGCTAATATTTCAAAGATAAATACTCATTCGTTGAATTATATTCAATTTAATTAGTAACAAAAGTGGAATTTATAACAATTACATATTCAATTGTAAATAAATGTGAGAGTGCACTTATGAACAATGGTGCTAGTATGTGAGCATGAAAATATAAGCATGTGAGCTTTGAGCATATATATAAGTAGATATCTTACAACCATTGAAGGTATTCATAGTACAAACATCTATAATATAAGTATCTATAATATAATTATATTATAATTATTGACACATATAAGAGAGGCATATAGTCTTTTAGGCTTATAGGCTCACACTCCTAAGCTCACATAATAACAGCCCTCCTATTTGCGTTAGATTTGGTGAAATTATAATTATTTGAATTGTTATTTTTGTCTTTTTTCTTGCTTGACTCTATTAGAATATATTATTATTTGTTGAAATCTAGTATATTCCTTCCGTCCTAAAATAAATTTAGGGTTTCCAAATATATTTGTCCCAAATTAAATTTGAAATTGACTCTCTATAACTTAATGCACAACAATTGAAGCTAGTTTGAATACCTTAAAGCAAAAGAATTTGTAGATACCACACTTTAGAGACTATATAGCAATTTGATTCCTTCAAAGGGAATTGAAATGCAAGCTTTAACCAACCAAAGGCAAAGATTTCAACCTACAACTATATAGAAACGACTACTAACAAGTCTCTTGTTAAGAATTTTTTGGATTTGAGTCATATGACATTATTGGAATTGAATACAAAGATGTCAATGGACATCATTGCACCAACATTACTTAGAGAATGCATTAGATTTAGGAGGCATTGGAGGGTTGTTTCAAGCTTGTTTTCTATGCTATAAACCAACCATTGCTAGCTTGGATAAAAAAATAACTAAAACTAAAACTAACTAAACTCAAATGATAATAATAAATTTTTTTAAATTTAAAAAATATTATTATTATTATCCAACTTGGCAGTTGCTTGCCATGTCAAACTATTGCTATAGCTAAGTTCCTACAATTTGGGAACTTTGAGGAACTTGCGGCCTTGTTGAGCACGTGAATTTGACTCATGTAATGATCACAATTAATACCATTGGAGTAGTTCCAAAAAGGGCAAGAATTTGTTGATTTCGTTGCCTAATTTCAATATGCGCCACTTCATTGTTGACTTCCATTCTTTCACGCCTAATGGGATTTAGTAAAAGCTATTGTAACTTACACAATCTCTTGAAAATAGGAGCTACTCACGTAGTAATCTAGTAATTTCTAGGTCAACCCCTAGATTTACTTTGGAATGGAGGGAGTTTTTAGCAAATTTTAAAAGAAATTTGTCGAAAAAGTTTTTGTTTTCTATGTAGGTTCATTTTTGTTAGAAATTGTTAAAGTTTGTTGAATTGAATAGGTATTTAATTTTTTTTACATAATCAAATAAAAAAGTTAAAAAAACAATCCAAGGAAACAAAATTTTATCAAATCTAATGTAAGTAGAAGTGATGGTTTTGTACTTGTACAACTTTATTGCAATATTGTTTATATGATTAAAAAAATGATAGCTTTTGGGCATTCAATAATGCTTATTACATAAATTTGCTCAATTTAAGGTGATCTTACATTAAAGCTCATAGATCTAGATGGTGAATTCCATGCTTGATGCCTTCATTAGGAAATAGACCCTATAAAGAACTAACATATTCTTTCACCTTAAAAGTTTTAATGTCCCTATATGACGACAAGGCCAATTGACCTTTTATTATAGTTGGGTGGATTATTGTGGTAAGTGCCTTGCCAACACCCAAGTTTAAACCCATGACTACCTCATTGGTGTGCCAAGGTGAAAGCCATTTAGCCAAGGTTGTAGGTGTATAGCATCAACCAATACACAAATGAAAATCTTGATCACAAAACTACCTTTGAAAAAAAGAAGCAAGGGCTCCCTTCAACACTATCTCCGACCTCAATGGTAGGAAAAAACTTGTCTATCTATCCTAGGTAATTTTTGCCTTGCTTGAAGTTGATAAAGACTTCCTTAGAAGATCCATCTTGTTTAAAGATCATGACTTGGTTTTGACTCTAGAGTTACTCAGATTTTGATTTAGTCTCAACAATAGAATTATGCTTCATCATTTATAGGACTTTGTTTCAACTTTTACACATATGTTCTAAGTCATACTATATAAAAGGTACCATATTGTGTGATGTACAAAGAAGCCGGAGCTTGAGCATCAATTATGAGGTAAGTATGCTTACTTAAGGTTTTAATTATTTAACAAAGGAAGAATGTTTGGGTTAGAAAATGGTTGCAAGTTTATGGAGTAAGGGTGTTTCATAAACTTTTGAAACAAAACAAAGTGTTCGATTTTGGAGTTTGAGTACAATAGGGAAGACAAGCATTGATGGTCTTGGATGTTTTAGAAGCAAAGGAAGTTCTTTGAAGACATACTTTACATTTGTTGTAGTTTGAAGTTTAGAATGTTTGAAGCTTCGGTAAATTTGAATTTTGAACTAGTTTAGGGTTTAGAATTGTTTGAAGTTTCGAATAGTTTACAAGCTTGAGTATTTTGTTGTTTTGGATTTTTTGGAAGATTAGGAATATTGTTTGAGATTCTCACATATGGCTCCAAAAAGGGTTTTATCCCATGAGATCAATAAGAAGAAAATAATCAAAAAATACAAGAGAGATATAAATGAATAAAAAAATGACAATTATATAAATGTTGAAAAAGAATGCTAAAAAGAAGTTTAAGAGAAAGACTCCAAAAGAGAGGGAAAAAGGAAAGGTTCTAAAACCAAAAATGCTTTAAATACTATTAAATGAGCCTAGGAGTATAAACCTATAAGTCTAAAAGACTATACACCTATGTTATAGGTGTTTATACTGTGGGAACTTTCAATGATTGTAGTGTAATTATATTAAAGATATTTATATAATAGATGTTTGTACTATGAGCACCTTCAATGGTTGTAGGATATCTACTTATATATATACTCAAAGCTCACATACTAGCATCATTGCTTTACAAATTCTTGCATAAAACGTACAATTCCTTTTTGTAAGAGTCTAGGGTCACATTTGGATACACCTTGAAAATTGAACACTTTGAAAATTCATAGTTCATTCAAAAAAATGTTCAAAATATGCAATCCCCTTTGACTTCCAATAAGATCCAACCACCAATTAGGCAATTTGATAATAGAAACATTGCTTAGTAGCTTGTTCAAACACATTTAGGTGCAACTCTCCTAGGTCAATTTCAACTTTTGTACATAAAAAGAGATTCATTCTGAAATTGGGATGTATAAAATGTCATTTTCAAAATAGTAGGAAAATTTTTAATTCTAAAGTTTCAGAATTAACAAAAAGCTTCAAAAATTTACGTAAAACTTTCTTTGTTATTGGATACTGGTCAAAAATTTATTAAATAAAATAAAATTCGAAAATCATTCAAATTTTGAATAGTTATATACAAAATTGATATGAATCCAAGAATATCTCAAGGAAGCATCATTGATATGTGTTGCATCTAGAAATGTCATGCCTTTGTAATAAATGGAGACCACACTAATGGATTCCCTTCAACAGGATTTTTGAGCAATATTTGTCTCAAAAGCAATATAATTTTTTTTTCCAAGGAATATTAGGCAATGACATGAAGTCATTGGTTTTTTATATATTCTAAGGATAATATTGTTCCTTTTTGGATGAACGTACTCTCTTTTGGACGAATAATTTAAGTTTCATCCTCATTTGCACGTTTCATCCATTTTAAACCATTTCATCGAAGATTGCTTTCTGCATTGACGGGATGAAGAAATCCTTACAACCGTCCCATCAGATTCCTATTCATTTCTGACTCCCATTGCTCCCTGCGTGTTTTTGGTGCTGTAATCGTTCTTAGGGTTGCAGCTCATTCCCTGGCTATGGCGAACCAACAGCGGGGCCGCGGGCTGTTCGGCACGCTGATTGTGGCAGCGGCGGGCATTCTTCTGACGTGGGCGGCCTTCGAGCTCGCCCTGGCGCCTATTCTCAGACCCGCCCGGAGAGCCATGGATAAGTCCCTGGATCCCAATTACGATGTAGACGACGACGATGTGAAGAGCGGTGCGGGGGAGGACAAGGAGAATGAGGATCTTGAAGACGGCGTTACTCCTGGTAGTGACAACCGGTAGCGCGCAAGGCTTGGCAGGTTGGCGAATTCGTGAAATTAGCTACAGGAAATTAAGCTCTGTTTTCTCTCTCTCTGTCTCTCTCTCAAACTCCTTTTTTTTCTTCCATAGGTGCTTTAAGGAAGCGCCTCGTTGTATGCTCCGGGTTGTGAGCTTTTGAATGTATAGACAAATTTGGTAAGAACTTCGGAATTGTATGTTGGTGATAGGAGTGTCAATGGATTCGCAAGCTCCACCAGTTAGGATAAAGAGTTCATGCTACATATATTGGTATGACCTTCTGCCGTTTCGGAATGCACTATTCTGTATAGTAGTGTGTTTACTGGTTGTTTTGTATCCTTGCCTTAGTTGGCTGTTATCCAATTCTGCCTGTTATCTAGATTCTGTTATAGTCTTTGTTACCTTCTTTACTTGCTTGAAAGATGTTAGAAGTTTTTGACGGAGCTTATCCGCATCATAGGCAATCAACTATTTCAGCTCATGTTTTACTGTCTCAATGTGAAGATGACTTAGTATTCGACCTAGCCGTTTTATTAATATGGTCCGATGATTAAATATTCTTGTTAGGAAATCAGAGAGAAATCCAGATTAGTACAGAACACATTATTTGGATACCGTCTGCAAAAGCTTTTAGGGTTCAAAGTTTTTTTAACACATGACATAAAACAGACAAGAATTCTGAGTGTACATCCTCAAAATCTGGATGTACTCTTTGTGCAAGACTTTGGGAGTGTCACATCTAGGTGGTCTAACTTATCAGCAGATTTCCCATTTCCCCCATCGACATGCTTTTGAAGCGAGGTTTTGTTTCCAAATTCACTCGGTACTCCCGACGATTTCTTCCCTGCCAGCTTTGGAACACTATCTGCAGCTAGTTCTTATCCCGTGCCCTTCTTTCATTTCTTTTGAATCTGTCATCTATTTTGAAACAATTAGATGGCAAACTGAACAGAATCTCTTTCTTCTTTTTACAGGATGTATACTAAACAGAGTAAAGACATGGTCAGAGGCTTGAACAGGTGTCTCTTAAGTCATAGCCAATGTCTTTTGCTTGGAATTTTTAGGCGCTGCAGGACCAACTCTAATCAATGGTTTCATCAGCTCATGTTCCTGATTGCACTAAGCTTACATTACAAAGACTTCCCGTATGGTTGATTCATAAACAGCACATGTCAAATTTTATGTACTGTACATTGGAAGAATGGTACATACCAACTCTTGGTCCAGGTCTTTCTACAGTGATATCACCAAGATGTGACAAGAATTGGTTTCACCAACAGACAGGAAGTCTATAGATGACAAGACGCTGAGAGAACATGTGTATATTTGGTTTCATAACGCTGCTTGTCTCAACTTCAGATGCGCCTGTCAACATGGAGACAATGTGGGACGTCGATGGTCCGCGTAAGGGCTGTTTCTCACTGCGTCCCAAGTCTTGTTTCTCAAGGACAAATCTCATGTTTCTTAAGGTCAAATCTCAACTTTCTTGGAACTTCTAATAGTAATTTGCACTATCTAAAGTAATATTGATTGTTGGTCTTGACCCAGGTCCTATACAAATGTCATGATTGCACATGACCCTCCCTCAATGTAATAACCTCTTTAATGTATAATGTGTTAAACTGGTCCCGGCTCTATTGCTTGTTAGAAGTTTTCCTCTTTAAAGGTGAATATAAAATATTATGTGAGGGGTTTGGAGATTCATAGCATGAAGGCCAAAGGTTCAACTTTTTTTAATGTATAATCTTATAGTACTACAAATGTACATCTGAAATGGGTCCCAAAGATAAAAAAACTATTTTGAAGGGGCACTTTTCTCTATTATATACAATCTATAATAAATGAGTTTTTAGATAAAATTTGTCTATAAGAATGCTTAATTTAGTTTCATTCTTTCATCACTATCATTGTTGCATTGACAAATGCTACATATGAAGAAGTTTGAGTAGAACTGATCGTTTAAAAAGTAGGCTAGTGTTACAAGAATGTATCTTCTCATAGCATAGCTCATTTGTATCATTTGTGTTATAATTTGTATTATCATAGTATTTGCATTATTTCTACTAAATTTATTACTTGTATTATTATTAATTTTGTCTAATGGAACTAATGGACAACAATCTTTTGTCAAAACTTTGCTTTACAATCAAAAGTTGTAAACCTCCAAAGAAATTATTGGTGTAGAGCTTTAAGTTGGTTGTTGCAACTTGGGGAATCCTAAAAACTCCCCTAATCCATCGTGAATAATTGACAAGTATATGTGATCATCATGTACCAATATATTAAGAAAAATAGACATGTTTGTTTTATGAAATTCTACAAGCTTTTGAAGGAAGCCATTAACTATCATTTGCACCAACATGTAACACTACAAGAGAAAGGGGTGTTTTAAGTGGGTTTTTAATGTATTTCTAACAAATTTTTATTTTTACTAAAAATCTCTTTAACCCCTTAAGTCCCATTGTCCCCTCAAAGGACAAAATGGATTTTGGGCAGGCTCCTATGGTCTCAATATTTGTTGTAATTTTTTGAAACTTTTTGAGAAGATAGGAATTTACATTAGCTTTCTAAAAATATAATTTTTATTTCAATTGGAGCTTGGAGCAAAAGTTATGGAACAAAGAGTCCTTTTTTCACTTGGTGGGCAAAAAAAATCCTTCAAAAAAATTTAAATTAAAAAATTAATTAATTTTTTGTATAGATTATATTTTTATGTACATGGTAAGCTTTGATTCACTCCATTTGGATTTATTATGAGAAAGTTATGAACAATCTTGTTTTTCGGGCAATTAGAGCATCTTCTTGAAAAAATAACTTGTAGAATTCATTTCTAACCTCAATTTTCACAATTTTCCAAAAAAAAGTTTTACAAGGTTAAGATGTCTTGCTAGGACAATCTCACCGTTGAGATTAGTATATTTCAATTCCATCTTAGAGCTATTAACAATTTAGATTTTCCTTCAATCTTGAACCTACTTCTACTTAACAATTTTTTTAATGAATGAAAATTAAGTTTTTTTTAAATAAAAAAAAATTCTAAAATCTCAAATCAATTCTTTATCATATAAAATTATAAATTCAAAATCAATAGAACAAAAATGATAAGTCATGAAGGTTTAAAGCCAAATAATGTAGTTGAACAAGGTACAAAATTTTTTTTTCCTTCACTTTAAGCACAAATATCTTGCAATCTATGTGGTCAAAGTTTGTAAAATTTTTGCTATACATTTTTATACTAGTCTAGTACAAGATCCTACGGTTAGATATGGAAAAAAAAACTTTTTGCTCATTGCTATAAAAATGGCAGTTTTGAGTGGTTTTGGGTGGAAAAGAGGTCTTGGAACTTTAGGGGTTAAAGGTCATTACTTATGATCTTATGTCTAGAACTACACTTAAAAACTCACTTAAAATATCCCTTTTTCTTGTAGTGCAATCATAAGCATTTACACTCAAAGCATTTTTGGTTTTAAAACCTTTCCTCTCTCCTTTTCCCTCATTTTTGGAGTCACTTCTTTTTAGCATTCCTTTTAACATTTATATAATTGTCATTTTTTTGTCACTTATATCCCCCTTGTATTTTTTGATCCTTTTCTTTTTGTTGATCTCATTGTGGAGCCCTTTTTGGAGCCATGAGAATCTCAAACAAAACTCCTAATCTTCCAAAATCCAAAACAACAAAATACTCAAAGCTTGTAAATAATTTCAAACCTCAAACTATTCCAAACTTCAAACAATTCTAAATCCTAAATTATAGTTCAAAATTCAAATTACCTTAAGCTTCAAACGTTCTAAACTTTAAACCATAACAAATGTTTTGTTTGTGTTCAAAGAACCCCTTTTTGCCTCTAAAACACTCCAAACCATCTTGCTTGTCTTTCCTATTCTATTCAAATTCCAAAACTAAACACTTTGATTTGTTTCAAAAGTTTATGAAACATCCTTTCTCCATAAACCTACAACCACTTTCTAATCCCAACATTCCTCTTTTTTTATATAATTAAAACCTTAAGTAAGTATACTTACTTCACAATTGATGCTCAAGCTCCAGCTTCTTTGTATGTCATCCACAATATGGTACCTTTTGTATGATGTGACATGGAACATGTGTGCAAAGGTTGAAACAAAGTCCTAGAAATGAATGAAGCCTAACTCTATTGTTGAGACAACATTAAAGTTTGGGTAGCTCCAAAATTAGGATCAAGTCATGATCTTTAGACAAGATGGATCTTCTAAGGAAGTCTTTATCTACTTTAAACATGACAAAAATTGCTTAGGATAAACAAGTTTTTTCCTACCATTGAGGATGGGAGATAATATTATGGGGAAACCTTTGCTTCTTCTTTTTAGAAGTAGTTTTGTGATCACGATTTTCATTTGTATATTGGTTGATGCTATACACCTATAATCTTGGCTAAATGACTTTGGCCTTGGTACACCAATGAGGTGGTCATGGGTTCAAACTTAAACATTGGCAAGGGTTCATTTACTACCATAGTCCACCCAATAATAGTAAAGGTCAAATGATCTCGTCATCATATAGGGACCCTAAAATTTCTAAAGGGAAGTAATGTGTGAGTTCTTTATAGGGTCTACTTTCTAACAAAGTCATCAAGTATGGAATTCACCATTTAGGTCCGTGAGCTTTAATGCAAGATCACCTTAAATTGAATAAATTTTTGTAATAACAAGCATTATTGAGTGCTATCATTTTTTGATCTTATAAACTATATTGCAATAAGGTTGCACTAATAAATACAAAACCATCATTGCTATTTACATAAGATTTGGTAAAATTCTATTTTTTAGATTTTTTTTTGCCTTTTTTTGTTTGATTTTGTAAAATCTTCTAAATACCTGTTTAGTTTAATAGACTTTAATATTTTCCAATCGACCTAGATGGAAAATAAGATTTTTTTTGACAATTTTCTACTGAAATTTATTAAATATAACATATTCTAACAAATAATAATATATTCTAATATAATCAAGTAGGAAAGAAAGGTAGAAAATAATTCCAAAAAATCATAATTTTACCAAATATAATGTAAATAGGAGTGGTAGTTTTATACTAGAGTTGGAAGAAATCCAAAAATAATATTTAACTATATAATATGCAAAAGTTATAAGAGGTCAAACTTGAATTGGTAGATTTTCTAAAACTATGCCTTATTTTCAATATTTACAATTTGAAGAGAGTGCAACAAGCATCCAATTTTATTTTTATTTTTCTAGGGCTTGCCTTTGGAGACATGACTTTATTTGGGTGATTCTACCTTAGATAGTTGAGTGATTTACAACAATGCTTTATTCATGTTGGTTTTCAAACTAGAGTTAATATTCTTAGAATCAATTTATATGTGGAATTGGAGACCAATGGACTTCACTAATGATTGGTAGGATCAATACTCTAAAAGAATTGAACTTCCATCCTATTGATCATTTATGAGGTCCATTGGCTTGAATTCCATGTGTAAGCCAACTCTTAATCCCTAAAGGAATAGATCCGTTGTGAAATAGTCAAATATTATGTTTAAGCTAAATTTTTCCTTTTAAAATATATTTAAATATCAATTTTATATTTTTTTTACGTAACACTTTGAATTGTCAACCATTTTGAAAATTTTCACTTTGTTTCATGAAAAAATGTCAAAGTTATAATTTTTGTAACTAAAAATAAAAATAAAATTGTAAATATAGCAAAAACAGTCCAATTAATTTGAAATTATTCCAAGAGGTATAAGTAGCAATGGAGATTAGTATGAAAAATTCTCAAGTAGTCATTTTATTTTTTATACTAAAAACACCCCTAGCAATGACCTTGAAGTCAAATTTCACTATTAAGTTAAATCTATCCTATTATATAATTGATATATAGAATCTTGATATTTTCACATGTGAAAAAAAGAATTTTCTATTGAAGCTGATTTTTAAAATAAATTTTGATGTAAAAATCAAATAATTATAATAATTTTCTAAAATCATACTACTAAAATCACAAGGTCTTTTGTAATATCACATTTTTACACTGTATGATATTATAGAGATTCAATCCCTCTATAATATCACATTTTTACACAATGTGATATTCACCTTTGTAATATCACACAATGTAAAAATGTGATATTAAAGAGGTATAGTGATATTATGGAGGTTTCATATTTTTTTACTTCACACTTTATTTTACTTCCACAATTCTATGATTTGAATGTTAAAGCTTTGAATGTTCTCAATTCTAATGTTCTTTTCTTACTACCAAATGATTTGAAGCTTTGTTAAATCAAAACAATTTTGAATTTTACAACAAAGTATTTATAAAGTCTTTGCAATTTGACAAATTTGCATTTCAATTCTTTAATTTTGATCACCATTGTTTATGAGTGAAGAAATTTATCAAATGATGGTGTTCTTGAGTTTAACAATACCTCCAAAGTAATTTCTTTACATTTGTTTTGAATAAATTTGAATTCATGTATAGAATGGTGATTTGAACATTGAGTTTCATTTGAACAATTTGAGTGTAATTTGAGCTTCAATTTAATCTAATTTCAAGATATTGATGTAATTATAGCCAAATTGATGAAATTAATATAGTTAATGCGTAGCAAAGCAAGCGCCAACCACTAGTAATAGATAAAAATAAAAAATAAAATATTTATGATATATATATATTAGAATAATATGGGATTTTTTCCATAAATGAAAGTTAAAATGAAAAATATAATTTTATAATTTAAACTTTTTAAGAAAAGTAATAGAAGAAAGTTCAATTGAAAAACATAGAATATGGTATAACATAGATTTTGAAACTTGGAGCTTGCAATTGCAATAATTCTTTTAATTTTTTACTTTTTTCTAAATTTGGGATCGGGCTAAAACTTGTCAAGCTTTATTTTCTTATTTTAAAACACATACCAATAATGGATATTTTGAAAGTTACAAGGTTGGCCAAGGCGCATGGACCTTATAAGGTGACCTCCTTCGGTTGCTTTGCCCCAGTTTGGGAACTAGTTCCCTGAGGTTCCCCTCCAGTTTGCTTTTGTGTAATTTCTTTCGGAACTTTACCGTGGTGCGGTCTTCCTCTCTCTCTCTAGCTGCGAAGTGAGAATCGCCACGCTAGGGTGTGAATTGCTTGGAACTGGGTCTCCTCTTCACGAATTTGATTTTCTTTGAGTTTTTTTTCGATCTGCTTTTCGTCTGATGAGATGGAATGATCCGAATTTGGAGGTGAGAATTCCAGTCGCAATTTCCGTTTGCCAATTTCGGATTTGATTCGCAGAGTTCGATCGCTGCGGTGTGAAATTCTGTTATCCAACGGATTTCCCTGACCTTGGAACGATTTAGCGGCATTCGCTTGCGATTGACGGTGTATCCCTGCGATTGTCGTGAAGTTTTAGGGTTTCTTAAGGAGAACGAGGCGTTTGCTTTTAGTGCATCATGAGCTGATATAGTTATGCGTGGAGCTCACGCACAAGCAGGAGGAGGTTCAATGTGATTTTCGCAAGATCTTGGTGGTTTCGTTTCCGTTGGTAGTCGAGATTTCACCCGCGCGGAAGAAGAGGTGACAATTTCTTGCGGGCCTTGGTCATTTCTTTCTTTTGTGTGCGTATTCGTCACTCTTTCCAAACGGAGAGAGTTCTAATGCATACTGCTGTATATTTCCTGTGAATTGGCTTACGAACATGATTGTCGACGGGAATTGAACTTGCTGATGTCGTGTATATGTTCGTTTCTAGATCCAGCAGATTTAGGTTTAGATTTGTGAGGTGCGTCCTTATGTCCGCTGGTGTAATTGCGGGTTTCCTCCGCTGCCTGTGATAAGGTAGAGGATACTATTTACATCACTTCAACATTGTGATATGTAGGAATGCGATTTTTAGGAGATCATTATAGGGCTGTGGAGAGATCTTCCTTTGGATTTTGTGTGTATGTAGAAATTTCAAATTCAGAGGTCTTAGACCACTATCGAAGGGATAGCAGACATTTCCACTCAAAGATCATCAGTAGCTGTAGACATTAGCTAAGTTATGCTTATACCTGAGAATGTGAATAGAGGAGTTGTTATTGGTAAAAGGACTAGTATAGGAGACTGGATCAGGTCCCTAACTGTTCTAGTATCCTCTGCCTTAGACCAGCTCCATTTGCTGTGCTCTTGGAATTTTCAGGATGGGGTAATTTGGGAGACCTTAAATGCGTTCGGTCGTAGCATGTCTGCAAGTGGTGATCAAATAGTGCAGTCCTAACAGTTTCAGGAAGCTTCTCGTGTCAGGGATTAACGACTGGGAATTTGGCAATCATGTCTCTTTCATCGCCGCCGCTTCCAGTGCCGCCATCAGCACATGATCGTTTTAGTGAGGGAACGTACCCAAGTGATGACTCTATACCTTCTTCACCACCTTCGACCGCAGCCTCGCCCCAAATTTCTCCCCGGCTGGATGTTACAGAAGTTGAGCAATCTCTGCTCTCTGTTGCCTTCAATCAGGACCATGGATGCTTTTCATGTGGCACACAGACAGGTTTTCGTATCTTTAATTGTGATCCCTTCAAGGAAACGTTCCGTCGAGAATTCGACGGTGCTGGGATTGCTATTGTGGAGATGCTGTTTAGGTACGACATCGCTCCTCTATCAAATTGATCGTATTTGAGTTTTGCAGTGGTCGTCTTTTCTATCCAAGGCTCCAGCCGCACGAACCACATAGCACCAATTAGCAGACTGGGGTGTTCAGGTCCATTATCTACTAGTTGATTGTGAGCTAGTTGGATGTTAACTAAGCTACTGTGTGCCTGCACTTGTAATCTAACTAATGGGGATTTAGGCTTTCAACTTAGCTAACTGCTGCTATTTGGATCATGCGGTCCGATATAGAACTTCAGTTTGTGTTGCACAGTTGCTGCTACTTGTTCTAATCGGGGAGTTAATTTGACTCGTGGAAATGAATGTAAAATTCTTTGCAAGCTAGTTACCGGGATTTAGCAACAAGTTCGCTGACCCTAGTTGGGCAGTGTGGGCGTTTAGTAATTAATTCCAGTCAGCTAATTGGCATACTTGATTGGTGCTGGTGGGGCCTTAATTATAGTTGAGCCTTTGTTTAGTGAAGAACCATTTCTGTTTCTCCGCAAAATGGTACAGGGTGCTGTATATTCTCCGCAATTATGCGTTTGTAATCTAAAGCCATTATGTTTGAGAAAGTTTCAGGTGCAACATTTTGGCTCTGGTTGGTGGAGGAAAATCACCTCGGTATTCTCCGAACAAGGTCATGATATGGGACGACCATCAAAGCCGGTGTATAGGAGAGCTTTCATTCCGAAGTGAAGTGCGAGCTGTTCGGCTTCGGAGGGATAGAATTGTTGTTGTATTGGAATTCAGAATATATGTCTACAACTTTGCTGACTTGAAGCTTCTTCATCAAATTGAAACGTTGTCCAACACGAAAGGAATATGCGCACTCTCTCCCACACCGAAGACATGTGTCCTCGCATGCCCTGGCCAGCGGAAAGGTGAAGTACGAGTTGAGTTGTATGGTGTGAAGAAAACAAGGTTCATACAGGCACATGATTCGTCCTTGGCTTGCCTCTCACTTTCTCTCGATGGAGCTCTCTTGGCGACTGCCAGCAATAAAGGGACTCTTGTTCGAATATTTAATACGGCGGATGGCACCAAGTTACAAGAGGTATGCGTTGTACTTCCCCACTTCGTTTACAATGGACAATTAAGAATCATTTTTGAGAATTCTGAAATCACCTAAGTTGGATGATCTAGTGGCTTTTCCTGCCTTTCACAAACCCTACTAGCTCTGTTCACATGCTTGTGCGATTTATGAAGGTCTTAGAACAGCACCATGAAGTCAAGATTGGCTGTCTTCATCTGTGGGGATCTTCAGAGCGTTTGGCCTTCAGCAATAGGCTATAGTATGTTGGTTTCCTCCTTCTGGTTCTCCATAGTACAAACTGGTCAATCTGTTCATTTCTTATTGCTCGTAAGAAGCTGTGTAGGTGTTGATCTGGGCAGTACTTTGATTTCGTGTTCTGAGATATCTGTTCTCAATATTATTGTCCTTGGAAATGAGTAGTCATTAGGGCTAGGACATGATTTCCCATCCTCCATAGGGCTAGGACATGTGCTCTCTTCATTGCCTCAATGTAAACAATAATCTCATCTGTCTGAAGCTAATTGGTCCCCTTTGTTTTGTGATAGCTTCGACGAGGAGCACATCCTGCTGAAATATATAGTCTTGCTTTCCATCCAAATCTTCGTTGGTTAGCCGTTTCCAGTGCTAAAGGGACAGTGCACGTTTTTGCCTTGAAATCAACTACTGAAGAGGCACGAACAGAGGCAATAGCCAATTCGACCTCACTCTCTGCAGGCGGATCGGCGCCGTCTCCCAGTGTTAGCACTAATAGTCCCCTGCGAGCCAGTACTTCTGCATCCGCAAATACTGGGTCATCACTTTCCTTCATGAAGGGTTAGCTTTTGTCCCTTGAATTACTTGAAATTTTTGGCAAAAGTTTTTAATCTTTTCTACCAGAGTTGCTGGATACAGTTCAGGATTTTGTTGTTTTAATGGTTAGTTCCATTTCTTGGTGTTAACCAAGGATTTCATCACGGTTTCCTGATTATATTTATGAGTTCTATTGCTTGTGTTCTTTTGAACTATATACCTGATCCCAAACTCGCATGCATCATTGTGACAGGTGTGCTGCCTAAATATTTCAGTTCAGAGTGGTCCTTTGCACAGTTCCGTGTTCCTGAGGAGAGCAGGGCCATAGTATCCTTTGGAGCGCGGGAGGACACAATCGTCATAGTGTGTGCAAATGGGAGGTAAATTAATTTTCTCCATACAGATCCCAAGATTTTGTTATGAAGGAAATAGATCAATCTTTTCATTTGGTGTGTTCGACTTCAATCTAATGCGTGAGTGAGTAGGTTTCGAAGTATATTAACGTTTACTGAACATGAGGACTAAATGAATCTAATTCCTACCAACTTAACATTAAAGTCTTTGTCAATCTGATGGGGGGATCTCTTGTGATGTTGGGAGGGGGTGAGACAATGTTGAGTATTGAAATTGATAGTGTGCAATTTTTATGAAACTTTTCTGGCCGCAGTTTCTATAGGTGCTCATTCGACGGAAAGAACGGTGGAGAAATGGTGCAAATCGAATACGAACGTTACATTAAGCCTGAAGAAGCTGATGAGGAAACAACTGTACCCATTTAGGTTTCTGAGCTGGGTGTGATTGAGTTGCCTAAGCCTTGCGACCAGCACCAAATGTCACCAGTGTCGGTAGGATCGTGACGAATTGGCCCACCTCGAAGAAAAGAAGTTCCTTGCAGCTGTGCAAAGAATGTGTGGGATAGCTTGATGCCTAAACCCTGCCGTGGTTGTGCACACAAAGTCGACAATTTCATCAGTTGCTCATGCTTGAAAGCAAGCATGGTAAAATGAGGATTCTTCCAATGAGAACTTGGGGCACGTTTCCATATAAAGAGGCTTGGCTCAGCGCTTGTGTACGTCTCTTCTCATCCATGTACGAAATAAGGTGTAGGTTGAAAGATTCTGGATTTTTAAGTGTACTGTACTGTACAGTAGGGGATTGTAGTTGCTAATAAGTGTTCAGTGCATCTTGCCCTAACCTCTACCTGTCTTTGGCCCCATTGTATTTATGTTGGAAAAGTATTAGCTGAATCGTCAGATACAGGACATTTTTGGGGGTGAGGGGTACAAATATTGTAGTGTCTTTGGTGTACATTATGGTGAGGGTCACATAAACTGCCCCTTCCAGGGGCTGTGGATATTTGGATTTGACTAGAGCATTTGTGTGAGTTTTCATGGAGCATAACATTATTTGAGTTGAATGAAGAAGCTGGCACTGACAGTCAAGAAGAAATCAAAGAAAAGGTTGGCAATGTGGATCATGAAGTGCCGGTTTCCTTAAACCTGGAAGGAGGACGCTGTGGCTGAAAATCGGCCAATGAATGACAATGAATCCTTATATTTAACCCATTGACTTGTTGACCACTTTCTGGTCAAAATTGACACTTTTTCAATGGTAACCAGAGGTTTAGAATGAATTTGGAGAAGTTTTAGAATGAATTTGGATATGGACAAAAGGGGAATTGGGAACTGAATGCATTGGGACAAGAATCAGGGCAAGGTTTGAAAAAACAATTGCATTATTGGCTGGAAATATGGAAATTGATACAAAAATCAATATAGAATTCATCATAAATGCATTGGGACAAGAATCAGGGCAGTCTATGCTAGCATGTGGTTTTGGGGTTGAAAAAACAATTGCATTATTGGCTGGAAATATGGAAATTGATACAAAAATCAATGTAGAATTCATCATGCATTTACTGTGGAGCCCTAAGCACTCATGCCAATTCTGTTGGTACAGTCAGATCTCCATAATGCATTAGATTTTGGTATTTTTTTCCATGTTCAACTTAAGACAAGAAATCGTCTTAATCCTTAAACAACGAGCCAGTCACCATGGAAATCATTGTTTGAATACTATGTGAATTGTTGGCTTAAAAAATGAAAAAGTACTCATTGGGAGACAAGCCTTTTTCCACAAAATTTAGAGGATGAATAATTGTACTTCTATCCTACATGAAAAGATTCTATGTCATCCATCGAACGCAAAAGTAGAAGTAGGCATGAGAAAGAAGGAAAATCTAAATTATTAATATCTTTAAGATGGAATTAAAATGCACTAATCCCAATGGTGAGATTCTTCTAGCAAGCAAAAAAAATCATGTAAAATTTTTTCTTCAGAAACATTGTAAAAATTGCATTCAGAAATGAATTCTACAAGTTATTTTTTTAGGAAGATGCTCTAACTACCCGAAAAACAAGATTGTCCATAACTTTCTTATAATAAGTTCAAATGGAATGAATAAGATCTTCCTATGTAGACAAAAATATAATCTACAAGGAGAAAAATTCAAAAAAGAAAATTCAAAATTTTGCAAAATTTTTTTGCTGCCCAGATTGGCCCCCGTCCCCTATTTTGTTTCCAAGCACCGAATGTGAAAAAAATTATATTCCCACAAAGCTCACCAGTTTTTCTATCTTCTAAAAAAGTTTCAAAAAATCATGACAAAATTTCAGCCTGTACGTACTTGCCCGAAATTCAATTTGTCCCCTGAAGGAACAATGGTCCTTTAGGGGTTAAAGGTTAAAATAGAGGTGCAAATGTTCATCCTTAGAATTTTGTGTGGAAAGGGGAGGTTTTGCACAACAATGTGACCTTTGATGAGTGTTTGTGTGTTTTCTTTCATTTCCTAAGAATAAGTAGCATTGACAAGACTATTGAATTTTTGGTATTGGTTGGAAAAGTCAAACTAAGTTTGGCAATGCCAACTTGGGTGGAGCCTAAGTGACTTTTAAATTTGCAACATCTTTACATGATGAATAACTAATGTAACACTAACCTTATCATTATCCCCTACATTTATATTTTTTCTAAACATCCTAAATTACAATCAATATGGAATCAACAACCATATCATATATACAATTACATTACACACATACACCTATATATTGTACCACATCAATATTTTGTATAACACATTCATATTCCATATATTGTACCCATATCAAAGTTTTTATATTCCATATATTGTACCCATATCAAAGTTTTTATATTCCATATATTGTACCCATATCAAAGTTTTTTTGATTTTGGTTTTGGGACTAGGAGGTGGATAAATCAGGTGTTTTATTTATATGAGGAAGTGGTTGATTAATTAATTAATTAATTCCCTGGAAAGAGACATACGTGGAATTTATTAATTGTATTGGATAGTGTACGCATTTGATGCTCAGAATTATCCATCTATTGTAATTCCAATGACCCAAGAAGTTTTGGATTCATTGTAAGTTGTGCTGAGGTGGACACCCAAAAATGCACCATTGACCCTAAACTTCCATCTTCACTCCATGTACATCTCCAAAACCAATTATGTACCTGATTAACCTGTTTCCAAACCAAACTTTGTTCCTTCCTAACTTTTGCAGATGGTGTCCAAATGTCACTCTTTTGTGTGTTGGAACCTCCTTTCACTTTCCAATAAGAAAATAGGTAAATCTGACCAGTTTAATAATAGTAACTAGGCACATAGCAACAAAAAGTGGTGGTTTGGGGAATATCCACCTTTGTAGAGATGTGTTTTAGAAGAAATATCTCAATAAGTTAACACATCAAATCAAGACAGTTGTTACAGTAAGTGATAATGTGAAGGGAATGCCCACGCTGTGTTTTGAGTGGTTGTCAATAATTGACATCATGTTGCCTCAAGTTTTTGAGTTGCAGTAAGTTTCCTAAGTAGGAGGTTCTAAAAGCACACAAGTTCTAAAATTATGCACCTCTTCAAATGTGCACTATTTGTACATGTTGCTTTTTTATAGCCTTTGACAATGTTCAAAATGCGTACATTTGAGGAGGTGGGCGATTTTAGAGTCCTATGCCATTTCAACTTCAAAATTTCATAACTAATTCCACAGAGCTCCAAAAAATATGAAACTGAAAAATATTTCAAGAAGCTTCATCTTTCCAAAATTCAGTATCAATTCTTAAATGGGCAATTTATGGACCTCCTACCTTAACATTCTATAGTTCCAAAGTAGTAAGGTAGAAGCAAGGTTTTGAATATGGTCCCATTCAAACTATGTTGAGACTAATTTAGTATTATAAGTTGGTATGAATTGAAATGGATTTTTGCCTATTTCAAACAATAGAAAGGCATTGAATGCAAATTGGAGGATAAAGCCACTAACCCTTGAAGGATGTTGAGACCAAAAAGTAGTCGATGAATGACCTCATTTTTCACCATAGAAACAAAAGATGCACCTATTGATTCAATAATCAAAGTAGTTTTGGTGACTACCTTGGTCATGGGTTAATGTGTAGCAGGTAGCATCCATTTTTTGGCTAGTGGGAATGTTTTAAAATTGCAATGATGAATTTAATGAAGGGTTTATTTAACCCCTAAAGTTCCTTGGGTCAAAATTTAACAACTACACTACTAAAATTGAAAAAACAAACCTTTCTAAAAAGTCACCTTTCTAAATTAATTAGGTTTATAAATCAAAATTTATCCACTTTTTAGAGTATGCAACTATAGGATCTTATTCTTGACTAGTATAAGGGTCTTGCCTAAAAGTCATATACTACATGTGAGAAATGAGTAAGTAAACAACAACACAATGATTTTTTTTAGGTTGCCCAAGTTTTTGACAATGTAGCTTTGTCAAGCTTTTGAACTACATAACTCAAATTCTACTTTGCAAAAATATCTAAAGACTTCAAATTTGGATAGGGCCTCACATTAGGAAGAAGTAAGCAAATTTTGTAAAGCAAAATAATACTTTGCTCCATGTAGCCGAATTGGAGGTCAACAAATAACTATTTTTAATATCATTGATTATGTTTTTTTTGTAGGATCTTTATCTAAGATTTTAGATGTACCTACTTACTAGATTTGAGAGCCAAAGGTTAATGTTGCTCAAGATCTTGCAACTCAATATGTAATTACATCACATGTGTTTATATCTCATATAAAACTAGAGTTGGCTTCTAAACTTGTAAAAAGCTAAATTGTAGAAGAATACATTATCAAGGGCCATTTGTAAAATAGAGAAGGAGAAGTTTGTAGTGCAAAACAAGTTTGGAATAAATAAATAAAATTCTTGATTTAAAAAAGAGGCCACACAACAATGTCAAAAGTCCTATAGTCAAGAATAGTGGATTAGGGCACATGCTTTCTAAAAAAGCAAAAACATTTGTTACGCCCTTTGTCTATGAAGGTTTGTCAAATTCAATAGTAAGGTAGGGTGGTTAGGGTGGTTGTGTTAGAGTGAGCCTAAACTTTCAAAATGGTTATTGACACTTTCTTGATTTGATTGATGAACATTTTGCAAACTCATGTGATTTTGTACCAATTGTAGCGCTTGAATGGATTCTCATATCCATAGAAGTTTTAAAATGCACAACAATAGGATCAATCCTAATGCACAATGATAGGAATAATGTACACATTGATTATAATGTGCATCTTTTAAAGATTCGGTCTTTGGAAATGATGTCTTAACCTTTGATGGAACAGGGGTACAAAAAATAGCATTGCAGAGCCATCTAGTGGCTATATGGTCCTTTAAGGTTTAGGGATTAACCCTTAAACATCAAGGCGGACGTTTTGTGTCCTATGAATGACAAAGAATCTCTTCATGCAAGACAAAAGTGCAACTATTCATCCTCCAAATTTTGTGGAAAGGAACCATCTTCTACAACAACTTGTCTCCCAACGAGTGCTTTTTCATTTTTTTTAAAGTGAACAATTCACACGATACGCAAACAGATGATTTCCACTGTGACTGGCTCGTCATTTAGGGTTAACACAGCTAAAACAACTTTTCATACACGAGGCAAATACAATGACAAAGTTTTATTTTGAAAGGTTGTGTACAAAGTCACCTCATCTGTGACCAAATTTTGTATAGAAGATTGAATCCAATTAACCACAATGAAGTTTGCACATTAGATCAAACTCTTAAGTAAGCAATAATACATACATCTACCCTAGAGCCTTACTTATGAACAAATCATCATTCATTTATTCTTCATTTGTCAAGCACTTCTTGCAATGGACAGTCGGGAACTAAGTTACGAAACTCTTCTGGCCTAAATCAAATTGTTTCGTTAGACCAATTGTAACCCTACAAACTCAAATCTTCTATCAAATCAAGCTCTGTAGTAACATAAAAAGAGATGCAACTATACAAGCATGGTACGCTAAAAGCATGTATAGAACTCAAATTTGAACCTCAAAAGATCCTCCAAATGGTGTTTCAGCAATTGCTAGTGATGTGGATTCTACAACTGGCATTCTGCCTTGAAGAAACTTGGCCACATTGATAAATGCACTTCAACTAACCCCAGCATACCAGGCGAACGAAGCATGCAATTCTTATGAAACCTTTATTGTAAACGGTCTACAGTACTGGTCGAACACTGGTCGAAGCATTAGTAATAACCATACCGCTCCATTTCAATGCTTCAATTCGACTCGAGCAGTCGCAAAGCAAGCCAACTCGCATCTAGATTATGGTGGCTCAAAAATGGAAAAGGCCGATGCAACAGCAAGTTCCCTGAGAATGTAAAAACCAGCTAGATGGAATTTGGAGTTGATGCACTTGATTTGGTGTTGGCGTCTGGGTTCTCAGGTTGCCATGACTGGTAGCGTTTCCAATCACGCTTGCTAGCGTTGAGTGCATGACCCTTGGAGTGGTAAATCATGCCGTCTCCACGGCCTGTCAAGTTCTCCTTGTGAGGGACTCCGTATCTCGTGGGCTTCAACGCTAGCAGCTGCGGAAAGGTAGAAGGTGAGGTTACTTGACAAGACAGTACCTCTAGCTGTACGCATAAACCGAATGCTTGGATATGCTAAAAAATACAAACACTGACAATGCAAACTAATACGTATAGCTGGTAATGTCGAGAAGTTCTTTCTTCAAAGTGGATACATAAAACAAAAAATGGGAAACATAAAATTTTCTGGGGAATGACGCACGAACCTGTTCTGCGGAATGGTCAGTAATGTAATGAAGCCAACAATGCCACTCGGGTGGAACAGACGAGGCATTGTAATTTGATGTATCAGCATATTCCACCCATCTTTGCCTTCCTGAAAAAGATAAACACATCCCGTCAGAGATATTTTACTTCTGACTGAGCTTACAAATTCTATGCCTTCAAACGAGAGCCCCACCAACAAGAGAGTCGATTGCAACCTTGACATTGCTTTGCTGTACGAGGGTATGAAAATTTAAGACAAGACAAGACAAGTTAATGAACAAACACCTCCAGAAGAAATCTCAGTGAACACCGGTGAGTCTGCAGAGTATACTACTATGAGAGGTATGTATCAGCTATCGTACATGCACTTAGCGTTTTTAACATAAACAATAAACCACAAGGGGTAAAACTCAACAAACGTTCATACCATACTGCGTATTCATATTCTCATAATACTTGTTTCCCTGAGTGTCTTCTCCAATCAAGGTTGCACCAGCTTCTCTCAACTTTGTATGCCTGCCAAAGAAATCCAATCACAAAAAGGTCAGTCGCAACACGGTATTCTGGTGCATTTCTAAACAAATAATGGGACAAGCAGCATTTTCTTTCCACCTCGCATGACACTACCAAAAGCATCATTAGTAAAACACGTGGATTATTTAAAACAATAGCAAGAAATGAAGAGACAGAATACATGTACTTACAGCAAGTTGCCATCGACAAGAACCCTGGCTCTGTACCACAACATCCATTAAAAACATGCGTCAAAAGACAAGGGTCAAAACATTAATTACAACAAGGGCCACAGATGCAGCCTAGAAAACATATAATCGAACCAATAAACCAACAATTTAAGTGAACAACGTCACCAGAAAGATCTTGCACGTTACCATGGCTCTCAGACATCGAATTCGACTCTACAGAATTCATGCTCTACCAAATTTTCAGACCATAGATCATCGGCATGAAAAGGGAAAAAAGGATGCCAAACGCGACAGCACTGGCTCTAGCAAATTTGGCGCACAAAGCATCCAGTATCCAGATGTGAAAGTGGATGGAGTTCGCTTCCAAGGATTTCTAGAAGAAACGAAGAACCACGGTTGCAAGGGTAGAGATGGTGAAGAGCACTAAGTAGAAGAACCTAATCACGACACCCTACAATCTAATTAGTACAAATTGATTTGAGAAAAGAACCTCCTTCAACATCAGAACTTGTGTTGGTTTTAGGTCATCTCCCAGTTTAACTCTACCCATTCGGTATCCAGATAATGCATTTTCTGGTGCGTCGGGATCCTCTTTGATCCAATTTACTACGAAGAATTTTTTTAAAATGTCCAGTCTAAAATTACGAAATATGCTCAACATCAGAGTTGGCGATTTGGGGTGACCATACCTTAAAGTGGGAAGAATTTTTTCCAAAGTAACAAGAAAATAAGGAATTGAGACCAAGAGAGGAGTTCTCAAAGTAATTAAATTTAGCAATTAAGGTGCGTACTATCAAAACTAAACTAGCACACTATTGCTACTTCACAAAATCTATAAACGATGGCCCTGGACGATTGAATATCTCCAGATCCTGGAACTCATAAAGCTCAGAGAAACCAAGAGCTTCTCCACGTAGCAAACGAGTAGAAGACGTTCGAGGTTCCAGAGCAGCACCACAAGAACCACAACATTAGGGCACATGCGAGACTCGGGGGTCACATAGAGAGCGCTTACAAGTTGCCAGTTCTCTTGGCTTCCTTCAAGACGGAGAAGAAGCTGTTGTTGCGCACTTTGTCCAAGGCAGCCTTCCACCCTGACGCCATCGCTCCGACCTCCTCTGGTCCCGAATTGTGAGAGATCTCAGCGACAAACTTGTGCTACACAACGAGCACAAGCCCTGGAATCAAACACCAAGCCGAGAACGAAGCAAGAGAGGATGAATATCAGATGAAGTGTGGATGACGAGTGGATGACGGGAGGATGGATGGATGATGAGATGGATGGATGATGAGATGGATGCATGGATGACGCAGGATGGATGATGAGATGGGGATGAACAGAAGACTTCACGGGTGGTATGATGGACGGAAGAGGGATGAAATATAATGTTTCTAATGAGTTTGTTATATAGTTTTCCATTTCCAAGATCTTATCTTTTTTGTATAAGGTAAACCAACCCATGACAGGCGAACTCCCTAATATAGACATTTATCAAACAACCTATTACAATTTTCCATCAATCTATATCAGTTTTTTTTCTAATTAATGTAAATAGGACTTCATTAGATAGATTAATGACTAAAATCAATGTTTTGTGTGATGGTGATGGAGATGTTAGAGACTGTTTTAGGAACTTGCACCTCTCTTGTGTAATTCATTACATGAACTATTTTTTTAAATTCCTTTATGTCATGTCCATGTTAGAAAATATTTCAACCATGTTAGGAAATATTATAATTGCATTAGCTGGTTTGATGACCACCATGGATATAGTTATTGATGGCTTTGAAAGTAGTTTAGAGATTGTTTTGAGCCATTTGATCAATTAAAAATTTGTAACAAATTCATACTTTGTCAAAAAAAAAAAATTTCAACTGCTCTCTCCATTTCTCATGTTTGCTTGTACATGGAAAAAAAATTTCAAATTTCAAATATGTCAACAAGGCAAACCAATCAATCTGGTTGTCATAGGCTAGTTTGCCTTATCTTGGCTCAGGTCTAATAACTTATTAACATTGAAGATAGAGAAACTTCTTATCTACATGAAAAAATAATTTTAATTTCAATTGGTGCTCGGTAGTAAAAGTTATGCCCTCTTAAACATAATTCTTATATCATCAAGCCAAAAAAAGTCCACTTAAACATCACAAAACATTTTTGATTTTTTTTTTTTTTATAGATCTTATGTTTGTAAACCTAAGAAGATTTGATTCATTCCACTAGGATCTTGTGATGTGGAAGTTATGAACAATCTTGTTTTTCAAACAATGTAAACATCTTCTAGAAAAAATAACTTGAAAGATTAATTTCAAAATACATTTTTCACTCTTTTTCAAAGAACATTGTTTTAAAAGGTTACATTTGCTTTCCAAAATAATCTCATTATTGTGATCATTGTAGTTCAATCCCATCTTAGAGCTACAAAAGATTTTTTTTTCTTTCAATCTTGAACCTACTTCTACTCAACAATTTGGTTTTGAAAGTTTTTTCATAGACTTTCTACTCAATTCTTGAACACGATAAATTTTTAATTCAAAGTGTACCTTACAAAAAATTTCCACAAATGCTATTGAAATTCATCTAAAATTAAATTTCAACTTTGAATGCTAAATCCTCCAATGTATTCTGTCAAACTTCATGAAATCTTTATCACATGATTTCAAACAAGTAAATTTCAAACAAGTATAAGATTGTAGGATTAGATTCCAATACAGATACATTATGTATATACACATTGAAGAATAAAATTTCCACAATTCCACAGTCCAAAAGATTTAAATACGGGTCACTGTTTGTACAATGGGGTCCAAAAATAATTCGAATTCTGGATGTGTTCTCAGTTCTGTGCTTCAAAAATAGCTGCATTCAATTGCATGTACCTACCTCAATATGTAATCATTTTTCACCAAATCAATTGCAACTTGTGAAGCCATCAGTGGCCTTTAATCACCACATGTTAATCTTGAGCAAGTGTTAGAAATTAAAAGATTTGGCTGTAATTAGTAAATTGTGTTGTCAAGAGCTCAAACATGCATGTTCTCTTTTGGAGCTCCTAGCGCCACTTCATTGCTTTGATGGCATGTATTCATTGCAAAGTTTAATGTATAAAGCTCAAGATTACAACATAGAGTGTCATTGAAATGGAGATTGGCTTGCACAGATGAGTGATTGTGACACTAGAGTGCTGGCACGTTATATTAGAGATGATAGAAGACAACCATTGTCGGAATTATCAAGCCTATTGAATGTGAGTCGTAACACAACACGGTCATATTTACATGACTTGGGTTTTAGAAATTGCATTGCACCCAAGAAACCATATCTTAGTGAGAAGTACAAATTAGATAGGCTTAAATTTGCCTGTGCTCATGAAAGGTGGAGTTTTGAAGATTGGTGCAATGTTATTTGGTCAGATGAGTCATCATTTGAAATTGGTAAAAATTCGCGGCAAATTAGAGTGGCGAAGATCATATGAAAAATATGCGTGGGATTGCATAGCTCCAACTTTTAAGAGTGGCCGTACTTCAATGATGGTTTGGGATGCATTTACTGGCTTCGATAAATACCCTCTTGTTATTATACCTCCAGACAAAAGAACAACAAGCGATTTTGTAACCATTGTTTATGAGGCAACATTAAGTGGATTTTACTTTTTACATAATCACCCTCAACAATTGAAACTTATGGAAGATGGCGCTCCAATCCACCGTGGCTCACTTCCATTGCAATGGAGACAAGCTCATGGTATGACAAAATTAATTTGGCTTGCAAACTCTCCAAATTTGAATCCTATAGAAAATCTATGGAAGATTGTCAAGGATTTGTTACGACATCATCCTAGACCAACAAACAAGGAGAAAATGGCACAAATCATTCAATCAACATGGGATACAATATCTTTGGAACAACTCCAAACCTTGATTAGAACCATGCCTAATAGAATGCAAGCAGTTATTTCAGCAAGAGGCAGTAGCACTAGATGGTAGATACTATATTATGATTATTTTCTTAAATGTATGATTTTCTACTTTTGTAATGCAAATTTTTCATATAGTCAAAGTAGACTCTATTATCTTTCCAACACAAATTACGGTTTGTGAATTGATGAATTTTTGAGCCTACAAGAGGTTTTCAAAGTTTGCAGTTTTCATTCTGATTCACCTCCAGGCCACAAATTCGACATATTTTTGGACCCCACTGTACAGCAGATTGTTCCAAGATTAGCAAGACAGAGGTGGACTATTACCTTATGTCGCAAATAATTCAAGAAGTAGGGTTTCTAGGTTCAGAGAAACCCAATCTTGCAAGTCAAGCTGTCAAGTTTTTTAAAACTCACTCTTGCAATCCAAGAATATTAAACTGACAGCTGATTCAACAAAGTTAAGTACTCACAAGCCTTCATGACCTCCAACCACACCCCTGGCTCATGGCCATAAGAAATATTTTTCATCCCCTAGATCCAATCTCATGAACTGACAAGAGTGCGTATCATCTCCCACCCTCGTGCTTCAATTCACAGCGAAGCCTACGTGTCAAAACATGACCACTTCTGAAGATACAAAAACATGGAACAATCAATTCATCAGTCTGCTCAGAGGATTGTGGGTGCCGTCGATGCCAGACTCCGTTCCGACTGAGTGTTCGCCATGCACAGGCCCACGCTCTCTTCCAATAGAAAAAAGTATCTTACATGAAGAATATCTCTACATGAAAAAGAATGAAGGTAACTTTCAAGAATGGGGTTGAAACTTCAACAATATATATCAGATAGAGCCCTCCAACAGAAGATCTGAAAATTACTGGGCCTCGACAAGGCAGTCGTAAACCTACATTACTAGAAAGAATAGATAAATTAGCATGTAAAAATTGAAATAGAAGGGGAAAGCAAATGGAGTTTGACCGCAGTCTCAGGGCTGCGCATTTATGGGTTAATCCTACGTGGAAGAGCCATGCATTTCAGAGCCCATAAAATGACAGACAGAATGACGAGCATGCTCACTCCTTGTCAGACTTCCCATATTCAAGGTCTGCGTCACTGTTCAAAAGCGACACATCCTCTTCTCTAAAAGAGGGCTCCTTCACTTTGATTGTTGCCTTCTTAGATGCTTCAGACTTGGCGACTTCGACAGCCCAACTGTATGTGATCATCCCAATGATAGCCATCAACATGCCCATCATGTTCTTTCCCGTCAACACGGAGTCGAACAGAATCCATCCCAAAGTCAGGACGCACACCGTCTTCATATGTCCCAACACCTGTGATAAAAACCGATCAAAGATTCAGGACTTCCTTTGTCCAAGTTCGAGACATATCATTTCAAAGATTAATTTGCAATTCCAAAAGGCTCGTTTAACAGAGTCGATGTTTGCTGTGTCATTAACGATTTGCACATACACAATACAAAGAGGGTGCACAATATCTAATTCTCCAAGCGTTACCAGTAACTGACCTGGAATGTCACGGCAGAGAATCGTCCAATGCACAGGTATTGGCTCACATTGCAAAAAACTGCAAGTGTACACGAAAGCAGTATAAAGAACTGCACACAATACCACGATGAAATAGAGTTAGAAGACAAAGCAAAACATAGAAGGAATAAAATTTAAAACCCGAAAGTATACCCACACAAAGAGCAAGAGCATTTCCTGTTGGAGCAATGATAGCACTAATGAAAAAATTTATCCTAGAAAAGACACTCAAATTAATAGGAAAAGGATTAGCACGCTTATTTGGAAATCCCAAAACAACCAGAGAATAGAACAAAGATTTCCCTGTCTCCACAACACATCCTCCTCTTTGCAGAATCTATATTTCTATTCACACGATGGCTTACAATGGCTCCTGAAGTGTAGGAGTATTTCAAAAGGTTTTCTCCAATCAGAATGTAGTCGACGAAGGGCCCTATTATCACGAGTGATGCTGCCTGAATAGGTGCGGTCTTGCTCAACAACTCAAACGAACCACAGCTGTGTTTCTTTTGTAGCGCACCAATGTACTGCAATAAGTGTCAACAAATGAGTTTCTTCAGCACTCTCAGGTCTTCCTCGACTCATAGATAAACAGACGAAGCACGCTACAAAATGACAAAACAAGAAAATATCACTAATAAAGCAGGGGCAACAACATACGTCGACGCTTAAACTAGCAAACGCAAGACTTGGGCTGATGCAGCATCTTCAAGAAAATGACCAAAGCTTACAATTTGTTGAAGCGAAGTAGAAATTACTGCCACCACTGCCGCCATAAATCCTTGAAAGTTGACATTCACGTCTGTAACGGTGCACACCCCTACCCCGATCATGACAACAAACACGGAGATCTTCACTTCTCTCGTGTAAGTCTTGCTATGCAATATCCATTCCAACACACACACGGTTGGTATCATACTCAACTTCGCGATCTGTAAAAAAGAACAAACCCGCGATCATCAGCCAAACAAAACGCGCGTATCTGGAACCGATACCTTCAAAACTACTGCCAATTTATCTTTCGATAATACGCCATAAGCTAGAGGTGCTCTAAAAAGTAGTATTGTGTATGCACTTTCACAGAACTCATTTCTGATAATGATTGCAAAGAGTACCATAAATCTTCTGGTCTTTCATGCTTATATAACTACCGAAGCAAATTTGAACGTCTAAAGCGACTCTTCCAATTGACCACTGCATCCCTTTATTAAAGATAACATAACACGACAGGGCACATAAAGAATTGCATCCTTGCCGCAAGGAGCATCCTAGCACTCACGACATAGCATTGTCTTTATCATCGTACAAACCCAATCAAAATCTTACGCATACCTGGTAGAAACCCACTGAGTTGAGCATGAGACTGAGATTCATGGCAACAATCGATGTGTTTGACACCAGGGAGAACAAAAACAAGTCTTTGAAGGGAACATGCTTGGAGACGGAGTAGCCTAATGCAGAGGAAAGGTAACCCACTCCTGCTGTCACTGAGAAGTGAAATGCCGTCAAAGTCGTTGCTGTGGCAAACACCCACGTTTTTTTGTCAGAAAATTAGTCACAATCAAATTTAGGTAACAAGCATGGTCGTTAATCACCTCAGATAGTAGTGACCAATCAGCAATATCAAACATATATGGCAACCCTCACAATGTCAAGTGCTCCTTCACAATTGTGTAGTTTCCTTACCAAATCTGTAGTCATAGCCTCCTTTAGACATAACTTGCTTGTTCGCCATGATGATCCCCACAGAGCTAATGATATTCATTGCCCAAGCTCCAACATCGGAGACTCCACCTTTCTTATCTTCTTTCTTGTCAGATTTCTCCGACATACTTTTCACTGAATTCATCATTTCTGCTTTGGAGTGGCGGCTCACGCCTCCAATTTTGACAGCTTATCAATTATGTATCGACAGATAGACTAGGCCTATATCTGACCCTAGGTCACTTGACAATCACTGCCATGAGCTCGTCAATATCCTATCCCAGAAGCGGGTGGCTCAGATCCAGTCATGCACTATCAGGGTGGAGTTTCACAAAGCCATTTCCCACAAGCATAGAACTTTCTCAGTGAAAGATTACAGAAGTTCAAACTCCAGATAAAATCACATGCTCCCCACTCTGCATCACAAGAACGTCAATAGATGTTTAGATTAGACTATAAGAAATTGGATTCCTCACTGCTAGAATTTAATATCACTACAAACCAAAAACCTCATGCTCATAACTTTGAAACCAGTTTTGCCAGGGATTCTGCTAAACTCTTTGGATCAAACCAGACATGTAATTTAACAGCTCGGTAATAGGAAAAGACCCAGAGCATTTGCGGTTCTAATACAATAAAACAACACATTTAGACACTTTCATGGCTTACAGGCTTTCAGGTTACAAGTTGGAGCATATATCTCTGCAGGGCTAACTCAGACCACATTACTCACAAATCTGTTCAGACTCTCCTTTTGAACTCAAACCGCGGGCATTAACTAATCACTGTTGGAACGGCAGAACATGGAAGATAACGCCTGTAACGTCCTCATGTGGACATCTCAAGAAACGACACAGCGAGCAAAGAAAAACTGCAAACAACCTCGCCATGCACGCCGGTGATCCAGGAAGTGCAGCAGAGAAACTCCTAGATTCACAGATTCTGAGCAAGAATAGGGGGAAAAAAACTACGTCAAACCTGTGAAAAAGGAAAGACGGCAGTAGATCTGACCTAAAGAATGACCGAATGCTATCACGTGAAGGGCCTAAACAGCACCACATTCCATTACAAACAGCAAAAAAACATCCCGCTTCTGCCCTAACGCAGCACCACACCACTCAACGAGTTACGTAAAAACCTCACAAGTTCCGTAACACCCTTGCGACTGATCTCGGAACACAGCCATGCGCACCAATGACTAGAGTCAAATCCCGTGCACGCACCACCAGACCAACGCCAAAACGTGCTTCTACCCCAACCCTCACACTACAGAAAAGGAAAGACACTAGATGTGACTCTTTAAGATGCCAACAAATGCCACCGTAGGTTTTCCACAAAAAGAACGAAAAAAAAGCGCCACATTACATTCCAATGCAAAACCTCCAATGCCGTAAGGCTAACTATGAACACCACTCAATTCCGCCAACACCACAGACGGCCATCCACAAAAAAGAGAGCTTTCGAATAGAAAAACCGCATCCTCCGTTCTCATCCCGAGAGAAGCCGAAGAAACCTACTCTCAGACGTTTCTCACATCCACGCGGACAAGAAATCAGAAGCCGCTACATCCCGTCATTCCCCCCGGCGATATTCTCCCCCGTCAGCTTTGCTCCGGCAACAACAATCAAACAAAGTGGATCGGGAGAGATCGTCCGCAGCCAAGCAAACTTACATGAGAAGAAGGAGACTTGTGCGCGTACGAGCTGTAGCAAAGTGAAGTTCGGTGACGAACTCTGGCAGGCCCTGAAAGCAGGGCAATCATCCAGCTCCGTGAAAATGCTGCGAGGTAGACAAGCGCGAAGAGGGCGACCCTGGCTGGCTGGCTGGCTGGCTGGCTGGAGAGAAGGCCCTGTCCGATCCCAGCGTGTAAAAAGGGTTAATTTGCGACTCTAGGACCGGCTGAATCGTGGCTTGGCAGGTGGCAATTGGTAGGTAGGTGGCAATTGGCAGGTAGGTAGCAATTGGTAGGTAGGTAGCAATTGGTAGGTAGGTAGCGTGCCTGCCTTCCGCTCTGAGGCCGGTAGGTGGGTTGAGTAGGGAAAGGGAATGAAAGGTGTTCTTTTTGTTGCATGATTGGGTGTCCAATGATCTTGGTAAGTTATGCAGCATTTATTTCGGCGGAATTTTGTTCCCAAAATGAACCTTGAATTTGGTTTTTCCTACCATTACACTAGAAAAAGTGGAAAATAGTTTGCATGAAACCATTAAAAAGATTTTTAAGTTCTTCAAGTATAAGATTCATCAAATTTTAGATGAAGTTTATTCATTTTAGATAATATTGTGGATGTAAATGCACATGTTGTAGATGGATGACTAAAAAAATGGACAATTCTCTTGCCCCATTTGTAATTCAAGGTGCATACCAAGCTACCACTACAAAATCGAATATTAAACTCATAAACAACGTTGTAGTCGTTTTCCAAACAATGAATGGCAAAGCCACAATTCAGCTAGTCTAGCTACAATTCATCCTCCAAATTTTATTTGAAAAAGGGAGGTCTTCTCCAATCAGTACTTTTGATTTTTTTTTTTAAATTAGTGATTCATACAATACCAAAGTAGATGATTTCCATGGTCACCAATCCATCCTTTAAAGATTCAATGGGATTTTATGGAAAAAAACATTATGATTCCTACAAGCTCAAATCAAAAATTTACTTCAAAGGTAATAGTAACTTTCAAAATATTTGGTATCGTTCAAAAATAATGAATGTTATTTCTTATTTTCTTTTGGTATATTTTGTTAGATCCTTTTGAAGCTTTTTAACCCTTTAGAGACAATTGTCCTTCCTGCAAACAAAAAAAAATCAAGAAGAGTTATAAAATTTTCATTTTGGATGAATCATTTTGAAATTTTGATACAAAGTATTGTTAAAATAACCCCTTTTTGTAAGGAATTTTTTGTCTTTCCAAACAAGTGTCTAAATTAAAAAATTATCCCTTAAGATAGGTTAGAAAGGCAATCAATAATATGCAACATATGTTGAACTTCTTTTTTTTTTAATTATTTTAGAAGTTGGCATTGATGTAATTAGCCTTGTATAGTATAGAATGGTTTAAGAAGAGATTATTGTGTATGTAAAAATCTTGAACTCTATAATATTGCAATTTATGCAATCAAAGTTTCTTGATTTTTTTCCACATATTCTTAGAGCTAACTATTTCAATTTTATAAGTTTATTTTTTTAATTTAACTAAAATATTACTTAATATATTAAAAATAGTTGTTTTGACAATTTTCATTTAAATTGTATCACAATCCTTAAAAGAATTCATATTAAAACACAAGATTTCCACTACTCTTTGTACTACTAGTGACATCTTATTGAAGGTTTCTAGGACCCAATTCCAATTGTGAAAACTTTGACAACAATAATCTTTACATAGATATTAGAGCTTTGAAAGTATAGCTAGTGGTAGGAGCTTTAGGCATTAGGAAAAAATGAACCTTCAAAGGAGCCATGAGTCTATAGATAATGTGAACAAAGGAGAACAATAAGCTGAATTTTTTTTTATTTAATTTGCCAATGATCTAGGGGGCCTAATCAGTGTGGAACAATTCACTTATATAATTTCAAAAATATTTTAAATAATATATTTTAAAAGTTATTAATAAATTAATATAAAATTATAATTTTTTTGAATTTGATGTGGTATTAGTACAACCACATCAAACTGCTATTTTTAAATTTTTAAATGATTATATTATTATTTTGAATATGTTATATATTTAGTTTTTTAATTTTTTTAAAATATTTTTTTAATGTATCTATTACTCATCATTGGTAGTGAAGAGTGGTCATTGTTCCTCAAAGGGGATGTGGTTTCTATTGAAGGAAACTTTCACTGAGAAGCATTTCTTTTGAGGGTTAATATTTTTTCTAGTAGAACAATGCAAACCTTCTTCCATTGACATAGTTTTGTACATGCACCTTCATCAAGAAAACAATATAAACCATTTATTATCCCCAATGTTTATCTAGTCAATTATAGGTTCAAGATTTTGTCACTCCCTTTAAGATAGTGAGCTCTTAAAGTAACCATTTAAGGACTAGTCCACCTTTTTCACAAGTTTTTGTAGACAAAAATATTTTTAGATCACTTTTAAAAGAAAGAAAAATAGATGTGTAACTTAACACAAGTGGTTTTGTATTTTTCTAAGCATTTATGAATTACTTATAAATTTCCAAAGATTTAGGGCATTGTCACCTATTTGTGACCATAGGTCTCCTAAAATTTGTCCACTTCCAACTTGTAAAGAGATGTGAGGTAATCAAAGACAATGATTGGCTCTTGCAATAAAAAACAATTTTTTCTCAATGCATTCAATGGCTAAAGTGATCCATTTAAAGATCACTTCATCTCCATTTTTGAGCTAAAAATAGAAGTGATTTGAAAGAGACATGCAATTTTAGAACAACTATCGTAGTAACACTTACTTCCTATCCCTTGAGAGACAGTGTCTATTCAATATATGCAAGAAATCTCAAGTAGGTTCTTACAAAGTCAATTTTGATTGGATATTCACAAAAATTTGACACAAGATATCTACTTAGTAGAAATAATTTTTTTTCTTGATCACATGACCAAATCAAAAGTTATGCTACTTGTAAAAATTTGGATAGTTCAAGCAATTTGGACATCTTTTGCTGAAACCTTCCATTGACTTCTAAAATTTAGCAAGTATGTACTAATAAAATATTGAATAAGATTACCCCCTAAAAATCCTAATTTTAGTTCTCAAACCATATTCTAAAGGAAGTCAAACTTTGTTAGCTATGTCAATCTAATTTTTTAACTTCAAGCCCTACTAGTAAGCCCCTATGCTATTGCCACAACCAAAAGAAAAAGAAAAAATAATTTTCTAATTTTCTAACTCATAAAAACTTTGAAATTCAATGACTTTCAAATGCCACAAAACTAAGCCTATACATCCCTCCTCGTTGAGAGCTTCCCAACAATACCAAGCATGCAACTGGAAAACGCATGGTCTAGGAGATCTCAAAATATCAAACAAATAAAACAAAACAAAACAATTTATCTTAATGAAAGGATTATCTTGCAATTTGTGAAGTCAAAGTTCTTGAAATTTTTTCCACATATTCTAAATGTTTGTCTATAATTTTTTGTTGTTTGGATTTCAAATAAAAAAATTTCTTTATTGCACAGAAATCATCAAAAAATGACTAGTGTATTGCTAGTTCATTTAATACCCTTGCATTGTGAAGTGATTTAGAAAAAGGTATATTCTGTATTTGCTTCTAAAATTTTGCATGAGTATACCTAAAAAAAATTTAAAACTCAACGGTGTAAGGATTCAATTCATCAAGAGCAAAAATTTTACTCCAAGAGGGTTTGAAATCTAATGACCTCGATTTTGCAAGAATGAAAAAAATGTTTTTTTCACTTCAAAAGTTATATTATTTCAATCTACTTGATTAAATAGGCTAAATTTTTTTTCAACATATTTTCACAATAGTTTGGTACATTTTTTTCTGATTAATGTTCAAAAATTTATTTAAAATTTTAGACAATGCCCTAAAAATGACAGATTTGAAAATTTCTTTTGAAAAACACTCTTAATCCTTTAGGGGTTAAACTTTTCAATGTTCCTCCATGGCACAATTGACTTTAAGTATTACCAAAGGTCATGATCTCCCAATACTACACATACCAAGTATCAGCCACAGTAGATTTTTATACTAGTCATAGGTTCTCTATTCCTGCATGACTCCCACCACCTAATTCCAACAAGACTCTAACTAGGCATGACATTTAAAGACATGAGCAAAACTTCCACTAATGTCCAAGTGCTTAGTGGTGGCACTTTTCACCAAGACTTTTTTTCATTTTTTATGAGGTGACACAATGGTAATATAAATTGTTATAGTAATGTTCCAAATTTCAACATTCATCCACACATTAGATAGAAAACATCACACTAGCACATATTACATATCTTAATTTTGTTTTCATCCACAATCTAGCGATTTTATCCAAGATTTTATTTAATTTGAATTTTTTTATTAAAAAACTTCACAATTTTTTGTCATTTTTTAGCCATATTATTTTTTTGGTGCAATTTGGTACTAATACTAGTTGCCCTTGAATGCCATTTTACTCCCCACTAGGTCCAAATAATCTCATTTTGGGATTCACTAATCAACAATATGGCTTAGCATGGAGTAGGACACCATTCAAATGGTGTCAAAGAATGCCCAAAAGCACTTTATGTGGTGATAAAGGCAACCTTGAGGCTCCACCCTCAATCTAGTTGCCTTTAACCACTTTGGCTCACCATGAAATATTTGGAAGGGAAAAGGAAGACCACCCCTTCTCCTAATATTCTCTACGGGCTTTAGTAGCCTCCCTAATCTTATAGATCATAGAAACATCCATAATACACTCTCCCTTGAGAAGATATGTGATCCCATGTCTTAGCCTCTAAACCAAACTCTAAAAAGGCTTGTGATCTTTCCATTAAGATAACGTTTAGCTTCAGACTCCAAATCCAATGTGCATGTTAGAGACCATTTTTGTAATCTATTCTTCATGTAAATCACCATGGACTACTCACATCTTCAAATGAGATAAGAATTGAACAGGTGATAGTCCTTTAAAGGTCTCAATCTTCTAAAACGTGTAGTTTTCCAATACTCTATCTATGTCTTTGTTTGCCCATATCTTCAAGCTCATAATTAATATCTTTGTGAACGTTAGCATTCTATAATTTCTGTCTACTTAGCTTTTTAACTATATACATCATTGTCGCGACCCTAATAATACCTTACAGCTCTTAATGGACTCACCACGTTTCACTTTCAATGTCACTTGAATCACAATTTACTAATACTGTACATACCACGTACCCACAACATTAGTTCCTAATTTCCAACTCAAGTTATAAAGTCCCAGTCTCTAGGACTCTTAACACGCACCCCACATGTGACATCAAGCATGTCACTTGGTGATATGGGGTGGAATTTCCATTGATGTCCAAGTACTCAGTGTAGATACTACTCCCCACCAATGCTAACCACCCTTGAATATCATCGGCCAACTCCAACCTAGGTCTCTTATATATTTGTTACTTGTATATCGGAACTAATCGGGACTCATACCTCAGAACACATTAAAAAAAGCCTAGCAAAAAATAAAACTCCATCCAACCGGTGCCACGGGACACCCACATTAGTGTCCCATGGTGCCTTGAATCTAGTGGTGAAGTTGCATCACTCACCTTAAGTCACCGGGACTCACCAAAGAGGGAGGGAGGAGGGAGACAAACTCTTCCTATAGTATTTTCTGTAGCAATTGGTAGACACCCCCCTTGTATGTTGAAGAAAGTCCTCAAACACACTTTGGTTATGGAAGACTAGCTAATTCCAACCGAAATCACCAACTAAAGTTGCACCCCCGTTTGGACTCTTAAACTTTCAAACAGCGTAATTTTACATCCATAACTCCAAATTCCATATGCAAGACCATTTTGGATATCTATGCGACAAGCAGATGCCGATAGACTACTCACTTATTTCATTTGAATAAGTTCTTACAAAACTATGGCCCTCCAAAAATTCAGATTCACCAAGACTCCAAGGTCATACATGACTCAACTTTACGGCTTTCAAATCTCAACCTAACCCCAATCTAAGCCAATATTCACATCTCAACATTGTCAACGTCACCTATAAATACTTTTCAAAACCAAAACATTTTGAAATTGAGTTTGAAATCTTCCGCTAAAACAACACAGAATGAGTAGGAAAAAACATCCAAAGACTTACAAATTCATCTTTACAAAGTTCAAAGCAATCCCATCTTGCAAGAACTTAAAAATTACGCATTGTCCCCTACAAGCTTCATTCAAAACATCCTAAAACTTTATTCTCTCTATTGAAATCTTCAACACAAAATCTTCAACTCACAGACTCTCCAATAAGATTACAACAATTCTAGTTGTAAAAACTGTGCAAAGTGCACCGTAATTCAAGATCTAACTACAACACAACAACTAAAAGCTTGAGAACAAGTTCATTGGAAATGAAAGTCGTGGTTCTACAAGTGTACGTAGTATTTGCTATGTGTCTATCCGTGGCAAGTACGAAGATTGGTAAAGCAGTAGTGCTATGGCGGAGCTAGCAAGTGAATCTCATTTTGCTGCTTAGTACAGTTAATAGACTTAAAATGTGAGAGAGGAAAAGGTAGCCGCATGTTCAACACGAGGACAAAAATAGAAAAGAAAATTAATTGAAAATAAAGGAAATGACCGAATCGACATGAATCGTTGTGTTAGAGAGCTCATTCGTTCATTTGAACAAAGCTTTGTTAATTTCTTGTCATAGAGGACGCCATTCTCTTCTAGTGGGACCATACTTTAGAAACTCTAAAATCAATTAGAAAGGGAGGAGTGACGTAGTGTTTGGAACCTCGGCAACATAGTTGAACTTCCTCATGACTTCAGGTGAAGTCCGCCCTCTTCACCTCTTTCATCACGTCATCCAACATCGTGCAACATCTCCTTGCCAACTTGACACAATTACCACGCATAACCAACTAGTGAGAAATACATTGAAGTTGAAGAAAAATAAAAATTGGAAGAGAGAAGAGTATAGAGACTATGAATGTAGAGCTTCATCTTGTAGCATGTAAACCCTAATCAAACACACATATTCAAACCCTAAATCCAATTAATATTCTCTAAAACTGTCAAAACCTAGACGCCCTTCACATGAACCCTACAACCATGAATGAAAAACAAAGGCAACATACATATAGAAGCTTCAACGTAACATGTTCAAGCTTTTCAAGGTAGTCGTGAACTACGCTCAAAGCAACAACAGTCCTAAGTAAAGATGAACTTCGACATCAACTTACCTTGCATTCCGAATTGAAAGCAGCAACCTTCTCCTACATTCATTTCAGACTGTCAATCTCTTGTGGAGGACATGGCTCTCATTTCCACCAGCGACATGAAGCTTCACATCGTTCAATGTGTCCATGCCATGTTTTCACTTAAGGTTCATTTACTATGTGAACAAAACACAATGGAACAGACCATCTTCTGCAAGCAAATGGTGGTGGTAACAAAGTTTGAGGCAAGAAGATGACAAATCAATTACCCGTTGAAAGAGCACGCAAAGTAGATGGTAACAAAGTTTGAGGCAAGAAGATGACAGATCAATTACCCGTTGAAAGAACACGCAAAGTAGACTTTACCACAAGTGTTGTCGCTGCCCAAAATGGGAAAAAGACATTGTGACATGAAGACATGCCATTGTCTAATTTTTGGGTGGCGACAAATTCAAAAGACAAAGCTTGGTACCCGTCATCAACCCCCACTGTCACACGAGCATATTTACATGCAAGCCCCTACAAGTTGCAAGAACTATCCATTTTGAATGAAGCCCTATAATAACAACAATTGTCCAATTTATTAGCATTAAATCCCACAGTTAGCCGTTATAGATCAGTCTATATGACAGGGATGGGTCCGGATGAAAAATCCACTTTTATATTCATTAATATATTCATTGTAGGAAAAATAATTTCGTTCTTTCTAGCATTCTTCGGCAACCTTATTTTTGCACACCCTGAATCAATTCTTCCATGACTTTCCCAAATCATATAGATTGAAATGCTTAAGTTATCCAAAATAAGTACTTCTATCTTAGATTGTTATGGACCAAATTTTGATGAGTATGTCTTTGTGCTAACTAACAAGACTCTATTGCCTGAGCCATGTGTGCCATTGATTACTTCACGTAAATTGGAGGTAATTCGTTCATCTTTCTTTCTTAGGTTATAATATAATTTACCTTGAAATGTCGAGTTGCTTTTTTTATTCATTTTGATCATAATGGATTCATTTGCTCTTGTAAACAATAATCGATCATTTGTAAAACCATCATGGTTGAGCTTTTTTATTGGATTTTCTAAGTTTGGCAGACAATAGAAGTTCTTAATGGGGTTTTTGGTTGTCTTTGAAGGTGCCAAATATTGAACCATTGTCCATGCTAAAGTGAAGTCATGGAGATTACATAGAAAAAAACCAAATATGATGATGCATTTAAAGATTTGCTACATGAATACTCAAAGATAAACATATGCCCATACTAAAGTGAAATCATGAAAATTACATAGAAAAAAATGAATATGATGATGCATTTAAGGATTTGCTACATGAGTACTTAAAGATAAACCTATTGTTCGAACAACCACAAATGTCATCTTCTACAATATTCAATTTCACCTTGCCAACATTATCACCTTGCCCCTTTGGATAACAAATGCATGCATTGCATGCTACTTAGTTGCATTGTAATAGTAATTTGATCCATATCCAAGCCAACAACTCAATTGAAGCATTCTAACATTTTCCTATACAAAGACCTTTCAATTCCATCTGCAATTTCCTTGACTATGCTAGTGAGCGAGAATCTTCACCACCGAGTGAAACGGTCTTGAAGTCAACGAATCTACGTAACAGGAAGATGGCCCCCTGTACCACCGCAGCAGATTGCCCTACTAAAGTATATGTAAGGCATGTCATTTTAGGGATATAGGACTTTTAGACAAATTTTCATTGACCTTTGTAAATTTTGTGTTATGAAGTTTCATCTCAATTGATTTTCTTTAAATAAATTAATTTTGGTAGGACAACGACATGCTAGAAGATGCAATTTCAATTTTTGAAATTTGACCTAAGATATCAATTCCAATCCATATTCTTCTTTAAACGCATTCAATTGAAAAGAAAAAATCCTCGATTCAATCTCCAATTACAATTCATAAGAACAATTGCACAAATCCATTTTTCTATCAAGTAACTTGAAAACATTTTTAAAATTCTCCACAACCTTGATTGCTATTTATATAATTTCTAAAACACTATCCTCATCAATTTGTAACCCCCTTTTGCAAACATAAGTAAAAAAATTCAACAACTCATCAACTTCACCTTTCTAATTCTTTCATTTCAAGGCTTCCAATATTCAATTTCACAATTCTAACAACAAATCTTTAGTTATAGATTATTTGTGGCAATATTTAAAATATCTTAATCACATTGCAAATTAGAAATCTTTATTAGTTTCTTCTCAATTTCTAAGAAAATAGAAACGAATTATGCAAGTGGAGAAAAAAATTTAGTTATGTAACTTCAAAATTATGTTATTTTCATTCAACTAATTTATATTTTTACATCAAATAAAAAAAGATAGGTAAAAAAAATTCAAGCTCCTAAATCATTGTTGGTTATGATCTTTTAGTTAACACAAGACTTCAGTACTATTAATGGCAATAAGTTGTTCCAATGAATTTATAAAATAAATGTAGATAAGATTATATATACCACCTACAACACAAATCAATGGATTTGGCCCATTAATCTCCTAAGGATAAAGCATTCAAGTTTTGAACAATAGGTGCAAGCAAATATGTCCTCAACATATTGAATCTTAACTTTTTCATCCATCAAATTATTTGTAGATTCTTTCATCCATAAAATTAATTTTTTCATCCATCAAATTAACTTTTTCACCCATCAAATTCATTTTTTAGCATTTGTATAGAATAGATTATCAAGATTGTTGTACAAATATTCTATATTTTAAATGGTACAAGGATATTTCACCTCAAATCATATTTTTTACAAAGAAAAAAATATCTTTTGAAAACACTAAGTAAAAAAGTAATATTTTAAAATCACTATAAATAGATGGTAACATTCTGAGCTCTAAAAAACAATCTTGCAATAAAAACTAATATTAAATCTTCAATTAATTCTAAAATAGATTTTCAAATGTTGACTTGAAATTTTATCAATAAATTTTGGTAAGTGTTGTAACAGATTTAATTGTATGAATATGATATATGGGTCATATTTTACAACATTTATGTAAAAGTCATCATTAAATTATACTTCTAAGTTGCATTTCACAACACATCTTCACAATTTTGTAAATTTGAACTATCACTTGGAGCAGATTATAATTATAAAAGGCCAACACCCTCTTCTCTTTCGATGCATACAAGTATTTTTTGTTGATCAATCTTCTTATACCAATTGGATTCTAAAAAGAGAATTAATGTATAAAACTTTTGGTTTATTTTTTTATTTAGTGGATAAATTTGACACTCCAATTTTCAAAGTTTAGATGATACATTTGTCGCTTCATTTTTATTATTAATTTTTTGTACATTCAATATTTTAATTTCATATGTTCAAATGTTTAATTCTTTTGAAATTATCATAACTTTAGTATCACAAACATTCTAATGATACCCAATATAAAATAAATAAAATTGTGAAATTGTGAAGTTATCAATTACCTTATCATAGTATTCCAAAAAAAAAATCAAACATTCACCTTCTAGAGCAAATTTATGTATAGGCATACATTTGTATTGACATAATTAGTCCAAGCATCCTAAATGCATATAGTTATAAAGAATTTTTTAGACATTGTGAATTTATGACAACATATACTTAGATGTAAGTGAAAGTGAAATTAAAGAAGTATTTGCTGTTGAAAAAATAAATAAAAGTAGAGTACGATTGTTTTAACTCATTGCAATTGAAAGTACATCAAATTGGCTAGAAAATGAATTAAAAAAATTGTAAGTGCAATTTCAAAATCAAAAGCCATCAATATTTTAAGGTATTATTCAAACTTCTTCTCTTGGACAATTTTTGTAATTCACTTCAACTAGTTGTAGAATGTGTATTGGCATATAAGACAAATAATACATATAATTAGTACTAGATAGCAAATACAACAGTATCTAATATATCCTTGTATAAAAAACCATTGAGATTCTTTCAAAAGAACTTATATATAAATTGGCATACAAAAAAAACTCTCCTCAAAAATGCTTGTTTACACTATTTTAAACAAATGTCAAGTTTGGAACATGAATCTTTCTCATTGGTTTCTAAAATTGCTTTATTTTATAGTATTTTAATTACAAAGAAAACTCACACTTTTATTTTTTGATATGTTCCCAAAAAAGGCATCTTAATTATATTCTATTTTTATTGTTTTCATATTTAAGACATCTTAACTCTATTTCACCTAAAGGAAGGTTTTTAATGAATTGCCCCACTTTGATAAAATTTTGCACATGGATGTGCTTCAAATAAATATTTGAATTTTAACTATATAAAAGTAAAGACTATTTTGTCTAGTATGCATAGATTTAATTGTGAAAAAAACATTGATTGTTCAATTTTTAGATTACAAAATTTTGGATTACCAACTTTATAGGCAAAAAATGCAACTTTGGGGGGAAGAAAACTATAAGAAGATGAATAATGATTTTTTATCCTACCACTCCAAAAATATTGTATTGGAATGTTAGGCAAATGTAGTATTTCTTTATTTAAAATTTAAAAAGTTGGAAAATAAAAACTCTTTCAAATTTGTACACATTTTCAAATAAAAAGAGTAGAAAATCAAAACTAACCAAATTGAATCCTACACAATTTTTAAAAATTTACATATGTGTTAATTTTTGAAATTTAACAATTGATATTATTGACATATTGTTTGAAACATTTTCAAAAAATTTGGAATCATTCTAATTATTTTGTGTTTTTAGTCACACCAAATTGAACCTTGTATTTTATAATTTATAAATTGCTAAAAATGCAAATTTGAATTTTTTTCCCCCCATACCTAGTTTGTTTGTGCACAATAAAGATTAGAAATATCCAAGAAAATATTTTTCCATCCCAACTATTCCATTCATTAAAAAACATTATTTTCACTTCTTTTTTCTATTAGACTATGGTACATTTCCTAAATAAACTTTTAAATACTTCTCACATTGAAATTTTGAAAATCAAAAAATGCAACAAATATATCAACTTGTTACTCTACAAGATCTTAGTTTACAAAATATTGAGATTTGTTTCACCCTACTGAGAATTTGCCATTCAAAATTTGAAGAGGACATTTTGTCCTCTTGATCCTTGAAGAAATAAATTAATAAATGAATTGGCAAAAATATATATGAAAAATTATTTGATTTATTGTTTTGTTGCAAAAGTATTGTGAATCCAATGTTGTGGTGTTTTAAATATGTGCAACAACCAAAGGAATGACAACATATAACCTTAACTTGCCTTAAAACTTTAGTAACCTTGTACTCATTGAGTATTTGATAATGAGGGGAGTACATTCCATTTCTTTAGATTAACTAAACTTCTACAATTTTAATTTTTAATCAATTCAAATTTTGGAGGTATGAAAGTTATATGAGAAACTAATTGAAATACATTCCACTAGATTAGTTGCAACCTTGCAAATTCAATGAATATTCAAAATCAAAACCCTCATCAAAATAGTACTAAAGTCTTTCCTAATCCATCTTGTGATTGAAAAAAGAAGCTTGAATAAAAAAAGAATGAAATCCAATATTGAACTCAACTCAAAGTATGTACCGTAAGTGAAGGGGAGGATTGACACTTCTTTGCCAAATGTGTATTTATTTTGTTAAAATAGGGTTTGCTAAATCTTAAGGTTTGCTAAATAAATACATCATTGTTAGTATTTACTAAATGAAATAGTACAAGATTCATTTTTTTCCATACCAAATTTATATTTCTTGAAGACCAATTTTCCAAAATGAGCATATTCTACTTTTTACATGATTTTTTTGCAGATCTTGCCCTACAAGTGTAATATTTCATATTTAGTTCATGCTCTATTTTGTTCCAAAAATTAATCTCATTTTACATTTCTTCAACTTAATGTACATACCCCCTAAACCACCCTTTTTTTTGCTACTATGCCTAATTACTATTATAAGATGGATCAAATTTTAATCTTTTTTTATTAGCAAGTGAAAGGAGGTTCCAACACGCAAAAGAATACAACACTTAATGAATATTGTACATAATCTATACCTTAAATTAGATTGCTTGTTTAGTTTAGTTTAGTTTGTTTCACTATTTTGTTTATTATAGTGAGATCTTTTGGACTATATGTTTCCTAGTCTAGACCTTGATATAGTTGGAAAGCTCTCTACTATGCTTAGGACAGATGCACACATTTTGTTTTGTGGCATTGTGGAACCACCATGTGAAATATTAATTGAACTTTGAAATTCATATGTAAAAATCTCAAACTCTATAATGTTGCAATTTATGCAATCAAAGTTTCTTGATTTTTTTCCACATATTCTTAGAGCTATCTATTTCAATTTTATAAATTTAACTAAAATATTACTTAATATATTAAAAATAGTAATTTTGACAATTTTCATTTAAATTGTATCACAATCCTTAAAAGAATTGGATTAAAAAAATTAGAAAATTACTTTTACTTTTGTTTTGCATTTGGCAACGGTACAATACACACTGCTACTTATGAAGACTCCAATTTTTTTTGGAGGGGTAGATGTTCTAAAATCATTTCTTCCACATAAGTACACATCACGGCTTTTCTTTTTGGCTTTCCCATGCTAGATCGTACCAGAAAAAATAATTTGATTGAAAAATGCAAAAAAAACAAATTGTAGACATTCAAGTAATATGTACAACTAATGTGATATTTTCTATCCAATATTAGTGGATGAATGTTGAAATTCGGAGCACCACTTTGCCACTTCTTAAAAAATGGAAAAAAAGAGCCTTGGTACATATTGGTTTTAGACATTTTTTTTTCATTTTCTATGAAGTGCCATAGTGGCGATATTAAATGTAATAGCAGTGCTCCACATTTCAACATTCATCCACATAATGAATAGAAAACATCACATTAGCACATATCACATATCCATAATTCTATTTTCATCCACAATTTGGCAATTTCATCCAATTTTTTTGAATTAAAAAATTTCTGATAATTTATAGGGGTTTTTTCATTTTTCATTTTTCTTTCTATAGGCGTGGTACTAGGCCAAAAAATTTGATGCAATTTTGCACCAAATCGCCAGAAAAAAAACCCAACCCTGGTTTTAGAGATGTAAGTAGTACACCAAGTGATGATGATGGTTTTAGGCAGGGTACAATTTTGGGTGTAAGTTAGTAGTACCTTCCTCACCTTATCAGGCAGTGGCATAACTTCAGAAACCAGAGCTTTTTCTTTCATGTGCAGCCTGGCCTGGCCTGTTCTGAGCTTCTGATGAAATGATGGTTGTGTGCAGAATGGATCACTTGAATGGTTCTGGACTCGAAACTGGATCATTGAATTGCAGAGCAGCGCACGGAAAGAATGAGTGTCGGCCATTGTGGAACGTACCACAATGGTAACCCCTAAAGTCCCAAGGCCTCTTTTCCATCAGAAAAAAACACTCAAAACTGCCATTCCTGTAGCAATCAGCAAAAAAAAAGTACCAAAAAAAAAGATTATTTTTTTTGCATATTGAACTGTAGGATCTTGTACTAGACTAAGATAAGAATGTGTGGCAGAAATTTTACAAGCTTTGACCACGTAGATTGCAAGATATTTGTGTTTGAAGTGAAGAAAACAAAATTTTTTTGCACCTTGCTCAAACTACATTATTTGGGTTTGAACTTTTGTAACTTATAATTGTTGCATTATTGATTTATAATTTATAATTTTATATGATGAAAGAATTGAGTTGAGAGTCTAGGAAAAAAAATTCTAAAAATACACACTTAATTTTTATTCATTGAAAAATTGTTAAGTTGAAGTAGGTTCAAGATTGAAGGAAAATCTGAATTGTTACGAGCTCTAAGATGGAATTGAAATACATTGATCTCAATGGTGAGATTGTTCTAGCGAGAGATCTTAACTTTTCTTTTGGAAAAATTGTGAAAATTGAGGTTAGAAATAAATTCTACAAGCTGTTTTTTTTCAAGAAGATGCTCTAATTGCTTGAAAAAACAAGATTGTCCATAACTTTCTCATAACAAATCCAAATAGTGAATCAAAGCTTGCCATGTATATAAATATATAATCTATATAGAACAAAATTTTAATATTTTTTACTTTAAGTTTTTTGGGAGGTTTTTTCTTACCTATTGAACAAAAAGAAAAGGGCTTTGTGTTCTAGAACTTTTGTTTCCAAGCTCCGATTGAATTAAAAATTATATTTTTAGAAAGCTAATGTGTTTTCCAATCTTCAGTAAATTTCAACAAATATTGAGACCATAGAAGCCATTTTGTCCCCAGAGAAAACCCCAGAGGAAACAATAGGACTTTGGGGGGTAAGCATTTTAGCACATATTTGACTGAGCAATGGTGGTGGGATAATTTTCTCTGGTCAGGGAATAGAAATAAATGAAGATTGTACTATTATACTATTTTTATATTTTGCTAATTTTTCACCAAGTTTGGAATTATTAGGAATTAAGGAAGTATAGATAGATTACAATTTGACTTGTTCATGATGTATAGGCAAACCTATTTTCTAAAATAGCAAAACTAAAAAATGGTTTTAGTTAGCAATTTCATTAAGTAACAATGTGTTATTTGTCAATGACAAAGGCCCTAGTTGACATCATTTTCCCTTCATTCATGAAAAATAGGTCACCCTATCTTGCACAAATGGAGCCTTGGTTGGAAACAGCATGTTGTATACCTTACAATACAACATACTTGTGCAAAATTTCATCGTGATTCCTTGTTCCAATTGCAATAGGAAATTAGAATATGTGATCAAAAGATAGTGGTGGTGAAATTATTGAATTATTTTCCAATCATTTACATGTCAAATCTTGCGGATAATTGTAGCCCAGTAATCCATCCATTAAGTTAGGTTGTTTGTTTGTTTTGTTATGTTGAGATTTCCTGGATTGTGCATCCCCTAGTCATGTGCTTGGAACCATTGAAAAGTTCATTGAAAGGAGGGATGCATAGGCTTTGTTTTGTGACATTTAAAACTACAACATAAAAGATATTGAATTTGGAAGTTTTTATGGGTAAAAGAATTACAAAATTAACTTTACCTTTCTTTTGAATGTGGCAACAACATAGGGCACACTAGTAGTTTTGATAATTGTGTAGAAAGGTTTCATAATTTTATTACTTTTAACAATGATAGACAAGTTTATGCACTTAAAATTTTGACCTTGCAAATTTGAATATGAGATTGCTAATATAGACCAACTTTCGTGGCACAATGCTTGTAGAATTTCATCATATATTCCGAAACAAGTGGTTGTTCTTTGTTTTCAAAATAATTTCAATTATATAGAGAGATAAACTCTACAACTAGTAAAAGTAGTGCCCCTAATTTAATTAGACCCCACATTGCTTTGAGAATTTTTCCTTCAATGCAACAAAAACATAAAGAAGCCACTATGTAGGACTTATCCACATATCTAATTGCAAAATAGGACAAAATTTTTTGTAAAGATAAAAGATTGGATGCTAATAGTAGTTCCCCTTATTTGAGCTTCCACATATCTACAAGAACTTGCTTGTCAATGTGAAAGGACTACAAATCAAGTTCTAATGCATCAGATATTCACAAATCTAATTTCAATATAGTAAGAAGGAGGTTGCAGCAAATGAACTAAAATATAGGTACATTGCATAGCTTCTCTAAAAAAAACTTCAATGTTTAAAATGTGGAGAAAAGACAAATATTGTAGAAAAAACAATTGATAGGAGGTACAACAATCCATGTGGGATAGGTACAAGGATATATTGAAGCTTATAGACAAGTCATAATGTAGCAATTGTGTTTGAAGCAAAAGTCCAAACTTGATATGAGTACAATAAATTATTATTTTTTTCAAAATTTGATTAGATGAATTTTTTTGGATAACCAAGTTGTCTTTCTACTTCAAAAATCTATTTGCAATTTGAAGTCTTCAATTAATAGTTAAGTGCAAAATTTAGAGAAGTATACAAGTACATTTTAAAAAATCCTTCTTTTTGAACTTTTGTGAATAAATACTTTTGATTGGAGACATCAAAATCACAAACAATTTCTTAGAACTAGTTTGGTTATCTGCATTTTTGTTGATAATTTTTTTAAATTAAAAAAAAATTGACTATGCTCAAATGGTCTAAATTTTTGCCTCAAATACAATATTGGATTTTGGCTGAAGATGGCAAACCTATAATTTATGGTCATTGGAACATCAAGCGCTAATAAATACTATGTCCATAAAATGCCTTTTGAACACTCAAATGTTCAAAAATTGCTTCTTCCACATAAGAACACAAAATGTAAAGATTAGAAGTGTTCAAAAAAATGTTCTTTTCCATCCATACCATTCCTTTCATTGGAAAAATATTATACTTGCTTTCTTTTTCTATGAGACTACATTTACTAAAATAAAAATTCAAATACTTCTCACATTAAAAATTTTAAAATAAAAAATTCAACAACGATATCTTCAAAATAAATATAGTTTAACTCTACAAGGGCTTAAAAGCCCTTTGTGGCCATATAGTATATTATGAATATATGTGAGTTGAAGGTTGTCTATGAATGTGCACCATTCTATGTCTTCTATTTGTGGCAGGGTTACTTGTTAGTCTACAAGATTCTAATTTATAAAATATTGAACTTTCTTTCACCCTATTGAGAATTTGCCATTGAAAATTTGAAGAGGACACATTCATTTGTGTCCTTTAGGTCCTTGAGGGTTTAAGGGGTTAAAAGATTGAGGAATTAAGAAATTAAGGTTTGAATATTATTTGATTATTGAAGTCATTTAGAAATAAGTAATTTGAATTAGGAAAGGTAGTTATTGAAGAGAAATATACTTGCCTTATTTTTGTGAAATATAAAATATTGCATAGAAAAAATTTAAAAACTTATATTGTACAAAGGCTAAAAAATCAACATAAAAATCTAAGAACATTTAGAATTGAATGAGTGGATTGATAAAACAAATTCTTAAATTTGAGATTGAAATGCTCAATCAATCCACACCTTGCCAACAAGATAGTAGGACCATTTACAATTTTCCTGATTTATTCTAATTTAATCATTGCATTTGAATGTACATTATATTTTGTAATCTATATATTAAATATAAATGGTACAATAAAAAATTTAGTAATAAATATTTTTAAATTAAAATTAAAATTAAAAATTAAAAACAACTTTGATGTTGAGAAAAAAATTTGGAATCTCAATCATCCTAATATTTAACTACTAACATGAATAAGGGATGCACTTGCTCCAAAAAAATGGAGACACCCATGGAGGCACTCATGAGGCCACTTATATTCAAATAGTATTTAAAAAAGAATATAAAATAATACATATATTATAATAATATATACTATGAATTTCAAATATTATGAAATTTTTTACAATATTTTTTCGAAAGTTTATTTTGAGACCAAGGCATTTTTCTAAATATTGTACTCAGCTATTAAGGTCGGAAAAAATGATTTTTTAAAATAAATGTTGGTTGACTAGGAATTAATTTTTTCCAAAATAAAAATTCATATGATAATAAATAAAGAATTTGAAAGAAAATTCCTATTTTAAGAATTTTCTAAATTTATTTTCTAACTTTATTAAATATTCAATATAAAGTGTTGATTTTGATAAGTGGTACAATAGTCAATTTTTTACACATTAGTGAATATATTTATCCCTATCTTTGTACTTGTGTAGTTTTTGATATTGTTGATGCTTTAGGATGTATATCAACCAAATATTTACTGATTTTAGAAGATTACTAAGTATTCTTATTATTATAATTTTAAATAATTTTGGAACTTTATAAACATGTTTCATACAAATCTTATCTTTTGGAGGTTCTATACTTGTCTACAAAATGATAGATTCATTTAAAAATTTTAAGTTTAAAATCTATAAAATTTCAACAATAATTTTAGAGTACATTAATATATGTTAGTTTGTAAATAAGGCTATACTATTAATTTATCATAAGGTAATTTAATTACCTGTACATCTTCTATGTAGGTTATTTCCATATAATATGTTAATATTATGTGTAGACGACAAATACAAGCCATTTTTGAATTTGATGCGATTTTCATTATGTATTTTTTGGCTAGCTAATATAATCAAGCAACACAAAGTTATTGATTATATTAAAATTTCAAATTAAAATAAATATTGATTAAAAGAATACTAGGATTTTTTTGTTTAACTATTTTACAAAATATCAATTAATGTTATGAAGTGAAATGTTTTAAATAATTACATTTTTTAAGAAAAAGATTTTCTCCCTATAGTATTTTTTGCTAAAGTTTATTGAAAAATAAATCTTATATAAAAATGATTTATAAACAAAAAATAAGATAGATATTTTATTGTGTATCAAGAACATACATTTTTTATTAGTTGATAAAGTAGCCTCGATTTTGATTACGGGTTTGATGATATTTTTTTAAAATTATAAATGATGCGACAAAAACAAATATCCCTATAGCTCCAAGAACTTGTGGATCTTTAGGTATTTCCATATTTTTGAAGTATCTCAATTGATGAAGTATTTAAATTTTTGTTTGATGTTTTATTTTTATATCATCATTTTTGCTTCATATATTTTTCTTAATCATTGTAGTTTTAAAAACTCAATTGATAGTTTAATGAATGTAAGAAAGTGCTTTATTTATAATCATTAATTTTTTTAGATTAATCGTCATAGATTATTTTATAAATCATTTTATAGATCATTTTATTTTATAGATCATTTTCAAGAATTAGAATATAATTTTGATTTAATTGTAAATTCTGAAATAAACAAAATATTTAAGGTGGATTTTGAAGAAATGACTCTTCATAATTAAAAAAAAATCATAATTTGTGACGTTTCACTTGATGAATCGTTAAATATATGGTGGTCAAATGCATAGTATGGTGATCCTACTTTATTTACAAGGTTCCTTCAGGATTGATACACTTTGTGCAGATGATGTACTTGGTTGAAAAAATAGATTTCAAACTCATTTAAAAAATATAGCATCATCACAATGAAGAATAAAACAAATTAAATGTACCAAACAACTATGCATTTATAGATTATATTTTCAATTAAAATAAATGGTTTTATTTTTTTTTAAATTTAATTTCAAAACTCCTATTTTACTATTTTATCAACTCTATCCATTTGTAAAACTTCGAATTTCGAATCAAATATGAGCAATATTTAGTGAAAGTTTTGATTGTGATATAGTAAGATTGACATTCCAAGACCACCAAAAATTAATATTATACTAAATTTGATTTTCAATATTTGTCCAATGTTTTTTTTAAATCCCCAAATTACTTTTTAAGTGCACCGGGACATAAAGATTGATGATCCTACCATACATTTACCTTGCAACCACCTATTTAGTCAATATCATTATCAAATTTAATTTAAGCTTAATTTTATAGGTCTTTTTATTATGTCAATCTTCTAATTTTTGTGCAACAAGCCTTCTATTTTTTCTATATACAAAAACAAGTTTAAACAAGCTAAGGACCTCTTGCTCTCTTCACTACTAGTGATGCTCCATTGAAGTTTTGGCCATTGTTTGGGGCTCTAAAGACTTGGTGCCAATAAATTTTTACATGGATGTTGGAGCCCCCCCAAATGGTTGATTGAGATTTCAATCTTAGGAAATTGGAATTTCTATTGTGAATTGATTTTTCATTGATTTTTTTGGCTATTCATTTGTAATTTTATTCAAAATAGAAAGTTTATTAAAATAATATCCTATCATTTTGTAAGTCCTATTGATTCCCATAAGGAAAATTCAACTCTTTCAATTGAAAAATACACTAAATTTTCTAAATCTAAACTTGTAGTTGCAAAGTAGAACTTATATTCCATTTGATTTCTAAATGCCATTAGTTGCCTCAAAATCCTTTCAACTTTCTCCTTTAAAAAAAATCTAATCCAAAATATTCTATCTTTTGGTTTGTAATTAATTGAACCCCAAAGGCTCCCATTGGTTTCTTCAATAAACTTTGCAATTCCCTCAATTAATAAGACACTAAATTCTTTGTAAATTTGGACCCATGGTTGCAAAATAGATCCTAGATTCTACTTATTTTTGTAAGCCTCATTGGTTGCCTGAAAAACATGTCAACTCTCTTATTATATTTTTTTGAACTTTAAAAATTTTGAACCTTGGTTTTAGAGATTAATTGAACCCCAAAGATTTATGTTAACTCCCTAAATAAACTTTTCATCTCATTCAATTGAAAACACTAAATTCTTGTTGTAGACTTCAATTTAAGTCGTTTGACTTTGAAATTCTATAATTTTATTTGTGGCTATAAACAAATCCTATTCTTGCTAAATGGAATGTTTGTCAATATAGAAACCTTGCAAAGATCACTTTAAAAATCACCCAAACTAGTTTTGACCGTGAAAGTCATCACTAGAATTTCAAAATAAAAAATATAATTTCTTTGAATTTATTGTTTGTCCTTTAAATTTTATATTACAACAAAAATCAAATCAACTAAATTTTGTCAACAACACTAAATTGGATTCTAAAATCATATTAAATTTCAATTGTAAACCATAATTTTTTCCAATTCAACACTTATTAAACTATACATGCCCCAAAGCCAAGGCACCACATTTTTGTGTCAACAAAACTTTGAAGTTACATAAGATCCAACTAAATATTCGTTTTGATTGAATATCCTTAGAAGACTATTTTTAGTAAAAAATCCAATTTTGAAAAAAAAATTCATGACTTATCTATACAAGATTTTATACAAGTGCATCCACTACAAAATTTAATATTCTAGTATTAAAAGCTCTTGGAGATGAGCCTCAAATATATTAGATGTGGTGGAAAAATCACATTGAAAATTTATAAAAAACATATAGAATAGATTTTGATATGTTGTGAATCAACCTTGGTTAAAAATGTTATGTCTTCATCTTCATATATATTCGATGACCACAATTTTAGATTTGATATGTAAGAAGAGGATTGAAAGACTTCAATTTCCTTTCAAATTTTTAACACCTTTGTAAGTAAAACCTTATAATTTATATATGGTATTGTTGTGTTTTCTTTTCCTAAGTAATATGTAATACATTAAGTTTAAAATTATACAATTTTGATTCAAAACAAATTGATAAAACTAGTTAAAAACTTTGGATTTTTGTTTTGTTTTGAACAAACTCTAAAAATCTCAAAAAAGTTCTTGGGCATTAAAAGAGGTTAAGATTGATTCTTTAATGGCTAAAACAAATTGTTTTGCATACTTTCAAGCAAAAAATACTTTCAATTATTTAGATTTTCTATCATTAATTGTAAACTTAGTTTTCTACGGGTTGATTTCATCTAATTCCATAGTTTCAATCATTTTTAAGAAGTTGAAAAAAATATTGTAGAAACCTTTTATTATTTCTAATGTGAAATCTAATTATTATTATGCACAATTAATTTAGGTATAAGCTAATGGAAGAATAACACTTGGTCAAATTTGAGGGAGAAATAATTAAACTTTGTTGAACTTGAGAGCCTTCTAGAATACCATATCTAGCTATCAAGGTCAGCAGTACTAAAATTAAAAAACAAAAAGTTATTTTTGAAAAAAATTACTTTGAGAGGAAGTTAAAAAAACTAAATTAATGTTGCAAATACCTGACTATTAGAAAATAGGGCACATATAAATGTCAAAATGGACTACATGCAATTATAAAATAATAAATCTGTTATAGACTTAATGTTCCTATAATTAAGATATTGAACTTTTCTAATGATTATTTTCAATTAACTTAAAGTGAGTACCAAACCAATTTTTCCAACTTTAGTTAATTATTTGGCATAGAATGTAGTTGTGTACAATACTTGATAATTCTCTAAGTACATAAGTATAAATATACCATAAAATTAGTGATGAAACACCTAAAGAACTAAACAATTGCATGTGAATGAAGACTATTGTACAAATTAGATGATAAATTGTGATTTATCATCTAATCTATTTTAGTTCGATTTTTTTTCTAAAATTCTTCAAATTGACTATTTCATTGCAATTTGAAGTATAGGCCTATAACTTTGTTCTACTTTTTTTTTAATGTATAATAGAGTGCTAATGTAATTTGATTAGAGTATATAATTTTTTCAATATAATATATACATGTAAAATATATTTAACCCCTAAAATTCCATGGTCATTTTTCTGCCAAAACCAATCAAAACTACCACTTCTACTACAATCACCTACAAAATAAATCTAAAAAAATATTTTTGAGAATCTAACTATAGGATCTTGTTCTATACTTGTCTTAGATCATGTGATAATTTTTTGTGATTTTTAACCATGTAGATTGAAAGATATTAGCATTCAAAGTGAAAGAAAAAAATTTCTTTCAAGAAGTCGCTATGATTGCCCGCAAAACAAGAAGCTCCATAACTTTCACATCTCTAATCCAAATGAATGAATCAAAGCTTTCTATTTACAAAAATATAATCTACAAGAAAAAAAATATTAAAAGTTTTATTTTAATTTTTTGTGGATTTTTTTTGCTACCTGGTCTCTCCCATTTTGAAGTTATTGTGGCATAACTTTTGCTCTTGGATACCAATTGATACTCCCAAAAATCTCTTAAGTTTTTCTATCTTATGAGAAAGTTTCAAAAAGTTTCAATAAAAATTGAGATAATAGGAGCCTGCTCGAAATCCATTTTGTCCCCTATAGGGACAATGGGACTTTAGGGGTTAGGAAATTTGAGATCATTTCACAATTTTACAAAAATTATTATTTTATGTGAAATAACTTCAAAGATAATGACCGGTGGTAAACATATATCATATCAAACAGAAAACATTGAGTTTGGCTACATGGTCATAGGTTCTATTGTTTTGGGATTAACCCCTGAAGTTATTTGACTATTTTCACTAAAAAAAACACTCAAAATGAAATCTGATGATAAACTATTTCATTATCATTGAATATTGTTTTAGGATATTTAATCATGTTAAAGATTTATTTATTTTTTAAATATTGTAGAGTAAAAATGGGAGTTTTAACTATATAGTTTGTAAGATTATAATGTTTGAAGTGGAAAAAAAAAGTTTTGGGGGGAATCCAAATTCTAGACAATTTTGATTTGGAGAGGCTTTTGCACAAGTTAATTTCACTTTTTTGCTTGAAGTTTTTTTGCTTTCTTTTTGTGATAGAGTAGACTACATCTTCCAAAAAATTCATAACATTTCAAATTGGAGAACATGTACCAAAAAATTCCAATAGGGAACTAGCTTCATGAAAATTTTCATATAAGGCCCTTTTTTCAACATTTTATGGCTTGCACATACAATTCTCTTTTAAAAATATGAATGGGTGAGTTTTAGATTTGAACTAGTCCTAGAGGAGGAAAAGAAAGAGAAAAAAATTGCTCAAAGTATCAAACTTTGGTAAGCTTGATCAACCTATGACAAACTTGATTCATCTATGGCCAAGCTCAAGTAAAAGGCAGTTGGGCATATTGGGCTTGGCATGGGAGGAGCATAGGTATGGATTTAGCTATGTCCTATTCATCATGGATTACTACCATTGGATCACATTCCCCTTGATTTTTCAGGTGTACCATATTCAACCAGAATATAGTTGTAGAAAATTTGGCATTAAATTAAAAAGAATGTTTGGCAACTATTTCACAAACTTCAAAAAAAATTATTATGTATATCTAGAAATGAAAAAAAGAAGTTGTTTATACAAAAATAGTGGTAAGAGGTAAAGCAACCCATGTGAAATATGGAAATTAAAATAAGTAGCAGCTCAATAGCTTATAGTTAAGTGAAAAGTAGGAATTGTGTTCAATATATAATTTCAAGCTTTGTTTTAGTACAACATAGTAACCTTTTTCAAAAACATTTGAACTGTAAAAGTTGGAAAATGAAAATGTCATGTTATTTAATGATGGGTAGCTATTAGGCTCTCTATGACATGACAAAGATTGGTTTTAGACTTAGTATAGCCAAAATGACTTTATATTGGCCATTGGGAGGCTTAAATTATGTTTTGGAACTATTGGAAGTGAGAACCAAGTCTTTTCGGGGGCGCCTTTGTAGTGATTGTAACCCTAGGCTGTCCCTTTGCTTCTTCATTTTCTTCAAGTCTTACAAATGTTAGTGATTTTGAGTTCATAGGAGTTGAAGCAAGTTTTGTAAATGATGGTTGGTGATTTTCCATCTTTTACTACGTGTTACTCCTTGATTCAAAGTATATTGCAAGACTCATCTAATTGACACAAAATAGAAGTAGCCTAGGAGATTTAGGAAAGTTTATTATTTAAAAAATGCTTTAGGTGCTAATCTTACAACACTAGAGTTGTTGGAGAGGTTTGAGCTATTATTTTCACTACTAGAGAATTCAATTTTTTTGTTGATTTGGTCATGTCTCAGGTCACGTTGTCCTAAACAATTTTTTATTAATTAGAATAATAATCTATTGATTTTTTTTACTTTTCTATTGATTTTTGTCTAAGACAACGCGGCCAAATCAACAAAAAATTGAAATCTCTTGTAGTGTTTGTCATTGGAGGTGTTGGTGATGGTTGAGGAAATACTTGAGAATTCAAATCTTGAAGTTTTGGAGTTGAAGGTGTTGATTTGAAGTTGAAGGATTTGGAGGGCTTAGGAGGTTGCTAAAAAGGACTTGAAAAAAGCTCTTTAGTGTAAGGATGAAGGATCCATGTCTAATTCATTTCATATAATTTTGATGAAAATTGAGAAAGATAGGAGAGTTTGAGTGGGTTGGTTCAAACTCTCATGTATGATGAACCAAACTAGTATTAGTGTTGATTTGGTGTTTGGAGACCATTAAGGTGGTGGTTTAATGTTAGAAAGACCACAAATTATTCAAGTTATTCAAAAACTACACAATTGCCAAATACTACCAAATATTGAGAAAGTTACAGTATTTTGAAGTTTGGCAATGGGAATTATTTTTGGAGGTGTTTTAGGTGTTGTTTTTGGTAGTGTTTGTGGATATTTTTTAAGCATTGATAGCTTGGCAAATAAGAAAGACGAAGACCGGTTAATTTTTTAAATTACCATACTATTTACTACGATAATATAGATTTTACAAAATCAATTACTGAATTAACTTTTAGAAGTTACAATGTAGTTATTGGAGTAATTTTGAAAACTATTAGGATAATTATTGGGATAACTTTGGAGTTGCTTTTGAAAATTACTCCCAGGGGGTGCACTTAGTTCTACTACAACAAACCATGTGCGAATAAGTGGTTTCTAATAAACTATAATTTTAACTTCAAATTTTGAGCATTGTTTACTAACAACTATAGGATTCTACTCCCAAAATTCCGAACTCAAATAAAATATGGAATGATTTCTAGAAGAGGTTAAAAATGCACTAAAATGGCATGTTTTTTTAACTCAATTATTTTTAGGGAACACATTTAGATGACCATTGCATCAATATTCAATTCAAAATGAGCTTTAAATAGAAAGTTATTTTTATGAATTTTTTTTTCATTTTTTAAACAATTTTTTCTTATATAATATAGGGGTGTGAAAGTTATTTTTCAATTCTACAATGTATCTTTTTACTTCAAAAATTTATAACTAATTATTATTAACAAGTAAAAATATCAATAATTCAAAACATAAACTTTCAAAGTAGAAAAATCTATTCATATTTTTCATTTCATTTTATTTAAAATTCAAAAAGTATATAGGGGGTCCAAAGTTTTGTTCGGACGTTGACATCAAAAAAAGAGGGAGTGCACCCCCAAAAAATTACTATAATTTTAAAATGAATAAATAAATGAATGAATAAATAAATAATTATGATAATCATTTATTATATTAGGGATTGATTTTAGTTTGGAAGGTGTTGAAGGAGGCCATTTAGTTGATTTCAAGTTCATTGCTTGTAATTGTGATGCACTAGCCTATTTTGAAGGCTTCAATTTGGGCTTTGTAAATTATTGTTGTTGCAAGTGGTGTAGGTCACAATATTGCTCACTTCTATTTCTTGTCATGGTGATAAATAGGAGTTATGACCCATATAGTTGAGACTTATTCTATTCCTACAATGAGGATAGAATGATGACTAACAAACTATGAGTTTAGGAGCCATTTTTCACTAGCGATATCTCATAGTATGTTGTTGGTTCCATCTATCTAATATTCCATGGTTTTCTTATCCCTACTTGGGTACTTGAACCAATTTAGAGCCACAACAAGATAGGCCATTGGAGAGCAATTTGATGATGGTATAGAAGATTTGCCATTTGAAGTTCATTTATGGTACAGATACTTACTTGTGACTATGACACATTGAAGGAGTTTGATATTTGTGGTAAAAAGGGCAAAGAAGAGCCAATCTTGTCATTTGTGAGTGTTGATCCATCCAACACTTGAGGAATTAGCGCCTTTGGCAATACAGAAGACCATGGCCATGAATTTGTGGTTTGTTACCAGGGTGATTGCAAAAAAGACTAGTACTATTTTGTGTCACAATTGAAATGACAGAGTTTTCATCCACTATAACTCTTGAAGCGTGAATCCAATTTAAATTTAAATTTAGCTAATTTGTCACACTTTGTAGTTTAGGGTTTTTTAGTAGTAGGGAGTACCCAATATTAATGATATATAGCTGAAATTTCTATGGTTTATTGCTATAGTAGGAAGTCATGTTTCTACCAAGGGGCATTTAAAAATATTTTGTTTTATGTCCTCTATGTTTATACCAAAAGGGCTCCCTTACATGTGCAATTCAGAACATTGAAGATAGTTTAAAGATCATTCTTTTGTGAAATCTCTTCACCATGAAGTCTTCCCAAATTAAAAAATTTTAGTTTTGAGAAAATTGTTTTTTCTATTTTTTACAAATTTAAATGTAAAACTATAGTGAAAGTACCTATTTTCATGAGATTCTGCACTTTTCAAGTTCTTCTACTCAAAGAATTTTCTTTTCTTTTCTAGGATAAATCTTTCTTAAAGGTGTATACATTAAATATATTTTTCACTTATTTTTTTCTAATTATAAAGTACTTCCCTCCAAAGTGAGTATTGTGCAAAATGCTACAAAAATCCCATGGCATTTTTTGTAGTGATCTATCGCTATTTAAAGAGGAATTGAGGCCATGGCCTTTAACAATTGGAAGACCAAATTTCAATCTTGGTAACAAAAACAAAGACAATACAATGCTATGTTTAATGATTGGTGGGCCTGTAAGTAATTGTCTACCCTTTTTCAGTTTAAAGTACTACAAGCCTATGCTTCTTGGTTTGAGGATCATAGAGTTGAGCTTGAGGAGGTAGAAGACTATTGGGCTCAAAGGGTAAAATTAATCACTGTGTTAAAAGAATGAGTTGCAATTCCAGTACGTAGCTATTGCTTCAAAAATTGGTAACAAAAATGATCAATAGGACAAGAAAGCTACCTCAGATCCTAATGCAACATGAGCTGCATGATTGCGTCCAAGAGCCACTACAAGTGGAACTGAGAGGACTACAACTATATTCATCTCTTAGTTATCTCAAACTTCAACTGAGGTAATAGCCATGATAGACCCTCCTCATTTTGATTTTCTCCATTTGTTTTTGAGCACTTAGAGATGGAGTTTGGTGGCATTTACTACAATTGCATGTCTAATATCAAGGAATTCAAGAAAGAAACTAAAGACACTCCCTACATCACGTATACAACTTTCTTTAAGTTTTCTTTTGAAAGTGAAGATATATTTACAAAGTACCAGTTGGTGGAGCTTTACATAGAGAAGCAAGACAAAAAATTCCAAGATATGGTACATCCTCATATGTTGTTGCTATATAGAGGTTGAGCTTTTAGTTCAAGCCTTTGCTATTGTAAAACAATTGGATTTAGGGCTATGTGTGGAGAAGGGTGAGAGATTGTCATCTATTATGACTTCAACAACAAGCTAGATCAAGGCCATTGTTGGTGACTTTAACAAGAGCTAAGGGACTCCCAAAGCCTCCAAGAAAGTTGCAATGGTAGTTGAAGTGAAGGTGATAGCTAATCTTCATATGAATTGTTGGAACTATTAATGGTTTGTTAGGCCATGTAAAGAGAGATTGTTCTATTAATACATCATCTGAAGTCAAGAATGGTGGAAAATTAGTTACCAACAAAATTGGTACAACCATGACAAACAAGGGACAACTTAGGGGACAACAAAAAAGGCACAAAATAGAGGTATACTTACCAAATGCACTTGCACACCTTGTAGTTGGATTGGTCATATAAAGGACAAATGTTGGGTAAACAACCGGCAACTGAATCCTCAATCATTTGCTCTACAAGTTGCCTAAAGAGATGGATCAAATTCCAAGGGCAACAGTCTTAAGGCATATGTGGAAAAGTTACAAAACACTTTAGCATTGTTCATTGCAGTGACAACAAAGATCATACCAACATCTTCAAATTCAAAGTCTAGATTAGATAGATTTGAATATAGCGTAGTTGATGAAGTAGTTGCAATAATGGATGCTTAGTCACAAGCTAGCTCTTTTCTTATTGCACCCATAGTAGAAGAAAACTTAACCACTCAAAGTGGTCCTCATATAAGCCACCAAAAGCCTTTTGATAGCATTGAGAAATCAAGGTTGCTAAAGATATTTGTCTTGGTTGATGTCATGACTATAAACCCATATCTTGAAGCAATTGCTATTGGAGAAGATTTTCATCAAGAAAAAGATATGGTGAAGAGTTTGGCTTTCAAATTATTAGAAATTTCATTGTTTTTAAAAGTTCAATTGCAGAGTGACAACTTTAATGCAGCTATGAAATACCATATGGTAGAGAAGATAATATAAGGCATAGTTTGAATGTAGCCATAAACAAGATAAAAGAATCTTTTTGGACTGATGGTGAAGAAGACACAAGAAAGGATGTTGCCAAGGCACCAATAGATGCCTTGCAATATTAAAAGAGGTGGTTAAAAGAGACTTCTTCATAAACAAAATTTGATAGCAAATTCACTTTAAGTGGAAAAGTTTCTAGAAGTGATGTTGAGGTCACCATAAGCTATTTGGCAACATTACTAGCTTGAGGTAATTCATGAGTGCTAGTTAGTCAAGCATAGAATAGTATGTTTGGTCAATTTTGGTCATATTTTTTCTATGGTTCAAGGTGATACATATCAAGTAATTTCACAAAAAGTAATGCTTGATACTCGTGCTCAACTAATTATGTTAGGAAAACCTATAGCTCAAAGCTAAAGACTTTTTTTTAGTAACTTGGATCCATGTCTTTTTACTATTGTAACATTGCTTGGAGGCACAAAACAACCTATTGAGTTGACAAAAAGCCTCTATGACTTTGGTTCAAGGTAAGCATTGATTTTAATTCTCTAATTAAAATTTATGGAAAAATTCAAAGAAGATATTTAAAAATGTCAAAGAAAATGTCCCTTCCAACTCCTCTTTGAACTTTGTCCATAAATTTTTATTAGAGACTTAAAATCTCAAACGGATTTTTAGAGATGAAATTTATTTTGATTTTTCAACTTTATTTAGTTCAATTTTTTTTTTTAAAGATACTATATTGTCCCAAAATGAGGCCTAAAATTCTACTTTGAATACAATTCCTACTTTTCAATTAACTATGAGTAATTGAGCTTCTTCTAGTTCTAATTTCTATATTCCACATGGATTGCTTTACCTCCTACTATCCCTCTTGTATAAAGATCTTCTCTTCTTGTTTCTACCCACATGTAATAAACAACTTATGAAGCTTTGTGAGATAGTTGCCAAATATTTTGTTTATTTGATTTTGATGTTAAATTTTCTAAAACAAATGGAATGGTTTTTTCTAGCTCCCACCACCTCCTCATATATATTAGAAATTAAAAATAATATTAGAAATACCTTTGTCTAAACTTGAGCAAGAGCTTGTCTAAGCTTCTTTGGACAATGTAATACAAGTTTTGCTCTAATGTAAAGAACCTTATCTATGTTGTCCTTTGTCCATCAAAAATGACCTTTTCCCCATCACTCCTTGTGGGCAAATCCAATTGTAAATTATTTTGTTGGAACAATAAAATACTTCTTGTATATACATCAAAAAAAAATTCAAAAAATATATTGAATATTTCCATTCTTTGTGAGTTGCTCCAAATTGTTATGTTGCCAAAAAACTATACTTGGTCCTTTAGAGGTTAACTTTCAATTCTACAAATTTACATTTGAAGCTTCCTATCAAAAGTTGTGAATAATATTCAATTGAATGGGATATGAAAATATACCTCCTACTTCCCTATCTCCAAAGTTTTGAGGATCATTGTTTATGGATCAACTATTTTTCAAATTTGGCACGTTTCACCATTCTATTTTAATGAAATTGACATTATTGTTAAATAATTTTAAGATGGACTTAAAACACACCAATCCTAACATTCAAATTGTTCTAGCAAACAATCTTCATCCCCTAAATATTTTATTTTTGAAAAATTGTGAAAGTGAAATTCTAGAATGAATCATATACATTTAATTTTTTTTAAAAAGATGACAAAATTGCCTACAAAATAACAGACTTCATAAATTTCACATTAATACTTCAAACAAAACAAATCACATTGCTATTTGCTATATATAAAAGTGTAGTTTTGTAATTATTAATTCTTAAATTCTATTGTTTGGGCTTAAGAATTTCATGCTCAAAGCAACACAACATTTGCTCTCAGGCACTAGGTGAATTTTTTTTTGTAATACAGATTCTATCTTCATATTTTTTTTAATGAACATCACTTCAAAATTTGAGATTATAAAAATTCATCAGCAAACTCCTAATTGTCCTTTGAGGAAACTTTAGTCCTCGCTTTAGTCCTATATGGGAATTTAGAATACATACTCCCTTGTAATATTTCTTTAATTAACCCCCAAAGCACCAAGCTACATTTTTTTGGCAATATTTCGATTTTGGCAGTTCACTACAAGTGGAATTTTTTTTTTAAATTTAAAATTTTCACACAACATGGAGACAAGATTTTAATTTAAGGCTCAACAATTATCATGAATTTTGACTACTTGGTTAAATAATTGTTGTTGTATGATATGTAATTTTTTTTGAATTTCAATAGCTCAACAAGATTTTTTTAAGAAATAAAAATTTGAAATTGGTTCTCTAGATTTATATATGTGTGGAAAGCTTTGAATCATTCCATTTCGATTTATGAGATGAAAGTTATGAGGAATTTTAGTTTGCGGGTAGTTATGGAATCTCTATTCTAAAATAAAGTTTGAAGTCCTTTATTTAACTCAATTTTCAATAGTTCTTGAAAAAATAAAATCATAGGATGTAGATTGTTTATCACAATATTACAACCATTGGGATTGATATTTTATAGTCTATAGCTAAATTCTTAGCAATGTAGTATTTTGAATCGTTCTCTATTTCTTTCTATTTACTATTTTTTCTATATGTTGTACAATTCTAAGTGATCTAAATCTTTTCAAGTATATAGCCAACTCGTCTTAAAGAATGAATCCAAAAAATCACCACCATTTTGGACATTTTTTCATACAATTGTGGCCTTGTAAAGTGTAATTGCTTTTTTTTTGTAAGGTCAAAAAAAGATTTTTGTTTTTTTCAAATACTAATATCTTACAATCCACATGGTGGAAATTTCTTAATTTTTTTTTCCATATCTCTTCAAACTAGTGTGCTACAAGATCCTACATTTACATGTGTTTAAAAATGATTTTTTTTCTAAACTTTGGTACTTGTACTAGAAATGATAGTTTTTGAGTGTTTTTGGTGAAAACACAGTCAAAAAATTATGGGGGTTAATCAAAATAATTTTTCGTTACTTGTATTATTAACTCATATTCAATACTTCCTCTTGTTATTCTCCCTTGTGAATTAAACATTTTTTATACAAGTTTTGACAAGCTAAACATTCATGACATTCTTGAACTTTAGTGAGGGAATATTTTTGTTTTTTAAGAACTAAAGTTCTTTTCTAGGCCAAGGTTACTATACCTAATTGTAACTCATTAGCAAAATTATCCCCCTTCTACTATATATTCTTCCCCACAATAAAAAAATTCCATCCATGACAATCTACGGTTGATTTTTGGTACACCTTTTTTTATCAACACTTTGAATATTCATAGTGTGTTCATATGGAGTCCAAAAATTGTATTCATGGAGAATCTAGAATCTCCATTCAACTATCAACAAGATCCAAAGAAAACTTTATAGTTAAATAATAGGAAATATATTCAAAACCCTCGATTGGACACATTTACATTTTGTTATTTTTACAAAAAGGTTTGAGTAAACCCATTGATCATGGGCCACTATACAAGGAATCATTCCATGTACAAATTAGCTTTATAAGAAACCATTTAAAATTGTTTCGGAGTGAGTTTCTGATCCCCAACAGGATGAAAAGAATGTACCTCGGCATATGGACTTCCGATTCGCGAACGACCGGATACCCCCGGTCGTCGTGACCGGGGACGACCGGCTCGGCTATGGCGGCTTGAGAGCCACACAGGCACGGGCCTTACCGGAAAGAGCAAAAAGAGAGAAAAGCCCCGCAGTCGGCCCGGCCCGTGGCTGTGGGGCTCCAATTGATCACCCTCTCCATCCGTTCGCCTTTCATCGTCAGCCCTGCCCTGGCCTCACGCCCCCTACCCCCACCCCCTTGCACCTCTCGCCCTGTTTCCTCTGTTTTTTCCCGTGGAACTTGACTTTGCTTCTTTGCTTTGCTTTGGTTTGCTTTGCGATGGGACCATGCGCTGGTCCAAATTGACATAACGTAGAGTCGGGACAAAGACCAAGGAACACTCTGGTATTGACAGTTCGGGAGCTGACAGTATGGCTGATTGCTTGTTCCCAGCACGGCGCTAGGCTTTCTTTAGCATATTCTGTCGCTGCGAGCTTCGGAGCCGAGTGCGGTACATTCTCTCCGGCGACGCTGCTTAGGCCGGGGTTGCAGGGCTGCATTGCCGCGGCGGGCCGTCGGTTAAGTTATCTGTTCTGTTGATCCTTGACCTGCTCGCGTTTCGGCTGGGGCAAGTGTTGTGGCGCTATTAAGTTATCGTCTGGTTTGCCTGATTGATCGAGTTGTGGTGTGAGGCAATTGTTTGTGGAGGTTGTTTGGAGTGATCGCGAAGTGGAGAAGCTGGAAGTAATTGACGTTTTTAATCGAGGTGGACAGGGAATTTTTATTCAGTGATTATTGAGTTTTTTCGCTTTTCTGTGGAGAGTTGATCTGCGATGGCGTCGCTGTCGCTGCGTTTGGCTGCGACAATGTGCAGTTTTGGATCCATCAAGACGTCGTCGCTTTTGGCGACGCCCGAAAGTGGAGTGAGGCCGTCGGGAATGAGCCAGTGTGCAAACTTTTCGGTTCCTGCTGCACTACAGGTGGCCAGGACTGCAATGTCGTCGATTCCTGTTTCTGGATCGTCGTCGATGTTTCCCGTTCGGGCCGTGTCGAGTAAGATCAACACGGAAGTAAGCGCCGCGTCTCCCTTGGAGGAGCCGGAATTGGAAACAGATCCAATCGTTCTATGGAATAGGTACGTGGATTGGTTGTACCAAGACAAGGAGCTAGGGCTTTACCTGGATGTGAGTCGAGTAGGATTTACACGTGAATTTTATGAGGCCATGCTGCCGAGGTTCGAGCAAGCGTTTAAGCATATGAAGGAGCTGGAAGGAGGTTCAATTGCGAATCCCGACGAAGGACGTATGGTTGGACATTACTGGCTTCGAAAGCCTGAACTCGCCCCAACGCCATTACTTCAAAAGCTCATCTCTGACACTCTAGAAAAAATACAAAGTTTCGCAGATGACGTGATTAGTGGCAAGGTACAATTCGCCTCAACCGAGTCGTTCCTGTTGTATGTACTCTCGTGCACGTCATTAACTCTCAAGAGATTTTCACATAACACTATAATGAAGCTCTCATTCTACTTGTGATCTGGAATCTCGCTGTCTAGAATCTGATAATTCAATCTCTTCTGCACACATTAGCGCGGTATTAGTGCTTCTTATGATCTGAACACCAGCTGAGTGCAAATTTATCACCTCCTCGCCCTAGGTTTGGTAGTTTCACTTCCGGGAGACATTATCAGTTCCTGAGCTTTTAGGGTAGGAAGCACTCGATGACGATGGGCAGGCTGCGGTAGCGAATAGAGATTTGCTATTTTGATTTTCCTTGTTTAGGTTTTATGCCACTCAAGAGGAGTTTGGGCAAGATTATCTTCAAGAATCTCAACGTACATTTTCGTCTCGACTTCTTTGATAGTTGTACGACCAGACAAGTACCTAAAACGTGCATGTCCAGTTTCACGGGAACTTGCCTATGTCTGACGTAGTAACTTGGTATTGAATATAATATGATTGGATAAGAAATTCCTGGAATTTTCCCCTGATTCGAGGAAAATGTTATCGGGACATGTACCTTCATCTTCCTAGTAAGGTAGAACTACCCATTACCATACAGATTTGCTATCTAGGAACTTTGGAGATGCTATTTATGAGCTTTCATATTTTTCAGAGATTGAATTGTTTGAGAGAAGTCAATTGCAAAAAAAATGAAGACATTCTGACAAGAATTGAATTTTTTGTGATTTTTCAAAGCTGAAATGTAAAACTGTGAGTAGACCCTTGGTAAAGCATGACCAGACCATTGTCGAAGCGTGGGCTGATGTGTCTGCTCCCCAGTGCATTGCCATCATGATCATGGATGAGTAAGATTGTGGTAATAAGATGGGCCAGTGACGGAAATGGGAGGAACCTGTAGGTGGGGGAATTGGGTAAATGGTGGTAATGGGTAGTTCTACCTTACGTCAGATTGGGCGCACTTGGGTCTGAAGTGAGTTGACAATTCATCCGTGTGATTCTCAGATCAAGCCACCCCCTACACCTGTGGGTCGCTTCACTCAAGTTCTTTCGGTTGGAATTGGAGGCTCTGCGCTTGGTCCTCAATTTGTTGCCGAGGCTTTGGCTCCTGACAATCCTCCCCTGAAGGTATGCTTATTTATTTATTATAGAATTATTATAGAACACAAACGCACAGTTGGCGAATCGGCACATTGGTAGATTGAATTGCGTAGGTGGCCCTTTCGAAGATTCATATGCATTGGTAGTAAAAGTGAGGAGGGCATCGTAGAGTGAGATTTGCCTGTCTGAATGGTCTTTGTACTTTGTCACGCCAGAAGCTGTAAGCTGATCGCTTGTTCTGTAATGTGCCAATTCAGTTACGCTTTATCGACAACACTGATCCCGCTGGCATTGATCATCAGATAGCTCAGTTGGGTCCTGAGCTTTCGTCAACTCTCGTTGTTGTAATTTCAAAGGTCGGTTCCTTCACTTCCTAGGTTCTCTCATAGAACTTGTAAGTCTAGGTGTGAATCGTACACATCCGTGCACGAACTGGATGATGTTCAGAAGAGAAGACAGTTCTGTTTTTGGTGTCAGTTTGTTGTTCACTTCTGCTTCTGATGCACTGCCAACTTTTGGAAACTTTTCTAGAGTGGAGGGACTCCAGAAACTCGCAACGGCTTGTTGGAGGTGCAGAAGGCCTTTCGAGAGGCGGGTCTCAACTTTGCGAAGCAGGTGGATTGTCAAGGATGGTTATTGCTGCTGAATTCATGGCTAGCTAACTTGCCTTTTCATAAATGAGAATGAGCTGACATATCAATATCTGTAACGTCTATTTCTAGTTTCAGTGATTAGCAGGGAGTTTCCGGGGATATACTTATATGTCAACCTAGAGAGCCTGAATAACTTTTGGAAGCTCATGGATTAGAAGGTAGATTAGGCAATTATCTTGTGCGTATTACTTGACCTAATTGCGTTGCTCTCGATTCTTGGACTTGGCAGGGTGTTGCCATTACACAAGAGGGTTCTTTATTGGATAATACTGCCAAAATTGAAGGCTGGTTGGCAAGGTTTCCCATGTTTGACTGGGTAGGAGGCCGAACGTCTGAAATGTCTGCCGTTGGATTGCTCCCAGCGGCTCTTCAAGTAAGCAAATTATTGCATCAAGCAGAACCATTTCCCATGGTTAGCTAGATTCCTTTCTGTCTCACTTTGAGCGGTTATCAACTTTTCGTAGAATTAAATTTAAACGTATTTGCACGAATTGCAGGGCATTAACATTCGTGAAATGCTAGAAGGGGCCGCCATAATGGATGAATCCACGAGAAACACATCGGTTAGTATTTTTTTTGTGATATCCACTTCTGTTTCTCCACTAGTGGTATATTAAAGACAATCATTGTCGTGGATCTCTATGTTGCAAGGTTTATGGAATCCTATCCCAGATCAGTACTATCTATTTCATTGTTCTGTTAACGCAATTATGTTCCGTGTTATCATCTTGTGTCTTGGCTCACTACTTCTTGGGCAATTTGGAGATTACTTTCTTTTATCTGCTGAGTTTCAGATCTGAATATGTCATTGTCTCTTTAGTTGATGTCTTCTGCTAGGAAACTTATTGGAGTTATTTGAGATTTTAATGTAGTAGTGTATTTTTCCGGTTTCAGGTACAACAAAACCCTGCTGCACTTTTGGCTTTGTGCTGGTATTGGGCAACTGGCGGAGTTGGCGCCAAGGTGATTAACTCAATTTTTTACTCAGTTTTTACAATTTCAATTTTATGCTGCTTTTGGAAATGCTGATCTTAGAGTTTGCATATGCTTGCTTGGATAACTACAACAGGAAGTAAATATTTGTTTTTCTATCTTCAGGACATGGTCGTTCTACCCTACAAAGACAGCCTGCTGCTTTTCAGCCGTTACCTACAACAGCTGGTTATGGAGTCTCTGGGCAAGGAGTTTGACTTAGATGGAAAGAAGGTGAATTTCGTGCTTCACAGGCATTGGATCTACATGCTCAGCTTTTCAGCTTTTGTGACGCTTGCCTAATCCTGAGAGAGTCGGGCCAAACATTCTCGAAAGTTTTCAGTAACTTGTAGCACATCTTATTTTTAAGGGTTGGGAATTTTTGTAAACCTTTCTGTAGAAATTAACCGTTAGTACCCTATCTGTTTTACATTAGGTTCCTAGTATATCCTGTTGTACTATGATCAGATGGGGGATACAGGAACAAAGTAGTCTGAAGTACTGGCCTTTTACAGGTGAATCAAGGAATATCTGTGTATGGAAATAAGGGAAGCACTGACCAGCATGCGTACGTCATCAACTTTGAACCTGAAGCATTTGACCCATTTAAGAATGACCACAGGATGAAAGAATGTGAAAGATCTATGTAGAGTTTGTGCAATGTTCCGATCTTGATATAAATAGTCAGCTTTAAATTCTAGATTATGAAGCATGGCGAATTTGAAATTCAGTATAGATAATTGCTTATAGATGTATAATGGGTTAGGGATTCTTGTATTTGCAGGTATATTCAGCAACTGAGAGAAGGCGTTCCGAACTTTTTTGCTACATTCATTGAAGTTCTTCGAGACAGGCCTCCCGGTCATGACTGGGAACTAGAGCCAGGAGTCACTTGTGGGGATTATCTTTTTGGGATGCTTCAGGTACACCTCGTTTTCTACTCTTCTCATATCCTAATTTAACAATAAGTCAGCAAACTGTTCAAGTTCGGTATGTTTGAAGGACGTGTCCATGTATTCGGGAAATTGCATAAAGGCAATCAGGCTATCTAAACGATGAAGGAATTTGACTTCATTTTTTTTTTTCTATTTCTAGGGGACTAGGTCGGCATTGTATGCAAACAAACGACAGTCTATTACGGTGACGGTGGAGGAAGTGGATCCCAAGACGGTTGGAGCAATGGTTGCTCTCTATGAGCGTGCTGTTGGGTTATATGCCAGCATTGTTAATATCAACGCCTACCATCAACCAGGTTCAAACGGCCCTTAACTTTAAAGTCCGTGGTTTTTTCTCATTTTTGATTGTCATGTTCAACTCCTTAATTTGTGTTTTGCTATCTTCTGTGTAAGCATCTTTATGTCCTAACTGCCTGACCTGTTTCCTTTAGTTCAGCATGAATTATTTTAGATTGCTTTAATTCATGGCGCTGGGTCACCGCTAAAATGACGTTTTGGTAGTCTCGCTGATATTCCGTGTTTGTCTCGTTGCAGGCGTGGAGGCAGGAAAGAAGGCTGCTGCGGAGGTGTTGGCACTGCAAAAGAGAGTTCTCAGTGTGTTGAACGATGCTAGGTTGGTGTAACTAGGGCATCTGGTTGCATTCAAACTTTGTTTCTATACTTCGTTGAGAGCTCATTCATTCATGAAAGACTTTCTATTTTTTAATTCATCAGAATTATAGACAAGCGAGAGCAAGACTTTAAGTTTTTGCTTTTCGCCAGATCAGTAAATAAGGTCGCTACTGAATGGTTTTGCTATATGTTTGCTACAGTTGCAGGAATCCGGTGGAGGCCCTCACAGTTGAAGAGATTGCGAAGAGGTGTCAAGTTCCAAATCAGGTTCGTTGTATTCCCCGATCTGCTTGTATAGCATTAGCATTACCCATATGAAGGTAGAATGACGCTTAAGCTATTATTTTGCAAGTCAACCTAGAAGTCGGATAGCTGTTGCAATTTAGTCCCACAGAGTATGCACGCACTTTTACATCATGTCGAGACGTCCAGCGGGTTTCAATTTCTTATTTTCATTGCACAGGTGGAGATGGTCTACAAGATTATTTCCCATATGGCAGCAAATGACCGAGCTGTATTTGCCGAAGGTAATTGCGGAACTCCAAGAAGTGCCACTGTATACACAGGAGAGTGCGTGGTCGAGGATTTGTATGATGAATAGATATCATTATCTGTATCTGAGCTCTTCGTATTCTCTGATTGTAGAGTGCATAATTTGGTTCTTATCCTTTCCTTACATTTGTACACCACTTCTTAACTTGAATGCCACAGCCTGGGATCCTGCCACTTTTTTAAGACAGGGTGTTTATTGTACAAAGCCTTTACAGTACAGAAGAATTGTAGCAGTTTTGAAGAAAAACACTAGATGGATCAAACCTGTGTGCATTATTGGAGAGCTTTGCTGCATTTCAGATTGAAAGCCTGCACAACAGAGTTAAGTAATAGGAGGTGGAATCATATTTTTCTGACAAAGAGGTATGATTTTTTGAAGTGAGCAACCCTAGTGCCCAGAAATGCTAGCTCATAAGTGTTGATAAGTGCCAATAGGCTCCTCCAAAATTGAGAGAAAGTGATTCTTTAATAGTCATGTAGGTAACTTAAAATGGCCACAATTTTTTTTCAAAAATTGTCACAATGAAGCCATAGAAGTGATTAACGGTCACATTCTTTAATTGGCTTACAACCAAAAAATTCATGACCCTAATGTGGTCATGAAGAATATCCAAAGACCACACTTCCACATTCCACTCCAATAGTACATCTTGGAAAGGCTTGTTGTTTTATTTATTCAAGCAAGCACACTTTATGTTTCCATAGTGGAGCCATTCTTCAAGTGGTGGAAGTGAAGGGGCCATAATAGGGTGGTTGGCATATCTTGTGTTTATTAACCAAAATCGGACGTTTTGAACTACTTAAAAAATAGTAATTACGTCACAAAGAAGAAAAAAGAAATAGGTGGAATTAGAGTTGCCCAAGAGGAATTTCATAATCTAATTTGGTGTCTACAATTCTCTCCAATTGTTGTCTAATTATAAGGTTCTATGATTGATTCAATTGTAACTATCTTGAGTGTACATGTAAGGAAGATATATAGAAGTTTACTCCTAGTTTCATAGTGGGAAAATTTCACTAGATTATATGAAGAAGGAGTAAGGTGTGTAGGCAACAAGCTTTGGAAAAAGATGTACCTCAAGATTTAGGTAGGTGAAAATGTAAGAAGTAGAGTAGCATTCTTCTAATATAAATGAGCTAGGGGAAGGTGTAATCATCCATTTTTGTAGGAACTAGATTCTCTTCAAATTTTATGAATGTCTTTAATTGTTGATTTTCCTCCTTATACTATGTTTCTTCAATGAATTGAAGGTCCCTCTTGTGTAATAGGGACTCCCCTTGTTGAATATAATTGGCTAAACAAGAGTTTATGACTAAAATCAAATTCAAAATGCCATATTTGAAATCTTGATCTCTGGTTGGTTAATATGAAGCTTTGGATATGAAATATATACCTCTAATTTACATTTTTCCTTAGATATCATTTAGTGTAAGTTTTGCTTAGATATCATTTAGCTCTTTATATCCTAGAAGAACCTAAAAGGTCATTCCAAGCATGTCATTTTGAATAATGTGAAATCTATCAAAATCTAGAATTTAGTACAAAGTGTAAAATGTTTAAAATGTTTAAAATAGTGCATTGCATTAACAGATACAAACATGCATTGCATGTAACATGTTTAAAATAGTGCATTGCATTAAAAGATACAAAAATGAATCCATTCCAAGATGTGGAAGATTTTTAAATACCACAACACACACCATTAACCTCTAAAGCCCTAAACTGTGTTTTTTAAAAACATAGAAATTTTAGGCAATTCACTACAAATGCAATTTATATATTTTTTTCTTCAAAATTTTCTTACAATATATACCCGTATAAGGTAAACCAGCCCATTGTGGTCAGAATGAGGAGTTTGGCATCATCTTGTTGCTGAAATTTTTCAATTTTCTTCTTACATTAGTACAAGTGTGAGAAATAGCAAGTGCAATTGAAATTAATTTTTTTTGACAAAGTATGAATTTGCTAGAAATTTCTGAAGCATTGAGCCCAAAGGAGTCTGTAGACTACCTTAAGACCACTAAAATCTGAATCTGTAATGCTCATCTCACTGCCTAATGCAGTCAAAATATTTTCTATTACAAAAGGCAAAAAAAGTCAATTTTTACAATGGACTTCACACTGAAAACTCAGAAGTTCCTAATGAGGTCAGTGTTCACTCCATTGCTGTCATGTAAGACATGCATTGTTGCCCACATCCCAGAAAAAAACCACAATGGGTCATTTCTTAGGTGACCACAACGGGTCATTTGACCGCAATGGGCTGTCTTACCTTAATATCTTTTGGACCCAACCAATTCTCATAACTTTTGACTACATGGTTCAAAAGTTATTGTATGATATATGATTTTCAACGAAGTGTGGGCAGCCCGGGCAACAAAAAAAACTTCTTTTAATCCCTAAATGCCCAAGGCTTGTTTTGAGCTTCTTGAAATTTGCTCTAAATTGAACAAAATGCCAACATTTTGATAAGTTGCATCAATTTTTTTGGATTTGTAACCATAAAAATTCAAACTAGACATATTAGAGATCTCATAGGAAAAGAAAACACAACAATATCACTTGTGGAGTGAAAGATTATAATGTTTGACCATGAGGATGTTAAAACTATGAAAAATTTTCAACCCTCTTTTTGCATGTCAAATCTAAAAAGTTGTTGACCAAAAAAAACCAAGGTTAAAGGACCTAACATATATAACTGCAATCAATTTACAGCTTCTTAAAATCTATTCTATAATTTTCTTAAATGAATTTTGAATGTGATTTTTTCTTAAAGATCTACTGTATTTGAGGCTCATTTCCTAGAGCTTTCAACAGTACGGGAAGTCAAGATTGCATGGGTATACAAGTATACTTGCACAAAATCTTGAATAGAAAAATCACTATCATTTATTTTGACGATCAGATTTTTGATGCTAAAATTAAACTTCAAGAACTTTCTAAAAATATAAACTATTACAAATAGAAACTTGGTTACATTTTATTTAACTTCAAAGTTTTACAAACACCAAATTTTGGTGCCTCACACATTTAGGGGTTAAGAATCATTTTTTTAAGAAATAAAAATTTGAAATTAGTTCTTAGATTTATACAAACATGGAAAGCTTTGAATCATTCCATTTGGACTAATGAGATGAAAGTTACACGAGTTTTAGTTTGTGAGTAGTTTCCGAATAGTTATAGAATTTCTACTCGAAGATAAATCTTGAAGTCCTTTATTGAACTCAATTTTCAGTATTTTTGGAAAAAATAAAAACGTTACGTTTACATTGTTTATTACAACATTACAACCATTGAAATTGGCATTTTTCAATTCCATAAATAAAATGTTTACAATTTAGTATTTTGAATCATTAGCTTGACACCTTTCTACTTACTATTTTTTTTTTATATGTTGTACAATTCCAAATGACTTGAGGAAAGGATAGAAAGGTCTCTCCAATAAAAGTTGGACCTCTCTCCATTTCATCAGTTGAAAGGTCCAACCCGATTACTGGTACTGATTCGATAACGGTCCGGTTCGACGCTGGGAAGTGCACTTCCAGTAACCGAACTGAAATGCGGATGCGTCCATGAATTCAAACAAAGACCCGCGCCAGGAATGTCGCCAATACTGCGACGAAAGAATATCCTCCATTACTCCGTTCTAGGATCAAACCCGAACAGCTGAATACTCTTGACAATTTCACCCACCAGCCAACGAAAACCAACTCCCTAAACATGCGCACCAGACGACTCCCATGCATACATCACACGATCAACTACGACTCAGAACGCTCCACACTGCAGAGGACACAGCCACAGCATGGAGATCGCAAGTCCCAAACTCCACAACGATACAACCATGGCGAAGGGAAAGAGCCAAGAAAAATGCCACTTGTACGGCTGTGGGAAAAAAAAAAGAAGGAATAATTATACAAGCAGCTCGTGCTCAAGGTTTCCAGAGCTTCATAGTGTTATCATTGCTGTACGTCACTAGTAAGTTGCGGTGAGGATGATGCGTCACTCCAATGATGTCCTTCTCGTGCGCCTGCCAAACCACACGACCACGCAAGTCACGCAGCAACACAAACCACAACCTCTGACTGCAAAACTACGACGAAGGACCGACTTCCACGACATGAAAGCCACAACCAAGTACAGACACACACCAGGACGTCAAGTCCTCCTCGTCCATAAAAGCCGAGTTTCACTGGAAAGAAATATCCGAGACAACAAATCTCCACAAAAAACAATGCAAAGACTTACCGTCATCAGGTGCTCCAGCTTGCCTGATTGATGACTGAAGCAATAAATGTTCCTGTTATCAAAGCAAACCACCCATAAGGACTACCGTCACTTTCAAACCACAACCGCTCACCGCAAAAGAGCTCGCAAGAGGCTACGCCATGCACCTTCCAAAGAAACCCCTAGATACGAGTCATGCGAACGACATCCCCCCAAAGCGAAAGATCCTCGAACTCTACCAGCTCTCTGATCCCTAGTAGCGCCGTACTACGTCTTCCTAACCCACGCACAAAACACGGTTACCGACGACTGGCTCGAACCCATGTATGACTCGAAACCTAAAAGCTTAGAAATCCACCATCCAAAGGAACGCACCGATCTTCGCCAACGCAATAGATCCAGTCTCCTTTCGGAGAAACCGTAGCACCAACAAAGTCACCTCCTTCTCGCTTTCCGGAAGACAAACTTTTCACCACCTGCCATGCAAAGCCGCGTCCACGCATGATCAAAACCAATGCCATCTTCTGAAAGAGCCGGCAAGGCGCTGCAGGATACGCCGGTAAAATGGAACCCTACCCGCACTCGGTGCACCCTGATCGAACACAGAAATCAAGCAACCCCAACACAAAATGAGAGCTGACCACCGTTGTCAAACGAGGAGGATCGGAGCAACAACCTGGCCCTGTAACGTCATCACGTAGACGGCAGATGCTCGGTTGCATACCACGATGTGCTCCGGGTTCTTCGGCATGAGGTGCACGGAATTCACTGTCGCATCGCCCCCCTGCTCACACAACACCTCCACGTTAGACCAACTACCACATTTGTCGTCCGCTGGTCGCCGGCGCTGCCATACTACACCCACCAAGGACAAAGAGAAACTCACTCGCAATGGAGGCGGAGGTTTGAAAGTTTGTAAACAGTCCGCGTTCTTCACGTCCCAAACCTGCCAAACCATCATGCACAAAGTAGGCCCCTCAAACCACCAAAAGGGCATCAAAAGTAACCCCCACCGAAACGCACAACAAAAAACACCCGACGCCTCCAAGAGTCGGGATATTTCCAGCTCAAGAAAATGACCCCTACATGCCAGCCTCCTCACATGACATCTGGAGACGCCACGAAGCCTCTCGACCCCGCTCACAACACCAAACCACAACTACCACAGGAGCCTATTCCCTTCGCGCGTTCCACCCCAACCAGTGCTCACCTTCACAGACCCGTCGCTAGACGCCGTGATCACGCGACCTCCGTCGCTCGTGAAGATGGCGTCATTCACGTACGAACTATGCCCTCGAAACTCCTTTAACGTTTTCCCAGACTTCAATCCATGTAACCTGTGGCCACATGCAACCAAACGCCAATCAACGCCCGTTCTAAGCACCCGGACAAGTCAGACAGGAAACAGCTCGCACCAATTGCTCGACGGAAACAATGTCATTCCATCGACCAGCTGCTCCTCCGCGGAAAAACAAACTGCCCCTCGGCATCAAAAGCTGCATCGCACATCCAAACCCCAAAGCGACGATAGATCAACTGGGCACCCCACACGGGTCATTACCGCGCCGTGCCATCGAAGGAGGTACTCAGAACTTGCGTGCTATCTCTGGAAAAAGAAACGCTCGTGACTCCCTGCCCATGCGCTCGCTCGAACCTACGCAGACATTGTCCTGTTCGTATCCTCCACACCTGCATCGCATAGCAGCGTCCCCAATCCGTTACAATCTCTCACAGCAACCGACAAAGAAACGTCGCAGGGCAACCACATATCCGAAGCCTCAAGCAGATGCCGGAGCATGAAAACAAAGGTTCCGTGTGCGTAGTAGCTCATCGCTTCAGCACCACATGACCCCAACACACAACACTCCAAGGCACACTCTCCGTTCATCACTGCCCCCAAAACACCGCACCGTCAACTCCGTTGCGGGAACCAACGAGCAAAGATCCCCACCTTGATTTTGCCGTCCTGGGATCCAGAAGCAAGCATCTCGGAATCCTTGCTGAACGCGATGCACAAAACGGCCTCGTCGTGCATCATGAACGCATCCTGCAACGTCCACAACACACAACACACTCATTCCCTACTGTATCCAACATAATCCCACACTCCAGCTGCCCGAGCGAACATGACATGCCAGCCGAAACTGCGACAGAACAAAATGAGGCAAGCGACGCTTACCACCGCCTGATATTGCAAGTCTTTCTTCAGCTTCCCAGTCAAGTAGTCCCAAACCTGCAAAACGTCAACGCATGCCGGGTCACTGTCGGAGGTCCCAAATCACCGCCGAGCGCGGCCCTGCACTTCGCAGTTTTGTGGGTGGAAACCAGCTCATCATTTTTCGGAGAGAGAACGCATTCACCCCATTCCATACCGACCGTTCTATACAGCAAACACAGCTCGATGAAATGAATTCATACACAAACCGCATGATGGTATTCAATGACTTGGACGATACCAACCTCGATGAAGCCATCCACGGAAGCTGATACCAAAAATTGACCGTCGGGAGAGAACCGGGCGCACTCCGGATGACTTTGCTTTCCAAACTGCACCAGTTGCAATTGTGCCGTCAGTTCAACGACTCGGTGGACCTAAACGTCGGTCGCAAAATCGCAAAAGGAAGACCCCAAAACCACGCACCAATCATGCAACACTGAAAGCCAAACCCGCTGCGTCCTGGCCCGACGCCACCGTACCTTGATTGTGTGCTCCAAAACCGTGGGATAGATCTCTTCCTCGTCCGCCTTCACAGCTGCCGCTCCCTTGAACAGATCGAACTGCGTTCCTGGTGGCAGCAAACCTGTCCACAACAAGACACATGGAAGTGAACCATCTCCGCCTTGTCGCGCACGCCGGCAACGAACCGTGAACAATCACAGAACCCATGAATAGAGGGAACAACAAGCGTCGGCAATCGCTATCACAACATCGAGAACCAACAGTCTCGCCGAACAATCTCGAAACATCGTACCAGACTGTCACCCAAGATCAAGGTCACACATACCCTGGTGTTGTTGCCACTTCAACGCCTGACCGATCAAAGCCATCAGCCTGGACGGGGGCACCACCGTCACCTCCACAGACAGAGCTGCACAGTGGACACGCTTTCAACCTCTGTCAGGCAACAACAACGCAGCGAGCAGGAGGAAGCGACCGGCCGAAAACAAGAAAAGTCTTCACAATGCGCAAGCCACTTCACAACAATACCAAAAGGCCCACACCTTGCGCAATCTGTGCTCGCCTCTTCTCTTTCGACGAATCTTGGTACGCCTGTCACATACAAAATGCTTTCAAACTCCCACATGCATTGGCGACCCCAACCCTAATGCAGGTCCAAGGAACGTGCGGCCTTCCTATATCGCTCTCCGGATGACTCTGAGCCCACACGATTGGCATCGCGTCGGGCCTCAGGACCCTACGCAAATTCTCTTCCTCTCATGAAGCAGTGTGTGGTTCACGTCCGAGAGAACAATTAACAAAGACCTAGAATTGTATCAGCGTTTCGTCCAGTCCAGTCCAGCCCATACCTCGCGGGGGTCGAAATACGTCCGGACCAGCAGGTGCTCCAGCTTCAGGTAACGCTCCGGCTGTTCCTGCTTCATGAACCCCATCGCCTGCGTCTGCCTCAAAATGGACCTCGCCGTGTCCAGCTCGCGCAGCTCGATCATTTCCAGCACGATCTGACACGAACAAAGCCACCTTCGATCAGGTATTTCCTTCGATCGTCGCGAGGTCGGACCTAAATCACACCGTCCCGTACAATGCAGGAGACGACGGACCTCCATCCCGATTCTAATGGTGGAATCCGAAGGCCAAAAGACGGCCACTTCTGAGAGAGTGAGAGAAAGACAGACGCACCTGCTCGTACAAGTCCTCCAACTTCTTGCGCGGCAGCTTGAGCTGCGCCACCTGCGGCAGCAGCGCGTCCCAGCGGCCATTGTTGATGTCCGCCGTGAACGTCTCCAGGCTGTCCACGGTGTTGAGGGAAACCTGGCACTCATTCTGCAGCGTCTGGAACGTCTGCTGCAGCGAATTCTCCTTGCAGAACTGAAGCACTATCTTGATGACACTGCAGCACAGCTCCCACAAAACCTAATTCAGTCCTCGCCGAGTGTAGGTCCACCCGGCGCACATCGGCGGAAGCATCGCGCAGACACAGAGAGAGAGGGCTTACTCGCGCGCCTCGATTTCGAGAGTGGACATGACCGAGGGCCACAACTGGCGACGAAATTTCAAAACGAATCCAACTGCGCGAGGCAAACTCCCATGCGCGGTGCAGCAGCCTCGGCTCGGGCTCGCTGGTGCGCGCGGACGTCCCCAACCCCTTCCAGCCAAATCGTGCGAGCGAGCTCCCCCGGAATTAGGGTTTAAGGGCCGTGGCTATGGCGATGGAGCTCATGCACTTCGTTGCGAAAATCGTCGGCAACGTAATCGGCAGTCACGGTAGACAGACGAAGCTTGTCATTTATTCATTTATTTTCCTTTTTGTATTTTTCGGTTGGATTCAGCCCTTTTTTTTCACTTTCTATCGAAGTATCGTGATCACTGAAAATTTGGTGAAGAATTTTAAGTCTATGGAATGCGCTATAAAGTCTATGGAATGCGGTATTTTGGGATTCTTTTGCTTTAGGGTGTTCGAATTAGCTTTAATTGTTGTCCATTAAGTTGTGGAGAAAAAATCTTGAGTTTAATTTGTAACAAGTATATTTGGAACCCCTGGATTTATTTCAGGACGGAGGTAGTACTTCTCTTTCAATAATTTACTTTCATTATTTATCATGTTTATCATTGTTTACATATATCTTTATCTTTTCTTTGGGCTTGCAATTAGAATTGGATTCATAGTTCAACACAATTGTTCAAAACATCAATCTCAAAACAAAAGCGGAAGGAGCAAACAAAATCCGCAATTGAAACCAGGAACTCACGCCATTTTAAATGAGTGTAAATAAGGCATGTTTTAGACATGGACATCCAGAGGTTGTGGACAAAATCCTTTGTCCACTTGGTTGTCCAGCTTGATGTGGAGGGAAGTGATTATGTCATCTTTCATTTTGTCCATCCGGTGAATGGTTTCACACATTGAAGTAGACATCCACTGAAATTATACTTTAACACATTCATGTCATTTTTTTTATAACTACCACCTTTGAAGTAAAAATGGAATTACCATAACACACAACTTTATCACATAAATATTAATTTAGAGTATGAATATTTTATTTTAGTTTTTTTTTTTTAATTTTCTATGAAGAATCACTCTAGAACTATTCCCAAAATATTTTATGAATGTTCTAACCATATTCTAAAATTACTTTAGAAATAACCAAGAATTACTCCAAAAATATTCTAACAAAGCTCTAAAAATTCTTTGAATAATATTTTAAAATTATACTCTATAATTTCCACTCTATAAGATTTCTTAAAATTTTAGAATATTCTTTAAAATATTGTAGAATAAAATTTTAGAATATTCTTTAAAATATTGTAGAATAAAATTTTAGAATAAATTTGTACAAATATGTAGCGTAGAATTTTAGAATATTCTTCAAAATATTCAAAAAATACTTTGAAAAATACTCTAAAGAATACTTCAAACAAATTCTCTAAAATTATGATAAAATAGTATTTTAAAAAAGGAAAAAAATTATAAAAAGTAAATATTTTAAGAAAAACATATCTATTCAGAGTATTGGTTTGAATGATCTCTATTTCTCTCTTAGTAATTGGATGTGAAGAAAAGTTCATATATAAAGTAGGTTACAATTTTACAAATATTATTTCTCTCCATTTGTATGATCCTTTGATAAAGTTTATGCTCTAACTTTTCCATTGTCTTCTTAAGATGGATCCTTCTTGTAAAAACATTGTTGCAATGTTCATTTTAGAGTTTGCATCTTTGATTCTTCTATTTTCACTACAAGAGAAAGTCGTCCTAATTGACAGAAATCAGCCCCTCCTAATCTACAGAAATTTGACAAGTTTCTGTCAATTAGGACAAAAAACTATCCGAATTGACAGAAAATTGTCCAAATTGACAAAAATCTGTCAATTTTCTGTCAATTAGGAGGGGCTGATTTCTGTCAATTAGGACGACTTTCTGTCAATTCGGACAGGTTTTCTTGTAGTGTTTGTACATCTTCTGCTAATATAGAGGTCGTTATGAATGTAAATCAAAATGCTTTGCTACTTTTCTAATATTTAAACCTTCAAGGGGATAGAGGTGGATCAGAGCCACAAAGGGTTCAATTGTACAATAGGGCCTCTGGATACTCCGACTTCAATTTAATGACATCCTATAGCAACACCATCTTCAAACAACGTTTTTAGATGTCGAAAGAAACTTTCAATTATGTGTGTCAATAACCTACACCTACCATTTTTAAGAAAGATTCAAAGTGGAGAAAGATTGTTGCAGTAGACACGAAAGTAGCTATAGCTAGTATAAGGTTAGCATCTGGATCACCTTTGTATATAATAGCTAATAGCTTTAGAGTAGGCATATCCATTGTACATAAAATTGTGTTAGAATTTTGCCATGCTTTGAAAAAAACATTGTAGAGATGTCTTCATTTGATGGCCTTCTCCATTGCGATTGCAAAATATAAGTAAACATTTTGAAGCACTACATGAAATACCTTCCATTGATTGTGAAAGTTATTTTTTAGTTCTATAGTGTATCTTTCTACTTCAAAAATTTGTAACTAATTATTATCAATAAATAAAAATATCAATAATTCAAAACATAAACTTTCAAAGTAGAAAAATCTATTCATATTTTTTTCATTTAATTTTATTTAAAATTCAAAAAAAAATATAGGGGGTCCAAAGTTTTGTTTGCATGCTAACATAAAAAAAAACGGGAGTACACTCCCCAAGACTATGATATAGGATGGTGTGGTAGTATACATGACTACAATCTATTTAGTAAATCTCACATAAGAAAATATTACATGAGAGGACTACTAAATCCATATGCTCTACTTAGAAATGATGCTTACTAATCCCGTCTTTGGATGTTTACACCCTATATTGGCAATAAAGACGGATTCAATCAATAACAAGTACATTAGAATTTCATTCAATCTAATTCTCAAATGTGTGTGGAGCATGCATTTGGAATATTGAAGTTACGGTGGCGGATCTTCTTGAAACAAATGGATTGTCAATTAGAGAATGTCCCCTTTCATATTATAGCATGCTTAATTTTGCATGATTTGACTATTGTGCATAATGACTCATTTAATGCTTCTTGGGTTAATGAGTCTCAAATTGAGCTTCAAAGGAATGTGGCAACGTTGCAACAAGCTGACATTGCATCCCATTATTAGAAGCTCAAACGGTAATAGTAACACCCATAGAATTCAACAATCATATATTAGAAAAGGTTGAAATTCTTGGTTGGGATTCAACTATCTTCCAATAGAGAGGAAATGTGTATGCAACAAGATGCCATAGCCAAATCACTATTTAATAGGAAAAGGCTCATAGATATGGCAAGGAACCAATGAGATATGCATGTTGGGTTAACTTCATCAGAGTTTGATTGACTTTTTTTATTACAATACTCCATGATATATAGGACTTGTCTTTCTTAGGAAAATGATGAAAATAAAAAAATTATTAATTCTGTAATTATTTCTATTGTTTTTCAAAGTCTTTGTCTTTTGGGGATAAAATATTTTTCTTGGAATAAACTTTTTTTATTCTACTATGAATTCAATTTTCTACCAAAAAGACTTAAACCTCATAACTTTGTAGTGCACAAAATTTAAGTTAGGAAGGTTCAAAGTCAAAAGATGTAGTCCCTCAATGTGTTCCTAAACTTGTTTTTTTCACTTTATAATTTATACGCAAATATCTTACAATCTATATGGTCAAAATTTCTGAAAATTCTTCCACACATTTTCATACTAGTTGGCTACATGATCCTATGGTTAGATGTGCAAAAAAATCTTTTTTCAAATTTTTTACTCTCTACTCTAGGAATGGTAGTTATCAGTTCTTTTTAGGAGGAAAAAGGCCTTGATCCTTTAGTAATTACTGTGAACCTAACCACATTGCTATGTTTAGTAGATCATATTTTTTTTAAATATCTTTTTGAAGTCTACTTTCAGGATTAAAAAATCAAATTTTGAAAATGATGGATTATGATTTTTCTATTCAAAATTTTGTGCAAGGGTACCCACTACAATCTTCACTATCCATAGTGAAGAGGGATTTTGAAAATGAGCTTCAAATACAGTAGAACTTGGTGTAGGTTATGACATTAGAAAATCATTTAAAAAGATTGTAGAATACATTTTTAGATGCCATAAATTGAATGGGGTTTTGCATCTTAGGCCCTTTATCCTCGTTTTTTTTGGTAACCAACTATTTAGATTTTGACAAGTGAAGAGAGGATTGAAAGACTTCACATCTCTTTCACATTTTGAACACCTTCATAATTGAACATTATAATCTTTCAATCTAAAGTGATATTGCTATCTTTTCTTTTCATGTGTGATCTCTAATATGAATATTTTGAATTTATATGGTCAAAGTTCAAAAAAAATGATGTGCCACTCATCAAAATGTTGGCTTCCTTATTCAATGAAGAGGGATTTTCTATAAGTTCAAAAAAGGCCTTGGGCATTTAGAGGTTAAAGGATGTGGCCCCTCATGACCAACATAGTCATTAAATTGCGTGGATTATTGGATCAATAGGTACATTCTTTGTTTTTGTAGTGAATAGTCAAGGAATCCAAGTGCCAATTCTAAAACTAAGTGTAGATTACGGATTGAAGGCCCTAAATTGCTTCAATTTCCTATTCTATAAGAGAAGGCTACAATGTCCATCTAGGATTGAAGGTTCTAAAAGCAAATAGGTTTTGAAATGCCCACTTCCTCAAATGTTCAATATTTGTACATGTTTCTTTTTCATAGCCTTCAACAATGTACAAATAGTGCACATTTTAGGAGGTAACTATGCGGTTTTGGAACCTTATGCCATTTCAACTTCAAAATTTCTTAATTAATTCCACAAAGTTTCAAAAAATATAAAACAAATCAAGTTAGGTGTCAATTCCTCTTGTCTTTCAAGGAAAAAATTTTGAAAAATATTTCAAGAAGCTTCACCTCCTCAAAATGAAGTTCCAACCCTTACGTGTGCAATTTACGAATCTACCACCTTACATTCAGTTTCCTCCTAATACAATGACAATGTCATGTTGTTGACAAGATTTGAATAATTTACATTCAATTTCTACTTCATCAATTTGTCTCATATTACTGCAACTAATGGCCATGGAGGACAAAAATAGAATAATAAAGGTCAAGCACAAGTTTTCATAATAGATCACCTTAAATTATTAGGATCCTCATCCTGAGCACTACCATGAACATGCTTGTAAACATTAGCACGGTCATGCATGTATCCATCAATTAAATAACCATTTGCATTTGGTAGACTTGCCATTACCAGATATGCTGTTGGCGGTGTAGTCAGTTTTATAATTGTCATAAATTTTATCCACTTCTTTCAACAAACATCACTTCTACGATTAAAGTTGGGGAAAGCTACAACCAAGTGTGTATGTAGAACATTCCAATTGTCCACATCTAAAAAATAACAACCGCAAAACAATTAATTCATGTTTAAGAATTGAAAACAACTACTAAACCTTTATAGTGTTCTAAATGAAATATGTACCAAAAATATTTATCAAAAATATGAATAATTAAAAACATCAATGCATATGGAAGTAAACCTTGTTTCTTTAGGCTACTAAATATGTCATGCATTGTCCCCTTCAAGTGAATGAAGTTGACAATCCAATGCTCCTTCCAATTTGGGCCTTGTTTGGTTCCTTCTTCTTTGTCATCACTTGTTGCATTGACAATGGGGTGGCCTTGGAGGTGATCCACCTTTCTTCTTTTTCTTTGTTTTCAACTTTAAGACCCTAGCACACTTCTTAACAAGAAATTGGGGCTCCTCTTCTTGTAGAGTTTCATTTTCTATAGGCTCTATGTCTGTAGCATTTGTTCTAGTATTCACACTATCATTCTCTCCAAACAACATCCCTAGAAATCCTAAAAAAGATTGAGTTACTTGACTATCATTGTCTTCAATATGTTACTAGTAGAATTGCATATTTATCTAGACATGGGTTGTCTAACTTGATGTTGTTTACTTAGATGTTCAATGTAGCACCCCCATATTTTTATGTCAACATTGACGTCCACTAATGTTCACTATAACATCTTCAATGACATAAAAACACGGGATTGCTACATTGAACATCCAGGTAAACAACGTCAAGTTAGACAACCCATGTCTAGATAGACACAAGCAGTCGCCAGTCATCCTTAGTCATAATTCTGCAGTCATAAAACACTGCCATTGTTGTAGTGGACGTGCACCTTCCTACCACAATGATGGCAATTAGTGAGCAAGGCAAAGAGATAATTGTGGCCCACCTAAAATGAGGAGAATGACTAAGTGGGAGGACAACTATACTTTTATTGATTTGGGTTGTAGATAGTGGTCAAACTTTATATCACGTTGAGAAAGAATACTACAACTAGAGGCCCCAATACAGTAATCCGCTAGAATAATATGATGGAGCACTTGTAGTGTGGCATCATACAGGTATGGTATTCTTCAATGTTGCAAGTAAGGGATTGAAGCAAAATGCAATACATTGAAAGAATATCCTAATTTGCATTTTCTTCCTTATATAAGCAGTTGTTTTTTCTAAAATGTGTAAATAATGTTTAGAATGCATAATGTCATACAAAATCCAATGCATATTATAATAGGTGCAGTCGTGCATTTGTGAGAAGTCGTATATATTATAACAGACAAGAGGATACGTATGACAACTTATAGTAGCAAGACCATTGCTACAACAATTGTCATTGGCCTACTACATATGCTTATGTCTCTACTTACCATCTAGAAGAGAGTGAACGATTGGCTTGGAGTAACATGCACCCCAACAGCCCTTTGCCATTGTTGTCCATGCACTTATAAGAAATGAAAGAAATAGAAGCATGGTCTTTCATGCATGTGTAAGAAATGAAGCAACCAGAAGCGTGAGTAGAATTGAAATTGAAACAACCCCTGCAATTAGATGGGTTTGACTTCTGATGGGAAAAATGGCTATCTTATTTCAGATAGATATTGTCTCTTTCTACAAGGAGTTCAATCCCATAGAAAAGTGGGATGGCCAAACAACTGATGCTAAACAATGCATTGTAGCACACCTTATGGAGCATTACAAAATCTAAGGTGTAGTATCCGGTTGAGTGTAATGTATTTGAAAAAAGTGGTTGGAAGTGCCCTCATTCATAGGGAAGCACCATCTAAATCAATTCATTGATAAGGGAGCTACTCAATCATCAAATGTCAACAATGACTTCTAGAAAGTTTTGAAGAACAAGAGAGATACCAAAGAGTCCAAAGAGAAATCTGAGAAAATAGCAAGTATAGCAAAGATTTGGGCAATAAAACACAATAGTAAGAGAGCACTAGAGCAAGCAACAATAGTATGACTGGTATTACATCATAAGTGTTACAACGAGAATGTTATGAAGGCTTATAGTGCAAAAAGTATCCCGTATGCACTATGATAGAACAATATGGTATGGTGGATTGAAACCTCCTTGTCAGGGACGATACATGTTTATTATGCACATGTCTTTAGATGATTCATATAAGAGTTATTGCCATTGCCAATGACAATTGCATTTCATGTTAAAATGAAGTGTACAAGTACTAATGTTGCATTAGTTAGCGTTAGAAGAATGGAATTGTTAATTGATGTCAATGCTGTCAACATAAATGCAGACTCTACATTTGGACTGAGAACTTGATAATGCTGAGATTGAAAAAGTAGTACAAAAAGACACGTTAATGTTGCAAAAGGTAGTAGTAGATAAAAAAAGGTTGAAGGTGGCAACTAGTTCCAACGTAGTTGTCAAACAAATTAAGGAGAAGCTTCATAAATGTGTGGAGGTATTGAAATCATTTATGTCCAAATAGAGTTCTAGATTAGAAGACTGGAATACTTTGCTCAACGAAGGATATGATGGTCACTTTAAAGAGGTCAGATATATGAAGAAGGATGCAAACAAAAATACAAAATAGCATAGTCCTACAGGTCTTATTCTTAAGGACAAGTCTGAAAAAGAATATATGATGGGCACAATTGCAAAGTACATTGTGGTTCCTGACATGCTGAGCACACATCGAGAGAGCAACATATTGGAAATTACAATTTTAAGAAGTGTAAATAGGGGGAACAATGATCATGCTGTCTGTAATAAATGGAATATGCATTTTTTAATTAAAATGTTGTCAACAAGAAATTGAGAGATTTAGGAGTCATGAAGGTTGCTTTCTAATAGCAATTTTTTATAACATCTATGCCAGTACAATGTGCTACCAACTTCATTAATATAAATATATTGTCAAGGTGAGAGAATGTTCGACTACTTGAAAATTTCAAAACAACAGAAAAATAAAATTTTCTAGTAGTGTTCTTGATGCCTTCAAGACCACTTCAATTCAATACAATGGGTTTTGAATACAATGGCATTGTTTTGTGCACCTTTGTACCAACTGTATGTAGGTAGTCCTCGATGTCATGCATGGAATGCTCTAAATGTGGTCATAATGATTATGAAAAGTGACACTAATATAATGTGTTCATGGGGGGGTTGCACAAAATGACAATCTCTATGTTGATGGATATGTACTTATGAATGAGGGAGAAAATTTGTTGCTAGATGTGCTCAAAATTTCCTATAATTTTCTCCATTTTCAAGTTATTTATTGCTCTACAATTGTGATGTGGGAAATTCTTTCATGTCCATTTTGACATGACTTCAATGACACTCTCATCCATAAGTAGAAAATGATTTTGGACGTCCAAAGTGTACTTGCTACCTTCTTTGTCTGCAAGAATGCTCCTTGGAAGTTATTGATTGTTAGGTCCTTTCTTTCACTTCATTGATTTAGGGGACTTTCCAACATACTTGGACATTGACATGAGGAGTGCTGCAATTCTTGAGGACATGCTACTAGATCCATTGTGATTTTGTGATACATGCAAGTCATTCTTGTTGAAAAGGATGAAAAGAATATGTAGTTCTATATATAAGAAATGTTTTTTCGATGTGATGTTTTGCAGTTTATTATGTTAGAAGTGTTAATTTCAAGACAAGAATATGTAAGTAGACATGGTTTCTAGTAAGGATTTGGAATGTCCTTCATTTAGAGTTCCTTAAGATTGAACAAGTTGTGTTTATTATTTTCAATCAATTAAAGCTTTTGATCATGATATAGAGAGGATGAAGATGCAACACTTTGGAGATCATGTCTTTTGGATGTCAAGAAGATGGAATAGCAAGCATGACATCTTCTAGAGCCACATGGTACTAAGAATAGTTGTAACTACATGTGGACATCTTCTAGAGCCACATGGTACTAAGAATAGTTGTAACTTGAGTAGACCATTACTCACCTATACTACAAGCTCAATTTATTTTTGTAGTTGAACGCTATGTTTCAACTAACCTTACTATGTTGCTCTTCATGAGTATGTTTTGTTTTCTTAATCAAAATCAAATGTTACTACATCTGAAGAATTTTAGCTTCCAACGTTATGCAATTTTGAAATGAATTTTTTTTAATATAATCACATTAATAAATGTGCCATGTAAAATAATACTACTATTGGTTTGATGGTGACATATTCACAGGAAAACCACATTCTCAACAACTTCAAATCACGACAAGATGTTTCCAACAACACATTTTCGTGAGCATGAGCACTAATATTGCTCAAAGTGCATAACATGTTTGGCTTCCTTGTAACTCAAGTCATCATGGCATCATGAAAATACTTTGCATTTGCAACTTTACTATCCATATCAACAACATTGTTTTGGAGCAGCTCTACTATCCATTTCAACAACATTTCTTTGGAAAATTCCGAAGGAGCTACCATTTTCTTTTCTTCTTCACATACAATTTGAGTTTCCAGTCAATCCATAGTAACTTCATTAGAATTACCCATGGTAAAAGCTAAATCCCTTGCCAACATGGTTAAGTCATATTTATTGGGGTGTTGTAAAAAAAACAAATCCTCATTGTTTTAGACATTCTATAAAATATGATCGTCCATTTCAGGATGACCTCATCATACTAGTGACATGCACATATTTCCTCACTTATCCTTACAAATTAAATCAACTATGTGCTAAAAGTTCTTGACATACAAATGTCACTAGCAACATGTCTTGTTTTTTTCTATTGTCAACAAAAATGCAAGGTTCTTATAGTGGTGGTTAAATAGCTTTTGAATACTTACATATTTATATATATGATACATTTAGCTTCCTAAATGTCATTGAAATCACAAATTGTTCATAACTTCTCAAACAATAACTACAAATTAAGGAAAAAATATCAAGTTCATTAAATATTTATGCCTCTTGGTTTTAAATTAACACATGTTACCACTTCTCTTGTATAATAATTTGGGACCTGCACTACTTGAAATTTTTAAGGAAAACAAACCAACTACACTCCCTTTGTAATAAAGGACACAACATTTGTGGAACAATCTAACCACTGCCACTATTTAAACATAACGGGGGCAAATTGCACCATATGTATATTTTCCACTAACCAAAAGTAATTTTTTTGCCAAAAATATTCCATTTAAATTAAAAATGCAAATGAAATCGACAAATTTGGAACAAAAAAATGCGTGAAATTGATTCAGAACTCTTGCCGATCAAAAATGGATGAATGTAGAAATAAAATTCTTCACCAAATTTTCAGTGATCACGATACTTCGATAGAAAGTGAAAAAAAAGGGCTGAATCCAACCGAAAAATACAAAAAGGAAAATAAATGAATAAATGACAAGCTTCGTCTGTCTACCGTGACTGCCGATTACGTTGCCGACGATTTTCGCAACGAAGTGCATGAGCTCCATCGCCATAGCCACGGCCCTTAAACCCTAATTCCGGGGGAGCTCGCTCGCACGATTTGGCTGGAAGGGGTTGGGGACGTCCGCGCGCACCAGCGAGCCCGAGCCGAGGCTGCTGCACCGCGCATGGGAGTTTGCCTCGCGCAGTTGGATTCGTTTTGAAATTTCGTCGCCAGTTGTGGCCCTCGGTCATGTCCACTCTCGAAATCGAGGCGCGCGAGTAAGCCCTCTCTCTCTGTGTCTGCGCGATGCTTCCGCCGATGTGCGCCGGGTGGACCTACACTCGGCGAGGACTGAATTAGGTTTTGTGGGAGCTGTGCTGCAGTGTCATCAAGATAGTGCTTCAGTTCTGCAAGGAGAATTCGCTGCAGCAGACGTTCCAGACGCTGCAGAATGAGTGCCAGGTTTCCCTCAACACCGTGGACAGCCTGGAGACGTTCACGGCGGACATCAACAATGGCCGCTGGGACGCGCTGCTGCCGCAGGTGGCGCAGCTCAAGCTGCCGCGCAAGAAGTTGGAGGACTTGTACGAGCAGGTGCGTCTGTCTTTCTCTCACTCTCTCAGAAGTGGCCGTCTTTTGGCCTTCGGATTCCACCATTAGAATCGGGATGGAGGTCCGTCGTCTCCTGCATTGTACGGGACGGTGTGATTTAGGTCCGACCTCGCGACGATCGAAGGAAATACCTGATCGAAGGTGGCTTTGTTCGTGTCAGATCGTGCTGGAAATGATCGAGCTGCGCGAGCTGGACACGGCGAGGTCCATTTTGAGGCAGACGCAGGCGATGGGGTTCATGAAGCAGGAACAGCCGGAGCGTTACCTGAAGCTGGAGCACCTGCTGGTCCGGACGTATTTCGACCCCCGCGAGGTATGGGCTGGACTGGACTGGACGAAACGCTGATACAATTCTAGGTCTTTGTTAATTGTTCTCTCGGACGTGAACCACACACTGCTTCATGAGAGGAAGAGAATTTGCGTAGGGTCCTGAGGCCCGACGCGATGCCAATCGTGTGGGCTCAGAGTCATCCGGAGAGCGATATAGGAAGGCCGCACGTTCCTTGGACCTGCATTAGGGTTGGGGTCGCCAATGCATGTGGGAGTTTGAAAGCATTTTGTATGTGACAGGCGTACCAAGATTCGTCGAAAGAGAAGAGGCGAGCACAGATTGCGCAAGGTGTGGGCCTTTTGGTATTGTTGTGAAGTGGCTTGCGCATTGTGAAGACTTTTCTTGTTTTCGGCCGGTCGCTTCCTCCTGCTCGCTGCGTTGTTGTTGCCTGACAGAGGTTGAAAGCGTGTCCACTGTGCAGCTCTGTCTGTGGAGGTGACGGTGGTGCCCCCGTCCAGGCTGATGGCTTTGATCGGTCAGGCGTTGAAGTGGCAACAACACCAGGGTATGTGTGACCTTGATCTTGGGTGACAGTCTGGTACGATGTTTCGAGATTGTTCGGCGAGACTGTTGGTTCTCGATGTTGTGATAGCGATTGCCGACGCTTGTTGTTCCCTCTATTCATGGGTTCTGTGATTGTTCACGGTTCGTTGCCGGCGTGCGCGACAAGGCGGAGATGGTTCACTTCCATGTGTCTTGTTGTGGACAGGTTTGCTGCCACCAGGAACGCAGTTCGATCTGTTCAAGGGAGCGGCAGCTGTGAAGGCGGACGAGGAAGAGATCTATCCCACGGTTTTGGAGCACACAATCAAGGTACGGTGGCGTCGGGCCAGGACGCAGCGGGTTTGGCTTTCAGTGTTGCATGATTGGTGCGTGGTTTTGGGGTCTTCCTTTTGCGATTTTGCGACCGACGTTTAGGTCCACCGAGTCGTTGAACTGACGGCACAATTGCAACTGGTGCAGTTTGGAAAGCAAAGTCATCCGGAGTGCGCCCGGTTCTCTCCCGACGGTCAATTTTTGGTATCAGCTTCCGTGGATGGCTTCATCGAGGTTGGTATCGTCCAAGTCATTGAATACCATCATGCGGTTTGTGTATGAATTCATTTCATCGAGCTGTGTTTGCTGTATAGAACGGTCGGTATGGAATGGGGTGAATGCGTTCTCTCTCCGAAAAATGATGAGCTGGTTTCCACCCACAAAACTGCGAAGTGCAGGGCCGCGCTCGGCGGTGATTTGGGACCTCCGACAGTGACCCGGCATGCGTTGACGTTTTGCAGGTTTGGGACTACTTGACTGGGAAGCTGAAGAAAGACTTGCAATATCAGGCGGTGGTAAGCGTCGCTTGCCTCATTTTGTTCTGTCGCAGTTTCGGCTGGCATGTCATGTTCGCTCGGGCAGCTGGAGTGTGGGATTATGTTGGATACAGTAGGGAATGAGTGTGTTGTGTGTTGTGGACGTTGCAGGATGCGTTCATGATGCACGACGAGGCCGTTTTGTGCATCGCGTTCAGCAAGGATTCCGAGATGCTTGCTTCTGGATCCCAGGACGGCAAAATCAAGGTGGGGATCTTTGCTCGTTGGTTCCCGCAACGGAGTTGACGGTGCGGTGTTTTGGGGGCAGTGATGAACGGAGAGTGTGCCTTGGAGTGTTGTGTGTTGGGGTCATGTGGTGCTGAAGCGATGAGCTACTACGCACACGGAACCTTTGTTTTCATGCTCCGGCATCTGCTTGAGGCTTCGGATATGTGGTTGCCCTGCGACGTTTCTTTGTCGGTTGCTGTGAGAGATTGTAACGGATTGGGGACGCTGCTATGCGATGCAGGTGTGGAGGATACGAACAGGACAATGTCTGCGTAGGTTCGAGCGAGCGCATGGGCAGGGAGTCACGAGCGTTTCTTTTTCCAGAGATAGCACGCAAGTTCTGAGTACCTCCTTCGATGGCACGGCGCGGTAATGACCCGTGTGGGGTGCCCAGTTGATCTATCGTCGCTTTGGGGTTTGGATGTGCGATGCAGCTTTTGATGCCGAGGGGCAGTTTGTTTTTCCGCGGAGGAGCAGCTGGTCGATGGAATGACATTGTTTCCGTCGAGCAATTGGTGCGAGCTGTTTCCTGTCTGACTTGTCCGGGTGCTTAGAACGGGCGTTGATTGGCGTTTGGTTGCATGTGGCCACAGGTTACATGGATTGAAGTCTGGGAAAACGTTAAAGGAGTTTCGAGGGCATAGTTCGTACGTGAATGACGCCATCTTCACGAGCGACGGAGGTCGCGTGATCACGGCGTCTAGCGACGGGTCTGTGAAGGTGAGCACTGGTTGGGGTGGAACGCGCGAAGGGAATAGGCTCCTGTGGTAGTTGTGGTTTGGTGTTGTGAGCGGGGTCGAGAGGCTTCGTGGCGTCTCCAGATGTCATGTGAGGAGGCTGGCATGTAGGGGTCATTTTCTTGAGCTGGAAATATCCCGACTCTTGGAGGCGTCGGGTGTTTTTTGTTGTGCGTTTCGGTGGGGGTTACTTTTGATGCCCTTTTGGTGGTTTGAGGGGCCTACTTTGTGCATGATGGTTTGGCAGGTTTGGGACGTGAAGAACGCGGACTGTTTACAAACTTTCAAACCTCCGCCTCCATTGCGAGTGAGTTTCTCTTTGTCCTTGGTGGGTGTAGTATGGCAGCGCCGGCGACCAGCGGACGACAAATGTGGTAGTTGGTCTAACGTGGAGGTGTTGTGTGAGCAGGGGGGCGATGCGACAGTGAATTCCGTGCACCTCATGCCGAAGAACCCGGAGCACATCGTGGTATGCAACCGAGCATCTGCCGTCTACGTGATGACGTTACAGGGCCAGGTTGTTGCTCCGATCCTCCTCGTTTGACAACGGTGGTCAGCTCTCATTTTGTGTTGGGGTTGCTTGATTTCTGTGTTCGATCAGGGTGCACCGAGTGCGGGTAGGGTTCCATTTTACCGGCGTATCCTGCAGCGCCTTGCCGGCTCTTTCAGAAGATGGCATTGGTTTTGATCATGCGTGGACGCGGCTTTGCATGGCAGGTGGTGAAAAGTTTGTCTTCCGGAAAGCGAGAAGGAGGTGACTTTGTTGGTGCTACGGTTTCTCCGAAAGGAGACTGGATCTATTGCGTTGGCGAAGATCGGTGCGTTCCTTTGGATGGTGGATTTCTAAGCTTTTAGGTTTCGAGTCATACATGGGTTCGAGCCAGTCGTCGGTAACCGTGTTTTGTGCGTGGGTTAGGAAGACGTAGTACGGCGCTACTAGGGATCAGAGAGCTGGTAGAGTTCGAGGATCTTTCGCTTTGGGGGGATGTCGTTCGCATGACTCGTATCTAGGGGTTTCTTTGGAAGGTGCATGGCGTAGCCTCTTGCGAGCTCTTTTGCGGTGAGCGGTTGTGGTTTGAAAGTGACGGTAGTCCTTATGGGTGGTTTGCTTTGATAACAGGAACATTTATTGCTTCAGTCATCAATCAGGCAAGCTGGAGCACCTGATGACGGTAAGTCTTTGCATTGTTTTTTGTGGAGATTTGTTGTCTCGGATATTTCTTTCCAGTGAAACTCGGCTTTTATGGACGAGGAGGACTTGACGTCCTGGTGTGTGTCTGTACTTGGTTGTGGCTTTCATGTCGTGGAAGTCGGTCCTTCGTCGTAGTTTTGCAGTCAGAGGTTGTGGTTTGTGTTGCTGCGTGACTTGCGTGGTCGTGTGGTTTGGCAGGCGCACGAGAAGGACATCATTGGAGTGACGCATCATCCTCACCGCAACTTACTAGTGACGTACAGCAATGATAACACTATGAAGCTCTGGAAACCTTGAGCACGAGCTGCTTGTATAATTATTCCTTCTTTTTTTTTTCCCACAGCCGTACAAGTGGCATTTTTCTTGGCTCTTTCCCTTCGCCATGGTTGTATCGTTGTGGAGTTTGGGACTTGCGATCTCCATGCTGTGGCTGTGTCCTCTGCAGTGTGGAGCGTTCTGAGTCGTAGTTGATCGTGTGATGTATGCATGGGAGTCGTCTGGTGCGCATGTTTAGGGAGTTGGTTTTCGTTGGCTGGTGGGTGAAATTGTCAAGAGTATTCAGCTGTTCGGGTTTGATCCTAGAACGGAGTAATGGAAGATATTCTTTCGTCGCAGTATTGGCGACATTCCTGGCGCGGGTCTTTGTTTGAATTCATGGACGCATCCGCATTTCAGTTCGGTTACTGGAAGTGCACTTCCCAGCGTCGAGCCGGACCGTTATCGAATCAGTACCAGTAATCGGGTTGGACCTCTGAACTGTAGATTTAGCTGTAGTCTACCTAATGGTGATGTAGGGTTGTGGGATCCGTTTGGTGTGATGATATTCTGGGACGTTGTCTGAACCGCCGTATGAACTATTTTGGTGCTTATGTCTGTTTTGGGGTTCTGGTTTTTCTGGTTGGAATATATGAACGTGTTGTCTGGCATTTCTCGTTGTATAGTTGGTTACAATAGAATGACCTGGGCTATGTATCGTACATTCGCTGTAATCACGGAGTTTATTAGATTTTTGTTGCAGTGCGTAGGGTGGGCTTTTAGATGTACTGATTTCATTACTGTTGCAGTTTCCATTACATGATAGGCTATTCAGACGTTGAACCAGCAACTATTGATGTTGGCTTTTTGTAATTTTATCTGTAGAGTTTTTTACAACGGTTTTACAGGATCGGGGAATCCGGGGGACATTGGTACTGTAGGTGCAAAATGTCTGGCATTCGCCCCCCTGCACTGCGAACTTTAGCTCGTTACGTCAGTCGCTTATTGGAGCACAGTGTGATGCAATTGTTGCAACAGCTCGTGGAATGGATTACAATCCTCTTCTACCCAGCCATGAGACAATGATGGGTCAGCGGACTCGCCATAGTGTTGAAGGTAGTACACTTTGTGCCGGATTGCTTTTTATTTTATTCACTTGATCATGAGTGCTTATGCACCATGGTATTTTAACCCCTTAAATGTCGAGGTGGATGGCGGATGTCTGATGGATGTCAGAATCTTTTAGTGTAGGATAGAAGTGCATGCTCAAATAACACACATTGACTGATTTTGTTTAAGAATGGGCATTGATGTTGCCAGTTTTAACAATTAAGACTTTTGTTCCATCTCAAATCAATGTATCTCGGTCTCCAAAAAATTTGTCTGCAATATGTGCACTTTGAATGGTGCAAGGGTTGTGTTTAGTCAATTATTCTCCTTAACCTTGTGTATAGATTCTTGTCCCCAATTCTACATTCATCCATCACTTACATATTGTCATCTAATATTTGTAAATCTCATTTAAAATTAGACAAATCTTATATTTCTTACTAATTTTTTTTATAATTTCATCTACATTTAGACCCCATTCTTTGGTATTGGTAGCCAATATTAAATTTAAGAATTAGCATCCACACTCCTATCTTTCAAATGTGATACATCATAATTTCATCTCTATATAAGTTGGTGATCACTCCAATTTTTTATTTCCTTTGCAAAAAATGTCCCTTATGTACAACAAATAAGGAAATAATGGCATTTTTGGATGAACAGTGTACAATTAATGCATATATCTTCTAAATGATTGTTTGGGGCATAGCAAAAATTATGTACTTGTAAATTTGGTAACTCACTAGCAGGGTGATTGCATGCTAGGGTCGAAGACATGAACCAGTAAAAACAAGTCTAAAATGTACACATATAGTACAAAATGTACAAAATATTAGTATAAAAAGTACAAATATTGGTACAAAATGGATCCAAAATGTCATTTATACCCAAATTCAATGGTGGCCCATCTAAATCAAAAGGCCTTCTTATAGACTCTCAAATTGAAAATTGAGAAAACATATTTTGAAGTCAAAATTTAGGCCTTGTACTAAAATCACACATTTATAAGGATAATTTCTTGTAAAAATTTTGAAACCCTAATTAAATGTTAAGACACTGTATGTAAACATTAGAACATTGAATTTAGCTCTTTGAATTGCAAAAATGAAACCCTAAACTTAAGACAATAAGTACAACAATGTTAAAGCTAAATTTGTAATAGTACAAACATTTAATGTTTGTACTCCATATATTCATTTAATAGATGAAAGTCACTTTTTGTTATGCAATTCTCAATGTACACAAGATGTAAGACTTTGCTTCATTTTTTTTTCTTAAAAAAAGTGACAAAAACTATTATAATATTGACTTCAAACTTTCATGCTATACATAAATTCTATCGTGCCTACAATTTTAGACAATTGTAGTGTGCTTTAACCCATCACATTGTTCTTTTTTTTCCACAAATTAGACATTGGTAGAAAAAAAATGGAAACTGCTTTTGCTTTTGTATACTAGGAGACTTGCCATTGGTTGGATGTTCATAAAGCAAGTTGTAGAGGGGTAAACATGTAATCTATTTTTTTAAAGCATGCTCAAGTATTTAACACAAATCTATAAACTTTTGTTGAATAGATAGAAATGTTCTTTAATATCCACCAAATATTTTCTATAGTAATAAATTGATCAAATACAAGAACAATGTAGAAAAAACATATTAATCTCAAATTAGGTTGCCTATCTTTAACGAGGGAGATTAGGGAACTATTAGAAAATTATTTGAAGGATTCTAAAATACTTTTCATTGCTACAAAAAAATTTGGGCTTATGGAGGGCCTTGAGCGTTGTTGATTTCAACAGATTTTTGTCAGATTTTGACCGGATCAACGCGACCAAAACAGCAGAAAAACTAAATTTTCTAGTAGTGCTCAAGGTGTTCGAGATTGAGCTTGAAGGGGAACATTCATCAATTTAAAATTTCCTACACAATGCATTATTTTCCTATCTTTTGCTCAATATGATGATGAAATCTGTGTGAAAATAAAGTCTAATTGTCTACCTTGAGATCAATTACAAAAGTTAAATGATGTGGTTGTCAAAAATATGTCATTGTTTTTTACAACAATGATATGGAAATAACCAAGCATGGCTTTGTGAAGCAGCTCTTTAGAGACCCAAAATTTTCTATAATGTTTACTTTGGCCAAATGTCAACCTTATATAATATCTTTAGTGGTCCACTAGAAGTTCATCTTGAAAAAATACCATGTGACCATGTCCAAGATTTAGAAAGTAAATCCCTTGTATGCCCCACTCTAACGATGCTACCATGTGAATATAGAACTAGGGGCATATGAGCCTTAAGTATATATATATAAATATACTTTCTACAACCATTGAAGGTGCTTATAATATAAACACATATAATATAGGCACCTAAAACATAGGTAATCAATAATCATGAAAATTTTCTATAATATAGACACCTATAACATAGGTGTATAGACTTCTATGCTCATGTGTTTATAATCCTAAGCTTACATAATAGCATCCATGTGCCCCACCCCATGCAATTCACTATACTAACTTCCAACCAATTGCGAGTCTCTTGGTATACAAAAATTTTAAAAAATTCATTATTAATAATGTCCATGTGCTATTTTGAAGATGAATATTGTATCTAATTGCCTATTAGTGGGGATTGGCAAAAGATACTTTCAAATACATGTGCTACAATTTTTGGAATTTTAATAAAAAGTATATAGAACAAAAAAGATCAATTTTTTTAATCATCTAGCAAATCACATAAATTAAATTAAAATAATTATTTGGTATAGAATGTTGACCTTAACCACTAGGTATGGTCATAGGATTAGGAAGAATTGCAAAACAAAGACAAAAATGGGGAATTTCGTTAAAATGGCGACATTCCATGTGCCATTTTTAGACAGCCCGCTCTGAATTGTAAAAGTGACATCTACGGTAGGTATAGTTTTCAAGAATCTTGGACTTTCATAGATTTAAGAAATCTATGATTTCAGATTGCATGATTTGAATTGTAAAAGTGACATCAAATACAAGTATAGATTTCAAACATCTAAGAATGGTATAAATTTAAATCATCTATGACATTTGTACACTTTAGACCGCCTCCTCTAAAGTTTAAAAACTGACAAAGTAGAGGAATTTCGCCATTTTAACGAAATTGTCCATAAAAGTTGTATTTTTGTCATACTAAAGAATATGTAGGCAAGACTACACATTTATTGTTCACTTTTCATCCCTAGCAAACATTGGAGTGAACTTAACCCTAAGTAATCAATCTAGATAGATGATAAATGTTAGAAAAAGTGCACTTTATCCAATTAATTTCATTGAAGAAGAATCAAGGAAAATCATGTAACATATCAATGAAAAGAAAAGAAAAAGCTCTATATGAATCAATGATAGAGAATTGTATTATAATTTATTTATAATAATTTATTATTTTATATATTTATATTATATTATATTAATTATTTATCAACTCAATTTTCTAATATTTATTATAATTTACTATAAAATTTCAAAAATAATCTTACTAATTTTAATTTGAGCCTTTCGGGATTAATAGTTGGACAACTAGAAATGCACTTTTAGCATGCCAAGGTAGACTAATTTTGGTGAAATGTTTCCAAAAAATTCAAATGTCACTAAGCTACTTCATTTTGCTTCTATACAAACTACTATCACTACAATACATTGACTCTGCTTGTTGAATTACCCTTCTAAATAGGTTATCGAATTTAGCTATATACAAGTACATGATTTGAAATTAGATTTCAAAATCTATAAAGATGGTACCTACATACTAAGAGCTCAAAAGAATTTCATTCATCATTTTAATGATTACATAAATTAGTGTGAAATGATGAAAAATAGTGTAGGACAACTTAATTAATGATAGTATTACAATGAATTTTTTTGTTAAAATGGCGGCATTCCATGTGCCATTTTTAGACCATCCACTCTAAATTGTAAAAGTGACATTTAGGATAGGTATAGTTTTCAGGAATCTCAGACTTTTATAGATTTAAGAATTTTTTATTTCTATAGATTTCAGACCGCACAATCTGAATTGTAAAAGTGACATCTAACATAAGTATAGATTTCACACATCTAAAATGGTATAGATTTCAAACATCTATGACGTTTGTACACTTCAAACCACCCGCTCTGAACTATAGAAACTGCCAAAGTAGAGAAATTTCGCCATTTTAACGACATTGACCATTACACCAAATAGTACTCTCATTCAGTTTCCCTTCTAATTTGGTTGCCCAGTTTAACATAGAGTGCATGATGAAAATTTAGATTTCAAAATCTACAGCGTCCATACATATTAGAAACTCAAGAATATTTCATTCAAATGTTATTTTTATTGATTCCATAAATCAGTAGAGAAAATAGTGTGGGGCAACCTAATGGTGTAGTGTGGGCCTCGTCGCATGCGCAGCATGCCAGCATCGATCCTGAGCCCTGTTTCTCCGGTGACTCGGTCTTCTCGTCCACGAGCAACATTCCTTTCCCTGTTTCGAATTTCGTAAACAATGGCGGACCAGTCGTGCTTCTTGTCGCCCCAAGGAGCCCCATGCGCAGACCGCCGGGTCCCCCTGGCGGGGGAGAGAATCCGACCAACAAACGGAATTAACGTAGGAATGGCGCAAGAAATATAATGGGCTCGCAAAGACTCGCATCATGTAATAGTAATTAATTCTCTAGTGAATCGAAATCCCCAATTCTTGCGTCGGATTCTCTGTCCTCACGCGGCCTGTAAATTATCGATATCAAGCTGACGTAAGTACGGTTCTTTCCAATGTCATTCATTCGATCTAGCTCGACTTGGACTGAATCAGGCATAGCAACTGCAGGCAGGCCCAGTTTGTAGCGATATTTGGCATTCTTGCTAACTTACACGATCTCTGACAGGCCTATTTTATCACTGACTGAATTCGATCAGACTCTGGCTGTGACCGACCTGAAGTCCAGGTTCGACAATCCGCAGGGAGATTGTTGATACCGTATATCTCTGCCTCTGCTGCGATTTCCAGGTGAACAGGGTTGCCAACTGGGAAAATTTGTGTTTACTGAGTAGTTTTAATCTCACCTGATGACCGCTTTTCCCTGATAACCCGTTCCTAGTACAAAACTACACAGGAAGACCGGACCCTCCGGCCTCCGGGGTATTATACTCCAACATGAAGCTGTACACACACACACAAAAAAAACTTTCTTAAAACAGAAAGTTTGGGAGGTGTAAAGCTTCATGTTGGAATATAATACCCATATGTTCTTGTGCTAAACCATCTGGAAAACTTCTGATATTCCGGTCCTGTGAGGGAGAAACAAGGATAATCTCCCAGCCTGTGATGGACAATAATATCTGGAAATTGCAGAATTTAGAGAATGTATGAGAGAAAACTTCACATCATGTGACCGCATGCACACAAAGTGTAGATAACGCCAATACTCCAATACTTTGGCGCGGCCTGAACCCAAAATCTATACTGGTCGTAGTTTGTGGCCTGAATTTAGACCTTTCGGAGATATACGTCACAATTTTTGGTGCATGGAATACAGCCAATGTAACTATTACAACGTTAGATGCTTTCACAGCAAGTTGTCAGTGGTCCAGTGTCAAACGAAAACCTCATCTTCTTTATATTGGATGATCCAGTAAGCCAAATTGTGACGTCAAAGTGCTGAAAATTAGGAAGTTCAAGTGCCCAGGTGGGTAGTACTCTGTTGAGTTGCCCGACCTGAAAACCTCACTACCCCAAATCTAGGATGCACATATATATGAGGATTTTAGTTGACTGTCTCAAACCGATCCATCTCCAGAGGGGCATCTTAATGTGCTGCAGTTTCTTGATGAAGGCCCGGTCACGCAGTTCAAGAAAGTGATTGGTAGTCCAGTTGGATTTCATATAATAGATTAAATTCTCGATAGAAACCAAGTTCTTCAAACTAGCTGTCCATTCTCCAAATCATCGGCTAGCTAATCAAGCTGGAGAATCAAACTAAATACATCGCAAACGTACAATGCCATTGTTTTCCCTTGTTTCCATAAATACAATAATCTATTCACGGATTGTGTGTTCGGCACCCTGGCATGACCGCATGAGATTCCTTTCCAAAACATCATTGCTCTAAACTTAGCTCTTTGACGAACAGAGATCGATCAGAGATATTTCAGTTGCCTCAAAATTAACCGCTCTTGTTCCTAGTTGAATGTGCCAACTTGTGAAATTGCGACAATGCAAGAAATGTGACCATCGAAGCTTCAGTAAAGAGTAACATATACAGTAAATGCACTTCGTATCTGCTGACCGGCTTCTCTGTACATATATATTCAGAAAATTACCAGAAAAAGAACAATCAACCAGCGAGCTGTTGCCCTCGAATAAGCTGAAAAGACCTGCAATAGATCGATCAATCATTGTTGGAATATGACCTGATCGTTCCCACCAAGCGGACCTCCGTTGCACCGAGACGACTAGTTCCGATGCTCAAATCCCAGTCGCATCTATCGATCACAGGGAGGTGATCATTGTTTTCCTTACGTTTTCAAGATGCTTTTGCACTACGAACGGCGGAATCAGGGAAAGCGGCAAAAAGGGGAAATCAGTGGGCACAAAACTAGTTTTTTAAAAGAAAGTACCTTCACTGTTGGCAACAATGCAAGTAACGGCTGGGAGTGACAATTAATCCGGGAACTAAAGATATGCATCGACTCCTGTGAAAATTTTCCTGTCATCGTCCGCAATCAAATGCGTTACAATTCCCGACTTCTTGCGTTCCTCTCTTCGCTAAAGAATTTCGATTCTGCAGGTTAATTACCTCTCGTTTCCGATTAATTTTCATAATTTCGTCAACAGAGAAAGTTTGTGCCGCTGATTTGAACGCAATTTCATTAAATTGGCGATATTTCAATAGCTCCGCACCTTTCAGAACGCGCGTTCTGAAACATCGATCCATACGAATCATGGACCTTTATGTACATGTATGTCACAATTTTTGGCGCTGGAATCGCCCCACTTGAACGAAACTTACGTTCTTTCCCTGGTTGCCGCATTTCTTGAGAATAATTGACCTGAGTAAGTATAGTTAGTACGCTACTATGGTGCCGTAAAAGTTTATGCTCCGATCGGAAGCTAGCATGCATGAACGTAACTAGTTTAATTTCCCAATCAAATAGTGCGTGATTGCTCCTCATTATGGCCAAATTCACTGATCTTTCATAAATTTTGTCAAGTGGGCAGATCACAAATTACAAAAGGGAAGAGCAAGTTGGGATGCGAGCAATTGGAAGACGTATGTTGGTTGGACTTGAATGTGGGAATCTCGGGCTCAACTGGTGAAGTTATTTGAATTAGTGTGGCAGGGTGGCATGGGTAGATTATATAATTCACGGAGGATTTTTTTGGAAAAGGATGGTGACCATTATCCTTTAAACGACAGACTGGTGACCGTAGAAATCATCCATTTTGATACCGGGAGTATTATATTTCAACATGAAACATTACCCATTTACCCCCAAAACTTTATAAAAATAGAAAGTTTGGGGTAAAGCTTCATGTTGAAAAATAGTACCCCTCAGGATAACACCCTGCCATTCTCCCTATGGAAATCATTGGTCTAAAAAATTCAAAAGCATTCATTGGAAGTCAGAGTACTATAGAAGATCTCCCCTTTTCACACAAAATTTCAAAAATGAATAGTTGCACTTCTATCACACACTAAAAGATTCTCTATCATCCATCAGACGCCAAACATCCACCTCGACATTTGAGGGGTAAAAAAACAAAAGGGAACAATAAATTTGGCTCACGTTGAATGTTCAACTTTATAAAAATAGAAAGTTTGGGGTAAAGCTTCATGTTGAAAAATAGTACCCCTCAGGATAACACCCTACCATTCTCCCTATGAAAATCATTGGTCTAAAAAAATTCAAAAGCACTCATTGGAAGTCAAAGTACTATAGAAGATCTCCCCTTTTCACACAAAATTTCAAGGATGAACAGTTGCACTTCTATCATACACTAAAAGATTCTCTATCATCCATCAGACGTCAAACATCCATCTCGACATTTGAGGGTTAAAAAAACAAAAGGGAACAATAAATCCGGCTCACGTTGGATGTTTAACCAAGGGGGCATGCTAAGAGAGAAATGCCATTCAGGCTTGTAGAAAATACTAAAACAAAAGACCTCATTTTTACACCAAGTGTTCAAAAACTCTTAGCATATGTGACCTTGTCTATCCTCACTACACCTATCGTAAAATGACAAAATATGATTTTTAAGTCCTACCAACTAAAATGATATCTCTCCACGCAATAGAACAAATATCATAAATACTAATGGCTTGATTGTCAAAAACCATCTTGTTTCTCATATACTAGAGGCACCAAAGAGTGACAAATTGCAAGATATCACTAGTGATGTTAAATTGGACATTTAGCAGGGTATGTAGACCCTCTTTGTCGTAGAAGCATGAAATGATGCCCATAAAAACCTCTATCTATGAGAGGAGCTCATGGAGGCCTGAAGCTGTACAAATATTCCAAAATTTGAGCCACACCCAATGTGCAAACCTGCAAGAATGGAGGAAGTGTTCAATTGCCTTAGAAATATTTTGATTACAGCTTTTACAATTAGGTGAGAACCCCATTACAAAGCTCCAACTAGCCATGGGAAGCCACCTAAAAGGCCCAAATTGATGAGCCATAAGAAAAACTACAATTTGGATGGTCTTTTGTTATCCCATATGGCTCTAATCGCACAAGGTTGTTTCCTAGAGGGTTATCTTTAGTAGGTCCATCTTCCTAAGTAGTCTTAAAGTCAACACCTTTTTCTTCAAGCCAATGTTGTATTCCATCCACGTGGAATAGTTGAAGGATAATGTCAATGATTTCCCACTATATGGCTTGAGAGTAACTAGTTCCAATAATGGAACCCCGGTCTTCATCACTCTTCCAATTGTAACTTTGTTTCAAAGATCCTAGAGATTTGTAATATCTTTCTTAATTTAGATACTTTTGTATGTATATGAAGCATCATATAACATGCCGTTGAGATGTCCACTGAGCTCTTTGTTCCTAATTTTTTTGTCTACCACTACCTTCTCTCTTGTCAAGTTCTCAAAATTTCAAGACTTATCTAATTTAACACCAAACCTTCTAGACAATCCACCAAATACCAAATCCGTTACCTTGAACCTTAGTAGGAAAAAGAATGAAGTAGATGTTTGGTGGCAATTTGCCACCATGTTTAGGGAATATGTTATGAAATTATATTCAACTCAAAATGAGCTTTTAATAGAGAGTTATTTTTAGGAATTTTTCATTCATTTTTTAAACAATTTTTTTATATAATATAGGGATGTGACATGGTTGTCATACTGGACAAGTTACTATTCATTTTTGTCTTGTAGGACGAGTTACTATTCATCAAATGTACTTGAGAGGTACATTTGATGAATAGTAACTCGTCCTACAAGACAAAAATGAATAGTAACTTGTCCAGTATGACAACCATGGGATGTGAAAGTTATTTTTCAATTCTATAGTGTATCTTTTTACTTCAAAAATTTATTATTAATTATTATTAACAAATAAAGATATCAATAATTCAAAACATAAATTTTCAAAGTAGAAAAATCTATTCATATTTTTTTCATTTAATTTTATTTGAAATTCAAGAAGTATATAGGGGTCTAAAGTTTTATTCGCACACTAACATCAAAAAAAGGAGGAATGTACCCCCTGAGATTGTTTGGCATAAGACCTCTAATCATAAGTTTTTCAAAAAAGGCTTGAATTTCAAGAGAGGGATCTATTAGTTTGCTCTCCCTTTGATTGATTGTGAAGTTGCATGACAAAATTCCATTCCACCTTGGACCTATACCATACCAAATATAGCTCCTAATGAGGTTTTTAATTTTCAATAGAGTATCTAGGTGTGGTGCCCAATATGAAGCCAAGTACTACATAGAAGCAAGTAATATTTGATTGGCAATAAAAATTCTACTAGCTAGTGAGAGTTTCATTGTACTCTAAAGAACAAGTTTGAGGTTGAGGTTTTATAGTGCTACTTTGAACCTTTGTTCCATGGAGAACTTAAAGCAAACTATGAAACCTAGGTACCTAGTAGTCTCGTCAAGTGCTAGCCAATGGAAGAGGACTTTGGTTCCCCACTCAAAGGATTCAAGTGTGTCATTGATTTGAATTGTTTTAGACTTATGCCAATTAATTTTTTATCCCAATACTAGGGTAAATAGATCTAGGGTTGATTTGGCTTTGAGATTTTTATTGTTTTTTGCCAAGTAAAGATTAGTGTCATTTTCAAATTCCTAGTCTGTGAATCTATCTTCTAACTTTTAGAGTTTGAGACCTTCAACTTTTTGACTCTCTTAAAGATAGACTAAGCTATCTGCAATGAATAAGTAGAAAAAGTGACTACAAGGCAACCTTGCTTTATAAATTTAATGAGTTGGAATGGGTATTTTGAATTTTGTTAATGTCTACCATGCACCAATAATCCAACTACAAGGTTTTATCCATTAAATCCATTGTTGGTTGAAACCTATTGTGAAGAAGGTTCTAGTCTATTGTAGGCTTTCTCAAAATCTAGAAGGAGCATTACTGTTGATTGTGAATGATTCAATGTCCTATTTCATTGATTTGTGGTTGAGAATAATGTTGTCTATAATGCTTCTATTTTTTATAAATCCAGTTTAATTTGGTGTAGTTAATATGTTTAAAATTGGTTGTAATCTTCTTGCCAAGCATTTTGGCAATTATCTTGTAAACCATTCATAGATAGTTAGGTGATAGGTCTCTAATTTTTAATGTTAGTTTTTGAGTTGTCTTTAGGAATTAAGCATAATAATCTAGTATTGAGTTGGTTATGAAGCTTACATAAGTTCAACATTTCTTGACTAGTTTGGAAGATGTCATCGCTAATTGACTCCTACAACACTTGGTAGAATTCAATATGCATGCCATCCTCCTTGGGACTCGCCTGTTGGCAATGCCTTTAGGGTTTCTAGGAGTTCATCTATGGAGATTCCACTAGCTAACTACTTGTTCATTTTCTTTGTCACCTTTGTGGGATTGCCATTCAGCATCGTGACTTCATATCCAAACATTCTATTGGCTTACCCTACATGAAAAAGAACTTTTGGTAGTAGTAGGTTGTTGCATAGTTTGACATTGTACTATTAGTATTATATCCTCTACCATTTTCATCTATTAGTTGTTGAATAGGGGGATTAATTTTGCTTATTGAATCCCTACAAGAAATTCCTTTCCATTCTACCCTCTAATAGACCATCAAGACAAAGGGGCAATTGGCTTCCCAATTGACCTTCTTGATTTTGATCTTTATCAATTCTTGGTTTACTTTGCTTTGTATTGATTGAAGGAGGGGATCCTCCGAATTTTGTTGTAAGAGTCTACCAACTAAAGCCAACATCAATATTGATTTGAATAGCGAGATTCTAGAACAATATACTTGTGCCCTTTTTGCCTTTTTTGGCCTTCAATTTGGCAAAAATCTTTGACTCTCTTGATGACCCCTGCAACCTACTACATCTAGTTTGAAAAAATGAGAATCATTCTATCTATCGAGGATTTTTTGTTTCACAAATTCATTTATTAGGAAGGAGAGATTAAAACGATTGAATCTATTCTCTTCCTCATGACAATTCCTTTTTCTTATTGTGACTAGAATTAAGAAGTGGTCTGAATTCAAGTATTCTTACCTTGCCATCTCAGTCCCTCATCCATTCTCCTACTTGTGCCTTGTCAAGCCTAGCAAACAAGAACTCACTCTCTCCTTTATTCGACCATGTATACCTTAGTGTGTTGTGAGGATTGAAGTCTTTATTGAAGTAAACATCTTCTAGACCATATCTAAAGATTAAATTATCCAAAATTGCTTGTTTGGTGCCTCTAATTAGTTTTTTGTTGCCATTCCTATCAAACTCACTTTTAACCATATTAACACCTAAACTTCCAAACTACATTTTTTGGCAACATAGCGATTTTAGGCAACTTACAACAAATGAAATTTTTTTTCTTTGAACTTTTCACACAACATGTACCCAAGGAATAGCTTCAAGGCTTGACAATTTTCATAACTTTTGACTATATGGTTAAAAAGTTATTGTGGAGTATGTCATTTCATTACTCAATGGGCAGCCTAGGTAGCTCAAAAAACTTTTTTTAAAATCACTTTTAAAAAAAATAAAAATTTGAAATTAGTTAATTAGATTTATATATAAGCGGAAAGCTTTGAATCATTCCATTTTGATTAATGAGATGAAAGTTATGAAGAGTTTTAGTTTATGGATAGTTATAGAGTTTTCAAAAACTCTATAACTATCCATAAACTAAAACTCTTCATAACTTTCATCTCATTAATCAAAATGGAATGATTCAAAGCTTCCCACTTATATATAAATCTAGAGAATCATTTTCAAATTTTTATTTTTTTTAAAAGTGATTTTTAAAGACAATTTTTTGAATTGCCTAGGCTCCCCGCCAAGCAATGAAAATGACATATCACCCAATAACTTTTTAACCATGTAGTCAAAAGTTATGAAAATTGTCAAGCCTTGAAGCTACTCCTTAGGAAATATTATGTGAAAATTTCAACCAAAAAAAATAAAAATTCCATTCATAATAAGCTACCCAAAATCACTATATTGCCAAAAAAAACAATTTAGTGCTTTAGGGATTAAGAAATAAATTACAAGATTCATTTTCATAAAAATAATGATCAAGTTGTTGTAAGTTTTTTTAATTTTTTTCATAGACTCACAACTCAATTCTTCAACATAAAAAAAAATTTAAGTTCAAAATCTACATTACAAAAATTTTGAATTAAGGAGATTCAAAGCCTTGAAATCTATTCATGTAAGGTGCAAGGAAAAAATGATTTCTTCACTTTAGATGCAAATGCCTTGCAATTTATGTTGTCAAAGTTTTTGAAATTTCTTTCACACAATTTCGTACTAGTTTAGTGCATGATCCCGCAATTAGATATTCAATGAAAATAAAATTCTAAAAGTTTTAGACTTTGCCATAGAAATCACAAGTTTGAGTGTTTTTTAAGAAAAGGCCTTCGTCCCTAGGGGCTAAAGATTTGTATGTTCATCAAGGTCCTGCTCCTAGGATGTAATAGGGACAACATTAGCAAAAGAATATTTGAAATAATGTATCTCATTTAATTACAGAACAATGTTTGGGATATTTTTTTAGTTGTACCAACTATTTTCCTTTTGTTTACATATTGAATTTTTTTCTCTAAGTACCCAAGTTAGTTTTTCCTCTATTTTTTTATTCAAAATATAAATTTTATAGATTTTTTCACCAAATTTCTACAATTGTTTTCAAATTGCAACCATGTTTTTCTTCCCAATTTCACCCACTAGCAATGAACTAACCAACAATTATTTCCAATCATTGCACAAGGTCTTCTCTTTCATTGCTACATAACATGTCCAAGGTCTTCATTTCATTTTGCACATCTCTCCCTCACATTAGGGATTGTCACACCTTTTCCAAAAATGAAATTTCTATGGAGAATGAGAAGTTGTGGAGAGATATTTGAAGTCAATTAGGAGCTTTTTTCCTTGATGAACTTGTGACCCCCCTTTTGTTGTTGTGGAGAATGAGAATGGAGCATTGGAGAACGAGATTTGTTAGCGCAAATTACAAAGTTGTGGAGCATGCAAAAGGCAAGATGTAGGATGCAAATGGATATGGGGACATAGTGCATGATGAAGTTGTAGAATGAGTAGGACATATAGAATGTTGAGAACTCATGAATGCTATATATTTAGGTTAGTTTTGTAAATAATCAAGGAAAAAATGGAACCTATCTGAAATATAAAAAATGATATAACTTTATTTGAAAATCTGAAAAAATTTCGTTGATGCTAATTTTGAATATCCAAAAAAATATTCTTCTTAAGAAAATTTAGAAGAAAACCACACATTTAGGCATGAATAGAAAAACTCAACCAATCTCTTCAAAATAAATTTAAAGATTAAAAAAACTAAAAGGACTAATGTTCCAAAAGCTAGGAAAATGATTTCAAGCTGTCAAATTGTCTAAATCTTAAAATTAAATTATCTGGACACATGAGTGCCAAATTTGACTTGAAAATATGGTACAATAAATAGAAATGTAGCAAGTATAGTAAAAGTGAAGAGCAAAGCAGTGAAAACTTCTCTCTAAGAATCTTTTTTACATCCATTCTTCATCTCTAGAGGAAAAAAATGACCATTCTTGATTTTCAAAGAATGAGAATTTCTCAAGTCAAGGAGAACCAACAAGAGAGTGTCTTGTCCCCATTTTTCGATGATTGAGAGTGGGGTGAAGGTGTGACAACTTTTATTAAGGGTAGTTGCACCTCCTCAGAGAAGCAAATTTTCTTGAAGAATGCAAACTTGGAGAGAGAAAAGAGGAGCCAATGGCAAGCTGTTGTACATGAAGAAGGTGTAACACCCCTTCAGAACATGAGGAGCATAGAAAATTTTCCTTAAGAATGAGATTCATTATTGTAAATGCCACAATGGACTTGCAGAGGACACGCAATATAAGTGGCACATACAATGCAAACCTTGGTCAAAACTATGATATAAGGTAAAGGGAGAGGCCCGATGAGGAGGACTTCTTATAATAGGGCATCTGAGCAAGACAAAGGGCATAGCTTGACCGACGCTAAGGGTGCCCTATTAAGAGAGGCCTAATGAAGAAGGACCTCCCCCGATGTAAAGTGCCGGGTAGCCAATTCTCACAAGGCTAACCTTGTGAAGTTAATCTTGTAAAATCTTACAGATGTGAGGGGCCCTAAAAATGTACAGCGCATTGGTTGACCAAGCTTTACAAAGTGGAAATGCATTGCTCTGTGGTGAAAGTGAGCTACAAAGAAGAAAAAAATCCTCCAAGAAATTTTTTGTGAACCCTTTTTTCTTCACTTACAAAGGAGGAGAACAACACTTCAAGAACCTCAGAGATTGAGAGCTCCGGAAGCCATAGACGATCACAGAGAAAGCCACATCTCAACTCTCCAAAAATTGAACTCTGGGTGAAGAAGGTGTGGCTACCCCTATTATAACTTTTTCATTTCTCAAAATTGGATAAATTAACTCCTAAATGTCTGGACTCTTTTCTAGAATTGACGATTTGGAAAAAATCATTATAAAGTGCTATTTGGAAGAATATTTTAGAAATGATATACAAAGGAAAGTTGTAGATTTTGAATTTTAGATTCCATCTACACGGTTAGATTCACCATGAGATTCACCAATGCTATCACCAATATTTTTCTATAAATTTGGAAAGGAAAATTTCAAAATTCCTTCAAAATTTGATTACAAGCAAAATATTATCATTTTTTGAGCAAAACTTATCAGAATGGATTCAAAATGAGGTTCTTATTGACATGGTGACTTTTTGAAATTTCTGTGTTCTTTACATCTATGACCTCATTTTTGCAAAATCTAGTTTTGAACTAAAGTCAATGCAATTTGACCACTTGACACACTTCCGCATTTGTAAATCTTAGAAAAATTTGTATTCTAGTAACACCAAATTCAACCATTAGATAAGACAAGAACTTGATAAAGTATCACCAAAAAGTAGGATGACTTTCATTCAAACAGGAGCAAGAAAGAAACAAGAACTTCAATTGTTCATCGTCGCAAAAAATGGACGTCGGAGCGCTTCAGGGTTAATGGAGTCAGCCCGTAACTACTCTCCCTCCCTCCCTGCTTTTTAGCGGAAGTGAGATTCATGAACCCCAACAACAACTAGGAATGGAAGGATGCCTCACGGAAATGGCTGTGCAAATGGCTGTGCAAATGGCTTGGGAGGGAACCCGGGCTAAACTGAGGCAGACACCCACACGCTACAAGCTCCCAGCATTGGGAGCCTCCATCATGGAAGGCTGGGGATTAGTCTCCTCCGTCATGGGCTCAGACGGTGAAGCCGATCTGAAGATTCCCTCGGACGCCCCTGCCTATCCATGCTGCTACGTGATAGCAGGTGCTGTCTGGGGACTTGGGGAGGTAGTCTACACGAAGCGCTCTGAAGATTCGGAGCCCTGCTGCCTCCCCTCCGAGCCCGCCCCTGCCTCCCCTGCCGATCCTGCCGCTCTCACAAGCTAGACTAGAACAGGGTCCTTCTGGCCCTCTGGGGAGTGAAGTTCAGCTGAAGATTCGGAGCCCCTGCCCTGTCATGCGACTACAGGTTCTGCACACTCAGATACCCCATCAATGGGGGCGTCAAGCCAGGCCACCAAGCCTTGTCATGTCTGGCCGTGTTGCTGTGTGTGCAATTGCAAGTTCCAGAAACCAGGCAAGTTCTGGAAATAAAATAAGAGAAAAAAACAACCTCGACAATCGATACGTAGGATGATTACACGTCGGAAACTACTTACTTCAGCGAATGGGTTGGAAAGTAAAATGAGGAACCAGTCCTCAACAATTGGTTTCACTTACTTCAGTGATTCAGTGTGTGTGTGATGTGTGTGTTTGAACTGCAAACTGCCACAAACCTTCACAGCAAACTGCCACAAACCTTCACAGCACTGCCACAATTCTGGAAGGCAAGGAGTTTGACAGGCTGAAACCTGTGAGAGTGGCAAAAATTTGCCCAAGAAAAACAACACCCACTGGCTCCGTCAGTAAGCGAAGTTTTATGACCTCAGAACCTCCATTGGCAGCACCGTAAGAAGGTAGCAGTGCATAAAACTTGCCAACTGGATTTGGACCACATGGTTGGACTGCAATGAAATGTTGCTTTGACAATAACCCTTGGCCAACCAATAAATAAATATAAAAAACTTGGGAAGCCTTCATTGACCATGCACATTCAAGACTACGAAACTTTGCAAGTTATATCCTGACAAAGAAGGTTGACCTTCCTCTGGAGATTTGATAACATATGGCTCAAATCGGACTTCTTCAGCAAGAGAACACACCTTATGATGAGTTGGAAACTGGCTCTCCCTAAGATGGGTGCTTTCAACCAAAGTGGCGACTATCTCACGGATCTTGGGGTTGCAAGCTTCATGTTGGTTACCGTGCTCTTTGGTGAGTTGCTAGTTTGCTTGGTGGTTTTGCATTTGGTGTGCTCTTGGTTGTTGACAACTGGACTTGGTTTTCCTATTTGTTGTTGATTTGTGTTGTTTGATTTTTAAATTTTAAAAAATATAAATATTTTTGTTGGAGACTTGTTCCTTTGGTTTTGTGTACTTTTTTCCTATATCAATGGAAATTGTCCATGTGTTTAAAATTTTAAAAATTAAATTAAAATTTAAAAAATTTAAAAAAATTGCCAACTGGATACTATATTTTATTATGCCAATGAATTGATGCCAAGTGCTCCAATTTCTCCGCTTTGCATTTTGCCAAGCTTCAAAATTTCTGCATAATTAAGGTAGGCTACTCTTAAAGCAACCTACATTTAAGGGGACACTAAGTTCCTTGAAACAATTTTTAGTAAATTTTTGTAGGGAAAAAAAATGGAATTGGCATCAAATCCAAGTCGTTTCATCTTTGGGGGACCTTTGAGGAATTAGTTAGGAATTTTTGAAGTTGAAACACAATAGTCACTAAAAGTGACCACTTCTTAAAATGTACGCTATTGGTAAATTGAAGAAAGCAAAATTAACTTTATGCTAGAAGTCACTTTTAGAGCAGGGGCGCTTTTAGAACACCCTCAAAATGGATACCTTGTGATGTAGAATAAATGAACACATCAAAAAATAAATAATTGAACATAGACAAAATGAAGAGTAGACAATAGAAATTTAAGTTATGTATTTTTAAATAGTATAAATGTACATTGTTGGTACATTGAAGGAAGTAAAGTGTACCTTTGTGTCAGTGGTTGCTTTTGGAGTACGGGTGCTTCTAAAGCATTGTACCTTGCCTTGGCTTACAACAAGGTTGAAGCACCCAAAAATAACCACTTTTTCTTCTCCTAGAAGGGTGGTCCAAACAATAATTCACTTTGTAAGAATGTTAGCTTCCTTCGGGAAACCAACCCAAGTCATTTTATAATTTTATGACACTTATTAAATATTTATTTTGCATCGATCATTATTTTTTGTATTGATAAATGTAATTGGAGTTGTGATTGTGTCAAAGCCATTGTTTTTTTGCCTATCTTTTCATCTACATTTTGGTGTTGAATAGGCATTTAGATTACAAATACCTCCAAGGACCACCACAAATTATTGAGAGCATCTAAAGAACATTGAAGAGATTTTGTGGCATAAATATATTTGAAAATTCTAAATACTGCAAATAATGAAAAATTGAAAAAAAATTGAAATTTTATTTATAAGTTAACTAAAATTTATTTAGGATCCATTCTAGTTTCCAATTTTTTGCTCAATAACGTGTTGGAAATTTTCATCTCCAAAGTCTCAAACCTTCAACTAGTTGTGACTAATAGTATCAAAGTCTTTGTACTTATAAAGAAAATCTTACTATGTGAAGGCCTTCTTTGCTTAAAAAACCTTACTAAACACCTTCTAAGGTCCATGTCATTGGAATAATTTCATTTTGATTTTCAAATACAATTCCAATATAGAGAGAGATTGGAATTTTTTAATAAGTTAGATAAATAGATAAATAGAACAAATCCAAGCAATCATTAGTATATTGGTCCTTTGTGCTTCATATATGGAGTATATTGTTTCAAATTATTGACTCTTTACATGCACTTGAAGAAAATTCTTTTGTTAGATAATGTTTTGATTATCGACTTTGTCTCATAGAGCCAAAGAGTATCCAACAATTAATTTTGTTAGTGCCCCTTATATAGAGTCCCTTGTTCACTTTGCAAGAAGATAACCTCATTTCTTTTCTTCCACTTGATCCCATTGGGATATTGCCTTACAATTCTATTGTCCTTGTCTTAACATAAGTTTATAGAAAAATTGAAAAAAAAAAATTTGAATTTGGATAAATTATATTAAAACTATTGCAAAATAATAATTAACAAAAAAAATTCCCTTGTAATAATTTCTATTGAAACTTTCATTTTTTGTTTTAAAAGTTTGAACATCCAAACAATACAAATGTTAATTAAAAATTTGATGAGATTTCAAATTGGAAATCATCTTTTATAAGATGTTGTTTGAGTTAAAATTTAGGATAATAAATACAACATGCTATAATTTTGTCATTTGAAAGTATTTTTTGATGTATCAATACTTGTTTTAAGATATATACACCTCTAATTAAGAGTGTCCAAAATGCAACACCACATTTAAACCAAAACACGTCAAAAAATAAATAAAAATTGATGATACAAGGTTTAGACAATTGTTTGCACGGAGCCTTCTAATAAACATAGGGAGGACACTCTCACTACATTTGAGGTACCCACATGTGGAGGAGTGATTTTTTACCCCCCTACTTACTTTTGAATAAACTATAATTTCATCCTAAAATTTTGAGCTTTGTTTAACAATGACTAAAGGTTTCTATTGACAAAAATTTCAATTCCAAATAACATAAGATATATTGTCTAGAAAGGGTTGAAAAATGAACTAAAATGGCATGTTCTCCAACTAAAATATTTATAGAGCTCACATGAAGATGACTATTGCATCAATATTCAACCAAAATAAACTTTCAATAGAAAGCTATTCTATAGAATTTCTTTTTCATTTTTCAAATTTTTTTTCTTATATAATATAGAGGTGTGAAAGTTATTTTCAGCTTTATGGTGTATCTTTTTTCTTAAAAAATTTATAACTGATTACTATTAGCATAAAAAATACCAATAATACCAAAATATAAACTTTTAAAGTAGTAAAATCTATCCAAAAATTAAATTTTAAGATGTATTACATGTATTACTTTTTCCGTCGCACATGGGTTGCTAAAACGTGGACAATGTCCTTCCCTTGCCAATAAACTGGCAAGTACCCCATAAATACAATTCTACTAGTGCAGTACTTTGAAAACTCACAATTTAATCATACAATGTTTAGATAATGCATACTAAAGTATATTAACCTTGAAGTGCTCCAAATCCAAATTCTAAATGACAAATAAACTAAAAATCACTTTACTTTCTTATTATTTCTTGGATAAAAGTCATCCTAATTTGCAGAGATACTTTATCAAGTTGTTGTCCTATCTAATGGTTGGATTTGGTGTTACTACAATACATATTTTTCTAAAAGTACAAGTGTAGAAGTGTGTTAAGTGGTTGACAAAGCCATAATTGCATTGACTCTAGTTCAAAATTAGAATTGAAAAAATAAGGTCATAGATTTGAAGAATAGAAATTTTTAAAATAATTACCATTTCAAGATAACCTCATTCCAAATCCTATCCAAAAAAATTTATTCAAAAAATCACAATATTTTATTTGTAATTGAATTTCAATTGAATTTTGAAATTTTCCTTTCAAAATTTATAGAAAAAATTGGTGATAACATTGGTGAATTTGATTGTACAAATGGAATTTAAAAATTAAAGTCTACATCTTTTATTTGTTTATCAATTCCAAAATATACTTCCAAAAAGTACTTTACGATGATTTTTCTCAAATTGTCAATTCTGAAAAAAACTCTAGATGTTGAAAAGTTAAATCCTCTTCCATCTACCCATTAGATCCAATAAATGTATTTTATTTAATAACAATAATTTATATTGAGTTTGTATAGGTATCAATTATAGGTTCACATACCCTTTACTATAGACATATTCTCATCATTGAACGTGACTCATTATGAAGACCAAAATAGTTGGAGTATAATTTGGTAAATTTTTGGAGACAAAAATCATTTTGAATTATCCAATTGATCTTATTAAAAAGTTTAGTTGTGATAACATTGGATCCAAATTGAATAAGTTCAAATTTATTTATTTTTAATATTTTTTACTACAATAAGTGTTAGAATCTCATATATATTACATAATCCCCAATCCTCAAAGATAAATGTTAGATGCTAAACATTGCAAATATACCTTATTATATGTTAGGATAGCCCAAAAGTCAATTTTTGTTAGAATATGTATTACTTATTACTAGCACTTGATGTCTTAAAATTGCCACAATTGTATAAGAACATCCAATAGGAGGTAAAAGAATTCTTTGAGGCAACCAATGGAAGTAGAAGCATTTCATGCTCCAAGGGTGACAAGTTTAAGGGACCAAGTCTAGTGGCACGAGAAGGTACCCTATGTTTTCAACTTTTAAGTTTATAAAGTATTTTATGAGTATCATAAAAATACAAAATAACAAAGTTTGGGTTCATCTCTCAAGGAGGCTAACAATTTGATACCAAAATTCAATCCTTTTGACTACTAAGTTATAAAGGTGGGCAGAAAAAGTGAATTTCAAAGGTGTATTATTGTAGAGGGTAAATAAATCTGTAATACAAAGGCATATTCAAATCAACCTGAGGTAGACAAGCCTATCTTTGCCAATTGCCTATCTTCATCACCCTACTTTTAGCTCCAATTCCACCACCAAACTCCTCCGAATCCATTCACTTAATTTATAGCAAAATTAGTTTATTAATGCCACGAGGGGTAACATGTCAATGTTTTATTGGTGAATACTTAAGTGCTAACAAATATATAGAAAGGTAGTTATAGGTTGCTAATAGGACATTTATGACTCCATTCTATGGACAATTTTATAATTTTAGGGCAAACCACTTCAAAAATTCACAGAAATTTTAATTATAATTGAAAAATTATACCTCCATTTGTGTTTGATTCATGAAACAAGCACACCCCTTTGAAAAAATCTATGCCCCTTTTGCCATTGGTCCTAAACAACATTTTTTTCCTCCAAAGATTTTGTAGCCATTTGCACAAAACATTAAAAAAAAAATTCAGGCCATGGGAGGGCTCCTCTAGAGTGACAAACCAAGCTATTAAAAAGCTAGTCTGACACTCCCAAAAGTAGCCAAACAGTCAACATGTGTGACTTTCGCGAAAACAGTCAGGCCATGATTGTTTTTGTGCCTAAAAAAATTTGAACTTTTAATGTTAAAAATTTTCTTAATGAACACACAAACCATTGTATCTGCAGTTCTTAAAATTTTGATCCTTGCTTAATTGACTATGGTTTCAATTAAGTCAAATTAAATTCAACAAGCCACACAATTTGACTTAATTGAAACAATTTAAGTCTCAAATAAGCCAAATTAAATAGCGATTGAAGGAAATTGCCAAAGGCAATTACCCTCAAAAGCCACTTGTTAAGGTTAGTAAGTTGGAACTTGTGAAGAAAAACTCTTTATACTAATAGGATAGTAGTAGGGGAGACAATGTATGTGGGATATGTGAATTAGGAGGAAAAAGAGCTTGGTCGCTCATTTTGAAGTAGAATTTTAAAATGGTATAAAAACTGAAATTTCAGACCTCATTAGGCATAGTAGAAAAACAAATTTGGAAAAACTTTGAACTAAAAAAAGTGGGATAATTATGCTACCTTTCATCTTCAAAAATCCGTTTGAGGTTTTGAGCCTCCACCTAAAAGCTATGGACAAATTTGAAAGAGGAGTTGGAAGGGACATTTTTTAAAAATTCTACTTCAAACAATAGTTGAAATTTGAGGCCTCTAGAAAACTGGGAGTTCCTGGGCTCTGAAAACAATCTCAATTTTGTGGGAACTCTACTAGCTGCACAATTTGACGTGGTCCAGACTGTGCTATGTCATTTTTTGAAAAAAAATTCAACTTTATTTTGTATTTTAGAATTTTTATTTTTATTTTTTTGAAAAAAAAATTAACAACCAGCCGCATTCTTTTACTGCTATGGAAATAGAATTAAAAAAGAGCCTGAAACAATCTTTTAGAGGCCTCAAATGTCTTCTAATGATGAATAACCAAACTCCTTTTATTCCTAATTCATATATCCGACATGCATTGTCTTCCCTACTATTACCCCAATAGTATAAAGACATTCTCTTCTCATGTTTTGACACATTAAACTAAGCAATTGCTTTAATTTTACCTTAATTGTTCAATTGGCAAGTTGAACAAATGAAGTCAGAAAAATTGAGTGGCTTTTGAAGTTAGTTGCCTAAGAAAATTAGCTTCATGAGTCACTTCATTTAGCTTATTTTTTTTGATCCTAACGTAAGTTAATTAAAAATCAAGGTTAAGGTACATTAGAGTACCTTATCCTTGACTTTTAAACTCTTTAAACTTGTTGAGCCACTGCCAAGCATCCAACACCGCAACTTTGGGTGGGAACAAATAAGGGAAAAATCATTTTTTTAGCCCAAAAAAAACTAATATGTGGGGTCCTTCGAGGGCTATGGAGTGGCCCAACCAAGGATTCATATTTTCTCTAATGGTAATGGGCCTAGCACCATGCCTTTGGAACATAACAATACTAAAATGGCCAAAAAAATCACTAGAAAATTTCAATTTAAAAATAAATCTTAAATGAAATCACAAGATTGTGGATGTAAATAGAATTATGGACATGTGATATGTAATAATGTGATATTTTCTATCCAATATATGGATGGATGTTGAAATTCAAAGCACAAATCAAAACATTTATCATCACCACTTGGGCACATCATAAAAACCCAAAAAAACCCAGCCCCGAATATATTTAAATGCAAGACACCAAATCCTACTCACAAAGTGGGCCCAACAAGGTAATTCAGAGTTCTCCAGGAGGGGGAAAAATAAAAGCACGCCCCCTATTTTGAGCCGCATCTAGGATATATTTAAAAACCTTCCCGAGCTAATTTGGAGTCTCTGATTGCAAATATGAATTCAAAATTTGAAAAAAAAAAAAAAAAAAAAAAAAAAGAAACTTATGTAATTTTTTTTTAATCGTACGTTTTCCCCCGGGGTAAATCCAGCCTGCGGGCCCCACTTCCACTTCGTAGGCATTTTTTTTTTTCTTCACTTCCCCCTATATTTGAATTGCTCATCAGAGCCTGTGGCAAGTAGGCTTGTCTACCTACTAGACTGGACTGCTACTTCCCCCCTAAGGCTTATCATTTTCTTTCTCAAGTACAAGCGGCACATCCACCAAGGTGGAGCTTCCTGTACTTCCTTGAAGATCACAAGACCATGCCACTATCTACAAATATTCCCCATACTATGACTCCTTCAGGCATGATCTCAAAGAACGGAAGCCACTGCCATTTTCTGTTAGCTACTGAGCCAATTGTAGAACTTACAGGGCCATGTTGAGAGAGGAGAGATTTGAATGATTGGACTTCAAGAAAACCCCACCCACACCCCACCCAAACAATTTAAAATTTAAAAAAAAATTCATATATACGTAAGTTATTATAAAAATATATATATGCTGAAGCCTGTCCCTATCCTCTCCCACCAGGCCACTTGTGGCTGGCTACACTAAAATTGGTAAATAGTGTTGGCTACACTAACTGTCAACAATAACAATAATCGTGATTTACAAGGTTAGTGTTAGAACATTATTTATCCATTCTAACACTACTTTAGCTCTATAGTAAAATTTGGTCATTTCAACATTTCTACGAGTGTGCATTTAGTGTTAGATGGGAACAAAATGTAGAAGTTGGGATGGTAATATAATAAGTTAAGGCTATGATCCAATTCACTAAGACACTAATTATTACCCAACACTATTTACCAATTTTAATGTAATGGGCTTGTGTTTTAAATCTTTGCAATGAAACCATTTTTTCATTTGTTACGGTATAAGGTAGGTACACCCAAAACCGCCACTTTTTGCTACCGAAACTATTTTCTATTATTAGACTAGTTAAATTTTCATATGTTCTTGTTGGCAAGTGAAAGGAGGTTCCAACGCACCAGAGAACGTGGCATTTGGATATTGTATGCAAAAGTTATTAACCCCTGTGCGTCAAAGCGGATGTTTTGGGGACCCTGCAAAAACAAGAAGTGCAAAATACCATGTTCATCAATTGTTATAATCTGGAAATCTGTATGGTAGATTCTCTTGTAAATTGCAGATTTGCACTCGTCAGCAAGTTGGCTTCAAATCTCAATGGTGAAAACTTCAATAACCAAGTAGTTTTCAAATTATTTTGGATTTTCTAGATCCAACAAAAAATGTTCCTCACTTATGTTGTTTTCTTTGTGACGCAGAGGGGTTAAGGAACAAAGTTTGGTTCTAAAAGCGTTTCTTCCACATAGGTACAGAATTGATTTTGGAGATGTACATATAGTATAGATGGCGGTTTAAGGTCAGTGGCACATTTGGGTGTACCTACCTTATACTCCATATGTAAGGTAGAACTACCCAATACCATGATTTACCCAATTCCGCCACCTATAGGTTCCTCCCATTTCCATCACTAGCCTCATCTGTTACCACAATCGTACTAATCCATGATCATGATGGCAATGCACTAGAGAGCAGACACATCAACCCACGCTTCAGCAAGGGTCTTACTCACAGTTTTGCATTTCAGCTTTGAAAAATCACAAATTGAAAATTCAACTCTTGTTGGAATGTCTTCATTCTTTTTGCAATTGACTTCTCACAAACAATTCAATCTCTGAAAAATAGGAAAGCTCATAAATAGCTTCTCCAAAGTACCCAGATTGCAAATCTGTATGGTAATGGGTAGTTATACCTTATATACACTGAAATCTTGGTTGAGTCTAAGGTGGAGGCACCCATTACCAACCAGTGTCCCATAGGCAAATTAGTAGGGTGTCTCAAATCCAGGAGAGGGTGGGACTCATTTGCATCCATTTTGAATTCAAAGAAACTAGGAATGTGGTCCCGACACTGCTACAAAACTTGTGCCTCCTTTTGTGTGCCAGAGTTACCTACAAGTACTCTTGCAGTGATCAATTTTGTAAGACTTTAGGCATTGGACATGGGTCAAGTGACTCAAGTCCAACTTCAGGCTTTCACAATTCATAGTAATTTCAGTTCAAGCTGTAAATTCACCAAACTTTCTGCTACAGGGCCATTTCTATCCGCCATGGCTTTAAGTTATCGGTTATGAGTGGCTTCACATTAACTAGTTCCATGCAGACTGTACTCCTGATAAGTTACTGGTAAGTTACTTTCATTTCGCACCTCAAAAAGAATATTATGTTCTGAAGGTGGCATGTGAGATGTCCTGGTGTTGGAGGGAAGCTTTGGTTCAATGCCTTCAAGTCTGTTTTAATTGGACTTGAGTATAATTTAAGTTAGGGGGTCAACATGTTTTTATGGTAGTTGTGTAACCCTAAATTGCTTAATTATGAAGAGATTTGCTCCAATGATCTCGACTTTGAAAGAGGGCAGTAAGTTTGAAGCTTCTCACAATTTGCTGCATAAATAATGAATCATCAAACAGATCCTGGCATAGGCTTTGAGTAAATAAAGGGCATCCACAATGCAGGATGTTAAATCATGCCATCAAAGGTGGGCCCAGCAGGCTAAAATTTGTGATTTAGGGGTAAAAGTAAAAAAAAGCCCCCTTATTTTGAGACATGTGTAGGGTACGTTGTAGACCTCACTTAGCTAATTTGGGGTCTCTGATTGCAAATATGAATTCAGAATTTGTAAAAAAAATTCATATGTGGCAAATAAAAAATTTCCTACATTTTCTCCGGGTTAAATCCACCTCACCAGGCTCACCTTCGATGGCACAATTTAATGTCCTGCATCTGCAATGCATACTTGGCATACAAGCCCTGTAACAGCAAATGGCGGGCCATTCACATTCCATGACGCTGTGGAAGTGTTGGTTTCTTCTTTGGAAGGATAGACTCAATGCAAAGCTAGCAATCCTACTATCAAATGGACTTTGGGGTATTATAAAAAGAAACAATAGAAAGGAATCTACACTTAAAAAAAAGACTTTTCAAAGGAAGGTTGAATTGATTAGCACACATAGCGCTTGAAAAGTGTTGATAATAATGATTTTTTCTACATGGGCCAACTGGTGGACCTTTCAAATTGTCCAAATAAGTTGGTCCTGGGTGGTCGCATATTGAGGCCATGGAATTGGAGTTTCCAATAACAATTGCATTGGAGTACAATTTTAATCAGAAATCAATCTTAACTCGGCATAGTGCTAACACTGTTTGCTAACAAGCTTATTGTAGATGCTTTAATCTTGAAGTTCAATTGTCCCCTCAAGGGACAAAATGGATTTCAAGCTAGCTCTTGTGGTCTCAATATTTGTCATGAATTTTTGAATCTTTTTGTGAAGATAAGAAAACACATTAGCTTTTTGAAAATATAATTACTAATTCAATTAGAGCCCGGGTACAAAAGTTATAGAACAAAAAGCCCTTTTTTTTTATTTGGTGGGCAGAAAAAGAAAACTTCAAGTAAAACATTTAAAAAATTTGTTTTGTATAGATTATATTTTTATGCACATGAGAAGATTTGATTCATTCCATTTGAATTTGTTATGGAGAAGTTATAGACAAACTTGTTTAGGGGGCAATTAAAGTATCTTTTTGAAAAAATAACTTGTAGGATTCATTTTTGACCTCAATTTTCACATTTTTTCAAAGAAAAGAAATTCACAAGGTTAAGATCTCTTGCTAAAAAAATCTCACCGTTGAAATTAGTGTATTTCAATTCCATCTTAGAGCTATTAACAATTTAGATTTCCTTCAATCTTGAACTTACTTCTTCTTAACAATTTTTTAATGAAAAATTAAATCAATTTCTAGGGAGAAAAAATCAAACTTAATATTCATTCCCTACTTGATATTTTCTCCCTAGAATTTTAACTCAATTCTTTATCATATAAAATTATAAATTCAAAATCAATAGAGCCAAAATTATAAGTTATGAATGTCTAAAGCCAAATAATGTAGTTGAGCAAGGTGCAAAATTTTTTGTTTCTATCACTTTAAATACAAATATCTTGCAATCTACGTGGTCAAAGTTTGTGAATTTCTACCATACATCTTAGTCTAGTACAAGATCCTATGGTTAGATATGGAAAAGAAGAACTTTTTCTAAAACTTTTTGCTCATTATTATAGAAATGGCAATTTTGAGTGGATTTTGATGGAAGGAGCCCACTTGCAAGGAGCCCACTTTGAGCTTTGTGAGAACTCAAGGAGGCTTTATTGACTTCATAATTTGGAACTTTTGCATGAATTTTTTAAGATGAATGCTATTCATCATAATCTAGGTGTGAAGCTTTGTTTTCATATCAGTCTAATAAGCATTGAAAGAGTTAGAAGGGTCTTTTTGATTTTGATGTTAAAATGTCCAACAAAATATATATTCTAAAAAAAAAATGACTTGTGGGAGTGAAAAAGTTACCAAATATGGATTTAAATCATAACATGTTCATTTCATTGTATAGAAATGGCAATTTTATTAGGATTACAATCAACATGTATATAATAATAAATGATTTTATAACAAAAGAACTAGAATCAAAGAAATGATTGTCATGCACTTAATGGACCATAAATTTTTTAGTTTTGTCACCCTTTAGTATTCTATTATACTTCTTTATCCTAGTAGTGAATGCACGAAGCTAATGTCACTACAAATAAAATGTTTTAACCTCTAAAGGACTATTACTATATTTTCACCAAAAATGCTCCAAAACTACTATTTCTAATACAAGTACCAAATATTAGAAAAAAATTATTCTTGGACACATGTAGCCATAGGATCTTGTAGTATGCTAGTTAGAGAAGATGTGGGAAATTTTCACCATGTAGATTGCAAGATCTTAGCATTTGAAGTGACAAAAATTGTTTTTTGGCCTTGTAAAAAATCAAGCAATTGCACTTTACAAGATCACATTTGTATGATAAAATGTTCAAAATGGTGGTGCTTCATTGGATTCATTCTTCAAGTCAAATTTTCTACATGCTTGAAAAATTTCAAATCATTTGAAATTGTACAATATATAGGGAAAAATAGTAAGTAGAAAGAATAGAAAATGATTCAAATTACAAAATTGTTAAGAATTTAGTTTTGGAATTGAAAAATGGCAATCCCAATGGTTGAAATGTTGTAATAAATAATCTACATTTTATGATTTTTTTTTTCAAAAATATTAAAAATTGAATAAAATAAAGGACTTCAAAGTTTATTTAAAAGTAGAAAATCTATAATTGCCTATAAACTAAAACTCCTCATAACTTTTGATTCATTGATCAAAATGGAATGATTCAAAACTTTCAACATACATATAAATCTTAGAAAACCAATCTCAAAAATTTTGTTTATGAAAAAAGTGATTTTTTCTGACCTGTTGGGATTGCCCCATTTACAAAAAAGTAACATATTAGGCTCTAATTTTTTGCTTGTATTTCCAAATGTCATGAAATTTAAAGCATTTGAAAGATATTCCTTGTCCCCACCTTCTATTAAAGTTTCTACCTAAAATATACAAATCTTTAGTCACAGGTACTTGCCCAAAATTTCTATATTGGCAAAAAATGCATGTTGGTCTTTTAGGGGGTAATTAAAACTAATATTCTTAGTACTAATTCAAAACATTATGACTTTAGTAATTAGTATCACATGCACTAATAGAATAAATGAATGCATTTAGACTATATATTGTTTTGTTAATTACAGTAGTAGAAATAAGGAGGTATGGATTACAAAGAACTCTACAAAATGATGGTTCCTTCAGTCCATATGAACATTAGGACAAATTAAATACTACACGACCTAAGACCACATCACTTTTATTATGCCCATTTTATTGTAAATTGAAACTTTCAAAATTTCTGACATTCTACTTTTAACCTTTAAAGGACTAAATGTTCAAATTTTGAACATTGGATGAGTACAAGTATGTTACGAGAGCACATAATCTTTTTTTTTCCATGTAGATTCTTGTGCTAGTTTTCTTATATATATAGTATAATTTTCACAATTTTTCTTCTATAAATTTATTGTAGTTGAGGGGGTATTGATATGTCTTACCTCAAAATCTAACTTTTTTAGTTCAAAAAGAGACTTCAAAACAACTTAAATAAAGATTTTTAACCCCTAAAGTCCCAAGACCTTTTTTCTATCAAAAACCATCTCACAACTACCATTCCTATAGCAAAGAGTAAAAAACATTTTTAATGTCTTTTTGCATACCCAACTATAGGATCTTGTACTATAGAATGTGTGGAAGAAATTTCATAAACTTTGACTGTGTAGATTGCAAGATATTTGCATTTAAGTGAAGGAAACAAGTTTTTTTGCATTTTGCTCATCTACATTTGGGATTTTTGGAACCTTTTTTAACTTAAAATTTTTGCTCTATTCATTTTGAATTTCTAATTTTATATGATGAAAAATTGAGTTGAGAATCTAAGAAAAAAATTCTAAAAGAAAACACTTAGTTTTTACTCATTAAAAAGTTGTTATGCAGAAGTAGATTCAAGCTTGAAAGGAAACTAAACCATTTATGTTCTAAGATGGAATTGAAACACACTAATCTCAACAATGAGATTGTTCTAACAAAAAACTTTAACCTTCAGGAACAATTTTTTTTTGAAAATTTGAAAATTGAGTTTAGAAATGAATCCTACAAGTTATTTTTTGTTAAAAATGCTCTAATTGTCCAAAAAATAACATTATCCATGACTTTTGCATCACAAATCCAAATAGAATCAATCAAAATTTTCCATGTAGATAAAAATATAATATATATACAAAATAAATTATTAATTTTCTTTCTTTATGTTTTTTTTGAGTTTTTTTGGTGCTCGCTAAACTAAAATTTGAGCTTTTTGTGCCATAACTTTTGCTCCCATGCATCAATTGAAATAAATATTATATTTCTTGAAAGCTAATGTGTTTTTCTATCTTTACAAAAAAAATACAAAAAATACAAAAATCAAGAAAAATATTTAGATTGTAAGAGCCTACCCAAAATCCATTTTGTCCCCCAAGGAGACAATGGGACTTTGGGGGTTAAATGATCACTATCATAAGATGTTTTTTGAGTTCACAAATTGTGGGGAATTTGGGAACTTCACCACATTAGCAGTCTAACATGGTCAAAAGATTGCCACATCAGATAATATTATTTGATCATTATTTTTTTAACTATTTAATATTCTAACATCAATGCATTAGTTCATAGCAAGGAAATAATTGTAAAAAGGTCTTCTAAAGGCTTCAAATTCCCTCTAATGAAATAGAATTTCAAAGATTACTTATGTGTAAAAATTTTAAAAATTTGATCTATAATTACTTTTGGAAAGAATTATTGATTTTAGGTTTCAAATTTTGTTGAATAATATTGGTAACAATAGTGGTGAATCTAACTACATAGAAAAAATCTTTATATCATTTATAACAACTTTTGTTTGAAAGTAATTATGAAATTCCTCTTCTAAGTTGCATTTTATTATACATCTCTATGATTTGATACTTTTGTTTGGACATCATATAAGAGATGTCTATTAAGTAGGCAACGAGGATATGAATGGAAAAATGAAGGGAGGTAGCCTCACAACAATGTTAGAGCTTCCACACCAGTACTCATCAAATTTGATACATGAAAAGCTTACATCTCAAAAAATTTGTTCCCCATGCTCATCAAATGTGCCCTATAAATCATTGAGTGGAGTTTACAATAAAACTTACTAAACTTAGATTTGAAGGGGCATTGCTTGACTTGCTAAGATGGAGTGCCATGAAAGTATTTTGTTGGGCCTAAAGCACTTATCATTCAAGTTTGGCAAGTATCAAATTTTTTGAGAATTGAGAGTCTTGATGTACGTTTTTTGCATGTAAGCCTAAGATCTTGAGCCTAGGAGCCAAGAAATCTATATCATAGATATTTATAATATCAACACTTTCCATAATTATAGGGTACCCATGTTATTGGTACCTATATTGTAGGACACTTTCTATGATTATAGAAAATTGTTGTTATAAGTACCTATATTGTAGGTACCTTCCATGATTATAGAAAATTCTTGATATAGGTACCTTCCATGGTTATAGGGCACTTATGTTATAGATATGTATGTTCTAAGCTCTTTCAATGTTTGTAGGATGCCTACTTATACCTAGATTGAAGACTCATAGGCTTGCATTTTTAGGTTCATACATTAACTTGGTTGTTGATGTTCTTAAAACATTGACAAAGGTTGGCCAAACTAATTTTCATTCTTTTTTTCCACATTTGAAACAACTTTATTGCTTTTTTGAGCTAATGTTGTAATCTATAGATACTTTCCAATATTTTTAAAGAGCTAACAATTGGGTTCATCTCAACTCAAAACTAATAATAAAGTAAAGAACTCTACATTATACTTATAACCAACCCTGAAAAACACACTCAAAAGGACATTAAGGCCAAAAAAGACCTATAGGTCTCTTTTAAGATGATTGTAAAAAATTAAAAATGCACCTATTGGTTTAAAAATCAGATCATTTTGAGCAAAATATTTTGGTGATACATTGAAAAATATATCACATTTTAAAACCAAGAAAAGTTATCTCTATGCAAAATTTATTGTATCCACTTGATAAATGTCTCTATGTGCATGACCAAGAAGCACCTTTAGTTTTGATTCAATGGCTTTGGCCTTGGCACACCTATGAGGTGGTTATGAGATCAAACATCGGCATTGATGATTCTTACGATCGTAGTTCACTTAACTATGGTGAGACTGAGGTCAATTCACTTTTTTGTCATATGGAAACTAAGAATTTTTTTTTGAGGAAGGAACATGTTGGTTCCTTAGAAGGTATACCTTCTCATGGAGGCATCAAAGATGGAATCTGCCATCTAGGTCTATGAGGTTTAGATAGTTGAGCCATTCCCAACAAATGCTTTATTCATATTGATCTTTGATATTTGAGTTAATTTTTTTCTTCTACATGCACAAATTTCTTCATATTAAGTTTTTGGCATGTACAAAGTACGTAAGGTAGTTGTGCTATTTCTAAGGGAAAGCCCCCACACAAATGAGTTTAAATTTTGGAGTAACCATAAGAAGAATAACCTTAGAAAGACCAGAATGAATGAAGTGTTGGCTCAACTATTTAAGCCTTGTAGATTTAAATGGTAAATTCCATCCTTGATGCTTCTATTAGGAGGTAGAACCTATAATAAAGAATTGACATGTTCCTTCCTTAAGAAATCCTCGCGTCTCCAAATGACAACAAAGTAGTTAATGCACCCACACACCATAGTTGGGTGAACTATAGTGAAGTATAGTGAACTATAGCACCCTATCAATGCCTAGGTTTGAACTCATGACCACCTCACCGGTGTGCCAAGTCCAAAGTCATTGAGTAAAGGCCATAGGTCATTCTTTTATATATGATGCAAATATTCTAGCAGTAGTTTAAAGACTCCCATACAATTTTATGTAATTTTTTTATAACAAACATGTGATGATGAAGAAAAAAAGTTTAATTTTGTGTTTCAAAAGATAATAATACTTTACCCTAATTCTTTGGTCAAAGAACCCAAGAACACGATTTTGGATTGAAAAATTGAGTTCAATGTGTGCAGAAATAAGAATGAGGAATGCAAAATACAAAAAAAAATTCCTTGAAGAATGAATCTTTATTCAATATAAATGAGAATTCTTCATCTAAATCTCGCTCTTGTCTCAAAGTTTCACCTATAACGGCTACCTTAATTTGGAACTTGTTCCTAATCAAGTGTCAGACAAATCATGTGTAAATAAATCAATTTTTTTTCAAATCAACAATAGAAATATCTATTTTTCATTTCAAGATACCAAGTTTTCCATTAGAGGAGGGGCATCTTTATTGGTATTCCTACTTCATATAAGTTATAGTCAAATTATAATGTCTTTGATGAGTTTCAGAATCTATAAATTTGGATATTTTTCTAATGTACTATTTTTTCACCATTTGGCTATAGCCCAAGATGTTCACTATTTTTTTGTAAAGGTATGCTTCATTTTGGGGGTCAAAATCTGAAAATAGCCAGATTATTCGTGTATAATTTTAAGACATATAATCAAATCATAGTTGATAATTTACCTAGTTTGATATAGACATCACCATGTATCAATCAAATATCACATGAGTATTGAAGAAACAAGTGTCTTCTTCACCAAAATGATAAAAAACAAAAATTGGTAGTTTGTCATTAGGGCATTTCAATCAATCCACAAAGTTGAATTTGATTGCTAGACTAGATATTTCCTCCTTACCAAAAATGATGCTAGCATGTAAACCTAAAAATGCGAGCCTATGAGCCTTGAGTTCATGTATAAGTAGGTATTCTACATTTATGAAGGTTCTTGTAACATACATACTTATAGCATAAATATCCTATAACCATGCATTGAAGGTGATTATAAGATATGTATGTATAATATAGATAGCTATAATATAGGAACCTGTAATATAAATATCCTATAACCATGAAAGGTACTTATAATATAGGTACCTATAACATAAGAGTTTAGACTACTAAGCTCATGGGCTTAAGATTCTAGCTAGCAATTGTGTCTTACACGTAACCAACCAAAGAAAGAAAGAGACAAAAATGAGGATAAAAATTCTTTTCCTATCCAGAAATAATTCTACTAGGATTTGGGGGCTTGGAAGAAGTGGCTAGGGGTAGATTACATGCCTATTGAAGGGCCGTTTCAGGTCCATCCATGTTGGGAACTAGCCATTGCTAGCAAGAATTAAAATAATAAAAAATGTTTTAAAAATAAAATTTTAGTTGAAAAATATATAATTATTAAAATGTAAAATAAAATATTTTTTTAAAAATTAATTAAATAATATTATTTGGCATGGCAATAGTTTCGCCACGTCAATCTATTGATTTGATACAATTCCCATGTTTCCAATAGTCTAGGAACTCACAGCCTTTTACAACCCCAAAATCTCATCTAATGATCATAATACTCTTTGAGACATTGTTACTAGTGGGTTAAGTTTCAATAAGGATATCCAAAAAGTTGTCTCTTCTACAATTTCAATCCACATTGGTGTATCAAACAAGTTTATCTTTTAATTATAATAAAGTATGACTTCACCAAACGTGGTTTCAATTGTCTACATTTATAATGTATCAAGAAAAAAAATCATTACAATCAAAGATTTTAAATATTTTAAATTAAGTTTTTAGTCAAAAAAATAAGTTGTATATTATTTACCTAAAATCCTCAAAATGAAGCATTTGGATTATCAAACAATTTCATTTTAATATCATCTTTGGATATGAATTACATTTAATTGTGCATTATAAAATGATCCGTTTTATCAATAAAAAAACTAATAAATTATACACTATAATGCCTACAAATGTCAAAATTAAGCAGTTTATATCAACAAGTTCAATAGTTCCAAAGATAAGAAAAATCCAAAAAAAATTCATTAAAAATATGCATCTTGATCTCATTTATATGAAGGATTTTATTTTATTTTATAATTTTTTTAATTGATCAAAATAAACAAAATAGGCAAACTTTGGAGGTTTTAACCAAAAATCATTTAATTAGTATGTCCAAAAAGTGATATCCTTATCAAATTTAAATAATTTGCATTCATATATGTAATCAAAGACCTTGAGTTATTAAAAAGATATTTATAATATTATTTTTTAACAAGGTCTTTTTTCTCCCTTTGAATGCGATTTTTTGATGACATCATCATAATACTCTTTGACATCATAATACTAACAGAAAAGTGATCTTGGGGCACTAATAAAAAGTGTTAAAACGTGGTGCCCTAGGTCCAAATTGGCACCAAGGTTGAGCCAATATGGATCTTAGGCATTGGTAGCTTTGAAGACCATCCTTCTACTAGTGTGTGCAATCTCATCCAAATTTCATTAGTTATTGTATACTCTTGCAAATTAAACAAAAATGCCTCAAATATCTTGGCAAAGAGTATCGCTCCACTAGTACAAATCTATCATGGGCCTAAATGATTTTTTTGTTGCATTTGTGTTAGAGCTACCACGAATTGTATTAAAATATATATAAAATGAATACAAATCATTTAAGTCCACATGGATTTCTACTAGTGCTCTCTCCCAACAATCCTAAGTAGGTTGGGTTTTGCAATGCTACAAAGGTTGTGAAATATTAAATTAGGAGGTATGACAAGCATCCTAGAATGCAAGTAGGTTAGACAACCATCTAATTTTATTTGTAAAATCCATGACTTATATAATTTCATCCATAGTATCACCTAATATTAATAAATTTAATTTAAAACATCAAAGATATTAAATTTGTCCATATTTTTGCGATTTCATTGATCTTACTAGCTCTAGACTAAAGGCAAAGAGACTTTGCTTGAAATTGCATAAAGTTAACACTTTGAACAAGAAGAATTGCAAAATAAAATTTTATGCATTTAGAAGAGCTTCTAACTATAGGATCTCATTTTTAACTTGTGTTGCAATGACATATAAAGAATTTAGGTCTTTAAGGCATTGCATGAGTGAATCCATGCATGCCAAGAAAACAATTTTTTTCTACTTCACTTAAAGTGACTAAATCAAACTAAATCCGTTTTGGAATTAAAAGAGCTTCAAGGATTAATTCCTAAAAGATTAGAGCATAGTTTAGCATATATTGTCAAAACTCCCACTTTTTAAGTCAACAAAAAATAATTACAAATAATAAATTAAAAAAAAGTTCAACTATACAAAATTTTACCAAACTACATTGGAATTAGGTGGAATTTTTATAGAAAATTTGACTGTGTAGATTGAAAGATTATAGCATTTAAAATTAGAAGATTTTTCTCCAACCTTGATCAAGAACATTAGAAAACTTTTGCTTCTCCTAGAGATGAGATTTTTGTAGTATATATGTTTTTTTAATAGTTGCATCTTTTATTAAATGATTTACATACCCACCAAATTTTAGAAGTAGATGTGGAGTTTAGCAAAATATTCTCAAATTGCCCAAACTATTGGATTTTTATGGATAATATAATTTTTCCTTTGGACACAAAATGAACTAGAGAAAAAACATTCCTATTAAGGTAGTATTGTCTACACCTTGTATCAAATTTTTGGAAAGATTTATTCAAAATTGACTTTGTATGAACCTATCCAAACCTCCAAATGGAATTAAAAGACTAAATCAACCTTAGCCTCCAACAAACAAAACTACAACTCAATATAAATGGAATTTTTTATTTTTTATTTGAAAATTTCACAAAACATATGAACAAGTTTTTTCTTTAAGGCCCAACAATTTTCACAACTTTTGACTTCATGGTTAAAACATTATTGTATGATGTGTAGTTTTTTTTCTAGATTGGATAATCCGGGCTCATTAAAAAAATCAACTTTTTCAAAAACAATAAATTGAAATGAGTTTTATAAGATTTATATGTATGAAAAAAGCTTTGAAACAATTTTTTTATTAATGAAATGAAAGTTATCAAGAGTTTTAGTTTGCAGGTAGTTATAGATTTTAATTCTAAAATAAACTTTGAAGTCCTTTGTTTAACTCAATTTTCCATATTTTTGAAAAAAATAAAATTATAGAATGTAGATTGTTTATTACAACATTACAACCAATGGGATTGGCATTTTTCAATTCCATAACTAAATTCATGACAATTTAGTATTTTAAATCATTCTTTACTTCTTTCTACTTACTATTTTTTTCCTATATGTTGTACAATTCCAAATGATCTAAAAATTTTCAAGCATGTAGTCAACTTGTCTTGAAGAATGAATTCAAAAAAACACCACCAATGTAGATATTTTTCATACAAATGTGACCTTGTGAAGTGTAGCTACCATGTTTTTTGCAAGGCCAAAAACGGATTGTTGTGAATTTAAAAGCTTGTATCTTACAATCCACATTACAAAAATTTCTAAATTTTTTTCCACATCATCTCAAACCAACATACTACAAGAGCCTATGGTTACATGTGTCCAAAAATGTTTAAAAAAAAATAGTACTTGTATTAGAAATGACAATTTTAGAGTGTTTTTGGTGAAAGTATAGTCAGGAAACTTAAGGGATTTCCTGACTATAATGTCATAGTAGTCTAAAAGTATTTGATGGATGATAGAGAATCATTCTATAGAAAACAAAAGTACAAATGTTCATCCTTGGAATATTGTATGAAAAAGGGAGATCTTGTATAATAGTTTGACCTTTGATGCATAGTATTCTTGTTTTTTTTAAGCAAATGATTCATACAAAAAGATGATTTTCACATTGATTAGCTTGGTATTTCTAAGGTTAAGAGATTAAAGAATGAAAAAATGAAACAAAAGACATTGTTCCTTCATCACTACTAGTATACCTTGTACCATGCCACAACCGAAATGTATGTAAAAGTAATTTCCTAATTTTTTTCACAAAATCTTTGATATTCAATCATTTTTACACCATAGGTCCAAACACCACGAAACAAAGCCCATGCACCCCTCCTCGTTGAAGACTTTCCAACCATACAAAGAATGAGACCGAGGACAAGGTCTAAGAGATCTCACTCTAACAAAAACAAAACAACACAACCAACCTAAGGTATAGATTCTAGTTTCCTTGTTCCATATTTCTAGTGGTGTAGGGACAAAGGATGTAAAGGTAGATAGCCCCCAAATCAGGTAAGAATTTATAGCGAAAATTCGTCAAGGAAAATTCTCTGGGGCCGGGCCGGGCCGGCAGCAATTCAGTCGTGACCCAGCATGCCGCACTATATAGTCGTCCCTCCGCCGCGCTTTCTCAACGCAGCAGTGTGCATCTCATTCTCACGTCCTACGTTTTCTTCTCGTGCTGCCGTCTTTCCCGAGCGCTTCCCCTAGCCTCCCCTTCTACACCATCCTCTAGCTCTCTTCAATTCTTTCACTCCCTAATCCATCAGCTTCACGATGTATTCTTCTGTTATCAATCTCCCTTCTCATCGATCATGTGGGCTTTTCAGGCAGGGCCCTTGCAAAGGCGCGCAACTTCTCGATCCCTAGCTTCCAATCTGTGTAGGTACTGATGCCGCATGCACAAGGTCGGAGATCGTCCTTGTTTCTCTCACAGATTATCAGAAAATTTCCAGAACTAGCTAGGAACGGAGGGATCAGGCTACCAGGAACGGAAATTAGTGTCTGAAATATGTCTTTAATTTTTTCCCTGTGGCCAACACTGTGTAAACCGGAATTGCTACCAGAGATTAATATTGTGCGCTCGTTTTGATCAGTATAGACAAGCATAATTTTTACTTGGTTATGTATTTCCACCCGTTCAGCGAGGTAATTACGATGTGCATACATACAAGGGCTGACAGAGCTAGGGCGGAATACTATCGAAGTATGTAGAAAGGCAGACGGAGTAGTCTTTCGTGGAGAAGGTAGTAGCTGTCTCTCTAGCTAGGTGGCTCTGGAAGCAGAAGATTGTACAGAGCTCTTAGTACCTCCACCCACATGCGATGGTTTTTTCTGGACTGGACCGGACCGGACGGTGCTGCCTGCCTCGCCTCGGGGAGGATGCGAACCGTGCGAGATTTGTTTTTAAGGCGATTGTTTCTAGAGATTGTCCACTTGTGGGAGGCGATGGCAGCGCATCATTAGAGCTAGCTAGGGTCTGACCCCGCTTTGGCAGGATCCGTTTGGTTCTGGGTATGACGGTCCTAGCTACATACATACTGGGGCTTGGCGAGGGAAAGGAAGTTGTTGGTAGATTAGTGGCGGTGATTATGTATCGTGCAGATGGTCACACATAAGGCCCGATTGCTTAGGAACCCCTCTAGTCCCCTTAAACTTTCGATCTGAATTAGTCGATCTTCTTGCGATCCAGGTCTTGCAATTGAATTCGTTTATTGCATCTGAGCTTGCTACCGGTAGTTCTCCTACGTTACTTGGGATTGAAGTCGTGTTTGGAAAGGAAGCCTTCTATTTCAGAGATTGTGTGATCGACTGATTTTCGGAAGGGAATGTTGTTGTGGAATGCGAGTGATGCATGGAATTCACCGTCGAAAAATATGGAACTTGGTTGCGGGGAATGACGAATGGAACGATGCTGTGCATGTATACATGCATGAGGATTGAATTCCAGTGGCAGCTTCGGACCAGGCTTCATTCCCCTGAACCAATCGCCATGATGATACGTACGGCACCCGGCATCCGTGGATTGTCGATCGGCTTATGAAATAATTCTATTCTGGGGTTGAAAACTGCAAGTATCTATCATCATGCCCTTGGAGTGTGCAACTGTGGAGCTGGGAGCTATTTCGAGTAACATGTGGCTTTGTTTCGGGGAATGACGCATGGAACGAAACTGTTTGGTTGCACAGTTGTAATGTTACAATTTGTAGTATGCAAGCACTTCCGGACCAGGCTTCATTCCCCTGAACGAAGTCACGTGATCTCACTAGAAATACATGAAGTTGTAGCATCCGGAATCGGAAGAACAAGACGTGCGACCAGATGTGACTTTGCCGTGAGGAATGATGTGTGGCCCGAAGCTCCGATTGAAGGAAGCTCCGGACCAGGTTTCATTCCCCTCGACACAGTCGCAAGCTTGCTTCTGCACCAAACCAGCGCTGCAATAATACATGTACGATGCCTTAATTGTTTCTCAACATGAAGTTACTCTGAACCTGACCAGGATTGCATGGAGATACAGGTGATACTCGGATCGGAGTTGCCGTACCTTGTAACAATTTAATCACCTGGCTTAATTTCTTCCGGCTCATTAGTGATTTATTGGTGTGACGGACCTTCCGAGCGAGACTATTCATAGGATGCTATAAAAGCCCGCCCTTCTGAGTGGAAGTCGTGAATTTGTCTAGTTTATGGCTATTCAGAGTTGAAACTGTTTTGGCGGAGGTTAACTATTGAAGCCAGGTGTAATAGTGTCATACAGGTTGTAAACAGCTATGGCTGTTTAGACATCGACTGTCTCGTGGTAAGTGTAGTAGTTCCTCAGTCACTGTAAGTTGATTTCCGCAGTGTGGCGTCATGTACTGCGTCACTTGATTAGTTAGCCGCTGCTGTTTTGCCTGTCAATATATTTTCGTCTTGTGCAGAGTAAATGGTTGTTGTGATTCGATTGATCTTATCTTTGTCGCATGCATGCCTGATTTCTGTGAACTCAGTGAACAGGAAGACCCAGTTTAAGTACCCGAGAGCACCAAGATTGAATCCGACTGATCTCTGAAGGAACAGACGAGGAGAGTTTGTGAGAGAACCTGCCCTTGTCATTTCTGATGGATGAATACGACAGCTCATCAGTTGCTGTAATTTGCTTCGACCTCAACATTGCTTCATGCAATGCTTGTACAATGCATTCGTAGATATTTGTATTGATGTGGTCTCTAATGAGCCTGTCGATCGCTGACAGCGTTCGTCAGCTGAGCAATGCGAGACACTGAACACTGTTTCGTAACTTTGTTTTGCGGTGGAGAAGTCCAACGTCTTACGGTGAAGAAGTATTTAGTTCTTCTGTAATACTGGAAAGTTGTCCTGTACAGGTATTACTGGGCCGTAGAAGAATGCTGTACGCTTCAGCGGAGGCGGAGGCTACATGCACTTACCGGGCCGTAGAAGAATGCTGTACGCTTCAGCGGAGGCGGAGGCTTCATGCACTTCAGTGCAGATGTTTGTCACCTTGCTTTTAGATATTAGTCATGTGATTAGTAATGATTACGCATGTGGTCCCATGAAATGAGGTACTGGTGAACTACCTTCGAAGCCTGATGGAGATCAGCTTTTCAGCTTCCATGGCCGTCAGTGTTATCTGTCGCTCAGTCCTCGATTATTGGTCTGGATTCGCATGGGGATTGCTATAAGAGGTGTAGCACTTCTGGCCGGGAAGAGAACCAAAAAATAAACTAAAACCTTGCCTCGGTGGAGTTCATGATTATCCCTGCTTGCTCTCAGAGTTTCAGTTCATTAGAGCAACAGGACATATTTCACTCCCGACCTCTTTTCACTATGCGTGGCATAGTTATTACCGCTGTTCTCAATTGTGACGAAATCTAGCTGAATTTCTGATAATCATTTTATTGTAGCATCCCCCAAAATCCGATATGATTTTTTAGAATATTTAACAATGTAAAAAGTAGAGTTACGTTAGCCCCTTTGTTTGAAGGAGTGTCTGTTGTGCAATCAATCTTATCTTGATTATGTTCAACGAAAATAACTGCGGTTCGGTCATCAAAATTAGTGCACAATCATATCAGCCTGCTTTGATTGCCAAGTGCTACTCATAAGTGAAGGTGGGGTTACCGCACAGGATATTTGCTTCATTCAATTAATAAGCCGACTGCAACATAATCCGACATGATTCATAACATTAATATGCAAGCCAAGACGTCCGCCACAGTAGCAGCGAAAGGCGGCATAGTAGTCTGGTCTTTCCGTTTGAAATAAAACCCTTAAAGAGTTCCGCAAATAGAGACTTCATGAAAGGCAACGAATCTGCATGGCTTAACTCGAGGAGGATGAGACCTACCACCGGGGTCGCCAACCGAAACCGAGATGCATTCTTCGTTATGGAAAGATGCATTCTTCGTTCACAAAACGCAGTCTTGAAAGCATAGGGGTGTCGAGTAATAAAACCCTGCTACACAGATTTGTCTTGCACGCATCATTTTAAGAGCAGGATGTTTGAAAATGCACTCGTACAGTGATCTATTGCATAGCATACTACACGTATAAAATAAAAGTTTCACGTCATTCTACTGACAGATGTAATGATGTTGAACTTTTTCCGGCTTCGTTACACTCGAGCTTTAACTTTCATTGAAGCCAGCCACCCTGCGACTTAGTCGACATGCTGATGACCGTTGAGTGATGCTGCTGTAGAAAGGCGTAAAGTTTCTCAGCCCCCACCGCATGCTGTGCGTATCTCTCTCATTACCAGGAATAGGATCTTCCTGAAGCTTCCAACGATCTTCGAAAAGAAGGTTTATGTGGGGTGCCTGTGCCAGGACATGAGAAGCACTGGGCATCATTGCACTGCATATTCTGAGAATAAGAACTAGGCTACAGTAGTATCAATTGGTGGTCCTGTTTCGTATAAAAGTTGCATTTATTGTTTTTCGACTTGCACTTAATTATCGCTATCATCAGAAGTTGTTGTTCCTGACCTTTGTCAAGGTTCTGATCTCCACACAGAAGCTAAAAATACTGTACTGGCGCATTGATTTCCTGACATCAAAAGGCGCCTGCGGTAACTGCTTACTGCTGCTGCTATGAAGCGGGTCTGGGGAGGCGTGGAGGTCTATGTTCACCTAAAACCGACCAAATACACAGATGAGAGCAGAATTTTCATATCTAACTGCCTTCCTTACACATGTTTAACCCCTGATCGCCCAAACTGCGTGTTTTTTTTTGTTTTGGGGGGCAACATAGCGATTTGGGGCAACTCACTATGAATGGAATTTTTATTTTTCTTCTTTGAAATTTGCAGACAACATGTGCTTAAGGAGTAGCTTCAAGGCCCAAAAGTTTTCATAACTTTCAACTACATGGCTAAAAAGCTATTGTATGATATGTAGTTTTAGCATTTGGCATGCAACATGGGTAGCCTCAACAACCCCAAAAAAATTCTTTAAAAATAACATTTGTAAGAAACAAAATTTTGAAATTGGCTTTCTAGATTTTTATATATGTAGAAAGCTTTTGAAACATTCCATTTTGATTAATGAGATGAAAGTTATGAGGAGTTTTAGTTTGTGGGCAATTATAGAATGTACACTTTAAAATAAACTTTGAAGTCCTTTATTTATTTCAATTTTCAATATTTTTTGAAAAAAATAAAATCACAAGAAGTAGATTGTTTATTACACATTACAACCATTAGAATTGACATTTTTAAATTTCATAACTAAATTCGTAACAATATTGTATTTCGAATCATTCGCTTCTTACTATATTTTTCCTATATATTAAACAATTTCAAATTATTTGATATTTTTTCAAGCATGTAAGCAACTTGCCTTGAAGAATGAATTGAAAGAAGCACCACCATTTTACACATTTTTTTCATACAAATGTGACTTTGTGAAGTGCAGCGGCTCTATTTTTTACAAGGCAAATTTTTTTTTGTCACTTCAAATCATGGTTGTCATATTGGACAAGTTACTATTCATTTTTCGTCTTGTAGGACGAGTTACTATTCATCAAATGTACTTGAGAGGTACATTTGATGAATAGTAACTCGTCCTACGAGACAAGAAATGAATAGTAACTTGTCCAGTATGACAACCATGCTTCAAATGCTAATATCTTGCAATTTATAGGGGCGAAATTTCTAAATTTTTTCTACATCTTCTCAAACCAACATATTACAAAATCCTATGATTACATGTGTCCAAAAATGTTCTTCTTTTCTTAAATTTGGCACTTTAGGAGTGGTAGTTTTGGAGTATATTTGTTGAAAATATAGTCAAAAACATTTAGGGTTTAATCCTTTAAAACCTAAATCCTTTCTTGATTATTAATATACTTTTTCTAATTTTTTTGTATGAGTATATGAGATACTTCAATAAATATCAAATTGTATCAAATTGGTCATAATATACAAATATGTGTTTTAATAGAAGTACAATTGATTTGGATGAATGACAACATAATTGCATGACACATTGACATGAATCATCTATTCATCATCAAAATATGGACTTTGGAGTGTGATGAGGGGAACTTTACAATGAATCATCTATTCATCATCAAGATATGTCCTTTGGAGTACTATGAGGGGAACTTGTTAAGTTGACATTACATTAATTAACAAAAATAAAACACTCAAAATGTCTATTTCTATTGCAAAGAATTAAAAACTTTAAAAATTATTTTATTTTACATATCTAAGTGTAGGATCTTGCACTAGATTAGTAGAAGAAAATGTGAAACAAATTTCAAACCTTTGAGCATATAGATAATAAGATATTTTGCCTTTAAATTGAAGAAAAATATTTTTTTTCTTGAACCTCATGTGATTAGATTATAAGATTTTGAATCTTCTTAGTTAGCTTAACCCCTAAAGGACAAGCATGCATTTTTTTTGGCAATATAGCAATTTTGAACACATACATGTGATTAGAGATTTCCATATTTTTGGACCAAATTTTAATACAAGGTAGAGACAAGGAATATCTCTCATAGACACTGGATTTCATGACATTTGGAAATACAAGTCAAAAGTTATGGCCTAATATGTTATTTGTTTTGTAAATATATATACATAGAAAGCTTTGAATCATTCCAATTTAATCAATGAATCAAAAGTTATGAGAATTTTTTTATTTGGGTGTAGTTATGGATTCTCTTTTCTAAAATAAACTTTGAAGTCCTTTATCTTATTCAATTTTCAATATTTTCAATAAAAAATTCTTGACAATTTAGTATTTTGAATCATTATCTACTATTGTCTACTTATTATTATTTTTCCTATATGTTGTACAATTCCAAATGATTTGAAGTTTTTCAAGCATGTGACCAGCTTGCTAGGAAAAAGAATCCAAAGAAGCACCACCATTTTGCCCTTTTTTCATAGAAAAGTGAACTTGTGAAGTGCAACTACCCTGTTTTTTGCAAGGCCAAAAAAATGATTTCATTGAATTTGAATGCTTTATCTTGCAATCCACACGGTGAATTTTTTTGAAATTTTTACTATATGTTCTCAAATCAGCATACTACAATATCCTATGATAACATGTATTGAGTTATTTTTTTCATAAATTTGGTACTTGTACTAAAAATGGTAGTTTTCAAGTGTTTTCGGTGAAAATATAGTCATGGAACTTTAAGGGTTAAAATATATTGAGTATGTATTTTGAGTATGTAATTTTTTTATAATGAAGGACTGAATTGAAAGTCGGGAGGGGGGGAATTCAAAAGCAACTATTTGATTTTCATTCTTTAAAAAATTGTGAAGTAGGAATAGAAACTAGATAGAAAGAAAAAATAAATCATTAAGAACTCTAAGATGGAATTGAAACATACTAATCTCAATAGTGAGAATGTTTTAGTAAGCATACTAAACACAGTTAAACTTTATCTTTTTGAAAATTAAAAAAATAGAGTTAAAAATTAATCCAATGCATTATTTTGTCAATATGAAGCTATGATTGTTTGAAAACAAGAAGCTCCATAGCTTTTACATCACTAATCCAAATCAATGCTTGAAAAATATTTGGAGCTCTTCCATTTTATTTCCTCCTTTCATGGAAATGGATTGATTTTCCTTCAATGGTCATTGCTTCAATAGTTGTATCTCTATGATATCAACTTCTCACTGATCAATTTCCTCTAAATTGAAGTTGGCACCAATTAAATTGTTAAATTTCTCCAGAATAATGTTTAAAAAAATTCAAAATTCAAATTCTCATTAACCCTTAAAAGTCCCATATTCCCATTGTGCAAACAAAATGGATTTCGAGCAGGCTCCTATGGTCTCAATATTTGTTGTGATTTACTAAATCTTTTAGTAAAAATAGGAAAACACATTAGCTTTCTAAAAATATGATTTTTATATCAATCGGAGCCCAAATGCAAAAATTATGAAACAAAAAGCCCCTTTTCTTGTTCGGTGGAGAAAAAAACCTTGAGTTCAAGAAAAATGAAAGTAAAAAAATTTAAAAAAAATTTCTCTATATATTATGTTTTGTGTACATGGCAAGCTTTGATTCATTCCATTTGGATTTGTTATGAGAAAGTTATGGACAATCTTATTTATTGGGCAATTAGAGAATCTTCTTGAAAAAATAACTTGCAGAATTCATTTTTGACGTCAATTTTTACAATTTAAAAAAAAATCACAAGGTTAAGATTTTTTGCCAGAACAATCTCACCATTGCTATTAGTGTATTCAATTCCATTTTAAAGTTATTAGCAATTTAGATTTTTCTTCAATCTTGAACCTACTTCTATTTAACAATTTTTTGATGAATGAAAATTAAGTGTTTTTTTTTATTTTTAAATTCTTAGAATCTGAACTCAATTCATCATATAAATTTATAAATTCAAAATCACTAGAGCCAAAATTATAAGTTATGAATTTTTGAAGCCAAATAATGTAGTTGAGCAAGGTGCAAAAAAATTGGTTTCTTTTACTTTAAATACAAATATCTTGCAATCTATGCAATCAAAATTTGTCAAATATATGTCACACATTCTCATACTAGTCTAGTAAAATATCCTATAGTTAGATATGCAAAAAAATCCTTTTTAAAAAAACTTTTTGCTCATTGCTATAGAAATGATAGTTTTGAATGTTTTTTGATGAAAACGATTCCTTGGGACTTTAGGGGTTAATATTGCATCCTTGGTAGAAATTGAATCTAGCATGTTCTTTCAATATAGGAAAGCCAAATATCCCCTCAATTCATCCAAGATGAAATTGAGGATGGTAATGGCAAGGTTGCACAAAATAAAAAAAGTTTAGAAATCAAAGTTTTCACCTTCTTCAAATGGTTCTTCTACTATTCTTGTAAAGTACTAATGAGGATTGGTAAATAAGTGACAAAATATAATGGCATCCTTCCACAAGACAATGGCACCTACTAGTATACTATAAAAATCTTTCTTTGGTCCATCTATGGCCAATATTATGATACTATTCGGATTTATTATTGTGATGAAATTTCAAAGCTTTATCTTAATGTTATTTTGCATAGAGAAAGCGTTTTTCCATCTTACAATGCTCACACATTGATATTTAGCAATTTCAACAAGGATTAGGAGGTTAGGATACTTCAAATTTAAAGATGGTCTTTGACTATTAGAAGTTCCAATAAATCCCCAAATGTTTTGTCTATCTACTCAACGTTTTTTTGTAGTTTAAAAGCAAAAAGGTCTTCATTACAATGGAAAAAGGGTCCTTCCCTTAACTTTTTTTTGCAATGTACAATTGTAGAAGATCTACTTGTAAAACAACCCACGAAGCTTTGAATCATTCCATTTTAATTAATGAGATGAAAGTTATCAAGAATTTTAGTTTGTGGGCAACTATGGAATATTTATTCTAAAATAAACTTTGAAGTCCTTTATTTTAATTGAGTTTTCAATACTTTGAAAAAAATAAATCATGGAATGTAGATTGTTTATCACAGCATTACAACCATTGGGATTGATATTTTTCAATTCCATAACTAAATTCTTAACAATTTAATATTCTAAATAATTTTCTACGTTTTTCTACCTACTATTTTTTTCAAGCAAGAATACAAAATATTTCTCTTAAAATTATTTATATATATTTCCAACTTATTTCTTTAATATATCAATGAGAGTTGCAAGTTGTAGGATTTATACATTTTGGAGTAAGAAGTTTGAAAGATGAAATCTAACCATATGGAAAGAGTTGAAAATATTTCTTTATGAAGTCCAAGCATCATGATCTTGCAATTGATAGGGTTTCTCATTCCGAAATTTTAGGATGGTATACTCTAACAAGTTAATCAAGCACCATAAGGTTGGATTTGTTCAAAAATAAATATAGATGGAGATTTTAGCCTTGCTTTGAAGACAAGTATTTTGAAGTAGTTTTGGACAATTAAACATGAAAGAATTTTAGACATTAACCCCTAAAGGACTGGGTGTTCAAATTTTGAACAATGGATGAATCCAAACACATCCCAAGCACATAGAAATGCATTTTCTCATCCATAATTTTTTTTAAAGATTTGTATATTAGTTCTTTAACATTTATACAATATAGATTCTAAAGACTTTGTTTTGCAAATTATATTCTTTTAGTCAATAAGTATTGGTGCAGTGACTTCCAAAAGTAGTTGACCACCATATAAATTGTTCTCATAAATTGAAAAATTCAAACTATGAAGTGAAATTTGGACATGTTGTACAAAGGAGGCTCTACTATAATGTGCAATTTTACTTAAAAAGACTATATTTAGACCTATTATTATTTGAATGAAATTTCTATGTAAAACTAAACATTTTGTAAAAAATGAAAAGTCTCATTTCTTTTTATAGGAAGAATATACATCTTGACTAAAATTTCATGTTACAAGTTTCATGAATTTTGAATTTATATTGATTGAAATTTGGCCTTAAATTTTTTATTTTTTTACTTTTTCAATCTATAAATTGAATAGAAATAAAATAAAAACTCAAAGTAACATCAAACATCTATATATATCAAAAATATTCTTTTTACAATTTATAGAGTGAAAAATAAAATAGTCAAAATTTTAAGGTCAAATTTCAATCAATAAAAATCCAAAATTTTTGAAATTTGTAGCATTAAATTTTAGTCAAGACGTACATTCTTCCTATTAAAAAAATGTGAAATTTTTATTTTTTACAAAAAAATTATTTTTACATAGAAATTTCATTCAAATAATAATAGGTCTAAATATAGTTCCTTTTAAGTGAAATTGCACATTATGGTCGAGTCTCCTTTGTGCAACATGTCCAAATTTCACTTCATAGTTCTAATTTTCTCAATTTTCTCAATTTAGTTCCAAAAGTAGTTGACCATCATATAAATCACTAACAAGGTTCCCAACTAACAACATTGCCAGAATTTGGCTGGGAGATCTTTACACTAGTAGAAAATTACGTCCAAATCAACAAAAAATCAACAAAAACTTGTTGATTTTGGTACTACAATAATTGTTTTTATTGTTTTTTTTGTTGATTTGGACACTAGTTAACAAAATAGTTAACAAATTTTTGTTGATTTCAGCACAAGTTAACAAAATGGTTTAACAAATTTTTGTTCATTTGAATAGTGCAAGTGTGCAACAACCAAATCAACAAATTTTTATTGAATGTTTTAGGATTGTTTTAGGAATGTTTTTGGATTGTTTTTGGATTGTTAGTGATTTATATGATGGTCAACTACTTTTGGGAGTCACTATAGGTTTGGCTTCAAAAAAAAACTTCTTGAATTCCAAATTGAATGGTCCTTCAAACATGGCTTGAATACAACATAAAATAAAATTTTGGAAAAATACTATGATTAGAACTTAATAATTTGAATTTCAAGGAAAAAAATTCTTGAAAAAATCACAAATATTCAATCTACAATCAATTTTACAAGGAATTTCAATTTTTGGCTTCAAATTTTATTGAAAATCATTTTGTATATTAGTTGATTTAACAATATGGATATAATCTAAGGTAGTTTGTTCTAAAAGTGACCATGTTCTAAATGCGACCCCTTATTTAGAAAAGGGTGACATGTTGCTTGAAATATTTATTACTGTCAATGATGATTTAGTAGGCTTAAATGGTCGCTTTACAAGTAGACTACCTTATAAATCATATTTTACAACTACAATTTGAGAGTCATCATTATATTTTATAATACATCTTTACAACTTTAAAAATATGTACTACCCCCTTGGTCTTTAAGGGATTAAGGGATGGAAGCATCATACCATGAAGGAATATAACACAAATAAACAAAGACAAACTATAGGGAATCACATAAATAGTCATCAATGCTACCAATGAATTTTGTGGTACCTTTTCAAGTTTTTTTGAGTATAATTAAATTCACTTTGAAGGATTTGCAAGGCTTTTTTTTAATGATTTTTAAACATCAAGAGTCCCATTGTCCCTTCAAAGAATAAATAGCATTAGAAAAAAAATGGGGCCTCGAAAAAGCCACCAAAAGTAGTCCACCATTGCAAAAAATACAAATATAAAATTGTTATATAAAAATATCATTTGACGTGGTATTTGAGGTTTAAAAATTGCAATTAGATAAGGCTCTTTAGGTTAAGTTATACCACAATTAGCCTAAATTTCAACTTAGTGGACTATAAAAGAAGTCTACAAAAAATTTGCAAATCAAAATAGATTTTTTCTCCCTCATATATTATATTTTTGTCTATATGAAAATCTTTAATACACTCTATTTGAATTTGTGATGTGAAAGTTGTGGAACTTCTTGTGTTATGGGCAATTAGAAAGGCAATTAGAGCATCTTCTTGATAAAATAACTTTCATATTTAATCTCTAATATAACTAGTTTGAATTTATACAATCACAATTCAAAAAATTCATACAACAAACAATCTCAGCATTGAAATTAGTATGTTCTAATTCCATTTTAGAGCTATTGATGATTTTTTATCTCCATCTTTTAATTACATTTGTTTGAATTTTTTTTAAAGAATGACAATCATGTTTTTTGTTTTTAAATTTTTTTCCTAGACTTTCAACTCAATTTTCCATGATAGTTTTAATATATAAAATCAAAATATGTACAAAAATTTTAAGTTCAAAGTCTTATATTTTGCCATGGTAATAGAAAATCATGTTTTTTCACTTGGAAAGCATTTATCTTTCAATCTATATAGTCAAATTTCTTCTATACATTCTTATGTTGGTCAATTGTCAAATCATACACTTAAATATGCAAAAAAATGTCATTTAAATTTTTTTTGCTCTTTGCACTAAAATTGACTATTTTGAATGTTTTTTGATCCCCCAAAAGGCCTTGGGACTTCAGAGGTTAAAGCAACCAGCCAATGCATTCAATTTAGAATCCATTGCTATAAATACTATCTTGTAATATTCATTTTTTAGGCCTCAAGGGCAATTAGGTTTGTTCTATGAGCAATATAGTGGTTGAAGTAAAGAAAGGATTTGTTTTTTTCACACAAATGGTCACACTTGAATTCTTTTTTACCATAGTTGAATCTATATTTTGGATCCAATTTCCAAGCAACTACTCAAATTTATTCCACCATATCTTTGCAATAGTCACAAAAAATGTTAAATATCATCTTGGAATCTTTTTCTCTATCATGAATATACAAAAAAAATCCAAGAAACATGTAATTATCAAGCTTGCTTCCAAAACTGTTGCTTCAAAGCCACAAGATGGTTCTTTTTTTTGTAAAAGAGAGTTCACTTAAGAAGAAAAGTACATTCAAAGAACAATATAAGATAACCTTTCACAAAAATATATGTGGATTCATCAATCATTCAACCAAAGAACTTAGAATCTTTAGTAATATTTCTTTTAATGACACAAGAAATACTAAAGACCATTTGGGTATAATTTTTTTTGCCATAATAAAGTTTTTTTTGGTGATAGGAGCTTTGTAAAAAAGATCACACAAGTTTTGAAACTTGTGAAAAGGAATTTTCTTTCCTATAAAATGGACAACCCTAAATAACAATAGCATAGATTCATCTTAGCTTTGATTTGCAGCTCCAACAACCTTTTGCAAAAATATTTACCTCTGAGTTTAGTCAAAGTTTTTATATTCTATAGTTTTACTATAGTCTTATAATGCTAAAATCCTTATATTAGTTCTTATAATGCTAAAATCCTTATATTAGTGAAACCTTTAAGGACATATGCAAACTTTTCCTCTACCTTTGTTACAAATTTTACAAAAAACTTGTCTAAATCACTATTGAACTCCATTTAGTATACAAATTATATAAGGAATAATCTTTCCAATCCACATTGGTTTTTTCAATGTCATTGGGTTTCTTATTAGGAAGTGTGATGCGTGAAGAAATAAATCCATGCATGTCCACTAAGTTTCTACTAGATCTACTTTTAAAGCCAAGCATATACCTCATGTTCCTTTGTTGTTTAGCCATCAAAAAAACAAAAAAACACCAAAAAAAGAAAGTTGAGAGATTCTTTTCTAAATCTTGCAATAGCAAGCAACAATTTAGTAGGAGCAAGACAACAAAGTCTTTGACAAGTTAGCCAATTGAGCAATTCAACATCTTTCAAAAATAACAAGAAGTAAAGAACAATAAAACAACAAAACAACACAAGGTGAAGACTTTGATGGGGCAACCAATGAAACAACAATACTATGACTCAATAATGAAGGAGTGATCAAGTAAGGATCAAGAGGTGGTTATTTAGAATTGCAAAAGCCTATTGGTGGCAAGTAAGGAACCTTACCTCATCATTCTAAATCCAATATCCATACAACTATATCCTACCTCCATAGTCGATATTTTGTACACCATAGGCATGATTCTTGCCCCATTTAAGTATCAACCTCCAAATAGTATTGTATAGTAGTTGAAATCCCCCATGTTAAAAAGTGGTGGATAACCTCAAGGCCTAACAACTTCTTGACAATAGAGATTGCCATTTGAGTTGTTTCACTTTGATATTTTTTTGTGCATAGATGTCCTTGAGATTTTTGATTTTTGCCATACAAAATTAAAGACTACCTTGTCTATCATGCATACAATTAATTGTGGAAAATATTAGTGGTTGAAATTTTAGATTATAATAATTTTAGATGATCAAATTATTGGCAAAAAATATAGCATTGGGAAAGATAAATTTTAAGATGAATAATGATTTTTTAACACCCCCTCCCAAATTGGATTGGAATCTAAGGCAAATGTGATACTTTTTGAATTTGAAAAAACTCTCAAATTTGTACATGTTTTCAAATAAAAGTGAATAAAAGAACTAAAATTGACCAAATTGAATCTCTCTCTATACACACACATAAACATCAATTTTTAAAATCCATTGGTTGATATTATCAACATATCTTTTTGGAGCATCTTTCAAAAGAAATTCTGTCATTCTTTTCACTCAGATTTTCTTGAAAATTTATGCCCACTTCCCTTTTTACAAGACTAGATTTTGTAAATAAAATTTTTAATACTTTCTACATTGAAATTTTGGAAATCCAAAATATGAAAAAAAGATGCCAGATTGTTACTCTATAACTTATAAGACCTTGCTTTACAAAATATTGAGATTTGTTTCACCCTAATAAGAATTTGCCATTAAAAATTTGAAGAGGACAAATTTTGTCTTTTTAGGCCTTTAGGAGTTAAAGTATCTTCAATTTTTTGGTACAATAGTTGATTTTGAGCACTACCAATTTTCTTTCAATTTTGCATTTTTTGTTTTCAAGTTGCAACTATTTTTTTTTCCAAATTTCATTGGCAAACTTTGCACTAGTTGCTGGATTTTTCTAACCATGGATATAAATGGAATGGATAGAAGAATTTTTTGCAAACAAATATATAATATATTAAAAATAATTTTTAAATTTTTTTAGGTTTGTATGGATCTCATTTGTTTCCCAATGATCTAAAATTTGGGCTTAGAATGACATAATTTTTGCTTTTTGGCATTGATTGAAATAAAAATTATATTTATCAAAACAAAAATGTGTTCTATTATCATAACAAATAGTTCAAAAAATCACATCAAAAGTTGAGATCATAGAAACATACCCAAACCTTTATTTGTCCTTTAAGGGGACAATAGAACTTTAGGAATCAAACAAGATATTAGTAAAACATGAAGGGCCCTGTCCAAATTTTTTATTGTTTAATGTATTTCAACATTTTAAAAAAAATTATTTTTTTTGAAATTTTAATACATGTATTATTTCACACGTATAAGAATATTAGTATATAATCTATTGAATAAACTTCTAATGTATGTTCTAAAAAATAGAGAGCTATTTTTGCATAAATATGATTTTAAGGTGAATGACAATTAATGATAATATTTGAATTTAACAACTCAAAATTATAGTTGGTATAGACTAGTAGATTGTAGATTCTTAAGGCTTGGGCATATCTACATCATAATATCCAACAATAAAGGTTGAACACATAGAAACTTTTTAGAAAGAATCCTATACATCAAATCCAAAGAATGAAAAATATCTAAAATGTCACAATGTAAATGTGTAAAAATACTAAAAGCAACAATTGCTATAGCTAATTTTGCATGTCTAAGCAATAGAGGCCCTTTTGAAAGATAGGTCCTAATAAAGGTAATCTTTGCACTTGGTTTCAGAAGTGATGTAGTAAAGAAATTTTAGTCCAAAGATGTATCTAAAAACACAAATTCATTCTTGTAACTTTTGCTAATAATACAATTAACACCAAGTGTGAACATATTTTTAATTAAAGTGATAGAGGAGAAGTTAAATTTGACTCAATTTAGTCTATATCTGTAGTTTTTAATTCTTCTATTATTAATTTTTTTTTTCAAATCTTCAATAATATATTTTTTGATATTTCATTGTAATGGAAAATTTTCAAGTTCCAAATAGTATAATTGGAACTATAGCCTTGTCAATCTTTGCTTGCTTCCTACCTAATTGAATCTAAATTGGTCCTTCAAATCTAAAAGCAAGAAATGAAGGTGAAATTAGAAACTACAAAACATCCATTTTTACTTTACCAAACATGCATTATTACTTTAGAAAACTTTTGAAAATGAGATAATTAGTTAAAGATACTTATTGTCAATCTTTATATAAAATATTGAGAAATATACATTCTCATGAATAATACTTCGGGATGCAATCTTGTGTAAAAGTGAATAATCATTTGTTGAAATAATGTATAAATTTTACAAAATCCATTCAAAAGACTCACAATCATCCTATTCAAAACAATACAAAATTTAAGCAATAATTTGAGATAAATATCTTTGACCTCTACACTTTTTTCATTGACCATGTATTATTTAGAAATCTCTAATGCTTTCTTTGGATGATGCCAATTTATTTGGCAATAATAAAAAATAATCAATCATCAAGAACATCAAGACATGTTTGATCATCCTAATCACAATTTTCACCTCATTAGACTTTATCATAAAGTATGTGCAAGGGAGGACCAAGAGTTGGAGTCTGTGAAAATCACAGGACCAAACTCAAGTGTGATGTTTGTTTTGTTCTATTCTTAGTTAAATCTTCCTTTGACAATAGTTCTCACACATCAAACAAATTTTACACTTAACTTTATTGGATAGCAAAAGAAAGTCACAATTATAAAATAAAATAATTGATGTGAAAATTAGAAAACATCTTGTTTCCCAAACAACCATACTGTCTTCTTGAAAAATAACATATTAGATTTGTTTTAGAATTCAACGTATACATTAGAAGACATTTGAGGCCTCTAGAAGATTGTTTTAGGCCCGTTCTCAATTCTATTCCTGCATCAATAAAAGAATGCCGCTGGTGGTTAGAAAATTTTAAAAATTAAAACAAAAAAAATAAAATTTCTAAAATGCAAAAAAAGTTGAAAAAAATCTTTTTTTTTTCCAAAAATGATGTGGCACAATCTCAACCATATCAGACTACGCAGCTGGCAGCGTTCCCAAGCAATCGAGACAGTTTTCAAAACCCAAGAACTTGTAGTCTTCTAGAGGCCTCAAATTTCATCTAATGCAATTGTAATTAAAAAAGGACCTACAAGGTTTAATTCATTTCCTCATAACAATCTCACCATTGGAAACCATTGAAACTAGTATGTTTCAATTTCATCTTAGAACTATTAACAAAGAGTTTGGTTCTGAATTTGGTATTGAGTTTGGGTGCTCCGAGGAATTTGATTCTAAATTTGGTAGAATTTGGATGCTCCAGGGAGTTTGGTGTTGAATTTAGGAGCTCCAAGGAATTTGGTCCTGAATTTGGATGCTCCAAGAAGATTGGTCCTAAGTTTGGATGCTCCAAGGAATTTGGTGTTGAGTTTGGGTGCTCTAGGGAGTTTGGTGTTGAATTTGGGTGCTCCAAGAAGTTTGGTGGTGAATTTGGATGCTCCAAGAAGTTTGGTGGTGAATTTGGGTGCCCCAAGGAGTTTGGTCCTGAGTTTGGTCCTGTGTTCAGAGAGTTTAGTCCTGTATTTTTCCCAAGCTCCACGTACTGGTCCTGCCTTGCTCACACTTTACAATTACCTCATACTTTATGTTAAATTTTTTAAAATTAAACTCTGCGGAGCAGTCTCAAACTCTCATGACCCTTTGCATACTCTCCCTGTGATTCATAACGAGCATGTGAAGCATGTATAAAGAAGAATGTAGCTTCGAGGCTGTTCGTGACATCATAGTATCCGAGAAAGTCAGTCCGTTTCACTGAAGCAACGGCAGTGCCATAAAATGAATCATGAAACAGGGCAACTCGAGGTTCATATTGACAATTCAGTGAAGTGATTGGAATACACGAAGCTTGCGAGGAAATTGATTTGTCATATCCATACACTTCAAGAGTATGGACATGTTACAAAAATAGGTTTACAAACATATGGCAACAGTTGTCAAGGAACCTCTTGACCTTAAAAGCTGTAAAAAATTCTCCTGCTGACAAAAGTCTTAAGAAATCATGAAGGTTAACAACGCAACCTTTCGGTGATACCTGAGAAGTTTGTCAGATCACAGAGTTTCATTAAGTACATGCCCGAAATTCAAAACTGGTCTGACCGGTGCTACTGTAGAAGACCCTGGAGGCCAAGCGGTTGGCTCTTACGCCAAAGCGAAAAGTGGGCTCTCGACGTAGGTCGGGGTGTGTCAGGCCTGAACGTAGGTGTTGTCCATTTGGAACTGGAAATGATCGTTCCAGGCGTGCTGAGTCCATCATATAAATTTTCTTGAAGACGACTAATGGATGACCGTCCGATGGGTGTGCTACCAACATAAACGAAGCGGTTGGAGTAGGGATTCAGCAAGCTGTTACTGAAATTGACTGCAGTGTCCACCACAAGACTCTGCAGTGCCACGAAAATATAAGACAACACTAATTCAGATCGCGATCGGAACACCTGTTGATAAACTTTTTCATTTAGTTAATCCCTACTTCATCGCTGAAATACGGTGCACCCCCGTTTTGAATGGGTTGCTTACGAAGGCCACTTCGAATCATGTTAAATGACTCCAGTGGTTACGAAGGCCACTCCAAAACAATGTTACGACTGTGTTTCATCAATAATTCTTCAGCTTTCGAACGCTACTCAGAAAACCCTAATAGCAGTTCGAAAGCTGAAGAATTATCAATGAAACACATTCGTAACATTAAACCATCATTAGTTGAATACCTCTAATGTTTTAAATGCACAACATTAAGTATAAACAGATGTGAACATGCACCATGACATTTTCTGAAACCTCGTTGGAAGTTGGAGGTTAAACATTACCTCCGCCAAAGCCTTGATTTTGAGAGTCGTATCATCTGTCAAAATAGCAACTCGGCCATCTGGCATTGTTTGTTGGAATAGCGCACACTCAAGGACATAATCATGTAGAGTGGGGTGCATCATGGCACTTATACTGACATATGAGTGAAATCCTCTGCACAATGAAAACAAGAAAAGTCACCCTCAATGACTTTCTAATTTGGACATTGTGAAATCGCCAATTTAAGTAAGTTCGTTGATAGGCAAAGCTACAGCTGCGAATGCTTAACCTCGTGACGTACGCAAGACTTATAAAAATGTGACATGATTTGCGGTCCTACTTCAGTCTCACAAAAAACCTACTCCATAGTATTCATGGTTTGAACATCAAACTAAGTTATGTACCTGTAAAGGGAAGGTGATACAGGAGGAGACATGGCCACGTGCACAGTTTCTCCAGAGCTTTGGACGTGAATCCAGGAAGGCATCTTCAACATACAGGCTTCAATCCATTGTAGAGCAGAAGATGCACGAGCCATGCAATCGTCTTGTTTCTGCAGGTAGTCAAGCTCCCTTATAACTGCATCACAATTGCAGAACGGGTTCAAGGGTGCAAGAGGTCATGCCAAGCAGCTCTCCACAAATGAACTATCATAACCGCTAGATCTTCATGAACAATTTTACTTATTTCCTTGCTACCGGTTCTTTGTGTTAGATCTTAGAGAAAAGGGTAAGTTGTGAAAGAGCCGTTTGAAAAGAAAAATGGAATGCAGAACTAAAAAAAATTCAGAGTTGACCTACGGCTGTCTAATCGCACTTCATTGCTCTTGCCGGGTTAGAATGGACGCGCTAGACCCTTGAAAGCGCGAATCCTTTTATGAATTTTTGCATATATCTTGCTTGCTTATATCTTGTACAAATATATTATTAACCTCGATTTCATGAACTTGCCATCAAAGAGGAAGTGTTTTAAAAGATTCAAGCAATACTTGAGATGAATGAGAAGTAAAATATCACCCTGAATCACCAGTTCATCATCCAGAATATGGATTTCCGGGCGATCAGAGATTATCACCTTAGCCATTGTTTATTAGGTAGATGATACAAAGGGAATTTTATCATATGAAGTGAAATCTTAAGGAGAGAGCCTAGCATTCGATCAAATATCATTGCACGAACACAGAGGCTGGATTGAAAAATGGACATCAGGAAGACATAAGATTTTACCGATGTTTGGAATGACAAGGCGAGTCTCGCGAATTCCTTCAAGCACCTTCAGGGACTCCAGAGACTCTGCATTCAAAAGACAGTTTGTATCTACGACCATTTGCCATTGCCGTCCTGGCTCCACTTGAAACCTCGCCTGCCAGATGGGACATGATTAGAGGGGCTGCCGTACCACAAAAGAGGATTGTACAAGTCTCACTGGGGCATCAAAAGCTCTATTCCTAGAATAGAATTTTGTACTTCACCCACTTCATTAACGCTGAAATATAAAACCCTCACCAAGGAAAGCATAATCTAACATGCTTAATAATTGAAATAAAACAGGTGCAAGATGACTAGTCAGCAATAACTATAAGAGGGCCCAATCTAACCAGTTTATGAGAAGTAGTGGGGGTAGTGAAAATGTCGGGACTCTGGTACAACGAAGGAGATGGCGCACTATACAGCGTTTGCAGGGGCTCCCGACTGCAACTTCTTGTTGTGTTGAATCTTTGTGGCAATTTCCAGGTCATGCCATCTGGTCCAGGCAGGAACCTCGCATGCACAGGCACATTCTCCTTGTCTGAATCGTGATGTTCACTTGAATCACTATTACCGTACAACTGCGTAGATTGCCTGTGCAAGGCAGCTTCGATAGTATCCTCTTCGTCATCAAGAGGAATTGCCGAAACTGAAAAATTCTCTTCGACAAAATCCAACTCCGGGTCACTTACAACTCCAATCGTTGAGACCTGAGCAGTGATGGATCCAGTTCGCTGAAGAGACAAGATCGGAGAGGCCAATTCATCATCCACTGGTGTAGTGTAAGCAACCTGGATCGGCGAGACGCTGTTTGAAGTTACCACAGTTTTGGTGGGTGTGAACTTCTCAGGTGTTTGATTGGGTGTGGTGCCCATTCGTATGTTGAGTTCAGAAGGCGGAACAGGGGCGAAGGCCAGGCGACGACTAGGAGTGCCTTGAAAACGCTCTCCATCACCTCTCTGGGACTGCCTTCTTGCAGTCGAAGGATCGTTGACAGCTGCAGGAGTTCTCTTTGCCTGATCCTTGGTGCTGGATCTATTTTCCTGTTATACAAATTTGGAAGCACCAGGCAATTAAATAGCTAAGAAAAAACAATAGACATATAAAAAATGAGGCAGGTCAAATGTCGCGATCAGTCTAATGTAGAACGGTACCAATGCAGTCTTTCGGAGATGAACATGACACTTAGCTGTTGACTGAACCACTGTGAAGACAGTATTTAATGTCGTGCATACAAACATTCTTTCTGAACCCTAGGCATAAATAACTCAAGCGAGAACAACTGCGCACATTTTCCTCAGAGCTCTGATCAGCAAAGTTGTCGTATGGCTTCACTGGCTGGGAAGGTAATGACCGATTCTCCTGTACAACAGCCCATATGGAAGTCAGAGTCTAGAATAGATTTCAGCCGAAATCGGAGCGTTGACGAGATAGACATTTGAAATAAACATGCTGTTAGATCGTCGCACTTTACATTTCCAATCCCGCATTTTGCCCACAAAACTCGGAAGAGCAGTGGCATTTTACCACGCCCGCGCAAAAGAATTTCAGAGGAACATAGGTGGATACTTACCGGCAATTTTCCAGACCCGCCCTTTCTCTGCTTCCTTCCCTTATGTCGACCAATCGCTTTACCACCCTGTGGCAGATATGATAAAGTGAGTTTGACACAAAACACCTATTTGCACAACTCAACTTTCAAATCCCATCACTAACTGCCATTTACGATTACAATCATGAACTGAATAGAAATCGTGAACAAGTCATGTTCAGACATCCAGGCATCCATGCTCCCCCGATGATCCCTAAATATTCGAAGTCATCAAATGACAACAAAGCAAATACATGCTAATCAAATGTAAACAATCATGTGAGACAATAGCAAGAGCGTTACAAACTCAGAATATACCTGGTGAGGCTTGGAGATAGACTTCGAACCACTACCAGAGAGATAATCAGGCGCATGGTCCGCGGCAATCTGCAAGGGGCCTACTGGTAGCAGGGGACCCTCTTCTATCACTCCCGCAGAGGTTTCGTCCATAGGGTCGGGATCTTGGGTAAAACTTACCTCGCCCACATGAATTGGGCAATGATCTTCCACTATGCTACAATGAGCAGCTTCCGGGTTACTAGTTTCCACATTTAAACCAGGATCTGCAGTTGCAATTAGAGCATCTCAGAATTCAATCTTCATATTTACAATCAAGACTACTGCATTCGAAGTTTTTGAAATTAAGCCATAGTGAATTTCGTTCGTTATTAAAATTTTGTAGTGGATCTTGAGATGTTAGGCACAGTCATCACGATAGTATATATACTTCATACAGTCGGACTAAAAGATCACTTGCACAGAACACTCAACCCTCTCTGATTGCTCTGTCTGCTGGGATATATGGACTCCTTGCACATGTGGAATACGTCCAATCAGATGTTTATATAACATGCTAGATTCTCAGAGTATACTAAAATGTGCAGTTATAGAGTGTGTGATTAGAGAGGGTTGAGTCCAGGACGTAAAGTTGTAAAGAACCTCAAAATCAAGAAGTAAATACATGACCCAATAGTAGCACTCAGGATTTCACTTCAAAGTATTTAGGATGAGAATCTTCCTTACCCAGATCACCCTTTGCTTCGGATTCCAGACCGTCCCTAACCCCACCAGCTGCTGATGGGGTTGGGTCATCAGTCTCGTGCGGTGCATCAGTATCTTGCATAACTTCAATGGATGTAACCTCTACCTAGAGATCATAGGGTAAATTTACACAGCAAGTAGCCAACCTATCGATTCCTGCAAAAAACCAGCGATCTTAAATGAGAACAGCAGAGCAATAATGAAAATGATCTAGGCAACAACAACTGCCTCATACGATTAAGGAGCAGCGATCAAATAAATAGAACTATCTTCTAACAGATGTAAAACTCTGCAATCGCGCAAGAGGAAAATAAAGAACCTGGGGTTAACTAGAAATTCCACGAAAAAATCAGAAATCCCAGACAATTTCGTATCACTCATTCAAAATCTATACCCCCGACCCAATTCAAAAGAATAACAAGTCGACCAAATGGAGATGCAAATGCAAATACTAGCAAGTCTGGCGAACACTAGAAGTAACTTTGGAACATCACGGCATTACGACAGCGTGCAATCTGCTGTTCTTTCCATTAATCTACCTGACAAAGGTGCAATGCGAAGTACCGAAATTACCAGTCTTAACAGCGCCTACCTAAGAGGATCAACAGCGCCTACCTCACTAGGATCAACATCAACCACTTGAGCTCTCTCTCTCTCTCTCTCTCACACACGCACACAAACAAGGAAAGCAATCAGAACTGGAGTTATCCGAAAGCAGATGCAAGAAAATCACGAACAGAGGAATACATTCTCTCCGCTCAGTACCGGGGTCTGACAACTACAAATGCCAGAACCTGATTACACCTCCGTCTCCAAGCCAACTGGAAGATTAATCTAAAGTGCCGAATTTCGAGCAGGGGCAATCATCTGTTATCTACTAAGCTAGAACGAACGACACAAATTGCACACGACCACTCTACCCACTGTCTAGCAATCATTACACAACTTTGATCGCCATTGACGCACTTTGAAGTGCGTCAATTGAACAGACGAGAAGCTCCCGTCTCATGATTAGAAATCGAATGACCAAACCCAAGTTTCTACATCCCAAGAGCTTCGACAAACACAGGAGAACGAGAACACCACAGCTGAAATCGTCACTTCGCTCCGAAATCCTCCGCAACACGCTCCCTCCAACTCGCGCTCTCTCCAACACCCCGGGAAGCAAATTCTCCCGGGAGACCAACACTTTTGCATCTCACTCTTTCCCCCCAAAATACAAAAACCTCTCCCTCCCTACGAGAACTGAATGGCAAACCACATTCCCTACCAGTAATCGATTCTCCATCCACAACTTCATTCCTCAGGATAGAAGACGCCATTCGCTTAACTTAACGCCATTCCGTCCGGCAACTCGATCAACGTAACAGTCAAGTAACTCGCCCAGCTGAGACTAAACAAGGTAAACTAAGGGCAAAACTTTCCGGTGACTAAATTCCTAGGCTAATGACAACGGATGGTGACGGAATAAGGGTTAGAAATATTCTATGGAAAAGTTCCAAGGCATTGGGTTGGAGGACGACGAAAATGTACGCATATGGAAGGGATGGGGAGGCGAAATGATTGACGCTAAGGGGAAAAGAATCAAGCGAAACCCTAATCGGGTGGTGAGAAAAAAAAAGCTGCGAGGAAGGAGGGAGTCCACCACCGTCCCTAGGGCGACAGCCTCCACCCGTGCTGACGGACGCCTTGCAAAGGGCGGGATTCCAGGTCTCCAAAATTTGAATATCGGGACCTGGATGGCTCCTTTGAATCTCCGCCTTGGCCCCTCTTTAATATCACCGTCTCTAATGTCACATTCTTTCAGGGATGTGCCCAAGCCATGGATGTATACCGGTAAGTGACCCTCTATATACTACTGTAGTAGAATCATGGGTTTGATAGACTAGCCAATGTGACTGAAGGGTCATCTTAAGACCTAAGTCATCTCTTTAGTCAAGTTTGTCATAAACCTTTATGACATTCATATAAAAAATTCAAGTATGTATTAAATCTTGACACATGTTAGTATATCTTAGATCAAGTACTATACACATAACATATACATGTACGAGACTATGGAGTCAAGTCACAATTTGATGTAGGTGCCCTATGCTCAAGTCAAATTCATTAAAAAATAATTCAAAATATAATTATATATGGCATGTAATGAAATTTTCAGAAATTATAACGTGGCATAATTGAAGTGTGTAGAAAATATTAATGAAAATAATTTGAATCCTAAAAAACACTAATGAAAAACGAAAAATGTTTGATTAATTTACGTTATATATCCTTTCTAGCTAATTTGGGACCTCTAATTGCAAAAATATGAATTCAAAATTTGCAAATTTTACCATGCATGGGAACTTTAAAAAATTCAATATTTTTTTGGGGGGGTCAATTCAACCTAGTCCAGGTGAACCTCTGACTATTGTATTATAAGATAAAAACCATAGTTCAACAAAAAAGCACTCAAGTAAGTTTAACTTAGCAATCCCAGACTTTGGGCTTGGATGCCAAGATACAAACCCTAAGCCTTTGATTCCCGACCTTACTCAAATTTCGGTAAAGCTCGAGCCCCTTGTGCTAAAGTTCGGCAAAATATTCCAAGTCTTGTCAAACGAAACTTTGAAAATTCTAAATCCGGTTCATGAAAAGGAATTCAATGCAAAAAGAAATGATTTTGTATAGGGTCTAATGAATCTGACCCCAACATACGGTAGTGAGATTAAAACTTTTTACTTCACCAATTTTACATTCATTTAGAAAAAAATTTAATTTTTCAAAATAAAATATATTTTACACTTAAATCTCGACATGTGTTAGTATGTATTACATCAAGTACTATATTTATGAGATTTATATGTACAGGATTCTAGATTCAAGTCACAATTTAATGTAGATAGTGAGATTTGAACCCTTTACTTCATAAATTCATCAATTCATATAAAAAATGATTTAATTTTCTAAAACAAAATAAAATTTGTAATTAAAATTCAACATGTGTTAGTATATATTAAACCAAGTACTATATACATGGAATGTACATGTACAAGATTCTCAAGTCAAGTCACAATTCAATGTAGGTCATGAGATTTGAACCCACATCTTCAGCATGAGAGGTGGCCATACCTTAGCAATGGAATAGTTAGTTTAAGATTTATTTTTTAATTTTTTATGAAGTGTCAGATTGCTGCTATGAAATGTTATGCAGGTGCTCTAAATTTCAACATTCATCTAACTGAATAGAAAAATATCGCATTAGCACATATTACATATTCATTATCTTGTTTTTATCCACAATTTAGAGATTTCATCAAAGATTATTTTTGGATTTGAAGTTTCTTTGGGAAAAACTTTACAATTTATTGTCATTTTTTAGCCAAATTATTTTTTAAGTGCAATTTGGCACTATTTCACACAAAAGAAAAGCCTTGATTCAATCCCCTTATTCTTGCATGTACAAAACTCTAAAAATGTATTATTTGTAATAAGTCTCCCACTTCATATTTTAGCTCCAAATCAAATTTATCATTTCAACTTAAAAATATCAAAATATTGTATCTATAAATAACTCCACATATTTGAAAAAACATTAATACAAAAGTTATATTGTATAAAGGAAGTTACCCGGATACTTCACTACTGTTTACTTTAGAAACAATATAAGATCTACCATAGGCTACATTCAAATGTTGAAGCTAATAATTTAAAAAATATTCAAGTTACTATGACATCACTTTTCTGAAATATATTGTTTAAAAAATAGGGAAAGAACCTACATAATGAGCTTCCATTTTCCATTTGCAAATTGAAAAATTAATGAATGAGGAGCTTCTATTTTTTATGTGCAAATTGAAAAGGTGATGAACAATGTCTCATTTTAGGTTGTTGTTTGTTCATTCACTTTAATTTAGATTTGTAGTAGTTGTTTTTCACAAGCATAAGTTAAGCTTTTGCCAATATAATATTACTTGCACTTGTTTCAATGTTTTTGTTTTTTTCTCCTATGTGATTCATTTGTTTGAATTGTTTGATACATGATGTCTATGTATGTATTTTTTGTGTAGTTTGAGTTCAAAAATAGTTAGAGTATATGTATTGTACTAATCAACTCTAAAAATGCATATAAATTTTTGAAGTACAATATGGTCATGTTTAAATACCCCAATTTCTATTTTATCTACCATGGGGTGTAGCCAAAATTAGGCAAAAAGTACAAGAAGGAAAAAATGAGGGCATATCTATTGTGAAATAATAGCTACATAGCCCCTCATATAAAAAGTTTTAACACATGTATATATGGATTACATTATTACAAGATGCAATGAAGTACATGAAGCTATTATAGTTAACATTTATTACCAAGCTAATTAAAAAATTGTACCAAGGTAGTACTAAGGTACTGATCTAAATTCAACTTGATTGATAATTAATCAAGCCTTATTGAAGTTGACATTTCTCAAATTAAATTTTGTCAAGTTGACTTAGAGCACCACCATCATGGAGGGGCCAAAAAAACATCACAAAAGGACATTGATATACTTAATTGGTCAAAGCAAGCATAGTTACTTCCAAAACCCTTACTATAGCACACCATATGGACCTAGTCTCTCCACCATTTTTGGAATCATAAATGGAAAAGTTGAAAAATTTGGTTGAAACCAGTAATGTAAAACCTAATTCTAATTTTGAATCAGAGATTTTCAGTAACTGAGTGGAGTTGTGTTGTACTATTTCAATACAATTTTATGCACTTTAGAGGGTATTAACTAGAACAAGGCTTATGACTTTATTTTTTTTCATCTTTCTTTCTTTAGGATAATCTCTATCTTTTCAAAATATGAGAGGTGTGTGCATTATGTGAAGAATTGCTTCCAAAGTGTCCCCACATACTTAGAGGGGATAAATTAGAACAAGACTCCTTTTTTTTCTGTAGAGGATAACTATTAGCCTACAATGTTTTTTTCATAGTAAAATCACACTTGGAAAGGCTTAGACACTTTGGGATGAAAATTGCTATTATGTAAGCCCAGGAGCATGAGCACATGAGCCTATAAGACCATACACCTATTTTATAGGTATTTATATTGTAGAAACCTTCCATGATTATAGTATAATTATGGTATAGGTACCTATATTATAGGTGTTAATATTATAAGCACCTTCAATGGTTGTAGTATACCTATTTATATGTATGCTCAAAACTCACATACCTGCATTTTTATGCTCATAAACTAGTAACTTTGCTTTGGGGTTAAGTATAGAAGAATTTTTTTGTTTAATAAAGTCTAAGGTTGTATAGTATGGATTATTCGAATCACCAATATCATATATGCTAATTTTTAGATGGATGAATATGATTAGAAAAATGCAAGTATTATGTAAAAATGTGCATTTTTATGTTTTCATTGGGTGCTTTTAGTGATTGAAACTTTGTTGGCTATGACACAGTGGGGGGGATTGGGCTTTTAGGTCTAACCTAAGGCATCTTGACCATGTTGGATGAGCCACGATGGTGATGCTTTCCAAGTGGTACAACATTTTTGGATAGTACTTTGGGACCTTAATCAAGCTTGATTGAAGTTGACATGTTCCAAAATCAAATTTTGTATATACAAATTCTTTGTAATTCATTGTAGAGACTAAATTAACTCAACATGAACCTTTTGTCTCTTGAATCAACTATTGCTTTAACTCCAATCTTTAAGCCTAGTTTTAAAGTCCATAACTCTACTAGTGACTATTTGAGGGGAAGAATGGACTTTGAAATGTACTTTTAGAAAATTTTATGTTGTAGAAGCTAGCTGTAGGTAATCACATGTAAAAAAAATAATTTTTTTTAAAGATATTCTATAAAATTGTATTGTATTTGAAGATGTTATTTACAAGTTTAGGAATAAGGTGTTCAATATAGCTAATAAAAATTCTACATTAATTTTGGCTCTTACAATTTTTACAAACTTCTTTAATGTCGTCTTTACATGAATACTATGCCATAGTGCAATGGAATTGTGTTTAATTTATACAATATGTGCATGTGTAATCTTTTGAAAATAAATACGTGCATGTGTAATCTTTTGAAAATGAATTCTAAACACTGATATTTATAATTCAAACTCAATTTCAATGAGTGTTTTAATTGGTCTTTAAACTTAAACAAAAAAGAAAGACAATTAATGAAGTTAATTTGAAATTGAACTTACTACATAAAAGACCTTGCAAATGCAATACTAGTATTCAATAAAAAACCTCCAAATTTCACCTATTGAATTGTAAAATTCAAACTTCATTTATCATTTTGAAATTACATCATATAAATTTTTCTTGAAAAATACACCTCTTTCATAGGTGTATTGATATATTGTTGAATGAAATCATCAATATGTAGCAAAATAATCATAACCTATAACCCCTAAAGTCTCAAAGTTCCTATAGAGAATCTTCGGGATTTTGGGTAGGCTTGTGTGATCTTAATTTTTGACATAATTTTTTGAAACTTTTTTTGAAGATAGGAAATCAAATTATCTTTCTAGGAATATAATTTTCATTTCAATTGGTGTCTGGAAACAAAATTTATGCAACTATAAGTTCAAAAAGCAACTCAAGGGGCAACCCAAAAAAATTATTAAAATATTGAATTTTTAGAATTTTGAGTTTTTTTCTCAAAGATTATATTTTTTTCTACATTTTAAGTTTTGATTCATTCCATTTGGATTGGTGATGAGAAAGTTATGGACAATCTTATTTTTTGGACAGTTTCAGCATCTTTTTGAAAAAATAACTTACAGAATCCATTTTTGAATGCAACTTTTACAATTTTTCAAAAAAAATTGTTATATAAGGTTAGATTTGCTTGCTAGAACAATCTCATAGTTGGTATTATTGTATTTCAATTCCATCTCAAAGTTATTAATGGTTTAGTTATTCCTTCAATTTTGAATCTACTTTTGCTTAACATTTTTTTAATGAGTGAAAATTAAGTGTTTTTCTGTTCAATTTTTTTTCCTAGATTCTCAACTCAATTCTTCAACATAAAAATTTAGAAAATGTAAATCAATAGTACAAAAATTTTAAGTTAAAAAAAATTCAAAGTCAAAAAATTCTAGCTGATCAAGGTATTAAATAAACTTGTCTTCTTCACTTTAATTGTAAATATCTTACAATCTACACAATCAAAGTTTCTGAAAATTTTATCACACATTTAAAAACTAGTTTAGTACAAGGCTCTATGGTTAGATATGCAAAAAAACAAATTTAAAAGTTTTTAGCTCTTTGCAATAGAAATGACAATTCTGAGTAGACTTTGAAGAAAAAAAGGCCTTAAGATTTTAGTGGTTAATAGTAGCTAGGTGGGATGCCTTCCCTCTAATGAAATGATGTAGAATATTTTATATCATTTTATGTCCATATAGTGCGATGTAGAATATTCCACACATTCATTAGCAACTACAAGGACATGCATAAAGAGGAATCAAAATATTAATTTGGATGTCGTGTAAGCACAAATGGTTATATTCAATATATTAAATAGTCAACATTAGCATCACATATATAAAGAAAAATACTATCTAGAATATATCACACATATACTCTCAAATGTTCCCACTAGTTGATAATTTTATTTCAATATATTGTCGTACTACAAATGCAAGTATTATGTAAAAATATATATATTTATATTATTTATATGGGTTTTGATATTTATAAAATAATAAAGGAGATGACATCATTTGAAGTGGCTTCAAGGTGATGCTTTCTCACTACCATGACATGCAATTATAAAGAGAAAAATCATTTAAGAGTTTCATCGTATTTAATATTATTTTTTTGTTTTCCATTTAAATTATATTATGTCAAATTAAAGATTTTTTCTTAAGTCTCAAGATGAAGAATCTCAACCAGAGCATGAATTTGAATTTTTTTTATCGCAATTGCTAGATCAATCTCAATTGTTGTTGAGTCTTTCATTGTCACATGGATTGTTGCAACCCAAATAATACCTTACAGCTTTTAATGGATTCACCACGCACCACTTTCAGTGTCACTAGAATCTCAATTCATCAACATTGCACATGTTAAGTACCCGCAGTATTAATTTTCATCTTCCAACTTATATTGTGGCTCATATTACGTAGTCCTAGTTCTTGGGACAACTAACACATACGCACTCCACTCATGACATCAAGCACCTAAATAACCTTGTATAGAGTAGCAATGGCACGAGAATCTTCAGCGTGATACTCAAGCATTGGTGATCTTGTTGTAGATTGAATGCGTTGAGTCCGGTAATTATAAAGTGACATTTAAAGGATGTTTTTAAGAATTAAACAATGATAATTATTATTGTATGGTTAAGCCTATCGAGGAGAGTCACATTCATCAATGATAGATAGGAAGGCCAGTTAATTCTTTAACTAAAGCATATCGTGTTGATTGTGTTGTTGCTACCGTCAAATGCATCTTTAAGTTCTTGCAGATGGAATGATATTTTGATTGGTACTTTATTTTTACCTCTATTAAACATATATTAATTTTTTAGTTCTTTATATTTCATACATGAAGTGTTTTTTAAAATTAATTTTGTATGTATGAAGTTATACAAGAGAATATTCAAATAGTTTGCCTTTTAGTAACTTTAGAGTGATTTATTTTTTAAGTAGGGATATGAAATTAATCTTATGGTCAAAATTCATGACTAATAGGTGTTAAGAGAGCCACATGGTCAAGATTTGGGCTGAAATCCACTTGATTTGTGTGATTTAGATGGAAGATAAGGTGGAGGAAAAATGGGTACTATTCATCATCTCTTTTGTTGTTGCTTGTAAGATCCAAATGTTTGAGAGGTTATAGTGTGTTGTATTTAAAGAATTTTGAATTGTAAATTAAAAAAGTTGTGTATCATGATGTGGTATTTCTAAATTGATCTCACTTGCTTGATTTAAAGTTGTTAATCAAAAGTTGTGCTAATTTGGGTGGAAGGAGGTCTTTTGTATTCTATATAAAAGGGCAGAAACTTCAAACAATTATAAAAGACAAATGAATTTTTTGTTTATAATGAAATTTGATAAGAATGTGGAAAATTTTGTTGGCTTTCTATTAAGTTATCATTCACTTTATTTGAAATTTGTATGAATGAGTTATGAGTGATGAAATGAAGAAAAGTCTACTATCTTTTTTTCTCAAGGCTGAAACTTGGGATGACCATAGAAGTTGGATAGAGTGTTAAAATGCTTTGAAGTTTGGAGGAAAAATAGATAATTGTATTATTTTCCAAAAAATTATCATTTAAGTTATTTGGACTCTAAATGAAACAACAGCAATAATTCAAAGTTCAATGAAGTTTGAAGTTTGGAAATTGGAGGAGGTTGTGAAGATCTATGTGTTGTAGCTTGTGGCTTGTCTTTTCTTGTAGATTTTGTTGTTGCAAGCAGCATGGGTGAAATCATTGTTTAACCTCTTTTGTGTTATGAAAACAACAAAGTGGGGTTTTTAGTCTGTATAGTCGTATTTTTTGTTGTTCTCATTGGTGAAACATGGTTGTTGATCATCGTGGGTTTGAAGTTTAAGAGTAAATCCCTCGAATGGTTCAACTTGTGGTTTGGCCGTTTCATTTTACTCGTCCGAAGCCCATGTTTTTTTTCCCTATTTTGGCCTATGAATCCATCTAGAGTCATACATGATAAATCAACGGGGAGTAGTTCCACAGTAGCATAGAAGATTCAACGATCAAATTTGAAGATTCTACACAACTACTACTTCTTTAGTTTCTAAGTCATTTCTATTTAGTTGGTAGATTTGCGATTGATAAGCTCACTCGTCTTTGTCATCTTTATCCTATTATAGTTGTTAGTAGGATGAATTTGTGGGTGATAAGCTCACTTGCTTTCATTGTCCTACAACTTCCTTTATTCTTAAGAGATTTCTAGTTGTAGTCAACATTTCCATAATTTTCCGAGACAAATGACTTTCTAAAAGATAATGCAGCTAGGACTACATAGTAATTGTAATTAAATTCAAATATAATAAAAGAACTACTCATCATTTATCCACATTCAAGTCAAGGTTATAATTAGTCGACATATGCAACAGTGAATTCATTATAATATGCCAAGAGATTGTAGGCTGGATACAAATGTAAGCTCTATCTTTAATTGCTTTCAACAAATTTTGATGTCAAATCTCAATCATGTTTATTCTAGACTCGAGTCTTTTGTACCAAGCATCTAGCTCCTAGTCAATTCAAATAGCAATGATATCAATATGATTATAAGCAATTTATTTTCTTAAAATTTTTTAGCACTTGTTTAAAAATGGAGTACGACTTCATATGTTAATCACATTGGCATTGGTCATCCAATAATATAGTAGCTGCACCATTCTTCTCTACAAACAAAATACAGAAGATCATCTAGCACCACTATTAACTTAGGTATATAGTGCCCTCAGTGGATAAGTAACAAGGTGCATAATTCTTTGAATGCTCCCAACACTCTAGCTCATTTTTGCCTTCCAATAATAGAATGCCACTAGGCAAAACATCCTTGATTCAAAAGATAGTATATTTTGTCTTAATATCCAAAGTTGTAGGCACCTCACGTTGTAGATATACATAATCTTCTTTTGAGTATCTCAACAATTGAAGTCAATAAGCATTGCTCTAAATGCGGATATAACATAAAGTACTATAATGTTGAGCAATAGATAAATTCTTCATTGCCATCAACATGACTCTCTTTAAAGAATTTTGCTTAATTATGTAGACATTGAACCCAAACATCTAGATCATCTTGTGGCGAATAGAGAACATATTATATTAATATTAATAATGACACAATGAAGCTACAGCTTAATATGAAGCTACAGAAATGGTCTAATGAAATGTCACGAGGTCTGATTCTACAGTTACGACTGTATAGTTTCTATAACGATGCTAAGCTGAGTCACTAAACTTAAACTATGTTTTAATACCCGCCCTTCAGCTACTCCGATTAGCTTTCGTTTTAAGTGTCAAATTTAGTTGAGAATCCAATTAGACCAATAGCAGCAATACATGCGTTATGTTTTGGGTTAGACATGTTTTTGGTTAAAACGGGCTTTTGGTTAGGATGTCCACCCACATAATACTAGTTGATGTATATTCCAATTGTAAGACGTTGGCTTCAACATTCTCTCGCAGAAAAAATTATACTTAATTTCAATATATTTGGATTTTTCATAAAATCATGGATTTTTAGAAATTGTTGTTGTAATGTACATATGTACATACTATAAAAATATATATTATATGCTATATGTGTAGCTTCAAGGTGACATCTTCTTGTAGAGGTGTAAGTCATTTGTATAAGAAAGAGGATCCATATGAGAACTGCATCGAGTTAAAATATATATTTTTTTTCACCCTAGATTTAAAATGTCGAACTAGATGGGGGGTTTTGAGTCTCAAGATGAAGAGTTTCAACCGGAGGCTGAGTTTGAGCTTTCATTGTTGCAACTACTAAATGAGCCGCTTTTGTTACGGGATCTTGCATCACCATTTGAGCATCCACGAGATGAAGTTGGGCCTTTTCGACTACCAAGCAACCTCGTATAGAGCAGCGCACTACTAGAAAATTTCATTTTTTTGTTGTTTTGGTCGCGTTGATCCGGTCAAAATCTGACAGAAATCTGTTGAAACCAACAGATTTCTATCAAATTTTGACCGGATCAACGCGACCAAAACAACAGAAATACAAAATTTTCTAGTAGTGGCGGTGGCACATAAACCTTTAGCGGAATGTTCGTACGTTGTTAATCTTGTTGCAAGTTGGATGTGTTGAACCCGGTAGCCGTGAAGTGACATTTGAAGGGTGTTTTGAGGGTTTAAACAACGACCAATACTATTGTACGGTCGGGCCTATTAAGGGGATTGTGGTCACCAACGATGGTTAGAGGGACTAGTCAATCTCTTAACAAAGGCGGATCGTGCTGAATATGTCGCTACGATTGTCAAACGCATTTTCAAGTTTTTGCAGATGGAGTGAAGGTTGTTTTGAAACTCTAGTTTTTTACCTTTAATAGACATTGATTTGATGTTAATACTTATATCTATGTTTGAAGTATTCTTATAGAAATTATTTTGTATGGTTATAGTTGTGAAAGGAAAGAATGGAAGTAGTTTGCCTTCTAGGTGGATTTCGAAGTGAATTTCCTTTTAAATTAAAAATAAAGATATAATTGTAGGGCCAAATATGAAGGCCAAGAATTGTAAGTTAGATTTAGAAGCAAGATAAGGGCTGATGTCTACTTGCTTATGTGGTGAAGAGTGTTGATAAGATAGAGAAAAAAGTGGACACTATTCATCTTCTCTCTCGTTGTAGTTTTGGAAAAAACCTGAATGTATGGAGAACCATTGTGAGTTGTGTACAAGGAGTTTTGCAATGAAAATTGGAGTTATGTATCATGCTACCTTGTTTCTAAATTGATTTCACTTGCTTGATTTGAAGTTAGCATTCAAAAGTTGTGCTTGTTTGAGTGAAGGGAGGTTTGTTGTCTCTTATGGAGAGGGGTTGAGACTTCGATCGACCATAAAAGACGGACATATTTTTTGTTTGTGATGAAACTTTGAAAAAGTGTAGGAAATATTGTTAGCTTTTTATGAAGCTATTATTCATTTAATTTGGAGTTTGTATGAATGAGTTATGAGTGGTGAAGCATGGAGAGGTTTGTTGCCTTTCTTTTCTCAAGGCCGAAACTTTGAATGGCCATAGAAGTTGGATAGAGTATTTAAATGAATTGAAATTTGGAGGAAAAGCAGAAGATTGTGTAAACTTTCCAAAGAGTTATTACTCATTTCATTTGGAGTTGTGAAGCTATTGTAGCATCAAATCAAAGTTCAACCAAGAAGATGGAATTTTGAAGAGACTTTGAAGACTTATGTGTTGTGGCTTGTTTTTTCTTGTAAACTTTGTTGTTGCGGGCGGCATGGATGAAACCATTATTTAGCCTCATTTTGTGTCGTGAAAACAACAAAGTGGGATTGATCACCCACATGGTTGTACTTTTTTGTTGTTCTCATTGGTGAAGCACATTTGCCTATTACTGTGGATTTGAAATTTAGGAGCCAATCTTTTAGACGGTTTTAGCTCGTGATCTGGTTGTCCTATTTTACCCATCCGAGGCCTGTGGTTTCTTATCACCTACCTAAATCCTGACTCTTTTAAAACCACCAACAAGATAGACCAATTTGATTCAGTTAGAAGACTTGAAGATTTAAAGACTTAAAAATAAGAAAACCAAAAGACTTGTAGATTTAAGAAAGTTTTCAAACAACTTTCTCCAGTTGCAGTTGGAATCTTCATGATTTCCTGAGGCAAACCGCTTTCAATACAACAACGCAATGGAAGATTGATTATCACTGAAAATTGTGCAAGGCATTTGAATGAATATCCAATCTCTAATAACAAAACTTGTAGCCATACCAATTCTTTGGTAGCTATAGTTGCCGCAACATATTTTGCCGCAATTGAGGAAAGAACCACCACTTCTTGCTTATTACTATGTCAAGATAATAGATTGTCATTTAATTTAAATAAATATTCAGACATAGATTGTTGGATATCAATAACCCCGCTCATTTTGCATCGCACCATCCTTCAAACTTATAGATAAGAAAAGAACTTGAAGAAGAGCCATTGTAAAGAAGGCTAGAATGGTAAGTCTTTTAAAGATATCGCAATAGTCGTTTAAGAGCAATCTAGTACACAGGTGCTGGTGTTATATGAATTATGCATGATGATTAACTAAATAAGCAAGATTTGATCTAGTATAGGTTACCAAATATTGAAGACAACCAAGGATATGTGAATATGGAACTGTAGTCATATATTGTACGTCATCTAGAGAAAGATCATTTGCTTAAGTTTTGGAGTAGCGAATACTTGTTTCTAAAGGAGTAGCAACAAGTTTGCAGGAGGCCATATGAAATTTTGTAAGGATGGATATATTCAATATCATTATTGTCAGTCATTGAGAAACGCTGAGAAAATAAAGTTTTGTAAGGAATTAAATAAGTAAGATCCTTAGAGATAAGTATTAAGTCATCAATGTAGAGACCTAATAAAATAAAATTAGTGTTAGAAGATTTGATGTAAATATTTGTGTCAGAAATACATTTGGAGAAGTTATGACTTAAGAAATAGGTGTCAAATAATTCATACCAGACACGGGGTGCTTATTTAAGTCTATAAAGGGACTTGTGCAAACGACAAACTTTTGAAGTTGTGTCGGAATTTATAAAGCCAAGAGGCTGAAATATATAAATCTCTTCACTAAGAATATCATTAAGGAAAGCTGTCATAACATCCATTTGGTACACGTAATAATTGTAGATTGTGGCAAAAGCCAACAAAATACGAAGGGAAGTCATTTTGATAACTGGAGAAAAGGTTTCATAATAAGCAATACCTTTTGTTTGTGAAAATCTACGAGCCACAAAGCGAGCTTTGTAGCGATTGATACTTCCATTAGATTTGTATTTTTGGCGAAATAGCCATTTGGAATTGACTATGGATTGATTGGGTGGACGATCAATTAAAGTCCAAGTATTATTTTTTATTAAAGAATCATACTCATTTTCCATAGCAATACGCCAATGAACAGATTCATCAATAGAAAGAGGTTCTGATAATTGGATCAGAAAAGTACACACATATGCACTTTCATCATGGAACTTCGTGGTTGTTCGTTGACCTTTAGTAGAAGTTCGACATAGAGAGAGGTGTGATGGTGAATTTTGCTTGAGGTGAAATATCATATGAGATGATAAAAGTGGGCCTTGAGTCAATTGAGTCGGAGTTGGAGTAGGTGGTGTTGAAGTTGAGGGCCACAATGGTGAAACACTGGGAGTGATTGGGGTTACGGGCGGGGAGTCAAGGGACTACATAGGTGGTTGAAAGTTTGGCTGATGCTAAGGAGCCTGGACTTGAGGCTAATGAGAATTAAGTAATAATTATCAAGTATAAAAGTCAAGGAGCTTGTATCTTGAATAGAGGAAGTTTGCTTTGAAAGTAAAGAATCTTCTTCAAATATCACATTGCTACTGCAGAAAATTTGTGTAGTTTCAGGGTTGTAAAGGCGATAGCCTTTAATTCCGAGAGGTTCATCATATCCCACAAATATATAGGGGATTAATTTGATTTCAAGTTTTGTGTATTTCTCATCAGGTATATGAGAAAAACCTTTGCAATCAAAACTTTTAAATGATAGATATTGGGCTTTATGCCGGTCCCTAATTCAAATGGAGTAATATTGTCCAGAGCTGAAGCATAGAAGTAGTTCTGCAAATAACAAGTAGTAAAAACTGCTTCAGTCCAATACATATTAGGTAATTGAGTTGTATGTAGCATACTTCTTACAAATTCAACGAGTGTTCTACTTTTATGTTCAGAAACACCGTTTTGGAAGGGATTATATGGATTTGTCAAGTGGTGTTGAATGCCACTATCTATACAGATTTTGTTAAAATTTTTAAAGATAAACTTTCCTCCGTTGTCAAAACAAAGAATTAGAATCTTTTTGTTGATATGATTCTTGACTAAACTCTTATATTGAGTAAAATAAGAAAGTCCTGCTGATTTCTTTTACAAGAAATATATATGAGTATATCAGGAGAAATCATCAATAAAGATTAGAAAATATAAAGCAACTCCAATGGACAGAGTTTTCATGGGACCACACAGGTCCGTATGTATCAGTGTTAATGGTTCTGTTGCTCGAGTGACTTGATCAGTGGGAAAAAAGTTTTGGTGTTGTTTCCCAAGAGTGCAAGCAATACACAATGATTGAGTTCACTGAAGAGAAAGTAAGCCAATGACAAGGTCATGTGTGTGCATGGTTCCCAAGTAGCGTAAATTAAGATGCCCCAGGCAATAATGCCATTTGAGTGTATCAAGGTCACTTTTGGAGGTTGCTGAATAACTATGATTAGAAGGATCAATTCCAATGCCCATAGAGAAAAAAATTTATCTTTAGGAACTTTAAAGAACAAAGTTTGACAAGATATTGGAAAAGTAGTTTTAATAACACATTCATTACAAGTAAAGGTGACAATAGTGTTTCCAGTAATTGTAATTTGGGCCATAGAGAGTAAGATTTTGGCCAATCTAGGTACATAAAGTATATCTTTAATAAGTAAACTTTGACTTGTGGTGAGTTTGAAGAGAACTAAACCAATGGTAGGTGCTATTATCACCTAACAATATTATTTTGGAACTGGAAAGCATTTGATAATCTTGAAATAAGGATTGAATTGGTGACATGTGTTGACTCACACCGGAGTCCAAATACCAGCATGTGAAAATCGAGGATGAAGACTTTGGAATTATGGCAAAAAACATGTATAGAAGAGGATTAACAGATGAAGCAGAGTTAAGATGGGATCTTGAGGTACCCAAGTCTTGTTTCTTCTTTTTGCAGTCAAAGGACTTATGGCTTGGCTTGCCACAATAATGACAAGTAATAAAGTTGGTCAGGGATAAAGGTAGCCATCTGAGTTGGTTAACAAGTTTCCCTAGTAAAGAACTGGCCTTCTGAAAGCGGTTTGGCTTGTTTTGGGGTTTAATAAATTTACCTTTGACATAGAAGGCTGAAGTTCTGGAAGATTCAGTCTTAGAACTATTAATAACACTTTGTTGTAAAATATTGAAGATGAGCTAAGTCAAGGTAAGAGTGGAAATTCCGCCTTGTGTTGTAACAAAAGCGCTCCAAGAATTTGGTAGTACTGCAAGAAGTAGTATAACTTGTTGAGCGTCGTCAAATTTGCAACCTGCAATGGCGGCTTCCTATAAAATTGATTTCTAGTTTTCAAGAAAGCTAACAACATCGTCATTATCAGTCATGGATAAATGACATAGCTGTTTATGCAGATTAGGTTGAGACACTTTATTGAAGCGTTCATAAAGTTGTTTAGTTTGTCCCATACAACTTTGGAAATAAAGAGAGGTTTCAGCAAAAGTAGCTGTTTTTCTCTGCAATGGAGAAGAATTTCAGATCGTGCCTTGAAATCTTTTAATTTCCAAGCTGCCATGTCAGCGACATCAGTCACAGCAGGAGAAACTTCTAAACCATCAACAACGCTCTAGATTTCGAAGCGAGTCATAAGCATTTCAAGTTTGATATTCCAGCTGGAGTAAATGTCATACATAAAGATGCGATTGTGTAAGTTCTTGGATCAATAACTATTGTATAAATTTTTAATATAGATGAGCAAACAAATTTGTAGCATAAGTACAAAATTGTAGAATGATTATAAATTGAGTTAGAGTTCTTGAAAAAGAAAGGAAGGCTCGGCTAAAAAGATGTCTTCTGCAAAAAAATTGGGAATTTATTTTGTCATATTGTTTAGGTACATTCATCAAGCTCGCAGGTGCATGTGAAATGCCATATGCATCATAAGTAAATTCAAATTGTTGCTGTTTTAATTCATATGGAACTCCTAGTTCTTGGGATGTGGGTTCCACAGGAATTTGGAAGAATCCACCTTGAAGGTGGATTTGCTGCACCTCTATTTCATTGTCTTCTAGAAGTGCTTGTTGAGCTATGTCTATTGCGAGATTAAATAATCTATTGATGGTTCAAAACTAATTTTCAACTTTAGCTCTTTTGTCATCATTCACTAATAGATTGAAAACATCTGCGCTTGAGCACTCAGGGTCACAAGAAAGCACATGATATTTATTGATAAGCATTCACGACTAGTTCTGATACCATGTGGTGAATAGATAATATATTATATTAATATTAATAATAATACAATGAAGCTACAACTTAATATGAAGCTACAAGGATGGTCTAATGAAACATTATGAAGTCTGATTCTACAGTCATGATTGTACAATTTCTGTAACGATACTAAGCTGAGTCACTAGACTTAAACTATGTCTTAAGACATCTAAGCTCACAACAATAGATAGCTTCTCTTGCATTAACTTAGATAAAATAGGCTCCCTTCCATATAACAATTGATAAGGGCTATAAGATGCCAAAGATGCCTACTTACTAAAATAGTAGTCTATAGCAACATCAAATTCCAATTTCGGTGGTTTCTACAAAACAATCCATACTTTTGTAAACCATGCTTAACTATCTGAACAACCCATTTAGCCAAGCCATTTGCCTTAGGATGATCTCTAGAAGTGGTACAATGGTCTATCAATGCCTTAGTATATAGACTCTCAAAAGAACCAAGAAACTCTTGGCCTTGATTTATTGGCACCTCAATTAGTGCTCTAAAACGTGCCAAAATATGATCAAGAAAAATCATAGCCGTCAACTTTGAAGAGTTTTATAGTAGAACAATAAGTTCTATCTACTTGCTAAAAAACTCAATCATCACCCATACATATTTGGCTCCATGTGGGGTGATAACAGTGACTTGACAATGTTCAAAGACCAATGGTAACTCAAACCTATGATAAACAAAGGTTGTAATTATGGTAATAAAGTGTTAAAATTTTACTTAACTCAGTCACACATTTCACATTGAAAAACATAGGTGGCAATATGTTGATACATGCTAGTCTACCAATATTGATTACACAACATAAAATGTGCTTTGTGCACTCTAAATGTCCAAGCTCCTCGTACATCTGCCTCACCCAAAAAACTCTTTGATTTGGCCTTGGAACGATGCGTCAAGTTCCATCTAACCACACACGAAACAACAAGCTGTTTACTCAACAAAATCTTGTCATTTGATAACTAATTCTATCTTGCTTTATAGTAGAAATTCCTAAAGGAAATGTCCCTTATTGAAGCTTGAGTGTGATTGGACAATCTTCCCACACATCACTACCAACAAGAAACTTGTTAGCCTCTTCATCTCAGTTCTCAACAAAGGTTTCAAAAGCAAATCCTAATATCAATGTAAAATAAGTGTTTGCATGCCAATCTAATACTACTTCTCTATCACAATCTCAATGCCATTTGGCTCTAGTTAAATCCTCATATGAAGAACTTGGATTACAAGAAAATTCATCTGCATCCAAGTTAATGATATTTATCTAATGTACAACCTCAAAGCCATACTCTTGTAGTAGCAATGCCTACCTGACAATTTACTAGTGTATTTATCTAACTCCATAATCCATTTCAAAGGTTGGTAATTAGTGACCAAAGTAAATTTTTGCCCATACAAGTAAGGCTAAAAATGTGCAATGATCCAAACTATTGCCAAAGCCTCTCCTTCGTATGAAAAATAATTGGATTTTGCATTGTTGTTGTTTTTAGATGCATAAGCCACAACAATGATAACATATTTCTTTCCTTCTTCATCTTTCTGTGTCAATATTGTTCCCAAACCCACAATGCTCCAATCCATGTGCAACTAAAAGGATCTATAAATATCATGATGTTGAAGCACTAGTATTGAACTAATTAAGTTTTTATTTCAATGTATTAAATGCATGTTGTTGCTCATGACCTTAAGTTCATGGTTGTTCTTTGCCTATGAGAATTGTGAGAGGTTTGACAATCAAGCTAAATATTTTGACAAAATGACGATTGTAATTTGCCAAGCCAAAAAATGCACAAAGTTGTGGTACATTGCTAGGTACTAGGTTTTTTATAAAGCATTTACTTTTGCTTGCTACACACTTAGACCTCCTAGAATAATCATGTGACCCAAGTATGACAACCTATCATGAAAAAACTTGCACTTGATATAATATAAGCATAGTCACCAAAGTTGCAAATGTTCAAATACTGCTTGTAAATGTTTTATCATGTTCTTGTGGACTACTACTAAAGATGATAACATTATCAATGTAGCATATAGTAAAAGATAAGCCAACCAACACTTGGTCCATCAACCTTTAAAACTTAGTTGATGCATTTTTAAACTAAATGATAAAAACTTTCAATAATAGAGTTGATTTTTGGCATCTCAATCAACTCCCCAAAATATTGTCTTCATTTGATCTTCTAGAAGTAGAAGCAATTGGTGATAGCCAAATTTCAAGTCTAAAGTACTAAATACTCAAGAAAATTCTATTGCATCAAATAGCTCTTTTGGCATTGATATTGGATATCTATCTAATTTAGTTTTGTGGTTAACTAGACGATAGTTACCAAAAATTTGCTTCTTTGTCCAATTGTAAAAAAATAAATTTGAAGGCATAACCATGACACAAGTATACTCTCCATTGAAGAGTTCATCAATTCCATTGTTAATAATTTATGGCAACAAGTTTGTATACCAAGTCCCTTGGATGTATTAAGTCTGTAAGGCCTTCAAAAATAAAATGGTCATCCTCATTAGATGAGATTTTAGCCCTCTAAAGGGCTGTGAGTTCCCAACAGTTCCCAAACTGTGAGAATTGCCCTGCAAAGGACCACGGCAACTCGTTGACATGGTCGAGAGACTGCCATGTCTGAAAAAAATATTTTTTTTCAAAAAATAAAAAAAATTCAACTTTTTTCTTCATTTCAAGAATGTAATTTTTTTTAGAATAATCGTTCACCAAAATCTACGGGGGAGACCAACGTCAGAAAGGGGCTTGAAACAGTCCTCCCGGACCCCTAGAAATCATCTAATGCAAGATGGTTTTGCCTTTGTAGTATAGCCCTCAAGATCCTAAAGACTAAAAGTAAAAGAACTTTGATACAAGCGAATAATGCCCGTATTTTTTGTGCTTCGACACTAGTAAACTTTAATCCCAACTCCAATGGCTAATCATCAAATTTTGTAATCTCTTTCTTTCCAGAAAACTTGCTACTTGGTATCACTAATACACAAGATGGTAGAAGCTTATCAAGAAGCTTCTCCCTTCGTAGAAGCAACTCAAATAGTTTTCAAGTTAGTAGAAGCTTCTCAAAAAAGGTTAAACTCTTGTAATATAAATACAAGTCATGATTAAGAGTGTCACATTCTTATCTACTTGATGTGCCCAAAATGTTGCTTAGTAAGCAAAGGGGATCTTGGAAATGACTTCCCATCTTTTGCAAGAATTTAAGTAGGAAAAATGAATGATTTCCGAACAAATATGACGCTATCGTGTTTTGGATTACAAGGGCATGGTGAAGTATCACACATGCTTGGAAAGCCCTTAAAAAGACTCATCTAATCGTTCAAAAAACATGTGATTGAACTAGTTGGCTAGAAGTTATGGCCGTTAAAGTTGGTGGTGTTTTAGTGGCACCGAGACACTTAAGAGTTAAGAGTGAGAGGTTCCCAATGAATTTTTCATGGAAATATGACATGTTGTATATCATTGGAAAGCTAAAAAATTAAAAATTTAGAATGAAAAGCATTACGAGGTTCTAAGAGGCCAAATTTATGGCCAAGAAAAGGGTTGTGGTGAAGGCGAGACGTTGCTTCTAGTGAATCCAAATCTTTGGAGGGTTATAACTTTGTAAGAACTTGTTCAAATGAAACGATTGAGTGGTCTATCGACATTTAATCATTGGGTAGAACTTGTCCAAAATGGGCTTACATGTGAAATTTGGTTTTTTAGCCACAAAGTTATACCATTTGGAAGTTCGAGAGTTTAAATGAGGTTGTAATTTAATAATGGGTGATCTTCTAAAACCAAAATGGTTTTTGGAAGTCCCTTTGATTCACAAAGGGGAATCTACCAAATGCCATAGAAAATCTTATAGAAGAGGTTGGTCTCCTTCCTTATTTCTTCTTGGAGTCTTAGTGAATCCCAATAACTCAAAGTTGGTAATGCAACTTTACCACCAAATTCAAGGTACCATAAAATACTTGTTTGTGTTTCCTATAATACAATTTAGATGAAATCTTGCTCATTGCTAGACTATTTTCAATGTATCTCAAGTTATAAGTCTCATTTAGTAATGATATGAAAGTAACAAATACACAATGGATCTAGAATGGAGTGGAGTGATATTTCAAGAGCAGTTAACATCTGTGGAGAATAGTGCTTCTACTGAGTGCTTGAACATCAATGGAAGTTTCACCCCATGTTACCATCTAACATCCTCGGTGTCATGTGTAGAGTGTGTATTAGTATTCTCCAGGATTGAAACTTAGTAACATGAATTGGAAAATAGGAACTAATTCTGTAGATAATTAGAATATATAGTGTTAATAAATTGTAATTTAAGTGATATTGAAAGTGAAACGAGGTGAATCCATTAAGCTGTAAAGGATATCTAAAGGTTGTTAAGAGCTATAAGGTATTACTAGGATTGTGACAGAGAGGCTTTTCAGTCTCGACAATTTAATCTCATGCTCGAGTTTCTAATTTTCAATTCTAACTCATTCTGAACTTTTGTTTTTTGTAATTTTGTTATTTTGAATACATCTCAGATTTTTTATTACAACCTTGTATCTTGTAACCTTCTGCTCTTGTAAACATCTTTGTTCCAAATACATCTACTCTCATTCTAAGTTTGTCCCTGACAATTTATTGAGATTGTTTATAACAACATCAGAACTTTGCTACTTTCAAATAAAGAACAAATTACCTTTTTGTTTAAAAATTGTAAAGTATTTTTAGAAATTGCAGATTATCTATTTCTGAAATTGGTGTTATTGCCTACTAGATTCTTTGTTGGTATAGATTCTTCTATTATGTTTTTAATATAGAAAGTTTATGGACTTAAATAGTCCATTTAAAAGTTCAATTCCAATCTTCATATTTGTATTGTTAATAAATCCAAATATGAATTTAAAGGAATGATTATAGGTTGATTTAATGAGTCTATATTTGAATCACTATTAACTTTAAGTACTCCCTTTATCATTCTTGTCTTTTGAGATGGAAGTCTTCATATATGTATATTATTAGAGTAATACATTGTTTATATGATGGGAAAAGTGAGCAAGGTTGCCATGAGCGACTTAAAGCTTGATGCCATCATGAATGTCATAACAACCATGAACAATGATTACAAATGAATGTTCAAACAAACAAAAGAGCTACACTCAAGACTTTGTAGCCTAAAAGTAAATCTGCAATGTCCAATTGAACAAGATTACACACTAACACGGCCTATGATTGTTATTTTGTAGAAGAAACAACATCTTTGTCCTCATCATTTGCATTTGAAGTCAAATGAGAAGCTTTTCCACTACAACCAATGCGTAAGGCTAGACAACCATCAAAAGGTAAAATATCACTACAAAATAATTGTCAAACATCCTATGAACTTTCAACTCTCCAAAATCCTAGGTCAAAGCAACAAAAACTCATTGAGTTCAAATTTTTTCTTGAGCTTACTACTTCAAATGAAAAAGTGTTTCATGATCTTTAATCTTAGTATCAAATTTGGATTGTAATTCCATTGCCCCTTGACTATTGCCCTTTGTTTTTAGAATAAACAATTAGTCATCATGATATTTTTGAACAAGACAAATGCCAACAATCCACATTAGAATGTTGTGATTTATAGCTTGGTCCAACAAAGAATGTCTTTGACCTTTCTTTAGGTCATGAGCAACTATGGTGCTAGTAAAAAAAACATGGCACATTCCTGCTCATCTACATTGGACTTTTTTTAAGTTTGAGATTAAAAATCCAAAACCATGCCAAGACTATGAGATCAAAATGCAAAAGACCTTGGGTATATTACAAAAATGAGCAATGCACTTCTAGTGGCTCCCACCTTGTTCACTAATACTAGTGGCAATGCATCATCTTTGAAAAGAACCAAAGAAATACGTCGATCATCTAAAATATCATCCATCTTGTGATTCCTAAGTCGAGTGATTTGAGCAAATGCTGTTGAGAGCACATGAGATGATGCCAGGTTGGTCCAAAACCAACAAAGTCGATGTATATAAGAACCCAAAGCAACAGCACCTACAAAGATTAGAAAACTAAGAAGTTGGCAAACGTAATGCATACTCATCTTCTACAACCTTCTATCGTTCATCATTTAAAAATAGGCTGGATTAAGGGTCATCCAAAGCTTGAACTATTCCAACACATGAATGGCTTTAACAAGGCCATCTTGCAATAAGAAAATCGAAGTGGCCTAACCTCTTCAAATCTTTGTCACTAATGAGAGTGTTTTTGCCAAGTGACATGGAGCTTGATGTAATTTACAACATATTAAAGCATTTCCTAAATATGACAATCTTATACATTTAATATAAACTTGCTTCAAAATGGAAAATAGGAATAATGTTAGGTCATCAAATCACCAAATCTTAAGATTGGGTGCTTTAGATTGGGATGAATTTTTGTAAATGACACCTCAAGAAAGGAAAAGATAGACATTCTTCAAGCTATTGAATGTTATCATGTATACAAACAAACATAAAGGAAATAATTTGTAGTATATATAATAATAAATTTATTATTATTGTTTTTAATGGATAATATTTTTTCTGCAAAGATCTTTGTTTTAAACCAGAACCTTAGAAGAGTGAATATACATTGTAGATTGAGTAAAAAAGTACAATGTTCGATCAACCCTCATTCTAAATTTGTGGTTACGTTAAAGTTTTTAGTATATTAAGTGCATTAGTGCACTAGAGCATAGGGTATAAACAGTTATGAATTGCATGAGACCAACATAAAAAAAATGAATTTCAAAGGAGTTAGCATGGAGTCATGAAATACAAACCAAAAGAGAGAGAAACAGAGAAGTGAGTAAGAAGACTAAATTTCTAGAATAAAAAATGTGGGGGTAGTTGAAGAAAAATAAAGAACATGGAGAAGAAATACAAGTCCGATAATGTGCTCAACTAAAAGCAATAATTCCAAAATTGCAATGGAAACTTCTAATTAGAACACATAATTATAATCACATTTATCTAACTCAACAAATAAAATTATTCAAAATGTTTATACAATAGACATACTACAAAACACTTCATATTTTACGTATCAATGTGTAAAAGCATAACCCTATATTCAAACTATTCTAGTAATAAATCTAGATGAATAAAGCTCTATTGGATGATCACATTCAAGTTTTTTCAATGAATATAATATTACATTCTAACACTTTTTCCAATGTTACTAAGTGGGAAGGGAACATATTACACACATTGATAGACATCTTACATAACAAAAAGTTTGAGCCCTTTAAAGGGCTATTTAAGGAAAAAACCCCAATTTGTAAACATTGCAGTCCTTGCCACATTATTTGATAATCAAAAATAAAAATAATTATTTAAAAAATAAAAACTAATAAGGCCAAAAAATCATTTAAATCATTTAAATAATAAAATAAGATTTATTTTAATAATTAAACTTTTAATCATTTTAAAACTGTCCCTTACCCTACAATCCTTATCCTATTATATACTAAATTTTTTTAAATTTTAATTTTGTTTCATTTTTTGGCCAGCCTCCCATGGTATCCAATAACTGAAAACCTTTTTAAGGTTTCAAAACTTATATAATGCTTTAATTAGTAATTGACCTATAATGTGCCAAAAAAAAGCAAACACTCTTGTCTTGGTATTTCCTCTCCCCCACGCCTTCCAAAACTCAAGAGCCATTGATTTTTATTAAAAAAAATCCCTACCTCCTTCAATATCGTTGATCTTCAAAAACAACATGGGATACAATATGGATATGAATACTATATTGATAAGGATAAAGATAAAGATACATACTAGGATGCAACACATGTACTGGTATTAATACGGGTATTACATACATACAGATTGAGATATAATATGGATACAAATACATAAAATATATCCCATATTGAATGTTACAACACATGTAACAATAAAATCACAAAGAAGGGAGGGGGGAACAAAATCAATTGACTTGAAGTGAAATTGCATTGATTTGAAATTCTTTTACAAAGAGGGGGTGGGAATTGAAAATTGAATTGAATAGAATTTTTTTTGAGCTCATTGTGACAGCTTGTCAATGACACAATGAGCTTAAAAGAGACAATATCTACCTAACATCATTCAATTTTCAAAAATTTGAAAGTCATTATTGGAATTTCACTTACTATGTAATTACAAAGGGATACTCATCAAAAAATAACTTATAAAATAATATATTAATTTCTACAATTAGTTATAACTATGTACTAAGATGGTATTTAAGATTGACAAAAATAAATTATTGGTTCGTAGAACATATCACACCATTGAAAAAAAGGAGGGATGTGCATAATCATAGTCTTTGTGAGATAGCTAAGTGATGGTCATTTTGATTTTTTACTACTACTAATGCATTTGTGTTATTGAATTGTTAAGAGGGATCTATGGGTTTTTAGCATTTTAACAATAAATGTATTTTTAGTAAATTTTTTTTGAAAGTCTCCTTAAAGTCCATTATTTATAATCTTATGTATAGGACTATATTAAAAAATCCACTTAAAACATCCATTTCTCTTGTAGTGTGTAGTGCAAGGAATTATTTGTGTATAGTAGTTATGTTTGCCTCAAGGATGTTTTTAAAACTTGGTAGTTTGTTAAAGAGTTCAATTCTCTCAATGGGACTATCTCTTGTGAATACAGAAACATGTCTCCTGTGAAAAAACAAGCCCCTGGCCAATAAGAAAAAACAAGAGCCGTCAATTAAAATAGGAAAGGAAATTTCCACCTCCTGTAGTAGGGAAAAAGACACCAAAGCAAAAGGTCTATGGTAACTCTCCTAGTGGGGGATCTTTTAAGAAAGAAGGTCAAGTAGGACTTTTGTTGAAGCAACTAAGGCCACATTAAGGCCAAAAAGACTAATAAGAGATAATTGAAATTGTAAATGGTATCACTTTTTGATGGTATTAAAAAATACAAGTATTTGTGGTCCAACAATGCAATGCAATCAAAACTTTGGAATTCACAATCTAATTTACATCTCTCAACTTTACACATTTTCATAATTCTATTTTTTTCATAAATAGCTTTTATCTTCTATTTAGAAGCTACAAGCTTCAAAATCAATTGTCTTATATACTCCACCTAAATAACTCACACAACAATAATTTTTAATATATCACAAATAAATTGGCACACCTACCTAGTGGCTCAACAACAAACAAAAGTATTTAGAACATTATTCTTCTAGCTATTTTCAATTGAAAGATATGATCATTACAACTTGAGTTACATTCTTGCATATTCTAATTGATATTATGTGCTCATTGTGAATTGAAAAAGAAGGCTATTTATATTTCTAAAATGATTAGTCATGTCCTTTTAAACCTCAAATATAGACTACCAACTAAGACTCTTTCTATCTTTAAAAGGAATATTTCTAAGTCTATTTGTCATTTATTGCCTTATTTACATTCAACTTGCTATTAGATTTAAATTGATTTCCTTTTTACACTTTAATAAAGAATTAAGTCCAAAAACAAAAATGTTTATTACATAGCCCCTTCTTTAATCTAATTGACGTCCTCATCAATTGCTATTATTTTTTTCATTGTTTGGTTGGTATTAGTATAATCACGTTTTCTTTTCTTATCTTGGATTTGTCAATAGGCTTTTGTATCTCTTAGGTATTATCATTAAATTCTTCTGATTTTTATTTATTTATTTATTTTCATCTTTTTATTTATTTATTTTTGTTTTACTTTCTAATTAAAATTATTAGTATTAAACTTCATAGAATTTTCTTCAATTTTTTTTTGTATTGGTATTTTTCTTTGAACTTTTATTTTAGTTCTTGTAGTGTATTAAAGTACAATGTAAATTTTCTTTAGTAGACTTCTAGTAGTCTAGTTGCAAGTTGATGTAGTTCCACATTGATCATAAAATTCTTTTACATTTCCAAATAGTCAAAACTAATATCATTTATAATTTTCAATTTAATTTTCATGATGCGGTCATTTTCTTTATATATATCTTTGTAGATTTTTAAATTTCAATATATATAATTTTTTTTTATAACCATAATCTTGGATCTCCATCAAAGACCATTACTATTTTTGAACTCAAGATGATAAGCTTATAAAATTTTGTTAAGAAATATAAACAATATTGTTTCATTAGTATCTCTAAAATATATTTGAATAATATTTGACAAGAAGAAACTTCTTTCCTTTGAGTACACATAAAGGTTTTACAAATTTTAGATTTTAATTTTAAATATTTTGAAATTACTTTGAATACAAAAAAATTCTAAACTAAAGGCTTTCCTTACAAACTCATTTTTATTAACACTTTGAATAATTTGATGCCATAATACGCAAAGATATCCATTTTTATCTTTTTGTGATTCTTCAAATTGAAATTTTATATTTTCTTTAGTTTCTACTTCACTTTTGCAATGTCTTAACATATTTCTTGAATCTTGTACTTGTTGTATTGACTTTATTCCTTTTGCTTGCACAACATATGTGAATAATGCATCAAAATCAAGTTGTTGGTTCTTCAATTCTTTTACATCTTTCTCTAACAATGCTTTTTGATTTTTAAATAGGTTACATACATTTTTAGCAAGATGTATCTTATTAGTGAATTCACTTAAAGTTTTTTCAAATTTGTCATTTTTGATTCTCATGCATTTTATTTCTTCAACCATTGCTTCATGTCTATGATCTTTGTCATTGATAATAATTTGTTGATTTGCACATGTTCTTGTTAGTTTTTCAATCATTGATTTATATTCATGTAATTGTTGAAAATACTCATCTCTTTTATTTTCCATATCTAGATCTTTATAAATGATCATTTCTTCTTTAGCAATTAATTTTAGTTCATAAGAATTCATTGCATTTTTGATAAATTGTGAAAAATGACAAAAATTATTTTTAAAGATTTCAATATTATTTTGAATATTTAATAATGTTTTAGACAAAGTTTTGGAATTGGCCTTCAATAATCTATTTTCAACTTCATCTTGAATTAAGACGGTTTTTAAGTCTACAAGTTCTTCTTGCAATTTACTAATTGTGTTAAAATAATCCTTGTTTTCTTCAAATAACCTTGCATTTTCTTTAAGGATAAATTGATTTTCAAAATTATATTTAAGTGTTCATTTACATTGATCTTTTACACTTTTTAATTCTTTTTTAAGACTTTCAAGTTCTCTATATGATTCTTCAAGTCTATTTTCCAAATTAGAAACAACATTATGCTTGGTGAATTCAAGTTCATTTAAAAAATTGTTATGCTCACTTTTTAAGCTTTCAAGTGTTTTTTGTGCAATAATTAAATTTTCAATTTTTGTATCAAGTTTCTTTATATTTATTGCATTGCATCTTTTCCAATCATCTTTACAAAATTGAAATTCTTCACTTACATCTTTTAAACTTGCTTTCAATTGGTTACATTCATCATCTTGGTGTTGAAGTTGAAAACATAAATTTTCTTTTATTTGTTGAAAATGATAAATTTCAATTTCATGCTCAACTTCTTTTTCTTGAAGAAGCTTGATTTCATTTTCATAATTTTGGCACATCTCACAATAAATTCTTGAATTTTTTCTATTTCTAATTCCATAATGATCCATTTTTAAATTAAAAAAAACAAAAACAAAATACAATGATAATTTTTTTTTCTTTTTACAAACACACTTTTCTAATTCATAAATTTTCTTTCCTACATCAAAGTCACCAAAAGTCGAGACCTTCCCCGGCAGCGGCGCCAAAATGTAAGGTACTTTTTCACTAACTTTTATTTTTTGTCAAGTACCAGTAGTATACTAGTATAGGGGTTCATCCGTGGATAGGCCAACATAGTCTATCGTTGGTGCATCTAATGTCACTTTTAAAGTAGATTTAGATTATGTGTAAACTAACTTTGTGAAACATACCTAAAAACTTTATTCTTATACTTCTATTCTTTTTCTTTCTTTCTTTCTTTCTTTTCCCTTATTCCCAGGTTCTCTCAATTTGGTGGACAGTCAATTACAACTAATGTAGACACAATGTTCTAAGAGTCCCGGTCCTATATAGTATTCTAGGGTAGGCAACACATTGTGGGCAATACGTTAGGCTGGGCAACACGTCTTATATATGGATGCAACCTATGACCTAATCATATATATACAAGGTAATATTTTTAAAGTATACAAATAATTTGTTAATTAATACCTTTTTATGTGTTGGGGCAACAGGGCCAGTAATTGCTCTTTATGAGCTTTTCGAATCTATGTGCAAAATGACTACACGTGGCCGTCTCAGTAGGCAACACATCTAGTATGCAAAGTATGAAATGTTTAGGACAAAATACCAGATTTTTGGTCTTTGAGCTTTCTCCTTTCTTCTAAGATTAGGCAATAAGTCTCAGGGCAACAAGTCCAAAACTACAAAAACATACAAAAATATTTATCAACCACAAGGAATACTAACTTCCACAAATATCATTCAAATTTTAATTCAAAATTTTAATTTTAATATTATAAACTTCATTTTATAGCCTAGAGGACCTATAAGTATTCACAGCCCTATAACTGTGCAAAAGAAGCCCAAAACTAGGAATATAAACTTAAAATTCAAAAACAGGCCCTAAAACCCTGAAATTTACAATTTAATGGCCAAATGACCTATAACCGCGGATTTCAGACCCTATGACCACGTGAGGGGCCCTATGGCCGTGGTGCTGCACCCTATTACCGTGCCAAATCCCTAATTTCAGCACAGCCAAGCTGTGCAAGCTGCCGCGCTTGGCTTGTTTGGGAGAAATTTTGATCGATTCTTTTGATTTTCTGAAATTTGTTTTAGATTCTTACTTGCTTGATCAATACGAACCTCATGAGCGATCAAATTCGATCCTTTGCCAAGGATTTTGATGTAGTTTTGGGAGCAACTGCCGTGCTTGCTTCCCGAAACACTTCTATTGCAGTTTTTGGAGACGATTGACTAAAGTCACTGAAATTTGCGAACGACTCTCACTTAATCTCTCAATCTCAACCCGTTCAACCCTCTCCGGCAACAAATTTGATAAATCTTTCCAAATTTGAATGTTCGGGAAGAAGCCAAGCCAAGCGCAACTTCACCAATCCATTCACAACTTGAATTTTGTGTTTCTCCAATTCGATGATTGCAACAACTGAAAAATTAATCAATTACACTCAAGCAATTAGCGCAAACCGCAATCAACACTAGAAGAAACCACAATTTTAGTCTGCTTACTGCTACACACGTTGAGATTGCCAAACTTGGCCTTGCAGTCTTCTTAGCAGTTCCGGATTTGTACTCGTGAATTGATGTTTGACTTGAATTCTGTAATCCAAGATTGAAATTCCTTAATCACTGTCGCACCAGCTTAAATGCGATCCCAACTTCACACTCTGTCGCTCCTTACACTGACTGATTCTCTTGGGGATTCCCTCCGCAGTAACTTAAATCCAATGTTGGGTTCACAATCTTTCTCCACTACTCAATTGTTTAATTGCTTGTTGAATGCTCCAAGAATCCTGGCTTCACTCTTCTCCTCCGATCAGGCTTCAAGCATTGTCAGTTTATTCATGAACTTTTTAAATTTTTTTTCTTAATAATTCACTCAAAATTTCTCTTTCCACTCCCACAATTACAAATTATAGCATAAAACCTCACAACATAATAACATAACACCAATTACACAACTTACACAATAATGCACAATGCAAAATAATATATAATATATATTAAAAAATTGGGTCTTACAATGCCGTGAATTTCTTCACATTTGAGTTTTTTTATAGTTTCCCGAGAAAACGAATCGGTGTGATGATGAAGGGGTGTGACCTAAGTCACACCTCATTCATCCAAGTGTTATTATTTTTTTATTTTTTTATTTTTTATTTTTTATTTTTCATCCATCTACACGGTTTGCATCCATTCGGTACTTCATCCATCCAAATTGCCCTATTTACACTGTACAAAGTTTGAAATCTGTTTTTTGGACTACTTTTAGCTACTTTATGCTTTTTAGTGTTTTTAGCCTACTTTTAAGCTATTTTCCTACATTTTAAACTACTTTCTACATACTTTTCCAATAAAACTAAAAACTAACCTAAAAAACAAAATCTTTATTCTTCATAGCCCTCTACTTAATCTATTGACGTCCCTGTCAATAGACTTAGGTCTTTTGTTTCTGGACTTGTCTTGCTCACGTATCCTTTTCAAATACACCTTGTCACTTGCCTTCTTGATTTCTTCGTCTTGTTCCAGGAGTTGGTGATTGTGGGTCCTCTGGTATTCCAACCATCTTTGCATATGGTCAAACCGTTTCTTGAACTCACTAGTGAAACAGGGATGAGCCCCGTACAAGAAATGAGTAGTGGCCATGATCTCCAACATTCTTTGCCATCTGGTACTCTGATATTGTAACTTCAAGAGAATCTAGAATTCGGGTCTGAGAATGTCAAACTTGTTGACATTGATTGTGACACCATAATCTTTGCAGACCATCCTCAGAAAGTCACAGAAAACTGCAGCTCTAAAACAGACTAGGTCTTTGTGAGTGATATGTTCTTCATGATAATCTCCATAAGCCTGAGCTTAAGCTTGTGGAGAATTAAATGATCCAGGAATCGTGGGCCAGTTGTACTCTACAGAGTCAATGGTTGCCTTAGGATTCCACTTGTACCGTCGTTCACATGGGTAGAAGTGGCAGTTGGTAGATACTGCAATTGGTGGATCTTTCTGCCATGTAGATGAAATCTTTGGGTAAATCTTGTCATACGGTGTGTCTTCTGTAATAGAAAGTCTATAATCCTCCACTAACCATTCCAATGCTTTCCATGAAGGTATGGGTCTTTCATCTCTAATATTTTGGAACATCGCAAAATATTGACCCAAAAATTGACAAGTCAGGGGGGATCCTTGTACTGGAGTTTTCAATGTCAACCAAGTTGCAGGTCTAAGGGATGGTGGTGGAAGTCCATACTGTGCAATTTCCTTGGCATTGTAAGTAAGTATGGTCCCTTTGTCTAATGCATCCAATGTCTTAGAGAGTCGAATATATGTCTCTTGAGTATTATAAAGGTAATGTGTAGCAGTTAGCTCATCCCGTTGGGCCACTACTTCTCGGTTGGTTACAGCTTTGAGTACTGAGAGGACATTCCTTTGGTTTCTCATGGGTTTTCTGAGCTGCGTAAGTTCCTACTTCCACTTAGTTCTGACATCTCTCTGAGCCAATAACTTAGGGTTCATGTCTACTCTGTGATCTCCAATGATAACTTGTCTCTTGCATACATTAGTCAGATCCACATGTCTTCTATGGTGCAACTCTTTCTCTAAGTTGATATAATACTTTAAGGCTCGTGCTCCAAGGTCAGCAATGGGATAGAACAAGTGTGACCAATTAACCAAGGACAAGTCTCCACGTATAATCATCTCACAAAGGAGATTCTGCATATTATCAAACTTTCCTACTGTGTCCCAAGCTTCATCAAATTGTTCTTCTGACAACTGCTGACCCTTTTATAAGGTCAATATGCTTAGACATATGTCACACTGGAGCTCATATGCTCTGTATAGTGAAAAGGTGGGTCCAGAATCCGACTGTTGTTGCCATATGCACTGTTGTAGTCCATTGGTGAGGTTGGTCAATTCTTCTAACTCCTAGTATAATTCATCGTTCGTGCTAACCAACACTCGAACATATTCTTCCAATGCTGCCGTACTCTCAGAAATAGCAACAGCTTCTGGGGCTTTAGACTGTTGTCTAAGTTCTTCTAATTCTTTTCTCAAAGTTTGAATTCCTTCTTCCATCATTTCCATTTGGGAACCTGTAATCTCAAGAGTGTCCTGAATTTGATTCTTTTCAACCTGTAATTCCTCACATTCTTGCTTTAACTGCTGATATTCGCGTTTCTGGCCCCCAAAGCTATTTTCATACTCTTATATTCAATCAATGCTTCGATTTTGGCGGTCTCGTACTTCTTTATTTGCTTTAACCAATCAATTTCTCTGGATCTATAGGAGTTTATCTCAAAATTGAGATTCTTTACTGTTTCTTTGAGATCTTCGTTCATTTTCAGTAGATCATCCTGAGAATAAGGTTGTTTTTCCATAAGAGCACTAATAGGTTGCTCGTCATATTCTATTATAGGCCTTTTTCCTTTATCTTTTGTGCGAGCAGGTGTAGATACTACACTAGGCTTTTGTGATGGTAATACTGATCCAATCACTGATGTAGCAAAGAACTCATGCTGGCATAAGCTGGATATCATTGCAGTTGAGACTAGGATCATTGGGTTACGATTTTTCTTCATAATCAACTCCCTTGTCAAATACTCCAAAGCCAAATTTACCCAATTAATCTGTTCTCCCCTCCAGGATTTGAGTCCAACATATATAAGAGCATCCGACTCGATTTGAGTCTGTGAGGAGTAGAAAAAATGTTGATTGATGTAGGTCATCCAAACTGTCAATCCCTCGTCTGATATCTTCTTTAGGTCCCAACTAGTTGAGGTTCTGGCGTTAGCTCAATTGGTGCCAAACAGGAAACTCTTGTTCTTGGTATTCAGTTTGGCAGAGTCTGTAACCTCCAACCCCTCTGAACTTAAGTGTAGGGCTTCTACTACAGTAACTAGCGTTAGAATAATCTTCTTCCCTTGGATAAAGACTTCGCTCAACTTGCCGAACTCACTTATCTGCACAAACTCCTTGACCAAGTCCATGTCTATAGGTGGTCCATTGTGGTGTATGTATTCCCAGACTCCAACTTTCTTGATCAGTCCAAGTCTCTCTTCTGTGAACTTTGAAAGAAGCTTGGCTGGAATACTACTAAGTGGAACAGGCAGAATTTGAAGGTTCCCTTTCTTCTTCATCGTGAAGATGTAAACTCACTGGATCTGTTAGAGAAGTTAGGTTAGACTCTTTGGACACTAGAAACATGATACAAAAGAAGTTTGACTATTATAGAGAAAAAGGTTTATGTTAGACTAAGGTAAATTTATGAAACTTTTGAAAAGTGCTGCCTAATTGTTCTTTCTTTTTGATTGACCTAAAGAAAATTACTTTTAAGATTTCTAACACTTATAGACTTTGAAAAGACTCTAAAAATAAACTTGACTCATTTTGGACAGACATAGAAAGTTTATAAAGTTTTAAACTCCGCCCATTCTGCTGTATTTCTTTATTCTTCCTTTTTTGCTTCAAATTTCTTATAATTAGACAAACTTAGCAGACTCTCACCTTACTTCATGCTCATTTTCTCTTTCACACATTTTCTCTCATCATATTTTCAAACTTTTTTTCTTTTTGTTCACTCAATGCTTAATTCTTACAAAACATTCTTAAATCTTTCATTTCACTCAACACACTCGGCGTTTTCATTCACAAACTATTGTATTTTCTATTTTATATGTTTATGCTTTTTAACTTGGTTTTAAACTCTTACTTTCTTTTCTTTTAACATTCTCTAAGTCTCTCGGCAATAGAAAATAGTTATTCTTTAGAAAGACAAAAACTGACATATTTTTGACAATTCAACACTTTTCCAACTAAGGTCTGTATCCCTAGTCTCACCTGAAAACTGGGACTTAGTCGACTTCACTCCGCAATAGTCAGATCTGTAAGTAAACACTTTACTTGGGAAAACTGTATAAGACATAGATAAACTTATAAATACACATACTACTACAAGTATTCTCAACAGCAATCTAATTCTATTCTTTTTAGTTGTTAATATGTGTTAAACCTGTAGGTGAGTTCATTTTTTATCATGTTTTCAAGAAGTGTTGTTGTTTTAAACTCATTTTGTTCTTCTTCTTTCTCTTTTTAAATTTATCCTTTGTCTCTCGTCCTTACATGTTTTGTCTCTCATTTTCTTTCTTAAGTATTGGATTCTGAATTAGAGGATTTTTTTTTCACATTTTTAATTCATTATTTAAACAACTCACTCTTAATTTGGACCAAGGTTATTCCTTTTTGTCACTCAATTGATTTTATCATGTTTTCAGCAAAAAGGCAAGATTATAAGAGAAAACTTACAAATTCACTCTCTTTTACTTATCATGTTCTCTCATCTTTCTTTTTAGTGTATTTTTCTTTTTCTTTTCTTTTTTCTTCTTGGCAATTAAGGTTTTAATGTGTAAACTCTTTTTTGGCAGATTAATTGACAAAACTTGTAGTAGACACTTCTAAACTATGATCTTTAATAGGTGTTAAATAATCTTCTAACCTTTCGACTACACTACGACTATGTTGGTTCCATGTTTCTCTCAAATATTCTGAGATTATAGCATTTGCTTCAAAATCAAGTGCTTTAGGTTTCAAAAAGGAAGAGTTAATGGGTGTTATGGGTCTTTGAGGACTATTAGACACTTCTACTATGGGAAAAGAGGATTCCCCTACTTCAAAAGATGTGGTAGTGTCTACAAAAGGATATTCTAACTCATCTTTGTTTTCATTAATAGATTCTTGTAATAGAATCGTAGGACTAATTTCAGCATCAATATCTAATTCACCAATTTCACTTTGTGAATCATTTGGTGTGGTAGTTTGTACAAGACGTCAAAATTTTCCTAATGGTGATTCGATTTCTGCTCTATCTTCTGGGCTTGGTGGATTCCCAAGCGGTGAAAAACAAGGATTAACGTAGGTTGCAAGAAATGTTTTATCCTTTTGTAATCTACGCGTGGCTTCTCTTATTAATCGGTCAGGGGTGTGACCAGACATTTAGAGAGGCCATAGATGATCTTTAAAAAGGTTAATTTTTAGTTTTTGAAACAAAACATGATAAACACTAGGGACCCGTTATCTCAGAGGTTGGGGAAATGGAATCCCAATGTTGACCAAGTTATAAGTTTAGGATTGTCTATGATTTTTATACTAAAAGTCGTGACTTTAGCCAATCAATATGGGATATTGTTTTGTTGTTACAACGTTTATGGGCAGATTAGACTAAATGAAGGGCTTAACGGGTGGTGTTTTTTACTACTCATAAATTCTGGGATCAAAGGTGTATGTGCTAGGTTGACTGGTCCATAAGTAAAAACATAAATTTTATACTCTATTTGATGACCGGTCCAACCAACATAAACTCTTGGAATTCTAGGTTTCACAAGGTGTTTTAATTTTCCGTATTGGACAAATAAATAGTGTAAGTGGAAAGCTAAATGTAGTTTTCCCTTTTTTACTACTGCCCAAATATGTGGTTTTCCATTATCCCAAATTTTGCTATAAATCACTCTTTTTAAGTCTAACGGTAATTGATCAATAGAATTTTTTAATTCTTTGTCTTTTGTATAATTTCCACTTAAGTGAAACCCTTGTCCAAAATAGACTCCTTTATAAAATCGATAAAGGGACATAAAAAGACAAGGTTCAGAATAATAGTCTTCTAACAACTCTAGAACTTCCTATGGGAATAAATAATCCATTTAGATTCATTTGGAATTTGTTTTACTTTTTTTTTTTTTAATATATGTTTGAACTATTCCCAAGGGTTTTACTCTCTGTTGGATAATAATAATAGATTAGAATATTAACTATTGTTCTTATTCTAAGTAATTCTTCCAAGGTAATTTCGGGATTTCTTAAAGGTATTAAACCTCTAGCAGTTTCAAAGAAATTTTGGTCAAAAGCTATAGGAAGTTGTAATGGGGTTTTGTTTATGGGTTTAGGAATTCCAATCGAAGGGCAAAAGGAAATTCTTTTTTGATTATCGTATGCTTGTTTCTTAAAACAAGTTTTCTTGATATACCCATTTCTCCACAAAAATGACAATGTTTTATGTTTCTGAGTTCTTTTAGTTTTTCAGTAGTGTATGTTCTACGTCTTCTAAAGTTAAAGTGTTTGTAACTTATGGGTTTAGGTGAATTTGAAAAAGGTTTACACTGTTTGTTATCTACGGGTCTTTTGTACAAAATTACAGGGTTAGTTGGTTTTGGTGTAGTTTCTTTTGGAAACAGGTATGTTAAAACCTCGTTTATGATATCCTTCATAAACTGCCCATTTTCTCCCATTTTGGGACTAACATGTGTAAAATTTGTTCTAAGTAGTATTTCTAGAATAACTTAGTCTAAATTTCAATTACTATAGTACTTCACAATAATTCATAAATAAGAGAGTTTGTGAATTGTAGGAATTCTAGAAAAACATACATGTGTTCCTTGGATTTAGGTAAGTATTTGCAACAAGGAGTACATATTCTATGTTTTTCGTTTATTCCTAGCATTTGTTTTTTCTCAATATTTATGAAAGGGAAGATTTTAAATTCTACTCTAACACTATTTAGACACCGATAGCCAAGGCTTATCCCCGGCAGCGGCGCCAAAATGTAGTAGGGAAAAAGCCACCAAAGCAAAAGGTCTATGGTAACTCTCCTAGTGGGGGATCTTTTAAGAAAGAAGGTCAAATAGGACTTTTGTTGAAGCAGCTAAGGTCACATTAAGGCCAAAAAGACTAATAAGAGATAATTGAAATTGTAAATGGTATCACTTTTTGATGGTATTAAAAAATACAAGTATTTGTGGTCCAACAATGCAATGCAATCAAAACTTTGGAATTCACAATCTAATTTACATCTCTCAACTTTACACATTTTCATAATTCTATTTTTTTCATAAATAGCTTTTATCTTCTATTTAGAAGCTACAAGCTTCAAAATCAATTGTCTTATATACTCCACCTAAATAACTCACACAACAATAATTTTTAACATATCACAAATAAATTGGCACACCTACCTGGTGGCTCAACAACAAACAAAAGTATTTAGAACATTATTCTTCTAGCTATTTTCAATTGAAAGATATGATCATTACAACTTGAGTTACATTCTTGCATATTCTAATTGATATTATGTGCTCATTGTGAATTGAAAAAGAAGGCTATTTATATTTCTAAAATGATTAGTCATGTCCTTTTAAACCTCAAATATAGACTACCAACTAAGACTCTTTCTATCTTTAAAAGGAATATTTCTAAGTCTATTTGTCATTTATTGCCTTATTTACATTCAACTTGCTATTAGATTTAAATTGATTTCCTTTTTACACTTTAATAAAGAACTAAGTCCAAAAACAAAAATGTTTATTACACCTCTCCCGTCCCTACCATCGATTTGAAGTCAATTTGGGATACAAATACATATATAAAATAGGTACGGATATGGATATAAAAAACAAATACGTACATATATGTATGTATGTATAAAAGATGGATATGGACATAAATACAAGTATAAATATGGTTACAAAAGACATATACATGTACACAATAAAATCTCATATCAATTGCCCAATCCCATGTCAATTTGAAATTATAAATTAGGGGTGGGGGATGTTTAGGGTTTGGGTTGGGTTGGAGAATTTAAAAAATATTTAATTTGGGTTGGAAGGGTGGGATAAACCTCTACCTCACTATCCACTCAAAAGACATGAACACACAGGACTATATATTCTACAAGTAACTATCCAATTTCAACAATCCAATTTCTCATTTGGAATGAAGTTTTTTGTGATAGTACAAAGGAGCCATTTGTATGGTTGAAAAAGGTTGGAAAAAATTTAAATGGAGGTGAATTGGTGAATGTTAGCATAGTTTTAAATGTGGTGAAGAAGAGAGGTATTTTATTCTAATTATTGCATTTCTATGGGTGTAAAGATAATATAGTGGCAAAAAATATTCATCTATGGCTATTTATAATTGATAATCATCACAACAGAATAAAAAAATTTATTCAAATATTTAATAAGATTATGTGCCCTATTGATGAATCTCAAACCTTTGGGAGGAAAAACTCAAAAATTATATGTCACCAAAAATTTAATATTCATTCCTCAAAATAGCCTCAAATAAAAAATTGACTTTTGCAATCACTTAAATGTAGAATTAATTATACTATAGGAATATTAATGTATTTGGAAGGACTTATTGTAATAGAAGTATCAATTTGGGAACATTAGTTCAATATCTACATTTATTACCTCATATTATAGAGAATTGTAATGACAAGATATCTACATTGTTCAAATTTTCATTTATGATTGTTGTTTGAATTTCAGTATTTAACAACAATATTCTAAGTCACCCATTGTACCAATTAAAGAATTTTGCATAATATAGAATACAATTAACATTTCTTATCTTGCATAATTAACATTCAGTTTTTATTCAATCCCAATAAGCGTACCAAATTTAATTTCAAAAAACTAAAACTTCATTTTTAATGAGTTCTTTCATTTAATATCCATGGTTTTACATGATAATTGATTGAAAATATTGATGATGAATATTTTAATTTGAAAAGTATAAAGAAAATATCCATTTGTACATCTTTCATATTAAAAAAGCCCATTAATTAACAAAAATTCAATCTATGAATAGTTCAATGTGTAGTGTTGTACTTTTGAATTTTATAATGTAGATTTCTCTATTTTAATTAGATTTTGGTAAAGCAATTGTACCATCATGCTCAAAGGTACAAAATTAATCATAGTACTGGGGTCATATAGGAAAATCTAATTACAATAAAGAAAGATCTATTTTGTAGAATTTAGGCATGGTCCCCCCAATATTGAAATCCCTATTCTAAATTTTTTTTTTGAAATGCTTGTTAAATTGGAAAGATGTCTATGTGAATGTTTTCTACATATTTATGCAATCAAATTTCAAAATTCATTAGCAATGTTTTTCAATCAATTATGTTGTTATACCATAAATGTTAAATAAAACAATTCATTCCAAATGGAATTTTAGGTTTTTTAAATTGAAATTTTATATGCTTAATTGGGACTATGTAAAAACTAAATGTTAATTATGTAAGGCAAAAAATTCCAATTATATTATATATTATGCAAATTCTTTGATTGACACAATAAAGGACCTGTAATATTATTGCTAGATACTATATAGACATTGAAAAAGTTGGTCATATCTTAGTTTTTGTTTATTTTAGAGTAGTGCTAATTAACTAGTTATGATGCCAATTAAAATTAATAATAGATTCTCATAGCCAACAAAATGATGTCTACATGTGTTAGTATCCAACATACAAAATTAATAAAAAACAATTGAATATATGGAGAATTAATGGAATGAATTTTCAAAACCATACAAAGCCTTGGTTTAAAAAGCATGAGTAGTTCAAATTTCCAAAGTTGCAAGATATATTAATTTTTTTTTTCAATGATGATTTTCTAAAAAATTGTTATACAATATGATCCATAAATCATATCCATACAATTGAATCTACTACTATGCTAACTAATAATTAACAATAATAAAGTAAAATCCAAACTAAAAATTCCTTGTACTAGTTAATACAAATTGAATATTTTTAATTTTTACAAGATTTTTAAATTTTTATTCTCAAATTATTAAATTTTAATCATGATTATTTTTAAAAAATGGGTTCTACTTATTAATTGAGAATTAATTTTGAAGGTCATTTTTTAACTAAGAAAAATACAATTTTGAAGTGAAATATATTTGTTAATTTTACAAAGAAAAGGTTTTAGAAATATATATTGTATAAATAATAGAGAACTAATGCAATAATTTGCAAACATTAGATGTGTGAATAAAACAAGAATTTATGGTTGAAAAACATTCCATTCATTTGTTATTCAAAATTGAAAACTTAGTTTTTAAAGGATTATGATTTCATTGGTTCCATTCTACATTATTTTTGTATTACTATAGAAAATTCCATATACCAGCAAAATGGAAGGTATTGAGTGAAGTTCCTTAATATTTGATGTTATGTTCTTAGGCTCATCCTATTTGGATTCATTTTGCAAGGTTTGCTAGAGCCAAAAAGTGGCTTAGAAATGATTTGAATTAAAAGATAGAAGATGAAGAATTGCCATTTTTCATCCATATTTAAATAAATGTTTTTGGATATGTTTGTAGCAATTGGTAGTAGAAATTCCTTCATTGAGGTATTATTGGTTATTCTTTAAAAGAAGATGCTTTCCTTCCAATTACAAAAGATGCAATTCCAAGAGAATTTTGGTATTTAAAGCCTTCTTTCTAGTTATGAATTTCATTCATGAAATAGATCTTTTATAAATTTGATCCCAATTAATAAAATGAAATTAATTATGCCTAATTTCTACTCCATTTGGATAATTTCATAATCCTTAAAACTTGGATATTTTATTGCAATTTGACCTTTGTTTCCATTATTATGGTATAAAAATTTATCACTTCTAGAATGAAATAAAATATTTGTGATTAATATGATATTTTTTGCTTAATATACATCCATTGTAAAATTTTCAAATTTATAGAGAGTATTTTGTATTTGATTTAAATTTTCTTCATTCATTTTAAAAATTCTTGGTAAATTCAAATCATCATGAAAAAATCTAAAATTTGATGACTTGCAAAAGGCATGAGATTTGTGGGATAAAAAATTCAATCAAAGGTAAAGAACTCTCTATTCACCTCTTAGTTCTATCAATTCTTATAAAGTGTTATAAATTTGACCTTAAATTATACTTGTCTACAACTTTACACATGGTTCTAAAAGATTATAAAATAATAGAGCCTTTTGTAATTGTTTAAGATCTTTTTGAAGGGTCTTATAGACAAACAAGCACCTATAGACTTGTCTTCTTTAAAGTTTCAGTTTTGAAAATTTACAAAGAATGCAATAAATCTTTAAAAAAATAAAAAATAAAACATCATGATTTTTACTTTATTTATTGAGCTATGTGTATAAGAAAATTGAAAATTAATTAATAGAAAAAATTCAAAAGAAAAAAAATATTAGACAATTATGACAATATTTGAAAACATTGCTAGCCCTTTGGATTGTATAAGTTTAAAGGTTCGAATGCTTGAAGTCATGCAATCGAAAGGGCTAGCATTTCACTCTATGGAGGCTCAAAGTTTCTTGTCCTTTTCAAGCAAAGCCAAACAAAACTTTTTTCAAACATTAAAACCTTTCAAAATTATTGTGGTAGTGCAGATTATATGTGTTAGTGTAAAAATTGAATAATTTTTGACAAACTACCAGTTTGTAGTGATAGTTTTTTTTTTAAAGTTTAAGGTCTACCTTTCTCTAAATCATCCTATAATACAAAGAGGTCATAAATATTAACAATACATGAGAACTTTTGAAAATTTCTTATAAACTTACAACTTTATTATTTTGCAAATTTGAATGGTGATAACATAAAATCCGTCTTCCATTATAAGTGAGAAGTTTCTTATGCATCCCCTCAAAATATTCTAAACTTATTCTATTTTACCCTTTCCCACTACTGTTAGTCCTTTAAAAATTCTCTCCCTTTGCAAGATAGCTTCTAAGATCCCCCCTTCCAAGCCCCCCCTTCAAGCCTCCTTGAACGAAAACTATAGGAGTGAAGGGAGGGAGTGATAGTGCTCAATAGTAAAGTCCAAGTCAAATTTTTATCCCGCTACTTTCTCATTAGAGATTTTGGAATTTTCAAGGCTTCTCTAGTTGATCAATTCTATTTGGTCAAGATAACATCTCCCGTAGAGCATTTGATTGGAGTAAATTAGTTTTCACCTACAAAAGTGCTTGATACACCTTGTGTCTTAAAAGCATTTGTTCAAAATAGATGTTGTAGGAAACTACCCAAAGTCTTACATCATGTCCATTCAGTGGACAATGGTTCTTCACAAGTTAAGTGAATAGTTTTTTATGCATTCAAAATTGAACTTTGTTTAAAGCTATTCAAATTTTCATGTAATCATTCAATTGACAATTGTCCTTTAGGGATTAAGTGAACAATTCTAGTGCATTCAACCAAATTGCAATTTATCCATTCAATGGACACTTGTTAGTTAAAGATTAACTGAACAATTCTAGTGTATTCAAAATAGACTACTGAAATTTCCATTTATTTGTTCAACGGGCACTTGTGTGTTAGGAACCAAATAAACGGTTCCAATATGTTTAAAATTGACTACCCAAATTGCCATTTATCCGTTCAACGAACACTTGACAATTTCTATTATAGTATTGAAGGCAATATATAGTGTGTGAATGATTTTGACGCTCAACAAAGTGGTCACAAGCTCTGTCCTTTGAGAATTAAGTTTTTTTTCAAAGCAACGGAATTGGGTACCTCTGTAAACCCTAGAACCCTAGAATCAGCGAACGATCATTTTCTTCGTCTCCTTCCCCCAACGATCGTTTATCGCTTTCGTCGTCGCGGTCTCTCTTTTGTTCTTGTGACTTCTCCGTTGCTCTGTTTCCCGGTGCTGATGGTTCTCCCCGCCGCCGACGTATTCTTCCTGTCGAAGTAGCATTGCCTCAGTTGTTGCGAGCATTATTCACCTTCACCTGTCGCTCCTCTCTCCAGTCGCGCACTCGGCATCACCATGTTTTGCGCCAGTAAGAACTCCAGCTCTTGTTTATTCCACTTCGCAAAACCATCTCTCTTCGCAATGCGGGAGCTTCTAGGGTTTAGCATTCGTCGTCTTTGTGAGCCATGGAATTCATGCAGCCTCTTGCATTTTAGCTCCTCGTGAAATCAGCGCACTTCGTTTATACATGCGGCGATTAAGTTTTGGAGTTTGAAGTATTTTGTGGATTGATCACCCGCCTAATTGCCTAGTTCTTTGTTTCAGTTTCAGGTGTGACACCTGAAGACCCTGTGGTGTCACGAAAATCTGGCTTGTTGTTCGAGAAAAGGTTGATTCTGAAGCACATCGCGGTATGTTACATCGTACGACTTGTCTTTGATATCGGAGCTGGAGCTTAGTTAGTAATTCATGTATAAATTCATAGTGATTGGTGCATGCCGCAGAATGTGTCTTACAGTTTCAAACTTCTAGCACAAGAGTTTTCCGTTGCTTATATTAGGTTAGATTTAAAGTACACAAAATAACATTATCGTGATTAAAATGGGATGGTTTCAGTCAGTAGCTGATAAGAGTTTTGGCTTATTGCAGGATAATGGATCGGACCCCGTGACTGGAGAGCCTTTGGCTGCAGAAGACCTCGTTGCAGTCAAAACAAATAAGGTTGTTGAATCGATTCTGCATTATAAGACCTAATTGGCCAATGTTTTGAGTTATCACGGTGACTCTTATTATTGTCTGCGATTGTGAAGTGTCAACCTTTTGATTGCAGGCTGTGAAGCCGAGGACCTTGCAAGCAGCAAGTATTCCGGGCATGCTTGGACTCTTTCAAAATGTAAGGTGTTAGGTTTTTTCAAGTTCAATTTATACAAGTGCACCTTTGGGTTAATGTTCGTGCAGTAAAGAGATGTAGACATCACAGTAAGAGACATGCACAGAATGTTTGACACATGCGTTCCACGTATCGAGTAGACGACCTTAATGTTGAACTAGCATTATCCGATAACGATTTGAAGTTTATTGGTAATTCTGATATGTATATGCAGTTCTATCATGCTCAGGTTAGCCCCGTATTCTTCAGTATTTTCCTTTAAGATTTGTCAGGCATTGATCGTATTTTTATCTGCCTGGGTTTGTGAGACAGGAGTGGGATGCAGTTGTATTGTCCAACTATGCATTAGAACAGCAACTGCATACCGCACGCCAAGAATTGAGTCATGCTCTCTACCAGGTTCGAATGTTCTCTTTCAAAGCGTTGGCATAACCTCCATCCACATCCTGTCATTACAGTTACTTCACGTGGGTATTAGTACATATTGGCTAGTGAACGTGAAATTAATTTATCAGCAGTGATGATTTATAGTTGTAATTATTCGTAGAAGCATTTTAAAGTATGTTTCCATGTGACGCCTGAGCTAAGTATAGAAAATACGTTTCATGGGATTATATAGCACGATGCTGCTTGCCGAGTGATTGCTCGATTGAAGAAAGAGAGAGATGAGGCGAGAGAGCTGCTTTTGAAGGCAGAGAGGCAAGCACCTGCTGCTGGAACGACCCCAGTGGCAGCTCCCCCGGCAGCCATCAGCAATGGAAAAAGAGGTTTGCAAAATTATCGTTTTTTGTTTTCTTCTTTTTAAGAGTTGTGTATATTCAAGATTGCCTGTGCAACAATAGTGCTTAGGTGCTAGTGAACCCAGTTTAATTTGTCCTTCCTGTGTCAGTCGTTACATCTGCATATTCTTTTTGGTAACTCTTCTAGTACTGAACCATACTTCGCTTTCATAGTCACATTACAACTACGAATCTTTAATGAGTAACTTGCATTGCAGTCTACTCTTTGCATTTCATACTTCTCGTAGTAAGCAGTTCACATTGCATATGAGAAGGTTACATCTCATGTGTCACAATTATGCTGGCTTCTATTGCATATTACTTGGGTTAATTGCTATGAGACTTAATATCAACAGTGGGTAGTTCAAAATATTTGCTGAATCCTCAGGCAAAGAGCGCTAAAGAGAGAGATTGTATTTATGGGTTTGAAAGAATTCGTTTTCAAAGAATTGAACTGCTTGTACAGCTCCTGAAGCGGACACGGAGGCCGAGGGGCCTGGAAAGAAACCCAGGCAAGGCATCACATCTGACATCATTAAGGAGCTCACTGATTGCAATGCCCGCCTTTCTGGTCAACGTAAAAAACGACAGGTTCATTTTTAGTACCTTCTCATTTGTTTACTTTTATCATCAAGTTTTGTTGTGTATTTAGTGGAGCCTATTTCTGAAGACAATGTGGATTTCGCTTGTTAGACACTTTTGTGTTTGCTCACGGTTTCTGACCATTGGAAATATTAACCTAGAATGCACTATCTATGGGTTTGACTTCAGTCTCTTACCGAAATTTCTTGTCAAAGTTATAAGTAGCAGGTGAATTGCTTTTGCAGATTTCGTCAACATTGGCTACACCTGATGCCTTGGAGAAGTATACGCAGTTGGCTAGCCATCCCTTGCATTCAAGTTCGAAACCTGGAATCCTGTCCATCGATATTCATCAAACTAAAGTAAGTATTCGTTCCACTCCCTACCCATTTCTGGTATTGCCGCATCATATATTTTAGTATGCAATGCTGAAGAACGTGATTATCACGACAGAACAATATGGGAAAATGAGGTGAATTAAATGTTTCGCTTTATTGTGAATCTAACTGTACTTGATTGTGTTTCTGCAGGATCTTTTGTTATCAGGAGGTGTTGATGGCACGGCGGTAGTTTTTAATCGAAGCTCTGGAGAACTTGTCTCTCAACTTTCTGGTCATAGCAAACGCGTAAGATGAAGTTGTTTTGTCGCTTCATTCCCGGTTTTCGGATCCACCACACATAATAGTGCAATATGCCTTATTCTTACTAGGTCAACTGTTCATGGTGTTTAGGTATTTTTTATACTTTAATGGGGTAACATATTGCACACGTGGTAGCCTCTTCTGAAGTGAGTATTGAATCTAAAACTGGGTACAGAACTGACTGCCCTGTTGACCTCCGGTGGTTTGCAGGTCACTAGTGTGAAGTTTGTGGCAAAAGATGAATATGCTTTGACTGGCTCTATCGATAAGGTTCGTTTTCACATTGTTTCCCTGCAGCTTCCAACGAATTCTCTTTCTATTGTGTTTCTGTATATGATCGAAAATTGTATTATGTTTGTGTCGGAATCTTGCAGACAGTCAAAATTTGGCAGGGGCAGGAGGATGGGAGCTACGTTTGCAAACATACACTGAAGGATCACTCTGCAGAGGTATTTTCGTGGACCTCAAACGACATTCAATCTGCTCACTCATTTAATAATTTTAACCTCATTTTTTTCTTTAAATATCGATTTAGACTAGCAAATTGGTTGACTGAGTATGGTAGGTATAAAGAGAGTGATGTCTGAATAGTAATTTGGTACTTAAGGTCCTTTCTGTATGTATATGTTGCAGGTACGGGCTGTGACTGTACATGCCACTCAGAATTACTTTGTTACAGCCTCTGCCGATAAGACGTGGAATTTCTATGATCTCTCTACTGGACTTTGCCTTGCACAGGTATGTTTGCGTTTCTTTCATTTACTAATGGGTTTAGTGTACCCTTTGAATATTGCTTGACGTTTTGGCCTAGCATCTGGGATTGAAAGTTCAGTTGACATCTGGGCCTAAGCAATGATGTTTTCGATTCTGAAGTTAAGATGAACTTAATATATCTTTGCTTACTTGCTGCACTGCATTGTTTTGACCTACTCGTGGAGCAGGTAAATGAACCAAGTGTGCAAGATGGATATACATCAGCGTCGTTTCATCCTGATGGTCTCATCCTTGGAACTGGAACTGCAGAATCATTGGTTCGAATTTGGGATGTGAAGTCACAGGTTTGTCAACTCATCTTTCATCATGCTACCTCCAGCCAGTGTTTTCTTTGTTAACAGTGATGCTATGGTCACTGTTCACTAGAAAAGTATGTCTTGTATGGCTTCTGATCACTTGTATCACTGATACTGTTTTAAATTGGATTCCAGGCCAATGTTGCCAAGTTTGAAGGACACACAGGACCTGTGACGGATATCTCTTTCTCTGAAAATGGTTACTTCTTGGCTGTAAGTAAAAACCGTTGAGTCCTGATGAATTCCTCGCATGTAATGTAGTAATTGACAACGATGCGAAACAGAATGGGCTTCAATTTATTGACCGACTACGAAATTGAAAATTTCATTTTTTTCTTGCCCATTTCACATGTAGAATCCATCTTTTTCAGCTACGCCAGTGCATGTTCTGATTTATTTGTGTTTGCAGACTGCCGCTCAAGATGGAGTCAAGCTGTGGGATTTGCGAAAATTGAAGAATTTTCGCTCTTTTGCCCCTTATGACAGTAATACACCCACAAATACAGGTCAGCAATTATATATTTTTCTAAACATAGTATCCAGCCTTTATATTGCTCAGGTCTCATTCCTTCATGCGGCACAGAGTGGGTGCCAATGGGCTTATGAAAGTGACATTTATAGTGGAAAGCTCTCGTTTTTTCGTTCTTTTGGCCTGCGTCATATGCCCAGTACAAAATAAATAGTGCACCATTGAAGGAGATACATGTGTGATTGTGTGATTGCAGTGGAATTCGATTACAGTGGTAGCTACCTTGCTGTTGGCGGTTCAGATATAAGGTTCTTCTAAACCCAGCATGAGCTTACGTTTCAGTTCAGCATCTTGAGCGTCAATTTAACCACTTGTAAAATGCCTTCCCTGGCAGTTCAATCGATTGTTGTGTAAAATAGTTGGGTATAAAGTAGATTTTTGTGATATTTTTTGCAGGCTGTATCAAGTAGCAAGTGTGAAGGCGGAGTGGAATACCATCAAAGTTTTCCCTGATCTTTCTGGGACAGGTGACCTTTTCTCTTTATTCCAATGCATGTTATGAACAACTTATTGTAAAACTGCATTTGTATTTTACTGCTTGGATTGTCTGTAAGTTGACATCGCGTTGCTGCAAGTCCACAGACAAATCTAAGTCTAGTGTTGCAATATCGTCCAATGTATCAGTGGTTCTTGATAGTTTGAGCTCTCCGCTAACTGGACGATGCAAGTTAAAAGTACCTTAATAACTCAGTTTCTATATTGTTACCACTTTCAATGGTGCACTCTTGAATCCATTTTACATACTACTCAGTAGCTGAGTCCGTGTCTACTCTTTTTAACTCCGTCAAACCATTCAACTGATTTGTGCTTCTTGTAATGGATAACAGGTAAAGTGACATCTGTTCGCTTTGGGCCAGATGCATCCTATTTGGCAGTTGGGAGTAGTGATCGCAATCTTCGCCTTTTTGGGGCACCTACGGCTTCCTCTGAATCATAACTGAACTGATTTGTTGAGGTAATTGGAGCTTCGTTGGTCTGACTACCGTTCTCCCTGTGAACACATGGTTTTGATCATTTTGTGTTTGTCGAACTACTCAAATAGTCTGAACCGGCAATGGTGCAACAATCTGTAGAGGTAGTGAGAAACCCTTCAACTATTACGACTGGTTTTCAGAATGCCTTGCTAGTGGAAATCATTTGAGTGAAACTGCACTCTGTTTTATTAATTTGCCATAATTTTCTGCAAGATAGAAACAATCAGAGACCTAGAGCTATTGGATGAGGTGTAAGTTGCATTAGTGCCTCAGGTCTTCCATGGTTTGTCTAGGCAGCTACTTGACCCTGACATAGCTATTCTCCAAATCAAAAGTTTTATACGAACGCGGTGAAGGTTTCTTGAAATCTTTTGCTTCGTGATTGGCCGATGTGGTGAGCGGTTGTTTTGTCTTGTCTTGTTCTTGGATACGAATATGAAATGTATTGGATGGGTTCATTACATACAAGGATTTCACTTATTGGACTCATCACACTGCCTCCTCCAGTCTTTCGTTTTGCCTTATTCTTCGATCTGACTGATTCCGTGCACCATCTGGGACTGAACCCAATCGATCATTCAGCGCTTGCTTAGCAGGGTTTCACTGCTCGACCCTCAGATTCGAAATGCGCAAATTTATCTTTATGGCACTGGCCTCTTCTGATGTTTCAAGAAACTGAAGCATATTTAGGTCCAATTTAGATTGCAATGATAAGGTGAGTGCAAATGATACAGATTCGAATTTTAAGCTTGTTATCTGAACCTCGTTTGCAAGCTAAATTGGACCTAAATATGCTTTAATGATTTGGAAGTACGGTAGAGGTACTGCTATCACTTAAATTTGGTTCGCATGCCTGTGCACGAATTGTAAAGATTTTATTCGTACGGAGGCAAATAAGCAGTAAGGGTAACTGACGAAGTAAGCATCCTCTTGCGAATACAGTCGCTGCACATTCCGGCTCGGTAAAGTCTTGTTGTACTTGGGTATTACAGTACTTTCAGAAACACAGGTAGCAAGAGATTCTGTCAATTTGTGTTTCCAGCCATCTATAACCGGCTGTGGATGTAAAGAAACCTGGAAGCACCCTGCCTTAGAATATGCCGAGTTCGTGAGAAATAGACGCCTCTACTTAATCTATGAGCGTCCTGAGTGCAAGTAGATCTGAAAATATCGATTTCATTGACTTCTCTATACGGAATAAATTTCAGCGATAAGTTACTGCCTATTTGCATGCAAATCGTGCACTTGTTTCAAAACGAAAATCTACTACATCGAAGGTCTCTTGTGATTTTGGAAGAGATCTTGCACTTTCAGAAGTTTTTATTCTATAACGACTGCATGATATAGGTGCAAAGTCCACATTCAAACATGTTTTAGGTTCAAAGTCCTAATTGGACACACATCTATGGTTTATTTCCCAGCTGCATTATGTAGATAATTTTCAATCATCATGCTAAGCATCTCTTTCCAGATATCAACTTCGACGTTGCAGAAGTCCTACCTAAGATTTGTCCAGAACTGTTACGAATTTAGGGGTTGAAGTATGAAATTCCATTCTTGTTCTTGCTATAAAACCACTTCGACCCAATGATCCAGCAACGACCAATGAGTAAATTTGCAAACCGAGAGAAATCAAGCAAATTGAGCGCACGTCTTTTATTCCCTACACTAGTCTGATCGGTTCACTTTCACCCGATACACAAAAAAAAATCCCAAAATAGAACATACTTTTACAATTCAGATATTTACAATATCAGAACTCCCTAAAAGCGGCTAAGTGAAAAACTAAACAGATGCCATCACAAAAGAGTATCAGCAACACCTGCAACCTCAAGTATCAGTAACATGGGCACTAGCATTGCCTTGCATCATGCCATTACGAATCTGCTGAGTAATATCGCCAACATGCCCTGGTCCATGAGGAAGGAACACAGTAGTGTTCTTGGAGCCAGCACCGATTTCCTTCATGGTGTCGAAGTACTGCGTAATCAAAACGAGGTCCATGACGTCCTTGGAAGTCGTTCCTGGAACATTGTTGGAAAACAGGAGGACACTCTCACGGAGCCCTTCTGTGATGGCTTGGCGCTGCCTGGCGATTCCATGTCCCGACAGAAACTTAGCCTCTGCCTCTCCTTCCGCTCTCTTCACCTGCAGAATCTTCTCTGCCTCTGCTTTGTCCAGTGCTGCCATTCTCATCCTTTGCGCTATTCCACACAACACAATGGAAGAATATGTCTTAATTGGATACTAAATGCAAAAGTTATGAAGGTTCAAATGTATGCCTCATTTGGATGCTGTGTGCAAAAGTTATGAAGGTTCAACACCTACTTGGTAGATGACCTAAAACTGACACAGGTTTTGATGATAAGGTGGTGTACATTCTCAAAATTATATAAACTCATTGTGCAACGTTTTAAAGCAAGGTCTTAGGGTGTTGCAATTAGGTAAATGCCACAATTAGTTACCTCTAGTGAATAAATCTTCAAAAAGATATAGATTAAGGACCCCGAGACAGTGCGTATTCTAATTGGATTAAGGGCTAGTTTACAGTTCTAAGGTGAAACCTGAGGACTTTGCATTAGATCAGCATTAAATATTCAGAGAAGATTGAGGGAAGAAGCGCAGGTGAACTGACCCGCATTGATTTCATTCATAGCTCGGCGAACAGTCGGATCTGGCTCAATATCGACAATCAGAGTTTGCTCGATACTGTATCCATAAGCTCCCATCACCTGACAAATTCAATTAAAATCCACTACTTAGGCACCTGGAAGATTTTGGTCAAGCATTTCGTTTTCGAATCCGTTCAAGAGAACTCAAAACTTACATGCATATAAATGTAGCTAGAGCCTTAGATATCATGTTCTGGGTAAGGAAATCATAACTAATTGCGAACCCTAAACAAAAGCAGCCCTTACAGATTCTTGTTTGAAATGTACACATTCAGAGCATAAGAGCAGCACTTAGTAACCACGCTTAGATTCTTACTTGGACAGTTTCAAGTGTACAAATCGTAGAGATTCCACAGCACAACAGGGATTAACAATACAGAGTGAGAGCGCCTTACTTTCTCTAACTCTTCCGAAACAGCTTTAGCAACATCATTTTTCTGCTCAAAAACGTCGTCCAGTATCATTTTGGGAACACATGCACGCACAACTGCTCGATAAACGCAACAAATTAGAGGCTTCAAAAAATTAGAGCGGAGACATGTCACTATTGCAACTTCACAAGATATGAAATCAACTCATTGTAAGAAAGGTTTAAAAGGACAGGGTAACCAACCGTCAAAGACGTAAGCCTGAATCTGCTCTCTGGGGTTTTGTAGCTCATAAAATGCATCGTCGGCATTCTGACGAACCACCCGATACTGAATTGAGCAGATCACCGACACAAACACATTATCCTGCACAAAGAAGCAAAAAATCCAAGTGTTCTGTTAGTAACTCGCAAGTGATTAGGTTAAAGTTAGGGCAAGACTCTGTGCAAACCTTGTAAAAAGCAATAATTAGATCAGTAAAACGATCAAAGATCAAGAGTATCGTATTCGCATCAAGCTTCAGGAAAACAGAAGAATAACATTATAGCTAACAATGCTACAGATGGCTGTTGATACAAGGTCGTAAGGAAAAAATCGAAACCCTAACCCTTCTAAATTCTAAGATCCCTGTAACATACAACAAAATTCTTCCCCACATATAAAGGACTACAAACGTCTCCAAACAAGAGATCTTCCGCTACACCATAGAGCAAAAAATCTCAACATCTCAACATCACCGACCATACAAATTTCAAAACCCATATAACCCCCCAACCCACCGACCTTGGTCTTGGTGTCGCAGCGCACATCCAAAGATTGCACACGCAGCGAGAGACGCCCCGCCAGCCACTCGCCCGCAAACGGATTCAAGCAGTGCAACCCTGGTTGTGCGATTCCGGAAAACTTGCCCCACTTCTCGATCACTCCAACTGTGGACTGACCGATACAAAGCAAGCATCCAACTCCATCCATGGCTGCTGCTCCTCAACTACCTTTGCAATCACTTGCGAATCTCAGGAAACACGTAGCAAAACTACAATAATAGACGAATCCACAAATGAAGATGAAGGCAAGTCTCTAATTCGTGTGAGTGAAGGACGCTTTGCTTGTTGCAATCGCGGCGTCAGCTCTTGAAACAGGGTGCGCTGGCTCATGAAGCCCAGGAGCTGCAGACTTTTACGTAAGTAATTTTAAAAGCAAACTAAGTCTCCAAGTCTCCGAGTCACCAATGGAAGATTTAAGTCTCTCAATTCTCCATGTCTCCAAGCGTCTCAAGTCGCCAAGTAGTTCCCAAGTTTCAAATCCCTTAAGATAACTTAAGTCTCCCTTGCTGTCCAAGGGAGACTGCCAGTTGGAACCAGTCTGAAGAACGCACGTGGCATCAAAGGACCTTGCTACTCCGACGACGTGATATCCGTTCAAACTCTTAATTGATACCCTAGAAGATTGATACCCAATTTTGGATTGATACCCTCCTCTAAACCCTAATTTTACGCTCGTTGTCGTCTTCCGCGATTGTTGTTCCGGTTTCAAAGCATGGAGCTTTCGATCATCTGCAGTTGTTGACTAATAATGTCATCTGTCTAGCGGAGAAAATGTAGTGCAGAAATCCGATTTCGTTTCGTATTGTGGTTATGGAGGTGTACTTTTCCTGCAAGCATACTTGTGGAAGGATGGGTAGCGCGACTGGTGGCGAGGAGTGGCGCTTTCTGCTGGAGAAGGAGCTTTTGCCTTGTCGCATCGGTGGGGTAGCAGTAACTATTTTGAACAAGGCCTCTTGAGAACGCAATTCTCTGAGGTACATTTAAGGAAGAAGTGCTTTTCTGCGATTCGGAGTCTTGCTTTTCGTAGAATTCAGAGTGTTTGCAGGATCAGGGTTTTGCAGGAATGCCTTTTCTTGTTGCCTCAGTAGGGTGATAGTAGTGATTTTGAACGAGATTTCTTGAGAAGAAAATGGACGTAAGTTTGTTTGGGGAACTAAGTGCCGTTCTGTGATTCAGGATCTTTATTTGATAAGCTTTGCAGGATTAGGGTTTTGGGGCGGGTTTTTGTTTGTTCCGTTTTGATTATTCAATAATCCAGTTAAGAGATTTGGAGCAATGGATCCCCTTATTGTATTACGGGAATACACCATCCGAGGCGACTTGGACAAGGTGAAGCTGGTAGGCGATATGTACCATTTCGGGGAGGATTACAGTTTCCGCAAGAACATCGAGACGCCATACAGGTCGAAGCAAGGCGGGTTCTACACATTGGACGCGCTTGTGTTTTTCGTATCAAACATCCACATGCGGCACACGGATTACATGAATGCAGCCCGCGCTCAGAAGCTTCAATTCGCCACCTTCACAGACAGGAAGCCGCTTCTGGATTACTTAGAGGGCCGCGTTGCCACCAATGATGCGATTGAGCTTCTTCCCCCTGCAGCAGCAGCAGCTCCAGTTGCAGAGTGGGCAGGGGGCAAGCATGAAGAGGAGCCTGAGGTTGTTGGGGTGGACGAAGCCGATCACCATGTCGCGAAGAAGTTTCGAGTGGAAGGGCAGGAGACGACTGAGACCCTGATCAGTGACGACGGGGCCTCGATAATCGATGTGATTCGGGAAAGGGAATGGCCTGTTAGGGATCGTGAGACAATCCTTCTTTGCCACAATAAGAGCTTTGAAGGTGTTTTGGCCGCTCTTACTGGAAGGAGGGAGGAGAAAAAGTCTGATGTTGATGCCAGAAAGGATTCAGGGAAAGGAGCTGATGGTCCCATGCCTGCTCCTAACCCTGCAAATCGGTATGCTAATGTAGAGGAGAAGCGGTTTTGGAAGGAGCATTTGGGAACAGACGTTGCAGAGGAATTGGGGATTAACCCTTCCCAGTCTTACATTACGGATTCAAAGAAGAAAGAGGCAGGAAGGAAATTGGATCCGAAGGCTGGACAGCGCCCTCCGCACCATTTACACCACAGGCTTTCCAATGTGAAATCCAAACCCGATGGTCCTCCAATTATAATTGTGCCAAGTGCCTCACAGACGCTCCTGAACACGTTCAATGTGAAGGAATTTTTGGAAGATGGCGTGTATGTTTCTCCTGAAGTGAAAGTGAAAGGCATGGCGAAGAAGGTGGACATTGTTTTTGTACAGCGGAAGATGGGTAGAGAGCGACCGGTTCCGTATGAAGTACGAGACAAGATTGTTGGTCTGACTTCCAAAGATTGGGAGCGTGTGGTGGCCATATTCGTTTTGGGGAAAGATTGGCAATTCAAGGGTTGGCCCTTTGGTGACCGAGTAGAAATATTCAATAAATGTAAGTCTGTTCCCAGCTCTGTTGAAGACATTGTGCTATTTCGGAGCCTTTGCGACCTTCTTATTTGTGACTAAATATGTTGTTTGAATTTCTGTACCCTTCTTAATGCTGCATGGGGTTCGATCATTGTTTTACACACCTAGTCTTGTACTAACCTGTATGTTTGTTGCACTGTGCCAGTCATGGGAGTTTTTCTGCGATTTGAGGATGATAGTGTGGAATCAGCAAAGCAAGTGATGCAGTGGAATGTTAAGATCATCAATGTGCGTGAAATGTCCTGTATTTATTCCACTGCAAGAATTTGACTGCATAGATGGATTTTGTGTTGGAATTCTTTTGCGTTCTTACGTGTGCTAGATAGTGTAGATAAAGCTTTTGATGTCATGCAAGCTGAAGTCTTCCTGTTAAGTATTAAATTTTGTTTTTGTGCTTGTCAGCTTAGCAAGCACAAGCGACACCAGGACAAGACGGCTGTTCTTAACTTCTGGCAGGGATTGGATTCTTACATTCAGAGTCGGAAGTTGAATCTTTTGTACTAGTGCTAGTTTTTCTGAGCCTTGGACGTTCGGTGTACTTATTCACAAGTACGTGATGCACAGCCTATCCTTTCTTGCATAATTGTTCCTATATAGCTACAGTGTGTTTAGTATTTAATTTAGATATACAGACCCTTGTTCCTGTCTACAGTATTGTACATAATGACGATGGGAGTGAGCTAGTGACATAGTGAAAGGGAGTTTGCTGTGCTGTATTGGGAGGTTTGGCATGGTGGTTGGTTTTTGAAATGTCTGGTGCCATTTTCTGGAATTAGGGATTGAGCTTCGTACAATGCAGAGCTGCAGTATTTCTGATAAGAAGACTGTAGGGTAGTACATTTGTCACTGTATTGATGTTTATTCCTCGTTCTATGGCAGGGAGGTAGCGAGCTGGGGTTTCAATGCTGTAGAGATGTCCAGGGCAGTGTGTATAGTGTTCAGTGTTCTGATGAATACTGTGCAGACCATTGTAATTGAAGCAACGCTTGGTAAGGTACCGAAGCAACAGTGTTGGAAGACGGTTGTATAGATTTCTGCCATATGGTTTTCCTATGTATGTTAGCTTTGAATCTCGTAACCGTAGTAAGGGTCGGGTGGCTCGTTGCCATTTTTTAATTCACTTGTTTTGTGGCTTGTCAATGATATGCGTGGTTATCGATCTCGTTAATGATTTCTACACGTCCGTAATTTCTATCATGTCAAATATGTCATTGACGTCGCACAGTCAACCTTTAAATGTTGCCACCTGGTTGGTGAATATGAAGTCCGCGTGTACATAAGGATACTGCATGTGAAGTTGGGAGGTCACGATAAGGATCTGAAACTATTATGGTGGTCTGCGTTCTTCTTTTTGTCCCGGGCTCCCGGCTTCACACTCTGATCACGTTCTCGACGTCAGCAATTTTCCCGTAATTGTGCTGACATTTCTCTGCTACATAACATCTTCTGCTTAAATATTTGTCATGCACTGTTTCATCGTGTACAGCATTATCAATTCGAAGTATTTACCTGGACAATGGGTAGATCATTAGGAAATGTGAAAGGTTTAACATTAATTTCCAGAGTCAAACCCTTGACGGGAAGGTACCGATAGGGGGGGTGTCAGAGTCCACTAGCACTTGTAAGGTGAATGGTGGCGATTTGGGCAATGCAAAAAGAATTCTGTATGAGGGGTCTTGTACTTTGAGACCAGGTTCTGCGTCTCAGACTTGTAAAAGGCTGATTTCGGGAACAAACTTCAGAGTTGATTTTCTGAATTTTGTTCTTCAGCTACTTAATAGGGGGGTCGATCCTTTTTGGAAAACCAGGTTTTCACGAAGATCACTGAAAACGGCAAGATTCTGAGCATCTTCCCTCTATCGATTGTTTTTGGTTGTCAAAACTCCAAATTTGACTTTCCACATGGAGCGACATGTGTCAAAACTCAAATTTGAAAACATACAGTCTCAACGCCCAACGTAACTGGTAACTGGTAATAATCTTTCATGCGTGCAAGATTTATTTTTTCCGTTGCTGGTGACTGGCTGACTGCGCAAGTGCAAACTGCAGCAGCGAGCAATTGGAGGGTCGTAAGCTTTTCACCTCAGACGCCGCTAGATCGAAGAAAACAACGCACGGATTTCTAGTTGGGCCTGGAAGTCTCATTTCGGGTCATTTCCTAGCCTTTACAAATAATTGGCGTCCAAGTCTGTACCTGTGAACATGCACTTGTGCGCATTTCGTGCCTAATACGAAACTAGAGGCAAGGTAGGAACCCTGTCTGAAACCACCATCATCACTCTGCGGACATCTCCAAAGTCAATATGTACCTCTGTTGAAGAACCTCTACCATATTTTTTATCCTTCATCGTAACTTTTGCATATGGTACCGAAATGTCGCATTCTTTGGTGCGTTGGAACCTCCTTTCATTTACTTCTTACAACTCCAAATCACAGTTAGTATGTCGGTGCATCGATCCCCACCTTCAGATATGGCCCAAGTGGGGCTAAAAGTTAAATAGTGCCCTGGCTGCTTGTTTGTTTGTCTTGCTGAGGTTGCCTTAACTTACTGTCTGCATTCTGTGTCCCTGTCTGTGCGTTCTGTCAGGATCTGCACTTGGCTGACAGAATGATGACCGTGACCATGGGGTTCCTGATCAAAGGCGCCGGTCTTAGTGGCTGCTGCGGTGCTGCCGCTAGTGCCGTTCAACGATACAACGACGTTCCCGTTTGGCCAGTTATGGCGAACCCCTTGCTCGCTGGTATGGCGTCGACGATAATCTTAATCACAGGCGCAGGTGCAAGTGCAGCAAATAGCAGCCTTTGAGGCGTAAGTTAAGCGTGCCACGAGGCTGGCGTGACTGTGATAACGGTGGACGTTGACAGACTCCCCAGCCCTTGGCTTGCAACTCAGTGAATGCACTCTCCAGGTTTCGGCCATACCCACGCGCGCCATCACAGACTGTAGTTTAGTTTAGTTTCATGGCTTCTGTCTGTGTGTCTGGACCTCGTTTTCTGATCACGTACAGCAACGACGCGAAGCGAGTGAGAGCTTGCGCGCGCTCCCCAGCTTGCAGGAGTCTGACAATGTAGCAGCAGTGCTTGATAGGTCGGCGGTGGTGGCCTAAGTCTATGCGGGCCCAGCTCTTGGCTTTGACAATGGACGTCTAGTGTTAGGGACTAGACTGTGGATCTGCTGAATGCTTGCAATGTCGGGCAGCTATGGCGGTGGGGTTCTTCCTCCGGGGTTTAGTACTTCCCTCAGAGTCTGGCCTTAGCTTGCTACTCGGAATGGTCACCACGCTCGTTTCGTTACAAATGTAGAGAGCGTGTGAAATGAACCAACATCAATGGTGCTTTCATGCAGTCATAGCGTCAGCTAGTTTGCGTTTTGACACGAGCTATGTCCGTTTCTGAGAGCAATGTGAGGTAACTGCAGCTAGAGTTGGGAGCTCGCCATGGCGATCGACGCTGGGGACGAGGACTCGTACTCTTTGTGATGAGAGTTTTCGAGTTTAAAGCTCCAGAGTTGAGAAGAGTTCCAATGTGGGGGAAGTAATACTCACAGCGAATGCAGAGGAAGCCGGGGAGCGGCAAGTAGCAGCTGCAGCAGCTTCAAGGCGAGAGCCAACATGGAGCGCAACATGGCGTGGGCGCAGCACCGGCGAGGGCACAGCCTGGGCAGCGTCGCCTTGCGCGACAAGGACGAAGATCTGGCGTTGTTCAAAGATATGGGCAAGCGCGACAAGTCGCCCTTTATGCGTACTGAGGACCAGCTTGTGGATCACGCCTCGCTTTGTAAGTACTCATGCTGTGCGTGGATGAGCGCCTTTGATACACTTCGCATTTTGTACAGTCTTCTGCTCTACTGCAGTTTCAGTCAGTCATGTATACTATCTCTTCGTGAGGTACATTTTTACTGCGTGGACGTGGTGTTAGTCCATATCCTTGTCCACACTTCAATTTCTCTTGAGCTACCTGGTCAACACGATGAGATCGAGAGTTGGCTTTGATTCTTCTTCATTTGCTAAATCTAACAGAATGCGAGAAAGCTAGCCTTCATGTAGTGACGAAGAAATCCCCATAGTAACTCACAATTTGTTCCATGCGGGTAGATATTTAGAGTCTTAAGTGGATCTTCCAGGGCTCAGCAATGTCATAGTGGAGTGAGACTAACGAAGATCGAATTGCGATTTGTAATGAGCAGTGATGAAATTTGGAGGGCTGTCTCACCCACAGTCGGCACCGCCAGCAGAGCGGAGGGGCATTGGAGCCGAGCTACTGAACTCGGATGCGGACAAGACGGATTATGACTGGTGAGATATAAGTTCGTGCCACATCTTACGTGTATAAATTAATTACTTAACAAAATGAAGAAATCTGAGGCTAAGGCAGTTGAGTATCGTGGTATAATTACTTAAAAGATTTTAAAATTTGTCCCGATTTTTGGCAGGCTGATGACCCCGCCAGGGACGCCACTGTTCCCATCGCTGGATGCCGACGCACCTGCGCTGCAGCACGGGTCGCTCATCAATCGATCCTTGGCCGCCATCAAGACATCACGAGTAAGTCTGGATGCAATCCCAACTTTTTACTGCATTCTGCCTCTCTCATTGTTAGGAGCCTGTGAATCACTACGCGAGCAGGGGTCAATAGCAATCATGGTTTAATCTCTTGAATTTCCAATGATTCCCCCACTGAAAATTGCAATGCTGTGCGATGATTCTGCAATTTGTTCTGGAGATTGAATCTTCGTGACACTCGCCTTGACACCGACTATTTAGTAATTTTTGGAACTGGCATCTGTTGCTGGAACTTACGCATGAACTGTGCTAAATTGCGGAACGTGACGATGATGTCCATGGTGCACCTCGCTCTCTAGTTCCTCTGTGTAAGGAGCCTGTCACTGATACGTAGAGCAGGGTCCATTTGCAATGGTGTACTGGATAAATTTGCTACGAAATTTTGCAAATGTTGTACGATGGATTTCGATTGTTCTGGAGATCGTATCTTCGCCTCGACGCAATGTAGTGATTTCTGGAGTTAGCAATTGTTGGCTTCGACTCCCTTTAACCTTTGGACTCCCACATTGAATTGAGAGAACATTCTAAACTTGCTGCTGCTGCTGCTAATGTGTTTTGTTGCGCGGATGTGCAGCAGGCGAGCACGGCGCCGCGAGCGCGGTCCCCAGCTCCAAGCTTAACCCGAGGCAACCCAAGTCCAAGTCGCCGACCCAGCACTCCCCAAAAACCACAAACCCCAAAACACCCCACCAGCACCGGCACCACCACCCGTCCCGCCACCCCCACGCGCTCTTCCACGCCCTCTTCACACACATCCCCTCAACAACTGCGTCCCTCAACCCCTACACGCCAACCATCTCGACCCGTGACGCCTCTCGGCGCACGACCCGCAACGCCCACGCGAAGATCCCCAACTCCCGCGACGACTTCAAGACCGTCCACGCCCACCCTCCGCCGCTCCACCTCCAGCCCAACTGGAAGTCGCAATGGTGGCAGCAGCCACATTCGCAATCCGTCGCCCACCAGAAGCACAGCCAGCTCCGCCACCAGCGTCACCACAACGCGACCAGCGCGAGGACTCTCCCCCGCGCGTGGCCCGTCACCAGCGCGAGGCTTGTCTCCTTCGCCAAGCTCGCGCGGACGCTCCCCTTCTCCGAGCTTGCGCGCGCCTTACCCAGTGGACGCGTCCGACGACATCCCACCCAACCTGCGCACGACTTCCGATAGACCCAGCAGCGCGCAACGAAGGGCAATTGCGTATGGCGCCAGTCCCGGAGAAGGTCTGTTGCGACGCACGCCGTCGCCTGCAAGATCCGTGACGAGCTCCGTGACGAGAGTGGAGCGAGTGAGTTGTCGTGGCGAGACGTCGGATAGTGAGAGCAGCTTTGACACTGGGTCGCAGTCGGGAGTGAGTGCGTATGGGTTGGTCACGCCGGAGAGGCGGAAGATGCTGGTGGGACATGGGACGGGGGTGGAGTATGGGAGAGCGAGCAGCGTGAAGGGGAAACGGAGCGGTAGTGCGACGTCGTCGCCGCAGATGGGAGCGTCTGCATCTAAGAAGTCGTTTGAGTCCGCGGCAAGGGTATGGATTCCATTGTTGCACTTGCATTTCAGATTTTGGACCCAAGTTGTTCCTGTTGCGCATGTGCATAGTAGTTCCATGTTGTGCTGAGATGTTAACAATCTGTGTCATGTAATAATGATAGCAATGCAAAGAATACAATCCTGTTGTTTGTAAGGCAAAGTTTCACAATCTGTGTCATGAAACAATGGTAGCTTTGAGATTATAGCATTGAGGGATAAGTGGCCAGTGTTTTTAAGGTTGATTTTCAGTTTGCGGCATGTAACGATAGTAGCATTGTTTACACGATAAGCGTTCACAATCTGTATGTGTCAAGTAACAGCAGTAGCATTGAGAAGAATTATAACACTATTGAGTGAGAAGTGGCCATTGTTGGTAAGAGGAACTTCTACAGTTTGCGGCTTGTAACGATAGTAGCTTTCAGAATTTTAAAACTTTTGAGTAATAAGTGGGCTTTGCTTATAAGGGAGACTTTCACAGTCTGTCATGTAACAACAGCTGCATCGATTGTAATAACACTGTCTACTGAGTGATAAGTGGCTAGTGTTTGTAAGACAACAGTGATACTATTGAAAGGAGAGTAGCAATGTTGATAGGACATTCATTATCTGGGACATGTATGTTACAAGAGTAGCATTGAAATTGATGGCACTCTTGATAGAAAAGCAGCGTTGCTGATAAGTTAGACTTTCTTTAACCGTGCCATGAAACTGTAGTAACATTGAGAATTATCACACTAGTAGTAATGCAGAATAATTATCATGCAGTAACTTGCTTTGATTAATATTTTCTGGCGCTGCAGGAATACCACCGCGGTCAAGTGGCAGCGTTTCGGCCCCTCATGACCAACAGTTCCATCTCCACGTTCTACAGCAGCCGAGCGAGTGGTCTCCTCCGAAGGCCCCTGACGCCAAGCAGCACTTGTAGTTCGTCCGAACACGGAGCCACGGTAGCGCACGACAGCGACGAGGACGCAGGCAAGCCATTTCTTTTCCCATTTTTTTCATTACCAAGGCTTCATAAAATTGAGGCTACCAATTCTGGCGAATTTTTCACATCTTAGCTGTTGTTTCGGTAGCTACAATACAGTTTCGGGCGATTTACAACGAAATCTGTCCTAAAGAAATCCATTTTTTGTAGCAACGTTTGGACGTTGCTGATAACACTCAGATATGATTCCAAAAAGTTGAGATTCAATGCTTCTACAAACAGTGTCCCAAATGAACAATATTTTGGAGCATGCTTGCTGAAAAATGCTTACTTAAGCGTGTTCCAAAATTTGCATGTTCGATGAAAAAAGTTGCTCACGCATGCCCCAATAAGATGCATGTAGCTAAAAACGTTGCTGAAAATTGTTGCTAAATCTTTTTACATCCTAGAAGTGCTTGTAGCTACATCAATGAGCTTGATGCTCGCCAATGTTCGCTTCCAGTGCTCGATATTTTGTGGAAATCTGGTGATATTGAGTCACAAATTGTGGGATGCAGGGAGCATCAGCCAGTGGAAGCCGGCGACGAAGACCTCATCGGGAGCGCATTCGCCTCTGCATCTGTTTAACAAGTCTATCCGAGAGGCAAGCACACTGGATGCCTCCATCAGCATCGTGGACGACAACGAGGAGCTCAGCAGCTTCTTCCGGACCCCGGAGGCTCTTCAAGTGGAGTGCATGTCAATACCCGTGGTTAGCCACTGTAAGGTGCAGGAATTGGAGTCGCAGGAGTTTGTATCTGAGCTCAACTGGCTCAACTCCAGAAATGCTCACGAGCTCGACAGGGAATATCTCAAGGATTTCGGTACACTCCTCGACATCCGTTACTCTCTAAGGACGAAGGATGAATGATTTTAATGTGACCATTTTGATTGATCGTATGGGGAAGTCTTCATATCATAGGTTGAGGGGAGAACATTGCTTGTGTTGGTTAAAGAAAAGAATTAACTGCACTATTAAAAATCCACTCAGAAACTCTTCAAAACTGCCAAAACAATATGTGGCTAAATATTGGCTTGAAGGGTTAATCTGTCTGGCGACTGTTATATCATAAGAAAGTCAATAATTTGAAAAGGTGAGAATCAATGATATTTTCCCAAGCATGCAGCGTATTCCAGAATGTCATTATAGGCAGCGTCAAACTAAAGAGGTCAAATATATTATCATTTTTCCTTTAATCTGTACGTGTACATAATTAAGAGGATGATTTTCTGGATTCAGACTATTATTTTGCCTAATTCTTCTAAGCTTATTGTGAATCTAACTCATTGTTGTTTTGAGTACTTCAATCTATAATGTGATGCTTCAGTTGCCTAAGAGCCCAAAGACTCTTGCTTATATAAATTCCCGAAAATGTTGTAACCACGAGTATATGAATTTCGTTAGACGGAGCAGCAGCCCCGATCAGCAAGCAAGACGGCAAACACGGCTCGTCAGGTCTCGAGAAGATACGAGACAAGCTTCGTCACTTGAAGAGGGAGTCGAATGAAGACAAAGAACCTACGTCCCGATCACAGGAAACCAACATCGGTGACCATGAAGTGGAGCTTGTGCTGCACGGAGCTTCATGTGAGGTTTGCGGGCACCAAAAGCATAACTGCCAGTGCACGACCACAACTTCGTCAAGATCCCAAGTACAGGAAGCGCCTTCGTCACCACGAAATGTAGAAAGCTCAAGGACTGATCCCAAAGCGGCCAACGCGGCGTATGCCAAGGAGAGGGACATCTGGTATATCTACCGGCACTCTTCCGAGTACGAAGTTCCTGTTGCAGGATTCTCCGAGACGAAGATGGAAATCGACCCTCCCCAGATCCTTGCCAAGGAGGTTCACATGCGGCCCAGTCCTTCTGTCAGTACATCACCGCCCACTGTGTATATTGGAAAGAGTGAACACGCCAGCAGGAATGTGCACAAGGAAAACGTGAAAACAGAGAATGTGACCCTCGGTGCTGCTCTCTATGGAACGGAGGAGTGTGATGGGGGACTTGCAGCAACAGATGTCGAGAGTAAGGGGAGAGAGTTAGTAGCAACAACAACAATATCTTCAATGTCAGAACTGCCAAATGTTAAGCAGGCGCCATCCGAGCCAGAGAGAGTCACCAACATTCAAGGAAAGAAAACTGCGAAAGAAAACGCACAGGTTTGTCCTTCTAGTGCTAACGTGAGCTCTGAACCACCTCAGAAGTCGCCAATCCCCACACCACATTACTCCAGCTCTGTAACGCACCGTGCAAACACTGTTGCACAGAGCTTTGAAGGCTCTGTGAAGAAACTGGGACAGGAGAATAGTGGAGGGGGGCAAGTGGATTGGGGTGATCATACGTTTGATATCGATGCCGAAGTCTCACCTGTTAACAGCAACAGCAATTTGGTTGAGGAACAGAGACCCGAATTCTCATCGTCTCGCTCGGCTCGGGAGGAAGCAAGGGAACAGGGGCTAGCCTCAGGTTTACCTACTGTGGAGGCTCATTGCGTTGAGGATCATGTATCGGTAATTCCTCAAGTCAAGAAAATTATCTGGCAGGAAGAGGACTTGCAGCAATTGGGGACACAGACCGAGGTTGGGAGAGTGCTCTCAAATGCAGATGAGAAGAAGCGTACATGCCGTGAGGGTGATGAGGTAATATTCATTGATATCAGTGTGAGCTCTTAAAGGACTCGAAAAGACTAAGATTCTCACGCTTGTGCCTAGTTTGCTTCGAGATCTAGGTTATGGTTTGTGTACTGATGCTTCTTCTGAATTGCTTGTCTCTCCACAGGTGGAGTTGGGGTGGGAGAACGGGAAAGTGGAGGACGCATATTTTGCTGCTGGATATCATCCGGACGGTTCCGTTGAAATTCAGGTGCGGAAGTGGGTTTAGGGTTGGTTTAGGGTTTAGGGTTGGTTTAGGGTTTAGGGTTTGTTCTCCCCCAAATCATCATTAATATGCTTTTTGTTGTTTGCTTTCAGCTGTTTATTGTTTCTACCATGAGGGAGAAGCTAAGCGAATGGTCTTAAAATGTAGGAAGTTCTGGTATCCAAAGAAAATGAGACGTCCTGAAAAGTATAGTGACATATTTGGACCCATCTTTTCAAAGAATGAATTTCATATATTTAACAGAGTTGTGGCATGTGATTAGTGCTGCATTCTTTGATGCCTTCCTAATCTTCTTCCTTCTCTTTTGCAGCGTCAAGTTGCACATATCCATGACCCTAATGGTGTGAAACCTAAAACCACTTCTACCGATGATTCTGGATCTTATTGCTTTGAGGTAATTGTAATAATACGTTCTGCTAAAAACTCTTCTTCGTTGTCAAGTGCTTCCCCTGTTGCATGATCTTTGTTTATACTGAACTTGTCGTAGCAAGTCCTTTCCATTCATTTTCTGCATCTGACCGCTAATTACGTTGGATACTTCACCCACTTGAGGATGCATGAAAATCAACGTGTTTTGATACGTGTGGTGGTTTGCAGCCCTTGGAATTGGTTGGTCAAAAGTATTTGATCACTGGCGAGGTGCATATTGATTCTGCCCTGTACGGTGCCGCCCGTTTATCAGATTATACTTTGGTCATCAAAGTCCAGAGCTCTGATGGCCGAGTGCGGGCCGTTGACAATCCTGCTCGCCTCATTTCGGAACCTCGAAATGAAATGAACTCTTACGCGGTGTATGAGTATTCTCATTGGGCGGAAGTGGGAGCGCGTCTGACCCTCTCTGCACATTCTGGAAGGTTAGCTCAGACACAACTCGATGCCAAACCACTTTTTGATATTGACCTTAACATGCTTTTAGTATCGATCAATTTTTTTTTTTTTAAATTGTATTCTATGATCTGCATGAGAAAATATTGATGTCTTGTGGTTTTGCACAATCCCATCTCCACGTTATTATGTCAAAAGTGCATTGCATGTTGTCAATTTAGCACCTTTTGGTGTTGTCACAACATTCTTACAGAACTAACCCTAAACCCTAAAACCCAAAAACCTTAAATTTAGGGTTTAAATTTAGAAAAATGCTTATGTAGTACTGGAGAAGCATAAGCAGAGCTTGATTTTATCTTGTGGTGTTGCCAGAGGGGAGGAGAGTTCATCACCAGCGATATTATTCTACCCAAGAGAACATCAGGTAAACATTAAATTTTCACTGTGGTTGGTACGTTGTTGCCTGACGAATGTGTGTTCTAGCAACTTGCATTTACATGTGTACTTTCTGGTTTCTAGGTTCTTGTGACCTCAGATGAGAAGCAACCACGAATTCCCGAGTTTCAGGCACGCCCTGCTGGAGTGCATGCAAAGGGGATTGTTGTTCCTGCGCTTGACGTTGCCAAAATTAATGCTGTGTCTGAGAAAGACTGTGTGAGTGGAGGCTTGAAATCAGGGAAAGTAATTGCAGTCCCCTGTTCGGACGGGGTGAACGTGGCAGGCCCTCTGTGTGATGATTATACTTCGGTATGCACCTGCCTTTCATGTTCTTTACATAGTTTATCTCATATTTTTTGCTAACCGTGAAAATTGTTATAATCAATTGCCAACTAAAGGAGAAAAGTAACGACAAACCTAAAGCAGAAAAATATCCTAAAATAATCCACTGGTCAAAGAAATGAATGTATCTAAACTTGGCTCGTCTTCTGAAATGGTTGACCTAGCATTTGTGTTCATTTCAATTTCGAAGTTGTACCTCTGTTGTAAGTGAGCATTCAAGAATACTTTTATCATACGTCTTAAAAATCCGCTAGAGATTCATTTCTCAGTCTCTCGTCTTCCTTATTTCAATTACCAGTAGTGCTCATGCAATTCTATTTGCTTCTGGAACTCCAATACATAGCTTATTCCAGCCATTGATGGTGCTGTTTCAGAAGGGTTGGAGGGTTGCAATTGTTGTCTATTGCTTGTTCTTATAATTAATACAGAGAAGGTGCTTACTTTCAACTCCGTGATGGACATGCAGGCAGGCATTCCTTCTTCCAGGCAACGCAATCCAGAGCCACTCTTGAAAGCTCCAGATGCGAAAGCAGCGCAATCTAGACCTGATGTACCAGCTGACAAAACTGATGTACAGGAAGTCCAAAGAGGGAACGTAACATCTCACGATGGTGATTTACCACAGGAGGTTGTTGACACCTACAACGCTGGGGCCGTGACTGATGAGTTGGCAGGCGGGCACTTTGACTCCATTTTGGATTCCAAGAGAGACCCGCGTCGTGCACAGCCAGCCTTGTCAGAAGTACTGATGCCAAGTGCAGAAATCCCCAACTCTGCCATTGCCAAGCCAAGCTCTTTCTATGGTGTTAATCAATCCACTAACGGCAGTGAGAGGCTCATAAAGGAAAAGACGCTTCCAAGGAGCCAGAGCCGGGACGGTACCCCGAAATCTACCCCTCGTGCAGATGCTGAGCTTCCTGCTGGGGTGAGCCAGAGCCGGGACAGTACCACCAAGTGTACCTCTCGTGCAGATGCTGAGCTTCCTGTTTTGGTGAGCCAGAGTCGGGAGAGCACCCCGAAATGTACCTCTGGTGCAGATGTTGAGCTTCGTGTTGAAGGGGTGAATCAGAGCCGGGATACCAACACCAACTGTACTTCTCATGGAGATTCTGGGCTTCCTGTTGGGGTGAGCCAGAGCCGGATTACCACCCCCAAAATGACCTCGCATGTAGATTTCGCTCCGAAGGCGAAAGTGTCAGTGGAGGCCCCAGTAGTGAAGGAGGAGATAGTGGAGAGTGCGGATTCCCCCAGCCCCGGTACCACCCGGAAGCACATGTCGTCCTTCAAATTCAGTCACAAAAAGGCCGGTCCTTCGGAGTTGAAGCGATCCAACACCACATTCAGCAGCTCCACAACCAAGGTCGCGACACAGCCAGCAATTCCAGGCAGCAAGAGGACTATGAACAACAGCAGCAGCAGCAGCGACAGCAACAACAAGGTGCCAGTGAACAGAAAACCAGGGTCACCGTATCTGAACAAGGGGCGGTCCGTGCGAGCTCCGTCCCCTGCCCGGGCCCCTGCAAATGCCAAAGCTGCAGTCACTCATGTTGCTGCGCTCCCTGCTGCTGGTGCCAATGGCGAGGTGTCCCCCGAGGAGCCCAGCATTCACAGCCGCTTTTCCAATATCACAGTGCGTTCTGGCTCCGATACCGAAATCTTTGATTGGGGCCCTAGTTCTCTAGGTATCTTCTCTATTCGTAATATATATTGCAGCTAGATCACCCCCAGCTAGAGCTAAACCAGATCAACACATACACATGAAAATTAGTCTGCTTCAATTAATTTTAACCTTGAAGTAGAGGAACTGGATCGAACCCCGATGACGATGGCTTGATAAGCTTGTCACGTTCTAACGGTGGACTTGTGTTGATGAATGCTTTTGCAGAAGAGACTAGCAGCAGGTGTGGCAGCAGCTCGGGCCCAAACGCAGCGTCGGTGGCCGTTTTGAGCCGGAGTCCCAGTTCATCTCTGCCACTGAAGGACATGGCAAATGGACACCATATCGACGACGAAGACGTTGAAGACGACGAAGACGACGAAGACGACGAAGTTCAGACGACCAGCCCGTCGCCACAAAGCTCCATGGTGAATTCCCGGGACGACGGGATCCAGAGTAGTCCCAGCAGTGAGAGCTCTGCAGGATCTTCCGCCATGCACAATCAAGTGCATCCTACTGAAAGAGTGCGTCCCCTCCATGACCCTACTAGTACTGTTCACAACAACTACAACTACAACAGTAACAACTACAACAACAGCAACAGCAACAACAACAACTACGCCCCTAAGCAAAACCTTGACAAACTCAGTGAAAAGCTGGAACAACTCGAAACGTTTGGCGCGAGGGTGCTGTTACGCAACCCGCAACAGCAATTCCTGCGCAGTCCCCCCTCGCATGGGAACCATTCGAATTCGAAGCCGGCCTTAGTCGGAAACCATCCTCAATCCTTTCCTCTAGTGTCATGCCGAAGTAGCCGGTCTCTGGGTTCGGTCCGGTACGGCGGTCCCAAGTCAGCGTCACCGGTGCCGGACAAGTGTCGGTGCTCTATTTTGTGATCATTCTTTTGTAATGGCTCTTGTATTGTGCCTGGAGCATTCATTAATTTTCTGACAACTGGAGTCTCTGGATATATTGTCGTAGCCTCTGTATCTTGCAACTGATTCATGCGTCACAATCGCCTGTCTATGATGCCGGCATTCGATTCTAAGCTGATGGACGTACACGTACACTAGGGAGATCTACTTGATATTTACAGGATGGTTACTGAACAAGCTAGTGCCGATGTTCTATTGCGTGATTCTATTGTGCCTTCTTCATTATTTTTCTGGCAGTCTCTTGATATATTGTCTCTCCGTCTCTTGCTATTGATTCATGCGTCGAACTCGCCTGCTCTATGATGCTGGCATTCGAGAACAGTTGGATGAAACGACCACTATTCTGTGTACGCATCGAATAGACTTTGGCACCTACAATCAGCTTCTGATCTCTCAATCATTCGCTAGCTAGCACCGAAGTCCACAACATGCTAATGGTGATGCTCATGGAGTAGATCAACGACCCTTAACTTCAATCAACTCAAATTAGAAGCCTCAACAGCCTTGGTGATGGTTCTTGGAAATATTAACAGTGGAAAAGGCATCATCAATGGAGCTATGGCTAGAAATGTTGAACTACAATGCAAAGACAACGATTTCGCTGAGGCCAAGTTTGCAGTTGAAGCACAAGTGTCATATAGTGAAATTCAAACACACCAATAAATCCAAAAAATTTAAGTCAACATTTCCCTCGACACTTGCTTACACAATTAGTAGACACAAGGTGCTGGTCGTGGTAGTGGCAACTAGGGTTCTTTTTGAAATGAGCAAGGCTTTCACAACAGGAATCACCTATGAGCTCCTTTCAAGGGTAATAGAACAAAAGCATAAATATGCTTGCGTGTGGGCTAATTGTAGAATGAATGACCATATTTGTTATATTGAGACTTTTCGGAGATTTTGAGACAAAATAATAAATATTATAAATTCATTTACAAAAATAATAATTGAACCCAAGAATAAATAATGCTCAAAATAATAGTGATTCTAAAATGAAATTTTAAAAGTTGGTGTAGATTACTTCAATCAAGAGCAATACAACATTGAGTAGAATAAGTCATAAGAGAGGTGACATTACATGCAAGCCTTCCTTGTACAACACAAAATAAATTAAAAAGTCCCAAAGAAAATTCACTATCTATTGCACAAAGCTTTCAATTCATAAAAATTGTTTCTCAAGTAAACAACTATCGAAGGGAATGTTTGACTTAAATTTTCTTACATCTATAAAGCAATCACCTTGGTATGTGTATTATTTTTTATTTTTTATTTTTCATCTAGTTTTGTTTGAGGATACAATTTTTTTTAAATATTTACTACACTATTCAATTATGCCACATTATAATTTTTGAAAATTTCATTTCTTGCCATATTTAATTATGTTTTGAATTTTTTTTAACAAATCTGACCTGAAAATAAAGGACAATTACAAAAAATAATAACATATTCTTCATATTTAGGTTGTTGTAAATTATCTAAAAATTCCTAATTTGAAATTTGAAAATATCATATATGTACAAATACTAGAGATGACCATTACAACAAGACCCACATAGCTACAATTTTAACCCCTAAAGTCCCATGGCCATTTTTTTGCTAAAACCACTCAAAACTACCACTTCTACTACAATCACCTACAAAATAAGTTTTAAAAAATATTTTTAAAATCTAACCATAGGATCTTGTTCTACCCTTGTTTTAGATCATGTGATAATTTTTTGTGATTTTTGACCTTATAGATTGAAAGATATTAGCATTAAAAATGAAAAAAAAAAAATTCTTTCAAGAAGTCGCTTTGATTGCCCGCAAAACAAGAAGCTCCATAACTTTCACATCTCTAATTAAAATGGAATGAATCAAAGCTTTCTATTTACAAAAAAATATAATCTATAAGAAAAAAAATATTAAAAATTTTATTTCAATTTTATGTAGATTTTTTTTGCTGCCCAATTTCCCCCATTTTGAGGTTATTGTGGCATAACTTTTGCTCCTGGGCACCGATTGAAATAAAAATCATATTCTCAAAAAGCTCTTAAGTTTTTCTATCTTATGAAAAAGTTTCAAAAAAATTCAGTAAAAATTGAGATCATAGGAGCCTGCCCAAAATCCATTTTGTCCCCCACAGGGACAATGGGACTTTAGGGATTAAATGACTTATTCAAAATCTACAACTCCTACTCATAAAATCACAATGACATTTACTCTTTCACATTCACAATAGAAACCCACAAAATGAAAAACTTCATATCAAAATACAAATCAATGACATCAATTGAAGACTTCAATTCAATTTCCACAAACTTACTTACAATCACTTCATTGCCTGCAATTATGTCTTGCATGCCAGTACTCTTGCCAATTCAATTACAACTTTCTTTGACCTAAAGTGGTCTAAAGTAATCTAAACATGTTTTATCTTTAAATACCTACTTAAATATCACATGGAATGGCTATATTGTAGATGCATTCTTCCACCTCATTTTTGTTCAATGGTCATGTCCATTAATTTCTAAGCATCCATTTTTATTGATCTAACTAGCAATTGGCGCTTGCTATACTATGCATTCACCATTAGAATTTCATTAGAATTTTTTATGTATTAGATAGAATTTAGAGCAAGAATTTCAATAAATCTTTAGATAAAAATTACTAAAATCTCCATATAATTTTTTTATATAAATAAGCATATATTGAAATAAACAATAGAAATTTAATGAATGATAAATGAAATACATGCAATGATGGATACAATAAAAGATACACATACATTAGAATGCATTAGAAATTTGATTCAATTGTTACAAACAATGGCAACCCAAATAGAAGAAAGGAAAAAACTTGTAAATCTCAAAAGCTTCATGAACAATTTAATTGTTGTAAAATCCAAAATCGGTTCAATCTAATAAATTTCTAGTAGCAATAGAAAATTGAAATCAGAAGCTCAAAGCTCACAAAAGCACAAAATCATAGAAATGCAAAAAAATATAAAGCCAAGAAAAGCAATGAAATTGCTACCTTTATAGTATCACCATATTAATCCTCTTTAATATCACCTCAATTGCAACAACTATATTATTTCTATAATATCACCCTTTGTAAAAAGTGATATTACAGAGGTGATTGTGAACTGCTACTCTATTTCAATAATATCACATTGTGTGAAAATATGATTTCTATGTATGCATATCTAATGGGAAAGGCTTCATTCACATTCCAATTGATGGCAAAGGCTTATTCATAGGCAAAACACTTCATGCATATGGACAAAGAAAGTTGGCCCAACATTAGACAAATCAATATTCATTTTCACTAAGACAGATTGGTTAACACATTGTATATATTAATACATAAGAACCACCCCATAAATATACTTATGAAAGTATATAGCTCCTAAAAATGAATTTACTAAAATTACATATGACCATCCAACTAACAAGTGGTGTACAAATGTAACAAGGCTACCCCTCTTGTTATTTAATTTAGAACAAAGACTAGTAAAAAAATCTGCAACCAAAAGCTAAAAGTGAAAGGCCTAGTACTAAAGATACAACTCCTAATTGTGCTTGATTTGCAAAACTTCTCCCATCTAAATTATAGCCTAAAATGTTCAACCTTTATACTAGAACCAAAATTAATTACATCTATTTTCAATACTTTGAAAATTCATAGTTTATTCATACGGAGTTCAACAAATGCATTCTAAAAGAATTTGGAATCCTCTTGCAACTAACAACAAGATCCAATAAAAGCTTTAGGAGTTTAGTAATAGGACCCGTGTTCAAAATCAAAACATTATTTAGACGCATTTAGATGCTAATGCATTGGCAACATTAGGAAAAGTTTCAAGCTTGAAAAGGCTGCCAGTTTCTAATTTTCAGACCCTAAGCAATACAAGTTCAAAGTAAATTTTAAAATATTTTTTACAATATTTAAAAATTAAAAAATCACCAATCCAACATGGTGTAGATGTGGCACCAATAGTGCCACATCAAATTCAAAAAAATATATTCTATATTTTTTTTGTAATTGCACCATAGGGGTGCAAACCTTGTAGCTTCTTTGAAGCCTAAATTTTTCCTAATGGGTTAACTCTTGAAGAAATTTGCCTAGTGTTTTTAGGCCCAAAACTACTTCAAAGTACTCAAACCCAAAGCAAGTCTAAAATCTTCATCTATATTTATTCATTAACAAACTCAACCATAGGATTCTTTGGTTAATTTGTTAAAGTACACCTTCCTCAAATTTTAAAATAAGGAACCTTATCAATTGCAAGATCAAGACCTGTACATTTTAAAAAGAAGCATTTTCAATTCTTCCCAAATGATTAGGTTTCATCTTTCAAAAAATTTATACAGAAATGTGAGTCATTGCAATTGAGGTGATATTAAATAGGATCAATATGGTGATATTAAAAAGGTACAAATTCCATTGCTTTTCTTGGCTTCATACTTCTTCTGCATTTCTATGATTTTGTACTTTTGTGGGCTTTGAATTCAATTCAAGTGTGCACGAAGCTTTTGAGATTTTGAATTTTTCCTTTAAATTCTTCTATTTGGATTGCCATTGTTTGTAACAATTGAGTCAAATTTCTAATGCATTCTAATGTATGTGTATCTTTTACCGTATTCATCATTGCATGTGATTCATTCATCATTCTTTAAATTTCTATTGTTTATTTCAGTATATGCTTACATATTACAAAAATTATATGAACATTTTAGTAATTTTTATCTGAATATTTATTGAAATTCTTGTTTTGCATTCTATCTAATACATAAAAATTTGGATGAAATTCTAATGATGAATGCATAGCATAGCAAGCGCCAAATGCTAGTGTTGTAGTAAATTCCTACATCCAATGATTTTATTTATTTATTAAATATTAAAAATTGAATTAAATAAAATACTTCAAAGTTTATTTTAGAGTAGAGATTCCATAATTACCTACAACCTAAGACTCCTTGTAAGTTGGATTTTTCCTACTCTAGGACAAAACCCAAGGACCTACTAGTATAGGGGTTCTTTGGGAAAAGGTCAATTCGTCTATCGTTTAAGTATTTAAGGTCGCTTTTAAAATAGGTTATAGTAGAAAATGTATTTATTTGTCAATTAGTCCTAGAATGCTATAATTCAATCTACTGAATGTTGGCAATTGGATACCATGTTGTATGTTGCCCAATTACGCAACAAATTAAATTAAACACTATTGATTTCTAAATCACTAGTCAATTGGACACAATCATGAGGCTTGTTGACAATGCCACAAGTGAATTGGACCAATTTATAACTAGCAATTTCTCTTTTAAGATCGATATGATCCAACTAACCATAAATTATCAAATTGCTAGAATTGATTCATTAGTCCATTGCTAAGTCTAGTAACCTACTAGTTGGTTCTCAAGTACAACTAGCCTAGTTGTCAACCTCTTTCAACTAGACTCAATGATCTACAAACCTATCAATTTGCTAATTTCTACGAACCATTAGACACTACAATTTGTTGCAAACAAATTCTAGACTAATCGCTCAATCACAACTTCCACAACAATAAATCAACAATATCGACATATATAATTTAAATAAAGAAAATGGCCATTAAATATATTATAAATTCAAATCTTCTTCAATCGTTTCTAAAGAATAAACAACTTATCTTGTTGCCAATTTGACTTCCATACTTGCCCGACTCCTTCGTCCACCCAGCAAGTCCACTTCTCAATCCCACTTCTTTTTTGCAATTCAATTCCACGCTACCTGACTTAGTTGTCAACTAGGTAGCTTCACTCCTTCCTGGACTTCACCATTCGCAAAATTGACAAATTGATTTGCCAGGTCAATTTTCCAATTTACTTGCAAGTAGTCAACTTAAAAAAATACTCTCCTAGACCTCTCATAGGCTAGTGGCACAAACAAATAATTGACAATTTGAATTCAATAAGGATTTACATATTCACAAGGTGCTAACATAAATGCAATTTTAGCCATCTCACACAAGGCAAATTGCAAATACACAATTAGAATTTCACAATTTTACAAATAGGAATCAATTGAAGGAATGCATTTATTTAATACAACAAAATTGTCAATGAGCCATAAACATTGAATAAGCTTGAATATGAACTCAAAACTAAAGTCCAATGGACCTAGCTATATAGCCTCTTGAAGAGTTGCATAATGACTAGTCCAACAATGGATCCAAATAGACACTAAGCCAAATTGCCACCCTTCTAATCTTGTCAAATTGACCTTGTTCAAATCTAATTTGTAAGCTCTTTTTATACTAGTGTGAACTGTTTGACAACTTGTCTCTTCACATTTAAATGGAAATGTGACTTGTGATGTGACAAAATGACAAATTATGTAAAATTGTTTTGACTACACTCCTCATAACTTCATCTTGTCAATCAAAATGGAATGATTCAAAGCTTTCCACATATGCACAAACCTGCGAAAGCAAGTTTAAATTTTTATTTCTTAAAAAGTCATTTTTTTGAGCTACTTGGGGAACAATGAAAATCACATATCATATAATAACTTTTTAAGCATGTAGTCAAAAGTTATGAAAATTATTGCACCTTATAATGGCCAAACCTATGTGCAATAATTTTCATAGTTATAAGGTGCAATAATTTTCTATGTGTCTGTGAAATTTTTAGCAAAAAAAAATGAAAAGTTCATTCATAGTGAGTTGCCCAAAATCACTTTGTTGTAAAAAAAACCCCAGAATTAGGTATTGTATCTCATTTTTCCGATGCCTGATTAGACCAACAATTTATGTTTTTCAAGGAACTACTGTACAAAAGTTAAAACATTTTATTAAGTTTTTAAAAATACACATATTTTTAGTACAAAAAAGTCAAAAACACAATCTGAAAAAATATAAGATGAGTTTTCAGATTTCTCTAATGGCCAAACCCTTTTATTAACTTTTTCAAAGAAATACCAAGATGATGATTTCTACTATTTTATGAAGTAACTGGTATTTGTATATCTACAAACATCTATCTTTTAAACAGAAAATCAGTTTCTAGTGATTTTCATGCATTTTTTTAGTCCAAATTCGATAACTTCATTCCTATCTTGTGTAGAAATTAAAGATATTGACCGCAAAAGACTCGTTGGAGCACCCAAAAAAAGTTGTTTCATTCTAAGGCAGTGTGTTGTAAAACAGACCCTCTCTTTCAAATGGACCCTAGCTTTGGGGGAAGAGTGGAGATGAGGTGATCCTTGAATGGACCACTTTAGCAATTGAATGCATCTAGGAAAAATTATTTTTCTACTGCAAGAGCCAATCATAGTCTCTGATTTCTGCACATCTCTTTACAAGTTGCAAGTGGACGGATTTTGGAAGACCTGCAGTCACAAATAGGTGCCTATGTCCTTAATCTTTGAAAATTTATAAGTAATTCAAAAATGATTGGAAAAATACAAAACCACTTGTGTTAGGTTCCATGTCTATTTTTCTTTCTCTGATAAATGATATGAAAATACTTTTGTCCACGAAAACCTATGAAAAAAGCGGAACAACCCTTAAATAGTCGCTTTTAGAGCATACTACCTTATTCCGTCTTTGGCAATGAAATTCAGTTTCGTTTGCTTCAAAAAAAACAGCAGCATCCAAAGAAAGACTGTTACGAACACTCCATGTTCAGCATGGCAGTGAAACTGAGTGAGCTCACTGATGTGCAGACGAGGAAAGGACGGCATTCCTGGGGCAGTGTGAGTGACAGAATTATAAGTTCCTGGGGAAGCCTTCTCACGCTTTGCAATGACTGCAGAGACAGGAGGGGCAGCAGCACAAGACTCCCAGAGAGCGAGCGTTCAGGGAGGAGAGAAGCTAAGCGTAACTGAATTCGAGGCACACTGAAGTAGGTAGTAGGAGGTCCATAAACCGCCTATTTCAGGGGAGGTGATGCTTTTTGAAATCTTTTTCAGTAAATTTTCCTTGAAAGGCAAGTGGAATTGGCATCAAACCCAAGTCGTTTCATATTTTTTGGAGCTTTGTGGAATTAGTTAAGAAATTTTGAAGCTGAAATGGTGTAGGGTTCTAAAATCACCCACCTCCTAAAGTATACACTATTTGTTCATTACTGAAGGCTAAGAAATAGCACTATGTTCAAATAGAGTACATTTGAAGAGGTGGGTGATTTTAGAGCATGTGTACTTTTAGAACCTCCTACCTTAGTGAAATTAGGTTGTGCCTCATCAATTTCTCAGCATTTTACGTCACATAAATATCTACTATTATTGTACTACATTTCAACTTCAAGAATTTGGGGTTGTCATTTTTAGTGACCACTACATTTCAACACCAGAAATTTGTAACTAATCCCATGAAGGTTTAGAAAGTATGAAATGACTTGGGTTTGATGCTAATTTCATTTTTCTTCCAAGGAAAATTTACTGGAAATTGATTCAAGGAAATTAAGCTTCCCCTCAAATGCAATCATCTCTTAAAAGGTCACTTTAAGAGTATTTTAGTTCCTTGTTTTCAACTAGAAAGTGGATGCATCCCCATGACATGCCAATGTTGTTAGAAAAGATTGAGTGTATTGATACTCTCATAAGCCGCCAGAAGGGATTTGGGGCTTGTTAAGGGCTACGAGTTTCCAGTCTCTTGGGATTGTACCACAACAACAATTTGATGTGGCCAAGAGACTACCACATCATATTAAAAAATTAATTAATTAATAATTTTAGAAAAAAATCATTTTTTTAATATATGATTCTAACAGTGAGCCATTCTTTAACTGCAAGGGGAATAGCAAAGGGAATGGGCTTGAAATGGCCCTCCCAATCCCCCCCAAAACCTCTAATGGTTTAGTTTGCAACTACTAAGTAACATTAAGGTATCCGACCTTTCATCACGTGCAAAGAGTGCTTCGTTGCTTGGTGTAACTGCACATGGGAGGGACGAAACTCTGAATTCGAAAGTTTGAACTTGCAGCTCGTTCCTGTATACAAAAGCCAAAAGTGAAACAACTCCTGGTGTCCATACATTACCCATTACAAAGGAATTGAACCCATCAAAGGGCTTTGAATTTTTTTTATTAGTTTTAGTACTAATTGAAGTAAGTATGAGGTTGTCCACATCTTCATTTCAACCACCATGTAGGATCACTAAAAGTTGATAGTGGTCACTTGTCATGTGAAAATTTACAACCATCCTCTATGGCTAAACTAAAAAATTGTGGAGATGGATTAGGTAATGGAGATGAGATTGTGGAGATGAATTAGATAATCCTAACAAATATTTGAGCCCATCATGTAATCTTGGTTCATTTAGTGACTTAAGAAGGCTCTTTCCTACCCAAATTTGTGTAATATGAAGTGGCCTATTTTGGAGTTTAATTTTTTCCTAATAATGCGAATTGAGGTTTGGAAATTGGTTTCTAGGGACACAACAACCATGCCACCATGAGAGTATCTCCACCATTAAGCAACAAAATGAGCATACCAAACATGATTTGGGATCTACCTTTTCTACAATGATACCATTTGGATTTCGAGCCTCCATCAACAAGCCTTTGGAATGGGCTAACAACTTGGTAGAATCCGTTCTCCGAAGCTTACAATTATGAGGCACATTAGAGGTTCTAATGTAGCTAGGAATTTTTGTCCAAGCATGACGTTGCGTAGTTTGGTCATTGACTATATGATTTGAGTGTGTTGCAATGGTGCCTACACATCTTTCCTACCTAGCCCTGACCTTGAGAGCATTGCCATCATGACTCATTATAGCCTCATGAGATGCCATAGACTTGGCTCAGGAGCAATAGTGAGCCCCACTGTAACGTTGGACGTTGTTTCCAAAACACTAGGCTCTCCATTTTTTGCTTGAGGTACTTGAGCTTGGCATGCATAGTCAAATTCTTGGGGGAGCCTAGGGTTGACTTAGTCTCAAGCACTATGCATCCAATTTTGGGTGAGTAGCCCTTTTCATAATGGAGGCCTAAGCATGCATCCATTGAATTCATCCAAAATAGTTCCCAATCCATTCAACACTTATCACCTACCTCAAGATTGCTTTTGAAAGTGCAATAAGAGGAAAAGTAAATTATAGTCGCAAGTAGTGGTGTGTTGAATTCACCAACCCACACTAAGGGGGTCTTGGTTGCTTGGGCACACCGTCAATTAAAGAGCTCACTATGTTAGGTTTGTCATAGCGATTTGGCTTCCCCATGGTGGTGATGCTTTGAGGCACATTTGGATCCAAATTCTAATATGGCACAAGTTAGTATGGCAGCTTGAAGTATGGGACAAAAGTTTTGATGCGGCTTGCACTTAAAAGCACAAAATTCCAGAATTGGTAGGACTCAACAAGTCACTTGGGCGCACCAAAGCTTTTATCAAGGCAATATGACATGCCTTGGTAGAGATGCTCCAACATTACTAAAGTGAATCAACCCATTACCACTAATCTTTGCATTTCCATCTTCATATACTTAGAATGTATTACTAGAAGAAAAGTATGTTGTAGTCAACACAAGAACATCAAGTAGATTTTGTTGAATTCCCTGTTGAAAATGCAAATTTTGCATTTTCAACAAGGAATTCAACAATTTCTACTTGATGTTCTTGTGTTGATTGCAATATACTTTTCTTCTAGTGTATATTTCCTATCTAAAATGTATCCTATAGATACATAAAGGTGGAATATATTGAGAAGGATTATAGTAATAAGTTGGTTCAACTTAATAGCAACCTCAATGGACACACAATGTATGACTACTTCAAAAGGAGGGTACAATGCTTCCTTATAGGCCCTCTTTTTTAAAGTGTATAATGGACAGTGGAGCTTGCTTATAAGGACACAAGTTGGGAGCTCTATAGAATCTTGTCATATCACAACTAAGGCTTCTGTAAGAGTGGGGAATTATTGACTCATCATGAAGGCAATTATTTTTAGTTGACTGTATAAGTTCTTATTTTGCATCTTTATAGGCTTGTTCATCAATTATTTAGTTGTTAGATTTTTGGTTGATTGACTTGGAGGGCACTAGAACAATGAAGAAAATGCTTTGCATAAATGAAGAAAATGCCATGTGAGAATCAAGAAGCGTTGCGCCCACAAAGGTTTCATAGAAGGTGTTATTAGCAATAGGGCAAATTTTGGGATTACAAATGCAAAACTTGCTAAATTGTTGTGCCTCTATAACAAGTGAACTAAGGATGTTTTAAGCAATTTCATGGGGGCATTTTAGAGTGAAGTTTGAATGTTGAATATTTTGGAATTGTCAAGCAAGGAGAATCAGACAATTTCAAAAGAAACATACTATTTTGGATCACCTATTGTTTAACAATATATTTTTTTGCATATTTTTTTGCCAAAACTTTTGTTTTAAACCTCATAAGGATTCCAAATTCAAATCAAATGTAAATAAGACTATTATAAATATTATGAATTTTTATATTTATATTAAAAAATTAATTATTTTTAAATTACCTCCAATTGGATGTCAATATGTCAACCTAGTAACTATTTTAGAGATTTTTGTACTATTTTGTACCCAAAATTGCAAATTTAGAGTTAAAAACTGAAATTTGAGGTCATCTTCAAGGATTTCATATATAGACTCAATGGTTTTCTAAAAACAATATATCTCCATCTTGCATATGTGTTCAAATTGTACTATCTTTTTATCAATACATGGATTGTAGAATTCTTTTTTTTAAACAAGATGTAACTAGGTGATTAAAAGATCCATTAGGATGAAAATAGTATTTGTATTTGTATTTGTATTTTATTTTATATATTTGTAATTTTTTTAAACTTGAAAATATGAAATATCTATCATCTTGAACTTTTTGCGCTCTCTAATTTGTGCATAACATTTAGAGAATATTTTCTTAGGCTTGGTTTTTTGGGAGTACATTATTTTCAATGCTATATTCATTGTTTATATTTTTCTTGATTTAAAAAATATTCAAAAAGTATTTTTTCTCAATGCAATAGACAATATGCAACCAATAGTGTAGGTATTTATTACAATTGCTCAATCATCATTTGGATTATATATTATTTTTATTCCTTATTAAAAGGAGATGCAAATTTTAAATATTTAAAAATATTTTTGTACACTTTAAGTGAATTTGAAGCTTTCACCACTCCAAATCTTGTTTGTTCCTTAATCATATTGATAAGCTTAGGACCGTTGTGCTATAATGGTGGAGAAAAAGATGATACATTGATAATGAAAAGTGGTAGAGTTAGGTTAAGTTGCAACTATTAAATTACTTGGATGAAATTGAATAGATTATGTCACTTGGATATTCATGTATGATCAATCTACTTTATCTTTTAGAAAAAACTCTTACTAAAATTCATTCGTGTATTTTAGAGACCCAAAATTGCTTCAAAATATTAGTTTCCAAAGCAAAGATAAAATCTTCATTTATATTTATTCAATAACAAATTCAACCATAGGATTCCTTTAATTAATTTCTTAGAGTACATCCTAGCTCCTAAAAATTCAAAATAAGAAACCTTACCAATTGCAAGATCATGATGCTTGAATTTCAAAAAAAGTATTTTCAACTCTTTTCAAATGGTGAGATTACATCTTTCAAAAATTTCGTCTTAAAATGTATTAGTAGACCCTACAACCTTCAACTTGCAATAATATGTTGAAGAAATAAGTTGGGTATATTTATATAAAGTTTCAAAATAAAATTCATATTCATGCTTAAAAAAATAGTAAAGAAAAAAACTATAAATTATTTAAGATACTAAATTATTGGGAATTTAGTTATGGAATTGAAAAATCTACATCTTCTGATTTTATTTTTCCAAAATATTGAAAATTGAGTTAAATAAAGGATTTTGAAGTTATTTTATAGTTTTCATAACTACCTACAAATTAAAATGTTCACCTTATAACTTTCATCTCATTAATAAAAAATGAATGATTTAAAGATTTTCACTTATATATAAATATAGAAAATCAATTTAATTTAATTTTTTTAAAAAGCAATGATTTTGTTTGAGTTACCTATATTGCTCGTGCTCCAATAGAAACTATATGTCATACAAGAACTTTTTAATCATGTAGTCAAAAGTTATGAAAATTGTTGTGCCTTAAAACTAGTCCTTGGTCACATGTTGTGCAAAAATTTCAAAGACAAAAATGGAAATTCCATTCATAAATGGATGACCAAAAACACTACGTTGCCAAAAATGCTATTTGGTCCTTTAGGAATCATAAAAGAAAAAAAATTCAATTCCTATCTATATACTCAAGGAGATTATTATAAAAATTAATAAAATTAATTGTGAGCAATGTCTAGTAGGAAATTTCATTAAATTAACCAATAACTATCTATTATCTTTGATGTTCTTTATTTTTATTTTTATTTTTATTTTTTCTTGTACTCATTTGAAATACATTTTCTTAACCCATTAAGGACCAGGTCGATGACAAGAAATGAAAAACTAGCTGAAACTGACATGTTTTCATTAGTAGCCATAGTGGATACTAATGAAAACATGTCAATTTCAGCCACTTTTTCACTCCATTCATTGACTTGGTCCTTAATGGATTAAACATGCTCGTTATTTATGTAAAGTTTTGAACTTGAACCAACATTATAAGAGATGAAGCAACTCATTTTATACTAGCCTCCACTCTCCTTTCTAATTGAGTAATTATATGAGCTACCATCATAAGTCACAATTCTTGATGGAATAGGTAATAAGATAACTTGCCTTAATTTACAAAGAGTGTGCTAAATTCAAAAGTTGAATTATGAGTAAACAAAGTAAGTTCTCAGACTTGCACATGCCAAAAGTTAAGTATACCTTGTCATGGAGAATGTAGTTGTGGGTACGGACTATGAGAACATAGTGCAAAACATGTCCTTATATAATGTGTTGAGTAGGCCTTGGGATTCCAAAGCCAATCACAATTCCTACACACATACATCTTGGAAGACCACCTCATTCCATGTCTTTTCCTCAAACCAAGATTCAAAAGCCCTCCAATCTTTTTATCAGAATAATCCTTATTTTTATATTATAAATATAGGGTACAAGATAATTTTCATAATCTATTTTTTTTAGATCACTTGGACTATTTGTTTTCCTAAATGTACCAAGTATTGCAAAAGTTATGGCTTTCCAAAGATTTAAGTCTCCAAGAAGTGTAGTTCTCTCAAGTGAAACTCTACCCTCTTTGGATGCCTATAACTTTTAGTTCACAACTTCGTTCTTATGAGTCTTAGCATTCTAGAAACTTTATCTCATTAGCTTTCCAATGGTATGCGTCATGCTCTACCAAAACCTATATGCCTACGTCCCACACCTTTGATCAGTGCCAACTTTGAGGAGCCATAATTTTTTACTCTCAATTAAGATCCTTGCATTTTTTGACCCTTGAACACATCTTCTCACTAGCTTTTCTAGCATGTGTAGCATGCCATTCAATTTGTCCCAACTAAAGTACAATGACGCTTTGTTTGCTAAGAACTCTTCATTTCTTTCACCTATTTAGTCTCTTGTAAGGCTTGGGGAATCACCCCTAGTGTCTTCCTTGCTCATCAAGATGGTATAAACACACCTAAGAGTGACAGTCATAATACATTTCAAGGGAATTGAATCCATCATAGGACTTTGAGTTTTTTTATTATTAATTTAGTACTAATTGAAGTGAATATGAGGTTATCTACATCCTATTTCCTGCCACCATATAGGAACACTAAAAGTTGATAGTGGCCACTTGGTGTGTGAAAATTTGCAAGAAGCGTGTACTAGCCATCCTCCATGACTAAGACAAGACATCATGGAGATGAGATTGGGGAGATGAATTGGATAATCATGACAAATATTTGAGCCCATCATGCAAATCTTGGCCCAATTAATGACTTGAGAAGGCTCTTTTCCACCTAAATTTTTGCAATATGAAGTAGCCCTTTCTTGAATTCAATTTTTTCCTAATGTGCAAATGAAAATATCTATAGAAATATCTATGGACTTTGATGGCTTGTAAAGTAACTTTTGAGTCACTAAGGCAACTTAATTTTACTATTTATTGTAGTTTAAATGCTTTGCCATGCATTAATAATGGTGCCAAGACCAAGGTCATCATTGTTTCTTGGTACCACATTGGTCCAATTCCTTGCCAACTACACTTGTTATCATCCTTTAGGTTGACACAAAAGTCATCATCATCATTTCTTGAAAGTATTTTCATTATATTGAGTGTTCTTTAAAATAACATTCAACTCTTTATGATTGAACAATGGGTTTTTGAGGGGATAATACTTGTCAAGTGCTCTAATTGTACTAGCTTAAAGTTGAAGGGACCTACATAACTAGGTCAAAGCATGTAAGATAGAATAATTTATCACTAAAAAATGTTGTTCATAAGTGCATGTAACCATTGTCTTAAACCACTTTAATCCTTAAGCAAAAGGCTTTGGTCAAAGTTGTTCACTTTCTCAATGGTATATGACAAATTTGAAATTGATATCTCAAGTTCTCAAGGAGTTTGGTAATTATCACATTGTTGTAGTCATCTATTCTAGTGTAGACAACATTAAACCATTAATATTACACTTATATAAGTGAGCTTTAATCATTATGGGACAACGGGTCATATCAAGGCTAATATAATAATACCATTGTAGAAGTGATTTTCATAACTAGCTCAAGTTGCTCAAAACATTGCAAAATGTACTAAAAGTTCAAATTCAACGCTACGATATTCACATTTTGCACTTATACGATTGTATATATATATATATATATATATATATATATATATATATATACACATACTCATATAATATTATAAATCATATACATTTTACCAAACTTAGCTAAAGTTGCAAACATTGCATCATTGGTGACCTCAAATTTGTTTAAAGTAAGTCACCCTATTAGTGCCACACAATTTGGGAGCCATTGTTTTTGAACCACTAAGGTAGACCAACCCATTTTTGTCAATTGCCTAATTTTGCCATGATTCTATTATTGGTCCCTATTCCACAACAAACTCATTCAAATTCATTCATTTTTTGACAAAATCATTGCATTGCTATATTCTAATCCTACTTTCTAGTCACAAACTTTTGCACTACAGAGAGCAACTTTTACAGCCACCTATGTGCATTTGCTTGCATAGAAATCTCTGCATAGCTTACTAGGTCATCAATTAAATTCCCAATCAACAATCAAGAACATGTCAACCCTTTATTGATGAGTACTTAAGTGCCAATAGATATATGAAAAGGCGGTTATGGGTTGTTTATCGGATGTTTATGACTCGGCTCTATTGGTAGTTTTGTAATTTTAAGGTAGACCACTTTAAAAATTCACAAAAATTACAATTTTAATTGAAAAATTATAATTCCACTTTAGTTTGATTTGTGAAACCAACGCACACCTTTGAAAAATATGTGCCACTCTTGGAGTTGACCCCAAGATATTCAGATTGCAAATGAGGGTGGTAATGTTTTCTACCTAATGTTTGAGTAGTGTGCATATCAAATTTTCAATTGTTCTCTTGTCCTGACTGTCTACAAAGTGGCACAAACAGGGGCTCATACCTTTGAAAAAAACAATTCAATTGCACCAATGAACGATTCATGATTCATAATCCACGACTCTTTACATTCTGAAGCTCAGGGCGTTTCCTGGCGCTATCTTAGCTTCGAAGGAATGATATGTCTGCAAACAAAGCTGAGTCCTGACTCCCGAGGAGATCGATGACTGTCAATACAGCTCGCACATGAAGCAAGTGCACAACATGCACGGAGATAGAATTTGAACTTTGAAGCCTGGTGGCTGTCTGACATGTATTGACTTTCGTGTAACGAAACTGTCACACGTACGTATGTGCCAGGCAATTGAATTCGATCGAAGGCAAGTACTTGTAGCTAGCTAGCGGTGCCATAAATAATCACGCTGTCTGTCTTCCGATTCAATGCTCCTGTCCCCTAACATTTCATCTCAGATTTGACGACCTGCGCTCATTTACTTATTTGAATTCGTTCAGTACTTGATCGAATTGACGTACAAGCACCGCGTGCAGATCGATCCAACAACCTACATTCGGTGCACTTTAATATCACAGTTTTCACTTTAAAATTATGAATCTAGTTCCATCACAGATAGATGTTGCACTCACTTAGTGCTTAGACTTCAGATCAGTGTTTACATCACTACTAAGTTACCTATCATTCGTCTGTCTGTCAAGGTTGTTCAAGCTCGGACATCGAGGTGGAGGACTCCGATCCAAGCAGAAAGTGACTGCTGGCTTGTGCATATTGCTGGTGCTCACTTTCAAGGCGTCCGAAGTACTGAACGCAAATTAATTTGCCACATACGGTATGACAGCATTCTGTCAATCGCACTGTTCAATGTGCCCTGGGAATGTCCTTTCTAAGTCTGCTTACGTACTGTACATCAACTGGTCAGCTCAGTTTCACTGCCATGCTGAACATGGAGAGTCGTCCTTCTTTTGGTGCTCAAAAAATGTCTTTGACGGTCAAGATATGAATGAAATGATCGAATTTGAATTGAAAAATGTATGAAAATTCTCATCACGTTGTATTTGTGGACTTTCATGGCCTGAAAAATATGTTTCTTTCAAAATTTGATAAAATGTTTCAACTTTCATATGCAGAGTATTTCCCTAAAAAGCACAAATTGTCAATGTAATGGCAAGCATTGGAGAAATGAGATTTTGAAGGTTGAAAGATGGAAGTATGCCCCCAACACTCAAACTTGCACCATTGGAATACAAATAAAAATTTTCACAAATGTTTTATACATGGCTGTAAACCCAAGGTAACTAAAACCAGTCCCTATGGAGTGTCAACTGTCCACCTCTACTTCTGAATGGAAAATATGCAAAATACCCCAAATGGTGACCGACTGACCGAGTAGTAAAAGGGTGACAACCAATGTGGGGATGGATACCATTCACTCAGGAAATAAACAGGCTCATTTATGGTCATGTACAGGTGCCAGGGGACTTTGTAGAGGATTCATTTTGTAAAGTCTCTTTCAATTTAATATCTTCATTCGACTATATTTTGATGAAAGAAAACAAAAGAAATAGAAAAAATCTATCCCAGGCACGCAATCCAAACCTTTCGGGGGGTGAGGTTACATATCAATAGATTTCAATGAATATTTTAGTCTTACTAGCCAAAAAACGCGTATAAAATATGATTACAACTAAACAACCACGTAGTCAAAATTCACAACAATTTCATTAAATATTAAGCTCTTGTAATCAGCAGACATTATATTGTATTCACCGAAACAGCAAAAAAACAATATGCAAAATTCACCAAAATTGGTACCCTTAACCAAATCATTTGAAGCACACCAGCAAAAAGAAAAAAAGAAGAAAAAGAAGAAAAAGGCTGCACTCACTGACCACTGATGATAACTTAATGGTAGAGATTGGAGAATGTAATCACTCCCCTTTTTTGATTTTCGCTGTTGCTATAATTTTGTGATTTTCTGTGGACGGGTGCGTTCAGCGATAATAAATGCAGCTCTCACCAAACATATCACATCTCCACAAAATCTTCAGTATAAATCCACCACCACATTGCACTGTTAGTTGACAACCTCCAGCAGCTGCTTCACTCTTCAGTCTTCCATTCCCGTTGTTCACGTCGTTCGACCGTCGGTATCTTTCCTCAGCCGGACTCTAACTGCGTGAGACTTTCCGATTTCCTGGAGGCATTGTCTGTCTGTCTGCAGGTCAAGGTTGTTCGAGCTCGATGGCGGGCTCCCAGCAGAAGGTCTTGGCTATGGCCGGCGTGTGCACATTGCTGGTGCTCACTTTCCTGGCGTCGGACGTGAACGCGGCGTGCAGCATCGCGCAGCTGAACCAGTGCACCGCCTCCGTCACCAAAGGGGCGCCCCCCACGGCCGCGTGCTGTGGGCAAGTGGCCGGCATCACCGACTTCAACTGCTTCTGCAACATCCTGTTGAGCCAGCGCAATGTGCCGCAGAACATGATCAACAACGCCGTGCACGTGCCCATGCAGTGCGGCGCTAAGGGAGCGAACCTCCGCAACAGACAGTGCGGAAGTAAGTGCAGTGCAGTGCAATCCCTCTTTGGCTTACGCTTTCTTTTCGAAGCACCAATGTCTGAGTTCCATGCCACTCCTTGAATTAATTCGCCGAGTCCAGCACTAACAGCTGATCTCAAGCTGGAAAGTTGGTTGATTTCATATCTGAGAGTTTTGGGCTGTGGTTGGCTGTGCAGATGTCCATATTCCGTGAAGGAAGAGTCGCCATGCCGGCTGATTTCGTTGCATGCGAATGTGGATGGCAAGCTTGAGTGAGAGTGAAGGTAGTCTCATTAGAATCAGGGTTTCGGGTTCAGCTGTGGACATTGTGCACAAGCTCGCTCTTGTACTGAATGTACATGTATGCGAAGCACATCTTTGAATTCCATCGGTTTTGTACTTCTGTCAGCTGCATACATTGGCATTTTGTCGGAATGATCGATGCATGCTTTCCTTATGATCATTTATATCAGTTGTGCTGAAATGAACAGAGCCTGTCACTTGCCCGACCAATTGTTTCCGAGTGTGTTGAAGAGATGAGTGCGATGTCATTCGAGTTGAAGCTCTTTCTTTTGTTGAATGAAAACTCTTCCAAGCCGTTCCACCATGACTTCAAACTCTTGCACTCTTGATGCCAGCACAGTCAATATTCAGTAGCATTCAGAGAGACTGCGTTCCAGTTCCTCTCTGGAGTCCTCGTCCATAGAATTCATCTGTCCACCATTAATGCAAGCTTCAGCACCGGGATAATGGCAGTACATTCATGGTGTGTTTCATTTGTTTTCTAATTCTACATAACATCCAGTAGCAATCAGAGAGACTGCCTTCCCATGAAACGCAATGATGTGGAATATTTCACACCTAATCACTAGTTACAAGCTGAGAACATTTGTCAAAACACAGTTGGGTGTGAGTCAGTTACAAGGTCAGGGTCGCACATTGGGGTTCATGCCAAATTAATTACTTTCAATTTAAATTGTAAATTTAATAACAATTTTAAAGAGAATGGCAATTAACTTTTTGAGAACAATAATCAGAATAGTTTGTTCACCCCTGCATTGAGTTGAAAAGCATTCATGTTTTGTGTTTTCAAGTGAGAAGAAAAACTCTATCTATAGACAGAAGGTGGTAGGAGATAGAACAACTCATGTGGTATATCTAAATTAGAAGAATTTGTACATTTTCAATTGCTCATAGTTAAAGTAGGAATTGTATTTGATTGGAATTGCAAATCTCATTTAGGCATATTTAGTATAATAATTTTTTTTGAAAAACTATAAATTGAAAAAAGTTGGTAATATAAAGTAAGTTTCATTTTAAAAAATCTTTAGAAGATGTTAATCCTCAAAGCTAATGTTTTAGACAAATTTTTGAAAACACAAAACATGAATGACTTTCAAGTCAATGTGACATAAATGTAAATGTTATTTTTCAAACGCATAGTGAGGTAGAGGTTATAGGTCAACTTGTGCTTCAATTAAAATTTAAATCCAATTAATTTTTTTAAAAATCCCCACCCCACCCTAACCCAATCCCAAATCCAAACCCAATCCAAACCCTAACCCTATCTCTGTAATTTGATATTCTACAATTGATATGGGATTTTGTACCCCTTGTCCAAATTTGTAGTATATATCTATATATATCTATATTCGTATTCATATTCATATTCCAGATCGATGACTTGATGATTGGTTTTAGTTTTTTTGTAAGAAGATCTATGGTCTAGGATTTTTGAAAATTGAAAAGGGGGGGGGGGGGGGGGAGAGGACAAGGTGTTTGCATCTTTTCACCAAATAGTGAAGTAAATGAGTAGATCAAGTATTAAGTTATTGATCTTAGTAAAATAATTTCCGTTTTCTTTAAAGTTTCTATTTAGTTTACAATTTTCATTGAAAGAACTTATCCCCTAAAGGATTTTGACTATGTTTTCACCAAAATGCTCCAAGATTGTCATCTCTAGTACAAGTACCAAATTTTAAAAAAAAAACATTTTTTAACACATCTAACTATAGGATCTTATAATAATTTGAGAAGATGTGAAAAAAATTCAGAAATTTTCACCATGTAGATTGCAAGATATTAGCATTTGAAGTACCAAAAATCTTTTTTTTGTCCTTGTGAAAAATCAAGCAACTGCACTTTACAAGGTCAAATTATTATGAAAAAATGTTTAAAATGGTGGTTACTCTTTGTATTCATTTTTCAAGTCAAGTTGGATACATGCTTGAAAATTTTCAGACCATTTGGAATTATACAACATATAGGAAAAAATAGAAAGTAGAAAGAAGTAGAGAATAATTCAAAATACTAAATTGTTAACAATTTATTTATAGAATTGAAAAATGCCAATTCCAATAGTTGTAATGTTGCAATAAACAATTTTCATCCTATGATTTTATTTTTTTCCAAAATATTGAAGATTGAGTTAAATAAAGAACTTTGAAGTTTATTTTAGAGTATAGATTCCATAACTACCTGCAAACTACCCACAACTAAAGCTCCTCATAACTTTCATCTCATTAATCAAAATGAAATGATTCAAAGATTTTCATGTATAAATAAATCTAGAGAACCAATTTTGAATTTTTATTTTTTTAAAAAGCAATTATTATAAAAGATTTTTTGTTGCCCGAACTGCTTGCCAAATGTTGAAAATTACATATAACATACAATAACTTTTTCACCATGTAGTCAAAAGTTATGAAAATTGTTGGGCCTTAAAAGCTACTCCTCGAGAAAATGTTGTGTGAAAATTTCAGCAAAAAATAGTAAAAATTTCATTCATAATGAGCTGCCCAAAATTACTATGTTGCCAAAAAAAAGTTGTTTGATCCTTTAGGGGTTAATTTGCCATGAACCCCAATGTATAGTTGCAACCTTGTAACTAATTCATGCACTCAATAAAGTGTCCTTGTAACTACGGATTGGGTGTAGATTATTTTACGTCATTCCATCCATAGGAAGGCAATCTCTATCACTACTACTAAATATTATAAGTTGATAGAGAATAAGTTAAATATATAATATTGCCCGCTTTGGAAGTCTTGAACTTGAATTGCTTCATACACTTCTTTCCTTGAGTGAAAGTAAACTATTTTATAATTAGATCCATATATAGAGCTATATAGAGTTCTCACCTTCAATTCCTGAACCAAATTGAGGGAGATATAATACTCTAACCCGCTTAACCCTGAAAGTATAAGATGACCCTATATTCATGAAAAGAACTTGAAAAATTCATTGCTATATATGCTCTATTTTTCAGTGCATTTTGGTACATTTTTGTAGAATTTATACCTCAATGGCTTATATTGAGTGCTTGGGAGATTGTGTCATATTATAGGTTAATTCCTAAAGTCTCAAGGCCTTTTGTCCATCAAAAACCACTCAAAACTGCCATTTCTATAGCAAAGAGTAAAAGTTTTACAAAAATGGTTTCTTTGCATATTTAACCATAGGATTTTGTACTAGACTGTACAAGAATGTGTGGCAGAAGTTTCACAAACTTTGACCACATAGATTGCAAAATGTGTTTAAAGTGAAGGAAACAAATTTTTTTGCACCTTGCTCAACTACATTATTTGGCTTTAAACCTTCAAAATTTATAATTTTTTTTCCATTGATTTTGAATTTATAATTTTATATGATAAATAATTAAGTTGAAATTCTAGAATTTTTTTTAAAAAAACTTAATTTTCATTCATTAAAAATTTATTAAATAGAAGTAGGTTCAAAATAGAAGGAAAATCTAAATTGTTAATAGCTCTAAGATGGAATTCAAATACATTAATCTCAATGGTGAGATTGTTCTAACAAGCAATCTTGACCTTGTGAAACTTTTCTTTTGAAAAAATTGTGAAAATTGAGGTCAGAAATGAATTCTACAAGTTATTTTTTCAAGAAGATGCTCTAATTGCCCGAAAAACAAGATTGTCCATAACTTTCTCACAACAAATCCAAATGGAATGAATTGAAGCTTGACATGTATATAAAAATATAATATATACTAAAAAAAATTAAAACTTTTTTACTTTATGTTTTTTTTAAGGTTCTAATCTACTTGTTGAATTAAAAAATGGACTTTTTGTTCCATAATTTTTGCTCCTACACATTGATTGAAATATTTTTGGAAATTGAAGTATTTTTGGAAATTTAAATATTTTTGGAAATGGAAATGGAAATATTTTGGAAATGGAAATATTTTTTGGATGTAATCACCAGATTGTGGATGAAAATAGAAATATAGATATGTGATATGGACTTATGTGATATTTTCTATTCAATATGTGGATGAATGTTGAAATTTGGAGTACCACTATAACATTTAACCCCTAATAAAAGGACAATTGTCCATTGAACAAACAATTGAAAATCCAAGTAGGTTCTTATGAAGTCAATTTTGGTTGGATGTTCACGAAATTGACACACAAGGTATAAACATGTACCCCTCAGTGGAAATTTAATTTTTTTTGCAATTGGGTGCTTGGATCAAAAGTTATGTTATCCTAAACTTTTTTGGCAGCTTGGATAGCCTCAAAAAACTTTTGCAAAATTCCTCCTTCACTTCTTAAATTTGGCAGGTATATAACTTACATGATTTAAAAAGCAAATGTCAAAAAAATAACCTTGTGTAGTATAAAAATGTCACTTTAGGAGGAGTTAAAGGCTATTGGCCTTGCTGGGTAAGGTTGGAAAAAAAAATTCTTCTAACTTCAAATCTTTCATATCTTTCAATCTGTGTGATCAAAGTTTCTGAAATTTTTTCCACACATTCCCATAGTACTCTAGTGCAAATTTGTACAGTTGAATTTTGAAGAAAAAAAAAGAATTTTTTTCTCACTACATTAAAAAGTGACAATTTTTTACAATTTCTGCTTGAAATATGCCTCTGGTCTTTAGGGTTAACATTGCTACTTTGGCACTTCATGAAAAATGAAAAAAACACCCTTGCTCTTGCATTTGATTAATGATGAATGAGGTTAATAGTCATTGCATCATTGGAACTTCACATCTATGAGTGTTTCTCTTTAGTCTAGCAATATTTGTTTTCAATTTGGAAATTGCTAATGCTACAATTGTTGCAACCTGTGCATGTTCCAACCTTAAGTTTATAGGCTTGACAACTTGTTACAAGTGTGGCACATGAATATACAAAGAAGAAATTGGGTTTTAATTTTTAATTTGTAAAATTTCTTTTGAAAAGTTTTCGTGACATTTTGCATATTACAGATTTGTTTTTAGGTGGTGGTCAATCCATGAGGTTGGAATATACTTGAGAGAGTTTATGAGACTATGATCCAATGGCTTGGCTTTTCTATAAGAAATTGGTTCTATAAATGACTTTGAAAAATGACTAAGTCACAACTTCCAATAGTCATATAGGACAAATACAACTAGATTATGAGTCAAGGCTTTGAAGTCATAGTGGACAAGTCATTTTTAAATGACTTTTGTTTTTATTATCACCATCCTTTTTTTCCTTGAAAGGACGATGGATGAGAAAGTCTTAGGTGGAAAGTACTTTTACCTTACATACGATGTGGACATCCAAGTGGCCAGTCATTTACAAGTCATTTTCAAATTACAATAGATCCATGTTACATGGGATGTGGATGGCTACGTAGGATGTCATTTTTGAGTCATGTTGAAGTCATGATAGAGTTGTGGCAAGTGTGGTTGTCTAACATGTGTGTAGTCATTTATTAGTCACTAGATAGTCACGGTGGCCTTGCTGGAAATGTAACATACACAATGACATCACAAGACATTTCTCAATCATTTTCCAATGACAACATTGAGTGCAGAAATGAGTATAGAGCCCATTCATTGTGTTTGGAAGTCATTCTGGAGTTGTTGTGCAATACAATTTTAGTTTTGGTTTAGTTATTTAAATTCCTTAAAGCTACAAATTATATTGGTAGAAGTGGTCTTTATTTTGAATGAAACAATAAAAGTTAGTGTAGTTTAGTATTAGTTAAGGTCACTTATTCTACATCCTCCTTTTTGTAAATACTTTTTTAATAAAGGTATTGTTTAAAGATTGAAGGAACCATTAACCTTGGATAGATGTTGAGGATCAAAAAAATCTCTTTTGCCTGGTCAAACATGATTTTTGCATATTGAAAAATGGAAAATATCATTGGATTTTTAATAGCAACTTTATAAATGCTTTGACTGTGCCATTGAGTAAATATTTCAAGTCATATTAGTTGTTGTTTTATTTTATCCATGGTAGTTTGTCAAAAAATAATACACATATATATAGTATTTCAATACCTTTAGCTATTTTTTCTAAAAATATAATTTTAACATTGTTTTTTCTTTTAAGAAAAACTTATAAAGTGAGCTTTGTCAAGGATAGTTTCCCTTCTACTTGGAATCTTAGAAAAATTCTTTTAAATGAATATCTTTTTTAAAGAAGTTTGTATTCTACTTGAAAGTCTTGAAGAAATCCTACTAATGAACATTTTCTTGAAATTTAGAGGTAAAGATCTATAACCATGATTCTAAATGTATAGTGACATGAAAGCTTTCTTTATATGGAGTACTTGAATGTTCTGCACCATTGCGTATTTATATTCTAAAATTTTCAGATTTTTTAAGCATGTTTTGTATTCAAAGTGAATTTTCTTCGCATTTTCTTCACAAATTCATCTTAATTTAGACATATATCTTTTCTTAAATTTTCAAATTTTTTAAGTATGTTTTATATTCATAGAATTTTCTTCACTTTGTCTTCACGGATTCATGTTAATTTAGACATACACTAAACAAAATTCACTTCAATAGAAAAAAAATGGAAGATATAGAATGGAAGATCATGAGGTTTGACTACATGGTTATGGCTTCTGTCCTTTAGGGATTAATATCATCTAAATTCCATGTATCTCAAAGAATATAGAGAAGTTGATGGCAACTAACTCAATCCTTTCACTATTTCCAAATTGAAACATCCAAATTCTTGATAGGAAGCAAAGGCCAAGCAAACAATGCAAAGACATCAAGTCATTGGTGCTATTACAAAAAAATAAGGCAATCAAATCCTAAGAGCATAATAGTGTTCTAACATGAAGAGAAATCTTTTAGTTCAATCATTGATAGTATACCCCATACAAGGGTGCATGTATAGTACAAGCTCCACAAACAACATGACTTATCAAATGCAACTTCTTGTAAAAAAGAGCAAATGATAAATGTCAATCTATTGCACTTAGCATGTGAAGTGATACTCATAAACAAATCACAATTTACTAATGTCTTGTAGGATAATTGCACAACATACAAAATTAGACAAGGGAACTACAAATGGGATAATTTAGTCCATGTACATATCAAATGATCATCCAAGGTTCCCAAAATTCACTCCACAACTAATTGAGATTCCTAAACTATTCACCAATAATCATTACAAGAACAAAAGCCGTCACGAAAGTGATGAAAGCGATTTGCATCCCTTACTACAATCTCTCTTCTAGACACTTTTGAGATCAATTTGGTTGCTGTATGACAATCTGAACACACCCGAAGATTCTGGTAAACATGAACAGCTTTACTACTTGGGATGTGAATAAGTCCATATGCAATAGCCAACTTCTCACTATGAGAGCAAAGTGAAAACTCCTTATCCTTCTCATCAACATCGTGCAACACAAGCCGGGTATCTGGAAGGTAGCCTTCAGCCTTGATTTTCTCCGTCAATCTACTCAGCTCCGCATATATCTCCTTTGCTTCGGGGTGAAATCTATCCCCTGCAACAAAGGCATGAGTCTTGCTATCAACTTCGATCCAGCTACGACCCGGCTCCTTGCGTACACCCCTCTCCAGCATCGCAGCCCGCACCAATGATACCTCCTCCCACTTCTCAGCTGCAGCATAGATGTTGGAGAGGACCACATACGTAGAAGCATCCCTGGGTACCAACTTGAAACGCTCTTTAGCCGCAAGTTCACCCAACTCCACATCACCATATGATCTGCAAGCACCCAGCAAGGCTCCCCAAATTGCTTCATCTGATTCAACTGGCATATTATCAATCAACACCTTGGCTTCTTCCAGGTGCCCAGCCCGCCCAAGAATATCCACCACGCAGGTCCAATGGACCAAACTGGCATCGATGCCATAATCTTGCGACATAGCCAGGAAGAGTCGACGCCCTTCATCAACAAGGCCTGCATGACTACAGGCAGTTAACAATGCCACAAAGGAGTACCCATCAGGCTTCACACCAGCTGCTGTCATATTTCTGAAGACTTCTATAGCATCAAACCCACATCCATGTTGCGCAAGTCCACCAATCATCACGTTCCAAGTAATCACGTCCCGTTCCTCCATTTTGTCAAAAGTCAGTCGCGCATCATCGATACTGCCACACTTTGCATACATGTGCGCAAGCGCGTTGCCCACAAGCACATCCACCTCAAGTCCGTCTTCACGGGCCTTGCAATGAACCTCTCTGACCCACTCCAAAGCCCCTGCGCTTGCACATGCATTCAGGATACTTGCATACGTAAATGCGTCCGGTTTGAGACCTTCCTGTTTCATTTGGAGAAGAAGCTGATATGCTTCAGACCCACAGCCATGTTGCGCAAGTCCACCAATCATCACAGTCCAGATGACGACATCCCGTGCCTGCATTCTGTCAAAAACTAGTTGAGCATCATCGATACTGCCACACTTTGCATACATGTGCACAAGCGCGGTGCCCACACGCACATCCAACTCAAATCCGGCTTCACGGGCATGGCGATGAACCTCTCTGACCCACTCCAAAGCCCCTGCGCTTGCACATGCATTCAGGATACTTGCATACGTAAATGCGTCTGGTTTGAGACCTTTCCGTTTCATTTGGAGAAAAAGTTCAAATGCTTCAGACCCAAGTCCATGTTGCGCAAGTCCACCAATCATCGCGTTCCAAGTAATCAAGTCCCGTTTCACCATTTTGTCAAACGCCAGTCGCGCATCATCGATACTGCCACACTTTGCATACATGTGCACAAGCGCGGTGCCCACACGCACATCCAACTCAAATCCCGCATCATGGGCATGCCTGTGAACCTGCTTCACCCACTCCAAAGCCCCTGCGCTTGCACATGCATTCAGGATGCTCAGATACGTGATTGCGTCTGGTTTGAAGCCTCCTCGTTTCATTTGGAGAAAAAGTCGATATGCTTCCTCACCATCACCACTTCCGGCATATGCTCCAATCATGACATTCCAGGTGATCACATTGCGACTCGCCAACTTATCAAAAGTGTTCCTTGCCTCCTTTATGTTCCCACACTTCGCATACATTTTGAGGAGAGAAGTTCCCACACGAACATCTGATTCAAACCCATCCTCTCGGATAAACGCATGGACTTCCTCGCCCCACTTCAAAGCTGATGGGCTCGCACAGGCCTTCAAGATGCTCATGTAAGTCACTGCATTAGGTTGCATACCTTCCTTTCGCATGCGATGGAAAACTTCCATGGCATCTTTCCCACAATCGCGCTGAGCATAACCTCCAACCATGGCGTTCCAACTAATAATGTCCTTCCTCGCAAGTTCATCAAACACTCTGCATGCATCCTCCACTCTTCCGCATCTGATGTATCCACTCAATAGGTTGGTGGCAACATATATATTCTGCTGCATGCCACTCTCAATGGTGCACTCATGAACCTGCTTTACTGCCGGAAGGTCTTCCTGCTTCAAGCACCGCTTCAGAATTCCAACATAGGTGTACGAGTCTACTGCAATGCCCTGTTGTAGTTGGTTCTTCAACAGAGCAATTGCTTCACTCGTGGTATTGGCGCTTTGCATGCGCGTACTCCCACCACTAACTCGAACAGCTTGCTTTGACGCTTTTGCACTAGCGGGCAAAGGGCTTCTCCTTCCAAAATCGCCCTTCGGTAAGCTGAACCATCCATACACTCTACATAAGAAAACACTTTGTACTCGTACTGTGAATAATCTCACTCAATCAATATAAAAACACTTGGATGCATCTATGCAGTCTTTAGGCCTCTCACATGCACAACACTTTATGGAACACCTAATTAAAAGCAATGGGTTTGACATCCACCTTCAATGTGTAAGCGTCATCTATAGCAAGTCAATTTCATCAATTTCTTGTCACAGAGGGAGACAACTCATGCTCATGCCAATACCTATTTGGTTGTACAATCTCCTGAGAATCATTGGTATGATAACCACCACCAGAAGGTAATTCCCTTAAAGTCAACAATTTGAGTATCGCCTTCACCCATGGTGGGGTTGACCAACCATCTACCCAAAGCGGTTTCATTGTCACCTTGTGTTTAAAGTCCGGTGATTTGGGATTCATCTATACGCACAACAACCCTCAATCCAATATGAAAAAACAATCGAGGAACATAAGTCCTTAAGCATTGGAGTGATCTAATTAGCTTCAATTCAATTCAAAACCCACTCGGAATGTAATATGATTCTTGTTTACCAAAGCGCCCAAGACCTTGTACAAGCAATAAATAAACTTCTCGATGTCTTTTCACAAAGTTTAGACATCAACGAACCAATAGCCTCACATATTTTCCTAGGGTACCTTCACATACCTTGTAAAATCTGTTGTCCCACCACTGCAAAGGATCCGCAAAATACTCCTCCCAGTCTTGATCAATTGTCTTCACTTTGCCTGGTTCAACTGTTGAAATACTTCAGATATATCATTCACATTCTTTCTGAGAGACAAAAAGCACCCACTTCTGCACATGAGAGCGGCCACCTTAGACATACCTGAAGCATCGGGTTCTCTCCAAACTGATGAAGATGAACACCTAATTGATCCGCTGCTCCTTCCTCCATGGGAGGCGGAGAATAAACATGGGTGTACACGCCATGGAGACTTCATGGGTGTGATCACACAGGCATCCTGGTCACACAAATCCCCGACAATGAGTCAAAAACACATTCCATGGGTAGCAGTTTGAGCATAAGGTACTCACCGGTACTAATATTTAATATCTAACGTCCAACCAACCAAGTTCACGTCCTGTTAATTTGGGGGAAGCGCACCACCGTATTGATCAAATACACTGCTGTCGAGGAACCTAAATGTATGGGACACATATGTTGCTAACATGAACACGGTAGTTCAATTCAGACAAGTCACAAGTCATCCAACCACTTCCGTACAACAGGTGTGTGGCCACAAGTCAACCCTCACTCACCCTTGCACCAGCTCCAAGCACCAAATAGCTTCTCGTTTGTTGCTTATGATGCAATAAAAGGTGCATTAACGCAGACATCTTGTGGCTCCGTGTCTACAAACTTCTAACGGTTCCTCTTCAACAACAGAGGAACACCACAGATTGAAATCTAACTTCTCTGGAAAAAGTATATAAATGAATCTCCTCAACTCTTCGGCCCCCTTTCAAGTGTATGTCCTATCAGCAGAAAAGAGATCCTGCTCCATATCCATGCAATGTCGGAAACCTTGAGTAAAAGTTGGAAAAGTAGCCTATAAGTATCAATCTGCTCCCTTTAACTGAGTCGTTCTCTTCTTCAAACTGTCAAACCACCAGGAAGAGAGAGAAAGTCTACTTTGGTTCACCAACCCCAACCTCGACATCGGCAACGTCCAATGAACACATCAAGCTTCAAAAGTAGACTTCGGCAGACACACGAAGTATTAAGTATGACTGGCAATATCTTCAAGTCTGTTCAATTGCTTGGCTGATTTTATGGTCCTTCCCGGCCTTCAGAGCGATTAGAATAGAAAACTAATTCTTTTTCCTCTATAAACATTAATAAATTATTGATCACAATAAGGCCTTTTCTCATACACTAAACTGTCAATGTCCATTTCTTTAATTATATAAAGACCAAATTTAGTGTAATGTGGGTAATTTGATTTTAAAATCAACCAAAGGGTGTTTCAGATGTGAATAATTAAAAATATATTTAAAAATTAGTATATTCATTTTTCATTTTCAATTGCACCTTAACAAAGAAACAATTTAGGTACTCGTTTCACAAACTAACCTGGTAAGTAAATAAGGCCACTTCTAACTTACCTATCATTCCCATGTCGGCCGCTTCCTAATTATTGACTAGAAGTTCACTTCAGAAAGTTTCATGCACGAATCCCTCTCTTGAAATCCTCCGCTCCCCGTCAACTGCAAACGATCTCTTTCTGCATTTTGGAAACCCCTCCAAATTGCCCAACATTCAGGGCTATGAGAGAAAAAAGACACTCACTAGTTTTCTGCATCAACCACCACCAACGTATGGAGCCTTAATACTAAGCTGCAGTCAAACAAATTATCATATAGCATACGGCGTTCTGCTCCCTCTCATCTGTGTCTGATCGATTCACCACACCACTCAACCCTCAACTCTCACGTCACCAAGCACGGAGGAAGAAACAACTGCAGCGGCTTGACATCGACATGAACAACTTCAAATGACTTCAGCTTCAGAAAACTTGACTGGAACGTGGTCAGGAGAAAGTTCAAATGTGAAAGTATCAACCTCTGAGATTCTCTAAGCCCTTTCACTCTTGTATAGCCAGCAAGGACGCTGCAACAGATACTGGCACTTGTACAGACACAAAATTCTGCTGAAAAGTCTACCGAAAATCGCAACTCATGAAGAGCAGTCAATACATGAATCAACTGTTTCTGCTCTCACGCCCCAAATTGATAAACCCTACCTCGGAAAGAATAGCTCCCTGCGTAGGATCCATAGCCAATGCAGCCTTGAATTCAATCTAGACTCAAAGTATCATGCAAGAGTTAATTAGTCACCTTCCAATGCTGTTCGCGCTACCCTCCGAATTCCTAAACCCTCCAAGCAGGAAGAGAACCCACGACGCCCACAACTCTCAACATATGCAAAGAGCTTCAAAATTTAACTATGCTGCAGGGAGGAACTCTGCTCTGAATTTTTGATTCACCTGGCAGTGGAGATTCAACGAGTCGGAAGGCAAATCTGGTGCGGCAAGGGGACATGGCGAGACACCACATGCGTCAGCCTCACCAACCGACCCTGAGACCCGATTTCTACGGTCGAGGTGGAATATTGCAGTGGCACTTTGCAACGGTGTTTTTAGGGTTTTGATGATCTTGTTCAGGAACCTCGGGCAAGATAGCTGTTGATGAAGACAGATAGTTCGATTTTCAGAATCCAAGGATCCCTTGAGGCCTTGAGTGACAACACAATTGGAAGTTCTAAGATCCACGGCTAAGGAATCCTCTTCGGCCCTCGAAATGGTGTCTGGCCCGTAACAAAACCGTGGACCCTTGCTCACCCGACATCATTGGATATCCTTAGTCGCATCGTAAGTAACGACTAAAACCGATCGCTTCAAACTTTCTTCTTTCGTTTGCACCACCAGCGAGCTTCTTTTCGTGCTCTCATTTGTTTTCTTCGTGCTCTTGTTTGTTTTCAATGTGCCCAGCTTAGACCTACTAATTCTTCCGAAGGGATCTCTAGAATTCCTATAGAATTCCTATAGAGGCTCTGTCCGATGGCTTTGACGTACTCTAGGAGAAGCTGCTAGGAGAAGGTGCAGGGTAGTGCTGATTTGGCAGCATGGGGGAGGGTGCTGGCAAGCCATAGCACCCAATCGACACTACTTTGCAGCTTCTTTGGTGTTAAAGTATTGTATGTCACTAAACTTGCAGGCCCAGTAGGCAATTATGGCCAGCCAAATTAGCAGTTTACTTCAGGTGTTGATTCCACCCAAAACATGGCTCAGAAATGAGCAGAATCAAATATGTAGTATGTTTTGCTTGTTTGTGGTTCTTTGTTGTTTAATACAACAAATTTTTTTGAAGCAATTTGGTGGCCATTTGTATCAAAGCAACAAGCAATACTTCAAGCCCTTGGAAGACAAACAAATGTGAAAGGGTGGCAAATTGCCCATTATGCTTGGCAATTAAGGGGCCTAAATGTTTTAGTTTTTTTTGTTTAGGGTTCATCTTGAGGTCACCAACCATTTTTGTCGAAGCTTCTTCTCTTCCATTAGTGCTTCTGTAGTGTCACTATCATGCTTGCATTCGTTGCACTGTCGCCTACTCTGCTTTGCTATAGACATGTCTATAATCACTTTTGCATTGCCTCACTAGCATTCACAACCACTTAGGCAATTTTATTCTACAATTATGTCCATTTTGTCCCCTTAATATTGATTTTGCATCATTGAATAATGAATAGGAGAAAAGATGAGTTGCAATGCATTTCATACTTGTCATTATATTGCTAGCGGTTCACCTTGATGTGAAAGATTGTAGAAGAGGGTTTTATGTTCTAAATCTTTTAATTTGGTATTGCTACAAATTTTGAAAGGGTGGGTGAAGTTCAAATTCAAATTAGTGCCAAGTTGCCAACACAAGCCTCAATGACTCATGTCTTGGGTTTCATTATTTTGAAGCTTTGATGGTAGTCTATTTGGTGGTGATTGGTGAATAATTGTTCTGCCCATCATTGATCATTGAATCCACGTTTCTATGAGCTTTTAGGCAATTTGTGATTAGGAATTTGCAATTTGTGATTTAGTATTTGCAATTTGTGATTTAGTATTTGCAATTTGTGATTTAGTATTTGCAATTTGTGATTTAGTATTTGCAATCTATAAGTTCCTAATTGTGATTTGTAAGTTGGTATTTGGAACAAGTGATTTCGGATTCTAAATTGAAGATTTGGATCAGGGATTTTGCAATCTAAAAGTTGCTATTTCCAAAAACGTTTTCGGACTTCATTTAGATAATTGGGGTGGGAGATTGAACAGGGCTCATGAGATAGGGCAAGGACTAGAACAAATTATAGAATGTTTGATTTTGTTTTGCAAAGTGGATAAGGCTTTCTTAAAATTTCTAGGTTTGATTATGTGGTGCATTAAATTTCCCATTTTGAGTTGATATTAGAGATGGTGTTTTAGTAATTTGAGTTGAAGAGGATGATCTAAGTTGAAAAGAAGTTTAGGATTTTTCTATAATTAACAAACTTACAAAAATATTTAGCCATAAGTATAGAGTCCTAAAGGAAGTGGACCAATGAATTGATGTCAATTTTTTAGAAGCATCAAAGGATATGATTGTTAATTGAAAGATAACTCAGCTTGGGAACATTAGTGCAATTTTCAAATTCTAGAGTTTTTTATATGATCATTATTATCATCTAATAAAGGTTGAAAAGCATGTTAATAATCAATAGATCCTAGCAAATACTTGCTTTCTAGCTAAGCAAAGCCCATTTTTGTGTAGATTGAATAGTGTGAATGGTGTGAATCTTCTTACATTGTATTATTAATTGCAAAGATTGATTTGGTAATTCAATTCTTATTTCTTCAAGTGTCAATTTTGTAATGCCCATACTTGTAAGAAAAATTTGAAGATTTTTCCAAGGGGAAGTGGATATTTTCTCTTAACATTCTTGAACTACTTAGTGTTAGAGGTGATTGCATCACAATATTTTCTTGTTGCTTAGAACCTCAACATTTGTGTGTGTGAGTCACGTATAGATGGTTATTGTTTGGTCTATATCAAATTTAAATTTGTTTGTAATTATGACATTGTGACCAAATTTAATAGAAATACCATCGTAATAAATTATTTGAATCCGTTTTTGCAAAGTATAATTTTCCCTTACAAGAAAACTTTGCTGATTTGGTCCATATAGTTCATTTAGTTCTCCAAGTTTTTTAACAGCAATGTATAAAAAAAAAGTCACATAGCTTTAGATACTATGCCAATTTGGTTTGTATGTTTAGATTTGTAAAATATTTTTGTATCAGTTAAAAGCAATATTGTCTAGGAATTGGACTATAGAGAAAAGATGAACTCTAATGATTTAAAGCCAAATGACTATCAAAGTTATTTCTAATGCCACTTGTTGTAGGTGCTAAAGAAAGTGATTCATTCCATGGATTTTTCAAGGAATCGAGGCAATAGTTGAACACCTTTGGATCAGAACACAAGGACTAGCATAGGGACTTTAAATTTCCAATGCCTAAGCCCTTGTGAATTGACCTTATTTTAAACTGCATTTAATTCTAAAATGAAGTTGTCAAACGTCTATTAGTAAGGCTCAAAAACTATAGGCCTTAGGTTCAACTCAAAGTTGCACTAGTAGAATCAAATCCTTAAATGGGAAGTTCTTTGAATATTAACTTTAATCTATATTGCTCCAAGTTTTAGATCTTGTTAGAGGCATGAATAGACATTCATAGAGGTCAATTAATAGCATGATGAAAATTATTTAGAATTTTTTTGGTTTTCTTAAACAATGACAATTTTTTGTAATATAAAAAATCTTCATTGATGATTTTGAGGATCATTTATTTGAGGTTTTTGAATTGGGATTTGGGATTTCAAATACCCAATTTTCATGCTACAACATTTGTGCTTGTTTATGTTGGCTCTACAAGTGGCAAAAGCCAACCATAAGATATTGCGGTGAAAGAGGCAGAAAAAGAAATTGGAACAATTGAGAAGAAAGGCAAAGGCAACTAATTGAAAAGCATTGGCCAAAAAAAGGGAGTTTAAGGCAAGGAACTCAAAGAAAGCTCAAAATGTGAGGACAATGCAATCTTACTTCACTTCTAGTTGCAACTCCATGAATTGTGGTCCATTGCAATGCATTGCAAGAAGGGCAAACAACTTTGGTGAAGTTTGAGGCATCAACATTGAATCTTCAAGTGCTCCATTTTACAAACATAAAGTTGAGGGGATCACAATCCATTGACATTGAAATCTTTCTCCTCTTGCCTTGACATTGTTTATATTTCAGAAGATAAAGAAGTATCTCTGTATTTTGAGGATGATTGCCAACTTTGACCTTTGAAGGATGCCAGTTGCCAAAGTAAGCCAAACATTAACAGAGACAAGGTGGTGGGTTCTAATGATGACGTCTTCAAAGATCCACCTTGCTATGGTGGAAAGAAGCACAAAGGTGGACATTTATAGCTTAAAGGCATGAAGGCTAGAGGAGCATCTACTTCGACAAAGTTGGAAAAAAATTGCAATCTCTAGGCCAAGTTTCAAAACGAGTGGGCAATGAAGGAGTCGTGGAGTAAGGTCGTTCTTGCAGAGGACAATATCAAGTACATTGTGTAGTGCAAGCCATACAAAATTGTATAGGAAAAACCAATCTAAATGTCTCTAAACACTATTTTCAAACATGGCATTTGTGAAATTCATAAGAAATGCATAGTTCTAAATCCAAGGTTGCACCACAATTGAATTTTGCAAGAAACATGTCTAGTTTGTTACATTGCTCCAACTACTTTCAAGTAGAAGGCCAATGGCCAAATAACCAAATAACCAAATTCAAGGCTAGGTTTGAATTGTGTCAATTCATACATATGTGTGGATGGCAATCTAGCTTGTATTGTCACAAACACTCGTCTCATCTATTGTCACATCAAGTATGTGGCATTGGAAACTAATCTTTGGATCCTTTGCTTTACAAAATCATACATGCGTTTAGCCATGACTCAATCACAACCATCATACCAATGCTTAAAAGGCATGTTAGGCACATGTCATGGTCAATTGGTACACTGTGCCTTTGTTGCTCACCAACCAAAAGATGGACGTTGGTGATATAAATGTTGATAAATTCATTATGGTGATTATGGGTGTTTTGAGCATTGGAGGAAGTGTGATAGATTTGGAGATCTCTCAAAGATTGTTTTCTCTTGGACACATACCAATGCGGTTAGTACACTCCAAGGAATGAAGAATGGAGTGATGACATGAATCAAGGACCAATGCGTTCCTTTTTATAATAGTGTTCACTATTGTGCCTATTGTTTTAACCTTGCAACTCAGTCCTTACCTTCTTTGCCAATGATGCATGCAATTGATGAAATGTTGAGGATGACATATAGCCAAGTACATAGCTACTTCGCGCATATCCTAGAAAATGCAACAAAATTCAAGGCACTATTATAGCAACTGTCTACCAAAGGGCTAAAGTTGCTAGAGAATGTTAAGACTTGTTGGATGCATGAGCTACCTTGGTTTGATTCAAAGGTTGCTAATTGAATACAAGGGTGTCATGGCAATGATGCACACAAATGAAACCAATAAGAAGTGGGGACAAAAAGCTCAGATGACTTGAACTACCTTTCTTTTTTAATTGCTTTAATATGTTTTTGTAGTCATGACTTTTGACTTGATGAGCATGTTCTATTCATTGAATCAATTCTAAAATTCATTGACATGTTTGATGATTGCAATAGAATGCGAGTTCATGGCTAGTTTAAGTTCTATTTAATTTTAGTCACATTTTTGGCCATAAGAGGGCTCTAATTTGTGAATAGTTGTCTACTCTCTTGTGAGTAATTTCTTCCTATGGACTGTCTCAAATTAAAAGTGTGCTAAATTTAATGTAGATTGCTTTGTAGTTGTGCAACTAATTGATATAAGAATTGTATTTAAAGAATGATTGATATGTTTGAAAGCTAAAATTGAAGCGATGCTACCATTTGCCTAGTTGGGTCTGCACAATCTTTCCACTTCTAACATTGATTGTTCTTATAGAGATGAAGAACATCTCATATTCATTTGTATTGGCATTGTATTGTTGTTGTGTAGGTAAATCTGGCCTTTTTATTGGATTTGTATATGCTAGCCTTGCTACCAATACTAGAGGCAATGGACATATTAATCTAATGGGCTTAGAAGAAAAATGCATTCATTTGCAATTTTGTAGGAGTGTTGGTCACCTGCCAAAGTAGTCTCTTGACATTCTACTTGAATGCAAACACTCCATTTTAAAAAAACAAGTTCCATATATACAACTAGGTTCTTTAGTGCTTGTATAAGCAAATTCTAATGTAGCAGGATGCAAATCTTAATTTGTCATGTGATACCCTAGCATTTGTAGTAGGTGGTGAGACCTTGTATGCAATGCGTGATGGTGCCATGGTGCAACAAGAGAGGTAAGCTTCTATTATATCATTTATACAAAATGATTGCAAAAGTTAGTCGGACTATATCCTTTTTGAATTGTGCTCTTGCTAATAGGAACTTTTGTAGCTAATTAGATTTGTAACTTCCTAATTGTTACTTGCTAATGGGTTGTTGCAAAAAACACTTGCCAATTTTGTCTCAAAACAATATTAAGGTGAGTATTGTAACTGTTAGATTAATTTCTTTTTAAATGTAATCCAATTTGGATAATTTGTAAAGCATTCAAAATAGTATGTGTGTGAAAATTGAGATCTAAAAAGTTTTATCTCTAAAAGTTATGCCCCCCAAAAAGAACGAAGGAAAATGCCAAGAAAAGAGATATTTTGGAATTTGATTTTCAAAAATTAAACTAAAATAATAGATTTTTCTAATTTGAAGATGCTTCTTGTCATCCATTTTTAGCTTGGAGAAAAAAGTTGTGTTATGTACACTTCTATAAAGGTAGTGCGCTTTGAGCACATGTGGAAGGTGGATAATTTATTATTTTTAGAAAATCTCTTCATAGGCTTGTATCATTTGTGTAGAGGTTACAATTTTGACCTTCAAATTTGAAATTTTGGATCAAAAATAGTACTAACCCTCTCCCTCAAATGACTAGATAGACATTCTATTAAGGGTGATTTAAAAATTGGAAAATAAATGAAAAAAATTAGAAAATATTATTCAATGTCTACAACTACTATATGTACCTTCATTTCAAAGTTCATAGAAAATGGACATATAACACAAAAGTTATGAACAAAAAACTACTATCCAAGGCCAAGGGGATAAGAAAAAGGACAAAAGTTTCTTGCAAAGACCCTAATGAGAAACTCAAAAACTACCAAAGCTATCAATCAATAACTTATGCTAATTGTAACTTGTTAATCAATAACTTGCTAAATAGAGACTTTTAAATTATAATATGCTAATCAAAAATTAATGTAGCTATCACCTACTACAGTTGTCAATGTTTGTCGATGTAACTAACAATGATGTAAGTCTCATTGTGGGGTGTTCTTTGTATAAATGTTGTGCAAAAACTTATAGACAAGATGAAGTCTATGTTTCCCAATCAAGGTTTCATGGATGTGTTGGTTGTCGTCTACCTCCAATACTAGCTACAATGTGATTGTGCTCCAAATCTCTTCAAGCACCTAGACATCATCAAGAACTTTTCTAGGGAATTGAAGTGGATTGGCAAAGACGAAAAAAATAGGCTTGTTTTTGCCATATTGGACAAGTTATTTTTGAGTCCAAGCAACCCTTGTTCAAGATAGCCATAATGGCCAATGCTCATGTTGCCATGGAGCTACTCCCATTGAATGCCCCTACACAATTGTTGGTGAATCTATTGACAAAGCTTTGGAGGATCTTGAACGCCAACACTTCATTTGGAAAGAACTTCGGAGAGTTTGTACATTAAGCTTGCTTGAATTGCATGTCTTGGTCAATGTAGAAGATGAAAATACCTTCTCTACTTTGTTTTTTTTAAAAGATAGATTGAGTAAAAAGGCTTGATCACCACCTAGGCTTGGTTTTGGCACGCACACTTAGATTGTTTACAACCTACAAAATTTTCCACATGACATTTGTTTCATATAGTGAATACTTTCTTCTTAGCGACAACGTTATACATTGATGGAATGAAACTTGTTGGTAGAGCAAGGAAGTAGTATAATTGACCAGCATGAGCAGAGAGGTGGCAAAATCCATATTTTAATTCAACTGCAAGTTTGAAAACATGTTCAAACTACACTCTTGCTTTTCAGTGCAATTTTCTTTTCTATGATCTTTTGTGGTAGAGCTTGGGCTAACGGGGATCGCAAGTATTTGAAGTCTTTACACTTGCTCTTCTCTTGTGGGTGTTGTCCAACTTTCAATTTGTTGTGAACACTTTTATTTCTTCAATACATTCCTTATACTAATTTGGACATTGGAGAGAAGAAGTTTGTTGCTTGTAGGTTCATGGTGATGGTGATGATGAAGCTCAAGGGAAATGGTTGGTCAATGAACTTTGTTAATGCAGTTTCTGCATCTTTTGAGCTCATTGTGATAGACTGTCAGAGTGAGCTCTGAAAAAATCAAATTGATCTCATTACAACCCTCCACTAAGTTCAAAAAAATAATTTTAATTAAATTTTTATATTCCCTATTAGCTCAAAAAAATAATTTAAATGTATTTTTTTAAACATCCTCCGGTAAGCTCAAAAAAAAACAATTTAAAATAAAAAATTCCATTACCTTCCTCCATCCCACCCCTTTGTAGTTTCCAAGTGGGGGTGGGGGTGCCAATTAATATGGAAAATATTCCATATTTGTATTCATATCTCATACCCGTATTGTATCCATATCTAACCTATATCTATATCTCATACTCATATTATATTCATATTTATCCTGTATTTGTATCGTATCCATATTGTATCCATATCAAATCGTACTATATTTGTACTATACCGTATCCATATGAAGATCCTAAGGTTCTTGTTTTTTCTCAACGGAATACTCCATCAATGGTTGGGAGAAGGGTTATATTATTTTTTGAATCCAATCAACAGCTTAGGTTTTTCGGAGGAGGGGGGGCACAGCTAATACAATAGAACACATCTTTTTGGTACATTGTATCTAATGTGCTACAAAACTTTACTAGAGCTTTATTGAAACTTTGTGCTAATATGAAAGAATTTAGTAGGGACACTTGTGCTAATGTGAAGGAACTCTACTAATATGAATGCATTGGGCAAATGTTGTCATCCATCAAATGCTATAATATTGTTGTACTAAATTAGATATTGGAGTACTTGTATTTGTTCTCTAGGTCTATTGTGTTAATCCCATGTGGCGCGCACTAGGAGGCATAGGAGTACATTACAATGCAAGTTTTGTTTGTGACTCTAAATTTCCTTTTGTTGCCCATTTGTTTCATTATCCCATTGAATAAAATCATCATTGTTGTCATGGATGCTTGAATTGTATCAACTTAAATCCCTCCAAATATGTAGGAATATAAATAGCAAAGCCTAAAAGAATTCCAAGGTGCAACATAAAAAGCCTAATTTTGAACATGCTTTAATCCTAGGTCACTTATATGTTTGATACCCCAAATCCAGAAGTTATCAATGTCATCATATTCAATGAAAAAATCATATTGTGATGCGAATGATGGCATGATTTAAACAACAAACTTTATAAATGAAAAGTGACATGACCTAGACATATTAAGTCCCTAGCAAAAAAGGAGCACCACGTGCTACACCTAAAAATCCACTTGTCTATTCCTTCAACTTCTGTTTTCCAAAAGGCAAAGCCTATAACTATGTATATAAATTTAAAAGTCCTTCACCATGTATCCTCCATTTCTTCTTTAGTTTTGAGTGAAATTTGTTGGTTTAATATTGAAGACATGAAATTACCAAATCTTCATAATGTTTTGTTAAAAGGTCAAATTTCCATGAATTTTCCATAAAAAAATGCAAAAAATTCATATCGAATACAAATCATGCTAAAAATATTTGAATTTTTTAGAATACAAGAACATCATAGTGCAAAACATTGTGGTATAAGAACATCTTCAAATTTGCACTAGTACATGCTGTATATGGTTATGTCCCCATTTTGTACTATAGGTAGAACCTTTCTTTCACTACATATTCTTGTGCAATTATAATGGAGTTCGTAGGTGGGGCCAAATTCAAGGACTTCTTTTAAATAGTAGTCTTGGAAGTAGATATCTATTAGGTGACCATTCATTACACTTCTATAAATGTATAATCTTCTCTTAGTGCATGGTGCTGATAAGAGAGGTTTTACTTGAACTTCACTCACTAACCCATATGCCTCGACTCAACATTTTTGAAACCATAAAACATTCCACAAAAGTTGATGACTACCTAAGGGGTGAAACACAATACAACAAGATTTTAAAATGGTTAATTGAACTTAATTTCAAAACGCCTCTCGGAGCTTCTTGGACCTTCCTCTGAATTGAACTAAAAGCCAAGATCCTATAAGTCTTATTAATTGTTTCTAAGCTATAAACATTTAGAATCAATCTAGACTTGTCAAAGATTACATAGAAAAAGAAAACACAACAATATAACTTATGGTTTGTAAGTCATTGTAATTGGTTATGCAAATATGAAGTCTAAAAAATTCATCACCAAAAAGATGTTAGATTAAACAGCATAATGTACATAAACCCAATCAATTTTCCACTTTCCAATATCTACCAATCCAATTTTCAAAAATAAACTTTTAATGTGATTTTTTCTTGCAAATCTATAATGTACTTGAGGCTCATTTCCTTGAGACCTAAACACAAAAAAATCAAAATTTGCATTGGAAACTCTTGCACTATATCTTCAATAGGAAAATTGTAATCATCCATTTTCAAAATCGAATTTTTGATGCTGAAACTACACTTGAAATGGAAGTTTTCAAAAATACTAGTGTACCTTGTGCCATTGCCATAGTCAAAACAAAAGTAAAAATAATTGTTTAATTTTTGAGTTTATAAAAATACTTCAAAATTCACCCTAAGTCGGAACGCCAAGAAACTAAGCCAGTGCACCCCTCCTCGCCAAGGGCTTCCCAACAGTACCAAGCACGCAACCGGGGGAAGCGTCCCTCGCCAAGGGCTTTCCAACGGTACCAAGCACGCAACCAGGGGACGCACTGTCCAGGAGATCTCCACGTGACAAACAAACAAACAAACACCTAATAGAAGAGATAAACACGTAAGAATAATAACTTGCTTACGATTTATTTAACTTCAAGTATTACTGACACTGAAATTTAGGACGACAGGTAGTTCAGGGTTAACACACATCGAGAATGCAAGCAGGTGCATATGCCACGGGTGAAGTGCAATACAATTCCCCTGTTTGACTAGTTCGCAACCGACCTACTCCATGTTATTCCAGGCAAGAAACAGCTTGCCAAGCGGAACAGTACTCGTGCCAATCAGTTTCTTCCAGAGAATTTTGTATCATGAAGAAAAGTTTTGATGATTAATTTTGAAACCCACTTGGCCCGCCTTTTAGACATCACATAAAAATTGCATTCGAGAATGGGGTATTTGTACATAAAACAAAAGGTTTGGTTCAAATAGAAATCCTAGTTTGGAACATTGAGAAAAAAAATTATGACTGCTTTAAAGAGTCTATGTAATCTCCCAATATGTAACCTAATACGCTTTGACTTGGACAAATCAACTCCAAAACCCCTGACGCCTTCAACATCCGACATGATTTTCCACATAAAAAAGCTTGGTCCAAATCCAAGTTCAGAGCAACTAGCCCTTCTAAGTAAATACAGCACCAGACAACATAATCTCTCAAGGCTCGACGACAAATGTGGGGAGGACATACAGTAGTCTCTGTCAAACGCGTATCAAGTGAGCCAATAAGTTCTATGTGCACACAGGTTCTGCGCGCTTCACCCTCACAACAGCACGGAGAGAAACGCTACACTATGAATAAAGATATACAGTCATCAGGGTGCATCAGATGCGAAAACTTGCAGTACGACCCGAGTTCTCCAGAGTTTTGCACTTACGAAATGCAAAGACACGGTACTGCAGAAAACAATTGTGCAATTCCAGTACTAACACTCTCAAAAACTGCAGTGCAAGTGCAATCGCCCACGAACACTGGAATTCAAGCAAGAAGAGCGACAAATCCTGTTGGTGTTCCCCGAGCTAGCTATACCTTCCAGTGAAGCGTCACGAAAGCACATCTCATATTAATGTTCGTATTCACGAAAATAACTGCCTCCAGGATATCTTCACAAAAAATGCCACAACCAAATGAACTAAAGTAGGAAGTCAAGAATTCGACAAACAAATCCCAACAGAGCAAGAACCCGAGAGTGTCATCGAATTGCAGTGAAGAAACGGAAGTTTGAAACCCTCACAAAAATGATGAACCCCCGGACAGAATAGACATGAAATGAACAACCAGAGCAAGTTCGAACGACAAGACTGTCTGAAACAAAAGGATAATTCATCATCTTTACTGAGATATAGGAGGGCGCACAGCTATTGCGCTCATACAATAGCGTTGGCGGCACTAGCAATCCTAGGCCACAAATCGGCACACTCCTTTCCAATGGGACCAGTGATAGCAGACCCTGCAAAAGAGATCAGAACATGAAATAGTTAGGGCAGGAACGGTACGGATTCCGCGGAACGAACCGGAGGAATACCAAATCGAATCAAATGTACCTCAAGTTCCACCCAGATCACTACAAACCTGCCTTGAAGGTGGAAAGATTATTTCTTTTTCAAAAACCACTTACCCTTCATTTCTCCTTTAGGGTTCACGATGACACCAGCGTTGTCTGCATACACAAAATTCACCGATCACTCAATACAAGTCCATAATCTTAAACACGCCAAACGACCTATTCAACGGAAACAGAACCTGACGAGGCCGAAAGCGGACACGATCATCGTCACCACAAACCAGCATCAATAGTTTGCGCAAAAGGCGACCAGAATCCATTTTCTTCCATAACATCTGGCAGATCAATCCGAACGGACCACTTCGAAAAAAGCCCAATGAACATGCATACCCTCGAAGTACATGAAGACACCATCTTTGCGCCTCCAGGGCTTGCGCTGGCGCACGATGACAGCAGGCATGACCTTCTTTCGCAAGTCGGGCTTTCCCTTCTTGACAGTGGCCATAACCATGTCGCCAACAGCAGCAGCTGGCAACCTGTTCAGGCGACCCTTCACTCCCTTGACGGAAATGACGTACAGATTCTTCGCTCCAGTGTTGTCGGCACAGTTCACCACGGCGCCCACCGGCAGACCGAGTGACATACGAAACTTGTTCCCGGAGGAACCTCCTCTACCTAGGAAACCACGAAACCGTGTTGCGTTGATTGAAAGGGCATCGAAAACAACACTAATACTTAAACCCTAACTCTTTTTTGCAGACAGCAGCCAGTCGGACAAGAAACACAATGCGTTACGTCAAGCATCGTCATCAACGCAAAGCTCCGGCAATACAAACCCTTCTGGCAATCATCGTCATAACCTAAAATGGCGAAAACTTACACTCGGACAGAATAGTTTCCTAACCTCGATTTGTGTACCCGAAGAAGTGGAAAAATTTATTGTTCCTCGTGAACGCAGAAAAAGAAGCAAGAAACAAGAGTGCAAAGGCAAGGCAGGGTAACGACGAAGGAAGCGTACCGCGCTTCGACATGGCGACCGCTCGTGCTCGCGACCACCTTCCGACCTCCGAAAGAATTCTCCAAATCACAGCGCAGCGGCTATATGCCGGTTAACCCTAATTTTCGGTTTGGACCGGAGCTGATGCTCGGCATCCAGGTTCGGATGAAGGACTGGACAACGGTTTGCACTCCCGGGGCACACGGTCAGACTTACCCTTGGTATGGGTTGGTTTCGTAAATAATTAAAAATTCGAGCATGCCCAAAGATCGCTAATTTTGTAGACTGACATCCGAAAAGCAAAGAATTTTTAATTAAAACTCTTTTTAATTTAAGGTTTCTAGTTCTTTTTAAAATTTGAAAGTGCCATTATTAGAAACTTCTTAATAATTAGAAAATTTTTAAATTGACATTTTGTGCAATCTAAATTCCAAAATTATACCCTTTTAGATACACAAGTGTTGAAGTTGACGTAGGGATATAGTACTCAATATTTCTATGCAATATATATCCTAGATGCGTGAGAACAAGAAGCAAGTGTAAAGACAAATTTATATTTTATTCTTAATGGATTTATTAAATAGAAATTTATGTAGACCAACATCTTTATCTTAAGATTTGACTATGAAAAAAATAGAATTGCAAAATCAAAATCAAATTCTTTTTTGAATTTGAAACAATATGAATCTCAAAAACCATACAAATGAATTTTAGCCTTGACTCAAATGGCAACCTATAGATTTTTTACTATAGTAGATTAAGACTTCTTATCATTGAATCCATCAAAATCCTCCATATGCTTTTCAAATCAATCTATTTTAAGTTGAAGTTTAGTGTAATTGAAGTTTACATATCTATCATTCATGAGCTTGTCAATTTATTATACTTTTTTTATTTCCTCATGATTTATTGTCTTCTCTTTGTCTCATCTATTGATGGGATCTTCCACCAAGATCTATTGTTCAAGAGTTGCTACATTCCAAATTTCACAACAAAGCCAATCAAACTAATATAACATTTTCTCTCACTATTTCAAAACTCTACATCCTCCCATTTTGACCCTACTTCAAGCAAATGAATATGTGGTTTTTGTCCATATTCTTGCTAGTACCATTGGTTTCTATATTTGTCTAACTATTGCAAAGTAGCTAATACAATTTAGTTGATTAAAGGAAACATCTTCCCCCTCCTCTTCTTTCATCTAGTTGTTGTCTTCTTATAAACAAATTGGTCCATGTTTGGACAATTTGTGTTTTTTAGCTCAAATTGCTAGTTTGTTGGAGTGCAAATTTGTTGAAACTAAAGTCCTCCCAAAAATTTCATTCCATTTCCAACCAACATTGCAACTTCTACAAGGTAAAATGTTTTGAGTGTATTCACCACACCACTCACCTTTGCTTATGAATCTTCCAACATTCTGCATGAATACTAATACTATTGCTAGTGTAGGGTTATTGAATCAATCCAATAGACTTAAAAGGACAATATTAAAATTGGAAAAACTCAAAGGGAAGAAGGGCAAGTGGATTAGAAACTTTCAAGAAACTAAGGAGCTTCTAGCATGTGTCTTTAAAGCAAATACACAAAAAGACTTTTGATTTTCCAAAAATTAGCTACTTTTGTATTAACAAGGAAAATTGAGGGATTTAGAGTTGGTCAAGGAGTTTATTTCCAATCAACTTTCTACACCACGGGGGCCTTGTGTAATTCATAAGAAACTTGAAAAGAGTGCAAATCATTGTAGTGTGCTAGGGCAAAACATGGGCAATAAAATAAACATATATAAGGAGAATAGACCTCTTTGAAATCACCATGAGTAGGTGGAAATAGAATGAGGCTACAACCTTCCATGATTACACATCAAAGTTGAGGAGGAAATTGTTGAACACTCAAATCACTATTAACATCTCTATTTCAAAAAAATAGAAAAGATTAGTGTGGCAAGAATTTACACCAAATTGAATCGATAGAAGATCATCCAATGGACTTAAAAAGGGAGACATATTTTGTGTAGAGTATTTGATAGAAGGTCATCACAATTAATTCCCAAAGAGCCTAAGCTAATAGGCGTGTTAATAGGATTATCTCCATTATTTATTAGGAGGGCATGGAATTGCACCTTGTGTATATTGCATATTGCATCAACTACAAAAAAAAGTAGCTAGTATTTGAATCCTATTTCAAGTCATGTTGGTAACAATGCATCTTTGAAAAGAGACTACCTTAAAAAATCAAACAAATGGACTACACTTGGTGCACTAATCTTATGTAGAGTACCACTTTGTATATCACTTGGTTAGCTTGCAAAGACCTCACATCCAATGCAGTGTCCTAGAATGTGCAGAAGATTTACAAAAAAATTTGAACAATTTACTAGATAGTATTAGAATTACTTATCACAATGCCCATTTGAGAATTATACAAATGCTAAGAGAGATGATTGATCATCTTTTAGAATTTAATAGTAATTCATGGGGTAGTCTTGACATGAAAGTCATGAATGATAGATATGTAAACTTCAATTACACTAAACTTCAATTTAAAATAGATATGGAGGATTTTGATGGATTCAATGATAAGAAGTTTATATATATATAAGTTTTTTTGAATTTTAATTTTAGCATCAAAAATTCAATTTTGAAAATGATTGATTATGATTCTTTTATTCAAGATTTTGTATAAGGGTGTCCATTGCAATCTTGACTTTCATAATGTTGAGGGATTTTGGAAATGAGCCTCAAATACACTAGATTTTGGAAAAAAAATTACATTAAAGATTTATTTAAAAAAATTGTAGAGTAGATTTTGAGAAGCCATAAATTGATTGGGGTTATGCATGTGAAGCCCTTTATACTCATAGTTTTTTGGTGACCCGATTTGTTTCATATTTTTTAGATTTTTGTGTAATTAGTTATGAATTTTTTTAAGTTGAAAGGCAATGGTTACTAAAAGTGACCACGTTCTAAGATGTGCTAGTACATTCAATAAAGCAAAATGTATCTATTTGTCATAATCGCTCTTAGAGCATGGGTGTTTTTAGAGCAAACTACCTTATGCAATTACTTTTTTATATTTTAAGGAAAACTATAATCTAAGTGATTACAATGAAGTACCTATGTTTTAGCATTAAACATGTTGATTACAAATGTATATTCTATATAAAGGTGTGAGTGCTTATTTACCCACCCTTGGTAAATAACCATAGACAACCAGGTTCTTGTTCAATTTTAGTTTTATTCTAATTAGGTGTCTATGCATTGGTCCATTGTGCCTTCCAAACAATGGATCTTTTTAAGTGTCCTAAATGTCCTACACTTGTAAAACAATTCTTGTTCAATTTCAAACTTTAGTTCCTAAAAAATTAATAAAAATAGAGACACCTGAGATTAGTAATAAGGTGAAAGCTTTGTCTTTTAGAAAAACATCAAATTTTTACAACAATCCTAAGACTTTGAAGTCAAAGCTTCACTGTCTTTTAAAAAATCATTAAATTTCTATAACAATCTTAGGACTTGAAGTCAAAACTTCGCCATATTGAAGGATTAACCTTAAATTTTAAGACACGATCAACAAATTGGTACACAACTAGACTTTGAGAATTTTGTTCCAACCAAAACTTCTCCAAATGATACAAAGAAGAAACACAAACTATGGCCCGAAGGACCAGAACTTATAAGACCATGAGACTATTAGAGAGAGAGTGAGTGAGTGTGGAGGGAAGGCTTTATATACTTTTCCCTGGTCCTCCAAAGTCAAAGTCAAAAAAGACTTGGAGTGCACTCCAAGCAACCAAGAAACTCTATCTCTTTAGATTTTCATCCTTATCTTTTAGGATTTTACCTCTTTAGGATTTTACGCTGGTCGTAATTTCTAACTTTTGGAGAAAGATTCCAAATCACAAATGGATTTCGCCAATGGCTTTAGAAGCCCATTTGTAGTCTACCGAAATTCCCTTCTCCTTTTTCATCCGCTAAAAAACCACTAAAAGCTAATACCAACTAAAATAAAAGAGGGGTAAAAATTCAACTTTGGGAGTTTGACTTTTTTAAAGAAAATAGCTAACCTAGGCTCTTTAGTAGGTGTAAGGGAGTAAGAAAAGACCCCACTTTGACCTCAATCCAATTCTGTATGCTCCCAATACACCGGTCAACTCTACGTTTAATCTTCAATTTTGCCAATTTTCAATTTTGCCAATCTTGGAGGATCTTGTCAGTTTTGAGTCTTTTGACTATTGGAATGCTACAAAACTTGTTGGAGCTTTTTAATAACAATAAAGAATCTATACTAATTTTTAATGAGAGTATTGTAGGTTAAAATACTTGTATTAGAAAGTGCATCTTAAGTGAAAAACTATTGACACACCCAAACTATTATAAGTGAGATTTTACTACGGCTTGGGTAATTTTTAGGAATTTTTCATTATGACTTTTAGTGGTTGACCACTCGAAAAAAGATCTTTTGGAGATTAAAAAAAACCTATAATTCTCATAGAACCTCTCATGGAATTCTACAAGAAATGTGCACGCTTATATTTTTACTTTACACATTTGAAGAAGGAGCATCAAATCCCGCTATCTCCTTTAACTTTCGGTAACCAAGGAATCTTTCAAATTGAAGAGAATCTTGGCAAAACCAATTGCGCCGTTGAACTTCTGGCTTGATTCCCATCTCAAGTCATTGAACTTAGGTTATAGATGTCCTTCTTTGGTTCGTCTTCAGTTTTCTTTACCTATAAGCTAACAATTAGGATTTCTACTATTTCACTGATGGAATGGGGATACTGAAACCTCTCTTTCGAAATCTAAATTAGGATTCTCATATATTTTCCTCAAACCAATTTAACTGGGATTTGTCAAGTTTAGACAAGTTGGGCAATTTCTACTAAACACGCTTACTTTATACAATTTTTGGATTTCTATCCTATCTACATGCGAAATTTGGTTATAATTATAATTAAAGAAAATAGCTCTATTTAGGACCAAATGTTATGTTGCTATGTGACATTTCTATTTTGATTATTCACTCTTTTGGAGGATTTTTGTATATAAAATTATACTTAAAACTAATAAAATCCCAAAAAAACAATTTACGCGCGTAGTACACCTTCTCTTTTCAATTGTAGTAGGACAGGAAGCACCCTCCTTGATCTTTCTCTCTCTCACTCTTCTCTCTACCATTGATATCTTTCTTTGTCCATAATTCTACACGATACTTGCAACGCTTGTCTCTGAACTAAAGCCAATCGACTTTATCTCCCATGGACATGTACACAAGCCTACAAGCAAATTGAAAGGTTAGTTTCTTGTTGGACATTTCATCTATCTCGTATACCCTTCTAAACAAGCTGTAGATGGCCTCTTGCTCCTCCACAGTAGTCCGCGCATTATATTTCCATCCACTTTTGTTAGATTTGAGTCCAAAATATTGATAAATCAAGCTCTCGGGAACTTCATCTTTAATATCACCAACCCAAATTCCTTCGTCAGGAACATCCTCCACCTTAAAGTGGTCACCCATCTACACATGATCACAGTCGATTTTGCCAGTTAACATGCAATATGCTGTTGTAAGAACCTAAGTTTCTCTACGACTATGAAAAACGAAACCCTTGGTCATTCTCAAAGAGAAGATCGTCTTGGTGCAAGAACATAAAAACGAGTTAATAAAAAAGGAGCTAGATTATCAATACTCTCACTGTTAGCTCTAGTTCACAAAGTTCACTGCAAAGCATGTGTGAGAGTATTGTTAGTTCTAGTTCTAATTGGACATAAGCTTACAAAAGCACATTCAAGTACATCCAATATCAATTATCCCAAACTCTAAACTAACAAACACAAAACGTTACCACTATTCATAAACTAACAAAAATAAGTTAGAACCTTCACCTTTACAAAGTATCCACATGACTCCGAATTGAAGCATGTAAACTGCTGACACACTCAGTCTTACATCAAATTCAATAAAGGACAAAATCAATACAATAACACGACAAAGTGCAAGGAGGATAGGAAAGAAGGAGCTTAAACAAGAAGTAAAGATACAACGTTCTTCTACGGAAAATATGGCGGGAGGATGGTGCATTAGGTGCCAATAAAAGAAAAAAGACAAGTTGTGCCATCTTAAAGATTCGTACAAAATCCTAACATCTCACTATAAGAAAACTGCGTCTGCCTAGACATCCAGCCAAAAACGACGTATGTCCGTGAAAACACGATACATCGTAAAAGACGTTGGGGTGTCAAGCCAAAAAAGTGAAGATTTTGCTCTGATGTCTTCGATAGCATTGCTAGATTTTAGTCACAACATACTGATGCTACGAAAAACAATGATGCAATGTAAGACATCCAAGTGGACACTAGATGTTTCCAAGGATGTCCACAATAATATGTTCAGCCTCGTCACCATCTTTGGTCAAACTTAGCTCAAACTTAGCTCACAAGTTGATTTAGAATTTTGTTGTGGTAAGAGGTAAAGTGACTGCCCAAGGTTAAAAAGAATACAATGGGTAGGTGGTGACTCCTAAAAGCTGATGTGGCATCTGACGTGGCGTGATGAGGTGGAAATTGTGTGACGTGGCATGATGACGTAGAAATTGTGTGATGTGAACATGGGTGATGACGTGACATGCCATGTTAGCATACTTGGCCTATCCATGTTCCGATCTTAGATGTCTCTGTGGACGTCACAAGTAACGTACTGATGTCCACATTGACGTCACTTCTGACATCAACATTTTGTACTTACTGCAAATATAACTTCAAACCACATGCTATCCACTGTGCGTTTCATTACGTTTGATTGGACGTGTGGGTGTTGTGGAAGCAATTGTAGGCATCTTTTTTGATGTTAAAATGACTATAGATGCATGACATGACTTTATGCTCAAGGTTGAATTTGCACATGATGCACGTCCTTCCTATGTAGTACAAAATGACTTATGTATTTACTTGGTTTAGGTTCATTTTTGGGCATGTTCAACAAACTTCATTATAATAAAATTCCACCCTATTCATATGATGTCACTTGCAACACCAAGCAAGACAGACTTTGCCACAAAATGCATGTTCAAGATGCAACGGGTCTACTTGAACACTACAACAATGGCAATGTTTTATGACTGCAAAATTATAACTGAGGATGACTGGCGACTGCTTATAGTCATATTCTTGAAGGCCAACACTTTGGGGAGAAATATGACTGCAAAATATGACTGCCAGTTATTTTTACGCATTGTACTTCACAGACGTATACTATATGGCCATTAGGAATACCAAAGTACTTCATAGGGAACATGTTTGGGAACATTGAGTCATATTATCACTAATATTTTCATATAATAGTGATTTTGTTTTGTTTTGGGCAATTCAAGAAAAATTTGGGCAATTCCAAAAAAATATAGAGAAATCATTGTTTAAAATTTTGAAATCCTAGTCACCTACTTTTTTGGATTTTGAATCCTAGTCACTATTTTTTTAGGATTTTGATACCCTAGCCGTCATTTTTTTAGGGTTTTGAAACCCTAGCCGCCACTTTTTAGGATTTTGAAACCCTAGCCGTCACTTCTTATGGCTCTTCTTCCTTACTTTTTATTGTCTCTTAACTCTCACTTGTTGTTGCTTTTTGTTGCATCTTAACTCTTGTTTCTTGTTGCTCTCTAGTTTATACTTCTTGTTTCTTATTGTTGCATCTAAATTCTTTCTTTCTCTTGCATTTGAACTCTTTCTTCTTCCTAGTTCTTGTTTTTTGTTTCCTCTTGTTTTGTAGTTCTTGCTTCTTATTTCTTCTTATTGCATCTATACTCTCATTTCTTGTTGTTTCTTGTCATGTCTTAGTTGGTGCTTCTTGTTTCTTCTTCTATCTTAGTTGTTGCTTTTTATTTGTTCTTATGTCTTAATTGTTGCCTCATATTGTGTTTTAGTTGTTGTTTCTTGTTTTGTATTGCTTCTTGTTTCTTATTGTGTCTTAGTTGTTGCTTAGTTGTTGCTTCTTATTCCTTATTGCATTTTAACTTTTGATTCTTGTTATCTCTTAGTACTTATATTTTTTTTCTTGTTACCTCCATCATCAATCTTATTCTTCCTATCCTAAACTTGAGCTACATATTTTGTATTGATTGTAAATCTTTGAAGGTTAGGCTTTGTTGTTCAATCACTAAAAAGTAACCTCTCATTTCTTTGATTGTATATGCAGGCATCAAAAGTTGAAACAAAGACATTGGAAGCTACTTACAACTTCATGAAGCCAAAAATATGACTTACAAAAGTTATATTCCATAAAATATGACTGACGAGAGTCGTATTCTACATTACTGCAAAATATGACTCACTGCAGTCATATTCCACGTCATCCAAAAATATGACTGACCGCAATCATATTCCATGTCATCAAAAAATATGACTAACTGTAGTCATATTCCATGTCATTCAAAAATATGATTCACTGCAGTCATATTCCATATCATCAAAAAATATGACTCACTGCAGTCATATTCCATGTTATCAAAAAATATGACTCACTACAGTTATATTTCATGTTATCAAAAAATATGACTAACCGCAGTCATATTCCACGTCATCCAAAAATATGACTAACCGCAATCATATTCCACGTCATCCAAAAATATGACTGACCGTAATCATATTCCACGTCATCCAAAAATATGACTGACTACAGTCATATTCCACGTCATCCAAAAATATGATTGACCATAGTCATATTCTACGTAGAATTTTTTTGTTTGCCCGAGCAACTCAAGAAAAAGTCAAGACTCCCCTAGGAAAGTCAAAGTATACGCCATGTTGGTATACTATGGCTAAAAATGGATATTTATACCCCTCAGAAAATATGACTGCCAATATGACTGATGTCTGAAGCGACTGCTTCTAAACGACTGGAGTCAGTCATATTCCGAGTCATCTACAGTGATTTTTGCGTGAGTCGTATTTTTTGATTTTACGACTCACTGCAGTCATATTTTGCAATCATAAAACACTGCTTTTGTTGTAGTGGAAAGACATGAACATGTTGATGGTTTTATATTTCTCAGACGTCCTACGTGACATCAAAATGCTGGCACAGCAAACACATGTCAGTGATGTGAACACCCTATGTTTCCTCCTCAGATGCAATGTCATCGCTAACTACGGCAACATACTTTCCACCATTGTCTGCTGGTTGGTGCACTAGGTCCACAACTTGTTGTAGTGGTTGTAGGCCATTGAAGTCCCTATCATTCACCAACTGCACCATATTTGGGGTTGTCGTAAGAGGGTGCAATGACCCACGTCTATCCCTCACCTCTGTTCGGCAAACTACTTTCCAACCAGGCCAATGTGGATCGTCGGAGAAGAACAACTGTTGGCAATGCAATGGAAAGGCAAATGAATCAGCGTGGACCATTCCATCCAAATGGTTGAAGTTTGCCAACGTGAAGTCGTACTTATTCTGTTGCACGTTGGAAGCTCGACTACCTTGCGTGCCCCTCACCCAATCAAAAAACAACACTGTGACATAGTGATTTCGATAATCCAATACCAAAATCTCTTCGATGTACCCCACATACTCTTGTGTGGTTTCCATTGGCCTCCCATTCTGCATACACCAACGAAGTTGGCGTGTGAAACTCGCTACCATTCCAGAGTCACGGGTAACAAGTCCACGTTCACAGCTTCGGATACGGAGGTGCATCAACGACGCTAGCGTGCGAGCTTGGAGCGGGGAGTAGGGAGCCTGTGAGCGGAGAACATGGAGCCAAAAATTTCCCATTTTTTTTCCATTTTTTTTTTTTTTGGCAAAAAAAATTCAAAAAATTGATTTATTTTGGCTGTTTACGGTGAATTTGGGACCTATGTCCGTGTATCCCATGACCGTGGATGTATAGATGTTTATGCAAATTTTTAATCTGTTTTTGTAGAAAATTGGGCAATATTGTCTTGTGAACATTGCTGTGAGAACTCTTTACCGTTTTCAGCACTCATGATACTCACACTATAAGAAAACTGTCTCCGCCGAGACATCGCAATTTTGACATCCGGACATTGCGCTTGACGTGTCTACGTCAGGGTGGACATCCAATTAGACCACGCTGCCGTGGACATGCATTTTGCATGCTACGTCCACGCAGATTTTTAGGCTGGACATCGTGATGTCCAAAAAAACTTCGGTCAACGGGGGCTTAGGAAGTTGACATGTGGCTGCCATATAGGCGTAGGAAAGCCAGAGTGTCATTTTTTTCATCCATTGTCCATCTTTGACGTGGCAGTGACATGGCAGTGACGTGGCAGTGACGTAACGTGGTATGTCACGTCAGTGATGACAAAATTGGCTGACGTGGCATCCGTGGATGTTGACGTGGCATTTCTCAGAGATTCCTAAACTGTCTTTTTAAAATTTAATGATGTTATTTGAGACATCAATGTGGACATCTGAGTATCTTGAATAACATCAGGTGAAACAACTGTATGCTTCTCATGATGTCTCGTCTGACATCAACAATGACATGAGGTATATTTTATTATATCATGTGATATGTTATAAAAGACTATTGCAATATGTTGTACACAATATAAAATATGCAATATATGGTATATTATATGCAATATAACAACACAGCATACAAAATATGTCATTTAAAATATAATATATACAATATGCTATATAAAATACAATATGCCATACAAAATACAATATGCCATACAAATTACAATATATACAATATATCATACAAAATATAGTATATACAATATGCCATACACATGTACACAATACATTATATTTATTAAGTATATTACATGGCTTAAAAATCCACTTGTTAATCGATGAGAAGACAAGCCTTTTATACTAGTGGGGTGTAGACAGCATGACAAATCATATGGGATATACAGAACTAGAATATGAGTATGAATATGAATACAATAATGTTTGAAATGATGTTTTAAAAAACATCTGCATGTCTTAATTATGTTTTTTTGGACGTCATTGTAAACATTCAAAAGAACATCTATATGTCTTAGTTATATTTTCTTTGACATCATTGTAAACATTCAAATGAACATTTGGAGTCATTTTTGACATCAAAGTGGACGCCTACAGTTGCTTTCACAACGCCCACACGTCCAGTCAGACGTAATGAAACGCACCATGGATAGCATGTGGTTTGAAGTTATAGTCGCAGGAAGTACAAAATGTTAACGCTAGAAGTGATGTCAATGTGGACGTCAGCACGTTAGGTGTGATGTCCATGGAGACATCCCAGGTCGGAACATGGACTAGTCGCGGCTGCTGACGTGGCATGCCACGTCATCACCCCTATCCACGTTACACAATAGCCACGTCATCATGCCACATCATCATGCCATGTTTCACAATAGCCACGTCATCTCGCCACCTCATCGGTCCACGTCACACAATAACCACCTCATCTCGCCACATCAAATGCCACATAAGCTTTTAGGAGTCACCACCTGCCCGTTGTCCTCTTTTTAGCCTTGGACAGTCACTTTACCTCTGACCGCACCAAAATTCTATCTAAACTTGTGAAGTATGTTTGACCAAAGATGATGACATGGCTAAACATGTTATTGTGGACATCTTGGGAAACATCTGATGTCCACCTGGATGCCTTACATTGCATGCACGTTTTTTGTAGCATCAGTATGCTGTGACTGCAATCTAGCAATGCTAACACAGACATCATCGCAAAATCTCCACTTTCTCAACCTGACACCCTGACGTCTCGTGCAACGTATCGTGTCTATGCGGATATACGTCGTTTTTGGCTGGATGTCCAGGCGGACACCGTTTTCTTATAGTGTCAGCGTTGTCGTACGAGCAGGAATTTAAAACATTTTGTATTGCAAAGTTTAGGGCAATTCAAAATAACGGCAAAAACTTTAGAGGGTTTAGGGAAGGCATTGGCCAAAATTGATACGTCAGTGGAAATATAGATGGAACTTTTGATGGGAAAATTTGGCATGAGAATTTTGCAACTGTAATATATAAAGAAGAGTTCATTACAACTGAAGTGCATACAGAAACGTGTCTATGCCTATTCTGGAAGTGTGATTATGGCAGCCTGAAGTAGCAACAACTTCAATTCATTGAAGCTACAACTTGGTGCATGAATAAATTTGTCTTCATTGACATCCATCTTGCAAAAGTACCTGTACAAATAGTACAAGTGTTTGCAGTTCACGTACTACTGCCGACCTCCAATTGCAGAAACTGCCATATTCACAAAGTCTGGGCATGTGCATGTGGGAAATTGGCCCATCGTAACTCTGTATGTATTTCTGTTAGAGTCTGACCCTGTCTCTAACTCCACAATTGCACCAAGGCCTGGAAAAGGGAGCAGTGTTACTCCCAAAATTTGTCCTTTAACATTGCCTGCGCTTTCCCACTTGTTCCGTTGCTCGGGAGTAAGCGCATTTGCAATCCTTCGAATTGCTCTGTTGTTCCTCACTGTTGGATACACATCTGAGTTTAGTGGCGGAGGGTTGTCATACAAAACCGGTTTGAATAGCTTAGACATGTAGAATAGCCGACGTGGTGATAGAATTGGTTGTTCTTGGAGGTGAAATCCGGCATGTTGCAGCAACAAGGTCTCTTCGCGGGTTAAGTTTGTTCTAGAGAGAACAGGCCAAACCTCTGGCACCTCTGGCCAATCCAAAACCCATTTGCGCTTTGTTCCCTTCACGCATCGCTCAATATCATCCCAACAGAACTAGAAATCAGCCACCACCTCTCGCTTACTACCATATTCTTCTTTCCTGCCGCGGTAAGTAGGAGCTGGAGTTCCCTTCTCTCCTTTTGCAATCTTGCTAATGTACTTGATGTTAGACTTGGACTGCTGAGCTTGACATCTTGCGTTGGATTTGTGGCTGATTCTAGCAATGTACCAGTTGGATGCATCGTAGTCGCTTTCAAATGCTACATTCACATGCCCAGAAGTCTTTGCTTGAATTTGTTTACCTTTGTCTGGAGAAGATTGAGAAGCATTCGTGGTGGATCATGTTTTGACACGGGGTTGGGAAAAATTGATCTTGTCTGGTCTGTGTGAGTCTCCTTCATCACCGATGGGCACATCCAACTTTCTCTTAGTGCTCCCAAAGATTTCTTCTCCTTCCAAGTGTGGCACTCTAGTTCCCATGTCCTCTGCCCTAGGCAATGTGTTCAGTGCCTCTGCAATTTTTTGGGGGTCTCCGCTTCTTCTTGCAGCTCTCAACCTCAACTCCCCTTTTGATGGTCCTGATCCCGTTGCAGAACCTTTCAAGTATGCACGGTAGTTTGTCATTTGCATCCAAGCACGGATATTGTCGTCACATGTGGCATCGAACAAGCTGTTGCCTTGCTTCCCGGACATTTGTAGCCACTTGTTATGCACCATTTCGGATAGATTGCATGATGGCAAATCCAACATCTCCTCCAAATTCAATTTCTGAATTTTGTAATCAAAGGGATAACAGAGTTAATAACAAATATTCACCACCATTGTAACTTGTAGCATCTTCATAAATAATTTTCATTACTTTTATAGTTCTATACGACGAAAGACAAGTATTGACTTCTGATAGTAGAAATCTACTGCTACCGCCGAACACCACACATCTAGCCTACTTAAAAATCCAAACCTAAAATAACTTAAAACAATTATGAAATGCAACTATCAAATCAGATTTAGGGACACAAGTTACAAGAATCAAGGGGGTCCCCTCCCCACCTCCGACACATGCCTCGGATCCGAGGCACGTACTGGAGGTGGGGAGGGGACCCCTAAGTTTTGTTTCCTAAGAGAGAAAATTTCTCATATTTTATCATAAAAATTTGAGAGAACTATAACTGTTGCCCCTATTAAAATTTAATTCAGACTCTTCTATTTAGAAAACAGGTAAGGCCTCATCCAATGGACTATTCATGTCTCAAATCGAAGGCATGTTTTCCTACTGTGTGAAGCGTCCCAACTTCTTGATAAATAGAAATAAAATGTTCAACTTAATTAACAAAAAGAAGTTAAGAAAAAATTCTTTATGAAGTACAAAGAACATCATCATGCAAAGTGAGTAAGAGATTCCTAAGCACCTAAACACATTTGCGGACAAAATTGACTCACCAAGTCCATGAAGCCTCCCCATTGACGGTATCTGAAATGCCAGAAAGCAAGCCAATGGTCCAGGTGATGTAAGCCTTCTTCGTTGGCCGCACCAGATGACAACCACCAAGACCGTATTGCAAGATAACGGACCTCTGCTTGATCCATATTCTTTGAATCTTTGTATTACTTGCACAAAGTTAAATGTTGTTGTTGAAATACTTCCTTGATGTACTTTTGTGTGTGCTTGTGAAGAGAGGTACTCCAATGCAATAAGCATGTCCGCTCACGATTCTCCATTTCAATATTGGCAAAACCAGTGCCATACACTATTCGCACTGCATTCCAATTGGCCATGGCATTATCTGCCATGAATCCCTTGAAGTTGGGGTTTGGTACTTCGTGGCGTTGCATAACCGCGTTTAAGCTCCGCCAAAACTGTACCTGCACTTTGGTATCTTCGGATTGCATATCGCATAGTGCAATCGTCATCACCTTTTTGTAGTTGGTATTATACACGTGGCAAGCCATTGTGGTCCACTCCTTTACTCGCTTCACGTGGTCAAACATTAACCACGCATTCTGCAGATCCCCATCCGGTTGCATTCGCTTCACAAGGTCGACTCCACTTCCTAGTCCCTCGGTGAGCATCTTGAAAATGTAAACCTTCTCTTTGCCTTGACCTAGGAAGACGCTGTCATGTATGAACTCAAACTTGGACTCCTTCTTCATGGTCATGATGTTGTCAATTATCCCTCCTCGGTTGTTTGAGCGGAAAGAAGAGATGACATTTCGAATACTTGGACTACTCAAGTATTGGAAGCAGTCCATGACCTCTTCCATTTCGTCAGCTTTTAGCATCTGCTTCTCTCCATCTCCATTGTGGAATAGATAACTTCCGAGGAAGTCCTTACTAGTTGAGAGAGTGATTGCAGAGTTTGTGGCCGTGGGTGTTTTTGCCACTTGTTCTGCAATGAGTCCGTGTATTAGGGTGGTAGAGTTCCTGTACATGCCTGTAGCAATCGGGTGGCCATGCTCTCCGAAGTGAATAGCCGCCCTCGTCATTTCAGAGTTTTTAGAATATACAAAATATATCCTAGCCTTGCATGCGCCTAGACACTAGGGAGCCAACTTGCAAACCTTGCACACTAGAGTGGAGTCCTTTGGGGGGGCTTCACCGGGGGCGAAAGGGAACACAGTGTAGCCACTCCACTTAGTTTCGTTTTTCTTCGAAGCTCTCTTCATGTACTCACAATTGGCATTCTCACAAGCAAGATGGCCAACACAGTAGGGCTTACAAAATGTTAGGTTGTCGGAGTTCTGGATATTGGTAGTCACAAGTTTGCACCATGGATGTCCATCGTAGCGCTTGTCCATTCCCTCCAAGTTCTTGGCTCCCGACGAAGATGAAGATGCCCCACAAGGAGGCAATTTGAAGATGACATCTCCGTTGTAAACTGTTGGAAGGAATGGAACTCTTTGGTGCTTCACTGTGCTCAAATCCATAGCGGACAACTCGTTCCAAGAGCGCTGCATACTACCAAGTCCCTTCAGACACTCCATAATGCTTTTCCTGGTTTCAATAGGATGGGGTGGTGGGGGGAGTGAGAATGAGGAATTGGAGAGACTTCTTGACAAGATTCTACATGAGGATTTTAGCATAGTGGGCTGGACAGATGCCATGCGGAATGAATCCTCCTCTCTTTGAGCACTAATATTGGGGGATTCACCTTCAGATTCACTTGACAACTCTATGATTGGATCTAACTTCTCCTCTTTCACAACAAGAAGCTTGGAAGGCATATGTAGCACACTTGGAACATCTGTCGACAGACTGGGTGACATAGTGTGAGCAGTGACTGGCATATTCACGTAGAATTATCTGACTGTCGACTTTGGATTTCTGTTGACGAACCTAGCATGGAGAGTGGAAGGCCGTATGCTCTGTAATTTCCTGGACCAAGATACCAACAATGCGTCCCATCATCGTCAGACCTCACAACCGGAACAGATTGAATCACTTCGCCAGTTTCGGACATTTTCTCCTCCTCAACGTAGATGGACGTTTCTACGAACCTAAAACGGACGTGCAGAAGGTGACTAGGAACTCTAGCGTGACCACCATGAACAATTGGGAACACTACAAGTATATCATAACCGTCTACTCTAATGGAAGCCATCTTTGCAGCAAAAGGAGAATGTCAAGGAACAAGGAGAAGCCCAAGCAACCAAGAAGATGAGCTCCACAGCAAAAATGTATGGGTTCTCAATGATAGTGGTGCATCTTTGGTTTGTCCTATAGCAATCATATGTTAAAACCGATTAGCAAAATCTTAACACCTATCTGCAACATCTTTGATTTAATTTGAAACGATATGGCAGTTGAGATTGAAGAAAATTAATTAGTTCAAAGGTCATTTCAAATTCTTACGTGACTGCTAAGCATAAGGAACACTCTAACAACATAGTGATGCAGAGAAGTATGCCTCCCAAATAAATATTGGGAACAGTACATTTAGGAATCCAATCAAAATTAATTACTTTAATAATTGAAATGCTCCTTACAAAAGTACTAGCACATATAGCTTGATATGAAGAGGCAAAATTGAATCACAAAGAAATTTTGGTGACAATATATCCTAGAATCCACTCAATAGAAATTAGTTTTGTAATGAAAACCGCTCCTTAAAAAAGAACTTGCACAATGAGGATGACATGAACATGCATAATTACACCCATCAAATTCTATTCCTTAAATTAATGAATGGCATATGTTGAAATTAATAATTATGCTAGGATGCTATTAAATTTACTTTTGGGAAGATGTCATAAAGTAAGGCACAGCGAAATATTAGTGATGATGTGCAATACAGAAAATTTAGTCTCTAATAACACGGGGTACTAACCTGCTAAACAAAAAACTTGGCCAATATAGAGAAATTTTTTATTACCATAATTTGATGACATAGCTAATTTATAAACTACATTTTCACCTTGGACGCCTTCTTCATTTTAATGTTCTGATTTAGTCAATTAAAATACCCATACCATAATATTGATTATTGTCTATGCAACTAAATGCATACATGGTACACTAAGAAGTTTGTTTATATTCATCCAACAACATTGAAGGCACTTGGTACTTTATTTCATAGATTGTAGGGTAAATTGCATGAAATGAAATCCAAATTTAAAATTCATGGTTTAAGAGCCCTTCAAATTCTAAGCAACCATAATTGGTAGAGCTAATTAAATGGGGAGCAATTCATGAATAGAGCAACACTAATAAGGATTTTTGGCACACCATTAGAGGGAAGAACAAGTACTTTGTCAGAGTGAACGTTGTGCATTGAGAAAGTAGTTTCACCCTGTCAGGGTTTAATTTTAATGGAATCGACGGTGCCCTCATGTGTACTGACAGTCCTATTATGGTCAAGGCCAACCTATTAAAAAAGGATTTGACGGCCGACGTCCTTCACAGCCGAAGGCGCCCACAAACGAAGCAAATTCGCATGTGTGTTGTCATTGTAGATTCAAATTTAGCGGCTATTGATAGGAATGCCTGGCCAAACGTATAAGGCTTCATATCCTTCCTTTAGTTTTCATTGTCTTCCGGTTGTTTTCAGTTCTATGGTATAGTTGAGAGCGACGATGGCGATGCCCTCTCTTTTCCCTTCATGCTTCTAGGGTGTGAGGTTAGTGAGGTTGTTTGTGTGAGGCCCACACAAAGAAGAAAGAGACGAGGGTCCTTTTATTTTTCTTCAACTAGAGAGCTAAAGCGGTCGAGGATGAAAAGAGGTATACGAGGAGCACCAAAGTCCGGGGAAACATCGTCTCCAGATCTTCGTAGAGTTCTGCAGTTCAAGAGCGGGAGTATCGTCGGGCAAGAGGATGCCCCTGGTGAAAATGTCCAACTTGTTAGAGAGGCTTCAGCAGACAGTTTGACCTCTGGACGCGGGGAGAATACAGTCGACGTCTCAAATGTAAGCACATCATCTTTGTGTTTTCTTTAAAAACTACTTAGCTCCCTTGGTTTCTTTCCAGTGAAAGAACTGTCTTCACTCTACTCCTCTAAGGAAAGCTTGTAGAGTCATGTGGCCTCCTTGTTTGTTCATGGAACAAAGTTACTTGGAAGGATTGCAATCACATGCAAGTATAATGAAATTCACAGTAATAGTTTAGAAGAGGTAACTACAGGGTTCATGGATGTGCTATAGAAGTTCAAGAATAGAGAGACTTCATTTGAAACAACTGTAACTCAAATATCTAGAACAACGATCGTGAAGAAAAACACTGTCAGGTTTTTCTATAGTAGATTTTAAATGCTAAAATTAGGGACCTTGGATACATGCACATACACAGTACTGGGTTTCTATGAGAGACCAAATGACAATTTCAAAATAGCCTTGTAAGTGCACCCTGTAGAATCCAAATAGAATCTGCAGCTTGTAAGTTCTAACGCACTTATAAATTTCAACCACATTAGTATTGCACTCTTTCTATCAATACGAGAATGTTCATGTTGTTATTTCCTATATGGAAAAACTCCAAAGAATGAAACTTACTTTCGTACTAGAATTCAGAAGACCAAAGGTTAGGGTACTATGGCTTGTGAAATTCGAAAAAGCTTTGGCAACAGAGTCGTTTTGAATTTGAATGTCATTCTCCTTGTGCCCCTCTTTGTCCCTGTTTCTTATATCACATGGAAGGTGACTTGAATTTTGTATAGCATTCAAGGTAAGTGTTTGAACATGCAGAAATTCTCTTTTGGCAAGTGTCTTCACTAAAGCTCTATAGAGACTAATGAAAACAAAAAATTTGTAAATCTCTTACAGTATTCAGGGTGCTAATATGGGGATGACTTGAGAACTAGTCCCTACACTTTGAAGAGTTAATATACTTTCACAACCGTAAACTACAGAAAATAGGATTGTCGATGAGGAGCGGATTTGCACTAGTCGAAATAAAATTCAATATGTAAAAGTTTTTGAACATATTCTCGTGAGCACAGTTTCTTGGGGCTCAGTTCAATCTTTTTTTGCACGATGGACGTAAGTGAGAATCTCCAGCTTGTAACTGATCAGAGAACAAGGCCCATTACGATTTAACGCAAACTCTTGGTATTGATCGTGAATGCATACATTTGATCTCCTAGCTAGCTTATGTAAGTTTGGAAACCACACATTTTGTTTCAAGCATTGCAAGGACCTGTGCATTCAATCGCGCTCGTGCATGCGCAGATTCTCTCCCCCTGGAACGAACTACATTCCTCGCGAGAGTCACCTGGAATCCCCGCGAGAGCCCGCGCGAGTCAGTTGGCTGATGATCAAGCGCTTGCAGGACTATGTTTAACTTTTTTTTTGAAAATTTGGGGGGTCCAGGTTAGAGTGCCGGGTGGTGCCTCGGATCCGAGGCACCACCCGACACTTTGACCTGGACCCTCCAAATTTTCAAAAAAAAAAGTACTTGTCCTAAAACTCCCCGTTGTCGGCACTGTATCTGCACATCCACGCTTCACTGCGGGCGCGGACTCTCTTAACGAACTGGTACATGGAGATATAGGGAGGAGCTCAAGATTCTAAATTTTCCCCTTTGCGCGCACAGATTCCCCGCTCGTACTGCACGATCCTATTCTCTCAACACTCAGGATGGAACGAAATTCTATCTTCCCGATAGTGTTCAACAGAAGGAAATCAAACTTCAATCTTTGCCGACTGCGTGAATCTGAAAGGCTGACCCCAACACTCTCAAGCTACAAAGATCAATGCGCAATTCGTGAACAACACATGCCATCTAAGCATTGACACACTCAAGCTCCGCATGCGAGCTTACGCGCCACACTCAAGCTCCACGTATCGTACTCACGCACCAGACTCATGAATCTCATGAAGTAACAGATCTGGTGAAGGTTACCTTTGCTCAAGCCGGCGCAGCGGGTGGAGCGGGTTCTTGAATGCCTCCACGGCCACGGCTCCTGGTGCTCCTCATCGTCATACTCTGCAGATCACAGTCACGACAGTTTGCTCAGTTCCCACACCTGCTCTCGGACCGACTTCGGTAGAATGCGAGAATGTTTGCAAATGGACGTGCACACCCTCTCAATCATGGAGTCCAGCTACGATGTGCATGGAGGAGCGCGAAGGACCACGGAATTCCAAATAAGGCTTCAAGAACGTGAGGTCATCTCCGGAAATGCAGTGGTTTCTAATTTTGTCGCCCGCGTTGCTGGATCCTTGGTGTGCTTCCTCGGTGAAGTCGGCTAATTTCATGCACACTGGATTCCTGGATTGCCTCTACAGTGGACTGACGTGGATTCATGTAGCCCATGACATTCCAGGCTAGACTGAACGCCCAAACTTATTGATAAGTGAGTCCAAATTTGACTGCTGGTTACTTTTGCCGAACTTAAGAAATCGGGATCCTGGTTTCACCAAGGTGCAGGGAGATGGCGACCGACCCATAACACCATCTGCTTGTCCCGCCCCATGCATGAGCCAGTTCAATAAAAATCTCCAGATGAATGGGGTCAGTAAACAGAGATTTCTGCATGCGAGCTAGTACCTAATTGATCACATCTACACATTTCCAACAGAGCAACCAACAAGAAGATCGAATTTGTAGCGCTAGCTACCTCTGTTTCACACATGATAGTACCTCAACGAGCGCGATTGAATGCACATGTCCTTGCAGTGCTTGAAATAGAATGTGTGGTTTCCAAACTTACATAAGCTAGCTGGGCGATCAAATGTACGCATTCACGATCAATACCAAGAGTACGCGTTAAATCGTAATGGGCCTTGTTCTCTGATCAGTTACAAGCAGGAGATTCTCACTTACGTCCATCGTACACTCCATTTTTTGAATGAAATCAGGACAAGTCATTTTTTTTTGGGAAATTTCTGGGGTCCTGGGCAGTTGGCTAAGTGGTGCCTCGGATCCGAGGCACCACTTGGCCGATTGCCCAGGACCCCAGAAATTTCCCAAAAAAAAATGTGCAAGTTAATTTCATGCATGTGAGTATGTCACTGGTTTTTCTTGGCGCTTGTGACGGTCATGGCGCTCGTGACGCGAGTGGTGTTTGTGACGCCAGTAGCGCTCGTGACGCAAGTGGCGCTCACGATTGCAGTGTGGCGCGGGTTCTCAAAATAAGTGAAAAGGTCATTTTTTGTTGTTCTTTAGTAGACCCAGCGGGGGGGCACTAGATGACCTCTGAAAATTTAGGGATCCAAGGCACCTCCCATGGTTTAGGATTTAGGGCCCTAGTACTGCCAAAAAGATTAAGGCATCCTGAATGAAAGACAATATTATGGATGTACATGCGTAGTGCTGTATAGGCTTCCGCTTCCATTGTATACAAATGCTTCTTCTGCATGACTTGAAGTGAATTGATTGAATCCGGGGGGCCAAAGGTATAGAACAATTCCGGAGCAACAAAGCGTTTTACAGCTTTCACCTTCAAGAGTTCGTCCATTGTAGCATATCCATATTTGGATGGCTCTTTCTCCACCACCCTACCAGAAAGTCCCCAATCACAAACTCCTATGTATACCACATTCTGTTTCCAAGGGTCAAAATGGAGGAGAACGTTGGATGGAGATAAGTCATTATGGAGAAAATCCTCATCATGGCATTTTTCCACTATAACTAGCAATGATAATGCCAAATTTAGACGATTTCGTCGGTAGGTTGCAACCCACCCCAATTGTTCGGAATTCAATCCGCTGTTGGTTTCTTTCAAAATGTCATTATTATTCACTGTTTCAGAAACCTTTTTGTCAAGGTTCACTTGAAAGCACTGTAAAGATCCGCCATTCCACCAAAGGGTGTATCCTTCCATTGTCTTTGAATGCAAGTACAAAAGTCTAATGATGCTCGGGTGCTTCACAGGACATGCTTCCGCCTCAATCATGATCTCACGGCGCTTCTCCTTTTGATTCTCAGTTTTCAAGATCTTGCCAGTAAATTCCATCCATGTCAGGATGCTCCCAAGTTTAGTGAGACGCACTTTTCAAATGGTCCCATAGGCTCCTTCTGCTTTGAAGCCTGGCATCGGTACCACTTTCACTGAACTTTCCAACCACTTGAATGACCCATTGGTGCTGTGGCTATAAATTGCATTCTCTGCTGTTTCTTTCCACGAAGGTTTCTTTCTATTACGTAAACTTGAGAAACTTTGGCACCAAGTCTGTACCATTGACAATTTTGAAGCAAATTCCTTGTCCTCATCGTCCCAGTCATTCGTATCTTTTTTTTTTTGGCTACATTTAACCACATCGCTACAATATTGGTGGTCAAGGACTTCACCATGCCATCGAGCTACTTTGAGGCTAACCAATACTCAACGAAATTGTTATATTTCTGCGATGCTTCCAACTTCACTTCAAGCTCGTACCGCATATCTTGAGTGAGTTGATGGTAACCATCTTCATTCTTGTTCACGTACATTCTTTAATTTTCAACATTGAAAGACTTCGTACCCTATAGAAGTCAATGCCAAAGGACCTTGGACTTCTTGCTGGATGATGAAGGGTTCGAAGACGAAGGATTTGATGATGGGATTGTCCAAGACATGTCCCAAACCTAAGGCCCACCTTCCTCAGGTCTATCGAGATCAACATGTAGAGGACGCTTCCCAGATGAACCACTTCCCGATGAAGCCATGCTTTGGAGAGGTTCTGGATTTTTTTTAAATTAGTGAAAGCAGGTGCGTGCTGTGGGCCAAGTCTGCACACCCACCAACGCACTACATAGGCCACGGAGCGAGCTACAACATGGGGCAGTGGAGGAAGCTTGGCAAATGAGAGGTCGCCTAGGAGGGTTTTATAGCCGAAGGGGCGAGAACGTCCCTGCCCCCATTGAAAACGTCCCCGCTCCATTGAGAACGTCCCCGCTCCATCGAGAACGTCCCCGCTTAGTCCGCACCAGCAACCTCGCCTTGGTCGAGAGTTGGAAACGATAGCTCTATGTCAGAAACGTTCCCGCCCCATCGATAACGTCTCCACTCCCTCCAAGAACGTCCCCGCCCCACCGCCTGCGCCCATGCCCCTATATAAGGCGTCTCAGCCCCGTTCATTATACCTCACAGCTTCCCTCGTTCCTCCACTTTTGTTGAGCTGGTTGCCCGGGCGGTTGTGGGGCCACTAGTAGAAAAATACAATGACCAAATTAACAAAAATCAACAGAAAAGTGTTGATTTTTTTTTGTTAATTTGGACGTATTGATTTGGGCACTTTTGAACAGAAAAGTGTTGATTTTTTAACAAAAATGTGTTGTTTAAGAACAAAAAAGTGTTGTTTAAGAACAAAAAAGTGTTGAATTTCTAACAAAAAAGTATTGTTTTAGAACAAAAAAGTGTTAATTTTTTTGTTAATTTGGTCACATTATTTTTTTAAATTATTTTTTTTCAAAAAAAATGAATAAAAGGTGACACGTGGCAATGCCACATAGGCACCCCAACTATCCACGTGGCATGCCACACAAGCTACTTGAATGCCACGTTGGCAATTCATGTGGCAAACATTGCCATCAAGGTTTGAACCTTGAACCTCATGGTTGAGGCCCAAGATTCAAACCAATGCACCACTTATACATATACATGTCTAAAATGTATATAAAATCTTATTTGTTTAGTTTTTCATTTTTTTCCCATTGTTTTTTAAAGTCAGCGTACTTCAGGGCTGGTTTTGACGTAGTAAATGACCTTTTTTCAAGAAACTTTGAACTAATAAAAGTTGTAAAATCAATCCAAATTTCACCTCCAACAATCCGTTTGAGATTTCGATCCTCCAATCAAAAGTTATGGACAAAAATCAGAGAGGGGTTTAAAAAATGTAAAAAAAATGATTCATTTTCACCCCTCTCTGATTTTTGTCCATAACTTTTGATTGGAGGATCGAAATCTCAAACGGATTGTTAGAGGTGAAAGTTGGATTGATTTTACAACTTTTATTAGTTCAAAGTTTCTTGAAAAAAGGTCATTTATTAAGTCAAAACCGGCCCTGAAGTATGCTGACTTTAAGAAATACCGAATTGTTAATGTTTAGTTTTTAAAAAAATCTACATTGTACAATTAAAGATTCCAAGAGATTCCAAGAGATTCCAAAGATTCCAAGAGATTCTTAAAAGATTCTTAAACGATTCTTAAAAGATTCTTAAAAGATTCTAAAAGATTTAACAAAATTTTGTTGATTTTAGTTGCACTATCCAAATCAACAAAAATAATGTGACCATTTTGTTAATTTGGGCAAAATCAACAAAAATTTGTGAAAATGGAAAATACAGTACCCAAGTTAACAAAAAATTGTTGACTATTTGTTGATTTGGTCACTGATTTTCTACTAGTGGGCCTTCTACAGTACCAAATTCACTCAGTTTTTTTGCAGGCCATCATCACCATGGACACGCCACCAAGGATGATGAAGATGGAACGAGACAGAACTCGCAAACGACAAGGCCAAAAACAACGCAAACGTATAAATGTTTTACAAAATCCCACGAAACTTGCATTCAGAGGTTGGCAAGACATACCTGATCCATGGACCATGGAAACTTGCGCCTCCTACATCGAATGGTGCCACATTGGCAAATCCTTCCCAGAAGATCGGCATACACTAGAAGAAAAAGCAGGGTTTTGCGACTACGGTTTGCGACTAGTTTGTAGTCGTATCAGACGTTTGCGACTTGGTGATATTCTGGAGTCCGCAGTCGCAGTGGACAAGTCGTATGAGTTGCACTGCAGTCGCGAGGTTGTTTGTCATTCGATAGGCAATGGAGAACTTCGTCGATGAACTGCTGTGATGTGGTTGCTAATGTAGAAGTTATTTCACTTATTTGTGTGCAACTGGTTTGCGATTGACATACAACTGGTGTGCAACTAGTTTGCGATTGATGTGCAACTGGTTTGCGACTAGAGTGCAACTGGTTTGCGATTGACATACAACTGGTTTGCAATTGGTGTGCAACTCGTTTGCGATTAGTATGCAACTCGTTTGCGATTAGTGTGCAACTGGTTTACGATTGACATACAACTGGTTTGCAATTTGGTTATAATTTATAGAGTTGTAGATTATAGAAATCTACAAATTGTAGAAATCTACAAAGTGTAAAAATCTACAAAGTGTAAAAATCTACAAAGTGTAAAAATCTACAAAATATATAAATATTAGAATTTCACTATCAAAATTCATTACACAAGAATGCTATAACTTACCATTCTTATCTGTTCAAGCTAATGGTATTCTTGACAATCGATATGGGACAATTGAATCGATTTTCAGTCATGTTCTAGTTGCATTGCACTTGTTCTCTAGTTGCATTTGAATCGTTTTTTAGTTGCATTGTAGTCAGGCTCTAGTTGCATTATAGTTGATTCCTAGTTGCATTTGAGTCATTTCTAAGTTGCAATCTTCTAGTTTTTAGTTGCAGCCTGTAATTAGAGCGATTGCATTTTTTCACGGTGGACTCTACTTTACGGATAGCTGTCCACATGGACAACTGCAATGAATACTGGATGTAGAATACCTCATGTCAGTTCTTCTGTTACAATATCGTAACCCTATTCTTCATTTTCCGACTACTTTGCGACTACAACTACATACACGTGAAATTTGGTGCAAATACAGAGGGCTACAGTCGCATCTCAGTTGTATAGGACACATAGTCGCATCTCAGTGGGTTGCAACGGACACGTTTTTCTTCTAGTGATAATCATCACCGCCGATTCAACAAAGCAAATTTGAGGTATTGCACAAATGATGCATTCAAGAACTGATGCATTGACGTGTACCAAGTATTGTATGACCAACCCACCGTGGAATGCAACGAGGTTCATCTTTTCATTGCGCGGGGTGTACATGCGGAAGTCAAACTTAGAAAGAAGGTGGATTGGTCTATTGTGGTGGAAAGAGGCAACAAAATTAAAGTGTCACATCCCACAAACGGATTAATCCCGATGAATGCGAGAAGGTATCTAGAGGGTGGATTGGGACATTTCAGAACAATAGTGGAAGTGCCTCACGACAATTATGTGACCGAAGATTCCTCTACAGATAATGATTCCGATGGCACACGTACGCCTCCACGACCACCAACTTTCCGGAGTCAGCAACGCATCAGAAGACGGAGGGCCATACGAATGGATGAGTATAAAGAAGGTGTTCCACCAGCAGTTCCTGATGAACTGGTCGTTGAAGCACCAAATGAACTAGTTCCTGAAGCAACTGAAGAAGAACCTCTTATGCCAATGCAAGAGGAAATAGATGTGCAGGTGGATACGGTTGAGAGTTTGAAGAAGGATTTGAATGACAAAATCAACGAACTTCAAGGACTACATGAAGATAGTTATAGATTGAGGGTGGAGTTGGAAGACAAGAACAATACCATCACCCGACGATCCCAAGAAATTGGTCGCTTGCAACGTGCTCTTGAAGCGACCATGATAACTAATGAGGTTCATTCCACAGTCGTACAACCTCAAGATATTCCTGTAGCAGACGTCACAACAGAGGACGAAGACCTTCCATCCCTTCTTACACGGAATGTGGAGCTCCAAGAGCGTTTGGATGCATTAGTCTCGCAGTATTATCAATGGAAGTTGGCATGCGTGTTCACCGTGGATAGGAACTGGCAAATGGCTGCCAAGTTCACTAAAATTTTCAACACATACACTAGAAGAATTCAGTGTTTTTTTTAACATCGGAAAAAACGTGCCGTGATGTTTTATTTAACAAGGACGGTGCCTGTAGTGACGTCTAAAAAAATCCATTTAAAAAAACGGGCCAAAAACGTGTCATGTTATGTGCTAAAACGTGCTTAAATTTTTTGTGACATCGAAAACAACAGGGTCACCCAAGAGTTTTTGAGAGTGCCATGTGGAGGGGTTTTGGCATCCACGTAGGATTTTTAACGATGGGCAGAGACACGTGGGACAACTTTTTCATCCAACGACGTTTTGACGTGTCCAATGATGTGGACCCCTAAAAATCCGACGTGGAAAATAATTTCCGGTGTACGCAGCCTATGTGGCAATTGACGTGGCACTCTTCTACGGTACATGCCGATGTTCTGTGTGATGTTCTCTAGGACGTCACATTTGACAAGAGGATGTTTTAAATGACATTAGAGTCAACGAGAATATGCTTTAGGAAACGAGCTGGGTGGACAATACTGTGGAATTTCTTCTTTGCTGAAATCGCAGACATTGTCCACATACACGTCTATTGTGACATTAAATAGAACAACCTGTGTACTTGGGTATGCATTGCTTTGCGCTTAGTGTTCCATTCGACACGCACAGTGACAACTGCAGTGTTTTCTTAAGCATTACAGAAGACATACAATGCGAGAGGAAGGATGTTTTCTCGAACAAAATGAACAATGTGAATCATAAACCTCAACATTAAAGACGATGTACTCTACAGCCCATATACATGAGTGAATGGAAGATTGAGATATGCCATTAGAAGATGAATTATGTGTCTTTGTAAGAGATGTCCAAGTATAGAAACCTATGTTTTCAATGGCATTGGGATTATAAGGCCACTTGCCAACTTCTGCACAAAATAGCTATGCACATGCCCATAGTCTAGTACTACGAAGAAATCCACAACAACATTATCTACAGCACCTTCGGTGAAAACATGGTGCGTTCTACTCAATGTTCTGAATAACATGCTTGACCATCATATGCGACGTTCAGTTGGACACGCTGTGGCAAACAAGGACTCACTTCGTTCGAGGTGCATCCGATTTCTTGACAACAGCATCCTGCATCGTACCACACCAAGTCAAAACCAACAGTACCTACTCGTGCATGTTTATTTCTGGGACTCTTATATAGCCACAACAAATGTCAAGGAATGCTACACTTGCATTACTCTTTTAAGTTGCATACAGAAACAAATGAATCTATGGGTGAATGGAATGCAGCCTTCCTAACCTTTTTAGTGGGTTGGGTAGGTTTAGGAAGACCCACCGCTTTGGGAATTGCTGCCTTCGGTGTAGCCTTCGTGCCCTTCGCAGCTTGCGTGGTCCTTACAGCACGCCGAGGCCGGCTTGAGGACTCACCAAGGACTTCAATGTCTTCCTGCAACACCATCACACAATTATTATTCACTTTTGACATCCTCTAATCACCTACACTTCCTAGCCTTACCTGAGCACCATTGAAACACTTGCTTTTCTGTAAGATGCACATAGTTATTGTAAAACATACCTGCACATTGGACGAAGCTAGTTTGCGTGCCTAGAGCGGTGAGCGGTGAGCCTAGAGCGGTGAATGGAGAGCATAGAGCAGAAAAAAGAATAAAATAATGAACATTTAGTGGGAATTTACCAAAAATAGAAATAAAAAAGGTTTAGGTCCAAATTTAGTAATTATTTGGACCTATTACCATTGAATAAGGGTGCTCCTATGACCGTGGGAATGAAATTATTCACGCACTTTTGACCACTATTACTGTAGGATGGCAGCAAAATGTGAACAAAAATGTACACACCTTTGAAATTTTCAATGTCAATGATGATTCAATGAGTAGTCAAAATGTACAACAACAACTTTGTGGTGGCCCTTTTAGTCTCACCACTGTTTCATTCAATCTAAAAAGAGAATTGTACAATGTAGCCCTCGGGCTCAATAGCATCTCTAAGTTGCTGGTTGCTTAAGTAGCACCATCTGAATAACACGCTTAATTTCATTGAAGCTGAAACTAGGAGCGTGCGTAAAAACATCTATCTCACTATCCAATCCACAAACTACATGAAATATGTAGTACAGATGCTTACAATTTGTCCATTGTCCACGCTTTCCCAATGATTTGCCCGACATGTCTTTGAAGAAGGGGCATGAACAACTAGGAAATTGGCCAATCGTAATTAAATATTGTGAAATTTTGAGACCATTTTGGGACTCAAAGGTGATGATGCAACCCAGGGCAGGAATTGGTACCATAGAAACCTTCAAAATCTGCCCAATGACAGTAAGAGCAGATGCACAGGAATTGGCGTGCTTCGTTGAAGGTGCCTTTGGATTCCGCCTGATGTTCTTCCCGAATCTGCGCTTTGGAAAGTCGTTAGAGAACTCCGGGGTAGGATACTCTGACAGGTCCACCAATGACCCCTCTTCCCTGAATAGCTTCCTTGGAGAGAGCTCCAGACGTGGTGCCAATCAAAAACCAGCGTTCTCCAAGTCTAGGATCTTCTTCTGTGTGAGATTGGTGCCAATCTTGATAGGCCAAACTTCTGGAACTACAGGTTTGGAAACCACCCACTTACGACGAGTACCCTTCACGCACCTCTCAATGTCGTCGTTGCAGAAGAAGAACTACATGCGCTCTTGTTTATTCATCCTATTGTTGTGCATGATGCCGTTGTAAGTTGGTGCAGCCGTACTCTTTCCATCTTATACAATTCGTGCCACACATTTCTTCTTGGTGATGGCCTGTTGAGCGAAGCAAGCCTTCGCTGACATCTTTGGAAGTCGCGCAATGTGCCATTCATGCTCATTGCATACTGTTTCTTGTATAGCCTTCACATGCTCCATGGTTGGAACTGTAGTAGGTGTTTCTAGTTGAACTGGATTATTATGCAGGTCTTCAGTTGCTTCTTGCTGTGCGTCACCTTCTGAAGTGAGATCATAAAATATTGCACCTCCTGCTCGTGTTTGTATTCGAGGGCGAGAGATGCTAATCTTGTCAGGTCTATGAGAGTCGAACTCCGACCCAGGAGGAAGATCTGCTTTGTGCTTGAGGGAGAGAAATACTTCCTCACCTTGAAGATGAGGCTCGTGAGTGCAGAAACCGGCAACTCCAGGCATGTTTCGAAGCGCTTGATGAAGCAATTTCAGGATGCCGGAACGTTGGGCGGTTCGTTGGGCGACTCGAAGCAACAATTCTTCTTTTCCAGGTCCAGTACCCGGTCTCTCACCATTCAAATACTGGTAGTAGGCAACCATTTGCATGAAAGCACGTACGTAATCATCGACAGTTGCCACATACAAGTCATTACCTCGTTTACCGCTCTGTTGAAGCCACTTGTTGTGTACAGTCTCCGCTAAATTGCACGAGGGCATTTCAGCAAGCTCATCCTCGGAAAGGGCCTGTGATGTCAAATGAATGGTAGTATAATTTAGAGTGAGGTTACAACTTTACAGAAAATTAAAAGCAAAAAGGCCCGGAGCAAAGTGTGAACTCACCAAATCCATGAAACCACCCCATTGGCGATAGCAGAAGTGCCAGAAAGCAAGCCATAGGTCAAGACGAACGACTCCTTCATCAGTCGTTGCCCCGGAGGAAAGCCACCATGATCTGATAGCAAGGTACCGCTCCTCAGCCTCTGCTAACGACTTGGCATTCTTGTATTGCATGCACAATTGACGATGTTGTCGTTGCAAGTCCGCCCGAATGTCAACCTTTGTATGTTTCACCGATGACTGGGTCCAATGGAACAAACAAGTATGTTCTTGATCCTCCATAGGAATTGAAGCATCACTGCTACCATATACAATACGAATTGCATTCCAGTTTGCTTGTGCACTGTCTGCTATGAAGCCCTTGAATTGTACGTTAGAAATATTGTGTCTGGCCACAACAGCATTCAAGTTCTTCCAGAAGATGATTTGAGCGGCAACATCTTTCGACTGCATATTACACACTGCAATGGTCATTACCCGACAATAGGTAGCATTATAAACATGGCAAGCCATGGAAGTCCAGCCCTTTACACGCTTGACATGGTCGAACATCATCCATGTATTCTGTAAATCTCCACCCGGCTGCATTCTTGTCACGAGATCAACTCCACTTCCTGGCCCGATCTCAAACATCTTGAAAACAAAGACCTTGTCGGACTCAGACCCTTGGCCAGGGAATTTGTTCTCCTGGACAAATGCCCAATAGCTAGACCCTCTAAGTTTGGTGATGCTGTCCATGACTCCAAAGCGTCTCAAGTACCGAAACGTCGTGACTTGATTCCGAATACTTGGGGAAGACATGTGTTTGAACTTATCAAACACCGGTATGAGCTCATCAAGAATAAGTTCCTTTTGCGTTGCTCCATCTGCAGAAAGAAGCAATTCACCAAGGAATTCCTTGCTGGCTTCAAGGACAATGGCAGAATTAGTTGCTGTTGGAGTCTTCTCTACTTGTTCACCAATGAGGCTCTTTATCTTCTCAGCGACATCTCTGTATTCGCCAATCTTTATAGGATGACAATGGGTTCCGAGGTGCATACATGCACGAGTCATGTTTCCATGACCAAGAACATAATAAATCTTAGCCAAGCACCCATCTAAGCATGACGGAGAAACCTTGCAGATTTTACACACGACAATTGAGCCTTTTGGAGGGTTAGATCCAACTTCAAAGGTGAATGAGGAGATTCCATCCCATTCGGTTTCGTTAGCTTGGGAGGACCGATGCACACGAGATAAATAATCGCAAGCTCTGTTGGTACATTGCAAATGACCTAAGCACGAAGACATTCTAAATGTTAAACCCATGTCATTCTTGATATTGGAGGTGATGGTGCAAGTCCAAGCATGGCCATCGTGGCGTTTGTCCATGCCATGAAGGAGCTTTACTTGTGACTGTGATGCATATTTCCCCAGCGGGGGGAACTCAAACATCACGTTGCCATCAAATCTAGGGGGAAGGAATTCCACTCTCTCGGTTTTTATTTTAGTAAAGTCTACCTTAGACAAGATGGACTTTGACCCTTTCCTTGCAGCTAATTTTTTGAGACAATCAACAACGCTCACATAGTCATCAATCCGTGGCGGAATCGGAGGCCTAGAAGTACTTGGATGACTGCCTTGCGATGAATTTGTATCATGCGAAGGGTGACATATTACAGTAGGATTGGGGATTGGAATAGTAGAAGACGGCAATGTACTGGGGAGCGCATCTTCAGAATCATCACTCAAGAGATGGACGATACGTTCGCAAGGCTCAATCTTAACCTTTCGGAGCATAGGTATTTGCAGGGTGCATGTAGATGACACCCTAGGGGTGAGGATCTTAGTGCATGCACCTTGAAGAGGATCTTTCAATCCATATACTCGGTACGTCTCCGACTTCAGAATCCAATACTGACCTTGATCATTCATAGAGGACTCATGACCTATAGTGTGAAGAAGTTCTCCGGAATCAACATCAAAGACCTCCTCATCAACATGCATAGATCCTTCTAGAAATTGAAAACAAAGATGCAAACGAAGAGCACTAACTGTGCACTTTCCATCAGCTCCTACTTGAAAAAAAATAGGAACTCCTTGGCCATTAGCATGAATTAGCACCATAGGAGGATTTTGAGAATTAGCCATTGCAATGGAGAAAGGAAAGACACGGACAACATGGGAATTGTGAATAGAATTTAAATCTAAGAGTTCTGCAAGTATATTTTGATGTAAGAGGTTATACAAACATCACTGTATGAAGACATAGACAGATAGAATTAATAAAGAGGGTGATTAAGAGACGTTTTAATTAGAAAAAATGACGAGAGTCATGTATTGATGAAAAAGATATATTTTTGAAAAGTTGTCAGCGCGTGTCAGATAGGTGGGTTGCTTGTAATTCTGTAAGTATAATAATAAAGGGTGTTGGCGTTATAAAATAATTATACAATAGAATTGTGAATGAAGTCTAATCCATAGCATCAACAGATGCTGGTTCAATTATATAGATTTGCCATTATTAGAGAATACATGTTTGAAAAAAGGCCTTTCATCGGGAAACTACAATGAACCATAATGTAGATGTTAGTTTGAATTACTTTTATTTATGGTGGATTTCAAATTTACAAGGACAACGAACTGGCGGTGAGTGTAAGTGTAATAGGGACCTACTAGATTTTAGTGATGGTGACAGTTAGATTGCTAGGATAGCCTTTCTATTTATAAAAGATATGACAATCTAAATAAAATAAACAATCTTGAAAAGTATAAACATCTAATTGGAATATTCAAGTAGTCATAATTTACTTCATATTTGAAGTAGAGCGTTGAATGAGCGTATTTAGGGTTGTTGAAAATATTGAGGTGGCCGCTAGATCAAGCTTACAAGGTTGTACCCACCAGTTGGCCATCGAGAGCATAAAGATGTAGAAAATGTCACTTCAGTTACTATTGAGATTCGATGTGCATGATGATTAGTAGTATTAACAAAGATTGATATACGGAGAAAGAGTCTGTGATTGAGTATTTTAAATTCAATTGTTTGTTATTGAGAAACGTCTGTAGTAAGGGCATTGCCACATTCCCCAACTCAATAGAAGACAGTATAGTGGAGAGCTTAATGATGTTCTATTGAGCCAAATGCAGGATAGAGATAGGAAGAAGAAGCGGAGAAGTGGGTTTTTTTATTCATCTAGAAAGCAACTAGCCTCATCTAGAAAGCAACTAGCCACATCTAGAAAGCAACTAGCCAAATCTAGAATGTTTAGGCAACAACTTCAACGTTTAGGCATAGACCTTACTAGTACAACTAGAACACTTTCGTATCAAGGTGCTTTGTTGAAAGAAGTTGTTGAGACTCTTCCATTGGAAGGCGAGATATCAGGATTTGCGGGATCGCAAGACAATCAACCATTCATGTCTGAATGCGAGACCGAAGAAGAGTTGTCAAGTGAAGAACAAAGCAAAGTAAGTATCCATTGGCTGAAGAATATCTTTGATGTCCTACAAAATAATGTGGTCTGTTGCAAATCATTCTTTAGGTTTTGAGCATATTGATGTTGATTGTGGAATTAATAGTAACTAATTTTGGTCCAAGCGCTCATTTACCTCCGCATGCACTAGAACGTTCAGACACTCTTTGCATCTTGCGGCCGTATCCTCTCCCTTGGACGTCAATTGCAATATGGTTTGCTCGAGTTCCTGTCGCAAGTATAATATAAGGGTGAATTAACATTGATATGTCTAATACCAAGTCATTGGGGTATAGGGTTTTGTTACTAGAAGCTCGAAAATGACGATACTTAGATCAATGTTTCAGAAGGCGGCATTAGTGTCAGAGTATGCGCAAATAGAGGAGACAAGTGGAGAGCAGTTTCAAGAGACCGATCAAGACAGGAATAATCATGACTACGAGCTACAACAGAACAACCAAGGCGATGAAGATCTAGACGATTGTGCACAAAGCACACCTTCAAAGGCTTCAGATGCAGTAAGTCACTCCATCATTGCACTTTCATCTATTTTTTGATCTCTCTACAAACCTCAAAGGTCCTCTTCTAAATTGAATGAATCACGTAGTCGGAATAGGGCTTTACCTCCCCTCCGCAACATCAAAGAGCACCTACAAGCAGTGGAGGCCGGCTCACATGTGCCAAATGTCCACAATAAAACTAGAGTGTTTGGACCAAGGCTCACTATTTGATTTTTGAGCCCTCACAATGAAGCTTCGGTGCCGAACCCTCTTTGGGGCGGGCCCGTTGCCATCTTGTTTCGAACTGTTGTCTCCCCCCTTGACGTTAGGTTGTATCCACCAACTCTAGGAGAGGGCTCAACTAAGCCTCCAAAATGAGGCTTTGGTGCTGAACCCTCTTTGAGGCTGGCCCGTTGCCATCTTTTTTTGAATTCTTGTCTGCTCCCGTTGACGTAAGGTTGTACCCACCAGTTGCAAGAAAGGGCTCAAATGGGCCCCCAAAATGAGGATTCGGCACCGAACCCTCTTTGAAGCGTGCCCGATGCCATGTTGTTTTGAACTCTTGTCTGCCCCCGTTGACGTAAGGTTGTACCCACCAGTTGTAGGACAGGGTTCAAATGTGCCCCCTAGATGAGGCTTCGGCGTTGAACCCTCTTTGGAGCTAGCCTAGGATTGTCTAGCCGCTTGACAGGCTGCCCGTCCACCCACCCATCCATGCCCATCCGATTAGCCTCTCGCCTGCTTGAAATCCGCCTAACGTCAATCAACGACATGTTGACCTTCTTTTTTCTCAAAATAAGAGGCTTAAGCACAAATTTAGGGGTATCAAGTATGAAATTAAGAAAACTACCTCATTTGGCATGTCCTAAGTATGAATTTGAAGGCCCGTCTCCTACCTTTGACGTCAAATTATACCCACCAGCTATAGGAGAAGGCTCAAATGAGCCCCTAAAATGAGGCTTTGGCGCCGAACCTTCTTTAGGGCAAGCCGTTGCCATCTTGTTTTTTAAACTCTTGTCCACCCAGTGACCTATGGATGCACCCACTAGTTTGAGAAGGGGTTCACAAAAGCCTTGCAATGAGTCTTTGGTGCCGAACTCCCTAGATAACTTGGTGGAATTTTATTTCGATTTTTTTTTATAATGTAAAAATTACAATAAGAAATGGCCTTTGCTAAGAATTCCATGGGAAAGAAGTCTCAAAAATACAATTTTTTTCTATGAGATAATAGTCTAGTTTGATTCCATACTTTGTAGATGCCTACAACAAGGAGTTTTTATCGTTTTTAGAAATCCTTAGGTCAAGTGGTGTAGCATCCTCCCAAAATTTTAGCTCCAAATTCATAGTACTTCCAACTCCAAAAATTAAAAGTGTAACATATGACCGAGGGTTCTTTTTAATTTATATATGTCACACTTGTCATTTTTATTTTATTTCATAAGAAAAATATGAATTATGTTTGGAGTAGTAATATGCACCTTCATTTCAAATTTCAACTTGTTTGCATTAATACTCTAAAAGTAGTGATTGAATGAAGATTGAGCAAATAAGTTGTGACACCAAGTAGTACAAGTCATTCTTGCATTCATCTTACAAAGTCCTAAATTTTCAAGTCTTCAACATCTCCAAGGTTTAGAAGCCGTGGTAGGAGGGTGCTAAGTACATTGGAGTTAAGCAAAGGTAGAGAGGAATAGCTCAAGGATGGGTGACCAAGGGAACTAGGTTGAAAAAACCTCCTTCTCATGGCTTCGCCCGCGGAGCTCAGGGAGTTGGGGGAATTGGGGGACTTGGGGGACTTGGGGGAAAACCGAACTTTCTTTTAGGTAAATCCTAAATCGCCATCTTCACCTTCTCTACGGTTTTGTCCTTGACCTGTCCCGGCGGTGACTTGCGACTTGTCCCTTGTCCCGGCAAACTTCGGCGACTTGTCCCTGTCCTGGCAAACTTTGGCCCCTGCTTGCCCTCGACCGCTCGACCTGTCTATTCGGCACCGAATGCTCCTAGCGCCCGCCTGCTGTCCAGCAAGCATTCGGCGCCGAATGCTCCCAACCCTGATTCCACGCACCCTCGGCCTGTCCACCTTTGGTTTGCACGTAGAATGGCTAGCTCCTCTACAGTAAGACTAAGATCCCAAATCCCTACACTCTTCAATTTGTATTTTTCAAAACCTAAACCACATGTTGCTTCTTGTTTCTCAAATTTCAAATGTTTTCTAATTTTGTGTAGGTTGTCGCGCATTCGCAACTTGAGCATGAAGGTCTTCAATCTGAAGAGCAACTCAGAGTTCTTGATGTCATTCAGGTAATTCTCTTCATTCTTAACTCTTGGGAATGTGGCATAATCTTTGGGCATACATTTTTTTTGGGTATTAAATCTTTATTGTAAATAGATTTTAATGAAGTATGTGCCTTGTCCAAGTTTTTTATTTCTCATAATTTGCATTGCCATTAATTGCATGCCAGGATTTGTCACTTTCTGATTCTGAGGATTCTACTATTCCGAAATGTCCAATCGAGCTGCAAGACTCAAAGGCAGGAAAGCAAGCAAGGAGGCTTCACCAAAAGTCTGATTTTGTGAAGGTTCTCGATAGTATGCGCATCCCATTAGGTCGATTCTATGTCCCCCTCTATAGGATGAGTCCTCTTCCAAGAGTCTGACCAATTCAAGAGGTTGATGTCGCTACCTTGGAAAAACGATTTGAGGGGGGCTACATCGACGGTGACCGTGCCACGTACATATCCATTTTTGATGACCATATGTCATCTACGGATGTCACTGAGGAGCGCATAGCTTCTTGGGATCCTCATTGGCGTGATGTCAATGAGCGCTTTGAAAATCAACTTCAGTCTAATCCCAACTATGCTGCATTCCGAGGGAAGATGTTTTTTGTGTGGGATGGCAATCACAGGTTCACAGCTTGGTGGCGCCACATCAATGCTCAACATGTCGATGATCTTCAATGGCATTATTCCGTGTTTTGCATTGTTCTCAACCCCAAAGGACGTATAACATCGTTGTTCAATTGCATGCACGATGTCAATTGGTGAGTACATTTCTTTCATTTAGACTTTATTTCACTTATACTCTATTTCATATGTTATTTAGTTCACTCTAACAACTCTATTTTTCAGGTCTACTCAACACGATCATGTCAAGACTAGCTTAACTGCTAAGTTGCAACGAATTCGGTACTATGGTGGACTTAACCTTGACGATTTTAAGGACTTGCTTACCGAGGAGGAGTTCAATACATGTCTCAAAGTGAAGAAGTCGCGTCCCACTTGGTTTCTTGTTACAATTGACGTGTTCATCTCTTTTCTTTACCAAGTAAGTGATTCTATTAATTCATTATTCTTACTATATCGTCTTAAAATACATTTCTTATCTCTTGCTATTGTCATTGTGTTCTAAATTTTATTTTATTTTCATTTTTTCAGCAAGATATATCTCGTGCTGCCGGTGATGCGGCCACTGAGTATCACAGAACGACACCAGTTGAGAAGATATCAGCCAAGGGAGTTTGGGATGCTATGGCATTGGCTATAGATACTATGGTGAAAGCCATAAAAGCTAAGGACTTTGTAAAGTATCTCGCCGTTGCAAACCCCAAGAATGGCGAGGCTTTCTTTGATGAGGTAAATTCATTATTATCTCATATCTTTCTTTTCTTCAATTTCATCGCATTCATGGTTTTCTTTATCCAGGTTTTATTAACTCTAGTTTTCTTTCATAAACAAATCAATTCTCATTTCAGCCTCTTCAAGAAGACTGAAATGACAATTGAGAAGTTGCAAAAGGTAGCAACTGCAGCAGTTGAACCACGCTTCAAGGCGCACTGGCTCCACTGGTGGAACTCCGGCTCCATTCTTCGAGCCTCTTTTCGCTTCCCAGTTGGTGATGTCAAGGAGAGCATCTTGGATACTTGGCTCAACCGAGCTACATTCTGGGCTCAGGTATTTCCTCCACTTTTCATTTAAATACATAGTTGTCATTCTATTTGGCTCTTTACTTTTATCGATGCCACTCTATATCTAATTTTCTCTTTCTTTGTCACTATGTAGCTCGAGGAAATGTTTATTGTGCATTTCGAAGAACTTTGTGGGAGGGGCGAGCTTTTGGTGAATTGGGAGGCCTCTCCTAGATTATTGAAGCCCTCAGATTATGTTGAGAGGTGGCGTATCATGTTGTGGGAGAAAGCATTCTTACCATTCCTTCATCCAAACATCAAGCCTCCTTTTTTAAAGAGTACCAGGCTTGACAATGTCCCATCAGCAGACCTTGCTATAAAACGGCTACTTTACAGGTTTGTGTTTTGTTTCATCATTTGTTGGGAATTTTACTCATTCTCAATACACTACACACTTCTTATGTTTTGTATCACATTTGCAATTGCTTCACTTTCTTCTTTGATTATTTACTTCTATTCTCATTTTCTTCTATTTTTCTGTTGTAGGTATGTAATGAGAGAGCTCATGCCTAAGAATGCACTTGGAGATAACAATTGCCCTCCATTCTTTGGAGCATGGATTCAGCCATCTTCAGATCTTTGCATCTTCACGCCCATGCAGTTGAAGAAGTTTTCTACTGCTCATCTCCATGGTGGTGGTTGGTATTTGGAGTGCCCTGTGAACTTCACTCCGGATGAAGAGGTGGAGCTCCGCAATAGCATTGTTTGCACTATATCTCCACCTCCAGTTCCAGATACCGAGGATGAGGTTGTATTCTTGGACCTCTCACAGTCACCTCATGCTGCAACAGAAGATGGCACCTCCTCAAAGAGGAAGCGCTTAAGGAAGGCTGACAAAGAGAAGGCGAAAAAGGAGAAGTTAGTTAGAGATGCAGAGGAGCAAGCTGCAACTGTCGAGAGGGTTGTGGCAAAGGCACTTGCAAAAGTGGCTGCTACCAACGGTGTTCCTTTGCCTTCTTCTTCAGATATCTCTGTACCTGTTGATGTTTCTGGTTACTCTTCCCCTATTATGGACTCACATGCAGGAGGATCGAGTTACATAGAGACCAGTCGAAACATAGTGCACAATCGCATGCAGCGCGTGCCTACTGTGTCTAGGTCTTCTGCACCACTTCTTGCTACCTCTTCTGAGTCATTCATTCAAAATGCCTCGGTGCATTCCATCATGGATTCTTTAGGAGATCCAAATGGTCCTCCTCCGCTTTGGACCCAGCTGCATGACTTCATCTCCCGGGTACTTTTATTAAACATTGATCTACAATTTTTTCTTTCTTCTATTTTGCTAGTTCATTGATATTACAATTTTTTTTACTTCTTATTCCTAATTGTGTCATTGATGTTCCGATTTATTTTCTAATTCAAATTTCTTTTCCAGGTTGGAACAGGGAGGTCCCGTCGTGTGTCTAATGACAAATGCAAGCACACTGGGATTGATTTGCTCATTGCAGACATCCTAGAGAACTTGTCAGTGCTTGGGATTTCTGTACCTAGTACGGTCATTCCACCTTGGAATGTTTGACCGGAGAAGTATGTTGATACCATCTTTGAATTTGCAGAGATTTACCTGCATGACGATGCAGCACTTCTCCTTTTCCATCCAAATGACCGCGATGTTCTTATCGACATGGAGGAGTGTGCGGAGACTTACAACTTCCGCTTGGAGTGTGATTGGTGGGGCATGAATGATCTTCCATTGGCTTCTCCACGGAATCCATCTACTACGGTAATTGTCATCTTTATCTCTTCTTTTAGTTATCATCCATTCAATTTTTTTCTTTAATTCTTTTTTCATTTTCTTATTTTATATTTTATATTTTATATTTATATTTTCTTATATATATTAGTGAACATTTTGTTTTGGCAGTGCACCCGTTTTTGAGTTCAATTATTCGTATGGAGTAGCAATGTCCAATCCAAATTCTCCATTGGCGAGAATTTTGAACACCATGACTACTTCTACAACTTTGTGAGTTCTGACTCACAACTCATGCACGGGAGTGTTCCATGGCGAGGGCCTCGGGAAAAAAATCCGGAATTTGTGAAGTCCTATATTGAGGCTTTCTCCAAAGTTGGAGATATTATATTGGATTGGAATGCCTCTACAGGTTACTTCTTACTTTCATTCTTTTTTTGCTACAATTTTTTCAGTATCTAATCTTGCATTTTAGAATCATATCATATTTGTTTTAACAGTCAATTTCTACGGCAGGTGCTTCCATTCGTGCTTGCCAATCTCTTGGCAGGCACATTTTGGCCTTTGAGGAAGACCCGGAGATCTTCAAGGCTCTTTTGGAACCCCTCATTTCCACCTCGATTCCTGCTTCTATAGTTCAGAAGAGGAAAGTTGTGCGGCGAGGCATGGGAGATCGTGCAGAGAAGAAGCTAAAACTCAACCGCGTTCCTTCTTGTGAGTAAGTTCTTCCCTTACTTACAAATTTGTTATATTTCTTACATTTTATGGTCTCAACTTTGTTTCTTATTCTTTAGTTACTTTGCAGAGCTCCAACATTACCCTCATCTCCTGCTGCATCGATGCTTATGGTGTTTACACCATCAGCCAGCCTATTTCTTCCTTGCTATGCAGCAGACGCGACGATGGTGATGGCAGCTTCGACATCTCTACCTAAACAACGATCCAAGCACTTATATGATAGGCGTGTTTGCAATATGTAGATGTAGAGGCCAACAAAGGTAGTTCTGAAGACGAAGACATATTATTCTGATGTACTCGCTTTGAAAAGAACAGGCTGAGCCCTAGAGTGCATTAGCGTCTGCCACTAGTGACGTTCACTTCGATGTCCAATTTGACACGCACTTCTAAAAAAAATTGAAGCATTGCAAACAAACGCTACTACGCTACGACACCATCCTCATACAAGGCAATTCATGGAAATAACGTCACTAGCCTAACAAAGGGAGTGCTTCACGTTGGTCACTTGGCACTTAAAATTTTTCGCCAAAAAAAGGTTCCTCCACCCACGAAGAGTCAAGTTACCCTGACATGCAACAACAGATTCAAGAGAAAGATTTCCAGAAGGGTCTTGGAGGCTTACCGTTCTGAGATGCAGACTCGGAGCTAGTTTGATCTCGAGAAGCGGCAGTAAGACTGTCGTATACATATGGGGTCAAAAACGACAGGAACCTCCCTATGTAAGAGCCAGCAGGCGCGGTTGATTCACTTTGTGAACGACTGTCTGTAGCATTAGTTGCTGAAGCCCTAGAATGAGGTGGAGTATCCTTTAGATTACCACTGCCTATTAGTATCAAAGCTGAGCGTGGACTAATGTCCAACTTAGATAATGTCATATCCATATCTGCACAAAATATGGACACTTGAATTAGAGCAATAGCCTCACTGTTCCAAATCTCGGTGAAATGATTCCAAAGACAGTTACTGATCCAAAAGCAGAGCAAGTAACAAAACAAGGGACAGCAACTGATTGCAATAGAGAGGATACAAATAGTCAAGAAATAATTAGCATCCTTGCTTCCCTCCTGCAATCGTAGCATCAGGTTGTGCTTCTTCACTTCATCCAACACCTGTCAAAAGTCCATCTCAAATTAGGTCAATCTCGGGTTTCTGGATGAAAGGTTGTGAATTGAAATCCTAGATACTAAAGTTACTATTATTTGTTAATTTGGGTGTTACTCAAACATCCCCGGAGGAGGACTTGAAAGTACACCCTAATCAAATTTCATTCGGTTCTTTCAATTACTCTGACGTAAAAGCCTTTGATGAAATTCCAGCAGAATACGATTCCTCTACCCTAGAAACCTCAATTCAATTGCTTTTCCAGAAAGAACGTACCGCAGGATTCTGAAAAGTTGTCAACTCCTGCGATACCGACTCCCCATTCTCCCCTATGGAAACACCAAAACCTTGAAACATCAGTTTGTAACTCCATCATTCATTAATTCATCCACTTTGGCAACACACACGGAAACTCTACCTGCGACGAAGACGACGAGCACTAAATTGTAGGCCTGAGCGCACACGATGGCCTCGGATATGGAACCCTGGAAAAACAGAGTCCCCGGGGGATCCGAGAAATCCTGGAGCCCGGCGGTAGCCTCCATGCCGACGCAATGGGATGCAAGTGGAGCAGAGAACAGACGGCGGAGTGGAAGTGGGAAACGGGAGAAGTAAGATTTTGTACAGGAAAGATGAAGCATGGCGAGTATCTTGAGTATCTTGGGGAGCACAACGACGAAGATGAAGAAGACGAAGAAGACGAAGACGAAGAGTCGAAAGCTTTGGGGGCAAGCGAGACCTCCTGCCCAGGCTGCTGCCCATTAAAAAAATTCCAAAGGAAAAATTTTTGTTCGCTCTACAAAATTTTGCTTCAGATTTATTTTTGCTACTCCGTATTATTTTCCCAATCTTGTTCCGTGGTGTCAATTTTGCTCTCTAATACATTCTAGAACATAAAGGCGATCTATAAAGTCTTGGGATGTAACCCTAAGGAACCCACATATATTGCACCAAAAATTGTCAAATTTTTTGCCACCAATTAGATCAAAAGTGCCGTAAAGCAAATAAATAAATAAAATAATGAAAAATAAAATCAACCCCTCAAAATTGCACTAGTCTAATATGAAAATTTTTGAATTTTTTTTCACGAACATTGACCTTTTAGATTGCAAGATTATAGCATTTGAAGTGAGGAAGAAAAAGAATTGCAAACCCAATAAGTAGGCTCACCAAGACTTAGTTTGACTCTTCTTTGAATGAGAATTTTGTACGAAAACATACTTGGGGGGAAGAAAAGACCAATACATTTCATATCATGTCATTTAATTCAACTTGTCAAATTTTATCCTTCTATGAATTTCTTCCATTTTGCAATCCTCCTTTGTGCCATTTTCACGGAATAATCGCCATTTTCTTGAAATTTTTCATATTGGTGAATATTTGAGTGCTAATAGATACAAGTTATGGATTGTTAAAATGACATTATGACTCCACTCTATGGATAATTTTGTAAGAACCAACTTACCAAGATTTTTAAAGTAGAAACCCTAAATCCTAAAACCCAAACTCTAAAATCTAAACCGTAAACTAATTTCTACTTCAAAGAACCAACTTACCAAGATTTTTGAGATAAATTTCTACACAATAGCTAGCATGTAAAGTACTTCCTAATTTTTTCAAAATACTTTTATTTAGTAAATTAAATTCCCAAGCATAATGTTCTCACATATATTTTATTTTAAAAAAAATTCTTTTTAAGAAGTAGAAATGAAGAGGGTTTGGGTACTAGTGTTAGAAGTTGTTTAGTGGCAAGGGGAACATAATGACCTTTGATCTAGGATTTCATGATTTAAAAAGATTATATTTCTACTAAAGAGGTATATTTTTGGCCCTTATGTCAAAAAAATTTATGAAATGTACTCAAATTGAATTTATAAGCACAAATCCATTCCTCGCTCTATAGACATTTGCCCTTTGGGGCTTGAAGGAAAGGCATCAATTCATCAATCATTCTAGTTATGGCTTCAATTTTAGTTAAAATATATTTTAATTGTTGCAATAGTAAAAAAAAACTACAAATAAGATGCAAACTCATTGCAAATGGACCTTTCAAGTTTAAGAATTTTGTATTGCATAACTATTCAATTTGAATTTTTTTTTGTCCTCTATTGTCGATCAATTAGTTTGAATTCATACTAGACACCAATATGTAGTGTGTTTGGCAATGGGTATTTAAATGTAGTAACGTACATAGCAAAAAAAACAAGTTTATTTCTAATAACAACCTTTTGGTCAAATTTGATTTAGCCAATTTTGAAGTGACCTTTGAGATTTATGTGTTGGCATATATAGGTCCACTTTGCAACTATAGGATACCTTCGTAGCACCTTCGTAGCTAAAATTGAAGCCATAACTAGAATGATTGATGGAATGAAGCTCATACAAAAATAAGGCCATATTCGTTAAAATGAGACAAAGTGTAGTCTCAATTTTATCTTGGACTTGAAGATAAATTGTTGTAACTATTCAATTTTGAGACTATTCGGTAATTTGAGACTTTCATATATTAATATGTACAAAAACCTTTGATTGCCCAAGGTTGCACTTTCATTTTATCTTTGACTCAAGGATTAAATCACTATAATTGTTTTAGGGTTGAAGTCTCAAAATGGTCATTTTAACGAATATGGCCATAAATGATAAAATGAAGCAAGAACAAAAATAACCAAATTTCAAAGTCATACTACTAAAAAAATTCTATTTGTAAAATTTAAAATGTAAAAATTTATATCATATTTGACATGTGTCAAATGTTGTCACAAATGTTTAAAGTAAAATCAAATGTTAAAAGCCTTGAAATGAAAATTTTAAAAAATAATGATAGAAAGGTGATTGAAATGGATGAATTGATAAAGCTTTTAATTTGCTTATATTGGCAAAATGGATTTGAAGTTATACAAAGACAATATTTTGGAATTTTTGTGAATAGTAAATAATTAGAATTAGGGAGAATTTTTCCTTCCTTCATTAAATTAAATGAGTTTATGGCGTTAGCTACAACGTCGTGAACGACATCGTCTTCAACAGCCCGCTTGTCGGAGTTAACGTCAACAAGAACATTGTCTTTGACATCGCTTTGGCTAGCTATGGGGACTGGCTCAACGACATCTACATGAGCTGTGGGCTACAACACGGGCACAAGACAGTCCTTCTGTGCCATTTTCGACGCCTCTGCCCTAGGTGACGTGAGAAGTGGTGGATTCCCTGCCCCGATAGGCGAGGATGGCTCCGTGACATCCAGGGTTCCCCCAGCACTTGCTTTACACTGACTTGCGAGGATCTTCCGTAGCATTTCTTCCATGCTTTTGTGGAACGTGCTCACGGTCTCACTAAGGCGACTTACACTGCTCTCAAGCTCATCCATCCGACTGCGCATCTCTTGCAACTCTTTGCCATGGGGACTTCGACCTCTGCGCTTCTCTTCTTCTAGACGTTGCAACTCCTTTGCCACTTCTGCTATTGGTAAAGTACTTTGTAGAGGATGGATGAAACACTAAATTGGATTAGAATGTGGTAGAATACCTTCTCTACATAAGTACCTACCAATTGGATCAAGTGAAAAGTGAAAATAATGTTTATTTTATCTAAAAAAAAGTACGTTATATAAATACATCTTCAAAAAGTACTTTTCTGACGTACTTTGTAGGGGGGCGTAATATGCTTTCACCCTATGGAGACTGCAAGTCATTCCCAAATTGTTTGAGCCATCTCTAAACCCAGGTGGGAAAGCACTTCCTGGCACTCTCCACACGACCATTCACCCCAATTTTTTTGGGGGAACCCCCGAGCCCCAACTCAATGGAATGAACTTGGCCATAACCCCCCCATGTTCTCCCCATTTAAATTTTTTCCCAACTCCCTAAATCCAAAAAGCACTGGGAAGAATTCACTGTGGGGACTTCAAATTACTCCCAAATTATTTGGGCCATCCACGAACCCCCAATGGAAAGCACTTCTTCGCACTCCCCGTACTACCATTCACCCCCATATTGGGGTGGGACCCCCAAGCCCCAACCCAATGGAATGAATTTGAACTGGACACCCCTATATTCTCCCCATTTAATTTTTTCCCAACTCCGTAAATCCAAAAAACATTGGAAGGAATTCACTATGGGGACTGCAAGTCACTCTCCATTTTATGGAGCCTAATTTGCAATCCCAAAGCCAATGGAATAATGTCACATTGATCCCGACACTCCTAAGTAATCCCCATTTTCTGTTCTCAAAACCCGTCTCCAAATAATATTGCGTAACTTCACCTCTGTGATAAGGTTATCCCAATGAGTCTCCATTTTTTATTTCCCATCTTTCATGTTTTAGGACCTAAAATATTTAATTCTGTACATCCTTTTTATTTTGGCATACCCTAGACTTGTAACACCAAAACACATTTAGGATGTCATTACATGTATCTATGTCACTTTAATCCTACCTTGTACCCATGACTTCACATCCTCCCAGAAAGCCTGAATTTTACACCCTCAAGCTCTTTCCTATATTGATCAGGTGTTTTCCCTATAGGGCAGCAACCCCCCTGCCTTCTCAGTGACAACAGTGCACTTGCCCGCAGTGAAAGACGCACCAGTGGCTGACGTGGCCGATTCGCGTTTTTTTTGACGTCATCTGAAACATCCTTTGTTTTTTTTGACATAGTGAAAAACACGTCCGTTCAAAGTGACATCCCTATATTTCCTGACGTCTATTATGACGTTTCAGATGACATCACAAAAAATTGTCCCTGATCTACGCGTTTGTCCAAAAACGTAGTGACGTCAAAAATAACGGGTGATGTCACAGCGTAACGCAGTCAAAAACATGGTTTTCTTATAGTGATATCTTGAACACAATCAAGAACGTGTCTTCGGCTTAACTTCTTGGGCCCTTGTGGACGACCTCTTCCAACTCGAGAAAATGGCAACAAAAGTCATCTCCGGAAATCAGATTGTCATTGATTGGGCTCAAAGTGGTTGGGATTTTCAGAATGCCATATCTACCCATGTGACCACCCCCAGTAAACTATTATGGCCAAAACCATTTGCCTTTGTTGAAGATGGAACTCAGTGTATAATTTGTTTAAATAACTTTGGCTCGGAAGGTGGAATGCATTTGGGCACGTGTGGGCACTTGTATCACCCAATTTGCTTGATCAGCTTAATGGTCAACCGTAGACGCTGTGTAGTGTGCAAAGCTCCTTTCCACAAACATTTATATGAGTTGTTTGGCTTGGTCAAATTCATGCCACCAGGTTGGGAATTTGATGCCAACAATGCACCTAACCATCCCAGCAAATGGGGAGAAGACCTTGTCTGGAATTGGCGGTACAAGTACCACTCGTTGGAGAAGTCTTGACTCTGTAATCAATGGGGTTGGGAAAATGATCCAGATGCAGTTGTCAAAGTGTGCCACAACTTAATTAAAGGCACATCGGAAGCAAGCCAAGGAAAGAGGAATTTCTTCTTCCAATGCTTCAACGGGCATTGGGATGAAAATGAGAAGAAATTTCGATTTGGGCCCCACCCCCAGAACTGGCTTTGGAATAAAGATGGAGTGCGTATTAACGAGCATGAGGTGGTGGACATTGAGAGCAACAACGACGATGGATATGATATGCCTGGTCCACGGGAAAGAGTCATGATGTCGGAATCCGAGTGGCGAAACCAATTCAAACTTGATGCAGTAGATTTTCTGTTGGACCAACATAGTCCGCAAACGCGTCAAGCGCTTGAAGAGCTCCAACAATCCCAAGTTTTAAGGGCCATATTAGAGGAGGATGGGCCAGCTAGGCAAATTTGGTTTGCAGTTCGGAGGCTTCGCTTGGGCTCTGATGAAGACCACATTCTCGAATGCGGCACACATGACGATGAAGCAGGTCCAAGTGGCATTGCTAGTAGTCCTATGGATGTGAACGAAGCCTAATTTTGAACAGTTGAGGCATAATAGAAAATAATAGATAAAACTACTTACAAGTGTAGAGGCTTATAGCTTTTTAAATATTTATCATGTACGCCCATGTGTACAACACAGCACATTGAGACTATTATAAAAATGGTATGTTGTGCAATTTTTCAATTTTGTTTTTTATGACATACATGAAATACATACAACTATTATCAAATATTGTACTGTTGTACTACTTCCATTTTGTATAAGTTCTACTTGTCAATTTCATATTTGCTTACATATTTCAATATTTGTCACTTCCTCAAAGCACAATTTCCCTTCACCCTAGCATCCCTAGCTCCATGTTCATTTGAACCCTTAAAGGACTTGATCCATTCTAAAATAGTCAAACTTATAGTCTAAGCTAAATCCATCTTTTTAAATTGAACCGTAGAAAAAAAATTATATTTCAAATAGTTCAACCTATGAATTCTATATCATTGTAAGAAATTCCAATTTGTTTCATGAAAAATTGAAATTGTTATAATGTTTTATGTAAAAAATTAACATAAATAAATAAAAATAGAAAAAACAATCTAAATATCTTAAAAAAATTTCAAGAGCTACAAGGAGAAAGAGAGATTAGTATGAAAAAATTTCAATTGAATGTCTTGTTTTTTATATCCAAAACAATAACAACAAAGATCTTGAAGTCAAATTCAATTGTTAAAGCAAATCTATCCTTTTATTGAATAAGTAGAAAGAATTTTGATATTTTTTGCTAGTAGATGAATGCATTTTCTATTTTTCTGTTTTTTTTCAATATTTTTGGTGGAAAAATCAAATTATAGTGAATTTTTAAAGCTAAAATTAGTAAAAAGTTTATATCAATTAAAATGTATATTAAAATAACCTATAATTTTTTACCATAAATAAAAACAAGGATGAGAAACACAAACATGTAAATTATTTATAAATTAAATTAAAATTAAAATCAAATATGAATAGAAAACACTTTACATGGTGTTATTTGGATTTTAACACATGGAGCCTCTACTTCAAATAATTCTCTCAATTTCTGACATATTTCAAAATTTCAAATTAGAGTACAAGTAGAACTTATGAAGCTTTATTTCCTTAGTTTAAAATAAATTGGAAAAATGGATATTCCAGAAGTTGCAATGAAGGTTGCATCCACTTTTTAGATGCGCGGGCATGTAAGGATTAACTTGCACTTAGTTTTTAGTGTCTTCAACAAAATACAAGCAGTGGGCGTTCCGCGCCTGAACCCCAACGTCCGCGCCCTACACTCTCGAAAACAAAATCAATCTTTTCAACTCCACCGTCCGCGCCCAGTGTCCACGCCCGAGTGTCCCGAAAAGCAAAGCAGTGGCTTCTCACTCCCAACGTCCACGCCCCAACGTGCGCGTCCTACAGTACACGCCTCAACGTCCACGCCCTGCACTCTTGAACAACAAAGCAATGGGAGTCCTCCACTCCCCCATAGTACTGTGTTCTGAAGTGTGCTCCGCGTCGTGATTCCCAAAATCCATTTGACTTTAGCAATAAATTCTATGTTCGTGCTCCTATTGTTCAATGTCTTGACACCGTAAATGCATGTGATTCTAGAATTAATTTCGTCACAGGTATGCAGGATTCAAAGCAATTGCTACTTGCACCACTTTTCTAATTCTGAAGGCTTGGAAGAAGCTACAAACTTCTCCCTTTCCTCCCTTCAGTACTGTCTTTGCCCAGACGTCCTTGCCTCGTGAATGATGTTCCCGCCCTTCCCTTAACGTCCCTGCCCCAGCATCAATTTTTGAACATGTGCTCCAAGACTGCATAAGAGAGGGAGGCAAGTCTTGAACGGCACAACCCATTAAAATAGAAACCTTCATTCTTGAACCGTAAAAACCCTAAACCCTATACCCTAAACCCTAAACTCCAAACTTGAAATTGTAGAACCTTGTAAAGTAAGAAGTATACTTAGGAACATTGCTTTTTCGGAGGTACTTAAATCAGAAATCAAGTGCCTCACATAGTTATTTTTTTCCTCATTCCATTTTCAAAAATGGAAAGTTTTGAAGAGAAATTTTAATTACCTATAACACTTGGAATGAAGGTAGTGTAATGTGTATAATGTAGTTAATATTAGTTTACATGGTAACTATGTTGTATTTTTTAAAAGAAAATGGACAAAGCATTATGGAGTAACAAATCTTCAACTGAAGGTACTTTCACAAAGAAGGATTTTTCGAAGTAAGTTGCAAAACATCTCCTCAATAATGCTTTATTTTCCAGTTGAACAATTATGCATATCAATTACTATGAAGAAGTTATCATGTTGTTTGTACCGATATTTGTAAATTGTAAGAATCAATTTTCCATACTAGTATACTATAAGCATTGTTTTATTTTTTGATCCTAGAGTGTAAACCATTGCCAATACATACACGATCACATATAGATATAATGTATGCTCTCTGTGACTCCATGCTATACTAAAGGTCATATTCTCATGTGGATTTGTAGCGTTTTTTGAATGTCATTTTTTATTTTGTTCATTTCATATTACTAGTGTTTTGTTTTGTTTTTTCAAATTTCAACATGATGACCGTGTTTTGTGCTTCTATGGTGTTGTTTTTTCCTTTCTTGGTTGAGTAGAATACTTGGCTTAGAATTTATAAGATGCCAAGATTGCACATCTTTATTTATTATCAGCTGGAATTGTAACATGGTACTACTAGCATATATATCAAAAAAATTAGTTTCCATATAGGCCATTGATTTCATGGTTTAGGATGTATAGGTGCATGGCAAAATCAAAGACATAAGTTTTATATCCAAGATGGCCCAACTATGAAGATTGCTTGATCGACTTTATGGAAAATCATAGGGTATGAAAAATATGCCTCCAATACTTTTTCATGTAAAAATACAGGTTCTCCAAAATACAATAACGAAAAGAAATAGTCCCACATGAAATGTGGGACTTAACTTAGGTGTATAGTTGTATACCTTAAATTAAAAGGAGTGATCTCTACAAGCACGATTTTTTGTTGAACCATAGAATGACCTCGAGATTTCTTTAGCTTCAAGAAGTTTACTCTACATTGAATAAAATGCCAACATTTTGATAAGATGTACCGTTCTTAATAAAATTATAATTGTACAAATTAAAACTAGACATATTAGGGAGTACATAGGAAAAGAAAATACAAAAATATCAATTGCAGATTGGAAAATCATAATGTTGGATCATGGGGATGTTAAAACTATACAAATGATTTGGGTAGGTTTTATTTGTCTTCTTAAAATGTTTGAGGACAAATTTTGTCCCCAAGGTCATTTTCAAGTTAACTCCATGAGTATTGAAGCAAGTGAATGAATTAAAGAATAAATGGTTTCAATTGTGCCTTTAGGCTTCGACATTGTCTATTCATTCAAAACAATTTTTTCTCCATGTGTTTGAACAACATCGTTGGAAAAAAGGGTGATAGTCATTATTTTCCCTTCTTACCTTTCGGCAAGTAGACGGAAAATGACAATTTCCATGGAAAATGTGGGAACTTAAATTGCAACTTAGGCTTTGAACGCAGCATAATTTTGAATTTTCCTTACAATGCACCAAAACATCAAAGGAGATGAAGTGCTTTATGAAAGACACTCCAAATTCGTCATGTTTTAGGGTTTTATGAGTTGTATAGCCACCACCTGTTAGCAAGTAGGTGGAAGTTGTAAACTTTGTTGCCTTGAAATCTGGAAAAAAATCACAGCCAATGTACTATTGACTTCTTTAGAGGTCCGTGCCCCAACGACTCCGCCCAGGAGGCCGGCCCGTGGTCCAGCGTCCTCGCCCTGACGTCCTCGCCCTGACAATACGTCTTTGCCTGAGCGTCCACGCCCAAACAGTACTTTTGCGCCTTCCCTCAGCGTCCACGCCTGGTCTTTGCGTTCTCGCCCCAACATGTCCGCCCTGCCCATTTCACTGAACCACTTCCAGGATTGGGCGATTTGCTTGCAGCTTCAACTGTAAATCTTGTTTTCTTGAAACGTCCTAAAGAGGGCTTGCCAAACTATATTCAGGGTAGTTATGAAGGGCCACTTCTATCATTAATCCTTCAAAGACAGCCCCTAAACTAGTAATTCTAAGAATGAATGTCCAATTCCCAATGAGTTTGTTTGTTGACCTTCCTAACCTTTATATGTATGGATTTTTGAATATTCATTTGTATGAGATGAAAGTATGCTTTGTGATGACCTCCCTATTTTTATAAAATAGGGAGGGTGTTAGAACAAAGGGCCACCAAATCATACATTCCACAATTTTTTATTTCATTTTAAGTATACATGAGCAAACGACCACCCATTCATGCATTCCACTATTTTTTATTTTATTTGAAGGCTACATTAGCAAAGGGCCACCGAATCATGCACTCCACATATTTTTTATTTCATTTTAAGTGTACATGAGCAAAGGACCACCCATTCATGCATTCCACTATTTTTTATTTTATTTGAAGGCTACATTAGCAAAGGGCCACCGAATCATGCACTCCACATATTTTTTATTTCATTTTAAGTGTACATGAGCAAAGGACCACCCATTCATGCATTCCACTATTTTTTATTTAATTTGAAGGCTACATGAGCAAAGGGCCACCGAATCATGCACTCCACAATTTTTTATTTCATTTTAAGTGTACATGAGCAAAGGGCCCTCCAAATTACAAACATGCAATCTGTTTTAAGTAAAGGGCAAAAGTACATGTAAAAGCTATTTGGGCATCACAATGTTATGATCACTTCATTGAGAATATAAAAGTATATTTACAATGACATGAATGAGAATTTCTGCAACGATGTAATCCAAATATACAAAGTGTAATACAACAAATTGGACTTCTACATATATAGGGTCCTTGCAGTGGTGAAGGTTGGCTACTTGAAACTTACAGTGTTTTTCATGCAAGTTTTGTGGGAACACTTTATCAATGTGGCACCAAGCAATATATTTCTCACACGTTCGTTTTGTCCAAGGTTGCGCTTCATTTTTCCAACCAAGGAAGGCAAGTTGTTCAGGATCAAATAGAATATGCAAGCGCTTCTTTGAATTTTTACAATTTCGAGGCCTACCCTTATTTTGAGCCTTTTGTTTCCGTGCAACTACATTGGCTTCAACACTAGGTTGTGACATTTTTTGCAAATTAGTGTCCCGAATAGTATGTAAAGAATTAATCCTATTTTCCTCTTATCCAAAATAATGAATGAGAGAATACGAGAAGTCGTGAACCTTCAATTGTGAAGCCTATGTACCCCACCCCAACTTGGAGCTCAAATGTGAAGTCCAAGAATGTTAGGGTGGCACGGTAGAACTGTCAGGGGTAGTACTTATACCTCCAACAGGAGCGCAGGCGGTTGAGTTGGGGCGCAGACGGTTCTGGCGCGGAAGTTGAGCGCGGACCACAGCTAAAACCACCTACATATAAAAAAACAAGCTGGTTCGACAACGTCCACGCCCCTTGCGTTCCTGCCCAGTACGTCCTCGCCCAGTTTGGGATCAGTGTCCCCGCTTGGCCCTCCTGCGTCTCTGCTTGATCTTCCACCGTTGCCTTCCTGCCCACAATGTCCCTGCCCCTGTTCCATACGTCCCCGCCCCTACCTCGTCCGGGTATATAAAGAGCAGGTTGCCATTAGGAGGCTACATTTCCAACCTGGTCTCATGATCTTGGACTTCTTTTGAGCTCCTTGCTTGGGTTCATTGGCTGAAAACGGCATTGGTTCACTTTTGAGGTGATGTTAAAGTCACTTCCAGTAGTGGACGAGTGCTATCTTTATTTTTGTTACTAAGACTTTGTCGTGGAGAACATCAAATTGCCGGGGCCAGGGTTATTGAAAGTTGTTGCCTATCAAGATGACTTCGGGGCGAAAACAAACAAAAGAATAGGAACCATGGTTCAATTTTTTTGATGATGGAAGTAAGGTGACTTGTGTATATTGTGGCGAGACATTTAGCTACAAACGTGAGTGTGCTTTTGCCCACTACGGTTTCCGAGCAAAGTCGGAGCGAGCAATGTGCTCAAAACTACCTCGAGCGGTAAGACACAAATTTGCCAATTGTGCAAACTTCGTACCACAACGGATGAATATAGAAAAAAACCCGGATACAGAATCAGGTCCGAGTGAGCCATCTATATTAGCCCCTAATGTTAGAGACGGAGGTTCAAACCAGTTAGCCCAAAATGAAGTGGCACGGGAGGGACTCATAGGTGTGGGCCATAGATGTGAAGCAATGAATGTTCCACCAGGGCCTAGTGGCGTTGCGGCATCAAATTCCACTAGATCAGGGACATTGCGTTAGCAGCGGATGGCAGATGCGCTAAACATTGCGAAGAGGAAGGCATTGGATGAAAAATGGGCTATTTTTTTCTACGAGGCAAATGTGCCGTTCAATGTGGTAAGACATCCGGCCTTCATTGAGGTAGTGAGGGCAACCTCGTTGGCACGATTTGAATATTCTTTGCCCTCTTACCATTAGCTTAGGACTCAAATGATTGAACCTAAGAAGATGCAGATTGAAAATGAGATTAAAGAAAAAACAGCCTTTGCAGTGCAGAATTACGGAGTCACAATATGCACTGATGGTTGGGACGATGTCAATCGATGGCCGTTGATGAATGTGATGATGTCCTATCCAACAGGAGATGTCTTTCTTGGATCCATTGACACTACGGGTGAAAATAAAACCATGGTATACATAGCAAACTAGTTGAAAGTCTTCATTGAGAGGGTGGGCCCGAACAACGTAACCCAGATTTGTACAGACAATGCAAAGAACATGCTTGGAGCAATCAAGGACGTTATTGGAACATACCCACACATCTTTAAACAAGGTTGTGCGGCGCATGCATTAGATTTGTTGCTGGAAGATTGGTCTAAATTGCCATGTTTTGCAGAGTTATTGGCGAGGGCAAAGAGGGCTTGTCAATACATCAAAAACCACCACGCAACAATGGCTACTTTCCACAAGTTGAGTCCAAAGCTGCAGTTGTTAGTCCCCAACGATACAAGATTTGGGACTCATTTCCTCATGATGCAGTGGTTGCTGTCATTGAAGCACGTATTGGTTCAATTGATAAGGCATCCACATGTACTGAACTATGTTGCAACGCTACGCAGACAGTACGCAGAGCTTGCTAAAGAGGCCATAGATACCATTGCAAACGTGGAATTTTGGCAGCGATGTTCAAATTATGTACACATTGCGACATATGTAGTGAAAGCGTTGCGCGTATTTGATGGACGAGAACCAGCCATGGGCAAAGCGTTGTTGACAATGACGAACCTACGATGACATGTGCATAGTTTGACGGACGCACCTTTTTTCCTCCCCAATGCCTTGGCGGCAAGCATCGAGTCTTCTTTTGAGGATAGATGGGATATGGTATTCATTGATCTTCACTATGCTGGTACATTATTGAATCCGTTTTGGCAGATTATCCACGATTGAAGGCTGACAAAATAGCCCTTCGTGCATTGTATAGGGTTATTCATAAATTAGAAGGTGTGGTTCAGGTATGATATGATGATGTTATGCTCGAACTAACGTAGTATGAAGAGTGCACAGGACCTTATAGTCCAACTGAAACCCCAAACATTCAGGACACCGGATTACTTCCCCACCAATGGTGGAATAGGATAGGAGATCGAGCCCTATCCAAAATTGCGAAGCGTGTTCTTTCCCTCACATGTTCAGCGTCGTCTTGCAAACGAAATTGGAGCATGTTTTTTTTTGTCCACAATAGGACCAGGAACCGCTTAGCAGTGGACAAGGCAGAGTCTCTTGTATATATATACACCAATAGTCGCGTCCTTCGACAAAGACAAGGTGTAGATCCAGTTCGTTGGTATGATTTGAACAACTTGTCGGAGGCACTACAAGAAAACATGTCCGAAATGACAGAAATTGGTCCTAAATGACAAAAATCAGCCCCTCCTAATTGACTGAAAATTGACAGTTTTTTGTCAATTTAGACAATTTTCTGTCAATTCGGACAGTTTTTTGTCCTAATTGACAGAAACTTGTCAAATTTCTGTCATTTAGGAGGGGCTAATTTTTGTCATTTAGGACACGTTTCTCTTGTAGTGAGGATTCTAACTCAGATGCACTAGGCCCTATTCCAGTCTATGAAGCCAATCGTGAATTTGACGCACTGCAAGCAAAAGATGCTTCAGAATATGAGGAGGAAGAAAATCGTGCACCTTTAGTGTATGAAGCATTCCGAAATCTTGGAAGGGAGGGTGCCAATCACCTCCAAGAAGCACGAAACTACTACAGAGATGAAGATGGTCTGGAAGATGGCATAGATGCAAATTGTCGCATTCATCGTAGTTTTTCGCCCCCTCCAAACCGTCCAATCGAAGGCATAGTACATCCCGACCCTTTTGCTTTTCCTCTGGACGATGACGAAGACGTATTTGGAAATCCTGATGACGATGATATTCCCCCGCATGATGATAACAATGACAGTAATTGGCGACCAAGAAATGGAGGCGGAAATGTCAATGTGCAAAATGCTGGAAGCGGGGGAGATGTAGTGAACTATGTAGCTCTGAACAATGAAGGGTGTAATCATGGCGGTGTTGCAAATAGGATTCGTCATGGGGTAGGCCGAGCAGCTACGCCCTTGGGGAACAGTAGATTTCGACGAGAGCACTATGGTACGAACGTCGAAAATATTCAAACTTCGAATATTATAGCAAGAAATGAAGCCATTGCCGATGGCGAGAGACATGTTCGTGCTCCAGAAATTGAAGATGATGATGTCCTTGGTGCTTGGGTTCCTGCAGTACACCCCACTACAACAGTGGCTCCTATTGTGGAAATGCGATCCCACATGCTAGACCCATAATACTAGCATAGGACGGAAAAATTCAAAAATTGTCTCCTTCAGAGGGAAAGATTTTGAGTTCTCCTAGGAAGTTAGGGCAAATTAGGAAAACCAGATTTCCGGATCCGGAAAAATTTCATTAGGGCTAAAAACCTAAAATCCGGAACCCTAGAAAGTTCCGGAAATCGGATGACGGCGCCGGCCCTAAAAACCGGAAACCGGATCCGTACTAGGGATAGGGTTTTGCCGCCAAAACCTGTCCTGTACATCGGGCTAGTATAAAAGGGGGACTGTAGCCGGCCGCGGGCACACTTATCTTCTTTCTTTTGTTCTTCCGCCGGCGTATTCCGTTTTCTTCGCTTTGTTAGAATTCCGATAGACTGAGGGACTGTGTGAGTTGCGATCGTGCAGGGGTTACCGGAGTGAAAGTGGTGAGCAGAGATTTAGGGAGAGATTGTGTGAGGATTGTTCGTAAGCACGATGGCTTCTAGGGCAAGCCGACGGAAGTTGAAGGATCTGCCTGAGGATTCGGAGGACGAGATGCCGGCACCGGCACCCCGACCAAGGACCATCCCGGTGATGAAGGTGGTTCCAGAGGTTCCGACGGAGGAGGACCGGCTGGCGCACCTATGGGAGCATCTCCACAACATGGGGTGTGACGGACTCCTAGAAGTGCCGTAGGGGATCCGAGAGGAGAGTCTAGTTTCGGACATACTTCATCCGGAAAGTGGTATCTTGGATACCACCATTCGGGCGAAGCCAAACCTGTGGACGGTGAACACTTGGCGGGCCGTCTACAAGTTCCGAGAGGCGCCGGACAAGGTCATGGAGAAGAACCAGGAGGTGATGGAGGGCGAATTCCGGGCACCCGCCAACCCGAAGGAAGGTCACCAGGTTTCCGACCTAGTGAATCCGGAGTACCGGAATGTGATAGCGTTTCTTAACCCTATCCTCCATCCCACCAAGCCGCGGCGAGTAGTAGCGAAGGTGGCCTCCACCATCTTGGGGAGCCTCTAGGGAAAGATGATGATGGACTGGGCAGCCATCATCCATGAGCTAGTCGAAGACTTGGTGCGTGCCCTCCGGTCCAGAAAGAAGAGCCAGAGTCCTCTTCCGACATATTTGTCTCATTTGTACGCCCACCACTCTCTACTCAAGGCGAACGAGGAGAGTGCGTATCAGGACCTAGTCCAACTCCAGCAGTACGGAGGAGAGGAGCCCTCGCCTCGAGACGGACCAGACGATGAGGACACGGAAGAAGAGGAGCCGGTCTCTCCGCTAAAGAAGAGGAAAAGGCGGAATAGGACGCCGCCGGTAAGTCCATTAGAGGAGCCTCCCACACCGGAACCACAGGAAGAGGTTCAGGAGGTAAAGACGGAGACCGGACCTGTTTCGAAGGGAGTCCAACCATTCTTGCAACTGGTTGGGCCGGTACGACCGCACACCGTCGCCACTCAAGCCGAGGCCGAACCCTCCCGAACCCGGATGATAGAGACGGAGGAGAGGGACCGGACCACCATGCGATTGGGAGGGTCGCCTCTAGAAGACATCCAAGAGATGGCTCAGCATCTAGTGTGGCGGGCAGACGATCTCACCCAGATCTGCGAGAACTATGATGGAGCCCTCAAACGAGTGTGCCGGAAGATGGCGCTAACCGACCGGAACGCCATTTTCCGAAGGACGGATGCATTGGTGGCAGCGGAGCAGCAGAACGACCTCCTCATAGCAGAACGGAAGAATTTGGTGACGGAGCTGGGGACGTTGTGCGTAGAAATCGGACGTTGCGAGACCAAGTCCGGAACTCGGAATCCCGCTGTGTGGATTTAGAGAGCACCCTCCGCACAGCTTAGGAGACGGCCCGGCTCACAGAAGAAGACCATCGCCGGCAGATAGCGGCATTGTGCCAAAGTGTAGTTCAGCTCCGGAGCTCTCTGGATGTGCCGGCAGATTATATCAACAAGGCCCGGCTGTTTGAAACTAACCTCGATGAAGCTGCCAGCTCAAGCCGGATTCCTATTGTCAAATGCTTGCTAGAGCAGGCAAGATGAATGAATACATCCCGGGCCACGATGAGGGAGATGATGGAGTACTTTATTTCCACGGAGTCGGATCCGGCACCTCAATCTCCCCCGTCAGCGCAGACTTTGGTGGTTCCGGAAAGCAGCGATTCGGAACCTATGGTTACGGAGGTCTCACCGGTGGTACCAGTGAATCCGGAATTTTCACCACCAGTCGGAAGACCAGAAGGAGTGGACTGGGGAGCAGTGGTACCTCCGGGAAGTGAAGACCTGCTGTCGGTGACTCCGACCATTGACCTGATAGGTGCTTCTCCGGAAATTCACGCCGGCCGGCCGGTGTAGTCTTCTCCGCGTCATAAGAAGACTCAGAAGGATGCTCGAGGGAGTCCGGACACTCAGGTAGTCGGGACCCGGAGTGTAGACAAGGACACCAATATTGTGGAAGTCCCAAGATGGGGCCAAAGGGGTCCGAATCTATTTTCTCCGGAGAGTAGCCGGAAAGAGGTAAAGCTGGATCTTCTGAAGGACTATGTTCCTCCCAAAGATCCGGATTCCAAAGAATAGTATGCAGTAGTGTAGTATAGCGGCAATACCGGAGTCCGACAGTCAAAGCCGGAAAAATAGGATCTGGGATTTTTCGGAAATCTAGCGGACCAATAGGAATGTTTTGTAGGATTTTTAGGATTACGTTAGTCTTAGTATAAGTAGGACTTTTAATGGCCTTTCTGGTCATTCACAACCATCTCATAGTTTCAGCATTGTATCTTTTTTTGAGCTTAATTGTAAAGTGTTTGGAGTATCCAATCTCTTATCTTTATTGTGTACGGTATATGCTTGTGAGAGGTGTGGGTCCGTTCTTGCGTTTCCGGAACTGAGAACTTACCTTGTGTGACAAGAGTCGATTTTGTGAGAGTATCCGGATGTATTAACTTGAGGGGGAGATCAACCGGATGGTTCCGGTAGTAGAGTTAGTGTAGTACTGCTCGGATGCCGGTATAGCCTACGTGTAGGATACAGCCTTAGGTGAAAGGGGTATCTGAGAGGCTGCTAACAACTTCCATGTACAGGAGTATTGCCGGACGTGCCCGAATTCCGGATTGCCGGAATTCCCCGTAGAATAGAGTTAAGCCCTGGCGCAAGCCCAAGAAAGTACAGGAAAAACCACCCGGTCGACAGGAGGCTCAATGTTCGGTTAAAGGTTAGAATGTCGTTGTAGGTCTTGACCGTCCCTGTGTGACCTAATCCGGATCTTTCCGGATTTGTGAGGCGACGGAAGAGGAGGACACTTCCGATCCCTGAAGAGTTAGGTTAGTGTTAGTGTGAGAGAGAGAGAGAGTGAAAGAGAGCGTGTTTCCGGACACGGTAAGCATCCGGACGGTGGATCTAGCCACTCGTCATCCAAACCCAGGGATCCCGGAAGGGACACTGAACGGTTTCCGAATTCTTCCGGAACCCATCCGGCACTAGAGTCCGGACCGGACCTAAAGTCCGGAATAGTCTGACGGAGAGAAAAATGAATGCTTAGACTGGGATAGCCTATAAAACTGTAATCCACAAGTCCTCGTGGGAACGATTCCGGAGCGGTTTACTCTAAGAAGGCCTTTGGTGTGAATTAAGGGCTAACTGGAGGAATACTGGTCCGACTAATCGCTACACCTATTGTAGGACATGGCCGAAGCATGCCAAGTGAACGTACCCTAAATCGCACCGTAGGTGTGAGTTTGAATGCAACAAGTAGACCTCGCTAAGAAGGGTTAGGCTCAGTGGGGAATGTTGAGGGCATAGACGTTAACGCATCCAATGCTCCTGTCAATGCACTAGAAGAAAAAGCAAGGTTTTGCGACTACGGTTTGCGATTGGTTTGTAGTCGTATCGGACGTTTGCGACTTGGTGATATTCTGGAGTCCGCAGTTGCAGTGGACAAGTCGCATGAGTTGCACTGCAGTCGCGAGGTTGTTTGTCATTCGATAGGCAATGGAGAACTTCGTCGATGAATTGCTGTGACGTGGTTGCTTACGTGGAAGTTATTTCACTTATTTGTATGCAACTGGTTTGCGACTAATGTGCAACTAGTTTGCGATTGATGTGCAACTCGTTTGCGACTAGAGTGCAACTCGTTTGCGATTGACATACAACTGGTTTGCAACTGGTGTGCAACTCGTTTGCGATTAGTGTGCAACTGGTTTGCGATTGACATACAACTAGTTTGCAACTAGTTTGCGACTTGGTTATAATTTATAGACTTGTAGATTATAAAAATCTACAAATTGTAGAAATCTACAAAGTGTAAAAATCTACAAAATATATAAATATTAGAATTTCACTATCAAAATTCATTACACAAAAATGTTGTAACTTACCATTCTTATCTGTTCAAGCTGATGGTATTCTTGACAATCGATATGGGACAATTGAGTCGATTTTCAGTCATGTTCTAGCTGCATTGCACTTGTTCTCTAGTTGCATTTGAATCGTTTTTTAGTTGCACTGTAGTTGGGCTCTAGTTGCATTATAGTTGATTCCTAGTTGCATTTGAGTCATTTCTAAGTTGCAATCTTCTAGTTTTTAATTGCAGCCTGTAATCAGAGCGATTGCATTTTTCCACGGTGGACTCTACTTCGCGGATAGCTGTCCACATGGACAACTGCAATGAATATTGGATGTATAACACCTCATGTCAGTTCTTCTGTTACAATATCGTAACCCTATTCTTCATTTTCCGACTACTTTGCGACTACAACTATATACACGTGAAATTTGGTGCAAATACAAAGGGCTACAGTTGCATTTCAGTTGTATAGGACACATAGTCGCATCTCAGTGGGTTGCAACGGACACGTTTTTCTTCTAGTGATGGTAGAACCCCACTACCCTCCAATGAACTTGTTGTGGGTGACTATAGGCATGCGCGACGAACCATTCGAGGTAGTCGAGGAGGGAGGAATACTGGTAGAGCTTCATCTTCAAGGCCCCCCAATCGTGCTCTTCCGCGAGGAATTGGAGCAAGAAGACCACTAGAGGAGGTACTTCCATTTTTACGAACTCCAGCAAGTGTGGTTTATGAAAGTTGAAGAGGTCCTACTATCAATTTAGATGCGGAAGACCCCGCAACGAGGCGACATAAAAGATTGAAGAAGACTCATAGAAACGGAAAAATAGTCATTGAGCTTCGAAATGAGAACTTTGAATTTGAGGGCCATGGATGGAAGAAGAAGAGGGTAGAAGCGAAGACATGGAAGATGAAGAGAATGAAGAAGTCGACGATGAGGTGCCTACTGATGAGGATGTACACATTCCACAAGTTCATGTGGCTGGACCTTCTATAGGACGTGTCCGCACATCTAGTCGATTGAGTAATATACCAGAAGCAGTAGAAGAAAATGAAGAAGATTCTAGTTCTTCAAGAATGAGTGAGTAGTATAGAAAATTGTGGTAGGAAACCAGTGCTCAGGTGGTAGGGCTTGGAAAACAATGCTCCATTGTATTATTCTGGGTTTTTATAAAAGTGTGAAATTGGAAATTGTTTTGGGTTTCTACCCTAAATTTTGGAACTTTGTAATTTATAATTTGTCATGCTCATGAACAAGTTTGCAAGAAGCATAATTTCAACTTGTCCATATTAAATTCTAGGGAAGTATGTATTCTAATAGGAGCAAATTCATACATTGCATAAAGATTAAATGCGATAAAGTTTCATTACAATGAAAAAGAAGTCCCAAGTTCACCTTCTTCATCGTCCAATTCTGGAGTTCTGGTCTTTTTGAAACTAAAAGCATTTCACAGTTGGGGCTGTGGGAGCAACCATTGTCCCACTACGTCTCCGCCCAACACATTCATACGTCCGCACTAGTGTCCCCGCCTCTTTGGAGGCGCCCACGCCTAGGAAGGGAACGTCTCCGCCAAATGACGTCCACACCCTAGTCCCAGAACGTCTTCACTCAAGTATGTCCGCGCCTAATCACCACTGTCCCCGCCTGCACATATACGTTCACACCCATGTGTTGTACATCTTCGCCCAGAATTGTCCTCGCCCATGCAACTACGTCTCAGTATGTCCTACCCGTCCACGCCCTCCTTGAAACGTGGATGGCCACATCAGGTACTTACAGTCAGGTTTAAGAAAAATTTGGATTTGGGGCAGAATTTCCTGCCTGAATTTCGAAATGGGGTCCGGACCGTCCATCTGTCCCATCCAGTTTGTCCGTCCATCCGGGACGTCCGATGACCCCAACCCGCCCGATGTGACAACCTAGCCCTAGGTTCACCACAACCCACTTACAGCATCACTTGGTCACCAACTGCCTAACACTGCACATGCCAAGCACACATAGTGTTAGTTCCCATTTCCAACTTATTTGCTAAGTCCCACTCACCGGGACTACTAGCACACACTTCCATCGTAACACCGGGCATGTCACTTAGTAACATGGGGTGGGACTTCCACCTTAATGTACAAGGACCTATGGTGGCACTACTCACCATGGTCTTAACCGCCCTTGAGTGTCACCCCACTCCATACTAGTTCTTTTTGCATTTGCTACTCATCCACTAGAGGTACCGGCGCTCACAACTTGGGACACATCCAAGGAGGCCTAGCAAGGATCGGGACTCCATCCAACCGATGCTACGGGACACACACAAGTGTCCCATGGTGCCTTGAAGTGGTGGTGAAGTCACCATCAACAACCATGAGTCACCGGGACTCACCAAGGCTTCAAGGAGGGCAACAAGGTTCGCACTTCAAAATTGTAGTCCATTATAGGTAGTACTTTCTTACAAGAAGGCAATTTAGCGTCATCCGGGAGCTACCTAGGTAGAGGATGGCCATACAATACACCACAAACATAATGAGTTGTAGTATTGGGACTTCGTACTTCCAAGAAGAAAAAGTGATTATAAGTTCTATTTCAAGAAGTCCCAAAAAAATGATTTAGAAGAAAAAAATAAAAGGTGAATTGTAAGTTCTATTCTAGAAGTTCTAATTTACAAGTTCTATTTTAAGAAGCTTCAAAGAAATGATTTAGAAAATAAAAATAAAAGGTGAGAGCCAAGTTCTAATTCACAAGTTCTATTTTAAGAAGCTTCAAAGAAATGATTTAGAAAATAAAAATAAAAGGTGAGAGCCAAGTTCTAATTCACAAGTTCTATTTTAAGAATCCTCAAAGAAATGATTTAGAAAATAAAAATAAAAGGTGAAAGCCAAGTTCTAATTCACAAGTTCTATTTTAAAAAACCTCAAAGAAATGATTTACCGAAGTTGGCAGGACCCTAGTTGCCCCTATTGGGGCCCCAGTTCAGACACCTAGGGTCTCCAAGTGTAGCACTTTGGGCTACATACATGCCACGAAATCTCAAATTCCATTTGCTACTATGAATCATTTCCTACATCAGTAATTAATGTCCTACAGAAAATGGGAAAATAGTGCATTTTCTTTTTGTCCTTCAAGGCAGGAAGTTTTCTTGACAACACCTACAGTGGGACGTAGTGATGCCTACTAGGACATGACAATGTCATTTTTGATGTCATGCAAAACATTATCACAACATACCCGAATGCTAAGGCTATGTATTTCTCCTTAGTGAGACTTTGTAGTTCATAGCGTGACCTTAATCATTCTGCCATCTAATAATAAATTAGAATATACCTTCACTCTTCTAGCCTCCACAACTTACAAAATTTTGTAGCTATTTCAATACAATCTATAGGCATACTTTGGAATACAAAGTATGGTTCATAAATGTACATCTCCATAGAAACTAAGTGGACCGTTGTTCTCGAAGATATATCATGTCTTCATAGTTAGATTGGGCTTGTCGAATACACTGAACGAAATGAATGGGTTCCCCTTTCTTGTCCATTTGAAATTGGCAAAGAACGCATCATTCCTGACATCAAGTTAGACAAGATGATGTCTGAGTTGATGTCTCGATGTCAATTTTGGTGTCTGTAGAAGCACACGAAGGTCAAGTTCCAACCTAAGTGCCCTTTTAAAAAGTACAACACCCGATGTCCCACGTAGGGCTGTCGCTCTGTGATGGGATATAGACAAACCCTAAGTCCACCTTCGGCCTTTCTCTTCGTCCAACACTTCTTCTAATTCTTTCTTCACTGAGATTTGGTTTTGGATAGTATAGCTCTTCCTACAACATTCCAAACTTCTAGTATACATTCACTTAGGGTAGAAGCTATAGCACAGCAAGGAGTGGAGGAATTTCAGATCCATCAAGCAAGTGCTAGCATGTTTCAGCACTTTGTGGACGGCATTGTTGTTGTTGCACTCACCTCAAGGATGGACAAAGTAGGAGCTGGAGTAAATGGCAGCCCTCGTTGTAGTAGTCGCCTAAACAAGAACAAGCAACGTATAAACGACTTAGCACATTCAACGCATGAAGTTACAAAATTGGACAGGGTAAGACATTTCTCTTGCACCATACCTTTGCAATTTCTCTTGTACCACACCTTGATAATGGCAGCCTCCTCCTCCCTCTTCTCTCTCCTCTCCCTCTTCTCCCTCCCTCCCCCCTCTTCTCCCCTTCCCTCCCTCCCCTCCTTCCCTCCCTCCTCCTCTCCCTGCCCCACAGCTCCCCGCCCCGCAGCCGCTCCACCCTGCCCCGCCCTCGCGACCCCTCTACCCTGCCCCCACAGCCGCTGCGCCCACCCCCGCGGCCACTACGCCCCGCCCCGCCCCGCTGTACTCTGCGGCCCACCTAGCTCCCGCCAATTTTAGGAATTAAAATCGCATTCATTGCATTGTGTTGGCGGCGACATTTTTCATCCATTTTTTTCATCCGTAATACACTAAGGCTTCAACTAGTGTCTTAGTGAACATCACTACAAGCTTTTGCGAGTCTCATGCATGAAATTGGAATTCTTTTGTGTGTTTGTTCATGCAAGTTTTTGGTTGAAGGAACACTTGGTGGAGGAGGAGCATGCAGAGGCGAAGCGTGGAAGCAGGCGCGGAGGAGCGAAGGACTTCCACGTCCAAGCAGGGAGCCCCGGCGCCCAAGCAAGGAACCCTTGCGCAAGGGCGCAGAGCCCCTGTGCTGCGGCGGGAGCCTCTGGCGCCATTGCGGGAAGCCCCTTGATGCCACAGCGGAGAGCCCCTCCACAGGGGGAGCTGCCCCGGGCAAGGGGAGATCCTCCACAGGGGAAGCGGCGCCGCTCGGGAGGCGCGACAACACCTAGGTGTGCAAATTTTTGTTTTTTGTTTTTGTTTGTTTTAGTTTTGATTTGGTGTGAATTTTTCACCCTAAATCTTGAATCTCCCTCCTTGCACTCCACCACCTTGGTTTTCATTTGCAGGAGTGATCCTTGTTTTGGTTTGTGAGAGTGGCATGACAAGTTCCTTCATAAAATAGTTTGGTTTCGGTGCGATTTTCTTGAGCCATGAATCAACTTGGATTCAAATTCAACAAGTTTGTGAGTCCAACCGTCCATTCATGTCTCACCTACTACAATGGAGGATCTACATTGCTTGTAGGCACCAGTTGTTAAACTTTGAAGGGTAGTTGATGTTATTTCCATTATGTAAAGTGAAGTATTCATTTGCTTCCTCAAATCTTTTGGTGTCAAGGAGGACTTTCACATGCTCCTGTGGATGTCAAAATGGACATCAATGTGTCTAGTTGGCCAAATTTTTGTTTTATTTTGATTTTGTGCATGCAGGTGGCTGATAATCCATGGTGGCATGCTAGTGTTCTTCCAAACACCCATGTGTCAAAACTGATGTCACAAAGAGCTCCACGCGTCATCATGTCCAATCTCTTGTGTCCTATTCGCAGATGAGACTACTGTCGCAACCCGACTTTTTTATTTTTCTCTCTATCGTGTTTTGAAACACGGAATCCGGAAAAAAAATATACCCGGATTGGTATAGGAAGAAGGAAAAGACTAAAAGTTAGGATAATTAGGAAAAAAAACAATGATCAAACCGAAAAATGAAATAGAACGGATATCGAAAACGAATCCGGTCTAGATCCAAAGCCAGAGGATCGGATCCGGGACCTATGCCCTGAAAATTGGAAAAAAGTAATGATTAGGTTTTCTAGTGTACAAAAGGACTCCTTTAGGGTTTAGACTATCCATTTGCACCTGAGAGCTCTCGCTTATCTGCCACGCTCTCAGCTATGTTGGAGCCACTTCTGTGTGAGTGTGTTTGTTTCCTTTACGTTGATCAGAGATTAGAAGAAGAGTTAGTTGTGTGTATCTGAGTGCGACCGGTTGAGATCAAGTGAGTGCTGTGAGAGTCTGTGTGAGGATTGGCACAGGTGGTGACTCGCTTAAGACCAAGGAGAGATCGTAAGGAAACGGGACGTGCGGCTAGGAGAGAAGTAAGGTAGTCATTCAATGAGGAGACGGATGCCGCAACTAAAGTGTTCTAGGGACAAGCGAGCGCATCAAAGGTAGAAGTTAAAGTTAGAAAGGTAAGGCCTTTAGAGCCTAGTAGCAATTGAGAGAGAGCGGAGTTGATGGAGGATCTCTCCACCATGGGGTGCGTAGGGTTTTACAGGAAACCATAGGGCTTCCGGAATGAAGCCATAATTAGGGAGTTCATAGAAGGAGCTCCTAACCAATATGACAACTCCCTCCGGCCAGTTCCGCCCATGTGGACACGGGAAATCTAGAAAGGAGTATATGAGTTTGAAGAAGGTGGCACGACGCAGGCCAGCCAGAAAGGAGATTTTGTGAGGGGGAAGTTCAAAGGCGCAGCCAACCCTAAAGACGGATTTGCCATTGAAGACTGTGTCAGCGCACGACATCGCCGAATGCTGGAATTCTTGGTGCCGATCCTGCATCTGAGAAAACCCACACAGGTTACTTCCACAATCGCGAATGCCATCTTCAGAGCCTTGAGCGGTGAGAAGAAGATGGACTGGGCGAGCTACTTACAAGGGCTGGTGAACGCCCTAGTAGCCAATGTGGAAAAGAGTAGGGCTACTCCGGTATGCCCCTACCTTTTCCACTTATACAAGAGCCAAAACCTCCTGACCACGAAGGAGAACAAGGAGTGGAAAGTCCAGATGGCTCTCCGGAAGTTTGGAGGATCGGATGAGGAGGGATCCGAGACCGAACCGAATAGCCCAGAGCTAGAGGACAAGGGTGAAAACCCGAGGAAGAGGGCCCTAGAGGAGGAAGAGGAAGTCTCCCTCACTAGGAGAAGGATCAAGCGGATGCCTAACCTAAGAGGATCCCCTTCCGTACTCCGCAGGGACAAGGAGCCGGAACCGGTGGTTAGAACGGAACTGGCTGTTCCAAGAAAGGAGGAGCCAGTGGAGGTGATCAAGCCGAAAACTGCTCCAATTGACATACCTAACGGGTCCTTTCAATGATCTAATCCGGATTCTCAGTGCGGTGAGAGCGGATTGGAAGGTAAGGACCACTACGCTCCGCGAATTGGCGGACTTGGTGGGTAGTATAGTGAATAGTGCGTTGCCGGAAGCGGTGGCAAACTGCATCAACAACCCGGATGTAATCCGAGAGTTAGAAGATCGGGTGTTGAGGCAGAACATCAACCTACGGGAGACGGACGAGTCGGCGATCCGATTGCAAGGGGAGATTCAAGTCTTTCGGAAGGACCTGGAGACTAGCCGCGAGCAAGTGAGGATTGCCATGTCTTTGTAGAAAGAGACTAGGGCAGCAATAGAGCGGATGACCTTAGTGATGGAGGCATCCAGTGATGTGATGGCGAAGGCCAGATTGTTTGATGAGGGAGTGTATAAAGACCAGAAGCTTTCCGAGACCCGGATTGTCGCGATCCAAGTGACACCTAACAGCTCCCAGCAGCTCACTAGGTTCACTCCAACCCACTAACAGCGTCACTTGGTCACCAACTGCCTAACACTGCACATGCCAAGCACTCACAATGTCAGTCCCCATTTTCAACTCAATTTGCCGAGTCCCAGTCACCGGGACTACTAGCACACACTCCCATCGTGACACCGGGCATGTCACTTAGTAACATGGGGCGGAACTTTCACCTTAATGTGCAAGGACCCATGGTGGCACTACTCACCATGGTCCTAACCGCCCTTGAGTGTCACCCCACTCCATGCTAGCCCTTTTTGCATTTGCTACTCATCCACCAGAAGTAACCGGCATTCACAACTTGGGACACATCCAAGGAGGCCTAGCAAGGAGCGGGACTCCATCCAACCGATGCCACGGGACACACACAAGTGTCCCATGGTGCCTTAAAGTGGTGGTGAAGTCACCACCACCAACCATGAGTCACCGGGACTCACTAAGGCTTCAAGAGGGAGTGAGGAGGGAGACCAACCCCTCCTATAGTACTCTCTGTGGTATTCGGAAGACCCCCCCGTCCTAGGTCGAAGGAAGTCCTTGGATAACCTTGGGTTGTGGAAGACCACCCACTTCCAACCCAAATCGCCAAGTTACGTCACCGTTTGGACTCCCAAACTTCCAACCAGCTTAACTTTGTGCTCCGAGATCCAAATACAACATGCGAGCCCATTTTAGACATCTACGCGACGAGTAGATGCTGATGGACTGCTCACTCGTCTAATTTGGATAATTATTCGCAAAGTTATGGCCCTCTAAAGATTCGGATGCACCGGGGGAGGCGTCACGCCTTCACCACGGCTCTTCTTTTGGCCATAACTTTTGACTCATGTCTTAGAACCTCGTAATTCTTGTCATTCTAGGTTCCTTGTGTTCATATCTTTCTAATGATATGCCACATGCCATACTTTGTTGTGGGATTCATTGAGAACCCCTCACACCTAGCCCTCAAGTGTCCCGGTGCCACCGGGACCCAGTCAACTTTGAGCGACCATAACTTTTCGCTCACTACTCCAAATTGCACGCTCTTTGCGCCATTAGAAGCGTATTGTCAAGGGCTTCTCAAGAATGTATGATACTCTCATGTACATTTCAAAACCAAGGCGCTATTGCGCCCTGTTTGATCGGGAGTCTCTTCATTCTCCCTACCTAGTCTATTGCAAGGCTTGGGAAGTCACCCCCAAGGTCCCCCCCTTGTACACTAAGGTTTATTTGGGCACCCCAAGTAGATAGGGGCGTGACACGGATTATCCGCATCCTCGCTGACTTTGCTGGGGAGATAAAGGATATGATGAAGGAATTCCGGAAGGATGCTAGGGGGATAGAAGAGAGCATCCGGTAGTTCCAAAGTGATCCGATCTCTCTGTCCGGAATTTTGATCCCGGATGAATTCGATGACCTAGAGATCTTGGAGGGGAAGTTTGAGATCCTAATCTCAAAGGAGAAGGTAAGAGGAATAGCTTCCGCGTCAGGAGCTCCAAGGCCAATGACAGGGACAACTTTCCCTGTGGAACTGGAACGCGTTCCGGAAGGGGGAGACAGGAGTAAAAACTTGAGCGAACTATCACCAATGGCTACTCCAGACGGTGGTGGACCCCCATAGGATGAGTAGGTAGTTAGGAATTTAGAAGTAGGAAATTTTGTTAGACCGGACCTTATCTCGGAAAAATAGGAAAAGTTTAGATCCGAAAATCTTGGCCGGATTAGTGCCGGATTTCCGGGGACACTTTATATAAACTTTGTATATAATTCAAGTCTCAAGACTGAGACGAGGAGAGAGTCCTTTTTCTTGCATATGTTGTCTCTTCTTGTATTTTCTATTGTTTTCCTTGTCTTCCCAAAGAGTGGCCGGGTGAGGAGATGAGAGATTGAGTGTAGACGAGCGAATTGTAAGAGGAATTTCTCCCCTTGGTGTGTTTTTCTTGTGATTACATGTGCATGTGAATGGGTTGTAAGTGTTGGGAGTGAGTCATTGCACCTCAATAGATTTAAAGTTCATTATTCCGGGTGAGATAGCTAGTGTTAGGCTAGGCTATTAGGGAGGGGATTCTTAATTGTGCTAGAGCTACCAGATGGGATATCTGGGTTAGCATCCGATTGCTTGAGAGGTCTCGCCATCTAAAATAGTAAACGGAAGAACCCTAGGTTGCACTGGTACGGGCGAACACACTTGTAGCCACCTTAGTTTTGTACAGATCCGAGGAGGCATTAAGGTCGTTGTAGTTGGAGAGAATCATACAGAGGATTCTTGTGTGACCTGCAAACCAGATTCACTTTTGGTCTGTTGTAAAAGATTAAACCGGATCTTGTTAGAATAGGGAATTAGATTAGTCGAGTGAGTCTTCCGTCACTATAAGTTCTAGAAGGAGTGGTGGGCCTACCTCTCTAAAACCAAGTGGCGGATCCCTTTGAAGTACTAACAAAGATTAAGCAAAACAGGAACGGAAACTGAGGAAGAAGAGATCCTCGGGTGTAGTAGTGATATCCAGATGGATTTGTTAAGTTCCGGCAGGATTTGAGTTTATTGGATGACCAAATCTTGGTTCGAATCGAATAGAAGTATAGTCCGAATCAATGATCATTGGTCGAATGAGTTGTCCGATTTGGGGGGAAAGGAGAACTAGAGAGAAAGAAGAGCATTTGTATTGATATTTACCCCCAAGCTACCTAGTAACACAAAATACTTTACAGAGTCTCTTTAGTTCGATCTTTAGAGTCACTTTGTTATGCTTTAAAGTGGTTTTTATGAGCATAATAGGGAATTTTATTTACCCTCACTACAACAAAAACAGTGTTTTATGACTGCAAAATATAACTGCAGTGAGTCGTAAAATCAAAAAATATGACTCACACAGAAATCACTATAGATGACTCAGAATATGACTGACTCCAGTCGTTCAGAAGCAGTCGCTTCAGACATCAATCATACTGGCAGTCATCTGGGTTGAGGGATATAAATACCCATTTTTAGTCATAGTATGCCAACTAGGCGTATACTTTTACTATCCTAGGGGTTTTTTGACTTTTTTTTGGGTTGCCCGGGCAAATAAAAAAATCCTACGTGGAATACGACTGTGTCGAGTCATATTTTTTGATGACGTGGAATATGATTGTGGTGAGTCATATTTTTTGATGACATGGAATATGACTGTGGTTAGTCTTATTTTGCAGTAATATGGAATATGACTGCGGTGAGTCATATTCCATATTACTACAAAATATGACTGCAATGAGTCATATTTTGTAGTAACATGGAATATGCCTGCAGTGAGTCATATTTTGCAATGACGTGAAATATGTTTGCGGTGAGTCATATTTTGCAGTGATGTGAAATATGACTGCGGTGAGTCATTTTTTGCAATGATATGGAATATGACTGCGATTAGTCATATTTTGTAGTAACATGGAATATGACTACAATGAGTCATATTTTTTAGTTACATGGAATATAATTAGGGTGAGTCATATTTTGCAGTAATGTGGAATATGACTGTGGTGAGTCATATTCTTGTTAATGTGAAAAATGAATCTCATGAGTCATATTTTTGAATGATGTAGAATACGACTTTCGTTAGTCATATTACTAACTACAATCACATTTTTAATGCATTTTAAATGGACATGATATATAACTATCATACATCAAGATGATTTGACAATTGAATAAAAAGCCTCATGCAATTAAAAATGAATACATAATATATGATTTTAGAGATGTATGAGAGATAATTATATTAAAGAAGGAGAATGCAAGAACAAATACAACTATCTTCATTGACATTTATTAGTCACTAATACAAAATATATATATCACAATGAATCATTCACACAATTCAATAAGGCCTACAATCCTTACAATAATGTGAAGATGGCTTCATTGGGTTGTAAGTAGCCTCCAATGTCTTTGTTTCAACTTTTGGTGCCTACATATACAATTAAAAAAATGAGAGGTTAATTTTTAGTGATTGAACAATAAAACTCAACCTTCAAAGGCTTATAACAACACAAAATATATAGCTCAAGTTTAGGATAGGAAGAATAAGATTGATGATGAAGGAAACAAGAGAAAAAAGATAAGTATTAAGAAATAAGAAGAAGTAAAAGTTAAGATGCAACAAAAAATAAGAAGCAACAACTAAGCAACAACTAAGACACAACAAGAAATAAGAAGGAATAACTAAGACACAACAAGAAACAAGAAATAACAACTAAGACACAATAAGAAACAAGAAACAACAACTAAAACGCAAGAAGAAACACAAAACAAGAAACAACAACTAAGACACAACATGAAGTAACAATTAAGACACAAGAGGAAATAAGAAGTAACAACTAAGACACAAGAAGAAACAAAAAGCACCAACTAAGACATAACAAGAAACAACAAGAAATGAGAGTGTAGATGCAACAAGAAGAAATAAGAAGCAAGAACTACAAAACAAGAACTAAAAAGAAAAAAGAGTTCAAATGCAAGAGAAAAAAAAAAGAATTTAGATGCAACAATAAGAAGAAAGAAACATGAAGTAAAGAGCAACAAGAAACAAGAGTTGAGATGCAACAAAAACAACAACAAATGAGAGCTAAGAGACAATAAAAGGTAAGGAAGAAGAACCACAAGAAGTGACGGCTAGGGTTTCAAAACCCTAAAAAGTGGCGGCTAGGGTTCTAAAATCCTAAAAAATTAATGGCTAGAGTCTCAAAACACTAAAAAAAGTGGTGACTAGGATTCAAAATCCGAAAAAGTAGGTGACTAGGATTTCAAAGTTTTAAATGATGGCTTATTTATATTTTTTTTAGAATTGCCCGTATTTTTCTTGAATTGCCCAAAACAAAAAAAAATTCACTACTATGAAAATATAATTGATAATATGACTCAACGTTCCCAAACATGTTCCCTACGTTCCCTATGAAGTACTTTGGTATTCCTAATGGCCGTATAGTATACACTTGCGAAATACAAGGCGTAAAAATGACTGGTAGTCATATTTTGCAATCATATTTCTCCCCAAAGTGTTGGCCTTCCAGAATATGACTGCAAGCAGTTGCTAGTCATCCTCAGATATAATTCTGCAGTCATAAAACACTGCCATTGTTGTAGTGCCTGTGCTGCGACAACTACCATAGGGCCTCCCTTATGGCGTAATAATGTTTTCCTAGACATGCACGTGTCCAATGTGATGTCTTGAAATGCATCATGTGTTACGTTCTAGGTTTTGGAGTGTCCCGTATGTAGAGGAGACGGACATTGGGCCTCCGTTAAGACGTCCTAATGTTTTCTCGGACGTCTAAGTGCTGAAATTGATGTCCCGGAATGCACACCATCACTGCATTTCAATTGGCCGTTTTGTTGTTGTAATTTTATGTTGTGTTTGTCTTTCCTTCTGTTATAGGTTTTAGGTGAGGCTTTTTATTCTTGGCCGCTAGTGGAGATGGCTCCCGTTGCTCGGAAGAAGCTACCCGTGAAATGGGTAGCACAAGGTCGGCATCATCCCGACAATGACAACGACAACTCTACCGTGAAGGAGGTTCACGGTAGAGGTCAGCCATTCACGGAGCAACGATCTAAACAAAGGAATGATACATGGCACGTGACTAGTCGTACGAAAAACAAAGAGAAGGCTATAGCAAGTACCCTGCCACCCAAGAGGCATCGCATGGGAGTGCTACAGCATAGGAGGAACGAAGAAGAGTTGTCCATGATTGAATACAACTCTAACGTAATATTCATTAAAATGAGAGTATTCCACCGAAATGAGAGTTACAGAAGTCTAATTTCATTTGAAAACGGAGAAGAGAATTCCTCAAACAATATTCAAATCATACAAGAATTAAAATCAGATGAACACAAGTAGGAATCAAATATCAGAACCACAAGGTAAACGTTCATATTGACCTTTCACTTGTACACCATGAGTTGTTCCATACATCTTCAACTATGCTTGGCTAGGTCCAGTGACACTATATTACAGGCAACGAACTATAAAGGCCAGTAATGTAGTTCATTACATTATTCTGCGTACACTGTAAAAGCTACGAGTGTAATTTACTCGAGCTCTGAGTTCTTTTGTAATATGCACATTGAGTTTTCATGAAGCATGAATGTATGACTCTACATTATGAACAAGTACTATACGTGTCATTTACTCTTGAGCTCCACGATTGCCTTCGTCATCTTCGGCCTGTGGTTGTACTTGCTTGTAATTCATGAGCTTGGAAAGCCCTCCTACTTCCTTGAACATCTGAAGAAGGACCCATGTCCTCACCATATAGTTTCCGCTGTGTTGCTCTATCGCAAGGTGAGGACGACATCGGTGTAGCAAAAACATCGCTAGACTTTATGGGCGATGGAGAACATGATTTTGGACGATGTGGAGCTGAACCCGGGGGACTATCCACCACCCCATCATCAACGGGCTTTAGGGAGAAGTCCATTGTCGAATTTGCAGTGGCAGCCGAACACATGAAGTTTCCTGTACTCAGAATTAGATTTTGCCTGTAGTTGGAGAAAGAGTCAGCTGATGCAGTGCACGGAAGACTGGTGTGCCGAACTAGAGAGGACGACGTTCCCAAATTCTAAGAAAACAAAGAGATTAGAACAATTCAATCAAAAACTGTAACTGTCATTACATTTACAAGTAAACTCCAATAGCAAATATGCAGTCTAGGAAGTCCTGGCCATCGAATGAGGTCGACCCGACCTAAATTGGAGGAAGAAGAAAATACAGAAAGGTATTCATAAAAAAATTATATTACAGAAATTACGTATATCTCTAATCATACATGCGAATGCACGAGCCATTAAGGTCGAAGCGAGCTGAAGTTCACTAGGAACTCAGAGAACAATCTACATGCCATTCAACACGACTCGACCTGAACTAAAGCAATAAATAAACTACCCTCTCGTAACGCCGATTAGACGATGACACAGTCACTGCATCCACGTGGTTCATGAACAGCAATGAAATGCAATGCACTATCGGTACGCTGAAGACACTCTGACTGCATCCATAAGACTATTGTACATGCCACGATTTCTCTCGTCATACAACATCTTCCGCCCAATTTTCCCTGCACTACTCTTGCGAAATGATTTCAACCCTTCATCTCGAGCTATGTGAAGTCGCCTGAGCCAAGGCAAAAGGACCATGTCCAAATATGAGTCCCTAGGGCCGTTACCCTTGGGAGACCAACTGATGGGGAGAACGACGTTCTCCGACTTGTTCATGAAGTGCTTCATAGGACTATCGTCAACTATGACAGTATTCTCTCGAAGAAATTGCCCATTGAAATTATTAAACAAGGTGTTCATGTCCTTCACGAACAGGTCCTTGGTGGTGCCTAGCTCCCTGAATGTGACTATCCGGCCTTGTTCCTCACACTTGAGCGTCGTGCAAGACTCCTACCCAAGTATAATGCGAGGCTTATCCAGACCGACAAAAAGATAATCGACGATTTTTTGAACGGTAAACTTCTTCATGGAGCTCCAAATAGAAACGTGTGCTATCAATCCTAGCTCACGAAGGAAATGAGTGCAATTTGGGCGGACAAAGACCGCCTTAGGTCCCACAATCGCACGAATCGTGGCGGAGTGTGGTTGGTCTGCATTCCCGACGTGCACAGCCCACCCCTTGTACTTGACGTCTTCACAGACACACAAGACTCCATTCAAGTCCAAGACAACATTCAGCCACTTCTCGGCGACGGTCATCCTAGACGTCAATGGAATCTCAATATCCTTCGACGTATCTCCACGTTCAGATGGGGGAACCGATCCTTGCTATCAAACGGACAAATGTGCAGCCAGTTACTAAGCTGCACTGACACATTTCGAAACTCAAGGAAAAAGGCAAAATCCAATTGTCGCAGACTATATATGAACACAGAGGTACCTATTAGCGCAGAGATCAAGGACCATGGGCACAAGGTTACCTTTTCCGGCAAAGACAACGTCGGTCCAACAGGGTCTGGCATTTCAATCTCCAGAAGCTGAGCGTCGGGAATAGAGATGTCATCATCTAAGTGCATGGACTCAGATTCTAGTGCACCTCCACTTGTAGCTTCTATAATGCCACAACCAAATGTTGGATATTGTACATGCTGTACAGGAGCAATAGATTTCGGAAGATCATTCGGTCCAGTTGAGATAGCCATTAGAGGAGGTTCTGCAATTCAGGAAGGGCCAGACAAATAAGACTTAAAATTTTTACAGAAAAATCCGTATAATTGATTAATAAAATTCAGTACAAAAAAGCCATCATCTTACATGAAGATATGGATTTGTCAAAAAATTGTTTTCTATCAAAAAGTATTGTCTCCCACACTAAGGGTCTCTATCTAAGTACAACCTATGACACAAATCAGCTCGAGTCGAGCTAATTCTATACAAATGACATCGACTGATTGTGTGGTCAACCTGATGGTGCATCCTGGCCATCCAATGCATGACTCCGACCATCATCAATGGCGATGGCAGGATCCGCGGGCATCTTCGGGTTAGACTCCAAGGTCTCTGAGGACCTGCCACCATCAAGTGGAACTCGAGCCATGTCCTCGTCATCAGGTGGAGGTGCAGGGGTGGAGGGGCACTCCTCAGTAGGAAGAGGAGCTGGAGGATCTGCGGAACCTGCAAGAGGAGTGAGAGAGACAAAAGGCACCCCAGTCAATCGTGGAGTGGAGGGTAAGCTTGAGGATCCACTCATCGTTGGTCTTACTGGCGCACCCTGTAGCAAAAGCACTTGGTCAACTTGAGACGGCTGTACGGATGCTAGAGGCATGGCCCCACCAAGACTATTGATAATGGCCTCCAGTTTGGAGTCGTTCTTTTGTGACATTGCCACCATAAACTGTCGCAACTCCGCCATCTCCCTGGCCTGCCTATCAAACATCATTTGATCCAGTTCCCGCCTCCTCTTCAACTCTGCAATTTCTGCATCATAGTCGTCGTCGGCTTGCGATCTTCCCCTCTTCCGCTTCTCCTTGGAGGCTGGAGACGGCATGGCAGAGGTGTCAGGTGGTTGACTCGACGACACTGATGATCCCCAGATGCTTTGAGAGCGGATCACTGGAGGGGTGCTCCGATCCATGGGAACATCATCGTCGTAGTCGTCATCACCGGCTGCCCCATCGCTGTCGGAGGACTCACACAATATGATTGCAGATGACCTCCGACCGGACGGCGTGCTTGCCTCTCCAGTTGCCTTCCCCTTGCGCTTTGATGACGAAGGCGTGCTTGACCCCGATGATCGGCACGGGAATTTGCCCTCATCGACAAAGTATCCCTTTGGAAGAAAATCGTTCTTATCCAGTTTCTTCGTAGTGGTCGCAATTTCAGTCCACTGGTCAGACTCCTCCGAGTCCCCCACAACAAACACATTAACCCCACTCATCTACAAAGTCACACACAACATCACATACTATCAGATTACGATAGTATGAAAATTCCCTAACGAGGATACAATGGTATTTTATATAACGTCAGCAGTAGGTTGGGTCAGGTCGACCCGACCTGAAGTTCACTCTCGGGCTCGACCTTAACCATAGCCAAAACATTACATTGTAGAATTCATTATGTTCAGGCTTCCCATCGCAGCACACGTGAACTTCGACCCAGCAAAGAATGACATTACGCTTGCTCCAGGAGCGCAGAATTTCCTCACAAGATTGAGGAAGAACTCCATCCGTAGCTCAATATTATTAATTCTGAACTCTAACTTGTTGTAAGTGTCGGGCCTCGTGAATGTTTTAGTATTGGGAGCATCATAGGAAGACCTCATTTTCACCGTCCTAGCATTGCTTGGGCTTTGTAGGATGGTCAGGTAAATTGGTTCCACCGCCTTCTTGCTTCGTGCAGACAAGTCACCGATACACTCATTGGATGAGGGCATGTAGTTAGAGAAACTCATGGAGTACTCCTTCAATGCGGGATTGCTGTCTATGAAGTGAAGTGCTTGCGTTTGCTCGGTGAGGTCGGAACAAATGAGCACCTACACCGAAATGTCCTCGAGAAGGGGCAGACCCTTTTCTTGGAAAGACTCGACAACTGCAGCGAAGTATGGATCGGCTGGCGTACACTTAGACTTTGACACCACATTCGGGGTGTAACGCAGGTCCCACACTCCAAGCTTGATGTCCTTGATGTTCTCTGCAGTGAGCACGCCTCTAGGCCAATCCTGGTGCGTCTTATACATAACGTCATATGGACGATAGTATGCAGTGGATTTTGGGGGTACAAAATTGTTTCTCTGCTGCAGGAAGACCTGGAAGAACTCAACCGCGTACATTGACATCTCCTCAGCGCTCTTCCCCTTTGCTCTTGACTGCTTCGCCTCCATCTAGTATTCGTTCCCTAGCTGCTCTAGCAGCACATTTATGGTGGCACTCGTGAAGTTCCAACTTCGTTTGAACTCCCTCCACCTCTCGTGGTTCAACTCGTTCAAGGAGGACATGAGCCCGAGGCTTGCGTCCAAGGCGTGAAGCTCCATCTTCACCTTGTGCTTGCGCTTCCTTCTCTCCACCCACTCCCTAGCAGTGTAGCAGCTCTCCTGTACAACAAAGAGAAGCTTGATTGTGACCTTTGGGTAGTCCTTGTTCTTGCTCCCTGGATTCTAATGCAAAATATGTTCGGCCAGCTTCGACAAGTCATTGAAGGAAAGGTTTCCGAGCACTTTGAAGAACTCATGCATCAGATTCCCTTGCTCGGGCTTCCAAGTCGCCTTCTTGTTGTACTTCAGTCTAGTATTGGGATCTATCAACTCCCCATGCGCAGCACTAGAGATGACCTCGCTCCACAGGTTGTACACGTCGTCCGGAGATGTGATTATCTTCAGCTCGTTTCGGATCTCGAGCTTCTCCTTGGCGTCCTTGCCTTTTGCAACCTTCTGGGCCTTTAGTACATCTAGCAAAGCAAACCGCTTGTACATTGCCGATGAGAATTCCTGCAACACAATTTTATATGTCACGGTCAATTTGGAGCTCTCTATTCAGCTCGGACCGACCTAAACTACACATTTCATTTTGAACGTTAAATTTACCATTGTCATTCTGCTTACTTCGAACTCTTCATTCATTATCACGTGAAGTAAATCAATACATCACCTATGCTGGCTGGAACACTAGGTGGCAGACGACATTCTCAGATCAGGTCGACTCGACTTGAATCTCTTACCATGAATTTCTTCTTATTTGCTGTACTCTCAGCGTTTCGCCTGATGTTGGACATTGTCGCTATTGGGGCCGCTTCCCTCGGATTGCGTGGCCTCCCCATGAGTTCCCACACTTTTCTGGCTCCCAGAATGTTTGTTGACCACGAGGGTTTCTGCGCCACGAAGTGGTTGACCCTATTGTAGTACGCCAATATGTCCCGTAGTTTCTGGGCATCTGTGGACCAGACCACGTAGCAATCCCATTGACGAAAGTTCTTGACGATCTCTTCGTCAAGGTTTTGGTCCACCATCATTTTGCTGGCAGTCACATTGTGTTGCCCATTGATGATGTAGAAGTTCTTCCTTTCAAGTGCTGGCCAGTCCTCTAGCTTTAGCTTCTCGAAGCAATCCACTAGCATGACACACAATGTTTGTTTTGTGGACTTATCTAGCATTTCCCAGAGGTATGTCATCATGTCCTCCGCGAGCTTCATTTCATGGCTACGGATGTTTAAGTCCTCTGGGGCCTTAATGAGCTGCTCAATGGAAATTGTCTTCTTATCTTCTAGGCCAAAGATGTAGGCATCCAAGCAGTGCTTCCAGTAGGCCTTGTATGCCTCCGCGGACGCAATGTAATCGTGCGATTTCTTGGCGTCATAAGGGACCGGGACCTCAATTACCGCGGATACAAAACTCAGCTCCCCTAGTAAAACTGCACTAGGGTCTAGCGCTACTGTTGCCGTTGTTGAGGTTGATGCAAACTTACTTTTCCTAGGAGCTCGTGCTGGAGTAGCGGCCTGCATGGACTTTCTTGTTCCCCGACTCTGTTGGGTTCCAGGTGTACCCATTGAGCTCTGTCCCTCCACGTTACTTGGAAACTCCTGGGAGACAGTTCTGACAGTCATGTCTTTCTTCTTCAGCTCAAGTTTCGTCTTTAGAATTGTGAAGTCGTTCAGGAGTGTCTTCAGGCGAGAGTATAGGGCCTTTCCCATTGCCAACTTCCCGTCCTTTGTCTTGAAGTAATTGTGGTCAACTTTCTTCTCAAGGTCGGGAATCTCCGTTCTGTACTCAATCGGTTCCAGCGTTGACAGGAAGTGCGATATGTTGAAGGCACATCTTGAGGAGTCCAAGCGAATAGTGAAGTGGTATTGCTCGCTTTCAGGCTGTCCTGTCACAGCTGTAACACACCGAATTTTCAAGAATGGACCACTGTCGTGGGCAACGTCCTTAATCTTCTCATCAAAGGATATGTTGAAGAAATGGTCGGTGTCTTTGAACTTTGCAGCGAAGCAAATGAGGTTCTTGAAAGGAATCATGTGGAGACTCCAACTCTCAACCTTTTCGGGATTTTTGAATTCCCAGTAGTCTCCATCATTGTCAAAGTCGTCCCCTTCCTCTCCAAAGGATTCGTGCGCAGAGCGTACGTAGAAGGCCTCCAGCTTCTCGATTTGGTCATCCATTCTGCATTCATTTTTCAAACGGGATGTTGTTAGAACATGAGTTGTTGCTATGTTGATTCAGATCGACCCGACCTAAATGCCAGTACATGGAGCTTCTACATTTCATCTTCTATGTGTTTGATCTACTTGGACTCAGTTCGTTTTGCTTCATACGCTTCAGGTCGACTCGACCTGAAGTTCTAGTCGGAATATTCAAATATTTCTGCTACTCTGATGTCCACAATGTTATTGATTAATGTTATCGGATCGTCCTAGTACGTATTGTTCTCACTTTGGAACTGGCATTTCAGGTCGGTCCGACCTGAATTGCATGCGGTAGTGTTGTCATGTTTGTTGTTGGTAAATGGATGTTTATTAGAAATGTATCTTTTGGTCAAATTGGTAATTATACTAGGTGTCTAATATAGTCATATAAATATGTATGTTGGTGAAGGGAATACGTATTTGCTGTGCCAGATTGTAGAGGGTCTTCCTTGCAGTTCAGGTCGGACCAACCTGATCTGCATTTAATTTTGACGATCATGTTATTTCTCTTCTGGGATGTTAGTGACAATGTCTGCTACTCAGTTTCTTCCCTTGTACTGACAATGCTATTAGGTTTACATTTCAGGTCGGACCGACCTGAAATGCATGTTCATCTCATGTCAACATTGTCCATGAAATAGCACGGACAAATGGAGAGATTTGGGAGAGGATATGATTTATGGGGCTCTGCAATTCAGGTCGCATTGACCTGAATTGTAGTGTGGGTCATGTGACGTACATTACCGGTATGTTAATGAATTCATTTATTAGTCAACTTGTTTACAAATAGGTGTCTAATATCGTGATAGTAATTTATTTGTTGGTCTTACAAATTATTTGACACGTCAAATTGCAGAGGATCTTCTTTGCAGTTCAGGTCGGACCGACCTGATCTGCATTTAATTTTGACGATCATGTTATTTCTCTTCTGGGATGTTAGTGATAATGTCTGCTACTCAGTTGCTTCCCCTCTACAGACAATGCTAGTAGGTGTACATTTCAGGTCCGACCGACCTGAAATGCATGTTCATCTCATGTCAACATTGTCCATGAAATAGCACGGACAAATGTAAAGATTTCGGAGAGGATATGATTTATGGGGCTCTGCAATTCAGGTCGATGTGACCTGAATTGTAGTGTGGGTCATGTGACGTACATTACCGACACGTTAATGAACTCATTTATTAGTCAATTTGTTTATAAATAGGTGTCTAATATGGTGATAGTAATTTATTTGTTGGTCTTACAACTTATTTGACATGTCAGATTGCATAGGGTCTTCTTTGCAGTTCAGGTCGGACCGACCTGATCTACATTGAATTTGGACGACTTTGTTATTTGTCTTCTGACATGTTAGTGCAATTCCCTTTCATTTAGTTGCCTTCTTTGTGCTAGTAGGTGTACATTTCAGGTCGGATCGACTTGAAATGCAGGTTAATCTCATCTGAAAATTTTCAAGGAACTTGCCCGGACCTAGGATATGTGTTTGAAGGGACATGCAATTCAGGTCGATGCGACCTGAATTGCAGTTTCGTTCAGGCGCCTTACATTCGTGGTACGTTTAGGAATTTAGTGTGACAAGATGATACCCGGGTAGTATTGGGCTGATCCTGGGGAATTTGTGTGGTTGTGGCTGGTCATTTCTTTCCTTGACATTCTGAATTCTGATTCGTAGACCTTAAGGAAACCCTAAACCCTAAGCAATGGACCCTAAAGAAACCCTGGACCCTAAGCACTGAACCCTAAACAAACCCTGGAACTGAAGTACTGGACCCTAAACAATGAATGTCATTTTCTGAATCCTAAACCCTAAACAAAGTCCTGTGCATTATAACTCACCTCGGGAATTAAAAAATGAGGACCTTGAAATGCAATGCAGATGGATTAATCTCCAAAACCTGCAATATTATCCACATTTTCAACAAATTCAAAAGTTGAAAAAAGCCAAAGGAATCAAAAACATCTCAAACCAGCAGACCACCTAAACCTAAAACCAAAAAGTCATTGTACAAACCTACAACATCCCAAACAAGCATGTTTCCATCTAGAAACTCCCAAACCATGAATTCTAACAGAAAACAACAAACCTCACGAGAACTAAAAAAGGAACATACGCACACGATACATCCCGCAAGTTAAATCCCATTGGACATTGCAGCTAGCTTTACAACAATCACAGAAATCACTATTCAAAGCTCAGATGGTGCAAGAGAATTGAAATTAATACATACCTGATTTTCTACAAGCAAGCGCTATGCAACTTCAGCCTCAACTTAGCTCCTACTTTCAATGTAGCTGCTTATTATGGACTCCACAATCTTGTAACTCCAGTGCTACAATTGTCAATCTGAAATGCAAAAAACAAACCAATTTTAAAAAACTTACATTGCAAACCAAATGCCAAGAAACAAACTACAAACATATTCCAAGCAACCACATTCCTTCCAACAATTACAAAGAAAGATCCAATCTGTTGGGAGCAAATACCTCCTAATACAATACACAACTCTTATCAGAAAGCAAATACCTCCAAACACAATACACAACTCTTATCCACAATAATTGAATTTCAACAAGATTCTTTGGGCACCCAACACAATGCGATTTCATCCTCAATTTTGTTTGAATTCAAGACCATTTTTCTACAAAAAACTACATCACTACAAGTACGGCAAGCTTCGAAACAAGGCGCCCTTGCAATTCAACAAAACTTCAGTAGGTGAACAATTCCAATCACCGTTGATCAATCTTCGATGATCAAAATGAATTCTTCCCTCTGAACAAGGTTGTCTTGGACGTACGTCCATCACGAAATCGCGTCCAAAATCCGGACGTCCGGACGTCCATCGTCCAGGCGTCATGGACGCGACCGGACTGTGGTCGGTCGGATCGACGTCGCAGCGGTCGGGCGGACCGCCAGTCCGTAGGTTTGGGAGCGGACGGACTGTCCGATCGAACGCCATCCACAGGTTCGGGGTAGGTTCGCGTCGTCCGGGGTAGATTCAGGAAGACAAGTTTTAGGTTTGGGCGCGGACGGCTATATGAGGGGACAGCCAAGGCATTTTTCCTCACTTCAACTCTCCTCCTTGGGAAACAACACCACATCGGATGTGCTACTGTTGCCTCACTGCGCCAGTTGCTCCTATGTGGTAGAGAGTTGGGGTCATACATCTTTGATTACACCGGAGGGGGTTTGAATCGGTCATTTACACACGGTTGAAGAGAAGAATCAAGGCATCAAGTAGCTATGGAAGAAAAGGGCGGCATTAAAGGTGAAAGCAACAAGAGATCGAAACAAAAAGGAGCTCGTCACGAGCTCCGTCTTGACATTTTAAAGGATGAGAACATTTTAGTAGAGCCTGAGTGGGAGAAGGTGGTCGATGAATATTGGACTTCCAAGTTGTGCAAGAAATATGTGAAGATGTATCACATTGGGAAGTTGTGGCCTGAAGAATTACATGCTGGTCACACTCGGGAGTTTTCTTTTAAACCCGCAAGTTGTCTCAGCCCTCATTTTGTCCATCGTTCCGTAGAGGTGTGGCGGGCTCTCTTCGGGGACTATTCGATGAGCAAGGGTAGAATTAACTACACCATAGCAAGCATGGTGTATACAGAATTGAAGTTGGCTCGCAAGGTGGATTGGAGTACGTACCCCGGGACAGTAGAAACACCGCTTGTGCTTCCTGATGGCCAGAAAGATATTCCCGATACGTTTGTTTCAAAGGGACAAGTCCTTCAAATGGTTGAAGGCAATGCTACTCTACAGCACAACACGGAAGAAAAACGTGTTTCTATTCAAAACGAAGTGCAGAACATGAAAGACAAAGGGGAAAACAAGGAGGAGCGCCCCCTTGAAAGTAGCAAAATGAATGCCACATCAGCGGATCTTACGAATCAAGCTGACATTTCACTTCAACCCGAAGTGGAAAATACAGAAGGTAATGGAGGAGGAAGTATAACGCTAGAACCGGATACCGTATGTAATACTACAAAAGCTTTAGCGTCTTCTTCGAAGGGTGCGGAACGAGTCGTGCTTGACACTCTACCGATGTTTCTGAGCCCTTTACCAATTGCATCAAGTACGAAGGGAGAATCTGGTATTTTCAAGGTGCCATCTCATCCATCAAAACAAGGATCGACATTGAAGACATTGGAGTGCAAAGAAGAGGTTCCCTCAGAAGAGATGGACAGGGCAACTGCTAGAATCACTCGTCTTCTAGACAGTGATGCCCTCATGGACATCAATACCAGGACTACAGATGAAGAAATTAATAGAAGTCCAAGTCCAGTTTGGAGTTCAATGCATGAAGTGCCACCTTCTCAAAACATGAATGATGAGAACCTACAGAAGGCTGAAATGGACTCTTGGGAACCAGGCGTTCTTAACAATGGCGAAGAGACCCCAAAGACGGAGGAGAATCCAATCTAACATTCTTGGGTCCAGAGGATCTAAAGACTTTATCGATGATGCCTCCGCTACAAGAAATAGAGCACTTACTACAATGTTCTCTTAAATGGAAGACTTTTGAAATTCAAGAAGAAGTTCATCCTTCTGCAAATGAAGAGGGTACAACAAATGAAGGAGGCACGATAGATGAAGGGCAAACCTCAACCCCGTGCAACCGAGTATGGAAGTTCGGCGAACTATTCAAGACTGCCTACTCTCTATCATGTACAGCTAAACTTGTAGCTGTTATGACACCTGCCCTCACACAAATAGCTGAAGAATTTATGAGCATGACACCAAAGATACTGGAGGGTGCCGTGGCCTTCAGAAAATTCATTGAATTTGCAGATAAGCTCCAAGAAGAGAAGGTGGAAAATCTCAAGGCTTTGTTTGAGCTTCAAACACAAAATGAGGAGCTCATGAAGGTCAATTATGACAAAGAAGATCATGATCGCCTGAAGGTCAAGTTCGACAAATTGGATAAGCATTGCTCTATGGTGTTCTGGGATAAAGACCATGAAGCCTTGAGAGATATGTGTTTTAGTCTTCAAAAAGAAGTTGAGACTTTAAAGCTCTCGAATGGGACGTTGGAGTCCCAAAACCAGAAGTTGGTTTTGCAATTGAAGACATGTGAGGACAATTTACAATGGCATCGGGAGATGTTGAAGACATTACAAAACGACAAGTCATCTGAACATTGCAGGGACGGAGCAAGCCTCTTGGAGGCAAGTCAACCAACTCAAGAAAGCGATCAACTTTCGCTTCCTCTTGACAAGGGCAAAGCTGTGGACGAGACTGTAGAAGTCGTTATGGCCATTGAGAGCCCTAAAGTTGTGCCTCCACTCTCATTAGAAGTTGCTTGCACGCAAACGGTGAATCATGAAGTCCAAGAATTAAGGCAACAATTGGACTTGGCAATTCAAGCAAAGAATGACGCAGAGTCTTCACTGTGGAGAATGGAACACGTACAAATACTATACGATATCCTTCCAATGAAGACTGGGGATCTACGGTGGGTGCTGTGGACAAGGCACCTACAACAACAATCCGGTTTATGCTCTCAACTCATGAGGGGGCTCTTGAAGTATGCAATGCAATTGGACGAATCGTTGAACAACGTGCAGTCTTCTCACCTGCATTTGAAAGAGAAGTTCGACGCAGAATTAAAGGATCCCAAAGTGTGCATTACAGTTTGGGGAAACATGGATAGAATGTACGAGCGGTTGAATCACGGGAGAACCTATGAATCAGACAACATCAATTGGGCGTTGGAAGCGGAAGAAGGATGGGTTCCTCACAACACATTGTCTACTCATATTGTTCAACATGAGAAGCAGCTTATACTTGGAAGTGATCCCAATGTTCCTTTGATGAAGGAAAAGTGTTCTCTTTGCCAATATCGTTTTGGGCGTGAAGGAGGTCTAACTTTGGGTCAATGTGGCCACTCTTTTCATATTCTTTGCATCCAAAGAGCAGCACAATATTTCGCCCGTTGCCCCAACTGTCGTACTCCTTTGAATGCAAGGTTTTATGAAATGCTAGGAATATTGCATTCTATGGCATCGGGTCATGAATTCAACCGATGGAACCTTCCACTAGACCAAGCGCCACACAAATTCCAAAATCATTTGCATTGGGGAAAACCAATGGTATGGCTACCAAACGAAGGGATGCATTCATTATACATGGATCCTCAAGACAAGGATGAGTACTTCTGGATGACGCGGGACTTAGAAGTGGAATTGCGTGCCTTCGGGATCCCGGATAACGATGCAAGAGAAATGTTTTGTCGTAGCATGGGGGGGCACTGGAGCACGCAGCACCAAAAATTCTTCCAATTTCCTGATAAGGAATGGAAGAAAGAAGGGCCAAATGACCCTTTTGTGGAAGTGGAGTCTGATCCTAGAGTCACAAAGCAGTACAAGGGGTACAATTTCGATTTGGTCAGGCGGGCCTACATCTTAGCGAAGTTGGAAGAAGCAGCTAAGGTTCGTTGCATGTTGGACTTGAACACGAAAGCAATGACAGGGCATAAGATGGAAGAGATTGCTCGGGCTTTCGATAAACGGATGGATGATATTATCACCAAGTGGAGGAAGTATCTAGGGGGCGAACCTCCAATAGCTGATAAAGGTGTACCAGCTTGGTATTACGTGCAGAGCGAAGATAAAGTCATCCAGTACCTCGAAGACTTAGTAGATGCCGCTCTAAGGACTTTAAACGCCCATGAAGTGGAGTTGTCTCCGAAGCGGAAGAATAAACGGAGAGTTGAAGAAGAGGATGACCACTCTCCAGAAACTAAAAGACTATTTGAGAGGGTTAACATGGAAGTACAAACTGGAGAAGGATCCAGTGGTGGTGAGGCGATACCTCGTCGCAAAAGCAGAAGACTCATGGCGAAGGAGGGGACATCTCGTGCTGCAGAAGAACATAGTAGTACTGAAAATTAATAGGGAAATGTTTCGTTTCCTACTCTACATCTATTATATTAGTACTAGTAGAAAATAAATAGCTTGTGGGGATTTTAATTAGTAGTTTTCTCTACCAAAAATTATTGTACTTAGGCTATCGCGTTCATCATAGCTTCTTCATAATGTACATCGAATCATAGATGTATGCCACAAAAGTATGTTTTGATTTCCTTCACTTTACATGTATATCTATATATACATATTTTGTATTCTTTCTCTTTTTTTATATATATAGTTTTTTTTTGGCATATGAATTGAAGAATATGTCTATTTTTTCATTTATTTATTTATTTCATTGTTTGAATTCAATTCAATATGTTCTATTTCAGACTCAATGTTATGCCTCATTTGCTTGCTCGGCCCTGTGGGGTCGGTCGGCCCTTTGAGGTCGGTCGGTCGGCCCCGTCTGCCCAGACCGCGCGGTCGGCGTCGTCCGCTGATTTCTCACGACCGTTGTACTCGGCCTACGGACTGTGCAACGGTCAATTCTTATTTCTGAAGCAAAGTGCGGACTGGGCAGAGTATAAGAGCAAGGTTCAGGTCATTTGCAAGCACTCCTGAGAAGCTGAACGCTAAGATTCCCAAGGGCTACAAGCTGCAAATTGAAAAATTTGTATCCGTTGCTTGGTAATGTATAGTTCAGTGGACAGGGGGGCTTTGGTTTACAAGGCTTTAACACAAATTTTTTTTCGTACATGTGATTGGGTGCAGGAATGAACGTACTATGCGTTTGAAATCGAAGGCCGATATTTGAAGTTTCAAATTGGATCCGCAAGCTATTCATTTTTTAAAATGAGTACAAATTCTCATCTTTGGTATACCATTCCATCCCCCTGCAAAGTGAAGTGTAAGGCATGTGGGCTGGAGTTCGTAAATCGGAAATGTCGCATGTTGAGCCACTTGGGATACGAAGGCAAAAATGGCAGGCGCGACTCAAGAATAAGCCTATGTCCACGATTGACATCGGATGTCAAGTCTCTTTTCCTTCGTTGTGATGGGATGTTTCCATCCAAATCAATCATTGAAAATGTAGATGGTCGGAACGCACTGATGGTTCTAGGCAATACCTCAAACGGAAGGGAGTCGCCATGTTCAACACAAGAAGACTCGTGCACAACACCGGAACAAGCAGCTCTTTCAGCTTCAAGGGTGATTCCTAGTGCCCAAACATCAAGTGACCAATGACCTACACCTTCTTCTGTAACTAGGCCTCAAAAACAAAGCCGATTAGCAGATGGATTTGAAGAAGCCGAAAGACGGAAGTTGAATATGTTGTGGGCTAATGTCTTCTATTCGGCAAACATACCATTCACGGTAGCTCAGACTGCAGCATTCAAAGAAGCCGTCATGAGAACGGCTGACTTCAAAAGGCCATATAGTCCTCCATCGTATCAAGCTCTACGAACTAAATTGCTAGACGAAGCAAAGGCAGATCTTGAGGTGAAGTTGCATAAGAGGACCGAGGATAGTATCCGAAAGTTTGGTGCAACATTGTCTATTGACGGGTGGTCCTCGGTTACGAATTAGCCATTAGTAAATGTCATGCTTGTATCTTCTGCAGGGGAGCAATTTTTGGGATCAGTGGACACAAGTGGACATGAAAAGAATGCAGAGTACTTGGCTTCTATTTTGGATGAATTCATACAGAAGGTGGGGCCTCAAAATGTGGTGCAAATAACAACAGACAATGCTCCTGTGAATCCCAGAGCGTGTGAGATTATAACCGACAAATATCCTCACATTTTTTTCCAAGGTTGTGTAGTTCATGCCTTAAATTTGTTGCTGAAAGATTGGGGAAAGGAAACATGGGTGGAGACGGTAGTAACAGACGCCCAAGCGGTTCTTAAGTTCTTTAGAAAGCGACACATACCACTTGCAATATTCCGGAGTTACGAGAAAGAGTACAGCTTGTTGATGCCGGGGGAAACAAGATTCGCCTCCAATTACATGGCGCTTCACCGATTGTTGAAGGTAAAGGGTGCTTTAAAACAGTGTGTAACAAACCCTCGTTGGCGAAAATATGCGAGGACATTGAGGAAGAAGAAGAATGGTGGCGAGGAGTCTACAAATGCAACAAAGATAATTAACGATGACCACTTTTGGAGGCGTTGCACCAATTTCGTTCAGTTGCTGGACCCCGTGGTACATAGCCTACGTGATTTAGATGCAAAGACGCCATGCACAAGCAAGGTTTTGCATATCATGAGGAAAATACGGAAGCACATGGCGGATTTGGAGAATTCGCCTTTTAAACTAAGTTCAGAACTTGCAAAGCCATTGAGGGCAGCATTCCAACAGCGATGGGAAATGGTAGAGACCGATATTCAATATGCAGGAGCTCTTCTAAATCCCTACTTGCTTCACGACAAAGAACTAGTAGACGATGATGAGGCGATTGACGCATGCAAGTGTGTCCTCATGCGAATTTGTAAGCGTGGAGAGTACGCTGACGTCGTGAAAGAATTCATGGCTTTTTGACATAAAGAACCGCTTTTTCATAATATGTTGGACCCAAGCAAGTCCAAATTATCAGCACATGCTTGGTGGGATTTTGAAGGTGTTTGTGGAAAGCTCATTGCTCCGATTGCAAGGAGAATTTTAGGGCAATCGGTCTCTTCCTCTTCATGCGAGCGAAATTGGAGTAGCTATTCCTTTGTTCATAATAAGGCTCGAAACAAGTTGAAAACAAAGAGAGCCATGGATTTGGTGTATGTGTATACCAATTCCAGAGTCCTCGCTGCTTCAAAGGAGAACGATGAGAAGATGTGGTACCGCGAGAATGCGGAGTCAGAGGAATCCGAGGGGCTTATGGAGGATGACGAAAGTAGTGATCATGATGTCGAGGAAGAACACCTTCCACGGCGTGGAAATGAGGAGGTCAATGACGACAGAGGGGAATCGGAATTGGAACCAGAAACAAGTGATGACAACCTCAAATCCGATGAAGAAGAGGATCTGAACGAGGACACGTACACTTTTCGTGGTAGACCGTCACAAAGACGAAATGAGTATGATGATGACATGATTGACTATTTTCTATCTCACCTTGCATGTTGATTTGTTTGTTGGCCAGAAATTCTGCATTTTAGATCTACATGACTCAAGATTTATTAATAAGGTATTTATAACTATTTTACAGCTTATCTAATTTCTTGGCAATTTTAATATTTGGGATTTTTAGGACTATTTAGTACCCGAATAAACAAATTTGAATCTGAGATTTGAAGAAGATGATTTTGTAGCAAACTTAAAGGAATCCTAAAAATATTGAATTTTATGTGGTGTACAAGTTCACTAAATGAACTTTTTTATTAATGACTTTTGAAACGCGTAATGTTCTTTGAATGGTTCTTTTTATAAATGACCATCTTCAGAAAATTGTTACAAATGGGATTTTTATAATATTTGTATAGTTTTTCCCTTTTTTTTTAATTACACGTTAGAGCATATATTTTCTTGAAATTGGAACTATTCTAGAACTTTCTCCTACTTATAGAATTTTTTGGTGGTTTTTTTTTTGGTAATTGCCTTCATCTTGAAAGTGAATACATTGGACATTACTTGGACATATTTCTTCAATGTTTTTTGAATATTTTTCTTTTAAATTTTGAAAGTATTCTACAAAAAAATCATGAGTATAAGAGTATTGGACGAAGCACAACAAAATTATCAAATGTTTCTTGCAGTCACTTAGATCCATTAGAAATTAGAAAAAATTTAGAATTTTCATTGTATTTTATTTACATTTCAATGTCAAAAGGCTCCCAATTCTATATTTGGAATGATGAACTAAGTGACTAGGAAGATGTTTCATCTAAATCAAGATGTTTTATCCAAAATGATTCTGGAGAGTGCAAACCTTTAATGACCAATTTGATGAAATGGAGGTAACCAATAAACCAATATGTACACAAAGAATAGAAGCAAAAATATACAAGATTTAGAATATTATTCTTTTGTTAAATTACTAACAACAACTTCAAGGGGCTCTAACTCTAATCCCTCAAGTTGACTTCACATAAATACCTAAATATGACCTATAAACAGAAACCGAATTATTTAATGCATTATTGCATTGAGATTTGTAACTTTAAAGGACAGTTTGTTTAATTGTTTAGATGCAATTTTATGAAATGGAATTAGAGTTGGAGATGGAATAAGGTCATTTTATATTTAACTATAGTGAAAAGTGATTGAATGAGTATTTTACCATAGTTTGTAACTTTGTATAATCATACTTTCTTAGTTTTTGTTGGATTTTATTTGCAATTGAAGGGTGATTTTAAGAAATACTCATATTATTTTAGAGTCATGTATTGAGTGCTTGCAAGTTGCAATGTCTTTTTTTATAACTTTTCATACTTGATTTTTTTTTAGTTTACTAAAGTTTTGACTACTGAAAGCAATACTTTTAATCTTTTAGAAACAAGCTTTTACAAGTTCTGAAGTTTACAATTTAGATTTTAAGTATTTCATTATTTTATGATTATATGCATTAGAAAATGACTACAAACTTCACTTTTCTTCAATTACATATTTTTAAAATTTACCATGAAAAAATGAAAATTTAGTCTCTCTCCCTCTATATATATTTATAGTTTGTACTCAAAGTACTTATAAGATGTAAGAATGAATCAATTGCAAACATATTTGATGAAGAGAAATATTGAAATTCTAAAAGTGAGTAGTCATCATAATTACGGGTAGGATTCATGGTTTTTAGGGTATAGGGTATAGGGTTTAGGGTTTAGGGTTTAGGGCATGGAGTTATTTTTCAAGTTTCACATTAAAGGGGCAAATTTCCCGCCGTCAGTTTTCAAAGTTTTTATGTCCTTACCTGAAATTCATGACGAACTAATGGTCTAACAGGCTGCCAGCTCACTCCTTTGGATTCTCTACTCACAAATAACTAATTTGGAGAATCCACAGGTCGTGGGCTGCCTGGCCGTTCGCTCGGCGGACACTGCGCCGACCAAGCGGTCGGCGAAAGCAGCGACCCGTCTACTGAGCGGACGGGCCGACGGTCTATCGGTCGGGACGACGGCCGATCGGTCGGGGCAGACGAAGTCCGTCCGTCCGCCCATCCACCTGTCCGCTCGGTGGACGGCCCGACGGCCAAGCGGTCGGTGCGGCCGTCCGACTTGGCCATCCGTACGTCTCTGTCGACCGTGGGATGGGAGATGCGGATTCACGTTGTCCGTCCGATCTTGCCATCCGACCCGGAAGCCGACAACGACGTCTGCCTCGTCGGTCGGTATAAAAAGCGGAGCGGACGGCTCATTCCGCACAATTGTTTCCCTTGCGAAGTGGGTGATCCAGCAGCTATTGGTCTCTATGCGCCTCTTCCGCCTTGGTGTGTGAACAATTGTGAATGAATGAGTGGTATTCACTAATTATTATAATCTGAAACCACTACACATTAATCATTCTAACATTGAGGTCATTTATAGAGAAGGGTCACTACTAGAAAATTTTGTATTTCTGTTGTTTTGGTCGCGTTGATCCGGTCAAAATCTGACAGAAATCTGTTGAAACCAACAGATTTCTGTCAGATTTTGACCGGATCAACGCGACCAAAACAACAGAAATACAAAATTTTCTAGTAGTGGGTACTATGCCTCGCAAAGGAATTCCGGTTCTTTCCGGTTCTTCGAAGAAAAGTTCGAAGGGGAAACCACAAGAACTAGATTGGGATGTTTACTTCGATGAATTCAATGTGGCAAAGGAGGGGTGGGAGTACGAGTCCGACAAAGTGTGGACTTGTACAATATGCAAGAAATATGTGACCATGTCACACATAGCCAAACTGTGGCCAGCAAATGACAGTTTGGAGAAGCAAGTGAGACGGTGGGAAGGCCCTATGAAGACGTGTACGAGTAGACACTTTGTAGAGAGATACGAAGAAATTTGGGCAGCTTCAAATCTAGGTCCCTCGAAGCCTACCATCATGAACTATTCTACCATGGCAATGGTTTGGGCGGAGATTGTACTCCAGAAAGACGTTGACTGGCGTACAGTTATAGGGATGAATAAAGAGACGAAGATGACGTGTCACTCAGTTGTGGTGTTCACTAACTGGTGTGGCGAAAGTGATTGCATGCCAGCTTGGTCGAACCGAGGTCAATTTGGGTGCCCAAGTTGGCCTATGCAGGATGCAGAGGACAGTGATGCTGACGATGATGAAGAACTAGCTGAACAGTTGCCACTTCCACCTCCACCTCCGAAGAGGCACAAACGCCGAGAAGAACGCAAAGACATAGAATACGAGAATCAAATGCGGGAAGCATTGAGGAGGAGTGTTGAAGATCAAGGCCGACCTTGTGGATATCACACTTCACCTCGTCGTGAACGTGATGTACATGGCTCGCGACATGGAGGAAGTAGTTCACACTACAGCAACAACCCTCGAGATGGTGGTCCAAACGTAGAAGGAGGCTATAGAACTACGACCTATACGGACTACGGTGGTCTTTCACATGGCGGCCCTCAATATTACCCAGGAACAAGGGGACCTCATGGAAACACCAGTTATACAGACTATGGTGGTTCGGAACAAGGCAGCTCGCGAAATTATCCGGGAACAGGAGGACATGATTTGCAAGGGCCTCATGGAAGTTCTTACTACACTGGTTCAAGTCATGGAGGGACTAGAAGCTCACATGAATATGCTTCAGTTCCACCTCCAACTTTGGGAGGTCCTTATTATGAAAATTATGGACAAGGGCGACAATCAAGCGGATATGGGCCATATGGTGGCTCCGGTTCTACGCCTCAAAGTCAAAATCATGATAGTAGTTCTGATTCTGAATGAAGTATAGTGTTATTTTGTAGAAAAATACAAGGTGCCATTATATAGTTATGGGCTTTGTTTTTTAATGTGGTTTCAAGTGTAATGCATTGTCAATTTGTCATTTGCCATTTGGAAACAATGCAATAGTTGTAGGAATGCACGTATATTCGAACAAGTGAGATGTATGAAGAACTTGTTTTAGCCCCCAAAATGAAAGTGGTACAGACTATAAGACTATTTTATAATATAATAAAATTATTTGCTTTTTACCTTGTAGAGTAAGTAGAGTTCCATACTATCACTCCAATATGAATGGTTAATTGTTGCAAGTGTTGAGTATGTGAATGATGTGGTGTAATGTATTTGAACATCGGAAGTTACGTATTTTGGTCATTTGTAATGAATGCGTACTGAAAACCATGAAAGTTACGTGCTTGTATATAGAATTGCAAATGTACGGGTGTTTTTTGAGACAAAATGGTGTGACCAAATCATTTTTATAAAACCTTTGTCGAATAACTCAACACCTTTTGGTATGCACCAAAAGAAATTTCATTATATAATTAGCTTTGATGTTGTACTTCCCAAATGCTATTTTAAGTATTGGACCTTCACGACAACAATTCAAGACTTATTCTTCTTCAGGTATTTAACACTAGAAGAGTAAAATTGTAAAAACAACAAGATGTCTTGTTGTTGAAATTCATTGATGAAATGAATTCGAGCTCTCTGGATATTGGATAGGCAAGAATATAATGTACAAGTAAAAAATTAAAAATTAAAACAAGTTGCAATTATTTTCCTACCTACTATGACCTACTAGGCTACTACCTAGTGCAGTAGTGCCTACACTCCCCCCTGTCCCTTGTTTTCAGCAATTTAGGTCATAACTTCTATTCCCGGTCACTGATTGTAGAAAAAATGAGGTCTCCATTATCCCATATAGCTTAATAAGCTTATCAATTTTTCCATCTTCAGAAAAAATTTCAAAAAATCACGACAAAATTTCAAGTTGTAAGTACCTACCTAATAACCTCTAAACCCTCGAAGGGACCCTAAGCCCTTTAGAAGTGAACCTTCAACTCACAATTAGGCACTCACATACAATCATACATTCATACACGATGTTTCCTTCGATCCTTTAGTTGCCCTCCATTGTCATATCAATTATAGAGACATAGAGGTAAGTAAACGCTTACCATTTTTTATATTGTCATTGACATTATTATAATGAACATCTTCAATCACATTTACTGTACCACACAAATGAAGACAAGGACTTGTCAACCTAACAATCAATGAATCATTGAATCATCAATCATCAATTAAAAATTGAATGAATAAGGAATTGCAAATTATTTCATATAATGATTTCGAGATTTCCAATTTTCCATCCAAACATACGATGACAAATGGCGTAAAGACTTCCAAGTTCTCCAAAATCATTGTGAATTAAAACATGTTCATTGATTACAAATGCTGAGATGCACCTTGCTGTAAAATAGCATTCACAATCAATCCAATCATTGGTGATGAAACTGAGGTATATCATCCGTATATACTGTACTACTATATAATTGACATGTAACTTAGTATATGTCTTTACCTCTATGAATAGCGCATACTATAAACACCTATAGGCTATAGTTAATTACTTATATATGATATATTAATATCATTAAAGACTTAAACTACAGCTCCAAAGTGGCGGAAGTGTTCATCCGGTATAGGCCAATGAAACGAAGAAGTAAATCACGAAATCACTTGCGCCAAACTACTATGGCCATCGGGACCATCTTCGCAAAGTCTCCCCAAATACACTTGAAAGACTTGCGCTAAGTCGTGATGCGAGTACAACACATGTTTTTTGCTTCCATGACCTTGCAAACCGTAGTATGTCTCTGACATACATGTACTGTTGATTCTCTTCGCTATTTGACCAACAACAAATTCTTCGGACTTAATGGTAAGTACGGGTATGTTCTCCACATCTACATCTCTTCGATGTACGTATGTAATCTTTGGATCGATCCACCACCTCCTCCTCAGAACTTCGTCCCGATCACTTGTTGATGTGAATGTATACAATGACTTCATGGGCTCTGTACTAGTCGTAGTCATCCCCCAATCGCAAATTCCAATGAAAACCTGCGACTCGTCTTCCGAGAAATGGAACATGATGTTGTCTAGAGAAATGTCGTTGTGAAGATGTCCGGCACCATGTACCGCATTCATAATATGCGGCAGTGCCCAAGCAAGCTCCGTACGCTTTGCTCTCCATCACTTTAGACGATGAGCACGAATGACCTCCTCGTCGCTAATTTTGGGGTCACACATAATGTGTATGGCGATATTGTCTGGATAATCGTTATCCATTCTCAACATTTCACGCAAAGTATCACCATTCCACCACAATGAATAGCCTTTGTTTCGATTTGTGTGGACTGCAATGAAGCGTATGACTCCATCGTGCGGAATCCGCACCGCCATCGATTCAGTTTGGTGGTCCATCTTTGCAAGCTCAGGTCGTCGACCCTCTTGGAGAGACATCTTTGCTGCAAATTCCCAATGTGGTTGAAGTTCAGGGCACCCTTCGATTCGCACCCTACGAATTGTGGCATAGCCTCTGCGTAGGACAATATTATCTTGTGGAATCACCCTTGCGGTTCCCAGGAGCGCTATTAAATGGCGAAATACAACTCGCATGTTTACTCTCCCTTCGTGAGTTGTCCACCAACTCATAAATCCACCTCTATTTCGTCTTGAAGCAAATGGTCTCATCCGACTCACGAACATGTCCACTTTTGTAATCACGTGCGTGAAGGCTTCATCATCAATGCGATGAACCTTACCAAATTTTTCGACGGTCCCTTTCGCATTCCATAGTGCATCATGCGCCCGTTTGTCCAACCAACTAGTGAAATCCTTCTTTTCCATTTCTTGATACCACCCTCCCACCCGCAACGCTTCATGCATCATGTCCTTTATATCGCCTTTGAACTTCTCAATGCCCTTCTCTTGATAACGAACATACTTAGAGTCAAGAGACATGGTAGTTTCTCTCTCATAGAATTCAACAATGCATTTTCTCAAAAATGCGGTACAAGTGTACGAGGGGTTGTCCATGATGTCGACCTCAGTAGATTCCTCCACAAACTTCGTTTTCTTCTTCGCCCTTGGCATCTTGATGAATGTCGCATGATTTGAGAAAAAAAATGGCAAGGGTCCCCCCAAGATTTCACTTTTACCCTCCCGAGGAGAGGAGGCAATAGGGCCCAAAGGCACTAAGCTTCTCTGCTCTCTCTTGCAAGCAAGGGGGAAGGAAAAAGTGAGAGGCGGACGGCCATCCCGTCCGCCCAATCTCAGCCGTCTGCCCTGGCGGACGATCGATCGGGTGCCCCGTCGGGTCCGTCCAATTGGCTGTCCGATCGGACGGGCCACCCGATCAGCCGACCGATCGGTCGGCCCCATCCGCCCCGTCCTCCCCGTCCGTCTGCGCGGTCGGCCTCGACCGCCCCGTGGTCCGCGTCTGTCCAATCGGTTGGCCCTGTCTGCCCCGTCCGCGCGGTCGGCTCCATCCGCCCCGTGCTCCGCGTCCGTCCGCTCGGTCGGCCCCGTCTGCCCCATCCTCGCCGTCCGACCGCTCGGTCGGCTCACTGAACCGGCCGACCGCCCGTCCACTGGACGAACGCGAGTCCTAAATTTCTATGTCCCCGGACACTCGGAAACCCGCGAACGCGGACGTTGGACGTTCGTCCGGACGTCTGGGCGTCCCAGCGTCCGTACAACCCTGCCTCTGAACCTATGCTAAGTTACAATCTACTTCCAAACGCACTTTAATCAAGCATCGAATCCAGAGCTAGCAAATATGATCAGCCTCACAATGCAAGTTTGATGCAGGGCAATGTCGAGTTATCTCGTAAGAATGCACATCACGTAAGCCTAAGCATTTCGTTGGAACTCAATGGGGAGATTGCGCTATCGATTCAGTTCCATTACTACAGTTTGCTGAAGTAAGGGAATCTATCTCGTTCTAAGCCCCGATTCCAATTTGCGATGTCCGCTGTCGGGGTTTTAGGGTTCAGGGTTTTGTGTATGAAATCCTTCAGAGTACGCAATTCGAATTTTTTCTCTCAAGCGAGGTCGAAAGCACATATCGAACAGAGCAAGGAAAGAAAGGATACCTGATATCCTAAACCGTTGTTGCTGCGACCTATGCTCCGGCGCCTCTACTGCTGCGAGCGACCTCTGCTCCTGCGAACGTTGCTGCTGTGCCCTGTGCTTCGGCGCCCTGTGCTGCGAGCGCCCGAGTGCTCCTCTGCTGCAAGACGGAGTTAATTTTCTCTCTCACTCTCCGGAGTACCAATTCATTCAAGCAGGCAATTCAAGTACAATTCACAAGCTGCTTGAATTGGATGTGGCGAGAGCATCATAGGGAGTTGTGCAGCTTTGTCTCTCTCTTTATAGGACGTGTTGTGCAGTACCATATAGACGAGAGAGATCCAAAAGCTATTACAGAGTACTACGAAGCTCACAGGGAGAAGGGCGATACCAGGGGGGTAATTTTCCGGGTATGTAACTATCCTGTGCTCCTCTGCTGCAAGACCGTGCTCCCCACTCTCCTCCAACCCACAAGGTCTTTTGCAATCGCGCAGCTCTCTCAACAACGAGCAATCTAGGTTCCACCTTCCGCTGTGAGCATGAAAAATCCTGCTCCCTCACTCTCCTCCAATCCCACAATACGACACCTCTGCTCTACTATGAAAATTGAAAAACAAAGAACACGAAAACAAAACAAAAACACACACTCACACTGCACAACACGACAGAACAAAACACAGACAACAAAACACAATGAACCCACCCGAACCCTCCATCTCGCGACAAACCCGCCCGAACCCGCCCGATCCTGTTCCCGCCCACCCGAAGCTGTTCCCGCCCGCCCAAACCTGTTCCCGCCCGCCCGAACGTGTACCCGCCCGCCCGAACCTATTTCCGCCCGCCCAAACCTGTTCCCGCTCGCCCGAACCTGTACCCGCCCGCCCAAACCTGTTCCCGCCCATCCAAACTTGTACCCGCCCGCCCGAACCTGTACTTGCCCGAACCCGGACCCGCTCAGGAAACCGTACCCGGATTCGCCCAAACCGGTACCCGGACACGCCTATGGAACCCGTACTAAAACTGGCTTTATACTTCTTTTGCATTACTACTAGAGTGCCCTGTGGCATTGACACAATGAAAACAAAAATAAAAGTAATTTTAAATTTTCTTAAAACACCAAAACATCTCAAAAATGAATAACTTTCTAACTATAAGTTCGAATGCCATAAAACCAAGCCTGTACACCCCTCCTCGCCAAGAACTCTCCAACAATACCAAAATTGTGACCAAAATAACTAAAAAATGCACAACTTTCTCACCGTGAGGCGGAATGCCACAAAACCAAGCCCGTGCACGCCTCCTTGTCAAGAGCGTTTTTTCTAATTTTCTAATTTTCTAAAACCAAAAATAACTCGAAAATACACAACTTTTACACCGTTCACGAAGCTTTTGAGATTTGTTCACGAAGCTTTGGAGATTTATAAGTTCTTCCTTGAAATTTTTTTTTTCAGGTGCCAATGTTAGTAACAATTGAATCAAATTTCTAATGCATTTTAATGTATGTGTATTTTTTACCATATTCACTATTTGATTCATGTATTTCATTCATCATTGTGACAACTCATATTTTTGATTTTTATTTGTTTACCCTTTTGAGCGAACCGGAAAATAGAAATAGGTATCCGGATTCATCTAGAAAGAAAAATAAATCCAAAAATAGTCACCAAAATTACCTTACGGAACTAATCCGGTTTTAGGTCAAAGCGGAACGGATTAGATGTACAACCGGATAGTATTTCCAACCGGAATCTTGTTGACCGGATTAGAGATAACCGGATGTCAAGAACCGGACCGGATATCCGACCGGTCATAAAGACAGTCCAGGGCGTCAGGACTATATAAAGCCTGGCCCTATCCATTTTCAGGTCTCTGGATTTCCACGTGTTGTTGTTTCCTGATTTAGCGCCTGACATTTCTATCATTGACCACGGCAAGGGAGAGGAAGTACAAGAGGGTACGGAAGTGAGTGAGGGGTGTGAGACGGAGAGATCTCCTCCGGACATGAGTGGGTGAGACCTTGAGTGCGAGCGGATACGTGAGAAGCTAAGAGTGTGAGCACGCCGGTAGGGTAGATTACAGGCGGAGCGGAACAGCTGAGTGTCGCGCGCTCCCTTTTTAGGACTGTAGAGAGTGAAAACCGGGTAGAGCTACCCTCATGCCGCGGCTAAACCGGAAGAGAGGTTCTAACACCCCGCCCCCGAGTGAAGTAAAGCTTAGAAAAGTAGTTCCGGTCATGCCGACCAAGGAACCGGAACAGGGAGAGCTCAAAGAGGATTTGTCGTTGATGGGTTGTCAGGGGTTAGCTTTGAAACCTTGGGGTTTCAAAGATGAGAGGATGGTTAGAGAACTCCTAAGTGGCGTATCGAATCAGTTCGATAACACCCTGAGAGGGAATCCGGTCCAATGGACCGAGGCTTTGTGGCGGGACGTATACGGATTCCGGCCAGGAGGACTCGGCCTTGCCAACCGGAAGGATGATTTCGTCTAGGGCAAGTTTGGAAGCGTAGTAAATCCAAAGGACGGCTACGCGGTCGAAGACTGCCTTGATGACCGGGAGCGACGTCTGCTCCAGTTCCTGGTTCCGGTTTTGCATCCGGAAAAGACCACCAGGGTGACTATCACCTTAGCTAACACGATTTTCGGAGCGCTGAGCGGAACCCGGAAAGTAGACTGGGGCCGGATCTTCTTTGATCTGGTGTCCCAGCTTACTACGAGAGTGGGGAGAAGTAGGGCTACCCCCCTGTGCCCTTATGTGTACCACCTCTACCAGCAACAGGAACTGCTGACGGAAGTAGAGCTGAAGGTATGGAAGGCCCAAGAGCGGACCATGAAGTACGGCGAATCCGAGTCCGACCAAGAAGCGGATTCCGGAAACGAAACCGAGGAGGAGGAAGAAGAAGAAGAGGAAGAGGAGGAACCATATGTTCCCAGCAAGAGGTAGAAGACACTATAAGAAACCCCTGTTTTTTACTGCGTTACGCTGTGACATCCCTGTTATTTTTGACATCACTACGTTTTTGGACAAACGCGTAGATCAGGGACAATTTTTTGTGATGTCATCTGAAACGTCATAATAGATGTCAGGAAATATAGGGATGTCACTTTGAACGTACGTGTTTTTCACTATGTCAAAAAAAATAAAGGACGTTTCAGATGACGTCCAAAAAAACACGAATCGGCCACGTCAGCCACTAGTGCGTCTTTCACTGCGGGCAGGTGCACTGCTGTCACTAACAGGACAGGGGGGGTGCTGCCCTACAGGGAAAACACCTGATCAGTATAGGAAAGAGCTTGAGGCTGTAAAATTCAGGCTTTCTGAGAGGATGTGAAGTCATGGGTACAAGGTAGGATGAAAGTGACATAGACACATGTAATGACTCCACAAATGTGTTTTGGTGTTACAAGTCTAGGGTATGCCAAAATAAAAAGGATGTACAGAATTAAATATTTTAGGTCCTAAAACATGAAAGATGGGAAATAAAAATGGAGACTCATTGGGATAACCTTATCATAGAGGTAAAGTTACGCAATATTATTTGGAGACGGGTTTTGAGAACAGAAAATGGGGATTATTTGGGAGTGTTGGGATCAATGTGACATTATTCCATTGGCTTTGAAATTGCAAATTAGGCCCCATAAAATGGAGAGTGACTTGCAGTCCCCATAGTGAATTCCTTCCAATATTTTTTGGATTTACGGAGTTGGGATAAAATTAAATGGGGAGAAAATTAAATGGGGAGAATATAGGGGTGTCCAGTTCAAATTCATTCCATTGGGATGGGGCTTGGGGGTCTCCCCCAATATGGGGGGGAATGGTAGTACGGGGAGTGCGAAGAAGTGCTTTCCATTGGGGGTTCGTGGATGGCCCAAACAATTTGGGAGTAATTTGAAGTCCCCACAGTGAATTCTTCCCAATGCTTTTTGGATTTAGAGAGTTGGAAAAAAAATTTAAATGGTGAGAACATGGGGGGGTTATGGCCAAGTTCATTCCATTGGGTTGGGGCTCGGGGGTTTTCCCCAAAAAATTGGGGTGAATGGTCGTGTGGGAAGTGCCAGAAAGTGCTTTCCCACCTGGGTTTAGGGATGGCCCAAACAATTTGGGAGTGACTTGCAGTCTCCATAGGGTGAAAGCACATTACGCCCCCCTACAAAGTACGTCAGAAAAGTACTTTTTGAAGATGTATTAATATAACGTACTTTTTTTTAGATGAAATAAACATTATTTTCACTTTTCAATTGATCCAATTGGTAGGTACTTATGTAGAGAAGGTATTCTACCACATTCTAATCCAATTTAGTGTTTCATCCATCCTCTACAAAGTACTTTACCAACAATAAAAGTGTGTTAGGTTTGCAAAATAATTACAAATGACTTTGTACAGGCCAAATGAATGATCAAAAAAGCACAATAGTTTGTACAAAGATAGAATATATATACTATGCAAGGGCTTCTTGGTGATAGTAGAACTATAATTACAATATCTATTGGAATGTGGAAGACAGATGGGCATTATCTTTTGCGGAGGAAAAAAGACACAAAAAATAATATTTACATTCATTTTTTGATGAGTAAAGCACTACATTCACATACTGTAGCATGGCTACTGCTTAAATCTCCAAAATTTTGAATATTTGTTTGACTTTTTTCCTTGCTTCTATTCGTGAAGAATTACTTATGGTTTAGGGTAGTTTTAAACTTTCAACTTCATCTCTACTCTTCGTTTTCAAATTTTAAAACACAAGTTCTTCAACACTACTAAAGATTTCTGAAGGCAAGGGAGGGGCATTTCAAGGTTGTTTAATTTCCCTTTGCTGCCTAAGAATTTTGAATTAGCCACTGCTATCAAATAATTTTAATTACTTTCTTATAATTAAAAATTTTAAAAACTTTTTAAAAATTATAATTTTATTTTAAAAAAATTATGAATTAATATTATGTACTGTGGCATGGTTTGCATAAAATGCTAATGTGGCAAATTCCCACAATCTAAGAACTTCAAGGAACTTGTGGGGTTTTTTTGCCTTCGAATATCTTTTAATGTATTCTAGAGTTAGAATATTTGACTTTGAATATTAATCTTAATCTCAAATTTGGGTACTACAGAGTTATGAACTTTAAATCTTTATGTTGGAAAATTGAGTTGAGAATCTAAGGGAAAAAATTCCCAATACTTCATTCTCATTTTCAAAAAAATCTTAAATAGAAAAAGGATCAAGATACAAGGCAAGTTTACATTATTAATACCTCTAAGATAGCTGTCAATTGCACTAATCCCAATAGTGAGATTATTGTAGGAAGTAGAATTTGCATATAAGTTTCTTAAGGTTGGAAGTGACATGAATAACTAGAAATTGTGTTAACACACTAAAATGCACTTCCAATAAATTCAAGTTCAAATGAAGATGTTCATTAAGAAATTCTTGTCTATAAGTATGTTACTTTGTAATGGCAAGAATCTACAAGCATCCATTTAAAGTTTATTTAAGTTCTAATGGTACTTCTACCAAGGTACTTTATATACTTCAAGTACTTAATGTCCACTCAAAAATTGAAGAATTTCAGCAACGAGATGATGTCAAACTCCTCATTCTAACCACAATGGGCTGGTTTACCTTGTGTGATGCAAATTTTTTGGAATGGTACAAAGGCATTTTTAAGAATATTGGATCCGAAGGGACTGATTTTAAGTGGGGATTATGGGATTTCCGCAGGCCAGCTTTGGCCTTGCGGTTTCATTCTTGCAACCTAGCTCCTTGTTGCAGATTGAGCGTCTCCAGCAGCGACGGAAGATGCCGATCAGGAAGAACGGTGCGCATTGGCGATGGCGTCTCCAGGGTTTGGTCCAACCACGCATCTCCTCCTTGCTCGGATGCCTTGCTTTCGTCTCTCTCCTTTTGCTGCAACAATTTTTCATGCAATTGCATCCGCAGCCTTAAACTTGGTTGTCCGCTCATCTGAAGCTTCAATTGCATCCGCAACCCTAAACTCGGTTGTCCACTTCACCTGAACTTATTTCCTCTTTTTCTGTCATTCTATATCGATGTGCATTCTTTTGGTCCCGATGGTTTAGTGTAGAGTTTTGCATTTTTCTAAGGTTAAGGGCTTAGGGTTTAGGGTTTTGTGTAAAGCTTGATATATGGTTTTTGGAGAGAAATCAACAAAAGAATTGTGTTAAATAATCAGCTGCATCCAAGGCACTTGGGGTATGAGGTCACAAAGCAGCAATTCAACACGTCCTTACAGGACTTGGGAACCTCGTACATCGACTTCTTTTTACTTTACTATCCTCGGTGCTTTTCAGCCGTCTGTCATGACATGAAGCATGCTGGATCATGGCAGGAAAGGTGTGCCTACTTAATGTACCTTCTGCTTAATTGTAATCTGTAGTTGCAACTGTCAGCTTCAAGCTACGATCGAAGTGTGGGTTTTAGGGTATGGTTTTTAGGGCAGAACGCTAGTTCTTGTGTCCAACTTGTGCAGTAATACTAACTTATGGCCTATCTGTAGGTGGAAGGCTTTGGAAGAGTTGCATGATGAGCTCAAAATACGGGCAATCGGTGTAAGGACTATGTCTGCGAATCGTCTTGCGTCCTAAAACCCAAGCTGTTAACCGTCAAAACTTGCTGATGATACGTATCTTACTGGAGACTTAATTCAGCACCAAGCTCTTAGAGACTTCTTGGATGTACTTTTAATATGTAATATCAATCTGAGCCAACATCCTTCTGCAGTTTAGACTTGCTGAAGAACTTTACAATGTTGCAGGTCAGCAACTTCAACAAAGTGGAGCTTCAAGAGCTTGTTGCCCTTGCAAGAATTAAACCTTCCGTAGTACAAAGGCAGGTTGCTATTAACGTATTCTGTATATACTCTCGAACTACTGTTCCTGCATTCTTTTTTTTGGTGAAAGATGGTAACATAGTTTTGCGTGGGTCTTTTGAATTTGTTTTTCTTGAGGTTGAATTGACACCTCCTTCATTGGAAACTGGTTTTATTGAAAATTTCATTTTTGTGGCAATTTGGCAAGGGCGGCGTTTTTACATGCAGTCGCAGGGGATGCAACTCTCCACCGATCGGGAGCAACAAGGGTTCCAATCTTGCTAAGTCACCTCATCAGAGGCTACAATACATCTTGCAGCAAGTTGATTGCGTGCAAGTCTTCAGGTTGCTAGGATGCCTCCCCAATGTGTGACCTTTGTTATGGATGCTCATATGTGCGTTTGTGTGTGAGGAGGGTGCAGGACGGTGAGTTCTGCGTGTAGTGGAGAGGGGCAGGTGAGAAAATGCCTCGCCCTCAGGCCCCTGCGCGGAAGAGGAACGCGAGTCAACAGCGTGAAGAGGACTCCAGCGAACATGAAATAACGCCGCCGCCAGGGCCAATGCGCATGCGCAGGGAGCATGAGCGCCGCTCCAAGGCCAGAGGAGACCCTTGGCTTGCGGCGTCAGCGGGGAAGGGACGAGACCGGGACAGCAATCCTCCACCGAAGAGGAAGAAGACCCCTCAAGTGCTATTGGAGTTGTCGGAGGAGGCAGGGCACGACGCAGAGGAAGAGGAGGAACTCAGAGAGCAGTCTTGGAGGTAAGTTTGGAAGAAGAAATAATTTGAGTATAGAACCAATGGTATTCAAGGTTTTTGGGGAGGCGCGCGTTGGTACGGACATCAAGTGCAACGCACACCCTGTTTCTTATGACATCGACTCTATCATGTTAAACGTCATAGACGTTTAATGTGACGTTCGCATAAATTGTGTGACGTTCATGTCTTCGTCACGGAGGACATGTTCTTTGAGTTGAACTCTATACAAAGAAAAGTGATTGTTTGTTCCTTGGTCAAAGAGCAATCATATTGAATTCTGGAGTGATCAATCAGGGCATACGGGAGTCAGCCCCCTGCAAAGGTGACAGACCCTAAACTACGGCGTCTTTCCAGTTTCTGTCAAGAGAAAGTTCCTGTAATATTCAAAACAACGTCCAGGCGTGTCTACATCGACGTTAGATTCAACGTCGTGAGCAACAGAGGAACATGTAGAGAACTTTGAAGCCGCAAATAGCGTATGTGGATCTCTTTTACGAGGGTCCAGTTGCGGAAGTGATTTGTTTGTACTGACGTAGCCCCATTTTCTTTCCAAGCTGATAGTGCATTTGACCTTTTACAGTAAGGGCTACAATACAGGGTCTGATGAACCAGCTTTGGATGCTGATACTAAAGAGATGATCAAGCAACTGATCCCCGAACAGGCTCGCGAAAAAGGCTTAAGCACTGTAATGAAGAAAACTGTGGAAATAGACCAACAGGGGGAACCATTCGGACCTATGAGGGTTCCTTTCTCCAACGACATCAAGAAATATGCGAGAGACCTTGACCCCAAGTTTGGATGGGAGGGTCAGCTCAAGAAAGACAGACGACGCTTATTTAGGCACCTATATACAGGTTTGTATTCAGTCCTTCTCTATGAAATGAAGAGGACTATAGATCTTGTAGTTCACTGTTGCATGTAGTTCAGAAGACTGTAAATGTTGTGGAAGGTAGCTCATTGGCCATGAGGCGGGGTAGTGGATGTCACCTGTAATGTCCACAACGACGTCGAATACAATGTCATGACTGACGTCAGTGTAGGATCCTCTACAGTGAGGGGTGGTCCCTATGGTCGTCCACACCACAGGGACGTGTAGTGTGTATTCCCTAGTGTTTTCTGGAGACATAGGGGTGTCTGTAAATTCTCTTGTTATTCTTTGGCACATCAATGTCGTACACAATGCAGAGGTAGCTATACTAAGTTCTCTGGCTTGTAGATTGGCGTATAGAGGGAGAGTCCGAGCGAGTGTCAAAGAAGTGAATGTAGCCGTTCATCACAAAAGCGCTCATTCATGTTCGTTGGAAGCTCAATCGATTGATTGATGGCGGAAAATCCAAGCCGATCAGAATAGATGATGATGTGTGGGAGGCATTGAAGGAGGCTTGTGCTACCGATGCTTCCCAAGAGAAGTCAGCCCATATGTCTGCCATTTCTAAGGGGAAGACATCCAACACAGCCCAGCATAAGGCCGTAGAGAGAGAAGTCATCTCGAGGCTGGTAAGTATGTAGTAACTGACATCCACCTACTTGCCCATGTCAACACCACTTTCATCACACATGTTGCGTTTGTTTTTCCAAAAAATGTCAGAAATGATGGTAGATGTGGAGGACTCAGCCTTCTTCTTCGCACGTGGAAGGACCTTTGTGGGGTGGCATTGAAGCATGTAATCATTGCATCTGAACTCTAAGTGCATATTCTTCTTCCCCTTGTCGGGTGGCATTCAAGCATGTAATCGTTGCATGTGGACTCTAAGTGCATATTCTTATTGTTTTTCTTCCCCTTGTACGGTGCCATTGAAGCATGTAACCTTTGCATGTGAACTCTAAGTGCATATTCTTCTTCCCCTTGTAGGCTTTGTTGCGGAACAGAGCACCGTTTGAAGTAGAGGTGGACGCAGAAGTGGCAAAGGAGTTGCAGCGTCTGGAAGAAGAGAAGCGCAGAGGTCGAAGTCCCCATGGCAAAGAGCTGCAAGAGATGCGCAATCGGATGGATGAGCTTGAGAGCAGTGTAAGTCGCCTTACTATTATTAAGACGGTTCCTTAGCTGGCCAAAGCGATGTCAAAGACGATGTTCTTGTTGACGTTAACTCCGACAAGTAGACTGTTGAAGACGATGTTGTTCACGACGTTGTAGCTAACGCTGAGGAGGAGCAGGTACAAGGCGCCGGTGAAGTTGCCATCCCTGAAACTGTTGAAGGTCAGCAAGGAGTGGAAGATGTGTACGCCATAGTCAAAGACTCCGGGGCGCAGGCAACATCTGAGAGGAGAGAAAACACGATGGAGACCTCCACGGAGCAACAGGTGATGCGACGTCTCTCTTTCCATTTTAAGTGCCAAGTGATTGACGTGAAGCACTCCCTTTGTTAGGCTGGTGACGTTATTTCCATGAATTGCCTTGTATGAGGATGGTGTCATAGCGTAGTAGCGGATGCTTTGCAATGCTTCAATTTTTTTTTACAAGTGCGTGTCAAATTGGACATTGAAGTGAACGTCACTAGTGGCAGACGCTAATGCACTCTAGGACTCAGCTTGTTCTTTTCAAAGCGAGTACATCAGAATAGTATGTAAGCAGAAGTCAAAGTTTCCTTTCAGTCCCCCATTCCATTGAATGCGCAGGAATGTTTTACAATAACTATATGCATCTTACAGGAAAGCAAGTGCCTCAATGGTGCTCAGGTAAGGCTAGGAAGTGTAGGTGATTAGAGGATGTCAAAAGTGAATAATAATTGTGTGATGGTGTTGCAGGAAGACATTGAAGTCCTTGGTGAGTCCTCAAGCCGGCCTCGGCGTGCTGTGAGGACCACGCAAGCTGCGAAGGGCACGAAGGCAGCAATTCTCAAAGCGGTGGGTCTTCCTAAACCTACCCAACCCACTAAAAAGGTTAGGAAGGCTGCATTCCATTCACCCATACTTTCATTTGTTTCTGTATGCAACTTAAAAGAATAATGCAAGTGTAGCATTCCTTGACATCTGTTGTGGTTGTATAAGAGTCCCATCAATAAATATGCATGAGTAGGTACTGCTGGTTTTGACTTGGTGTGGTACGATGCAGGCTGCTATTGTCAAGAAATCGGATGCACCTCGGAAGAAGTGAGTCTCTATTTGCCACAGCGTGTCCAACTTCACATCGCATATGATGGTCAAGCATGTTATTCAGAACATTGAGTAGAACGCACCATGTTTTCATCGAAAGTGCTGTAGTTAATGTTGTTGTGGATTTCTTCGTAGTACTAGACTATGGCATTTTTGTGCAGAAGTTGGCAAGTGGCCTTATAATCCCAATGCCATTGAAAACACAGGCTTCTATGCTTGGACATCTCTTACAAAGACACATAATTCATCTTCTAATGGCATATCTCAATCTTCCATTCACTCATGTGTATGGGTTGTAGAGTACATCGTCTTTGATGTTGACGTTTATGATTCACGTTGTTCATTTCGTTCGAGAAAACATCCTTCCTCTCGCATTGTATGTCTTCTGTAATGCTCAAGAAAACACTGCAGATGTCACTGTGCTTGTCAAATGGAACACTGAGCGCAAAGCAATGCATACCCCAGTATACGGGTTGCTCTACTTAATGTCACAATAGACATGTATGTGGACGATGTCTGCGATTTCAGCAAAGAATAAATTCCACAATATTATCCACCCAGCTCGTTTCGTAAAGCACATTCTCGTTGACTCTAATGTCATTTAAAACATCCTCCTGTCAAATGTGACGTCCTAGAGAACATCACACAGAACACCGGCATGTACCGCAGAAGAGTGCCACGTCAGCTGCCACGTAGGCTGCGTGCACCGGAAATTATTTTCCACGTCGGATATTTAGGGGTCCACGTCATTGGACACGTCAGAACGTCGGTGGATGAAAAAGTTGTCCAACGTGTCCCTGCCCATCGTTAAAAATCCTACGTGGATGCCAAAACCCCTCCACATGGCACTCTCAGAAACTCTTGGGTCACCCTGTTGTTTTCGATGTCACAAAAAATTTAAGCACGTTTTAGCACATAACATGGCATGTTTTTGGCCCGTTTTTTTAAACGGATTTTTTTAGACGTCACTACAGGCATCGTCCTTGTTAAATTAGACATCACGGCACGTTTTTTCCCTTGTTAAAAAAAACACTGATTTCTTATAGTGAGACCACTCCGACTCGGAATCGAGGAACGCCCCCGGGACATCCGCGTCCGCGCAGAAGTGAGACTCCAACCGGACCGGATGTGGCATTCGGATCCGGGACCAAAGATCCGTTTGACGAGTTGGTTGGGATCCTCTGCGGAATCCGGGCGGATTGGGAAATTAAGAAGCGGGCACTCGGGGAGATTGCGGAATTAATCAGAGCGGAACCGGACAGTCAATTGCCGAGGAAGGTGGCTGAAAGTGTTATCAATCCGGAAGAGCTCCGGAAGATGAAGGAGGAAAGCAAGCGGCAGCACGATGAGGTGGATACCCTCAAGGCCGAACTATTCGCGTTGCTTGAGAATGCCACCGCGACAAAGGAGATGGCGAAGGAAATGAAGAAGTTGGCCGCGGAAGTGAAGGACGTGCTTGAAGGATCCGGAGCCGCAGTCACCAAGGCGCGCCTGTTCGAAGAGGAGGTGCACAAGGACAAGAAGATATCCGGAACCAGGGTGGTGCACATCCTCACCAATTTTGAGGAGCAGATGGAGAAGCTCCTATCCAAGGCACGGGAGTCAGCGGACCGGATCGTGGAGAGTAGCCAGAAGTTGACAGAAATTCCGGTCCGGCTCTCAGAAATTTCTCTTCCGGACTTGTTTCCGGAAGACGTAGCTCAGGAGCCGGGAAAGGACAAGACGCCCCAGTCAAGCAGGACCAAGAAGGATACACCCTTGACCGGACATCAGCCGATAGATTTGGACTCCCCGGAAGCTGAGGAAGAACATCCGGTTCTACCTACGGATGGAGAAAGGAACCAGAATCTAAATGAGGTCTTCGAGCAGTTGGAGAGACCTGATGAGAGTCCTACCATTGGATCCCGAGTGTATGAGACGGAACAGGAAGGATTGTAAAAATAAGACTTATAGATAGGAACCGGAATAGAATCCGGTTAAGATAAGGTAGGACCGGATTGTCAGCGCCTTTAGAGGCGGAAATCATGTATTCACTTTTTGCTTTTTGCTTTTTGTATATAAAACAATCTCTGAGTTGGAGACGAGAGAGAGTTCTTTTGGGCATTTCCTTGTGTACTTTCCTTTAAACTAACTTTTGTGTATTTTTCCCGAGTATTGGCAATAGTGCACGGAGTCAGAATAGGAAGGTGAGTACGGAGGTGTTGGTAGAGTTTCTCCCCTTGATGTATGTTTCCGATTCTAGGTACATGTGAGTAGATTATGAAGAGTTAGGAGTGGATTCCAATGCCTCAGCAGCCACAGAAGTTTAGCATTCCGGGTGAGAGATCCGTTGATCAGGCTAGGCGGATAGGGAGGGATTCCTTAGCTGCGCTAGAACTCCTAGGTGGGAAATCCGGTCGAGTATCCTGACTCCTGTGAGGTCTTGCCACCGTTGTGGGTGAACGGAATAACTTTTGTGGGTGTTGGAACGGACAGATTCACTTGTAGCCACCGAACTTCGTGCGGAACGGATTAGTGTCAAGGTCGTTGTAGTATGAGAAGATCGTACGGGGGGTCTTTGTGTGACCTGTGATTCGGATTACTATTCGGATTATTGTGAAAGATCAAACCGGATCCGTGTTAGTTAGGGGATCAGTGGATAGGGAAGTGGGTCTTCAGCCACTATAAGTCACGGAAGGAGTGGTGGGCCTACCACTTTCAAAAGCAAGCGGCAAACCCTCTGATGGTAAAACAGAGGTAAAACTAAACCGGGTACGGAAGGGTGGACCGGATCGGATCCGCCCAGGAGGATACATAAGACCGGAAGTTATAGGGTCCAGAATTAATAAGTTAGCCCAGAAATCGGGGAACTAGTAAAACCGGAAGTAGGATACAGTCCGGTTGAAACTTTCCGGTTGGTTTTGGTTGTTCCGGTCGTTAGAGGTAGAACCGGAAAAGTGGAATTAAGGGGTTTAACTTAGTTTATCTCCTTGTTAGAGTTAGCTACTTCACAGGATCTCGTGGGTTCGATCTTTAGGATCATTTTGTTATGCTCTAGAGTGATTTTTGTGAGTATAATAGGGAAATTGCTTACCCTGTGCTGCGACACGCAAAAATCTAGCGCCGCTGCCGGGGATCCTAAAGCTAGAAGACTCTAAACCGGGAGTCGTAGTAATTCGGTTACCGTTGATTTCGTTTGAATGAACCGGAACCGGAGTTTGTACTCATGAGAAGAAGGACAAGAAGCGAACGGAAAGCGGAAGGATCGGCTGCGCCAAATTTGAGTGATCCGGATTTCTCAGATCCGAAAAATCAACCAATTCCTGCACTGAAGGATTTAGACGAGAATCCAAGACCGGTACACACACCTCAAGTTTTCGAGTACGGATCTGAACCGGAGGTAGCAGAGTTGCGATTCAACGAAGAAGACAACATGACCTGGTTAAGATACAAACGTTTCAAGGGAGATGGGAGCCAGGATGCGGATGAATGGGTCTGCGAGTTTGAGTCGACCGCACTCGCCAATCAAGAGAATGAGGCGGGCCAGAGAAGGATTTTCCAAGGACTGTTAAAAGGAGAAGCCCTCAAATGGTACCAAGATGTTCCGGATCCAATTTGGAATGACTGGGACCGGATGAAGGCAGACTTCTTACAAGCCTTCCGAGAAGTAGGAGGAGAGGCTCGAGCGTTGGGACAGCTGAGCACACTCACGATGAAGTCAACGGAATCTGTACGGAAGTATGGACAGAGAGTAAAGGCGCTGATGCAGAAATTGACCACTGAGATTGCGCCTAACTTACAAGTGGAATGGTACGTGGCCGGATTACCAGAATCTATGGGATTCTTGATCCGGCAGACACGGCCAAGGACACTAAGGGAGGCTATGGATGCGGCAGCCAACTATGAAAACTCGGCACAGTCACTTCGGAAGTCCCTGAGAAGAAGTGAGAAGAAGGAGAAAGAGCGGAACAAGAAGGGCAACCGGAAGTCGAAGCACCGGAAAAAGGTTTCAGACTAAGAAAGTAGCTCTGATACATCCGGAACGGAAGCATCGGATCCGAATTCTTCTAGTTCGGATGAAGAGAGAAGTATCTCGCCACCTCCGCGATCATCAAGACGAAATCAGAGAGAGAAGACCACTATCAAGGTGAAAGCGGAGGATACGGATTCGAAGAAGATGATGAAAAGTATTCAGGAGTCTCTGGAGGCAATCAAGGTCAACCTCGCAGAGAACTGGAAACCAAGACGGGTTGTTCCGACTTTCCGATCTAATGTCTGGTGCGGACGATGTGGAGAACCGGGTCACTACCCGAGTGAATGTCCACGAACTCCGTCGAAGCAGGTTCATTATGTGTACCCGGAAGAAGAAATGTGCTACACCATGGCGGAAGAGGAAGGGGAAGTTTACCAAGTTCAACCAACTTATGCAAGGGGAAAAGGGATCGCTGTTCCGATCCGTTCCAATATGTTGAACCGGAACTTCTTACCTGGATCAAGTCAAGGGGTGATGATGCAGCAGCCAATGAGACCATCCGATTATCCGGATAGACAAGTGGTGATTTGTTATGGTTGTGGGGAACCAGGACACTATGCCAATTCCTGTCCAAACAAGGGAATAGGGCAAGGTGCGCCACGGGTTCTTCCCTGCCAGAACTGCCAAGAATACGGACATCCGGAAGAACAATGTCCAAAACCGGTTGTACCAAGGCCAGTGTATAAACAAGTGCAAATTCTTCCAAGGGAGCAAACCGCCCTCAATTACGGACACACGACCGGCACGGAGAATCCAGATAAATGACGGTGTGAAGTGGAGCTGCCAAATGAGGTGGGAACTATGGTAAACCGGGTAACCACCCGCAGCTCCACCCGGAATGAACCGGATCAGTCGAATAGGAGGAGGAGGAAGAAAAAGCATAGGGAGAAACCGGAATCAAGTAGTGATTCCGACCCAGTCCCCGTAGAGATAAGACCGGAACCGGATAGGGTTCAGTCTGGGGAAGGGGTGGAGAGGAATCGGATTCCGAGAGATATTAGTGCAGAGATCCGAGCGGAAATTTCCGGATCAGATCCTGTACCTAAACCAAAGAAGGTGAGTTTTAGTGACAACCCTGTCATTATCAACCCGGATGTAAGTACCCAGGAGTACAACATCATCCAGGACATCAAGGATCAGAAGGCGAACGTGACTATCGGTTAGCTACTGCATGACAATGTGACGTACCAGAAGCTGATCCGAGAGGCATGGACACGGAGACGGAAGAGGCGAGTGAAACTTCCGTCCGTTGTAGTGAACTTCACAAGACCGGAAGATTCCGGAGCACCAGAAGTCACTGTGGAAATAGAGGGATGCTCGATTCCGCATGTGCCTATAGATGGAGGATCCGGGGTCAACTTGATGTTGGAAGAGACGGCATTTGACTTAGGTTTCACCACTCTGGAAGCCACGGATCAAGTCCTTAGAATGGCGGACCAGTCTCGGGTGAATCCGGTCGGAAGATTATCGGATGTACCAACCCGGATTGGGGGGATAGATTACTTACTGAACTAGGTGGTTATCCGAGTTAATAAAGGAAGGCCATTTCCAATGTTGCTCGGAAGACCTTGGCTATATTCGGCCCAGGTACTAGTAGATTGGGGAACCAAGGAGTTGGTGGTAGGAAAACCTCCTATCCGAATTCCTTGGGCGACGGAAAGACATCTGGGGGAAACCAGCGACTCGGAAGGATACACCACGGATTGGTCGGAACCGGAAGATTCCGTTCCTAGCTATTATGTGGACTCATTTGGAGATCAGTCTGAGACTAGCTATGGCTTCCCCAATGCCGTCCTCGAACACGTTCTGAACACAACCGGAGATCCGGTTGTGGAAGACCGGTCGCTGGGAGAGTCAAGCGTTCCGCTTACAATTGAGTGGGTCGCCGGACAGATACAAACCGGAAATCTTCCAGCCAGTATCTTCGGAACGGAAAGCAAAGAGTGGGCAAGTCTAAATTCCGATCCGGAAGGAGTTCATCCGGAAAAGATCAAACCAATCGTTTCACCCACGGATTATGAGAAAGTAGAAATCAACCCCGGTAAGAGCTTTTACATCAATAGGCTGTTACAAGGGAAAAGGAGATTTGGATACAGTCAGCTGTTGAAGGAGTATCTCGACATTTTCGCTTGGGAGCCATCCGATTTGAAGGGGATTCCCCCTCATTTAGGAGAACACCACATCGATTTGACGGAAGGATCCATTCCGGTCCGTCAACGACAATACCGGCTCAACCCCAAGTACTCATTGATGGTGAAGGAGGAAATTACTCGATTATTGGAAGCCGGATTCATATATCCGGTTAACAATTCTGAGTGGGTTTCTCCTATTGTAGTGGTCCCGAAAAAGGTGGGAACGGATGGTAAAGTCAAGATCCGGGTTTGCCAAGATTTCCGGAAATTGAACGCGGCCACAAAGAAGGATTATTTCCCTCTTCCGTTCACGGATATCATTTTGGACCAAGTGGCCGGACACGAGTGCTACAGTTTTCTGGACGGATTTTCTGGTTACAATCAAGTCTTCATCCGGTGGTGCGATCAGTTGAAGACCACATTCACAACGGAATGGGGGACTTTTGCTTTCACACGGATGCCGTTTGGATTGTGCAATGCACCCGGAACCTTCCAGCGTCTCATGATGGACATTTTCAGAGATTTTCTTCGACATTTTATTGAGATATTTATCAATGACTTTGCGGTTTACAGTGACCGGAAAAGTCATTTGGACTATTTACGGAAAACCTTTGAAAGATGTCGAGAGACCAACCTGAAGTTGCATCCGGGCAAGTGCTTTTTCGGGATGAGTTCCGGAATACTACTCAGACATGTAGTGAGCAAATCCGGATTGTAGGCGGATATGGATAAAGTCAGGGCAGTGTTAACCTTACTGCCTCCGACCAACGTTAGAGAGATCCGTGGGTTTCTTGGCTGTATTGGATACTACCGCCGGTTTATTGACGGGTACGCTAAGAGAGCGATTCCTCTTACAGAACTCCTAAAGAAGGATACGGAATTTGAATGGACCAGAATCCGACAGCAGGCTTTTGAAAATCTCAAACTCCAGCTTGCTAAAGCTCCAATCTTGTGTGTTCTGGATTGGACAAAGGAATTCCATGTCACCATCAATGCATCTGGTTGGTGTCTCGGATCTATTCTTTGGCAGTTCGATGGAGTAATTACACCACCACGGAACAGGAAGCGTTGGCTGTGGTATATTCTTGTAAAAAGTTCCGACATTACCTTCTGGGTTACAAGGTAATTTTTCATACGGACCATGATTCTTTAAAGTACCTTGTAAACAAACCGGATTTGTCAGGCCGGATTGCTAGATGGATTTTGTTGTTACAAGAATTTAACTATGAAGTAGTAGTTAAACCCGGAAAGGAAAATTCAAACGCGGATTACCTTTCCCGACAAAAGGGACCGGAATCCGTAGCAGATATATCTGCTGAGTTTCCGGATGAATTTCCGAAAACTTCCTCACTAGATGTCTTTCACCTCAATGATGAGTCTATATCGGAATATCAGGATATCATAGATTACTTAGTGGAATCTAGATATCCGGATCAGATGAGCTGAGAAGAAAAAGAGATTTTTCAAAGAAAAGTGGCCCCTTATACCTTGATTAGAGGAGTCCTCTTTAAGTTAGGACCGGATGACGTACTTCGGAGATGCCTAGAGCTTCCGGAGCGTAAGAAGGTAATCCGAGCGCTTCATTCCGGAAGTTCAGGAGGACATTTTGCGTTTGTCAATACTATCAACCGGATCCGTACAGCCGGATACTGGTGGCCAGGCTTGCACCGCGATGTGAGAAGTTATGTTCGGAGTTGTGATCAGTGTCAACGGACCGAAGCACCATCTTTCCGGAACCATTGGCCGCTCACTCCAATCATCCCTTTAGCACCTTTTGAGAAATGGAGAATAGATTTTATTGGACCTATCTTTCCGGTCAGTACACGGAAGAAGAGATACATTATCCTAGCGACGGATTATGCGACCAAATGGGTGGAAGCCAAGGCAACTAGGAAGAACGATGCGGAAACTTCAGCGAACTTTTTGTTTGAAGAAATCCTCATGCGATTTGGGCACCCATTGGAGTTAGTTAGTGACCGGGGCACTCATTTTCTCAATGATGTCATCCTCGACCTAACAAGCAAATATCTCATCAAACACAGGAAGACCACTCCTTACAACCCAAAGGCGAACGGATTGACGGAGCGAGCAAACGGTATCATTGGTAAGATCCTGAACAAAATGGTTTCCGCTCACAAAACGGATTGGGACCGGAAACTGCCTTCGGCGGTCCATGCATACAACACTACAGAGAAAACGACGACCGAAAAGAGACCATACTTCCTGGTCTTCGGACAAGAAGCAATGCATGGGGTGGAATTAGAGATGGAAACATTCCGTGTAATGGTAGCTCGGAATGCCGAGTCAAGAATGGAAACACTTCCACAACTCATTGCTATCGAAGAACTGGAGGAAATCCGAGATGCAGCACTGGAGAAGACTACGGGTGTTCAAGAGAAGCGGAAGGAAATCTACGACCGGAAACTTCCGGCTGACCACGGAATTCAAGAAGGAGGATTGGTCCTTCTATATGACAACCGTCACAAGGACTTTCCAGGTAAATTACATACCAGATGGATGGGACCATTCCGGGTGAATCAAGTTTTTCAGAATGGCTCTTTGCAACTGGAAACATTACAGGGCCAGTGGCTTGATACTCAGGTGAACGGATCGAGAGTCAAGAAGTACAATGTTGCTACTTCTTCCGATGATGAGGAATGATGTTCGCAGGGACGCTCACAGATGACGAGGGGGTAATGTGACAACTCATATTTTTGATTTTTATTTGTTTACCCTTTTGAGCGAACCGGAAAATAGAAATAGGTATCCGGATTCATCTAGAAAGAAAAATAAATCCAAAAATAGTCACCAAAATTACCTTACGGAACTAATCCGGTTTTAGGTCAAAGCGGAACGGATTAGATGTACAACCGGATAGTATTTCCAACCGGAATCTTGTTGACCGGATTAGAGATAACCGGATGTCAAGAACCGGACCGGATATCCGACCGGTCATAAAGACAGTCCAGGGCGTCAGGACTATATAAAGCCTGGCCCTGCCCATTTTCAGGTCTCTAGATTTCCACGTGTTGTTGTTTCCTGATTTAGCGCCTGACATTTCTATCATTGACCACGGCAAGGGAGAGGAAGTACAAGAGGGTACGGAAGTGAGTGAGGGGTGTGAGACGGAGAGATCTCCTCCGGACATGAGTGGGTGAGACCTTGAGTGCGAGCGGATACGTGAGAAGCTAAGAGTGTGAGCACGCCGGCAGGGTAGATTACAGGCGGAGCGGAACAGCTGAGTGTCGCGCGCTCCCTTTTTAGGACTGTAGAGAGTGAAAACCGGGTAGAGCTACCCTCATGCCGCGGCTAAACCGGAAGAGAGGTTCTAACACCCCGCCCCCGAGTGAAGTAAAGCTTAGAAAAGTAGTTCCGGTCATGCCGACCAAGGAACCGGAACAGGGAGAGCTCAAAGAGGATTTGTCGTTGATGGGTTGTCAGGGGTTAGCTTTGAAACCTTGGGGTTTCAAAGATGAGAGGATGGTTAGAGAACTCCTAAGTGGCGTATCGAATCAGTTCGATAACACCCTGAGAGGGAATCCGGTCCAATGGACCGAGGCTTTGTGGCGGGACGTATACGGATTCCGGCCAGGAGGACTCGGCCTTGCCAACCGGAAGGATGATTTCGTCTAGGGCAAGTTCGGAAGCGTAGTAAATCCGAAGGACGGCTACGCGGTCGAAGACTGCCTTGATGACCGGGAGCGACGTCTGCTCCAGTTCCTGGTTCCGGTTTTGCATCCGGAAAAGACCACCAGGGTGACTATCACCTTAGCTAACACGATTTTCGGAGCGCTGAGCGGAACCCGGAAAGTAGACTGGGGCCGGATCTTCTTTGATCTGGTGTCCCAGCTTACTACGAGAGTGGGGAGAAGTAGGGCTACCCCCCTGTGCCCTTATGTGTACCACCTCTACCAGCAACAGGAACTGCTGACGGAAGTAGAGCTGAAGGTATGGAGGCCCAAGAGCGGACCATGAAGTACGGCGAATCCGAGTCCGACCAAGAAGCGGATTCCGGAAACGAAACCGAGGAGGAGGAAGAAGAAGAAGAGGAAGAGGAGGAACCATATGTTCCCAACAAGAGGCAGAAGACCACTCCAACTCGGAATCGAGGAACGCCCCCGGGACATCCACGTCCGCGCAGAAGTGAGACTCCAACCGGACCAGATGTGGCATTCGGATCCGGGACCAAAGATTCGTTTGACGAGTTGGTTGGGATCCTCTGCGGAATCCGGGCGGATTGGGAAATTAAGAAGCGGGCACTCGGGGAGATCGCAGAATTAATCGGAGCGGAACCGGATAGTCAATTGCTGAGGAAGGTGGCTGAAAGTATTATCAATCCGGAAGAGCTCCGGAAGATGAAGGAGGAAAGCAAGCGGCAGCACGATGAGGTGGATACCCTCAAGGCCGAATTATTCGCGTTGCTTGAGAACGCCACCGCGACAAAGGAGATGGCGGAGGAAATGAAGAAGTTGGCCGCGGAACACTAGAAGAAAAACGTGTCCGTTGCAACCCACTGAGATGCGACTATGTGTCCTATACAACTGAAATGCGACTGTAGCCCTCTGTATTTGCACCAAATTTCACGTGTATGTAGTTGTAGTCGCAAAGTAGTCGGAAAAAGAACAATAGGGTTACGATATTGTAACAGAAGAACTGACATGAGGTATTCTACATCCAGTATTCATCGCAGTTGTCCATGTGGACAGCTATCCGCGAAGTAGAGTCCACCGTGAAAAAATGCAATCGCTCTGATTACAGGCTGCAACTAAAAACTAGAAGATTTTAATTTAGAAATGACTCAAATGCAACTAGGAATCAACTATAATGCAACTAGAGCCCGACTATAGTGCAACTAAAAAACAATTCAAATGCAACTAGAGAACAAGTGAAATGCAACTAGAACATGACTGAAAATCGATTCAATTGTCCCATATCGATTGTCAAGAATACCATCAGCTTGAACAGATAAGAATGGTAAGTTATAGCATTCTTGTGTAATGAATTTTGATAGTGAAATTCTAATATTTATATATTTTGTAGATTTTTACACTTTGTAGATTTTTACAATTTGTAGATTTCTATAATCTACAACTCTATAAATTATAACCAAGTCGCAAACTAGTTGCAAACCAGTTGTATGTCAATCGCAAACCAGTTGCATACTAATCGCAAACGAGTTGCACATCAATCGCAAACTAGTTATACAACAATTGCAAACTAGTTGTATATCAATCGCAAACCAGTTGCACTCTAGTCGCAAACGAGTTGCACATCAATCGCAAACTAGTTGCACACCAGTTGTATGTCAATCGCAAACCAGTTGCACATTAGTCGCAAACCAGTTGCACACAAATAAGTGAAATAACTTCCACATCAGCAACCACATCACAGCAGTTCATCAACGAAGTTCTCCATTGCCTATCGAATGACAAACAACCTCGCGACTGCAGTGCAACTCATGCGACTTGTCCACTGCGACTGCGGACTCCAGAATATCATCAAGTCACAAACGTCCGATACGACTACAAACCAGTCGCAAACTGCAGTCGCAAAACCCTGCTTTTTCTTCTAGTGGAAGTGAAGGACGTGCTTGGAGGACCCGGAGCCGTAGTCACCAAGGCGCGCCTGTTCGAAGAGGAGGTGCACAAGGACAAGAAGATATCCGGAACCAGGGTGGTGCACATCCTCACCGATTTTGAGGAGCAGATGGAGAAGCTCCTATCCAAGGCACGGGAGTCAGCGGACCGGATCGTGGAGAGTAGCCAGAAGTTGACAGAAATTCCGGTCCGGCTCTCAGAAATTTCTCTTCCGGACTTGTTTCCGGAAGACGTAGCTCAGGAGCCGGGAAAGGACAAGACGCCCCAGTCAAGCAGGACCAAGAAGGATACACCCTCGACCGGACATCAGCCGATAGATTTGGACTCCCCGAAAGCTGAGGAAGAACATCCGGTTCTACCTACGGATGGAGAAAGGAACCGGAATCTAAATGAGGTCTTCGAGCAGTTGGAGAGACCTGATGAGAGTCCTACCATTGGATCTCGAGTGTATGAGACGGAACAGGAAGGATTGTAAAAATAGGACTTATAGATAGGAACCGGAATAGAATCCGGTTAAGATAAGGTAGGACCGGATTGTCAGCGCCTTTAGAGGCGGAAATCATGTATTCACTTTTTGCTTTTTGCTTTTTGTATATAAAACAATCTCTGAGTTGGAGACGAGAGAGAGTTCTTTTGGGCATTTCCTTGTGTACTTTCCTTTAAACTAACTTTTGTGTATTTTTCCCGAGTATTGGCAATAGTGCACGGAGTCAGAATAGGAAGGTGAGTACGGAGGTGTTGGTAGAGTTTCTCCCCTTGATGTATGTTTCCGATTCTAGGTACATGTGAGTAGATTATGAAGAGTTAGGAGTGGATTCCAATGCCTCAGCAGCCACAGAAGTTTAGCATTCCGGGTGAGAGATCCGTTGATCAGGCTAGGCGGATAGGGAGGGATTCCTTAGCTGCGCTAGAACTCCTAGGTGGGAAATCCGGTCGAGTATCCTGACTCCTGTGAGGTCTTGCCACCGTTGTGGGTGAACGGAATAACTTTTGTGGGTGTTGGAACGGACAGATTCACTTGTAGCCACCGAACTTCGTGCGGAACGGATTAGTGTCAAGGTCGTTGTAGTATGAGAAGATCGTACGGGGGGTCTTTGTGTGACCTGTGATTCGGATTACTATTCGGATTATTGTGAAAGATCAAACCGGATCCGTGTTAGTTAGGGGATCAGTGGATAGGGAAGTGGGTCTTCAGCCACTATAAGTCACGGAAGGAGTGGTGGGCCTACCACTTTCAAAAGCAAGCGGCAAACCCTCTGATGGTAAAACAGAGGTAAAACTAAACCGGGTACGGAAGGGTGGACCGGATCGGATCCGCCCAAGAGGATACATAAGACCGGAAGTTATAGGGTCCAGAATTAATAAGTTAGCCCAGAAATCGGGGAACTAGTAAAACCGGAAGTAGGATACAGTCCGGTTGAAACTTTCCGGTTGATTTTGGTTGTTCCGGTCGTTAGAGGTAGAATCAGAAAAGTGGAATTAAGGGGTTTAACTTAGTTTATCTCCTTATTAGAGTTAGCTACTTCACAGGATCTCGTGGGTTCGATCTTTAGGATCATTTTATTATGCTCTAGAGTGATTTTTGTGAGTATAATAGGGAAATTGCTTACCCTGTGCTGCGACAATCATTCATTAAATTACTATTGATTATATCAATATATGCTTGTTTTTTAAATAAATTATATGAATATTTTAGTAATTTTCATTTAAATCTTTATTAAAGTTCTTGCTCTGCATTCTATCATACTACTAAAATCACTAGGCTTTCTGTAATATCACCTTTTTACACTGTGTGATATTATAAAGCTTCAACGGCTATTTGACCTATAATAGTACAGAGTGTAAAAAGGTGATATTACAAAGGTAAAGTGATATTATGGAGGCTTCATATTTCTTGGCTTCATACTTCATTTTACTTCCACAATTCTTTGATTTTGTTTTCTTACTAGCAAATGATTTGAAGTTTTGTTAGATAAAAGCAATTTTGAATTCTACAATAAAGTATTTACAAAGTCTTTACAATCTGACAAATTTGCATTTCCATTCTTCAATTTTGGTCACCACTGCTTGTAAGTGAAAAAATTCATCAAGTGGTGGTGTCCTTGCAAATGTTTTCATATTTACAAAGATTTCAAAAAAAAAATTATGATATAAAGATTTTCTTTAATTACTTTCTATTGCACAATAGATGTATTTCCAAAAAGTATTGTATGAGAATGTCAATATTTTAATTTAAAGATTATAAATACTTTATTAATTTACATTCTATCACATAAAAATTTAATGAAAGTAATATAGTTAACGTGTAGCAAAGCAAGCGCCAACCACTAGTCTAATACATAAAAATTCTAATGAATGATTGAAATTTTGAGGATGAATGCGTCTGGTAGGATTCATTGAAAAAAATATTTGAAAAGAACCCTATTGCTTTCCTACACTTTGTCAATTGAAAATTTGAAATGGGTTTTAAAAAAAATCCTCTAAAAATCATGCTGTATTTAATAGAACCCAAACCAATAAATTATATCGTTTTGACGTGCAAGCATGTCCGAAAACATAACACACAAGTTGCAAATCTTCAAAATAATGAGGATTCATGGAAAAATGAAGTTTAAGAGAACCCTATTGCTTCCCCACACTTTTCCAAGTGAAACGGATTTTAAAAAAAGAGACTCTAAAAATCATGCTGTATTTAATAGAACCCAAACCAATAAATTATATCGTTTTGACGTGCAAGCATGTCCGAAAACAGAACACACAAGTTGCAAATCTTCAAAATAATGAGGATTCATGGAAAAATGAAGTTTAAGAGAACCCTATTGCTTCCCCACACTTTTCCAAGTGAAATGGATTTAAAAAAAAGAGACTCTAAAAATCATGCTGTATTTAATAGAACCCAAACCAATAAATTATATCGGTTTGACGTGCAAGCATGTCCAAAAATGTAACACAGAAGTTGCAAATGTTCAAAATAATTAGGATTCATGGAAAAACTTAATTTTAAGACAACCCTATTGCTTCCCCACTCTTTTTCAAATGAGTTTCCAAAAAAATACTTTAGGATTGATGTTGTATTTAATACAAACCAAACCATTAATTTGTATCGGTTTGACAAGGAAGCATGTCCAAAAAAATAACACACAAGTTGCAAATCTCTGCGAAATAATTCGGATTCATGGAAAAATTAATATTGCGAACATTATAAAAAGAATTTGAAAGTGCATGTAGTATAATTCCTTAGTGTGTACAAAAACCTTGAATTCACTTCTAAATTAAATATTTGTTCAATATTTCAAAAACATGATATAAAATGATTTATTAATCTACAAAAATACCTGAACCCGAGACCCTAAACCCTAGAGACCCTAAACCCTAGAGACCCTAAACCCTAAAGATCCTAAACCCTAAACCGTAAAACCCTTATTGATAAAATCACATGCAAACACTTGGGTGGTGCAAAAGGTTGTGTTTGTCTAAATTTACAAAGAGACCCTAACTTCAGCAAAATCAAATTGACTTCCAAAAATTGCAAAAGAAAAAAAGACAATGAAGATCTCTTGCCTAGATTCTGTTATAAATAGAATCTAAAAATTAGTGCTTAACGGTGCAAGAAAGCAACCTCATAAGTACTTAATAGCTGTCAGTGGCTATTTCTATCATGAACAGTGTAGGTGGGAATCAAAAATCAAAGGAATTTGCGGAAGGAGTTCGGGATTTTCAAATTCCGTCCTACAGCTCCCGCCTTCGCATTCGCGCCTACACATTGCCACCAAAATTGTTTTGAATGTCGTTGCGTCCGCGCGCATTAGGGTACTCTCCTTCTCCGTTGCGAATGCATGGACGTTCATGCGAGATTTCACTTCTCTCATGTCATTACTGAATTCTATCAACTTTTGTACTTGTACTATCTAGAGTGTCGGAGTATTGCGCTTCGAGGATCTCGGTGAACGCGCTTGTTTCCTTTCGTATGTCCTCAGGTTAGAAGCCTTTAGCATTTTCAAACATTTTCATTCAATGGATTGGACATAGTTACTTTGTAAGCACATAGTAGTTTTCTGAGTGTGTATAATGTTTCTTTCAGCGCTGCCATCTATTGTCGAGTTCCTAGTTGCTGAAGTTGGCAGAGTGCGTGTGTTTCCAACGTTTATTACTGAAAATCGAGTTGCACGATTATGAGTTCTGGGCTTCCTCAATTTTTAGTGACAAGGTCTTTATTCAATGTTCAGTTCTCGACATCTGAGTTGCAGAATTCTGAGAGTGCAGTGCCCAATTATCTCGCCGAGAAATCCGGAACACGAGATCACGGTTACTACGAGACTGCCAACACAATGTCCGAGAAATCTGGAACTGTTTAGGTCAAATTGACCTGAATACGAACAACGGTACATGAGTAAATTTTAATGCACTTCAGGTCGAGTCGACCTGAATGTGAGATTGTCTACATTAGTCATTCGTTCATGCAATTCAGGTCGAGTCGACCTGAATGTGAGGTTCTCTACATTAGTCATTCGTTCATGCAACTCAGGTCGAGTCGACCTGAATGTGAGATTGTCTACATTAGTCATTCGTTCATGCAATTCAAGTCGAGTCGACCTGAACTGACCCATATGATAGTAATTGAAGTAATGTAAAACTTATCCTAGGTAGATTGAATAGTTCTGTCATCAAATATGTTAATGAAATGATATACATGGCAATTCAGATCAAGTCGACCTAAACCGTATCTATAATTGTAATTTCATTCGAGTGAAAATCTCGTAGATGTGCTGTTGAAATTCCCGATATTCACAGATTCAGTCACCAAGAATTCTGTACGTAATGATAATAGTGTGCAGATGGGATTCGGCTCACTGCAAGTCCTCATTTCAGGTCGGTTCGACCTGAAGTGTGGGTACTCCCATCACAGACTTTAGTTCGAGAAGTTCGAGATTTTTAAAGGAATAAAATTGGGAATTCCCTGTCGAATTGAATAGATGAAGATGGGATCATTATCTCAGAGTACAAGGGACACTTCATGTCGATCCAAGCTGAAGTTCAGGATTGTACTCAGTCTTCTTACATTTATATTTTCGGCTGACAAAAATTATACAAGACAGGGGTCAGACACTTCAGATCGATTTGACCTGAAAACAGTGTTTACATATATCTGAATTTATAAGAAATTTTAATGAATGATGTCAATTGCAGTTGAAACCTAGGCTTCACAAAATAAGTTCGTTCTTGTCATAGATGTACCTATAACATTTGGTCATTCAGGTCGAGTCGACCTGAACATGATGAAATTGCATGATCTATGCTTCAATTCACTTACCCTATTTCACATTGCATTTTTACAAGTATCCATGGATACTATAGATGACCCTGATGACGTGGACATGTCATCGGGTTCTGAATCCAATGAATTCAGACATGATGAAGAGGATTTCATGGCATCTTCAAAAGACGAATTTCAGAATGTCGAAGCAATGAATGTTGGGGTCCCGGAATGCGAAGGTCTACCGCGTCAGCTTTGAAATACTCGAGTTGTCACCTTGTACAATGAGGCTGGAGTGCTTGTGGGTGAAGGTGTCTGTCATAGTGTGAACTCTGACCTCGTTTTGGATGCCAATGGCCCTCTTGGTGACACCCACATGGCGATCCACATCTCCAAAACACATAGCGAAGAGGACCTACCAGAGGAACAAGTGTGCTCATTGTTGGCTTGGCCTATTCATCTTGTCTACTATCGTGGAGCTAGCCTTAGAAACCATGAGGCTAGGGACAAATTCAATTGTCTCCAATAGGCTCTCTTAAATCCGCCCTCTTCGACGTCTTCGAGACCATACACAAGTATGGTCCGAAATGCGCCCCGTGAAACAAATTTGAAATCGAAGGAGTTGCTTACTCAAGATTCCATCCATGCAGTGTCTACTAAAATATGTTGTAGTCGCAATTGTGTTCAGCCATTTCCTAGGGATAAGATTCGAGCCTTTCGTGAACGCATGTATCGCAACTCCACGTTCAAACACAGGACCTACATGAAAATGGATGTGCATAGGCAGGTGCATGTTGACGAGCGTGGTAGACGAATGGTGTCAATTGACAATACACCGGTATGTATGCGAGCGTGGATGCATATAGTTGGGGTCCCTGAGGCCACATTCTATCGCTACCAATCGTACATGAGGCGTGGTCGAGAGGCAAAGGACCATGGCAATAAGGGAACGGTGAAACTGAGGAAACACACTCAACAAGCTATAGCAACATTGAAGTGCATTCTGGAGAAAGAAGCAGATCATATGCCTCATCGTACGAAGACCCTGAAGTCAGGAGAGAAAGTTGTGGCCAAGATCCTACCTTCCACCTTCCAGTGGAAGGGTAAGATGAAAGAACTCAATGATGTCAATGTTGTTTTTGGACTAAGTGAGGTGTCAGCTTCGAACTTGAGTAAGATTAGGTGCTGTAAGTTCCCTGAGTATGAGGTGAAGAAGCCTGGAGACAATTTTGCGCGATGTGGCACGTGTGACAAATTGCAAGACCTCAAGAAGGGTGCTATAAGTGGGTCTCACAATGAATTGAAGTATTCTCGGAAGTTGGATAGGCACAATGAGATTGCTCGAGCTCATCGGGAGTTGTATTATGCAAACCGTCACCGTTCAGTAGCTTTTCCACACGAATGCCTCACAGTTATGCACGACAAGATGGATCATGCAAAGACTGCTTCTCCAGTCTTTTCCCACAGGAGTAAGGAGCTTGATGGCCTTGTGAAATTGCCTATGTCTGTCACTAGCATGATTGCTCATGGTCATGGAGATGTGCATTACGCACATTATGGTTTGGATCTCTTTAAACACGATTCAAACTATACAATTGGTTCTATGGCAAAGTTGTTGCGGGATCTGGAATTGCCATCGAAGTCTTCTTCTCGGCAATTATTTTCTGGGTCAGGGTCTTCAAATTTGTTCAGGGCAATGCTGCAGGGTAAAGAAATGTGCGACGCGTCACTGCCACCACCTCCAATGAATGCAGTTCCAGCAGTGCCTTTGCCTCCTATTTTGAATGTGCAAATGGACAATGCCACCAGCGACAACAAGAACAAATATGTTTTCTGTTTCTGGTCTCTACTTGTTGCTAACAAGATCTTCAGAGAAGTGTATGTCAACTTCATGATTGTTGGTCACACACACGACGACATTGACGCATTGTTTGGAAGATGGAGCATGCTGTTGAAGAAGGAGAACTTCCCAACAATCCCGGCGCTCATGAAGTCATTCATGGATGTTGAGTCTATTCCTACTATCCCTCACCTCATAGAGGAGGTGCCTGATTTCAAGTGTTTCATTGCAGGAAAATGGATGGATGGTGATGAAATCCTTGTGGGACACACAAGACCGCAACAAGTGAAGTTCTACCTAGACTCTGTTGGATGCCTAGTCATGAAGTACAAGTTGAAGTGCACAGATGAAAACTGGTTAGGCAGGCACGGTCAAGCCATTAAGTTGTGGAAAGAAGACGATGAAGGACGGAGTTTGTGGCCATGTGGTGTGCCTTTGCCAGTACCACTCAACCCAATGAAAGGTGTCAATGACATTGTCAAAGGTTTATCAGGATTCATAAACTATTGGGACGACTTGTGTAGAGCAGACGTGAGTGGAGAACATCGTAGGCGCTATGAGAATGTGGTGCGCTATTGGCGTGGTGTAAAGGTAGCTCTTCAAGAGCCACTTCCTACTTCTAGTGCTCTAAAAGACGGTTTCTGGCCAACTACTCGTATTCAAGTGACAGAAGTTGATCATTTAGACGAAGATGGTGAAGATCTCGAAGAGCATGGAGAGGATGAGCCTTATGTTGGGCCCTTGAGGGATCGTCCACAACCATCCTTTAGGATGGCTCGAGATGTATACGAAGGGTATTTTGTTGCAGTTCGCCTTGCAGACAGTGACAGCAGACCAGTTTGGATTGCTAGAGCATTGTCTGATCCAAACTCTAACCCTGAGAAACCAAACTGTATGCACATTCAATACTTTCGGCCAACATCACGCAATCAAGAAATTCAAGACTTCTATGAAGGATGGGATAGTGATAGAGGTTTGCTTTGGAGGGTTGATGAAATCGAAGAACCTGCGTGGGAGACAACAAACGCTTTAATTACAGCATGGAAGTCTCAAAACAGAAGAGGTACTCGCCAATGCAGAATCAAGATTCCTACAGTTCAAATCGAAATCATCAACCACAGTTTGGCTTCATATACATGATATGGAGAAATCATGTACATACATTGGATGCATTTTAACTATGACATTCATATGGAGGGTATTGTTTTATTTCTACATCTTATATGAAGTTGGTTTTCATTGCATAAGTGTTGGACCCTTAATATTATAATAGATGATAGTCGTTTCAGTTTTTTTAGAGGATATAGGTTTCCGTTGATTGATTTTATTTTAGTGTTTGATACTGCATAATTGTTTTCAAGTGTATGTTTTGTGTTTACAAAACAATGGAATTTAAATATAGTCTTAATATATATATTTTTTTAGATTCTTGAGCTATATTTTTTCTATTTTTTAATTCATTTTCTTATTTGTGTATCACTAAATATATTTTATTTGAAATTACATTGCTATTGGAGAAAAAAATGTAGTGGATATATCCACTATTTATTTGGTTAACATGTAAAGCACTTGTCACATTCTGGGTAGGGGGGCGGTTGGTTGTTACAACTTTCCTGCTGGCAAAGCTCACTTAGTAGCACCAAGTCATGTTTTTTCTCTCATGCGCTCATACAAATCCAATGGGAATCGAACTTGGACCGCTTCAATGAGATGAACAACCCTTTACAATCAACCGCGGAGGTTATGACTTGGTGATCAAAAGATGTCATTCTCTTCACTTATATAAATCAGAACATATACCCTAAAGCAAACTTCATGTATTTGAACAGTCCATCACTGAAAAGACTCTCATTTTAATGGAAATTGTATATTACAACTAGCAAAGTTAGTGTTTGCCCACCTAAACTAGCTAACATTACAATTCACTTTTTAGGGCCTAAATGGAAAATATTATTATGAGAGGCCCTAAACCTCTCAAAATATTGAATATTGTGTTCTCTATTGAATTTGAACAAAGGTGACCAGTACCACCTAAACCTCTGCGGTGTTTTTGTAGACATTGTATTAGACAGAGCATGCTATCTTCTGCATTTCAGTGTCTTAGTCTGCTGTCAAAGTGGATGTCCAAGTTGATGTCTGAGTTCATGTCCTAATTGATGACCGACTGGACGTTGATCTGCAAGTATTGTTTGCATTTGAGGTTTTGTAGAAGCAACTCTCGGTCTCTTGACAACGATGCGAATGAAGAAGAAGATGACATAATAATCACGGAAAAGGAACCCACCACACCTCTACATTGTAAATGCCATGTGAAGAAGGAGAGCAAGAACAAGTGCAAGCAATATGTGGAGGTGGACAAACGCGGTCATCCCTATGAAAAGGCAACAACCTTTTTGATAAATTATGTCAAGGCTTTTGCCAAGGGACTGAATCCCTTGTTTGGCTGGGCTGACTAGCCACTGGATGAAAAACAACGCTTCTTTGACAGAGTCTATACAAGTAATGTCACATGGCCCAAGTTCCCTTAGGAGGCCCTCAGTTCTTTTTTTGAATTTGATGTCCTCCTATACATGATGATGTTGAAGATGACATCTGGATGAGCATCACCGTGCATTCTGTCCTGACGTCTATAGCGGTGCTCGGATGTCTTCAATGTTGTCCATGTGGACATCATTATGCCACTGGAATTAAATTATTTCAAAAGTCTTATCGTTTGTAAGTGTTTATGTATTGTGGCCCTCTTATTTCAAATTGGGAGGTTGGAGGCGACCAAGTGGAGATCAATCCACAGTGGTTTCCATAGTACGTGACGAAGACCCTCATTAATCTTTGCCATAATTTGATGAAGATGATCGATGCAGAGTGCCCGAAGCCAAAAGATGTTGATGCTTTGGTGTGGAGGAAGTTACAAGAGAGGCGCAACTCAGACCTGGCTAAGGAAAAGTCTGTGCAGATGCATGCAGTTTCCAAGGCAAAGGGGTCCAAGGAGACACAGATGAGGATCATTGAGAAGACTATAATTGGCAAATTGGTGAGTCTTAAACTTCCCTGTGTTTATCATGTCCATTTTGACATCATACTGCATTGTAGGATGTCTGTATTTATTATGCTCATGTCTGACTTGATGTTTTTCTGGACATCAATGTCACCGTTTTTTGTGGAGTTCCTTTGCAACGCCACCTCTAATTTTTTTCATGTGCTAGACCCTGCAACTTGGACGCATACCTTATGAACTGGAGGTGAAGGAGGCAACGAAGAAAGAGTATGCGCGATGGCAAGCAGAGGCACGCAAGTTATCTCATGACTATGGTCCAGATATAGAAGAAGTGCGGGCCTCGACAACAGAGTTGGGAGGGCGTCTAGCTCAAGCAGAGGAGCTTCTTCGACAACTCGTTCATTCCATTGGAAGCAACAATCTTCAGCAACAGCTTGTCTCAAATGCAGGAGGTGTTGGTAAAAATGTTGGGGGTGACATCATTTCTTTGAAGAAGGATGGTGCTAAGAACGTCCCCACAGACATTGAGGGGATCTTCAGGTCAATGCTGCAGACGTTGGTGACGCCATTGAAGATGTCCCAGGCGACGTTGAAGAAGAAGTTGACTACTTGAAGGACACCGTCTCAGACGTCGAGGCTGACAACGACGCTAGTGCAGACGTCGGCGAGGACGTCCAAGTGTCTACTATAGAGACCATTTTGAAGCATAGTGATGCTTATGCAGACATCGGCAAGGACGCGAAGGAGACTAGCACAGACCCGTATGCCATTTCCGTGGAAGAAGTTGCCCCTGCCCCAATCCAAACGTCTGTATTGGCAACACAACTAGGGAGAGTGCAAGAGGTATTGTAAACATTGTAGACCATATAGTAGGAGTTCATTGACTCACATTCATGTTTATTTCCACATAAGAATTTGCTTTCGTGTTGGTGCATCCACCTGTAGCAAAAAATGTAATGAGTGCCCATTTTGTAAGGTGTTTGGTGTTATCGCTTGGTTGTAGGTGGCAAATTTGCAATCTTTTGGGTCATCTTGTCGATCCAATCAAGTCACAAAGAGCGTATCAGGTGCCAAGCCGTTGAAGTTTGTGGCCCCAACAAAGTCAACGAAGGCAGCCGCACCAAAGGCTTTGAAGCCAAGCCCTCCTCAAACGGGGGATCCCCCTAAGAAGGGAGAGGCACCACGCAAAAAATGACCACACGGTGACGTTCTTCCCAATGTTAATGTTTGTATTGGAATTATGCCACCCTCATATATGGGCAATGTTTCTAGGAACATGAAGTCGTTGATACCTGTGTTACATTGAATGCAGAGCGTGCTGTAGAAGACGTCTTGGGAGACAAGAATACGTTAGCACCAGCAATGGGACGTCGCTGCAGACGTTTGCGTGTCCAGCAAGTAGTAGGAGTGTAGAAGCTGAAGAAGTTGTCTTCAGCTAAAATTTTGTTATATGTGTTTCGCTTTGTGTTGATTTCTTTATTCGGCTTAGTGTTCATTTTGAAATTCGGCTTTGTATTCTATCGTGACCCTCCTTTGTGAGACATGGTTGTTTTTTGTATTGGATTTTCTATTCTATAAATATGTTATGGACGTAGTCCCTTTTCACGTCGCAAGCAAATTATGGATGTTCTTGATGTCAAAAGCAGCATAACATGTTGTGCAATCTTTGAATTGTAACATCATAATGTCCAATACAATGCATACATGAAGCATTAGAGTGTCCCATACAACGAATCCATAAAACATCGGAATGCCCAATACAATGCATATAGAAAGTGTGGGAATGCGATCCCACATGCTAGACCCATAATACTAGCATAGGACGGAAAAATTCAAAAATTGTCTCCTTCAGAGGGAAAGATTTTGAGTTCTCCTAGGAAGTTAGGGCAAATTAGGAAAACCGGATTTCCGGATCCGGAAAAATTTCATTAGGGCTAAAAATCTAAAATCCGGAACCCTAGAAAGTTCCGGAAATTGGATGACGGCGCTGGCCCTAAAAACCGGAAACCGGATCCGTACTAGGGATAGGGTTTTGCCGCCAAAACCTGTCCTGTACATCGGGCCAATATAAGAGGGGGACTGTAGCCGGCCGCGGGCACACTTATCTTCTTTCTTTTGTTCTTCCGCCGGCGTATTCCGTTTTCTTCGCTTTGTTAGAATTCCGGTAGACTGAGGGACTGTGTGAGTTGCGATCGTGTAGGGGTTACCGAAGTGAAAGTGGTGAGCAGAGATTTAGGGAGAGATTGTGTGAGGATTGTTCGTAAGCACGATGGCTTCTAGGGCAAGCCGACGGAAGTTGAAGGATCTGCCTGAGGATTCGGAGGATGAGATGCCGGCACCGGCACCCCAACCAAGGACCATCCCGGTGATGAAGGTGGTTCCGGAGGTTCCGACGGAGGAGGACCGGCTGGCGCGCCTATGGGAGCATCTCCACAACATGGGGTGTGACGGACTCCTAGAAGTGCCGTAGGGGATCCGAGAGGAGAGTCTAGTTTCGGACATACTTCGTCCGGAAAGTGGTATCTTGGATACCACCATTCAGGCGAAGCCAGACCTGTGGACAGTGAACACTTGGCGGGCCGTCTACAAGTTCCGGGAGGCACCGGACAAGGTCATGGAGAAGAACCAAGAGGTGATGGAGGACGAATTCCGGGCACCCGCCAACCCGAAGGAAGGTCACCTCCGACCTGGTGAATCCGGAGTACCGGGATGTGATAGCGTTTCTCAACCCTATCTTCCATCCCACCAAGCCATGGCGAATAGTAGCGAAGGTGGCCTCCACCATCTTGGGGAGCCTCCAGGGAAAGATGATGATGGACTGGGTAGCCATCATCCATGAGCTAGTCGGAGACTTGGTGCGTGCCCTCCGGTCCGGAAAGAAGAGCCAGAGTCCTCTTCCGGCATATTTGTCTCATTTGTACACCCACCACTTTCTGCTTAAGGCGAACGAGGAGAGTGCGTATCAGGACCTAGTCCAACTCCAGCCACTACAACAATGGCAGTGTTTTATGACTGCAAAATTATGACTGAGGATGATTGGCGACTGCTTGCAGTCATATTCTTGAAGGCCAACACTTTGGAGAGAAATATGACTACAAAATATGACTGCTAGTTATTTTTACGCCTTATACTTCACAAGTGTATACTATACGGCCATTAGGAATACCAAAGTACTTCATAGGGAACGTAGGGAACATGTTTGGGAACGTTGGGAACATTGAGTCATATTATCACTAATATTTTCATATAATAGTGATTTTGTTTTGTTTTGGGCAATTCAAGAAAAATTTGGGCAATTCCAAAAAAATATAGAGAAGTCATTGTTTAAAATTTTGAAATCCTAGTCACCTACTTTTTAGGATTTTGAATCCTAGTCACTATTTTTTTAGGATTTTGATACCCTAGCCGTCATTTTTTTAGGGTTTTGAAACCCTAGCCGCCACTTTTTAGGGTTTTGAAACCCTAGCCGTCACTTCTTGTGGCTCTTCTTCCTTACTTTTTATTGTCTCTTAACTCTCACTTGTTGTTGCTTTTTGTTGCATCTTAACTCTTGTTTCTTGTTGCTCTCTAGTTCATGCTTCTTGTTTCTTATTGTTGCATCTAAATTCTTTCTTTCTCTTGCATTTGAACTCTTTTTTTTTCCTTGTTCTTGTTTTTTTGTTTCCTCTTGTTTTGTAGTTCTTGCTTCTTATTTCTTCTTGTTGCATCTATACTCTCATTTCTTGTTGTTTCTTGTCATGTCTTAGTTGGTGCTTCTTGTTTCTTCTTCTATCTTAGTTGTTGCTTTTTATTTGTTCTTATATCTTAATTGTTGCCTCATATTGTATCTTAGTTGTTGTTTCTTGTTTTGTGTTGCTTCTTGTTTCTTATTGTGTTTTAGTTGTTGCTTAGTTGTTGCTTCTTATTCTTTATTGCATTTTAACTTTTGATTCTTGTTATCTCTTAGTACTTATATTTTTTTTCTTGTTACCTCCATCATCAATTTTATTCTTCCTATCCTAAACTTGAGCTACATATTTTGTATTGAATGTAAATCTTTGAAGGTTAGGCTTAGTTGTTCAATCACTAAAAAGTAACCTCTCATTTCTTTGATTGTATATGCAGGCATCAAAAGTTGAAACAAAGACATTGGAAGCTACTTGCAACTTCATGAAGCCAAAAATATGACTTACAAAAGTCATATTCCATAAAATATGACTGATGAGAGTCGTATTCTACATTACTGCAAAATATGACTCACCTCAGTCATATTCCATGCCATCTAAAAATATGACTGACTATAGTCATATTCTATGTCATCAAAAAATATGACTAACTGTAGTCATATTCCACGTCATCCAAAAATATGACTCACTGCAGTCATATTCCATGTCATCAAAAAATATGACTCACTGTAGTCATATTTCACGTCATCCAAAAATATGACTAACTGCAGTCATATTCCACGTCATTCAAAAATATGACTGACCATAATCATATTCCACGTAGGATTTTTTTGTTTGCCCGGGCAACTCAAGAAAAAATCAAGACTCCTCTAGGAAAGTCAAAGTATATGTCATGTTGGCATACTATGGCTAAAAATGGGTATTTATACCCCTCGGAAAATATGACTGCCAATATGACTGATGTCTGAAGCGACTACTTCTAAACGACTGGAGTCAGTCATATTCCGAGTCATCTACAGTGATTTCTGCGTGAGTCGTATTTTTTTATTTTACGACTCACTGCAGTCATATTTTGCAGTCATAAAACACTGCTTTTGTTGTAGTGAGCAGTACAGAGGAGAGGAGCCCTCGTCTCAAGACGGACCGGACGATGAGGACACGGAAGAAGAGGAGCCGGTCTCTCCGCTAAAGAAGAGGAAAAGGCGGAATAGGACGCCGCCGGTAAGTCCATCAGAGGAGCCTCCCACACCGGAACCACAGGAAGAGGTTCAGGAGGTAAAGACGAAGACCGGACCTGTTCCGAAGGGAGTCCAACCATTCTTGCAACTGGTTGGGCCAGTATGACCGCACACCGTCGCCACTCAAGCCGAGGCCGGACCCTCCCGGACCCGGATGATAGAGACAGAGGAGAGGGACCGGACCACCATGCGATTGGGAGGGTCGCCTCTAGAAGACATCCAGGAGATGGCTCAGCATCTAGTGTGGCGGGCAGACGATCTCACCCAGATCTGTGAGAACTATGATGGAGCCCTCAAACGAGTGTGCCGGAAGATGGCGCTAACCAACCGGAACGCCATTTTCCGAAGGACGGATGCATTGGTGGCAACGGAGCAACAGAACGACCTCCTCATAGCAGAATGGAAGAATTTGGTGACAGAGTTGGGGACGTTGCGCGTAGAAACCGGACGTTGCGAGACCAAGTCCGGAACTCGGAATCCCGCTGTGTGGATTTAGAGAGCACCCTCCGCACAGCTTAGGAGACGGCCCGGCTCACAGAAGAAGACCATCGCCGGCAGATAGCGGCATTGTGCCAAAGTGTAGTTCAGCTCCGGAGCTCTCTGGATGTGCCGGCAGATTATATCAACAAGGCCCGGCTGTTTGAAACTAACCTCGATGCAGCCGCCAACTCAAGCCGGATTCCTATTGTCAAATGCTTGCTAGAGCAGGCAAGACGAATAAATACATCCCGGGCCACGATGAGGGAGATGATGGAGTACTTTATTTCCACGGAGTCGGATCCGGCACCTCAATGTCCCCCGTCAGCGCAGACTTTGGTGGTTCCGGAAAGTAGCGATTCGGAACCTATGGTTACGGAGGTCTCACCGGTGGTACTAGTGAATCCGGAACTTTCACCACCAGTCGAAAGACCAGAAGGAGTGGACTGGGGAGTAGTGGTACCTCCGGGAAGTGAAGACCTGCTGCCGGTGACTCCGACCATTGACCTGACAGGTGCTTCTCCGGAAATTCACGCCGGACGGACGGTGTAGTCTTCTCCGCGTCATAAGAAGACTTAGAAGGATGCTCGAGGGAGTCCGGACACTCAGGTAGTCGGGACCCAGAGTGTAGACAAGGACACCAATATTGTGGAAGTCCCAAGATGGGGCCAAAGGGGTCCGAATCTATTTTCTCCGGAGAGTAGCCGGAAAGAGGTAAAGCTGGATCTTCTGAAGGACTATGTTCCTCTCAAAGATCCGGATTCCAAAGAATAGTATGCAGTAGTGTAGTATAGCGGCAATACCGGAGTCCGGCAGTCAAAGCCGGAAAAATAGGATCTGGGATTTTTCGGAAATCTAGCGGACCAATAGGAATGTTTTGTAGGATTTTTAGGATTACGTTAGTCTTAGTATAAGTAGGACTTTTAATGGCCTTTCTGGTCATTCACAACCATCTCATAGTTTCAGCATTGTATCTTTTTCTGAGCTTAATTGTAAAGTGTTTGGAGTATCCAATCTCTTATCTTTATTGTGTACGGTATATGCTTGTGAGAGGTGTGGGTCCGTTCTTGCGTTTCCGGAACTGAGAACTTACCTTGTGTGACAAGAGTCGATTTTGTGAGAGTATCCGGATGTATTAACTTGAGGGGGAGATCAACCGGATGGTTCCGGCAGTAGAGTTAGTGTAGTACTGCTCGGATGTCGGTATAGCTTGCTTGTAGGATACAGCCTTAGGTAAAAGGGGTATTTGAGAGGCTGCTAACAACTTCCATGTACAAGAGTATTGCCGGACGTGCCCGAATTCCGGATTGCCGGAATTCCCCGTAGAACAGAGTCAAGCCCCGACGCAAGCCCAAGAAAGTACAGGAAAAACCACCCGGTCGACAGGAGGCTCAGTGTTCGGTTAAAGGTTAGAATGTCGTTGTAGGTCTTGACCGTCCCTGTGTGACCTAATCCGGATCTTTCCGGATTTGTGAGGCGACGGAAGAGGAGGACACTTCCAGTCCCTGAAGAGTTAGGTTAGTGTTAGTGTGAGAGAGAGAGAGAGTGAAAGAGAGCGTATTTCCGGACACAGTAAGCATCCGGACGGTGGATCTAGCCACTCGTCATCCAAACCCAGGGATCTCGGAAGGGACACTGAACGGTTTCCGGATTCTTCCGACATTAGAGTCCGGACCGGACCTAAAGTCCGGAATAGTCTAACGGAGAGAAAAGTGAATGCTTAGACTGGGATAGCCTATAAAACTGTAATCCACAAGTCCTCGTGGGAACGATTCCGGAGCGGTTTACTCTAAGAAGGCCTTTGGTGTGAATTAAGGGCTAACTAGAGGAATATTGGTCCGACTAATCGCTACAGAAAGCATCAGAGTGTCCCATACAACGAATCCATTAAATATCAGAATGTCCAATACAATGCATACAGAAAACATTGGAATGTCCAATACAATGCATGCATAAAACATTAGAACGTCCAATACAATGCATACATGCATTCCAGGAGATGTCCCAAAAAATAAGTGTGTTAATAATTGCATCTCCTTTTACGAAGATCAAACAAGTGGACGTCGCCGTTGACATCCTACAATGCAAGAAGCCATCTGCTACCTCAGCATGTACTTGTGCTTGCTTGTACAAGCAGACATCTCCTATGACAGGGTATGCTTTAAGAAGCACGCATGTGCAAACTCCACACGCTCGGATGGACATTTCAATCAGCATACAATTGTTTCACCTCACGTCATTTAAGACACATGGACGTCCACAGCGATGTCTCAGAAGACATCCTAAAATGCTAGGCAAACCAAGCAAGTGGCCCCAAAAAATGCCACGTCAACATCCGCGGATGCCACGTCAGCCAATTCCATCAACAGCAACGTGGCATGCCACGTTAATTACACATCAGATGCCACATTATAGACGGGCAATGGATGAAAAAAATGACACTCTAGCTTGCCCGTGCCCAGGTAGCGGCCACATGTCAACTTCTGAAGTTACCCGTTGACCTATGTTTTTTCAAACATCACAATGCTGGACCTATAAATCTAATGCAACGTACCATGTTTTTGGCATGTCCACAGCAGCACAATGTAATTGGACATCAGTCCAAACATAGAAGACGTCACGCACGATGTTCGGGTGTCCAAATTGCAATGTCGCGGCAGACACAGTTTTCTTATAGTGTAGCAATGGCCACAAGATGTTGGAACATAGTCCCAACAACTAAACCAAAGACAAAATATAAGCCAAGCATTCAACGTATGAGTCAAATTAATGAAAATTGTAGGGTTACCAGTGATGGATAGTGGAAAAAATAGATTCCCAATACCTTCTTTCATACCCCGCAATTGCCCGCTTATTGAAGCAAGAAGACCTTTTAGTGAGGAGACTCGATGAGAGAACTCTTCATTTGTAGTTTTACAAACTCCCAACTTACTTTCCAAGATTTCAATTGATTTATTACAATTATTTACAAATTTATTAGATCGCTTCTTTATTGCTTAGGCACATACTTTGTGAAACTCAAGGTCTTCTAATTCTATTTCAAGATTGACCAACGACTGGTCTATCAAACTCAACCTAGTAACTAGGCCATGTCCTAAAAAAAGGGTTATTTCCTCTATCTACGCCTTCACTGTTAGCTCTTCACTTTGAAGTTTTCCATATTCAAACTCCGCTTGTTGAATCATCCCAAGCCTATTGGAGCAAAGCAATATGACTTGACAAAGCTTATCCTTCAGGTCTATACTTTGTAAGATATTATAATAGAGGGAAAGCTCACAATCTCTTAGTAGCTCCAACCTCTCTTGAATCACCCTTTCCATCACTTCTAAATCACTTTTCATCCAAAAGGCTGAGTTCAATGCTCCTCTTGGACCTTCTTTGCAATAACTACAACTTCTAAATCTTGACACTTACTCTTGACATTCAATTTCAACTCGCAAGGGAAACTTGTTAATGCCTCTGAGATACGCACAATGCACCTTTTCTTTCCAATCGTAGCAGGACAAGAAGCACCCTCCCTGTTCTCTTTCACTCTTCTCTCTATGATTGATATCTTTCTTTTTCCACAGTTCTATACGATACTTGCAACACTCGTCCCTAAACTGCAACCAATTGATTTTATCTTCCATGGACATGTACACAAGCCCACAAGCAAATTGAAGGGTTAGTTCCTTGTTGGACATTTCATCTATCTCGTATACCCTTCTAAACAAGCTGTAGATGGCCTCTTGCTCCTCCACAGTAGTCCGCGCATTATATTTCCACCCACTTTTGCTAGATTTGGGTCCAAAATACTAACAAATCAAGCTATCGGGAACTTCATCTTTAATATCACTAACCCAAATTCCTTTGTCAAGAACACCCTCCACTTGAAAGTGGTCACCCATCTACACATGATCACAGTCGATTTTGCGAGTTAACATGTAGCATGCTATTGTAAAAACCTAAGTTTCTCTACGACTATGAAAAACGAAACCCTTGGTCATTCTCAAAGAGAAGATCGTCTTGGTACAAGAACATAAAAACGAGTTAATAAAAAAGGAGCTAGATTATCAATACTCTCACTGTTAGCTCTAGTTCACAAAGTTCACTGCAAAGCATGTGTGAGAGTATTGTTAGTTCTAGTTCTAATTGGATATAAGCTTACAAAAGCACATTCAAGTACATCCAATATCAATTATCCCAAACCCTAAACTAACAAACACAAAACATTACCACTATTCATAAACTGACAAAAATAAGTTAGAACCTTCACCCTTACAAAGTATCCACGCGCCTCCGAATAGAAGCATGTAAACTGCTCACACATCCAATCTTACACAAAATTCAATAGAGGACGAAATCAATGCAACAACACAATAAAGTGCAAGGACGATAGGAAAGAAGGAGCTCAAATAAGAAGTAAAGATACAACGTTCTTCTACAGAAAATATGGTGGGAGGATGGTGCATTGGGTGCCAATGAAAGAAAAAAAGACAAGCTATGCCATCTTAAAGATTCATACAGAACCCTAACACCTTCTGAAGACAAACTCTATTGACATGGCTCGGGAATGCTGGGGTACAAAATTGATTGGTAGTAGGTCCATTCTAGCATCATTGCTTTCCATTCCAGGGTACCCCAACCTGACCAGCGCCCTACAAAAGAGTTTCACAATTCTTTCTATAGAGATTTCAATATTAGTGTAACAATGTCTTAATTTGTGAGGATAGGTATCTCTTTATTGTAGTTTGATTTTTTTGTTTACTCTTCACATGGTAACTAATTTTATAACATTTAAGCATGATGAGGCAATTACTTTGCCAAAATGTAATTAAAATATAGAGATATTCATTTTTTCAAAGTTTAGTCATATGACACTTTTCATTGAAGTCTTCATTGCTCATTGGTTTGTTACTTAAAGAAATGTTTTTTAAAATGAAAGATGTACAAGTGGATGTTCCCTACATATCTACCCAATTGGATTATAAAAATTTATCATCAATTCATCATCAAAAAATATTATGTAAAATCATGAAAAGTGACTTCTCATTCACCAAAAATGAGTTTTTGATTTTTTGAAATTGCAATTTGGTATGTTTTATTGAGAGTGGGTAAGAATTGGGTATTAATTATGCTAAACAAAAAATAACAGTTTTAGTTATATATTATACACAAATATTTGAACAGCTCCAATATGCAATTCGTAAATGAACTGGACTTGATTGTACTCCGAAAAGTGTCTATTTTAGCATTGAAGCAAAGCCTATGAGTTTGGTTCATATTATTTGACGTTATTTCGTTGGGTCTTGTTGGATATTTATAAGGATTCCAAATCAAATTATCCTATATTTCTTGAGTATTATATGAATAAATTATGAATCTTCACTTGTGGATTTTTGTTGTGTCGACGATATGTAGTATGCGGACACAAAAATGCCTAAATAACCATACGATCAAACTATATGAGCATGATTTCTATCAATTGGTTATCTCAAATTTTGTTCAGATTTGTTAACTGTCTATACGAGAGTTGCAACACAAGTTTTGGAACACTGCATGAAATAGTTATGAGTTTCCAAAGCGTTGATTGTATTTGTACTCAAATTGAACTTAGATTCTCAATCTGGGATTGTGTACATTTTAACTTAGGTTATAATCAATTCTATTCACGTTTGGATAAGGGCCAAGTACCTAAGCTGAATTTGTGGTTCCTTTGCAATCTGTTGTTGTTTTGCAAGAAATGGTGGACTTTCTTGTTGATGTTTGGGAGTAGGAGGGCTTGTACAAACAAAGATAATCCTTGTCGAGTTATTGTTAGGATGGTCAATGGTGTTGTCTATCTAGAACATTCGATATTATTCATTATGACAAGTGCAATGGAAGAATTAAAAAAAATCTACATGGACATTGACATGAACAAACGATACTATATTATGAATTGGTTTGGGTAAATTGGTTTCTTTATCCTCGCAAGCATTTAAATTTCTTACTTGTTTAGTATACCGTCTACAATGAGATCTTTAGTTAAAAGATGATTATGGCAACTATATAGATACGAAGGTAATAAATCAAAGACATTCCAATTGGAAAATTTTATTTTCTTACTTTTTCAACAAATTTTTCAAAAGGCTTCTGCTCTAGTAACTTACGAGTGTACCTAGTGTCATTGTCACAAGTAAAAGAAAAGTAAAAGAAAATTTTTAATCCAAAAATAATTTTGTAATGCTCAAAGGAATGTGTTGTGTATATAAATCTAAGCAAAAAATACAAATAGGTAGCCATCAAGGCTTTTTTTTGGCAAAATTTTGTCAAACTGTCAAAAATCTGACCACTTTGGCTTTGTTCCTCCCAAAACTGGCCTTTGTAGTGAGGACAACAAGGGGGACATTGGTCCAAAAAAAAAGCCCTAATAGCCACAAGCAAGTATGCAAGAATGAACAAGTATTCATTAGAAGAAGAATATATACGTAAGGTAAGTAGAGAGAAAATGAATAGTTCTTCTCTTTTAAAGAATTCTTATCTAATTCCTAGTTGACTTTCACACCATGATGAGTTGGATGAGTTGGAGAATACATGATGAGTTGAATGAGTTGGAGAGTGCATTATTAAATATTATATTTCTTAACACTCGTTCGACATAATGTATACAATGCCATGCATGGTATTTTCCATAATCTCATAAGATATATGGTTGTTGCCTCATTAAAACCTTATATGAGAAAATCTTGATTATGGCCAAGGATAAAACCATAAATGAAGGACAAAGAGTATAATGCCTTTATCAATTCATTCTCATGATAAAACCCAATAGGAAAAATCCATAGAAGAATTTTAAAAAGTTTCTACAATTTTCATAATAAATATCTATTGAATCTCTTGGTCTAAAATATTGAGCCGTTGCATTCCAATACCATGAACAAGTTCACAATGGATACATAATGAAAGAACCTTGGTGAAAAGATTAGTAAGATTATCTACTAATATAACTTTTTTGATTTCAAATACTCACTCTATAATTAAGTTATGGGTACAACTAAAATATTTTTTATTAATATGTTTAATTCAGTCACCTTTAATAAAACTCACTTATAGTTGTGTAATACAAGTGTTGTTGTCTTTATATAAAATGGTTGGAGAATCATCGTGTAGCAATCTATATTTTGTTGAATTTGTCAACTGATCTCAACCAAACACATTCTTAAGATGCTTCATGTAAAGCAATAATTTCTGCATGATTGGATGATATTACAGTTATTATTTGCTTTACTGATTTTTAAGATATTGCAATTCCATGTTGTAAGAAAACATAGCCAGTTTGAAATTTGGTTGTTGTAAGGTCAAATTTGTAGTCAGCATTTGTATATTCAACCAATTTGGGATCTATTAATTAAGTATAATATAATCTTAAATCTTTCGTTTCCTTCAAATAATAAAAGAGGTGTTTAATACCATTCCAATGCTGTAATGTGAAACGAACACTATGCTTAGCAAAGACACTAATACAAAAGTGCTCAGACCTCAATAAGGTATGGATATTGTTCCTCAAGTGGTTCCTCTTCCTCATTGTAAAGGTAATAAGGATTATTTCCTTTGTTGCTGCAAGTAACCATAAGCATAGAAAGTGGATAGATATCAATCATATTCAATCTTTTTAAGATTTATTTGATATAAGCCATTTGTGAAAGAAAAATGCTACCATCTTTTAAGTAAATGATTTGTAGGCCAATGCAAAATATAGCTTTGCTAAGCAATTTTATCTTAAACTCGTGAACAAAGAGTTGAGTTGCAGCAAAACATATTGATTTGAGACCTACAAAATTCAAATCATCAACATATACTACAATAATCACGAATCCATTGTTGTCTTGTTTGATAAAAATATACGGAAGCAATGAATCATTTATAAAGTCATGGTCAATAAGATAGACATGTAGTTGTTGATACCACATGTGTCCAGATTCATTTGTTTAAAACCATATAATGCCCGTTGTAATTTGATGCCATAATGTTTGACTAGAATAGATATGACTTGACTTGTGGATTGAAGACCAAGTGGAACTTTCACATAAATATGAGCATCAAGCGAGCCATTTAAATAAATAGTTATTGCGTCCATAAGACACATTTCAAATATAGTATATATTGTCATTCTAATAAGATATTAGAAAGTAATAAAATCCATGACTAGTGAATATGTAGAATCATAATCAATACTAAACTTTCGTATAAAACCTCAAGCAACAAGACAGGCTTTGTAATGGATAATTTGACCTTTTCCATTGTGTTTGCGTATGAAGATGAGCTTGAATTCAAATGGTTGAAAAGAAAGATTGTTCATAATAGGTCCAAAGACTTATTTTTTTTGCAAAGAAACATACTCCTCTTCAATAGTGGCTTTCTACTTTGATCAATCAAAGCGACGCATCGTTTCTTTAAAAGTGCTTGGTTTGGAATTATCTTTCTTTCAAAAAAATGTTCTTCAATTATGCAAAAAAATGATACATCTATTTTTGTTGTCGTCCTATCCAAAATATTACATATATTGCAATACATTACAAATAACTCTGAATTTAACTTGAATTTTTCTTGCTTCTAAGCAAGAGTTTCTTTTTTAAAAGTTGTAGTAATAGTAGATGTAGATGGACAATTTGATAAGAGTGGTCTCTTGAAATTGGTAGTAGTTGCTATAAGCATAGAAGATTTAAGAGTATCAGTGATTGTCTTGCATTTGCATGGTTGTTTATCTGGTGCACGAGTTTGTTTTGTCCGTTTGCTGAACAATTGGTGTTAGAATAGTATCTAGCATTGAAACTCAAGCTGAGAGATTTTGAGCTTCATTTAATGGAATTTTAGTAATTTTTGGTGCATCATTGAAGCCATCAAATGTCTAATCCTCAATCTTTTGTAAATGCAAAATTTTAGCAACTTCAATTTCAGCCAAAGATGTTCTAAGATCAAGATTTAAAGTAAAAGTCTCAAGTGCCTTGAACAAAAGGCCCTTAGAATGTTCTAAAAAATGCCTTTTTTAAATCGACAATTTACAAAACGAGCACGTAGCAATATACCAATTAATAGATTGATATAATACATTATACTTAAAGAATCAAACCCAATATAAACGTCTTCTTGTTGTTGAGGGCTAATAGTGTGGCATTAAGATTTTGAGATTGGAACTTATATACGGCATCTAAAGACTTTTAGATGAAATATATTAGGAATACGTTCCAAAAATAGTTTTTGTAAAGAAATAGTTTCTAAAGATGAAGGACTAAGTCGAATGAGACTTGTAGCATATAAAATTGCATGTCCCCACATAAATGTAAGCAAATGTGCATGAAAAAGTAGTGGTCTTGTAATAAATTGAATCCGTTTGATAAAAGACTCTGCTAGTGTATTTTGAGCATGTTCATATGGAACTGAATAAGTCAAATCAATCCATGTTGTAGTACAATAATCTTCAAAAGATCACAATCAAAATTCTTGAGCATTATCCATACATAGTATTTTGATTGAATAATCAAATAAATGAACCTTGAAACGAATTAACCAAGGTTGTTCTATCAAACATATTTTTGGATTTTGGTGTTGAGTTATCTATCTGACATCGCATGTCGTATATGACAAGTGTTAATCATATACGATGGACCTACAATCACCTTATCCGAGGTCACCCACATTTTCGAAATTTTCTACTCAACGGGCAATCCTATGTAGAAAGCTCAAATCACGTCACCATAGGCAATTGTGGCAGTGCGACCACGGATGAGGATGGAGCAACTGTGGGTCCAAAATATTGGGCAACTGCGGATTCAAAACACTGAGCAACTACAGATTAAGCGACAAGCACTAGTGATTGTGGTGAAGGGGCACATGCGAGTTTAGGGTACCTTTGAGTGCTTATATAGGGCAACCATGGGTCTAGTGGGGTAAGTGTGGATCCAACATATTAGACAATTGTGGGTCTGGGATGACCATGGTTGTTTTTCCAAGGTGACAACGTATCGGATAGGGTGACTGCGGATCAAATACGAAAATTGCAAATACCTTGAGAGGCGATTGTAGGTCCTTGCGCACCATGCCCACCTACACTCGCCCTCCAAATGTACTCGAGGTTGCCCTACCTACACTCGCCCTCCAAATGCACTTGAGGTTGCCCTGTACCTAAGGTCACCAAAACCCGCATGCGCTACCATGTCACATGGAGGCCAAGTAGCTGATGGACAAGCCAAATTTTTTGTTGAAAAGTCAAAAGAAAGTTTGACCTTCTTAGATGGACAAAGAATAAAATTCATGTTGTGTTTGTTGTGTTTGTTGCGTTGTCGATTTGTCGAGGCAAACAACAAGACATATAATTGTTTGCTTGATGCATCAACCAAAACCAAAAAATATTGAAATGGTTTAGACATAGAATTAATTGGACCACAAATATCACCATGTAGTCTTGGAAGCATAAATGGTAATTCGTGAAAAAGTTTTGAAAAAGATGGTTTAGCAATTAATTGCCTTGCACGCATGTTTGGCGTAATGCCATAAAACTAGCATCCATTAGTTACAAATCATGTCTAACAAGACATGGAATATTTTTCTAAATGAAATAGAGTCTAAGTGGTCCAATCTTCTATGCCAAAGTAAAACTTTATTAACTTTAGAAAATAAAACAAAGTTAGATACAACTGGTGGTCAGATTACAATTCAACATAAACCACTTGCCGTAGCAAAAAGGTTTCCACTACTTTATTATTTTATAGAAAAATTAGACACTCCTGCCTATCTAGAATTTTGATTGAGAGATGAAAATCGTTAGTACACACATCTCAATAGCTGATCAGACTTCAAAGCGTAGAAGGAGAAAACATAACACACTTGCATGTAATGGTGATGTCCTCAGGTAATATTACTTTTGCTGGTCCCTCTTGGAAACAAAACACATTTGATTCAGCCGTAATCATTAAATTTTTTATTTACCAAATTGAAAGATTAGTTTCATCAAAAAAAATTCTTATCTCTCAAAATTGTATGTGTAATTGCAGAGTCAAGGAGTGCATTAAAAAACTCACCAATGAAAGTATCTTTAACAACATGAGTTTTGAAGCCTTGGATTTCAAATGGATTCATAGACGCATCCATGGTGTAGGCTTCTCGAGTTTGACCTCAAAGCTTTTTATTTTCCTAAAATATCTTTATAAAATATTCTAATGTTTGACAAACATTTGCTAAGTGGCCCACTTTGCCACATTTGTGGCAAGAACGCGTCTCTAACGGACACTTACCATAAGTATTAGTACAATAAGTAGTATTCTTTATTAGTTTATTTGTACCTATTAGTTAATATGACTAGCTAACATGAGGTTTATAGTGATTTTTTCCATATTTATATGCTTTAGGTTTAATATTAAAATCCTTTGCAACATGGGACTCAGGAATTGTAGTTCTAAATGAATGGGCCTCTACGTTACGTAAAAGCAGTTTGTTTTATTTTCAACAAGAAGTATTAGAGACATGAGATCTAAGTAGTTCTCAAATTTCATATTACTGTATTGATGTATAAGTATAATAAAAACTAGTAAAAATGTTGAGAGAGTTTTCTCAATCATTTCCTCTTTAGTAATGGTCTGGCCATACAACCTTAGTTGTAATATTATATGATATGGCTCAATATTGAAAGAATAATTGAGTTCAATCATGAAGGCTCTAGGAAGGAAGATGATTTTTTGGTAATCAAAGCAAAATATTTGTTGAATTGAGCAATGTGTTAAACTTATATTTCAAAGCCATTTAATGTGTTTTTAGGTTTAATTTTTTTGTCCAAAGATTGGAATTCATAATGTACATAATTGATTCAACAACCTCCCAAAAAAAGTTATCATTGTCAATATGGTCAAATAGATGCCAATTTTAGAAAGCTTTTTAAGAAGTAATTTTAAGAAGTAATTTTTGACAATTTTCAATTTTTTGACCTAAAGATGTTTGATGACTTGTCCAATATTTGATCTAAAAAGATACCATGCCTATTTGTTATCCTTCCAATTCAACCAAATTGACCTTGTTCAAATCTAATTTGTAAGCTATTTATGTACTAGTGTGAATTAATTATCAACTTCACTCTTCAAAACTAAAAAGATACAACTTGACCATTACAAAGACAAATTAAAGGACAAAAAGAAAAATTATTCAAAGTTTATGTGTCTAGTTATTTGCACATGCACACAAATTGAATGATGTCAAAGATGACTGATTTCCCAATGCCATAGGTAATGTTGGTAGCAGAATCACTCATTCAAATCAACTCATGTCAAAAAGAGGCTCTTCAATGCATCAAGTATCTCTATAGCTTTAAACATTGATTCAAATCAATTAATGTCAAAGATGATAAAATCCCCAATGCATTCATAAATCAAGCAATGTGGATAGCTTGAAACATAATCTCCATTCAAATGATTTCAAAGAAAACAAGGTCCCCAATGCATTACATAGTCTCAAAAGCTTTAAATACCCAACCAAATTGAGTAATGTCAAAGAAGACAAGTTCCCCAACACATCAAGCAATTTCAATGGCTTATAACAGCAATTCAAATTAAATTTCTCAATGCATCTTTAACAGATTAGTTCCCCAACGCATCCAACAATATCAATAGCTTGAAACACCCACTGACATACAGTAATGTCAAAAAAGACAAGTTCTTCAATGCATTGGGCAATGTTGATAGCTTGTAAAACCCATTCGCATAGAGTAATTTTTTAATATTTCATAATATTTTCTATTGCCAAGTGTCACTATTGTCACACTCGTTAAGATTTGGTATATTCAAAAAAGATAAGTTCTTCAATGCATTGGGCCATGTTGATAGCTGGGAACACCCACTCACATTGAGTGATGTCAAAGAAGACAAGTTCCCCAATGCATTGGGCAATGTCGATAGCTTGGAACACTCACTCAAATCAAGTGATGTCAAAGAAGACAAGTTCTCCAATGCATCGGGCAATGTCGATAGCTCGGAACACCCACTCACATCAAGTGATGTCAAAGAAGACAAGTTCCCCAATGCATCGGGCAATGTCGATAGCTGGGAACACCCCTTCAAATTGAGTGATGTCAAAGAAGACAAGTTTCCCAATGTATTAGGCAATGTCGATATCTTAGAACACGCCTTCAAATTGAGTGACGTCAAAGAAGACAAGTTCCCCAATGCATCGGGCAATGTTGATAGCTCGGAACACCCACTCACATTGAATGATGTCAAAGAAGACAAGCTTCCCAATGCATCGGGCAATGTCGATAACTGAAAACACTCACTCACATCAAGTGATGTCAAAGAAGACAAGCTTTCCAATGCATCAGGCAATGTCAATAGCTCGGAACACCCCCACAAATTGAGTGATGTCAAAAAAGACAAGCTTCCCAATGCATTAAGCAATGTTGATAGTTTGAAACACATACTCACATCGAGTGATGTCAAAGAAGACAAGTTCCCCAAAGCATCGGGCAATGTCGATAGCTCGAAACACCCACTCAAATCGAGTGATGTCAAAGAAGACAAGTTCCCCAATGCATCGGGCAATGTTGATAGCTGAGAACACATACTCACATCAAGTGATGTCAAAGAAGACAAGTTCCCCAATGCATCGGGCAATGTCGATAGCTTGGAACATCCCTACATATAGAATAATGTCAAAGAAGACAAGTTCCCCAATGCATCGAGCAATGTCGATAGCTCGGAACACCCACTCAAATCGAGTGATGTCAAAGAAGACAAGTTCCCGAATGAATCGGGCAATGTCAATATCTTAGAACACCTACTTATATTGAGTGATGTCAAAGAAGACAAGTTCCCCAATGCATCGGGCAATGTCGATAGCTGGAAACATCCACTCAAATTGAGTGATGTCAAAGAAGACAAGTTCTCCAATGCATTAGGCAATGTCAATAGCTCGGAACACCCACTCAAATCGAGTGATGTCAAAGAAGACAAGTTCCCGAATGAATTGGGGAATGTCAATAGCTTAAAACACCTACTCACATCGAGTAATGTCAAAGAAGACAAGTTCCCCAATGTATCGAACAATGTCAATAGCTCGGAACACCCACTCACATCAAATGATGTCAAAGAAGACAAATTCTCCAATGCATCGAGCAATGTCGATAACTGGGAACATCCACTCACATTGAGTGATGTCAAAGAAGACAAGTTCTCCAATGCATCGGGCAATGTCGATAACTTGGAACAATAACTCAGATCGAATGATGTCAAAGAAAACAAGTTCCCCAATGCATTGGGCAATGTCGATAGCTTGGAACAATAATTCATATCGAGTGATGTTAAAGAAGACAAGTTCCCCAATGCATTGGGCAATGTCGATAGCTCGGAACACTCACTCAGATCGAGTGATGTCAAAGAAGACAAGTTCTCCAATGCATCAAGCAATCTCAAAAGCTTGAAACACCTACTCAAATTGAGGGATGTCAAAGGAGAATTGAACAATGTTTCGGGAACCAACTGTAAACTAGAGCATTGGAGGCTTAATGACTTCAATGACTTCAAATTTTTGACTCCAATTGGTAGTTCTCTCATATGAGAACCATGTAACCCTAGTAATGTTACGTGAATCAAATTGTTGAAGTTATAAGATAATTCTACATTTTCTGCAAGTGCAAATGGAATGTAAAGTGTTAATAATAAAATACTGAAGGAAGAAAATATCAATTCAAAATCATGACATATCTTTGGAAAAATTGTAGAAACAGACTACTAAATTAATTATAATTGACCCTCATAAGGGTTAAATACTACATAATAAGATTTCTTTATATTCAATTATTCATTTAAAATTGGATGAGTACAAATTCAAGAATACACTAATAAGTATTTCTTGAAATGTTAAATGATGACATCTTCAAATGTCATATAATGAAATGAACACATGAAATTATAATTTAATCTACTTAACAATTTCATTTAAAACCACCTGTTTCTAAATTCTAATTTGCTTATTCTTTAGGAAAATAAAGTATAATATACAAAAATTTAATTACATTTGAGTGCATAATGGAAAATTGAATATTGATTTTCTATACACATACCTGTTCGAAGTAAAAAAATACGAAGCCTTGGATACTAATTTTCATTCAAATATTTGTCTAAGGTAACATCATTTCTTGATACTTGATATAAAATCCCTTCAAGAGTTTTGAAATCAAAATCCTACATACATGTGTAGTATCCCATTATGATATTGTAAATAACACAAATTTGGTTTACTAATAAAACTCCAAACCATTCAAAAGCTACAAAAAATAGCATTACACTGATGCAACTTAATCAACAATGAAACAAATTGAATTTACTTTCACCTAATATATGAATAAATCTTCAAAAATCATTACAACCAAAAACTAACCTTCCTCATCATGTGCTCAAATGTATCTCCACTTGGGTATACAAGTCGAGTGCCAACATACTTTTTTTCATTGTCAACACTAGAAAGTTGAGCATTGACTTTCAACTCCACAATCTCTCGACCCATGTCACGAAGGTGATCATGCATGAGCAACATCCCATCATGTACATCGACTAATGAACGATGTTGCAATGTCTCAGGCTTTTATCAAAGAACTCTCACCATAAGTAAGTAAATAGGTACAATCAGAGTGAACATGCAACTTCCGACCATACACATCTTCGAGGAAGAAACAACAAATGCCTAAAAACATGGTTTTCTCTACCTCTTCTAATCCATCAAAACTAATCCTAAATACTTCAAAGATTCTTCCATCATCTCCAATGTTGCCAGTTTGTGGTGATCTACCCCTTTTCAATCGTTGCAACACTCTCTCCCAACTTCTCACCCTCTCCTTGCCATACAAAAATGCACCAAGGACCTTCAAGCTCAAAGGCAAACCCTCGCAAGCTTTTACAATTTTTGAACCCACCTCCAAGAATTGATTTGGCATGTTCACCTTTCCATCACCAAAACAATGAGTATTGAATAATTTCATAGCCAAATCTCCATCCAACAATGGTTGTAAATAATATATTTTTGCAACATGATCCTTGATTACATCTGAATTGCGCGAACATACAACCAATGTTGAATTGGGATATGAAGAAAAGATTTCTTGTGACACAATCTTGTTGAAATGGCTGGAATCCCATACATCATCCAAAATGAGGAGTATATTGTCGTTTTTTAAGGCCTCTTTTAACTCAATTTGCCCATCGAACAAATTTTCCACATCCTTGTTAATACCCAATTTTTTCAATATGTCTTGCAATATTGGTAAGCAATTTTCATCACTTTGAAGCTTTCCAATATGATAGAAACATCTTTTGTGGAACTTTGCAATTCCATCTTCAATGTGAAGTAAAGCCTGAGCAATAGTGCTCTTGCCTAGACCACCCATGCCAACGATGCCCAAGGTATTCACTTTTTGAAGGTGATTTTGAATTTCCTTGACCTTTTCAACAACACCAAATAACTTTGTATGCATTCCATCTTGCTTTGCTTCATGGACCTACAATTGCAACAATCGACTCAATTATTAATTATAGTTGCAATGATCACTTTACAAAGTGATGAGTTATATAAATAATAGTGCAACAATAGAAATGGACTTATAGTAGAAACACATAATACGTGCATTATTTGATTTTAGCAATACAGTAATACTTAAAAGTATTAAAAGTAAAGTTTATCAAAATATTTGTCAAATTCTCAAATGATCAAATCAAACTAAGTCCACTAGCAAAGCTTCAACTTTGAGTTTTAAGATGGTTCAACTTGACATTGAAAGATATGGTTACAATCCCAAATACACAATTCTTGTATTAGGCACAAGGATTATTAGCATTAAAAGAGCTTAGATGAACTTTTGTAAAAATTACATCAAAAAAATGAAACGATGTATACTTCTTAAAAATCCATAAAAAAAAGTTCCCTCCAATTATAATTAAAATTCATTTGCAATGTTTTTTTTAAATAAAAAAGAATAAATTTTTATTCTAAAGCCCAAAAAAATTATTGAGCTTGTCAAATGATACATGTATTAAAAAATCATAAAAATAAGGTTCTTAATGCAAATATTGTATTCAAAGAATATTCATTTCATGTCTATAATTACATCTTTAGATTCCTCGTTAAATGAGCTACAAGAAGTTTTTATATTAAAAAAAATCATATCTCCTAAGATCAGACTAAAATGAAATATAAATGATTATAATTGAAGCTATATAAAATGAGAGTTGTGTACCTAAGGTCACTATAAGGCCTTATTGAATTGAAATACCTTAACCCCTTAACGCCTCAATCATTTTTTGAATTTTTGCACATTTTTGCATATATCTTTATCCAAAAACATTATTTGTTGCAATTTCATAAAACTAGTCATTAAAGAAGGTTATCTTTTCAAAATTCAAGTGTTACATTGGATGAATGAGAAATTAGTTGTACAAAACAGCACTTGCAAGCAGTCTGTTCATCGTCCAAAATGTGGACGTCGGAGCACTTAAGGTTAAGCAATCTAAAAATTGGGAATTATAACTTGGTAGAATCCCCAAGAAATCAAATCTAAAGAAATTACTCAAATAGAAATGGAAAAGAAACTTTTAGGTCTTCTCAAACATCAAAGAGAATATTAATTCATAATTCAAAAGATGTAAGGTTGATCAAATCAAGTTGAAAACACTTATCAATAGGGACTTCAAGAAATATGTATGAAACTTCAATATAAAAATTTATGTGTATTGAAAGGATTCCAATAATAAGTTATTCTACACATCTATACCAATATATATATGGAAACAATTCATTGTGAATATAAGTCATAGTACTCTTCTTGCTTTCATTTCAAATGTTGTTTTTCTTTATAAAAATTTATCACTAAAAGTAATGGTTTCATGAAACTATCAAATTTGACTTAAAAGTTTCAAGTATAATAAACTATTAAAAGAGGACATAACAATTAACAAATTCTTCTTGTAATAATTAAAATATTCACTTTTAGTAGGACAAAATCATCTTCAGATTAGATAATTCTATAAAATTGTACTTTATACCAACACTTACCTTGTGATTGTACTTAATGTGTGTTTGCATGATTAATTTAATAGAGTTTGGAACATACCTTGCTTGAAGAACAAGAACATGAATGAAATCCTTGTCCAACTAATTGATTGATTTTCATAATTCTCAATAGCTTCCATATCTCAGAAAAGGTTGGCCTCTCGAGGGGATTAAAAGCACAACAATTCCTTATCAAAGTGCTCAAGTCCCCACAAAAACTTGGCAAGTCCGGACACACTCCAACTTTTATCTTCTCATATAAAGCTCTTGAAAAAAAGGTTGGTTGTTCTTGCTCAAATGACAACCTATCACTCAAAAGCTCGGCACATGTAATGCCAAATGAATACACATCTGCTTGAAAATAATTTGCATTGCCCTTAGCATAGGCTTTCAACACCTCAGGAGCTCGATAAACTAAGGTACCCATATTGTCTGGCTCAAAACTTTCACTACCAACTTCAATTTTAGAAATACCAAAATCAATCAATTTTATACATCCAAAGGAACTTGAAGATGTGAGTGATCCCTCTTTTTCCCTCAATGGATTCCATAGAATATTGTCAAGCTTCAAATCACGATGTGCCACATGCATGTCATGCAAATAATACATACCACTTGCTATTTGTTGAATGATGTCAAGCAAAACATCATAGGGAAGCAGATGAAGCCCTTTGGAAATTGGTCCATTGATTAAGTTCTTCAAACTTGTATCCATCTTTTCCATCATCAAAAAAGGCCATCCATCATCACCTTTGCCCATGCCCATAAACTTGACAAGATTTGGGTGATTCAAACCTGCAAGAATACTTGATTCTTTACAAAAATTCTCCATGATCTTCTCATCACATGGTCCTTCAAAATTAGTCAAGACTTTGGTAGCACAAGTCAAGCCCATCCACTTTGATTCGTAAACAGAACCAACACCTCCATCTTTACCAAGTTGTTTGCCTTTCTCAAATGTACCGCAATTTGTAAACTCCAAATTGTTCAATTCAATTCCTTTAACATGATCAAGGTTGTCCAACCTCTTTAACAAATACTTTGCAAGTTTAGAAGACCTATTTGACATAGAGGCAATCTTTGAACTTTCCAATATACTTTTGAAGTTTTGTCTATCATATTGAACATCCTTCATAGATGCCATCCCAAAATCAATTGAATTGATCTTGTCCTTGGATTGAATCTTGAAACATGTTGCTTCAAAGCAACACTCCAACTCTAACAACGACTCCCGAAATGATTCTTCATTTTCCAATTGAAAAACAGTTGAAATGCATAAATTTTCGCAACCACATTCTTCAACTAGGGAAAATGCCTTGACCACAACACGGTGTAAGTCCTTCAAGATGATTTTGAACTCCTCAACACCACCAAAAGAAGGTATCTCCCCCAATATCCAATTCACTGCATACTTAACCTTCATAACCAAGTGTCGACATTGCCTTGCATTCAAAATATGCAAATTATCTCTTGCCAATATCTGGTCTACTTTCTTACAATAGTCTTCATACCACTGCATGAAATCATCATTTGTTGGAGTGGGTGGTAAAACCAAATGTTTACCATGAGGCATATCCACACAATCATTCTTAGCATCATTACCATCATTCCAATCACTAGAAGGATTTTCAACATAAGATGTTGTTGCATTTGGAACATCATTGTATTCAAGTGAAGAGTGTTGGAGACCAGATGTCTCAAGATTATTACTAGAAAAACAAAGAACTCTTGACAGATTCAAAGTAATTGTCTTCAATAGTTTCAAGGGCTTCTCCATTCTAGATCCAATAGAGGTTGTAAAAATCATGAAAAAGTTGCAAGAATTCTAGCATCACTTTGAAGTTCTTCTTGCCTGCACATTCAATTCAAAATATAAATTTAAAAAATACATGACTTAAATCATTATCCACTAAAAATATGAGATTATCAATATTGATAATACTCTCTACTACAAACCTATATTGAAATTTAAAAACCTAAAAAAAAGTGATTTGATAGAATAACCAATGAAAGAATCAATACTAATCCTATTCAAAATTACCAAACCTTATAGAATCTAATGAAATCTAGACATTGAAAAATATCACTTGCATATTCAGAAATAAATTTCACCAATACCCTACAAACGCATAATCAAAGGACAACAATTGAAGATCAAACATTTAAAATCCAATGAATTTCTCTTTGGTACAAAGTATATATTAAAATATAAAAAATACCATTGAACTAAAAATTCTATAACTAGTATCTTTGATTCAAAAGACAATTACAATGTAGGGCCCTTAAAGTGGAGGACAATTAAAATGTAGAGCCCTAAAAGTACTTGAAGGGCCTTTAAATTTTTTAAAAATAAAATACATTAAAATGCTTCAACTTTTCTTTAATAGCATAGATAACCTTCGCTTCATTTCGCCACGACTAGAAAATTCATCAAAGAGGAGTCTCATAAAACAATTCATAAGCCTTTGATTGGTTGTTGTATTGCAAAAATTCAAGTTAAAAATTCAAAATTTCACCTACTTATATATATAGGTACTTCATTAAATAGAACTATGACTCTGACCCCTACAAGTTTTTCACTTAAGATGCACTTTCTAATACAAGTATTTTAACCTACAATACTCTCATTAAAAATTAGTATAGATTCTTTATTGTTATTAAAAAGCTCCAACAAGTTTTGTAGCATTCCAATAGTCAAAAGACTCAAAACTGACAAGATCCTCCAAGATTGGCAAAATTGAAAATTGGCAAAATTGAAGATTAAACGTAGAGTTGACCGGTGTATTGGGAGCATACAGAATTGGATTGAGGTCAAAGTGGGGTCTTTTCTTACTCCCTTACACCTACTAAAGAGCCTAGGTTAGCTATTTTCTTTAAAAAAGTCAAACTCCCAAAGTTGAATTTTTACCCCTCTTTTATTTTAGTTGGTATTAGCTTTTAGTGGTTTTTTAGCGGATGAAAAAGGAGAAGGGAATTTCGGTAGACTACAAATGGGCTTCTAAAGCCATTGGCGAAATCCATTTGTGATTTGGAATCTTTCTCCAAAAGTTAGAAATTACGACCAGCGTAAAATCCTAAAGAGGTAAAATCCTAAAAGATAAGGATGAAAATCTAAAGAGATAGAGTTTCTTGGTTGCTTGGAGTGCACTCCAAGTCTTTTTTGACTTTGACTTTGGAGGACCAGGGAAAAGTATATAAAGCCTTCCCTCCACACTCACTCACTCTCTCTCTAATAGTCTCATGGTCTTATAAGTTCTGGTCCTTCGGGCCATAGTTTGTGTTTCTTCTTTGTATCATTTGGAGAAGTTTTGGTTGGAACAAAATTCTCAAAGTCTAGTTGTGTACCAATTTGTTGATCGTGTCTTAAAATTTAAGGTTAATCCTTCAATATGGCGAAGTTTTGACTTCAAGTCCTAAGATTGTTATAGAAATTTAATGATTTTTTAAAAGACAGTGAAGCTTTGACTTCAAAGTCTTAGGATTGTTGTAAAAATTTGATGTTTTTCTAAAAGACAAAGCTTTCACCTTATTACTAATCTCAGGTGTCTCTATTTTTATTAATTTTTTAGGAACTAAAGTTTGAAATTGAACAAGAATTGTTTTACAAGTGTAGGACATTTAGGACACTTAAAAAGATCCATTGTTTGGAAGGCACAATGGACCAATGCATAGACACCTAATTAGAATAAAACTAAAATTGAACAAGAACCTGGTTGTCTATGGTTATTTACCAAGGGTGGGTAAATAAGCACTCACACCTTTATATAGAATATACATTTGTAATCAACATGTTTAATGCTAAAACATAGGTACTTCATTGTAATCACTTAGATTATAGTTTTCCTTAAAATATAAAAAAGTAATTGCATAAGGTAGTTTGCTCTAAAAACACCCATGCTCTAAGAGCGATTATGACAAATAGATACATTTTGCTTTATTGAATGTACTAGCACATCTTAGAACGTGGTCACTTTTAGTAACCATTGCCTTTCAACTTAAAAAAATTCATAACTAATTACACAAAAATCTAAAAAATATGAAACAAATCGGGTCACCAAAAAACTATGAGTATAAAGGGCTTCACATGCATAACCCCAATCAATTTATGGCTTCTCAAAATCTACTCTACAATTTTTTTAAATAAATCTTTAATGTAATTTTTTTTCCAAAATCTAGTGTATTTGAGGCTCATTTCCAAAATCCCTCAACATTATGAAAGTCAAGATTGCAATGGACACCCTTATACAAAATCTTGAATAAAAGAATCATAATCAATCATTTTCAAAATTGAATTTTTGATGCTAAAATTAAAATTCAAAAAAACTTATATATATATATATATATATATATATATATATATATATATATATATATATATATATATATATAAACTTCTTATCATTGAATCCATCAAAATCCTCCATATCTATTTTAAATTGAAGTTTAGTGTAATTGAAGTTTACATATCTATCATTCATGACTTTCATGTCAAGACTACCCCATGAATTACTATTAAATTCTAAAAGATGATCAATCATCTCTCTTAGCATTTGTATAATTCTCAAATGGGCATTGTGATAAGTAATTCTAATACTATCTAGTAAATTGTTCAAATTTTTTTGTAAATCTTCTGCACATTCTAGGACACTGCATTGGATGTGAGGTCTTTGCAAGCTAACCAAGTGATATACAAAGTGGTACTCTACATAAGATTAGTGCACCAAGTGTAGTCCATTTGTTTGATTTTTTAAGGTAGTCTCTTTTCAAAGATGCATTGTTACCAACATGACTTGAAATAGGATTCAAATACTAGCTACTTTTTTTTGTAGTTGATGCAATATGCAATATACACAAGGTGCAATTCCATGCCCTCCTAATAAATAATGGAGATAATCCTATTAACACGCCTATTAGCTTAGGCTCTTTGGGAATTAATTGTGATGACCTTCTATCAAATACTCTACACAAAATATGTCTCCCTTTTTAAGTCCATTGGATGATCTTCTATCGATTCAATTTGGTGTAAATTCTTGCCACACTAATCTTTTCTATTTTTTTGAAATAGAGATGTTAATAGTGATTTGAGTGTTCAACAATTTCCTCCTCAACTTTGATGTGTAATCATGGAAGGTTGTAGCCTCATTCTATTTCCACCTACTCATGGTGATTTCAAAGAGGTCTATTCTCCTTATATATGTTTATTTTATTGCCCATGTTTTGCCCTAGCACACTACAATGATTTGCACTCTTTTCAAGTTTCTTATGAATTACACAAGGCCCCCGTGGTGTAGAAAGTTGATTGGAAATAAACTCCTTGACCAACTCTAAATCCCTCAATTTTCCTTGTTAATACAAAAGTAGCTAATTTTTGGAAAATCAAAAGTCTTTTTGTGTATTTGCTTTAAAGACACATGCTAGAAGCTCCTTAGTTTCTTGAAAGTTTCTAATCCACTTGCCCTTCTTCCCTTTGAGTTTTTCCAATTTTAATATTGTCCTTTTAAGTCTATTGGATTGATTCAATAACCCTACACTAGCAATAGTATTAGTATTCATGCAGAATGTTGGAAGATTCATAAGCAAAGGTGAGTGGTGTGGTGAATACACTCAAAACATTTTACCTTGTAGAAGTTGCAATGTTGGTTGGAAATGGAATGAAATTTTTGGGAGGACTTTAGTTTCAACAAATTTGCACTCCAACAAACTAGCAATTTGAGCTAAAAAACACAAATTGTCCAAACATGGACCAATTTGTTTATAAGAAGACAACAACTAGATGAAAGAAGAGGAGGGGGAAGATGTTTCCTTTAATCAACTAAATTGTATTAGCTACTTTGCAATAGTTAGACAAATATAGAAACCAATGGTACTAGCAAGAATATGGACAAAAACCACATATTCATTTGCTTGAAGTAGGGTCAAAATGGGAGGATGTAGAGTTTTGAAATAGTGAGAGAAAATGTTATATTAGTTTGATTGGCTTTGTTGTGAAATTTGGAATGTAGCAACTCTTGAACAATAGATCTTGGTGGAAGATCCCATCAATAGATGAGACAAAGAGAAGACAATAAATCATGAGGAAATAAAAAAAGTATAATAAATTGACAAGCTCATGAATGATAGATATGTAAACTTCAATTACACTAAACTTCAACTTAAAATAGATTGATTTGAAAAGCATATGGAGGATTTTGATGGATTCAATGATAAGAAGTCTTAATCTACTATAGTAAAAAATCTATAGGTTGCCATTTGAGTCAAGGCTAAAATTCATTTGTATGGTTTTTGAGATTCATATTGTTTCAAATTCAAAAAAGAATTTGATTTTGATTTTGCAATTCTATTTTTTTCATAGTCAAATCTTAAGATAAAGATGTTGGTCTACATAAATTTCTATTTAATAAATCCATTAAGAATAAAATATAAATTTGTCTTTACACTTGCTTCTTGTTCTCACGCATCTAGGATATATATTGCATAGAAATATTGAGTACTATATCCCTACGTCAACTTCAACACTTGTGTATCTAAAAGGGTATAATTTTGGAATTTAGATTGCACAAAATGTCAATTTAAAAATTTTCTAATTATTAAGAAGTTTCTAATAATGGCACTTTCAAATTTTAAAAAGAACTAGAAACCTTAAATTAAAAAGAGTTTTAATTAAAAATTCTTTGCTTTTCGGATGTCAGTCTACAAAATTAGCGATCTTTGGGCATGCTCGAATTTTTAATTATTTACGAAACCAACCCATACCAAGGGTAAGTCTGACCGTGTGCCCCGGGAGTGCAAACCGTTGTCCAGTCCTTCATCCGAACCTGGATGCCGAGCATCAGCTCCGGTCCAAACCGAAAATTAGGGTTAACCGGCATATAGCCGCTGCGCTGTGATTTGGAGAATTCTTTCGGAGGTCGGAAGGTGGTCGCGAGCACGAGCGGTCGCCATGTCGAAGCGCGGTACGCTTCCTTCGTCGTTACCCTGCCTTGCCTTTGCACTCTTGTTTCTTGCTTCTTTTTCTGCGTTCACGAGGAACAATAAATTTTTCCACTTCTTCGGGTACACAAATCGAGGTTAGGAAACTATTCTGTCCGAGTGTAAGTTTTCGCCATTTTAGGTTATGACGATGATTGCCAGAAGGGTTTGTATTGCCGGAGCTTTGCGTTGATGACGATGCTTGACGTAACGCATTGTGTTTCTTGTCCGACTGGCTGCTGTCTGCAAAAAAGAGTTAGGGTTTAAGTATTAGTGTTGTTTTCGATGCCCTTTCAATCAACGCAACACGGTTTCGTGGTTTCCTAGGTAGAGGAGGTTCCTCCGGGAACAAGTTTCGTATGTCACTCGGTCTGCCGGTGGGCGCCGTGGTGAACTGTGCCGACAACACTGGAGCGAAGAATCTGTACGTCATTTCCGTCAAGGGAGTGAAGGGTCGCCTGAACAGGTTGCCAGCTGCTGCTGTTGGCGACATGGTTATGGCCACTGTCAAGAAGGGAAAGCCCGACTTGCGAAAGAAGGTCATGCCTGCTGTCATCGTGCGCCAGCGCAAGCCCTGGAGGCGCAAAGATGGTGTCTTCATGTACTTCGAGGGTATGCATGTTCATTGGGCTTTTTTCGAAGTGGTCCGTTCGGATTGATCTGCCAGATGTTATGGAAGAAAATGGATTCTGGTCGCCTTTTGCGCAAACTATTGATGCTGGTTTGTGGTGACGATGATCGTGTCCGCTTTCGGCCTCGTCAGGTTCTGTTTCCGTTGAATAGGTCGTTTGGCGTGTTTAAGATTATGGACTTGTATTGAGTGATCGGTGAATTTTGTGTATGCAGACAACGCTGGTGTCATCGTGAACCCTAAAGGAGAAATGAAGGGTAAGTGGTTTTTGAAAAAGAAATAATCTTTCCACCTTCAAGGCAGGTTTGTAGTGATCTGGGTGGAACTTGAGGTACATTTGATTCGATTTGGTATTCCTCCGGTTCGTTCCGCGGAATCCGTACCGTTCCTGCCCTAACTATTTCATGTTCTGATCTCTTTTGCAGGGTCTGCTATCACTGGTCCCATTGGAAAGGAGTGTGCCGATTTGTGGCCTAGGATTGCTAGTGCCGCCAACGCTATTGTATGAGCGCAATAGCTGTGCGCCCTCCTATATCTCAGTAAAGATGATGAATTATCCTTTTGTTTCAGACAGTCTTGTCGTTCGAACTTGCTCTGGTTGTTCATTTCATGTCTATTCTGTCCGGGGGTTCATCATTTTTGTGAGGGTTTCAAACTTCCGTTTCTTCACTGCAATTCGATGACACTCTCGGGTTCTTGCTCTGTTGGGATTTGTTTGTCGAATTCTTGACTTCCTACTTTAGTTCATTTGGTTGTGGCATTTTTTGTGAAGATATCCTGGAGGCAGTTATTTTCGTGAATACGAACATTAATATGAGATGTGCTTTCGTGACGCTTCACTGGAAGGTATAGCTAGCTCGGGGAACACCAACAGGATTTGTCGCTCTTCTTGCTTGAATTCCAGTGTTCGTGGGCGATTGCACTTGCACTGCAGTTTTTGAGAGTGTTAGTACTGGAATTGCACAATTGTTTTCTGCAGTACCGTGTCTTTGCATTTCGTAAGTGCAAAACTCTGGAGAACTCGGGTCGTACTGCAAGTTTTCGCATCTGATGCACCCTGATGACTGTATATCTTTATTCATAGTGTAGCGTTTCTCTCCGTGCTGTTGTGAGGGTGAAGCGCGCAGAACCTGTGTGCACATAGAACTTATTGGCTCACTTGATACGCGTTTGACAGAGACTACTGTATGTCCTCCCCACATTTGTCGTCGAGCCTTGAGAGATTATGTTGTCTGGTGCTGTATTTACTTAGAAGGGCTAGTTGCTCTGAACTTGGATTTGGACCAAGCTTTTTTATGTGGAAAATCATGTCGGATGTTGAAGGCGTCAGGGGTTTTGGAGTTGATTTGTCCAAGTCAAAGCGTATTAGGTTACATATTGGGAGATTACATAGACTCTTTAAAGCAGTCATAATTTTTTTTCTCAATGTTCCAAACTAGGATTTCTATTTGAACCAAACCTTTTGTTTTATGTACAAATACCCCATTCTCGAATGCAATTTTTATGTGATGTCTAAAAGGCGGGCCAAGTGGGTTTCAAAATTAATCATCAAAACTTTTCTTCATGATACAAAATTCTCTGGAAGAAACTGATTGGCACGAGTACTGTTCCGCTTGGCAAGCTGTTTCTTGCCTGGAATAACATGGAGTAGGTCGGTTGCGAACTAGTCAAACAGGGGAATTGTATTGCACTTCACCCGTGGCATATGCACCTGCTTGCATTCTCGATGTGTGTTAACCCTGAACTACCTGTCGTCCTAAATTTCAGTGTCAGTAATACTTGAAGTTAAATAAATCGTAAGCAAGTTATTATTCTTACGTGTTTATATTTTTGAAAACTTCCATTTGAAGTCTAGTTTCAGCATCAAAAATTCGAATTTTGAAAATCAGCATTAAAAGTTCGATTTTTGAAAATGGATGATTACGATTTTCCTATTGAAGATATAGTGCAAGAGTTTCCAATGCAAATCTTGATTTTTTTGTGTTTAGGGCTCAAGGAAATGAGCCTCAAGTACATTATATTTGGGAGAAAAAATCACATTAAAAGTTCATTTTTAAAAATTGGATTGGTAAATATTGGAAAGTGGAAAATTGATTGGGTTTATGCACATTATGCTGTTTAATCTAACATCTTTTTGGTGATGGATTTTTTAGACTTCATACCTGCGTGAACAATTACAATGACTTACAACCATGACTTAAGTTATATTGTTGTGTTTTCTTTTCCTATGTAATCTCTGACATGTCTAGATAGATTCTAAATGTTTATAGCTTAGAGAAAATTAATAAGACTTATAAGATCTTGGTTTTTTGTTCAATTTAGAGGAAGGTTCAAGAAGCTCCTAGAATGATTCTAAATGTTTATAGCTTAGAGAAAATTAATAAGACTTATAAGATCTTGGTTTTTAGTTCAATGTAGAGGAAGGTTCAAGAAGCTCCTAGAATGATTCTAAATGTTTATAGCTTAGAGAAAATTAATAAGACTTATAAGATCTTGGTTTTTAGTTCAATTTAGGATTTAGGTCCAAGAAGCTCCCAAAAGGCCTTGGGCATTTTGGGATTAACTTTAATTAACCCTTTTGAAACCCTTTTGAAATATCTTTGTTTTGTGTTTCACCTCCCACGTAGTCACCAACTTTTGTAGAATATTTTATGGTTTCAAAAATGTTGAGTTGAGGCATATGGGTTTAGTGACTGAAGGTTACAAGTAAAACCTTTCTTAGTGCATGGTGTTGGAACTATGCACTAAAAGAAGATTATTCATTTATAGAATTGTAATGAATGGCCACCTAATAGATATCTACTTCCAATACTACAATTTAAAAGAAGTCCTTCAATTTAGCCCCACCTACGAACTCCATTATTGCACAAGAGTATGTAGTGAAAGAAAGGTTCTACCTATAGTACAAAATGGGGACATAACCATATATGGCATGTACTAGTGCAGTGACCAATTATTAGTGCAGATTTGAAGTCGTTTTATACCACAATGTTTTGCACTATGATGTGCTTGTATTCTAAAAAATTCAAATATTTTTAGCATGATTTGTATTTGATATGAATTTTTTGCATTTTTTCATTGAAAATTTATGGAAATTTGACCTTTTTACAAAACATTATGAAGATTTGGCAATTTCATGTCTTCAATATTAAACCAACAAATTTCACTCAAAATTAAAGAAGAAATGGAGGATACATGCTGAAGGACTTTCAAATTTATATACATAGTTATAGGCTCTATCTTTTGGTAAACATAAGTTGAAGGAATAGACGAGTGGGTTTTTTGGTGTAGCACATGGTGCTCCTTTTTTGCTAGGGACTTCATATGTCTAGGTCATGTCGCTTTTCATTTATTAAGTTTGTTGTTTGAATCATGCCATCACTTGCATCACAATATGATTTTTTCATTGAATATGATGACATTGGTAACTTTTGGATTTGGGATATCAAACATATTGGTGACCTAGGATTAAAGCATGTTCAAAATTAGTCTTTTTATGCTGCACCTTGGAATTCTTTTAGGCTTTGCTATTTATATTCCTACATATTTGGAGGAATTCAAGTTGATACAATTCAAGCATCCATGACAACAATGATGATTTTATTCAATGGGATAATGAAACAAATGGGCAACAAAAGGAAATTTAGAGTCACAAACAAAACTTGCATTGTAATGTACTCCTATGCCTCCAGTGCACACCACATGGGATTAGCACAATAGACCTAGAGAACAAACACAAGTACTTGGATATCTAATTTAGTACAACAATATTATAGCATTTGATGGATGACAACATTTTCCCAATGCATTCATATTAGTAGAATTCCTTCACATTAGCACAAATGTCCCTACTAAATTCTTTCAGATTAGCACAAAGTTTCAATAAAGCTCTAGCAAAGTTCTTCAACACATTAGATATAATGTACCAAAAAGATGTGTTCTATTGTATTAGTTGCACCCCCCTCCTTTGAAAAATCTAAGCCATTGATTGGATTCGAAAAAATAATATAACCCTTCTTCCAATCATTGATGGAGCATCCTATTGAAGAAAAACAAGAGCCTTAGGATCTTGATACATATACAGTATAGTACAAATACAGTACGATTTGATATGGATACAATATGGATACGATACAAATACGAGTTAAATATGGATACAATGAGTACGGGATATGGATACAAATATAGGTTAGATACGGATACAATATGGGTACAAGATACGAATATAGATACAGAATATATCCCATATTGATTGGCACCCTTACCCCACTTGGAAACTGCAAAGGGGTGGGATGGAAGAAGGTAATGAAAAAATTTATTTTAAATTGTTTTTTTTGAACTCACAGGGGGTGTATAAAAAAATACATTTAAATTATTTTTTTGAGCTTATAGGGGGGTATAAAAATTTAATTTAAATTATTTTTTTGAGCTCACTGGAGGGTTGTAATGACATCAATTTGATTTTTTCAAAGCTTATTCTGATAGTCTGTCACAATGATCTCAAAAGATGCAGAAACTGCATTAACAAAATTCATTGACAAACTATTTCCTTTGAGCTTCATCATCGCCATCACCATGGACCTACAAGAAACAAACTTCTTCTCTCCAATGTCTAAATTAGTATAAGGGATGTATTGAAGAGATAAAAGTGTTCACAACAAATTGAGAGTTGGACAACGCCCACAAGAAAAGAGCAAGTGTAAAGATTTCAAATACTTGCGATCCCCGTTAGTACAAGCTCCACCACAAAAGATCATAGAAAAGAAAATTGCATTGAAAAGCAAGAGTGTAGTTTGAACATGTTTTCAAACTTGTGCTTGAATTGAAATATGGACTTGGCCACCTCTCTGCTCATGTTGCTCAATTGCACTACTTCCTTGCTCTACTAACAAGTTTCACACCATCAATGCATAACGTTGTCATTTAGAAAAAAATATTCACTATTTGAAACAAATGTCATATGGAAATTTTGTAGGTTGTAAACAATCTAAGTGTGCATGCCAAAAAACAAGCTAAGGTGGTGATCAAGCCTTTTTGCTCAATCTATCTTTCAAAAAAGACAAAGTAGAGAAGGTGTTTTCATCTTCTATATTGACCGAGACATGCAATTCAAGCAAGCTTAATGTACAGACTCTTTGAAGTTCTTTCCAAATGAAGTGTTGGTGTTCAAGATCCTCCAAAGCTTTGTCAATAGATTCACCAACAATTGTGTAGGGACATTCAATGGGAGTAGTTGCATGGCAACATGAGCATTGGCCATCATGGCTATCTTGAACAAGGGTTGCTTGGACTCAAAAAATAACTTGTCCAATATGGCAGAAATGAACCTTTTTTTTCATCTTTGCCAATCCACTTCAGTAGTTCTTGAAGATGTCTAGGTGCTTGCAAAAATTTGTTGCACAATCACCTTATAGCTAGTATTGGAGGTAGATGACAACCAACATGTCCATGAAACTGTGATTGGGAAATTTAGACTTCCTCTTGTCCATAAGTTTTTGCGCAACATTTATACAAAGAACACCCTATAATGAGAGTTACATCACTGTTAGTTACATCAATATTGAAAACTGTAGTAGATGATAGCTACATTAATTTTTGATTAGCATATTATAATTCAAAAGTCTCTATTTAGCAAGTTATTGATTAACAAGTTGCAATTAGCACAAGTTATTGCATGACAACTTTGGTAGTTTTTGAGTTTCTCATTAGGGTCGTTGCAAGAAACATTTGTCCTTTTTCTTATCCCCTTGGCCTTGGATAGTAGTTTTTTGTTCATAACTTTTGTGTTATATGTCCGTTTTCTATTAACTTTGAAATGAAGGTACATGCAATAGTTGTAGACATTGAGTAATGTTTTCTAATTTTTTCCATTTATTTTCCAATTTTCTAATTGCCCTTGAGAGGACATCTATCTAGTCATTTGAGGGGGAGGGGGAGTACTATTTTTGATCCCAAATTGCAAATTTGAAGGTCAAAATTGTGACCTCTACACAAATGATACAAGCCTATGAAGAGATTTTCTAAAAATAATAAATTATCCACCTTCCACATGTGCTCAAAGTGCACTACCTTTATAGAAGTGTATATAACACAACTTTTTTCTCCAAGCTAAAAATGTCTGACAAAAAGCATCTTCAAATTAGAAAAATCTATTATTTTAGTTTAATTTTTGAAAATCAAATTCCAAAATATCTCTTTTCTTGGCATTTTTCTTCGCTCTTTTTTTGGTGCATAACTTTTAGAGATAAAACTTTTATTATAGACCTCAATTTTCATATACATATTTTGAATGCTTTACAAATTATCCAAATTTGAGTACATTTAAAAAGAAATTAATCTAACAGTTACAATACTCACCTTAATATTGTTTTGAGACAAAATCAACAAGTGTTTTTTGCAACAACCCATTAGCAAGTAACAATTAGGAAGTTACAAATTTGATTAGCTATAGAAGTTTCAATTAGCAAGAGCACAATTCAAAAAGAATATAGTCTGACTAACTTTTGCAATCATTTTGTACAAATGATATAATAGAAGCTTACCTCTCTTGTTACACCATGGCACCATCACGCATTGCATACAAGGTCTCACCACCTACTACAAATGCTAGAGTCTCACATGACAAATTAAGATTTGCATCCCGCTACATTAGAATTTGCTTATGCAAGCACTAAAGAACCTAGTTGTATGTATGGAACTTGTCTTTTTGAAATGTAGTGTTTGCATTCAAGTAGAATGTTAAGAGGCTACTTTGGTAGGTGACCAACACTCCTACAAAATTGCAAATGAATGCATTTTTCTTCTAAGCCCACTAGATTAACATGTCCATTGCCTCTAGTATTGGTAGCAAGACTAGTATACCAAGTAGCACATATGCACCAACAAAAGGGCCAAATTTGCCTACACAACAATAATGCAATGCCAATACAAATGAATATGAGATGCTCTTCATCTCTATGAAAACAATCAATGTCAAAAGTAGAAAGATTGTGCAAGCCCAACTAGGCAAATGATAATACCACTTCAATTTTAGATTTCAAACATATCAATCATTCTTTAAATACAATTCTTACATCAATTAGTTGCGCAACCATAAAACAATCTATGTATAATTTAGTAGTCTTCTAATTTGAGACAAACTATAGGAAGAAATTACTCACAAGAGAGTAAACAATTACTCAGTTCACCTTTTTTAGGACTCTAAAATTTATGGCTAAATATTTTGTAAGTTTTTTAATTCCAAAAAAAAACTAAACTTCTTTTCAACTTAGATTACCCTCTTCAACTCAAACTATTAGAACACCATCTCTAATATCAATTCAAATTGGAAAATGTAAAGCATCACATAACCAAATTTGAAAATTTTAAGAAAGCCTTGCCCACTTTGCACAACAAAAGCAAATGTATGATTTGTTCTAGTTCTTGCTTTGTCTCATGAGCCCTCTTTAATCAACCACCACAATTGTCCAAATGAATCTTGAAAACATTCTTGGAATTAACAACTCTTAAATTATAAAATCCTTGATCCAAATCTGCAATTCAAAATCCCAAATCACTTATTTTAAATACCAACTTACAAACTACAATTAGCAACTTGTAGATTGTAAATACTAAATCACAAATCCCTAATCATGAATTGCCTAAAAGCTCATAGAAACGTGGATTCAATGATCAATGATGGGCAGAACAATTATTCACTAGTCACCACCAAATAGGCTACCATCAAAGCTTCAAAATAATGAAAACCAAGACATGAGTCATTGAGGCTTGTGTTGGCAACGTGGCACTAATTTGAATTCAAACTTTACCCACCCATCCAAAATTTGTAGCAACACCAAAAGGTTGAGAACATAAACCCCTCTTTTATGATCTTTCATAATGTACCAAAAAGATGTATTCTATTGTGTTATTTGCGTCCCCGCCCCTCCGAAAAACCTGAGTCATTGATGGGATTCAAAAAAATAAAAAGGCCCTTCTCCCAACCGCCAATGGAGCATCCCATTGAGGAAAAACAAGAGCCTTAAGATCTTCCTAAGGATCTTGATACATATACAATTGATACTGATACAATATGAATGTAGATACAATACAAATATAGTTTAGATACAGATATAGTATGGTACGGAATACAGATATGGGATATGTCCCATATCAAATGCCACACCTAGCCCCACTTTAAAATTACAAAGGTGTGGGATGGGGTGTAGCAAATTTTTTTAATTTAATTTAAACAATTCCATTTATTTATTTTTCAATTAGGGGAATGGAAAATTTTGATTAAATTTTTTTTAAGCTCATTGTAAACTGCATCTTTTGAGTACATTTGCCACAATGTAAGTACGTCAAGGCAAACTACTAGTGACATAATGACAAGTATAAAATGTATTGCAACTCATCTTTTCTCCTATTCAATGATGCAAAATCAATATTAAAGCGACAAAATGGACATAACTATAGAATAAAATTGCCTAAGTGTTTGTGAATGCTAGTGAGGCAACACAAAAGTGGTTATAGACATGTTTGCAGCAAAGCGGAGTGGGTGACAATGCAATGATTGTAAGCATGATGGTAGCACTACAGAAGCACTAGAATAAACCAAATGGAGCAAAAAAACAGAAATGGGTGGTGACCTCAAGATGAATCCTAAGTAAAAAAATAGAACATTTAGGCCCCTTAATCACCAAGCATAATGGGTGATTTGCCACCCTTTCAATATTGTTTGTCTTCCAAGTGCTTGGAGTACTACTTGTTGCTTTGATACAAGTGGCCGTCAAATCCCTAGAAAAAATCTTGTTGGAATAAATAACAAAGAACTACAAATAGGCAAAACACTCTTTGTATTAGAGTACTACATAAGGTAGAAGAACCTATTTTGGACAGGCCCCCGTGATGGTTTCATAGGTTGACCTATTGTGGACATGAGCTGGATGAAATAAAGGTTTGATTTGTCGGAATGGGGCATCCTTGAAACTACCATAAATGTAGGAGCCCAACTGTATTGGTTTTTTACTAATATGAAATTGTGCCAAATATGTGAATCATTAAAGCAACCTTAATTAACTAAAATTGTCAATATCAGTAAGTTATCTTATTATTAAGTTAAGCCAAAATTATGCTCCCTTGTTGTTAGGTTAAGTTTATACTCACAATATTTTAACTTATTGTTAAGTTCAGTTCATACTCACATATCCCTGCAATTTGTAGAAATTGTCCATTTTAAATGAAGATCCATAATGACAACAATTGTTCAACTTATTAGCATTAAGTCCCAAAGTTAGCCATTATAGGTCAGTCTATGTGACAGGAATGGGTTGGATGGAAAATCTACTTTTATATTCAATAAAATATTCATTCTAAGAATTTTTTTTTGTTCTTTCTGACATTCTTCGGCAACCTTATTTTTTTATACCCTAAATCAGTTCCTCCATGACTTTCCCAAATCATACAAATTGAAATGCTTAAGTTATCCAAAATAGGTAGCTTAAGTTACTTTATTTGATTGTGCTCATTTTTTAACCATGTTTTCGGTGGAATCAACAGGTGAGGTAAACCATTAAGGTAGTCTGCTCTAAAAGCAAGCGGCCTCTTCAAATTGCCCCTATATTTAGATCTAAAATGGATAGTAGGTGGTCCTTAAATGGACTTCTCAAGCCATTGAGAGAATTGAGAAAAAAACATTATTTATTACAAGAGCCAATTGTTGGCCTTCATTTACTCAAATCACTTTAAAAGTTGCAAGTGGTCGAATTTTAGAAGACCTAGGGTCACAAATAGGTGCCTACAACAGTTTTTTTGAAAATTCATAAGTAATTAAAAAATAATTCAAAAAATATGAAACCACTTGTGTGACATTCCGCATCTATTTTTCTTTCTTTGAATAATGATCCAAAAATAATTCTATTCATGGAAACCTTCAAAAAAGGGGACCAACCCTTAAATGGTCGCTTTAAGGCCATACTACCTTATTCTGACTGCCCACAATTGCCTAGGCCTACGAGTTTAACCCCTAAGCGCCCCACAAGCCAAAATATGGCCTCTTTGACTTGGAAGGTTGTCCTTGTTTGACTGTTATTATCTTTCAAACGGTACAGTTCGATTATTAGTTCATTTCTATGCACCTTGGGACCTCTCTCCACTACCAATCGGTACAATCAATATTTTGTGAATCTCATTTTGAATGGTAGTTTAAGGAGAATGAGTTCCAAAAGGTTTGGATTTCAGTGAATTTGAGCTGGGCGCTCAGGGATTAATGACATACAATACTTTAACACCAAAGAAGCTGCAAAGTAGTGTCGATTGGGCGCTATGGTTTGTCCAGCTGGCTTGCCAGCACCCTCCCCATGCTGCCAAATCAGCACTACCCTGCAGCTTCTCCTAGCAGCTTCTCCTAGAGTACGTCAAAGCCATCGGACAGAGCCTCTATAGGAATTCTATAGGAATTCTAGAGATCCCTTCGGAAGAATTAGTAGGTCTAAGCTGGGCACATTGAAAACAAACAAGAGCACGAAGAAAACAAATGAGAGCACGAAAAGAAGCTCGCTGGTGGTGCAAACGAAAGAAGAAAGTTTGAAGCGATCGGTTTTAGTCGTTACTTACGATGCGACTAAGGATATCCAATGATGTCGGGTGAGCAAGGGTCCACGGTTTTGTTACGGGCCAGACACCATTTCGAGGGCCGAAGAGGATTCCTTAGCCGTGGATCTTAGAACTTCCAATTGTGTTGTCACTCAAGGCCTCAAGGGATCCTTGGATTCTGAAAATCGAACTATCTGTCTTCAGCTATCTTGCCCGAGGTTCCTGAACAAGATCATCAAAACCCTAAAAACACCGTTGCAAAGTGCCACTGCAATATTCCACCTCGACCGTAGAAATCGGGCCTCAGGGTCGGTTGGTGAGGCTGACGCATGTGGTGTCTCGCCATGTCCCTTTGCCACACCAGATTTGCCTTCCGACTCGTTGAATCTCCACTGCCAGGTGAATCAAAAATTCAGAGCAGAGTTCCTCCCTGCAGCATAGTTAAATTTTGAAGCTCTTTGCATATGTTGAGAGTTGTGGGCGTCGTGGGTTCTCTTCCTGCTTGGAGGGTTTAGGAATTCGGAGGGTAGCGCGAACAGCATTGGAAGGTGACTAATTAACTCTTGCATGATACTTTGAGTCTAGATTGAATTCAAGGCTGCATTGGCTATGGATCCTACGCAGGGAGCTATTCTTTCCGAGGTAGGGTTTATCAATTTGGGGCGTGAGAGCAGAAACAGTTGATTCATGTATTGACTGCTCTTCATGAGTTGCGATTTTCGGTAGACTTTTCAGCAGAATTTTGTGTCTGTACAAGTGCCAGTATCTGTTGCAGCGTCCTTGCTGGCTATACAAGAGTGAAAGGGCTTAGAGAATCTCAGAGGTTGATACTTTCACATTTGAACTTTCTCCTGACCACGTTCCAGTCAAGTTTCCTGAAGCTGAAGTCATTTGAAGTTGTTCATGTCGATGTCAAGCCGCTGCAGTTGTTTCTTCCTCCGTGCTTGGTGACGTGAGAGTTGAGGGTTGAGTGGTGTGGTGAATCGAACAGACCCACAGAACGCCGTATGCTATATGATAATTTGTTTGACTGCAGCTTAGTATTAAGGCTCCATACGTTGGTGGTGGTTGATGCAGAGAACTAGTGAGTGCTTTTTCTCTCTCAGAGCCCTGAAGGTTGAGCAATTTGGAGGCGGTTCCTGAATGCAGAAAGAGATCGTTTGCAGTTGACGGGGAGCGGAGGATTTCAAGAGAGGGATTCGTGCATGAAACTTTTTGAAGTGAACTTCTAGTCAATAATTTGGAAGCGGCCGAAATTGGAATCATTCGTTCTGAAGGCCAGGAAGGGACTTTAAAATCAGCCAAGCAATTGAGCAGACTTGAAGATATTGCCAGTCATACTTGATACTTTGTGTGTCTGCTGAAGTCTAGTTTTGAAGCTTGTTGTGTTCATTCGACGTTTCCGATGTCGAGGTTGGGGTTGGTGAACCAAAGTAGACTTTCTCTTTCTGCCTGGTGGTTTGACAGTTTGAAGAAGAGAACGAACTCAGTTGAAGGGAGCAGATTGATACTTATAGGCTACTTTTCCAACTTTTACTCAAGGTTTCCGACATTGCATGGATATGGAGCAGGATCTCTTTTCTGCTGATAGGACATACACTTGAAAGGGGGCCGAAGAGTTGAGGAGATTCATTTATATACTTTTTCCAGAGAAGTTAGATTTCAATCTGTGGTGTTCCTCTGTTGTTGAAGAGGAACCGTTAGAAGTTTGTAGACACGGAGCCACAAGATGTCTGCGTTAATGCACCTTTTATTGCATCATAAGCAACAAACGAGAAGCTATTTGGTGCTTGGAGCTGGTGCAAGGGTGAGTGAGGGTTGACTTGTGGCCACACACCTGTTGTACGGAAGTGGTTGGATGACTTGTGACTTGTCTGAATTGAACTACCGTGTTCATGTTAGCAACATATGTGTCCCATACATTTAGGTTCCTCGACAGCAGTGTATTTGATCAATACGGTGGTGCGCTTCCCCCAAATTAACAGGACGTGAACTTGGTTGGTTGGACGTTAGATATTAAATATTAGTACCGGTGAGTACCTTATGCTCAAACTGCTACCCATGGAATGTGTTTTTGACTCATTGTCGGGGATTTGTGTGACCAGGATGCCTGTGTGATCACACCCATGAAGTCTCCATGGCGTGTACACCCATGTTTATTCTCCGCCTCCCATGGAGGAAGGAGCAGCGGATCAATTAGGTGTTCATCTTCATCAGTTTGGAGAGAACCCGATGCTTCAGGTATGTCTAAGGTGGCCGCTCTCATGTGCAGAAGTGGGTGCTTTTTGTCTCTCAGAAAGAATGTGAATGATATATCTGAAGTATTTCAACAGTTGAACCAGGCAAAGTGAAGACAATTGATCAAGACTGGGAGGAGTATTTTGCGGATCCTTTGCAGTGGTGGGACAACAGATTTTACAAGGTATGTGAAGGTACCCTAGGAAAATATGTGAGGCTATTGGTTCGTTGATGTCTAAACTTTGTGAAAAGACATCGAGAAGTTTATTTATTGCTTGTACAAGGTCTTGGGCGCTTTGGTAAACAAGAATCATATTACATTCCGAGTGGGTTTTGAATTGAATTGAAGCTAATTAGATCACTCCAATGCTTAAGGACTTATGTTCCTCGATTGTTTTTTCATATTGGATTGAGGGTTGTTGTGCGTATAGATGAATCCCAAATCACCGGACTTTAAACACAAGGTGACAATGAAACCGCTTTGGGTAGATGGTTGGTCAACCCCACCATGGGTGAAGGCGATACTCAAATTGTTGACTTTAAGGGAATTACCTTCTGGTGGTGGTTATCATACCAATGATTCTCAGGAGATTGTACAACCAAATAGGTATTGGCATGAGCATGAGTTGTCTCCCTCTGTGACAAGAAATTGATGAAATTGACTTGCTATAGATGACGCTTACACATTGAAGGTGGATGTCAAACCCATTGCTTTTAATTAGGTGTTCCATAAAGTGTTGTGCATGTGAGAGGCCTAAAGACTGCATAGATGCATCCAAGTGTTTTTATATTGATTGAGTGAGATTATTCACAGTACGAGTACAAAGTGTTTTCTTATGTAGAGTGTATGGATGGTTCAGCTTACCGAAGGGCGATTTTGGAAGGAGAAGCCCTTTGCCCGCTAGTGCAAAAGCGTCAAAGCAAGCTGTTCGAGTTAGTGGTGGGAGTACGCGCATGCAAAGCGCCAATACCACGAGTGAAGCAATTGCTCTGTTGAAGAACCAACTACAACAGGGCATTGCAGTAGACTCGTACACCTATGTTGGAATTCTGAAGCGGTGCTTGAAGCAGGAAGACCTTCCGGCAGTAAAGCAGGTTCATGAGTGCACCATTGAGAGTGGCATGCAGCAGAATATATATGTTGCCACCAACCTTTTGTGTGGATACATCAGATGTGGAAGAGTGGAGGATGCATGCAGAGTGTTTGATGAACTTGCGAGGAAGGACATTATTAGTTGGAACGCCATGGTTGGAGGTTATGCTCAGCGCGATTGTGGGAAAGATGCCATGGAAGTTTTCCATCGCATGCGAAAGGAAGGTATGCAACCTAATGCAGTGACTTACATGAGCATCTTGAAGGCCTGTGCGAGCCCATCAGCTTTGAAGTGGGGCGAGGAAGTTCATGCGTTTATCCGAGAGGATGGGTTTGAATCAGATGTTCGTGTGGGAACTTCTCTCCTCAAAATGTATGCGAAGTGTGGGAACATAAAGGAGGCAAGGAACACTTTTGATAAGTTGGCGAGTCGCAATGTGATCACCTGGAATGTCATGATTGGAGCATATGCCGGAAGTGGTGATGGTGAGGAAGCATATCGACTTTTTCTCCAAATGAAACGAGGAGGCTTCAAACCAGACGCAATCACGTATCTGAGCCTCCTGAATGCATGTGCAAGCGCAGGGGCTTTGGAGTGGGTGAAGCAGGTTCACAGGCATGCCCATGATGCAGGATTTGAGGTGGATGTGCGTGTGGGCACCGCGCTTGTGCACATGTATGCAAAGTGTGGCAGTATCGATGATGCGCGACTGGCGTTTGACAAAATGGTGAAACGGGACTTGATTACTTGGAACGCGATGATTGGTGGACTTGCGCAACATGGCCGTCGGTCTGAAGCATATCGACTTTTTCTCGAAATGAAACGGAAAGGTCTCAAACCAGACGCATTTACGTATGCAAGTATCCTGAATGCATGTGCAAGCGCAGGGGCTTTGGAATGGGTCAGAGAGGTTCATTGCCATGCCCGTGAAGCCGGATTTGAGTTGGATGTGCTTGTGGGCAACGCGCTTGTGCACATGTATGCAAAGTGTGACAGTATCGATGATGCTCAACTAGTTTTCGACAAGTTGGAGGAACGGGACGTGATTACTTGGAACGTGATGATTGGTGGACTTGCGCAACATGGATGTGGGTTTGAAGCATATCAGCTTCTTCTCCAAATGAAACAGGAAGGTCTCAAACCGGACGCATTTACGTATGCAAGTATCCTGAATGCATGTGCAAGCGCAGGGGCTTTGGAGTGGGTCAGAGAGGTTCATTGCCAGGCCCGTGAACACGGACTTGAGGTGGATGTGCGTGTGGGCAACACGCTTGTGCACATGTATGCAAAGTGTGGCAGTATCGATGATGCGCGACTGACTTTTGACAAAATGGAGGAACGGGACGTGATTACTTGGAACGTGATGATTGGTGGACTTGCGCAACATGGATGTGGGTTTGATGCTATAGAAGTCTTCAGGAATATGACAGCAGCTGGTGTGAAGCCTGATGGGTACTCCTTTGTGGCATTGTTAACTGCCTGTAGTCATGCAGGCCTTGTTGATGAAGGGCGTCGACTCTTCCTGGCTATGTCGCAAGATTATGGCATCGATGCCAGTTTGGTCCATTGGACCTGCGTGGTGGATATTCTTGGGCGGGCTGGGCACCTGGAAGAAGCCAAGGTGTTGATTGATAATATGCCAGTTGAATCAGATGAAGCAATTTGGGGAGCCTTGCTGGGTGCTTGCAGATCATATGGTGATGTGGAGTTGGGTGAACTTGCGGCTAAAGAGCGTTTCAAGTTGGTACCCAGGGATGCTTCTACGTATGTGGTCCTCTCCAACATCTATGCTGCAGCTGAGAAGTGGGAGGAGGTATCATTGGTGCGGGCTGCGATGCTGGAGAGGGGTGTACGCAAGGAGCCGGGTCGTAGCTGGATCGAAGTTGATAGCAAGACTCATGCCTTTGTTGCAGGGGATAGATCTCACCCCGAAGCAAAGGAGATATATGCGGAGTTGAGTAGATTGACGGAGAAAATCAAGGCTGAAGGCTACCTTCCAGATACCCGCCTTGTGTTGCACGATGTTGATGAGAAGGATAAGGAGTTTTCACTTTGCTCTCATAGTGAGAAGTTGGCTATTGCATATGGACTTATTCACACCCCAAGTAGTAAAGCCGTTCATGTTTACCAGAATCTTCGGGTGTGTTCAGATTGTCATACAGCAACCAAATTGATCTCAAAAGTGTCTAGAAGAGAGATTGTGGTAAGGGATGCAAATCGTTTTCATCACTTTCGTGACGGCTTTTGTTCTTGTAATGATTATTGGTGAATAGTTTAGGAATCTCAATTAGTTGTGGAGTGAATTTTGGGAACCTTGGATGATCATTTGATATGTACATGGACTAAATTATCCCATTTGTAGTTCCCTTGTTTAGTTTTGTATGTTGTGCAATTATCCTACAAGACACAAGTTGTGGTTCATTTATGAGTATGACATCACATACTAAGTTCAATATGCTAAGTTCAATAAATTTAGATTTAAGGCTTGTTTTTTTTTTTACAAGAAGTTGCATTTCATAGGTCACGTTGTTTGGGTAGCTTGTATTGTACAAGCATCCTTGTATGAGGTATACTATCAATGATTGAACCAAAAGATTTATTTTCATGTTAGAATACTATTATGTTCTTAGGATTTGATTGCCTTTCATTTTTTGTGATTGCATCAATGACTTAATTTGCTAATGTTTCAAATAACTTTTTTGCATTGTTTACTTGGCATTTGCTTTCAATTAAGAATTTGGATGCTTCAATTAGGAAACAATGAAAAGAAAATAGTGAAATGGAAGGTTGCCATCAACTTCTCTATGGTCATTGAGATACATGGAATTTAGATGATATCAACCCCTAAAGTATTGAGCCCGCAACCATGTAGTCAAACTTCAAGATCATCCATTCTATATCTTTTATTTCTTTATTATTTGAAAGAAAAAAAATTGGTTTGGTTTTTCAAAGATGAGATTGGTGAATCTAAATTAACAAAAAATTTGTGAAGATGTGAAAAAAACTCACTTTGAATACAAAACATACTTAAAAAATCTAAAAATTTAAGAATAGAATTACACAATGGTGTAAAACATTTAAGTATTAAGAAAGGTTCATGTTACTATACATTTAGAATCATGGTAATAGATCCTTACCTCCAAATTTCAAGAAAATGTTCATTAGTAGGATTTCTTCAAGACTTTTAAGTAGAGTGCAAACTTCTTCAAAATTAATATTCATTTTTAGAATTTTTTCAAAATTTCCAAGTAGAGTAGAAACAACCCTTGAGAAAGCTCACTTAATTATTTTTTCTTAACTAAAAAGAAATAACAATGTCAAAATTAGATTTTTTTTAAACCCCTAAAGGATTTTGACTATGTTTTCACCAAGAATGCTCCAAAACTGCCATCTCTAATACAAGTACCAAATTTCTGAAAAAAATCATTTTTGATATATCTAACTATAGGATCTTATATTACTTTGGTTTAAAAATATGTAGGAAAAGTTTCAGAAATTTTCACCATGTAGATTGCAAGATATTAGCATTTGAAGTAACAAAAATCTTCTTTTTGTCCCTACGATAAACCGGGCAGCTGCACTTCTTAAGGTCTTATCATTATGAAAAAATGTCCAAAATGGTGGTTACTCTTTGGATTCATTTTTAAAGGCAAGTTGGCTATATGCTTGTAAATTTTCAAATCATTTGGAATTGTACAACATATAGGAAAAAATAAGAAAGTAGAAAGAAGTAGAAAATGATTCAAAATACAAAATTGTTAACAATTTATTTATAAAATTGAAAAATGCCAATCCCAATGGTTGTAGTGTTCTAATAAACAATATACATCCAATTATTTATTTATTTCTTAAAAATATTGAAAATTGAGTTAAATAAAGGACTTCAAAGTTTATTTTAGAGTGGAGATTCTATAACTACCTTTAAACTATCCACAACTAAAACTCCTCATAACTTTCATCTCATTAATCAAAATGGAATGATTCAAAGATATCCATATATAAATAAATCTAGAAAACCAATTTCAATTTTTTTTTTTTTAAAGTAATTTATAAAGAAGGTTTTTTTTCTACCTAGACTACCCACCAAACAAAGAAAACTACATATCATACAATAACTTTTTAGCCATGTAGTTAAAAGTTATGAAAATTGTTGGGCCTTAAATATACTCCTCGGGCACATGTTGTGTGAAAATTTCAATGAAAAAGAAAGAAAATTCCATTCATAGCAAGCTAACCAAATCGCTATGTTGCCAAAAAAATGTTATTTGGTCCTTTAGGGGTTAAAATAGCTAAAAGTATTGAAATACTATGTATAGGTGTACCATACTACCATATTTAAAATAAATTAAACAACAACTAATATTACTTGAACTTTAGTCGATGGCATGGTCAAAGCATTTATAAAGTTTCTATTTTTTTTTAATGAAAATCATCCATTTTTTGATATGCGAAAATCATGTTTGGCCATGCAAAGAAGATTTTATCTTCAACTTCTTTCTAAAGATGGTTCCATCAATATAAGATTTTAGCATTAGTACACTTTGATGACCTAGAAGCAAAGTGCTTCAAAGTTCTCCAGCTTCATGTTAAGTGATCACCATTAGTTTTAGCAACATGTTTGCATTTTTTACTATCCCTAAATTTTCTATGTTTTTTTTCTTTATGACAAATTCAACCTTGAAAAGACACCAACTAAAGGATTGAAGTATTTGGTGAATGAATTTTAGAAAATTGTAAGTATGCCCATGAATCTAATAATTTTTGGCCAACTACCTTGGTTTAGGGTCACATCCTTCTAAGGCTATGTAATCCAAGAAGGTCACCAAAGCTAAGTAGTGGTTGGTCATGTAGGTCTTATTCATGCAAAAACACAGGTGATTTTCATTCATTTTGTATGTACAAATTTGTTAGGCATGTACATCTTGAATTGATGCAAGTCTTTATAGCTAATGCATGAATTCAAAATGGTTTGGCTAGTTTTTGGATTGTTTCAAGATGTAAATAGTAAGAAATTTGGGATTTGCAACTAATGTTGTGCGGATATATTAGGTTGGATAGGCATGTATGTGGATACTTACATTTGCCATATATAATATCTTAAGTGTAAATCTTAAATGCCTATCCAAATAATACATTATTTGATTAGACAGTGAAGTTGTAAATTTATTGAAAAAATGAGTTATCAAATTTGTCATTCAAAAACTTTGTGCACAAACCCTTACAATATGAAATCCACCCACCCACCCACCTTTTGTGAGTGTTTGAAATGCACTCTTGAGCTTAGACATTGCACATTTTGGATTCTAATTATTAATTAAGTTCTAAAAGACAAAAAAATCTCAATTGACCTTCCAAGCAATGGAAAAGGTTTGGTTTGGTTTAAAACTCTCTAATGTTACAAAATAATATGCAAGATATATTTCAAGTTCACATATTCCATTTAAACCAAACTCTGATCTTAAAAAGTTAATTTGGTTGGTTACAAATTTTATAATAGCTACCTCCGTCTCCAAATGATCTTCCTATTTGACACAATGTTCTAAATTAAGGCAAATAATAACATTTTAAAAACCAATTTTGTACCATAAGTAGAGTTTGGTGCACTTTTAGCATTCTAAAAACTTTGAGTTTTGGAACCTTTTTCAAAGTGTAGTTTTGGAATATTGAAAAGTAGATTTTGGAGGGCATTTTAAGGAACACCAATGGACAATCAATTGTTGAATGTGAGGTTGTCATTTTGTAGGTATTTAATATATGCTCAAAACCACGTGTAGCCCTTTGTTTTGTCTCCTAGAGCTTCATCCCTTTCAATTAGACAATATTCAAAAAGATGCAAAAAATAAGAATGAACAATGTGGATTGACCCCTTTAGTTATTTCAATTGTCTTTTGATAGATGATTGCATGGATGAAGAGGGAACTACTAAGAGTTGTTTTGTTCCAAATAGCAATCAAAAAACAAATTTGACCAATTCACAACATCACAAAGTAGAACAAAAAGATCATTTGGGGACAAAAAATTAAGGCCAATAAGAAGATCATTTTGGGAAAGAGGGAGTACCTTTTTTTTTGTTAATTTTTGCATATCTCAAAATGATAAAACATACTTCAATCGGGGTTTTCTAACAATAGTGATTGAAGGCCAAATTTTTCAAGATCTTTTACTTGAATAAACTTCATCCACTAATAACTTTCAAAACCAAAGTTTAAACACTAGTTTGGAAATTAGTCAAGGCTCTCTCAATGTCTATAAATTTATTTTTGAACTTTGTAGTCCAATTATCATTCAATACCTTGTCTTACTAGTTTGTAACTTCATCCTAATCTATCTCTTTAACTCAAACTTAAAAGTTTTTTGAATATGGTCTATAGTTAGTATAAACTCTAAGATTTCATATTAAACTCTAAATTTCATCCATTGCACCATCTTTCATTAGTAGCTTGAGTTACTTTGTTTCAAACTTCATTTGTTAATAATTCTTGTGATTTCTATATGAATTTAGATTTTTTGTAAATTAGTCCAAAAGTCTTTACGATAATAGAATTATTTTTGCAATTTTCTATTCAACATTGTAACCTATAAGTCTAAAACTTCATCCTAAAGTTTATTTTTATAATTTTTGTCCAAATGGAGGGTTTCATTATACTATAAATCAATCATGGAGTTGAAGATGTTTCTTCACTAGCATAAAAAATTAATCTAATATTTTGAGTTTCATCTATGTCTTTTATGATTTTTGTTCAATTTTGAAGATTTTAACAATTTTGAAAATCAAGCTTTGAGATCTAGATGAATTTTAGATTACATCTACACTTTATCCTAATTTCTCCTAATTGCCAATCACTTTTTCCTTTCTTCTGTTTGTCATAGTCTATTAGATGACATTTGAGACATAAACAAGGCCACAAGTTCATGGACAATGGGGAACATGGGAACTTTGCCACATCATCGATGAGACATGGTTGGGAGACTACCATATCAAATAATATTATTTAATTAATTTTAAACTTATTTTTTAAAATTAAAATTAAAATTTATTTTTTAAATTAATATTTAAAATGTTTTTAATTAATTAATATTGCGATAGGAGGGCATTGGTTCACAACAAGGAAAATAGCCCTAAAATAGTCCTCCCATACCCTCAAAAAGCATATAATGTGCAATGATGTTAATACATGAGTTGAGAGCAATAAACTTATAAGCCCTAAAGACAAAGCTTAATTATAAACCTAGAATCCCAAACATGAACTTGCTTCTATTTTTTTTAAATTATTTTTAATAAACAAAATTAATCATATAAAAATATAAAAACTTACTATTTACAATAAATTTTGGGACTAAAGGCCCATTGTCCCTTTGGAGGACAAAATAGAAATTTGGACACATTCCTATAACCTCAATTTTTAGTGAAACTTTTTGAAACTTTTTTTCAAGATAGATAAACCTATTAGCTATGTGGGTATACAATTTTTATTTCAATTAGTGTGTAGGAGTAAAAGTTATACCACAAAAATCCAAATTTTCATTCACTGGGTAGAAATAGAAATCTACAAAAACTTGAAACTAAATTAAATTTTTTTTCCTGATAGCTCACATTTTTGTCTACACTTGAAGCTTGGTTCATTTCATTTGGATTAGTGATGTGAAAGTTTTGAACAATCTTGTTTTTTGGGCAATCGAAGCATCTTCTTGAAAGAATAACTTATACGATTTATTTCTTTAAAAAATTATTTGTCTAGGTTGAGTTTGCTTGTTAGAACAATCTCACCATTGGGATTATTGTGTTTCAATCCCATCTTAATGCTATTAATGATTTAGTTTTTTTTAAAATTTTGGATCTACTTTTCTTTACCAATTTTTAAAGAATGAAATCAAGTATGTTTAAAAAAAAATTCTAGACTATCAACTCAATTCTTCAACACAGAATTTTTTGATTCAAAGTCCATAGAATTAAAAAAATTCACAAATGGTGGTCAAAGGCATTTAAAATTATAAGCTAGTCACTACAACAAAAGCTGTATTTTATGACTAGGAAAATGTGATTGGAGGTGACTAGTGATTGCTTATAGTCACAATTTCCAAAACTTTGGGAAAAAATATGACTGCAAATATGACTGTCAATAATATACACTTGTTAGAAACGTCAAAGTATTGCATGTGACTATGTGTAGTCATATTTTATAGTCACATTTTTTATAGAAATTTCATTTTTTTTCTTTTTGTGTAGCCCCTAAAAATTTGGGAAATATAAAAAATATATAAGAATACTATTGTTCAAAATTTTAAAATCCTAGCTACTACTGTTGGAGGATTTTGAAATCCTAGCCATCACTTTTTAAAAATTTTGAAATTCTAGCAATCATTTTTTTAGGGTTTAGAAATCTTAGTCACCATTTTTAGGATTTCAAAATCCTAGCTGTCATTTTTAGGGTTTTGAAACCCTAGTTTCCACTTCTTTAAGGTATTGAAACCCTAGCCATTACTTCATTTGCCTTCTCTTTCTTGTCATTTATTTCTTTCTAATTCTTATTTCTTGCTTTTTTTTTTTTTTTGGTTGTTGTTGTCTCTTGATTGTTGTTTTTAATTTTTGTCTTTTGGTTATTACTTCTTAGTTGTTATCTCTTAGTTGTTCCTTCTTAATTGTTGTTTTTTGGTTGTTGCTTCTTAGTTGTTGTAACTCTTTTATTTGTTGCTTCTTAGTTGTTGTGAGTCTCTTAGTTTTTGCTTCTTAGTTGTTATGAGTCTCTTAGTTGTTGCTTACTAGTTGTTGCATCTTAAATTTTTGCCTCTTATTGTCTCTTAGATCTTGTCTTTATTGTTTTTTTAATTCTTGCTTCTTTTTTTCTCTTGTTGCACCTTAATTCATATTATTCTTCCTTCTTGTTGCCTTTTGTTGCATCTTAGCTCTTATTTGTTGCTACCACTTTGCACTTGCCACCTTTTGCTTCTTATTTTTTTTATCTCCATTATTATTCTCTTTTATTTCTTGTAATTTTTAAAGACATAGTTTTTTTGTTTTTTTTTCACCATCAACTTTGTGCTGCCATAAACCTTTGAAGATTAACTTTTATTATTCATTCACTAAAATTGACCTTCTTGATTGTGTATGTAGGCATTAAAACTTGGAGCAAAGCCATTGAAGACTATTTACAATACAATAGAATCAACCACTTCACATTATTGTAAGTAATATGAAACTTACAAATATGTGTGCATATTCAATCATAGAATGAGTCATTGTATATTTCTACTATGTTTTGTATTAGTGACTAATAAATGTCTTTGAAAATATTTACATTTTTTTTTTTTGCATTTTCCTTTTTCAATATGACTATTTCTTGTACATCTTGTAAATCATATATACTCATTTTAAATGCATGAATTTTTTTATTTAGTAGTTAAATCATATTGATGTATGACTATATAATTACATTCAATCACAAAATTATCAATGACATTCAATTGAATTGCTATATCAACCAAAATATGACTGACAATAGTCATATTTTACATCAACCAAAAATATCACTTACAAGAGTTACATTACACATTAAAAGAAAATATCACTTACACAAGTCATATTCCAAATCAACAAAATTATGACTCATAAGAGTCACATTCAACATCAATAAAAAACATGACTCGTAAGAGTCATATTCAACATCAATAAAAAATAATATTTACAATTGTCATATTATACATTAACAAAAAATATGATTCACCATAATCGTATTCCACGTGAATAAAAAATATGACTACAGAGAGTCATATGCCATGTTAGTCAAAATGTGACTTATTGTTGTCATATTTCACGTCAACCAAAATATGACTCATTGTAGTCATATTCCACATCAATAAAAAATATGATTGCACTCAGGTACATGCTACATAGGATTTTTTTTCCTTGCCCAAGTACCTCAAGAAAAGTCAAATTGTAAAGGTGGTCAACATGTATGCCACGTAAGCAAAATACAAGAAATTATACCAAAAATCAAATGACTAAAAATGTGACTCAAAAAAATGTGACTAGTTGGTAATGACTAGATCCAATCATATTTTGAATCATCTATATTGATTTTTGCCTCAGTCACATTTTTCAATATTATGACTCACTGTAGTCATATTCTATAGTCATGAAATACACATTTTGTTGTAGTGAGTATTAAAAACAAAAACAAATTCTAACTTTGAATTCTAATATCTCTCAATTTGTATGGTCAAACTTCTTAAAAATTTTACTACATGATTTCAAACAAGTAAAGTACAAGATCCTATAGTTAGATTTTCAAAAAAGTATTTTTTGGATTTTCATTGGTGAATGTAGTAGAAATGGTGGTTTTGAGTGTTGAATGACAGAAAAATGGCCTTAGGCCTTTAGGAGTTAAGACCACAAATTTTCTCATGGCCCTATGACTAATGACACTAGCATGCAAGCCTAAAGCAATTGAGCTTGCGAGCCTTGAGTATGGAGCTTGTGAATCTAGAGCTCCAAATTTTTTTTTCATAATTTTTTTTAAAAGAAAAATTTGTCATTTTTAATAAATTTTGGAACTTATGACTACGAATTTAGTCTTATTCCTATGGCAGTGGGAATTTTAATGGGAAGGGAGGATACTACTTATTATTGTCATTAGGACCTAAACAATTTAGAACATGTGAGCATTTAGTTCACCCACAACAATTTAAATATCTATGCAACTAGAATTTTTTTATATTGTACAATATAATATAATACCTTCAGTAAAAGATACTCACAAAAAATGATGTAGAATAAGTAGCCTCAACTAAAACTACACTACACAAATTTCTAGCATTTCGCTTAGAATAGGGACCACTGCCACTAGCATAATTAGTAGCTTTATAGAATTTGATATTGGGCCATCAAATTATAGTCTCGTCAAACTCTTATAAGTATATTCTAACCTAATCATGGAGTGACCTCCCCCCCCCCAAAAAAAAAAATATAAAATACATAAGAAGTCATGAAAACTTTCCAAAAAAAATAAAAAATAAAAACCTTAATTTCTTCTTTATATAATCATGTGTGGATTAGTGGTTTAGGGCATATATTTGTTGGTTTGAGGCATGTAGATATTATTAGTCCAAAACATTTGGCAAAATCCACATAGTCCCATATATATTAGATGCATGAAGATTTTTCATTCTATATGGTTTAAAGCATTTCACTTGTAACAATTATAAATTACTATAGTGCAAATGAACTACATAAAAAAACATGAACATACCTACTCTATAACATTAAATAAATATTTTACTATATGGCTACTTTTAAGACACAAACTCCTATACTATTGAGTGAAAATGCCATTCTTGTAGGATACTTCCTATCATTCTTCATTAATCAAATGCAAGAACAAAATGAAAGTCTAATTTTCTTTTGATTGATGAAGTTAGCCCAACATCTCTTTCTATAAGAACAATAATTTGAAATAGAAACAAACCTCCTTAATATAATCCTCTAATCAATTCTATTTTGATGTATCTTGGATACTTGTCATACTATCATTGCATGTAGCTCCATTGTCTCAAACTCAAACTAGTATTTAATCTATAATATAACACAATCTTCCAAGCATTCCAATTAAGCCATTGAAGGGGGTGAGGATTATATAGATCTCCTCATTTGATTTGATTTCTAAACACCATATGATTGCGTCCTTAGAAAATAAAATAAAATAAGTTATACTAAAATGCATGCAAAAATGGAGCATACAAAGTAATGAATTTTTCAGGTTCTTTCCACAATCATACGTCCTATCCTATCCTAGAAGGGCTTACTTGAGCAAGTTAGAGTATTATATTTTTTTTAGTTTGGTGCACAAGTTGAAGGTGTTGAAGTTGAAGGGCAATCCTTTGTATAGCTTTAAGATAGTTGACTCCTTTCCAATCACTTAATCCTAAAGGTTTTTTACTAAGTTTCCACCAAAACCACTCAAAAACTATCTTTTTTAGTACAAATACCAAATTTTAGAAAAAATAAATAAATTTTGAACACATGTAACATTGGTTTTAGAAGATGTAGAAAAAATTTCAAAAATTTCCACCATGACTATGTGGATTACAAGATATTAGCTTTGAATTGATAAAAATTATTTTTTCAACCCTCAAAAAAACAAGCAACTGCACTTCATAAGGTCACATTTGTATGAAAAAAATCCAAAATAATGGTACTTCTTTGGATTCTTCAAGGCAAGTTGGCTACATGCTTGAAAATTTTTAAATTGTTTGGAATTGTACAACATATAGGAAAAAAATAATAAGTAGAAAGAAGTAGAGAATGATTTAAAATACCAAATTGTCAAGAATTTAGTTATAGAATTGAAAAATGCCAATCCCAATGGTTGTAATGTTGTAATAAACAATCTATCTCTAATTTTTAAAATTTTTTTTAGATATTGAAAATAGAGATAAATAAAGAACTTCAAAGTTTATTTTAGAAAAGAGAATCCATATCTATTTGCAAACTAAAAATCCTCATAACTTTCATCTCATTAATCACAATGAAATGATACAAAGCTTTCCACGTAACTATATATAAATCTAGAGAACTAATTTCAAATTTTTGTTTCTTAAAAAAATGATTTTTTAAAAACTTTTGTAAGTTGCCCAAAGATCAATGAAAATTACATATTATACCAAAATTATTTAACCATATAGTCAATAGTTATAAAAATTGTTGGGCATTAAAGCTACTCCTTGGGCACATCTTATGTGAAAATTTCAAAGAAAAAAATAAAAAACTTCATTAGTGTGTTGTCCAAAATCATTGTATTGCTCCAAAAATGGTATTTGTTCTTTTAGGGGTTAAGCAATTTAGCATATATGCAGTATGGGTATAGTGTGGGGAAAATTTTCTTTGTTTAGAGAAATAGACTTTAGAATGACTTCATATTTTTTTTACATTTTCTTCTTCAAAAACAAAATCACCATGAATTTTTTTTTGTCAAGATTCTATTCAATTTATTCTTGTTATAGAGGTCACCTTGTTTCCAACTATAGGCATATTTAAAAAAATTGACAATGCTTCAATGTAAGTGATAATTTTGGCTTCCAATGTACATCTTGTGATCATTATATGCTTTCCATGTGCACCTCCCATTGCTCCTATTCTAAGCTATTAGCAATAGCTGTCACCTAAACCACAAATGATCATAAACCACAAATGATCATATAGGTAGCAGCCTAACTAGAAAAAATGAGTGGCTGATTGGAAAGGGGTCAGCTACCTTGGATCTAGTTATGAAATGTTTTCACTTTCACTCAATGAGAGAAGCATCTGAGCAGAGCAGAAAGCAGTTCAAGTACAAGACTTCCAAAGCCGCCAATATTATGTATCTATTCCCTACCCACTGCCATCAATAGTGCAAGAGTTTGGAGCCATGGTGGAACGGCTGGAAGAATTTTCACTCAGCAAAAATTAATAAGAGCTTCAATTCAAATGAAGCTCATCTCTTCAACACACTAGGAACCAATCGGCCGGACAAGCTACAGACTCTGTTCATTTCAACACAACTGATGTAAATCATAAGGAAAGCATGCATCATTCCGACAAAATGCCAATGCAGCTGACACAAAACCAATGGCATTCAAAGATGCGCTTCGCATGTACATTCAGTACAAGAGCTAGCTAACTAACTTGTGCACAATCTCCACAGCTGAACCCGAAACCCTGATTCTATTGAGACTACCTTCACTCTCGATCACTTGCCATCCGCATTCGTATGCGCCGAAATTAGCTGGCATGGCGACTCTTCCTTCACGGAATACGGACATCTGCACAGCCAACTACAACCCAAAACTGTCAGATATGAATCAACCAACATTCCAGCTTGAGATCAGCTGTTGCTGAAACTCGGCGAGTTTCAAAGATCGAGAGGAAATCAGGGAATGGAGCTTCGATAAGAAAGTGAAGCCAAGCTAGGAAGGATTGCCCTGCATTGCACTGCACCACACTGTACTTGCTTCCGCACTGTCTGTTGCGGAGTTCGCTCCCTGAGCGCCTCACTTCATGGGTGCACGGCGTTGTTGATGATGTCCTGCGGCACATTGCGCTGGCTCGACAGGATGTTGCAGAAGCAGTTGAAGTCGGTGGTGCCGGTCAACTCACCACAGCGCGCGGCCGGGGGGCCTTCGGTGACGGCGGCGGTGCACTGGTTCAGCTGCGCGATGCTGCACGCCGCGTTCACGTCCGACGCCACGAAAATGAGCACCAGCAATGTGCACACGCCGACCATAGCCAAGACCTTCTGTTGGGAGCCCGCCATCGATCGAGCTCGAACAACCTTGGCCTGCAGACAGACAGAAAGACGGACAGACAAACAATGCCTCCAGGAGTGCTGGAAATCGTAAAGTCTCTCGCAGAGTCCATCTGAGGAAAGATACCGACGTTCGAACAATAGGAATGGAAGGCTGAAGAGTGAAGCCAGCTGCTGGAGGTTGTCACTAACATTGCAACGTGGTGGTGGATTTATAAGGTTTTGTGGTGAGTCTATATGTTGGGTGAGCTGAAAACTGAAAAACTGGAAACTGTGATCACTACACAGAATTTAGATCGTTAAATCTGCACGCGGTGCTTGACAATTCGATATAGTACTAAATGAATTCAAGTAAGTAAATTAGCGCAGGTCGTTTAATCGGAGATGAGATGTTAGAATCCGACAGAAACATTGATTGGAAGACAGCGTGCTTATTTATGGCACCGCTAGCTGCTAGTACTTGCCTTCGAAATCAAATCTGGACTATAATTTAGCGTCATCAACACCTGATCAATTGTGCAATTGTGCAGGAAATGGATACGCAGATTCCTCTGTTTCACGTTGACCGTGGAGATTCAGAATTGTGGAAGAAAACTTGAGCGTGTGAGAAGGACAGCAGATGTCGACTTTCATTTCAATTTCCAGTCTATCAGGCCTGAGTAGACTACAATTCATCTCCTTCCGTAATTTCTCTTCTGTCGGTCCATTTGAAAATGCAACTCTTCTCATGCTCCAGTTAAGTGGGGAAGGGTAACACGACGAAACTGGTCTAAATACCAACTCCTTAAAACTAATTCAATCAGGAGACGCAAACGCATGTAAATTCCAATGACAACCACCGTGACACTCGAAGAACTTTCTCAATTGAAGATGCGGACGTCCATTGTGACGTCCAAAGAATGGTATAAAATGCTCAAGCACGGCCCAATGTGGAACCCAGTGCTCATCAAATGTACACGAGTCACAACTTGTGACTCGGAAAATTGCCTATCTAGTCCGATTACAACTGAAAAAAACTCTCCTTCTCTGAATGTACAGTGGCTAAATGACTAAAGAATCCTTGTCAGAGGAAATTACAACGGGAATGGGCCAGGAGCACCAGTCCAGCCTTGCACGCACCGCAAAAGAGGCCGAATCAGCTTCCCCTCAGACATCGCCTCGAACACCTTCTGAATTTCAGTCCCGGGAGAAACAGTTCGCAACCCAGACAGCAATTGCGTCCCCAGCTCCGACCTCACGAATTGGTACAGAGGGTACGTCCGGCAGGACTCAATCCTGTTCGGCACCGCAGACAAGCCCTTGCTGTCATAAGCTTCCCGCACCAACGGCACCACCACGCGCAGACGCTCTTGCACTTGGGACTCGAACACCGGGATCTGCTCAAACACGGAGCGCGAGCCGTCCTTCAGCGCGTGGCTCACCAGCACGCCTCGCAGCTTCTCCATCAACGGGTACGTGTCGGAGGACGCGTCGTCGATGTACGAAAACACCGGCTGCCGCTCCACCACCAGCAGCAGGTCCTTCTCGCAGAAGCGCGACGGCAGCAGGGCGCCGTCCGGGCCCATGAACAGCGTCTTCTTCGCCGCCTGCAACACCACCTGCTTCACGGCGGACTGCATGGTCTCCTCCACATGGCGGAGGTCGATGGCTTGGCACAGCCCCACCAGGAAGGTCGAGCTCATGAGCTTGAGAATCTCCACGGCCTCCTCCGTCTTGCGCGCGGACACCAAGCCCAGCGAGTTCACGTCCTGGTTGTGTTGCTCCGCGCTCTGGACGTGGGTGGTGACGGGGTTGGCCAGGTAGTTGAGCTCGGAGAGGTACGACGCCATGGCGATCTCGGCCCCCTTCATGCCGTAGTCCAGGCTGGGGTTGGGTCCCCCGCTCAAGTTGGAAGGCAGGCCGTTGTTGTAGTAGTCGTTCACGAGCTCCGAGAACTGCGCAAACATGAGCTTGCCGATGGCCGCCACCGCCAGGCGCATGTTGTCCATGGAGACGCCGATGGGTGTGCCCTGGAAGTTGCCCCCGTGCAGGGCGATCCCGCGCGCGGCGTCGATGATGGGGTTGTCATTCACGGAGTTGATCTCGCGCTCGATGGCGTGGGTGGCGGTGCGGATCACCTCGATTTGGGGACCCAGCCATTGGGGAGAAGTGCGCAGCGCATACCGATCCTGCTTGGGCTTCTTCAAGGGGTCGGTCTCGTTGAGTTTGGCCGCGGCTTTCATGAAGTCGCTCCCGTCCAAGAGCCACTCCATGACCGCTGCAGCTTCCATCTGGCCCGGGTGGTGCTTCAACTTGTGAGTCAAGGGGTCGGCGAATTCCGGCTTCCCTTGCATCACTTCACAAAACAAGGCGGATAACACTTCCGCAAGCAGTGCCAGCACGTTGGCATCGAAGCACACCGTGGAGGCCAATGCCGACCCCACGGCAGTCCCATTCACCAAGGCCAGACCCTCCTTGGGTTGCAGCTCGAACGGCTTCTCCACGCCCGCCATGCGCAGCCCCTCCAATGCCGAAACCTCCCGGCCATCTGCAGTGCAAGCTCGCGAGTTGGGTCGGCCGGTGAGGAGCCCCGCAATGTAGGACAAGGGCACCAAATCCCCGGAAGCGGTGACCGTCCCACGCAAAGGCAGCTTGGGCGTGACTTGCGCGTTCAACAGCTTCTCCATGGCCTCGAGAATCTCCCAACGGATCCCGGAGTAGCCCTGCATCAAGGTGTTGGTGCGCACCAGCATGGCGGCGCGGGTGGTCTCCGCCGGGAGGGAGTGTCCCTTCATCACCACTCCCGCGTTCAAGAAGCGAATGAGCTCGCGCTGCAGCTCCACGCCTTGCTGCGTGCGGCGGTGGGAGGTGGCGCCGAATCCCGTGGTCACTCCGTAGATGTCCCCGCCGTTCATGATCTTGGTGAGCATCCAGTTGGAGGACTCGTCCACTCTGGCCTTGGCGTTGGCCGCGTCCAGCACCACCGCCACGTCGGGCCGGCGTGCGATGGCCGTGACCTGTCCGACCGTGAGATTGACGCCCTCGATGGCGACTTCGTTGGAGTCGAAGTACGTGGCCACCATCTGCTTGATCTCGTCCAGATGATTCCCTTGCAGCTTGGCGGCTGTCTTGGCCCAGTTGAGCGGATCTGCTCGGGAGACTTGTTGGGAGCTGCTGTTGCAGGAGCTGGGGGATGTGGTCGGTTTGTTCAAGGCGAACTCGGATCCCGCATTCGTGTATCTTAGGGACGACGCCATGATGTCGGAGTTCACAGCTGCCATATTGTATATCCTCGATCGAGCTCGCAGGTGGTCTCAGCAGTATATATTATCTCTGGAGGATCAGGTTGCCTCCTGAATTCAGCGCTTCACTGAATTGGAAGCAAGGTTCTTTTTCCAACCGCTTACGGTGTGCGAGCGTGCTTGCAGTTTTCAACAAAGTGGCTAAGAATTTCGACTTGGACGAATGGAATTGGTGTACTATCTCGAGAAGAGCTGATTGTGTTTGCAACTGTTTTCTTGGCTATGTCTGGCGAAAGCGGTTGCAGATTTCTGTTCTGCAGGCCTGCTCGAATTGATGAGACCTGATGCAGTGGCATGCTAAGAAGTGAGATGAGGAATTGCGATCCCGAAGTTCTGTATTTGTAAGCGGAAGAGATTGGCATCTAGCTACTGTAGTTGTGAAGAACTTTTGGGCACGAGGTTGCACTGGGTCTCTTGACTGGGCAATTGGACATGTGGGTAACGCACTGAAGAGTGACTTTCAGTCCTTTGTGTTTTTCTGACCACGCGGGGCAGTTTCACTTATTTTGGGTAGACTGTCGAGAAAGCGCCTGGAGACAATGGAATCTCAGAGTGGGTCGGGGATCCTCGTCGAAATTTTCACCGAAAGTCAGGCATTCTCACTGGCTTCAGACGTTCAGTCCAATGTCAGTGTTGAAAGGTGGTTGGACCCGCCTGGGCGGCAGTGGACCTTCTGGGCAATTGTAAATATTGTGCATATATAATCGGAGTTCTGAGAATTACAAATTTATTAACAGTTATTATTTTGCAAATATGGTTATCATATTAGACGAGTGTGCCCTGGCCCGTTGCCACTGTAATTGGCAAAGTAAAATTAATTTTCTAATTTTCTAATTTATAAAAACTGTGAAAATTTTCAATAACTGTTGCACCATAGGTCCAAACATCACAAAATAAAGCCCATGCACTTGTCCTTGTGGAGTACTTTCCTAATAGTACCAAGACGAGATTAGGGGACCCAATGTCAAGGAGATCTCAACATAACGAACAGAACAAACAAATAAAGAAGCTATCTTAATGCATGGATTGAACCCTTCAAGGACAAGCCAATGACCCAGATGTAATTACATGTCTTTTCTAAGTCATAAGTTTCATTGGTGAAAATTTGAAATTGTTGTGAATTTTTGAATGAAAAGTGAAAAATATTCATATCAAATACAAAAGATGCTTAACCCTTAAACAACGGATTGGTGACCGTGGAAATCCATTTTCATATTGTAGGAATCACTGGTCTAAAAAAAGACAAAAGCACTCATTAGAAGTCAAAGTATTGTAGAAGATTTCCCCTTTTCATACAAAATTTCAAGGATGAATAGTTGCACTTGAGTCCTACACTAAAAGATTCTTCATCATTCATTAGACATCAAACATCCACCTCAATGTCCAAGGGTTAAAAAAACTGAAAAATTCTCCACATGTGTCATCAAAACAATACAAGAGAGAAATTGGCAGTTGTATTATTTTTTTGATGGGTGCAAACTTTCTTTGAATTACTACCATTAGAAGAGCATTGAAAATCAAATACAAGAAAGAAAAAAAATCCTAATTTAGATTATAAACAACCAAAATAGAGTCCATTAGAAGAAAGCTAAATTTTTTAATGTGCCACAGCAAATAAGGCTTACAAAAAAATCATGACAATGATATGACAAATTTTCAACATCCAGAGTTGGATTTTCTAATCTTTATTATATGTTGTTTTCAATGTGTATCCAGTGATAGCAATTTGAAACCCTAATTCTATCTATATTTAAAAATAATAATAATTTTTTTGTGGTTCACTCCATGATGCCCTTCATAATTTAGTATTTTTCATGAGTTATTTCAACCTTCTTCTCATGTAAAGTTTCAAGAATAAATATGAAGTATTTATTGTTAAATTATTTTTTATGTACTTACAACTTATGTTTTTACTATAAAATTTATTTCCTCAAATTGCAAAGCCTATTATAATTTATGTTGATGAGAAATTTGAGGTATGAAACTTTACATTCAAGATAGGTTGAAAAATCCTTTTTAAAAAAATTAACTCCTTAAAACTTGCAATTCATGAGTATTTTTACTTCAATTTTTTTGGAGGATATACTCCAACCAATCAACCATTAAACTACAAGATTTTTAATATTGGATCTTCTAACAAGTAAAAAGAAAAAAAATGGAGCATTGGCTTAGAAAAGGTGTTTTGAAAATTAGTTTTTGCTTGAAACAATCCAAGAGCTTAGTAGAAGAATGACATTGCCTACATGCACTCCATCCAATAGGTGTAGCTTATATCCTTCAATCCAAACCAATTATTATTCTAACCCTTGGAAGGAATCATAGGGGAAGTGCCATGGTTGTCATACTGGACAAGTTACTATTCATTTTTCGTCCTGTAGGACGAGTTACTATTCATCAAATGTACTTGAGAGGTACATTTGATGAATAGTAACTCGTCCTACATGACAAGAAATGAATAGTAACTTGTCCAGTATGACAACCATGGGAAGTGGGGGCAACTTTAAAAGCTTCACTGCATGCGTAGATGTCTAAGGACATTTCCAAAATCAAACACAAAATTTCTCATACATTAGTTTTTAAATTTGATGTTGCTAAGCTTAGGGCAATAAATAGATAATTCCTTCAATCTACTTTTTATTGCATTTTTTTTCAAAATCAAATGAATTTCCAATCCTATAGCCATAGAAGGCAACATCTTAGAAGCATAATATATACTACATTTGAATATATTTTATCAAAATTTCTTCATATGAGCATAAAAATACATCAATATTTCCAAGAAGTTTGTTGCTATTATCTTTATTTATAAAAACAATCATACTATTTCAAGTTCATTTGCAATTACTATAATGTATGTAAAGATACTAATTATATAACAATTAAATCATACAAATTTCATTTTGGATGATTTAAGTAAGAAATACTTGTGCTATTTTATTTTATTTGTTGTGTAGACAACTCAAATATGACTTTGTAGTCAATGTATTTGAATTTAATATTAGAAGAGAATTGTAGAATCTCAAATGTAGTCCATATTTTTTGAAATTAGAAAAAATCATATTTTATTTAAAATAAAATTCTCTAATTTAGTAGAAATTAGTTGTTTTGGTGATTTTTAGTATTAAGGAGTATTCAAAACTATGAATCACATTTGGAAAGTTAGAGAAAAGGTTTCTTCCACGAGGATTATATCTATTTACTGGAAAATTTATAAAAATAATAATTTCTTTGTCCTCCGCATAGGTGCAAAGAAGGTTCTATTGTGTGCACATGGCTAAAAATTCAAAAACATGTTTCCACAATTTCATTAGTTGAATTTCATCTCCATAAAGTTTTTAGAAATTAATGCTCTATTTTTTTAATTTTTTGAACATTTTCACTATTCTCTAACAATTTAAACATCAAAAAATCTTTAGGGTGAAATTTTCCATTAACTTGTTTTGTGCATACCTTCTAGAGATTATTTTTATACCTCAAATTCTGAAAATTCTATAGTAAAAGTCAATTTTTAATTATTTTATTTTTAAATATATTTTTCCAAAAGTTCATAGTACTCCTAATATTACCTTCCCAAATGGCCAAATGCAACAAAATGAGCAAGGTGTTTCATTCTTTTACCCTTTTATATCCATGACTACAAAAAATTTAACATAAAATAAAAAATAAATATGCCACAAAAGTAATTGTTGTTGATCATTGCAAAGATGAAATATTTTAAATTATTTTGGATGAAAACCTTTTACCAAGTATATTTAAGATAGATAAAAATTTTAAACATGGTTGAAATATGCGTTAATCCCTAAATGTAGGTGCTACAATGGAGAGCATTCATATTACATAAATCTAGTTCCTATCCAATAAGAAGTTGTGAGGAAGGTGGTGTGGACATTGTTGGATGCACAAACTAGCCAAAAGCTATTTTTTATATAATTAAGATGATAGTTATTATATAGATGTATTTTATATGCTATTTGAAATACAAAATTCAACCAAAAAAGGCTAATTTTTCCTTTACAATAGTATTCAATGCATATAAAAAGTTACAATACTTTGATTAGAAATGATAGAAACAATGATGTTTATGTTTACGATGCTTATAATCTCATTGATTTAACCAATTAAACCAAAAATCATGGAATAAGATTAGAAATTGTATTTTTGGTTAATTCTTCAAGTTGAGCATTATTCAATTGATTATTAAAATTAATATCCACATTAAAAATTCAAATTTAACTAAATAGATCATTTCTAAAATTCATGTTTAGCATATCCACTCATACTGCATATTTAAAAAAGGTTATAAAATTTATTATTTTTGTTCAAAATAGGCAAAGATTAAAGGGATAAATATTAGGTCTTTCATGTAAAAATGGCAATTATGTTATAGCAATGCATTTAGTTTGTTGTCTTGAAGTTAGAAATTGATTTTTTTTTCAAAAACTAATTTATAATACTCTAAGAATTTTGCATATATTTTTGAATATTGTTATTGAAAAATAAGGGTTGCTACTAAAATAAGTGAAAATGATATCAAATGAATATTTGAATGTAGCAAACAATGATGTTGTAAGTAAAGTTATAATTTGTTCTTTAATTATGAAAGGATGAGACCTTTAACCATAATACTTTGCCAAAAAACATCAAATTTATGGATCAATAGATACATCCTTTATTTAAATAGGGATTGTGAAAGCCATCTGTTAGTCATTGTTCGGCCTCAATATTTGTTAGGATTTAGGTTAATCCCTAAAGTTTTGTGGTGTTTTGAGGTCTAAAATTGCTAAAAAATAATATTTCCATGAGGCTAATCAATTTTTCTATCTTGAAAACAAGTTTCAAAAAATCATAACAAAAATTCAGCCCACACATACCTACCTAAAATTCCCTTTGACCCCCAAAGGGACAATGGTCCTCTAGAGGTTAATAAAAGCTAAATTGCTAAAAAAACCCACTTAGCAACCAAAAAAACTTCTCAAAGCCAACAATTTGTCATATTGGTGACACTTCAATAGACACCTATTTCAAAAAGAAGGGGAAGAATGAATCACGTAGTTCTACCCTAAGAAGTTGGAGTCTCACAACCTTGAGACAGAGCCAATAAAGAGGTCGTCAAACTCTGGAGAGAACAACCAAGAAATTTCAAGTCAACAACGACACATTCAACGTGGATTTCAAGCTGCAGTTGACAAACGTTCTCGTATTCTAATAAGGAATGGGCGGCGAACGCTGACCTCCTTTCTCCATTCTCCCCTGGTGCCCTGGTGGGCCATTCCTTGCCGTTCTCCACAGAATTCGACAACCAGGCCCCCACGCACTTCCGCCACAGTGAAAACGCAGACTCTCACTCCGCGTTGCTCTCCACACGCAGGCACTATAAAAGAGCCTGAAACCCCACATCAAAGCCTCACAACAGCAAACATCAATCCCCAGCAATCCAGCAACTGGCTCGATAATTCTCTAGTACACTTTAGTGACAGACAGAGGCTTGGATTCGATTCCAAGTTACAAAGCTCTCATTCGACTTCCAGACGGGAGACTTGCAACGCGAGCTGCACGCACTTCCCACTTCGGTCGGTAGGAGCGAACCCGTCGCTATGGCTTCCCAGACTGCGGTGAGCGCTGCGCTCCCCAGGGGACAACCTCGTGCGGACGGGCCGGCGTGCGTGTTGGGCATCGGCACTGCCGTGCCGCCCACGGAGTTTCTGCAATCGGAGTACCCGGATTTCTTCTTCAACATCACCAACTGCAGCGAGAAGGAGGCGCTCAAGGCCAAGTTCAAGCGCATCTGTAAGTCACCAACCAGAGCCGCAGCTAAATAATCCACTTCACTTGTCTGAATAGTACTCATTCCGGCCCACCTGACTGAATTGCTTGCCGGTGAATTTCCATGAAGTAGCTCCATATTGTGGGTGATCGACTTTGAATTCTGATGCAAAGCTGCATTTCGATTACAACTGTCTGCCCAATTTGATAGATTTCAATGGGATGGTTTCGAAGAACTAGATGCATCTTGGGTGGTGCCCTAAATGAATTGCAATTGACGTGATGTATGTGTGATCCCATTCCACAGGCGACAAGTCGGGAATCCGCAAGCGACACCTGTTCTTGACGGAGGAGGTGCTGAAGGCCAACCCCGGAATATGCACGTACATGGAGCCCTCGCTGAACGCGCGCCACGACATCGTGGTGGTGCAGGTGCCCAAGCTCGCGGCCGAGGCTGCGCTCAAGGCCATCAAGGAGTGGGGTGGCCGCAAGTCCGACATCACGCACATCGTGTTTGCCACCACCAGCGGCGTGAACATGCCCGGCGCAGACCACGCGCTGGCCAAGCTGCTGGGCCTGAAGCCCACCGTGAAGCGCGTCATGATGTACCAAACCGGGTGCTTCGGCGGCGCCTCGGTGTTGCGCGTGGCCAAGGACTTGGCGGAGAACAACAAGAACGCGCGCGTGTTGGCCGTGTGCAGCGAGGTGACGGCCGTGACGTACCGAGCTCCGAGCGAGAATCACTTGGACGGACTGGTGGGGTCGGCGCTGTTCGGGGATGGCGCGGGGGTGTACGTGGTCGGGTCGGACCCCAAGCCGCAAGTGGAGAAGGCCTTGTTCGAGGTCCACTGGGCCGGGGAGACGATCTTGCCTGAAAGTGATGGCGCCATTGACGGCCATCTCACGGAAGCGGGTCTGATTTTCCACTTGATGAAGGACGTTCCCGGGCTGATCTCGAAGAACATCGAGAAGTTTCTGACGGAGGCGCGCAAGTGCGTGGGGTCCCCTGCGTGGAACGAGATGTTCTGGGCCGTGCACCCCGGAGGCCCGGCTATTCTGGACCAGGTGGAGGCGAAGCTGCAGCTGTCGAAGGACAAGATGCAGGGCAGCCGCGACGTGTTGCTGGAGTACGGCAACATGTCGAGCTCTTCGGTGTTGTTCGTGTTGGACCAGATTCGTGCGAGATCGTTGAAGATGGGTTCTTCGACGCTCGGGGAGGGCAGCGACTTCGGCTTCTTCATCGGCTTCGGTCCGGGACTGACGCTGGAGGTGCTTGTGCTCCGTGCCGCAGCCAATCAATAGGCTGGGTCCCGACGGGTTCCTTAGATATTCGGTGAATTGTTCATGCGTGTGACTTTATTTTTGGAGCTGATCACATTAGCGTACGACAACTGTACAGAGGTGTAGATGAGATCAATACTCTTCATACTAGTTCTTTAGGTTCATTCATGAGTTGCATTGGTTGCAACTCCATTCATTGATGTTCAGCTGTGCAAATGTTGTGATTTCCAATTGAAATCCGCAGCCAGCAGGAGCAATTGATACTAACCAATAATTGGATTCATGAGTTTCCCCAATACTACTTCCCATTGCACGCACATCAATTGCGTTATCTAAAGGCTGTTGATTACTTTGCAGTTGAATCCTGCCATGGAGTCTTATAATTCAGTTCAAATGGTTTGGGCAGGAGCTCATGGTGAAGCAGTTCTTGTAATACAGGGTTCCCTATGCCTAACAGTTGGGACACATTGCTTTGTAGCATTAGATCGATATAGCAACATAGGGTAGCGACTTGTTGTCGAAGAGGAGTCTGATCGATGATCCTGCCTGTACATGAGTGTCTTGGGTGCCATAGTATTAAACAACATATTCTCTAGATAATGTTGTGCAACTGCTTAAATGAAACCTGGATGTTCCATTCGTCTTTTTAGATGTCAAGCTTGCGGGGCAAGTCAGTTCGACATAGCACCATGAATGGGTAGGGTAGGATGGATGCACTCGTTGGCCTAACTCCATGCATAACGAAAATTGCGTGGTACACTCTGAAAGCTAGGAAGGAAAAGAATCGGCTTAGGCAAGCCAGAGGGAGACCGGGTGGAATTCCTAGCTTAGCGGTGCAGAATGTGAGTTAAGCATGAAATGGAATTGGCATATCCATTTGCATATTGACACAACAAGCGAATTTACATGGCAAAATGGCACATGGAATACCGCCAGTTGATGATACACACTGTTAAAGTGAAAAGACAATTTCACTGTTATAATGTTGGGGATGAATTTTAAAATAACTCTATCATAATCTCATCTCCCTTAAGTCTGAAGTAATAGATATTTTGACATCTCAACATGCTTGCCGTGAAGGTGCATCAATTGAAGTTTGAAATGGTGAAATTTTTTGTTCCATAACTTGGCAGTGAATTATGAGCCAGCTTGCATATTTCTTCTCACAACTCAATAATGGAATTCTTGCCTTCTCAGTGCACACTCTCTAGAATCTTCCGCTGAGGCCTAAATACCCAACTCCAAAAGAAAGTAGCTTACGTTTGGGTCTGCTTGGATGGTGTTTGATCTCTCAAAATACGCAACATGTTTGAGAGTATTGTCCTTGCTCTTCAATTTCTTAATAACTATATATATGACCATTAGAGAAAATCTGGACTCTCCAGAAGGCCGCCAAGGTGTGACAAACTAGTCTATTACCTACAGGTCATACATGAAGAATTGTTTGCGATAATGGTGATCATGGCTCTCGTGACTACCTTCATAGCAACGCCAGTTGTAATGTGGATATATTCATCAGTTCGTGATTTTCCACCTTACGTGAGACGAAGAATCGACGCTGGGAATGATAAGAATGAACTACGTATGCGGCTTTGTCCTGTTGAGTCAATTTAAATCATGTCCTGTCATTGTCCATGCTGTCAGATGAAGAATAAATTAGGTGCACTCATTGAATGTGTTAAGGTTGTCATAAAAGATAGCACTGGACTCTGTTTGTCATAAAAGATAGCAATGGACTCTATTGAAAATAGAGGTTGGTGCATTCGAGCTTGATTTTTTTTGCAATAACAAAATCCACCTGATCTGTGCTTTCAGAGCAGTTCAGAGTTGGACGCAGTGAAAGTAGTATTGCAGACCTACTCCCAGCTGAGCCGAGTGAGAGTGAAAGCCGCCGTCGCCGTCAGTGCTTTCCACAACATGCACATCGGCATCTGCAACGCCTCATGCGCCAACCGAGTGAATTTCCTGTTGCTCTCCTTTCACATGCGCCAACGGTGTACGACGGAAGCTTTGAGACAGGCATGTCGGGATTGAAGGTTCAAGTGAACAGGAAGGCGTTGCAAAACCCTCCCTGCTCAGTTGGACCAGTTCTTGACAATGGTTGGGGTACCACCTCAGTCATCCCCCCGACCAATTGCTCACAACAAAATGACGTCTTATTCATCTGAGGCCGTAATGCTGGCACGCCGCGTGTTGCAACATGGCAGTATCAACCTTATGGTGAATTAGTTCGTGATCCAAGGTCTGGGGAACCATCACTTGGGCAACATTCAAAACATTTCAAGCCACCTGTTCATGTCACACTCGCAAACTCAATGATCAGTTTCTAAACGAGTCTGGTCCGGTTACACATGGTTAGCTTGTGAATAATTGAGTTTCATCAAGGCGCCAAGGATCAACACCCAGAGATCCGTCCCACGCAAGCAAGACAGTGGAGGCTACTTTCCAAATGGGCAGATGGATGCAAGCAAGACGCCGTCCACGGAAGAAGCTCGCATCTTCATGGACAAAATCGAGTCGCAAGCTCTTGCTCTCATCTTGGAAGCTGCAAAGGAAGTAGAAGGCGATGATGACTTAAAAAGCAACGGCGACTATAAAATCAGTTGCAGATATTTGACACTCAGAGTGATTGAGACGCAAAGCCTCGAGGACTCTGTCCTTGACGTGTTCCATTCTGCGCAACCCAATGACTTGATCATCACTGGGTTGCACTTGCATCCCGCCAGCGCAATCATGCAATCCTGTGCTTTCCCTGCTGCGGAGGATCATGGCCTCGGGCCCTTGGGAGATTTTTTGGTGTGCAAGAAGAACTTCCACATGCACGCGTCACTGCTGCTGGTCAAGCAGCTCAATTTGGCCAACCACTTGAGCTCTAGATCTGCAAACGCTCTCGATGTTCATCGAAACCTGCTCCCTGTTGTCGAAAAAATGGAGCTCGGGTCTTCCATTTCCTCTGTCGATGCTTCCACGCCATCTATGAACAGAGACGGTTACCACGGCGCCTGTGGGTATTCTAGGGCAACCCATAGCAGCGTCATAAGGGCACTGCATGATCTGGGGGATTCTTTATCTTCACCATGAGTGCTGCCTTCTGTACTGTACAATATGAGCTAGTTAGGGCTTGACTGTTTAGTGTACTGTATAACATGGAGTTACTTTCAGAGAATCATGGAGCTAACGTGGAGCTAAAGTCTTACGTGTATAATGGACTCTGTGCTTATGACCCTGTTGTCTTATTCAGGGATTCTAATAGGAGAGAGATAACTGGACTTGCGAATGAAGCCAATAAGTTGGAGGACAGAGCCTCCAAGAACATTACGGGCGAGTAACTTACTTCCGGCCGCTGGTCGAAGGAGAAAAGGGCACAGCTCGCGAGTTAATTAGCTCTACACCTGGAAACCCTGAATTCAATTCCTAAAGGCCCAAGAGGCTCCTGGTTTCCTATGCAGTAGTGCGGAGGAATCTTTCATTTCAAAATTCGTAATGGTTTACAATGCAGATAATGATTTCCTTCGCTGCATAACCATATCATCTCGGTGTAACCCACTCTTGGAAACAATCGTGCACGCGTAGAAATTCGACGTACTCACATTAAATCATTCTTGTGCGGGGGAAGCACGCAACTGCCTGGCTTGCATCTTGCACGCCATCGGAAGGTTTGAGGAGGCGGTTGCATTGATGAACCGAGTCCTGGCCATCCAGGAGAAGAATGTAGGCCCAGATAGTCCAGAGCTTGTGCTTACTTTACAACTGATAGTCATGCTTTTGGATGAGTTTGGAAGAATAGAAGATATTGAACCGTTTTATATGAGGACAGCAAAGATAAAGACCCAACACGGAGGCGACATCGAAGATGAGAATGAGCACTTTACCCCGAACTGAATTGTTCGGCGGCATGTTCAAGCGTTGAACATTTTAAATATGAACGTATAGGCTTTCCCCGTTGTGGCGTTGTGCTGGGTAATTCCTTCTTTGTTTGACTGAAGCTTTACATAGTAATTCGAAGTCATGAAACATAACGTCTACCAACGCCTGCTCAATTCTGCAATAGTATACTGAAATCCTCTATTACCTCTTCTCATACAGATGGGCTCAGATTCAAAATTCGAAAGAAAAGTGAGCATTTGTGCAAGAAAAAAGATCCGTGTCGGTTCATTTCAAATTCAATGCCATCACGCCTGAGTTCCGCATTTCATATTCTTCCGTACTTATCACTTCTGCCAGTCCATTTGAAGACACAACTCTTCTCGTATTCCAGTTAAAAAAGGACGCCCATTTGACGTCCAAAGAATGGTATAAAATGCTCAAGCACGGCCCAATGTGGAACCCAGTGCTCATCAAATGTACACGAGTCACAACTTGTGACTCGGAAAATTGCCTAACTAGTCCGATTACAACTGAAAAAAACTCTCCTTCTCTGAATGTACAGTGGCTAAATGACTAAAGAATCCTTGTCAGAGGAAATTACAACGGGAATGGGCCAGGAGCACCAGTCCAGCCTTGCACGCACCGCAAAAGAGGCCGAATCAGCTTCCCCTCAGACATCGCCTCGAACACTTTCTGAATTTCAGTCCCGGGAGAAACAGTTCGCAACCCAGACAGCAATTGCGTCCCCAGCTCCGACCTCACGAATTGGTACAGCGGGTAAGTCCGGCAGGACTCAATCCTGTTCCGCACCGCAGACAAGCCCTTGCTGTCATAAGCTTCCCGCACCAACGGCACCACCACGCGCAGACGCTCTTGCACTTGGGACTCGAACACCGGGATCTGCTCAAACACGGAGCGGGAGCCGTCCTTCAGCGCGTGGCTCACCAGCACGCCTCGCAGCTTCTCCATCAACGGGTACGTGTCGGAGGACGCGTCGTCGATGTACGAAAACACCGGCTGCCGCTCCACCACCAGCAGCAGGTCCTTCTCGCAGAAGCGCGACGGCAGCAGGGCGCCGTCCGGGCCCATGAACAGCGTCTTCTTCGCCGCCTGCAACACCACCTGCTTCACGGCGGACTGCATGGTCTCCTCCACATGGCGGAGGTCGATGGCTTGGCACAGCCCCACCAGGAAGGTCGAGCTCATGAGCTTGAGAATCTCCACGGCCTCCTCCGTCTTGCGCGCGGACACCAAGCCCAGCGAGTTCACGTCCTGGTTGTGTTGCTCCGCGCTCTGGACGTGGGTGGTGACGGGGTTGGCCAGGTAGTTGAGCTCGGAGAGGTACGACGCCATGGCGATCTCGGCCCCCTTCATGCCGTAGTCCAGGCTGGGGTTGGGTCCCCCGCTCAAGTTGGAAGGCAGGCCGTTGTTGTAGTAGTCGTTCACGAGCTCCGAGAACTGCGCAAACATGAGCTTGCCGATGGCCGCCACCGCCAGGCGCATGTTGTCCATGGAGACGCCGATGGGTGTGCCCTGGAAGTTGCCCCCGTGCAGGGCGATCCCGCGCGCGGCGTCGATGATGGGGTTGTCATTGACGGAGTTGATCTCGCGCTCGATGGCGTGGGTGGCGGTGCGGATCACCTCGATTTGGGGACCCAGCCATTGGGGAGAAGTGCGCAGCGCATACCGATCCTGCTTGGGCTTCTTCAACGGATCGGTCTCGTTGAGTTTGGCCGCGGCTTTCATGAAGTCGCTCCCGTCCAAGAGCCACTCCATGACCGCTGCAGCTTCCATCTGGCCCGGGTGGTGCTTCAGCTTGTGAGTCAAGGGGTCGGCGAATTCCGGCTTCCCTTGCATCACTTCACAAAACAAGGCGGATAACACTTCCGCAAGCAGTGCCAGCACGTTGGCATCGAAGCACACCGTGGAGGCCAATGCCGACCCCACGGCGGTCCCATTCACCAAGGCCAGACCCTCCTTGGGTTGCAGCTCGAACGGCTTCTCCACGCCCGCCATGCGCAGCCCCTCCAATGCCGAAACCTCCCGACCATCTGCAGTGCAAGCTCGCGAGTTGGGTCGACCGGTGAGGAGCCCCGCAATGTAGGACAAGGGCACCAAATCCCCGGAAGCGGTGACCGTCCCACGCAAAGGCAGCTTGGGCGTGACTTGCGCGTTCAACAGCTTCTCCATGGCCTCGAGAATCTCCCAACGGATCCCGGAGTAGCCCTGCATCAAGGTGTTGGTGCGCACCAGCATGGCGGCGCGGGTGGTCTCCGCCGGGAGGGAGTGTCCCTTCATCACCACTCCCGCGTTCAAGAAGCGAATGAGCTCGCGCTGCAGCTCCACGCCTTGCTGCGTGCGGCGGTGGGAGGTGGCGCCGAATCCCGTGGTCACTCCGTAGATGTCCCCGCCGTTCATGATCTTGGTGAGCACCCAGTTGGAGGACTCGTCCACTCTGGCCTTGGCGTTGGCCGCGTCCAGCACCACCGCCACGTCGGGCCGGCGTGCGATGGCCGTGACCTGTCCGACCGTGAGATTGACGCCCTCGATGGCGACTTCGTTGGAGTCGAAGTACGTGGCCACCATCTGCTTGATCTCGTCCAGATGATTCCCTTGCAGCTTGGCGGCCGTCTTGGCCCAGTTGAGCGGATCTGCTCGGGAGACTTGTTGGGAGCTGCTGTTGCAGAAGCTGGGGGATGTGGTCGGTTTGTTCAAGGCGGACTCGGATCCCGCATTCATGCAGTTCAGGGACGACGCCATGATGTCGGAGTTCACAGCTGCCATATTATATATCCTCGATCGAGCTCGCAGGTGGTCTCAGCAGTATATATGATCTCTGGAGGATCAGGTTGCCTCCTGAATTCAGCGCTTCACTCACTTGGAAGCAAGGTTCTTTTTCCAACCGCTCACGATGTGCGAGCGACCGTGCTCGCAGTTTTCAACAAAGTGACTAAGAATTTCGACTTGGACGAATGGAATTGGTGTACTATCTGGAGAACAGCTGATTGTGTTTGCAACCGTATTCTTGGCAATGTCTGGCAAAAGCGGATTCAGATTTCTGTTCTGCAGTGTCACGTCGAAGTTGATGAAACCTGATGCAGTGCTAAGAAGTGAGATGAGGAATTGGGATCCCGAAGTTCTGTATTTGTAAGCGGACGAGATTGGCATCCAGTGGTGAGTCACGCGTTGTATGGGCAACTGAAGAGCGACTGTCTGTGTGTTTTTCTGACAACGCGGTAGTTTCAATAATTTTGGGGAAGACTGAGAAATCTCAGAGTGGGTCGGGGATTGTCGTCGAAAGTTCAGTCACGTAAAGTCCTCGTGGTGTCCGGGCCTTTCGGCTTCAGGCCTTCGGTCCAATGTTGAAATGTGGTTGACCTGGGCTGCGACCTTGTGTGCAATGGTAAACATTTTGCAGATGTAATCAGAGTTCTGAGAATTACAGGTTTATTTACAGTTGTAATTATTTTGCAGATATGGTTTTGGTATTAGGTTGAACTCTTCAAGGACAGGCCTCACTGTGACCAATTTTGTTCGGAGATGTAATTGTGCATGTCTTTTCTAAGTAGTAAGAAATTCAGAGGGTTTTTTTTTTGTGAAATTTTGAAATTGCTGTGAATTTTAGAATGGAAAGTGAAAAATATTCATACCAACTACAAAAGATTTTTAAAAATTTGAAGTTTTCTCTAGAGGTGTAGGTTATAGAGTAAAAGATTGTGGTCAAATTTTGTTTCTATCATGTCATTCTAAATTGAGGAAATGAGCACTCCAAGGTAATAGGACCTAAGTTCAAATTGAAATCAATTATTCATTTTGAAATTCTATATAAAATCAATGAAAATCATTAATAGTCAATGAAAAATAAATGAAAAAATCAACGGAGTGTTATGCACTACACTAAATAGTATATTTAGTGAACCATGACACTAAATATCATTAACCCTACTAAAGTAAGTAACATTAAATCTAATTTCTAACACTAAATGTACTCTATGGTAAATCTGAAATCTGAAAAGGTTTACATTTAGTGTTAGAACACATTAAAAGTAGAGAAGGCTAGGGAAAGAGATGACAGAAGATGGAGGCGGCACAGTCAAGTTTAGCACTACACTAATTCCTCCAAAATTGAGATTTAGTATTGTGTGGAGTAGGGTGGTAATTACACTAAATGTAATCCAACACTAAATATACTATTTAGTGTACTATTAATTGTTGTAGACTACTATTGAGCCGAAAGGACCAAAAATTAGCCAAAAATGGTTATATAAAGAATTTATTTTTTAATGATTTTTAAAATATAAAAAATAGCATGAAAAATGGCCATTTTTTAATACTTTGATGCATTAGAATTACACCTAATATGTTTGAAAGGAATTATTTTCCTCATTTCAATCTTCGTGCAATGGACATACACTTTGAGCCTATAAGCACGCTACACATGTCATAATTTGCATTAAAACTCATCATCACTACATATATAAAATCATAGTATACCAACTATTTTTCTAAATTTTGGCTCCAAATTTGAAAATATTTTCAAGTCAAAATTAATATTATCTCTCCCTCCCTCCGACATAATAGACATTCAATTGAGGACTCTTTCAAAATAGTAAACTAATTTTCAAAAAATGCAATAAATAAACCAATGTTTACAACTAGCACATGTACCTTCACCAATATCATTTTGACCTTGGGTATTGAAATTTCTATTTGGTTTTCTATATTGATTAGAGTGTCATCCAAAAATTGCATGATAGGAATGAACAATTGTATTACTATTTTGGATGGTGCAAACTTTTCTTGATTTACTACCATTGGAAGAGCATTAAAATCAAATACAAGAAAAAAAAGAAGTCTAGTTTGAAGTTTGGACAACCTAAATAGAGTCCATTAAAAGCAAGCTCAAAGGAAAAAATTTAATGTTCCACAACAAATAATACTTAAGAAAGAAAAATTATGCAAATGGCACAACAAAGTTTCAAAATCCAAATCTAGATTTCCTTATCTTTATTATATGTGGATTTTGTTGTTCATCCAATGATAGCAATTTCAAGCCGTAATTCCACCCCATTCCAAAGATAGTAATATATATTTTTGTGGTTCACTTCATGATGCCCTTCACAATTTAGTATTTCTCATAAGTTTCTTCAACCTTTTCCTCATGTAAAGTTTCAAGAAATAAAAATAAAGTATTTATTATCAATTGTTTTTTCATGTATTTGTGATTTACTTCTTCAACATGAAATTTATTTCCTCAAGTTACAAGACCTACAAATTTTATCGATGAAAAGTTTGAGGTATGAAACTTCACATTCAAGATGGGTAGAGAAATCCTTGTTTTTTGAAATCAACTCCTTAGATCTTACAGTTGGTGAGTTTTTTCACTTTAAATTTTTTGGAGGGTGTATTTCAACAATTCAACAAAGAGATTCTAATATTGAATCTACTAATAAGTAAAAAGCAAAAAAGTAGAGTATTGATTTAGAAAAGGTGTTTTGAAAATAAGTGTTGGTTGAGACAACCGAAGAACTTAGTAGAAGAGTGACATTGCTTGTGTGCGCTCAATTCATTGGTTGCCATCAATGTCCTTCAACACTATCTAATTCCCATCCCAATCTTTGAAATGGATCATAGGAAGAGTGGAGTTAACTTTAGAAACCTTCCTATGTGCCTAGATGCCAAAGGTCATTTTCAAGGTCAAGCATAGAATTTCCAAGAGAATTTCATGTGCATTAATTTTTGGGTTTGATATTGTCAAGTTCAACAATAAATACTCAATCTTTTCAATCTATTTTTTAATTTGCAATTTTGTTTTTTTCTAAATCATATGAGTTGCCATTCTTGCAAACATTGAAGGCAACAATCTAAAAGTGAAATATGTATTATATTTGAAATATTTTTATCAAAACTTTCTTCATATCAACTTAAAAATTACATCAATAATTCTAGGAAGTTTGTTGCTTTTACCTCTATTTTTCAAAAACAAGAATACAATATTTGATGTTTATTTGCAAATACTACAATTAATATAATGATACTATATAACAACTACATCATACAAATGCCATATTTAATTGCTTTTGGACTTTGCAAAGTCCAAAATTGGTAAAGGGACATCTAAGATAGTTGTAGATTTTGATTTCTATAGATTTTAGGAATCTAGATATGATATAGATTTTGGACTAGGTGGTTTGAAAAATATACAACAAGTTTAGATTTTAGATATCTATGACAACCGGAGATCTCCCGTTGGACAAAGTCCAAAATTCCTTGAAAAGTCCAAAAGTATTTAAATATGGCATACAAATTCTATTTTAGGTGAAAGCAAGAAATACTTGTCACTATTTTGTTTAATTTGTTGCATAGTCAATTTAAATACAAACATAACTTTGTAGACATGGAATCAATGTATTTGAAATCAATATTGGAAGCATATGATAGAATCTCAATTGTAGTCTATATTTTTCAACATTAGAAAATACTATTTCAAGTATAATTATCTTATTTTGTAGAAATGAGTTGTTTTTATGGTTTTTAGTATTGTGGAATATTCAAAATAATGAATCCTACTGGTAAGTTTAGAGGGAAGGTTCCTCCACTAGGATTACATTAATTTATTAAGGGATTTTAAGAAAAAAATAATTTCTTTGTCCTCCACATAGGTGCAAAGAAGGCTCTCTTGAGTGCATATGTCTACACATTCCAAAATGTGTTTCCACAATTTCATTAGTTGCATGTCATCCACTCCATAAAGTTTTTAAAAATAGTCTATTTTTGTTTTTGAATGTTTGCACTATTTTCTAACAACTTAAACACCAAGGCATCTTTTGGGTGAAATTTTCTACTAACTTGTTTTGTACATACTTTTTTGGATATTATTTTCTTATGCCTATAATTTTGAAAAGTTTATATTTATAGGATTTCTTTTTAACTATCCATATTTTATTTTATTTTTAAAAATGCATTCCCAAAATCTCATAGCACTCGCAATATTACCTTCCCAAATGACCAAATGCAACAAAATGAGCAAGTGTTTTATTCTTTCACACTATTGTGCCCTCAACTTAAAAAAAACTAAACACAAATTACAAATAAAATTTGAAATATGGAAATTATTACCACAAAAGTGATTATTATCCACCATTGCAAAGATGAAATACATAAATTATTAAAAATGAAAACCCATCAACAAGCATATTTTTTTCAAGTTCAACAAACAACATTGCAATATTTTCAAGTCCAAAATTGCTTCAAAATATTGATATCCAAAGCAAGGCTACAATCTTATTCTATGTTTATTCTTTCACAAATGCAATGATTGTAGGATCTTTTATTTAACTTATTCAAGGACATGTTTACAAAATTATGGAGTGAAAATTCCCACTAATTGCAAGTTAGATGTACCCCCGGGATTTCATTAGGGTTACTTTAAAAGCAATGTGAAATCTACTATAGGGTAAGTTTAAAATATTGGAGCTAATAATTTAAAATATTTTCAAGTTATTTCATATCTATGCATCATCTTTTTGAAGCATATTGTATTACAACTACTATACAATAACATTGATTGTAATGATTTATAGTACATAATTTATAAACCTACACAAGGGATAGTTTAAAAGAAAGGGGAGGAACTTGCACAAGGTGCTTCCATTTTTTATTTGCAAATAGACAAAATAATGAACAATGTCTCATTTTGAGTTGCATATGTGTTTGTTAGGTAGGAGCTATTATTGTACTATACCCTAAACCCTAAACTTTGAAACTAGTCTATGTGGTGGTACATTTTGTAAGATTTTGGGATTCTAAACCACTACATTTGTAATTGCATAAGTTAGAGTTAGAAAATATAATACTACTTGTGGGTTTTTTAGTTTCCATGATTTTTGCTTCTATTGTACATATATGATTCATTTGTATAATTTATTTATATGAATTATTTGATATATGATGTTTGTATATGTGCTATTTGTGTGGGTTGTATTCAACACTAGTTAGAGTGTACATGTTGTACTTATCAACCCTATAGTTGTGTATAAATTTATGAATTACAACAAGGACATGTTTAATTTCTTCAACTTCAATTTTAACTACCATAGAGGTGTAGGATAATGGATGAAAAGTAGAAGTAGAAAAGAAATAAAAACATATCTATTGTAAAATAAAATCTATACAACCCCTATAATAAAATATTTTTGACATCTATACCTATATCTCTCTATATATATGGACTTTAAAGTAGAGTAAAGTAAGTGGGAGCTAAAAAGATTTTTGGACCAAAAGAAGACCATAAGTTCCCATGAGTTCTTGGATTACATAAACTATGGAAACTCTACCAACTCAACAATCTAATGTGGCCGTGCCCATGCCCCATCAATTGATATTATTTAATTAATTAATTAATAGTTTTTAAAATTTCAAATTTCAAATAAATTTAAAATTTAAAATTATTTAAATATTTTGATGCAATTATTGCTTGGGAACAACCTAAAATGGCCCTCCTAAGCCCTCAAATCCCTTCTAATGATGTGCCTAAACTTCAAAATGTAGTTTTTCCAACCTTTTTCATACTTAGGTAAAAATTTGTCTTTCAACATTTCTAGAAGGAAAAGACATCTCCCAAAACTTGTGGATTTTAGTCAATATGTTAAAAGGGTGGTTGCAAGAAAGACTAGATGATGTAGGGAGTGTTTTGCTAAATTTGCAATTTATGTGCTTAGTACTATTGAAAGAAGTTGGAACCTATTTAGGAATTACCCAACTAGTATTATAAGTTTGTTCCGGGGAGACCAGTTAAATAGGATTTGATTCTAATATAACATCTAACAGGTCATTGCAAGTTTGCAACCAAGACTTAAGAAAGAAATTCATTAATCACATGCAATTTGTTATCTTCTCGGTAAATCTAATTGCCAAATTTGTCACTCCCCTCTTAAAGGCCACAAGGGTTAAGAAGTTCTTCCCAAATTGGATCTTTATTTTTATTCTTTAAATTTTATATTCTTCTTTTCTTTAAATTCTTTTCTTTTTCGTTCTCTTTTATTTGATGCTTCTTTTCCAAATCGGCTTCTACTCCAGGCTCGTACCACAACCAAGGTACAACACTACCAAATCGGCTTCACGTCACCAACTACATAATATAATAAATCTCCAATTGTAATCACTAGTTGATCCAATTCAGCACTTGAATCAAATACAGACTATTGGCTTTCCAACTTCCTATTTGGGCTGAATCACACCAACTTCTTTGCCTTCAATTCCAACTACAACAGGATCTTTCTTATCTAAATTGGAATTCACAAGATACAACACAATCGGGTTTGAAATAATTTTGCTTACAACAAAATTTACAATTCTTGCATACTAGTTTGGTCTTCAATTACTTTTCTAATGCAAAATTCTCCATTTTTAAATCATTAATTTCAACTCTGGTCTAGGCATCAATATACTACAATGACACACACATCCAATTTGACTACTTACTCCAACTTGCCCTCATGAATTAATTTTCTACTTAAGCTGGGTTAATCACAGAATTACACATTTGCAAAACTCTCCCATAGGCTCAAGCATACTTCACAGCACAAGATATGTTCAACACTTCTTCTCAACAGGAGTTCATACTTTACAAACTTCATAATATATACAGGTGAACCAACTTAACATTCATCACTCAAAACACATACATGTACACCAATTCGATTGGGAATACATTTTCATATTAATTTCGATTTGGTGATTAGATCGCCGTTGCAATTTGTTCACAATAATTTTCAACAAAGCCTAGGAAAATGTTCCATGTGATTGCTCCACCAACTAAAATAATATTCCTATTAGGCTCAAACTGCTCAATCAAATATTACTATTTGGCTCACTTTACAAACACACATGCTACACGTGATTTAAAACTAAACTGCCTGCCAAATTTCTAAATTGTCATCTTTCAAACACAACTTCTTAATGACATCATTTAATCAAACTCTTCCAAGTTCACTCCAACTTGGGTAATTTCTTCAACATAATCTTCACCATTCTGGACACATTCAAACACATTGCCATACACTGGCCCACAAACCACTCCAACTAGGACATGAGCTCAAACATATAATCGCTTTGATTAGAACACAGACTTGACGACAACCACTCCAACCAACTTGGATCACAGACACAACTCCCAATTGGGAAACACACACAAACACAAATACAAACACAAGAAAAAGGAAGCTATACAGCCTTGACCAATTGGGACATGCACTAGACTCTCTCAAATAGTGGATAAAGAAATGAGAGCAAAAACACGACCAAGTAGGAACCAGGGAAGATGAAATCCAACCACAACAACCGAATCGGTCAGCCTCAACTGAATCAACTGACATCCCCATTTGGCAACTCACTGCAACTTGGAATTCCAACTCGGCTTTCAGACCAACTTGCCTACTTGGACATACCTAAATGAACATCCTAATTGGACATTTAGCTAATCACCACCAACCAACTAGGAACACTCGCCAACCAAGCCAACTGGATAACACTACACATCAGCACTCCCATCCAATTAGGACTTAACAATGACCATGTCAAAATAACTCACCATAAAACCACACACAAACTCCAACTTGGACTTCAGTCATACTACCAAAAATACCCAAATTGATTTCACAATTCACTAACTACTCTCAATTAACCACAAAATGCACTCTGGTTAGCACAAAAATTGACAAAAATTACATCCAACTAGGTCATCTACAAGTACTATGAGTACTATGAAATGAAACAATCTCAGTCATTGATTTGAAAAATAGATGGCTACTAGTTTCATTGACTATTTGCACGAGTTGAAAAAGTACTATATGAAATAAAAAAAGACAATTTGTCACAAAAAAATAGATACAACTAGGTGTACATTAAGAATGACTAAAAAATCATAAACATAAAAAAACTTAAAAATTGGTCACTTGTATGGACTTGATAGTGATCACATTTCACTAAAAAATGAAAGTCGAAACCATCTTCAATGTTTAGAAGTGTGTGTGCAACGGAGCCCTATTTATGGGAATAGACCATAGAAAATTCATTTCCAAATCATTAATTTTTGTTACTCCCCAGTACTAAAAATTTCCAAACTACAAAGTGTGACAAATTAGCAAAAATGAAATTTAAATATAAAATGATTTTTGAATTTTTTTTGAGATATAAGGGATTTAAATTCTATCAAGTTATCCATCTCCAATAAAAATTTCAAGTTAATCATGTTCATGCTTCAAAAGTTATAGCAGATGAGTCACTCTCATTGTGAGTTGAAAACACATGGAAAAAAATGAACCATTTTTCTTTTCATATTCAACTTCTAAAATAATTATAATGTGGCTAAATGGCTAATAAATTTTACAAAAAATTGAAAATTACCAATCTCAATAGTAAGAATATTTTGGTAAACAACAAATATCCTTTTATTTTATTTTTGTTTTGAAATTTTCAAAATTGAGTTGAAAAACAACTCTATACGGAATTTCTACCTTCTCTTTGCAAACAAAATAAAACTCATTATAACTTTCATCTCATTTCAAAATCAACTCATTCAAATGAATTTATGTACATATTGAACTTTAAATATTTAAAAATAATAATAATTTTAGAATATATTTTTAATTGCTCGCTTTGACATTGAAATAAATAAACTCTTAACTTCTACAATATTTATTGGAATGACATGAAACAAAGCTTCATTTGTAGATTAAGATGATTAGCATCCACCTAAAAATTTCATACCAAGGTTCTACATTATGAAGTCAATTGAGCTTGTCCCAATTGGAAGAAACTTCAAAGTCTTCAATAGGTGCATATTGAAGTGCCTTGTTGTCAAATTGCATCAAAAAAAAAATTATTTGGCTAAAAAATGGCAAAATGTTTTGAAGCCTTTTGCCCAAAAATTTCAAATGAAAAAAAAATCTTGGATGACATTTTTACAAATGTTGTAGATAAAAATAGATTTAGAGATAGTGAATAGTGATATGTATGAATGCGATATTTTCTCTTCAATATGTGGATGAATGCTAAAATTTTGAGCAGCACTTTAATATTTTATATTGCCGCATTGGCACTTCATAAAAAATAAAAAATAAAAGACCTGATGCCAATGGTTTAACCCCAAAAGGACCAAACAACGTTTTTTGGCAATATAGCAATTTTGGGCAACTCACTACAAATGGAATTTTTACTATTTTTTGCTGAAATTTTCACATAACATTCTCTCAAGGAAGAGCTTTAAGGCCCAACAATTTTCATAACTTTTGACTACATGGTTAAAAAGTTATTGTATGATATGTAGTTTTCAACATTTCGTGGGCAATCTAGGCAACAAAAAAAACTTCTATAATAATCACTTTTAAAAAAAATAAAAATTTGAAATTGGTTCTCTAGATTTATTTATAAACAAAAATCTTTGAATCATTTCATTTTGATTAATGAAATGAAAGTTATGAGGAGTTTTAGTTGTGGGTAGTTTGTGGGTTGTTATGGAATCTATACTCTAAAATAAACTTTGAAAGTCTTTATTTAACTCAATTTTCAATATTTTTGGAAAAAAATAAACTAATTTAGTGTGATTGCTTATTAAAACATTACAACCATTGGAATTGGCATTTTTGAATTTCATAAATAAATTGTTAACAATTTAGTATTTTAAATCATTCTCTATTTCTTTCTACTTTCTATTTTTTTCTATATGTTGTATAATTCCAAATGATTTGAAAATTTTCAAGCATGTAGTCAACTTGCCTTGAAGAATGAGTCCAAAGAGTGACCACCATTTTAGACATTTTTTTATAATGATCTGACCTTAAGAAGTGCAATTGCCCAATTTTTCTCAAGGACAAAAAAAGGATTTTTGTTACTTCAAACGCTAATATCTTGCAATCTACATGGAGAATTTTTTTGAGGTTTTCCCGACATCTTTTCAAACCAAAGTAATATAAGATCCTATGATTAGATGTGTCAAACTTTTTTTTTCCAAAAACTTAGTACTTGTACTAGAAATGACAACTTTGGAGCATATTTGGTGAAAACATAGTCAAAATCCTTTAGGGGTTAAGGTCATAACCATGACACTTCAATACACACCTATTTCACAGAAGGAGCACAGGGATTAGGTAGTTCTACCCTAAGAAGTTGGAGATTTTACAAACTTGGTTTCCTTGAGTAATAAGCGTCTCTGCCCCCGTGGGACAGAGCCAATAAAGAAGTCATCAAACTTTGAACAGAACAACCAAGAAATTTCAAACATGGGATGTCAACAACAACGAGACATTCAACGAGGATTTCAAGCTGCAGTTGACAAACGTTCTCGTATTCTAATAAAGGAATGGGCGGCGAACGCGGACCTCCTTTCTCCATTCTCCCCTGGTGCCCTGGTGGGCCATTCCTTGCCGTTCTCCACAGAATTCGTCAACCAGGCCCCCACGCACTTCCGCCACAGTGAAAACGCAGACTCTCACTCCGCGTTGCTCTTCACAAGCACGCACTATAAAAGAGCCTGAAACCCCACATCAAAGCCTCACAACAGCAAACATCAATCCCCAGCACTCCAGAAACTGGCTCGATCACTGCACTCTCGAATAATTCTCTAGTACAACCTAGTGACAGACAGTTGTGCCCTGGATTCGATTCCAAGTTACAGGGATCTCATTCGACTTCCAGACGGGAGACTTGGAACGCGAGCTGCAAGCACTTCCCACTTCGGTCGGTAGGAGCGAACCCGTCGCTATGGCTTCCCAGACTGCGGTGAGCGCTGTGCTCCCCAGGGGACAACCTCGTGCGGACGGGCCGGCGTGCGTGTTGGGCATCGGCACTGCCGTGCCGCCCACGGAGTTTCTGCAATCGGAGTACCCGGATTTCTTCTTCAACATCACCAACTGCAGCGAGAAGGAGGCGCTCAAGGCCAAGTTCAAGCGCATCTGTAAGTCACCAACCAGAGCCGCAGCTAAATAATTCACTTCACTTGTCTGAATAGCACTCATTCCGGCCCACCTGACTGAATTGCTTGCCGGTGAATTTCCATGAAGTAGCTCCATATTGTGGGTGATCGACTTTGAATTCTGATGCAAAGCTGCATTCCGTTTACAACTGTCTGCCCAATTTGATAGAATTCAATGGGATGGTTTCGATGAACTAGATGCATCTTGGGTGGTGCCCTAAATGAATTGCAATTGACGTGATGTATGTGTGATCCCATTCCACAGGCGACAAGTCGGGAATCCGCAAGCGACACCTGTTCTTGACGGAGGAGGTGCTGAAAGCCAACCCCGGAATATGCACGTACATGGAGCCCTCGCTGAACGCGCGCCACGACATCGTGGTGGTGCAGGTGCCCAAGCTCGCGGCCGAGGCTGCGCTCAAGGCCATCAAGGAGTGGGGTGGCCGCAAGTCCGACATCACGCACATCGTGTTTGCCACCACCAGCGGCGTGAACATGCCCGGCGCAGACCACGCGCTGGCCAAGCTGCTGGGCCTGAAGCCCACCGTGAAGCGCGTCATGATGTACCAAACCGGGTGCTTCGGCGGCGCCTCGGTGTTGCGCGTGGCCAAGGACTTGGCGGAGAACAACAAGAACGCGCGCGTGTTGGCCGTGTGCAGCGAGGTGACGGCCGTGACGTACCGAGCTCCGAGCGAGAATCACTTGGACGGGCTGGTGGGGTCGGCGCTGTTCGGGGATGGCGCGGGGGTGTACGTGGTCGGGTCGGACCCCAAGCCGCAAGTGGAGAAGGCCTTGTTCGAGGTCCACTGGGCCGGGGAGACGATCTTGCCTGAAAGTGATGGCGCCATTGACGGCCATCTCACGGAAGCGGGTCTGATTTTCCACTTGATGAAGGACGTTCCCGGGCTGATCTCGAAGAACATCGAGAAGTTTCTGACGGAGGCGCGCAAGTGCGTGGGGTCCCCTGCGTGGAACGAGATGTTCTGGGCCGTGCACCCCGGAGGCCCGGCTATTCTGGACCAGGTGGAGGCGAAGCTGCAGCTGTCGAAGGACAAGATGCAGGGCAGCCGCGACGTGTTGCTGGAGTACGGCAACATGTCGAGCTCTTCGGTGTTGTTCGTGTTGGACCAGATTCGTGCGAGATCGTTGAAGATGGGTTCTTCGACGCTCGGGGAGGGCAGCGACTTCGGCTTCTTCATCGGCTTCGGTCCGGGACTGACGCTGGAGGTGCTTGTGCTCCGTGCCGCAGCCAATCAATAGGCTGGGTCCCGACGGGTTCCTTAGATATTCGGTGAATTGTTCATGCGTGTGACTTTATTTTTGGAGCTGATCACATTAGCGTACGACAACTGTACAGAGGTGTAGATGAGATCAATACTCTTCATACTAGTTCTTTAGGTTCATTCATGAGTTGCATTGGTTGCAACTCCATTCATTGATGTTCAGCTGTGCAAATGTTGTGATTTCCATTTGAAATCCGCAGCCAGCAATTGATACAAACCAACAATTGGATTAGATCATGAGTTTCTCCAATGCCAGTTACCATTTGCACCGCTGCCTCACATCCATTGCATTATTTAAAGGCTGTTGATTGCTTTGCGTTTGAAACAAGCCATGGAGTCTTATAAGCATGCCATGGTTTGGGCAAGAACTTACGGTGAAGCAGATCTCGTAATACGGCAGTCCTCAAGCGTATAGTTGGGCGTCGAATGTAGCAACATAGTGTAGCGACTTGTTGTCAAAGAGGAGTCTGAAAGATGACTCTGCTTGCACATGAGTGTCTTTTGAGTGCCAGAATATTAAACAGCACATTCTCTCATTTTGTGCAACTGCGTATGAAACCTGGATGTTCCATGCCTCTTTATGTCAAGCTTGCGGGGGACGTCAGTTCGAGCACTACACCAGGAATGGGTAGTTTTTAGGAATGGGAATGGATGCACTCGTTGGCTCAATTCCATGCATTAATGAAAATTGCGTGGTGAACTCTCAAAGCTAGGAGGAAAAGAATCGGTTTAGCAGCCAGAGGGAGACCGGGTGCAAATCCTAGCTCAGCGGTGCAGAATGTTACTTTAGCATTAAATAGAATTGGCATATCCATTTGCATATTGGCACAACAGGCGAATTCACATGTCCAAATGGCTCATGGAATACCGACAATTGAAGATACACTTCTGAAAGTGAAAAGACAGGGTTATAATGCTAGGGATGACTCTTGAAATATCGCTATCAAGATCTCATTTTGAACACTTAAGTAATGGATATTTTGACATCTCAACATGCATGCCATGAAGGTGCATCAATTGAAGTTTGAAACGGTGAAATTGTTTGCTTCTTCTGATGCATATATGACAGTATTTTGTTTAAAATTTGAAGATTTCAGTTCCATAACTTTGCAGCGGATTATGAGGTAGCTTGCAAATTTCTTCTCCCAACTCAGCGCACACTCTCTAGATTCTTCCGTTGAGGCCTAGATGCACAACTCCAAAAGAAAGTAGCTTACGTTTGGGATTGCCTGGAAGGTGTTGATCTCACAAGCTATGCAACATGATTAAGAGTATTGCCCTTGCTCTTCAATATAAATGAAGATAAGTGACCTCATTCTCTTGGAACTGAATTCCTTGATTTATACGACTCGACTCTGATTGAAACTTGAGGTTAAAAACTGCCTAGTCTACGCTTCCTGCTTTAGTGATTTCAAGTTTGGCAGGTCTTGAAGCGAAAAAAATCATCAAACATTGAGACTCTGCCACTTCAACTTCCGAAACCTGCTCTGGCATTATCCATTTTTACCTTGAGATAAGAAAGAGTGGTCTCCACCATTGCTGTACAGGATGAGTGAACATTAATTCGGAAATAACTCTCAAAACTTGCCAGTGGTCTCGAATTAGGGGCTGACAGTGTTGGAATGAGGGCATTCATGGTTCCATAAGTGTAGTCTGGCGCTTGTAGAGAGGTTATTGCCCAACAAGCTCGTCAAGTTGTGGCGAACCAAGGTGTAGCTGTCCATAATCGAACTTGCTTCAGGCAAGAGAACGGAGAGCTAAACCTTGCCTCTTCTTTGCAGATTCATACCCCCGAACCCAAATTCAAAACAATAAAGTTTAGAGAAAAAGAAGTGTCAAGGTGTCAACTGTATTCAGTAGAAAAATTCCGATGACAAGCGTGCAGAGATACTCGAAGAACCTCCTCAATTGAAAATGTAGACGCCCATTGCGACGTCCAAAGAATGGTATAAAATGCTCAAGCACGGCCCAATGTGGAACCCAGTGCTCATCAAATGTACACGAGTCACAACTTGTGACTCGGAAAATTGCCTGACTAGTCCGATTACAACTGGGAAAAACTCTCCTTCTCTGAATGTACAGTGGCTAAATGACTAAAGAATCCTTGTCAGAGGAAATTACAACGGGAATGGGCCAGGAGCACCAGTCCAGCCTTGCACGCACTGCAAAAGAGGCCGAATCAGCTTCCCCTCAGACATCGCCTCGAACACTTTCTGAATTTCAGTCCCGGGAGAAACAGTTCGCAACCCAGACAGCAATTGCGTCCCCAGCTCCGACCTCACGAATTGGTACAGCGGGTAAGTCCGGCAGGACTCAATCCTGTTCCGCACCGCAGACAAGCCCTTGCTGTCATAAGCTTCCCGCACCAACGGCACCACCACGCGCAGACGCTCTTGCACTTGGGACTCGAACACCGGGATCTGCTCAAACACGGAGCGGGAGCCGTCCTTCAGCGCGTGGCTCACCAGCACGCCTCGCAGCTTCTCCATCAACGGGTACGTGTCGGAGGACGCGTCGTCGATGTACGAAAACACCGGCTGCCGCTCCACCACCAGCAGCAGGTCCTTCTCGCAGAAGCGCGACGGCAGCAGGGCGCCGTCCGGGCCCATGAACAGCGTCTTCTTCGCCGCCTGCAACACCACCTGCTTCACGGCGGACTGCATGGTCTCCTCCACATGGCGGAGGTCGATGGCTTGGCACAGCCCCACCAGGAAGGTCGAGCTCATGAGCTTGAGAATCTCCACGGCCTCCTCCGTCTTGCGCGCGGACACCAAGCCCAGCGAGTTCACGTCCTGGTTGTGTTGCTCCGCGCTCTGGACGTGGGTGGTGACGGGGTTGGCCAGGTAGTTGAGCTCGGAGAGGTACGACGCCATGGCGATCTCGGCCCCCTTCATGCCGTAGTCCAGGCTGGGGTTGGGTCCCCCGCTCAAGTTGGAAGGCAGGCCGTTGTTGTAGTAGTCGTTCACGAGCTCCGAGAACTGCGCAAACATGAGCTTGCCGATGGCCGCCACCGCCAGGCGCATGTTGTCCATGGAGACGCCGATGGGTGTGCCCTGGAAGTTGCCCCCGTGCAGGGCGATCCCGCGCGCGGCGTCGATGATGGGGTTGTCATTGACGGAGTTGATCTCGCGCTCGATGGCGTGGGTGGCGGTGCGGATCACCTCGATTTGGGGACCCAGCCATTGGGGAGAAGTGCGCAGCGCATACCGATCCTGCTTGGGCTTCTTCAACGGATCGGTCTCGTTGAGTTTGGCCGCGGCTTTCATGAAGTCGCTCCCGTCCAAGAGCCACTCCATGACCGCTGCAGCTTCCATCTGGCCCGGGTGGTGCTTCAGCTTGTGAGTCAAGGGGTCGGCGAATTCCGGCTTCCCTTGCATCACTTCACAAAACAAGGCGGATAACACTTCCGCAAGCAGTGCCAGCACGTTGGCATCGAAGCACACCGTGGAGGCCAATGCCGACCCCACGGCGGTCCCATTCACCAAGGCCAGACCCTCCTTGGGTTGCAGCTCGAACGGCTTCTCCACGCCCGCCATGCGCAGCCCCTCCAATGCCGAAACCTCCCGACCATCTGCAGTGCAAGCTCGCGAGTTGGGTCGACCGGTGAGGAGCCCCGCAATGTAGGACAAGGGCACCAAATCCCCGGAAGCGGTGACCGTCCCACGCAAAGGCAGCTTGGGCGTGACTTGCGCGTTCAACAGCTTCTCCATGGCCTCGAGAATCTCCCAACGGATCCCGGAGTAGCCCTGCATCAAGGTGTTGGTGCGCACCAGCATGGCGGCGCGGGTGGTCTCCGCCGGGAGGGAGTGTCCCTTCATCACCACTCCCGCGTTCAAGAAGCGAATGAGCTCGCGCTGCAGCTCCACGCCTTGCTGCGTGCGGCGGTGGGAGGTGGCGCCGAATCCCGTGGTCACTCCGTAGATGTCCCCGCCGTTCATGATCTTGGTGAGCACCCAGTTGGAGGACTCGTCCACTCTGGCCTTGGCGTTGGCCGCGTCCAGCACCACCGCCACGTCGGGCCGGCGTGCGATGGCCGTGACCTGTCCGACCGTGAGATTGACGCCCTCGATGGCGACTTCGTTGGAGTCGAAGTACGTGGCCACCATCTGCTTGATCTCGTCCAGATGATTCCCTTGCAGCTTGGCGGCCGTCTTGGCCCAGTTGAGCGGATCTGCTCGGGAGACTTGTTGGGAGCTGCTGTTGCAGAAGCTGGGGGATGTGGTCGGTTTGTTCAAGGCGGACTCGGATCCCGCATTCATGCAGTTCAGGGACGACGCCATGATGTCGGAGTTCACAGCTGCCATTATATATTTCCTCGAGCTCCCAGGCGGTTCGAGCAATCTCTGGAGGATCAGGTTGCCTCCTGAATTCAGCGCTTCACTGAATTGGAAGCAAGGTTCTTTTTCCAACCGCTCACGATGTGCGAGCGACCGTGCTCGCAGTTTTCAACAAAGTGACTAAGAATTTCGACTTGGACGAATGGAATTGGTGTACTATCTGGAGAACAGCTGATTGTGTTTGCAACCGTATTCTTGGCAATGTCTGGCAAAAGCGGATTCAGATTTCTGTTCTGCAGTGTCACGTCGAAGTTGATGAAACCTGATGCAGTGCTAAGAAGTGAGATGAGGAATTGGGATCCCGAAGTTCTGTATTTGTAAGCGGACGAGATTGGCATCCAGTGGTGAGTCACGCGTTGCATGGGCAATTGGGCGTGTGGGCAACTGAAGAGCGACTGTCCTGTGTGTTTTTCTGACAACGCGGCAGTTTCAATTATTTGGGGGAGAAAGAGAAAAAAGTGCAGGGAATCTCAGAGTGGGTCGGGGATTGTCGTCGAAAATTCAGTCACGTAAAGTCCTCGTGGTGTCCGGGCCTTTCGGCTTCAGGCCTGCGGTCCAATGTGTTGAAATGTGGTTGACCTGGGCTGCGACCTTGTGTGCAATGGCAAACATTTTGCAGATGTAATCAGAGTTGTGAGAATTCCGGATTCAAACAACTCTTTAAATAAATTTGAATGAAAAAGTGCTTTTTCCATCCGTGAGGTCTCCCTAAATTCATCCAAAATGTCCCTTTCATACATTTTAGGATTATTGAAATTAAGTTTCTTGAGCAAAAGAACTTGATAACCTTAGCCTCCAAAACAAATTAACAAATGGACTTCATGTTACCTCCCAAAACATCCTTGAACAATACCATTCTAATATTTAGAATTGAACATTTCTAAATACTTTTGTAGAATGATTAGAGTGTCACCAAAGATAGGAATTGACAATTGTAATGTTGTTTTTGCTTGGTACAAAATTTAAAACCTTCTTCATATTACTATCATTCAAAGAGCATTATAAATTAAATATAAGAAAGAAAAAATATTCCCAATTTGGACTTTGAACAACCAAAATAGAATCTACTAGAAGCAAGCTAAAAGGAAAAATCTACAAATAAATCTGTGCACAACAAATACAGTTTAAGAAAAAAAAATCATGCAATTGGCATTACAAATTTTCAAAAATCAAAATCTGGATTTTCTTATCTAAGTTATTGTACATAGTTTTCAATGCCCATCCATTGATAGCAATTTTAAGTCTTAATTCCACCCCAATCCAAGATAGTATCATATTTTTTTTGGAGGTTCATTACTTTGGATTAATGATGCCCTTCATAATTTAGTATTTCTCATCAATTATTTCAGCCTCCTATTCATACAAATTTTCAAGAATGAATATAAAGTATGTATTGTTAAAATGTTTTGCATTTATTTGCAATTTATTTCTTTAACATGAGATTTATTTCTTCAAGTTAGAAGGCCTACAATTTTTGTCCATGAAAAATTTGAGGTGTGAAACTTCATATCCGAGATGGTTAGAAATCCTTGTTTTTTGAAACCAATTCTTTAGATCTTGCAATTTGTGAGTTTTTTTCACTTCAAAATTTTTGGAGGGTATATTCCAATAATTACACTACAAGATTTTAATATTGAGTCTCCTAACAAGTAAAAAAACAAAAGAATAGAGCATTGGTTTAAGAAAAGAAATTTTAATAACATGTTTTTGCTTGAAATAGCCCAAGAACTTAGTGGAAAAATGACATTGTGTGCACCTCGTCCAATGATTGATTGGTAGTGGTCAATGTTCTTCACCCCCATCCAGTTCTCATCCCAATCCTTGGAAACAACTGTGAGGAAGATAGAAGGGCCACTTTGTGAGTAACTACTTTCATTAAAAAAAGGTTTCGGGGCAAAGAAGATTGTGAGTTCCCAAGAGTTCTCAGATTGTAGGAAACACTCAAGAGGAGGACATTGTCCACGTTTTAGCAACCCACGTGCGGTGAAAAAAGTAATACATGTAATACATCTTAAAATTTAAATTTAAAAAAAAATTATGGATAGATTTTACTATTTTAAAAGTTTATGTTTTGAATTATTGATATTTATTTATGCTAATAGTAATTAGTGATAAATTTTTTAAGAAAAAAGATACACCATAAAGCTAAAAATAACTTTCACACCTCTATATTATATAAGAAAAAAAAATTTGAAAATTGAAAAAGAAATTCTATAGAATAGCTTTCTATTAAAAGTTTATTTTGGTTGAATATTGATGCAATAGTCATCTTCATGTGAGCTCTAAAAATATTTTAGTTGGAGAACATGCTATTTTAGTTCATTTTTCAACCCTTTCTAGACAATATATCTTATGTTATTTGGAATTGAAATTTTTGTCAATAGAAACCTTTAGTCATTGTTAAACAAAGCTCAAAGTTTTAGGATGAAATTATTGTTTATTCAAAAGTACATAGGGGGTCAAAAAATCATTCCTCCACACGTGGGTACCTCAAAAGTAGTGAGAGTGTCCTCCCCGTGGAAACACTGAGAACTCTACCCAATCAACAATTTCATGTGGCCGTGATCATGCCATGTCAAATAACATTAATTAATTAATTTTTTTAAATTTTTTTATAAATATTATTTCAAAAGTATTTTAAAAATTTTAAAATTATTTAAATAACCTGACGCATTCACTGTCTACGTGCCTAGATTCCAAAGGTAATTCTCAAGGGGCTACACAAAATTTCAAACACACATTCTTGATTTTGATATTGTTAAGCTCAATAATATATATGTAGCTCCCTATATTTTATTGTATTTTTTTGTTCTAAAATCATATAAATTTCCATTCTTGTAGACATTGTTCAAAGGCAACAACTGAAAACTATAATATATATATATATATATATATGAAATCAAACTTTTCTTCATACGAGTTTAAAAAATACATCAATAGTTCTAAGAAATTTATTGTTAGTTAGTATCTCCATTTTTCAAAAACAATCATATTATTTCAAATTCATTTGCAAGATCATTCATTGAGATTTTGTTAATTTTTAAGCCAGGGTTGCTATTTGGCGAGCCTATGAGCCTGCGAGCTTGTGAGTATGAAAAAAATGAATTGAAAAAATTTAGAATCTTGTAGAGTTGACCTATGACCGTGGGTATTGTGCCGTGTACAGAGTGGTTAATGTGAGATCTATTTTTGAAAGTCGGTTTAGTGTCCTGTTTTTATTTTTCAATCTTTCTTATAGGCAAAGACAAAATACTATCAATTGAAGAAAATGAAGCAAGTAGAAAATATGTAAGAAAATTGAACACATGGAAGAAGTATCCATAAACACACAAATCCAACTACAATGAAAATCAACACATAATAGTTTGATCCATTAAAGAGATTTGTCAATCTCATGAATCTAAGTTGTTTAGGACTCTATCAAAGAATCAGAACTCGGAGATGACTCCGAGGACTCTCTACCTTCGGATGCTGAAACATCTATATACTGTAAAACATTTAGAGCGCAAGTGTCTTTACAACGTTTGGATTTGGAGCAACCAAACTCCGCGAAGGCACTCGCCATTTGCTCGGCATAGATTGGGAGCTCAAAAGACTTCTCCGAACTGATGAGAAGACTTAGTTGGGGTAGGGTGGCATTCCTTGCCATCAATCTCCCATCTCTGCAATGGAAAAAGACATGTTGTCAATATTGTAGAACATGAAAGTCTTCATCCAAGCAAAGATGAAAGAAAATGCCAACTTACTTAGTAGATTTTCCCTTGCGAACAAATTTGCGAGGCACCATTGGCATATCCTCTGGATCTTGTGAAAGGTGAACTATTGGTGGCACAGTTGGTGTCACCACTACGGGTGTTGGTGACTTCCTCATGGGTTTCAGAATGGCATCATAAATGTCTTTATTCCCTTCCAAAGCCACAATGTGGTGGCCGGTGCCACGGCAAGCCGTAATACATGCACTTGGAGGTAGTGAAATCAAAATGACTTAGTTCCATGAAAGAATTGGAAGAACACATTTGGAGGAGTAAACTTCTGAATGGAATCATTACCTGTAGATGCGGTACAATCCAGAATCAAGTCTCTTGGAACGCTTGTTGCCTCCAGGAGGATAGTGAAGAACCTTGGATCTTTTTCGCGTCCGCCTCGCCAAGGTTTGTTTCCATTCATAGCCACGTCATCTACATGGGTGTAATTGATCAGCATGTCATCGATAGCCAAGTCCACACCAGCCTTCATTGTGGTATTAGTCTTTTTGAAGGAAAATTTGGATTTTCCTTTGGAGCCGAGGTCCTTCACGAGGAGGGTGATTCCAAACTTCTGTGTCTGCAACGTCCATAGCAAATGTATGTAAGAATGCATTGAATGGAGTGCATTGCAACTTGTTCATAAAAGTCAACAAAATTCTATGAAAATTACCGTCTTTATGTTGTCTATAGCCGAGGTGATGTGCATGCGGTTCATCTCCATCCAGTCCTTCTTCATCAACAAGTCATACGCCTCACATACCCCAGCAATGTTCTCTTTGGATTTGATGCTGTAGGAGTGAAATAGAATGATGCACTGTCACGCCCCTATCTACTTGGGGTGCCCAATGTACCTAAGTGCGCAAGGAGGGACCTTGGGAGTGACTTTCCAAGCCTTGCAATAGACTAGGTAGGGAGAATGAAGATACTCCCAATCAAACAGGGCGCAATTGCGCCCTGTTTTTGAAGTGAACATGAGAGTGTCACACATGCTTGGAAAGCTCTTGACAATACGCTTCTAATGGCACAAAGAACGCGCAATTTGGAGTTGTGAGCAAAAAGTTATGGCCGCTCAAAGTTGACTGGGTCCCAGGGGCGCCGGGACACTTGAGGGCTAGGTGTGAGGGGTTCTCAATGAATCCCACAACAAAGTATGGCATGTGGCATATCATTGAAAAGCTATGAACACAAGGAACCTAGAATGACAAGCATTACGAGGTTCTAAGACATGAGTCAAAAGTTATGGCCAAAAGAAGAGCCGTGGTGAAGGCGTGACGCCTCCCTCGGTGCATCCGAATCTTTAGAGGGCCATAACTTTGTAATAACTTGTCCAAATGGGACGAGTGAGCAGTCCATCGGCATCTACTCGTCGCGTAGATGTCTAAAATGGGCTCGCATGTTGGATTTGGAGCTCGGAGCACAAAGTTACGCCGGTTGGAAGTTCGGGAGCCCAAACGGTGACGTAACTTGGCGATTTGGGTTGGAAGTGGGTGGTCTTCCACAACCCAAGGTTATCCAAGGACTTCCTTCGACCTAGGACGGGGGGGTCTGCCGAATACCACAGAGAGTACTATAGGAGGGGTTGGTCTCCCTCCTCACTCCCTCTTGAAGCCTTGGTGAGTCCCGGTGACTCATGGTTGGTGGTGGTGACTTTACCACCACTTCAAGGCACCATGGGACACTTGTGTGTGTCCCGTGGCATCGGTTGGGTGGAGTCCCGCTCCTTGCTAGGCCTCCTTGGATGTGTCCCGAGTTGTGAGCGCCGGTTACCTCTAGTGGATGAGTAGCAAATGCAAAAAGGGCTAGCATGGAGTGGGGTGACACTCAAGGGCGGTTAGGACCATGGTGAGTAGTGCCACCATGGGTCCTTGCACATTAAGGTGGAAGTTCCGCCCCATGTTACTAAGTGACATGCCCGGTGTCACGATGGGAGTGTGTGCTAGTAGTCCCGGTGACTGGGACTTGGCAAATTGAGTTGAAAATGGGGACTAACACTATGGGTGCTTGGCATGTGCAGTGGTAGGCAGTTGGTGACCAAGTGACGCTCTAAGTGGACTGGGGTGAACCTAGTGAGCTGCTGGGAGCTGGTAGGTGTCATTTGGGTCGCGACATGCACCCATCATCTTGTAGATGCTCTGCGGCGAAGCTACATGCCAACTGGAGAGCCTCATCATCAGCATTTGCATTCCACATTGGCACCTCATGGGCCGGTGTAGAGAGCCCAGGCACAAGTAAGTTCTCCGGACAGTCAATGAATATGACATCCACGCCCGGTCAAGCATTTGGCACTCCCTCGAACATACGAGTCTTTCCGGCCGACATCTGCAAACATGTAGAACATGGTGAAGTTAAAAATAAGCACAGAAAACATTCATGAGACATGAAAGCACAAAATGCGCTTTTGAGTACAAAGATGCATATGCATACCTTTTTCAAGAAATGTAGCACCTCGTTGTACCACGTGGGCTTCTCCTCGACCATGTCTTTTGTCAGGACTTCGATGGAGATATTGAGGATCAAATCCTCCGTCTTGGAAACATCACCTTCTGTAATGACCATGGCTTGTGTCATACGAGTGATAACTTCCTCGGTGAGCTGTAGGAGAGTAGCCTTCTTCTGTACTACACTTTGCGCCTGTGAATCTTCATTTGCGGTGGAAGATGGTACCACCTCGCCTCCCGCTTCCTCCTTCTTTCCCTTTCCCTTGCCTTTACCCTTCTCTTCCTTTTCTTTTGGCACCTTTTTGTTAGCGAGCTCGGACGCCTTCATCTCCTTTGCTTCAAGGTGGACTTGGACCCGCGCCTCTTTCTTCCAGTCCAGAAAATCCCTCCTTGCAATGGCCTTCTTTCTTGCTTTGTCATCCAGGCCTGTAAACTCATTGATCTCTAAGTCCAAGACCCCTTTCCCGTCCAAAGATCTCCTGAATTCAACCTCGGAAGGAGGAGTGAACTCGAGGAGACAATCCAGGTACCATCCTCCACCGCTGAGATGAGATGTGGTGTAGGTGCGGAGCTGGTGTGTGGTGAACATACAAGAATTGGATGTGCGATCCAGATATGATGATAGGAAGGGGGGAAGGTCTGAGCGATCGATGGCTCCTTTTCCTTCGAGCTCAAATTTGAAATATCTACAGCACAAGCATGATTTTGCATTCAGGAGAATGTAAATGATGATCATGGAATCTCTACAACATACATCTGTGAGCAATTCCGGATGGTAAGACCAACGAACTTGTGAAAAATGAATGCATTTCCAGTATAAGGGCCTAATGGAGACGTTGTAGAAGAGAATTATCATACAATTGTATACCGAAAGGTTCTAAAATAAGGAGTTAGAGTTGAAGTGAACATTTGAAACCTCATTATAATGGACTTCAAATAGTATAGTGATTTTTACAATAACTTGCTGTCCACCAAGTTATTAGACATATTCCAGTATTGAGATAGTGGAACTCACCGGTACAAAACTCTACGCACAACAGCGGCTGACGCTTCGTGAGCCATGAACAAGTCCCCCTTTTTGAAGTAATTGTGCCCTTTGAAATATGTCTGAAACCCGTGCTCCCAAATTGTGCGCCTCCACCCTTCTATGTACTCTACCAAGTACTGTGGTTGTGTTGGAATGCTGTAGTTCACAGTGATGTTGTCCTGCTTCACCACCGAGTCGAAGTACTCCAGTGCTGCATCTTCGATCTGCAGAGTACAATGCATGCTAAAAATGTACAATTGAAGACGTTCATGGTACCATTATGAACTTGTGAGTTACAATTTGAAAACCAAGTATCGCTTGGTATAGTTACTTGACTACAGGAATCAATTCCCTTACCCCAACATACCAGACGCATTTGGCAAGGAAATGGGGCAGGAGATTTTCGGAGACGGGCTTTGGTGGGAACTTCCTTGCTTCACAAGATGGAGCAGAGGAGTTCCACCACTTCAAGATCTTGATCTTGTGTGCAGGCGCCATGTTGCACGTGGCCACCATTTGCAACTTCTTTAATGTCATTTCAGGCACTTCATTAGTGCTCCAGTGCCTCTCCACCTATGACAGCAACACATTCAATAACTCTTGGTGTTTGAAAACAGAAGAAGTAAATTCGTAGTTGTGCAAGGTTTCAGAATTAGACTGACCTCCTGTAAGAAGCCTGGCCCGTTAGATGGTTGAGCCACTGCCAACAACTTCCCCATTTTCACCATCAGAGTTTTGGTTTTCTCCTTTGCTTCCGCCCTCATGGCAAGAGCGACTTCTTCAGGGGTCCTCTCCTCTTCTGGTGTAGCATCGGTATACTTTCTCACTGCAGCATCCGCAGCTTAGGAAATCTCTTGCTGCACATTCAGACGATAACATTGAATTAGAAGTTAGGCATGTGAAGAGTTTTGGGAGCAGGCTGCAACAAACTGAAGGATTCCAAATTTGTATAACACATAGTGTCTTACCCTGAAAATGAACGATGTGAAGACCTCCACAGGTATGCTATACCATTTTCTTGAAACCTTGAATTGCAAACACCTTTTCTTCTCCCCGGGCTTGAGGAGATCAGCAAATCGGTTGATTGGGAGAAGACCATACTTCCGCACCTGGTACAGAGTGTGTACCAAGTTTGTCTTCACGTGTGAATCCTCCACTGACCTGGAAGTAGAACACTATTTTAGGAAATCCAATAAGCCTCCATGATTTCACAACTAGGGCACATAAAAACCAAAGACCGGAAAAGCAGCTCAAGAAGGAAGAACTCACTTGTTGATGTCATGCATCACTTGCATGACAAGCTCGGTCTTCCCTTTGGTTTCCAGTACAATGCAGTCTACGACACAGTGCCATTTTGGGAGCAATGTGTAGCACCTGTCAATGAGGTTCATCCATGCAATGCGGCGATGGTTGCCGTCGCAAATGAAGAACTTCAAGTTCTTGAGGAACTGAAGTTCAGGTTTGGAGTCGAGGTAGCGTGTGAACACTTCATTTTTCTCTCTCCAGATTGGATCCCATTTGTTCATCTCGTCCTCTGCGAACTCTTGGCTTTCTCCTTCCTCATTAGTGGTAGAGACATAGAACACTACCGCTCCATCACGGTATCCACCTGCGAATTCTTGCTCCAACTTCGTAATGTCACAAGCGAATGTGGGCCTCACCATGGGCATAACGACAAGTCTGCAAAGCGGGATGTGCAGCCGGAAGAGTTCTTCGGGCTTCATTCGCAGAGTGGAGAGGATATCTACTGAGTCGCCTTTTTGTATGCGCCGCAATTCATCCTCCATGAGTCCTTGATCTTTGTCTTCTAGGTCATCTATTTGCATGGGATCTTGTCCTCCTCCTTCTTCGTCCTCTTCTTCATCCTCTTCTTCTTCGTCCCCAATATGCGGCTGTGTCGTTTCATCTGTTCCCGGAGTCTCCAAGATGGTCTCTTCTTGAGTTACTCCAGTGGGTGAAACATCCATCTGCATGTACAATTCCAGTCAGAGAAGATTGTACTCGCAAATTAAAAAAGAGGCCAAGTCCGTGCGAAGAATTTATATTGAGACGCAGTTGAAAATGTTTTACTTCAATAAAAAAAATTACACTTATAGAATGGAAGAGTGGTAAATATATGAAAGAAAAACAGCCTGCACATGGCTTGCATGTCTAAAACCGCACAAGGTATGTAATTGGGGTCATGAAACCCTATTGGATGATGTCCACGTCATCATCCTCATCTGAGTCTGAGCTAAGGATGATGACTTCATATGTGTAAACTCTACCAATCCCAATACTCTCACTCACTTCCTCAAATGAGGGGCTAGAGCTAGCATTTGAGAGCTCAATGGCGGAGGAATACTCCGTCTCTGAGCTCTCATGGGAGAATCATGGCCCAGGCCCTTGGTTCCAACTAAGCCTATCCCTTGAAGTCATTTACAGCACGCTCTGCAGCGTCCATGATGTCTGCAAAACTCACCAAGTTCTCTTCATCATCACTAGAGTCACTTGAAAGCACTTGGCGTGCTTGAGGCCCCTTCTGTGGTTGAGAAGGCCCTCCTATCTGCAACGACGTCAAGGTCTGGTCAATTGGAGCCTGCTTCTCTTTAGATGTCACCCTTGGGCACTTGCCTTTGCGTTGGCCAGCCTGGAGGAATGAATACAATGAAATTAGAGTTGAGGTTGAAGACAATGTCTAAGAGACATTGAATGCAACTGTAAGCAAGGAAACTTCAATTTACAAATCTCAACATGTACTATAAATACCAAAGGTCTCCGTAACCGAACTTCCTGTACATGTAGGATTCATTCCCCTACATGAGTTCTATACCTACATTGAAGTGTAAAATCAAGACGCATATGTCTTGGCAAGGTAATTCTCTCTAACAATATGTTATAACTCTTTTAGAACAACAAAAGATGCATTTGCAAAGAACACAGTGCAATAGCAATTCAAAATCCAAGCCAAAGGCTATGAGTACATTAGTAAGATTTTCCAAAGACATAGAGAACTGAAGGACGAGTCCTAACGAATAATGTAAGCAAAAAAAATTGGGAACTTGAGAACGAGTTTCCTAAGACATTCAGAGCTTGGGGACGAGTTCCTAACGACATTGAGAGCACTAAGTCTAAATCCCAAATCCGAATTCCCTCTATTTCATTACTTAAATATAAACAAAAAAAGACAGATACTAATACATCAGCAGAGATTGATTGTGTGCCATCGAACAACTCCCCATGATGATCACATGTCTGAAGAAAGCAAATGCACACGTCAGGATTGAAGATGGACCCATACAGCAGTTTTGGAGCACAAATCGAGTAAAAACAACTTGGGCATGTGAAAAATTCCATCAGGCTGGAGTGTCACCATGAACACCGTCGGATCCGACGGTGTTCACGGTGACACCCCAACCTGATGGAATTTTTCACATGCCCAAATCTCTAATTCTTGCAGCCTCATTCTAATGAGATATGACCAGTCCAAGACGACATTAAATTCCTAGGAGATAAAGGCCAGCCCATAGCCACATTCCAATTAGATCCACGCCAGTCCACGCGGGAGATTTGGGCATGTAAAAAATTCCATCAGATTGGGGTGTCACCGTGAACACCGTCGGATTCGACGGTGTTTACGGTGACACCCCAACCTGATGGAATTTTTCACACCTAGTCCTCTCTCAAAATCAGATTTATCTCAAAATGAGATCCAGGCCAATCCACGCGGGAGATTTGAATATTAATCGATCAAGGCAAGTGCACGCGCCAGATTAAACATTTCTCATTCTAGCACTATAAGAAACCAAAATTTATTGATGTCAAAAGGAACGGATTTTAGGTGATATTGAAAAAAACAAACCCATGTTTTTATGTCAACAATGATGTCCAATATAACATCAATGGATATCGTTGTTGACATAAAAACATGGTTTTTTTTTTTTATGTCACCTTTGATGTCACCTAAAATCCGTTCCTTTTGATGTCAATCCATCATGTAAAACAAGGTTTTTTTATAGTGTAGTGTTTATACTAAATCTGGAACGCCTTACTGGGACTGAGGATACTACGTGCTGCGGTGACAAATTTCAATAGCAAAACAGAATTCGGAAGCTAAATTGACCCAGCCTTTCTCAATATCAGCTTTATCTCGGATTATCGCATCTCCCCCAGTGTGGAGCTCAAGGAAGATAAGACTTCCGCTCAAAACCGGGTCAGGGTGGTCGCTGGAGTCGTCGGCATGAAGAAAAAATGATCAGCCCGGGGGTGCTGCTTGAACACCGTCGAATCCGACGGTGTTCAAGCAGCACCCCCGGGTTGATCATTTTTTCTTTATGCCGACGTGACACCTCCCTCATAATCAACTTCCGAATTATTTTTAGCTGGATCTGCCGCTGTGTATCCCCCCGTGTGAGCTTCCGTAAGCCCAAAATATGGCAGTTACCGATCGATTCTAACCTATATTGCTCCAGTGAACCGCTAAAGGAGTGAACTGCTACAATCAATACTAATGTGGTGGTTGGCAACCAAACCACGTGATTGAGGATTTCAGTCTCAGACTTCTGATGTTGCCGCCCCTTCCTTAAGCCCAGATTGGAAACTCAGCAGTGGAAGCCAAAGCACTCGATCGAGCAATTTCAATCTAACTGAATCGGGCACTCAAGAAAACAAGCATCACCCGCGTGACGCGCGTGACGCGACTGTCGTGCGCCGCGCGTGGCACGAGTGGCGCTGCTGAAGCTTATACTCCTTAGCACATAGGACTCACATAAGAATACCAAAATCTAGACACTGACCTGAAGCGCTGGGTCCGGCTCGGCATCTACCATCCTAGAACGACTGCGAGTACTGCGGGCCATTGCAGCTTCGTCCTGCAAATCAAGGAGTGCCAAGCTGTTAGATTCTTCGGACACACTATTGCACTAATGGTGAACGACTTCCATGTTCCAAAGTATGATAGTTCAATAGTTCGGCCTGAATAATCGATTCACAAAATGAAAATCCCACAAGTTCTCATTCCAGCACACGCGGCCGTTTGATTGCATGTGATATCATTGAGCACCAGCTTCTCAATGTAAGGTCCTCCACCATTAAGCGCGTATCGTGAGCGATGAGAGAGTTTGAATGTTTCCCGCCTACGTCCACAGGAGGAATCTCTGGAAGCTCATTCGTTGGACGGCGCAGAGAGATATCTGCGAGTCTATCTCGAAATCGACTCACTTGGGCGGCATCCAGGACTCCTAAACTTGGAACAGAAGTACCTTTTTGGAGGCATTTTGGACGCTTGGAAATTCAGGAACCAACTTCTTGGAGCGAGCGGTGCGGGAGACACCGAATTGTGGCTCAGGGCGTTCAATCGATTCGAAGCTCTTATTCATCTTCCCCGATTTCCAGTTTCAGACTCACAGTTTCCATCTTTGGACTCCCAAGATTGGCTTCTGGATTGCTAGTTCAGAGGACGACTAACTTCTGAGCACTCTTTCATTTTGAAAACTCCGAAGCACCCTTGTTGGTGATTAAATTGCTTTGGCATTATAGAACTTTAAAAAAAATTCATTTTCTTTCTTAGTGACATTAGAATGTCTATAAGCCTTCAAGGCCTATGAATGTTTGCAAGCTTCATGTGAACACCGCAGACAAATTGTTCTTGTTAATACAAATGTCTAGCCTTGACCTTAAACACCCTTTCCAAATTACAGAAAAGTCCTTCTAAAATAAGGGATGTTCTACTTGTCTCTTTAGAGCAGCACCAGAGCCTTCAAGGCCTTCACTCCATATGAGAGTACTTATCACTCTCAATTGATCTTGTTTGTCAGTACTAAAAATTGTACAACAACAACAAGAATGCAAACTTTGCGTATTCAGAAATGCAACTAAACGCAAGTTCTCTCAATGCTTGTCCATGACTCACTAAAAGTCTAAAACTGAAGGTCTACAACTCAATGTCTGGAACTCAAAGTGTACAGATCTACTTTGACATAGTCTTAAAATGGCCTACTGAAAGCACGTCTGTGCCATGCAGAGATGTGCATTCAGGGTAAGTCTCCGGTATGATAATGGTCAGTCTCTAAGCAATGTAGTGCACAATCCACTACAATTAGATATCATAACCAAGCTAAGGTCCTCTGTCACTATAATCTAGGTTGACGCCATGACTGCAATAAATGAGAGGAGTTCAAATCTAAACTCACATTCACCGTGTCGTCTCCTCCAAATTTGCTAAGTCCTGCACTCTCTCTAATCCCGTCATGCACAGTGTGCAACGGTAGACCCACTTCATCTACTGGAGGCGCATCACCCTTTTGGAACTGGATGGCTCTTGGTACCTCTCTCTCTACACCCTGCCTCGTCCTTGAAACTGTTTTCTTCGCTCTCGTCATCTTGGATACCCTCAAAGCCTTTGCTGTCGAAAAGAAGAAAGCTCTATGTCTCTTCCTTTTTGTACGATGTGACGGAGCTAAGATGGCAGAGTTTGGATTGCCTACAAGCATGAGACAGCAAAAACTACATGATTACTAAGATGCAACGCTACTACCACAATTGGAGTTGCAAAATGAAAAGGCTTTGAGTAGGTCCAAGGTACAGCTTATAGTTGCTCTTGAACGAGGTTCGCATGCTCGAAATTACTGCATTCTCCTAACTGGCCAAGCTGTAATTAATCTCCTAAGATCAACTGACACGTGAATATTGGCGGCTCCATGAAAGCACCATAGATTTATTTTGCTTTGAAATCGGCATACTATGCTCTTGAAGTACTGGCAGCCCTAATGACTTTGAAGTCCGTCTCGTTTTGACAAAACTGTCATGCTGTCAGTTGAGTTTGCGACGCTCCAAATCCTCCAATGTCGGCACAATCACTATAACAAAACATGGTAAAAAAAAACCGCGCAGGAACTTCCAAAGTGGTTTTTTTTGACACGTTTTTGTGCGCAGTTTTCTTTGCGCGTTGCGCGTAGTGGACAGCCAACTTTGGCAGCAATTTCCCACTGCAATTTTTGGAATTTTGGGGCGTGTAATATACCATTGGAAAGGTCTTTTAAATAACTTTCCAATGGTATATTACACGCCCCAAAATTCCAAAATTTGCAGTGGGAAAATGCTGACAAACTTGGCTGTCTACTACGCGCAACGCGCAAAGAAATCTGCGCACAAAAACGTGTCAAAAAAAACCACTTTGGAAGTTCCTGCGCGGGTTTTTTTTACCATGTTTTGTTATAGTGAATATTTCCTCCGCCTCCAGCAATTTATTTTTGAAAATGACGGCGGAGTTGGGCACTCCTAACAATGACAGAGCTCCTGCAAGGCGTGCATGTATTGGCAATGAGTTTGGATACCTAATACATCATTGCAATCATATGAGGAAGAGACGTGTAAAGAAAAGGAGAACTAGTACATTCAATTCGTGGACATGTTCAAAGTTCCTAGTAGAAATTTCACATCCACCCTTAGCCTACATACGCACCCACTACGCATTCCAAACCGATATAAACCTACATGAAATAAATAAATTTCTATTTTGTCACTTCCAAGGAATTCCCAACAAGTGGATGAGGCTTTCATCATTACTCCATTTTATTAGATGGGCTCCTCGCCATTATTCTCAAATCTCTATCAAAATTTAGCCAAGATGATCTTGTACTAACTATTGGCGGAAATGAATTGCAAAAACTTGGTATCATTGCTTGACAGCTAAGGTTATTAAACTGCTCTTAATTTCAAAATTCTAACCTTTACTGGTGGCAATACGGAAAGTAACTTAATTGAGTGGCAATAGAAATTTGTACTAACCTGGACCTCGCTATCTGCGTGAAAAGTGATGATCACAATGATTGCAAGGAACTCCTCAACAAAGTATAAAATCCTCAATACCCTTCTTAAAAGCCAGTTCTCTCATTTCAAATTCCTGCAGTCATCCTACTTACACTATGGCTTGTATTAGAGTAGACGGTCATGAAATACCTTTGGTGTTTCCAGTGAATCACGAAGGACATGCTAGAGTACTCAGTCACCTTTTGCATGTCAGATTCAAGTTCCTAGAGTCTTCAATCTATGTTGAAGAAGAGAGAAAGTCGGAATCAGGGGAATTAGAGCATTCCATTCCAGTGGAGAAGAGTGTAGAAGAAGAAGGCCACTGTTGGTATCTGCGGACAGGAAACTATAGAGCTTTTGGGCTTCCTCTTAGTCTTCTTGGGGTGGCCACTGAGCTAGGTAGTCAGCAATCAGACAATTCTACAGTGGACATGCCTTATATGTCTCCAAGACTTCCAGCTAGTCTACCAAGTGACTGCTTTCCTATACTCCCGAACAATACGATTCTTACGAAGGTGAAGAGGGAGAAAATGGATACCATTGTAGAGTTGTCTAGTGAATCTGAGGGAGAGTCCCCGCAAGTTGCACTTCAAAACGCCACGTTTGCGGTCTACAGTATGTCAGATACAAAAGTCACATCAACCACCCCATCCAATAGTTTACAGTCCCCTGTGTTTCCATGCCCTCCACTGATAGCAAATCTTGGTACCCAAATGAGTATTATGGATTGCTTGAAGAGATTGTGCAGTATTCGTCGCTCTAGAAGTGAATTGTCCACAACAAACTTTGATGTTATAAAGCACCATCGGGTGCAGTATCTTCCCCCTTCCTACAATGGAGATGTGCTATTTGAGTTACCTCCGTGTCACTCGTCTTCTTCATCATCCGCAGCGAAGAACTTGGAGGAAATGGACAAGCGCTATGATGGACATCCATGGTGCAAACTTGTGACTACAAACATCCACAACGTCGACAACCTAAAGTTCCGTAAGTCTTTCTGTGCCGGTCACCTTGCTTGTAAGAACCATGAGTGCGAGTACTTGAAGAGGGCTGGAAAAAGGAATGAGACAGAGTGGAGTGGATCCATAGTCTTCCCATTTGCAGTAGGGGATGGTCCACCCAAAGATTGTACCCTAGTGTGTAAAGTCTGCAAAGTGACACCCACTTGCCTTCACACATGCGATGCTAGGATCTACTATTGTTATAGCGACAATCCAAATATGACAAGGGCGTCTATTCACTTTGGAGCCCATACTCATCCAGTAGGAAAGGGCATGTATAGAGATTCTAAAAATGAAATTAGTGAACTCCTAACGGAGTAGGTTGCGAAAACACCGACAGCCACTAACTCTACTATAGCATTGTCCGTTAGCAAAGATTTCCTATCGAACTACTTATTTCACCATGGAGAGGGAGAGAAGAGAATGTTGAAGGGAGAGGAAGTGGATGAGGTGATGGATCGATTCCAATATCTAAGTAGCCCTAGTATATGCAATGTCATTTCCTCCTTCCGCTCAAATAACCGAAGAGGGGTTATTGACAACATTATAACTATGAAGAGAGAGTCAAAGTTCGAATTCATACACGATAGCGTCTTCCCAGGACAGGGCAAAGAGAAAGTATACGTTTTTAAAATGCTAACTGAAGGACTAGGAAGCGGAGTGGATATGGTGAAGCGTATGCAACCAAGAAAGGATCTTGAAAACGCGTGGATGATGTTCGACCACGTGAAGCGCGTGAAAGATTGGACCACCATGGCCTGCCACGTGTACGACTCTCAGTACAAGAAGGTGATGACCATCGCAGTATGCGATATGCAGTCCGAAGATACCCAAGTCCAAGTACAATTTTGGAGGAATTTGAATGCTGTTATGGCACGACATGGCGTGCCTGACCCGAACTTCAAAGGATTCATGGCAGATAGTGCGATGACTAATTGGAATGCGGTCCGTATAGTATATGGGAGTGGTTCTGTAAACAAGGTCATGGAGAACCGGGAGAGAACGTGTTTGCTACATTGGAGCACTTCCCTTCATAAGTACACACAAAAACACATCAAACAGAACTTTCAGCACCAACATATTACGTTATGCAAGCAATACAAGGAATCGAAGACCATGGATGAAGCTGAGCTTCGATACCTGGCAATCCGGTCATGGTGGTTGTCATCTGGAGCCGCGAATGAAGAAGCACTTCATCATTTAGATCATTGGCTTGCATTCTGGCACTTTCGATACCTGCAGTGGGGAGGCTTCATGACAATGGTAAGTGACCGTGTCATCTCTCTATCTATATGCATGGGGAGGCTTCATGACATACACATATGCAAACACCTAAACGTCTACATGTATATGAACATACGTGTATATGGTTTTTTTTAGTAGTGTAGAATTTTTTTTATTCAAGTAGTTTTTTTTAATCCACGTATTCTTAGGGCACAATTCTGTTTTAGTGCACTACTGTTTTTGTAGTGAATTATTGGTTCCAGCCTAGATTTTTTTTATTTTTTATCTTATTTGAATAGTATTTTGTTAGTCTAGACTTCTTTTTAGGACAGTGTTTTTTTTTGGCTTGATTTCCTTTATTCCTTTTATTGGTAGTCTAGTTTTTTTGTTTTGGACGAATGTTCTTAGCCTAGTATTTTTTGGTAGTGTGCTAGTCATTTGTTCACTCCTAATTTTTTGTCAATGTAATATTCTTTTGAATATAGAGCTTTTTTCAGCAGAGTATTTCTTGGGTAGTTCACTGGTCTTCTAAACACTCCATTTTTTTAATCCATTTAATATTTTGTTGGAAGTCAATTTCTTTACCCTTCTCATATAAGTGCTTTCTTCCAAGGAAACTCTCTACTGACCTCACAGAATGTATCTTTCATTTCCAATTTCCAAAATTCATTGGAACTAGTGGAAGGTAGTCCTTCCATTTTTTTTCCCTGTGACGTTCAGGGACTACAAAAGGGAGTACCAATAGAGAACATTTGGACATCCGTCGGATCTGACGGAAGTTGGAGTGCTCACTTCAAATGCTACTATTTTGGATACCTTGCATGAGAATATGTAAATTTTGGTCAAAGGTACAAATCCATAATTGGAGACTGAAGTATTGTAATGGGTGCATTTGCAGGGCTTGAGTTTGGAGGAGATGGCAGACTTGCCTTCGTGTAATTTGTCTGAAACAGTGCACAATAAGTGGCTTCAAATGTCCGGAAATAGAGGGAACAATTTATTTGACGCCACTTGTGATGACAGTATTCGTGCTTGGATGCAAATGACAAAGTATCGCGCCTACCTCAGAGGTCATGCAAGTGGGTCCGGCCCATCTAAGGGGGAACTGAAGCTGAGAGCTGCAAGACGTAGTGGTTGCCCAAAGAAAATTGTCGAGGCCTTGAACACATTACCTGAAGCACATGGTGTGGGAAGTCGTGTACCACATTTGGAAGGAGAGGAAGTATTTGGAAGCACAAAGAGGAAGTTGGATGTACCTATTGGTGATGCTGGAGACTCCCATAGACCAAATAAGATCAATTTCTCTCAACCACGTGTCCAGACTAGGTCAACGAAGGCTTCAGAAGAATTGATGGATGGCAAGGGCAATACAATCGAGGGTCGCCCCTTGCAGTATGTGACCGTTGCATTTGAAAGTGACTGTGACACATCGAAGTGGCACATTGCAAGGATTAGCCACAAGTCAAATGCCAGATGTCAAGCTCAACAATGGACGTCAAACATCAAGTGTAACGCAAAAATTGCGAAGGGGAAGAAGGGAACCCCAACTCCCACTTATCGCGGGCGGAAAGAAGAATATGGGAGTAGGCGCGAGGTGGTCTCAGACTTCTGGTTTTGTTGGGACGACATTGAAAGGTGCGTGAAAGGCTCAAAGCGGAAATGGGTCATTGATTGGCCTGAGGTGCCGGAGGTTTGGCCTGTATTGATTGGGACAAATCTCAATCGAGACGAAACTTTATTGCTACAGCATGCGGGCTTCCACCTCCAAGAACGACCCACCTTGTCGCCTCGTCGATTATTTACCATGTCCAAGATTTTTGAAAGTATTTTGTATGACCAACCATCGCCCAAGAATCCGGATGCTTATCCAACAATCAGGAACAACCGAACCATCAAAAGAATTGCAAATGCTCCAAGTACGGAACAAGTGGGAGAGTGCTGGGAATATTAAAGGACAAATTCTAGGAGTGACCCTACTCCCTTTTCCAAGCCTTGGCGCAATAGTGGAATTGGAGACGGGATCTAACCCTACCAAAAACGTATATCGAATTACGGTGGGTATGTTCCCCTTGTGCACTTGCCCGGATTTTGTGAATATGGTCGTCTCGGCAATTGGAGGAAGGCAACAGTATGTGAATTGTAAACATCTATATTATTTGTATAGGTATTTTTGCAAGATGGATATCCATGATGACAAGTTCATTCATGCACCTAGTTATAGCTTCAATGAGTTGAAGCTACTTCTATTTCGAGCGGGACTCATCACTATCCCTAAGTAGGCACAATTGCAATTTTTGATAAATTCATGCATATTGTATTCGTTAGTGTATTTGGCAATAGAAATGATTTCAAGCATGTACAAATAAAAAAGTTCCTTCATTTGCAAAGTGTGGGAGTATGTTTTAGAAGTGTCATTACTAAATTGTGTGAAATGAAATACCAATGCATGGCTAGAACCCTAATCCTATACTCTCGTGCTACCCTACACATACGAAGACTAAACTCATATAGATTTTTTGCTTTGCCACCTCTTCCCTACAATCTTAGTTCCTGTCAGGTTGGAAGGAAAAAAATTAGAAATTTAAAATACATGAAGTAAATCACTTTACGGTCAAAATTAGAAATCTCCCACATTGGTTTGTAGTAGTCAACAAACCTTGACCTTTAGCTTAGCTAACTCTTCTATACCATTCCTCTTATACTAGCACTTGTTAGAAATAGCAATCATTATGGGATAGTTAGAAGCCCTAGTTCTCCGTACTCAATTTATCCCCTTCAAACAACACTGTAGTGTTCTCCGAAACTCATGATGGTCTATTTTATAAAAAGTGTTATACCCCTACTTTTGTGTAGTAGGATGAATAAGAGTTTCAAATATATACATAATTTTACAAGTTCGAGAAGTCAGCAAATAAGAAACCCAAGCCTGAAATTATAAATTAAATGTAGACCACGGTTATAGGAGCCACAGTCATAGGTCACAAAACTTACTATAAATAGTAAGTTTTTGGATGAAAAAAAATGGATGAAAAAAATTTCCAAAAATATACTTTTGGTGCTCACCGCTCACAAACTTCACGCTCGCGGCTTGCAAGCTCCCCGCTCCAAGCTCGCCTGCTAGCATCGTTGATTTTTAAGCATAAAGTGCCCTTGGTTAGTGCCATTCAAAACCAATAGTTTGAGGTTACTGATTAGTGACAATTTAATAGGCACCTATTTTGCAAAAAGATTAACCCTTAAAAGGATTTTGCATATCTAGGCTTGGTCAAACTTCAATAGATTTGTACATTAAAATCTAAATTAATTTTTTATTTATTTTTTAACTTATTATCAAATTTTTATAATTAAAAACATCAATTTCAATTTTACATAGTTCTTTAAAAGAATTGTTATAAAAATCATCGTAATTACAAAAAATATTTAAAAATTTTGAATTTCTTTTTAAGTGAAAATAATAGTGACAAACATCATGGTGTAATTGATGTACTCCTTTAGATTACACCAAGAGAAATTCGATAGAAAAAGTTCAAAAGTGGTGTATTTTGAACTTTCAAGAAGCTATCTTGAAAGTGTTGCAAAAATTATAATTTTGTCAATTCTGGAAAATTTTCAAATGGAATAAAAAAGAAATTTATTTTTGCAAATGTAATTAGAGTTGTGAGAATTCGAGATTTAACCCTTAACCTAGCATCGACAAGCCGGTCACCGTGGAAATCATCTATTGTGAATTGTTGGCATAAAAAAATGAAATTGGGAGACAAGCTAACGTAGAAGACTTTCTCTTTTCCCACAAAATTTGGAGAATGAATAGTTGCACTTCTCTCTTGCACCAAAAGATTCCTTGTCATTCATAGGCCGGAAAACGTCTTGGATGTTGTTTAACCCTTACACAACACCAAGGACATTTTCAGATGATGAATGACAAAGAATCTCTTGGTGCAAGAGAGAAGTGTAACTATTCATCCTCCAAATTTGGTAGGAAAAGGGAATGTCTTTTATAATAGCTTGTCTCCTAGTAAGTGCTTTTTCATTTTTTTAAGCCAACAATTCGCACAGTATCCAAACAGATGATTTTTATTGTGACCGACTCGTCGTCTAAGGATTAATTACAGTTGTTATTATTTTGTAGATATGGTTTTCATATTAGATTGAACACTTAAAAAACGGGCCTAATTGTGACCAATTTCCTTTAGAGATGTAATTGCATGTCTTTTCTACATCATAAGAAATTCATAGCCAGGGCTTTAATTTGTGAAAATTTGAAATTGCTGTGAATTTTAGAATGGAAAGTGAAAAATATTCACACCAACTACAAAAGTTGTTTAAAAAATACAGAGCTTTTCCTATAGGTGTAGATTATAGAGTAAACGATTGTAGTACAATTTTGTTTCTATCATGTCATTCTAAATTGAGGAAATGAGCACTCCAAGGTAATAGGCCCTAAGTTCAAATTGCAATGAAATACTCAAATGTAGGAATTTTCCAAAAATTTTAAAAAACAATGGAAACTAGATTTCAGAAGATTTGTTTCCTTGGTTGGTCCCAAATTCAAAAAAGATCTTTTTCATGGCTTACTTTCATCTTTAGATAAAGGAGCCCAAATTGCCAAAATATATTGTCTACTCAAAGATCCATGGATTTGCTATGTTCTTATGTGGACTATTGTAAGACACACTTAACTTTTTGCCTTAGAAGCACTCTTTTTGGCCATAAGACTACCACTATTATGAGTACCATGTAGGAACAATGTAATTTTAAGTTATAAAAATTAATTTTAAAATCATTAAAAATCACTAAAAATTTAGTATACCAATTTTTAAATTTAAATTCTATATAAAATCAATGAAAATCATCAATAGTCAATGAAAAATAAATGAAAAAATCAAGGGAGTGTTATGCACTACTATTAATTGTTGCAGACCACTATTGAGCCCAAAGGACCAAAAATTAACAAAAAAATGGTTATATGAAGAATTTATTTTTTTAATGATTTTAGAATATAAAAAATAAGAATTTAAAAATGTCCAATTTTTATACTTTGATGTGCTAGAATTGCACCTAATATGTCTAAAAGGAAATATTTTTCTCATTTCAATCTTAGTGCAATGGACATATACTTTGAACCCATAAGCACGCTACATATGTCATAATTTGCATTAAAACTCATCATCACTACATAAAATCATAGTACACCAACTATTTCTCCAAATTTTGGCTCCAAATTTGTTGGGATATTTGCAAACATTTTTTAGTCAAAATTAGTATTATCTCCCCCCCCCCCCCCCATCTAGCATAATAGACATCCAATTGAGGACTCTTTCAAAATAGTAAAAGTAATACTCAAAAAATGCAATAAATAAATCAATGTCTACAACTAGCACATGTACCTTCACCAATATCATTTTGACCTTGGGAATTGAAATTTTCTATTTGGTTTTCTATAATGATTAGAGTGTCATCAAAAAATTGCATGATAGGAATGAACAATTGTATTACTATTTTGGATTGGTGCAAACTTTCCTTGATTTACTACCATTGGAAGAACATTAAAATCAAATACAAGAAAGAAAAGAAAAGTCTAGTTTGAGGTTTGGACAATCTAAATAGAGTCCATTAAAAGCAAGCTCAAAGAAATTTTTTAATGTTCCACAACAAATAATACTTAAGAAAGAAAAATTATGCAAATGGCACAACAAAGTTTCAAAATCCAAATTTGGATATCCTTATCTTTATTATATGAGGTTTTTGATGTTCATCCAATGATAGCAATTTCAAGCTATATTTCCACTCCATTCCAAAGATAGTAATATATATTTTTTTGTGGTTCATTTTGTGATGCCCTTCACAATTTAGTATTTCTCATAAGTTTTTTCAACCTTTTCTGCATGTAAAGTTTCAAGAATTAAAAATAAAGTATTCATTATCAATTGTTTTTTCATGTATTTGCAATTTACTTCTTCAGCATGAAATTTATTTCCTCAAGTTGCAAGACCTACAAATTTTGTCGATGAAAAGTTTGAGGTATAAAACTTCACATCCAAGATGGGTAGAAAAATACTTGTTTTTTGAAATCAACTCCTTAGATCTTACAATTGGTGATTTTTTTCACTTTGAATTTTTTGGAGGGTGTATTTCAACAATTCAACAAAGAGATTCTAATATTGGATTTCCTAACAAGTATAAAGTAAAAAAATAAAGCATTGGTTTGAAAAAGGTGTTTGAAAACAAGTTTTTGCTTGAAACAACCCAAGAACTTAGTAGAAGAGTTACATTGCTTGTGTGTGCTCCATTCATTGGTTGTTGCCGATGTCCCTCAACACTATCTAGTTCCCATTCCAATCTTTAGAAGGGATCATAGGAAGAGTGGAATTAACTTTAAAAACCTTCCTATGTGCCTAGATGCCCAAGGTCATTTTCAAGATCAAGCATAGAATTTCACGTGCATTATATTTGAGGTTTTGATATTGTTAAGTTCAACAATAAATAGTGAGTCCTTTCAATCTATTTTTTAATTTGCATTTTTGGTTTTCTCAAAATCATATGAATTGCCATTCTTGCAAACATTGAAGGCAACAATCTAACAGTGAAATATGTATTACATTTGAAATATTTTTATCAAAATTTTTTTCATGTCAACTAAAAAATTACATCAATAATTCTAGGAAGTTTGTTGCTTTTATCTCTATTTTTCAAAAACAAAAAATATAATATTTGAAGTTATTTGCAAATACTACAATTAATATAATGATACTATATAACAACTTTGTCATATAAATTCTATTTTAGGTGAAATCAAGAAATACTTGTCACTATTTTGTTTAACTTGTTGCATAGTCAATTTAAATACAAACATAACTTTGTAGACATGGAATCAATGTATTTGAAATCAATATTGGAAGCATATGATAGAATCTCAAATGTAGTCCATATTTTTCAACATAAGAATATACTATTTCAACTATAATTATCTTATTTTGTAAAAATGAGTTGTTTTTATGGTTTTGGGTATTGTGGAATATTCAAAATAATGAATCTTACTTGTAAGTTTAGAGGGAAGGTTCCTCCACTAGGATAACATTCATTTACTAAGGGATTTTAAGAAAATAATAATTTCTTTGTCCTCCACATAGGTGCAAAGAAGGCTCTCTTGAGTGCATATGTCTACACATTCCAAAATGTGTTTCCACAATTTCATTAGTTGCATGTCATCCACTCCATAAAGTTTTAAAAAACAGTCTATTTTGTTTTTGAATGTTTGCACTATTTTCTAACAACTTAAACATCAAAGCATCTTTTGGGTGAAATTTTCTACTAACTTGTTTTGTACATACTTTTTTGGATATTATTTTCTTATGCCTACAATTTTGAGCATTTTATATTTATAGGATTTTTTTTTAACTATCTATATTTTATTTTATTTTTAAACATGTATTTTAAAAATCTCATAGTACTCGCAATATTACCTTCCCAAATGGCGAAATGCAACAAAATGAGCAAGTGTTTTATTCTTTCACCCTATTGTGCCCTCAACTTAAAAAAACTAAATACAAATTACAAATTAAATATGTAATATGGAAATTATTATGACAAAAGTGATTATTATCCACCATTGTAAAGATGAAATACATAAATTATTTGAAATGAAAACCCATCAACAAGCATATTTTTTCAAGTCCAACAAACAACTTTGCAATATTTTCAAGTCCAAAATTGCTTCAAAATATTGATATCCAAAGCAAGGCTAAAATCTTATTCCATGTTTATTCTTTCACAAATGCAATGATTGTAGGATCTTTTATTCAACTTATTCAAGGACATCTTTACAAAATTATGGAATGTAAATGCCCACTAATTGCAAGTTAGATGTACCCCGGGGATTTCACTAGGATTACTTTAGAAATAACGTGAAATCTACTATATGGTAAGTTTAAAATATTGGAGCTAATAATTTAAAATATTTTCAGGTTACTTTATATCTATAGCATCACCTTTTTGAAGCTTATTGTATTACAACTACTATACAATAACATTGATTGTAATCACTACAAGAGAAACTGGTCCTAATTGACATAAATCAGCTAGTCCTAATCTACAGAAAATTGACAGGTTTTTGTCACTGTGGACAAAAATTGTCCAAATTGACAGAAAATTGTCCAAATTGACAAAAACCTGTCAATTTTCTGTAGATTAGGACTAGCTGATTTATGTCAATTAGGACCAGTTTCTATCAATTTGGACAAGTTTCTTGTAGTGAATGATTTATAGTACATAATTTGTAAACTTACACAAGGAGTAGTTTAAAAGAAAGGGGAGGAACTTGCATAAGGTGCTCCTATATTTTATTGGCAAATAGACAAAATAACGAACAACATCTCCTTTTGAATTGTATATGTGATTGTTAGGGATTTTTTAGGTAGGAGCTATTATTGTACTATATTCTAAACCCTAAACTTTGAAACTTATCTATGTTGTGGTACATTTTATAAGATTTTGGGATTCTAAACCACTACATTTGTAATTGCATAAGTGAGAGTTAGAAAATATAATACTACTTGTGGGGTTTTTAGTTTCCATAATTTTTGCTTCTATTGTACATATGTGATTCATTTATATAATTTATTTATATGAATTATTTAATATATGATGTTTGTATATGTGCTATTTGTGTAGGTTGTATTCCACACTAGTTAGAGTGTACATGTTGTATTGATCAACCCTATAGCTGTGTATAAATTTATGAATTACAACAAGGACATGTTTAATTGCTTCAAATTCAATTTTAACTACCATAGGGGTGTAGGATAATGGATGAAAAGTAGAAGTAGAAAAGCAAAAGAGGCATATCTATTGTAAAATAATATTATATAGCACCCATAATAAAAAGTTTTGACATTTACACCTATATCTATATATGGATTACAAAGTATAGTAAAGTAAACGGGAGCATAAAAAGATTTTTTGGGCCAAAAGAAGACCACAAATTCCCATGAGTTCCTAGACTCAAGCACTCAACAATCTGTCGTGGTTGTGATCGTGGCACATAAGTTGATATTTATTTTATTAATTGATTAATAGTTTTTAAAATATAAAATTTGGAATTAATTTTAATTTTTTAATTATTTAAATATTTTGACGCAATCATAGCTTGGGAACAAGCCTAAAATGGCCCTCCCAAGCCCTCAAATAGGTTCTCATGATGTGCCTAAACTTCAAAAAGTAGTTTTTCCAACCTTTTTCATACTTAGGTGAAATTTTGTCTTTCAACAGTTCTGGAAGGAAAAGGCATCTCCCAAAACTTGTGGATTTTAGTCAATATGTTGAAAAGGGTGGTTGCAAGAAAGACCAAATGATGTAGGGAGCATTTTGCTAAAATTGCAATTTATGCGCTTATTACTATGAATACTTTGAAATGAAACAATCTCAGCTATTGATTTGAAAAATTGATGGCTTCTAACCAGTGACTACTTGCATGAGTTGAAAAAGTACTATCTAAAATAAAAAAAAAGACGGTTTGTCACAAAAAATAGATACAACTAGGTGTACATTAATAATAACAAAAAAAATCATGAACAAAAGGAAACCTAAAAATTGGTCATTTGTACAGCCTTGATAGTAATCACATTTCACTAAAAAATGAAAGTCGAAACCATCTTTAATATTTGTAAGTGTGCATGCAAGGGAGTCCAATTTGTGGAAGTAGACCATAGAAAATTCATTTCTAGATCATTAATTTTTGTTATTCCCTGGTACTAAAAAATCCTAAACTGCAAAGTGTGACAAATTAGCGAAAATGAAATTTAATTATAAAATGATTTCTGAATTTTTTTGAGATATAAGGGATCTAAATTCTATCAAGTTATTCATCTGCAATAAAAATTTCAAGTTAGTCATGTTCATGCTTAAAAAGTTATAGTAGATGACACGAGAGTCATTCTCATTGTGAGTTGAAAACACATGGAAAAAAATGAACCATTTTTCTTTTCATATTCAACTTCTAAAATAATTATAATGTGGTAAATGGCTAATAAATTTTACAAAAAAATTGATAATTACCAATATCGATAGTAAGAATATTTTGGTAAACAAAAATTATCCTTTTATTTTATTTTTGTTTGGGAATTTTCAAAATTGAGTTGACAAACACTCTATACAGAATTTCTACCTTCTCTTTGCAAACAAAATAGAACTCATCATAACTTTCATCTCATTTCAAAATCAACTCATTGAACTTTAAATATTTGAAATAATAATAATTTTAGAATATATTTTTAATTGCCCGCTTTGACATTGAAATTAAAAAAAACTCTTAATTTCTACAATATTTATTGGAATGACATGAAACAAAGCTTCATTTGTAGATTAAGATGATTAGCATCCACCTAAAAATTTCATACCAAGGTTCTACATTATGAAGTCAATTGAGCTTGTCCCAATTGGAAAAAACTTCAAAGTGTTTAATAGGTGCATATTGAGGTGCCTTGAGAAAGAGTCAAAAGCATTTACTAAAAGTACAACCCTGAAGTACCATTTGAAAAGTAGGAGCCTTTTAATGCCAATTAGAGCTTCTTTTTTCTGGCTTTCTAGTGTCAAATTGCATTAGAAAAAAATAATTTGGCTAAAAATGGCGAAGTTTTTTGAAGCCTTTTGCTTGAAAATTTCAAATTAAAAAAAAATCTTGGATGACATTTTCACAAATGTTGTGGATGGAAATAGATTTAGAGATAGTGAATAGTGATATGTATGAATGTGATATTTTCTCTCCAATATGTGGATGAATGCTAAAATTATGAGCACCACCTTAATATTTTCTATTACCGCATTGGCACTTCATAAAAATAAAAAATAAAAAACCTAATGCGAATGGTTTAATCCCTAAAGAACCAAACAACGTTTTTTGGGAAACATAGCAATTTTGGGCAACTCACTACAAATGGAATTTTTACTATTTTTTGCTGCAATTTTCACACAACATTTTCTTGAGGAGTAGCTTTAAGGCCCAACAATTTTCATAACTTTTGACTACATGGTTAAAAAGTTATTGTATGATATGTAGTTTTCAACATTCGGTGGGTAGTTTGGGCTACAAAGAAAACTTCTATAATAATTGCATTTAAAAAAAAAATTGAAATTGATTCTATACATTTATTTATACATGAAAATCTTTTTTGAATCATTTCAATTTGATTAATGAGCTCAAAGTTATGAGGAGGTTTAGTTGTGGGTAGTTTGCGGATTGTTATGGAATCTATACTCTAAAATAAACTTTGAAGTCTTTTATTTAACTCAATTTTCAATATTTTTGGAAAAGAATAAAATAATTGTGTGTAGATTGTTTATTAAAACATTACAACCATTTGAATTGGCATTTTTTAACTTCATAAATAAGTTGTTAACACAATAGTGTTTTAAATCATTCTCTACTCTCTACTTTCTATTTTTTTCCTATATGTTGTACAATTCCAAGTGGTCTAAAAATTTTCAAGCATGTACCCAAGTTGACTTGAAGAATGAACACAAAGAGTAACCACCATCTTAAACATTTTTTCATAATAACTTGACCTTGTGCAGTGTAACTGCCTACCTGATTTTTCACAAGGACAAAAAAGGATTTTTGTTACTTCAAATGCTAATATCTTGCAATCTACATGGGGAAAATTTCTGAAACTTTTTCCACATCTTCTCAAACCAAAGTAATATAAGATCCTACGACTAGATGTATCAAAAAATAATTTTTCTTCAAAAACTTGGTACTTGTACTGGACATGGCAATTTTGGAGCATTTTTGGTGAAAACATAGTCAAAATCCTTTAGGAGTTAAGGTCATAATCATGACACTTCAATAGACACCTATTTCACAAAAGGAGCAAAGGGATTAGGTAGTTCTACCCTAAAAAGTTGGACTCTCACAAACTTGAAATCCTTGAGTAATAAGCGTCTCTGCCCCCGTGGGTCAAAGCCAATAAAGAAGTCATCAAACTTTGAACAGAACAACCAAGAAATTTCAAACATGGGATGTCAACAACAACGAGACATTCAACGAGGATTTCAAGCTGCAGTTGACAAACGTTCTCGTATTCTAATAAGGAATGGGCGGCGAACGCTGACCTCCTTTCTCCATTCTCCCCTGGTGCCCTGGTGGGCCATTCCTTGCCGTTCTCCACAGAATTCGTCAACCAGGCTCCCACGCACTTCCGCCACAGTGAAAACGCAGACTCTCACTCCGCGTTGCTCTCCACACGCACGCACTATAAAACAGCCTGAAACCCCGCATCAAAACTTCACAACAGCAAACATCAATCCCCAGCAATCCAGAAACTGGCTCGATCACACTCGAATAATTCTCTAGTACAACCCAGTGACAGACAGTTGTGCCCTGGATTCGATTCCAAGTTACAGGGATCTCATTCGACTTCCAGACGGGAGACTTGCAACGCGAGCTGCACGCACTTCCCACTTCGGTCCGTAGGAGCGAACCCGTCGCTATGGCTTCCCAGACTGCGGTGAGCGCTGCGCTCCCCAGGGGACAACCTCGTGCGGACGGGCCGGCGTGCGTGTTGGGCATCGGCACTGCCGTGCCGCCCACGGAGTTTCTGCAATCGGAGTACCCGGATTTCTTCTTCAACATCACCAACTGCAGCGAGAAGGAGGCGCTCAAGGCCAAGTTCAAGCGCATCTGTAAGTCACCAACCAGAGCCGCAGCTAAATAATTCACTTCACTTGTCTGAATAGCACTCATTCCGGCCCACCTGACTGAATTGCTTGCCGGTGAATTTCCATGAAGTAGCTCCATATTGTGGGTGATCGACTTTGAATTCTGATGCAAAGCTGCATTTCGTTTACAACTGTCTGCCCAATTTGATAGAATTCAATGGGATGGTTTCGAAGAACTAGATGCATCTTGGGTGGTGCCCTAAATGAATTGCAATTGACGTGATGTATGTGTGATCCCATTCCACAGGCGACAAGTCGGGAATCCGCAAGCGACACCTGTTCTTGACGGAGGAGGTGCTGAAAGCCAACCCCGGAATATGCACGTACATGGAGCCCTCGCTGAACGCGCGCCACGACATCGTGGTGGTGCAGGTGCCCAAGCTCGCGGCCGAGGCTGCGGTCAAGGCCATCAAGGAGTGGGGTGGCCGCAAGTCCGACATCACGCACATCGTGTTTGCCACCACCAGCGGCGTGAACATGCCCGGCGCAGACCACGCGCTGGCCAAGCTGCTGGGCCTGAAGCCCACCGTGAAGCGCGTCATGATGTACCAAACCGGGTGCTTCGGCGGCGCCTCGGTGTTGCGCGTGGCCAAGGACTTGGCGGAGAACAACAAGAACGCGCGCGTGTTGGCCGTGTGCAGCGAGGTGACGGCCGTGACGTACCGAGCTCCGAGCGAGAATCACTTGGACGGGCTGGTGGGGTCGGCGCTGTTCGGGGATGGCGCGGGGGTGTACGTGGTCGGGTCGGACCCCAAGCCGCAAGTGGAGAAGGCCTTGTTCGAGGTCCACTGGGCCGGGGAGACGATCTTGCCTGAAAGTGATGGCGCCATTGACGGCCATCTCACGGAAGCGGGTCTGATTTTCCACTTGATGAAGGACGTTCCCGGGCTGATCTCGAAGAACATCGAGAAGTTTCTGACGGAGGCGCGCAAGTGCGTGGGGTCCCCTGCGTGGAACGAGATGTTCTGGGCCGTGCACCCCGGAGGCCCGGCTATTCTGGACCAGGTGGAGGCGAAGCTGCAGCTGTCGAAGGACAAGATGCAGGGCAGCCGCGACGTGTTGCTGGAGTACGGCAACATGTCGAGCTCTTCGGTGTTGTTCGTGTTGGACCAGATTCGTGCGAGATCGTTGAAGATGGGTTCTTCGACGCTCGGGGAGGGCAGCGACTTCGGCTTCTTCATCGGCTTCGGTCCGGGACTGACGCTGGAGGTGCTTGTGCTCCGTGCCGCAGCCAATCAATAGGCGGGGTCCTGATGGGTTCCTTCGATTTTCGGTCAATTGTTCGTGTAAATTCATTGTTGGCGCTGATCGAATTAGTGTACGAGAAGTGTAGAAAGGTCCAAATTGGTCCAACACTCTTCATAGTTCTTTAGGTTCATTCATGAGTTGCATTGGTTGCAACTCCATTCATTGATGTTCAGCTGTGCAAATGTTGTGATTTCCAATTGAAATCCGCAGCCAGCAGGAGCAATTGATACAAACCAATAATTGGATTCATGAGTTTCTCCAATGCCAGTTACCATTTGCACCGCTGCCTCACATTCATTGCATTATTCAAAGGCTGTTGATTGCTTTGCGTTTGAAACAAGCCATGGAGTCTTATAAGCATGCCATGGTTTGGGCAGGAACTTGGGTGAAGCATAGCTCGTAATGCAGCAGTCCTCAAGCGTAACAGTTGGGCATCAAATGTAGCAACATAGCGTAGCGACTTGTAGTCAAAGAGGAGTCTGAACGATGACTCTGCTTGCACATGGTTGTCTTTTGAGTGCACCAGAATATTAAACAGCACATTCTCTCATTTTGTGCAACTGCGTATGAAACCTGGATGTTCCATGCCTCTTTATGTCAAGCTTGCGGGGGACGTCAGTTCGACATTGCACCATGAATGGGTAGTTTAGGATGCACTCGTTGGCTCAATTCCATGCATTAATGAAAATTGCGTGGTGTACTCTCAAAGCTAGGAGGGAAAAGAATCGGTTTAGGCCAGCCAGAGGGAGACCGGGTGCAAATCCTAGCTCAGCGGTGCAGAATGTTACTTTAGCATGAAATGGAATTGGCATATCCATTTGCATATTGACACAACAAGCGAATTCACATGGCAAAATGGCACATGGAATACCGCCAATTGACAATACACACTTCTGAAAGTGAAAAAGATAATTTCACTGTTATAATGCTAGGGATGACTTTTGAAATAACGCTATCATTATCTGATCTCACTAAGTCCAAGTATTTTGGCATCTCAACATGCATGCCATGAAGGTGCATCAATTGAAGTTTGAAACGGTGAAATTGTTTGCTTTTTATGATGTATATCTGACAGTGTTTTGTTTAAATTCTGAAGATTTCAGTTCCATAAGTTGGCAGCGAATTATGAGCCAGCTTGCATCTCACCACTCGTTAATGGAGTTCTTCTCTTCTCAGTACACACTCTCTAGAATCTTCCGCTGAGGCCTAGATACCCAACTCCAAAAGAAAGTAGCTTACGTTTGCGCTCCCTTGGATGGGGTTTGATCTCTCAAATTATGCAACATGTTCGCAAATATTGTCCCCTCTCTTCAATATCACAATAAATGACGTCGTTCTCTTGTAATTGATTTCGCTTTGCCTTGATTTATACGACTCAACTCTAATCGGAACTTGGGGTTAAAAACAGCGTAGCCTACGCTTCCTGCTTTTGTGATTTCAAGATTGGCAGGTCTTAAAGCGAAAAGAATCATCAAACATTGAGCTAGACTCTGCCACTTCAACTTCCAAAACCTGCTTTGGCAAGTGCTATGCGATTTTACCTTGAGAGAAGAAAGAGTGGTCTCCGCCATTGCTGTACAACGCAGGATGCGTGAAAATTGAGTCGAAAAAAACTCTCCAAAACCTGCCGAAGGTCTCGAATTTAGGGTTGCGAGTGTGTTGGAATGAGCTCAATGGGTAGGGCATTCGTGGTTCCATGACTGTAGTCTGGTGCTTGCAGAGAGGTTATTGCCCAACAAGTTCGTCTTGAAGTTGTGGCGGAGCAAGGTGTAGCTGTCCATCCTCGAACTTGCTTCCTGAAGGCATCAAGCCTGTTCAAAGAAGAGATTCTCCTCTTTGCAGGTCTCCAGCGTTTGTAATGCCCCCGAACCTCAAACCCGACTTCAAAGGAATGGCCGGAGTTTTGAGAAAAAGAGGTGTAAAGGGTGTCAACTGTCTTCGAGCTTTTTTGCAGTGCTGCCAGAGGACTGTAGGTCTGATTCAGAATTCTGTATCTGGACCAACTTTATATTGACAGTTGCTTGACGACCACTCCCTGCTCATTTTTTTTAATAGCATATTTGTCAAGATTGTGCTCTCAATAGTATTTAGTTCATGTGAGAGTCTGTCTATGGAATAGCACGAGATGTCACTAGTTTAGAAGAAATGATTGCTTGCTTCTGAGAGGGTATACATTGGAGCTGGCAGAAGCCAAGGAATGCCAAAAATAGAGATGGTGGTCGATATCTCCATAGCCAAAGGTACGGTTGCCATAGGCCTGCTATCATTTTAAGGGCACGCAAATTGATGTATTGGCATACGGAGTTTCAATGTGAAATGCAAGCGGAGGAATGACCCTAAATACGTAATAATTTGTCTTGTAAACTAACAGAAGAATAGATGGATGACTGACTTGGGAACGTTTCTGTCTAATTAGTGTCACGCAGATATGGTTGAGCACTCCACTCGTATTTTGATCATGCAATTATTTGGATTGCAGAGGTTTAGAAGAAAAAACGAGCAATCGAGGTTATAGAAAGGTGGATGTCGATGCCGAATTTGGTGATCGAGGCTGGAAGACCAGTTCCATCCATCGTTTTGCAGGTGCCACGGCTTTGCCAGATAATGACAGAAGTGGCGCAGCCATTTAGGCAAGAAATGGGGAACTGCACTCTCTGGACCGTCTCCAGGGTCAATTTCAAGCAGAATGAAACCAATTCAGGACGTACCTCCGGTAAGCCATTAACCCCGGTACGCGGAAGTCGAAATATACATTGACGCCCCCAAACTTTCTTAACTAGCATGTTGACAGCGCTAAGTGTACATACCAATTATACATTTTGATTTGCCTACGACGTAATGGCCCTACGTGAGATTATCAGTCCAGGAAATGGACAAGAGAGAGATGACCATCAGACAAGATTGACATGAAGGGGAATGAGGCTTCGGTATCTAGCATATGCTATTGGAGAATTATTCGTATTGAAATTGTCCCTGCAGGCTCCTGTTTCTACTTTATGAATGTGGCCTCTTCTACTCCTGACTTTCCAAAATTGAGGTCTTACCTACATCAAATGCATTAGAATCAGTGCCATCACTTTAGCGACGGGCTGTTCAAAACATCCAGCCGTTAACATTTGGATTAAAGTCTTACGTGTATAATGGACTCGGTGCTTATGACGCTGTTGTCTTACTCGGGGATTCTAATAGCGGAGAGAGAACTGGACTTACTCGACTTGTGGGACCAGGTCTACACCTGGACACCCTCAATTCAATAACTGAAGGCCCAAGAGGCTCCTGGTTTCCTATGAGTGCAGTATAGTAGTGAGAATCTTTCATTGAAATTCGAAGTAGTTTACAATGCAGATGATGATTTCCTTCGCGGCATTACTGTATCATCTCGGTGTAACCCACTCCTGGAAACACTCGTGCGTAGAAATTAGATGTACTCACACTAAATCTTTCTTGTGCACGGGAAGCACGGAACTGCCTGGTTTCCATCTTGCACGCCATCGGAACTTGGTTTGACGAGGCGGTTGCGTGGGGTCCCCTGCGTGGAACGAGATGTTCTGGGCCGTGCACCCAGGAGGCCCGGCTATTCTGGACCAGGTGGAGGCGAAGCTGCAGCTGTCGAAGGACAAGATGCAGGGCAGCCGCGACGTGTTGCTGGAGTACGGCAACATGTCGAGCTCTTCGGTGTTGTTCGTGTTGGACCAGATTCGTGCGAGATCGTTGAAGATGGGTTCTTCGACGCTCGGGGAGGGCAGCGACTTCGGCTTCTTCATCGGCTTCGGTCCGGGACTGACGCTGGAGGTGCTTGTGCTCCGTGCCGCAGCCAATCAATAGGCGGGGTCCCGACGGGTTCCTTAGATATTCGGTGAATTGTTCATGCGTGTGACTTTATTTTTGGAGCTGATCACATTAGCGTACGACAACTGTACAGAGGTGTAGATGAGATCAATACTCTTCATACTAGTTCTTTAGGTTCATTCATGAGTTGCATTGGTTGCAACTCCATTCATTCATGTTGAGCTGTGCAAATGTTGTGATTTTTAATTGAAATCCGCAGCCAGCAGGAGCAATTGATACAAACCAATAATTGGATTCATGAGTTTCTCCAATGCTAGTTAGCATTTGCACCCCCGCGTCACATGCATTGCATTATTTAAAGGCTGTTGATTGCTTTGCGCTTGAAACAAGTCATGGAGTCTTATAAGCATGCCATGGTTTGGGCAGGAACTTACGGTGAAGCAGATCTCGTAATACGGCAGTCCTCAAGCGTATAGTTGGGCGTCAAATGTAGCAACATAGTGTAGCGACTTGTTGTCAAAGAGGAGTCTGAACGATGACTCTGCTTGCACATGAGTGTCTTTTGAGTGCTCCAGAATATTAAACAACACATTCTCTCATTTTGTGCAACTGCGTATGAAACCTGGATGTTCCATGCCTCTTTATGTCAAGCTTGCGGGGGACGTCAGTTCGACATTTCACCATGAATGGGTAGGGTAGGATGCACTCGTTGGCTCAATTCCATGCATTAATGAAAATTGCGTGGTGAACTCTCAAAGCTAGGAGGAAAGGAATCGGTTTAGCAGCCAGAGGGTGACCGGGTGCAAATCCTAGCTCAGCGGTGCAGAATGTTACTTTAGCATTAAATAGAATTGGCATATCCATTTGCATATTGGCACAACAGGCGAATTCACATGTCCAAATGGCTCATGGAATACCGACAATTGAAGATACACTTCTGAAAGTGAAAAGACAGGGTTATAATGCTAGGGATGACTCTTGAAATATCGCTATCAAGATCTCATTTTGAACACTTAAGTAATGGATATTTTGACATCTCAACATGCATGCCATGAAGGTGCATCAATTGAAGTTTGAAACAGAGAAATTCTTTGCTTCTTCTGATGCATATATGACAGTATTTTGTTTAAATTCTGAAGATTTCAGTTCCATAACTTTGCAGCGGATTATGAGGTAGCTTGCAAATTTCTTCTCCCAACTCAGCGCACACTCTCTAGATTCTTCCGTTGAGGCCTAGATGCACAACTCCAAAAGAAAGTAGCTTACGTTTGGGATTGCCTGGATGGTGTTGATCTCACAAGCTATGCAACATGTTTGAGAGTATTGTCCTTGCTCTTCAATATAAATGAATATAAGTGACCTCATTCTCTTGGAACTGATTTCCTTGATTTATACGACTCGACTCTGATTGAAACTTGAGGTTAAAAACTGCCTAGTCTACGCTTCCTGCTTTAGTAATTTCAAGTTTGGCAGGTCATAAAGCGAAAAGAATCATCAAACATTGAGACTCTGCCACTCAACTTCCGAAACCTGCTCTGGCATTATCCATTTTTACCTTGAGATAAGAAAGAGTGGTCTCCACCATTGCTGTACAGGATGAGTGAACATTAATTCGGAAATAACTCTCAAAACTTGCCAACGGTCTCGAATTAGGGGCTGACAGTGTGTTGGAATGAGGGCATTCATGGTTCCATAAGTGTAGTCTGGCGCTTGTAGAGAGGTTATTGCCCAACAAGCTCGTCAAGTTGTCGCGAACCAAGGTGTAGCTGTCCATAATCGAACTTGCTTCAGGCAAGGGTCCGGAGAGCTAAACCTTGCCTCCTCTTTGCAGATTCCCAACGTTAGTCATTCCCCCGAACCCAAATTCAAAACAATAAAGTTAAGAGAAAAAGAAGAATCAAAGGTGTCAACTGTATTCAGTAGGAAAATTCCGATGACAAGCATGCAGAGATACTCGAAGAACCTCCTCAATTGAAAATGTAGACGCCCATTGCGACGTCCAAAGAATGGTATAAAATGCTCAAGCACGGCCCAATGTGGAACCCAGTGCTCATCAAATGTACACGAGTCACAACTTGTGACTCGGAAAATTGCCTGACTAGTCCGATTACAACTGGGAAAAACTCTCCTTCTCTGAATGTACAGTGGCTAAATGACTAAAGAATCCTTGTCAGAGGAAATTACAACGGGAATGGGCCAGGAGCACCAGTCCAGCCTTGCACGCACCGCAAAAGAGGCCGAATCAGCTTCCCCTCAGACATCGCCTCGAACACCTTCTGAATTTCAGTCCCGGGAGAAACAGTTCGCAACCCAGACAGCAATTGCGTCCCCAGCTCCGACCTCACGAATTGGTACAGAGGGTACGTCCGGCAGGACTCAATCCTGTTCGGCACCGCAGACAAGCCCTTGCTGTCATAAGCTTCCCGCACCAACGGCACCACCACGCGCAGACGCTCTTGCACTTGGGACTCGAACACCGGGATCTGCTCAAACACGGAGCGCGAGCCGTCCTTCAGCGCGTGGCTCACCAGCACGCCTCGCAGCTTCTCCATCAACGGGTACGTGTCGGAGGACGCGTCGTCGATGTACGAAAACACCGGCTGCCGCTCCACCACCAGCAGCAGGTCCTTCTCGCAGAAGCGCGACGGCAGCAGGGCGCCGTCCGGGCCCATGAACAGCGTCTTCTTCGCCGCCTGCAACACCACCTGCTTCACGGCGGACTGCATGGTCTCCTCCACATGGCGGAGGTCGATGGCTTGGCACAGCCCCACCAGGAAGGTCGAGCTCATGAGCTTGAGAATCTCCACGGCCTCCTCCGTCTTGCGCGCGGACACCAAGCCCAGCGAGTTCACGTCCTGGTTGTGTTGCTCCGCGCTCTGGACGTGGGTGGTGACGGGGTTGGCCAGGTAGTTGAGCTCGGAGAGGTACGACGCCATGGCGATCTCGGCCCCCTTCATGCCGTAGTCCAGGCTGGGGTTGGGTCCCCCGCTCAAGTTGGAAGGCAGGCCGTTGTTGTAGTAGTCGTTCACGAGCTCCGAGAACTGCGCAAACATGAGCTTGCCGATGGCCGCCACCGCCAGGCGCATGTTGTCCATGGAGACGCCGATGGGTGTGCCCTGGAAGTTGCCCCCGTGCAGGGCGATCCCGCGCGCGGCGTCGATGATGGGGTTGTCATTGACGGAGTTGATCTCGCGCTCGATGGCGTGGGTGGCGGTGCGGATCACCTCGATTTGGGGACCCAGCCATTGGGGAGAAGTGCGCAGCGCATACCGATCCTGCTTGGGCTTCTTCAACGGATCGGTCTCGTTGAGTTTGGCCGCGGCTTTCATGAAGTCGCTCCCGTCCAAGAGCCACTCCATGACCGCTGCAGCTTCCATCTGGCCCGGGTGGTGCTTCAGCTTGTGAGTCAAGGGGTCGGCGAATTCCGGCTTCCCTTGCATCACTTCACAAAACAAGGCGGATAACACTTCCGCAAGCAGTGCCAGCACGTTGGCATCGAAGCACACCGTGGAGGCCAATGCCGACCCCACGGCGGTCCCATTCACCAAGGCCAGACCCTCCTTGGGTTGCAGCTCGAACGGCTTCTCCACGCCCGCCATGCGCAGCCCCTCCAATGCCGAAACCTCCCGACCATCTGCAGTGCAAGCTCGCGAGTTGGGTCGGCCGGTGAGGAGCCCCGCAATGTAGGACAAGGGCACCAAATCCCCGGAAGCGGTGACCGTCCCACGCAAAGGCAGCTTGGGCGTGACTTGCGCGTTCAACAGCTTCTCCATGGCCTCGAGAATCTCCCAACGGATCCCGGAGTAGCCCTGCATCAAGGTGTTGGTGCGCACCAGCATGGCGGCGCGGGTGGTCTCCGCCGGGAGGGAGTGTCCCTTCATCACCACTCCCGCGTTCAAGAAGCGAATGAGCTCGCGCTGCAGCTCCACGCCTTGCTGCGTGCGGCGGTGGGAGGTGGCGCCGAATCCCGTGGTCACTCCGTAGATGTCCCCGCCGTTCATGATCTTGGTGAGCACCCAGTTGGAGGACTCGTCCACTCTGGCCTTGGCGTTGGCCGCGTCCAGCACCACCGCCACGTCGGGCCGGCGTGCGATGGCCGTGACCTGTCCGACCGTGAGATTGACGCCCTCGATGGCGACTTCGTTGGAGTCGAAGTACGTGGCCACCATCTGCTTGATCTCGTCCAGATGATTCCCTTGCAGCTTGGCGGCCGTCTTGGCCCAGTTGAGCGGATCTGCTCGGGAGACTTGTTGGGAACCCGTGTTGCAGGAGCTGGGGGATGTGGTCGGTTTGTTCAAGGCGGACTCGGATCCTGCATTCATGCAGTTTAGGGACGACGCCATGATGTCGGAGTTCACAGCTGCCATGATATATATCCTCGAGTTCCCAGGCGGTTCGAGGAATCAATCGAGGGTCAGGTTGCCTCCTGAATTCAGCGCTTCACTGAATTGGAAGCAAAGTTCTTTTTCCAACCGCTCACGGTGAGCGAGCGTGCTTGCAGTTTTCAACAAAGTGACTAAGAATTTCGACTTGGACGAATGGAATTGATATACTATCTCGAGAACAGCTGATTGTGTTTGTAACTGTATTCTTGGCAATGTCTGGCAAAAGCGGTTTCAGATTTCTGTTCTGCAGTGTCACGTCGAAGTTGATGAAACCTGATGCAGTGCTAAGAAGTGAGATGAGGGATTGGGATCCCGAAGTTCTGTATTTGTAAGCGGACGAGATTGGCATCCAGTGGTGAGTCACGCGTTGCATTGGGTGGACAATTGGGCGTGTGGGTAACTGAAGAGGGACTGTCCTGTGTGTTTTTCTGACCACGCGGGGCAGTTTCAGTTATTTGGGGGGAGACTGAGAAAAAAGCTCATGGAAAGGAGGGAATCTCAGAGTGGTTCGGGGGTTGTCGTCCAAAATTCAATCACGTAAAGTCCTCGCGGTGTCCGGGCCTTCAGTCCAATGTGTTGAAATGTGGTTGACCTGGGCTGCTTGCTGTGTGGACCCTTGTGTGCAATGGTAAACATTTTGCAGATGTAGTCAGAGTTCTGAGAATTACTCCAACTGCAGGTATGGTGGATATCAGATCAGATTGAACGACGCAAGGCCGGGACTGTGACTACTTTCCTGGATTCATTTCTCGGAGATGTAATTACAAGTGTTCTCTAAGTCGTAAGAAATTGAGTGTTTTTTTATGCTATTGTGAAATCCGTCTGTGAATTAAGTGCATATTATAGAGTAAAACACCATGGTGTAATGTTGTTTCTATTGTGCCATTCTAAAATGAAGAAATCAATAGCACTGCGTGGTAATGGGCACAAAGTTCAAATTGCAATAAAATTCTCAATTTTAGGAATTTTTTAAAATTTTAAAATTGAGATAGAAACTAGATTTTAATGAGCTTTTCTTCCTTAATTAGTCTCAATTTCTAAAAATATCATTTCATGGCTTAAATTCATCTTTAAATAAAGGAGCACAAATTGCCAAAGTATACTACACATTTTGCAACTAGATATTTAAATGAAACACCTTATATTTATTTTACAGAGATGAAATCATATGTTGACTACAAGTCATATAACTTGGAAAAAGTTGTAGTTATTGTGAGTTTTTGACAAAGAAAATATAGAATCTATTCAAAAAATCTAAAATTTTCACTAGAAATGTATATTGTAGTGCATATCATTGTGGTATAAACCAAAGTTACTATATCACTCTTAAACTAGAAAATTAACAAACCATAGTTATTAGGCCAAAGTTCATACTTCTATAAATTATTAAAATTTTCAAATTTTTTCAAATTTTCAATTAGAGTAGCCTTTAACTATTGTTTGTAGTAGTCTTATTGCAAATTTTTGAGTAAAAATTGAAAAATATTTTTATTAAAACAAAAATGTGTTAAAAAAATATATTTACAAAATTATAAAATTCTCCATAGGATCATATTATAGAAATGAAATACTATAGTGCAATTTTGTTTCTATCATGTCATTCTAAAATTTTGAAATCAATGCTCTATAGTAACATAGAGAGAGAAAGAATTTTTTTTGTAAATTTAGGAATTTTCTAAAATTTCTGAATTGCAATAGAAACTAGATTCTTTATTTTCTCAATTCGTCCTCAATTCAAAAAAGATCATTTATATGGCTTAAAGTTGTACAAAGTACCAAAATATACTACATGAAGATCCATGGATTTGCTATTTCCTTAATTAGGAAAGTAAAAAATATCACAAAGAGAGGACATTCAACATTTTTCATTGAAATTGGTTTCAAACAACTCCCCAAATTAAGTTGAATGAAAGAATGTTTTTTCCATCCTTGAGGCTTGTCTAAAATCATCCAAAACATCCTTTCGTGTGTTTCATAGTTAATCAAAATTTAGAAATAAGTTTTCTTGATGATTTGACCAAAAACATTTGACTATTTGTTTCCCAAGACAAATTAATACATATACTTAGTTTACCTTTGAAAATGTCCATGACCAATACCATTTTAATCTTTGGGATTGAAAATTTCTAATCACTTTTTAAAAATGATTTAGAGTGTCATAAAAACACCTCAAGATAGGAATCAATAATTGTAATATTCTTTTTGTGTGGTGCCAAATTCAAAAATTTCTTCAAATTACTATCACTGGAAGAGGAATAAAAATCAAAGGAGAAAAAAACACAATTTGAACTTTGGACAACCAAAATAGATTCCATTAAAAGCAAATTAAATGGAAAAAAATTATAAATAAACGTGCCACAACAAATAAAGCTTGAGAAAGAAAAATCATATCAATTGGTATGATTAATTTTCAAAATCCAAATCAATATTTTCTTATCTTTATTATATGTAGTTTTCAATGCCCTTCTCATGATTGCAATTTGAAGTCCCAATTCTGCTCAATTCCAAGATAGTGTCACATTGGAGGGGGGGGGCAGATCATTGTGTTGGATTGGTGATGCCCTTTACAATTTAATATTTCTCACCAATTATTTCAGTCTTCTATAGTTCTACTCAAGACAATTAAATTGTTCTTCATGTATTTGCAGCATATTTCTTCAACGTACACGAGATTCATTTCTTCAACTTGAAAGATCAATTTGTGTCCAAAAAAATTTTGAAGTATGAAACTTCACATCCAAGATATGTAGATAAATCCTTGTTTTTGAAGTCAATCACTTAAATCTTGCCAAATTCATAAGTTTTTTTACTTCAAATTTTTGAAGGATACACTCCAACCATTAGACTACAAGATTTTAATATTGGATATTCCAACGAGTAAAAAGTAGAAGAATAGAGCACTGGTTTAGAAAAAAATACTTTGAAAACAAGTTTTTGGATGCACCTTTTGGTCTATAAATCAAATGATTCTAGTAATGGTCTCATCTTTTTAGAACTAAAGAATAAGTCATAACTTCACTTAGTTAACATCATTGTTTATTACATTTTAATATGCATTTGATATTATTTTTCACTTACCCTATCATAATAGGCTGGGCCTTACTAGTTTCCAATTCCTTACTAGAATATTAGAATCATGTCAAATCTTAACCCCTAAAGGACCAAATGGTGTTTTTTTGGCAACATAGTGATTTTTGGTAGCTCACTACGAATGGAATTTTTATTTTTTTTCATTGAAATTTTCACACAACATGTACCCAAGGAGTAACTGTAAGGCCCAACAATTTTCATAACTTTTGACTACATGGTTAAAAAGTTATTGTATGATAAGTGATTTTCAACATTTGGCGGGGAGTCTAGACAACAAAAAAACTTCTTTAATAATTGCTTTTTTAAGAAATAAAAATTTGAAATTGATTCTCTAGATTTATTTATACATCAAAATCTTTGAATCATTTCATTTTGATTAATAAGATGAAAGTTATGAGGAGTTTTAGTTATGGGTAGTTTACGGGTTGTTATAGAATCTATACTCTAAAATAAACTTTGAAGTCCTTCATTTAACTCAATTTTCAATATTTTTGGAAAAAACATAAAAACATTAGGCATATAGGGTTTATTACAACATTAAAACCATTGAGATTGATGTAGATTGGAATTTACAATAAATGAACTATTGATAAAATCCTATAATTAAATTCATTCATAGGGAGGCGTGGATGCACTTGGATAATTCCCAATGATAGTGAATTGAATTAATTCCCAAATTTGTGCACAGTAGAAGATAGGAGGGAATTCCCAAACTTAACACTTAACAATAAATAAAATTCTCTCTTTATCATAATTTAAACCAAGGTTGGTAACTTATCCAATCAATTGTATCTTTATAAATTTAGCTCCATTCCATAGCTCTATATCAGCCTCACCAACCACGTTGGTACAACTTCCATAGACCTTCTTATCAGCTTACACAACAAATCCAATTGATTTTCCAAGCACCATAATCTTTTGTTTTCCAAGACAATCATTTGCAACTTTCATTGATTCTAGATTTGATATCAATCATTGGCTTTTCTTCAATTGATCTTTTATTTTTATTTCCTTTTCTAGTAGATTCCTTCCAAGTTTCACACTCTATTCTTAACCCCTAAAGGACCATTGTCCCTTCGGGGGACAAATTGGATTTCGGGCAGGTACCTACGGGCTGAAATTTTGTCATGATATTTTGAAATTTTTTTTGAAAATAGAAAAACTGATGATCTTTGTGAGTATATAATTTTTTTCACATTTGGTGCCCGGAAACAAAAGTTATGACCAAATAAGCTCAAAATAAGGGATGGGGGGCAGTCTAGGCAGCAAAAAAAATTTGCAAAATTTTGAATTTTTTTTTGGATTTTTTTTCTTGTAGATTATATTTTGGTCTACATGGGAAGCTTTTATTCATTCCATTTAGACTTATTAAGAGAAAGTTATGGACAATCTTGTTTTTCAGGCAGTTAGAGCATCTTCCTGAAAAAATAACTTATAGAATTCATTTGTGAATGCAATTTTTACAATTTTTTTGAAAAAGTTTTTTTACATGATTTTTTTTGCTTGCTAGAACAATCTCACCATTGGGATTAGTGCATTTTAATTCCATCTTAAAGATATTAATAATTTAGATTTTCCTTCTTTCTCATACCTACTTTTACTTAACAATTTTTTTAAGCATGAAAATTAAGTTCTTTTTTGAGTTTTTTTCCCCCCTAGATTCTAAACTTGATTTCACACAATAAAGATTTAAAGCTCAAAACTCTGTAGTGCAAAAAATTTAAGTTAAAAAAAGTTCAAAGTCAAATAATCCAGTCCCGCAAGGTGCTGAAAAAATTGTTTTCTTCACTTTAAATGCAAATATCTTTTATTCTATGTGGTCAAAATGTCTGAAATTTTTTCCACACATTTTCATACTATTAAGGTATAAGATCCTGCAGTTGGATGTGCATAAAAAATAATTTTCAAAATTTTTTACTCTTTGGTACAGAAATGGCAGTTTTGAGTGTTTTTTTGGTAGAAATAAGGCCTTGATCCTTTAGGGGTTAAATAACTCAATCAATGACAAAATTTACATTTCCTAATTTTTAATTTAGCATCTTCTCTATTCATTGTTATGTCACTCACGATTCCAGTTCTATTGATTTCAACTACAAAATCACTCTTTATAAATATCCAATTTCACTGGCTCCATACATCAATTCCCAATTCAAACTGTGAAATACAATCTTGACACAGCCCATACAATCATTCAGTCCATCTACTATACATAACACAATTAAACCAATTGCAATTAAATAACAAAACTTCAATCACATCACTGGTAATTCTCCCACCAAACTACATCCATAAATTCACACTCCGCACAGACCATCACATCACATCACACATTGCTTCACAACAGATTCCAACATCGCGAAATTCAGCACATTCACAAACCAAATTCAATTGAACACCACGCACTTCAAGATTCCAATTTCCATTCCAATTCAACATTATATTTCATTTCCAGTTTACAATTGTTCATCACATCCTTCACAGTTTATCTCCACCCACATCAAACGACTGAGCATATACACAATCAAACACTAGCACAATTGAAAACTAAAAACTCCTCACTACATTGCGGGTCTCTCATCATGCAGGAGCCTTGGACACCATTTCAGACTAAACTTCCCAATTCATTGACAATTGATTTCACCTGCTTCACAAGAAGAGTTCTAACCACCACTATAGATTTTAATCCATTCATCTATTTCCGTTCATCAATTAACTCAATTCTATAATAATGTCCTTTCTAACTGGTAAAAACCAAGTATTAACAACTTCAAAACAATAGCACTGTGGAAAATTAGAAATTTAACAAAAAAAATTCTATTATCCTCACATTTTCTATAGATACAATGACTACAATTGGCATTTTTCAATTCCATACATAAATTGTTAACAATTTTGTATTTTGAATCTTTTTCTACTTCTTTCTAATTTCTATTTTTTTCCTAAATGTTGTACAATTTCAAATGATTTGAAAATTTTCAAGGATGTAGCCAACTTGCCTTGAAGAATGAATCCAAAGAGTAACCATCATTTTGGACATTTTTTCATAATGATTTGACCTTGTAAAGTGAAGCTACCCAATTTTTTGCAAGGACAAAGAAAAGGATTTTCGTTACTTCAAACACTAATATCTTGCAATCTACAAAGTGAAAATTTCTGAAATTTTTTCCACATCTTCTCAAACCAAAGTAATATAAGGTCCTACGACTAGATGTGTCAGAAAATGATTTTTCTTCAAAAACTTGGTACTTGTACTAGAGATGGTAATTTTGGAGCATTTTTGGTGAAAACATAGTCAAAATCCTTTAGGGGTTAAACCACTAGACGGGGCACACATAGAAAATGTCATTCTTCCACTAAGTTCTTGGGTAATATTGTTTCAAGCCTTCATTTTGACATGAATCTTGAATGTCATCTATTGGTCATTGTTTGGCTTCAACAATAGTTAGGGGTAATGTTTAATCACTAAAATTTTGTAGTGTTTGGAGGTTCAAAATTGCTTTAAAATTGTACTCATACCCAAAACAATGCCAAAATTTATTCTTTCACAAATGCAATCATAGGACCTATTAGTTAACTTGTTCAAGGACATCTTTCACAAAATTTTGGAGTGAAAAATCCACACTAATTGTAAGTTAGAAGTGTCTAGACTTGAGAAAGTAGTTTCTCTAGCCCTTCTTATAGGCAAAGTTTTGTCTTTCAACATTTTTAGGAAAAAAAAGTATGTCCCAGAACTTGTGCATTTTAGTCAATATGTTGAAAAATGAATTGGGAATATATGGAACAAAAAAACCAAAAAAATTTCATATTCAGCTTTACAAAAAATTATGTTAGTAGTGGAAGGTAGTACTAGATGAAAGAAAATTTTATTAAATGGGTAATCTTTTTTACAAGAAATTTATAATTACCTATATCAATAGTAAGAATGTTTTGGTAAACAATAAATATCCTTTTATTTTATTCTTATTTGAAAGTTTTCAAAAATTGAGTTCAAAAACAACTTTAGTAGGAATTTCTACCTTCTCTTTGTCAAAAAAATGAAACCCATCATAACTCTCATCTCATTTTATAATTGAATGGTTCAAATGTTTTTGAGTTGGTATTAATCTATAAAATAAAATAAAACAATCTACTTTTAGAATATATATTTCATTACTATAATGACATTGAAATTTTTAAAAAATCATAACTTTTGCAATATTTATTGGAATGACATGAAACAAAAATTCATTAGTAGATTAGATGATTAGCATCTACCATAAAAATTTCATGCAAAGGTTTCACATTAAAGTCAAGACAACCTACCCAAGTTAGAATATACTTCAATGTATTCAACAGGTGCATGTTGAAGAGCCTTGAGAAAGACCTAAAAGCATTCACTAAAATCTTGTTACTTTACAACTTTGAAGTACCATTTGTAAAGTAAGAGCCATTCAAAGTCAATGATTTGAGGTCATATTGATCACACTTCAATAGACACCTATTTCATACAAAAAAACGATGTAGAAATTGAACTACCTTGGAACGTCCGAGTCTTTATAAACTTGAAATCGTTGGGTAATGGTCTCTGCCCCTTGGGGAGAGAGCCAATAAAGAAGTCATCACATTTGGAAGCGAACAACAGAGAATTTCAAACATGGGATGTCAACAACAACGAGACATTCAACGAGGATTTCAAGCTGCAGTTGACAAACGTTCTCGTATTCTAATAAGGAATGGGCGGCGAACGCTGACCTCCTTTCTCCAATCTCCCCTGGTGCCCTGGTGGGCCATTCCTTGCCGTTCTCCACAGAATTCGTTAACCAGGCTCCCACGCACTTCCGCCACAGTGAAAACGCAGACTCTCGCTCCGCGTTGCTCTCCACACGCACGCACTATAAAAGAGCCTGAAACCCCACATCAAAGCCTCACAACAGCAAACATCAATCCCCAGCACTCCAGCAACTGGCTCGTCTCTCGAATAATTCTCTAGTACAACCTAGTGACAAACAGAGGCCTCGGATTCGATTCCAAGTTACGCGAGGATTATACAAAGCTCTCATTCGACTTCCAGACGGGAGACTTGCAACGCGAGTACCACGCGAGCACTTCCCACTACAGTCCGTAGGAGCGAACCTGTCGCTATGGCTTCCCAGACTGCGGTGAGCGCTGCGCTCCCCAGGGGACAACCTCGTGCGGACGGGCCGGCGTGCGTGTTGGGCATCGGCACTGCGCATCTGTAAGTCACCTTCTAAAGCCGCATCTACATAATCCACTTCACTTGTCTGAATAGTACTCATTCCGGCCCACCTCGCATAATCGCTTGACGATAAATCCCCATCAAGTAGCTCAATATTGTGGGTGATAGATTGGAGGACATTTGAATCCTGATGCAAGTTGCGTTTCGCAGTCTACCCAATTCGATAGATTTCAATGCGATGGTTTCGAAGAACTATGTGCATCTTGGGTGGTGCCCTCAATGAATTGCAATTGACGTGATGTATGTGTGATCCCATTCCACAGGCGACAAGTCGGGAATCCGCAAGCGACACCTGTTCTTGACGGAGGAGGTGCTGAAGGCCAACCCCGGAATATGCACGTACATGGAGCCCTCGCTGAACGCGCGCCACGACATCGTGGTGGTGCAGGTGCCCAAGCTCGCGGCCGAGGCTGCGCTCAAGGCCATCAAGGAGTGGGGTGGCCGCAAGTCCGACATCACGCACATCGTGTTTGCCACCACCAGCGGCGTGAACATGCCCGGCGCAGACCACGCGCTGGCCAAGCTGCTGGGCCTGAAGCCCACCGTGAAGCGCGTCATGATGTACCAAACCGGGTGCTTCGGCGGCGCCTCGGTGTTGCGCGTGGCCAAGGATTTGGCCGAGAACAACAAGAACGCGCGCGTGTTGGCCGTGTGCAGCGAGGTGACGGCCGTGACGTACCGAGCTCCGAGCGAGAATCACTTGGACGGGCTGGTGGGGTCGGCGCTGTTCGGGGATGGCGCGGGGGTGTACGTGGTCGGGTCGGACCCCAAGCCGCAAGTGGAGAAGGCCTTGTTCGAGGTCCACTGGGCCGGGGAGACGATCTTGCCTGAAAGTGATGGCGCCATTGACGGCCATCTCACGGAAGCGGGTCTGATTTTCCACTTGATGAAGGACGTTCCCGGGCTGATCTCGAAGAACATCGAGAAGTTTCTGACGGAGGCGCGCAAGTGCGTGGGGTCCCCTGCGTGGAACGAGATGTTCTGGGCCGTGCACCCCGGAGGCCCGGCTATTCTGGACCAGGTGGAGGCGAAGCTGCAGCTGTCGAAGGACAAGATGCAGGGCAGCCGCGACGTGTTGCTGGAGTACGGCAACATGTCGAGCTCTTCGGTGTTGTTCGTGTTGGACCAGATTCGTGCGAGATCGTTGAAGATGGGTTCTTCGACGCTCGGGGAGGGCAGCGACTTCGGCTTCTTCATCGGCTTCGGTCCGGGACTGACGCTGGAGGTGCTTGTGCTCCGTGCCGCAGCCAATCAATAGGCTGGGTCCCGACGGGTTCCTTAGATTTTCGTGGAATTGTTCATGTAAATTCATTTTTGGCCCTGATCATATTAGTGTATGACAAGTGTAGAAAGGCCCAAATTGGGCTAATACTCTTCATAGTTCTTTAGGTTCATTCATGAGTTGCATTGGTTGCAACTCCATTCATTCATGTTGAGCTGTGCAAATGTTGTGATTTCCAATTGGAATCCACAGCCAGCAGGAGCAATTGATACAAACCAATAATTGGATTAGATCATGAGTTTCTCCAATGCCAGTTACCATTTGCACCCCTCTGCACACCAATTGCATTGTTTTCAGTCTGCTGTTTGTGTTAGCTGGAGTTGAATCTTGCCATGGAGTCTTGTAATCGAGTCAGTTGTATTGGGCGAGCACAAAAGCGGATTGAATGCGGAGCAACGTTATTTTGCAGTTTGTTGCAATCAATTCTGATCGGTCCCAACTTTCGTTTCTACAGATCTTCAGAATTTATTTTAGGTTTTCTAGAGCTTGTGTGTGAGTGAATTGTTTGATTCAAACACTGGAGTTGCTGGATGGAGTTCCCAGAAACGATTGCACACGCAGAGGTATTTTAGTGTCTGTCCCTGTGGGAAGTATATATCACCGCTTGAAATTGGTCGCTCTCAAGTCAGAATTAAGTAAGATATTGCTACTGCTGGCTCTTGTTTATATCCCACAATTGAATGCACGAGGGATTGATCTATGAACTTCACACCACCTGAAATCATCTCATGTAATGTATGCACCCTGCTTGGGTCTCCGTTCATGACGTAGTTTGATTGTTTGACAAGTGTGCTCTATTGAATAATGGTGTGACAATTGTGCAGGAAACTCTCACCTGCAATGTCTTTATTAAGAGATCATTATTAAGAAGCAAATCATTCAATGAGTTTTCGGAATGCTAGCTCCTTTGAATTTTCTCCCAGCTCAACACTTGCATGACTGTGCATGTAGTTGTTTTAGCAACAGTTGTGTCGATGAATGAAGTATCATAATTCCAACCGTTAATTGTTTGGTGCAGTACGTCACAAGAGCTGAATCCCGAGCATTTTGATTCACCGGCATTGTCATGAAGACAGTTTTGAACGGTTTCTAGTCGCGTTTCCCTCCATTCTGTTAACTCTTTGGACCTCAGATTTACAAGTAAGATTCCAATTATAATTTTGTAATTTATGAAAGCATTGTTTAGTTTCTATTCTGTAATAGGTTTGAAATATTTGTGAGGATGTTGAATGTAACGTTCGTGAAAGTACAGGTGAGACTCATTATTAGAAGTAACATCCAAGCCATGGTAGTGGTGAGGGTTTGAGGGATGTTATTTCAAAAACAAGGCTCCATTTTCACATTACTAGATGTGATTTCAATGAACAGGGAAAAGCAGAAAAGCATAATCAACCCAAAGTTTTGCAAAATTGAATGCCTCTCCTTACTTAGTGAGTGATTGCCATTTGTACAAATTGAGTTTGGTTGAAGTTATGGACATGGTGTTTTAGATCGTTGCATTTTGTCATCAAATATGGAAGAGATAGAAGTTCAAGTGTCTAGAGTGCTCAAGATGGTTAGCAGTAGAATGGTGTCTAAGCTCAAGAAAATTAAAGCACATGCAACTATAATTGACACTAATGACAACTAAACATGGTTAAGATTTCTAAATATGAATTAATTTTATTAGAAATTATTTAACAATTAAAAGACTGTTCCAACAAACTCAAGTATGCATTATATGGACAATGTATGAATAAGTTACAAATTTTCAAGATAATGTCTCTAGGTCTACAAAAAAATCAAAAGTAGGCTCTCATAGACTTTCTTGTTTTTATAGTAAACATCTTGAATAATCAATATCTAGTTTTCTTCTATGTTTCTTGATCCAAATGTAGGTGTCACATTTAGAGCAATGTTGATAATGGGTGTACATACCTCAATGCCATTTCAATTGTTTAACAAACATCTACAATCTAAAGGACTTATAAATTTTAAAGCTCTAGGCACTTGAAATTACTTCATTTCTACACTTGAATTCAAAGTCATTGTTTCTATTTAGTCCTTTTCAGTTCACTTTTTGCAGTTTGAAACTCAACCTTTTTAAAAAATGTGACCATATTTGATATTAGATTTAGCCATGATTAGATTACTAACTCACATGTGACACTATACTTGAAGAAGATAGTACATTCATGACTTAGCACCAACAAACAACTTCAACCGGTAGGAAATATGTGAATAGAAGAAATTGCTCATATCATGCATGTGATTCCCTAAGATGTTGTCATAGTAGTGCCTATGAAGAGCTACATTGAAATGACTATAACTAATATCATGTCACTTATGATTCTCAAAAGGTGTTTCATCATAGTGGATTCTACAATAGGAAGAAAGATAATGAACAAGTACTCAAGAAAAAGAGCAATTTTAAAAAGATTTTGTCGGATGCCACCAAGCTTGATCAAACTATAGATCTAGGAGACTTCATCCCTATATTCAAGTGGATGGATGTCTTTGGACTCAAAAGACAAATGCAAGAGTTTAAAGAAAGAATAGATGCTTTCATATCCCCAATCATATTTGAGCATGTTGTGCAACAAAAGAGTGGTTTGATTTTTGTCAAAGATTAGAAATGTCTTTTAGACCAAATGGAGAATGAAACATTGCAATTTGACATTATCAATCACAATGTTAGTAGTACATTGTGGATAAGAGTGCAATTCTTTTTTATTAAATAGAATCTATTAAGAGCTTATATATTTTATTTCAAAAACTCACCATTGAATTTTTGAAGCTAAAAAGTAAAAGATAGTCGTAGAGGGACCTCTTGAAAGTATTTTCATATTGAAGGTGATGATCTATTTGTTAGAAAATTATATGATGAAATTTGCACATCAAAGTTTCTTTTCTCTTGTCAAAGTTTTCATATTATAATGTTGATCTCAAGTCTTCAAGTTCATCTTGTAAATAGGTTTAAATAACATTTGCACCTGTAATTTTTTTTCTTTTGAAAAACAAAAATGATTTGTTGCAAGTGTGAATGCAACTATTGATACAATAGAATGGACAATTGTAGAATGCATTTGCAATTCCATTGTGATGAAGAAGGTGCAAGTAGAGCTTGACATTGTTGTAGAGAAGTCTTGAAGAGTAGAAGATGCGAATGTTTCTAATGTCAAGTATTTGCAAGCCATCGTCAAAGAAAACTTTTGTCTTCATCCAATAGTCTCAATATTACTTCCTCATTTGAGTGAAAAGCTTATAAGGTATGACATACCAAGAACATATTAGCATTTTTTTATAAATGCTATAGCAATCATTCAAGATTCAAGGATGTGGGAGGATCCTATGTCTTTAAGCTTGAAAGATTTTGGATGATTTGCCTCATGCTAATATACAATTTGAAGGCAATAATTTTGAAGTGCTATTGTTTGGAGCAAAGAAGAGACAATGTGCATGCATCATGTTAGCTTCAGCATTGATTCATATTATAATCACAACTTTTATTCAGTCTTTTGATTGGTCTCTTCCTAATGTTTTGCAACATGTAGATTTATATATGCCTTGAGGTGAAGGATTTGTGCTTGTACTAGCTCACCCTTTGATTTGCCATTCCAAAGGCTCACTTATCCATTCATTAAATTAACACCTTTGAAATAGTTATTTATATAAAGGCCATATTTGTTGTATTGAGACTTTTCATAGTCTCATTTTTATCTTCGACTCAAAGATGAACCACTTTATCTCTTTATTAGTAACAACCCCAACTCTTAGAATTTCATTTTTAAATCACTATTTGAGCATTATTTATTTTTGGATTTAATTATTATTTTTGTAAATGAATTTATAATATCTAGCATTCTGTCTCAAAATCTACAAAAAGTCTCAATATAACAAATATGGCCGTATATAGATTATATGTACAATTTGATTACAAGTATTACACTTTGTATAGATATGCAATAAATATCATTTTTTAATTAATATGTAATAATCATGTTCCTTTTTACGGTCATTATAGTGTGAAATTTTTATTTCTTCATATTTATGCATAATTGTATATGTTATTCATATCTAGAATTACTGAAATTTTAATATATATATTTCTAGAATCTCCATTTTGACAAACAATATAGGATTACAAATCTATCCTCGTATTTGCATTTTGTTTGTATGTGTATTTGTATCTATATACATTGTATAACTATACTCATAGTTATTTTCATACTTATGTATGTATGTATGTATATATATATATATTTAAAAAGGTACTTATTTTTTTTAACAAGGTTAGCTAATGTATTTTTATTGAATAGGGTTGGTTGGTGTTTTTGAGAGGATATTGTTTTTGAGAGCTTAGTATGGTGTCTTTTGATTGGATTGTGATAAAAGCGCTATTTTCTTTTAAAAGAAGACGTGAAAAATTGATGGAGTACACGTGTCATTTAAGCTTTTATGGAGGGGTACCCATGTAAATTTTCTGCTGGTACACATGTAAATCTTGTATGAGTTGTACTTGGAAATAGGCACCTCAATTCCATATTTGTAATTTCTTTCAATTTGTTTGGATTGCAATAGAGATGAAATATTGATCTATTGTATGTATTTTGTTTTTTTTGTATGAATTCTATATCCATATCCATGCTTTGTATCCATATTATATATTTTGTATCCGTATTTTGTATCCTACTATTGGACGGCCTAAATCGTCTATAGCTATCTTTTTTGTGACAACCATCTGATTGATGGTAGTGGAGAGGGGGAACAAATTGCATCTTTTCAATACATAGTGAAATTTACACAAATTTGTACATTATAAGACTTCTCTAATATGTTAATTCTATAGTGTGATGCCTCTCTAATATGACCATTATGATGAGATGAAAGGAGGTCATTATAAGGGGTTGAAGTGTAACAACTAAAAGGATTGATGTGCACAATAATGCCACTTTTTAGTGCTTCCAAATTAGTATCATGGTAGCATCATATACAATATTATATTTAAATCTATAATCATTGCTAATTATGAATAAATAAAATTATTGTTATTAAACATAAATGATTTTAATTGGATTTTACTGGTAACTAGAAGAGGATTCCAGTGCACTTTAGTATGTATTAAATGGACATTTTATGAATAGGTTATGAATTTTAAAAATACAATCTCTTAGTGTGCCCCAAAATCAAGAGTTAACTCTCATAGACTTTCATGTTTTGATTGTCTACATCTTGTGTAATCAATAGCTAGGTTTTTGTGACACTTTTTGGTCCAAATGTAGGTGTCACATTTTAGATAATGTTGATTACGGGTATACATACAAACACTTCATATCCAATGATGGCCCCTATGTACAAGGAAAAAATTAATCCAAACTAGCAAAAACTCAAGTTCTTTATAATTATATGGTTATCCATTGATATACTTTGATTATTTCTCATAGTTTTACTTACATTAAATTTTTTTTGAAGACAATATAGATTGGTAATTTTCTTAAGGTTCTCATTATGAATTGGCTATATATAATTCGTGAATTTGTCAATTGGCTCATCTTTAACTATCTATTCTCCTCATATCTTGGATGGACCAAGTAATACCAACACACAAATATGTTCACATTCCACTATCCTTTCAAAATAACTAGCCACCTTTGTTCAATAAAAGATGCAATAAAATCACCAACCACCCTTATTAAAAAAATAAATGCTCATACTAAAGAAAAAATATATAAATACAAATATGAGTATAGTATATAAGTACAAATACAAATACGATATATATGGATACAAATATAAATATAAGTTTGGATACAAGTACAAATTTGTAATCCGATATTTGTTTTTCAAAATGAAGATTAAAATCAAATATTGATTTGAGAAATTCAAGTCATGAAATCAACTTGGAAAATTTTGACCACCAATAAGAATTTGATACATGGCCCCTTTAGAATATTTTTCTAAAATATTTAGCTCTCGTGGTGTATAGGAGTGACATGACTATCCACTATTTACTCAAATACAACAACCATGAGTTCACATTTGACTAATTATATTCTTGCAATACAATATGATTCTAAAATCAAAATTTTAATGCTCAATTTCTTTCTCTCATTTTTCTTGTGCATTTTTAAATGACCATTTCTCTAGAAGAGTATGCATTAATAGACAAAAATTCAACTTTTCAATCTCTTATATTAGAAGCAAATTGGATCATGATCCATCTATCATGTTCCCATCTACAACAATTTTCCATTCATTTTTTCTTGCTAAATCCTAGTGGCATCCAACCATCTTTTTGATGAAGCCTTATTGATTGAATTTAATGAAACATTGGAGTTTGATAAAAAAACCTTTTTGGTGTTATTGGAAACCATATATTCTATTTGCATACGGTATTATTGATGATGTCAATATGGTTGGGACCAAGGTTGGTTGTGGCGATATCTTTCTAAAGGGCAAAGGGAAAGATTTTCAAGACTCAAGGACCTAATTTTTCAAATCAACTTATAATGCCTTTTGCAAACATGACCTATTTGGGGTTACAAAGTTACAAAGTTGCACTAGTAGTAGTGTCTACATGAACAAGGCAATTCCTACCTCTTTTGAGTGCATAGTTATTTCCTCATCTTGTCTTTGGGAATTAAATTAAATTTTTGTCTGTAAGGATGCTATATTGAGTAAACAAAATAATGTAAGAATACAACCTACATATGAAAATAAATTCCCATCAATGAATTCTCAATGATGAGAGGAGTTAAGGATGTTCTTTTGTAACAAAGCTCTATTTTGAGGTTATTGGAGATAACCTCAATTATAGAGCTTACTCAATCACGCTCAATCAGTGCTAAGAAAAAAGAAAACCATCACATAGATGTAATTAAACCTTAGGTCTTGGAAAATAATTAACACATTACATATTTCAATACATAGACCCAATAGACATGTAATAAAAATTTAGGAATAATTTTGTACATTGACAAATCAGTTTAAGTGAGAATCAAATGTAGTACAATTTTAAGGAGGCTATTATAAATTGGTTTTAAATTCTCAAAAGGGTAAAAGTTGTAGAAGGCTATAAGTATAATTCAAGTGAATCCAACATCCATTATATTGGAAGTGGCACTAATCTTGTGCCCTCACTATTGTAATAAGATAACTACACACCATACCTAGTGGTCAAGTTCAACATTCCTTGGCAAACACTATTGAATTTCAAGGGAAGGGCCCCTTTACTTACCATGAATCAAGATTCTTTTCAATGTAGAAACTCTTGAAAGCAAGCTTGCTCAAATTATAGGCCATTGTAATACAAATTATTCTTGTTACAGTGACACTATAAAAAGACTTGATCCCTGGACTCCCTATTCAAGAATGTTCTATTAAATTTTTGTAAATACTAATGCAATAAAAGAATATTTTAGTTTGTAATAAATTAAAATACTATAATTTTGGTAAATTAGCATCAGATACACTAATAGGATAAGTCAATATAGATGGTCATCGTTGCACCTACAATATTATTGCACAATCTTGTATGAACAATTCTTGTTGTTCAATCCCTTCTTTTATAAAATAACTTATTTCTCTTTTTTCATTTGTAAGCTTCTAGCATTGTTTGAGGATTTGAGACATTCCAACTACTTGCACATGTGTGTTTTCTTGAGTGTCAAAACAATAAACAACAAATTCTCTAATTTTGTGCAATTGCCCATTAAATCTAGATGTTCCAAGTTAAGCTTGCGGGGAACTCACTTCCACATTGCATCATGAATGAATATATGAGTAATAAGGGTAGGATTTATTCCATAAATTAGCTCAATTCCAATAAAATAGTGTGGTATACACTCAAGTAACAAAAGAAATAAAACAATTTAGGGAGCCTGGAGAGGGATAAGTGTGCAAATTCTAGGTTAGCGGTGCACAATGTTATGCATGAAATGCAATTTGCACATCTATTGACACAGCAAGCTTCCAGTGAATGTCATATTGAAGAGCCGATTGTGCACGAATTCGAGGACATGACGAAATTGAATGAAATCGGTCCCAAAAAGAAAATTGAGGGAAACCAGTCATATTCAGCATCACGACCCTTGGTGGAGAACAAGCTTTAGGAGCAATTGCACCAAAGAATTTATTTTGGGAGCGACCAATTTCAATTTCAATGTCTGCAAAACGCACATCAATCGTCCACGAGAGTTGGAAACCTAAACTTGATTCTGACTTTCAGTAGAAACGGAAGTAGAAACTGTGCAGATCTAGGATTCTCGGTCTGCAACAAGATGTGAAGCAAGTAGCTCCAAATCCAGCACTTGTACTTGTTTTGAACGCCATGAGAGGCGAAAGGGGGCGAACCCCCTTTAAATTAAACAAAAAAGGAAAACAGAGCAACAATCAGGAAAGAATGGGAGGCAAACTAAAATGCCAAGTCCCATCTCCCAAAGTACAGAAAAGCGGGGTCCATTCCACGTTAAATGAGGATTCAATGCTAGAAAGAGCTTCTCTATCTTTGATAACCGAATGGAAATTTTTCCAAACTGCCATTCCTACATGAAGGGTAGAGATCCAGGTGGAGTGTATAATCCTTTGAGCACTAAACTCTTGATTACCATACTTCCTACTACATCTCTCCGTCCAAATGTGCCAAATAAGAAAGGAACGCATAAAGTCCCAAGGTTGCCCTGAAAACACAAACTTATTAATTTTGCCTTCAAAGTTAATGTTGAAGTGTCCAATAAGTGCTTGTTGAAGAGACTGAAAGGTGCGGCCATTAGCCAAAGTCACTAAGTTATTAATCTTCAACCACAACTCCCGGGTGATGGGACAATCCCACAACAAATGAGAACTTGATTCTAGTTGGTGGAGGGCACATAACACATCCAATTTGCGTATTCGGAATTTTCCACGAAAGCCACTCGCTCGTTACTACTCCCCTGTTGATGAATTGCCAAATAAACATCGCTTGTTTCTTCGGTCTGCTATTGTGCCAAAGGAATTTGAAGATCTTTTGGATTTCTTTATCTTCATACCTTTGATTTAGTAATTCTTGGACTCCAATCGGCCTCTCTTGTTTGGCTTTAAGGCCCTGTAAATATCCCCTGCGTGCTGTGTAACCAAAGAAAGGGGATTCTCCGAATTTGTCAATTTTCTTCCAAAACCATTCTCCTGGATCCCAACTTAAAGATCTCACCATTCCTTCTCCAAACACCCATACTATACTTGGTTTGTCTGGAATCTGCTTTGGGTTACAGTGCTGAAAGGATCTGGTTAAGGCATCCTATAAAACGACCCTTGCTTGGTTGAATTCTCTGTTTGGAAGCAGATCCTATCCCTCCCAAATGAGCATTCTTTTATCTTCGTCCAATCTAAACCTGTGAGTCTCTCGTTCTCCTGCTGCTGAAATTGAGTTAAAGTAAAAAATAGAACTCCCGGGTGAATTTAACCATGTTTCTGCTTCCCTGTCCGGGAAAGCTCTGGGATTCCACGGAATATGCAATAGTATTTTAAGTCTTCTTTCTCTTCCTTTTTTAGTCATCGCTCCTCTTTTGGGAAGTTTTCTGTATATCTCCTCAATACTGTGCCAATCGAGACTATTACCATTCCATAAGTCTTTTATTTGTTGAATACCTACTTTTGCCCATAAATGCAATCCTAAATTGGGACCCATTCCCAACCTGGCTTCATCATTCTCAATAATCATCGGATTGCCAAATAGTGGTTGACGTAGAATGTTTTTTGCTAATTTTGGCTCCTTTAATTCCAAATTACCTCTGACTGATATAAACGCCTTAATACAAGCTGCTATCAAAGGGGAATGGTTTTCTTTTTTGATTCCCTTACTATAGAAAATCCAGCTGTCCGACCTGTGCCATTTGGCGTCCCCTAAAGGTCTTTCGTTAGCAATCTTAGACCGCATTAATTTTTTCCAAGGCTCATTCCCGAGGGACAGCCCTCTGACCACCAATTTTACCAACAACACCTGAGTCTGCAAATAAGGATCCAATAATTGAATTCCCCCTTCCTTTTGCGATAAAATACAAGAACTCCACCTTATACGAGTAGCACACCTTCCTTCTTCCTTTCCCGTCCATAGGAACTGCGTTACCAATCCTCGGATCACATCGCAGTTTTTAACAGAAATTCCACAACATGCTACTATGAACCAACATGTAGCCAATAATACTTGGTTTATAATGATGACCCTTCCTGCCGTTGACACCATCTTTGCCGCCCACGACCGTAATTTCTTTCTAATAGAGGCCAAAAGTGGACCGGTATTGACATCTGCCGGTAGATGAAAACCAATCAAGGGACCTAAATATCTGACACCTGTCCCTTCCGGAACCCATGTTATCCCATATTTAGCTCCCCACGTAAAGTCTTGCTTATTTTTGGACGCCCAGATAGCATATGTTTTGTCCCAATTAAGCTTTGACCCCGATCCCAAGCAAAAAATTCTCAATACTTCATATGCCCTGTTTAGATTCTCAATTGTCCTAATAGGTATAATGCTGTATCATCTGCGTAAGAGGCATCTTTAACATTGGAACCATCAGGAAGGTAGAATCCTTCTACCCCGTATTTATTGTCCTCTAACATGTATCTCAAGGAATCCAAGACTACCACAAATAGAAAAGGTGCCAAAGGACACCCTTGGCGCACCGACCTTGAAAGGTCAAATTGAGATCCCACTTCTCCATTGACTATAACTGAGGATAAGACATTTCTATAAAGAGACATAACTCCTCTAATAAAGTCCATGTGAAATCCCTGCCTTTCCAACACCTCCCTCATAAAATTCCACGAAATGCGATCATAGGCCTTCTCAAAATCTAATAACAACAAGGTAAGATCTTGGCCTGACTCCTCCGCAAAATGCATAGATTCTTGAGCCAGGAAAATGTTATCTATGATACATCGACCCGGCACAAAACCTATTTGGTTTGTTTTGACTACTTTTGGAAGAATAGTCTGCAATCTTTTAGCTAGGATTTTTGCCACTAATTTGTAAAAAGATGATAACAAAGTGATAGGTCTGAAGTTTTTTATCAGTGAAGAGTCACCTCCTTTAGGAATTAAAGCAATAATACCTTTGTTGTGACCTGCTGATAGGGACCCTTCTCTTAATACTTCTTGTACCGCTTCCAACAAATCGTCCTGTAATGAGTCCATGTAGCATTTAAAAAAATCGGTTGGAATCCCATCCTCTCCCAGAGCATTGCCTGAAGATAGATCGCCAATTGCCTCCTGAAGTTCTTTCAATGATACCGGTTTGGAGAAATTTTTGTTCTGCTCTTCCGTCACTATCTTAGATATGCTTTGCAATATCTGTCTTTTTGCCTGCAATATTTCTTCCGTTTCTGGGCCTTCCGAGTATAATGTTTTGTAAAAGTGTGTGACGACCTCTGATTTGCTCTGCTGGTCTGTGATTACATCTCCATCCACCACTAGCTGCGAAATAGAGGATCTTTTGTGTACATCCCGGAAAACTTCAAAAAATTCCTTCGAGCACTTGTCTCTTGTCCTCATCCACCTGGCCGACACTGCGTGATATTGTGCTTCCAGGTTTTTTAATGTTAAGTTATGTAACAATGTCCTTGCTGCATCTAGCTTCAATATCGCCGCTATGTTTCTCGGATGCGTGTCCAAAAAACTTTCCGCTGCTTCCGCATCTTTCAGCGCTTTGTTTTCTAACTTGTATTTTGCGACCTTCCATTCCCTATTTATTTTTTGTGCTTCTACTAACGCCTGATCTTGAGCGTCCTGAACCCAATCCATTCAGGATTCTGTCCCTTGCGGTCGGTCTCCCTCATTCCAACATCTCTCCAGCCTTTCCCTAGCTTTATTATTCCTAAGAATGTCCACTTGTATCTGTTGCTTTCTAGGTCTGCGCTTGATTGATGAGAACATCTCGAATTGAAGCGGTGAATGGTCTGAAATTTTGACATGAGGGTGAGCTGTAACAATCCCACCTTGTTCTGCCAGGTCTGGAGATAGATAAATCCTATCAATTCTGGCTGCCCGGCGGTCCTATCCGTTCCTGTTGTTCTCCCAAGTAAAAAACTTCTGCGAGTTTTTACGAATGTAGTCCTGATGCCATATGTCCTCAATTCCGTAATGATTTAATAATCTTGACCAGGCTGCTTTCTCCCTCCTGTTTGTATTTGTGCATCCACGGGAACTTCCCAATCTATCCTGTTCATGCTCTACCATGTTAAAATCCCCGGCTAAAATAAAACCTTGCCCAGAAATATTGGCCTCTACTAATTTATCCTACAACAATGCTTGTTCATTTGATGAGCCTGGAGCATATACATTGATGATTGAAAGAACAAAATTGTTGTTAGATCTTAGTGATATAAATTGAGCTCTCCTTTCCAAAATGATCCCCTCTTCAACCACTGCCGAGGCTAGACTCTGAGCAATTAGCATACCTGTTCCTGCTCTCCATCTTCCGGTATCACTCTGAATCGCAGGATTCCAAGATCGATAACCATTCGCAAATGGCAAACTCCTACTTTTCTTCTAGCACCTGGTCGAATCCATCCAATGTTCTTGGATAAGTATTATCTGCGGTTTGTGGACCATCCTGTCAAATATCCGTCTAATATGAACCTGTTTGGTAGAGCCCCTAGAGCCCACACCTGCCCCCCTAATGTTTAGAGTGGCTAGGGATAATTCCAAGTCCATTAAGCTGTAGAGGGGATAGCCTCCCCTAGCTGTCTGTCATACTCTATGAGAGAGCGGTCATATTCCACTGTTGAGCCATCCAAGCTTCTATCCATCTGTCTGCTCTTCTTGCTGGTTTGTATCGGTGAGGCAAATATCCCTGGCTGCCATCCCATTGCTGGTTCTTCTCTATTTATAACCGAAATACCCAACCACCTCTCCAATAAAATATTTGCTTTGGCTCTCCCTTTCCAAAATGCAATTTTGCTCACTGAATCTTTTGTCCACCAAGAACAATTCACCCCCCGAAGGCACTTCGCCTTTTGCGTGACCATAATTGCTGCCAAAACTGTCAGCTCATGCGCATCGTCCTCATCGTCCCATCTGGCTGACCAAGAAACTAATTCCCACTAGTGTAGATTCAGTGGTTTCCTTAAATGATCTTTAAAATAAACTTTGATTTTTTCAAATATAGATGTTTGAATCTGGTCGCGCTTATATTCCGTACCTGAAAATGATAATTTCAGAGGTTCTATTAGCCTTGGAACCTCTTCGGATGCATCCAAGAGGACCGCCTGGGCATCTTCCTGATCCTTGAACATTACCGGCCAGATCGTCAAGAATTTGCTGCCTCCGTCTGGCATCTACAATCTTGGGGACTTAAAAGCTTCTCGAAGTGATTCCTCACTCCAAGCCGACCACCACTGTTTTGTTAAATTCGAGGAACGGAGGAAGCTCTTTCTGATTTTTGTGACCAGAATTTACCTTCCAAAGGATTGATGGTTAAAAAATCTTCCCTTTGTTCCTTTTCTTCCAAGCTCCTGTTGTCTTTACTCGACTTATGACTTATCTGACTTTTCCTTTCTGGTCAGGTCCGTGCCAACTCCATCTGAGCTTGCTTGGAACATGCTTCGTCTGTTATTCTTCTTCTTCAGGGTCGGTTCCATCGTTGTGTTTCTCTGTAGCGACGGAAACTCCTCTTCTGAATTCCCTGCGAACACCGCAAACGAGTTTTTTTGTTTCCAGCTGTCTTGCTTATCCATCTTCCTTTCCCGTTTGATTAGTCTCTAATCTTGGGAAACGATGTCCGGTCTCTAGTACTTCCGTGTTGGCTGATGGCACCGATTGCACACATGTATCTGTCTCCGCTGCTACTCCTCCTTCCTTCCCCTGATCTGGAGATTTGGACCTCAGTGTTTTAGTTTTCGGCAGGGCTGATGTTGCTCCAACTTCCTCTCGACTTTTGACTCTTTCCTGCCTCTGCGTGTGCGTCGAGGTCTCCGAAATTGATGCTTTAGGAACCCACCTCTGTTTCGCCGTTTCTTTCATTTTTGCCATGAATTCCTTCTTCTTCTTCTTTGTCTTCCGGGTTCCTTCTGTGAATCCGTTCGAGTCTTTGACTGCCTTGCCGGTTGCATCAACTGCCTTTTCTTGGCTTCTGTTGTCCTCCAGTTTAGACTCGCCTTGTTTTCTTCTATCATTAAGCGGACAGTCCGGGGCCTTGTGGCCGAACGTTCGGCACCTATTGCACTGGTTAGGTAGCCTTGAGTAGCTCACGCTTTGGTCAACAAATGCAATTTCTGCCGTATCTGCCCATAATGATGGAATCCTTATATAGCCCAGTAGCTTCGATATCTCCAAAACTCTTATAAATATGAAGGTCCAGACGGCCTTTTGCATGCTGTATCTGAATTCTCAATCTCTTGTACCTCCCCAATTAAAGATCCAAACTTATGAAGCCAATCACGCGCTGAAAAAACCGGATCAAGGTCTGGAAGTTGAACTCTGATTATATATCCCGGTTTAGCTGCCGGCGACTGGGCTTCTGTAGAGAATCCATCAGTCCATGGCAAAAAGCGGACTATTTTACCCTCTATTTCTCTTCCTTCCAAAGCAATACATCTCTCCGCAGCATTTGAAAATTTAAATTCTATTTTGAAATACCCCTTAGAGAGAATCTGTATCGACTGGAATTGATCCTGAATATTCTTAGACAAAAACTTAAACAGGGTTGCAAAACCTGGAGATGGACCAAATATTTTCCCCAAAACCAAGCGTTTGAGTACCTCTTCCCGATAAGCCTTAAGCTTCTGCAATTCTCCTTCTGATAGATCGAGATGAAATATCCAATCTGTATCAATCTTGGGCACACCCAGTGTCTTCTCGGTTTCTGCTCCTGCCGCCTCCTCTGCATGCCCTGCATGTTTTTGTAGCAATGAACTGTTTCTCTTTTCTCCTTCCGATGACGCCCACCTTGCTCCGAGTGAGTCCGGCAGCTGCACCATCTGAACGTCCTCCATCTTGCAAACCTTAATTAGGTCTAGTATCGTAAAATCCTTTCCATGCAGGTAATAGCGGCACTCTCCCAATAAACACGGAACAGGCCTAGGGTTTTCTACGGTGAGTTGAAATCACGGCAAAGCGACGAAAATTCTTCTACTAATCTAATTGTAATCTAGTTAATTGATACACAACCCGCCCTACACAAGAACAAGATATAATGCACCTCTAAGATGAAAAAACAATAACAAAAAGATTCTCCTCCTTAAGTTACTCTACAACCGGCGGTTACAGTTTTTCGGGTCTAGACTTTTCGACTCCTCCCTCTTCCAGTATCAGATCCTTGTGCACATTAGCAACCTCCTTACAAAGGCGACCTTCTGAAGCACAGTTCTTCTAATCTGGCGAAGAAAAAACCAAAAAGTGCCGAACCGGCCAAACCTGTGACCATGTCGCGACCCAGGTAACACCTACTAGCTCCCAGCAGCTCACTAGGTTCACCCCAGTCCACTTACAGCGTCACTTGGTCACCAACTGTCTAACACTGCACATGCCAAGCACCCACAGTGTTAGCCCCCATTTCCAACTCAGTTTGCCAAGTCCCAGTCACCGGGACTACTAGCACACACTCCCATCGTGACACCGGGCATGTCACTTAGTAACATGGGGTGGAACTTCCACCTTAATGTGCAAGGACCCATGGTGGCACTACTCACCATGGTCCTAACCGCCCTTGAGTGTCACCCCACTCCATGCTAGCCCTTTTTGCATTTGCTACTCATCCACTAGAAGTAATCGGTGCTCATAACTCGGGACACATCTAAGGAGGCCTAGCAAGGAGCGGGACTCCACCCAACGGATGCCACGGGACACACATAAATGTCCCATGGTGCCTTGAAGTGGTGGTGAAGTCACCACCACCAACCATGTCACGCCCCTATCTACTTGGGGTGCCCAAATGAACCTTAGTGCGCAAGGGGGGGACCTTGGGGGGGACTTCCCAAGCCTTGCAATAGACTAGGTAGGGAGAATGAAGAGACTCCCGATCAAACAGGGCGCAATAGCGCCCTGCTTTTGAAGTGAACATGATAGTGCCACATATGCTTGGAAAGATCTTGACAATACGCTTCTAATGGCGCAAAGAACGCGCAATTTGGAGTTGTGAGCGAAAAGTTATGGCCGCTCAAAGTTGACTAGGTCCCGGGGGCGCTAGGACACTTGAGGGTTAGGTGTGAGGGGTTTTCAATGAAGACCACAACAAAGTATGGCATGTGGCATATCATTGGAAAGCTATGAACACAAGGAACCTAGAATGACAAGCATTACGAGGTTCTAAGACATGAGTCAAAAGTTATGGCCAAAAGAAGAGCCGTGGCGAAGGCGTGACGCCCCCCCCGGTGCATCCGAATCTTTAGAGGGCCATAACTTTGTAAGAACTTGTCCAAATGGGACGAGTGAGCAGTCCATCGGCATCTACTCGTCGCGGAGATGTCTAAAATGGGCTCGCATGTGGGATTTGAAGCTCGGAGCGCAAAGTTACGCCGGTTGGAAGTTCGGGAGCCCAAACGGTGACGTAACTTGGCGATTTGGGTTGGAAGTGGGTGGTCTTCCACAACCCAAGGTTATCCAAGGACTTCCTTCGACCTAGGATGGGGGGGTCTGCCGAATACCACAGAGAGTACTATAGGAGGGGTTGGTCTCCCTCCTCCTTCCCTCTTGAAGCCTTGGTGAGTCCCGGTGACTCATGGTTGGTGGTGGTGACTTCACCACCACTTCAAGGCACCATGGGACACTTATGTGTGTCCTGTGGCATCGGTTGGGTGGAGTCCCGCTCCTTGCTAGGCCTCCTTGATGTGTCCCGAGTTGTGAGCGTCGGTTACCTCTAGTGGATGAGTAGCAAATGCAAAAAGGGCTAGCATGGAGTGGGGTGACACTCAAGGGCGGTTAGGACCATGGTGAGTAGTGCCACCATGGGTCCTTGCACATTAAGGTGGAAGTTCTGCCCTATGTTACTAAGTGACATGCCCGGTGTCACGATGGAAGTGTGTGCTAGTAGTCTCGGTGACTGGGACTTGGCAAACTGAGTTGAAAATGGGGACTAACACTATGGGTGCTTGGCATGTGCAGTGTTAGGCAGTTGGTGACCAAGTGACGCTCTAAGTGGACTGGGGTGAATCTAGTGAGTTGCTGGGAGCTGGTAGATGTCACTTGGGTCGCGACATTTGGTATCAGAGTAGGGCTACGTTGGTGTGCAGTGAGTCTTGGAGCCATGGTGAGAGCCAAGACAGGTGAAGCTGGAGCTTCAAGACAAGGGCGCCAAACACGTAGTCAAGGTTTGGAGGCTAATGAGCCTTCCTTGGAGGAAACTCAAGGAGGGGATTCTCTTCACTTGGAGCAAATGGGACAAGAATTGACTCCCATTGAGGAAGAGAATGTGGAAACTAGTGCCAAGGAAGGTGACACCGCCACTAGTCCTGGGAAACCCCAACGTGATCGCAAACGGAAAGGGCGTGACCTCATGTTTGAAGAACTTGTCAAAACACTTCAGGTGATGCAAGGTGAAATCAAAGAGCTAAAGGAGAAGGGTTCTACCTCTTCTTCTCACAGATTGTGCAAAACCAACATGCCATCTTCTTTTACAGGCATTGGCAAGGCCCACAAAGTGAAGGACTTTTTGGTAGAATTGGAGTTGTACTTTGAAGCTCAAAGAGCACCTGAAGAAGACAAGATCACCATTGCGGTGACCTTTCTCAAAGATCATGCGTTGCTTTGGTGGACTCACTTTCGTGGGGAAAGTCTTGAGGTGGTGGACAACTTGACTTGGGTTGGTTTCAAGGAACGCATTAGCGACCGCTTCACCCCAGAATACCAAGACATTCGTGATGGAGTGGCACTTGTGAGACTCAAGCAAACAGGGAGTCTTAGGGGGTATGTGCGGGAGTTTAATGCACATTTGAATGTGCTTCCAAGGCTAGATGAGCTAGCCAAGAAAATCATTTTCTTCAATGGATTGCAAAGTTGGGTAGAGCGTGCATTGTTTAGAATGCCCCAACTTCCAGAGACTTGTGCGGAGTTGTTGAAGCTGGCTGAAAGAATTGGTGATGATGAGGGCCAAAACAAGAAGGCTAAAGATGGGCCTTCAACAGGTGAGTCAAGCAAACACTCCAAGCGTAAGTTGAGGCGTCATGTTTGGATGAAGAGCAAGCATGGTGGGGATGGAGCCAAGTCAAGTGGGCCAAAAGAAGGACAAGCTAAGGGCATTGACAAAGGGGGTGACAAAACCAAAAGGGATGTGAGCCAAATGACTTGTTACAATTGTAGAGAGAAGGGCCACTTATCCCGGGGTTGCACCAAACCTAAGGTGAGTGTCCAAAATGCACGCTCTCACATTGGAGAGCATGTTCTTTAAGGTGGCTTCTTAGCTAAGGCAAATCAACCCAAGTTGAGTCCCCGTTTGTTGTTCTTAAAAGAATCCATAAGTAAGCATGATGTTTCACTCCTGGTGGATACAGGTGCAACTCACTCATTCGTGAGCCCAAGACTTGCTAAAGAGTTGGGCTTGCAAATCAAGGAGTCTTGCAAGCCCATCAAAGTGCAGTTTGCCAAGGGTAAGCCGCACAAGACAAGGAAGGTGGCAACGAATGTGGAAGTGAAGTGTGGGGAGTTCACCTTTGTGGAGGACTTCACGGTGTGTGATATGGATGGGGTAGACCTCATCCTAGGAAATACTTTCCTAGATACTTATGAAGTAGACATAAGAAGGCGGCCATCTTTGAAGGTGGTTGCCAATGTAGATGGCAAAGAGATGGAGTTAGAAATAACTAAGTCACCCAAGATGTTGGGGACTCAAATCCATCTAGTAGTTTTGGAAGAACTTAGTGATACTAAGTTCTTGATTGTTATGCGTGCTAGTGTGGTTGGAGAGGAAAAGAAGTTGGCTAATAGGGCCAATTCCCCTCCAAAGTGTGTAACAAGTGTAATCCATAAGTTTATGGATGTTTTGACAACAGAGTTGCCTGATGCCTTGCCTCCTAAAAGAGAAGTGGATCACAAAATTGAGGTGGTGCCTGGATCACAACCACCATCCCAGGCACCTTATCGGTTGAATCAAAGGGAGTTGACAGAGTTGAAACACCAACTCAATGAGCTCTTAGCTAAAGGATACATTCGCAAGAGCAAGTCACCTTATGGAGCGCCAGTCTTGTTTGTGGACAAGAAGGATGGAAAACTTCGCATGTGTGTTGATTATAGGGCACTCAATAAGATCACCATTAAGAACAACTATCCTTTACCTCGAATTGATGATCTCTTTGATAGGTTGGCAGGGGCGGTGTACTTTAGTCGGATTGATTTGAAGTCAGGTTACTACCAAATTCGAATTGCACTTGGAGACATTGAAAAGACGGCATGTAGGACCCGATATGGGTCCTATGAGTTTTTGGTGATGCCTTTTGGTCTATGCAATGCCCCTTCAACATTCACCACCCTTATGAACACCGTGTTCCATCAAGAGATGGATGAATTTGTCATTGTCTACATTGATGACATCTTGGTGTACTCCAAGACGGCGGAGGAGCATGCCAAGCACCTTGAGATTATGTTGGGAAGGCTTAGGGAACACAAGTTGTATGCAAATGGGGAGAAAAGTGAGTTTGGTTTGATGGAGATTGACTTCTTGGGCCACATGTTGTTTGGATCGGAGATCAAGCCGGATACAAAGAAGGTAGAAGCAATCAAGGAGTGGAAACCACCTACCACCCAAAAAGGTGTAAGGTCATTTCTTGGACTTGCCAATTATTATAGGAGGTTCATTAGAGACTTCTCTAAGATTGCCAAACCTTTGTCTAACTTGTTGAAGAAGAACCAAGCCATAGTGTGGTCCAAGCCATGTGAGCAAGCTTTTGAGGAGCTCAAGGCCAAACTTTCTTCTCATCCAGTGTTGAAGTTTCCTGAGTTTGATCAACCTTTTGAGGTACACACGGATGCAAGTGATTTTGCAATTGGGGGAGTGTTGATGCAAGGTGGGAGGCCCATTGCTTTTGAAAGCAAAAAGTTGGATGGGACCCAAACCAAGTGGCCAACACATGAAAAGGAGATGTTTGCAATGGTGCATTGTTTGAAGACATGGCAACATTACCTTGGTCTTCATCAAACCAAGGTGTTTACCGATAATGTGTCGTTGAAGTATTTTGAGAGCCAAGCTAGAGTGACAGCCAAGCAGTTGAGGTGGTATGACACCTTGGCTCTTATGAATGTGGACTTGATTCACAAACCGGGCAAAGAAAATGTGGTGCCCGATGCCCTTAGCCGAAAGGATGAGTTCAAACCAAGTTCTACTCAAATACTAAGGTTAATGTATGAGGGAGAAAGTGACTTAGCTAGGAGAATAAGGGAGGCTTACATGAAGGACCTAGAAGTTCAAAAGTTCCTAAGTGATTTGAGGGTTGGCAAGAAAGTGAAGGGGATTCGATTACACCAAGGCCTAATCAAATTCAAACAAGGTAGGGTGTATGTCCCCAAAGGCAAGTTGAGGTTGCAAGTCTTGAAAGAGGAGCATGATAAGCCTTTTGCAGGTCATAGAGGTGAGAAAGCCACCATAAGTTTTGTGGCTAAGAGGTTCTATTGGCCTGGGATGAAAGAAGACATTGTACATTATGTAAAGACTTGTGTCACTTGTCAAGCCAACCGAGCTTCATATCAAAAACAAGTTGGGTTACTTAAGCCTTTGCCCATTCCAAATGGTCCATGGGAATGTATTTCCATGGACTTCATCACTAGCTTACCGGAGTCACAAGGGTTTGATGCCATCTTTGTGGTGGTAGATCGGTTTAGCAAGTTGGCCAGGATGGCGCCAACAACAGGAGTGGCAACTGCATTTCAAACAGCCACACTCTTTTTCAACACTTGGTGGAGGCATAGTGGATTGCCTACGGTGATTGTCTCTGATAGAGATCCTAAATTCACAAGTGCATTTTGGAGGCACTTGTTTAGGAAAATGAAGACCAAGCTTTCATTTAGCACAGCGTTTCATCCTCAAACAGATGGGCAAATAGAGAGGGTGAATGGGGTCTTGAATCAATACCTTAGAAACTATGTGAGTGCTGACCAAAGTGATTGGACGGAGTATTTGGCTTTGGCTGAGTTTAGTTACAATAAAGCCAAACATGCAGCTATAGGGGAATCGCCATTCAAAGTGGCTTATGGTGTGGAGCCACTTATGCCTACTGACCTTGCCTTGGAGGGGTTGCAATCAGAGTTTGAAAGAAGCCAAGTTGCAGAAGACTTTGTTGTTCAAAGAGAAGCTATGCTTGAGAAGATCAAGTTGCATTTAGACAAGGCACAAAAGAGATACATCAAACAAGTGAACAAAGGGAGACGCCATGTGGAGTATACTGTGGGACAAAAGGTGTGGTTGAATGTGAAGAACTTCACATTGCCAGAAGGACTAACACCTAAGTTCATGGCCAAATATGCAGGTCCCTTTGTCATCGCCGAGCGGTTGTTTGAGGATGTCTATAAGTTAGAATTGCCACAGGAAATCAAGGTGCACCCAACTTTTCATGTTTCATTGTTGAAGCCATATCATGACGATACCTTGAGGCCGGAATGCAAGCAAGTGTTGCGGCCTCTCCTTGAGTTAGTTGGGGAACACCTTGAGTATGAGGTGGAAGGGATTCTCAAGAGTAGAAACACTAAGAAGAGGGGCAAGGAATACTTAGTGAAATGGCGGGGGTATCATGAAAAGGAAGCAACTTGGGTGAATGCCAAAGATATGGTTCATGCAAAGGAGGTGGTGGATCGATTTGAACAAAGTAGACAATCCAACAAAAAGCCGCGTAGGAGTTGATGAGGACATCAAACTTTGTTAGTGGGGGAGAAACACAACACTTGTGTAAACAGTGCATTTATGCGCTTGTCTATTGTGTACTTGTTTTGAAATAAAGTTGCAATGTTGGAAATGACTCCTTGTATGTGAGTTAGCTCTTGATTGGCATTAGCACTATGAGATGAGTCCTAGTCTCATTGATGTTTGGTTTAGTAGAAGAGGATGGAATGATATGTAAATCAATTTTGAGAATGCTGCAAAATAGGGGCCTTGGCTTGAAGGTTGCAAGGGACAAAACCCTTTTGACTTTCAAGCTTAGGACTTGCTCGGGCGGGAGCAAGATAGTGGCACGGTGTCGTGTTGAGAGGGGAGCGCTTTGAGAATACACGAAGTATCTGGCTGCAACTGTGAATAGTCTGCTAGGGAGTTCAGTCGAATCTTCCGTCTTCTGTTTTCAACCTTCTTGTCTTCAATCTTCAATCTTCTATCACATACTTGTTGGCCTATCCTAAGGTGGCTCTAAAAGGCTAAGGTAAGGGTGTGTGATAAGAAACAAGTTCTGGGATGGGTAAAACGGGACGGCCAACACGAGTGACCGTCCGGATGATGGGCTCCTAAACTTCAAACCCACGGTGACCAGGAAGCGCCTTTCACCGGTGGGAACAACATAAAAGATCGACCATGTGGGCCATTAACCCCACTTCGTCGCCACAAACACAAAATGGAGCGCTTACTGGATAACCACGGCTCGCAACAGTTTCACAAAGCTGAAATTGAAATTGCAACTAGCCTCCAAAACTGACTTGGAATAATAAATGAAAACAATCCTGTCGAACCACAAGCCACAACATATACAACACCTCCAAGGTTCTTCAAATCTCCAAAGCCTTGAGTCTTGGAGTCTTTCTTCACCCAAAAACTTGAAGAAACTCCAAATAGTTTTAGAAGAAACTCCAAATAGTTTCAAAAGAAACTTTTGTAAATGGCCGCTGTCTTCAAACTAGTACTACAGATGTTCTACACACTCAAATGCTACGTGCTATAGCATTTTGAAAAGCTAACAACATAATACAAATACTCTAAAATTTTCAAATGAATCTAAGATACTGTCCAAAAGTTATGGACAATCAAAGTCTTGGCCTTCTCTATTGAAAGGCAGCAGACCTCTCCTATCTCAAACTCTCATAACTCCTTCAATTTTTGTTCAAATCACAAGTACTATAGCTTTTCAAAGAGCTAAGATTTCAAACTAACTTCACCTTAAATCTCAAAACATTCTAAACAACTGTTCAAAAGTTATGATCAAGCAAAGTCTCGGCCTTCTCATTTGAAAGGTAACAGACTTCTTATAATTTGACAACACATAACTTTTGACTCACAACTTCAAATGCTTCGAGTCATATGTCTATAGAAAGCTAAGAAAAACCCTTACAGTGCTTGAAAATTTCAAAGAGAGAAAATGAAATCACAAACTGTGGTGATCGCCCAAACCTCCGCTCCTCTTCGATGAGTGGCAGCAGACCCTCCTTCATTCACATGCTTGTAACTCTTCACTCACAACTCCAAATCAATCAAGAAAGGTGTCCATAGAAGCGCAATTTTATAAGGAAGAAACCCTCAAATTTTCATTAACAAATCCTCATACAACAAGAGTTCTTGCCGAACAAACCTTCGGCTCTTCACCCACATATTCCTAACAACCTTCCCCAAAATAACTCTAACTTTCCACCACACAAAACCCGACTTGGAGGAGTAAGAAGATGCCTACCTATCATCTAGACCCCTAAGGTGAGTAGGATCAGCCCATGTACACCTCACATGGACCCCCACACAACCATTGGCCCAAGAAAAACACCCAAAGGTAAGTTCCTATTCATCTTTAAAGCCAATGAACCTTTAAGGTCAAACTAGGTGGTAATTTTCTTCTAAACCCCCATTCTATTATTTCTAACATACAAATGAACCATAAAAAATATATATTATAAGCTAAACTCCAACTAACAACCAGTGGAGGTAAAAACTGAAGTCGATGAAGAACGCTACTCCATCTGCAAGAACTTGAGGATGCGCTTGATAGTGTTGGCCACGTAATCTGCTCGTTCAGCCTTGGTTAAAGGATTCACTGGTCCTTTCAACCAACGTTGATGGCCAGTACCTTCTATGTCTGGCCTCCTCATACAAAAATACTGGTCTTCATTTAAGCCCTCGTAGCTTGCTTCAAACATCACATCATGCGTACCAGGCTCAACACACATCCTACTTGAAGTAGGATCACTAAGGCACGGGCGTCTCTATCAAGATTTCCATGCCACCTACGATCCAGACAAGGTTTCTTTAACGGACGAGAAGGTCCGGCCTCATCTGTGACAGAGGTAGGCAAAGGTGTAGAAATCGCTAGCTGAGATGGCTGACGAGGTAGCTGTGACAAAGAAAGCTCTAGCTTTGCCTCCGGATCAGACTCTACATCTTGTGACTCCATAAAAACCCTCTAGTTCGACATTTTAATATCGAACTCTAAATCTAAACATAAACTCTAAAACCCAAAGGAATACGTCGAACTAATGAAGTTTGTTTAAGGTTTTCACCTTAAACACAATTCCATTGCTAACAAGCGTCACCTTGAAGCTAACGGAAGCGTCATCAGTAAGTTTCTCCTCCGAAACAAGAATCTTCTAATACATATATTATATATGTATTCTATACAGTGCATGTATTTACAGCATGACAACGGGCTTACAAAAGTGCCCTTTGGGAGTGGACCATTGTCTACACATGGATTGATCATCCATGCCTCGGGAGAGTACTCAAAGGACAAGTCGGGCGGGACTTGACACTATCTCTGGGTTTGCAAAGTTCATCACTTGATAACTCAAGTGTTTGAGAGGGGTCTTGGTGTTGCAACCAAGTAGAAATTGATGAGTCTTGAATTCTTCCTAGTCAAGTAAGTAAGATAGGCTAGTTGAGCCTAACTCGGAGCCAAAAGAGGGCAAACCAGGGGAGTCTCAAAGTAGATAAGTTCCTTTAGTGTAGGTTTAGGTCCTTGGATGTTTGCCGTCCAGGGTACCAAAACCATGGGCTTATCTAGTGCTACCTTTGGAGACTTAGCCATTTGAACTAAGTAAATGAGTACTTGGATCATTGCGGGGTTAGGTATCCAGAACGCAATGAAAATGTTGAGGGGGATGGCTACCCTTTTTAACTCAATGCTTCCGACAAGAAGTAATGTCGATGAGGGCATCGACCCTATTTGGTGGCGGTCAGTGTCACGCCCCTATCTACTTGGAGTGCCCAAATGAACCTTAGTGCGCAAGGGGGGGACCTTGGGGGGAATTCCCAAGCCTTGCAATAGACTAGGTAGGGAGAATGAAGAGACTCCCGATCAAACAGGGCGCAATAGCGCCCTGCTTTTGAAGTGAACATGACAGTGCCACATATGCTTGGAAAGATCTTGACAATACGCTTCTAATGGCGCAAAGAACGCGCAATTTAGAGTTGTGAGCGAAAAGTTATGGCCGCTCAAAGTTGACTGGGTCCCGGGGGCGCCGGGACACTTGAGGGTTAGGTGTGAGGGGTTTTCAATGAAGACCACAACAAAGTATGGCATGTGGCATATCATTGGAAAGCTATGAACACAAGGAACTTAGAATGACAAGCATTACGAGGTTCTAAGACATGAGTCAAAAGTTATAGCCAAAAGAAGAGCCGTGGCGAAGGCGTGACGCCTCCCCCGGTGCATCCGAATCTTTAGAGGGCCATAACTTTGTAAGAACTTGTCCAAATGGGACGAGTGAGCAGTCCATCGGCATCTACTCATCGCGTAGATGTCTAAAATGGACTCGCATGTGGGATTTGAAGCTCGGAGCGCAAAGTTACGCCGGTTGGAAGTTCGGGAGCCCAAACGGTGACGTAACTTGGCGATTTGGGTTGGAAGTGGGTGGTCTTCCACAACCCAAGGTTATCCAAGGACTTCCTTCGACCTAGGATGGGGGGGTCTGCCGAATACCACAGAGAGTACTATAGGAGGGGTTGGTCTCCCTCCTCCTTCCCTCTTGAAGCCTTGGTGAGTCCCGGTGACTCATGGTTGGTGGTGGTGACTTCACCACCACTTCAAGGCACCATGGGACACTTGTGTGTGCCCCGTGGCATCGGTTGGGTGGAGTCCCGCTCCTTGCTAGGCCTCCTTGATGTGTCCCGAGTTGTGAGCGTCAGTTACCTCTAGTGGATGAGTAGCAAATGCAAAAAGGGCTAGCATGGAGTGGGGTGACATTCAAGGGCGGTTAGGACCATGGTGAGTAGTGCCACCATGGGTCTTTGCACATTAAGGTGGAAGTTCCGCCCCATGTTACTAAGTGACATGCCCGGTGTCACGATGGGAGTGTGTGCTAGTAGTCTCGGTGACTGGGACTCGGCAAATTGAATTGGAAATGGGGACTGACATTGTGAGTGCTTGGCATGTGCAGTGTTAGGCAGTTGGTGACCAAGTGACACTGTTAGTGGGTTGGAGTGAACCTAGGGAGCTGCTGGAAGCTGTTAGGTGTCACTGGGGTTGCGACACACTTCCAACCCAAATCGCCAAGTTACGTCACCGTTTGGGCTTCCGAACTTCCAACCGGCGTAACTTTGCGCTCCGAGCTTCAAATCCCACATGCGAGCCCATTTTAGACATCTACGCGATGAGTAGATGCCGATGGACTGCTCACTCGTCCCATTTGGACAAGTTCTTACAAAGTTATGGCCCTCTAAAGATTCGGATGCACCGGGGGAGGCGTCACGCCTTCCCCACGGCTCTTCTTTTGGCCATAACTTTTGACTCATGTCTTAGAACCTCGTAATGCTTGTCATTCTAGGTTCCTTGTGTTCATAGCTTTCCAATGATATGCCGCATGCCATACTTTGTTGTGGTCTTCATTGAAAACCCCTCACACCTAACCCTCAAGTGTCCCGGCGCCCCCGGGACCCAGTCAACTTTGAGCGGCCATAACTTTTCGCTCACAACTCCAAATTGCGCGTTCTTTGTGCCATTAGAAGCGTATTGTCAAGAGCTTTCCAAGCATGTATGGCACTCTCATGTTCACTTCAAACCAGGGCGCTATTGCGCCCTGTTTGATCGGGAGTCTCTTCATTCTCCCTACCTAGTCTATTGCAAGGCTTGGGAAGTCACTCCCAAGGTCCCGCCTTGCGCACTTAGGTACATTTGGCACCCCAAGTAGATAGGGGCGTGACAGACCACTCGCGGCTGCTCAGTTTTGCCTTGTTTTCTTCGATTCTCATCTCGTTTTGATCGTCTCAACTAACACGCATAGACTTGCGCGAAGCGCTACAAGAATATGCAACAATTCCTTCTCAAAACATGTAAAAAACGCAGAAAAACAACAAAAAAGACAGTTCAGTTGTCAAAGGCGGCGGCCTCCTGAAATTGCGGACCAACTAGCGGAAGGGGAACGTGAGAACTGATCTGATGGTACCTTGCTTGTAAACGCCAGACAGCGGGGACGGGGGAGCCTTGGCTCCCCTTCAATTATAAACAATTTTTACATGAGTTCAGGGGGGGCAGAAAAGTGCCACACCCCATTGCCTTGGTTACAAAACAGGGGAGCCCATTCTCGGTTGAAGGAGGATTCTAACTGAAACATTCGCTCGGGATCTTTAATCACAATGTGGATGTATTTCCAAGTGTCCATATCCGCATGTAGCATGGCTGTCCACATAGAGTGCAAAATCCTCCTAGAGCTAAAACATTGGCTACCGTATCGTTGACTACAGCGATCCGTCCAGATGTACCAAATCAGGAAGCCCCTCATTAAGTCCCAGGGCTGATAAGTGTGAATGAATTTGGAGATCTCTCCCAAAACTGTGGTGCCTGTAAAACCAATCAGAGCTGACTGAAGGTTATCGATGGTGGGGACTTGGGCTCTATTAGCTAAAGCATTGAATTTCTGCCATAAGTCCAGGGTGACCGGGCAGCTCCAAAATAGGTGCCCGGTCATTTCTATAGTACATTGACAAAACATGCAACTATAATCCGTGTTTGGGATTCTATAAGCTAACCAATCTCTTGTAACTATACCCCTATTGAGTATCTGCCATAGGAAGGTGGCTTATTTTCCAAATTATGCCATAGTAGTTGGAAGATTTGCTTCCTTTCTGCCTTATTGAACCCTTGGTTAATCAACTCTTGCACCCCAATGGGGCGCTCAGCCTTTCGCCTTAGTCCGTATAGGTACCCATACCTGGCTGTATACCCAAAAAAGGGGGTTTCTTTATGTTTCTCCATCTTCCGCTAGATCCATTCATCGGGGTCCCAAATAATGTTCTCTATGTGTATCCCTGGTATTGCCCAAACTGAGTTCTAACTTTCAAGGTCAATTTCCGGGTTAGTCTCCATGAAGGATTTCCTCCTGGAGTCCCAGAGTACGACCCTGGCTGGTTTTAGTCCCAGGTGGTTAAGGTTAAATTCACCTTCATCCCGGCTTAGTCTTCCCTTAGTTTTATCTAGTGTGTATCTGCTAGTAGATTCACTGCTGTCAGTTTGGTTATTATGGTAAAAATACAGACTCCCCGCACTACAACAATGGCAGTGTTTTATGACTGCATAATTATGACTGAGGATGACTGGCGACTGCTTGCAGTCATATTCTTGAAGGCCAACACTTTGGGGAGAAATATGACTGCAAAATATGACTATCAATCATTTTTACGCCTTGTACTTCACAAGTGTATACCATACGGCCATTAGGAATACCAAAGTACTTCATAGGGAACGTAGGGAATATGTTTGGGAACGTTGAGTCATATTATCAATTATATTTTTATAGTATTGAATTTTTTTTTGTTTTGGGCAATTCAAGAAAAATACGGGCAATTCTAAAAAATATATAAATAAGCCATCATTTAAAATTTTGAAATCCTAGTCACCTACTTTTTCGGATTTTGAATCCTAGTCACCACTTTTTTAGTGTTTTGAGACCCTAACCATTATTTTTTTAGGGTTTTAGAACCCTAGCCGGCACTTTTTAGGATTTTGAAACCCTAGCCGTCACTTCTTGTGGTTCTTCTTTCTTACCTTCTATTGTTTCTTAGCTCTCATTTGTTGTTGTTTTTTGTTGTATCTCAATTCTTGTTTCTTGTTGCTCTTTACTTCATGTTTCTTGCTTCTTATTGTTGCATCTAAATTCTTTTTTTTTTTGCATTTGAACTCTTTCTTCTTTTTAATTCTTGTTTTGTAATTCTTGCTTCTTATTTCTTCTTGTTGCATTTTCACTCTCATTTCTTGTTGTTTCTTGTTATGTCTTAGTTGGTGCTTTTTGTTTTTTCTTGTGTCTTAGTTGTTGCTTCTTATTTCCTCTTGTGTCTTAATTGTTACTTCATGTTGTGTCTTAGTTGTTGTTTCTTGTTTTGTGTTTCTTCTTGCGTTTTAATTGTTGTTTCTTGTTTCTTATTGTGTCTTAGTTGTTATTTCTTGTTTCTTATTGTGTCTTAGTTGTTATTTCTTGTTTCTTGTTGTGTCTTAATTGTTGCTTCTTGTTTCTTATTGTGTCTTAGTTGTTGTTTCTTGTTTCTTGTTGTGACTTAGTTGTTGCTTAGTTGTTGCTTATTATTTCTTGTGGCATCTTACCTTTTACTTCTTGTTATTTCTTAATACTTATTTTTTTTTTCTTGTTTCCTCCATCATCAATCTTATTCTTCCTATCCTAAACTTGAACTACATATTTTGTGTTGTTTTAAGCCTTTGAAGGTTGACCTTTGTTGTTCAATCACTAAAAATTAACCTCTCATTTCTTTAATTGTATATGCAGGCACCAAAAGTTGAAATAAAGACATTGGAGGCTACTTACAATCCAATGAAGCCATCTTCACATTATTGTAAGGATTGTAGGCCTTATTGGATTGTGTGAATGATTCATTGTGATATATATATTTTGTATTAGTGACTAATAAATGTCAATGAAGATAGTTGTATTTGTTCTTGCATTTTCCTTCTTTAATATGATTATCTTTCATACATGATGTATGATAGTTATATATCATGTTCATTTAAAATGTATTAAAAATGTGATTGTAGTTAGTAATATGACTGACGAGAGTCGTATTCTACATCATTAAAAAATATGACTCATGAGAATCATTTTTCACATTAACAAGAATATGATTCACCGCAGTCATATTCCACATTACTGCAAAATATGACTCACCCTAGTTATATTCCATGTAACCAAAAAATATGACTGACCGTAGTCATATTCCATATCACTGCAAAAAATGATTCACCGTAGTCATATTTCACATCATTGCAAAATATGACTCACCACAGTCATATTTCACATCACTGCAAAATATGACTCACCGTAGTCATATTTCATGTTACTGCAAAATATGACTTACCACAGTCATATTCCACGTCATCAAAAAATATAACTCATCACAATCATATTCCACGTCATCAAAAAATATGACTCGACATAGTCATATTCCACGTAGGATTTATTTATTTGCTTGGGCAACCCAAGAAAAAGTCAAAACCCCCCTAGGATAGTCAAAGTATATGCCTAATTGGCATACTATGGCTAAAAATGGATATTTATACCCCTCAATCCATATGACTGCTAATATGACTGATGTTTGAAGCGACTGCTTTTAAACGACTAGAGTCAGTCATATTCCGAGTCATCTATAGTGATTTCTGCGTGAGTCATATTTTTTGATTTTACGACTCACTGCAGTTATATTTTGCAGTCATAAAACACTGCTTTTGTTGTAGTGCCGACTCATTCAACCAGGCATTAGGGGACCTCTCCGGGAATGCCCGTGGGTCCCAGGATATGTAAGAAATAGTTTTTAACCTCCAAATTCACCCCCGTTCTGTCACTGCCCCTCTCCGTGGGAGTTTGGATTGGATTTCGGGTGGGGTGAGCCAATCGTTTTCCTATGCGTCCCACAGGTGTTTCACTTTCGTGATGCCTGCACGAGCCCAAAGGTGGAGGCCCTCGTTCCTCCCCATTCCCAATGGTGTGTCTTCCGCTTCCAGAATCATCGAGTTGCCATACAGTTGTTGCCTCAACACGCTACTCAGCTCCATTGGCAGGGTTTGTATTAGGCCTCCTTTTATAACCCAGAAGGCCTTGAAACACGACTTAAGTAGGGGTGAGAAGTTATCGTTTTTCAACCCCTTGCTGAAGAACATCCAGTTTGGCGATTCCGTCCATTTGGAGTCTCTTAACGGCCTCCCCCTTTCAATCTTGTACTTCAGCAATAGTTTCCATGGTTCCTTGCCTGGTGAGAGGCCTCTTACCACCAGCTTCGCTAATAAGGCTTGCGTCTGTAGAAAAGGGTCCAGTAATTGAATTCCGCCCTCCTCCCTTGGCAATATACAGGCCGCCCATTTTACCCTAGCTACGCACCTACCTTCGTCCCTCCTTGTCCAAAGGTATTGGGTAATTAGGCCCCGAATCTTGTCGCATATTTTGGCCGATAAACCGTAGCAGGCCGTGGTATACTAGCAAGTCGCGAGCAGTACCTGGTTACAGATGATGACGCGTCCTGCTTGGGACACTGTCTTCGCCGCCCAGCTCCTCAGTTTGGTTCGGAGTGACGCCAGCAGGGGCTCCGCATTGGCGTCTGCCGGGAGGTGGAAGCCTATAAGCGGCCCCAAATACCTAACTCCTTCTCCTTTAGGTATCCAGGTCACCCCCATATCGCCTCCCCAATCGAATAATCTATCTCTTGGGGATGCCCAGATTCCGTATGTTTTATACCAGTTCAACTTGGAACCGGACGCCAGGCAGAATATCTTTAATACCTTCCTTGCTCGGTCCAAGTTTGCCTTCGTCCCTAATAAGTATAAGGATGTATCGTCCGCAAAGGACGCATTTGTTACCTTCGATCCTCCTAGTAAAGTGAAACCCTCCACCTCATAAACCGAATCCTCCAGCATAAATCCAAACGCGTCCAAGACAATTATGAACAGAAAGGGCGCTAGGGGGCAGCCCTGCCTCACTGACCGTGAGAGGTCGAAATCCTGCCCCACCTTTCCATTTACTATGATTGCCGATGCTATATTCTTATATAGGGCCATAATCCCGTGTATAAAATCTAGATTAAAGCCCTGTTTTTGTAACACCTCCTGCATAAAGGACCAAGATATCCTGTCATACGCCTTTTCGAAATCCAGAAGTAGGAGGACCAAATCTTGATTGGATTCTTCTGCATAATGCATGGCCTCCTGCGCCATGAATATGTTGTCGATTATGCATCTCCCTTGGACAAAGCCGGTTTGATTAGGCCGAATTAATTTAGGAAGTAGGGGTTGTAGTCTTCTTGCCAACACTTTAGCCACAACCTTGTAAAAGGAATTCAGAAGGGTAATTGACCTAAGGTTGCGAATCAAGCTCATGTCTCCCCCCTTGGGTATAAGGGTAATGATCCTGTGACAATTCATATTTTTGATTTTTATTTGTTTACCCTTTTGAGCGAACCGGAAATTAGAAATAGGTATCCGGATTCATCTAGAAAGAAAAATAAATCCAAAAATAGTCACCAAAATTACCTTACAGAACTAATCCGGTTTTAGGTCAAAGCGAAACAGATTAGATGTTCAACCGGATAGTATTTCCAAACCGGAATCTTGTTAACCGGATTGGGAAATAACCGGATGTCAAGAACCGGACCGGATATCCGACCGGTCATAAAGACAGTCCAGGGCGTCAAGACTATATAAAGCCTGGCCCTGCCCATTTTCAGGTCTCTGGATTTCCATGTGTTGTTGTGTCTTGATTTAGCGCCTGACGTTTCTATCGTTGACCACGGCCAGGGAGAGGGAGTACAAGAGGGTATGGAAGTGAGAGAAGAGTGTGAGACGGAGAGATCTCCTCCGGACATGAGTGGGTGAGACCTTGAGTGCGAGCGGATACGTGAGAAGCTAAGAGTGTGAGCACGCCGGTAGGGTAGTTCACAGGCGGAGCGGAACATCTGAGTGTCGCACGCTCCCTTTTTAGGACTGTAGAGAGTGAAAACCGAGTAGAGCTACCCTCATACTGTGGCTGAACCGGAAGAGAGGTTCTAACACCCCGCCCCCGAGTGAAGTAAAGCTTAGAAAAGTAGTTCCGGTCATGCCGACCAAGGAACCGGAACATGGAGAGCTTAGAGAGGATTTGTCGTTGATGGGTTGTCAGGGGTTAGCTTTGAAACCTTGGGGTTTCAAAGATGAGAGGATGGTTAGAGAACTCCTGAGTGGCGTATCGAATCAGTTCGATAACACCCTGAGAGGGAATCCGGTCCAATGGACCGAGGCTTTGTGGCGGGACGTATACGGATTCCGGCCAGGAGGACTCGGCCTTGCCAACCGGAAGGATGATTTCGTCTAGGGCAAGTTTGGAAGCGTAGTAAATCCGAAGGACGGCTACGCGGTCGAAGACTGCCTTGATGACCGGGAGCGACGTCTGCTCCAGTTTCTGGTTCCGGTTTTGCATCCGGAAAAGACCACCAGGGTGACTATCACCTTAGCTAACACAATTTTCGGAGCGTTGAGCGGAACCCGGAAAGTAGACTGGGGCCGGATCTTCTTTGATCTGGTGTCCCAACTTACTACGAGAGTGGGGAGAAGTAGGGCTACCCCCCTGTGCCCTTATGTGTACCACCTCTACCAGCAATAGGAACTGCTGACGGAAGTGGAGCTGAAGGTATGGAAGGCCCAAGAGTGGACCATGAAGTACGGCGAATCCGAGTCCGACCAAGAAGCGGATTCCGAAAACGAAACCGAGGAGGAAGAAGAAGAAGAGGAAGAAGAAGAGGAGGAACCTTATGTTCCCAACAAGAGGCAGAAGACCACTCCGACTCGGAATCGAGGAACGCCTCTGGGACATCAGAGGCCGCGCAAAAGTGAGACTCCAACCGGACCGGATGTGGCATCCGGATCCGGGACCAAAGATCCATTCGACGAGTTGGTTGGGATCCTCTGCGGAATCCGGGCGGATTGGGAAGTTAAGAAGCGGGCACTCGGGGAGATCGCGGAATTAATCGGAGCGGAACCGGACAGTCAATTGCCGCGGAAGGTGGCTGAAAGTGTTATCAATCCGGAAGAGCTTCGGAAGATGAAGGAGGAAAGTAAGCGGTAGCACGATGAGGTGGACACCCTCAAGGCTGAACTTTTCGCGTTGCTTGAGAACGCCATCGCGACAAAGGAGATGGCGGAGGAAATGAAGAAGTTGGCCGCGGAAGTGAAGGACGTGCTTGGAGAACCTGGAGCCGCAATCACTAAGGCGCGCCTGTTCGAAGAGGAGGTGCACAAGGACAAGAAGATATCCGGAACCAGGGTGGTGCACATCCTCACCGATTTTGAGGAGCAAATGGAGAAGCTCCTATCTAAGGCACGGGAGTCAGCGGACCGGATCGTGGAGAGTAGCCAGAAGTTGACAGAAATTCCGGTCCGACTCTCAGAAATTTCTCTTCCGGACTTGTTTCCGGAAGACGTAGCTCAGGAGCCGGGAAAGGACAAGACGCCCTAGTCAAGCAGGGCCAAGAAGGATACACCCTCGATCGGACATCAGCCGATAGATTTGAACTCCCCGGAAGCTGAGGAAGAACATCCGGTTCTACCTACGGATGGAGAACGGAACCGGAATCTAAATGAGGTCTTCGAGCAGTTGGACAGACCTGATGAGAGCCCTACCATTGGATCCCGAGTGTATGAGACGGAACATGAAGGATTGTAAAAAAATAGGACTTATAGATAGGAACCGGAATAGAATCCGGTTAAGATAAGGTAGGACCGGATTGTCAGCGCCTTTAGAGGCGGAAATCATGTATTCACTTTTTGCTTTTTTGTATATAAAACAGTCTCTGAGCTGGAGACGGGGAGAGAGTTCTTTTGGCATTTCCTTGTATACTTTCCTCTAAACTAACTTTTGTGTATTTTTCCCGAGTATTGGCAAGAGTGCACTAAGTCAGAATAGGAAGGTGAGTACAGAAGTGTTGGTAGAGTTTCTCCCCTTGATGTATGTTTCCGGTTCTAGGTACATGTGAGCAGGTTATGAAGAGTTAGGAGTGGATTCCAGTGCCTCAGCAGCTACAGAAGTCTAGCATTCCGGGTGAGAGATCCGTTGATCAGGCTAGGCGGATAGGGAGGGATTCCTTAGCTGCGCTAGAACTCCTGGGTGGGAAATCCGGTCGAGTATCCTGACTCCTGTGAGGTCTTGCCACCGTTGTGGGTGAACGGAAGAACTTTCGTGGCTATTGGATCGGACAGATGCACTTGTAGCCACCGAACTTCGTACGGAACGGATCAGTGTCAAGGTCGTTGTAGTATGAGAGGATTGTACGGAGGGTCTTTGTGTGACCTGTGATTTGGATTACTATTCGGATTACTGTGAAAGATCAAACCGGATCCGTGTTAGTTAGGGGATCAGTGGATAGGAAAGTGGGTCTTCAGCCACTATAAGTCACGGAAGGAGTGGTGAGCCTACCACTTTCAAAAGCAAGCGGCGAACCCTCTGATGGTAAAACAGAGGTAAAACTAAATTGGGTACGGAAGGGTGGACCAGATCGGATCCGCCTAGGAGGATACATAAGACCGGAAGTTTTAGGGTCCAGAATTGATAAGTCAGCCCAGAAATCGGGGAACTAGTAAAACCGGAAGTAGGATACAGTCCGGTTGAAATTTTCCGGTTGGTTTTGGTTGTTCCGGTCGTTAGAGGTAGAACCGGAAAAGTGGAATTAAGGGATTTAATTGAGTTTATCTCCTTGTTAGAGTTAGCTACTTCACAGGATCTCGTGGGTTCGATCTTTAGGGTCATTTTGTTATGCTCTAGAGTGATTTTTGTGAGTATAATAGGGAAATTGCTTACTCTGTGCTGCGATAGATCCCCTTGTTGTGTTCCCGAGTAAGCTCCCCTTCCCACAACACTTCTCTTACAGCCTCCAGCAGGTCTCCTTCTACTGTTCCCGCACAGAATTTGAAGAAGTTGGTCGGAATGCCGTCCTCCCCTGCTGCATTACCGAGGGATAGCTCCTGAATTGCGTCATGTACCTCCAATAGGGACACCTCCTGTGTGAAGCGATGGTTCTGAGTGTGTGTAACGCCTACATGTACGCTCCTTAGTACCTGTTGCCTCGCCTCAATAACTTCTGGTGTTTCTGCCTCCCCTGTGTATAGTGACATATAGAAATCCTAGAGCGCGGCAGCCTTCTCTTGCTGACTCATGACTATCTGATCTCCTACCTGAAGCTGCGCTATGTGCGTCCGTTTTTGAACATCTTTGTACACCTGGAAAAATTCTTGGGAACAGCGGTCCCCGGTCCTAAGTCATTTCGCGGACACCGCATGGTACTGGGCTTCCAGGACCTCCAGGGTAATTTGGTGCAGTATCATCCGAGCTGTGTCCAGTGTCCTCATGGCCTCCATGTCCTTTGGATTCCTGCGTAGCTGTTCTTCTATCTCCTGGATGTCCTTGAGCGCCTTATTCTCCGCCTTAAACTTGGCTACTCTCCGTTCTTTTTCTACCTGAGCCGCCTCACTCATGACCTTCCTTTGGGCTGAGCTCACCCTCTCCATCCAGGATTCACCTTCACTCAGTTTCGCCCCGTCCTGTCAGGCTTTCTCCAGGCGAGTTTGAACATGTGGGCTCCTAAGCAGATCTGGATTGATGCGATCCCTTCTGCTCTGTAGTCTATTCGTCGGGAAAAGACTGACTTGTACTGGAGCATGATCTAAGATTTTCGTATGGGGGTGTATGTGAAGCACTCCTCCATTGGTGCTTAGGGCTAGAGAGACATAGATCCTATCGATCCGCGCATTCCTATATGCCTCCCTGGTGCGGTTATTCTCCCAGGTGCCCCTTTTTTGAGACTCCTTCCAGATAGCGTCCGAGTTCCAAGTGTCCTCCAGCCCATAGTGATTCAGTAATCTGTTCCACACCGCCTGCTCCCTTCTATTAGGTTTTGTACAATGCCGGTTGCCTCTTGTCCTGTCAACTTCTTCCTCAACAAAGTTAAAGTCCCCTGCCAAGACAAAAGTCTATCCCAGTATGTTGGAGTCTACCAACTGCTGCCATAGGGTTCCCCTCTCCGATGAGGAGCTGGGTGCATATATGGCTATGATGGTGACCTCCTTGTTTTGTTCTGTATGGAGAGTGAGGTACTGTGCCCTTCCTTGCACGATGATTCCCTCCCCCTTGACCATGTGCGCTAACTTCTTGGCAATCAAGATGTCGGTACCCACCCTGCACCTCTCCATCCCCTAGGTGCTTGCAATGCCCGGGTTCCAGGACCTATGCCCATTGGCATATGGGAAGCTCCTGGTCCTTTTCTTGCATCTCTCCGCATCCATCCAATGTTCCTGTAGAATCACTATGTGTAGTTGTGTTTTCATCCGCTCAAAGATTCTCCTGGTATGTACCTGTTTAGCAGAACCCTTGTGCCGACTCCCGCACCACGTATATTCAGGGTCGCTATCGACAGGGTTGTATCCATTAGCTTTCTTCTTGTTCGGATGAGTCTTCGTTGGTGGAGGCTTGGGCGGGGACCTACTTCGTGCTGGTTTGACCCTTCTTCCGCCGTTAAATTGTTTGGATCGGGGTTGCGGTCAGACCAGGGAGCCAATCTGTCTGCATGTCGGAGATGGATTCCAGTCGTGCCCAGTCTATTAAGAGCTGGTTTGCCTTGACTCACCCCTACCATAGCGCAAGCTGTGTAATTGACTGCGGGTCAATCTACTTGAGCTGGATGTTGGTGAGGCATTTAGCCTTCACTGTCACCTTCACTGTGGCCAACACCGTGAGCTCATGGTTCCCCCCCTCGCTATCCCACCGGGCAGACCATCGCACTGAGTCCCACTACCGCAGTTTTAGTAGATGGGATCTGAAGAATTGACTAACTCCATCAAATATTTTCTCCTTAATTTGTTCCACCTCTCTCTCAGACCCATCAAAAGCTATCTTCAGGGGTGCGCTAACACTTGGCGCTTCTCTTGAGGTATCCAGCAGTATGTGTGTGCCTTCGGGGTGATCCTTGTATGCCAATGGCCATACAGAGAGATACTTCACCCCTCCTCGAGGTATGTGTAAATCCTTGGTTTGGAACGCCTCTCCTAATGCTCTTTCTCCCCAAGCACCCCACCAAGCCTCCGGCAGGTGCGTCATCGAGGTACGCTGGTTCTAGAACCTCGTCGAGAGTGGGTTTGCCTACATGAAATCCATGCCTGGACTTTGTGGTGAGGTAGCTCCTTCCGGTTCCTTCTCTTCTGTCTCCTCCTGTACCTGCATCACTACTTGGGAGTATGTTGTCGTGGCCGGCTCCTTCTCGTCCTTGAACTTTAGAGCCTTCCGTCTAGTGGATTTCTTCTTGACTTGTTGTGAGTGCCCATTTGGTCACTCATGATTCGGAATTGTTTTTTTTTTTATTTTATAAAGTTTTGAGTGTAGTTTTATATACAAAAAGCCCAAAAAAGAGTGAATAACCAAAACGGAGATGTCACATATCAATATGACCATTGGTTCTAATTGAGGCATTTCTTGTTATTTGTAACCAAATCCTGCATGTAGATAGGGTAGAAACTCATAAATTGTACAAAATAACCATGTTTAGTAGAAATTGCCCAACTTGTCTAACCCTGCCTTTCAGTGACAGATCCTAACCAAATTGGTTCAAGGGAACTATGTAAAAACCTTAGTATAGATTCCCAAAGAAGAGGTTTCAATTTTCCCATTCCATTGGCAAAATAATAGAAACTCCAATTGTTAGCCTGTAGGTGAAGAAAACTCAAGATGAATCATAGGAGGGCATCTACAACTTAAGTACAATATTTTGAAGTGGAAATCATGCCAGGAGTCCAACGGAGCAATGGACTCACCAAGATTCCCTTCTATTTGGAAGATTCCCTTTTTATCAAAAGTTAAAGGAGATAGCAGGATTTGATTCTCCCTCTTTAGATGTGCAAAACGGGAATATGAGTTTGCACATCCTTTGTGGAACTCCATGAGAGGTTCCATGAAAATTCTCGATTTTTTCTGATCTTCAAAAGATCTTTTTCCGGGTAGTCAACCGTTGGAAGTAATGATGGGAAATTCCTAGAAATTACCCAAGAAGCAGTAAAATCTCACTAAAAATTAGGATAATTTTTTTTATGTTAATAACAAGTTCCAATAAGTTTCGTGGCATTCCGATAGTCAAAAGATGCAAAACCATCAAGATCCTCCAAAATTGACAAATTTAAAGATTAATCGTGGAGTTGACCGGCGTACGGGGAGCATATGGAATCGGATTAAGGTCAAAGCGGGGTCTTTTCTTACTCCCTTATACCTACTAAAAAGCCTAGGCTAGTTACTTTTCTTAGAAAAGTTGATCTCCAAAAGTTGGGTTTTTATCCAATTTTGGTCTTCTAGTTAGCGCTAGAAATCTTTGTGATTTTGATGTAGGAAAAAGGGGAGGGGAATCCCTTTAGACTAAAAATGGCCTTCTGAAGCCAATGGCACAATCCGTTTGTGATTTGGAGCATTTCTCCAAAAGTTAAGAATTTGGACCAGCGTAGAAATGAAAATTGGGCAAATTAGATGAAAATCTTAATTGATAAGATTACCTTGTAGGAAAAGAGAGGAGGGGGTGCCCTTGGGAGAGTATATAAGGGCACCCATTCTCCTCTCAAAACACCCCTTAGGTTCATTTTGAACCGCCTTGTTTTCATTTAGATCCATTTAGTTGGATTTTGGCCATTTAGGCCACGTTGCCAAATTTCCTTGTTTTTGGAGCATTTCAAGCTCCTTTGTTGTTGTTTTTGGAGCTCTCTTGAAGGACTTGGGGTCCCTTCAAGCTTAGCTATCTTCCTGTGGCATTTCTTGTGGGTTATTTGAAGCTTGGGTGATGTTTTGTAGAGTTCTTGTATTTTGTTGATGTTTTGTAGGTGTTTTGAACTAACCTTGTACTAATCCTAGAGTCTCCTTCCCCTATGACTGGCGATGTCGCTTGGGGAAACTCTCTAGCGTCGTTTAAGTTATTTTAGCACTAACATTTGGTAGCTTATTGTTTACTAACAAATCATTTCCTTTGTGTTGTCCTTGGCCAAGTTCTTTCAAATCTTGGCTTCATTGTGGTTGTTTTTTTGTCATTGAAACTTGGGTTTTGGGTCATTATTGTTGGATTTTTGGTTGGTACTAATCCTAGAGAGAAACCCCACTCCGTACCTTGTCGATGCCGTTTTGTGAGGGTCTCTAGAGGATTTTTTATGATTGTACTAACTTGTAGTGGAAGTGGGAGTATTTTCTTGTAATTTTCTTGTCTCATTTGGAATGGCGAAGCTTTGACTTTGCATGTTTTAGAGTGAAGGAGGAAATTGTATATTCTTTAGAATACGGCGAAGCTTTGACTTCGTGGGATTTGAATTCTTAGTTATTTTCATTTTGACAGCGAAGCTTTGAACCTCTCCTTTCTTTTGATCATTTCTATGTAGTTAGGCCTTTTGGCCTTAGTTTGGTCAAGCTGTCATTTTTAATATTAGTCTTTCTTTAGGGCCGAGACCAAGGGTGTAGTTAGGCCGCTAAGAAGAAGGGTCAGTACAAATTGAAGCTCAAAATCTCATAGTAGAGGTCAAGAGCTTTCCAGAAACATAGAATACAAAGAAATCCGAGCTAAAATGAGTAAGATATAAGCGGATGAAGTTTCAAACACTAATTAGGACTCAAAACTTCATCCATGCATAACTTCTACTAGAAAAGTCCGATTTGCAAGTTCCACATCAATTTAGAAAGCTAGTTTTAGCCTCTACAAGGAAAACATATTAGAAGTCTAAAAATAGTAAGCTGTCAAAAGTCAAACCGAGAGCTAAAGCATTTGATAAGGAAATTAGAAGGGAAGAAGGATAAATTAGGGAGGTGTGATTAGCAAGGAAGAATGCAAAACAAAGTTCTATCTCACCACTCTTTCAACTTTTCTAGCTTAGACTAAGTTTGAGTTCAAAAACTCAATAGGAATGATAGTTGTGAATTGAAGACCAAATTGTTAGATTGTTATAGTTGAAGTTGAAGAAGGAGAAATCTCAAGTATCTAGAACAACCAATAGGATTGAGACACGAAGGGTGGACCATGTGAAAGGTCGCAAGGTGTCATTAGGCAAGCAAAAAATGGAAAAGTAGTGGTTAGGAGGTCAAGAGCTTTCTAAGCCAACCATTAGAAAAGTATAGTATAAAATCCCAAATAGAAGAAAGGAGGAATAGTAGTTAGAATTTAGTTGCAAATTTGTATTAAAAGTCTACTTTCAAGCGGTGAGTATAAATTACCGAGCAACGGAACCATGGAGGAAAATGGAGATCTTGGAAGACTCATCTACAACGTCCAAGACGACTCACAAAGTGAGGTAAGATTCTAAATACCCAAGTTACTATTAAATTATAAAGTAGATAGTTTTAAATACCTTAGCCGAACTAACCTTTTAAGTCAGAATATTAAAACTAGATTTTCTCCAAGTTTTAGATTCAGATTGTGATACCTTTAGTTTAGAGGTTTCCAAAAATGTCTCACATTTAGAAATCCAACGAAAAACGAGAAAGATAGAGATGGATGAAGTTTAGGGGTCAAAATGAATGAAAGTTAGATAAATCATCCAAAGTCAACCATATTAGAAAGTCAAATATTAAATAGAGTTCAGCGACCAAAAGTCAAATCTCAAGTAAAATTATAAGGTAGATTAGTAGAAATCAATGGATAAAGTTTGATGAACCAATTAGTAGTCAAACTTCATCCTTCCATAATTATTGTTAGAAAGCTCGGATGAGGTTGAGTTTTATATTTTTAGAAATGGCATAACATGTTCTATCACTTAAAAATGATAAATCTAGACTGAATTCATTTTGAATAAAAACCACATTGGCTTAGTTAGTTAAGATAAAAGGGTAAAACTTATAGTTATTTAAAATTTCTTGTTGTTTTGTTTATTTTCACATGTAGGAGTTAGAAAAGATCCATTGCTTGGAAGGCACAATGGATTGACGCTAGGCACCCTTAGGACAAAACTTACAAAACAATATTAAGAACTTGGTTGTGCAACGCTAGTTTACCATGGGTAGGTAAAAAAGTGCTCACACTTGTGCCTTTGGGTTGGATTCCGCTCTAAACTGGATCCCCAGAGGGGGAAAATTCTCCTCTGATAATAGTTGTGTATCTTTCCCCTTCGTCTGTTGATCCGGCTCAGATTGGCTATCTTCTTGTGACCCTTTTGGTACCTTCGAGTTCAAACCTTTTCTGGAACTCGGTTGCCACTTCAAGGTCCACTTCTCCGGAGGTATCACTGAGTCCTCGGGTGGGGGCTCTGTATTACCTTCTAGCTGTCCATCCACTTGTTTCATGCTCTTTCCCTTGCTGCCTGTCCTCCGGATCTTTACTTGCATGAATCCGTCCCCCTATGTCTCCCGTCCTCCGTCGATAGTTTTATCCCTTTTTTGCCCTGTTCTCTGATCGACAGGGGGCATTCAACTGTCGGATGGCCGAATTTCCGACATTGATTACATTGTCCGGGCAGTCCTGAGTAGCTCACTGCCTGATCCACATATGTAATCTCCATAGACTCCTTCTTCAGTTCCGGGATCTTCAATGTCCCTGGTAGCTTGCTCAGCTCCTTAACTCGAACCTGTATCAATGGTCCTCCCTAGCGCCTACTCGCCGTCTGCAGGGACTCAATCAAGGTAACTTCCCCAATGAGCGACGCAAGCGTCCTCACCAGCTTCGCCGTTTGGAAAACAAGGTTGAGCTCCGGAAATTGAACCCTAATTAGGGTTCCCTCCTACATCTCGGGAATCGATTTCTCCGAAGTGAATCCCTGTTGCCATGCACAAAATCTTAATGAGTGGTTCCTCCAACTAACAGTCCCTCTCTCTCTATGCACGCGACTGCTTCAGCTGAATCTGCAAATTCTAGCCTAAAAAATCCCTTGGCCATCGCCTGTATCGCCCGATATTCAAGCTTCATCTGCTTTGTCAAATGCGCAATCAATACTCCAAACCCTAGAGCAGATCCATAGACTTTCCCAAGTACTGTTCGGGCTTGTAGATCTGCTCTGGCGTCCCTTAATCTAATGAGCTGCTCTTGTGGCAGCTCGACTGTAATTTTCCAACCTGGGAGGATTTTAGGGTTTTCAAGAACCTCGGTTTCTGTACTCTCCTTACCCGGTACAGTGTGCGCCTCTCCCTTTTCGTGTATTTGCAGTTGATTGCTGCTACTCAGCTCAGCCGAGTCCTTGCAGCCTGCTTTCTCCCCACCTGGTGGATACTCCTCAACTTCTACCTCGACTTCCATGTGTCCTCTCTACCAAAACTCGTACAAATGACAACGGCTACGCCTCAATCGGCGTGCCTAGGGTTTAGGAGCCATTACATCTTGCTCCTCTAGCTACGAGTCCGAATCACTCTCCAAATTGTGGTTGCACTGCAATCCACACAAACACAATTCTACCCTAATTCCAAGGTTCTAAGGCTTTGGATCGACTTGGGATTATGAATCTAAGCGATACGGTGTCGCTCTCTGTGGTTGCTGGGCTCAACCAACTCGATACTATGCCAACACTCTCTCCGCTCCGATCCCTAGACCTTGATCAATCCAGAAACACCGCAACAACCCCGGTTCCGCCGATCAACCCTAATCCTTCGACACTCGAATTCCTTTGCACCTATTCGTATTCTACCGATTGCGTTCTATTCCTAAGATCTTCCCATACTCGATACCTGCACAAGGAAACAAAATCTGACCCCAATCGACTCCGATCGAATGCTATTGTGCCGCCGCAATTTTGTGGCGGAAACTCTAATTACCGTCGGAGTTGTTTCTGACTCCCTCGATGCTCGGATCCAATACTATGACCTCTCAAACTGACCGTAATCACACGTAGAACAAGAATCTATACAAAAATCGGTGCAAATTGCTACCTAAAACGAAGGATTTGGGAAGAAATCGGTTTCTGGGGGGCTGCGCCTCTCAGAGCTCCTGGGGGGGGAGGTGGAAGTTGATGATGGTACCTTGCTACTTGGAAAACCGTAGTAATTCTAGAGTTGATGGTACCTTGCTGTAAAATCCAAAGGAGGGTGGGCGGGGGGGCCTTAGCCCCCCTTCAAATAAAAATCAATGAGTGGAAATAAATAAGTCGAGGGTAGAAAAGTTCCACCTCCCGTCCCCTTTGACACAAAACACCGGCGACCATTCCCGGTTAAAAGAGTTCTCAATCTGATCTAACGTCTCTCTGTCTTTGACAGAGCTGTGAATGTGCCGCCAGACCGCGATCCCCGCATGGAGAGTGGCGATCCAGGTCGACGTAAGAATACGATCCTTGTTCACTAGCTGATCAGCGTACCTTTTGGTGCACCGATCAATCCAGATGAACCAAATGAGAAAAGTCCTGAGGAGGTCCTAGGGCTGCCCCTTGTACACCTACCGGGAGACATCCCCTGAGCATTCTATACTAAAATGTCCAATGATGGCCTGACCTACACTAGAAAAGGAAGCGGCTGAATTGCCTCCTGAAAAATTAACTACCCTATCCTACAACTCCCGGGTGCTTGGGCATTCCCAGAAAAGGTGATCAATAGTCTCCAAGGTGCAATTGCACATGGAGCAACCTATGAAGGCCTGCTTCACTCTCCAGTTGAGCCATTCGCCTGTCACCACGCCCTTGTTCAGCACCTGCCAAACAAACGCTGCTTGTTTCCTAGGTCTAGCTTTGTGCCACAGTAGTTGCAGCACCTGTTTCACCTGCACATTTATAAATCCCCTGTCTTTAAGGAGTCTAACCCCTGCAGGAGTCTTCCCTACTATTAAAAGTCTTTGTTTGTACCCCCTTTTCGATGTATACGAGAAGAAGGGGGCCTTTTTCAAATGCCCAATCTTCCTCCATTCCCAGTCTCCTGGGTCCCATATCAAGTCTCTCACCAGGTGATCCCTCAACGCCCAGACCTTATCCGGTTGTTCCGGGATTTCCTTTGGGTTGCACTCCCCGAAAGATTTGCTTCTAGCGCTCCACCTAAGCACCCTGGCTTCCTTCAGGTCTGTGTCCGGGAGTGCTCTCAGCTCCCCCTCGACCAGACACCCGTTCTCACTCTTCCTAAAAAAATGTGTAGGTGCCCCCGGTAAGTCTTGGTGCTTGATGAAGTAAAGCTCGGAACTCCCGGGTGCCGATACCCATTCTCCCTCCTTCCACTCCCTGCGTCTGTCCCTGGGTTCCCAAGGGATGTGCGAAATGATTTTTAGCCTCCTGGCCTTTCTCTTTTCTGTCACCGCTCCCTTGTGGGGTAGCTGTTCCTAGATCTGTTCTCCTGTGCACCAGTCATCCCGTCCCTCATCCCACACATCCTTGACGCGAGTGATGCCTTCCCGTGCCCACAGGTGCAGTCCCACGTTCTCTCCCATTCCCATGGGGATTCCTTCCCCTTCCAAAATAAGAGGGTTACCGAATAGGGGCTGTCTAAGTACGCTATCTCCTTGTGTCGGTTCCAAGAGCTCTAGGTTTCCTTTGACCGCTATGAATGCTTTAATACAAGCCTCTAAGAGTGGTGAGAAATTATTTTTCTTTAACCTTTTGCTAAAGAATAGCCAGTTTGGTGAATCTTGCCATTTTGCGTCCCCCAGCGGTTTCCCTTGGTGCACCTTGTGCTGCAGCAGGATTTTCCAGGGTTCTACTCCTGGTGCTAACCCCCTGATCAACTGCTTCGCTAGTAGCGCCTGCGTCTGCAGCTTGGGGTCAATAAGTTTCACGCCCCCCTCTGAGAAAGGTAGAATGCAAGCGTCCCATTGCACCCTTGCGGCGCACCCACCTTCGTCTCTCCCTGTCCATGCGTACGTCTTGATCAGTCCCCTCACCACTACGCATGTTTTTTCCGATAGCCCGCAACACGCAACGGTGTACCAACACGTAGCCAGCAAAATCTGGTTACATATTAAGAATCGCCCTGCCAGTGAAAGCATTTTGGCTGCCTAGTTGTTGAGCTTCTTCCGAAGTGAAGCCAGGAGTGGTCTTGTATTTGCTTCCGGTGGCAAGTAGAAGCCAATTAGCGGCCCGAGGTACCTTACGCCCTCTCCCTCTTCCACCCATTTGAGGCCCATGTCTGTGCCCCAAGCCGTGTCCCGTTTTTTGGCTGAAGCCCATATGGCGGCTGATTTATCTAAGTTCATTTTCGACCCTGATGCCGTGCAATAGGTTTCTAATACCCCATATAAGTTCTGAAGATTCGTGTCTGTCCCTTCCATGTACAGGGCCGCATCATCTGCATAGTACGCGTCAAGTAGCTCCGAGCCATTTGGCATTTGCAGCCCCCTAATCCCGTATCTCTCGTCTTGAAGCATAAACCCTAGCGTATCAAGTACCACCACAAAGAGGAAGGGTGCCAGCGGACACCCTTGTCTCACTGACCTAGAAAGCGAAAAGGTGTCCCCTACCTCACCATTCACTATGACTGCTGAGGTCGCGTTTTTATAAAGTGACATCACCCCCTTAATATACTCTGGGTGGAATCCTCTTTTCTTAAGAACCTCCTCCATGAAAGGCCATGATATTTTGTCATAGGCTTTTTCAAAGTCTAAGAGAATTAGTGCCAAGTCCTGTCCAGACTCTTCCGCATAATGCATGGCTTCTTGGGCTAGGAAAATATTGTCAAAATTACACCTTCCTTGCACAAATCCGGTCTGGTTGGGCCTCACAATCTCTGGAAGTATGGATTGCAACCTTCTAGCCAGAATTTTAGCAACCAACTTGTAAAAGGATGAGAGTAAAGTGATTGGTCTGTAGTTTTTAATCAAGCATGCGTCCCCCCCTTTTGGAATGAGAACGATTACCCCACTATTATGACTCTCTGTCATTTCTCCTCATGCTATTACCTCTTGAACTGCTTCGAAAAGCTCGCTCGCCACCTCCTCCGAGCAGCTTCGGAAGAAGTCAGTTGGGATTCCATCCATTCCGGCTGCCTTGCCCGATGACAGCTCTCTTATAGCTTCCTCCACTTTTGATACCGACAGCTGCTTCGTGAGCAGTTGGTTCTGGCTGGCTGTCACCGTGGTCGGGACGCTTTCAAGCACCGTTTTCCTTGCTTCCACCACCTCTGGTGTTTCCGGATCTACGATGTACAGCTTCCTGTAAAACAAGGTGACTGCCGCCACCTTCTCCTTTTGACTCGACAAGACCACTCCATCCACCTGCAACTGCGGTATGTTGGTGCGCTTGTGGTGGTCCTTAAAAACCTCAAAAAACTCCTTTGTGCAGCAATCCCCTTTCTGCATCCATCTTGCTGAAACTGCATGGTATTGAGCTTCCAGGACCTCTTCCGTGAGGAGGTGCAGCTCTGTTCTGGCTTCGTCAAGCCTTTGTTTCATTCCCTCATCATCCGGGAACTCTGCCAGGTGTTTTTCTGCTTCCGAAATGGATTTGAGGGCTCTATTTTCCCTCACGAATCTTGCTGTCCTCCTTTCCTTACTGATTATGGCCGCCTCCTCCAACACTCTTTCCTGCGCTTTCCCGACCTAGTCCATCTATGTGCAGGATTCTTCCTTGTATTCTCTCCCCCATGCCATTACCAGTTTATCCCTTATGTCCACACTCCTCAATATCTCAATTTGCAGGAACTCCCTACGTTTTGGCCCCCTCTCTGTCGAGAGGAACCTCAAAGTGACCGGGGCGTGATCTGTCAGCTTGGTGTGCGGGTGGAGTAAGATTTCTCCCCCCCCTGGTGCTGCAATTCCGGGGAGACATAAAGTCTGTCAATTCTTGCACATCTCCTTTGCGCCCCCTATCTATTGTTGTCCCACGTGTATCTCTTGTCTGTCACTTTCTGGAATCTGTCCGAACACCACGTGTCTTCCAGTCCGTAGTGGCTGACTAGTCTGTTCCACGCCGCCTGCTCACGTTTGGCCATTTGGGTGCAATTCCTGAACCCACCGACCCTGTCCCCATCCAACTCAACCATGTTCAAATCGCCACCCAAGATAAACGCATTCCCTTCCAGATTCGCTTCCACCACCTCGTGCCATAAGGAGCCCCGGTCCTGCGAGGAACCCGGTGCATACACGTTTACGATTGTGAGTTTCTGCTGTGGGTTGGTTTGTAGTGTCACATACTGCACCCGCCCCTCTTTAATCACCCCCTCCTTTATCACCAAGGGGGCCAAATTCTTGGAAATTAAAATGCCAGTGCCAGCACGCCATCTGCCTGCATCCCCGGCACCTTTGAATGCTGGATTCCACGCTCTGAACCCGCTCGAAAAGGGTAAGCTGTGACACCTTTTCCGGCACCTTTCCGCGTCCATCCAGTGTTCCTGAAGCAATATTACCTACGGCGAGTGGTCCATTCTCTCAAACATGTGCCTGATGTGCACCTATTTCCTCGACCCTCTCGTTCCCATGCTTGCCCCTCGGATATTGAGGGTGGCAATCGTCAATCCTTGTGTTAACATTCTTCCTCTTGCTCAGGCGAGCCTGCCGGTTCTGTATCAGGGTTGATCCAGTCCTGCAAGAGCCCCAGAACTTTGTAATCATCCATCGTTGCGTCCTATTTGTGGAACGCATTCTGCCTCATCCACTAGTACTCCACGTTGTTCAGCGACTTGGCCTTTTCTGTAACTTTAACTACTGCTAGGACCGTTAGGTCATTGCTGCCTTCCATAGAGTCCCAACGGGCTGACCATGTCACCGCGTCCCATTGACTTAGTCTTGGGGGCTTCCTTGTCATCGTTTTGAGGTATTCCTTCAGGCTGCCAAGGATATATTCCTTTTTCTCCTCGACTGAGTCACCTGCTCCTTCAAACTCTTGGATGAGCAGTCGTGTGGCTCCCCACCCTCGCTCGTCTTTTTCCAGTAAGAGCCTTCTTTCGCCCTTCATGTCTTTGTAAAGCAGCGGCCAGATCTTGATTGATTTCTTCACCTCCGAGGGGAGCTCGAGATCTTCTGTCTGAAACGTCTGCTGCAGCTCTAGTGCCGACCATTCTTCCCACCACCACTGTGGTGAGTTTGGTTTGACCTCTTTTCTTTCCTCCCAGAATTTCCCCTGTAGTGGATCCACCCCTAAGAATGTTTCCCCGAGATTGATCACTTCGTCTTCTCTCAATCTTGGTGACCTCTACACCGGGCTACCAACCTCCATTAGCTGCACCTGCTCCCCACCCATATCTCGACTTTTGCTTGGAGATTCACTGCTGAGTACCTCCTACTGTGTCAATGTCTTTATTTCTGCACTGGTACCGGTTCTTTGGACTGAAGGGTTCCCCTTGGGGGAAGCTCTTACTTTATCCAAGAATGTCACCTTTCCCGCTGGCGAGCAAGAGATTCCGAGTGCTAGTAAGTTTAGCGGCGGGAACTCCACCTCTGAGTTCAACTGCATCACCTCTTCCACCGCTTGCAACTCTTTCTCCTCCAAGATCTGCTGCCTTGGGCTTTTGGGTAATTCTGTTGAGCTCTCTGGTTTTGCTACCTCCACTTGCTTCCCTTTTTTCCTCCTTTTCTTACTTCTGACCTCAACAAATCCGTCCTCGTCCTTCTTTGCCTGGTATGTCTTGTTTGCCTGTTTTCCCGCCTACTTGGGCGGGCTAGGCCCCCGTTTTTTGGAGAGCGGGCAGTCACTGAGAACGTATCCAAACCTCCTACAACGATTGCACTGATTTGGCAGTTCGGAGTAACTGATTGCCTAATCTATGTACTCCACCTTATCTGTGTCCCCCACGAGCATCGGGATTCTAATAAACCTTAGTAGTGTGGAGATATCTCTCATGATGATGCTAATGAAAGGACCTAACGACCTTTTGCATGCTGTCTGAGCCTTTTCAACTGAGATCACCTCCCCTAGTAAGCCTGCCATCTCTCTCAGCCATGCATCTGTCTGGAAAACTGGCTCCAGCTCGGGAAACTGTACACGTACCTTTGTACCGATATGCCTTTGAGTCTCTGGCGCGTCCGTCCTGTACCCTTCCGCCCATGAGTAGAAGCAGATCGTGCGATCCCCTCCCACGATTGTGCCTAGCTGTACGCATCGTTTGGCTTTCTCCTAAGAGTCAAATTCCACACGAAAGAACCCACGTGACAAAGCCTAAATCCCTATGAAGGTCTCCTTCATATGTCTCACTAGCTCCTTGTGCAGATCCTAAAATCCTAATGGTGCGCCAAATACTTTCCCAAGGACCAACCTTTGCCCCAGTCCTCCTCGTACCTTTTATACCTCTCTCAATCTCACCTGTGTGATCTTGAGTTCTAATTTGTGACCCTAATCTCTCTTGGGCATCAGCGCTCCCGCCTTACCCTCAGTCGTAACCCCCGGGCGCCCAGCACCGCCCGCCGCCATATCCAACTCTAGCGTTTGTTCCCCGTTCATTCTCTCCACCTCCATTATCTTGCAATCTCATACCCACACAAATTGCAACATGCAGTCGACAGCAACTCTTGTCTATACCAGACTTAAGTCTAGGGCCAAGTATCGAAGTACTGTAGCGTTGCCGCAATCCCTGAGGTATCCAGTTTCCTTCCTAATCTGAAACCCTACTTCCAAATCTGGTTACGCGCCGCTTGTAAATCTTTCTCTTGCTCTTTCTACACAGCATAGACACCAAAGCGATCCTCAAAGAGCACCCTGGAGCAGCCTTGGATTGAAGCCACCGCACTTTTCTCCTGAAAACCCACCTGCCGCAGCGGAAACCCTCAAAAAGAGTTTTCTACAGATCTCCACCTGTAGAGCTCAGAATCAAGCAAGACTACTACCAATCGAAAGCTATTGCTCCTGATCGTACCTTGCTACTCGGATAACCGTAGTAATTCTAGAGCTAATACGTGCACAAACTTCCATGATGGTACCTTGCTTTGAACGCCATGAGAGGCAAAAGGGGGCGAAGCCCCCTTTAAATTGAACAAAAAAGGAAAACAGAACAACAATCAGGAAAGAATGGGAGGCAAACTAAAATGCCAAGGTCCATCTCCCAAAGTACAGAAAAGCGGGGTCCATTCCGCGTTAAAAGAGGTTTCAATGCTAGAAAGAACTTCTCTATCTTTGATAACCGAATGGAAATGCTTCCAAACTGCCATTCCTGCATGAAGAGTAGCAATCTAGGTGGAATGTATAATCTTTTGAGCATTAAACTCCTGGTTACTGTACTTCTTACTACATCTCTCCGTCCAAATGTGCCAAATAAGAAAGGAACGCATAAAGTCCCAAGGCTGCCCTGGAAACACAAACTTATTAATTTTACCTTCAAAGTTAATGTTAAAGTGTCCAATGAGTGCTTGCTGAAGAGACTGAAAGGTGTGGCCATTCGACGAAGTGACTAAGTTATTAATTTTGGACCACAACTCCCGGGTGACGGGACAGTCCCACATCAAATGTGAGCTTGATTCAAGTTGGTGAGGGCACATAACACAACCGACTTGTGCATTCGGGATTCTCCACGAAAGCCATTCGCCCGTCACTACTCCCCGATTAATGAATTGCCAAATAAACATCGCTTGTTTCTTCGGTTTGCTGTTGTGCCAAAGGAATTTAAAAATCTTTTGGACTTGTTTGTCTTCATAACCTTGATTAAGTAATTCCTGAACTCCAATCGGTCTCTCCTGTCTGGCTTTGAGGCCCTGTAAATATCCTCTGCGTGCTGTATAACCAAAGAAAGGTGTTTCTCCAAATTTGTCAATTTTCTTCCAAAACCATTCTCTTGGATCCCAGCTTAGAAATTTCACCATTCCTTCTCCAAACACCCAAACAGTACTTGGTCTGTCCAAGACCTGTTGTGGATTACATTGCTGAAAAGATCTGGTTAGTGCATCCCATAAAACGACCCTTGCTTGGTTGAATTCACTATTTGGAAGCAGATCCTGTCCCTCCCAAATGAATATTCTTTTATCCTTATCCAATCTAAACTTGTGCGTCTCTCCTTCTCCTACCGCGGAAACCGAGTGCAAGTAAAAAAAGGACTCTTGGGTGAAGTTAGCCATATTTCTTTTCCTCTATCCGGGAAAGCTCTGGGATCCTACGGAATGTGAGATAATATTTTCAGTCTTCTTTCTCTTCCTTTTTTAGTCACCGCTCCTCTTCTGGGAAGTTTTCTATATATCTCCTCAATGCTGTGCCAATCGAGACTGTTATCATTCCATAAATCCTTTATTTGCTGAATTCCTGCCTTTGTCCATAAATGTAATCCCAAGTTGGGGCCCATTCCCAACCTGGCTTCATCATGCTCTGTAATCATCGGGTTGCCAAATAGTAGCTGTCGTAGAATGTTTTCTGAAAAATCTGGTTCCTTCAATTCCAAATTACCTCTGACCGATATGAACACCTTAATACAAGCTGCCATCAAAGGAGAATGATTTTCTTTTTTGATTCCCTTACTATAGAAAATCCAGTTGTCCGACCTGTGCCATTTGGCGTCCCCTAAAGGTCTATCGTTAGCAATCTTATCCCGCATTAATTTTTTTCAAGGCTCATTCCCAGGGGACAGCCTTCTTACCACTAATTTCACCAGCAGTGCTTACGTTTGCAAGTAAGGATCCAATAATTGAATCCCCCCTTCTTTTTGCAGTAGAATACAGGAACTCCATTTTATACGCGCGACACACCATCCTTCTTCCGTTCCCGTCCATAAAAACTGTGTTACCAATCCTCGGATCAAATCGCAGTTTTTAATTGAGATTCCACAACAAGCTGTCGTGTACCAGCAAGTAGCCAACAATACCTGGTTTATAATGATGACCCTTCCCACTATTGACACCATTTTTGCTGCCCAGGACCTTAATTTCTTTCTAATAGAAGCCAGAAGTAGGCCCGTATTAACATCTGCCGGTAGATGGAAATCAATCAATGGTCCTAAATATCTAACCCTTGTCCCTTCCGGAACCCATGTAACCCCAAATTCAGCTCCCCATGTAAAATCCTTCTTATTTTTGGACGCCCAAATGGCATATGTTTTGTCCCAATTAAGCTTTGACCCCGATCCCAAGCAGAAAATTCTCAATACTTCATATGCCCTGTTTAGATTCTCAATTGTCCCTAGTAGGTATAATGCTGTGTCATCTGCATACGAAGCATCTTTGACATTGGAGCCATCCGGAAGGTAAAATCCTTTCACCCCATATTTAGCATCCTCCAACATATATCCCAAAGAGTCTAAGACTACTATAAATAGAAAAGGTGCCAAGGGACATCCTTGACACACTGATCTCGAAAGATTAAATTGCTGTCCCACTTCACCATTGACTATAACTGACGATGATACATTTCTATAAAGGGACATAACTCCTCTAATGAAGTCCGAGTGAAATCCCTGTTTTTCCAACACCTCCCTCATAAAATTCCAAGAAATCCGGTCATATGCCTTCTCAAAATCTAACAATAGCAAGGTAAGGTTCTGTCCGGACTCCTCTGCATAATGCATGGATTCTTGTGCCAGGAAAATTTTATCTATAATACATTGCCCCGGCACAAAACCTGTTTGGTTCGGTCTGACTATTTCTGGAAGTATAATCTGCAATCTTTTAGCTAGGATTTTTGCTACTAATTTGTAAAAGGAGGATAACAAAGTGATAGGTCTGAAATTTTTTATCAATGAAGAATCTTCCCCTTTAGGAATTAAAGCAATAATACCTTTGTTGTGCCGTGCTGATAGGGACCCTTCTCTTAATACTTCTTGCACCACCTCTAACAGGTCATCATGTATAGAGTCCATACAACATTTGAAAAAATCGGTTGGAATTCCATCCTCCCCTAGAGCATTGCCTGACGATAGATCTCCAATTGCCTCTTGTAATTCCTTTAGTGATACCGTTTTGGAGAAATTTCTGTTCTGCTCCTCCGTCACTACCCTAGGAACGCTCTGCAATATTTGTCTTCTTGCCTGCAATATTTCTTCCGTTTCTGGGCCTTCCGAGTATAATGTTTTGTAAAAGTGTGTGACGGCCTCTGATTTGCTTTGCTGGTCTGTGATAACATTTCCTTCTACCACCAACTACGAAATAGAGGAACGTTTGTGAACATCCCTGAAGACTTCAAAAAATTCCTTCGAACATTTGTCACCTGTCCGCATCCACCTTGTCGACACTTCGTGATATTGCGCTTCCAGATTTTCTAGTGTTAAATTATGTAACACTGTCCTTGCTGCATCAAGTTTTAATATGGCCGCTATGTCTCCCGGATGTGTGTCCAAAAAACTTTTTGCTGCTTCTGCATCTTTCAGCACTTTGTTTTCTAACTTGTATTTTGCAACTTTCCATTCCCTGTTTATCCTTTGCGCTTCCCCTAACGCCCTATCTTGAGCGTCTTGAATCCAATCCATCCAGGATTCTGTCCCTTGCGGTCGGTCTCCCTCATTCCAACATCTCTCCAGCCTTTCCCTAACTTTATCATTCCTAAGAATGTCCACTTGTATCTGTTGCTTCCTAGGTCTGCGCTTGATAGATGAAAACATCTCAAATTGAAGCGGCGAATGATCTGAGATTTTGACGTGAGGGTGAGCTGTAACCGTCCCTCCCTGTTCCGCCAAATCTGGCGATAGGTAGATCCTATCTATTCTAGCTACCCGGCGATCCTGTCTGTTCCTGTTGTTCTCCCAAGTGAAAACCTTCTGCAAATTTTTACGAATGCAATCCTGATGCCATATGTCCTCAATTCCATAATGGTTTAAAAGTCTGGACCAAGCCGCTTTCTTTCTCCTATTTGTATTTGTGCATCCTCGGGAACTTCCCAATCTGTCCCTTTCTTGCTCTACCATGTTAAAATCCCCGGCTAAAATAAAACCTTGCCTAGAAATATTGGTCTCTACTAATTTATCCCACAATAATGCTCTTTCACTTTATGAGCCCGGAGCATAAGCATTGATGATTGAGAGAACGAAATTGTTGTTAGATCTGAGCGATATAAATTGAGCTCTCCCTTCCGAAATGATCCCCTCTTCAACCACTGCCGAGGCTAGACTCTGAGCAATTAGCATACCTGTTCCTGCTCTCCATCTTCCGGTATCACTTTGAATCGCAGGATTCCAAGATCGATAACCATTCGCAAATGGCAAACTCCTACTTTTCTTCTAGCACCTGATCGAATCCATCCAATGTTCTTGGATAAGTATTATCTGCAGTTTGTGGACCATCCTGTCAAATATCCGTCTAATATGAACCTGTTTGGTAGAGCCCCTAGAGCCCACACCTGCCCCCCTAATGTTTAGAGTGGCTAGGGATAATTCCAAGTCCATTAAGCTGTAGAGGGGATAGCCTCCCCTAGCTGTCTGTCATACTCTATAAGAGAGCGGTCATATTCCACTGTTGAGCCATCCAAGCTTCTATCCATCTGTCTGCTCTACTTGCTGGTTTGTATCGGTGAGGCAAATATCCCTGGCTGCCATCCCGTTGCTGGTTCCTCTCTATTTATAACCGAAATACCCAACCACCTCTCCAATAAAATATTTGCTTTGGCTCTCCCTTTCCAAAATGCAATTTTGCTCACTGAATCTTTTATCCACCAAGAACAATTCACCCCCCGAAGGCACTTCGCCTTTTGCGTAACCTTGATTATTGCCAGAACTGTCAGCTTATGCGCATCGCCCTCACTGTCCCATCTAGCTGACCAGGAGACTGATTCCCACTAGTGTAGATTCGGGGGTTTCCTCAAACGATCTTTAAGATAAACTTTTATCTTCTCAAAAATCGATGTTTGAATCTGATCACGTTTATATTCCGTCCCTAAGAAGGGTAATTTCAAAGGTTCTATCAACCTTGGCACATCTCCAGATGCATCTAAAAGGACCGTCTGGGCCTCTTCCTGATCTTTAAGCATTACCGGCCATTCCACATCACCCTTGGTGCGCATCCGCCTTCATCCCTTCCGATCCACACATATGTGCGTACCAATCCCTTGATGAGGTCACCATTTTTTTTGACAGCCCACAACAGGCTGCTGTGTACCAGTAGGTGGCGAGGAGTACCTGATTACTCATTAGAATTCTACCTGCCAAAGAAATCTCCTTCGCCACCCATTTGGTTAGTTTTTTCTTCAGCGAATTTATCAGCAGGATGGTGTTCGTGTCTGTCAGCAGGTGGAAACCTATAAACGGTCCCAGGTATCGAACCCCTATGCCCGTTGGCGCCCATTTTAACCCCAAATCTATTCCCCAGTCGATATCACGATCCCTTATCGAGGCCCAGATGGCAGCTGATTTGTTCCAATTTATTTTGGAACCGGATGCCAAGCAAAAAATGTCGAGCACCCTTCGAGCGTTCGCCATATTCAGCATTGTTCTGAGTAGATAAAGTGCCATGTCGTCTGCGTATGCCGCATCGAGCAGCTCTTGTTGTGGGAGCATGGGAATCCAGTCTTTAGGTTTAGAAGGGAAATAAGGGGAATAGAGCTTCTTACTCCCTATTTTTTTTCGTTTTTCGTTAGAAAAGTAGACCGTAAGTAGTTAGGAACCGGATACCGGAATAGGGTTACTTTAGAATAGATAATAGTGTTAACAAAAGTAATCGGAAACCGGAAACCGAAAGTCCGGAAACGGCATAGATAGGTCAAGAATAGGTCAAAGTGAGTTTTATTAGAAACCGGAAACCAGAAGAGAGCGGGAGCAGGGACCGGAAACGGAACTAGAACTCGCACCAGCACCCCTTCCGGTCATCGAAGAAGAAGTAAAGGCGAAGGACAAGATGGAGGACGTACCAAGCTCTTCCATCCGGTCAGAACCTAAAGGAGAAATGACTTCCCTACTGGGGGAAGTAACAAACATTGCTCTTAATGCAGCGCGAGCAGTAGAAGCTGCTGAGGAAGAGAAGACCGGAGAAGTGGAGACAACAAGCAAGGCGAGGGAACTACCGGAAGAGGTGAAGGCCGCAGCTGAAGAGAAGACGAGATCTGGACCGGAACCGTCCGAGAAGAAGAACGTGCCCAAACCAGGGCTGAGCACCAAGTTTATCGACCTAAGTGAGTTATTTCTAGTCTCTCCATGTCACGCCCCTATCTACTTGGGGTGCCCAAATGAACCTTAGTGCGCAAGGGGGGGACCTTGGGGGGGACTTCCCAAGCCTTGCAATAGACTAGGTAGGGAGAATGAAGAGACTCCCGATGCTTTTGAAGTAAACATGAGAGTGCCAAACATGCTTGGAAAGCTCTTGACAATACGCTTCTAATGGCACAAAGAACGTGCAATTTGGAGTTGTGAGCGAAAAGTTATGGCCGCTCAAAGTTGACTGGGTCCCGGGGGCGCCGGGACACTTGAGGGTTAGGTGTGAGGGGTTTTCAATGAAAACCACAACAAAGTATGGCATGTGGCATATCATTGGAAAGCTATGAACACAAGGAACCTAGATTGACAAGCATTACGAGGTTTTAAGACATGAGTCAAAAGTTATGGCCAAAAGAAGAGCCGTGGTGAAGGCGTGACGCCTCCCCCGGTGCATCCGAATCTTTAGAGGGCCATAACTTTGTAAGAACTTGTCCAAATGGGACGAGTGAGCAGTCCATCGGCATCCACTCATCGCGTAGATGTCTAAAATGGGCTCGCATGTGGGATTTGGAGCTTGGAGTGCAAAGTTACGCCGGTTGGAAGTTCGGGAGCCCAAACGGTGATGTAACTTGGCGATTTGGGTTGGAAGTGGGTGGTCTTCCACAACCCAAGGTTATCCAAGGACTTCCTTCGACCTAGGACGGGGGGGTCTGCCGAATACCATAGAGAGTACTATAGGAGGGGTTGGTCTCCCTCCTCCTTCCCTCTTGAAGCCTTGGTGAGTCCCGGTGACTCATGGTTGGTGGTGGTGACTTCACCACCACTTCAAGGCACCATGGGACACTTGTGTGTGTCCCATGGCATCGGTTGGGTGGAGTCCCGCTCCTTGCTAGGCCTCCTTGGATGTGTCCCGAGTTGTGAGCGCCGATTACCTCTAGTGGATGAGTAGCAAATGCAAAAAGGGCTAGCATGGAGTGGGGTGACACTCAAGGGCGGTTAGGACCATGGTGAGTAGTGCCACCATGGGTCTTTGCACATTAAGGTGGAAGTTCCGCCCCATGTTACTAAGTAACATGCCCGGTGTCACGATGGGAGTGTGTGCTAGTAGTCCCGGTGACTGGGACTTGGCAAACTGAGTTGGAAATGGGGGCTAACACTGTGGGTACTTGGCATGTGCAGTGTTAGACAGTTGGTGACCAAGTGACGCTCTAAGTGGACTGGGGTGAACCTAGTGAGTTGCTGGGAGCTGGTAGGTGTTACTTGGGTCGTGACAATTATAAAGTGTTTGTATGTCTTTATGTTCAATTTACATTTCCTAATTGATTGCTAATATGTCAAAGTTTAAATGCAAGTCCACGATAGGGCAATAATATTAGATACCATTAAATGAATATGAAGAGTTTGAATTTGAATTATACAATTGGTCAACACTTGGAAACTGGATTCATTTTGGAACAACATCTAAGTCCACAACTACTTGTCTTGTAATGCTTATTTTGGATACTATGAGATCATGTACAAACCTCATCACATTAAAGAAAAAGGAGAATTAGGATAGAAATTATAAAATATTAAATTTGAATTCAATAGTTGACAAATGTTTTTGATCCACAAAATACATGCATATTTTGATAAGACATACATGTTATATAAAATGGCTTTGCTTTGAATTACATAGACCTTATCTTTTAATTCACATATAATTTAAAAAGAAAACAAAAAAGTAAATTCCCTTGGGGGGGGGTCAAGCATCTCTTGATGTAATTTTAAGTTGAAAAATTTAAATTTTCCTAACTTATAGAACTTGATTGTAATTGTTTAATTTGTACATTTTCATATTGAAAAATAGTAATTTGAAGAAATTGAATTCAAGGTGATTTGGGGCAATTATTGACAAAAAAACATACAATCCCTTCTCCTAATAGGGGGTAATTATATGACATGTGGGCCTTACATAATCATCAATATTTTAATTTTTAATTTTTAGAGAAGTATCTTTAGGATCTTATACCTTAAGTACTAGTATGAAAAAATTGGATTAAAGGTTTAGGATCCATCTATATTTAAGTTCCTTTACACCTTCTATGACTATAGACATTTCTTGAGTTCTATTTTTTTAACAACTTCTTGCATTGTACATAATGAAAAAAATTAATGAAAAATTGAAATGAGGACGTAGGAGTGTATTTTGTGGAAAAAGACACTTGATTTCCATCCTTTACCAAAATATTAAGCAAAAGTTTGTCTACAATTAGATAAAAAAACAAATTCATTAATATCTCTTTGACATAAGGAATTCAATCATCATTATTTCAATGGTGGGATTGTTCAAATAAGCTAGCTTAACGCCTTCAACAATTAATTTTTTTTAAATACACAAAATTACATTGAGAAATGGTTATTTTTTTAAAGAAGATGCATGCTTACATTGCCTAGAAAATCAGATAGTCTATAACCTTCTCATATTTAAAGGCCATATTTGTTATATAATTGAGACTTTTTGCTCTTGAGATTTTTATCCTCCAAGTCTTGACCCTAAACCACTTTATCTCTTTATAAGTAATATTTTAGGCATAGAACTAACAATGTTACCCAAACCTTAGGATCCATTATAGAATTCATCACAATTTGAGCATCAATTACTTTCCATTTCAAATACTAATCTTTAAAATGGATTTAAGAAAACAACCATCATGTTTCAAAATCTAAAAAAACATTGAAATTACTAGCAAACATATAGGATTTCCTAGCAATCACAAAGTAGAATTTTTTTAAAGAGATCTATTTAGATTGCTACATTCCCAACAATCTCGGCTTTCATCATTCTTTAAAAGCATAGTATGACTCCTAATTCTCATTTTCCATGGCAATAGCTTGCATTGCCTTTGCTTTGGTAATATTAAGTAATATTAAGTAATATTAAGAAATTACATAGTATCTTTTGTATTATTGTCCCAATTTAAAAAAAGGGAAGTAATGAACTCATCAAGCTTAATTGAAAAGTAACTCAAAGATTCATAATTGCTCCATTCTAGATCCAAGCATTATGCAAAATTTTAGAGCATGTGGACCATTCTTTGGTGAGTGCTTAGGGGCATACTAAGAATGTAACTAAGGGATATACAACTAAAAACATCCTTGTGTAGCAAACAAAACAAACCTAACTTAAGGTATGGATTACAATTGAACAACTTTCAATTGTAAGCTAAAAATTTGCACACAAAGTCAAATATTAATCCCAAATGGAGATTACCTATAAATGGTTCATCAAGAATCTTAACCTTCAAAATGTCAAAGTCCTTTCCTGACCCTAAACCAAGTTCCACCTAAATTCAAATACCAATCTACCAACCAAAACATTAAATACATTTTGTACCTCATGTATCACCCTATCTTGCACCACAAATTGCTGAAAACTTTATGCAGTTCACACAAGCAAATTCAAACAGGTTGAATTAAAAGAGCAATTGCACTATATTTTCACAAATTACATGGACAAGTATAAAATAAAATCAATTGTTCTTTACCCTACTCCTAGTTACCACCTTTTGTATTTTTTCAACTTGTAAGCCAATGATTTCTGGCTGTACATCTCCTTTCCTACATTCATGTCTACGAGAACTTCCGTTCTTGGAAGGAGATCGTCTAGACAATCTTGTGGTTTTACATGCATCACCACTCTCGTTAGACGCACATGATTTGCTAAGCTTCTTCCTCATGCTAGAATCATCTACACATGGATCACAAGACCTCTTTACACTAAAAGAGTATCTCTTGCCACTTGTATCAGGCGGACTTGCCACTGCTAGACTCAACTCCACTGGACTCAGCTCCTGTAAACTAGCTTCCACTGGGCTCAGCTCTACTGAATAAGTTGGCTCCATCAGATTTGTTGCAATCACCGTACTCTGCATGGCTGCGGAGATAGGAATCCAGTAGGGTGCAAATTAGCGCTGAGAAAGCCAACAACATGAATTCAGACACGAGAATATACACTCACAATAACTGAAAACATTGGCATCTTTGGGGAATCAACCAGCAAATTCAAACTTACCCGCCTCTTCGGGAGGACACAACAACACTGCATCAATATCCTTTGTTTTCAACATTATTGCCAAGTCAGGATTTAGGGTATTGTTGCTTGTAACACCTGCTGCCTCCTTAACTGGGGAGTCAACCTCATCGAAATCGTCACCATGAAGAGCTAATTTTGTTTCAGGACGGTCTTTAAGCCCCTCCTGAAGTGGTGTGGCATCTTTCAATCTGCTACTTGAAATGCAAGCCTGGACTCCGGGCTGTACTTGATAGATTGATCCAGACGATCCTTTATCCGATTGTTTCCCCTTAGATTGTGACCCTGCAAACAAAAGACACAATCAGTCACTCAAAATTTGCCAAAAATAGCCTAACCCAGCACTATTTATGTCTTCATTGCAATAAATGAAACCAACAGCACAATAGGGACCCAATTATACATACCCTATGTATTTAAGTAGCTCAGGCTTTGCTCTGGTTAATTTCGAGATCCTAAATGTGATCCATTGCTATCCAAAACAGCCTCCAAATTACTTTGAGCACGTTCAGTAACTCAAAATTGCTAATTCCTAAACCCCCGCTTGTTATATACCCTAATCAAAATCTGAAGAACACATTTTTGTGTCCGACAAGAAATTCATGAGTATTCCAGAATCCAAGTACAAATGCATGGGCGTTTAGCACCTAAGCACAGAGTAAGTGAGTATTCAGCACCCTGCACTTGATGCCTGAATATCCAGCACCTAAGCACAGAACAAGTGAATACCAACCACCCAAGCAGAAATACGTGAGTATATAGCACCTAAGCAAAAAACAAGTGAATACCAACCACCCAAGCAGAAATACGTAAGTATACAGCACCTAAGCACAAAACAAGTGAATACCAACCACCCAAGCAGAAATATGTAAGTTTACATCACCTAAGCACAGAATAAGTGAATACCAACCACCCAAGCATCAATACGTGAGTATACAGCACCTAAGCACGAACTGAAGCACGAACACCCTCGATACCGATAGCCAAGCAGAAAACCAAGTCTGAACTCGTGAGTATCCAACACCCAAGCACAAACACGAGAATCATCAACAGCTAAGCACAAATCTAAGCACAAAGACAAAAATCACCAATTACTAAGCACAAACCTAAGCACCAAGCGAGAATCACCAACATCTAAGCACAAACACAAGAATCACCAACAGCTAAGTAAAAACCAAAGCACAAATACGAGAATCACCAACAGCTAAGCAAAAACCGAAGCACAAACACAAGAATCACCAGCGGCCAAGCCCAAAATCAAGTATAAACACTTGAGTATCAAGCACCCAAGCCTAAACTCAAGAGTATCTAGTACCAAAGCTTTAAAGCTCGAGTATTCCAACACCATGCACAACAAAAAAGAGTATTCCAGCATCCAAGTATACTTACAACCACATTCCAGCTTCTGTTGCTTGAGTTCATGAGTATTCCACCAGCGAATTACCCTTGTCACTACGTCCCAGCACCCAAGCCAAACTGATGAGTACTCCAATAAGGCACCTAATTGCAACCATGTTCTAGCAGCCAAGTACCCTTGTCACTATGTCCCAGCACCCAAGCCAAAACTGATGAGTACTCCAATAAGGCAAGTACAATTGCAACTACGTTCCAGCATCCAAGGACAACCCGAAACCATACTGTAAATGTGGAAGCACTTAAAACAATCATATTTTGTCACTAAAGCCCAACAACAATGCCAAAGTACCAAATTAGTAAAGCACCAAATTAGTAAAGCATCAGAGTTGAGGGATTCACTCACATTCAAGGATTGGAATACCAAAACTGTCCTTCAAAGTCTCACTCAACTCCTCCATGGACCTTGCCAACGATGACTTTGCAACGTCATCTTCGACACCTAATTCCCGTGAGCGGAAACCAAATGAACTCCACCATGCCGGATGAAAAGTCTTTTTGCAAATCACACACGCATTTTCAGTCTCTGCAACCTTGGCAATGCAGAATGGATGATACAAATGCCTGCAACTTGCCATAACAACATCAAACGATGTGTACCACCGGTTACAAAAAGAACAGGCTTCCAATTCGAACACAGTTCCGGCCTTATCTAACAAATGAGGATGCAGGCAAGGTTTTGGCCAGCAAGCCACTCCTCCTCCTCCTTGTTGCATCCGGTGGATCTGATCCACAACTGCATCCTTGTATCGTCGCACCTCCTCCAACTCTCTCTTCACCATTGCCATGTCAGCCTCAAATTTCCACATGTCTAGACCAGCATCAGTATACAACTCATTTGCTTTCTTGGCCCTTCTTTGACAGTCTTCAAAATTGAAGTTAGCATACTCTAGCTTCTTACATTGCACTTGTCGCTCTAACCTCAAGCTCTCTAACTTTTGTAATCCAACAACAAACAAATCATTGCCTTCATCGAGGTTGTCTCTGAATTGCTGTACCTGTTAAGAGAGAAAGAGAAAATACCCTAAACTCAGAAGACATCACAAAGCTAGAATCCCTGCTAGAGCAAGACAAATTCCAGGCAGTGACACCCTAAGCCCTAAACCCGAATCCCATCAAGATCACTAAAGGACTGTGGACCCTAAATCCTAAACCCTAATCTGAACTACATGAAACTGAGCAAGAATCCTAAACCGAATAGCAAGAAATTACTCACATTTGTCTCTAATGCTGAGATTAATAGATCGTTTTGCCGCAATCCTTCCTCCACCACCTTCACGTTCTTAGCCGCTTCCTTTGCATTAGCATTTCGATCGTCCACCCCAAATTTGAATCCAATGATTCTCTCTGCAATGCTGGATTTTGAAGAATTCAAAAACCTCTCCTTACTTTCGGTGTTCGCCAGCAGCTCGCCTTCAACAACCAAAACCTCTTCTGCTTGAACAATCTCCGCTATCAATGCAGGAGATAATTTGACACCGCCCGGCTTGAATTTTCCAAAGAGCAACTTTGCTTCCACCGGTTGTGACCCCAAACCGCTGGCTGCTCCACTAGCCTTCGAGTGGGAAACGGAAGGCTTTGCAATAGCATAAGGCGCCAAATGCTTTAGGGCAGTAGCCTCCTCTTCTGTAAGATCTCTCTTCAAAAGTTCCCCCTCTAATCGGCTGATAAGAAGTAAATTCGTCGATGTAGCAGCGGATGCCCAATTCACATCAAAACCCATCAATCCAGCAATGTAGCCTTTTACCACCCAAGCCATGAACTCATTATTTGTAATCTCAGACTTCCTGTAAATTTTAGCACACAACTGGAGAAGCTCTAATCTACTTTGTGGACTCAGAGTAGTATTTGTTGTCTTAAACGTTGAACACTTTCCCCAAACTTCCTCGATTTTCTCCGGGGTCACACAGGCCATATCCGCGGAATGCTTAGGGTTTAGACCACAACCAGACAAGCCTCTCTCCTTCACAAAAAATTCGGTTGTCTGCAATTTAAGAGATGCTAACTCTAGAAGCAACTCTCGAATAGACTGAGGGACTTTTGTAGACTTCTGCTTCTTGTCAAACGATCCCCTCCTCTCTCTCGAAAGTTTTGCGGACTCTCCTCGCACCACCTTTGACTCCATTGTGCGCAATAGACTGAGCAAATTCAGCGGTAAGCAAAAACCAAACCAATGTGCTCAAATCCCACCTAAACCCTGAATTGTACACTGACTGAGACTAGAATTGTAACCTCGCATCTGAGTAAACTAACCCTACATAAGATTTGCAAAGTTCAGAAGTTGAGCACATCAGCAGCCTGCGCATAGTGCAAGTGCCGCCAAAACAAAACATGACCAAACAAAAAATCGGACAACGTGAGCACCAGAGCAGGACGTGAGCGCTAGAGCGGAACTTGAGCAGAGTCAGACTCGTTGAATTGAAAGAATGACAAAAAAACCTGTTGGTCCACTGTCAGCATGTAATGTGGCGCTTGTAATTAACTACGTGTACAACTCATCCAAGTTCCACTTAAAATCAGCCTTAAAAACCACCCATAGGATGTTGGTTTTGGCTCCTATTACCTTGTTTTTATCCAACTGCCGTCCGAGATAACCGGATTTCCTTACTATCCGCCTAAGATTCCGGAAACCGGGTCCATGCTCGGAACCCCATTCCGGATCCTATACTTCTTCTCCTACCAACCCTAATGTTTTGGCTTCCGTCCTTTCTTTGAACGGCTCCCTGCTTGGCTGGTAGGCGTCCCCTTCGTATTCTTTGCTGGCGTAGTTTTTGCTGTGGCCCGAGTCTGGATATGGCGCATTGCGGGAGACGGATCGCTGTCGCCTTCGGTTCCGGAAGTGGAGTGGGCACTCTCCTCGTCAGAATCTTCAATGACTTGAACTTCCTTCTCCTTCTCTGGTGTTGTATCCTCCAATGTTGCGGGTTCGCTTCCTTTCTTCGACGTGGTCTCTTGCATGTGCACAAATCCTTTCCGATTAGTCCGAGCCAGATTGGTCATCCCACCGATCCGGTTGATGAGATCTCCCCTAACTTGTTGTCCCGGAACCTTGAATGATCCGGTCATCAAATTCGGCATTGTTTGTGCCTTGGAAACTTCCGGGGTTGAGAACTTAGATGGCACCGGAACCGTTTTCGCGCTAGACTCAGGTTCCGGTTCCGAGGCTGGCCTCAAATTCAACTCCGTCATCCGTATCTTACTGGCGGAAGGCTTGGCTGGTGTGAGTATCCCCCTCAAATCCTCCATCCGGGTTGCATGATCCGCCACTGGTTTCCCTGGGGTACCTGTGACAAAAGGAAGTTCTGGAAAGGTGGAGAAATCCATCGCATGGTTTGGGTCGATGGCCGCCAGTAACTTCTGGATCTCCTTCAAAACTCGCTCTATCCTCGCGGTGAAGTCTACGAGGATGGTAACTACCTTGGTTCCGGTAATGTGGCCTTCCGATATCATCTTTGAGTCAAACAAGGCAGCTTTTGTGATGATGTCGGCTTTGATGTTGACTGCTCCGGTTAGATTCTTGACCAGAGCGAGAGCCTCTTTTTCTCTTTCTCTTTCGCAGCTACCATTTCCCCTTCCGCCCAATTCACCCGGGTCTGGAGTAGGTTCCGTTCCGCCTCCAACTCCTGGATCTGATCCTCCCTCTTCTTCAGATCCTCCGGCTTGGGCAGTCGCTTGACAGCTTCCACGATCTGATCCGGATCCACCTTCAACACTTCCGCGGTATCTATCACCAAATCTGACAACCCGTCGTGGAGTACCTTGGCTTTACGTATCCACTCGAGCCCCGCATTGAAAAATGCGGATTCTGTTTCCATTTCAGGTCCTTTGCTAGATTCCCCCCTCTCCATCGTCTGTGGCTTGATTCTCGACCCCGGATCGGTTGACTTCCTCTTCTTGGTCCTCGGATCGGTCAGACATTCCTCGGGAAGTTCCTCCGGATCAGACTCGACTGGATCTTCCGCTTCCTCCCCGGAAAGTCCGTATGACAGGAGCGTCTTTTCGGTGTCATACTGGATTACTTCTGCCGCACTCAAAAGTTCCTGTTGATGGTACAGATGAAACAAATAGGTGCTAATTGGACTCGCCTTTGCTCGGGTCACGTGATCCGCTAATTTAGCCACTATCCCGGCTATGACCCTACCCCAATGCACTACCCGGTTCTCCATAGCCCCAAAGATAGTATTGGCCACCATAATAGTAATCCGCGTTGGCTTTTCCGGATACAAGATTGAAATCAGAAACTCTAATATCCGCCTATGTCTCTCGTCCTTGTACTTGCTGATAGCGAATCCGTCCTTAGGGTTTGCAGACCCAGTGAACTTCCCAACTACAAAACGGTCCGTCCTCGATGCTAAACCATTCCCACTCTTCCGGAACTGATAGACGTCCGCCCAGATGTCCTCGGTCCACGTGATTGGCCGCCCTCTCAAAGTGAGCTCATACTGATTCGGAACACCGTGAAGTAGCTCTTGAATCATCTATTCACTCTTGAGGTTCCATGGTCGGTGTAGTAGACCGACACATCCTAACTTAGTTAAATCCTCCTCTAACTGCTTGTGTAGTTCCGGACTATCCGGAATGGCCGGAGAGATAACCCGGGCAGATACCGCTACCTTCCGTACTGGTCCGGATGCCATAAGATCTAAGTGAGAACGAGGGAAAAGTAGTTCTACCTCAGTCGCTAACTCACCACTCTTTCTCTCAACTACTCACACAAACAGTCTCAGGAACACAAAACAAGAAAGTGAAGAGGAAACCCTAGGAAGACAGCTTAAGTACTAAACCGTCTTTCTACGGGCTTAAGGACAACGGCTACAGGTCCGTTGTATTAACGGTATCCTACTTCCGTAGCTTTGAGACCTATACGGTAGGTTCTTGTGTTCCAGATGAGTCCGGATTCCGGATCCGGACAAGTTCCGGTTTAGGGTTGTGCCGGAACGCTTATTTTCTAATTCAAGCTATCTGGACCAAAAATCACACTCTAACTATTATTTTTTAATTTTTTTTAATTTTTCGCACCTACTTCTTGTATTATTGATCCGTTTCCGGATTCCAGATTTCCACAAGAACTCCAAGCAGTCCCTACGCAAATCATTGAGGAGGGAAAAGAAGGGCAAGACCAGATGAGACAAGAAGGGAAAGAAGAGCCGGAGGTCAAGCTCGTCCGAGACCGACAGTTCCGGATCGGAGGAAGAACCGTTCGAGTCAGAAAACAGCGACTCGGACCAGCCTACAAACAGAAAGAAGACCTCGAAAGGCTATAGACGTGTATCAAACCGGACTATTGTAAAAGTTAAAGAAGAACCGGAGGTGGAGTCAAAACGAGCAATTAGAGAAATCCAAGAGAGTTTGGCTACCATCAAAGTACAGCTGGCAGAAAGTAGCAAGCAACGACGGATCCTTCCGGCAGCAAGAGCGAACGTTTGGTGTACTCGATGCGGGCAAGCCGGACACTACCCCAACGAGTGTTTCTGACTACCACCCCGGAAGGTACAATTTGTGGATGAGGAAGGAGCAGTTTATTACACTCTGCCGGAACTTGAGGATGAAGATGCAGAGGAAGTACCAGTGTATCAAGTTGCCCCATCGTACGGACGGGGTCGAGCCTCACAACCGGTCTATCGAGCTCCATACCACTCGAATCCGGAGTACGCGGACCTGGCAAGACGTTACACCATTATACCAAGACCGGTAACGTCTTATGGGGGACCGTCGCTGCCTGTAAGACCACTAGTTCTAATGGAGAAGCAGTACGGGGCCTGTTTTAATTGTGGGGATCCGTCCCACTATCTTAATCAGTGCCCCTACCCCAGATCCGGGCAAGGCAGACCTCTACCCTTACCCTACCAAAACTGCCGGGAATACGGACATCATGCTGAGGAGTGCCCGGAACCAGCACAGCCACGGGTGACATTCAAGCAAGTGGAAGTGCCACCTTGTGAGAAGACAGCTCTAAATTACGGAAGCACCGAGGGCATCAAAAATCCGGATCGTTGATGGTGTCCGGTGGAGCTGACGGAAGAACGGGCGGTTCAAGTCGCTCAAGTAAGCACCCGTAGTTCCACCCGTAAGCGTGTAGAAGAACGAAGGAAGATCCGACTTCATCGCCGGACGACAAGGGCAAGCCGAACTCCAGATCCTTCGGATCATTCCGGAGATTCTCAGAGTGAAGGATGTGTAGCTAACAATGAGGAAGGGGTAGCAGTCGCTTCTCCATTTCCGGATGTAAGTCAAGAAGTTAGAGAGGAGATTACTCGGACACAAGGACCGGATGACCCTGTCCGGGAGGTACTTGTGCCGAAGACTATACTCAAACCGGATTCTCGAATCCAGGTAGATGAGTATGATATTCTACAGGATATCAAGGCCCAAAAGGCCAATGTTACTATTGGTCAGTTGTTACATGATAATCCTAATTATCAAAAACAACTAAAGGAGTCTTTGATCCGTTCACGCCGACGAGCGATCCGACTCCCACCTATGGCGATCAACTTCGCAGAGCTGGAAGATTTTGGAGCGCCAGAGGTGACAGTGGAGATTGACGGATGTACCATCCGGAATGTACCGGTGGATGGAGGATCCGGAGTGAATTTAATCCTCGAAAGTACGGCATTCGATCTTGGGTATACCTCCTTTGAGGAGACTCAACAGACTCTCCAGATGGCAGACCAATCACGAGTTATCCCGGTAGGAAAGCTCTCTGGATTGCCCACGCAGATTCATGGAAACACCTATGCACTCAACTACCTGGTGATCTGAGTGGGAGAGGGTCGACCGTTTCCTTTGCTTCTAGGAAGGCCATGGTTATACATGGCCAAAGTTAAGGTTAATTGGGAGAAGAGGGCTTTTGTCTTCGGAGATCCTCCGGTCACCTTACCCTGGCGTCCGGAGGAACATCTGGGAGAGACCAGTACGCCGGAAGGATACACATCCAATTGGACCGAATCCGAGGATTCGGACTCCAATACGGCATACCGAGTTGAGCAGTTCCGGGCGACGATGGAAGGAGATGTTGGTTTTTTGGCACCTGTTCCAGAAAAGGAAATTATTCCTTTGGAAGAAGACCTTAAGGATGTACCAATTGATCGCTCCCTCGGACAATCTGATTTTCAGCTGTCAGAGGAGTGGATCCGGAAGCAACTTGCGGACGGAACACTCCCGCCTCGTCCAGACGGTCAATGGATGTCCTGGAAACAGTTGATTGACCAGTTGGACAACCAAGAAGTTGAGGGTGTCAAACCCATAGCTTCACCAGATGACTATGAGTCCGTTTCCGTCGGAGTAGACAAAACTTTCTATATAGGGAAACATCTATCTAAGCGGGAATGGAAGGAGTACATGATGCTGTTAGAAGAATACTCCGATGTCTTTGCCTGGTCACCCACCGACCTTATCGGTATTCCTCCGGAGTTAGGAGAACATGCCATTGATCTGGTTGAAGGAACCGTACTAGTTCGGCAAAGGTAGTACCGCCTCAATCTAAAGTATTCAATGCTAGTTAAGGAGGAACTTGACAAGTTGTTGAAAGCCGGATTCATCTATCCGGTGAATCACTCTGAATGGGTCTCGCCCATTGTAATCGTACCAAAGAAGGTTGGAGCGGACGGGAAGGTGAAAATCCGGGTTTGTCAGGACTTCCGGAAACTGAATGCAGCCACCAAGAAAGATCATTTCCCGCTACCATTCTTAGATATGGTATTGGATCATGTATCTGGGAGGCAATGCTTCAGTTTTCTGGATGGATTTTCCGGATATAACCAGGTCCTAATCCGGAGCCAAGATCAGCTAAAAACAACGTTCACCACCGATTGGGGAACGTTCGCTTTTAGCCGGATGCCATTCGGATTGTGTAATGCTCCCGGTACCTTCCAACGACTTATGATGGATATATTTCAAGACTTCCTTAAACACTTTTTGGAAGTCTTCATAGATGACTTTGCTGTTTTCAGCCAATGGAGCGATCACCTCACTTACCTCCGAAAGACATTCCAGCGATGCCGGGAGACTAAGCTCAAGCTGCGCCCGGGTAAGTGTTTCTTTGGATTAGCCTTCGGACTGCTCCTAGGACATGTGGTCAGCTAGAGAGGAATTGAGGTGGACTTAGGCAAAGTCCAAGTTATGATCGAACTTCTGCCACCCAAGAATCTCCGAGAGTTGCGCGGATTCCTTGGATGCGTAGGATACTACCGGAGGTTCATTGAGGGGTACGCCCGGCTTGCCAGTCCATTGACGGAGTTGCTCCAAAAGCAAACAACATACAAATGGACGGAAGCCCGGCAACATTCATTTGAGGAGTTGAAAAAGAGGTTAATATCGGCTCCAATTTTATCTCCACCAGACTAGAACAAAGAATTCCATGTCACGTTGGATGCTTCCGGTTGGTGTCTAGGAGCAATTCTGTGGCAACCGGACGAGAAAAATCAAGAACGGCCGGTTTACTACGCCAGCAGACAGATGAGTCCGGCTGAACGGAACTACACTGCAACGGAACGGGAAGCTCTGGCAGTCATATATGCCTACAAGAAATTCCGACATTACCTACTTGGATACAAGGTAACGTTCTACACTGACCATGATGCTTTGAAGTACCTGGTCAACAAACCGGACCTTTCCGGAAGGCTTGCGAGGTGGATCCTATTACTGCAGGAATTTGACTACAAGGTGGTAGTCAAGTCCGGAAAAAGTAACCCCAATGCGGACTACCTTTCTAGACAAAGAAGGCGAGAAGAACCACTGAGTCTAACAGATGAGTTCCCGGATGAATTTTCGGAAATTCTTCGGCCCGAATCAAAGGAAAAACCGGCACCCTTCTCTGTATTTCAGATAGAGAGAAGAGACAATCCGGATTTCCGAATGATTACGGATTATCTCCAAACCGGAGAATATCCGAAAGGATTGAGCAGAGAAGAGAAGAGTGTGTTCCAGCATCGGGTAGCTCCTTACTCTATCATACAAGTGGTGTTGTTCAGACAAGGCGCCGATGATAAGCTAAGAAGGTGCCTGGAACCGGAGTATAGGAAAACAGTCATCCGAAGTCTACACGAAGGACCCGCCGGAGGCCACTTTGCATCAGTATCTACCATCGAGAGGATCCGAGCAGCTGGATACTGGTGGCCAACTATGAATAAAGATGTTCACATCTTTGTTCGGAGTTGCGATCCTTGCCAAAGGACCGGAAATCCAGTTTTCTGGAATCATTGGCCACTTACCCCCATTGTTCCTTTAGCTCCATTTGAAAAATGGGGTATAGATTTCATAGGACCTATCGCTCCGATAGGTTCCCAACGAAATCGGTACATAATCCTGGCCACCGATTATGCAACCAAATGGGTGGAAGCGAGCCCCACCCGGAAAAACGATGCCCGGACAGCTACGGATTTTTTATACGACAAAATCCTAATGCGGTATGGCTGTCCTTTGGAGATAGTTAGTGATAGGGGAACTCATTTCCTAAATGAAATAGTTTCCGCACTAACCCATGGATATAGAATCAAACACCGGAAGACAACGCCCTACAACCCCAAGGCCAACGGACTCACGGAGAGAGCAAATGGAATTATCGGAGGTATCCTAAATAAGGTAGTGACCTGCCACAAGACAGACTGGGACCAGAAACTTAGCTCAGCCGTCTTCGCATACAACACCACCTAGAAGAGTACTACCAGTAAGACTCCCTTTTTCCTAGTATTCGGGAGGGAAGTATTACAAGGAATAGAAACGGAAATCGAGACATTCCGGATCTTGGCAGCTCGTTTGGGAAGAGATTAGAGGATCCTCAATCTCGCTTGGCGGAGATTGAAGCACTGGAGGAAAGTAGAGGGGATGCTCTGAACCTCACTGTTCAAAACCAGAGACACCGGAAGCAAATATTTGACCGGAAGATATCAAGGGGAACCGGCATCACTGAAGGATGTCTGGTCCTACTGTATGACAGCCGGTACAAAGATTTCTCGAGTAAGCTTCACACTAGATGGATCGGTCCATACAAAGTAGTAAAGATTTATCCAAATGGATCTTTACAACTTTCTGACTTAGATGGGAATCCTCTGGACACCCGGACGAATGGATCCCGTGTTAAACTCTACCTACAGGATTTATCCTTGTAGGGGTTCACGGGGATGTTCACGGGTGAGGAAGGGGTAATGTGGGAATGCGATCCCACATGCTAGACCCATAATACTAGCATAGGACGGAAAAATTCAAAAATTGTCTCCTTCACAGGGAAAGTTTTTGAGTTCTCCTAGGAAGTTAGGGCAAATTAGGAAACCGGATTTCCGGATCCGGAAAAATTTCATTAGGGCTAAAAACCTAAAATCCGGAACCCTAGAAAGTTCCGGAAATCGGATGACGGCGCCGGCTCTAAACCGGAAACCGGATCCGTACTAGGGATAGGGTTTTGCCGCCAAAACCTGTTCTGTACATCGGGCCAGTATAAGAGGGGGACTGTAGCCGGCCGCGGGCATACTTATCTTCTTTCTTTTGTTCTTCCACCGGCGTATTCCGTTTTCCTCGCTTGGTTAGAATTCCGGTAGACTGAGGGATTGTGTGAGTTACCGGAGTGAAAGTGGTAAGCAGAGATTTAGGGAGAGATTGTGTGAGGATTGTTCGTAAGCACGATGGCTTCTAGGGCAAGCCGGCGGAAGTTGAAGGATCTGCCTGAGGATTCAGAGGATGAGATGCCGGCACCAGCAACTCGACCAAGGACCATCCTGGTGATGAAGGTGGTTCCGGAGGTTCCGATGGAGGAGGACCGGCTGGCGCGCCTACGGGAGCATCTCCACAACATGGGGTGTAACGGACTCCTAGAAGTGCCGTGGGAGATCCGAGAGGAGAGTCTGGTTTCGGACATACTTCGTCCGGAAAGTGGTATCTTGGATACCACCATTCGGGTGAAGCCAGACCTGTGGACGGTGAACACTTGGCGGGCCGTCTACAAGTTCCGGGAGGCGCCGGACAAGGTCATGGAGAAGAACCAGGAGGTGATGGAGGGTGAATTCCGGGCACCCGCCAACCCGAAGGAAGGTCACCAGATTTCCGACCTGGTAAATCCGGAGTACCGGGATGTGATAGCGTTTCTCAACCCTATCCTCCATCCCACCAAGCCGCGGCGAGTAGTAGCGAAGGTAGCCTCCACCATCTTGGAGAGCCTCCAGGGAAAGATGATGATGGACTGGGCAGCCATCATCTACGAGCTAGTCGGAGACCTAGTGCGTGCCCTCCGGTCCGGAAAGAAGAGCCAGAGTCCTCTTCCGGCATATTTGTCTCATTTGTACGCCCACCACTCTCTGCTCAAGGCGAACGAGGAGAGTGCGTATCAGGACCTAGTTCAACTTCAGCAGTACGGAGGAGAGGAGCCCTCGCCTCGAGACGGACTGGACGATGAGGACACTGAAGAAGAGGAGCCGGTCTCTCCGCTAAAGAAGAGGAAAAGGCAGAATAGGACGCCGCTAGTAAGTCCATCAGAGGAGCCTCCTACACCGGAACCACAGGAAGAGGTTCAGGAAGTAAAGACGGAGATCGGACCTGTTCCGAAGGGAGTCCAACCATCCTTGCAACTGGTTGGGCCGGTACGACCGCACACCGTCGCCATTCAGGCTGAGGCCGGACCCTCCCGGACCCGGATGATAGAGGTGGAGGAGAGGGACCGGACAACCATGCGATTGGGAGGGTCACCCCTAGAAGACATCCAGGAGATGGCTTAGCATTTGGTGTGGCGGGCAGACGATCTCACCCAAATCTGCGAGAACTATGATGGAGCCCTCAAACGAGTGTGCCGGAAGATGGCGCTAACCAACCGGAACGCCATTTTCCGGAGGACGGATGCATTGGTGGCAGCGAAGTAGCAAAACAACCTCCTCATAGCAGAACAGAAGAATTTGGTAATAGAGCTGGGGACGTTGCGCGTAGAAAAATCGAACGTTGCGAGACCAAGTCCGGAACTCGGAATCCCGCTGTGTGGATTTAGAGAGCACCATCCGCACCGCTAAGGAGACAGCCCGGCTCACAGAAGAAGACCATCGCCAGTAGATAGCGGCCTTGTGCCAAAGTGTAGTTCAGCTCCGAAGCTCTCTGGAGGTGCCGGCAGACTATATCAACAAGGCCCGGCTGTTTGAAACTAACCTCGATGCAACCGCCAGCTCAAGCCGGGTTCCTATCGTCAAATGCTTACTAGAGCAGGCAAGACGAATGGATACATCTAGGGCCGCAATGAGGGAGATGATGGAGTACTTTATGTCCACGGAGTCGGATCCGGCACCTCAATCTCCCCCGTCAGCGCAGACTTTGGTGGTTCCGGAAAGCAGCGATCCGGAATCTATGGTTATGGAGGTCTCACCGGTGGTACCGGTGAATCTGGAACTTTCACCACCAGCCGGAAGACCAGAAGGAGTGGATTGAGGAGCAGTGGTACCTCCGGGAAGTGAAGACCTGCTGCCGATGACTCCGACCATTGACCTGACAGGTGCTTCTCCGGAAGTTCACGCCGGACGAACGGTGCAGTCTTCTCTGCGTCATAAGAAGACTCAGAAGGATGCTAGAGGAAGTCCGGACACTCAAGTAGTCGGGACCCAGAGTATAGACAAGGACACCAATATTGTGGAAGTCCAAAGATGGGGCCAAAGGAGTCCGAATCTGTTTTCTCCGGAGGGTAGCCGGAAAGAGGTAAAGCTGGATCTTCTGAAGGACTATATTCCTCCTAAAGATCCGGATTCAAAAGAATAGTATACAGTAGTGTAGTATAGCGGCAATACCGGAGTCCGGCAGTCAAAGCCGGAAAAATAGGATCTGGAATTTTCCGGAAATCTAGCGGACCAGTAGGAATGCTTTGTAGGATTTTTAGGATGACATTAGTCTTAGTATAAGTAGGACTTTTAATGGCCTTTCTGGTCATTCACAGCCATCTCATAGTTTCAGCATTGTACCTTTTTCTGAGCTTAAATCTAAAGTGTGTTGGAGTATCCAATCTCTTATCTTTCTTGTGTACGGTATATGTTTGTGAGAGGTGTGAGTCCATTCTTACGTTTCCGGGACTGAGAACTTACCTTCACTAGAAGAAAAAGCAGGGTTTTGCGACTACGGTTTGCGACTGGTTTGTAGTTGTATCGGACGTTTGCGACTTGGTGATATTCTAGAGTCCGCAGTCGCAGTGGACAAGTCGCATGAGTTGCACTGCAGTCGCGAGGTTGTTTGTCATTCGATAGGCAATGGAGAACTTCCTCGATGAACTGCTGTGACGTGGTTGCTGATGTGGAAGTTATTTCACTTATTTGTGTGCAACTGGTTTGCGACTAATGTGCAACTGGTTTGCGATTGACATACAACTAGTGTGCAACTAGTTTGCGATTGATGTGCAACTCGTTTGCGACTAGAGTGCAACTGGTTTGCGATTGACATACAACTGGTTTGCAATTGGTGTGCAACTAGTTTGCGATTGATGTGCAACTCGTTTGTGACTAGTGTGCAACTAGTTTGCGATTGACATACAACTGGTTTGCAACTAGTGTGCAATTAGTTTGCGATTGATGTGCAACTTGTTTGCGATTAGTGTGCAACTGGTTTGCGATTGATGTGCAACTTGTTTGCGATTAGTGTGCAACTGGTTTGCGATTAGTGTGCAACTGGTTTGCGATTGACATACAACTAGTTTGCAACTTGATTATAATTTATAGAGTTGTAGATTATAAAAATCTACAAAGTGTAAAAATCTACAAAATATATAAATATTAGAATTTCACTATCAAAATTCATTACACAAGAATGCTATAACTTACCATTCTTATTTGTTCAAGCTGATGGTATTCTTGACAATCGATATGGGACAATTGAATCGATTTTCAATCATGTTCTAGTTGCATTGCACTTGTTCTCTAGTTGCATTTGAATCGTTTTTTAGTTGCACTGTAGTCGGGCTCTAGTTGCATTATAGTTGATTCCTAGTTGCATTTGAGTCATTTCTAAGTTGCAATCTTCTAGTTTTTAGTTGCAGCCTATAATCAGAGCGATTGCATTTTTCCACGATGGACTCTACTTCGCGGATAGCTGTCCACATGGACAACTGCGATGAATGCTGGATGTAGAATACCTCATGTCAGTTCTTCTGTTATAATATCGTAACCATATTCTTCATTTTCCGACTACTTTGCGACTACAACTACATACATGTGAAATTTGGTGCAAATACAGAGGGCTACAGTCGCATCTTAGTTGTATAGGACACATAGTCGCATCTCAGTGGGTTGCAACGGACACGTTTTTCTTCTAGTGCTTGTGTGGCAAGAGTTGATGTTGTGAGAGTATTCGGATGTATTAACTTGAGGGGGAGATCAACCGGATGGTTCCGGTAGTAGAGTTAGGGTAGTACTGCTCGGATGCCTGTATAGCCTGCGTGTAGGATATAGCCCTAGGTGAAAAGGGGTATCTGAGAGGCTGCTAGCAAACTTCCGTGTATGGAGGTATTGCCGGACATGCCCGAATTCCGGATTGCCAGAATTCCTCGTAGAACAGAGTCAAGCCCCGGCGCAAGCCCAAGAAAGTACAGGAGAAACCACCCGGTCGACAGGAGGCTCAGTGTTCGGTTAAAGGTTAGAATGTCGTTGTAGTTCTTGACCGTCCCTATGTGACCTAATCCGGATCTTTCCGAATTTGTGAGGCGACGGAATAGGAGGAAACTTCCGGTCCTTGAAGAATCAGTTTAGTATTAGTATTAGAGAAAGAGAGAGAGTGAAAGAGAGCGTGTTTCCGGACACGGTAAGTATCCGGACGGTGGATCTGGCCACTCGTCATCCAAACCCAGGGATCCTAGAAGGGACACTGAAACGGTTTCCGGATCCTTCCAGAACCCACCCGGCACTAGTGTTCGGACCGGACCTATAGTCCGGAGCAGTTTGACGGAGAAAAAAGTGAATGCTTAGATCGGGATAGCCTATAAAACTGTAATCCACAAGTCCTCGTGGGAACGATTCCAGAGCGGTTTACTCTAAGAAGGCCTTTGGTGTGAATTAAGGGCTAACTGGAGGAATACTGGTCCGACTAATCGCTACAATTAGTGGTCAAGGATGTCACTATTTAAAACTTTGAACATGCACATCTATTGAACATGTTTAGTTGTAGTACCAAAAATCTCTTCTTGGAAATGCTTGACAGTGTTTTTTCTTTTTTAGATTTAGTGCAAGGGTACCAAATGCAATGTTGACTTTCTGTATTCTTTACCTGCTCTTGGAAGTTGGAAATGAGATTGAAATGCAATTAGTTCTGGAGAATAAATTAGAATCCAAATTCATTTGGAAGAATTGTATAATAGTATTGTGGATTTTGATTAGCCCTAATGTAATTGGGCTTATACACATTAAGCCTTCCAATTTTCCGTGTCACGAAGTTCATAGGTTTGACTTGCAAGAAATATTTGAACACTTTTTTGCAATTTGAACACCCTCATAGGTAAATATTATAATTTTTAACTCCATAAGGGATATTGTTGTGCTTTCTTTTTTTCCATAATGTCTAGGATGTCTAGTTTGAATTTGTACGGTTAAAAACTTGAAATTCCAAGAAAATGATAAATATAATGAAAATATTGACATTTCTTCAGAAGTAAAAATTTCAAGAAATTGAAGGAAGTTGAGAAGAAGCCTTGGGTCTATTTTTTTAATTATTAGGCATTGAAATACCCAAATGCCCAATTCCTCCCAAACAAGAAGACCTACATGAAGCTTATTGAATGAAAAGGGGGAAAAATCACCCTAAAAATGAGATGGTAGAAATGAAGCGGACAATCTAAAAATCGCCCCCTTTGGACCGTCCGATCACGCAGACTATCCGTCCGCCCGATCGGACGGGCTAGAGGGGGCGGACGGCCACCCCGTCCGTCCGCCCGATCGGTGGGCGGACGGCCACCCCCGCCCGCCCGAGAGCTTGGTGGTTTGACCTCCAATGGCTCCTTTCTTTGGGTGGGTAAGAGTCTAATATTTGGGGTAACTCTTGCCAAATTTTTTATAAAACTTTGACGTTCATCATTCTACCGGGTTATCAACATGCCGAGGGCGAAGAAGGCTTCCAAGGAGCCAAAGGGAAAAGAAGAAGCCCCCTCTATTCAGTGGACAAGGGAGAATCCCTCGGAGAGTTGCAAAGCATTCTTAATCGAATTGATTGTGAAGTTTTATGAGACAGAGACTACAGTGTCTCTTGACATTAAATATGTGCGATATGAAGAGGACTGCATCGAGAAATTCTTCGTGGATATGAGGTAGAGGATGTTGGACGCCTTGCACGTATCGTAGTGGATTCATGAAACGGAGAAGAAGAATTTCCCCAAATTTCTTGACAGCAAGGTGCATGATGCATTATGGAATGCTTCGGTCATTTTGGATAAATATTGGAGGAAGAAACGCGGAAATGATGAAGCCTTCGAGCATGTCATTATGAAAGCGGATTTATTCACCAAAAGGTGCCAACCATTTAGGAGGAGGTAGAATAGAGCAGGGTCAATTGGTTGGTGGACGAGCAAGCCTGGAATGGACCAAGTACAAAATACACGTCGCCTTCTAATAGCCCTTCCGGAAACGGCCACGGTGATTCCCATAAATAACAAAATCATGCGGGGTGGCTATGCTACAATTCGGAGAGTGCGAATAGAAGGATGTGCGGAGATTCATCCATCATGGGAGTTTGCAGCAAAGATGTCTCTCCAAGAAGGTGAACGACCTGCTTTTGCAAAGATGGAACACAATACTGAGACTATGGCAGTAAGGATTCCGCATGCTAGAGTGATACCTTTTTTTGCAGTGCACTCCAAAAAGAATGAAGGATACTCATTCTGGTGGAACGGCGGTACATTGCGTGAAATGATGCGTCGGGATGACGACTATCCAGACAACATAGCCCTTCGAGTGCTGTATGAGCCGCGTATAACAGAAGAAGAAATCATTGCTGCTAAAAATCTGAAGCGATTTAGAGCCAAACGCGTGGAGCTTGCATGGGCATTACTGCACATCATGAATGCAGTGCACACCGCTGGACATCTCCACAACGACATTTCTCCGGACAACATCATGTTTCATTTTCCTGAAGATGAGTCCTAGGTTTATATTGGAGTTTGTGATTGGGGGATGACTACAGTGTTGAGCGAGCCCATGAAGTCGTTGTATACATTCACATCAACAGCTGAAAAGGATGAAGCTATAAAGATGAGGTGGTGGGTGGATCCCAGTATTACTTATGTACACGGAAGAGATGCGGATGTGCAAAACATCCCTTCTCTTTCCATACAATTCGAGCAATATGCTATTGCTAAATTAGTTGAACAGATCAGTAGGCAATGCATGTCGGAGGCATATCACAAGTTGCAGCGTAAATCAAGTAGCTCACATGTCAAGTACCTCCATCCACAATTTGCACAGGTGTTTGATACTTACTTGAAGCGCGTTCAGAACAAAAAGAGTACTTTGGCACAAGTCATCTTCCGTTTTAGTAATTCATTCAACTGGCCTATTCCGGATGAACACTTCCGTGGTTCATATTGAAGTTCAAGAATAGTTCATATAAGTATATAGGCTGGTAGTATGCATAGATGCCAAGTAGTATGTATGCGAATTATATAGTTGCATAGCATATGTGCATCGTTTTGATTTTTTAAGACCAATGAATGCCAATGTAGTTGGACTTTTATGTGCCTTTGTAATTGACAAGGATATTTTAATTGATAATGATTTTTAAAGTGTGTGAATTGTCCCTATCTTTTGTCATTGTTGGTTTGCAATTTTGCATAGAAAAGTCTAAAACCCTGCAATTACGGAAATTGTGATTTTTTAAGTTGGTATTTGCAAGATTGGGAAGTTTTTGTTTTAAATTGTATGGTCTTCCAATTCTTCAATTTGCCATGTATGGTTGAAGATATTCAATTGGACAATGTATTATGTATAATTGTAAATTGTCTTCTAGATTCTAGAAGCATGGTTTTTTGTTTGGTATCAATGGTGTGTTGTTAATTTTTTGAATGCAACGGGTTTGTCGGCTTCATTAAGATGTTAAAAAAAAATAGTTTTTACCCCCTAAATGCTTGAGGTACCAAAATATTAAATATGGTGTTTGCAAAACTTAAAAGTTCAGTAAAACCTAACTATTTTTCATCATTTTAGTGAGGTAATAATTTTGGGAAATTCTTTTTGAAGTCTACTTTTGGCTCCAGAAGTCCGATCTTGCAATTAAAGGACAATGATTTTTCTGAAAGAGATATTATGCAAGGGTACCTTGTGCAATCTTGACTTTTCTTTTGTATTAAGAGCTTTTGGAAATGAGCCTCAAATACAGTAGATCTTGGAGGAAAATTCATATTGGAAATTCATATTGGAAATTCATATTGGAAATTCATATTGAAAATTCATATTAAAAAATTATAGAGTAAATTTTGCAAAGCTGTAAATTGATTGGGGTAGTGCAAGTTTGGCCCATTAACCTCATATTCTTTGGGTCCCCAACATTTTAGATTTGCCTTACCAAAAAGGCTTCAACTTTTTTTTGCGATTTTAACAGCATCATAGTCAAATGTTATAATCTTTTACTCTACAAGTGATATTATTGTGCTTTCTTTTCCTATGCAATCTCTAACAAGTCTAGTTTGAATTTGTATGGTTACAATTCCAAAAAAATTGATACATCTTACCAAAATGTGGGCTCTTTGTTCAATTTAGAGCAAATTAAAGGAAGTTGAAATTTGAAAATAAGGCTTGGGCATGTAGGGGTTACAACATCCTATGGTTATTTGGATGATTGAATTTGTTTGAACCATCAACCATTGTTTTTTTGGGCCAATTGAAGGCCCAAATGCCTAAAAAAAAATGGACTGCACCAAATCTATAGGTTAAATTTGAAGAAAAATTGGATGATAATGCCAAATTGCTCGAATTTGAAAGAAAAAAAATTGGATGAAATTGCGCACATCAAATGTAACTCATCTAAATATGTGGATGAAAAGATAGTTCTATCCAAAATATAAATGAATACTAAAAAATTTAGTAACATTATTTTGTCATATATTGCCACTTTAGCAATTCTCCAAAAATTGGAAAAAAACCCATGGTTTCATCCCTACACCAAAGTTTACCCCATTTTCCGCCCGATGCCCCGATCGGACGACCCCACACCGACCCATCTGCCCCGTCCGCCTTCCCGTCCGCCTCCCCATCTGCCTCCCGGTCCGCCCTCCCGTCCGCCTCCCCGTCCGCCCTCCCGTCCAGCTCCCCGTCCGCCCTCCCGTCCAACTCCCCGTCCGCCCTCCTGTTCGCCTCCCGTCCGCCCCGTCCGCTGGACGGTCAGAACGTCCTATGTCGGCGGACATTCGGGAACCGGCAGACGTAGACCCTGGACGTCCGTCCGGACGTCCATGTAACCCTGTACTTCCCCAATCAGAGATCCGAACTTGTGTAGCCAATCATGCGTTGAGAAAACCGGATCAAGGTCCGGAAGCTGAACTCTGACTATATGTCCCGGTTGGGATGCCGACAACTGAGCTTCCGCCAAGAAACCATCGGTACAAGGCAAAAAACGGACTATTTTCCCTTCTATTTTTCTTCCTCCCAAAGCAATGCATCTTTCTGCTGCATCTGAGAATTTAAATTCTATTCTGAAATATCCCCTAGAAAGAATCTGCATTGACTGAAATTGATCTTGAATATTCTCAGACAAGAATTTAGACAGGGTTGCAAAACCTGGAGATGCACCAAATATTTTCCCCAACACCAGGCGTTTGTGGACCTCCTCCCGATTTGCCTTGAACTTATGCAATTCTTCCTCCGATAATTCGAGATGAAGTATCCAATCTGTATTCTTAATAGTGATCTTATTGAGTGCCCTATAATCAACACACATGCGAAGTTTTCCATCCTTCTTATCCACAAACAAGACTGGCGCTCCATAAAGTGACTTGCTCTTGCAAATGTATCCTTTAGCTAAGAGCTCATTGAGTTGGTGTTTCAACTCTTTCAACTCCCTTTGATTCAACCGGTAAGGTGCCTTGGATGGTGGTTGTGATCCAGGCACCACCTCAACTTTGTGATCCACTTCTCTTTTAGGAGGCAAGGCATCAGGCAACTCTGTTGTCAAAACATCCATAAACTTATGGATTACACTTGTTACACACTTTGGAGGGGAATTGGCCCTACTAGCCAACTTCTTTTCCCCTCCAATCACACTAGCACACATAACAATCAAGAACTTAGTATCACTAAGTTCTTCCAAAACTACTAGATGGATTTGAGTCCCCAACATCTTGGGTGACTTAGTTATTTCTAACTCTATCTCTTTGCCATCTACATTGGCAACCACCTTCAAAGATGGCCGCCTTCTTATGTCTACTTCATAGGTATCTAGGAAAGTATTTCCTAGGATGAGGTCTACCCCATCCATATCACACACCGTGAAGTCCTCCACAAAGGTGAACTCCCCACACTTCACTTCCACATTTGTTGCCACCTTGCTTGTCTTGTGCGGCTTGCCCTTGGCAAACTGCACTTTGATGGGCTTGCAAGACTCTTTGGTTTGCAAGCCCAACTCTTTAGCAAGTCTAGGGCTCACGAATGAGTGAGTTGCACCTGTATCCATCAAGAGTGAAACATCATGCTTACTTATGGATCCTTTTAAGAACAACAAACGGGGACTCAACTTGGGTTGATTTGCCTTAGCCAAGAAGCCACCTTGAAGAACATGCTCTCCAATGTGAGAGCGTGCATTTTGAACACTCACCTTAAGTTTGGTGCAACCCCAGGACAAGTGGCCCTTCTCTCCACAATTGTAACAAGTTATTTGGCTCACATCCCTTTTGGTTTTGTCACCCCCTTTGTCAATGCCCTTAGCTTGTCCTTCTTTTGGCCCACTTGACTTGGCTCCATCCCCACCATGCTTGCTCTTCATCCAAACATGACGCCTCAACTTGCGCTTGGAGTGTTTGCTTGACTCACCTGTTGAAGGCCCATCTTTAGCCTTCTTGTTTTGGCCCTCATCATCTCCAATCCTTTCAGACAGCTTCAACAACTCCGCACAAGTCTCTGGAAGTTGGAGCATTCTAAACAATGCACGTTCTGCCCAACTTTGCAACCCATTGAAGAAAATGATTTTCTTGGCTAGCTCATTTAGCCTTGGAAGCACATTCAAGTGTGCATTAAACTCCCGCACATACCCCCTAAGACTCCTTGTTTGCTTGAGTCTTACAAGTGCCACTCCATCACGAATGTCTTGGTATTCTGGGGTGAAGCGGTCGCTAATACGTTCCTTGAAACCAGCCCAAGTCAAGTTGTCCACCACCTTAGGACTTTCCCCACGAAAGTGAGTCCACCAAAGCAAAGCATGATCCTTGAGAAAGGTCACCGCGATGGTGATCTTGTCTTCTTCAGGTGCTCTTTGAGCTTCAAAGTACAACTCCAATTCCACCAAAAAGTCCTTCACTTTGTGGGCCTTGTCAATGCCTGTGAAAGAAGATGGCATGTTGGTTTTGCACAATTTGTGAGAAGAAGAGGTAGAACCCTTCTCCTTTAGCTCTTTGATTTCACCTTGCATCACCTGAAGTGTTTTGACAAGTTCTTCAAACATGAGGTCACGCCCTTTCCGTTTGCAATCACGCTGGGGTTTCCCGGGACTAGTGGCGGTGTCACCTTCCTTGGCACTAGTTTCCACATTCTCTTCCTCAATGGAAGTCAATTTTTGTCCCATTTGCTCCAAATGAAGAGAATCCCCTCCTTGAGTTTCCTCCAAGGAAGGCTCATTAGCCTCCAAACCTTGACTACGTGTTTGGCGCCCTTGTCTTGAAGCTACAGCTTCACCTGTCTTGGCTCTCACCATGGCTCCAAGACTCATTGCACACCAACGTAGCCCTACTCTGATACCAAATGTCGCGACTCACGTGACACCTAACAGCTTCCAGCAGCTCACTAGGTTCATTCCAACCCACTTACAGTGTCACTTGGTCACCAACTGCCTAACACTGCACATGCCAAGCACCCACAGTGTTAGTCCCCATTTCCAACTCAGTTTGCCAAGTCCCAGTCATCGGGACTACTAGCACACACTTCCATCGTGACACCGGGCATGTCACTTGGTAACATGGGGCGGAACTTCCACCTTAATGTGCAAGGACCCATGGTGGCACTACTCACCATGGTCCTAACCTCCCTTGAGTGTCACCCCACTCCATGCTAGCCTTTTTTGCATTTGCTACTCATTCACTAGAGGTACCGGCGCTCACAACTCAGGACACATCCAAGGAGGCCTAGCAAAGAGCGGGACTCCACCCAACCGATGCCACGGGGCACACACAAGTGTCCCATGGTGCCTTGAAGTGGTGGTGAAGTCACCACCACCAACCATGAGTCACCGGGACTCACCAAGGCTTCAAGAGGGAAGGAGGAGGGAGACCAACCCCTCCTATAGTACTCTCTATGGTATTCGGCAGACCCCCCCGTCCTAGGTCGAAGGAAGTCCTTGGATAACCTTGGGTTGTGGAAGACCACCCACTTCCAACCCAAATCGCCAAGTTACGTCACCATTTGGGCTCCCGAACTTCCAACCGGCGTAACTTTGTGCTTAAAGCTCCAAATCCAACATCCGAGCCCATTTTAGACATCTAAGCAATAAGTAGATGCCGATGGACTGCTCACTCGTCCCATTTGGACAAGTTCTTACAAAGTTATGGCCCTCTAAAGATTCGGATGCACCGGGGGAGGCATCACGCCTTCACCACGGCTCTTCTTTTGGCCATAACTTTTGACTCATGTCTTAAAACCTCGTAATGCTTGTCATTCTAGGTTACTTGTGTTCATAGCTTTCCAATGATATGCCACATGCCATACTTTGTTGTGGGATTCATTGGGAACCCCTCACACCTAGCCCTCAAGTGTCCCGGCGCCACCGGGACCCAGTCAACTTTGAGCGACCATAACGTTTCGCTCACAACTCCAAATTGCGCATCCTTTGCACCATTAGAAGCGTATTGTCAAGAGCTTTCCAAGCATGTGTGACACTCTCATGTTCACTTCAAAACCAGGGCGCTATTGCGCCCTGTTTGATCGGGAGTCTCTTCATTCTCCCTACCTAGTCTATTGCAAGGCTTGGGAAGTCACCCCCAAGGTCCCCCCTTGCGCACTAAGGTTCATTTGGACACCCCAAGTAGATAGGGGCGTGACAATAAAACTTGCAATCAAAATTGCACTTCAACCAAGTACAAACATTGAGTGAACATCACCTCAGTCCCATAGCAGACTAGCGACCACTAAAACGGCCATTGCCATCTCTATACTTGTCCAATTGGCTTGAGAATAGTCTCCCTGGAAAGATACCTTGACCCTTCACTTCCCCTCCAAAATTCAACTTCATACTTGCTGTAGAACTCCTGCTAGATGCCTGCAAAGTTGGTGCTCTCCTTTCGCCGCGGCAGCAAACCTCCTCGCACTAAATCGGTTGCCGTGATCTCGTCCAAGCTCCGTTGGGGACGAGCCATAGCTTGTTGGAAAGCTAACTTCCACACGCTTCATCCCTCCAAATTTCAGCCTTAATTTTGTTGTAGAACTCCTGCTGGATGCCCGCAAAGTTGGCGCTCTTCCCTAGCCGCAGCAGCATACTTCCTCTCCCCCATTTCTTCTCAATCTTCACTTCCCCCCCCCAAGGTGGAAACCTACTCAACAAATTGGCTCTAATCCTATCCTAACTCCTTGCCATCACTTCCTAACATCCTTCTTTTCAAAATCTCACACACACACAAGAGAGAGAGAGAGAGGAGAGAAAGAGATGAAAGACTCCAAACCCTAATTCGACCTTTACCCACTTTCCAACTAATTCACACTCCTAATTACCTTCATCCATCCTTAATTTACTGAAAAATACCTTTTAATTATTATTTTTACCTAAAATAGTACTCCTATCACTATGTTAGCGCCTTCCTAGTAGTTATATGTTTGATGGCTTCTTTTGTGCATTTCATATTTCTTCTTTTTTGTTGGTTTTCAATTTATATTTAGCTCTATTTTCAACTTCTAATCTTGGTTTTCAATTCCCTTTTTGTATTTCTTATCTTTTAAATATTTTTAGTTTGTAATTTTGAAATAGATTCCTATCTAATGTATTAAAAGCCTTCTAACTAATGGTTATAGTTTAATCTAATGAACTAACACTTTTGAACTTGAAATCTCACACATAATTTTTATATTTTCCATCATCTTAGAGGTGAACCATTACAGTGGTTCACACAATATTAAAATCTTGTAGTCTAATGGTTAGAGTGTACCCTTCAAAAATTTTGAAATAAAAAAACTTATGAATTTGGCAAGATTTAAGCAATTCACTTCAAAAACAAGGATTTTTCTACCTACTTTGGATGTGAAGTTTCATACTTCAAAATTTTCATGGACAAAATTGTAGGTCTTCCAACTTGAAGAAAGAAATCTCATGTTGAAGAATTCTATTGCAAATACATGAAAAAACTTTATTTGAGTAGAATTATAGAAGATTGAAATAACTCGTGAGAAATATTAAATTGTGAGGGGCATCACCAATCCAATACAATGATCTGCCCCCCCTCCAAATGTGACACTATATTGGAATTGAGTGGAATTAGGACTTAAAATTGCAATCATTGGAAGGGCATTGAAAACTAATTATAATAAAGATAAGAAAATATTGATTTGGATTTTGAAAATTAATCATGCCAACTTGATATGATTTTTCTTTCTTAAGCTTTATTTGTTGTGGTACATTTATTTATGGATTTGTTTTCATTTAACTTGCTTCTCATGGAATCTATTTTGGTTGTCCAAAGTTCAAATTGTATTTTTTTTTCTTTTGATTTTTAATGCTCTTCCAGTGATAGTAATTTGAAGAAAGTTTTAAATTTTGCACCAAGCAAAAAGAATATTACAATTGTTGATTCCTATCTTGAGGTGTTTTTATGACAATCTAAATAATTTTAGAAAAGTGATTAGAAATTTTCAATCCTCAAGACTAGAACGGTTAGTATTGGTCAAGAACATTTTAAGAGGTAATCTAAAGCCTACGTGTTAATTTGTTTTGGAGAAAAAATAATCAAATTCTTTTGGTCAAGTCATCAAAAAACCATATTTCTAAACTGTGATTAACTGTAAAATACACTAATTAAAGGATATTTGGAATGATTTTAGGGAGGCTTCAAGGATGGAAAAAAAACATTCTTTTCATCAACTTAATTTGAAGAGTTGTTTGAACCCAATTTCAATTAAAAAAAAAGTGTTGTACATCCTATCCTTGTGATATTTTTGACTTTCCTATCTAAAGAAATAGCAAATCTATGGATCTCCATGTAGTGTATTTGGGTACTTTGTACACCTTTATCAAGAGCTAATTTTATGCCATAGAAATAATCTTTTTTGAATTGGAGACCAATTGAGAAAACAAAGCTTATTAAGAGTCTAGTTTTTATCGCAATTTGAAAATTTTGGAAAATTCTTAGATTTGAATATATATATATATACAAATATTTTTCAATATTTACTCAAAAATTTGTAGTAGTACTACTATGGACAATAATTAAGGGCTACTCCAATTGAAAATCTTAGAAAATTTGCAAGTTTCAATAAATTATAGAAGTATGAACTTTGGCCTAATAACTATGGTTTGTTAATTTTTAGTTTAAGAGTGATATGGTAACTTTGGTTTATACCACAATGATATGCACTACAATATGAAAAAAAATTGAGATTTTTTTATTAGATTCTATATTGGATATGAATTTTCTTCATTTTCTTCTTTAGAAACTCACACTAACTACAACTTTCCCCCAAACGAAATTAAAAAATATATGACTTGCACTCAACATATGATTTCATCTCTGTAAAATAAATATGAGGTGTTTCATTTAAATATCTAGTTGCAAAATGTGTAGTGTACTTTGGAAATTTGTGCTCCTTTATCTAAAGATGAATTTAACCCATAAAATGATATTTTTAGAAATTGAGACTAATTAAGGAAGAAAAGCTTATTAAAATCTAGTTTCTATCTCAATTTGAAAATTTTGAAAAATTCCCAAAATTGAGTATTTCATTGCAATTTGAACTTTGAGCCCATTACCACGCAGTGCTATTGATTTCTTCATTCCAGAATGGCACAATAGAAACAACATGGTGTTTTATTCTATAATATGAACTTAATTCACAGACGAATTTCACATTTTCACAAAAAAAAACTCTGAATTTCTTACGAGTTAGAGAACACACATAATTGCATCTCCGAGAAATGAACCCAGGAAAGTAGTCACAATCCCGGCCTTGCGTCGTTCAATCTGATCTGATATCCACCATACCTGCAGTTGGAGTAATTCTCAGAACTCTGACTACATCTGCAAAATGTTTACCATTGCACACAAGGGTCCACACAGCAAGCAGCCCGGGTCAACCACATTTCAACACATTGGACTGAAGGCCCGGACACCGCGAGGACTTTACGTGATTGAATTTTGGACGACAACCCCCGAACCACTCTGAGATTCCCTCCTTTCCATGAGCTTTTTTCTCAGTCTCCCCCCAAATAATTGAAACTGCCCCGCGTGGTCAGAAAAACACACAGGACAGTCCCTCTTCAGTTACCCACACGCCCAATCGTCCACCCAATGCAACGCGTGACTCACCACTGGATGCCAATCTCGTCCGCTTACAAATACAGAACTTCGGGATCCCAATCCCTCATCTCACTTCTTAGCACTGCATCAGGTTTCATCAACTTCGACGTGGCACTGCAGAACAGAAATCTGAATCCGCTTTTCCCAGACATTGCCAAGAATACGGTTGCAAACACAATCAGCTGTTCTCGAGATAGTACACCAATTCCATTCGTCCAAGTCGAAATTCTTAGTCACTTTGTTGAAAACTGCGAGCACGGTCGCTCGCACATCGTGAGCGGTTGGAAAAAGAACCTTGCTTCCAAGTGAGTGAAGCGCTGAATTCAGGAGGCAACCTGATCCTCCAGAGATTGCTCGAACCGCCTGGGAGCTCGAGGAAATATATAATGGCAGCTGTGAACTCCGACATCATGGCGTCGTCCCTGAACTGCATGAATGCGGGATCCGAGTCCGCCTTGAACAAACCGACCACATCCCCCAGCTCCTGCAACAGCACCTCCCAACAAGTCTCCCGAGCAGATCCGCTCAACTGGGCCAAGACGGCCGCCAAGCTGCAAGGGAATCATCTGGACGAGATCAAGCAGATGGTGGCCACGTACTTCGACTCCAACGAAGTCGCCATCGAGGGCGTCAATCTCACGGTCGGACAGGTCACGGCCATCGCACGCCGGCCCGACGTGGCGGTGGTGCTGGACGCGGCCAACGCCAAGGCCAGAGTGGACGAGTCCTCCAACTGGGTGCTCACCAAGATCATGAACGGCGGGGACATCTACGGAGTGACCACGGGATTCGGCGCCACCTCCCACCGCCGCACGCAGCAAGGCGTGGAGCTGCAGCGCGAGCTCATTCGCTTCTTGAACGCGGGAGTGGTGATGAAGGGACACTCCCTCCCGGCGGAGACCACCCGCGCCGCCATGCTGGTGCGCACCAACACCTTGATGCAGGGCTACTCCGGGATCCGTTGGGAGATTCTCGAGGCCATGGAGAAGCTGTTGAACGCGCAAGTCACGCCCAAGCTGCCTTTGCGTGGGACGGTCACCGCTTCCGGGGATTTGGTGCCCTTGTCCTACATTGCGGGGCTCCTCACCGGCCGACCCAACTCGCGAGCTTGCACTGCAGATGGTCGGGAGGTTTCGGCATTGGAGGGGCTGCGCATGGCGGGCGTGGAGAAGCCGTTCGAGCTGCAACCCAAGGAGGGTCTGGCCTTGGTGAATGGGACCGCCGTGGGGTCGGCATTGGCCTCCACGGTGTGCTTCGATGCCAACGTGCTGGCACTGCTTGCGGAAGTGTTATCCGCCTTGTTTTGTGAAGTGATGCAAGGGAAGCCGGAATTCGCCGACCCCTTGACTCACAAGTTGAAGCACCACCCGGGCCAGATGGAAGCTGCAGCGGTCATGGAGTGGCTCTTGGACGGGAGCGACTTCATGAAAGCGGCGGCCAAACTCAACGAGACCGATCCGTTGAAGAAGCCCAAGCAGGATCGGTATGCGCTGCGCACTTCTCCCCAATGGCTGGGTCCCCAAATCGAGGTGATTCGCACCGCCACCCACGCCATCGAGCGCGAGATCAACTCCGTGAATGACAACCCCATCATCGACGCCGCGCGCGGGATCGCCCTGCACGGGGGCAACTTCCAGGGCACACCCATCGGCGTCTCCATGGACAACATGCGCCTGGCGGTGGCGGCCATCGGCAAGCTCATGTTTGCGCAGTTCTCGGAGCTCGTGAACGACTACTACAACAACGGCCTGCCTTCCAACTTGAGCGGGGGACCCAACCCCAGCCTGGACTACGGCATGAAGGGGGCCGAGATCGCCATGGCGTCGTACCTCTCCGAGCTCAACTACCTGGCCAACCCCGTCACCACCCACGTCCAGAGCGCGGAGCAACACAACCAGGACGTGAACTCGCTGGGCTTGGTGTCCGCGCGCAAGACGGAGGAGGCCGTGGAGATTCTCAAGCTCATGAGCTCGACCTTCCTGGTGGGGCTGTGCCAAGCCATCGACCTCCGCCATGTGGAGGAGACCATGCAGTCCGCCGTGAAGCAGGTGGTGTTGCAGGCGGCGAAGAAGACGCTGTTCATGGGCCCGGACGGCGCCCTGCTGCCGTCGCGCTTCTGCGAGAAGGACCTGCTGCTGGTGGTGGAGCGGCAGCCGGTGTTTTCGTACATCGACGACGCGTCCTCCGACACGTACCCGTTGATGGAGAAGCTGCGAGGCGTGCTGGTGAGCCACGCGCTGAAGGACGGCTCGCGCTCCGTGTTTGAGCAGATCCCGGTGTTCGAGTCCCAAGTGCAAGAGCGTCTGTGCGTGGTGGTGCCGTTGGTGCGGGAAGCTTATGACAGCAAGGGCTTGTCTGCGGTGCGGAACAGGATTGAGTCCTGCCGGACTTACCCGCTGTACCAATTCGTGAGGTCGGAGCTGGGGACGCAATTGCTGTCTGGGTTGCGAACTGTTTCTCCCGGGACTGAAATTCAGAAGGTGTTCGAGGCGATGTCTGAGGGGAAGCTGATTCGGCCTCTTTTGCAGTGCGTGCAAGGCTGGACTGGTGCTCCTGGCCCATTCCCGTTGTAATTTCCTCTGACAAGGATTCTTTAGTCATTTAGCCACTGTACATTCAGAGAAGGAGAGTTTTTCCCAGTTGTAATCGGACTAGTTAGGCAATTTTCCGAGTCACAAGTTGTGACTCGTGTACATTTGATGAGCACTGGGTTCCGCATTGGGCCGTGCTTAAGCATTTTATACCATTCTTTGGACGTCAAATGGGCGTCCTTTTTTAGCTGGAATACGAGAAAAGTTGTGTCTTCAAATGGACTGGCAGAAGTGATAAGTACCGTAGAATATGAAATGCGGAACTCAGGCGTGATGGCATTGAATTTGAAATGAACCGACACGGATCTTTTTTCTTGCACAAATGCTCACTTTTCTTTCGAATTTTGAATCTGAGCCCATCTGTATGAGAAGAGGTAATAGAGGATTTCTGTATACTATTGCAGAATTGAGCAGGCGTTGGTAGACGTTATGTTTCATGACTTCGAATTACTATGTAAAGCTTCAGTCAAACAAAGAAGGAATTACCCAGCACAACGCCACAACGGGGAAAGCCTATACGTTCATATTTAAAATGTTCAACGCTTGAACATGCCGCCGAACAATTCAGTTCGGGGTAAAGTGCTCATTCTCATCTTCGATGTCGCCTCCGTGTTGGGTCTTTATCTTTGCTGTCCTCATATAAAACGGTTCAATATCTTCTATTCTTCCAAACTCATCCAAAAGCATGACTATCAGTTGTAAAGTAAGCACAAGCTCTGGACCATCTGGGCCTACATTCTTCTCCTGGATGGCCAGGACTCGGTTCATCAATGCAACCGCCTCCTCAAACCTTCCGATGGCGTGCAAGATGCAAGCCAGGCAGTTGCGTGCTTCCCCCGCACAAGAATGATTTAATGTGAGTACGTCGAATTTCTACGCGTGCACGATTGTTTCCAAGAGTGGGTTACACCGAGATGATATGGTTATGCAGCGAAGGAAATCATTATCTGCATTGTAAACCATTACGAATTTTGAAATGAAAGATTCCTCCGCACTACTGCATAGGAAACCAGGAGCCTCTTGGGCCTTTAGGAATTGAATTCAGGGTTTCCAGGTGTAGACCTAATTAACTCGCGAGCTGTGCCCTTTTCTCCTTCGACCAGCGGCCGGAAGTAAGTTACTCGCCCGTAATGTTCTTGGAGGCTCTGTCCTCCAACTTATTGGCTTCATTCGCAAGTCCAGTTATCTCTCTCCTATTAGAATCCCTGAATAAGACAACAGGGTCATAAGCACAGAGTCCATTATACACGTAAGACTTTAGCTCCACGTTAGCTCCATGATTCTCTGAAAGTAACTCCATGTTATACAGTACACTAAACAGTCAAGCCCTAACTAGCTCATATTGTACAGTACAGAAGGCAGCACTCATGGTGAAGATAAAGAATCCCCCAGATCATGCAGTGCCCTTATGACGCTGCTATGGGTTGCCCTAGAATACCCACAGGCGCCGTGGTAACCGTCTCTGTTCATAGATGGCGTGGAAGCATCGACAGAGGAAATGGAAGACCCGAGCTCCATTTTTTCGACAACAGGGAGCAGGTTTCGATGAACATCGAGAGCGTTTGCAGATCTGGAGCTCAAGTGGTTGGCCAAATTGAGCTGCTTGACCAGCAGCAGTGACGCGTGCATGTGGAAGTTCTTCTTGCACACCAAAAAATCTCCCAAGGGCCCGAGGCCATGATCCTCCGCAGCAGGGAAAGCACAGGATTGCATGATTGCGCTGGCGGGATGCAAGTGCAACCCAGTGATGATCAAGTCATTGGGTTGCGCAGAATGGAACACGTCAAGGACAGAGTCCTCGAGGCTTTGCGTCTCAATCACTCTGAGTGTCAAATATCTGCAACTGATTTTATAGTCGCCGTTGCTTTTTAAGTCATCATCGCCTTCTACTTCTTTTGCAGCTTCCAAGATGAGAGGAAGAGCTTGCGACTCGATTTTGTCCATGAAGATGCGAGCTTCTTCCGTGGACGGCGTCTTGCTTGCATCCATCTGCCCATTTGGAAAGTAGCCTCCACTGTCTTGCTTGCGTGGGACGGATCTCTGGGTGTTGATCCTTGGCGCCTTGATGAAACTCAATTATTCACAAGCTAACCATGTGTAACCGGACCAGGCTCGTTTAGAAACTGATCATTGAGTTTGCGAGTGTGACATGAACAGGTGGCTTGAAATGTTTTGAATGTTGCCCAAGTGATGGTTCCCCAGACCTTGGATCACGAACTAATTCACCATGAGGTTGATACTGCCATGTTGCAACACGCGGCGTGCCAGCATTACGGCCTCAGAAGAATAAGACGTCATTTTGTTGTGAGCAATTGGTCGGGGGGATGACTGAGGTGGTACCCCAACCATTGTCAAGAACTGGTCCAACTGAGCAGGGAGGGTTTTGCAACGCCTTCCTGTTCACTTGAACCTTCAATCCCGACATGCCTGTCTCAAAGCTTCCGTCGTACACCGTTGGCGCATGTGAAAGGAGAGCAACAGGAAATTCACTCGGTTGGCGCATGAGGCGTTGCAGATGCCGATGTGCATGTTGTGGAAAGCACTGACGGCGACGGCGGCTTTCACTCTCACTCGGCTCAGCTGGGAGTAGGTCTGCAATACTACTTTCACTGCGTCCAACTCTGAACTGCTCTGAAAGCACAGATCAGGTGGATTTTGTTATTGCAAAAAAAATCAAGCTCGAATGCACCAACCTCTATTTTCAATAGAGTCCATTGCTATCTTTTATGACAAACAGAGTCCAGTGCTATCTTTTATGACAACCTTAACACATTCAATGAGTGCACCTAATTTATTCTTCATCTGACAGCATGGACAATGACAGGACATGATTTAAATTGACTCAACAGGACAAAGCCGCATACGTAGTTCATTCTTATCATTCCCAGCGTCGATTCTTCGTCTCACGTAAGGTGGAAAATCACGAACTGATGAATATATCCACATTACAACTGGCGTTGCTATGAAGGTAGTCACGAGAGCCATGATCACCATTATCGCAAACAATTCTTCATGTATGACCTGTAGGTAATTTGTGCAACACTGAAGGTTAGTCAACAGAAAAAACTTGTTGTAACTTGGTAATAGAGTTTTAAGACAAGTTGGAGGTCAGCACATTCTTAGAAAAGGTGCATTTCATGATACAAAATGGGGCAATCTACCTTCTGGCATGGCGCTCATCAACTGTGTCACATCTTAAACTGATTTGCTTTTCTTGCGACTGACCATCACCCTCGGAGATTGAAGATTCTTTTCGCTATAAGACAAGTCAAACTTGAAATCACAAGATCAGGAAGCGCAGGTTAGGCTGTTTTTGACCCCAAGTTTCGATTAGAGTTAAGTCGCACAAATCAAGACAAAGGGAAATCGGGTACAAGAGAATGAGGCATTCCAGAAAATCTGGACTCTCCAGAAGGCCGCTTAAGAACTGCAGGAAGGACCCAGGATTGCATTTATTTTGCATGAGGCAGAATTTTTCCCCTATAGCTGTGGAATACAAGTGTCATCCCTGTAATAGTGCAGTCATATGTCAGAGCTTTGGTACCCGCATACTTGTGTTCAGTTGAAAGTGAAATATATTCCCAATATTCACACAAGGTGAATCTTTTTTCTTGTCAAATATTCCGTCCTTTTGCTAGCTCAATAGGGCTTCAGTAATAGACTAGTTTGTCACACCTTGGCGGCCTTCTGGAGAGTCCAGATTTTCTCTAATGGTCATATATATAGTTATTAAGAAATTGAAGAGCAAGGACAATACTCTCAAACATGTTGCGTATTTTGAGAGATCAAACACCATCCAAGCAGACCCAAACGTAAGCTACTTTCTTTTGGAGTTGGGTATTTAGGCCTCAGCGGAAGATTCTAGAGAGTGCACTGAGAAGGCAAGAATTCCATTATTGAGTTGTGAGAAGAAATATGCAAGCTAGCTCATAATTCACTGCCAAGTTATGGAACAAAAAATCTCACCATTTCGAACTTCAATTGATGCACCTTCATGGCAAGCATGTTGAGATGTCAAAATATCTATTACTTCAGACTTAAGGGAGATGAGATTATGATAGAGTTATTTTAAAATTCATCCCCAGCATTATAACAGTGAAATTGTCTTTTCACTTGAACAGTGTGTATCATCAACTGGCGGTATTCCATGTGCCATTTTGCCATGTAAATTCGCTTGTTGTGTGAATATGCAAATGGATATGCCAATTCCATTTCATGCTTGTGCCATTTTGCCATGTAAATTCGCTTGTTGTGTCAATATGCAAATGGATATGCCAATTCCATTTCATGCTTAACTCACATTCTGCACCGCTAAGCTAGGAATTCCACCCGGTCTCCCTCTGGTTTGCCTAAGCCGATTCTTTTCCTTCCTAGCTTTCAGAGTGTACCACGCAATTTTCGTTATGCATGGAGTTACGCCAACGAGTGCATCCATCCTACCCTACCCATTCATGGTGCTATGTCGAACTGACTTGCCCCGCAAGCTTGACATCTAAAAAGACGAATGGAACATCCAGGTTTCATTTAAGCAGTTGCACAACATTATCTAGAGAATATGTTGTTTAATACTGTGGCACCCAAGAACTCATGTACAGGCAGGATCATCGATCAGACTCCTCTTTGACAACAAGTCGCTACCCTATGTTGCTATATCGATCTAATCCTACAAAGCAATGTGTCCCAACTGTTAGGCATAGGGAACCTTGTATTACAAGAACTGCTTCACCATGAGCTCCTGCCCAAACCATTTGAACTGAATTATAAGACTCCATGGCAGGATTCAACTGCAAAGTAATCAACAGCCTTTAGATAATGCAATGGATGTGCGTGCAATGGAAAGTAGTATTGGGGAAACTCATGAATCCAATTATTGGTTTGTATCAACTGCTCCTGCTGGCTGCGGATTTCAATTGGAAATCACAACATTTGCACAGCTGAACATCAATGAATGGAGTTGCAACCAATGCAACTCATGAATGAACCTAAAGAACTAGTATGAAGAGTATTGATCTCATCTACACCTCTGTACAGTTGTCGTACGCTAATGTGATCAGCTCCAAAAATAAAGTCACACGCATGAACAATTCACCGAATATCTAAGGAACCCGTCGGGACCCCGCCTATTGATTGGCTGCGGCACGGAGCACAAGCACCTCCAGCGTCAGTCCCGGACCGAAGCCGATGAAGAAGCCGAAGTCGCTGCCCTCCCCGAGCGTCGAAGAACCCATCTTCAACGATCTCGCACGAATCTGGTCCAACACGAACAACACCGAAGAGCTCGACATGTTGCCGTACTCCAGCAACACGTCGCGGCTGCCCTGCATCTTGTCCTTCGACAGCTGCAGCTTCGCCTCCACCTGGTCCAGAATAGCCGGGCCTCCGGGGTGCACGGCCCAGAACATCTCGTTCCACGCAGGGGACCCCACGCACTTGCGCGCCTCCGTCAGAAACTTCTCGATGTTCTTCGAGATCAGCCCGGGAACATCCTTCATCAAGTGGAAAATCAGACCCGCTTCCGTGAGATGGCCGTCAATGGCGCCATCACTTTCAGGCAAGATGGTCTCCCCGGCCCAGTGGACCTCGAACAAGGCCTTCTCCACTTGCGGCTTGGGGTCCGACCCGACCACGTACACCCCCGCGCCATCCCCGAACAGCGCCGACCCCACCAGCCCGTCCAAGTGATTCTCGCTCGGAGCTCGGTACGTCACGGCCGTCACCTCGCTGCACACGGCCAACACGCGCGCGTTCTTGTTGTTCTCCGCCAAGTCCTTGGCCACGCGCAACACCGAGGCGCCGCCGAAGCACCCGGTTTGGTACATCATGACGCGCTTCACGGTGGGCTTCAGGCCCAGCAGCTTGGCCAGCGCGTGGTCTGCGCCGGGCATGTTCACGCCGCTGGTGGTGGCAAACACGATGTGCGTGATGTCGGACTTGCGGCCACCCCACTCCTTGATGGCCTTGACCGCAGCCTCGGCCGCGAGCTTGGGCACCTGCACCACCACGATGTCGTGGCGCGCGTTCAGCGAGGGCTCCATGTACGTGCATATTCCGGGGTTGGCCTTCAGCACCTCCTCCGTCAAGAACAGGTGTCGCTTGCGGATTCCCGACTTGTCGCCTGTGGAATGGGATCACACATACATCACGTCAATTGCAATTCATTTAGGGCACCACCCAAGATGCATCTAGTTCTTCGAAACCATCCCATTGAATTCTATCAAATTGGGCAGACAGTTGTAAACGAAATGCAGCTTTGCATCTGAAATCAAAGTCGATCACCCACAATGTTGAGCTACTTCATGGAAATTCACCGGGAAGCAATTCAGTCAGGTGGGCCGGAATGAGTACTATTCAGACAAGTGAAGTGGATTATTTAGCTGCGGCTCTGGTTGGTGACTTACAGATGCGCTTGAACTTGGCCTTGAGCGCCTCCTTCTCGCTGCAGTTGGTGATGTTGAAGAAGAAATCCGGGTACTCCGATTGCAGAAACTCCGTGGGCGGCACGGCAGTGCCGATGCCCAACACGCACGCCGGGCCGTCCGCACGAGGTTGTCCCCTGGGGAGCGCAGCGCTCACCGCAGTCTGGGAAGCCATAGCGACGGGTTCGCTCCTACCGACCGAAGTGGGAAGTGCTCGCGTGCTACTCGCGTTGCAAGTCTCACGTCTGGAAGTCGAATGAGATCCCTGTAACTTGGAATCGAATCCAGGGCACAAATGTCTGTCACAAATGTGTACTAGAGAATTATCGAGCCAGTTGCTGGAGTGCTGGGGATTGATGTTTGCTGTTGTGAGGCTTTGATGTGGGGTTTCAGGCTCTTTTATAGTGCCTGCGTGTGGAGAGCAACGCGGAGTGAGAGTCTGCGTTTTCACTGTGGCGGAAGTGCGTGGGGGCCTGGTTGTCGAATTCTGTGGAGAACGGCAAGGAATGGCCCACCAGGGCACCAGGGGAGATTGGAGAAAGGAGGTCAGCGTTCGCCGCCCATTCCTTATTAGAATACGAGAACGTTTGTCAACTGCAGCTTGAAATCCTCGTTGAATGTCTCGTTGTTGTTGACTTGGTTGTTCTCTCCAAAGTTTGACGACCTCTTTATTGGCTCTGTCCCACGGCCAGAGACGCTTAAGAGACGCTTATTACTCAAGGATTCCAAGTTTCAAGTTTTAGGGTAGAACTACCTAATCCCTTTGCTCCTTTTGTGAAATAGGTGTCTATTGAAGTGTCATGATTAAAGGATTTTGACTATGTTTTCACCAAAAATGCTCCAAAATTGCCATCTCTAGTACAAGTACCAAGTTTTTGAAGAAAAATCATTTTTTGACACATCTAGTCGTAGGATCTTATATTACTTTGGTTTGAGAAGATGTGGAAAAAATTTCAGAAATTTTCTCCGTGTAGATTGCAAGATATCAGCGTTTGAAGTAACAAAAATTGTTTTTTGTCCTTGTGAAAAATCAGGCAGCTACACTGCATATTTAAGATGGTGGTTACTCTTTGTGTTCATTCTTCAAATCAACTTGGGTACATGCTTGAAAATGTTTAGACCACTTGGAATTGTACAACATATAGGGAAAAAAATAGAAAGTAGAGAGAAGTAGAGAATGATTTAAAACACTAAATTGTTAACAACTTATTTATGAAATTCAAAAATGCCAATTCCAATGGTTGTAATGTTTTAATAAACAATCTACACACAATTATTTTATTTTTTTCCAAAAGTATTGAAAATTGAGTTAAATAAAGGACTTCAAAGTTTATTTTAGAGTATAGATTCCATAACAATCTGCAAACTACCCACAACTAAAACTCCTCATAACTTTGAGCTCATTAATCAAAATGAAATGATTCAAAAAAGACTTTCATGTATAAATAAATGTATAGAACCAATTTCAAGTTGTTCTTTAAAACGCGATTATTATAGAAGTTTTCTTTGTAGCCCAAACTGCCCACCGAATGTTGAAAACTACATATCATACAATAACTTTTTAACCATGTAGTCAAAAGTTATGAAAATTGTTGGGCCTTAAAGCTACTCCTCAAGAAAATGTTGTTTGATAATTGCAACAAAAAATAGTAAAAATTCCATTTGTAGTGAGTTGCCCAAAATTGCTATGTTGCCAAAAAAACGTTGTTTAGTCCTTTAGTGGTTAAACCATTTGCATCGGCTCTTTTATTCTTTTATTTTTATGAAGTGCCAATGCGGTAATATAAGATATTAAGGTGGTGCTCATAATTTTAGCATTCATCCACATATTGGAGAGAAAATATCACATTCATACATATCACTATTCACTATCTCTAAATCTATTTTTATCTACAATATTTGTGAAAATGTCATCCAAGATTTTTTTTTAATTTGAAATTTTCAGGCAAAAGGCTTCAAAAAACTTCGTCATTTTTTAGCCAAATTATTTTTTTCTGATGCAATTTGACACTAGAAAGCAAAAAAAAACTCTAATTGGCATTAAAAGATCCTACTTTTCAAATGGTGCTTCAGGGTTGTAACAAGCTTTTAGTAAATGCTTTTAACTCTTTTTCAAGGCACTTCAATATGCACCAATTGAACACTTTGAAGTTTTTGACAAGCTCAATTGACTTCATAATGTAGAACCTTGGTATGAAATTTTTAGGTGGATGCTAATCATCTTAATCTACAAATAAAGCTTTGTTTCATGTCATTCCAATAAATATTGTAGAAGTCAAGAGTATTTTTTATTTCAATGTCAAAGCAAGCAATTAAAAATACATTCTCAAATTATTATTTTTTTAAATATTTAAATTTCAATATGTACACAAATACATTTGAATGAGTTGATTTTGAAATGAGATGGTCAGGAAGTTATGATGAGTTCTATTTTGTTTGCAAAGAGAAGGTAAAAATTTTGTGTAGAGTTGTATTTCAACTCAATATTGAAAATTCCCAAACAAAAATAAAATAAAAGGATATTTGTTGTTTATCAAAATATTCTTACTATTGAGATTGGTAATTATCAATTTTTTGTAAAATTTATTAGCCATTTAGCCACATTATAATTATTTTAGAAGTTGAATATGAAAAGAAAAATGGTTCATTTTTTTCCATGTGTTTTCAACTCACAATGAGAGTGATTTTCTTGTCATCTGCTATAACTTTTGAAGCATGAACATGATTAACTTGAAATTTTTATTAGAGATGGATAACTTGATAGAATTTAGATCCCTTATATCTCAAAAAAATTCAAAAATCATTTTATAATTAAATTTCATTTTTGCTAATTTAACACACTTTGCAGTTTAGGGATTTTTAGTACTGGGGAGTAACAAAAATTAATGATCTAGAAATGAATTTTCTATGGTCTATTTCCACAAATAGGGCTCCCTTGCATACACACTTACAAATATTAAAGATGGTTTCGACTTTCATTTTTTAGTGAAATGTGATTAGTATCAAGTCTGTACAAATGACCAATTTTTAAAGTTTATTTTGTTCATGATTTTTTTTATTATTATTAATGTACACCTAGTTGTATCTATTTTTTGTCACAAATTGTCTTTTTTTAATTTCAGATAGTACTTTTTCAGCTCGTGCAAGTAGTCAACGGTTAGTAGCCATCATTTTTTCAAATCAATAGCTAAGATTGTTTCATTTCATAGTACTCATAGTACTAAACGCATAAATTACAATTTTAGCAAAATGCTCCCTACATCATCTGGTCTTTCTTGCAACCACCCTTTTCAGCATATAGACTAAAATCCACAAGTTTTGGGAGATGCCTTTTCCTTCTAGAAATGTTGAAAGACAAAACTTCACCTAAGTATGAAAAAGGTTGGAAAAACTACTTTTTGAAGTTTAGGCACATCATGAGAACCTATTTGAGGGCTTGGGAGGGCCATTTTAGGCTTGTTCCCAAGCTATGATTGCGTCAAAATATTTAAATAATTAAAAAATTAAAATTAATTCCAAATTTTATATTTTAAAAACTATTAATCAATTAATAAAATAAATATCAACTTATGTGCCACGATCACAACCACGACAGATTGTTGAGTGCTTGAGTCTAGGAACTCATGGAAATTTGTGGTCTTTTTTTGGCCCGAAAAATCTTTTTATGCTCCCGCTTACTTTACTATACTTTATGATCCATATATAGATATAGATATAAATGTCAATTTTTATTTATTATGGGGGCTATATAATATTATTTTACAATAGATATGTCTCTATTGCTTTTCTTCTTCTACTTTTCATCCATTATCCTACACCCCTATAGTAGTTAAAATTGAATTTGAAGCAATTAAACATGTCCTTGTTGTAATTCATAAATTTATACACAGCTGTAGAGTTCATCAATACAACATGTACACTCTAACTAGTGTGGAATACAACCTCCACAAATAGCACATATACAAACATCATATATCAAATAATTCATATAAATAAATTATATAAATGAATCACATATGTACAATAGCAACAAAAATCATGGAAACTAAAAACCCCACAAGTAGTATTATATTTTCTAACTCTAACTTATGCAATTACAAATGTAGTGGTTTAGAATCCCAAAATCTTACAAAATGTACATAGACTAGTTTCAAAGTTTAGGGTTTAGGATATAGTACAATAATAGCTCCTACCTAAAAAATACCCTAACAATCACATATTTAATTCAAAAGGAGATGTTGTTTGTTATTTTGTCTATTTGCCAATAAAAAATAGGAGCACCTTATGCAAGTTCCTCCCTTTCTTTTAAACTACTCCTTGTGTAAGTTTACAAATTATGTAGTATAAATCATTACAATCAATGTTATTGTATAGTAGTTGTAATACAATATGCTTCAAAAAGGTGATACTATAGATATATAGTAACTTGAAAATATTTTAAATGATTAGCTCCAATATTTTAAACTTATCCTATGGTAGATTTCACAATATTTCTAAAGTAATCCTAGTGAAATCCCCAGGGTACATCTAACTTGCAATTAGTGGGGATTTTCAGTCCATAATTTTGTAAAGATGTCCATAAATAAGTTAGCTAAAAGATCCTACAATCATTGCATTTTTGAAAGAATAAGCATGGAATAAGATTTTTGCCTTGCTTTGGATATCAATATTTTGAAGCAATTTTGGACTTGAAAATATTGCAAAGTTGTTTGTTGGACTTGAAAAAAATATGCTTGTTGATGGGTTTTCATTTCAAATAATTTATGTGTTTCATCTTTGCAATGGTGGATAATAATCAGTTTTGTCGTAATAATTTCCATATTTCATATTTTATTTGTAATTTGTGTTTAGTTTTTTTTGAAGTTGAGGGCACAATAGGGTGAAAGAATAAAACACTTGCTCATTTTGTTGCATTTGGCCATTTGGGAAGGTAATATTGTGAGTGCTATGAGATTTTGAAAATACATGTTTAAAAATAAAATAAAATAAAATATGGATAGTTAAAAAAAATCCTATAAATATAAAATGCTCAAAATTATAGGCATAAGAAAATAATATCCAAAAAAGTATGTACAAAACAAGTGAGTAGAAAATTTCACCCAAAAGATGCTTTGATATTTAAGTTGTTAGAAAATAGTGCAAACATTCAAAAACAAAATAGACTATTTTTAAAAACTTTATGGAGTGGATGACATGCAACTAATGAAATTGTGGAAACACATTTGGGAATGTCTAGATATGCATACTCAAGAGAGCCTTCTTTGCACCTATGTGGAGGACAAAGAAATTATTTTTTTCTTACAATCCCTTAGTAGATGATTGAATGTAATCCTAATGGAGGAACCTTCCCTCTAAACATACAAGTAAGATTCATTATTTTGAATATTCCACAATACTAAAAACCATAAAAGCAACTCATTTCTACAAAATAAGATATTTATAGTTGAAATAGTATATGAATTTGAAATAGTATTTTCTAATGTTGAAAAATATGGACTACATTTGAGATTCTATCATATGCTTCCAATATTGATTTCAAATACATTGACTCCATGTCTACAAAGCTATGTTTGTATTTAAATTGACTATGCAACAAATTAAACAAAATAGTGACAAGTATTTTTTGCTTTCACCTAAAATAGAATTTGTATGATGTAGTTGTTATATAGTATGATTATATTGATTGTAGTATTTGCAAATGAACTTCAAATATTATATGATTGTTTTTGAAAAATAGAGATAAAAGCAACAAACTTCATAGAATTATTGATGTAATTTTCAAGCTGATATGAAGAAATTTTTGATAAAAATATTTGAAATGTAATACATGTTTTACTTCCAAATTGTTGCCTTCAATGTTTGCAAGAATGACAATTCATATAATTTTGAATAAAACAAATTGCAAATTGAAATATAGATTGAAAGGACTAATTATTTATTGTTGAACTTAACAATATCAAAACCTAAAATATAATGCACGTGAAATTCTATGCTTGATCTTGAAAATGACCTTGGGCATCTAGGCACATAGGAAGGTCTCTAAAGTTATCTCCACTCTTCCTATGATCCATTCTAAAGATTGGGATGGGAATTAGATAGTGTTGAAGGACATTGATGGCAACCAATGAATGGAGCACACATAAGCAATGTCACTCTTCTACTAAGTTCTTGGGTTGTTTCAAGCAAAAACTTGTTTTCAAACACCTTTTTTAAACCAATGCTTTATTTTTTGTTTTATACTTGTTAGGAGATTCAATATTAGAATCTCTTTGTTGAATTGCTGAAATACACCCTTTTAAAAATTTAAAGTGAAAAAAATCACCAATTGTAAGATCTAAGGAATTGATTTCAAAAAACAAGTATTTCTTTATCCATCTTGGATGTGAAGTTTTATACCTCAAACTTTTCATTGACAAAATATGTAAGTCTTGCAATTCGAGGAAATAAATTTCATATTGAAAAGGTAAATTGCAAATACATGAAAAAACAATTGATAATGAATACTTTATTTTTAATTCTTGAAACTTTACGTGAAAAAGGTTGAAAAAACTTATGAGAAATACTAAATTGTGAAGGGCATCACAAAATGAACCACAAAAAATATATATTAGTATCTTTGGAATGGAGTGGAAATATAGCTTGAAATTGCTATCATTGGATGAACATCAAAAACCTCATATAATAAAGATAAGGATATCCAGATTTGGATTTTGAAACTTTGTTGTGCCATTTGCATAATTTTTCTTTCTTAAATATTATTTGTTGTGGAACATTAAAAAATTTTCTTTGAGCTTGCTTTTAATGGACTCTATTTACGTTGTTCAAACCTCAAACTAGACTTTTCTTTTTTTTCTTGTATTTGAATTTAATGTACTTCCAATGGTAGTAAATCAAGGAAAGTTTGCACCAATCCAAAATAGTAATACAATTGTTCATTCCTATCATGCAATTTTTGATGACACTCTAATCAATATAGAAAATCAAATAAAAAATTTCAATTCCCAAGGTCAAAATGATATTGGTGAAGGTACATGTGCTAGTTGTAGACATTGATTTATTTATTGCATTTTTTGAGAATTACTTTACTATTTTGAAAGAGTCCTCAATTGGATGTCTATTATGTTGGAGGGGGGGAGATAATACTAATTTTGACTCAAAAATGTTTGCAAATATCCTGGCAAATTTGGAGCCAAAATTTGGAGAAATAGTTGGTATACTATGATTTTATGTAGTGATGATGAGTTTTAATGCAAATTATGACATATGTAGTGTGCTTATGGGTTCAAAGTGTATGTCCATTGCACAAAGATTGAAATGAGAAAAATATTTCCTTTCAGACATATTAGGTGCAATTCTAGCGCATCAAAGTATAAAAATTGGCCATTTTTAAATTCTTGTTTTTTATATTCTAAAATAATTAAAAAATAAATTCTTCATATAACCATTTTTTGCTAATTTTTGGTCCTTTGGGCTCAATAGTGGTCTGCAACAATTAATACTAGTGCATAACACTCCCTTGATTTTCTCATTTATTTTTCATTGACTATTAATGATTTTCATTGATTTTATATAGAATTTAAATTTAAAAATTGGTATACTAAATTTTTGGTGATTTTTAATGATTTTAAAATTAATTTTTATAACTTAAAATTACATTGTTCCTACATGGTACTCATAATAGTGGTAGTCTTATGGCCAAAAAGAGTGCTTCTAAGGCAAAAAAGTTAACGATGGCTTATAATAGTCCACACATTAGGAAAAAATTGAACCCCAAAGAGGCTGCTTCGTAATGCAAAAGCTTGGGTGAGAAAAGCCCTCTCAACTTACTAATTGGGCCAAGAATTGCATGATGAATTCAAAAATTCATCATCATTGTCGAATCTATCTCCATGATTTTGTAAATTTAGGTGGAAAGAGCCTTTTCAACTCACTAATTGGGCTACGAATTGCACAATGAATTCAAAAATTTGTAATCATTACCCAATCCATCTCCATGATCTTATAAATCTCATGATGGTTTCATCATGAAGAATGGAGTAGTGGCGCACACGCCAAGTGGTGGTACTAATGAGGACGTGGCCATTTTCATATTCATTCAATTAGTATAAAAATTAGTAAGAAAACTCAAGGCCTCTTTGTGGGTTCAATTTTTTCCTAATGTAAGAACATAGCAAATCCATGGATCTTTGAGTAGACAATATATTTTGGCAATTTGGGCTCCTTTATCTAAAGATGAAAGTAAGCCATGAAAAAGATCTTTTTTGAATTTGGGACCAACCAAGGAAACAAATATTCTCAAATCGAGTTTCCATTGTTTTTTAAATTTTTTTGAAAATTCCTACATTTGAGTATTTCATTGCAATTTGAACTTAGGGCCTATTACCTTGGAGTGCTCATTTACTTAATTTAGAATGACATGATAGAAACAGAATTGTACTACAATCATTTACTCTATAATCTACACCTATAGGACAAACTCTATATTTTTTAAACATCTTTTGTAGTTGGTGTGAATATTTTTCACTTTCCATTCTAAAATTCACAGCAATTTCAAATTTTCACAAAAGCCTTGGCTATGAATTTCTTATGACGTAGAAGAGACATGCAATTACATCTCTATAGGAAATTGGTCACAATTAGGCCCGTTTTTGAAGTGTTCAATCTAATATGAAAACCATATCCGCAAAATAATAACAACTGTAATTAATCCTTTAACGACGAGCTGGTCATAGTAAAAATCATCTATTTGGATACCGTGCGAATTGTTGGCTTAAAAAAATGAAAAAGCACTCACTAGGAGACAAGCTACTGTAAAAAACATTCCCTTTTCCCACCAAATTTGGAGGATGAATAGTTGCACTTCTCTCTTGCATGAAGAGATTCTTTGTCATTCATCACTAAAAAACGTCCTTGGCGTTGTGTAAGGGTTAAACAACGTCCAAGACGTTTTCCGGCCTATGAATGACAAAGAATCTTTTGGTGCAAGAGAGAAGTGCAACTATTCATCCTCCAAATTTTGTGGGAAAAGAGAAAGTTTTCTACGTTAGCTTGTCTCCCAATTTCATTTTTTTATGCCAACGATTCACAATAGATGATTTCCACGGTGACCGGTTCGTCGTTGCTAGGTTAAGAGTTAAATCTCAAATTCTCACAACTCTAATTACATCTGCAAAAAAAGAATTCTTTTTCATTCCATTTGAAAATTTTTCAAAATTGACAAAATTATAATTTTTGCAACACTTTCAAGATAGCTTCTTGAAAGTTCAAAATACACCACTTTTGAACTTTTTCTATCGAATTTCTCTTGGTGTAATCTAAAGGAGTACATCAATTATACCATGATGTTTGTCACTATTATTTTCACTTAAAAAGAAATTCAAATTTTTTAAATATTTTTTGTAATTACGATGATTTTTATAACAATTTTTTTAAAAGAACTATGTAAATTTGAAATTGATGTTTTTAATTATAAAAAATTGATACTAAGCTAAAAATAAAAAAATTTAAGTTTATATTTTAATGTACAAATCTATTGAAGTTTGACCAAGCCTAGATATGCAATATCCTTTTAAGGGTTAATTTTTTTTGCAAAATAGGTGCCTATTAAATTATCACTAATTGGTAATCTCAAACTATTGGTTTTGAATGGCACTTACCAAGGGCACTTTATGCTTAAAAATGAACAAAATCTCAATGAATAATCTTGCAAATGAAATTGAAATAATATGATTGTTTTTGAAAAATGGAGATACTAACAATAAATTTCTTAGAACTATTGATGTATTTTTTAAGCTCGTATGAAGAAAAGTTTGATTATATATATATATATATATATATATATATATATATATATATATATATATATATTTTATAGTTATAAGTTGTTGCCTTTGAACAATGTCTACAAGAATGGAAATTTATATGATTTTAGAACAAAAAAATACAATAAAATATAGATCAAAGGAGCTACATATATATTATTGAGCTTAACAATATCAAAATCAAGAATGTGTGTCTGAAATTTTGTGTAGCCTCTTGAGAATTACCTTTGGAATCTAGGCACATAGACTGTGAATGCGTCAGGTTATTTAAATACTTTTAAAAATTTTAAAATACTTTTGAAATAATATTTATAAAAAATATTTAAAAATATTAATTAATTAATGCTATTTGACATGGCATGTTCATGGCCACATGAAATTGTTGATTGGGTAGAGTTCTCAGTGTTTCCATGGGGAGGACACTCTCACTACTTTTGAGGTACCCACGTGTGGAGGAGTGATTTTTTGACCCCCTATGTACTTTTGAATAAACTATAATTTCATCCTAAAATTTTGAGCTTTGTTTAACAAGGACTAAAGGTTTCTATTGACAAAAATTTCAATTCCAAATAACATAAGATATATTGTCTAGAAAGGGTTGAAAAATGAACTAAAATAGCATATTCTCCAACTAAAATATTTTTAGAGCTCACAGTGAAGATGACTATTGCATCAATATTCAACCAAAATAAACTTTCAATAGAAAGCTATTCTATAGAATTTCTTTTTCATTTTTCAAATTTTTTTTCTTATATAATATAGAGGTGTGAAAGTTATTTTTAGCTTTATGGTGTATCTTTTTTCTTAAAAAATTTATAACTAATTACTATTAGCATAAAAAAATACCAATAATTCAAAACATAAACTTTTAAAGTAGTAAAATCTATCCATAATTTTTTTTTAAATTTAAATTTTAAGATGTATTACATGTATTATTTTTTCCGCTGCACGTGGGTTGCTAAAACGTGGACAATGTCCTCCTCTTGAGTGTTTCCTACAATCTGAGAAGTCTTGGGAACTCACAATCTTCTTTTGCCCCGAAACCTTTTTTAATGAAAGTAATTACTCACAAAGTGGTCCTTCTATCTCCCTCACAGTTGTTTCCAAGGATTGGGACGAGAACTGGATGGGGGTGAAGAACATTGACCACTACCAATCAATCACTGGATGAGGCGCACACAATGCCATTTTTCCACTAAGTTCTTGGGTTATTTCAAGCAAAAACATGTTATCAAAATTTCTTTTCTTAAACCAATGCTCTATTCTTTTGTTTTTTTTACTTGTTAGGAGACTCAATATTAAAATCTTGTAGTGTAATTATTAGAATATCCCCTCCAAAAATTTTGAAGTGAAAAAAACTCACAAATTGCAAGATCTAAAGAATTGGTTTAAAAAAACAAGGATTTCTACCCATCTTGGATATGAAGTTTTACACCTCAAATTTTTCATGGACAAAAATTGTAGGCCTTCTAACTTGAAGAAATAAATCTCATGTTAAAGAAATAAATTGCAAATAAATGCAAAATATTTTAACAATACATACTTTATATTCATTCTTGAAAATTTGTATGAATAGGAGGTTGAAATAATTGATGAGAAATACTAAATTATGAAGGGCATCATTAATCCAAAGTAATAAACCTCCCTAAAAAATATGATACTATCTTGGATTGGGGTGGAATTAAGACTTGAAATTGCTATCAATGGATGGGCATTGAAAACTATGTACAATAACTTAGATAAGAAAATCCAGATTTTGATTTTTGAAAATTTGTAATGCCAATTGCATGATTTTTTTTCTTAAACCTTATTTGTTGTGCACACATTTATTTGTAATTTTTTCCTTTTAGCTTGCTTCTAGCACCCGACTATAGAATATCCCCTTTTGGTTGGTAAAGCTGTTGCAGGACGTCAAGGGGAGCTCTCGATAGCAGACCAGCAACAAGGTGATGGTTTTACGTTGGTTAGAGGGAAGAGGCGGAAGAATACAACAACTGCTGCGGGGACTTCTTAGGGCACGAAGTACAGCATAGACCCATTGGAGAAGCAGTTGGCTATCCAGGTGCTCCCTCCGGAGAAATGGACTATGAAGTGGCAGCCATCCAAAACAGAGGAGGTATCCACAGATAGGGCTCCAGAGGTAGAAGAACAACAGAGGATACCTGGACAGGATAGCAAGGCCACGGAGGGAGATAAGACAACAAAGGAAGTTGGAGATTTGACGGAGCAGGACTTCCCCCGTTTGGAGATTCAGTTCCAGGCGGTGAGTACGGGGAAGGGAAAGAAGAAGAAGTCCCAGTCTCGCAAATCTCTAACTTTCTTGGAAGAGCAGATGCAAGGAGAAGCAGAACTAAGGGCCCAAGAAATCATGAGGACCTTGGATGCACACCCGGCGGCAACGGATCAAGAGGAGGAGGCCCGGATGGAGCAGCCGATAATAGAGCCAGCTGAGGTAGCCAAGGTCCAAGAACATCCAGGAGAAACCATCGCAGGGGAGAATTCTCAACTAGGATTTATGGAGGTGAATCCTTCATCGGCTCGATTCTGGAGTCAGCGTAAGTCGATGACCCATCTCCTAGACAGTTGATGGGAAACATGGGGGGTGTCTACTCTTGCGGAGACATTCCATACAGAGGACTTCAATCTGCCTGAGAAGGGAACCCGGTACCTCTCGGTATGGCCCCTGGTAGTACGAGAACAGGAGAAGGGGCAAGACCTACTCTTAGAGGCCGAGGGAAAGGCCTTTACAGTTACAACCCCACTAAAGCTGGCTTTTGACGGGGAGGAACAGGAGGTCGAGATAATCAAGGGTAAAATCCTTGGAGGTATTCGGGAGTTTTTGAAAGCAAATCTGGTGAAGCCGCCCAAGCTGCAGTAGTGGGACAGAGTCCAGTGGTCAGCGCGTTGGGATAGCAGTGGAAGTAATCACGAGCTGTCGGTTCTGACACTACTAGAAAATTTAGATTTTCTGTTGTTTTGGTCGCGTTGATCTGGTCAAAATCTGACAGAACCAAAACAACAGAAAATCTAAATTTTCTAGTAGTGTGACCGCGATCAAAGTTCTAGCCAAAGTGAAATGCCTTAAGGGCGTGAAGCTTATTTGACGAGACCCGAACAACATTATCCAATTAGCACCGTGGCAAGGGAGGATCAAGGTCAAACTACTGCTGATGGACTGGGCGGGGTTGGAAATGCCAGAAGGAGAGCAAGCCGACTGGCAGCCCGGACTTGTAGCAACCCCGGTCCAAACATTCAAAAAACATCGAAGGAGGAAGGCAGCAGCTAAGAAACCCTTCACCTCAGACAATGACAACTCACAATCGAAGGAATGACGGATAGAGTGCTATCATTGGCGACCTTGAATATTTGGGGCGCAGGAGTCGGCACGAAAGGTTCTACCAAACAGGTACACATACGGCGAATCTTCAAACGTATGCACACACAGCCACAGGTGATTATCATCCAGGAACACTGGATGGACGAAGACAGATGCAAAAAACGGTCTAGGAGTTTTCCGTTTTCCAGCGGACACTGTGTCTGGAATGCGGGCTTACCAAGCTCTGCCGGCACACTTAGATGCAGGGCAGGAACGGGGATTCTAGTCTCTAAGCAGATGGCTCTGCTTGTACAGGGAGAAGGAATCATCGTCCCAGGACGAGCCCAGTTCTTGACATTACAAACGGAGGGGACTAAGGATGTCACGATCATAGCCATTTACGCTCCAGGTTCGTCCAATGAGAGGGGAGCGCTGTGGCAAAAAATCGTAGACGCTAACATACCCGGACACTCATTCATGTTAGCGGGAGATTTCAATTTTGTGGATACCGAAATTGTAGCAACAGGTACTGCACCAAACCGAACCGCAGGGAGCAGGCAGCCTAGAATAGGTTGCTTAACCACTACGGTCTGGAGGACACTTGGGATATCAAGCCCATCAAGAAAGGCATCCAGAAGCACTATAAGAAACTTAGAAACCAATGTCTGAGTTGACGTGGTTTTTTTGGACACCCAATGTTGCAAGTGATGTTTTTATGTTAACAATGATGTCCAATACAATATGAAGATTTTACAGTGGACGTCATTGTTGACATAAAAACATCAGTTGCGACATGGGTGTCCAAAAAAACCACGTCAACTTAGACGCAGTTTTTTTATAGTGAAGAGATTCTCGTGGGAGAACAATCGAATGGGAGCAGCTGCTAGGAATGCTAGAATAGATAGGATCTATGCCACGCCTTCTTTATGCGATTTTGGGGGGGTTTTGTGCGTACATCCACACACAAAAATCTCGGACCACACCCCGGTCCAGCTCACCCTTTATCCTAAAATTAAGAAACAAGGTAGAAAAAGCCAGATAAACCCAGACATCCTTCGCAGCCAACATGTGAGAGAACGGTTAGAATGTGTCTGGATGGATGCTACGAAGTCGCAGGGAGAAGAGCGGTGGATGGACTGGGTAGAATCAGCCCAACGGCGGGTTCTGCAAGAAGCCACTTTGGTAGAAAAAGAGAGAAGAGTGGCCAAATTCCGAGCTGAGAATTCAGCACTGAAGGAGGTTAAACTCGTAGAGGAGCAACTGATGTTAAATCCCGGGGACGGAAAATGGATAAGGAGGCTAGATGCAACAAAAACACTATTACACTAGATTACCTTGGAAGCCTTGGAAGCACAATATCATGCGGTGTCGGCCAAATGGTTGAGAACCGGGGATCATTGCTCCTATGAGTTTTTTCAGGTGTACAAGGCTTTTACAGAACCTTATATACAGCAGAACCGAAGACGGAGGCGGTATTCCAAGCTCGAATCCAGGTACTTCAAAGTATACCACGGATAGTCATAGATAACCAGAATTAGATATTCTCACAAGAAGTCACTTTAGTCGAGATCCAGGAGGTGATTAGGGATCTTTTGATGGGTAATGCGGCCGGGGACGATGGCATCCCGACGGACTTCTACAAATTGTGTATGGAGGCAGTTCAAGTTGATTTGCTATTGGCAGTCCGTGAGGTGCTACGGGGGGGATAATTGTCCAAAGCGCATAACCGAGGCATCATAGCACTCATCCCGAAGGGGGGAGATACGAGTCTTATCAGAAACCTTAGACCAATAACTCTGCTGAATTCCTTTTATAAGGTTGTAGCGAAGGTTCTAGCAGGGAGGTTGCAAAAGATTTTGCCGAAAGTAGTCCGTCCAAATCAAACAGGTTTTGTTCAGGGCAGGTGTATCATAGACAATATTTTTATGGCACAGGAAGCCATGCACTATGCGAAAGAGAGCGGTCAGGACTTAGTATTGCTCCTTCTAGATTTTGAAAAAGCATACGACCGGATCTCCTGGACGTTCATGGAGGCGGTCTTGCGAAAGAGAGGTTTTCACGAAGACTTCATTCGAGGAGTGATGTCTCTGTACAGTAATGCAACCTCTGCACTTATAGTAAATGGCGAAGTAGGGGAGGACTTCGAGCTGTTTAGGTCGGTCCGCCAAGGCTGCCCACTGGCGCCGTTCTTATTTGTAGTTGTACTTGACGCACTGGGCTACATGCTGGAAGACCCACGGTACGGGGTCAAAGGCTTTACACTCCCGGGCAGTTCTAAGGTCACCGATGCAGAGTTCACCGATGACACGAACCTGCTCTTGCTTGGTACGAAGGAAAACCTCAAACGAGCACGTCAAGTACTGGAATTGTATTGTCTAGCGTCGGGCTCCAAATTAAACTGGAACAAAATATACGGGATTTGAGCTTCAATAAGGGACAGACTGTTTACATGGGGTGAGGAGATGGAGGTCATTTGGGTTGCAAAGGGAGAGGGCGTAAGATACTTAGGTCCACTAATCGGATTTCATCTCCCCCCGGATGCAAACACCGAACCGCTTATGCATTCTATCAAAGCCAAATTACGTAGTTGGACGGCGAAGATGGTATTCCAGGTAGGAAGGGTAGTTATATGCAATTAGGTCCTTTTGGCTACCTGTTGGTACATGGCAGCTTGCTGCGGTATCTCCGCCAAGAACTGCGACATAATAAAGGGCCTTATTGTTCAATACTTGTGGACGGGAAGAGACAAAGGGAGGTACGCAGCTTGTGTGAAGTGGACAGCGTGCATCCAGCTGCATGAAGAAGGGGGACTCAAGCTAATTGACCCTTTTCTGCAGACCCAGGCCCTGCTTGCAAAGTTGGTGGTGAGGGGATTATCCCCCGGACCGGAACCCTGGAAGCATTTAATTAAATACAAGATTTATACAGGAAGGCCACTCGGGGACTCGAAGTGGCATGAGTCGCCCTCATGGATGTTCTTCAATAGAGGACTTAAGAAAAATAAATTTTTGCCACTTTTAAAAGCCTGCTTCAAGGCCTTCTGGGCGGTTAAAGGTAATCTGAAGCAGAGGGAACCACTGGAGTTGAGCGAGGTGCTTCGGCAGCCACTCTTTGCAACCCACTGATCCTTGAAAGCGAAAATAAACCTCTCGGGTTGGGCCCGAATGTAGGTTTACACCTCTGGGCTCGAGCAGGGATTTCCAAGGTAGCGCACCTGTGGGATGAAAACATGCAGGATTGGCACTCAATGGCCCAAATACAAGTTTCATTACCACGACGAGGATCTGTGACGAAAAAAGGGAGGGTCCGCTGGAGGAAAGTGATAAACGTACCATATACCCTGGGATCCTAGAGCATTCCCAGATCGATTGGTAGACACCTGGTTAAATTGCCCAGGGAGCTTAGAGTTTTATCATCAAAAATGTACAGATACTGATGATAAATTAAAGCAATTAGGTACATTTTAGAAAAGTCCACAGGGGTGTTACATAGAGCAGACGGTGTACATACACTCCCACACCCGGAACTTGAGCCAGCGAGAGTCATTTTATGGGAAGCAAGAAAGAAATCCTTTTCTGAATGCAACCCTTTATGGGAACCCCAAAGCCCGAACAAGGTTTGGGCTTATCCGGGGATACACATCTCCAAACTCCTGTGGGATCCGGGCGAATGGAGATGGCAAAAAATAGGAAGACTTCCAGAAGCCCCCGTAGGAAAGCCGAAACTCCTATTGCTGTACAGGAATTGATTAACCAGGGATTTACGCAGGATGAGAGAACTCAAGTTTTCCAGGTCCTGTGGCATAACTCCCACCCCAAAAAACAGGCTACCTTCCTCTGGCAGGTGTTCAACCGGAGCGCGGTGACAGGGGATTGGCTGTCTTATAGGATCCCTAATGCTGATGTTAGTTTCTCTCTGTGCTCATGCACCCTGGAGTCAACTTGCCATCTGTTTTGGTCTTGCCCATTCACCAGGGACTTATGGTCTCGGTTCAATAAATTTGCCCGGAGAGCCGGAGCTCCGGAGATTGATTCCTTGCAAACTGCTCTCATTGGTTCAGTTACATCCTCAGTGAAGGGCGAAATTACCAAATTTGTATACAAGAGCCAACCTTTTGACCTCATGCGGAGTTTTCTAGTCTAGAATATCTGGACGGAACGTTGCAATAAGCGATACGGGCGCCAAACTACTAGTATTCACAGAATCCTACAGACCATGTGGACATCCATACTTCATGCCGGGATGGCTACATTGAAGCATATCACGCTTGTTATCAAAGATCCGGAGCATTTAGATCAGCTCCAGCGTAGCTTTAATTTAGAATGGGCTCCCAACTTTTGTTCTAGTTGTAAGGGCCTTTGGCATTTCTCTTTACCCACCGAACTCATGTAAATGTTGTTTTTAATTTGAAGGGGAGCCAAGGCTCCCCCCCTCCGCCTTCTGGCGTTCAAAGCTTGCTCCTAGTAGATTCTATTTTGGTTGTTCAAAGTCCAAATTGGGAATATTTTTTCTTTCTTATATTTAATTTAAAATGCTCTTTGAATGATAGTTATATGAAGAATGTTTTAAATTTTGTACCAAGCAAAAACAACATTACAATTGTCACTTCCTATCTTTGGTGACACTCTAATCATTCTACAAAAGTATTTAGAAATGTTCAATTCCAAATAATAGAATGGTATTGGTCAAGGACGTTTTAGGAGGTAACATGAAGTCTATTTGTAAATTTGTTTTGGAGGCTAAAGTTGCCAAATTCTTTTGCTCAAGAAACTTAATTTCAAAACTTTGATTAATCCTAAAATGTATGAAAATACATTTTGGATGAATTTAGGAAGGCCTCAAGGATGGAAAAATCACTTTTTCATTCAAATTTATTTAAAGAGTTGTTTGAATCCGGAATTCTCACAACTCTGATTACATCTGCAAAGTGTTTACAATTGCACACAAGGTCGCAGCCCAGGTCAACCACATTTCAACACATTGGACCGCAGGCCTGAAGCCGAAAGGCCCGGACACCACGAGGACTTTACGTGACTGAATTTTCGACGACAATCCCCGACCCACTCTCAGATTCCCTGCACTTTTTTCTCATTCTCCCCCAAATAATTGAAACTGCCGCGTTGTCAGAAAAACACACAGGATAGTCGCTCTTCAGTTGCCCACACGCCCAATTGCCCATGCAACGCGTGACTCACCACTGGATGCCAATCTCGTCCGCTTACAAATACAGAACTTCGGGATCCCAATTCCTCATCTCACTTCTTAGCACTGCATCAGGTTTCATCAACTTCGACGTGGCACTGCAGAACAGAAATCTGAATCCGCTTTTGCCAGACATTGCCAAGAATACGGTTGCAAACACAATCAGCTGTTCTCCAGATAGTACACCAATTCCATTCGTCCAAGTCGAAATTCTTAGTCACTTTGTTGAAAACTGCGAGCACGGTCGCTCGCACATCGTGAGCGGTTGGAAAAAGAACCTTGCTTCCAATTCAGTGAAGCGCTGAATTCAGGAGGCAACCTGATCCTCCAGAGATCATATATACTGCTGAGACCACCTGCGAGCTCGATCGAGGATATACAATATGGCAGCTGTGAACTTCGACTTCATGGCGTCGTCCCTGAACTGCATGAATGCGGGATCCGAGTCCGCCTTGAACCAACCGACCACATCCCCCAGCTTCTGCAACAGCAGCTCCCAACAAGTCTCCCGAGCAGATCCGCTCAACTGGGCCAAGACGGCCGCCAAGCTGCAAGGGAATCATCTGGACGAGATCAAGCAGATGGTGGCCACGTACTTCGACTCCAACGAAGTCGCCATCGAGGGCGTCAATCTCACGGTCGGACAGGTCACGGCCATCGCACGCCGGCCCGACGTGGCGGTGGTGCTGGACGCGGCCAACGCCAAGGCCAGAGTGGACGAGTCCTCCAACTGGGTGCTCACCAAGATCATGAACGGCGGGGACATCTACGGAGTGACCACGGGATTCGGCGCCACCTCCCACCGCCGCACGCAGCAAGGCGTGGAGCTGCAGCGCGAGCTCATTCGCTTCTTGAACGCGGGAGTGGTGATGAAGGGACACTCCCTCCCGGCGGAGACCACCCGCGCCGCCATGCTGGTGCGCACCAACACCTTGATGCAGGGCTACTCCGGGATCCGTTGGGAGATTCTCGAGGCCATGGAGAAGCTGTTGAACGCGCAAGTCACGCCCAAGCTGCCTTTGCGTGGGACGGTCACCGCTTCCGGGGATTTGGTGCCCTTGTCCTACATTGCGGGGCTCCTCACCGGCCGACCCAACTCGCGAGCTTGCACTGCAGATGGTCGGGAGGTTTCGGCATTGGAGGGGCTGCGCATGGCGGGCGTGGAGAAGCCGTTCGAGCTGCAACCCAAGGAGGGTCTGGCCTTGGTGAATGGGACCGCCGTGGGGTCGGCATTGGCCTCCACGGTGTGCTTCGATGCCAACGTGCTGGCACTGCTTGCGGAAGTGTTATCCGCCTTGTTTTGTGAAGTGATGCAAGGGAAGCCGGAATTCGCCGACCCCTTGACTCACAAGTTGAAGCACCACCCGGGCCAGATGGAAGCTGCAGCGGTCATGGAGTGGCTCTTGGACGGGAGCGACTTCATGAAAGCGGCGGCCAAACTCAACGAGACCGATCCGTTGAAGAAGCCCAAGCAGGATCGGTATGCGCTGCGCACTTCTCCCCAATGGCTGGGTCCCCAAATCGAGGTGATTCGCACCGCCACCCACGCCATCGAGCGCGAGATCAACTCCGTGAATGACAACCCCATCATCGACGCCGCGCGCGGGATCGCCCTGCACGGGGGCAACTTCCAGGGCACACCCATCGGCGTCTCCATGGACAACATGCGCCTGGCGGTGGCGGCCATCGGCAAGCTCATGTTTGCGCAGTTCTCGGAGCTCATGAACGACTACTACAACAACGGCCTGCCTTCCAACTTGAGCGGGGGACCCAACCCCAGCCTGGACTACGGCATGAAGGGGGCCGAGATCGCCATGGCGTCGTACCTCTCCGAGCTCAACTACCTGGCCAACCCCGTCACCACCCACGTCCAGAGCGCGGAGCAACACAACCAGGACGTGAACTCGCTGGGCTTGGTGTCCGCGCGCAAGACGGAGGAGGCCGTGGAGATTCTCAAGCTCATGAGCTCGACCTTCCTGGTGGGGCTGTGCCAAGCCATCGACCTCCGCCATGTGGAGGAGACCATGCAGTCCGCCGTGAAGCAGGTGGTGTTGCAGGCGGCGAAGAAGACGCTGTTCATGGGCCCGGACGGCGCCCTGCTGCCGTCGCGCTTCTGCGAGAAGGACCTGTTGCTGGTGGTGGAGCGGCAGCCGGTGTTTTCGTACATCGACGACGCGTCCTCCGACACGTACCCGTTGATGGAGAAGCTGCGAGGCGTGCTGGTGAGCCACGCGCTGAAGGACGGCTCGCGCTCCGTGTTTGAGCAGATCCCGGTGTTCGAGTCCCAAGTGCAAGAGCGTCTGCGCGTGGTGGTGCCGTTGGTGCGGGAAGCTTATGACAGCAAGGGCTTGTCTGCGGTGCGGAACAGGATTGAGTCCTGCCGGACTTACCCGCTGTACCAATTCGTGAGGTCGGAGCTGGGGACGCAATTGCTGTCTGGGTTGCGAACTGTTTCTCCCGGGACTGAAATTCAGAAGGTGTTCGAGGCGATGTCTGAGGGGAAGCTGATTCGGCCTCTTTTGCGGTGCGTGCAAGGCTGGACTGGTGCTCCTGGCCCATTCCCGTTGTAAATTCATTTAGCCAGTGTACATTCAGAGAAGGAGAGTTTTTTTCAGTTGTAATCGGACTAGTTAGGCAATTTTCCGAGTCACAAGTTGTGACTCGTGTACATTTGATGAGCACTGGGTTCCACATTGGGCCGTGCTTGAGCATTTTATACCATTCTTTGGACGTCGCAATGGGCGTCTACATTTTCAATTGAGGAGGTTCTTCGAGTATCTCTGCACGCTTGTCATCGGAATTTTTCTACTGAATACAGTTGACACCTTGACACTTCTTTTTCTCTAAACTTTATTGTTTTGAATTTGGGTTCGGGGGTATGACTAGCGTTGGGAATCTGCAAAGAAGAGGCAAGGTTTAGCTCTCCGTTCTCTTGCCTGAAGCAAGTTCGATTATGGACAGCTACACCTTGGTTCGCCACAACTTGACGAGCTTGTTGGGCAATAACCTCTCTACAAGCGCCAGACTACACTTATGGAACCATGAATGCCCTCATTCCAACACTGTCAGCCCCTAATTCGAGACCACTGGCAAGTTTTGAGAGTTATTTCCGAATTAATGTTCACTCATCCTGTACAGCAATGGTGGAGACCACTCTTTCTTATCTCAAGGTAAAAATGGATAATGCCAGAGCAGGTTTCGGAAGTTGAAGTGGCAGAGTCTCAATGTTTGATGATTTTTTTCGCTTCAAGACCTGCCAAACTTGAAATCACTAAAGCAGGAAGCGTAGACTAGGTAGTTTTTAACCTCAAGTTTCAATCAGAGTCGAGTCGTATAGATCAAGGAATTCAGTTCCAAGAGAATGAGGTCACTTATCTTCATTTATATTGAAGAGCAAGGACAATACTCTTAATCATGTTGCATAGCTTGTGAGATCAACACCTTCCAGGCAATCCCAAACGTAAGCTACTTTCTTTTGGAGTTGTGCATCTAGGCCTCAACGGAAGAATCTAGAGAGTGTGCGCTGAGTTGGGAGAAGAAATATGCAAGCTACCTCATAATCCGCTGCAAAGTTATGGAACTGAAATCTTCAAATTTTAAACAAAATACTGTCATATATGCATCAGAAGAAGCAAACAATTTCACCGTTTCAAACTTCAATTGATGCACCTTCATGGCATGCATGTTGAGATGTCAAAATATCCGTTACTTGAGTGTTCAAAATGAGATCTTGATAGCGATATTTCAAGAGTCATCCCTAGCATTATAACCCTGTCTTTTGACTTTCAGAAGTGTGTATCGTCAATTGGCGGTATTCCATGTGCCATTTTGCCATGTGAATTCGCTTGTTGTGCCAATATGCAAATGGATATGCCAATTCCATTTCATGCTAAAGTAACATTCTGAACCGCTGAGCTAGGATTTGCACCCGGTCTCCCTCTGGCTGCTAAACCGATTCTTTTCCTCCTAGCTTTGAGAGTTCACCACGCAATTTTCATTAATGCATGGAATTGAGCCAACGAGTGCATCCATTCCCATTCCTAAAAACTACCCATTCCTGGTGTAGTGCTCGAACTGACGTCCCCCGCAAGCTTGACATAAAGAGGCATGGAACATCCAGGTTTCATACGCAGTTGCACAAAATGAGAGAATGTGCTGTTTAATATTCTGGCACTCAAAAGACACTCATGTGCAAGCAGAGTCATCTTTCAGACTCCTCTTTGACAACAAGTCGCTACACTATGTTGCTACATTCGACGCCCAACTATACGCTTGAGGACTGCCGTATTACGAGATCTGCTTCACCGTAAGTTCTTGCCCAAACCATGGCATGCTTATAAGACTCCATGGCTTGTTTCAAACGCAAAGCAATCAACAGCCTTTCAATAATGCAATGGATGTGAGGCAGCGGTGCAAATGGTAACTGGCATTGGAGAAACTCTGATCTAATCCAATTGTTGGTTTGTATCAATTGCTGGCTGCGGATTTCAAATGGAAATCACAACATTTGCACAGCTGAACATCAATGAATGGAGTTGCAACCAATGCAACTCATGAATGAACCTAAAGAACTAGTATGAAGAGTATTGATCTCATCTACACCTCTGTACAGTTGTCGTACGCTAATGTGATCAGCTCCAAAAATAAAGTCACACGCATGAACAATTCACCGAAAATCTAAGGAACCCGTCGGGACCCCGCCTATTGATTGGCTGCGGCACGGAGCACAAGCACCTCCAGCGTCAGTCCCGGACCGAAGCCGATGAAGAAGCCGAAGTCGCTGCCCTCCCCGAGCGTCGAAGAACCCATCTTCAACGATCTCGCACGAATCTGGTCCAACACGAACAACACCGAAGAGCTCGACATGTTGCCGTACTCCAGCAACACGTCGCGGCTGCCCTGCATCTTGTCCTTCGACAGCTGCAGCTTCGCCTCCACCTGGTCCAGAATAGCCGGGCCTCCGGGGTGCACGGCCCAGAACATCTCGTTCCACGCAGGGGACCCCACGCACTTGCGCGCCTCCGTCAGAAACTTCTCGATGTTCTTCGAGATCAGCCCGGGAACATCCTTCATCAAGTGGAAAATCAGACCCGCTTCCGTGAGATGGCCGTCAATGGCGCCATCACTTTCAGGCAAGATGGTCTCCCCGGCCCAGTGGACCTCGAACAAGGCCTTCTCCACTTGCGGCTTGGGGTCCGACCCGACCACGTACACCCCCGCGCCATCCCCGAACAGCGCCGACCCCACCAGCCCGTCCAAGTGATTCTCGCTCGGAGCTCGGTACGTCACGGCCGTCACCTCGCTGCACACGGCCAACACGCGCGCGTTCTTGTTGTTCTCCGCCAAGTCCTTGGCCACGCGCAACACCGAGGCGCCGCCGAAGCACCCGGTTTGGTACATCATGACGCGCTTCACGGTGGGCTTCAGGCCCAGCAGCTTGGCCAGCGCGTGGTCTGCGCCGGGCATGTTCACGCCGCTGGTGGTGGCAAACACGATGTGCGTGATGTCGGACTTGCGGCCACCCCACTCCTTGATGGCCTTGACCGCAGCCTCGGCCGCGAGCTTGGGCACCTGCACCACCACGATGTCGTGGCGCGCGTTCAGCGAGGGCTCCATGTACGTGCATATTCCGGGGTTGGCTTTCAGCACCTCGTCCGTCAAGAACAGGTGTCGCTTGCGGATTCCCGACTTGTCGCCTGTGGAATGGGATCACACATACATCACGTCAATTGCAATTCATTTAGGGCACCACCCAAGATGCATCTAGTTCTTCGAAACCATCCCATTGAAATCTATCAAATTGGGCAGACAGTTGTAAACGAAATGCAGCTTTGCATCAGAATTCAAAGTCGATCACCCACAATATGGAGCTACTTCATGGAAATTCACCGGCAAGCAATTCAGTCAGGTGGGCCGGAATGAGTGCTATTCAGACAAGTGAAGTGGATTATTTAGCTGCGGCTCTGGTTGGTGACTTACAGATGCGCTTGAACTTGGCCTTGAGCGCCTCCTTCTCGCTGCAGTTGGTGATGTTGAAGAAGAAATCCGGGTACTCCGATTGCAGAAACTCCGTGGGCGGCACGGCAGTGCCGATGCCCAACACGCACGCCGGGCCGTCCGCACGAGGTTGTCCCCTGGGGAGCGCAGCGCTCACCGCAGTCTGGGAAGCCATAGCGACGGGTTCGCTCCTACGGACCGAAGTGGGAAGTGCGTGCAGCTCGCGTTGCAAGTCTCCCGTCTGGAAGTCGAATGAGAGCCCTGTAACTTGGAATCGAATCCAGGGCACAACTGTCTGTCACTGGGTTGTACTAGAGAATTATTCGAGAGTGCAGTGATCGAGCCAGTTTCTAGAGTGCTGGGGATTGATGTTTGCTGTTGTGAGGCTTTGATGTGGGGTTTCAGGCTCTTTTATAGTGCGTGCGTGTGGAGAGCAACGCGGAGTGAGAGTCTGCGTTTTCACTGTGGCGGAAGTGCGTGGGGGCCTGGTTGTCGAATTCTGTGGAGAACGGCAAGGAATGGCCCACCAGGGCACCAGGGGAGAATGGAGAAAGGAGGTCAGCGTTCGCCGCCCATTCCTTATTAGAATACGAGAACGTTTGTCAACTGCAGCTTGAAATCCTCGTTGAATGTCTCGTTGTTGTTGACATCCTATGTTTGAAATTTCTTGGTTGTTCTGTTCAAAGTTTGATGACTTCTTTATTGGCTCTGTCCCACGGGGGCAGAGACGCTTATTACTCAAGGAAACCAAGTTTGTAAAATCTCCAACTTCTTAGGGTAGAACTACCTAATCCCTGTGCTCCTTCTGTGAAATAGGTGTGTATTGAAGTGTCATGGTTATGACCTTAACCCCTAAAGGATTTTGACTATGTTTTCACCAAATATGCTCCAAAGTTGTCATTTCTAGTACAAGTACTAAGTTTTTGGAAAAAAAAAGTTTGACACATCTAATCATAGGATCTTATATTACTTTGGTTTGAAAAGATGTCGGGAAAACCTCAAAAAAATTCTCCGTGTAGATTGCAAGATATTAGCGTTTGAAGTAACAAAAATCCTTTTTTTGTCCTTGAGAAAAATTGGGCAATTGCACTTCTTAAGGTCAGATCATTATAAAAAAATGTCTAAAATGGTGGTCACTCTTTGGACTCATTCTTCAAGGTAAGTTGACTACATGCTTGAAAATTTTCAAATCATTTGGAATTATACAACATATAGAAAAAAATAGAAAGTAGAAAGAAATAGAGAATGATTTAAAATACTAAATTGTTAACAATTTATTTATGAAATTCAAAAATGCCAATTCCAATGGTTGTAATGTTTTAATAAGCAATCACACTAAATTAGTTTATTTTTTTCCAAAAATATTGAAAATTGAGTTAAATAAAGACTTTCAAAGTTTATTTTAGAGTATAGATTCCATAACAACCCACAAACTACCCACAACTAAAACTCCTCATAACTTTCATTTCATTAATCAAAATGAAATGATTCAAAGATTTTTGTTTATAAATAAATCTAGAGAACCAATTTCAAATTTTTATTTTTTTTAAAAGTGATTATTATAGAAGTTTTTTTTGTTGCCTAGATTGCCCACGAAATGTTGAAAACTACATATCATACAATAACTTTTTAACCATGTAGTCAAAAGTTATGAAAATTGTTGGGCCTTAAAGCTCTTCCTTGAGAGAATGTTATGTGAAAATTTCAGCAAAAAATAGTAAAAATTCCATTTGTAGTGAGTTGCCCAAAATTGCTATATTGCCAAAAAACGTTGTTTGGTCCTTTTGGGGTTAAACCATTGGCATCAGGTCTTTTATTTTTTATTTTTTATGAAGTGCCAATGCGGCAATATAAAATATTAAAGTGCTGCTCAAAATTTTAGCATTCATCCACATATTGAAGAGAAAATATCGCATTCATACATATCACTATTCACTATCTCTAAATCTATTTTTATCTACAACATTTGTGAAAATGTCATCCAAGATTTTTTTTTCATTTGAAATTTTTGGGCAAAAGGCTTCAAAACATTTTGCCATTTTTTAGCCAAATAATTTTTTTTTGATGCAATTTGACAACAAGGCACTTCAATATGCACCTATTGAAGACTTTGAAGTTTCTTCCAATTGGGACAAGCTCAATTGACTTCATAATGTAGAACCTTGGTATGAAATTTTTAGGTGGATGCTAATCATCTTAATCTACAAATGAAGCTTTGTTTCATGTCATTCCAATAAATATTGTAGAAGTTAAGAGTTTATTTATTTCAATGTCAAAGCGAGCAATTAAAAATATATTCTAAAATTATTATTATTTTTAAATATTTAAAGTTCAATATGTACATAAATTCATTTGAATGAGTTGATTTTGAAATGAGATGAAAGTTATAATGAGTTTTATTTTGTTTGCAAAGAGAAGGTAGAAATTCCGTATAGAGTTGTTTTTCAACTCAATTTTGAAAATTTCAAAACAAAAATAAAATAAAAGGATATTTGTTGTTTACCAAAATATTCTTACTATTGAGATTGGTAATTTTCAATTTTTTGTAAAATTTATTAGCCATTTAGCCACATTATAATTATTTTAGAAGTTGAATATGAAAAGAAAAATGGTTCATTTTTTTCCATGTGTTTTCAACTCACAATGAGAGTGACTCATCTGCTATAACTTTTGAAGCATGAACATGATTAACTTGAAATTTTTATTGGAGATGGATAACTTGATAGAATTTAAATCCCTTATATCTCAAAAAAATTCAAAAATCATTTTATATTTAAATTTCATTTTTGCTAATTTGTCACACTTTGTAGTTTGGAAATTTTTAGTACTAGGGAGTAACAAAAATTAATGATTTGGAAATGAATTTTCTATGGTCTATTCCCATAAATAGGGCTCCGTTGCACACACACTTCTAAACATTAAAGATGGTTTCGACTTTCATTTTTTAGTGAAATGTGATCACTATCAAGTCCATACAAGTGACCAATTTTTAAGTTTTTTTATGTTTATGATTTTTTAGTCATTCTTAATGTACACCTAGTTGTATCTATTTTTTTGTGACAAATTGTCTTTTTTTATTTCATATAGTACTTTTTCAACTCGTGCAAATAGTCAATGAAACTAGTAGCCATCTATTTTTCAAATCAATGACTGAGATTGTTTCATTTCATAGTACTCATAGTACTTGTAGATGACCTAGTTGGATGTAATTTTTGTCAATTTTTGTGCTAACCAGAGTGCATTTTGTGGTTAATTGAGAGTAGTTAGTGAATTGTGAAGTCAATTTGGGTGTTTTTGGTAGTATGACTGAAATCCAAGTTGGAGTTTGTGTGTGGTTTTATGGTGAGTTATTTTGACATGGTCATTGTTAAGTCCTAATTGGATGGGAGTGCTGATGTGTAGTGTTATCAAATTGGCTTGGTTGGCGAGTGTTCCTAGTTGGTTGGTGGTGATTAGCTAAATGTCCAATTAGGATGTTCATTTAGGTATGTCCAAGTAGGCAAGTTGGTCTGAAAGCCGAGTTGGAATTCCAGGTTGCAGTGAGTTGCCAAATGGGGATGTCAGTTGATTCAGTTGAGGCTGACCGATTCGGTTGTTGTGGTTGGATTTCATCTTCCCTGGTTCCTACTTGGTCGTGTTTTTGCTCTCATTTCTTTACCCACTGTTTGAGAGAGTCTAGTGCATGTCCCAATTGGTCAAGGCTGTGTAGCTTCCTTTTTCTTGTGTTTGTGTGTGTTTCCCAGTTGGGAGTTGTGTCTGTGATCCAAGTTGGTTGGAGTGGTTGTCGTCAAGTCTGTGTTCTAATCAAAGCAATTATATGTCTGAGCTCATGTCCTAGTTGGAGTGGTTTGTGGGCCAGTGTATGGCAATGTGTTTGAATGTGTCCAGAATGGTGAAGATTATGTTGAAGAAATTACCCAAGTTGGAGTGAACTTGGAAGAGTTTGATTAAATGATGTCATTAAGAAGTTGTGTTTGAAAGATGACAATTTAGAAATTTGACAGGCAGTTTAGTTTTAAATCACGTATAGCATGTGTGTTTGTAAAGTGAGCCAAATAGTAATATTTGATTGAGCAGTTTGAGCCTAATAGGAATATTATTTTAGTTGGTGGAGCAATCACATGGAACATTTTCCTAGGCTTTGTTGAAAATTATTGTGAACAAATTGCAACGGCGATCTAATCACCAAATCGGAATTAATATGAAAATGTATTCCCAATCGAATTGGTGTACGTGTATGTGTTTTGAGTGATGAATGTTAAGTTGGTTCACTTGTATATATTATGAAGTTTGTAAAGTATGAACTCCTGTTGAGAAGAAGTGTTGAACATATCTTGTGCTGTGAAGTATGCTTGAGCCTATGGGAGAGTTTTGCAAATGTGTAATTCTGTGATTAACCCAGCTTAAGTAGAAAATTAATTCATGAGAGCAAGTTGGAGTAAGTAGTCATATTGGATGTGTGTGTCATTGTAGTATATTGATGCCTAGACCAGAGTTGAAATTAATGATTTAAAAATGGAGAATTTTGCATTAGAAAAGTAATTGAAGACCAAACTAGTATGCAAGAATTGTAAATTTTGTCGTAAGCAAAATTATTTCAAACCCGATTGTGTTGTATCTTGTGAATTCCAATTTAGATAAGAAAGATCCTGTTGTAGTTGGAATTGAAGGCAAAGAAGTTGGTGTAATTCAGCCCAAATAGGAAGTTGGAAAGCCAATAGTCTGTATTTAATTCAAGTGCTGAATTGGATCAACCAGTGATTACAATTGGAGATTTATTATATTATGTAGTTGGTGACGTGATGTCGCGACCCAAGTGACACCTAACAGCTTCCAACAGCTCATTAGGTTCAGTCCAACCCACTTACAGCGTCACTTAGTCACCAACTGCCTACCACTGCACATGCCAAGCACCCACAGTGTTAGTCCCCATTTTCAACTCAATTTACCAAGTCCCAGTCACCGAGACTACTAGCACACACTTCCATCGTGACACTGGGCATGTCACTTAGTAACATGGGGCGGAACTTCCACCTTAATGTGCAAGGACCCATGGTGGCACTACTCACCTTAGTCCTAACCGCCCTTGAGTGTCACCCCACTCCATGCTAGCCCTTTTTGCATTTACTACTCATCCACTAGAGGTAACCGGCGCTCACAACTCGGGACACATCCAAGGAGGCCTAGCAAGGAGCGGGACTCCACCCAACCGATGCCACGGGACACACACAAGTGTCCCATGGTGCCTTGAAGTGGTGGTCAAGTCACCACCACCAACCATGAGTCACCGGGACTCACCAAGGCTTCAAGAGGGAGTGAGGAGGGAGACCAACCCCTTCTATAGTACTCTCTGTGGTATTCCGCAGACCCCCCCGTCCTAGGTCGACGGAAGTCCTTGGATAACCTTGGGTTGTGGAAGACCACCCACTTCCAACCCAAATCGCCAAGTTACATCACCGTTTGGGCTCCCGAACTTCCAATCGGCGTAACTTTGCGCTCAGAGCTCCAAATCCAACATGCGAGCCCATTTTAGACATCTACGCGACGAGTAAATGCCGATGGACTGCTCACTCATCCCATTTGGATAAGTCCTCACAAAGTTATGGCCCTCTAAAGATTCGGATGCATCGGGGGAGGCGTCACACCTTCACCACGGCCCTTCTTTTGGCCATAACTTTTGACTCATGTCTTAAAACCTCGTAATTCTTGTCATACTAGGTTCCTTGTGTTCATAGCTTTCCAATGATATGCCACATGCCATACTTTGTTGTGGGCTTCATTGAAAACCCCTCACACCTAGCCCTCAAGTGTCCCGGCGCCACCGGGACCCAGTCAACTTTGAGCGGCCATAACTTTTCGCTCACAACTCCAAATTGCGCGTTCTTTGTGCCATTAGAAGCGTATTGTCAAGAGCTTTCCAAGAAGGTGTGGCACTCTCATGTTCACTTCAAAATCAGGGCGCTATTGCACCCTGTTTGATCGGGAGTCTCTTCATTCTCTCTACCTAGTCTATTGCAAGGCTTGGGAAGTCACCCCCAAGGTCCCCCCTTGCGCACTAAGGTTCATTTGGCACCCCAAGTAGATAGGGGCGTGACACGTGAAGCCGATTTGGTAGTGTTGTACCTTGGTTGTGGTACGAGCCTGGAGTAAAAGCCGATTTGGAAAAGAAGCATCAAATAAAAGAGAACGAAAAAGAAAAGAATTTAAAGAAAAGAAGAATATAAAATTTAAAGAATAAAAATAAAGATCCAATTTGGGAAGAACTTCTTAACCCTTGTGGCCTTTAAGAGGGGAGTGACAAATTTGGCAATTAGATTTACCGAGAAGATAACAAATTGCATGTGATTAATGAATTTCTTTCTTAAGTCTTGGTTGCAAACTTGCAATGACCTGTTAGATGTTATATTAGAATCAAATCCTATTTAACTAGTCTCCCCGGAACAAACTTATAATACTAGTTGGATAATTCCTAAATAGGTTCCAACTTCTTTCAACAGTACTAAGCACATAAATTGCAAATTTAGCAAAACACTCCCTACATCATCTAGTCTTTCTTGCAACCACCCTTTTAACATATTGACTAAAATCCACAAGTTTTGGGAGATGTCTTTTCCTTCTAGAAATGTTGAAAGACAAATTTTTACCTAAGTATGAAAAAGGTTGGAAAAACTACATTTTGAAGTTTAGGCACATCATTAGAAGGGATTTGAGGGCTTAGGAGGGCCATTTTAGGTTGTTCCCAAGCAATAATTGCATCAAAATATTTAAATAATTTTAAATTTTAAATTTATTTGAAATTTAAAAATTTAAAAACTATTAAATAATTAATTAAATAATATCAATTGATGGGGCATGGGCACGGCCACATTAGATTGTTGAGTTGGTAGAGTTTCCATAGTTTATGTAATCCAAGAACTCATGGGAACTTATGGTCTTCTTTTGGTCCAAAAATCTTTTTAGCTCCCACTTACTTTACTCTACTTTAAAGTCCATATATAGAGAGAGATATAGGTATAGATGTCAAAAATATTTTATTATAGGGGTTGTATAGATTTTATTTTACAATAGATATGTTTTTATTTCTTTTCTACTTCTACTTTTCATCCATTATCCTACACCTCTATGGTAGTTAAAATTGAAGTTGAAGAAATTAAACATGTCCTTGTTGTAATTCATAAATTTATACACAACTATAGGGTTGATAAGTACAACATGTACACTCTAACTAGTGTTGAATACAACCCACACAAATAGCACATATACAAACATCATATATCAAATAATTCATATAAATAAATTATACAAATGAATCATATATGTACAATAGAAGCAAAAATCATGGAAACTAAAAAACCCACAAGTAGTATTATATTTTCTAACTCTAACTTATGCAATTACAAATGTAGTGGTTTAGAATCCCAAAATCTTACAAAATGTACCACCACATAGACTAGTTTCAAAGTTTAGGGTTTAGGGTATAGTACAATAATAGCTCCTACCTAACAAACACATATGCAACTCAAAATGAGACATTGTTCATTATTTTGTCTATTTGCAAATAAAAAATGGAAGCACCTTGTGCAAGTTCCTCCCCTTTCTTTTAAACTATCCCTTGTGTAGGTTTATAAATTATGTACTATAAATCATTACAATCAATGTTATTGTATAGTAGTTGTAATACAATATGCTTCAAAAAGATGATGCATAGATATGAAGTAACTTGAAAATATTTTAAATTATTAGCTCCAATATTTTAAACTTATCCTATAGTAGATTTCACATTGCTTTTAAAGTAATCCTAATGAAATCCCGGGGGTACATCTAACTTGCAATTAGTGGGAATTTTCACTCCATAATTTTGTAAAGATGTCCTTGAATAAGTTAAATAAAAGATCCTACAATCATTGCATTTGTGAAAGAATAAACATAGAATAAGATTGTAGCCTTGCTTTGGATATCAATATTTTGAAGCAATTTTGGACTTGAAAATATTGCAATGTTGTTTGTTGAACTTGAAAAAAATATGCTTGTTGATGGGTTTTCATTTTTAATAATTTATGTATTTCATCTTTGCAATGGTGGATAATAATCACTTTTGTGGTAATAATTTCCATATTTCATATTTTATTTATAATTTGTGTTTAGTTTTTTTTAAGTTGAGGGCACAATAGTGTGAAAGAATAAAACACTTGCTCATTTTGTTGCATTTGGCCATTTAGGAAGGTAATATTGCGAGTACTATGAGATTTTGGGAATGCATTTTTAAAAATAAAATAAAATATGGATAGTTAAAAAGAAATCCTATAAATATAAACTTTTCAAAATTATAGGCATAAGAAAATAATATCCAAAAAAGTATGTACAAAACAAGTTAGTAGAAAATTTCACCCAAAAGATGCTTTGATGTTTAAGTTGTTAGAAAATAGTGCAAACATTCAAAAACAAAAATAGACTATTTTTAAAAACTTTATGGAGTGGATGACATGCAACTAATGAAATTGTGGAAACACATTTTGGAATGTGTAGACATATGCACTCAAGAGAGCCTTCTTTGCACCTATGTGGAGGACAAAGAAATTATTATTTTCTTAAAATCCCTTAATAAATGAATGTAATCCTAGTGGAGGAACCTTCCCTCTAAACTTACCAATAGGATTCATTATTTTGAATATTCCACAATACTAAAAACCATAAAAACAACTCATTTCTACAAAATAAGATAATTATACTTGAAATAGTATTTTCTAATGTTGAAAAATATAGACTACAATTGAGATTCTATCATATGCTTCCAATATTGATTTCAAATACATTGATTCCATGTCTACAAAGTTATGTTTGTATTTAAATTGACTATGCAACAAATTAAACAAAATAGTGACAAGTATTTCTTGCTTTCACCTAAAATAGAATTTGTATGCCATATTTAAATACTTTTGGACTTTTCAGGGAATTTTGGACTTTGTCCAACGGGAGATCTCCGGTTGTCATAGATATCTAAAATCTAAACTTGTTGTATATTTTTCAAACCACCTAGTCCAAAATCTATATCATATCTAGATTCCTAAAATCTATAGAAATCAAAATCTACAACTATCTTAGATGTCCCTTTACCAATTTTGGACTTTGCAAAGTCCAAAAGCAATTAAATATGGCATTTGTATGATGTAGTTGTTATATAGTATCATTATATTAATTGTAGTATTTGCAAATAAACATCAAATATTGTATTCTTGTTTTTGAAAAATAGAGGTAAAAGCAACAAACTTCCTAGAATTATTGATGTAATTTTTAAGTTGATATGAAGAAAGTTTTGATAAAAATATTTCAAATATAATACATATTTCACTTTTAGATTGTTGCCTTCAATGTTTGCAAGAATGGCAACTCATATGATTTAGAAAAAAACAAAATTGCAAATTAAAAAATAGATTGAAAAGATTGAGTATTTATTGTTGAACTTGACAATATCAAACCCAAAAATTAATGCACATGAAATTCTCTTGGAAATTCTATGCTTGACCTTGAAAATGACCTTTGGCATCTAGGCACATAGGAAGGTTTCTAAAGTTAACTCCACTCTTCCTATGATCCATTTCAAAGATTGGGATGGGAATTAGATAGTGTTGAAGGACATTGATGGCAACCAATGAATTGAGCGCACACAAGCAATGTCACTCTTCTACTAAGTTCTTCGGTTGTCTCAACCAACACTTATTTTCAAAACACCTTTTCTAAATCAATACTCTACTTTTTTGCTTTTTACTTATTAGTAGATTCAATATTAGAATCTCTTTGTTGAATTGTTGAAATACACCCTCCAAAAAATTTAAAGTGAAAAAACTCACCAACTGTAAGATCTAAGGAGTTGATTTCAAAAAACAAGGATTTCTCTACCCATCTTGAATGTGAAGTTTCATACCTCAAACTTTTCATCGATAAAATTTGTAGGTCTTGTAACTTGAGGAAATAAATTTCATGTTGAAGAAGTAAATCACAAATACATGAAAAAACAATTGATAATAAATACTTTATTTTTATTTCTTGAAACTTTACATGAGGAAAAGGTTGAAGAAACTTATGAGAAATACTAAATTGTGAAGGGCATCATGAAGTGAACCACAAAAATATATATTACTATCTTTGGAATGGGGTGGAATTATGGCTTGAAATTGCTATCATTGGATGAACAACAAAATCCACATATAATAAAGATAAGGAAATCTAGATTTGGATTTTGAAACTTTGTTGTGCCATTTGCATAATTTTTCTTTCTTAAGTATTATTTGTTGTGGAACATTAAAAATTTTCCTTTGAGCTTGCTTTTAATGGACTCTATTTAGGTTGTCCAAACTTCAAACTAGACTTCTTTTTTTTCTTGTATTTGATTTTAATGCTCTTCCAATGGTAGTAAATCAAGAAAAGTTTGCACCATCCAAAATAGTAATACAATTGTTCATTCCTATCATGCAATTTTTGGATGACACTCTAATCAATATAGAAAACCAAATAGAAATTTCAATACCCAAGGTCAAAATGATATTGGTGAAGGTACATGTGCTAGTTGTAAACATTGGTTTATTTATTGCATTTTTTGAAAATTAGTTTACTATTTTGAAAGAGTCCTCAATTGAATGTCTATTATGCCGGAGGGAGGGAGAGATAATATTAATTTTGACTTGAAAATATTTTCAAATTTGGAGCCAAAATTTAGAAAAATAGTTGGTATACTATGATTTATATATGTAGTGATGATGAGTTTTAATGCAAATTATGACATGTGTAGCGTGCTTATAGGCTCAAAGTGTATGTCCATTGCACGAAGATTGAAATGAGGAAAATAATTCCTTTCAAACATATTAGGTGTAATTCTAATGCATCAAAGTATTAAAAAATGGCCATTTTTCAATTGCTATTTTTTATATTTTAAAAATCATTAAAAAATAAATTCTTTATATAACCATTTTTGGCTAATTTTTGGTCCTTTCGGCTAAATAGTAGTCTACAACAATTAATAGTACATTAAATAGTATATTTAGTGTTGGATTACATTTAGTGTAATTACCACCCTACTCCACACAATACTAAATCTCAACTTTGGAGGAATTAGCGTAGTGCTAAACTTGACTGCGCCGCCTCCATCTTCTGTCATCTCTTTCCCTGGCCTTCTCTACTTTTAATGTGTTCTAACACTAAATGTAAACCTTTTCAGATTTTAGTTTTTCCATAGAGTACATTTAGTGTTAGAAATTAGATTTAATGTTACTTACTTTAGTAGGGTTAATGATATTTAGTGTCATGGTTCGTAAATAGTGTTGCTAACACTAAATATACTATTTAGTGTAGTGCATAACACTCCGTTGATTTTTTCATTTATTTTTCATTGACTATTAATGATTTTCATTGATTATATATAGAATTTCAAAATGGATAATTGATTTCAATTTGAACTTAGGTCCTATTACCTTGGAGTGCTCATTTCCTCAATTTAGAATGACATGATAGAAACAAAATTTGACCACAATCTTTTACTCTATAACCTACACCTCTAGAGAAAACTTCAGATTTTTAAAAATCTTTTGTAGTTGGTATGAATATTTTTCACTTTCCATTCTAAAATTCACAGCAATTTCAAAATTTCACAAAAAAAAAACCCTCTGAATTTCTTACTACTTAGAAAAGACATGCAGAATTACATCTCCGAACAAAATTGGTCACAGTGAGGCCTGTCCTTGAAGAGTTCAACCCAATACCAAAACCATATCTGCAAAATAATTACAACTGTAAATAAACCTGTAATTCTCAGAACTCTGATTACATCTGCAAAATGTTTACCATTGCACACAAGGTCCACACAACACACAGCCCAGGTCAACCACATTTCAACACATTGGACCGCAGGCCTGAAGCCGAAAGGCCCGGACACCACGAGGACTTTACGTGACTGAATTTTCGACGACAATCCCCGACCCACTCTCAGATTCCCTGCACTTTTTTCTCATTCTCCCCCCAAATAATTGAAACTGCCGCGTTGTCAGAAAAACACACAGGACAGTCGCTCTTCAGTTGCCCACACGCCCAATTGCCCAGTCAACAGACCCGATGCAACGCGTGACTCACCACGTACTGGATGCCAATCTCGTCCGCTTACAAATACAGAACTTCGGGATCCCAATCCCTCATCTCACTTCTTAGCACTGCATCAGGTTTCATCAACTTCGACGTGACACTACAGAACAGAAATCTGAAACCGCTTTTGCCAGACATTGCCAAGAATACGGTTGCAAACACAATCAGCTGTTCTCGAGATAGTATACCAATTCCATTCGTCCAAGTCGAAATTCTTAGTCACTTTGTTGAAAACTGCAAGCACTCTCGCTCGCACATCGTGAGCGGTTGGAAAAAGAACCTTGCTTCCAAGTGAGTGAAGCGCTGAATTCAGGAGGCAACCTGATCCTCGATTGATTGCTCGAACCGCCTGGGAGCTCGAGGAAATATATAATGGCAGCTGTGAACTCCGACATCATGGCGTCGTCCCTGAACTGCATGAATGCGGGATCCGAGTCCGCCTTGAACCAACCGACCACATCCCCCAGCTCCTGCAACAGCACCTCCCAACAAGTCTCCCGAGCAGATCCGCTCAACTGGGCCAAGACGGCCGCCAAGCTGCAAGGGAATCATCTGGACGAGATCAAGCAGATGGTGGCCACGTACTTCGACTCCAACGAAGTCGCCATCGAGGGCGTCAATCTCACGGTCGGACAGGTCACGGCCATCGCACGCCGGCCCGACGTGGCGGTGGTGCTGGACGCGGCCAACGCCAAGGCCAGAGTGGACGAGTCCTCCAACTGGGTGCTCACCAAGATCATGAACGGCGGGGACATCTACGGAGTGACCACGGGATTCGGCGCCACCTCCCACCGCCGCACGCAGCAAGGCGTGGAGCTGCAGCGCGAGCTCATTCGCTTCTTGAACGCGGGAGTGGTGATGAAGGGACACTCCCTCCCGGCGGAGACCACCCGCGCCGCCATGCTGGTGCGCACCAACACCTTGATGCAGGGCTACTCCGGGATCCGTTGGGAGATTCTCGAGGCCATGGAGAAGCTGTTGAACGCGCAAGTCACGCCCAAGCTGCCTTTGCGTGGGACGGTCACCGCTTCCGGGGATTTGGTGCCCTTGTCCTACATTGCGGGGCTCCTCACCGGCCGACCCAACTCGCGAGCTTGCACTGCAGATGGCCGGGAGGTTTCGGCATTGGAGGGGCTGCGCATGGCGGGCGTGGAGAAGCCGTTCGAGCTGCAACCCAAGGAGGGTCTGGCCTTGGTGAATGGGACCGCCGTGGGGTCGGCATTGGCCTCCACGGTGTGCTTCGATGCCAACGTGCTGGCACTGCTTGCGGAAGTGTTATCCGCCTTGTTTTGTGAAGTGATGCAAGGGAAGCCGGAATTCGCCGACCCCTTGACTCACAAGTTGAAGCACCACCCGGGCCAGATGGAAGCTGCAGCGGTCATGGAGTGGCTCTTGGACGGGAGCGACTTCATGAAAGCCGCGGCCAAACTCAACGAGACCGACCCCTTGAAGAAGCCCAAGCAGGATCGGTATGCGCTGCGCACTTCTCCCCAATGGCTGGGTCCCCAAATCGAGGTGATCCGCACCGCCACCCACGCCATCGAGCGCGAGATCAACTCCGTCAATGACAACCCCATCATCGACGCCGCGCGCGGGATCGCCCTGCACGGGGGCAACTTCCAGGGCACACCCATCGGCGTCTCCATGGACAACATGCGCCTGGCGGTGGCGGCCATCGGCAAGCTCATGTTTGCGCAGTTCTCGGAGCTCGTGAACGACTACTACAACAACGGCCTGCCTTCCAACTTGAGCGGGGGACCCAACCCCAGCCTGGACTACGGCATGAAGGGGGCCGAGATCGCCATGGCGTCGTACCTCTCCGAGCTCAACTACCTGGCCAACCCCGTCACCACGCACGTCCAGAGCGCGGAGCAGCACAACCAGGACGTGAACTCGCTGGGCTTGGTGTCCGCGCGCAAGACGGAGGAGGCCGTGGAGATTCTCAAGCTCATGAGCTCGACCTTCCTGGTGGGGCTGTGCCAAGCCATCGACCTCCGCCATGTGGAGGAGACCATGCAGTCCGCCGTGAAGCAGGTGGTGTTGCAGGCGGCGAAGAAGACGCTGTTCATGGGCCCGGACGGCGCCCTGCTGCCGTCGCGCTTCTGCGAGAAGGACCTGTTGCTGGTGGTGGAGCGGCAGCCGGTGTTTTCGTACATCGACGACGCGTCCTCCGACACGTACCCGTTGATGGAGAAGCTGCGAGGCGTGCTGGTGAGCCACGCGCTGAAGGACGGCTCGCGCTCCGTGTTTGAGCAGATCCCGGTGTTCGAGTCCCAAGTGCAAGAGCGTCTGCGCGTGGTGGTGCCGTTGGTGCGGGAAGCTTATGACAGCAAGGGCTTGTCTGCGGTGCCGAACAGGATTGAGTCCTGCCGGACTTACCCTCTGTACCAATTCGTGAGGTCGGAGCTGGGGACGCAATTGCTGTCTGGGTTGCGAACTGTTTCTCCCGGGACTGAAATTCAGAAGGTGTTCGAGGCGATGTCTGAGGGGAAGCTGATTCGGCCTCTTTTGCAGTGCGTGCAAGGCTGGACTGGTGCTCCTGGCCCATTCCCGTTGTAAATTCATTTAGCCAGTGTACATTCAGAGAAGGAGAGTTTTTTTCAGTTGTAATCGGACTAGTTAGGCAATTTTCCGAGTCACAAGTTGTGACTCGTGTACATTTGATGAGCACTGGGTTCCACATTGGGCCGTGCTTGAGCATTTTATACCATTCTTTGGACGTCACAATGGACGTCCACATTTTCAATTGAGGAGGTTCTTCGAGTATCTCTGCATGCTTATCTTTGGAATCTTCGTATTGTAGCGTCTCTTGACACCGACCGATGGAAGCACGCAGATCGGGCAATGCTTGTGCATTTTATTCCATTTTTTGGACGTCACATGCAATGGGCGTCTTCATTTATGATTGAGGAGGTTCAACATTCGAATGTCTCAGCTTGCTTGTCATAGGCATTTTCTTACCGTAGCGTCTCATGACGCCGACCGATTGCAGTATGGCTCAGGAGTTGGTATTCAGACCAGTTTCTTCGTTATATCATTCCCTTCCGAAGAGGAACACGCAAAAAAGTTGCATTTTCAAATGGACCGACAGATGAGGGAAATACGGAAGAAGGTGAAATGCCGAACTCAGGCCTGATGGTTCTGAAATTGAAATGAACCGACATGGATCTTTTTTCGTGCACGAATGCTCACGTTCCTTTCCAATTTTGGATTTTAACCCATCTTTTTGAGAAGAGCTGATATAGGATGTTTCTATGTACACTGTTGCCCAATTGACTCAGGCGTGGTGGACGTTAATTTTGATGACTTCGAGTTACTATGTAGCTTCAGTCCAACAAAAAGGGATTTATCCAGCACAACGCCACAATGGGGGAAGCCTATGCACGTTCGAATTAAAAATGTTCAGTTGGCGTCTGAACATGTCGCCGAACAATTCAGTTCGGGGTAAGTTCTTCTCATCTTCGATGTCGCCTCCGTGTTCGTTCCTTATCTTTGCTGTCCTCACGTATAAAACGGTTCAATATCATCTGCTCTTCCCAGCTTATCCAAAAGCATGAAGTACTATGAGTTCTAAAGTAAGCACAAGCTCAGGACTATCTGGGCCTACATTCTTCTTCTGGATGGCTGGCACTCGCTTCACCTACGCAACCGCCTCGTCAAACCAAGTTCCGATGGCGTGCAAGATGGAAACCAGGCAGTTCCGTGCTTCCCCTGCACAAGAAAGATTTAGTGTGAGTACATCTAATTTCTACGCACGATTGTTTCCAGGAGTGGGTTACACCGAGATGATACAGTAATGCCGCGAAGGAAATCATCATCTGCATTGTAAACTACTTCGAATTTCAATGAAAGATTCTCACTACTGCACTCATAGGAAACCAGGAGCCTCTTGGGCCTTCAGTGATTGAATTGAGGGTGTCCAGGTGTAGACCTGGTCCAACAAGTCAAGTAAGTCCAGTTCTCTCTCCGCTATTCGAATCCCCGAGTAAGACAACAGCGTCATAAGCACCGAGTCCATTATACACGTAAGACTTTAATCCAAATGTTAACGTCTGGATGTTTTGAACAACCCGTCGCTAAAGTGATGGCACTGATTCTAATGCATTTGATGTAGGTAAGACCTCAATTTTGGAAAGTCAGGAGTAGAAGAGGCCACATTCATAAAGTAGAAACAGGAGCCTGCAGCGACAATTTCAATACGAATAATTCTCCAATAGCATATGCTAGATACCGAAGCCTCATTCCCCTTCATGTCAATCTTGTCTGATGGTCATCTCTCTCTTGTCCATTTCCTGGACTGATAATCTCACGTAGGGCCATTACGTCGTAGGCAAATCAAAATGTATAATCGGTATGTACACTTAGCGCTGTCAACATGCTAGTTAAGAAAGTTTGGGGGCGTCAATGTATATTTCGACTTCCGCGTACCGGGGTTAATGGCTTACCGGAGGTACAACGTCCTGAATTGGTTTCATTCTGCTTGAAATTGACCCTGGAGACGGTCCAGAGAGTGCAGTTCCCCATTTCTTGCCTAAATGGCTGCGCCACTTCTGTCATTATCTTGCAAAGCCGTGGCAACTGCAAAACGATGGATGGAACTGGTCTTCCAGCCTCGATCACCAAATTCGGCATCCACATCCACCTTTCTATAACCTCGATTGCTCGTTTCTTCTTCTAAACCTCTGCAATCAAAATAATTGCATGATCAAAATACGAGTGGAGTGCTCAACGATATCTGCGTGACACTAATTAGACAGAAACGTTCCCAAGTCAGTCATCCATCTATTCTTCTGTTAGTTTACAAGACAAATTATTACGTATTTAGGGTCATTCCTCCGCTTGCATTTCACATTGAAACTCCGTATGCCAATACATCAACTTGCGTGCCCTTAAAATGATAGCAGGCCTATGGCAACCGTACCTTTGGCTATGGAGATATCGACCACCATCTCTATTTTTGGCATTCCTTGGCTTCTGCCAGCTCCAATGTATACCCTCTCAGAAGCAAGCAATCATTTCTTCTAAACTAGTGACATCTCGTGCTATTCCATAGACAGACTCTCACATGAACTAAATACTATTGAGAGCACAATCTTGACAAATATGCTATTAAAAAAAATGAGCAGGGAGTGGTCGTCAAGCAACTGTCAATATAAAGTTGGTCCAGATACAGAATTCTGAATCAGACCTACAGTCCTCTGGCAGCACTGCAAAAAAGCTCGAAGACAGTTGACACCCTTTACACCTCTTTTTCTCAAAACTCCGGCCATTCCTTTGAAGTCGGGTTTGAGGTTCGGGGGCATTACAAACGCTGGAGACCTGCAAAGAGGAGAATCTCTTCTTTGAACAGGCTTGATGCCTTCAGGAAGCAAGTTCGAGGATGGACAGCTACACCTTGCTCCGCCACAACTTCACGACGAACTTGTTGGGCAATAACCTCTCTGCAAGCACCAGAATACAGTTATGGAACCACGAATGCCCTACCCATTGAGCTCATTCCAACACACTCGCAACCCTAAATTCGAGACCTTCGGCAGGTTTTGGAGAGTTTTTTTCGACTCAATTTTCACGCATCCTGTATTGTACAGCAATGGCGGAGACCACTCTTTCTTCTCTCAAGGTAAAATCGCATAGCACTTGCCAAAGCAGGTTTTGGAAGTTGAAGTGGCAGAGTCTAGCTCAATGTTTGATGATTCTTTTCGCTTTAAAACCTGCCAATCTTGAAATCACAAAAGCAGGAAGCGTAGGCTATGCTGTTTTTAACCCCAAGTTCCGATTAGAGTTGAGTCGTATAAATCAAGGCAAAGCGAAATCAATTACAAGAGAACGACGTCATTTATTGTGATATTGAAGAGAGGGGACAATATTTGCGAACATGTTGCATAATTTGAGAGATCAAACCCCATCCAAGGAAGCCCAAACGTAAGCTACTTTCTTTTGGAGTTGGGTATCTAGGCCTCAGCGGAAGATTCTAGAGAGTGTGTACTGAGAAGAGAAGAACTCCATTAACGAGTGGTGAGATGCAAGCTGGCTCGTAATTCGCTGCCAACTTATGGAACTGAAATCTTCAGAATTTAAACAAAACACTGTCAGATATACAACATAAAAAGCAAACAATTTCACCGTTTCAAACTTCAATTGATGCACCTTCATGGCATGCATGTTGAGATGCCAAAATACTTGGACTTAGTGAGATCAGATAATGATAGCGTTATTTCAAAAGTCATCCCTAGCATTATAACAGTGAAATTATCTTTTTCACTTTCAGAAGTGTGTATTGTCAATTGGCGGTATTCCATGTGCCATTTTGCCATGTGAATTCGCTTGTTGTGTCAATATGCAAATGGATATGCCAATTCCATTTCATGCTAAAGTAACATTCTGCACCGCTGAGCTAGGATTTGCACCCGGTCTCCCTCTGGCTGGCCTAAACCGATTCTTTTCCCTCCTAGCTTTGAGAGTACACCACGCAATTTTCATTAATGCATGGAATTGAGCCAACGAGTGCATCCTAAACTACCCATTCATGGTGCAATGTCGAACTGACGTCCCCCGCAAGCTTGACATAAAGAGGCATGGAACATCCAGGTTTCATACGCAGTTGCACAAAATGAGAGAATGTGCTGTTTAATATTCTGGTGCACTCAAAAGACAACCATGTGCAAGCAGAGTCATCGTTCAGACTCCTCTTTGACTACAAGTCGCTACACTATGTTGCTACATTTGATGCCCAACTGTTACGCTTGAGGACTGCTGCATTACGAGCTATGCTTCACCCAAGTTCCTGCCCAAACCATGGCATGCTTATAAGACTCCATGGCTTGTTTCAAACGCAAAGCAATCAACAGCCTTTGAATAATGCAATGAATGTGAGGCAGCGGGGCAAATGGTAACTGGCATTGGAGAAACTCATGAATCCAATTATTGGTTTGTATCAATTGCTCCTGCTGGCTGCGGATTTCAATTGGAAATCACAACATTTGCACAGCTGAACATCAATGAATGGAGTTGCAACCAATGCAACTCATGAATGAACCTAAAGAACTATGAAGAGTGTTGGACCAATTTGGACCTTTCTACACTTCTCGTACACTAATTTGATCAGCGCCAACAATGAATTTACACGAACAATTGACCGAAAATCGAAGGAACCCATCAGGACCCCGCCTATTGATTGGCTGCGGCACGGAGCACAAGCACCTCCAGCGTCAGTCCCGGACCGAAGCCGATGAAGAAGCCGAAGTCGCTGCCCTCCCCGAGCGTCGAAGAACCCATCTTCAACGATCTCGCACGAATCTGGTCCAACACGAACAACACCGAAGAGCTCGACATGTTGCCGTACTCCAGCAACACGTCGCGGCTGCCCTGCATCTTGTCCTTCGACAGCTGCAGCTTCGCCTCCACCTGGTCCAGAATAGCCGGGCCTCCGGGGTGCACGGCCCAGAACATCTCGTTCCACGCAGGGGACCCCACGCACTTGCGCGCCTCCGTCAGAAACTTCTCGATGTTCTTCGAGATCAGCCCGGGAACGTCCTTCATCAAGTGGAAAATCAGACCCGCTTCCGTGAGATGGCCGTCAATGGCGCCATCACTTTCAGGCAAGATCGTCTCCCCGGCCCAGTGGACCTCGAACAAGGCCTTCTCCACTTGCGGCTTGGGGTCCGACCCGACCACGTACACCCCCGCGCCATCCCCGAACAACGCCGACCCCACCAGCCCGTCCAAGTGATTCTCGCTCGGAGCTCGGTACGTCACGGCCGTCACCTCGCTGCACACGGCCAACACGCGCGCGTTCTTGTTGTTCTCCGCCAAGTCCTTGGCCACGCGCAACACCGAGGCGCCGCCGAAGCACCCGGTTTGGTACATCATGACGCGCTTCACGGTGGGCTTCAGGCCCAGCAGCTTGGCCAGCGCGTGGTCTGCGCCGGGCATGTTCACGCCGCTGGTGGTGGCAAACACGATGTGCGTGATGTCGGACTTGCGGCCACCCCACTCCTTGATGGCCTTGACCGCAGCCTCGGCCGCGAGCTTGGGCACCTGCACCACCACGATGTCGTGGCGCGCGTTCAGCGAGGGCTCCATGTACGTGCATATTCCGGGGTTGGCTTTCAGCACCTCCTCCGTCAAGAACAGGTGTCGCTTGCGGATTCCCGACTTGTCGCCTGTGGAAGGGGATCACACATACATCACGTCAATTGCAATTCATTTAGGGCACCACCCAAGATGCACATAGTTCTTCGAAACCATCGCATTGAAATCTATCAAATTGGGCAGACAGTTGTAAACGAAATGCAGCTTTGCATCTGAAATCAAATATATCACCCACAATGTTGAGCTACTTCATGGAGATTCACCGGCAAGCAATTCAGTCAGGTGGGCCGGAATGAGTGCTATTCAGACAAGTGAAGTGAATTATTTAGCTGCGGCTCTGGTTGGTGACTTACAGATGCGCTTGAACTTGGCCTTGAGCGCCTCCTTCTCGCTGCAGTTGGTGATGTTGAAGAAGAAATCCGGGTACTCCGATTGTAGAAACTCCGTGGGCGGCACGGCAGTGCCGATGCCCAACACGCACGCCGGGCCGTCCGCACGAGGTTGTCCCCTGGGGAGCGCAGCGCTCACCGCAGTCTGGGAAGCCATAGCGACGGGTTCGCTCCTACGGACCGAAGTGGGAAGTGCGTGCAGCTCGCGTTGCAAGTCTCCCGTCTGGAAGTCGAATGAGAGCTTTGTAATTTGGAATCGAATCCAAGCCTCTGTCTGTCTCTAAAGTGTACTAGAGAATTATTCGAGAGTGCAGTGATCGAGCCAGTTTCTGGAGTGTTGGGGATTGATGTTTGCTGTTGTGAGGCTTTGATGTGGGGTTTCAGGCTCTTTTATAGTGCGTGCGTGTGGAGAGCAACGCGGAGTGAGAGTCTGCGTTTTCACTGTTGCGGAAGTGCGTGCAATGCTGGGAATGGATAAAGGAGGTCAGCGTTGTGAACAGTTCGGGCCTCAGCTGCCCATTCCTTATTACGGAGTAGATTATTAGAATCAGGTGAACTCCTGCTTATTTAAGTTTCCTCGTTGGATGTCGCGTCATCCCATGTTTGAAATTTCTTGGTCCTCGGTTGTTCTCTTCCAGATGTGATGACTTCCTTATTGCCTGTGTCCCGCATTTGATGTTATTTTTCACTTTAACTTAGGAGCAACCCTTGTTTGTCGAGATTAAAAGCAAATTAAAAAACATATGCTAAATTTTAGAGTATTATAAGTGAATTTCTCAAAAAAATCAAATTCTAACTTCTAAACAACAAACTATTACATTGCCATGACATATTTATCATTTTTACATGAAAGAATTAATATTTATTTCCTTAATCTTTGCTTGTATTAAACAAAATTCAAATTTGCTATGATGTATGATTTGCATAACCTTCTTAGTTTTAAGTTTGCAGTAAAAGTGGACATTCTAAATATGAATTTTAGAAATGATCTATACAATTAAATTCGAAATTTCTATGTAGATCTTTGAATAATCAATTTAGAAGCACTAAACTTGAAAAATTCACCTAAAATACAATTCCTAATCTTAACCCATCATTTTTTGATTAATTGGTTATATTTATGAGATGATTGGCATGGCAAATATAATCATCATTATTTCTATCATTTCTAGTCAAAGTATTGAAAATTTCTATATGCATTGAATACTTTAGCAAAAGGAAAAAGCTAGACATTTTTTGTTGGATTTTGTATTTTGAATAGTATATATAACACATTCATATAATAACTATCATCTTAGTTATGTGAGAAGTACCCTTTGGTTAGCTTGTACATCCAACAATTTCCACACCATCTTTCTAGTAGCTTCTTGTTAGATGAGAACTAGATTTGAGTAATATGAACACTACTAATATTAGCACTCTAGTTAACCCCTAAAGGACATTGTCAAAATTGCGGGGTTTCGGTATAGTATTCAAAACCCAAAATTGAATTTTTTTTTAAACTTTGACCATACACAATTGAATGTAAGTAAATTACCAAAGTGTAGAAAAAATTTCATCCCATTTGAACAGACAAATTGAAAGATTACAACGTTTGAAGTGAGAAAAAAAAACTTTTTTTCATTCTTGTGAAATAAGGGTAGCAAACTTCATGCCCTTTTGGAGTACAATTTTTGCTTTGCACAAAAATGAGGATTTTGATCAATCATTAGTACATGATGTTAAGTTCACTCATGAAAAAATTTATAGCAAAATGTTGTATTTAGCTTACACTAAATTATCCTACAATGCAAGGAGGTTAAGTGAATTAGCAATACATGAATCATTTTTTGATGATTTCTTGTGCAATGAAGAATTTTTTTTTGAAATTTGAATAGTGAAAAGTTAGAGACAAACACATGGAATATGTGGGAAATTTTCAAGAATTTTTTCCTCGTTGATTGCAACTTGAAGTTAGAAGAAAATGTTTTTTCTTGAAACCATCCCAACATAGCTAACAATGTTTGACTCCTTCTAGAATGTGATTTGAGGAATAAAATTTGTTTTTTTTGGACTATTGTATGCCATATTTTATTAGTTACATGCATGCCAAATTTCAAAAGTTGATTATCTTTTTTGCAAAAGATTCTCCAAAGATTCTCAAAATGTCCAAGCTCCTCCAAAAGTTCAAGGCAACATAACTTTTGATCAAACATCCTGATTAGAAAAAAAATTATTTTTTCACAAAGGAAGTACATGTTTATACGTTGTGTCCAAATTTCATGAACATCTAACTTTGTAGAAACCTATCCAAAATTTCTTGCATACATTGATGGAAACTTGGTCCTTTAGGGATTAAAGGATTAATACATATTTCAACCATGTTTGAAATTCTTATCTATACTTAAATATTCTTGATGAAAGACTTTCACCCAAAATAATTTAAATATTTCATCTTTGCAATGACAAACAACAATCACTTTTGTAATAATAATTTATATTATTTGTGATTTTGTGTTAAATTTTTTCATAATTGAGGCTTTGAGGGCATAAAAGGGTGAAAGAATGAAACAACTATTCATTTTGTTGCATTTGGCCATTGGGAAGCTAACTTTGGAAGTACTATGAGCTTTTAAAATACATATTTAAAAATAAAATAAAATATGGATAGCTAACAAAAATCCTCAAAATAATATTCTCAAAATTTTAGGCATAAGAAAATAATCTCGAAAAGGTATGTACAAAACAAGTTAGTAAAAAATTTCACCTTAAAAGATGCTTTGATGTTTAAATTGTTAGAAAATAGTGGAAACATTCAAAAAAATAAAACAAAAATAGTCTATTTCTAAAAAAATGATGGAGTGGTTGAGATTCAATTAATGAAATTGTGGAAACATGTTTTAAATGTCTAGACATGTGCACTCAAGAGAGCCTTCTTTGCACCTATGTGGAGGACAAAGAAATTACTTTTTTCTTAAATCCCTTAGTAAATAAATGTAATCCTAGTCAAGGAACCTTCTCTTTAAATTTGTAAGTGGGATTCATTATTTTGAATACTCCACAATACAAAAAACCATCGAAACAACTCATTTCTACAAAAAAAAATTAAAATTAAAAAAATAGTATATGAATTTAGTTTTTAATTTCAAAAAATATGGACTACATTTGAGATTGTATAATATGCTTTGAGTATTACTTTCAAATACAACGATTCCATGTCTACAAAGTTATGTGTGTTTGAATTGACCATGCAACAAATTAAACAAAATAGTGACAAATATTTCTCGCTTAAATCACCCAAAAGTAGAATTTGTATGATGTAGTTGTTATATTAATAGTATCTTTATATGAAGTGTAGTATTTGCAAATGAACTTGAAATAGTATGATTATTTTTAAAAAACAGAGATAAAAACAACAAACTTTTTGGAATTATTGTTGTATTTTTAAGCTCATATGAAGAAAGTTTTGATAAAAATATATTCAAATGTAGTTTGAATTGTGCCTCCAAGTTGTTGTCTTCAATGGCTACAAGAAAGACAATTCATATGGTTTTGGAAAAAATAAATGTAAATAAAAAATAGATTAAAAGAGCTACCTATTTATTGTTGAGTTTAACAACATCAAAACAAGAATAATGCATGTAAAATTCCATGCTTCACCTTGAAAATGACCTTGGGCATCTAAGCACATAGGAAAGTTTTTAAAATTAAACCAACTCCCCCTATGATTAAAGGACATTGTCCTGCAACCATTGAGTGCAGCGCACACAAGCAATGTCACTCTTTTACTAAGTTCTTAGGTTGTTTGACTTGTTTTAAGCCAAAACATGTTTTTAAAACACCTTTTATAATCCAATGTTGTATTTTCTACTTTACTTGTTAGTAGATCTAATATTAAAATCTCTTAGTTAAATTACTGGAATATACCTTCCAAAAATTTTGAAGTAAAAAAACTCACCAATTGTTTGCAACTTGAGAAAATAAATCTAATGTTGAAGAAGAAAATTGCAAATACATGAAGAACAATTTTGATAATAAATACTTCATTTTTAATTTTTGACACTTTAAGTGAGGAGAAGGTTGAAATAATGGATGAAAAATACTAAATTGTGAAGGGCTTCACATAGCGAACCATGAAAACATGTATGTTATTATCTTTGGAATGGGGTGGAATTACAACTTGAAATTGCTATCATTGATGAACATTGAAAACTACATATAATAAAGATAAAGAAATTTGGATTTGGATTTGGATTTTAAAACTTTATCATGCCTTTTGCATGATTTTTCTTTGTTGAACCTTATTTGTTGTGGGACATTAAATTTTTCCTTTTTAGCTTGCTTCTAATGGACTCTATTTAGGTTGTCCAAAGCTCAAGCTATGCTTTTCTTTTCTTGCTTGTGTTTGATTTTAATGCTCTTCTAATGGTAGTAATTCAAAGGAAGTTTGTACCAATCAAAAATAGTAATACAATTGTCCATTCCTATCATGCATTTTTTTAATGACACTCTAATCAATTTAGAAAATCAATTAGAAAATTTCAATCCCCAAGGTCAAATGATATTGGTGAATGTACATGTGCTAGTTGTAGACATTTATTTTATTATTTTATTTTTTGAAAATTAGTTTACTATTTTGAAAGAGTCCTCAATTGGATGCCTACTTTGCCATTGGGGGGGAATATTCAAGATTTAAAATTTGAAAATAGTTGTTATACTTCAATTTCATGTAATAATGATTAATTTTAATGAAAATTACAACATATATGGCATGCACATGGGCTCAAAGTGTGCGTCCTTTTTATGAAGAAAAAAACGAAAAAAACATTTCCTTTCAAAATGATTAGGTGTAATTCAAGCACATTGAAGTGTAAAAAATGTCCATTTCTTAATTTATTTTTATGATTTTTTGAAGATCACTAAAAATAAAATGTTCATCAAAATATTTTTTACTAATTCTTGGTCCCCCATACTCTTTAGTGCATAGTAGTCCATTGATTTTTAATGATTTTTAGGAATTAAAACGATTTTTTATTGGTTTTTAAATTTTCATTCTAATTTTTGTTTAATTTACTAATTTTTTAATTTTCATGATTCAAACTACATTGCCTTGTGTATTATTCATAGTAATGGCAGTCCTATGGCCAAAAAGAATGCTTTTGAGACAAAAACATTAAGTGTCTCTTGTAAGAGCCCACATAAAGAATGTATAGTCTGATTTGGCAATTTTTGCTCCTTAATCTAAAACTGAATTTAAGCCATAAAAATGATCTTCTTAGAAATTGAAATCAACTAAGGAAAAAAAGTTTATCAAGTCTAGTTTCTATTGCAATTTGAAAATTTTGGAAAATTTCTAAATTTGAATATTTTATTGCAATTTGAACTATGAACCCATTACCACATAGTGGTAGAGTGCTCATTTCTTCAATCTAGAATGATACAATATAGAAACAAAATCGCATCAAGGAATTTTACTCTATAATATATACGTATAGAGAAATTTTCAGATTTTATAAATATCCCCTACTTTTGGTTCAAATTTGTTAAAAAATCATTCAATTTATAATTAAATACAACATGTAATGAAAACTTCAGAAATTATGACATGGCATATTTAAATAGTGTAGAAAATATTAATAAAAATAATTTTTATCCTAAAAAAATCAGATAAAAAATAAAAAATATTGTTCATACCAAGATAATTGGTTTAGAAATGTAAAAAATCCATAAAATACCAGTCATAAGCTTTCTAAGTTTAATCCTTTTCCCCTTTCGAAGAGATTATATTCGTTGAAAGAGATTGGAACTTAACTAGTCCTTTTGCTAATTTACTAAACTAGGAGGATCCAATTACTAAAGGTCAAGAAAGATCGGGTAAAGCCCTAAGTACCAAGGTAAAGCTATGAAGACCTTGCATTAGAGAAATTCTGAGCCCTCCGGAAGCCCGCTCCACAGTGACCAAACCAGTCTATTAACCGTCCTGGAATTAGTAGGGGCATATAGGTACAATGCATGGTCAGAGTGTGTGAACTTCGCCAAAGATGTCAGGACTCAAGTAATGAGAGTGTAGTGGAAACCTCTATAATAATCCAGTACTTCAGTTTTAGTTAATCCCATTAATTGACGAATTAATCAATTTTACTAAACATAAGCAAAGAGAAGTGAACTTTGAAGCTTGATGTCAAAGTAATAAGAAAACATTCAGATATTCCAATTAGCTCTAATTGTCAAATAGATGAGGATATTAGTGAATGAGGAGAGAAGTTATTTATACAAGTGGTATAGTAGTAGGTAAAACAATGCATGTGGGATATGTAATTAGGATTAAGATGAGCACAACCACCCATAGTTGAGTCAAAAGCTGAAATTGTATTCAAAGTTGAATTTCAGACCCCATTTAGGCATAATAGAATGATTTTTTTCAAAAAAATTTAAACTGAATAAATTTAAAAAATGAAACTAGAATTCATCTCCAAAAATCCGTTTGAAGTTTAGAGTCTTCAATAAAAAGTTATGGACAAAATTTGGAGAAGGTGTTTGAAAATTTCAAAGAAAATTTTTCTTTCAACCTCTTTTAGAATTTTGTCTATAACTTTGAATTGAAGAATGTAAAACTCAAACAGATTTTTGGAGATGAAAACTATCTTGATTCTACAACTTTATTTAGTTCAAAGTTTTTTGAAAAAAATCATTTTTTTATGCTTAAATGGGGTTTGAAATTCGACTTTGAACATAATTCTTGCATTTGACAATTAGTGATCTATCTTCTAAATATCCCATATCCTTTGACGATTCACCATGGACAATTGATTTTCTATAAAAACAAACTCTTCACCATCCTTCTAACCAAATGTTAATGATTAGTCTCTTTCATAATGTCATCAAAAAATTGCTTGATGGTAGATGTCATTGAACTATTTTTGACATTTGCATCTTTTTCATAACTCGATTTTTAACAAGGTATGCAATAATCAATATTAAGCTGGATTATGATAGTTGAACCTTTGATTACTTAATTACTTATACTTGGGTGCTGAACCTTGACAGTCATCGGACGTTGCGACTTCAGGTGGGCGAGTATAGGGGGAAAATTAATCATCAAGCAAAGTTAAAAGTAATCATGGGGTCCTTTTAGCTGCTGTGGAGCGGTCTTCTGGAGGGCTGAGAATTTCTCTAATGCTAAAGGTCATGAAATATTCAAAATCTTATGAAATGAAGTCCCAAAATTTCTAAATTGAGTTTACGAAAGGATATTCAATCCCAAAATAAATGGATATTCAATCCCAAAATAAATGAATTTGTATGGGATCTAATGAATTTGACTCCAACATACAATATTTGTACTTGATATCAATATTTTTTACATTTTATTAAAAATTTCACACCAAAATTCAAATTTAAAAAACTAACTAACTTTGAATTTGTTACAACTTAGAAAAGATATGTAATTACATCTTTGAAAATTAAATATAGAAAATTGGTCACAATGAGGCATGCCCTTGAAGGGTTCAATCTAATATGGAAACTATATTTCTAGTTCACAACTCTAATTAAGCTTATACCTAATGATTTTTTTGAGTTTCTAGGAATTTTTTAAAAATTAAACAAAAAGACAACATTTTAATAAGTCGTCTCAATTTTTTTTATAGTAACCATACAAATTCAAACTAGACATGTTAGAGATCACATTAGAAAAAAAACAAAAAAGCAACATTATCACTTATGGATTGAAAGATTATATTGTTTGATCTTATAAGGGTGTTAAAAATGCAAAAGTGATTTGAAGTCCTTCAATTCTCTTTTCACATGTCAAATCTAATGTTGGTCACCAAAAAAATATAAAGATAAAGGGCCTAATATGCATAAAACCAATCAATTTATGACTTTTCAAAATCTACTTTACAATTTTTCTAAATGAATTTCTAAAGTGCTTTTTTCTTCAAGATCTAGTGTATTTGAGGCTCATTTCAAGAGCCCTCAACATTATGAAAAGTCAAGATTGTGATGGACACCCTTGCCTAAAATCTTGAATAGAAAAATCCTAATCAATCATTTTCAAAATTGGATTTTTGATGATAAAACTAAACTTTGAAAAGTCTTTTTCAAAAATATAAACTACTAAAAATAGCAAATTGGTTAGGTTTTATTTGACTTCAAAGCATTGTGGCACCAAAATTTGGTGCCTCGGGCATTTAGGGGTTAAATCTGCAAAATAGATACAATTGCCGAGAAGGTCCACACAACACGCAGCCAGGTCCAACCAAGTTTCAACACATTGGAACTCAAGGCCTGAAGCCGAAAGGCTGCACACCACGCGGACTTTGGGTGACTGAGATTTCGACGATAATCCGACCCACTCTGAGATTCCATTGTCTCCAGACGCTTTTTCGCCAGTCTTGTCAAAATAATTGAAACTGCCACACGTTGTCAGAAAAACACAAAGGACTGTAAGTCACTCTTCAGTGCATGCCTTACCCGCATGTCCAATCACCCAGTCAAGAGACCCAATGCAACGCGTGACCAAAGTTCTTCACCACTAGCTAGATGCCAATCTCGTCCGCTTACAAATACAGAACTTCGGGATCCCAATTCCTCATCTCACTTCTTAGCACTGCATCAGGTTTCATCAACTGTTCTCGAGATAGTATACCAATTCCATTCGTCCAAGTCGAAATTCTTAGTCACTTTGTTGAAAACTGCAAGAACCGTGAATACTTGCAGGAGTAGCCTGTCGCATCACGAACCACGTCTGTGTGTAGAGTTGTTCGATCGAATTCAGGAAGCAGATAGATCCTCGACTGATTGATTGTTGAGACCACCTGCGAGCTCGATCGAGGATATATAATATGGCAGCTGTGAACTTCGACATCATGGCGTCGTCCCCAAGATACACGGATGCGGGATCCGAGTCCGCCTTGAACAAACCGACCACATCCCCCAGCTCCTGCAACAGCACCTCCCAACAAGTCTCCCGAGCAGATCCGCTCAACTGGGCCAAGACGGCCGCCAAGCTGCAAGGGAATCATCTGGACGAGATCAAGCAGATGGTGGCCACGTACTTCGACTCCAACGAAGTCGCCATCGAGGGCGTCAATCTCACGGTCGGACAGGTCACGGCCATCGCACGCCGGCCCGACGTGGCGGTGGTGCTGGACGCGGCCAACGCCAAGGCCAGAGTGGACGAGTCCTCCAACTGGGTGCTCACCAAGATCATGAACGGCGGGGACATCTACGGAGTGACCACGGGATTCGGCGCCACCTCCCACCGCCGCACGCAGCAAGGCGTGGAGCTGCAGCGCGAGCTCATTCGCTTCTTGAACGCGGGAGTGGTGATGAAGGGACACTCCCTCCCGGCGGAGACCACCCGCGCCGCCATGCTGGTGCGCACCAACACCTTGATGCAGGGCTACTCCGGGATCCGTTGGGAGATTCTCGAGGCCATGGAGAAGCTGTTGAACGCGCAAGTCACGCCCAAGCTGCCTTTGCGTGGGACGGTCACCGCTTCCGGGGATTTGGTGCCCTTGTCCTACATTGCGGGGCTCCTCACCGGCCGACCCAACTCGCGAGCTTGCACTGCAGATGGCCGGGAGGTTTCGGCATTGGAGGGGCTGCGCATGGCGGGCGTGGAGAAGCCGTTCGAGCTGCAACCCAAGGAGGGTCTGGCCTTGGTGAATGGGACCGCCGTGGGGTCGGCATTGGCCTCCACGGTGTGCTTCGATGCCAACGTGCTGGCACTGCTTGCGGAAGTGTTATCCGCCTTGTTTTGTGAAGTGATGCAAGGGAAGCCGGAATTCGCCGACCCCTTGACTCACAAGTTGAAGCACCACCCGGGCCAGATGGAAGCTGCAGCGGTCATGGAGTGGCTCTTGGACGGGAGCGACTTCATGAAAGCCGCGGCCAAACTCAACGAGACCGATCCCTTGAAGAAGCCCAAGCAGGATCGGTATGCGCTGCGCACTTCTCCCCAATGGCTGGGTCCCCAAATCGAGGTGATCCGCACCGCCACCCACGCCATCGAGCGAGAGATCAACTCCGTCAATGACAACCCCATCATCGACGCCGCGCGAGGGATCGCCCTGCACGGGGGCAACTTCCAGGGCACACCCATCGGCGTCTCCATGGACAACATGCGCCTGGCGGTGGCGGCCATCGGCAAGCTCATGTTTGCGCAGTTCTCGGAGCTCGTGAACGACTACTACAACAACGGCCTGCCTTCCAACTTGAGCGGGGGACCCAACCCCAGCCTGGACTACGGCATGAAGGGGGCCGAGATCGCCATGGCGTCGTACCTCTCCGAGCTCAACTACCTGGCCAACCCCGTCACCACGCACGTCCAGAGCGCGGAGCAACACAACCAGGACGTGAACTCGCTGGGCTTGGTGTCCGCGCGCAAGACGGAGGAGGCCGTGGAGATTCTCAAGCTCATGAGCTCGACCTTCCTGGTGGGGCTGTGCCAAGCCATCGACCTCCGCCATGTGGAGGAGACCATGCAGTCCGCCGTGAAGCAGGTGGTGTTGCAGGCGGCGAAGAAGACGCTGTTCATGGGTCCGGACGGCGCCCTGCTGCCGTCGCGCTTCTGCGAGAAGGACCTGCTGCTGGTGGTGGAGCGGCAGCCGGTGTTTTCGTACATCGACGACGCGTCCTCCGACACGTACCCGTTGATGGAGAAGCTGCGAGGCGTGCTGGTGAGCCACGCGCTGAAGGACGGCTCGCGCTCCGTGTTTGAGCAGATCCCGGTGTTCGAGTCCCAAGTGCAAGAGCGTCTGCGCGTGGTGGTGCCGTTGGTGCGGGAAGCTTATGACAGCAAGGGCTTGTCTGCGGTGCCGAACAGGATTGAGTCCTGCCGGACTTACCCTCTGTACCAATTCGTGAGGTCGGAGCTGGGGACGCAATTGCTGTCTGGGTTGCGAACTGTTTCTCCCGGGACTGAAATTCAGAAGGTGTTCGAGGCGATGTCTGAGGGGAAGCTGATTCGGCCTCTTTTGCGGTGCGTGCAAGGCTGGACTGGTGCTCCTGGCCCATTCCCGTTGTAATTTCCTCTAACAAGGATTCTTTAGTCATTTAGCCAGTGTACATTCAGAGAAGGAGAGTTTTTTTCAGTTGTAATCGGACTAGTTAGGCAATTTTCCGAGTCACATTTGTGACTCGTGTACATTTGATGAGCACTGGGTTCCACATTGGGCCGTGCTTGAGCATTTTATACCATTCTTTGGACGTCGCAATGGGCGTCTACATTTTCAATGGAGAAGGTTCTTCGAGTGTCACGGTGGTTGTCATTGGAATTTACTTGCTTTTGCGTCTTTCGATTGAATTAGTTGGTATTTAGACCAAAGTCTTTGTAATTGGAACACGAGAAAAGTTGCATCTTGAAATGGACCGACAGAAGAGAAAAGAACGCCAGGGAGAATTTGAAGTAGTATTTCTGGTCTGATGGATTGGAAATTGATATGAATCGACGCTTGCTGTCCTGCTCATGCTCACGTTTTCTTTCACCATTCTGAATCTCAACGGTGAACGTGAAGCAGAAGAATCCACATGGCCATTTCCTGCACAATTGCGCAATCGATCAGTTGTTAATGACGCTAAGTAAATTAAATACCAGGTTCAAGTCAATAATATGTTCAAATTCAAAATGCTCAGCTACGCTTGAACATGCCGCCGGTCATTCGCATGTTCTCATTCTCATCTTCGATACCGTCTCCGGGGTTCGGTGCTAATTCTTTGCTATGCTCATATAAAACGGTTCAACGCTTCCTAGCTTATCCAAAAGCTTATCCAAAAGCTTATCCAAATTTCAGTTGTAAGGTGAGCCCAAGCTCTGGACAATCTGGGCCTAGATGCACAAGAATAATCGACTGTGATCGAGTACTTCTAAATTCTACGCATGATTGAAGAAAACCATTACCTGAATTGTACACCACTGCACTGCTGCAGTTATTATAATGGATGTGGGAGTGCTTAGGAAGTTAGGATTAAGAAGATCTTTAGGTCTGGATTTGCGCTCACACTTCTAAGGTTGTCATTGGAAATCTAGTGACCTCAAATTTCTGTGGGCACCTCAGTCTGGGGTTGCCTGTAGTTTCTCCAGATCCCTGAACTTGGTATGCGCGGGGGATAATTAATTACCGGCATCGATCGAATATAACTTTGCACTAAGTGCGTTGTGAGGTGTGATCGAAGTGCATTCTACTGTACTGTACATAAACTGAATGTTTTATTGATTGTCAGCATAATTTCCAGCAGGTTCTGTTATATTGTGCATTTGCGTAGGTTTCGGTTTGGTTCTTTGATTTCAAGCTGGTGAATTCTGTAGCTGAATTTGGATTTAGAACGATCAAATTGTCACATGGGGAATTTTGTGAAAATGGCGCCATTTTCAGACCACCTGGCTTGAACTGTAAAAGTGTCATCTAGGACTTGTGCAGATTTTATTAATCTTACACTGACATAGATTTCATAAATCTAGGATCGTTATAGATTTCAGACTGCTCAGTCTAAGCCATAAAAGTAACATCTAGGACAATGTAGATTTCAGATATCTAGGACTGGTGTACATTTCAAACTGCTCAGTCTAAACCGTAAAAACTACCAAAGTTTGGTGCCATTTTGGTGGTTTCATTAGAGCAAATCCATTTCAACATGTTGATGCAACACTGTGAAGCAAATCAATGTAGGACATTCCTCATTATTAAAAGATCAATGGTGCAAAACCTTGACAATGTTGCTTTAGCGTGTTGATGTGGGGCTACTCTTATGGAGTCAATTTCTTGGGAGGAATGACTTATTCCAAGTCTATTAGATTGAAGATGAGGTGGGGTTGGCATTAGGCTTGCTACCTGAGGATGTAGGGACCAAATGATAGGTGATATTTTGATGGCTTTAAAGATAAGTCTAAATTGAATACAAAATGTTGCAAATTGTATTTATTGGCTAATTTATTAAATATATATTGGCAAAATTATAATTTGAAATAGTAAGATAATTTTATAATTTAAAATTTAAAATAACTAATTATATTTGTGCAAAAATATAGACATTTGCTTGTATGTGGTTTGTATATTTTCCACAATATATTTCCTACTAGGAGCCTCCTTGGCATATTTGACTTTTAAAGTATAATTTATTACTAAAATATAACAAAACATACATCATTGGATTGATAATTCAAAATTTGAATTTGTCACTTTGATGTCATTTTAACATCTAAAACTTGTCATGCTCAAAGATGGCAAACTACATGTAGAAAATGTGATCAATTTGTGTCTTTGATGTTTTGTGATAGGTGCAATAATGATCCAAATTGAGAGTGTCATGTATTGACTGTTGGATTTGACTCAATATGAATACAAATTTTTGTCAGTTTAGTGTAAAACAATTCATACATCTTTTATATCAAATACATAATAGAACATGTTTTGTTTAGATTTTGACTTTCTTCACCTTTGAAGGTTAAACAATGAGACAAACAAATTAATTATTGAAGTATATTAATAGTAAATAATCAAAATTAGCATCAACTTCAAACTAGTTTCACTTACAAAATTAGTGTGACATAAAATTAATTAATTTGAAATTATTGCAATATGGGAATATTTCAACCTAACTAGCCTAATTTATTAATTTGAAATTATTGCAATATGGAATATTTCAACCTAACTAGCCTAATTTATTAATTTGAAATTATTGCAATATGGGAATATTTCAATCTAATTAGCCTAATTTTAAATAATAAGACTTCAGCAATTTAGTGTCACTTATAAATGTTTTTCTACAAAATTCAACCAATAGGCTAAAATTTTATTTTATTTCCTTCTTAATTCATTATTTGGTTTAGAAATGCATATTTTTGTCATTGAATGATGGATGATAATCGTTAAAATATAGTTGAAATCACAAAATTTGAATGTTGAAAATACAAAATTTGGAAATGAAAAGTAATTTCCATCCCCAAATGGCTACATGATGGATTTTATTGTTGCAACTCAAGAAATTTTAAAATATTTCATAATAATATTAATCCCTAAATGCCCAAGGCCTGTTTTGAACTTCTTGGAATTTGCTCTAAATTGAACAAAATGTCAACATTTTGATAAGTTGCATCAATTTTTTTAGATTTGTAACCGTACAAATTCAAACCAAGACATGTTAGAGATTTCATACAAAATGAAAACACAACAATATCACTTATAAAGTGAAAGATTATAGTGTTTGGCTGTAAAGGTGTTAAAACTATGAAAATATTTCAACTCTCTTTTTGCATGTCAAATCTAAAAAGTTGGTGACCAAAAAAATATGAGGTTAAAGGGCCTAACATGTATAACCCCAATCAATTTATGGCTTCTTAAAATCTATTCAATAATTTTTTTAAATGAATTTTGAATGTGATTTTTTCTCCAAGATCTAGTGTATTTGAGGCTCATTTCCAATAGCTCTCAACACTACAAGATTGCAATGGGTACCCTTGCACAAAATTGTGAATAGAAAGATCACTGTCATTTATTTTCAAGATTGGATTTTTGATGCTAAAATTAGACTTCAAGAAGAACTTTCTAAAAATATAAACTACTAAAAATAGCAACTTGGTTAGGTTTTATTTAACTTCAAAGTTTTGCAAACTCCAAATTTTGGTGCCTCGGGCATTTAGGGATTTAGGGGTTAAGTGTCACGTACTATAGCAATAGGATAAATCAACGTCAATATACAAGAAGCACCAACACCTAGTATAAAATGAATTGATGCCAATGTAAAATGAATTGATGCATTTTCGTTGGTAAAAGCAAAACTTGAGGACAAAACTCAAAGTTAGATCTCCAATTTGAACCAAAAGGAGTTGATCACCAGTTCTCTATTTTTTACTATTTAAAGAAACCCCAATTTCCTCCCACTTTACAATTAACTCTAATAATTTTTGAAAAACTTTCTTTTAACCCCTAAATGTCAGAGGTCCAACCAGGCTTAAAAACTGCCTTCTTTTGCAAGTCTGAAAAGTCAAAATTAGAGTAAGGTATGAAGATCTCAACCGTACAATATTGTAGTGTGCATGTTTTAGATGGTGCGGAACAAATTTGGGGTCATTTGACCATATAGATTGAAAGATTATAATGTTTTAGTGTTGAAAAAAGGTGCTGAAATTTTCTTAAAAACACATTTGGAGGTGAAATTCGATTTCTAAACCTACTCAAATGAAAAAACTTTAAACTACAAAGTGATTCAAAACCAGAATATATACAATTCGGTGAGAAAAAATATCATTCAAATGAATCATTGTGTCTGCAAAATGGATTTGAAATGTTAGAAAACAGTGAAAAAAGTAACAAAAAATCACATCTACGACTGAACCTCCTTCTACTAAAGTGCTTCTCAGTCACTCATAACTCCTTGTATTGCTATGAAATTTTAGCCACACAAACTGGACTAGTATGCTCAACTTCTCCAACAAGTTTTATTGAATTTGGACATCGTATGAAAAAGTTACAGCCCTTTGAATTTGATTTTTAGACTGTGAGGACGTTTCTCGTCCCCTGTGACGTTCAGGAGTTAAGGCAACTTACAAAGCCAATACGGTAGCTGAAGAAAAGCCCCGAAAAACCACTTCATAAAAAAGAACTACGGATGTCGGCTGGTTCGGCTTCAATCTTACCCTGGAAAATGGTCACTGTCGATGGTCGCTGCCGTGCACAACCTCTTCGCAAGCATTCGCAATCTCCCGAAGACCCGAACCCACAGGCAGTGAGCTTCACGCTTCACGCTCTTAGCAGCAGATCCTGAATCTTATCCAATTCTCTTCGCACATGATGAGCTTGCACCCGTAGTATTTCACTCTCATGACGCATTCAAACCCCCCCAGTGACCCCGTTTGATTCATCATTCCCTCGCCTTCCCCATTTCGTCCAATCCTTCCACCTGAGTGTGCCTCTTGGCCTCCGACCATGGTTTAGGGTTTAGGGTTTTAGCGCCATGGCGTTGCTGCGAGGATTCAGCGTCGATTTCAGAGCAGGGACACCCCCATTGCGAAAAATCGATGGCTTCAGGACTCGCGTGGTGCAATTGGGAGAACGCCGGTGGAGGGAAGCTCGCTGGGTGAGTGGGAAGCGATTGCGGGGGATTGCAAGGGCGCGGAGTAATGGGAGTCAGGGTGGCGATGGCGGTGAGGAATGGACGGTACAGGATAGTGAGTCCTTGTATCGGTTGCACTCTTGGGGGGCTCCTTACTTCGGGATCAACGCGGCTGGGCATCTTTGTGTTCGGCCTTCGGGAGGCATGGAAGGTAGTGTAAAGTGCGTGTACATGTTTTTTCTAGTATTTTGCTTTGGGTGTTCAACCTAAGCATGAATTGTAAGGTAAGTAAACCTAGAAGCGATACTTGGAGCGCTGAGCATATTCACTAGTGCTCCGGTTTTTGATCCGGTTTTGAGTATTTTTGGTAGCCAATTCAAGAGGATTCTAATCAACCAGGGAATGCATTATTTGGATATCGTATGCGAAAGTTGTAAGGGTTTGAAATTTTATTAGTAGATGGCCGAAAAGCAACAGGGGTAATGTAAAGTCTCCATTCACCGTGCAGTAAGGGAGAGGTTCCATTCACCGTACAGCTGACCTTTGAGCCTTTTCCTACAACAATATGGAAACTTGCACCATCTACAATTTTGCACTTTTATTTATTTTGTGTTGAGCTAGAAATCAATTGCAAACAATTGCATGTCCATAGATTAAGTGTTTTCACACTTTTACCACAAATCAAAGTTCACTTGGATGGTCAATGGAGCCTCTAATGTACTATATGGTTAACGGAGCCTCCACCTTAGTGTGCTGTGTGTGGACATACTTTTTCTAGTGGTTTAGTTTCCGTGTTAAACCTACTGCACTGAAATGTAAGGTAAGCACACTTAGGAACGATACTTGAAAGAGCTGACCGTATTCACTAATATTGGAATGTTCGAGGTGTATTGGAGTGTTCGAGGTTTTGTATATTCTTGGTAGCGCTCCCAGGAGGATTCTAATCCAGCAGAGAATGCGTTATGTGGACATCGTATGCAAAAGTTACAAGGGTTTAGTGGTTCTGTGCATTCTATGTGCTCATTGTTCAAGATTTGTGGGTTTTTGAATTTAGGTAGGCGTCGCACTTAGGTCGTTCTACCTTAGAGGGCTTGAGTTTTGCAATCAATTTGCTCAGTGTAGATTTTGAATGGGAAGGTGCAGGTAGGAATGAGGTGGATGTGATGGAAGTCATCAGCTCATTGACTGCACAGCAATTGGAACTTCCCGTCATTCTTCGCTTCCCCGATATGTTGCAACATCGTATGCGTGAGCTCCAGGACTGCTTTTCATCTGCCATTGCGAAATTTGGCTACCAGGTTTGTCCTTCCTTGCATTGATCTTGTTATTCAAACATTTCCGTGCCTTGATTGCGAGTATTTTTAGTGTGATTAGAAGCCCTTGAGAGCTAGGTTGGTGGTAGGATTGCATCTCTAGAGATCCCTCTATTAGATTGACGAAGTTATTAATGGCATGTTAAGGTTGATCTTGAATTATGATAAATTGTTATCAAGTTATGTGTGACTTAATTTTAACTTGATAGTTATCAATGTAATGTCATGTTAATGGCTATTACATCGCACTTACATTAATTCGACGTCATTTGCATTACACTAATATTAACTTAGCACGGGGACTATATGAGTGGAATCTTCATTAATTTACCATTAATAACTATGCGAATCTAATAGGGGAGTCTTTTGTGATATGAGTAACCTGACGAACTGACAATATTTTGATAGAAGAAAGTGTATTGTTCTAGACAAAATCATGTTCTAAATGCATAATTTGGTGATTGTCTTCAGAACTTGGTGTAGTAGGAGATCTGATCAACGGTTTTGGGAGAGGGGTGACAGCGGCATTTCGAAGGGGTGTTTCCAATCAAATGCAATCCGGAGTGTCATCTGTTGGACCAGTTTGTGGAATTCGGGTTTGGCTTGGAAGTGGGATCGAAACCAGAGCTGCTGATAGCGTTATCAAAGCTTAGCAGCAGAAATGGGTCACTGCTCATCTGCAATGGATACAAGGCATGCTTTCTTTGCACTTGCTGTTTCAATTACATGAAAGCTTCTTGCCTTGTTGTCTTGACGCCTGTTATGATTCCCATTGTTAAAAATATGTGCCGTCCTTTAGTTGCTGGTTTGCTTATTGGAATTTGTATGTCTGGATTAATTGGGTGGGTAGGATTCAATGTACATGGAGAATGTGGTTCTTGCCACGAGACTGGGTATTCGAGCTATACTTGTGCTTGAACAGGTGTGTGCCTTTCTTGAGGACTTTGCCTTTTTCGCACCACATTATTATTCTTGATGAGATTGGTTATCATATCATATTGAGGCACGCATCACTTTCTTGATGAAAATTCGAAACATTTCTTTTGTTGGCAGATAGAGGAGCTAGAGGAGCTGATTACTTGCAGCACGCGGTTAGGTATTCGTCCTGTCATAGGAGTTCGAGCTAAGCTCAGCACCAAACATAATGGGCATTGGGGGGCAACTTCTGGCGATAAGGCCAAATTCGGACTCACTGTCCCAGAAATAGTGTCAGTTGTATACCGGCTAAGGCAGGTGTGTTCTATTGCAGTTATATTATATCTATTGTATTGTTTCTTCCTGATTCTTTAGTGTTTGTCGTGACTTCTAGGTGTTCGGGTGTTGATGAATACCCAGGCTACTTTCTGCTTATACTCCCATGGTTTAGAAGACCCTCTAACGTACTACTGAACTATGTCAACATTTCTCTCAAGAAGGGGATCGTGATTTTTGTTATTGATACAGGAAGGCATGCTGGATTGTCTCGAGCTTCTACATTTTCACGTGGGTTCTCAAATTTCTTCCATTCAAGCCATTAAAGAGGCTATGCGTGAAGCCAGCCACACCTACTGCGAGTTAGCTCGAATGGGCGCCCCTATGGTATTGACCCCACTTGTGTAAATCCGACCATTTCATTAATAAGTGAAACGCATGTTTCTGTTGTAGTCAGTTTTCAAATTTTGACCAAGTTTTTAAATTCCCAGGGCTATATCGACGTTGGAGGCGGATTGGGTATCGACTACGACGGTTCTAAGGGGCAGTCGAGTGCTTCTGTGAATTACACTATGCAGGTAATGTTTCACTCATTACATTCTGTCTCTGACAATTTTTGATCCACTGTAGGATTCTCATAGATAGTTCTACAATTTTTTGGGAGCACATTTTCTGATGTTTTAAGGACATTTTCTGATGTTGGGTGTAGAACTATGCGAATGACGTTGTCGCTGCACTTATGGATGCTTGCGTGCTGAAAGGTGTAGCTGAGCCTGTGATCATTTCAGAGAGCGGTCGTGCTTTGGCCTCCCATTCTTCAGTGTTGGTCTTTGATGTGACTCATGCTCCTCATCATACAATAAAACCTGGACGTATGGACAATGTTCCAGAGGTTGAATCTGTTCTTTTAGAAACTGTACAATCTAGTAACCCTCAACCTCAGGATGCTGGGGAGTACTTACTGTCGACGTTCTATCAGGTATATGATTTCGGGTGCTCTCTTCCTCTTGTTGTACATGATGATTTCAAAGACGCTGCTGCTATATTTTGACAAAGCCTATATCGATAGGAAAAAGCCTATATAGTGGTCGTAAGGCAGCCTTTGATTGTAGTTGGCTGGGCTTGTTGCAGGTGTTTGCAACGCTAGAATTGGGCAACGCACAAGAGGCTTTCAATGACGCGAAGCAGCTCAGGCAGGAAGCGGGTAGTTTGTTCAAGCTGGGTTGCCTTAGTTTGGAGCAGCGAGCCCAAGCAGATGTTTTGTATGAGAAGGTGTGTCAGCAGGTGCTTCAATTTGGACCTCAACTTCCCAAGGAGTTTAAGTTATCCTTTCCAAGCATCTATACTTGCAATGTGTCGGTGTTCCGGTCGGCACCGGATTCATGGGCTATAAGTCAGCTATTTCCTGTTTTGCCTTTGCACCGCCTGAACGAGAAGCCAACTGTCGAGGCCATACTTGCGGACTTGACTTGTGACAGCGATGGAAAAATCGATCGATTTCTTGGTCCTTCAGGCGAGGTTAGCAGTGTGCTGGCATTACATACCCTCCAGAAAGCAGAGCCTTATTATCTGGGATTATTTCTCGGGGGTGTCTACCAGGTATGCTGCTATATCTTACTTCACCCAATGGGAAAGACTCGAGTAGGTATCTTAGCAGTACAGTAGTTTTGTTCCTATAAAATCTCACATATTCTATTTAGCGCACCTTCTCATATAAAACATCTGCTTGAGAAGGTACACCACCAAATAGATTGACCTTTGGGGTTGTCTCCTGTTACCTGGGGTTAACTTGAGGGCTATGCAAGGGTGTTGAGAAATAGTCATGACTTATTTATTTGGAAGTAGAGCAACTCCTAAGCGCGACCCGCACCTAGAAGCCACCCGCATAGATACTTGCCCAAAATGTACAGGATCTGAACGTGAAAGCCTAGGGTCGATTCTAGGTACACTTATAATCAACAATTTGAAATTCATCGTTTATTTGTACTGTGTTTAAATAATATAAGGCGTAGTGTTATCCCCTTTTTGTGGTCAATGATTCTGCCAAACAGTATTATGCAGTCAATATGTTCAAAGAATTAGGCAGTCAAAAAGCTCAAATGCTTATTGGACACCTTTTGGTTTAGGTACTCTATAGAAGTTATTGGTTTTATGAACAAGATTTATCAGATAGAGTCGTACTCATCTTTGAACGAGCGCACCCAGTATGAATTTTAAACCGATTGTTCCGTTGCTGTGCAGGAGATGTTAGGAAGTGCTCACAATCTATTTGGTGGTGTACACATTGTGCACCTGCGAGCATTGGGAGACGGTGATTTTGCAATAGACCACGTACTACCTGGCCAGACTGCAGGGCAGGTGCTGAGTGGCACTTATCATTGTCGTGCAGACTTGCTGAGGGAGCTCGTTAAACAGGTTACTTCTGCTGTGGCTGCGGGGAAATTGTCTCTGAAAGAAGCCAATCAGTTGAGTGCCAATTACCAGCGTTGCTTGGATTCTTACACCTACTTTAGCATGCCAGTAGATTGTGTAGATGATCAATCCAAGTCGGACTCTGCGCTTGTACATGCCACTGTTTTGGGGCAAGTTGATTGATGCATTCACTATGCAGTTGAGGAGTTACCCTGCACATTTTGCTACATGTTCCTTTACTATTTCGTCATTTGTGATGACTAAAATACTCCAACCCTGAAACGGTGCAAGGCCAAAAAGTGGTTGATAGATCGCTTTCAAGATTCTTGTAGAAATGAAGAATGCACCTATTGGTCCATAAATCAGCAAGGCACCTTGGTGATAGGTCTTGTTTTTTCAAGGTTAATATTTCTTAACCCCTAAAAGGATAGGCCCATGACCATTGATTTCAAGCCATCACTTTGTTTGTTGTCATTTTGCAACTAGATATGAATGAAAAATTTTATAGTTATTTTTTCGGAGATGAATTTATATGTCTACTACAAGTCGTAAAATTTTGAATTTTGTGGGGCAAATTTTAAATTACTGTGAATTTTTTAAGAAAAAAATGAAGAAAATTCACATCAAATATAGAATATATTAAAAAATGCTGAAATTTTCACCATAGATGTATATTATAGTGTATAATAACATAATATAAACCAAAGTTACCTTACCACTCTAAAATTAGACAATCAATAAACCATGGCTATGAGTACAAAATTCATATTGCTATAAAATATTGAATTTGTAAAATTTCTAATTGGAATAGAGATTACATTTAATAAGCTTCATTTTATTATGTAACCTTGTTTACTAGTGATGCAAGGGTCCCTTTTGCATCCTTAAGGAATCTTATATGACTCTTTAGCCAATTCCAATCCTTGGATTAACAAATAAATTCTATGTAAATCTAGTTCAAAACTTGGATTTAAAAAAATGAGGTCATAAATTTAAAGAACACAAATTTCAAAAAATCACCATGTGAAGAGAACCTCATTTCAAATCCATTCTAACAAATTGCATTCAAAAAATGATCATATTTTGCTTGTAACCAAATTTTAAAGGAATTTTGAAATTTTCTTTTCAAAATTTATAACAAAATATTAGTGATAGCTCTGGTGAATCTAACCATATGGATGGAACCTAAAACTCAAAATCAACAACTTTTATTTATGTATGAATTCCAAAATACTTTTCAAAATAGTGCCTTATGATGATTTTTCTCAAATTGTGAATTCTGGAAATGACTCTAGATATTTAGAGGTTAAGCATCTTCTTCTTTAGTAAAGTCAATAATACCATAATGAGGAAATTTGCAATACTACTTACTGAAAATATACACAACTTCTTTTTTTAAATTGGATGAGAATGTTTTTTCCATGCTACATACTAAGTGTGTAGTAATCCAAGAACAAAAAAACGTCCTCTAAGCATTGAACCCCACAAGTCCAAAATCTTATGAAACCACTCCTTGATTACCAAGATCTATTGAAATCCAAAACACCGTATGCCAACACACTCAATTGATCAAAAGGAGATCACGTTTAACAGGCAGGACAAAATTTTGGAACTCCTCTACTTGTGCAAGTAGATATCTAAATGGTTAAAAAGTATCACATAAATTTTAGTAGACTCTCAAAATTGAGCCTGATTTCTTGTAGATAATAAGTTTGGGCAGAACGTACAGAGATTGCAATTAATTTTGCAGCGGTAATTTTTTCTAAATTAATTTTTTCCATTAGATGAAATAGAAAGTCTCAAATGGTTTCATAATAATTAAAACAGGGGTTGAACCAAATACCCATTTGTAATAACCTACAGATTTACAAGAATCTTATAAAAATGTTCATGGTCCACTATAGTACAGAGAGTTTGGAAGCTTGAAGACACGTTTGCCGATTGCCGGGCCAGTAAGATCACTCCATTGATCCCCAATTCCAGCCCAGATACGGAACCCTTTGTTTTCAAGCTGCAGTCTAGCCTTCGTCTTGAACTCCATTACTGGCCCCGGTTCCGACCTGGTGGTAAGAGTGAACACCACAATCTTAGTATATGAGTCACTCCCAAATTGAAAATTCAACACAGTTTTTAATCCAGAAAATACTAACCTTAGAATGAGAATGTAATCTTCGTATCCCACGTTACTCAAATTTTTTACGGTTACATTCCGTTGTCGTTCTACCCTATCAGAAATGATGGCAAACTTCCAATTCATAGCTTTCAGCTCCTGGTACATGGACAACATTGGTCCCAAGGGAGGCATTTTTGCAAGTTCTACATAGTTATCCCAAACGTCCTGCTTGAACAGATCCGCCCTGCACAGTAGCAAACACCTATACCGTTAGCTAAGGATATCCGCTTCTTCAATACCCCTTCCAGCAGCCCAACCACTGCATGCATCTTATCGACAACATAAGGACCAGCAAAAGCCGGTCAGTGTCCACATTGGAATGCTCACCCAAAATGGTGCTGCCTGAGTAAGGGAAGGCTGGACAACATGGTATCGTCAAGGTCGAGGATGACCATGTCCCGACCATCAGCAGACTCAGTCACCGCTGCTCTTAAGAAGACTCGAGCAGCATCGATGGCGTGAGCGAAGTCCAGATGATATTGACCAGAGTCCACGTACACCTGTGCGTTTGTAATGCAGTCCTGTGGCAGAGTCCAGTTCTGGAGATTGTTCAACTCCGCATTCAGAGCGAAGCTGGCACACTGGTTGGGATTCTCCACAGCGATGGGCTTGTCTTGGCATTGCCCCAACAGAATGGACAGTGTCACCACCACGGTGAACAGCAGGATCCCTAAAGTAGCCAAGGCGGACAACACGATCGTCACCGCAAGAGAGGATAAGTAAATCCCGGCGTCGTCTATTTGAATATACGTGTTGCCAAACCCATACCTGCTTCCATACGCTGCACACAATCAAGGCTGGTCTTCTCAGAAACTGTCCTAAACAACAGCATCGCAAGCAAATTCACTTTGTAAGGTATGAACTCCCACAGGGTCAGATGATCATGAAGCTGATTAAAGGGATGTACACCAGATGTTCGTTAAGCTGCTGGACATGCCTTTAATCAGTGTGTATTGTCAACGATGTGACTTTATAACATCTGCCAATAAAACTTATAACTTCTCAGCAGCTGTCCCAAACACAAGCATCACTCAAATTGAATCGCAAGCAAATTCAATTTGTAAGACAAGGACACCCAACATCCTAAAGTGCCACTTCATCAGATGTTCGCTAAGCTTGTGTGCATCCCCCTTGATCAATTAATGTACCTATTGTTAGAGATGAGAGACTTCAGAACATCTACCAAAACTACATTGAAACTTCATTACGTTTACGATTGCATAGAGTATCCAAGTAACGTATTCTTTGGTGCATTGGAACTCCTTCCATTCGCCAACAAAAACTTTCAAAAGTTTGACCAATCTCATATTAGGAAACATGTTAAGCTGAACAGAGAAAGTGACAATTTTGGGAGTCCCAACAATACAACAAATTGTCCTAAACAAGAGCATCGCTCAAATTGCCATCAAATTCAACTTCTAAGGTGGGGACACCCAAAATCCCCAAAGTGCCAATTGATCAGATGTTCAGCTGCTGCACATCCCTCCATCAACATGTACCTTGTGAAATATGAGTAATTCTAGATATCTGCCATTATAAATTTGAACCTTCAATCGCATAAGGAATCCAAATAATCCATTCCACCCTGCGTTGCAATCCTCTTTCATTCGCCAACAACAAGACCACTAAACCCTTGACCATCCTACCAACAGAAACTAAGCTCACTTAACCATTCCGCGAGCCCCTACCACACCACGACACACCAAACAATTCCAACGCGTACAATTCTTCTACTCCCAATCGCGGACACAGAGTACCACAACTTCAAAACCCAAACAAACACACCTCACATTCCGTTCAAACACAAACTAAACCCTAATTCCAAAACCACCAAAACCACAATCAAAAATCCACCACCAAACTCCGTCAGTCGCTACGAATTCCTCAAAATCGAACTAAACCTCGACATTTCAAAATTTTCTTACCCGAGTCACGTCGACTTCCCAAGAGCGACCCCGAGGACAACCACCGGTTACTATTGAACAGAGAGTTGGAGCTCGATCTACGACTCCCAAGAGAGAGGTCGCTCCCTGCATCCAGTCGGTAACTGAACGACCTCGGGACAACACTGGGAGGTAACAGGGGTTCTCCTCGCTGATAGTCCGCAAGCACCGGCACGGGCTCCGCCATAGAATTTCAGAAGTGAAGGAGCTCAATGGTTGGATGCTAATCGGTGACTACTCCATGGAAGCAAACTATGGATGCTGCAAATTCATCGTCGCAGTAGAAGCGTTTGCGAGCTTGAGGGCAGTGGGAGAGAAGCTGCATCGAGAAAGCTTGAAGCTGCCAAGCTCACTACTGCTGCACGGCTTGCATCGATGGAGGAGAGAAAGGAAGAGAGAATAAATTACAATGGCAGGACGACAACGGAACACAGCCTTCTCGTGGAGACAGTACTATAAATTACCGGACCGGTCATTGGTCAGCATGTGAAAAAAAAAAAAAAAAAAAAAAACTTAAAGCAAATGCCGAAATTTGTGGGATATTATTTTTCCAAAAAAATGCCATGCATCATAACATTGAGTAGCAGTGAGAAGGACTGCCTTTCCTTAGACAGAATGATGTGAAATATTCCACACCCATCAGTACCTAACAATCCATGCATCACAAATTGTCAAAAAATTAAAGCTCGCTCGCCTAGGTACCTGGGACAAAACTGCAGTTACGTTTAATAACAAAATGGGTCACTAAAAAAACAATGCATTCAACTAGGTTAGAAACAAAATCAATATTTAAGATTAAAAATTTCATGAAATTAGCATTCTACTCATTGAAACTAATGCTTCAAGTTTCTCATTGTGTTTTGAACGCCTTTCATGATTCGTGTTCTTGGAATGAGAAGTCAAATCTTTATATACATATCGGGTGGTAGGAGGTAAAGTAAACAATGTGGGATAAATAAATTAAAGTTAGTAGGAGCTCAACCGCTTTAAATCAAATTGAAGCAAGAATTCTATTTGAAGTAAAATTTTAGACTTCATTTAGTCATAGTAAAATAAAAAAATTCAAAAAAAATTTGGACTAAAAAAAGTTGGGAAATCTATTTAAATTTCATCTCCAAAAATTTGTTTGATATTTCAAGCCTCCAATCAAAAGTTATGGACAAATTTCAAAGAGGGGTTAGAAGGGACATTTTCTTTTACATCTTGAAACATCCTCTTTAAATTTTGTTCATAACTTTTGATTGGAGGCTTGCAATATGAAATGGATTTTTGGAGATGAAATTCAAATAGATTTTCCAAATTTTTTTAGTCTAAAGTTTTTTGAAAAAAAATATTCTATTATGACTAAATGAGGTCTAAAATTCTACATAAACATAATTTTGACATTTTGACAATTAGTGGTTTAGAACTCATTTTCAAATTATCCCATATCCTTTGAGGATTCATGGTGAAAAAACAATTTCAATATAAAAATGACACCTCCAATCTTTACTCCCTCAAATGTTTCCTAGTCAATTCCTTCATAGGGCTATTAAAATTATTTTTTAGATTGCGGAGGGTTAAATGACATTGGGATTTTGATTCAAAGGATTCTCATGGTGGTTGGTCCAAGATTTAAGAAAAAAAAGTGTAATCCATAAGTTTACTGCCACAATCCTAGCACTTGATACTGGAGCTTACTTTAATTCCCCGCATGGATGTTCTCCGTGGATGATGCCTCCAGAGAAGGAAAGGCATCCTCTCTGAAGGCTACTGAATGTTATGAAAAAAACTTCTATAACATCTCTTTTCTAGAAATGAGCATTGATCTAAACTTATCTTTTCAACTGTAGTATTAATTTTGCTCTCCATTTTTTTTCTTTTATCCATTTTTATCCAACTCAAATGCAATAAAGCTCAAGTAGATAGCATAGCTAACTCTATTTGGTGCAATACATAAATATATATAAATTGAGATCCACTTGTTGGCCCTTTGGGTTGTATCTAGCACAAAATGTAAAACTAGAAATTACTAAAAAGTAACAATATGTCATAAGTTAAACAACAAGCAAGTATGTGTCTTTATTGACAAAGTCATAGAAGGCTCAATGTTTTGATGTGCTATATTAAAAAACATCAATGGAATTTTTATGAAATCACACAACTCAATATACAAGCTTTTTTCCAAAAATAGAGCAATAAAGAATATAGAAATTAGATTCTTGTTTCTTTGTTCCAAGTAATTTTAAGAGGACTGAGGCCTCATTCGCACCCATACACCAAAACAAACAATTAGTATGTTTTAGTGCACATGCGAGGTGTCTTGAGTCTAATGTTATTTGTTATTGTTTTCACCTAAAATGACTTAGACAAAAAAAACAAAGCACAACTTAATACAACCCATACTATGAACCAAATATGTTAAAATCTATCTAAAAGAACCTGATTGCTTGACGTTGATTGAATAGATGCTATAGTAGTAATAGTCTTTTGTTTTTGGGAAGCAAAAATAAAAAGGAATATGAAATGCTTCATTAATTTACTAGTACGAGGCTAAAAGAAGGTCACCAATAGCAAAGAGAAAACTTCAAATATCACAAGGCCATTTTATAATCATTAGTTGTGAGAAAAGTGAAATAATATCTCTTGGATCAAGGCCCATAAAAAGTGCAAAATTACTAAGTAATTCAATAATTGGAAGTAAAGAACCGTCCCATTACCATAGTATACACAATTAAACCATATAGTCTGGAGTAATAGATTTGATTGAAGCTTAATTATAAGTAGATCAAAATTATAAGAGTTATTAACTGCCAAATTAGGTGGTTCTCACAACTACTATTTGTTGCAACCCTAGTAACACTTTATAGCTTCAAACAACCTTTAGAGGCCCTTCATAGTTTAATGGACTCGTTACAATTCATTTCCAGTACCACTTGGATTACAACTCACTAACACTACACATGCCATATACCCGCAACATTAGTTCACATTTGCAACTCATGTTGCTAAGTCCTAATCCCCGGGATTGGTAACACACACTCTACACATAACACTTGGTTATGTCACTTGCCCAGTCACTTGGTGACATCGGGAAGAACTTTCATTGATGTCCAAGAACTTGGTAGAGGCACTACTCCCTACTAGTGCTAACTGCCTTTGAATGTCACTCTATTTTACACTAGGTCCGTTAAATATTTGTTATTTTTATACCATGACTAATTGAGATATACAACTTGGGACACATTGGGAATAGCCTAGCAAAAAAATGGAACTCCATCCAATTGGTACCATAGGACATACACACACAAGTATCCCATGGTGCCTTAAACCCAGTGGTGAAGTTACATCACCAACCTTGAATCACCAGAACTCACTAAGTCTCCTAGAGAGAGTGACGAGGGAATAGAACCCCTTCTTATAATACTTTTTGTGAAATTTAACAGCCCCCCTTTCCCTTATGGGTCAAAGAAACTTTCAAAACTCGCAGTTTTGAAAGACCACCCATTTTCCAACTAAAATCACCAAGTTATAACTCTATTTGGACTTCCAAATTTTCAAATGGCGTAACTTTGTGTCCAAAGCTCCGAATTCTACATATGAGCTCATTTTGAATATCTAACAACAAACAGATGCCTATAGACTACTCACTTGCCTCATTTGGCCAAGTTTTCACAAATTTATGGCACTTTAAAGATTCAGGTTTACCAAGAGTAGCGTCTCACCTTCACTATGGCCCTTTTTTTGGCCATAAATTTGGACTTATAGCTTAGAACCTCGTAATGATTGTCATTCTAGCTTTCTTGTGTTTTTAGTTTTTCAATATATGCTACATAACAAATTTCATATGAAGGATTCATTGAAAACCTCTCACTCCTAATCTTTAAGTGTCCCAGTGCTACTAGGACACCACCAACTTTGAATAGCCATAACTTCTAGCCAATTAGTTCAAATCATACATTCTTTAGACAGTTAAAAGTGTCTTCTCATGAAATTATCAAGCATATAAAATACTCTACCATACTCTTTTAATTCAAGGCATTATTGCACTTGTTTGCTCATGAGTCTCTCATTTTTTCCTTTTAAACTTTTGCGAGACTTGGGAAGTCACCCCAAAGGCCCTCCTTGCTCATTAAGGCACTTCAGGCACCCCCAAGAGATAGGAGTGTGATACTATTATTGTCAAGTATGATTGTAACTTGTGACCTAATTCATGTAATTATTTGTAATTGTTTAGTGGCTAAATTAATTTCCAATAAAGATAATTAAACAACATTTGTCATGTGTTAAACTAGCATCTTTAATTTTACAATATAGATGTGATAAATATGTTGGTGTGATAAAAACCCTAAAAAATATTATCTCTATGTGAGAATAAAGTCTCAAGCACATGGAATTATATTATGTATCCATTTTGTTTGGAATATATATTAGACAGATATAGAACTACCAAATATAATTGGACAGCTATAAGTGTATTAGCACCTTCACTAGGGCATGTAAGTAAATTTACTCAATTAGATTTATGTACATTGGATTTTAACATCTTATACGTATAAATTGATGTGTTTGATATTCTAGATATCTTTTGAATTTTAAGTGTAGGAAAAGAAGAATAAAAAAAATGTATCTATTTTTAGGCATGTGTTCAATTTCATTTGCCAACTTTAAACCTTAACCCATAGACAATGTTGTAGCCATTTTCAAATCGATGAATGATAGAGAATCTTTGCATGTAGGACAGAAGTATACTATTTGTCCTCGGAATTTTGCATAAAAAGGGAAGATTTTATTTAGTAGTTAAACTTCCAATGAATGTTTTAAAAAAAATTTAAGTCAAAAGTTCTTGCAATACCCAAACAAATGATTTTCACAATGATTAGTTCATCATTTACAAGTTAAAGGTAGAAGGCCATTTTTTTGTCAAACACTACTAGGAACTGCAAATTTTATGATTGCAAAAATATAACTAAGGATGACTAGCGACTAGTCACAATCATATTTTGACCTTGTACTTCATGGGAGTATAGTATATGTCCGTTGGAAACACCAAATACTTCATAGGGAACCATAGGGAATGTATTTGAGAACATGGAGTCATATTTTGCAGTCATATCTCCATAGTGATTACATTTTTTTGTTTAGGACAGCCCGAAGTAAATTTGGGCAAGAAAATTGTTGAAAAAGTACCCAGTCATATTTTGGGTTCAGTTATATTTCCAATCATATTTTTTAGGGCAGTCCTAAAAATATGGGCAATCCCCAAAAAATATGGTCAAGACATTGTTTTAAGATGTTGAAATCCTAACTGCTACTTTTCTAAGATTTTGAAGCTCTAGCCGCCATTTCTTTAGGGTTTTAGAAACCATAGCCATCACTTTTTTAGGGTTTTAAAAACCCTAGCTACCACTTCTTTAGGGTTTTGAAAACCATAGCCGCCACTTCTTTGAACTCTTCTTCCTTGCCTTGTGTTGTTTCTTACCTTTTAATTCTTGTTACTTTCTGATTTTACTTCTTAGTTGTTGCTTTTTGTTGCTCTTTAGTTCATGCTCTTTAGTTCATGCTCTTTAGTTCATGCTATTATTTTTTGTTGCATCAAAATTCTTTCTTCTTCTTGCATTTTAATTTTAATTTCTTCTTGTTCTTTAGTTCATACTTTTTTTTTCTTATTATTGCATCAAAACTCTTTCTTCTTCTTAGCTTTTAGTTTTTGCTTTTAGTTTTCTTGTTGTTGCATTTTAACTCTCATTTCTTGTTGTTTCTTGTTGTCTCTTGGTTGTAGCTCCTTGTTGCACCTTAACTCTTGCTTGTTGTTATTTCTTAACATTTACTATTGTTTCCTTCTTTTTCACTTTACTATCATTGTTATTCTTCCTACTTTAAACTTGTACTACATATTTTGTATTGTTGTAAGTTTTTGAAGGTTGAGCTTTATTGTTCATTTACTAAAAACTAACCTCCCATTTTTTTAATTGTATGTATGCACATATAAAAAGTTGGAACAAAGTTGTTGGAAGCTACTTACAACTCAATAGAACCATCTTCCACTATAGTGAGTCATATTGCACATCAACCAAACATATGACTCACCGTAGTTATATTCCATGTCATCAAAAAATGTGACTTACCGCAGTCACATTCTACATCAACAAAAAATATGACACACTATGGTCATATTCCGTATCATCAAAAAATATGACTCACTACAATCATATTCTACATCACTACAAAATATGACTTAGAAGAGTTATATTTCATGTCATTGCAAAATATGACTCACTGTAGTCATATTCCACATCACTGCAAAATATGATTCACCATAGTCATATTTCATATAATAAAAAAATATGACTCCTTGCAGTCATATCCCATGTCACTACAAAATATGACTCACCGCAATCATATTCCACATCACTGCAAAATATAACTTATTATAGTCATATTCCATGTCATCAAAAAATATAATTCACCACAATCATATTCCATGTAGGATTTTTTTATTTGCTTGGGCAACTCAAGAAAAAGTCAAGCCCCCCTAAGATAGTCAAAGTATACGTCACGTTGGCATATTATGGCTAAATATGGATATTTATACCCCTCAACCTATATGATTGCCAATATGACTGATGTCTGAAGCCACTGCTTTGAAACGATTAGAGTCAGTCATATTCCGAGTCATCTACAGTGATTTCTGCATGAATCATATTTTTTGATTTTACAACTTATTGCAATCATATTTTGCAATCATAAAACATTCCTTTGTTGCTTTTAAAAACCATTCAAAACTATTATTTCTACTACATTTGCTCAAAGAAACAAAACAAAATAAAACAAACAAATTAGAATTTAACCATAGGATCTTATACTTTACTTGTCTGAGATTATGTGGTGAAAATTTCATGAAGTTTGACCATACAATTTGAGAGATATCAACAATTAAAGTTGATTTAAAAAAAAATTTAAACCACTAGCTTTCAATTGTAGATGACTTTGACCACCATTTGTGGAAAAAATTTGCACTATAGACTTTGAATTTTAAAAAATTTGTGTTGAAGAATTGAGTTGAAAGTCTAAGAATTTTTTTTCAAAAAACACACACTTGATTTTCATTCTTTAAAAAATTGTTAAGTACAAAAAGGTTCAAGATTGAAAGAAACACTAAATCATTAATTACTCTAAGATGGAATTGAAACACAATAATTCCAACAGGGAGATTGTTCTAATAAGTAAGGTTAACCATGTCAAACCATTTTCTTGGAAAAATTGTGAAAATTGCATTAAAAAATGAATCTATAACTTATTTTTCAAGAAGATGCTCAAATTGCCCCCCCCAAAAAAAATATTCATAATTTTCACATCACTAATTCAAATGGAATGAATCAAATCTACACATGTAGATAAAAATATGATCTGAAAGGGAAAAAAGCCAATTTAATTTTTAGTTTTTGTAGATTTATTTTTCTACCCATTGAATGAAAATTTGGGCTTTTTGTAGTATAACTTTTGCTCCCAAGCATTGATTGAAATGAAAATTATATTACCACAAAGCTGATAATTTTTTTTCTATCTTATGAGATGATCTTCTCAGGAGGCAAAATACCCTCTAAATATAGAGGGTCAATGGCCAAATCATGCTTTGGTAACTGTGATTTGCTAAGACCTCTATAATTTCAGATTTTTACCTTCCTTTTAAAGTACTTGTTCAATGTCTAATTTTGAATTTTTTTGTACCTTCTCCAAGTTCTTTCGGATGCACTTCCAATGAGACAATTTTTAAGTTCTAACCATTTACCGTTCAAAAGTTAGTTATACAGTTAGTAGCCAATATACAGTTACTGGCCAATATACCTAGGTTGCACTGAAGATGCTCTTAGTAAACAAATTTCAATGCTTTGTACAACTATTGCTCCCTTGTCAACCCTTATTTACCACTTCTTACTTGGGATTGGAATTTCTCAAATGATACATTGCAACATTTGTGTCAATTGTTGCCACTTCCTACAATAGCTTCTTGTCCATGTTTTACACCTTTTGTTTTGCAATTGCAAAAGGTGAACACACTCAAAACCATCAAAATAAGCAATTCAACACATAATTAGAAGCACTTTTTTCAAGAAAAATATTTTGTGGTACCAACAATTGAAAATTAAAAATTAAAAATATAGAATTTTTGAATAAGACATGTAATTACTATGAATTTTTGAAGTGGAAGCTCCTTGGGCCTTTGAAACCATCATATAGCTTGATCATAAAACCCAAATTTAGATAATCAATAGTCAACCAATCGTGATTAAGTAAGAAAATGATTTAATGGCACTTTAGGGGATACCCATCCATATACCCATTTTTGATAACTAGACTTTTGTAAACCAAGTCATTAGAAGGGATTTGAAGGCTTAGGAGGGTTATTTCAAGCCTATTCACTAAGCTAGGAAAGTGTCAGAATATTTAAAAACTAATTTAATAATAAAAAAATTCAAATAAATTATTTAAAAATAAAAAATTAATTAATATTATCTGATGTGACACGGTCATAGCCACATTAAACTACTAATTTGGTACAATTCTTAGAGTTCCCTGTTGTCCAAGAACTCATAGGAATTCAAGATCTTCTTTTACCCCAAAACATTTTTTGATGTGCAAGATTTTTATATTTGGTCAACAATTGTCGGGTTTGGGAAGGAGATTGGTGGACTTAGGAATCAAGAGAAACCAATACCAAATGCATCAATGGGAATTTTTTTTAGCATTGCACCATTATTATGGCGTTGGTGTTGTTTCTGGTTGGATTGGGGTTGTTTTTAAGGTAGAATAATCCATCATAGACAAAATTAGAAGTTTGTCCTTGTGTCATTGTTGAGATTTTTTAATTCCATGTAAAGACAAGTGTAAAATACAATAATAGTAAATAAAAATTATATTTTTTTGACAAAGTATGAATTTGTTAAGAATTTTTGAAGTGTGCTATCCATCATTGCCTAAAAGAAAAACTAGAAAAAAGTATATCCATAATAGTCATCTTACTCACCTAAAGTAGATACAATATAGCCTAACATGGTCACAATATGAAGGCCTAAAAAAGTCATGGCTTACAATAAATTTACATTCAAAAGGTTGAAGTTCCTATTGTAGTCACTAACCTTAGAATGATGTTGCAGACATTTTTTGCCAATGAATGAAAGAGAACCCTTCTATATAACACAAAAGTGCAACTATTCATCCTCAAAATTTTGTAGGAAAGGGAGAGGTCTAATACAATAGTGTAAATTCCAATGAGTGCTTTGGAATTTTTTTAAATAAATGATTTACATGGTAGTAGAAGGAATGGTTATGTATTCACTAACTCATCCTTTAAGGAAGAATCACTCCATTACCATCACCTAATACATTGATTGTGGCAATCTAAAGTACAACCACCCATACCTGATTGCTTAAGCAATTTCAAAATAGATGAGAAGCAATGTGAGGCAATGGAAATTTTCTCATATAGAAAAATAAGAAATATTGGAATTGCAATTGTGAACTTTTGTAATTTTATTTTCTAAATTGAAATTACTATGAATTTTGGAAGCCCAAAGTATTATGAACCCATAGCCAAAATTTAGAGTCTTCTAATTCCGATCAATTAAGGAACTACTTTCCAGTTCACTACTTCCTGCACACTTTATGATAATTTGGGACATTTGTCATGACCTTACTAGTCCCAATTTTGAAACGAGAAAAAAACACATTTCATACTTGGGTTTTAAATTTGTTACAACCTTGATTGGAAATAGTTGCAACCTACATGTTGGGTATGGCTCCCTAGTTGAGAATGGATAGTTCTACTTTAATGTAGCCTAAATCTCATTTATTGGAAAAAGACTACAAAGGGTCATTTTTTAGGTGTCTAGAATGAGTCTTTTATCTATAATGGGTCATTCTATCTTAATCAAAATGATGGCAACCTCTCGCTTGTTGAATTACCATACTTTACAATCAATCCAATAGTCTTATATATTGTTTATTGTGCCATTCAATTTTTTTTTGCATAATACATAATACAATTGGCATTTTTTGTCTTATATAATTAGCATTCAATTCTTACGCAATTCCAATCAAGCATACCAAATTTCACTTTCTAAAAAACAAAACTCTATTTTTTGTGAATTATTTTATTCAATATTTATGATTTTATATGATAATTGGTTGAAAAACATTGGTGATGAATTTTTTAAATTTGATTGCCTAAATATGCACATCTTTCCTTCAATACACGCTTCAATAAGAATCTCTCCAAAAGGTTCAAAACTCCCCCTACATAGATTTCAATGTTAGGGTGATAATGTCCAAATTTTGTAAAATAGATATTTTGTATTTTAATTAGATTTTAGCAAAGTAATTGTACTATTGTGCTCAAATGTACAAAGTTAGTTATCCAATGTGAGGATCAAATAGCAAAATCAAATTCCAGTAAAAGGATATCTATTTTACAAATTTTGGACTTATTGTCATCCAACATTGAAATCTCTATAGAGGGACTTTTGAAACTTTTTGAAGATGCTTGTTTAAGGAAAGATGTGCATATAGATGTTTCCAACACATCTATGCAATTGAATTAAAAAATCCATCACCAATGTTTTTCAATCTAAATTATCATGTAAAACCATAAGTATTAGGTGAAACAATTCATCTAAAATGGAGTTTTGATTTTTTAACATCAAGTTTGGTGTCTTTTTGATTGGGATTGCATAAGAATTGAATGTTGATTATACACCAGTAGAAAAACATGTTCTAAAAAACACTCTACAACGACTCATTAACAATCATTGTAGAGAATTTCCAATCATTTAAAAAATGATGATTGTATTATGTATTATGCAAATTTTTGGAATGGCATAATAGGCATTTTGTAAGATTATTGAATTTAATTTTACCAAATAGTACAATAAATAATATTTCAAACTACTTATTGTGCCATTCAAAGTATGCCATTCAAAGAATTTTGCATAGTATTGAATACAACGGACATTTTTGTCTTCTACAATTAAAATTCAGTTTTCATGCAATCCCAATCAAGCATACCAAATTTCAACTTTAAAAAAATAAAATAAAATTTCTGGTGAATTGTTTCATTTAATACTCATAGTTTAACATGATAATTGATTGAAAAACATTAGTGATGAATTTTTTTAATTCAATTGCATAGATATGTAGGAAATATTCATATGCACATCTTTTATGTTAAAAAATAACCCATTAAGAAACAAAAACATGATCTATGAAGAGTTCAATGTTAGGTATCATGTGATTAAACTGTGTAAGATAGATTTTTTTAATATTTTAATTAGATTTTACTATTTGATCTTCACACTCTCTCTAATTTTGTATCTTTGAGCATGATGAAGGGTATTATAAATTTAGTGTGTTAGAATAATATAAATACTTGTAGAACAACAAAAATAAAAATAGATAAATTTCTACTTTAATGATGCAAAAAGGAGGGTACCAAGATAATCCCCCTCCCCCCAAATGTCCCTTGAATGTTGGTATATATATATATATATATATTTTATTTATTTATTTTTATATGTACCCATACAAGTGGCCCCCTTCTCCGAAATATAGACATTTGAATTGTTAGTTTTTTTCCATTTGTACTTTTGATTCTTGATAAGTCTTATTTTTTGAAGCAATCACCTTTATCATTCTCTAACAATTTTAAAAAATGACTTGAATAATAATTTATATGAGAATTTTCAAGAATCAACATAAATAGAATTTTAAATTTTGAATGTAAAGAAAGAGTTTTTTTTAAATAAAAGATTTCAACTAAAAATCAACTTTGGAAGGAATTTTCAATTTTTGGATTCAAAATATAGTGATGAATAATAATGAGTGTGGTAGTAGATTCAACCACATGGATATGATGTATTGGTTATAGTATACAACTTTTGTTTCAAAGTTATCATTATGTTATTTTATCAAAGTTGCACTTTACAAAACATCTCTATTTTTTGAAAATTTAGATTATTCCCATATTTTTAATCCCTATATGCTCAAGATTGGCCAAAGTCCTTGCAAATGTGAAAGGTTTAATGTTAGATAAATCTTGCTTTGCTTCCTAATCACCAAAACGTTGTCATAAAGATTTGCTATTAGATTTGGAATAGCGTAGGGCCTTTGTTGTGGAAATGCTTTGTAAGTAGTCTTTAATACCCTTAAACACTATAAATAATAATAAATCTACCCTAAAACTCCCCTTTTCCCAAATTCCTATTTTATAATTCCTACTATGTCCTAAAAATTGTCATATTTAGCTTTAGTTTAGCATAACTTTTGGATAATAGCTCTAAACAACTTGAAACTTTTTCACAATGTAAACCAACTATTCAACTATTCACACACCAAATTTCATTAAATTCTAAAACATTTTTCAACTTTAGTGAACCTTTTTTCACTATTGATTGTCTAACCCTTCCTACTATGCTTTAAAAATTGTCATACTTAACTTTGATTTAGCATAACTTTTGAACAATAACTCCAAACAACTTGAAACTTTGCCACAATGTAGATCAACTATTCAACTATTTACATAACAAATTTCATTGTATTTTAAGATACTATCCTACTTTGGTGAATTTTTTTTACTATTGACTTCTTAATCCTTCATTGCTTCTTCAGCCTAGTTGTATTTTATTGCATAACTTCTAGATCCTAAGTCTATTGAAGCTAAAATTTTGATAAAAGCTAGAAAATAAAATAAAGAAGATACCTTCAAAGTTTCATTGCACAAGATCTCAATAGTAATGAAGCTCTTCGAAACGCCTTCCTTGGCTACCTTTAAATACAAACATCTCCACTTCAAAGCCTCATAACTTTTTCTACATAATAGATCTTGATTTAAAATTTGGCATCATAGTAAAATAAATATTCAAAAAATCATATTCAAAAGCTTATATTCATTCACATTTATTTAAAATGCAACACAAAACTCCCTCAAATTAATGCTCCTTTCAATATAAAACCACAACTACACAAATAACACTCAAAGTACCTTCCACATCTCCTAACACATCAAAACAAGAGAAGTAGCCACCCAAATCCCAAGTTGGCTAGCTGTTGGCTTCAAACATCAAGCTTTTAATATCAAACTCTTGATATAAACAACTATAAATACTAAATATATTTTTTTAATAAACAAAAATGTCATTTCAATTATTAGATAGCCTACATCATGACAATGTTGTAAACATCACATTTAAAATAGATTCTACTTTTGCTAAATAAAGTTCAAAATACAAATAGAAAATTTCATCATGATTCATTGATTCATTATTCATTACAAAAACTATAATGTTTGATAAAGACAAAGCACAATTGTAATTTAAAAGTTCTTTTGCAGGTCATTTTTATTATAAAATATATAAAAATCTCAATGAAAATATAAAAATTTGGCCAATGTAATGATAATAAACTATACATTAGTAAAAAAAATGGAGCTTTTGGATGTCCCAACCTCATGAATCAAAATTGATTTTGATGCCAAAGTGCTTGAATGTAGAATCTTAATATAAGGTATACAACTTGTTTTGGATAGACCCCATTAGGATGACCTATTTTCATGAATGAGGGGAATAGGATGTTGTTTAGGACCTTCGTTATTGTATGATGAATAACACATCTACACCTAATGAAGTTGCTAGGACTACACTAATGATGATAAATAGTGTTATGTTGTGATTAGTGTTACCTGGACTTTTACCTCGGTTACTCTAAACTTCAATTAGTTGGCATTTAGTGTTGTGTTCACTTTTCTGAGTAGTAACTTTTTTGAGCATGTTATAGGTTTCTTGGGTTCTTACATTTTTCTTTGCATTTTGATGAAATAGTTAGGTAACACTAAATGTAAACTTGTAAAAAATTTATACCCAATAGTTGACAAATAGTGTCTATGTTGACATTTAGTGTTGGTAACATTAACTGGATTGTTGACAATTAGTGTTATGCTTGGTGATTAGTGTTGCCAACACTATTTATCATCATTAGTGTAGTGTTCACTTTTGAACTTATTGGAAAATAGGTTTGCCTACAAATCGAAGACAAATCAGACTATAATCTACACTTTCTTAATTTCTACTAATTCCAAACTTCATGAAAAATTAGCAATAAAATAATGCAATCTTTACTATTTGTATTTCAAGACTGGACAAAATTACCCCCACCACCACCAATCCACCATCACTCAATTGTTTGGACGGAAATAGGTCGCTGTTCTAATCTCGGGTATTTCCCAGATGGAAAAGTTAAAGATATTACTAAAAAGTTGAAGATAATATCTCTATTTCCACGTGGCGCCCACGGATTGATTCTCCACCTGCTTCTGGATAGTGTTCGTCGGTCCATCCTTAACTGAAGATTTACTCTCTCATCTCTACGTCTGCAGAACATAAACCCCCAAGTATCTACGTATCCGCCCTGATCGTGGCTTGGTAGCTAAATCGATCCTCTGCCGCAACCCGCTTCCACCCGAGCACATTTTTGTGTTGCGTCTCCCATTTCGGATTTCTGTGCAGTTTCAGTTTCTTCAGTTGTTTCTGAGCTTTTAGAATTTTGTGTTTCTTGTGAATTTTTGTGAGATTTTTGGGAGTTTTTTTTTGTTGGAGAGATGACGGCCTGTTGCTCGCAAGCGCGAGCAGTGTTTGCTGCCGAGACGAGCTCATACGCTGGGGCAACCACAACAAGTTCCAGCACGAGATGGAGCGCCAAGAGAAATGCGGGAAATGTGCAGCAGAAGATGGTGAAGGGTGGTCACTTGGGTACTCGGCTTGTGGTGGTGGAGACAGGAGTGGTGGCGTCGAAGCGAAGAGACACAGGGCTTGTGGTGGAAGCGGCGAAGCGAATTTCCACGGGACGGAGCTATGCCTTGAGCTCCACATTGAAGATTGAGGAAGGCAAGGAAGAGGAGGTTACCGCTTTGTGCAAGAGCGTCGTGGAGTGGGCGCAAGTGAAAATGGTAGGGTTTCGTTCATTTTAGGGTGAAGCTTGTGTGTCAATTTGTTGTCTTTCAGTTGTCTGTAAAACCTACTTGAGTTTTTGCAGTGGCTGTGGTAGGGAGACTCACTGCCTTTGTCTTTTATTCGTTCTCTTTGTGGTTTACACTGGAAAGTGTTCTCGTGGGGTCTTGTCGACATTTTTTGCGAGATTGTAAACTATGTGGTATTTGGATACCGTACCGTATGAATAAGTTCTGAAGTGTTGAATTTGATGTTTGAAGTTTGAAGTTTGGTGCATGCCTTTAGTGTCTGTCTCTTCCGTGTGAAGCTTGTCTGTTAATTCGATGTCCATCACTCGTTTGAAATACCCTTGAATGAGTTTTTGCATTGGCTATGGTTGGGAACCTCATTTCTGTGTCTTTCAGTCGTTTCCTTTGGGGTTTATGTCGGAAACTTTTTCCGTCGGTCTTGGCCACATTTTTGAGAGGATTCTAAACTATGTATTATTTGGATACCGTATGAATACGTTCTGAATTGTTGAAGTTTATTGTTTGGTGTATGCTTTTATGGTCTTTCTCGTCGATGTGAATCTTGTCTGTGAGCTTGATTTTAATCGCATGTGTAAGAGAGTCTGAATACCCTTGGTCAGAGTTCTTGCATTGGCTAAGGTAGGGAACCGATTTCCGTTTTGAGTGATTTCCGTATTAGAATGGAAGCTTTTTTCAAAGTCCTGTCACCATTTTTTAGGGTATTTTAAAGCGCTAAAGTATGCTTGTTTAAAATGAGTTCTGAAATTTCTGAAGTTTGAAGTGGTAAGGTCCCAATCACAATCCTAGATCACCCCGAGTGTTGCATCTACCGTGTATCTCATGGAATCATCCTTTGATATAACTAGAAGTATTTCATTTCTTATAGGTTGCATTTTCTTGATGGCACTTGATTTGTGAAAGGGTGGGTTTTCAACCCACAGGAATGGGACTTATACAAATGGGTTCTGATTGAGCGTTCTGATTTTGGATGGTGCAGAAAGACAGGAAGTCTGGAATTCAAGGCTTCGAGTGCAATGTGGATGCGTTTGAGAAGAATACTCTGCATTTCTGGGAGATTTACGAAAGCTTCCCCACCATGAATGATGTGCGAGCCTCGCCTGAGCACACCAAGTTCGTGATGGATGTACGTTTACTTAATCCTGAGTTTTGCATATTCAGTTGGCGAGCTCTGATACTCCTTGGTCTCCGGATGTTGTTCCCAAAACGTCGAACTTGTTGACATTGCCCCATCTTTGGAACATGTATTATGGACATTTTGATGGAGGAACTCTAGTCATAATGGGGTAGCATGTTGTTAGTTAACACGTCTACATTAGTTGCGTTTCTGCTACTCCCTCAAAGGAATACGAAGGTATTGTTGAGTGTAATACTTAAACCGTTTTTATTTTCTTGTGTATGGATAGAAGTTAAATTCGCAATTTTAGGGTTTATAAGATTGAAATCTGAACATTATAGATGAAGGAATGGATGGAAATTGGTGTTGCGGATGTTAGAAACCCAAAAAAATTATTAGGAATGACAATTTTTTTAAACTTATTTAAAAAAACATCTGTATAATTAACTTTTCCTTTTTCCCAACTGTTAACGAATTTGGAGGTTCGACTGTACATGGTGTTTACAGGTGAGACCGCTGCTGACGGATCCGATCGGTCTTGCTGCGTATGAATACAAGGATGGTCAAATTGGCCACATGATGAATCCTATCGGTATGAAATCTTCTTTCAGCCTTCTATAATTTGAAAATATCTGTACGCTGGTTTGATGCATAGAAGAGTATTTGTCCAGATTTGAGAATAATGCTAGAACTATCCATCACCTACTACCTTTAGTTGCCTTTTAGAGTTTTGGGGAGTTTTGAAAGAACCTCATTTTTATTTCGTGTAAGGTGGGCACCCCCAAATGTGCTATTGAACCAAAACTGCCATCATGCCATCATCTTTCTGTGTAGATCTCCAAAATCAATATGTATCTATGTGGAAGAAACAATTTTAGAACCTCTACCAAAACAACTTCGACCCTTCATAATCCTTTCACTTGCCAACAAGAAAATGTGAAAATTTTAACATGAAAATTTTAACAATCTAATAAGGTAGTCGGTCTAGAAGTTGATCATTTAAGCAATGGAACTGAATTTTGGGGAGGTGAAACTTCTCAAAATATTTTTCAGTAAATTTTCCTTGAAGGACAAGAAGAATTGGCATCTAACCCAAGTTCTTTCATATTTTTTGAATTAGTTTTGAATTAGTTATGGATTTTCAAACAAGAAGTGTTGCAGGTCCCTATTTATGATCCTAGGTCTTTCATAAAGTGTTCACTGCAACTTCTAGAGAGAAATGGGAAAAGCAAGGAGAATGATTGGCTCTTGCAATAATGAATAATATTTTTCTTGATTTTTTCAATGACTATGTAGGTCAATTTAACAACCACCTCCGATCCTTCCAATACCATTTATAGGGGCGGTTCAAAATGCCTGAGCGGAGTTACTGTGCCTAGTAACTAGGCACAATAGAAAAAGATGGCGGTTTAGGGGGTACTCGCCTTATGTTCATAGCAAGTAGGTTTTCACAGTACAATCAACACCCCAAGCAACAGTTTCGTAATATTGTATGAGTTTTATTTACGTAGCTGTCCCTGTAATTGATGGCAAGGCTTCACCGATATCATTGTTCGAATTTCTTTTCACAAGTGGTCAAACCTGTTTAATTCTGACAGTTAGTAGACAAACATACTTCAAAAGGCTCACCGGCCATATTCCTCTTTTCTCTTAAGAGTATCCTCGTTTAAGCAATTCTGCTACTGACGTCAGAAGCCGCGTCTATTACAGGACCTAAAGGAGAAGGTGGACTGGACGATGCAACAGGGCAATCTGGTACGAAGCAACAGTCAATGGTTATCAACCAAGGGCTTGGGGAATCTGATGAACGATCTACCTTTGATCTCGATTCCATGTTGAAGAAGATGTCTTTGAAGGGCAAAGCAGACAAGGCAGACCAAGACAAGGCAGAAGGTTTTAGCTTCAAGTCTCTATTCGGTATCAAGAAATGAAGAGAGAACACTTCACGTGCTTAATTTGATGACGATACCAACAACTCAGGTCAATGTCTACTGCCTGTTTTGCGTTTATGAAACAAGTGAGTTTTAGAATGCCTTGGGTGTAGAATTTTAAGACGTGAATGTCACGCTTCGAGGTGAAGCCTTTTCCTTGTACCAAATCTTCGGTCCATAGGGTATTGCAGATTTAGATGCGATCACCGCCTTCTACTTTCAGATGGCATCCTGAAGAGGATGTTTTCACGTAGGTACTCGTTGAGAGCCAAGCGCATGCTTGTATGATAGAACTTTCCGTGTATGGCATTACGATTTGGCCTGATGCCCAATTTGAGAACCGGTGGTTGTGCAGAAAACAAGTAGGCAAATCATTTCATGTGTTTTCTACGTTCGCTTGTGACTATTTTGCAGGGTATCCATGTTGGTTGTAATACTCACAGGAGTCGTGGAGTCCACCGCTGTCTATGCTATGAAATCTCAGAGCTAGCAAACCCTTGGAAACTTAAAAGTGGTTGCTCTGGAGCGTCAATCCTCCCGCATCTTTAATTCATCTTGGTTTCTTTGCTCCGCAGTTTTGGATTTATATTGGATGGCTCACTACGGGTATCACAGACTGAGGTTCTTTACTTGAACACGACAGCAATAAGCGAGATTCAAATTACCTGTCTCGCAAGGCTATCTATTTGTGAGTTTCAATTGATGATTTGAATTAATTGCTTGGTGAGGTTGATTTCCAGAGTCAACAGTTGAGCAAGGCCTTTTTCCATTCCGCTTGGTCTCTTTCGTATTCTCTTCCACCAATTTCTCTTCATTTCACTCTTTTGGTTTTGTTGGCTCTTCAGCCAATTTTACTTCATGGCACTATTGGTTTTGCATGCTCCTTATTAACACTCTTTGAATCAACTCTCTTTGTAAAGGTGGGTGAGTGGTTTATAAAATTTGATAAATGGTTATACATGCCTATTGGCTAATCGACTGCAAAGACCTTGTATAGGTACATGAAATGAAGTTACAAGCATTCAAATTGGGAAACTAACTATTGTCTATCTATTTGTGTGCTCATTCTATTAATAAGATTGATCATTATGGCCCTAATTTGAAGATATATTTTGTAGCTTTGAAGATTGTTGATGAATGGCAAGGGAAATAATGCTCTTGAGCCATTTATTTATCTTTTCATCTTTGCTTGGACTTTGCATAGTCACGACACTATTAAGAAACACTCTAAGTTTTCAAGTTGAAGAGTTTAAATTGATATATAAATTGATTAGAATATTAGAATATCATAAATTATTATCCAATTTTTTCAAAATGAAAAAAAAATTCATGTAATGAACACTTTCAAATCTATTTAGAATTTCAAGCATTATTTTATATAGATCATTATATTAGATATAGATCATCTTTATTCATAATGTCATTATTATTACATATCAATTATTACTTAAGGCATTATAGTTTAAGTTTGCACATTTATTTATGAATTTATTAAAAAAAATTGTTTTATGAAGTCTCTAAATTCTAAACCCTTTAATAAATTGTCACAAGTAGTACTAAGAATAGTAGAGCTTTAATTTTTTTCTAATAATTAAAAAATAAAAAATTATTATTATTATTATTATTAAATTTTCTACAATTATCTAAAATTAGAAAGATTTAAAATATAATGAAGAATGGAAGAAATTTTCAATTGTAAGGTTTTAAATTTTATTTACAAATATCTGTAATAGCATTTATATTGGAAAATGGGTTGGAAATGTATGTAAAAAATTTAACTAAAAAAACTTCCATATTCATCTATAAAAAATTTATAAAATTAAAGGTAATATTGGATGAAAGTAAAATCTAAATTGCTAATAAATTTTACAAGAAATTAAAAATTATTAATTTTAATGGTGAAAACACTTTATTTACACAAAAACATTTGAAATTAGGAAGACTATATCATTGGAGGACAAAAGTATAAAGTGACTAGTCCAAAATGACCAAACACTACCCCAAGTGATGAACAACTAGTAGAAACTACCAATGGAATCAACGAGGTTTCCAATTCAACTCTCTATGCTAGCATTGTTTGTATCGAGGCTCTTTGTGCTGATGCACGAGGAGGGGTTTGTTCCCCCATTTGGTTTAATGGGGATATCCAAGGTTTCTATTATGTGAGCATATGGACGTGAGCATATGAGCATAGAAGACTATACACCTATGTTATAGGTGTTTATATTATGAAAACTTTTTATGATTATAGTATAACTACTAGTGGTTGGCGCTTGCTTTACTACGCATTAACTATATTACTTTCATCAATTTCTCATGTGATAGAATGTAGATTAATAAAGTATGTATAATATTTAAATGAAAATACTGACATTTTCATACAATATTATTTGGAAATACATATATTGTGCAATAGAAAGTAATTAAAGAAAATCTTTATATCATAATTTTCACAAAAAAAATCTTTGCAAACATGAAAACATTGCAAGGACACCACCACTTGATAAATTTCTTCACTCACAAACAACGGTGATCAAAATTGAAGAATTGAAATGCAAATTTGTCAAATTGCAAAGACTTTGTAAATACTTTGTTGTAGAATTCAAAATTGCTTCAATCTAACAAAGCTTCAAATCATTTGGTAGTAAGAAAAGAACATTAGAATTGAGAACATTCAAAGCTTAGAAAATCATAAAATTGTGGAAGTAAAATGAAGTGTGAAGTCAAAAAATATGAAACCTCCATAATATCATTGTACCTTTGTAATATCACACAATGTGAAAATCTGATATTACAGAAGGCTTTGTGATTTTAGTAGTATGATATGATAGATACCTATGTTATAGGTGTTTACATTATAAGCACCTTCAATGGTTATAGGATATCTACTTATACATATGCCCCAAGGCTCACGTGCATGCTTGTATTTTCATGTTCACACTAACATCTTTTGGTCCTAAAGGATCAAGCTAACGTAGATAACAAAACTATTTGGACACGAGAAGAATAGGGTGTCATTGGGGGTCATACATAGAAAAGGAATTAATTTATTCATGAATATGGAGAAAACCATTGTTGAAGAAGACCATTGCAACTTGTGATATCCACTCCTTCATTGTAGATGCTTGTTTGACATACTCTTTGATTGTAAGAAATTGCTTCTTCTTCCTACATTTACTTGCTTAATGAATTTTCATTATTTAACATTTGCAAAATATTCTACCACTCCCTCTATTTTTTTATGAAGGGAGTCTTTTGCTTTGTAAATTTCTTGACTATGTTTTCACCAAAAACACTCCAAAATTGCCATTTTTAGTACAAGTACCAAACTTTGGAAAAAAAATCTTTTTAGGGCACATATAATCGTAGGATCTTGTATTACTTTGGTTTGAGAAGATGTAGATAAAAAAATCCAGAAATTTCCACTAGGTAGATTGCAAGATATGAGCATTTGAAGTGACAAAAATCTTTTTTGGGGCCCTTCAAAAAACCAAGAAGCTGCACTTTACAAGGTCACATTTGTATGAAAAAATGTTCAAAAACGGTGGTCCTTTTTTGGATTCATTCTTCAAGTCAAGTCAAAGACCCAAAACCATCTATGTATCCATTCTTGACAAGTAGATTCTATTGAAAGTGTCCTTGAAAGTGCAATAAAGCCATTCTCACTCATTTACAATTGGTTGACTACTAATTTTTTAGATTTCAGTATTATGACCACGCCATGTCATAGTTTTAGTGGCCTATGGAGTTCCACTTTGAAAATTCATAATAATTACATGTTTTATCTATAAATTCTATTTTTTCTTAAATTCATCTTTTTCATTTGCTAATGGTCCAAAAATATTTTTTTCTAGAGACAGGTGCCTCCAACTACACTGAAGTGCTTAGTTAGACAGATTTGAGTGTTTCCACCCGACTACCTAAAAATCAAATTAGAAGATAAATGAGTGATTAAAAAAATTATGTATGTAATTTGGCATTCTTTTTTAATCTCCACATGCTTGGTGTGGAGTATAAGACTTCATTGAATACCAAACACTCCATCCAATGCAACCACGTGCATAATCTATACAACCTATTTTCAACAATGTTAAACATTTTAGCATACTTATGTCCAAATTCAGCAATAGTAGAAGGGTCATTTTTTCTAGTTAGGGAATTAAAATAATGAAGATTGCACTATTTTTTGCTAATCTTTCACCAAGTTTGGAATAAGAAAAAATGAAAGAAGTGTAGATTACAATCCGACTTGTTCTCAATATATAATTAAACCCATTTCCAAGAAGTGCAAAACTAAAAACTAATCTTCGCAACTTCATTAGATATCAAGTCTGTTATTCCTCACACACTAATGAAAGCCCTGGTCGACATCATATTCCTCTCATCCATGAAAATAGGTCACCCTATCTTACACAAATGGGGGCCAATGTAGGAAACAAGTTGTAAGGTAGCAACACTCTCGTAACCGTCACCTCTAAAATCTTGAAAAGTCTTGGGAAGTGAATAGATGTGATTACAAGGGTGTACTACATTTGAAGATCAACTCCTAGCACATGTATAGTCGGCTCTTTAACCCCCAAGCACCTAGAGCAAATTTAGTGAAATCCAGACCTTTTCAACTTCATTCCGCTCAAGCTTTCTCCTAAGAAGAGATCCATACAATCCAACCATATCGATTGGTAGTAAGAGAGACCTGGAGGTGTGGAGAAAAGGACACGTCCTTTGACCTACTACTCAAAAGATTATAGTAGTTAAACAAGAATGTTTTTCAAAATGGAGAGGCTAGATTTTGGCCTCTAGGGTTAAAAAAATTCACAACTTATTCTCACATTGTCCAAATAATACATTTGAAATTGTACATGAATTATTTTTTTTCTTACTACACTAAAATTGATAAATAGTGTTGGGTGATAATTAATGTTGTAGTGAACTAGACCATAGCCTTAACTTATTATATTACCATTCCAACTTCTATATTTTGTTCCCATCTAACACTAAATGCACTCTCATAGAAATGTTGAAATGACCAAATTTTATTATAGAGCTAAAATAGTGTTAGAGTGGATAAATAATGTTCTAACACTAACCTTGCAAATCACAATTAGTATTATTGTTGACAATTAGTGTAGCCAACACTATTTACCAATTTTAGTGTAGTAAGGTCCAATAGTTTGTTCACTTGGATGTGTGTATTAGTAGACATCATGTCCTTAAATTAAGGGTTAAATGGGTGCTGCTACCTTATCCCATGTAAAATGCTGCATTTTACATGGGTTGGGGTTGGGTTGCGTAGTACTACCAGTAATCAATAGAGTGTATGATGATCCGAGATTGACCGAGATTGACGGCGAAATAGAGGATGTGGTGATGTACCCAACCCAGTATGAAATCTTTCTTGAAGAATTGAATATTTTCAATGATAGGGTAGCTAAGTACAATTGTGACAAATTCAAGGCTATTACGGAAGCCTCTGCTACAGCCGGTAAGGTAAGGTAGCAGCAGAGCCAACTGTCCAACAGCCTTACTAGAGACTAGGCTCCGGGTACTACAATGTTGGGGGGAGAAACCGCCGGTTAATTCATTTTTAGCTCGTGGAATTGCGGAAATTAAACGCGGGTGCAATTCGAATTCATCGGATGAAAAATGGTGGAAAAATCTAGAAGATTCCTACTTGCAGTAAAAAAAAATAGGAAAAAAAAAGGGGGTCTGAAATTCTACTTCAAATACAATTCATGCTTTTATTTGACTTTAACGAAGAGTGGTTGAGCTCCTATTAATTCTAATTTAAATATTTCACATTATTTATTTTACCTACTACTACTCCATGTGTATATTGTAAATTATAAATAGCTTGTCTTTACAACTCAAGATACAAATTATGGATGGCATTCAAAACAAAAGAGAGGTAATTCAAATGTTGAAATCATTGATTTTAACGAACAAAATGTCGTTTTGTTTAAAGTTGTATTTGAAAGTGTATTTTCTGCCATGGACCTAGTAGTGTGATGTTGTGACCTAGGCACCTAGCTATACGCATTTCAATTTTCTAACAAATTTTATCCCATATCTTTGTAATTACTTGATAGGAATGTAGAGTATTCTACATCACCATGTTTGGAAGAACGCAATATTCTTGATTGCTATTGAATGTTATGAACTTGTAAAGATTTTTGTGTCAATAATGGATAAATATTCTTAATCTCTAAAGTCCCGAAGCCCCTATGGAGGACTTTTGAGATTTTGGATAGGCTCATGTGGTCTCAATTTTTGACATGATTTTTTGAAACTTTTTTTGAAGATAGGAAATCAAATTAGTTTTGAGGGAATATAATTTAAATTTCATTTAGTGACTAAAAACAAAAGTTATGCCACCATAAGTCCAAAAAGCAAGTCAAGGGGCAATCCAAAAAAATCACAAAAAGCTGAATTTTTAAAATTTTTATCTTCTTTTTCAAAGATTATATTTTTGTCTACATTTAAAGCTTTGATTCAATCTATTTTGACTAGTGATGAGAAAGTTATGGATAATCTTATTTTTTGGGCAATCTAAGCATCTTTTGGAAAAAGATAACTTATAGAATCCATTTTTTAATGCAATTTGAACAACTTTTCAAGAAAAATTGTTAGGCAGGGTTAAATTTGGTTACTAGAACAATCTCACTATTGGAATTACTATTGGGATTACTAAGTTTCAATTCCATCTTAGAGCTATTAAGTTTAATTATCCCTTCAATCTTAAACTTACTTTTACTTAACAATTTTTAATGAATGAAAATTTATTTATTTTTTGTTGAATTTTATCTTAATTTCTCAATTCAATTCTTTAGCATAAAAATTAGACAATCAAAATGTATAGTGCAATAATTTCAAGTTAAGAAGATTCAAAGTCAAAAAATCTAGTTGATCAAGGTATTAAAAAAAACTTGTTTCCTTCTTTTAAATGCAAATATATATCTTGCAATCTACACTATCAAAGTTTTTGAAATTTTTTCAATGCACTTTCATACTAAAATAGTATAAGATCCCATGGTTAAATGTGCAAAAAAAAAAAAAAAATTAAATTTTTTTGCTCTTTGCAATAGAAATGGCAGTTATTGAGTAGGTTTTGATGGAAAAAAGGCCTTGAGACTTTAAGGGTTAGAGTACTAAAAATTGGCTCTATTTTTAAAAATGGCTATTAATTAATTTTCTTTCATTCTTAGAACTTGTAATAGCAAGATTTTTTTCATTAGTGGTATTAAATTCACATATAGTAAAGCTAAGATGTAAAGGCAATGTGCATGTTGGAGAGTGCAATCTACAAAGTGATTCAAATTCTTTTAAGATTGCCAAGGCTTTTAACAATTTGGCTTTGCCAAACTTTCACAACCTATAACTTAAATTTCCTTTGCAAGGAAAATTTTGGGATTGGAGATATGAGTAGGACCTCAAATTAAGAAGATGTATGCAAATTTCAAAGTGAAATGATACTTTGCCCCAGGCTAGCACATGTTGGGGCCAAAAATACCCAATCAATTTTTTCAACCATTGGATCTTCATAGAATTAGATTCCTTTGAAATTTATTTGTTCTTCCATCTAAATAACATGAAAACATGAAAAAAATACCAAAATCTGATACTTTCATTTTGATACCCAAATTTCTCAATAAACATTTCAACTTGCAAGGTGCTTCCATTTAGAGGTTAAAATTAAAATGAGAAGTGATTTCCATGCACCAAGATAAAACAAACCATTGTGGTCAAAATTAGGAGTTTGGCCTCATGCCATTGTTGAAATATTTCAATTTCTTTTCCACATAAAGAGAAGTGTGAGAAACAATAAGAACAATTGAAATTATATAATTTTTTTTGACAAAGTATGAATTTGTTATGAATTTTTGAAGTGTTCAATGCATTATGGTCCAAAAGAGTATATATACTACCCCATAACCAACAAAATATGAATCCATAATGCTCATCTTGTTCACCTAAAGTAATCAAAATATTTTCTAATATGGAAGGCCTAAAATGTCAATTTTTACAATGAATTCACACTAAAAAAGTTGGATGTTTTTAATGAGGTTATTAATTACTCCATTACTATCATGTAAGGTAGTATGCTCTAAAAGTGACCATTTAAGGGTTGGTCCACCTTTTTCATAGGTTTTTGTGAACAAAAGTATTGTTGTATCATTTTTTAAAGAAAAAAAAATAGACATGGAACCTAACACAAGTGGTTTGTATTTTTCCAAGCATTTTTGAATTACTTGTAAATTTTTAAAGATTAAGGACATAGGCACCTATTTATGACCGTAGGTCTTACAAAATCCATCCAATTGCAACTTGTAAAGAGATGTGTAAATTCAAAGACTATGATTGATTCTTGCAATAGGAAAATAATTTTTCCTAAATGCATTCAATTGCTAAAGTGGTTCACTGGTCTGTTTTATAGCACACTACCATAAGACATGTATTGTGCATGTGGTCAATGACTAATACTTTGTGCATGATTTTCATGGTTGTTTTTTCTTTTAATCATGGGACTAGCTACAATGTAGTCCCATGTACATAGAATTCAAAGAGAGGCTCTTTTATTTTCAAGACCTAGGAAATTCAAAACCATATAAATGATCAAGTTTAATAGTACAAAAGCTATGGGGATAATGAAGTTTGGACATATGGATTCATAACCACATTGATGTATGTCAATATCAATGTACATATATGTATTTGTATCCATAATTTATACTATATATCATATTTGTATTGGTATGCATGGAACATGAGACATGGACACCAAGTACATAGTTTGCTCTTTTAGAGTGATAAGGTAAAAGATCCTATTTATGCCACAATTTGAAAGCCGCCCTATTTGTACCACTATGTATCAATAGTGTACATTTGAAACTTTCATATGTACTCTAATGACGTATAAGGTAATTACACCTAATTTCAACCGCTTTCAAAATCGACCACTATAGATTCTTGTTTAAAATGTATTCCCACTATTCATGAGAGTGGTTATGGTTAGTTTTAAAAATACCTATTTCAACACTGTGAAAATTCAGTTTTTTTTTATAAAGTGTCCAAAAAATGCATTTTACAAGAATCTAAAATTCCCTTTTTGACTACTAACAAGACTCCACAAATAGTTTTTCAATATAATGATGAAAACCATGTTGTGTTGATTGTTTGTGCCATTTCAGGTGTAAAGTTGAGGCACAAGTAGTTGATCATTCAAGCAATTTTGGAACAAATCAATCATAGTATGAGGTAGTGGAAAATTTTACCCTCTAAGGAGATAGGAAACATAGGGATAACAAAATTTCCAAAATTTTGTTCCCCAAATTGAAATTATTTTAAATTTCGGGAGCCAAAAAGTACACTTCATCAGTAGCCAATATTTTAGAGTCTTCTAATTTCAATCCTTCAAGAACTACTTTCCTACTCACTACTTCCAACTTTCTTGCTCACTACTTTGGGATATGTGTCATAATCTCATTAGTCCCAACCTTGTAAAAGACCAAAAACACACATTACAAGCTTCAGTTGGAATACTAGGCATGGTTGACAATTGGTGCCTCAACCTTAGTTACCTGAGTGTCCATGAAGTGGTGACACAAATAGAGTCTCATACGTATCATAACTTACTCCAGAATGCTATCATCATCACGTGGTCACACAGCAGTGAAATATATCATTTTATATTTGCACACTAGCCACAATCTAGCTAGCCTCACTGAAAGAATTCATGTAACTTATTACCGCTGGGTTGTTGAACCGAAAAATGAAGTTCACAAGAATAATATTTATGTGAGAACCCAGTGCTCAAGTGAGTGTCTTCTTACCTTACTCTGTTTTTTCACAGCGCCTTGATTAACTGAAGAGTGAAGCTAGTGACTCGCTCGCTCAGGGCGGGGAGATTGAATTGCAGGAGTCTCGGACTCGTGTGATATGACTCGAGAGAGGTACTGGTGGGCGGATGGACTACTGAGTGCTTTTCAACTGCCCGCCCTGGGGTGCAGCCGGCACCAGAGGAGCTCAGCTCAGCAGCTGTGCAGCGCAGCAGATCGCCAACTCTGTCTGCCAGAGCCTGTTATCTTGGGACTTGTGACTCCTCAGCTCCACTTGCAGTGTGCTATCTTAGCCACAGAACTTCAGTTCCATCAGAGTACAACCTAACTTATTGTCTATTGTCTCTTTGTAATAAGTGAGGTGCATGACACCAAAAGCCGATCGATCACGCTCATCTACCGTACCATATATACACTACGATCAGGCTCAAGGCTCATCTACCATAACATACACACACTATGATCATGCTCGTCTAGCTACTGTACCATATATACACTACGATCACACTCATCTACCATAACATATATATCATGTATACACTATGACGATAGTTTGGAACTTACAGTTGTAGCTCGCTTCAACCCCAAATACTGTACAGACTTTGTTTTTACAAAATTATGCTGTCTATTGGTTATTTAATATGTCTCGATTAGTTGCACTCTATTTTAGTCATAGGTGTCATCACAAAGTAATTAGCTATTTTATGAAATTGTAAGTAGTACAGTATCAATCAGATTTCTCTCCCATCTACCACTGTGAGTGCATTGATCACTTGAACTTCTCTTGAACTTCTCACTTGAATTTCTCTTGAACTTCTCTCACTTGAACTTCTCTACAATTTGTGCTAAAGTCTTGAAGAATTCAGTCTGACATTGTTGAGCTCCTCCTATTTTGTGCTGATTGCCAGCCCAACACAATTTGATTCTGTAAAGCCATGTGCGCATGCAATAACCTCGTGACATGTACGTATGAATGATGTCCAGCACTAATCGATCAATTCAATGCTGTAGCTGTAATTTGTTCACCACATACTTGTGACAACTCCTGGATTGGAAACTCTCCTATTGATCCATTCAAATTTCTGCTTGGGTATACAAAAAGCCCATTCTAAGGTTCAGTTACTACATGATTGGCTTCCCATCAACTGGATCATTCAGAATAGTAACGTACTCACTGCAACCTTGAAGCACGAAGGCCAAAGGGAAGGGTACGAAGATTGAAGATTCAAACTTATTATTAAACCAGTTGGAAGCTCATAATTCAATCCCCAATTCAATCCTTGAATGACCAAGAAATGATTGATTTTTTCCAAGTCACAGCCTGCTGCTGCCGTCATTTAAAATGGCAAAAAAAATCCAATTGAAAGCCAGCTTCTGTTGTCGGTCCCAACTTAGGTGACACTCAATGGTTTGGACTTTGGAATCTATGTGTCCAGATTGTGTATAATTGCAAGCACTCATTATTGATCAGTTATATGTTAGTCATGACTTTCAACCCTTTGACTAGCTGGCATCCAGTCTGCTCTTGAAGGGACCTTGTAAGAGCTGATTGCATTTGGGGGAAGTTAACCTCTGAGCGCACCCAGCTCACTGAAATCCAAACCCTTTGGAACTTATTCCCCTTAACCCCTCATTGCCAAAGGGGACAAAAAGTGTCCTCACACATTGTAACAGTCCAATTCAAAATGCTCTAATTTTTGCATTTGATGTCCAAATTTAATAACAGTCCAATTCAAAATGCTCTAATTTTTGCATTTGATGTCCAAATTTAATAAAAACTTGTTGAAAAAGTTGAGCATACTAGTCTAGATTGTGTGGTAAAATTTTTAGATCAATCCAAGACAAATTGAGTTTGTGAAAGCCATTTGAAGAGTCACAGGTTCAATTTGAGTTCAGCACATTGCATTCTCATGGCTGCAACTTTGGGGGCTTGTATCTTTTTCATCAAATGTTCATTTTCAATAAAATTTGTTTTGGTTTGTTTCCCTCAAGGTCTAGTTATTGTGATAAAAATTTCATGTCAATCCAAGCTATTTTGAATGTTTGAGAGCAATTCGAAGCTCAAAATCCAGACATTTTTGCGTTATAGAGAACTTTAGTGGCTAATAACTTCTTCATACATGGTCTATTTTCAATAATTTTTGTTGTAAAAGTTTTGCATACTAGTTTAGTTTGTGTGATTAAAATTTCATATTGATCCAAGAAGTTATGAGTGACTGAGAAGCATATTAGTAGAAGGAGGTTCAACTATAGATGTGATTTTTTAAAACTTTTTTCACTCTTTTTTAACATTTCAAATCCATTTTGCACACAATGAGTCATTTGAATGATATTTTTCTCACCAAAGTATTTGTATTCTGACTTTGAATCACTTGATAGTTTGAAGTTTTTTCATTTGAGTAGGTTTTGAAATCGAATTCACCTCCAAATGTGTTTTAGAGAAAATTTCAACACCTTTTTCCAACACTAAAACATTGTAATCTTTCAATCTCTTCAATCAAATGACCCCAAATTTGTTCCACACCATCTACAACATGCACACAACAAGATTGTACAGTTGAGATTTTCATACCTTACTTAAATTTAGACTTTTAACACTTGCAAAGGCAAGATGCTTTTAAGCATGTTTGGACCTTAGGCAATGAAGGGTTAAACTACCATTCAAAATGAGATTTACAAAATATTGACCGTACCAATTGATAGTGGAGAGAGATCCAAAGGTTCATGGAAATGAACCAATGATTTGATCGTACTCTTGAAAAGATTATAATAGTCAAACAAGGACAACCTTTCAAGTTGAAGAGGTCACAATTTGGCCTGTAGGGTGTTTAGGGATTAAACTCCTTGAAATAATTCTTAGTCCATTTTCATGGGAAGGAAAATGATATTGGCTTCAAACCCAAGTCGTTTCATAGTTTTTGGACCTTTGTGGAATTAGTTATGAATTTTTGAAGTTGGAATGAAGCGGTTTCTAAAAATGACCTTTCTTGAAATGTACATTGTTGGTATATTGAAGAAAGGAAAATTATGTACCTCTCTATCAGTGGTTGCTTTTAGAATAGGGTTGCTTTTAAAGTACCTTATTTTATGTAAAAATCATTACAGAGAATCTGGCCTTTGTGGAAGGCTATTTGATTTTCAACTGATAAGCAAATCCAAGGGGAAAATATTCAAAAAAGTTTTTTTTCTAAATTTTAGATTTTTGAAAAAAAAAATTAGCCCCCAATCTTGCCGAGAAGGCTAGAACACCCAATGATTATGTGGACCAAAAATAATAATAATTTATTAAATTTTATTTTTTGAATAATTTCTTCTTCTATAATTGTACATTTTCATACAATCAAACAATCCTATGCAAGGTCCAAATTTCTTATAATGGAAGATTTCATTTTCTCCATTGGAACTCCCAATGTCTACAGTCTACACACAATTCATTGCATCTAAATTCCTTTATGCAACTTTGTTGGGTTCAAAAGTGATTTGGGGGTATTGTAATAATCCATAGAGTGCACTCATTTTGAGAATATAAGAAAGAAATAATGAAGGTGTACACCCTCCGAACCACAACTTTGTGCTATTGAACACCTAATTTCTATTATTAATTTGGATATTATATGCAAAAGTTATGAAAGGTCAAAGTTCTTTTGGTAAATGTTCTAAAATCATTTCTGCAACACATACACACACACACACACACACACACACACACACATATATATATATATATATATATATATATATATATATATATATATATATATGTTTTTAAGAACCAAGGGAAGTCAAGTTTTCAAAATTTTGTTGAGATGTATTATAAAATATAATTTAGAATAATAATTTAATGATGAATTTGACTCAATAGTTGTAATATCCATATTGGTTAGATCAACTAGTACAAAAGTTTATATTTTTCAATAAATTTGAAGCCAAAAATTGTAAATTCCTTTTGAAATTGATTGTTGATTGAATCATTGTGTTTTTGACTATAATTTTTTTCCTTTTCAGTTCAAAATCTTAAGTTCTAATAAATCTATGTGATTTTTGAAAAAAATTTATTTGATTTTGAAGGGTCATTTTTCAAAGTAAAAAAGTTGCTTTTGCAGGCCATACCTACTAGTACCATGTGAAATATAGAATATTTGCAAAGAAAAGTCTTCAAAATCCATATAGTTAATGAACTAACATAAGAATGTTAAAAAAATCATTGGATACAAAAATGCATTTTTGTATACTTGGGATGTGTTTGTGTTCACCCATTGTTTTGAAATTTGAACAATTAGTCCTTAAGGACTTAAAGGGTTAAGTAAGCATCAATTTTATTTTTTCCATAGCAAAGAGAATAATAGAAAAAGTCATGGTTGTCATATTGGACAAGTTACTATTCATTTTTCGTCCTGTAGGACAAGTTACTATTCATCAAATGTACTTCTGAGGTACATTTGATGAATAGTAATTTGTCCTACAGGATAAGAAATGAATAGTAACTTGTCCAGTATGACAACCATGGAAAAAATAATGGGAAGTAGAATCATACTTTCTCACAAAAAATATATTTGTCATGTTTTTTTGAAGTGATTTTCTTTTAAGTTCATAAGTGCCATTGGGGCACCTCCCAAACCAACCAAAAGAGAATCTAAAATGGTCAAAGGATGCCTAAATTTTTTGATGATTTTATACTTATAAAATACATAATCTTATTGTAGCTACTAATCCTCTTATAATTCCCCACTTGCACATTCTACAAGTGTCATTGTTAAGCTTGTTGTTAAGTTCTAAGAATGCAAATTATTTTCATTTGGACAAAAAAAAATCCATTAACTTGCAAATTCTTGCATGGCCATAATGGGATCATTCATTCTTAGAGTGGATGCAATAATCTCAATATGACCATACTACTAGTAGAGTGGCTCCCCTCAAACATCAATCTACTATATTATTTTGCTTATGGTAAAAGTACCTATTCTGAATAGACCCCCTATGATGGCTTTTTAGGGTGGCCTATTGTGGACAATAATTGGATGTACTATTCATTAAAAAAAATTATTTGTTTGTACCTTCTTGTTAACTCATCTTTCTTCCCTCTTTGATTAGGGAGAAGTGCCAAAGCTAACCATAATAGACGAGTCTATCAGACTTTAAAATCCACATTTATATTGAATAAAATATTCATTATAAGGAAGAAAACTCAGGTTCCCCCCGTTCTTCTTCATCCTTATGTTTATACACATTGAGCTAAATTTGTTAATAAATTTTCTATATTATATAAGATGAAATGCTTAAATTTATCAGTACTATTGTACTTCTATCTTAGTTATTGAGGCAAAAAAATTATGCAAATGGAAAATTAACATTACACATAATTATTCATGCAAAATTTTCTACATTCATAAAAATGAAGAGCAGAAGAGGTATCATCCAAAGAGTAGAGGATGGACATTTTAGAGATTTAATCCATCATAAAATGGGAAATTGATCATTTATCAATTTTTTCCTTAATCCCTAAAGTTCTTTTACAATGTTTTCACCAAAAATGATCCACAACTACCATTTTTAGTATAAGTACAAAAGTTTAGAAAAAAATCATTTTTGAACAAATTTAACTATAGGATCTTGTAGTGCATTTGTTTGAGAAGATGAAGGAAAATTTTCAAAAATTTTCACCTTGTAGATTGCAAGATATTAGCTTTTGTAGTGACAAAAATTATTTTTTTGATTTTGCAAATATTCAGATAGCTATACTTTACAAGGTCGCATTTGTATGAAAAAATGTCCAAAATGATTGTAATTATTTGGATTCATTCTTCAAAGCAAGTTGGCTACATACTTGGAAATTTTTTAGATCATTTGGAAATTGGAATTGCACATGTAGGAAAGAAATTGTAAGTAAAAAGAAATAGAAAATGGTTCAAAATACAAAATTGTTAAGAATTCATTTATGGACTTGAAAAATGCCAATTCCACTCGTTGTAATGTTGTAATAAACAATATACATCCTATGATTTTTTTTTCTAAAAATATTAAAAATTGAGTTAAATAAAATACTTCAAAGTTTATTTAGAGTAGAGATTCCATAACTACTTGTAAACTAAAACTCTTCATAACTTTCATCTCCTTGATAAAAATGGAATGATTCAAAGCTTTATATCAATTTCTAATTCTTATTTTTGAAAAGAGTGTTTTTTTTACTGCTTAGGTTGCCCAAGTTGCAAGAGAAACTACATATTATACAATGAATTTTAAACCACGTAATCAAAAGTTATAAAAATTGTTGGGCCATTGACCACATGTTGTGTGAAAATTTCAAAGACAAAAAATAAAAAGTTAAAAACTCCATTTGTAGTGAGTTGCCCAAAAATTTTATGTAGCCAAAAAACACAACTTGGTCCTTTGGAGGTTAAAAAAACTTGTATCACTTTAGAGCAAAAAATATTCCAAAAAAGAAATGATATTCTTTGCTTCATCCAATGATTTAATTTTGAATTGCCATCTTCAATGAATTGTGGGCTAAGATTTTTTTTTTTTTTTTTTCTGGTTTTGTTTGAACAAGCAATACAAACCTGCTTTTTATATGGATATAGTATGTGCAATTAAACAATTTTGATTTGAAATTGTAAGAATTGAGATACAATCATGTTGAAAATTCAAAAATTAGGAAAAATACATCATCGCCATCCAGTTAACAGTAGAAGGACGCACCCGGGACCCCAGGACTAAGGTATTCACCGAAATACTCAAATTATTGGACCAATAGGTGCATTTTTAGTTTCTTCATTTAACAGTGAAGTACTGAAGTCATCCATGAGTGGGACTGACCTTTTAGGGCTGCAGCGTCCTTACAGGGTTAAAGAGTATATCAGACAAGTATCTACTACTGACACAAGTTGCAAATTATGGTCTCCTTCCATCGCCAGGAAGTGAATAAATTATTTGTGTCGTTCTGCATGAACCCCACTCCCACCCTGCTCCTCTTGCTGAATTCCATTATGGGGGAAATGGTACACATCGACAGACAGAAAACCTGATGCCTTTGGCCCCCTTGCAAGCAGCAAGCAGCGAATGATTTCACTGATTCAACTGGAAGCTCAGTTAGTGCAGAAGTCTATCAGTAGATCTAACTTAAGTTAAAGCAGCTAAGTTACCCTAAGTTAATGCCCTTAACTTATTAACACTGAGTTAACTCACAGAAACATCTAGGGTAACTTAACATTTCACTGAAACAACAACAGTAACTTAACTTCTGAAAAGTTGAACAATTCAAGAACTTACCGTCAACCTTCTTTATTCCCGAGTCACATGCAAGGCGAGGGAAGTGATAGACAGGGAGTTTGACTGGAACAAAGTACAGTTTACAACAGAGTTAAAGTGTGGGATGGCAGAGCAAGGTTACGTACGAACTGTACACAACGCGCAACTGAGCTAGCTAGCTCTGACTACACAGCTAGCTTTCTTCGAATTCGTAGCTAGCTAGCTACACCTGCCCTGTAGCCTCAGTCACTGTATAGAAATATCAAGTAACTTCCATCAATGGCAGTACAGTATCAGCTGAAACCAGTGCGCTGAAGATCGAAGATTGAAGCTTCCATCGAACCAACAAACGTAGCTAAGTTAGCACCTTGTACTGAGCTCCACGCAAAAACACAGCTATAGACTCTTTTGAAAAGAACTCGATCGATCAATCGATCAATTTCTCATTTGCTGACAGAGCTAGCAAGGCCGATTGAATCGCAGCTTAATTAGCTCAGTTGTATAACTTATATAAGTTATGAGCTGGATCACCTGTAATGAGTGAAGAGAGGGGGTGACAGACAGAGAGACAGAAAGTGTACACTCAGACAGGGGAAGAGTCCCCTGAAGGAAGATCTAGCGGTCCGAAACGGCAAGCACTTGAATTGTCCAGGACATTCAAACATAATTATCATTTTACTAATTGGTCGGAGAATTTGGCGGTGTTGTAGTTGAGTTCACTTGGACTGTTGGAGTCGTTAGTACTTCCTGCTGGTCGATCATATTAGCAATGTTCCTGTCCTGCACCACAACTAATTAATCTGATCGATGAGAGCCCATTTTCTTGGTGTCACTCAGTATTCGCAAGCTGGGAAAACTCTTCAGTGGGTGATATATCCAATCATTTCTATTTTAGCTTAGAATGCTGTGTAGGCCATCAGTTTGGTTCTGTGGTGTGCTACATAACGTAACTTCAAGTGAGGCAATCTCGTATTTAGTAGCTCGATCGTTGTAAGAGTCGATAGTTTGGATGTAGTGATTATATACATTGCAGGTTCTTGTTACCTCTGAGTGAAAGGTCGACTTCTAAGGATCAGGGGGGCAATGAATATATACCTGCTTTGCAGGTTTATGAAGTGAGCTCTCTCGATCGTAGATATATACATTCACTGTAAGTTGTGGTTCCCGTGTACAAGATAAATAGATATGCAGCTTTTCACAATTATTGGCGAACATAGTGATTGTACGCGACTGTTAGATAAGTTGATGGGCACTTGAAGGTGGGCACTTGAACTCGTGCTCTCTTCAACAAGTTTCTATAGATATGTTTATCTTACTACTCTCCAGGTTTTGAGACGGACGGAAGTTGAAGAGAATTACTATTTCGCGGTTGATCATATCCAGCAGAGCTCTGGTTGCCACTGGCAATATTTGGTGGTGAGGTTACGGACGTTTGTAAAACGGATTCGTGATTTTTTTTTTGAGGAGCTTGAAAGATCGATAGGTAGCTCGCTCGCTGCAATCTATCGAGCGGCTTGTCCACGAACATGGTAGCTGTCACCTGTTGGGCTCTGCTACTACTGACCATATTGCCACTGCAAACTATTGCTGGACGATACTTACCAGGTAAGAATATATGTTCTCCGAAATGAAATTTGAAATATATATGCATAATTATCGATCAAAGTAACCCAAGTCTATCATATTTACCCAACATTACAGACAGTTTCTCTTATCGTTTAGTTGCAAGATTTGGTTCAAGTTTTAAAATTTCATGAATTGGTATTGCGTAAGTGACGTAGTGCTGACCAGTGCTCTCAAATGTGGCGAAATTTTGCAAAACTTCTACCAAAAATGTGAATGTCATAGGGTTAAATTCGTTTGGACTTTTAGCATATCTAGCAAATCCGACGTTGAAAAACTTAAGCTTCTAAAAGAAAAGCACATTTGGGACCAGTAGTACTGACACTATGACCAACATTGGCATATTTCGTAAACTTCAGCTGGACCGCCTGCAAGTTCAATACAGATGCAGACAGCTCCTATAGTCCAGGTTCCAGCTGCGCCTAGGAGCCTGGGAAGACGAGCTGGTGCTATGGTAGGGGTGCTGGGAAATGGCACCCCGTTTCAGGTAACAATTAAACTGTCTCTTCAGATTCTTAGTGTGCAGGAACTGGTCAGGATTTCTGTTCCATGCCGGCCGTCTCCAGATCATTGATGATGCAAATTCTTATTTAGTCTAAGAATCTATACTGACAGACTGAATACTTTTGCTTTATGTTCTCAGCCGATCTTATAGCAATAAAAATTAGGTAGTCACTTAAATTTGCTTCAATCGATCTTCAGTCATGGACTAAGAATAGACGATCGTCTTTCATAGCCTTTTCAAGTTATTAGAAACTTTTCCTTAGCTTCAGTCGAGAATTGAATTGCAGTTCTGGGTAATATGTATTATTGTCGACCATCATCCAGCATGAATTGGTGGACAATATTATTACCCAGAACTGCAATTCTAGAATTCGGAAGGTTTAGCAACGTTTCGGAAGATGCATTAATAATATTTTCCGCAACTGTTTTCAGCAAAAGTGTTCTAAAACGTTGTTCACTTTGGATAAGATTTACCGGTATTAGCAACGTTGAATGTCCACTTTGGAATCACGTTTTAGTGCCATGATCAGGAACGTTCAGACATTGCTACAAACGTTGCTGCAGGGGTAAATTCTAGTATTTATAGCTGGTAGAGAAATACTCTCCCAGGCACTAATGCTGTAGATAAGATCGAGTTCTCTGAGACCCTTGACCACCAGGCAATCTGAAATGTGTTCACGGTCCTGTGTAGTTATTCATTATAATCGCAAAAAGCTTCAACAGTACCTAACTGCGAAGGATGCTTAAGCAGTTGATTCTCCCTTAGAAAAACAGGACATGCATATATGCAAGTCTAGATTTTAGCTCCTACAGTAAACTTGCACAAAACTAAGCCAGATTCAATCGCTGACATTAATCTAATGAACACACCCTAACTAATTTCTGTATGTGCATCGGTTGCATTGCAGGACCGAAGTCCGCCCTCTGACAGGAAGATGATCCCCAAGCCCAATGATTTCCATAAGACTGTGAAAAGGACGGAAATGGACGACGATGACGACGTCTCCATCTATGGGCACCGCTTGCTGGTTGGGTCTTCCCCTCCAACTTGCCATGGCAGGTGCGGGACCTGCTTTCCCTGCAACCCCATCCACGTCTCCATCGGCAGTCCCCGGGGAGCCTTGACTCAGCAGGAATACTACCCCGAAGTCTGGCGGTGCAAGTGCGGAAACCGATACTTCTTGCCGTAGGGAACGTACAGACGTGACGGCATCAATCAATGTCCTCGCGATCGATCTAGCCCCAATAGTACTCATACTCATATGATCAGATCAATACTGATATATATTGTAGCAACTGGCAAGCTCGTGCAGCAAGACGACATCGATCGATCGACAACGAGATCACGTAGTCTAACTTAGCTAACCGGCCTGTGCTGCAAACTTCCACTTAATATACATGTCTATGTCGGCGGCAGCAGGTAGATCGATTCGTTGATCGATGGATGGGAATTGAGAGAGAGCTAGGCAACATCGATCCACTTCAATTCAATTGCTGGAACTGATCGAGTACATCAATCAATGTGTGCATTCGATCAACTAGCTGGATTATTCATATACAATACTTTAAAAGTATCAGAGATTTTTCGGGTAACCTGCACCCAATTATTTAATTCGTCTATGTACCTCAGTCTTCAGTTTGCATGGGTGGTCTTGCAATTGGTTAAGGAAGAAGGGGCCCAATCAGAGTTAATCGAGGCCGACGAGGAGCAAGTTCAAGTTTGATCAGCGCAGAGCAGAGCAGAGTTGATTTTTATTCCAAGGAGTTCATCCTTAATATACTTGACGGCCGATAATGTAGACATGTATGTAACTTAGTTTCAGCTTCCATATATTGCTGCTTTGTGCTCAGTGTTCACAATATGTCAACTTAGGGGCATGTGTTACATTATCGATCAATATGTACGATCTCTGTTCTGTCCTCTTTATTTTAATTAATATATGGCCATGTCTTAGATTTAACTGCCACGCACCTCTAAGCGATATGAATTCGATCAGAACTAGGCTTGTACATTCATGCAATGGCATGAGCAACGTTGAGCAGATCTGGAGATGAAAAGTAGCATGATTGAAGTTTAGGAAGGATCCACGTGTGAATAGGGAGTTTCATGAAAATGACATGTTGCACGCGCCATTTTCAAACCGTCCATGCCAGTCTGAACCGTGAAAGTGCCATCTATGACATACATAGATTTCAAACATCTAGGAATGGTATAGATTTTAAACATCTAACTAGGACAATTGTATGGTTCAGACTACCTAGTTTGAACCGTAGAATGGCACCATTTTAATGAAATTCCCTATGAGAGTATTCATTCATTTGAGTTTTCTATAGAACATTTTTGTGATGGAAGTTGGGTTTTCCCTCAAGTCTCAACTAAGGTAAGAGGTTCTAAAAGCGCACAAGCTCTAAAATCGCCCACCTCTTCAAATGTATACTATTTGTATATTGCTTTTTTTAGCCTTCAACAATATACAAACATTTGAGGAGGTGGGCGATTTTAGAACCCTATGTCATTTCAACTTCAAAACTTCATAACTAATTCCACAAACTTCAAAACTTCATAAATAGAGAATTTCATTAAAATGGCAATATTCCATGTGATTTTCACAGTGTGTCGTTCCCACAGTTCAAACTAGGCGGTCTCAAATCTATTAGTGTCCTAGATTTTTGATCTCTATACCACTATTAGATGTATTAAATCTAGGAAAGAGGTAGATTTCAGACCAATCAGTTTAAAAAATCTACATATTTCCTAGATTTCAGATATCTAATAATGGTATAGATTTCAAAAATTTAGGATGCTAGTAGAGTTCAGATCGCCCGGTCTGAATTGTGAGAATGCCAAAGTCACAGAATAATCGCCATTTTAATGAAATTCCCCATATAACTAATTCCACAAAGCCATGGTTGTCATACTGGTCAAGTTACTATTCATTTTTCGTCCTGAAGGACGAGTTACTATTCATCAAATGTACTTGAGAGGTACATTTGATGAATAGTAACTCGTCCTACAGGACAAGAAATGAATAGTAATTTGTCCAGTATGACAACCATGCACAAAGTTCAAAAAAAATATGAAACTACTTGGGCTAGTTGTCAATTTGGCAATTTCATTTGTGTTCCAAGGAAAATTTACTAAAATTATTTCACGAAGCTTCACCTCTCTAAAATCTAGTTTCAGCTCTTAAATAGGCAATTTATGCACTTTCTATCTTAGTATTGTTTTGGAATTTTTTTCAAGTCTTTACTCTTCATCTATGCACTTAATTATTGATTGAAAGATAATAACATTTGATCGCAATGCTTGGTTTTAAAATTTGAAAGTGAATTGGAGTTTGTCAATCCACTTTTTACATATCAAATTATCTAAAACTATAGTCATGAAAAAAATATGAAGTTAATGGACATAACATGAATAAGGGCAATTGCATAAAAGATATTGCAAGTCAATATGCTTTCTAGCCATAAATTTTGCATTTATACAAGCTTTAAAATATCTAAGATTCATAACCAATTGAAGGTACATTAGACTATTCTACACCTTACAAAATTTGTTCATATTTTTCAAAGATAATTTGCTATTTTAAAGTAGCCCATAATTAAATGTCATATTTATCATTAGGGGGAGAGTAGAACTATTTTTGACCCAAAAAAACAAAGTTGAAGCTAAAAATTGAAATGTAAGATCATCTAGTTAGATAAATAGGCAATATAGTTTTTTTTAAAAAGAATATTTTCATATTTCATAGTAATGTATTCAAAGTATATATGATTCCTTTGCATCAGCAATTTAGTCACAATATTTTTTTCTCAAGCTAAAACTAATTGATTAAAAGCCCTTTTAGATTGGCAAAAATGGCCAATTTTTGTTTAATTTTTAATAATTTTTAATAATTTTTTAATATTCAAATTAGAAAATATCTGGATTTTTTTTAAATTTTTTGTTTTCCTATTTTGTACATATCATTTAGAGAATGTTTTTTAGGTTTGAAGCTATAGGAATATGGGGAATTTCATTCAAATGGCAGTATTCCATGTGGCATTTTCAAACCACCTGCTCTAAACTATAAAAGTGACATCTAAGACTAGTATAGATTTCAAAAAGCTTGGAATTTTTAGGTTTAGAAATCTAGGACAAGTATAGATTTTAAACCGCAAAATCTTAATTATAAAAGTGTAGATTTAGAACATCTAAAAATGGTATAGATTTTCAAACATCTAGGAAGTTTGTACATTTTAGACCACTCGGTCTAAACCATAGAAACTACCAAAGTAGTAGGATAACACTATTTTTAAGAAATTGTCCATGAATACATTAGTTTTATTCTTGTTCTAATTTTAGATATTTTTTTGAAAAATTTAAAGTTACATTCTAGAAGTCCATAGTATTTCCAATACAACATCAAAACACAACAAAATCAACCAATGTTTTTTTCAATCACCCATAATCATTAGTTTGTGGATAGGTACGGAGTCTTTGAAAACCATAATTGCCCACAAACTAAAACTCTTCATAACTTTTATCTCATTAATCAAAATGAAATGATTTAAAGCTTCCCACTTACATATAAATCTCATGGTTGTCATACTAGACAAGTTACTATTCATTTCTTGTCCAGTATGACAACCATGATAAATCTAGAGAACCAATTCCATTTTTTTTTTTTAATTTTAAGAATTTTTTTGAACTATTGGATTGCCTGCTAAATAATGAAAATGGCATATTGTGCAATAACTTTTTAATTGTATAGTCAAAATTTATGAAAATTGTTAAGCCTTAAAGCTATTTCTTGGGATTACAACTTCCATTTGTAGTAAGCTACCCAAAATTGCTATGTTGCTAAAAAAAATACAATTCAGTGTTTTAGGGGTTAATCAAACATCCTTAAAATACAAAATTAATGCTTCAACTCTAAAATAACACCTATATAACTCTTCAAATAACTCTTCAACTTTCATTGGTTCTTTTCAAAACTATTGTTGAATTTGAGCAAATGATTTGTCATATTTGTGTCAATGAGAAGAACTCTATTGTAGCTAGTGGCAAATGGCTAGTATTGCAAAAGGGTGATGATACCTTATATGCTTTGGTCACCTACATAGAGTATACTTTCAAAACCCTAGGCCTCAACTTAAGGTAGATACACCCTACCTAGAACCACTATCATCACTTTATGTACACCTCCAAAATCAATATGTACTTATATTAACCCCTAATGCCCTAAAATGCATTTTTTTGGCAACATAGCGATTTGGGGTAGCTCACTACAAGTGGAAATTTTACTTTTTTTCTTTCAAAATTTTCACACAACATGTGCCTAAGGAGTAGCTTTATGGCCCAACAACTTTCATAACTTTTGACTATATGGTTCAAAAGTTATTGTGTGATATGTAGTTTTCATTGCTCAACAAGCAACCTAGGCAAGCAAAAAAAATTCTTTAAAAATCATTTTTTTAAGAAATAAAAATTTGAAATTGGTTATCTCTCTCTTTATATATATGGACAATTTTATTAATATAGAAAAACGTCACTACTTTGACATTTTTATGGTTCAAACTAAGCGGTTTGAAATGTATAAACATCCTAGATGTCTAAAATATACACCATTCCTAGATATCTAAAATCTACACTTGTCCTAAATGTCAAACCACACAGTCTAAAATCTATATTAAATCTACATTTCTAAAATCTATACTATCATAGATGACACTTTTCAAACCGGGTGGTCTAAAAATGGCACATTAAATATTATCATTTTAACGAAATTCCCCATATATGTGGAAAGCTTTGAATCATTCCATTTTCATTAATGAGATAAAAGTTATAGAAGTTTTAGTTTGCGAGTAATTTGTAGATAGTTATGGAATTTTTACTCTAAGATAAACTTTGAAGTCCTTTATCTAACACAATTTTCAATATTTTGGAAAAATAAATAAAAACAATAGGTGTAGATTGTTTATTACAACATTAAAACCATTAAATTTACCTCTTCCAATTCCATAAATAAATCATTAACAATTTAGTACTTTGAATCATTATCTACTTCTTTCTATCTACTATTTTTTTCCTAAACGTTGTACAATTCTAAATGATTTAAAAAATTTCAAGCATGTAGACAACTTGCCTTGAAGAATGAATTCAAAGAAGCAACATCATTTTAGACATTTTTTCATATAAATGTGACCTTGTAAAGTTCAACTGTCTGGTTTTTTGTACGGCCAAGAAAGGACTTTTGCCACTTCAAATTCTAATATCTTGCAAATGAATCTACACAGAGGAAATTTCTGAAATTTTTTCCACATATTCTCAAACCACCGTACTACAAAATCTTATGGTTGCATTTGTCCCACAATGAGTTTTTCTAAAACTTGGTACTTGTACTAGAAATGGTAGTTTTAGAGTGTTTTTGATGAAAACATAGTCAACAACCTTTAGGGGTTCAAGAAACAATTTTAGAACCGTCCTCCATCCTCCAAACTTTGACCCTTCATAACTTTTGCTTATAGTATGCAAATGTTGTGGTATTTGGTACACTAGGATCTCCTTTCATTTGCCAACAAGAAAATATAAAAATTTGACTAGTTTAATAATATTAGATAGGTACAACACCAAAAAATGGCAATTATCAAGGTACCTACCTTAGTGAAAAATAGATTGAGCCCCTAAAATTGGTTTAAAAATGAGAGAAGAACTAGTTCTAGATAATTCCAAATTTGAAATCTTTCTTTTAGACCTCCAAGTAGCTTCTTTGGCAAATTCTAACTACTTCTCTTCTCTACTTATTGTGGAATGTATTGTATCTAAGTTTATTAACTTATTTACATAACATAAACCAACATAATGATGTGGTATATTCCACATCATGTCATCACCTAGATGATATGATATGGAACATTCCTCATCCACTAGTAGCTAGAGAGGCAAGTGACATTCAATAAGAGACTATTGTAATTAATATTATACCAAGATAGCAACTTCAACACTACAATGCCAAGTATATAAAGAAAGTACCAAAATAAATTTTAATGTTTTAAAACAAAACTTTTAAAAAATTCATCATTATATTTATCGAGAGCAAAAATTTCTATAACTACCTCATATACCTCAAAAGTCATTAATTTTTTTGTGTTTTAAAGTGAGAAGACAAGTTCTTTATCGACAAAAGTGGTGGTAGGAGGTAAAACAACCCAAGTAGGATATATAAGATAGGATTAGTAGAAGCTCAACCGCAAATAATTAGATCAAATTAAAGCATTAATTGTGTTTGAAGTAGAATTTTAAACTTCATTTAGGCATAGTTGAATAACTTTTTCCAAAAAACTTTGCACTAAGAAAATTGAAGAAATCAAGCTAATTTTCATATTCAAGTATTTGTCATGATTGTCATATCGGATGGAATCTCATTGTTCACAGACAAAATCGGACCGATTAAGGATGATTGGCTGCAAACTTCATAGGCTTATAACTTTTGCAAAAATACTTCAAATCGGGCAAATGAGTTTCTGTAGATGCCTAAAAACATCTCATTTGCCCGATTTGAAGTATTTTTGCAAAAGTTATAAGCCTCTAAAGTTTGCAGCCGGTTAACCCTAATCGGTCTGATTCTGTCCGTAAACAGTGAGATTCTGTCCGATATGACAACCATGGTATTTATTTGAGATTTTGAGCTTCAAATCAAAAGTTATGGACAAAATTCGTAAAAGATGTTTGAAAATATCAAAGAAATTATCCTTCCAACCCCACTCTGAATTTTATCCATGACTTTGTTTTAGAGGCTCAAAAATCTCAAATGGATTTTTTGTATATGAAATTTAGCTTAATTTTCCAATTTTTTTAATTCAAAGTTTAAAAAAAAAATTATTGCACTATGCGAACATGAGATTTGATATTTTACTTCAAATACAATTCCTACATTTTGACAATGAACAGTCAAGCTCTCATCTTCAAATTATCTCATTAGTCTTTGAGGATTTATGAAGAACAATAGATTTTGTTATAAGAACATCCTCTCTACCCTTCATTCCTACAAATGTCTATGAAGCAATCCCTTTGTTTGGCCATCCAAAAAATTCTTGATGGTAGATAATTAAATGGCATTGGTATTTGACTCAATGTTGGGATTCTTTAGATTTTCAACTAAAAATCCTTAGATTTATTTTTAGATTTGTTTGTCTTATCTGAAAATTAAAAAAAAGTGGGTCACATTATAGATGTTCTACCACTATCAATCTATCATGTATTGAAGTTTACATTAATTCTCCATAATGTATAGATGAATTTTGTGGAGGAGGCCTCAAGAGAAGAAAAGATAGTGGATTATCAATCTAGAGTTCATATGGTGTTGCTTTGCACTTAGAGTCTGGGCCAATTTGCTGTGTTAAAGGTCAAAAATCCTTATTTGTGGTTGGACAAAACATTGAAATTGTTCCCAACTTCTGCCCTACCAATCAAACTCTAGGTGTAAAGTAGCTGATCCATTTTTGATCACACACACACCATTTGGGCAATGTAGATTGCTCTCTTTCTATTTAGGAACTAGGAAGAGATGAATAATGATCAATTATGGTACAATTTCCAATAATTAGTTGTGGCGCATTGTGATTAGCTAGAAGACTCTCAATATTGCAATTGCCCCTTGGTGGATTCTGTAGCCAACCCTTGGTTGAAAATAGGAAGGTCTCTATGATTAGTATGTGTCACACAAAATCTTTAGCTAAAAAAATTTACAATAATTATGTTTTGAGAAATAAAATTCTTGGAAAGTTGTGAAATTCTTCCAATCACTACAATTTCTATACCCCCAAAATTCCCGAACTCAAGAAACTCTTGTTCCAAATACATGAAATTGCTTAAAGAGGTTGGAAGTGAAGCGTTTTGTGTAAATTTGCTCTCGCACTCTTCACAAGCGCAAGTGACACCTTTCCCTCAACCTGCCACCCAGGCTGAGGCGTCGGCACAAACCGGACTGGATGTTAATATCTTCCTTTCCCTTTGAATGCACACCATCCTTAAATTCAAAAAAAAGAAGAGGAAAAGGCAGTCTCTGTGTCTGAAGGCTACTGAATCAGTATTGAGTTAACTAAGTTATGTGCAATTGCACACCTCCCATCCACAACTCTTTCAGTTCAAATTAACAAAACGACGTCAGTGGTGACTCCAGGGCAGTACGTCTGCAGTCTAGCTCCTGACTGATCGATCCGTATTCACTGAGTGACGAGTCCGTCCCGCGTGGTCCTGAACAATGAACCAACGATCGATCGACAGTGAGTCTGAGTGAAGTTAAGTTTGTCTCGATCGCGGGCTTCAGTTCATCATCATCACCTTGCCATTGCCTTTATGGGATTGTCAGTAAGAAGTTTCAACGTGGTGATCACACACACTCAAGTAATCAATACGGAGACCGTAGCTGCACACCTAGCTAGCTAGCTTCAGTTACCGAGATTTCTAGTTCCATCTCTTGAAGTTTGGGGAGTTGTGCAAGTCAGTGTGATCTCCAATAACGGGATGAATCTACAGTGCAGCCTCCGTCTGTAAACTGCAACACTCTCTCTCCATTGAAGTAGAAACTACACCTGATAAGGCAGATAAGCTTCATTTCATCAGCTGAACTCCAATTCAAAAACTATCATTTTTATGACTAAAATTCACATCAAGAGAAGAGCAAGTAGCAAGGCCTCTTTTGTTTACTGTATCCAAACGATGCATTCTCCGGTGCATTGGGAAAAAATGATGTAATATTATTATTATTATTCTTGTTGGGTCGGTGTACAAATATTCTCCTTTCATTTGAACAACTATATAATATTATTACTTTGGGTCAGTGTAATAACAGATACAGCCGTGTAATAATTGAAAGCAACCAGTGAGTAGTCAGTCTCTTATTTTTCCGGTACCGGTAACGAATCTACTTCAGTTCTTTCCATTTGTAAGGTATCATGATACCATTCCAATACCCATTCTAATTCTAGTAAAAATGATGCAATGATTTCTGCCTGCCTGCCTTCGTCTGGAACAGTGGAGAATCTTCGACGGTGTAATAAGCTCCGATCCGTCCTTCCAGCGTTCGGGAAATTTTTGGAGGTCCTCCAGGTTTCTTCTACTTCATCATTCAATTCAGTATTATACCTCAATTGCAGCCTCAGACAGACGCCCCTGTTTTGGTTAGATTTCATTGCAATCTCTCTTCTAAGTTACGTCATTCATGACTTTAATTCGACAAGTTATTGCCATTGCCGCACTATAAGAAAAAATATAAAAATATAAAAATATAAAATATAAAAATATAAAATTATATATATAATTAAAAATTAAAAATCTATAATTGATTGATAAAAAAAAATTCAACATTCAATCTCTTTTCTATTCTTGATGTGAGTCAACACACTACAAGAGAAACTGTCCAAATTGACATAAACTGGTCCTAATTGACAGAAATCAACTAGTCCTAATTGACAGAAAATTGACAGGTTTTTGTCAATTCGGACAATTTTTTGTCCTAATTGACAGAAACTTGTCAATTTTCTGTCAATTAGGACTAGTTGATTTCTATCAATTAGGACTAGTTTCTCTTGTAGTGGTACACACCCTCATACGATTTACTAGTTAGTACAAGATCCTACAATTAGATATGCAAAAAAGAACTTTTTTTAAAACTTTTTGCTCATTGTTATAAAAATAGTAGTTTTGAGTGTGTGTTTTTGATGGAAAAGAGTTGCAAGGGATGGGAATTTTTTTAATTTTATGGGTAGAGGTTTTGAAATCGGTTTCTTCAATAATAGGTACATATAAATATGTAGGAAATGTGTTGTACATAATGAAAATATTTGTGCAAGTGATGCTTTTCTAGGCACGGCACAACAAATTGGGTTGTGACTTATGAGTCCTTGTTTTAGTCTAATCACATGGAATTGTCTTTTGTATCTATATTTTTGAGGTTTTGATTTCATCCTTGCAACTTTGAGCTCCAAAATTCTTAGGATAGGATTTGACTTGTGTAAAGCAATTGTAGAGACTCATGTTTGCAACTTGGAGTTGAGAAGGAGAATTGCAAGCTTGTCGTAGGAAGAACACAACTCAATGTGATTAGATTGCATGTAATCACGGATTGTATTTGTTCTAAAAGAAAGAAAGAAAAGGTGAGAAAAAAGAAGGAATGGGTCTACGAGAATTGCGCATTCTACAACTTGGTGAACAAAGCCTTAATATCCTAAAGTTTTGTGATGTTTTGTGGTAAAAAACTACTTCAAATTTCTCATACCTAAAGTAAGGCTAAAATTATCTTCTATATTTATTTTTTAGTAAATCCATTTTTAGGATTCTTTAGTTAACTTGCTCCATCTTCCTAAAATTTTAGAGTAAAAATCTCCAATGATTGGAGTTCAAAGTGTCCAAACTTCAAAGTAGTTTTTTCTTGCCCTTCAAAAACAAGTGAAGTTTTTTTTTTCAATGCTTTTTAAAGAAAGACATGTATATCCCATAACTTGTGTGTTTTAATAATGTGTTGGAAATAGGGTTGAGAAAAAAAATAGTAAAGTAGAAGGTGGCACTAGATGGAAAAAAAAACCTAAATTGCTAGTAGTAGCTTTTACAAGAAATTTAGAATTATCAATCTCAATGGTGAAAATATTCTCATAAACAATAAATATCCTTGAATTTATTTTTATTTGAAAATTTTCAAAATTGGATTCAAAAAATGACTTTATATATTTTTTCTACTTTCATTGCATGCACAATAAAACTCCTCATAATAGTTTCATCTCATTATTTAGAATTCAATGGTTTGTGCAATTTTTTGTAGGCATCATTCTATAAAATTAAATTAAATCAACTCTTGTATGTCTAAGGGTCCTACTTCTAGAATTGCCTCAAAACTATTGTTTTTCAAAAGCAATACATAGAATTTTTAAAATATCCAAGTATAGTATCTTGTTCAATACTATCAAATTTATCTATCCTACAATTTTCAAAAAATGACTACGGATTTTGAAATATTTCCAATCAAAGTTCAATCAAAGTTTAGAAATCAAATAATTATATTTTTGTTGGCAAAATAATCTCTAGGGTGCCATATCTCAAAAAAATTCCAAAGGAAAAATTTGCCTTCTTTATGGATTAAATGCAAATTTATTTAGTTAAAAACATGAATGCTAATTTTCACAAGAATTCAAGCAATGGAAGATTATTTTCAAAGCCATGTAATCAATTGAGGTAGAATTCCACCTAACCATACTCATCAAATATTTACTCCATCCAATCAATCCTTGCCTGCTTGCATTGCCCATGGGATATTCTTGGAATGACCTCTTTTGTTAAATCTCTTTAAAGACAAACCACAATGAACATTCCTTGAAGTGTTTGAGTTTGAAAAATTATCCAAGGCCGTGTTTTTGTTTAAATCAAGAATTTTTTTATAGCTATAGAAAGACAACCCAACAAAATACATGGGAAAAAATATTTACTTTTCAATTTTTTTTTGGGTCCAAACAACTCATCAAAGAGGGATAGTGACCAGAAAATGATTTCCGGTTTGAAATTGTAATTAAAAATGAACTTGTAATTTTTTCAATATTTACCAAAATGATGTGAAACAAAGCTATACATACAAATTATGATGATTAACATCCATCCTAAGAACTTTATGTAAAAATCCAAAATTATATAGCCTATAGAGTTTGCTTAAGTTTTCAAAAAATCCAAATTAGACTCATTTAGGGATCAATAGTTATTATCTAAATTTGTTTAGGGATTCATTTGAAAAACTTAGCATCCAATGTAGTATATTAGAGAACTTTTTGACTTTTGGTTGCTAAAATTTTACTTTGACCTAGAAAATGATTAAAAAAAAATTTAGAGCAAAACAAACAATATAAAGATTCCTACATCCCAAGTCTAGTTTGTGTATCCTTTAAAAATTTCAAAATATTTGTAGAAATGATTATTTTACTTCAATTTGAAGTTGAATATCTATAACTATGTTTTTAAATATAAAATGACATGAAAGTTTGGAATGTATTATATATTTCAACACTAAAATAAATATATGTAGTGAACATTTTTAAGAGTTTTGAAACTCTTAAAATCATATAACTTTGATACAAAATTTTACTTATTCTTCAAAAGTCCATGGAGATTTCAACTTTTCACAAAAACTCTAAAGTTTTTATGAATTATAAATGACATTTCATTTTGTTTTTCTTTTTTTAATGAAATTCATTCATGTCTAGTCTGAAAATGGAAGCTTGTAGAGTGAAGGATTTTGAAGGTGGATCTAGACAGTTTCTTTTAACACTAAAGGATGGAGTCTACAATCTTATAGTCAAACTTGAAAGTCCCGCATTCTATATCTGCCATTTCTTTGCTAGTTATGAGTGAAATTTTTATTTTTATTTTTTTTAAAGGCAAAATCACATGTCCAATATGTCACAAAAAATCTAAATTTTTTTTAGAACATTTCAAATTACCATGAATTTTAGAAGAGAAAATGAAGAAAATTCATAACAAATACAAAACATGCTTAAATATTCTGGAAATTTCAAAATAAAAGTACATTATATTGTAAAACATTTTGGGAGTATGAAAGAAATTTCTATATCACTCCATATTTAGAAATGTGGTTGTAAATCCTAAACTTTAAACTTCAATGAGATGCTTATTTTAAGGAATTTAAAAAAAATTAAGTGGAGTAGAAACTACACTTTAGAAGCTTTGTTTTGTTAGATTTGCTCAAATGCCCCCAAAAAATCATTTTGAATGCCAAAATCAAGTCTTTAGAAAAAACAAAAACTGAAAGTATTGGAAAAAAAACATTGTATAGTGTACCATTTTTTTTATAAGCTACCCCATATAAAATTAAAAAACAACTAAAATGTCTTGAACTTAAGTCAATGATATGGACACAACATCAAAAAGGTTGCACAAAAAATCAGATAAGAATCATCCATTCTTCACTATGCACAAAGCCTACAAAGCCTGTTTGTATTCCAAAGGACACAAACCGTCCTTGGCGTCCTTCTAGGGTTAAGGGTTTATATTGTCCACAATGGATGCTTTCTGTTTGAAACTCCAGTTCAAAATTTTCTGAAGGATCAGGAAAAGTAGGATTTTAACTAGGCATCTTTCTTCCGTGCTCTCTGCTATTGATCAGACTGCGGACTCATCAACAGTCAGCAGCTTATTGGTTCCTCGTTTTAAGTACGTCAGAGATACTTCAGAACATGCAGGAAATCATTCCTCGTCAATCACTTGCGGTTTTAATGCAATTCAGTCCGTCAAATAACTTGTTTAAACTAATAAACAAGATTAAAACAAAACCATTGATTTCGTCAACAAAATGATCACAGTATATCCGTGAACGACTTACACAAGACACAAAAAAAATTCATCCGACAAGACCTTTGCAGGCAATCACACATCACGAACAGATTGCAACCGTGGTAAGCCAGGTAACACCACCTAATCACAACGCCGACCTAATTGCGACAATGAATAGGTAACTGAGCCTATGACAGGCAGAACTCTGAACCAGCCTAAGCAAGCCAAAAAATTCTTGTGAAGTACATTTCACAAGACACATGTACAGCTCAAGAATTTCTGGGCCTGCATTAGGCTGGTCCAGAGTTGGCCTGTCATAGGCTCAGTTACCTTAATCTTGCACGCTAAGTACAAATTGATTTTCAGAATGCACCCTAACCCAACATCAGAACTCATGTCAGCATTGGATCATCTACTTGTAAAACCTTGAACTCTAATAGCTTTTGCATATGATATCTACAAAATAGATTCTTTGGTGCGCTGGAAGCAACTTGGATTGATTTACTTACAAGAATATTTAGGAATCCGACCACATTAAAGACGGCAACTATGCTCAGCGCTTAAAGCGTCGCAATTCTTTTAAGCTGTTGGGCGACACTTTAAGAAAAGAGGAAGTCCTACGGCCGAGAAAATACAAAAAGAAGGGTGGCAGCAGGAAGGACGGACCTGGCAGCAGTGAGGCGGGTCCAGCTAAATAACAACACGAAGACGAGGACACCATGAAAATTAGAGCGTGCAGGGCAAAGCCTGCAGTGCCTTGTGCCGCTCCTCCTATGCCGACCAGCGGCCTGTGAAATCGATCAGCCTGCAGTTCCCCCGTGTGAAACCGACCACAGTGGTTACATACGTAGCCCTTTTTGTCACACCTGGCCTGGCCTGCACAGCAGCAGCGAGTCTCTCAAGGTGTAAGTTAATCATTTTCCCAGCTTCTTCTGTCATCTCCTTCCAATTCATGATTACGGAGTGGTACTATCTAACAGACAATCTGAACGGATAGAAGTAAAACGAGGATCCCCCATTCCCCCAAAGCCAGGAATACAATACGGTAATATCCTGGAAAAATCTCGTTACTTAACGCTGCTATCAGTCTTGAATTCTGTAACTCCGTCTTTCACATACAAATGCAATTTCTTTTGCATAACAAAGTACTTACAGTGAGATCACTACGTGCCTGCTGATGAGTTGAGACGCTGCTGAACTACCCCCGAGTCAACAGCACAGCCTTCAACAACAAAGCCTCCAATTCGCAGGGCATATTGAAGGTTCACAGGCACCAGACAGAGTGCCTCAAAGCTAGCAATGTCCTAGTAATTATCAGTTCGAATAGCACAAAAGTAACCACCTACATGTCTTAGGTAGAAACTGCCAGTTCCATTCATCATAACCAATATGAATCCAGTCACTCACAAGCAGAAGATTTGGCGATTACACTCAGGATTAGCAGACAAACTTCTGCAAATGCATCCACTGCCGAATCCACCCAAAAGCATAACTAGAAGAACTCCAGAAATGTCTCCGTAGCATTGCAATTCAGTTGCTGAGAGCCTAGCTGAGATGCACATGGGAAATGGCAACGTAACAACAGTTGACTTGGCTCCACTTGGTCTCCTCTGGAGAAAAGTATCAGGGAAGAAAAACCCTTGCACTGCATGACTTAAGAAGCTGAAGATTGAAACCAACACTCACAATCCATAGTCCTTTCAAAAACCAACAAGATGTTGCTTCTTTATTGAGTATTATACTTCCACAAACCTTTCTCGAAAGGAGGAACCCTCAATTATTCAAAGAGCGCCTATGGAAATAGGGGCACGAGAGAGGGTATCCGACTGATCCATGTTTTTCGTTCAGAGCCATAGCTAACAAAAATCTTTACTCGCACATTTGATTGGTTTTCAAATGTCACTCACAAAAAGCTGATTATGCAAACAAATTTTCAAGAGTGCAAATCCTTTCCCTCAAGACAGTGAGGCCAACCTGGAACTTTGAAAAAATGAGATGGTGGCTAACATGACACTAAGCACTGACACCAGCTATGGTACATCCGTCACCAATTGCTGACAGAATGCGGGATAAAGGCCAGAACTCGGATCCAAAAATAGCTAAAAAAAACCACGATTGACATAAAACTGTGAAGGCTGGTTGTGGAAAGATGTAACTGGTCCGAAATCCAACTGACAAGATGCTTGTAAGCGTTGATCACGCACAGGGACAAAGCCGACGCGTAAAAGGATGATAGCCATTACATGATAGCTGGCTGACTTGAGTGCTGAACAAGCATGCGCCTGGGTGCTGTAAATGAAAATTGCAAACGATTAGATTGACTGTCTAACCCTAGCGACCTCAATTCTCAGGATGCAACAAGAAGAGGAGAGAAAGGTACCATGTGCTCGGGTGCCCCACTAACAACCTCTGCTGGTTGGTCTGGGCCAGAGCTAGGTATGCACAGCCCTTTGCATTCGTTGTATTGCTGTAACCTGCATTTATTCAGATACATTTTGTGTTACAACATTTCCATGTACATAAACAAAGCCCTGATGTTTAGTTCTGATCTAAACATATGACCATAGCTCGACAATAGATGCTATCAATATTGTGCATACTAAAATTTAAATTGCATCAAAATACAAACCTCCTCGATGCATCTCATTTGTAATTGTCAATTAAATGTACATAAATTCATTAAGTAAAATAATTTCAAACTAAAAAATTCTGGTATAGAATATTAGAGACGGTGGACACCCTATGTCGTGTACCTCAACCTTCCCTGCTTAACAGAACCCAATACATAGTACACCGATTAATTTGATCATATATTCCAATTCTAATACGGCAAAGTCAATCTAGCTACATAGGCTAATCCAGAACTTACTCTGCACAACTGTTAAGAGCCGCAAGTTTGTCCTCTCGACAGGAAAGTCCCGCTGCACTGCAAGTTGACTCACAAGACAATCCTTGTCTGCATAACAGACAGTCATATTGTAGAAAGCAGAAGAAAAATAAATCTTGCACCCTTCACAAGAAACCATTCCGGTTTACTTGACCACCCCTTTAGTTTTTTTGGCTGCAGTGTTCAAGCTAAGAGGCTAATAGCATGGAACTGAGGCCTAGCAAACCAAGGGAAGCAGGATACGAAGCACGCATTAGAGTGAATACGTAGTAGAAAATCCCCCTTTCCAGAAAACCTAGCCATGTTAAATCCTGCGAACTGTAACGCAATTTAAGGCAGTTTCTTCTAACATAAGCCTTACCAATTGTAATGTGGCTAGGTTTTCTACTTTTATGTCGCAACAGTATGAAAAAGTGGGTTACCCGCCAACAATAACAGACACATCGGCCAATTCATCCTCAGCACTCGCTTCCACTGCTTCCCCTGTAATAATAAGACAATATAATTAACAGGAGAATACTCCAAACATCTTTGCTTCGGATATTCCAAGTTGTTTAATAAATAGGAAACAGAGAATAAACCAGACCTGGTGGAGTGGATTTCGCTGAAAAACAGTGGTGCTCACCGCTCACATAGGCATTTTCGTGAACCTGAGCCACGCGCATGCGTTAGCAAAGTGTCAAGGAGCTCCAAAACTCACATAAAATTCGTACCAAAGTAGTTCAGGGGGCATACCACACTCTCAGAGTTGTGTCGGCAGCGTCCGGAACAGTAGTCAAATAAACTGGTCCACATCCCTGTCCAGATACCATCCCAAAGATAGTTGTTAGGATAGGTCAAGACAGAGATTCGACTATACAGCCAAAAAACAACTAGATCTTCGGAAAACAACGACCTGCAGTTGCCTGCCGGGCAAGCTTTGTCTTCAATGCAACCTCCAGTGCTGTCTATACAATAAAACCATAGCCACTTTAGAACTTCAAGTATGAATTCAGAGTTTATGTAACACCAATGGTTTGAGCAAATGAATATACAGAATAAAAATGGAATGAGGATGACCCACCCGCATTGGATTTAAGCAGCATGAGACACAATATTCATACGAACTGCAGCACTGCGACAGTGTGTTGCAACCCCTGCATTTACAAGATTATTAAATCCTGCATATATATCATTGATAAATGACATGCTGATAATCTAACTGTCGCTTCTGAACTGCTTTACGTGCAAGTGAAATATTACAAACACTTCAGTGCTTACTGGCAAGAGTACTGTTCTCCTCCTTCAGGGCAGCACGCTGTGGCAGGATCGACCGCCATGATATTGCAAACATATCCTGAAATCAAATTCTGACGGTCAATCACAAAACCAATGAGATGCCAAGTGTTGACCATATCTACGCAACCGATGATTGTAGAATTGTTTCAAATGAAGGTGAACACGCATTGTCGCCACTACATCGGAGGACATCGATGAGCAGATTATCATTGGAAAGAAATAAGTCTTACCACGGCTATCAGTGAGTAAATAACGTCCCTGAACAGTATTATTGCACTGCAATACATCATCTCCGCTTGTTCTCCATGTTTGGTCTCTGTAATAGAAATACAAATCAACTTCTTAAGGGGTATCAAAACAGACCATAAGCTCATCTTGACAAGGTACCTAAACCAAAATACAACTATTGTCCCTTGCTGAGCAGCAGGTTCTTATCCTGATCAAATCCGGAACCTCGCATGACACTATGAAGATTTTAATCAAAAACAAATACTCGCAATACTCGCAATAAAAGAAATGAGAGTGATTTAACCCACCCAATTATGCGCACTGATGAACAAAGTGAACAGTAACAAAGGAACCAGATCAACAAGGTAAGTAGCCTGTAATTGCTGGAAGATGTCTTCATTTCCAGCAGGCTATTGATCATCTTATTTCTGCATGCATAAGGTAGATCCTCCAATTCAGCTTCGCTCCTTAAAAGCGCAGCCTACAATTTCTCCGAAATACAATCTAAGTAATGATTGTACACAGTCCTTATGGCTACCTTAAAACCCATGAAAACTGCCACCGATAATCCCAATTGTGGAAATTTATTTGGTTGTAGCCTTCTCATAAAGCACTCGAAGGAGATAAAAGGAATGCTCTAAGCATAATATAGTGTCTCGTTTGCGGAAAGACACTACAATGATTTTGAAAATTCATAACTAATTCAGTGTAGCTCCCAAATTAACAAAATTAAGAAGAGGAAACAACAATGCACCCATCTAGGAGCATCACAGCGATACAGGTGAGACAGGTCAAAACTCCGTGCCCTACTTGCAAGAATCTGCAAACGCTAGAAACATTCTACCTAAATTGCTTTCGGACTCGGATCATACTCAGAGAATGATCCAATCTCGCACCTCGTCAAAACCCTAGAATCTGTAACTCCGGAGCTGAGTTCGAATTGCAGCGACTAATCCACTCAACACCTCGATCGCATGATGAAAAATTCTCAGATACCAAGGATCACGCCCTGCTATCTCAATTGTCACCTCTACGATGACAACTTCTTAGGGTTAGGCTACTCTTGCCGAAGCATTTGCAAACCGCGAGGGTATAAGAGCAGACCGGCTCACCGGCCGGTAAGTTCATTGAAGAATACGGTGCCGAGTGGTGCGGATCCGTTTTTTCAGGTTGCATATACCGGGGGTCGTATCTAAGCATCGATTCAGATTTATTGGCTCTGTCCTTTGGAGAGAGACTAAGGTAACAGGAAAAGAAATCACCCACCCAAGAGGGGAAATAGAATTTTGGGGAGGCTAAGCTTCTTGAAATAATTTTCAGTAAATTCTCCTTGAAAAAAAAGTGGGATTGGCATCTAACCCAAGTCGTTTCATATTTTTTGGAGCTTTTTGAAATTTGTTATAAAATCTTGAAGTTGAAATGGCAATAGGGCTCTAAAATCGCCCACCTCTTAAAATGTACATTATTTGTAGATTTCTGAAGGCTATGAAAAAGCAACATATACAGAGAGTGTACATTTTCAGGATGTGGTTGATTTTAGAGCGTGTTACCTTATGGCATCAACTCTCTAGTTTCTGGACCTATTCATATCTATAATTGCATTCACATTGCGCAACAAGTTAGGGTTTAGTTGGAGTGGACAAGACTCATGGTTACACCATTTTTGTTAGTACTATTGAACACAAAGTATTCATGTGTATCACTTGAAAAAACCGAGAACATATTCACTTGGGGTGAGCTTACCATTCAGATTCATTGTTGAAAATCAAAAAAATATTATGTTCAAATAAACAACTAAACGTGTAGCAATAAAAATGAATGGAATTGATAAAATTGAATTAAAGAACCTTTGAAATGACAAGCATTGGTAGTGTGCTATCAAGTCTTGATACCCCATCCATCAAATTTCCATCATTGGCTATAAACACTTTCACATCATAATATATAGTGTTGACTAAGGCCTCTAAGCTTTCTTTTTAATCACTTTTGAATGCATGGCTGTAGACTTCTATGGACAATGATTGACTCTATCTTATTGAACCATATGACTATAGTCATTATTCTCTAAAACCTTGACCCTAAAATGCCTAAGATATCAAATTTTGGTGTTTCAATACTTTGAAGTTAAATTAAACCTTACCAAGTAACTATGTTGAATATTTTATATTTTTGAAAAATCTTCTTTGAAGTTTAGTTTAAGCATTAAAAATCCAATTTGAAAATGAATGATTATGATTTTTCTATTCAAGATTTTGTACAAGGGTGTTCATTTTGCAACTCTTGATTTTCTAGTGTTGAGGATTTTTGAAAAGAGACTCAAATACCTTAGATCTTGGAGAAAAATCACTTTAGAAATTTGTTTAAAAATATTGCAGAGTAGATTTTGAAAAGCTATAAATTGATCGAGTTTAAATATGTTATGGAATTTAACTTCATATTTTTTTGGTGATCAAATTTTTAGATTTGACATCGAGTTTGACATTTGAAAAGAAGATTGAAAGACCTCAAATCACTTTCATAGTTTTTAGCCCCTCATGATTAAACATTATAATCTTTTAATGCATAAGTAATATTGTTGCATTTTTTTTCCATGCAATCTCTAACATAATTAGTTTGAATTTGTATAGTTTAATTTATTTATTTTTTGATAAAACTTATCAAAATGCTGACATTTTGTTTAATTTAGAGCAAATTCTAAAAAGCTCAAAAAAGGCCTTGGGCATTCAATAAAGATTAAACCATCAATCCTTCAAGAAGTTTGACATATTTCTATTCAAGCTCTAGGGTGTGATCTTTCCAACAATATTTATAGATTATAGCCTTAGAAAATACAATCAATATGACAACTTTGGCTATATTCTCCCAAAGGTTTTAAAATTGGGCTATCGTATAATAAAATTTTCAATTGAAAACAAAAATGTCCAACTCAAATATAGTACATTTTTATTATTTTCATGTTTTTAAGTCAAACTTCCTTCAATAACAAACAAAGATTTCTTTTAACAATGATCTATTGTTCACACTTGATAAGAACTACATTAATGGTTCTTACAAGATTTACCCTCAATCATATGAATTACTCTTGTGAAGACTATAGGCTCATACATTAGGCCATAAAAAATGTTATAGGCATGATATGCAAATGTTTCCATTTTTGAAGCTCTTACTAAAATCAAAACTTCATATGCCAATAATATATCTTTCCAAACTAGCAATAAACTTTATCAAATTTGAAACTTAATACATTGACAACTCATCATCTATGCAACAATAATCTTCTACACAATAATAATAATCTCTAATTGCACTAGCAACTAATAGCAAATTGAAACCATTGTCACTAAGTAACTACTCAATATGAGGGCCGCTTTAGATGAGGGATATATAGTGTCAAATGTTGAGAAATTAGTGAAAGGCAACCTATTCTCACTATTTTATGTAGGCTCTAAAACAATTTATTGCCACAAGAAAAATGGCAATAGACAATTGCTTCCTTTGCAATAGCTACATAATTCATGTACACAAAATATAGAAAGAAGATAATGAAATAAGAAGATGAAAAATGAATTGTATGAGGTAACCATCAAATAACATTATGTCAATCCCAACCCTATAATATAACAATGAAGATCACAACACCACACACCATTACAAGAAAAAGTTCAATATAATTGGGGGTAACTCTTGCAAGAAGAATCATTTTTATACTACTAACAATTGAATTCAAAAAGAAGTTTCGAAATGTCATATAATTAGTTTTCAAAGTGGAAGCTTCCTAGAATATTAAAACTGTCACAAACTCGTCACAAAACCAAAAGCTAGAAAATTAATTGTCAATCAATCACAATTGAGTATGGAAATGATTTAATTATATTTTGGGGGACATTTGATAAAAAAAAATTCTTGTCAAAAATGTATCCATAGACAATTATGGTTTCTTAACCCTTAAAATAAGAAACTAACATAGCTTATCTTCTATAATAAGAACCTTTTTACATGAGAGCCCCCTAAGAGCATTTCTGAAGGAACAAGTTCTGTCACATAGCAAGTTTGGTTTCTTTAATAGGTCTATTGAAATATTATTAGGAATTGTGAGGAATCAAGGACATGCTCTTCAAATTCCATAGGTGTTCTTCTCTTTATTTTTTAATCAAAATAAGAAGTCAAAGAATTCTTTACATCCAATCTCTTTGTTCCTTGAAAAGCTCTTGGATTTAAAAAAACCAAAAAGAAGTTTTTGTTTTTATATATAGATCTTCATAGGCAAGCACTTATGAATAACCTACCAAATTTGTTAATGACCATGTTCACAAGTCATCACAAAAAAAAATGCAAAAACAAAATTTATATTAGGCAAGCCTCATCTAGAGAACTTTGAAGTCCATACTTTCCATGATGAAAATACACTTTGGGATGATTAATGATTTTCAAATAACTTTTTATTCATTCAAAAAAATCCTTGAACTTTGTGAATAAAATAAAATAAAAATTGAACAATAAATTTGATGAAATTGACTTACAAAATATAATCAAAAGTATGTAATATTCTAAGAAAAGACATGAACGTTAAGGTAGAAACACCCAAAACTGCACCTGTTCCTATTCTTTGTTCCTAGACTCACCCAATTATGTCCCTAGACTTTGGTGAATGTGTCCTCCACATGCTTAACATTGATTGGCCAACACATTCAAAGGACACATATTTGACTATGATTTGTTGACAACTGATTTTTGCAGGGTTCAATTTGGAGGGCATGTGATTGCAAGAAAGACTTGCTAGTTTTGGGTAAAAAAAGCCTATTTAGGTGAATATTGTGACTTTTGGAATAAATTTTTTAAAAATATAATAAAATATGGATAATTTGTAAAGCATTGAAAATAGAATGCCTCTAAAATTTCAAACCTAAAAAAATTAATCTCTAAAAGTTATGCACCCAAAATGCACAATGGAAAACACTAAGAAAATATATACTTTGAAGTTATATTTAAAAAATATATTAAATAAAATTAATAGAATAAAAATTAAAATATGTATTTTTTCTAATCCAAAGATAGTCTTTCTCAAGCAATTTTATCTCTAGGAAAAAAAATTGTGTTCTTTATAGCTGCGCAAAGGTAGTGCATTTTGAGTACATGTGTAAGGTGGATAGATTATTATTTTATAATAATCTTTGGTATAATTGTGTAACTTTAGTAGATGTCTTCATATATTAATTTTGACACTACAACAAAAGCAATGTTTTATGACTGTAAGATATGACTGCAGTGAATCGTAAAATCAAAAATATGACTCACACAGAAATCATTATAGATGACTTGGAATATGACTGACTTCAGTAGTTTAGAAGCAGTCGCTTTAGACACCAATCATATTGGCAGTCATATGGATTGAAGGGTCTAAATACCTATATTTAGTCATAATATGCCAATATGGCGTATACTTTGACTATCATAGGGAGGTCTTGACTTTTTCTTGAGTTGTCTAGGTAAATAAAAAATTCTACGTGGAATATGACTGTGATGAGTCATATTTTTTTATAACATGGAATATGACTGTAGTGAGTCATATTTTACAGTGATGTAGAATATGATTGCAGTGAGTCATATTTTTTAATGACATGGAATATGACAGCGGTGAGTCATATTTTACAGTGATGTGGAATATGACTATGAATCATATTTTGTAGTGACATGAAATATGACTCTTCTAAGTTATATTTTGTAGTAATGTAGAATATAACTACGATCAGTCATATTTTTTTATGACACAGAATATGACTACGGTGAGTCATATTTTTTGTTCATGTAGAATGTGACTGTGGTGAGTCATATTTTTGAATGACATGGAATATGACTATGATGAGTCATATGTTTGGTTGATGAGGAATATGACTACAGTGAGTTATATTTTTTAGTAACGTGAAATATGACTTTTCCTAGCCATATTTTTGAATGATGTATAAAACAATTTTTTTCAATCATATTTTTTGATGATTTGTAAAACGACTATGTGTAGTCATACATCAACATAATTTAGTAGTTAAGTAAGAGAATTCATTTAATTAAAAGTGAATACATATGATTTCTTAAATGGACAAAAATTAATCACATTAGAAAGTCAAATACAAGAAAAAATGTGATTTTTTTCAATAACATTTATTAGTTATTAACACAAAAATATTATAATGGCTCTTTATATATGTATATTTCCATATACTTGTAGAACCTATATTTCAACAAAAATGTAAAGATGTTACCTCTTTTGTATTGCAAGTAGCCTTCAATAACTTCATTTCAACCTTCAATGCCTATATGTATAAACAAGAAGGTTAGTTTTCAATAAATGAATAATATTCAAAAATTTAAAGCACTACAAAATATGTAAATTTATCTACAAACATGTTTAAGATTAAAAAAATTATAATCATTATATATTCAAAAATTATAAATAATAAAAAAAATAACAATGATGATAGAGGGATTAAGAAGCAAAAACTAAGTGACATTATGATTGCAAAATATGACTAGGAGGCAAGAAGAAGCAAAATCTAAGAAGGAAGAAAAAACAAAAGTTAAAAGGCAAGAAAAACCAAATCTAAGATGAAAGAAGAAACAAAACTTAGGAGGCAAGAAGAAGCAAAATCTAAAAAGGAAGAAGAAGAAGTAAAACTTAAAAAGGATGAAAAAGTGAAATCTAAAAAGGAAAAAGAAGCAAAACCTAAGAAGCAAAACTTAAGAAGCAAGAAGAAATAAAAGTTAAAAGGCAAGAAAAAGCAAAACCTAAGAAACAAGAAGAAGCAAAATCTAAAAAGCAAGAAGTAAGAAGAAGCGAGAAGAAGAAAAACCTAAGAGGCAATAAGAAACAAAACTTAAGAAGCAACAAAAAGAAAGAAGAATGAACAAAAAAGAAAGAAAAATGAACAAAAAAGAAAGAAGAAGGGGCAAAAAGAGGAGTGGCTATAAAAAGTGGTGGCTAGGGTTTCAAAACCCTAATTTAGTGGCGGCTAGGGTTTCAAAACTCTAAATTAGTGGCAACTACAAAAAGTGAATTTCAAAAAATATGACTACAAAATATGACTGAGGAAAAATATGACTAGGTACTTTCTAAACATATTCCCTATCCAAATTGTTTGTGGGCTGCCCTAAAAGAAAAAATCTTACTATCATGGAAATGTGATTGCAAAATATGACTAGAAAATATGACTGGGCGTTCTCTATGTATGTTCCCTACCGTTCTCTATGAAGTATTTTGGTGTTCCCAATGGCCATATATTATATGGCCATAACGTATAAGGCTAAAATATGACTCACAGTCATATTTTTTTTACCTTAAAAAATATGACTACAAACAGTCGCTAGTCATCTTTAGTCATAATTCTATAGTCATAAACACTATCATTGTTGTAGTGTGAGCTTCACATTTGCATTTTGGGATCAAAAATAGGATTCAAACCCCCCAAGATGGTTATTTAAAAATATCAAGGGCTATTTAAAAATAGTTAAATGATTTTTTTTTAAAATCCAAAAATTTACACAATGTCTAAAACTACTACATCTACTTTCATTTTAAATTTCATAGAAAACGAACCTACAATGCAAAAGTTATGAGCAAAAAAACACTTGTTCATGAACAAGGGGACACCCAAACGGACAAGTGTTTCTTGCAATCACCCACACCTATGGGACAATTTCAATGGTCTAAGCAGCCAACACTTTGAAAAATCATAGAAATTACATACAATGTCTGAAAAATCAATTTTCTTTTAATATTTATGATTTTCACTTGCATATACTATAAGCATATTTTTCTTAAAAAAATATGCCTTCAACTATGTTGAATAGCTTAAAGAAACGGTTTTGGATGTTTCTACCTTAAACGGTTAAAGGGTAAATGCACCCTTGCACAAAATGGCAACACGTCCAGGTCTAGTTCCTTGACAACTGGCAGAAAGACAACGTGTCATGCCGAGTTGGCAGATCCATGCCACGTAAGATCCAGCAGAGGTCGGTGTTCCGTTTCCCCTGTCAGTCTCAAACAGTAAGAGAACGCGGCTGATGCTGACCACCCCCAAATTCAGTATCCCCGCGGTCGATCTCGTCGTCAAAATCCCCATTTCCAGACGCATATGAACTTGCTCCCAAATCTCATCTGCATTTCATTTCCAATCCTTTCGCTTCCGTTAGATTCCGTAGACCATTTTTATCTCAGATTCGAGCTTCTTGACAATTATTGCGGAATTCGAGTTGGGTTGTCCGCACTAGGGTGTTTCCTGTTTGTGTTTCCTGCTCTGTTTGATCTGTGGAGGTACGTGTTGCGAACGATTTGTGAAGATGAGTAACGCAGATGGAGCTGGCGTTATTGCATTCAAGGGTCTGGGGATGATGTTGAGCGCTTCCAAGCAAGGCATGGCGGCTTTGTCGGGGGGGTTGAACAAGGTGCGCAAGCAGTACGCCACGAAGCACGAGGCGGATGTGCTCGCGGAGCTCAAGAAGAAGGGATTGCGTCCCAGTGACTTCCTGTTTCAAGGTGACGTTACGATCTTGGGATGAGTACATCTTAGGTTGATTGTGAGCACTTTTGTGAGATGACCTAATTCATTCGAAAGATTTCGTGTGCATTTCGAGAAAAGAGAGTTGGGATCGGCTGACATCGACAATTTGTGTAATGTCTTGCAGCTTTGCAGAAGCTTGATTATCTGTCGCTGGCTGGGTATAAACAGGAGGTGACCCTTGTCTCGCAGCAAGTTGCGAAGAGGCTGGTGAGTGACTAGTCTTTTTAGATTGAAATTTTATATGCACTCAAGACTCTTTTCGTATGACTAGCAAAACTCTCGTCGTAGTAGTTATAGTTTACAGTTGTTGTGATGTGGAATCAGTATGTCATTGTGATATTACAGAGGTAGTGTACACTCTAATAAACTTCTGGCCATCATATTTGCGTTGAACTTTTTCTCATTCGCGTTTCGTTGCAAATATTGAGAGAGTTATAATAAAATTAGAGGGGGAGTTTTTAACTCTGGATGTCTGTACCCAAGAATCTGGCATTGTATGAGAATTGTCATATAATGAGTGTCATGTACAGGAGGTCTGAGTGTAGCTCTTCCTGAATTGACAGCAAGTTCTGAGAATTTTAAACAAACAGTGGAGGCAGAGAATTCATGACTTGGGGTAAGATGTGTGAAACGAGAAAATTTAGGACTTAATGAAACGAATCCTACCTCACTGAATTGGTTCATGGTCAACTGAGTCGTTGATTTTCTGATTACTGTAGCTTGATGCTGAGAAAAGCACGGTGCCACTGGAGATGGTCTTGGTGCTCGGAGGCTCCATGAGTGATGAAGCGCTGAGATTTGGTGATTTTCAGAAGAGCTCGATACTCCAAGGATTACAAGAATATATCAACATGTCTAGGATGGGCAAGGACCACTACGACAGGGATACCATGGTGCATGAATTCTACTATGCAATACTTTTGTGCTCTGAGGTGATCTTCTGCCCCTTTTTGTTTTATGCCCACATGAGCCTCGAATGTTGAAAACTTTTAAGGATTTGCAATGCTGTCTTTTTTAAGAATCTTTTTACCGATTTAGACTACCCTGTATTGGAGCCATTCAATTGTTTGACTCTAAAACGGGTGTCGATTCTACTAAGACACTAGAGAACTGTAGTCTACTCAACTAAGTTTGTTCGATGGTTTGCAATTGCAGGAAATAGGGGGTAACTGGCAACAGTTTGAATCGATTTGCAAGGAAGCAGTGCGACGAGTGGTAACAATGGGTGGTGCAGAGGATGCAAATCACGAAATGCAGTAAGTTCTCAACTCTTTACAGTCGCACAATCTTCTGCCCTTTACAGTCGCACAATCTTCTGCCATGTAGAGGATACTTTAAGCATTCTTCCAATTGTAGGATTGCAACTTTTGGGAGATTTGGTGAGCTTGGAGAGACCTTTGGGCACAAGAGCTAAATACGTTGAGATCGATTTTATTTATTGTCATGTAGTGGGGGTCGTGGACCTCGGTAAGGGATAGTAGACAACTCTATTTCCATTCAAAGATGATTGGTCATAGACATTTAGCCAAGTCATGCGTACACCAGTTTTGAATAAGTCTAACCAGGTGTGTGGCTAGATAAGGTGCTGTTGGTATCCCTTACGGTTGTAGTATCCTCTACCTTTCTGTGTGGACCCTGTGCATGTTTGACTGATAGCATACATGTTGAATTTCCGTTTGATTTTCTTCAGACACAAGTCCGCCAAGGCGATATTCACATTTGCATCAGCGGTTAGAATTGCTGCCCAACAGGAGGAGCAGAGGCGGAACAAATCCTTGAGAGACGCTGAGGCTTTGATCCAGAGGGAACAAGAGAAAAGGGCCAGAATGCTTGCTTCACAGTCTTCCAACAGCCTCAAACCAGCTACAACCCTACAATCAACATCAACCATTTAAAGCTAGGGCACAACCAACGACTGGTTGAACATCACTACTTCAGGCACCCAGACGAGTTCATGAAGTAAATTGGTTATTTTTTGTTCTGTTTGGGCAGTGTGGTATTCTATTTCCTGGATATTATATTAGATTGTACATGAGACTATTTTTTCATCAGGATTCTTGATCGGTATGCTGAGTTAATCGGCACTCCGAATGTAAAATGTGAAGGTTCGGTATTGTAGCAAATAGTTGTCTGAAATTTGTGGCGTAGGAATAGGAGGTGTTCTGTTTATTAAGTCTACTGGTGGTGTCATCAACACTAAATGTGACGCATGTTCACTGTGTTAACTTGCCCGCGACATCTGTGAGCGTTTGTGAAGTGATTTATGGTGACACTCTTGATCTTATGCCACAAATGTAATAAGCAATGTAAGGTAGAACTACCCATTCCATACAGATTTGCAATCTAGGTACTTTGGAGAAGCTATTTATGAACTCTCATATTTTTCAGAGATTGAATTGTTTGAGAGAAGTCAATTGCAAAAAGAATGAAGACATTCTGACAAGAATTGAATTTTTTGTGGTTTTTCAAAGCTAAAATGTAAAACTGTGAGTAGACCCTTGTTGAAGCATGATCAGACCATTGTTCAAACGTGGGTTGATGTGTCCGTTCCCCAGTGTGTTGCCATCATGATAATGGATTAGTAAGATTGTGGTAATAAGATGGGACAGTGATGGAAATGGGAGGGACTTGTAGGTGGCAGAATTGGATAAATGGTGATAATGGGTAGTTCTACCTTAGTTGGTGGTGGTTGTAGTTTGGAAAGGTGAATCTTCTATAAAGGAAAGTAGAATGAATTTGACACACCTTTGTAGGCGTAGACACCAGCCTTTTTATTTTACTTTTTTGAGAAATAGCCAAGATGGCAATCACTTAACCCTAGAGCATTTGGACTCTTCTCCAGAATTGACGATTTGGAGAAAATCATTATAAAGTGCTATTTGGAAGAATATTTTAGAAGTGATATACAAAGGAAAGTTGTAGATTTTGAGTTTTACATTCCATCCATACGGTTAGATTCACCAATGCATCTACCACTAATTTTCTATAAATTTTGAAAGGAAAATTTCAAAATTCCTTCAAAATTTGATTACAAGCAAAATATTATCATTTTTTGAGTAAAATTTGTTGGAATGTATTTGAAATGAGGTTCTCTTCACATGATGATTTTTTGGAATTTTTGTGCTCTTTACATCTATGACCTCATTTTTACAAATCTAGTTTTGAACTAGAGTCAATATAGTCTGACCATTTGATACATTTTCACATTTATTTTGTAATTTTAGAAAAATTGGTATTCTAGCAACACCAAATTCAACCATTAGATAAGACAAGAACTTGATGAAGTATCATGCAAAATTAGGATGACTTTCATCCAAGCAAGAACAAGACAGAAACAAGAACTTTAATTTGTTCATTGTCCAAAAAATGGACGTCGGAGTATTCTAGGGTTAATATTTGGTGAAGCATTGTATTTCTATGTTCATCCATTTTTTGGACCAAAAAACACTTTTCAATTATATTCATGCACTTTTCCATCTAAATTTGGTGACTTCATCCATATTAAAAATAAACACAATAAATTTTTAATTAAAAAAGGTTTTTTTTGTGAAAAGTAAAAGTTTATTTTGAAATGGTGTAATTTGCACTATGGTGTTAAAAAAGGGTTGAGTGTCACACCTTTTTCATCCCATTCTCAATCTTCAAAGAATAGGGATGTTCTTCACTTCATTCTCAATCTTCAAAGAATGGGGATGTGTATCTTTCTCTCTCTTGTTGGCTTCTTGGTTTGAAGGAGTTCCATTCTTTAAAGATTGAGAATGGCTAGTGTTTTCCTTTGGAAAATAAAGAATAGGTGTGAAGAAGATTTCTTTGAAGAATTTTTCATTGCTCCATAGTTCACTTTCACCCTATGTGCCACATTTTCGTGGACTTACATCTTGAGCTTTATTTTCTCTATTTCATTTTGTACCTTTTGTGCCTTCATTGTGCATTCCACACCCCTTGCATGTTTGTGTGTCTATATGACAATGATAATTTAATTTTTTTTTTGGATTTTTTAGATCAATTATGCGCATTATGAATTCTAATCTTTGGACAAAGAAATTGAACCTAAAAAAGCATTATACGAATGTGAAATATAAGTTGAACACTTTGCCAAATTCAACCAATATTTCAAATGCAAGGGCATTAAGATGTAACAATGGTGCCATATTGCAACCTATACTCTCCCCACAATGGCTAGTACTTTTCCAATGCTCTCAATTCCAAAAAAGAATTCAAATATTGTGAGAATCAACATCATTTGCATGCTTGTCAAACAATTGATATTTTAAATTCTACAAATGCTAATTTCCTTCAATTTTGTGTACAATAATCTAAAATGATGTATACCAACATGCCAAGGCACAAAAAGTTTTTTGAATTGGTATGTCAAACATTATAACCTTCATATACCTACTTTAGGACTTTATCCATTGATGCTTATGGTATGGTTGTTCAAATGAAAATGTTTCAACTTTGTACTCAATTTCATTCATCACTGTAGTTTGCATATGACAAATTGTTTAATGCTCTCTTTTTGTTGCCTAATTCTGCTTCATTTTATGCAAATCCATAAGAGCATCTTAGAGTATGGAAAAGATGAACTAAATTTTGTGTCGCACACTCTACCGGTACTAGGATACCTTGCACTGCCGCATTCCCCCAGTCTGAATAAGGACTGTATCATATTTCTTCAACTTCTTCTCCTTTTCTTGAGATTTCTGCAGCTGTGTGAAAGAGTCATGAGAGTCGGTAAAAAAAGCTATGAAAATCCAGCGCATTTATTACGTACGCCGTCCTTCCAAGTGTTCAAATTGCGGCGCTAATGAATGCCTGTTGCTCTTCCAGCTTCTTCGATACGCCAACTGACTTCCATTACGTACTGAATTACTCTTCACTGACGTAGTTGACAGATCCATCACCAAGATCCACAATGCCGTCGTAAGAGCCAATTGGTACAATCGCTCTCTCTCTCTCTCTTCGTATTTCGTAATGCAATCCACACGATTCGTCTATCGATCGTCTCTTGCTTCTCATTGCCGAGTCTTATGTGTTGCCTTTTTGCAGAAAGCTTGCTTGCAGCTGTTGCAGGATCGCAAGACACGCCACTAATGCTGGCTTCTGTCGAAATTCCGGTCAATTTCTGCATATGCCACTCTTCAATTTGGTTGTGCTCCAATTCCTTTGAAGGTATGGCTCTGTCTCGATCTCGAAGGATGCTCTGAGCGTCTGACTGGATGCATTCAATTTTTGTAGCCTTGCAAAGGGCAGAAGTACATGCATTAGCCTTTGAATGGAGGATGACCGTTTTTGTGTTACATTCTTTGCGGTGGCGCTGATTGGGGTTGTCTTTAGGCTGGACCCACTCTCAAACTGTAGACTCTTGAGCCCAAATGAAATTCGAGCTCTGAGACCTTCAAAATGCGTACCGGTGAAGAGATTATCCAAAAGAGTGTTGCGTCTTTTCTTTTCTAGCCCACATCTACTCTCTCCGTTTTGGTTCGTAACTATTATGAAATTTCCCAAGCAACCTAAATTGCGGGAGGGAGAGACTCTATTCATGCGAGCCATTCCGTAGACAGATTTGATCGCTCTCACTGTGACATGCTGATTCGAGTTGCACACGTTTTGTAGGGCTGGACTTTTCCCGCATCTAGAATTATCAATGGCACCTAAGCAGAAGCACAGCACGAGGCTGAAAGCTGTGGCGGAGCGAGCAGCGGCAGTTCAGGAGAAGAAGGAACAAAATGCTTTGAAGAAGAACGTCGGCAAGGAGGATCCAAAGAGTACCGTTCCCAAGTCTACCACAAGCTTCATGGACCCGAAGCTTTGGGGCAGATTGCAGCACCATATCGACCTTGTGGAACTCGTCTACTGCCGGCTCTCCTTGGAGGCTTTTTTCGAGCTTCGAGCCGTGTGCAAAGCCTGGTACGCCGTGGCCTGCAAGCGCATGGCCCTGAAGTCGTCCATACCCAAACCCTTCTTCCCTTTGTACACTCGAGGCGGTCGTTTTTACAGATTGGATGGCATTTTGACATACAACAAATCCGTCAAAGCCAAGCCTCCCCGCCGCAGAAGCCACTTTATGGGACGAATGGAGCCCCGACCCTTGCGACCCCCCCTCGTGTACAAGCCCTCCTGGGTTTGGAAGAGACGGGGCGACTCCCAAGATTTGGTTCCTTCGTCTCATCAATTCGTTACCAACGAAGGTTTGGTTTGTAGTCATCGACCTGGGTATCAACATGGATTGGCCGTGCACGTGCATGATTGGAACATGCCCGAGGAAAAGAATCACGTTCCGCGGTCCTTCCGTTGCAACGTTCGGAGCAGGCATGTGGCTGAAGTCCCTCACAATGGACGGGTGCAAACGGTCCTCGGAATGCTTGTAAGCTCCCCCCGATACGCGAGTGGGCTTCACCCCTTCAAGCTCGTTCTCGGATGTCTGGAGTTGGATACCCTAGTGTATGATTCGGAGCGGCAGTCGTGGGAGAGCCAGCCGTGTCGTCCAAAGGTGCGCGGGGATCTGTTACATCCCACCACTGGGTGTGCCGCTTGTGACGGGCGCGTGTACATCACTCTGGAATTCTCGAGAGAGATTTTGGTGTATGACTTCGAAAGCGCGAGCTGGAGCTCCATTGATGCTCCCACTGCGGGTGGGGTAGTGACGTCCATGCAATCTCAACACTACTGCAATGACACCGTGGGCGCATGGAATGGCCGCATTCTGGACGTGGTGGATGATGCCGAGTATTCAGACTCCCTTTCGTTGTGGGAGCTCGTTGATGACGAGTGGCAACTGTTCGACCGGATGCCCGAGGACTTGTACAAACTTTGGCTTCGAGGTCTGAATGATCCTGCTGACCAGGCTAGGAATAGAGCCCTTCTGACCATCCACGCGAGCTTCTGTGGAGATTACGTGCTCGTGTATTCTTGGATCTTCAAGTACGAGCAGGCGAGGAGGTTCTGCCTTTACAACATGGCCACCAAGGTGTGGCAGAAGCTGGAGGTGGATGCCAGGACCGTGTTCATCAAGAGGAGACATGGCAGTGATGACTGGGACGGATGGGATGAGCGAGGCATAGGGACTCAATCCGGGAACTAACTCGAACTGAACTTGGGACTAGCTAGCTAGCTGCAGAATTTTCTCGCAAGCTGGCTGGTTCAAGAACAAAGCTTAGTCAGGGGTGAGATTATGACACTGACTCCAAGTTGCCTGTAAATACTGTTGGAAGTAGCGGTTTCTTTCCGCACCATTTCAGTCTCGGTTGTCAACTCGGCAATCATGGTGCGTGCTTGTCGATCACTGTCAAAGACCACCGATGTAAATAAACAAGTGCTTCGATGCTTTCTCGCAAGAGAGATCAATATATGTAAATGGCAGTTTTTTGCAGTTACTATGTACCACTGAGGAGTTCCATTTGTCATTAAAGCCTTCTTTGTGCAGGCTTGGTCTAGGTCGAGAGTTTGAAGTAGACTAATGTGCTCTGAAATGCTGAAGGATATGCACAATAATAAAGCAGTCAATGTTGTCATATTCTTCATCACTGACATTATCAATGAATTGCTTATCTCATCGTGTCTCTTGCTGTACCAATCTCCTCGTGATCAAGCAGAAAAGTTGTCGTTTGACTATATATGGATTAGTGACTTAGTTTGAAGCATCACCGCCAGCTTACGGCAATGAATTCGGTTGTCAACATTAGTTTCACCCCCGGACCTCCTCGGTGTAAGTTAAAGGTAGCCTTACATTGACAGTCAGAATCACTGCTGGATGGATTTCTCAAAGCTTTTGCTTTTCAACAACGAACCATTTTATTTGTGAGGATGGAATTTGACAAGAAGCAGAGCTAACTTACATTTGAGGTGGACTGAGGTGCATTCAGTGATATCCTTAAGCTGGGAGAGTCTTAAGGGAGTAGAAAAAAATTCCTTATAGCACTGACAATGTCCTACCCTGTAATGTACTTCTATTCTGAAAATTTTAGATATTTTGAACATGAATTGTATTTGATATGAATTTTCTTCATTTCTTCTTTGAAAGTTCATGGTGCTTTGAAATTTTCACCCAAAAAATTTGAAACTCTTATGACACATATTGGACATTTTCACCCAAAAAATTTGAAACTCTTATGACACATATTGGACATGTGATTTCATTTGTAAAAAATAAAATCCAACAATTTCATTCATAACTAGAGGAAAAATAGTGGATACAATCATAACATTGTTAACTGGCCATACAACTTCCCCCTTCAGGAAGGTATAATCCATTTTTGGATGCTTGGGGGATTGAGTTATAATTTAATCAAAATGATTGGTTGGTTGAACGTGAGTTTAGTTATGTTAGTGCATGTGTAGATGTGAGTGGCTATGTTAGAAAGTTTCAAGAGTGATTTTAGAAATTTCAGTGTTAGAGGATCATGTTGTATATATGGAGAAGCAAAAGGGACCCCTCAACATTAGATAACAATGTTATGAGAGTAAGGGACTTTCAAGTTTGACGACGCAATCATAGGCTTCATCTTTGGGGGGTTAATTGACTTAATTCAACTAATGTACTTTGCAATTCAAAAAATCTTACACCTTGGGGTTGGCAATACCAAGCCTTGTTAGATTTGTCACTCAATGGTGTCAATGCAAGTAGTTTTGCTACAGTGGTTTTCTTGTTGGAGCAGTTTGCAATGGAAGTTTTAAAAATGTTTAAAAAAGACTCATGTTTAATAAAATAATATAAAATTGACAGAATTTCCATCAAGAATAAAGCTCTCATTTCCTTCACCTCATCTCTATATCATAGGGTTCATTAATCCTAGAAGTGAAGGATGGGCTAGTTATCGTAAAAATCAGACACTCTTTGTCATCCATTACATATTGAGTGTCTACAATGTTGTTATAGAGTTAAATATGGTCCGGTTTGCTTCCCTTAATAGATTGTACCATTTAGAATGCAAAATTTCTTAATAAGTCATTTTGTAGACTTCAAAATCTACAAATTCTATAAGTCGCAAAAAATACAAATAAGTCATAAACAAGTTGCAAATGAGTCCTAAATTAATTGCAAACAAGTCATCTACAAGTTGCATAAATCATCAATTGAGTAACTGACCTCACATGACAACAAATACCACATAAGTAGCTACATTAGAAGAGTTCATCAAAAAAGTTTGCAATAGATTGCTGGATGAAAAACAACCTTGTGACTACAAAATCTGCATGTGACTTGTCCACAATAACTGTGAGGCTCCAAATTCTCACTAGTCACAAATGTCTGATACAATCCAAAAACTAGTTGATTTTTGTAATCACAAAACCTCTCATTTTTTTAGTGATCATGCCTTGCCATGATATTGTTAAAAAATATTTTTGGGGGTAGCTCAGCCTACTATATAACATAGTGGAATGCCTTAATTTTTAGGTATCCATGTTTATAATGGCATTGCTCTTTAGGCTTAGGCTCTCCTTCCCACCTTCACCCTCTAGGGCAATGTTGTTACAAGCTAAGATGCCCTCAAATTTAGGCTTCCTACTATATGTAATTAGTTTATCAAAAAATAATATTCCTCCAATTCAACTTAATCCTAGCATTAGAAAAACATTTGGATTTCTGGAGGTTTGCTAGGGTTTGATAAGCCAATTTATTTCTATAGACCTATTGAAGTACTGAATAGAAAAAGCCTATGACAAAAAAAGACTCACTCTATATGAATTGGGATTGACAAGAGTATATTTCAATTTCCTACTTTTTTTTTTAATAAAACACAATAATTACTCCAACCCTCTTTCATTTAAATATTAATAATGGTGTATTGATACTCTAACACTTGGATGTATTAACAATGAACAACAACTAAGAAAAAATTCATGAGCTTACGAAATAAATGTAATCTTGGGTCTCTTTTAGTACTTCTTAGGGGCCTTATAGAGAGTCCAGATTTTCTTTAATGGAAAAAATAGAGCTAATGACCTTGTAATGTGTATTTTTTTTGCTTTGATTCCTCTATTTTGCATCTATTTTTCAATTAAGTTTAAGTAAGAATTATTTTATCTTATTTTTCAAAGATGAAATTATATGTTTTCTATGAGTAATAAAGTTTTCAAATTTATTGGTGATGATTTGAAATTATCATGATTTTTGAAGAATAAGTGAAAAAATTCATATCTAATACAAATTTAGATGAAAAAATCTAAAATTTTCATTGTAAGTGTATATAATAGTAAAAAATATTTTACTGTAGTTCAATTTTCCGTAGCTTTTAGTAAAAAAATGGAGAATTTCATTAAAATGGCAAATATTTTGTGACTTTGATATCCCACAGTTCAAACCGAGCAATCTGAAATCTATTATACTTATAGATTTCAGATTGCCCAGTCTGAACTGTGGGAATAACACACTGTGAAAATGGCACATGGAATATCACCATTTTAATGAAATTCCCCTTTAAGTAGACCATGGTAATAGGTTTAATCATCAAATTGTAATTAAATATTCATGTATTGAAATTTTTGAAATTAGTTTAGAAACTAGAATTGGTTATGTTCATTTCATTAGTTTAAATCAAATTCAGAAAAGGTCATTTTCATGGGCAAAATTGAAATCTAGTAAGAAGAGTTAGTGAGGGAGTTAGAAGTTAAATACACAGATACACTACAAAGTCATTTGTGGCACACACTGCAGCCAAATTCATACAAAAATATGCATAAAATCTACAATAATATTTTTCAATATATGACAAGTGGAAAGAACAAGTAGAGCACACAGAAAAATAATTGGATGAAAAAATGTTGATTTGCTTCTTCTAACATGCTTCCATAATCATCCAAAAGCCAAAATCTAGGCATTTGGCTCTTTAGGCATTCCAAAGCTAATGTTGAAAAGATGAGACTTAACACCAAGGTACTTTGCCAAAAAAAGATTTGATTTATGAACCGGGCAATTTCGTTAAAATGACGGTATTCTTGTAGAATGGTACTACATTCCATTAAAATGGCACTGAACATGTCAGAGATAACATGATATTCCATTAGAATGCCACATGGAGTATGGAAAATGGCAAAAAAGCATCGCCATTTTAATGAAATTGTCCATAATCTTGAAAGTCATTCTTTGATTACTTTAGGGCATGGATTGCTTTTGAGGATTAAGGTATGTTTACTTGTGATCATGACTATTCAAAATGCTACACCTACATTTTGACTCCAAAATGCCACTAGAACTTTGATATTGATGACAATGTCACACAAGGTGTGCACAATCAAAACATGATAGACTAGGTTGAGAGTCTATTATTGATTTTTGGCACTTCAAACAATACATTTTGAAATTTTATAACGTATTCATGAAACTGTAATAATGCATGCTAAAGTGTGGAAATTCTCTCTCACTTGCCTATAAGATCCAATAAAAATAATTTTAGAGTAGTAAAAATAGACTCAGATCTTTACACAGATCTCTACACTTTCGAATCCGACTGCAGTTTTGAATATGTATCCCTCAAGTATTTGGAGAGCCAGAGGTGCCGGGAACTTCGGAAGTTGCAAACAATCAACTGGTACGAATGGCTGGCAGTGGAATGAGGCACAAATATCATCTCTCACAGGAATTTAGAAACATAATGCTGGTTTATTCCAGCCGAGACTAAGTTGCTTTCAGGTTCGGACCTCTACTATTTGCTGTATTCTTAATTTCTCGGGAAGCTAGAAGCTGCGACAAGTTCGAATTACCATAGTCCATCTCTTTACCCCTGAAATGATGGAGGGGAGAGAATCCTTCTATGTAAGACAAAAGTGCAAGATGTTCATCCTTGGAATTTTGTGTGAATAGTGTCAACCTCCTGTGCGAGACCTCCCCTTTTCACATAAAATTCCAAAGATGGACACCTGCACTTCTGTCTTACATAGTTACTATAGCAGGATTCTCTGTCGTCCATCGGACGGACACTTAGTATGCGCATCGACGTAACAACAGGGTGAAAGGAATAATCATGTGCATGTACAGTGCACAATGTTTGCATAAAAGATGACAACACATGTCCTCATGGAACAGCTGCGCGCTGCAATGAGACAGAAACCCATTGTGATGTGGAAGTGGGAAGACCGCGTCATAGTTGGACACTATTCATCCTCAATAACCAGTGCGATATTAGTATAAAATTGAAATCGTGATATCGATGACTGTATGGAAGTTCTAATAGTCCTTTGACAACCAGTTCTTTAATGACCAATAGCCTAGTTTTCGTTCAGCTGACGGATTCTCACTGAAGAATTGAACCTAATTACTTGTCTCCAGCATCCAAGGAGAGATTCGCACTCTATGCAGGTCTATTTGCTATAAAAATATACCCCTGATCGAACAAGTCCATGCAATAAGAATTATCAATTCATTGATGTACAGTACATGCAAATCTGTCTGTACAGATAGTTTTGCAAGGTGGGACACAAGTTGAAGGATGGGAAATACATGTGGCATGGGGAGAAAGGAATTTTTTCATATCTGCTCCTAGCCTGGGCCAAATTGCCAAAATTCTTATCAAAGGTTGTCATCCACGGCGACAGGAGAAAGGGCAAGGTCCTAGTATGGGGGTCCCTGTTGGGCGGTCTCACTAATTGCATTTTAAGCAACTTGCTATCCGTGTTTCTGTGAAGGGTCCAGGGTCCATGATCTGGATCACCGGGGCCCCATGCGAGGACCGTGCCCAGGAACTACATGATGCATTTTCTGTGACAGCAATGGTGATGTGTATATCGATCAAGTTGCTGATGGATACCTCTAAGAATGGGATAAATTGGTGGACCAAATCAGTCCTCCTACCGAGAGTATTCCATACATGTCGTCAAAGTAAGTTGTATACAATTGCAACCTAAACATAAGTCGTGGGAAGCTTGAATATATATTTAATCACTTGTGAACTGCTTGAGAACGGAGGCATCAAATGAGAGCTCCCCACAACTGATCGCACCTAAATGCTAAGATGGGCAATTTCGTTAAAATGGCGGCATTCCATGTGCCACTTTCAGACCGCCCGTTCTGAATTATGAAAGTGACATCTAGGAACGGTATAGTTTTCAGAAATCTTGGACTTTTATAGATTAAAGAAATCTATGACCACCATAGATTTCAGACCGCCCATTCTGAATTGTAAAAGTGACATCTATCACAAATATAACTTTCAAACATCTAATAATGGTATAGATTTCGGACATCTAGGATGTTTGTACACTTCAGACCGCCCGCTCTGAACTGTAAAAACTGTCAAAGTAGAGGAATTTCGCCATTTTAACGAAATTGGCCATTAAGTCGTTTAAACTCTTTCAATATTAACAAACTGTTTGTTACTGGGGCAAGAGGTCGCAGCCTACTCTCCAGTGACTGTTCAATTCTAATGCCAATGACTATCACGTTTTGATTGCGTGCAGTGATCGACAACCACCAGCGTGACTATCCAAATTCAAGGTATCCATGATCGAGTCAGGAGAGTGTAATGTTTTCACATGCCTGTCAAAACCAATGACCATATATGGTAAAGAATTTTCCAGAAGACCGAGAGGCTCTCTCTTATCGATATCGGGCCTCGATCATGTGTTTTTTTGGCACTTCTGATGGAGTCATACGGAACTTTCTTTTGTTCAAATGGGCAATTTCGTTAAAATGGCGGTATTCCTGTAGAATGGATCACCATTCCATTAAAATGGCACTGAATATGTCAAACATGACACGACATTCCATTAGAATGGCACATGGAGTATGGAAAATGGCAAAAAAAAAAGCATCGCCATTTTAATGAAATTGCCCATTCAATTATAGTTAAATTCTCGGACCAGAATATGCAATGTTCGTCACTGCTTCTGGTGGGATAAAATTTGGCCTTGTGCGAATTTCAGTTCTCGCAATCAAATTGGTCACTATTTAAGTACGGAATCTTGTTTATTACTGCATACCATGAGAAGCTTGCCTCACAAACTGTATATGGTATCCAACTCGTATCAGTCACGTGCAGATGGGTGATGCGAGTTTAGGTTACGCCTCAAAAGTGAATTTGTGCATGAACGAAGAGAGGAAACTTCAGAAGTCCATAACTAAAACCACGTAACAGTCGATTGATCGATTAATCAACCTGATCAGTCGTCTACCGTCAGGTACTATGCAGTTAATTAGTTGGAACTACTTCGAATAGAGTACAGTTATAAGCGTACGTAGCTGTCCCGTCGACCAGGTACCATTTCCAGTATTACCTTTTACTTGATTCCGGAGGATTTGGTGTCGTCTTTTGTCAGTACGTACTGATGCATGAACTTAACTGAATCCGCAGGGAAAGAAAATGGAAATCAGAATTGAATCAAAATTTGAACTTTCATTGGAGCAAAAACTCAGAGAGGACATTGATTCAGAAGTACACTCAAACCTCTTTAGTACTGTTACCACCTGCCGGTTTCCTTCTTTTGAACTAAAACATAGATTGAATAATTAGCTGACAAGTGTGTGCAGTGTGGCACGATATTCTAGGATGTCATTTTAAAGGTCATAATGAAGAGAATTGATCGAGAGTAAGTGATTTTATTATCTGAAAACCCAAAGAATGAATTGTTGCAATTTTTGAGGTTTGAAATCGTCATCAGGGAGGGGATTGCGACGTGTGTTGCCGCCTTGCCGGGTTTGCAATCAAGGTCTTACGATACTGTATCTCTTTGCCCTTGAGCATTCAGCACGTACCTAGCTACACATTAGCCGGTAGGTGATCTCTTCAAGTTATGTACATAAATATTCTCATTTGTGTTGTATAATAGAGTTAAGGGAGGCAACTCATTTCTGACCACTTAAGCAGATACACGTATCTCCAAGGCAGGTTTCAACAGTGGGGAAATTTTCCCATGTGCAGAAATAGAGTTCATAAAGTTTTCATAATTTTTCAGATTTTTATATCTCAAAAAACATAATTATTATGAATTTTTTAGCTGAAGATTCCGATTCATCCAGACTTGTTCTACATACCTTCCCGTTTTTTGACCAAGGGTTGGTTGCAAAATCCAACAAGGGTTGGTTGCAATATTGAGAGGCCAATCATAATGTGTCACAATTGCAGTGGCTATAGTTGTCATACTGGACAAGTTACTATTCACTTTTCATCCTGTAGGACGAGTTACTATTCATCAAATGTACTTGAGAGGTACATTTGATGAACAGTAACTTGTCCTACAGGACAAGAAATGAATAGTAACTTGTCCAGTATGACAACCATGCCAGTGGGAATTGTGTCATAAATAATCACTATTAATTACCTCTTGTACAAAATTACACCACCCTATGGTAATAGAATGGATCGTTGATTAGGAAAGCTCAATTGCCTCCCATAATTGTAAAGTGAACCCTAGTTTGTACGAGTGGTTGAGCACTTTAGGGTTGAGCACTTTGATGTTCAATTTTTGGATGACTAACAAATTTAAGTTCAAATTTCATTCTCATTATTAATTAAATGAAATTCATCTTAATTTGTGAAGATATTTTCTCAAGTTGTTGTCCTATCTAATGGTTGGATTTGGTACATATTTTTCTAAAACCACAAATTTGGAAGTATGTCAAATGGTTGACCAAGCCCAAATTGCAATATTGTATTGACTCTAGTTCAAAATTGGATTTGTAAAAATAAGGTCATAGATTTAAAGAACACAAAAATTTCAAAAAATTATTGTTTGAGGACTTCATTTCAAATTCATTCCAACAAATTGCACTCAAAAAATGATAATATTTTGCTTGTAATTGAATTTTGAAGGAATTTTGAAATTTTTCTTTTAAAATTTATAACAAAATATTGGTGATAGCATGGGTGAATCTAACTATACAAATAGAATCTAAAGCTCAAAGTATAACTTTTATTGTAGATGAATTCTAGAATATTCTTTGAAATAGTATTTTATGATGATTTTTACAGAAGATTCTAGACATTTAGAGTTTAATTGACAAAGAATGGTATAAAAGAAACATAGTAGTAAATTCCATCTCTCCCTAGTTTCACAGTTTGGGTGCTTCAAGGAGTTTGATCCCATGTTTATCTCAAACTCCGACTCCTAGTCCTCATTGCACACACTTTATGATTAACTCTAGTATAATGACCAATTCACTTGCCACATATCTTTACTATGAATCAATCCCTAAAGTTCCTTGACTATGTTTTTACCAAAAGCACTCCAAAACTACCATTTGTAGTACAAGTACCAAATTTTAAAAAGAAAACATTTTTAGATACATATGACTATGGGATCTTGTAGTACTCTAGTTTGAAAAGATATGGAAAAAATTCAAAAATTTCTACTATGTAGATTGCAAGATATTAGCATCATGGTTGTCATACTGAACAAGTTACTATTCATTTCTTGTCCTGTAGGACGAGTTACTATTCATCAAATGTACCTCTCAAGTGCATTTGATGAATAATAACTTATCCTACACGACGAAAAATGAATAGTAACTTGTCTAGTATGACAACCATGATTAGCATTTGAAGTGACAAAATCTTTTTTTTTGGCCTTGCAAAAAATTGAGCAATTGTACTTTACAAGGTCACATTTGAATGAAAAAATGTTCAAAATGTTCTTTGGATTCATTCTTCAAGGAAGTTAACTTTATACATGAAAATTTTCACATCATTTGGAATTGTACAATATATACAAAAAGAATAGTAAGTATAAAGTAGTAGAAAATGATTCAAAATACTAATTGTTAAAAATTTAGTTTTATGGAATTGAAAAATTTCAATTCCAATGGTTGTAATATTGTAATAAACAATGCACATTCTATAATTTAATTTTTTTAAATATTGAAATTGAGTTGAATAAACAACCTCAAAGTTTCTTTTAGAATTAAAAATCCATAACTACTTGCAAACTAAAATTCTTTATAGCTTTCATCTCATTGATCAAAATGAAATGATTCAAAGTTTTTTATATGAAACTAGTCTCAAAATTTTGTTTTTGAAAAAAAGATGATTTTTTAGATTTGTCCAAATTGTCCAGATAAAAAAAAGTACATATCATACATGTCGCAATCTAAATAATACTTTATAGATCCAAATAGCTTTTAGAGGCCATTTACAACTTGGTGGACTCACTACACTTCACTTTCAGTGTCACTTGAATCACAATTCACTAACACTATACATGCCACACATCTACAACATTAATTCCTATTTTTCAACTTTTGTTACTAAGTCCCAATCTTTGAGACTATTAATACACACACTACACATGACATCAGGCATGTCACTTGGTGAAATGGGACAGAATTTCCATTGATGTTCAAACACTCAGGTGGAGGCCTATTCTCTACTGATGCTAACCGCCTTTGAATGTCACTCCACTCCATCCTAAGCCCATTGTGTATTTACCACGGTTGTCATATCGGATGGAATCTCACTGTTCACGGATAGAATCGGACCGATTAGGGTTGACCGGCTGCAAACTTCAAAGGCTTATAACTTTTGCAAAAATACTTCAAATTGGGCAAATGAGATGTATTTAGGCATCTACAATTTCTATGTTCAGCTCAAATAGAGCATTTTAGAATGAGAAAATAAAATAGTGGAGAAGGTGGTGGAAGGATCATTGAATGGTTGATGAGAATTAATGGAGAATTTATAGAAGCCAAAAAAAATTCTACAAAAGGAAAAAATCCAAAGGATCCACAAGACAACTTGTAATTGTGTTTAGAAAATAATATTGTGACAACTAATAGGATTTTGTGGATATGTTTTTGGGTCATTGCAAGAAACACTAGTCGTATTCTCCATTACAATTGAAGTGATGTTGTTATCTTTTGGTATAACTTTTGAATTCCAAGTCCCTAAGAACATAAAATTTCTATTGAACATGTTTAACTTGATGGTCATCAGATCCCTTTTTTTTTAATTTAAAAATCATTTTATATTTAAAAGTCAATTTTGTTAATTTGTCACATTTGAGATTTAGGGATTTTCACTATGTTCAAAGTACCCAAATTGAATGATCTAGAGCTAAAATTTTGGTGATCTATTCCCACACTAGGTTGGCATATGCCTATCAAAAAGCATCTGAAAAGATATTATTTTCTTATCCTCTAGATCCATGTAAATAGAGCTCCCTTACATTAACACTTCTAAATATTGAAAAAGGTGTCAACTTCATTTTTTTGGTGAAACTTGATCACCATCAAGTCCTCTCAAATGACTAATTTTTAGTTTTTTTTATTCATGATTTTCTATTTATTATTAATTTATACCTCATTGTTTCTATTTTGTGACAATCCATCTTTCTCTTCCTGTAGTATTGTTTTAGTACTTGCAAGTAGTCTGTAGTACTTGCAACAATACTTTTAGCTATTGATTTTTCCAATCAACAATTGAGATTGTTCTGCTACATAGTACTCCTAGTACTTATAGAACTTAGGTGCTGAAATGTAGATTTTGCCAAAACGCTATGGAAAGTAGACAACATTTCTTGCAATGACCTTTTTGAAAGAATTCAAAAAGATCAATTCTCAAAAGGTTTGGATGTTCCTATGGAAAGACTATATTAACCTTGAAGCTCTCCAATATCCAAAAATTAGGCAATCCAAAACTCATAGGAAATACATAATTTTTATTATATATATGTACTATTATATGATATTTAAAAAATATAATTTCTTAGTACTAATAAAGCTCATGCTAAAATGCTAACTAACAATCGATAATGTGATGTATTGAAAAGTACAACAAAATTAAAAAAAAATATGTCACAAATGATGGCTATGACATATTGTTGCAAATCAAACATCACAAACATATGATTCCATGTATATGAATTTTATTATTATTATTATTATTATTCAAAATATTGTGAGTATCATGTTAAAAAACTAAATAATTATGTAGAATTTATAGCTCTCCATAACTATTGTTAAACAAGAGATTTCTCTTTTTGGTAAGTCTGCTCATCATTCAAAACTTAATCTATATTCTAAATGGATAAAGTGTGAACAACAAGGGGGAATTTCTTAACCCGTAAACAACCATTGTATCCCTAGGGGACAAAATGGATTTGGAGCACATTCCTACGACTTCAATTTTTAGTAAATTTTTTTGAAACTTTCTTATAAGGTAGAAAATTTTTTAGCAATGTAGAAACATAATTTTATTTCAATTGGTGCCTAGGAGCATATTAAGCTATGCCATCCTAAATATAATTTTTATGTTGTCGAGTTGAAAAAGAAATTCACATAAATTTGAAATTAAATTAATTTTTTTCTTATAGACCATATTTTTTTCCACATGTGAAGCTTTGATTCATTCCATTTTGATTAGTGATGTGAAGTTATGAACAATCTTGTTTTTCTAAGCATCTTCTTGAAAAAATAACTTATAGGATTCATTTATGAATGCAAGTTTTACAATTTTTCAAAAGAATTTGACAAGGTTAGGTTTGCTTGCTATAACAATCTCACCATTGAGATTATTGTGTTTCAACCCCATTTTAGAGTTATTAACAATTTAGTTTTTCTTTCAATCTTAGACCTACTTCTATGTAACAATTTAAAAAAAAATGGAAATCCAACAATTTTTTTGGAATATTTATCCTAGACTCTACACTCAGTTTTTTAACACAATTTTTTTTAATTCAAAGTTCATAGTACAAAAATTACCATAAATGGTGGTCAAAGTCATTTAAAATTGCAAGCCAATGTTCAAAAAACCCTTTGAATGACTAATATCTTTTCCCAACTTTGAATGCTAATATCTTCCAATCTCTATAATCAAACTTTGTGAATTTTTACCACATGATCTCAAAAAGTACAAGATCCTGAAATTAAATTCTAAAAAATAAAATTGTTTTCTTGGATGAAAGGAGGAAAAATGACAATTGTGAGTAGTTTTTGACAAAAGAATGGCCTTGGTCCTTCAGGAGTTAAACATCCAACTTTCCATCAAATGTTTTAAATAAAATTTTCCATTTTTATAGATCATTCATTCCTCTCTAGTTTTTCATTTTTCATTTTTTATTTGGATAGATATTGTTCATATCAAAATAATGACAAAAATATAATTTTTTTCCATTTGGTAAATGATTGAATGATTTTACAGATTCAAAGTAGATCATGAAGTTGGTTAGCTCCGTTCTAACGTCTCTTCTTTGTGTTTGTGTTTGGATGACAAAATGAATGTAAAATGAGATTATTTTAGCTCACAATTAGTGGTGTTACACATTGCATATTCAACATGTTGTGTGTTAAAACTTAAATTATTGAAGTGTTGAGCCAATGGAGCCAAATAATTATTGAAGGTAGGTGCATAACATTTATTTTTGGGGATTTTCAAAAATAATTTAAAATATTTTATCTCATTTTATTTCTAAAATTTCATAATTCTTTGACTACACCACCAAATAATATAGACTATGTTGTCATGATTGGACACTCAATAAAGTGTCAATTAAGATATCAAAGACTTTTACTATACATCACTCCATCTTTTCTTTAGTGTCTCTAATAAGGTCAAAAATATGTAGTTAACTTTTACAAAAGTTACCCTCCATTCAACATCGTTGATATCAAATGCTATGGGGCTAGTACTACATATCATATTCCAAAGTGCAGACATTGTATGGAAGTTGAGCAATTATTTCTAGAATATTAATATACTTGTAGTGCAATTATAGATATTAGAATTGCCCCCAAGCACTAGAAGAAACCCGCGTTTTAGGTGACGTTTTGTAATTTTTTCAGACGGATTTTAGGTGACGTCGGAAAAAACAACTTGTGTTTTTTGTGTCTAATATAACATCTGGATTGCTTCATGATTTTTTGCAAGGTTTTAAATAATGACATTTAGGAAAAAAAACATTAAAATGAAGATCTTAGATATTTAGGTCTACATTCATCTCAAGCCATATTTCATGTTTTCTAAAGAGATCTACATCTCCATTCCCCCTCATACTAGACTGTCTCTCTTAGTGTACATTCAAGTTAAAAAAAAGAATAGAAAACTCACGGAGTTAAGATTTTAAACTTTACTAAAGTATTTGCATCAAAGCAAATCTTCTTCTTAATCCAATGTGGCGTATGATATGTTGGAAAGATAATAGTTAAGGTATATAAACTAGTTTTGGATTGGTTCAAAGCAAAACCAAAGCTATATAAACATGCTAATTTCATAGCCTAATTGTTTATGTGCATGCAAAATACATGGTGTTCAAAGATACCAATCCAACATTAATTTAACTCCTAAAGTTCTCAAGTCTCTTGAGAGGACAAAATGGATTTCAATTAGGCTTGGATAACCTCAATTATTGATGAGATTTTTTGAAATGTTTTCTTAAGATAGAAAAATATATTAGCTTTTGGAAAATAATATTTTTATTTCAATTGTTTTTTGGGAGCAAAAATCATGCCATAATAAGCTTGAAACAAGAGAAATTGATTGCAACAATGAAAAATCCACTAGAATTGGAAACAAATAATTTATTTCTCATAGATTATATTCATGTCTATATGTAAATCTTTGATTCATCATTAGATGAGATTTGAGGCCTCCAGAAGGCCGTGAGTTATCATGTGCTAGGAACTCGCTAAATTGTATTGCAGTAGCAATAGTGCAGTTGGCTGACATGGCCAAGACCCGGCCATGTCATTTTTCAAAAATTAAAATAAAAAAAAATCAATTTTTTTTTGCATTCTAAGAACTTAAATTTTTTTTCCCTAACAACTGGCCATTCCCTCGTTGTAGGGGGAACAACAAGGGAATAGGCCTGAAATAGCCTTCTGTAGGCCTCAAATCCCATCTAATGTCTATAATTTCTATTTTGATTAGTGATTTGAAAGTTATAGATCTTCTTTTATAAGCAAAGATCATTTTTTAAAAAGAAAATAACTTACTAGATTCATTTTTGAACTTTATTTTAACAATTTAAAAGAAAAATAGTGTCACAAAATTAATTACTATGTTTATTAGAACAATCTCACTGTTGAAAATCTTAGGATTAGTATGTTTCAATTCCATCTTAGATCTACTGACAATTTAGTTTTTCCTTCAATCTTGTGCATTGATTTCTAATAAGTATTTTTTTAAAGAATGAAAATCAAGTTGTTGTTTTTTGAATTTAATATTCTAGAATTTCAACCAATTCTTCAACTTCAAAAGTTTTAGTGCAAAATTTCAAATTAAGAAGATTCAAGGTCAAATAATTTAGTCATGGAACATGCTTAAAAAATTGTTTTCTTCACTTTAAGAGCAATCATCTATTTATCTTGCAATCTATTATGTGAAAGTTTATGAAATTTCTTCCATACATTTCTATAATAAACTAGTACAAGATCTTGCTATTAGATATGTGAAAAAAAACAATTTGTAAAGTTTTTTGCTCTTTCAATAGAAATGGTAATTTGGAGTGGTTTCTTGGAGAAGTCAGTCAAGTCACTAGCTTAGAGGTTTAGTATAAATGTGAGATTGGGGGATATTTTTGAGGAGATACTTACCTAATATTTTATAATTTAATACATCCTATTGTTTAAAATATTTATAAATTATTATTTATTATAGCACCCTATACCATTTATAATATTCTTTTGAATTCAATTTTTTGGCTCCTATATTAAATTAAAAAATTAGAACTAGTAGGTGTTGTATAATTTTTTTTCCTATTACTATGTTTTACAATATATTTGGACAAATTTACCATGGCCAAATAAATACATATACAGATTGTAAACAATGCACCTTTAATTGTTTCAAATAATTTACTACTAATCTTCTACAAATATAATATAATACATATATTTGTAGTGAGTGCAATAAGAGTACATTAAAACAAAATTCATGATAGATTCTTCAAATTTTAAGTGACTTCAAAGGGCTTTATAGATAAATCTTGAGGCAATTAGAGCCCCGTTAGTTCATGGATAATTTGGGACAAATAATGTGTTATTTTTTGTCTTTTTCTTCTTTAAGAACATTAAATATCCACCCTACAAAATTATTTTACCCTACATATTATTGTTCCCCATTATTTTTTCTACATAAAATCTAATACATGGTATTAAATATAATCCTATAATAGTTATAATATCCTACATGTAATTCTACACATTCTATATTAGATATGGTGTTTTAAAAAAAAAATTAGGTACAATAAATATATGTACAATAGGTAAAATAAATAGGTACCCTATCTTAGATCTCATGTGGTTTCTAATATGTGCACTAAGTGACCTCTCCAAGAACAGTTTCTAATGAAAAATAGCCCTACAACTTTAGGAATTAAACTCCATTTAGAAGGTAGATGGGAAATTTCGTTAAAATGGCGACATTCCATGTGCCATTTTTAGACTGCCCACTCAGAATCGTAAAAATGACATCTAGAACAGGTATAGTTTTCAGGAATCTTGGACTTTTATAGATTTAAGAAATCTATCACAACTATAGATTTTAAAATGCAAGATTAGAATTATAAAAGTAACATCTATCACAAATGTAGATTTCACACATCTAAATTTTTATAGATTTCAGACATCTAGGACATTTGTACACTTTAGACTGCCTGCTTTGAACTATAAAATTGCCGAAGTAGCAGAATTTTGCCATTTTAATGAAATTGCCCATGTAGTATCATTTTGTTCCTTGCTCAATCTTCAAGGATCATTGTAAGAAATATATATTGTTTTTGTCTCAAAACAACTTGGTTCAATGAATATGGTGACTTTTGGAAGAATTTTATTTTGAATAAAATAAAATATATGGATAATTTATAAATAATTCTAAATAGTATGTATGTGAAAATTCAAGTGTAGAAAAATTCATCTTTGTAAAGTTATACACAAAAAAGTGATGGAAAATACTTTAAAAATAAATATTTTGATGTTTGATTTTTTAAAAATAGATTTTTTCTAAAAACTAAAAAAATTCATTGTCCTTAATTGAAGATGATCCTTCTCAACCATTTGCATCTTTGGAGGAAAAAATGTGTTCACTACATTTGTTCAAAGGTAGAGTATTTTGAGCACATGTGGAAGGTGAACACTTTATTATTTTTAGAAAATCTCTTTGAGGTCTTGTGTAACTTTAGTAGAAGTCATTGTCTTCCAATCTTGATCTTAAAATTCACATTTTTGGGTCAAAAATAGTACTACCCCTCATCCCCTCCAAATGGCAAAGGTAGACATTGAATTAGGGGTTGTTTAAAAATAGTAAAACAATTTTAAATTTTTGAAAAAATTATCCAATGTCTACAATTATCATAATGGGAAATTTTGTTAAAATGGCGGCATTCCATGTGCCATTTTCACTTTTCAAACGGCTTGCTTTGAATTGTGAAAATGACATCTAGAATGGGTATAGTTTTTAGGAATCTTGGACTTTTATAGATTTAATAAATCTATGACCACTATAGATTTCATATTGCACAATTTGAATTGTAAAAGTGACATCTATAACAGGTGTAGATTTCTCACATCTAAGAACATTATAGATTTTAGACATCTAGGACCTTTATTTACTTTAGACTGCTCACTTTGAACTGTAAAAACTACCAAAATAGCATAATTTTGCCATTTTAACGAAATTGACCATCATAATAATCATATGTATCTTCATTTCAAGTCATGGTTGTCATACTGGATAAGTTACTATTCATTTCTTGTTCTGTAGGACGAGTTACTATTCATCAAATGTACCTCTCAAGTACATTTGATGAATAGTAACTTGTCCTATAGGACAAGAAATGAATAGTAACTTATCCAGTATGACAATCATGTTTCAAGTTTAATATACAATTGATATATGACACAAAAATTAAGAGTAAAAAACATATGTTTGAGGCCAAAGGGACAAAAAAAGACAAGTCAATTTAATTCTTGCAATCATTCTCAAAGGTGATATTACCCCCTTCATACAAATAGATTCTCAATATCTAAAGGATAATTTCATAAAATTGTTAAATAGAGCATAAGGGCTTCAAATCATTGTAGAAGTCCCAAGAATATTGATTCAAAGCAAAGATGGGGAATTTCATTAAAATGGCGATATTCTATGTGCCATTTTCATAGTTTAGACCGGGCGGTTTGAAATCTATTAATGTACTAGATTTCAGACCGCCTAGTCTGAATTGTGGGATGTCAAAGTCACAGAATATTCGCCATTTTAATGAAATTCCCCATAGAGGAATTATTCTTCGCATGAGCAAGGCTTCCAAGAGAGGTTACAATAGGCCACCACATAACATCTTCATATAAACACTTAACCCTTGAACTCCTAGCCATTGACTATATGGGCAATTTCGTTAAAATGGCAAAATTCTCCTACTTTGACAATTTTTCGAGTTCAGACCGGGTGGTCTAAAGTGTACAAATGTCTTAGATGTTTGGAATCTATACTATTCTTGGATGTGTGAAATCTACAATTGTGATAGACATCACTTTTACAATTCAGATCGTACGTTCTGAAATCTATAGTAGTCAAAGATTCCTTAAATCTATAAAAATACAAGATTACTGAAAACTATATTTGTCCTAGATGTCATTTTTACAATTCAAAGCTGGTGATTTGAAGATGGCACATGGAATGCTGCCATTTTAACGAAATTCCCCTTCTATGGAAATCATTCTTTTTGGTAGTGTGTGACATCATCTACTTTTTTTAAAAAAAGTGATCATTGGAAGTCAAACTACTCTACATAAATGAATGATCTCCCTTTTTTGCACAAAATTCCAAAGATGAATAATTGCATTTTTGTCCTTCATAAAAGATTCTTTGTCCTTCATCATCCGAAAAAACGGCGGCAATGTCCTTTAAGGATTAAGTCTTTCTTCAAGTTAAAGGGAATATAGAATATACGTGAACAATGTTGTGTTATTCTTACATGAATTGATATTTTAACCTCTTTTTAATTACCCGGGTTACAAGTTTAAAATTGATTGGTTTTCCTCACCCTTGGTGAATTGGTGTGGGTGTGAACTGTGAATGAACCATAACTTTGGAGTTGATCTGATCATCTCATGGGCAGCTTAAATTATTATATTCTGCATGGATGCAAGTGATCATGCAACAACAGCCAGATTCCCAAGAGTGAAGCGCAAGTCGTGCGGAGTCAGTTGCGCAGGAACCGAAGTTCTTCGTTGAATAACGGATTCGAACCTTCCAAGACAAAAGTTTAAGTTAACTTAATGTACTGTACAATCCTGTTTGCTTGTCTGCTTGTGTGGGTAAGTGCAAATGAAAGGAACAATGTTGGAAATAATGACTTCAATGAGCCCCAGAAAATAAAGTAAGAAAACGCTTCAGAAGTTCCAGCTAGCTAGAGTCCACTCACTCAAATGGTATATCATTGTCATTGTTTTTCCTAGCCTTTGAATATTTTGTTTTTGCCGTTGAATATTTTGTTGTATTTTGTTTGGACGGATGCAAATGAATGATAGGAAGAATGTTGAAAAACATTTCACCCTGTGGGGCAGTGGGGGACCTAGCTAGGTGCGGACGTGGGGTGTGGAATTGAGTTCGTAACTGTGACTGACTGTGAAGGGTGGAGTGTACTTCTAACTTTTGTTTTTTCTTGCAATGGAAGTCATTCTCTCTTCCTCCAATTCGGGTGTCACAATATGAATAAATAATTCAACGAGTCCCGGGGACCCAAGAAAAAAAATGGAAATGCAGAAGAGACAGCCAGGTATTGTCTAAATTTTACCCGGCAGCAGCTGCTTGGCTGGGTGGAGTTTCCGGATGCGTCGATCAAGGGCGCCAACTGAAGCCGCAACGCAACGACATTCCTCCGTCCACGCGTGCTGGCGCCCATTCCGCCACGACCGACTGCCGCATCCAAAACGAAAACATATGCTCATTCATATTTCATATCTGTCCAAAACATTAAAAAACTAGAAAAACAAAAATAAAAATGCTCAGAAATATAATTAACAATCCGTCCCCATTCCCCAAGTGCTTATATATACGCAGAGTGGGCTCCTGGCTTCTCCTCCGATCTTCGTGTTCGTGCTAGCTCCTGCGTGTTCACGATCACTTCTCGCTCTCTGTGGTTGGTAACTCAGCCATTGAGCGTGACTTAAGTTTCGATCAAGGTATCCGAAGCTGTAAGTTGGTTTTTGTGCCGTGGTTTGTAGCTTACCATTTAATGCAGCTTTGTTTGCAGTTGTTGGACTAACTTCCAACATGGAGGATCTGGTTTTCTACTGACGATTCGTGATAGTCGATCGATCACCAGTGTTTGTTTGTTTGTTTGTTTGTTTGTTTGTTTGTTTGTTTGTTTGTTTGTTTGTTTGTTTGTTTGTTTGTTTGTTTGTTTGTTTGTTTGTTTGTCGATTTGTCTGTTGGTTGATGGTTTTGACTGCTGCTTGTTTGCAGGGAACGGGTGGATTGAGCTTGTTCATCATGTCTTGTGGAACTGGATCGTGCAATTGCTGCCCCAAGTGCGGCTGCCGGGCGACTTGCACGTGAGTATATATTGCTGGATCGGAGTTAAATGTTCGCTAGCTTAATTTTGTGCATCGATCTGATCGGGTAGAATTGACACTAATTTGAACACTTGTGTATATATGTATATGTATATGAGCGCGTGTGCTAAGTACTTGGAGGATGGGTTATGTAATTCAGTTGAGTACTGGGATCAGAGATCTTTGAATATACCAGTTAGGCTCGATCTGTGGGGATCGGATGTTGATCGGATATGGTGCTTTTGATCAGTCCATAGATGTCGTCCGTGTGAATTAAGTGTTGTTGGCGGCGGGTTAATTTTGAGGTTCTGAAGATCTGATGAAAGCACGGACTTAAGTGATACGTGGGTACGTACGGTGTTCCGACTGAGGTTGTTACGTTTTCTCTGTTTTGGTTTGTGTAACAGATGATCTAGTCATCTAGTTCTCGCTTCTTTCAGTGAATGTTTGTGCGAATTCAGGGTTGCGGGCGGTTGGGCTTCCGGAGATCATTCGACGTGATTTAGGAAGTTCAGACATCCTCAGCTAGATCTTACGTGATAACTAAACTGAATAAGTCGGTGGTGTGCGAGAACTGAGGCCGTTTTTTTTGTGGTTTGTTAATTTGTGCAACAGATGCAACCAGAGTTTGGGCTTCGACGAGGCCATGGGGGGTCTCAGGTACACAAATATATACATAATAACACGATGTTCTGGCTTTGTCTCTTGAGTTGATGCTATATATTACCTGTAGACGAGATCGGGGTCTGGGCTAAGTTGCGCATGATGCTATTAGATTGATAGATAGCATTACTAACTGTGCTTGGTCTTGTTCAATTCGGAGACAGTTTCGCAGTGTAATACTTTCTTTGCTTTGATCTCATAAAATAAGGTCTTGCAGATTCCATGTCATGACAATAACGGCCACCGAGGCCAACTGCGGTGCCACCTGCGCATGTGCCTACGAAGGATTCTCCACCGAGGCCTCCACACGCAATGCCTATTTCGGCTGATCGACCAGGACTTCAGTAGCAAATCGATCAATGCGGGGACTCCACGGGATGTTGAAGCTTAGACCTCCTGTACAGAAAGCTTGAGGAATGTGCGAGAATGGTGTGCAAGATATATTTTTGTTTTAGTGTGATTAGTGTCCAAATAATTAATCGATCAGCGATCGATATGAGTATTACATGTGGTACGAAAGTTACAGGGCCAGCTAGCCATGCTTGGCTGCTCTTTTCTAGTAGGCGTGCTAAGCAGAACTGCAACGTAAGGTCCATGGAAACCCACGTTGCAGGAACATACAGTGCGATGCAAGTGGTGTACCATCATAGTGACTGCACACCCGAGTTGGTTATGAATATATCAAAGGTTTAATTTCCTATATTTCGACACTGCCTACTCTTGTCTCCATTCAAGGAACGTGTACACGTGCGGCAATGACATCGGCCATTTCTTAATAGCTAGTTAGGAATATAAATCACATTTCGCCGTGTATCTTATTACTTTGAACACTCAGCACAGCCGCTGTTACAATCTGTCCACAGTCCACACCCTTGTCTGTCACGGTGGCTGTTTCTGCTAGTATATCCGCGTGAAGCTAATTATTAATTTGCAACAATAAAAAAAGGGTCATCGAATCCAGGCACGCCGAAGATGCTATCCAGGTTTGACGCAGGAGTTCGGTGAATGTCCCTTACGTAATCGATATAATTAGATCGAATCTGACTTGTAACGAAGTGTCCACTCTAGACAATCACAATAACAAGCATGGCTGCTGGAATGTACTCTACGAAATGTACAGGAATGGAATGAGAGGTCTAGTCCGTGTTAATCTCAGTCAAAGCCATTACTTGAAGACTGCGCTATGTATATTTTAATCTGACTGCCCCAATTTGATTTATACTTGGCTCAAGTTACTGCTAAACAGCTAAAGATGCTAAAAATTTCAAATTTGCACCTTGGTGTTCATTTTCTAGTATCCATGAAAAAAATATAGTGGGAGGTTTGCTAAATTCAGGCAACCGGGAGGATCGACGTAACCGGCTACAGTCAGGCTGAACAACAACTGAACTATTCATGCGTGTTGAAGGTTCATTAATCTAGACCGGTGATGCGAGTTGAGAGCTATCACAGGAACATTGTCGCCGCTTGCGGCTCTCATTTTAGGCAATCTGAAATTATACAGAAGCCCGCCAATTTAACGAAAATGCCTTCATTTATTTGTTCTTTGCACAAATCGGTGTGTTTATTTCTTATTTTTTTTATTCTTTGACACAAATGAAACCAAAATTGGTATTTTTGGGTTTGGCTGCAAGTAGGTGCTCTCATGGGAAATTGGGAAGTCCGTTGTGAAGTTGTTGCGTTATCCACGCGTACCCTATTTCAAGCTTGGCGTTCAGCAGTTTGGTTGCTTAATGCGGCACCAACTTGAACTAAATTTGCACGATTATCCCTGTTTTCGTTGTTTGTAATGAATAATTATTCGTTTTTTTGAATTTTTGTTTTTTTCGTTTCTTGTCGTTTTTGTGTTGGGCCCATTGCACCTGTACTACGTTTTGGAGTTCTCCGGTTCGGCTAGAGATGACTAGACAACTATTTTACGCTGGCCCCCGCGACTTTTCTGAACCGTGGAAATGAAAGAATAGATCCAGGTCCATGTGACTTCGATCAGGCAGCAATTGGTCAGCACAGCAATAGTCATCATATTCGTAAAATTAATTGCCGTGTTTCCATCCGGGTCTGCTTTTATGCTTTTTTATACAAATGAAATAGAAGGAAATTTATTGCGAACAAAAATCAGCTTGGCGCTGTCAGAAAGTGTCAATTGTTTCAGAGCATCGAAACTGTGTCATTCTGCAGTGGAATTTGTCCATGTGCTTTAACCCCTCAAGGTCCAAGGCCTTTTTGGATATAAAAACATCGTAGCTTTTGAAGTGCTATAAATCTAAATGTCACTAAGTTATACAGATCATAACCAGACAATCTTATAGTGCACATGTTGTAGATGGCATGGATCAAATTCGAAGTCATTTGACCGTGTAGATTGAAAGATTATAATGTTTTAGTGTTGAAAAAGGATGTTGAAATTTTTCTAAAAACACATTTGGAGGTGAAATTTGAATTCTAAACCTTCTCAAATGAAAAAACTTTAAACTACAAAGTGCTTGAAAATCAGCATACAAATACATTGGTGCAAGAAAATATCATTCAATTGGCTCATTGTGTCTACAAAATGACTTTGAAATGTCAAGAAAAGTTGCCAAATTTTACATTCAAGGTTGAACCTCCTTCTCCTAAAATGCCTCTTATTTCTTGGATTGATATGAAATTTTATCAACACAAACTAGATCAGTATGTGCAACTTTTCCAAAAAGAATTATTAAAAATGGGCATTGTATGAAGAAGAAATAGACCGCCAAAGTTCACTATAATGAAAAACTATTAGGGTTTTGAACTTCAAATTGCTTCCAAATATTCAAAACAACTTACATTAATATGAAAATTTTACCACAAGAACTAGACTTTAAGGGGAACATAATCCAACAAATTTTACTGAAGAAAACACTGTATGAAGGAGATACAAGCCCCCAAAGTTGCAGCCATCAAATGCAGTTTTGTAAATTCAAATTATACTTGTGAACTTCGATTGAATTTCAATAAACCAATACATCTTGGATTGATCTGAAAATTTTACCACATAAACTAAAGAAGTATGCGCAACTTCTCCAACAAGTTTCATTGAATTTGGACATTAGATGCAAAAGTTACATTACTTTGAATTGGACTCAAACTATGTGAGGCTATTTTTGAGCCCCTTGGGCGTTGAGGGGTAAAATTTTTTTTTTAAAGTATCATCAAAGTACTCAAACTCTTTGAAATCTACTACTGGTTTATGCACCTGCTTCCTGCCTACGAAGAAACTGAATAAGTCCTAGAAGTACGTAAGAGCAAACTTCTATCCTATATAACGTTGTATAACTAGGCAATGGTCCTTTCCATGCTAGGAAGTAGTATGCTTTGTTAGATATCTCAAAAAAGAACATAAGATGGACAAGCCTATTACCACCTTGATTTGAAATTTGAGTATCTTGGGGCCAATTTCAAGAGGGGCATATATATTTTTAAAGGTGTGTGCTTTATTCATGGATCAAACCCAAGTGGAACTATAATTTTTCAATTAAAATTGTAATTTATGTGAATCAATTTTACCTTGAAATTACAAAACTACTTATAAAGTAGGGTCAAAAATGTCTTAACATGTATCTATTGGCACTTGAGTTCCCACCAATGAAAGATCGACATGTTATCCTTTTTAACATTAATGCACTAAAATTGTCTTAAAAATGAATGGATTTAGATGTTGCAATGAGTGGAATAGGGGTCAAAACTAGGGCTCATTGGTGGGAATTCAAGTGCCAATAAACTAGGGTTCATTAGCACTTAGTTGGTTCACCTTCTTAGTTAATTCAAGGATTGAAGTTGGCTAAAGAGCCATAGAAGAGAATTTTATTCATTGTATGAGTCCCTTTTTTGAGGATGCAAAAGGGACATTTGCCTCATTCGTAAACAATGTTATATATGTTAAATTTGGAAATGAATTTTCAAATTTCTAGAGTTAGAATTGCTTTCACCATGTTGCACAATGCTTCACATTTATGAGTAGGAAGAAATCATATTTTTGGAGTAGCTTTGCATTGTTGTCAAACTAAAAGAAACAAAGAAATTCAAATTCAATGTTTAAAAATAGTTATTGGAAACTTGCCTCCCCACTTCTCCCAAGTCTCCCATTTTCCCCTCTAAAAATTTTCCACTAACAATTCCTATTTACAAAGACCTCATAATAAATCCCCGGTGTATAAAATGTTTACACAAGGTTAATGGTCCCACAACTATTGTAGGACTATCTACCTATGAGAAAATTTTGCACATTTGGGGAATTCAATATGAAGTCCATATGATTCTTTTCTACTGCTATTGCACACTTCCATGTAGGATTCCAATTTTAAAAATTTTTAACCCCTAAAAGACCAAATTGTTTTTTTTTTGGCAATATAGCAATTTTAGGCAGCTTATTATAAATAGAATTTTTATTTTGTTCTTTAAAATTTCCACACAACATGTGCCCAATGAGTAGCTTTAAAGCCCAATAATTATTATAACTTTTGAATATATGGTTAAAAATTTTTGTATGATATGTAATTTTTAGCATTTGGCGGATAGTTTGGGCAAAAAAACTTCTTTAAAAATCACTTTTTAAAGAAATAAAAATTTGAAATTGATTCTCTCGATTTTTATATACAAAGAAAGCTTTGAATCATTCCATTTTGATTAATGAAATGAAAGTTATGAGGAGTTTTAGTTATAAGTAGTTTACGGGTAGTTATGAAATCTCTACTCTAAAATAAACTTTGTAGTCCTTTATTTAACTCAATTTTCAATATTTTTGAAAAAAAAATAAAAACATTAGACATACATTGTTTATTATAGCATTACAACCATTTGGATTGGCATCTTTCAATTCCATAAATAAATTGTTAACAATTTAGTCTTTTGAATCATTCTCTACTTCTTTCTACTTACTATATGTTGTACAATTCCAAATGATCTAAAATATTTCAAGCATGTAGCCATCTTACCTTGAAGAATGAATTCAAAGAGTAACCACCATTTTGGACATTTTTTCATAATGATCTAACCCTGTGAAGTATAACTGCTTGGTTTTATGCAGGGACAAGAAAAGGATTATTTTTTGTCACTTCAAACACTAATATCTTGCAATCTACATGGTGGAAATTTCTAAAAAAATTTCCACATCTTTTCAAACTAGAATACTACAAAATCCTATGGTTACATGTGTTCATAAATGTTTTTTTCTAAAATTTGGTACTTGTATTAGAAATGGCAGTTTTAGAATGTCTTTCATCAAATCATAGTAAAAAACCTATAGGGGTTAATGCAAGATTTAGGTTGTTTAGCCAATTCTATGAATTTAGGTACATGGAAATTCCCACTAAGGTTCAAGTATGTAATTGTGATAGTGATCACAATTATGGCAATTGTATTTTCACAATATATTGGAACTACAATTTTAGAATCAATATGAATAAGATACTTAATTATGCTGCGACTTGGTCAACAATTCATATTATATTTATAATAGGTGTATTTTTTATTGACATAAAACACATCTCAACATAGGGAGGAATTGTTGTCTAGAAAGACTTCTTAGAATAAAATATAACAACTTGGCTCAAAACTCAATAAATTACCTAATTTCAACCTCAACATGAAGGTTCTTTGGTAGATTTGATAAGTTTTGGTGTAAAAGATAAGTTTTGGTGTAAAAGTCTGTCTTTCCATTAGTTGAATAGATAGGTGTCTCTAATGTAGGTTATTCTTCTAATATTGTTATCTTTTGTTTTGTGCCTAGTTTATATTCTTCCTTTTCAATGTGATGTTTATTACTTTGATTGTATAGTGAAATAAAATATCCATAGGAAATTTCAATAAAATGGACATATTCGATGTGCCATTTCTAGACTATATGATCTAAACCATCTATGACAAGTATAGATTTCAAACCACGTAGTCTAAATTATAAAAGTGCCAAAGTTATAGAATGATTACCATTTTAACAAAATTTCCCATATCCACTATTTTCACTAAATAAAATAAAATAATAGACATAATTTTTTTAGATTTGAGGTTAAAGGTAGCCCTGGGAGAAAGGAAGCCAAGAATAACACCATCTATTATTGCACCTTATATATTGTTTAGTTAAGATTGTTCAAATGTAAATGACACCCCAAACTTCATTTATAATTGAGACCTTGGAAATGACAAACGGTGTCATTTTAGAAGTATCATTTGTGGCGATTTTCAAACCCTCAAGAAAATTTGTACCACAATCTACCAAGGTGGGTGTGAAAACTAAGCCTTCAAGCAATGAACTCTATCCTAAACCACCCTAATCAATCTTCTACTTTAACTTTAGAAAATCATAACTAATGATTTACAACTTGTATTGATACAAAACAACCAACAGTAGAAGGAAAAACAAAAGATCTAACTAGAAAAAATACCAAACAAGGAAGTTGAGACTATTCTTGCAACTAGATCTAACTTTTGAAGGCTGTCATTGTTTTGTCACTTAAATATCTCACTCAACTTTAAAAAATCATAACTAAAAATTTACAAACTAGAATGACATGAAACAACCAAATATAAAAGGAAAAAAAGATCTATTTAGAAAAAATACTAGATGGGGAGGTTGAGACTAATCTTGTAGCTGAATTTTACTTTTAGAGATCATCGTTATTCCACCATTTAAATATCTCACTCAACTTTGAAAAATCATAACTATTGATGTATAATTTGGAATGACATGAAACAACCAACTATAGAAAGAAAAGAAAGAGATCTGTTTAGAAAAATATTAAATGGAGAGTTTGAGATTATACTTGCAATCAAATCTAACTTTTAGAGGCTGTCATTGTTCCGTCGCTTAAATATCTCACTCAAATTTAAAAAATCATAACTCATGACTTACATATTGGAATGTCATGAAACAACTGGGTATAGAAAGAGAAATAAGAGATTTATCTAGAAAATATAAGATTCTAAATTTCTCTTTAATGTTCAATAGTAGTATGGTTTTAAGCGCCAATTTTTTTACAAACCCTCTAACTCCACTAAACTTAATCTCTCTTTCATCTTCCTACTCTTCAATGACCTTCTCCTTACTCAATTCAAGAGAGCCTTCAAACTTTAATACTAACAAGGATCTAATCTCTAAGGAAAGCGAAGACAAGAGAGAAAAGCCTCCACACCAAACCTTAGTTCTTAGTCTTCAATCTTCATTCTCCTAACTAGCATTCATTCATCCAATCTTCAACCTCCTTCTAATCTTCTTCTTTTGCTTAGTCTTGATTCTCTTAGTTTTTATCTTCCACATAGTCTTGATTATCTTAGTTTTTATCTTCCACTCAATCTTCATCTTTTGTATAATATTTGTTTACTAGGTCTTTGTCTTCTTCCTTGACCATCACCAATTCTATTTATTTTCTTTTAATATAATAATTTATATTTTTTCTCCTTAAATTCATTTTAATATTTTATGATCTCATTTTTTATCATATCATATTGCCTCTAACCTATGAATTGCCCAAATCTCCAATATTAACATTGATTTAATTCTAATTTCTACTTCTAAGTAATAAGTGAGCCTTTAGCCAAGCCAATGATAATTTGGATGGCTCACATCATTCTATCATTTCTATGCACTCTTTTTGTATATTCAAAGAATTTAAAAATATCAATTTTTCAAAAAGCTTCTATTATGAAAATAATGAAAATAATAGTTTTAGATGATTCCGTGAAACACTTGTATTGTTTGGATATCAAACACTCATGAAACACTCATGCATTAGAAATATAATCAATATATATATCATGTCTTCTATAATTCTATCATACGAATTATCAAGCTGATGGATTTTAAATCAAGATGCATGATATCTATTTTTGTTGTATAAAAAATTATATTTGCTTATTAATTTTGCTTATTTTTCACAATCAAAGTTTTATGTTTTTATGAACTTTCAAGTATTCAAAATTAATGATCCAAGTAAGAGATTCAAAGGTCATGTTCCTACTTTTGACATTAACCCCTAAAGGACCATTTGTCTCCTCAGGGGACAATTTGGGTTGGGTAGGTTCCTATTGTCTCAATTTGTAGTGAATGTTTTTGAAACTTTTTGAGGATGTGCAATTTTGTGAGATCTTTGTGGATAGATAACTTTTATTTCAATTGGTTCTTGGGAGAAAAAGTTATGGCACAATAAGCCAAAAATGACATTAGAAAAAAATTGAACTCCAAAAGATGTTGCTTCGTAAAGCAAAAGCTTGGGTGGAAAGAACCTTCTCAACTCACTAATTGGGCCAAGAATTGCATAATGAATTCAAAAAAATTTCATCATTACTCAATCCATCTCCATGATTTTATAAATCTCATAATGGTTCCATCATGAAGAATGGAGCACACGCCAAGTAGTGGTTCTAATGAGAATGTAGCCACTTTCATATTGATTCAATTAGTATAAAAATTAATAAGAAAACTCAAGGCCTCTTTGTGGATTCAATTTTTTCCTAATGAGGTCAACAAGCAACACAAAAGATTTTTAAAAAATTTAAATTTAAATTTTTTTTAAAAATAATTAAATAATTTTATCTACATTTGAAGCTTTGATTCATTCTATTTGGACTAGTGATGAAAAAGTTACAAGCAATATTGTTTTTTGTTCAATCTAAGCATTATCTTGAAAAAATTACTTATAGGATTCATTTGTGAATGGAATTTTTACAATTTTCCAGAAAAATCATTAGATAGAGTTAGGTTTGTTTTTTAGAACAATCTCATTGTTGGAATTATTGTATTTCAATTCCATCTTAAATCTATTAACGATTTAGTTTTTCCTTCAATCTTTAACCTACTTCTACTTAATAATTTTTTAATGAATGAAAATTAAGTTTCTTTTTGTTGAATTTTTTTCCTTAGATTCTCAACTCAACTATTCAACATAAAAAATCATAAAATCAAAATTCATAGTACAAAGATTTTTTTTAAATGTATTTTTTAGGTTTTCTTAGGTGAACACAACAAAAGTGACAATTTTGAGTAGTTTTTGAAAAAAAAAATCTTAGGACTTTTAGGAATTAAACAATTGTGGCAATGACAGATAAAAATAGACAATATGATTTTTTCTAACTATGTACAAAGACAATTGCTTCACACACATACTTTGGGACATCCAAATATAGTTGGTCTCTATTTCTTTGATGGAATACCAACTCCACAAAGTTCTTAAGAATAGCCAATTTTTAATTTTTTTAGTTTTAGTTATTCTATTTATTAATGACTTTTTCTTTCATTGTATTTATTTTCATTAGATTTTGCATTTTCTTAGTTCTCCTATTTAGAATTTAGTTTGGTTTTGGTCTTCCTAGGGTATATAATATCCTTAAATGTCTAAATATTTTCCATATTATTTTTTTATTGAAATTTCAATTTTAAAGTACTCATGAATATATCAATAGAATTGTACCAACATGTAACAAATAGTGTAAGTATTTCATGGAATCACCCTTTTAATTAAGACAATTTTTTTGACATGTACCTATCTCAAATTTTTACTCAAATTTTTACATAAATTTGATATAAATATTTTTCACAAAAAAACAAAAAAATCAAATCTATTCTTAGTTATCTACATAGATTGTCGTAATTTTAGCAAGGATGGCATGGAAGAGCAATGTGAAAGCTCAACTTCTTAGTTTCTTAATTTTAATATCCCTCTATAGTGGTATCTATATACAATTTTTTTCCCTTTATAAACAAGATTATTTCTTTGAAAATAAAAAAATGTGAAAGCTTGGATACTAAGGGTAGCCCCCATCATGGAAAATATTGGGTTAATGATTATTCACATGCATGCACCAATCTAGACCTAAATAAAAGCAAAAGCTTTGGAATAATTACCTAAAATCTAAAAACTTTTTGTGGAAGAGGTATTAAAGGTAGAGATATAAGGTTTTTAGAATTCTTGATTAGGCCAACTTTGGCCAACATCCTATACAAAAAATAATTAACCACACCAAAATCTCACAACCAAACATTAATCACATCTTTGAATATCTTCTCAAATTTTAATGCCACTAACTAGGGTAGTAGGGCCTAGCAATTAAACATTTATCAAATAGATGTTCCACAATCAATTATTCTCCCTAAATATTGTATCCATATTAAAGTGCACCCTTTTTAGACTTCTTGATACTACAAAACAAAATAAAATTATAATTATAAAAAACTTATAAACATATACATTTTCCAAGTGCAATTTAGAGACACTAATATATAATTGGTCCATTACATCTCTTGCTAACAAAAATTCTGACTACAAAATGCAACCCTAATAAAAACAAGATCACGTCACATCATCTTATGTATATTCAATATCAAAATGCAAATATTTACAATGAAAATAGAAAATGTATAATTATAATCCTCCAAATGAAAGATCAATGGCCATGACAACATTATCAAATTTATATAAATAAATATGTACCACTAAATCCACTAGTCTAAATGTTTGAAATATAAGTTTTCTAAATATACAAATGTTATAAATATAAACTTTAAAAAAATGACCCTCTACATAACACTCAATACATTGTCCTAGAACCCATCCTCCATCAACTTGTACTTCTTTTCAAACTCACACATTCATATTTTTCCTCTCCCATTACATACCCTACAAAGTTTTATGCATTTTATTCACCTCACAAGTGTGATGTCATTTTTGATTCATTATGTCCTCAATTATGTCTAGTTTACTTACACCAATGGTTTCGAAATAGATTCATTCATCTTGTCATCCACACAAGGAGTACAATTGGACTATTTGACTAGTGCATATATAAATCCAAACAACCTTACCACACTAATACTTCTTAACACTAATTAGTGTAACAAACCATCATTTAATCCACTTGAATTTGATATAGGAGTACAATTTCAACCTAAAGTTCCATCTCATATCCATAAAACATAAATAACTTATTTAAAAAGGTAATTACACACTACAATGTATGAATTCTTGGCATACACCATTGTGGGTAATGAGCACTTTATTATTTTGCACTAGTTTTGCACCAAAATTTGCACTTATAAATCTACTCTCCTTTGTTGCAACCACTTCATAGTCTTTATTAAAAATTTGTAAAAGTTTTACACCTCACAATTTTTATAAAATTCACATTCCCAAAAAAGTGAAAAAAAATGCATTTCAAAATCTTTAAAGGCCAATTATCAAATCTAGGATTTTGAACATCAAATTGGAATGTAAACTATAAAAAAATTCCTAAAATAATTCTAATATGAAAAATGAAAACCTTTTGAAGGTGATTATGTATATTAAAAAATTCAATTTTTTCAACCATCATCAATGAGATCTCTCACTTTAGTGTATATGGTGCATTGTGATGAAGCACTATTTTTTGTATAAATATGCTTATCTAGTCCATTTAGAAATTTTTTCATTAATTTTTTTAATGTAATTGTGTACTTTGTATAGACTTGAATTGTAAGAAATCTACTTCTAGCCCAAATTCAACATGCATTTAATGGCATGAATTATCAAAAATTTTAAAACAATGTATAGTAGTGCAAAATGACAAATAAAGCAATACATCGTGGTGTGCAAACACTCAGCTCTAACCATTAGCACCATACCTACTATGCATGCACTATAATATATATATATATATATATATATATAAACTCAAAGTTAACAAAACACAAACATGGAACAATTATATCCTTCTTCCCACTGCAATAATACAACTGTTAAAGATTTCTAACATGCCTTTGGATAATATGTGCCTTGAATTTGAATGTCATAAATCACATTCTATTACATGGATTAATCTTTTATACCACTACAAGAAACTTCCCAAGGCTTCAAAAATTGAATTGCAAAATATACAACCATAAAAATAAAATAGAAATATTATGGTGATTGCAAGGACTTGTCAATATTGTAGTATTTTGGCAAAAACTAAGGTCCCGATGGTGACTGTTGTGAGTATTATAAGTATTATGTCACTAATGAAGATAGAAATTGTCAAACTTGGAAGACTAGTGGAAATCCTCTTCATTTTGCATGAATTGCCGTTAGTGACTGAATATTGAAGATGGAGATGGCAAAAATCATAATGCATTGATGATACTTAAATACTATGCAATATCTCATTGTAACAACCACTACTATAACAATTTTTTTTACAAAAAAGGGATATGTTGAGGTTTTAATTCATAATAAATTTACTAATATAGGAAAAAAACCTAAAAATTGTCAATTTATGAGCACTTGATGGTGATGAGATTTTATTAAAAAAATGAGTTTGATACCATTTTCAATGTTCCCTACTTGCACAAATGTGGAGGACATAAAATAATCTATTTTAGATGCCCCTAATTAAGAACATGTCTACCTATTGTGGAAATAGGCAACAAAACTTTCAACTCTAGACCATTAATTTTAGATACTCCATACTACTCAAACTTTGAAACTCTAAACTTGAAAGTATGACAAATTAGAAAATTTGATTTTTAAATATAAATTGATTTTTTAAATTTTATGAAAAAGGAATATGATTACAATAGAAACATCCACCTCCAATAAAAAGTTTAAGTTCATTGGATCCATGCTTCAAAAGTTATAGCAAATCACAAGTTCATCACTCTATGTGTAACATAATTAAGTACTTATATTTCTTGCAAATACCCATTAGTAAGACTACTAGGCCTTTAAAATATATTTTGGGCAAAAATCACAACCATCTACACTCTCCTACAAAAGTTCCAACAAGAAAACCCATAAAAAACAACACATATTTTTACAAGACATCCCCAACTCCATCTACCTTATTGTCATGGTTGTCATACTGGATAAATTACTATTCATTTTTCGTCATGTAGGACGAGTTACTATTCATCAAATGTATTTGAGAGGTACATTTGATGAATAGTAACTCGTCCTACAGGATTGTAAATAGTCTATAAGGCTTTAATTTTTGAAATTTTGTGGTGTGTTTTTAGTGTGTTTGGTGTATTTTTGCTATAAATGTTTGTTTGTTTGTGTTTTAAAAGTGTGATTTTGAATGTTTTATTACCAAGTTTGGGGCCAGTTTAATTAAGTTTGAGCCAAGTTGGAGTGAAAATGAAGCCAATTGTACTATTCAACCAAGTAGGTTAATATGATGATGAGTTGGAGGAAGTTGGTGGGCAATTCCTAGTTGGTAGTATAAGTAGTTATTCATCTCTCTCAATTTGGTAACCGCTAGTGTGTGGGAGCCTATTTGGGCTGATTTTTCTTTCATTTTTCTTTACCCACTTGGAAAGAGCCAGTGTGAGTCCCAGCTTGGTGAAGTTGGGAATTTGTTTGTTTATTTATGAGTGTGTGTCAAGCAGGTGCTTGAGTTTATGTTTGAATGTGAATTCATGATTCAATCTTTGGAGTTTTAAAAGTGATGGATATGTGAATGAAGGCCTAACTATGGAATTTAGAGTATTCCAAGTTGGAGAGATGTATGAGCAGATGGAAGATTGAAAGGAATTTAATTTATGAATTAAGTCCTATTCGGGTGGAGAGTGATGAGATTAGAAGAGGATGCTGAAACCCAAATTGGGTATTGATTGAATGAACAGCTAGCTGGAAAGATTAGCTAGTAATTACATAAATTAAAAAATTAAAAAATATATATATGTATAAAAATAAAAAATAGCTGTGTGAAGGAAGTTGTGCAAGTCCTAGTTGGAGGATTGAAAGGAGAATAAATATTTGTGAGAAGATCTATAAAGTGAAGAGAATATAGTAAAGTTGGAGAAAATACAATGAATGTGGAATGGCTGATCAGAGATGTTGTAGAAGTCTAATACAAATAGTTTTTGAAAAAAACATATAAAAAATGTAATGGTGATTGCATTACCAATTTGGACTTATCTATAAAAAAAATTCCTAGCAGAATTGGTATCCTGTGTGTGATGAATGTTTATGTGTGGATGTTGAGAAACAAATTGGTGAGCTAGATTAGAGTATGTGAGAATTTTTTTTAATTGTTTAGTTGCAGTCTAATTGGGAATTGAAGCGTGTTTTAATTTTGTGTATGTGATACCAATTAGGATGCTGAGTCACGAGTCAAGCAACAAGGAGCTGCAACCAAGTTGGGTAATGGATGTCATTGTAGTATTATTACTATTACAAGTTGTGTGATCAAGGAGTGATGTGAGGGTAGTACTTCCAATTTGGAAGAATTAATACTGGTTGTTATTGGAGATGAGATGCTACCCAAGTTGGAGACAAGATTAAAACAAGAAGTGTCAAGTCTCAGTTGGAAGTTCAAGAGCCAAGGCTGTCTCAAGAATAAGATCAATTTGAAGAAAGAATTATAAAGTCAAGTTGGATTTGTGGTGGTGTTGTAATAATGTTTTTGGTGATAGAGTTCCAAATTGGATTAACTTATTAGCATAGAAAAATCCTACTTGACCGTCTCCTTGGAACGAACTTATTATACTAATAGGGTAATTCCCCAATAGGTCATTATCCTCCTTCAACAAGGACAAGAAATGAATAGTAACTTGTTCAGTATAACAACCATGCTTATTGTCAACTACATGAAAAAACCTAGGTCACAAATTAATCACCTTGATAAAAATATACTAACATTAATTGTACAAAACTACAAATGTCAAAACACTATTTAAGTGTTGTAGCCATATACAAAATTTTAGCACATTCCAACATAGAAGTTAAAAAAATAGCAAACACACACGTGTAATATCTAGAAATAAAAAGAATACAAACCACGTATAAACAAAAAATACACCATTCAAAGGTCTTATCACATTTTTACAAATATATCTTTAGGAAAAAGAATCTACAGAAAATAAAACATTCACACTTTGCTTTTCAAGTATAAACAAATGGACTAAAAATAAACACATTGACAAAAAATTATCAAACAAATTCTAGAACAATAAAAATATTTTGGTGCTCAAATAATTTACGTTTTCAAATTTACATAAAGCCAATATATTAATTAGGCATGAAAATATTTACTATGGCCAATTAAATATCCAAACACCATATGTTCACTTTGCAATTTAACCGAAACAAACACATGGATACATGTACTACTTGAAGTACACATTAAAGTATTTTGTACCTAAAGACATAATAAAGCTTTATTTGAAATATGTACAAAATCTATTAATTTCACACGAAAGCTTTAGATGCTTCATTCTAATGAATACCAAAATTTTCCATGACTAGCCCCCAAAACACACAACACTCCTATAGCTTTATCCATGTCAATTCCTTTACCAAAACAATTGCAAATGTGTATCCAAACTTTGTCTAGATCTATTTGCATACGAAGTCTACTATATGAGTGTCCTTCCAAATAACCCATTGAAAAACCATACTACATAATTTATAGAATCTACATTATGCAATGATAGGTACTGTCGTAAATTCATTAACCTAAAAATCCACAAATATCAAAATCTCATATATAATACAACAAATTATAGCTAGAATATGCATTAACTCTAGAAGGACCAAGGCCATTTTTCTACTAGAAACCATTCAAAACTGCCATTTTTTGCTCCATTCACTCATGAAAGCAAAAAAAATATTTTTTTAGAATCTAATTGCAGAAACTTGTACTTTACTTTTCTAAAATCATGTGGTAAAAATTTCATGAAGTTTGACTATACAAATTGGAAGATATCAGCATTCAAAGTTGAAAAATAAAGTTTTTTTGAACATTGGCCTATATTCAAATGACTTTGACTACCATTTGTGGAAAAAATTTGCACTATGGACTTTTAATTTAAATTTTTTTGTCTTGAAAGATTGAATTGAAAGCTTAAGAATTTTTTTAATTTAAAAAATGCTTGATTTTCATTCTTTAAAAAATTATCAAGTAGAAGTAGGTCTAAGATTGAAAGAAAAAGTAAATCATTAATAGCTTTAAGATGAGATTGAAACACAATAATTCGAACAGTAAGATTGTTCTAACAGGCAAACTTAACCTTTTCAAACAATTTTTTTTGAAAAACTGTGAATATTGCATTTAGAAATGAATCCTATAAGTTATTTTTTCAAGAAGATGCTGAGATTGTCCAAAAAACAAAATTGTCCATAACTTTCATATCACTCATCCAAATAGAATGAATCAAAGCTTCACATGTAGATCAAAATATATTCTATAAGTGATTTTTTTTTAAAATTATTTCAAATTTTTGTAGATTTTTTTGCTCAGTGATATGAAAATTATGTTTAGGATGGCAAAACTTTTGCTTTTGAGCACTAATTGAAATAAAAATTATATTTCCATGAAGATAATAAGTTTTTCTATTTTACTAAAAAGTTTCAAAAAAGTTTCACCAAAATTGAGGTCATAGGAACTTGCTTGAATTCTTTAGAGTCCCTCGAGGGGACTCTTGGTCCTTTAGGGGTTAAGTAAGATTGATAATACTACAATAAAATATTCAAATAAATAATCTTTCATAAGAAAAAACTTGAAAATAACCAATTTCTATTCAACAACACTAGCATGTGAGCCTAAAATTGCAAGCCAATGAGCCTTGAGCCTAGGTGTACGTAGGTACTCTACAACTATTGAAGGTACCTATAACATAGACACCTATAATATAAATATCTTATAACCATGAAAGGTGCCTATAACATAGGTACTCATTACATAGACACTTGTAATGTAAATATTTTGTAACCATTAAAGGTGCTTATAACATAAGTAAGTATAACATAGACACTTATAATATAGTCACCTATAATATAAATATTCTATAACCATGGAAGGTGCCTATAACATAATAGCCTAGGTTCCTAAGCTCATGGCCTCAAGATCCTAAACTCGCATGCTAGCAACCTTGAATCTCTACCTACATTTATAGAACCATCTTAAATCTCATATTTATTATAAAACAATAGCCTTCTCACTAATATATAATCCTTTTAAATACGGCAAAATGTATACAATACTTATTTTTCATTTTTGAACTCCTTGAAAACAAATTTTTCTAAGGTTTGCATATGAGGTAGTATAGAGTCTCCCTTCTAACAAAGATATGTAGTCCTTATATAATTCTTGCTATTCAAATGAATTTCAAGTACTCATAATTTATACCAAATGAATGTCAAAAATAGGTTGGAGTTCATCTTTTTCTTTAGCCTTGGAAAGATTTCACAAACAAATTTTTAAAGTCCATTAAAAGAAAAATGACAGTAACTTGACATTTAGTTTTCCACTTTTTCTTAAAAAGCATAGCATTTGAATGAAATATAATTTGTGCTTTTGTTACAACCCATTGAAATCAAGAATTGTGCTTAAAAATGCAATAGAATTAGAGATACAATTATAATTGGAGATAGTGATTTTGAAGCTCATCTTATACCATGCATATCCATCCCAAAGAGCCATAAAAGCTCACAGCAATTCAAATATTCTATTCAAATTTTATTTCATATATATAATTTTGATAGAAGGCCATATGGTTTTTGAGTTTTTCCTATTTTGAAGTCTAAATCAAGATTTCAACTATAAAGATACATAATAGTATGAAAAAAGATTTAACTTGATGACCCATGGCAATATGTCCAAAGCTAGGAATTAAACCTTCAAGGATGCGACCATGTATGATCAAGGTAGTTACCAAAATGTTTTAATAATTGGACTAATGGATGTATTCTTTATTTTTATAGTTAACATTGAAGTCATTGATCAAACCCTTTTGTCCTCATTGTCCTTCAAGGGTTAAAAATCACTTGCTAACCTACTATGATTGGACTAATATATTAACAATTAATCCCAATAAGTTATACTTGGCTATGCAACTCCCATTTTATATGGCCCTAATTATAATCATTTGTAATTCACTTTAGTCCAATTTTAAGGGATTTAAATTGTTTTAATGTAAAAACTATTGTAGCCCTTTTAATAAAGAATCCAAAAATGTAATTATACATATGAAATGAATATTTTTTGAGGACAATAATAGCATAAAAAACTAATTATATGCATTTTTTTTAATACATGTGTTGTTGGACAAGCTATCAGCAGCTTTTAGGATTTATTAATAAAAATTTAAGATTTCTTTATCATAAATAAAACATGTCCCTATATAAATGAATTCTAATTTTAATTGGAGGGAACTTCTTGTATGGATTTTTGAAAATTATGCACGAGTGTTTCAATTCTTCATATATATATTGTGAATTTAAAAAAAAAAAAAAAATGTAACCTTACATTTTCTAACCTCATTTTGTTTAATTTGGTATTCATTTAACTTTTTTGGTCCTTTTAATTTGATACAAAGTATAATTTTTACAAAAGCCGTCCTCTAAGCAGTTAAACTGACTCCCCTGTGTATAATAAAAGAATTGAATGCGTACCCTGGATGAAAGTCTGGATTCTTGTTTACTTTTTGGTAAGTGAAGCTCTTGAATAGGGATGGATCTGTATAACCAACTCTTCAGAGACGGTGGATCTGTCTTCACTTACTTGAAACTTGACCTGGATGGCGTACTGTACGATAAAACCAAGCATGTTGCGTGACTGTTTAATGATCCTCTCATGAACTCTGAATCCAGGAAATTAAATATATCCAAACGGCTGGCTACATGACCTGGTCGTCCTTGGTACGTTATGATTGATGACCCACTGCCTTCACCATCGATCACAAGCTGCGCAATCATTGATCTCCGTCATTCCAGGTTAAGTTTCCGAGGTGCACAACTTTGCGCAAATTAGCTACAGATATATAAAACTGCTTTAAATGATCGGGACGATCGATGAAGGTGAGCACGCGCCGCTCCTGATAACCACACTTGATCGACCTCTCCCATTGCACGTCCATCATGATCGATGGGTGCCATTGAGGATAAACTAATTAAGACAGTTGGCTGGATCGACTTCGAGAAGCCCACAGTGTTACGTTCTCGCACAACTCCGATCCTGCAACAGGACGAACTCGAATTGATCAAGTTTGTCGAGAATGCTTTAATTACGACTTGCCAACCCTCATGAGGTCTTACTGGCCTACGGCCTACGGACTTATCTGTGTCTACTACCCCATCAGCTTCCCCGTTTCATCCACTGCTGGCGAAACTAGACTAGCTTAACATCGCCCGTGCACGCAAAAAGCCATCGAGGATCTTTCAGAATCCATCCAGACTACCCAGTCGGAAAAAGAGATGCCTTCACTTGAAAAGCCCTGCTATTCCTTTCCTGCCTTTCCGTGATATTGAGGATACTAGCATCAAAAGCACATACACAGAACCTGGTGCTTGAATAACATCAACCTCCTAGACCCTATTTCTACTCCTATGTGGGCTAATCTTCTAGCTCGAGAATCTTATAGTGGTTTCTAGTTGTGAGGAAAAAGCTCTGAGTTGTACTGGCCTCCTTGAGAAACCGGCAGAATTGATCAAGGCTTAATTTTCCAATAGCACTATATGACCATCACAAATGTATCACAACAGATGTCAATGTCCGCGTTAAGTTGGATGTGCTCACTTGTGCTCCTAGACACCCCAAATATAATAGTCAGGAGGGGAACTGCCAGCGTCCTTATATTAGGTGCCGCTGTAGCCAGAATTATGCCAAATCAGCGGGTGCAGGGGTAACATGCTATGGTTCGACCATAGCATTCGGTTCATGATTAATAATCTGGAGCGCTTCTTAACAGACAGTACTTATCCTTCTCGTACTACCCTCCAATTCCTGCAAACACGGAGCGTTTTTGTTTTGGCACTTCGGCAGCTCTGGAGCTAGCAGATGCTTCTTCTTAGAAGTTACTGGCCAAGCATTACGACGCCCCGGGAGCCAAGAGGGGTGGAACGACTTTTTATGCCTCCTGCATTGTTTTCCGTTGAGATAGTCTCTACACTAGAAACGACGCAGACTAAAGATGAATCATGTCAGCGCTTCGGAGACTCAACCGGACCAGTGCTACAACGCACTCCTGCTGGTCGTGGCCAGCCTTTCTGCAATGGAGGAGTTGAAGAGGTTCTGGAAAGTACAACAGTGGAAGAGGCAATTACTACCAGGGAGATTCCAATATTTGGGTGGCAACTCTCGACACCAAGAGAACTCGCCTGTCCTGACCAACAGGTGGGATTTCTCGCATGGCCAGAATACTCTCGCGTCCACTGTTTCCTCTGATGGCCGACAGAAACCATGGGCTGATGGGCCTCCTCGATGAAAGGCGATTTATTTTTGAATTGGGATGATGCCTGAATATTTGATGTGCGCTCTAAACAGGTGCTGGACGATTTCTTGTTACTTCAACACTACTCTCGGAAGAAACAGAGTGCAACGTACTCCATCTCGTAGTATCTTAGGGTTCATGAACAGCAGTAGAGCCCTTGAATGGCTAAATCTCCGGAAAATATTCCATGACCTCTTGGTCTTCTTCCAGTTTGACCACCTTTGTCTAGCACTTGAGGACATAAGGTGTACAAATTGCACCAAGTATATATGCTTCCAGATCAAATAAATACGGCCTGCGATTCTCAGGCCAGTGTGTGTTTGATATCCCAGCAGTCAAAAATGAAATTCGATGGCTCTCACAAACACCTGTTTGTTCGGGACGGTGGATAAGGTCACGAATAGTGCTTACTTTATATGCATTCGACATATTCGATTACAAGCTTTGCAGCTCGATTGAATGTCATCCCATGCAAAATCAACGATGTTTGGACAACACCGTTTATCATCTAAGAAGCTGCAACGAAGGATCTCGCAGACTAATGCCCTCCAATGTATCAATTCCTGCTTTATTTGATGGCTACTTGCAAGCAGCATAAATCAAAATATCGCTGGTTAACAAATGCTTTCCACACTGCCTTTTCCAGTATTTTCATTTTGCTCACCCTCACGTCCAACGTGATTCTTGATACTGTAAGATGGAAGATGGGCAAAACAGATTGAAACTGGATATAAAAATTTCCTGCACGTGGAGACCAGTATGTTCTGGATCATTGATTCTATCCTTGACACTAATCTTAACTTGCCAAACGAGATTCAAGACATTTTTGTTGCTGATATAATTAACTCGGTGCTACGAATCCATACCCCTCCAGGAGTTAGATAACTTGCTAGATAGTAACTATCTCCTTCACAACACGCGCATTGCATATCGTCATGCATGCAGCTAAGTCGCATCCCTGAGCAATGACTCAAATTTGGGTGCAAATTAACAGTGATGGGATCCCGACTGGTTCCATTATAACTTTGCTAAGAAATGCAATAGAACTAGAGATACCATTATAGCTGATTTTGAAGCTCATCTCTACATCATGCATATACATCCCAAGGAGCAATAAAAGCTCATTGTAATTTGAGTATCATGTTTGAATTTTGCTCCATTTCTATAATACTTGATAAAAGGCCATGTGGCTTCTCCTATCTTGAAGTCTAAATGAAGAAGTTTAACTACCTAGTTACATAATAGTATGGAGCAAGATTTGACTTGATGGCTCATACCAATATGCCCAAAGACAGGAATTTAAAACCACGTGCTTATCCACTATGATTGGGCTAAGAAAATGGTAGTCACTAATTTACTGACAATTAACTCCAGAAACTATGCCTTCAGTATGGTGTTTCTAAAACAATTCCCTCCCAGTAGAACCACATTTGAGCCCTTTGCCTCTTGCTTCACCATTGCTGCAAGTTTTGTCTTTCCTGGCATGCACAAGTTCCACTTTTTTGTGGTTGTTGAATTAAGTTGCTTACTTTGCACTTTGCAGTTTGGGATACCTTTCACTAACATGGCAAAGGTTCATTATTCTGTTTTTTTTACAAGATTTGTTTTATTCTTGCACTTGTAAATTTTTTCTTTTGTTCCTTCTCAAGATATCATGGATTTGTGATTTGCTTTGTAATAATATAGGGAATTTCATTAAAATGGCAAATATTCTGTGACTTTGACATCCCATAGTTCAGATCGGGCAGTCTGAAATCTAGTACACTAATAGATTTCAAACCGCTCGGTCTGAACTATGGGAATGGCACACTATGAAAATTGCGCATGGAATATCACTATTTTAATGAAATTCCCAATCAATTGGCTTTAGCTACAAACTCCTATTGTGTGTAAACTTACAAACCAACTAATTGTTTATTTCTTTGCATGGGTAGAGGCGAGGTTGAGCCTTGAAGTCTTGAAAACTTTGCAATTGAAATTGTATGAAGACTCTTGCATCTTGAAATTTGCATTCTATTTTTGTTTTTCACTTTTTTCTCATTGAACTATAAGTTGCTTTAGATGACTATGATAGTATTTTGGAGTTTACAACAATTTGTTTCTTGTAAAAAAGTTCTAGATAAAATAGCTTTACAAATATTTGTCTTTGTAAAAGTTTGGATTTTTGATAACGTTTTGGTAAACACCAAGGTTATTTTGCATTTCTCTGTTTCATTTTTCCTATATCAAAGGATTTTCTCCTATAGATTTATAATTTTTGATTGAAAACTAATCCAACCCCAAATCTAACATTATCAATTAAGGTCTACAAAAAGGAGACGAAACCTCTTGTAAGATATTTTGACTAAATAAATTCAATTAGTTTAACCTTGAAATGCTAGAGCCTATAACCATTAGTGATCAAACATCAAGGTCCTCTTCCTTAGATGCTTCATTTTTCCATTGAAAATAAAATCAATAGGCATCTTTTGTGATCCATGGATTTAGCATGTTCTTCTCTAAAACATTTTGCAGTCCCACATCATCTACAAATTGAATGCATTATTGTTTCAAGGTTAATATGTAGATGATGCTATTGATCTTGCAATATATCTTGTGAACGCAAGTCTCATGGTACTAGTAAAATGATGCAGTTTGCACAAACATCGTATTTTACAATTTATTGTCCTTTACTCACTAGTAGTCATCCATTGTGTTGTAAATGGTTCTAAACTTTTAAATTTTGTTATAATTTGTTCTTGTTTATTCTTTCGATACCAACATCACCAAGATCAAATTGGTTGCGCTTTAGAGACCATCAAAGAAAATTTCAACACTCCATAGGGTTGTTTAGAAGTGTTGAAAGGAACCCTAGGATTATTTTTTTTACACTTTCATAAGAATTTTTCCTCTATTTCTGCTAATCATTGTATTTCCTCTATTTTTGCCAAGTGTTAGAGAATTGGTGCACAAATAGTTTAACATGGATGGATTGTGGCATTTACAATTTTGTATTCAAAAGAAAATAGGAAATTGAGATATACTCCCTTTCATTTCCAATATTTCCACAAGGTGAATCTTTTTTTTGTCAGAGATTTGGTCACCTTTCACCAGTTTCCTTAGGATTTTGGAAATACCTCACTTGTCAAACCCTAACAACCCTATGGTGAATTCCAAATTTCTCTCATGCTTGCCAAGTCCTTAGCATCGTGAAGATCTTGCAAAGCTCTCAATGAAAGGAGACATATTATTTAATATTATGCCAAAAAAATTATGTGTACTTCACATAGCTCTTGAATTGATAGATTGTATAAGAAATCACACATGCAAAACTACATACAAAAACCAAAATATTTGACCCCATCAAAGTTTTAATACAAACATGGGAAGGACATACCAACCTTTGATAAGCTTCTTTCTATGCTAAAATGTTAACCCTTCAACATCACAGCAAATGTTTTTTGGACATTGAGAATTGGAAATTTTTTAAAGCATTTGTTCATCAAATATTATAATATCAAAATCCAAGAGGTGGATTCTCTTAGAAATTGCACATTCACATTCATGAGGTAGTTAGCTCCAAAATTCAACCATGAAGTCTTCAATAAACAAGGCAATTTCAAATTATTCCGTTTTTCCTTATCAATGGCAAAAAAGCTCCTCACTTCTAGTGTTTGACTTATGACATTTATGGGTTAACAATACTTTATTCAAAGAGGCATTTCACTCATTACTTTCAAGCATTCAATAAAGCTTATGTTCGAATTTAGAAGGCAGACATCTAAGCTTACTTTTAGACTACAATTGTGTTGGACCGAGTACATACAAGAATGATACTATTTTGACAAAATTACAATAATGTACCATATAGACTACAAGCTCATAAGGTAGCAGCACCCATAACCATCACCTCTAAAATTTTGGAAAATCTTTGAAATTAAATAGATGTGATTACAAGGATGTCCAACATCAACCCTTGGTGTTGGTATTAGGCGCATGTATAGTCAGTTCTTCAAAAATTCACAACTCATTCTCACATTATTCAAATAATACATTTGAAAGTATATAGGAATTACTTTTCTCTTGCTAGTAGGGTCCAATAATTTGTTGGATATCTATTAATAGACATCATGTTCAAAACCTTTAAATTGATGGTATGGGTGCTCCTACCTTATATATCAAGCACACAAACAACTTCAAAATACATACTTTGGAACAGCGTTCACAAAGCTAAAAAAATTTTGCTCCATTGCTACTTAAATTTTCAATAGCTAAAAATTTACATGGGAGAAAATCCTTGGAAAAATAGATTTTAGATATTATTGCAACAACCAATAGAATTTGATAGCCAATTTGCAACTTCCTCCCCCATTAGAATTAGCATCTATTTAGTTAGGTTTGTATTATAGTACTCCCAATAATCCTTAATTGAAATTTTTTTCTTCTCTACTTTCTTTCAATACTACCCACTCTCAAAGTAGCCAAAGTTGATGCATGTTTGTCTTGAAGGTAGCATATTCCTGGAAATTCCAAAACTAGTTTTGGAATCACTGCTTTGGAATAAGAGCTAGGCTAGCTATTGCCATGACTTCTATTTTATCCTTAGGTTAGGTTTAAAATCTTAAATTTGAGCATTGCTTTGAAATTTGAAGTGTGTAAGGTTCGATAATTTGATTGGATATTTTATATTTCTATGCATTATAAAGGTCACTTCACACTATGGCCATCCATGTCAAGAAGCCATGGGATTGAGTGGCCAAACTTTGTTGAGAGTCCAAAGAAATGAACAATAAATAGGCAATAAATAATAGGAATTGGAATCTTTGGCCAACCATAGTATGAAGCCTCCAAAAGCCAAGCCAAAGTCCAAACTCTTAGCAACCTAACAATTGAGATCTAAGTTGGTGGCCTCTCAACCATAGTTTGGGTCTCCATTTCTAGCCAACCCAAACTTTTTTTGAAAGTTCATCACTATGTAGGTAATTTATTGTCATGTAGGTAGTTGGAAGATATTGGCCTTGGGACATGTGCTTTCTAGGGTGTATAGCTTTGTTGTACTGTGAATTAGCACCAAATTTTAAGACAATAATTAAAAAGATTAGTTAGTAACTAGACTTTAAAATTAGGCAAGGGACAATAGCTATCCTATATGGTGAGTTAACACCAAATTCTAAGGCAAAAATCAGGAAGACTAGTTAGTAAGTAGACATCAAGAGTTTTGTTCCAACCAAAACTTCTCCAAACGACACCAAATTCTAACATTTAAGACCATCTATTCTATATGTCAAAGCTCTAAGGGGATTTTCTATGATCAAGGGGAAGACAAATTTTCTATGATCGTATAAAGTGAGAAGAGGGGAGGACTTTTACACTTTTTCAAGGCCTTCTTCCCTTCTCATTTTTTCTAAAACTACCTACAAAATAATCAAATTGAAGCTAACTATTAAAATTCTACTCTATTGTTGTGATCATTTTAACTTTTGGATAAATGCTCCAAATGCCAAATAATTTGTTCCATTGTCTTCAAAAGACCCAAAATAGTCTTGAGAGCCTCCTAACCCCTACTTCTAGACCATTTTGTAAGCGGAAACCAATGATTTGTAAACCTTTGAAAAAGGTAGAAAATCCAAATGTTGGAGTTTACTTTTTTTTCAAGATTTCGATTAGCCTAGGTTGTTTGGAAGTTTTAAGAAAGTAAGAAAAGATTCCAAGTGACTTCATTCAAACATCTTATGCTCATGGAGCATTGGTCAACTTAGCTTAAATCTCATAAATTCATTAATAGTTGTTGCTACTGCTGATTTTGGTTCTTATTAGTGTTGGAATGTCATGAAATTTGGTTGGGTACTTATTTAGGCTAAAACACACTATCCTAATCTTTTTTATGGGATTTTACCATTACTTGGGTAGTTTTTATGAATTTTCCAATGCTAATAAACCAAGCAATAAACATGGTTGACTTCCCATGGAGTCATCTTTTGCAATTCAAAAAAATATGAAACTTTTTGGATAGATTCTAGAAAGCCTTTAAATGCTAATTGCAAATTTATACTTTTACTTTGCACTAATAGTGGGAGGATCTAAATTCATACGTGAATTCATACCTCTTGATTTAATTCCTCCCGAGAGGAATCATTTCCATACTAGCAAATCTAGAAAAATTGTCTTCACTATAGATCTTCTAGCATGTTTTTAAGCTAGAAAACCTCTCTCCAAATCTCCAATCTTCAATTGCGCATGTTACAAAATTGTGGATTTTTACCTATAAAGCACAACATGGCTTTTTTCCAATTCTTTTAAATTGGATGGTGACCTATACATGGATTTCCTATAGGTAAGACTTGGTAAGACTTTTGACAACTTGTCTACCTACTCTTCTAACTTCTCACATGTCATGTACACTTCAAGGATAAATCCAATAGAAGCCTATTTTCGGTGTTTTCCATGAATTTGCCAATAAAGGCTCAAAATAGTCTTAAACCTTTAACTGACATCCTAAACACCTAATTAGACATAGGGATTTATCCTTGAAGTAAATCCCTATGTCCAACAAGGTGGGTATGAAGTAGGTGGTAAATGGAAGTGCGTAGAGTACTTCTAAACTTTGGGGGAATAACACATGTACCAAATTCATAGGGACTTCTATCAAATATAATGTCAACACTTTTTTTAGGTCTTTTGGAATGAAAATACTTATAAAAATGAGCAAAAGAAAAACAAATCTAAGGCCCAAGTCACAAGCACATGGCTCACATAGTACTAGATATTTCTCACTCCATGCCCATGAAATTTCTACTTCATACCCACCTTGTTGGAGATTTGCACAAGGCAAGTAGTGAGTCTTAATGTACCTCTCCTTAACCAATCGAAACATGCTACAACAACAAAACTCTCCTACATTGACATTATAATCTCTACAAATGGTTGTGATTGATTTGAAGTGAGAAAAATCCACTCAAAAAACCGGAATTCACATCAAAACCCAAAAGTTCTTCTTTGAATTTCATATGTGAAGTCACGATGATGAGTCCCTCTATCAACACCCTCACTCAAATGACTCTTTATAAACATAGTTTGAAGATGATTCCATTGCATGAAACCAAAGTTTGAACAATGTGTCCCTACGACATCTTGGAGTTATAAAGTGTTCATCAAATTGTTAATTCTTAAACATCAACGTGGACATATGGCATCCAATGGATGATAGAGAATTCTTCTAGTAAGACAGAAATGCAACTATTCATCCTCAAAATTTTGTTGTGAAAAGGAAAGGTCTTCTATAGTGTATTGACTTCCAATGAGTGCTTTTGCAATTTTGTAAACAAATGATTCACATGATAATCAAAAGAATGATTTCTACGATCACCACTTTGTTTTTTAAGGGTTAAAAGGGAGTCCTATAGTTGAGGAATGGAAATTAGTAGTCTTGAAAGTGAGTATTGAAAAAGTTGTAGTTTTAACCCTTAAATGCCCAAGGCCTATTTTGAGCTTCTTGGAATTTGCTTTAAGTTGAAAAAAAAAGTCAACATTTTAATAAGTTGTATCAATTTTTTTTTGAATTGTAACCATACAAATTCAAACTAGACATGTTTGAGATCACATAGGAAAAAAAACAAAAACAATATCACTTATGGATTGAAAGATTATAATGTTTGATCATCAAGGTGTTAAAACTATGAAAATCTTTCAGCTCGCTTTTTGCATGTCAAATCTAAAAAAATGGTCACCAAAAAAAATAAGGTTGAGGGACTAACATTCATAACCCCAATCAATTTATGGCTTCTCAAAATCTACTCTATAGTTTTTTTAAATGAATTTTTAATGTGATTTTTTCTCCAAGATCTAGTGTATTTGAGGCTCATTTTCAAGAACCCCTCAACACCATAGAAAGTCAAGATTACAATGGACACCTTTGCACAAAATCTTGAATAGAAAATTACAATCATTCATTTTCAAAATTGGATTTTTGTTGCTAAAACTAGACTTCAAAAAGAATTTGTCAAAAATATAAACTATTAAAAATAGCAACTTAGTTGGATATTATTTAACTTTAAAGTATTGTCAACACCAAAATTTGGTGCCTCGGACATTAAGCTTCAATCTTTGTAATGCAACAATCTACTTGAATGTGTGAAGTTGAAGTTGTTGGCTAGAAAATGGAACTATGTATTTAAAAGAAAACAGAAGATGGAAAATACAAGTCAAAAATTGATGTGCTTGGCCATATAACTTGGCTAGGTCATTTTCATTTGTTTCTTTTGGATCTATTGAGTTCTAGTGGAACTTGTTAATGACATATACTATAACTTTAACCATTCTATACCTAGTTTAAATGAAAAGTCTATTCAATTTGGATCCCATGTCTTATCTCAAGGACAAGAACAAGTGCCCCTTGAACTACATACCCCTATGAGGAATTTTGTTAAAATGGTGCCATTTTGCAACTTTGGCACTTTAACAATTTAGACCATGCTATCTTAAATGTATTCATGTCCTAAATGTCACTTTTATGGTTTAGACCGCACAATCTAAAATGTACACCTATCCTAAATATGTCACTTTAATGTTTAGATTGTATGGTCTGAAAATGGCATGTAGAAGATGCAATTTTAATGAAATTCCCTATCTATGTTAGCAAGGAGACTTTATGTTAACTTCAATCAAGAAACTCATGAATGTGCATAAAAGTAGCAAATATGTTTTGATGTATTAATAGTTTTTGGAAGAAACAAGACGTATTTAAGGAATGTGAATTCTATGAATTAAATTCCATATTATAGGTGAAGAGTGTTGGATTGGAGGTCATTGAATGGTATATTGCATATTTGGGGAATTTCCTTAAAATGGCAGTCGCTCCGCAACTTTGGCACTTTTATAGTTTAGGCGGCATAGTTTGAAATCTATACCAGTTTTAAATCTTTTAAATCTATATCATTCCTAGATGGCACTTTTAAGGTTTAGACCGTGCAATTTGGAATCTATACTTGTCCTATATGGCACATTTGTAGTTTAAACTATGCAGTCTGAAAAAAGGCACATGGAATATCACCATTTTAACAAAATCCCCTATGTATACACATAATAATGTCTAGGCATAGTTTGAAATTATACTCACATTTGGGTCAAGATTAGAAGGATAGAAAGAGCTTTGTACTGTTTGTTATAGTAACTTGTTTTCAAAAATTTGGGCATTCATCATGAGTGTATAACATCTTTAGGCTGTGGTGTTGATGATTGATGGTTTTTGAATTTTTTTTATTGCTTGGTTGTAACATCGGCATTAGTGACATGTACAAATTATTATTGTTAATGCAGTAAACTACATCTTTTGAGTACATTGTGACAAATGTACTCAAAAGATGTAGTTTACAATGAGTTAAAAAAAAATTAAATCAAATTTTTTCCATCCCAATTTTTTTTAAAAATAAAATAAAATATTTAATTAAATTTAAATAATTTCAATTAAATTTAAAAAATTTACTACACCAACACTACTCACAAGGTCAAACATTGTAAGATTTATTAGCTCTATCCAAAAAACAAAGACTATGGCATCAACTCTAGTTTCAAAATTTGAATTTCAAAATCTTATCAACACCCACATTCACATTGCACAACGCAATAAGGTTTTATTGGAGTAGGAATATGGGGTCCAACTAGTCAATAAATTAACCTATGATAGAGCCTTGTGGTTACACTATTCTTTTTTTTTCACAAAATGGCACAATCATGAATATTTAGATGTAAGCAAGCAAAAGTGTGACAAAAATTCAAACAATAGAGATTAGGTTAATTCATTGAATGAAATATTTGAATCTTGAAAAGACAACCTTCCTTAATGACCAATTTCATGAAATTGCAGTAACTAATATTTTGGTACAAAGATATAAATAAAAACATTCAAAAATTTTAAAAAAGGGATGAGACATTAAAGGGTTAACAAAGTAGGAGGCCTCCCATTATACTTCGATAGTACATCATAGTGAGGCCAAGGAGTCTTGGAATTCAAGCAATGCCTCAATCACATTCTATTGAAATGGTTCAAGGTAATCCCACAATTTAAACCCCATTACCAAAACAATATTAATGAATAGGTATAGAAAATGTCAATTTCGTTAAATTGATAATATTCAATTACTTTGGCATGGATTAGGCAATACAACCTAAACCCTAAATCTATATATGTCCTAGTTTGTATCATGAAATTAAACCTTGGTAAAGATACATGTATAGATTTTGATTTGTGCAATATCATCAATTTAACAAAATTGACATTAAATACATGATTGAATGATCTGACCACCTTCATGACCTTACTTGTTCTTCTTTAGTTAGTATATTGCCAATATGAATTCACTCCTGAAAGAATTTTGGTACCCAATATCAAATGTAGGCAACCAACAAGGGTTTTGACATTACATGGTTGGTTCATTATACTAAGTTATATTTTTATGTTTGAAATCAAGATTAAGTTATATAATACAACCTCGTTCAATTATTGAGAGATGCTAGACTAAACCAAATAGAATACAAGTCAAAATTCCCATCTCATGAAGTGAGCATAAATATTATTATTGGTACAACTATTGCAAATTCTGCAACAACCTCCTTGTTGCAGAAGAAACATATTATAATTTTTTTGGATCACTAAATTCTAAATGAAAATGCATAAGAATGAATACGTGCCCATCTAAATGGATGAAAATGTGACAATGGGTCTAGATGTTGGGTCTTGACACTATGCACTGAATGTAATAGATATAAAAGTTATTTTCCATTGTGAAACAAATTTTATGAATCAATCTAAGTAAGAGTTTTCAAAATGTGCAACACATATTAACCCCTAAAGGACCAAATACCATTTTTGGGCAACATAACAATTTTGGGCAGCTTACTACAAATGGAATATTTGTTTTTTTCTTTGAAATTTTCACACATGTCCCCAAGGAGTAGCTTTAGGGCCCAACAATTTTCATAACTTTTGACTATATGGTTAAAAATCTATTGCATGATATGTAATTTTTAGTGTTTGGTGGGCAACCTGGATAGCCCAAAAATCTTTTTTAAAAATTAATTTTTTTTAAAATAAAAATTTGAATTTGTTTCTCTAAATTTATATATACATGGAGAGCTTTGAGTCATTCCATTTTGATTAATGAGATGAAATTTATGAGGAGTTTTAGTTTCGGATAGTTTGTGGGTAGTTATGGAATCTCTGCTCTAAAATAAACTTTGAAGTCCTTTATTTCAATTTTCAATATTATTGAAAAAAATAAAAACATTAGGTGTAGATTGTTCAATACAACAACACAACCATTGGGATTTGCATTTTTCAATTCCATAAATAAATTGTTAACAACTTAGTATTTGAATCATTCTCTACTTCTTTCTACTTGTTATTTTTTTCCTATATATTGTACAATTCCAAATGATCTAAAATCTTTTAAGCATGTAGCCAACTTGCTTTGAAAAACGAATCCAAAGAATAACCACAATTTTGGACATTTTTCCATACAAATGTGACATTGTGAAGTGCAACTACTTGGTTTTTCATAGAGACAAAAAAAAAGATTATTGTCACTTCAAATGCTAATATTTTGCAATCTACACAGTGGAAATATCTGAAATTTTTTTCACATCTTCTCAAACTAGTGTACTACAAGATCTAATGGTTACATGTGTCCAAAAATGTTTTTTTTTTATTTTTAAATTTGGTACTTGTACTAGAAATGACAGTTTTGTTGCATTTTTGGTAAAAACATAGTCTCTAACCTTTAAGGGGTTAAGAGAACATAAAAGAGAGCATAAAAAGGAAATTTTCATACCATATACCAAATCTTGAATTGTACTAGTACAAATTTTTCCATCATTGTATAATTCATGTAATACTTCAAAAACCTCAAATAACCAAATTTACATTATTGTAGTCTAAACTGTCTTTATCAACAAAATTAGGTGTGTTCTTAGTAATATTCACCATTTTTGTAAGGCCTTGGACAACCCCAATTTGCAATGTCCATCAAATTAACAACTAAAAGAATAATTGTAATCTTTTAACTCCAATTCTAACATGTTACAATGTACCAAAAAGATGTCTTCTACTATATTAGTTGCGTCTCCCTCCCTCCAAAAAACCTGAGCCATTGATCGGATTCAAAAAAATAAAATGACCCTTCTCCCAACCGTTGATGAAGCATCCCATTGAGAAAAAACAAGAGCCTTAGGATCTTGATACGGATACGGTATGATATAGATATGATATGATTTAATACTAATACAATATGGATATGGATACGATACAAATGTGGGTTAGATATGAATACAATATGGATACATGATATGGATACAAATATGAATTAGATATGGATACAGATATGGGTTAGATATAGATATAGATACGAGATATATTCCATATCAAATGCCACCTCCATCCCCATTTGAAAATTACAAAGGGATGTGATGAAGACATCATAATGCAAGTCATTACGCCATATAATTGGAGATATTTTCTAAAAGAGACCTACAACTCAATGCTTAACGTTTGTTTAATTGACTTATTTTGGCCAAGCTTCATATTGCATGATAATGCAAGTCATTACTCCATATAATTTGGAAATATTTTCTAAAGGGACCTACAACTCAATGCTTAATGTTTGCTTAATTGGTGATATTCCATTACTTTGGCATAATGTTTGCTTAACCCTTAAAGGACCAAGGCCTTATTTCTGCCAAAAAACACTCAAAACTGCCATTTCTGTAGCAAAGAGTAAAAATATTTGAAAATTATTTTTTTTGCACATCCAACCGTAGGATCTTATACCTTACTAGTATGGAAATGTGTGGAAAAAATTTCAGAAATTTTGACCACATAGATTAAAAGACATTTGCATTTAAAGTGAAAAAAACAATTTTTTCAGCACCTTGCGGGACTGAATTATTTGACTTTGAACTTTTTTAACTTAAATTTTTTGCACCACAGAGTTTTGAGCTTTAAATCCTTATTGTGGGAAATTGAGTTGAGAATCTAGAAAAAAAGAAAATTTTAAGAAAAAGATTAATTTTCATGCTTAAAAAAATTGTTAAGTAGAAGTAGGTATGAGAATGAAGAAAAATCTAAATTATTAATATCTTTAAGATGGAATTAAAATGCACTAATCCCAAAGGTGAGATTGTTCTAGCAAGCAAACAAAATCATGTAAATTTTTTTTTTTAGAATAATTGTACAAATTGCATTCAGAAATGAATTCTATAAGTTATTTTTTCAGGAAGATGCTCTAATTGCCCGATAAACAAGATTGTCCATAACTTTCTCATAATAAGTCCAAATGGAATGAATCAAAGCTTCCCATGCAGAGAAAAGTATAATCCACAAGAAAAAAAATACAAAAAAGAAAAATTCAAAATTTTGCAAATTTTTTTTTGCTGCCCGGATTGCCCCCCGTCCCCTACTTTGAGCTTATTTGGTCATAACTTTTGTTTCTGGGCACCAAATGTGAAAAAAATTATATTCCCACAAAGCTCATCAGTTTTTCTATCTTCAAAAAAAGTTTCAAAAAATCATGACAAAATTTCAGCCCGTAGGTACCTGCCCGAAATCCAATTTGTCCCCCCAAGGGACAATGGTCCTTTAGGGGTTAATTGGTGATATTCCATTACTTTGACATGATTCAAGCCACATGGCCTAAAATCAGCCCTCCTTTGTGGCCTGAAATTAGTCCTTTGTAGTTTGTGGATCATCGCCAATTTAATGAAATTGACGTTCTTAACAAATATCCAAGTGCCACAGCCTAGATTGTAATCAAGTTACACTCTTCTACCATCTATTTGTGAAATTGGGTATGGATTTCAATTCACCAAATTCCACTCTGGATTCCAATAAATTTCATGTATGGGATGCTGCTGGGCTTCATTATTGTGCTTCATCTCCAGCCAAGGACCTCCTTTCTACTTGGTGTCTTGTTCAGGAAGGAAGGAAATATATTTGAAGGTATTGTTGGGTTGATGTTTATTTTCATTGTGCCTCATTCTCACTGTAGTTTGGAGCTTGGAGCCCCATGAAGAAAATACAATCCATATAAGTTACGTTTCTTATAGTTGCATTAAAAGTATTGCCCAGTTTTGATGAGAAATGGCAATGTTGCATTAAAAGTATTGCCCAGTTTTGATGAGAAATGGCAATGACGTGGGTGCACACATTCTGCATGTTCCAAGTGCATATTTTGCCTTACAATGAAGTTGTGCATGTTTGAAATCGCAACCAAATCACGCAAATCGCAAGCAAACATTATAAAATTCCATATAGTTTCTTATTGAATGCGTGAGACCAACACAAAAATCTAAATTAGTGAAACTTCCACGCAATTTCCAGTTATGTTTTCTCATCATCCATCTCTGCAGAACGAAGGACAAATAATACTCCTCTAAGGCAAGTCCGTCCTAAGCTCTTCACTCTATGAATTCCCGCAAACTACACACTCACTCTAATTGAAATGTGACCTTGAGTAGGCTAACTCCTATAATGTGGTGAACCGCGGATCACTTACTAAGAAATTGAAACCGATGAATACAGTGAAGCAAAACTGTTTATGCTTTCGTTGTTGAACAGTACTTTTCACCAGTTGGATATCTTCTGAAGTCTGAACACAAAGAGCCTTGAAAATTCTTTGTTCAGAGTCGAAATGGGAGTGCACACAGGTGGAAGGTCCAGACTCCGGCCCAGCATCTTATCTGTAGGCTTTCATCTTGTACTTAGTGCAGAAGGGGCAGAAGCTTACGAAAGGGTTGTGGCGCCTGCGTTGTCTCCAATGCCCAGCTGGGTAGCTTTGAAGGTTCACGAAGCGTAGTGTCAAGACTAGTGACTGATCCTTCAGAATTCACAGAGTCACAAGGACTAGAAAGCCTCTTAATTCCCACCATCTTGTCTCCCACTTTTAAGGTCAAATCTAGCTCAAGCTTCTCACCTCCGCCAACTGGCTCCTCCTGCATTCTTTCACCAGAGCTCGAAGGAGGCACTGAAGTCGGGGCCATGCGGGCCCTGACCCTCCGAGGAGCCGGATACGCCAGGTTTTCTAATTGCACACCTCCTTGCCCAAGGCCATCCCTCCGCCTCTCTGCATTCGTATTTAAACGGTTCCAACTGTCACATTGCTTAATATCTTTCTGCCAAATGGAACATGGTTCCACATTGACCGCTTCCTGACGCCAATCGTTACTGTTTCGATGAACATCTGTTGCACGCTCTTTAAGTTCCAGGCCTTTAGCTGCAGGCAATTCAACACCGAGATTCATAGCATCTCGATCGAGAAGAACGTCTGCTGATGTGTTCGATGAGAAGGGAATCGCTGACATTTGAGTAGGATCGTCAACTGTGCCAACTAAAGGAATGGGAAGGTTGCCAGATATGGCAAATGCCGGACTGTATGGTGCAGAGGAACTCAAGTTCGCAGGCAAGCAACTGGAGGGAGACCGAGGGCAAAGTTGGCCACCTTTCAGAACTGTGTCAACAGCCGCCTGACAGATTTGCCAGTTTCCATTCCAAAGAAGACCCACTGCGCCAAACACTGGATTCACTGTTCGTCCACAGGCCTCGTACAGTAGAGACTGAAACAACGCTGCACGTCAGCAAAACACAAGCCATGGTTACTGCCCACTGACGTCATGAAGATAAGAACATGGAAAAGGAGTCTCGCCACTGTAAGTAAGAAAGGCAAGTAAAAATCACTACATACGAAAGGTCGAGCCGCAGTTAACTGCTGGCAATCTCTAAGGCAAGTTCATTCATTCCAGAAAAATGTCACAATACAAAGTAATGACTACAGAAAATAAGTGATTCACAATCAGCGATTGCAAAGTATCACGTAGGAATCAACGCATACCAGGGCGCTGGTTATCTGGCACGGCGCTGATGAAGCCCATAAGTCCCGCGCGGCCGAAGAACTTGGCCACGAACACAGTGGCGTAGCCTTGAGCTTCCGAGCTCTCAATCCACTGAAGGCAAGGACGAAGGACACAAGCGTCGCTGCAACCTTTACGCAATACACGACAACCATTGCAACTCATTTTGCAAGAGGTCACTGAAAATATTGTGAGGATTGATTTTGTCCTTCAGTTCTCGTCTTCGTTCGATTTTCGATAGGCTCCTCGAGTGGATATTCAATGCACTGGATATCTCAAGCTACTAAACCACGCGATAACCCGTCTCCTCCCTGCACACCAAAGAATTACCGCCGATTAGATACTACTCATCCCACAGTCAGTTACAGTGCAAAACAGTGCTATTTACAGCTAATCCTTTCCAACAAAACACGCAATAGGATTATCGTTTCTACAAATAGTATGCTTCATGCAGTCTCTCAAAGAACCAGGAACACAAGAAGCAGACATTGTCATTTCACACTCTAATTAGTTGGGAATATTCGAATACCAGATCATCAAAGAAGTTTGAATAGAAACCCAGTGTAAAACGGTGCAACCAGGGTACAAGGGGCATCAGGACAATAATCCATCGTATCTCGAAACGGAGTTCAGTTATGGACAAAAAAACATGCGGATCATGATTCGCTGACCGAATTCCTTGCGTACACGGTATGTTTTCTCGAAGTACAGACACAGTACTTAGAGCACCGAAGTAATCCATGACCACAGCAATTCTAAGTTGCTCACAAATTTTAGAATTCCTCACGATCAGCAAACTATTTCTGACGTAACACAAAATCGGGGCACCCGAAAAGAAATGAACAGACTTCATACGTACATCTTCTTTCCTGCACTTCTGCAAGGCTGGAACCGACTAAGGCAGTGAGACATCGTACACCAGTGGGACACCTTAAGCACGACAATACTCGTGACCCTGAAAACCATCACTGTGCATACCAAACAGCTAAATTACGTGCCGGATCCTCACAGCTTCAACTCGACGTACCGAAATCCTAACAAACAGAACCGTGAATCTTTGAGACATGTACTGTGCACGAGTTCAGTGCCGCATTCGACAGAGAAATCCATCCGAAATTTTCAGAAAATCATTCTCACAAAAGCAAGGAACAGAGTATTGCTTTCCTTACTCCACTGATTCTTTAAAGATATGGACATAGTAGTGAGGAACGTAGATGATTATCGCTCGACGCCGCTACATGAATTTCGATCGACGTCTCAGAATATTGGAGGTCTTGCTGCATTAAATACGGACGTTACAAAGATAATCAACGGGGCAGGCTGAGAACGACCTTTCTATTTCTCGATATCAACGATCACCAGAGGAAAACGACTTCCACAAACTCTCAGGTAATTCCATCTTCCTTGCTCATATTCAAACCAGGTGATCAGCCGGATTCCCCGGTACAGAACGATGTCGGCTCTAAACGAGACTGATATACCACTTCAGCTGAAAGCAACGCGCGCACTTACGTATCCGAAACCCTACAGTATCCAAAACTGTATAACATTACTCCTATTACAAACAAACTGCATCACACGCTCCATATTCACTGTTCCTAATCTTCAACCGCATAAACAACAACTGATTAACACCACCGCCTGACACCATCCCAAACGAAACAATCCTGTACCTTCGAACCCGGTGTCGCGAACGTCTTGACTGGCTGGAGAGTCGACACCGCTTCGTATACAGACACATACCAATACTATTCCGAAACTCCACTGCAAAAACTCTACTTAAAAGGAGGATCCTCCACCACACTCATCCGGAACCCGAGACTCCCGCTGTTTCAAGTATCCTTCACCCAAGCCTTCAAATCAAGAAAATCACAGCTACTCGCTCTCCCGCTCTCCACTCTCTTCCAGAGAACTCGCTCTCAGCACACCCTCATCCACATATCAGCGATGAACACGCGATTCAACTCCCACTCCCTTCCCTTGCCCCTCTTCGCAACCTTAACACACACTCCAAGCCACTCCCGCCAATCCAAATCCCGTTCAAACGTCCACTCCCGAGCCTGAAATTCAACCGACACTTGAATCGCCCCCGCTGCTTCAATCACATCACTTCCGACACGACTTCCGAAATCACTTCAAGAACAACTTCCGCCGTGTGGATGATCGCAGGAATATTCGCGTTGTCCGGAATCGCGGTTGTTTGTTGTTCAGGCACCAGCGGATTAGTGGAATGGATTGAAGCCAGACAATGCAGGCGCTGCTGCATTAAGTTTAAAATGACAAATCCGTGCGGAGGTTATGGAAACGGAGCTGAAGGTGAATGACAAGAAGTAGAGGGAAAAGAAGGGAAAGAGGAGGAGGCGGTGGTGCCGTGGTGGTGCGGCTACAGCTTGACTGTTGAAGGTCAGTGAAGCGCCGGGGTGCCTATTTCCACGGTCGCCGGCTACCGTTTCTTCCGGTGGGGCAACCTCTGGGCCGCTTGGTTTCCCCCGTCGTTTGCCACTCCGAAACTTCATCCACTTGGATGAGGGGGGGCCTGGATGTCGTCATTGGGTGGGTAGAGTTACTAGCAACGGGCCCGGCAGAGTAGATAGTAGTCATGTGGCATTCAAACATTTATAAGGTGGGTACCCCCCAATCCGACACTTTTCGCTTTTTTTTTTTCCTAATTATTATTATTAGACTGGTCAAATTTTCATATTTTCTTGTTGGCACTTGAAAGGAGGTTTTAATGCACCAAAGAATGTGACATTTGGGTACTTTATGCAAAAGTTATGGAAGAACAAAGTTTGGTTCTACAACAATGTCTTCTACATAGGTACATAATTGATTTTGGAGATGTATAGATTGAAGATGGTGGTTTAGGGTCAATGATGCATTTGGGGGGCTCACCTTGTACATATATACCAAAAATTGCCCTAGTTCAATTGCAACCCCCTACTATTGGACCCAATTGTACCCTCTCTAATGTCAACAACTACAAAAAAATTCCCTTTCCAACTCTTAAACACAATTTTTGGTACATGAGCAACACTAGACAATCAGTAACGATTAGAAAACAAACAAATCTTTGCAATATAAAAGAGAATGAAATTCTAGGAATTATGAAATTTTTAACATGTGTTTTCAAGTCAGCATACTACAAGATCCTATGTTTACATGTGTCAAGAAAAAGTTTTTTTTTAATTTGGTACATGTACTAGAAATGGCAATTTTGAAGCGTTTTTGGTGAAATCATAGTCAAAGAACTTTAGGGGTTAATATTACAGCATTCACTTGCCAATTTTGAATATACACCAATAACAATTGCAATCACTCAATGATTAATTTACAAAACCAAAATTTCATATACCTCCACTAGCTTTCTATTTTTAGATTTTTTAAAGAAGTTAGTTTTTTAGCTTATTTAAAAGGATGAATTGACTTTTGACTCTTTAACATTTGTATAATTACTTAACTTCATATCTATCAACCCCTAAATGCTCAAGGCATCAAATTTTGGTGTTGACAATACTTTGAAATTAAATAAAACGTAATCAAATTGTTATTTTTGGTAGTTTATATTTAACCAAGATTCTTTGTGAAGTCTAGTTTCAACATCAAAAGTCCAATTTAAAAAATGATTGCTTATGATTTGTCTATTCAAGATTTTGTACAAGAGTGTCCATTGCAATCTTGACTTTTTGTAGTGTTGAAGGCTCTTGGAAATGAACCTCAAATATACTAAATCTTGGAGAACAAATCACACTATAAATTCATTTAAAAAAATTGTAGAGTAGATTTTTAAAAGCCATAAATTGATTGGAGTTATGCATGTTAGGCCCTTAGACCTCATATTTTTTTGGTGACCAACTTTTTAGATTTAACATGTGAAAAGAGGATTGAAAGACTTCAAATCACTTTTGCACTTTTAACACCTTTACAATCAAACATTATAATCTTTCAATCCATAAGTGATATTGTTTTTTGTTTTGTTTTTCTATGTGATCTCTAACATGTCTAGTTTGAATTTGTACGGTTACAATTCAAAAAACTTGATACAACTTATCAAAATATTGGCTTTTTTTCAATTTAGAGCAAATTCCTAGGAGCTCAAAAAAGGGCTTGGGCATTTAGGAGTTAATCATGGAATGAAGCTAGGACAAAATGAAGTCAAAAAACAAATTGGTAGAATGAATCTATGACCAAAACAACTTAATTTCAAAGTCACATGACTAAAATTAAAGCCTACAAAGGAAACTTCCTAAAATGGGGGACGTACATTTCACTTTACAACCATAGAGTTGAGATCTACATTAAGTTCAATGTCTTTTCAATTAAGGGAACCAATAGAAAACTTGGGGGGGCAATTAAACCCTAAAGTCCCAAGGCCTCTATTCCATCAAAAACCACTCAAAGTTACCATTTCTGTAGCAAAGAGTAAAAAAAATTTATTTTTTTCATATCTAACCATAGGATCTTGTATTAGACTAGTATAAAAATGTGTAGAAGAAATTTCACAAACTTTGATTGTGTAGATTGCAAGATATTTGCATTTAAAGGAAAAGAAATAAGTTGTTTTTCACCTTGCTCAACTACATTTTTTGGCTTTGAACCTTCATAACTTATAATTTTTGTTCTATTGATTTTGAATTTCTAATTTTACATGATATTGAAGAATTGATTTGAGAGTCTAGGAAAAAATATTAAAAACACATTTAGTTTTCACTCATTATAAAATTGTTAAGTAGAAATAGGTTGAAGATTGAAGGAAAATCTAAATTGTTAATAGCTTTGAGATGAAATTGAATTACACTAATCTCAATAGTGAGATTGTTCTAGCAAAAGATCTTAACCTTGTAATTTTTTTTTAATTTTGAAAATTGAGGTAAAAATGAATCCTACAAGTTATTTTTTCAAGAAGATGCTCTAATTGCCTGAAAAACAAGATTGTCCATAACTTTCACATAACAAATCCAAATGGAACAAATGAAAGCTTTTGATGTATATAAAAACAATAATCTATATAAAAAGAATTTAAATTTTTTCTTTAATTTTTTTTAAAGTTTTTTTTCTACCCACAAAACTAAAGAAATGACTTTTGTACCATAACTTTTGCTCCCACGCTCTAATTGAAATAAAAATATATTTTTGAAAAGCTTATGTGTTTTTCTGTCTTCACGAAAAAAAATTCAAAAAATTCCAACAAATATTGAGACCATTGAAGCCTACCAAAAATCCATTTTGTCCCTCAAGGGTACAATGGGACTTTAGGAGTTACTTTATGAAATAAAAGCCAAAAAAAATTTGAATTTGAATTTTTATAATTTAGAGAGTTGAAAATTTTGTGAGGCAACCAATGAAACTTACAAAAACAAGTGAAACATAGGTTCTATTTTGCAAACATGGGATCTAGACCTTTCAGGATTTCTGTATTCATGAATATAAGGTCCAATTCTAGCTATTGGTCAAAATACAACTCCAAATTCCACCATAACAAGTTCTCAATAGCCAAGACTTCCATTTCAACAAACTTATAACCCTTGAAAGGACAAGCTTGTCTCCAATTTCTTTTAACTTCATTTTGCAAGCTATCAATTAAATGTGTGTTTTCTTGTATTTATTTTTTAGAGATGCAATTACATATCTTCCATTTGTCATAAAAAATTCATATTTAACTACTAGACAAAACTATGACCAAAACAACAAACCATAATAGAAAAGTATTGTTTGGTTCTATTATTTCGGATAATAAAATATTTAAATATTTAAAACTATCGTGACAATAATGTAGCCAATTGCCACATTAGTAAGATTAAATGCCACATACAATTCCTATGTCAATAGTATAAAAAGTGACACATTAGCAATACGGTCAATAACGTCAAGTGCCACATCAGTATATGATATCACTGGGATTTGAACTTAAGACCTCTTGTTCACAAACCTCATTTTTCAACTAATATAATGGGAAATTTCATTAAAATGGTGATATTCCATGTGCCGTTTTCTCAATGTGTCATTCCTATAATTCAGGCTAGGCAATCTAAAATCTATTAGTATACTAGATTTCAGACTGCCCAGTCTAAACTGTGGGATGCCAAAGTCACAAAATGTTCGCCATTTTATTGAAATTTTCCATTATAGCATAGTTGAATTCGCATGTGTACTTATAAATAACATATTGTTACTTATAAATTTATTGAATTTCTATTGATTCAGTCAAAAAGAATTTGAAGTGGCTAGAACAACAGAAATCTCTATTAGTGTCTTTCCAAAATTATGTTAACTTGATCAAGTCATGACCACCAATATCTAGAACAATAGAAAATTGTTGATTTATTGTTGTCATGGTCACAATTTTCTAGTGGTTCTTTTTTGTAAACATTTGGAATATTTGATAGTGTATATATCCACTTCATTTTATATCACATGAATTACCTTACATATTTCCGATCCTACCGCAAGGTCCAAGAAGGTAAGAAAACTAAAGTTGTAGTAGAAGTGAGGTAGGACACTTGCATAAGCAAGACATTCATTGAAGACTCTCCTCTCAATTTTACATTTTCATGTCAAAGATATACTCTTGCTTGTCAAAGCTTCGCAATTTTGATTTTTCTTGCAATTGTTGCTCATCACTACACGACCTCCATTGTGCATATTAGCTTATGTCATCTCTATTATGAGGGAGTATATGCAAAACCTCACCAACAAAGAGAAGTTCACACCGTTCTCCAAAATAGAAAGTATTGACCATATTTCCAAGGTCTAAATATCCATGTAAAAATAAACATTGTAAAAGTACGTTGAGCTAAAAACAAAACTTGAAACTTCACTAGTAGCACAAAGAGCAATTGAGTTCTAGTTTAAGTTTTCAAATTTGAAGACACAAGAGTTTAGAGACAAAGAGAAAGAATTGGTTGGATTTTTTGGTTGTGCAAAGAGGCATGAAAGGTTATCTCAACCTCAAAACACCAAAAATAACCCATTTGCATATGGTATATATAAATAGAAATGGTAGTGTTATTTAAACATTAAGATTTCAAAGTTCTTCATGCATTAGGGAAGATTTCAAGCCTCTAGAAGAATATTTTGGGTTGTTCCCCTTGCTGTAAACCAGTACACCGCTATCATACTATTAAATAATAAAAAAGTAAAAAATCAAATATTAAAAAATATTATTTATATTATTATTAATTAAATATTATTATCTGACATGGCCATTTCTTGACTACATTAGATTGTTGATATGACTTTGTTCTCACTTTTTCCATAGCCCAAGAACTCAAGGTCTTCTAAAGCCCTAAAAAATCTTTTAATGCTACTATCAATAGTATTCAATTATTTGAAATTATTTATTGATTTCAATGTATATTAATATTTTTTAAATTACAATTTATAAATTTTTAATTTCAAATTACATTAGTTGTTCCATAGCTCTCTTTAATAAAAAATTATTACTAACTTATATTTATGAGAATTTAAAATGCTAAGGATTTAAAAGCTTAAAATTTTTAAATTCTATAGATCTATAAATTTGTGAATTTTCATTTTTCTAAACATTTCAATTTGGAAAGTACTAAGAGGTTATACATTTATATTTTTGAATTTTTAAGTTAAAAATAATCTAATTTAAAATTTAAAATACTGATTGTTTTATAATCAAACTAATTAAATTTTTTATTTTAATATTTAAAAATTATTAAAATTAAAATTATTTGAATAAAATAGTCTTTACTACAAATTCTAATGGCAATCTTTAATTAGGTGAAAATTGGTTTGGCCAATATTTGGTGATATATATTTATATGTAGAAAATATAAGATGTATTAGGTGACAGTAGAAGAACCCTGTGTTATTAGTGATGTCAAACAAAAGCGCAGCATGTTTTCATAAACAAAAACACATTAGAGACTCTTAGCCAATAGGTGGTAGAGTTCTGGTGGATGTTGAAAAAAATATAGATGACAATAGAGAAACAACAAAATGCTAGAGATGACAATTATGTTTTGTGGAACATCTAAATAAATATAGTCATGTTTTTGGAGGCATCCAGAAAAATATGCTAGTATCACATCAACAAGTTTTTATGGTTTCATTGTAGGGTAAGTTTTTGAAAGTTATTAGGGATTGTGGTAAAATGATTACCAAATGTGAAAAATACATGAGAAGGGCAACCACATAGCATGCTTTGCAAAAAAAGAAAATGGATGGATGTACACTATGGATGAAAAAAACTCTTCACACAAGTGGGTTGGTAGGAAGTAAAACAAACAATATGGAATATGTAAAGTAAGAATTGTATTGAAAGTAGAATGTCTAAAGAAACATCCACATATTCAAATTCAAATTATCCCATATCCTTTGTCTAGCCATGGATGGACTATGAATTATAAGAATGATCCCTCCACCTTTCATTCTCACCAAATGTCAATGAATTAGTTCCTTAACTTTGCCATCAAAAGTTCTTTTGATGGTAAATTTTCTTTTACTCTAATTGAATTTGAGAATTTCTCTTTTTCATTTTTTTTACTTTCTCTTAAATAAATATTTATATCAACCTTGTCATATGAATATAATATGTACCAATTGATGTTTCAAAAAACATCTAAACATTCAAGTTGACTTTTCAAGAAACAATATTAAAATTCTTAGGCCATATGCAAGTCTCACCTCATAATCACCTCTTGTCACGTTGTTGTCATATATTTGTTATGTCATTTTTTACATAAATTGAAGGACCTTAATGAAAAACTTGTCATGTCGATTGCCTGCCCCCATTGGCGTTGATGTGGAGGCAATGTGGCATCCACATGGTGACCTCTCATGACCTCCAAAACCATGTTATAGGAGACATTCCCAAAAATCTTGTTGAAATGACCCTCCTATCCAAAAATTGTAATTACCAGGTTAAGACCTAACACAAAAATGTGAATTTCTTCTAATGTAAAGACAAGTAGACATGAAATTTTGAGGCCAAACAATCCAAGCCATGAAATGAAGGCATGACATAGGCATAGAATCTATAGAATTGTGATGTCACACAATTGAAGCCATGAAATAAAGGCACATGTAGCCACAATTACTACTTCAAATAATTTGTGTGTTTCTTCACTTACAATTCTATTATTTTTATAAAGACAAACTAGGACTCCCCTACTATCCGTGCTACTAGGGACACCTAACTAAAGGTTTTAGGCTTTTCTTTTGGGGTTAGGAGACCTTGGCAATGAAAATTTTCACATAGATACTAGAGCTTCTAAAGCATTAGATTTATATTGGAAATTAGTTTTCCATTGATATTCTTCAATTATTCATTTATAATCCTACTTAAAATATAGAAAATTTTCTAAAATATTGATCAATGACTTGAAAAATGAATTTGCAACCATAAAGTGTTGATTTTTTAAATTTTAGAGTGATACAATAAGGAAATAGTGTTCCACACTGTATTATAAAACTAAGTGGAAATTTTCATTTTTTTAGTATCAATCGCATTTGATATAAATTTCTTCATTTTTATTTAGAAATTCACTGAAATTTCACAAAAATTCCAAAAAATTGTGAAAATTTTTTACTACTAGAAGAAATTTAATTGCATCTTGAAAAATATATAAAAGAATATCATTTTCAAAGGCACTTGCAAATGAAGCTTGAAAAAGTGGATAGGCTTGTCCTTTGAGGATTATAAGTCTACTAAGATGGTGAAATGAAGCCTTGACAATTATAAAGATGTTATGGTGAACTTTGGAGGTGTACGTTGACCAATAGTAACACAAGATCCTTTATTCATCAATACAAAAACCTCAAAGATCAAGCCCCCATTGGTTGACTCAAAAATATTTCAACTTTTATATATTTTTTTACTTTATATAATTTAATTGAAATTCAAAGATTCTCACAAAAACTTTTGATCTCCTTCAATTGAAAAGACACTATAGGGTTCAATTTTAGTTGTGGCTTCAAAGGCATCATGTAGTCACAAAGTAGAACCTATACATTTCAATACAAAAAACCCAAAGGTCTTTCCAAAAATTAGCTATACTAGTTCCCACCTAAAGATTGTTAGTAGAATTGATAAAAATAATTAAACCTTTGTGAATTGAAGAGTTATTTTTAGGTAAAAATTTCCTTATTAATTTTGTTATGTATATTGTATTTTATTACTGATGGTGAAAATTTAGTAAGGCTAATCATGAAATCATAGGTCCTATTTAAATACATCTATCTTCAACACCATACAATATAATCATATCAATATCAGCACAACCTTTCAACACATTTATAAAGTGGGTTTGTGATGTGCTTTGTGCTATGGATGATGACCATTGAAGACTTTGGGGCTAGGTTTCTAGTTTGGAAGACCTTAGAGGCAAAAACTTCACCCTCACATAAGTGTAGGAGCCCAAGAAAGAGTGGTCATCAAAATAGGCCGCCTTTCTATGGGGAACAAGTATGTAGTGAAACAACGATCTTGAACAAAGTATGGGGTAAAAGCTACAATGGTCATGAAGGTGAATTGATCACATGTACTAATGGATAAGCAATCCCATTGGAATTGATCATTGTTGAAGGTTAATTTTTTTCCCAAGAATACTCTAGCCTCATGAGCAATACGTTTTTTCTGTTATTGTAAACAAAAACATTTCAAAGTTAATTATTGGAAAAGTTATAGTAACAAGTTTCAATTTCCATCTCAATATGGTCATCTTAATAAACTTATTTTCAAAACAAACAATTATATTACAAGTAGCTTTGTTCTAATAGCACTAGAGATGTGGAACTTGGAATGATGAATAAGGAATAATGACCCTCTCTTCATGTTTTAATTCTTTATAGTAGTTTGGTTTTTAAAGAAAGTTAGTACTACTCTCACTTCTTTCCAATAGCTTTTGTCAATGCAAAGCTTCTTCCCCATGGATCCAAATCCAATAGTAACTTTAAACAAGAGCCATCAAAAACTTAAAAATAGTTCAATAATAGGAACCTTTCTCAAATACTTATTTGAATGATCTTACTTATAGTTACCTATTTGTGAGTATCAACCAATTCTTTATTTATTCTTGTCATTAGATTGAGTTGCACCTTGGAATGCATGCATGTAAGAAAAAATATATAGAACCATTCATATACTCATCTACATAATTATCTATTATAAATAACTTTCTTCCAAATATTAATGAATCTATAAAAATTTGTAAAGGATTTAGTACTTTCATCCATTTTCTCATGCATTTTTTTAGAGTTAGAGCATCTCCAACCATTCGGGGGATAAACTTCAATGTTGCTAAAATAACAAGGGAGTGACTTTCAAGAAAAAAAATCCACCCTACTAACATGGAGCCTATACCTTGAAGTTTCTTTTAGCCCAACCTTTCCAAATTCATTGTTCAACAAATGTAATAACCTTTCTTGGGTTGGAGAAGGTGACACCAATTTTTTTTCCATCCAATTGTTGCTTGTTAGGGTACATGGCTTGTATTGTTCAATGGTACCAAACACAGTACCAGATAAGGTTAAAAAAAAGAGTAGACAACATGGAGCTACTCTCATATAAGGTAAACCAACCTATGACAAGTAGAATGACTAATTTGCCTTGTTGGCATTGTTGAAAATTTAAAAAAAAAATTAGATCCATAGCAAGAAATGTGAGAAATGTAGAGAGAAATTGAATTTTTTTGGGTTGAGTATGAATTTGTTATGAATTTTTGAAGTTTGATGCCCAATTAACCCCAAAGAATCTTTAAACTACCTCCAAAACAAACAAAAAGTGTACCCATAATGATCATCTTATTCAACTAAAGTAGTCAAAATATTTCCTAATATGGCCACAATATAAAGGCCTAAAAAAATCTCTTTGTATAATAAATTACACTAAAAAGGTGGAAGTTCCTATTGCAATCAATAATCATTACATCACCATCACCCAAGACGTTGTTTGTGGCCACTAATTCCACCTAATGTCAAAGGTGGACCCCACCTAGGTCGAAGTGCACATCAAAGGTGTCCCACAACTCGTTACCCCTTTTTTTCCTAGCCAATTGTTGCAAGGGTAAAACTAGGTCCTAAGCAAGGGAAAAAAACCACTATGGCAATCCAAATGATGGAGAAAAATCACTGTACAACCTTCAACAGTAAGAATTTTGTGAGGGCTAACTTAAAGATAGGAAGTTCATAAATAGACCATTTAAGGGCTGGAATTGAATTTTGGGAAGGTGAAACATCTTGAAATATTTTTTAGTAAGTTTTCCTTGAAAGACAAGTGGAATTGACATCTAACCCAAGTCATTTCATATTTTTTGGAATCATGTCCACAATTGCTTAATTGATAAGTTATGGGTGGCTTCAGCGTAGTAGCCAACCCCTTAAGGTAGATGGCTCTTAAACCGACCTGGTTCTAAAACCGATCTGGTACATTTTACTTCTGAAATGTACTAACTGCGTACATTTCAGAAGGGGTCGGTTTTAGAAATCACTGCGTTTCAACTTCAAAAATTTGTAACTAATTCCACAAAGGTCCAAAAAATATGAAACAACTTGGATTAGATGCCTATTCCTTTTTTCTTCCTACCAAAATTCACTGAAAATTGTTTTGAGATGTTTAGCTGTCCCAAAAATGCAATCAGCTCTTAAAAGGTCGGTTTAAGAGCCATCTACCTTAAACGAGGTAAGATCCTAACCCAGCTGTTGTCAATTGCTTCCATCTGCCATGCCATGCTGGATCCATACTTTCTATTGAAGCTCAAGTGAAGCTCCATATGATACTCCATTTGGAGCTGGCCCACTGATCAATAAATTAAGCTCATGACTCTAAACCCTCACTTGTCCCTGTTATTTGCCATGCATGATAAAATTTGTAAATTTTGAATTCATATTTACAATCAGAGGCCTCAAATTGGTTATGTAGAGTTTAGTAGATAAATTAATCAAGCACAAAATAGGGGATCTTTTTTTACATGCACCCCTGGGATGACTTTGCAAGGACAAGCTACAGGGAGCCACTGCAAGGCAACATCCTCTTCCTTTTCTTCTGAACCGCTTGTCCCTCAAAAGGCACATGGAGCCAATGCATGCCACAGTAACTTACTATGGCAGAGGTACCCATTCCTAACCAGAGCCCCATGAGCAATCAATAGGGTGTGTTAAATTTGAAAAGGTTGGGACTCATTTCTTGTTTTTTTTAATATTTTAAAGGTTACAAAAAAACTTACCTGCTTGATTGGCTGTCGCAAGAATTAGAACATGCCATATTTTTTGTGCCGCTGTAAGTAGCCTCCAGTCTGTTAGTGAGCAGTTTTGGATGACTCTAAGCATTGGCCATGGGTCAACTAGAACTTCGGCCTTTCAAAAATCATAGTAATTTCACTTTGGGTGCAAAAATGACCATACTTTTTGCAATCCCCATCGTTCATGTCACTGCACCTCATGCAATATTTGCTTCACCTTCTGCTGCTCCTCATCATGTCCCAAATTCCTTATTTGATCAGTTATGGGTGCCTTCACTATAGTGACTTGGAAGCTGGACCGAATCTCTGCAGGTCCAGTCACGTTTTCCTTCCACTTGTCATGCACGCATGCTGCGTCTGAGTCTGAGTAAGCTTAAGCTTGCTGAAGAAAAACAGTACCTGACCTGCTGATGAGCTGAGGAAGCAAGGGACTGAATTTAGGGCACGTTGCTGGATGGGACAGTACCCGACCCATTTCCAACCTATAGACTGCTCTGTTTTCCATGAAGTTGTGGTGTAGTTCGAGGAGTAGTTGTGGTGCATTATGGTTGGCTACGAGGCTGCCAACGTTGCGACCAACCCTAGGTTGATTTTGCAATCAGCCTATGTTCAGAAATAGAAAGGTCTGGATGACCATTACAGGTTGAAGAGAATCGTCTACTAAAAAAATTCATAGTAATTGTATTTTGTGTAATAAAATTTTGGAAAAATATGCAATCCTTCCAAACTCTATTTTTGTACATGGGAAAAAATTTGCACTCAAAAAGCCTACGCTTGAAACGTGCGTAATTGCTTAAGTGGTTGGAAATGGGTCATCTATCCTAAAGGCATACAGAGTAGCATTAACTTGTAAATGGCGATGCGGGTGTTTTTTGGCCAATAAATGACGAAGAATCTTTCTATGTGGGACAAAAGTGCAACTATTCATCCTCCAAATTTTGTTTGAAAAAGGAAGGTCATCTATGGTAGTTTGACATCCAATGAGCATTGTTGGATTTTTTTAAAACTAATGATTCACATAATACCAAAATGGATGATTTTCATGGTCACCAATTTGTCCTTTAAGGGTTAACTTATCTTGGTCCCTTATTGGAATGGTACTAGTCCTCTTCAACATGAAGGTAGTCCTCCGTATTGAGGAATTTTTTTTCGTGGTAGAACCTTCTACAGTTGACCACTTAAGCAATTCCGTGCATGTTCTAGAGTAGGTAGAAAGCAATGTAAGTTTTTTGCCCAATAGAAAGATAGAAATGACAAGCATTGTCAAATTTTTGTGTTTATTTTCCTTAAACATTGAATGAGATTTGAGGCCTCGAGAAGGCCGTGAGTTATCATGCACTGGGAATTCACCGAATTGCACTACAGTATTGACAACACAGCTAGCTAATGTGGTTGAGACCCATCCACGTCATTTTTCAATTTTTTTTTTCAATTTAGGGTTTTTTTTGCATTTTAAAAACTAATTTTAATCTCTTTGATTTCTTTAATTTTTTTCCCTAACAAGCGTCCGTTCCCTCGCTGGAGGGGAAATAACAAGGGAACATGCCTAAAACGGCCTTCTACAGGACTCAAATCCCATATAATGTTTAAAGTACTATAAATTTTGGAAGTTGAAAGTTGGCTTGAACTTATATCCAATGTATAACTCTTCCAATTCCAATCATTCAAGAACTACTTTTTTACTCACTATACTGGGACATGTATCATGACCTTATTAGTTCCAACTTTCAAAGTTAAAAAAATCACATTCCATATTTTGGTTGGAAATCTATTCTAGTCTTGATTGGGAAATAGCTACTAACACCCTACAGGTTGGGTATGGATTCCTAGTTGGGAATGGATGGTTCTACCATAGCTCACAAAGGAATGAGGGGGATTCATTTTACTATAGTAACGATGATGATGCAGACACTAAGTGTACGATGGATGGATGGATCCATGACAAAGAATCCTTCTATGTAGGACAAAAGAACAAATGTATGTTCATCATGAGAATTGGATGTTAAAAAGGAGGTCTTGTACAATAGTTGGACCTCCGTTGAGTGTTGTTGGTTGTTTTTCAAATAGATGATTCATGCAAGTCCAAAAAAGCATGATTTTCATAGTGACCAACCCATCTTTCTACAATTAATTTTGTAATGTTCTTGTGGCTAAACACAAAGGGTCCAATGGATGGACGACAAAGAATCCTTTTATATAGGACAAAAATACACATGTTCATCTTTGGAATTTAGTATGAAAAGGAAAGGTCTTGCACAATAGTTGGACCTCCACTACTTAGTGCTTTCGGGTACTTTTAAGTAGATGATTCGCATGGTACCAAAAAAGATGATTTCCACATTGACTAACCCTTTTCTTTAGGATTAACCTTGTAACATTGTTGTGGATATAAAGTGTCCGATAGATGAATGACAAAAAATCGTTCTATGTAGGATAGAAGTGCATGTGTTCATCCTTGAAATTTCACCCTTAACACCAAGTGCCATGTCAGATTATATATATAATTTTTATTTCTGTAGTTGCACTGCGGGGTGTAGACCTAGCAAACTCTTTTGGGCCTGGATTTTTCGTAATGTTGTGTATTTTTTTCATCCTAAAAACACCGAGATGAACTTATTTGATGTATTGTTGTGCTTCTTTAGTTGCTTTTTCTATAAGAATTCTGGATTTAAAAAAATTAAAGTTCTGTCTTTTCTTTCATTGCATTCATGTATTGTGCCACTTGCATGACTTGTTGTAGTATAGAATTTTTTAAAAGCAAGCATACTTCTAATGTGGGGTTGTGTAAGATAAAGGCACCCAAAACTGTCAAAATAAGGAATTCAGCATAGTTGGAGGCCTATTTTCTTAAAACTAATATTTTGTAGTATTAGCAAGAGAAAATCGTGAATATTAAAAAAAAATAGATTTTTTTGATGTGATGATGTGATATGTAATTTTTATGATTTTTCAAAGTAGTGGGGCTCTAGACCATTGGAATTGTCCCATAGGTGCATCCAAAACTGAACTGCGCAAAAATCAGTTGTCAGCAAATCAAAGTTCAATATGTGTCTTTCAAGTGCATCAGTAAATTAAAGTTAAACATGTGTAAGACACATTAATGAAACTTTAGGGACACTTTAAGGGCACTCTATGGAATAAGGAATAGGTACAGGGATAGAATTGGATGTTTCTACCTTATCCAAATCCGGATTTTCTCTTATGTCAATTTTATGTAATTTTTTGATGCACTTCCAATCATAATACTCTCAATTTCATCCGTGCTGACACTTGGGTAATTTTGTTATTACACTAAACTATATAATTCAAATGAATGAAAAAAATTAAAAGTAAGGTGGATACACCTAAAATAGCATCCTACCTAAAACTGCCATCATCATCACTCTACGTACATCTCTAAAATCAATATGTACCTATGTGAATTGAAGAAACAATATTAAAATATCTATCTCCAAACTTTGACCCTTCATAATTTTTGTAGATAATATTCAAACGTTGCACTCTCTAGTGTATTGGCTCCCTCTTTCATTTGCCAACAAGTAGATCAATGAAAATTTGACTAGTCCAATAATGATCATTTAATAATAATAACTATGCGTTAGTAGACAAAATTGGTGTTTTGACATTTTAAAAGGTATGTTTGTACTTGGTGTTAGAGATGATGTTTGCAACGTGAATCCAATCCAAAAATAGGTATAAATTTGTTTCTAAGACCTTCAGTAACAACACTCTTTAATACTAGTTGTGAACATACCTTTTATCTTAGCATGAGTAGAAGTCTTCATCTCACCTCAAATCACATATTTGCAACCTCTCAAAATGTATGTTCTCACATAGTATTAAAGATTGTTGTTACTAAAGGTTTTAGGAATGAATTTAGATCTATTTTTGCACCAAATTTACATTCCAAACATCACCCTTAACACCAATTGTAAACACACCTAAAATCCTACTCCCTCTATCTTGAAATAAATCTAGGGTTTCCTAGAAATGGCTAGATTAGCACATGAGTAGTTCCTATTTTCAAAGGATTGAACAATTATTGTAGCTTCTACTAAACCCCACTAGGTGTGAAAGAATAGAAGTCACCAAAAAAATGACACATATTGAAAACAAGCTGCAAAATTGAACATTAGAAGACATTTGAGGCCTCTAGAAGATTGTTTCAAGCCTGTTATCAATTCTGTTCTTGCGGCAATAAAAGAACGCGGTTAATTGTCAAAAAAAAATTAAAATTAAAATTTTTAAAATACAAAAAAAGTTGAATTAAAAATAAATAAAATTTAAATGATGTGGCATGGTCTCAACCACATCAAATTGTGCAGTTGGCAACGTTTCTACGCAGTCGAGATAGTTTTTAGAGCCCGGGAACTTGCAATCCTCTAGAGGCATCAAATTTCATCTAATGGTTTTTGTCCTTTTGAAATTGCTCTAGTGGTATCACTTTTAATCATTCTCCAAACAATGTTGGTGTAGTGATGTCCATTGACGTCCTCTATATTCAATTCAAACAATGCCATGTGATTCAAGTCAAAAACATTCTCAACAAGAGATTTCTTAGTAGCAATTTTTGTATAGTTGTGGGTTGAATTCTTCCTCTTTGGTTGGTTAGAGGTTGCATTTTGAATCTCTTTGTAGGGATCAAATTGCTATATAGTCTCTAGACATAACATTGTTAAGCAAGGTTCATCCATTCCCTCTCAAGGGAAAGATAATACTACCTTAGATGCATAGGAAGAAATACACTCACACTCTCAAGAAGTCTATTGGCTAGTTGGATGGCGGGTTTGTGATTCAATGCGACCTTGCAACTTCATAACATTCTTGACGTTCATTGGGGGGGGGTCCCTTTTGCTCCTCCAAAATTAGGAGCCCCCCCATCAAAAAAGCACCTTTGACCGCCAATGATGAAGAAACGCACTAACAACACAATGATTCACTATGCCAACCAACTACACTAAAATTGGTAAATAGTGTTGGTAACACTAATTGTCAACACTAACACTAATTGTGATTTGTAAGGTTAGTGTTAGATGAAAATTATCCCATTTTAACACTATTTTAGCTCTATAGTAAATTACAGTTTTCTAGGAAAGGGACAGATTTTCACGGCGGAAGGCAAAAATTACAATTTTGCAGAGAAAGGACAAACTTTCATGATGGGAGGCTAAAATTACAGTTTTGCAGGGAAGGGACAGATTTTCGCAGTGGGAGGCAAAAATTATAGTTTTCTTGGAAAGGGATAGGTTTTCATGGTGGGAGGCAATAATTACAATTTTGTAGGGAAGAAACAGATTTTTACGGCGGGGGGCAAAAATTACAGTTTTGCAGGGAAGGGACAAATTTTTATGACAACAATTAAGTGCCCCAACACTATTTACACATAAGTTAAAAAATAGTGTTGGGGGTAAAAAATAGGGAACAACACTAATTATCACCCAACACTATTTACCAATTTTAGTGTAGTGACTTAAGATTATAACTAAAGCTTCCTCCCAAGTATGTAGAGGAGAATTATCCCTTCAATTGGGGAGGAGACATCTTCACTGGTAAACAATGTTATGTTCAACTTGGCCAAACTACTGGGTATAGTATAGAGCGTACAATAACTTTGGAAGTTGCAATGTTGGGGGGCTCCTTTTTTTGAGGAGAGCAAAAGGCCCCCCTTGCATTGATTAACAATGTTATGAGAGACTAATATTCTTTTACTTCAAGACATTCAAACTACCTTCGGTTCATCGGTTGTTGTCCATCAAGGTTGTCAAGAGACACAATTTCGAATTTAATTTGAAACAAGCATATTTGGAAACCCCGGATTTATTTTGAAGGACGGAGTGCCAAATTACGCTCCCAGGAGAACGTGTCCACCGAGAGTGCTCCTCGGATGGATGACGTCCAGGAACCAGCTGACGGAGGACGGACGGATGGATGAGAGAACCATCGGACGGATGAATGAAAGGGCCTGCCTGGCTGGCTATTCCAGCATCGAAGGGGTGGGGGCTCAAAGGGGCACCGGGTCCGCTGGCGGTGGGGCAGGAGGCGCGGAAGCTCGGCCGCGCTTTTCTTTTAAAGTTATTTCCTTTTCCCTTCCGCAGAACTGGGAGCGCACGCACTGGCTGAGAAGTAACAAAAACGGGGAGCCGCATTCAATGCCATAAGTACATTCATCCATTAGTACAGTCGTCCAGTCCACATGTGACACGGCGACTCTTCTGTCGCTCGTGACCACTTCATCCTCCATAATTCATCCATTCCCACCTGCCATAGTCGTCAAGTAAAAACAATAGTAACAAAGTTACCAATTATCCATCCACAAGCTTCATTATTATTGATTGCCATGACGAAAATGATGGGGACTCGTAGCGGGAATCAGAAAAATAAATTAAAAAATTAAAAAATGAAGAAATAATATTTAAAAATTAAAAGAATAATAATAATTCTCCAAAAAAAAATTAGAATTAATTATATAAATATTTTTTCTGGTGGAGAGGGGCGCCAGAGCTCACCTGATTTGAGCCTGAAGTTCTGGGGGTCAATCCTTTGGGAACGTGCCAAGTGTCGTGCACGGCTGGCATTCCCGCCCTTGCTGACGGGGTCAGTTGCGATCCAACTGGGTGGTGAGGTTTGTCCAGCTAGGAAGTTGGTGGGTCACAAGAGGGGGTCCGTCAGCATGGAAGGAATGGATGAGAGTGCCAGGGGTCGTCCTACTCATCCTCCGCAGTTGCCGGGTAGTGGACGAAAGTGGACCCCTGGCTGTCTGTTTTTGGATGAGAGCCAACTGTCCCCTCGCAGCCCTACAGGTCACGCCATTGGTCGCTCAGTGTCGCCCAATGGGCGGACATCATCATCACCACACGAAGCTTCCTGTGGATAGTGAGAAGCTGAGCGCGGTTTCATGCAGGACGTAAGTTACTGAAGAAAATTGTTGATTGAAATCCCAAAAGCTTTCAATAGTTGTTGTGTGGCTAGTCAATTTTTTTTTTTTTATAAATTCTCTAGAGTAGAGTGGAGTAGTGAAGTGAAGAAAGTTGTTATGTACAATGTTTTGACACTTGGAAATGATTGGTTTTGGAGCGAAGGGGAAAGAGGAGACTTTGCATCGACAAAAGTTGTTTGTTTGTGGTGAGGAAGTTTGAGTAGTATCTTACTTGAAAATCAAAACACTTTAAAGAATGTCAAAATTTTTAAAAAAACCCAAAAAACAGTCTTCATTCCTTGCTTGTTGTTCCAAGTTTAACGTTTCTAGTACAAGAAGGATAAAGTCTTTTGAATGTTGTATAACTAGGACTTGTTTTGCAATAGTCAATTGAAAAAGGGTTGAGTACATTTTGATGTACAATGTTTCCAGCTATGTGTTTTGCAATTGCCAATTGAAAAAGGGTTGAGTACATTTTGATGTACAATGTTTCCAGCTATGTGTTTTGCAATTGCCAATTGAAAAAGGGTTGAGTACATTTTGATGTACAAACTTTTTGGCTATTTGAAAAATGGTTTTGTAGTGAGGTGAGAAAGTTTTATGCAAGTTTAGATATACAATGTTTTTTGCTAGTAGGAAACTTTCTTAGCAAAGCAAAAGTTTGAATACATTTTGATGTACAATGTTTGAAACTACTTACAAAAAAATATATTAAAGTCATAGTAATGTGAAAAGAGTTTGAATGTGTTTTATGTACAATATTTGTGGCTACATGAAAATCATTCCAAAAAAACTCCATAAGAAAAAGTCTGAACACATTTTGAAGTACAATGATTGAAATTTTTTGTGGCTTGAAAATTGAACCTTGGTCCCTAACGTGAAGTTGACTACATTGTATAAAACAAACTATAAAGCTTAACAAAAATGGACAAAGTCAATTATTGTAAACTAATTTAATGGTTAATAGTTCAAATAGGTATCAATCTATAAAATCCAATAAAATCAATCAAACAAATTTTAGAAAATATACTCTTTCTAAATTGATCCAAGATTTTCTATATCATTTTGAATTCAAAATCACTTGAAAAATGAATCTAATCACGTGCCTATTGTGTGAAGAGAGTGCTTCTAAAAAATTGTGACTCGTGATGGAGCTACATATCACATACCAGTCTTCAGCCAATTGAGAGACCACCCTTTTGAACAAAAATTATGTGTAGAGGCAAAAGAATGATGGATAGAATTGCAGAAAACTGAACTTGTCTTTACCTCAGACTCTTCACGAGAATTTACAGCTTCTGTGAAAGTTTGAGACTTTTCGAGCACAATTTTTATTTGTTCAAAATTTCACTTGACCCAAAAATTACAAAATGCTTTTACAATGATCTCAAAAATGTTGAACAATTTACGATTTGCAGAAAACATATGGATTTCATGTATTGAATTTTGGATCTGTGTTCAGAAGCTGAAGAACGATCACACAGCTTTGGATCCAACGTTTATGGGTTAAGATAGTCCTACAACCAAGTCATCTACATCCTCCAAATTGATATGAAATTTTGGACAATGCATTAGAGTTACCCATAATTATACCCAATCAATTGGTTTTAAGGTTTAAATCATGTGCTTTGTATATACTGTATTAACAAACACTCAAAAAGCACAGAGATTTTTCAGTTTCTCCAAAACCTCAAGATATTTTACAGAAGTGAGTCGATGCACATGATAGTAAGGTGTCTAACTGGTTTTGCCGCAATGCAATCCTAAACCCCTGGAGAATGGGTTTACTGTACCTTCTTAAGATTTGTTGCATGTCCTGCTCTTGGGGGTGGGGGCCTCACAAAGAGTCCAAATAATATAACAGCAATAGGAACAACAGTACCTACATAATATACACTGCTGAACGCTTGCAGCGTCTCCCGATGACTCAAAAGCTGTCCAGACAGACGATTACAAGAACACGTTAGAACAGACCCGAGTTTTGGGATACACAGAAAGAACATATTTAAACATTCAGAACATAGATTTCTTGAGGTTTTATTTGTAGATTTTAAGGTAAAAGAGACAGGTAGTGCACAAGTAAACATTGCAACAAAACTTAGTCTAAAACTGTCAATATTGGGGATGTAATTTAATTTCAGATTTATTTTGGAATCTGAAGTTTCAAATTCTGTTTAAAACTAGTGCTGAGGGCAATAGTAAATCTGAAATTCAGATTCCAAAATATAAATTTTTTGTTCACTTATCAACTTCCAAATGATTTTCTCTAAAGGATTGTTTTATAGCATATCTTCAGAAACACGAGTCAGGGCAAATACGGTTTAGCTTACCAAGAAACCAATGGCAGCATAATTGTTGACAAATGCAACAAATAGACCGTTAACGAGATGCCCAAGTGCACGAGCCCATTTGGCCTTCACAGGAAGTGCTGATTGCCACTTATATAAAACTGAAGCAGCAACATGATCACAAATCAGCAAACAGACTGGATCATTAATGATTTAAACCTTCTAAGAACAAAGATAGGAAAAAACATATCTGCAGTCCATTATCTCAAGGATGGAACACAAAAAAAGGCACTGCATTCATAATACTATATGACTCCAAGTACCATATGCAACTGATACCTTTTGAGCCCGAGATCATGAGTGCACTATGGATGAAGTAGAGAAGGTAGCCAGTGTGTAACCCCTGACCACACAGCAAATTTATCACACAAATAATTAGTCTCTTTGAAATACCTGCAATAACGCACTTTGTGTACCCATAATGGCCGCAACCAGTCTATTCTATTGCTATCAACATTATGCTTCTATTTTCACCTTCATGTATACAGGAAAATAGTGACCCTCATGGGATGTCGTTGACCTAAAATCAGAAATACAGTCGATCTTCTACAAATCGAGCGCCAGAACACACCGGCAGGTTTGAACCACAGAAGACCTGGAGGAAGAAACCTAGCATATTATAGGGTTTCTTCCTGCAAACCAATGTTTTAAAGACCCCAGCAGATCAAGACCCCAATCCCAGCTTCAAGGTGCTCCTTGAAGCTCCTAACAAATCACAAACCCCAAAAGAGGGTTTGAGATAACACCACCAGGTTAAGGTCCAATAATTTTCCTACATAAAAGGGTCCCTATGGGTTGATCTCATTGAGTCCTCAATATTTCATCGTCGCCTCCCATTACAGAACGCTACGTCGGCACGGCAGATTCTCTATACCAACCCTAATCCGTAAAACATCATAAATTGGATGTACGCTAAAAAAGCACAAATTCAGCAACAGAAAGGAGCAAGACCAAGGTCAGGTTACCTACATGCCAAACAGCACTCACGACTTGGGTCGTCAGAAGCTGCAAAAATCCAGCTTTCCCTCCTTTGGGCACCAGTCTTTCATAGACATCTGTAAGAATAAAGCCACGAAGAGTTTGATTATGGCATGTAAAATCCAAGAGTCGAAAACACCAATAAAAGCTCTTAGAACCTTGGTTGATTACTCCATCGCCCTTCTCATGGTTATCTTCCAAATCTCCATATCCTGGATTCCTTCAAACCAAATGAAGGAATACTGTTACAAGGTTACACAGGGTTTAGGGTTTTAGGGTTTGGGGTTTTTAGGATTTAGGTTGAGAGGAGAACATACAATGACGAAGCCATGTGCTGACCGAAATGTTCCAATACATGGGAAGCTCCACTGCGCTTCTAGCAAATTCCACCTTCACAATGTCCACATTTTTAGCCCGTGTCCACTTTGGTTTCATCTCCTTTCCATCATCCGAAGTTGTCCATCCACAGAATCCAAACCCGGATATAATCACAGCAATCTCAGTTATGGACCAGACAAAGTAGTACTTCCACCGAGCAGTGAAGGCACTCAAAAACATGTATTCAAGTCGATGCCATAATCCCCACTTCTGATACTCCACCGACGCAAACTTGGAAAGTGGAAAACGAGGAACCAAGAACAGAAATAGCCCAACACTTAAGAAGGCTTGTAAGAAAGCTCGAAAGGCTGCACCAAAAGGAGATGGGAGTGGCCTTGCGGAATCAGGACTCCAGTGCTGCACCAGGAAGTTCACACTTGATTTAGGGTTTAGGGTTTCAGGGTTCAGGGGTAAATCAAGGGGTATATACATCAGACTTTGGTCACTTCCATATCAAAAAGAGTTGAAAAGAATCATGTAGGAAGCTTCAACGAAGATAACAAATTACATCAATACAAGAACAAATCAAGTCCTTAGCTTATGAAGGATAGAAATATGTTGAAGGACTTCCTATTCTTAGTTCAATCGCTTAAGGGTTAATACATCTATATACGTTATCATTCAGAACTCCCACAAAAAATACAAAGGAGATACTTAAGTGTTGCTAACTACACTTTTGTACTCCAGCTAGTATTATGTGTATGGATAAAAGTTGCGGAGAGCCAAATTCGTCATACATCTCTGCTCTACAGTAGAAATATCCAAGAAGAAACACTACACGAAATCATAAGAGAAATGAAATACAAGCTTAGTCAAATATAATGATATGAAAAATCATTAACAAGGAATTTGGTGTGAATTCGACAGTACCCCTTTGTCTTCCGCCCAGTCCATGTAGTCTGTGATTTCATAAACAGGTCCTGCCAAGTGGGTGCCACAATTGAAACAATAACCTAAATACTGAACAAGGGATGGGAGCCTCTGGAGCCGGTTCTTCCGTTGAGAATTCCTCAGATCCTCTTCCTTTTCTATCAGCCCATCCTGATAATTTATAGACGCTGATATAACCTTCAAAATTAATATCATAAGCGCACCTGCAGCAAAACAATTAATCCTGTCAATGTATCCTGGGTCCGTCCGAATACAAAAAAAGATTTGGCAGGTGCAAGCAAATGTAGACATGGCTCGAGTTAAGATTCTCCGTGAAATGAAACTACTGGACACCAGGACAGGGTTTAGGGTTTAAGTTATAGCCATTTCTTCCTCTCCGACTGAACTGAAAGCTCTTAAGATGTGTTTCTAACGTTATAATAGAAGCGTCCTTTCGTTTAGGGTTTAGGAGTACAATTTCACTCCACCAGATTCATATGGACACCGTTCGAACACATTGATGTATTGAAAAACGGAAATGTTTGTTTTACTTTGTTCTTGATCTCCGCAAAACTTCGAAATAGTTTCATCATCAAAAAACACAACCAATTACAGAAAGTGGGGAAAGTAGCCACAAATGGAGATTAAGGTACGTGACTTAACCCACCTGGTGGATTCCGGTCTAGGTCGTAGATGTCAATGTGGCTTTGGTACCCGGGGAAAATTGGCCCGCCATTCAAGTCCCTGGTCACCATACACACATTGTTTCCATCAGAATGAAGAAGCACATCCTCACTATCCCCTCAAAAATACCAGCCACAAGCTGCTCAGAAGGCTCGTGGGGGTCATCTGGGAGAGAAACAAAAAAACAAAAATGATGGGTCCAGTTAGGCGTACATATGCACAAACGCGGTTGTTGATACAGGTGCAAATTATCCCATATCATTATTTCAATTACTGGACATCGGAAAGGAAAGGAAAAAAACAGGACAAGGTTACTCGGCTTCAAGTAGTTGAGACTTCGGCAGCATATGAATGCATAGTTATCTATAATTTCTTCTGCATACATTTCCAAAACAAGGCAGACTTTGATGCATTGGAATCCCCTTGCAATTGCTAACAGGAATCGATTTTTTTCTTAAACAAGAATCGTAAGTCTCACAATAGGAGCTGTCACTTTGAGGTGAGGTTACCTTCAGACTAATTTCAGATGTACATACACAGTTGGATTAGCATATTCATAGGATTACACTAATCCAGCTGCCACTCCAACAAAATTCCACGATCACACACTTTGAAGTTTGAACCTCGTAACTTTTGCATACAGCAAGCAATACAGCATACGTTGGTGAATAGGAATCCCCGAAAGTGCCGTTATTAGATGTAGTTACCTTACGATTATTTGATCAATTTCAGGATGAAGCCAACAGCTGGATGATCACATTCATATTATGAAACGAATCCAGCTGATTGAAACTAATTTCTCCTCAAATTTCATGATCCGAAAGCTGACTAACACACTGCACAAACAGCATACTCTCAGACATACACTAAACCTCGTATACCCACCCACCCCCCATTTCGCATTCATTTGAGAACTCAGAGAAAATCATAGCGAAGAAGCTTTAAGTATGCTCTACCAAGTGAGCAGAACTCCGAATGCAGCAACGAAGGTGACGAATCCGCAATGCTGCCTCGCCAACACCATACTGCCATAGCCCACCACAATCGGAAGGCAGAAGAACAGATTCGCTTGCGGGCCGAAAGAAATGAAAGACAACCCCATCCCCGTCACCGCAGCATACACATTCCGACCTACACCGGCTGGAATCCTCCTCGCCAACGCACTGCAAGGAATCGACCCCACAAAACACAACACAAATCTTGTCACCGCCACGGACAAGCCCAGAGCCGAGGCCACACTCTCCAAATTCGCCATAACTCAACTCCCAAAATAAACCTCCACAACCCCAGAGTCCCAAACCACCCAAAAATCCACCCAAACCAAACACTCTCCAAAATACTCCCAATGACTTCGATTTCGGATCAAACCCAAGCTTCCAGATTTCCAATGATAGCCCCACCCTTGAGTTCCAAATTCGCCATAACCCACCTCCCCAAACCTCCACACCCACACCCACACCCACACAAACTTAAAAAACCCTCCCCAACTCTCTCCAACTCTCCCAAAACACTGTCAAAGGCTTCCAATTGATCAAAACCAAGCTCGCAGAGTTCCAATGATAACGTAACCCTACCACTGAATTCCCACATGGATTCTGCCATAACCTTACCTGAGAGTGAGAGATGGTGACACTGTCAGGACCTGCGATTGGATCCATGGAATTTGCGTGTTCCGGAAGTTCTGACGATGGCGTTGCACATTGGCGTGTTTTTTTTGTGTTTTTCGTTTTGGATTGGGGGAATGAAGGCTGGGCAGATGTCAGTTTGTGAAGTTAGGAACCAACATGCTAGTTGCTTGCTTCTGCATTCATTGATGAGGATTGCCAGAGAAAACGTGCTTGATTTTTGGGACTGAACGCGTAGGATTCTGCAGTTAAGCTAATGTGCAGAGAGGTTGCGACATCGACGATGGGAGGGCGTCGTCGGAGTTTCTGGTGACGTATCAGAGAGAGTGCACTCCCTGCACGCACCTGGGTCTTCCGCAGGAGGTCCTTAAAGCGCTCAGGCTCCACCTCTTTAAATGTAGACCCTTTGTTTTCTCATTGCAACAGCAATATACAAAAGGTGGACATTTCAGGAGGTGGACGCTTTCAAATAGTCACAGCTTTTCAACTTTAGAAACTCATAACTAATTTCATGAAACTCTAAAAAAACATGAATCGACTTAGTTTACATGTCAATTTCCATTTGCTTTTCACAGAAATTATATTGAAAAGTATTTCAAGAAGCCTAACCTCTTCAAATTAATTTTCAGCTTTTAATTGGGAATTTTATGGACCTCCTACTTTAGGGCTGGTTTATACACGCTTTGGGGCCAGATGGAAGGCCATCCTGATTTGCCTTCTATACGGCCTCATTCACCACTCCAGCCCTAGATAGTGTAAAGTGGTGAGGCCGGATTTTGAGGCCGGATTGAAGATTCATCACTCCGGCCTCAAGTAATATAAAGTGATGAGGCCGGATTCTAGGGCTAGATTGAGGATTAATGTACTTTTGTATTTTCTTAAGGCTCAATATAAAAAATATTTCACATACATCTTTTCTTTTTTCTTCCTATTCCTCCTATTTCAAAAATAAAAGAAATAGTGTTTTAAATTTTTAAATTTTTATTCCTATTTTTTCTATTTTGAAAATAGAAGAGAAATTTTTTGAAATTTTTTGAACCTTTTCCTTTCTCTTCCTTTGTAACTTTCTATTTGAAAAAAGGAGTTCTTTGACTTTTTTTAACCTTTTCCTTTCTCTTCACATTAAAATTAGAGTTAATGTTGAAAGTAGAGTTGTAGCCCATATAATCTTCATTTAATTTCATGAGAATTTATACAATTTCAAGCAATAAATAATGTTTGATCATAAGGGTGTTATAAATTATTGCGAAAGTGATTTGAAGTTTTCAATCCTCTTTCCACCTGGAAAATCTAAAAGTTGGTCACCCAAAAAATTATGAGGATAAAGGGCCTAACATGCATAACTCCAATCAATTTATGGCCTAACATTCATAACCTCAAAATCTATTATACAATTTTTTAAAACAAATTATTAATGTGATTTTTTCTTTACGATCTAGTGTATTTGAGACTCATTTCCGAAAGCCCTCAACACTATGAAAGTCAAGATTGTGATGGACACCCTTGTACAAAATCTTGAGTAAAAAATCATAATCAAATATTTTCAAAAATTAGATTTTTATGCTAACACTAGACTTCAAAAAGACTTTATATTTATATAGAGAGACTACTAAAAATAGCAACTTGGTTAAGTTTTATTAAACTTCAAAGTATTGTTGACACCAAAATTTTATGCCTAAGACATTTAGAAATTAAGAACAACTCTACCAAATAAACATGTACCAAATACCAAATAAAAATAAACATCTTATGTTGAGTCAGTCAAAAATGATTGAACCAAATAAGCTTTAAAATCTCATACTCAGGTAAGAACAGTTTTACAAAACATCTTATCAAACAAACAAAATTCTATACATTATATTATGATAATTATATTATAATAAGTTTATATAATAAATTATATTAATTGTATACACTTCCGCCAAAGAGCCCCAAACTTAGTCCACTACTTCCAATTTTCAAACTAAAATATTGACAATAGATAAGCTCCAAAAATTGGTGGAAGTTTCTTGAGCTCACAATTAACAAGCATACCCAAAAATAGAAAACAAAAGACTTTGCATCAATAGACAGTAGAGATTTGTACGATTCAACAAAGGAGCCAAATCCGGGCCCTAGATGGGAAATTGGGCCACCCAAAACCTCGGCCCGATTGCTCCCTTGGGACCAGATATTTTGACACCAAAATCATACCACCTAAGGCAACACGTAGGATGAGTTGTAGTTCCATCCAGACCCAAGTATAAAGCCCTTGGGCTGGATTTGGAGAAATAAAACAATTCTATTGATTCAAACTTGGAGAGTTCCGACTGGACCTCAATCCAGCCCCAAGTATAAACTGACCCTATTAGTCTTCTTCTTTTTCATTTTTTCCCATCTCTTAGGCCATCCTTTGTTCAAATGGAAACCACCACACCAAGAAGGGGCAACTCCAAAAAACACTCCTCAATGCAACTAGAATTGGTCCCTCTTTATTGCAACCCTTGCCATTTCTTTTCCCAAGCTTGGCAAGTTGGCAAGATACAAAGAGCCTACAAGTGTGCTTACTATAACAAGAGTCACAGTTGTCATCTCTTTGTCATGGATGCCAATAAATTGAAACTTATTATTATTATTTTTATCAACAATCTTTATCTAATGTAGAATCTTTTATTCTCTTTTTTATATTGCAAAAAATTTCATTTGAGGTTTGAATTGCCAACTTTAAATTCAAGCAATTTTTTTTTAAATCATCACAACAAAACTAATGTGGCATGATGTCACATCTACATCGCTTTTCTTGAAAAACCATTTATTATTAGCATTTTGAATTGAGAGCACAAGCTCATTATATATATGAGAGGTGGTAGGAGATAAAACAATCTATATGGGATATGTAAATTAGACTATAAAATACCAAGTTGCTCATACTTTAAAAAAAAAACTAAAAACCTAAACCACCACTGTAAACTCTAAACCCACAACCCATTATCTTGCATGGGATGATCCACAACATTGTCCTACAAGGTCGTAGTCATGTAGGAGCATGGTCCTATGGGGTCATTGTCTTGCACTCACATGCCTAGACAAGACCCATAGACTATGTCATGCTAGATCAACAAAGCGTGACATGGGGCCCCCCTTTGTTGGTGATATTTAGCATCCTATCTATATTAGTGAGTAAAATTCTCAGTCCCATCATGTTGTTGTTGTACTCAACCGAACCATACTTGCTCTTGGACCTCCATTTGCACCACCTCAACCTCTCGTGCCCCGTCAGCTTGGATGCCACATTGACTTGTGAGGTCCTCATGACCTCGCCACTGTCCTACATTGGCTTGTCTCTATGTTGTCATTGGAACTAGCACCACCTCTTGAAATTCAATTTCTGAACTATTCAATTGCAATAAATTTAAATTTCTTTCAATCGATTGAGATTTCTCTTCAATTATCCAATCAATCTTTCCTACGCATGATCAATATTGGTCTTGACTAGCTAGATTCTATTAGTGAACAAATACAAAGTTTAAAGAACTTGGCAGTCAAGCTTAACTAGAAAATATATTACAAAAAGCTTGATCATCTTCAAATCTAGTGCTACCAAACCTCGTATTCTAAATGATTTTGCCCTATACTTGAGCACTAAAAATCCTTTCCTAGGCCACAATAGTGCATTTTCCATCACCAAGGATTTATATCAATCTGTCATGGAAGAAAACATGGGGTTCTTCTGTGATTTCCAATGGGAAATGTGGATCACAAAAAAAATAGAATACACGGAGAAGAAAGTGAGACTCATAGAGAAAAATTCAAATTTTTCCCTAAATATTTTAACTTTTTTGGTAGGTTTGGACAGTCATTGTCAGTGATGAATATCAAAATTTTGGATGATTTTGTATATGTTGGATGAATGAAATGATGAATTATGGATGAATAGAAAAATAGATTGTGGATGAATATGTGTCTCCTAAATGACAACATTAACAATATTGGATGGATGATGTAGATGGTATATGGATGAAATTTTATAGATGAAAATTTGGGATGAATTTTTGAAAATCAGGATGAATTTTGAAGGTAGTGTAGAAATTGAATTACTAAGAGATAAGGTATTTTTATTGACAAAGCTCAATAACAAAGCAAAAAACATATCAATATTCATCTTACTTTATCTAGCTATGTGCTAACACTATCACGTACATCTCTACCATGTCCTTATCCTTCTCTTCATCTATCACAATGTTGTTGCTTGTTACCTTGATGTAAGTGTTTAACTCTAGTTTTAGGGACTCTAGAGCATTTACTCGTGCAAAATGCACGTACATCCATTGCAGATCTACCACACAATTTGCATCCATGAGTATACCAAATCCTTATAGTTCCAGAAACACAAAACACAATTCAACATCATTTCACGGCATGACCAATTTATATTGTAAAATCCAAGTGTAATGCTAGATTATCTAATCCTTGGAATTATCTTTGGATAATTCTATGTTAGTTTTGCGGATGTTATTCAATTTGATTCTACTACAATCTCATGGTTCTCTACAGTGAAGGTGCACATTAGAAACTACTCTAGAATGTAATATAAACTCCTGGTAGATTAAATTACAGTAGAATAATGCGATTTCAACAACTATGTGGTGAGTGCATTGATAGAAAGTGGAAAAGAGTGGTAAAAGAGCAAAAGACATACCTGCAACCTAGCAATGTTGTTTTCAACATATATAATCGTTCTCTTGCGTCCTTGTTTTGATCCCTCTATGAAACTCAATGAAGGATCATTTTTTTTAGCCCATACTCTTTTATAAACTAGTATGTTGTCTATATCTCTTTGATGAATGCCAACCATATGTCAAGTTGTTTTTCATTTCCAAAATCCACAAATTCCAATATCTATGTTCTGAATTCATGGGAAGAGGGGGTGAAGGAGATGTGTCAAGCAAGCAAAATGAATGATAATTGCAAAGTTTACAAATCAAACAAACTATCGAAAATAATCTTAGAGTATAACCAGGGATTGAAAGTTGGCATTGAATGAAATATAAACAGCTTATTCTAGGCTATAGGCTACAAAGAAAACAAAGTTACACACTTCTGCACCAAATGGTCCAACTTTCTTTGTATTAATACAACATCTTTTCTTGTCAGGTCCAATTTGATAGAAGCCCTGTGCAAAGTGAAGCTATTGGACAATTGGACTACAAAATTATTACAAAATACCTTCAAATACTAGCAAAAGTCTCATAACATTCTAGATTAGTGTTGAATATCCATTCTTTTCATTGAAGTTGCACTTGGCTATAATAGTTGACAAAATATCAATGCTTTTGTTCTTGAACTCAAAATGTGAGAGAATTTGTACAAAGAAAAAAGATGTTAGAAATAAGAGCATCTTGGATACCCTAATTTGTCCTTAAATGAGCATTTGGATCAAGGTGTTCACTACTCTTTTCAACAACGTTTTGCAAATTCAACTTTATTGGAAACATAAAGAAAAAATATCACAAAAAAATGAAGTCACAAGCACATCCAAAAATTGGCAATTAGAGTTTCCAATAGTTTTAAAGCTTTCAATGAAGTTGTCATTTCAAGAGGTGATCTAATGCATCAATCATAGATAAAGATTCTGAAAAAGCATACTTACCTCAAAATATAGTGCGCAATCGGTGAGCGTAAGTTGACTAAACCACACCAAATACTAGACCATTTTTGCATTGGTTGACATTTATTATTGCCAACATTGAGGTCGAGGGTCAAAGTCTACGTCTTTCTAATAGTGCTTGCATTCTTCTAACACTCTATGTACACATTAAACATTAGTACAAAATTCCTCAAGCAAGCACAGTGCAAAGTAAACTGAGGAAAGACCAACAATTCAATCAAATTGACTAGACATAAAAACATGCATTTAATTTACAAAAAGACCATCTTCAAGGCAACTAAGAGACTCATGAGACCTCAAAAGCTATGCTTTTGACAATGTATTCACCCACATAACTCTTTAATGTATGAATCCTAGGTTTCAAATGATAGCCCATCTATTTCATGAGTAAGGACCCAATACAAATAGTGGATTGTCATTCAATCCACCACCCCAAGAATTGAGAAGGCTATTCTAACAAACGCTTCTTCTTTGACTAATCTTCTTCTTTGTAAGGCACTTGAAAGGCAAAACTTATTTGAGGCCTCATCCAAATTCATCACAAAACTACAAACAATTTTAAATCAAAGCACATGCTAATTCCATTAGGAGAGGACTAAGAATACATACTATTGAAGCCAACATTTCCTAGTTGTTTTCAATGTCTCTAAGCATGTCACATAAGTGACAAGGGTAGGCTGCTACTATTCTTACTGTGGATTTAGGGTTCAAAGATGACAAGAGTTTATAGAATACTCACAAGTGTTGTATGGTTAGTCGCAACAAAATCCATTAAAGAATGTAGATTTTATTTTTGCACCTTTTTTAGAATAACAACCGTGAGGAAACTAAAAAGTTTTTATTAACAATGGCCACCAATAATTTTTTGTATACTTCCATCTAGATAGAATAATCATCGTTCCTTTTCCTCATGTAATCAATTCTGCAAATGTAAAGCAAACTGAAAGCACATGGATTTCAATCACCAAAATCCATGGAAGAATTTACATTCACAAATAAGTATATAATACAAAACATTTTGAAAGAAGAGATCATATTAACAATTCTAAAGGAAGAAGCAAAACACATCCCTAAATTTGCCTAATGACTTTCAACATGCATACTAGATTGAAAAACTTAGAAGTCCTCGAATCCAATATTCTTGCCATACCTAGTTGCTAATATGAAAAAATACTCATTATCTATAAAAACACCACTGAATCTCACCTCTCCTCTCAATAAGTCTGAGAAGACCAAAGATAGTCTTAGACTTGACTTTTGGGCATGCTGAAAGGTGGAGACAAAAGAGCTACAAACCCATATCCTATTAAGATTGAACACTTGAATTCTAGATAACGTAGACATCACTCGCCTCACACTAATTTTCATCTTCACCACTCATCCTAACACCTCTTACCAAACCTCAACATTTAAACTACACCAAACCCTCATCACACCCAAGATTATGCCAAAGATTCACATGCCCTCACTCTAAAAAACTAAAAACACTAATAAAATGCATGTAGTTAAATAATCCTAAAGATGGAATTAGATAACACAACAAACAACCTAAGCAATTATTAGTAGTGTATTGCATAAACAAATCACAAAAAAAAACCTCACTCACCTTTGCCCAGATACCAAACATGGTGTTTGTTATGTCTTTGCGTCCAATGACCTGAAAGCCCACATCCAATTGAACCCCAACAGAAGTTCACATTAGTCAAAAAACATTCATTCCTCCATAATGTACTTGAGCAAGTGCATAAATTTTGTTCATTCTATGATTAATTAATCATATCACCTTGTATTCTAGAACTTGAAACAAATCAAATCATGTATTAAGCACAAAATTATCAACCATGCACTAAGTCCACTAAATTACTTGAATGTCATACTAGCTATTCAATATCCGTTGTTGCTACTATCGTAAGTTTATGAGTGAAGTCAAAGCTCTGTATCAAAGCCAATGTCCTAAAACCCTTTAGGAGTTTCAGGAAGGAGATGGCAAAACCGTTGACAAGATTTTTCATTACAAAAAAGTTGGACCCTATAAGGGGCTGCTTCCCAATATTAAAAATGACTCACTACTTCTCACTTTGAGGACATTCCTTTGTAATGATAACAGTACTTGTCATTTTTTCCAAGAAAGGGCAGCCCATGATCTCAGTGATCATGTGGTAGCGATTAGGTTGAGGGACGGGCAACATAATCATGACTTGTCGTAGTCGCGTCCTTGTGGAGTTTAGGCGCAGTAAAATTGGCGCAAGATGTATGACTTGGCAAATGTATCCCGCCTAACGGTTATCTTGCATTCAACTGAACTTGCAACATGTATCCTAATTACAATTGTAGCTTTGAAATTCTTCATTCCCGCCTTCAAATTTTGTACTGGTTGGGTGTCGATGCTGATACTACATTGTTGTCGATGTTCATTGCTGCGTGCAAGCACAACACAACTGCACAGCTCGATCAGATGACATGCACAGTTCGATTGATAGCTCGATTGATAGCGAGATAGGCGGAAAGCGGGAGAGACATCATCGTCCCGATGTGGACGTCCACCAATCTGGACTCAGTAATTGTCCGGTATAGTAATTGTTGAGGATCAAGTTATTGAGGTGATGCATTTTGTGAGGAAGAGTACGTGTAGCTACTTGGTGTAGTTTATATTGAGATCCATGGCACTTAGGGATGTTACGAATGTGCCACCTTATAAAGCGCAGGTAACGATTGATGGCAAGTATGCGCCACTAATTCAGAGAGGAAAATTCCTACATGAACAAGTGTCAAAGTCGTGCTTCCCGGAGAAGAAAAAAGCTGGCCTCACTGCCATAGATCTTTGGATGGACGGGTCCACTATAAGAAAACCTTGTTTTAGGTGACATTCAAAAAAACAGCCGACGTCAAAGGGAACGAATTTTAGGTGACGTTGAAAAAAACAACCTGTATTTTTCATGTCAATAATGATGTTCAATGGAACATTAATGGAGATAATTGTTGACAGAAAAACATAGGTTGTTTTCTTCAACGTCACCTAAAATCCGTTCCCTTAAACATCAAAAATTTTGGTTTCTTCTAGTGGTCTTTGTATCCAAATGACCCTAGAACAGGCAAGCGTCCAAAGTTGAATTGCTTGAAGGATTTGGTAGAATTCGTCGGGGAAGGAGAGAATGGCATGCTCGGATACGTCAAGAGTCTAGTATCAGATAGTGCTGGAGGCTACCAAAGGGACATGGACCGCTATGTTGTAGAAATTTCGTTTCTAAAGGAGTATGTGTCAAATTTGCAAAGTCAAATTGACTTACAATCATCGAGGCTCTTTGATGTTCCGAATTTGCAGTCAATTATTGTGAATTTAGAGCTGCAGAAGACTTCAACTGAGGATCGCATGCAGCAAATGCAATTAGAGCTTGATGCTCAAATAGTCATGAGAGAAGATATGAGAGTGGCTGCAATTGCAGTAAGAGAGGGGCATGTAATTGAAAAAAAAATCTGATAGAGATTCATAATGCTAAACTGCAATCTGTTACATTAGACCTTTACAAAACGAAATCAACTCTCTCCCACCTCACTCAGAAAATGAATCGACTGCAAAATACTACGTTCGGCTATCGTAGCCAAATTCGGCAACGAAGAGATCTGTCTTCCTTATCACAGAAAGGAGGACACGTGAAGTTTGTACGGAGATTGGCTCGTACAATTGTAGGACCACAAACAGCTAGAGCTGTACATGAACGAAACATGATTGAGGGTAGAACTCAACGATTGCATGGCGACGAATCAGCCCAAGCAGAGAGCGGTCATGTTTTTGCTAGCCTGCTGTCGAGAACTGAGGTTAGTACGTTGTTGCAAGATCCGAAAATGATTCCAATCGGAGAAAAACTTGTAAATCAGTACTTTGATAAAATTGGAGAGATCATGGGCCCAGAAAACGTTCTTGAAATATGTGACCGAAATAGTATAACACAAAATGGTTACGCTGCTTACCACAAAAAATTCAATAGCGCTGTGAAGGTCGTAGGGCGTGGAAACCTACGGGTTAGTTGCATGGCAAATCCGCATCAGGTTACACTATTACGAAGGGACTTGAATTCAAGATTGGAGGACTACATCGGTTCATATTCTCATATTGAGAATGAGTTCATTATCGCACAACCAGCAAAGTCCAAGACCAAAGTTCCAACTAAGGTTGTCTTATCCTCTCGGAATTCATTCTTTGTGGACATAGAGAAAGTTCAGCAAACAATGGTCCGTCTTTACAAGATTACTATAGCAGGTACTATACTACTCTTCTACTGTTTTGAAATGGGTACGTATTGAATTCTCTAAGTTAGGGTTTGTTATGAAAGCTAGACCTCATTTTGGATGCGTGTTTTATTGCTTTGCAGAAGTACAGGGAGATCCTCTCATCTTCGTACTCAAGCTTGATGAAGCAGAAATTGTCCATGCACAAAAATTGGAAAGAGTGTCGATTACCTTAATGAATCGTGCCTTGGATCCGTCAATTTCTCCCATTGATCCAAAGTACTTTTCCGTTCAGTCTGAACGAGAGGTATGGCCTATAGCTTCTTTTCAAGTACCAAAAGAATGCCACGAGGTTCTTCAATGGGTTTTCAAGCAAACAACATTTCCAGAGTTGATCCGAGCTCAAGAATCTGGGCAGCTACTGACAGTTTCAGATGTAGGAGACTTCAAAGTGCGCTGGCACTTAGCAGCTGATTTAAAAACAATAAAATGCATGTACAGGTTACAACATGGAGCCAACTGTAAGTATGCTTGCATTTACTGTCTACAGGAGAGAACAAAGCTTGCCATTGTGACCCAAGCTCAAGCAACTACATCAATGACAAGAAGATCAAATTCATGGAATGGAGGCCTCTTCTCGTCAAGTGTGTATGAGAAACCGATTGTTGGTGCTCGGACTCTTATACGTTGGAAACCAATTTTCCCAATCCCATTAGACAGAGTCCATATATGCACTCTTCATGCTATGAACCGGATAGTTGAGAAGATTTTGCATCTTCACTTCATGTTTATTTGGACAATTCGTAATAAAACCATACATGCTGCTGCAATTAACGACATGCAGAAAGTTCTATCTGCCATCGGAATGCATGGCGGTAACGTGATTATCTTCAAGGATGCAGAACTGTCGAAAAAATCAAATAGCGTTCCTAACAAACCCAGTCTCTCTAGAGCCAATTGCGCTAAACTCTTTAAGCCAAGTAACTTGCCTGGAGGATCCAACACTGTTTGGAAAGACGTAGTGGTAGCTACACACAATTTCTTGGACAGTGGAGACGCAAAGAAAAGTCAGATGGACATGTGGGAGGCCCTACAAGATCTTTGACAGTACTTCACAAAATTGACTTTGACGAACGATCAAAGACACGAATACCGAGCTAAAGCCCAGAAGTGGGGTCGGCTTTTTGTCACTTGCTTCGGTGAACATCACGTAACTCAATACATGGTAGATACAATCTTTCCTTTCTCATCTTGCTTCGGTGAACATCACGTAACTCAATACATGGTAGATACAATCTTTCCTTTCTCATCTTGCTTTGAATTCAAAGTCGGTGTTTTTTTCTTCTCTCTGCAGCTACAAGTACTAAAACTTGTCTACCGTATGTGCTCCAGCATATCATCGTCAGACACACTCCATTTTTTGTTGAAGAATACAGATCGCTCTCCATGTGGTCCTGTCAAGGGATGGAGAATTCTCATCACGCTGCCAAAGCTGCCTACCAGTGTCATACCCAGCATGCAGGTGGTCGACAACAAACAAAGAGTGCATTGCATCAAACCTTTGAACATTGGTATCGTATTATAGCCCATCATTTCAAAAACATTGAAGAAGAAGCAGAAAAACAACCATCAGCAGAGGAACAAGAGGATATTGAAGCAACTATTCAAGCTCGGCATGAACGATCTCTTGCTTCAAGCGCAGCTGCACATTGGGCCAAATGGAAGAATAATTGTACTCGACAAGGTTCTCGATGGATACCTCATGCTTCTCAGTCTTCACAAGAAGATTCCAATTTGCCGACCTAGCCATTCAGTGCTCGAATTTGGAGACTTCGGGGTGGTAGAAACTCCTCTACAGTAAGCGTTTTTTCTTGCTGTTTGTTGATCTACAGTCATGCATCAGAATTGTTCTAGTTAGAGATAATTAAGGACCATTAGAGACAGTTAAGGACTTTACAACATGATGGTTTATTGCATACCTTCAATGCTGCAGCTTCACCTTGAACTATCCACATCGAAAATTCATTTGGACAGTTACATCCAAGAGCAATGGAAATCTCGTGCCTGACATTTGTAAGTGACCAATCTCGTCCTACTTCAATTTCACCTTGTAAGTCTTGGAATTCATAAGGTATTTTGATCACCTCTACTATACCACACTGGTCCATCAGCTCCCACTTCTTTCCATTGAAACGTTGGTGGTTGAATTGAAAATTGGCATATAGTGTCGATCTGCCAATGTGGAACTTGAAAACCAATGATTTCCGATCCACTATGCACTTTATCAAATTAGCTCCGTCTATTTGCTTGATGTCCCAACCATCGTCCATTAGAGATGATAACAACGAGTCTGATACTTCTGGAAAAACAAATAACGTTGTTGTTTTGCGGATATTGAGAGCTTCTGAGAACAAATCTACCATCACTAGTACGGGCATGAACCACTGGAGATGTGTTTGCCTGCTACCTGTACTAGGCTTCAAAGAGCTTAGGAAATTAGCTCGCATACGTGCACGAAATGCTTTAGAAGTTGACATGTCCGGCAATGGCCATGTAGGATCATCGAATCCTGGCAAAGGGATCAATTGTAAATGTCCAAATTGTTCATTTCCTTCTCGAGGAAAATACATGGCATTGTAAAAGAAAAGGCTGTCATTCAGAAGCTCTTTATGGGTCCTACTTCCTCTTCCTAGTTCTCCTATATCCGCATGTAAGACATACAGAACGCCGATGATGCTCTGAGGATGAATCCAGTCTTCGTATATTGAAGGGTATAAATCTATGAAATGACAAAATTGTAATTTAATAAGAGCTGAAATCGAGAACTTGAAATAGAAACTCAAGCAGAAACTACTATTATTGGAGTTTTGTGAGATTAAACAAGCAAAAAATTGATGAATAAAGGTTGGTATAGACTTACAATTTGAACCGCTTGACATTGAATAGTGAACCGTGGGATCCAACTCCAATTGTCTAAACATGTATGCGTGTTGAACCCGGACACTTGAAATTGTCGTAGAACCAGGGCTCAAACGAAATTCTTTGATCTGCGCTTTGTATGATCCTTGAACGGAATTCCCTTTGTGTTTCACTGCATCTCTGTTGTGTTCACCTCTACGCTCAGGTCTTAATGAAACCCAGGAATTCACATCGTATCTTTGAGGAATGTACGCACCATCCTCATCAACTTGATTGTATAATGTCACAGCTTGAACCCTAGACCGTGGTGGCCTCATTTTGCAATTGATAGTACAATGCACTCAATCTGAATACTATGAGCATCACAATCCTGAATGGAATTGCAACGACACACGTGTGGCCCAAATTGACATAATCCAAATTGAATTCCTCCTAAATTGAGCCAGAGTACTGATCCACACGATAGCTCACTACACTCGCCAGAGCAATTTCATCAACCCTAAATTCACTAGTTCCGAACAGTTACCAACGAGCTCGTACAATTATTTTATGATACAATCTTCTCGTGCTACCACTTACCACGAGAAGAACTAGAATAGACGCACTCAGAGATGATCCAGATACATAAAAAAAATGCAGCATCTGATTACGTACTCATCCCAGGATTCAATGCAAAAACAGGCGTACATTCAATCAAAACGAAGCAATTTGGTAACTAAAATCAATCGCGAAAGGAGCATGAAAATCACCACCTTCTGAAGAAGAAAACTATCGAAACGAGAGGAGCCTTCTCACTAGAACAGATTCAAGATTCAACTATAAACTCAGCTATGAATTCAGAAAACAGTTTTCGTAGCTTCCGCAGCTTCAACGGAAACAGTGGAACCTCGCGGGAGACGTCACGTCAGTGTTTACTTGTCATGATGGCCTTGAGGCCAACGTCCTCGCTGTCTGGCCGACGTGGTCATTGTAATGACGAGCTGTACATGTTATTTTTTGGATGGGCAACAGGTAATAGTAAGAACATTAGTAAAAAAACTCAGGGCCCTCTAGAGGGTCGGATTCTTTTGTAATGCTAGATGATTGCACCAAGATTCTGCAATGTCTTCAACATTGCTAACGATCATGACATCATAAAATTTTGTGCATAGTTTACACACTACTCCTTGTAGGTTCTCCCTCTTAGATTTCTTTCTAACTAACTCCACAAATTTGAATGGAGGCTTCCGTGAAAGGTCCATCGTCTTTGTTTTTTAGGCCACCATTGATGCTCAAGTTCTTGCAAAAATTCACCCCATTATCGAGTTACATCACAAAGGTGAAACATACAACAATCTTGCCAAACCTAAATAAAACTAACAATAAATGATTATATTTGACTTCACTTCAACCTAAATGCAAAGCGTCTTGTGAGATCTTTTCGAAGATGGTGCTCCCCTTCCAATTGCGTCTGTTCTATGCATGAAGTTGCCAAACTCTAAATACTAAGACTAATCCATCTTCAACAACTTCACATGAACAACACGTGATATATCACATGCACCAATTTATGTTCTCTAACAACATCCTAACCTCCATCTCATACATAAATCAATTCCTATGAGTTCCTAAGCTACCTTTTAACTATGTGTTTGATCCCAACTCGTAAATCATGCACCCTAACTATAAAAATAATAGCTCTACAAGATCAATAGCCATGACCACTTTGGCTTCAACCAAAACACAATCTATCTTACAAAAATCAATCTCCTTGAATTTTTCAACCACCTTCTATGTGTATCCGAGCTTATATCATACTTGCTACATTATACATGGTTTTCTACTTGAAGTCTAGTTTTCAAAAATGGAAATATTGCAGTAGATCACAAAAAATTATAAAAAAATGGATAATAATCTAGGAATTGAGATGCGATTCTATTCTAGTGCCAAATGTTGAACTAAACATACTGTTATAAAAAAAAAAATATTGCATACCCAAGAGATGGGATTGATATAATTTACCCTTAAATAATGCATACAAGCCTCAATATCTTTTGTTGTTTCCTTGGAAAGGAAAATGAGTTGTTGCTTTAAAAGATTTGAATTTTAGTTGGACATCACTATAGGCAGGCTTTGAACCAATACATCCTATAACAACTTTAGGCTCAAGTCCAAGTAGAATTCCAAGAGTGCTCGGGCAATTCAAGTCTAAACAAATAGATTTTTGTAATTCCAAATTAATGTTTTTTTGTAAACTCCTGTTCATGTTCTCCTTCTCGATTCCCAGCTTCAAAGACCCTGTCATAAATTAGTTGCATGACACACAAACTGCATGTGGTAGCACTTGAATGACTAGATCCACTAGCTCAAAGGAAGTTGAGCCCCTATTTATGTTGCCACTCAACCACGTTACACCCTTATACTACTTGTTGCATGTATCATGCCATAAGTTCCAGACTTGCTTACGCTACTTTCATGCAACAAATAGCTGTATTAGAATTGCCTCCAATCTGGTCTCTTTCATTTGAATCCTAGACTTGATTCTTGAAGTTTAGGATATGATTCATTCAACTTTGTGATCAATAGTGTGTCATAAAGATTAGTAGTGCACTAGCCTCAAACACAATGTTACAATCTCAATAGCACCACCACCATTGGCTGTAGTTTGAAGAATTGAGTATGTGTTAACGACCTGCGTTAACTCTCAACTCAAGTTTGTATTTACAACATTTATGAAATAAGGCGGAAGCTCATCCCTCCCAAGCAGCAACCTATTTGGGCTACATTGCCATCACCACCTTCTAGTTGCCTTTGCGGCAATTGTCGCCTTCATTGTTTAACACTAGTAACAAGAAAACCTACCAACACCAATTAAAGATTTCAAGCTCCCATGCATGGTTTGTTTTTCACAATCAACACTAGCTCCCCTAGTTCCAAGGAAAGAGATGATACTATTCATTCAAAAGTTAAGATGATATCCCATGGCAAGCCTCTATTGGCCTTTTTCTTGACCCATGAGCTTTCAATCACCTAAAGTAAGGCTAAAAATGCATTAATTTTACTAATAAGAGTTTAAAACCTATTTCTAAGGCCTAGGATCCTAAAACCATGGTTTTAAAGCTCTATCTTGAGTTTTTTTTACAATTTTAGCACACTAAAATCACCTCAAAAGACTTTGAAATGTATTTTTGCACTAGTTTAGGTGTAGAATTTCACTACATATACACCCGTAAATGTAATGAGATCAGTTTCAAGTAACAAAACACAAGGAAATGCTTAAAAAACAAAAAAATACTCACAAATACTACAATAGTCAAATCTACATCATTCTTGAAGAATGATTGTATGTTTGAATAGAATTCCAATACAAAATGCCTCTCACTCCATCATGTGGTAGACTCAATTTGAAAAAATGAATCTTCAATAATCCATGTGGACTACATAGCATTGAGGTCCCCAACCAAGAATTTAAAAACACTGCTAAGGTCAAAACAACAGCCTAAACTTGTATTCCACTCTACCTTCTACCAATCTTGCATAGCTCTACAAATGTCTAAATCAATGAAAAAATAATAAGCATGCTTCTCACATGACATGGCCATAACTTTTGCATTTTGTCTCCAAATGATTCAAAATTCATATAAAGTGAGCTTCTTTTGGCTTGCATGTCGGAATATATAAAATATTATTTTGGTGCTTCTTTTGGTGAATGACTAGCTCTCTAGAGTTGTTACACATGGCTCATTTTTTTGAAATTAATTTTTTTTTCCTAGTTCTTACAAACTAAAATATTGAAGTATCTATTTTTTTAGATTTTGCGCTTTTTCAATTTACCTATTTATAGAATTTTTCCACGTGTATTTTATCTTCTTAGAATACAATCTCTTTACATTTGTATACGTTGAATATATTTTTAAATTTTTAAATATTATTCTTTTCAATTTTAACTCCTAAAGTCTCATTGTCCCCTCGAAGGACAAAATGGATTTTACGCAAGTTCCTAAGGTCTCAATATTTTTGTGATTTTCTGAATTTTGTGGTAAACATAGGAAAATATATTAGTTATTCAAAAATATAATTTTTGTTTCAATTGGAGATTGGGAGGAAAAGTTATGGCACAAAAAAACTTTGGTGGGCCCAAAAAACCTTTGAAAAAACTTAAAGTGAATTTTTTTGTATAGATTATATTTTTATGTACATGGGAAGCTTTTATTTATTCCATTTGAATTTTTTATGTAAAAATTATGGGCAATTTTTTTTGCAAAATGGAATTGTTTTTTGGGCAATCACAGAATCTTCTTGAAAAAATAATTTGTAGGATTCATTTCTAACATCAATTCTCACAATTTTCAAAAAAAATCTTCATGAGGTTAATATATCTTGCTAGAACAATTTCTTCATTGAGATTAGTGTATTTCAATTCCATTTTAGAGCTATTAACAATTTAGATTTTCCTTCAATCTTGAACCTACTTCTACTTAACAATTTTTTAACGAGTAAAAACTAAATATGTTTTTTCTTAATTTTTTCTCCTAGACTCTCAACTCAATTATTTATTATATAAAATTAGAAATTCAAAATCAATAGAACAAAAATGATAAGTTATGAAGGTTCAAAGCCAAAAAATATAGTTGAGCAAGGTGCAATAAAACTTATTTCCTTCTTTTTAAATTCACAAATCTTGCAATCTATATAGTCGAAGTTTGTAAAATTTCTTCCACACATTTTTATACGAATCTAGTACAAGATCTTGTGGTTAAATATGCAAAAAAAATATTTACAAATTTTTTGGCTCTTTGCTATAGAAATGGTAGGTTTGAGTGGTTTTTGATGGGGAAAAAAATCTTACTTTAGGGGGTCAAAGTCCTTTGAAAAACTAAGCATGAGTATTATGCTTAACAAAATCAATAAGTGTTTCTTGCAATCACCATGTATTCTAATATATTTTTTATTGCATTAAGTGTGCCATTGGGACTCACAATTTTGGAATTGGGGATGAAAATCATTATTTAATGAATTGAATGAACTCACACATGTGATTTCTATACATGGAAAGTAAAGGTCATTGTTTCATTGTACAAAAGGATGCTCTAGATTTTCATTGGAGCCGTGTTTGGAAGTTAGAAAGCCATGTTGCAATCCATGAAGACAATAATAGCCTCTCCTAGGGTCTACAATGGAAAGCTATATATTTTTGCTTTGAATGCCTATATTGTATTAATTTCTTTCAAAAATGAGTTGACCAAAATACATGTGAAATAAATCCTAATTTGCTGTCTTTTCACAAAAAATTAGTGAATATAATAACTATATCTATGCACAATGGGCTTCCTACTTTATTTCTCTCTCTTCATGCAATTTTTTCAAGACCCAAACATAAAAAATTTGAAGTTGGGTCCGCCTTCCACTACAATATAATGCAATTGTAGTGCAAAATTATGCCTCGACATACTCTAAATACGCAATGTATCATTCTAGCCCCCTTCCCTGAGCAATCCATCCATCCATCTAATATAAAATTCAATTTCTTGAGTTCACATATTGCAATGACTACTTCTCTCTCTTTAATCCATTGCTCTAAAACAAGACAATCAATATAAGGATTCAAAACACAAATCACTGTATTGCTAAATCCTACAACACCAGTAGTTACATCCAGTGATGGTCTTGACATTACTAAGACACCTACAACACATCAAAAATTAAATATATACAATTTAAAGACAACTTGTCATACATTATGGACCAGGTTATTTTTCAAGAGAAATTGTCAAAAACTACCATTTTTTAGTGCATTGTCCAAAATTAAAAATAATTTTTTTTGAGCTTCAACCATTCAAAAGTGTAGAAGACCACTATGACAATGTATTAAAAAGATTTTAGCCCATTTTGATCACGAGGATTGAAAGATTATAACATTTGAAGTGAGAAAAAAAGTTTTTTTTCATTCCTATGAAACAAGGTCAATAGACTTCAATGATGCTAGTGTGTGAGCATGAAAATGCGAGCATGTGAGCCTTGAGTTTAAAAATAAGTAGATATCTTGCAACCATAGAAGGTGTTTATAATATAAACACCTGTAATATAGGTATTTATAACATAGTTATACTATAATTATTTAAGGTTTCTATTGAATGAATATCTATAATATAGGTGTCTAGTCTTTTAGGCTCATGAATTTATGCTCCTAGGCTCACGTAATAGCAACCCTTGACCCTAAAGGACTACAAGGGTCATCTTGGTGGCATTTGCAACTATATTTGTACAAAATTTGAAATGTGAACCTCACTGATGTTTAGTCTGTGAACAATAAAGAGTCCTTAGATGATCTTTCCTATTAAATTTGTCAATGCAATCCAAATAAGAATTGATTGATTGTGCAATTTTTGGTGAACATTTTTGAAAATGGAAAAGGTATTTATTGTCACTTTAGATCCTCACATCTTTTTTCCATTCTTCAAAATTAATGATCTAAAAAAATTTATAAATCAAAATCATAATGATATATACTTTTGGAAAAAAAAATCAAAATTGTGTGAGCACTTTTCATGGTTGTCATATCGGACGGAATCTCACTGTTCATGGACAGAATTGGACTGATTAGGGTTGACCAGCTGCGAACTTCAGAGGCTTATAACTTTTGCAAAAATACTTCGCAGCCGATCAATCTTAATTGGTCCGATTCTGTCCCTGAACAGTGAGATTCCATTCGATATGACAACCATGGCACTTTTGAGCATTCCAATATTCGTATTCTAATTTCAATATATATACAAAAGTATCCTCAAGGCCATATTTGTTAAAATGAGACAATCTATAGTCTCATATTATCTTTGACTTTATATTTAGATGATAATAAGTATTTGATATTGAATTTTTTTGGTAAATTGAGGCTTCAATATGATAATACATTCACAAATCTTTGATTTTATAAATATTGATATGTTTATAAATTTTTGATTTGTTAAAATAAAAGTCTTGAATAATAGGGTTGAAGTCTCAAAATGTTTATTTTGTCTCAATTTAATGAATATGACCATCTTCTAACAAAATATATTTCATCATTCTTGTCAACAATGACATTTTCTTGAAAAATGTGAAATTTTATAGATATTTTTTCAACATTAAAGTTGCATAAGTCTTCTTTCATTTCAATGGTGGCAATTGTCAAACTTATTCCACACAAATAAAGAATTATGCTTATTGCAAGAGTTAAATTTGCCTCAACTTCTTCTCATTTACTAATCCCTAACTACTCTCTTGGTTCATTTATGTTACTAGATACGGAGTACTATAGACTAATCTTCCTCCTACCTAAGTGTCTTGGTGTCACTTGTTTTACTTATTGAGGCATTGTATTGGATACAAGATGAATATCATATATGAAGGTTTGATTCGGCACCTAGATGCTAAAATTGAATATCCATATCAAATTTGCAGGGGACGACATCACTTCACACAATTCATAAGATGACATGTGACAATTTTTTAATTTAAAAATAACTTAAATTTATACCAAATGTGATCTTCATACAGGCTACACTCTTGACTCCTACATGCCCAAGGCCCTCTAAAAATTTGTTCTAAATTGAATAAAAAAACAACTTTTTGATAAATTTAATCAATTTTTTAAAATTATAACTATACAAATTTAAACTAAACATGTTAAAGATCACATAGGAATAGAGAACACAACAATATCACTTATAGATTGAAAGATTATAATGTTAAAATTGCAAAGTTGATTTGCAGTCTTACAATCTTCTTTTCACATGTAAAATTAATAAATTTGATTACCAAAAAATATGAAATTAATGGGCATAACATGTGTAACTCCAATCAATTTACAATTTCTCAAAATCTACTCTACAATTTTTTTCAAATGGATTTCTAACATGTATTTTTTTCAGTGTTTTTTTTTCCAATTTTTAGTGTACTTGAGGTTCATTTCCAAGAGCCCTCAACACTAAAAAATCAAGATGTGCAATAGCCCCCCCTGCCCAAAGTCTTGAATAGAAAAATCATAATCAATCATTTTGAAAAATAGATTTTTGATGCTGAAACTAGACTTCAAAAATAATTTTTCAAAAATACAGAGAACTAAAAAATAATAACTTGGAAAGATTTTATTATTAAATTCAAAATATTTTCAACACCATAATTGGTGCCTTAGGCGTTTAAGGTAAAAGGTTCTAAAAGCACACAAGCTCTAAAATTGTCCACCTCGTCAAATGTGCACTATTTGTACATGTTGCTTTTTTTTAGCCTTCAGCAATGTACAAGAAATATATATTTTAGAAGGTGGGCGATTTTAGAGCCCTATGCTATTTCAACTTTGAAATTTCATAACTAATTCCACAATGCTCCAAAAAAATATGAAACGACTTGGGTTAGATCCCAATTCCACTTGCCTTTCAAGGAAAATCTACTGAAAAATATTTCAAGAAGAATCAGCTCCCAAAAATCCAGTTTCAACTCTTGGGTGGGCGATTTTAGAGCCCTATGCTATTTCAGCTTTGAAATTTCATAACTAATCCCACAAAGCTCCAAAAAATATGAAACGACTTGGATTAGATGCCAATTCCACTTGAATTTCAAGGGAAATTTACTGAAAAATATTTCAAGAAGAATCAGCTCCCAAAAATCCAGTTTCAACTCTTGGGTGGGCGATTTTAGAGCCCTATGCTATTTCAACTTTGAAATTTCATAACTAATTCCAAAAAGCTCCAAAAAATATGAAAAGACTTGGGTTAGATGCCAATTCCACTTGCCTTTCAAGGAAAATTTACTGAAAAATATTTCAAGAAGAATCAGCTCCCAAAAATCCAGTTTGAGCTCTTGACCTCCTGCCTTGGGGGTTAATTTTAAAAAGAGATCGGAGGAGTCTTTTTTTTTTCCCTCTCGGCCCCGCCTTTCCTTTGCAATAAATGCCAGGGTGCTTCCAGAGGTTTCGGGCCGTTAAGCTACCGCCACTTCCCTTGACTGGGCAGTCCTCGCACGAGCCAAACCCAAAGGCTGACTCAGACTGGACCTTCTTGCGGAATTTGTGAAACCAACTACTGTACAGCAAATGCTTTGAGCTCGATTGTGCAACTGGCGTCGTAACGTAGTGGAGAATCACCTCACTCTGCAGCTGCCACCGACCTTCTTCTTTTCCTTTTTCGTAATTCAATGTCGCATTGAACGCTCACTCATTTTGGACGGGAAGTCGGCAATTGCCATGGACTCAATCCATTGAGTTTTCGGAGTACGTTTGCAGCGATTGAAACTCTAGGGTTTCAAGGCTTTTGGACTATTCGTGGTGGAAGACGAGGAGGCATTCTTTTATGATCGATGCTTAAGGTGGTTATGTTTGTTATGTGAAAATCGGGAAGAATTTCTTGGAATGAAGTCACATGAGGGAAATTTGGGGACGCCGTCTTGGAAGAGTCCATTTTGAAATGTTTGGAATTTTGGAGTTTGGAGGTTTTTGAGCGGTTCTTGGTTTCGATTGGTTGGTGGTAGACGAAGAGGTATTGGGTTCACGATGGGAGAGGTGGAGCATTATACTGGACTGGTGTAGAATTTCTTGCCAAGAAGAGTATGAGGGAGATTTTGTCTTTGGGGATTTAGACTTGGAAGAGTTTTAGGGATTATAATCGAGGTTTTGGTTGCGAGGTTGATGTGAGTTGATTTTCTCGGTTTGGGTCAGGATTTCGTGGCCATGAGTAAGGCAAGGAGAACGGGTGTGGGCGAGAATGGCGATGGTGGAGTGGACGATTCCGCGTTAGCGTCTGCCATCAGTAACGGCGAAGACGTGACTCCGTTCATTCGCGCGGCGTTTGAGATTGGCAAGCCGGAGACTCTGGTTCACCAGCTGAAGAGCTTCGTGAAGAGGAAGGAGGTGGAAATCGAGGATCTCTGTAAGCTTCATTATTCGGAGTTTATTCGCGCGGTGGACGAATTGCGGTACGTTCTTGTTGACGCCGATGAGCTCAAATCCGGCCTGGCTGAGGAAAACAAGCAGCTCCAAGAAGTTGGTGACACTCTATTGCGGATGCTGGATGCGTTGATACAGTTGCATGGCACGAAGCAGAACGTAATACAGGCGATTGATGCGCTGAAAACGTGCACTGCCGTGGTGGATTTGTGCATGAGGGTGAATGAGCATGTGATGAATGACAGCTACTATCCTGCCCTGAAAGCATTGGACATCATGGAGAGGGATTACATGCCCGTGCTGCCTGCCCGGGCTCTGCGGCAGCTGCTGGAAAGGCAGATCCCTATATGCAGAGCGCATATTGAACGAAAGGTGAACAAGGAGTTCAACAATTGGCTTGTTCATATCCGGAGTGTTTCTAGGGAAATAGGGCAACTTTCAATTGGACAAGCTTCATCAGCTCGGCAGAGGGAGAAAGAGCTTCGAGGGCGGCAGCTGCAGGCTGAGGAGCAAAGCCGGTCGGGATCCAAAGAGCTGGTGTACATGCTGGAAATGGAAGACGTGGATGAAGACGATTCTCAGCTGAAATTCGACCTTACTCCAGTTTACAGAGCATATCATATCAACACCTGTCTTGGGATGCAGGAGCAGTTTCGGGAGTATTATTTTAAGAACAGACAGCTGCAGCTGACCTCTGATTTACAAGTATCACCCACGCAATCCTTTCTGGAGTCGCATCAATCATACTTTGCGCAGCTTGCAGGATTTTTCATCGTTGAGGACCGTGTCTTGAGATCTGCAGGGGGTCTCATGACCAGTGCCAGAACAGAGCAGCTGTGGGAGTTGGCTATGAGCAAAGTGACTGTCGTCATGCAAGACCAATTTTCACGAATGCAGGGTGCGAACTATCTTCTTTTGGTGAAGGATTATGTTAGTCTGCTCGGGGCCACCTTGCGAAGATACGGCTATCAGGTGCGGTGTGACTTTAGGCGCTGTGTGTAGTGTGACATTTGTCTCTTCAGTAATGCTTGTTGTCGAGTAAGGTGTAGGATACTATTTGCGTCACTCTAAGCATTTTAACCAATATGTAAAGAGGGTGCTTTCAATGGGAGATCACTTCAGAGCTGTGGAGAGATCTTTGCGTACAAGAGCCAAGCTCTCTTGAGATTAAATTTTCATCAATACGAATGAATTTCTTATGCAATTTCGAAGTGGGAGGTTGTAGATCACTATCAATGGCAATAAGACCCCATTTCCATTTGTAAACATGTAGCCAAGTCATGCTTACACGACTTGATGATAAGTCCAACCAAGTGTAAGAACAGATGAGTTGGTGTTTGTAACATGGGTCAGTACAGGATACGGGATGAGGTGTCTAATGGTTTTAGTATCCTCTACCTTTAAAGGAGTTTGAACCTGAATATGTCTGCTGTGTTCTAGGTTGGACCATTGCTGGAGGTGCTGGACACGATGAGAGACAAATACCACGAGCTTCTTCTAACAGATTGTCGTTACCGTATCAACGATGTTCTTGCCAACGACAAGTACGAACAGATGATGATGAGGAAGGAGTACGAGTACAACATGAACGTGCTCGCTTTTCACCTTCAGAGTGTGGACGTGATGCCTGCGTTTCCGTACATTGCTCCTTTCTCCGCCACAGTACCCGAGTGCTGTCGAATTGTGAGATCCTTCATTGAAGACTCAGTGAGCTTCTTGGCCTACGGAGGCCACATTGACTATTACGACATGGTAAAAAGGTATTTGGACAAGCTTCTGGTGACAGCCTTAAACGAAGCATTGCTCAGGCTGATTCGAAGTCCTACGTTAGGTGTTTCACATGCCATGCAGATCGCTGCCAACATGACTGTTCTCGAGACTGCATGTGACTTTTTTGCGCAGCATGCTGCAAAGTTGTGTGGTATTCCTACACGGCTTGTCGAGGGCCCTCACGGAGCTTTGTCTGCTCAGGCTACTCTGCGAAACTCACAGGCTGTTGCGCACGACACCATGATCAAGTTGGTCAAATCGAAAGTGGACGAATTCATGAACCTTACTTTGAATATCAACTGGAGTCCTGACGACCCCCCGCAAGTCGCTAACGACTACTTGAGCGAAGTTTATATCTATCTACAAACCATTGCTGAAACATCCCAGGAAATTTTGCCGCCTACAGCTTTTTACAAAGTGATTAGTGGCGTGCTTGAGCACATTTCCAGGCGCATCATGGAAACGTTTTTGAGTGAGGATGTGAAAAGGTTCAATATTTACGCAGTGATGGGTATTGATACAGATTTGCGAGTGCTGGAAGCTTTTGCTGACGAGAAATATCAGACAAGTGTACATGACAGGGTACCTGGAGCTCAGCCCTTGAAATCGTTTCTATCAGAGGCTCGCCAGACAGTCAATCTCTTCATGGCGACGCAGCCTGATCTTTTCCTGAACCCAGTCATACGTGAAAGGAATTACAATGCTCTGGAGCCGAAGAACATTATCCTCATTGGTGAGAAGTTTAAGGATCTACCAGAGAAAATGTTCGGTGGGGGCCGCGGAGGAAGGGTTGCTGCAAAGAAGAAACTAATTGACGCATTGATAAAACACTTGAAGAACGAGGCTTGAGCGAGGATTTGTCAACAATTTACAAGTACATTGAGAAACGGATTCGTGTATATTGTGTACAGTTTTGATGCAAGTAACTAATTTTGGAACGGACGAATCTTCTGGAATATTATGACTGCTAACAGTTTGAAGTGGCAGAGTTCAGCTGCATTCCGAGGTGAGGTACAGAGCTTGCAACGGGAGGTTTATGACGTACTTGTAGGAAATTCTTTCACAGGTATTTAGAGTACATATAGTCAGGCGATTTTTCCATCTCGACTTCATGTAGTCTAATTTTTTCCCCTATAATGCTATAACTCTGCCATTTCAGTAGTAAAGACCAAGAGGCTGCTACTACTTCCACACATGCAGTTAATTCAGAGTACTGATGGAAAACATTTCTCTCAAACATTTCTTGGTGTTTCAGGTGAAGTTCAAGTTTGCTTTGGGGCAAAGAATAGTTCGTATTAGGTACCTAGTGCCTCTACCATAATTGAAAGTTTTCCAAGACCTTGTAAAAAATGAATATACATTGATAATAAAATTGTTTCTAAGAGTATATAATTGAATGCACTTGATGCAGGTTTGAACACAAATAGGATATCAAACAAACCTCTATCTCTTCACACCCCGATGGAGAACAAAACTTCAGTATCGACGTTCTTGTTCTCATTTCAAGGCAGAACCAGAAAGACCAAGCTGCTCCTATTATGGCTTGATGACAAAATTTCAAAACATTAATTCGGCAAAACAAGTACTGTGTGGGAACAAAATTTGATGGGAAGTACTAGCGACTTACTCTATCACACCATAATTATCCTCTCTTGATTAAATGAGGCACAGTAACTCAATAATTTTTTAGGAAAATGGACAAAAGTCTCTTTCAAAGGGTAGATTCTACTTGGAAAATTGGCCTGGCACCCAACAATCTCAGCAAAAAGGTAGAACACTTGGAAATGGGAATACGGGCAAAACTTTGTAGCCAGTGTTGGCTACTATAACCAGAAGACCAATCAATTCTTCACGGCAGTACCATGTCCATGGATGAACCGTGCAGTTTCCTCAGTATACACATGTCGCTCCTTTGCCAAGCTGTACAGCCAATTTTAAACTTCTATTAATATAAATTGATATTCACAATCCTGGTTCAAAGTAAATGTTTTTCTGGGCATAACTTGGAAAACTTTTCTCATGTTGAAAAAATTTACGCTGGATTTGCAATTGGGAGATTGTATCCCCAAAGGATCCCAGATTCATGGATTGAAAATGATCAATTTGATTATCATATTGGAAAAGTAATAAGCAAGATGGGGGCTAAATTTCATATCGTGAAGTACATTGCATGTGTTGAATGATAAATAAATACAATTAGACAAAAGAAGGTAAGAAGGTACTCAAAACTACTGAAAAACAAATTGAACTTCTTCATCCTTTAGGGGTAATCATACCTTTGGCGAACATGCTTGTTGAGGACCATGGTTGCAGACAAGGTTTGCCCATCCAAGAATTTCAATTCCCCATCAATACGTTGCTTCATTCTGCTATCAGTCTCCTCGGCACTAATGGTTGGGAAGGGCAGGTCTGAGGCCTGTTAAGAGTGTACATTGAAAAATGAGTACATTCTTTGCTTGAATTATCCTGCTTCTACCTAACTAAGCTTGCTAATGGCATTTGGTAAATAAATAATTTTAAAGAATTTATCCCAAGTAACCCCTGTCTAGCAGGTTTAAATTTAAAACCCATTAAAAATGAGAAAATTAAAAACAGAACTTTCAGAACATGAAAATGGCTGTAACAAGCTTCTTATTCATCATGTCCTCTAATTCACAACAAGGCATGGCAGACAGGTCAATTGTCAATGAGAAAGTAGAAGAATAACTGACCATAATCCAACCCCAAGTATCAGCATAAGATGGCACATGGGCTGCGTACGGTACTACATCTGCAAGCCACGTCCAAAATTCATTGTGAGGTTGGGAACTTAGCAGAATGTCCTAATTTCTAACTTCAGTTATCAGTGATTGCACACCCAACTTGGTTGGAACTACTGAAACAACTAATTCTAACAGAAGATCTACCAAATATGAGACCATTTGTGGAAATCATGTTTTGTTCCAGCCAAGGAGTCTTACCTATTCTAACAAACACTCAAACCACATGTGAGATCACTAGTGATAACCATGTTATAAAATGAAAGGTCTTGGAGAGCTTACATTGAAATGTTTCTCTCAATGTGTTATAGATAGAGGAGTAAACTTCCGTATGTGATAGGATACCAGCAGGTCCTCCCTGCATTTGAGAAATATCCTCAAGTATCAAGAATGCTGATAAAACTAAAAGAACAAGCTTCTCTAGAACACAAAGGAGTTAATGGATTGAGAAGGTGAGGCTTAAAATAATATTATCATAAGAACATAAGATAATAAGCAGAAGTCTCACTTGTGTGACCAGAATTCCACCCTCTTTCAATCTTGGCTTCAGGATGCTTTTGTAGAACGATTTTGTATAAAGCTGATAACATGGGCCTCCAGCAACCGGGTCTGCTAAATCTCCAATTATGATATCAAACTGCTCTGTTTGGTTTTCCAGCTCTGCCCTATCATATCCAATCACATCCAACATCAATATAACAATATAGACACATTCTAGAGATTCCAACCCCATTTTGGATGGATATATATATATATATATATATATATATGAACAGATGATGTTTCATCCACAATATACATGTTTATGGATGTAAAAGATCTTGATCATGCCAATCATTGGAATGTAACAAATAGTGAAATAAAATTCTAAGATATTGCATGAAGCAGCCATTGAGATTTAAACTGCATGAACACACCTGGCGCAATTGATAACAAGGTCCAGCCTCTTGCTGCAGAAAGCTTCAGCATTCACAGTGAGATACTTCCTGCAGAAATTGACGACTTCCTGCATCAAGAAACAAGGTCCAACAATCCACATAAACATATGACGCTCTAAATTTTCCCAATCCTAATAGCATCCTCTGAGCTAATGTAATCCGCCATAAGGATTGAAACTGAAATTTTCAATATACAACCATTGCACTTTATAGGATAGGGACACATTTAAAGCACTATGGCTTCTAACTTTGATATATTTATTTAATTGTATGAGCATTAAATTTCTTTCATTTAAAACTTGCTGTTCTCTGCTACATTTTTTCTATCCACAGAGGAGATCGAAAGAAAGACCAGAACAATGACAAACTCCAAAGGCATTCAAACTCACCTCATCAATATCACACATGACAACCTTCTCCACACTTCGATGCCTCAGAGCCTCCCTGGCAGTTGATCCCTCACCACCACCCATAATGAACACATCCTTTGGGCTGCAAGAGCACAAAACCAAGTGTCACCACAAGGCACAGATGCACAGAATCTTCAATTTCCAAATTGTTATGTGTAGCATACAAAAACTGAGGGCTACTCCCTGTGTGAAACTGAGAGTGTCCTCATACAATAAATACTCTTTATAAAAATTTATAAAAATTAAAAAAGGCAAACAAACAAACTGAAGAACAAACAAGCTGCAACTAAATCTCTGGGCCAAACCTATGTACCATAAGAATTTACTTGGAGTTGCAAGATGTGTCAGGAGGAAGAAAATTTACTTGGAGTGATAAAGCAGAGCTGGATGGACAATAGATTCATGGTACACAAATTCATCTGCCTCTGCACTCTGAAGCTTGCCGTCCAAAATCAACACCTGTACAAAACATTAATCACCACAAACCTCTGTTCATGTTAAATCCAACAAACATTGAAGTAACATCAACAGCCCACATCCAGGTCAAGGCAAACAAAGCATCAATTAGATTTAGTCTACCTAAGGTAAGATTACCCAATAGAGTCCCCTTCCTAATTGTGTATCCTGTGTATACTTGGTAAAAAAAATTTACGCAGAAATGTTATTATATTTTTTAGATAGGAGATAAGGAAAGGTACACATTTGGGTATGCTTATCTTATATAGGCATCATGGACTTGCGGAATCAAGTTCTATCTTTATGCCTCCTCTCATAGATAAATCCTCTCCTATCACAAGGTGTTTAGGATAGAATTCAAGCATTTGACCAAGGACTTATTTGGTTACCATGGGATCCTTTAGTAAACTTGTTTGAGTACATCCTTCCAACATATTAGAATAAGAATCCCCACCAATTGTAAGTTCAATGTGCCTAAACTTCAAAAAATAGTTTTTTCTAGCCCTTGCAAAGGCAAAGTTTGTCTTTAAACATTCTAAGAAAAAAACTTGTACAATGTAGCCAATATGTTGGAAAATGGTTTGAGAATATGTGTAAAAAAAATTAATCAAAAAAAAATTTCATACTCATCATAAAGAAAATTATAAAGTAAAAGGTGATACTTAATGAAAGAAAAACCTAAATCACTAATAACTTTGACAAGAAATTGAGAACTATAAATCCCAATGGTGAGAATGTTCTAGAAAGCAACTTATATCCTATCTTTTGTTTTCATTTGAAAAATTTCAAAAGTGAGTTAAAAAACAACATTAAATATTTTTTCTAGATTTACTGCATGCAAAATAAAATTCCTCACCACAAAAAAACTTTTACTTCATTATTAGGAATTGAATGGTTCAAATGTTTTTGAGTAGGTATCAATCTATACAATTAAATAATATGATTTAATCTTATTTTAGAGTACATTTTTAGCTCCCCTGTTTAACATTGAAATTGAGAAAAAACTTATAATTTTTGTAATATTTATTCAAATGACGTGAAACAAAACTTCAAATGATTAGCATTCATCCTAAAAATTTCATGCAAAAATTCCAAATTATAAAGTTAATAGAGCAAGTTGCCAGCAACAAACCTTGCCAAAAGGTCCGCTTTCTACCAACTCAATGTCCTGAAACTCACTGACTCCAGTATGCAAAATCCTGCAACATGCAACGCAAGGCATCAACTATCTGTTAGATAGTTGGTCATTATTTCCTAAGAAGTTATTTTACAGGAAAAGACTATCTTTTTCACTATTCAAACTTAGGGCAAAACAAGTAATTTACTTGCAACAGGACTAGATATCTCCAAAAAAATTACCCATCACATGTATAAACACCTCAACAAAAAAATCAAAAAGAATCTCCATGCGAAACAAAAAATCAGCAATTTGGAACCAATAATTCCAAAAAACAGTACTTCCAGGAGAACACATCACACAACATGGAGGGGTAAGGAAAAAAAAAAAAAAAAAGTGAGGTAAATATGGGAAAAACCATCACTAGAGATAGGTTAATCTCAAATAGTGGATCGTGATTCAATTTTCATCTACCTTCATTCAATCTTTAGAAAATTCATCCAAATATTCACACTAATTAGGTTCCATTCATCCAAAATCATTCAATTATAATCTAAGGTGTCTAGCACTTTTCAAGATCTATACTAATTGATTGAACTTAAGCAATAGTTAAAAAGATTTTTGCATAACACATCACATTAAAAAGATTTTTGCATAACACATCACACAACACGTAATCTTGGAGGGACATGTAAAAAAATTTAGAAAATTAGGTGAGAAACTTTTTTTTTTATGTATTCAAATTATCCCAAATCATGCATTGACATGTAAAAAAATTTAGGTGAAAAACTTTTTTTTTTAGGTGAGAAACTTTTTTTTTGATGTATTCAAATTATCCCAAATCATGCATCATCTGGAAGGTTCTTCCAAGCAACCGATGACCTTGACAAGGCCCTACTATAGTTGGTCCTGTAGTTAACAAAGGCATGATGGGAAAGTAAATAAAAGGGATAAACGTAACTATGTGTAGTACATCTATGTGTAGGGATTCATTACCCCAATCATGCATGATGGTAGAAACATACAAGACCACCAACTAATTTATATTTAGACTATATAGTTTCAAATTTGGGTTTATGGAACACAAGTTACTTAAAAATGATCACATTATTATAATCAAGACTAATCAAACACCCTAAACAACCCATGATTGAAATGTGCCATGCACTATTTGTTAGGCAAGTGTGATGAACCGAAGCTCCAAGCAAGGAAGCTCCAAGCAAGGAGTGACGGAGAGAACAATCAAATGACAAGGAGAGAATGGAGGAAAAACCTGAAGGAGCAAAACAAAACAAAATATCTTTGTGCACCACAAGATTCCTCTTGAGAATGGCCACTCAAGAATGCAGTGAAGTTTGGAATCACAGAGAGCTGTCAAGGTGTGAGACGACTTGTCTGCCACAAAAAGAGGCGATTTCTCAAACAAGACTTGAAAACTCTCTGTCTGTGTACTTTAGGGCTTGCAACCAGAATTATATTCAAAATGTAGAGAAAGAAGGGAATCTTGCAGTTGAAGTCTCACACTCTGACACCCGCACTCATCAACACTGAAAAAAATCCAAAAATAGAGAACCTCTGTTCATTCGTTTCACAGAAAAATTTGAAAATTTGAAAAAAAAAAGGTTTAAGATGAAGAAGAATAGGTTGCGAGTGCAAATTCAAGCGTACTTGGAGACGCCGAACACCCAGCGGAGATCCTCCTCGAGCTCCTCTTCGAACCACAAGCACCGCTTCTTCAACTCCGGCTCCGCGGCCTCCGCAGCTTTCGTAGACGCAACAGGGGATGGAAGGGACGTCCCATTAACATACGCTCCATTGCTCTCCACCATGATGAAAACCGTTACCAGTCAATGCAACACTCCACCTCGATCAACCAATCTGCCTCTGATATCAAAGCAACAGCTCCTCCGCCTCGTTACTTACAATCCATAGACTTTCTTCGAAAGCTTCAACCGCTGATCATCGTCACAAGTGAGAGCACACAACACACCAAAACAAATAAAAAAACCCGTTAGTCTAACGCATTCGTTCGTTACGATCTCGCAACCGCACCACAAAATATCAATATAACGAAAAAACACAAATAAATTCTTCCAAAAGCCGGACTTCAACCCCGAAACTCAAAAAACTCAAAAAAAATTGTTCCTGAATCCCCTAACACGGCCAGAATCAAACTCTCCCATCAGATCCCTCACAAAATCCTCAGCACTGTGCTTTTCTTAGGCCTCCAAATGCAGAAAAGGAATCTAAACCTCGCGACTGCACTTGCGAAAGACGCCATCACACATGACGAGATACTACTGTATAATCGAAAATTGTTGTTTCAAGACGTACATGCATGCACCGGCGTTAGCGAACTGAATGAATTGCGCAATAGTCTGGATTGCAAAACAATTCTCTAAGATGGAAGAAAAGAAACTGCGATAAAGAGGAGGTTACTCACAATTTTTTTGCGAGGAATCGAAAACCTCGGGGAAGACGGAAGACAAAATTGCGAGGGGGCGGCTGGCGCGTTTCTATACTCTGGCTTTCCGTCTCGCATCTCTTCCATGTACGTATTTGTACGTGTATTTGTACGTGTATTTATAATAGGGGGTACTATACGTTCCGGATTCTTTTTCGAATTCTGGTAGATTTGCTGACTCGGAGATTTTGAAAGTGTAGGGTAGTTAGCCAGCTATGGTGGGGAATAACGAAGGGTTTTCATTGGTTCAGGAAGGGACGAATATTCGCCCTGATTCTCATGCACGGCTCCTGAGAAATCCGCTAAGCTTGTTGCATGCTGAATCTCAATTTTCAATGAAGAGAAGAATTCATCCATGATGTGGATGAATGAGGAAAAAACAGGGATGAAATAAAACCCATCATACTCTAGAAGTCATTGTAGAGAGGTTTGGCTTAGAGAGGTGAAAAAGTAAAATGTATTTTTTTTAAAGTAGAATGGGGGACAAGAAAGCATACTTGAGGTTACATACCAAATAATTATCATCTCTCCACCACTTGCGTAACACAATTTAGAGAGGTTGTTGTGTACACTAAGAACTATCAAGGTTACGTCCAGTATCGCGGTCAAATAAACATCATTTTTCCACCATTTATCTAAAGCAATTCAGAGAGTTTGTTGTGTACATTAAGAACTATCAAGGTTATGTATTGTAGTCAAACAAACATCATTTGTCCACCATTTATGTAACGTAATTTAGAGAGGTTGTTGTGTATGCTCAGCATTGTCAAGGTTACGTAGCGCACTCAAATACGCATCATATGTCCAACCAGTTACGTAACGCAATTCAAGGTGGATGTGTACGTTAATAATGGTCAAGGTTATGTACCGACGTGGTCAAATAAACACCACCTCTCCACCATTTATGTACGGTAGTTTAGAGAGGTAGTTGTGTACACTAAGCATTGTCAAGGTTACGTACCGCAATCAAATAAGCATCATATGTCCACCAATTACGTAACGCAATTCAAGGTGGATGTGTACGTCAATAACGGTCAAGGTTATGTACCGCAATCAAATAAGCATCATATGTCCACCAATTACGTAACGCAATTCAAGGTGGATGTGTACGTCAATAACGGTCAAGGTTATGTACCGCAATCAAATAAGCATCATATGTCCACCTATTACGTAACGCAATTCAAGGTGGATGTGTACATCAATAACGGTCAAGGTTATGTACCGATGTGGTCAAATAAACACCATCTCTCCACCATTTATGTACGGTAGTTTAGAGAGGTAGTTGTGTACACTAAGCATTGTCAAGGTTACGTACCGCAATCAAATAAGCATCATATGTCCACCAGTTACGTAATGTAAGGTGGATGTGTACGTTAATAATGGTCAAGGTTATATACCGACGTGGTCGAATAAACACCACCTCTCCACCATTTATGTACGGTAGTTTAGAGAGGTAGTTGTGTATACTAAGCATTGTCAAGGTTACGTACCGCAATCAAATAAGCATCATATGTCCACCAATTACGTAACGTAAGGTGGATGTGTACGTTAATAACTGTCAAAGTTACGTACCGTGGTCAAATAAACACCACCTCTCCACCATTTATGTACGGCAATTTTGAGAAGTGGTTGTGTACACTAAGCACTATCAAGGTTACGTACCGCAATCAAATAAACATCATTTTCCCACCATTTACTTAAAATAGTTAGAGAGGTTATTGTGTACGTTGAGAGCTATTAATTTGACATCAAACTAAAAGTTTGATGTAACATTTTAGTACAATGATTTTTAAACAACAAAGATCATAGTAGCCACTAATATTTTACAAACTCATCATTCTTAATGGCCTTTATCAATTGTAGCCTAGACTTCAATTTCATTGGAATAAAAAAATATTGAATAATCTATGAAGAAATTCAGGCTTGATTAAACTTTTTATTTAGTATGCCTACCTTTAAGCTTCAAACTTATTTTCTACTAAAATTTAAATTGATACATTTGAAGAGCCCTTCAACTTTTTAGTTATCCATCTATGTACACCAAATGAAACATTAGAGTTTTCTAACCCCTAAAGAACCAAACGGTATTTTCATTTTTTTTCATTGAAATTTTCACACAACATGTGTCCGAGGAGTACCTTTAAGGACTGACAATTTTCATAACTTTTGAACATGGTTAAAAAGTTAATGTATAATATGTAGTTTTCTTTGTTCTGCAAGCAATCCGGGCAAAAAAAACTTCTTTTAAAATCATTCTACTAAAATCATAACTCCCTTTGTAATATCACAAATGCTACCATTAATATCAGGGGCTTGTGCTTGCTATGCTACACATTCATTGTATCACATATTAGTAAAATTTGATATATTTGAATAGAATGCATGATAATGATTTCAATAATTCTTTAAAATAATTCTTTTAAATATTTTGTAAAAATATTTTTAATCATGCATACATAGAAATTGTATTTTCACACAATGTGATATTACAAAAATAGAGTAGCAGTTTGCAATCACTTTTGTAATATTACTTTTTACAAAGGGTGATATTATAGAAATAATATAGTTGTTGCAATTAAGGTGATATTAAAGAGGATCCATGGGATGATATTATAGAGGTAGCAAACCCATTGCTTCTCTTGGCTTTACAATTCTTTGCACTTCTATGATTTTGCGCTTTTGTGAGCTTTGAGCTTCCATGATTTCAATTTTCTGTTGCTACTAGCAAATAATTTTGAGAAATTTATTCAATTGAAGTGATTTTGGATTCCACAACAATTAAGTTGTTCATAAAGTTTTTGAGATTTATAAGTTTTTCTTTTCAATACTTCAATTTGGGTTGCCATTTTTTGTAACAATGGAGTCAAATTTATAATGCATTCTAATGTATGTGTATCTTTTATAGTATTTACCATTGCATATGTCATTCAATAAATTTCTATTGTACATTTCAATATATGCTTACTTATAAAAAAAATTATACAAAGATTTTAGTCATTTTTATTTGAATATTTATTGAAATTTTTGTTTTGCTTTCTATCTAATACATAAAAATTCTTTAAAATTTTTAATGATGAATGCGTAGCATAGCAAGCACCAACCACTAGTTACTTTTTTAAAAAAATAAAAATTTGAAATTGATTCTTTAGATTTATTTATACATGGATATCTTTGAAACATTCCATTTTGGTTAATGAGATGAAAGTCATGAGGAGTTTTAGTTGTGGGTAGTTTGAAGGTAGTTATGAAATCTTCACTCTAAAATAAACTTCAAAATCCTTTATTTAACTCAATTTTTAATATTTTTGGAATAAAATAAAATAATTGAGTGTAGATTGTTTATTAAAATGTTATAACTATTGCAATTGGCATTTTCAATTTCATAAATAAGTTGTTAACAATTTTGTATTTTGAATCATTTTCTACTTCTTTTACTTTCTATTTTTTCCTATATGTTGTACAATTCCAAATGATTTGAAAATTTTCTATCATGTAGCCAACTTGACTTGAAGAATGAATCCAAAGTATGAACAACATTTTGAACATTTTTTTATAATGATCTGACCTTAAAAAGTGAAGCTGCCTAGGGTTTCGCAAGGACAAAAAAAAAAAAAATTTGTTACTTCAAATGCTAATATCTTGCAATCTACATGGTGAAATTTACTGAAAATTTTTTTACATCTTCTCAAACCAAATTAATATAAGATCCTACGGTTAGATGTATCAAAAATGTTTTTTTTTCAAAAATTTGATACTTGTACTAGACATGGCAATTTTGGAGCATTTTTGGTGAACACATAGTCAAAATTCTTTAGGGGTTAATGTACATTCAAAAACTAAGGTTGGACCTTTATGAGACATATGAATCATGTAACTATAATGAAAAAATGGCTTTGATTCTAAAGCTCATACAAATAAATAGTTTTCACAAGCAATCAAATGCATTAATTTTTTTTAATTTAATCTATTTTTTAATTATATATTTAAAATGTCTTTCTACCTATTTCCTTCAAATTTTGTAATTTTTTAGGTCTCCAACTTTGGAATCTTTTTATGTCTTCCTAAAGTGAATTTAAAAAATAAATAATAACATTGGATTCTCAAGTTGCTCAAAATATATATATCAAGAAATAGAAGTAGTAGTCTATATTTTAGGCAAAAATCCCTTGGGATTCGTATTAGAAAGGAGTTATAATTAGGTGCAATTACCTCAATGAGATGAAAGATGTGAAGAATTTGTCTTTGTCGGCAATGAAAGTTGATTTCAATTTTCTAATTTTCCATATACAGATAAAAACATTTAGGATATTCAATATTGACTATAGCATTAGGACTAGTAGGATTACAATTCTCAAATTTTTGACCAAAATTATAGTGATTTAGTTTTTTTGTATCATGATCATGTACTACCTTTTGTTTTATTAAAATATTAATTAATTTTTTTCCTTTTATTCACAACTCATTTTTCAATATTTTGACTAAATGCATAAGTCTTAGGATCCACATACATTTTTCTAAGAAAATTGAAAGACAAAACTTTGCCTTAGAAAAGGACTTTAAAAATCTAGCTATTGAAGTTTAGGGTTATTGATCTAATAATTGGGTGGGTTATTCTAATATTTTAGGAAGATGAATACCTGAATAATTATGTATAAGATCCTAATGTTGAATTGATTAATATTTTAATATTTCTAAATTTATTTATTTTTAAATCTATAAGCTCATAGTTTTGCATAAATTACACCCATTCCATATAAAATCAACAAGGTTTATAATTTAGAGTTTAGGATTTAACAAGATTATTTTTATTTGAATGATATGATACGAAAATGGATACCTTGTTCCAAGTAGGCATTATAAGGAGTTGAGTACTTCATACATGTTTAGTGAAATTTGGTTTAGTCCAAAAGAGATAGTTTTGGCAAACCTGCTATTATTTAGTAACATTGAATGTTTTGTACAATCATTACTAAGAAGTATAATATTTTGTTGTTGTCATGTGTTGAAATTTCAATTAGAAGGCTAAGACCATAGGAAAAGTTGACATTATGAGTGGAAAAAAAGTTTAATTAAAAAAGACTAGTAGCAATGGGTTTTTTAGAATAGTATCTACTACAAGCATCCACAACACTAATACAATTCTAGAGGGACTAAGTCTGAAAGACTCAAACTTGGCAAAGTTGGAAACAAGTTGCAAAAAAACACTAATTGGTATTAAAAGTGAAAAAGAGTTGGGTTATGCAATCTTGCAAACAAGAGAATAGAAATATTTTAATTGTAATTCACTTTAAATTATATTGTCTATAATTAAAAACTACCTACCAATCCAACTCTATTGTTAAAATAATGATATGATGTGCTATAAAAAAAAATTCAAAATTGTCTATTGCTTTATGCAATATAGATTTTTTGAAAAACAATTGAAACGCTTCTACTAAATAAATGGAGAATTTAGGTGTATAGCAACTTCAAGCACACAAAATGCTCTAATTTTCTAACAACTTATTTTTTTGGTGTGTGTTCCTATATTGAAGATAGAATGTTAGAAATCAAATTTAGGATTGCTTTTATTATTCCGTCACTATTGAATCATTGGCATTGTTTTTAAACCTTCATGACTATAACTCCAATTATGCTTGATGCATGCTAGATTGATTGTTTAACTCATGAAATAAAACATTGAGCTTTTACCTGAGTGAAATTTTCATATTCTAGTAAAAAAATTGAGCACTCATACATGTAGGTTGTTGCAAATCATGGATAATATAATTATTAAAACTTGGAGGCTCAAGAGCATTATAAGAAAACATTGTGAGTTTTTTGTATTTGAGTGGACACCGAGTGGATATTTACTTGACTCCATCAAGAACAAATATTGAATTGAACCACCAAAGTTGAATATTTTAGAATAATATTTTAAAGGGGGTATGTGTCAAATTTTTGCTAGTGGTCAAATTTTCTAAGTTGATTTCATTTCTAAAAAAATTAATATTTAGAATTTTAGAAATTTCAATATATGAATATTTGGAACCTTCATTTTCACAAACAATATGGGATATACATATATACACTTTTTTTGGGGGGGAGGGGCTTTAATTTTCTTAGAAAGTGCTTTTATTGAGGAAGATTGGTTGGTATTTTTTAGTGGATTGTAGAATATATATAATTTCAAGTATAAGACTTAATCACAAAAGTTCATACATGTACTTTTGTTTTATTAAAAGGTTTAGAAAGAGCTTAGAAATTATAGGTTTTAATATCCTTAAGACTATCTACACTAAAATTGGTAAATAGTGTTGGCAACACTAATTATCCCAACTAACACTAATAGCGATGTGCACGCTTAGTGTTAGATCTTTTTGTACCGATTCTAACACTATTTTAGCTTTGAAGTAAATTTCCGTCATTTCAGAATTTGTAGAAGAGTGCATTTAGTGTTAGATGGTAACAAAATATAGAAGTTGGAATGGTTGGGAAAATCTGGTGTATGAAATGCTGAAATGTTGAATTGCTGAAATGTTGAATTGCTGAAATGTTGAATTGCTGAAATGCTGAATTGCTGAAATGCTGAAATGCTGAAATGCTGAAATGCTGAAATGCTGAAATGCTGAAATGCTGAAATGCTGAAATGCTGAAATGTTGGAATGTTGAAAAGCCCAAAAAACAACAATGAAATGGTGAAAAGCCCAAGAAAACAATGAAATTCTGAAATAAATGTTGAAAGCCCCCCAAAACAATGAAATTCTGAAATAAATGTTGAAAGCCCCCCAAAACAATGAAATGGTGAAAAGCCCCCCAAAAACAATGAAATCTTGAAATAAATGGTGAAAAGCCCAAGAAAACAATGAAATTCTGAAATAAATGGTGAGAAGCCTAGAAAAACAATGAAATCCTGAAAGAAATGGTGAAAAGCCTAGAAAAATAATGAAATCTTGAAATAAATGGTGAAAAGCCCCCAAAAACACTAAAATCCTGAAATAAATGGTGAAAAGCCCAAGAAAACACTGAAATCCAGAAATCAATGTTCAAAAGCCCAACAAAACACTGAAATCCAGAAATCAATGTTGAAAAGTCCAACAAAACACTGAAATCCAGAAATCAATGTTGAAAAGCTCCCAAAAAACAATGAAATCCTGAAAAGTTGGAAAGTTAAATGAAATCCTGAAATAAATGCTGTAAAGCCCAAAAAAACAATGAAATGGTGAAATAAACAATGCAATGGTGAAATGCTGAAATTTTTCATAATGTGTGTATATTGCAAAATATAGGAAGAGTCAAAAGTACAATATAATAGTCGTAGCTGTAGGCCAAAAATTGAAGGCAAAAAATAGTAAAAACTGAGAAAAAATCTCTAAACTGCCCTATTTAAATTAGGCACTTCTTGCCCTTCGAAGTATTGCAAATGTTTTGCAATAATGTCTTGGAGATGTGGAAATAATTGTCCAACACTCCAAGATCCATCAAGTCCTAATGCCAAGTCACAACGAATCATTGCTTTTCTAGCATAGGAGATGTTGTCACAATCCACCTCTCTATTAACATCTTCTATACTATCAGCAGCCAATTGTAGGAAAAAACGTTTCCCTGGATTGGTCAACTTCCCTGACCATTGTCCATTTGCCCGAGGTGCATTTTGCCAAGCATTTTCTTGTATCAACTGAATTTTTTTGGCTTCCCACCGTCTTGTCCATGCATCTTTGATCTTTGAAATCAAGAATGTATCTGCTGGTTGGCAAAGGTGAGTAGAACAAGGAGGTAAAAATTTGAAGACTGTATTTTTGGCTGCTAGGACATCAGCCAACCTAGGGGTCACCGTATGGCCGGTACAATTATCAAGCCATATAATCTTCATGCGGTGATGAAGATCGGCTTGATATGCCCGATTTTCCAAAAAATATTCGGGTAAGATGGTTTGATCCATCCACCCTTTAGGGCCCGACCTATAAGACACCCCGGGAATATTATCAATTAGACCTCATATAGGGTAGCTCCTATTTTCATTTGTGAAAATGAGCATAGGAGCTTCTATCATAGCACGCCGGCCTCCTGAAATACGAACCACCATAGTCATAGACTCCCTACCCGAAACCACTTCGGCATATTTGACTGTTGTGTCCCCCCGAAACCCTAAAGTGCGTCCATTGTCAAGATTGACAACAAAATGGGTTTCATCCAGATTTTCCATTAGATTTTCATCAAATTCCCCGGATGCAAATCCCCTTTGCAAAACCCCCAAATGATAGGCGGTTTGTTGTTCGATTTGGAGTTCTTTTTGAGGACTACAAGTCAAACGGCCACGTTGGGAGAGGAGGACTATGTTGTGGTTCTCCATGAATTGATTGACCCAATTCGGAGTAATTTTGTTAACCAACAAAATGTTATCCTTTGGGTCAACAGATTGGGCTATGAAATTGGACTCGGGAGCTACGAGAATGGAAAGGGCCAACTCACGAAGAAGAAGAGAAGAAAACTTTACACCTGATTTTCGAAGGCGGTTGAATTCTTCAAATAAAAGTGGGTACAAATATTGTACCCATTCACTTTTTTTCTTGCCTCGGCCTGGCTTTTGGACAATGGCGCCGCCTTATGCCCAATCGGTTGCGGCTGCACGAGAATGCAGTGACTTGGGCTGCATTTTCTGCATTTTCTACATTGTCCTCATCGAATTGGTGGCGTTGCTGCCACTATCGGCCGACTTTTACAAGGTTGGCAGGGCGCTGTCCACGGAAATGTTCTGGAAATGCTTGAATTACGCGAACATTTAGGCCATGCTCACCGTGAATGGCGACGTCCTCCACCATCCAAGTAGTGACCGCTCGTCGAGTTGCAATGCTGGAAACTTGTTGAAGGCGTCGGGGAGAGGCATTGAGATCAGCAAGCGGAGGGCAGTCCATGCTAGAAAATCCAAAAAATAATGGTTTTAAAAAAATGGCGACCAAAAAAAAAAAACAATCTTTCATAGTAAATAGAAGAGAGGAAGAGAAATCCAATGGTGTAATGAAAAGTTGAATTGCATACCTCAATTGAAAGTTAGGGGCACCGGAAGATTCAAATTCAAATTCAAGCGGCAATGGATCCGGCGGGAATCGGCGGACTATAACCCCCCCACACCCCCGTAAAGCTCACAATGCGGGCTGAAATTTTCAAGGAGCTCTCCAAAACTGCCTTGCGCTCCCAAGGAAAACTCAAACCCAAAACTGAAATTGCGAATGGAGGGGCAAAGGCTAACCAAAACGAAATACCACAATGGGCTGAAATTGCAGTGCGCCAGGGAAGGGATGAATCGCCGCGAAGCAAACAAACAAAAAACAAAAATTCCAGGGAAGGAGAAAACTTCCACGACGAGAGAGAAGACCAAAAGTAAAGTTTCCAGGGAAGGCCAAGATTTCGGGGGCGGGGGGCAGAAATTGTGGTTCCCGAAATTGAGGTTTCCAAGGTAGGGCCAGATTTAGGCGGCACAAATTAAGTGCCCAACACTATTTACACATAAGTTGGAAAATAGTATTGGGGGTAAAAACCAAGGAATGACACTAATTATCACCCAACACTATTTACCAATTTTAGTGTAGTGAGGTTATAACAAACCTACCTCAAAACTTGACATTCTAGTCTATTAGTTCTTAGAGCAAGTTTTTTGTGCACATTTAAACATGTTGCAAAAAATTTCAATTTCTAAGTCATTTAAAAAAATGCTGAACACAGATCAATTTAAATTTCAAAATTTCAAGGTTCAATTTAAATGTTATGTACATATAAAATAATAATTGAAATTCTAGTTTGTTGAAACAAATTATTGTCAGTATCTAAATGTTTTAAAACTTTGACCAAACAATAAAAATACTTTAATAGTGCATAAAGTTCATTTTTATTCTACATTGGAACTCCTATTATTAAATTCTTATGAAGATTTTCACACAAAGTCACATAAAATATTTAAGTCATTAAAAAGTTTTTCTATATAAATAAAGTTAATCAAAATCAAAAATTAAAAATATTAAAATTTATTTATTAATTTACTCCAAAAAACAAAAAATATGTAGTGATTTTATGTTGCATATTTGTCTTATGAAAGTTTTTAAGTTTCAAGTACATTAATGTATTGTAACATTACACTAATGTTTTTTTTAATGTTTATCTACATGGTTCGTTTAAACTATATAGATAAATATAATTTATAAAAATTCAAATTTCCTTAATAAATGATATAGTATACCATGTACATAAATCTTGTTGTAACAAAATAATTGATTCCAGCTTAATGGGTGATGCAAATGTATAAGCTTTTATTTATCCTCTTATTGATAGGTGCAAATCGGTGTCACTTACAAATTAGTGCCACCTACAAAACCATATCACAACAAAAAAAAAGAATTAGGATACTAGTAAAATACAAGAACATTTCAACATGATTTAATTTAAAATTGTATAACTTAGGTAAATTGGTGTCACATGCACAAATTGCATACGTCAATTTACTCACAAATTTTTAGATGCAAGATTTTCCAATCTATTGGAAATTGAATATATTTATTTTATAAATTAAATTAATTTAAAGACCAAAAACTTGATTTAATTTCACAACATAACTTAATGGTATATGTCTATCATGTCATAGATAAGTTAAGTGCACCCATAATTGCCTTTAATAGCCACCGAGCAAAAAATTTTATAACTAAATATAAATGATTTCATCTTGATCTTATTGGAAAGTGAAAGAAGATTCTAATATAGTTTAGCATGAATTATTTTGACACCAAATAAATAAATTTTGAATTTTTAAAGCATTGTTACAATGTTCTAAAAAACAACCTTATATGATCATTCTCCAATCTAGGTCACATCTAGTCTCAGACATGGGCCCACCTCTCTTGACTACTTTACTTGTCAGCCTTGTCTACTTGATTGCAAGCAAATATGCACGTGCTTATTTCCTTCTTCACAACATTATTTCATTAACTACAAAATAAGGTCAGATGATTCAAAATCAATAGAAGTTTCAATTATTTAAATATTCTCATACCTAAGGAAGATCATTTTCACAAACAAATAAATAAGTAATGCAAGTCATAATGGTGATAAGTACCAAAAACAAATACTTATGATTATCCATGCCACACTTGTTTTATAGCCGTATGAGTTTAAGGAAAGATAATGACAAATTTTAATAAGTACATTGGCTACCAAGCTTCTATTCTTTCACTTTCTAGTTTTTCATTATTAATCTTTGAAAGTATTAGTGTAGGTAGTACCTTCAACTTTCTTGTTTTAGGTTGCAATTATGAGGAATCCATTACTGATGTATCTATCCTCAAGAAGGTGGACATAATGTACACCATTACATTAAATTATGATTTGGCGGATATAAAACATTGTAGATTAAGAGACATTTGCAGGTATTTATTAGAGATTTTTCATGCAATTGAATTTGCTTTCACACCTTATGCATGGATAAATAACCAATAAGTCCCAACTTTGGGGCAAGGAAATCAATTCAAACCTTAAGACCATGGTAGTGAATCAACTTAATTCACAATTGATGTCAAATGGTTTGAATTTACAACTTATGCCCAATGAACCCAAATCCACATTTTTTTATTACACCCCTATTTATTAGACAAAATTCTTATTCTCCATACAATTGTAATGTTGAAATGTTGAATGGATGTAGATAAGGACCTAATTTGGAAGAGGATTTATCATGGGTATGCTCACCTTAATTAACTTAATATGTGAAAATGTCTCTTTTGAGGGAATAGGATAGTGAATGAATTCACTTCATTCACCCTTTCACATAATAACAAATAAATTATAATAAATGAATTTTCATTATCCCTCACATATACATCTTTCTTGAACATGCTAAGTAAAATTCAACTAATATAGGATTAATAATCATATCTCATATTTCATATCCGTATCCACATCCATATGCCATACCATATTACTATTTTGTATATACATCTATATTCTACATGTAACTAAACTTATTCTACATATATTCTATATGTTGTATCTATATCAAAGATTTTTTGGAGTGGTTGGGAGAATTATGTATTTTATTTATTTATTTTTTATTTGCATGAATTGTTAATTAATCGATAAGATGTACAAATGTCTCTTTTTTGTCTTAGTGGTCTGTCTAAAAGTGACCACTAACATAGAGGTACATTTTGCTTTCTTCAATGTATCAGTATTATTCATTCCAAGTTAAGTAAAGGATGCTTTTAGTGATCTCTACTTTCCACTTCAGAAATTTGTAATTAATTCTATAAAGGTCCAAAAAAATTTAAACAACTTGGATTCGATGCCAATTCCATTTTTTCTTCATACAAAAATCCTTGTTTTGACCTTGCAAAAAACTGGTCAACTATTCTTCACAAGGTCACTTTTGTATGAAATAATTTTCAAAATGGTGGTTACTCTTTGGATTCACTCTTCAAGACAAATTCACTATATGCTTGAAAAATTTATCATTTAGATTTGTACAACATATAGAAAAAAAATAGTAAGTAAAAAAATGTAGAGAATGATTCAAAATACTAAATTGTTGAGAATTTATTTTTGGAATTGAAAAATGTCATAATGTTTTAATCCCTAAAGGACCATGATTGACCCTTTCAGGGGATAAATTGGATTTCGAGTAGGTACCTACGGGCTGAAATTTTGTCATGATTTTTTGTAACTTTTTTTGAAGATAGAAAAACTGATGAGCTTCATGGGAATATAATTTTTTTTTCAATTGATGCCCGGGAACAAAAGTTATGCCCAAATAAGCTCAAAATAGGGGAGAGGGGGCAGTAAAAGAAATATTCAAAATTAAAAAAAAAAAAAATTCTAAATTTTTTTTCTCATAGATTATATTTTTTTCTAAATGGGAAGCTTTGATTCATTCCATTTGGACTTATTATGAGAAAGTTATGGACAATCTTGTTTTTCGGGTAGATAAAGTATCTTCTTGAAAAAATAACTTATAGAATTCATTTTTGAATGCAATTTTTACAATTTTTCTGAAGAAAATATTTTACATAATTTGTTTTCTTTCTAGAACAATCTCACCATTGGGGTTAGTGCATTTTATTTCCATATTAAAGATATTAATAATTTAAAATTTCCTTCTTTCTCATACATACTTCTACTTAACAATTTTTTAAGCATGAAAATTAAGGGGTTTTTTGAATTTTTTTCCCTAGACTCTCAACTCAATTTCACACAGTAAGAATTTAAATCTCAAAACTATGTAGTGCAAAAAATTTAAGTTAAAAAAGTTCAAAGTCAAATAATCCAGTTCTACAAGGTCCTAATAAAATTGTTTTTTTCACTTTAAATGCAAATATTTTTTAATCTATGTGGTCAAAATTTCTGAATTTTTTTCCACACATTTTCATACTAGTAAGGTACAAGATCCTACAGTTAGATGTGCAAAAAAAATAATTTTCAAATTCTTTAACTCTTTGCTACATAAATGGCAGTTTTGAGTGTTGTTTTTGGCAACAAAAGGCCTTGGTCCTTTAGTGGTTAATAAACAATCTACATCTGATGTTTTTATTTTATTTTTCCAAAAATATTGAAAATTTGAATTAAGTAGAAGACTTCAAAGTTTATTTTAGAGTAGAGATTCCATAACCACGTCCATAACTACTTGCAAACTTGAACTCCTCATAACTTTCACCTCATCAATCAAAATGGAATGATTAAAAGCTTTCCAAATATAAATAAACCTAAGGAACCAATTTCAAATTTTTATTTCTTAAGAAAATTATTTTTAAAGAATCTTTTTTTTGCATGTCGGACTACCTGAAAACTACATATTATACAATAACTTTTAACCATGTAGTCAAAAGTTACGAAAATTGTTGGGCTTTAAAGCTACCCCTTAGGTGCATATTGTGTGAAAATTTCAAAGAAAAAATAAATAAAAACTCCATTTTTAGTGAGCTGCCCAAAATCACTACGTTGCCAAAAAAAAAAACCCACAATTTAGGGCTTTAGGGGTTAAAAAGTTGCTTCAAGAAAATACTACCTCAATGCGTATGATTCTTCATCCAAGCTGCTAAGACGGCCCCCCCCAAATGCACCATTGACCCTAAACCCCGTCATCTTCTTCACTTTGTGTACATCTCCAACGTCCATTAAGTTAATACATCCCATTGCGGTCAGATGACCCATAGCGGACACCTAATGACCCCATGACAGTTTTTCAAGCCATAATCAATGCCTAACCTGACACCCATGGAGTGATTAGTGACCTCATTAGGAGCACCCAACTTTTTAGTGTGAATCATGGTAGAATGTGACTTTTTCAGGGCCTTCCACATTAGAAATTATTGTGACTGCTTTAGGTGATTAAGATGAACATATTAGATATAGTTTTTGTTGGTTATCAGGTAGCCTACTAACTCTTTTGGATAGATCAATTCAAAAAATTCATAAGAAATTCATACATTGTCTGAAAAATAGAATTTCAATTGCTCTCACTATTTCTCACACTTGTCCTTGCGTGGGAAAAAATTTGAAAAATTTCAGCACTGGCATGAGGGCAGACTCCAAATTCTGACCACAATGGGCTGCTTTAAGGTGGGTACACCTAAAACCGCCACTAATTGCTACTGAGCCTATTTCCTAATATTGGATTGGTAAAAATTTCATACGCTCTTGTTGGCAAGTGAAAGGAGGTTCCAACGCACCAGAGAACGTGGCATTTGAATGCTGTATGCAAAAGTTATTAAGGAACAAAGTTTGGTTCTGAAAGCGTTTCTTCCACGTATAGATGGCGGTTTAAGGTCAGTGGCACATTTGGGTGTACCTACCTTACCTTATATACACCTACAGTCATGGAAGAAAGTGTTTTCGAACCAAACTTTGTTCCTTCTTGCTGTGTTCTAACCACTAAACTATTCCTAACTTTTGCATATGGTATCCAAATGCCGCGTTCTTTGGTGTGTTGGGAGACTCCTTTCACTTGCCAACAACAGGAAAATCAATGGAAAATTCGACCTCCCTCATAATAGTAACTGCACACCGTAGCCAAAAGTGGCAGTTTGGGAGTACCCACCTACCTGAAGGCAGGCCTTATCTGCAGTACATACTGTACAGTAGTGTACAGTGAGCTTCAAACCTATCCAGTCACGCAGTGAGCACCAGCAGTAAGTTACTGTATCATCAATTCATGGGAGCGAGGCATGCCATGCACAATGAATCCACCGAACCTGTGAATTAGGCGCAATATCTGATCCACCAGAAAAAATGGGATGTGCAAAGGCGGTGTAGCTCTATCCAAATGACCCACAAGGTCAGGGAAAAAGGGAGTCTGCTCTGAAAGCTCTAAAACCAAACATGACACAGAGGTACATTTTGCTTTCTTCAATGTACCTATGGTGTACATTTAGGAGGTGGTTGCTTTTATTGACCATTACATTTTAGTAGATATTAAGCCCAAAACTTTTAAATTGATAGTTGTGGGTCATTAGGAGAAATTTCAAGTCTTGAAAGGGTTGAAAAGAAAAGGTTCCCCAAGTAGTATAAACAAGCACAAAATTGGCTAGATTATTTAATAATTTTAAAATTTTAAAAATTTTAAAATTTTAAAATTAATCATTAATCATTAATAAAAGAAACATTAAATTTTGTAAAGAATACATAAGAAAATAATCATATTTTGATTGTGATCACATCAAATTGTTAGATTTTTTAAATTTTGGATTGAATTTTAAAAATTACATTTTAAAAATCATTTATAATGGTTTTTTAAAAAATTTGTTAAAATTATCCTACACCATTTGCTGGATTTTTTTTAATTAAAAAGAATTATTATTATCATTATTTTTTCATCCAGTGTTCCCCGTTGTTGAGGAACTAACATTCCTCTTTAGGGCTCTAACTTCTTGTAATGGTTGCTACCTTAGATGCCAATTCCATCTTTCTTTGTACTGAAATTTACTAAAAATTGTTTCAAGGAGTTTAGCTTCCCTGAAAAGGCAATTAGCACTTAAAACAATGCGACCATTTTTCAGCCAATGAATGACAAAGAATATTCTTATGTGGGTTAGAAATGCAACTATTCATCCTCCAAGTTTTGTTGTAAAAAGGGGAGGTCTTGTATAGTAGTTTGACTTCCAATGGGTGCTTTTGCAATTTTGCATACAAATGATTTACACAATATCCAAATGGATGATTTCCGTCCTTTAACCCTCAAACGTTGAGGTGAATGTTTGATGTCCAATGGATGACAAAGAATCTTTTAGTATAGGACACAAGTACAACTATTCAGTCTCAAAATTTTGTGTGAAAATGGGAGATCTTCTATATTATTTTGACTTCTAATTAGAGCTCTTGGATGGGTGGTTGGGAATCTATTCTAATTTGAGTAGAAACCAAGAAGCAACTTATTACTTTGCTATTGAGGACTTGATAGGCGGGTGCCTTTTTACGAATACTAGTCTCCTACGCGAAGGTCAGATTTAGCAAGTAATTAAGTCATTTTTGAGAAAAAGTGACACATGTCCTCTTGTGAATGGTTTGAGGTTATGTAGACCCCGGAGAATATGGTGTGGAAATTTAATTTTAGCATACAAGTGCTGAGTCTTTTCTGGAAAAAAAAATGACATGTGTCTTCTTGTGAATGTTTTGAGGTGATGTGGATCCTAAAAAATCTGATATGGAAACTCAATTTCGGCACACAAGTGCCAAATCAAACCTTCACATATGGTAATGGGTTTTGTAAATTGTTGATTGAGAGAAGAATTAGAGCTTATTAGTGTGCCATGTGTCGTTGCCACAACCAAATTAAAAGCAAAAGCAATTTTCTATTTTCTTTGAATAAAAAATAACTTAAAAATTCATAACTTTCACACCATAGGTTCAAATGCCATGAAATAAAGCCCATGCACCCCTCTTTGGAGAAAGCTTTTCCTTTAAAGGTATGTTTGCAATAGTTTCTTTTCCCTCCACATATACAATCCAAATAAATAAATAAAAAGTAATTAATTTTTTTAATTTGTTATTAATTTTTCCAATGTAATCATATCTAAATTGATTTGTAATAGATTTGCATTTCAAATGCCATTTATAACTCAAAATGCAACATTAGATATTTAGTCATTGACATGAGATCTCAGCGAGGGTACTTAGTTCTACTACAACAAACCACGTGCGAACAAGTGATTTCTAATAAACTACAATTTTAACTTTGATTTTTGAGCATTGTTTACTAATGACTATAGGATTTTACTCCCAAAATTTCAAACTCAAATAAAATATGAAATGATTTCTAAAAAAGGTTAAAAATGCACTAAAATAGCATGTTTTGTTAACTCAAATATTTTTAGAGAATACATTTTGATGACCATTGCATCAATATTCAATTCAAAATGAGCTTTCAATAGAGAATTATTTATAGGAATTTTTTGTTTGTTTTTTAGATAATTTTTTCTTATATAATATAGGGGTGTGAAAGTTAGTTTTCAGTTCTACAATGTATCTTTTTACTTCAAAAATTTGTAACTAATTATTGTTAATAAATAAAATATCAATAATTCAAAACATAAACTTTCAAAGTAGAAAAATCTATTCATATTTTTTTCACTTAATTTTATTTAAAATTCAAAAAGTATATAGGGGGGCCAAAATTTTGTTCGCATGCTAACGTCAAAAAAGGGGGATAATATATTGAAATTTATTCTTATCAAATGAGAATTGAACCTTTAACAACTTTATATATATATATATATATATATATATATATATATATATATATATATAATTCATAGTCTTTGGCATAATTAAATTTTATTTTACTCTTTATAGTATTATGCTTTGAATTCTATTCTAATAGTGAATCTTCTCTTCCATCATAGAAATTCATGAATGGATTATATTACATCATGGGTTTATGATGTAGTGTCAAATAATTGGTTTGATAAATTAGTCCCCAAGACTTCTATGGCAAGGTAGAATAAAATAAAATAGTGGCTATACAAAATTTGCTAATAATTTCTTGCTATATATTTCATACTACTAAAATCATAACTCCCTCTATAATATCACAAATGCTACCATTAATACTAGGAGCTCATGCTTGCTATGCTACGCATTCATTGTATCACATATTAGTAAAATTTTGATATATTTGAATAGAATGTATTTTCAATCATGCATATAGAGAAATCGTATTTTCACACAATGTGATATTACAGAAATAGAGTAGTAGTTTGCAATCACCTTTGTAATATCACTTTTTACAAAGGATGATATTATAGAAATAATATAGTTGTTGCAATTAAGGTGATATTAAAGAGGATCTATAGGATGATATTATAGAGGTAGCAAATCCATTGCTTCTCTTGGCTTTACACTTCTTTGCATTTGTATGATTTTGTGCTTTTGTGAGCTTTGAGCTTTCATGATTTCAATTTTCTATTGCCACTACCAAATGATTTTAAGAAATTTATTCAATTGAAGCAATTTTGGATTCCACAACAATTAAGTTGTTCACAAAGTTTTTGAAATTTATAAGTTTTTCTTTTCAATTCTTCAATTTGGATTGCCATTTTTTTGTAACAATGGAGTTAAATTTCTAATGCATTCTAATGTATGTGTATCTTTTATAGTATTTACCATTGCATGTGTTTCATTCATCATTCAATAAATTTCTATTATACATTTCAATATATGCTTATTTATAAAAAAAATTATACAAAGATTTTAGTCATTTTTATTTGAAGATTTATTGAAATTTTTGTTTTGCATTCTATCTAATACGTAAAAATTCTAATGAAATTCTAATGGTGAATGCGTAGCATAGCAAGCACCAACCACTAGTATATAAATAAATAAATAAATTTATAGAGTCTACGGACCTTGGAAAGCATTAAGAATAACACCTTCCCAAATGTGCCTACATGAGAGTTAGAACTACCTCCAACAAATTCTTTATTCATATTGGTCTCAATAAACCAAAGTTACATTTCTATGAGTCAAATTCCATGTTGTTTTAAATTTATTTTCTTTGAAGTCCTAGGGTCTTTTTTTTTTGTCAAAACCCAAGCAAAATTGCCACTTCTATTGCATTGAGGTAAGAGAATAGAAAAAATGAAAATAGGATCTTATCTTATACTAAAAGAGTATGTGGCAAAATTTTCATGAAGTTTGGCCACATAGATTGAAAGATATTAGCATTTGAAGTGAAGATTGTGACATTTGGAGGGATATTGCCACACTAGATTATAAGACTTTGATTTCTCTTATCTTCAATTCTTTACATTATAGATTTTGATTTAATTTCTTATTGTTGAAGAATTGAGTTGAAACTCTTGAAAAAAAAAATCTAACAAAAAAAATTTGTTTTTCATCCTTTACAAAATTGTTAAGTAGAAGTAGGTTAGAAATGGAAAGAAGACAGTATTTGCAAATGAGAAAACCAGTCTTGTTAAGAACTGCCACAATTGTGGCCATGATTCAAATCATTGCGAGCCATTGAGCAAGCTGAGGGATAGATATCAGAGAACAACTACCGCTACAACTTTGTGTCGCGACCAAGATCTAAGTAATACTAAACTTCCATGAGCTAACCCTGAACTCTAAACCTCATGGAAGCTTCAAGGACCAGTGATCCCAGAAGTAGTTAATGGAGTCTTGGCTAAATCTAATTTTTTCAAGGATTTTCTCCGATGCACATTTAGGTACTGAAAATTTTAAGCAGCAATGGAGCGAATTTTAGCCAGTTCTGTGAACGCTGTCAAGGACTATCAGCAACTATAGTTGCCAAAACCTACTTTAAACGGGAAATTTTATGCCAGTATTTGCATACCAGCAGAAACAGATGCCAGTTACGTAGAATCATGAGAGAATTGGTGCAGCAAAGGCAGAAATTTCGTCATGACGTCGGGAGTGGTGTGAAGCATGGCCGTGAAGTTGTCAGGACTCCGAGAGCTCGGCAAGATGATAAAGTTACCATCCCAAGAAGCGCACGCGTTCCGCATGGATTTCACAGGGGGTCCGAAGCCAAAATCCAGCTCGTAGTAAGGAAATCGGTTCTGCCAGGAAGTCCCACACTCGTGGTCCGACCCCAGGACCTGTCCAGGGAACGGATTGAATCCCTTCGCTTCTATCCAATCCACAAGATCCTGGTACCAGTCCTTGGAGACATGCTGAATGGACGTGGCTATCAAACTCGCAGAATGTGCCAGCGGCTTGTTCAACAAGTCGTTTACTGTGGTTGTAATGTAAGGGCTACCAATCACGTTGCCGAAAAAGCCTGCTGGTAACGACAGCTTCTTCCTCCCCTCGACTAGTGTCCACATTCGGACGAGATCCGTGCCTGGAAGCCCTCTTGCTTTCGTTATTGCACGCCATAGATGAGCCGAGACGTAACACACTCTCGACAGCTGAGTTTGAGGTGCTACACTGTCCACTTCCTGCTTCAATTCATCAATAAGCTGCTTCGTAATCTCTACAATTTGCACGGTATACGCGGCCCGCTTTCGCTTAAGATCAGGTGCACTCGGGATGCTCGAATGTTCAGACTTGAGGTTCAAAAAATCCGAACGATAATCTTCAGAGAAAGGGTCCGAGAGAATGAGAGGCTTCCTTGGTTTGATACGAGCGCGCTCATGAACAGGAACGAGAGAGACTTCTTCCCCTCTCGCAAGCTCCGCCCAGGACTTCATGAAGTGGAATCCAGAGAATCCATCCGCCAGACAGTGTGCCCAGTTGGATGCCAACGTAATGCCGCCGCATTTGAAATGCGTTAACTGTCAGAAAAAAAATTCCCAACCTTAGAAATCGAGCACCTTAAAAACAACATAAGGTAGAGAATACTGAAATCGTTAAGGACCTCATCTCGTCTCCTTTCGACGAACCATCGTAATCAACAGCAACTCATCTACTCATGCACTTGGTTGGTTTCAATTAGCAAATTGCGTGCAAGCGCGGCTTGGCTAAATGTCTATGGCCACTGATCTTTGAACGGAAATGATGTTGTCTACTGTCACTTCCACTCACCTACAACCTTCAACTTTGCAATTAAATAAGAATTTCGTACGGAGTATCATCACCCATACGTCCTGACCCTTGTTAAAAACAGTAACTCATCTATGCACACACATGGATAGACTTATTTGAGAGTGATGCAAAAATGTCTTGGTTAAAATCTATGGCTACTCATCATTGAATTGGAAACGGGCTGTGTACTGGCACTTGTAATGGGAACTCTGCAATTTCCCACTTGATATTGCAGAGGAAATCCATAAAAAGCTAGTGATCAAAATTTGAAGTAACCAGATTCGGCACTTCAACCCAAACTGATCACGCCACAGCTAAAAAGTGATCACAACGAACTTCTGACCTAATCATTCCAAGCAAAAAACGAACCTGCACAACGAGAGCTGGCCGTCCAGCAGGATCATCCGGCAGCCGAGGATAATCCCCTAACCCCGCCTCCTTCATCCCAGTCAACAAAAACGACGGCTGAAAGCCATTCTCATACTCCAACTCGTCAAGCTCCGCATCAATGCAAGCCTCCACGAACACAGCTCCCGAGTCATCGCACACAGTCCCAGGTACCTCCCCGCTCGACTTCCCCACTCTCCCCGCCAGCGGATAAAAAAGCGCCAACGCTCTCTCCAACGACTTCCGCAATTCCTCTCCAACACTCTCCTTCCGCGAAGGCTCCCGGTACACGCACAGCACAGGGGTGTAGAACGGTACCCAATTGAGATCCATGTTCGAGAATGGCAGCCATCGATTCTCTGTCGCTGTCGGAGTGGAGGGTTTCACAAAACTCTTGCGCAGCACCTGCAAATTTCTATCCTCCACCCCGGGCTCCAGTTTTAAACTTCCATCGGATTCTCCTTCCATGCCCATGGCTTAAACCCTAAACTTCCTGAGCTTACTCTGCGCTTCAAAAACTCAGCTCCGGATACAGGCAATCTCATGGAAAAACCCAATTTCTCAGAAGTAGTACAATTCAATTTCGCAAGTTACAAGTGAAATGAAAGACAGCTTCAGTTCGCTAGATTTGCAAGGTGCACTTGCGCAATGCAGCTGGGTCGACAATGCTTGCCGCTTTTGGTTTCGAGGACGGGAATTGAACTCTAGTTTGAAAGTTGTAGCTTCACGAAGGAGGGGCTGGGGCTGCGCGTTTCTCCTGGCTATCACGTTCAGTTCACCACCTTTTCTCACCCCTCTAGAAGTCAGAACGAGTCAGCTACAAGTAAAAAGGAATTTTTTTTTAAGAAAGTTTATTTGCGTATGACACATTGACACTCATGGTACGTTCGCTCTTGCTCTTAGCAAGCAGCGCCTGCAGGTTCGTTCCACATAAGGTGAGAGTGTCCCACCCGCCTGTAAGTTGTTTTGAAGTCCTAGTAGGACTGGGCTGTTCGCACATGGTGTGTTATCATGGTAATTGTACAGGCAGTAGGGAGCGAGTATTTTAGTTCCAGGAGAGGTTTCACACTACAATGTTGACTCTAAGAGCGGTGTTTTCATTACCTTTTCTTTTCTCATCTCTCCAAAAGTCAAAACACGTCAGCTACAAGTAAAAAGGAAAAAAAAAAAAAAAAAATTTAATTATTTGCCACAAATGAGTATGACACTCATGGTACGTTCGCACTTGCTCTTAGCAAACAACGTTCGTTCCCCAAGAGGTGAGAGTGGTCCCACCCACCTGTAATTTGTTTTGAAGTTCAAGTACTAGTAGGACTGGGCTATTCGCACATGGCATGTTATCATGGTAATTGTAGGGGTTAGTAGGGAGCACGTATTTTAGTTCCAAGAGCGGTTTCACACTACAATGTGACTCTAAGAACGGTGTTTCCATCCGGTTTGAGTGGAAGTGGTGGACACAGTCTTAGCGAGAGTACAAGGTTGATGAAGAGGACAATTGTTGCAAATGCTTTAACTTCCACTTTGCTACGAGTGGTCAGTGATTTGTGCTTCTACAGGGCATTGCTGTAATTTCTCCATGCAAAGACGAAAAGGGTCTTCTAGTGAGAGACAAACATGTGTGAATTTGAAAGAGATGCTTTTAACAAGCAAATGGCACACAAGTTCACAAGTGACTGGGCTACAACTAGGAAACGAAAATCAGTACTTGCATCCGTGAAGATTGATAGTCTAGGAAGCAAGTGCTTCAGCATGGTAGGTTCACACCATCTTTGCTAGTACTTTTGCATTCCAATGTGTCTGTCATTGAATTATGTGGGAATCATGTTTTAGGGTTTAGTGGACATCATTCAATTTTGTAGCCATTGCAGCATGTTGCTGTCGACAATAGTTTAGTACTTCCGCATATGAAGGAAATAGTTAGTGTTTGACATGTTCATTTATTAAATTTTGCAATGGCTTTATCAATTTTTAGGGCTCAAAGACAATGCTATCACTACAACATGGATCTCCTTCAAAGTTTGTCAGAGTTCCTTTCTATGGCGACATTCATTTTGCTTCTCTTGTTGGACACCCATCAATTACTATCTATTTTCTGCAAAGAGTAAAGCAATGAGGAATGCATGTTTGACTTCATTTTTGATGAAGACTACAACAACATTGGTGCACTAAATATAGAAGTTGTAACTCAAGCCGTACTACACCACATTTGACTGTGTAACAATTTAAATTTTGTGGAAGAAGACCTTGGTTTCTAAGTGAAACCGAGGTCTAGCTATAACTTGATTTTTTTAATTTTTTGTTGCAAGAGTATGATGAAAACCAGTGGGCACAAATGTTTAAAATGACTAAGCGCTATATTTTCTTCTTAGTAGTGCTTCTAAGACCTACTATTAAGAAGAAAGACACAAAGTATTGTCATTCTATCTCCGCTATTGTGCGCTTGGCATGCATGTTGTTCAAGCTCAGTTATAGTATTAGCCTAATAAATTGTAGCAAAATGTTTGCTATAGGATGAAGCATTGTTTCCAATATATTGAGACAAGTTGTGCACGCCATAAATATGGCACTATGGGCGAAGATTTGCTGGCTTGTTGGGGATAGAGTGTCCTCCATAGCCACTGAATTCAAACAATTATGTGGTCTTCTTGACATCATGGATGCCATTGATGGAATACACTTTACCATTTGTAAACTATGTGTTGGAACGGCCGATTATTTTTATTTCAAGTTAGGTGGCTACATTATCACTCGTCAAGTTGTGGTCAATGCTTCAAAGAAATTTCTAGATTTCTATGTTAGCATGCTTAGCTCCACGAATGATTCTTGAATACTGCAGAGGTTGTCATTGTTTAGCATAGGCTAGCGACACACTTTATGGGACCACATTCTCTTTTTATGGCTTTGCACCTTACCTTCTTAGAGATGCTAGGTACTCACTACATCCTCGGCTAATGGTTTTGTATTGGCAACAATAAGACTTCACAATCGCTATTGAACTCTTCAATAGAAAATTGAGTCGTGGAAGAGGTGTGGTTGATAATGATTTGAACTGCTGAAGTTAACTTTTTGAGAGTTGCATGTCAAATCGGAACTGCATGTCAGTTTCTTGCTAGATGTTGTAACATGCTCTGTGCTACTGCATAATATGTTTCTAGTACAATTCCATGAAGAGGTGAAGAGGTTGCTTCATGTACTTGAATGTGAAGGTAATGATAGTGGTGTTTCTTTTGTAAAAGATGAACTGGTAGAGGTTGCGCTAGTACTGCAAGATGACCTTGAATTGCATGAGGCAATTGTGAAGTGCATAAAGCTTGGTGTGTATTTGTCTCTCTAGAGAATCAACTCTTTTTAAGAGTATCATGTAAAATTCCACTTTTTTTTTCCTGCTAGCACCGATTAGTTTGTGATCGATTGGTAGATTGTTGTCGTTGTTGTTGCTCGACCTGGCCTGATAAATGTGATAAACGTTCTCATTTCTTCTCTCCTCGTACTGCTTGGAGTTGGTGATGTTTGGTAGGTATGGTAAAGTGACAGGTTCTGGAGTTCATCGATGGTGGACTCAGGATTGTAACACCACTATTAGGTATTTATATGCTAACCCCTCGTCCCTTTTGTCTTTCTAGCTGGTTCTATCAGTTCTCATGGACTGGCAAGTTTTTGAATTAGTTATGTATCTACCTTTGACAAACAACATTGTCCACTAAGGTAAATGGTCTATACTATACTCATCCCTTTAGATGTATCACTTGTAGGAGAGTGCAGATACAGGTCCCTAGAATTGTTGTGGTGGCTTTAGATGAGATATTGGAAAATTAAATTTTATTCTAAATACTAGCTTGCAATTTCAGATGACTTTGACCACCATTTGTGGAAAAGATTTGCATCAAAGCATTGGCTAGGACTTGCAAAAGGCATATTTGACAACATGCCTGATTGCTGCCAACTTTGATGGAACTGTGAAGGATGGCTATATGTAGGTATCCAAGGCCTAGGGATTTCTAACAGTGGTGGTAAGTTGGTAGTGCTTTCTCCCCTTCTTCTTGCTTGTCTTCTAGCAATTGCTCGTTTTTTATTTTCCTTGCAAATGGGTGGTGGGAATCCACAGTAAGGAGTCTTCCATCTTGGCAGAGCTGTATTGGATTTTATCAAAGCATGCAACTTATCACATGTTGCTCTTGTTGCCTTTGCAGACCATGCTTCTTTGTGTACTTTTCTTGACAGCAATAGAGCTCACCTTTCCAGTTGTGCTTCTTGCTTCAGTTTTTTTGTCAATAGCCCTCTTGTTTTTGTTGAGTTCTGCATCCACCTTTCGTTGTTCCTTCTCCTGTGCAGCTTCTTCCTTTCGCTTGGCGGTCTATTCCAGGGACTGCAAATAATCGTCTTGAGTCATCCAAATGGACTTTGAGTAATCTACGTAAAGTTCTCCATCTTTTGGTGTTTTCTTCACAGTGGGTAGCAAAATTTTCGGAAGTTCAAAGAAGCTCTCTTCTGTGTGGTTGTCTTGCTTCTCATCTGTGTTGTCCTCATTGTCATTAAATCCGTTGACAGGGGCATCATCACTTGCAATATCCACGTAATATTGTAGACAATTAGGTTGTGAGGCTATGGCTTTATCATTAATTTCTTCCATGTGCCACTGTGGCAGATTGGTATTCTGGACTTCGGAAGAACTTGGTCCAACAACCACATTTTCATCATCAGATTCTTGTATCTCAACCTCCCCTTCAAAGGTCAGACTAGGTCCAAATCTTTTATCCATTGCCCTATTGTTTAAAGGATAAAGGCCTGTTGTTTGAAAGCCCTTGGTAATGTTGCGCTTTGTGAGGGCTGTCCTCAGTGCAAATGATACCCATGCAGCTAACTCTACTTTTCCAGGTGATTTTCCTACGTGGTTCACAGTCCAATTATCACAGTAAGCCCTGAACGCTACTTTAAAGGGTTTGAAATAAGTCACGTCAAGTGGTTGGAGGGCATGGGTTGTATGACTTAGAAAAGTGAGTAGGTCTAAACCAGAAAGCAGAGCAATTTTCATTACCTCCAGGGTTACATGGGATGTGTGTCCATCTAGAATAAGTAGATGTCTGTTTAAAGGAGATATTCCATACATGTCTGTCACATTTTTTAGAAAATGCTTAATCCATTCTTTGAAGAGAAGATGAGTCATCCAGGCCTTCGGGTGCATTGACATTGTTGCCTCCTTTTCTCCTGTTTTGCAGAGATAGTTAAACTTCTTCTTTTTGCCTTTGAAAATGAAGAAATTTGGAAGCTTGCTTCCATCAACATTCATACATGCAAGTACAGAGAGCTACTCACGTTGATCAGGAATTACTAGGTGGACATTCCTAATACCTCGTTTTGTTAAAACAAAGCCACCACCTCCTCTTCCAGCTTGAACGCCTGACTCATCACAATTCCAAATTTGGTGAGGTAGATAAGTATGTTTGTCATAGAGGGCTGTCAAGTTGTCATAGAAACTTCTGACATTTGCAGGATATAATGATCTGGCTCGATTTTGCTCTAATGTTTGGGGTTTCCGTAAGGAGAGCTCAGGGTGTCTATTAAGGAAACATCGAACCCATCCCCGTCTAGGTATTCCATTTCTAAATGGTGTCACTCTTGTTTGGGTGAATGCATGGACTTTTGCTCTCAGTTGTCCCATGTGAAGAGGAAAGCCTCTATTTTGCATTTCTAGGAGGTATTTCACTATTTTTACTTCTTCTTCATCAATAAGAATCCCCTTCTTCCCCCTTCTCCTAGACATTGTTTTTCCATAGAGATGGTCTCGAAAACTACTAACAGGAATGCCATGAAGTTTTGTAGTAGTTTTCAATGGCGTTCCTTCATCCACTTCATCCACTTCATCCATAGCATCCCGTAGCTGTTTCTGTGTTCAATTTCCATTTTTTTGGGTTTTTTTGGTAACTTTTTTTGGAATTGACGGAAGAGGCAAGTTGTTTACCTCTGCAGCTGTTGAATAAAGATTTCGGCACACCTATTGGGGAGGTCGCCTGCTATTTCGTTTCAAATCCTCCCTAGAGTCATCCTCGTCTCCCCAAAAGCTCCAACGACTTGGTGATGAGTCTTCACGCCCATATTTTTTTGAACTCTGAATCTCGAAATCAACAGCGTCATTGAAGTCGATGTTTGGCTCCTGCGTTGTTGCTGCCTCTTCTTCTTGGATTGTTGGGGTTGTTAATCTAATTTCTACAGGTCTTGAAGTCATAGACGCGCCTGTGGTCTGGAGCAGTTGTTGCTCATCAATTTGCTGCGCCTCTTGTACATCAAGATTTCGATAATCATTGTACTTGTATCCCTCTTCCATAGCATAACCATACTCGATGCAATTGCCTTGGGACAACATTTTCACTGATAAGCGTTTTTCAATAACACCATTTCCTGTGAGTGTAGTGGAAGTGCCAACAATCCTACAGCTTTTGTCAAGGAGGTATGAACTAGAATAGTTGTTGATTTCATCATCATTTGTAGGTGGATATGGCAATTTTGCATTGCCAAATGCGACTTCAGCTTGCTCTCCCAGGCCTTGGATAGCTAAATCAAGACCATCTGGAATGGCTTCATCATCGTTCTCTTCTTTCATGCTATAATCCACGTCATAATTACTGGCACTAGATCCCCAGCTTCTTGGTTTCCAGTACTCACTATCGTTGCTGTCATCACTATTTCCTTCGAAATCTTCATCGACGTACTCCATCAGCAAAGTGTTTTGTCTTTGTAGACAAGTATGTCCAGCAATTACAAAAACTACTTACTAATCAATGAATACATAGATGCTCAGATACAACTAGCCAATTGACGATACATTCAAATTGATCAACATTGACAATATGTTCAAAGAGAGCAACATTGACAATACATTCAAATAAAGTAGCATCAACAAGTAGGTAGGAATGAGTTCTTATGAAAAGTTTGGAGTTGTATATCCGGTTGAACAATCTTGTCAAAACCCTATACAAATTATATGCGCAAGACTTCTTTGTTTTGCAAATAGTATTGCATTTCAGTTGTGAACTACACTTAACCTAATTTCTTTTGAATGGAAGCTGGAAATGTTATTCTACCATGCCATTAAGATTCTTTAGTTTCATTGTGGACTCTTGAAGTTCTCAAAACCATTTATTTAATTGTTCTTAAAGCATTGGCGCATGTTCTTTAAACCTGCCTTGAATTCCCTTCATCTGCTCCATGTCATGCACAGATTTTATTTTGATTTCTCTACATTTACTATCAGAGCCATTCTTTTTAAAAAAAAATTATATGGACACGTGTCCATTTGCTTTGAAATGTACCCACGCTTACATCTTATTCAATTTGTTTGCTAAGCTAAAACCATTAGCTGACCACCTTTAAATCAATCTGACATATGAAGGAACCATTCTCTAGTCACCAGATAATACTTCCAGGACCACTTACTGTTCGTTCTAGAGCTTGTCGTAGGGGCAATTTGAAGAAGAGGGTCGGAATTACAGCCTACTACCTTACATTGACAAACCTTTGGTACATAAAATTACTTGTTGAACTACACATTCACTGCTCTAGATGAATGTATACTGCCTTTGTAGATGTATACACCCATTTTAAAACTTGCTTTTCCAATTTGAGTATTTATCAACACTTAATCTAGGCGTGCTATGATGGCATCCCTCATGTGCATGGCATAGCCATCTTCTACTATGTTTCATTACGATCAGTAAATTATATTTACATCGCCATCTTATCTTAACCCCTAAAGGATTTTGACTATGTGTTCACCAAAAATGCTCCAAAACTGCCATCTCTAGTGTAAGTACCAAATTTTTGAAAAAAAATCATTTTTGATACATCTAACTATAGGATCTTATATTACTTTGGTTTGAAAAGATGTAGAAAAATTTTCAGAAATTTTCACCATGTAGATTGCAAGATATTAGCGTTTGAAATAACAAGACTCCATTTTTTGTCCCTACGAAAATCCGGGAAGCTGCACTTCTTAAGGTTAGATCATTATAAAAAAATGTTCAAAATGGTGGTCACTCTTTGGATTCATTCTTCAAGTCAAGTTGGCTACATGATAAAAAAAATTTCAAATCATTTAGAATTGTACAACATATAGGAAAAAAATAGAAAGTAGAAAGAAGTAGAAAATGATTCAAAATACGAAATTGTTAACAATTTATTTATTAAATTGAAAAATGCTAGTCCCAATGGTTGTAATTTTTTAATAAACAATCTACACTCAATTATTTTATTTTATTCCAAAATATTACAAATTGAGTTAAATAACAGACTTAGAAGTTTATTTTAGAGTGAAGATTCCATAACTACATTCAAACTACCCACAACTAAAACTCCTCATAACTTTCATCTCATTGATCAAAATGGAATGTTTCAAAGATATCCATGTATAAATAAATCTAGAAAATCAATATCAAATTTTTATTTTCTTAGAAAGTGATTTTTAAAGAAGTTTGTTTTTTTGTCCGGATTGCCCGTAGAACAAATTGCCGTTGGTGTACAACTCCAAGCACAATTAGCCCCAATGCCACAACATATGACTCTCTACAGCGCCAAGTGCAAAAGTGCCATCATTTACAAATGAGGCCATTATTTTCATCCAAGCAAATCACATCTAGTAAAAAATTCCTTGCAATCCTTTACCACATAGTGTGCGTTCATTAGATGGTAATACAAAATTTTGTTCTCATCACAATTGAATTGGGAGTTGAATTATGTGGTTACTATACAATAATTGGCAATAATTATTGTAAGGTTCTTGGATGTGTGTAGTAAATGGCTGGTTTACTCTTGTTGTGATACCATTTGGGACATACTGGTATTTAAAATGAACACTCAGGGTCTAATGTCTACTTGGCTTGTCAAAGCTTCTTGCCCCACTCTCTTCCTTGACATCAAAGGTTATGTAAGATAGAAGGTTCTAAAAGTGCTTAGGCTTTGAAATTGCCCACTTCCTCAAATGTATGCTATTTATACATTTTTTTTTTGTTGTACCATCAATGTATAAACAATGTACATCTAAAGAGGTGGGTGATTTTAGAGCCATATGCCATTTCAACTTCAAAAATTCATAACTAATTCCACAAAGCTCCAAAAAATATGAAAAACTAGGGTTAGTGTCAACCCCCTTTGACTTTTAAGGAAACTTTACTGAAAAATATTTTAAGATGTTTCACCTCTCCAAATTTAGGTTTCAGCTTTTAAATGGTTGCTTCATGGACCTCCTATCCTTACCTCTACAATTTCTGAATCGCTTGCAATGTAGACCACCTAGAATTTGTCATTGCCTTTTTTGGGAAGATTCTAGTATCTAATATAGTTGGTTGCTTCATTAGGAGGGTGCTCCAAATTTTGGATGTACTTTATTAGCAATTCACAGCATTTGTAAATATTGCAGTTACAAATATAGTGTTTAAGGGTTTATTTTGAGTATCGGCGGTTTTGAATCATGAAGGACGTAACAAAGGAGGGTTTAGATTTATTATTGAATAGATCACAACATTTTGGATTGATTGGAAGGTAGTTAAAGAATTATTGTACAATTGTGGTACCCAATCAAGTTTAAGGTTCTATGTTGCTTGCTTCTATACCTACATACCTTGCTTGCGATTTTGATGTTAACATTGCAATTGCTTCTTCATTTACAAATTGCAGTTGCTTTTTGATTTATACACCACAATTTAATTGCTTTTCCAATTTGTTTACCATAGTGTTTTTTTATTCTATTGTTTTTGTGGGTCATGTTGTTGTGAAGGTTGGATAGAGTAATGGATGCATTGAAATTATCCAAAAATTACAAAATGTAGACTTTTTCAATAGTTGAAATTCCATCCTATGAAGATACTTTTATATTTTCCTTTGAATGGTGATGGTAAAGCTTGCACCAATTGATGTAAGTACATGGAATTAGATTTAGAACAATTTGTTGTAGTACAAACAATTGTAGGGGAAGGATATTGTTGGTGACACCAAAGCAATTCCAATCTATTTATTCCTTGATCATTTGAATGATTCTAGGATAGCTACAGCATTAGCCTAGGCAGAGAGAAAGAAGCACCATGTGTGGATGGACAATTGTCACAAGTTCCAAAACATAAAGTCTATGAAATTACACTGGGGGGAGTTGCTTGGGGAAGTAAATGATCCTAATGCCAATGTGTATTGCATTGTGTGTTTTACGATTCATTAGAAGAAAATGATGATTTCTGTGATTGCAAAGAACAATTGGTTTTGAATTGCATAAGACATTTTGCGACTAGTGCTAATTTAGAGACTTGCAGTTGATGTGAATAAGTCACATGTGAAATTGTAGTTGCAAAAATAAAGAGGCTATTTCTCATGCAATAGCCCACTTAGAACTTCATCAATGAAGTCTTCTGATGTGGTTGCTTATGTGGTATTTGCTATCACATGAGGTTAGTCACTCAATTGATGAATTGTGCGACTCATTTATGACTTCATTGTGATTTGTTTGTGATTCATTTGCAACTTGTACATGACTCATTTGCAACTTGTCTATGACTTGTAGATTTGTAGATTTGTAGATTCTAATCTCAATGATTTGTAGATTTTAGAATTTCATATCCATCTTCTTTTTAGATTTCAAAATTTTAAATATTAGTATTTAATAGATTTCACTGGTTTAGGAAACTTTACAATTTCATACAGGTTCTTAAATATCTTGGAGAGGGCTTATTTTTAGATTTCTATAAACTATAGAAATTTGAACACTTTAGAAATCTTAGAATCCTAATAACAAAACTCATTATATAAGAGTACAACTTACAAATCTTACATGTTCAACCCAATGCTACTCTTGACAATTGATATGGGTCAAGTGATATAAGACATTGGAGAAATGATTGTGAAAACAACTAGGAAACAACTAGAAAATAACTAGGAATTGACAAAAAAATGACTAGAAATTGACTTAAAAACAACTATTGTCATTTTAAAGTTGTAGTTGTTTTCTAGTCATTCCGTAGTCATTTTTTGTGACTATAGATAGACATAGTAGATTCTATAGAGTGTAGACTTGTCCACATTGACAACTATAATGAATATTGGATGGTAAATAGCTCACATTCATTCCCGGGGGGTGCACTACAAAGGAAGTTCATGGGTGAGGAGCGACCAAATTTTGGCCCCCCAATATTATATCCTAAAATTTTATTTTTTCCTAAAAGAAATATATGAATAGATTTTCCTACTTTGAAAATTTATGTTTTGAATTATTGGTATTTTTTTATGTTAATAATAATTAATTACAAATTTTAGAAGAAAAAAGATACATTGTAAAGCTAAAAATAACTTTCACACCCCTATATTATATAAGAAAAAAAATTTGAAAAATGAAAAAAAAACTCTATAAAATAGCTTTCTACTGAAAGTTTATTTTGGCTAAATATTGATACAATAGTCATCTTCATGTGATCTCTATAAATATTTTAGTTGAAAAACATGCCATTTTAGTTTATTTTTCAATCCTTTCTAGATAATGTATCACATGTTATTTAAGATTGAAATTTTTGGCAATAGAAACCTATAAACATTGTTAAACAAAGCTCAAAATTGTAGGTTGAAATTATAGTTTATTAGAAAGTAATTAGGAAAAGTAGAAATGGGTAGTTAGGGTTTGATCGCTCCTCACCCATGAACTTCCTTTGTAGTGCACCCCCTGTGCATTCATTCTAAACTTGAACTTTGTTACAGCTCTTGTAATCCTACACTTCATTCTACAACTACTTTATGATTAAAACAATATATTAATGATGTAAAACAATGACATAAGAATTTAGTGTAAATAGAAAGGGCTATAGTCACAGGATAGTTGCATAGGACATTTATTCAGTTATGGCAGTCACATTTTTCTTATAGTGATTGAAGGGCGGTTTTGATTGATTTCCTTTACAATTTGTTGAAATACTATTAGCATGTAAAAGTATGTATATGATGGAATGAAGGTGTTAAATTCTGCTTCCATTCCAACTACAAGCACCATCTACATGAAGCTTTGTATGTATAGCAAAGTATTACAATTGTGGTGTAGCTTGTGACAAAAGGCTTGATTGGTGAGAGATCTCAAAAGAAAGTTCACTTCAATATTTTCTTTCATTTTTTGGCAATTGGTAGGTCCAAGTTGTAATATGAACAATTAATCTCAATCCTTGTTACAACATCTTGGAGTGAAGAACATGGGGAGGCTTTATTGGAGCAATTTTGTAGGTAGAGAGATTGCTATTACCTTACACGAGTGTATATTGCAAGCAATAAAGGGTGCAAGTTGAAGGTTGAGTTTGTGATTATCACAACCAATGAAATATCCACTGGTGACAATCACAACTAGTTGAATGTACATGGTTATTTTGAGAATGATTGGATTAGAGTCCCCATTCTATTATCACTGAAATGTTTGATTTGAGAAGGTGGTAGTTCCAAGAACCTTACTTGAATGTATTGTATAATAAATATTGGAGCCTTTTTGCAAACAATATTAGTAGCAAATTGGTGTGGTTGGATGCAAACAAAGTCTTTGCTTTCTAGGGCAACCAAATTGATGTAATGATATAAATTTGGGAGGCATGTCCTTTTCTCTATTAGCATTTACTATGTAGGACCAATCTGTGTGTGGAGACCTAGTTTAACCTCCTAATGGTTTGTTGTGTGGAAGAGTTGTGTGTAGCTTTGTATACTACTACTTCAACAAGTCTCCAAAGCATCACTTAGAGTTCACAATTTTTGCCTACTTGATGAAAACAAAAGGCAACAAAATACCATGGAATGTGAGTATGTGGTGGATTTCATGCCTTGATCCAATCCAACAAGTGTTGCATGAATACTAATCATTGCTTCTGAAGATGGTTCTAATATTGAATTCATAGTAGACATTAGAAGAAAAACATATCCACCACAACCCATTAAAATGCAACTAAGTGTCCTATACAACTATCCTACAACTATAGCCCTCTTTATTTATATCAAATTCTTACATCATTGTTTGATAGCATTGTTTTACATCATTAGTACGATGTTTTAGTTGCAAAGTAGTTGGAGAATGAAGTGTAGGATTATGAGAGTTGTAACAAAGTTCAAATTTAAAATGAATGTGAATTATTTTCCATCCAATATTCATCACAATTGTCGATGTGGGCAAGTTTATGATGTGTGGAATCCATCATGTCTATTTGCAATAGCAAAAAATAACTAAGAAACAACTAAAAAATGACTTCAACTATAAAATGACAATAGTTGTTTCCTAATCGTTTTTTAGTCATTTCTTAGCTATTTTTTTAGTAGATTCCTAGTCGACTTCTAGTCATTTTCAAAGTCATTTCCAAAGTCATTTCTTGATTGTCCTATATTACTTGTGTTATATCAATTGTCAACAGTACCATTAGGTTGCATCACAAAATTTAAACCTTACGGTTTAGCAATAGTTATTGTGAGGTTATTGTTGTTTCATGGGTTGGCACGTTAATCGCATTGTTATCACATCATTACGGTGCATCGCTTCGCATTGTTACGATGCAGTTACAAGTAATGCATTGTAACAATGCAATAACAATGCAAAGCAATGCACCATAATGATGCGATAACAATGCTATTAACGTACAAATCCACAAAACAACAATAACCACACGATAACTGTTGCCAAACCATAGGGTCTAAATTTTGTGATGTGAACATATAGAACTTGTAAGTTGTTGTACTCTAATGTAATTAATTCCATTAATATAATTCTAAAATCTCTACAATCTCAAGATTTTTATATTTTGTAGATTCCTATAGTTTGGTAGTTTGCAAATTTTTGTAGTTTGTAGATTTTTATATTTCATAGATTTCTATAGTGTGTAGATTTCTACATTCTATAGAAATCTATAAAATATTTAAAATTCAATAAATTTTAAAATCTATAAAATTGTAAAGTTTCTTAAACTAGTAAAATCTATCAATACCAATATTCAAATTTTTGAAATCTAAAAATGAAGCTAGATCTAAAATTCTAAAATCTATAAATTATTGAAATTATAATTTCAAAATCTACAATTCTACAAATCTACAAGTCAATGAAGTCATAGACAAGTTGCACATGAGTTACAAACAAGTTGAAATGAAGTTACAAATGAGTCGCAATCAAGTCAGAAATGAGTCACCAACATCACATGGTTGCAAATACCACATAAGAGCTACATTAGAAAAGTTCATCAACAAAGTTCGAAATAGTCTATCGTGACCTATAACTACAGTTCAACTAGAAAACTTGTCCACAATGACTATGGGTTTCCAAATTAACACCACTAGCAAATGTCTAATTTAACTCAAAAACTATTTATCATTTGTAGTCATAGAAACCCTCATTTTCTTCTAGTGAGAGAAGGAAATCAAGACTTTAATTCTATGAAAATTAGCCCTACAAAATCAATTTCAGTTTGCTTTATGATACTTAAGTCTTATTAGTGATGGTATATATCATGGATTTGCTAAAGGTTGTATATGCCTTGATCATTAAAAAATGTTTGAGGGCAAAAGAAGATTGTGGGTTCCCATGAGTTTTCAGAGTATGGGGAACTCTGCCAAATCAACAATTTGACATGGTTACAATTATACCATATCAGATAATATTAATTAATATATTATTATTATTATCATTATTATTTTAATATTTTGACACATTCCCAACTTAAGAAATAGGTTTGAAATGGCCCTTCCAAGCCCTCAATCCCCTTCTAATGCTAGTTTGTATAAGATTGAAATGCATTAGAAAAAAGTAGGCCTTCATTTGTACTACCTTTTTTTGAAAACTTGCATTTAGTTGTGGACAATATTGGCTAGAATATAAAATAATATAATATTTGAAAAAGTATTTATTCATATTTTTTTAATTAAAAAAATCATATTTTGATGTCCAATTGTAATTTTGGATTCAATTTCATGTTAATTTTTTAATAAAAATTTAAAAATTTTAATTATTTAATTAAGATGTCCTACACAATTCAAGTGCTCTTAGTTGTCTTGCAGTTTTGAAGGAAATTCTTTGAGTTAACATTCTCTATCATACTATCATACTACTAAAATCATAAGTCCCTCTGTAATATTACAAATGCTACCATTAATACTAGGGGCTTGTGCTTGCTATGCTACACATTCATTGTATCACATATTAGTAAAAATTTGATATATTTGAATAGAATGCATGATAATGATTTAGATAAGTCTTTAAAATAATTATTTTAATTATTCTATAAAAATATTTTCAATCATGCATACATAGAAATCATATTTTCACACAATGTGATATTATTGAAATAGAGTAGTAGTTCACAATCACCTCTATAATATCACTTTTTATAAAGGGTGATATTATAGAAATAATATAGTCGTTGCAATTGAGGTGATATTAAAGAGGATCAATATGGTGATATTATAAAGGTAGCAATTCCATTGCTTTTCTTGACTTTATACTTCTTCTGCATTTCTATGATTTTGTGCTTTCACTAGTAGAAAACGTAGGAATTTCAAAAGAATTATGTTGTTTTGGTCGCGTTGTTTTGGTCATTGAACAACAGATTTCTGTTGAAATTAACAAAATATGACTCACTTAGAAATCACTACAAATGACTCACAATATAATTTTGTCTAATAATTACCAATCAGTCACTTTAGACATGAGTCAAATTGGAAGCCATATTTTTGTGGGGTATAATTAGTCATATTTTACTAATGTGGCGTATAAGTTGACTATCCTTAGTGGCTTGAATTTCTTTTGACTTGCTCGGGCAAATAAAAAAATTCTACATGGCTTATGATTTTGTGTAGTCATATTTTTAGCTGATGTGAAATATAACTACGGTGAATCATATTTTACGCTAATGTGGGAAATGAATCTCATGAATTATATCTTCTTGTAGAAGGGGAAAGATTACTTTCTTAAGTTATATTTTTGGATGATGTGGAATATAACTCTTGTAAGTCATATTCTTTATTGATGTGGAATATGACTCTTGAGAGTCATATTTTTAATTGATATGACTAATTATGACTAATGGATGACATTGATAATTTTATGATTGATTGCAATCATGTTTTTGAAAGTGAAAAGTCACATTTTGGCATAAACAACTATGAGCATTGTATGACTATAGCTAGTTGTATTTTTGTCAATATATTATAAAATATAACTCAAGTAAATAATATTCTAGATGATTGAGAACCACATTTTGTAGATTTTTGTGTGTAATTTGTGATTGAAGTGATTGAGGCCCAAAATAGCTTTAGTTACAAACTACAATCATATTATATATATATTTTAAATAGTAATGACACATTGTAGTCATACATTAAGATGATTTAATAATTGAAAAAAAAGACTTCTTGCAATAAAAAATGAATACATATGATTTTAGAGATATATAAAAGACAATCATATTAGAAAGTAAAAATGCAAGAAGGAATGTGACTTTCTTCAATGACATTTGTTAGTCACCAATATAAAACATATATATCACAATGAATCATTCACAAAGGCCAATAGGGCCTATATTCCTTATAATAATGTGAAGACGACACTATTGGGTTGTAAGTAGCCTCCAATGACTTTGTTCTAGTTTTGGTTATTGCATATACAATTAAAAAAATGAGAGGTAAATTTTTAGTGAATGAACAATAAAGCTCAATCTTTAAAGGTTTATGATAACAAAAAATATGTAGCACAAGTTAAGGGTTGGAAGAATAATAATGGTGATGGAAGGAACAAGTGCTAAAAGATAACAACAAGCAAGAGTTAAGATGCAACAAGAAACAACAAGAAATGAGAATTAAGATGCAACAAGAAAAAACAAAAAGCTAAAAATAAGAAGCAACAAAAAGAAAGAGTTAAAATGCAAGAAGAAAAAAAATTAATATAATAAGAAGAAACAAAAAGCATGAATTAAAAAACAACAAGAAGTAAAAGTTGAGATGTAACAAAAAACAACAACTAAGAAGCAACAAGAAGTAAAAATCAAGAGTCAAAAGAAGCGGTAGTTAGGATTTCAAAACCCTAAAAAAGTAGTGATTAGGTTTCAAAATTCTAAAAAAGAGGTGGCTAGGATTTCAAAATCCTAAACAATGACTTGTTCACATTTTTTAAAATTGACTCAAAAGAAAAAGGTATCACTATTATAGAAATATGACTACCATTTATAACTAAGCATTTTCTAAACATGTTGTATATTATTCCCTATGAAGTATTTTGGTGTTCCCAATGGACATTATACATACACTCATGAAATACAAGGCCAAAACATGATTGGCAATCATATTTGCAATCACATTTTTTCCCAAAGTCTTGGCCTCCCAAAATATGACTGCAAGCACTCACTAGTTAGCCCTAGTCATATTTTCGTAGTCATAGAACATCCATTTTGTTTTAGTGATGGTTTCTCATGTGACATTTGATTGTAGAAAGACGACAATCTAGGCTTGCTAAAACAACCGGGTCATTAGGGGCCATGTATATTTAGACAAGGTGGTCCTTGATCAGATGGGTAACAAAATAAAAGTGCAATGTACATGTATATCTTTTAGCACCTCTTGTATTTCTTTTCTTTTCTTTTGATTATATTTGCTCTTTGTGGTTTCAATTTGTATATTTATTCTAATGAGGAGTCTCATGAACATATATGTAGTGTAATTGCAACAAAATTTCTTTTGTATGCTTTATCTTAGTAGTTTGGATTGACTCTTTGGTTTCAATCTTTGTTTTATTTATTTATTTTCAGTTTTACCTGTAACTTATTTGAAGCTTTCTAGTTCCATTCCACATTTTCTAATTCTATTGAAGGAACTTCCTTACTAAAATTGTAGTGTAGTTGCAACAAATCTATTTTTAAATGCTTAATTTAACTTCAATTTGGGTTGGCTTTTTGGTTTCAATCTTTGTTCTTAGTTATGATTATAATTTGTTTGTGCTTTCTAGCTGCATTCTATATTTTTTATTCTAATGAGGATATCTTCTTAAATTAATGGCAATGCAACTACAGCAAAGCTCTTCATACAATAGCTATAATCATGGTATTCTTTGAATGAACTAATGGATGCACTTGGAATTTTATATCATTCATATTGGTTACAAATTGGAATCAATACATACTTCTCATGACATTTGGCAATGTCAAAGGAACATTCTAAGTTGGCCAAAATTGTGATTTCAAAAGTAAAGGGAGCTAAACTAGTCTCTATCTCAAGTTTGTTATCATTCTTTTTCCTAGATGCCCAATAGAGTTTATTTAAGCTCACAATGAAGAATTATGTTGTGAGTGCTATATGGGAGCCACTCAATCAAAGTTCTGTAACTCACATTTAGAGGACAATCTTCACCTCCAAAGTAGTTTTTTTAAGTGCTTGAAACATTTAGAAATTGGCTTTGTTCAAGTCATAGACTCCGTTAAAGATGGGCTTTGTTTTAGCGCTTTACACTTCATCAAAAACAAGAACCAACAACACTTAACCAACAGCTTAGAACTTTTAGTGCACTTGTTTGCCCAAAAGTTTTAGACCTTGGAGAATTTTCTTTTCCAAGAAGCATTAATAGTTTGGAGATTGAGAAGCTAGACCTAGATATATATGAAGTTTGTGAAGATTAGGGTTTATTTATTTCATGAAGACTTTTGAAATGCATCAAGGACACATCTAATAGTAATTTCCTTAAAAAATTAGAAGTATTCTTCAAAAAAATCTATTATTTAGAAATCCCAAACTCAAGTCCCCAATATTTGGACTCTATATATCCGGAATCCACATGCCTAGATCTTCATATGAAAATCATGTATATCCAAATTCTATACATCAAGTGCAATCAATATTAGAGTTGGAGGGATTTCTAGAGTTTAGGATTTTTGAGCTTCAATTTTTCCCAGAGGAAGTTGTGATCTCAACCTATGTTGCACTCCTATGTTACCCTCCCTCTTCCTCAAAAGGTCAATGTTTTACATTTACACTTAATATTTTTGATATATACACTACTAGTACCATGGCACTATTTCAATCAACTACCTTTTATTGAAGATACTACATATGCTAATATGTATAAATGAGGTCTATGAAATACTAAAATTTTATATAGAATGTAGGCTAGTAATAGCCCTACATGCTATATAAAAAAATTTCACTTTAAATTAAATGGCCCCTATCTTTTAACTCACTTAGTTTTCTAAGAAACTTATAGTGATCTCCTTGGGAAATTAGAAACATTTTTCAAAAAGTCTATTTTTCTCTAGACGGCCCAAACTCGAGTTCCTAATATTTGGGCTCCATGTACCTAGAATCCACATATACAAATCCCACATACCCGAATCCTCGTGCATTAATCGTTTATATCTAGATTTTATATACCAAGTGCAATTAGTATTAGGATTGGAGGGATTTCCAAGGTTTAAGTTCATTCTTACCTAGCTGTATAGAACATTGATGTTGAGTTTTAGTATTGGTGTGGGGTATTAGGGGAAGGCCTTTTCTAGGTAGGGACTATGATTTTGACATTTTTAAATTTCATGGCGATACATAGTGTCCTTGCATTTAGACCTTTGCTTCTGTGCAATTTCCAGATGAAGGGTAAATTGCCAACAAGGTAGATAAGACTTTTTTCTATTTAGGAGAGTTTACACTAAGAATTAATAGTTTTAAGAAACCTTCTTTCAATACATAAATTTTCAAGCAACCACTTTTCTTCCTCATTTGAACTTTCAGTCTACCTAATTTTTACTTGTTTCATAGGTTCATTCTTTTGAAGTCATGGCATTAGTTAATTCATCTCAAATGACAACATTTGCATTAACATACAATACGCCAATCCTAAATTCTCTTGACAAAGACAAACCCTACACTACAACGAGCAACCACAAGCATACTCCACAAGCTAAAGTGTAAGCACAATCCCTATTTTGTTGTAGTGATATTCTATTATACCTATTATTTCTGACAAATTTAAGTGGATTTTGTGGATTTATGATATAGAATTTGATAGAGTTTATGATGGAATTTGAATACATGCACTACAAATTTGGAAATGCAAAATTTTAAAAAGCATACAATGTGAAGTGAACCATGTAGACAATAACATCAACAAACAGCTAAAGTGGGACAACGAATCTGAAAAGTTGTGGAGGACGTCATTGATGGCACATTACAAGTATTTTCGGAACTTGAAATTCAAAATTTGTGATGTATCAACATTGTCCTTTTGCCTTTCAAAACTACAATACACAATTCCATATTTGGTGAAGTGTTGTTGATAGCTACAATAGAAAATTTGGCTAGAATGACAACTCTACTCTTTGGTATTGGACCTTCACACTAGGTACTACAAAATATCACAACTATAGATCTGAGAAGTTTTCAAATGATCATTTTCTCTACATAGAGGAACTACATAAAAACAATGTTGATTGCCAAAGAAGTAGGAAGTCACAAAAGAGTCTTCCAACTAATACTGTTGTTTGGCCTTTGATAGCTAGATGTCTACATATATTTGGGGCCTAATACCGAAGTTTGATGTGAACAACAACAACTTTATAATTGGCAACCTCCACCCTTTCATTTGTCCTAAAGCCATATGAATATGTGAGACATTAAGTACTCCCTATTAAACAAAAGAAAGGGCTTGAAATGGGGTCTATTGTGCTCTTGCCTTTGCTAGCCCTACTTGGCCTTCCAACCCTCAACCAATGTTCCTTAGCTTTCTGCTACAGACTGCCTCTTGCCTTTTGAAAGGGTGGAAGACATATATTCTTATAAAATTCTTAAACAATTGAATACATTAAATTCATTTGTAAATTAAATTTCCATAATTTAATGAAATATAGAGTTCCACGTAGTTCAATATGTTTATTAAAACTAATTTATAGTTAGAATTTGTGTGTTTGGATCCTATCTTAAAGCCATGAGGCTTTAAGATTCAACTTTGTCCTCTACAGTATACATACTTTAACCCCTAAAAGACCAAGGCCTTTTTTTGCTCCAAAACATTTAAAACTATCATTTCAATAGCAAAGAGCAAAAAATTTGAAAATTGTTTTTTTCGCACATCTAACTGTAGGATCTTACTCCCAACTAGTATGAGAATGTGTAGAGTAAATTTCAAATTTTTTTATCAAATAGATTCCAAGGTATCTATATTTGAGGTGAAAAAAGCAAGTTTTTCAGCACATTGCAGGACTAGAGTTTTTGACTTTGAACCTTCTTAACTTATATTTTTTGCGCTACAAAATTTTGAGGTTTAGGTCTTATGGTGGGGAATTGAGTTGAGACTCTATGAAAAAAAATTCAAAAATTTTTAATTTTTATTCTTAAAAGATTATTAAATAGAAGTAGGTATGAGATAGAAGGAAAATCTAAATTATTAATATCTCTAAAATGGAATTAAAATGTACTAATTCCAATGGTGAGATTGTTCTAAGAAGAAAAAATAAACCACGTGGAATTTTTTTGAAAAATTGTAAAAATTGCATTTAGAAATGAATCCTATAGGTTATTTTTTCAAAAAATGTTCTAATTGCCCCCAAAACAAGATTGTCCATAATTCTCTTATAACAAATCCAAATGGGATGAATCAAAACTTTTCATGTAGACAAAAATATAATCTATGGAAAAAAAAATTTAAAAGACAAATTTTGAATTTTTTTTGTTGCCCCCTATCTCCTATTTTCAGCTTATTTGGGTATAACTTTTGTTCTTGGGTACTAATTGAAAAAGAGATTATATTCCCATGAAGCTATTCAGGTTTTCTATCTTCAAAAAAAGTTTCAAAAAATCATGACTAAAATTCAGCCTGTAGGTACTTGCCCAAAGTCCCATTTAACCTCAAGAGGGACAATGGTCCTTTAGGGGTTAAGAAAGAAAATAATAAAGTTTTTAGTATGTTAATTTTTTCAAACTCTAAATTAAATTCTTGAACATAAATTTATTAGATTCAAAATTCTTATTACAAAAAATTCAATTATACCCTAAAGGACCAAAAGACCTAGTTTGGGCTATTTGAGAACTTGGGCAACCTCTATTGACTTCATGATTTGGAATTTTTACATGACATTCTTAGAGTGAATGCTACTCACTATAATATATGTGTAAAGCTTTGTTTCATGTCATTCTAATAAATATTGTAGAATTTAGAAATTTTTATTTATTTCAATGTCAAATTGGACAACAGAAAATATATTAAAAAAATATTAATTTTTCTTGGGGGATTGTATAGATTGATAACTATTCTAAAACATTTGAACCATTCAATTTCAAAGAATGAGGTAAAAGTTATGAGGGGTTTTATTTTGTGGATAATGAAGGTAGAAAAAACATATAAAGTCATATTTTGCTCTCAATTTCGAAAATTCAGAAATTAAAATTAAAATTAAAATTAAAAATATTAAGTTTTTAATAAAATAGTCTCACTATTAGAATTTAGAATTTAGAATTTTTTATAAAAGTTATTGGACATATATATTTTTTTAAGATGTTGAAAGACCAAACTTCACCTTTGGGAAGGACTAGAATAGCCTACATTTCAAAATTTTGTCATATTGAACTTCCAATTGGTAGGGATATTCATTCTAAAATTCTTAGGACAATGTACCTAAACAAATTCTCCAAAGGTCTACATTAAAAAAACAAATACTGATGAAGATTTCAACCTTGCTTTTGGGAGGAGTACACTAAAATTGGTAAATAGTGTTGGCGACACTAGTTTACTGAGATAACACTAATTGTGATTAGCAAGGTTAGTGTTAGAAGATTATTTATTCATTTTAACACTATTTTAGCTCTATAGTAAATTACAGTTTTCTAGGAAAGGGACAGATTTTTGTGGTGGCAAGCAAAAATTACAATTTTGTAGAGAAGGGACAAATTTTCACGATGGGAGGCTAAAATTACAGTTTTGTAGGGAAGGGACAGATTTTCGTAGTGGGAGGCAAAAATTACAGTTTTTTTGGAAAGGGATAGATTTTCACGGCGGGAGGCAAAAATTATAATTTTGTAGGAAAGAGATAGATTTTTACGGCGGGGGACAAAAATTACAGTTTTGCAGGGAAGGGACAGATTTTTATGATAGCAATTAAGTGCCCCAACACTATTTACACATAAGTTGAAAAATAGTGTTGGGGGTAAAAAACAGGGAACAACACTAATTATCACCCAACACTATTTACCAATTTTAGTGTAGAACTTCAGAAATATATTTGAAATGGAACTTAGTTTGAGGTAAACTTTTGATTTAAAACCAAAGAGAGACTCGGAGGGAAGAGTGCCAAATACGCAAGCTGGAAACGGTTTAGGTTGCAGCTGAACTCGGGAGGCTGAGGGACGGGAGGCCTTTAGGGTTTTACGAGCTTCAATTTTTCCAGCTTTCCAGCTTACGAGCTTCAATCTCTTCCAGGAACTGTTCCCCGTTGTGGGTCTTGAAGAAAAAGCAGCCAAGATGGTGAACAAGCAAAATACAAGTAAGGATTTTCGTTGTGTATTTTCCTGGTTTCAAAAGAGTTTTGCAGTACGTTGTCAGTTCCAGTGGCGTGATTTTCTAATTTCTTAGGAATCGAATTGGCGCAGAAAGTAAGGATGTTTCCATGATGAAGAAGAACAAAATTCATCTGCGAATGTAGTCTTTTTTCTGTTTCTAAAGAAAATTTGCGGTGGTTTTGTTAGTGCCCATGCCATTTTTTGACTTCGTTGGATTGGATTTGGTGCAGAGAGTAAGTCTAAGCGTGTCACCATGAAGAAAAAGAACAAAATTCTGAAGAAAGTGAAGTTGCATTGCGAAAAGAAGGCGAAGGAAGCGCGCAAGTTAGCTCACACCAAGCCGAAAGCCAAGAATGAGAAGGAGTCCGAAACTTTTCAGGAGGAGCAGGTTGCCGCGATGGAAGCTCGGCGTACTCGCGCCATTGAACTTTTTGAGCAGAACAGAGCGGTGAAAAAAGAGAAGGTAGGCTCAAATTGCTTGCATTGTGCAAATTTTTTTGAAGGTTCATTCTATTTATTTACATATTTTAATACTGCAAGAAGCCCTAATTATATATGGCATTTTCGCACCTTTTTGTATTTTTTTGTATGGCGATTACTGGGAGAAGAAGGGAGTGTCTTCTTCTCCTTAAGTCATTAGTAACTTAAAAAAAATTCGTATTCAAGGAGACAAATTGCGATATAAAGCAATTAGTGCATCTCGCAGTTATTAAAGTAAACGGTGCGAAGTACAGAGGGGTAAATCGTTTCAGGATCGTTTCAGCTGCTGTTGATACACGTGCAGTGCAGGGTCTAAGTTTTGGTCTGTTTTTGATTTGGATATTTTTGCATAGGCTGCTGCGAAGCGGAAGTTTGGCCTGCCGGACGATGAAGGTGATGCTGATCTTAGGCAGCTTACCGACAATGCTTCTAGAAGGACTTCTGAATTTGAAAGGTCAAAGAAGCAAAAAATTGAAATAGTTGGCCCGCAAGGTTTGTATCTCCTCTATTCTCCTTTATCGTGCAATAATATCTAACGAAGTTGTTGCTATACTGACATATCTATTCATGACCAAGTGTCTGATTCGCCGTATATTTAGAAATCACATTTATTTTCTGATAGTTTCATTTCGAGATCTTTTGGGGTTTGGTTTATGTTTTTTAAATGTGAACGTGTATATTGTTTACAGAGAATTCTAGAAGGGCTTTTTACAAGGAGTTCATGAAAGTGGTGGAAGCATCAGATGTTATCATTCAGGTGTTGGATGCTAGGGATCCTCTTGGTAGCCGTTGTGTGGACGTTGAACGTATGGTTCACAAAGCAGGGGGTCTCAAGCGTATCGTTCTTCTTCTTAATAAGATTGGTAAGTGTCTCAACTAATGCATCTTGAATCCTTCAGATATCTAGTCCATTCTCCCGCAAATTTTGAAATGCCACTAAGTCAATGAGTGCTTTCCAGATCTTGTACCTAGAGAAGTTGCGGAGCAATGGTTAAAGTATCTTAGGGAAGAGCTACCAGCAGTTGCATTCAAGTGTAATACACAGCGGCAACGAACAAATTTGGGAAGGAAGTCATTTGCTAAGGCCACCGAGAACGTTGACGTTTTGCAAGGCAGCGACTGCCTTGGTGCAGAGACACTTTTGCAGCTTTTAAAAAACTACTCGAGAAATCAGAAGGTATTTACACTGTATTTCATGTACGTAGATCAGTTCTCAGAAATGCTAAACTTCCCAGTCTTCTGTCTTTGACAAATACTGTTGTGTGTTTGTGTACATTTGGAGACATGGAGCTCGTCGTGCTTATTGTGTGCGTACTTTTTTTGCACAGATGAAAACAGCAATCACAGTCGGTGTGGTAGGGTTCCCAAATGTTGGAAAAAGTAGTCTTATCAACAGTTTAAAGAGAACACGTGTGGCCAATGTGGGTTCAACACCTGGTGTTACCAAGGCGATGCAGGAGATTCACTTAGATAAAAATGTAAAGCTACTTGATTGTCCTGGAATAGTATTTGCAGCTTCAGGCGATAATGAAGCATCTGCCACATTACGAAACTGCACCAAAATCGAAAAGCTTGCAGACCCTGCAACTCCAGGTAAACTAGTACAGATGTGAATCGACATTGCGCTTAACTGTTGGTCAGATCTGGTAGTTTCTGATGAGAAACAATTTAAGTTTATGATTCTTCTGGTGTGACTCCGGAGTTGCTGGAATGACCAATTTTATGTAATTCTACGTAGTTTCGGAGAGTATCAATGTTCGTTTCACTAACATATGATTTATCTATTTCAACAGTGCAGGAAATATTGCGACTGTGCCCTGCTGATAAGTTGGTATCTATTTACAAGATCAACACCTTCAGCGATGTGGATGAGTTTTTGATGAATGTCGCGATGGTTCGTGGAAAGTTGAAGAAAGGAGGTGTGGTGGATAGTCTAGCAGCAGCCCGCATTGTACTTCATGATTGGAATGAAGGTGAGCCTGGAGCACCCTGATTTGATTACCAAAACCGCCATAATATTCATTGGAGCCGGCTTTACAAGCAGGGACCAAGAAATGGAGTGAGATTTTCTTTGATGTGTCTTGAGAGATATATGAGTGTAGGAATGATATCAGTAAAGGTCTGTTCTGTAAGCTTGTGCTCTGAGAAAGTGTATAACACCTAGTTTGTCTCCTTTTACTATTGTTTAAACTCTTTCGTGCTTGGGGCGTGTGGTTTTATGAAAATGAGCTTTCGTATTTTGTTGTCTTTTAACATTCGACACAAATTCTCTTAGGGAAAATACCATACTTTACAACACCGCCTGCGCGAGAAGTTAGCGAGCACGCTGAGTTTGGAGCAATTGTATCAGATTGGGGCAAGGAGTTTGACGTGGAAACTGTGTTTCAGAACGAAGCCACGGCTGTTATTGCTGGTCTCCCTTCGTTGGCGAACACTACACATGTCCAAATGTCGTCAAGTGCTCCTCTTACAATGGACGATTCTTTGGTACAGTCTTAATCCATGAACGCAGAGTCAGCACTGTGGCTGGTGTACCTGATTTTTTGGTGCTGTATTTTCAAATAGTTTCCGGTTCTTCGTTGATGCGGCCTTGCAGTTTTAGTAGATTTCTTTTTCTAAGTTGTTCTTGCACTGAGATGCCTTAATAATTTGTACAGACCATGGAAGAAGAGAACAGTGATGAAGAGCAGGAGGACGATGGAGAAGATATGGATGAGGGTCCCAGTCTGATGGACACAACTGAAGTAGCTGTGAAACGGGGTAGAACTTATTTGAATCAGAACGAGAGACTTTATGATGCGGAAGGCATTCAAAATCCGCACGCCAAACGAGCACAGAAGAAGCTGAAGAAGAAAGCTGCCAAGGCTGCTCCGGCTTTGAGTGACGATTCAAAAGCATCTGATGACTACGACTTCAATACAGATTACATTGAAGACAAATCCACCGCAGACGATCCGGAAAATGATAATGAGGACGCAATGCAGGGCATCAACTAAGTTCGTCCGACCAGTTACGCTGCGTTTTGGGCTCTCTATCCACTATGTTTTAAGCTATGCCGGAAAGTGTAAGGGCCAGGGAGAATTGACCCCCTTGCCCCGGCCAGGGTTAATTGTGGAAAAAAAAAACTATTTTTGTGCCATGATTTTTTACATTTCTCCACCGCCCCTAGCTAATTTGGGGCCGCTGATTGCAAATCTGAATTCAGAATTTGCAAAAAAAATTATCTGATTGCAAATAAAAAATTCCACAGGGGTAAAACGGGGCAATGAGGGGGTCAGTTCCCCCTGGCCGGAAAGTAAGCTTAGCTTAACTTTGTTGTTCATGGAGTCAGTTCACCCTGGCCGGAAAGTAAGCTTAGCTTAACTTTGCTGTTCATGGAGTCATGGAGAAGATAGATCATACTTTTCTGGACACACTACTGTGTTCTACTGTTCAAGTGGTGTCTGTTGGTATGGAGTAAGGTCATATCAATAGAATATGCACAGTATCTTTTTAACCCTTGAAGGTCGACGCGCATGTCTGGCGTCTGATGAATGACAAGGAATTCTCCTGTGTAGGACAGAAATGCAACTATTCATCCTTGGAATTAGGGGTGGAAAGGGGAGATCTTCTAGAGTATTTGACTCCCAATGATTATTTTTGGTTTTTTTAAACTAGATGATGTCACACGGTTGCAAAAGGGCTGATTTCCACGGTCACCAGCCGGACCTTAAGCTCGACCTTAGGCCCGACCTTAGGCCCTCCTTCCATGTCGCCCGGGCGGGCAAAACAGACACTACAGTCCAAAGCCTTCCCCGGGCTGTGCGCATGGAAGGACGTTTAGGGTTAGGGCTGGCAAGCCCTGGTTTGCCCGACGTCGGGGAACGGACAATGCGGGTTTCGAGTTTCACCGATGAATCGGTTGCCTCCTCACCTACAATACTAGGTTCATATTCTTTTTCACGACCTTCAACAGAAGGTCACTTGACTATTTAAACCTTATTTCAACCCTGAGAGAGTCTTTTTACACGCGAGGTGTGGTGGAGGTGGAGCAGCGACTGAGGTTGGCGGCGGGTGTGCTTGAAGCGTCAAAGCTCAAGCCTGTCTCGGTGAGCTACTATGCTTCCAAGCTTTCATTGTTCAGTCGACTTTTGTTTCTTCAATAAAAAACTTTGGAATCTTTTGAGTACAGCTTTGAAGGTTGTATGCGTTTCTCAAAAAAATTCAGATTTGTACTGGATCATGTGAGCTTCAGTGTGTTCAATTTACTATGGGTATGAGTGAATTTTTTGTTAATTGTTGATTAGGAACACTGTTAGTAACAATCCAGATTTCTTTTTAAAAAGCTGAAATTCGGGCTCCAAAATGATTTGGGATTGCAATTTGCCCTCTTCTTGTGAATTGAAGCTTGTTATCCTTCAATTAATTGTGGAATCTTTTAAGTTCGGCTTTCGAGGTTGTATGTGTACAATCAAAGAAATTCAGATTTTTATTGGATCATGTGAGTTTGAGTGTTTTCAATAGACTATGAGTATGAGTGATTTTTTTGTTAATTGAGGATTAGGAACATTGTTAGTAACAATCCAGATTTCTTTCTGAAAATCTGAAATTCAAGCTCCAAAATGATCTAGGATTTCAATTTGCACTTTTGTATTGGATTGAAGCTTGTTATTTTTCAATTTAAAACTGTGGAATCTTTGGAGTTTGGCTTTGAAGGTTGTTTGTGTACAATCAAAGAAATTCAGATTTGAAATTGTTCATGTGAGCTTGATTGTGTTCAATTGACTGTGAGTATGATTGAATTTTTTGTTAATTGAGGATTAGGAGCATGGTTAGTAGCAATCCAGATTTATTTATTAAAATCTGAAATTTGGACTTCAAAATGACCCAGAATTGCAATATGCAAATTGCATATGGTTCAAAGCTTAATATTCTTCCCTTTAAAATTGTGGAATCTTTTGATTCTGGCTTTGAAGGTTGTATGTGTATGATAAAAGAAATTCAGATTTTAACTTGTTCATGTAAGCTTGATTGTGTTTTATTGATTTTGGGTATGAGTTAATTTATGGTTAATTGAGGATTAGGAGCATGGTTAGTAACAATCAAAATTTGCTTTGATGGTAGAAAATGATTGAGGTTCAATGTTTTTCAAATATTAACTAGTCTATGTAAGCTTGGATTATGTCAGACTAAATTGCTAAATTGATATTTTGGTTACTAAATGGTTAAAGATATTGTTAGCAATAATTCACATTTGTTTCAAAAAATTGCAAGTTCATTTTGTCATTCTTTTCTCAAATGAAGTTCTCTTCCCTTTATTTACAAGTTTTTGAAAACCTTATCAATTTTACATGGAGATTGAGGTGAGAATTATTTTTTCAAATATTTACTATAAATTCTATGTGTAGAAAATGGACTCCCAAAGATTTTCTATGGATCTTAATTGGAATCCTGAGTCATTTGATCTTGAAACGGAATCGGAAGATCCAATTGAGGTCGAACTGGGTGAAGCTCAAGGTATTGAAGATGGAAAAAATTACAAAACTGGGAGGTGGTCTTTAGCAGAGACTTTATCACTCTATCATTGCAAGAGGGTAGATTATGAGAATTATGGGCCATCAAAATCGCAACGTGTTCAAATGACCACGGCTTCGAATAGATGAAAAGCCATGGTAGATGATTTGTGAGGAAGAGGTGTGCATAGAAATCCACAACAAATTCAAGATAAGTGGGAGCAATTGTCTCCAGACTTCAAAAAAGTCCATGACTATGAGAAGAAGATACCATCTGGCCAGCCAAGTTATTTTGCTATGAGCCCTTCGGAGGAAAAAAAATCATTCAAGGAGATTTCCAAGGGCACCATTTGACCAAACTATTTATGAAGCTATGTTGGAGTGGTTTCCTAAAATATCCCAAGCTGTGGATGCTGGAGATCTTCCCCTTGATACCGGAATGATGGCACCTTCTATAGGTATTTTCTAAAATTTATTTGGTTTATTTTTATTATTGTAATTGTAAACATTGCATATGAATTTGTTATAAAAAATTATGAAATATAAGTGTGAGTATTTTTTTAGATCATTTTAATAACAAGCTACTTTATTGTTGTACATTGTAGAAGGTGGTGAATCATCTATGGATTACTCTACCAAAAAAAGGCGCTTATCCATGAAGGCAGCAGATGGTGCATTAGCATCTATGGATAAAACTCGGTTTGAATTTGTTCAAGCCATTAGTGGGGGGCATGACCGAGAGGATATCCGTCACAAAGAGATCATAGACTTGGATAAACAGAAATTACAATCAGAGGAATTACGCCATCTTGACATGATGAAACTGGAACGTGATAGAATGGATAGTGCTAGTGCCACTGGACAGGGTTATGTGAATGCTCTTCTTAGCTTGAGTGATGCTATGAAGACAATTGGAAATGCCATTCAAAAAAGGCAGTAGTTTGAGATATCATGCATGACTTGTTTTTTATGTTTCAATCTAACTTTGTAGTATGGTTTGTTGTTAATAAACTTATGTCATATTATATATCATTATTTGATTGATTATTTTTTCTTGTTTTTTTTTATCTTTGTCATTTCAATGGTTCTTTTTCTTGACATTTATGTTAATTTTTTCAATCTAAAACTAGTTTTTTGGTGAATTTTTTAAAGGTCATGCGACATGGATGATCCCAATATTGGAGTTGCAATTGCAACTATGGGTGTAGCAACTACATCTATTGGGACTATGGTTCAATTGGCAACGCATGGAATGTTTGAAAAGAGTCAAACAGCCAAGTCACCTAAAGTATCAACCTTAGCAATTTCGAAACACAAAAGAAGAGCTCAAGAGATGTTACCTATTATTCATGCAGTTATGGAATGTGAACAACTTTTCCAAGAAGTTTTTGTTGAGAAAGTTGGGAAAAAGAGTATATTTGGATGTGAGTGTGGGCTTTATTATATCAAGCCACGTTCCATTCACTGGTGGGACCAATTCTCAACTTTGGTAATGCAAGAAGATCCTGAACATTTTCGCCAATTTTTTAGACTATCTGTTCCAACATTTCAATATGTTTGTGGCATGGTTAATGAAGAATTGACCAAGAATTCTCCTCCTGGGCTTATTAATATTACTGGACGATTGATGAGTGTGCCCAAGCAAGTTGCCATTGCATTGAGGAGGCTTGGTACGGGAGACACTCATGATTCGGTGGGTGAACTTTTTGGTGTGCATGACTCAACAAGCGTTAAAGTTTGTAAGAGGTTTATTTCAGCTCTTATCAAAGTTGCTTTACCTTTGCATTTACAATGGCCACAAGGAGAAGCTTTATCAAAAATAAAGCTTGGATTTGAAAAGCTCCATGGCATACCACAATGTTGTGGAGCTCTTGACTGTTCTCATATCCGATTTGATCTACCAGGAAGATCTAGATCAACAGATTGGTATGACCGCGATCATAACTATTCTACTATACTTCAAGCCATTGTAGATCATGAAGCTCGATTCATAGATGTTTTTGTAGGCATTCCAGGATCAGTACATGATTCTCGCATACTTCTTATGTCAAATCACTTTAAGGAAGTGATTGCCGGGAGGAGATTGAATGGGCCAACAATACACATTGAAGGTGTAGATATCCATGAGTTGATTGTAGCCGATGCTGGTTATGTTGGTGATAAAAACTTGCTTGCACCTTGGCCTGGAATTCAACTTCCTAGGTTATATGAAGAGTTCAACTTTAAGCACTCATCCACACGTATGGTAGTAGAACGCTCATTTGGAATTTTGAAAGGCATGTGGAGGATTTTAAAAAATCCAATCACAAAACCAGATATGAAAAGAATTCCAAGCTTGATAATGGCATGTTGTTTAATTCACAATATAGTCATTGACAAAAGAGATGTCATTGATGAGTCTATAGTTCTTTGGGGACACCACGACTTGGGATATAGACAACAAGTAGTGAGAGGAGTACCCCAAAACGATAGTGAGCAATTGCAAATGGCAATTGCAAGGCATTTGTATCAATTAGAAGCAACTCGCTTCAATGAATGAAGTTTGAACCTTATTTTGTAATGTGATTACTTTCAATTGAATTGATATGTTTTTTTTCTTTAAGTAAAGTAAAAGAATATCTTATTATATGAAAAATGAATGTTTCATGATATTATGTAATAATTCTCAATATAGTTAATTTGAAAAATTATCTCAAGTCATAATATAGCGTAAATGGGAAAAATATAATCTTTAAGAAATATAGCGAGTTCCAAATCCAGATATTATGAAAAAATTAAGAATGCTATAAGAGTCATACGCTTTGTTATTGAAAATAAATCAAAAGCTCTAGTTTTTATAAATTAATCTAGATAATTATTCTCAAGCATTGATTGTGTATTATTCAATTACTAAGATTATTCAATTATCTTTAAATAAGGCATTATATTTGTCTAAAATCATGGAAATTTTTGCATAACATAATATACAATTGCCATTTTTTGTTTTCCACAAATGACATTCAATTTTTGTACATACTCACTTAAGTATATTAAATTTTAGTTTCAAAAAATAAATTTCAATCTATGGTAAACTATTTCAGTTTTTGGAGTTTTGCATGAAAAATAACCACTACTTACTTTGAATCCATATTTTATTTTGAGGAGGGTTGGAAAAAAACACATTATCAATGTCTTAATCTTTTTTCCTACAAATTTGTGCTTTTAGATCATAAAACTCATCATCCAAAATACTTATAATCTAAAAAGTGGTATAATTTTTACAAAACTAATTTCATATTTATTAGACAAAGTAGTTTTATTTTTCTTTGGTTTTAATTAAAACTTTCAAGCACCTCTTTGGGGGAAAACAATGAAACTGGAATAATTCATTGAAAACTTGTACTGTCAAAAACTTATTGGACCGGAAGTGGTTAATGAAGAAGAATATGATGCATGAAGAGTATAATGTGATGCATCAATGAATGAAAATTCTAGTACAAACATGTCTATCTCTTAATTATTTAATTTGGCAAAATGATTGAACCATCATGATTATATTTGTCCCAAAATATTTAGTTAAAATATAGAGATATTTATATTACAAAGTTTGGCATTATTACACTTCACATTGAACTCTTCATAGATGATATTGTTTTTCCTTAATGGTATTTTTTCCTATTGCTTAAGGTATGTATACGGATGTTTAGTACATGTCTATTAGAAAAATAATTTTAAAATCATCACTAGTGTAATTCAAACAATTATACCTTAAAACCATGCATATTAAATGAAGCAATTTTTCATACATTCAGGTTTGTTTATTTACAATTAGAACTTGGTGTGCTTGAGTGAAATTGTATGACAATTGAATGTCACTCTCCTTAACCCCTCAAGGCCCAACAACTTCTTGACCACAAATATTTTCAATGAATTCAACCACTTTGATATTTTTTTGCACATAGATGTTCTTGAAAATTTTAATTTTAACCATATTAAAGTAAATACTACCTTGTCTAATGTTCACTAGGTTTTTAGATTATAACAATTTTGGATAATCACTTTTTTGGGCAAAAAACAAAATTTTGGGTTAAAAAAGTTACTTGAAATTGAATATTATCCCCCCCCCCTCCCCCTCCATTTTTTTCTAATTAGATAAATAAATAAGTAGTATTGAAAATTTGAGACATATACAATTTTTTTTATTTTGAGAAATGAGAAATAAAATACTCACTCAATTTTCTGTACATTTTCAAACAAGATGAATAGAAAGTAAAACAAACAAACAAATTGGATCCTAAAATTTTATTAAAATTTTTTATACTTGCCTATATTTTTGGAATTTAAGAAATGATGTTATTATCATATCTTATGGAACATCTTCACAAATTTTGGAATCATCCTAATTATTTTGTGTTTTGATCATGTGACAGTGAGCCTTGTATTTTTAAGATCACTAAAAATAAAAACCTTAATCTCTTTTTCTTACCTTAGTTTGATTGTGCAGATTAAAGGATAGAAATGTCCACGAATTTTTTTCCCATCTCTATTTTTCTTTTCATTGTGAAAGAATTAGTTTGATTCTAGTAAATACTTATGTCATTGAGATTTTGATAATCAAAAGATACTATAAATATGTGAATTAAATCTAAATCTATGGTATCTTATTTTATTCAAAACTCTTTAACCCTTGGAGGAAGGACCCATGGCTATAGAAATCATGCATTTCTAATACTATGTGACATCATCTACTTTGAAAAGCCAAATATACTCATTGGAAGTCAAATTACTAGAAAAGATCTTCCCTTTCCACTCCTATTACCAAGGATGAAAAGTTACAATTATGCCCTACACGATTTGATTCCCTATCACCTAGAGGTTCCAAAACGTCCACCTTGTCTTTCAAGGGTTAAATGTTGCAATGGGCACGTTGAAAGATATTTGGACCCAATTGTGTAGAACCAAGCTATGTACTGAACCAACCTATCTCAGTTGTCATGTAATATTTTATAGTTTAAATATTTTATTGTAGATTTTAATTTAGTTTTTTATTTTAGTTTTTTTTTGCTTTTCCACCCGTGGTAGCACAACAACCAACAATGGGCATATACCAAAATTTGGGCTTGAGAACAATAAAAAAAATTATTCATTTCATAGGTCTTAGGACTAATCAAATTGCTTATATGTTCTTAGAAATCTAAGGTCTCAGTAACGTAAGAAACATGTACTGTACTGTAATCTCCCACTCTGTTTGGCAAATAAAAAAACATTGAGATCAGGAATAGGTGCTCTGTCCCCTGCCCAATGCAGATGGTAACAACTCTGTTTGGCTGGTTAAAACTCGGTGAATGGAATCCACTTGCTGGGCAATAAGTAATTGCGCTGGAAGTCATAAAGTGTTGCATCCCGATCAAACATGTCAGGATGAATTTTACAGTATCAGTGGAGTCTCCCTGTGGACCTTGCCAAGTGTGGGCATAGGCCAAAAATACTTTACCCGCCCAGGGCCACATGGAAGCTAACTCTTAAGCCCGACCTTAAGCCCGACCTTTAAGGGTTAAGGTGCAGAGAGTGGATACACTTGTTTCGGCTGAGATTAGGCCAGTTGTATCACTTGTATGAGTCTACCACCCAATCTCATTTAAATCTATTTTTGTGGCCAATTCTGAGAGCCACGCTGCTCGACAAAGACTGAGCTAATTAGGTGTACATTAGACAGAGACCCAATGTATTACTCATAGAATATATGGGCCATGAGCACTTACCAGTCCAGGTCTGATTGACGGTACTCAATTTCATCAGAATCATGAAAGCCTGTTTCAGTTCCAGACATTCACGCTGCCTCAGGCTGTTATACTTTGGTCTCAATCTTATGGTTCAGGTCAAAATCTGACGTATGGCTTACATCAGAATCTGACGTATGGTTCACGTGAGAATCTGACGTATGGTATTATGATTCTGATCTTTCGTCTGGTTGCGTGCAGTCCTTTGTACCCTCATGAATGAACTGGTCCCGTGCAGTCCTCTGCGCCCGAATGAACTTTCCCACGGTCCTTCCATTCCATTCACGATTCTTCTTTCAATTTTGGGTTGCGGAGGAAGCTCATGGTGTTATACAGCGAAGTCTCATTTTTAAATTCTTGTGAAGCAGCCAAGATTTGACCATGTCTAACATATCAAACATTCCGGTGGCTGTTTCTCTGAAATCAACCATCTGAAGTGTAATCAAGGTGTGTATCATGTATCACTGTGTTTGAATTACACTTGGGAATTTCATACGAAGATTTTTGGGAATGCTGCTTTGTGAACATTCCATAAAACGTACTGGAAGAATTAGAATTTCAATTTGTACGCCGCCTGGTCTCTGTCATGTCGTAGTCGCTTTTATGATGTGTGTCTATCCGGCCAACTGTATGTGCCTGCACAGCGACATATCATATATTTATTTAGTTTGGTGATGCCGTATACGTCTAGTCTTGAATTCAGCTTACTATCATTGAATTTTTCATTGACACAACTCGAGAACCAGTTTTGCAGGATTTTAGAAGATATATAAGCCCCTGTCGTGCCTCGTCTTGAATTATCTTTTCCAGTGTTGGATACGTTCGGAGTAGTTTTTCAGGGAAGTGCTCGCTCGTTACTTAGCATTCTGTGTGACTTTTTTCCAGGCTTCCAAAATGGGTTCCGAACCGGAAGTTCACGCAGACGGTAGTCTAGTCTCAGAAGACAGACTGCAGGGGAAGTCATTGGAGCATGTTCACACTTCCTTCATCAAACCTTCCACAGCGACACCATGCGAGAAAGAATGGTTACCTTTGTCAAGTTTAGACTACTTGTGGGTTGCATTTTACACTCCCACACTGTGCACGTTCACACTCACGGGGGAGCACAATCTGGACGTGGTGCAACATTTGCGGGATACTTTGGCAGACGCGCTGGTGTTGTTCTACCCTCTCGCGGGAAGAGTAGTGGCGAAGGACGGTCCTCCAAGGATCCATTGTAACGACGCGGGTGCTGTGTTCACAGAAGCAAGCGTGGATGTGGAGTTGGCGGATCTCAGAGCCGACGATTTTCAGCCTCAACCCGTGCTCTCCGGATTGGCGGCTGCAGGATTGGGGGATTACCCTGTTCTTCCTCAGATTGACACTGGCCTTCCAGCCCTGGTCATTCAGGTAAACATTCAACTGGTCATTCTTCCCATTTGCCACACTACTGTCCCTCAGCAGCCACAAGACTAAAATTAACCTAGGTTTTGTCACGTGAACAAATAGGTACGCTATGAGTAGCTCTGTCCCTTTTGTAGCCCACCGCTTGTCCTACTCCAGCTTCCTCACACTTACTGTAAGGTAAAGCAGCCCATTGTGGTCAGAATGACGAGTTTGACATCATCTTGTTGCTGAAATTTTTCAATTTTTTTTCCATGCATTGTGGCCTACATGCATTGTGGCCCACATCTCACATACTAAAAAACCCCACAATGGGTCATTTCCTAGGTGACCACAATGGGTGCTTTACCTTAGATGTCGCTTATGTCACTGCAATGCCTCCTCCCCTTTGGTCCAGAGCCTGCTGAGTAGTTCTACTAACTACGTCATACGAACATAGGTAACAGCTGCTATAATTGTTGCTCCCTGTAGGAGGTAGGCTCCATGACGTCGACAAGTGACCATGGCAGTCCCTTGCATAAATTTACATAAGCAAAATTTTTTATCTTGTAGGTGACACACTTCAAGTGTGGAGGTATGACGTTGGCGGTCAATTGGGCACATGCAGTGGCGGATGGACGGGCTGGTTTCCACTTTATGAAATCCTGGTCGGAACTTGCACGAGGTTTGCAGGTTTCCCTTCTTCCTGATCATCGGCGTGAGCTTGTGAAGCCAGGAGATTCTTCTCAGATTACGACTAGGAACATTTTCCAGACATCGTCGGTACTGTCACCGGGTGCACAAATCATCAAAAACTCGAACCTCAAAAGCTCAGGAGACTATACACCAGAAGTGGGAAAGCAAGCCAAGATTGTACCAAAGACATTTGAGTTCGCAGGGGATGACATCTCTAAGCTGAAGCAGCTGGACTCGGATCAGCAACTATCGAGGGCAGATTGTCTTTCCACGCATTTATGGCGCTCCGTAGCTCGAGCTCAGAACCTGCAACGTGGTTCTGCAGCTTGCCTTTGCATTCTCGTGGAAGGGAGGAAGAAACTGTCCTTGCCACCAGGATACTTCGGCAACGCAATTAACCTCCTTTCTATCATCACCACGGTCAGTGAACTTCTGAACCGCCCCTTTGGATGCACTGCCAGGCTGGTTCATTCGGCTGTTAGGTCTACCACGACCGAATGGTTCCAGAATCTTGTTGATTTTATGCCGCTGGTGCTGCAACCTGGAAAGACGGATTTTTCCTCCGACGATCCGGCTTTCCCTGGCATGACTTCCATGGGGATTTCTTACCTGAACCACTTTCCTTTCTATGAGCTAGACTTTGGATTCGGTGTCCCTGCACACTCGATTCGCAACACCTTGGCTGCTCGGGACGGTCTCCTCTTCGTGGTTCCAAGCTCCCGTGGGCGAGAGAATATGGTTGTCATGGCCAACATGGACTCGCACGTTGTGAACAATTTTCTCTCAACGGTTAATGACATTCCGAGCAACAATGACAATCGTCAAGTTGAAGAATGTGCATACAATTAAGCAGCTGAGCGTGGTTACTATCATTAGACTTTAGGCTTAATTTCTGTTGGGTGCTGAAAAAGGATTCCAACATGTATTTTTTGGACACTAATTGATAAATTATTTTTTGAACGTTTGCACCATGTATATTTTAGGCAAGAATTCAGAGGGGTTGCTTTCAGATAAGGGTTACAATTTGGTGTAATATTAGCAATGTATTGGACCATGACTCAAAAGATATTACGGAGTACTTACTGAAACATCTTCCTTACACCGGCAGGAGACTTAGATGTTTCAGTAAGAGTTTCTTTGCAGTGGACAACAAATGTTTCAGCCAGCGAGAACTTCAAAAACTGATAAGATGAAGGAATCTGACTTTATACTGAGAAAATGAAGTGGAGTACGTGGAGCGCACTTTTGTCCTTCGTGGCATCAAACGTGCAGAAATTGAGTCATGCGTCCGGCCCATCCAAGGGTGGGCCTGACGCAAATGCCGGGGACTTCTGTTTCCAATTTTTTGAAGTCTTGCTTCACAGGAAGCTGCTACAGGTCTTGTCTTCCCTAGCCAGTCATGGATTCCGTCAAAATCCGTTAGTGGGCACTGCCTACACTGTCTTACAAAAAAAAATTAAAAAGAGCTCTAGCTACAGTGCACTAACCAATGCCACATGTGCTAATCCGGCCTACATTGTTGATTATAAATATTTTTTTATTCAATTGCATAGGGGCTTAGGGGTGATGTTTGCAAAGTGAATTTGGTCCAGAAATAGGTCTAAAGTCGTTCCTAAGACCCTCAGTTATAACACTCTTTCAATACCAAGTGCAAACATATCTTTAGGGTGGCCAATTTTGGTTGAAATTTGTTCCAAAAACCCTCAGTAATAACACTCTTTTAACACCAAGTGCGAACATACCTTTAGGGTGGCAAGTTTTGGTTGTTAACAGTTCAGTAACTGGCCTGAAGGCTTTTTCAATCACCAAACCTGCATGGCTAGTGAGGTGGCATCGATATAAGAGCACTATTACAACTATTTATAACCACCACTTGCTCAACAGCAACTAACAAATAATTGGCTATCTTCCAAAGAGAATTCTTTGGCTCCTCTTATCGAGTGGTGCTCTAAATTTGAACATTCATCTACATATTGGATATGGATAGAAAATATCACATTAGCACATATCACATATCACATATCCATAATTATGTTTTCATCCACAATTTGGCGATTTTGATCCAAGATTTTTTTAATCTGAAGTTATCTGCAAAAAACTTCATGGCTTTCTGTCATTTTTTAGCCAAATTATTTTTTTATAGTGCAATAGTGCAATCTGGCAGTATAAAGCCCAAAAAAGCCCTAGTTCTTATCTACTTGAGGTGTCAACGGCTCATTACAAAAGACCCTCGCTTATATTAGGGTGAAGTTAACTGGAAGGGGAACACGATCTGCGGCGAAAGAGGTCAACACTCAACAGGGCACCGAAACGAAGACAATTGTGTTGGTGCTTGTGTTGTATGCTTTTTAGTTTTCGAAAAATTCCAAAAAATTCCCCGCCGAGGACTTGTCCTCTTGTTCTGTGTACTTTTCCCCGTATCAATGGAAATTGTCCATGTGTTTCAAGAAAAAAAACCAAGACAATAAACTGCAGAGTTCTAGAGAGCGTACCTGTATTCAAGAGCGTTCCTCTTGCAGAAGGTGAGTTGTTCTCCCGCTCTTTGAATTCTGTGCTATTCCTAGAAGTTCAAATTCGTGTTTTGGTTTAGCTGCTAGGTACTACAGCCAATATATATCTGGTCTCCGTCTACATGTGCAGCACAGCAACTCGTTTAGCTTGCCAGATAGGTAGCTCCCTTTTCGCCGTCTACATGCGTTGATTAGTGCGAGGTTTAGGTCATTCAGTACGGGAAGGTACTGGGGTTCATGGTGTTCTTTAGTTTCATTCATCGGCATTGGTAATTACTAGTTGAATAAGTAAGCAGAATGAAGTCTCACATCAATCTCTGCAAATAAAGGACATCTTTCCTGCTCGAGACGTAATCACCGTATACAATTCTAAGTGTTTAACCATGTACCCACAAACCCTAGAGAAGAAACCCAGACGGGGTTGCAAACAGACACCCTAAACACGAAACAAGCAGTTGCAAGTGCAGACTGAAACCGATGACAACAATCACAATGACAGAATTTCAACAATGTATTTGTATGGTTGCTAGCTTGCTTACTTACCTCACATCCAGAAATCGCAACAGCAGTGTGAAAATTTGCTCGGTGCTTCCTAGCAATCGCTCCAGCACCGCACGTGGAGCAAGCGGAAGAATGTGACTGTGAAGAGCACCCCACCACAAGCGGCACAGCCAGCAACATAGTGAAGAAATTCACGCGAAAGCTAGCGCCACAAGAATCGCCAAAACCCAAAGTCCAACGCCGAGAAGTCAAAGTAGCGGAGGCCACAATTTCAAAATAAAAAGCAATCTCGTCCAGGAAGCGCAAGAATGTGACAATGAAGAGAACGCCACAGCAAAACCCTAAACCCTAAAAACTCTAAAAAAAAATTCTCTCACCAATTGTGTTAATTGTTGCTTTCATATCTTAACATTGTGATATGATATTTTTCCCGAATTGTGTTCATGGTTGCTTATTTGAAAAAAAAAAGTTTGTTTAAGTACATTTACAGTTTTAATTGTGATTATAAATTATTTAATGTTGAGAAATTGAATTAAAAATCTAATACAAAAAATTCTCAAAAAATAACTTTGATTTCCATTATTTGAAAAAATGTGAACTAGCTAGGGATTAAGGGAAAAAAAATATTACTCATAGCTCTAAGATGGAATAGAAACCCACTGATTCCAATGATTGTTCTACAAATGCCCTAGACCTCTAAACTTCTTTTTTTTTGGAAATTGTGGAAACATTGATTTGAAAATTGTCTAAATATGGGATTTGTGAAAATACATGCAATGCCCATAAAAACAAGGAGTTCTACAACTTTCACAACAATCATTCAAATGGAATGAATAAAAGCTTTTCATATATTACACAAGATTTAATAGATAAAAAATTTGAAATAATTTAATAAAAATAAATAAAAATAGTGCCAAAAAATTTAAAATATAATATATAACAATTAATATATATAAACAAAAATAAATAAGTTTAAGAAAAATAGACATTAAGAAACATTAAAAAAAAAATTAAATTAAATTATAAAATAGTTCAATTTAATTAACTCCCCCTACCTTCCCAACATGCGGGATGGGGAGTGCACCCCTCCTTCCCTACCTTGCCCCAAGGGTTTTGCCAACCCACAGTGCAAGACGTTACCCCTTAAAAGCCCAAGGCCTTTTGGGGTTGAGAAATGTCATTACTTTTGAATTAGAAGTGTTATAAATCTAAATGTCACTAAGATATTGAAATCTTAACTGCACAATCTTGTAGTGTACGTGTTGTAGGTGATATGAATCAAATTTGGAGTTGTTTGGTCACATAGATTGCAAGATTATAATGTTTTAGTGTTGAAAGAGGATTATGAAATTTTCCTAGCAACACAATTGAGGTGAAATTTGATTTCTAAACCTAATCAAATGAAAAAAAGTTTGAACTATAAAGTGATTCAAAATCAGCATACTAATACATTGGTAAAAGAAAATATCATTCAATTCAATCACTGTGTTTACAAAATGGCTTTGAAATGTCAAAAAATTGCAAGAAAAGTTGCAAAAAACACATTTGAGATTGAACTCCTAAAATACTTCTCAATCACTCCTAACTTCTTGGACTGATATGAAATTTTAGCCACATAAATTAGACTAATATGCGCAACTTTTCTGAATATTTTTATTGGAAACAGACACTATATGAAGAAGAAACAAGTCACCAAAATTCATTGAATTTCACAAATGGGGATACTTGTAACAACAACAACCTTGATCACCATTATTAGAAGAATGGCCAAGTGAGTGCCTTCCCGCTCCTCCTTTTTGTCCAACAAATGAAAGACAGATCACCGAGTCCTTTAATGTTCAATTTTTTTTTTGTAAAATCAAAAGAACAAGATCAATCAACCCTTGTCCATTATTCCAATTTGTCCATTAGTCCAATGAACTTCATCTCTCTAGACAAGGGGGGCTAGGCAATTCTTTTGGCGCCAATGGCAAGGTTGCCTCTGCTATAGACTATCCCCCAAATGTCCAAATTTTGAATTCCAAAACATTCAAAACAACTTGGATTAATATGAAAGTTTTACTACAATAACTAAATTGCAAGGGGAATTTAACCCAACAAATTTTATTGAAAACAAACATTGGATGTAGGAGATACAAGCCTCCAAAGTTGCAACCATCAAATACAATTTGGTGAATTCAAACTGAACCTTTGAACTTTGATTGGCTTACACAAAATCAAAACATGTTGGATTGATCTAAATTTTTTTCCACACAAGCTAGAAGAAAGAGTACAAATTTTCTAATAAGTTTTATTAAATTTGGACATTGGATGTAAAAGTTATAGCACTTTGAATTGGACTTGAAACTATGTGAGGACACTTTTGGTACCTTGGGGCATTTAGGGGTTAAAGTAGGCATTTGAAGTCTACATCTTGCATCTCTTTTCCCCAACCAAGGGTAAAATTAAAAAATTACCTTTATATTGTGGTTGCTTAGCCAATGTCCTACATTCTTTACCTCTCCTATTGTATTCTTCATCTTTCTTGGATAATATCAAGGCCTTTGATTCCAAATCTTCAAATTTTATCATGGTTGGAAAATAAAAAATTGTAGTGCTTTTCCTAGGGGTAAAGATGGACTTCAAATGACCACTTTAACATTGTGCACCACATTGTAGGGCCAATCTCCACCATGACCAAAATTTGTAAGGAAAGGGGATAATGACCCCCCCCCCTCGCCTTTTCCATTAGAGCAATTACATTGTCACACAAAAGACATGGCCGCTTTGGTTATTGGTGTGCTTGGGTTGTGAATGGTCCCTCATCCTCACACCCTAAGGATAAAATTCTTGAGCAACCCCTTCCAAAAATTGAGCTTGGCACATAATCTTCCAATGTTTTGCATTCCCCTTTCCATATCCCCAATTTTGCTTTTGAGATCTTATTCACCATTTCAACAATTCATTGGACAAACAATAATGGTAACATAAGTAGCCTTGACTTTGTGAATAGTAGTCTACATACAGTATTGTTGTGTGTGTTGGATATGCTCTTATGCTTACAATTCTAGGCTCATATAATAGCAACTGTGGTCCCCCTTTCATTGCATTTGGTTGGGTGCTTGCAAGCAATTTTCAGAAACTTTTAAACAAATTCTGGACTATTTGGGGTTTTTAAAAACTTTTGTGGAAGTTTATTATTCATAAATGATTGAAGAGAAAGTCATTAGATTTGAGGAGGGCATTGGAAGGCAGTTTTAGGCTTGTTCTCCATGCTATAAACTAATCATTCATGGCTAGAATATATATATATATATATATATATATATATATAATTAAAATTTAATTATTATTATCTAATGTAGCAATTACTTTGCCATGTTAGATTGTTGTTGTGGCCAAGTTCACACAATTTGGGGACTTCAAGGAACTCACGACCTTATCAAGTAAATGAATCTTATTTTGTAATAAATTTCTAAAATAATTAAAATTTTTAAAAATCATCTTGCTTGCACACATACTTCTTTATGCATTCTTGTGTAGTCAATGTGCACTCTTGTTGATTTTGACAAAATTTTGATTTTCAAACCATTCAAAAAAACAATTAGCATTATATTATTCCCAAAATTCCAAATGCTAAGTTTTATATTTATGTATAAATATATAGAAATTTGAAGTTTTAATATGACTATCAAAATAAATTACCTTCAAGACATGGAATTTGAAAACCTTTCATTTAATAATACATTGATTGAACAACGACAATACTTTGAGTTTTTTTAAAATAACCACTATTTTATTTCTATACATGAATTTTCATTACAAAATCCACATAATGGTTTGAGCCACATCCAAAAACCAAAATCATGAAACCAAAATATAACTTTGAAATATAATGAATCATTTCAGAAATATTAATACAAAAAATTTATTCACAACCTTATTTTCTTTGACTTTTTTTTATTTTGGAGTACATCAAGGCAATGTGTGTCACAATCATCACTAATAAAGTGTTCATTTAAACTATTAAAAAAATTATTTTGAACTTTTCTAAAATAATTGATTAGATATTCTATCCATATAAATATTTTTTGGTAAAATAATAAGCCACAATTTAATGGGTGGGGTTTTGAAATTTTGAAAATACTAAAAAACAATGAAGTAGTGTGTTGTGACCGATAAAAACTAATACACTTTACCATACAAATGCCCTTTTTAGTCCCTGCAAAAAAATAGATAGTTGCACTTCACAAGGTCAAATCTTTATGAAAAAATGTCCAAAATGGTTGTAATTATTTGGATTCATTCTTCAAAGCAAGTTTGCTACATGCTTGAAAAATTCAAATCATTTGGAATTGTACAACATATAAGAAAAAAAATAGTAAGTACAAAAAAATAGAAAATGATTCAAAATATTAAATTGCTAACAATTCATTCATGGAGTTGAAAAATGCTAATTCCAATGGTTGTAATGTTGTAATAAACAATCTACACCTAATGTTCTTATTTTTTTTCAAAAATATTAAAAATTGAGTTAAATAAAGGACTTCAAAGTATAATTTAGAGTAGAGATTCTATAACTACCTGCAAACTATCCACAACTAAAATTCCTCATAACTTTCATCTCATCAATCAGAATGATTTGAATCATCAATCAAAATGATTCAAAGCTTTCTATGTATAAATAAATCTAAAGATCCAATTTCAATTTTTTATTTTTTTAAGAAGTGATTTAAAAAAAATTATTTTTTCTCCTTGGATTGCCCGCCAAATGGCCAAATGTTGAAAATTGCATATCATGCAATAACCTTTTAACCATGTAGTAGTCAAAAGTTATAAAAATTGTTGGGCCTTAAAGCTACTCTTTGGGCACAAGTTGTGAAAATTTCAAAAATAAAATAAAAATTCCATTTGTAATGAACTGCTTAAAATCGCTATGTTGCCAAAAAACATTGTTTGGTCTTCTAGGGGTTAAGGATACATATATTTCTAGTAAATATTTACTAAAAATCTCCTTAAAGGTCATTATTTATAATCTTATCTCTAAGACTATACTTAAAAACTCACCTAAAACACCCCTTTTTCTTATAGTGCCTAAAGTAATTCAATGTTTTTAGACTCAAAATTGTTTTAAAGTATTCAAATTCAAAATAAGGCTAAAATCTTCATCTATATTTATTCATTAACAAATTTAATCATAGGATTGTTTAGTTAACTTGTTAGAGTATATCCTCCTAAAATTTTAAAACAAGAAACCTTACCAATTGCAAGATCATGATGCTTGAATTTATTAGAAATATCCAAATAGTGTATTTTAGTACTTTTGGCTATTTGTTATAAAAATGTGATTTTGACACTGAATATGACCTTTTTGTTTTTATTTAGAACAAACTAACAAGTGAAGTGTCTTAAGTTGAATTTCTACTCTACTAGAAAATCTAAAAAATATTTCTAAAATTGAATATTTTATAACAATTTGAAGATGAAAGCTACAAAAAGTTAGATAATACAACGGTGTTCTATACTATAACTTTCATGTATAGAGAAACTATTAGATTTTTTAAGCTTGTTTTGCATTTGATATGAGTTTCCTTCACTTTCTCTTCGAAAATTCATGACAATTTCAAAATTGGAAAAAACAAATCTAAAAGTTTTACAACTACACTAAATAGTGAAATTAGGTTGCCTTACTCAGGAGAGTTACCTCATGCCTCACCACTCGTCCAAATGGAGGCACAAGCAATTCTCTAAACCCAAGCCATGAACCAATGCACCAACCCATGCAACACACATGGTTCCTACATTACTTCATCCTTCTACAATAACTGTACATATTTATATAGCGTAGAATGTTGAGAATTTAGTGTGGGGCAACCTAATTTCACTATTTAGTGTAGTAGAAGACATGCACTTTCATCTTAAATGAATTTGAAAAAAAAATCATCCATATATAGTGACAATTGGAAAAATATAGCGAAAGATTTTGAAGTTCAACTTAAAGTATGTTGGTGAGAATTGTACCCTAAAAGTATGTTCTCACTTGGTGTTAAAGAGTGTTGTTATTGAAGATCTTAGGAACGAATTTAGACCTACTTCTAGACTGGATAAACGTCACCCCTACCACCAAGTGAAAACATAGTGTTTGTTTGAGACCTTACAATTTACAATGGAAATTTAGGAAAGGGGCTAGACAGGCCATTTCAAGCGTTTGGCCATTATTTTCTCAGGTCAAACTATTAAAGCTTCTTCCTTGCTAAGAGAAAATCTACATAGGACACTTGTAAAGTAGCTTACCTGCATGCGCAAGTCGCCGAACTAGCCTCCAATCTTGACCTGTGAAGGCTAAATTAATACTGTCGGATTATTAATTTTGTGTCAACCTGCAGGAATCGAATTGACGACATGATCTGTAGCACCATATGGATACCGTCCTCGGATTACCTGTAGAAAATATCAGCGTTCCAAGTGTGTAAATATCCAATGAAAGGTGCCTGCAATCCTTCAGAAAGATTCAATGAGAAAAGAAGCGGTTTTGGAAGGAGATAGCTCTCAAATTTCGGAATACGGTAACGAATTAACGACGTATCCCTCAGGAACTACCTACAATACTTCCAGAACTTTTTCTACTTTCCATGCGGTGCTTTCCTACCGTCGAGGCTTAAGATAGGCGGTGACAGTTTTGGCGATGAAAAAGAAAATCATTTCAAGCTTCTAAGTCCACTATCGTTGACTCATTTTGGCCCAATCTTCGACAGTTCGACACTGTTGTAGCTTCGCTTTGAATGCGTGATGGTACATTCGAAGAATACGAAGTAGCTTCGTGTAACGTCGACTGGGTCCCCATCCCCCAAATGGCCCAAAGGTCGAAAGCTTGAGGACCATGAGGACGCACCACACTAATTCCAGCCAGCACGAGTATAGTGTGGGGAACCAAAGAGTATACACACTACTGACAAAAGTCACAGTGTGGACAGACATGGATGCCCACGTCCCTCCGACACAGAAATAAGTGCACTGCAATTTATCTTCTTGACTTTGTATTCTATATCAAATCTTGACAAGCATGCACTACCATTGACCAAGTGAGAACCATTTAATCTTCGATCGAACTTTCGGTGGTGCACCGAATAGTCCATTGCAAGCTAGCTAGAGCAGTGGACTATCGCAACCAAAGAATCGACATTCTCTAGATGTCAGTGAGAGTTTGTGTGCCATCTCCCTCTGTATATAAAGTGGCTTGAGCTGACTGATTTGATCAAGAGCTACAGCTAGGTCTCGAACTCTGGAGCAAGGGTTTTAAGGATGAAGATGTCACCATTGTTGTTGCTGCTGCTGCTGGGCCTCCACTCGTTGGTGTTCCAGCATGTCGAAGCTGTTGTGAAGGGGGGTTACTGGCTAGGAGGCGAGTCGCTAGCCAACATCAATTTCAACTTCCAAACACACGTGTTCTACGCCTTTGCAGCAGTGGATCCAACAACGTACCAGCTGGTGCCACCGAATGCAACCGAGGACAATGGCCAGATTGCAACGTTCGTGGTTTCAGCCAAAAACTCCAATCCTGCCGTGGTGCCTCTTCTGTCCATTGGGGGAGCAAACACACCGTACACGTTCGGCGACATGGTGAGCACCTCTGCACGGCGGGAGGTCTTCATCAACACCAGTATTGTGGTGGCCAGGCAATATGGCTTCGAAGGGTTGGACCTTGATTGGGAGTCGCCTCAAACGCAGCAGGAGATGGAGAATCTAGCGCTCTTGCTGAAGGAATGGCGCGCCGCTACTGCTTTGGAGTCTCAAACCTCTGGGAAAACTGAGCTTCTCCTCACAGGTACTGCTTGTCGGCTATTCCTCTGGTTTCCTGTTCTCCAATGACTTGAATTAGTTAAAGCTGTTGACCAGAGGCACTGAAAAGTAATGATTTTGTTCATAAAGAAAGAAATGTGAAAATTGTAATAACAATTCAATTCGACAGAAAGCATGCTAGGGTCAAGATGTCAAAAAGAATCTTAAAGTTGTTCAATTTGCAGGGTTTCTTGGTGTTTAGGATTGAAAATTGCAAGTTCATCAAAGAACTGCTTTATTCATAAAGAAATGAATAAGACACACAGAAAAAACCCTATATTATTTGACATATATTATTTGACATAAAGTACGTTAGGAAAGGATGTCAAAATGAATCTTAAATTTGTTCAATTCGTGAAATATCCTTGTATTCATTACAGAAAATTGTAACTTCATCTCGATGTATATCTAAGTCTTTTCAAAATTAAATAATTGTGAGTTCATTGAATAATTAAGAAATGACAAAACATTCCTTTGGGGAATGAAAATGCTCATCATTCATTTGTGTTATTCTTGCAGCTGCTGTGAGTTACCAGTCAATCCTGCTCTACACCGGCGACGGGAACCAGACCTGGCCGATCGACGCATTCAACTCCTACTTGGACTGGGCCAACGTTATGAACTATGACTACCACGGCTCATGGGAGCCTAATATCACTGGCGAACACACAGCTTTGTATGACCCCAGCTCTAACATTAGCACGGACTACGGAATCTCTAACTGGCTTCAAGCAGGTTTACAAAAAGAAAAACTTGCCCTAGGGCTTGCTTACTACGGAAAAGAGTGGAACCTTACCAGTCTTAATAACACAGGAGTAGGTGCGCCAGCCACGAGCGGTGGTGACCCAATTTCCTACAAAGATATCGTGGTGTACAATGATGAAGGCGCTACTGTTGTCCAGGATCCCACCACTGTGAGCATGTATAGTTACAAGCCTGACCTCACTTGGATCGGATATGACAATCCGGATACTATAGCTGCCAAGGTTCGCTATGCCAAGAGCAGAGACTTGCTCGGTTTCTTTGCTTGGGCTCTATATCACGATACGGGAAATTGGTCATTGGCTTCAGCAGGTATGTTGACTTCACGCCTGGTACTTTCTGTGTATTCTAGAGTAGTTCTAGACCAAATTGATGTCTAGAATAATGTAGGTCAAGTGTCAAGAAACCAATGGGCTGTCAAAAAAGCCGCTCAATTCAAAAAGGTTGATAAACAATGCTTGAAAGTACTGAAATCGACTAAACAAACACCTGCAGTTCTAATACTGCTCAGAACATGTCGGACTTCAAAATTGAGACATTTAAAAAAAATACAACTATAGTGATTTTTTAATTTTTAATGTGGGGCAAGGATTGATGACATGTCGATAGTCTAGTTGTAACGAAATAGTCTAGAATTAGTCAAGCACAAGTTCACATCACTTGTTGCTAAGTTGCCATACCTGGCTGCATCTGAGATCACCGGTAATTCCTCCTGGATTCTGAAGCCATAGGGTTCTGATAAATCCTTGTTTGTTGATGGCAGCATCCAATGCTTGGGCGTAACCGGCAAAGCACTTCATGGGCACATATTCAACAATAAGATGAAGACACGTCGAACAACATACGGCATTAGTAATAAAGCAACGAGGCTAACTTCCTGGATAGAATAGTGTTACATCAAAAACCATGTTGTAGTGAGGTTCGCTATTCCTTCACGCTATACAAAGCTCACTGGTGATTCGCATATCAGTTGTCAAGTGGACTTCCCACGTCCCTTTTTCTCAATTTCAGTATCTATGTCTCCCGCAGACCAAGTATAGGGTTAACAGATTCAAGCAGACTAGCCAGGCGTGTACACAGGCTCTGATTGAAAACGTCAATATGTTTTCCACAAATCAACACACATTCTTGTTTGAACTCTATCTGGGTCCTTCAAGGTAATACTTTCGGCACTGGAATTCTATTATTGAGAAGATACAGCAATATACCACCCGCAACAGCAACATTCAAAGACTCGAAGTGCCCTGGCATAGGAATAGACACCCGTTCACAGGATCGGTGAGCATTTTCTGAAAGTCCTTGTCCTTCGCTGCCAAGGATCAAACAGAGAGCTTCCTTGCCTGCAGCAATAGCAATAGAAGAGTCACTGTCGCGATTGTTTTCTGGCTCTGAGCCCCCCAACGTATCTAGAGTCTCAGTACCTGTAGCTATCACCTGTGGTCTAGACGCTGGCCCGGGGTCATTCTCCTCATCAGGATGGGCAGCATATAACGTCATTTTGTGCATGCAAGCGAACGACTGCAGCTGAGACCAGCGACCAGCGGCAATAGGTAACCTAAAAGATGCACCCCTAGAAGCTCGAAGTGCTTTCTCGTTGAAGGGATCACAACCGCCTGGTAGCATAAAAACCGCATCCTGCAGAATCAATAGTTACCAATGAGTCAGCAAATGTTTACTGTCCATAACTCCATGAACAGTGGTATCAAATTTGGCTAAATTTTGGAAAATTTCTACAAATAATTTTCATAGATACGAAAACTGTGAATACCAGCGTTAGAAATAAAAATGTCCCTTAAAAATGAGAAAAAATGCATGACGTTTGACAAAATATTTGAATGTGCTTAGTAAAGAGATCATACCCAAGCAAATGCTGCAGCAGTTCGCAGTAATGTGCCTAAGTTGCCTGGATCCTGTGAGCACAACCATTCAAATTTAGCACCATCTTTATCAATGCATCTTGGTCCCTCAGTAAACCAAACCAATGTAATCCTTTCTCATTATATGTGATTGCCAATTTCTTCTATAGGGGCATGACCTAAGTTAAGGGATGCAGAGCATGGTGACGGACCATGGATTTGATGCTATAATGTAGTCTGAAATGAACTTGTTTGCACCAATGAATGGACAAGTTGAGACAAAATATGGGTCATCAAAAGGCACAATTGTGTATCTACAATCAAAAGTGTGGATTTAGTAATGATCATTAAGGATTCTTTAGGGAGAAATTATGTTTTGGAAGCTCGTCATACTATTCAAGGAGGCTTATTTTCACCATGTGGCACTTACTGATGTACAGTAGTTGACACTTCATGCATCAAGCATCATGCACCTTTAGAGGCCAAATTTTTTTGTTCATGAAGGAATATAAATTAATTCTTCAAGTTCTGTTGTAGATCCAGAGCCTCATTATTCTTGCTCCGGATTTCAAACACATCTCTTTCACATTTCAAAAATAAAAAACAATCCTAAAAATATCCAAAAAATTTGATTCGAAGTTCGTTCTCTCCATTTGCTCCTATCTATCCATGAATATTAACAAAAAAACTAACACACTGTCCACCCAAAATATCCACAGCCCTTAAAGGAGCAGTTTATGCACCCCTTTCCTTGGTCACTACAAACGTAAAAATCTAGACAACAAAGTTGATCTTACCTGAATGCCATCAAGAACCAACACACGCCGAGGAGACGAAACCCAGTTCCCAGCTTGAATGTCGCCAGTGCTATCCAAATTGCAGAAGGAGGAGGGCAGGGCCAGGACGCCAACACCTTGAAGACTTTCAGTTGAATCCACACCAGTTACTTTCTCATCACCGGCTCACTCACATACACAATCCGCTCAGCCCAGGAACTCAAATCCGAACGCGGATTTGTGAGCTCCAATACCAGCAACACTTTGATCGGTTTCAACGAGTTTTCGTTTCCTCTTGTAGATACATCACATATCTCCCTGCAAAACCCAAATGCAAACATTCCTCAGCTAGAACCTAAACCCTAAACCCTTCTTTGTTGTGAACCCTCATCCCCCTTTTTTTTTTTCTATATCCATAATTTGTGACACCAACAACACTTCGGGCTTGAGTTTCCACTTGTGAGAATCTCACATGTTTCCCTTCAAAACTCAAATGCAAACATTCCTCAGCTCAAGAAAGCATTATTCAAAATCTTGAACTCTAAAATCCCGAACCCCAAGCCCTAAATCCTAAAACCCAGAGCCATTAGCATGCAATCTCTTAATTCAGCAACAGGACGAGGCATTTCCTTACCTTAATGGCACCGAACCTATGACCAAAACACACCCAGCCGCGTTGCGATAGCTTGTGCTCTGACGAAGCTTCACCAAATGCTCCACATATGGATTCTGCACGCTGGTTATGGTCTCCACATGAGATGCAAGCTCAACGACAGAATTCCTGCGATCTCGACTGCCCCCAGAATTCTCTCTGCTTTTCATTTCACCATCTCTGGGGGTCTGCAATGGCCTTTCACCGCTTCTGTATTCATCCTCAGCATCTCTCCTTCTATAGATATCCTTAAACCCTACACGCCCATTTCTACCATACTCTGAGCTGTTGTACCTCTTGCTTCTGCTTGTGGAACTTGTACCCTCTTCTTCGCTATTTTTAACCCTCCTCTTCGCGCGGAATAATTCGCCTTACCTCTCGTCGAAAGAGAATCCCGTTTCTGCAGTTCCTGCAAGGAGAAGTGCTAACCCTGCCAAGCCACCATGCCCACTGCTGCACAAGGCTCCTTCCATGGTGCACAAATTGGCGAGGTCTGGGATTTGAGGGTGAAACTAGATGCTTGCACACCACGTCCCTGTTGCTAATCTCTGAAGAACTCACAATACAGTTTGGGATAGGATCTCTCACCAACTGCTCCATATCCATGTGAAGCTGAAGAAGGTAGACCTAAAATGTAGTGTGGTGGTACATTATTGGTTTTAGATGAGATTTCAACTGATTGTTATACTCGATTTGCAGACTTTGGGTAGTTTCACAGAGCTTCTCAGGCTGGATTCGGCAGATTAGGGTTGGTTTCGTTGATGATGTCTTCCCGAGTGGGAGGAAGTGCTGAACCATATTTCTCTTCACTCCTTGATCTTCAAATCTTGCTCAACTAGGTCGGTTTCTTGAATCCACACGATCTTCGTTTGGCTCCAACTATTAAATTAGGATACTTTTGTAAGCTGGTCAGTAAATTATCCTCCGTTGGGATTCCCACATAGCTCATCAGCACGCTTCGTGAAAAGTGAGCAATTTTTCTTGGAAGGATTCGCTCTTTGTAGATATGTCCACCGAACTTCAACGAGACCAGACGGTAAACGGTTATTCTGGCCTTATTGATTGATGGGTTGAGTGTTTGGTAACAGTGAAACATTCAGCTGAATTTCGGGTTTCGGGTTTCGGGTTTCGGGTTGGGATGACGAAGAGGGATCACGTGACTACATTTGGCTATGAGGTAGTGCACGAAAGGGTGGCGAAGGTTTTGGAGTACGTGCTCCCATGGCTGTCTCCGGAAGAGCTTGCGAATCTCGCTCACACATGTCGCGCGATGGCCAGGGCGGTGCGGAGCCTCACGCAGGGCCGAGTGACGGACGCAGCGCAGGGGCTGGAGCGCTGGTCTGTGCTAGTTCGCAATGACTTGGATGCGTGTCGCTACCCTTGGTTCCCTCTTGTGGCCGAATTTTGAATTTCCCGCATCGTTGGGGTGGGGAATCACCGGAGGATCAGGAGCATCGAGATGCTGCATGCGACGGTGTCAGGAGGACATTGGCATTTTCCCATTCTCTGGAATCCTCAGCTCTGTGGGATACAGGTGGGCATCGCTTTCGTAACCATGGAGATTGTTTTGTTTGTTTTGTTTAGGATTTAGGATTTAGGGTTTAGGGTTTTGGCATTTCACATCGTCGCTGTAGAATTGCTTTGTTGTCAGATACTGGCTTGTGTACCTGAGATGCGCACTTTAATACTCTGTCCGTCCCAAAATAAGTGTCGTTATTGAACGTCGTGTTTTTTAAGGTAGTTGTGAGCAGGTCATATGGAGGGTGTTTTCTATACAATTTTATTTAGGTTGCAATGATCATATGCAACGTTCTTCGTTGATTCCTGTGATATAAAATTCGGACCCTTCTGAATTTATGCTTTTCACAATATGATCAATGAAATTGGTATCAAACGTTTTCATCAACACTGCGGACACTTATTTCAGGACGGGAGGGAGTAGCATTTTGTACATGTGGGCTTTACTGGAATGTATGTTTCAGTATGTGGGCGTCCTCCATAGCTGCTTCTAACATACTTTTCTTGACAAGGATTTCAAATTATTGAAACGTTTGCAAAAGAGTAGATGCAAGCACAGAATATTCTCGAAGAGTTGTCTGAACAGTTTTGGAATCAATGACCAGTGAGTCCAGATGACGGCTTGCGGAGGCGCGCACATCGATAGGATTTGTACAGTACATGTGTGCTTGGTTGAGTATCCGGTTGAGTATCTGCGCGTCCTCCACCAATAGCTCCTTCTCCTTTTCTTGACATAGTTTTCAAAATTATTTGGAAATTTTGTCAAGAGTGGGTGCAAGCACTCTGACATGTATCTGAATGAAAAGAAACCAATGAAAACCAATGAAAGACTCAGGCTTCGGCAATCTTATGCAATCTTGCTGAAATTGAAACATATAATCAGAGAAGAATATCATTGGCATCGCCACTTGATCATGGCTGTTACTTTGCTAACCGTCACTATCTTGATAATACAGGTGTGCTGACAATTGCGTTCTTGCACAGCAGAATCAAGGTGACGGTGAACCGGAGGACGAGTGCACCTGTGGTCGCTCAAGCAATGGATGGAACGCGTATAACGACGAGTCCAAGCTACAGCTGCTCAAAGAGAGAGTGAACATATTCTCATCTGAATGTGAGAATGCCTCCAAGAGCGATTCTTTAGAAAGCATTGCTGATTATGAGCCACTGGTAGAGTCAGATGATGATGGCAACGATGTGGATGAAGTAGGGGCCTCCTCTGATCTTGGAGTGTGGAGGAGCGTGTAGCTGCAGTGCAGGTTGCTGCCTTCGGGTTACACAACAAGGCCTTTCTGTCCGTGTTGTGGTCATGCGTCAAAGGCTCACAGGCTGGGGTTTACATGCTGCTCAGCACATCAGCAAAGGATCATTTGTTTGTGAATATGCAGGTATGTTTTGGATCTTACAACGTTTAATTCTCATTTACATGTGATGGAGAAGGATAACACCGAAAGGTAAGGGATACTATTTGCCTCACTACGAATCATTTAAAACAAAATGTCGGAGTGTGAATTTCGGGAAATTGTTATAATGCTGTTGAGAGATCTTTGGGTACAAGAGCCAAATCTGCTATCAAATTTTTATGACTTCGCATGAATTTTCTTACGCGATTTCAATGTGGGAGGTTGTAAGTGACAGTAAACTAGCGCACTTCCATTCGAAGAGTAGTGGCCATTGACATTTCGCCAGTTTGTGGTTACACCTCGTGCTGATAAGTCCACCCAAACATATGAATGCTGTTGATGAATCGTTGTTAGAGTCACAGGCTTAAACTCCCTCCTTCCCCCATTCCCTTAGCTCGATGAATGGGGGCGTGGCCTCGTCAAAATTCTCCATCTAGCTTTTTCAACGAACAGGTTGAAACTCAATTCATCAAGCACTGAGAGACACATGAGATTTGCATGGAGAATTTTAAGCTTGTGAGCATTATAGCTTGCCACCACATTTTTTGTGCTAAGAGAATAGGAACGAATTGCAAGGGAACCCGATGAAATTTAGGTTTCGATGAGTTTGCTGAAATCTATAGTTAGGGGTGTTAAGAATGCAAGACTAGACAATTCTCAAACCAGATTCGAATACTTTACATTAGGGCTAGTAATCTCAAAAATGGAAAGGATGGCGAATCTTGCAGCTGAAGTTGCGCACTTTGACACGTCTATTGAATTACTACTAATATTAAATTCTCTGATTTGCAAATGTGTAGGTGAGTTGCTTAGAACATCTCCACCGTGACACGTAAGAGGGACACGGGGTGGAAAAGTCCCAGGCCCGGGGTCAATAATTGCCCCACTGTGGCACGGGGCAAGGACACAAAACCATTTTTTGGACCCCAGGCGCAAAAGAAAAGACCCCGGGCCCTCAAGTCTTGAGTGCCTGCAAGATGAACACTCAAAATCATTTTTGAAAATTCTTTTTGTGTCTTGAGATTTTGGCGGCTAGTTAGCATTCAAATTGTGATTAAGCCGGGCCCATGTTGCATGTCACAGTGGGGCTTTTAGAGCATCTCCACTGTGACACAGGCCAATGCACACGCAAGAATGGCTTTTCTCGTATGCATATTGTCAAGTGGACACGCAAGATTTTAAGAGCCCCACTGTGACACGCATCATGGGCCTGGCCCAATTACAATTTGAGTGCTAACTAGCTACCAAAATCTCAAGATACAAAAAGAATTTTTAAAAATGGTTTTGAGTGTCCATCTTGCAGGCATTCAAGACTTGAGGGCCCGGGGTCTTTTATTTTGCGCCTGGGGTCCAAAAAATGGTTTTGTGTCCTTGCCCCGTGTCACAGTGGGGCAATTATTGACCCCAAGCCCGGGACTTTTCCACCCCGTGTCCTTCTTGCGAATCATGGTGAAGATGCTCTTAGAATCTTGCGTGCCCGCTTGGCAATATGCACACGAGAAAAGCTATTCTTGCGTATGCATTGGCCTATGTCACAGTGGAGATGTTCTTATGACCATGCAATCCCGAGAGCGTCAGAACGACCAGCAAGTCTAGATGTGGGTCAGCGTTATTGGTTGTGAGGGAATTCATGCACATGGATGCTACCAAAGTAGGAATCGTGCCTTGTGAGAGTTGCGGGTTCAGTGATCCTTAGATTAGTGCTATTCGCCAGGTGAGATATAAACGAAGGGGAGGAGATGCGGCACATATGGCAGTTGCGGTGGAGTGCTTGGGGATAGTGTTACTGTGCTATTGCAGGACTGTTGCTTGTTTTGGCACCCTTCCATTTGATAGCGCATAAAGGCATGAACTTGAGATAGGATTGGTGTACTTGATTTATGGATAACCAAGAACTTCAATCTCCTCAATTTTAGGTTGAAGTTGTCTACTTTCACTTTAGCACACCTTTTTTTCTAATCTAATTACTAAAAAAATACATTGCTCCTTTATCCCAATTCTAATTATTTTTTGCAAAATTACAATAAGTGGCCCTAATCTCAATAGAACCCATTTCAAGACCAATAATTCTTTTAATTGAATGAAAAAAGACACATTCTTTACTATAATGTGGGCTTACTTTAGTATTATGATGCCCTTCTTCAAGACCGCATTAATTGAGCATGATTGATCCCAATCCAACCATTTGACATTGAAGTTATGTCTAATAATATGAAACCAAAGCCTCCATTTATCCCTCACCCCTTGCCCTTCATATAGCTTTGCATATTATTTTCATAAAGAACCTTTGGTTTCACATTACCTAGTTCATTATGAATGCCCATATGATACCTTAACCCTTAAACGTCAAGGCAGATGTTTGTGTCCGATGGATGACAAAGAATCTCTCTACATAAGACAAAAGTGTAACTATTCACCCTCAAAAAATTTTGTGGAAAGGGGAGATCTTCTACAATAGTTTGTCTTGTAATGACTGCTTTTATAGTTTTTAAAGCCAATGCTTCACATGGTCATAAAAATTGATCATTTTCAAAGTCACCTTGTTGTCCTTTAAGGATTAATCCTTAAATATCGAGGCAAACATTTGGCATCCGATGGATGACAAAGAATCTCTCCATATAAGACAGAAGTGCAATTATTCATCTTTAGAATTTTGTGTGAAAAAGGGAGACCTCCTATAGTACTTTGACTTCTAGTGAGTACTTTTGCAATTTTTTAAGCCAATGCTTCACATAGTCATGAAAACTTGATGATTTCCAAGGTCACCTTGTCATCCTTTAAGGATTAGGGTAGAACCAACCATAACCGACCAAATAAGCAACTGTGGATATGATGTGGTGTACAATAACAAAGCAAATGTTTTCACAAGTGCAGAGATAGAAATGAGAGGGATTACCAGAATTTGGTAATTTTATTGCTTAAATTGAAATTACTATGAATTTTGGAAGGCAAAAGTTGGTTTGGACCCATGTTCAATATGTAGACTATTCCAAACCACTCATTTAAGAGACTGCTTTTTGTTCACTTTGACACTCCAAATCAAGCAGATGTGTCATGAAAAGAATGGAGGAATTGATGGTGGGAAATCAAGAACTCATGTTTGGAAATTAGTCCAGTCTCTCTTGAATTTCAGCCCCTATTGATTGGTGATGGGGTGGTGGTTCTACTATTAAACGACTTGCTTCCTTCTAAAAGAGCTTACAATTCTAGCAGCAGTACAAATGGCAACATCTGTCAAAAGCCAAAAGAGATTGAAGAGTCCTCCTTTGACCGCTAAATGGATCACATCATGGTTGCACACATCTGACACAAATATCCAACCACTCAGATATGTGCGCATTTCCAAGTCTCTGCAAATTTTCTGTGTAGACAGAGCTCTTCCTCTTCGCACTGTTTTTTGATGATCCAGAGATAGCATTTCCTTAGTTGTTGAGTATCCGGATTAATCGTGAATCTCGAGCTGGGGGTTGGCGATGGCGCTGAAGGAATTGACTGTGGCCTTGGACTGGACCCCCAACACCAACCATGTGGGGTTGTACGCAGCGCAAGCTTTGGGGTTGTACGCTGAGCAGGGCCTGGCGATGAAGTTTCTGAGCCCCCATTCGGACAACTACGAGACCACTCCTGCAGCAAGAGTGGCCAGCAAAGATGCAAGTAAGAAAATTAGCTCACGATTTCACAATTTCAGTCAAGCGACTCTGCTTCCTTGAGTTTCTCCTCTTTTCAAATTCAGACTTGCTCGATTCTGAACCGGTAGAAATTAGAAGTTGTTGGCTATGGCGAGATGATTCTGGGCCATTCTTATGCTTGTATCAATGTACTAGACCCCTCGTAGAATATTCAATTCTTGTTGCCTGAATTAGGCTCCATTATTGGAGCGTATGTCTTGAAGTCTGACAACCCCTGTTGAGTTATTGTCGGGCAATTGCGAAGTGCACTCTTTCAATGGATTGTCACGTGTAATGCTTCATTGGTTGTCGTTTTCGTTTTGGGTAGAAATTAGAAGCTGTTTGGCTATGTCGAGCTGATTCTGGGTCATCTTGTGCAGACTTTTGTATCAATGTACTAGACCCCTCGTCGAAATTTCAATACGCCTTGCCTGAATTTGACTCCATCTTGGAGCATAAGTCTTGAAATCTGGCATTCCCTGTTGAATTCTCGCCTTGCAATTGCCAATTGCACTCTTTCAATTCATTGTCACGCCTAATGCTTCATAGTCTGTCGTTTACATATGCTTAGAGATTAGAAGTTGTTGGCTATGGCGGACTGATTCTGGGTCATTCTTATGCAGCTTTCGGATTAGGGCCCTCGGAAACGCTTTTCAGCTACCACTCTCTGTCCGAGAGGCCGAACTTGGTCGCCATCGCTGCTGTCTTGCAGGAGGATTTGAGCTCCATTGGTAAGAGTTTCCAACTCTGTATTGATTAACATGGGTAATGATTTTGACCTTTGAAAACTGGTTTTTCAAAGTACCTGTCTCTTTTACCCCCTCATTCCCATCTTCCCATTTCAAAATTGGAAGCACTCATCATTGAACATTCTCCTAAACTATTTTGAAACTCATTATTGTTTATAAGGATGTAGACCCCTAATCAACTGTTTCGAAGTTGGTTTTAATCATCAACTAATAAAACTTTGAACCTTCATAACTTTTGTATACAGCCCCAAAATAACGCAATTCTTGATGCATTGGAATCCTCTTTCACTTTCTAACAAGAACTTGAAATTAAAGATTCAAGTTTTTTGTGTGCGTCTTCTGCAGCGACGCTGAAGAAGAGTGGAATTTCCCGACCACGAGACCTGGACGGCAAGAGGTACGCCTCGTACGGGGCACGATACGAAGGCCGCATCGTGCAGAAGATGATCCAGGGCGATGGCGGCAAGGGCGAGTTCCAGGAGCTCGTGCCTGCCAAACTGGGCATCTGGAACACGCTGTTGCAAGGCGAAGCGGATGCTACGTGGGTGTTCAGTGGCTGGGAAGGCTGCGCTGCCGCTCTCGCTGGCGTTCAGCTCCATGAGTTCAAACTCTCTGACTATGGGTAAGGGTCATGCAGGGATCTCTTTCTTTCAATTCTCTATGTAGCCATTTATGCTGCACTTTCAATAACCACATAACATATGGCAGAAATCAAGATTATTATGTAGAATTCCTAAGTTGTTTTGGAAATCTAGCAATTTTTAGCCGAACCAGGAATCTCCAGTACGTGTCATAGTTCAAGACTTCTGCTCTGAAATTGGAGGCAATTTGGAAAATGAGTTTGAAATCTGTGAGGATTTTGTACTGTCAGAGTTCTAGACTTGTGCATGGAGGCGATTTGGAAAATGCGGTTTGAAATCTTTAAGAGGGGCTAGTTCCTAGAGGTTTCTGAGTTCAAGAGTTGTGCTCTTCAGATAAGGCAATATGGGATGCCCAATTTGGAATCTGTGAAGGGGGTTAGTTCTTTGAGATGAGATTCTGGTGCTTAGAATCGTGTGGGGTTCTATTTTGAAGCAAATGAAAGAATCAGTTCTCTGAAATTGTGAAGTTTGACAACCCCTATTTTGAGATGAATTTCTAGGGCCCACAATTGCAGAGATGATAGAATTGCGTGGCTGAAATTGCAAACTCTGGCAAGCTCTAGTGGGATCAAAGCACCATCCCTCCCGAGTGTGGAGCTTCAGCTGTGACCTGGTTCCTCTCATTGCTTGTGTTTGTGAGAATTTCGTTCTTATGTGATTCTCTGTCCTTTCTATGCAGGATACCGTATGGGTACAGTCCTGTGGTGTTTTGCCATCCCGACACCGTCAAGTACGTTTCACTCTTTCCCATCAGAACTTTCAATTCGGATTACATGATTAGGTTAAAGCAGCTGGGGTACGTTGCTTCAGGGGTACAAGCACTTGCAACCGCAATTTACAAGTGCATATTCCCATGAACCAACTTGCCCTAGTTGCTTACCTCGCGAAAAGAACGGTAGACATCTTCTTTTCGGCTTCCTTTACTGCATGCGTTGTGGGCCTTGTATGTATGGCCTGTAGTATAAGGAAGCACGAAAGAAATGAAAACAAGAGAAGCGTAGGTTCGCAATGCATATCTCATTGTTACCCTTTGTCACGGAATCCAGTGAAGTTATTTCCGTAAGCGCCACTGAAAAACACACTGCGAAAATTTTCCCTGTTCTTCACGTCTGGATCTATATCCTTTGGATAAAATTTAAATCTAAAGGCAATTTTCTCACAGTGTGTTTGCATTGTGCAGAGATTCGGTGGACATGCTTGTGAAGTTTCTGCTTGCAACAGAGAGAGGGTTTGCATGGGCAGCTCTCCAACCGAGTGCCCAAGTGGCGAATACGTTTTTGGTAAGCTTGACAACCTCCTTGTTTGTTGGCATTACAAGAAGCTCCATAGGTATTTGACCCCCAAGACTCTTTGTTCCTTGTATTCAATATTTCACAATTCGTAGAGAACTTTGGTTATGCGAGATCGACTATGGTTGACAAAAAGCAACTTGCTGGCACAGATCGTGAATCTTGATAAATGCAACTTTTTGACACAAGACTATTAGTTCAGCGTATTTATCATAGCTCAATCTCTAGAGAACTTTGGTTATAGAAGTACTAAATGACCCCAAAAAATAACATGCTAGCAGAGACTCTGAATCTTGCCTAATCGTATGACCTCTTTATCACATGGATGATGCACTCGTTGGGTGCCAAACGGTATTCTAGAACCAAATCTGCAAAGTTTTCTTGAGCCTAGATCCTTTTCTCTTCATCAGAATCAGAGTTTCAGATTTGTTTCTAGTTGTCACTTGTGGGTGGTGTCAAAGTCAAGAGTAACGATCTTTCTAAAGTGTCTCACTCATTGAAAATCTAATCGGAGGCCACAATTTTTGTTTAACGGGTAGAGATTGTAAAACCCAGTCTCCAATTCCTCTCTAGATACAGAGCCAAAAAAGCCCTACTGACCAAGCTCGGCAATTGCAGAACATTTTTTACCACCCTGAGACTTCTTTACTAATGAGCACAGATTGCCATGTTCGTTAAAATGTTGTTTTCCGGAGCGCCGAAGTTGTGATGCTCAAATGTTCAGAGCTCTAGAAACTAGGAGTGGTATATATCTGAGGTTGAAACTATTGAAACTCCAATTTCACTGAAATCCACCATGTTAACAAATCAGAGGTTTTACAGGAACAAGTGAAGAAAGAGCATCCAGACTTGCCAGAGGAGACCCTCACTCCAGAGCTGGTTCACAAGTCCGTGGACTACATGAAGAACTCGTTTCTCCAAGACGGACACTGGGGACGCATGAACCCTGCCGTGTGGGAGGCGTTTCTGCAGTGGCTACAAAAGGAAGGCTTGCTCACTTCTTACATTCAGTCACGAAAGCCAGTTCCTGGGACGAGTGTCACCTTGGATGAGCTTCGGCAAGGCAATGTAGGTTCCCCAATCCCGGAGGGCCAGATTGATCTGGACAAACTCTATACAAACAGGTTTCTCGAGCTTGGAGGACAGCAAAAGAGCTGAGAATCTGATCCTTTGGATGCTCATCCTCCAGCTTGTTGAAAAGAACGACGATGAGTCTAAACCCTAACCCTAAAGCCCTACCGTAAATCCTGAAGGAGAATACATACTCCCACAATCTTGAGGGTTGCATTCTTGAGGGTTGCATTTAGATTATCATTGCAATGGAGTTGAAAATTAAAGAGACACATTAGTTTGCAAAAAAGGACAAGGGTATAGTTGATGAAAAAGGTTCAGTTCATTTGTGGAGAAGAAAAATATTGTGTATAATAGTTGAATTCACCCCCCTTGAGTATAACCTCTTTGTGTTCATCTCTTTCCTTTGTAAAAAACCTTTTGGAGGGAGGGAGCAATAATTTCTCAATAACTTCAATTCCTTCAAGTATTTTTGATAATCTTGTTATCTACCAACAATAATTTTTTCCTATAGTCTACCTTGGGAAGCTATATTTCTTTGTTTTGATGCCATGTAATGTTTGTTTGTTTTCAAAGTAAGTGGACCAAAGTATATGTAGAATATTCTCTTATTTGCAATTCTTATATAAAAAAGAATTTGTGAATCTAATAAGTTTAAATATGTGCAACAGTCAAAGGTTACCCTAAGGTAACTAAATCTAATTGAATGAATCCCTTCAAATTATTGCCTAAAATGTAATCTTACTATTCATAATTCTATTATTTATGAGAATCTAAATTGGTTTTAGAAACAAGTATTTTTAGTACTTTGAAAATTCATAGTTTATTCATCTAGTGTTCAATATATGCATAAGAAGAGAATCTAATTCAACAAGATTCAACCAAAAATTAAACAATTTAAAATAGGAACATTGCTCAATTGCTTATTTAGACGCATTTAGATGTAGTTACTTTACCTATTTCATGTTCTATTGCAAGGTGTGTTGTGTATTGAAATAGAGACACCAAAATTTATCAATGTAATATTTGCATCAATGAACAATTCTTTGTGGAAGAGTTTTTAAATTATTGATGTTAGGGACTACTTTCTTAAACATTCATGAACTTGAGATGGAAGAACTACTTCATCTAATGAAATGTTTCATAGATTACAACACCATAATCCTTCTTTGAATTAAAGGATGTTTGCACTTGATGTTAGGAATGATGTTTGCAATGAAAATCCAGTCCAAAAGTAGATCTAAATTCATTCCTAAGACCCTCAGTAACAACACTCATTTACACCAAGTGTAGACATACCATGACGAGATGAACCCAAGGATGTTATGTAGTTGGATAACATATGTAATGTCAAAACAAGAATTGATATGATATTGTCATGAGCTCCCTTTCATCTCTGGACCACAAGCTCAAGGGGCATTTACATTTCCTCGATGAATGAGAGATGAAGGCTAATCTTGAGAAGAAACAAGACTCCTAAATTTGCTCTTGCAATTGTGGACAATGAAGTGCAGACCTCCATGAGTCATACCAGTGAGGCTACAAAATTGGGCATACAGCTAACCACAGATTTGCAGATTGATGAGCTAGTTTTCATCGTCACCATCCAGCTCTAGCCCCACAAAGTCTGTTGGTGAAAACAGTAGGCACTGACTTTGGCCTCTACTTGAGAGAGATAGAGTATGTAAATGAGCCTTCATTTGCAAGTATCAACATTTCACACTTGATTTTACGCCTCAACAGGAGGTGTCCAAATACAATGATTCAAGAAAGAATCAGGAGACGTACCCCAAGATGTCAGGAGCTCTTTCAACCTTTCAAGAATGTTCTGATGTAATGTTCTGATGTAAAGCCCTCATGTAATTGACAACATATGCGATTCGCAAAACATAAGGTGATGTGATTTCGTCATGACCTGCTATATTCTGCACATCATCTGTCATCGACACAAGACCACTTGCAATAATCAACAATGCACAATTGATTATAAACCTGAAAAGATGGACTTTCGAATCATAATTTCAAGTCCTGAGGGACACTAAGTTCTAACAAATACAAGCTCACCGACATGAGAGCCATGCCAATGAAAACGGACGCCACAGCTTGTCGTCTTCCCGCATACTCCAGAGCTAGCGGCACCATCTCATGCAACGTGAGAAACGCCATGATCCCACCAACCCCCGCCAACAGACCCTCCAATACATGATGCGGCATGCTTTGTGGAAACAAAGTGGCAACAATAATGACTCCCAGAGGCTCCGCCAAACCGGAGAACGCCGCTAATTGGAAAGCTTTCCATCGACTCTGAGTGGCGAAGTAGATGGGAAGCGCAACAGCCACCCCTTCCGGAATGTTGTGAAGCGCAATCGCCATAGCGAGACTGATGCCCACCCGTAATCCTTTCATGGATCCCAGGAAAACTGCAATCCCCTCCGGAAAGTTGTGCAGGCCGATCCCCACGGCCGTGACGATGCCGCTCATAAGCACCTAACACCAAATTAGTTAAAAGTGCACACTAAGGTAACCACATTCTAAGCACTAAGCAAACTTACTATTATCAGAATGCTAAGATTCTATTTACTCTTGTTAGCAAATCAAACAGGAATCCAACACACCAAATAATACAGTAATTAAATACTACATACAGAAGTTACAAGGGTTCAACGTTTTATTCTTAAATGATCTGAAATCGAAACTAGTTCTGACGTTGAGATGGTTTAGTCTCAAAATGTAATACGAACCCATTGACTATGAAGTGCCGCAATTAGTTAAGTGTTGCAATAGATGTGGTTAACTTATATTCTGAACATTACCTTATCTTTCCACGAAGACAACCTTCAACACATCCATTGTGCCTCTAATATGGCGATTCAAGCTAGGGAGTAGACAGCTATCCACCCTCATTCCACCCTCATTCCTAACATCTTCTTCCCAATATCGTAGGTGATTACTGTTGTGCGAAAAACAGCTTGATGAGAATTCGAAAGTCATGTGCATTTTTGATGAATGTAGGTAAGCGTTGCAATTAGGTGCGGTTACCTTATATTCAAACCATAATAATCTTCCCACATATGCAACCTTCAACAGATCCATTGTACTCCTACCATGGTATTAGAGGGGTAGACAGCTATCCACACACATTCCCAACATCTTCTTCCAAATATCGTACATGATCATTGTTCCGCGAATACAGCTTGATGGGAATTTGAAAGTCATGTGCATATCAGGGTTACCTGCTTGCGACGCTGGCGCATGAGGAGTTGCGCTTCTTTGGTGACCCCTTTCTTGTTGGCTCCCCTGTCCATGGCCGCGTTCTGGGACGGGGTTAACGACGGCTCTGGGATCAGAGTGACGATTCCAGCGAACATCATCACTCCGCCGAAGAACCAGAGATTGGCGCGCGGGAAGCCGATGGCGTTGATGGCGTTGTGCATCAGGTCGTTGAAGGAGAGCGTGAACATGAGCCCTGCGGCCAGGCCTTGCAAAACGCCGAGGCGCTTGAGGTTAGGAGTGGGTTGCAGGACGACCACGAGGCCGCCAAGAGCTGTGCTGAGCCCGCCCACCATTGTCAGCGCGAGCGCCACCCAGACTTGAGATCCGAAGGAAACCACCTCTGCTTCGGATTGGGCTCCCATTTTGCATCAATGGCGGGCTCACACGGTGCCCGCCACTTCGACGCTGTGGGCTAGCTCTGGAAACCCTAAATTGAAAAACCCACTTTCATTACCAAGAATGAGTGCAGTGATCCACCCTCAGGTAGAGAGACTTCTACTCTAATTGAAGCTCAGCAGCGGGAACATTTACCTAGTAAAGTCGAGGCAGTGACGAAATCCATTGCGGCATATAAGAGAACAACCATACAGAATTTCTGTACAAAGTAATACTGGAGCTCGAAACCCTAACTTTGCGAACCCCAATTCCATTGCAAAGAAGGTAAGAACTGATCCACCCTCAGGTAGAGAGACTCCTAGTCTAATTGAAATTCAGCAACGGGAATATGACCTATGTCAATCCGATTGCGGCGTAGAAAAGAAAGATGAGGAGCAAGCACATATGAAGAATTACTGAAGCTCGAGATCCTAACTTGCAAACCCCAATTCCATTGCAAAGAAGGTAAGAATTAATCCACCCTAATTGAAATTCAGCGACGGGGCAAGACCTAGTAACGTCCCAGCTCGGACGAAATCCATAGCCGTATATAAAAGAAAGAAGAGCAGCAATCACACACAAAGCTGCCATCCTCTTTCACCTGCTCCTTCCACAAAAGAAATATAGACTGATGTGCTGCAAAAATTGAGTTGATTGGTAACAACAAGGAAATTGAAGAGCTTACAAAAACCAACAATAGATGAGTGTGTTTGACGGATCGCAGACGCAGTGTGAGCTAACGATGAAGCTCCACGATGAGAGATCAGAGAAACCAACTTCAAAATTTAGTCAGCAGGATTCGTGACCCGTACCCTGGGAAGAAGGCGAAGCAGAAGCGCCAGTGGTGGCAGAAGACACCAGGGAAAACACGGTCTTAGGTGTAATGTGCACCGTGAGCACAGAATTCAGAAGAATCTTTTCAGAATGATCTCACTCTCTCCTGATGACCGGGTCAAGCAGGGAAGTAGGGGTGTAGGGGTGTAGGGAAGTAGGGGTGTAGCTAAGGAAGCTGACTAGGCTGCCTTGGTGTGCAGGACGGAGACACGTGTCGGAAAGGGAGTGAAGCGGAGAGAGAACGCCAGCCTAGAAACGGCATCCAGCACACTCCACTCTCTGATATCGCTCCCTCAGCTCTTGATTTCTTGTATTCTTCATCATTTCGCATCCTCTGCTCCATTTTTACTCCCGTTCTGAACCTGCCCACGTCCTGAATCTGCGCCTCATCCTTCTCATTTTTGGGTATTGTATCTTTCTGTGCTTTGAAAATTCTAGTTTTTGTGTGGTGAAAGTTGGAAGCAGCCAGCTATGGCGGAGAATACCACTGCTGGTGATTACGTGAAAGCGCCAGAGGCAGTGCCGGTGAGTTCGCTGCTTGAGCTCTTCGCTTTGTTTATTTTTTTGCTAGTTGAATTCTCTCTCGCTCTTTTTTTAATAAGGTTTTCAGTGCGAAGGTCTGATGACCTTGTGTGTGATCTTGTGTATGTGTGTTCTTGTAGCCCGAGGCACCTGTGGAGGATCAACTGGGTCAACTCAAAATTGCCGCCAAGGGTAAGATCCACGAGTTCGTCGACAAAGCGAACCAGGCAGCGAATGATCCTGCCAACAAGTGAGTGTTTTTCTCGCAAAAAAAAAATACAATTCCTCACTCCCACTAGCTTCTGGAATTGTGTGGTGTCTCATAGAGAAGTGCAAATTCTTTTCCTCTTGTACGGTTTCTTGCTCCTCCTGTTTTTAGAATTTGTGTACGTTGAAATGACAGGCGTGCTGACGAGTTAATTATCTACATCCACTGGTCTCACCATGGTTCGCTGTATCCTGTGTTTTGATGGTTGTGTGTTTTTTCTTTAGAGTTGATATCGTGAATTTGTTGGAAAATGTGAGACCGTCGCTTAAGCTAGCGGATCCTAAATTTGTCTCCTATTGATCGACCCAGATTTTCAAACAGCAACTCATCTCTTCCAAATAACACTTGCATAAGAAACCATCATACTTAGTAATAAATATCTGATCTCCATAGAGTTTGGCTCTTGTACACAATGTGATTTCTCCGCAGCTGTCACTAATTGAAGTCATACTCGCACATACGTTCGAATGCTCACAGTGACTCAAGTATTATCTCCAGCCTAACGTGTTGCACTGGGTCTACATCTACACTTCCTATCGGGAAGAGGGACACAAACGACAGGTGTAGAATTTCAGGGTTTAATTATTAATGGCACGTTTGTGTTTTATGTTATGCAGACCTTCTGATGGGGGGAAGCTACAGCGGGACTTGGACACCACAGCACAAGACGCCACGAACAGCTACACCAAGGCCCTGAATCAACTGGGTGAGGCTTTCACCACGTTAGAATCAACCGGAAAGCAAATCGCTGGTCAACTCGGAACAGCCAGCGGGGAGACTGCCGCTGGCGCCCAGGGTCTCAACGTTGCCGCCAAGGAACACGCCCAGCAACGCAGCGAAGACGCCAAACAGAAGGTCCAGGGTGGGCAATCCGCCCTCCAGCAGGGCATTGCCAAAGTGCACGACGCCCTGTCCTCCGGCATTGCTGTGGCGAATGAAAAACTGCAAGAAGGAGGGGCTACGACTACCACTGCTTCCAAGGATTTGAACACGCAGTCTCCCACGACGTTGCTCCAGTCGTTGGGGAACGTGATCACTTCGACTGCACAGTCGGTGAAGGGTGCTTTCGTCACGCCCTCTCCGACTGCTAATGCAAGTCATGCCACTCCGACTTCGACCAATTTGCCGGTGACGCACCCCCCTGCGCAGTCGGTTTCGGAGAGTTTGGGCCAGACTGCGGCTGCGTTGCGAGACGCCGTCAAGAGCACTTGGTCATCACCTGCAGAAACTGGAACTCCAGTGAAGGACACTAGCAACAAGACCGTGCCAGGAGGTAGTGCTACGGAGTAATGTGGTTTGTTTCTTCAATTCAGATGGGTTTCGTGGTTGTATGTTAATAGTTGGAAAATGGTAGGTGATTTTTGCTTCTTCAATTCAGATGGCTTTCATTTGTATTATGTGTATGGTAGTATATGGTACAAGGTAGGTGGTTTTTGCTTGGGTTAGATCCCACTCTGGGTTGGATGGCACAATGTTCGATATGGTATTTTAGTGTTAGATACTCTTGATTTCGAAGCAGTGTATTGTACTGTGCAGTCCATTGTCTTATGCGATTCTTGGCATAGAACTCTTTGTGTACGTCGGAACATACGAGCTGTAAGCGACTGGCTTGATAAGTGCTTGGTACAATATATACAAATCAGATTCAAAATTTGGTGTGATGTGTCAAGTGCTTTCAGAATTTACGCATTCGGTGGTGGTTCTAAAAGGTGCTCATCTACTGAAACGAGTTCCGTCACCAGGGTTACGTAGGAAGCTATTCGTGTGGTGCTGAATGGTTTCTTACTGTAGAATGGAATTTCTTCGGAGGCACTAAAACACATTTTCTATGGTTATCAAAGAATAAGTTATGCATGCATGCAATAAGTTATGCATGAATTTCATGCAAGAAATTCGTTAGTATCATTAGAGAGAGGATTGACTGTATTCTGGGCCAGGCCCGTAAAATAATAGGGGTGTCGGAGTTTTGGGTTTTGAAAGTGTGACATTTTGAATTTTTCTTTCTAAACTCGAAGGTCTGACCTAGTATTTTCTAAAAGTAAAATGAAAACCTGAAATTCACAATTCTGACACAGCCTAACGAGGAAAAATTCTTTGAAAAAAAGTCGGATTTTCTATTCTCTCCAAAGGAAAAAAAAAATGAAAGGAAGAATCAATCCTATTCACTAAGGAAACATGATTCCACTAGGTCATGGAGTGGCAAGCTTACATTGCCGTGGTGAACCTGGGAGAGGATCTTGAGCCATCCGACATGCTCCGCTTCATTTGCTTGATGGACTCGCAACGAGCCGTTCAGTTTTCCCAGGAAGACGGAGCATTGGATGCGATTCTCGTCAGTGAAATGGTTGGTGGCGGTGAGCTCCTCATATGAAAATCTCGCTGGCTTGTCTTCTTGTACCGCGCAATCGTGGCACAGAGCAATCAGGCCAGAATCGCTGCCAGCATCAATCCTGCCACGGCGACGCCGATGAACAAGGGCGTGTTAGAGGAGTCCTTCGCGCAAGATGCTACAATGATGGGCAGCGGAGCCGAAACCGGCGCCAAGGTGCTGGAATTCAAAGGGACGAGCGCCGGGAGAGGAATGAGCAGCGTGGTAAACGGGAGGAGCGTCGACGGATCCGTGACAGTGTTGGCGGTTTCAATGTCCGCGACGGAGACGTTGAACCGGCCGCTGATCAGGCTCAGGGTCTCCCCGGGGAAGATGGCGTAGCTGAGGAGCAACCGCGACCCGCTTTCTCGCTGCGCAGCCGAAGGGCAGGCGCAGCGCACGGGGATGTTGAGCAGCTGGCCCACTGCCATCATGGTGACTACCACGGCCGGGTTCGCCGCTTCGATCGCTTGGTACGTCGTCAAGCCCTCGAACATGGATTGGGCGATGATGTACATCGTCTCGTGCAGCACCACCTCGTGAAATGTGCTCTGTTGGTATGTGCCATTGGCGCAGTGACAGGCCAGCGGGATGTACATTAGGGTTTGGTTGGGGATGGACGACGTCTGGCCGAAGTCGATGCCGCTGACGCTTGCGATTCCCCTGATGCTCGAGTTGAACATCGTCGCGATGGACGCTAGAGTGGATTCACTGCCTTGAGTCCTGTAGAAAGCGTAAGTCTGGCAGCTGGTGGCCGCTCCTGTGCACGCGTAGCCACTGACGTTGTTATATTGTTGTTGCGCACTGGCTGTCTGCGAGAACGCCACAGCAAGCAGCAGGAGGGTGATCCGTCGCCATTGAATTTGCACTAATCTCGTCATGACGACGCATACGCTTGTTGACATGAAATTCTCCTCCCTTCATTCACCCTTCTCCGGAGTCCGAAATATTTAATCAATCGTGGGTCTTATCCACGCCGAATTGGTCAACACCTGCTCCAATCGAAGCACTATTTGGTGCTTAGAAATTCCATCGTTTCTTCTAAAGACTTCAAATCCATATATCGCATGCCTCAGTCTCGCCGAATGTCAAACCTAGCAGCACGAAACAAGCGAAATTCAACTCCCGTCACTCGCCCAACATTTCACCTCATCTGAGATTTGAACTGTTCAATTTAAGCATTGATAATTTCACACGTTCAAAACACCTGAAAATGGAAATTTCACCAAAATTGGCACAGATTCAGTCACCCTAATGTATCCTCATGTCTAATCCAGTCACAAAGCTGAGGGCACTTGAGCGTCACAACACTGTCGCTTGGAGACGCGACACTTTAACAAACCGAGGGAGGAAACCAAAACAGGGCACCACCAAAGCGGTGACGCCACCAAACTCGACGTGTTCCACCCCGAGAAAACAGAAGCCGCGCAGAATACTAATCTGCCGCTGCTGCCACGGCACACAACTGCACCACCTAGCTGGATCCCACGAATTAAAACGGAAACCAGGAGAAGAATACACCTGAACAACCGGAGATTGAAATGGCGGGGGATGGGATTCGAAGCTGGCAGATCTCGCTAGTTATACCTCCATCGAAAAGAAGAGCGGCAGCATCTCGCGCTGCGAATTGCTCGGAAGTTCAAATGGTTGCTTCATCGATCTCACGCACTCCTATCCCCAATAAGAGATTGAATCTCTGAAATCTAAACTAGCGCTGCCACGTACCACCACTACAAAGGGAGCAGTGTCAATTTGTACATGTTTTTGTCAATTTTTTGTCAAATTGGACTTTCTTTTGTCAATTTTTTGTCAACTTGGACATTTTTTTAACAGAATTTTGTCAATTCGGACATTTTGGTCAATTAGGACGTGTCAATTCGGACACTGTTTTCTTGTAGTGCACGGACGCCTGTCCAAAATTCGCTTGCGAAAGGTTCCAGCCCATGGAATTGACTGACTGCACATTGTTGTGGCGTTGCAGCCTCGACTTTGGCTCAATCCGAAGCCGCCCGGACCAATGGCGAGCGCCCTTCCTCGTTGGTCGACGTGGTTGCACCAATTAAGCAACGCGTTTCGGGCTGGCAACGGTTCATTGCTGCAACTGCCCCGCAACTCCAATTCCGACTTCCCAGTTCCCAACTGGGATATTTATTTCTTAGTGAACGCCGTCAGTCAACTGATGAAGCTCGATTCCACATGCGGCTCGTTGCACTCCTTTAGTCGCGACCAGGGTGACCTTTTGGGGGCAGCTGAGGACGGTGCCCGCTTTCCCTTCAACCGTTGTGGCTGTCGAAGAAGCACACCGGGAAACTGACGAGTGTTGAAGGTTGTGCACTTTCTCTGTGAGCCTTGCAGGGAACTCGAGAAATAAGGAATCACTTGGGTCAGAGTTTCTCTTCGGACATCCGCCTGATAGTGCTGTAAAAGTAGGACTGGTGAACTGCAGTTTGTAGACGGCGTTCTAGCAAGCTCGATCAAGGGGAGGTCGAGGAGTCGATCTGTCGATCATGGGGTGGAACGTGCTTCACGTGTTCTGTGCTATGGCTGCCATGGCGGGGATTCATTCGCAAGGTGAAGCAGCGGAAGACCTTATCCTTAACCAGGCTTTTGAAGGTACTAGATTTTTTCCTTGATTTAATTTGCTCGTCATAACTCAATAGTGTCAAGTTCTTTTCATGGACGGTACTCCACTACGTTGTCACCTTTCAGGACGGGCGATCTGTCCTTGTTTTAGAGCCTTATGTAGATTTATATCCTAATTTTTGGCACAAGAATTATGCCGCTTTAAATGCACAATTCCATCCGTCACGTTCTCATCCGCCCAACTTTTGATTCATTACTAGTTCTCACTAAACCCTTACTACATCCAAACATCTTCTCAATACAAATGAATACTAAACCTTGCAGTTTGATGGTTTCAACCTTTTTGTTGTTGCAATGTTCATTGCAACAGATCGACTCTGTTCTAGTAATTTCTAAATGAAGAGATTTTGAGAAATTATGTTTGACCATTACCGCGAGTAAGTCGACTGATCCCGCCTGCATACGTGCGCTCGCTCGATCTGTGCAGGCCATGCTGTGCACAGCATGATGCAGTCCTGGCTAAACGCAGGCACCAGTCCTGCTCTCTTCAATAGTAGCGACTGGCGCTGGTATAGTGATGAACACCCCTGTTATGAAAACAAGTCCCGAATGGATTATGCATTGGACTGGAATGGGATTGATTGCTCCACTATGTCCTATCTAACTGAGGACAACAACTTGGTCCAATACCACAATTTGGTAGGGCTACAACTGTGAGTTCGCAACGCCCTTGACCTTGATCAACCCCCCTGGCTTACCTGATGCATCATTGAAGCTTTCACACCGATTGAACCGTTCAGTGAATGATCGAGCGAGTTCAATTAACGTCACTGCAAGATTAATTTCACGACAATGGTATTTGGTATTTTTGTGGGAATGAGAGCGCGCGTTGCCTGAAGTGCTCTTTCACCCTGCACTATTTTACGTTCATGCTAGGGATGGATGGATCGTTTAATTTCCTAGGCCCAAGAATTGTGATGAAAGACATTCAGATGATTGATTAATCTTTGTGCATCTGTTTGCAGGGATGTTGATTACTCTGCCCCCCGGTCCCGCCTTTTCGGTGAACTGCCTCCTGCAATCACGAATCTGACCAATCTCCAATCTCTGTAAGCAATTTTTCAAGGCATTCAACACTTTAGTTTCAAATCCAGATACGAATCTTTTCAAACTTGATCTGGAGCAAGCATCAACTTGCAACAACAGCAAACTCGTTTAAATTAGCGGTATCCCAATACTTCTGGCACCGTTCGGAACGCTCGTTCTGAAACAAAAATCCGTGGGCACCATTCCGCTCCAAAACTTGTGAAATATATGTACTGATATGTATATATTTCACGATTTTTGGAGCAGGAATGGTGCCCGGCATGTAACGAAATCAACTATCAACTGAGTGGTCGGGTTACGGGTTTGCAAACTAGAGTTCTTCTGATGATTGGGACTTCCGTCTCATGAACATTCGGCTATCGCTCTGAAATTGCAATGTGCCTTTGGATTCTTTCCATTGACTCCATTTGTCCAAATGAAATGAATTTCAAGCGCTTTCTTATTGATTTCTCTTGTCCCTGGCAGCGAGATCCAGCACGCGAGGAAGCTCTCTGGACCTCTTCCGGCACGACTTTTCTGTTCCTCTCAAGCTCTTCGATCCATGTACGTGGGATCGATAGTAATACACTGCATCAGAATGTTTTGCAATCTATACCTCAAGTTACGTTATTTGTTTTGTTTTCAGTGCTTGACTGATACATTAAGATCTAAGAAACTGGAAGTCTCGGTGGTGTTCTTGGTATCATTGGAAAGCTCTCTGCGAGGAGGGATGCATGGACTTTGTTTCGTGGCATTCGGACCAAAGGTGTGAAAGTTATGGATTTTTGTATTAATCTTCTAATTTAAAAATTGAATTAAATTATCTTTTATTTTGGAAAAAACACAATTTTCACATCGCATGTCCAAATTGTACTGTAAATTACATACTGATTGTTGAAAGTATAATTTCAAGTGTGGTATGTTCATGCAGAATACTTTCCAACTGTTCCTTCAATGGAAGCATAAGCAGTGGATTTGGCCCTGGTTGTGGCCCTGGCCCTAATAATGTGCTTGAACATTTGTAAGTCCAGTGCATACACTTATATCTCTTGATACTCCTGAGTAGGAACTTTATATTTGCGCTGGAGCCCATAATTTTTACATTCCTGGTAGTGAAAATTTCATAGGATTGGTGCTCGGGGTGCACTTAGTTCTACTACAACAAACCACATGTGAGTAAGTGGTTTCTAATAAACTATAATTTTAACTTCAAATTTTGAGCATTGTTTACTAATGACTATAGGATTTTACTCCCAAAATTTCAAACTCAAATAAAATATGAAATGATTTCTAGAAAAGGTTAAAAATGCACTAAAATGGCATATTTTTTTAACTCAAATATTTTTAAAGAACACATTTAGATGACCATTGCATCAATATTCAACTTTTCAATAGAGAGTTATTTTTAGGAATTTTTGTTCATTTTTTAGAATTTTTTTTTATATAATATAGAGGTGTGAAAGTTATTTCTTAATTCTACAGTGTATCTTTTTACTTCAAAAATTTGTAACTAATTATTATCAACAAATAAAAATATCAATAATTCAAAATATAAACTTTCAAAGTAGGAAAATCTATTCATATTTTTTTTTAATTTTATTTAAATTTCAAAAAGTAAATAGGGGGTCCAAAATTTTATTTGCACATGGTTTTTAATGGACATTCTAAGTGCCCCCTTGAGGATTGGTGTTCATAGTAAAGGACTTATAACAAAGAGCTCATTGGAGTGATTTCAAGCTGTTCACATCAACATGCATAGATTTTAGATTTTGAAGTTTTAAGGTTTCAATACAATTGAATTTTATTCTACCTTTGAGTTTCTAAAAACACATTTGAGCACTTGTAAGCCTAGAATTCAAATTTTGGGGCATTTGAACATTCTAATTTTTAGAGTTTTAAGCACTAGAATGTCACATTTTGGTTGCTCTAAAATTTTCTCTTTTATGCCAATTTGACCATGACTCGGACCATAAACATTGTTCAAGACAGTTAAGTTGATTTGCAAATATGTATTTTAATATAGTCATTTTGTGATTCTCTTGTACTTTTTTGCAGAGACTTATCAAAGAATTCTTTCACAGAAATGAGTCCTGTTTCTTGGATTGATAATACTATTTTGTATTTTACTAATCTTCAATTTATGTAAGTTTTTTGACAAATTATTCTTTGAGATTGATTTTGAATGTGTGAGGTTGATAATGTTCAAAATTAGAACTTGACCCTAATTTTGATAAATTACATAGTATTTTAATATTTATTGAATCTAATTGTTCTTGATTTTTGATTGTAGGAATGTTAGCAACAACCAAATAAAAGGAGAGTTTGCCATTTGGTCCTATTTCTTAGAAACTGTTGATATTTCAAACAACTTCATTACCATCATTTCCTCCTTGGGAAAAACTTCAAAACTTACAAATTCACTCAAATCCATGTAAGTTGAGACTTGAGAGCTATATATGCCACTATTTGTTTTCGAAGCTTTTTTCAATACACTTGCATTTATAAATATTTGAACTTTTCATAATGATTTGGAGGTACATATATACTTGTATTTGCTAATAGTTTAGTTAGATTTTGTAATTTCAAATTGTGATAAATTGAGTTACACAATACTTGATATTATAACTTTACATTTTACTTTCTTTGTAGATACGCGCAAAATAATTCCATAAGCTATTTTCCAATACAAATTTTTGAATACCAGACTCTTCAAGACATGTAAGTATACAATTGTCATTAAAGTTTTTATAAGGTTCTCACTTTTAGTTATCAATCTACATTATTTTGTGCAATTATATAGTACCAATCAATTTCAAGTAGATAGTGAATTTAGGATCTAACCATCTAATTAGTTTTGGGGGGCATTCAATTCAAGTAGTAAGTCTTATATATAGTTTTTGAATAATAATATCTAATAGTATATTTGTACACATTTATATGCAGCTATTTGGACTCCAATGATATATCAAGCATTGTGCAAAATTTTTCAAATGTCAAGGCCTCAACTGTACAAAAGATGTAAGTTGAAGATTCAATTCACATGGATTTTTTTCTTAGTTTTTTTTAGATTTTTCATATTCTTGTATATTTCATTTTATTTTCATATTTCTAAATTTATTAACCCCTAAAGGACCATTGTCCCTTCAGGGGACAAATTGGATTTTGGGCAGGTACCTACGGGCTGAAATTTTGTCATGATTTTTTAAAACTTTTTTTGAAGATAGAAAAACTGATGAGCTTCATGGGAATATAAATTTTTTTTCAATTGATGCTTGGGAACAAAAGTTATGCCCAAATAAGCTCAAAACAGGGGAGAGGGGGCAGCAAAACAAAATTTCAAAAATTTAAATTTCAAATTTTTTTCTCATAGATTATATTTTTGTCTATATGGGAAGCTTTGATTCATTCCATTTGGACTTATTATGAGAAAGTTATGGACAATCTTGTTTATCGGACAATTAGAGCATCTTTCTAAAAAAATAACTTATAGAATTCATTTCTAAATGCAATTTTTATAATTTTTCTAAAGAAAAAATGTTACATTATTATTTTTTCTTGCTAGAACAATCTCACCATTGGGATTAGTGCATTTTAATTTCATCTTAAAGATATTAATAATTTAGATTTTCCTTCTTTCTCATACCTACTTCTACTTAACAAATTTTTTAAGCATAAAAATTAAGTTTTTTTTTAAAAAAAAATTCCCTAGACTCTCAACTCAATTTCACACAATAAAGATTTAAAGCTCAAAACTTTGTAGTGCAAAAAATTTAAGTTAAAAAAGTTCAAAGTCAAATAATCCAGTCCCACAAGATGCTGAAAAAATTAATTTTTTTCACTTTATATGCAAATATCTTTTAATCTATGTGGTCAAAATTTCTGAACTTTTTTCCACACATTTCCATACTAGTAAGGTATAAGATCCTATGGTTGGATGTGCAGAAAAAATAATTTTCAAATTTTTTTACTCTTTGCTACATAAATGGCAATTTTGAGTGTTTTTTGGCAGAAATAAGGCCTTGGTCCTTTAGGGGTTAAATTAAAAAAACACTGACCTATTTGTTTGCATCTTACCATGTATAGATCCATGAGGGAGAATAAATTTCAATTATTTCCAGAAGGGCTACTACAACTACCAAATTTGGAAGAAATGTAAGTACATGTTGATTCATGATTTGAAAGAAATAAACTATGATTATTCATCAATGCTAAATTTCAACAAACACTTGTGATTTTAAACAAATTCATGAATATAATGAATTCTCAATACATTAAATTAATAGCTGAATAAATTAGTAGAAAAGTATTGATTAGATTGTTATGAATTTGGCTTCTTAGTTTTTCATTCATTGATGTACTTTGATATTTTGCTCACAACAAATCTAACAGTTAAACTCAAATCAAAATTTTGATGTTTCAATTACTTTTACATGTCAAAAAATATTGTTTAACAATGATTATTTGTTTTATGTGCAGAATCTTGGATTCCAATAATATACAAGGAGAATTACATCTACCAAATATTTCATGCCAATATTCAAAAATCAAGTTGATTTCACTATTGTATAACAATATCACCCATTTTTATCCTTCCAATGATACTACATCATGTTTTAGTGAATCAAGCCTTTTGTTGGAAGCCAAAGTCTTTTTATTTGGAAATCCAATTTGTACATATCCAAGTCACAAAACTAAACTATTACGATTCGTATGCCGAATTGGTGCAACATCTCCTATAGAAGGTAATTATTGCAAATTTCTTTGTGATATATATTTTTAATTAATTTTTTTTAACATTATTTTTAATTATTTACATTTTTATGTTACTTTTTAAACATTTGAACCTTTTCATATAACCTACTTGATATAGTGGTTATAGATGATGAATTTTAGAATCAAACAACATTCATTTTAGAAATGCTTCACAAGTTTGCCTTCTAACTATTCAATGTGGATTGGCAGCTGAAGAACTCACCATTGTCAAGAAGTCAAACAAAATTCTTTGGATTATCATTGCTTGTGTGAGTAGTGTACTAGTTGTTATCTTTATCATGGGATTCTTTTTGATCCAAAAGATCAAGAAAAAAATTTCATTGCTTCATGAAATCCAAAGTGGTAAGTTTGAATAATCATTATATTTGATGTTTCAAATGCTTCTATAATTTTCAATAAAATGATTTCAAATAAGTGTTGTATTTTGAAAAAATTGTTGTATTTTGTAGAATTTGATAAAAAGGATGTGAAGCCTTATCTCTATTCATTTAGTGAATTGAAAGTTGCGACCCAAGATTTTCATGTTAGGAACGAATTGGGACGAGGTGGATTTGGTGTAGTGTACAAGGTATATTTCTAATTTGATTTCAAGATTCATCTTTAGACAAGGGTATTGATTATTAGGACAATACTAACTTGAGTTCAATTCTATTACATGTTGGTTATAGATTTGACATTAATATTCTTTTTTTGTTGTCATCCTTGCAAATCTACAATTCTTGAATGATAATAAATAGCCATAACTTGTGCTAAAGATTAATATTTATTTCTAACTTCAAAAACTCATGTTTTGAATTTGGATGTATACTAGGGTGTCCTTCCAGATGGAAGCTGTGTGGCAGTGAAGAAATTGACCAAATTAAGTATGGAACAAGGAATCCAAGATTTCCTTAGTGAGATTATTGTTGTATCAAATATAAAGCATCGCAACTTGGTACAGCTAAAAGGATGTTGTATAAGGGAAAACCAACGAATTTTGGTTCATGAGTTTGTAGAAAATAAAAACCTTGAAGATGCCTTGTGGGGAGATTCAAGAAGTGTCAAGCATCTTGATTGGCCAACTCGATTCAACATCATCTTGGGGATTGCTCGAGGTTTAACATACCTCCATGAAGATGTCCGACCAGCCATTGTACATCGAGACATCAAAGGCGAAAATATACTCCTTGACAAGCATTGCAATCCTAAGATTGCTGACTTTGGTTTAGCACTTTTTTTTCCATCATTTGATGATGGAAAAACTCACATAAGTGTATCCAGAGTTGCTGGAACCAAGTAAGGCATTATGTTAAACTCATATAGTAAAATATTGTGTTATTCAATTATTCATTGCATTGTTGAAGGTATGAAACAAAATTATTTCTAACCTCATTGTTTTTGAATTTGTATAGGGGATACATGGCACCGGAATACTTGCGCTATGGTCAAGTTTCTACAAAACTTGATGTATTCAGTTTTGGTGTATTGCTATTAGAAATTGTGAGTGGGCGAAAGAAGATTGATCTCAAGTCACCATTAACTGAAACATATTTGGTGGAATGGGTAAGTAATTTATGTTCTTCTCATAATCATATTGCAAGATTTATAAAAATGAAAAAATTCATATTAGTTAGGATTCTTGTCCACATTTTGAATTTAGTTGAATTGTATTGATGTGTAGGCTCAAGAATTGCATTCCAATGACAACTTGCCAAAGATAAAAGACAAATCACTTGAAGATATGACATTGGTAGATGAGGCCACATTCAAACAAGTTGTAAAAGTTGGTTTGCAATGTTTGCACCATATTGCGGCAAGGCGTCCAGCGATGTCCGAAGTTGTGGCCATGCTCATTGGTAACAAAAATGTAGATGATTGTGCTCTAGAAGATTATCATGAAGGTTCAAGCTCATCATATTATATGGGATCATCTAGTTTTGATTTTTCAACATCAAACTCTTCTTTACAATATATCGCAAAAGATTATAACAATTTGTATTTGGGTTGTGAGAGTCACAAACAATCTCTTCAATTCTCTGAGATTGGATTACTAGGCAAGTAGAAGCTCAAGCTAGATATTTTATAAAATACTTACCAATAGGCTTTAATTGTAGGTATTTTATATTGTGATTGGTGTTAATTCTTGCATAGCTCATTCCAATTTGGAGATTTTATCTTCTAAAGAATCAAGTTTTTATTATTAAGAGCAGTGTTTTTTTAATGTTCCAATTTAATTTGATTTGATCGCATCACACACATTTTAATAAAAAAATAATTTTTTATAAATGAAAACCTTCTTAATGAATGTCTAGAATATAATTTTAGATAACATATCACATAATTTATTTTCTTTCTGATGATGTCTAAGTTATTAAATTAGGGGATGGTGAAGGTGTGCTCAATTTTTTGATGATATTTTTGAAGGAATAAGAGATATTGAGTTTCAAAGGAATTTAATACCAAATTAGACATTCTTGCACTTGGCCAAGTGCACTAATTTTACATGCACTTGCTTGATAGAAAGTGTAATTTCAAAATTATGGAACCTTCAACTTCTTCAAGGACACGTTTCATCCATTCTATTGTGCAATATCACATTTACGCATGTGGTTTATTTGATGAGGATCCTCATTTTTCTTTACAAATGCTTTTTTGATCTAAAAAATTCTTCTTGTTTGTATATTTTAGACTTTTGTCATTGTATAGTGCAATTGTATTAATATTACACCATTTTCTCGCTAATTTCACATGTACACTAATGAGAACTCCAATCACTTAGAGATTTAGTAAAAAAAATTCAAGTTGACAATCCCTCCAGTCCACTAGCTTTCCATTTCTAATTTAGGATTGTTGCGAAACATTCAATGTGCACTCCAACAACTATAAACACACTCAAAACACAAGCATAGTGCCCATACTACCACACTCTCTATACTCCCTTAACATGTACCATTTTTTTTATTATGGTATATGCTTGCATTGCATGTGCCTAAGGGCTAAACAATTTAGGTATGATGAATTAGAACATTGCATATGTTAAAGAGTGTTGTTACTAAGGGTCTTAGGAACACATTTAGACCTATTTTTGGACCAAGTTCACATTCCAAACACCACCCCTAACACCAAGTGCGAAGTGCGAAGACACCTTAAAAGGAGTTGTTTCAAGACCATGTGGTTAAGCGATGTTTCGCTAATTTGGTTATTAACTATTCTTGTGCACTTCGATGGAGAGCGCAAGTCTGTAAAGATGAACAGATGCATGAGATTACTAGTCCAGCTTTTAGGAGTGCTCAGGTTGGATTCAGTTTCTGCAAGGAATACTTCATGTCTTCATCGTTCTTTATCAAAAAATAAAGAATCATCTTTCGAACTGCGGAGTACCGTATTTCGATGCTGAACTTCTCTTGTTTTGGTTGGTCTTCTCTCTCATCTGGAGTTGTAACTACCGTATGTGAGTTAAGTTGGAGAGTCTTGATTCTGTACTACGTTTGGGAGAGATTTGGTAATTGATGTGCTCTGGCATGTCCTTTGGAAATAATTTCATGTGATAATCGTAGACTTTTATTCGTAACTGAATTCCGTACATACCTTTGGAATCAAAAGCAGGATAATAGAATAACGAGATCCTAAATGACACTCGGCACCCGGCAATACTGTGTCGTATATTTTACAATCATCGTAACAGAGACAATTCTTCCGTCAAGAATCTCTGTTTTCAGGTTTCTTTCGTTTCCTTTCCTTCAACCTGTTAGGATCTAAAAGACCTTTGTCCACCAAAGACTTCACTTTTTGATCTTTGCGAGTCTTCACCTTCTCTTCAAATCCACTATCCACAATCTTCAACATAGCAACTCGTTTTGCTTTGTATATCTGAGGGAAGTCGACATTCAGACTACATATGAGTATTCATGACATTATGAAAGTTCCTGATACGAACCCTCAACAGAAAAAGGGAAGGTACAAAAATTGTCAAGAAACCGTACCTTTGTGATAGTCTTCAAAACCTTATCTTCTTCCACTTCGTATTCCTCTAACTTTTTGCCTAGCAGTTCCTCAATGTCATGTACTAGCTCCACATCATACTGCAAACAAAAACCACTGGTCAGAATAGATGCGGAACAGAAAACTGTTATTACTTGTTCGACAACCGACATCGATGTTAAAAACGTTAATTTTTCAACCACTCCCATAATTAGTGTCTCAACCACTGCCATAATCAGAGGCCATCTCAGTTCACCCCAACTTATCAACAATCAACCAACGCCAATTACAATAAAGAAAACTTCCATAACCTTATAACCTTCAACACAAACACACAGGTAGTTTTACCTGTGTAATCAAACTGACAGCACTCCCTCCTCTTCCAGCACGGGCTGTTCTCCCAACTCGATGTACATAATCTCTAGTGAACCTGATTGACACAGTAGGGGTAGGATCAGTCTACGACCAACAATAGTAACCCGTTCTAGAATGCACAACATAATCTAGACGAGAGAAGTCACAGCGAATTCTCTGCGTTACTCTGGCAAAATAAACATCACTGCCTCACGTCAAAAGAAACAAACCAAGTTGTTGAGTCATACGAATTTTTCTAGTTTCACTAGACATGGAACAATAGGATCAAAAGAAGTAATCCGTTACACACCTGGGAATGTCATAATTGACTACCAAGTCAACAGTTGGAATATCCAGGCCTCTACTAGCTACATCAGTCGCAATTAATATAGGCACCTGCCCGGACTTAAATCTACTCAATGACGCCAGCCTCTGTTGCTGTGTCTTCATGGAGTGCAATGCAGTAGTGTCCACTTCCAGCTCTGCCATCATCAAGCTTAATAAATGACATGTCCTGCATACGCAAAAGTTCATAGATTAGATTGAACATAAAGAACCTGCTACAAGACATGAATACAGGACCATTCCGCTTCCTCTGAGCATCTGCGGTCACATACATATAAAACTGAAACCCGAAAAAACATCAAAAAATTCTTAGTGAGAATATTCGTCACAACTACCTGCAACTTGAAGCAAAGATGATGACCGAACGTATCTTTCGCTCCTCCAAAGTGGACATGATGTGCATAAGATACACATCTTTCACATTCGCAGGAGTCAAGATGTAGTGCTGCTGAAGAGCTTCCACCGTTTTGAACCCCTCGTAAGCCTGATAGAAAAAAGCCTTGTCCAGGGAGACGTCATGCAAAGCTTTCAGATTCGTCGTCATTGTAGCAGAAAATAGTAACGTCTGGCGAGTGTCAGGCATGCCCTGAAAGACAGCTCTAAGCTCGCTTTCGAAGCCGACATCCATAAGCCGATCAGCTTCATCGAGCACTAGAAACTGCCAAAGGAGTTCCGGTAAATTAACACAATACTTCAAATATGTCGATCAAAACAAAGAAAATTTCCAAAAGATCCTACTAAGTAACCTTAAATCTTGACAAAAATCCCAAAAGCAAAACTACCTGTTCAGGGTTTATCTAGGATTCAGGATTTGGTTCCGACAAACTAAGCTGGAATTTCCAAGATCATTCATTAGATAATTCCATAATTTGTGGCATACATTAACACAGTGCTTCAAATTATCGACTTCAGGGAATCCAAGGCATGACAAACTTCTAATAATCCGACTAAATAATCTAATTCAAAATAACAAAATCCACACCCTAAATTACTCGAAGACGGCTGGAATTCCATGATCGTCTTGAGGTGATACCTCAAGTTTCGGCACATTAACACAGTACTTCAAAAAATATCGAATTCAGCGAACAGAGAGCAAAGAAAATATCTGATGTGTTGGTCTTAATTTTTGACAGAAACCCGAAAAAAACCTGACATACCTTGGCTCGAGCAAAGACTGCTGGAATACCAGGATCATTCATAAGATGATCCCTCAGACGGCCAGGAGTTGCAATAACCACGTGAGGCCGCTGCATGAGAGCTTTGGCTTGCTCGGTCATATCCATCCCTCCCACCACCACCGTACTCCGCAAATTGATCTCGGCTCCTAAGGCCTTAAACTGATCGGCGATTTGAAACGCCAATTCTCGCGTCGGCGTCAACACGAGCGCAAACACACCGTAAGGATTCTCAGCCAGCTTCTGGAGAATCGGAAGCGCGAACGCGGCTGTTTTCCCACTCCCCGTCTGCGCCAACCCGAACACGTCCTTCCCCGCTAGAATCTGCGGGACGCAACCCTGTTGCACCGGTGTCGGGCGCTTCAACCCGAGCTCCTTGCATGATCGCACCAGCCAATCTGTTAACCCTAATCCTTGGAACGAAGTGATTTCTTCCGCCGGCTTCGAATCTTCCTTCACGGATACGGGTACCGTAACGTTGCGCTCCTTGCTGGTGGGATTTGAGGACACCTTCTTCGATTTCCGTTTTGAAAACAACGGCGGTGCGTTCGAACTCTCCATGGTCAAACCTCGAACAAAAAAGCCCCAAAACTAACTCTCCATGGCCAAAATCTAAACACTAGAATTCACAACCCTAGATTCCAATTCGAACAACCCCAATACCGGCACCACATCCCTCCCCAAAATTACTCAAAACAATTAAGTTACAAGGAGACGATATCACAGTTTCAACCGCTGTGCTAACTCTAAAACCTTAAACCCTTAAACCCTAACCCTAAATATTTCTGACGCAAAATCCAGTTTTGATCATCTGCAAAGCTCTCACTGATTCATGTGATTCATGTATATTACATGTGCTCTTACAATTATCCCTTTAGGATGTTTGCACTTGGTGTCAGGGGTGATGTTTGCAATGTGAATCTGGTGTAAAAGTAGGCCTAAATTCGTTCACAAGACCTTCAATAACAACACATTTTAACACCAAGTGCAAACATACCTTTATGGTCACTCCAACATGTTATTTTAACCCCTAAAGGTTTTTGACTATGTTTTCAACAAAAACACTCTAAAATTTCCATTTCTACCAAATTTTAGAAAAAAAACTATTTTTGGACACATGTAGGATCTTGTAGTACAATGGTTTGTGAAGAAGTGGTAAAAATTTCAGAAATTTCTGCACATAGAGTGCAAGATATTAGTGTTTGAAGTAACAAAAACCTTTCTTTTGTCCCTATGAAAAACTAGGCAACTACACTTCACAAGGTCACATTTTTATGAAAAAATATCTAAAATGGTAGTTACTCTTTGGATTCATTCTTCAAGGCAAGTTGGCTACATGATTGAAAATTTTCAAATTATTTGGAGTTGTCCAGTATATAGGAAAAAAATAGTAAGTAGAAAGAAGTAGAGAATTATTCAAAACACTAAATTGTTAACAATTAATTTATGGAATTGAAAAATGCCAATCCCAATGGTTTTAATGTTGTAATAAACAATCTACACCTAATATTTAAAATTGATTAAGATAAAGGACTTCAAAATTTATTTGAGAGTAGAAAATCTATAACTGCCCACAAACTACCCCAAACTAAAATTCCTCATAACTTTCATCTCATTAATCGTAATGGAATGATTTAAAGCTTTTCAAGTATATGTAAATCTAGAGAACCAATTTCAAATTTTTTTTCTTAAAAAAGTGATTTTTAAAGAAGTTTTTTTTATTACCCGGGCTGCCCACTGAACACAGAAAATGACATATCATACAATAACTTATAGACCATGTAGTCAAAAGTTATGAAAATTGTTGGGCCTTAAATCTACTCCTTGGGCACATGTTGTGTGAAAATTTGAAAGAAAAGAAATAAAAACTCCATTCATAATGAGTTGTCTAAAATCGTTGAGTTGCCAAAAAATGCCGTTTAGTCCTTTAGGGGTTAAATACCGTACAAAGGTAGGACCACCCATTCCCAATTATAGATCTACATCCAACCTGCAAGGTGTAGTTATTCCAACCAAAGTTGAAACAAATTTTCAAATGAAGCTTGGAATGTATTTTTTCCTCCTTTTCAAGGTTGGAACTAGTAAGGTCATGACACATGTTCCAAAGTAGTGAGTAAGAAAGTAGGAAGTAATGAGCATAAAAGTAGTTTTTGAATGATTAGAATTGGAATACTCTAGGCATTGGACATGGGTCTAGACCAACTTCTACCTTTCAAAATTCAAAGTAAATTTAGTTCGAACTATAAAATTACCAAATTTTCGGCAATCCCCATTCTTTATATCTCTATACCTTCAAAATATTTGTTTCACTTTGAACTTTTCCAGATCATATCTACAATTGTTTATTTGATTGGTTGTGGGTGGCTTCATTTAAGTGTGCCATTTGCTGCTATCACAGTCAAAATAAAAATAAAAATAATTTTCTAAATTCAATAACTTTCACACTATTTGTCCAAATGCTATGAAACAAATCCTATACCCCTCTTTGTAGAGAGCTTTCCAACAATATTAAGAACTAGACTGGGGACATATGATCCAAAAGATCTCATTGTAACAAAAAAAATCAAAACAAAACAACCTAACTTAAAGTATGGACTAGTGTATCATGTGCCATTGCCACAATCAATATGTAAATAAAAGTAATTTTCATTGTATCAAACAAACAAAATAAAACAAAACAAACAACCTATCTTAACAAATGGAACAAAAAACGGCTAATATTATACAAGAAATGGAATCTTGAAAAGTATTTTTTGTAGAAAGGTGGAGTTAATGGCTCTTGCAAATTTCAAATTCTAAACATCCTATGGTTGCATTGTTCAAACCATTGTTATGGCAAGGTAGGCCATGATTTGCTTGATTGTTTTGGATGTTGCATAATAATTATATTAGGCAAATTGTAAATTTCAATCAACTCTTAAAAACGGCTTTTGCCACCTTGTAAATTTCAATTAGCTATTAAAAAATGGCTTTGGGCACCTTCCTACCTTATATTGGTATGTTCAAGCCTTTCTGACACAATTCAATTAAGGCAACCTTAAACATCCCATCAAAACAAGTGGACAAACAAACCCCCTCCTCATGTGTTAGCAAAAACCTCACGGATACCATCGGAAGTCCCTACTCCATTTGGCCATCACCCAAGGTGGTTTTAGGTCATTTAGATAGCAACTTGGTAAAATTTTGGCATTTGGACAATTTGGCAACTTGATCCAATTTTCTTGGCTTTTGGCATGTTACTCTTCCTGGTTTTTTGATACTTTGATGAAATGATTTGATTTTTTCTATGCATACATGAATGTGTTCTTCTTTTCAAAATTTTCTCAAGAATAATTTTTGAATATTTAGAATTTATTCAACAATGAAAATTTTTAAATTTTCAAAAATATTTGTACAATTTTTCATATTTTAGACATGCTCCAATTTTTCCCTAATTATTTAGGACATTGACCTACATGTAGGATACCTTGTTCTACCACAATTTGATGTACGCTCTTATGTTTTTTTTTAAAGTTTAGAGTATCTAATTTCATGTCTAGATTTGTTGAACTAGAAAAAATAAGATGAACAAATGCTCTAATTTTGTGAGACTAAACATCAAGAGGACATTAAATAGTAACAAACATTCCAACTATGAACCTTGCAATATATAAAATTTATTGCAAAATGCCCCTCGGATGTACATTATATTTGACATCTCATCAAGTATCACCAAGTGCACTTCTAATTTCTATGATTGGAATCTATATATAAAATTTTATATTTTCATAAATAAAATATTTGGAAATCCTAAAAGAAATTGGGAATCATATTGTTTACAATATATTTATAAAAACTGTTGTATTTGGTGATTACGGTTGACAAAAAATATTTCTAAAAATAAATATCAATTTTTTTAAAAATCAAATAAATATATTTTTTATTGGAAAAAATGAATCTTTGTATTTTTAGGCATCTACCAAATCACAAATCACAATTTTAATAGATTCTTTGGTAAAATATTGATTTTGATTGTTGAATATAATAAACTCAAATTTGACAAGGTAAAAAATTGTATTGGATATTATTACAATTATGGAATTTTGCATAGTTATAATCATAATGCAAATTGCTTGATTTTTAGAAAAAAATAAGAAGACTTTGAAGTATATGTTATAAACAGTTCAAATTGCAACCTATTAATCATTTATGATTGTAAAAGAAATCTCAAGTTTTTAACTCATTAAAATCTTCAAATTCCATTAAAAATAATATTATCTACATTTGTGTTTATATATAATTTTTGAAGCATAAGTATGTCAACTATTTACAATACCAATGAGGGTGTGTCTTAAATGGTATACAATAACATGAAATAAAATATTCAAGTCATCAAGACTCAAAAAAAAGCATAGGCAATTTTGGGAGTGATTATGAAACTTGCTTCAACAACTGAGTCTATGGGGTAGTTAGCTTTGGAATCCATTTAAATCCAACTTGTAATTGCTTTATGCTTCAAGTTTTTTTATTATTGTAGTACACAAAGGATACTACAACATTCATGTTTGCTCGTTTGGATTTTGTCCACTCATTTTCAACATATGGCACATGGATTGAAATTGAATGCAACATAGATTTAGTTTTTGAAGTTACTGTAGATATTATTGAATGTTCCTTAATTGTTTCCTTGTTTTGTTTTATCTAAGGCAAATTGTTTGGTATACTAATTAAATAGTCAAATTGCCAATAATTAGTGTAATGATGCTCAATCACAATTAGTTCCTTGTGGCAATTTGTCTTAGTATGTACAATATGAAATATAATGAACGTCCTTGGCCAATTGCTCAATTCTTCAAAATAGCCTATTCCACAATTAGTAGCTCGATTGATTTAGCATTTTAACAATTATTTTTTTAGAAAACCATACTCAGCTATCATAGTTGTCTTCCTCAACATGGCGACAATTAGACAACCATGACGTCCAATACATCTAATAGCCCCTCCGTTCGTCTAATAAAGTCAACTTTAAATTTGACTTTCAAATAACTTTTAAATAAAACACTCTCTCTTTTGAATCTTAACATATTAAAGTTTCATTTTATTGAAGTGTCTCAATTGAATTAACACTTGTTATATTCTAAATTTTGAGTCATACTTGAAATGAGATTTTTATGAGCATTCAACTTTGAAAAGGCCTTATTAGACATGCTTAGACTAACAAATTATTGTACAACATACAACATCATACTGACACCCTGAAATTTGTCCAACAAGACGACTCTGTCAGCTATATAACTTCAATTTCTCACATACCACCTTTACAGTCTTTTGTTTCCTATACTACACATGATTTATTGTCCAATCAAGTGTAGAATTGAGTGATAATTTGGACAAATAGACATACAAATTGCAAAGGCGAAGAAATTTACCAATTTGATCTAGCATCTTGTTGACAATTGTTCATGTTTCCATTCTCAAATCTCAACTCTGATAATTCTATACTTTTTGATTTATTAACCAACACTTGAATCTATTGGTCATAGTTGATACAATCTCACAATGTCAACTAACCATTTATACATACTAATCGATTCGACCTACCGTGCTTTCTATTACTTGTGCATATGATTCAATTTCACATCACACCTTCGCTCCTTATCATTTACATAACTTAATTCACTTGCAAACCATTCTACTGTTTCCATAACAATCAGTCCAATCTATACACATTCAAGTTGGACAATTCAATAATGACACTACGTAAACAAGGTTCAATTGACCATTTTGTCACAAGCCAACTCTATTAACCAACTTAGACAACTAGACTTGTAACCTTGACACTTTAATATTTACAAACAACCTTGATCAATTTAACTTACACAAACACGCGCACATGTCTAGACTCATAATTGTCACTACAAGCCTAAGTGTACATAGTTGTAACCATTAAAGATTTTAGCAATTAGATTATGAATCATCTTGCTATATCTTGTAGATGACAAGTAGTTCAGTTTGTGTGGTTTAACTTCGCAATTTGATTTACATTGTTTCAACACTAGCTTCAATATTACTCTCATAACCTAAATTCAACATGCATCAATAAAATTGTTATCTACTTTCCTAATCCTTAGATTCTTGGAAATTCCAACCTTCAAACATTAATTATTAGTTTGCAACTATCTTTGTAGCAAGTTTCCAACCATACTATAAGAACATTCTTGCAACTACAATCAATTTGTCACTCAAGAGATCCACAATTCAATTACAATTAAATGAACATAAATCATTTTCAAAGCAAACATTAATATAATACAAACAATTAGACACAATCACAACATCAATCCAAACTCATTTTTTCCTTCTTCAGTTAGCTCATTTGGCAAGGAATTTTTCATTGTGCTCAACAATTCAACAATGGCAACCATTGCCCTCACAATTCTTTTTGAACTTTTTTTTTTCTACAACCATTATAGGAAACTTATATTTTTAGGTGAAAAATTTAAGGTGATGTTGAATGTAAAAATCCATATTTTATGTCAATGACATCTAATGTAATATCTCCATGTTACATTGAACATTATTATTGACATAAAAACATTGGTTATTAAATTTGATGTGGCCTAAAATCTATCAACTTAGACATCAAAGAACTCTAGTTTCTTATAATGAATGACAATTTGACCTCCTAGATTAATTGCCCTCTATCTTATAATCGACAAACTTCACATGATCACTCCATGGTTACTCCTATAACCAATTGCCTCTACACAAATAATTGATGATTTGACCAACTCAATAGGAGGCTCCAAGCTCTCAATCCACTTTCAATATCCACACTATCATACACACATGCAATTTAACATACATCCAAACTTTTACAAAATTATACACTAGAATTAGAATATAGAAATCGATTGAAGGAATACAAAAATACAAATCACCATATGCAACAAATAGACTTTATATATATGAACTAAAAACCCAAACACTAATGAACCTTTCATATATAACCTTTTAGTTGCATGATGACTTGTCTAATGATTGATCTAAAGGATCACCAAGCCTATTTGCCACTCAATATTCCAATATTCAAATCTAATTTTAAGTTTTAAGTTATTTTTACACTAACAAGAATTATTGGCCAATTTCACTCTTCAAACTTGAAAATAAACACTTTAAATGTGACAAAAACATACAAAAGGGCAAAAAGACAAAATCTTCAAAAAGTTTATATCTATAGTTACATACATGCCAAATTTCAAAAATTGATGAGTATTTTTTTTTAAAATGCCCAACAAATGCCCAAATTACTTGAACTACCAAAAAAGTTCATGTCAATATAGCATTTGATTTGGGCTCCCAATCCAAAAATAATAATATTTTCACTAAGGAGATACATGTTCATATCTTGTATCAAAATTTTGTAAACATTTATCCGAAATTGACTTTATAGGACCCCTAGTTAAATTTTCAATTATTTGCTCAATTGACAATTGATCTTTAGGGATTGATGGAATGAATTCACTTATACAATAATGTTTCAAGTAAGATTTTTTCACAAAACAATTAGCTTTCAACTACCAAATAAAAATCAAAGTAGTGAAGTTAGTCTATTTGAATATTTCTACTTTTGAAAATTACCTTTTGATTATCTAAATTACAAAATAGCAATATAGTAGAATTGTCAATTTGGTTTTATATATAATGGAATGTTATTTTACATTATCATTATTAAAAAAATTGCTATAAGAATAACAAAACAAAGATGATTTTAATTTTTCAAAATAATTCCTTCTAAATGCTTTACAAACAAGAAAATAAAGCAATTAGTTTGATTTTAGTTCCTATTTTTTAACAAAAAAATAACCAAGGACACATGTTAGCTACATGTTATGTATAAGAGAGAATACATGTATCATTTGCATAACAAACATCTAAGATAATTCATGTATTAGTTTCTCTATTGTTCTAAAATTAGATTTATTCTAAACTAAATTTGTTCTAAAGCAAGGTAAGTTTGCATTTTGTGTTGATTAGAGTCATTATTGCACCTTTTTTTTCTTTAGATTAAAATGTTTTTTTTTCAAATCAAATATAAAATAAATGTGCACTAGAAATAAACATTTTTCAAATATTTTTTATAATAAATAAAATTTTCATTATAAAGAAATTACATTGATGTCATAATTATCATATTCTTACCACTATTATTTAGTGACCATCTAAATCTTACTCATCTTTATTATTTCATAATTATATGCTTCTTCTTTTGAACCCTAAATCTTCATTACAACCTTGCAAAAAACAAAATCTTCATGAGACTTCAAGTTTTGAATGCAAATTGGTATTTAGAACAATGTCAAATAATGAAAAAACAGTAGGTCAACATGTAGATGAAGCAATTGATCGCGGGTAACATTAAAGAATAATAATTAAAAAATAATTCTTGTTCTTCTTATAAATTTTAAGATTATTGTACAAATGCTTCAAAATTGAAATACTAGTTTTAAATTTTTATAGGAATAATAATCAAATTGAGGTCATTTCAAAATCAATAAAATCAATAATTAGAACTAATATATTGAACAAATGCATATCTTTTATTTCTATTTGGCATACGCATTATGTAATAGTTTAGTATATATTTATATTATATACAATAAATTTAGCATAAATATTAATCAAAATACAAATGCAACAACAAATACTTCAAAATTTGGATTTAAAAAAAAATTGATTAGGAAACATGAGATAAATAAGGCATCAAACATTACTCAAGATTATTATAATCTTGGTGCAACAAGAACTTCTGAAGCAATTGATGATAGTAAAAAGAAGACTTCCAAAGTTGTAGATGATGTAAGATTTCATTCTAATCAAGCCTTAGACAATACTACAAAAATATACAATGCGTCAAAAAATAGCACTACAAATGTAACAATTTTTCAAATCCACAAACATCATCTCCATGATAATTCAAATAATGATAAAATTCAAATAATTGTCTCAAATATAACCAATTTATTTTTTCCTCTAAATAGAAATTTTATTAAATTCTTCTTACCATTTTTTTTTCAAATTGCAACCAGATTTTTTTTCCAATTTCACCAGCACTAACAATGTATCTTTTATTGGCTGATAAGGCAAATGAGACTTCTCAACAAGGAAAGGGCTTATTATCAGCTGTTCTTACCACAGTTGCTTCAACAGTGGCATCTGCAAAGAACCTTGTTGTTGACAATGTTGTAGCTACAAAAGATTCTACATCCGATTCCACAAATTCTTCTTCAAAACAAAACTCAAGTCAAAACATCGATGATGCCAATGAAACAATGAAACAAGAGCTATCTACTACTAGTGCTGCACAAGAGAAAGCAATTGATACAACAAATGCTTCAAAAGGACTTGTTTCCTCAACAATCAATTCTGTTGTTTCAACGGCGTTTGCGGTGAAAGACACGGTGGTCAATAAAACGAACCAAGTTGTTGATGTTACAAAAGATACATATCATAATGTTGCTCGAAAAGTGGTGGACTCCAAAAATACCACAGTGGATACTGCCGTAGCTGCAAAAGATTCAACTGTTCATGGTGTTGTGGCAACGAAAGATTTTACACAAGGTTTGGTAAGTGATGCTTATCATAACGTCATTGATCTTGCATCAACTGCAAGGGACAATGTAATAGCTGCTAAAGATTCTGCAAATGATGCTAAAAACGCTATTGAGGATGTTGTTGTAGCTGCAAAAGATTCAACTGTTCATGGTGTTGTGGCAACGAAAGATTATACACGAGGTATGGTAAGTGGTGCTTATCACAATGTCGTTGATCTCGCATCAACTGCGAGCAATAAAGTGATTGCTGCTAAAGATACTGTGATCGATGCAAAAAATTCTACTGTTAATGCTATTGTTGATGCAAAAGATTCCACGGTTCATGGTGTTGTGGCAACGAAAGATTATACTGTTGGTATGGTAAGTGATGCTTATCATAATGCTTCTGACCTTGCATCAATTGCAAAGGATAATTTAGTAGCTGCTAAAGATTCTGCAAGTAAAGCTAAAAATTCCATGGTTCATGGTGTTGTGGCAACAAAAGATTATACACAAGGTATGGTAAGTGATGCTTATCATAATGCTTCTGACCTTGCATCAACTGCGAGAAATAACTTAAAAGAGGCTAAAGATGCTGTGATCCATACAACTTCAGATGCTTTGCACACTGCACGAAATAAAGTTGCAGAAGCAAAAGATTTCACAATAAATAATGGTAAGGATACTTATAATGCAACCACAGAGAAGACATCACAAGGGATAGATGCAACTTATGACAAGACAAAAGAAATCTGTGATGCTGCTGCTAATAAAACAGCACAAGCAAGGGATGTAGCTTTTGGTACTGCAAAAGACGCATATAATACAATTGTTGAAAAGACAACACAAGCAAAAGGTGATGCTTCTAATTTTGCAACTAAAAATGCTAATGTTGCAAAAGAACAAGGTGAATCATTGTATGACAGTGTTACACAAACCAGTGAGGAATTCTACAACACAAGTGTACAAAAAGCCAATGCTTCAAAAGATGCAAGCATAGATTCTGCTAATCAAGCCAAAAGTAGTGTTGCAGAGAGGATTGAAAATTATACAAATATGGTAGCTAAAGCAGCAGCTTCTCATAAGGATTCCCCATCAGCAACAACACCCAGAAGGCAATAGTGAATTAAGAAAATTGATCCAACACCAAATCTAATTTGCACCTTACATCAAGTCATGGTGTATTATCAGACTTTTGCTCAAACATATTTCATCAATTTTGGAAATCAATAAGTCATTTTATCAAATCATCAACAATCAAAAACAATATATAGGAGATGAGGGAATGTATTGTTTGAGTTTTATCAAATTCAAATGGATTTGTACAATTCTTAGGTGTAGAAGAAAATATTGTTGCAAATTCCCAACATTTTATTTGAAAATTAAGTAGCAAATCATTTTGAAGGTATTTTTTTAATATTACCCTTGCATGCCTACGGCCAATTTTTTCTCTGTTTGAAGTGTGATTTTAAGATTTTTATTCAAATTTTTTATAAACGAGGGTTCAAAATAATTGAATTGATAATCAATAAAGATTAATTCCATGATCTCCAACTACCAGTATTCAAGAGTTAATACCAAAAAAGAAACAACAAGATTGGGTATATAGATTAAAAGATTATAGTGTATTTGACAAGAGGTATCCAAATTTTATTTACTTAGAACTATCTTAAATTAAATGCTTTGAGTGCCCGTGAAAAAAAATATTAATTCTAATAAAAGTTGAAATTGTGAATGCATTGCTTTTTGAATTAGTCAATTGTTATAGGTAGATAATGCAATTGAAATCATATCACAATTGCAAATGCAATCAATGTCAAATAAAAGATGAAAAGATCCACATTCCAAATTAGTATACCTTATGAATATTATAGCTTTCAATGAAGCATATTCATGTCTCACATTGGTGTACAAGGCTTCACTTGAAGACATGTCATTTTCAACTATTTGAGGAATATTGGATTTGACACTTTGATAGAACTTCTTTATTTTAGCCCCTTACCCAAGTTGTTGATGTAGTATGTTTTCAATGGACAAATTACTTATACTTTTCTTACAAGTCTATGCTTGAATGCTTGTAGAGAATAATTGAAAACTTATTTGCAAAACTTTAGTTTGATTTAAAATAATAGACTTCTAAGCCTTTCTAATGGTAAAAATAATGGTAAAAATACATTATCCTATCAACTCCTACTTCACTCTAAAGCTCTTAAGATACCACCTCATTGTGCCTTGGGCATTTAGAGGTTAAAACAAAATGTACATTTGTTCTCAATGAAGTCCTTTGGAATGAATTTAATTGCGTTGTTTGTTCAAGTTTCAAAATGCTAAGTTAATTTATTGAATGATCAAGTTATTGAAATTTTTAGTAAAGGTTATTTTTTGAAGTTGAAAAGATGTAATATAGTTTTTTTAGTTAGAAAGATATGATATTGGTAACTTGGAGTTGCTAGAAAGATTTTGAAGATTTAAAAAGTATGCATGTGAGTACTCTTGTAGGCTTTCAAGATTCTTTGTTCCTTGTGAGGTAATTTCACCTAAAATTGATCAAATTAGCATTTGAGTATCATTTCCATTATTTAAATTGTCACAAAAAATTGTTGAATCTTCTAAAGAGTCATAGGTGGATTCAAGATTATATGTGAAAGCATTTTTTGGACAAGGTATGAAATAAATTATTGATTTCTAAAGTGCTAAAATCAAGTGCATCCAAAATCGACCTTCTCATGTCCATAGGGCTTACATTTTAGGAAATCATCTAAATGAGACAATTTTGCAAACATGTCACGATTAGGTGCACTTATCTAATTTACTTTTTCATAATTTCAAATAACTTTGGTTCTGTACAACATCACTTACATGACTTAAAGGTTGGTCCGCCTTTTTCATAGATTTCTATGAACAAAAATATCTTTAAATCATTTTTCAAAGAAAAAAAAAATAGATGTGGAACTTAACACTAGTGTTTTTGTATTTTTCCAATCATTTTTGAATTACTTATAAATTTTCAAAAGTTAGAGACATAGGCACCTAATTGTGACTATAGGTCTCCCAAAATAGGTCGACTTGCAACTTGTAAAGAGATGTGTCGAAATCAAAGGCAATGATTGGCTCTTACAATAGAAAAACAATTTTTCCTAGATTCATTTGATTACTACAGTGATCCATTTAACTATCACCTCATTTCCATTCTCCAGCTAATAATAGGGGTGATAAGAAGGAGATGGATGGTTTTAAAGCATACCACCTTGAATGATAAATGTATGACTTCAAACACATGAATGGCTCAAACCGCTCAACTCAGTGACCAAATCTGCAAAGACTGATTTTCTCTAGAGTGAAGGACAAAACACAAGACAAGTGATATGGATTAAAACAGGATAACAAAATATTGAAATGAGCACAATCCCCACAGAACTTTTGTTTCTGCACAGTCAGCAATAAATGTACATAATATATGACAAAAAAATAACCTAAGGTGGAACATCCCAATACCGTCAGTCACCCAATTCCAACATACACTAGCTGGACCCTCCTAGGTTTCCACCTTCCCATTTGCATCGAGTCACCTAGTACCCATTACCACAATATTAGCAACCCTTCAGCATCATGACAATGCATTTAGGGAGGGGAAACGTCAACTTGTGGTTTAGCATGGGTCTATCTGTGCTTCACTAGTTTAATCTCAACAAACTTTGAAAAATCACAAAAAACTCATTTCTTGTCGGGATGTTCTCATTCTACTTGCACATGGCTTCTCTCAAACTTTTTGATCTTGAAAAATATGTGAGTTGACAAATAGCTTCAGTCTCCAAGGTCCCTCAATAGCAAATCCTGGTGATAATAGACTGATCTACCTCACTTAATACCTTATTGGCACAGGTGAATGTATGATTCATTGCCACATGAACATGCGCAGTCTGGTGTTGGGAATTGAATGACAAAAGACTGACTGCAATGCTCTCTTAGTTTCCTAGTATGAACACAAAACAGAATACACAAAAGGTGAAAATAGGGATTTAAAAACATTGATTTCGCTGCAATTGAAGGAAAGTAGGTAGGTACCCTTGTTGAAAGGGCAGTTTTTTTATGATGACTCTCGAGAAGGGGATGGGGGAGATTTCTGATGAGTCTCTTGAACAGGTTGATCTGATGTTGCAACAGCTAGTCCTGCTGCTGGGGGTTGGGGTTGCTGTTGCCCATCTTTTACTAAGTTGGGTGGAGGCAATGGCGTTGAGGGAGCAGGGCGTGCAAGGTAGCTTGGCTGATCCTCCCCAGCCATGACCACAAATGTCAGCTCCACACCTGCATCTGATGTGCATCGCTTGGCATGCTCGTCCACCTATTGTAAAAGAAAGTCCATTAAATTGGTTAAATAAACACCCTGAGGACCTAAACTCCAAATGCATAACACCATTAACATACACAACAAAGACATGGTATCCACATCAGTTGATGTTGTGAACTAGACAATGTTTTTGAGCCTCCTGGCTCATGAGTCTCAAGAATTATCAAACATACTGCCCAGTTTTGACTCTCAGCTGATCTCTGGGTTTAAAAAGAGGAGAAAGAATTACAGGTTGCAACTGTCTGCTGCCCACCCAATGAGGCAAGGACATGGTTAGTAAGACCTAGCATTATGTTGTGACACATTAGGAATAATAAGATTAGCAAATTTTTGTGCAGCTATACGTAACTTTAACCTTGAAACAACAAATCTATGATCAAGATAGTCAAATGAAAAAACTACGCTATGATAGGATTTGAATATCATACGTGAGGGTCACATTCCCTAAAAAGGTGCCAACATTAAATCCCATGTTAAAATTTGAGAGGTTTACATCGCCTTAAATCAATCATAAGATGACATGTCGCATTTTTTTACAAAAGTGATTACTTTATGTCAAATCTGATCCTCATGGAGGGTAAGGTAAGGTAAGAGGCTCTATTTGTTTTATATAACTGACTATTTGTGCCTCTTTTGTAGTCACTATGTACCAATAGAGTACATTTGAAATATAAGCTATTAAGACACAATGGCACAAATAGGGGGGCTTCATAATTATGGCATAGATCAAGCCTCTTTCTTTAATTCCATTTCTTGTTTCTATACAAACCTTGAAAGTCATCCATTGAATTTTTTGTCCTCAAAGGCATAATTAGATGGTTAATCCATAAAAAATACCCAAGGTTAAAAGGGTACAACAAATGAGTTTCAAGGAAACAATAAAAACAAAGAATGCACCTATTCATCTAGGATTCTGATATATTTTTGGCTTACTACCTTGATGATATGTCTCAATATTTCTCAGTGAAATTTATAATAATCCTAGATATCGCAAGGTTGGGAATGGTGAAAGTCGTCAAAATACCTCTTTGTCTTCGGCCTGTGCCCTCAGCATACGCACCGTCTCGCGCTCCGACGCCGCTCGCGCTTCCAAGTCCCCCCGCATCGCAGCGCGCCGGGCGCGTCGCCGGCGACACAACACCAGTACGAACAGACCGAGCACCGTGAGCGTAAGCAAGCCCGAGCCCACCATGATGAGCACCAATGCCCACACTGGCAAACTGGAGCTTCCGCCTGGCGACGATGATGCCGACGATGGCGATGTGGTCGCTGGGGGACCGTAGATGCCGTCGCCAGGTTCAGATCCATTGCCAGGGCCTCGCCCACCTGGCCATCCGTGGTCCATTGGCGTCTGACTCTCTCCTTGGATTCGATCAATTTGACTGCGATGGTGAGCTTTTAGATTGATTCTAGGTGAGCTTCTGCATCTGGTGGAGACAGAGAAATCCAGGTTGGTCAATCGACAAGCCAGGAGAAATTGTGTCGGGATGAGGATGTGATGATTTTATCTATTGGGATTTGCTTCGTTTGGACAAAGGATGCGAGTGTAGAGATTCTAGTTATCAGTGTGTGTTCTGTCACGAGAAGGTGCACGTATACAGATGTGAGGATACCATTACTCGGTAGCAAGGATTTACAAAAGAGATGACCACGGTTTTGCAAGGGTTCAATTCTTCAGGGATGGGGAGTCCATGTCTAGACATCGAACCTAGGTATCACTCGGTAATAAATGTCACAACAAGTGAGTGACTTTCAAAATGTGACAATTATATTCCATCACTCTGTACAAAGGACCATGACTATCCAAGACTTGACCATGATCATTACGAAAATGAACTCTTGAGGGTTGAATCCACGCATTGAGATCCTAGATGTGACACTCTGTGCTATATCATAAAAAGTTGCATTGAAATGTGGAAATGACATCACTCTGTACACAGGATTTACACCAGACTTAAACCAAAATTATCACGAGTGCCTTAGACTGTAAAATGTCGTTTGAACATTTACATGTTAGCACAACAAAATTACGTCCAATGTAACATCTTCATCCACCAGGGGCAGGACTTCAGCGATGTGAGAAGAGGGCTGCGCGCGTTATTAGCTATCACTACTCCCCTCATCACTATTTCTATTTTAAAGCAAAGTTCTCCGATTCAAGATATCATTATCACCTTGCATAATCTCCGAAAATCAAAAACCATAGAAATTCATCGAGATCCTACTAGGCGACTCAACTCCGGAGTGGAGAAAGACTCATTCCTCTCTGCCGATTGCGTGGCTCAGCATGTACAATTACCCACGAGCAAGCTCAGTCTACATTGGAGTCACCAAACACGCACTAGTATTGTTCCGCAACCGGGGATCTAGCTAGATCTGAGTCACATTGTGCCAATTCAACCAAACGGACCCTAAACATCCCACCAGTACGTACGTGTATCGTAGTCGTAGTTGCATATATTGTGGGCCAAAGTATGAGGATCGGAACACTTGCCTGAAGAAATTACGAAGCCAGCGGCAACTTGTGATGAGGCCCTTCTCCAGATCGGCTGCTCCATTCGACACCTACCGTCACTTCCTGACTCGTCACATCAAGGGCTTGCCACACCGAAAGCAGTCGGGACGAGCAGGCAGCTAGCTGGGGACTTGGTAAAGTTACTAGTATACCTCTTTGTTGCAGTCGGGAGGATATTCGTCAGGTAGCACAGTAGAGTAAACTCTGCGGCCTTAAAGTTTTTCAACGTTTGCAACCTTTCCTTTGATGGCGTCAAAATAGAACCGAAAAGTCGTGGACACACGCCCACGTCAAGCCTTGGGCAGGGCATCGTACAGGCTAGCTTGTACCTTTGCAAAGCGAAAGCCTCCTTGTCAGGAAGGCCGGACACCGGACGCCGGAGTCAAGGATGTGCCGAAAACGTTCACGTGTCGGCACCAGCGATCCCAAAACTGCCGCTAAAATTAGCTGAGTTCCTACCCCCAAAATCCTACAGGAGAAATGGGGAGAGCAGCTGAGTAAAATGGGGAAAAGCAGCTGAGTAAAATGGGGAAAAGCAGCTGAGTTCCTACCCCCAAAATCGGCTGGAAGGTCGAAGTACCTAAAGTAAAACAAAAACAGGCAGATTGACTGGTTTGCCTTGTTGACATATTTGAAAATTTTTAATTTTTTTTTCCATATACAGGAGAAATGGGGAGAGCAGCTGAAATTTAATTTTTTTTTGACAAAGTATGAATTTGTTACAAATTTTTGAAGTAAATTGGCCAAACGGCTCAAAACAATCTCTAGACTACCTCCAAAGCCATCAATAACTATACCCATGGTGGTCATCAAACCACCTAATGCACTTATAATATTTTTTAACATGGATGAAATATTTTCTAACATGGACATGACATAAAGGAATAAAAAAGGTAGTTCATGTAATGAATTACACTAAAAAGGTGCAAGTTCCTAAAATAGTATCTAACATCTCCATCACATAAAACATTGATTTTGGTCATTAACCTACCTAATGAAGTCTTGTTTACATTAATTAGAAAAAACTTAACATAGATTGATGGAAAATTGTAATGAATTGTTTGATAGATGTATGTATTAGAGAGTTCGCCTATCATGGGCTGGTTTACCTTATTTGTGATAACTTAAGCATTTCAACATGTAGGATGTGGGATAGTTGTGGAGAACTTTGTAAGCAATAAGGATGATGAAAAAAAATGCACAAAAAAATGACCTTTTTTACTTCCCAAGAATGAATATTTTATTCAATATTAACCCATTAAGGATTGATCGACCGCTTTTTGGTCAAAACTAACACTTTTTTTATTAGTAGCAAGAGTTTTAGAATGAATTTGGATATGGAAAAAATGGAATAGGTGTAGGGAATTGGAAACCAAATGCGTTAGGACTAGAATAAGGACAATATATGTTGGCATGTAGTTTTTGGGCTGAAAAAACAAACAAAACACTAGTTGAAAATACAAAAATCAACATGAAAATCAATGCATAATTTTTCACATTTACTACAGAGTCCCAAGCATTTATGCCAATTCCATTGGTACAAGCAAATCTCCGAAATGCATAAAGTTTTGGTATTTTTTTCCATGTTCAATCTAAGACCAAAAAACATCTTGTCCACTCCCAAAATTGACCATGGGCCCTAATGGATTAATGAGAATTTTTCATTTTGGTTTCATAGAGTCACCTATTACAATTGGCTTTGACACTTCTCTCCACACAAGGAGGGAAGAGAAAGTGAAAGGATGATAAGGTACAAACAGAAAATGTTTTTCAATGAATAGTGCATTCACGTACTATCTATAATACGTCACTCTAAAATACCTTCACAAGGGAACTGTCCAAAATAGATACCTCTACCTTAGTACATTGTATAAAAGGGACTTTAATGGAGACATTTTAGCCATAATTGCAACAAAAAATAGAATTTTGATAGCTAATTTGCAATTTTTTTCACATTCAAATTAGCATCTGTTTAGTCAGTTTGTGTTATAGTACTTCCAATAATCCTTTACAACTTGCAAAATCCTTTCTTTTCTATTTTTTTTATACTACTTACTTTTCAAAATAGCCCAAGTTCATGTCTATTTGTATTGAAGGTAACATATTGCACTAAATTCCATAAACTAATTATGGGATCACTAATCAACACTATTTGTTTAACCTAAGTTATTGATGTACATGAGGTGTACAAGGAGGTGTATCATACCATTCTTAATTAAATAGCAAATTATTCATCCTTAAAAGAAATCTTTGTTCTACCTAAACCTAACATGCCCTCATTTTCTACAATCTACTCTCTCGGTCCTAAAATGATATTCTGATTTCTTTTAATTTTATTGCAATATATTTAATACTACACTTAAAAAACACTTTGAAACTTGAAATTTGAAGACAATGAGTGCGCATTGAGCTCTACTCACATCTCAAAACGGATTGAAATAACTTTAATTTCAGTAAGAAATCCCAAATATTTTGTTCAACTAGAAGATCATTTTGGGATGGAGGGAGTACATGGGACCTCTATATACAAATAATAATACATAGTGTTACCTACACTAATTGATTTTTAAAAGTTGTAATTTTTTTTATGTGATGAATATTTTCACCAAATGAAGAATGAAAAACTCATAGCATTTTTAAAACAATTAGTATGGATAACACTAATTATTATTATTATTAATGTAGTGCAAATAGCATTACTTGCAAGAAGACAAAACTGGTCTGGTACTTTTGGATATTGGAATGTCTTGAAACTTTTTGAAGCATCTTATTAACATAAAAAAAGCTATGATAATTTTTAGTGAGATTTTATAGCGCCCCAAGTAATTCTTATAAAATTTCCATCATAAATTTGGGTGGTTGACTGTCTAGAAGAAGATTTTTTGACTACCAAAAAATTATGGAATTTATTGTGGAACCTTTCATGGAATTCCACAAAAGATGTTCAAATTCATATTCTAAAGGAATCTGTCAAATTCTTGGAGAGAGATTACTATAACTATTTGGACGACTTGTAAACTTATATGAGATTTATATTCAATCAAAATAAGTGAATGCCTATTGGATTGATAAATCCCATACAACTCATAAACATTGAATAAGAAATGTAGTATCTACTTTCTAAACAAAGCATTTATCCTTTAGTGTCTCTTTCTAAGCAAATAATTCGCCAATGCTCTAGTGCTCTACTTTGCAACATAACAGAGCTTCATGACTATATCATCCATGTCATCTTTTTTCTCAAAGTGCTTCATCTTTTGAAACTAGTCTCACTCTTCTTTGCATTTAGCGCAATTAAAAAGCTCTTGATTTTGATTGTGACCAAACTCTTGTATATCATCATAGAAATGAAATTGACTACTATCCAAATTTTTTAGAGGCTTCTAGCTCCTACTATAATCCTTGTGTTTATCATGTGAAGCACTAATATCTATTATATTGATACTCTTACTTTGAGGAAAATGGACTCAAGTTTTTTGTAACAACAGTTGTCTTAGCAATATGTGTATTTTTTGCTTTCTATGCTGGACTCAATTGTAATCGTTTGGCCATGCTTGGAATTTGAGAAGATTCCTCTAATTTTGGTTTGCATCTATTAGGATGAAAGACATCCAATTGCCTTATTATAGAATGACTTTTTCAAATATCTTCATAGGATTTAATTGTGTTAAGATAAAGTTTTCTCTATACTTTGTGAAACTGACGGCCGCAATATGTAAATTGATGTTGTCATAATGTTAAATAGTATATGACTTGTTAGTTTATTGAATGCTTAATACTTTCAAATAAATTTTTATAATTTATAGAAACATGTAGAAGATGTCTTAATTCTATTCAGTACCTACTATAAAAATGTCGTACACAAACACATCGTGCCAAGATCATATCAAGCCAACATGAGAGAAAGCGTGGAACAAGTCAACAATAGACCTTGTAATTGGCTAGCAACCTAACCACACCAAGGTTCAATAGCTCCTAACCAACGATGAACACCGTAGTCATAGGAAAAACACCTTGTGACTTGTGATGTGAGTCACAATCATGGTAAAAGCCTGCAAACAATGATAGAAATGCGAAAAACATCCTATCACTATAAGCACTAAACATTGGCGACATCCATAGTACAATAAAGGAAATGAAACACCCATAATACTTAGTACACTAGGTGTAAAAAGTGGTTTCACAACCATTCATTTCTTTGCCCCTTTCGCCAGTGCTGAAGCCTATTTTCACACTAGCAAATTCACTGGCCTTCCTCGAAGTACTAACAAGAATCCAATGGAAAAAACATATTAAGTTGTTGATGTTCGTCCATGCCCCGACATATACTTGGAATAAACCTACCAACCTGCTGAAATTTCTTCTAGAAGAGGATTCAAACAATCTGTGTGCCATCTTGTGGAACAAACATTGTACAAAACCATGGTGGCAGCGTACTTGGCATTGCCACAAAACATACATTTCAACTCAGCTGAATTTCGTAAACTGCTCAAATCAATCCATTCGTCTATATGTGGCAAATGATACGACACACAATTGTGCATGTGATCTTTCCAGATCTTGCCATCACGTCCCTCCAAGAGTAGCACGTTAAACTTGAGTACCTTATACACCTGTAGAATAATATGCCCTATAGTCACGTCGAGGGTGGTTGGTGCTGTCTGTTGCAAATAAACGTAGTCGCTTGGTTCAAAACGTCGTACCTGAGGTTGATAATCCCCTCCTCGTATCATAGTATAATGTAAGTTGTCTCTATGCTGCGCAATAGAAATGTTCTCCAAAGCCATTGGCATAACTCTCTTATACAAATCTGCTCGTTGTTTGTAGACGCGTGCCCATCTGTCCGGATCATCCAAACCATCAAATATCTTATTTACATCTTGTATGATAGCCATGGGTAAAAATAGATGGCGCCCAAACAATAAATAATAAAGTGAAAAAAAGTCACAAATGCTTGCTTACTAAATTGATAGCTTATTATTATCTATAGTAATTGTAAGTCCCAATCTCCATGATGACCCTTCTTCGAGCTATATTTCTGAAGTCCCTTCTTGATGGTTTGTACTATGCGCCATGCGCTTCGCCAATCCATCTGCTTCGAGATGATCTCTTGACATAGTACGATGATCAATTATAGCTTGTAACTCATACAAGGCTTGAAATTCATCTAAAAACTCACGACCTTGTTTAGTCAATACCTCAGCCGAAACGCCAAAGCAACTCAACACTTGATCTAAAAATGAATAAGTTTCCCATTCACTGAACTTCTTAGGCAATTCTATCAACTCGATCCATTTGGAAAAGTGTTCAATCATCACCAATACATACTTGTTGTGTCGTGATGTTACCGGCAATGGTCCTGCAAAGTTCAAACTTCACCTATAGCCCAATTCCATGATTGGCAACCGTTATAATTGAGGCATTAAATGATGCCCACACTTTATCACAAACCGTGCTACTACTTGTTAAACTTGCATTTGCATATCTTGCTATCAATAGTGAATTTGTAGCAAGCTGTAAGTTCTTCACACTCTAAAGTGCTCAAAGTCTTCATGTGCATGTATCACTAACTTCACTCTTTCATGAGGCATCGGCACTATCTTTTTGTTGTTGTTTGGCCATATTTAAAGTAAATGAGCCTTTTCTATACAAACCTTTTTGCTCGTTATAGAATTTGGTCCTTCTCCTTGATTGACACTGTGGTTGCCAATTCAACATGCTTCAAATACTTCATAACGTCTCCATCCTCAAAAATATCCTTGGCTTCACCACCATCTGCATTCACCATGGCCATGATGGCTTCCTTAGTAATATCTCCAATCATTGCCAATAAACTAAAATAGGTGATAGAATGCTAGCTTGGTAAAAAATCTTCTCCCTCCTCCACGTGCCATCAGACCCATGTAGAGTCCACTTGGCTAAAACTTGGATTGCAATTCAAACCATCAACATCCATGTTCATCAAACCAGCATGGTGTACAACTTTAAAGTCATACTCCACTGGCATCAAAGCCCATCGTGCAAGCTTGCCCATAAGCTTGTTGAACTCTATGAACCACTTCAATGGTTGGTGGTCTATAACCAATAGAAATTTGTTGCTATATAAATAACAACAAAAATAGACAATGGTTCAAACAGTTGCTAAATATTCTTCCTCATATATGAGCTATACTATGCCTCCGCATTGTTATTGTAGTGACTAGCATAAGCCATCACAAACTTCTCTCCATCGTTGTTCATTTGAGTCAACATTGTGTCAATCCCTAGTGAACTCCAATCCAAGTGCAATTGATATGTTCTACCAGAAATCGGCATCCTCAAGATAGGTGCCAATGATAAATGCTTCTCCAGTTGATTGAAGGTGGCTTTTTTCTCATCTCCCTACATCCAAGGTTGATCATTCCTTGTCAACATAATCAATGGCTTTGCAATGGTATTAAACGTCTTTATAAACTTTCAATAGTAATTATACAATTCCAAAAATGCCCACAATCTACTTACATTCTTTGGTCTTGGTATAGAAGTCATCACTCCCACTTTGCTAGCTATTACACTTAATCCACTAAGATATATCATGTGGCCTAAATACTCTATACAATTATAATAAAACTTGCATTTGTTTGAATGTAGTTTTAAGCCATGAAATCTTAGTATGGCAAAAACCTCCTACAAGTGAGCTCTATGTTGGTTTTGATTCATGCTATAGACAATAATGTCATCAATGTAACATTTTATGAAATTCAAGCCTAAAAATATACGATCCATGATTCTCTGAAATTTAGCAAGTGCATTTTTCAAACCAAAGGAAAGGAATCTCTATTGATAAAGTCGGTCCTTCCCATCCTCATTGATTCCCCAGAACGCCGTCTTTCCCTTATCACCTTTTCGAATACCAAGTTGGTGATATCTTGACTAGAGATCTAAAGTACTAAATACCTTGACGTGGCCAATGGCGTCAAAGTTCCCCTTTGGTATTGGCATTGTATAACGGTTGGACTTTGTGAATTTATTAGTTTTTTGATAATCTCCACACATCCTTTTTTTGGTCCAATCACTGAAAGCATCTTTTTTAGATGGCATAACTATCACTGATATATACTCACAATCTGAAGGTGCTAATTCCACCAATCTGGCCTCCAGCAACTTCTTAGTTTGGTCTTGAATCATCTTGTGCTTTACCTCACTATACTTGTATGATTTGCGATAAATTGGTGCATCATCTGTCAAGTTAATACGTACCTCTTATCCTTTAAGAACTCCCAAGTCCTTCAAATTGAATGCAAAATAATCTATGTAACTTTTAAAGAACTTTTGTTCTTGTTTTCCTTCCACTTCATCTTCTAATCCTATTAACGGTTTTCATGTTTCTTTAGTCACCGCCTCCTTTCATTCTTCCTTTGAAACAAATTTTTTCACTTTTGGTTGGTATTGCACACCATTTGGAGCAGATTCATCTTGTTCCATATTCACCATACTGTATCGCTCTTCAACTTGGCTCAAATTTCATAGTTCTTCCATTTAATCCAATATATATTCTTCAAATAATAATTTTTCTACATGTTCCTCCAACTCCATCTTTGATTTGACCAATAGCTCTGAACTAGGCCAACTTGTTCTTGGAGTTGTGAAATATGTTATCTTTTCATATGTCCCATGGATGAATTGTAAAGGCCTCGTCACCTCTAACCACCAAGTCTGGAACTTAATGGTTTCATAGTCACTTGTAGCTTATAAAAATCGAAGTATCCATTTAATGTTGAAACTAATTGCTTCTGTTCAACCGATACGAGAGAAACAATCCATGAAAGGCAATTTAAATCTATGGCTTGGCCAATGAGATATTGCCTTTAAAATTCAGTAATATATGGTACTTGGGTGATACCCGTTTGAAATCCCATGATCCGTTTTCATTCATCAACATTGAGCTTCAAGTATCACTTTGGTACAGGCACCCTACACCAAACCAGGGCCATTGTCCTTGAATGTATGGGACCACTTGCCGTGTCATATCATCATTATCTACATAAATATAATGTTTTATTTTCATATTCGTCTGCAATACGGCCGCCAACCTAATACCAATACCACCAAATAATTCCAAAACTATAATACCTTCTTCTAGTGGCTTTTACTAGACTATTGAAGTGTTCAAGGGAGGACCGTTGTTGTCTTCACCTTCAATTGCTTTGTCTTCTTGTGATAACAATGATTATTGCCACACTTCCTAAATGACTTTGCTAGACGCTTTTTATAATCCTATGGTATTGTCACGAACACTCTAGGACTTTCTAAGCTTCTCCATGGTCTTCTAGTACCTTCTAGAAACTTCCACAAGCTTCCACAAGCTTCCACAAGCTTCCACAAGCTTCTATAGTCTTCTAAGAGTCTTCCAGAAGCTTCCATAGTGTTCCGAAAGCTTCCATAATATTCCAGGACCTTCCATAGTATTCTAGAAGATGATATATTGCATTGGAAGTTTCCAATAGAGTTCTAGAAGCCTCCATAGAGTTCCAGAAGAACCTCTTAGGTAGTAGTATATAAGGAGTCGAGACTGAGGTAGTCCTTTGTCTCGACAACACATTTCTTGAGTGTTATTCTTGTTATTCAAGTTCCAGCCTTATACTCTTCTTGACTCTAATAGCAATCTTGTTTTTAGAAACTTATCTTGTCTTGTTCTCCTTGCCGTCCGTAACAGGTATTCTCTCCTGCCGCTTCCACATCGAATCAATACAACATGTCGTCCCTGGCATCTTCACTATCATGATGATCATCGCATTAGATGACATAAAGTGAAATGACAATAAAAGGATTTTCAAAATCTTCTTCAAATCATAGTTGCTCCTCGACCACAAGCCCAATAAAACAATAGAAATTAGCCAAATTGTCGATAAGAACTCATAAAAAAACAAGTTGGTAGTTGAGCTTTACGTCCATCTCTTGCTTGTTATCTCAGTCTATAGTATACTATCTCTTCCTAAAAGTCCAAAGTGAAGTTTATAGGATACAATACCATAGCTCCAATCAAAATATTATAAAATTTGGCCTCCGTAACTATATAGCCTTCACCTTTATAAAGCTAGCATCTTCAACATCATCATGACGTAATCATAGTGTCAATTCGCTCCTTATGGTGTCATTTATTTGCTCCGTTCTTTCAAAGAAGTACTAATCGTCAACAGACATGTTTCCAATGTGTCCTCAGTTAAACCCAAGATTTCAATTACTGATTCATGTAGCATCAAAGGTTGAGTATCAAAATCCAATAATATCCGTTGAGGTCTAAAAACTCTTCCTTTAGGGTCCAACCAATTGAAAAATGCCTTGAGAGTTGTCCAATACCACCACCTTTGAAGTAATAAAGGACCATTGTCAGGGTAAGAGGAGTCTGCTTTGGGAATACAAAAGGTACCTGGTTGCAACTAAAAATGACGAGGTTGAAAGATGGGGAAAAGAAATAAGTTTTCCTAAGACTAATCTTGTTTTCAAAACACAGATTGTCTTTAACTAACAACCTTGTTTATACTTAAGATTTAAAGCATTTAGTAGTATTTAACATTGATTAGGCTTACAAGCCCCGTTGGTATCTACCGCTAGTGTAAAGCTTCAAATACAAACACCTCTAAATAGTTTTGATGACTATTTAGGTACTTGCAACTATCTACAGGGTAAGAACAACCTGCACCTACACTTGTATCACCACCAAACTTTATGGTCTATTAGTCATCACTCCAATATTACTACAAGGGAAAACTAGTACCGCCCACTTGGTATACACTCAATGGTCTTACTGGCCATTAATCCAACCTCACCATTACAATACAACTACAAATTGAAAGCGCCTAACCATGAATACAAAATGGGACAAAGTTTGCTATAAAGGAAGGTATCAAGACAAAAATCAAGAAATTCACATCAGATCATCTTCCCCAAACAATACTTAAGCAAGAAAAAGAAAGAAAACAGGATGTACCAAATGCATTCACTTACAAATTTCACTCAAACTCTTTAAATGAAAAGGCTCCAAACCTTCTTTCACTCAAATTCTTATAATTTTCACTAAAATGCTTCAAATGCTTTGAGAATTGAACCTTTAGAAAGCTATAGAAGACTACTCTAATGTTTTTTAATTTTAAAAGGAAAGGTGAAAACTACAAGTCATGATGGTCACTCGAATCTCTACTCTTCTTCATTTAGGTGGTAGCAGACCCTCTTCCACTCACTCGCTTATAACTTTTTATTTACAACCTCAAACCAAACAAAAATGGTCTTTTTGAAAGCAAAAAATCTTGAGAAACAAACCTTCAAAATTTAATTGTAAAACTCAAGATACATCAGAAGCTATGACTCTTTGAAGTCATGGCTCTTTTCTTTTCTTTTCCTATACACAAATCCAACTAAGTAAAAAAAAAATCAAACCTACCTATCAAATAGACCCTAAGGGAGGGGAGGAAAACTCATGTACATTAATCACCATGGGTCTTCAAACCCTCATTGGTCATCAAAAAGTCTTTCTAAAAGTTTTAGTTCACCTCTAAAGGCTCAAACTACTACTAAAATTAAATTTTAGTAGGTAAATCTTGTTTAAACCTCTATCTTTCAATTCTAAACATATGGATGAACTACAAAATATGAAATAACCACTACACTAGAATAAAAGATAAACAAAAAAAAAATTAAAATCGAAAAAAAATACTACTCAATTTGTAAGAATTTCAAAATGCGTCGAACAAGAGTAGCCATATAATTTACACGATTGACCTTTGTTAAAAGATTCATTGGCCCTTTCAACCAATGTTGATAGTTAAGAATTTCCCTAATCAGCTTAATCATGCAATAATATTGCTCTTTATTTAAGCCTTCAAAACTACCTTCAAAAGTCACATTTTAAGTATATGGTTCAATACAACCGACTTGAAGTAGAATCACCAAAACACAAGCATTTTTTTGAAGATTACCGTGCCAACATTGCTCTACACGAGGTTGTTTCAGCAGTCGAGAAGGCCCACCTTTCTCTCGTGAATGAACTTGTCACAATATCGTCAACATCAACTGAGTTCATTGATCTGATATTTGAGTTAAAGAAAATTTTATCTCCGCTTTCAATTAAAATTTGAGATCTTGTGACTTCATAAAAAACCCTCAGTTCGACATTTAAGAATCAAACTTCATAACGAATCACAAATTCTATAGAATTAAAAAAACTAATTCAAATTGATGAAACTAATTCAAGATTGAATTTATTATATCATTCTCTGTCAGTTACAACTGTCACCTAGTAGCCACTGGAAGCGTTAGCAACAAGAATTCTTTTTTTCAAATCATAAAATTTTATTATAATAATATATCAATATAAATTTATATTATGTACAAATTTACAATACGACATTGCTCTATTGCCAAATGCGTTGACATGGTTTTTACATGAGCAGCGGCTGATAAAAGTCCTTCGATTTATTTATCGTCAAGCACTGCTTGTGACTTAAGCACCATTTTCACACATGGTACTCGTCCTTACACATGGTAGCCACCAATTGAAACACACTATAGCAATACGAAACTGTATTTGTAAAATCATAAATGCCAAAAATAAAGGAGTTTAACAAACAACGATTATTACATCAAAAAGTATGCACGTACTTTGTTCATTACCATATAGAGCCCGAACAACCCGTCGACCGCTTGAATTTTGACGATGTCGTGATAGAAATGCCTTTAATATATAGAAATCTTATTTAATGAGGTGTTTGTTTGGATTTGAATAATTAACCTTTTACATGAAGAAATTAAAGAAAGAAAATGGTGGGGTGTAGTAAGAACCACGATTTATTTTAATGCTGGGGTTTTTTGGAGCTTGTTAATAAATCTTGGGGGTACCGCATCTTGTCGATTACTAAAGGAAGTTAGAGGATCAGTTGGTTGTTTATTTTCTACTTCTACTAGCAAGTGCCAAGTTGCGAGGCTCTTACGACAGTCAAGTAGTCAACAGGTTCAATGAGAATTGGACTTGGACCGATAGGGCGACCTTCAACGAACTTTGACAGCCAATCAAGTTTGCGACTTGACGATTAGTTGTGGGGCATCGAAGATTTTATATCCCTAACTATAACTTTAGAACCCTATCTTTAAAAAAATATTTCTATCTATTAGTTGTTAAGAAAGGTTAAAATTTAGTTTGTTTGGCTATATTGTAGAAAATGAAAGGTAGAAACTATTTTACCTTTCTTTTATCTTGTTTGGCTAAATTCGTAGTCTTGTGTGCAAGGTTGAGTGGGAGTTATAGAGGAATATTGGTTTAGCCAATAGGATTTAAAAACCTATGTGGCCTTTAGAGTTGGATAAAGAGTCAAGGTTGTCTCCCTCTTCTTTCATATTTTTGTTTTGGTTCTAGAAAGAGGACAAAAGGTTTGAAGAGAGAGATCTTTATGTCTATTGTAAATTTGTGAATGAAATTTTAGGAGAGTGTTTATTATCTTGTTGTGATTTTAAAAAGTTATTATACTTCTTATTTGAAGTTTGGATGTCAGGGTTGTCCCAAATGAACATCCATCTGAAAATCGCGTTCAAAAATCGAACGTCCAAATATGCGAACGTTCAATTTTAGAGGACGCTCTCGACGTGGACGGACAATGTCCAGTTGGCGTATGATGGTCAATAGAATATATGAACGACGCGAACAAGCAAACGGACAAATGGCTTCTTTCAAGTTACAGAATTTTTTTTTGTCATTTGCGACTTCATTTCTTGAATTTCCCGAAGCGTATAATATACCGTTGGAAAGCTCTTGCGAATACCTTTGCAATGGCATATTACACGCCCTCAAATACCAAAAATTCAAATTGCAAATGACAAACAAAGTTTTGTACTATTGAATGGGTGGACAGGCAGGCGGATGGGGCGACCACCAACACGGATGGCAGACGGGCGGATGGCCTCTTTCAAGTTGCAAATTTTTTTTTGTCAATTGCAACTTCATTTCTTGGATTTTTGGGGCGTGTAATATACTGTTAGAAAACTCTTGCGAATACCTTTTCAATGGTACATTATATGCCCTGAAACACCAAAAATTCAAGTGGCAATTGAAAAACAAAGTTTTGTGCTATTGAATGTGCGGATAGACACGCGGGCAGGTGGGCAAGCAAACAGGCCGACTGCCAACGCAGACAGGCAGACGGCCCCTTTCAAGTCGCAAAAAACTTCTTTTGGCATTTGTGACTTCATTTTTTGAATTTTTGGGGCGTGTAATGTATCGTTGGAAAGCTCTTGTGAATACCTTTTCAATGGTATATTACACGCCTCCAAACACTAAAAACTCAAGTTACAAATGAAAAACAAAGTTTCGTGCTATTAAATGGACAGGCAGGCAGGCGAACAGGCCAACCGCCTTGGTGGATGACAGCTCATAATGGTTGCCTATATAACATTCAAGGTATCCATCTAACTATGCGCTTGAGAACTCCTCATTAATTAAAACATTAGATTCTAAAAGATATAAATGCTTTTTTAAAGACTTCTTTTCAATGTTGCAAACATAGAATGTAGTATTCATGTATGACAATGAAATACAAATTATATTTGAACACATTGAAATCCTAAACCCTAAACCCTAAACCCTACATTTAATATGAAGTTACTAAAAAAATGATGGGATGTATAGAATATGTTTAAACTTCAAATTCCTTTAAATGTGAATATGAAACTGTAATACATATTTAGATCACAATGAGTTATTTATTTATGTTTTAAATGTGATAAGAGTTGTTTTTCTTCAATTATTATGTGACAATTCTAAAATTGTAAAACATGCAATTATAACTTAGAGTGTTTTATGTTTGTAAAAAAATGCATTGATAGTTTGAATTACTAAGGTATGCTTAATATAAATAATTATATTTTTTTATTATTCTATCATAAGAATATATAGGATGCTATTCAAAACATTGTTATTTTTTCATTTGTATTTAATTTAATTATCACCTAGTATTGCACAATTTTTAATATGTATTATTGTCATCACACACATATGTGATATCTAAATAAAATTTTATACAATGTTACCATAGAATACAAGTTTCTTTAAGCTAAAGAAAATTTGTTTGCTTTGTTATTGATTTAGTGCAAGGTATTACCTCAAAAAATGGTTTTTTAACCCCTAAATGCTCAAGGCACCAATTCCAAAATTTTGAAGTTAAAAAAAATTTAATCAAGTTCTTATTTTTAGTACTGTATATTTTTGAACCCCTAAATGCTATTCAAAATGTTGTTATTTTTTTTCACATCTTTATATAAAGCCATTTGTACATGCCTTAGTTCTTATTGTTATTACATGAAGTCCTTCAATTCTACCGTTGAAAATATGTTTCACCACTTTTGGGCGCTGACCCCCGTTCCTCAACACAACTGCCATTTAAGAAATGACCAAGTTCACCGCCTTCATCTGCCCCCTTGCCTAACTCAATGGGACTTCGATCACGGGCCTCTCTACTCGTTAGTCATGAATGATGCTCACCCCTCGTTATTGAGTTAAAAATTTGATGGCTTTTGAATTCAAAATCTTAGTATCTAGCTGCCTAAACGATTGTACCTGAAATCAATCTCGTGCCAACGGTGATAATACAAATAGAGCGAATGGTTCTTGAAATTGATGTCTTGAAAGTGACTCACTAGATGATCCTATCTGAAGACTTTGGAAGGATTTTGGGACACCTTAGAGATCTTCCTCGATTAGATCAATTCGAACTCTTTCCTTTTTGTTTCTCCAATTGGTATCAATCTAAGTAGCTTAGACATACTCTTGCTCTAATCTATGGTAGTACCACATAGCCCAATCTACCATTGCAAATCAAAGCTAAAAATCACAAAAAGGTTAATTGCATGTCATTTGTGGGAAAATCAATTCTCACTCATAAATTAAAAAAAAGTATTTGATAATTGGTACGTGTCACCAACTACACTCTAAAACTAAAACTAACCAATTACATTGCTAATTTTAAAGAAAAAATCTACCTATCCCTACTGCTAATGCCTTGAACTTGAGAGCTCAATGCCTCAAGTCTTCAATAAGAAGGATGGATTGACGTAGTTATTCCCCACCCACACAATCATATCCATCAATTTGTCAACTATTTGTAAACGTAAACAGTTCTCAAGAATCTTGTAGCGATCAGTATTCCACTTTTCTAAAGTGATAACTAATGTGAGCCCACAAAATAATCGATAAGTCGTTACTTTGAGCCTTTTTACGTCACCCTCTTAAACTCGAGCTAAATCCTCCCACCACCAAATCCATTGTTGTCCACCATGATATAGCAACCCTTGTTTTGGCACGTAATCATGTAGAAACCAAAATAAAGTGGCAGAAAAATTATCCCTCTCAAACAACTTTTTAGAAATCACAACTTGACGTTGTTCTCTGAGGTGGGTATAAGGATCATCATGATCACACTTGATAGCCATTGTTGTTCTAATAGGTAGCTTGTATTTTGGTCACCTACTAATGTTCTAATTTTTTATCTTTTTTTTTAGAATTTATACTCTATACTAAAATTTCTTCTAAAATCCCTAAACTTTCCTTAAGATCATCCTATAAACAGTCCTACTCAATTGAGTTCAAATTTGAAAGTCAAATTTATGTTTTAGGGCCTCTAAGTGAATGTTTCAACCCTAATTAGGGTACTAAAATTTCTAAATACAAGCTAATTTTCTCCCATTTGACAAGTTCCCTTGTCAACTTAGCCCCTAATCAATACCCACTTGACTTCTATGAAAATTTAAACTTCAAAGAAAAGTCCTTTTTTTTTGTAGAAATTTTCGGATCTTAAGCACCAGCCAAACTTAGATGATTGGCTAAACTGATCACCAATCCCCTTTGTGACTAGATATCACTTGTTACCTTGTCACCTTTTAATTTCTAAAATGCAACAACACGAGACACAATCCGCAAAACTCAATCATGCACTTCTTCGCAAAACACAATCAATTTTCTTCGAAATTTATAAAATGATCCTTAATGAACCACTTTCGTTTTACTTTAAATTGTGAACTCACAAGATTCAAATTACAGCAGGCACACTAAAGATTCTCCTTGCATAATAAGAAGATATCTGAATGATATACACTAATGCAATGTTTTAAGACGCGTCCCATGATTCAATTTTAGCTAAAGATTTCCGAATGGCTCTCACAACAAAAGACATACGCACAAGAGTTTCAACACAAAAAGGATCAAAGACGGAGAGATGGAATGTTCACCAAGTCTAGTAGTACAAAAAAATTCTTCAACCGAAGATCGAGTGCCAAAAAAGATGAAGTAACGGATCTACCAAAGGTAGACAACAATATACATACACACACCATAAACAAGCGCATCAAGAGCAAACTAGCCTCAGATTTCCAACGATGGGGTTGTTTCCACAACCGTATGTAGCTATAGGACACAAATTCCAACTTGTCACCAACAACTTGCTTTGCAGCAATTCAAGAAGTATCAAATCTTAACCAATTTCGAGGATCCTCATCAAATATCTGAAACCGTTACGCAAGACTTTACCATTCCAATCAACCTTCTACTAGAAAATCAAAAGAATCTGCAACATTAGCTAGATGTGTCTTGTGATGGAATCCATATGTACGTCGTTGCTAATTCATATCTTGTAGTGGGAATGTAGCGCAAGTTCCACCACCTTTGTTCCTAGATTCTAAATGCTCATACTTTGCCAACGAAGTTGTGCCACTAGAAAGAAGGGTTGAAATTTGAACAATCTGGGAATTAATTTTGAAGGTGAAGGTGATAGTACAATTCAAGACACAAGAAGTGAGTGTTGATCGAAAGTAGGGGATTGAAAGCACGAACAAGCCACCCACAAAAGTGCAAAACAAGAAATGATTATTTTTTTAACTCCTTATAGTATAAGGAAATTGAGTTATATATGAGAATTTAACAACAAAAATATCTAATCAAAATGAATATTAGTTTTCATCAAGTTAGCTTTCATTTCCAATTTTTTTTTTGAGATTTAGACCCTTCAATCAAAAGTTGTGAACAAAATTCAAGGAAGAGTTGAAAGGAACATTTTCTTTGATATTTTCAAACATCTTTTTTGAATTTTGTTTATAATTTTTTTTTGAAGGCTTATAATCACAAATGTTTTTTTGATGATTAAAGTTAGATTTGTTTCTCAAATTTTTTACTTCAAAGTTTTTTTTAAAACATTATTTTACTATACCAAAATGAAGTCTGAAATTCTACTTTGAACACAATCACTATTTTTTGCCAATGAGAGGTCAAGCTCTCATCTTCAAATTATTCCACATCCTTTGAGGGCTCATGATGGACAATGAATTTTATTATAGAATTAACCTCTTCATCCTTTGATCTCACTAAATGTCAATGAAAAAATTTCTTATATTCCCATTAGAAAATTTCTTTGATGGTACTCAATGGTAGTTAGTTTTTGGACTTTACTTTGAACTTTCTTACTAATATTGGACATTTTTTTCACAACATCTTGTTCATTTAATTCTTGTAGAACTTAGCAAGATTCCTACACCTTCAAACTAACATATTTTCATTGACTTTAGCAATCATCTCTGTCAATTTTAAAGATATCTTGCAATTATCATTATGATTTTTTTAAATTACAATATCCTTAAAAAAAAAAAATTCTGCCAAAATTAAAAAGGAACTATGGTAGATGATCCCTAATTCATTAGTTGGGCTTGAAACTCAAAAAATATCATTTTTATGGAATTTTTTAAGATTTAGAGCCAAGAGCAACAAGTCCTCAAAATACACTAAAATAGCATACTTTGTAATCTATTTTTTAACTAAATTCTCATTTACATGTAGACAAATTCAATAATACATTCTTTGTAACTCACCATGGAAGATCATAAAAAACATGGATAGAAAAATGCTTCGAGTCTCTATTAAGTTATTGCATTGTCATCCAAAGGCCACAAATAGTTCTTGACTTCTTGTGGCGTTACAAGGTTAAGTTTTGAACTTCAAAGTTCTTGCAAAAAATAATCAAAGGTCTTATTAAAAAAATCAATTAACCTTATTGTCATGGTTGCACTTCAACACTTTTCTCTAGTAAAATGCTTTTACAATTGAAATTTTTTTCAAACTTTCAATTGTTTATTAATGGAGTTGCTTAACAATCAAAAGTCACATACACTTTTAGAGAGAAAGTTCATAACTACCTTTATCATAATCACAAGCTAGCACAACTATGGTAGTTCAAAAAAATATGAACTATTGTATATATTTTGTAGATGCATTTGACTATAATACTTCATCCTATTACTATAATTGGATGGTAGGTTCAACTTTCTCTATTAAACTATATTAGTATCTTCAATATATTCATAAACAATAAAAAAAAATTAAATTTTTTAAATTTTATTTTACTAAAATTTTTACTAAAATTTTAAAATATTTATATAATAAAAAAGTATAATTTAATTTATTAATTGATATATTTAAAATTTTAAAAATTTAGTGATTTAAAAATTTTAAAAATTTATAGATTTTATAGTTTTAAAACTAATTTTTCAATAATCTCTATCATTTTCAAATTCCATAATTATAAGCTTATCATTTCAAGATTTTATAATTTCAAACAATTAGACACCATTCATAGTTTTATTGAGAACACTAAAATCTTTACTTAGTGTTATTGAATTACATTAATCCTAAATCTTTCTATCCATGCAAAACTTATAAAATTTGATGTTATTATAGTGTTTGAAGTTCAAGATAACCTTTCATGCCTTTTGGTTCTCACCACTTCTTTCTCTTGGTCTCTAGGGGTCTAAGTCACCAACTTTTGCCATGGTTTGTAGCTTGGGGCAATAATAATTAATTAACCTACCAAAAACTAGGAATATTTTGACAATATTTTGTAAAATTCTTTTTCTCCATATTCAATAGTTTTTTTGGCAAAACTAATTTTCAAAAGTTTTGGCATCCATTTTTAGAGTTATTTTTTACCTATTCTGAATGTGGTAATGTATAACACAAAATTACAAAATCACACTATTTGTTATAAATTTAAATTAGTATAGGTAGTAGCTTTACTATGTGGTATTAATTTTGGCAAAACAACAACTTTGAAGTGCCTCTAAATTTTTAACCTTATTTTTAGTATTATTTAATGTAGTAAGAATTTAAGAAAGGCAATGTTAGCTTCTTGTACTAAGAGCTTAACCCATGAACAACGCTATAGTCATTTTGGGCCCGGTGAATGACAAAGGATCTTTTTTTTTGGAATAGAAGTGCAACTATTCATCTTCTAAATTTGTATGAAAAGAGGAGGTCTTCTACATTAGTTTGATTTCCAATGATTACTTTTAGATATTTTAAAACCAATAATTCACACTATACCAAAATGAATGATTTTCATAGTCACCACTAGTTTTTCCTTTAAAGATTAAACTAAAAAATGAATTAAATTAAGCTGTGAATTGATTACCTTCACTTTTTTAGACATTCCGCTTAGTCACTACAATTGAAAGAAAACTATTAATTTTTTTTTTACAATTGAAATCACATGTTGTTTAATATTTTTTAGAATTTCCATGAGCTTTTAAGGTGAAATTGAATTTCAATGAATTTTAAGAAAAAGAAGTGAAGAATATGATTTGCAAATGAAAAAATCTAAAAATCATCATAGTATAATATAGATACTCTATGAAAAAGAACTCTCATACAATTGCATTGTAGTTGTTTGATGGCTCTAAATCAAATGAAAAGTGGCATCAAATTGAGACAAGCATTAATATTTATGTACAATGAAGTGAACCGATTTCAGTTGGTTCTTCTATACAATGTTTAACTAGAAAATTCAACCCTAAGAACATACACATACGTGAGGGAAGGTTACTCTGTGGGGATTTAGGGTACCATGTGCGGCAAAATGATTTTTTGACCCCCTATTTACTTTGGAATATACTATAATTTCAACCTATAATTTTGAGCTTTGATTATTAATGACTATAGATTTCTATTGCCAAAAAATTTCAACTCAAATGACATTTAAAATGACCATTATAATAGGTTGAAAAATTAATTGAAATGGCATGTTTTTCAACTCAAACATTTATAAAAAATACATTTGGATGATAGATTGCATAAATATTCAAGAAAAATAAACTTTCAATAGAGAGTTTTTTTTTTAAATTTTTCATTTTTAAGACAATTTTTATGAAGTAAAGGGTCCAAAGTTATTTTCAGCTCTACAATGTATCTTTTTTCTTCAAAAATTTGTAACTATTTATTATTAATTTAAAAATATCAATAATTCAAAATACAAACTTTCAAAGTAGAAAAACCTATTCAAATTTATTTTCTTTAAATTAAATTTTATGAAGTAAGTAAGGGGTCCAAAATCTTTACCTCATGTAGATGCATAGAGTGCCCTCCCCTTGCACATACAAAGGGGATGTTTTAACCTTGTGGGGGTCAATATAATTGCATTGTTTATTGTCTCATATCAAATCTCAATTATAGTGATGGTTATTTTATCTCAAGATTAAGATATTCTCCATCAAAGTGAATATAACTTAATCCTTAATTATTAAAGGTATGTGAAATTTTTTATATAAAGGACTATATTTGACTTCTAGAATACAAGTTATCCACTAAAATATGGAAAAACACACATCATTGGATTGAAAATCCAACAATCAACATTTTTTATATTCATGTCATTTGAACATTTGAACCTTATTATACACAAATAACATAGGTAGAATATGAGGCCATTTGGGAGCTCCTCATGTATTCAAAAGATACAATGATGATCCATGCTAGATGTGTCATGTATCATTGGATCTAGCTCAATGTGATAACAAACTTTTTATCACTAAACTTCAATTTATGCATCTTCTATGTCAAATATACACAAAAAAATCCCATGCTTGGACCAAAATTGGGCTTTTTAGACCTTTACAAGTTAAAATGAAATAAATTGCATTTGCAATGTATCTCTTTCAACTCTTGATCACATGAAATGTTTGTTTGTTTATGGTCATTGAGCTCATCGTTGAGGCATTTTTTTCTACAAATGTCTTTGATTATTGATTGTTGAAAGATTTTTCACTGAATTTATCATTCTTTACAATAATAGACAATGATAGGTCAAATAATATTGTTTTAAACTAAAATATATCACAAAAGCAAGAATCTTAGAAAACATTGAAAGTGTTAGAATAATAAAGTGTTCATTTTTTTCAAAAGTAAATCTTGTAACACTCTCTCTTAAACTCCATTCCTCTCAAGCAAATGAAAAACTTATCATGAATCACAATTGTGTGTCATTGAGGCAACAACTTAAAGAAAGTTGTGAAGGACCACACCAAAATAAAAATCAGTTAATGAGTTTTTCAAATAAGTAAAGGAAGCATAATTTATTTTATACTTTTCATTTATGATGATGCATTTCCATCAACTTTCCGGCTTGTCACCAACATGGATTGAGCTAGTGTAGTTAAATTATAAAATAAACTATATAAGGTATCAACATTTAAAATTATGTGGAAAAAAAATGAAAAAATACGATTATTAAATTATCTAAGATTTTATTGGGTCTTGATGGAAGTCAAAAAATGATTCTAGATTCTCTTAACTCTTAAAGGACCCTCGCAAATGAAAGTCTAGGCAAGTACCTACAATCTCAATTTTTAACATGATTTTTTGAAACTTTAAAGAAAAAATAGGTGAACAAACTAGCTTTGTGAAAAGATAATTTTTTTAGTTGGTGCCTTAGAGGAAAAGTTGTCATACCCAAAGTACAAATAATTTAAGAGATAGCAACAAAAAAAAATCACAAAAATTCAAAATAAAATTTAAGAAAACAAATATCTTATAAAATTTTGTATAATGGGCAATCAAAGCATCTTCTTTAAAAAAAAATTTATCAAATTTATTTTTGAACTTAATCCCTAAAGTTCTCTTAAATCCACAATGATTTTGGATTGTTTAGATGATTTTAAGTGAAGTAGAAAAAGTGTATTTTTCGCATGCTTGGATCTCATTCATGAATTGCCTTGAAACCCTAAACTTTTTTTATATATCATTGTAAGGTAATCTTACTTATGATAAGTAGAATCATTAAAAACAAAAGGAGGCTTGAAGAAGGCCGCTTCCTCTTTAGAAAATGATCGTGCCAAGGTTAAATACGGGTAAACTTGAAATTAAATGGACGATTGCAATTGCTCAAGACGTTTACCATCTATAGGTGGATGTGAAATGTTCAAATATTCTGCCCGATCAACAATAATTAACTTAACTGCTTTCCTGATTGCCAGACTATTTTGGCGCCAAATTCTTCTTCTTACCAACTAAGAGCAAATTTGGAATAATTTGAATTCATCCTATCAATCCATCCCGTCAACGTCTAATGAAAGGTGGGATTCCACAACAAGCCTTGAAACCACCAAAGAGAAAAACATTTTAGGAATTTAGAGCTTAAATCCTTCAAACAACAAGCTACTATTTTTGTTCTTTTTTTAGTAGAGTGAGTTTCTGTTGTAGAATTGAAGGTGTTGAAATTGTGTTGTGGATCATGTTGATTGAAGTTGTTGATTGATGTTGATGGATATTGATCGGTGTTGCTAATTCTCATTGAATTGTCGCTTAATTACGATACATGACTTTTTGATTGCGGTGAATTTTCCCTTCTGTTTTGATTTGACAATGGAGACTAGATTTACTTACAAAGTATCCGCCACCATTGCTGCAAAATATGTGCTTATTATTAATTGTAGTTGCATGCTTCATAAATAGACATCAAAGAGTGTTTATCTTGACTTACGAAATCATGGTGCTATAAACTTTAATTTGTGGATTGATAGATTATTGTATCCTCGGCATCCAAGTTTAAACAAGTGTCTAGGTTTTCATTCAATGAGTCATGTCATGTCCACTATATAAAAATATATCTTTCTTATCATAGAAGAGGGTTTTTGGAGAGTTTAATGATTTAAGTGAAGTAGACTCTACCTTTTTTACCTCTATTAGACAACTATTTGGTATAAGTTCTTTCATTTCTATACTTGAAAACATTTGAAAAGTTTATTTTGTGTTTGAGGTTGTTGAAATGAAAGCTAAAGTTCGTTTTACCTTTTTTTAAGTTTTTAAATGGATTAAAAGTTCACATAAGGGATAAGGATAAAGTTATGGAGCAAAAGAGATGGCCAATGGATGAATTTAAGTTCATGTGGTAATTTTAAAGACTAACATCCACTTGCTTAAATGGATGGTATGGAAGTTAAGGTGGTGAATGAGGTTAAGAGTGGTCTTCTTCCTCCTAGTTTTGCTTAAGAATCGTGACTTTGAAGAGCCATAGCACATTGTATAAGAAGAATTTTGTAATGAAATTTTGAAAGGTTGTTTATCATGATTTTTTATTTCAAAACTCTATCACTTGCTCAATTTAGAGTTTCTATGTGAAAGTTATGCTTGAGAGAGTGAGAGAGAGATGATTGTCATAGAGTACAGAGGATAGAATCTTTGAGGGCTCATAACTACTTGATGAAGCAGTATTTTCTTTTGATATTTTGTGTGTTTATATATTGAGTTGTTAGATTTCCAAGAAGCTATCACTTTCTTTGTTTGAAGTTAGTTTGCAAAAGTTATGGGTGTAGAAGCAAAGTGGTGAGGAGCTGCTTTTGATTTGAAGTGAAAGGACTTTGACCGACTATAAAAGTTGGACAGTACTATATTTTAGAGTGAGTTTTGTATGGATTGTAGATAATTGTGTTACCTTTCTATAGAAATATAACAAAATTAGATTGGAATTAGCATATAAAAGGTATGAGCTTACAAGCAACGTAGTGATGAGTTGCTTTTGAGTAAAAGAGGGTGTACTTTGAGAGACTATAAAAGTCGGACAATATGAGCTTTTGAGTAGGTATTTGAAGGGTTTGTGGATATTTTTGTTAGTTTTTTAGAGAGTTATTACACTCTCAATTTGGAGTCTTGAAGTGATTTTGGCACTCATTTAAGTATCGGGTGCTTCTTCAAAGAGAGTTTAGGATGTTTATGTGCAACTTCTACTATTTTTATACAAACAAGTGACATCTTTTTTACCTATATGACACATCATGGGAGTATTTGATCATGTGGTATTTTTTTATTTACTTGACACTATCTGGAGGTTTATGTGTATATATATGGATTTGTGGGTGTATTTGACCTCATAGTCCTTCATTTTCCAGGTCAAATCTAGTTGCAGCTAGATTCCCCGCATTTTTCTAAGGCAAGGCCTCTCTAACCGACAACAATTTATTAGAATTTGTGGCAGAGGGGAAATCGGAGTTACTTGGTTATATTGAAAATTTGTACCCTTCATCATGCATTGAACAATTTCAACTAAATGAGGCTCAACGAGAGATTTGAAAGCTACAAGAGAGTATGCAAATTATATTAAACAATGTAGAAGAGTGAGATCACTTATTGCAATTCACAAGACAGGAAATTCAACGTTTAGAAGAATGAAATAGAACATTGTTGTTTGAAAGAATATTGTTGAAGAATGAGATTTTCAGTATAAAGGCTTTGTATGAGGATCGACTTGATAGCATGCATGCTGAGCAAGTACAATATGCAGAAGAACGTTTGTAGATAGAGATAGATTTTTGGATGCAGATTGAAACTCAAAAATAAAGTCATGGAGAGAAATTGAACAATATTATTTGTGCATTGAGGTGAACAAAAGCTACATTGAGTAGACACAACAAAAAGTTGCAAAATCTCGTAAAGACTCTATATAGCTATCAAAGTACTGTCAGATTGAGGAAGAACTTAGCATCATTAATCCCTACATGGAGGTCAAGCAAAATGCACAATTAGAAAAGCACAATATATTATCAATCTGACTACAATAGCAGCAATTCATACTGCAAATTCCTTGGCTGGTTTACGATATCACTTGCTTGGATCCAAAAAAACGCAAAGACAAACTAGACAAGTACTGGTCTCTGTATTATCTCAGATAGAGGTATCAACAATGTGTAAATCCATACAATTGAGTGCAATAGGGGTGCACATGGCAAATTACTACATGGATAAAATAGAAGAGAAGATTGAAGTTAATGAAATTCTAGAAACATGCGACAAGAATGGAATAACACACCAAGGTCATGGAGCAATATATAAGCAATTTAAAGGTGCTGCAAAATCATCTAAACGAGGCCTTTAAATAGGATGCTTGTCAAATCCTCACAAGATATCGATTGCCAGATCCTTATTAAACTTAGAGTTGTGAGAGTATACTGGAGAATATTACCCAATCATTAGCACTCTAGAAGCATCCTCTACTAGAAAGAATAAAGAGCTTGTATTGGTTTCTCTAAATGAATACACCTTGCTCTTTGTTAATGTGAAACAAGTTCATCGAACGATGGTGGAACTCTGTAGAACGTGAGAATTTTGGAAGGATTTCTATTATTAGTGTTGAATCCAATTTTGGTGTCAAACTACAGGTTTTTAGCTTGTTGGTTAAATGAAGAGTTGCAAAAAGAACATTGTTGAGCTAATCAAGTGTGAATGAGTATGTAGTGCATTGGAAGGTTGCCTAATAGGATCCATAGGGTTGAGTTCTTGTTGTTGCCCCTTGCTATTTAGGATTTGAAGCATTGGAGCTGTGTGGTATTTGTGCTTTCCAAGTTGGTCATTCTAGGCACCCACTGTTGAGAGTCCAGTGAGAGTCCAGCCTCCAAGTCGGCTGTATTTGTTATTTCGTTGTGCAATTAATACAAATCGGAGTTGAGTTGCCTATTTTGGAGTATTGTGTGTGTTAAATTGTTTTGTATGCCAAGTTTGTCGAATTGTTATGTATGAATTTAATTGTGTGTAGTACTAATTGGAGTTGAATTTGCATGTATGGAATTTGACTGAATTGGAATTGATAGAATTGTTTATGGCTGAATTTGTGTGATGAATTGTGCTTTGACTGTGTTATGATTTAATTAAATCAATTTGGTATTTGTGTTTAGTGTGAAATTTGTATGCCAATTTGAATTGTTAAGATTGATAGGGTATGAGTACAGTTGGGTGTATCGTTGTAGTTTTTTTGAATTGCCTGAATTGTAATAAGAATCCACCTAATTGGAATGTGAATGTTGGTAGTGATTATTAATGGGTGAAATGAGTTATTAAGATTTTTGAGAGAATTAAATTAGTGTCTTGCTAAATGATTGAGAGTTTGGATTTAATTCCTATTAGAAGTTGATTGATAGTGCCTTACAATGAAAGTGGAACAGTTTATGTGGACTGTTGAGTTGGTTGTGAGTAAGATATAGTATCAAGGTGAATCTGTCCATTTTGGATAATATAAAATTAGCAAGAAGTGGTGAAGCATTTGTCGAGATGGAATTAGATGATGGTGAATGTAAGGAATTCCAAGTTGGTAAGGATTGAATGCCAGCCTATTGCTGAGAAGAAATACCAAGTCGGCTGCTGTGAAGATTCAAGCCCAGTTGGAAGCCGATAAGTCCCTGTGTGCTGAAAATTGATTAACCAGTTGGTGAAAAGAATCCAAGTTGGAATCAATAAAAGAAATAAAGAGCCAACTTGAGAGATAACTCCATCCTAACCCTTGTGGCCTTTAAGAGTGGAGTGTAGAATGCAATTAGGCTTAGAGTGAGAAAATGTTATTTGAAATATTTAAGTTGTGCCACCGAATAGGATATTGAACAACTAATCGTAAATCCTATTTGACATTCTCCCTAGGAACGAATTTAAATACTATTAGATAGTTTTAAGAAATTATAAATTATCTCAACTTACAAACTCTACGGCATCACACTGCAAGGTATTGCTAGCATTTCGATTCTTATCTGATTGCTTGAGAGTTTGTCAAAATAATTGTATTTTTCTACATAATGTCAACGCTCTCTTTGGTGTTTATTCATTGAAGTATAATAATGCATCAGAGAACTATTCAACGTCATTGAGGTGTCGATCAGGAGTTATTCATTCAAGTTGATGAGGTAAGGCCATATTTGTTAAAATGAAACAAAGTGTAGTCTCAATTTAATTTTGACTCAAAGATAAATCGTTATAACTCTTCAATTTTGAGACTATTTGATAATTTGAGACTTTCATATATTAATATATATATAAACCTTTGATATCTAAAGGTTGCACTCTCATTTTATCTTCGACTCGAGGATAAAATCATCATTTTAAATGACCATTTTGTCTCATTTTAACAAATATGACCTTAGGTCAAAGATTAGTATTATATTAGTTTTTTGGTGCATAAAATTTTACCATGTGTAACTATGTCGAAGAGATCAATGATGATCCTGTCATGTCAAATATTTGTGAAGTACAACAATTTCTATTTAAAGCTTTAAAAGAGATTTTTTAGCTCTTTTGAAATTTGATGGATGTATGCACAAGCAAAAATTTGCAATTACTTGTATTAATCCTCTCAAATTCCAACCAATTTTATGAAATTAAAGCATATTGGTGTGTAGACTTCCATTTTCAGATTAAACAGTGCAGGTAGAGTACAACAATTTCTCTCTTGAATAGATGCTTTAATTTCAAAATTAATATTAATTGCTCCTTTAGTTTAGCTCATTGAGTGATCTAATTAGTTAGTTAAGTAATTAATTAGGAAGTTTAGAAGATGCTACATATTAAATATCCTAATGGTAATTTCATTTAAATTATGCCTTGAATGCCTCGTATATTAAATCATTTATGTGATGGCCTTGGGGAATAACCCTAAAAGAGAGCCTTGGAGAATAACCTTGTGGAACTATTATATAATGGTGATCGATTGAGATTTTAAATCTACCAACTTATCTAGTCAATTGAGCTTCTTTTGGTCGATTGAGTTTCGATTGAGTTTCAATTGAGCTTCTTTTGGTCAATTGAGTTTCGATTGAGTTTCAATTGAGCTTCAATTGAACTTCTTCTAGTTGATTGAATTTCAATTGAGTTTCTCTTAGTCAATTGAATTTCAATTGAGCTTCTCCTAGTCGATTGAGTTTCTCTATGATCTCACAAGCATATATTAATACTTTAATACTGATCTAATAGTGTTGGTGTATTGCAAAATTAGGTAGACAATCACTAATCTTTTGCTTGAAATTCGACGAAGCCGAAATTGTCCATGCACAAGAAATGGAACAAGTTTCCCTTACTTTGATGAATAGAGTGATGAATAGAGTGTTAAATAGAAACTTGGATTCTAAGAGTGAAGAAACATGGCAAAATACTCCAAGTGGCCATATTGGCTATATTTTGCATTCCAATTGAACAAAAAAATGCAATTGGAAAAAGAATTTAGGTTTTTTACCATACAAAGAGAGCAATTGAAATTTTATTTTATTTACATTTTATGAATTTCTTATGGATTTTTGAAGTGTGCTATTTAATTGGCCCAAAAGAGTTTATAGACTATTCCAAACTAGCAAAAGTCAAAAAGTGTATGCATGATGACCATCCTACTGCCTAAAGCAATCACAATATTTCCTAACATGCTACAACATTTCTTCATGTTGTAAAAACCCTCTTTCTTTGATGAACTTACATAGAAAAGGTAGAAGTTTCTAAAGCAGTCACTAATAGTTCTTGTAATAACTCCATCACTACCACCCAAGGCATTGATTTCAATCAATAACCAACCTAATGAAGCCCTAATCTCATTTCCTAGAAAAAATTTGTTATAGGTTGATGTAAGACTCTAATGGGTCATTTCCTGGGTGCTTGTTATACATGGGTTGCTTGTCATAGGCAGGTTTACCTTAGTACAAGTCAAGTATGAAATTATAACATGAAAATTTCTTTAACCCCTAAAGCCCCGACAGTGTTTTCAGTCAAAAACCACTTAGAACTAACACTTTTGTTGTGTTCACCTAAGAAAACCAAAAAAATGTTTATGTTCAGAATCCAACCATAGGATCTTGTACTTAACTTGTTTGAGAACATGTGGTAAGAATTTCATCAAATTTGACCACATAGATTGCAAGATATTTGCATCCAAAGTGAAGAAAACAAGTTTTTTGCAACTTGTTTGACTAGATTTTGGCTTTGAATCTTTCTTACTAAAACATTTTGCACTATTAATTTTGATTTTTTAAGTTTTTATGTTGAATAGTTGATTTGAGAATCTAAGGGGAAAAAATTCAACAAAAATACACTTCAATTTCATTCATTAAAAAATTGTTAAGTAGAAGTAGGTTAAAGATTGAAGGAAAAATGAAATCATTAATAGCTTTAAGATGGAATTGACATATGATAATCCCAAAGGTGAGATTGTTCTAGAAAGCAAACCTAACCTTGTCTAATTTTTTTTTGGAAAATTGTAAAAATGGCATTCACAAATGAACCCTATAAGTTATTTTTTCAAGAAGATGCTTAGATTGCCCAAAAAACTAAGATTGTCCATAACTTTCTCATAACTAGTCCAAATGGAATGAATCAAAGCTTCAAATATAGACAAAAATATAAGATTTTAGGAAAAAAATATTTTGACTTTTCTGATTTTTTTGTGTTGCCCATTGACTTTTGTTTTTGGCTTATTGTGCTATAATTTTTTCTCCTGGGCATTGCCAAGGCACTAATTGAAACAAAAATTATATATTCACAAAGCTCTCGGCAAACTCCACAACCTCAAAAACATTCACTACAAATTGAGACAATAGGAACCTACCCGGATTCAAATTGTCCTCCAAGGGGACAAACAATCCTTTAGGGGTTAAAATTCATAAAAAATTATTTACAATTCTTCTTGTCTAAGGTGTCATTTTGTGCAATTTTGAGAGTACATCTTTATTTTTGAACCAAGGAACTTTAGGGTTTAATTTTTGAATTCTCACTTTAAAAAAACGATCCACAAGGTTTGCATTGATTCCTAAAATAATTTTCACCATTACAACTAGCGTATTTCAATTCCATCTTAGAGTTATTTACAATTTAGGATTTTTTTTCCATCTTGTATTTAACATTTTATTAAAGAATAAAAATCAATTTTCTTTTATTGAATATATTTTTCTAAACCCACAACTCAATCATACTACTAAAATCATAACTCCCTCTGTAATATCACAAATGCTACCATTAATACTAGGGGCTCGTGCTTGCTATGCTACGCATTCATTGTATCACATATTAGTAAAATTTTGATATATTTGAATAGAATGCATGATAATGATTTCAATAAGTCTTTAAAATAATTATTTTAAATATTTTGTAAAAATATTTTCAATCATGCATACATAGAAATCGTATTTTCACACAATGTGATATTACAAAAATAGAGTAGCAGTTTGCAATTACTTTTGTAATATCACTTTCTACAAAGGGTGAAATTATAGAAATAATATAGTTGTTGCAATTAAGGTGATATTAAAGAGGATCTACATGATGATATTATAGAGGTAGCAAATCCATTGCTTCTCTTGGTTTTACACTTCTTTGCACTTCTATGATTTTATGCTTTTGTGAGCTTTGAGCTTTCATGATTTCAATTTTTTATTGCTACTACCAAATGATTTTGAGAAATTTATTCAATTGAAGCGATTTTGGATTTCACAACAATTAAGTTGTTTACAAAGTTTTTGAGATTTATAAGTTTTTTTTTTTAATTCTTCAATTTGTGTTGCCATTTTTTGTAACAATGGAGTCAAATTTCTAATGCATTCCAATGTATGTGTATCTTTTACCGTATTCATCATTGCATGTATTTCATTCATCATTCATTAAATTTTTATTGTTTATTTCAGTATATGTTTTTTTATTAAAAAAATTATATGAGGATTTTAGTGATTTTTATCTGAAGATTTATTGAAATTCTTGCTTTGCATTCTATCTAATGCATTAAAATTCTTATTAAATTCTAATGGTAAATGCGTAGCATAGCAAGCGCCAACTGCTAGTTCTATACTATAAAAAAATTTAATTAAAAAACTTATAGTATACAATTTCATATTAAGAGGATTTAAAGTCTTATAATCTAGTACATAATAGAGAATTAAAAAAAAATTAATTACTTTAAACGCAAATATTTTACATTAAGGTCAAAGTTTCTAAAATTTTGTCCACATATTTTCATACCAATTTAGTGCAGATCCTATTGTTGAATACAAAAACAATCACATATTAAATATTTATTTCTTTGCAATAGAGAAACTTGCATATTAAATTTGTATTTTATGTTAAAATATAGTCATGAAATTTTAGGGATTAACTTGCATTTTATATAAGTCTTCAAAATATTAAATTGAAAAGATGTATGTAAAATTGCCCCTATGCTCTCAAAATAGAGGTTGTAAAATTAGAGGTAAAACCTTAGAATGAGCACATGAGCACAGATGCTGAAATTTTCCTAAAAACACATTTGGAGGTGAAATTTGATTTCTAAACCTACTCACATGAAAAAATAAATGAACTAAAATGTGCTTTGAAATCAACATACAAACTCATTGGTGGAGAAAAAATACTCATGAAAGTGACTCATTGTGTTTGCAAAATGACTTTGAAATGTCAAAAAAATAGCCAAAAAGGGTGCAAAAAACACATCTAAGGTTGAACCTACTTCTACTAAAATGCTTCTTAGTCACTCGTTACTTCTTTGATTAACATAAAATTTTAGCCACACAAACTAGGTAAGTATGTGCAACTTTCCCAAAAAAAGTTTTGAAAATGGACATAGTATGAAGAAATAACAAGCCGCTGAACCAAAAAATGTTAGGGTTTTGAACTTTGAATTGCTTCCAAGCATTCAAAACAACTTGGATTGCTATGAAAATTTTACCACAATAACTAGACTTCTAGAGGAACAAAATCCAACAAATTTTATTGAAAAAAAACATTGGATGAAGGAGATACAAGCCTTTAAAGTTGCAGCCATGACAGTTGAACTTAAACTGAACTTGTGAACTTTGAATGGCTTTCACAAACTCAATTTGTCTTGGATTGATCTGAAAATTCTACTACACAAACTAGACTAGTATGCACAACTTTTTCAACAAGTTTTACTAAATTTGGTCATTGGATGCAAAAGTTACAATACTTTGAATTGTACTTCCAAACTATGAATGGCCAAAATCTGTCCCCTTGGGCAATCTAGGGTTAAAACAAATCACAATTTAAGTGTAATTACTTCAACTTCTTATAGCTTAGCTATTGTTCATTTAAAAAAGCTTAATATGTCTTTGTGGTTATAATAAAAAACAATTATTTGATTTTATCCAATTATTTTCTAAGAAATACTCCAATTCTCATTGGTTGCTCTTGAGAGCTTGTGGTAATTTTGGGTGAATGAAGGTGGCCATTTACCCTCTAAAGGACCATTGTCCACTTGGAGGACAAATTGGATTTCGAGTAGGTACCACGGGCTGAAATTTGTCATGATTTTTTGAAATTTTTTTTGAAGATAGAAAAACTGATGAGCTTCATGAGAATATAATGTTTTTTCAATTGGTGACTGGGAACAAAAGTTATGTCCAAATAAGCTCAAAACAGGGGAGAAGGGGTAGCAAACAAAATTTCAAAAATTTGAATTTTTTTTTCTAAATTTTTTTTTCTCATAGATTATATTTTTGTCTACATGGGAAGATTAGATTCATCACATTTGGACTTGTTATGAGAAAATTATAAACAATCTTGTTTTTCGGGTAGTTAGAGCATTTTCCTGAAAAAATAACTTATAGAATTCATTTTTGAATGCAATTTTTACAATTTTTCTGAAATTCTTTTTTGCATGATTTTGTTTTTTTTCTAGAGCAATCTCACCATTGGGATTAGTGCATTTTAATTCCATCTTAAAGATATTATTAATTTAAATTTTCCTTCTTTCTCATACCTACTTCTACTTAACAATTTTTTTAAGCATGAAAATTAAGGGTTTTTTTGAAACTTTTTTCCCTAGACTCTCAACTCAATTTAACATGATAAGGATTTATATCTTAAAACTCTACAGTGCAAAAAATTTAAGTTAAAAAAGTTCAAAGTCAAATAATCCAGTCCCGCAAGGTGCTGAAAAAATTGTTTTTTTCACTTTAAACACAAATATCTTTTAATCTATGCGATTAAGAATTTTGAAATATTTTCCACACATTTTCATACTATTAAGGTACAAGATCCTACAGTTAAATGTGAAAAAAAATAATTTTCAATTTTTTTACTCTTTGCTATAGAAATGGCAGTTTTGAATGTTTTTTGGCAAAAACAAAGCCTTGGTCCTTTAGAGGTTAAGGGGCAAATAGGTGGCTCAAAAGGGCTAGTGGCACTTTTGGTATAGAATCACTACTTGAAATGTAATGATATTGGTTTAAGCTTAAGATGGAAGCACCTATAACCAACACTTCAAGCAATTTGAAGGTGGAATCAACACATATGTGAGACTATTTTAACACATTGCCAATTGAAAATCATGAATTTTCATGAATATTGATAATTTTTTGAATATGTATCAATATGCTATGAAGTTGTGAAGTCAAATATAATGATTATTCCAAACCATTTTTTGCAGTCATGTATGCAAATTATAAATTTTGAACTTTTTATATCTAAATATTTTCAAGATTGGTTTATAGTAGATGATTGGAAATGGGTGCTTCTATCCCATAAATTTTTTATGGCGCTCCATGTGCACATAAGTTAGGGATGTTACTATAAGAAACCCATGTTTTTTTAAATGTCTAAAATTTGCATGTGGACACTGAGAGTGATGTCTACTAATGTCAACATTGATATCTAAAAATTCCTGTGAAGATTGATAGGGTGAAAACATCCCTTAATGTCAACATTGATGTCTAAAAATTCCTATGAAGATTGATAGGATAAAAACATCCTTTAATGTCAACATTGATGTCTAAAAATTCATGTGAAGATTGATAGGGTGAAAACATCCCTTATGACAGTATAACCTTATCACCATTGTAAGGAAATTGTACCATGTGGCTACCAATTGTGCACCATGTAGGTAAAGAGAACCACATAGATTTATTTCCATCCAAACCGTCCATGATGTGGCACATGGTGCAAGAGTTAAAACGGTGGTAAAAAAATGACTTAGCAACCAACGAGGATGATGTAGCATGCCTAATCAATACACTTTTGACCCATCTTAGAATTTTTATATTATTTTTCAATTGTCAACTTGGACCACTCAAACATTTTTGAGACATGAATTAATACACACTATATCCCTAGGCAAACTCAACAAAAAATAGTATTTGAAAAAAAAAATTATCGAAATCAACAAGAATTAAAGAGAATTTACCATCTACCACTAAGAGAATTTTTCATGGTAAAGTAAAGGAATTACCTCATTAATAGTTAGTAAAAATGAAACGTGGAGGGGATGTATTTATAGTCATGGTTGGTCTATAGTCTTTCAAAAGATATGGGACAATTTGAAGACGGGAGTTTGACCATTGGACATTTGGATGTTATTTGAGACAAATGGATGTTATTTAAACATTCTACTTTAAGCATGGTTCTTGTTTTATATATCCTATATGGTTTGTTTTACTTTCTACCACCCCACTTGTATAAAGAATTCCTCTTTTCATCCATGGTGTACATTCTTTTCTTTCTCTCTTTTTGTAAAGCATGTCATGTGTTTGCCCCTCCCTTAAATTTTTTACATTTGGTCAATATTTTACCACAATCTACAATAATTTTTCTAGACTTACCCTTAGTCAAAATGCATTTGCTTGCTAATATGGCAATATATTATTTCGAGGATGTCCAAAAAAACCTCACTTTATTTGAGTTCAAGTTGAATAAAATATAAACATCAATGATAGCATCAATGTGTTTTGACAATAATTTATCAACGTACTTTATGACCCCCATGGAAATCAACATTCTTGGGTCACCAACCCTTTGACATTTGATGTCTATAAGAACACCATGTCAAGGGCTTGATATAGAGAAAACACATATTTTTTACAGTGTTTGCAAATTTTGAATTTATATTTGCAATTAGATGCCTCAAATTAGCTAGGGAGAGGTGTAGAAGATAAATTAATCAAGCACCAAATTGTGGGTTTTTTACATGCACACCTAGAATGACTTAGAGAAGACAAGTGAGGGGGATTGGTTCATCTCCAACACCCCAAAGTGCCATTGTCATTATATTGCACATTTCCTATTATTTGATTATATCAAAATTTATATTATCTTTTTGACAAATGAAAGGAGGTTCCAATGCACCAAAAACTATAACATTTGAATATTGTATGCAAAAATTATAGAAGGTCCAAAAAAATGGTAGATAGAAGATATGATGTACTAATGGGAAATTTAACAAATTCTGGAATTTTCAGATTCCATAAATATGAATTCTGGAATGTAGGGTTTAGGTGGTTATCAATTTTCGTTGGTCACTACTGACCAACTACAGTATAACCGTCTTGCAAATCTATACTTTTCTACCTTGTATACTACATAATAGTACCTATATGTCGACTACCCACCAATACTTCTGTTGATGTCTTCAGGTTTCAATCAAGGCTTCTAGCAATGTCTCCAAAATGTTTTTTTGGTCCATAAGTCCTGAATAACTCCATAATTTGTTAAATCATTGATACTATACAAAGAGTGACAATCTATTGAAGTGGCGCTTTTAGACATGGTGTGATTTTGATTTTCCTTAATCCTTATTTGGCTTATTTTGGCTTTTTTTTGCCATTACGATGCCATACAACATCAAAAAAAAATAATTTGGCTAAAAACTGGCAACAAATTATGAAGTTTTTGCCACAAAACTTCAAATTAAAAAATAATCTTGAATGAAAATTGCCAAATTGTGGATAAAAACAAAATCATGCACATGTGATATGTACAAACATGATATTCTATCCAATATGTGGATGAATGTTGAAATTTGAATTACCAGTATAACATTTTATATCTCCATAAAAAATGAAAAAAAAAGCCCTGATCTTAACCTTACAAGACTCGGTCATAAAAGTCAGCTCGACTTTGAATATTGAGATTCTTTCATTCCTTCTAGTCAAATTAGAATCCAGGACTCCAGGAGTAGTTGATGAGGTGACGAAAGACCCCGGATGCCTGGCCGGGATCCAGAATTCCCCTGCCTGCATGTGCTCATAAACAAGTGCACATGTCCGCGTTTGTCTAGCGTAGCGCAAGTCAATTGGTATACAGTGCAATATCAGTCACTGTATAAATCCATTGCCATTAACCCCAAAACAGAAGCAAGTGTTTCGTTGAACGTAATTGGACATTTTCAAGAGTTTCCTTAATTACATGTACACGCTACTTTCAATGGGTAAGTGCTCAACTACCCTGCCCAATCATTTGCTTTCAAAGCTAAATGGTTTCTGCTAAACTAAGTGACAATTTTGCTATGCTACAAGCTGGTGTGTGCCATCTCCAGCAACCTAGAAACTAAAGCTCTCTCCGTTAAAAGGATGGCCAAGGTTGAACCTGGCAAGAATGGGACTCGGTACACTGCGAAAAAAAGTAACCGAACCCTTCCCGTGAAATATAAACCACCCAAACTTCTCACTGGCTACTCGCTGCAAAAATTGAGGTCAAGCCTCTATCTGAAAATTTTCCTAGCAATGATGGCAGGAATCAAGATGAACCATCCCAGACCTTGGCCAACATGTTGCTCTCCAAGTCATTTTTCCTGAGAAAAGTCGGTGAAGTAGTGGATCCAGGAACACGGTGGTACCCACCCATAAAGAGTATAAGGCTAGAAGCCTGCAGCAGAGATCGCCAAGCAACAAAGATCAACTTGTGATTGAAACAAAGAAGTGATCTTAGCACACACACACATTAATCCTTACTTGAATTGTCCTCCTCGTAATCAAAGCAGAACTGTTGATTCAACTTAGTTGGACATGCATGCAAAAGGACTCATTGTTTAAAAATGACCGATTCAATTGAAGGTTCATATCAAACAATAATTCAGATAGAAGCTAACATAATATCAACAGAATCGGTGAAGAACATGGCACGAGTTGGTAAAAAAATGAAGAAAAAGAAAGTCCACATATAACCTACTCAAAATTGCTTGAAAGAAATGAGGCTCAATTTGGCATTAGAAGTCCCTTACCCCATCCGATCGATCAAAGAAGAGCTTGCGACGCGCCTGACACCGTGCTTTGTAAGCTACGACAATGTGTGCCAATGCGAAAACAGCTGATGCAATCAAGAGCAGCGGCCATCCCCTTTTGAAACTCGCATGCAAACAGGCCTTGACCGACAGCATGACGGCAGTACCGATCCCAGAGAGAATGGTTACACCCAAGTACGGGCCATGGCAGAGGCTCGGAACTCCACAGACAGCATAAACACCTGCAATCAATAGAACATGCAGGAATTAATGAATGGAACATAAAAAGAATGAAACCCTAATTGCCATAGCTGAAGGGGGGTGGGGGTAACTCAATTGCAAAAAAGAGAAGGTGCACACAAGACTTACATAGAGCAATTAAAGAACGGCCCAAGGACAGGAGCGGGATGTCGACGAGAGAGCCACGGAAACTGTACGTTGCCCAATCCGCTCGGAATGCGAAACAAGATGAGCAGCAGGTGAAGACCGAGAACACGATGGCGATGTCGAGGATGGAGACGAGCAAAGGTCCGCAGGATACGAAGAGAGAGCCTAACATGTTGACGAGAAAGAACAGCATCCGCCCTGCTCTTCGAAGACTCTCCAGGCTACTACTCCGCCCTGCACCTTTCCCTGCGCCCATGGCTCCTTCCTCTTGTGCCAATTCCAAAATCCAGAATCTCTTATGGGTGTCACAGTTCAACTCTTTTCTTTTTCTATTGGTTTCCTAATCCGGCCCTGAAATCACCTCCTCGTTTAAATCACACAAGTGTCGTACTCTCACACACCCTCGTAAGATTCAGAAGTCGATCGGCGTCGTGAAAGACCACCCTGAAATTAGCATCACGTATTCAGCATTAGATACCATGGAATTCAAGCTCCACCTGAACAATGCGTGCTTTCATTGCAGACATAGGCGACTAGAAGTCGAATTAGCAACTAGCAATTAAAAGCCAACCGACCAGCACTACATGCTGAGGCTCCTGAATTCCTCAACCCGTACCGGCCTAAAACTATCTAAACCATGCCCTAGCTAAGTAAGGCTATCAACCAAGCGATCTCAAGGATAACTACAAATCCATCTAAACAAATCCACATGCTACACGCTAAACAACCAAACTACTAACCAATCGCCCTACAGCAATAACCAATTTCAATCAACAACAACAAGCACCGGACGACCCAGTGCACACGCGTAATCCCCAAACCACGGCGAAACTAACAATTCACAAACCATGACTAACAAAGCGAACTGGAGTCCAACAGAAACACAACACCGACATAGCTAACGTCCTGCTAAAGCAACCCATCACCAGCAAACCCAGCAACAATTAAACATTCCACTCGCTCACCCGCAATGAACAAGGCGCTGTACATGAAGCACTGGCTCTCTCGCTTCTCACTCAAGGTCGCTTCTGTCTATGCAAAGCCTCCTCCCCTTCGATCCCGAGCGAGCCAACAAAACTACAATTTTAAAGCACAACCCAAGAGCAGTCCTCGGTAGTACGTGTATGCATCACCCACAACTACCAATCCCCCTCGCGCCTCATCACATCGTCTCGAAGCAATCAATTCCGTGAGTACCACCCACCCACCCCCTCGAGACCCAGAAACCAATAAATCTCAACAATTCCGACGCGAGACACAACGAGACGAGGCCCCCCGCGGCCAGTCCAGCCCAGTCCAGTCCAGTCCAGTCCCTCGTCTAAATTTTCACCTGCTCCGAAGCTCCTTCCGTGGCGATCGCGGACACGCGCGGCGAGTCCCTTCCCGATTGAACTTCCGCTGGGAATCGGAACGTGGCGCGAACAAACGGTTTGGGGGAAAGTCAGAAAGTCAGTTCGTCAAAGTCCTCTATTATTTGCAGCGGCATGGACGAAATATCAGTTGAGAGGAATCGTGGAAGGAAGGAAGGAATCGGGTAGCTACAGGAGGCCTTGGAGATGGCTTCTAGAGTTCGAGACGGCAGCTGCGACCTGGGTGCTTGCTGAGGAAGCTGGGTGGAAAGCAAGGAGAAGCCGTGGACAGGAAATTCAGGGCGCGCACTCGCGGAGGCCGGTTGGTTGGGATGTCGGCAATGGGCCGGAGCTGCACTGGAAATAGCCGTTGGGCTTCAGTCAGTTCGTTCGTTAGGGGGGGGCGGTGGGTTTTTTAATCCTTTTGGTGAAGCAGCCAGCGAAATTTTCAATACGCCATGTGCAACCAAAAGAAAAAAAAATAATAATAATCTTCTAGTTTATTAGAGTTAACCCCTTAACGCCTCAATCCTTTTTTGAATTTTTGCACATTTTAGCATATATCTTTATTCAAACATTTCGTTTGTCGCAATTTCATGAAATTGGTCATCAAGGAAGGTTGTCTTTTCAAGATTCAAGTGTTACATTGGATGAATGAGAAATTAGTTGGACAAAAGAACGCCTGCAAGCAATCTGTTCATCGTCCAAAATGTGGACGTCGAAGTGCTTAAGGGTTAATCGTAAAAAGTTAGTCCTGTAATTGTAAATGGGTGTCAAAGGAAGGTTTAACTAAGAATAACAAAAAAAATACGGACCCAAACTCCATCGGATCTCAATTTTGGTACTCCAAAGAGTTTCATCATGTGTTTTTTCCATAACTTCAAACTTGCATTGTATATACTTTACGATTGACTCTAATATTTATTAAAACTTTGAAATTCAATATTTTTTTATGCACAAAAAGGTACAAAGACTTGGTTGTGGTGTGAGAAGTTGTGTTCTTGATATGAAGAGAAAGCCTTATGCACAAAGGAGGCAATTCATGGCATTTGGACATGCGACGTGAAAGAATTTAGATCTCATTAACAAAATAATATAAATAGATTAAATTTATCTCAGATAACAAAATAAGATGAATAGATTAAATTTGGATGAAAAAATCGTTATGCCCAATTATGTAAGCAAAATCATATAATTGGACGTAATGACCTAATTGCAAACTAAAACTTGCCCGAGAAATAAATGGACTATTTTCTAGTAGTGGTTTATAACAATGAAAAAAATAAGAATTTCTTTATAAATTATAGCCAACATTTTTGGATTGTAGTCAAATAATAGAAAATCATGTATAAATAAAAACATTGATTGGTGGAGTCTAGGATTTGGGGGGTTTTGAACAAACTTTTTGTAATTGGTCTTGAACTTTTTATTCCATCTTAAGAAACCCCCATCCATTGTGAAATTCACAAAAAATAGACTATTCCATAAGAAAGGGAGTCAAGAAAAATAGTTTTGAGAAAGATGGAGCTCATTTCTTGTAAATTTCACATTCTGGGCTTCTTTCTACCATTGGAGTGTTGGAGGACTCATAAACGTTAAATTTGAAAAATTTGAACTTTTTTTTTTGCAAAACTACTTTTTTAAACTCCATCTTTATAAACTAGTCCAATTTTTGCAAATTTTATATTGTCCCACCCTATCAAATTTCAAACAATATCCAACCAACATTGACCTTTTTTTAATTTTGAAACAATCATTGACTAGTTTTGACCATACTAAGTGAAACTTCAAAAAAGAATGGCTTTTGGAAACCAATTTTTATTTAATTAATTTTTAATTAGTAAGATTAGTAACACCTTCATTTTTTGAATTGTAACTTTGAAAAAATTATTGAAATGTCAAATTATATGAAGTTTGTATGAAAGTTGGATCTAGTGCAATATAACAGTGAAAGTCATATTAATGTCATTTGAAAATGATAAGGTCCCTTTCTAGAGTCAAAATTGCATGCCTTCATTGAGTTTGATGATGCTTTCACTTCTCAATATGTGAGCAGGGAGAAATTAAATTTAGGAGTAGTTTTATTCTATAATTAAAATTAACAATAAAAATAATAAAAAATAGTCTAATGTTAAAAAATTCTAGGTGGCAAAAATTTCCTCTTCTAAAAATTTTGGCAAACAATAATTCTTGTTTACTCTTGCAACTATTGCAAATTTTCTATGTAGAATTCTAATTTTTATTTTGCCACTTGACAAAATTTGGCCAAGTCTAGCAAGTAATCTATCCTAAGAGCATCTTCAATGGTTCATCTTTTTTAGCTCATTCTATTGTTTTTGGATGAAAAGTTAGTAATAAATGTGTTGTCCTATTAAAATATTTCATCTTCAATATATTTCATTTTTGCAATTTTTGCCTATATTCCATTTTTGCATTTTGCCAAATTCTACTATTTATCTTAAGAATAGTACATTGACAACATCAATCATGGATGAGATTCTTTTTGCTTTTGCACATTAGAAGACCATTGGTTGGCAATCAAAATACCAGATTTCATAGGTGGGGCATACAAGTGATCTACTCTTTAGATTTTAGATACATTTTTTTGCATAGATTAACTTCTGACAAACTATTAAAGATGCTCTATGTACATGACCAACAATACACTATTTAATCAATTATGCCATTTTTTGGATGAAAAGCGTTACTCTCTCACCACCAAGCAAATCATGCTACAATGTGGTAACAAATTGCGTCACTAAACCTCCCAATACACAAGTATTTCCTCTGCATAGACACAACAAAATTTCTATTTAGCAAGGAGAAATTGTAGCAAAGATACATTTGCTTGCGATTGATTGAAATACAAAATAATGTTATGCATGGATGGAGGTGGGGCAAATAAGAGATTCAAGCATTGAAAAACAACTTGAAAATTTGTCAAGATGAAAATTCCTCATAATGGTTGGCTATACTCTAAATAAAATTCATATTCTTAAATTAAAGAGTGTTTTCAAACTTGACACTATGTATTATAGTTGTATATTTTCTTTTTCTAAATGGAGTATTTTAGAACACAATGTCAATTTCTTTTTAATTTGTTGGTTTTGAACATCTAACTAACCTCCCTAAATTCTCCTTATTTGTAGAAATGTAAAACTCATTCATTGCTCCAGCTTACTTTTAAGGAAATAAAAGTAAAAAAAAATTTCTTTATTTTATATACGATTATAGTTGGTATAATCTTTCAATTCATAATTTTTTTTAGCTAATGTATAGTCTTTAATTTCAAATATGAATTCAAATTATTCAAAATTTTATTATTGGTGGTAAATAATAGGTTCTTACTAAACAAGTTAATTCAATTAACTTGTGAGCTTGAATATTGTGAGATCCTTATTCACAAACTTGAATAATTTTAAATTTTTAGATGAATATTATATAATTAGTGTAAATCTTTGGATGAAACTAGATAAATTGGATGAAGTGGATGAAAAATGGATGAAAATTTTATAAAAATCACAGTATATGAAATAGTATGAAAATAGAGTGGACCACACTATATTGAATTTATCTTAAATATTGTATACTATTACATAAATACACCTCACAAATTTTCACATTTAAGGAATTAGTGCAAGTTAGTATTATTCAAGGCTTGATGATTGATTTAATTTATATAATGACCAATTTGAAGAGGTGAAAAAAGATACTTCGGAGTATGAAAAAAAAAAATTCTCTCTAGATGTTTAATCACACCAATTTGCTCCAAATTTTACACCATGGTAAAAACATTGGATCTTAAAATTGACCACCTATGGTCAAATTTACAAATTTGAATTTACATTTGGAATTACACCCTCTACATTAGATAAGAGAGGGCTTGACAACAAAAAATCCACTGACTACAAAATTAGGGACAAAAATTTACACTCATTTTGAGGTGGATGGAAAAATGAACCTTTTAAAAAATTAAGAAGACTTAGAGTGATGGTTGGGATTCACAAACTTCATAAACAACAAAAATAAGTTTGGATTGGGTAACCAAGGTAGAAGTATCTAAAACTATCTCATTTTCTATGGACATTGTATTCTTCTATTATTTCTCTAATATTTGTATGGTATAGATTTTCAAAAACCTCTACAAATATTCAATAGTTCAAATGTCACAAGTAGGTGATTGCAAAAAACACTTGTACAATTTTATGACACACTTTGAGCATTGATTTGTTTTTTGGCTATAACTTTTGCATTATATCTCCAAAAGACTCAAGATTCATAGGTAAGGTACTCATGATTAATGTACACTACGCGTATCTTTTTTTCATTTTTCAAAAACATTTTAATATCCAAAAATAGACCCAATTTTATGTCACACTTGCCAATGGTACTATTTCAAGCCCCAATAAATGAATTTGGAGCTGAAATTTGGAGGGGATGGTATCCTAGTAGACTCTAGCTATTGTTCATAGAAATTTTTAAAATAATTAATTGTATATTGTATGGAAGTCTTCAAAGTGAGCTTGCATTTTGAACCATGTAAAATATTCTTTTGGTGATTCTTTTGGTGAATGACCATCTCCATAGAGTTTTCACAAATGGATCATTTTTATTTTTGTTTTAAACTTTTCATCCTATTTTTTACAAATTAAAACATCAAAGTATCTATTTTCTTGAGTGATGGCACCTTTTTAGTACTCCTACTTAGAGAATTTTTCTAAGTTTTTCCTTTGGTTGTTACCTTCATCTCAAAGGTTATACATTGATCGTATTTTTTTTTTTAAAATTTAAAATTTTTTTAAAGTATTCCAAAAAATAAGCATAAGTACTATGAAAACACAACAAAATCAACAAGTATTTCTTGTAATCATCCAAGCATATTTCACTCGAAAATCAACTTTCTCTAATTCAAAATTATTTCTTTTAATTCATGATAGACTTCAAAAAGTAAATAAGACAAGAAATATAAGCACTATATTTAAAATTTAACATTGAAATTTTATAAATATCATTAATATTAGTATGTCTTGTGTTGTTGCCACAATATTAATTTTTAATTTTTAAAACCAACTTTTTAATTCATAAAAACTTGAGAATTCAATATCTTTTTTGTTGTGAGTCAAAACATTGCTAAACAAAGTCTGTGCACCTTTCCTTATAAAGGACTTTGATGGCATCATGAATACAACCAAAGGATGTACGATTATGTAAATCTCACTATAACAAACAAAATAAAACAAAACAAACAACCTTATTAATGGTATAGATTTTTAAAAATGAATTAAAAGTTTTGATTTTGATTTTATTGATAAATGTTGGTTAATCCAATCCAATAGATTGTTACGAACTAGTTTGTAACAAGTTGTGGTTACAGCGGTTAGGGTTAGTGGAGTCTTCTCTCTCCTTTAAGAACCACAAGAAGAGGTTTGTTCCTCATGCGATATTTTTCTTAATATAGATAAAATGATTTCGATACCACTTGTTTGAATTTATAGCGGTTATTATAAGACTATCTCGATGCTCATCTTATGTTGTGTCATGATTGATTTCTGGAGTTAGGTTTGTAAATTTTACAATGGTTGATTTAGACAAAGTGTCAATCACAAGATTGACAATCCTTGATATAAATTTAACTATGTGGATGTGATTTATAGGTCAATGTTTAGAAATTTTGTTTCAAAGTCATCATTTAATTAGTTCTCTAATTTGCATTTTATAGCATAGGAAACATTTTTGACAATTTGGACTATCCTAATTCTTAGGGATTAGAGTTTCTTCAAATCTTGACTTTGAAAATTCAAATTAAATAACCTTAGTTATACTATAACAGTCCCATATACTTGATATTAAAATAGCATTGACTTTACAAGTGTAAAATTCAATATTATTCTAATTTAATACATACTAGTGTACCCTATGTTGTTGCTATAGCCATTGCAATGTCAAAAGTGATGGCTAAGTCCTCTTTAATGTCCAAAAATATAAATAAAATTAATTTTTTAATTTTTAGAACCAAAAATAACTCAAAAATCCATAGCTTTCACCTCTTATGTCCCAACACCATGAAATAAAGCTTGTGCACCCTCCTCATAGAGAGCTTTCCAACAATATTGAGAACACGACTAGTGAACGCATAATTTAGGAGATCTCAATATAACAAACAAAACAAAATAAACAACCTAACTTAATGGATGGATTTTAACAATATTGAACTATGCTGAAATTGACTAGTATTGAAATTCATGCTTAGGGAAATAGACCACTTGCTTGATACATGCCATTTACCAACTTGAAGAGTTTTGAAACCATGTTCTAATGAAAATATTGAAAATGAAAAGTAATTTTTCCAATAAGAGTAATATTTTCCTTGCATCTGACTATGTTTTTCCTTTCATAATTTATATTAAAAAAATTTAATCATTTCTAAGACTAAAATAATTAGGAATTTTTTAGCTATACAGAGAGTCATAAAGCAATACAAAAGAAGGTTCCATTCACTTTAATATGAACAATGTATAACACCACCATAGAAGTCTTTGAATGCAAATGAAAGTTGTATGAGGCACAAACTCTTTTTGCTTCAAATGGCCTATGAAGGCCACACAAGGCTTAGTTGTTACTTTGAAGTGTTATTGTCATATCATAAATCCATTTTGCTTTGGCCAATAAAGGTCACACAAACTTGTCATCAACTTTAAAGCATCATTGTCATGTCCTTATGGCATTGAATGTCTTTTTAATTGCTATGACTAATGTAGGCTACACAAAGTTTGGTCATATTTTGAAGAGTCATTGTCATGCTATGAACTCTATTTGTTTTAGGCAATGAAGGCCACACATGTTGTTGTGTCAATAAAGGTTAGTGTCTTATTGTAGTGGCATTATGTGCATTTTTTTTGTCTAATACCAAGGCCATGCAAGGCTTGGTCATTACTTTGAATTGAAACATTATTGTCATATCAATTGAAGGCCTTGCACTATTGCAATGATATTATGTGTCTTGTGTTTTTGAATGGATAGACACTTGATGTGGTAAAACTTCAATTAAGAAAATTGAACATAGGCACACTAGTCCAACTTTAACATATTTTTTCAAAATCCAAGGACTAAAATATTGGTATCAACTTAGATTGTCAACAAAAAATACAAAATAATTTGCATCCTTGTCAAAATTGTATCTGTATCTATACAAATGAATCCCATATCCATATATATATCCTCCTAATTTTAATATTTTGTATCCCCCAAGCTAAACCATGTTTTAAATGGATTAGTTTGTCATTTTGAGTGGACATGTGTCCTTTTGTTTGTAGCTATAATTGGCCTCTGTAGTTGGCTTGATTTCTTTGGCTTTTGCCATTGATTTTTCAAATTTAGATAACTATAGATTTTTAGATGAATGTAATATAATTAGTGTAAACTTTTGGAAATTTTTGGATGAAAGTAGATAGAATGGATGAAGGTGGATGGAAATCAAATGAAAATCATTATATTTGAGATAATATGAAAATAGTGCAGACAACACTATATTGAATATTCCTAAATTATTGTGAACTATGGTATTAGTGCACCTCGCAAATTTTCATAATTTAGAAATTGGTAAAACTTAAAATTATTAGTTCATGCTGCAATAATTGAATTAATTTTTGTGATATTTCTTTTGAGAGGGGGCATAAAAAGAGCAAGGACAAAGGAAAATTCTCCCTAGCTGTTTTTGACAAGACACCTATTTTTCCTACTCACTTATCCCAAATTTTTCATTCTAGTAAAAATTGTTGGAACATAATATTTACTTTCTATTCTAAAATTTAAAAATTTTGAATTCATATTTTAAATAAGACCCCCTGCATTAGTGAAGAGAAGTTATAGAAAAAAAATGAACCAACAACAAAATTACAAGAAAATTTATATACTTATTCTAAGGTGGATGGAAAAAAAAGAACTTTCTCAAAAACTATTATAGAATATCATAGTTGGGCCTTGCAAACCACATCAACAACAAAAATAAGTTTGGATAGGATAATTAAGGTAGAAGTATCTAAAAATGTCTTTCTTTTCAGAGATACTATATTATTTTTGTATTATATTTTAAACATTTGCACAATATGTGCAAATAGATTTTCAAAAAATCTATGTAAATATTCATGTCCAAATATCACAAGAATATTTAGCTTCAAAAATTAAGTTTTCTAAGTTCAAAATTTTTTCATTTAATTATGACAGACTTCAAAAAATAAGACAAGAAATTTAAAATCACTTTATTTAACTCCTAAAGGACCATTATGTTTAGAGGCCCCAAATTGCTTCAAAATACTCATGCCCAAAGCAAGGTCAAAATCTTCATCAATAAATATTTTTCAACATATACAACCGTAGAATCTTTTATTCAACTTGCTCAAGTACATTATCCTAAAATTTTAAAGCAAATATCCCCACCAATTGCAAGTGCAATGCACTTAAACTTCAAAATGCAGACCTTTCTAGCCCTTCCAAAAGGAGAAGTTTTGTCTATCAACATTTTTAGAAAAAAACTCATATGTCCTATAAGTTGTGCATTTTGTCAATATATTGGAAAATGGGTTGAAAATATGTGGAAAAATTTTTAAACCAACAAAACTTTCATATTCATCTTTAAAAAATTGTAAAGTGGAAGGTGGTATTGAATGAAAGAAAAAAGTAATATGCTAATAACTTGTAAAAGAAATTGAGAATTTTTAATCACAATGGTGAAATTGTTCTACTTTATGATTAATCCCTAAAGTCCCATTGTCCCTACGAGGGACAAAATGTATTTTGGCAAGCTCCTATGATCTCAATTTTTACTAAATTTTTTTGAAACTTTTTCATAAGATAGAAAAACATAAGAGCTTCCTGGGAATATAATTTTTATTTCAATCACTGCCTGGGAGCAAAAAGTTATGCCATAATAATTTCAAAATGGGGGAAATTGGGCAGCAAAAAAAATACACAAAAAATTAAAATAAAATTTTTAATAATTTTTTTCTTGTAGATTATATTAATTTGTAAATAGGAAGCTTTGATTCATTACATTTGGATTAGAGATGTTAAAGTTATGGAGCTTCTTGTTTTGCGGGTAATCATAATGACTTCTTGAAAGAAATTTTTTTCTTTCACTTTGAATGCTCATATCTTTCAATCTACATGGTCAAAAATCACAAAAAACTATCACATGGTCTAAGACAAGTGTAGAACAAAATCCTATAGTTAGATTTTTTTAAATTTATTTTGTAGGTGATTGTAGTAGAAGTGGTAGTTTTGAGTGGTTTTGGCAAAAAAAAATGGCCATGGGATTTTAGGGGTTAATATGATATATATTTAATTTTCAATTGATAAATTTTCAAAATTGAGAGCAAAAGATGACTTGGTATGTTTTTTCTACCTTATTTGTGTGCAAAATAAAACTCTTTATAACTTTTAATTCATTATTCAAAATTGAACGGTTCAAATTCTTTTGAGTAGTTATCAATTTGTATAATCTACAAAAAATAATTTTATGCTTTTAAAAATATATATTTTTGCTTGCTTGGTTTGACATTTAAATTTAAAAACATTAAAAATTTTGCTATATTTATTGGAATGACATGAAACAAAGCTTCATACGTAGATTATGATGAGTAGCATCCATCTTAAAAATTTCATGCAAAAATTCCAAATTATGAAGTCAATAGAGCATGCCCGAATTCTCAAAAAGCCCAAAGTAGGCTCTTTGGTCCTTTAGGGGTTAAAATTTAATAGTCCAAATTCAAAGATGAATTTTTGTGAACATCATTAATATTCAATTGCCATTCAATTTTTGAAAGAATTTCCAATTTTTGTTTTCAAATATGATTGATAAATGTTGATTAAATGAAATAGTAGATCCAACTACATGGATATAATATTCAGCTCAATGTTTACAAATTTTACTTTGTAGTCATCATTAACCCTAAAACCTATCACCAATGTAGTTGGCCTAGAATGATTATGTTTTTGGACCAATAGGTGCATTCATCATTCCTACATTACCCTTTGAAAGTCATCCATCCATCATTTTTTGGGCCTAAGTGCTCTTATATAAGTAAATTAGTTCTCTAACTTGTTTTGTATAGTACATTTGCATTCTTTTGATAATTAGAGTTTTTACAAGTCTTGACTTTTGAAAGTTCACATAAATTACTAAAATAAATATGAAAATGCATTATTCATTTTAAATCAATTATAATTTTTCATTTGTCAAAAAGTAATGAATAATCTCTAATTGTAATTTCAACTCTATCTATATACATCAATTAAAATGATCAATTTTAGATAGTTCCACATTACAATTTAATTATTCAAGGAAACATTGAATTCTTTCATTAAAAGTATTATTATTACACTTCATTGGTTTCTTTTTGTTGTTTTGGGTGTAGAAAGTTTCTAAGCAATCTTTCATTGTTTATTTATTTAATTTGATCATCTATTGGGACAAAAATGATTATTAGCTATTGGTATGTGTAGAGTCATAAAGTAAGATAAATTAAAGAATCTTCTATTCATTTGTGATCTTGACTTGAACAAACAAGGGTACCAATAGAAGTCATTGAAAGTGAATAAAAGTCTTGACTCTTATTGTTTTGGCCAAAGAAGGTGGAAGGCACAAATTAATGGTAGATGCTATTAGCTCTAGTCAATGAAGGCTACATAAGGCTTGGTTGTTATTTAGAGTGAGATTGGCTTGTTCATCACAATCTTTATTGTGTCCTTCAGTTTGGTGGCAATCAATTGGTTTGTGTATTTGGCATGTTTTCATTTCTTTTTTGCAATTGATTTTTCAATTTGTGAAAAAAAAAAAAAGAATGGATGAAAGTCACCTTGTTAATGAAAGTGAATTTGAAAACCCTAAATTTTATTCAAATAGTAAAGTTTGACAAAAAAAATAAAATGTTAGAAGGTTTATTTTTGCAATTATCCATTATATGACACAGCCCTTCACCTCTTCTTTAGGTGGCAATTGTTTTATAAACACATTTTAGGTGTTAAAAAGTAATTAAGAATTTTAACATTTTTTTGTCATACAAAGCAATTCTGCACATATATTACTTTTATAATCACAACCTTATAAGCAAGAGAAAAAATTGAAAAGATACCAAGAAAAGATACCATGTATATGACTACATATATAGATTGGTGTCTTGAGTTATGTCTCTACAAAGTCTAAGGTGGATACCCCCAAAATCACACCATGCCTAAAACCACCATCATCACTCTATGTACATATCCAAAATCAATACATATACATATGTCGAAGAAACAATTTTAAAACATCTACCAAAAAAACTTTGACCCTATATATTGTATTCAAATACTCAGCTCTTTCACACATTTGAACCTCTTTTCACTTAACAACAATATATGAAAATTTGACCAATTTACTAGTAATAATAACTTGGAACAATAACAAAAAGTGGCAGTTTTGGGTTTAGGACCCACCTCAGAAGTGATGGACCCAACACTTCTAAGCAAGAGGTACTAAAAATGCCCAAGGAGGTGGGCGATTCTAGAGCCCTATGCCATTTCAACTTCAAAATTTCATAACTAATTCCACAAAACTCCAAAAAATATGAAACGACTTGGGTTAGATGCCAATCTTTCTAGCAAAGTTTGCTAAAAAAATATTTCAACAAGCTTCACCTCCCCAAAATTCAGTTTCACCTCTTAGGTGTTAGGTGGACGATTTATGGACCTCCTCCCTTAACGCCCTTTATTCAAGCATTGCAAGGAGAGGATGACGTTGACGATGTTTGGAAACAGAATGCCGATGCCAGTCCTAAGACTTGGAAACAGAATGCAGGTCATTTTCAAATGCCAACCCTAAAACTTGTAGGCGTCAAAATTCGTGACGAACGGATTGATTTTATTGGAACTGATGATGGGTGCTAATGAGCTAGCTCAGAAGAGGGTAGCGAACCACGACATGGATTTATGCACTAGTAAGTACAGTAATGAACTCAAGCAGAGAAACTAGAAACGATGCTCATCGAAAGCATAGTTGCTAGTGACGAAGCTCAGGGAACCGGACACAGAACCAGAGAGACACACATTAGGGTTGATTAATCGAAATTAGGGTTTCGTCGTTGTCCAAGTCGAGCTTTTAGTTGTGCAGCATGCTACATTTGCACGAGTTTTTGGAGCAGTGGTCGGGGGTCGCCCAGACGGAGGTGAAGGTCATGGGGACTTTGCGCCATTGGAGGTTGACGCTGTTGGCGTCGAAGACGACGTCCCAGAACTGCCCGTGGTTTTGCACCAGGTTTCGGCTCACTTTTTTGGCTTCGTCGCTCATGTCCTTGGGCACGAAACCCGCGCGCTGGATGCGGCGCGACCACCGCGAATAAGGCTCGTTGCGCTCGATGCGCGCGATGCCCTCGCAGGCCACCATGTTGAGCAGCATGGAGCCCGCCTCGTACTCGATGATCTGACGCTCCTGCGGATCCCGACCCGCGTAGCCGGAGTCCATCATCTCGTAGAACGACCACCAGAAGGGCATGCAGCTCTGGAGCCGGGGCAGAAACTCCAGCGGGCAGTGGTCGGCGTCGTTGTCGCTCATGATGAACACGTGAGGGTTGAGTGAGAATAGGAAATCTATGAACTCGTCGCGGGGTGTCAGGAATGAATCGGACAACGGGGAGTTTCTCGGAACCTCCGTCACCTCGTCAGATAGCCGGTGCAGACGAAATTGGCACACGACGGCTAGAATCTGAAGTTTCCAGCCAGCGAGCAAATTTTGGTCAGTTCACTTTCCTAAAAATTTAACCTCAAACCGTAATCCACGTCAGATATTTCATAGAGAGATACATGAAGGACACATTAAGCTTTGAGTAAAGTTCATTTTACTAAACTGAACTTTTTGTTTTGGTTCTTGTTAGAAATTGCAAGTGGATTATACAGGTTCAAAATTCTATTGGTAGATGGTAGATGATCTAAAATCGACACAAGATCTGACGTTAAGGAGTGCATATTCTCAGTCAATATGTACTCAGCGTGCAATATTTTAGGGTGTCGTAGTAGGTTCGTGTTGCAATTGGGAGCCTCTACCTCAAGCACAAGAATTCAACATTGTGTGCAGGAATGCTGGTGTTTGCGAAACGAACTATATGCAAGAATGTGCGTTGATGACGAGTTTTACCTCTCCGTGTCTAAGTCGCAGATCTTCCTTAGTGACGCATTCCAGTGCCTTCCCGACAACATTCACTTCCACATGCAGACCGAGGACACTGGCGAACTTGACCAGTCGCTTCATGAAATCCGCCGCTTCCGAGTTCACCGAAGTGGCCGTGTTCATGTTCTGCTCTTCCTTGCGCCGGTCTTTGATCATGGTGATGCGCAGTATGGAGGGCGGTCCGCCCGGGCGGCTGACGAGCGCATCAATGAAGATAGGCCATTCGATGGCTTTCCCAGCGCCGATGTCAATGAGGTGCAACCGGCTCTTCCCCGCGCACACTTCGAGCAGCGTCTGGCTGCACACTGAGTAGCTATTCTGGTGCCAGGGGACGTGTTCATGGAACTTCACCAGTGCACGGTGCACCATTTTCGGGCCGAAATGGATTTCCTGGTCGTGGTGGCGAGGACGCATAAACGTTTGGATGGCTTCCATCTGATTCGTGATTCTCATGTAGAGTGCTCGGAGTCCGTACGCTGCGAATCGCTGGTTCACATCGCCCCCTACCGACGCCAAATCGTTCAGGACCCACATGAGGTGCTGCGTCCGGGTGATGTTTTCACTGGCGATAGCTGATGCACAAAGATTCAGGAGCTGCAATGCCCACCGTGGTTCACCGAGCTGTCGTATGGCGGACAGTCCCGGCCTCATCAACTGCGTGAAATCGTTCTCCACAGTTTCCCCACAGAAAGCTGCAGCACCCCCCGTGGAAGCAGAGAACGATTGTCGATGCTCCGGCAGCTGCTGCTGCGGGTCCCTGAAGTTATTCTCTGGGCGCGAGGATCTCTGCTCACCTGCACTCGTCACAACAGGAATGCCTGAAGTATTATTCTGGACGGCATATTCGTGTGGAACCTGAGTGGGGGCTACTCCTCGCCAAGACGGATCTTCGGTGCTTGAAATTCTGTCCGAGATCGAATCCTCGATGACCATACCCATAGTATTAGTAACCCCAAACTCATTGTCCCGGAGAGGATACGATCCCTGATTGGAATTTTGGGCGACTTCGTGCTGATCCTGCCGTGAGGGAAACCCCTGCGTCTCCTTCCGCATGGGTCCTTGTCCAGTAGAAGTAGATGCTAAGCCAGCGTGCTCACAACTTTGAGAGCCATCGACCCCTTCATCTGGGAAGAAATGAGAGAGTACAGCCCAAGTGTTGTCATCTGCTTCGATAACTCTGCAAGTAGAGGGTTTTTGGGATTCCGGTGGTGAATTCCAGGATGTTGAGTCCGGTAAACCATGCCCGGGAGGCTCAAAACCAAAACCCTCGACCATGCCAATATCGCCAGGAGCAATATCGTACTCCGGCATAGATTCTTGCGCGAACATTTCTGTTTCCACGTTCGCCCAAAGGTCGTCGTATTGCAGCTCAGGGGTGGGGGGTATGCTATACAATCCTTGGACCACCTGCTGGGCTTGCGCTTGTGCTTTTTCCATCTCTGTCCCGCTAAATCGTTGATGCGGGACTTGGAAATTGGTGCCAGGCACCTGGTTACCTGGTTGCATCGCTGCATCCGTCACAAATGGAGAGTGATTGGTGAAAGCATTTGTCTGTCTGGGCTGCATTTGTGCAAACAACCTTCAGATGAGAACCATCACTTGAATACAGACGGTTTCAATAAAAAGTATTGCACCAGTTTCACATTCGACAATGAGCAAGCATACGATACAATGTTCTCGCAATACGGAGGAGGCCGACTATAACCTGCTGAAAGGGATCGTTGTTGCTGGCCATGGAGAAGCCAGGGTCCGGCAAAAGCGACAGCATCTCTGAAGAGCCCTGCAATAAATCATAAGAAAACAATGAGCATTGAAAAGTAGCACCGAAAGCTGCAATTAGCTACACCAGCCACATGCTCAGAATGAGGTACTGCAAATTCTATCACACTTTAGTTAACAAATGTGGTGTCTCTCAGGCTACTATCAATACAATGCACATGATCGCAACTCCTGTCAGAACCAGGATGACAAAAGCGGTACCGCGTATGCGGGGAAATCTCAACAATAGAGCAGTGTGCAGGTTTTCATTTGAAGTGACTCACTTGATATACATATTCAAGACCTGGGTGGCCGTAAGGAGAATAGCTATTTCGTGAAGCATGATAGTTTTGTGGAACACCAAGCATATTTAAATGGCCTCCGGTACCGTCCAAACTGTCTGCTCCCAAAATATTCTGACCATAAATCCCCAAATTCGGAGCTGACACTCCAATCGCATCTCCATCGGGTCTATGAACAGCAAATCGACACTCAAATTGATGTAGCAGAATATAGTGCATGCACCTCATATTACCGGTACCAAATATCATCAGGTTTCGAACAGCATGTAGATCTATGGAACGGCAAGAGCGAACCAAAGAAATGATAATCACATGATCTCTAAGCTCTATATCTGGAATCAAGTCCCCCACAGATACGTATTGATGTACGGAAGTGTGGATTCTTACAGGGTTGATAGTGAAAAAGGGACTCCAGCATTGGGAGGAGCATTTGCATTCAACTGGATCAGAATCCACATAACGAAGCACCTTTAGAAGATTCGCGGACAAGCTCATACAGATGAATAGGCTTGATCGTGTTCGCGAGCATATCAACTCCAAATAAAGTAAGGATACTAAACCAGTAGGGACTTGGTACCATCTCCTATACTACAGCAACTCATTAATTCATACACTTGCTGGACTTATTTGCAAGTGATGTAACCGTGACGTCAGATCATATGGGGTAGTCTACCATCACATAGAATGGTCTACAACCTCGTACTTTGAAATTGCACACTTGAGAAATGCAGTTACAGTTATCTATAAAATATAGTTATCTCCACTGGTTTGGCTTTGTATCCAAAAATCTCTCCATGTCTCTTACAATTACCAAAAATAACAGTCCCACATATGTTAAAATGCTTAAACTGAATCAAATATAGTATCTTCTATCATCGATAACATGTCAATAAGTAATCGGGATTAGGGAAAACGAGATACCTGCTCCGAATATGAGAACTGAGGGTCATCAGCTTTGCGTGTTGCCTGCCGAAAACAAAAGCTGCGTGAGAAATTAAACATCCATAACAAGCCACAAAATTTGGTTTTGTGAGAAACCTCGAGTGCCTCGCAAAAACACACATACAATTGAACCACCCCATTTTGAAGGTCTGAAATGGCCACCTTCATGATGTCAACCGTCACAATGAAGTTATTGGTAACTCCTCTCTCGACTCCAATGCCTGGGTCAATATGGAAATGAAGTAGGCGTGAGAATCGACATCCATGGCCGGGTAATATACTCCTGCTTCACGGATGCGGTCACTGCCAGCTTGTAGAGAATTTGCCTCGTTGTGGTTCCTAGCTCCGACCTGCAGTGCCGCATTGCCAATTAGGTCAATCTATACAAATTCTTGGCATCGGTGCCAAAACATTCGTGTAAGCTCTGCATTAGAAGTACGGAGTAATAAATGCAAAAAAACTTTAAAATTTTATTAGCACTCCAAACCCATTCTCAGCTTCCGTGATCTCCTACTCCATGTGGAAGAAAGTCCGGAAGTAGATTAGAAATGCTCTAGCAAAAGAATTCTGAATTCCCCAACTACAGCAACCACAACTAATCGCCACCCCACCCTAACTGTAACACACTGAAGTCTTGAACAATAATAAATACATCTTAAATTTGAACATGTGAATCACCTCAACATCAGAAATCATCAGAAATCATCAGAAATCATCAGAAATCATCAGAAATCATGTTGATTCCAGATCATATACCAATAATACAATAAAACCCTTGTAAGTTCTGCACAGAGGATCCAAATAATGCATTCTTTGGTGCGTTTGACGATGTCCTACTCCGAAGAATATTTCGAAGCCTGATGGACTAGCAAGAAGATTTCAAAGCCTGACTATTTTAAGATAGAAAATTCGCGCAGTACTAAAAGCGTCGTACTCATTAGATGTGGCAATCCCAAACCTCTCAAACACAGTGACGGGGACCGAGACGAGAGCTCTCAGACTTCCAAACATGGCGTATGCTGAGACTCCACTACTCTCAAGCTCTGAGCTCGCAAGCTGTGCCCAGAGCACGACGACAAACAGAGAATGTTAGAACTCAAAAGCTCTCTTTTTCTTTTTTTCTTTTTCTTTTTGAACAAATGGAAGAACCATTGCATTAAAAAAATTCACCATACAAAAACAGTCAAGTCCAAGGCTGGACAATGAAGAGAAAACTCACGGGCTCTCACCTTCCTTCACACGAATTGCATGTGATGATCAAACGCTGCAATTCGCCTCCCTCGGGACGCCGGTGGGAGGGCCGCAACGACGGCGATGATGCATTCGTGTGCTCGAGATCTACTAACAAGCCCCTTGACACTCGACTCCAGTGATCGCGTTCTTCTGATGAAACGCGGCCTCACAACGTCGCCGGAGCCCCGAATCGAAACCGACAACAGCTTGGGACGACGGCGACGGCGACGGCGACTCCAGGCTTTGCAACCGAGAATTCCTTGCATGACAGTCTCGCCACGGTGTGAGACGGTGCTACTCACTTGGAGGAGGAAGCCAAGTTCTGCTCTGCAAGGCTCCCATAACGCAGTCGGTCCACTTGCCAAACATCTCAAGAAGCCCAAACAACAAATGGGCGAGCAGTTCTTGTATCACACGACCATGATGTCCACCACCACCACCACCACCAGTAGTCCCACTAGCACACTATTATCATTACTCCTACCTTACTCCTGCTCCTGACCCCAACACACTGTGGACATGGGCCGGCGCACTTCAACGCTTGCTGTTTCGAAATTCCATCGGCCGGCTGCAGCGGACTCCACACTATTCTTTTCTGTTGAGTACGTCGCCGGGCTGAGGATTCAGGGACTTTTTGGAACCCCTAATTCCAGCCCGTACCAGGTTGCCGAGAAATCCCCCCCCCCAAAAAAATGTCCTTTCCAAGATCTACAAAGGCACCACGCCTTCCTCTCATCATCTTCCTTCTCTAGATATTTCGACGATATGCCCCCCTCCTGGGGTAGCGTGGATTTCCTTCTCCTTTCGCACTACAGTAGTGTATCCCGGAATCTAGATGCGCGACAGGAGCAAGTGGTGCTCGCGCAGGGAATTGGATCCTGTGACTGAGATCTTGGAAGATACGCCAGCCCATTTGTGAAATAGTGAAGGGCCGCACCCGCGCAGGGGCCGGAAAGAGAGAGAAAGAGAGAGAGAGACTGGGAAGTGTTTAAATATTATTTCTTCTTGTCAGGGTTTGGAATTTGAAAATCATAAAAAAAACTTCCCCATGATCATTGCCGTCAGTGAGGAGACGGAACTTCAACCCAGAAGAAAGGAAAAAAAAAAGAAAGAAAAATCTCACTGTGCCAATGCCGGAAATCCCTGCAACCGACCGGGAGGGTAGTGACCGTTCGATGGAAAGGGATCCGACGGCGATCCCGCGTCGTATGATCTCCTTCTATTTTGAGGCGCCGGAACAGGGTGCTCGATTTGGGCGACCACGGATATCGGGTGGCCTTGTGGGGGTGATGGGGGGTCACCGTGGGGGACGTCGTGCACCCCACTTCCACTCTTCCAGTTCATTAGTGGGGAATTTTTCCCTAAAAAATTTTAATTTTTTTTTGGGTGCAAAGGGGGAGGAGGCTAATTTTGAGGTTTGATTAATTTTATAATAATTAATAAGCTTTGGGGCTGATTTTGGAGGCTCAGTTTTTTTCCTGTTTTGGGGTAGTCGAGCCCAGCCTGGTCTCAAGTCTGAACTTGCTGTTGGCAAGCGCCTTCGGCGTGGCTTTCAGGACGGGCTGTTTTCAAAATTGACTGGAGGTGAACTTGTGGTGTAACTATGGGTTGGGTTGGGTTGGGTTGGGTTTCTTAACCCGAGTTCACTTCTTACTGTATGGGTTGCGGACCCTAAACTTGAAAAGGGCAGTCAGCCACGGCATGCACGAGGGTGTGTGTACAACATTCTATACTCTTCTATAACTTAATCCTTGCCATGTTGTTGTACTCTATCCTTCATATTGGGATAGAGATATGATCTTTTCGTGATCTTCTCCGACACATTTTTCGATTTGAGGATATCTTGGATCCTTATAGGAATCTTTGTGGGGTGGTTCCCAAGTTTGATCGCTTTAGGTGTTAAAAATAGTATACACACCGTTAGCCCAACATTTTTTTTGACTATAAATATAATTATATATATATATAAAGGAATCATCAATAGTTTTTGTTGAAAGATTTTATTGCATTAGTTAAAGGAAGAATGATGCTAGCGTATATGAACGCAGAGACGCCAACATGTAAGCCTTGAATCTAGTTGTAAGTATATAGCTACAACTAGTTTAAGGTGTTTATAATAGATGTGCCTGTAACATAAGTATTGTATATAATATAAAAAGAGTATATAATATAAGTATCTATAGCATAGACACCTATAACCATAGAAGGTGTCTATGATATAGAATCTTAGGCTCCCAAACTTATAGATTTTATGCTCACATGTTGACACTCCCTGTTAAAGGAATATATTGTGTGAGCTACAATCAAATCTCTTCTTTATGTAAGGATTGTATCATTCATGGGATTCTTTCTTGGTTCCCATTCAAAGTTTGATAGCTTGAATGTGCTGAAAAAAGGGGGATATGAGACAAAAATTACAAGCTTTTATACACATTGAGTTTCTAGATTTTTTTGTCAATTTTAATTTCATTGTAACATTTTTGGATAGTTGATACCTTTGCATCCTTACAAAAAATAATCCAAATTTTTCTTGCACAACATCTTGAGCTTGGAGGATAAAAATTTATCAATAATTGTAATTTTTTAATTTATATCTCCTACGTATTCTATAGTGTTTGTGAGACTTTCAAAATATAACAATTTATTACCACAAAAAACAAAAAGGTTAAAACCTCTTTACAATTCTATAATGATATATGCCTACTAATTTTGCATAATATTTTTTGATACATGTCAATACTTTGAATGACCACATTTTGAAAAAAATGGAAATAATTGATTTACATCACAATTTAGAAATTTGGAATTACAAAAAATCATGCATTTGCTTATACCAAATACTACTAGGTTGTAAGTTATTCTTAGATATAGATAAGCACCAAAGAACTCCAATCATCTTTTTTTTTAAAATCATGATATAGTATTATAGTATTTAAAAGCAAACTCTAATATCACCCCTATGATGTCCAACAAAAATAAATAATTCAAATATTATTTGATTTTTTATAATAAATTAATTCTAAAAAAATATTATTCTTCTATAATGATTTTATAAGATTAATTTAATTTAATTATCTTTATCTTACATACACATATATTTTCTATAATAAAATATTTTTGACAAATGACACTTTACCTATTCGATTATTTTTTAAAGTTTTGATTTATTATTAAATATCAGTTTTAATTTAAACTACTACAGCAACATAGCAAAATGATTTCATTATCATCATATTTTGAAATAAGCAAAAAGTGTCCTTGTTTGATTGGTGAAAAATATATTATTAGCAAATTTAATTTTTCATATACAAGTTCAGGTCTGGTTTTGTATGAAAAAATCATATATTTTCGCTCATTCAAAAATTAATATTCAAATTTAATATTTTTCACAAGACTTTAATATCCAAATTTATACCCATACAAGAATTTTATATGAAAAAAATTAAATTTGGATATTAAAAAATATAAATATTATATAATTTATTAATAAATCTCCATTATTTTTAATCTCAACAGCCAAAATATATAATCAAATGTTCTTGAAATGCTTTGTTACCAAATATGTGTTACCTTATTAAACCTTAATGAGAATTGAAGATACCTTCATCTATCCTTACATTTTTTCTAATAGTTTTACAATGTTGACCTTACAAAACTATTGTAGCAAAGATACAATACAAATATATATTTGAGATTTTTAGATGAAAAGAAATTTTTTGTCTATTGTCAAATACAAATTTGTTTAACTCCTAAAAGATCATTGTCCCTATAGGAATAACTTAGATTTTGGATAGATTCTTACAGTTTTAATTTTTGTAGTCATTTACAACTTTTCTTTAAGATAGGAAATGTAATTTTTATTTCAATCTTTGCATAGGAGTAAAAGATACTCTATCCTAAGTACAATTTTCTACATATTGGATAGTAAAAAAAATCCTCAAAAACTTGAAATAATTTAAAAAAAAATTTTGCTTCTTAAAGATCACATTTTTGAATATATAAAAAACTTTGATTCATTTCATTTGTATTAATGATGCGAAAGTTACAAAGCATCTTGTTTTTGAAGTAATCATTGTATCTTCTTGAGAAAACTAACATATTGAGAAAAGTTCTACTAGGTTTAATTGCTTGCTAAAACAATCTCACCATTAGAGTTAGTGTATTTCAATTTCATCTTAGAGATATTAATCATTTAGTTTTTCTTTCTATCTCATACTTGATAATTTTTTATAGAATGAAATCAAGTTTAGTTTTAAAATTTTTTTTTTCTAGAATTTCAACCTAATTCATCAACATAAATTTTTTAATTCAATATTGGTAGTGCAAAAAACCTAAGCTAAAAGAATTCAAAATCTTATAATCCAATCACTTAAGGTGATTTTAAAAAAAAAAATTCTCTTTGAATGCTAATATCTTTATTATCTTGCAATCCATCACGACAAAAAATTTGAAATATCTTCTATACAATTTTACACTAGTTTAAGGCAAGATCTTGTAATTAGATATGCCCAAAAAATCTATTTTTAAATTTTTTTGCTCTTTGCAATAGAAATGACAATTTTGAGTGGTTTTTTGACACAAAAAAACTATGATCCTTTAGAGGTTAAGTTAATGATAATAATCAACAATAACTAAATTTTTTTAGGATTAATTGATAAGTAGGACCTCATTGTCACTAGTATAAGTGCTAATACTTGCACAGTTTATGATATAGAAACCATGCACACTACAAACGTCTTGAATGTTTTGCTTAGCAATATAGATTCACTACAAGAGAAAGGGGTGTTTTAAGTATAGTCCTAGTAGTATTGTCTTTTAAGTAATGACCTTTAAGGCGTCTTTTTAGTAAAATTTTATTGAAAACACGTATACTTTCAATAAAAATTTACTAAAAAGACGCTTTAAAGGTCATTACTTAAAAGACTATACTACTAAGACTATACTTAAAACACCCTTTTCTCTTGTAGTGATTACAAATTTACTTTCTAAATTTGTAGGTAATGACTAAAAAATTTCACCAATAAATGTCATTGATAACTATAAAAAGTACAAAGTATCTTCATTTGAATGGTAAATTGTGTTTAAAAAAATACAATAGTTTATAAAAGATGAATATTACTATGAAAGACATTACATTGACAACTATGAATGACAAGATTTTTATAAATCTAAAAGGATAACCTAAAATTGTGATATAATTGTGATAAAATCCATACCATTCTTCATCTTGAAAAAGAACAAGAAGGTGGCAAAATATTATGTCTCTAGAAGTGGTTGGAAATTCAATCAATAAATCATTGTTGTGCCCTTTAGTGACACTTACTTCTTCAAGTTTTCCAATGTGTCCCTATGACACTTCACTTCTAATAACACCAAGCTCACAATTTTTCAACATTGTATATGCCATGCACTAGTAACATTAGGAGTTCAATAATACTCATACATCCCCTATTCTCCCATGATTCCTACAAAACACTGGATGTGTCATTTGATGACAGGGCATGAAATTTTTTATCAATGTCCACACACTTAGAGGTGGCACTACTCACCACCCATGCTAATTGCCTTGATTCTTGCTAGACCCCAAAACCTCACTTTAGGACTCACTTCGGGACTTATTATTTGAAGCTTAATGGTATAGACTAGCATGAATTGCTTGCTTTTTCAAATGCAATAAGTATTGAATAGGTTATGGCCCTCAAAAAGTCTAAGTCCTTTGGGAGGTGTAGTTCTCCGGGACTCTCCCGGCCCTTTGTTTGTGTATAACTTCTAGCTCATAGCTCATTTCTTTGTGAACTTTAGTATTTTGAAATTCTTGTCTCTTTAGATTTTCAACAATATTTAGCATGCCCTACTTTGAAGAGGGATTCTTCTTTAAATCCCCATTCCAATGTTTCCATGCATTGAATTTGCAATTAGGACATTGCCAACTTTAAAAGGCCATATTTTGTGAGTTACAATTTGAATCCTCACATCCTTTGGACTCAAAAAAATAACTGTGGTCATATGACCAACGTGAATAAAGAATTTGTTGGAGATAGTTGTATTATTTGATGAAAATTTATTATGGCAATATGTGAATTCAATAAACTAAATAACTAGATAATATTGGAGATTGATTGGAGGTGGATTAGCACAAGGGTGATTTAATACTCATAATATATCTAATTTTTGTTTTGTTCCACAAATATAGTAATGTATTGGGTCTATATAGTGGCAAGTTAGTAACCAAGAGAATACTCCATTTTCTTGTGGTTTGTCTATTGTATTTCTTGCATTGATGAGATTGAAGCATCGTGAAGTTTTGTTGCTTATGATCATTTTGTATAATATCCAAAAAAAACATTGTTATATTGCTTTACAAAATGATTATAAGCAACAATTTTTTATATTTGATTTTGGGCATGCTAAAAGGAGGTGTCTTAGGAGGTGTAGCCATGTGTCTGTACTCTACATATTACAATTGTATAATTAGTATTTCTATATTTATGATATTGCTATATTGGGCCAAAAGAGGTGTTTATGTGCATTGCCCATATATTGCCCTCACATAAATTTGAGCAGTTGGATTATTTGTTTGTCTGTAATATTGGAATTGCCCCAAAAATTATTAGATGAATGAAGGTCTCATTTTTTGTTGTTCATACATTTGTCTATATATTTGTAATTTATGGCATTAGCTTTTTGTTGTATATACTTTTTTTCATCTAGGCATTTTTTGAAGTTACATATGGAGTCTTTCTAAAGTTTGTTTGGATTGTTGGATTCAACTCTATGTAGCCAATATGGGCTTGTGTGTGCATTTTAATAAATTATAGAGATTTCTTGTGGATTTTTTTCAACTCTTATTTTTGCTAATTTATCCTCTTCTTCATTACCATATATAGTTATGTGTGCATTGATTTTATATAGGTACACTAGGTTGGATCTTCTTTTAAATATTTTAGAATTTTTTTCTAGTATTAGTTTCTCCATGTGGTTATCTCGAGGGGGGGATCACTTAGAGTGTCCATTAAAAACCACGTGCGTACAAAACTTTGGATCCCCTATATACTTTTTGAATTTTAAATAAAATTAAATGAAAAAATATGAATAGAATTTTCTACTTTGAAAATTTATGTTTTGAATTATTGATATTTTGATTTTTTAATAATAATTAGTTAAAAAAATTTGAAGTAAAAAGATACACTGTAAAACTAAAAAATAACTTTCACACCATGTATTAAATAAGAAAAAAATTCTAAAAAATGAACAAAAAAATCCTAAAAATAACTCTCTATTGAAAGCTCATTTTGAGTTGAATATTGATGCAATGGTCATCTAAATGTGTTCTCTAAAAATATTTGAGTTAAAAAAACATGTCATTTTAGTGCATTTTTAACCTCTTTTAGAAATCATTCATATTTTATTTGAGTTTGAAATTTTGGGAGTAGAATCCTATAGTCATTAGTAAACAATGCTCAAAATTTGAAGTTAAAATTATAGTTTATTAGAAACCACTTGTTCGCATGTGGTTTGTTGTATTAGAACTAAGTGCACCCCTGAGGTGGTTATTTTGTAGTATAGGGTGTTTTTGTTGTGTATTTATAAATTGTAGTGAGTTGAGATTATCTACAAAGATATGTGTATCTTCTTGATTGTTTTTGGATAATTTTAGTGTTTCCAAAATGGTTGTTTCCAAAATGGTTGTTAGTTCTATTCTCAATATGTTTTGGAGCCCATGAAGTCTTATTTATAGTTGTTTTTTGTATATTTTTGTGTTATGTTTGTTATTTTAGGTGTGTATATAGATGTGTCTATGTGATTTATTATTGTATTGTTTGGTAGTGTGACTTCATTCTAAATTTTTGAAGGGTTTACCATTACTATCAATGGTATTATTTTTGGGTTTTTGTGTGTATATTTTGAATATTATGTGAGTGTAGATTTTTTGTTTGAATTTTTAAAGGTTGATTAGGGTTGTGTTATGGTAATTACAATGTATGCACTACAAGAAAAAAAAGTTGTTTTAAGTGAGTTTTTAAGTATGGTCTTGGACCTAAGATTATAAATAATGACCTTTCTATGATTTGTAGTTATGGAAAAATTGTGTTTGGTGTTACTATTTTGTGTATGTTGTCTGGATATGCATAACTGTTATGTATTAATGTCATAAATCTTCCTCTAAAGGGGTGTAATTTAGGTAGTTTTCTTCACTACATTGGGTGGCATTATGGATAGGATTGCAAATAAAGGTGGATTGTGGGAAGATTTTTTTGAGGTACTTTATTGAATTTGTAGCTTTTAGTTTAGTTTCTTGAAGAAAAATTATTATTGATGGCTTAGGATAGTTTTTTTTATTAGTTCTTTGATTCCCAGTAGTGATGTATTTAGAGAAGCTATATTCCATGTTAAGAATTGTGTGGCATGTATTGTGTAGGTGGATTGATGTGGTTGTAGTGGTGGTGTATTTTGCGTTATGGGATTGCAGATAAGGGTGAATTGTAGGAAGATTTTTTTGAGGTACTTTATTGAATTTGTATAGCTTTTAGCTTAGTTTCTTGAAGTGAGATTATTATTGGTGGTTTAGGATAGTTTTTTTTATAAGTTCTTCCATTCTCAGTAGTGATGTATTTAGAGAAGCTACATTCTATGTTAAGAATTGTGGCATGTATTGTGTAGATGGATTGATGTGGTTGTAGTGGTGGTGGTCTATTTTGCGTTATGGATTGGGTATATCCAAGGATGAATTGTAGGCATTCAAGTGCTTTGATAAGGAGTGGTGTTGGTAGATATTTGAATTTTTCTTGTAGTTTTTGGAGGTTTATGTTGGATGTAGGATATATTTTTTCATATAATTTTTTTGTTGATGGTATTGGGTGTAGTTAGGATTTCATTGTTGTTATAAAAAAAAATTAGTTTGTTTATATTAAATTGGGTGGCTTGAAGTGCATATTGTAGATTTTGTAGTATCATTGTGATTTGTTGGATTTTTTATATATTAATTTATTCTTCACGAGTATTAGAAATTGGATATAACTTTGTTATAATTGTAAATGTGAGTTGTTCTGGTCATCTAGTGTATAATCATTATGTATTTGGCATAGTGTATTCAATTTTAGTAATTTGTCTAAATGATTTTCTTGTATCAAAGGTGCAAATTTTTTATTAATATAATTAAATTTTGGTTTGAGGTGTATGGTATTTGGTATAAAGAAGTATTTGTATCTTTTTTGTTGATTTTGGTTTAGGATTTTTATTAGGTTTTTGAACATAGGTCCTAGGTTGGTTTCAATGTCTCCACTTCTAAGTATTATTAGGTGTATGTATTTATCATTTTTTATTTTTTTGTACATATTTTGTGATTTTATTGGTATCTTGTTTATAGTTGGGAAGGAAGACTTTTATTGTTCTTGTATTGGCTTATTGTATCTTCACTATTTTAATTGGTTTGTTTTTGTTTTTGTCTTTTTTATTTTTATTTTTATTTGTTTAGGTTTGCATTAAATTTTTCTTTTGTATGTGGGTTGTATTTTTTATTTTAGTTTGAAGTTTGTTTGTGTGCTTTGTTTGTGCTTTGTTTGTGCTTCATTTTTTTTTTTAGTTTTTTTCTATATTGTCTTGTTTTTTGTTTTTTTGTTTGGGTTTGAATTAATGTTTGTTTTTGTTTTGGCTTTTTACTTGGTTTGATTTTAATTTTGGTATAAATTTTGTCTTTGGTTTTTGGTTTTGATTTGGTTTTTGTTTTGGTATTGGTTTTTTAGTTTTCTTTTATTGTTAGAACATAGCGTCTAGCTCAAAACATAGATCATAATCTTGAGATGTTTGCTTCACTTCTACTTAAAACAAAGTGGAAAAATAGAAGTTACAATAATGGAAAAAACAACTAGTGACTTAATGTGGCACTATAGCAAAGATATTAATTCCCACCCTCTCACTCGTGATAGCTCAAATATCAATTTTTAGAGGATCTCATGATATTATGAAGCCAGTGAGTTTTAATGACTATTGTTCCTCGATTATGTTCAGACAACCTTACTTTTTTATGAGCCAAATAATGACCATATTAGAGGAGACTACATTCTGTCTAACAAACTATTAGAGAAAATTTAAGTTGTTGGCAATAATTTGATTTGTTGGCAATAATTAAATTTTTTCACACTTGATAGTCAATTGCTTGGACTATTATACTAAAATCTTGCTAAACTGATGATTCTCCCAAACAGAAACTTTAGTTAATATAAATAGACAAGAACTTCAGTTAACAAAATCATACAACTTCTTGTTGAAATAACTCTGGTACAAACATTGATAAATGGTAATTGAACCCCTACACTACTAGACTAGAGTTGCAAGCTCAGACAATACTCCAACATAATGATAACTTTACTTGCATACTATTGAGTCAAAAGACTCAGATAGAGGGTTTTTTTTTGGACATTGTATATATATTTCTTTCATGAGTATACTACTCGAATTTGGGAAACAATCTGCATAGCATTTTGGAAAATTTTGGGGAGCTAAAAGTGTAGATTAGATGGCTACTTTAAGTTCACAACATGCAACTTATGGCCAAGTTGATAGATGCGGGCTGTGTATGTTTGTTTGTCTATTCTTGTTGTGTTGTTTTTATATGTGTACACATAAATAAAAATGTTACTTTGTATGAAATTTTCTATCCTAGTGAAAGTGATAACAATGTAATGGGCTACAAACACCTTGTGTACCTCACTAATATTTCATTTTTTGTCATATTGTGGAATGGGCACAAGTGAGGTCCATTACCTTTAGAAACAATTTTTCAACAAGCTTCAAAAGTTTCTAAACCCAAACTCTTATGCATATATATTTATCTATGATAGTATGTATTCTTCAACAAATTATTAGAAACACAATGCAATTGTGCATAAAAGTTCTAGTATATGAGCTCTACTTATAACTTGAACAAAAGATGTTGGCATGAGTAGAACAGTATGCTTACAATTGAGATATGTAGATGACTTGAAATAATATGTTCATTATATGGACATAGATAGAACGATAAGCTATAAGTTTTGTCTTTACAAAATGAATACATAAACTCTGATTGATTTGATATCTATAAGATGATGTATGCAAAATATCTAGAAATGAACAGATTGGTGCCTGTTCTAGGGATGTTCTAGTAAAATTTGTTTTTTTAGCAAATTTTTTTATGCTTTTGGTTTTAGGTTGGTTTTGGAGTTTTTTAGATGTTTTTTTGAAGGTTTTTTTTTTTCATGTTTTTGATTTTTTGCCAGTGGTATACATATATGGTGTTGAAAATAACAATATATATGGTTTTGAAAATACTAGTGTATGTGGTATTGAAAATACTAATGTTTGGCTACATATGTAATAGCTTATCACTAAAATGAAAATTCCTAGGTTGTTGCAAAGATGTTTATTCATGTTAGTTTGACTTGTCTTGCAATGTGGAGGGAAGTGTTTGGTGGGTCCTTGGCCTAATGAGCATCTAACGGGTGTTTGTCATGATGTTCATCATATTCTCAAATTGCTTATTGCTTTTGAGTTTCAATTTGAGTGTCATGATATTTGTGTAGGATTGAGGTGTGTATTTCACCTACAATAGGCTCCTTCATCTCCAGTTTGGAAATTGAAGTTGTTGGTTGTCAATGGTAGACTTAAGTTGTTGGTTGAAGCTATTTGGAAATTTCTAACATATTTTTGTTTTTCCAATTTTGACCAATTTTTCCATTTGAAGTGACTAATTTTTTCTAAAATACCAAAAACAAATATGTGCACCTAGATGGAACAAAATGATTCAAATCAAGCAAAAGAAATTTATTTAAATAATTATTTTGCATATTTTTATGCCTTATACAAAAAATTGTCTAAAATCAATATTTGTAGGCATTGCATCACCAAATAAATAAGACTTTTAATACTTAAAAGTAATCATTTCAACTAGGACATACCTAAATGTACTTCATTTTAAAAAAGAGTACCAAAATGACATCATTTGATATTTTAAATAAATTCCTTGAATGTTTTTGTGTAGCTAGGACAAATCCTATTTTTGTACAAAAAATTCCTTTTAAAATCCTTAAAAGACTTCAATTTTGATGAATTTTTTTTCTTATATATATCCCACAAGTGTAGAAAAGCAAAACCACATTTGGTTGATTCATTTGTTATTTTGTTTTGAAAGGGGACTCATGCAAAGTTGGTGCATTGGCCCATTTTAGAGCCAAAAGGACTTTCGAGGGTATCCATATTTGACCACTACCCCCTATTCAAACTTCGTTACATGTAGCTTCTATTAGTGTACAACTTCTTCTTCTTTGGTCTAATGCTAATAAAGTGAAGCTTGTTAAAACCTAAAATTCTAAAAAACTTGAATTGGGACTTGAAATTTTTAAATATGGAAAAATCTTTAGCATAATTTATTTTTTTAATCAATACATGTAACGTTCTTTGTTGGCTCTAGTGATATTAAATTTGGGCCCCATTGAATTTGAACTTCCACAAAATGATCAATCATATTGGACATTTTAAAATAAAACATCCCCAATGGTCTTTACTATTTAGAAGTTAACTCCTAAACAAACAAGTCCATTGCTGTTAAATCAATCATTTTAAGACTCAATTCAATCTTTTACATTACAATAAAGTTCAATCTTGTATTTTCATGACACACACTACAAGAGAAAGTCGTCCTAATTGACAGAAATCAGCCCCTCCTAATCTACAGAAATTTGACAAGTTTCTGTCAATTAGGACAAAAAACTGTCCGAATTGACAGAAAATTGTCCAAATTGACAAAAACCTGTCAATTTTCTGTCAATTAGGAGGGGCTGATTTCTGTCAATTAGGACGACTTTCTGTCAATTTGGATAGGTTTTCTTGTAGTGACAATACTATCAATTTGAAAAATATCAATTGATTTTGCAAAAGGTGATATTGTTATAAGGTTTATAGCAAAAAATGAGAATAAATTGATGAAAGACAAAAATATTGATTCTATTTACTAGATGAAATTTAGGTGGTCTAAAGGGTTGCGAGTCCCCACAAGTTCCTAGATTATAAGAACTTGATTGTAGTAACAGTCTGACATGGCCAAGTGACTGCCACGATAGATAATAATAAAAATTTATTTTTTAATATTTATTTGAAAAAAATTATAAAACTAAATGTTTTTTTCATTTGAAATGTTTTTGGTCAATACTAGTTGGTTCCAAGCATGGAAAATAGGCCTAAAACAACCCTCCAATGCATCTAAAAAACATCTAACACAACTTAAATTTCTTAATGAGGTAAAATTAGTGATGGAAAATAATGTGAAATTTTTCCAATCATTATTTGATCTCTTAATCCCAAAACACCCTTAGCAATATACTTCAAGTCAAATTACTATACCCTTAGCGATATACTATCAACTAAAGATAGCCTTTGTATAATTGAATTATAAATTCTTTCTCTTCTTCTATTTTTTTTCTATTTTTCTATACGAATATTTTTTAATTATAGATTTAAAAATAAAATATTTTGGTTTCTTAAGTGTGGTGTGCAAATAAAATTATATCAATGATAATATTTATTAGAACAAACTAGAATTTTTTTTTGAAATTGAAGGTTAGGATAAGAAATGAGAACTTCTAATTTAAATTAAAAAAATAATCTTAAGAGATAAAAATACAAATGAAAAACAAGAAATATTAATAGTACAATTTAATTTCCAGCATATAGATGTAACAACTGCTATATTTCATTGAATTTTACAAAATTTCAAAATTTCAAAATGCAATAAAAATACAACTTTTTACGCTACAATTTTTTAATTTAAATCAAATGAATGTATTGAAATTTACAATCAAATTTGACCAATGCGTATCAATTTTTGAATTGCACTTACCTTTAATTGGTCCCTTATATTCATTCGAGTGAAAATTTATTTTTTTGTTACTACACTGTCATTAAACAATAGACAATGCTACAAAATAGATGTCATTGAATCATAAAATAAGGGGGGAAGGCTCTTTTCAAATGTTTTGCCCATCCCAAGTAGTTTGGAATGGGTTCATTATAGTCGGTGTTTTTTCTTCATTTAGTGCATGGTGCTTCTTTGTCTATGGAGCCCGAATGTGGATAGACCATGTGACTTTTCTTGTACTAAATTGGTCATTTTTTTCCACAAGCTTTTGGCTTCAAAGTAAATATTTGCTATATAACATCACTACTAGAAAATTTCATTTTTCTGTTGTTTTGGTCGCGTTGATCCGGTCAAAATCTGACAGAAATCTGTTGAAACCAATAGATTTCTGTCAGATTTTGACTGGATCAACGCGACCAAAACAACAGAAATATGAAATTTTCTAGTAGTGCATGATGACATTGGCTTTTTTTGAATTTTGGATGTAGAAGGAAGTGGTGACCAATGATTCAAATTTGGTGAAAATGCGAGTAGAAATGAGGCTATTAGGTCCATAGTCTGGAATTCCTTTAGGTTGCACTTCATATGTTCTTACAAATTCTAGAGACATTTGAGCAATACAATACAAACATCCATCATAGAAATGGCAGTTTTATTCAAACAAAAGATGAAACACATTTGCCAAAAAATGCAATGTACAATCTACATCACAATTTAGAGAATATGCTCCTAATTCTTCTAGCTCTGCAACTAGCACAACAAGACTTGTAAAACAAATACAAGTACTCCAATGCTTGGTTTAGTAAAACACTACAAAGATGGACAAGAAGTTAACAACATTAGCACAACCTAAACAACCCACAGTAGTACAATCCAACTATAAGGATTGACAAACTAGTAGAATTTTTTTGACAATGATCTCCCTTTAAGTTCATCACTATTATCACTGTAACCTGCAACCAATACAATTGTACACTCCAATGCCTAAGTAGAAAAATGGATTTGATACAACAAATGGCAAAAATGAATCGGTAGAAATCAATCAATCTCTACATTGAATCCACATTGCCTAAACGACCACATAGCACAATATCCACAAAGATATGAAAGTGACATTACATAAAGACTAGAAGCTGAAACATGAACTCTATTTGCAACCAACTAGCCAACACTAATCGAAGTCTACCACATGCAGACTTGTTTGCTCAAAAAACTTAGCTAACAAGTAGCAACTGCATAACATAGCGCTACATTCTTGAATTGCGTCTTCTTCCTACAACAGATGTCATGTAGTTAGTGCATAACGTTGCTGCTCAGTGGCCAACACTTATTGTTTGAAATAATCATCATATGGAAAATTCTTTAGTGTAAACACGTTTTGACAATGCATGCCTACAACCACACTGAGGTGCTAATCAAACCTATTTTGCAACTTGTCTTTGAAGGACAAAACGGAGAATGTATGTTCATCTTCCACACATCTTAGAATATAGACCATAGCAATTTGAGCAAATTTGATGTACTCCCCAAAGTTTTTGCCAAATGATGAATTTGTGTTCAGGGTCCTCTATAGTTTAATGAGCAGATTCACCAACCACTACTAGAAAATGCATGTTTTATGACTGCAATGAGTCAAAAAATCTCAAAATATGACTCACGCCAAAATCACTAGAGATGATTTAGAACATGACTGGATCCAATTATTATCGACAAGTTGTATTGAACATCAATCATATTAGCAGTCATATACGTTGGGAAGTATAATTAGCCATAATTAGTCATTTTTTGCCAATGTGGCGTTGTTGACTATTTTTTGGAGCTTAACTTTTTCTTGAGCTGCTCGGGAAGAAGGAAAAAAATCCTATGTGGCATATAACTCCATATAGTTATATTTTTGGCTAACGTGGAATATGACTGCAATAAACTATATTTTTGAATGACTTGGAATATGACTGTGGTGAATCATATTTTGGTTGATATAAAATATGAATACAATGAATCATATTTTTTGTTGATGTAGAATATGACACTTGTAAATCATATTTTCTACTAATGTGGAAAATAACTCTTTCGAGTCATATTTTAAAATAATGTGAAATATGACTCTCATTAGTTATATTTTCTACTAATGTGAAATATGATTTTTATGAGTCATATTTATGGTTGATGAAGTAGTTCACGTAGATGTCATTGGTAATTTATAACTTATTGCAAGTATGTTTTTAAAAGTATAAAGTCACCTTTTGGCGTTGTCATGTAGAGAGAGTTTGCTTTGGGAAATCGCGAGGATTCTAGCTACGACTGGAAATAGTTTGCTTGGAAGTTCAGTCAAATATTCTATCTCAAATGTTGAATCTTTTTCTTCATCTTCAAACTAGTTCTCGTTGGCTTATTCTGTAATGGTTCTAAATGGGCCAAAGTTAGAGTAAGTAATAAGAACCTACAAACTTTGGACAGATAAAACAAGATAGCCAGACCACGAGCTGAGCTGTTTGAAAGATTGGCTCCTAAAATTCAAACTCCCGATAACCAACTCTAATTAGGCTTTAGCTTTCACCACGAGAACAAGCAAGTTTCGACTATGTGGGCCATCAACCCCACTTCATCACCACAACACAAAATGAGGCTAAACATTGGTTTTATCCAAATTGCCCGCAACTACAATGGTTTACAATGAAAGATAAGCCACAAACCACAACACACAAGTTTTCCTCCAAGTCTCTAACTCCAACTCTTCAATTTCAAACTGAACTTTGGATGGGTGCCACTATCTTTTTAAAACTTCAAATGAGATGAATGATAGCTTGTTGAAAAGTTATTACAATTTTCTACACTTCCTCCAAATCTCAAATCATTCTAACACTTCGCCCAACTTCTATGGTTGCTTGAAGTTTCGGCCACTATATGTGAAGGCAACAAACCTTCCTTCACTTCAACACTTACAATTCACTCATATAAACTTCAAATTAAATTAATGATAACTTTATAGAAAGCTAACAACTTTTCCTACACTTTTTCAAAGTTTCATGACAAACAAAGAACTTGTTCGTCTTCTATGATAGTTTAAAATCTTAGCTCCTTCTCATGGGAGGCACCAGACCTTCCTCCACTCCAACTAGTACAACTTTTGAATGCCAACTTTAAATCAAATAAAAGAGAGCTTTTTGGAAATACAACACCACAATATATCACACCTCAAAATTTTATTTCAAAATTTTTCACTCCACACACCATGACCTCCCAAACATTCCAAATTTTCAAAATTAACAACGAGAGAGAAGATGAATAGTGTTCACCTTTTCCTCCACCTTATCTTCAACTAAAACCACACAAACCAAGTGGATTTCAGCCCATATTTTGTCCATGTGGCTTAGCTAACATCTATTGGTTCCTTTGATTGACCACAAAACTAAATTCACCTTCTTTATTAGAAGATAAATCAATCCAAAAACTAAAAGGCAAATTATTTCTCCATGCGTGGAACATATAAAATAAAATTTGTAAATCACAAATATAATAAGTAGATGACTATTAAAGATAAAAAACTAAATTTTAAAATAAATATCACTACATTTGTAAGAACTTGAGAATGCATTTGATGGTAATCACAATGTATTCTACACGATCAGTCTTAGTTAAAGGTTTAATTGGCCCCTTTAACCATCATTGGTGGCTACAACTCCCTTTGATAAGCTTGACCATATAATAGTATTGATTGTCATTTAGACCTTCAAAACACCTTTCAAAGGTCATTTTTCAACACTGGGTTCAATACATCCAATCTACAACAAGATCTCCAATGCTCGAGCGTCACGTTGAAGATTTCCGTGCCATCGGTGCTTCATGCAAGGTTGCTTTGACGGTCGAGAAGGTTCAATTTCATCTTGAGAATGCTTAAGCGGTAATGCAAGATTCAATGGTAGAAAAGGTTGATTTAGTAGTTGTGACAATGAAAGCGCAAATTTTGACTCTAGTTGAGGCTCATCATCTTGAAACTCAAAAAAACCCTTCTAGTTCGACATTCTAAATTTAAAATAGAGAACAAAGAAAAATTACATCAACTAATGAAGCTCTAAGGTGCACTACAACAAAAGCAGTGTTTTATGACTGCAAAATATGACTGCAGTGAATCGTAAAATCAAAAAATATGACTCACGCAGAAATCACTGTAGATGACTTAGAATATGACTGACTCCAGTCATTTAGAAGCAGTCGCTTCAGACATCAGTCATATTGGTAGTCATATGGATTGAGGGGTATAAATACCTATTTATAGTCATAGTATGCCAACTAGGCGTATACTTTGACTATTCTAGAGGGGGTTTGACTTTTTGGGGGGTTGCCCGGGCAAATAAAAAAAATCCTACGTGGAATACGACTATGTCGAGTAATATTTTTTGATGACGTGGAATATGACTGCGATGAGTCATATTTTTTGATGACATGGAATATGACTACGATGAGTCATATTTTTTGATGACGTGGAATATGACTATGGTGAGTCATATTTTTTTATGACATGGAATATGACTGTGGTTAGTCATATTTTGCAGTAATATAGAATATGACTGCGGTGAGTCATATTTTGTAGTGATGTGGAATATGACTGTGGTGAGTCATATTTTGCAGTAATGTGGAATATGTCTGTGGTGAGTCATATTTTGCAGTGATGTGAAATGTGATTGTAGTGAGTCATTTTTTGCAGTGATATAGAATATGACTGCGGTCAGTCATATTTTGTAGTAACATGGAATATGACTGCAATGAGTCATATTTTTTGATTACATGAAATATAACTAAGGTGAGTCATATTTTGTAGTAATGTGGAATATGACTGCGATGAGTTATATTCTTGTTAATGTGAAAAATTATTCTCATGAGTCATATTTTTGAATGATATAAAATACGACTCTCGTCAATCATATTACTAATTACAATCACATTTTTAATGCATTTTAAATGGACATGATATATAACTATCATACATCAAGATGATTTGACAATTGAATAAAAAGCCTCATGCAATTAAAAATGAATACATAATATATGATTTTAGAGATGTATGAGAGATAATCATATTAAAGAAGGAGAATGCAAGAACAAATACAACTATCTTCATTGACATTTATTAGTCACTAATACAAAATATATATATCACAATGAATCATTCACACAATCCAATAAGGCCTACAATTCTTACAATAATGTGAAGATGACTTTATTGGGTTGTAAGTAGCCTCCAATGTCTTTGTTTCAATTTTTGGTGCCTACATATACAATTAAAGAAATGAGAGGTTAATTTTTAGTGATTGAACAACAAAGCTCAACTTTCAAAGGCTTATAACAACACAAAATATGTAGCTCAAGTTTAGGATAGGAAGAATAAGATTGATGATGGAGAAAACAAGAAAAAAAATAAGTATTAAGAAATAACAAGAAGTAAAAGTTAAGATGCAACAAGAAATAAGAAGCAACAACGAAGCAACAACTAAGCAACAACTAAGACACAACAAGAAACAAGAAGCAACAACTAAGACACAACAAGAAACAAGAAATAACAATTAAGACACAACAAGAAACAAGAAATAACAACTAGAACACAAAAAAAAACAAGAAACAACAATTAAAACGCAAGAAGAAATACAAAACAAGAAACAACAACTAAGACACAACATGAAACAACAATTAAGACACAAGAGGAAATAAGAAGCAACAATTAAGACACAAGAAGAAACAAAAAGCACCAACTAAGACATAACAAGAAACAAAAAGCATCAACTAAAACATAACAAGAAACAACAAGAAATGAGAGTGTAGATGCAACAAGAAGAAATAAGAAGTAAGAACTTCAAAACAAAAACTAAAAAGAAGAAAGAGTTCAAATGCAAGAGAATTTTTTTTTTTAATGCAACAATAAGAAGCAAGAAATATGAAGTAAAGAGCAACAAGAAACAAAAGTTCAAATGCAACAAAAAACAACAACAAATGAGAGCTAAGAGACAATAGAAGGTAAGGAAGAAGAACCACAAGAAGTGACGGTTAGGGTTTCAAAACCCTAAAAAGTGGCAGTTAGGGTTCTAAAATCCTAAAAAAATAATGGCTAGGGTCTCAAAACACTAAAAAAGTAGTGACTAGGATTCAAAATCCGAAAAAGTAAGTGACTAGGATTTCAAAATTTTAAATGATGGCTTATTTATATTTTTTTTAGAATTGCCCGTATTTTTCTTGAATTGCCCCAAAAAAATAAAATTCACTACTATAAAAATATAATTGATAATATCACTCAACGTTCCCAAACATGTTCCCTACATTCCCTATGAAGTAGTTTGGTATTCCTAATGGCCGTATAATATACACTTGTGAAGTACAAGGCGTAAAAATGACTGGTAGTCATATTTTGCAGTCATATTTCTCCCCAAAGTGTTGGCCTTCAAGAATATGACTGCAAGCAGTCGCCAATCATCCTTAGTCATAATTCTGCAGTCATAAAACACTGCCATTGTTGTAGTGGTGGTTGCCTCTATTATATAGACAACTCATGTTAAATGAGAAGACGTCATCGTGAAATTATTAGAATGATGTCATTTTTTTTATATTAATACAATCAAATCTATCAAAATAACATATAAATATATATTTACACTATGTATGCATTTACAACGCAACAACGTGCATAACTATGAGCATTATATGATTACAAGAGACAATCATGCAAAAGATGTGATTTTCTTCAATGACATTTATTAGTCACTAATACAAAACATATATATCACAATGAAACATTTAAATAAGCCAATAGAGTTTATTTTCCTTACAATAATATGAAGATGGTTTTAATAGGTTGTAAGTAGCCTCCAACAACTTTATTTCAATTTTTCATGTCTGCATATACAATTAAATAAATAGGAGGTTAATTTTTAGTGAATGAACAACAAAGCTCAACCTTCAAAAATTTACAACGATACAAAATATGTAGTACAAGTTTAAAGTAAGAAAAGTAATGATGATAATGAAGAAAAAAAGAAGGAAAAAGTAGTAAGTGTTAAGAAATAACAATAAGCAACAACAAAGAGATATAATTAAGAGACAACAAGAAACAACAAGAAATGAGAGTTAAAATGCAATAATAAGAAAACTAAAAGCTAAGAATTTTTTTTTTTGATGCAACAAGAAAAAGAATTTTGATACAACAAGAAGAAACAAAAAGTATGAACTAAAGAACAAGAAGAAACAAGAGTTAAAATGCAAGAAGAAGAAAGAATTTTGATGCAACAACAAGAAACAAGAAGCATGAACTAAAAAGCAAGAAAAAACAAGAGTTAAACTATGAACTAAAGAGCAACAAAAGACAACAACTAAGAAGCAAAATTAAGAAATAACAAGAAATAAAAGATAAGAATAACACAAGGCAAGGAAGAAGAGCCTAAAGAAGTGGTGGCTAAGGTTTCAAAACTTTAAAGAAGTGGCGGCTAGGGTTTTCAAAATCCTAAAGAAGTGGTGGCTAGGGGTTCTAAAATCCTACAGAAATGATAGTTAGGATTTTTAAAACTCTAAAAAAATGGCGGCTAAAGTTTCAAAATCTTAGAAAAATAGTGGCTAGGGTTTCAATATCTTAGAACAATGGCTTGACCATATTTCTTTTGAATTGCCTATATTTTTTTAGGGCTACCTCCAAAAATATAACTGGAAATATAACTGAACCAAAAATATGACTAGGCACTTTTTTCAACAATTTCCTTGCCTAAATTTATTTTAGATTGCTCAAAACAAAAGAATGTAATCACTATGGAGATATGACTACAAAATATGACTCGAAAAAATATGACTCTACATCTCCAAATACGTTCTCTATGGTTCCCTATGAAGTTGGCGTTTCCAATGAGTGTATACTATATACCCATGAAGTACAAGGTCAAAATATGATTGCGACTAGTCGCCAGTCATCCTCAGTCATATTTTTGCAGTCATAAAATATGCATTTTCTTATTTCTAGTAGTGAATTGATGGGTGGAGGCATGGTCCCCCCCAATATGGGGGTGAATGGTAGTACGGGGAGTGCGAAGAAGTGCTTTCCATTGGGGGTTCGTGGATGGCCTAAACAATTTGGGAGTAATTTGAAGTCCCCATAGTGAATTCTTCCCAGTGCTTTTTGGATTTTCACTAGGAGGAGATTCATGGCAATGTGTATGTTTGCAATCATAGCAATCTTGGAGAAAGGTTACTTTGACTCAAGAAGGAATTTGTCAAGCATGGCAGAGACAAACTTCTTATACTCATCTTTGCCTATCTACTTTGGCTCACCATAGAAATTCTTTATGATGTCAAGGTATTTATAAAAAATATTGGTGCAATCCTTTTATAGCCAATATACTATGGGTACACAACACCTAAAGTGTCCACCAAATTGTGATTAGAAAACTTGCTCGCCATCTCATCCATTAGTTTTCCTATAGCCTCTCTATATAAAGAAGTTAGTAGTTAACTAACTAAACAACACTACACTGTTGAACATAAACTACGTTTGACTACATTGCCGTAACTAAATGGATGAAGTAGTAACTCAATTAGTAATTTAAAAGAAGCAAGTTGACAATCAAACAAACATTCTACAAAGTACAAGCCAAATACAAATACAAATTGCAATTCCACAATCGCAAAACCACAATTGAAAATTAACAAAGCGCAACTAACCTCTACAGTCATTCTTCAACATCTCCAGTAAGATGTAGGGGTCAAAGAGGGGGGCTAGATTTGTCTGTACAAGCTCAAGAACAATACAGAATCCCCAGATGAGAAACTATTTTCAGTCCACCATTGAAGACCCTCCAAAGTTAGGTGCTAAATTAGGACTTAACTAAAACCTCTAGATTCAATCAAATTTGATTCAATGAACCAAACAATTGGAAGAAAAAAAAAGAGTTAGAAAGAAAATAAAACATTAGAGACTAAAATATGTTGGACTACTAAACTACTCAAACTACAACAATTGTGAAGAAAAAAAATGGGGTGCAAAAATAAAGTGAAACTCACATGTGCCTTCTGCCTCCACTTCCTTTCATTCTTGTCTGCGTGCATCATTGCCAAGATACCTTTATACTCTACCAACAACCTCTAAATTGGAGCAAGACAACTCATCCACCTCGTTTTGACATTTTTGAATAACTTTAGGCCTTTTGATTCCAATTGCTGAGACAAGGCTTTGAATTCTACAATCTTTTTAGGGGAGTGCGCAAAATAGTTGTGTGTCAATCACAACACTTCTTCAATTGCATGCATCATTGGTAGTGAAGACAGTGAATGTGCATTAAGATTCAAGTGATGTATGCAATAATGGACTTATGTAGTAAAAGGGGCGTACTTTTCTTTAATCTGTGCTATCACCCCAATCTTCAAGCCCTAAAAAGTGCTCACCCCATTGGCACCAAAATAGAGTAGCTTCTAAGAGATCTTAGCATCAGTGACACCCCTAGCACTCAAAGCAAACGTTGATCATCATGTAAGCATGGATGGCAATCCAATTAGAATTATTGCAAGTACTTGTTCCATCTACGAACAAAGTAAAAAAAGTAGCACCAGACACAAGAGATTTGATCTTCTGTTTGACTGCTTTGCCATAATCCACTCGGAACCATCACCCTAATGCTTCCTTAGCATCTCGGGAACATTGAGGAAGTCATATAATTTGTACCTTGCTTTGAATTTCATCATTAGTCTCCCACTTGCAAGCAGCTAGAAAAGTATAGCAAACTGCATATGTTTCTTGCACAACTCTGCCAAACTACACCTTTGGATTTGTTCCACCATTGTAACCGACCCACAAATTGCGTACAGGAAAATGCACTTATGAATTTCCTGCTAGCCATGTTTTGAGATTGTATCCCACTTTGGTGCCATTTGAATTGGTTTCCCATGTACAACGCTGCAAGGCTTGCAGCGCACCATGTGCATCATTCCATCATCTGCCAAGACCACCTTGCTCCATGGCTCCTTCGTTGCCCACTCACTGTGAAATTTTTGGTGCAGGTCATAATTTTTTTGAACTTCTTTAGTGTAGTCAATGTGGACAGTCTTGTAGCCTTTGCAACACTCCTACGCTTTGTCCTACCATGGAGTGGCGGTTCCATAAAAACATCATCATCAAAATCTAGCAACTTATCCCCGCTCAAGTCTAGATCATTTTCGAAATTGTTGGATACTTCTTTGTCATCAAACACAAGGACAATGGTTGGGCAAGACATGAGCACTTCTATGTCCATAGACTGCGAGCCTCCCGTTTTGCTCTTTGTGCATTGCAAGGGACCATGATTCTCTAAATTTTGGTAAGATGTGAAATAATTGTGCAACGTCTTCACAATTTTTGTTCTCTTCTAGGCCTCTGTTTCTACTACCTACTTTGTTGCCTACCCCTTCTGATTAGTAGCCTTTGCCTCACATTGCAGTTAGGCTAGTTTTCTTTTCCTCCTCTTCGCCAAAAGCAGGTCATGTATGACCTTTGCCATACTTGCAAATCTAATGTCTATAGGCACAGAGGAGTTTGCCATTGGAGAAATGCAATTCCAAACCCCGACCCACTAATCCATGATACAAAATCCAAATTGAACAAAATAAAATCCTCCACTGTAACAAAGTTGAATGACAAATTATACAAAAAACAAATTAATGGAAAGATACTGCGATTGGGCATTTAAGTGTAGCCTAGTAACACCATCCTACTGCAATGTGCAACAACGCCTTAGGGTCATGAAACACTCTACGATTGTATACATCAAAACAAGTCATAATTTGAAGTACACAAGAAGATGCAACCACACCCTCATGAGAGTGGAAATGAATTTGGTGACACCTTTGTAACTAAGCTACATACAAGTTAGGAAGTAGCTATGAATACAATATATTTAGCTTATCACTAGCTCCCTATACAACTATGGTAGAGCGGAGTGGGCTACAAGAACTTCAATATAGGCGCAAAGGTGGCAATAAATGCTTTCAATGAAAGAGAGAAGGTGGTGCTTAAAACCAAGCAAGTGGAAGAAAAGGTGGCACTACAAGTGTGATGGAGAAGATGTTTTGACGCAAAAACAACTCTGTCACGAAAAAGATGAAAGGAAGTCTACTTTTCCAACTAACAACTAATCCTAGTTCACATGCCCATTATGTGTAGGAACAACGCCAAGCCCTACATCTCATCGAATTGTTAGCAATTACCATGCAATTACTATTGTTTCATGAGTGCGTACGTTAATTTGTAAGTTATCGCATTGTTACAATGCACACGATTACTGCAAAGAAGTGGTACTATTTTGTCATTTGTATTAACTATGTGACCTCTACACGTTAATCACAAGTGCGCTAATGACACAAATTATACACAAAAAACTATTATCTTTGTCGTGTATTTTATCTACGTTGAAGTACATGAAAAATCCATGACAATAACGTCATTGCTATTTGTACTGGGATAACCCATATTAAATGGTATCAATGTTTGAAAAAGTATTGTCAATGTTAAATTGTTGATTACTCTTCTAATTAGCAATAATCTTTTTTTAATTAAACTTATTTTATTTTGTTTGTTAACAACTGATTAGTATAATCTAATAAATTATAATTTACATCTACATAATTGCACAAAATGTTTGAAATGAATCCATGACTAGACCAACGAGAAACTCGATGGCATAATGATAGAGTCATTCTACTGGCACTTGGTGAGAATGGAGAGTGGAGAGGTTCTTTTTATACTGAAATTCATTGTTTGTCATAATCACTCAAAGGATATGGGATAACTTAAGGATGAGAGGCTTGGTTGACCATTCATTGTCAATTTGAAAATGCAAGAATTGTGTTAAAATTATAATTTCAAACCTCATTTAGGCATAGTAGAATAATTTTTTATGAAAAAATTTGAATTAGAAAAAAGGTGGTGAATTAAGCCATATTTCATCTCCAAAAATCCATTTAACATTTCGAGTCTCCAATCAAATGTTATGGACAAATTTTAGAAAGGCATTAGAAATTGTCAAAAAAAATTCCCTTCCAACACCTCTCTGAAATTTGTCTATAATTTTTGATTAGAGACTTGAAATGTCAAACGGATTTTTGGAGATGAAATATGGCTTAATTTTCCAACTTTTCTTAGTTCAAAGCTTAAAAAAAAATTCTTCTACTATACTTAAATGAGGTCTGAATTTTTACTTTGAATACAATTCCTGCTTTTCAATTGAAAATTGTAAAAGATAAAAAAAAAATGCAATGTTAGTGCAATAACTATGCATGGACTTGATGTCGTGTGATTATTGCACTAACTTCATATGTCTTAAATAAGTACGAATGTTGCACGAAGTTAGTAGCCCATCACTAAACCACTGAAATCATGCATATTTTGTCAAGCATAGTTATTGTGCAACTTTAACACTTCAAACTCAAATATGAATGATATGCCTAAATTTCACTATAATCATGAATGACAATTTTGTATTGTAACAATATTTCCAAATGAATGAATGTAACATGAAAACAATGCCCGACAATAATCGTATGATTACTATTGACAATTCGTGACAGGGGAACTTTGTGATGCTTGTTGACAATATATGACTTTTATTGAAAAATATATTTTTTAGAATCTAACCATAAAAGCTTATTCTACACTTCTTCTAGATCATGTGGTAAAAATTCCATGATGTTTGCCCATACAAATTGAAAGATATTTGCATTCAAAGTGAAAGAAAAAGTTTTTTTCAAGAAGATGCATTGATTGTCCACAAACAAAAAACTCTATAACTTTCACATAACTAATCCAAATGGAATGAATCACAACTTCCCATTAAGACAAAAATATAATCTATGGAAAAAAAATAATTGAAATGTTTATTTCAAATTTTCTCCTATGCACTTGACATAAACAAAAATTATATTTCCAGAAAGCTAATAAGTTTTCCTTGTCTTGTGAGAAAGTTTCAATTGAGTTTCACCATAAATTGAGCATATAGGAACCTGCCCCAAATCCATTTTGTCTCCCACAGGGTTTAAAAACTGTTCGAAAGGAAAGGTGAGATTTGAAATGCAAGGGAACAATATGAACATGGACATGCTAGTGAGCCCCAAATGGCAGTTTTGTCTACTCCCCAGTATCGAGTTTTACAAGATTTTCCAGTTCCGTTGGCAACTGGGACAAGTACAGTCTAGGCAAACACCTCTTTAGCTTCCGAAAGGGAAAGTTGACCTGAGCTTCTCCTCTCTACTAAACCTATAAACTATGTGCCAAAAACTAAAGAATCTGTTGCAAGTCTGCATCTTGTCGTGCAAGCTCCAAAAGCATCGGATCATCGAAGAACTTGTTGATACTCACATCTTCACTCATACCCTGCACCATAGCCACCAACAGATGAGTCAAAGAAAGTCGGCTATCTAAATTTGCAGTTATTAAGAAAGACTACACCAAAAGAAAATATAACCTTCAACTTGAAAACAATTCAGAGGGACAATTCATGATTCAAGGGAGTGACAAACCGAACTGAATTGTACAACACTGAGGAGTGACAACAGTACAGGACTAATTTACACTTCTTTGAACAAGTCCTGAGGACAGGCAAAAACGTAGCTTTTATGGCCAAGAGACAGTTATTTGGACCCCACAGGACAAGATGGCAGGACATGAAACATAAATAGGTTCAGTGGTCATGTCCATTTGACCATTTTATGAGTTAGGGGAATTTGGAGCCATCCACAAAATTGTAGAATGACCAATACCACGCACAAGCAGCATTTTCGTATAAGCATCCATGTCTGGACAAAAATAAACCACCATAAGTTCAACTGGTGGCAGAAAAATGCAATGGTTGCAGGAGCGCACCTTCCTACGCCTAGTTTTAACCATAAATTCACGAGCCAGGTGTTGAACTGGGGCTGGCTCCAGCGGTCGCAATACAACAGACTTATCAAGAGGATCACCGGGTACAATTGACCAATGGTCAAAAACTGACATACAAAAAGCTTGCCCTTGAGTATGGTACCGAAGATCCGTTTCAAATCCAAATGACTCGATCACTGGTAAAAATGCCTGTAGACCAACACCATCGTTAGTCTACAGTGTAGCAAACTATCAGACATCTAATCCAGTCGAAAGTAGTGATATAGAATTAATTAGAAAGCTTTGGAAAAGTAGAATGAGTTACTAAGTCCAAAATGTGAGTGCAGCAACTCATATAGTCACCCTAATACCGTTTCCTCAACAAATCACTGAAAGGTCACATGCAGTTTGCAAAAGCATATTAATGATCAAATTCAATTCAATCGACCAATGTCTTATTGCACTGAGTTATAACCTTCACGATATAAGCTGGAGTACCAGGCTTTGGTACGTCTGCAGTGACATGCCCTCTTCTCCTAGACAAGACCGTGTAGATTGCGGACATACAGTCTGCAGGTGTTTGTATCTGCATCAAACCAAACCTAAGAAATTTAGCAGCCAAAGATCGGTTACACGTCACAGAAGCCCCCCCGTTTTAGATTGACAAAGTTTTGAATGTAAATAGAAATTCGATTCATGAAGTCCTCATGTTAAGTCAATGTCAAGTTGATGCAAGGAGTAACGCAAACCGTGTTAACTTATTGTTTTTGTGATGTTAGTGACCTTGACATTATTTTAATATTGATCTAAAGTTAGGTTAACATCAATTTATTATGAATAACTTTGTGACTCTAAGAGGGTATCTGTTGAGATGCACATATAATGCAGTATTAGAATGGCCTGCCCATTGAATTCGACTAACAAAAGCGACAATGTACCTCCACAAAGTAAACAGGTTCCATCAGCCGGGGAGTTGCCATCAAGAAAGCTGAATATGCAACTCGTCGAGATGTTGGAATAATCTGGCCACCACCCCGATGTAATGGCTCTTGAGCAATCGTGGCGTCTAGAATTTTGAATTTCACATTCCGTATCGGTTCATCACACAAAGGCCCCTCACGAGCTCCCCATTGAAATCTAGCACAAGCACGCAGCCATATGAGACTTCGTACTCTGTACGTATCGCTCTGTACTAGTTTGTTGAAATAGCTCTATCACAATAATTCGCAGCAGGAAAAAAAAATGACGTCGACTTAGAAGATTCAAATTGCAATACGAACTGCAGCACCAAGCGATCACAAGGGAATAACCACATACCCTTGTACAATAGAATCTTTTACAGAATTTAAAAGGCCTTTGTCCACTTCACTTGGTAGTGTGTCGTCAAGCAAAATGTTTGGACCCTGCAGCGTATAAAAGTGAGTTAAAACACGAACAAAATCAGATGACCGACATCTTCCATTGACTGGCATGCACCCAGGAAAATAATAAGTTGATTCGCACACCTGTTTATCTGGGCCAAAGGCCCAAATGGATCGTGCTGCTAAAAGATCCCAGTCATATTTCGTCTGGAAAAAATCACCCAACCGTTTCCGAGGCCAGTCCAACGACACTATACCACTTTCGATGTCCTCTGCTAAGCCCTTTTCTAAAGGTTCAGCTATCTGTAAACATCACTTGCAATATTAATACTTGAAAGATTTTATTACGACGTTCAAAAATAACAAAATAAACTACAAATTAGCTAAGTCTCAACCGGTTAACTGCCATAGAAACGTCAAGTTACTATGCACAGGCGATGAAATTACCATAGTCAATTTGTTTTTCTTATTTGGCGTTTCAGCAAAACACTTCAAAGAGGATGTTTCCACAACAGTCTCACAAAATGAAACAACCGGATCGGCCACCTGGTAGCCACAGTACCAGCACGCTGTCAGAATGATCACTTCCACAGATATTTAATCCAGAATACTGATTTCACATCAAAGATTACAACCAAAACCATAGTTTACAGTCCAATTCAGAATATAAACGATCAGAGCAGGCAATCAATATCCAAAACAAAGGGACCCTCTAGAAATCACTGCAAGGATAAGCACAATGACCAATAGGAACTCCTGTGCCAAAGAATAGGATCAAGGAGAAATATAACATACCTTAACTTCTACTTCTGAGTACAGTTCACGTAAATCTTTCATGATAGAGTCCAAGAACATTTCGCCAGTGCCCAATATGGTATGCTCCCCCGACTCTTCAACCTTGGTAATTGCAAGAGGGTAGCTCTTGCTGATCTTCCGAAGCCCCTCGACCATTTTAGGAAGCTCACTAGGATTCAGAGGCTCAGTGGCAGTCTTCACCACTGAGAGAGTGTTGAACTGCAGCGGACGGAATATATACACGTCCTCATCGTAGTACTCATTGCAAAGCGTTGCCGTCTTGATAATCGATGCGTCCACTCCTTCAATCAGCACCCAGGATCCTGCAGGAGCCTCGGTGACTGGGATACGGTAGCGGGCTTGGTAAACCCAAAGCTTGGTCACCTCCTTCACGGCCATGTCTTCTTCATCGTCCGGGGAATAGCCTTCCCCAAGCACCCTCACCGATTGCCCAGTACGAATAGTACCACTTACCACCCTTCCAAATGAATCAAAAACACTACAATCAGGTTTGGGGTAAAGCTTGGTGACGTTGACCATCAACGGTCCCACTGCGTTGCAGTCTCGCATAGATTGTGCAAGGTCAGTATCCTGAGGCCCAGTGTACGTATGCTCCACCTTTGTCACCGCACCATCTTTGGCTGACGGGATGTGTTTCACCAGCATGTCCGTGAAGCCTGTCCCAGATCCAAACACGGAACTGCATGCTAGCTTCAGGAGAGGCTTCACATTTAACTTGTATGCTGCGTTGCTTAGAGTGACTCCTAGCTCAGCCAAGGTAATTTCCACGCTTTTACGATGCTCTCCGATCACCTGCATAACAGAGCCACTGTAAATGATAGAAAAAGTAACTAGACCTTGGGATCGCATCTCTTCGCATACACTTGGTTGGCCTTCAATTAGCGAGTGGTGTAAGTAAGACTTGGCCATTTTTCTTTCAATGGAAATGAGGTTGTCTTCTCTCCCTTCAAAAGGGGACTAAAACCTCCCACATTGCATAGGAATTCATCATACATACTAATTAAAAAATCGATCAAGAGAGTTTGACTATTGTACTCAAGGTGATCTCTCCAGCGAGTCACATAATGATCCACCAATGAAAGCACACTCCTACATCTCTTATATTAAATGCAAACTGTCTCACAATTTCATCCGTCACGTTCTCAACCACAGTTTTTCATTCATTTGTTCTTGCTAAACCCCAATGACATCCAAACATCTCCTCAATGAAACATTTCTGGTGTTGTTGCATTGCAACGGGCCTATTGTAGTATTGGTTAAAATGCTTGAAGTGACGGAAAAAGCATCCTCTACCAAGCATTCACAGAAAGAACAAACCTGACTGTAAATCTTGTAGAGAGGCTCCAGGATGAACTGCACAAACGCACGCTCTCCCCCACCAGGTGGCGGTTTCTTCTTGAACGAACGAGTATCAGAATAGTAATAGATATCGCCCCACAATTTTGAAGCAAACTTCGCAGGATCAAACGAAATTCCATGTAGCTTGACGTAGAGTTTCGCAAATGACAAAAGAGTGAAGGACCAGCCAGCAGTGGCGCTTGCAAAACACACGTTTCCATAAACTGGATCAATTAAAGGCACCCCATCCACGCCAGTCGAATATGAACCTATCAGGTTGTTGATCTCCTCCAAGGTATGTCGAAGCTTGTGATACGCATCTGTGGGAGGCAGCTTCAGCTCTGTTATCAACCTATCAACCTGCAACCACATCCAGAATCTAAATACATACTCCATATAAGTATGATTCTAAACATCTGTTCTGCAACATTATCTATATATCATAGTTATAAGCGGAGCAAAAAACTATCACTGTCAGAGTATCCTTGATAAGGATCTGTCGGTTGCCGTTCAACTAAAGAAGATGGCTTGCGCTCATAGGCAGAACAAGGCCTTCACGAGTATGAATAATAAGAATATTGACGAGTTTGGACACACAATAAAATACATACTAAGAGGAATTTCAACCCTAAAACGACCAAGAGGCCTTAATGAGACCTAAGCTTTTCTAGTAATTTTGAGTAGGTCCTACTTTCTTTTCATTTATTTATTGGCCAACATATGCAATGTTCGTCAATGACTCTGGTGAAATAAAATTTATCCCCATCTGCTGATATTATGATCAACAAAATGATCAATCGAATTGGTCAATTAAAACCCTAAATCCTTGGTCCATTAGGATTTAAGAACCCACGCACCTTATTAATAACCACCACAATAGGAAGCCTTTCCTGCATCGCATGTCTGATTGCTCTCTCTGTGTTAACCTGCTCTCCACACAAATGCAACAACAACATCAAACAACAATAAATCAAACAAACTTTACATCAAACAAGAAGTTCATGACATTCTGTATCAAAAAAGAATAACCTCCCTTAACCTAATGATATTACAAAAATTCCCACAACAACGGCACATACCATGACACCTTCCACAGCATCCACGACAAGCACGGCCCCATCCACGAGCCGCAGCGCGGCCGTCATTTCATCTGAGAAGTTCACATGTCCCGGCGTGTCCATGATGTTGCACAAGAATGATTTCCCGGCACTGTCTTCCAACACCAGCGACATGGGCACTGTCTTGATCGAAATCTGCCTCTCCTGCTCATCAATCCTGGTATCAGTGTACCTCAAGTGTTTCTCACTACTAGGATCCAACGTGTTCACATCGTGCGTTTGTTGAAACAACATGTCCATGATGAGCGTCTTCCCATGGTGGAGGTTCCCTAGCAAGGCCACATTCCGGATGAGCGTCGGGTTGGCCATCAACCCTAGTAGAAACTCCGTGGAGACGTAAGTGTGAACCTCCTTCGCTATAACCTCGAATTTCTTCAAGTTGATAGGTTTGATAATAGGCTCTTCCAGCGGCTGCGCGTCTTCGTCCATGACCAGAGTCTCCACGCCCTCGCCGTAAACTTCCATGGCCGTGGGGTAATACTTCTTGTCCTCCGCCAACACGACGGCGCCTTCCGTGTCCATCGCGTCGTCGCCATCGTCGTGCCCATTCTCCAACCAAGCATCGTCATGGCCATTTTCCAATTCTTTCTCAGCTTCCTCCGACTCCGACTCCAAATGGTCGGAGTCTTCGTCGGAATCTAAGTCAGGGCCAATGTAGTTCCCGAACTCATCGTACAAGCTCTCGTCCATGACACAAGCTCCCTCCAAACCCCTAAACCCTCAAAAAAAATTCCTAACAAACACCGCTTACACAACCTCAGAAAATGCAAAAATCTCTGTAAATCTGCAAAAAAGAAAAACCTACTGTAAAGGTGAAAATGCGAACTCGGTTGCTAGCCCGCAACAAGAGGGAGGGGGCGAGCACGAAACACACCGAACACAACAGTCTCGCAGGAACACAACTGCGAAGCCCCTCTACCGAAGAAGAAAAATTTCCATCCATCCATTTGACATATTTTCATCCATTCATTTTGCTACAGCTTCAGTACGATTTTCTCGAGGTTTCGCTTTTGTTGTGTGCTTCCTCTCTGAGGTCTGAAGTATTATTGGATCCGGCCGGCCATCGGAGTGTTGTTGTGATTGTTATAAGCTCCTCGCAAGATTTTCGTGGTTTGCTGCGGCAAGGGAAGGAGCGGGAGCAGCCATGAGCAGCATTGGAACAGGGGTAGGGTTTTTGAAACCCCTAAAACACTCATGCACTTCGTTGTTGGCCGAAATGGAACCCGAAATGGCGACTTGGTACCCTAGGAATTATGCATACAAGCGCTTCAAGGTTTCATTAAGATGGTCGTCTTGATCGGAGTCTAGGGTTTGATTTGCTGTTGTGTTTGTGTGGCAGTACGATTTGTCGGTGACCACTTTCTCTCCCGATGGGCGAGTGTTTCAAGTGGAGTATGCCTCCAAGGCGGTCGACAATAGCGGGTATGTATCGATTGGCGAGTGATTGTTTTCTTTCTTTTCATGTGCTCGGGGGGTGACCTCTTGTCTTCGTTTGTTTAGGTTTTCAGCTCTGCGCACTCTATCTAGAGTGCGAGGTTGAATGTCATAGAATTAGGGTTTGGACCCGACTTGATCAGTTACTGTTATATCATCGATGGACGAGTCGATTTTGTCAATGTTTTTGCCCTGTGAAGCCTGATTTAGTTTATGCGAAATGAAATTAGACTGTCCCTTAGGATCTGACCTATGTGCACAGTTTCGGAGCATTCATTTTGAAACTTTTGGTTGCTGCAAATTGGACCCGACGCAAGTCGTTTCAAAATATTTGGGAGTTATATATAATCAGATATGAAGTTTCAAGTCGTTGCGGTGTCTGCTCCGAAACTTATTCCCTAGACTATGTTTATTCTGATCTTCTTAATTCTATAAAGCCTTGCATGAGAAGGTTAAAACCAAGCCACTCCCCACAAGTGGAATCTTAGCATGCGGCGTATTTTATCCGTTTAAGGTTGCTGCTTGAATGCTATTGAGTGAGTTTGTTGGTGTTTCGTTTAAGGAGCCACATGGAATTGGGACAATTACCTTACGTACAAAGAGAACGAGATTCCGTTTCTGCATTCTTTGTGTTCGATGATTCGGGCAGACAGCCTTCGTTTTGGAATACCATACAACTTAATGTTACTGTGGTTGTGCAGGACTGTAGTGGGCATCAAGTGCAAGGATGGTGTTGTACTGGTACTGCATGCAATCCAGAACAATTTTACCTGTCTTATTTTAGGTTGTAGAGAAAATAATTCTGCTCTTGCGTCCACTTTTGTCCACTATCTGCAGGTGGAGCATATCGATTTGTGGAAGTTATCAGACGTGTTCAAGAGCTGATCTTATTCTCTTGTCGCAGGGAGTAGAGAAGCTAATCTCCTCCAAAATGTTACTGGAGGGCTCCAACCGCAGAATTCATGCTGTAGACCGTCATGCGGGCATGGTAAGTTCGTCTGTGGTCTAATCTACCTGAAGTCCAGATTGGATCTCATGTTGTTTTTAGCAGTTTTGAGAAGGTCCAATTTTGCTTTTTTTTATTCCTACATGCAGTGTTCTTCGCTGATTCTGGTGTTACAAAATTTGGCCCCATCGTAAGCATTTTTTTCACAGTATGATCAACTGAATTGTATAAAACTTTATAATCTTGAAGCCTTGGTCTTTTAGGGGTGAAGTTTACCCCGATAGATAATCATGTCTCAAGCCATTTTCCAAGCTGACTCCGTGGGGTAGCACATAAAAAATCAATCCCTTTTACTGATAGCACGAAAGGTAAGGTTGTGAATTTTTCGATGTATTTTGTGTTATGTTTCAGAAGGCTGAAGTGAATTATCTTATCTATGTCTATTTGCAGGCGATAGCAGGTTTAGCCTCTGATGGTAGACAGTTGGTAACTAGAACCCGCAAGGAAACTGCCAGTTACAAAAGGTACTATCATGCTTGAAGACTACGAACCTTCATTTATCTCAGGGACCTCACATGATGCGTGCTAGTTTTTCTGAACTGTGGTCCCTCACGTGAGAACTTTAAGAACCAAGAATTATGTGCACGTTTTCTGCTTTTACGGAGATGCTTTAGGCCGTCCTGACACGGATTGCTTGTCACAGCTCTTATGGTGAGGAGATACCCATTGGAGAACTATGCGAGCGTGTTGCAGAATATGCCCATTTGTGCACACTCTATTGGTGGCTGAGGTATTATTCTCATTTTCAAGTATCAACATTTGGATGGATTTATCTAGACCTGGAAACCCTACTTCTATGAAACCTTATGCAACTTCATGTTGTGGAATTTAGCTGTTTGAAATGGTCAAATACAACATAAACTTGAGGCTGCTGTATGAATTTGATTGAATTTTCCTGCGTGCGTTTTTCAGACCTTTTGGTTCATCGGCAATTCTGGGAGGGTACGATCGTGACGGTCCTCAACTTTACATGATTGAGCCCTCGGGTGTGGCCTATGTAAGACTCTTTTGTACTTATCTTTCCTTAATGTAACATTCTCTTTGTGTTTTCTGAAGTGGCAAGGTCTTTTGATGGTGGTTTTCCTAATAACTCCTATAGATACGTGTAGCCACTATTGGCCATTTAGGCGCTTAGGGGTTTACAATTCCAGATTTGTTGTGGTGCAGCGTTATTTCGGAGCAGCAGTTGGAAAAGGTCGGCAAGCTGCAAAGACGTATGTTTCCAATTTTCACTTGCCCGGTTTTAATTTTTGGTAGTCGGGCACTCCTTGAAAATTATTCGGAAGAGCGAATTGGGGTTGTTCACGCTTACAAATAGCATTAGTTCCTAACACTACTAGTAACCGTGGTCAATTGGGTTTGGGTGCGTTGCAGCGAAATTGAAAAATTGAATTTGACCGAGATGACTTGCAGAGAAGGGGTCATTGCTGTTGCCAAGATGTAAGTGAACCACCTACTCTTCAACTTGATATCCTGGTCCCAAGTTTAAGTGACAAGTCTTCGAAAGCTTTGAAATAAGGCATTGACCTACGCCGTTATATTCTTTATCTTGATGACGACAGTTTGTTAGGCGACATTTTATATCTCCATCACATTTTTATTTGCATTTTAGTTCTTTCAAGGTTATTCACATCCATGGTTTGTGTTTGCATTTGCTACTTTTCAGCATTTATGGTGTGCATGATGAAGCCAAGGACAAGGCTTTTGAGTTAGAGATGAGCTGGGTTTGTGATGAATCAAATCGCGAGCATCAACGTGTAATTTTTCCAGCCTTTCATTGTTCCCTTCCCATTCCCTGATTTTATCCCAAACAATCCTAAGGACACATCTGTTTTAGATTTTTGTATATCGATGTAACTTCTTGTTCCAATGCATTTTTGCGCCCTTTTTACATATTTTTGAGGACTGTAAATTGTGGACACTAAGAATTTACTAATGCAGGCACTGATTTGACGCTTTTGATATGCATTCAGGTTCCAGCAGATTTGTTGGCTGAGGCGAAGACTGCTGCGAAGGAGGCACAGGAAGAAGATATGGATGCTGACTAGGATATATAACGTGGTTGTTAAAGGAGCTGGAAAGGCAGATTGTAGAGTCAAGTTTTGTTCATACATGGATATGCGTTTCATTTTAAATTTGACTCAATTGCTGATATAGCACAAATGCGTCATTGGTGCTGTTGCATGTTTGTTTCACAAAGTGATGGATTTATTGTTTAGCAGAAATGGATGGCGCACTGCATTGTGTAACTGATTTTTAATTGTCTTTGCTGTCTGATTTGTTTTGGGATTCCCTCTCAAGGGAATTATGGAAGTATATGGAGGCAGATGCATGCAGTAATTTACAATGTAGGGTGAATGTATACGGTATTCTCTGATGGGGCTGATTTGTTTCCAATGAATGACAGATTTTCACAATGAAAACCACAGTAAGACATGCACACCCGTAATCAACACTGCCGTAATACTCCTTCCGTCCCACAGTAAGCTTATTAGTCCTTCTGCAAATACAGACTTGGTAATTGCTGTTCCTTGGGACTCAATTAAGGTTTGGAATTTATTTAAGGTAGAGTCCCATTTGATGAATTTAAGTTGTTTTTCATCGTTGATTTTGAAATTCTTTTTTGGTTATATTTTGTTTCCATTTTTTAATGGATTATAATGCACTAAAATATGATTTATTTGGATATTTTTTGAAGAAATTATGAAATTTTGAAGTTTTAAGTGATAGAATTCTAATTACGAGACTAAAAAGTACAAAATATTTGATGGAAGTATGCCAGATTTTGTAGAATTAAGAATTATCTTTGGATTCACATGTTTGGATGAGACTTGTTGTATTAATGGATAACTTTTCAACTCTTTAGCAAAGAAAGGACCTAAAATTGATATGTTTTGATGGCACTTGATTGTATTGTCAATGGATGAATTTTCAACCGTAATAAAAAAGGGACTTGTATTGAACATGCTTGGATGAATTGTATACCATCAATCAACCCATAAGAAAGAAACTAGTTAGACAATTATTTTTGGATTGACGTGTTTGGATGAGACTTGTTATATTAATGGGTGACTTTTCAGCTCTTTAGCCAAAAAAGGACCTAGAATTGATATGTTTTGATGATTGTATCATCAATGGATGAATTTTCAAGTGACAAGAAAGAGATGTGGACTAAACATACTTGGATGATATAAATACCATCAATTGATGATTTTCAACCTATAAAAAAGACTAGCTAGACAAGTATTTTGGATTGATGTATTCAGACAAAGACTTATTCTATTATTGGGTGACTTTTCAATTCTTAACTAAGAAAGAGACCTATAATTGATGTGATTTGATGAGATTGGATTGTATTATTGACATATGAATTTCCAACTTGGTGAGAAAGAGACCTTGAATAAACGTATGTGGATGAAATTTATACCATTACTCAATGTTTTTTAACATGTAGGAAAAAGATTACACAATTATATTTGTATTGCACTATTAATGAGTGATTTTTCAATTCTTTGGCCAAGAAAGGACCTAGAATTGACATGTTTTGATGACACCATATTGTACCATCAATAGATGAATTTTCAATTGTTTTGATGACATTGGTTTTTACCATCAATGGATGAATTTTCAAGTGATGAGAAAGACATGGACTAAACATACTTAGATGATACATATACCATCAATTGATAATTTTCAACCCATAAGAAAGAGACCAGCTAGACAATTTTTTTGGATTGATGTGTCCAGACGAGACTTGTTTTATTAACGGGTGACTTTTCAACTCTTTCGCCAAGAAAGAGATCTAGAATTGATATGATTTGATGACATTGGATTATACCATCAATGTATGAATTTTCAACTTAATGTAAAAGAGACCTTGAATAAACATATTTGGATGAAATGTGTACCATCAATTGGTGATTTTCAACTTGTAAGAGAAAGACCACACAATTACCTTTAAATTATACTATTAATGGATGACTTTTCAATTCTTTAGCCAAGAAAGGACCTCAAATTGACACCATCCATTGATGGCATTGGATTGTACCATCAATGGATGAATTTTCAACTAAAAAAGAGACCTAAACTAAACGTATTTTGATGACACCTGTACTATCAATTGGTGATTTTCAACTCATAAGGAAGAGACCAAACACATCAAATGATACACTAATTTTTGGATGTCAAGACCTCAATGGTTATAAGTGATGAATTTGGATGCAACTTATATTATTTGTCAATGACTTCTCAACCCATGAAGAAGTGATTCTTGCGTACACAAATAGATTATAGACAAAGTCATCCAAGTTACATGTTAGGATGGTACTTGTACTGTAAATGGGAGAATTTTCAATGAACAAATGAAGAAGGGATTTCTACACAAATAGATTTCTACAACATTCTAGATTTATAGGTCCAAATGCCTTCTATGTTCAAAAAGGTATCTCGCTTTTCACATTTCTTGAAAAAATGACTCCATGTTGTGTTTGGAAGTATAATCTTTTACAATCTTGACCACAAGAGAAGAGAGTGTGCATCAACAAAAGCTACACGTAAGGAAGTTTAAATACCTTACTTGAAAAATGTACATGTGCTAAAAAAAGAGAATCAATTGTAACCTAATTGTTTGTTTCTTAAAGCCTTGCAACTACATTTTTTTTATTGCTATAAAAAATGGCATTTGGTTCCCATAGTTTGACTGTTTGACCTTTATGGTTGAAAAGCCTTGTCCCTTCATTTATAAAATTAATCATTTTAAATAGTTAGTGATTTTTACAATTCACAAAAATATTCTTGGATTATTCTCAAAGCAACTAGGAAGTACAAGAAAAGATTTTGTTCATTAACTTCTAAAGATTCCCAACCCTCATCCCAAAATTGGATTTTAGCTTTCAAGATATCTATTTTAGTTATTTAATAATAATAATAATAATAATAATATTTTAAAAAATTAATCATGACAACATGTGTTTTATTGTATTTGAAGAAATTGAAGAAATAATAAATTCAATCAATTGATTATTGAAATTGTGAGGTCAATATATTCAAATTGAAGTTACATTGTATAATATATTTTTCATTCATATTTTTTAAAATTTAGATTATTAAATATTATTTTCATTTATTTGAAAAATAAATAAAATTATTCTTATAAATATTACAATTAATATAATTTGATTGAAACATTATACAAAAGAAAGTCACAATAGATGTTGAAATATTCTATAGTTCAAAGGATGTAAGTATGTTTCACCTCACAAAATAACTTTTTTAGTTCAAAAATGAAATGTAAAAATTTCTTGAATGAATAAGTAAAATTAAAATTTTAGAAATCACTATCATTAGAGCTTGGCATTTTACACATAGAAGGAAAAAATTCTTGTGAAAATTATAGATATTGAAACTAAAATGGATTAACCCCTAAAGACCAACATATGTTTTTTGGTAGTATAGAAATTTTGGGCAGGTACATGTGACTAGAGATTTGCATATTTTAGGCTGAAATTTTAACAGAAGGTGGGGACAAGGAATATTTTTCATACGCACCAAATTTCATGACATTTGGAAATACGAGTCAAAAGTTATGGCCAAACATGTTACTTTTTTCACCACCTGGGCAGTATGGGTAGATCAGAAAAAATCACTGTTTTCTAAAACAAAAATTTGAAATTGTTTTTTTAGAGTTATGTACCCGTGGAAAGCTTTCAATTGTTCCATTTCAATCAATGAGATGAAAGTTATGAGCAATTTTGTTTGCAGGCAGTTATAGAAGAGGTTATAGATTCTCTACTCTAAAATAAACTTTGAAATCTTTTATCTTATTCAATTTTCAATATTTTTTGAAAAAAATAAAATCATAGGATGTAGATTGTTTATAACAACATTTCAACCATTGGAATTGGCATTTTTCAATTCCATAATTAAATCCTTAACAATTTAATATTTTGAATCATTCTCTACTACTATCTACTTACTATTTTTTTCCTATATGTTGTACAATTCCAAATAATCTAAAAATTTTCAAGCATGTGACCAAATGGCCTAGAAAAAACAATCCAAAGAATAACCACCATTTAGGACATTTTTTCATAGGAAAGTGAGCTTGTGAAGTGCAGCTGCCCTATTTTTTGCAGGCTTAAAAAAATGATTTCAGTGAATTTGAATGCTTATATCTTGCAATGCATGAGGTGGAAATTTTTGAAATTTTTACCATGTGTTCTCAAGTCAGCATACTACAAGATCCTATGGTTACATGTGTCAAAAAAAGTTTCTTTTCAAAAATTAATACTTGTACTAGAAATGGCAGTTTTTGAGCTTTTTCAATGAAAACATAGTGAAGGAACTTTAGGGGTTATTATATATATATATATATATATATATATATATATATATATATATATATATATATATAATTAAGGTTTATGACTATAGTTGAATACAAACAACAAAGTTGACTACCACCTTCAATAGTTTAGTAGACACTTGCTCCAGACATTTTGTCTAGGGATTCCTTTGGTCATTGGGCCCAATTTGTTCCCCATGGCATGTTCCCTATAGATTTGGCGGCCCTTGGTTTGGGACACCTACTAACATTTCGATTACTTGACTAAGTAAGTTTAATTATATAAAGATGAATATTTTTAGCCATCTCCAACTTTTCAATAGTTGTCAATTCTATTGTTTTTAGTTGTGTTCATTTTTGAGCTATTACACGACAACATTTCACTGAATGTAGTCACAAATGTACAACACTAACTTAGATGAGTAATAATTTTTTGTGTATACAACTAAATAGAGTAAATATTATCTTTGTATATAACTAGGATGAATTGCCTTTCATATGTGTGTAGAAACTCTATAACTAGAAGATTTTGAAATGCACCTTTTTGAAAGATTTATGAAATGTACATTAATCCCTCAATTTCTTTAAGTAAAAATTAGTAAATACTCATGAAATTGTCAAAAAAATTCTATAAATATATCTATAAATAAAAATTTATCCACATTTTTGAATTTTGAATTATATAATCTTGTTTTGACTAGTACAAAAGTTTGTAGGAAAAAACTAAGGTCTAAAAGTAATGTGTGTGTAAGAAATTGCTAAGCAAGTGAGCAAAGAGCAATATAATGTTTTTTCCAAGGTTACCCAAACTTTTGATAATGTGACTTTGTGAAGCTTTCAAGTGCCAAAACTCAAATTTACTTTACAAAATATCTAAAGGTTCAAAGTTGAGTAGAGCCTCAAATTAGGAAGAATTATGCAAATTTCATGCAAAAGAATGCTTTACTCTACCTATCCAAATTGGAGGTAAAGTTCTTTTTTAACTTTTAACCAATGGTACCATTGAATCTTTGTAAAAATTAGATTTTCTAGGTCATTTGATATTCCAATCTAACAAAATTTGAAAGGAAATTAAAAAAATTTGGTACTTCACTTTGGATACTCCAAATACCCAAAGTCTATTTTGGATTTAAAAGAACTCTATGATTTAATAATAGAAATCAATTCAAAGAATTTAAAATCAATATTTATAGTACCTTTTGACAATTGGTTAGATTGTTAGTATCATTTTACAATCTATGATACTTCATAGAAATTTAATAGAAATTCTAAATGTATAAAGAGACCTTAAATCTTAAGAAATTACTAAATTCACAAAAATTAAACATCATACATAAGTCCATACTAAACTATTGAAATTATACTTCTAAATCTAGAGGACTTGTCTAACTCTATGTAAAACTCCTTCATATACCTCTACAACTAGATGTACATTTTAATAGGTACATTTAGAGGAAAATATAAAAAAACAATTAGATATGCAAGTTCATCCAATAATGCCACACCAAGTTAGCAAAAAAAAATGATGTTAAAAAAAACTAAAATTGACATTGACATTTCCATAAAATGATGTCACCATATTTTATAAAACCAATGCCATTGGATTTTAAAATAAAGCAATTCAAAGGAAATTGGCAACAATCTAAAATACAAATTGGAAGCAATCTAAAATACGAATTGAAACCTCAATTAAACATTACAATTTATATAAATGCATGGGCTTTGTTTTGTGGCGTTTGGATTAACGGTGGGAAAGTTATGGATTTTTGAGTTAGTTTTGGATCTTAAATTATATTGTTGGAGTAGAAAATTACTTTTACTTTTATTTTGATTGTGGCAATGCTAGAAGGCACACTAGTATGACTTTATATCCATACATTAAATAATAGACTATATTTATTTTGTTTGTTACATTGAAATCTCCCAATCACATTTTTGGTACCATTTGAAAATTCTCTACTACGAAAGTTTCATGGACTTTGATTCATGGCATTTGAACCTATGGTGTGAAACGATATTGAAATTCAAAGGTTTTTTAAATTAAAAAAATTACTTTTGCTTCTATTTTGGTTGTGGCAATGGCATAGGGCACACAATATACCTTAAATGAGGTTGTTTGTTTTGTTTTGTTTGTTTGTTATAGTGAGGTCTCTTGGGTTGTGTGTCTTCCAATCATGTTCTTGGTATCGTTAGAAAGCTTTGTGCCAGTACGAAAATATTGACTATTGAATATCTTATAAATTTAAAAAAATTGAAATTATTTTTATTTTTATTTTGGTTGTGGCAACGGCATAAAGGCACACTAGTATATGACTTTAATTTTATTAGCCTTCATCAAATATGACTAAAGAATCAAGTTCAATTGGTTTTGAAATGTGTTTTCCTTGTGGTGAATACGGTAGTAGATTCAATAGTATGGATATGATTTTTGAATCATATTTTATAGTTTTTTATTAATATTCATTGTTAAATTATTTATTCAAGTTACATTATATATAATACAATTTCATAATTCTAGAAATTTGGACTCCCCCATGGTCTTCAAACAATTAAAATTTTGAAGATTTGTAATGAGATTTCTATTTTTATCTTTAGATATACTCTAAAATCTCATAATTTTAATCAATCATTCTAAAATTCATGTTAAAATAACCTAATTTGAATTTATAATAAAATATTGGAATTAATTGATTTTACATTGAAAAATTGCATTTACTTATAAAAACATGAATCCAACTTCTACTTATGAATTTAAAGGCTATAGATTTTGTTTGTATGTTAAATTGAAAATCAAAATCCTTAACAAAGTTAGTAACACATGTATATATAAAAATAAATAGAGGGTTTTTTAATTGTTATTTTAGATACAAATAAAATATCTAAACACAATTTTCTTGACCTAATTTGGAAGAGAATCTTGTGATCTTAAGTTATGACATTCTAATTATTTTGATTGAATCACTTTCCGTCATTAAGAATCCATTGAAATCTTAATTTGGCTACAACAAGAATGTGGTTGGATAAGCACCTAGTAGGAAAATCAAACTTATCACCCATTGTTGAAATTACTCCATGGGGTCAAGTGCTCTACCATCTAATCATGACTATTGTATAAAAGTACTTAACAATCTAAATCTAATAATAATCACAATCATGACATTAGATACTATATCTATATAATTACTGTTCAAATAGAACCAACCATCTAAGTCTCATCATGACCTCAATCATGAAACTTTACACTATTTATTGTTTAAATAGACTTGACTGTCTAATCCTAATCTTGACATTTGATACTATTTAGTGTTCAAATAGACTTGACCGTCTAATCCTAATCTTGACATTCGATACTATTTATTGTTCAAAAAGACTTAACAATCTACTACTACTAATTGACATCATTACTATTCTAAATAAGTGATACTATCAATGATTAAAATGACTCTATTTGTTTAATTCCTAATATTAATATAAACACTATTAGTTGTGAAAGGATTCTACACCTAATTCAAACACATGACTTTTCTTTAATAAAAAAAATACTACAATAATATTATTGACATGACATCATTTATATAATTGTACATTAAACTAACACTAAATACTCCTTTATTTTCAATCAAATTTTACAAATGCTTTATCTTTGATTCTATGCATGAGAGTACATTCTCAAGTACATTGAATCTATTTGTATACAAATTCTACCAGCACCAAAGTAAAATACCTTTAATCTTTAATAGCCCTAATATTTTTTGAAATTTAGCACATTTTTGCTTACATATTTGTAAAAAATGATATTATTCAAAATTTCATCAAATAAATTACAAGAAAATTTTGTTTTTTTAAAGATTCAAGCCTTGTTGTGGATGAATGAGAGATTATTTAGACAAAACTTGCCCATAAACACTCTATCAACATCCCAAAATATAAACCTCCAAGTAATTGTCATTGAACTCCAAAATGTTCATGCGAAATTTATTCTTATTTGAAATTAAAATTCATTAAAAATGACTTTGAACAATATTGTAACTTCTAAATCCTATAACATCAATACCCTACAACATTAATACCCTATGTTAACATCAATAACATTTCTACACAAGGCTTTGACCATGCTGAACAATGAAGCAAAATATAATCCCCCATCATGCTACTTTGTCCTTCCCACTTCACTTCACAATCACAACATGATGATATTTGCTCACTAATTGTTGTGTGGTAAAGAACATGATGGAATGCCTCAATTGCTCCAATGAAGGGCTTCAATTGTGGAGAAAACTTTATCTTGTAGGTGAATCTACATCTATGTTGAGTTTAATATATCATATTGAGGCATTGAGCACTTGTTTCCAACTTTTTTTTCTAGTAAATCTTAAAATATTTGTGAACCTTATTTATATAGATAAATGATGATTGTTTTCATGCAAGAGCTCAATTTTCATTAGATTTGAATTAAATTTTCATTAAAGAGTCTATTTCATTTTTCCATAGCTAAATCATGACCTTCATGAAAAATTTAAAAAAATTCTTGCATGATAATTTGTATAAATCACATTCATTTAAGAAAAGAAAAAATAAATCTTCAACTTTTAAAAATCTTTAGACCAATTTAAGATTTTGAACATTAAAATTACATTTGCATACCTTGGGTGCATTGCACAAATTGGTGTATTATAATTTGTAATTCCCTAGCTACTTTTTGAAGCAAGGGAATTGTGTGCAAAATATTTAGCATGTGATTTGTGTGGATTCAAATTCAACATATTATATTATTTAATATTATATTTATCCTCCATGTCATTATTTTTTTAATAATTAAACATTTGAGTGACTTATAGCGCATTGCATTTTTTACAAGTTATAGTTACAATAAAAGGTGATTAGGTGTTTCATAGTGAATTTTTAATTTTTAATTATTATTTATTGATAATTATTTTAAAAATATATTAAAAATCATCTCTAAATTATATATTTAGAAAAATTTAGAGTTATTAATTGTTTGTAGTTTAGTCCAACTATAAAATGGATGAAAGATTGTATTAAAAATTTTATAATATATTCTTGAATATTTTTAAATTTGTACATATAAACTATGGCATGTTGGATGACCATGTTAATGTATTGTAAGATATGTTAATGCACTAAACTACATCTTTTGAATACATTGTGACAAATGTACTCAAAAGATGCAGTTTATAATGAGTTAAAAAAATTAAATCAAATTTTTCCATACCTCGAATTGAAAAAAATTTAAATTTAATTGTTTAATTTAATTTAAATAATTTAAATTAAATTGAAAAAAATTCTACTCACCATCCCACCTTTTGTAATTTTAAGTGGGGTGGGGGTGGCATTTGATATGGAATATATCTCGTATTTGTATCCATATCTCGTACCCATATTGTATCAATATCTAACCCATATTTGTATCCATATCTTGTACCCATATTGTATCCGTATCTAACTTGTATATGTATCATATCTGTATCTATATTGTATTAGTATCAAATTATATCATATTTGTATTGTACCGTATCCGTATCAAGATCCTAAGGCTCTTCCTTTTCCTCAACGGGATGCTCCATCAACAGTTGGGAGAAGGGTCATTTTATTTTTTTGAATCCGTTCAACGGCTCAGTTTTTTCGGAGGGGGGTATAAGTAATACAATAAAACACATCTTTATGGTACATTGTATTTATTTTATAATATTGAATAAAAAACAAGTGATAGATAAAGACAATGATGAACAACTTTCTTGTCCCTTTTAGCATATACTTACAACATTTGTGAAATATAATGGTATTCAAGTTGTTTTTTAACAATGTTGCTTCCATGATTCTTTTTGGGGGGAAACACATGGGCAATTTCCATTGAGTTGCTTTCATGATTCAATGTTGTAGTTGGTGGTCACTTGTGTCTTTTTGACTACTATTGTCATTGGAATCAATGTGGAATATTGACCACATTCTATAGCAATACTTGTGGATGTATGTTGTACTATACTAATATACCATATATCATATATTCATATTAATTTGCATTCTATATTATTTTGTATTCCATATTCTATATTCCATATATTGTATCGTAAATCCTAATCTCTACAGTCAAGAATGCCAAGAATGATACGATCAATGACTTTATTTTTTCCCATATTGATGGCATTGGGGGGAACACATTTTTCATCTCCATCAACTGTTGTGGTTTTTCCCATTGGAAGGGGAGGTGCTAATGGTCCTCGCTAGGTGTGTATGTATCTTTTTACGACAATGTTATGCTTGTAGAATGATGTAATTTGTTAGTGCCTACACTTCCTACTTATTGCAAATTAACAAAAGTTTACTGGAATTTAGATAAAGGATTGATGTGTGAGTTTTAGCAATTAGAAGTGAAGATATGGTGAAGTAGATGTAGAAAATTAAGAGTCCTAAATTGTACAAATCTTCAATTCCAAAGTTCAATACAGTAGAGCACTATTAATTGACAATTGGGTCATCTACAAGACTATAAATCAAGTACAAACCTTGGTACATTCACAAGTTGAAAAAAACACAACAAGAACTGAAATGGTAGATTCAAATAATGATATATTTTCAATGAACTATAAAAATGGAGTCTTTTAGTGATAATTTACCATGTCTTGCTTCTCCAATCATGCTCATATTTTGGAATTGATATTTAAACAACTATGATAATGAATACTTACATCTTGGATGAGATTTTTTGCATGCTCAAAAATTTTGGGCATCACTTTTGGTTTGAAACTTCACTCTTTTATAAACCATCTCAATGAATTCTTGATTGCACTAAATGCATTGGAATTTATTGGAGGTTGATATCAACCTTGAGTTCTTGGTAAATGAAAAAAAATTCTTTAATATATTTTCATTGAAATTTACTTTAGTTATTATTTTAATTATATAAATTTAAAAAGCATAAGTAGAACAACCAAGTTTTAAAATTAAATTAATAAAAAAAACATATTTTCAATCTATTTCTAGAGTTTAATCTCTAAGTTCCTTGATTATTAGTTTTCATCAAAACTCTTAAAAACTAGTATATGTACTAAATTTTATTAAAAAAAAATTTGAATACATGTATCCATAGGACTTTGTATTACATTGGTTTGAAAAGATATAGAAAAAAATTTAGAATTTTCCACAATGTGGATTGCAAGATATTTGCATTTGAATTGGCAAAAATCCTTTTGGGGGCCTTCCAAAAATTAGGCTAGTTCTACTTCACAAGGTCACATTCGAATGAAAAATGGTCAATGTTGGTGGTGCTTCTTTGGCCATTCATTCTTCAAGGCAAGTTAGCTACATGCTTGAAAAATTTTAGATCACTTGGGATTGTACAACATATAGGAAAAAAAATAGTGAGTAGAAAGAAGTAGAGAATGATTCAAAATACTAAATCGTTAATAATTTAATTATGGAATTGAAAAATTCCAATGTCAATGGTTATAATGTTATAATAAAAAATATGCATCCAAAAATATTGAAAATTGAATTAAATAAAGGACTTCAAAGTTTATTTTGGAGTAGAGAATCTATAATTGTCTGCAAACTAAAATTCCTTTTAAATTTCATTTCATAAATCAAAATGGAATGGTCCTTTGGGGGTTAAGATACTAAAAATTAAAAAAATCATAATTTAATTTTGAATTTTAAAAAAATTTGAATTTTAAAAAATTTTAAAATTCTTTTATTATTTTGTTTTTTGTGTTTAAAGGATATGCACATCATTGAGTTATCCTAATAAAGACACCAAAAACTAAAAGCTTCCAACTTCCACTTTCTAATTTTGATCTATAATTGTTTTTGTTTTCAAACTTATTTTAAAAGACTTGAATAAATAATTCTATAAATAGTATCATATACAAGATTGACAACAAGGATTCTATTAAAATTATTTTTTATATGATTCAAATTGATGGCATGAGAAGGGGGATCCAAATTTTTTTTAAGCAGATCGATAGTTCTAGATTTTTTTATTCATGGGTGGTAGACAAGTGTGGTGTGTATGCATCTTTTGGGTACAGTTAGAAACCCCATGTTTCTTCCACCAAAAATAAATTATTGCCATTTTTATTAGCAACACCAAATTTCTTTACTATAAAACCATTTCTTTTGTCCTCCATATGAGCATGACCCAACCTGCCCCACCTCAATTCTCTAGAAAAAGTAAACTAATAGCAAAAATAAATTATAAATTATAATTAAATTTAAAAAGACTATAAATTAAAAAAAGTTTGCAAGCAATGGGTGGGTGGAGGTGGGATAGGAGTAGGGGAGTCGGTGGAGTTGAAGACTTACATGGAACTATTAGAATCATAGAAAAAAAGATCAAGAAGATGATAAAAGAAGCATATAATTTGAAAAAATAGATGATTCTTTGTAGTAGCTAAAAATGTGTCTTCATTTTTAGTAAAGAGAATTCCAAAGGATGAATTTTGATTAGAATAGTCATACAATTGCACCATATTCTTAAAATTAATGCCTATGAATTTTTGTCTAAAATAAGCAATTTTTATTTATAAGAGGTTAAAATACATTTTGGGTGTAACTATTTTCAACACTTTATAAATTCATAGTTTATTTATAAACACTAAATCATGGGGGCTACTAAGTGGGTTATGAATGTATCTAAGGACTTATTGTGGGGGCTACAAGAAATGGAAGAAGTACATCCAATAATGTTGAAAAAACAAATTTTGTCTATTCTTTAGTAATGTGACTAGTATAGTCACCAGGGAATTTTTTTTCAAGTTTATAAATCAATTAATTTGGATATTGAATAAATGAAAAGTTACCAAAATGAAGGTATCCTTCTTAGATTTTTTTGGTCCATAATTTATTTTGCCTACAAAACTGCAAATCTACATTCAATTCCTTACTGGGTGCTCTTAGGAGATGAAGTATCCTAATAATACACTCTAAGAATATCAAGAATCTCCTTTTGATTAGCAACAAGATTAAACAAAAACTCGTATAGATCAATAATAACAATTATGTTCAAATTCTTACAATATCTCAAGTCCAATCCTTTAAACCATCTGACACCCAACAAAATGGATAAAATTAATCTTAAAATAGCCTACAAACTTCACACTTTCAAGTCTCCAATCTACACTTCATAAGTTTACATACACACCTTAAGTCTACCTTTTTAAACCATCTAACACCCAACATAATTGGGATAAGAATAATCTTGAAGTAGCCTATAGCCTTGATACCTTCAAGCCTTTACTCTACACTTTACATGAGCATTTTGAATCCAATCCTCTAAACCATCTGACACCCAACAAAATGGATAAGCATAATCCGAAAGTAGCGTACAGACTTGACAATGACCTTCAAGTCTACACCATCTGACACCCAACAAAGCGGATAAGCGTAATCCGAAAATAGCGTATAGACTTGACAAAGACCTTTAAGTCTACACCATCTGACACCCAACAAAATGGATAAGCGTAATCTTACAGTAGCCTATAGACTTGACAATGACCTTCAAGTCTACACTTCACTTTTGGAGTGTGTATAGAGCCCCTTAAATCTCTGAGACTACGTTTAAATGGATTTTTGAACTTAATTGTAAATTGTCATGGAGTCTTGTCTTACATTCTCAATGAGATGAATGGTGATTGACCCACTGATCATTTACCCGGCACAGATACATATAATGTGATTGGATCCCTTGAATTTGAAAGTGAGAAGACTGTATACATCGAGCCGCCTTCTTTCATTAAACCCTATTTTCTATGACATTCTAGAGTATCCTACACACTTGCCACACTATCAATATTTGAAGCAAGCTTGTCTTTGCTTCACACTATTTGATTTGTAATATAACAATATTCGATTTGTAATATAACAATCTCCCCAAATAGTCTCGTGGTAAGGGGGTTCTTAGAGTGTATTTTTGAAGGGTGGATGGAATAGAGGCCACGGTTATAGGTGCTGTTACGTTTCGAGAATGGCGGGTGGGAAATACAGAAGCGTCGGGAAGAAGCTTCTGGAACGAGTGAGTGGGTTGGGGGGGAGGCAAGCGCGGCAAATTATTTTTCACAATAAGTTAACTCGCATCCCGCCATTATTGTTTCTTCTGCTTCTCACTCTTCCCGCCCTTGATAAGTTTTGGGTCCGTCTCTTCTCCCCCCTGTTGCAGCACAGTAGACTACTTCTACTAATTAGGGTTTGACGGTCGTCGCCCTTCGGTTTCTCTCTTCAATACTCAGTCTCCCATTAATGCTGCTGCACGCTTTCATGCATGCATTTTCCTCTGCAATTCACCTTCAAATTCCTTCCTTTCCGAGATCATGCAGTTGTCAGTGGATTGCTTCATGAGGTGGGGGGGTTTGAACTGTGGAGGTAGTTAGGAATTGAGCTGGAAGCGAACATTGATGAAGTGTGTGCGGTGTGGAAGTGGGCGTTTGGGAGGGGATCAATGTGGAGAGGGGATTTTTATTTATTTTATATTGGAAGAGTGTACGTGCCGTAGTAGTTTCCAATGAGCTCGAGTGTGCTAGCGGGGCAGCTATGGACGGACCAGGCTCTGATGGCACAGATGAATGTCCTCAATTCGATTTTGCAAAACGCGCATGTGGACGTGAAGTATATGAGCGGTCAATGTTTACTGCTCTCCAGGTGAATGGGATTTTGCGGGCCATTTGTAGTCGAGCGAGAGGATCCTCTGCTTCGGAATGGCTAATGGGAGTGGCTGTCGAGTCTAGTGAGCGAATGGGAGGAGATTTGTGGAGTGAATTTGAATGTTTCGTGTGTTTGAGAAAAAATTCGGTTACAGGTTCGTGAGTTGTTTGAAGTGTGGTTTTGAGTTCCTTACGGGATTCTATCTGTTGGCTTGCACCATGAATGGTTGCAGAATTCTTGATTCTCTGGTGGTGGTCAATTGGAGGCCCTTATGGAGGAGCGAACTACTGCCGCTAGTGAGGAAGGTTAGAACTTGAAATTGCTGAAAATGGTTTTGGCAGGGGAAGGTGCTGGGGGGCGAGTGCTACTCACCTCGGGTACATTCACGGAGTGTCTCCTCTACCCGGTGGTTTGTAGTGGTCATTTGCACCCTGTTGAGTGTGTTTAACAGGGACTTGCCGTTTGTGCAGCTGAGGAGAATCTCTTTACTAGTTCACTAGCTGAGTGATTATCAGTAGCGTCTTTTTCTCATGTTAGAGTTCATCCGATGCTTGAGAATAGAGGATCATAATTGAGTTATTTATGTTCCTCCTCTGTTCCTCATTTGCTTTTTTTTTCCGGCAATTAAAGTTTAGCGTCCATGCTCTATTTCGAATCCCCGCATGGTTCACTGAGGTTTATAATGTGTATGTGAGACAGGTTTGCAAATATAGGGATAGCCCAGATGCACGACCAGCTCTGCTTGTATTACTCCTATCAGTAAAGGTACTCGCGAGCATGAAAGTAGTGCATGATTCTCTGGAAGCTGGATGATTGATTTAGTACAGCTCTTCCAGAAGTGCTGTATGGAGATAAGCATAACTCGTAGTGTTCGCTACAGTGGTTATTCCAGAGAGTGCTGTTGTGTTTCTTCAGGGTTATTGCAGTTTGAGTTGCAACTAACATTGGGCATTATTATGTATACCTTGTATATGATTGAACTTGCTTGTGTCACTTACGTCTGCATCTCGAATTTCCCTCTCTCGCTCATTTCGGGTGCGCTTTTTTTTGTCTTGTCAAACCAAGTCTTGGTGACATGGCTGCTCGGTTCTGGTTGGGTCAGGATGCATTCCGAGCAGAGTGGTTGTCATCATTGCAGGTCAAGGAGAATGATGAGATCTTTACGACTTTGAAATGGGTAACCTCTCTGCACTTGCTTGTGACTTGGTTTTAAGCCTATGAGTCGTCCATAGCTGACGGAGGAACGTAGCAACAGGAGGAAAGCAACTGTGTATTGTTTAGATTTTTGTTTTAAACTTTAAAGTAATACAATTATTATTATTTAAGTATTTTTTCTGTTTATATTTCTCCATTCGCTCTACCCCCTGTTGCTCAGACCGATGACAATGGGCAAGAAGGTGAGATGTGAGCAGTGTCCATTGTGACAAAAAAAAATGGACGTTTCTAGAGGTGAGGTTGTAGTTTTCGATTTTCCTTGAATGTAGGATTAGGAGGTCATAATAACCTTTTTTCAGCTTCCAGCTTTTGTAGATTGTATGATAATGATGATCAGAAACATTGAGGCCAGGAGGATTCTTGTAAATCATTTTTAGTATGTCGTCATTCAATAGTTAGTCATTCAACAGTATTAGGAGAAATTCTACGTATTTCGCATATTATGTCATATTATGCCTATTATGCTTCTACCTATGTTCTTGTGCAATTATACATAAAGAGACATAACCCTGATTTTTTCTGCAAAAGTGTGAAGAAGTTTATCCCAGGAGGTTTATTGTTTGATATTTGGCGATCGAAGTCTTAGTCTTTAATGCTGATTATTCCATTTCTTGCAGCTCTTTGATTCTTTCACAACAGGATACGATGTTTCAGGAAAAACCCCAATGCAGCTTTTGCAGTGTGGAGGTTCGGCCGCTAATGATTTTCAAGAGGCTAGCATTTATCTAGATTCTATCAGCAACCGGTGCGTGAGTTACTGGAGTCTAATTCATGTGCTTTCGAACGATTCTTGGCGGCACTTAGAACTTGCTCTTAAATTACCAAGATGCATGTCTGAATGACTCCTCATAGATGCACACTCTTTCTAAACCCTTAAAGTCTGGTGTATTTTGGAGGCTCGTGTGCTTCTGTCGTTGGTAGAGTGAGAACATTTGTATGAATGCGCTTAATAGGCATGGTGTGGTGGTCTATGATGAATCTTTGACGAGATGGCTTTGTGAATCTATTGCAGGTTTTACCCGCGGTTACAAGTTAATACTATTTTTGTCGCTGTCCATGCAAAGGTGTTCTTTCAACTATCATGAATTAGTCTTGATTTGAAGATGACTACTATTGGTGTACTCTTCTTCGTTATGAAAACTCTGATAATTTTTCTTTCCTCCATGCTCCAGGCAATGCTTTTGTTTGTTTTGCTTCATTTGAACGTTCATTGAAGTGACTTTGAGCAGGGAATGTTCGGTGTTTTAGTGTTTCTGGATAAGTGTTGGGGATATCAAGAACATATTTTTTCATTTCCACGTATCAATGTGTATCGTGCCCCACTGTGTATATGGACTCTTTTGCAGGTCGGTTATGAAGTTTTGATGTGTGACTTTAATGTGCCTCACATGCACTTGCACGATCGAGTGGTATGTATATTATCTATTTCCCAGTGATTTGAAATGTGTTGGTATTTGATTTTGAGTTGCCTATTTGAACGTTTAGAGATTCTACCATGTGCGTCATTTGTGTGCATCGTTTGCATTCCTTCATGTGTCCTTCAAAAGGTGTCCTTGTGAGCTTGGATTCAGGTTCTCTTGAAGTTGATCATTGTTCTGGTAGTGTCGACTGTGTATATGGACTCTTTGCATTGCTTGTGTATGGGTATCGAAGTTGAACTAATCCAAGTGGTTCTTTTTTCCAGTGTCTATTTGTTGGCCAGAAAGACAAAACGGAAACGTCTACCTGCATTGTCACTCCACCTCAAGTCAAGTAAACATATTCTCCAAGTTTTTCCAGTATCATCTAGTTTCTAGCTGTTTCGGTCGTGAGAATGGTCTGAATTTTTGTATTGAGATGTTAGCATGGATTTTGTGACTCTTCAAACTTCATGAAGTTGCAATCAGTCTAGCCTTGTCATCGCTTAACGAAACTCTAGGGCTTCCAGCGCTTCCTTACTACTTCAGATCATGATAATGCTATTCTCCAAATGAATAGCAACGTCTGGAGCAGAAATGCCATTTGCAGGGTTTTATTGTTGCAATATCTGGTTTCATCTTTTCAGCAGCTGGCTGCAGGCAACTCCATTGCCTTCTTTACCTGTGATTTCTGATCGTAGAGTTAGTTGTAGAGGCTGACTATGTCGGTCTACATCTTTTTAACGAAGGCTCTTCTGGGTAAGGATACCTCGGTGTTCTGAGTGGTCACTTATAAGATTTTTCTTACTGCAGCATCTTGGTGAACGGACATCAAGTGGAGAAAAGGATTACCACGGGCTATATGGTAAGGCTGCGTTTTGTTTTCAACTTTTGTCTCTGAAAATAATGTCTCTTAATTGTTGCTTCTGTACGTTCTCCTCTGCAGCTAAGAAAATCCTTACAGATTTTAGTGGCTTGGGTAACGCAGGATGCTGGTCCCCAGATGCCGTCTGATGTGACACACTTGGTGAAAGTGGGATCTAATGTGCTGCAAGCTATTGGGGAATTTTCTGGTAATTTGCCTACTATGCTAGTGACTTTTCTATGTTATGTTCTAGGAGCGAGACAACTCTTAGATATTTTAGTGCTCAGTTTCTGTTTTGTCATGTTTTCGCGTAAGAGTCAATCGTAAGGACTTTGGTTGTATTTTTTCTTCCTTGCGTCATTTGTCAGGCATCGATATAAATACTGCGGTATTACTGATGATAGCTGTGAATATCGAATATCAAGCTGTTGTTTTGGTCCACTATAAATACTGGAGTGGAGAACTACTATGTTGTCTGTATTTGATAGTTTAATTCTAGATTCAATGAAAGCCAACCATAAGAGTGCCTCTTATCCAGATATGAACTTTGGTGCATTAAAAGATTTTCCTTAAAACCTTTGATGTGATAATATCAGGTTTGTCCATCTGCAGTATCATATGTTATAGCGGTTGCTTCATCTAGAGCCATCGAACGTTCTGCAAAGAACTCAGAACTACAGGACTACGTTGCTCCAGCTAATGCTACTAGTGAAGTCGATCCTGCTGAAGTTGATGATGAGGTGGTGGAAGGGGCGTCTAGAGTCTCTTTGCGGTGTCCTATCAGGTGCAGGTCTATGCTTGCTAAAATAGAAATTCTGATAGCAAGAATTTTCGAAGGCGTGTGACCTGTTGATTATGTGCAGCCTTGTTTCTCGACTGAGCTTTAGTGCTTGTTGATCGTATCACTTCCAGTAGATCTTTAACTTCGTATCTGAGAGTCCTGTCTTACGCTTTTTGAGTTGTGGTCTTCAGAGTTCGATTCTTAACCTGATTGCCATTTGTTTGTGGGTTATCTTTTGGAAAAAGCCATCAGCGGTTGGTTATGCCAGTGAAAGCGACATCGTGCAGACATTTGCAGGTAATGTTCACTTCCCTTTCTTTATTGGTCTTTAACCTTGTTTATGTTGGTTGATTCGACTGTTGTATACCACAGCGTTTTGTCCATGGAGGGTAAATAATATGACTAACCTTGGAAAATCATAGAGATGTCTTCAGTGACTTTTGAGTGTCATGTCTATTATTTCTCACAATATTTTTCTTTGAAAACTTATGACACATTTTGCAACAGTGCTTCGATTATGACACTTTCCTGGAGATCAACGAGAACAGGCCAGCTTGGCGCTGTCCGTGCTGCAACAGTTTCATTAGCTGTCCCGATCTTCGAATAGATCGGCAGATGGAGAAAGTGAGTTCCAACTTTGCAAATTCTGTGAGGATCGGATTTTAGAAGCTGATAGTGATTTCTTGCCAGAAAGATTAGTGAATGCTGACGGGTCTTTTTTGAACTGCAGGTTCTTAAGGGTACAGATGAGAAAATTTACGAAGTGATAATTAATCAAGATGGATCCTGGGTACCTGTCTTTACAGAGGACGATGAAACTGACCTTGTTCCCGATGTGACCATGCTCGAGGGGGGTGATGGTGGAAGTAAATATATCGATCTCTCGGATATGGATGACGAGCCAAGTACAACATGGCAAAACAGCGATGTATTTCAACAACACGAGAGGAAACCTGATGCACAGACTCTTCACGCAATGGCTGAGAATAGAGGAAATGTTTCACATACAATCAATCCAGTGGTTGGGCAGCGAGATACTGCGAGACATCCAGCCATTAATGTTCCGGAGTTTACTTCGGTTGCCTCCCAGAATTCACCGAGCTCTTCCGGGCATGTGTTGGTAGGAGGCTTCATTAGTGAAGGCATGTCTGTGAATGTTAATGGAGGTGGTCTGCATACTACAGCATCTGGCAATCAAGTACAAAATCAACCTTCTCCTTCTATTCAATCACTGTCTGCCGTCAATCACAATTTTCAGGTCAGATTTCCGGGGTCACGCACAGCCTCTCAATTGAACAGCCCAGCAGGCCCCGTCAATAGGATTGCCTCTAGTAGCGGACAGGTAACCTTCACACAATTGCAGCCTCCACAGAGCGGTGCCTCCCCAAATATTGGTCTTGTCTTAGAAAGTGGGGTGAGTCTTATATTGACTGAAACGTCTCATCCTCATTTCCATTTTCAATGTCTATTCTGTTATTGTCCTTGCAGCAGTTTAGTTCAGAATTCAGAACTTGAGCATCGTGTATGCTGGATAGATTGGTGTGCAGTATTTTTGGAAAGAAAGTGAATGGATGTACATTGAATCTATTCACAACGGCACCAAACATGGCGATTCCTTGATCTGTTTGACAGTTCTTGCTGCGTGGAATGGCCACATTGTGCCTCATGTTTTGATCATTGAATGTAACTAACCTGTGGATCATACTTGCAGTGGGTTCGGCAACGACAAGTTGGGCAACAGTCTCCAGGAACTCCCCAGGTATGATCTTACGCCATTACAAACTAGAGCTACCGACCTTGTAGGACACTGCAATAGAGATGGACGTTTCTAGTATTAATAGAACTCAGTTCCTAGTTAATATTTTTGGGTGAAGAGCTGGACCTCATCGTTCATGAACTGGCAGGTGCACTTTGGTGATAGTCTTGTGTCTTGTGTCTCTTGCTACTTCGCAAAGATCTCACCAGTGCTTATTCGTGTGTGTTACATGCTGAACAGAATGTTCAGGATCTTGGTCAGATGCGACCACAATGGCGAAGCACTGGAGTCCCCTCCCCTCAGCTTAGAACAGCTCATTCTCATAACTTACATTCATCACAGCAAGTATATCCCAATCAAAGCCAAGTTTCACACTCACCACGTCAACATTTAAGTTCTGGAAACTTGCAGCAGCAACGTCCGAGTCCGGGAACAAATGCACTTGCAGGTCTTGGGACCTCACATCAGCAACATTCGAGTGCTGGAGTCTCACATCACCAACATCCTATTCTTGGAAACGCACAGCAACAGCAACGTCCGAGTCCCGGAATAAATTCCCAACAAAGTCTGGGAATAAATTCCCAACAAAGTCTGGGAATAAATTCTCAACAAAGTCTGGGAATAAATTCTCAACAAAGTCTGGGAATAAATTCTCAACAAGGTCTGGGAATAAATTCTCAACAAAGGTCTGGAGTTTGGGGCGTTACGAATGTGGGGCAGTGGCATTCAACTAACAGCACTATTTATCAAGCACAAGCACAAGCGCTTGGTGGTGCTGCAGTGTCGGAACAAAGCTGGCGACCTGCACAGCGCATGAGAGGTAGTATCGTGAATCCTTCACTTGGCCAAGTTGCACTGGGAACGAGCCCCTCCGCTGCTCAACAACAGCGAGCACCTCCGGTGGCTGCATTCCCTTCAACACATGGCTTCAACTCAGCGACCAATACCAACTCTGCACCGGTACCACGTTTTCAGATGGGGATGCCTGTTTTGAACAACCAGCAGGCTGCCAATAACGTCGCACTTTACAATGGGACCACATGGGTGAGCGCTCCCGACTTCTCCTCCACAACGCCACTGCCTGCGCCACGCTTCACTGGATCAGAGACTTCAGAGGGATGGCTGAACTTTGAGGATATCGATCTACCTGAGTTACCCCGTTGAGGTACCGATGCCATTATTTTTTGCTTTCAGGGGGTGTCAGAGTTCGTGATACAGTAGAACTTCTATAAAGAGCCGGGCCGGGACCGGTCTGACACATTACATTAGAGAAGTTTATTACAGTAGGGAGGGTCATTTGCATTCATGACGTTTGTATGCTAGCCGTGCCGGGACCGGCAATCAATATTACTGTATTATTTTAGAGGGTGCTGTTTATTAGAAGTTCTACTGTACTTAGAGGAAATCACGAACTCTAGAGATGCAGGAAATTACGAACTCTAGTATAGAAAAATTCTCTTTCCCCCCCAAAACAAACATTGTACCTGCAGTTCAAAGAGAATTGTATTTTTGTTTCTGGAATATACCAGAAGATGCTCATGGCCAGCTCTTTTCATACCGTTTTTATTTAAATTGTCATTCTCCGTGTGAACGCGTCCATGCTTTTTTGCCATCCACGCTGTCTGTGCCGCTGAATATATCAACGTGGCCAGCTTCCCTGGACTTCTGCGCGTTGGACCCAGCCAACCTCATCAGTGTGAACGGAGCTTGTTAGAAAGCCCTGGTCGGCACGGTTCCAGTTGCGCTTCCGCAACTTGGTGGCGATGACAGCGATGTTTCCAGTTCACACATCAGGCTTCCCCTGCGCTGAACAACTGGAGCCATGGAAGGTGCGGGATCACTTCACCAGGCATGGCAAAAGAGCCAAACTTATTATTATTATCAGAAGCCAGCATTAGGCTCAAGTAGAAATTGTTGGTGCAATTCGACTTCAGGCGTATCATCCTTGTAGAGAGCGCAGTCAAGTTACAAGCTCTGAGCGTGCGCTTGATTGGAAGTTATTGAGGTTGTGCAAATAGAGCCATACTTTTTAGAAACCAGCATTTTGGCCCAAGTAGAAGTTGTTGGTGCCATTCGTCTTCAGGCATATCATTCTTGTAGGGAAGTCAGGCTTTGAGTTTGAGTTTGATTGGAAGTTGTTATTGAGGTTTGTGCAAGATGGGGTTGCCGAAAGCGTTAGGGCCTTATGGGGTTTCGTTTGTGGAGTTTGAGCTTCGGAGGAGTGTGGAGCCAGAAGCGCAGGCAACAACAGGGGCTGAGCATTCCCAGCAGGAAAATGGAGCTCGTAGCAACGGCGATGGGGCTGGAAAGGGGCTGCCAAGTGCGGAAGGGGCGCCGTTGATGCGGATCTTTTACCCCACGGAGTCGAAGAAGACGTTCTCGCTCTTGGATGTGAGAAACCGCAGTTGGCTGCCCAATGTGGATTATTTGATGGGCTTTTTATCGAGAGCCATAGCACCCTCGTCGCATCTCCGACGGGCTTTCGTCTGGTCACTTTCATGTACGCTTCGTCCTGGCTGTTTGAGTGTGTGTGGTGTATGCCTCTACCTACTCTGTTGTCGAAGAGAAGAGCGGTGGTGTCTTTCCTTTCATACTTGTTTGAGTTTTTGTGTCTTCTCCCTTTTCTGCAATTCAATTCAATCCTGCATCATCTGGAAATTATGCTTTTAAAGATAATGTGTCATTTCTTTTTCTGTTCACTTTCCACGAAGCACAGTGTTTGCGACTAAAGAGATCATATGTAAATATTGTGAACGTCAGGCATTTTTTCTCATTTTCTGATCATTTTCACGTCTTTTTCTCATATATTTATTAATCTTCCTTTGAAATAATAGATTATACCAAAATGAATTCAAAAATATAAAGTTTTCGTCACTTGAATTTATTATTGAATTCTGGCATTGCTTCAAAGTAGGATATCAATAGTCTAATTGAATTAAAAACCTTTTCCTTATTTTTTCTTGATTTTAATGATAAGATCAATGTAAGATTAGATTTTTTGAATAGGATACAAAGAAACATGCGTATGACACATTCATACACATTTAGAATGAAAAAATGATCATAATTGAACAGATCCTCATGGATTTATGGAAAGACAATATTTGTTAACTTTTTCAAAGTTGCTTGTTTCAAACGCTCGTATCTCACTTTATTTTGTTCCTTTTTGTGATTGGTCAACTCAAGTAGATGAATACCAAACTTCTATTAGGGGTCCTGTTCTATAAATTGACTGAAATTGTCATTGTAGCACTATATTTGAGTATTGTGACCTAAAGACCTTTTGGGCATTCAGGGGTTAAATGACTCTTGAAATTCGTTTTTGTCAAACGACTATCTTAAGCATAAATGTGAAAGCCTATCCTGAATGGTTGTTCAAATTATAATGTACTCTTGTAATATTTTTAGCATTTGTAATGATCAACATGGGCATGCGCTTTTTTCTTTGTATGGAACATGATCGTTCATGTTTATGATGTAATGACTATTTTGGTGTGCCTTGGCAGATCTATTTTATCCCTGTTTCTATCCATCCTTACAAACTCAAGCATCAGTGAAGCAGCCTCTACTGACTCCTGATAATAACTTGACCAAAGATGGGCGGCTACCAGTGATAATTTTCTCTCATGGCATGTGGGCGTGTCGGACGACGTATACTGCAACTTGTATCGATGTTGCCTCACATGGTTACAGTTAGGTTCCAACCATCCCTCACACAATTGTGAATATTTTTCTCAGAATTGACCTGATATCAGCTATTCAGATAATGTCTAGGGAAATTATTTGTGAGCCTGTTTGAGTATTGGTATGTTGGGTATGTTCCTGGATTATTGATAAGCATATACAGTTTTTCGTATGATTTCGTTCACACTTTAGGTGTGTTGCAAAGAAAGAAATTGAAAGAAATTCAATTTGGAATGGCAGTTGTTGTAGCTGTGGAGCATTTAGATGGATCGGCAGTTATTGCGCAGTATCATGATCATAAGGGTAAGCGGAGATGGGTCGAGCATGCTTTCTCTGATGTGCCATTTGATGATGTGCCCATGAGCAACCGTTCGGGGCAACTGAGGCAGGTGCGCTGAAGCGCTGACTCTACCGTAGCTTTTCGATTGGTGTAAACTGTTTGATAGATATTGGGATCCTTGTCGGTTGCTGCAAGTCTATGGATGTTTTAATCAATTGTAGTTGACGTGGGCCTTATCGAACTTGCTTCAACGCTGCAGAGAGTTGGGGAGATCCAGAAAACTCTAGCTGTGCTCCAAGCCTTGGATCAAGGCTTGCTTCCTCAGGAGTGTAATGTAATCAAGGGAAGAACCAGCCTTGATGTGAAATTTCTGGAAGGACGACTCAACTTGAATTATTTAGGAATTCACGGTCATTCTTTTGGGGCAGCCACCGCTATTTCCTTGTGTGGTGTAGATAAAAGATTCAAATGCTGTGTAGCGGAGGATGTGTGGTGGGCTCCTGTGGAAAAGGTATGGTCGAAGATCAAAATACCTCTTTTTTAATAAGTGAGGTTGAGAGGCGCTAACTGTCAAGAGGTTGGGATTCAATTTAAAAATGATATCGGCTTCAAGTTTCTGCTCTCAAGTTGTAACTTTTGTTTGTTGCTTACATTGGAGTCTGATTGCAATGGCCGATGGTCTGGTTCAATAGTTTCTGTACTTGGAATGTCTGAGTATTGAAAAGTGTATGTTTGCAGGCGGATTACGAGAGAGTGGCCGGCAATGTTCCTGTGCTCCTTTTGAACACGGAAAATTTCGACTGGAAATTATTACGAGACTGTCGTAACAAATTTCTGGCTGCACGGGCCAGATCAGATTCAGCAAATTCAACAGTTACAGAACTTCTTACAATGAAAGTGAGTCACAGATTAAAATGATACTTTAGTAAGCCACCATTAGAGGTTATGAGAAACTGAATAGCACTTGAGTTGCTGTGCTGCTTCTGTCAGTTGCCGACTGGTTCATGAACCTGTTATTGTTTGTGCAGGGCACATCTCATATGGATCAATCTGACTTCCCATTACTATTTGCGGGGGCTTTGAAGAGAGCTGGGTACTTTTCTGACTTCTGTTGGTTGATATTCAGGATTATGCTCAATTACGCTAGGATATTCATGGTACATTGAATGTGAAGGAATTTAGTCTCGTCTTTTGTACAACTTGCAGTTCTTTAATCTCTGTCAAACTTGTTTACCGCAGAATGGGTGGTAAGCTGGATGTGCGTCATGCAAAGGATATCAATAGCAGAGCGAGCCTTGATTTCTTTTACAAGAATTTGCTACCCCCTGGTATGTAATGAATATTGATTTTTAATCACGGCTTTGTAGGCCACTCAAGTATGATATTGTCGAGTGGGAGTTCTGGAGTGTGTAGAATATCACATTGCGATACGACTGTTCGAGTAAGATATAAAGAATTATTTTGATCATATATTAAGTGATAGATGGCTTCTTGATCTGCTAAATTCTGGGTTTTCTGGGACGAGTGCGTAATTTCTAAACGAATTATCTGATGTATCACGAGCTTCAAAAAAACATTTGAGATTTTTTAGTTCAATTCACATGGTTAGTGTATTGATATCCACCTTTTGTAAAATTCTTGCTTCGATATCTTTGTACGTGTCCTCGATACAAGTTCATTCATGATGGGCAAGCTCGTTGCTGACTGTCGTCTTTCTCTCTTTGTGAACAGGTACAGGGGCTCCTTATCTAGTGGACGTAGTCAAGGAAGATGGGGAACATCTTGTTGTTAGTAAAGTGCCTAGCTCAAATGCATCTTCTGCTCCGTAGTTTTGTTTTTACTATCTTTTCCTGTACTTGTAGATGACGAATCCAACTTTCTAAAGATGGGAACGCAAACATTTATATTCACTAAACGGTCAATTCCTAAGCATACTATGTAGAGTGTTGCAGGGTTGAGCTTGTGCGGTTCTTTTTGAAACATATGCTTGTTTTCATTTATTGCTAAGTCACAAATTTCGATTTGAACATCAAGTTTGAGGAATTGTGCAGATTGTATTGGCTAAGCTCTTGTGAATTGTGATGGAGTAATGCCGGCATTATTAAGGAGAACAATCTTGAAGCCTTTCCCAGCACGTTCAACATGTTAAGTTTTACGTTTGTAATATGCTTTGAATTGTTCAGACGAACTTTTCTTCTGTCATCGGTTTCACTCTACTTCTATCTTTATGTTAAGACTATTGGCATAGTGACCAGCTGACGATGCTGCAAACAGACGTTGCTGGACTGAGTGGAAGTTGAGAACAAACTGTTATTTGGATTCAAGGTGGAAGAATGGACACATAAACCCATATTTGCTTCGGTGGTGAAGTCTGGGGGTTTACATGGTGTCATTTTATGTTCCCCAATTGGGTCACACAACTATTCAGAAATGCTCTGAAACTCAGCTGCTCTATCTACACAAGAATGTTGGAGGACATGTTGGCGGATTCCCCTGGTGTATTTCATGTACAGCAACAATACTCCTGATTTAGGAACTGCTGCAATAAATTCAAGCTCGTATTTTTCTGTTCTGTTGTAGTGTATCTAGCATCACAAAAATTTCCCAAGGATCTGGCAATGTGTGAATATCAGGTCTTCTTTAGTTCTCCATGTTTGCTTCCTTTGCAGATGATTTGCCAGATTGGAGATGTAATCTCCGCACCAATGGCTTCGGTGCCCTTGTTGCGCGGTCAAACCCTCGCACGCAGACGTACCCTGAACAAAAAAATTTCACTGTGTCATGACTCCAGAGAAAGAGAACCAAGCCACTTGGACCTAGATATTACAAGCTCTAATCTTCGCCTACATACAACAGTGATGATTATACAAAATATCGTAGAGCATTTTAAAGTCAGAAGTATTTTGAGTTTGCCCAACAAGAAAATTCCAGTGAAAATTCTCACTCCTCATTTTACACTTCGAGAAGTGAAGATTCAGAAGCAAAATTCTAAAACTTTTTCAAAGTTAGTTCTTGCTACCACAAGAACAAGAAAAGTTGATTTTCATGGAATCACCTCATGATACTATTTCCTTTGTTTGTGAAAGTAAAAATGGATTAAATTTTTTGGTTACAACCCTCCATTGTCACATAGTAGAACCTAAGAAAGAAATGACCACCACAGATGATGAAAATTTGGGAGTATCATTGTATCCTCATCGTTTATAATGTTTATAATGTTATAATATTATAAGTTATAACGTTTTTGATGTTTCCAAGTACGTGACCCTTCTGCAGAAACTTTGTAGAGGGAAGAATTCCATCAATAACACTCCTATTAGTAATCCTTAGGACTCAGAATTTCTGTAGAGGGTTTTGTATGTCTTGAACATATACTTAATGATTTCAAACTATTTGCCACATGAGGTCCTTCAACTATTCATTGGGATTTGTAAACCCACCACATAGCACATTGAAAATATCACTTCCCAACAAAAGAATGCAAAACTTGAGGGCCTCTACAGTAGTGTAAATTAAAACGAAATATGGTAGTGTAATGTACCTCTCCAGAAACACGCTTGAATCTCCTCTACAGTCATGCCTGCTCATGAAACCAATACCAACACCATTCAGTCACCAGTGAGTAAATAAGGTTTGTTTGACCTACTGTTTAAACCCTAAACCCTAAAACCCTAAAACCATCTTGGTACCATCTTGGAGTATTATTTTGTGTCACAATTGGGGCAGCGTCACAATAATGTACTCATACATTATGTTATTGAGCACAACATTCTGTAGAAGGTAAAGCACGCAGACGACCGAATCCGTGAGGACCAAGGAAGAGGGGAAGCAACAACTGTGCACCTCGAAAAATGCTTGTAACAGAAGTGCCGAAGAACACAAAGCGACGCCGCAAATTCCACAGCAATGTCCGTGGAACAATTATAGGTCGCAGACTGCTTGCATGGTCTGCAAATACCTGTTTGTAGAGAAGAAACAATGTCTTTAGAATCAGTGTTGCAATTCCCAAAGTTTGAGTTACCCAGAAAAAATCATGCATGTTCACCTAAAACATTAACATTATTATGAATTTTTGGTGAACAATGTAATTGAGAAAAGTGGGACTTGTTGAAGGTGAAGAGTATACCAACTATAGAATGTTTTTGCTGTAGAATATTCTACCGCTACCCATTTACTGTGAGGGGGAATGCCTTGACTTGCCTTGACTTAAATTAATAATTTCATGAAAATTAATTTGCGAAAGAGAGAACTTGAACTTCAGTATCACCAGATAACTGTTACACGGATTGGGTCATGAAGAAAATCTGGTACCTCATTGACTTGAAAGTATGTGCCGTTGAGAGGGAAGCTGCCTTGCATGGCCGTCCTGCACGGCACCTGCCCATCACAACCAGTTGCATTTTAAAAAAAATAATAATTTGCAGAAAAGCGATCTTCAAATCCAGTGATGAAGTTATATACACCCACTGGTGTGGATGAAAATACTTTTCTTTGTCCAATTTATAGACACCAAAAGAGTGATAGATATCATCTCAAAGATTTTGAAGCAATTCAATGATTTCATCCATGGAGACAGGAGGGATATATCATCAAATATTCCCTAAAAAACATTAATATCACTCTTGAAAGAAGAAATCCTATTTTACAACAAGAATACTGTTTGATGATTTTGATTCCACGTCATCGTTGACATCACAATTGAGATCAATGTGTATGCATTCTTACCAGAAGTGTTGCCTTAATGGTTTCCTCTCCATCGCCGGAGCTCGAAGAAGCAAAAGGATTTTCCTCATCAACGGTGTTGTTCATATTTGGTATGGACTCGGGCACCTCTCCTGCATCCCAATAATCACAAAGATTAACAAAGAGAGTGTGACAGAAACGAATCATCAGTAATTAGGGTTGACATGTAGTAATTTCATTTGCAAATGAGCAATTTCAATAATACTTTTCTGATTCTTGAAGTATATATTCAAAATCATTACTCAAATCCAAACAGAGGGTGCCTAGACTCCTGCGATCTACGTTACTGTCTTTCAAAGAGAAAGAGATGAGTTGATGTTTACCTGGACTCCAAATTGCAAGCAAGTAAGTACAAGGGTCATCATGTTCTCTGGGATCCAACTGTACCACAGTGGCAACAAACATCAAATCGTCACTAACGTCGAAGTTTGATGCCCTTGTCAATAGAGAATTCTTTATAGCCTCAGAAATCGAACGAGCTATAACCCAAACAAATTATGCTAACAACTGCCGTGAGATAAAAAACATAACATTATTTAAGAGTTCATCCAAAGTAGAGATTGTACGTACCCCATCCAGCAGCGGGTGGTTGTCGGGAAGCTCATATCTGCAAAAACATCGTGCACAAAGTCAAGACGAGAATACTAGTGCTAGATCTAGACATCCAGATTCAACTTAACTTTCGTCCATAGAAACCATATTATTGGGCCTCCTTCATTTATGGGAAAGAAAAGGGAACTCTGCTAGAAGTAAACAATGATTCAATGCAATGTCGAAAAGCGGGGAATCCATGAATCTTACACATAATGGACAGTTCGAAGACGACCAACATTTTTGAGCTTGGGAACAGGAAGGGAGGCAGCTCCAGGGGCCACTAACACCATCTCGTGCGACAGGGTCGTATTGGGATGAATCAAAACCTCACAAGGAGTCGTCGTCGTCGTCGTCGTATTCACATTGCTCTCCAAATCCAAAACTTCTTCACAAGCCGCACTTTCCACGATTTTGATTACACTCGATTGACAACAGTTGGATTCTTCACAAGGAGTTGTAGCCCCCAAATGCACAGACGTCGTACTTCCTGCCGTTGCCAGTCCCCCCCAATCCTCCATGATCGTAGGCGGAATCGGTTCGGAGGCGGAAACTTCGGATACCGGTTCAGGTTCGGAGACCGTCACATAGGTGTCCGTAATATTCAAGATGCTGGAGCAATTGGGGTTGTTGATTGTATCGGATTGGAGTACGAGTTGGGTGGGTGCTTGTGGATCTTGTATACAAATGTTCAAATCGCTGTCGTCCTCGACTTCCTCCACGGAGAACGGGTAGTCTTCAATGTCAAACTCCTCCAAGTCCGCTTCGGACTCGGGGGTCATCGGCTCTTCCACGATCGGCTGGCAATATTGCGACACGGGTCGGGAAGGCTCCGGCACACGCTCTTGTTGGAGGGGCTCCTGCTGCTGCTCGGTCCCGGGCGGCAAGGCTAACGTTGGACCGTTGTTGGGTCTCTCGGATGCGGGAAGAGCCAGCTTCGCACTGGAGAGGGCACTGGCGAAGTGCTTGCATTCGGGTCTCATGGGGCAAGCATTGCAATTGGGCTTGCTCTTGGTGCAAAATACCTGGAGAGCAAATTCAAAACACGTGAAGCATGTTCAACTCCTCAATGCCTAAAATCGTCCAAATTAACCACTTTAATTAATATCAACAAGGGTTGAGAAATGGGCATAAATCGAGAAGAATAAGAAACTAAGCCAAAGCGGTTCCTGGAAGATGCTTTGTAATGTCTAGAAAGGATTCAATTGTACCTTTCCGAATGTAATCATCTGATAGTGGAGCTCGTAAAGCGTTTGCTGATCAAGCTTGCACAACCGAGGCCAGAGGTATTTTTGAATGGTGGCTTGGACGGGGTACCTGCACAGATGGTGAACAATGATTTGAATGATTAGTTTACAAAGATGAAGAACGTTTTTTGGATAAATGATTATTGGTTATGAAAGAACTTTAAAAGAATTTCAAGCTTCTAAAGTAGGTAGTACGAAATTGCACTTACAACTCTAGCAGATGGAGCTGCAGCTCTTCAGGTAGTGGTTCCAAGGGCACCCAACCTAACCTCACGCATATGCGGCCCACATTTGTATCCACCTGCCACAAAATAGTCCAAGAAAACAACATTATGGATTGCTCAGACCACTTGATTGCGTAGAATCAAGATTGCAAGCAAGCAGCTCCAACTTACTGGAAAAGCCAGGTGATGGAGTGTGAGAAGCCGAATACACTCCACACTTTTGAGGCCCAAGCCACGAATGCTCAACAGAAACTCCTTCGTTTGGTCCGTGGACATGGATCGAAGCCATTCCAGGTCCAGCGCACCATAGTCCAGATGTATTCTCTCCAGAAACGCCTGCCAAACCACAAAACGCGCCATGAAATCAACAACACAGAACTAATGCACTCAACTGCTCAATTGATAAGACGCTTGCAATCAATGTCAAGAATCAAATAAACTTAGGTACATGCTGTCATGGTATTATTATTCACACTGTCCAAAACATGCACACTAACAGAATTTGGGAAAATTCCCCTTTTCACGTAACACAAGATCCAGCAGAACCTTAGAAATCTAGACAGATCAATACCAGCTTATATTCGGATGATTTCAGAACAAACCCCATACCTTGATCCTTCCAGCCAGAATCCAATTGAGCCCTCGCTCTTTGATCACATCCGCAACCTCTTGCACATTCGCTGCTCTCACCGCCTCCCAGTCGACCCCATCCTCCGTCATTTCCGTCCTGGGCGGCCCCGGCGCCCTGCGCTCCCCTGCAACTCTCGGCTTAAACTCCTCGTTCAACGAGGAGAAGTCGAACGACTTCCGAGCAGTCACTTGCTTCTCCTCGATCTTCGCACGCTCCAACCCCGTCAAACCCGTCTTGGGATTGTACTTCCCGTGGGCAGAGTCACGAGTGGCTTCCATCAAAGCTCCGCTGCCTGAGGTGGTCGAGGTGGAGGGCAAGGATGAGACCACCACGTCCACGAGGGTGGTGCTGGGGTCTTCGGGGAGGGTCTGGAAATCCAAGCCTGAGGAGTTTTCGGAATGGCAAGTCTTGGAGGTCTCGCTTTGGGGGACGACTGTTGAGGTCGTATCGAATGAGGGATTGGTGACTTCGGAGGTGGTGGAGACTGAGAGCTTGTTTATCTGAGGCAGACTTGAAGTCATGTCTTCTGGTCGATTGGTGACTTCGGAGACGGTGGAAACGGAGAGCCTGCTTAGGGGCAGACTTGAAGTCATATCCTCTGGTGGATTGGTGACCTCGGAGATGGTAGAAGCTGTGAGTGTGCTGTGAGGCAGACTCGAAGAGAGCTCCTCAGGTTGATTGAAGATTTGCCCGGAGATGGTGCCCGAGATGGTGGAAGCTGTGAGTCCGTTTGGAGGTAGACTTGAAGTCGGATCTTCGGATTGATGGATGACTGGAGAGATGGTGGAAGCGGAGAGTTCGTTCCGAGGCGGCAGACTTGAAGTCGGATCTTCGGGTGGATTTATGACTTCGGAGATGGTGGATGCGGTGGAGTCTTCGTGGGTTTGAGTCCAAGACATGTTGTGGCCTGGCGGTTGGGCTGCTGGTGTTTCTTTGGGGAGGCGAGCATAGTTGGACTCTTCGTTTCGGCTCCCTTGGGACTCGAGCAGCGTAACACTTGTTGGCGGAAACTGCGGTGCGAGATTCTGGGGTGATGGTTGGCTGGTTTGAGGAGCTGAAGCTGAAGCTGGTGGACTCTCAAAAGACTGAGCCATGGTGTCGTCCTCGGGGGTTTGGGTTTGCAAGGGTGACCTTCGAAATCCGCGGCCGGGGAAGCGTGATCTCATGGACATGAATGCCGAACTGTCATAACCACATATACCCCTCATGATCAATCAATCGAAATGGAATGTATTCAATCGTCTTGGATCCCGAAAACTATTGTAGACATTGTACACAAAGCTCTAAAAACTAGAACAGGTACAGATTTACATTTCAGGTCGTGCACTTGGAAGAGTGTCGATATCCGCCAATTTAAAACGAAATTGACGTTTTCAATTGAGAGAAAAACTTGCCAATATTGCCACAGTTTTCAAGGCTACATAAATTCAACTGCAACTATAAGTAATGCACGCAACCCACCTTGAAAGCACATCGTTAACATTCTGGGTGAGAAAAGCGCCAACAACCGAGTCCACAACCGAGCCCTTCCAACACGAGAAACTGCGGTCTCCTGCACCACCAAATCAGGCATCAAAAATTTGCAACCTTGCAACCAATTACTTCTGTAATTAGATCAGATTAGATGATCATATGCGGATTAGCTTGATAGTTTGAAGTATCCTATGCATTGGAGGTTCAAAATTCACAAGATTTTCATGAAAATAATAGATCTTTCTTAAATTCATGACTTTCATTCTGCCAATCAGTATTAGAAACAGTCCCTCAGTCCCTCATGAATATCAATTCCACTAAGAAGTTTGTCGACTCGCTTGAATCAAAGAGCTATCTACCTTAAGAATACCCAAGAATACCGTGTAAGTGAAACCACCAAATATTTAATATTTCTTTCAAAAAATAAGATTTGGAAAATGTTTCAAATAGAATCATTTTGCACAATTATTTTCCACCAAATATTTGGCATATATCCTATTCTTTCTCCCCAAATATTTGACATGTACCTTCAAAATTATTTTCCACCAAATCTACCCTATTTGTACAATCTAGGCTCTCAAAGCAAGGAATCATTCTTTGTATGAACTAGGAAAGTTAAACTACTTCAACTTTGACAAGCTTAAGCAATCTATTCGAAATACTTAAGCTCTCTCCAAGCTAAGTGGGACCCTTCTACAAAACATAAATAATGATACAAATCTAATGACCTACACACAACTAGAACACCCATAGGAAACTTAGTACTCCATTTCTCTCAAAATAAATCTGTAGTACCCCACAATTTTCCACTAGAAAACATGGATTTATTGTGAGATAGTAGTACTAAATTTGTTTCATTGGGTACAATAGATTTTCGCTTCTTCTAAGATACATACTAAAATGAAACATACTCATTACAACAACCTAACTTCTTATTTGTCCCAAAGCAAAAAATAATTTCTACCACTGCTGATCCAATAAACTATCACAATCTTTAAACAAGGTCAAGCATTTATAAACACCCAAGATTGAACTAGTTTGACATATAGCTAGCAATGCTCTAAAAGAATTTAAAAGATACACAAAACAAAATAAGCATAAGTCCCTTTGAATGTAGAGCCAATATATTTGTTGGGCATCGTATTCAAGGAATATAACCTTATAAGAAATTGCCCTCAGAAGAGAAATTGACTCCATATAAAACACCTTATCTTCAGCCTTTCCCTAAGTAAGGTGCTCTCTACTTTTGCAGCTTTGCCCTCTACTTTTAAGGCATCTTAGTTTGGGAAAGGCCGTTGAAAAGGTGGTGCCCTCCCAAAAAAAAGCAAAATCACAAATGGGGCTCACAAAAGGGAGAGAAGAGCCCAAACCTTGCACCACGTGCATTCGATCAATAAAAAGCAGCGCTTGCGCCTTCATCTTTCTTCTCTCCTCCACCCACTTGCGCTCATTCTCCTCATCACTCGCAGGCTCCTCACCCGCCGTCGCCGGCTTCCCCATCAACAGCTTCCACACACGCACCGTCTCCCCGTCCAACACCACTTTGGGACGCGCCTTCTTCTTCCGAATCGGACCTTCATAGGGAATCACACTCGTCTGGTTCGTATACGGCACCATCGCCGTGTCCCCGTTCAAATTGTCCGTGTTGTTCTCATATGGAACCATTGCCGTGTCCTCATTCTTCTCCCTGTTGTTGTTGTCGTCGTATGGCACGATCTGCAGACTTTGTTGGTGCTGTGGAAGGGATTCTTCCGCGCTGTTTTTCTTGGTTGTCTTCCTTGGTTTTACTGGCTTTTTGGTGGAAGCTGGAGGCATTAAGTTGGGGAAGAGGGTCATGGCTAAGAGCTCTTTCTTCGGCTTGGGGCCCGGTTTCCGCTTCAGTCGGGGCGTTCCGTCCACCACCTGCGGGAAGGGGTAGTCAGTGGGCGAAGTTTCGGGATGGTGAGGGAGATGTGGATCAGGAGATGTGTGCGAGGGTTTGAAGGAAGAGGCACTCGGATATCTCGTTGAATTCAGATGTCACATTAATTCTTTAGCAAAGAAACAAAGAAATACTCGTGCATTACATTTCATTTATCACATTCTTGATTAACACCATTGCAAAAAGAATGTGGGGATTCCCTAGTTTATGAAGGATGGGTCACTGGTGCATCTCATTATATTCATCACATTCTTGAATTACAGCACCGTTGAAAAAGGAAAGTGGAGATTCCCTGGGTTATGAAGGACAATCACTCGTGCCTCTCATTTAATTCATCACATTCTTGATTAACATCGTTGCAAAAAGAATGCAGACTGTTTTTTGAGTAACATCGGGATGCAGCAAGCATGCTGTTAGAGTTTTCTGGTTTCCATCTCCAAGAGAGTGAGTTACTGATCAAGAATGTGATGCTTTTCTTGCAATTGGAAAAAATTGGGAATATAATGAATGTTGTGTCACTGACCTGCCGCTCCTCGTTTGCATACTCCTGCAACTGCTTCATCTGCTCCTCAGTGAGCGGCTTCAAAATGACGGACCACAGGGAGTCCTTAAACTCCTGTTTCTCCTCTTCGGGCAAATGGTCGTGCACGTGACGAAGCAAGCTCTCGGGGGACATCGTGAGCTGCGGATTCGCACTGAGAATGGACTTCAAGTACACCACGCGTTGAATCTGGTTCATGTCCCGGAAGGGGATCTTCTGTGGGGACAGGATGCCGCGCGGACATAGCCGGCTCAGGAAGCTGGAACTCGTCGTCGTGGAAGACGGTGCGCGAGGGGCCAACGGCGGGTTCCAGTCGAAAGATTTAGTGGCATTCCCTTCCTGTTGTTGCCTTCCTTCGCAACTGAACCCCAACTGAGTGGCGGATTCATTGAACTGCTGGAGACAGGTCGGCCGGGAGGAGTCATTGAAGAAAGATCTCACGTTTTCGAAAGCAGTCGAGTTCGCCTGGGATGGCACCACGGCGTTCGCTTCTTCAGGGCTTCTTGAATCATCCAAAGCTAATTGTAATCTCGAGTTCTCTTGCGAAATCACCGGAGCGGTAGCATCTTCAGGGCTGCTTAAATCATCGAAATCCAATGATAATCTCGAGTTCGCTAGCGAAAGCACCACGGCATTCGCTTCTTTAGGGCTTGAATCATCAAACCCTAATGGCAATCTCCCAGCAGTAGAGTTCGCTTGGGAAAGTACCACAGCGTTGGGTTGCTCAGAGCTTGGATCATCAAAAGCTGACAGCACTCTGCCAGCAGTAGAGTTCGCCTGTACGGGCCTTGAATCATCAAAATTTAATGGTAATCTTCCAGCAGTAGGATTTGCTTGTGTAAGTACCGCAGCATTCGCTTGCTCAGAGCCTGAATCATCAATCGCTAATGGTAATCTCCTTACAGTAGAATTCCCTTGTGTAATCACCACAGTGTTCGCTTGTTCAGAGCTTGAATCACCAAATGCTAATGGTAGTCTTCTAGCAGTAGCCCCTTGGCGTGCTTGAAACAAGGTTCTCCGAACGGACGGAGAATTGGAGGACGAGTCTGGAGAGTGGCGTGACCCAGCCTTTTGTGGCGTATCATCGAAGCTGTTGAGTGTGAACCTAGACTTGGGAGCCATTGCTGTTGAGCTTCGCCTCTCTAATCGAACTTTGATACACGCTTCACAATCACAGACGGCGGTGTCGTGCTGCGTTCCGACGCCCGGCGTGGTCATGTCTTCGATGTCCATGTCCACGACCTCCGGGTAACTGGAATCTCGGCCTTCTTCATGAGTGAAATCGCACTGCGTCGATCTCTTTTTCGATGATTTCTTTGCAGGGGAATCTGTGTCTGCAATGGCAAGTTCGTTAAAACGGTGGAATGTCACGAGAGTTCCTGGCGCTCGTCTAGAAAAATTTGTTTAGAGCACTTCAATGTCACAATTCTGCTCGCAATTCTGGCACTCTGAAGCAAGTTCATTTAAACAGATCTTGACCTAGTGCGTTCTGAAATAATACCAACAGTTTCATCTTTTGCTAATGGGAAGATCGAAACGATTTGTCAGTTTTGTGACTTGCTCAGTTTATGAAGATTGGTCAATTAGATGTTATGGGTAGACCATAATTCCTGCATTCCTTGGAGGATCATTCTCTCTTATTTCAGAATGGGCTCCTGCGAAACTACTAACGGATGGAATGGAACGGAACATTATTAATCAATTCTATTGCGGTGGCTTAGTCTCCCACAATAATAGGAGGTGCAAGTTTTTAATTTTCTTCAAATCCCTTTCCAAGGCTCTTGAAGAGGGATAGAGATTCCATCCTTTAGTGAGGTGTTACAGAAAGACCATTAGAAGGGACCTGTTAAACCTTTGCGCTACAACGATTCATACGATTCTCAATTCTTTCTAAAAGTAAAGAACACCAAAAAAAGACGTGCCAGCACCACCAGGGTGACCAATTCGTCGGCCAATTCGAGACTGACCCTAACTTTTTGCCAGACACCCCACTTGGACGAAATTCAAGGAAATCTCTGGCACGTGACAAAGAAGCATTCAACGAATAAAAGAACTTCAGTGGGAGACTGGGAGCTTACTGGCGCCTCCATCAACAGGAGTAGCAGGCACTTTCTTCCCATCCACACGCCGTTTGTACGTGCGCTTATCCTTAGCCACACGCGGGTGATACTTCTTCCGCGGCTTCGTGGGGGGGGTAGCATCGCCCACAGTAATAACCGGAACCTCATTCAAATCGAACTGATCTGTATTATCCCTGCTAATCTCTTTCTCCCCACCAGCCACTGGAGCATCAAATCTCAGTGAAAAATTCTCCTCCTGCTGGGTAGCAAACTCCTCATCAACTGCAATTCCTCTCGTGCCAGAAACAGCTGCACATTCATCCAGCTGAGGGAGAGTCTTCGGTGCAGAGTCTTCAACAGCAACACGCTGTGGCATGCCGGAGTCGTCAAAATAGACGTGAAGATGCTTCTCGTGGGGATGATCCAGCTCAAACGGATGAAAAATATTGTAATTGCTGTTGTGATTGCTGTTTTCCTGGGAAGTTCTCTCATCTGAAGCAACGGGAGGGTTGTATGATAAACGACGACCCCCCCGAGGTGGTGGACTGTCGGCTGACAGGTGAGCTTCCGAATTCAGGCGCTCCATGTGTTGTAAATACTCCTTCTGGGCGTCGCTTAATAACACTGAATGGGCGCGTGGAGAACATGGACTCGGGGGATCATGAAATAGAGTCGACTGGCTCCCATTGCGCACAGAAGTGTTGCAAGCGAGGGTGGGCCAAGCAGGTTCAGCATTTGCTTCATATGTCCCATTCGCTTCGTATGATCCATTTGCAACGTCATCCCCACTTGCTGCTGGAGGTCCAAAAGCAAGCGACGCTGAAGAATTTGTATCTTGGAAGCCACTAAAATAGTTGAATCCCGAAGAGGTCGTCGTTGGTAACTCAAAGCTGGAATTCAATGAGAATCCATGATTTGAGTGAAGCTCCTGCTGCTGCTGCTGCTGCTGCTGCTGATGATGATGATGATGATATTGCTGCTGTTGATATAGTTGCTGTAGCTGCTGTTGCTGATATTGCAACTGCTGTTGCTGTTGCTGCTGTCGCTGCTGTTGCTGCTGTTGCTGCTGTTGCTGCTGCTGATGTTGCTGTTGCTGCTGGCTCCTGAGAAGAGTAAATGATGGAGTCTGTCTGTGTAAAACTGGAAGAGTGGAGGTTTGGGTGGCATTGGAGCCACTGTAAGCGTGGAACCCTGATGCGGACGATCTCCCTTGGTCAATGAGCGCTTGAAAATTCGCCATGGCCTGTGCTGTGGCTGCTTCAGCTGTATCCAAGTTCCGCTGGTGGTTGCGCGCACCAAAAAGATCCGCATGGTTTCTAGTCAGAAATACACTCGCAGCAGACTGCTGCTCTACCACCTCTGCCGTCCTGAAAGGAAAGATTCCACAGCTGCTGGTTTCGAGCATCCGAGAATAAAAGCCCCGTCTTTCACTCGGGAAAGAGGCGGGTGATTCCAGGCCACTGAAAAAGTTGGTGCCACCTGGGTAGGGCTCCAAATTCCCCAGCTGGACCGAATCTGTCATCACATGGGGCGTCATTATGGTTAATACCGTATGAGGGAGACGATTCCCATTATTAAGTCCTTTGATGCCAATACCCTGAGTAGTAAGTACTAATAATTTGAATGCAAAATTAGGGGGTAAGGATAGCTAGTACCAGTTGATACTCTTTCGTTAGGTGTAGTGTTATGATTCTCGTTGTTGTACACATGATGAAACTGATCCTGCTGCTGGTGCCCGAAACTCCGTCGCCGCTTCTGGCCAGACTTCTCCAGCACGTCGAGGGTGAAGGAGGCGTTCACGTCGCTCTGCTTCCAGGGCGGCATCATGTTGGGCCGAGTGAGCACCGCCTCAGAGGCCAGCTCCGAGTCCGAGTCTCGAAAGGGGAACGACTGAGTCATGATCTTCCCGGGATGGCTACCACATGATGTACATTGTTCTGGCTGTCGTGCTGCTGCCCAATCGTCTCATCTCCTGCAACCACGACTTTTTCAGAAATTTAAAAATTGTAGATTTTTTTATATGAGAACTAACTAAAGTTTCAAAGAATGGTTATGAGAATTGAAGAGCTTCACTGCATAGCCATACAGGAGGTGTACAGAGCTCTTAAAACGAGGACTGACATAGATCTGAGTGAACTTCCACTCCCAACAGGCGTCTGGTAAAGTGCCGATTCTCTTGAAGTTTTGACTTACTGTAATCCCAAAAGAGAAAAAACATATAAGCCATCAGATGGGATCAATTCCTGAAGCTAGCTCATGTGCATTGGATGGATCAAGTTTTTCCCCCTTGATTTGCTAGCAAGGAGAGCTCTAAAAAACGAGGACTGACATAGATCTGAGTTTCCACTTCCAAACAGTGTTTAACAATCTGGTGAAGTGCCAATTTCATGAAAATTTTGACATTGTTAACAGAGATGATGATTTACTTGCGGCGATCCAATGAGGAAATACACATTTAAGCCATCAGATGAAATCGATTCCTGAAGCTAGCTCATGTGCATTGGATGGATCAGATTTTTAACCCTGACTTCGCTTGTAAGGAGAGCTCTAAAAAAACGAGGACTCGTATAGATCTGAGCTTCCACTTCCAAGCAGGCGTCTGGTGAAGTGCCAATTTCCTTAAAATTTCGTCATTCCTAACAGAAATGATGATTTACTCACTGTGATCCTATGAGAAAATATACACATTCAAGCCATCAGATGAAAATCGATTCCTAAAGCTAGCTCATGTGCATTGGATGGATGAGTGTCTTTTACCTCGACTAGGTTAGCAAAGGATGACGCTCTTCTCTGAGACAAGCTCAACCCCCTTGCGAGAACGCCATTTGCTTCCAATGCGCTTCAAACACACAGCAGTGCGGTACTACTACTGCTGCGTTCACGTCCTGGCAATGTCATCTACATATCTAATTTATTTAAAAGTCGTTATACTCTTACTAGTAATTAAAAAGCCTTCCCTGTAAGGCTCCATCCTTCATTCTTCCCTTCGTCAAGCTCACCATCACCCCTCCATTGCAAAGGCTAACAAACTAATAATAAGTCTCATTTCAATCCCGTCCCGCCGATTGCATAGCGACTCTTTGCGCATCGCGACTTCCCCAATGTCACCCTGACGACAGAACCCAATGCAGCAACAGTCAACCAAAAGCAGAAAAATCAGATTTTCCCACATTACCCAACCCCGAGGAAACGAACCCCAGGAGCGGAGTTACCGTAAATGCCAGGGCCAGGTCGGGTCGGGTCGGGACGGGTTATCATTGGCATTGATGTGGCTGTCTCCTAAAGGTGCACAGGCAGGCACAAGACAGATCCTACTAATAACTGATCAAGGTATCTTAATGCAGATGATTACCAGCCCAGTGGTGATCAATGGCCTTCCCTCTCCCTCCCTAAGCTAGTGTGGTCTTCTTCCCTAGCATCAACAGAAAACGTCTAATTGACGCTTGATCCCCACATTCATTTAGCTCCAGGCATTATTGGCCACCAGTAGTCCAGTACTCGCTGCGTAGTAGTCCAACAGCCATACGGTACTTATCTCGACCCAATGCGACCCACCAGACCCCCACCAACTAACCCCAAGAAGGTACCCATTGTTCTCGTGTGCAATTGCAGATCCATCCGATCTACAAATCACAAACAAAAACACCAAAAACATGAACGCACTCGCAAGCTTTTCTTACACCATTTTATCACTACGTCACGATTAATACGAGTCTCCTGTTAATCAGAATTAATGCAGGAGACGTATCTATCTATCAACACCGTGCTTTGCGCGCTAGCCGTGAGATCCAATGGCAGTGTGAGTCTGGACCGGAGAGAGATGAGCCAACACGAGAAGAAGAAGCTTGGTTTCCTGAGAGTTTGGTTTGTGGGACCCAAAAGGAGAGGTGTACTGCAAGTTTGGAAGTCTAGGCTTGAAGCGAATGAGTCGAGAGAACCCCACTCCTTTACGAAACTCTTTTGACCTGGAATAGAACTCTACGTGATCGAAGACTACTGACCTGCCATGCGCGCCACTGTAGGTGTTGTCCGGCCGGCCCCCTTCTGTGTCTAGAAACAAGCTCCTCCCCCTTTCCTTTCTGTCGATGCTGCGCGCGCTGCGGCTGCTAGCTACTGCACCTGCTTACAACAATCATCAAATGGTCCTCAGGCTGTCGTGGTTCAATCAACGACTACGAGAGCGTATTTCCCGTTTCAGTCTCCAAACCCGTCTCTCTCTCTCTCGCAAGTTATTCATTTTATTATTGATCTACGTTGAGTTAAGAGCGTCGCCTTCACAATTAATTAACCTGTTAGTATCGCTAATTCGTGAGCGAGCGCTGATTAATTTATTTCCACATGACTGGGTGACTGGGTTCCTGAGCCAGTTCAAGCCTTGTAGCTATCCCTCGAACGGGAGCAACACGTCGAGCTCCTGCATCAACACGTCTAGCTAGCCGGCCAATCAATCGGTGACCGTGATTACAGGCGCCTCATCAACCGTACCATTACTGTGGTTTGGCTCTAATGAGTTTCAGTGTGCCCGAGTGAGTGCCACTCTATCTAAGAATGAAGATTGGCGTTAGTAGGCGTCTATATATATCCCGACAAGTTGGTGTCTACAAGTTTCGGAACCAGCTAAAGCGCTCATTAAGATTGACTAAGCGCTGCCTAGAGAATGCAAAACTTCGGGAACTGAACCCGGTGTTTCATCTTATCAAACTACGAATTTGGGGATCACCGATGACGAAAGGCTCCCTACGCTAGCAAAACGCCCAAGTTGCGAGCCCTCACCGATTTGCAAACCTCACGAGCCTTGCCAGTACTTTGGAAAGCTAGCCCAGGAAAAGATCACTCACTACCAGGCGACAGTCTACCCGATCAACAACACCGTGCCAATACCCAAATTACTCGCGGCTTTGCTCACCTCGCGTGCCCCCGATCAGCTGCGAGGGAGCCAGCAGAAAAAGGCCTGCCTTCCCCCCTACACGAAAGTCTTCCGTCGTGCCGTTGCTGCGCTTCTGTTCAGGTCTTGCACGTCTCTCAGACGACCACTACTATCACTACTACCACTGCTACCACTACTACGACGCAGTGGTCGTCGTCGGCTGCCCTCTCCCTCGCCAACGAGAAGGTGCATTGCAGCACGAGGAAATAGTCAAACCCCGAGCCGAAATATTATTATAGAAACAGGAGCCACCCAAGCCCAGCAGCAAGCGCATGACGACTCCTTCCCCGTTCGTTTGCAAAGTGGCGCACAAACGGAAAGAGAGCTGCTGGCTGCGGTCTCCGAGACGTGGTCTAGCTACCTCTAGCGCAAACCCGAATTGCGAAGCACGATGGACGCTCCAGACGAGGGAGTAAAGAGCCTGGGCTGGGGAAGGCCAAGCCTAGACTCGTACTAGCCGGATTGGAAGGTCGGCGATTATTGACAAGAAAGACAACAAAAAGAGGAAGAGAGAGAGGGGAGAGAGAGAGAGAGAAGGGAAGAGAAGAGAAGGCAAGCCAAAGGGAAGGGAGGGGCATAAGCTTCGAGTGATTTTATGAATCTACCATTTGGCGAGTACAGTGCGTGAAGGGAGAGCCTGGAGAGCCTGGAGAACCTGGAGCGCCTGGAGCGCGCTTGGCTGGGCTGGGCTGGGCTGGGCTGGGCGGAGTCGCTGCGCCGGGCTTGGTACAACAGACGTGGGGTTGGGCCTTTCCCTTGCTGCCCGGCCCTTTCCTTTGCTGCAGGAAGGTCGTGATTGTCCTTGCTTGCTACCTTGACCTCCTCGTTCGCCATGGATTTGCTTAAGCTCAAGCTCAATAAGCTTTAGTGGGGTCGGAGTGGGTCCAAACAAGTATTCTACGTAGGTACGTAGGTATTTCTCTCTTCTGTTTTTTCCCTTGCAATGGAATCTGTAATTTTGCCAATCATTAGGCTATGTTTGTGTGTCTTGTAAGTGGTCTCTTGAGTGGTCTCTTGAGTGGTCTCACGAGAATTCAATTAACATCCAATTCAAATTTTCTAATCGTACATGAGGCGTTTAGTGACAGGGCATTAATTTTTTAATAAACAATCCTAGAACGCAAACCCAAATTCAAAACAACCAACCCCCCCTATTTTCTAATTTAAGATTGCAACTTCAAATGCACTCAATACGGGATTTCTTGCCTCACGTATTGTACCCATAAACATCTTCTAGCTGGGATTTCTTGCCTCACGTATTGTACCCATAAACGTCTTCTAGCTAAGACGTCAACTCAATCAACTTAACATCCAATTCAAATTTTCTAATCGTACATGAGGCGTTTAGTGATAGGGCATTAATTTTTTAATGAACAATCCTAAAACACAAACCCCAACCCAAAACAACCAACCCCCTATTTCTAATTTAAGATTGCAACTTCAAATGCACTCAATACAAGATTTCTTGCCTCACATACTGTACCCATAAACGTCTTCTAGCTAAGACGTCAACTCAATCAACTTAACATCCAATTCAAATTTTCTAATTGTACATGAGGCGTTTAGTGACAGGGCATTAATTTTTTAATGAACAATCCCAAAACGCAAACCCGAACCCAAAACAACCAACCTCCCTATTTCTAATTTAAGATTACAACTTCAAATGCACTCAATACGGGATTTCTTGCCTCACATACTATACCCATAAACGTCTTCTAGCTAAGACGTCAACTCAATCAACTTAACATCCAATTCAAATTTTCTAATTGTACATGAGGCGTTTAGTGATAGGGCATTAACTTTTTTTCATAAACAATCCCAAAATGCAAATTCAAACCCAAAACAACCAACCCCCCTATTTCTAATTTAAGATTGCAACTTTAGATGCACTCAATACAGGACTTCGTGCCGTATCCATATTCACATACTATACCCATAAACGTCTTCTAGCTAAGATGTCAATTCAATCAACGGTCTTCAATTTTTCTCCCAATACGAACAGCGGAGCTTTCTTTAATTACATGATTGAACAACTCCTATTTTCAAGGGCAGGGAGGTAGGCAAGGCAGGTAGTGTCATCACAAGAAATAGTGTACCGTTGGCTATTTTTCAAGTAAATTGAGGCACATACTCAAACTTTCTTATGATAATTTTTATAGTACTCAATGGACAACCTTCAATTTTTCTCCCCATCAACAATAGGAACGGAGGAGCTTTCTTTTATTACATGCTTGAATAGATATCAACTCAATTGACAATCTTCAATTTTCTCCCAATTGACAGTAGGAACGGTGGAGCTTTTCTTTATTACATGATTGAACAACTCCTATTTTCAAGGGTGGGAAAATAGGCAAGGCAGGTGGTGTCATCACAAGAAATAGTATACCGTCAGCACGCTTTTCAAGTAAATTGAGGTAGGTACTCAAACTTTCTTATAGTAATTTTTGTGGTACTCAATTGACAGTCTTCAATTTTTCTCCCAATTGACAGTAGGGATGGGGGAGCTTTTCTTTATTACATGATTGAACAACACACTATTTCTTGTAATGACACCACCTACCTTGCCTTGCCTGCCTCCCCACCCTTAAAAATAGGAGTTGTTGGCTTGCTTTTCAAGTAAATTGAGGTAGGTACTCAAACTTTCTTGTAGCAATTTTTGTAGATCCAACAAAGTCTCTTTTGTCTTTGATGATCTACAACCAATTAAAAAAAAGTTTCTACAATAGTTTCCACAAATGAAGTCTACTACAATGGGTCTCACATGGATGTTCCACATGATTGGATCCCACTCCTTTGACTCCCAAAATAGTTCTCACAATGGTTCCTAGAATTATGGTTCTTAAAATGGTTTCCGCAAAGAGTTTCCTACAATACTTCTCTAATGGTTTCCACAAAAAGTTCCCATAATAGCTTTCCAAATGGCTCCTACTATGGTTTCCACATAAGTTCCTATAATAGCTTTCCCAAATGGTTCCTACATTGATTCCCACAATGGTTTTCCAATGGCTCCCAAAATGGTTTCATTGGTTTTCACCTAAACATACATGGTTTGAATAGACTCAAGAAACAACCTACAATCAAACAAACAAACAAACAACAAAAATATGATGTTCAAAATAGAGCATTTGTGCTAGCCTAAATGGCCGGTTGGCATGGAACTGGACTCCCTTTTGGTGATGTCTAGCCTTTGATACTCTTGTCTAGGTTCTTGTTGCTCTTGAGTTGTTCTTATTGCTCCTGTGTGGGTTCTTGTTGCCTAGCCTTTGTTGTTCTTGTGTGGTTTCTTGTTGTTGCTCTTGTGTGGCTTCTTGTTGTTGCTCTTGTGTGGATTCTTGTTGTAAGATTTTAGGCTGTGAAAAAGCAAAAAACTTATCACCCTAGGGACTCATTCCTCTGTTTCTACATACTTTTCCCCCTTATCAATGGAGACTGTCCATATGTTTCCAAGGGGGCCCAAAAATAAACAAATAGAGCCCCCCTTGTGGGTCATTTCTTCTCATGGGTCACACATGGTTCTCTCCTCCATGCGAACCACGTTCCCACTCGTGGTTCCCGAACTCGACCCCTCGCATCCCAGAGCTGTTCCCCACATGGTTCCCCACATGGTTCCCCCCCGGAAACACGGATTCTCACCCCACCCCCGCAGAGTACTGTAGCGGCGCAGTCCCACACTCCTCCCAGGGGAATCCGGGCAGCAGCATCCGGATGGATCAGCAGCAGTCAATGTGTTGTGATAAACACGGGCTTTATTAAGCGCGAGCTGAGTGGCTTCAGCCGTGGAGTTCCCCTCGCCCAGTTTAGCAACGCCCAACCGGGCTTGGCTGCGACTGGCCGCACCACGTCAGTCGACATGAACCTCAACTCACGCCCTCCCAATAAACTTCACTTTTATGATGAAGTTATTAGATTCCTCTCAATTTTCCCAGGCGAGGGAGGGAGGGAGCAGTGTTCGGGTTATAAACTTTTTGAGTTTTACCAGTTAATTTCCTTCAGTTCTGATATGGAACCGGGATTTTGAAGAACTGAGTCTGGTTATTTTTCTCTATTTTGCACTCCAAATAGAAATTTTACAGATTTTTTTCACCGGTTGTTTGCCGATGTTTTTGAATTGCAACTGGGTTCTAACTTTGAACTCGCGGCCGGTTTTTTCCAAACACTGGGAGGGAGGGAGTGTGGGGATGATGATAACTGTATTATTATGAAGCTTAACTTTTAGGGGAAGTAATTCCGTGAGTGTTGCCGCACCGCACCGCACCTCACCGCAGCTGGACGGCCTGTTCCCAGGCTTGTAAGTTAAGATCAGTTTCGGTTGTTTCCAGTGCCTTGTGTAAGTTGTAGTGTCTGTGCACCCAACCTGGAGAACAAGGACGGACGGGGACGGCGTTAGTCACAGCGCCAGGGAGCAGTTGAAGGAAAAAGTTACTGTTGATGGATCAGTACATCAGCTTAGACTACTGGGGTGGGGTGAAGCCCAGCCCACTGAGCTCAGGCAAGGCAAGGCACGGCACGGCACGGCAGTTGCTGCAGTTGCGGCAGTGGAGGAATTGATCACGGGTTTTAACTTGCTTGGTGTCACGATCTTTCCGCGTCTGCCAGGAAGGGACGGCTGGATGGGATTGGAACGTAACTTCACAAGTTAAGTTTCCTCTGGAATGGATTGGACTGTTTAGGGCCAGGGAGGACTACCCATGCATTGATTGACCCATCCAAGGGTAAATGTAAAAATTAAAAATTAAAAACGCCCCCCTACTTTGTGCCGCTGAAATTTTGTATTTCTTCATGTCTTCCAATAAAAGAAGGGCCTCTGATTGATTGCATATGTGAATTCACAATTTGTAAATTTTGTCATATGGGGTAGAGGAAAAAGTTCTAGGGTTTTCTGCAAGGGAAAAAACAAAGGGGTGATACATGGGGTCAATCCTCCCTGACCAATGTTGCTTAGGGTTGGAGTTTGCACTCTTTAGGCTTTCTTGTTGTCAAATTGCACTAAATTTTTTTTAAATACTAAAATAAAAAATAGGGCTAAAAATGGCAAAAAATCCGTGAAGTTTTTTGCTAGAAATAGGGAATTTCATTAAGATGATATCCATACACCATTTTCTTATTGCGTACTCTGAACCAAAAAAAAAGTGCCATCTAGGATAGATGTACATTTTAGGTTGCACAATTTAAACCTACAAGTGCAGGTGTGCATTTGAGAGGAAGCAGTCTAATCCGTAAAAGTACCCAAATTGCAACATGGCGCCACTTTAACGAAATTCTCCATGCAACCACTGATTTATCGTGATAAATAGTCCACGTGACACTAATTTACCAAGCCACACTATTTCTGAACTGGTGCAGGTTGGAAGTCTGTACCAATTTCTTTTGGTTCCAAAGAAGAAAAACTAGGGGATTCTAATTTTTCTTTTTCCTTTTTCCTTCTTTCTTCTTTCTTTTTCTTTCTTCCCCTTAGTCACTAACTACTAATAGGACAAATGAGTGTACTGGTCCTGGTGTACCTCCCCCCTCCAGTGACGCTGATCGAGTTTTTGATTTGTCAGAAGCGATCCACATCTACCCGGTACCTACATCCCACGGTTGCAGGGCCGGTGGCCAAGGGGGGGGATTAATCTCCGGAGATCAGGGGGGGGCCCTTACCGTATTGAGTACCCCCCCAACACACACCATTTTACTTTATTTTATTTCATTTTTTAATGGTGAAAGTGGTGGGTGAAAACAATGTACCGAGGGTGAGGATTTACACCCTTACCGACATAGTTGGTGGACGGTGAAGATGAGACTCTCATCTTTTTCTTCTTTTGTGTTTTTTTGGCTTTGGTTACTTTCATTTTTCTTGGGGTGCAAATGAAAGGGTAAATTCATTGCCCAAAGGGGGGGAACTCAACGGAGGGGAGCCCAAGCCAGGAGTCTTTTTTAACTTACCCCACGGCCCAAAGGCAGACTCCAGACCGAAGGCCAGGGTGAACTGACCCCCTCATTGCCCCGTTTTACCCCTGGGGAAAACGCTGTGGAATTTTTTATTTGCAATCAGATGATTTTTTTTGCAAATTCTGAATTCAGATTTGCAATCAGCGGCCCCAAATTCGCTCGGGGCGGTGTAGAAATATAAAAAATCATGGCGAAAAAAAAATAGGGGGCTTTTTTTCACAATTAACCCTGGCCGGGGTAACAAGGGGGTCAGTTCAGTTCTCCCTGGCTATTTTGGGGCCCCACACCGAACCCCCCACCCCCTTTTATTATTATTATTTTCCTTTCATGTTTTTTTTGTTTTTGTTTTCTTTTGCTTTTTCTCGAATGGCGGTTTGGGAGGTCAATATTCTATTCCCTTGCCAATGATTTAGCCTGGCATGAGAGAAAAACTGAATGATAAAATGCTGGGAACCTGGCTGAATGGGGGGGCCTTGTCAATTGGGGCCCCAATTATAGCCATGGTGGAGCTTTGTAATGTACTTGTAAATGGGGTGGGGGGGCCATCCCACCCCTTCTCCCCCTATCCCTCCCCCCTTCTCCCCGGGGCCAGCCGGTGGAAAGTGAGGGCCGGAAGGTGGCATACTACGGTTGCTATTGTAATGATTCAAGGGTGCTCGCTTTCATTTGGGTTCGGAAAACAAAACCCAAACCCAAATTAAGGGATTCCAGAGTACTCCCCAGAGAAGCCACCCATGTAGGACAAAGGGGCGCAGGGGGGGCATCAAGTTCACACATTCTCTCCATTGGTGACTATTTAATTCATGGGGGGCGACGACGATCCGCGGCTCAGCCCAGGGATCCGTCCAAACTCCCAAAACCCTTAATAAGTTCAGCGCAATAAGACAGGAGCTTCTAGTCATCACTTGGGAACAGAGGAAGCTGAAAAAAAACTTCATGGTAGAAGAAGAGTAAGCTCATGGAGCTTTGATGAGCGGCATCATGGTTGCGCCCGCCGGGGGGGCCGGGGCGGAGGGGTTGGGTTCGGTTGGGGGTGCGCGCACCCGCCTGCCCGCACATCGCCCGCCGATTTTTGGGGGTGCGTGCACTTGCGAAATCTCGGGCAGAATCTCGGGCATCATGTTTTTGTGACTCTTGTTTTTGGACACATGGCTCCGCGCGACTTTCTTTTTTTTTTGTCCGGGACTTTGAGAACGAGTGAGCATGCCGAAAGCAAAGCCTGCACGGATTCAGCCAAGCCCATGCTGCTCGCCTCGCCTTCTTCCACCAGGCCTTGTAGTACAATATGCTTTGCGGGGACAGATTACATGCTTGGCGAGATTCTGGAATCGAGAAAAGGAAAAAAAAGATTTATATTGTGTTTATTATCTTGTATTTCTGAGGGAGTAGGGTTGTTTTTTCCCAAATTGATGGCATTTCATATTTTTTTTGGATATTGTAAAGAAAGATATGTAAAAAAAGTGGACTGGGGTGAATCGCAAAACCCACCCCACCCCCACCCCCACCCCCACCCCCACCCCTCGCTTGTCCCGCCAATGTCATTCCAGCGTTTTTTATTTCAAGCAATTTTCTGCTGAAAAGTGATGGGGGTTTTGGGTAGGGAATCTTGGGCAAAATATTCTTGTTTTCGAGTGGATGAAATCGCCAATTTGCTACCAAATGTGGGATGAATGTACATTGTTTTCGATGAATAAATGAAAATTCATCCATAAGTTTGAAATTTCATCCATTTCTATGGATGTAAGTAGCTTCGTCCTTCCAGTGATTATTGCTTTCTGTGATGCCTAAAGTAAATGAATTTTTTTTTTAAACTATTCCATGGGTGAATGTAAATAAGAAGACCCCTATTTTGCGCTTGATTAATTCATCCTCTATACCTTGACCTAGCTAATTTGGGACCTCTAGTTGCAAATATGAATTCAAAATTTGCAAATTTGATCATGTGTGGCAAATAAAAAATCTTAGCATTTCCCCCCGGGGACAAGCAAGGGGTGGTTCACCCCGGACATAAAAAGTGGCCCTTCAACTTTCAGTAAGGTGGGTACACCTAAAATCGCCCTGTGTGTAAAAGTACCAGCTAGAAAAGGCACTAAAATGGCTTTGACATGTACAAAGAATGGTCATTCATTTACATAGGCAGTTTTAGAAGTTGTCAGGGTTTTTATGAGAGAGTTCATGTCAGATTATGGATATCATTAAGAGTCTTTAAGTGACAGCTAAAGCATTTTAGAGGATGATGAGTTAAATGTCACTAATGAGAGGATGGTGTTATACTTTGGTAGTTTCTTCTGCTACTTCTTTATTCCCCAAAGTTCTTTATTTTTTTCTTTTTTAATGGCACAATGGCTGAGCATTTGTATTCCTTCTGACATCCTGTGACGGCCATATTGGGCATGGCCATGCTCTTTTCTAATATAGTCTATGAGCTCTTTAAGTCACCCTACATGCAAAACTTTGCAAGCCTACTGTACTCTCATAGTTGCCACAATGACTAAATTGATTGTGCATCTCTTCCTCATGAACACATCTCTTTGATTTTCTACATGGACTAGTCACCATTTAGCCTTCACAAGAGCCACAAACCAATTTGTGGCGCTTTTAGGTATACCCACCTTAATATGATTCCAACGCAAGAATCAAGGCCAGGGGAGTTTGTTTTATTGAAATTGATAACTAAATTTCAGTTCAACATGCTTTTAGTTGGAAATGTTATCTAAATGAAGGATGAATATAATCAATATTTTATTTGTATAATTATTTTGAAACTAAAAGAAATTTTTTTCCATTAATGGAAACAAACCAATATCAAATTAATTATTTTGAATGTAAATAGTTAACCCTTGAAGGACCTAAAAGTCCTTTGCGGTCTTATGCTCACATAGTGTATTATGAATTTGGTGGTATTTGATTAGAAAAGTATTGACCATATACTTTTCAGTACAAAGTAAACTAATAATCATACTAGTAGATATATAACAATATATCACAAATTCATATATTGAACCACAATCGAAAAGTTATAAGGCTAAATATAGGTCATATAGAGGGATCCCAAGGGCCTTGCAAGGGTTAAAAACAACATTTGATGTCTCGTATATCTCATGTTTGCAAAAGTTCCTTGTAAATGTTATTAGTATTTATTTGAGAGGTACGAGTGAAAGTGATTTTTAGTGATGACTTACCAAGGCCATAACATCAAATAACCACACATTGGTACGTCCTCCCCTACATTGGGAAGGTATTATGCTTAGGCCATAACATTGTATAACCATACAATGGTAGGTCCTCCCCTATGTTGGGAAGGGTATTATTGGATGCCTAGGAGGGACTTGCTAGTTTATTCAAGGATTGGAGTTCGCCACGAAGCCATATAAGACAATTTTGTTCAATGTAGGGGTCCCCCTTTCCAAGGATTCAAAAGGGCCCTTTCTTGCCTCGTTCGTGAACAATATAATGGCATTTCCAAATCAAGGACTAAACGATCAGGAGTTTCCCAACGCCCGGTTTGAACATGATTGCGCAATATTCAACAAGTTGGCGGGATTGAAAGAAGCATGCCTTCCAAACTTCCGCGAACCACCGCCAAATTTCCCAATTCAAATTGGATGATGTCGAGCGCTTATAAAGGCCCCCCTAAGTCAATGGTGGAATACATAAAAGGTGGTCGTCGCATGGTGGGGTCCTGCGGGGTTCACTTTTTTCTCCCCAAATAGGGAGCAACTGTTGTTACATCCAAGGCAGTCAATAAGGGGATCTCGTGGAATTCAAATGGATACCCAGTTTAAAAACTTGTGTTTAACTTGATGACAATCATCATCCTGCATGGACTCATGCATTCCAGTGCGACCTTGAGAATAATTTTTAAAAAAAACACCAAAAAAACACTATACAACTGATGCATCAATGATTTAGTCCATAAAATTAAAGTTGCAATAGGATCAAATTCATGCTCTAAATTTGTAGGGGCATAGTGTAATCCAAGTAAGTTAACCCCCAAAACTCCCTCAAGAAGGAAGGGGCCTTCCTTGCCATTGCCATGAATTTCCCCTTGCATAGTTGCATTCTGTATTCTAGAACCGGCATTTGACTGCATTTTTTTTAAACCGCAAATGGATAATTTGTCTTGAGCCAAATAGAAATTTGGGTAGGTTCTTTCAAAGTCAATTTTGAATGTTTGTTTTTGAAATTTTTACACAATGTGTAGACATATAACCCATTTGTGAGAACATAATGAATTTCTCATGTGGGCTTCCAAGATCAACATAAACTTTTTTACTTTTGAACAATAGCTTTTTTACTTTTAAGCAATAGCTTTTTTACTTTTGAGCAATAGCTTTTTTACTTTTGAAATTTGGTCAATGTGTAACTAAGTTTGTAACACCATATAATGTTCAAGGATAAATAAATAAATAAAAATTGCAGTCTACATCAAGATTATAAAACCGCATTCTATACAAAGAACGTAAAAAAAATCTCACTTTATGCCAAGATGAATCAAGATATATTGGCTTTAGGCAAGTAGGTAGTATCAAAACATCTTCTTTCTATCCTGAAACGCTATAATCTTGAAAACTACAAGGTCAAAGTTTCTTAGAAAACATTCTACATCTGTTTCCCTATATCCTTTTGAGTATGACAGTCTTCTAGAGTGGACTTGAGTATGATAGTATTCTTGTGGACTTGAGTATGACAGTCTTCTAGTGGATTTGAGTATGACAATCTTCTTAGTGTACTTGAATATGACACCCCTTCAGGGTACTTTTGTTTGATATTGTCTATTGACTTATTTTCGCCTATGTGCGTACAACATTGTCCTTTGGTTTGTATAACATTTGCTCAAGCGGTAATACTGTATGGCCTTAAACTAACTGTGTCCTATTCAATTAGTTCAATGAAAGGTCAAAAATATTTGAAATTTGTTGATATATATTTTTTCTTTTCTTGTGGATAATGCCAAATTTGACCACAATTAAGGACAAAATATGCAAAAAGGATCTCATCAGGCACGAGGAAGGTATGAACAAGTTTTGGAAGGTGAAATATTTTGGAAGAGAATTTGTTGAGGCTCATAGTTGGAATGGCTACAACACATCTACAATGAGATCCCATTTTGAGCCTAAGTGCTTTTTTTCCCAAATACTAAATTCATTCAAAGAGGATGGGTGGCAATGTTGTAATTCTCATAGCACTTAAGCTTGTAGCAATGGATTTAGGAGGGGAGATCCTAGAAGCTAAGTTGCACATAAAATATAGATTGTGTAATGAGCCTTTTTTAAAAGTTGTGAGTAATATAGACTTAAAATGCCAACAAAGCTTCCATTGGTATGAATGATGTCTATAATTTTGAATTCCATTGAGTTTCTCTAGTATAGAAGGTTTCTAGGGCAAATGAGAGCATATAAACCCCTTAATTGTCTAAGTTATATGTAATCTTTAAAGAAAACCCTATCATTGTTGTCAATCCTTGACTATTTGCAATTGTGTGAAAGGTTGCAACCACATCTTGTGCTTTTTTCCTCTTAGTAGCTTTAATGTTGAATTGAAATTCACCAATGATTTATAAGGTAGAATGAGGCTTATTATATTTGAATTGAAAGAATAATTGTACCAAGTTTGTCTACTTTACTAATCACATTGCTTCCCAAAATACATATTATTGCTAGCAAGAAATACCAAAAAGAAACATAAACAATAAAATTTAATTTGTATTCCATTACTTTATCTCTAAATGCCCAAGACGCTATAGTTTAGAGTTGACTAAACTTTTAAGTAAAAGCAATATCCAATCAAAGTTCTATTTTGACTGTTTTTAGTTGGATACCATTCAAAGTTTGTTTTAAGCATCACAATCTAATTCACAATCTAAAGTTGCTCATGATTTTTTGTTGAAGATTTTGTATAAAGGTGTCCATTGCAAATCTTGATTTTTTTAGTGCTAGAGGTTCTTGGAGATGAACATCATGATCTTGTTGCATTTTCTTTTCCTATTTGATCCATAACTTGCCTAGTTTGAATTTGTACAATTACAATTTTTTTTAAAAATTTGATAAGAGTCATCGAAACTTAGGCTTCTTGATTAGTTTAATTTGAGCAAACTCCAAGAAGCTTGAAAAAGAAAACCGGTATAGGGATTAAAATTCATTTGGTATTATAATTGAAAAAAAAAGCCTTGGGCCATCCTACACTATAAACTAGGTACCCCTTCCCCTAAAATTGCCACTTTTGCTATACTTGTGCCTAGTTGCTATTATTAGAGTGTTCAAATTCTTGTTGACAGCTGAAAGGAGGTTCCTACATACCAAAGAATGTGACATTCACATCAAACAATACAAAGGGTCAAATTAATTAATTTTTTTGGTAGATGTTCCAAGATCGTTTCTTCAACTTTTGTACATATTGATTTTCGAGATGTACCCAGAGTGATGATTGTCTGTTTTAGCTACGCAGGGTGTGCGATTCTGGGTGGTGGGTTGTAAGCTTAGTACCCACGGCTTCCTGCACAGTCCCCAAATGCTCTGGTCTCGTCAGGTCTCCTCACCATTGTGTGATTCTGTATCCATTATAAAAATCATTACTGTAAACAGCTGATTGATTCCATCACTCCGCCTTAAGTTTGAGTTTTTTAGTGTTTTTTTTCGAAACCAATGAAACGGAATCGATCCTCCGTCAAGTTCTTAACTTAATTAATCTGCACAATCATCACCATACCAGTCTACCGGCCCAGTCTCCAGGATACCCATAATTCTACGTTCCTAAGGTTCTCTCCGGGTTTTCAGTTTCCCAGTGATTCGATCAGTGAAGGTGATCAGGTACAAACTTACAGTATTCTACAGAAGTAACAGAACCCGCAACCTGCCTGCCAATGCAAGAGACTCCTCTCTCGTAAGTTGTGCAAGAACCAGTTGGATCTTGGATCTAATCTGACTACACTTTTGACATTTATGAAGTCTTATCCACTGATTTACTGATTTACATTTAAGTGCGTGCTTAAGCTTGCATGGAATATAAGTTAGTGAGCATGTTAAACCACTGTTACAGGGATCGAATTATGCGTTGATTGGAGTGGGGAAGTTCCAGAGTGTTTCAGTTGGACTTCGTCGTCGTTCTTCTTACACTGACGGCAGTAAACGGAAGTATCTTATTTTCCTCCGTTTTCAGAGAAAGTCAGAAACTCGAGACGGACGGACGGACGGACGCGTCGTCTGCGACTGAGGGTCATCAGAGAATCCAATCTTGGAAGATCAAGTGCAGAAACGAGAGGAGGCGGGGAGTGTCAGTCTTCCAACGAAATCGATCTCCTCTGCTGCAGGGTTTTTTTGTTTTCTAGTTTTTGGTTTTTAACTTTCAATTTTAATTTTTTTAAGGTGGGCAATCCGGAACCGCCACTTTTGGCTGCTGTGTCTAGTTACTGTCGTTTGGCTGGTCAAAATGTCCATGTTTTCTGGTTGGGAAGTGAAGTGGGGTTCCAACGCATCTAAGAACATGACATTTGGATAAAGTATGCAAAAGTTGTGAAGGGTCAAATTTTGGGGTAGAGGTTCTGGAATCATTTCTTCCACCATATAGGTACCTATTGATTTTGGAGATGTAGGCAGAGTGATGATGATGACAATTTTGGGTTAGTGGTGCATTTTAACAACCGAAGGGTCATTGTTCCCCTTGGAACAAAACAGATTTTAGACAAGTTTCTATGAGCTCAATTTTTAGTGAAACTCTTTGAAACTTTTTCATGAGATAGGAAGACTTATTAGCTTTGTAGGAATACCATTTTTATTTCAATCAGTGCATGGGAGCAAAAGTTGTACTACAAAAAGTCCAAATTTTCATTTAGTGGGAGGAATAATAAATTCACAAAAACTTGAAATTCAATTTTCAATTTTTTCTCTCTCATAGATCATATTTTTGTTTACATGTGAAGCTTGAATTCATTCCATTTGAATTAGTGATGTGAAAGTTATGAATAATCTTGTTTTGGGGGCAATTTGAGCATCTTCTTAAAAAGTAACTTGTAGGATTCATTTCTAAATGGTAGAACAATCTCACTGTTGGAATTATTGTGTTTCAAATCCATCTTAGAGCTATAAACAATTTAGTTTTTCCTTTCAATGTTGGACCTACTTCTACTTAATAATTTTTTAAAGAATCAAAATCAAGTTTTTATTTTCTTATTTTTTTAAATCCTAGACTTTCAACTCAATTCTTCAACACAATTTTTTTTAATTCAAAGTCCATAGTGCAATTTTTTTTTGGAAATGGTGGTCAAAGTCATCTGAAATTGCAGGCTAGTGTTAAAAATAAAATTAACTTGGAATGCTAATATCTCTCAATCTATATGGTCAAACTTCATGGTATTTCTACCCCATGATCTCAAACAAATAAAGTACAAGATCCTATGGTTAGATTCTAAATTTTTTTTATAATTTTATTGAGCAAACATAGCAAAAATGGAAGTTTTTTCCTAAGAAAATCAATTTAAGAAATTCCACAAACATAAATGTTCATCAAACTTAGTCAAACTTAGTGTTGTAAAATGAGCTTTATGCTAGCCTACAACCTCCACTCTTTTTTGGCTCCTAGCATGAGCTTATAGAACAATGATCTCATGTTGCAACTTGGTGGCAAAAGACTTTCTTTCTACTATGGGACGTTTCATACCAATGCTGACAAAATTTGTAAATGAAAATAAAGGATTTATGCGTTTATTTGGTGAAATTTTTCAAAAAAAAATATACATACTAAAATTGAAGTGGTGGAAAAATGTACTAGTAATATCTTCTATATACCTTCAATTATTTATTTGCCCACCAATTTTCAATACTAAATTTTTGTGGTAAGTGAGATGTAATATCTCAAAAAAAAATCTGCCACCTAAAATTTTTAATAGATACATTTTAGGTTGGAATGATACATCATAAATTCACCAAAGTAGTAGAGCTTCTTTGAATTCTACTCTCTTGAGAGCTAGCAAATGGAAGGATGAGTGTACTTGCTAAAAAAAACTTCAAAGAAGTGTTGAGGCATTTGAAAACTCCACATACAGAGGTGACTTTAAAAAATTATATTTCATTTATACAAATTATATATTTGAAATTTAAGTTGTGGCAACATAGCATGGTTAGCCTTCTATTTTATGAATGGACCTAGGGTAGGTTGGCTTTGGCACATGGCAAGCCATATTCAAGCACATCTATAGTGGAATAACCTTCTCTATACATTTTCTTGTGCTTAAAAAAAAGCATCTCTTTTACTCACACCTTATTGACCTTCTCTCCATTAGCACCACACTCTTCCTTCCATTTGTTGCAACCTCTTGCCCATGCCTTCTTGTGTATCCCCCTATTCTTCTTAGGCTTTTTTGGATACACTTTTCTAATTTAGTTTCATTTTTTCCTTGTTAGTTTCTCCCTTGTTTTGATTTTTGTTACAATTCTTAGGCCTTAATGTGTACGTTGCTTGCACTCTCACATTCCCACCATGGGCTTCCAAGGACATAGGGCAAGTTTCTACATGTTAGGTTTAAGATTATACATGGTGGTTCTACAATGAACCCTACCATATTTTGCAACATACGTTCTTCAAGCACTAATTGAAAGATGATGTTTTAACAACAACCAAGAGTTGAAGGGTACCAAGGTTGTTCTTAGAAGTGCCCTCATTCACAACAAGATTCAAAAGCAAAACTTGATTTCTTTCTTTTCAACAAGTCTTCTTCTACTATTTAATCAAAAAAATTAGTTTGTTTATCTTGGATAATTAATTCATGGTTAAATTCACTTATAGGATTCTAGATTGTTGCAGTTCGAAAAAAAGTATTTTGGATGGGATTTTGATAATGAACTCATAAACAAGTTCTCAACTATTGTGTTGAATGATCAAAAGGTTTATATGCAAGGTTAGAGCAATTCATGCTTCTAATTTTGACAACTTCAAGGATTCACAAAGTGGCAAAGGAATTAGGTTTCCAATGTAGTTTGGTAGTATTGTGCATTTCCTTTTTGCCATGACTATGGTTTCACATTCCATTATGCAAATGCTATTTGTGCAAAGATGATGTAATTGTTGCTTTTGCTAGAGAGCTTGAAGCTTCCTAATCAATGGACCTATATTTTGTCGATTGTAATTGAGGATTCAAATCTTGTTTATTGTAGCAAGTCCACTTTTGTACTCATTTTGCATTCATCATATGCATTGCATAATTGAATTTTTTTAGCTTTCAAAGTTTTTAAGTTTGTTACGTGGTGGGCTTTTGCATGAAGTAGCATGTGTTTAGTTTTGTAAGTGATTCATTGTTATAGCTTCTTGTAAACTAGAATTTTGCGTTGGTATTGCGTTGGTATTGCATAAAGTACCCAAAGTAGCAATGTATGTTAAATGCTTCAAATTGTTTAAGCATAAATATTGTGTTTGGTCTTTAATCTTAGTATTTTCTTTTTCACTTTATTTATTTTTTCTTATAACAAAGTAAAGGTGTTGAAAGTTGTCTCTGTTTTAGAATTCTAAATAATTGTAGGGGGCATAAAATACCATGAATTAGGAAATTAGGTAATAATAGAAACCATTTAATTAGTCATGGTCATAAAAAATAAACCTCCTTGGTTACATGTGATATACCAATGCCTACATGAAGTGATCCCCGACATCCAAAATTGTGTATCTTGTAGTTGTATTAGTATCTATTAGCTTATTTTAAATCAAAAAAATAACTTAGGGGAAAAAATGTGAATGCTCTCCCTAGTCCTAATAAGATGTCTTTCAAGTTGTTCTTTGAGTTGTCCCTAAGTTGCTCTACGGACTATATTCAATTGATTTACACTTTGGTTTTTGACTTGCAAAATTTGTCCTCCAATGTTTGCACAATCTAATAGTCCTGTGATGATAGGAGCAATTTCATGAACTTGAGCAATAGATTGAAGATAAGATTGAATCATATAAGATAATAGAAAAAAATGCAACCAATATTAAGACAACTTGAGCCCTAGTATTGAAGTAATAGCCTATAAGCAATTGCTCAAATGTAAGTAGTTTCCTTCATTGAGATTATAAAAAAAATTAATTTAGCTCAATTTTTAACAAAAAAAAAGTGGAAATAAATCACCAATATAGTTGAAGTAAAGCATGATGTCAATAAAGAATATGAAGGTAATTCAAAATTGACTCCCTAGATGTTTGACTTGGATGTTTAAACTAAACTACAAACTTGAGATTCTAGCAAAATTACAAAAGACTTGTCCTAGAAAGAGTGGCAATTACTAATACAAAGATGATGAGTTAGATTGTTGCCAGTAAAAAAATGCCCTTCTATAGAGCTAAATTCATTTGATAGAAATAAATCTTCCTATATTTAAAAGAGTGAAGAGAACCCTCTTTTGTTGAAGAAAAGAGGGTTAAAAAAGAGATGACAACCAATTTAGAGATGTATGTAATCAAGAAAAAAAAAGCAGGAGACTCCCAAATAAGTTGAAGAATTCATTCCAAACTTAGGAATTAGCGATGAAAGTGGATTGGCAAGGAAATCTCCACCTAACACCACCTAAACCTTTATTTTTTTCTTAACACAAATTGTAAGTTGTCTTCTTGCTTGATAAATGAATACACAATACATTGTTGGTAAGTGTAGGTAATACTTTCTAGATCACATTGGGCACAAATCCATTGAATTGTTTGGCTACAATCAAGTTGTCTCCTAATATTAGTTGCCACTTTGGTCTCCATTGAATTGTTTGGCTACAACCAAGTTGTTTCCAAATATCAGTTGCTACGTTAGTCTCCACTAAATTGTTTGGTTGCAATCAAGCTATCTTCAAATATCAGTTGCCACATTGGTCTCCACTGGATTGTTTGGTTGCAATCAAGCTGTCTCCAAATATCAGTTGCCACATTGGTCTCCACTGGATTGTTTGGTTGCAATCAAGCTATCTTCAAATATCAGTTGCCACATTGGTCTCCACTGAATTGTTTGGTTGTAATCAAGCTGTCTCCAAATATCAATTGCCACGTTAGTTTCCACTAAATTGTTTGGTTGTAATCAAGTCTCTAAATATCACTTGCCACGCAACTCATCTCCAACTTCAATCATGGTAGCTTTAATATCTTCCATGCTTGTCCTATAATCTTATTATGTAGAGCTTGTACACTGTACTTTTGTTGTTGTCTTTTCCACGTTAGTCTCGATTGAATTGTTTGGTTGCAATCAAGCTGTCTCTAAATATCACTTAGCACGCAATTGGCCTTTAGCTTCAATCATGGTAGCTTTAATACCTGGCATGCTTGTCCTGTATATGTTTGTCGTATAATCTTATCATGTAGAGCTTGTACACTGTACTTTTTTGTTATCTTTTCCTCTCATTGTATTAAACTTACGTTTAATTTACTTCAACTATACAAATAGGGATAGGTGTTCTACATATGTTTGTCTTGTGTTCATATCATGTAGAGATTGTGTTTTGTACTCTTTTTGTTGCATTTTCCTATAATTGTATCAAATTTACATCTAATCTATTTCAACTATACAAATAGAAATAAAGGCCCTTCTTAACAAATTTTGGTAAAGGTGAAACTAGATCCTCTTATGTAAATCTATTATAATTAACCTAATAAATGTCTTTGCCAAGTTTTACTTACTCAATAAAAATGCAAAATTGAAGTGAAGATAAATTTCGGGCAAGCTTATGCTACTTTTAAAGAGTGGCCCATATTGACCTTACATATATTCTCTCCCTTTCTAACATTAAAATAATAGTCATAGGAAAAATTACATTGCCCTTGTTAAAGTAGATAGAACTTTACACGCAATAATCTTCTTTCATAACTCTAGAAGTTATGAAAATAAAATAGCAATGTCCAAAGAATACCCCTTATTCACTTGTGTGAAAATATCAAAAACAACTTGGTGAAAATTGTTTGCGTTTTATGATCCAAAAAAACATATTGCCAAAATATGGTGTTTGATCCTCTAAGGGGTCATCTTTCACCTTTGATTTTTAATTTGATTGAAAAAATGATTTTTTAATAATATAATAATACTAAGATGGTATAATTAATTTCATTAAATTATCAAATACAATCATATCCATTAGGCAAAGGTAAAAAATAAGATGGGATTTTAGATGAGACTTATACGATACTTGTTATACTTCTTCAATGAGATTATATATATATATATATATATATATATATATATATATATATATATATATATATATAAAAGTTCCATGAGCTATATGTGTCAGAAATTGACAAACACTTCTAAAACTATCAAAAATTAGTATTTTCTAAAAATGGAATATCAATCAATTTTTCTTCTTCTTTAGAATTTGTATTTTTATGATATTGTTCTTGAATAGTATTGGGGTCTAAGGACAATGTACGTGAGAGAATAAATTCTACAAAATAAAGTAAAATAGGTTTTTTTGTAAAATAATTTTTTCTAAAATAGTTTTTTGTGAGCTTTTGACAATGTGACTTTGCAAGGCTTTTAAGCCATGAAACTCATAATTTTTGTTCTCAAACAAGTCTAGGGCCCCTAGATTTGAGTATAACCTCAAGTTATAATGAATTATGCAAAGTTTCAAAGCAAAATGGTACTCCACTCCCCTACCCAAAACATTATTTTTTCCCTTCAACTCATTGGATCTATATAAAAATTATTCTCTAGAAGTTTGTTTGTTTCTCTAATTTTAAATTTTTAATATTCTAAGTTCCAACTCATCTTTGCATCCTCGTAGACCTTAAGAAATTTAATATGGTTTTTGTATTAAAAATTTTAATATTTGTCTTATGAATAATGTCACAAAAAGAATGTTTTTATAAAAAATAAGATAGATCTTCCATTACATAGTAAAGGAGTATAGAATTTGCACTCCCCCCTACTCTTCACAATACTAAGATTAAAATAATAGGCTAATTAGATTACGAAGACATAATGCATGGGCATAAATGTACAAAAATCTTGTTTTTTCTATGCAATGTTGTTGAATCTCCATAATGGTATGGAATGACTAAAATATACATTTTTGACCTTTGAGGCAAACAATTTTTTTTTAACAAATTTTTGCTAAAATCTTACATGATTTTAGCACTAGCTCTATTAACATTAAGAAAAATGTTTGAAGAAATGGATGAAATTGCCAATTCTCCTAAAACAATACTAGATTTTCTACTATTTGGATGAAATCTATTTCAAATAGATAATTTTATGATTGAACATACGTTTGTGGATGATTCCATCCATTTTTTCTTTGCATGCATTCCAAGTGCAAGTCTCTCTACCAACAAAAACATAGTATTATAGATTCCTTCTTACACATTTATTGGACATTAGATGATTAAATTTTGAATTTTCAAAGTGCTAAAATGAGGTGTTCTAAAGTTGGCCCTAAACTTGCATAAATGTTGTGATTACATTTTAGGCAAGAATTTGTAAAGGTTGATTTTAGAAAGGATTTAAAATTAGGTGTAGTTACCTTATTAGAATATCCAAAACTTCTTCCCCTCTAGTGTGCATGAACTTGGTGTGTTGGCCCGAACTAATTAAGCATTCCATTTTGATTACTACCATTGCAAAAATACCATTCTTTCCTATTTGATGACAATTTAAAATAATATATAAATTATACACTACAATTGTAGACACACAGTTTACATAGAGCAAGGAAATAATTAAACAACCCATGGGAAAACTTAAATCATCAAGTATTCCATTTGTCCTAGTAAAAAACTCTAAAAAACTTTTGCATGAAGGATTAAATATATTTTTAGTCTTTGTGCCAATGATACATACATTCAATAACTAGTATCCTATTCCCTAAATTTATGCAAAATCTCCACCTTAGGCACCGTCATTCATGCATCCAAAATCTATGCGGAAAGTATCATATTTGAGCATTGTTTGTGAATGATATCAACTAGTCATTCCTAATGATTTAAAGGTTGGTGGCAACAATGGAATTGTAGAAATATATGCTCCCAATCTAAATACTGCAACAAGGAAACCTAGCCTTTTTCATGAACAAATTTGCATAGCACCCAAATGGTCATTGAATCCATCATCAACACAACTATTTGAGGAAGCAACAAGTACAAGGTACCTCATATGGGTAAGGCCAAGCTTGCTAGGAGAGGAATGCTCTTTGATTGCTTGCCACATAATCCCACAAGGTCATTCAATATGTTCAATACTTACTCAATGGTCAAAATTAATAAATAGAATTTTTTAGTGGAATAGAAATTGTGCTTGATTTGGAGGGTTTTAGTGGGACAGAGGGAGTAATCAACAAAATGTGAATCTATTCATGAGCATTTATGAGGTTTGTGATAATGATAATTCTATTGTAAAAATTAATTCAATTAGTGAGACAAGGTGATTATTTTATGTTGTACTACCCGCCCTTTGATTCATTCTATTTGGACTAGTGATGAGAAAGTTATGGACAATCTTAGTTTTCGGGCAATCTAAGCATCTTCTTAAAAAAATAACTTATATGATTCATTTGTGAATGCAATTTTTACAATTTTCTAAAAGAAATTGTTAGATAGGGTTAGGTTTTACTTCTAGAAGAATCTCACCATTGAGATCATTGTATTTCAATTCCATCTTAGAGATACTAACAATTTAGTTTTTCCTTCAATCTTGAACCTACTTCTACTCAAAAAATCTTTTAATGAGTGAAAATTAAGTGTTTTTTTGTCGAATTTATTTTTTTAGATTTTCAACTCAACTATTCAACATAAAAGCTTAGAAAATCAAAATCAATAGTACAAAAGTCTTTAGTTAAAACAATTCAAAACCAAAATATCTAGTCAAGCAAGTTGCAAAAAAAACTTTAGATGCAAATATCTTACAATCTATGTGGTCAAATTTGATGAAACTTTTACCACGTGTTCTTAAACAAGTCAAGTACAAGATTGAATGGTTAGATTTTTGAAAAGATACATTTTTGGTTTTTTTAGGTGAACGCAACAAAAGTGATAGTTTTGAGTGTGTTTTTTGACAAAAAACACCCTTGGAGCTTTGAGGATCAAGCTAAGGTCCAAAGATTTCAATAGCACCCTTGCCAAAAACTTTAAATGAAACTATATGCAAAAAAAATTCAATTTGAAATCATTTTATTTGTATTCAACTAGTAGCTAGTGAGAGAAGAAGGGAATGTATTCTTTGCACTAACATCATAAAAATAAAGGAAATAATTTTTGGTCTATACTTATACAAAATAATAAGATAAAACAATCAATGTGTCTCACTGCACTAATGAATAAAACCTTACGTCTAAGGCCAATCCAGAAAACATTTTTGCAAAAATTGAGCTTGGAAATAAATTTCATTGTTTGAATTATTTCTTCTATACACTTTAGTTCTATACAAACACAAAATAATAAGATAAAACAATCAATGTGACTCATTGCACTAATGAATAAAATCATACATCTACAGTGGACACTCCCAAATGTGCCAGTGATCCTAAACTGCCATCTTCACTCTCTTGTACATTTCCAAAATCAATTATGTACCTATGGGGAAGAAACACTTTTAGAACTACTCTTATAATATCCAAAAATTGCATTCTTTGGTGTATTGAAACCTCCTTTCACTTGCCAATAAGAAAATATACAAAATTTGAACAGTCTATTAACCCCTAAAGGACAATTGTTTGTTGAACAAATAATTGAAAATTTGGGTAGGTTCCTGTGAAGTCAATTTTGGTCGGATGTTCATGAAATCTTGACACAAGGTGTGAACACATACCTCCTTATTGGTAATTTGATTTTTTTTTCAATCGGATGCCCAGATCAAAAGTTATGCTACCCTAAGCTTTTCTGGCAGCTCGGGTAGCTTTTGAAAACTTTTACAAAACTCTTCCTTTACTTCTAAAACTTCGTAGGTATATAACTTACATGATAAAAGAAGCAAATGTCAAAAAAACTAACCATGTGTACTGTAAAAATCTCACTCTGGGAGGGGTTAAAGGCTATTGGCCCTGTCGGGCAGGATCAAAGAAAAACTTCTTTTGCTAACTTCAAATGTTATGAGCATTCAATATGTGTAGTCAAAGTTTCTGAAATAGTTTCCACACATTCCCATAGTAGTCTAGTATGGTGGAATTTTGAAAAAAAAACTTTTATTTTTTTATTTTTTTTCTCACCGCCCTAAAAAGTGGCAATTTTCACAACTTTTGCTTGAAATATGCCTCGGGGCTTCAAGAGTTTATTAGGCACAGTAGCAATTATTATTTTTTTTTATGGGTACCCACCTTAAAAATAATCCAAAATCATTTTTTTTCTTCCAAAAACTGAGCTTAGAAATGAACTTCATTGTTTGAATTAATTCTCCTATCCCAAATTCCCCTCACCATTTTTTTCAGCTTTTCACTTATTTCAAAACCAAACCAATTACAACTGAACCTCTCTCTCTCTCTATTTCTATTTCCTTTCCTTACCTTACGCAAATAAATTCCGCAAGGCCTGCCCCATCTGTGCACCTGTCTCGTGTAATAATATAACCTAGTGCACGTCATTATCAATAGAGGCGGTGGAGTTGGGTTTAATATACCGTCAGGGAAGGGTAGCTCGTGAGTGAAATATCTCGACCACCGCAACGGTCATGAGCCCCCCTGCCCACCCGGACCGGACCCCGGACCCCCCACCCCACCCCCCCACCGGGCCACGAACTGCACCGAGGCACATGCAGGGTGCAGGCCCGGGGCGCAGAGTTTCAGAAAATCAGCTCAACTATTCCACTGGCCTTATTATTATTATTCATAGCTTGCTTCTGCAGCTCGTCACCCTCCTCCAACGGGGGCCATGGGGGCCGATGGTTCGAGGGTCCGACCACCGGTCATCAGCGTGATGAGGCTGGTCATCGCCACGATGGTTCGGTCAAAGGAACGACTTCCAACGGAAGCTTGCGTCTTTGGACCAAATTTTTCATGGGTTTCTTTTGCCTTTCCTTGCAAAGAGGAGCAAGGCTCATGACGAAAACACTTGAATGAATGAATTAATAAATGAATGAGAGAGCTGCATCATGGACAACCTCCCTCCCGAGAAGATTTTTTTTCTTTTTTTTTGTCGTTGTCGGGATTTCTTTGGGGCCTTTTTTTTCCCATTTTTAAAGAAGTGCTGAAGTGGAGATATAAAATGTTAGAGTGGTGCTCCAAATTGTGACATTCACTTGCGTATTGGATAGAAAGTATCACATTAGCACATATCACATGTTTATAATTCAGTTTTCATCCATAGTTTGGTGATTTCATCCAATTTTTTTTTTTAATTTGGAGGTTTTGGGCAATTTCATTCAATTTTTTTTCTCATTTTTTGGTCATTTTATAGCCAATTTTTTTTCTAATGCAATTTTGCATTAGAAAGCCCCCCAAAAAGCCTTGGATTTTTCTTCTAGCTGCTCTTTCTGATTTCTCCTCTTTTGAGTCTCTAAGGTATACGACATGTTTCCAATATAGGGCCTATTTGCTCAAGATATGATGACCTATTTTCGTGAATGAGGGATATATGATATGCTTTAGCAACTTCTTTATGATATGACAAATCCTTTTGGTCCTTGGAGGATCTAAATGACCACTGAATGTATGAAGGTGATCTTAGGTAGGTGTGTATGAAGTCATTTTTGAACGGATGTTCTTAAATTTTTGATAGAAGGTGTGAACATGTAGAGTAAACTTGCCATTTATTGCATACATCCCAATAAACGGACAACAACAATTTTCATTTACTGAATTATAATTGCATGATTCAATTACCGATTCAATTACCGATTCAATTACAATGGGAACAAAATTTTGAATCACTGCCTAGCGATTGCCTACTCTTTGGTGAAGGATTGCAAGGAATTTTTAATTAGATTTCAACCTCATTGCCTTTAAATTGCAATAAAATTTGTAGGAAAGAATTTTTTTGCATTCTATTTTTCAAAGGAAAATCTTAACATGACATTTAATAATCACACCAAATTTCAAAACATGCAACTCTCTATATTTATGTGGAGAAGGATTTGAATTTTGTCTATGCAGTGATTCAGAAGTTTATCCTTGCAGTAAGAATATAATTTTTTTCTAATTAGTTGCCTGGATCAAAAGTTATGTGGCCTTGAATTTTTTGGGCACCTTGTGTAGCTTTGAGTAGTATGTGCAAAACTCCTCCAATAATTTTGAAATTCAACAAGTATGTAACTTACATGATTTAAGATGCAAATGTAAAAATAACCCACATATAGTTATAAAATCTCACTTTAGAAGGATTTAAAGTTTGTTGGCCACATTGGGCATTTTCTTCTAACTTGAAATGTTATAATCTTTCAATCAAAGCAACCAAAGTTTTTGAAATTTTTTCCATATATTCTCATAGTAGTCTAGTACAAATTTGAACAGTTGAATTTTGAAAAAACACTCTTTCTAAGAAAAATCCACATTACCTTAAAAAGTGGCAGTTTTTCACAATTTGTACCCAAAATGTGGCTCAATAATTTTGAAATTCAACAAGTATGTAACTTACAAGATTTAAGATTCAAATGTAAAAATAATCCATATATAATTTTAGAATCTCACTTTAGAAGGATTTAAAGTTTGTTGGCCATATTGGGCATTTTCTTCTAACTTGAAATGTAATAATCTTTCAATCAATGTAGCCAAAGTTTTTGAAATTTTTTCCATATATTCTCATAATAGTCTAGTACAAATTTGAATAGTTGAATTTTGAAAAACTCTCTTTTTAAGAAAAATTCACATTATCTTGAAAAGTGGCAATTTTTCACAATTTATATCCAAAATGTGGCTCAGTCCTTTAGGAATTAATAACACATTTTATTTTTTATTTTTTTACTATATATTGATGAATAAGTTGGACTATAATCTACACTTCTTTAATTTATACTAATTCCAAATTTGAATTTTGACTTGAGATTAAATCTAGGGGCCCTAAATTTGTCTTGGAATGGAAATTTTGAGTTACAAGGCTCAAAAGCCTTGTAAAGTCACATTGTCAAAAGCCCACAAAAAACTATTTTAGAAAAAACTATTTTGCTTTACTCTGTAGAATTTATTTTCTCACATACAGTGTCCTAAGACCCCAATTTTTAATATGAGTGAACCCAATACTATTTAAGAACAAGATCATAAAGATACAAATTCTAAAGAAGAATAAAAATTTACTGAAATTCCATTTTTAAAGAATACTAATTTTTGATAGTTTTAGAAGTGTTTGTCAATTTTTGACACATACAGCTTATGGGATTCATATACATATATAAAAATTCTCAATGAAGAAGTATGACAAAGATCGTATAAGTCTCACCTAAAATCCCATTTTATTTTTTATTGTATTTGATAATTTAATGAAATTAATAATACCATCTTAGTATTATTATATTACAAAAAAAATCATTTTTTCAATCAAATTAAGAATCAAAGGTGAAAAATGACCCCTTCGAGGATCAAGTACCATATTTTGGCAATATGTTTTTTTGGATCATATATACACAAACAAGTTTCACCAATTTGTTTTCGATATTTTCATACAAATGAACAAGGGGTATTATTTGGACATTGCTATTTTATTTTCATAACTTCTAGAGTTATGGAAGAAAATTATTGCATGTAAAGTTCTATTAACTTTAACAAGGGCATTTTGAGCAATGTATTTTTTCCTATGACTATTATTTTAATGTTTAAAAAGGGAGAGAACATATGAGGTCAACATGGGCCACTCTTCAAAAGTGGTATAGGCTTGTCCAAAATTTATCTTCACTTCAATTTTGTGATTTTATTCAGTAAATAAAACTTGGTAGTGACATTTATTAGGTTAAATATGATAGTTTTACATTAGAGGATCTAGTTTCAAAATTTGTTAAGAAGGGCCCTTATTCCTATTTGTGTAGTTGAAGTAGATTAGATGTAAATTTAATACAATGACAGGAAAAAAACCCAAAAAGAGTACAAAACACAATCTCCACATGATATGAACACAAGACAAACATATGTAGAACACCTATCCCTATTTGTATAGTTGAAGTAGATTATACGTAAGTTTAATACAATGAGAGGAAAAGACAACAAAAACTACAGTATACAAACTCTACATGATAAGATTATATGACAAACATATGTAGGATAAGCATGCAAGATATTAAAGCTACCATGATTGAAGTTGGAGACGAGTTGCATAGCAAGTGATGTTTAGAGACTTGATTGCAACCAAACAATTAAGTGGAGACCAACGTGGCAACTAATATTTAAAGACAGCTTGGTTGCAACCCAACAATTAAGTGGAGACCAACGTGGCAACTGATATTTAAAGACAGCATGGTTGCAACCCAACAATTAAGTGGAGACCAACGTGGCAACTGATATTTAAAGATAGCTTGGTTGCAACCCAACAATTAAGTGAAGACCAACGTGGCAACTGATATTTAAAGATAGCTTGGTTGCAACCAAACAATTAAGTGGAGACCAACGTGGCAACTGATATTTAAAGACAACTTGGTTGCAACCAAACAATTTAGGGGAGACCAACGTGGCAACTAATATTTGGAGACAACTTGATTGTAGCCAAACAGTTCAATGGACATGTGTCCAATGTGATCTAGAAAGCATAACCTACACTTGCCAACAATGTATTGTGTATTCATTTTTCAAGTAAGAAGACAACTTACAAGTTTTGTTAAGAAAAGAAATAAAGGCATAGGTGGTGTTAGGTGGAAATTTCCTTGTCAATCCACTTTCTTGGCTAATTCTTAAGTTTGGAATGAGTTCTTCAACTTATTTGAGAGTCTCTTGCTCTTCTTTTCTTGACTGTATACATCTCTAAATTCGTTGTCATCTCTTTTTTAACCCTCTTTTCTTCAACAAGATCTAACTATCTTTATTCTTTTAAATATAGAAATATTTATTTCTATCAATTTGACTTTGTAGAAGGGCATTTTTTGTTGTCAACAATCTAACTCATCATCTTTGTATTAGTAATTGCCACTCTTTCTAGAACAAGTCTTTTGTAATTTTGCAAGAATCTCAAGTTTGTAGTTTAGTTTAAACATCCAAGTCAAACATCTAGGGAGTCAATTCCAAATTACTTTCATATTCTTTGTTGACATCATGCTTTACTTCAACTATATCATTTGGTGATCTCTTTTTCACTTTTTTATTGTTAGGAGTTGAGCTAAATTAGTGTTCCTTTATAATCTCAATGAAGCAAACTACTTACATTTGAACAATTGTTTTTAGGCTATATACTTCAATACTAGGGCTCAAGTTGTCTTAATATTGGTTGCATTTTTTTCTATTCTCTTGTATGATTCAGTCTTATCTTCAATCTATTGCTCAAGTTCATGATATTGCTCCTATCATCACAAGACTATTAGATTGTGCAAACATTGAAGGACAAATTTTGCAAGTCAAAACCCAAAAGTGTAAATCAATTGGATATAGTCTGTAGAGCAACTTAGGGACAACTCAAAGAACCACTTGAAAGACATTTTATTAAGACTAAGGAGAGCACTCACGTTTTTTCCCCTAAGCTATCTTTTTGATTTAAAATAAGATAATAGATACTAATACAACTACAAGACACACAATTTTGGATGTAGGGAATCACTCCATGTAGGAATTTGTATATCACATGTAGCCAAGGGGGGTTAATTTGAAGGTTTAATTTTTATGACCATGACCAATTAAATGGTTTCTATTATTACCTAATTTTCTAATTCATGGTATTTTATGTCCCCTACAATTATTTAGAATTCTAAAACAGAGACAACTTTCAACACCTTTACTTTGTTATAAAAATAAATAAATAAAGTGAAAAAGAAGAACACAAAGATTAAGACCAAAACACAACATTCATGCTTAAAACGATCTGAAGCACTTAACATACATTGCTACTTGGGGTGCTTTACACAATACTAACACAAAATTCTAGTTTACAAGGAGCTATAACAATGAATCACTAATAAAACTAAATGCATACTTCATGCAAAAGCCCACCATGTAACAAACTTAAAAACTTTGAAAGCTAAAAATTTTAATTACACAATGCATATGATGAATGCAAAATGAGTACAAAAGTGGACTTGCTGCAATAAACAAGATTTGAATCCTCAATTACAATCGACAAAATGTAGGTCCATTAATTAGGAAGCATCAAGCTCTCTAGCAAAAGCAACAATTACATCATCTTTGCACAAATAGCATTTGCATAATGGAATAAGAAACCATAGTCATGGCAAAAAGGAAATGCACAATACTACCAAACTACATTGGAAACCTAACTCCTTTGCCACTTTGTGAATCCTCAAAGTTGTTAAAATTGGAAGCATGAATTGCTACAACCTTGCACATAAACCTTTTGATCATTCAACACAATAGTTGAGAACTTGTTTATGAGTTCATTATCAAAATCCCATCCAAAATACTTTTTTTCAAACTGCAACAATCTAGAATCCTATGAGTGAATTTAACCATGAATTAATTATCCAAGATAAACAAACTAATTTTTTTGATTAAATAGTAGAAGAAGACTTGTTGAAAAGAAAAAAAATCAAGTTTTGTTTTTGAATCTTGTTGTGAATGAGAGTACTTCTAAGAACAACCTTGGTACCCTTCAACTCTTGGTTGTTTTTAAAACATCATCTTTCAATTAGTGCTTGAAGAATGTATGTTGCAAAATATGGTAGGGTTCATTATGGAACCACCTTGTATAATCTAAAACCTAACATATAGAAACTTGCCCTATGTCCTTGGAAGTCCATGGTGGGAATGTGAGAGTGCAAGCAATGTACACATTAAGGCCTAAGAATTGTAACAAAAATTGAAACAAGGGAGAAACTAACAAGAAAAAAATGAAATTAAATTAGAAAAGTATATACCAAAAAGTCTAAGAGGAATAGGAGGATACACAAGAAGGCATGGGCAAGAGGTTGCTACAAATGGAAGGAAGAGTATAGTGCTAATGGAGAGAGGGTCAATAAGGTATGAGCAAAAGAATTTAATTTTGAATTCAATTCCCAAAAATTTCAAGAAACAAATAGTTCAAAGATTTATATAGAATTTTGGAACATTTTCCACTATTGGATTTAACATAATTCAATTCCATGTGAATACTATTATGGTAGTAAGTAAATTAGTATTTCTTGACATCTAGTTTCTCTATTTAATTAATGCTTATTAAAAAAACAATAAAGAACAAAAATTTTGGCTAGATTTATTTTCATAGACTTTAAATTCAATTCTTGAATACATTAGCAACATATTCAAGTCATGGAACGCATACATTTTTTAAAATCTTTTGAGATAAAATTGCACTATTGAAAATAATTACAACAAACTTAATTTTTGAAGTTTAAACATTAAGTCTCTGTAGTTGGTTTTATTTTTTACTTTAAATTTGTAAGAAGATATTTGTCAACAAATAAGCTAAAAGATCTACTAGTTGAATCAAGAAAAAGATCAAGAAACAATGATTTTGTTGCATTGTGTTTAGAACAATGATTTTTCGTAAGGGAATTTGTCCTTTGTTGTAAAAGAATTGTACGGGTTAATTCTGTAAGGACGCTGCTTCGGTGACAAACACTCACTCAAATATGATTCTATTTTTGGACCCATAGGTGCATTCTCTATTTCCACAATAACAAAGAAAGTCACCCATTGAACACTTTGTATCCCCAACATCATTCACACAACGGCTTCTAACAATCAACCAATCATGTTGAAATACTTCATTTTTTTCTCAACATGGGTGAGATATCTTACTATAGAATGTACACAACATTTGTTTCCAATTGTAGAAATTTATCCTTCTTCACTCTTGTTGTCCTCCACCCCCCAAAAGAAAAAAACAAAAACTCAAAAGCTAGACATTGTACTAAAGGGAAAAAGCATGGGCAATACTTAATGAATGGCCACCACTTGTCTTCTTCCTACAAACTTTTGGAATCTTCTATCTGAAATGAACTCAAGATTGGGCACCAAAAGAATTGAGATTCCTTTTTTTTTTTTTTTCTTTCCAAAGATAAGATATTGAAGCATCATTCATGTGTTTCCAAAAAAAAGAAAAAGTAAAATAAAATATTGAAAGCGTCTTTTATTTTTCTAGAGTGTAGAGTAAGTCATGTTGTAGGCTTGTCCGGACCAACTGAAGGGTAGAAACTCACTGCCATCCAATCTCTCTGGCAACTGTGAAGCTTTCGGTTTCCCCTCCATTGCTTCAGTAGCCAATTTTTCACTGTCTCAAACTGACTCAACCGCCCCCACGTTACTTGTAATTAAGAAGAAGAAGAAAAAAAATATTTAAAAAAAACTTTTAAAAAGCTTTTTTAAACTATAAAAAAATAACTTTTAAAAAAAGAAGTAAAAACTCTCTTTCTTCACTTAACCCAAGCCAATCCAAGAGTATGATACAATTTTTCAGTTCTTCCAGTGTGAAAAACAAACAAAAACTTCAACCAGCTGGGGCATGAGTGAGTGAAAGAAAAAAAATTCCAGTCAAAAAAGAAAATCCCTTCATGTAACTTAACTTACTGCAGTCAATTTACAGTATTTAGCTTATTGTAACACTTTAATTTTGAAAAAGCTATTGGAGTCAAAATGAACAAAAAGAAAACATCAGCCATGCAGGATTTTAATTTTCAGTTTGTGATTTTTTTGGGGGGGGGGTACAGCATGCAGGTGCTGTTGGATATGGTGGCCACCTTTTGCTACTGTGCCTAGCTCTTTATTTGGCCGGTCAAATTTGGGGTTTTTGTTGTCATTTTCCATATTCTCTTTCTAAAGAAAAATATTCAGGTTTTATGGTTGGGAGGTGAGAGAAGGTTCCAATGCACCAAAGAACTTGACATTTGGATACCGTATGCAAAAGTTGGGAAGGATTATCAATGGAAATTGTCCATGTGTTTGAAGGGGGAAGGGGGGAATTGAAAAAAAGTTAAAAAAAGTGAAGAAGGTTTTTAAAACAATCGGTAGAGGTTTGAAAACGGTTACTTTCTTCCGCACATGTATGTGTTGATTTTGAAGATGTACCTATAAGTGATGATGGCATTTTTAGGTCAGTGGCTCCCCACCCTAGAGCAATTCCACCGCAAACTCCAAATCACGTGTTACTCTGATAAATTCGGGATTTTTTTCCCCGGGCAATGCTACAATGCTCTACCCACGCACGCACGCCATTGTTGAGGTCTTTCGAGACCATACGAAATAGAGCTCACATGACGACTCAAACCCTTGACTATGAAGGAATCATTCTCTTTTATGATGACTTTGATGATGCAAAGTACTGCAAATTTTGATAAGGTGTTGCTGAGGGATGAAGCATGGATACTAGACTAATTGCGGCTGCTCCATAAGAAGCTGGGCTTTTTTTCTACTGGAGTATTGTCGCCAGTTTTGACATAAAGAAACAAATACCCTGATGTCCCTCCAAATATAATGCAATGGCATGCTACCAGAAACACAAGTTCTACAATTAAAAAAAAATGCTGATAAGAAGCACATTTGCAGGCGGCTTCATTCTATGAAAACCTTTTTCACATTCCATATGAAGTTGAAGCGGTGGAGCTGCTCTTCACGTAAGTTTATAAGCGGTTTTAGGGTTTTGAAATGTTGTCACTAGCTCTTATCATCCAGCCTTTGTGGCTTGGCTGTTTTTAAATTTTTGTTTATTTTTAAAAAAAAATTTAACACAATGGGTTTCCATATGTTTTCCCCCCAACAACAAAAAAATTTAATGTTGTGACTAGAATATGGAATATGATAAAAATCTGAGGTACAAAATCATCATGCCATACATTATCCAGTCACCTGTAGAGTAATGCTATTGAAAGCATCTATTGACTGTTTCTTGAGGAAAGGCCTACCGTATATAAATTTGGGGCCTTTAAATGTTTTTTTTAAAGAGCTGAAATGTTGTCTGCCTGCATGTTTTTAAACACATGGACAATTTCCATTGCAAGGGGAAACAGTACAGCGCCCCTTTTTTACAAGATATATGTTGTTTTGTCAGATCCCTTATAGCACTGGAATAAAATTGTTCCTCTTGGGACCAAAAAAAAAAAAGATAAATATTGCCAATGCGATTCTTTTTGGATGCAAGCAAAGGAACCTTTATTGCAAGAAAAAAAAGAAAACAAAGAGTTTAGTCGCGAGTGGTGTAGGAGGACAAGTGAAACAAGTAAAGAGCAAAGCTATAAACTACATATAAAGTGCCGTTCCGATGTGGCGCTAACCGCCTATGGCAGTTGGAAAACAAAACTAGTCAAGTAAGGAGCAAAACTATAAACTACATATAAAGTGCCGTTCCGATGTGGCGTTAACCGCCTATGGCAGTTGGAAAACAAAACTAGACAAGTAAGGAACAAAACTATAAACTATATATAAAGTGCCATTCCGATGTAGCACTAACCACCTATGGCAGTTGGAAAACAAAACTAGCCAAGTAAGGAGCAAAACTATAAACTACATATAAAGTGTCATTCCGATGTAGCGCTAACTGCCTATGGCAGTTGGAAAACAAAACTAGCATGCGGGCTAGGATTCTTATAGAATTTTGACCACTAAATCACCTTCAGTGTATATGAAAAGCTTTGAAAGACATATAGGTCAAAGTTATGAATTTTATACCATACAAGGGCATCTTCCATACACAACTTGACCTCAATGCACTCTACAATAAATTGTTTACTTGTCATTGATTCATAATTAAATCATAATTAGAGCTTGGAATTTATATCATTTGAAGTGCATCTTGTAATAACCTTGAACAAATGCAAAAAAAAAACTTAAAATTGGACATTGGACAACGGAAATATATAATCCACCAAAAATCTAGCTAAAAGACTAAGGAATATAGAGGCCTTGGCAAATCAAGCAAAATCATACCAACTGCACTACAAAATGTTGTGCAATTTGCCTTCGTAAGAGCATCCCTTACAATACATGAGAATGATGAATCCTAAGAAATGGGGGTGATTTTTATCCCCCCACCGACTATGATCCAAGCCTCAAGAGCTACAATCTTACCAAAGGGAGTGACTTTGCCTACTGTTATAGCTCAATTTTGCCTAGTCGGACTAAGTCCTACTATACTTTAAATAATCTACACTTTGAACTTTAGGAAGAATTCACCAAGACCTCTATAATTTTATTTTTTCTATTATTTTATTTTCAAAGTTTTCATTGTTGAATGTTGAATGCCAAAATTTGAGTTTTTCTTGTACTTATTCAAAGTGCATTGGAATGCATTTCCAATGATAGAAACTTCACGTTCAAATTATTATAAACCAATAAACCAATTAAAAAACTTTTATTTCGAGGGGCCGGTAGTTGGCAGAGCGCACTGAAGGCACTCTAATAATAATAAAGACAAACAATGGTGATGATTGATGACCCTACATAATAACATCATCCTGTTTGCATCTGACATGGCAAGGATCATAACGCCCAATGTGTGATCATTAAAAAATAAAATAAAATAAATATAAAACTTTAAAAATGGGGCCATGTCCTTTCTGTTGTTGAGTCCAACCGAAAAATAAAATCAGTCAAAGGAAGGAAGGTGCTTCAACTGAGACTGAGTCACAGTAATAGTGTGTGCGACTCTAATTTACCAAAGTCACAGTATATTCAAATAGTCCGATGTGTTGTAATAGTAGTGTGTATCAGACTCTAGATGACCAAAGTCACAGTATTTTGAATTACACTAATTTGTTGTAGTTGTGTGCTAGACTCTAGTTCACCAAAGTCACAGTATTTTGAATTACACTGATTTGTTGTACTTGTAAGACTCTAGTTTACCAAAGTCATGGTATTTTGAATTAGTGAAGCGTGAAATACCAATTACAGCAAAAATGATTTTTCTATGCTAAATGTTTTAGGTGACTGTAATTTTGCCTTTCATTGTTAGGACAAATCAGTGTACATTAATTTGAGTAAAAACTCTTCAAATTGTTTTTTTAACATATACAATCATAGGATATTGTACTACACTAGTGCAAGAATGCGTGAAAAAAAAATTCAAAAACTTTGACCATATAGATTAGAAGATATTTGCATTTTAAGTTAAGAAAACAAGGCATTTTTGCACCTTGATCAACTACATTTTTGGGCTTTGAATCTTTTTAACTTAAAAAAATTTTATGCCATTGATTTTGATTTTCTGATTTTTTATATTGAAGGATTGAGTTGAAAATTTGGAAAAAAAAATCCAATAAAAAAATACTTAATTTTCACACATTAAAAATTGTTAAGTAGAAGTACATTCAAGATTGAAGGAATAATTAAACTGTTAGTAGTTCTAAGATGGAATTGAAACAACAATAATCCCAATGGTAAGATTGTTCTAGCAAGAAAATTTAATCCTGCCCAACAATTTTTTTTAATTGTAAAAATTGCATTCACGAATGAATCCTATAAATTATTTTTTCAAGAAGATACTTAAATTGCCCCCCAAAGAAAATTGTCCATAACTTTCTCATCTCTAGTCCAAATAGAATGAATCAAAGCTTCAAATGTATACAAAAATATAATCTTTAAGGAAAAAAAAATTCAAAATTCAAAAATTGAACTTTTTGTGATTTTTTTTGGATTCATGGTGGCATAACTTTTGTTTTCAGGCATCAATCGAAATAAAAATTATATTCCCATGAAGCTAGTTTGATTTTCTATCTTCAAAAAAAGTTTTAAAAAATCATGTCAAAAATTGAGATCACACGAGCCTACCCAAAATCCCAAGAATTCCCCGTAGAGACTTTGGGACTTTCGGAGTTAAGAGGGCTCCTATTGTTGAGAAGAATTCAACGCAAAAAGAGAAGGATTAACTTTATTAGTAGAGAAAAGAATGTAAACTACCTAGATCGAACACAAATATTTTTACCCTAAGCGAATAATAATAATGCTTTGCATCATAGCCAATAATACACATCAACATCCAATACTTATTCTAATGGTACAAAAAAGATTTACTACAATGGTTTGTTTCTTTAATGTGTCTAGGGTCTTTTGTCAAATTTTGAATAACCATGAGGTTCTTGTCATTAATACCTACAACATTTGTAAAGCAAAATATTTAAAGCTATTAACCATAAAAAATCCTTAAATCCAAATTGTGGTTTTTGTTTTCTTGATTTTAAGGGGTGAACTATTATAGTTTGACTAATAATAAATTTGGATGTGCAAATTTAAATCTTGCATACAAATTTTTTGTAGCAAATACATATGTATGATTTTGGTCCACATGCAAGTTTGGATGCATTTTCCATAAATTATTGAATGTTTTGGCTTCAAAAGTTCAATAGTTTTGTACTTATTGAAGGTCTAGTAAAGAATTTTCACATAGTAGCTTTTCAACACTTGAGGGCATGGCACTTCAATTTCTCCTTGAAGGCAATTTTAGGAAGGAAAAAAAAGCTTTTAGACCATGAAATTGCATTAAAACACAAAATAGTTTTTTCCTCTTTTTTATACTAATTAATACATCAATTCATTACTTAGATTCTACAAGTTATTTTTGCAATTTTAGTGAATTTATCAATATTACTCAATGTTTTGCCTTGATAAAGGGATCATAGTAATGTAAGTGTATAATTTTGTACAAAATAAATACAAGTTTTAACTTTAGTGTGATAATTTTCAACCCATACATCTACATCATTCTAAAATATAAAAATCAAATTCCACACTATATGATATTTCTTGAATTAGAAGGTATCATTTAAGGTTGGATGGTTAATTCATAAAGACATTTTTATAATAAAGTTCTAAATACATTAGTAACCTTGGGGATGTTCCAAAAAATTCAACATAACTTCAATGAATAAAAACAAAAAACATGAGGTTGAAGTATGGCTACCAAACGTCATAGATGGAAAAGAATATATTTTGTTGATTAAGTATCTAGGAGCAAAGGAGATTTTGCACCTTCACCAATGGATATCATTACCCATATACTAATAGGATAAAATAGTTTAGTAGATTCACCAATTCTATTCACCAAGTCATCTTCTAATGATTCTAAACCCACCCACTCACATTAGAAGAAATTTGAGTTCTCTAAGAGGATTGAGTTTGAAGCTTGCCCATTCAAATGAACACTCTTGCAAAGGTAGATGAAGGTTAACTAGCTAGTTTTGTGGCCCGCGTGGTTATCAATGCATCTTAGCCCAAAATTAAAAATTAAAAACTTCAACATCTAAAATCCAAATGAGACTTTAATTAGTCTGTTCAAAAATCCTAGGAGGGGATATGATCCATGCATTAATCTTGAAAGGACAAGATCTATCACCAAGGTAGTCAATAAAAAATAATTGGGGCCAATAGATGCATTACTATACTTATCTCTATAGTGACCTTGAAAGTCATCCACCAAACATTTTTTGGCCTCAATGTCCTTACTAAGATAAAAAGATGTATCATAATGGTCACTTTTTCTCAGAAATAGAAGTTTTTTTGGATAGAAACCAACTCCACTATTGCATAATGTGATGACCAAAAGAAAACCACTAATGTCTAAAATAATTTGTGCTAAAATTATGATAAAATTAACACTATTTGCGTCCAAACAAGTCAAATTTTGTTGATTTTAACACAAGCTTAACACAAAATCATGTTGGACAACAAATCCTTGTTGACAACAAACCTTGGAAGGCCTCAAGTTCTTTGTGATGAATGTAATTAAGAGCATGCCCTATATGTTGCTATGAAAAGAGACCATGATTGCCAAATTGAAGGCCTCCAAACAACATGACAAGAAATGTCTTTGTACAATCGCATGTGCTTGAGCTCAATGCTTGCAATATTGCAAGTGATGAAGTCCAAAAATAGTTAGTGAAAGACATTGAAGATAATACTATGCCACTTTTTTGTAATTCAACACAAAATGTCAAATGGAAAAGGAAAGCACAAAAGAAGATTTCCAACTCCACCTTTTGTGAGCAGTGGATCTAAATCCCCAAAGACCCAAGGGTTTTTCATCAAAAACTACTCAAAACTGCCATTTCTATTGCAAAAGAGCAAAAAAAAATTAATTAAAAAATAAAACCTTAGGTTTAGAAAAAGAGTGCAGTATATTAGTAGAAGAAATTTCAAGAATTTTGACTACACAAGATATTTGCATTTAAAGTGAAAATTTTCCTACCTCATTTGACTGGATTATAAGACTTTGATTCTTTTTAAATTAAAATTTTGCACTGCAAATTTTGAATTAAATTTTTTTTCATTGAATATTTTGGTTAAGAATCTAGAAAGAAATTTCTTTTCAAAAAGGTTTTCATTCTTTGAAAAATTGTTAAGTAGTAGTAGATACTAGACAAAAGGAAAAAATTAAATTGTAAATAGTTTTAAGATGGAGTTGAAACATACTTGATCCCAACATTGAGATTGTTCTATCAAACAATTTGAACCTTGTGCAATTTTTTTTTCCTGAAAATTGTCAAAATTAAGTAAAAAATGATTAAATACATGAAATTATCAAAAAGCTCCATAGCTTTTGCATCACTAATCCAAATAGAATCAAATCTTTTCTTAAAACATTCCAAATTCATTTTTATTTTTTCTTGCCCACAACGAAGCATTTTGAGCTTAGGAGGGCATAACTTTTGTTCCTAGGCATCAAATGAGATAAACCAATATTCCCAAAAAACTAATGTTTTTTTTTCTATCTTTAAGAAAATTTTCAAAAATCACACCAAAAATCAAGATTATAGAAACTTGCCCAAACCTCGAAGTGTCTCTTAAGGGGACATGTGGAGCTTTACCCCTTGAAAGTTGAGCCAATCACCATGGAATTATTTGTTTGGGTATTATATGAACTATTGGCTTAAACAAATGAAAAAACACTCATTGGAAGACAAACTACTATAAAAGACTTGTTTTTTCACACAAAATTTGGAGGATAAATAATGGCATTTCTATCCTATATGGAGAGATTCTTTGTCATTCATTGGCTAGAAAATGTCCTCCACTTCATTTAAAGCATGTCCACCCATCTTGCAAAAATGTGGTTGGCAAAATGCTAGGCCTTCCATTTTGCAAGCTAGGGGTAGCAATCAACCTCATTGGTTGGATGTGTGGAGGCCAAGAGAAAGCGGCTCATGGAAGAATTGGGAGAGGGGGGACCATTTTGAAGTAAGAGAGGTTTCAAGGAAGGGGGGACTATTTCTTGTCATTTGTTGTTTTGTAAGTCGATGGGTGGCTTGCAAAATGGCCCCAATATGCAAGCCTCCCCAGGCTTGCAAGCCCTTCCTCTTAAGAAGTCATCCGTTTTGCAAGATAGGTGGGAGATGCTCTTATGGATTAAAGGCTAATATTGTAGGGCCACAAAAATACAATCTCGGTTGATATTCCATTGAATATTCAAAATACACACCCCAAACAATCAAAATGGCCACTGTGTGTGATGCTATGAAAGGCTATAGAGTATTGATTTGATCTAGTATTTATCAACTTTAACCTTGTACTTATCAGCTTTAACCCGAATGCAACTAGCTAGGTAGTCATTCCAATACTTTGGTTATTGGACCAATAGGCACCTTTTTTGTTTCTACAATTAAGGTAGGGTATTTGAAAAGTTTCTCTACTCCAAAAACGACCACTAACACAATTTTTTTTTCCAATGTATCAACAGTATACATTTTAGGAGGTGGTCACTTTTAGTGACCGTTGGGTTTCAACTTCAAAAATTCGTAACTAATTCCATGAAGGTTCAAAAAAATGAAATGACCTGGGTTCAATGTCAATTCCATCTTTTTTCCTACAAATCAATTCAAGGAGTTTAGTACCTTTGGACAACTTTCTCCAAATGCAATTAGCTCTTAAATGGTTGCTTTTAGAGCAAACTATCCGAACCCCTTTAGGATGTTCGATGCCAAAATTGGCCTATGATTGACAATATGAAAAAATCTACATACAAGACTATGTGAGTCTCAATATTGTTGAAATTTCTAATTGATTAATGTGGGATATTATTATTATAGATTTGATGCTCCCACTTGGTTGTTTTCAACCCCTAAAGGACCAAATGATCGTTGAACTCACACAAGTGATCTCAAATAAGTGCATATGAAGTCATTTTTCAAGAATGTTCTTAAAATTTTTCTAATTTGATGCCTACATAAAAAATTATGCTAACATAAACTTCTTTGGTAGCTTGGGCAATTTTGGGTAGTATGTGTAAAACTCCTCTAATAATTTTGAAATTTGGGAAGTATGGAACCTACATGATACAAGGTGCAAATGCCAAATGAAATCATCTATAGTGTAAAAATCTCACTTTTGAAAGAATTAAAGTTTGTTGGCCCTATTGGGCAAGATTAAAAAAATTCTTCTAGCTTCAAACATTATAAATTTTCAATTTGTACAGTCAAAATTTCTCAAAAATTTTCTACACATTTCCTTAGTAGTCTAGTACAAATTTATACATTTGAATTTTGAAAATAATACTTTTTTTCATTTTTTTCTTACTACTATAAAAAGTGGCAGTTTTTCATAATTTGCCTAGAATTTGCCTTAGTCCTTCAAAGGTTAATTGGAGGCAATTGATTTTGTTTGGTTTGGTTCAATTCCGTTGAGGATGAAATTTTGATAGGTGGGGATGGTGTGCAATCACATGTGTCTAGCACATTCATTTGCATATGCCATTTTAATTAGTCAAGAGTTGTAGGAGGATAGGATTGGCAGGTTGCTCATGCAACACTTTTAATACTACCGTTGGACGGTCTATATGTAAAATTCTTTGTATTATTAATCATAAACCAATTTTGGCATCGAACATCCCAAATGGGATTAACCCTCAAGTTAACCATTAAACCATACTAGAGAGCAAACAAGGGTTTATAAATTTTGCAAAATAGTGTGCCCTAAGGTAAACTAGTCTATAGAATCTATACATCCAATCTTGCTCTCTCGTGTTAAGACCAAGGGATACATATTCAAAAATTTATATCATATAATATATTGTATAAAATTTTGTACATTTTTCTACATAAAAATATCCAAAATTATATATGGTTTAGAAATATACAATTTAAAAACACCATATGTGAGTATTTGATGTGTATCAAAATTGGCAAAGCAAGTGTATTTCTCCTAGCATAATCAATAGGCTCTTGAGGGTTGTTGATTTTGTAAACTAATCAAGCTTTCAACCTCCTTGAAGCACGGCACCTCTAGGGGTGGCTAACACGGCCTTTTCGCAATTCTCTCCATTGTTGCTTCTTGTATTGGTAGGTCTCTTTTTCACTCCTTTTGTCCTATGGTGCGTGATCCAATGTTTGGGGAGTATCGACCTTTAGTTACAAACCTTTAGCTAGTTGAAATCTAGAATTTCTGAATTGAGTTCAAAATCTTTGAAAAAAACCAACCATCTTAGAGGAAAATAAGAGAATATTCTTTATTTTCTTAAGACTTAGCTAAGAATATACTCCAGACAACTAGTTGGTCCAAAATAATGTAGGATCTTAGCTAGTTGAGCTAATTTTTTTTCCCAAATTATGGCGTGTATTTTTCTTCTTGCAGTAAAGGTTACCTTTGTTTATGTAAAAAAAATTAATTGAGCTCAAAATGAGACGAATACGTACCCCTCTCTTCATGGTAATAATGAAGTCATCTATCAACCTTCAACTAAAAGGGCTTTAACCCCTGAGCACCCTAGCAACCCAAATTTAGCCTCTCCAATTTGAAAAACGTTTGTGTTTGACTATTATAATCTTTTGAGTGGTATGGTCAAAGGACATGTCATTTTCCCCACACCTCATGGTCTTTCTTGACTACCAATTGGTTTGGTTGAATTATGTGCATTTCTTATTAGGAGAAAATTTGAATGGAATGAATTTGCAAAGGTTTGGATTTCACTAAATTTGCTTTGGGCGCTCAGGGGCTAAGAGCATCCCCACCCGTCCTATAACTTGGATGAACTGTTAAGAGGCGCCTCCAAAACAACCCCACTCGTCCTATAAAACGGATGGCCTCTTAGGAGGAGCAAGCCAAAAACGCTCTGCGATTGGCAAAACGACTTCAATTTGCAGGCCACCTTGCGGCTCCCAAAATAGGAAGCGACAAGAGGCACAAAGGTTGGTGGAGGTTCGGGGCTCCTATTTTTTCACTCTGTTTTTGTAGTTTTCACCGTGGCAATTATTGTCCGCATCGCAACTTTGCTATCTCTATTTACTCCCAGTAATTGATGTAAGTCGTTAGATTGGGGGTATGGCCTCTTAAGAGGCCATGGGTGGGACAAGCCTGGTAGCCTGGCTGCCAAACCCGACCAAGCCCCCATCTTCACAAGTCAAGGCTGCTTGCATTTTGCAGGATGGGTAGCCTTGCTCTAAGAGCATCCCTACTTGTCCTATAAAACAGATGCCCTCTTAAGAGGAGTAAGCCGAAAACGCTCTGCGACTGGCAAAACAGGAAGTGATAAGAGGCGTAAAGGATGGCGGATGTTTGGGGTTCACTCTGATTCGTCAGGCTGAGGGGGTATGTGAGTCGTTAGGCTGAGGGGGTATGACCTCTTAACCCTTGAATTCAAGTAGACCCCACCGATTAAAAAATAAGATTCAAGAGACATGACCGTTTAGATTGGAAGAGAGGTAGGGAGGGCATCTTTGGAGAAATTTGTGGAAGTTTTCACCATACAGCCTAGGACATTATGATGGTCAAATGTCTCATAGTAGGAGGCCGCATTTGGGGCGCTGGAGCGCTCAGGGATTAAGAGGCCATGGGTGAGGCAAGCCTGGTAGCTTGTTTGCCTGGCTGCCAAACCCGACCAAGCCCCCATTTTGGGAGTTGAGGCCGCCTGCATTTTGCAGGGCGGGTGGCCTTGCTCTAAACGCCCCAAGTATAAACCAGCCCTCAATCCGCCCCAGTCCCAGTATACAGTGTGCAGTGAGCGTCTCCTTCCAGGGCTCAAGCTAGCCCCGTCTGTCTGCCTGCCTGTGTGTTCCGTTGAAGCTGCAGGTATTTACTACTGAGGTCCGTCCGTCCGTCCACCCGGCATCCATTCCGGCTTTTCTCCTTGTCGGGCGCAGCCCTCCACACACACACTCGGAATCATTGGGGACGGCACTGGGACCCCGCCACCCACCCCGGCCGGCAACACTCACCCTTCCGGCTACTGGACCAGCCGATCCCACCCTCATTATTAAGCAAGCAAGCTTCTGCTCCCTTCCAAGGCACATCTCCAGTGATAAAGGGCCCTGCAAAAAACAAACAAAACAAAAAACAGGGAGCATCCCCACCGAGGGGCTCCCTGTTCAGTCCGGGGGCTCCCTTCATTGGAGTTCTGTTGCAAGGTCCCCCCCCACATACACCCCTGTATGCCCAGACCTAAGAGCCGGTTGCCATTGGGAGGTCGGAGGTAGAGGCCCATCAAGGTTGACCACGGGCAACGGGAAGAATAAAATCTGAAATCTAAATGGTGCGTATAGTTTCATAAGCAAGCTCCGATTGGGGGTCCGGAAGGTAGAGGAATGTTCTTGACTTTTTGCACAGTTGGCGGTCCAAGACCCCTCTAGCCTAACCCCACAATGGCATTGATTTGCTTGAGCGTGTTGCTTGAACGTAGGTTTGCTAAGTCTAGAGTTTGGGGACCAAAAAGGAAATGAAGTTTTAGAGATCATCCTTAAAAAATAATTCAAAAGAGGTAGCTTTCTATTTAATGTTTAGAAAAGTATGGTACCTATGACCATGGAATTATGTCTAGGTAACCTATAATTGTAGAAGATAACTTGAATTGTCAAATTCAAAAAGTTTCAAAGTTTTCAAGTGAATTATTCAAACATGATCAAATATGGGAGAGACATGGTGGGATCAAAAGTATGGTACCTATAACCGTGGAAAATGATGCATTGTACCTTTGTATCCTCTTGATTGCACTGTACCTTTGTATCGTTTGAACTTGTCAATCCATAATGTGAAATCTATGGAGATTTTGATGAATTTCTCAATATCCCAACCTCTGTCCATCAAGAATGGGGGGTGAGGATTTTATTTGATTATTCACACAATGTACCCTAATGACCTATTTTTGTGTTCCTTAACCCCCTAAAGTTTCTTGACTATGTTTTCACCAAAACCACTCCAAAACTGCCATTTTTAGTACAAGCACCAAATTTTAGGAAAAAAAAACATTTTCGGACACATGTAACTATAGGATCTTATAGTACACTGGTTTGGAAAGATGTGGAAAAAATTTCAGAAATTTCCACCACATGGATTGTAGGATATTTGCATTTGAATTGACAAAAATTCTTTTTTGGCCTTGGCAAAAATAGGTAGCTATACTTCACAAGGTCACATTTGTATGAAAAAAGTCCATGTTGGTGGTGCTTTTTTGAACTTATTATCAAGGCAAGTTGGCTACATGTTTGAAAATTTCAAATCATTTGGAATTTTACAGCATATAGGAAAAAATAGTAAATAAAAAAATAGATAATGATTCAAAATATTAAATTGTTGAAAATTTAGTTATGGAATTGAAAAATGACAATCCTAGCGGTTGTAATGTTGTAATAAACAATCTTCATCCTATGATTTTATGTTTTTTCACACAATATGGAAAATTGAGTTAAATAAAGGACTTCAAAATTTTGAGTTTTAGAGTAGAGAATCCATAACTCTTTGCAAAGTAAAACTCCTCGTAACTTTCCTCTCATTAATCAAAATGGAATGATTCAAAGCTTTTCACATATATACAAATCTAGAGAACCAATTTTAAATTTATTTTTTTTTGTGAAAAAAGTGATTTTTCCTAATTTGTCTAGATTGCCCAATTAAGAAAAAAACTACATATCACACAATAAATTTTTAACCACATAGTCAAAAGTTATTAAAATTGTTTGGCTTCAAAGTTGCTTCTTGTCCTCAAGTTTTGTGAAAAATTCAATTAAAGACTCCATTTGTAGCAAGCTATCCAAAATTACTATGTTGTCAAAAAATGTAGCTTGGTCCTTTAGGGGTTAAAGGATCATTATCTCTATTATAATCTTGTAATTGCTAGATTTTGTTTTTATTCAATCTAAAATTTTAAGATGATGTACTTGAATAAGGTAACTAAAATATCTTATAATTAAAAATTGCTTTTAAAAAGAATATTTTGGAGTACTTTGGGGCCTCTAGATATCTCAATATATTAGGGATTAATAGCTTGGTTTTTACTATCAAATTATTGTAGGACTTAAAACCAATAGTGCTAATATGTGAGTATGAAAATACAAGTATGTAAACTTTGAAGATATATATATATATATATATATATATATAAAAGTAGATACACTACAATTGTTGAAGGTGTTTATAATGTAAACACCTATAATTTAGGTACCTATATCATAGTTACATCATAGTTATACATAATTATGAAAGGATTCTATACACCAATAATGTAGGTGTATACACTTCTAGGTTCATGTACTCATAATTCAAGGCTCACATAATAGCAACCCTTCTCCCTCCCATTTGTGTCAATCACCCCTCCAATTACCACAATCTTCACAACCCTTTAGCATCATGACAATCATCACTTGAGGGAGGGCCACGGAGGATTGACCCATATATTGCCTTGTATTTTATCCTTGTTAAAACATTGAAAATTTTCATCTTTTGCCTATGATAAAATTTGCAAATTCTAAATTCATATTTGCAATCAGAGATTCCAAATTAGCTAGCAACCATGATGAAATACAAAATTTTAATAATACAAAGTAGAGGGAAGTTTTTACATTTTTCCTTTGACAAAGCATCATATGGATCAATCCTCCTTGGCCTTTAGGGAGGGGACACATCAAAATGTGGTTTAGCATGGGTCCACTGACAACCTAACTAATTTTGTCCAAACAAACTTTGAAAAGCCATAGAAATTTCATTTCTTGTTAGAATATCTCGATTCTACTTCCAAATGGCTTCTCTCAAACTTCTCCATTCCCTCTCAAATACATAAATAGCTTCTCCAGGGTACCTAAGATAGCAAATCTACTTGGTAAGGTAGCTAACCCATTTCCAACCACTTAAGCAATTACGCGCATTTGAAGCGCAATTTTTTTGAGTGCGGAATTTTTCCCTGTGTACAGAAATAGAGTTTGAAAGGACCGTGTATTCTTCCAAATTTTCATTATACAAAAACATAATTACTATGAAATTTTTAGTGAAAGATTCTCTTCGACCCATAATGCTGATATCGACCTTTCTGTTTCTAACCATAGGCTGATTGCAAAATCGACCAAGGGCTGGTTGCAAAATCGATAGCCTTACAGCCAATCATAATGTGCTACAATTGCTCCTCGAACTCTGCCACAACTTCACAGAAAGAAACCAGCCTATAGATTGGAAACGGGGTGATGGTTGGAAATGGGTCCACTACTACAATAATAGGCATGTTTACTTTAACCCAACCCATGTTTCTTGGTCTTTGACTCGGCCTCCTGGTGTGTGCATTTCCAGGGAATGAGGGATAACATTGTCCCCACTCCCTACCCCAACAATTCTTTTCTTTCTTTTCTTTTTTCTTTTCTACACTAGTAAAGGGAACCTCCAACCAAAAAAAAATTCTAAAAAAAAATTCTAAAATTTTTTTATCTTCTTTTCTTTTTCCATTGCATGCTCCCCAACGCACCACCGTATTGGAATACTTTGAACATCATGTAATCTGGGATTTTTTTCCTCCTCCACATCGAGTAAAGCACGTGCGCACGCTCGCTCTGTAGAGTCCGGTCGGGTCGGGTCGGGTCACCCATGCATTGAGTTTACCTTTTTCTCTTGTATGATGACCATTGGTTAAAACCGAGGCCGGCCTAGAGCAACCAAACTTGACTCCAGGCACGGGCGAGCCCCAAACAGATGCTCTGAATTCCTCCCTGTCGTCACGCAACACCAGGGGAGGGAGGGACCTGTCCGTACAAAGGGATATTTTTTTTCCAACTCGGGAGAAGAAAAGGGCTACGAAAAAAAATCGTCGAGACTTCGGACCCCCCGGAAATTCAGCGAAGAAGTGGTGGCTCTTTATTTTGGCGTAACAAAAAAAAGAGAGAGAGAGAGAGAATCTCAATGAACTTTTTGGAATTCCAAATGAGGAAAAGAAAAAAGGTGGTTACGGAGCACCGAAATAGACTATGAGGGTACTCTCCTTCCATCATGAAATGATTGTCCACAATTTTATTGGTATTCTAATGAGCCAATTTCATTGACCGTATTGTTGTGGAAAAAATATAATCAAGGAAAGGTTCCCAATTTTATATACCTGGAATCAGTGAAGAACGTTGCATGTGTTCATGGCAAGTGAAATAAAATTAGCCACAAGGAAGTGTTTTTTTGGTCTACTCAAAACAAACTTGAAAAACAAGAACGTGGTGTTGAAAGTGGACAATCATTTTGGGAAGGAAGGGGGACCATGTAGGTATCGACTAGTGGTGCTTGTTGATGTGCCTTTGGAGTTGTTCTTTGGTGCTCCGTAGGCTCTTTTCTACTACAAAAATTAATTCAATCAATAGTGCACCCCTAATTTGTACTAATTTGGGAATTATGCAAAATTTATAAGGCATACTGATTTGGAAGCTCATAGTATTTTAGGAACAAATTGTCTAAAACTATTATTATGTAGGGATCAATAGATTTTAACCCTTGAAGGCCCATACAACAATTTTATGAACATTGTCCAACCTAAAGCAATGTTTTTAGATGGATTTTTTTTTTTTTCAATTTTAACTTTTTTGTACCAAAAACTAGAAAGTTTTTTCTTTAAATTTTGACATTCAAAACTAAAATCTTTATGGTAAAAAAAATTATTAAAAAATTATTAAAATGAACACTATTTTTAAAATGTTGTAAATTTACTATTCAGAAGAAGTATAGATAATCCGAAAGTTCATTTTACGCCATTTTCAGAAAACCATTGGAATTGCAATATAAAAAAAAACAGATGCTAAATATAGATATTACATTTTTATAAAAAAATATAAGTTAAAACTTATTTGGAAAATATATATAAATAATTTTGAAACTTTGATTGTACAAATGTTTTCTACTTTTGAATGTTGAACTTTGTTTTTTTAATGCAAACTTCAAAGAAGTTATGAAATTCATAATTTATAACATATTTGTGTTGTTCCAAACCCTTGCACCTTTACAAGTTCACTCCTAGAGTAAGGTTCTCACACTATACATGGCTCTTTTTTTACAATTGCATTCAATATCTTATTATTGACAAACTCACCAAATTTAAAAGTAGAAGAAATTTTTTGCACATGCTACCTAAAACTTTTTGTCTTGCCCAAAAACTTCTAGATAGAATAATGTTTTATTCAGGCATCCAATCAAAATAAAATTATATTCTTATAGGTGGGGGTTACATGTTCCCACCTTGTATCAAAATTTCAAAAGATCCATTTAAATTTGACTTTGTAGCAACCTTCCTAAATTTTTAATTAATTGTTCAATAATAGCTTTGTATTTAGGGGCTAAATCAATCAAATGTGATCAATTTTGTTTTCATATCATCTTAAGAAGTGCAATTTTCATTCAATTTCCATCAAATGTATACAAACTTCATCCAAGTTTCTTCAATTTGCATCTTAAATCGTTGAAATCTTTATACTAGCTAGATCACATTCATTCAACATTCATCCCAATTAATATGTGTAGCCCTTACACAATAAACTTGCATAGTGAAATAAATAAATTCTGAACCAAAAAATATCTCCATACGACTCAATGAAAAGTGCCATAATTTTGCTACATGCAAATGAGACCTTATGTTCCTTTAGAAGTCAACAAAACAAAGTTTAAAGTACTTTACATCTCGTTTTATGAGTAGTGTTATCTTGCAAAAAATCCGATTTGATTGGGTCATTGTTCACATCAACGCTATTTGGTAAGTTCTATTGATCTTGTGTGGTGGTTGATGTGGCAATTGATAAAAGTTTACTTTTAGTACAATACCCTCCTCTTTAACCCTTAAGCGCTCAAATTACCATTTTTTGGTCGCTATTTGACTTCGGGCAAAAAAACCTTTATTTCAAAAAATTTATTTATTTTTATTTTTAAAGTTTGGACTATCTTTCAATATTTTTATGCAAGACTAAGATCACTGTAGTCAAACAAAAATTATAAGAGAAATAGCACAAAGTGTTTAGAATTGGCCTAGTGTTGATTAACTTACTATCTAGGAAAAGTATTGGTGTTCACATTACTAAATCTTATGCATTTTTTTTACAAATCAATAAAAACTATAATTTTGACCAATAAAAAAAATTCAAATGCTAAAGATAGAAATTGTATTTTTGGTGAATTTTTGAAGATATATCTTCAAAATTCATTTGAAGAGAAACAAAAAATAGTTTTAAAATTTTGACCATATGGAGATTTTCTATTTTTCATGCTTCACATTATCTTCTTTGATGTGAACTTCAAAAAAGTTTTAAGACTTATATTTTATAATGCATTTATGTTTTGTCCAAACCCCTTGGGCTTTTAGGGGCTTGTTTAGGGAATAACTACAAAATATCATGAGCTATTTAAGTACTTCTAAATCTTAGGAAATAAAATATTTTATGGACATTAGATCAATTTTACCAAAGGTGTCTAAATTTTTGCCACTCCATAAAGCTCCACCACCTCCAAAAAAAATTTGTACTTTATGGTTTAATTGTTGCTCACTATTGACCTTCACCTCTCTGGTCTTCAAAGGTATTGCCATCCACTCAACAATTGCACAATCCGCAAACACCCAAGAGTATAGTATATGGGTTCAAAATTCAATGAATGATCAATTAGTCTATCTCATTATGACTAAAGTTACTTTTTAAATAGAAATAACTTATGGACTCAATTCTCATGGAAAATATAACTAGAACAACCCATTGGTTTCAAGTAAAGGATTCACTCACTTATCAAATTTTTAATTTCCGTCCGTTACATATGAATACAACATTACAATTATACAGTCCTTGTTTTACAAAAAGAAGTGCGCTTTTAGCGAGGGTAAACATGACATATAGCTTAAAGCATTACAATATCCATTCCTTATTGCATTTGCTTAAAGTATGGCTTACGTAGTTCGCTTAAGTGTCACTCTTCATTCATTCAACAAACTATTGTTAGTACTTTGGTATTATTTGTCGAACACATGTCTCTACATTCGCTTAAAGCGTTACTATACTAAATTGCTTAAAGCCAATCTATCTAAACAATCCAACTATAAACATTTTATCAATTCACCAACAATTACACAATTGCTTTAAGTTTCACAACTTAGAACTCAATTACTCAATTTCAAAATACATTCACAAGTTTTCAAACTACCCAATCATTGGGATTTCTATACACAACCATTCATAGTCTCAACACTTACACAATACACATTCTCAGATAATTAATATCCAACTTTAAGCCACAATTCAAATTCTAACTATAATGCTTAGAGTTTATTCACAAAACATTATACTTGCTTCAAGCATACACCACACATAAGACTACTTAAAGTACCTTCAACATATATACACTTAAAGCGCTCTCAAATGGTTACAACCATACAATGAAATTTATTATAAACACATGCTTCAAGCTACAATCTTCACTCATAACATATATTTCCAAACTTTAACAAGATCACACATTGTTCCAAGATTATCCACATAAACAAAATGATTCAATCAAACACTCACACACAAATAACTACTTTAAGTACAAGAAAACAACAATTCCTAGCACAAGAAATTCCACACAACATACAAATAATGCCCATTCACTAGGACTTGAACTTCAAATGAAACACAAACAATGTTGCCCTATCACTAAGACTTATACACGCTTCAAAATGTATGCTTAAAACTTTTATTACACAAAGATTATCAATAAAATTACAAAAGTGTTTTAAAACTCACACACAGATTGGAAGAGGATAGAGAAAAATGAAAAGGGAAAAACTACTTAATCGCCACATCACAAAGTTTAGACCCTACGATTTGTCAACAATTGTCATGTGGTTATTGTTGTTTCATGGGTTTGCACTTTTATTACAATTTATGGCATCATTATGATGCATTACTTCACATCATTACAATGCAATTACAAGTAATGCATTGTAATGATACAATAAATTGTAATTAACGTGTAAACTCATGAAACAATGATAACTACATGATAACTATTGACAAACTGTAAGGCCTAAACTTTGTGATGCACAACCTAAGCATCCTTCCAAATTCACATCATTTTAACTGTTAAGAACTCAACAATTGCACACTTTTAGGATCCCACAATAATTTCTCAAATCAATTAACATTTAAGCTCCTATCACTATGTAATTCTAAAACCAAGTGCAATATAAATCCTATTTACACATCAAAACAAAAATAAATAAAACTTTATTTACAAATTTTCACACTCACAATTACCATTGCTCCCTCCCTAAAGGTGAAAGTATTAGACATTTTCATATACTTTATATTCATTTCTTCATAAAATGGGATAGGTAATAGAATTGCCAATGTTGAAATACACTTCTACAAAATAAACCCTCCTTACCATATATAAAATTTAAAAACTTGAAAAAAATTACCATCCCAAAGTGTTGCATGAAGATAAAAAAAAAAATCAAACAATTGTACCAGTCATTTGCAATTAAGTTAATCCCTCGAGGACTTGATCTATTGTAAAATGGTCAAATATAATGTTTAAGCTAAATTTAGTTTTTTAAACTATATTCAAATACCAATCTTACATTTTTAGTACGTAATATTATTGATTTTCTATCTTACTAAAAAAATTGTTTAACAAGAAGTTGCAATAGTTATAAATTTTGTACCAAAAATGAAAATAAATTTATAAATATAGAAAAAATAACTCAATTAATTTGATTTTTTTCAAAATATACAAATAGCAATGGAGATTGGTGTGAATATTTTTTAGTTAATTATTTTACATTTTATATCCAAAACATCTTGCCAATGACCTTTAAGTCAAATGCCACCACTATAGCTATAAGATGGGGTTGGCATATCGATGATGAATAATTAATTAAAGTTCAAAAAGTACATGTGGTACTTTAGAATTTAATTTTTAAAAATAATATTAAATCATACTACTAAAATCATAACTCCCTCTATAATATCACAAATGCTACCATGAATACTAGGGACTCGTACTTGCTATGCTACACATTCATTGTATCACATATTAGTAAAATTTTGATATATTTGAATAGAATGTATGATAATGATTTCAATAAGTCCTTAAAATAATTATTTTAAATATTTTGTAAAGATATTTTCAATCATGCATATATAGAAATCATATTTTTACACAATATGATATTACAAAAATAGAGTAGCAGTTTGCAATCACTTCTATAGTATCACTTTTTACAAAGGGTGATATTATAGAAATAATATAGTTGTTGCAATTAAGGTGATGTTAAAGAGGATCCATAGGATGATATTATAGAGGTAGCAAATCCATTGCTTCTCTTGGCTTTATACTTTTTTGCACTTCTATGATTTTGTGCTTTTGTGAGCTTTGAGCTTTCATGATTTCAATTTTCTATTGCTACTACCAAATGGTTTTGAGAAATTTATTCAATTGAAGCAATTTTGGATTCCACAACAATTAAGTTGTTCACAAAGTTTTTGAGATTTATAAGTTTTTCTTTTCAATTCTTCAATTTGGATTAGCATTTTTTGTAACAATAGAGTCAAATTTCTAATGCATTCTAATATATGTGTATCTTTTATAGTATTGACCATTGCATATGTTTCATTCATCATTCAATAAATTTCTATTGTACATTTCAATATATGCTTACTTATAAAAAAAATTATACAAAGATTTTAGTCATTTTTATTTGAAGATTTATTGTAATTTTTGTTCTGCATTCTATCTAATACATAAAAATTCTTATAAAATTCTAATGATGAATGTGTAGCATAGCAAACGCCAACCGCTAGTTGATATCTAAAATTTTGATATTTTCACTTGTGAAATAATTTATTTCATATTGATATTGATTTTTCCAGAATTGTTGATGAAAGAATAAAATTATTGTATTTTTTAAATTAAAAATTGAAAATAAAATGTTATCAACTAGAATATATATAAGAACAATTTGAAAATTTTAATATAAATAAAAATTAGAGTTAGAAATAAATAATTTTAATTTTAAAGCCATTAAAAAAACTCACATGAAATACACGATATTATATCATTTGGATTTTAATGCATAAAGCTTGCAATTGTAATAATTTTATTTATTTATTTTAAATTTTTTCAAAACTTTAAAATAGAGTAGAAACAAAACTTGTAAAACCCTCAGTTTCTTAGTCTCAGTTAAATACCCAAAATGGTTATTTTGATATTTATAATCAAGGTTGACCAAGGCATTGTGACATTGTAGCATTCATAGTGTACAACGATGGTGTTGCTACATTGCGCATCCCTAAATTCTCATGCCAACTAATTATCCACCCATACTAAATAACCATTTTCAGTGTTGCCCCATGATTCAATTTTTTTCTTTCCAAGTTGTCCCCCCCTCTACTTAATAGATTTTGTCTTTTAGAAGAATTTGAACCCCCCTTGGTTTTATTTTTATTTCATGCATTCTCAAAGGGCTACATAATGTGAATGTGAGAACCAAACACCATATCCACAAGAGTATTAACCCTTAAACGTTGAGGCGCACGTTTTGCGTCCAATGGATGACAAAGAATTCTCTTGTGTAGGACAAAAATGCAACTATTCATCCTCGGAATTAGGGGTGGAAAGGGGAAATCTTCTACAGTAGTTTGACTCCCAATGATTATTTTTTTTAATTTTTTAAACTAGATGATGTCATGCGGTTCCAAAAGGGCTGATTTCCACGGTCACTAGCCCAATGTTTAAGGGTTAATCTTTTGGAGTCCAATCTTCTCCCAACCTAAGTCTACAAACTACAAAACATCAACTGATTTCTAAAAACATCAACTGATTTCTAAAAACAACCAACCTACCAAACTCGCCTACCGACTCAAACTAAGTTATTTCCAAAAATCTGATTCCCCAATTCTTTACACCCACTTTTTCTCACAAGTAGGTGATGGACTTTTTTTAGTTTTTGTTCTACTTTTTTTTGTTCAATTTCTGCTCATGTTCCACAAGAAGTACCTACTTTTTTTACTCATCACTGATAAGATAATACTCCCTACGTTATTAATAACTTATTCCATGTTCTAAAATGACAGGTTTCTTTGTTGCATTGCTAGCTACGCAACAGGAACATGACATTGGCATTTTGAAATTTAAATTTAAATTTTAAATTTTGTTGGGACACAAATAAAGGCCACCTTTACTGCAAGAGAGAAAAGGAAAAAGAAGGGAAAAAAACGGACAACAAGTACCCCCCTTGTGGGGGCAAGGAACATTGATCGGCGGAGAACATGCATGTTCAGTGGATTCCTTTGCAGCTCCAATTTATTATATGGGGTCCAAGTTATAAACAGCCCCTGCCATGGCACAACCCCAGAGCCCCAACGTACTACTTACGACTTACTACTTACTACTGCCCTGCTGCCTTCATTATTAGTGTATGGCATTTGCTCCCATGTCTTGGGCCCTAGCATGATTGCCCTGAAATTAGAGAAGCCCAATGGAAGGCTAAAAGGGCAAATAATAGGAGAAAAAGGAGAAAGGAGGAGGATGGGCACTGGGCCATAACATGAACTTATTAAGCAATGTTGGAGGGTCCCCTTGGGTTTTGGCTTTGCTCCCTCACATGTAGGGGATTGCGCTACACTAAATAGTGAAATTAGGTTGCCCCACACTAATTTCTCGACATTCTACACTATATAAGTATGTACAATTTCTGTAGAAGGATGCACTAATGTAGGAGCCATGTGTGTTGCATGGGTTGGTGCACTGGTTCATGGCTTGGGTTTAAAGAATTGCTTGTGCCTCCATCTAGAGAAGCGGTGAGTCGTGAGGTAACTTTCCTGAGTAAGGCAACTTGATTGTTAAGGCAACCTAATTTCACTATTTAGTGTAGGTTTAAGGTACACTAAATAGTGAAATTAGGTTGCCTTAACAATTAGGTTGCCTTACTCAAGAAAGTTACCTCATGACTCACCACTTCTCTAGATGGAGGCACAAGCAATTCTTTAAACCCAAGCCATGAACCAGTGCACCAACCCATGCAACACACATGGCTCCTACATTAGTGCATCCTTGTACAGAAATTGTACATATTTATATAGTGTAGAATGTCGAGAAATTAGTGTGGGGCAACCTAATTTCACTATTTAGTGTAGAAGCTAATGAGTTGTCAACCACGCCCAATGCCCAACCGGTAGGGTGTGCTATTTCCAATATGAGGGTGGAAATCAAGCTTCAACCCCTAACTGTCTGAGCAACCATATAAGGTAGTATGGCCTTAAAGCACCCCTCTTCTTCAGACCGACCTGTAGGTAGCTGTAGAGTGGATGCCAAGTGATCCTTGAATGGACCTCTTTGGTCCGTTAATGAATTCAAGAAAAATTATTATTTTTTTATTGCAAGAGTCAATCATTGTCTTTGGTTTCTGCACATTTCTTTATAAGTCACAAGGGAACGGATTTTGGGACACCTATGGTCACAAATAGGTGCCTATGACATGAATATTTGAAAATTCATAAGCAATTCAAAAATGCTTGGAAAAATACAAAACTACTTGTATTGTGTTCCACATCTATTTTTCTTTCTCTGAAAAATGAGCTAAAAATCATTTTGTCCATGGAAACCTGTGAAAAAGGCGAATCAACCCTTAAAAGGTCGCTTTAAGGCCATACTACCTTATAGTCGATCTGAAATTCCAGGCTCATTTTGGTGTGGGCAGTTAAATTCCTAAGCCCATTTAAAAATTGTGGTGGTGGTGGTGGTGGCGCAGTTTTGAAGGTTAACTATTGGAATCTTTCATTTTTTTCACTGAAAAAAGTATATATTTGATTTTTAAGAGGTCTTCAAACACATATATGTACCATTAGTGAAGAGTAAAGCTTGCAAATTTTACTTCATTTCCTGGCTTTGAGCAAAGTTTGCCAACTTCACTTAATTTGAGATTTAAAAAATTATACAAATTCATTTGCTTTGAAAATGGTCCCAATAGAAAGAAAAAAGTGTTTGCACAATTTTCACCATTGAAAATTTAAATATTCAAGTGTTAATTTGGAGTTATTTGTAATATTTATTTATTAAAAAAATTTGCATTACAACAATTGCAAGGTGGATTGTATAATGAATTTGATAGCTTTTCATGTGAAATTAAGTTTTTTGAAAGTGAATTTTAGTGTGCTAGCACTATTTGTAGTCGTTCATGTCCCCTCCAATCCAAAAAAACTTTTATTTGCAAACTTCTAAAACATTGTGATGAAGGATAGCATACTGAAAATAGAAAACATACATTTCTTTTGTTATAATCTCACAACTCCTTTACAATTTTAGACTCAAAATTGGTATATGCACTAATAAGCAAGCTCTCTAATAAGCAAGCTCTCTAAATGAATCCTACAAGTTATTTTTTCAAGAAGATGTTTATATTGCCCCCCAAAACAAGTTTGTCCATAACTTTTACATCACTTATCCAAACAAAATGAATCAAAGCTTTTCATATACAAAAAGAAAATCTATGAGAAAAAAAATTCAAAATTCAAAATTTAATTTAATTTAACTTAATTTTTTTGGCTATCCAATCTCCCCCGTTTTGAACTTATTTGGACATAACTTTTGTTCCCGGGCACCAATTGAAATAAAATGATATTCCCACCAAAAATAAATCAATTTTCCTACCCTCAAACAAAGTTTCATAAAATCATTACAAAAATCCAAAAATTAAGCCCGTAGGTACCTGCCCCAAATCCCATTTGTCCCCCCAAAGGAACAATGGTCTTTCCCGGGTTACAAATGAGCGATTCATGGACCTCCTACCACTTATACCCTGGTCTCGCACCCATGAGACAAATTGGGGGCCACTGACCCCAGATCGGGGGCCTCTGAATCACAGTCCGGGGAGATTTTTAGCTTAACCAGCTAAAATCCTACATTTTCTGAGACCAAACGGTTGCTTGAAGCATTTTCTCGGCTAGACCTTTATAAAATAGAGAATATTCTCTGATTTTCCTCTTAAATGATCGGGTTTTTTCCGAAGATTTTGAAAACCATTCAAAAATTCTCAAAATCAACCGGCTAGCTCGTAACTAAATGACGGTACTCCCCGTGCATTGCTCTGAATCCCAAATTTGAATTCAAAAATTCTCCGAGAAAAAATGGGTTCCCACAGAAAGAGAAATTCCAGTAGTGTAGTGTATTTTTTCCTCCAGGGGATAACTAAGAAAACGCATACTTCAAGCGACCCCTTTTTCCCAGTACCGTAACGGTGTCCTGCCTGCCTGCCTGCCTCCCTGCCGGCGCCCCAGAAGGCCAGAGCCTCCTCTGCTTCTCTGCTTCTCTGTGTCTCTGTTTCCCGGCCAGGCCACGCAGTGGAGAGTCCGTCCTTGACCTGGTCTTCGCCTTCCTTCCTTGGGTCCTTCGGTCCGTCCGTCCGTCCGTCCTTCTCCTCATCACTTGATTCAGGTGATTGATTGATTGATGGAGAGGGGCAACCAATTGGGGACGGAGGGAGTCCTGGCTGGGCCCCTGAGGAGGAGGACTCAGGAGGGGGGCCCGGGGGGGGGGGGAGAGTCCCGCAGCCCCATTTTCCTGCGACAGGTCCTTGCCGCTCCTCCCCCGAGCAGCTAAAACTTAATTCCTGGGTAGTACGATCTCCCGGGGTAAGGTAAGGTAAGGTAAGGTAGGAGGTCCATGAAGTGACCTTTTTAACCCTTAAATGTTGGGCTGGTGACCGTGGAAATCAGTGTCGGGCTGGAACCATGTGACATCATCTAGTTCTATAAAAACAAAAAAATAATAATAATAATCATTGGCACTCAAACTACTCTAGAAGATCTCCTTTTTTCACTCCTAATTTCTGAGGATGAATAGTTGCATTTCTGTCCTACACAAGGAGAATTTCTTGTCATCCGTCGGACGTGAAACGTTCGTGTCGATGTTTAAGGGTTAAGAGTGATTGTGTTTTAAGGGGGAAGCTCAACTCTTTGGAACAATTTTCAAGAAGAGGAAAAAGAAATGGAACTGGGATGTTTTGGAAGGTTGAGGCACTAGTTGTCCAACCACACCCAAACATCCAACTTGCAAGGGTGAAGTAAGTTATTTGCAACCAAGGTAAGGGAGCCAACCCATTTCCATCCACTTAAGCAATTTTGCATATCTAGAGTGTTGTTTTCTTGAGGGGAGAAATTTTCCCATGTACAGAAATAGAGTTTAGAAGGATTCCATGTTTTTTTTAGAATATTATTTTTCCAAACATAATTACTATGAATTTTTTAGTTGAAGATTCTGTTTAACACATTCTTGTCATGTAGGTCTTCCTATTTCCAACTAGAGGTTGGTTGCAAAATCAGCCAAGATTGCAGCCAATTGTAATGCGCCACGACTGCATTAGAGATTGTACCATAATTAATGTCTTGCTTTCTCCTGCTAATTGGAAAGAGTGTAGTCTGTATGACGGGAATGGGTATCTGGTTGCAAATGGGTTGGTTCCCTTAGGAACATTTTCCAACCCAAGTTGGAATGTGTGTTTTTTGGTCTTTTGACAAGGTTGGGACTAACAAGATTATGACATGTGTTCCGAAATAGTGAGCAAGAAAGTAGTAAGTGGGAAAGTTATTTTTGAATGATCGGAATTGGAAGACTCTAAACATTGGCTATTTGTGAAGTGCATTTTTGGGCTCCCAAAATTCACATTAATTTCAGTTTTGGGAATAAAATTTTGAAAATTTTGCTATCCCCATATTCCTATCTTTCTGCATGCAAAAAATTTTCCACCACCTCATATTGCACTTGATTTGCTTCAAAATTGCTTAACCCCTAGAGGTAAAAACTGCATTTTTTCGCAATATAGTGATTTTGGGTAGCTCACTACGAATGAAATTTTTATTTATTTTTGTTGACATTTTCACATGATATGTATCCAAAGAGTAGCTTCAAGGCCCAACAATTTTCATAACTTTTGATTACACGGTTAAAAAAGTTTTTGCATGATATGCCATTTTCATTGCTTGACAAGTAGTCCAAGCAACTCCAAAATTTTATTTTAAAATCACTTTTAAAAAAATAAAAATTTGAAGTTGGTTCTTTAGACTTATATATAAGTGGAAAGCTTCGAATCATTCCATTTTGATTAATGAGATGAAAGTTATGAAAAGTTTTAGCTTGCAGGTAGTTATAATTTTCAAAGACACCATACCTACCCACAAACTAAAACTCCTCATAATTTTTTTGAAAAGTGATTTTTAAAGAAGTTTTTTGAGTTGCCCAAGTTGCCCGCCAAGCAATGAAAATGACATATTGCGCAATAACTTTTTAACCATGTAGTAAAAAATTATGAAAATTATTAGGCCTTGAAGCTACTCCTTGGGAATATGTTGTGTGAAAATTTCAGCGAAAAAGAATAAAAAATTTGTTTGTAGTGAGCTACCCAAAATTGCTATGTTGCCAAAAAAAACTCAATTTAGTGCTTTAGGGGTTAACAAATCGGCTATCGATGCCTCAACCTTAGCATGAGTCATTTCATTGATTTTTTGGACCTTCATGCAATTTGTTACACGAAGTTTGGAAGTTGAAACACAAGGATTACTAAAATTGTTCACCACTCTTGAAATGTATACAATTTGTGCATTGAAGAAAGTGAAGTGTACCTTTGCATTAGAAGATGCTTTTAGGACCTTCTACTCTAAGTTCCAGTTAAGGTAGTTTGCTCTAAAAATGCCCATGCTCTAAAATCAATCATGATGCACAAGTACATTTTGCTTTCTTCAATGCACCAATAGTAAACATTTAACAAGGTAGTTGCTTTTTAGTGACCCTTTTGGATTTCAACTTCAAAAATTCATAATTAATTCCACAAAGGTCCCAAAAATACAAAACAACTCAAGTTTGATACCAATTCTATTTTTCCTCCTATGAAAATTTACTTGAAATTTGTTTCAAGGAACATAGCTTCCCCCAAAAGACAATCAACTCTCAAATGGCCGCTTTAAGAGCACACTAACTTACCTTACCTTAATGACCACTTCACACTATGACCAAAGGTTGAGAGGCCATGGGTTTCCACCAATCAAATTTCAAGAAACCAAGAGTTCGGCCTCTCGACCCTTCACACTAGAAGACCCAAGTCCAAAGGCCAATTTTCCCTAACTATCTACATGGCAACTATATGGCAACAAATTGCCTACATGGTGACGGACTCTCAAAAGAAGTTTGGGTCGGTTAGAAATGAGAGTCCAAACTATGGTTGAGAGGTTGTCAAGTTATGACAAGATCTCAACCATTAGATGACTAAGAGTTTGGCCTTTGAGCTTGGACTTTGGAAGCTTCACACAATGGCTTTTTCAAGTTGAGAGGCCGTGGAAGTTCATTGTCAAGGATTTGGCCTTTGAGCTTGGACTTTGGAGGCTTCACACTATGGCTTACCGCAGGCTCCAATTTCTATTATTTATTGCCTATTTATTGCTCATTTCTTTGAACTCTCAACAAAGTTTGTCCACTCAATCCCATGGCCTCTCAACTTGAACAACCATAGTATGAAGTGCCCCTTATTAAGTGTATTAAGGTAGGTACACCCAAATGTGCCATTGACCTTAAACCGCCATCTATACCATATGTACATCTCCAAAATCTGTTCTGTACCTATGTGGAACCAAACTTTGTTCCTTAATAACTTTTGCATACAGTATCCAAACGCCACGTTCTTTGGTGCGTTGGAACCTCCTTTCACTTGCCAACAAGAACATATGAAAAGTTAACCAATCCAATATTAGGAAATAGGTTCAGTAGCAATTAGTGGCGGTTTTAGGTGTACCCACCTTAGTGTAACACAAACAAAGCATTGAAAGGTCCCTCTCTCTCTCCCTCACAACCAGTGTCCTGCCTCCCCATGAGACCTGCCGGCCATGCGTGGGGATGGAGCCGTGTTGATGGAGATTAGCTGATTTTCCACGAGTTCTTAAGTTTTTAGTCATGAAGAATTAAGGACAACAAGGAGAGAGGGTAAACATGCTTACTGTGCAGTACTTACAGGGATCTCCATAATAGACTAGCAGCGCACGCGCAAGTTGGACGGAGCCGAGGTTGGGAGACACCTTCCCTTCCCTTACAGTCACCACAGATTTGGGTGGCGGTAAGGTAGAACTATCCATTAAGGTACTTTGGAGAAGCTATTTGTGAACTTTCATATTTTTCAGAGGTTGAATTGTTTGAGAGGAGTCAATTGCAAAAAGAATGAAGACATTCTGACAAGAACTGAATTTTTTGTGATTTTTCAAAGCTGAAATGTAAAATTGTGAGTAGAAGCATGACCAGACCATTGTTGAGGCGTGTGCTGATGCATCCACTCCCCAGGTGCATTGCCATTGTGATGAAGGATTAATAAGATGGGTTAGTGACGGAAATGGGAGGAACATGTAGGTGATGGAACTGGGTAAATGGTGGTATTGGTGGATAGTTCCACCTTACGTACTTGGAGAACGGGGTCATTTACAAACACACACAATGAAAATTTTCAACTATATGAAAAAAAAATTAATCAAATGTTTGATGTAAGGTAGGAGGCTTGAACTCCGTTTGGGCATTTTGAACTGCCTCTATAAATGGCATTGGAATGGATTGGAGGTGGTTCTTAAACTGACTTCCATAGTCATTGAAAAAATCGAGAAAAATATTATTCATTGTTGCAAGAGCCAATCATTCTCCTTGCTTTTCCCATTTCTCTTTCGAAGTTGCAGTGAACACTTTATGAAAGACCTAGGATCATGAAATAGGGACCTACGAAGACACTTCTCATTTGAAAATTCGTAACTAATTCCAAAATGATCCAAAAAACATGAAACAACTTGGGTTAGATGCGAATTCCTCTTGTCTTCCGACAAAAATTTCCTGAAAAATATTTCGAGAAGTTTCACCTGCCCCCAAACTCAGTTCCAGTGCTTAAGCGGTCGACTTATGGACGGACGACCTTCGCGAAAGAGTTTTTTCTCGATCATGGGCTTCGCACCCCTCGGATCATGACGCCGCTGTGACAGGCTCCCAGCCCCAGTTGCACCCCATTTGGGTTTGTCAATTCCACAAACACTTTGTGGCTCCGTACTCCACTCGTTGGTTGGTTTCACGTTGTGAGTCGTGACCAAGTCATCAGTTGGCACCTGATGAAGAAAACCTAACTTACTTGGGGTTCCTTCCTTCCTTCGTGTGAATTAGTGGCTGGTTGCATGTTTGGGTTTGTATTCCTGATATTTTTCTCTCTCTCTCTCTTTCGCTCTCTTTCCTTGTTGGTTGTTGCACTTTTGGAATAATCTGAGGGTTTAAATAAATTTTAAAAAAAATCTTGCTACTAAGTGTAAGCATGCTGTGTATGTATATATACACAAAAGTGTTTTTATTAGGAAGTAATTGTCAGCAGTATGTACACATCAAGGTAGCATCAACAAAATTGCAGTGTCATAAAGGAAGCATGCATGAGCTGATATTTCACTTACAGCCAGGCATGATCCAGGTCTGATTTGGGTGGCACACAATGAGAAAATTGTGGTTGAGCTCTGTCCTACAGTGGTCTTTGAGTAAGACAACTACACTTTTTAAGTACAACTATACTTTTAAGTTAACCCCTAAAGGATGGAGGCATATTTGGGGCAGAAATTGTGAATAACTGTCACTTTTCAGGGCAGTGAAAAAAAAAAAAAAAAAAAAAAAAAACTTTTTTTTTCCCTTCAGAATACAACCATACAAATTTGTACTAGACTATTATAGGAATGTGTGGAAAAATTTCAGAAACTTTGATCATATGGATTGAAAGATTATAATGTTTGAAGTCAGGAAAAAGTTTCTTCTCGACCTTGTTCGATAGGGCCAGCAACGTTTAACTTCTCCTAGAGTGAGATTTTTATACTACACATGGTTATTTTTTATGACATCTGCATCTTATATCATGTTGCCAAGTTTCAAAAAGGAAGGAGTTTTGCAAAAACTTCCCCAAGCTGTTAGTGCTATTAGAAAAGTTCAAGGCAACACAACTTTTGATCTAGGCACCCAATTGGAAAAAAAATTATATTCCTAATTAGGGGATATATGTCCACACCTTGTGTAAAAATTTCATAAACATTTGACCAAAATTGACTTCATAGGAACCTACCTATATTTTCAATTGTCCATTCAATGCACAATTGTCCTTTGGGGGTCAATTGTGAAAATCAACTTGGATATATTCTTTCCTAAATTGTACAAGAAAGGAAGGTCCAATAAACTTACAAATTTTCTTCACAAGTTGGTTTTCACTAGAAAATTCATAAACTTTAGAAAGCTCTATCATGCTCAAAAAATGGACAAAAATGGATTGATTTCCAAACTGCAAGTTGCAATGGAATTGTAGTGAAGAGAGTACTTGATCATTATAAAAAATATCTACATGTAAAATTTAGAATCATACAACAAGATCTTTTATGTACACTTTCTACTATTTGGTGCTACCATATATTCTTTGTCAAAATTACAACTTGCATTCAATTGGGCATGTTCAAAATCAATCTTTGTAGTTGCTTTAGAGATACTTGATCCCATACTCTTTGTATTGCTTGTATCATTTCTTGCTTGTTCTTTGACTTGTTGTGGTATCACAACAAATCTTTTACTATCTTCCATAGATTTTCTATAGGATTTAAGTTGGGGGAATTAAGAGTCCAATCTAATTTCTTCATTGATTCAACAATGTCTTTGCATTTCATCCCACTAATTAAAGCTCTCTCATTGTTGCTCAACATTTTTGTCTGCATTGGAATTTGGTGAGCAAAAAGTAATCCCATCAACGTCTAACTAGAAATCCCTAGTAGAAGAAAATAAATGATGGAAAAAGAGTAACTCATTGGATTTATGAAATAAATGTGAAATTAAATGGAAGTATTCAATGAATTGATAAGATTGAATCCTCAGCTCAAATGGATTTGTCCACATTGAAGATGATGAAATGGAATAGTGAAAGTGAGATGAAATGGAAAAGGAAATGAGAAAGAAACAAATGTAATGAATTGGATATGGAGGAAAAAATTGTGACATTAGAAGAAGTTTGATCCCTAAAAAGGGCCATCAATTTCCCAATAATGGGGAATACTGGCCAAAACAATAAGAAAAAAAATCCCAAAATTTTAATTTTAATTTTTTCTCTAGTGAACAACATGGCATGGATGACATGGGACAAGTTTAATAGAAAAAAATAATTTTAAATATTAAAAAAAGTAGTTTTAAAATTAAATCCAAAATTACAAAACTTTGATAGTTTGATGTGGCTGAACGCATGCTGTGATTATTGTTAATTCAATTAATTTTCATTCAAAATTATTATTATTATTTTCATATTTTTGTTTGTTATTTGATTATTAAATGATTTGGCTAGCACTACACTTGTTCACAACTTGGGGAACCTTTTCTTCACGGCCTTTTCAAGGTGTTAAATTTTTTCCTAATGAAGTGTATTGAGATATAACTCTGCAAGTTATACCATAAGGGTTGGTCATTGGTCTTGAGTGTGCAATCTCATGATTAGGTTGACTATAAACCTTGCAAATTGAGTCAAAATTGGATGAAAGTTGTGAAGATGAATCGAGTGAAGCAATAGAAATGAAGAGGACTCGAGGGTAAATTGAGGGAAGGAAGTGGAGAAGGAAGAAGAATTGCAGGTTAAGGGAGAAGTATTAGAATACACAATATACAATTGCTAGCATGTGAACTTAGGATCATGAGCCTAGGAGCTTAGATTCCTAAATTATAGGTACCTATGCTATAGACACCTTCTGTGGTTATAGGATATTTATGTTATAAATGTCTATACTATAGGTACCTATATTATAAGCACCTATATTATATAGGTGTCTATAATATAATTATCTATATTATAAGCACCTTTCATGGTTATAAGATATTTAAATTATAGGTACCTATATTATAAACACCTTCTATGGTACTTATGTTATTGGTACACTATATTATAGGCACCTTCAATAGTTGGAGAGTACTTATTTACATTTAAGCTCAAGGCTCAGAGGCTCAGATGCGAGTGTTGAAGGTGCTCAATGTGAGGTGGTGGAAATTTTTCTTATGTAGGAAAAAAGGAAATATGGGGATAGCAAAATTTTCAAAATTTTATCCCCAAAATTGAAATTACTATGAATTTTGGGAGCCAAAAAGTGCATTTGTCTAGTAGCCAATGTTTAAAGTCTTCCAATTCATTCAAAAACTACTTTGCCACTCACTACTTCCCACTCACTACTTCCCATTCTTTTGCTCACTACTTTGGGACATGCGTCATAACCTTATAAGTCCCAATCTTAAAAAAAGACCAAAAAAATACATTCCAAGCTTGAGTTCTAGCCTAAGTTTGGAAATAGCATACCCTATAGGTTGAATATTGGATGTGGTTGAGACCTAGTGCTTCTACCTTAGTCCTAGAATCACCCCAAACAAAGAGTTAATACCGATGTTGTTTTAAGCAATCAACAAACAAGCATTCAAATTTGATATCGAGGCACAATAATATGACAAGAAGCAATTGTGTTAAGTGTAGGGCTAGGAGCATGATGTGTCTAGCAAATTAGATGTGCAAAGTTCTTGTTTGGTGTTTAGAATGAGAGCGTAAATGAACAAACTTTTCATAATCACATACAAGGAGAAGCAAAAGATTTGTAAATTTATTGGATTTTATTGTACTCTTCATGAATATGAGAGCCTAATTTTGAATTTGGATGCATCTATAATTGAGGTTTCAAAAATTAATTCCTAGTTTATTTGTACAATGAGTATATATTTATTATGTACATTTATATGGGCATGCTTTGGGATAGGTGCTTTATTTCAACTCACCATACCTTTATTGGTCTAATGTAGAAGTGGTGTCATTGTGATTGCATCTTGTGTTCCCATACTATGGTAAAAATACCTATTTTGGACAACCCCTTTGTCGTGGCTTTTTAGGTTGGCCTATTGAAGATAATACTTGAATACACTATTCATTGAAAAAGATACTTTGTTTGCACCTTCTCGTCCACTCATCTCTCTTCCCTCCTTGCTTCAAGAGAAGTGCCAAAGTTAACTAGAAGAGGTGAGTCTATGAGATTAGAATGGGTCCCAATGAAAAATCCACATTTATATTGAATATAATATTCATTCTTAGAAAAAAAAACTTGTTTTTTTGCATTCTTCCTCATCCTTATGTTTGCACATATTGAACTTAGCATGTACAAGGAAGGAAATTAAGCAATTGAATGTACACACTTTTGTTTAATTACACATTCAATTACTTATGTTTGAGTTCAAGAAGTTTTGTTTGTGTTTGTCCTACAAATAAGTTAGAGCATTTACAATGCATTCTCGGAAAACAATCCATGTATCAGCAAATGGCAGGGCATTCCATGAGACTTGTACAGTGCCAAGATTTTTTGAGGACAAATTGATCCATTACAAAGCCAACAATTCAAACTTCAAATGAATTTTTCCCCATTATAAAAAGAAGAGAAAAATATTCTACATTAGAAAAAAAAATTCATACAAACAACGGAAGGCCAATTTTTTTATCACACATACCAATGCTTGAAAAGCGTTGACAATAATGACTATTCCAACAATGAGCCAACTCATAGGCCCTTCATATTTTGCAAATTTTATGGGTTTAGGAAGGATAATGATGGGCTTGGGAATAAAAAAAAGAGCTAAGTATGTTGATTGCATTGGGGAGTGTTTTTCGGAGTTGCCTCTTTATTATGTTGGTACTATCTTGAAAACCGGTTGCATTGTGAATGCTTTTACAACTTGATCACTATTTGGAAAAAACCAATGGCTAGTTCTAAGTTAATTAATGGAATTGGAAAAAAAAATTGGCTACAATTTGAAAACATCTATAAAGAATAATGAATTAAAAAAATTATGCATACAAAATAGAGAAAGTAATCGAATTTGGTAGAGAAAATATCCAAACAATGATCTTCACACTGCTCAATCCTTTTCACCTACATGAAGACAATTTAAGGTAACTACACCTAAAATTGCATAAATAAGCTCTGTGGTATGATTAATATGTTGTACAAAATGAAACACAATTTTAGCACATTGGTGAAGGACTATGAATCAAAATGCAAGTGGTTCCATGTTTTTTAGACCCATTGTGAATTAGTTACCAATTTTCAAAAATTGAAAGTGTAGGGTGCTAAAAGTGTCATGTAGATGATGTCAAAATGAATTGGATGCACATGAAAAATGACACTGTAGAAGAAGTTAAAGCAATAGAAAGTATACTCAAAATTGTTCACTTCTAAGATTGTCACCTCCACATTACTATTAATAGAGTTGTACACTACTCAAAATTCACCTTACATTTGTTCTTCATTTTGGGTATCCTCCGTGTTTAGTTTTCATTTAAAAATGGGGGTTGAATTTGAAGAGTGGTTCATTTTAGGTGTAAAGTAGGTACATTCCAAATAGCCACTTTTTGCTACTAAGCCTATTTTCTATTATTAGACTAATCAAATTTTCATATGCTCTTGTTGGCAAGTGAAAGGAAGTTCCAACACACCAAAGAACATGGCATTTGGATAATGTATGCAAAAGTTATTAAGGAACAAAGTTTGGTTTTGAAAGCATTTCTTCCACATAGGTACATAATTGATTTTGGAGATTTACATATAGTATAAATATCAACGATTTAACAAATTATGGAGTTATTCAGGACTTATAGACCAAAAAAACATTTTGAAGACATTGCCAAAAGCCTTGATTTAAACCTAAAGACATCAACAAAAGTATCAGTGGGTAACCGACATACAGGTACTATTATGTAGTATACAAGGTAGAAAAGTATAGATTTGCAAGACAATTATGCTGTAGTTGGTCAGTAGTGACCAATGGAAATTGATAACCACCTAAACCCTAAATTCAGGAATTCATATTTATGGAATCTGAAAATTCCAGAATTTGTTAAATTTCCCTTAGATGGCGGTTTAAGGTCATTGGTACATTTGGGTGTCCCTACCTTAGTTACCTTACTACAATGAGGACAAATTATACCCAAATAATAATAATCACAAATCCCGCAGTTTATATAGAAATAAACTCTGGGTTGCATTTCAACTATTATAAAGTAGAACCACCTTTCCTAATTGCTTGAGCAATTTCATGACAGATGGGAGCAGTGTGAGGTAATAGAAATTATTCTTGTATAGAGAGATAAGAAACATTGGGATTGTCAATTTTTCATAATTTTATTCTCCAAATTGAAATTACTATGAATTTTTGAAGCCAAAAAGTGTTTTTAATCCATAACCAATTCCGATCAATCAAAAGACTACTTTTCTAATCAATACTTCCTATCCACTTTATGATGATTTGGGGCATGTGTCATAGCCTTATTACCAATGGTCCCAACCTTGAAAACAAAAAAAATATTTTATGTTTGGGTTGTAAATCCATTCCAGCCTTGGTTGGAAATAGTTGCACCCTACATATTGGGGAATGACTCCTTGGTCAAAAATGGGTGGTTCTATCTTAATGGAGTATTTGGCCCCAATAGATTTGTAAGTATTCTGATTTTTGAAATGAAAGGGCTACCCAACTAGTCAGTACGTACAACTTCTTTATTACTTGAGACAATTGTATTATCACCCATAAAAAGACTCACATGACCATGGTTTGTGTGGATAAGGGAAATGGAAATGACCACAAGGAGACCCACAATTAGTATACCACACTTGGATAGCAAGTTTGGCTTAAATTAATTTTTTTTCCAATAAAGGTTGATTTTTTTTGCTAATTTTGGGACCAAACAACCAAATCTACAAATAAATGTAAAGATGGTTTGCAAAAATCCATTAACAATCCAATGAATCATATACCAATTTAGCATTTTACATTCAATCTACCATCAATAGAATTTTGATGCCCAAATGACATTATTTCATTAACACTTTGTATAAATGATTGATGAAGAGATCAACAGCGCTAGCATGTGAGCTTAGAAATGCAAGCCTACAAGCCTTGAATCTAGATGTAAGTAGGTACTCTACAACTATTAAAGATATCTACAACAAATGTACCTATAACATAAGTACCCTGTAACCATGGAAGGTGCTTATAACATAGGTACCTATAGCATAGACATTTATAACACAAATACCTTATAACCATGGAAGATGCTTATAATATAGGAGTCTAAACTCTTAAGCTTGTGAGCTCAAGATCGTAGGCTCACATACTAGCAACTTTAATTTCCTACACCTCTCCCTAGCTAATTTGGGGCCTTTGGTTGCAAATTTGAATTCAAAATTTGCAAATAAAAAATTTGAGCATTTTTCCTTGGGGACAAGCAAGGAAGTTTGGCTCCCCCCGACCTTTGTTTTAGAAATAACACTTTCAATTCAAAGTTGAAGTTTTTAAAAAAACAAACTAAACTTTGCCTCAAAATAAGGAAATACAAATGAAACACCAGTCTTGTTTTGAAATAGAGCAAGTAAAGGGCCTCCTACTATGTGAGCTAGGTGGATCAAATTCACAAAGAGAGCTACAAGGACCAAGTTTGGAATTGCCCTACCATGTGGACTCGATGGATGGGAAGAGATCGAGTAAGAATCCCCCATGTATTGATTCTCTCAAGGTTGTCTAGTCTTGACCAATAGAATTATCCACTGATGAAATTTGAAATTCAACTTCTCCACTCATAGAGGCTAGCAAGACAATTGGTGTTCACTTTTTATCTTATATTACTTTTTTTTTCCAGCCTGGCTCGCATGGCAAGAGGCCCTAAGGACTCCTTACATGTATCGGTTATGTATTGCACAACGGGTAGTACAGGGAAAAATAGGCATTACACTTTCATGTGGCCCCGATGGGTGGAGAGGGAAACAATAAAAATACAAACTCACACATATTAGATTCACTAGTCTCCACCAATGAAATTGTCCACCGGTATCGGTGAAACTTCAGCTCCTCCTTTCCCGCTTGCCGAGCCTGGTAAGACAATGGGTGGAGCTGCTTTTGTCTTCTTGCTTGAATTAGCTGTAAACTTGCCGACCCGACCGCGTGAGCATGTAAGGAGGGCCCTAACCCTAAATCTATTTCCAGCATGATTTTCCCCTCACAGCAATTGCAGTAAAATTTGTGTGTCAGTGAGTCGGTCATCCGACAAGCAAAACAGAACATGCCAATGAAGACATACAGGCCACAACAATAATGGGGGGTCCAGGTGGTCCGGGTCAATGCGACGGATGGACCAACAGACAGACGGACTGATGGATGGATGGACCAATGGATGGACCTATGGATGGATGAACCAATGGATGGACCTATGGATGGATGTACTGATGGATGGATGGGTGGAGTGTTTCTAGGTGACTGTTTGCTTCGATATTTGTGGTAGAAACCATGCTTTGTATGTCCCAATACTGTAGTACCCAACTGGGGAGGAGAGGAGAGGTGTACAGTATGTCTGTTTACATGTATGTCCGTATGTCTGTCTGTCTGCCACTTTCTTTATGGCTGTCCCCATGGAGGCCACATACAGGAGTAGGATTTCAATTAAGGTAGACAAGCCTATTACCACCCTGATTTGCTATCTGAATGAATGAGTGAGTGTCTTTGGGCAGACTCCAAGAGGAGCACATATAGTTGTGCCCTTGGCAGGACGCTGAATCTGTCCCACAAAGTGCGGCGAGCAGGGTGAGCATGCAAGTTCTCCAAGGTTAACCAAGTAAGTTAAGGACGCTGCAAACCACAATGGTCCAATGGATGGCTTCATTGTTGAGTGTAGAAAAAGTGAGTGCACCTATTGGTCTGATAATTAAAGAGTTTTGGTGACTACCTAGGTCATTGGGGGTTTGTGTCCTTACATGATTAAAGGAAAATCTTGCGCCTTGCTTTTGTGCCATGTTTAGGGTATGTTTTAGACTTTTTCTAGCTAATTTGGGGTCTCTGATTGCAAATAAGATTTCAAAATTTATAATTTTTTTCTTGAAAATTGCATTTTTTTTCTAGAATAAAATCCCTACGTTTTTATCTTGTTGGTTTCACTTTGTGGGATAGGTTTATCATCTTGGGTGCCCTTGTTTCACGAATGAAACCCTCAAGTGGAATTATAATTTTATGATGAAAATTATAATTTTTGTCAATTTCTGAAGTGGTTTGCACTAAAATTACAAAGTTGCATGTAAAGTGGAGTCATAAATGTCCTATAAACAACCCATATTTGCTTTTCCATGTATACATTGGCACTAAAGTACTCACCAATTGAGGATTGGCACGTTATGTTGTGTAGGCATTAACCCTAAAGCACTCCGACGTCCATTTTCTAGACAATGAACAAATTTAGATTTTTGTTTCTGTCTCGTTCCTATTTGGATGAAAGCCATCCAAATTTTGGGTGATACTTGATCAAGTTCTTGTCTTATCTAATGGTTGGATTTGGTGTTACTAGAGTACATATTTTTCTAAAATTACAAATGTGGAAGTGTGTCAAGTGGTCAAATTGCATTGACTCTAGTTCAATACAAGATTTGCAAAAATGAGGTCATAGATGTAAAGAACCAAAAAAATTCAAAAAATCGTCATGTGAAGAGAACCTCATTTCAAATCCATTCCAACAAATTTTACTCAAAAAATAATATTTTGTTTGTAATTGAATTTAGAAGGAATTTTGAATTTTCCTTTCCAAATTTATAGAAAATTATTAATGATAGCATTGGTGAATCTATCCGTATGGATGGAATGTAAAACTCAAAATCTACAACTTTTTTTTGTATATCACTTCCAAAATATTCTTCCAAATTGTACTTTGTAATGTTTTTTCCCAAATCATCAATTTCAAAGAAGACTTCAAATGTTTATGGGTTAATGCATTGATTTTGTCTTAAAAATGAATGGATTTGAATAGATTTGTAGATGGAATTGGGGCCAAAAGTAGAAGCCAAAATTGGATTGGTCCACTTTACAGTACCAACCCATAATTGTCACCCTTCTCAATCCAACTTTATGTACATGAAGTGTATATTTTTCACTCTAAGTATCTCCCTACGTACACGAGGGTAGAATTGAGAAAGGTGGTGATACTAGTTTGGTTTACCTCAAAAGCATCCCTTACTTTTTGTTGATTGTAGTTTCTCACCTAATTGGAAATATCCAAAGAGGTCGGATTCAATCGCTAGGGAGGCCATTTGTTAGGTTGTGTAATTAGGTTGTCACATATTATTTTATAATAACTTAATTGATTGTTTTAATATATAGAATTCTTCTCATAACAAGTAATATTAAATAATTTCTACAACGACTTCTATAATTTCTACATCTTGTTCTTGATTCTCCAATTGTTCTTATTTTCTAATTTCTTTTATTGCCACATTGGCTACATTACGACTTGACATGCACCATATTGGCTTTTGACCAATTGACGTTAGATTTTGCAATCAAACACAACTCACACAATCACTAGTCTATTCACACACAATTTTTTATAAGATAATGTTTTTATTTCTCCAAATAATCATAATCACAACATATCACAAAGTTCCAAATCTAAAAAAATAAAAATAAAAAATACTTCCTCTCCACAAGGAAGTAGCTCAAGCTTCACGTGCTTGAAAACTCAATTCTCCCTTGGCTTTGTACCTTTCACCATTGGTTGTAACAGTGTAGTCACTCCTTTCCATCTACCAATTAGATTATATCTTTACTAAATTCACCAATCGGAAACTAATTAACATTAGGAACATGTTTATACTATGTTCACTATCCTATTGGTAATTTTTCTAAATTTAGCCAATATTCTACCAATTTGACAAGTTTTACCACTTTTACATACTACACTTTTTTTATAACAATTTTGAAAGTAAATGAATTTGCACCTACCAATGAGAGAGAATTCATGATATCTGAGGTGAACCAAAGTTAACAAAATGCTTATCATAGTTTGTTCAATGTAGTTTTTGTTTTTTTAATTGTATTTTTAAATCCCTTTGAATAAAATATACATTCTTGTAAGGCTAAAATAAATGAAAGCATGATGTAAACCATTCTTTGAAAGCCAAAATTATAGAAACATCCTAAGTTTGAAGTGCTCCATTCAAAGGCTAGTTTTGATTGGAGATTGGTCCAATCTATGAACACCAAGAGATACCTATGTACCTTTCATTTTGAAAATTCATAGTTAATTCATTCTAAGTTAAAAAATTGCGATTTAAATTTTCAAAAAAAAAATTCTCTTTTTTCTTTCTATCAAAAATTGGTGAAAAATATTACATTCTATTGATTTTCCTATGGAGGTCCATTATCCCTTGGATGGTTGATTTATAAGCCTCCTACCTTATTCTACTTTTGACTTATTTAAATAAGAGTCTTTCATATAGCTTCACAAGCCACTTAGTGTGTACTTAGAGATGAGAAGACAAGTTATTTAAACAAGTGGGGTGGTAGGATTTTTGTCACTTTAAACACTAATATCTTGTAATCTACTTAATGGAAATTTCTGAAATTTTTTGCACATCTTTTCAAACCATCGCACTATAAGATTCTACAATTACAAATTTCTAGTTTTATTTTATTTTTCTAAAAGTTGGTATTTGTATTAGAAACGGCAATTTAGAGTGTTTTAGGTGAAAACACAAGGTGAAGGCACCCAAAAACATCAATATGAGCAATCTAGCATAGTTGAAGACATCTTTTCCAAAAAAATGATATTTTTGTAGTATTAGCAAGTGAAAATCATGAATTTAAAAAATTAGATTTTTCTATTGTGGTATGTAATTTCTATGATTTTTCAAAGTGTTGGTTCCCTAAACCACTACAACTGTCACATAGGTTGACCCTAAAATCTGCAAAAATCAATAGTCAATGAATAAGAGTTAAGTATGTGTCCTTCAAATGTGTCATTGAATTAAAGTTAAGCATTTGGAGGACACATTAATGAAAGTCTAAGGACACATTTAGTGACAATCTAAGGTACAAGAATGGGAACAAGGACGCTTTTGGATGCCTTCATCTTAGTTAAAGAACTTTAGGGGTTAAAAATTTAAAAAAAAAATTTCAACAAATCAAATCCATTGGATGTTGTGCAATCGACCTCAAGGAGAATTAGCTTAGCTTCTCGATGTAAAGCGACCTTGAAAATTTGAATCCATCTCTCTTTCTCTTTTCTAGCCTTCTAATCTTATTTTCATGAGTAGTTGACAACAGCCTTGATCCTAAAAGGGGCTACAATTTTGTGCAATCAGCCTCAGGGGAAATTGGACCAGCCTCTAGGTGTAAAGCGGCCCTTCAATCTCATGACATGACCCCTGATATACGGTGGGTCCCACTGTAAACTTTTTTCTTAGAACTTTTCCCCACCTTTTTATTTTTATTTTTATTTTTTTACCCTCTTGGCAGGCAGGAAAAGAGACATTCCGCCAGGCCCACTGGGAACATGTGTTCCAGAGCAGGTGACAGGCCGAACTAATAATGGAGGGGAAAAGAAAGCAGTCCAATTGTTTGGGTCTTTCCAACATTTTAAGTTAGTGTGCACACCTTTTGAAGCAACTGAACTCAAGTCTCCACCCAAGTTATGATTTAAGGGCCACTCATTAGCCCATTTGAAGCCCCTCTTCATTAGCATTTATGAAGCCCTATCATTCATCAATCTGATAATAAATCTCCTCCGACAGGGATTTCAGTTCAAAAGTAGTGTGAAGAGCATCCTCAGCGGAACCGGTATATTGGCCCTCCAAATGTATTTCTAACCTTTCGACTCCTACAGCTACAGTGAAGGCACCTAGGACTGATCAAATAAGGAATTGGGGACATGATGAGGAGCAGTAGGAAGGTGAAGCAAGTATTACACAAGGTGCAGTGACATGAATGAGGGGGATTGCAAAAAGTATGGTCATTTTTGTGTTAAAAGTGAAATTACTATGCTTTTTGAAAGGCCAAAGTTCTGGTCAACCCATAGCCAATGTTTAGAGTCATCCCAAACTGCTCACTAACAGACTAAGGGCTACTTACAACGGCACAGAAAATATGGCATGTTGTAATTCCTGTGACAGCCAATCAAATAGAGAAACTTTTTGTAACCTTTAAAATATTAAAAAAAAATAGAAATGAGTTTGAGTCTCTCCAAATTTAACACACCCTATAGATTGCTCATGGGGCTCTAGTTAGGAATGAATACCTCTACCATATATCCCATTAAGGACCATAAGGTATCCTTCTCTCAAAGCGACCATTTAAGCCTAACTAAGTCATCATTGGTAGTAATAGATATTTCAAGCAACATGCCACTCAATCTTAGATAGGGGTTGCATTTAGAATATGGGTGCTTTTAGAGTAGACTACGTTAGTCGATTTTAGGAGCAAGCAAGACATTTTCTTGTCTTAGGTTAAATATGGAAAAAATATCAAATTGTAATGCATTCTGAAAATTTGATTGCATTGATGGAATTGGTGTGAATGCTTGGGATTCTTCAATAAATGCATGACAAATTTTGCATTGATTTTTGTATTAATTTTTGTATTTTCATCTAGTATTTCATTTATTTTTTCAACCCAAAAATTGCATGCTAGTACAATTGTCCTGATTCTTGTCCCAATGCATTCAGGTCTCTAGTTCCCTACATCTGTCTCCTTTTGTCCATATCCAAATTCATTGTAAAACTTTGGCTACCAATGAAAAAGTGTAAATTTTGTACTTACTAAAGCAAAACTTGGCCAATTGCACTCCCAAAACAATGTGCAATTGGCAAATTTTACTCTAGTCAATGTGATTTTCTAAAGCTTTTTAATTTCAAACTTTTAGGATGCATTTGAAGTGGTTGTTTAATATTGAAATTGAAATTTTCTTACGTTTGTTCAAAATACTTCTAGATGCGCTTCCAATGATAGTAATATCAAATTCCAATTATATAGGAGTCAAAAGTTAGAAATACATTTGGAGGGGCAATATATTGGTTGACTAAGGATGCTCTAAATTGTGATCATGACTTTTTATTTCATGTCTTTTGGGAGTCAAAAAAGAAATGTTCACTAAAATGATTAATCTTTTTACATTCTTGTTTTTACATAAAAGAAACAAATTTGGTACAAAAATAATCATTTTATTTGGTATTAAGCATTTGTTCAAATAGGAGAAATATCAATCCATGAATGTAAAATATTGATTTAGCAATTTCACCTTTTTTTCAAATTTTTATAGCTTTCAAGCTAATTTTTGCTCAAAATTCAAACTCTGCTATTTTTTACTACAAGATTGCAATAGTAAAGTAATTTACGTACATATAAATAATAGATGATAGTATTTGTTCATCCAAATGCGGTTTTATATAATCCTAATTTACAAGCTTTTCTATGTGTTTTGTTGGCACCTTCATCCATTCCAAATTGAAAAATGTTTCTCAAAATTTCCCAATATGTTTTCCAAAATCAACATCTTTCCCAAAAAATCACCACAAATCAAATCCCTTCTCAATAATGATGAAAACTTGTAAAAATGTATAGTAAGTCATCTATATTTTCAAATCCATTTTATGTATACAAGTAATAAGTACACCAAAAAAACTTATTATATACATAAGGAGTTACTTTTATTATAAAAAATATTTATTTGAAAATCTTGCTATAATATAATTGTAGTCTTGTATTTCAAAATCCATAGTAATTGCAATATTGGGTATAATGAATGTTCAAGTTTGTGTTGAGTTGGAATCTATCCAAGTCTTAGCATACAAAACAACATGAAAAGTAAAAATAACATTTAATTTCATAATAGTTTCTATATTATGTGCTCTAAATCCCTTGATAATCGTCATTCTATTTGCACTCAAATATCATTTTCAAATTCATTTAGTCTCTTAAAATGTGAATATTTTTGTTTCATTAATTTATAAAAAATGGATTTGTTAAAATAAAAATCTAAAATATGGGTGATTGCAAGAAACACTTGTACTATTTTCTGTCACACGCTACGGGCTGAGTTGTTTTTGGGCCATAACTTTTGTGTTTTAACTCCGAATGACTTAAGATTTACAAGGAAGGTACTCATGACTATCCTACAACTTCCATGATTTTTTTGGTAATTTTCAAAAATAATTTACTATCCAAAAATAGGCCCGAAATAAATGTCACACTTGCCAATTTGGAGGTTTTTAGTACTTTTGAGTACCTTTTTCATATACCCTACATCAAGAAAATTATATGGAGTTCTTCCTTACATATAAATACAACTTTTTACCTAAGGGTTTTTAAAAATAATTAATTTTGTGTGGTGTGAAAGTCTATGAAGGGAGTTTCCTTCTGCTTGCATTTTGAAACGTATAAAATATTATTTTTGTAAGTTTTTTGGTGAATGAACATCTTCATAAAGTTCTTAAAAATTTCCACTTTTTATTTTTTGTATTTACTTATTTTTACTATTTTTAACTAATTTTTGAATCAAAGGTTCTATTTTCTTGAGATTTGACACTTTTCAAGTTCTCCTACTTAGAGAATTTTCCTACACATTTCCTTTGGTGAAAACCTTTGTTTTAGAGGTGTATACATAAGTCATATTTTTAAGATTTTAAAAAAATTAGTTTTCTAATTGTAAAGTACTCCTAAAGATTTCATGAGTATTGTTGAAAAACACAACAAATAGTACAAGTGTTTCTTGCAATCACCCATATTATGGATATCACTTACACAAAAAGGAGGTCATATAAGATTTCAAACTCAACTCATCTATTTGCACCAAAGGATTTATTGTGGCTTGTAATATTGCGTGTGTATTTTATTTTAAATCCTTGAAGGTCACAATTAGCATCCAAAGGATTGCAACCATCACAATATTTAGCTCTTGGAAGGGAATAGAGAAAGTATTTAAATCCCTCTGAAATGATGATTTTTTTGTTCATTGTTCATCCCTTGAAGGATATAGTTCCCCTTTTGTGTGAGGTTTGTAGAGGAATATTTATCTTCAAATGACATGTTATATTCTCTTGTCAACTCCATATATGTGATTAAGTCTCAACATGATACCATCTAATTTTCCTTTTGATACTAACTAAAGCCAAATTTGTTTTGTTTTAATACAATTAAAGGCACTTTCACTATGTTTGGGTGTATACAATGTCATTAGTGTGGTGGCCAATAAATATTGTATTTTAGATTAATTAACCCATAATGATCTGTGCAATCATTTTGTGATGGTTGCTTCTTTTGGTGCAACATTTTTTAATGACAAAATGTGTGTTTTTTCCATTTTTTTCCATTTTTTAATATATAAAAATATTGAATTTGAATAATTATATTACACATGGGATTTGCTATTATCCATTTTTTAATGAAGAAATAAACACAAAGTGCACAAAATTATTGAAGTGTTAAAACTCTTCTATTTGGAAAAAGTAATGATGTCTTCAAACCTAAGTTTACTCATGACCCCTTCTTTTATTATAGGTTAATAATATGATTTGAACTTCATGATTGGTTGAACATGTAATGTACATACTTGATTATCTCCATTACCGATTTAATAATATTTAACTATTAAACTACATCTATTATAATAAATGCAAATTGTGTCACATGTTCATTTATTGCAATTTTATTCTCACAATTTTCCATTCATCCACCTTTGCTAAATTCTAATGATATCTTAACACCTTTTCAATGAAAGCTTCCAATGATGAATGTATTGTGTGTACCTAAGATTTGTTAAAACCATAAAAACTTTGTGTCCACTTCTACATTAAAACTTGTAATAAACTATTGGCATTTTTGTTCATGATTTTTTTAATGTGAATTCATATAAAGAATTTATAGCTTTCTAAATATGGACTTTGATGTATTTATAGAGAAATATTATTGGTTTTGTGGATTAAGCATTTGTGTCTAGGTGGACATTAAAATGAAAATTTATGCTCATAAAATTTCACGTGAACTAAGCTTAGATATCAAAGGATGCAACCATATTTGATGTGCAATTGGATTATTGAAGACCACAAATTGTAGCTTTGTACTTGAATAGCATGTCCAAAATGTATTAATGACATAGACATGGCTAATGCCATCTTGTTTGCCGCGAGTCCACATCAATCAAACTTTTATATTTATTTATAGAAATAAGTGTTTATTCAATGATTTAGTTAGATTGTCCAAAGTATACTAATGTACACTTCGATACTTATACCTCACCATTGTTACACATCGGTCTAAACTTTAATGAATATCAATAGAAATAAGTGTCTTTTTTAATGATTTGGCTAGCTTGTCTAAACTATACTAAAGCAAAACTAGGACATTAGCCACAAGATACATCAATCTAACTTTTCATATATTTTATATTCATATAATAAGTACCTATTCAACATGTATAAGCGCTTGTATATATTATTTATCTAGTATTTTTGATGATTTTTGGCCTAAATATTCTCCATAATGCCACAAGAATGTTTTTTTGGAAATTACAAATCCTGAGCATGAAAGACTTGTTAATGTTTAAGGCAAAAAATTCACCTATGATTACTTTAAAAGTTGTGGTTTGACTAAGTCACTCTCTATACCTTTTACAACACTTAGGCATTTTCCATGCATTTAGAGATTTTTGTGACTTCAAATACAATGTCCAAAATATTTACAAATGTTATGCTACAAAAGCACTACCTTCTAGCTACAAGATTTTTTGATACCAATTAGAGTTTACAAATCCTATTTGCAAATCTTCATATTCAAAAGTATGTTGCATATGCAAGAAGTAGATTATATCGTTGAACTTCACTATGCAATTGTATTATTAATTTGAATAAACTAATATATACTATTAAGAAAAAATTTGGTTTTATTTTGTTTGCAAGGTATGTTAAAATCTTGATCCTAATTGTTAAGGCAACTAAGGTATACTTGATATTGTTGGAGAGTCTTCGAAGAGGATGTTTGCATAAAATAAGGTTTGCACTGTTTTGACTAATGGAGGAAAAGATATGGATTTTTGAAATATATCTAGACCTCAAAATATAGAAAACTGAACAAAAATTAGAAAATTGGTTGTGAATAGCCATAAATTAAAATTTTTGTTTGTTTATTTGTTTCATTTTGTTTAATTAGTTTTTTTTGTTATAGTGAGAATTCTAAAACAGTGCATTGTTTAGTTGTATTCTTAGACAATGAAAAAACTCTTTGCAAGGGGTGCACAAACTTTGTTTTGTGACATTCCAACTCACATTAGAAAAGATATTGACTTTTTAAGTTTTCATGAATTACAATTTGAAAAAAAATTATTCTATTTTTATATTATTATATTGTGGCAACAACACATGGCACACTAGTATCATTAAAATGGACTCAAAATAGGGGGTGTAGCTTATTAGATGACTAGCATGAATCCATGCTAAACACCAAATTGTAATGTGGGTTGTCTATTAGTTGAAGTAGGCATCTTTGTATGTTAAAGTCTGCGTAGTATTAGAAGTCTTTGTTAATTACTAGTTGATAATCAGTTGGTTAGTAGTTGATTTTAGGGTTAGGGTGGGTTAGGGTGAGCTATTGACTAGCCTTTTAGGATTATAGTTGGCTATTTAAAGGCAAAAGGTAGGCCTTTGTCTCTCTTGATTTTTGGTGGGTTTGAGGTGTGGGATGCACTTGAGGTGCTAAGTTGTATAATTGTTAGTGTTTCATTATTGAAAGATGCATTGATGTAAAGAGTTTTGAGTTTGGGTTTGGATAAAGTGTTGAATCATGGCAATATTTGGATCTAGATTTTTGGAAAGTTGATATACCATAATAATAATTTTTAAATCTAAATCTCTTATAGAAATGGAAATATGAGGTGTCAAAGTGGTAGTGTTTAGATTTCAAAGCAACCAAGAAGAAAGAATTTGGGAGCTTCAACCTTATTGAATTTTTGAGATGTGGTTATATGATTTTGAGGGTATTTTTCTTAATTTATCTACTATCTTGTATAAAAAATTTGGCAACAATGGACTTGGGACCTCTTAGTTATGCACAAAATACAACTAAAGTATAGAGGCTATGAAAGGTTAGATAGTCAATAGTGGAAAAATGCCCACCAAAATTGTACAATATTTTAGATCAAAGTAAAAATTGATATATGAGTATTCAACTAGTGGATCTACATTGTAGAAAAATTTTAAGACACGTGAAGTAACCATCCATCCTTCATTCTATATCAAAGTTATCTATATTTGTTTTTAGGTTATTAAGGAAATTATAGGATTGAGATTTGTATAAAAGATAATTTGGGAATATATTTGGTATTATTTAGGGGAATAAAGTATATATAGAGATTATATGCACTACTTTTTCATAGCAAAGACCATATGCTAATCTAGACCTATTTGCACAATTTTGTAATATTGGTACATAGGAGTCCGGCACATACTAGTTAAAAGTGTTCCTATGCATCTTTGGCATAATATGGGACCTAAGATGAACAAACTTTTAATTCTCTAAAAGTTAGGCTATTTGTTTTGTTTATTACAATGAGATCTTTGAGACCATGCGTCCCCCAATCACATTGTTGGTACTCTTAGAAAGCCTTTGGCAAGGAGGGGTGCATGGGTATTGTTCCGTGGTGTTATGAGCTAAAAAAACTTACTTTTACTTTTATTTTTGTTGTGGCAACAACAAAGGGCACATTCATAGGATTGAGATTTGGATTTTAAAAAATTGGAAATAGGTTTGGGATTATTTAGGGGGGGCAATGGTATAAAGGGATTATATGCAAAGCATTTTTATAGCAAAGTCTATATGGCAATAGTAGTTAAAAGTGTTCGTATGCACCTTTGGCATGACACGGGACCTAAGATGAACAACTTTTAACTCTTACAAGCCAAGAAGTGGCTAGAGTTAGTATCATTATTATTATGCTCCTACACATAATAATATAAAGATGAAAGTCAAAATAAAAATAGAACAATTATTTGCAATTTCATCCATGCACAAGATATAATAGAAAAAATATGAATAAGTTTTTAGGTATTAGCAATTTTGCACCCTTGCAAACAACATAAATTAGTGTACTTCCATCTCTTGCAATACACCTATACATAGTAATTAAAAGTACTATGATATATAATATATAAAAATTTAATTAAAAAAATAGATATAGACAAGTCATGTCTAATTGTCTAGCAATGTTGTATGTTTTTCTTGGGGGTGCACTCCCCCTTTTTTTGATGTTAGCATGCGAACAAAACTTTGGAACCCCTATATACTTTTTGAATTTTAAATAAAATGAAATAAAAAATATGAATAGATTTTTCTACTTTGAAAGTTTATGTTTTGAATTATTGGTATTTTTATTTGTTAATAACAATTAGAAATTTTTACAAATGTTACAAATGTTACAAATTTTTGAAGTAAAAAGACACACTATAGAACTGAAAAATAACTTTCACACCCCTATATTATCTAAGAACAAAATTGTCTAAAAAATGAACAAAAAATTTCTAAAAATAACTCTCTATTGAAAGCTCATTTTGAGTTGAATATTGGTGCAATGGTCATTTAGATGAATTCTCTAAAAATATTTGAGTTAAAAAAACATGCCATTTTAGTGCATTTTTAACCTCTTTTAGAAATCATTCCATATTTTATTTGAGTTTGAAATTTTGAGAGTAGAATCCTATAGTCATTAGTAAACAATGCTCAAAATTTGAAGTTAAAATTATAATTTATTAGAAACCACTTGTACACACATGGTTTGTTGTAGTAGAACTAAGTGCACCCCCGAGAAGTTTTTTGGTACATAATAGACTATTTTTTTAAGGCATGAACAATCCTCTTGAAGTCTTACAATGTATTGAGACTTTAAAATGATAAAGAAATAAAAACTCTTATAATCTTCTTTGCCAAAAGTTTTTTTTAAATGAAAAAATTTCAAATATTTTTTGAATAAAAAAAGAAAAAGAAAAAAGAAAAAATTGATTTTTAAATAATTAAATAATAAATAATAAAATATAAAATATTTAAATCATTTTATCACAATCACAATCCATTTAATTTCTAAAAGAAATATTAAGTATTAAATATTAAATATCTTATGGGTGAAAATATTACAATCCAAAAGTTCCAAAAAATAGGCAAGCTTATACTTATGTATTCCATAGAACAATGTAAAATCATTTTTGTAAGTTGGTGTGCATAAATAGACTCAAAATTATAGTTAGGGGGTATTTTAAGTAACTTATAAATGAGAAATCACAAATTTTCAAATCAACATTATATTTTATGGAGAATTTATATAATTTTTATGATTATTCTAAATCAAGACTAAAAAAAACTTTAAGGATTGCATCTTTAACAAACTTCAAAAATATCCAAAATGATTTATTAAAGGCTCTATTACTTTACAAATTACAATTGTGTTGCAACATGTATGAAGTTGAAGATATTCCACAATGATTATTTTAATATCTTATTGGTAACACTTCAATTGACCTCTACTTGAAAGAATTGGGGGATCAATGGAATTAGGTGTTTCTACTATAACTATTTATAGAAATCACATTCCATGAGAGGATGCAAATTGCTTGTAGATGTATATGGTTTGTATTATTAGTGAGAGCAAAACATTAAAGTCTCTTTCAAAATTAGTATCACTACAAAATCAAATTTCTATGGACATTATTAGAATGCAATAATTTTTCAACCTATATTAATTTAATTATTTTACAAATAGTGTCACTTTGGTAGATTAGTTTCATGAATACAAATCAATTGTAGTTAGATTTGAATTTCTTACAAAATTTGATAAAAAATTAAGTGATTTTTTAAAATACAAAAAAAATTAAATAAAACATAATAAAAAGCCAAATACAATCACCCTTCAATAAAACGAAGGGAATAATTATGACATCTAAAACCAAAACAACAATTGAAGGATAATTGAGAACCACAACAACTATGCAAATTTCAATGCAGATGGAGGCCATTTGTATATTATTTTCTTTCATTTTTTTCAGCAAAAAACTCCAATGTGCACATTGAAGTTCATTGATACGAATGAAAGAAAATAATGTGCACATTGGAGTTTTAAAAACAATTTTGACCTACTAAGTAGATTTTCATTCTTAAGAAAATGAACTAAAATTAAAGCACATTTCAAAATTTCAAAAATCCATTAAAATTGAGAATATTGGATGTGTTTTGGCTACATTGAATTGTGACACTAGAAATATTTGTTACCTCTATTAGTTTGAAATACTTTATTATTCTATATACTTTTCAATATCTTTACAATTTTGAACGTAAAAATTACAAACTCAAATGAATATAGGTATATGAGTTGGAGTGTATTAAGGTCAAATTGTTCATGTTAAATTGAGCACATGTAAAAAAATGCGCCATAATAAATATAAATAGTTAATAGATACTCATTGCAAATAATAATGCTCAACAATAGGACATTTAAATGTGTGTGTATATGTGTGTAGAATTTACCAATAAAATTTTAACTTTGATCTTTTTCATACAATATTGACATGCCATCTTTGGACTTCACTTAAGTTTAGATGTTGTTTCCCTATATGTGACTAAAAATATTAAACTTCATTGGCATACAATCATGGTTGTTAAAGAATTTTGGTGGGTAATACCTTTTTCATCCTTAACCTTTGAGCACCCAAACACCCAAAATCTATCCCCCCTCCATTTTTTTCTTGTTAAATGGCCTCCAATTCGAGGTTGTACTAGTGGAAAAAATGTACATTGTTGAGAAGGGAAAATAGAGTGGTGCTACAGAACATGGGGTATGGATTCTATGTATCATACATGAGAGTAGAGGCCAAAATTTTTTAGAATTGTATGGAGGTTTTCCATTTTGGTACTAGCCTAGCTACTAGACTAGGGTTAAAATTCAGATTTAGTATACAATTGACTTCAAAAGATCCTACATTGATTACTTAGAGTAATGTAGTTTCAATGAGCGAGTTACTAATCCATGGATGGTATTATATTAGTTACGTCCACGAATGGAAGGCAATATGGTAGGTCCACGATTGATAGTTATGTACAAAAGTTATGAGAGGTCAAGATCAATAAGTAGGTTTTCTAAAGTTGGATTCTATTGTCAGTGTCAAGTTAAAACATCATAGCATTCCTGGGTATGGAGGTTGGAACGTCCTTTCTATAGTGTTAGTCAAAAGATTCATTTCAACTATGAAAAGGACATGCAATGAATGAGAGGTTAAAAAGATTTTATGAAGCTGTACTTTAACGTCAATGTTGAGCTAAAACATCACAACATTCGTGGATATGAAGGTTGGATGTCCCTTCTCAGTGTCAATCAAAAGTTTCAATTAAATTGTGAAAAAGACATTCAATGAAGAGGCAAAAAGACCCAATTCCTTAAATTCAAGAATTTTACAATTCTACAATAAGCATCTACTTATCCCTTCAAGGACAAGATCTACCTCTTAGGCAATCAATCAAAACTTATGAGATTCCAAAAACGAATAGGTGTGATGTTCTACAATTTCTAACACTTTTTGTTCTCGATTTAGGGTTAATATCTAGACTTAGTATACAATAAATTTTGGAAGATCCCACCTTGGATACCATAAGTAATGTAAGGTATACTACCTATTTTTGACAATGTTAAGCATTTTAGCATTTGTCCGATTAAGTAATAACGGGGGTTAGTTTTCTCTGATCACATGAAATATAAATAATGAAGATTGTATTATTTTTTTTGACTAATTTTACATCAAATTTGGAATTATCAAAAATTAAGGAAGTGTAAATTACAATCCAACTTGTTTTTGATGTATATATAAGCAAAAACTATTTCCAAAATGCACAAAACTAAAAAAATTGTTCTTAACAACTTCATTAGATGTTATTGTGTTATTCATCACACTACAACAAAGTTGCTAAACCAAATCATATTCCCTTCATTCACGAAATGAGGTCACCTTATTTTGTACAAATGGGGTCGCCTTTCCCTTGTCGAAAATTAGTCAGTGTATATGAAAGGCAACCCATCCCTCATCAATGTCCCATTTGGCACTATAGGATGATGTAATTCCGTGCAAAAGATGATTAACTCCTAAATGTCTCAGGCACCAAATTTTGGTGCCACAATACTTTGAAGTTAAATAAGACCCATCTAAGTTTCTATTTTTAATAGTTTGTATTTTCAACAAATCCTTTTTGCAATCTAGTTTTAGCATCAAAAATCAGATTTTGAAAATGAATTATTATGATTTTTCTATTCAAGATTTTGTACAAGGGTGTCCATTGCAATCTTGACTTTCCATAGTGTCAAGGGTTCTTGGAAATGAGCCTCAAATACACTAGATCTTGGAGGAAAAATCACATTAGAAATTTATTTAAAAAAATTGTAGAGTAGATTTAGAGAAGGTTTTCATAGTTTTAACACCCTCATGATTAAACATTATAATCTTTCAATCCATAAGTGATATTGTTGTGTTTCTTTTTCCTATATGATCTCTAACATGTTTAGTTTGAATTTGTATGGTTACAATTCAAAAAAAATTGATACAACTTATCAAAATGTTGGCTTTTTGTTCAATTTAGAGCAAATTCCAAGAAGCTTAAAATAAGCTTTGGGCATTTAGGGGTTAATAGTGATTAATTATGGCATGGTTTTTGACATAGTTGTGGCACATTATGATTGGCAACAAGACTCTCAATATTGCAACCAATCCTCGGTTGAAAATAGGAAGGCCTATACAACAAATATGGATGGAACAAAATCTTGAGCTAAAAAATTCACAATAATTATGTTTTGAAAAATACAAATCTGAAAAATTATAGAAACCTCATGAATTCTATTTTGCACAGGGAAAAATTTCCCCATTGTTGAAACCTGCCTTACAAATATGTGTACCTATTTAAGTGGTTAGAAATGGATTGCCTCCAACGCATTTTTTTTACTATAAGGTAGAATTACCCATTACCATACAGATTTGCTATCTAGGTACTTTGGAGAAGCTATTTATGAGCTCTCATATTTTTCAAAGATTGAATTGTTTGAGAGAAGTCAATTGCAAAAAAAATAAAGACATTCTAACAAGAATTGAATTTTTCTGTGATTTTTCAAAGCTGAAATGTAAAACTATGAGTAGACCCTTGGTAAAGCATGACCAGACCATTGTTGAAGAGTGGGCTGATGTGTCCGCTCCCCAGTGCATTGCCATCATGATCATGGATGAGTAAGATTGTGGTAATAAGATGGGCCAGTGACGGAAATGGGAGGAACCTATAGGTGGGGGAATTGGGTAAATGGTGGTAATGGGTAGTTCTACCTTAGCTCTTGTATTCCCGTCAGCATGCCATTGCATAAAATTTGGAGGGACGTCAGGGTATTTGCTCCATTTTGTCAGAACTGGCAAAACTTCGCATAAACCTTACGTGCAAAAAAAAGCATTGGTTGCCTCCCTTACCTTAGTTTCGACGAGCGTGTTTTTACAAATTACTACATGTTTTCACTCTCCTTTCTAAACCAGTTTTTTTTTTTTTCTTTTTTCCTTTTTCTGGCATTTTTGTTGCCAGTTCTGACATAAAGAAACAAATACCCTGATGTCCCTCCAAATATAATGCAATGGCATGCTTCCAGGAACACAAGTTGTACAGTAAAAAAAACAAAAATTGCTGCTCTCGACGAGTTAAAAGCAATTGACCCAAACAAAAAGGGTGTTGCTACATTATTATGGAGTGATTGGGAATGTGCAGTTGGAGCATCTATCATTTAACCTCTCGAGGTGTGAATGTTCTCGGAGGACATCAATCCCGAGTTCCGGCCGTCCTTCCACTCAAGGGTACCACTGAAAACTTGGTAAACAAATTGCGGCTGAAGGGGAGTGTACTCTTCTTTTTCTTGCAGCAAAGGGTCCTTTACTTTATGTCCCCCCAAAAACCCAAAAAAAATCCAAAAAAAAAAATCAATAAACAAAGGTCATGCGTGCAAATTTTAAATGTGGAGATCATCTCATGCTTTGTTTTGTTGATTGGAAGATCCTTGAAAAGTTGTTCGGCTATGTTGGGTAATTTTAGGTCATGGCAGGCAATGTCAGCCCATTTTTTGGACTTTTTTTTGGTTGTTGTTGTTGTTGTTGTTGTTGGGTAGAGCAACACGTACTTGGGAGTGCATGCAGGCATGTGAGGGAAAAAAAATGGATAGAATCATTCATAAGTGTTGGTTCATCCATGGAGACACCTAAAGCAATCATTTAAGAGCTGATTGCCTTTGGGGGCAGCTAAACTCCTTGAAATAATTTTTAGGGAATTTTTGGAGGAAGAAAAATGGAATTGGCATCTAACCCAAGTCGTTTCGTAATTTTTGGACCTTTGTGGAATTAGTAATGAATTCTTGAATTTGAAATGCAATGGTCCATTTCTTGAAATGTACACTATTGATACATTGAAGAAAGTAAAATGTATCAATAGTCATGATCACTTTTAGAGCAAACTGCTTTATTATAAATAACTTGAATCATTCAAATGTTGGCAAATGTAATACTTTTTTGAGAGATGCTTGGCAATTTTGTCATTTGTTTTAGTATTAAATTAGCCATTGTTGAAATGAGGTAAGATTCTCGCAAACATTTACTAGACTGAATTTACTAGAGTTTTGGAAACAAGTAGGGAAATTTTTGGATTGTATCTAAAATTTCAAAAAAAAAAAAAATTTATTTTGGAAAATTTGAAAAAACTTCATTGTTGCTAATTCTTAATATCCAAATATTAATCTTGAAAAAACTTAGAAAAATACACACATTTATACATGAATAGAAAAAAATCAATTCAAAATTGGGAATGTTGAAAAGTGAAAAGAATAAAGTGTTGAAATTTAAGAAAAGCAAATCAAGCTTAATATACAATATTTGGTGAACCAAAAAGTGCACATTTAAAAAAATATATATCACATTCAATTATGGTATGTGTATTTAAACACAATGGTATAATTTTTGAAATATCTATTTACATGTCCTTGCAACTTTCACAAATGCTCTAAAAGAGCAATAAATACAAAAAGGCAATTGAAATAAACTCTAAACCCCAATTATGTGCATGTTGAATTTTCAAAGTTATAAATCTTAAAGTAATTTTACAAAGATCCATATTATTTTTTCTATTTCAAAAGTATAATTTATAATTATTCTTAGTTTGGCTAATACTTATGGTGCCCTTGCCATACAAATTTGAAAGTCCTAGGTATTGACCCTTGAGGTCTTTGCATCCCAAAATAAGATATTCGTAGATCAAATTTCAAGATATTCATTTTTTGTATTATAATTGAATTTGACAAATTAAAACTGATAAGTTTAATGCACTCCATAAAATATTAATTAACCAATACAATAGCATTCCTTCGATATTGAAATCCATACGTTGTATTCAAAAAAATCTATGCAAATCTATTCATCCTACAATGCAAGGAGGTTAAGTGAACAAGCAATATACTCAACATTTTTTTTTGATGATTTCCTGTACAACAAGGGAATTTTTGTTTGAAATTCAAATAGTGAAAAATTAAAGACAAACATTTGTAATACATGGGAAATTTTTAGGAACTCTCACTTTACAAATTGTCCTTGAGGAACAATTGTCGTTAAGAGGTTAAAAAATTTACAAAATTGTATATACCTTTGCTAAATTGAATTGCAACATTCAAATATATTTGATTTCTAAATTTGACTTGAACTAACCCAATTATTCTTTTGAAGTTTAGTTTCAATTCCGTTTTTGAAGCTAGAAAATTTCAAACATCAAATGAAATATTGCAATTTAAGCTTTAGATAGTGGTCATATTATTTGAGAAAATAGTTTTTTTCAATGAAATTAGAATGCATTGTTGTTAGATTGCACATTATGTATAGCATTGAGTTTACAAATACCAAAAATAAATTTATAATTATTTTTAATTTAATCAAATTTTTGATAAAATATAGCTTTTGTATAAGTACAAAATTAACAAGATTCTAATATTCTATTGAAGGAATATTGAAAATTCTTTTTGTAATCATTTGTAAAACTTGTTTATGAATTTTATTAAATGAAATATTATTAATTGAAATGTCATTCCAAATTTAGTATTGTTTTGTAATCCTTTCCAAAAATCATAGAAAATACGTAAATATGTTTATACACTTATTAATATTTTTATAATTTTGAATGTAAAATCTAACATACAAATATGTCTATTAAAGAGTTTTGGTCAATAATGGCAATTATGCCTCTTCCATCCTTAAAGCACAAAGACAAGGCCTGATCACTCAAAACCATGCAAAATTCTTTAACTATGACTGCCTACATCACATCCAGGATTGACAATTTGATGCAAAAGTCACAAGAGGTCTAAATCACAAATGGCAGTTTGTTAGTTAGGTCATTGAATGACAGGTTTGTGTAAAAGTTGTAGGAGGTCTAAATCACTAATGACAATTTGCCGGTTAGATCGTTGAATGGCAAGTTCATGCAAAGTTAGGTCCGTGAATGACAATTTTATGAAAAAATATGAGCAATCAAGAGCAACTTGTAGATGTCCTAATGTCATAATCTAATTTCAACATCAACGTAAAACTTCTCAACATTTTTGAATTTGAAGGTTGTGTTGTCCCTTCCATAGTGCCTACCAAAAGCCTCAATTCAATAATGAAAGAGAACTACATCTAATGGGAAGCAAAAGGCCCCAACCTTTGAATTTAACCCTTAAAGGACAAGGCCTATCAACAAGGTAGTCAACTTCAATAATATTATATTTCAAAAATGAATACTTAGATATGTTGTTCATTTCTACAATTTCTAATACTTTTTGTCCTCCGCATTAGTTTAAAATTAATATATAGATTATGTAAGCCACACTTTTAGAAATACAATTGATTTTGAGAGATTCCACCTTAGACACCATAAATAATTTAGTTTCAATGAGTTTGTTACAAATTGTTTCTTGTTTTGGTTTGTTGTGTATTTAAAGATTTTTTTGAAAGTAAATCAGTACATGTTTTTGAAATAAATTGAATCTATGTTCATTTTATTATATTTTCAATACCCATTGAAATTGTATCAAAATGATAATTCAACTTTGAGTGTTTTTTATGAAAAGTTTAAGAAAATGCAATGAAAATTGACTATTTATGAAAATCCATATGTTTTTATTCAATTGTAGTGTTTTTTCATCCTAAATGTTTAAATGTTCAAATACATGTTTTAAAGTATGCAATTCAAAATATTACTTTTACAAATTCATTTTAGCATTTAAAATCAAGAAAACCTATAAATGAAATAAAGTTGAGGCCAACTTATTAGCTATTAAATCATTTGATTTGCATCAATGGGAAAATTTGACCATTTGCAAAATTGAAAAGGATCATTTGCTACATTTTGGTATAAACTATATACTATATTATCCAAGAAGAAATATTGCAAACAAATTGTAATTGAAGAAAAAAAAAAACTCACAAGCTTTTGGTTTTAATGGTTTCCCTCTCACAAGGTCTTTTATTCTAGTTTTTGTGGCATTTTATGACATGTGACTTTGCATTGGAAAGAAATATCCAATTATTTCCCTAAGTAAAGAAAAATATGAATTCCATATAAGGATTGTCTATCCATTAAAACATACAATATAATATCATTATCTTACACAAATGAATGTCCTTTCTATGGATTTTTTTGTGGTCATACATTGCATATTCAATAATTTGTTGTGGACACATGGAGAAGAGGTTTTGCATTGACAATAATTACAACTACAAATATCACACTAGGATATTAGAAAAAGATTGCATGCTACAATATGTACAATACTTGTCCCCACCATTTCCCTTAATACCCTCTAAATGCTTGGTCATCCATTAGGTGGATGATGAATGTTTTGAACACATCAATGCAAGAAATATAAAATGCTAGGTTGATGATTTAGATATTTGGGAGGAATTACAATTATTATGACTTTTAATAAGTAATCTTACCATCTTTGTTCAAGCACTTAGGGCTAACATCAAATTTACCCTTTAGTGCCTTATTTCTTTCTTCAATTTTTGTATATATTTTCTTATATCTTTATAAATATGCATTACTTACCTTAACCCTTGAGCGTCCCAAGTGCCTCCAATATGGCCTCTCAAAACTCAAAGATCTCCTTGTTTGACCATTATAATCTTTTTAACGGTATGGTCAAAGGATGTGTCCTTTTCCCTATAGCTCCAACCCTATCTCTACTATCAATCAATACAGTCAATTTATGTGAATTTCATTTTATATAATAGTTTGATTGGAATGAATTGAGAAGGATCTGGATTTTGGTGAATGCGGTATAGACGCTCAGGGGTAAATTTAAGAGAAAAGACCAAGCATTGATTTGGATGAATGAGAAATTATGTTGCCAAAAAAGCCCTTGGAATCTCTTTGTTTATCATTTAGATTTAGAGGTTAGAGCACTAAAGGATTAAATTCAAATAGGATTTTGAATATTTTAATTTCTAAATTCTAAATTTATCGGTATTCATAGTCATAGTAAGAGTTTCCACTTGGTATTTTTAGGCACAATGATTTTGGTGAATGTTTGAGCACAAAAGGAGTCAACCAAGATAGAGTGTTTGCAAGAGAGTTTAAATTTTGTGTGGATTAACCCCTAAAGTCCCAAGGTCATTTTTGTATCAAAACCACTTTAAACTACAACTTCTATTATGTTCATCTATAAAATAAATTTTTAAAAATATTTTAAAAAATTTGACCATAGGATCTTGTTCTACACTTGTCTTATATCACATGATAATTGTTTTGTGATTTTTGACCTTATAGATTAAAAGATATTAGCATTCATAGTGAATGAAATGAATTTCTTTCAAGAAGTTGCTATGATTGCCCGCAAAACAAGAAGCTCCATAACTTTCACATCTCTAATCCAAATGGAATGAATCAAAGCTTTCCATTTACAAAAAAATATAATCTACAAGAAAAAAAATATTAAATTTTTGTTTCAATTTTTTGTGGATTTTTTTTGCTGCCCCGTCTCCTCCATTTTGAGGTTATTGTGGCATAACTTTTGCTCTCAGGCATTGATTGAAATAAAAATTATATTTGCAGATAGCTCATAAGTTTTTCTATCTTTTGGGAAAGTTTTAAAAAGTTTCAATAAAAATTGAGATCATACAAGCCTGCCCAAAATCCATTTTGTCCCTCGTAGGGACAATGGAACTTTAGGGGTTAATTGCTGCAATTCTGGTATAGTAGAAAATTAAGTCTTACACTCTTTTCATATAATCACATAAGGTGGCCACTGATACAAATTCGCCTCATGACCTTAAGTACATCCTCAAAATCAATATGTATCTATGTGGAAGAAACGATTATAAAATCTTTAACAAAAAAGAGTTTGACCTTTTATAATTTTTGCATACAATATCCAAATGTTCTGTTTGATCTTTGGTGCATTGGAACCTCCTTCCACTAGCCAACAAGGAAATATGAAAATTTGACTAGTCTAATGATAGTAACTAGGTATAGTGGTAAAAATTGGCGGTTATGGGGAGTGTCCACTTTTATTCCTAGTAATTTAACTTAGTTGTAGTTGTTGACTTTGTGTGGTTGTAAGTTAGAATAATACAAGATAATGGCCATTATTCATTAGTATTGAGGCCCTTTACAAACTTACTTTTGTTTTTAGACATTGGCACATAGTAGTAAAATTGCTCATGTGCATAATACATAAAAATAGATGCTAACCTTGGAAAGGATTGAACAATTGTTGAATGTAAGTAGGTGATCTTGGGTAGATGTGTATGAAGTCACAATGCATCCCCTCAATGGGAATATAATTTTTTTTTCAATCGGGTGCTTGGATCAAAAGTTATGCTATGAAAGCCCAAAGAGGCTGGGTGCCAAGTGGGCGGGGGAGCACGGAGCCCCCCTTTCAAAAGTTATGCTGCCTTCAACTTGCTGCATCCCCCCTTAAAATTGAAGAATGTAACTTTTATGTAATACTTAGAGTTGAAATGTGCTTATTATGAAATTATTTTGTTTTTGTAAAATTATTTTTTGATTAGGATTTTGGTTTACAAACCTATATTTGAAATTTTTAGTCTCAATAGAATATGTATTTTTTTCCTTCTTTCCTTCTTTTATTGGGAAACATATAAGCTACTTTTTTGACATCACCAATAAAAATCTAAATTTGCCCTTACTGAAATTTAATGCTTGTTCAAGTGACTTGGGCAAAATCCCTTTTGATTAGAATCATTAAATCATTTGAATAATTGTAGAAATGGATTTGTTTTAGACTCACATGCTTTAAAAATTGAAACAAATCATCCTTAGTATGATGTTGTTGGCTATCACACTATGCTTATGCATTCAAAAGATGCAAACAACTCATGTTTTTGCAAATTATAACACATTTAAACCATCTATCAATTTTGGGCTCTTTTAACTTGCATACAATATTTCTATTTTAAACTTCATCCAAAATTTGCAACAATGTGACAAAATAAAATACAACTATAATACATATATGTAAGATAATAGCTAGGACTAGATCACATTACATCATTTAGTTGGTAGCACTCACCATCTATGTCTCTTTGACATAGCTATAGAGAATCACCATGCCTAAATCACATTTGCTCTTGTAGTTGGTAGTAGTCATTGTCTATGTCTATTTCAATAGACTTTGCATTTGCATTTGTTTGGACACAATAGAATTATCTTTCTTGGTCTTATAGGTCTAAGATGTACAAATTCAATTTTTTTTACCATTGACTATCTATGTTCCTATTAATTGACCACACACTACTAGAAAATCTATTTTTTCTGTTGTTTTGGTCGCGTTGATCCGGTCAAAATCTGACCGAAATCTGTTGATTTCAATAGATTTCAACAGATTTTGGTCAGATTTTGACCAGATCAACGCAACCAAAACAACAGAAAAACTAAATTTTCTAGTAGTGACAAAGAAGCTCAAAGGCTACATCATCCAACCTTATTTAATAGCAATTACTATAATATCTATATAATCATAATACAACTATTTGAACTACCCTTGACAAACTATTCACTCATATTGGTTTAAACAATCCAAAGTTATTTAAGTTTGTCTTGTAAGCATGAGATGCAAGAATTCTAAATTTTTCATCATTTTAGATGAATGTAATCCCTCCATTATGTAGTTAATTAGTTTTGAAGTTTGTTACCTCTTTAAACTAATTCAATGTCTTTGATTCCATATGTGAATTTGAATATTGAAATTTTTATCACCTAGTGATAAATAATAAATAGCTTCCTATATTTTCACTCCAAGTAAAAAATCCACAAGATCAAATGTGATTAAGTATTGAATAGGCATTATAAGGAAATTTCAACCCTTTGAGTTGGGTTCCTAGAGAATCTTGGAGCATGCACTTTTGTTGGTTAATTTTTGTTCACAAAGATGGGTTTGTTTAGGTGAGAATTTTGGATCTTCTAGTATGTGAATAAATTATATGAAATTGAGCACAAATTCTTTGATTTTGGAGAGCCATGACTCGATGATGTCAACTTTGTATAGTGTTTTATACTTTGATTTGTACCACATTCATAGTTGGAAGGTTTTAATTGTTTGGATTCTATCTTTGGTTTTTCATAGTTGTGGATTCTAGATTGCTCAAAGAACATTTTTCAAGAACTTTGCAAAGCCTTTGAATAGAGGTAAGGAGTATCCTTTGTCAAGGAATGGAAACGTCAAAGTTGTTTGTTGCACTATAACATCGTCATGAAGGGAAAGGCATACAAAAACATTAGGGTAGTCATTAGGATAGAAGTCCAATTTGGTCACATTATAGTTGAGGGCAATGTTTTGAGGTGACAAGGAGTTGCCTTTGAGGTTGAATTTAAGAGCAAGTGTTTCAAAGAGCTGATGGTCATAAAAATTCTTTGGTATTTAGATGAATAATATATTGTGATTATGCCATTATCTCTTGTATTCACTAGCCATCTATTCTTTGGTCTTGTAATTAGTATTTTCTTGAAGTGATCGTCATTTAAAGGATGAAGATTATTCCTTTTAAATGGCCATCAATCAATTTTTGCCACAGATGTGGTGGCTAGATAAAGAGGCCAAGTTATTGTAGAATCACTTTTCCTTGACAACACTAAGGTATAATCTAGAATTCACTCTATTAGTCAATTGTCACATCCTTTGCATTCAAAAATTATAAGCACGAGAAAATTACAATTCTTAGTTTACCAACACATTGCAAATGTAGAGGTAAAATTGTGTATTCTAGATTAGGGACACATTTCAATATTGGAGCAAATTGTAAGTTATAATTATAAGCAAATTGCTCGTTTTAGTTTCAGAAGTAGAGGGTAGAGTTGCAAATAGGGGTTGTTGTTTGAAACCTTTCTTCCTATGTATATTGGAAAGAACAATGTAGACTTTTAAGAATTTCCACTTAGTGATGCTATTGGTCAAGATTCCACATCCCAACAATAATAGATGTCTATCCATCAATTGATTATGATTGCTATAGAAGAAAGGTTTAAGAGGACTTGGCCCTCATGCCAACACTTAGAATTCCACACTACCAATGTCCACCACATAGGTAATGATGTTGTAAAATTTGCCACCTATTTAGAAAGGCACAAGGCTCCTAGCTATGGTAGACATTGTATATGTGGTATAAAGTCTTCTAACCAAAGTAAGTTGAAATCAAAAACTAAATCTACTACAAAGTTATACAAAAGCTGATTTCCAAACAAAACTTGCTATACAAAAGATGTAAGTATTGCTTAAAAATTAATCACTCACATTCACAACACCAAAATGTAAACACAACACCAAAACACAACGAAAAGATTCCATAGGTAAATGACCATGAGGAAAAGACTCCCTAATTGCCATCCCTAATTGCCAAACCGAAACCCTTCAAGTACCAAAAAAAATGAACTTGGGGTCTCCACAGCTTATGGTACAAGATTGTCAACCTTTACGAATCTTGCCTTCGAGCTTAGAACTAACACACATATGCAGTTGCCTACTAACTAATAATTGGTCCGCATTATAACAATTATTACTATTGCAAAGGAAATTGCATGTGTGCAAGGTAGTTGTAGGCTAAGTCAACAAGTTGCCTGCAGTGGTTCAACATCCAAGAAGCATGGAGGGCAGCCGCAAGACTCAAAACTAATTACAAACTTTTGATGATGAAATGGCAGGCTGTAATGACATTGAGAAATTCATTGTGCACCTCTGTTCAAGGAGATTTTGAGCACCTCCAAACTTACAGAACTCTCAGAAATTAATAATGACTTACAGAACACACTACTCAATCAATACAATAGTGCCAATTAGGTCAAACGCACATGATGAAAGAGTTGAGAAGTAGATAGTCTACTGATTGTTCACCAGAAGCCAATTTGGGTGAAAATGTTATACGACAGGGACCAGCAGGTGGCTTGTCTTCAAAAGCCCTGGCTAACCACCACCACAAGCACAAGGATCACAATGGCAGTTAATGCAGACATTATTTCATCTAAACTTGCATAGCATCAGATTCTATCCCAGGTTGAATCCCAGGCAACCCAATAGGTTTTCACTGAGGAGTCCTACCCGGGCAGCATGGCCGAGCAACGACCTCTGGAGTGGAGCCTGTTTGATTACCTTGATAGTCGGGGCAATGAAAACACAAGGGCATTAGGTTTTAGCGTTGGAAAGAAAGGATTCATTGCTTAGATTGTAAGCACCAAGCAGGCTGAAGAGAATCAGGTGGAACAAGAGGTCAATTTACTAAGTTGCATGAATTTTTTCAGGAGGCAAAACACATTTTGCATTGATTCTTGGAAGAAGCCAAAGAAACGGATGCTGCATGCCAAACAACCTTCTGAAGTTAGCCCAGCTCCTACTACTACTACCCTTCCCTCCACCTGGAGTGAGCGAGTCTAAATAAGTTTCACCCGTGTAGACAAGCTGCACCTGCTGGTAAAGTAAGAGACCAATTCCGATCACAAGTGACAAGGATGCTATACACAGATAGATCAATGCAAAGGCACGAGCTGATGCTACTGGTTCCAGGCTTGCTATCGCTATGGCTAACACATCCATAACAACATTGAAGCTCACCGCAGAATGCAGCCGCCGAGGGAAATTATTAACACGACGGAAGTTGAACAACTGTGGCCAGACTTTGGAGCCCACATATATCGACATCGTCAACACATACAGGCCACTTACAGTTGCAAACAGCAAGAAGAGTAGGAAGTGTACGTGATTATTCGCCCCCACGCAGCTCCCAATCTGTCATACATTCATCAGAAGTAGCGGAGGTGTTAAATTTGAACACAGTATTTATAGACCTTATCCCGACAAACACAATCAATAGCGAAGTGGACCCCAAAAGAAAACAGTGTGCTGCAACACGACATGAAATAGCGATCACATTGTGAACTCCATGTCTCAGTACAACTACTGAGCAAGTTTTATGTTGAGAAAGGAAACAAAGGAAGACACCTAGCTCATGATCCCTTTCAGATGCGTACAGTAGCATGCCATAAGTCCTTGTACACTCTGAGATTGAAAATCGTATCGCAGAATATTTCACTACAATTTAAGCAATAGCGAGGATTAGATGTGAAGGGATATTTGTAAGAAATTGAAAAAAGTGCAGATACAAATAGTGTTAGCATGTGTATCATTGGAGATAGTATAAACTAGTGAAAATGTTTGCGAACATCAATTAGGTAATAGAGCCAACAATTTCGACCATTGAGCTAAGAATGTTTGAATACGAAGACTTATGGCATGCAACGGTATGCTTTCAACTGAAGACATGTGGCCATCACATCATTAATGCTTCAAAATTCTGAAAAACTACTTACTCTTAGTCTATCCTGTGGGTTTCAGTAGTGCCTATACAAACGCAGTCAGATAAAAATTCCATCCTGCATATGCCCTACAGAAACTACAAGACACATAAGAGATATCCTTAGAGTCCAACTGTAGGTCAATGTTTCCCATTTGATTAATTGCAACCTTGATACTTTAATTAGTTGATCGTCCGCTTTGTTCTTTAGACTAATAAGAGATCAAAGGAAAGACCCAACGGGAAAGCTAGAGTTGGACTTCAAAAATATCTCTATTGAATGAAAACTGTCAACCCAAAACGATCCTTCTGCTTGAAAGCAACAAATTAGCTCTGGAGAGAGGAAAAAGCATGGGAAGGGCACAGAGAAAGAGAAAACAAAGGTGGGCTGAGCTGTGTGCTTACGAAGGGGCAGTGGTGGTCCATGTCGACCACGCAAGACTGGCAACTGCGACAGTGGTGAGCATTTGGTGGCTTCGGTGTTCTGCAGTAAACACAAAACTTGTATCCCTCCAAAGCCTTCCGTCCCACTAACTCATACTTGCCCCACTCCCTGGGTGGGGATGGCCCGGCTCTTCGGAACGCCGCCATACAGAAGTTGAACAGAGTGTTGAACGAAAGAATAGAAGTGAAGACGGAATGTACGTAGAATCCCGCTGTTGCTGTTGGAAACAGTACTGGGAATGTAGCCCAAACTCCTCCAACTACAGAAACACCACAACCAAAAGCATGAATCCTGCGAGTTTGACTGAAACCCTAACTGTTCAGAACGCCCCGGGGGGGAAATTCTGAAGTCACAAAACTCAAATTCACTGTCACATAATGACAGTTTCATTCAATTCACAGAACTGAGTTTGTATCAAAACTTTGTTTTCACCTACTGGAGTTGTCCAATCACAAAAAGTGAGAGATGATTGTTTGATAAAGGCAACTTCCAAAGTCTATAAATTTTCGTTGTCCATAAATATACATCAAGTTCTGTTTAATTAGGGAGATTCTGCATTCTAACGCATGATTTTATGTATGTTGCTCAAAACAATCTACTCTCAGCCTCACTTTATCATTCATAATCAAGAAATACAAAGCAGTTTGAACTTCATTTTTGAAACGTGAGTTGAAGCAATTGCAACATTCAATTGATAGAAACTTTGAAGTTTTGAATGCATCCTCGTATAAATAACAAACTCCAAAAAAAGATTTCGTAAAAATGTGAGAACAAATGCACAATGATCAATTTGCACATGTCACTTGTGATCATACTGGAAAAAAGTCTACACAAGTCAAATCCACCAACGCTCCTGCTACGAGGTTTGTAAGAGGTTAATGCAACAAGGAAGCTCAGACTAGGCTTCCAGAATGCTCACATACGATGGAGAATATCAGCAAAAGCACAAAGCACACGAAGAGACGATCTCGTCCTTTGGAACACCGGGTGCTCCACGAAGACACCGGCTTCATCTCCGACTGGTCGCTAGTGATGGCCCCGCACCATCCGCAGCGAAACATGGGTGCAAAAGTCGGGAGCACCACGCCCAATCCACAACCCCAGCATGTGGTCTGCCAACCCACACGCTCCTCGAATGGCATCTGCACGTGAAGAAACTCCACTTTCACTCTCAAAAAGTGCAAGTAACGATCCAAAATCGCATACAAATCTATGCAAGAGCATTGCTTGGGGAATACTGAACCCTAATATGGTCACAAATCCTAACAAACGCCTACCTCTGTTTCGTTACCCACCACCATCAGAATCACTAGTAGAAAGAATCAGGATCTGAGTAGAATTGCGATCACGATCAGGTTGCGTTATCATACAAACTCTAGCGTAACCTATTACACAGGTTTCGTGCACTGCACAAACACTATGTCGCAAATCTCTAACGCATTCAATCCTATACTTCTCAAATTATTCATCACCACTGTTTCAAAATCTCTCAACTGGCATCTGCAGAGTGCAGATCCAAAATCTCTCCTGCCTTCCAGATCAACCCAATTCTCCAGCCAACATGCGGAAGAGAAGGATCGATGTCTGTCCCCGAAATTCAGCCGAGTGATCTTCTAAGTCCAAGTTCAAAACTTCGACGAAAGTGAACGAAGCTCGTGGGTTAGGTAGACCAGAGTAAACGAAGTTCTTTGGTTCGCGAGACGAGAGTGGACAGAGTTTTTCCGGTTCGGGAGACGAGAGTGGACGAACTTTTTTGGTTCGGGAGACAACGGTGGACGAAGTTTTCTGGTTCCGGAGACGAGAGTGGACGAGACGTCGGTCCTAATCCACTTCCGAGGAGGCTATGTGCCGCTTCCAAGTCCTCCGCTCTTCTGTTTTTGTTCCTTGAACCCAAGAAACCAGTCTCCAATTACAAACAATGGCGGGTGTGGTGTGTCCCGTATCATCTTCGACGCTGCCTCGAACCTCCATTTCGCTAAAGCCATGGAATTCACGACATTCAGCAGGTGAGCGTGATGCTCAAAGGTTTACTCTTTTGTTTGGGCTTTCAGGGGATTATGAATGCTAATTCGACGGTTTGGGGTTTTGGAGCAGGGGCAGTAAATGTGTCGGCCCCGGGATGGGGGAAGAGCGAGAGAACTTGCGGTGGCCTAGCGTTAGTCCATATATCATCTCGCTCACGGCCTTCTGTTGTGTGCAAGGCCTTCGACAAAGGTGCGTCAAATTCAGGGGTTAGGGTTTCTCGTGTTATCTGGTTCAAGCTTCGCGAGCTTGTTCAATCTGTCTTGGAAGTCTTGCATACTCTTCCATACGCAAGCTTGTTCAATCTGTTTTGGGGTTTGCCAGGGTATGTAAGAGTTTGTGCTAATTGGTGATGGTGAGTCTCACCATTTCTCAGCAGTTGGACGATGAATTTGGAAGCCGTTTTGTTCTCATACTCTGCGTGGTGTGTGGTATCTGTTGGGGTTTAGATCAAATTGCCCAAGCGAAGAAATTCCAAATGCAAGCCACGGAGGTTCTCGCGGAGCTTCTGAAGTCGAAGAATCCGCAAGCGACAGCTTCCAAGTACTTGGACCATCTCTCTGAGGAGTTTTTCATGGTGGCTTCGACGTATCTTGAGATGGTACCCTTCTCTTTTACAATTGCGTCTTCCTTTTCTCGTACTAGTTTTATGATTATGTCACAGTTTCTCAAGCATAACATTTGAGGAACTCGTCAGCGAATGATACATGGTAGGTTTGTGGAATACATGTACTGATTTTCTCTCTTTGACGTGATGCTAGGAAGGCCAAGAAGGAAGGTAATGTGGAGGTCATGAAAAAAATTGAGGAAGTTTTGGAAATTGCCATGACTGAGAAAGGCAAAACACTCAGGCCTGAGATTCAACTCATGAACAAGGTATGCTCAAGCCTCTTTATTACTACCTTCTCTAAACTGACTGACATTCTAGAATGTCCTGCACAATTGCCACACATTCATACTACATCATAAAGATTAAAGAGGTTTGAGTGTACTTTGCATGAAAATTCTTGTTCATAGTATTTGATAGTGCGAGGGCTGGTTTATGCTTCTGTGGACAAGTCTTGAGGACGAGCAAAAAGTTGAGACCAAGACATAGCTATTTCAGGCCCATGGGAAAAGATGGGAAGACTGTTACAAAATAGGCTAAGTGGTCTCAGTTGTTGACCAATAATTTTTGTTGAGCACTAAACAAAATGAACTAGGCCTCTTACAAACCAGGTTCACATAAGCATTCATGTCATTTTATCATCCATGTCAAGATTCTTTGTTGTCCGTCTAGACAAAGTGTGAAGCCCTCCAACTACAACAGCTCTCCAATCACCTTGCAAAGATTTTCTAAAATATGGTTGAAAGGTCCTGTCCTCTAAGTCTCATCCAGACAAGAGTAGACCGATCCTCAGAATGAATTTTTTTCCTGTGGAAAGCTCATTGTGATCTTTTGGCATTTTTGTGATTGCAGTTGCTGAATGAATCCGATCACTATGAACGGGCCAAAACCATTAAGAGCAATTCGCTGTATATTATGGACACGGACGGCTACTTCTATGAGCTACTGCAGCGGATGAGCACTGACGTGGAGAATCTCAAAGACAGCCCTAAGAAACAGAAGCTGCTAACGCAAATTCGAACTGTTAGCAGAGAAGTGAAAGAGGCAGGAAAAGCATTAAGGAGAGCTAAGTAGAGGTAAGAGTCTTGAAGAGAAAAATCTCCGGTTCCAATTTAGAGAGAGCTCTGTTTAGATCAAAATTTCAATACGTGACTTTTTCTTGCGGCATTTTTGAAATCAACTGCAGGAGGGGCAGCTTGCACACCAATCTATCCAACTGGTTGTCATAGATAGATTTTTTGATTTCACTCCACAGATGTGTGAAAAACTTAAATCAGCTGAGTAGAATTATAATACCGTTTTTATGAATGTGGTATTTGCCTCTTTAGTGCATTATCGTGGACCTGAGTCTGCCTGCAAATGCTGGAAGTGCTGAAATCAGAACTGAAGGCTGTCATTTGATCTCTTATATTATACTCTTAGGCTGAAATTTCTTACCTGTGTTAAAAGTTCTTTTTTACCAATAAATTTGGGTGAAATTTTTTTGAATGTCTAAATTTTATTTAATTTTAATTTTAAATGATTTTATTCAAGTGTGTTACTTGTATCTCAACATGTCCAAAATTTGTTGAAAAAATCTAATTTCTCATTGGCAATTTTTGTACAGAGTATGGATTTTTTTGAGAGGCAGCCAATGTATGTAGGAAATATCAATATGCATATCCTGGTTGCCTCATAGTTTACTTTTGAACATAGTTTACTTTTGAACATAGTTGCATTGTAGCTTAATATTTTATGTGTAGTTGCACTATATCTTATTTTTTGTTAAGGACTAGGGCTTAGTTTTCAAGTAGCAAACAAGCACTACACATAAAATGTCATGACATTCTTGAACATGAATGTTAGGGTTTCCACTCTACAATGGCACTAGATGGAATAATAATATTGTAGGGTTCAATAGTTTTCAATAGTATAAGGAGATTGCAATGCATGAGTGATAAATCGAGTATGGAACTAAGTCCTTGTGAAGTTTAAGAGTGTTATGGTATTCAAAAAATGTTGCATTGCAATAAGATTTCAATCAATAAAAATCCAAAATTTATGATACTTGCAATATGTGATTGTAGTCAAGATGTATAGTTGGGTATTGAAAGCTTATAAATTGTTTTTTGGAGCCATTCAAATTTTTTTGTACAATGTGGATTATAATTAGTATTTTTTTGGTAAGCATAATTATCATTGCATCCTTACACAATCTTGATCAAGCATATCCAAATTTCAATTTCAAAAAATCAAAACTCTATTTTTGATAAATTGTTTCATTTAAAATTTGTGATTTTACATTATCATTGATTGAAAATCATTGGTGATGAATTTTTGAATTTTGATTGCATAGATATGTAGGAAACATCTATATGCACATCCTTCCTTCTTACAAGCATCTCTAAAAAAGCCATCTATAGAGATTTCAATGTTGGAGTGACCATATCCAAATTTTGTAAAATAGATCTTTCTTTATTGTAATTAGATTTTTTTATTTGCACCTCACATGGTAACTAATTTTATACATTTGAGCATGATGGTACAATTACTTTGCCAAACTCAAGTTAAAATATAGAGATATCCAATTCTTCAAAGTTTGGTCACACGATAATTTTCATTGAACTTTTTAATGATCATATTTTTGTTACTTAAGGGGGTGTTTTATAGTATGACAGTTGTGTATGGATGTTCCCTACATATCCATGCAATCAAATTAAAAAAATTTGTCACCAATTGTATTCAATAGAATATTATATAAAACCACAAAAATTGACTTAAAAAATTCACCAAAATGGAATTTTGCTTTTCTGAAACTGAAATTTGGTATGTTTGATTGGGATTGGGTAAGAATTGAGTGATATTTTATTCTATACTAGCAATTGGCGCTTGCTATGCTATGCATTTACCATTAGAATTTTATTAGAAATTTTTATGTATTAGATAGAATGAAGAGCAAGAATTTCAATAAATTTTTAAATAAAAATTACTAAAATCTTCATATAATTTTTTTATAAATAATCATATATTGATATAAACAATAAAAATTTAATGAATGATGAATGATATACAGACAATGATGAATATGATAAAAGATACACATACATTAGAATGCATTAGAAATTTGACTCCATTGTTACAAACAATGGCAATCCAAATAGAAGAATTGAAAAGAAAAACTTATAAATCTCAAAAGCTTCGTAAACAACTTAATTGTTGTGAAATCCAAAATTGCTTCAATTGAATAAATTTCTCAAAATCATTTGGTAGTAACAATAGAAAATTGAAATCAAAAGCTCAAAGCTCACAAAAGCATAAAATCATAGAAATGCAAAAGAAGTGTAAAGCCAAGAGAAGCAATGGAATTGCTACCTTTATAATATCACCATATTGATCCTCTATAATATCACCTTAATTGCAACCACTATATTATTTCTATAATATCATTCTTTGTAAAAAGTAATATTATAGAGGTGATTGTGAACTACTACTCTATTTTGTAATATCACATTGTGTGAAAATATGATTTCTATGTATGCATGATTGGAAATATTTTTATAGAATAATTCAAATAATTATTTTAAAGACTTATTGAAATCATTATCATGCATTCTATTCAAATATATCAAATTTTTACTAATATATGCCATATTTAACTATTTTTGGACTTTGCAAAGTCCAAAATTGATAAAGGGACATCTAAGACAGTTGTAGACTTTGATTTCTAGGAATCTAGATATGATATAGATTTTGGGAATCTAGACATGATATAGATTTTGGACTAGGTGGTTTGAAAAATGTACAACAAGTTTTAGATTTTAGATATCTATGACAACGGGAGATCTTTCGATGAACAAAGTCCAAAATTCCCTGAAAAGTCCAAAAGTAGTTAAATATGGCATATGTGTGATACAATGAATACATAGCATAGCAAGAAATTTTTACATAGAAATTTCATTTAAATAATACTAGGTTTGAATATAGTTTGTTCTAAGTGAAATTGCGCATGAAGGTAGAATTCCTTTGTATAATAACATGTTCAAAATTTACTTTATAATTTTAATTTTTCAATTTAGTAGAGTAATTTATATGGTAGCTAACTACTTTTGGGAATCACCATTTGAATAGAGATAAAAAAAAATCTACAAATTAAAAAAATTCAAACATTGAAGGGTTAATTGACTAAATGCACAATGTTCCAATTTGTTATAATCTCATATATTTTTAGGGACATATATGCATCCTTACACATTCATTCAAAATTTTGGAACCACTCAAATTGAGTTTAAAATCCACTACTATGTCTCTCAATATGCAAGGGGTGTGGTTCTAAATGTTGCAATAGTTGCATTACCAATATATAGTATATTTTGAAACAAATGCGTTTGCCATACAAGTTTGAATAGTAGTTAGCATTAGCATATAGAATATTCTAAAACAAAATGTATTTGCCATATGCTAGCACTACTAGTATATTCCAAAACAAAATGCATTTGCCATATAAGTTTTTAGAGGTAGCTAGCCTTCCTATTTAGTGTCTTAGGAAAAAATTAGAAGATTAAAAATATGAAGAATATGCAAATATGAAGAATATATCACTATTATTTTGAAGTTTCTTTCATTTTTTAATTTGCCTTTCAAGTGAACCTCCTTAGAGTGTTTTCAATGGGACTGATATATTGTCCTTCCTATAAACTTCTAACTTCCCACTAGTTTATAATTAGAACTTCATTTGGAAGGGCAATATAGTGGTTCCATTCATGACACCCTTATGAATCTAATTTCTTAATCTAAAAGACACTCTTCAAGTCAAAGCTTATCATTCTTTCCTCTTAGGGTTCATGAGATACAAAAATGGAAAGTAACATGCACTAAGGTAGTTTGTTCATAAGCCCATGTTCCAAGATCTGCTTCTACTTTTGTACCATGAATTGTTATTATAAGAATGGAAAATTATCTAGTGATGAATTGGTATTTGATTTGAAAGTAAACACAATTTCAATGTAAATAATATGGAGTTATGATTGGTGGGAGACTTTGTGCAATTCTAAGTAATTACATGCACCATATTGTTCAAGTTTAACCCTAGAATGGCTTGAAGGTCCTTTCTAACTATATATGAGTCTTTTTCATGTATTCCTAAGTATAAAGCCGAATTTAGGATTTGTTGCAAGCAACAAACTTATTTCTGTTGAAAATGCACATTAAATGCTCAGTTGTAATTTCAGAAATTTGAGATACACTACTAGGATTTAAGTGTTTCATGATTGCAAAAATATGACTGAGGATGACTGGCAACTGCTCGCAGTCATATTTTTGGATCCCACAACATTGGGAAAAAACATGACTGCTAATGTAACTGCCAGTCATATTTTGCCTTTGTACTTCATGGGTGTATAATATACATGCATAGGGAACAACAAAATACTTTTTAGGGAACCCTAGAGAATGTATTACAGGAACACCAATCATATTTGTCAATCATATTTTTGCATATATGACAACATGTAGTCATATTCTATAGTCACATTTTTGTAAGTTCACATTTTTTTGGAAGTTTTTTTCCGGGTAGTCCCTTAAAAATTTGGGCAACCTAAAAAAATGTAAATAAATTATTGCTCAAAATTGTAAAATCGTAGCCGTTGTTTTGGGGGGATCTTGAAATCCTAGCTATCATTTTTTAGGGTTTTAAAACCCTAGCCACCACTTTTTAGGGTTTTGAAACCCTAGCTGACACTTCATGTGCTTCATCTTCTTGCTTTTCAACTCTTGTTTTTTCTTTTTTCTTTTGTTTTTTGAAGTTCTAATTGTTGTGTTGTGCTTTGGTTGTTGTATTGTTGCTTTTTAATTCTTTTTTCTTTTTTCATTTTTTGAAGTACTAATTGTTGTGTTGTTGTTGCTTTCTAACTCTTGTTTCTTCTTCCTCCTTTTTTTTCCGAAGTTCTATTTGTTGTATTGTTGTGTTTTAGTTGTTGTTTAATTATTGAGGTTTTAGTTGTTGTTTCTTAGTTGTTACTAATCTATTATTGTTTCTTACATCTTATTTGTTGTTAGTTTGTTGTTGTTTCATAGTTGTTAATTTGTTGTTGCTAAGCTTTTATTGCATCTTCACTTGTCTTAATCTTACTTTTTATTGGTTTTTAGTTTTAGTTTTTGTTGCCTCTTGTTATATCTTAGGTTTTACTTTTTACTATCTTTTAGTACTAACTTGAACAAAAAAATGACTCATGATAGTCATATGCTTCATCAACCAAAATATGACTCCCGATAGTCATATGTTTCATCAACCAAAATATGACTCACAACAGTTATACTCCATATCACTTAATATATGACTTACAACAATTATACTCCATATCACTTAAAATATGACTCAAAATATGACTCACTACAGTTATAATTTATATCACTTAAAATATGATTCAAAATATGACTCACCACGGTTATATTTCATATTCTTTAGAATATAACTCTCTGTAGTTGTATTGCATATCATTCAAAATATGACTTACTATAGTCACATTTTACGTCAGCCAAAATATGACTGGACACAATCACATGCCACGTAGGGTTTTTTTTGCTTAGGCAATTCATGAGAAAGTCAAGCCTCCAAGGGTAGTCAATATATACGCCATATTGGCAAAATACTTCTAAAAAAGGTTTATTATACTTCCAAATTCATATGACTGCAAATATAACTCACCAGTCATATGATTGAAAGTGAATGACTAAGCCATGACTCATCTTAGTCATATCTTGACCATCTACAGTGATTTTTGCTTGAGTCACATTTTTTGATTTTGTGACTCATTGCAGTCATAAAACATTCATTTTCTCATAGTGGTAGAATTGTGGCTACAAATAATAATATGCATAGTATGATACAATACAATGACAAGTCTATAAAATCAGGACTTAGATGTAACTATGGCCATTGGAATCAGAAGGTGGGAGCACACAATTTTAGACGGAGATGGTAACTTTGAATTTTCTTGTGAGGATGAGGAGCTCAAAGTGTGTCATTTTTATAGAAAATTCATGGACGGTCTCAGGTGGTGTCTCAACTATGACATGTAAAAAACAAGCTCAATGGTAAATTTCGAGTTAGGCAAGTCGCTTCTGTGGAGTGGTTGGACAATCTTTCAAACTTTTTGTAATTAAATTGTAACGTTGAGATTTGCTAGAGGTGTATTTTTTCGTAGTCATGATTTGAGTGAGATGTAGAGAGTTGCAAGAGGTATGGTTGTGACTTCAATTGAATGTAGTTGTGACTTCTAGGACCTTTGATAATATCCGATATTATATGAGTTATAACATGTGGCTCTTTGAAGGAGTTATAGTATGCCTTGTACTTCAAAGTCTCCATCTTCACACAAACAATTGAAAGCGTGCATAAAATATGATCATCGGCCTTAGTGAAAGGCAATGTTCAGTTTGCTTATTTGCTAGAATTTTAGTTCATTTCTCAACAAAATTGCATCATTTAGATCTTTCTAGCATTAGCTATGATTAAAGTTTTAAGAAGCAGTTGTTGCCTAGGCTTTCAAATGATGTGAAGAAGGCTTTGTACTTGGAATTATAGTAGAATTCCATTATTATAAATTCAGTGCATGCGTGCTCATGAGCTTATGAAGTAGATACTGACAGTGGTTTTTGTCTTGGAAGAAATTCCTCCATGTAATAATAATCATTTTGGAAGAATAAGACTGAGGTGCTTCCGAGGCTTAGAATAAAAGCTAATGGAAATGTTGCACTACGATACAAAACTTTTGATTTTTATTGCCAATGTGGCAAGAGAGGATGTAAAAGTTGATCCCAAAATTGGCATTTGGGGCCTTTACTTCCTTCGTGAGTTTGTCTTGAAAGGCCTTAAGAAGAAATTGTTGATTGCGGCTGCAAAAAATTTACACTCCCATAAATTACTAAAAAAAAGCGTTTCAATTTGAATTATTATCACTCTTCAAACAATGCAATCAATTAGATTGTTTGTTTGCATAGCCTTGTGTATTCTTGAACAATAGTAGCTTGGCAAAAATGGTGTCAAGTTGAGTTCCTAGCAAAAGTAGTTATTCTCTTGCCATCACAAACACTTTTCTCTATGCCACCATGTCCAACTTTGGAAGTATTGTACCACGCTAGTAAGCAATGACATAGTGCTTTACAATGCCACTGCAACTCATATTTGGAAGTGACCTGTCGCTTTTCCATGCAACCCACTACTTGCCACATATGACAATGTGAATGACACAATGGCCATACCACTCCAAATTTCAATGTGAGATTTTTGTGAACACTTATTGTATCATTGGAATGCCACCTATTAGAGCAATCTCCCAAAACTTCATACCTTGTTTTATAAAATTGAAACAATTCCACACAAAACACTATGGTAGTGTTGACAACATAATTTTTGAAAATTCTCCACACTGTGGCAATGAAGGGCCTTGTAAAAAATTGTTTGTAACTTGAGGTATACATGTTCCCAATCAGAACGGCTCAAATTTCTAATTCGAGTGAATTGAGGTGAAAAGAAATTTGCATTTGGCCATATTTGATGGGTGTGGTAGTGTATAGGAGGAGCTCAAGGGCCGTTCAAGGATTAAAGTTTGTATGCCTTTATTTTTGAACTCCATATGCACCATTGTTGGATACCTCTGTGACATTTAATGGCAAGTACCTATGGACTTCAATGGCACTCTATTGTTGCAGACTTTAGAAATTCATATCTAGTTCAATTTAAATTCAAAAATTATGAATCAAATTGTGATGGATGTGTCTTCTTCCCTGAAAATTTGTTAGAAAATGCTTGATCTACATAGAAGAAATCCTAAGCCAATATGCTCTTAAATGACAATTTCTACACCTCCTACCTAACATTTCAAATGAATGTTACCTACCCCATGAGTGAGTTGGATGATAATAATTCATTCAAAACAAGATATATCCTCATCATGCCAAGTCCAATTTTCAAGGTAGATTTGTCACCATTCCATTGGATAATCAGAAAAACAATATAAATAATAACAAAGACCCTCTTTCTACACCCTTAGCTTTACAAAAAGTACAAATACAAACATATGTGATAAACTATTAGACTTAAAATTATGTCCCATAATGGTCTCAAGCCTCCCCACTCGAGCATTGTCTAGTCCATAACAACCAACTCTACTTTAGCTTAATCATCCTAATTGAACAGAGACCAGCAACCAACCAACCAACCGAACGTACAGTGCCAATCGCACCCGGCCTCAAACAAGTACTGGTTTCCAAGCTCGCCCCGCAAAAAAACAGGTGAAGGCTCAAAAATTCCTTTCAGTAGATGGAACGAATTGAAAGAGCAAAAATATATATATGATCGAAATCGGAAGTAAGATGTACGGGTCACCGTTACAGAGTTCAGTAGTTTCGAAAATTGTACTAAAATGGATCACTACTCTAGAGATCTCTAGCTGCAAAAATATGATTCAATCGTGTCCAATTCGACCACTGTCAGTGTGAGTAGCTAATTAAAGCTTGAGAGGATTAGAGCGAACGGCCGCCATCGCCACCGGCACCCACGCGCTAGCAAACGCGAAGCTACGTCCCTTCCACGGCTGAATCTGCACGTCATCCTCGTCCAGCTTGACTCATAAACTCTCGTAGATGGAACGGTTTCAAGAGTAACAATCTGATAAAACAATTGAAGTAAGAAGCATGGGTCACCATTATTGATTCCAGTAGTTTTTGAAAATTGTATAAAATCGATAGCTATGCTAGCTCGCTCGCTGCAAAAATATAACTCAATCGTTCTTATGCAGTTCACTGTAAGTGTAAGTAGCTAAGCTTGAGAGGATTAGAGCCCACTGGCGCCACCGGCACCCAGGTACTAGCAAACGCGAAGCTATGTCCCTTCCACGACAGAATCTGCACATCATCCTCGTCCAGCTTGACTCCCCACCCTACTGCATAATCCCCAACAATCTCCCTTAACGCGGCCGTCACATCCTCACTCACAGCCATATTCCGAAAGTGCATCCTCCTCAGCCTCTGCAACCACATCACCTTCGACTCCAACCGCTCGATCCGCTCCACGCCTTCACACGCCAACACATTCTCGATCCGTTCCCCAACGTCGCGCTCATGCTCGGGACGCCCACGACTGCCGTACGTCGCGAGGTAATCAAACGGGATCCACTCGTGGTTGTAGCTCTCAGTCAGACGGGATACCAGATCCGTGGACGTCGCGTTGCAGTCTTGTTCGTAGATCGTCACCACCGCCGGGCTGAGCGCGCTGATGAGTTGCAGGAAGTTATCCCTGGGACACAACGACTGTTGCGTGTTGGTGATGTCAAGATTCTCGTTCAGAGTTTCGTCTGCGAGGTAGTGTAGACGAAGGTTGCAGTTGACGGCGAGAGATTCTCCTTCGCGGAGGTTCATGTCGGTGACGCGGAGAGACTCCAAGGGGAGCGAGAGGATGTGAAACTCGAACGGGACGCCCTTCTCACGAGCCCAGAGCGTGAGACGGTGGCCAATGTCTTCGTAAGTGGGATGCAAGCGGGGTGGAGTGGGAAGCGCGCAGGTGGAGACGGTGAGACGGACGTGAGGCGGGCCTTCCATGCGATCGGCAAGAGCGTCGATGAGAGTCGGCCATTGCATGCAGTGGGAGGTGCTGAAGTCGAGGATGTGCACGCGGTCCATGCCTTCGAAAGCTTCAAGGATGGCGCCGTTGGCGGCCACGAAGCCGAAGCGGTAGAACGGAGTCATGTCCACCAGGTTTGTGAGCTCGTTGAAGCCCAGCGAGCGCTTCGCCCATTGCATTTCTGTCAACATTGATACCACACAGACAGAGATATGCGTCAAGGCTCTAGCACTCAAAGCCTTCAATTTCGTTTCATGTGAAAGAAAGCGCGGAATCAGCCAGAAGCATGGAATTAAGATCGATGTCTGAACCTCATGCACATACTCGTTAGTATGGCGGATTTCAGAGCAGTTTCAGTTACCTGACTGAAACTTCCAATCTCTACATTCCTAATTTGTAGAGCTGTAGACACTTGAATGTATGGTAAATTGTAAAACGCTATTTCAACGATTAGGACTGTTCTGGAAATTGGAAGTGAGGTACAAACTAAGAAGTCTAAACCTCATACATACTCGTAGAGCTCCAAGCACTTTAATGTAGGCTTTAGGAGTTACAGAGCGGCTCTGTAACACGTCATTTCAACGATTATATTTGATCATTCTGGGGGCTTAGAAGGTACTATCCTTCAAAAATATGGCGGATATCAGTGAGCTTTCGCAGTTTCAGTTGCCTGACTGGAACTTCAGATCTATTCAAGTGCTAGTTTTTAGAGCTCTGCGCACTTGAAGGGTAAGCACTCTGAAACTCGTATGCCATAACTTCAATGGAGCCCATATCTATACATACAAAGAAACATGTTATTTTGCATAACACGGGGTTACTTTAGAAGTATGGTGTCTTTCTTAGACCCTTGATTGGACATGACTGAACAAGATCCAATCATTCAGGTTATGTCCGGTTACATTGCTACTAAATTATTTAAAATCTATGGCTAAGCATGTTATTTCTCAGAACAAGGTTATACTTTCATGTCACCACGTTCATTCATTATAACGAATATGACCATTCTGGAGATTGGAAGGAACTTTTCGACAAAAGGGTGGGTTTCAGAGAAATCGGTGCAGTTGATCAGTTGCCTGACTGGAAACTCAGATCTAGGGTTAAAAAAAAAGGACTCCAGAGACTTTGAAGGCTCGGCACATACGCCATAGGAGCCCATTTCTACACAGATGACGATCACTCATTGGATAAGGATCGAGAAGGATACTAATTATAACGTTATGCATGGTGCCTTTCTTTTTAGAGTTGAGACCTTGATTGAGCATGCCGGCTGAACAGGAACAGGATCCAACAGTTGAGGTTATGCCCGATAACGTTACCGCGCAACCTCGTTATGGAATTAACATCCACGTTATTTCTCTCAACTAGCTCTACTTTCACGATACCCAGACCTTCAATTGTAACGAATATGACCATGCATTCGAGAGCGTGAAAGGGACACCCAGTACGTAAGTAATACTCACGATGAGGAGGATCCTGAATTGGAAGCTCGTCGTCGTCGTCGTCCGGGTCTTCCGTTGGAAGAACGAGGTTGCGGTCGTGCAGCAAAGAGCCGGCTCGCACGACGAGCGCCCGGAGGAAGTAGGCGGTGACGCGCTCGCTAGGAAGCTCCCCGTCCAGGGAGGAGATTTTCTGCAGCGCCTGCACCGCTTGCTTCGCCGCCACGCCGTTGCGGTTCTTGATGGCGTTCGCAAACAGGATCAGCAGCTCCTCTGCCCCGGCTGCTGTCGTCCCCGTCCAGGCTTTCTCGTCCTTCAGGTACGTTCATCACATAACATACAGCTCGCATGAATTAGTCATATTAGAAAACGAACTTCGAAGGTGTATTTGGTTCATTCTGTTCTCAAGACGTTCACCGCTTCTGTGTCAAGTACAGAGTACGTAACACTTACCATGATTCAAGGTCGATCGATCTGCATGTGCATGTCAACAAGGTAAATTTTGGCCACATATATACTTCATCTATCATCGTGCAAAAACAAAATGCTCTGACGAGTTAATTAACATGCGACAGGAATACAAGGAGCTAAGAGTGCTATGGCCGAATCACCAAGGAAATTTTTCTTATGGCTTATCCAATCCGAGATAAAGTTTTATCACATAGCACATTTGCATGTTATCCTAGAAAACCCAAATTTTCTAGAGATTCCGTTGTGCGGAGGTGAACACAGGGAACGAAGAGTCTTCTGAGGTCGGCTAAATGAATATGGAGTTTCCATTAATGGTTGATTCAAGAATGTTGTCATCTACGAAATGAAAGACGATCTCAAAACTCAACTTCTGCAAAACACAAGATGAGAATGAGGAGCCTTAAGAACCAACCATTGTTGCGATCGATGGAAGTACTGATCGAAAGCTGTGAGTTGCAATTGATGTCGAGAACCAGTCTTCCAATGTGTGATGGGTAATTATATTGCGGAGAATAATCAACAACTAGTCGTGTTCTACGCCTTCGTCCAGCTGCTTAGTCCTGTTTCCACGTTGCTTAGCACCACTTAGACGTACTGTAATTCTAATACAGACCACAAACCATGCAGTTAGTCAACCTGAAGCCCATTATTCATGGTCCTGTTATTCGTAACAGCTGGTAGCTAAATTCTAGCCACACCGCCAGAGTATAAGGATCAAGCCCGACTCACTGCAATATATCAATCAATCCAACTGAGACGCAATAACTAAAAGCACGTGCTTTGAGTGCAGACCAGTCATCCCAAAATAAACTGACGTACATAAGACTTAATTAGCAAATTCTGTCATGGACTCTCAGTTAACGTGATAATAGTAAAGTCGTTCACGGACTGCTTCTGACAGCAGTCAGCCATCACTCAAGATGTCAAAAAGAACAACATTGATAGCATTAAAGAATTAATTTATTACAAACTGGTATTGACGTTCATATTAATGCACACACCAATGCGATGTGTGAATCGATTGTCAGTTGGCATACATCACCATACCTGATTGAGATTTGAGAGTTGGGGAAGAGAAATAGTGAAACCTCTCGCACATGGAACTATTGTTGGAGCTCATGAGCTAGTCCTTGAAATGCTTCGACGTCTGCATCTCGACGTATAATGCTCTTATACACATCGTTCTTTCCAATCTGTTCATTGTTGGAGAAGCTGAAGCTGAAGCTCATCACAAGCGAATCAACATAATCTAATTCACAGGCAAATCAAGTTGGAAGATTAGTGGAAGGCCTGGACTCATCACGAAAAGTACTTGACAAGTATGTGATATCATGCTTCTGAAATTGGGACCGGAGTCATTAATATTCGTCACGTGAAAATGGTGTGTTTTAGATCCGGCGCCAAAATTATGACAGTGCCCAGAGCTCTGAAAACAATGATATATACAAATCTGCTGGGTGACTGAAACTTCACCAATTTCAAATGAAACACATCTGCCATTTTTACAAATATCGGAAATCGAGTTTAGCAGCACTATTAAAAAGAACCTGTAGCACAAACCAGGTATTCCGTGGAGTACTGATGGCAACGTAATAAAGTCGTATCTGAAGTATTCAAGTATCGAGGGCAAACATCCCACAATGAAGGCTAGGTAATGTCCAGTGCAGTGTCGGGCGGGGTTCACTTTACAATGTAACTCTCTGGAAGACCACAGTGTACTTCAAAAAACCAAAGGTCATTGTGATTAATCCCTCGGGAACTATCTTTCATAAATTCTGGATTGAACCCTAAGTGGAGCAGCCAATAGCTTGCCCAGCTTAGCAGCAAATCCAACCGTATCACGAACTCCTTTCTCTCTACTCCATAGGATTTGTAATTCATGGGGTTTTTCATATAGAACACTAGCTTGAAGCCCACGTCGGATCATAGACCTTCAAAGCATTGCGAGTACTGCCTTTCACAATCTCAGAACTACAGACTAGCTGTCGAAGTCTCCCTCAATACATCAGGCATCCGTCTCGCGATAGAAGACGTCAAGTAAATTTAAACCACCTTCAGCTCATTCAAGAGTACTCGTCACAGATCACATACTCAGAAACTACTGCAGTAGGTTTGCATGAAACACAAAATCATGAACTTAGCCATTAACAGGACCTTTGTCAGTTACCGAAACTGCATTTGTTCAGTTGTTTGAACATTGCTTTAGTTGCTCTAATTAGTGTGGAATGCAGGTAATTATAAGCTGATCGATGCTCATATTTATTTTAAATGGCGAGATCCAGATCCCCGAACTGTCAAAGTTGTGACGTTCACGAACCTAAGGCCAGAGCTCTCAAAACTGCGACTGACTTAGATCTGAGGTTCCAGGCGGCCGACTAAAACTGCACCATTTTAACGAATGGGAGGTTGATAGCAATTGGCTTACGACATAGTTCGCTCACGCTCTTCGACGTCACGAATACTATGAAAATCACTCACTGAGAAATTAAATCCAGGTCTCTAAGTAGAAATACATCACGCACGAAAATGTTTCAGATGAGCTACTCGATCAAATGTGCCCAGTACTGTGAAGCCAACCAGGCCGGTAAGTAAGTGACCACGCGTTTCATATCAACAGAGGTCGGGAATGAACAAGAGGCGAGCTGCATTACTCACCTGCCGTATTGCACAGCCAATTGTGATTGTAGCTCGATCTTCGTTACATCCGACAGTCCCGGTTCACAGCCTCTAGCTCCGGGAAAGATGAGTACCCTAATTGAACGCCTGATGTAATCAAAGAACGCCGGCTTGCTAGTGAGAATAACTTCCTGCACAGCTCGATCACATCCGTCATCGTTAGCAACACACATTCTTCACAGCTACGTCAGCTCCGCAATGACGCACTGATCGAGTTGATGCCATTCTAATCAAACAGGCTCATGAGATCGATCTTCCGCAATTATCTGTTACAAAAGGCACTCAGCCCACTTCCGAAATGAACCATACTCGCATGGACAACTCCAGATGCTAGCACGGTTGGGTATCACCGAGGCTGGGGAGATAAAAAATTGCATTTTGCGCCATTAACAGTTTCACGGTTCCACCCCCAAATCACGAAAGGTCTCAAATTCTGCCATCTTGCGGCTTACTGCGATACGAAGGACAAATTGCGAAGCACAGAGCGACATCAAACCACACCTTTTTTCCACCACTAGCTGCTGCATGCACGTGGTGAAGTTCAATCGGATACTAGGTGCCACTAGACTAGCTAGGTCGAGTCTTACATTGATGATCAAGTGATCTCCAGCATGCACAGAACGATGACCTACTTTCAAACGATCCGATCCAGCGATTCAGTATAGAACTCGGGAGCAAGCAACCATCCTGTGGTGGCAAAACAGAAAACCTCGTCGCGCTACGTATCGCGCCTGCGCAATCGAAGCTTTCCCAAGTCGCAGCCTCAAAAAAAGTCTCAAAGTCACCTAACTTGCACAAACCCGAGCGCGAGCGCGATACGTAAAGCTAGCTAGCAACGTAACCCGATCATCTAGTGGCGACCTCCGGCTCTACATCCTCACGGCACATACAGACTGGAACAGCGCGAGCACGTTTCATGTTAGTGGCGGGGCATGACGTAGACTACCTTGAAAGCGTAGCTAGCTAGCTAAGTTAACTGGTGATGGGGCTACTACTCAACCGCAAGGCTTGCGAGATGGCCGCCCCGAGCGGGCAGCAAAAGGCCTGCCGAGACGACGACCACCACGCCGGCGACGAAGCCCAGACGGACAGAACACACGGGCAAGGGGAGCCGGCGAGGAGCCTCACCCTATTCAGGAGCTAGCTTCCTATGAAAGGATGGCATGCCGTCAACAGCAGCAGGGCTGCAGGGCTATTCTTGGGGCGCCTGCAGCAGTGCGCCTCTGTCGCCACCTGCCTGCAACAGTTCGCTCGCAATTACTCGACCATTAAAGTACTCGCCACCTAATGAAAACCTAAAGTACCTGGGCCGTCGTCCATTCGTTATGCGTTACACTTGCCGACGCTTGAATTTGGGGGTGCGTCCACTGCCGTCGTATTCCCTCCCGGTCCCCTGCCCTGCTCTGCGGCACGCGTTCAGGAGAAGGGAAGACTTGAGCATTCAATGGCCAGGGCAGGTTTAGTAATGGCACAATGGAAGTACCTTTCGGCTTTCACCGTGGACGTACTGATGAAGGACCCGGCCAACCGCGCTCCCACGAGGGTTCACTTCTGTTGTCTGTGCTTAGTTTTTCAGGACTACAGGTTATTTTAAGTATTTCCGTGCCGTGAGGACTCCATTGTGAAACTTTCAAATCGGGCATCCTTCTTTGGACTCCAAGCTAACAGACCGGTTCTCAGAACTGGAGCCTTGGTACTGTGACTTTCGTCTTCGGATGAGGGGTTTCCAAAGTTACCTGAAGAAGAATTGGAAAATGAGAACTAAGAAAACTTCACCTGGCTATTAGTAGGTTCAGGGGGGGAGGGGGGACACGAGCGAGTGCATATCATTAAAACCAAGCGGCCTAAATACCCCACGGAAGCCATGAACAGTCTTTTGAGCGGATGAGGGTCGATCGTGCTAGCGTAATTGCTGCAATTGGCAGAGAAGGTACTCATCAGAAAATGACAAGAGTAAGAAGACTGCTGCCATTTGGTATATTTTATGTCTGTCATCTAACTTCATGTGCTTGCTAGCTAGTGTAGGAAATTACTGAAACCCTGGACCGTATCTGCGACATTATCTGACTTTTTGTGATTCAAGTATCAGAAGTTGCATGTATAACGAACAAAACCACCAAACCGATTTGAGACAGAAGATTTTGCAAGCATCCACGGTCCATGGTCGTAGGCATGTGAGGCCAGAAACAAGCGAAGCATATTATAATTTGAAAAGATATCCTGAGCCAACAGAAACAAAAAGTCCCACTTTAACGTGGAAGCCTAATCATGGCAACTAATAAGAAACATCACGAATCTGTAACGAAATTTCCTCGTTTGTTCCAGAACTTGAAGGGTTATACTGCGCAAAAAAGTTCCAGCTTTAGTGTAACTGCCACCTGGCCCAAAACATCAGTTACGAATCTGCAATGAAGATTGATTCCAAAACATAAAAAAATATATTTTAATAATCTGATTCCTACTTCTGGGGCAATGTGATATGCGCGACGTCCTAAAAACAATATAAACTAAGATAAGGTCTTGGTCAGGGTACAACAAAGCGAGAATAGAGCCAATAATGAGCTAGCAGAGGGGGAAAACACCACGAATATCACCAGTAGGTCGGCTACAGCACCTGGCATACACGCAACAATCACAAACGCAGCAAGCTAACTTAGTTTCTGCAACTGACCAGCGGATTACTAGGGCAGCACCAAATTAAACAGGATTCCAGGGGATACTTTACCTTGGGTCACAAGACAAGAGTTGACACGGTTATTGCATTCCTTCGCTAGCGCCGGTGGTCCTCTCATTTTATAGGCAGGCCGGCAAAGCTTATAGGGGACGATCGACACCTGGTTGTCTGGAGAGCAAAGGAAATCCGCCCACAAAGATAAATTTTGTAAGCTCCGCCGATCATCTCCCTCCTTCAGTTCAGAAAGGCGGACTGCTTACAACACCAGAAAACTCTGTTTATAGTTGCACGCCTTGCGCATGTTCCTATCAACTTGGGTTTGCAAGTGGACTAGCTTCAATCCAGGAGCACGTCCCGGTCGCTACTTTGCTCGTCGTCTATCTGCCTGCAAGCTAGCAAGACCTGATTTTCGATTCTTGATTTTTTCAAGTCCCGGCAACTGCTTGCAATTCAAAAAGGTCTCAGTGTGGTTACGGGTATGATCATCAGCCCACAGTATTGCCTTCAGGGAGGTTTACGCACTACGCTCAGTACATACTACCGTCTTCATCGCCTCTTGGATGGCCGGGAGAGCGGGCTCCAACGTCGACTTTGACTCATCTTCTGCAACTGATCCTGCAGACCGATCAGCTAGCTAGCTTGCCCTGGGCCTCATGAGCAACACATTCATGATGCGAATTTGATGGCTAGCTTGGTGAAGATGATCCACACTGGCTCACGACGCCGTGTACGTCACAGACACGATGACGAGCGTAACGGTCGTAAGTAAGTTCTTGTCAGAACTGAAGTACTAGCTCACTAGCTACAGGGACTTGCTGGATTCAAATCTCAAACGGAACTAACTGATTTTCTTTATGAGATATGTTGCCGATTGCGACTAACCAACGGCACTGACTAAATGTTATGACACTTATTTCGTAGCAGTTTGATCTTGCGAGATAATGCAATCATATTTGTGAAATATTCTACATTCGTAGAAGATTATGAAAACTGCAAGTATTCTTGGTTTAGATAAGATAATGTAGTATTTTGTTTTGTACTAATATTGATTTTCTTGTTGTCAGGATGATGTACATTTGAAGGTATGAATAATGATCTAGAAGTGTGTTTTGTGTTTTGTAACTTTGCTATGTATAAGATTGGACTATCAAAGGTGCTCAGACGGCTTGTATGATTTTTAACAATTTGATTATTTATGTAAAATGATCAATTTTTTGTGTTTAGTGTGTGATAATGTAATTTGCAATCAATGATCTCAAAATAATTTCATATAAATAGTGACAATTTATTGATTTTAATATAAAAAATCATAAAAATATTATGATATTTAAAACAAAAAAATGATTGATTATATTATGATTCATGATTCGAATTATAATTTCACTTTTGAAATTTAATACAAACAGTCTGAGTAACTTTGATAGTCCAATCTCATAAAACAAAGATACTGAACGCAGACACAAGTAAGCCTCACCTGATCAGACAATAGTTACTCATCATTACAACTTGCACGTATGCACTGTAAAGTTGATGTACCTTTCAGAAAGTTCAAGTGAGAATCTTATCCTTTGTCTACGTATGTACTTGATTGCTATATTTATGATAGAACTATTCACTTGAGTTGAAATCTTCTACGTCTATTCTTGTAGCTAGACCTCAATGATGTCAATTGCATTTCAAGCATGTCCACAATCTACTGTAGTTTCCACTGGCTCAGAACTGCCCCGTCTAAAACTGATTTCCAGTGTTTTCTAGCTGCATCCCAGACTTGCAGGTATGATGTTGCTAGACACTCAGCTTATACGTTGACGACGATGAACAGTACTGGTTCGACAAGCTAGCTACGAGCCTCGATCTCTCACTTTGGTAATGAAGTGCAAGCTGTGTTGATCTGTGAACTCCTACAGTGTCGGACATTGATGTGGTTGCGATGTTATGCAAAGTCTTTCCAGAGTTTACTGTTTTGGGAAGCTAGATCGATTCTCATTAGGATTAACTAGGTTCATTCTGCCGACTCTCTCTTTGATCAGCTAGTGTTACAGCAGATGCAGTGCGAATCGAAGATCGTACGTGAATATTGAATGGTGATCCAGTGATCGAGACGATCATTTGGATCATGAAGATCAGAGATGTTCGATCATGAGAATTTGAGGGTCGGATCCGATCTATCGGAGCTCGAACCCTAAGCTTACATATCATGTCATTTCTTTTATGCAACCGTCGATCGTAAGCACTACAGCTAGCTAGTACTGACGTTTTTCTTTGTTTTGAAAAGTGACTTAATTGGTGATTAGACTTTCCTTTGGCTTCACTTAACTGGGAGCAAATCTCATCTCCGAAACGTTACGTAAACTGATGCAGGGCACTCTGACTGCGATTCTGTTGCAGTTATGAGACCACCTCGAAAGCTATCCACAAATTGCACGACCAGCCTGTGCTTCCTGACAAAACCCGCTTGTTGGCAGCGTCAACCCGCTTACCAACGAAAAAGTTTCAGGCCTTGGTGGAGACTTGTGTGGTGCAAAAGTCATAGGCGGAGAAGATCGACAGTGCAAACGGTTCGCCAGGCATGGAAGGTCCGGAACTCGAAAGCAAGCATTCAAGCTATTCCACTACTGGTGGCTCCGTTGAGACTACCCAGCAAGACTCCCGATCTTCCCAGGAAGTGAAGGAAGTAGGCACGGATGTTGAGAGACAACACCGTTTTTCTTCGCCGGTCGGGACCTCAACCTCAACCTTTGATCCTAACCCTGACACGGGGTCCCACATGCCGGGCTTCAGTGAATGTCGTCATCCCTCTCAAAACAGTTTCTGTTCTCGATGTTGAAGTGCAGACCAGCACCTTTCCCTCTTCACTTTTATGGTACTGGCAGTGATGTGCAGAGTCCCGGCCGGACCCTCAGTCTGCCAGAAAACTCCTCTTCGGATCCTGCTGTGGAGTATTCTCGGCGGGTGCCGCTCTTGTTCAATTCACCAGCCAGTCGATCGTCCTCTGCAACCACTCACAAGGATGATTCTCCCACAACTTTGGCGAGGGGATTGGATCCAGACAAGGAGCAGTAAGTTTGCAACCTTGTGTAGGTCTCTCAGCAGCACAGTTGTATCGTTCAGTTTTCAGGTTTGGCTTGATTTTGTATCAAGTGAGTCATAAAGTAGTGTGCTCCAGGCGATATAAGGGATGTCTATCTTCAGGATTCTATGTATGTACATGAGGACCTAGGCTCCTGGTAGGAGGATGGTTTTGGTTTCGGTTTCGGTGGTTTCAATTTGCCTTTCTGCAATGCCGTGTGTGGCGAAGTCTACACTGTTATTTCTGGTCAGTTTTATAACTGTGTCGTATAATTGGAGGTTTTGAGGCACTTCGGCAAGAATGGCATCGTGCAAAGTTTCAGAGACGCAATTTCTTCCCTTTTAAAATTCTTTTTTATATTCCTTATTTCTCACAATTGGAACACTTGCTACTGGGAAGGAGTGAATGGTAATAACATTCTAAAGAGTCTTTGTTGGGCCATGTTTTGTAGGGTTCCTCGGCACCTAGTTTTGCAAAGTTGATGTCAATTTGAATTAGAGTTGCTCAAGTTAAGTCACGGTTGCCTGTGCATGACTGCATGTGATCGAGTGTCAATGCTTATTTTTGCTTCATTGGCATTACATGGCTCCAGATTGCTTTTTTATCCAGATTGCACTCTTCTCAAATGTTGCTAGCCGCTACTGCAATATACTGCAATATAACTTCCATCCTGTAACATTACCAGGAGGTGAATATTACATTAGAAAGGTTATTGCTTTAAAGAGGGGTTGCATCATTAATGACATTTGGAGATTTTTGGAAGTCACATTCACCAAAGCAACATTTGGATTCCAATCCAATGAAAGGTTCTTTTCTCTTTTTTACTTATTTTGTATATCTTCAATGCATCCATGTTGGGATTGAAGGAATAATCATCACTTTAGAGAAGTTATTGGCTTACTAAAATTCAATTTGTAGAAGTTCTACTACAATTGAAAGTTATATTATAGGGATTTTTAAAATAATTGGATCAATATGGGATTTTTTGTATTTTTTTATATAAATTTGTGATGGAACATTTGCCTATGTTATAACCTTGATTAATGCTTAAAAGAATTATATTTTGGATAATATTTTAGTGGTGCTAGTTCAAAAATTATGATCTCCCTTATGTACTAGAATTAATTATAAAGTTTATCCCTCTTTGTACAATAGGGTCTAAAACTACTTATTGTACCATTCAAGTTTTCTCACATAATATAAAATACAATTAGAGTTTTTTAGCTTGCATAATAAACATTAATCAAGTTTTCTCACATAATATAAAATACAATTGGAGTTTTTCAACTTGCATAATAAACATTAATCGATTTTTACTCAATCAGTCAATCCCAATCAAATATACCAAATTTCAAATTCAAAAAATAAATTCCATTTTTTTTAATTATTTCACTTTATACTAAAAATATTTGATCAAAAAACATTGACAATGAATTCTTTTAATTCGATTGCATAGATACGTAGGAAACATTCATATGTACATCTTTTCTTCAACAAGAATCTCCAAAATAATTCAAAATTTTCTCTATAGAGATTTCAATGTTGAGAAGATAATGCCTAGATTTTATAATATATCTCTATATTTTAACTAGATTTTGGTAAAGCTCCTTTACCATCATACTCAATTGTACAAAATTCGTTATTATGTGAAGGTCAAATAACAAAATCTAATTACAAGAAAAAAATATCTATTTTACAAAATTTAGGCATTATTCCCCCACATTAAAATCTCTATAGAAGGAATCCTGAATTTTTTTTGGAGATTCTTGTTGAAGAAAAAAATATGCATATGAATGTTTTCTAAAAATTTCTATGCAATTGAATTTAAAAATTCATCTCCAATGTTTTTCAATCAATTATCATCGATATTAAATGAAGTTTTGTTTTTTGAAATTAGAATTTTGTATGCTTGATTGGGATCGAATAAGAATTGAATGTTTATTACGCAAAAAAAATGACAATTGTACTATATATTATGCAAAGAAAATTAAATGGAACAATAGGCAATTTGTAAGATTATTGGACCTAATTGTACAAGTGTTGTCATAGGTTGACTCACTAAGAATAACACAAAAATGCCTTATTGAACCAGAACACCAAACTCCATCAACCCCTAGTTTTAGCGCTCCAAAGAATTTTGTCCTATTTTTTATCAATAGGAGCATGATGGTTGGTTTCTATTTATTTACCAAATTATAAGGCAGAACCACCCATAACCAACCAAATAAACCACTGTGGACATATGTAGAGTGTACTAAGGCAAAGAAAATATTTTCACAAATGCAGAGATAGAAATGAGGGAGATTGCCAAAATTTGGTAATTTTATTGCTTCAACTGACCAAAAGTTCGTTGGAAGGCAAAAGACCAAAAGTTGATTTGGACCCATGTGGGCATGTCCAATGTTTAGACTACTCCTATATTCCAAAACTATTCATTTAAGAATTCACTTTAGCACTCCAAAACAAATAGATGTATCATGAAGAGAATGGAGAAATTAATGGTGGGAAATCAAGAATTCATGTTTGGAAATTATTCCCAATCTTTCTTTGAATTTTAGCCCCTCTATTCATTGGTGATGGAGTTGTGGTTGGAAATGGGTTGTTCTACCTTATTACAACAAATTACATTGTCTTTCATTCCAAAGATTCATACCTTTATTGTTATCACTAAAAATGATCTAATGTTAGTAGCAAAGTCAGCCCTACATTTTGTTCCTTGTGACCTTTTTCACTCATCCCACATTTTGTTGCTATTTCATGAAATAAAAAGCAATAGAATAGTGTTACCTTACTTCAATAAATTCATGACATGTGGCTTCTTTTAAGTTCTTCATTTAGTTCTATTGTGACCTTATTCAAATCCAATTCACCAAATCATCATGGGAAACTCCCTTTGGCAGGCTCCAAAAAAGAAAAAGTGGTCGGGGTTGGGGTACTTCTCCACCCATATCCGTCCTCACCACCCCCAAGCCCACTCAATTTTTGAATTTCAATTAACACTCTAATAGTTTGATACCATTTCCTTCTTGTGATACCTTGGCATTGTTCCCTTCTTTGATTTTTGAACCTTGAGTATGGCTATGGCTGCAAGCTCTTTTGTGAACTTTTATTTGAGTTTAGGGTGCTTGTTTTTACTTTGGTGTTGTTTGTAGTTGGGCATATAATGCATTCATGGAGGGCACGTCTTCTAGTTGCGATACAAAAATGACTCACAATTCTCTTTCCAATCAAGAACCTTAAAATATAAGGAGACACTTTGGATGCCACTCATCACAATTTCCCCCTTGCATTTCCAAAGTATAGAGAAAAACACAAACTAAAACAAACAACATCAAAACATACAAAAATGACTCATGATTTTCTCTCCAATTAAGAACCTTGGAATATAAGGAAACACTTTGGATGCCGCTCATCACAATTCACCCCTTACATTTCCAAAGCATAGAGAGAAATACGAACCAAAACAAACAACATCAAATAAACATCAATTGAATGAATATTTTTAAAGTGCAAGAGACATATTTAGAGATAGTTTCAATAAATATATAAATATATATACACATATGTGTGTTTATATATGAGAATATATATGTATCTAATTTTATATATTTCTCTCTCTTTCTTTCTCTCTATAATTATATACAGAAAAATAAAATTTATAAACAATGTAAAAGAGAGTTTCTATTATAATACCTACATCTATATGTGGATGTGGGATTCAAAATAATTTTTTAAACATTTTTATTTAAATAAGGCTATTCTACTTTTTTTTAATGTATATCATCTAATAAATTCGAGTATAGAAAGTTGAAGATCCTAATGCTTAATTTTCTATGTAGTGTAAAAGGATTTGTTGTTATTTGTTTTTTGTAAAATTATTTGTTGTTATTCATTGTTATTTGAATCTTGAAATTACACCTCAAATCGCCCATTATGCTCTTTTCCTTGACACCTTGTACCCCCAAACTTTGATTGTAGCCATCCATTACTCCTTTTTTGACTTCTTAAACCAAATCAAGCATACAAAACAAGCCATGACAAAAATTCTTTGACAAGAATAGAGGAACTAACCAAGCTTTATAGGTTTTTGTTGGGGTGACCGGGATGACCGGGTCTAACTTGTCACTTGCAGTGAAGGAAGTAAAAGTGCCCGAGCTCAACACACACCGAGTTGGGACCCTTTCGTGTGCAAGAGTGGAGATGCTATGAGAACATACAGGGAAGGCCGTCATCCCCCTTGGTCTCAAATTCCCAGAAACAATGCAAACGGCCGCAAATAATTTTAAATTTGCAGTACTACGTCACCTCCAAAACAATTGAAAAACTAACATAAATTGTTGAGTGCCCTATTCCTGTTCCTGGGCTGTCCGGACACTGGACTCTCAAAGTCAACCCGCCAATACACTACAGTTCAGTGAGCCCCGAAGTCAACGCCGACAATGCACTATTTTCTAGCAGTAGTAGTCCGTCTTCCAGCCTTTGCACCGTATGAAAAAACAGTTGTGTAACTTAGCTTGGATTGAACTCCTTCTTCCCATATAACAACAATTGGATTGAACAACACTGCATAACATAAATTTGGATAAGTCAATTGGGTCATAAGATTAAGTTCGATCTTCACGAGACCAGGAAACTTGTGCTGAGCCTGTGTTCAGTACGCTCACCGCCTCACAGTTAAGTTACGTTATCACCGAACTTCGGTGATCGAAGTCACCGGAATGGATCCTGAGCGACATGTTGCTTCAAATATCTGTTACAGGCAATGATGAGTTAGGCACAATTAAGTGGTTGCTTCAAGTGCAGACTATCTTACCCCACAAAATATCTAAATATTCGTGAAGCGCAGTCCTCCCACGAGTTCACACAATTGGAATACTGAAACTTTTTTTTTTAAGGAAAAACTGCGCACGGTCAGTCGGTACACAGTACCCGAAAAGCGCTTCTTCAGTCGCTACAGTAGTTGCGGGAGCCCTAAGTTGGCCTCCGAATGCGGTCTTCTTGCAACCTTGCTGAACTCCATTGGAGGGTCGGCCGCCAACCAGATATTATCTTTTGCAACTGAGATTGAGAAAGATCACAAATGAAAAACAGATATTATCCAGTAACCGCTTCGCCTGCGGCCGGCCCGCCGGCCTGGTGGAGGTGGAGGTGGAGTGGGTGGCTGGCTGGTGTTGCAAAATATCAGAGCTTCCGCTTTTTTCAAGCCTGATCAGTAACTTCAGTTCATTTTGGCGTCTAGGCTCTGGTGCACCCTAGAACTGCCTAAAAGCTGTCTACAGACTCTTTCCTGTAGGCTGGAATCTCCCTCGTAAAGACAAATCAGCTGACATGGTATTAATTGGCTACGCTGCCACCTCCAATTCCCCCAAGCAAAACATTCAGTAGCCTTCACATCATTAATCCTTGACCGTCCATGAAGACGTTTGGCGTCCGATAGGTGACAAAGAATCCTTTTAGTAGGACAAAGTAGTGCAACTATTCATTCTCAAAATTTTGTTGTGAAAAGGGAAGATCTTCTATTGTAATTTGACTTCCAATTTGACTTTTGCAAATTTTTTGACCCCTAAAGGAGTATGTTTCAACATTCGCAAAAGTGTATCTAGGTCGGTTCCTACAAAGTCATTTTTGGTCGGGATGTTCATGAAATTTGGACACAGTGTATAAACATGTACCTCCATGAAAAACTAATTTTTTTCCCAGTCGGATGCCCAAGTCAAAAGTTGTGTTGCTCGGAATTTTTCAGACAATTTGGGAATCTTTGGAGAATCTTTTGCAAAAAAGATAATCAATTTTTGAAATTTGGTGTGTATGTAATTAATAAAATATGGCATACAATTATTAAGAAAAAAAAATCTTGGTCCTCAAATCACAATTTAGAAGGAGTCAAAGTTTGTTAGCTATGTTGAAGTGGTTTCAAGAAAAAAACATTTTCTTCTAACTTCAAGTCCTATTATCTTTCAATCAATATAGTTAAAATTTTTGAAATTTTTTCCACATATTCCAAATATTTGTCTTTAACTTTTTACTATTTAGATTCAAATAAAGAATTTTCATGTTACCCAAGAAATCATCAAAAAATGGCTAGTATATAGCAAATTCATTTAACCTAAAGTTCCAAGGTCTCTCTTCCATCAAAAACCACTCAAAACTGTCATTTCTATAGCAATGAGCAAAAAGTGAAAAAAAAAAATGCATATCTAACTATGAGATCTTGTACTACACTAATATAAGAATGTGTGGCAGAAATTTCAAAAACTTAGACCACATAGATTGCAAGATACTTATGTTTGAAGTGAAGGAAACAAATTTGTTTGCACCTTGTTCATCTACATTATTTGGAATTAAACCTTCATAACTTATAATTTTTGCTCTATTGATTTTGAATTTATAATTTTATATGATAAAAATTGAATTAAGATTTTAGGATTTTTTGAAATTTAAAAATACACTTAATTTTCATTCATTAAAAATATATTAAATGCTAGAAGTAGGATTAAGACTAAAGAGACTATTGAAAATAGAAACATCCAAAACCATTACTTTAAGGAATTCAGCATAGTTAGAGGCATATTTTTCTAAAAATAATATTTTTATAGTATATGTAAGTGAAAATCATAGATATTAAAAAAAATTCGAACATTGTATGTAATTTTTATGATTTTTCAAAGTGTTGGTTGCCTAAACCACTAGAACTGTCTCATAGATGCACCCAAAACTGAACTGCGTAAAAATCAACTGTCAAATAAATCAGAATTCAATCTGTGCCCTTCAAGTGTGTCAACAAATCAAAGTTAAACATGTGTAAGACACATTAATGGAACTCTAGGTACACTTTGAAGGCACTCTACGGAACAAGGATTAGGTATAGGGACGGAATTTGATGTTTCTACCTTAAAGGAAAATCTAAATTGTTAAATAGCTCCAAGATGGAATTGAAATACACTAAACTCAATAGTGAGATTGTTCTAGCAAAAAATCTTAACCTTGTGAATTTTTTTTAAATTGTGAAAATTGCATCAAAAAATGAATTCTATAAGTTAATTTTCCAAGAACATGCTCTAATTGCCCCCAAAACAAGATTGTCCATAACTTTCTCGTAACAAATTCAAATGGAATGAATCAAAGCTTGCCAGGTACATAAAAATGTAATCTATACAAAAAAATTTAGAACTTTTTACTTTAAGTTTTTTTGAAGTGTTTTTGTTGCCCACAAAATAAAAAAGGGCTTTTTGTTCCATAACTTTTGCACCTAGTCTCCAATTGAAATTAAAAAATTATATTTTCAAAAATCTTATGTGTTTTCCTATCTTCAATAAAAGATTCAGAAAATCACGACAAATATTGAGACCATAGGAACCTGCCTAAAATCCATTTTATCCCCCTAAGGAGACAATGGGACTTCAGGGGTTGACCTCCTTGCATTGCAAGGTGATTTAGAATAAGTTAGATTCCATATTTGCTTCTAAATTTTTTTGGGATGAACTTAATATCATATACTTGTAAATGGTCATTTTTTTCATGTTTGTATAGAGCAAAATTTTACTCCAACAGGGCCTAGAGTCTATTGATCCTATTTTGCAATAATGGGCTGAAATTTTTTCCACATTTTGGTAAAATAATTAACTACAATTTTGTATGGTTGAAGTTCAAAAAAAAATCAATTTTCATTTTTACATAACATACAAAAAACATGTAGTTTTTAACAATGTCTCTTTGAACCTCCCTTGGTCCCCTCCAATCCTTTAGGGGTTAATCAAATGATTTGCACGATAATCAAAAGGATGATTCTCACAATCACTAGTCCATCCTTTGACCCCTTAAGACCCATTGTCCCCTTGGAGGACAAAATCGATTTTGGACAAGTTCCTATGAACTCAATTTTCAGTGAAACTTTTTAAAACTTTTTGATAAGACAAAAACACTTATTAGCTTGGTAGGAATATAATTTTTATTCCAATTAGTGACTAGGATCAAAAATTATACCACAAAAGTCCAAATTTTCATTCAATGGGTAGAAAAATAAACCAACAAAAAATTGAAATTAAAAAAAAATTCTTATAGATCATATTTTGTCTAAAATTGAAGATTTGATTCAATTTCTTTGAATTAGTGATGTGAAAGTTATGCACAATCTTGTTTTGGGGGCAATCTAAGCATCTTCTTAATAAAATAACTTATAGGATTCATTTCTAAATGCAATTTTTCAAAAAAATTCAAGAAAAACAGTTAGACAAGGTTAAGTTTTCTTACTAAAACAATCTCACTATTGGGATTATTATGTTTCAATTCCATCTTAGAGCTAATAATGATTTAATTTTTCTTTCAATCTTGGACCTACTTCTACTTAACATTTTTATAAATAATGAAAATCAATTTAAAAATAAATAAATTCCAATACTTTCATCTCAATTCTTCAACAATTTTTTTTAATTCAAAGTCCATAATGTAAATTCAAGTGTAAATTTTTTTTCCACAAATGGCAATCAAAGTCATTTGAAATTATAGGCTAATATTCAAAAATATTTTAAAAATAAACTTTAAATACTAACATCTCTCAATCTATAGGGTTAAACATCATGAAATTATTACCACATGATCTCAAAAAAGTAAAGTACAAGATTCTATATTTAGATTCTAAAATTTTAAAAATTTATTTACCTGAGCAAACATAGCAGAAATAGTAGTTTAGAGTGTTTTTGATAGAAAAATGGTCTTGGGCCTTTAGGGGTTAAGCATATCGGAATAGTGACAATATATTTGTGTTGTACTCCATTTGGGGGGGGGGGGGCTATGTAGTTAGGATAATTGCCTATTTGGAAAATTACCCATATAGTATAATAGATTCATTCACTACTAGAAAATTTCGTTTTTCTGTTGTTTTGGTCGCGTTGATCTAGTCAAAATCTGACAGAAATCTGTTGATTTCAACAGATTTCTGTCAGATTTTGACTAGATCAACGCGACCAAAACAACAGAAAAACGAAATTTTCTAGTAGTGATTCCAAGGAGAATTGTAAGTAGGGTTCAATAGCTAGTGGATTTTAATCCTAGCAAGGTTGTACAATTCAAAAGGATTTGCATTAAATTACTTTTAGCTAGGTTCACATTTAATTTGCACATCACTCTTAAGGTATAAAAGTTATGAACTTTAACTCTTAGGCTAGCTCTTTCCAACTTGGTAGCAATTAGCCTTTAGCTTCACGCCACTATTCAAATTTTTTCAAACTCCACAAATACATTGCAGGTTTATCCTACTTCCATGTAAATTGCTCAACCATTTTTCACCAACTTGGGTTCTAATTCAATACTTCCACTCAAAACCAACAGATACAAACAATTTCTATTTGGAAATTCAACTTATTAAAATTCACACTTCACTAGATTCAATTTTAATCAATTACAACACCTCCTATTAGGCATTTCTTCTCATCAGACATTAAATTCAACTATTAAATCCACTACAACAACACCAAACAATCAAACATTCACATACACCAAATCAATTGCAATACTTCCCATTTGGCTCACACATTTAGTCACAAAATAATTCCAACTAGACCACATGCACATTCACAATCTATTTTCATTCTAAATACAACACAATGTAACCCAACACACCAACACAACATGGCATCCATTAATTCCAACACAATCACTCACAATGTACACATCCAATTTGGCAAATCAATCTATTAATCCTACAAAAATTAAAAAAAAAAAAAAAAAAAACAATTTAGTGGTTGGATTCGCTTGCCCTCTCTAGCAATTGGTCCCAAAAAATTAAATCAAAGGAGACTAAATACCAACTCAATGCCGCTTTGAATCTTGTCTAAACTACCTTGACTCACAACCCATGACATCACATTCATGTGACAATCCTAATTGCTAACCTGCCCAAACACTCACAACATATTATTTTCCATTTGGTCTCTAACCACACCCTTCTAGCACATAGTTACACAACCAATAGGCTAAAATGTTGAATTTAACACTTCAAAACTACGAATGGCTCAAAACAAATATTACAACAAAAATTTCTCCATTCTACAGGCTAATTCTAAGATAAGATATACAAATCAACAAATAATTGTAAATAAACATGGTTTGCCAAAAATTCAAAAAATTCATTGAATTATGTACCAATGCAATTTAACCATCTATCATCAAAAATAGATTTTGATGGTATAACGAAGGGATTGCATTATTTACATTTGTAGAAATGAAGGGTGGATACATCATTTTTGTATTGAAATCCATTGTCTACTTATATTTGGAGTAGAATTTCATACTTCATTAAAGCATAGTAGAATTATTTTTTTTCAAATTACTAAAGTTGTGAAATCATTTTGAGACTCCAATAAAAAGTTATAGACAAATTATAGAGAGGGATTGGAAGGGATAATTTGGGGGGAATTTTCAAACATCTTCTCTAAATTCTATCCATAACTTTTGATTGGAGGCTTGAAATTCCAAACAAATTTTTGGAAATAAAATTTAGCTTGATTTCACAACTTTATGTAGTTTAAAGTTAAAAAAATAATAATTCTACTATGCTAAAATGAGGTATGAAATTCTACTTTAAATACAATTCCTACTTTAATTTGAATTAACTATGAGCAGTTGAACTCCTGCTAATTCTAATTTACAAATCCCACATTATTTGTTTTGCCTCCTATAATCCCATGCGTATATAAAGAATTATCTTCACCATTCAACTATAATCCCATATGTATATAAAGAATTATCTTCACCATTCAACACACAAATCATGAGTGGCTTCAATGATGAAGTTAGGTGGTACATGAATTCAAATCATTGATTTTAATGAATTGAATGTTGTTTTATTGAAAGTTCAATCTAAAAACACTTATTTTCTACTAACCCTAATTTGAAATTGCTATTTTGTTGAAATTTTAATTTGAATGTACATATTTTTCTATTGTGCACAATTTGCAATTTTGACTTAGGCACCTAGCAGAGCAAACTTCAATTCTAATAGTTTTTGACATTTGTATTTTTGACACTAATTGGGATGTGAAATATACCCCACCATTTCATCCCTCATATGAAATGATGTGAAATGTTCCACATCATTCCCTTGCAAAGAAGGCAATTGTATTGATGAGGTTCTTAGGAGTCTTCATCCACAAAATTCCCCAGGGGTGCACTTAGTTCTACTACAACAAACCATGTGCAAAAAAGTGGTTTTTAATAAACTATAATTTTAACTTCAAATTTTGAGCATTGTTTACTAATGATTATAGGATTCTTCTCCCAAAATTTCAAACTCAAATAAAATATGGAATGAGTTTTAGAAGAGATTAAAAATGCACTAAAATGGCATGTTTTTTTAAACTCAAAATTTTTTAGAGAACACATTTATATGACCATTGCATCAATATTCAACTCAAAATGAGCTTTCAATAGAGAGTTATTTTTGGGAATTTTTTTTCATTTTTTAGACAATTTTTTCTTATATAATATAGGAATGTGAAAGTTATTTTTCAGTTCTACACTGTATCTTTTTACTTCAAAAATTTGTAACTAATAATTATTAACAAATAAAAATATCAATAATTCAAAATATAAACTTTCAAAGTAGAAAAAATCTATTCATATTTTTTCATTTAGTTTTATTTAAAATTAAAAAAGTATATAGGGATCTAAAATTTTGTTCGCACGCTATAACATAAAAAAAAGGGGGAGTGCATCCCCCGAGCAAAATTCATCCTCACATCATTAATTTAAGCTTTGGTACTAGGACGGCAATACATTTATGGTATGATTCATTATTTTTTTTTAATTATAAGATTGACACACAATTCAATAAATAATTGTAGAGGAAAATGGTTTGTCAAAACTACTAGGAATCTACATAACATTTAGTAGCAGAGGGAAGGGCTGCCTTCTTCTTGACAAAATGGTGCCGAATATTCCACATCATTTCATCCGCTAGATGAAATGGTGTGGAATATTCAGCACCATCAGTAGCTAACTATCCATGTGTCGACATTTGTCAGAGTTCTACTCAGTTGTAGGGGCGCGACTCCAGACTTGGGGTACTAAAAAAATCAAATACTAACAATTTAAATAGTGCACAAAACCTACAAACTTGGGGTATAGGAGGAGGCTTGAAAACAGTTCGGGCTTTAAGAAATGCCCCTACAGAAATGCCCAAAATAATGCACATAGGATGTAGAAATAGAAAGTAACTTCATGTGGTGAGAAACTACCATCCCATATGTGTGATTTTAGGCTATTGAGTAGGTGACATGGTTCATCATCATGTGTGATTTTACTCAAAATGAAGACCTGAATTTGGTGAGGTCTACAGAATGACTTTGAAATGTCAAAATTTAACAAGGAAAATTGCAAAAAACACATCTAAGGCTTTACCTCCTACTAAAATGTTTTTCAGTCACTCATAAATTCTTGGATTGATGTGAAATTTTAACCACGAAAACTAGACTAGTATATGTATTGTTTGTATGTGTTGTGTTCAAAAGTAGTTAGATTGTACATGTTATAGTAGTCAATTCTAAAACCATGTGCAACTTTTCCAATTTTTATTTATTAAAAATAGACATTGTATGAAGAAGAAACAAGCCGCCAAAGTTCATTGTAATCCAAAAATGTTGGGATTTTAAACTTTGAATTGCTCCCAAACATTCAAAACAACTTGGATTGGCATTAAAATCTTACCACAATAACTAGATTTCAGGGAAAACATAATCCAACAAATTTTAGTGAAAACTAACATTGGATGAAGGAAATACAAGCCCTTGAAGTTGAAGCCATCATATGCAATTTTGTAGACTCAAATTGAACTTGTGAGCTTTGATTGGGTTCCAAAAAATCATAACATCTTGTATTGATCTGAAAATTCTACCACACAAACTAGAAGAAAGAACTCAAGTTTTTGAACAAGTTTTATTGAATTCGGACATCATATGCAAAAGTTATAGCACTTTGAATTGGATTTGAAACTATATGAGGAAACCCTAGGATGCTTAGCAGTTGCAATAAATTTTGATTTACAATTGGGAGTGAATTGAATGGTAATGTACAGTGGATCATTCTTAGACTCATTGATTCCATTTAAAGGCATGGTTAGGATCATTCTTAAATTCACTGGCTCCATTCAATGGCATGTTTTGATTGATTACAATTGCACCTATAAGCATAAATAGGGGCCTATGCACCTTTGACTTCAAAAAATCATATCTTATTCATTTCAAGTCAAAAAATTAAACTTAAAATTTCCATTGTTGTATTCCTCATTTCTCTTTCATCCCCAAAATGTAAAAAAACTTTGAGTGCACCCATTTTTGTACAGAGGTCTTTTTTTGCGTAGATGAGCGCTTTCTGAGCCTTCTACCTTATGCAACCACCCACTTGGAACCAGCTATTTTGCACAATGTGAAAGGCCCGCAAGTTGACCTATTGTAAGATAATAAATATGGTCGCATACCTTAGAACTCAAATACTTTCAATTCAAATTGTGCGCAAAATATAAGTTTTAAACAAAGTGGCTATCTAGTCATTGAGATAATCAATTTCAATATTGAAACTTCTTCATAAAACTTTGTAAGCCATTCGTATTTAGAGACTTTAAATGAGAAGACAACCCTTTATATACCTATGGGATAGTAGTAGGTAGAACAAACAATGAGGGATATGTAAATTAGAATTTGTAGTTTCTCAACCGCTCATAGTTTAGTCAAATTAAAGCAGAAATTGTGATTGAAGTAGAATTTCAGACCTCAATTAGGCATAGTATAAGAACTTTTTTCAAAAAACTTTGCACTAATAATAGTTGGGAAATGAAGTTAAGTTTTATCTCCAAAATTCCATTTGGGATTTCAATCCTCCAATAAAAAATTATAGACAAATTTCAGAGAGGGGTTGGAAGGGATTTTTTTTACATTTTTAAACATCCTCTTTGAAATTTGTCCATAACTTTTGATTGGAGGATCAGAATCTCAAACAAATTTTTGGAGATGAAATTGATCTCAATTTACCAACTTTTCATACTTCAATCACAAGTTAATATACTATGCCTAAATGAGGTCTGAAATTCTACTTCAATCACAATTCCTACTTTTGATTTTAACCTCTAAAACCCCGAAGGTGTTTTCTGTCAAAAACCACTTAGAACTACTACTTCTGCTACATTCACCTAAGAAAACCAAAAAAATATGTTTTTTCAAAATCCAACCGTAGGATCTTATACTTAACTTGTTTGAAAACATGTGGTAAAATTTTTATCAAATTTGACCGCATAGATTGCAAGATATGTGCATCCAAAGTGAAGAAAACAAGTTTTTTTGCAACTTGCTTGACTAGATTTTTTGGCTTTGAATCTTTTTAATTAAGTTTTTTTCAAAATTATGACATACAAAGTCTGCCTCCTCTAACATGGTCAAAAATGGCAATGGCTTTTTAAAACATTAGTAGAAATATGTTATAATATTTTTTAATCCAAATTTTGATTGGAAAGACTTACTATTATATTAGTAATAAATATGAAAATAAAAGAGAGACAATCCCAAAACAAATTTCTCCTCACCTCAAGAGCAAAGATGATTCTCTAGTGATAACTTTGATTTTCTAAGTTTTTATTTTGAATAGTTGAATTGAGAATCTAAAGAAAAAAATTCAACAAAAAAACACTTAATTTTCACTCATTAAAAAATTGTTAAGTAGAAGTAAGTTAAAGATTGAAGGAAAAACTAAATCATTAATAGCTTTAAGATGGAATTGACATATGATAATCCCAATGGTGAGATTGTTCTAGAAAGCAAACCAAACCTTGTCTAAAATTTGTTTTTGGAAAATTGTTAAAATTGCATTCACAAATGAACTCTATAAGTTATTTTTTCAAGAAGATGCTTAGATTGCCCAAAAAACTAAGACTGTCCATAACTTTCTCATAACTAGTCTAAATGGAATGAATCAAAGCTTCAAATGTAGACAAAAATATAAGATTTTAGGATTAAATTTTTTTTTGACTTTTTTTTATTTTTTGTGCTCCCTGTTGACTTTTGTTTTTGGCTTATTATACCATAACTTTTTCTACCGGGCATTGATTGAAACAAAAATTATATATTCACAAAGCTCTCGGCAAACTCTACAACCTCAAAAAATCTCAAAAACATTCACTTCAAATTGAGACAATAGGAACCCACCTGGACCTAAATTGTCCCCTGAGGGGACAAGCAATCCTTTAGGGGTTAACTATGAGTGGCTGAGAAACTACAAATTCTAATTTATATATCCCATATGGATATTTCTACTTCCTACCACCCTACAGGTATATAAAGAATTTCTCTCCACATTTGAAAATTGAAAGTAAGTTATTGTAATGGCCACATGGTAGATTGCATTGATATGCTACTCAATGGATTCTAGCTTAAGATTTTAGGCAAATCATTTACAAATCATATTGATTTATATGTTCAGTCCTAGAATTAGCAAAAGAAAATGGAGCACACCATAAATCTACAGTAGTGGCACACAATCCACGTACTGTAAGCTTAGAATAATGATGTATGGATGAATTTTGTGGATGACGCCTCCAAGGAGGGAAAGGCAACCTCTCTGAATGTTGTGCAATGATTATTAGATCAATGCAATTTTATCATCTACTACCATGAATACATTTTGATGGTAAAATGAATGGATTGCATCATTGACATCTGTAGGTCAAGAAGGTAGAGATGTCATTTTTATATTGAATTCCATTGTCCATCATGAGTCCTCAAAGGGTATGGGATAATTTGAAGATGAAAGCTTGACCATTCATTGTCAAAACAAATAATCATGTTTGGAATAGAATGTCATACTTCATTTAGGCATAGTAGAATAACTTTTCTCTAAAAATTGTGAACTACAAAAAATTATTAAATTAAGTTAAATTTCATCATCAAAAATCTTTTTGAGATTTCAAGCCTTCTAACAAAAGTTATAGACAAATTTCATAGAAGATGTTTGAAAATGTAAAAATGAATGTCCCTTCTGATTCCTTTCTAAATTTGTCCATAACTTTTATTGGAGGATTGAAATCTCAAACGGATTTTTAGAGATGAAACTTTATTTAATTTTTCAATTTTTGTTAGTTCAAAGTATTTAAAAAAAGTTATTCTACTATGCCTAAATTAGGTTTGAAATCTTACTTGAAATATAATTCTTGCTTTTAACTTAATTATGAATGATTGAGCTTTTACTCATTCTAATTTACATATCCGACATGGATTGTGTTACCTCCTACCACCCACAATCTATATATGTTGCTTTTCTTTCCACTCTAAAATTCAAATTATTAATTAGGAAAAATCCAAGTCTCAAAAAGGCTACGAGGTCTACATCCCTATGGTGCAATTACGAAAAAAAAATATTATTTTTTATTTTTTTATTTTTTAAATCTGATGTGGCACTATTGGTGCCATGTCAACTCCACATCAAATTGGTTATTTTTAAATATTTTTTATTTTTTTAATATAATTTTTTCCAAAAAAATATTTTTAAATATTTTCTAAATTTGCACTGCCAGGGTGCCAAAAAATCAGAAATTGGTAGCCTTTTGGGACTTGAAACTTTTCCTAATGATTAATATGTATACTACTTGTTCAGTTCATTGTTTTCAATGAACAAAGAACGTTGATTGTCCATGCATTTTTTATATATTGGAGCTTACTTCAATCCGACACTTCAATGTACATTGTATAGTACCCTCTAAGAAATCTTGCATTCCCACTATAAAGCCCTTCAAATTTTCCCTTATCAATTCTATTTTAACCCCTAAAGGACCAAGGCCTTTTTTCTATTCAAATATTCAAAATTGCCATTTCTATAGCAAAGATAAAAGAAAATTGAAGTTTTTTTTTGCACATCTAAACATAGGATCTTACACCTAACTAGTATGAAAATGTGTGAAAAAAATTCAGAAATTTTGACAACACATATTGCAAGATATTTGCATTTAAAGTGAAAAAAACAAGTTTTTCAATACATTGTGAGACTAGATTTTTTGACTTTGAACCTTCTTAACTTAAATTTTTTGCACTACAAAGTTTAAAGGTTTAAATCTTTATGGTGTAGGGGGAAAAAAATTCAAAAAAACTTAAATTTTGTTCTTACAAAAATCTGAATTATTAAGTAGAAGTAGGTATGAGATAGAAGGAAAATCTAAATTATTAATATCTCTAAAATGGAATTAAAATTCTCTAATCCCAATGGTGAGATTGTTCTAAAAAGCAAACCAAAACATGTGGAACTTTTTTTTTTAAATTGTAGAAATTGCATTTAGAAATGAATCCTACAAATAATTTTTTCAAGAAGATGCTCTAATTGCCCAAAAAACAAGATTGTCCATAACTTTGTCATAACAAAACCAAATGGAATGAATCAAAGCTTTCCATTTAGACAAAAATATAATATATGAGAAAAAAATTCTAAAAAAAAATTAAATTTTGAATTTTTTGTTGCCCCCCCCTCTCCCATGTTTTGAGCTTATTTGGGCATAACTTTTGCTCCTGGTCATCATTTGAAAGAAAAATTATATTTCCATGAAGCTAATAAGTTTTTCTATATTCCAAAAAAAGTTACAGAAAATCATGACAAAAATTCAGCCTGGAGGTACCTGCCCGAAGTCCCATTTGTCCTCCAAAGGAACAATGGTCCTTTAGGGGTTAAGATCATCCTATCAAAACTATCCTATTAAATCTATTGCTTCTATAGAAGCTTAACCAATATATGAAATTTTCAATGTCTAAAAATAAAAAACCCATTTTGGGTGAATTGTTTTATTTGTTTTTCATGGTTTTACATAATAAATAATTAAAAAATATTTGTGATGAATTTTTAAGATTTGATTGCACATATATTTAGAAAACATCATTGTTCACATCTTTCATGTTACAAAGACTCACATTATTTAGGTAAAATTTTCCTCTATGTGGTTTTAATGTATTTTGTAATTTTCTTTCATACACAATTGGAGGAAAAGGAAGGCAAGATCATGTATAAACAAAAATTGAACAAATGTTGTCAAATAGGGTATCATTAGAAAGCTATAATATCATAAAAGCCTACTATAATATGAATTTTACATGATGTCTTGCTTACAAGCAACTATTTTGCAACAAAGCGGTACATCTATTACCATCAAGTACTACCCCCTTGAATTGCTATCATGTCTTCCATTTTGTTTGGCATTGTAAAAATTAACTTTTAGATACTTTCTTGAGGTATATCCTCTCGTGCAAAATTCATTGGTGTCCACATACACTCTTTATTATGGGATCTACATCTTTTTTGCACTTGATCTTTGACTTGCTTCCACACATTTTTTGCAGGATTGAGGTTAAAAGAGTTTGGTTGCCATTCAATGAATTTTACATTATATTGTGGTACAAAGCTAACTAACACTATTTAGAACTTTACAAAGTTTGCTTATAGAACTCCTAACAACATCTTAACATAATATTTTAGACAAAAATCAATCTTTTCTTATAAAATTTCTAGGTTATGTCTACAAGCAACAATCACTAGAAGCATGTGTGTAGTAATGTTGATCCTCTCAACTCCAAAGTTAGTTGAAATCCACTACTTGTGATTACCTACAATGAAATTTTAAAGTGTAGCATTGTATCTTTAAACTCAATTTAGTATTTCCAAAATCAACCACCTTTGACAAAGAAAGATATTTCTAAAAAGTGGAATAAGTCACAACAAGGTATGCAACTCACCTTGTCCAAGGCAAAAAATCTCAATCAAATATCTAATTTTGCTTGCAACAATTATGTTCTCTAATTAAACTAGTTTGTTGAAAATTAAGCATGGGTTTGCAAGACTTCTTGGAGAGTACTATACAGTTGGGCCCCAATGGACTTACTTCAATTTTTTAACAAATACTAGTGTACCCTATGCCATTGCCACAGTCAAAACAAAAATGAAAGTAATTTTCTAATTTTTTAGTTCATAAAAACTTCAAGATTCAATAACTTTCACACCATACGTCTAAAGGCCACAAAACCAAGCCAATGTGGCTTGTGCTATTGCCACAGTCAAAACAAAAGTAAAACTAATTTTCTAATTTTTTGGAACCAAAAACAACTCAAAAATGCATAACTTTCTCACTGTGAGTCGGAATGCCATGAAACAAAGCTTGTGCACCCCTCCATCAAGAACTTTTCAACGGTACCAACATTGTGACCAAAATATAAGAAAAAGAAATTTTTTAATTTTTTAGAACAAAAAATAATTAAAAAATGCATAACTTTCACACCGTACATCCAAACACCACAAAACCAAGCTGGTGCACCCTTCCTTGACGAAGGCTTTCCGATGGTACCAAGCACGCAACAGGAGGACGCACAGCGTGGGAGATCTCAACATGACAAACAAACAAAACAAAACAAAATAAACAGACAAATTTAAGGTATAGATGATGCGTGTAATTTAGCTAATGTGGAATGTGGAATATTTCACACCATTTCATCTCTTGGATAAAATAATGTGAAATATTTTGCATCATTCCGTCAAAGAAAAGGCAGGACAACTCTTTGCTACAGAATGTTATGTTATAAGGCAGTAAATTTCAGCATACACTAGCGGTTGGCGCTTGATATGCTACGCATTCATCATTAGAATTTCATTAGAATTTTTATGTATTAGATAGAATGGAGAGTAAAACTTTCAACAAAACTTCAAATAAAAATACTAAAATCTTCATATAATTTTTTTTATAAATTAGCATATACTAAAATAAACAATAGAATTTTAATGAATGATGAATACGGTAAAAGATACACATACATTAGAATGCATTAGAAATTTGACTCAATTGTTACAAACAATGGCAATCCAAATAGAAGAATTTAAAGGAAAAAATTGTAAATCTCAAAAGCTTCATGAACAATTTAATTGTTGTGAAATCTAAAATCGGTTCAATCTAATAAATTTCTCAAATCATTTGGTAGTAGCAATAGGAAATTGAAATCAGAAGCTCAAAGCTCACAAAAGCACAAAATCATAGAAATGCAAAAGAAGTATAAAGGCAAGAAAAGCAATGGATTTTCTACCTCTATAATATCACCTTATGGATCCTCTTTAATATCACCTCAATATCACCCTTTGTAAAAAGTGATATTATAGAGGTGATTGTGAACTGCTACTCTATTTCAGTACTACCACAGTGTGTGAAAATATGATTTTTATATATGCATGATTGGAAATATTTTTATAGAATAGTTAAAATAATTATTTTAAAAACTTATCAAAATCATTATCATGCATTCTATTCAAATATATCAAATTTTTACTAATATGTGATACAATGAATTTGTAGTATAGCAAGTATGAGCCCCTAGTATTAATGGTAGCATTTGTGATATTACAGAGGGACTTATGCTTTTAGTAGTAGTACTAGCAGTTGGCACTTACTATATTACATATTCATCATTAGAATTAAAATCTTTGTATAATTTTTTTTATAAGTAAGCATATATTGAAATGTACAATAGAAATCTATTAAATGATGAATGAAATAGATGCAATGGTAAATACTATAAAAGATATTATTTTTATAATATCACCCTTTGTAAAAAATGATATTACAGAAATGATTGCAAACTGCTACTCTATTTCTGTAATATTACATTGTGTGAAAATATGATTTCTATCTATGTATGATTGGAAATATTTTTATAAAATTTTTAAAATAATTATTTTAAAGACTTATCGAAATCATTATCATGCATTCTATCCAAATATATTAAAAGTTTACTAGAAATCAGAGTTAAAACAGAAAAGATATAGATGGATGAAGTTTAGAGATAAAATTAGATGAAACTTTGATATATCTGTGATACAATGAATATGTAGCATAGCAAGCACGAGCCCCTAGTATTAATGGTAGCATTTGTGATATTACAGAGGGACTTATGATTTTAGTAGTATGATTGAAGATTAAATTTGAAAAATTAAATCTAAATTCATGTTTGAGTGGAATTACAGACTTCACATGATTGACATGTGGAACGAGTAATACAAAAATATCCAACTTCGATACACGGAGCAGATTTTTACATTTATCGCCTTGCTTGAAAAAATTGGTCTACAAAAGTCCAAATGAGCTCCACTGTAGACTAGATGATGATGAACCAGTCTCACAATATTCTTAAAACTTTGTTTAATTTTAATTTCTTTAACCCTTAAACGTCGGGCTAGTGACCGTGGAAATCAGCCCTTTTGGAAGCGTGTGACATCATCTAGTTTTAAAAAAATCAAAAATATTCATTGGGAGTCAAACTATTATAGAAGATTTCCTCTTTCCCCTAATTCAGATGATGAATAGTTGCATTTCTGTCTTACACAAGAGAATTCTTTGTCATTCATCAGACAATGTCTGGCATGACATTTATAGGTTAATGATAGCGTCTTTGTTTAATTGTTTTGTTTTGTTTTTTTGGAAGTTCACGAATTAAAGCACTAAGATGACATGATTCATTTGCCAAGCTCTTTCAGATGCAAAACACTAAATCATGTCTATGAAGTGGGCCCAAAAGGATAATTTGGGATACTTTGGGGGTAAAAGTAAAAACAAGCCCCCTATTTTGAGCTATGTCTAGGATATATTTTAAATCTTTCCTAGCTAATTTGGGGTCTCTTATTGCAAATACGAATTCAAAATTTCAAATATATATATATATATATATATATATATATATATATATATATATATATATATATATGAAAAATATAAAAAATTCGTGCATTTTCCCTCGGGGTAAATCCAGCCTGTTGGGCCCATTTCGTGGGTAAGGTTTAACGTCCCCTATTTCAGCCGCCCTGGTTGGGGGGACTCTCTTTAGATAGTAAGTAGATACTAGAGTCCTAGGATCTTTGTTAGGAAATGTAAAAATTTCAAACTTCACTCCATATTTCTGTTTGGAGAAAATGCAAGAACAAATTATTTATTTTGGATGATACAGTTTTAAAATTTTGAATTTGTATATTGAATCCTAGATTTTGGATTAGGTATACAAAATAGTAAAATTAGGTTGCCCTTCACTAATTTCTCGACATTTAACACCATATAAATATTTATTGTTATTGTACAAGAATGCTCTACTTTTGAATTCGTTCTTGTTGTAATTGGAACTCATGTTTCTCCATAAATACAAATGGAAGTATCTATAGAAATTTTTGTTGACTTTGATGACTTGTTGAGTAACTTTCTTGATGTAAGGCAACTTAATTGTTAAGGCAAATTTAATTTCACTTTTTTTGTAGGATTGAAAATCAAAATTGACAGCCCAAAATGAGGGTAGATTTTTACCGATTCATACTCCCTCGGTCTTAAAATAAGACCATTGTTTCCTTTGTTTACAAAAGAAACATTGGTCTTATTTTGAGATAGAGGGAGTATCTGTCAAGTACAACAATGTGGGAAAAAAAATTCTCGCCTTTCTTTGAAAGGCTCATAGCACTGCATTAAAATTGATAAATAGTGTTGGGTGATAATTAGTGTTGTTCTTTGTTTTTTACCCCCAACACTATTTTTCAACTTGTGTGTAAATAGTGTTGGGGCACTTAACTCCCGCCATCAAACTCTAACTCTTCCTTGGGAAACTCTAATTTCCGCCTATTTTTCAACTTATATGTAAATAGTATTGGGGCACTTAACTCCTGCCATCAAACTCTAATTCTTCCCTGGGAAACTCTAATTTCCGCCTCTTGCCGTCAAATTCTGGCCCTTCTTGGCCCGGTTGGATAAATAATGTTCTAACACTAACCTTGCAAATCACAATTAGTGTTATTGTTGACAATTAGTGTAGCCAACACTATTTACCAATTTTAGTGTACTTTAAACAAATTCGCCTTACTGTCCTTGGTTAGAGGGTAGGGCACGTGTGTCCAAAAGAGGCTTATTTACTTATAATGTCTAAGAGTCTAGAATCTTAGTGGATAAAATGTGTTTTTGTCCTATTGTTGTATTTATAATTTATTTTTGGTTTCTACATTGATTTGTCTTTCATGGAGGTTCCATTGCAATTTGCATAATTTGACTTTTTCATCACTTGGGGACTTGGGCTTCAGTTGCTGAGGTGGTGACATCCATTTTGGGTGATAATTGAATTTCAGACCCCAAAAATTGCAAAACTGACCTCATGGAAATGTGAACCCCTAAGCCCCCAGGGTGTTTTCTGTCAAAAAACACTCAAAACTACCACTTCTGTTGCATTCATCTAAGAAAATAAAAAATTATACTTCTAAGAAAATCTAACCATAGGATCTTGTAATTAACTTGTTTGAGAATATGTGGTAAAATTTTCATCAAATTTGACCGTACGGATTGGAAGATGTGAGCATTCGAAGTTGGAAGAAAAGTTTCTTTTTGAATTCTGCCCTACAATTTCAGCTGCCTTTGACCACCATTTGTGGAAACATTTTGCACTAAGGACTTTGAAATTAACAACATACTATAACAAAGGTAATGTTGTATACATGTACACCAAATTTCACTAAAGAAAAATTTGTGGAACGCATCCAAAAAAATCTTGCAATGACACAATGTTCGGAGAAATGAAAATACACTATCTTTTTTTGCTAACAAGTTTTCTACCTCATAATTTCAAAACTCCAAAATCCCAATGGTGAATTGGAACATTTATTTATCTTTGACAAACTAACCTAAATTTTTTTTTAAATCTCTAATGTCTATTGAATTTAAAAGACCATAGTGAGCCAAAGTCTAGTGGGCAATAGAAAAAATGGGACCCAATATGTTCCCTTGAGTTCTTGGTATGTTCCCTACTGTGTTCCATTGCATAGGACCTCCACCTCACCACATCATCCACCTACACTGCACTCCATCCATCAAGTGTTTCTATCCACCTACTTCTCTATCAACTTCAAAAATTTGTAACTAATTCCACAAAGGTCCAAAAAATATGAAACGACTTAGATTAGATGCCAATTCCATTTTCTTTTCTATGAAAACTTATTGAAAATAGATGCAAGGAATTTATCTTCTTCTAAAAGTCAATCAGCTCCTAAAAACAACTTACTACATTATCTCCATCCAAATGGTATTGTTTCTTTGATTTCTTTTTTGTTGGCTCTTGTCAAAATTGAATTTTTTCCCTCCATGTGTCATGTACATATACAACAAATGGCATGCAAACTTATGAGGACATGAACTGTCAAATTGCATTCTTTTCAGGATATCAAATATACAAGCCATCCAGGCCTATAACATTTAGTAGTAGTCAATGGTATTGCTTCCCTCCAAAAGAATGATGTGGAACATTTCACCTCATTTCATCTACACAATTTCAAATCAATAAATACAAATACATGCATCAAAATGTATCACAAAAATGAAGTGCAAAAGTTGGTACCTTGGTTACAAATTGCAACTCCAAATTGAGTCAATACCAATAAAACATTCAAATTTCAAATAAAACTTTCATCAAAACAACATATACTTCATTGAAATTGAAGACCTCGACATCTATATTACTACATTGCATTGAAAAAGCCACCCATGATTAGAGAGTTATTTAATTAACCTCTAAAGGACCATCGCATTTAGAGGCCCAAAACCACTTCGCAATACTTGTTTCCAAAGGAAGGTCAAAATCTTCATCAATATTTATTTTTTAACAAAACCAACCGTAGGATCTTTTTTGGTTAACTTGTTCAAATACATTGTTCCAAAATTTTGATAGAATATCCCCACCAATTGCAAGTTCATTGTGCCTAAACTTCAAAATGTAAGCTTTTTTAGTCCTTCCAAAAGGTGAAGTTTTTGTCTTTCAACATTTCTAGGAAAAAACATGTCCTATAACTTGTGCATTTTAGTCAATCAAGTTGGAAAATGGTTTGAAAATATATATTAAAAAATTTAATCAAAAAAACTTTGATGTTCATTTTTTTTTAAATTGTAAAGTGGAAGGTGTTATAGAATGAAAGATATACTAATATGCTAATAACTTTTGGAAGAATTTGAGAATTACTGATCCCAATGGTGAGAATGTTCTAGTGAAAAATTAATATTCTTGATTTTGATTTTGATTTGAAAATTTTCAAAATTGCAAGCAAAAGATGACTTCATATGTTTTTTCTACCTTCATTGCCCACAAATTAAAACTTTTCATAACTTTCACCTTATTATTTGGAATTCAATGGTTTAATTTTTTTGAATAGGTAACAATCTATCTATCTATTATACTACTAAAATCATAAGTCCCTTTGTAATATCACAAATGCTACCATTAATACTAGGGGCTCATGCTTGCTATGCTACGCATTCATTGTATCACATATTACTAAAAATTTGATATATTTGAATAGAATGCATGATAGTGATTTTGATAAGTCTTTAAAATAATTATTTTAATTATTCTATAAAAATATCTCCAATCGTGCATACATAAAAATCATATTTTCACAAAATGTGATATTACTGAAATAGAGTAGTAGTTCACAATCACCTTTGTAATATCACTTTTTAACAAAAGGTGATATTATAGAAATAATATACTTGTTGCAATTGAGGTGATATTAAAGAGGATCGATATGGTGATATTATACAAGTAGCAATTCCGTTGCTTTTCTTGGCTTTATACTTCTTTTGCATTTCTATGATTTTATGCCTTTGTGAGCTTTGAGCTTCTAATTTCAATTTTCTATTGCTACTACCAAATGATTTGAGAAATTTATTAGATTGAACCAATTTTAGATTTCACAACAATTAAATTGTTCATGAAGCTTTTGAGATTTCAAGATGTTCCTTTAAATTCTTCTATTTGAGTTGATATTGTTTGTAACAATTAAGTCAAATTTCTAATGCATTCTAATGTATGTGTATCTTTTACCGTATTCATCATTGCATGTATATCATTCATCATTCATTAAATTTCTATTGTTTATTTCAATATATGCTTATTTATTAAAAAAAATTATATGAAGATTTTAGTAATTTTTATCTAAATATTTATTGAAATTCTTGCTTTGCATTCTATCTAATACATAAAAATTCTTATAAAATTTTAATGATGAATGTGTAGCATAATAAGTGCCAACTGCTAGTATAATTCTTAAAAAATAATTAATAATTTTTAAAACGTATTTTTTATTGCTCAGTGGGACATTGAAATGACACACACACCTCTAATTTTTGCAATATTTATCAAAATGGCATAAAACAAAGCTTCACTTAGAGATTATGATGAGAAATAACCATCCTAAATATTCATGTAAAAATTCCAAATTATGAAGTCAATAGAGCCTGCCTTAGTTCTCTAAAAATTCAAAATGGACCTTAAGGAATTTAGATAAGCTCTTTACTTATAGACACATAGGTAAAACAAATAATATGGGATACATAAATTAAAATTAGTAGGAGCTTTGGTGCTTATAGTTAAGTCAAATTAAAGTAGAAATTTTATTTGAAGTAGAGTTTCAAATATCATTTAATCATAGTAGAATAAATATCATTTAATATGTTTGAGATTTTTAGCCTCCAATCAAAAGTTATGGACAAATTTCAGAGAGGGGTTGGAAAGAACATTTATTTGATGTTTTCAAACATCTTCTCTAAATTTTATTTATAACTTTTAATTGGAGGCTAGAAATATCAAACAAGTTTTGGAAGAGGAAACTTAGATATATTTTCCAACTTTTTTTAGTTCAAAGTTTTAAGAAAAAAGTTATTCTACTATGACTAATTGAGATATAAAATTCTACATCATACATAATTGTAATATTTTGACAATGAGTGGTCAACTCTCATTTTCAAATTATCCCATACCTTTTGAGGGTTCATAATGAATAAATGATTTCAATATAAAAATGACATCTCCAACCTCTATTCCCATAAAAATCATTGAAGCAATTCTTTTGGCCATCAAAATTATTTTTATAAAGGGAAAAGGTTAAATGACATTGATATTTGATTCAAAGGACTCTTAAGATTCTTAGCAAATCATCTTAACATTTCTTTGTTGTTTGGTTTGACTAGTTTCAATACACCATAAACCTCCTGCACAACCTTGGTACCCAATACATAAGCTTATTCTAATTCCCTACATGGATGTTTTTCATAAATGCATGGGGGAGGGGTGCTAGGCCTTTATCCATTGTCCACCTTGGCGGGGTCTGTTGCCTGAGTTTCTTACCCACTTTGAAGTCAAAGCAATTTTTGTTGAATTGTAAATTTGCCAAAAATTGTTCATAAATTTTTCATCCAACATCCAATTGAAACAAAAATTATATGCCCATGAAGTTTTCGGCAAACTACACAACCTCAAAAAATCTCATAAAAAGTCACTACAAATTGAAAAGATAGGAACCTATTCGAACCCAAATTGTCCCTTAAGAGGACAAACAGTCCTTTAGGTGTTAAAACAATTTTAGTCAAGATGGAATCATCAAATAATTTAAACTCTTCAACCTTAAAAGGACAAGCCAGTCACCGTGAAAATCATTTGTTTGGGTAACGTGTGAATTGTTGGTTTGAAAAAATTGCAAAAGCACTCATTGGAAGACAAACTAATATAGAAGGCCTTCCCTTTTCACAACGAATTTGAAGGATGAATAGTTGCACTTTTGTCCTACATGGAGAGATTCTTTGTCATTCATCAACTTGAAAAACGGTCCTCCGCTCTGTTTATGGGTTAAACGACAAATTGGTGACCCTGGAAATCATTGATCTAAAAAAAACCAAAAGCATTCACTAGAAGCGAAAGTATGGTAGAAGATCTCCCCTTTCTACACAAACTTTCAAGGATGAATAGTTGCACTTTTGTCCTACGCTAAAAGATTCTCTATCTTCCATTAGATAGCAAATGTCCACCTTGATGGTGAAGGGTTGAAGGATGTGCCCTCCGAGTCACCCAAATGCTTGGATTTTTGAACTGGTAGGTGCATTCTTAGTTTCTACAATGAACAATCAAGTCATCCATTAGCCACTTTTGGGCCTCAATGTCATTTAAGACATTAGATGAAATTTGGGGCTTCTAGAAGACTACAAGTTCACGGGTTTTGAAAACTATCTTGACTGCGTGGGAATGTTGTCAATTGCGCAGTTCGACATGGTCGAGACCGTGCCACATCATTTTCTAAATTTTAAATTTAAAAAAAAAAAATTCAACTTTTTTTTGTATTATATATATAGGCTATTAAACTTGGATGCCATTAAATGTAAAAAGGACATCTAAATGAAAAAAATCTAATTGTGGAATTATCAATCCAAATGGTATATGCTTTGATAACTTTTAGTACAAAATTCATATTGTAGGAATGAAATACAATACAATGTATATGGTTTCCTAAAGACCTTGAACCCCTAAATGTTCTTGACTATGTTTCACCAACACCACTCCAAAACTGCCATTTCTAGAACAAGTACCAAATTTTAGGATTTTTTTTTTTTGGACACATATAACCGTAAGGTCTTGTAGTATGCAGGTTTGAAAAGATGTGGAAAAAATTTCAGAAATTTCCACAGTGTAGATTGCAAGATATTAGCATTTGAAGTGAGAAAATTATTTTTTTTGCCTTGCCAAAAACTAGGCAGTTGCATTTTACACGGTCACATTTGTATGAAAAAATGTCCAAAATGGTGGTGCATTTTAAAATTCATTTTTCAATGCAAGTTGGCTACATGCTTGAAAAAATTTGGGTCATTTAGAATTATACAACATATAGGAAAAAAAACAATGAGTACAATAAGTATAATGAAGTTGAGAATGATTCAAAATAATAAATTGTTAAGAATTCATTCATGGAATTGAAAAATGCCAATCCTAATGGTTGTAATGTTGTGCTAAAAAATCTTCTTCCAATGTTTTTATTTTTTTTCAAAAATATTGAAAATTGAGTTCAATAAAGGACTTCGAAGTTTATTTTAGAGTAGAAATTCCATTACTACCCACAAACTACCCACAACTAAAAATCCTCATAACTTTCATTTCCTTAATCAAAATGGAGCTTTCCACCTACATATAAATCTAGAGAACCAATTTTAAATTTTTATTTCTTGAAAAAGTGATTTTTTCAAATATGCTTGAATTGCTTGGCCTCACAAAAAAACTACATATTATGCAATAACTTTTTAGCCATGCAGTCAAAAGTTATGAAAATTGTTGGGCCTTAAAGCTACTCTTTGAACATGTTGTGTGAAAATTTCAAAGAATAAAAATTCCAAGCTGCCCAAAATATCTATAATGACAAAAAATGGTATTTGGGCCTTTGGGATTAAATGTCAAAGTAGATCATGTAAAGAAATTGATGATTGAATTTAAAAGTTTATAAATTGGAGTTGTAATCCTCAAAAGGTCCATGACTATAATATTATTTTCCACCCAAAAATACTTCAAAACTACCATATCTAGTCCAAAGGAGAAAAGATGAAAACTTAGAATTAATTAAAATTTGAATATCCAACCTCAAGATCTTCTTAAGAATAGTATACTAATGTCTAGGAAACAATTTAGAAACTGTGATCACTTAGATTGTGAGATACTACCATTAAAGACAAGATTTGTTTGTGCACCTTATTGCATTAGGTCACCAAACTTTGAGTTCTCTAACTTTAAGCTTCTACACAATAGATTTTGAATTAAAATTTTATTACGTTGCAGAATCTAATTGATTTTCTAAAGTCAGGAATTTCAAGGGGAAAACAAATTTGAACACTAAAAGAATAAAAGTAGATACAAGATGAAAGGAAAAAAATAAATTTTTCATTAATTCTTGAAGAAGTTTTTGGTGACTATGGAAATCATCCCTTTTGGTACTATGTGAATAATTGTTTTTAAAAAAAATCTAAAAGTAGTCATTGGAAATCAAACTATTATGTAAGATCTTCCCTTTTCACACAAAATTCCAAGGATGAATAGTTGCACTTTTGTCCTACTTAGAAGGATTCTCTATCATTCATTAACCAAAAAATAGCTAGGACGTCCTTAAGGGTTATAAATTGGAATAGAAACATGTTGATCCTATTGTTGGTGAGGCTATTGTAGCAAGTAATATAAACCTTAAGCACTTGTTTCTTTGAGTTCAAAAAATGATTTTGACTTTGGTACATTGTGTTTTAAAAAATACCTTGATTTCAACAAAGCAAGAATTTGCATAATTTTTACAATATTGTTTTATGTGAAATGAAATAAAGAAAAGTTTTAAGTATTGTATATATAGTAGAACCTCTTTTAACCAATAGGTACGGGACCATCTGATAAGATTGTATTAGAGAGGTTTATTTGTTTACAGAGGGTTATTTTTAGTCATAACCTTTGTATAGGGACAAGTCCAGGATTGGTCAGACAATATTGGTTAAGAGGGGTTTATTGATTTATGGAGGGTGTACTTAGAGAGGTTGTAGTGTACATATATTCAATGAGATATATATTTAAATTTTTTTATGTCAATTCTCTCCCCCCCCCCCAAATGTCCATTGCAAGCTCATGTGCAAGCTTGATCAATTTTAGCTTTGGGCAACCAAACTATTTTGTACATGACATAAATTGAAGAAAAATTATATTTCTTGGAAGCTATTATTAGTTCTTTCACCCTCAAGGAATTTTTTAAAAATCACATTCTAAATATTGAGATCATTCCTTGCTAGATTCTTGTGCCAATTTCAATATCATTCCCATCTATTAGGTTCAACATTTTCATGTTGAATATTTAATTAAAGTTGAAAAACCAAACTAGTATATGCAAAAAATAAGAATATTCTATGTATAATTTCTTATAATTTTTTTCCTAAAATTGTAGCAATTATTTTTTAAATTATTTTTTTCCAACCATGATAGCTGGATTCAGTAATTAAATTCACCATAACATTTAGTAGCCTTTAGAGAGGCTGCCTTTCCCTCTCTAGAGGCCTCATTCACAGAAAACATCCCGACGAGAAATTAAAATAAGCTTTAGTACCAGGTACCAAGGTCGTGCCAAAATCAAATAAGAAATGTTGTGATGATATGAAAAAATTTAAGAATTCTTCAAATTAATTATCAATGTCATTTAATCCTTCGCCTTCCAAAAACAATTTCGATGGTCAAGAGATTGCTTCAATAACATTTGGAGGATTGAAGGTTGGAGATATCATTTTTATATTAAAATTAATTGTCCACCATGAATCTTCAAAGGATATGGGATAATTTGAAAATGAGAGCTTAGTTGTTCTTTGTCAAAATATAAAAATTATGTTTGATATAGAATTTTAGACCTCATTTAGTCTTAGTAAAATAATGTTTTTCCAAAAACTTTGAACTAACAAAAGTTAGAAAATATATCTAAGTTTCATCTTCAATTTTTTTTTTTATATTTCAAGCCTCCAATCAAAAGTTATAGATAAAATTTAGAGAAGATGTTTGAAAATATAAAAAAAAGTCCTTTCCAACCCCTTTCTAGAATTTGTCTGTAACTTTTGATTGGAGGCTAGAAATCACAAATAGATTTTTGAAGATGAAACTTAAATAGATTTTCCAACTTCTATTAGTTCAAAGTTTTTTGAAAAAAGTTATTCTACTATGATTAAATGATGTTTGAAACTCTACTTGAAATTAAAAAATTTACTTTAATTTGACTTAACTATAAACATGAGAACTCCTACTAATTTTAATTTATATATCCCACATTGTTTGTTTCACCTTCTACCACTCCATATATATATAAGTAAAGAGCTTATCCAACATAAATAGCTTTTTATCATGAGTGGCTCTATTTAAGGTAAAGCAATCAGAATGAGGAATTTGACATCACCTTGTTGAAATTTTTCAATTTTTTTCTCACAATAGTACAAGTGTGAGAAACAGCAATTGAGATTATATATTTCTTGCCAAAGTACGAATTTGCTTGGAATTTCTGAAGTGTTCAGCCCAAAAGAGTCTGTTGACTACTCCATGACCAACAAAATCTGAATCTGTAATGCTCATCTCACTACCTAATGCAGTCACAATATTTTCTATCATAGAAGGCCAGAAAAGTCAATTTTTACAATGAACTTCACATTGAAAAATGAGAAGTTCCTAATGAAGTCAGTATTCGCTCCATTCCTGTCATGTAAGACATGCATTGTGGCCCACATCTCACATACTCAAAAAAAACCCACAATGGGTCATTTTCTAGGCGACTGCAATGGGTCATTTGACAGCAATGGGATGTTTTACCTTACTCATATAAGAGTTGAAGTATTTCATTTCAAACAACTATATGTTGTTTTCATAAAAAAATTAAATTAAATTTGAATGTTTTATTGGTATTGACCCAGATTGTAGATGCTACCAAGGTACCAACTTTTGTTCTTCATTTGAAATTCGAATGTTTTATTGGTACTGACCCAGTTTGCAGATGCGATCAAGGTACCAGCTTTTGCTCTTCATTTCTCAGACACATTTTGACGTATATATTTGTAGTTATTGATTTGATGTGAAATATTCCACATCATTTTGTTTGGGGAGGCAATACAGGTGATTGCTACTGAACATTATGACATGTTGAGGCCACCCTATTTTGTGCATTGTTTTGTGAAAGAAAATTTTCCTCATTAACTTCAACAAAAAATTTGCTAAAATTAACCCCATTGAAAGGTTGAAGCCTATGACTATGTAGTCAAATTTAAAAAGTCCCTCACTCTATTTCCTCCATTTCTTCATTACTTATAAGTGAAACTTTCTAAATCTTATTTTCAGTGATTAAATCACATGTCAAATATTTATCATCAGTTTTTTAAAATTTTCTTGTAGTTTTTTTGTAAATTTTTTTTAGATTATCTAAGAATTTTTGGAATAAATACTGGAAAATATTCATATCAAATACAAATAATGTTTTAAAAAATATATATTTTTTAGAATAAAAGTATATTTTAGTATATAAAGAATTTCTATATCACTCCACATTGAGAAACATGATTATAGATTTTTCAACTTTGAACTTCACTAAAAATATGTTTATTTTAAAGAATTTTTCACATGGAGAAGAAATCATGCTTTAGAAGTTTTATTTTGTTGGTTTTGCTAAAAAAAATTGTTTTGAATGTCAAAATCAAGTTTTAAGGGAAAAAGCTCAAAGTATTGAAATACATTTAATGGTGTACTATTTTTAAAAATAAGCCATGCCATAAAAAAATTAAAAAAATATATATATCTTAAATTGAATACAATCATGTAGATATAACATCAATAAAGTTTCACACAAAAAATTGGATGGAAATCATCCATAATTCAATAATTATGCATAAAGACTAATTGATCATCCAAAGGATACCAAAATGTCCTTGTTGTCCTTCTAAAGTTAGTTGACTATGGCATAGTTTCAATGAATGACAAGTGTCATTATCAAAATGTTGTGTTTTAGGATCATGTAGAAGGCCAATGCCCCACCAAATGGGCATATGTTTTGCATCATCTTTCAACTATCTACAATCCCTCTTACTTTTTGAGCATCAACACCCTTGCACACTATAAATCAATATACTAAAATTTTGCAAGACTTTTAATCCATAGGGTTTTGTGAGACTTTTCATCCATTTAGGCAATATATCAGATTCATCTAGAGCAAGGGTATAGGTACTCTCAATCCTTTAATATATATTCTAATATTGTGGGGTAGAGTTGATGAATTGTCACTAATTGATGAGGATGTTTTAGAAAGCTTTTTAGTTAGGGACAATCATATTAAAGAGGTCTAAGTGTGTTTCTCACTTTCATAAATTTCAAGTTTGGAAGGGAGATATATGTGCATTCAAAAGGCAAGAGCAATGAGTACATATCCCACTCACTCACAAATTTACATGCAAGTATTTAAGATTCTCAAATAAAATATCATAATATTTTGCTAAGCATCCAAGAAGGTGACTACATCCAAAAGTATCTAAATAAGTATCAAAACATGGTGCGAAGTCTTAAAATATATTTATTAGTTTTTGTTGAGTCTTGCTGCCACAATTAATAAAAGGTTTTAGGATCTCTTACCATTAGTGTTTTGAACAATGTATGAATAAATTGTGAACCTTTAAAATGTTGATTATAGGAATTCAACATGATGCTTGTATATTTAGAAGATCTGTCCAAATGATGCGCAATTTAAGTATAAATTAACTAGTGTGCCTTGTACCATTGCTGCCATCAAAATACAAGTAAAAATAATTTTTTAACTTTAAAATTCAACATCTTTCACACCATAGGTTCAAATGCCACAAAACAAAGTCCGTGCACCCTTCCTTGCAAGGAACTTTCTGACAACACCAAGAACACGACCTTGGGATGTATAGTTCATTAGATCTCAATGTAACAAATAAAAAAGACAACTTAATTTAAAGTATGGATTTTTGGTAGTTTGCTTTGCAACTAGGTTGCAATTAGGTTCGCATAACAGAGTCTAAGTAAGCCATGTGAATGTTATTTGTGCATCTTGAGTCTAGATTGCTTGCATTATAATCTAAGCAGACAAATTAAAGCAGTGAGGGTGTCACGTGAGAGCATCCTCAATCCACCCTGTCTGCAAGCACTAGAACAAATTCCATGTAGGTTATAAAAAAGCAACAAAAACCTGCCCCAATGCTAACTACACCTCCTACATTACTATCACGGACTCAGAACTTCTTGGCTCCTACACAACAAAAATTGATCCTTTGTTGTGCCCTCCAAACTCCTCTGCACTTCTTGATCAACACTAATAATGGCGATAATTTGTCTTAAGGTAAGAGCACCCAATGGCATCAATGTACCCAAGAGCCTGCTAGTCATTTCTACATACTATAGTTATTTCGAAACTTGAATGGAGACAAACTGTATATAGCTTATTTTTGTTGACCTGAATAATAAGTTATCTGTAGCCGACCTACATTTACATTCTAGAATCATTACCTTACCTAGAAAATGATGCCATTGGGTACACTGACACCATTGGGTGCTCCTCCCTTTGCCAGCGCAGCAGTGGTCAAGCAACTCGTGCTTCACCTCCACCACCACATCAAGGAACTCCCTGCCACCGCTCTGTCCAAGAGCAAGAGCCAGATTGTCGTTGCATTGAGGCGCCTGAGACCAGGAAAAACAGAAAACAAAACCACAGTGGAAAAGAAAGGGAATGGGAATGGGAATAGAAACTGCATGTGCCGTTGCAGTGTCGTTTTCCAGGTGTAGCATTGAGAGCAGGCTCTCTAAGCTTACAAGGCTCTGAATCTCGACTGCTTGTAACTTATTGTGATCCAGGCAGACAAATTGAAGGAGTCCGTCAGCGGTGTCGTGCAAAGGCTTCGTAATCTAGCATTTGTAATTTGGTATTGAAATCCAGGCAGACAAACAGAATTGAAGAAGTCAGGACGGAGTGCCGTGTTAAGTACTGTTAAAAGTTTCTGAATCCACACCGGTATTGGCTACATCTGAGCTGACTGAGTGTCGTTCATTCTTTTCCCCTGCAATTGCTGTAGAGTACCGGCATACTCTGTACCGCTCACCGCCCAACGCTTACCGCCCAAGCGGACCCAAAGTGTCACCTCACATAGTTGCAAGCTCAATTCAAAGTGCTGTAACTTTTGCATCCAATGTTGGAATTCAATAAGTCTTGTTGAAAATTTTGTGTTCTTTTTTCTAGTTTGTGTGGTAAAATTTTCAGATCGATCTAAGATGCAATGATTTTTTGTAAGCTAATTGAAGTTCAGTAGTTCAATTGGAGTTCACCAAACTGCATTTGATGGCTGCATCTTTGGGGGCTTGTATCTCCTTCATCCAATGTTTGTTTTTGATAACATATGTTGCATTGTGTTCCCCTTAAAGATTAGTTATTGTGGGAAAAAATTTCATGTCAATCCAAGTTGTTTTGAATGTTTGGGAGCAATTCGAAGTTCAAAATCTTGAGGTTTGTGGATTACAATGAACTTTGGTGGCTTGTTTCTTCTTCATACAATGTTTGTTTTCAATAAATTATTTTGCTATAGTTGTGCATATTAGGCTTGTTTGTGTATAAAATTTCACATCAATACAAGAAGTTATGAGTGATTGAGAAGCATTTAGTAGAAAGAGGTTCAACCTCAAATGTGTTTTTTTGGCAACTTTTTTTTGCTATTTTTCTATTATTTCAAAGCCATTTTGCAAACTCATGAGTCAATTCAATAATATTTTTTTTCACTAATGTGTTTGTAAGTTGATTTTAAATCATTTTATCATTAATTTGACGGTCATTTTAATGCCTAAATCTTATTATGTTCAAATATGACAATGTACATGTAGAATATATAGCCATCTTGCCACTTTTCTAACATGTAGAAGGATTAGAACAATAATGATCTAAACTAGAAGTGCCATGTGTCATTGGATTCGTCTCACCATGAAAACTAACTTCTACAACTATTGTATACGTCAATTTATGTACCTTATATATCAAATATACAAAAAGAAACCATGCTACAACCCAAATTGGACTTCATAGACCTTTGTAGTTAATGAAAAGATTTTGTAGAAAGAAGTTCTACCAACTATTACTTTATATGGATGTAAATTTGGTTGAGGGAAGTTCTATCCAAATTGGACTTCAATGGGTTAATGAAGAGATTTTGTAGTGAGAAGTTCTACTAAAATATACATGGACGTATATTTTGTTAAAGGAAGTTTTACTTATTGTCCATTTATATGAAAATAAGAAAGAACAAATAGATCACATGCAAAAAAATTAGAAGAAAGTCTATTGTTTTAGAAGAAAGTATGTTGTTTCACATTCTATAGTAAATTTCTATTGTCATCTTAATAGCTATGATGTGACTCTTCAAGTGGCCTAGGATTAAAATATCTTTCATTTTGAGGACTCAAATAATACTTTTACTTTGGTGTTGAATGTGTTATATAAGATCTTTGTAATTCTTATGATGAAATCTATTACATTTGTTAACATTCAATGTATTAAATTAACACTCAGAAGAACAACACCAACCACTAAGATAATAAAATTATCAAATTTTTGCATGAACAAGTGCATTCTTCATTTCTATAGATTCTCAAAAAGTCATTCATTAGACACTTTTATGTCCATCACAATGTTTCATTGTTAAAATGAATTCTCATGCACTCATATCCAAATACCCAAAAGAAGAGTGTTTTGTCCTACTTTGAAACTCGGTTCCCCAAATGCTCTTTAGTGCAATGCATAATTTGCACTGCAACGTGCCATTTGCTAATATACCAGAAACAGAATCTCAACAATGAATCTTACAAACAAAATTCGCAATCTAACCACCTCTTCTCGACAGAAGCGGTTGAGGGTTTACGAATACTATTTCAATGAATCAACAACCGAGCCTTATAAAGAAACTAAAAAACTGAAATACTACAATCAGACCTCGTTATGATCACATTCTCTAACATCATATCCTCCCGCCAAACTCTTGGAAAGAGGTGCAAAGTTCAAAACCTATTCCATTCTTTCACAATCACACTCGATGATCTCACAAGAAGTTCCATATTGATGTGAGTTCAACAAGTATGAAAAAGAATTCTGGTCCACCTTTGAGACTACTGCAACCCTAAGTATTTCTCCAATGTCACGATTACGTCAAACACCATAATTGATTGTTACAACAGGAACCATCAGAACCCTTGCAAATCCCCTTGGGTGATAAAATAATGATCAATGGGTAACAAATAAAACTTCAAAACACAATGAATCCCTCCATGATTACTTCAGATTCCTCTATTTGCGAATGTTGAAGATAATTTTGAAATTAAACGGTAGTAGTCAACCACCACCACCCATACCAACAGTGAGAATGTAACTTGCTCCAAAAGCAAGATCTCAACCACTAATCACAACCCTTGATTTCTGAAACTCCTAAAATACAAGAGGGCATAATCCTAACCTTGATGAAGACAAAATCCTCGTTTGAAAGCCTAATGCTACAAACCCCCATTAATAATCACGTGCATTTTTGCACCGAAGCTATGACAATAAAGAGGTCCGCGTGTGTAAAAATTCCCCAATCAACTCACACTCAAAAACATAGATAGTTGGTGGAAACCATTCTCCAAGAAGTGTCAAACCTTGCAACACCTGCTCCGCAATTTGCAGGTTTGGGCACTCCACGATTCTTTCTTCAAAGCACTAACCCTCTCGGAGCTTTGGAGCCAACTTCTAAAACCACCGTCTTCCGCAGGGCAGCTTCCCCTACCAGAAGCGACGTCGAGCTCCAATGTAAAGGACACCTAGAAGTGCCACTTAATCGAATTTTCAGATGATGCACATCCATATAATCAATGTGTACCTCCTAGTGTTGAAGAAGCAATTTTTAGAATGTCAACCAATAAAACTTTGAACCTTCATAACTATTGCATACAGTATCCAAATAACATATTCTATGGTGCATTAAAATCCAAACATTTGCCAAGAAGAATGTATAAAAGCTGACCTAATCACAAAACATACCTACTCATATATGAAGCTACAACAGAAACATTGCCCTACCTTGTCATGGTCAAGCTTCCGGGAGTTTCATATCATTCATCCGCCACAGATACCACGATGCAAGAGTGCGATAGGGTCGCCACAACAGGGCGAGCTCCTGCATCTTCACCGCGGACGGCTGCTCCTTCAGCTGGAACAGTTTCTGGAAGCCCTTGCGGATGCCCAAGTCGCCCACGGGAAGCACGTCCGGCTTGTGCAAGTGGAAGATCATGAACATGTGCGCCGACCAGACGCCGATCCCCTTCACCGCCGTCAACGCCGTGACCAGATCGTCCTCGCTCATCACCGCCAGCTTCTCATCGGTCAGGAAGCCCGAGGAGAATTTGTCCGCTAAGTCGTGGAGGTAGATGGACTTCCGCCCTGAGATCCCCGCTGCACGCAACTCCTCCGCCGACAGGCCCGCGATCACCGTGGGGGTCATGCCCTCCGGACCCTGCATTGGCCGCATGAGTCAGCCAAATCACAAATGTAGACTGATCCACGCAGATGAAGCTAATTTTTGGTCTACAATTTCAGACGGTTAATATGATCGAGTCTATAATGAATGGATTCAACGGAGGATGCATATGTTGCGAGTGGATACTGAAGGATTGAACTAGTGCCCCTCTCTCCCAATAGGATAACGGAACTCTATTGAATTAATCTTTAAGTTCTGAACCATCCCTCCTATTGTTCATCAATATCATATTTAGGATTCTCAAAGTTTCGGAGTTGTTATTGGTCAATAACAAGTTCAGCCACTATCACTTTCAATGCCATTCCTCACGGTCATTATAATTCAGATGTTGAGGAATTGATGATGAAAAAGAGTGTGGTTGGTTGAATTTGCTATTGACCAATCACAACATTCAACAAAATATAAACTTTGAGGTTTCCAATGCAACTTTCCATATGGAACAATGACCCAAACGGATCTAATTATCCGAGATAATGAACAGCACGAATAATGATGCACTACTTGATGTTCACTTCAACAATTTCACTTCAACATTTCCTGGCAGGGTGTCATGGGAAACAAGTTTCACGTTGCCAGCTTCAGTGTACTGCCCCTTCGACAAATGCATTCACCATTGCAGACATTCACTCGCAAATACATCCCCATTCACCGACATCTAAAAAGCCACTATTCCAGCAACAAAACAGACATGCGTTCGAGAATGCGGTCCTTCAAAATTAGGTCAAATCCTATTTCGAACGTGTCACAAGGAGAGAAACAGAGGAATGCGCAACAATACCCCGCACAGATCAATGAGACGCCCATAAATTGTGCTCGCCGCTTTCCCAGCGAGTTGCTGGTACACAATTGCTCTCGCTAGAGCTGAAAACCCGCTCCCCTTGTGCTCCCAAACAGGCGCAGACCCTTGCGCTTCAATAATCCGCTTCAACTTCTCATCCGCCGCCACCAGATGCTTCGTCGCCTCCGCGAGTGCTCCCGCCGTCGACAAGCTCACAGTCCACGACTCCACCACCTTCGTTGTAACCCCATCGTCTGCCACTTCTGTTTTCGTCACAAGCTTGCTCTTCGTACTCACAGTCTTCCTCGGCTTCTTCCCCTGTTTCACAACCGCAACAGTGCTTTCCTCCACAACAGACTCTCTCACCGCCTCTCGTTTTCCCGTTGGTTTGCTCTTCTCGGGATCCACAATTTCCGCCGTCTTCTTCTTCTTCGCCTTGTAAGTGATCTTGGCGTCGACCAGCTTGGGATTTGGTTGGGAAGAAAGGGAAGCTTTAGTAGAGTGAGATCGCAAGACGCGACCAAGAGCCGCTTCGCCGTTCGCCATCATTCCGACGCCTGGCAACTTCATGGATTCCAAACTCGCCATAGCTCGATAAACATCGCCATTTCGTGGCGAATTGGGGAGTATTTCATGTTCAAAAAATGAAGGGAAGTGAAGGTGCAGGGGAAAGAGAGGGAAGGTTCAGGGAATACAGACTCCCGCCGGTGCAGACGGAGCTTCAGGGTGAAGATTCAAGAGCAAGTTGCGGACAAGTGCCGACAGTGGGAATGGGAAAGTCGGGACCAATGGTGCAATTACAGGAAAGCGCACCTATTCCCGACCCTTTCAGAAATTCGCCCTTCTTCTAGAGTCAGAATTTGGATTAATTTGTGTTCACTGGCCTTTTGGAGAAAAACTCAGTTGGAAAAAAAATTATCAAAAAATTATTTGTATGTATTTTTTTTTATGAATGTTTGAAGTGAAAGGGTAGTACATTTGTTATCTATTAGTGTCCCTAAATATGTACTAAAATTGTTCTTCAAAATGTAGGAATCTAAAGGGTGAGAGTCCATCAATATCTCAAAAAGTGAGTAAACTTCATTGGAATTGAATTATGAGCAACTTGGTTTTGGGTCAAAGAGTAGGGCGTGAGAATAGGGCTTCAGAAGTGGTATGTTAACCCCTAATTTCCCAAAATCCCTTCAAATAGGCTCATGTGACTTTAATTTTTGATACAATTTTTTGAAGTTTTTTATGAAGACAAAAAAATACATTAGTTGTATGCAAATAGAATTCCAATTTTAATTAGCGCAAAGGAGAAAATTATACCATCCTAAGCCCAAAATGCAATTCACTAGGCAAAAGAAAATTGAATTTTTTTTCCATAGATTATATCTTCATTCATATGGAAAGCTTTGATTCATTACATTTAGATTAGTGATGTGAAAATTGTATAACCTTTTGTTTTACAAACATTCATTGCATTTTCTTGAAAAAATAACTTATTTTATTCATTTTGAATTCAATTTTCATAATACTCGAAAAACAAAAGTTCTACAAAGTATAGTTCGTTTGCTAGAATAATCTCATAGTTGAAATCTATGTGTTTAATTTCCATCCATATTAACAATTTAGATTTTCCTTCTATCTTGTACTTACTTCTATCTAATAATTTTTTAAAGAATGAAAACCAAGTTTGATTTTCTTGAAACTTTTTTCTCAAACTTTCAACTCAATTCTTCAATATAATTCTTTAATTCAAACTTTGTAGTATAAAGATTTTAAGCTAAGAAGATTCAAAGTCTTGCAATCTAATCACACGAGGGGTAAAAAAACCCATTTCCTTCACTTTTAATGAAAATCTTTTGTAATCTACACATGCAAAGTTTTTGAAATTTCTTCAACACATCCTCACACAACAGTAGTCTACTCCAAGATCCCATGGTAAGATACCTAAAAGAAAAAAAGTCAAACTTTTTTGTTCTTTACAATAGAGATGGAAATTTTGAGTAATAACGATGCTAGAATGTGAACTTGGAAATGTGAGCTTGGAAATGTGAGCCTAGAAATGTGAGCCTGGAAATGTGAGCCTGGAAATGTGAGCCTATAAGTGTGGAGTGTGGAATGCAGAGCCTAGGTATAAGAAGGTACTCTACAACTATTGAAGGTGCCTATAATATAAGTACCCTACAATCGTAGAAGGTGCTTATAATATAGATACCTATAATATAAATGTCTTATTTAACCATAGAAAGTGTTTATAATATAGACATCTATAATATAAATGTTCTATAACCATGGAAGGTGCCTATACCATAAGTATCCATAATATAAAAACTTAGGCTTCTAGGCTCTTGGACTCAAGATCCTAAGCTCTCGTGCTAGCAATCATGATTTGAGTAGTATTTGATGAAAAGAAGGCCTTGGAACTGGAGGGGTATGGTAAGGTAATAATGAATTTTTATACTATGTTTGAATGTGAAATGGATTTCTGAGTTTTTTGGGTTTGGAATTATGTTTCTTGAATTTCGTGATGCTTTCATTTCTATATAAGTAGGTATAAATTACATATTAGGAGTAGTTTTGCCTTGTTAATTGTTAAATAAAAATAAACAAAATTTGAAGTCTAATGTCAAAAATTGTTTTGTAGAATTTAGAAATTTGCCTTCCCTGAAAATGCTACCAAATAACAATTCCAATTCTCTTCTTGCAACTATTGTATACTTCCATGTCAAATTCCAAACTTTTTTTTTGTCTTTATGTAAGCTAGGTCCATTTGAGGTGCACGGTAGTACACCCTAAATTTTAAAAGTTATGAAAAATCATCCTCCATTTTGTCCTCACATCCCTTCTATTGCATATTTTGTAAACTAGTAGTACAATTGTTGCAACATTTACAACAACTTGTTGCATAAGAAAATGTTTTTTTTAGTTTGATAGAACTAGATTCTAAATTCAATTATAGTACATAGCTTCATCTTTGACCTTTTACAACTTGGAATAGTTAAAAATATATATATTGGCTACAATTAGTAATGAATTCCAACTACAAATCATCTATTAGATTAAGTGATATATATAGTTGGGAAGAACAAGCTCATATGATGGCAAATGATGGGATACACTTTGTTTATAACTACATTTCTAAGCATAAAATGATATGAAAGTTTGGATAATTTTTTAAAGATTTGAATTGTAATATACACCTATTTTGTATTTTGTATGAATTTCCTAACTCTTCTTAAAAAAATCATGATAGTTTCAAAAAATTCTCAAAAAAAATCAAACTTATTAGAAATTCTTAAGATTTAAAGAAAACATGTGATTTCATATCTAAAATATAAAAAATTATATTTATATGAATAGTGACAAAAATAGAACATTCAAATTTAATTTTTTTGAAGTTTGACTATATGTTCAAAGTAAGGCTTCATTTTTATTGGAATACATAGATAATTGCACTTTGGGGAGTATAATTCTTTATCCCACGAAACTAAAATATTTGTTGTTTAGAAACCTAAACCCTAAAAAAGTCTAAAAAGACAAGAATGTGCATCTTAATCCTTTTAGATAAATAAATTATGGCTTCATTAGAAGTTTAGTTGCTAAGAGAGACTAAAATAAATTATTACTTGAGAAAAATCCATAAATAAGATGTTTATTTTTCTAAGTTCAATTTTCTTCCAATCTTTGTATAAATTGATTTAAAGCCTTGCACAAAATTCATGAAGCAATAAGTGACTAGTTAAATAAATTGAGCTCATCACATTGCTAATGGATAGATAAAAAAAAGGCCTTTTCAATGTGCTTGATCATTCTCATAGAGCTCTTGTAGTGAGCAATTCAAAATAAGCATCATGCTTCCAATGGACACCAACTCTCTTTGAAGTTATTAATTCCTAAATTTTCCAAAAGTCATAATGTAGATGATGAACAAAGTGCTTTTGGCCAGTCTTTTATCCACATAGTTTCTCATTCATCAAGATTAATATTTAAATCTTCTGTAGATAACCTTCCTTTATGATCAATTTATTGGATAATCATCCGATAAGATCAATTTAAATGAAATGGAGGTTAATGATATATACATACAAAGATATAAGCAAAAATGTACTTATGAATATTTTAAATGGATTTAGGCATATAGGGTGGATTACCAAGTCAATTGGTACTGACAAAAATCCCCAATAAGATTATCTAAGGTTCTAATGTTTATACTATATAAAAGTTAAGGATTTCAATGTACAAGTGAATTAGTTAACTTAGTTGGGGTAAAGATCTACTTTCAAAAGGTTGGTGCTGAATAACATTTCTTTTAATGGCTAAAAATTGCCAAAATTTGACCTGAAATAATGGTTCATCATCACAATAGGAAATAAATGTGAAAAAACATGTGTTTGTGGCAAATGTTCACTTATGAATAAGAATTGTGTAGCCAACTTATGATTGAAGACCACGTATTTGCTTTTCTATTAGTTGGTTAAGATCGTCAATGTTGTCTCTAAACAAAATGCAACATGTATTTTGCTTGCTACATGCTTGATGCATGCTTCATCTCTCTTATCTATTGTATAATATTCCTTCTAAACCTAGAGCTAGCATGCTTCTTTTGTGCTATTGTTACCTTTGCCATATACTTAGCTATAGAGTCTATGAACATGGCTAGTTGGCCATCTATTCACTTGGTATTTTTTGAAGTCCTTAACTCCATGTAGCCATTGTTTTGTGGGCACGATAGTTTGTGATTTATTTAAATGGAGGTGCAAAACCACTAAACATATAGTTGTATGAAGACAAAGTGCAATTGGAGTAGATACTAATTGCAACAATGTGGATTGAAAGCTTGGAGAAAGAGCAAAATTATCAATAGAGACTAAAAAAAGAATCATAAAGGTTGAAGATTTGCAAAATTGAACATCACCTTCAACATCTAGAGTGTAGGATTTGAAATTTTATTTTTGCACCAAAGTGCACATGAGCATGACTAGTATAAAGGATTGCATATGGGGGACGTGGCAATACAAGAGTAACATGCATGTATACGTTGGTTTAAATGATTAGATGTGGTTTGTTGAATGAATATTTTGTTTGAACATTTGTCTTTGTGCATGCAAGATGACAAAGCTCATCTTGTGCTCAGGGGGGGCATTTAGTTCTACTACAATAAACCACGTGTGAACAAGTAGTTTCTAATAAACTATAATCTTTGAACATTATTTACTAATGATTATAGGATTCTACTCCCAAAATTTCAAACTCAAATAAAATATGGAATGAGTTTTAGAAGAGGTTAAAAATGCACTAAAATGGCATGTTTTTCAACTCAAAATGAGCTTTCAATAGAGAGTTATTTTTAGGAATTTTTTGTTCATTTTTAAAATAATTTTTTCTTATATAATATAGTGATGTGAAAGTTATTTTTCAGTTCTATAGTATATCTTTTTACTTCAAAAATTTGTAACTACTTATTATTAACAAATAAAAATATCAATAATTCAAAACATAAACTTTCAAAATAGAAAAATCTATTCATATTTTTTCATTTAATTTTATTTAAAATTCAAAAAATATAGGGGGTCCAAAATTTTATTCACATGCTAACATCAAAAAGGGGGAGTGCATCCCCCGAGATCTTGTGAAAGTGCAAGGCTTCAAGATTTAGCTTGTTGTTATGTGGGGTTACAATTCTACCATTTGTCTAGTACTCAACAACTTCAAATTTTAGATCTCGGGTGTCTACGGTCTACCTTGGATATTACTCCTAATTATTTAGATATCCATGAATCCTCTAATCCTTATTTGTATTATAGCTCTTAAAATTTGGTTCATATTTGATCAAGACAACCTGGATTACTTATGAATCTAGGCCAATGCCTATAACCAATTAAGGAAAAGAAATCAAATAAGATTGATCAAATTAGGAACTATCAATTATCCATGCCGTTGCCACGTAGCCAAGTAATAATCTAGACATTGAATCGGTGATTGAAGAGGGTCATTTCCATTGCATTAATTATAGAAACTATTGTACAAATATATTTGTTAGCAACGTAGTATCAATTATTAATTAAATGTGCCTATAAAATAGATTTGCAATAGTTGATCACATCTAATCTCCACTTCATTGACTAATTCTAATGATACAAATTTTAGTCCAATCTGAATTATAATTTTTACAATATGATCGATTGAATTGGTCATTGGTCATGATTCATGTTCAACAAATATGTTCCGAGGTCTTTATACATTAGGCTCATTGAGAATCTCAATTGAGATTTTCTTTGTAATATTGGACCTAGACCCTTAAATGTTGGCCTATTGGGCAAGCACAACAATGTGAAGACAATCAAGAGTCATCACTATCCTCAACTAGAACTTGTGTTTGGCATGTCCATGTTTTTATAGTTGGTTGAATCAAATGTTGTTTAAACACACATCTTATAGTTGGTATGATTAGAGCTTTTCAATTGTTTTATTATTTTATGTGTAATCATTGTTTGAACTTAGGGTGCATTAATGCTTGATTAAGTATGATGTTTGATTGTAGATTAAGCAAGCAATTGCCATTATGGTGCCTTCTATATGCATACTGCAAGAAAAAGAAGAGAAAGGATAAGCCTCCAATGGCAACGCTCACTCTAAAGGGCAAAGTTCACACTTTTTTTACAAGGATATATTGAACCTTATTGAAGTCTCAACAATAGAGTTAGGTATTGTATTGTTGTGACATGTGCACATGAGATCATTTTTGTAGGTGCCTTTGCAAAAATGAACCCACTAAAAGCTTTTCTCATAGAATTGAATACAAATTTTTCTAGTGCTCTAAATTGTGCAAGACCCAGATATAGATTCAACTATGACCAAGAAGCAAGATTGTTGTTCTAATACTTTAGTTCAAGTTGAAATGTAGAAAATTAAAGCCCTCTCAAATTTAGAGCTACAGTGAACATGACAAAGTATTTAGTATCTACTGTCAATTACTGTCATTGGCCACTCTATCTACAATTCTAATCTCAAATTTAAACTCCAATGTGCCAATCAAATGTATTAATCATCATGCTTGTTGTTTGAAACTCCCGCTTACAATTCAAGAGGTTGTTCTATCTCCTGAAGTAGTAGATTATATATTATCGCTCATTAAGAACAAGGGGAAAACAACAAAATTGTAGAGGAAGGCCAAAAGGGCAAGGAATCTTTGCATCACTTAAAGACACAAGGGAGGTAGTGGCTCCACTCCAAATTGTTTTTAAGGAAAGGCCTCCACCCCCAAATAGTTCAACGCATGTAATTGATGAAAAAAAAAAATTGTTAACTTCTTCAATGAAGAGACAATGTTTGTATTCAATGAGGACAATGATTTTCAACCAAAGATGACTATGTTTACCTACCTAGTTTTGAGGGATAGGCAATACATAGCTTTTTAGAGATTCTAGAAGACTTGGATACTAAGGCTTTTGTGGATAGAAATGACATATAGTGAAGATCATTTGGTTCAAAGTGTGAAGTGCTTGATTTTTAGCACTATGGAGAAAAGGGCAAAATACAACATTCTTATGAAACATGTCAAATGTTAAAAAACATTAAAGGACATAGTTGGTGTTGCAAAAAAAGGCAAGCAATATTACTTCAAGAATTTTATGCATACATGCAAAAATGTAGTGATATATGCATAGCGTGGGCCACAAATTATTCATCAATTGGTGTAAAATGAAAGTAGAAAGAGAGTGCAGAATGGGTCCAATTTAGTACGATGTTCATGTTCTAAAGATATGTGCCTAAAATAATGTTACTTGGATATATATGTTTGAATCATTTTGAATGCTTTGCATGCATTTGATAGTGAATTTGTATATATAAGAAGGTTGGGTAATGACCGACTACGAGAGCCTCAATTGATTGTTGAACTTCTTGAATGTGGATCACCTTCCAAGGAAACAATGGACAAATTCATCAAGTTGGTAGATAGTAGAGGTTATACATACTCAAGTAAACTAGATATATAGAAGGTTTTGGTAAATTCAAAGTATTTGGTTGTTACATGCAATGAGATAACAAGTATTGATATTTCAAATTTAGATATGCTTCTACGCCTATACTATGCAAATTGGACACAAGAACCCATGCTACTTTCATTATATATAGCTAATGAAGATGAATTATTCTATTGATGTATTTTAGTTTAGAAGTTGTGTATGTCTACTTTATGAACATACTTGTTTACTTTGTTCACGATGTTCATCCAAAATTGTTCTGACCAACCAAAAAATCATGTCACACTAAGTCTAAGAATAGAATTTGAGCACATTACTTAGTATAAAATTTACTTGATACATGCTTTCAAAAAATAATCATTAAAATATCACTACAAGTTCAAAACTAAGAAATTGAAGCATAAACTCAAAGTGGTATCATATGCTTTTAGAAATTCACTAAATACTTACATTGTATGCTAATGAACCACGCACTAACATCAAATATTTTTTGGAGCCTTTGGAAGACTGTGAGTTTCCAAGCTATAGGGAACGTGAAAACCATGTCATATTCATAGTCTGACATGATCAAGAGACTACCGTGTCAAATAATTTATAATTTGATTGCATTGTTGTAGTTCACAACAAGGAAAACAACCTCAAAATTGTTTTTTAAAGGCTTGAAAACATCTAATGCCATGTTCATGATGATGGATCTATGTCTTATATAAATAGTACTAGAAATGTGCGCAAGATGCAAGTGCAAGAAATTTGGCAAGTGTCATTGCTGAAATTTCGAAGGGTGCAAGGTAGCCTTAGTTGGGAGCAAAAAGTATCAAGATTCATTTCTTGGTGCCGATGGTGCTAAGGTATTTCAAGGCATTTGAATATGGATGGTTTTGTAGTTAAGAGAGAATCACACTTCATTTCTCACATGTGTTCATTGTATGTCTCATCAAGTAGATCTTGTGGTAAAAAATTTGTCCAAATTGCCAATCATGTCCAATATTAAAGATCTTCTATAAGAGAAATATTGATATTTTGCCCATTCTTTGAAGGTATATCATGAGTTTACAAAGTTGTCAAGTCTTTATGAAGAAGAAAGGAAACAAGATACTGAAGTAGGTGAAGACAAGGTGGATTTCTCTCTTTCCAAAGGGAATCTTGCAACAATATTCAATTTTTGTGTACAAAATGCTCTTGGGATACTAGAATTGTGAAGACTATAGAGAATACCTTTGAGGCCCTAGTTGATGTAGGGCCATGCTTAGAGGGACTTGTTTGGTGCCTCTTCTAGAATAGTTTTATAATGTCATCAAATGTTGTCAATGCTTTAACATGCTTGTGTGTTACACCATTTTAAAAGTTAAAAAATTACCAAAAGGAGTTGTTGTGAACTATTGTGATGGTCAATCAACATATCAATCTAATGTATTCTATAACTTTAACACATATAATTTGCAAATTTTAGTCATATGGATTTAAAGACAACTCTTAAGATAACTTGGACACTAGATTTCAATGTACATTTTGGAGTACATATCATGTTTGAGTATAACTTTGTTCCTATGTGGGCCAATTACAAGTTGGACTATGTAATCACATATGAATTTATGATACGCTTTGCCTAGTCTAAGGTAGCGGTTGGGGTCAAACAAGCATGCCGTGGTAAACAATTAATCTCATGCTAATGGAATAATTATTTTGTTCTAGTATAATATATCTAGTATTGATGGACTAATTCATGTTATACATATTAATGGATCGGGGATTGGCACACAACTATAGTAGAGGACTTATCAATGGAGCTTGATACTCGATTTTCCAAAATTGGTTCATGGATGCAATGGGTATTTTCTATGTGTAGTATTGAATACAAGTGAATCTTATTCTTTAGTACATGTTTTTTGTTGCATTGAATCAAAACATTAAAGTGTGTTTTAGAATAAATTAGTCTTATATTAACTCTTCAATTATTATATTGTATCATGTAGCCTCCAATGCTGTGTAACCATTCACTTGAAGTCTACTTTAAAGTCATCAAACAACATTTGTCAAATGCCAACCATCTCATCTTAATATAATACATAGGACTACTACAAGGTTCATGAAATATTGCTTATTTTAACATATATAAATTAGGATGTGTAAAAACATTATGTATTAGAATTTTTTATTTATAAGTTAGCCTTAACAAATAGGGGCCATGAAAATTTTTCATAGTAAGATGAGTACAAATGTGGATTAGGATTTTTAGTGTCACGTCACGTCCGAATGTCCATTAAACTAACAAAATGTTAAGATTCAACCTCAGTGTCCATTATGATTCAAATCTCAGTGTCCGTTATGATTTGGACACCATGTCCATCCAAATCGACAAATAAGTTGTCTAAGCTATCAAAATAAATAAATAAATAAATTTCTAGACAACTTAAATGGGCCATCAACTTCTTGTCTGTCTAGATTAACAAATAGACCATTCAAGTTGTCCACAAAATTTTTTAGCGTTGACGTGAATCTTGATGCCAACTGATGTGACATTAATGGACAACCCGATGGAAAAAGACAATATCATGTCAAGATAGAAAAACTTAATGTGGACAAATATTTAATGTGGATGATAAAATAGACTTAGTCAAAAAAATCTACATTGAAGAGTGGTTGATGAAATTGCACCATGGTACTAGTAGTGTATATATTAAAAAATTAAATGTAAATGTAAGACATTGACCACAAGTGATAGAAATTGTCACATTGTATAAATAGGAAGGTTTACCTTAGTAGGTTAAATGAATTAAAAATTATACAATACAAAGATAGAGTTTATAATCCGTTTGACTTCAACCTTTAAGGCTATATATATTAAACACACTTATATTAAATGACATGTTTACAAAATAATTTCAATGAAGATTCTAAAGTGTTCAATGATAAACTCATTATAAATCTCTAAAAGTTGGAGGATGTTTTGGAAGAAAAAGATCTAAAATTACCATTTTTGATGCATTGTTCAAAATTCAAAAAATATTTAAAAAAATTCAAATATACAAAAGTGTGTTAAACAAATAAGTCAATGTGTGGAAAAAAATTTCAGCCCAATTGACTATAAGGATTGAAAGATTTTAACATTTGAAGTGAGAAAAAAACTTTTTTTCATTTCTTGAGTAATAGGGTCAACAAATTTTGACCCCCTCTTGGAGTGAAATTTTTTTATTTATAAAAAAATGAGGAGTCATTTTTTGATGATTTCTTGTGCAATGAGGAAATTTTTTGTTTGAAATCCAAATGGTAAAAGATTATAGAAAAACATTTGGAATATGTGGAAAAAATTTCAAGAACTTCAACTTCACAAAGTATAAGATAGTAGGCTTGATGTCTTTTCTTGAAGTTGCCTTAATACAACTAATAAAGTTTGACTCCTCGTAAAACATGATATGTGTCGAGACCTGGTCAATGGTCAGGTAGCTTGGCTACGTATGCATATACGGTCAGTATACTGCCGTTTCATACCACTAGTTCGTACCTCTTCAAGATTAAGGTTGTACCTCTTAAAGGTTGAGGTTCTGAAGAGTCGCGTTGCTTCTCAGCCAGAACTACGTATCATCACTCTGATCCTCAGGCTATATTCATAATAATGTGATTTGAGCCTGAGGTACGTAGGCAGCTTCATCTCTTATCGAGAGATGGAGTCCGAGTGAAAACGTACTGTCACGTTATCAGCACTGCTCGCCGCAGAGCGAAAAGAGAAGTTTTGAACGAAATTTAAAAACAAGGAGTGTCGATGGCCTTACAAACAGAATCTGTCTATCCAAGAATACCTGCAGAACCAGGTTTCAAACCATTGGAAGAGGACGGGACAAATTACATAATGTGGATGACGAATATGCGTCAATACCTTTCTAGTAAAGGCTTAGAGGGTATAACAACTCGCCCACCAACACCGGCTGAAGTAGAAAGACGGAGGAAGGCAAAGGAAGAAGATCCCACATTGATTTTTGGAAAGTCCGAAGCAGATTATGATCGAATGCAGAAAGACACAGCTACCTTAGCAATCCGTCTAAGACTCAAAGACGATCTAGCCCTTCAAATGTATCATCATGATACACCGTGCGACCTCTGGGAAGAGATTCAATCCCGTTTTGAAGCCATGCGTGAAATTACATATCCTGAAACATGGCAAGCATGGTTAAGTCTTCGTCATATGGATTTTGACCTACTTGATGATTATAAAGCAGCGCTATTTAAACTCACAGCAAAGCTAGCCTATTGTAAGAGGCCAGTAACAGAAGAAGACATAATATTCAAGACATTATCGACAATGGGACCCGAAAGGATGGGACTTCGAGAGTCATTGCTAGCAAGAGAATATAAGAACTCAAGAGACCTATTCATTTACCTGGCTGAGAATGAGAAATTCAACAATGTTGCAAAAGAATTGGCAAAACAAAGACCTGCTGGGACTATAGCGACCCCAGAATTGAATTACACAAGAGAAAAGCAACAGGATCCAAACAGAAGAAGAAAACTGTGGAAACGACAAGAGAAGAGGGCTCGGAGATCCGCGACCCCTGGTAAGAAAGATGAGGATAATATAAGGAAGAATAAATCAAAAACCTTTGGGAAGTGTTTCAGATGTGGCAAGAAACGTCACTTCGCCCGAGATTGTCGAACACCAAAGGACGTTGTTGATAAATACCGAAGAGAAAATAATTTGTCACCCTGGAGAGGCACTAAGAACATCAGTAATGACAAGAACAAAAATAAAAAGCAACGTACTGAAAACGAAGATGAATATAATTATTTGGACCAGGTTCCCGTCGAGGAGACAAATGCAGTATTTGAACAGCAACAGCGGACAAATAGATCCATGATGCTACTTGATTCAGGAGCGACAATTACAGTCGTTAAAAGTGCCAAATACTTCACGAAGATGCAGCGTGAAAACTATAAGATAGCCTCGATGAGTGGTTTAAATCTCATTGTACGTGGATCAGGACCAGCTACGTTTATTTTACCTGGAGGCACTCGCATCTATGCTGAAAGAGCTCTTCTTATTCCGACGGCAAGAAGACAAGTTTTATGCGAGAATGATGTGTTTAACAGTGGCTATGAGATCAACACACACATATTCACGAAAGGGGAAAGGTTCAAGACCCTTACGAACGAACATGGAAATTGTGCAGAGAAGTTTTATTATACTGACAATGGCCTTATCGAATTTGAAATAGCAACCAACGAGTTTATTGCACTTACAAGAGAGATCACTGATGATGGCAGACTTTGGCACGACCGCCTGGGTCATCCCTCAACGAGAATGTTGCAAAATATATTAAAATCGGCAGCGGGAAACATCAAAATTTCATCAAGGCTACCCGAGTCATGCCTGGCATGCTCTCGGGGCAAACTCATACTACGTCCAGCAAAAGAAATAAAAGATAAAGAGCTCAAACCTTTCCTCAATCGCATTCAGGTTGACATATGTGGCCCGATATCACCACCATCAGGACCATTTAGGTACTTTATGGTGATGATAGACTCCACCTCAAGGTGGAGTGAGGTCAACCTGTTGTCAACAAGGAATCACGCTTTCGCGAAGATGTTGATACAGTTAATCAGGATGCAAGTTAGATTTCCAGATAATAGTGTCAGGGACATTCGAGTTGATGGGGCAGGTGAGTTTACGTCTACAACATTCCAAAATTACTGCACAGCACAAGGTATAACACTTGAAGTAGCACTACCAGAAGTCCATTTTCAGAATGGACTCGCCGAAAGCTTAATTCGGAGAATACAATGGATAGCTCGTCCTCTGCTACTCAAATCCAACTTACCTTTAACGGCCTGGGGCCACGCAGTAATGCATGCTGCTGATCTCATTAGATACCGCCCATCTGCAGGAAATAAGATGAGTCCACATCAGTTAGCGACGGGAAATGCACCGGATATAAAACATTTAAGGAAATTCGGCTGTTCTGTTGAGGTGCCGCTTGACCCCACGAAAAGGAAAAAGTTCGGACCTCAGAGGAAGCAGGGTATCTACGTTGGGAACGTAGGTAATTCCCTGATAAAGTATATAGAACCGAAAACTGGAGACCTATTTAGGGCGAGGTTTCTAGACTGCCATTTTGATGAACAACATTTTCCATTCATGGAAATCAAAGAAAAGCTGCCCGCCACGGTTTTAGACATTAATTGGCATACAGCGACAATTGACGACAGCCCAGATTATCGCTGCAATGGGGAAGTGCAACGAATACTGAGGCTGCGAGAACTTGCTCGCAAGCTACCTGATGCTTTTGCTGACACACCTGATATAGTAAAAACCCCCTACACCCAAGTCCAATACACTCCAGCACGAATACTACCAGATAATACACCGGCGAACGTCCCTCAAATTCGACGAAAAAGGGGACGTCCTTTAGGGTCTAAAAATAAGCCAAAGAATTTAGGAAGAGCACCACATATTACTGGGGGGGCATTGCCGGAGACAGGGGGAGTAACACAAGGTCCAAGGGGAGTAGCAACTAACCAGCCTAGCTTCGAAGAAGCAACGGATGTAGCACTCACTGATCACGTCTGGGATAGACGAACCATTTGTAAGAATGAAGCCTTGATGGTGCACACCGTCAATGCTATTTTAGAAAACCCTGACATACCAAAAACGGTCCCACAAGCAAAGAGATCAGTAGAATGGCCGCACTGGAAACGTGCAATGCAAGATGAGATGAATTCAATGAAAGAGAGACAAGTCTTTGGGGTGCCGCAGCCTAAGACACTTGATATGAAACCCATTCGTTCTAAATGGGTTTTTGCAAAGAAAAGAGACTCTGAAGGAAAGATAATCCGCTATAAAGCACGCTTAGTTGCGAAGGGCTTTACTCAACAGTTTGGAATTGACTATGATTTCACCTACAGCCCAGTAATGGATTCAATTACATTCAGATTCCTAATAGCTCTGGCTGTGCAGGAAAGACTCTCATTTAGACTGTTAGATATTGTCACAGCCTACCTGTATGGCAGGATGGACAAAGAAATGTATATGGAGCTCCCCGAAGGGGTAGAATCCATCAACTCGACAAAAGAGAGCTCAATGCAGAATATGGGCAACTCGGGACAGTCCCAGAGAGCAAAAGCAGAGCTAGTCGACAAGAAAACGCAGGATTTGGGAAAGGGCCATAAACGTGTGACGTTTGCCCCCTCCTCAGATCCTACCAATCTTGAAAATCTGAATATCATCTCTAGGAAGAGAAAGAGAGAACTGGGTCAAGTTGTAAGGATCCAGAAAGCCATTTATGGCTTGAAACAGTCTGGACGACTATGGTACCAGAATTTAACGGATTATCTGATCCAACAGGGTTTTAAAGCAAATAAATACACACCTTGTGTATTTGTGAACCGCAGAGGAAAGCACCTTGTGCTGATCGCAATTTATGTCGACGACTTAAATATCTTCGGCACTCGGGCAGCAGTCGAGAAAACTGTTGACCTGATGAAACACAAGTACAAAGTCAAGGACTATGGACGAACTCCAAGATGCTTAGGCGTGGAACTAGAACATTTTGAGGACGGCTCTGTATTCTTGCATATGACTTCATATACAAGTAGACTTCTCGAGAAATTCGCGATGTCAGAGGCTCATCCAGTCTCCACACCTTTAACGGTCAGAACCCTAAAAACGGATCAAGACGAGTATGGTCCGTTGCGAGAGAATGAAGAGATACTCTCTTCGGAGTACCCATATATTACCGCTGTAATGTCAATGTCTTGGTTATCGCTAAATGTAAGACCAGACCTGAAGTTCTCGACTCATTTATTGTCAAGACATAGCGCGGAACCGACTAAACGACATTGGCGCGGAGTAAAACATATGCTACGTTACTTGAACGGGACCAGAGACTACGGCATTCTTTTTGAAAGAAATTTCCAACCGATTAAAGGTTATGCAGATGCCGGGTACCTGTCGGCTCCTGAGAAAGGAAGGTCGCAGTCCGGCTACGTTTTTACTATGGCTGATTCAGCGATCTCCTGGAGTTCGAAGCTACAACCCACAGTCGCGACATCTTCAAATCATGCTGAATTGATCGCCTTATTTGACACCACCAAGGAAGCTGTTTGACTGCGAAATATGTCATCAAGCCTAAAAACGTTAGCAAACCTCGAGATTGATATAAAACCTATGAAGATCTTCGAGGATAATGACGCCTGCCGGCACCAGATGTCAGAAGGTTTCATTAAATCCAACAATACGAAGCATTTGACACCGAAAATCTTCTATGCTGCTGAGCAAACAAAAATCGGCACCATATCCATTGAGAAGATTACCTCTGCCGAGAACATCGCTGATTTGTTTACAAAAACGTTACCACCATCTTCCCACCACAAGCATATGTTGTCAATGAAGATGCGATCGTTAGCACAAGTCCGAAAGGAAAAGAAACAACTTAGTTCATAACGACTAGTGACAGGATTTTGAAAAACTACGATACTTTGCGATTAGGTCAAACAGAACCGGTTTTCTGGCATCCCACCTCCGCCAAGAGGGGGAGTGTCGAGACCTGGTCAATGGTCAGGTAGCTTGGCTACGTATGCATATACGGTCAGTATACTGCCGTTTCATACCACTAGTTCGTACCTCTTCAAGATTAAGGTTGTACCTCTTAAAGGTTGAGGTTCTGAAGAGTCGCGTTGCTTCTCAGCCAGAACTACGTATCATCACTTTGATCCTCAGGCTATATTCATAATAATGTGATTTGAGCCTGAGGTACGTAGGCAGCTTCATCTCTTATCGAGAGATGGAGTCCGAGTGAAAACGTACTGTCAATATGAGAATTATTTTTTTTGACAATTGTATATATTCTAACAAATTTAAATTTTGAATTTTGAATGTACAGTTGAGGATGGTTTTACCTTAGTTTGGTAGGTTATTTCCAAGTTTTGTGTCTAATTTGGTAATTTTGAGATGTCATTTAATCAATTTGGAGTTGATTTTTACTGTGGAATTAGAAGTTGGATGTCATATTGCAGATGCTTAGGTGGCAGTGGTGCGAGTTGGGTGTCAAATAGTGTCCTAATTGTAATTATCCCTTAATTGTTGAGGCAAACATTTTGCATCTGATGGATGATAGAGGGTCTCTCTATGTAGGACAAAATTGTAACTATTCATCTTTGAAATTTTGCAAGAAAAGGGGAGGTCTTCTATAGTAGTTTGTCTTGCAATGAGTGCTTTTACAATTTTTTTAAGCCAATGCTTCATATGGTCATAAAAACTAATGATTTCCAAAGTCACTCCATTGTCCTTTAAGGGTTAATGTATAATAGGTTGCGGTTACAATTTGATAGTTTGCAAGTGGTTAGGTCGTCTTCTGCGTGGTGGGTAATTGTTGGTTTCTAATTCCTATTAGGTGTTGGTCTTCTAGTTGTCTTCATTGATTGTTGAGTGATTCCAATGCAAGTCTAGCCTTGAGTTGTTTGTGTTGTTTTTATTTTTTTTTTGTGGTGGATGAATGAGGGAGATGTGATGTGAAAATGGAAGCTAATATGAGTCCTGAGCATTAAGTGTGTGAGTGTTAGTTGGATGAAGATGATATTTTAGTCAAAGTTGGTGAAAATGTTGTAAGATGATTATCTTATTGTCAATTTAACTATGAAAATTGTAATGGTGATGTGTTTACCAATTTGGATAATATGATATAATTTCAAATTTGATTGGTCTTAAGTGATGCAAGCATGTGATTGAATTGTGTGCAAATTGGAAATTACAATATGTGAAGTTCTTATAAGAAAGAGTGTGTGAGCTTGTGTTATGCATGTTTAAGCTGGAATTGGTTGTAGTCTTTGATGAATGTATATTAAGGTGAATTATTGAATGAGTTATATGACTTTTGTGCTAATTTGTTAAGATTAATGGAAATCCAAATTGATGTCTTGTGATATGGACATTCTAAGTGAATCTATGAAGTAAAATTCTTGAAGAAAAATTTGATTATCAAAATTAGAAAAGTGTAATTTGCTATTTGAGTTGGAGTCTAATTTGGAGTCTATGATTTTGATGAAAATGAATGATTGATTTGGCATCTACTATAGTATCCATTTAATTGCAATTGTATTGTCTAATCGGGAATATTAGCTTGTGTCTAGTTTCTTAAGTTGGGGTAATTGGTGAGATAAATGATTGAAGTTAAAAGTCAAGTAGGAGTTTGTATATCACTATGATAGTGTCATTATTGCAAACCAATTGGGAGAATTAAAGTGTGAATGTTGTCGTGCAATAGTTTCCAATTTGTGTTTAATTGAGAGTGCATGACATCCATCCAATTGGAGAGAATATTTTCAGAGTATTAGCAAGGCAATCATTAAATCAAATTTGGTGAAGTAAATGTTTAAGGATGAGTGGTATTGAAAGTTAATAGAATAGTTCCAAGTTGGTGAATGAGAATTGTAAATTCTACAAATGTGATGAAAACGTGAAACCAAGATGTGAAGTAAAAGACATAAAGATCAAATTGGCGACTAGAGATTCCATGGTTCCCATTGAAAAAGACAAGAATTCAAGGCAAAGCAGTCCAATCTTGTTCAAAAATCCAAGAGCTGCAGCTAAGCAATGAAGCTTGATTGACAATGCTCCGAATTAGAGAAAGAATGAAGTCTCAAGTAGTTAAAAGAAAAAAAAATAATTGGAAGATACTACACCTTTGTAGCCATTAAGAGTAGAGTGCTTGAACCTAATAATTAGTTTATTGCATGAGCAAGAACATGTGTTTTATGGTAAAAGAACATTTTCTTCATTGTTTTTGGTTGCAATGACTAATTAGGAATTTATTTGGAAGCATCCCTATTGCACAATCTTTCTAAAATAAATTATAAACTATTTTTTAATTTACCAAATTAAATCTTTGGCTATCTACAACAATTGTAAGCTTGATTTTATTAGATACATACATGCCAAATTTCAGAAATTGATGAGCATTTCTACAAAAGATGTCCAAATTGTCCTAGTTGCCAAAAAAATTTAAGGCAACATAACTTTTGATTCAAGCACCCCATTAGAAAAAAATTACTTTCCCACTAAGGGGATATATGTTAGCACCTTGAGTCAAAATTTTGTGAATATTTGACTAAAATTGACTTCGAAGGAATCTATCTAGATTTTCAATTGTCGTTCAATGAACAATTGACCTTTAGGACTTAACAACTTGCCGTTTGGTTAGTGTTACTTGAATTGAATATTATTGGTTTCATGGTGTATTCCCTATACATGTATGTAATTGTAGAAAGGAAAAATTTGTGAAGAATGGTAGAAGTGGGAAAAAAATTGGATACTTAAATTTCATATGTAAGATATTCCCACTTTAAAAAACACATGAATAAATTTATAAAACTATAGGGTATTAGAAATATGCCCCTTGTAGCTTTTTATATAAAAATATGGTCACCTTAAATAAAATTACAAGCCCACAAGAATACCCTACTTGTATTCTTGTAAGATAGTGTGCTCCATAAGTGACCCTACTCTAAAAGCGATCATGACACAATGATACATTTTGCTTTTTTCAATGTACCAATAGTGTACATTTGATGAGGTGGTCACTTTTAGTCACTACTACTACATCAATTTCAAAAACTCACCACTAATTCCACAAAGGTCCAAAAGAATATGAAATGATTTGGGTTAGATGCCAATTTTATTTTCCTTCCCACAAAAATTTACTAAAAATTGTTTGAAGGAGTTTTAGCTTCCCCCAAAGGCAATCAACTCTTAAATTGTTGCTTTAAGAGCAAACTACCTTATCCTCAACAGATGTCCAAATGCTTGAATTCCTTGTACTAAAATAGCCCATTGTAGTCAGAACTAGGAATTTGACCTCTTGTTGTTGCTGAAGTTTTTCAATTTTTTTTCACATTAATACAAGTAAGAGAAACAGTAAGAGTAATTGAAATTATGTTTTTTAGACAAAGTATGGATTTACTCTGAATTTTCAAAGTGTTCAATGCATCATGGCCCAAAAGAGTTTCTAGACTACCTTAAAACCAACAAAATCTAAATCCATCATGCTCATTTTATTCGCCTAAAGCAATCATTGTATTTTCTAACATGGAAGGCCTAAAAAGTCAATTCTTATAATGAATTCACATTGAAAAGTTGGAAGTTCTTGATGAAATCACTAATCACTCCATTACTGGCATGTAAGATTTACATTGTGGTCAAAATTTCACATACTGAAAAAACCCATAATGAGTCATTCCCTAGGTGTCCACTGTCCACTATGGACTACAACGGACTGTTTTACCTTGTACAATAAGTAGTGTATGTTGAAAATACCCATTCCCATTTCTGTACCCAATTCCGTCATGATGTACCAACAGAGTACATTCTTACTAAGAAAATGTGCACCCTGGGTACAACATGACGGAATTAGGTACAGGGACGGGAATGGGTGTCTTCACCTTGTATGAATGCAATTGACGAGAAATCTGGCGCTCCTCCCGCGCACTGTGGTCGAGTCTATCCTTCAACAACAAATTACTCCCGATTGCATGCGTGCGAGATCCGTCATTGCAACATCGTTTTAGCAACTAAACTTATTTCCAATTGCAGCAGGTCTGCGAGGAGTACAAATACGGGAATGACGAGAAGGAGCTGCGTGTTTGAATTAGGGCTCGGTCTTTTTTTTCCTTCCAATGTTGGAGTAATCGGTCTTTTGGGGGTTCCGATTTGTATTTAGCGAGAGATTGAGCTACAGCAACACTGGCGTGTTGACCAGGTGGAGTATTTGGCGCATCTCATCGCAGTGCAGAACGCTTGCGGCAATGCTTGGAGGATCTTTTGCAAGGTAAAACGCAGCTTGCTTGTTCCTCTTGTTGGTCGTCTATGAGCTTGAACTTTTTTTTTCCCTTCCAATCCATTCCTCATGCTCGTATGATGACAGTGGACTATTGATTTGTTTTATACTTGTTGGTGGTAATGTAGAGGCGGAGTGGAGCATTCTAAGCATGGATAAGTTTGTGATCCGTGGGATTGGTCCTGCATTTCCATCCGTCAAGGCAAGATTGCTCTCGAGGTAACGATTCGTACCAGAAACCTAGTTCTCCATGATGTCGTGCTCTTTTGCTGTCTTTGCTGAACAATTGTAGATCCTAGGCGCAGCCCTTACGAAGTTCGTTAATCGTTAGGGGTAGTGCAGTTCGCAACTTGAATGTCAGACCCGTAGCTTGAAGTTTTCTTTCTCTCATTTAGCGGAAGGACCTCTACGAGAAACTGTCATTTAGCGGAAGGACCTCTACCACGTGCTCCGGAGCTTGACTATGTTGAGCAGTCTGAGAACGTTGTTTGAATATGTCTTTTGCAAATTGTGAGGACGTCTGATCTGGTTGCTAAGCTTCTTGAGACTGGTTGCAGGCAAAAATGGCAGGCAGGTGCTTATCAATTGGATGGGAAATTATCAACTGCTTACAAACATTCCCTCCTAAATGTCCTGCTGCTATCGTATGATGAGGCAGGTGCATATGCTGGGTAGACAGGGATGAGACAATTTGTACCTTAGAAAAGGGGGAGACGCCTTCAGTAGAATACATCATGCCTTAGGGCTTCCTGAGTTAACTAGACTTCTCCAGACTGATTTGTGGACACTTAGTGTGCTATCAATTTGTGTGCTAGGTTGATGAGAATGAGTAATCCTGGTTAACATTATGCTCTCGTCGGGTGAGTCTGTAAGGTGGGGAGGAGTGCTCTGTTTGAATTCTGTTTTTTGCAATGTACAACAAACTAACCGTATTGTTTTTGTGTGATTATAGATAGGAAGCTTCCCTCATTCAAATCTGAGCCATCATGTTCCCCCCCCTGTGATGTAAGTTGATGTACATTCTTTAGTACACCCAATCCCCCTTGAATTATCAACTTGTGCATGGTCACCAAAATGGTTGTCCACTGGCTTATGTTGTAGAAATGCTGAGGATGACGAAATTAAGATGCCTGGTCATCCACAAGATGGAAAGCGTTTGAGCTTGATTACAGTGTTTCGAATAGCGTTTGCTATGTACTTCTCCTAAGTGTCCTGATAGTGGTTGTAACTGGCAGGCCAATCGTGACATGCGTTGAGTTTGATTCCCAAGTAAGCAGCCTGGCATCTTTGCGTGACTTGTCAGTTCAGGAAGATATGCACATTTTTGCATTCAGCTATGTTGACATGTACTTCCTGTCATTTGGTATTCCTTGTGCACCTTTATAGCTTATCTCTAGTACAATTTTTCTGGTTTCGAACAGGATCCTGCATCGATCCTAGACGTATCAGGATTAATCTTGTTGCACGCACAATTCTCTATGAATATTGTGAAAACATATTGGATTTGCAACATTAACACCGACACGGCTATTTGGTATCTGTCAGCATTTGAATGCATCTGATGTTATTATGCCACAGGGTATATATGTAGCTTCTGTCAGCAGCAGTGGATGCCTTTCCATACACGATTTTGAAAACTTGTACTGCACTTCTGGAGGTATTTTTTGTAGTTGTCCTTGAAGTCTGTTCGTCATTTTCAAATTTTCACCTGTACTCCCTCCGTCCCGAAATGATTGTCCATAATTTTGTTGATATTTTTTAGCCAATTTCATTGACCTTATTGTGAAAAACATAATTAAGAAAGGTTCCAAATTTTATATCACTAGAATTAATGAAGAACATTGCATGTGTTCATTGCAACCTAAATTAAATTTACCACAAGGGTAATTTTTTGACCTACTCAAAACAACCTTAAAAAAAACATGACATTCAAAGCGGACAATCATTTTGGGACGGAGGGAGTATATCTTATCTACAGTAAAAAGCATATTTTGGTATTTTCTTGGAATTTCTTTTCTCCGAAGTTGCTAAACGTAAATACACAGGTTGTGAGGCAGAAAGAGCGACACCCACTGCCCATTTTAATACGCCACACAGGCTCGAGGCTGTGCGATGGAATCCTACCAATCAAGATGAGGTATTTGAATTTCTGTCTTTTTTTAAGGAGGCTTTATAGTCAAGGTATATTATCACAAGGGTCGAGTAAATATTCGTAACAATTTTAACAAAATTCTTCAGACATAAGATTCTTGTCAGTAATCCTTGTATGGTCAGTATGTCCAGCAGGTAGCAATGCAAAGTGATATATCAATAAGGTAGAATGCATGCAAGAGTGTCGTGATTTTGGAAAAGTTTCTCAGAGTTTCATAAAATATGAATCCAGGTGGCATGTGTGGCTTCAGGAAGCAGCAAAGTTTATTTTTATGATATTGCAAGCTTCTCCCAAGTTCCACGGCAAGTAAGTCTCGCATATCATTGCCGATGGAAGTTTTTTTGCAAAGGAAACAAAAGAATTCTCATGCTGTAGTTGTGGAGTGTATATTTCATATTGAATTTAGCATGCACTTTGCTAGGGATGACGTTCTGGATTTTTCTCTCATAAGCTCTCACATGTGAGGGTTCCTGCGTATGGAAGGCGTCATTTATGAAGTTCTGGTTGCATGACATAACGGGATGCTTGCCTAAATAATAAAAATGAGTTACATTACTCGCGGACTCCTTCTCTCAATGATTGACCTGTTTTTGTTATTTGCGTAATTTGAACTCTATTGAATCCTCAGACCCTGCAATTCAAACCGAGGACTGAAAGAGGACATGCTGCTAGTCTTTCCGATCTCTCTTATTGTGCAAATGACAAAGAAAGGTATGTTTCTCAGATATAGACTTCGAGATTGTTGTGAACATTTTTAGATGCTAGTTTTGTTAACATCATGAAATTTCTTCCGTCGGCAATGCAACTGAAAATTTGTCGAATTTATTTTGAAGTCTCACTAGACTCAAACCTATATCTCACTGAACGCTGTGGTTTTTCAGGATGATTGCTTGTGGGAATGATAACAAAGTGCATGTTTGGGATAGAAGGATTGGGAAATTTCCTACTATGTCCCTTCCTGCATCCACTGGTGGAGGTGATCTCAATACTCTCCAGCTCTCAAGAGACGAGCATGTAAGTAAATACTTCTCCCTCACTACAGAATAATGTATAGATCTTTGGCAATAATTTCTCACCTGTGATGGATTTTCTCTTTCATCGATTCTCCTCTAATTAATACTTTAGGAGAATTGCTCAGAAATACCTCCTTGACTTTCCTAACAGTTGGAGGTAGCAAGTCTTGATGTCTACAGGCTGAATATATATTTATCTGAATTAATAGACGTTTAGTCTGGTGAATTTGACATGTTTATTTTCTGTAACGATATGGCTTACTCTTGACATGGGCCAATTTGGGGTATATGCTCTCGAAAGTAGACCACTCTGAACAAGTTTGTTTTAATGTTTTTATCGTTTTTGGAGTGCAGCTTGTTCTCGCGGGAAGTGAAGGAGGCCATATCATTCTTTGGGATCTCCGAGGAGGAAGAAATTCTGCTGCTTTTGTCACAGCAGGAGAGGTATCTAATGCTTCGAGTCCACACCTACAAACGAGTGCTGTACTTATAGTAGAAGAAATTTCAACCTATGAATCTATGAATCAAGATATGAAAGCAACCTATGAATCAAGATACAGACCAACTTATTTGCCAAATCTGGGGTTTGACTCATGAGATGATTATATATAAACAACTTCTGAAATAGAACAAGTTCCAGTTGGAACTCTGATTTTATGAGGACTTTCTGACATGTAGTCTTGACAGGCTATGCGAGCCTTAGGTTTTGTACTACGCGCAACAACATGTCGTCCCTTATGAAATTTGACTAAGCTAGTGTTTTTTGAAGTATAGGGTTATCATCCTCCGCTAAGATCAATCCAAGTAGCCAAACTTCTTCTAGGCATCCCTGGCTTAAAGGTGAGATTTCTTTATCGTAACTATTCAGCCTCCGGGTGTACTTTAGTCACAGCACTTATGCCGGGTTGATTTCCAGCAGTTCTTGCTTTTATTAAACTATCTCATTGAACGTGTTGCCTCATGTCTTAGAATTAAGGGACAGATTAATCAACGACATCCATTTGCTTTTTGCTGCAGGCCCAAGCTAATATTGAAAATAGCTCCGTACACTCTATTTCTTTGAGTCCTTCCTGTGGACACCACTTAGGATTTCATCTTAATAATGGATGGTAAGTGCGTACATTACTATGTACTTTTCGACCATCCTGGTGAAATTCAACTTTCCTTTCCTTGAGGTGTGGACCAATTTTTGCCAGTAAATTATAATAGCGATGTCGCTGGATGTTGACATTATCCCTGAAATGAATAGACGAGTTCTTAACATTCTGTAGATTCATGACTTGGCAGGTCAGGTGTACTCGATCTCCTGGATTTCTCTGTGTCACATATTCATTGTCCTCCTTATTCATGGGTGTAAGTACCTTGACCTATTATTTGACAAAATTTTGCGTTATTGGTTCAATGGTAATGCAAGTGGCGAGCGTTGGAGAGTATCTTTCCACGTCTTCGTTGAAGAATATCGACAAACATATTGTTATCATTTTGGTATTTTCAATTGCACTTTGAGCTAATCTTTGGAATACTCATGTCAGAGCAGAAACCCCGATTTTGCACCTTCGTCAACTGTTCGGCGTAGAAGACCCGCTTGGCTTACATCCTACCCTGTAAGCTATGCTGTCAACCAACCTCTGGCTTGTTTTTAATCTCTCTAAGAACTTCAGGTGTGAGTAGTTTTCACATATCTGTTACCTGACGAGATTTCACATCCGCAGCACCATCGGAATTTTTGTCCTTCTTGTTAGCAATGTTGACCTTAAGGCTCGAATATTATTTGCTCGTTTTGTGCAGGTCTACGCTGTGGGATGCATGATGGAGTGTGAGATCAACGTTTTGGACTTCACGCCTGGTTCAGTGTCACAGTGCTCGGTGAATAATAACCGGTTGGTGGGACTATTCGCGAATATCTCTGTGGTGACAGCCTTTTGTTTTTTTGACGTTCGACATTATATTTGTGTGTGGACTTTCTCATTACTGTCCCGAGATTGATTGGTTTTGTTTCCTGCAGTCATTTAGAACATACCGCCGGTGAAGAAAATTGGAAGAAGCAGCTTCAAACTTCAGAACCAGTGGTGGCCATCGCTTCCCACCCTAAAAATGACTATCTACTTGCTGGAACTCAGGTCTCAGAATATCTTTTGCTAAGACATTCTCTCAGTTCCTGATGACTTTTGATTATATTAATTGTTGAAATTAGTTGCATACCATTTGCTAATTTTGTGGTAACCTCCTCAGGCTGGATCATTGTTGCTGATTGGACAAATGAAGAAGCCTGCATTGACTGAAGAAGAGGACTTGAACTTATCTACTCAGGAAATAACAAGGCACCGAAATCCCGTTGTAGATGTCAGTGAATTGGATGACCAATTTCGATAAGCATTTGCGACTTTTAGTTTCACAATTTTTTATCTGCAAGAAGGTTCATGTCCGCTGGTGCAGCTGGGGAGTTCTCTTATGTTCCCAGCTTTGGTTCAAGAGCAGGCTCCTGGTTGTAAGGGAGGTCCATAAAAGCGTCCTCTAATGCATGCAGAGGTACATTTTGCTTTTTCATTGCACCAGCAATGTTCAAATAGTGTACATCTCAGGAGGTGAATGCTTTTGGTGACCACTGTTTTTCAACTTCAAAAATTCATAAAAATTCATGAAGCTCCAAAAAATATGAAATGACTTGGGTTAGATGCCAATTTCACTTGTCTTTCAAGAAAATTTTATTGAAAAATAATTCGAGAAGTCTAACCTTCCCAAATTGATTTTCAGCTCTTAAATGGGTGCTCTTAAATGGGTGCTTTATGGACCATTCCAGTGGCATGCTCAACGGTATTATTGGCGTCTACAGGATGTAGTAGGAAATTTTAGCATCTAATGCATTCGTTGAACTGTGGTACATATGACCTCAGACTTCTGTAGAAACTCAATTGAGTCAGAGTCACTATTAACCTTGTACATTTATGAAGAAAAGAGTAGTAGCATAGATATGTATAGGTCAAACAGGTTTTCAGTGCTTTGTGAATAAGTTGATGCGATACAAGAAGCTTTCTTGCGAATTATTATCATAATTGTGTACTGTCTTGTAAAGTTCAATTGACCAATTCGTTGTGTTTTTGTGAAGATATAGTGACTAATTCAGTTGACAATGTGCTTATATTGGGGGTAGTACTTTTGTCTTCACTATTTTGAGTAGAGAAGAAAGTTCAATGAGTTTGTTGAACTAATTTTGTATTGTCACAAGTAGTTGACTACTTGGCTGAACTTCTTCCCTCCAACTATGATTCCTATTCTAGTATAGAAGAAATGTTTGGCTTCCTTTTAATTTTCTGAGTTGTTGTATGTGCACCTTGAGTCACCACTTGAAATTAATGCATCGTATACATTTCAAGTGATTATTTTGGGTATTCAAATCTTATGGAATTTAAAAAGATAAAAATCAATTAACAATATAGTACATCTTTTTCTTAGTTCACTTGTAAAAAAAGAGTACCCTTGAATGATTCAATAGAGTGAATCCTATCTTACTACTAAAAGACCAATGGCATTTATATCTCTACAAATTCAAATCTTTAATCTAATCAAGCATTGGTGGTATAGTGCAAGAGATATAAAGGTTGAAAGATGAAAATTTAAATTTCAAGTATAGCATATAAACCTTGTTATCAAGTGAAAATTAGAAGTTTTGTAGAAATACTAGTAGTTGACGCTTGCTATGCTACACATTCACCATTAGAATTTCATAAGAATTTTTATATATTAGATAGAATGCAAAGCAAGAATATCAATAAATCTTCAGATAAAAATGACTAAAATCTTCATATAATTTTTTAAATAAATAAGCATATATTGAAATAAACAATAGAAATTTAATGAATGATGAATGAAATACATGCAATGATGAATACGGTAAAAGATACATATACATTAGAATGCATTAGAAATTTGACTCAATTGTTACAAACAATGACAACTCAAATAGAAGAATTTAAAAGAACTTGTAAATCTCAAAAGCTTTATGAACAATTTAATTGTTGTGAAATCCAAAATCGGTTCAATCTAATAAATTTCTCAAATCATTTGGTAGTAGCAATAGGAAATTGAAATCAAAAGCTCAAAGCTCACAAAAGTACAAAATCATAGAAATGCAAAAGAAGTATAAAGCCAAGAAAAGCAATGGAATTGCTACCTTTATAATATCACTATATTGATCACCTCAATTGCAATGACTATATTATTTCTATAATATCACCCTTTGTAAAAAGTGATATTACAAAAGTGATTGTGAACTGCTACTCTATTTCAATAATATCACATTGTGTGAAAATACAATTTCTATGTATGCATGATTGAAAATATTCTTACAAAATATTTAAAATAATTATTTTAAAGACTTATTGAAATCATTATCATGTATTCTATTCAAATATATCAAAATTTTACTAATATGTGATACAATGAATGCGTAGCATAGCAAGCACGAGCCTCTAGTATTAATGGTAGCATTTGTGATATTATAGAGGGACTTATGATTTTAGTAGTATGATTATTTGGGATTGAAGTTCAAAATTATGAAATTGAAATTGTATGTTGTTTAAATAATAATAATAAATTCCAAGAAAAATATTGCACTAGTACTCTTGGAGTATAATTTGTGTTTTTTATTTCTTAAATGAATTGTTTGAAGTGTTGTAAAGTGGATAGTTGTGTAGATTATGTTTTGTTTGGAAATTGTGACAATAATTAAATAAAATGTATAATATGTGTCATAACAATGCGTTACTTGTTATTAAATTGTTGCGAATATTCCTCTGAGGTTTATGAAATCCGAAAAAAATAATTAGTAGAACAAATAGAGAATTTGCAATATATGTTAATTGATGATGCATCACAAATTGGTATAAATGCAACTCGATTTTTTGTATTTTTTTCTACAATGATTGTATTGAATTTTCATATTCACTTTGGTATACTTGTTTATATTCAAATATAAACTATGCTAAGTACTAAAATTTATAATTTAACTCCTAAAAGACCATTGTCCCTTTAGAAGACAAATGGGATTCTAAGCATGTACCTATGGGCTGAATTTTTGTCATGATTTTTAAAATTTTATTGGAAGATAGAAAAACTAATAAGCTTCATGGGAATAGGATTTTCTTTCAATCAGTCTTTGGGAACAAAAATTATGCCCAAATAAGCACAAAATAGGGAAGAGGGGGCAACAAAAAAAAATTCAAAATTTGAATTAAATTTTTTTTGTCATATATTATATTTTGCCTATATGAAAAGCTTTTATTCATTCCATTTGAATTTGTTATGAGAAAGTTATGAACAATCTTGTTTTTTAGGCAATTACAACATCTTCTTGAAAAAAACCCTTATAGGATTCATTTTTGAATGCAATTTTTATAATTTAAAAAAATAAATTCCACATGATTTATTTTTCTTCCTAAAGAAATCTTGCCATTGGAATTAGTGTGTTTTAATTCATCTCAGAGATATTAATAATTTAGATTTTCCTTCTATCTCATTCCCACTTCTACTTAATAGTTTTTTTAATAATGAAAATTAAGTTTTTCTTAAATTCTTTTTTTTCCCTAGACTCTCAACTCAATTTTCCAACATAAATATTTAAATCTCAAAACTTTTTAGTGCAAAAAATTTTAGTTAAGAAGGTTCAAAGTCAAAAAATCTAGTCCCGCAATGTGCTAAAAAAACTTATTTTTTTCTACTTTAAATACAAATATTTTCAATCTATGCTGTCAAAATTTTTGAATTTTTTTCACACATTCTCATACTAGTTAGGTGTAAGACCCAACAATTAGATATGCAAAAAAGAAATTCAAATTTTTTTACTCTTTGCTATAGAAATGACAATTTTGAATGTTTTTGGTAGAAAAAGGCCTTGGTTTTTTAGGGATAAAAACGAGTTAATATAGAATAATCAACCTAATTCAAATAGTAAACCTGCCTATGAAAGGCAAAACATATATGATAAGCACCTAGATAACTACCCATTAAAGTCTTACATTAACCCATGGCAGACTTTTTTTAATAAATGGGGTTAGGACTACATTAGGTTGATTTGTTGACATAATCCATGCCTTGAGAGATGGTCATGGAGTTATTAGTAATTGTCATAGGACAATTACACCTTTCTATTGTAAACTTATCATTTTTTAATTCCTTCATGTCATGGCCATATTATGAAATCTTATAGCCATGTTAGAAAATGTTATAACTTCTTTAGGTGTTAAGATGGCCATCATAAAAACACTTTTTGCTAATTTCGGGTAGTCTACAAACTCTTTTGGACCAAATGGGCATCACACTTCAAAAATTCATAACAAATTCATATTTTGTCCAAAAATAAAATTTCAATTGCTTCCTTCATTTCTCACATTTGTCTTTGAATGGAAAAAATCTTAATTGTTTATGGTAATGGCAACAAAACAAACCACTTAATTTGCCTATCATAGGCATGTTTACCTTATTCCTTATTAGGAATTATGCAAATTCATGAGGCACACTAATAAAGAATTTGACACTATTTTAGACAAAATCAATATAAAAAATCTATACTAAATCGATTTTACCTAAAATAGTGTTATTGACATCAAACTTACATCCATATTCATTTACATTTCATTCAAACTAGTGTGCCATGTATTGTTACCACAATAATATAAAACTAAAAGAAAAATAGTTTTTTAATTATTAGATTTATAAAAAATTTGAAATTCAATAAATTTCACATTATAGGTTCAAATACCATGAAACAAAGTCTTTCTAACAGAGACCTTTCCAACATTACTAAGAACGTGACCATGGGATGCACAATCCATAAGATCACACCATACCAAACAAACAAACAACCTAAAAGGTATAGATTTTTATTCAAACTAGTATATCCTATGCTATTGCTACAATAATTGCCACAGTAAAAGTAATTTTCTAATTTTATTACTCATGAAAACTTTTGAAATTCCATAACTTTCATACCGTAGGTCCAAATTCCACCAAACAAAGCTCATGCATCCTTCCTCACCAAGGGCTTTCCAACAATACTAAGCATGTGACCAAGGGATGTACAGTTTGAGAGACTTCAATGTATTAAACAAAACAAACAAACAAACATCTTATCTTAATGGATGGATATTCATACCAATTACACCATATTTATCTAAAATTCATTCTACTCTTCAAACTCTTGCACCACTTGAATTTATTCAAGTAACACAAATAAACCAAGGCTTGGTATATACTAGTCATGGGGCCACATGGGAGGCCAACCCAATTTGCATAAGTTCAAGCCCTCAATCCAACCCCAATTAACCCCTTGTCCCAAAGTCCCTATAGAAGACTCTTGAGATTTTGGGTAGGCTCATGTGATCTCAATTTTTGACATGATTTCAAAAAATTAAATATAGAAAATCAAATCAGCTTTTTAGAAATGTAATTTTTATTTCAATTGGTACTCAAAAACAAAAGTTATGCCACTATGAGTCCAAAAAGCAACTTGAGGGGTAGCCCAAAAAAATTATAAAATTTGAATTTTTTAATTATTTTCCTCAAAGATTATATTTTTGTTTACAATTGAATCTTTGATTCATTCTACTTGGACTAGTGATGAGAAATTTTTGAACAATCTTATTTTTCGGGCAATCTAAGCATCTTCTTGAAAAAATAATTTATAGAATCCATTTTTGAATGCAATTTCTACAGTTTTTCAAAAAAAATTATTAGGTAGGGTTAAGTTTGCTTACTAAAATAATCTCACCATTGGGATTATTGTGTTGTAACTCCATTTTAGAGCTATTAACAATTTAGTTATCCTTTCAATCTTAAACCTACTTCTACTTAATAATTTTTTAATGGTTGAAAATTAGGTGCTTTTTTGTTGAATTTTTTTTTCTAGATTCTCAACTCAATTTTTCAACATAAAAAATTCTAAAATCAAAACCAATAGTACAAAATTTTAAGTTAAAGAGATTCAAAGCCAAAAAATTTACTCAATCAAGGTGAAAAAAAAAATAGTTTTCTTCACTCTAAATGCAAATATCTTGCAATCTATGTAGTCAAAGTTTCTAAATTTTTTCCCATGCATACTTATACTAGTGTAGTACAAGATCCTATAGCTAAATATGTAAAAAAAGCAAATTTTAAAGTTTTTCACTCTTTGTAATAGAAATGGCAGTTTTGAGTGGGTTTTGAAGGAAAAAAGTCCTTGAGACTTAGGGGTTAATGTAAAGTGTTGAGGCCCAATTTCCAATTCATATGCTTTTGGATTATCTTAATGCTCAATTAAAAGAAATTTAAAACACACATCTTTTCCTTATTCTTTTCTTTTTTTCTATTAAAAAATAGTTCATTAATTTATTTTTCTTCCTATTTATTTTATTTCAAAAATAGAAGAGAAAATTTAGGATACTTTTTTTGAACCTTTTTCTTTCTCTTCCTACTTTATATGCTTTAAAAATAGAAGAGAGATTTTTTTAACTTTTTCATTTTTCTTCCTATTTTTTTCATTTGGAATTTTTGTTTTTTACTTTATTTGAAACCTTTTTCTTTTCCCTATTGCAGATCTAAAGATAATTTATAATAAAAATAACATCCAATTATTTTTATAAATAAAAAATCACATAATCCAAAAACAAACTGATGAATACAATATCTTCAAATCTTCTAAATTTTCTGTAGATCTTACGAAATCTTCCACACAAATAGCTTCTTCAGCCAATAAAAAGCATCTTCCATAACGTGGAGCCCCCGAGACAACGAATGTGCATACGTCCCCGGCACGTGCTCCATCCATTCAATTTCATCCACAACGCGCATGAATTCCTTCCACAGGGTATTCGAATGTAATTGACGAGCAATCCGTCGCTCCTCCCGATGTCAGTCGCACGCCTTCGGATAGTCATCAAAAACCTTCAACAATCGTGGATTTCAACAGCAATTCCCAATTGGAGGCGTGCGAGATCCGCGATTGCAATAGCATTTTAGCAACGAGTTTCAATTGCAACAGGACTGCGAAGAGTATTTCCAAGACGGGCATGGCGAGAAGGAGCTGCGTGTGTGGGATCTGCGACAGCGTTAACTTGCCTTCGGTGTGCCCGACTTGCATCAATTACAGGTAATTTACGTAATCCAAAAATCTTTTTGGGCTTTTATCGGTTTATTTGTCGCTGGGTTTGGGAGAATTTCAGGGTTGGAATGAATTTCAGGTTGTGAATTTCATGGTTGGATTGGGTCAGGCTGCTGGAACGGTACAAATTGGTGAAGAATTTGACGCAGGAGCGTGACGTGCTGCGTGTCCGCTTGGATGAGGAGCTCATTGCGAAGGTAACGTGACCTGGTTTGTTTGGTCGATACACTTCTAGGGCTTGGAAGTGAGATTTGTACCTCTTTTGGGTTTTTTATGACATTGAAGTTTGAATGATTTGAAGATTTTGTTACCAAGGGATTGGGGGAGGGTGCTTGGGTTTTGGTGGAAAATTTGAGTCTCCTGAATGCTTAAATTAGGGCTCTGTATTTTTGCTTTTGCGCTGTGGAATTATCGGTCTCTGGCGGGGGGGGTGATTTGGTGAGTTTTTGGTGGATTTCTGTTTAGCGAGAGGCTGATCTACAGCAACTCTGGCGTGTGGAGCACGCAGAGCGCAAGGCGCAGCTCACAGAGCGCCTGCGGCAATGTAAGCAGGATCTTTTGCAAGGTATTCACGGGTTTGGGGTTCCTCTATTTGGTCGGTAATGAGTTGCAACTTTCTTTTTGTTTGTCTTGGATTTTGAATTGGCTTAGTATATGCTTGCCCCTGTTTCTACGAGAATTTGTTAATACTGTGCTCATTGATCAGAGAAAACGAAACACGAACAAATACTACATGATTTAGATACTCGAACTCGGGTTCTTTCTGCTGCTTCTGCCCAGGTAATTACTCTGGTAGCCTTGCAATTGTTGATGACTTTGAGTTTCTGTAATTTATTACCGTGTTTCAGTTTTAATTTTAATTTTTGCAAATTTCATGTTCTATGAAACACAGATGTAACCACCGTTCATGATTTTTGCAGTTGGAGAAGAAGAGAGCCGAACTGTTGACACGATACTATCCTGATTTGATTCGTGCGCAGTCCCTTGTTCATGTGAGTAAATCCATTGCTGTGGATTTATTTTCTTCTTGTAATTTTCCTTTGATGTATTTCCCCTTTTTGAGGTTTTATGACATCCCCAGCCAGTACAATGTGTTATTTCTTATTTTGTCGATCCTTCTTTCGCCACGTGTATTATTCCAAGAATGGTACTGTTTTTTGACATAGAAAGCTCTAGTACGAATGGATTTGCAGTTGCGAAGTGATTCATTAGTAGTGACGAAAGTCAATGTTGCAGATGAGTGATGTAATGCTTACATGTGATTTGACGTTTCTGTTCCCATTTCTTTTGGCAGACGTCAGTGGCATCTGAGTTGTATCAGAAGCGGAGGACGATCTTCAGACAACTTTGCAAAATTTTGCCTCTTCGTCGAAGTTCTGTGAGTATTTTTGGCCCTTTTCTTAATTGTCCTGTGGAAACAGTTATTGACTTGTCATGCACGAAGGAACGTAACATTCTTGGGAATTTGCTTGGAGACACTTGGAATCGATGAACAGTGAGCTAAGAAATGTCTTTTTGTGCACAATCTGGAGCTCATGTTATTTTTGCGAAGTCGGATATGGCTCACGTTAGAATTATTTCTTTCTGGTCGTCCAGTCCGTGGTTGGCATGTTTGTGGGCTCATTTGCTCGCCTGATAATAGAACGAACTGCTTCGCAAGTGGGTCAGTTCTTCAAAATTTTAGTTCTCCACATGCTTTTTGTGCTTCAGCGGAAAGGGTGCAAGATGTGTACGATAGGATATTATTAACTTAAACTGAATATTTAAAATGTGTGGGAGCTCGATGCTGAAATTATTGGTAGAAAAGATTGCATCTTTGCAGCAAAAACACTGTTTCACAACAAATAAGGGCATTATTTCACCATCATAAACAGATAGTAGCAGGTGTTGTTTATCTTGCAAAGACTTAGTGGTCATTTCGTGGGTGTAGGTCACAGTTGATGAGCGGCAGAAGTGGGAAGGAAGCTTAAATGGACAGCGATCTGTACGAATTTGTGGTGCTCGCCTACCCATTGGGGATGACCCACTGTCCACTCCACATACAGAACTTGCGGCATCGTTAGGGTAAGTCATTTGTAACCTTCCATTTAGTACACCAAATTAGTATAAAAATGAAGCAAAATTTCATTTAATTATCATTAATCTTTATACAAGATATACAAGGGCCACTGACTTTGAATATCAAAAAGGTTCTTTTTGAAAACAGCCTAGAACGGTTTTGAAAGCAGACTGCTTATTCTTCTAAGGTACAGCTAATTTTATTTATTAATTTTGAGCAGGTATCTGGTTCAACTAGTCAACATGGCAGCACGTTATTTATCTGGACCTCTTTTACATAGCTCTGGTTTTGCGGTAAGTGAGCTCACGTGCTTTGTCTGCAATGTACTGTGTTGTGAAAGACAAACAGTGTAGCACTCGATTTAAAGTGTTTACTCCGACTCGGTCTAGAGTTTTAATTGCATGTCATAATATCTGGGAAAGATTCCATTTCTGTGAGCTTGTTTGTGATGATATTTATCCTCAACTCATAATTAGTTGTTGACAATGCATGTGTGTAAACATGCCAATCAAGAATGTAAGTGCCTTTTAATTTGATATTCTTTCGAACGAATCTAATTTAGATGATGACGGTGCAGGCATCGTCATCACGTGTGTGGCAAAGGGCTTCGTACTCTGACTCAAAGCCAGCTTCTCGAAGGTAAACATACTGCTGAGGCTTTGACCTATCACTTCCTGCTGTTGCAATTGCAGTGAAGCATTAATTGAGATGTACTCTGCTGCTGGTGTTGTGCTACTGCTGTGCATGTGTAGTGGGTCCACTGGCCGATGGGAATGGTGCAATATTTGACGCAGGCATTAGTCTGGAAATATTCTTGTGCATCAGAACTGTTATGCTACTTGTTCATCAATTATCAGTGATTTTGTTTTTAAACTTATCTGTATGTTATTTGTACTAAAGTTGTCATTCTTTCCGATTTAGTGAGGAGTTTCCTTTGTTTCTTCCACGCCATGGTGGACGCGTTTCCTCTGGGGATGAAGGCTTTGAGCTCAGCAAGAGTGTTGGTAGCAACTTAGGCTTTTCATCTCTGGAGAGCCCACGAATTGATACAGTCGAGAGCACAGCGAGTCTCGTGAACTATGGAACTTCAAGTGGGCCTCGAGAGTCCTACGCAGATGTTCAAAAAGGCATCAAACATCTGCGTAGGAGTGTAGGATGTCTCTGTGCATTTGCTTTTGGACAGCTTTCTCTTTCAATGCCTCCGGATATGCCGATCTTCGACGCTTTCGCCGAGCTCCTCATTATCCTCTCCTCAAAAGATATGCGATCAAGGTTAGTTTTCCTTTCTGAACATCGGATTCTTTCTTTCCTCACTGCCCGAGTGTTATTTTGTGTCCCATTGGGTTTCTCCGGGTATATAGTCACTGCAGGTGGACGATGTGAGTGGAGTTTGCCAACTTGCAAGCATACAATTTGCGTCACTGAAAGCATTTTAACGTAAGTAGGAGTGTGATTTGGGGGAGATCGCTCTAGAGCTGTGGAGAGATTTTTCGGTTCAAGAGCCAAGTCTGTTGAGATCAAATGTTTATATGTATGTATGGAATTGCTTGGCAATTTTGGAGTGTGAGGTTGTAGAGCGCTGTTAAGTGTTAGTAGACAAGCCTATTTCCATTCCAAGATCAGCCGCCATATAAATTCACGCTTACACCACATGCGAATAATGGTACAAATAGATGAGCTGTTGGTAATAGCGGTTACCATAGGAAATGGGATCATGTACCTAACAGTTTTTAGTGTCGTCTGCCTTACCACTTAGTGCTTGTTGTAATTGGCAACCTTGCTAGTTTCCTACCATGACTTACATGGGGGTGTAAGGGTACTGACGAACTAGTGATATTCTATTGAACATGTTCACTGTGTTCAGGTCTAGCAGACGTAACCAACAGCCTAACGGCAGATTTGCTCTTTCAGAAGGTCCCTTAACTCGCCTGGGCGGCCTGCCAACTCTGTCGGAAGGAAGTCGGTTCTCCCCAGAATCCTTGGTGCATATCTTCTCACTTCTCTCTTACTGTTTCCGTCTATCAATCTGTCTCTGCCATTTTATGTGTATTATTCTCTCATAGTTGGTGGATCTCGCTGCAATGGACTCCTACTTTTGAATTTTAGTAGCCAACAGTTCGAATGCTCTACATGTAAATTGACATGAAATTTAATTTGATGGCGTTGGTATGAAATGAAATTGTTGGTTTATGCAGGACCAGAAAGCAACCACTGGGAAGGTCACCAGCTGGAATGAAGACTATGAGTATAATACAGACTCCGAGCACAACGAAGCTGTGCCAAACTTGTCTGATAGCACTGTGGATGGTTGGAATCTTGTGGAGCACCCAAGACTGCCTCCTCCACCTTCCAACTCTGAGGATGTAGAGCACTGGACGCGAGCAATGTTTGTTGATGCCACCAAGTAAATTAATGGTGTTGACCTACAAAGTAGAGATTGTTCTCTACTTTGTAGGTCAACCTCATGAGAGGTTTTCTTTTGTAAATTATTCTATCCGAGGCCTCAAATGTACGTAGTGTTCGGCTCGTTTAATTCACTCGAATTTGGGACTAGTCTCAGAATGTAGTCATTTTCCATCAATTTGTCCAATTTATACTTATATTGACTTTGCTCTGATGTTGTAACCTATGGACAGTGTGGAATGGTTTGATGAGAGAAACCAGATAATCAGAAGGCTTCTTGATAAGCTCAAGAGTTTCAAATACTATACTTGAAGAATCTTGGGAGGATCCGTAACACCTAAGAAAGCCATAGGAGGGGGAATTTTGATCTGCAGCTTTTTTGGCAAAATAAATTCTAGACACATGATCTTTATTTTCATAGGTTTCTCTTTTCCTGCCATCCTTACATGGATTGGTTTTGTAACCTTGTACAAAAACCATGACACTCTTTTGAGCGACACATCATTAGAGAGTGGACACAAATTGCTTTTTCAACATACTTGGATGTACTTTTGAGCGACACATCATTAGAGAGTGGACACAAATTGCTTTTTCAACATACTTGGATGTACTTCATCTGTTTTGTAATTTGTTTTGTATAGCTCTTACAATATCACTAGGAAAGTACTCCCCATTGCAACAATATTGTTTCAATGCTTGAATAGTAGAGTATTAAGAACATACTATTGCAATATTGCAATTGTATACTTTCAATGGATAAAGTACCCCCCCCCATTGAAATTGTATTGTTGTAATATTGCAACAATATGTTTTTAGTACTCTACTGTTTAAGCATTGAAATAGTATTGCAATAATATTGTTACAATGGGGGGCTTTTTCCTAATGCAAATGTCACTTTGGAAACATAGATGTCAATTTACATAAGAATTAAGGTTTGACCAAGTGTAGATATGATGTGTCCTTTAAGTCTTTAATCCTAAATGATGGATTGGTTACCATGAAATTCATCTTTTGGGATATTGTGTGAATCATTTGCTTAAAAAAAACCAAGAACATTCATTAGAGGTCAAACTACTATGCAAAACCTCCCCTTTTCATACAAAATTTCAAGGATGAACATTTACACATTTGCCTTATATAGAAGGATTCTTTGTCATCCATTGAATACTTAGTATTTGTAATTTCCTTCTAGGGTTAACCCCTAAATGCCCAAGGCACCAAATTTTGGTGCCAACAATATTTCAAATACATTAGAACTTGTAGAAAAAATCACATTAAAAATTCATTTAAAAAAAATTGTAGAGTAGATTTTGAGAAGCCTTAAATTGATTAGGGTTGTACATCTTATGCCCTTTAACTTCATATTTTTTTGGTGACCAATTTTTTAGTTTGACATGTGAAAAGAGGATTGAAAGACTTCACACCACCTTCATAGTTTTAACACACTTACAATCAAACATTATAATCTTTCAATCCATAAGTAATATTGTTGTATTTTATTTTCCCATCTAATCTTTAACATGTCTAGTTTCAATTTGTATGGTTACAATTCAAAAAGAATTGTTAAAACTTATCAAAATGATGGCTTTTTGTTCAATTTAGAGCAAACTTTAAGAAATTCAAAAGAGGCCTTGGGCATTTAGGGGTTGAAGAATTTGGTTGGAAAATTGCCAATTTTAAAAAAAAAAAAAATTGACATGTATGAATTTATGGATTTCATGTATTTTGTTTCATAGTAGGATTGACAGCCTTCACCCTAAATCCTAAAAGGATGGCTTGGTCACTGTGGAAATTATGTATTTTGGTAAACATCTACACTTCTTTCTTACGTAGAAGGATACTTTGTCATCTATTACACTTAAGTGTCTGTGGTGTCCTTCTAGGGTTAAGGGTTAAAAACACATTTATTTGATTTCATTAAATTTTGTGCTATGAAACATTCCAACACAACCAATCTGACCCATACAGTAAGCACCCCAACCTGCACAAACAAGGCTCCTGAATCTTCACACAAGGAAGCCTGACATGAAATATCGACCACAAGAAGCAGGAGCACAGAAAGAACTAATTCGATTTCTCGGTTATAGATCTTACACCTAATGTCCAGAAAATCGAATTCAGATGAATTGAAATCAAACTCAGAAGAGAACTGACCAGGGGACTAAAAGAGTAGAGGAAAAACTCACTGAAGAAAAAAGGAAATTCAAAAATGAAACCTAAATGAAACACAAGCATAGTTCAAAAGGCAAAAGAGTCATGCAGGCTTAGAAAAATAAGCACTGAATCCATTTACAGTAATTCATCCACACCCAATCCAGCCAGGTTCCAAATGAAAGAGTCCCAACTTCTTTTACACTAGTCTCAAATCTCAAATACTAAAACTATTGCAACTATTGCACCGACTGTACAAGTGGTTTCAATTCCACACGTTCTCAAGGTCTCAATGGAAACACGAGCTGAAATGAGTTTTCTACATTCCAGGACAAGAATCACTGAACTAGCCTAGTGAGGATCATACAAATTCTTTTCTACAGTCACAAGGTATAATTTACAAGGAGCACAACAGCAGTTCAGGCCTTGAGAATCTTCGCCACACGTGTGGTTTAAAACAGGTCCCAGCAACGGGTAGCTAGACACACAGCATCATGTGATGCTGGTCACGTGTTGCACCCATCCCTGATTCTTCAAGGACCCGTCCTCCCAAATCATGCGAAGTATTTCCTGGGTTTTCATACAATTATGCTAACTAACCTGTGGGACATAAATAAATACCAATTTTTTTTCCACGGTTTCCATATTTCCAAAAGGTTCCAGAGCCAAAACTAGAATGGAATCAATTGATGGGAAGATCGATCGACCCACTTACTTTCTAGCTCAAGAAAAACTCACGTCGAGGGATGCAAGATCACTCCTCCTTTTACTTCGGACCTAATAATTACATTCGATCTGAACTCTCTTGCGGATGGGACTAGGTTGGTTTGAAAGAAAGTTGAAGCCAGATTGATTGCCTCTTGCCAAACAGGAATGTCCAATTCTTGATTCAAGTTCTTCTTCACTCAAAATTTGAATTGAACTGACTGTCCTTGAGTTTAGGATCCTTGTGCAGTCACTTGAATTTGGACACTTTTGATCTTGAGCCAAAGTTCATGCGCACCAACCAACTGGCCCATCATTTTTGAGGAGAGGAGAGGGAAAGAACTCCAATTTCTTACTGAGATTGGAAGAGATTGTGTTCATCTCAGTTCCGACACTATGTTTCGATCACAAGACGAAGTTCAATCCATTCTAAAACGGTTGAGTACTGGTTCTTCTGGCCCCAAATTTGTTGGAACTGTTGAATCCGCTCGTGTCGAAACCACTTCAGTCAATGATTGTTTGACGATCCACTTCTAGAAAAGGAAAACGGCTCATTCTACAATTGAACACTACTCTCAATCGAATCACCCCTTGGGACCACCTTTTCAAATGGATTTCGAAATCACTCATTGTTTAATCCTGTAAGGACGGCTGACGGAGGATTAAAAGTGTGTCTCATGAATCGACTTTCAAAGGAAACTATTGAGAAACAGAGAATGCCCCTATAAATCCATTAATCCATGAACTAATGTTTCGCTGACTACATCGATCACAGGGCCGCGTCATTTCATTCCAAGTTCAAGGGTTCAAAAGAAAAGACCTCCGAAACTTCAGCTAGAGGGCGGCGTCCTTCCAGAGTTCAGGGTTCAAAAGAAAAGACCACCAAAACTGCAGCCTGAGGGGAAAAAACGAGAAAACGGAGACTCATTTTTAAGGTTTTTTCTCTGTAACACCGCTGCCGGGGAGAATCGCAAAAGAATCACATCATTCACGTCGAATTTTGCGGTTTCCTGCGTGGTTTCCTGAATGGCTTTTTGCATGTTTGTTTCTTGTTTTTTTCTTTTGTCTGTAGGCCAGTCGAGAATTCCAAAGGACCTGTAGGCCATTCTAGGCCCCGGCGAATAAAGCCCTACACAAGCACGCCCTTCAAGGCGCTCCAAACGCCGCAGCATGAGCGGCCGCACGCTCCTTTACCAGCTTCGTGGCCTCTTCTTTCCTTCCCGCATTGCAAAGTGCCAGCACCGTCTTGTACTGCGACTCCCCCAGGTGGTTCACAAACCGTGGGAAATTGAACGTCTTCCACTTCTCCGTGCAGTGGTAGTAGCCTGCATCCAACGCGAGTGCGGCTTCCCTCTCGGAGGAGAAGGTGCCGATCCACACCTTCACTTTGCAAGCGCTCACACGGATCTCCGCGTTCCAATGGCCGTTGCGGAGTGTGATGCCTTTGTAACGGCGATTGGTGGTTGATTGAGTGGATACTCCCGGTGCCATTGGTTCTGTGGGGACGACTGCCGGGCGCAACCTTTTCATGCATTGTTGACGGAGTTTTTGTGGGCGCTGCAACCAATTAACACATCACTGGTTTAAGCAACAATCGTATGGGGAACTTTAATTCTTCTACACGACTAAAATTTACTGCAAATTACTACATCTTCAAATTTTTGTGGAACATTTTCTGAGAGAATGCCCACAGAAAAAATAAGCACTATATCAATTGTTGTGGAACATTCTCCCTGAGGACTAATTACTGCAACTACATCAATTGATATGTTGGTTCAACCTGGCTCTCGGTTAGTGGAAACAATCTTCCTACGTTGTTTTCAGTCAGTCGATTTTGCATGGGCTCGACATTACAATTTGTTTTTTCAAGTAAGCAACAATGATATGTACCGTACCAAATGTAAGGTACACACTGAAGGTGTTACAACAGATTAAGTACTCGAAGATTCACTTTTGAGATATTAATTTGCTTCCGGATGATTCCAACTTTGCAGGCAAATTTCACGGTACATGTTTAGACTTTAGACATTCTCTCATGGCGCGAACTTGAAAGACATACAAAAGTTTGAGAATGCAAGTGTCTTGCAATCAGAGTATCAGACACTAACAACATCCAAACTTTCGTAAGGTCTTGAGGTTTGCATCACACACTAACCACAAAATCAGCCTACAGTCAGAGAAAAACGTGGATTGAAACAACATATCACCGAGAATGGAATCATCAATCACCCAGACTTATAATCCATCATTCCCCACCACCACCATCACCACAAGCAGAAAGAGAAAAACACAATACATAATTACATATTTACTCACCGGCTCCCGCTCCCGAATCCTCTTCCTCTGGGCCGCCTTCGCCAATTTCACCCTCATCACCGTCTTCCTCAACCTCAGCGTATAGCAAAATGCTTTTCCCAGCACCCGCATCCCTCTCCCCATCCGCGCTGATGCAAACGCCACCTCGTCGCCTCGTGCAAACCGTCGGAGCTCGACGTAGATTTTGTTAAACGGCATGTGCAGAATCGACAGCTTCTCCTCCGCCACAGGAGGAAGAATGTACGACGACGTCGTCGAAGTCCCCGCCGTGTCCATCAAGCTCTCTCGGCTGTCCCCCGTCTCGCCAGTCCTCACCGACATGCCCCCAAACCCCGGTGGCGTCGTCGACTGCTGCTGCTGCTGCGCCGTCGAAGTCGCATGGGATCCAGTGGCGTCGTCCAGTTGTTGAAGCCAACTGGGATTCAATTCGCCAGAGTAGTAGTACTCGGGCACTGGCGGGTCGAGGTGTTGATGCACCGATACGGGAGACACGGGATTCAGGAAGGGGTGATCATCCCAGGGGTGAGGGTGGGAAGCGTGGGAAGCCGAGGGAGTATTCAGAAGCATATTATCAAAGGAGCCTGCTAATTGCTCATCGAATCCGGGGTGGGGGTGTTCGAATCCGTGCTGATAGTGTTCGGTTCCGAATGGAGGGTATTCGAATCCAAGTTGAGGGTGTTCAGTTCCGAGTTGAGAAAGTCCGTTTCCGAGTTGAGAGTGTTCGAATCCATGTTCGGCTCCTTGTTGCAGGCGTTCAAATCCGTATTGCGGGTGCTCAATCCCTTGTTGCGCGTGCTCATATCCCTGTTGCGAGTGTTCGCTTCCATATTGTTTTCGGTTGCGCAGACGCGCGATGAACTCGGCGTAATCCGGAATCTGGTGCTGCAGTACATACTCCGAGGGATCCTTTGCATCGAAGTACTCCGAAGTATGGTTGGACGTGTGGTTGGATCCACTGGCTTCGTGGTCATGCTGACCCACAGGTATCCTTGCGCACCCCCCAGGTGGCGTCGCAGGCTTCGGGAATGGAGCGTTAGCAGCAGGCGTCGGGGTACGTGGTGGCGATGTCGGCACAGGGTAGTCCCCGACGCTGTCCTTGCTTGCGAACTCGCCGAGCAAGGTTTCCACCCTCTTGTTGAACTCCTGCTTCAAGCGGTCCAGGCTGAACTTGAGGGACGCCGCGCGCTTGCCCCAGCGACAGGTCGACGCCGGCTTCGATGGCGTCCTTTCTGCCATCGCGAATGGTTCCAAGCTTCTTCTGGATACCCCGATTGGGCAGTGGAAGTCGAGCGGTGGCAGTGCGAACTACCTGTGATGCATATTGTCAGCAAACCAGGAGAACGATTCTAAAGAGGGTGGCAATTGGTGACAAAAAGAAAAGGCAAAAAATTGGTTGGAATAAGGATTTCGGTAGGGTTCCAAGCCCTACGTGCAAAGCATGGAAACACCCACACCGTCATCAAACCAAGAAAACGATTCTAAGGAGGGTGGCAATTTGTGTCAGGAGAAACGGGAAAAAATTGTCTGAAGCAGGACTGTGGGATTAGAAAGGGGATTTGACATTCTAGTAGCAATGGATACGTGATTCTTACGGAGCACACGCATCAAATAAATTCCATTGCAAAAAAAAAAAGCAAATTAAGTTTACCACCACCAGAAAAAAAACAAAAAAACAAAAAAACTGCCCAATTGATCCAATCCATGCGTTTGGGGGATACAGTGTGAACAAACTCTGAAATAAAAGTAATGAAAATAGGTGTAGCTAAAATCGTCCCTAGGCTCTCCTGAATAGGGAATGCACAGGTAAGACGAGAATCTATAGAGGTCGATTTGAGAATCGGGTTGCGATTAGATCACTCTACCTTACACTTTAGATTTACGCACTTTGCCATGTTCCCCATTTTGCATGATTGTTGCAGTGAAGAAATAGCTCGAAATAATGTGGGCCACTCAAAAGATGTAACATAGCTCATTCAGGCAATTACTTACCCTGTATTTTATCATAATTACTTATGTTGTCTAAGCCTCTAACGGAAGTTTCCACGGCTGCACCAGAACGTTATCTGACTGACATGACTCCGCAATCTGACTCAGTATGACCCCTAGCTCCTCCCATCTGATATCGTACCACGAGATCAATACCAGTCTGGCTGGTTTCGCTACATGGATAGAAAGAGCCGTAGTTTCATGTTATTCTCACTCAAAGAGTACACAAAGGAGAATCCAGACATGAAAAAAAAGCAAAAACCAATCCTTATAACCTTATCTCGACGCTTGCTCCCCTCAAAGCGGCAAAACACAGATCACCTAATCAAGAAAAAAACTTAAACTAAAAAATAAAACATAAATTCAGACTATGCACGAAGCTGTGGTACCCGAACTCAACGAAACTCTGTTTCTCCCAGTTTGCGAAAGAGAACGTCCAAACAGTCGACAATCTGATCGATTCCCGTACACAACCACGAGCTATGGCCTCTACCGACAAAACGACTTCGCGTCCAACCCACAGCGAAACTTTGAACGAGAAAGCCAAGGTTGTTGCCACAGAGGAAAGCACTTTCTGGATATCTGCAACTGTTCTTACCAGAGCTCGACCTCGTATAGAATATCTGGACTCTCTTTGATCGATGTGACCCGGCCGCCGGCCCCGGCCACCTCCACCTTCCCTTCCTGCTGCACAACCCGCAACGTCCTTCTCCAAGTCCAGTGCCGCTAGGATAGCACAGAGCTGACAAGCTCTGCTCTCCTGGAAACCCGTACCATCTCCTCGAAATTCTCAAACAAACCACCACAGCTCCAAATACGTTTGCCCTGAGAACTGCCTGAATCCCCAATTATAACGATGACGTTCTCGTCACAGACAATAACTTCCGTGTACAGACATCCTTGTAATCCTGAACAGACATTTTGCTTTTGGTTATATGTGGACTGATAATAATATCAAGGAGTCCATCTGGCTTCGCAGTTTACAGACATTCTCTTAGATACTGTTCATGTACTTACAATTGCGATGAAGGCCCCGCTCAGCAAAAAAGAAAGCGTACTTGCAAGGCAACTTCTAGGTACCTTCCAGTATTGACAATCGGTACCAGTGCAGCGAAACCGCGCACACGGCGCCGGTCGTCGTCGTCGTCGGTGACTTGCGACTGAGATTTTCTGAGTTGAAGAGGAAGATGCGAGAGCAGCTACGAACTACAGTAGTTTGAATCACAAGAACGACGACTGACCGACCGAGGTCTGTATCATCAGTGTATACTTCCGAAACTCGATCCAGCAGAGTGACAAGAAGGTGTCTGGAATGCCTTCTTTTCAAAGTAGAACCCCAGTGAGCCTACTTGCTCTTGGCTTTGGAGTCTGGATCGAAGGAGAGGAGGGGTTTTGCATCGACAGCAGCATGCTTGTTAGTCAAAAAGCGAGCCAGTGTTGTGGGGACATTGGCCTCTTTTACCGTAGCTGCGTGCTTGTATAGCGTTGTAGTTTATTGTTTGTGCAGGATTTCGTTCGGAGGATTCTGGTGATTACGTTAGAGGGTTAGAGACAAACTGGCCAGGCATTGCTGGCAACTGCGGCAAGTGGTGGTAAGTGGACTGATGATACTGTTGAAGCTACTTGCTCCCGAGCTAGTGGGTGCATGACCACTTGTCGTAACAGTAGCAGGGATTGGCGGGTTTCTGCGTGAAAATTCTTTGCTGTTAAGCTTATTATAGAGCAGGCAGGACGTTACTTACGGCCTGTTCACACCAAAAAAATTGGGCTCCAACACATGAACACAAGTGGATGAGACCACCATGCTTCAGAAAGAGTTGAGCCATGACCCATGGTGCATTTGGGCTGGATTTTTTAAGTAGAGTTATCCGTATAAGTCTTTTTTAGATTTATCTCATAGTCATAGAACCTCTTGAAGTCAACACCAGCCTCCAAGTAATGTATGTGTGTTGTTTAAATGTATCTAACTCAAATTTAGGTTGTTTTTGATGCTTTTTGGCCAAATCAAGCCAAAAATGTCCTAGAAATAAGCAAAAATCATAAATGAATGACTAAAAAAAGTCTCTCCAAATTTTCTCTTGGCTTTGGGGGTTGGTTACCTCCAAGACCTTTCCAAGAAATATTCCCCTTAGGTTGAGGAAGTTACTATCCATTTTGGCCATGTAGGATTTCAACAAGGATTTTCGTCCACTAAATAAATGATGGGATACAACCCAAGTTATATTTGGTGTAAATCCAAAAGCTAGGTACCATAGCTATCTTCCAATCAAAACACTCTATTTCTTTGGACTCCAATCCAAAAAAAATTGGTGTGAACAAGCCTTTAAAGTGGTCTTAGGAAGTGGGACCAATAGGATAAAAATATAGGAATTTTTTATTTGCCACACATGATAAAATTTGGAACTTTGGAATTTATACTTGCAATCAAATGCCTTAAAGGAATCAACCCACTCTAACCACTTAACCCCTAAAGGTAAAAACTACATTTTTTGGCAACATAGCAATTTTGGGTAGCTTGCTACAAATGAAATTTTTATTTATTTTTGCTAAATTTTTCACACAATATATACCCAAGCAGTAGCTTCATGGCCCAATAATTTTTATAACTTTTGATTACATGGTTTAAAAGCTATTGCATAGTATGTCATTTCATTGCTTCGCAGGTAATCCAGACAACTTAAAAAACTTCTTTAAAAATCACTTTTAAAAAAAATAAAATATGAAATTGGTTATCTAGATTATATATAAGTGGAAGTTTTGAATCATTTCATTTCGATTAATGAGATGAAAGTTATGAAGAATTTTAGTTTCATGATCGTTATGAATTTCAAAGACTCTATACCTACCCACAAACTAAAACTCCTCATAACTTCATCTCATTAATCGAAATGAAATGATTCAAAGCTTCCCACTTATATATAAATATAGGTAACCAATTTCAAATTTTTATTTTTTTGAAAAGTGATTTTTTAAGAATTTTTTAAGCTGCCTAGGTTGCCCACTTAGCAATCGGGTTAACAATGAAAATGAAATATTGCACAATAACTTTTTAACCATGTAGTCAAAAGTTATGAAAATCATCATGCCTTGAAGCTACTCCTCAGGAAATTGTTGTATGAAAATTTTAACAAAAAGAATAAAAAATTTGTTCATCATGAGATGCCCAAAATTGCTATGTTGCCAAAAATATATAGTTTAGTGCTTTAAAGGTTAAGTAATTAATACATATTTGGAACGTGGGTTTCTTGAGGGTGAAATTTTTCCATGTACAAAAATAGAGTTTTGAAGAATTCCATAATTTTTCATATTTATTATTCGTCAAAACACAATCACCATGAATTTTTTAGCTAAAGATTTTATTCAACCCATATTGGTCATATAGGTCCTCATGTTTATGACCAAAGACTAGTTGTAAAATCAACTAAGGATTGATTGAAATATTGAGAAACTTGTAGCCGATCACAATGTGTCATAAATGCACCAAAAATGATGACTATTCATCGCTACTACATAGAAAGAGAGCATCCTACGATGCCAAAATGGGAGGGATTGATCATGAATGGGACTAAACACCTAAAATTGTATGAATAAGCTCTATGGCATGACAATATGCTCTAGAAAATGAACAACAATTTTTACACATTGGTGAAGGGATTATGAATCAAAATGCAAGTGGTTCCATAATTTTTGAACACATTGTAAATTAGTTACAAATTTTCAATGATGCAAGGTGTAGGATGCTGTAAGTGATGCCAAAATGCATTTGATGCACATGAAGAATGACATTAGAAAAGAGGTTAAAGCAATAGAAAGTATACCCAAAATTGTCCACTTCTAAGGTCACCACCTCCACAGTAAAATAAATAGTTGCACACTACTTAAAATTCACCTTACACTTGTCTTTATCATGTGCTTTATTTTGGATATCCTTCCTATTCAATTTCCCTTCAAAAATAGGGGTCGATTTTGAAGAATGGTTCATTTTAGGTGTAGTTACCTTAGTATCCATTGAAAATGTGAAGAACATAGAATTAAGGTTAAGGCACCAGTTGTCAACCACGCCCAACACCCAACCTACAAGGTACACTATTTCCAACCTTAGGTTAGAACTCAAGTTTGAAATGTTTTTTTGGGTTTTTTTTTTCCTTTTTAGAGTTGAGACTAATAAGGTTATGACACATGTTCCAAAGTAGCAAGCAAGCAAGTAGCAGGAAGCAATGAGCGGCAAAGTAGTTCTAGAATGATCAGAATTGGAAGACGCTACTGACATTGGCTACTGGACAAGTGCACTTTTTGGCTCCCAAAATTCACAGTGATTTCAATTTGGGGGATAAAATTCTGAAAATTTTACTATCCCCTATTTCCTATTGGGAAAAATTTCCATCACCTCATACTGCACACAATCTGCTCCAAAATTGCTTCAATGATCGACTACACTAAAATTGGTAAATAGTGTTGGCAACACTAATTGTCAACATTAACACTAATTGTGATTTACAAGGTTAGTGTTAGATGAAAATTACCCCATTTTAACACTATTTTAGCTCTATAGTAAATTACAATTTTCTAGGAAAGGGACAAATTTTCACGGCGGAAGGCAAAAATTACAATTTTGCAGAGAAAGGACAAATTTTCACGACGGGAGGCAAAAATTACAGATTTGCAGGGAAGGGACAGATTTTCGCAGTGGGAGGCAAAAATTACAGTTTTCTTGGAAAGGGATAGATTTTCACAGCGGGAGACAATAATTACAATTTTGTAGGGAAGAGACAGATTTTTACAGCGGGGGGCAAAAATTACAGTTTTGCAAGTAAGGGACAGATTTTTATGACAGCAATTAAGTGCCCCAACACTATTTACACATAAGTTGAAAAATAGTGTTGGGGGTAAAAAACAGGGAACAACACTAATTATCACCCAACACTAATTATCACCCAACACTATTTACCAATTTTAGTGTACTGCTGCCTCAACCTTAACACGGCACAGAATGTGGGGCTTCACAAGTTTTTTTACGATTGCAGTACGGTGCAGAACACCAAATTCACCTTGCAAGACCCACTTCGGATTAACTGCATAGAAAACGGCGTAGAATGCCAGGGTCAATGATTTCTGCGACTGTCTTTCTGAATTATTTGTAGCAAGGTCAGATTCGACGAGTTGCATGACTGACATGGGGAAGTGGACAACGGCAGGGTCTTTTTTCCTTTCAAATTGGCTTGGCTGAAACCATAGAAAGTTGTGTGGAGGGCATCTTTTACCATATAAGGTCTTTTGCATGCTCTAAAAGCCACCATTTAAGGGTGGGTTCACCTTTTTCATAGGTTTCCATGGACAAAAGCATTTTTATATCATTTTTCAGAGAAAGAGAAATAGACATGGAACGTAACACAAGTGGTTTTGTATTTTTCCAAGTGTTTTTGAATTACTTATAAATTTTCAAAGATTAAGGACATAGGCACCTATTTATGACCGTAGGTCTCCCCAAATCTATCCACTTGCAACTTGTAAAGAGATGTGCAGATTCAAAGACTACGATTGGCTCTTACAATAGGAAAATAAATTTTCTTAAATGCATATAATTGCTAAAGTGGTCCATTCAAGGATCACCTCATCTCGATTCTGTCCCTAAAGCTAGGGTCCATTTCAAGGAGATGGTCCGTTTTATAGCACACTACCCTAAACCTTGAACCCTAAAATTCTACAGCGCCAGGGATATAGGAGCTAGGCAAGCAAACGGGACCGTCGTGCATTCACAATTCCACGTGAGTGAGCTCAAAAACTTAGCCACTTATTGTGGTAAACTTATCATGTCAATCTAAATTGTTTTGAATATTTGGAAGCAATTCCAAGTTTAAAATCCTGACATTTTTGGATTACAATGAACTTTGGCAGCTTGTTTCTTCATACAATGTCTGATATATAAAAAGTTGGAAAAGTTGTGTGTGTGAGTCTTGTTTGTATGGCTAAAATTTCATATCAATCCAAGAAGTTATGTGTGAGTGAAGCATCTTAGTAGAAGGAGGTTCAACCTTCAAAGGTAATTTTTCTTGCTATTTTTTGACATTTCAAAGCCATATTGAAGACACAACGAGTTAATTGAATGATATTTTCTTTCACAAATGTGTTCATATGCTAGTTTGAAACACTTTATATTTTCAAGCCTTTTCATTTGAGTAGGTCTAGAAATTGAATTTCACTTTTGTTGCTAGAAAATTTTCAAGCATCTTTTTTCAACACAAACATTATGTAGTATAATCTTGCAATCTATGTGGCCAAATGACTCCAAATTTGATAAATGTCATCTACAACACATGCACTACAAGATTATAAGATTGAGATTTCTATACCTTAGTGACATTTAGACCTATAACACTTCAAAAGCAATGATGATTTTGAATCCAAAAATGTCTCGTACTTTTAGGGATTAACCTCTAAAAACAACCACTTCATTTGCGTTCACCTAAGAAAACCAAAAACGTACTTTAAAAAAATATATAACCATAGTATCTTGTACTTAATTTGTCCAAGAACATGTGGTAAAAATTTAATCAAATTTGACTGTATAGATTGCAAGATACTTGCATTCAAAGTGAAGAAAACAAGTTTTTTTGCAACTTGATTGACTAGATTTTTTGGCTTTGAATCTTTTTAATTAAAATTTTTTGTACTAATGATTTTGATTTTCTAAGTTTTTATGTTGAATTGTTGGGTGAGAATGTATAGAAAAAAATTCAACAAAAAACACTTAATTTTCTCTCATTAAAAATTTATTAAATAGAAGTAGGCTAAAGATTGAAGGAAAAACTAAATCGTTAATAGCTCTAAGATGGAATTGAAATACAATAATCCCAATAGTGAGATTGGTTTTAGAAAGCAAACCTAACCTTGTCTAAAAAAAAATTTTGGGAAAATTGTAAGAGTTGCATTCACAAATGAATCCTGTAAATTATTTTTCAAGAAGATGTTTAGATTGCTCAATGAAAAACTAAGATTGTCTATGACTTTCTCATCACTAGTCCAAACAAAATAAATCAAAGGTTCAAATGTAGACAAAAATATAAGATTTTAGGAATTATTTAAATTATTTAAATTATTTTTTATTTTTTTGTGTTGCCCATTGACCTTCATTTTTTGCTTAATATTGTGCTATGCCATAACATTTTTTTCCTAGACATAGATTGAAACAAAAATTATATATCCACACAAAGCTCTTGGCAAACTACACAGCCTCAAAAAATCGCAAAAAAATTCACTACAAATTGAGACAATAGGAACCTACCCATACCCAAATTGTCCCTTGAGGAGACAAACGGTCCTTTAGGGATTTAAAAAAATGAAAAAGCACTCATTGGAAGACAAACTATTGTAGAAGATGTTCCCTTTTCACACAAAATTTAGAAGATGATTAGTTGCACTTTAATTTATCCTACATGGAGAGATTCTTTGTCATTCATCGACTAGAAAACGTCCTTTGTGTAGTTTAATCCTTAAAATGGTTCCAATTCAATTGTTCCCACTACGATCGCTAGAGAGGATTGCCCCATGCATTGCCACATGAAAAGGTAAATGTCAAAATTGCCCCCTATTTTGTGCCACTTAAAATTTTGGATTTCTTCATGCCCCACAAGCCTCTGATCGCAAATATGAATTCAAAATTTGCAAATTTTATCATATGTGGCAAATACAGCAGAATCTCTCTAAGTACATCCTCCATAAGTCAATAAACCCCTTTTAACCAATATTGTCAGACCAGTCCCAAACTTGTCCCTATACAAAGGTTATGACTAAAAATGACCCTCTGTAAACAAATAAACCTCTCTAATGCAATCTTGTCAGATGGTCCTGAACCTATTGGTTAAAAGAGGCTCTACTGTAAAACATTCCAATATCAGTTTTCTGCAATAGTAAAACATGGGGCAATACATGGGGCAATCCTTTGTCGCTATGACAATCTTCATCACCGGTACATTTTCAAACACTGAGGAAACCAACTATAAAATAGAAAGTCAACTATAAAATAGGAAGTCAATGTTGGCGCACGAGAAGCCGGGTAAGGGAAATAAAGGCCAAAAGCAGACATTGTCCCCAACTGCCTGCCTACTCCAACTACAGAGTAATGAGATAGTGTTCTCTTACCGTACGTGTAGGACTGTAGGTCAGTTTTGGAAACAAGTAGGGAAAATTTTAAACTTTTAAAAATTGGAGAACTATTTGTGAAAATCTGAAAAAAAAAAATTACATTGTTGCTAATTCTCAATATCCAAAAATTATTCTTGAGAAAATTTAGAGAAAAGGAATGCCTTTGCACACGTACAGAAAAAAATCAATCCAGAATTAGGAATGTCTAAAAATTTTAAGAAAAAAGAGTGCTGAAAGTGAAGAAGTCCAAAATCAAGTTGCCGAACTGTGGAACTACAAAAAAAACTAAACTATTTTGCCAACAAGGTACTGAAAAATGACCTATTTGTACGGAAACTCCTAAACGGCCTAGGGGATCAAAAGCGTTCTTCCACAATTTCAAGTCCAATCCAAAGTACTGTAATTTTTGCATTTAACGCCAAAATTCAATAAATCTTTAGTTGGAAAATTTGTGCTCTCTCTTCTAGTTTGTGCAGTAAATTTTTCAAATCAATCCAACATGTACTAATTTTTTGTAAGCTAATTGAAGTTTAGAGGTTCAATTTGAGTTCACCAAATTGCATTTGATGGCTGCAACTTTGGGGGTTTGTAACTCCTTCATCCAATGTTTGTTTTCAATTTTTTTTTTTAAATTGTTGGTTTGTTTCCCCCTTGCAATCTAGTTATTGTGGTGAAGTTATTTTGAATGTTTGGGAACAATTCAAAGTTCAAAATCTTGACATTTTTGGATTACAAAGAACTTTGGTGGCTTGTTTCTTCTTTATACAATGTCCATTTCTAATATAAAAAGTTGAGAAAGATGCACACATTAGCCTAGTTTGTGTGGCTAAAATTTCATATCTATCTAAGAAATTGTAAATGACTAAGAAGCATTTTAGTAGAAAGATGTTCAACCTTAGATGTGTTTTTTGCACCTTTTTTTTGCTATTTGTTGGTTGGTTTTGAATCACTTTATGGTTTAAAGCTTTTTCAATTGAGTAGGTTTAGAAATTGAATTTCACCTTCAAATGTGTTGCTAGGAAAATTTTAGCATTCTTTTTCAACATTAAAACATTATAATCTTACAATCTACGGTATGTGGCCAAATGACTCCAAATTTGATTCACGTCATCTACATCACGTACATTACAAGATTATATAGTTGGGATTTCCATGCCATAGTGACATTTAGATCTAAAACACTTCAAAAGCAATGGTGTTTTTTGAACTCCCAAAGTCCTTGAGCTAATTGCATTTGGTGAAAAGCTAAACTCCTTGAAACAATTTTTAGTAAATTTTTGTAGGAAGAAAAATGGAATTAGCATCTAATCCAATTTATTTCATATTTTTGGACCTTTGTGAAATTAATTACGAATTTTTGGAGTTGAAACACAAGGATCACTAAAAGCAACCACCTCCTAAAATGTATACTATTCATACATTGAAGAAAACAAAATGTACTTTATGTTAGAGGTCTCTTTTATCTAAATATTGGCTAATATTGGCTAATAATAGAATATATGACACTCATTTATCAAAATCATTTTGAATGAATTCTAAAATCGTCCTCTTTTGCCTTGGTTAGCAATGGATTGAAGAAGCAAACGCAGTTTTGTTGTTCTTACTCCCTTCATGGTGATTATATATATATATATATATATATATATATATACTCATTGGCCTTTTAGCATTGTAGGAAGGTGCCAAATGTATGAAGAGTATAATGTTGAAATGATGGTGATGATGGATAAAACAATATTTATTCATCCAAATATATGAGTATTTTTTATACTCATACATACATACAATACATAAACTAGTTTTTTATAAATAATTTGACTTTGGTAAATTAAACCCCCCTCCATTTCAAAATGATCTTCATGATGGCCTTGATTTTTGTTTCAAAGTGATCTTGTTTGCACTTTGTAAAGTTGAGAATTGGTCAAATTCGGCTTTTGATTGTTATTTGGGACAAGTAAATCAACTCCGAGCGATAGTTTTTCCTCCATCCATACAATCATCAATCGAAAGACAATTGAAATGACTAAAAGGGTCAATCAACATTCCTTATTCTTATTTTTTGCATCTCTTTGAGTAATGCCTTGATTGAAGGAGTTGAAGCTTTGGAAGGTGGAACATGGTCCACACATAGTCTTGGGCCTATACTCACTACCTACAAAAATGACACTTGACACTCCACAATTAAGTGCCCATTGGTGCTCCTTGAAAATGCCTAAAAAAATTTACTTTTCAATACTCGAAAACTTCACCTTGAAAAGTATTCCAAATATCAAGGTTTCTAGAATACTAACTTACAATACGAAATGAATTTAAATAATTTTATTTTAAGCTTTAATCTATAACATTTTGTTGAACAAGAAGATCATTTTGGAATGAAGATAGTATCACTCTACTAATTTCAAACAAGCAACAATACCACAAGTAGCTTTATCTCTAAGTGTAACATTGGCTTATTTTTTTTTAACCAAGGTAGTTACTTAAACTTCCTCAATCTTTAGGATAACTTTTTTTTGATGCAAAATCTCCTCCTCTTTCAACTAGAGCCTATAAAGCATTGTAACTAACTTATAATTTCATTTATGATCATTTAATAAATTCTATTGATGTATGTAGTATTTAATTGTATAAAATTGTACTCCATTTTTTTGAAAGGAAGTATGATTTACCTGAGATGCAACTTGCAAGTGCTTTTAAATTTCAGATTAATACATTCTAATGCCTTTAATTTGATTGCTTGGAAGACAATCATGTTATAAACTCAATTACTGGTCAAATAATTTCAATGTGAGACAAGTGTAAGACATGCCAAAATAGTGTGGCAAGTTTGGAGGATATTTTAGAATGTCATTGAAGGTATAATTGGATTAAAGAAGTAGGGGTGAAGACCCAAATCCTTCAAGGACATATGCACATTGAAGTTGAAAGCAATTCATTAGATGAAATTTCAGCCCTCTAGAGGGTTGTGAATTCCTAGCAGTTCCCAAACTACGAGAACTGCCCTACAGAGGGCCACAGTAGCTTGTTGACATAGTTGAGAGATTTCCACATTTGAAAAAAAGAATTAATTTTTTTCCAACTTTTTTCTTCATTTCAAGAATGTAAATTTTTTTTGAGTTTTTGAATTTTTTGAATTTTTTTTGGGAACAACTATTTGCCAATATCTACGGAGGAGACTAGTGTCGAGAACGGGCCTGAAATGGCCCTCCCAGACCCCCAAAATCATCTAATGGAAGGAATAGTCATTTCAATTTTGACAACTCACAACCTCAAAAATATTTAGTATATGATGAAAGAAATTGTTGGAATTTGATCCTTCAATTGAGTATCTTCTTTTTGCTAGATTTAGCTCTTATAGTTGTTTTGAACAATTAGTGGTTTCAGGGCCCTTTCCTTTCCACACCTCCCCTTGGCTTATATGATTTTTTTTCTTTTGGGATATTGAAGTTTAAGAAGTCAACAACAACTTGTTAGACTTCAAGACACTTGCTTACCTCATGTAATTAGATGAATCATGAAGCTAAAAGAAAAGAGATAATGGGTTGAATGGGTCCAAAGCAAAGTTTTTTCAAGTCAAGGGATGTAGCACAAATATATTCATGAAATATACAATGCTATTATAGAAGGGTTATCTAACTCTTCATGTTAAAAAATGTTATATTTGTTTTAGCCAAATTTTACTTTTTGGCAACATGGTATATTATTTTTGACAAGACAAGAGCATCTTGATTTTTGTATATTCAAAATATGCTTCATATCCTTTTTCAAAGAGGATTTCATGACACTAAAAAACATCCAATTTGAATTTTTTATGCAAAAGTTATGAGTTTTTGAAGTGGTGGCAACTAAATTGTAACAATACATAGCTCTTACCCAGGTCCTCCAACACCTAGTTAGCCAACCAACCAACCCTTGGGCCACCTTGCAATTGGCAAACATGCTTTAATTGGATGGAAAGATTCCAAAGTTTATTCTCAAGTGATTCAATTCCATAAGTTTAACTTAGGGCCACTTCACACTATGATCAAAGGTTGAGAGGCCATGGATTTTCACCAATCAAATTTTTAAGAAAACAAGAGTTTGGTCTCTCAATCCTTTACACTAAAAGGCACAAGTCCAAATGTCAATGCCCTCCAACTACCTACATAGCAATAAATTGCCTACATGGCAATGGACTCTCAAAAGAAGTTTGGATTGGCTAGAAATGAAAGTCCAAACTATGGCCAAGAGACCATCGACTTATGACAAGATCTCAACCGTTAGATTGCTAAAAGTTTGGACTTTGGCTTGACCTTTGGAGGCTTTACACTATGGCCATCTAAGTTGAGAGGCCGCCAAGGATTTGGACTTTAGGCTTGGCTTTTGGAAGCTTCACATTAGGCTTGCTAAAGGCTCCAATTCCTATAATTTATTGCTCATTTCTTTGGACTCTCGACAAAGTTTGGCCACTCAATCCCACATCCTCTCAACTTGGAAGGCCATAGTGTGAAGGGGCCCTTAAGATAGGGACTCCTAAATGTGCCATTGACCCAAAAGCATCACGTATACTAGATGTATATTTAGTAAATCAATATTTATTTCTACCAAAAAAAGGATTTTACAACATCTATTAGAAAAACTTTGATCCTTTATAACTTTTGCAATGAATATCCAAATGAAACATTTTTTGGTGCATTGAAATCTTCTTTCACTTTTCAAAAAAAGAATAAAAATTTGATGAGTTTAATAATAGTAACTATGATCTGACAAAAAAGTGGCACTTAGAAGAGTTTGTACCTTTAATTCCACATTGATTCTTTAGAGTGTGGTGGGAACATTTCTTCTTCTTATAGCTTGCATGTGGCAATGAGCAATTGTAGAAAGTATCTCCAAATCAATATTTGAGATATTTTTAAAATTTTAGTAGCTAGTAGCGGTTGGCGCTTGCTATGCTACGCATTCATCGTTAGAATTTTATAAGAATTTTTATGTATTAGATAGAATGTAGAACAAAAATTTCAGTAAATCTTCAAATAAAAATGATTAAAATTTGACTCCTTTGTTACAAAAAAATGGCAACCCAAATTGAAGAATTGAAAAGAAAAACTTATAAATCTCAAAAACTTTGTGAACAACTTAATTGTTGTGGAATCCAAAATTGCTTCAATTGAATAAATTTCTCAAAATCATTTGGTAGTAGCAATAGAAAATTGAAATCATGAAAGCTCAAAGCTTACAAAAGCACAAAATCATAGAAGTGCAAAGAAGTGTAAAGCCAAGAAAAGCAATGGATTTGATGTTTCTATAATATCATCCTATAAATCCTCTTTAATATCACCTTAATTGCAATAACTATATTATTTCTATAATATCACCCTTTGTAAAAAGTGATATTACAAAAGTGATTGCAAACTACTACTCTATTTCTATAATATAACACTGTGTGAAAATACGATTTCTATATATGCATGATTGAAAATATTTTTACAGAATATTTAAAATAATTATTTAAAAGACTTATGGAAATCATTATCATGCATTCTATTCAAATATATCAAAATTTTACTAATATGTGATACAATGAATGCGTAGCATAGCAAGCGCGAGCCCCTAGTATTAATGATAGCATTTATGATATTACAGAGGGAGTTATGATTTTAGTAGTATGATTTTTTCCTATTGAACCAATTTTTCAAGAACCAAGTTCAAATATTTTCTCTAGTTTTATCCAAAATAAAATTTTTATAGATTTTCTTCACTAATTTTTGTTTTGTGTTGATGTTTTCAAATTGCAACTAATTTTTTTTTGTAATTCCACTAGGTAATTTTGAATTGACTACCAGTTTTTTCCAAAACTCTACAACTCTTGATGAGACTGGTAACTTAGGATTGGCTACCATTAGAATCCTAGACCCACGCCTAGACCTCTTGAACCTAGAGGTCCAATTAGGTTCCATTACAAAAATTGCAACACATTTTTGTCTAACCGTCCCTCCATTGTTCAATCTGTACAAAACAAAATTAATGTAGACTTGAAGGAACTAGAGGGTTGACTAGAGCCCTTTTTTTTTAAACAAAAAATGTTTCCTATGAAGCGGTTTAGGGTTCAATGATTGTGTAGACTATCAAGGTCAAGTTGATTCTCTTTTTAAAAAATTCCAATGCGAAACATTTCATTTGTATTAAATAATAATAATAATAATGCATTAAAAAATCTATTTATAGTATAAAAATTGAATTTGTCATGTCAACGTTGACTAATGTTGACTATTAGGTTTAATGTCATTAATCCCCAAAGGACCAAGTGTCTCTTCATGGCCATTGCAAAGTTCAAGCACGTTCTTAAAGTCTCAATTTTTGGCACTCTAAACTCAAAGTAGATCGAGAGCACCGTGCAACACCAAAAAAATCACAAAAATTTAAAAAATAATAATAATATAATTCTCATAGATAATATTTTTGTACAAGGATAGATTTGATTTATTCTATTTGGACTAATGATGAGAAATTTATGGATATTCTTATTTTTTGATTGAGTTTTTTGGGCAATCTAAGCATCATCTTCAAAAAATAACTTATAGGATTCATATTTGAACTCAATTTTTATAATTTTTCAAAAAAATGTTCTACATGGTTTAGCTTGCGTGCTAGGCACTTTCACCATTAGGATTAGTGTATTTCAATTCCATTTTAAGTCTATTAATTGTATGGTTTTTCCTTCTATCTTGTATCTATTTCTGCTTAATTAATAATTTTTTAAGAATAAAAATCAAGTGTTTTAAAAAATATATATATTCTCAAACCCTCAATTCAATTCTTCAACATATATATTTTTTAATTTAAAAATCTATAGTGCAAAAATCTTAAGTGAAAAAAATTCAAAGTAAAAAAATCTAGTCTAGCAAGGTGTAAAATTTATTTTTTATTTTTTATTTTTTATACTTTAGACGCTTGTATCTTGCAATTTATACAATCAAAGTTTTTGAAATTTCTTCTATACAATCTTAACCTCCATACTATTTTAGTGCAAGATCCTATGGTTAGATATGCACAAATAATATATTTAAAAAAATTTCACCTTGCAATAGGAATCAAAATTTTAAGTGTTTTGACCCAAAATAGACCTTTGTCCTTTCAAACAAAAAAAATGGAATAGTTCTGTTTGATAGAAAATAGTTATAAAAATAGATGTCGAAATCATTGGAAAATCATGATTTTTTTTTTTAAATTATGAAAAAAAAACTTGAAAAATATTATTATTTTTGCATCTCCTAAACTTTATTTTCTAGAAATAATTCACTATTTTACAAAGATGTGTTGATTCTCATTTACAATATTTTATAAGAAGAAAATGCCCACCCAAACTCATTTTAGATGCTTCAATGCGTGTTTGGTGTTTGGTGTTATTTTGTATTTAAATGTACATACTATTTCACATGTGTTGAAATACATGAGTTTAAGTGAAAATTTTGCAAACGATGATTCAAATGTAAATGAAATGTGCTAGTATATTCTTTGAAATAATTTATAATAATTTACTAAAATTATAGTTGACATAGACCAATGCAAAAGTGCAAATCCAATCTTGGAGGTAACTCCTAAATGTCTAGAATTTTCTCTAGAAATCACAATTGAGAAAAATCATCATAAAGTATAAAGTATTATTTGAAGAATATTTTGGAATTCATATACAAACAAAGCTTTCCAGATAGGCAAAAATATAATCTATGGGAAAAAAATTCAAAAAAATAATTTCAAATTTTTGCAAAGTTGTAGATTTTGAGTGTTAGATCCCATGTGTATGATTAGATTCACCATGTTATCACCAATATTTTGTTATAAATTTTGAAAAAAAATTCAAAATTCCTTTAAAATTTGGTTACAATCAAAATATTACCATATTTTGAGTGTTCTTTATAGGAATGGATTTGAAATGAGGTTCTCTTCACATAGTGATTTTTTGAAATTTTTGTGTTATTTAAATTTATGAACTCGTTTTTGCAAATTGAGTTTTGAACTAGAGTCAATGCAATTTGGACTTCGTCAACCATTTGACTTACTTCCACATTTGTAATTTTAGCAAAAGAATGTACTCTAATAATACCAAATCCAACCATTTGATAGGACAACAACTTAACAAAGTATCTCTACAAATTGAGATAACATTTATCCAAGTAGTAATGAAGATGGAACTTGAGTTTCAATCTAGTAGTAGTTTAGAAATTGGATGTTAGAGCACTTCAAGGTTAAACATTACTATATCACCTTGGTTATATTTTTGATGTTCATCTTGTTAGATTTTATTAAAATTAGTTGAAAATTGTTAAAACATATTAAGTTTAATAGCTTTTAACAAGTTTTGTTATAAATTTCTCATGTTAAAATTTCTTATTTTCTACTTTGTTAGAATGTGCAAAGAATTGTTGAACATAACTCTTTGTAACAATTGTCAACACATTTTAACAAAATGTAATATAATGAACATAAAAAACAAACCAAGGTCAGGTAGTAATGTTCAAATCCAATGGTGATTTTGTACTAATGTTGTAGATTTCAAATGCATTGACATATTTACATCAATTAAACAAGTCAATAATAATGTTTAGAAGGGACTTGATAGAAAAGACCTCCTAGTTCAAATCCTAATGCTTGCTATAGAAAATTTAAAGAAATGAAAAGTATCTCATTGATTGCAATGCACCCATGTAGAACTATTGCAAAAATAACTCCTAAAGTTGATTTTTTTTCATCTCAAAGTAGCAAAGGTGTTTGCCAATGGGCAAGATTTGATAAATATTCACAATATTGCAAACATCTTTTGAATTGAGATTTTATGTGATTGCATATATTATACTAATTTAACAAGGTTACATAATTTAAAATTAAAACATGCTCAAATATAAGTGTATTGTCTTCAATTCTACATAAAGCAATTTTGAAGTGATACTATTTCTTGCAAGTAATACTAATTTTGTGCCCTCACTTGTATGAGAAATATATCCACTAGCAAGTTTGATATTCTCGATATCATTAATAGGATAAGGACTTTTTTTGCCCTTTTGATTGTTTTCTCATTCTTTTCATTTATTCATGAGTTCACTTTTTCACTTTTTCACATTTCTTCATTCTTGTTTCAACCATTATATGTTTTTTCAAGCCTCTTAAGAAACTACTTTGGGTTTGTTCCTCTTGTTGTAAACCACGACAACGCAATTAGATTATTAAAAAATTAAAATTAATTTAAATATAATGGCAGTCTCCTAACCACATCAACAAGTTGATGTGGTTGTGTTCCCATGTTCCCCATAATTCAGGAATTCATGATCTTCCAAAGGCCCAAAAAAACATCTAATGATTAAATGTCCCAATGGCTAGAATCTATACTTGCAAAGTAGCATGATGACATTTTCTAGAAGTCATGCATCATATTGGTCTTGGATGCTTTTGGATTCTTGTGATGAAGTGAGTACATATTGCTGATTTGAACAAAATTGGATACATACATAGAATAAGGCATGATATCCTTAAATGCCTAGATTCCAAAAGCATCCTTTAACACATAGGTACACACTAAAGGTTTCAATGCATCAAAGGTGAACATACTGTGTCAACAACCCTATGCCAATTTAGCTTCAAAAATTCATAAGGAATTGCAAAAAGTTTTAGAAAATATGAATAGAATCAACATTCTATTGTCTTTCAAAGAGTTTAGCTTTTTTTAAAATACATATAGTTGATAAATGGTTGATATAGGGACCTCCTATCTTTGTTATCTACTTATTATATGAAAGTGCACCCCCAAAAGGTAAAACAACCATGCTCTAAAAGCGATTTCTAATAGAGATACCAATTGCATTAATTTTGTCATTGTAAGATGGACACTTTTAGAGACTTACACGATTCCAACTTCAAATTCATAACTAATTTTTTGACAATCCAAAAAATATGAAACGATTTGAGATATATGCCAATTCCATTTATCTTTCAAAAAATGTTTTACCAAAAAATATTTCATTTCAAGCAGTCAAACTTCCCCGAATTGGGTAAATGGACACTTTATGGACCTCCACTAAGTTACAGCAAATGATGACTCACCAGCTTTCGAAATTAGATTTCTTTTACTCTCAAACCCTAAAAGAAAGCTCTTTAGTTCCAGAAACGTAAGATCGTCATGTCCATCGTGGCGGACAGGGATCCCAATTGAAGCTTTCTCAAACATCAGCAATTTGTTCGCAATTTTCATGAAGGCATGGTGAGGGTGCGCTTGTGGATGCAGTCTCAGTGGAGCTGCGTTCACCACATTCAGGAAGTATGGTATCGTTCAGGGTTTACTGCGGAAACATCAAGTGCTTTAGCGAGTTCGACGAATTCGTTGTATGCTCTCTCCTCTCCGCCTTTATTTTTCAGTTACAGAAGCTGATGCTGTGAAAATCTGCGATTTATATGCCTGTCATGCTCAGAATGATGGAAATTAGGGTTTCAACTGAACTTGTAACGTGGTGCTAATCCCTGGAAGGATTGAACTTCAGTCAAAATCTAATCCAAGTTACGTGGTTTAATCCTTCCAAGAAGATGAAAATGTGCAACTGAACTTGTTGCGTGGTACTAAGAAGGCTTTCACGATTTCGTTGAATTTTCTCTCCCCGCCTTTGATTATACGGTAACTGCAGCTAATGCTGTGGAAATTCTCTGTTTGAAGCTCTTTCGTAAGGCTTTAATGTCCAGAATTCATGGGAACTAGGGTTAGGGTGTGCAATTGAACTGGGTTAGTTGGTGTTAGGGTCTACTTCGGAAAGCCTGGTTTTGAGGATGGTGTGTGTGCTTTCCAGGCCGAAATTATACGCCAGCAAAGTTCCTACTCGTTACTTTGAAACCTTAGTATCCCCTTCAGTAGCAAGTAGAATCGACACAAGGCGTTGCTTATGGAATTCACTAAACAAGCCAAGGCTGAACAGAGAATTTTCAATTCCTCTTGGAAGGATTGAGTTTCAGTCAAAACCTTCCTGGAGTGTTTTGGACAGTAGAGCACGCGGTTTTAGTAGCCAAGCTGATGTTGCAGCCAAGGAAGGCTTGCGCAGAGCCAGGCTGACATGGGAGAGTCAAAATGCCGGGAAGAGGAAGTCGGAAGCAATGCTAATGTATTTGGTGGCGATGGTGACAGCCATGGTGGGTGCCACCTATGCTGCTGTTCCCCTGTATCGCAAATTTTGTCAAGCTACTGGCTATGGCGGCACTGTACAAAGACGAGAGGTACGTGATACTGTGGTATTCTTATTACTCTTTTTCTCAAGTTGCGATCGCACAACTGTTACCACCAATTGTCTTTGTATCACGAATATCAGCGAGGCCATGTTCTTATTATCAGGCGCGCAGCTTTGCAAGACGAGGATATATCAGATGATGTGACTAGATGTTCCTCCTGCAGACTGTAGAAGAGAAGATTGCCCGTCATCAGACTGTAGAGTCTGCCGCAGAATGTAGGTGAGATCTTAATCTTTGACACGTATTGCACGGAATATTGCCGTAGCAGGAGAGTTTGCACAGATCCCACGTGCAGAAGTTTGTGTGAAACTTGAGATAAGGGTGGAGGTGTTATGTTTGTCATTTGGCAGTAGAGGTTTGTGAAAAGAGTCTGCATTTGCACAAAAAGAATTTCTTGGTTACTTCATCCTTTTTAAGTCTGAACTGTTTAGCAGTATTTGGAAGTGACCACTATCTGATGAGGAAGACTTTTTTTGAGGTTGAACTACATGCTAACCTGTTCTGTCTGTGATGTGTTGAAGGGAGCTGGTGGTACAGTTCAATGCAGATGTTGCAGATGGTATGCCTTGGAAGTTCACTCCTTGCCAACGGGAGGTGTGTTGACGCTCTTCCTCCCTCTGTGTTCTTTCACAATTTTCTGTGACGTTAGCTTCATTTTGGAAGTCTTCTAAGTGCTTGAATGACAAAATTTGTTAGTCCAGGAAGGTTGGCTAACTGAGATAAGTAGATTGTAGGGATTATATTGTGTTCTAAGCCTTCTTCTTCAAGGCATGATGCGTTTCTCTTGGGATGAGTTTTCTTGATGTTTAGTCACTTTCAAGAATCGAACGTGATTAGTTCAAAGGCTTATCCTTATTACTGGACAGTTAGAGACTTGTAAGCATTTATTGTGATGCGCATTTCAGATCCGGGTGAGACCAGGACAGAGCACCCTTGCATTCTATACTGCTGAAAATACAAGCTCAATACCCATTACTGGTGTCTCTACGTACAATGTGACTCCCATGAAGGTCAGTTTGAGGCCTGATTTGGTTTGGTGTTCCTTTTGTACCAATTTTTCTTCTCTAATTTCATCGCTCCTTTTTGTCTGCTAGGAGCAAGAATGTTTCTTCATTGATTAGAGGTGAAGAGAACATTATTTGAGTTACACGATTTACTTCTAGGCCCATCCGGCATAGTTATTTACAACGTCGGTATAATTCTGCTGATATCTTTGATCTTTGTGCCTCTTAGATTAAGCTCACCTTTTATTTGTGAATAAACTTTGTATGCGTCTATCCTTGATGAGCTAGTTGATCATGTCTACTGAATCCGAGACTTTTGAGACACTTTGAAACTTTTCGTGTATGCAGGCGGGACTCTACTTCAACAAAATTCAGTGCTTTTGCTTTGAAGAGCAGCGACTTCTTCCTGGTGAAAAGATTGACATGCCAGTGAGTTGGGCAGTCATGGTTGATGAGCTTTGTGACTAAGAGTGAACAGAAGATCTTGAAACATTCTAATTTTACAGAAGAACTTATTAAAATGAAAGTGGTTTCCTGTTGCATGCTGGATAGTATGTTGAACCGTTCTGTGGCATGGTGCAGGTCTTTTTCTTCATCGATCCAGAGTTTGCTGAAGACCCCAAAATGGACGGTATCAATTCTCTAATTTTGTCCTATACTTTCTTCAAAGTTGAAGAAGCACCTCCGCCAGCTTAATTTTTAGAGGCCGCTGAGGACAAGGTGGTGCAGTAGCGCTCCTTGACTTCGGCTTGAGATTTTAAGACGAGATCAGAGACTGCAGATTTTTTTTTTTTTTCATCATCATCATCATTTTATTCTTTCAGATCAAATCAAAGATTGCAGCTCTGATCTGCAGGTGCAGTCAAGAATAATTTAGCAAGAAAGCTTATTCTTCCTGCACTCAGCATAATTCATTCCGCTCATTTATCCTCCCTGAGAGCTTGTTTCAAACTATTGAGTCTCGGAATGAAAGCACTGAAATTTTCTGTGAATAAATTTGTCCCATTATTTATTGCCCGAACCATGGATAATATTGTGTGCGGCTTCTTTCTATTCCTCCGATGTTGGCTGTACGACCTATACTGTTGAACTCCTTGTTATCACGTTGGTACGCAACTTGTTACCTTTCCAATCGCAGTGACACTAGGTAAGTCCGTGCCCATTGGTTTGGTGAGAGAAACAAGGATGCGACCCCAGAGACGGTGATATTACAGAGGTCTGGATGCCCAACGCAATAACATGTTTCCGAAATGTGTTTCAAAGCTCTTTTCCAAAGGAAGATGCAGCCGAAGGGACTAAGTATTAACAACATTTTTCAAATTTGACTGCCGGTAGGTACTACAGACAACTTGAGAAGCCAATAATTTCCTACAGCTTTGATTGAGGACTTTCTGAACTGCCCCCAGGTAGAATCATCACTTTTCCCCGCACTTCACGTTGCCTCAACAATGCAAAAGCTTTGTTCGCCTGCACGTAATGGTAACATGGGCAATGTTAAAGAAAAAGAAGATCGTCATGCAAATAGTTGGAGTCATATAACACATACACCAGCCTTGTCCGAAAGATACGAGTGGGTAAGCATAGCGCAAAAAGAGTAACACAGATATCAACTGTGAAAGAGGATAAAACCACCATTAAAATTGGAGAAATAAACTGTCATCGCAGGTCAGAGGAGAAAATACACCAAATAGAATGTTCCAGGCAAAGACATACCTCATAGAGCGAGAATTTGTGAGAAATATGAACGCGCAGGCTGCCATTCGTCAACATCTCAAGCAAAGATTGCATAGAGTCTTGCAGCACTTGAGGCTGAAATTTAAAGTAACTTCCCCAATACAAGCCATGCAAGGTCAAATTCTGCAAGGAAAACGATGCACCTTCAGAACTCTGGTAAGTATGTTAGTATGTAGTAAAGTAAGAGAATAAGCGCAAGTTAGGCGCTAGAACTGATCAAAATGATCTCACCTTATGAACCCAAAACAAAACAAACCTATAAACATAAGACATCAGTAATAAGCATAATGAATATATGCAAAGAAGACCATGGCATTTTCCCAGTACGTACCTTGACGAGTAAAATATTAGCAGGAATGCTGGGAATTTCGCCACTAGTAAATCCAATGACCAGGATTTGGGCACCCCAACCCAGTAGCTTCATGCTGTCTTGAAAAAGCTTACCACCGACTGGATCATAAAGAACATCTACGCCTCTCAGCTTCCGTGAGGCCAAGAATGCTTTCACGGTTTTGATCAGCCCACCATCACTCGGGTCCACTACAAGATCAGCTCCGAGAGTTTTCAGCAACTCCGCTTTCTCCTGGCCCCTGTTTTCCATGTGTACGAGTTACTACAGTGACTTTCAAATACATCGTTCAAAAATGTAGAAGATGATTTTTTCTTTCTGTCTTTCATTTGTTTCCTTCCTTGAAGCTTCCTAAATGATTTATTTCAACTCAATTAGATATGGAAGCAGGCCCTTTGGCCATTTGGGGATAATAAGATAGTTTACAAGAAGAAAACTCGCCAACGCCTCATGAGCATCTATGCAAACTTTTGATGTCCTCAAAAACGAGAGCTTCTAAAGAGTACTTTCAAACCAAAAATCTGTCAATTTGTGAGGATTGAACAGATGCTACACTAACCTGGCCACACCGATTACAACTGCACCTAAGAGCTTGCCAATTTGCACAGCAGATGAACCTACTCCCCCAGCTGCACCCAGCACGAGAAGTACCTGCTCAATCCACGTCCATTCCATCAAAACAAGGTCTCTGACTTTGCTAAGAACTACAAGTGTCCCAAGTATTTGCTAAGTCTAGACCCAATTTCGCACAGGCAAGTCCCTCTGGCTCCTCCAGTCCCGCCCACACCATCCAAATACAATTTTAGCCAACCGAAATTAGTTAAGAAATGCTCCCACTGCCCAAGTTGTCTCAGTTAGCAAATTGGTGCTAACTCCCACTAAGGTAGTGATACCTCATTGTGTCACTGGACCTAATTGCAACACAGGATATGATGACACCAAGATTTCAGAATCAAATGAATATGGCTCTGAGATGTGTCGCAATTAAGTTCAGTAGACCTTAAAGTGTCCATAAAGACACGTGTAGTTACATTAGCTCACTTGTAATGACTTCACATAGCTTTCCACTAATTAACTAACTGGGCTTATATCAACGACCACGAGCCATAGAAAACAATACCTGGCCCGCTTTCAGATTCGCACGATGAACCAGTCCTATATGAGATGTACCAAATGCAACAGGAAGACCGCCAGCTTGCAGTAGATCGCATCCATTTGGCACCTTGAACCTGCACCAGGCACCATAGCCAGTGAATAATCCTATTTGACCCGTAACGGACCAAGGATTCCAGGTTTTAAAATGACCAATTCTATAAATCAATTAGTGACAAAAATAACTTCAGATGGGACTAAATTTTATATCACCGGAACCACTAAAGAATATTGCAAGCGTTCTTCAAAAAAATTAAATAAAATTGCACAAAAGACAGCCTCCATATGACCTACGACTAAAAGATAATACGAGAAGAAAACAGAGCTACTGGAACAGTTACCATCTCAGAACCACTCAAAGCTCATATCCCATTCGTCCAGGTATAAGGTGGGTACACCTAAAACCGCCACTAATTGCTACTGAGCCTATTTCCTAGTATTGAATTGGTAAAAATTTCATATGTTCTTGTTGGCAAGTGAAAGGAGGTTCCAACGCACCAGAGAACGTGGCATTTGGATACGGTATGCAAAAGTTATTAAGGAACAAAGTTTGGTTCTGAAAGCGTTTCTTCCACATAGGTACAGAACTGATTTTGGAGATGTATGTATGGTATAGATGGCGGTTTAAGGTCAGTGGCACATTTGGGTGTACCTACCTTAAGTTTCTTAATTGGACTTCATGTGTTTTTCGAGGTTGTTTTGAGTAGGTCATATGGAGGGCTTTCTTGTGTCCAATTTTATTTAGGTTGCAATGAACATATGCAATGTTCTTCAGTGTGATTCTAGTGATATAGAATTTGGAACCATGATCAATGAAATTGGTATCGAACGTTTTCATCAACACTGGACACTAATTTGTGGACGGGGGGAGTTGAGATTCATCGTTTCTTTAGGCAATGTTGCAGATTAGGGTTTAAACTTACACTCTGGATGCATCCACAAGAAACTCCTCAGCATAAGCCCCGTTCACAATATGATCAACGAAATAGGTAATCAAAGAGATTGGTATTAAACGTTTTCAACAACACTGAGGACACTAATTTGTGGATGGCGGGACTAAGAGATTCATCGTTTCTTTTCGCAATATTGCAGTAAGGGTTAGAAATTACACTCTGGACGCATCCACAAGAAGCTCCTCAGCGTAAGCCCCGCCCTCCGTAACGCCACAGACAGCATCCCCTGCTTTCACTTTCGTCACCTTCTCTCCCACCGCCAACACAGTGCCGGAGAAATCCTCTCCAGGGACGTACGGCAACGCAGGCCTCTCTTGGTACTTGCCCTCCACTTGCAAGCCCGTTGAGAAGTTCACACTGGAGGCCACAATCTTCACCAGCACCGAAGTGGGAGACAAAATCTTCGGTTTCGGATGCTGCTCGTCAACGTAGATGGGCGAGGTTTCCGACAAGGGAAGCGTCGGATCGCCCAGCTTCCGACAAACTAAAGCTCTCATGGTGGTAGCTGCCATCACCAATCCTGCACATCATCACCAATTCACAGAAAAACACCAACTCATCACCAAAAACCACGACGAATTCACAAGAAACAGAGCCTCTCACCGTCCCAATCCGTTTAAACTGTAAAACTCTAAACCCTAATCAGAAACCCAAAGAAGCTTACAACAATTCAATAGCTCGTGATGTACCCAATTTGTAGAATTCAAAGTGCGCTGCACTGAGGTGATCACAGTTCTTGGGTCAATTGTTTCAAACTTTGGAGAGTCCGTCTCTATGACATCGCTACTGATTTCAGAAAAAACTAGATTGCAGATCGAGTCACCACAACTTGAGGAGAGCTTGAATCAAGACGACTAATGCTGAGATCGAGCTAGGTGATTTCGAAAATCTCAATGTGCATGCATCCCCAATATGTGAAGGGACTCTGAAGCAGAATTGTTGGAGAGAATGGTGTGACGGAAATCAACAAGAATTAATGTATTAATATCAGAATTGGAGGTATGAAATGCACAAGGATAGGTTTCAGAGGCTGTCGATGAAAGTATCTGTGTGTGGAAGAGTTGACAGCATGTTGACATGCTGTTGTAAAATTCTCCGTCCCTAGCCACTTGGCAGGACGATAAACCCGTCCCACGAATTGAGACCAGCAGGGTGAAATTGCAGGAATTTTACCCTGGGGAAAAACGTGGGAATTTTTCATTTTTCACACATGAAAAAATTTGCAAATTTTGAATTCTTATTTGCAATCAGAGACCCCATATTAGCAACAGGACGGGTAGAACACACTCTAAATACGGCTCAGAATAGGGGGAATGATTTTACTTATACCCCCAAAAGCTTGCATTTTCACTTTGCTAGTCCCACTTCCAACAATGCTAGTACAGTATGTGAGCCCAAGAATGTGAGCTTGTGAACATTGAACCTACAATATAGGTACCCCCTATAATCATAGGCAGTTTCTATAGTATACACACCTATAATATAGGTGTGTAGTATTCTAGGCTCATGGGCTCACACTCCTATGCTCACATAATAGTAACCCTCATCCCACTTCATGCGACGGATTTAGCGTCATATAGACACTTCGAAGTTTATAATCTGGATTACAGTAAGGTATATACATCTAAAAAAAGACTCTCTCTCCTAATTGTGCCACCTATTTGTAACCATTCAAAATCTCAAGTTTGAAATCTTAGATTGGTATAGATAGATGGGGGATTTAGGAGAGTATCTCTTTTTGGTGGATATACCTTACTTGCTAGGAGAGACTTTTGGGACTACTCGTTGACCACTAGAAAAGTTTATTTTTTATCTTTTAAATAATACCCAAAGATTTTCAATCGATCATAAAGAAAGTGTAGCTTTTTAAGATTTCACCTCTAAAGAACAAAATGTTCATTGAAGTGACGTTTGGAATTTGAGTAGGTGATGATGAAGCCAAATATAAAGGGATGTTTTTGAAAAGTTGACACAAAATGGACGCATTCACCTTCGTGAGAATGTAAATTTGTTTTTAACCGGATGCTCAAATTAAGAGTTATTCAACCAAAAAAAAAGATGAGTTGTTTGGCATCATCTGCAAAACTTGTCATCTACATTTGTCATCTACATTTGAAATTTGGCATGTATATAACAAACACAATATAACATACTTGACTATCATGGTCAACATTTCATGCCAAATAATTAATTATAGTTGGAAAAAGTGTTTCCATAAGTGCTTTCGAAATTGAACAAACTTTAAATTTTCAAATTTTTCAAATTTTGGCATCTTGTATGTGACCACTTTATCCATCTATATCCTACATATCTTTACAAGAAACTTAATGTGTGATTTGTTTAGAGAAGCCAAGTACATTAATGAAGTGAATGGGATGTAAGAGCCAGGTACAACAATCCATGTGGAATATGTAAATTAACCCCTAAAGTCTTGTTGTCTCTATGTGGAACAAAGTCAATTTTACACAAGTTCCTACAAGCTAAATTTTTAGTGAAACTTTTTGAAACTTTCTTATAAGATAGAAAAACTTATAAGCTTTTTCTAATATAATTTTAAAAATTTCAATTGGTGTCTAGGAGCAAAAGTTACGCAACAATAACCTAAAAACAAGGGAGACTTGACATAAAAAAAATACACAAAATATTGAAAAACAATTCTAATATATTTCTCCTCACAAATTACAATGATTTTGTCTAAATGGAGAGCTTTGATTCATTCCATTTGCATTAGTGATGGGAAAGTTATGGAACTTCTTGTTTTGAAGGCAATCAAAGCATCTTCTTGAAAAAACTTCTCCTTTCATTTTGAATCAATGGTAATATCTTTCAATTTATACGGTCAAATGTCATGAAATTTTTACCACATGGTTTGAGAGAAGTGTAGTACAAGATCCTATGTTTAGATTTTAAGAGAAATATTTTTTCTTGATTTCTTAGAAGTGGCAGGTTTGAGTGTTTGGGATGAATTAAAGGAATCTTAAGACTTAGGGGTTAAGACATGAAAGAGCTTAATAGGTGCTCAAAGTCAAGTCAAAATAATGCAATCTTGTTTCTTACAACTAAACTTTAGACTTCTAAATTTTTTTGTTAGAGACTCAAAATTTTATTATAGACCATTTTTGGAGGTGAAATTCAATTTGATTTATTACATTTTCTTTGTTTATTTCATTCAGGAACTCACAACATATCAATGAAGGTAGCCTCTCATATCATTGAACATAAACATCTTGACTACATTTCTCACTACATTTGATGGTGTATGTGACACTTTAATAAAAAGTATTAAATTTTCAACATTAAGTGACTCGCATTTCACTATTTGGCCCATTTTCTGATATTTAGGCATTTTTAGCATATGAAACTCAAGAATTTTTTTCATTTGAAATTCAATAATTTTTTTTGGGGAAATTATTCTTGGGAATAGTTGGAAAAAATATTGGAATAAATCAATTGATTCTCACCCTAATTGTTAGGTATGGTAATACACAATTGTAAAAATAAATAAATAAAATACTTTTAGTGCAAAAATCTTGTTCTAAGAGGAGTCTAAACTCTTCTACTCCTATCAAAAATTCAAAGTTTGAAACAAAATCATTTTTGTTCAATTACAAACTCTATTATCTTTGAATTTGTGCTCTCAAAATTCTTAAATGTTTTTCATAGAGTCATTTCAAATGTTTATCTCTAAGTTTTTAAATTTTGAATTTAAAAAAAATCCTTGTTGCACAAGAAATCATCAAATAAGATGTGTAGGCCCTAGGGAATCACCTACAAAATCATATACTGAAGAAAGTTGAATCTATTATAAATGTAATTTTTAATTAAAAATAACTAAATAAATATTGCAAATAACTATATAAATACAATAATGTAAATTATCTATAGACTATTTGTAATGAATGCTTAATGTCTAAATCTTTTTAAGCTAAGTGGAAACTCTGTGGCATCTTCTAAGTAGCTAGAGGTTGAAGTATTGGTCATCTTCAACATAAATTCAGTTGTAGAATCCTTCATTTCTTGATTCAAAGTTTGTTTGTGTTTGAAGGAAAGATCCTTCCCATCATCATCATGTAAGTTGAATACTATATCCTCATGCTTGTAGTAGACAAAAATACTCTCTATTTTAAATACTTAAATTTCACAAACAATGAAGACTTGGAATCTAAATTTTTTTTGACGTATTCTATGTAAAGGTATGATTATATTGTCCCATTTTCCAATCTATATATTACTTTGCAAAATTCCCAGTACATTTTGAATTTAGATGTTAATGATCACTTTGGTTCAAAAAACTCTTTAACCACTAAAATCCCAAGGCCTCTTTTCCATCAAAAATCACTCAAAACTGCCATTTTTGTAGCAATGAACAAAAAGTGAACAAAAAGTGTGTTTTTTGCATATTTAACCATAAGATCTTGTACTACAGTATAAAAATGTGTGGCAAAAATTTCACAAACTTTGACCATGTAGATTGCAAGATATTTGTGTTTAAAGTGAAGGAAACAAATGTTTTTGCACCTTGCTCAACTACATTATTTGGCTTTAAACCTTCATAACTTATCATTTTTGCTCTATTGATTTTGAATTTATAATTTTATATAATAAAGCATTGAGTTGAGGTTTTTGAAAAATAAAAAAACAAAAAAATAGTTAATTTTCATTCATTAAAAAACTATTAAGTACTAGAAGTAGGTTCAAGATTGAACAAAAATCTAAATTTTTAATAGTTCTAAGATGGAATTGAAATACAATAATCTCAACGGTGAGATTGTTCTAGCAAGATTTTAACCTTGTGAAAATTGTAAAAATTGAGGTCAGAAATGAATTCCACATTTCTACAAGTTATTTTTTCAAGAAGATGCCTTTAATGCCCCCAAAACAAGATTGTCCATAACTTTCTCATAACAAATCCAAATGGAATGAATCAAAGCTTGCCATGTACACAAAAATATAATCTGTACAAAAAATTAAGATTTTCTTTCCATAAGTTTTTTTGAAGTTTTTTTCTGCCCACTAAACAGAAAAAAAAAGATTTTTGTTCTACGACTTTTGCACCCAAGCTCCAATTGAAATGAAATTTATATTTTTGAAAAGCCTAAAGTGTTTTCTTATCTTCACTAAAAGATTCAAAAAGTCACAACAAATATTGAGACCATAGAAGCCTACTCAAAGTCCATTTTGTCCTCCAAAGGAACAATGGGACTTTAGAGGTTTAAGCAGACTACAACCATACTTCAGCTAAAAGGATTGCCACAACACACTCCAATTGAAGTAGTTAATACCATTTCAGATAGATCCAAAATATAAGGTGTAAGTAATACATGAAAAGTCTTATTTTCCTTATTGGACACCCACAATGCTAGTGAATATGTAATGCTACCTCAAAAGAAAACTTACTTCTTCATGGCTATGTCATTTAGTATGTGCCACATTGAATGTTAGAAATATGTTCGAGTGTTAAAAAATTAAGGATTAAAAGCAATTAAGGGAAAAATAGAAGGCAGTTATAGTCCACCAAATATTTCTTTCATTTATAGAAAATGCAAAAACAAATAGAAAAAAGGAAATAAATATGAAAAGAAACATAAAAAAAGACAAAACATTTGTTTTGATAATGTACTTTAAGTTAAAGTATCATGTCAAATAACAATCCTCCAATAAGTTTATTGAATATGAACATCCAAAACATTTTATAACTACTAGTGCTTTAAATCCTAGTTAAGGTAAATTAGCCTATGATAGGTAGAATGTCTCGTTGGCTTTGCTAACATTTTTGAAAAAAGTTAAATTTTTTTCCAATATAAAGACAAACATGAGAAATGGAGAGGGCAATTGAAATTTTATTTTTTTGATAATGTATAAATTTGTTATGAATTTTTTTAAATATTTTGCCTAATTTGTCCAAAATAGTCTCTAGACTATCTCCAAACTCCCCAAAACTATACCCATAATGGTCATCTTACCACTTAAAGCAATTACAATATTTCCTAACATGGCCATAACACAAAGGATCAAAAAAATTAGTTCTTGTAATGAATTTACACTAAAAAGGTAGAGTTATGAAGGCATCTACTAATAATTCCATCACCATCACCTAAGGCAATGATCTTGGATACTATCCAACCTAATGAAGTTTAAATCTTCTTTACTAATAGAACTTTGCCATGGACTACTATAAGATTATAGTGGGTGTTTTTTTAGGTATTTGCATTAGATAATTTACTTGCATTAGATAATTTACCTTATAATTGCTAGAACTTGATAGTATCTAAATCACAATTCAAGTGACTCTTTATGAAATAGGGATCTTGAAAAAAAATATATATTACCCAACTATGTCCCCAGAGAAAAATACCATATTATTTATGATTATTCACCACTCCTTATAAAACAAAATAAAGTGCTCATCTCACAGAAAAAAATATAGTATCTAACATGTATAATACAAGTAATATGTAATTGGATTGGATAGAATTGGACAGTTTTGGGTATATACTAATTTTTTCATACTATGAGCTTGCCTCTACTTCTTGAAATTTACCTTCATGGACTACATCACTATCTTCCATAAGCTTGAGCTTATTAGGTTGCTCATGCATAAAGTAGAAACCACTTAGTAAATGGCATCATGAACACAATATGGGTGGCATTTCTTTCACCTTGAAGCATGATGGCTAAAGGACTCTTGTCAAAACATGTGAAGGCACCCAAGACCATTACATACATTCTTCCACACTTAATAGTAGGTGCTAGATCGACAATTCCATGCATATCTCTTATATACTTTCCGCCCTACTCCATCTAATTTGTTGAGAGTCCTTTCCAATCTCAAAAGATCACTCATCAATCCAACTAACTTTGTTCTAATCTTCTTTTGTCCAATGCAATTTTTCAAGAGCAAATGGTAATCTCATTGCTCTATGTTTTGTTGTTAAGATAGGTGGTTAAATTGAAGCAATTCAGTTCCCAAAGCCAACTCCAAATTGTTGTGATGATTTTGAACCGCACATGTCTATATTAATTGTTATGATGTTCGATCAAGTATACTTTACCACAATTATAATGCTAGATGTTGTTTATAAGACTATGCATTTTCAATGAGAGATTCAAGTTTGTAAAAGCATTATGAAGTTCATGGACTTTATGTTGAATTTGCATAGAAAAGAAAATTTGTATGATTAAATGTACTCCATTGTACTCTTTTGCTTACTACTTCCTACTTTTTTATTCACTACTTTAGGACATGTGTCATAAAGTAAAAGCACAAGTGGTCAACCATGCATTGCCAACTTGTAGGATGCACTATTTCCAACCTAAGGCTTGAATTCAAGCTTGGAATGTATTTTTTCATGTCCTTTTCAAGGTTGGGACTAATATGGTAATGACACATGTCTAAAAGTAGTGAGCGAGAAAGCAAAAAGTAGTGAACAGGAAAGCAATTCTTTAATGATCGGAATTACAATACTCTTGACATTGACCATGGGTCAACAATACTTTTTGGCTCACGAAATTCATTGTGATACAAAAGTCATGAATAAAACCTTGAAAAATTAAGAATCCCCATATTTTCAATCTTCTTATATAGGAAAAATTTCCACCACCTCATAGTCCTCACCATTTGGTCAAAATTTGCTTAAGTGATCCACTTTTGGAACTTCTACCTTAACTTTATTAGTTCCAACTTTCAAAAAATGCATTCCAAGCTTTTCGCCCTTGGTTGAAAATAGTGCACACTACAAATTGGTTATAAGTCATGGTTGACAATGGTTGCCTCTACCTTACTAGAATAATTGCCCAAAGAATGCAAGAGAAGAATGATTAGATGAAGTGCCGCTCAATCTTGATATTCAAGTGATCAAAATACAAGTGTCTATTTCAAATATAGTTGAGCTTATATTATTTGTGGTTTTGAGAATCACCTAGGCATTAATTACCATCTAGTCCAGCAAAAAATCCATGCAATGAAGTATTGTCTATTCCCTTCATAGCAAGTACAATCCTTAGCTCAAAGATATGAAGTTGTTAAAGAATGTCTCATTGATTTTTTTGTTTAGTAGTACATAAACAGTGTTTTAATGATTTAACGACATTATCATAATTAATTCTAGCTTAATTGGTGGTCCTCATAATAAGTTAATTAAGTCACATTTTTGGTAATAACAAATTAAACTTAATGTACCATAAAATCAATCCTAAGGGATAAGGTAGTTCGCATAATATCTGAAAATGATGTAATTTGGGACAACTTTCAAAGCTAGGAAAGGAACATATAATAAACCTTGTAATAAAAAAATACCATATTAATTACGGTTATTCACCACTCCACTTTATACAAACTCAAGTCCTAATATTAGACAAGAAAAACTAGAGCCTAAAAATTCAACTACAATATTTATTAAAATATATTTATATTATAAATTTTCTTTAGTAGGGGATTGATACTAAGTTTGTCCTATTGCAAAAATGAAAAAAAAATTTAAAAGACAAAGTAAGAGGAGAGATTGATATTGCTTATTTTGTATTAAAAAAATTTAAAAGACAAGTAAATTCGATTGTAGTATTTATTAAAATATATTTATATCATAAATTTCATTTTGTAATTGAGTATGTCATATTAAGAAAATGAAAATATAAATGTAAAGACAAAGTACAAAGTGAGATTGATATTACATATTTTGTATTAAGAATTTTTTTTTAAAATTTAAAAGACAAGTAAGAGATGGTACCTGATGACTGTCAGTGGTGACGACAAGGAGATGGGAACCATGAGTGACGGGAGCCAGGAAGAGCGACAGGATGACATTCACAAGACTCGATGAAGTCCGTTGAACCTCATCCTCCTGCCCCTTCGAGTTTCCAAACGTTCATGCATACCACATTCATTGCAACGCTCGATCATAAACTCGCTCCGGTTATTATATAATAACCCGTGTCTATACCAACAAACCTTATGGGACAACACCCCATGGCTTAGGTTCTCGTCGATGGGGTGAGTCGTCTTCGTCGGCGTCTTGTCCGTTGTCCACATAGAGATCATGTTCATATTGCGATGGGTTCGGGCTTGTCCATATTCCGTGGTGAAACTGTGATTGTTTCGGGACTTTCAAAGTTCTGTGGGGATGGTACCCGATGATTGCCAATGGTGACGACAAGGAGACGGACACCATGAGCGACGGGAGCCAGGATGAGCGAGAGGATGACATTCACAAGACTTGATGAAGTCCGTTGAACCTCATCCACTTGCTCCTTCGAGTTCCCAAACGTTCATGCATACCACATCCATCGCAACGCCCGATCATGAACTCGCTGCGGTTATTATATAACAACCCGTGTCTATACCAACAAACCTTATGGGACAACGCCCCATGGCTTAGGTTCTCGTCGATGGAGTGAGTCGTCGGCATCGGCGTCTTGTCCGTCGTCCACACGGAGATCATGTTCATACTGCGATGGGTTCGGGCTTGTCCATATTTTGTGGTGAAACTTTGATTGTTTCAGGACTTTCAAGGTTCTATGGGGATGGTACCCGATGACTGCTAGTGGTGACGACAAGGAGACGGAAATCATGAGCCACGGGAGCTAGGAAGAGCGACAGGATGATATTCACAAGACTCAATGAAGTCCGTTGAACCTCATCCACCTGCCCCTTCGAGTTCCCAAACATTCATGCATACCACATCCATCGCAGCACCTGATCATGAACTCGCTCCGGTTATTATATAACAACTCGTGTCTATACCAAAAAACCTATGGGACAACGCCCCATGGCCCATGGCTTAGGTTCTCGTTGATGGGGTGAGTCGTCTTCGTCGGCGTCTTGTCCGTCGTGCACATGGAGACCATGTTCATATTGCGATGGATTCGGGCTTGTCCATATTATGTGGTGAAACTGTGATTGTTTCGGGACTTTTAAGGTTCGGTGGGGATGGTACCCGATGACTGCCAATGGTGACGACAAGGAGACGGGAACCATGAGCGACGGGAGCCAGGAAGAGCGAGAGGATGACATTCACAAGACTCGATGAAGTCCGTTGAACCTCATCCTCTTGCCCCTTCGAGTTCCCAAACATTCATGCATACCACATCTATCGCAGCACCCGATCATGAACTCGCTCCGGTTATTATATAACAACCTGTGTCTATACCAACAGACCTTATGGGACAACGCCCCATGGCTTAGGTTCTCGTCGATGGGGTGAGTCGTCTTCGTCGGCGTCTTGTCCGTCGTGCACATGGAGACCATATTCATACTGCGATGGGTTCGGGCTTGTCCATATTCCATGGTGAAACTGTGATTGTTTCGGGACTTTCAAGGTTCGGTGGGGATGGTACCCGATGACTACTAGTGGTGACGACAAGGAGACGGGAGCAAAGAAGAGCGATAGGATGACATTCACAGGACTCGATGAAGTCTGTTGAACCTCACCCTCCTGCCCCTTCGAGTTCCCAAACGTTCATGCATACCACATCCATCGCAACGCCCAATCATGAACTCACTGCGGTTATTATATAACAACCCATGTCTATACCAACAAACCTTATGGGACAATGCCCCATGGCTTAAGTTCTCGTCGATGGGGTGAGTCGTCTTCGTCAGTGTCTTGTCCGTCGTGTACATGGAGACCATGTTCATACTGTGATGGGTTCGGGCTTGTCCATATTCCGTGGTGAAACTATGATTGTTTCAAGACTTTCATGGTTCGGTGGGGAAATGGTTGAACGACCTCTGCAACCCGTCCTGTGGTGGCTTAGCTAGGATGGATGCTTAACTACAATGGGGCAACAAGAGTTAGCGATTCTTAGCAAACCAATAGGTTTTCCTTCAAGTGACAGCCATGATATTCTTTCTGCGTCGATTCTAGCTATCCGTTAGGATGGTGAAAGGCAGAGCAGGATTTGCAATGCGCGAGTACACTTAGTAGTTACCTCACCTTCTTGAAGCTTTTGCTCACACCTGAGATGTTCTCAAGATTGTGCACAAGGAGATTTTGGATTCCTTTACCTGAGGTAGTGGAGCAGTTCAAGTGTTGAAGAATGTTCTGTAAATGCACTCGAATCTAACATGAAGATCCCAAGTTCAACTGGTTTCAGAATAGTTCACGGCAGGGTGCTCCGCTTTTCAACTGCATGTCCTCACAGATTGAATGCAGAAAATTGACATCCAGAATAAAAGCTCCCGGACTGCACCGCAAGGAGCTACCGTACACAAACTAAAAATTCTGGAATATCTGTTGCAATTGACCAGATACTATTTAATCCATGTACGACTCTGCAAAACTACCAGCACATTTTGAATTTGGGTGATCATGATCACTTTGGTTCAAAAGTCACTTCAGAGAACACCAGTGACATGCTTCTACGTCATTGCCACTTCCTTGAGGAAGTGTGAGCAATTTTGTTGTATCAATGTGAACAGCAGATTCCAACTGCTGCTCATAATTAAACAAGAATTCCTAGTCAATAATACTGAAACCAGCTCATCACCTTCACACCTCACTCACGATTATGGAGAAGGAAAACCAGAGACACTTGGGAGTAAACGATGTGCTTCTGTGGATTCTCATGGAATATCGTACAGGTCAGGGCGTGCAAATCAATACGGCTGTGCACAATGTCACAAACTTGGGACCTGCGAAAACACATAATTGCGTTACAAACTATTCAGAGATGCCGCACCATTTCTGACCTGCATGCTGACAATTGTAAATGCCGTGATGAATGACATTCTTCTCGTAATGTTTCGTTCGTTTGTAATTTCCAAGTTCGGATAGATTCCTGTCACCTCCTAAATGGAAAAATGAGCCCGACGTACCTTGCATGTAGACAGGATACAATTCGGCGGTGGCATCCCCAAGTAGACACATCATGTCCTCTTTGGAGAGCTTGGAATATCTATCTGCACACCGTTGCCTGTGCAAGGAAGTCCCATTCGCAATCTGAAGTAGGTCAAGACCCTCAAATTTTTCTCCCATCAAGATATCAACAAGCACAAAGACCGAGATCCAGCTATTCGAACCTGTCTATTTCCAACCACCTGCACACAGGTACTGCACACTTCAAGCTCAAACTATAGGTCTTCTCAAAACCAAGTTCAATTCCACACGAAGAACATTCTAAATTCCTCGAACTCTGCACGAACCTACCTCATTTGTTTAACGAACTTCGAAATAGCAGAACATTGACTAACAAATGAGAATACTCTGAACAGTCATTAATTTCCTACCTGCAAACCTCCCACATTGCTCATCACATCCGAACCCATACCCAAAGAGTGCGAAACTCTCTTTACCTGGTCGACATTGAGGGTGCTGTACATGTTGGCATGGAAGAAGGGCTCTGCTCCAATTTCTTTTCTACACCACCTCCCTTTCGACGCTGCTTCCACAGTAAGCATCTTCCCTGCATTGATGTGCATAATGTTGGGTATGCCTGCTGAACAGGGCTGTGGGGCATCCGCTGTAGAGACACGTTCTAAGATCATTAATGGATGGGAAAAACAGTAAAACGTGGTCCAGCGAACCCCGAATTTCATACAGCACATGCTGTGAACTTCGTGAGGTATATTACAAAATGGTAATCGGCAGGTCATCCCCGTCATAGGCCACCTAACCATGGTCAGATAAACCACATGCCTCATCCGATTACAGAGGCCAGACTGATTGGAAAACCAAGAAGTACCTGAAGTGCATTCAGATGGTTAGAAGCTTCAATCAGATCTCTTGATGTGAAGTTGCGGCAAATACCCCCTGCCACAGCTTCCTCCGGAGACAACGGCACGGCATTCAAAGTGGAAACCTGCACAAAAAATGGAGCATATGGAACAGACTATTCAGGATACCACGTCTGAACACTCCCACAGCTCGGAAAAGAATTGCGAACACAAAAGAGTATGAAGAAGAATATTCAAGGAACCTTACAACACCGTGACTGTTGAACCCAAAAGCGCAACTAGGGAGCTCCCCAGCATACGTGTAAGCCACGAATGTTAACCCATCTTCCAAGTCCGCATGCACCAGGTACCTGCCGCCCGACAAACGACGCGTTCAGACGTGGACAATCCACAACCCCAACACTGGATACGACGTGGTCAATAGTAGAAATACCCCTACAGAACACATAGCCACATTAAGTCCATTCAAGAGAGTCTCTAACATAAACCTTGCCACCGTATTGCGACTTGGATTTCTACAGGAAGAGGAGGATTGGATTTTCAAGTGGGACGTGATGAACCCTAAACCAAGAATGGTCGTTGAGCATTACGCGTGGTGTAGAAGAGAAATGTCCGCGTCTTCATTATGGGCAATCACAGCCAGCGACTCAGTGTTCAACAGGATGGTGCTGCATTGATCTGCTTCGCCCACTTGCGCACGCTGTGTTGCAGAAGGTAGAAATGGAGCTACTTCCTTCCTCATGTTGATCAACAAGACCTGCAAGAAGACCACCATTGCTCACTCCTTTCCCAGTGAGTCAGACTTTCTTTATGCAACCGGACATGCATGCGAGCATTGGTAAAGATGATGGTGCTCACTTGAAGAAACGGCACCTCCGCACCATCTGCTGTTCCGCGTACTTCGTCAAAGGACACGGGATACTGCTGCCTGCAGCAACAAGGCAAGCCAGGAACCTGAGATGATGCAGTCTCCAAGATTTGACGCATTAATGTAAGGCCTCCGTTCACCATAAAGTAATTGAGAGATGCCATTCCCCATACAAGTGAACTCTTAACCTTTTCCTACACCAATCTAGAAACTGGCACCATCTACAATTTGGAATATTTAGTTTGTGTCAAGCTACAAAAGAATTGCAACAAAACAGAAGTCGATAGATCAAATGTTTCCGCAATGATAACGCTTCGAAGCGCACCTGTCTGGTTAATAGAGCCTCTACCTTACCACATATCCCAAACCAGTGACCCATCCCTAACAAGGACCTAACAATGAGTCAGAAACAGCTTCGGAAACGTGCAAATCCCCGCTGCAGAACTTAGAATGCGGCATCTCCTCAAACACGCTAATGTGTCACTCAAATCATGCAACCGTACTCCAATTGTGAGCGCTTCTTGCCAACATTCAGGTCCCTCAATTCAACGATGCAGCTGCATCTTCGCAGCCAACCAGAAATGTATGACAAAAATCGAGGCAAGTGGAAGAAGGGGACAGGGGAGCCATGGCTCATCGCCACCTTCCTGCTTCGTCGCCACCATCTTCACTCCTCGCACACAACCGTGGGATGCTGCATTCAAGTCGCAACATTCGCCAATCATAACAGCGACTCCTGTCATTGGCATCTACACTTTGAATTCTTCAAGACCCTGTCATACACTTTTGGAGATTCGTGCAATCCTCCGTTTCGAGACGTATACTGATCTAGCCAGCTTTTGCTTCCCTTGATTTAGTTATTGTGATTGTTCACGCGATGGCCGAGGAGCTTGAAGAGTGTTGCTCTTCGGTAATATAATATGGAGTCCGCAAATCCGACTGGCTCGTGTGTGGGATGAAACACTCATTGTTTGTCACAAGTTATTCGGTGGGAGGGTAGGGATTACCACCCGACGCTCGTAAGGGAGAGGATGGACTGCCGTGCACCACTACACTGCACCGCCCATACCAGATACAATTAATTTGCAATTAAGGAAGACGGTGATCGACTTTCGAAAAGCGTGAATCGAAGGCTGTTACGTTACACCACCCATCATCTCTTTGGTGGAAAAGTTCGACATATTCAACGTCAGCAGAGTCATGTGGTAAACGTTTCTGCACATTTCTGCAAACTGACGAGGAAAGCTTCGTCTTCGTTGTCCTGCTGAGCACGAGCAGGGGGTCAGAAAGCTTGACAGTACGAGGGTACAATAATCTTACGAATTTCCTTTCCCAGGCAGATTCAACAAAAAAGTCCATGAACTTCACAATGCTGTGCCAAACATGAAAATGCATAGACTTTCAAACCGCAACTTGCGTTAGAATTGTAGTAAAGTGTATAGATTTGAATGTTATAATATATATATATATATATATATATATATGGAATTGGATAAAAATTCTCAAGCAAATAAATTTTAGATTTAGTGAATTAGGAGGCTAAACTAATTTTTACATTTTTTGAGCTTGCCTCTACTTATGGAAATTTACCTTCGTAGACTATAACACCATCTTCCACAAGCTCATTAGGTTGGTCTTGCATAAAAGTGAAATCACTTAATGTGCCCTTGTAAATGGCATCATGAACACAAAATGGGTGGTACTTCTTTCACCTTGGAGCATAGGACTCTTGTCAAAACTTGTGAAGGCACCCAAGACCATCACAAACATTCTTCCACACTTAATAGTAGGTGCTAGATCAACAATTCCATGCATATCTCTAATATACTTTCCATCCTACTCCATCTAATTTGTTGAGAGTCCTTTCCAGTCTCAAAAGATCACTCATCAATCCAAATAATTTTGCTCCAATCTTCTTTTGTCCAATGCAAGTGTTCAAGAGCAAATTGCTAATCTCTTTGCTCTATGTTTTGTATTGAGATAGGGTTTTATTAGAGCAATATAGTTCCCAAATGCAACTCCAAATTGTTGTATGATTTTGGCTAGGGGAAGAAAAATTTGCAGAGTAAGATTATTGTACGCTAACATCCATTTCTAGAGTGCATTGAACAGTGTCTATATGTTCACTTCGTGAACAGGTGATTCTGAATTGAATGTCTACAAGGAAACGCTTCGCTCCAAGTTAGAAGCAGAGGTACGAAATTTGTAAAGCTGGTTCATCACTGGAGCCAAACTTCGGATCAGAGTCTTCCTTGCATCGAATCTGGTGGAGTTCGACCTGTCATGTCTACACCAGTCTACACCGGAGAAAGCCAGCATATACTAGAAAGCTCAAATAATATTCTTGGGACCATTTGCAAGCCTCAGGAAGAAGGTGGAAGAATCGCAGCGGTCAGGGCGAGCATCTTATCCAAATAACTCAAAGAGCATCATTGAAATTTTATGCCCTATTGGCCTGTTACATGGTCGCAAAGTAAAGTGGGGTCATCGCAGCCTGGAGACGAGTGGAGACTCGGACGAAGTTACTGCAGCTACGTGTCGATATTAGAAAGCACGGGGGTTGCCCTTGTGCTGCCATCTGCTGCTTACAGAGAATCTTTTTGGCAATTGGTTCAATGTTTGTGCTTCGTGAACTCGATTGGGCCCTCCACGCTTTCTGCATTTCAGTTCACAATCCCGAAGCCAGGAATACACCGAGTGGTGGTGCTGCTCCTAAACGTTTTCGTGGTGACGAAAGAAGCAGGTTTGTCTTACGAGATGGACAGGGGAAACACCTTACAAATCGTGATCATGTGGAGCCATTTCTGGCAACTGATATTTGTAGACACACAAAATAATACTTCAACTTTGGACAGTCAATTGCGCTTAATGGCTTTTCCAAACAAGAAGCCCCAAACATTGGCAGGTTGCAAGGGATCCCTCCTTTGAGAAACAAGGTTTCCAAAATGTCTCGTGATTTCAGGAAAGCTAGAATATCAGGTAATCGACCACACCGGTATATAACACAGTTCATAAATGCAAATGGCTCGGATGAACTTGCAATTGCAGAATTGGCTATCAACTTCCAATCTGCCATGATGGTACAATGCTTCACTTTTTTATTAACTTTCAATCTAGTTTACATTTGTACAAGACGGAGATTACAAGGACAACACCTTCGTGCCAGTCCAATCACGAATGCTTCTAATCGATTTGCACAAATATACAGCACCCCCGTGACTAGTGGCCTTCAGGAAGTTCCCTCAATCAATGCAAAAGGTTGGCTACAATGATCACCAACCCGAACACGTTTTCACTCGTTCGATCAGTGGACCAGTCTCCAACAAGAAATATCGTACCAATTTTCAAGTACCAAAGCGGATGCAACCTGTGTGTGTAGATGACAAGAATACTCCCACGGATCGACCGCCTCCGGAATACTGCCACCGACACTCACCGAGTACTTTACACGGCAATGTCATCCCCAACGAGAGACCAATCATCCTCCCACTCACCAAGATCACTCTCATCAGCATCGGAGATTTCAATGCCCGACCAGCTGTCTTCACTCTCGGCCACACTTGCAGGTGAACCTCCGGCTTCAATTTCATATTTAAAGACCTCCAACTCGTTCTTGAAAGTCTCAAGGTCCGGCACATCTGCCTCGTCATCTGAGTCCGCCGGATGTTGTGTAGCAGTAGTGAGAGCTTTCCGGCATCTGGCGTCCACCGACTCCTGGATGTGCGCCAAGGCCGTGTCCAGCAACAGAGAGATCGAAAGCGCCCATCCCTCAGGCTCCCTGCCACCATCACAGCCATTGCTGGCGTCCGCTTCATAATCCTCTACGTCGGGATCCCATTTCTGCACAACGTTACGGGAAGGCTGGCTAACGCGCCAATCAGAGAGCAGATGGGTGCTTGGGATGTCAGACACAAGTCTCTTGATCCGCCCCTTGCCCTTCCCTCGCGATTTGTTCGATGGCTGTGACTCGTGACACTGCTCGCAATTGACAACTCGACACTTGCCGTTCATTCGGGAATGATTGGTCGGCTTCCCACCCAAACGACCTTCCCTCCTCATTGTGACGATCTTCCTGCTTGCTCCTTCCTCCTTCCTCCTCCCCTCTCCCTCTTCCGCAAGATATACAATCGGGAGCGAGGCTGGAGACACAGTCACCACAAAATACCTTCGCACGTAACAATCGTAAGTCTCTATCACACCAAACGACACTTCCGCACCAATTTACAAATTCACAGCACCAAGGACTGAAGGAACAGCAACGGAAGGCAAAAAGAAAAAATAAAGAGTCGCCGAAATTCTTGAATATACAAATCGGCGACCAAAAACCTTGCGACTGATGCAATCGTGAACGATAACCACACCTAATCAGCAAATGCGGACGAAACAAATGCACAACACCGAGAACGAAAACAGAGCAACCAAGACACGAAGACAACAAAAACAGAGTCACATACCAAAATTCGACGACGACCAAGAAGATGAAAGCCTGCCTTGCAGGACACCTCACAGACGCCTTCTCTACGACGCGACGCAAGATCGATGACGTCCACAACTAATCCACACGAAACGCGATTCCCACACTCACATGCGCCCCACGCAATAATACCTGAAATTCTCCGAAATCCGAAAAATCGCGACCTCGTACAGGACAACCGAAGTTTACTGCGAGTCACAACTGAATGGCACAGAAATTTTTAAATACTCAAATGCAACACGACTGCTTACAACCACCACGGGCTGTGGCGTGGAATAGAAGAAACCCGCCAGCAACGTGTCGCGCACTCTAGTAACGTTGGTGTCGCTGCAGTTACAAGCGCGAGCGCCACTAACTTAACTCAGGATGCTGCGAAAGTCAGACGCGTTCTGCCTTCTCGCGTTCCGCCTTCTTCTCCAAGCCATCGAACTTATTACGGGATGTCGCCATCACAATCGGGTGGAGAAAAACACTAATTCCATGGAGACACTAATTGGGATGGAGCTTCTAGACATGTTCGCCACCGCTGGATGCTCAGGATGAGGAATCAGCGCGTGGGCGACATTTCGGTGCATTTGGCGCCATGGGAATGCTTGGGTGCGAGAGGCTCGGCGAGGACGAAGCAGGAGGCTCGGGCTGCCTTGGAAAGGAGGAGCCAGGAAGGGGATGCCGGTCCGGGAATAATAATGGACTGAAACGTCGGCTCAATTGATGGGAATTAGTGTGGTCCTCGGTGGGGCTTACTAGTATGATGGCATTCCATTTGGATTCCTTTCGGGAGATGCTGTGATTCCGGAATCTATTGAGGGTGTAGATTTGTTCTTGGTAATTGTAGATTTGATTGTGGTGAAAAGTGCTATGCTTGCGTGACAGTTTTGAATTGCTAACGGTAACTGCTCTCATCTACAATTTACAGTCCCAACAAGCATTTGATCATATTGGCTCATAACTCCGTATCATAGAATTTTTGTAATTTAATGTGTTATGCTGCTCCCAAAATCTAGACGGATGGAAAATTTTATGAAGCAAGTGCCAAATTCCTTTTCTACATTAGAATATGTAACTAATGTGGTAAAAGTATAATTAATATGATATAATATACAATGGTTCAAAAACAATGTATAGTAATCTATTAATCTATGAATCAAAAGTCTATCAATTCTTGAAGGACAAATGAGTGACTTTGGAATCATCCCTTTCATTACTGTGTGAATTATTGGCTTAATCCCTAAACAATTCTAACTATGTTTTCACCAAAACTACTCCAAAACTATCATCTTTAGTATAAGTATCAAATTTTTTTTTAAAACAATTTTGGACACATCTAACCATAGGATCTTATATTACTTTGGTTTGAGAAGATGCCAAAAAAAATTCTGAAATTTTCACCATGTAGATTGCAAGATATTAGCATTTGAAGTAACAAAAATTCTTCTTTTCTCCCTGCAAAAAATTGAGTAGCTGCACTTCACAAGGTCATTTTATTATGAAAAAATGTCCAAAATGGTGGTTATTCTTTGGATTCATTCTTCAAGGCAAGTTAGCTACATGCTTGAAAATTTTCAAACCATTTGGAATTGCACAACATATAGGAAAAAATAGAAAGTAGAAAGAAGTAGAGAATGATTTAAAATACTAAATTATTAACAATTTATTAATGGAATTGAAAAATGCCAATCTCAATAGTTGTAATGTTGTAATAAACAATCTACGTCCTATGATTTTATTTTTTTCTAAAAATATTGAAAATTGAGTAAAATAAAGGACTTCAAAGTTTATTTTAGAATATAGATTCCATAACTACCCACAAACTATCCACAACTAAAACTCCTCATAACTTTCATCTCATTGATCAAAACAATATTGTTCAAATTTTTTCATGCATATATAAATCTGGAGGACCAATTTCCAATTTTTATTTTTTTGAAAAGTGATTATTAAAGAAGTTTTTTTGCTGCCCGAATTGCCCACCAAATGTTGAAAATTACATATCATACAGTAACTTTTTAACCATGTCGTCAAAAGTTATGAAAATTGTTGGACCTTAAAGTTGCTCCTCAAGAAAATGTTGTGTGAAAAATTCAGCAAAAAATAGTAAAAAATTTGTTCGTAGTGAGCTGCCTCAAATTGCTATGTTGCCAAAAAAATGATGTTTGGTCCTTTAGGGGTTAAAAAATAGCAAAAGCACTCATTGGAAGTCAAACTACTCTAGAAGACCTCCCCTTTTCACAACAAAATTTCAAAGATGAATAGTTGCACTTCTATCTTACTAGAAGGATTTCCTATCATCTATTGGATGCCAAATGTCTGAGTCAATGTTTAAGGATTAACTTAGTAGCAAGGCCAAGCAATTATTTTCCTTCTATTTTTAAATGTTTTAATTTTTTTATCTATGTAGTCAAATTTCTTCACATACTCCCACAATGACGCTAGCGTGCGAGCCTAGAGCCGTGAGCCTGTGAGCGGCGAGCGGGGAGAGTGTGAGCGGGAAGCGGGGAGCCAGAAATTTCTCATTTTTTGTTTAATAATTATTTTTTTTGTTAAAAGAATTCAAAAAATTCAATTTTTTTGGTTGTTTATGTTGAATTTGGGACCTATATCCGTGCACCCCATGACCGTGGATGAGTAAATATTTTGGAAATTTATTATTCTGTTTTAGAAAAATCCACCGCATAGTGAGAATGAAAGTCATTGTTTAGGATTTTAGGAGAAAGCGTACCTAAAAAAAATGGGTTTTAGTTCCTATTAAAGCTAAATTTAGGACCTATAACCACTTATCCTATGACTGTGGATTAAAAAATATATTAAGTGCTACTTGAATCCTTTGTACAAGCTTCATTTAATTTTTTAAACAAAATCACAGGAGTGTTGGGAATATAATTCTCCTCAAGATGACTGAGAAAGTCTATTCCCTAAATAGTCCTCTACAACACCTGAGTACCGGATATTACACCTTTTATATTGGTGCAATCCGCAATGCCAATCGGTATGGGACATATGAATAGGAGCCGGGGAACATTGGTTTAGGCACTCTTCTCTATTTTCAGCACTCATCGAAATTCTGTGCTAACAAACTACCATGAATGCTTGCATAAGTGTGGTTTACAGTTTGCAACAATGATCCAAAAAAAGTAGAGATAAAGAATCCATGCCTTCATGTTTAAGTCTCTTGGACCTCTTGCTGCATTAATCCTTTTTAATGAAGTGATCACCAACATAAAAAAATTTACTTCAATGAACACATAGTATACTTCAAAAAATAATGACAAAGCAATCAAACTTCCAAATAAAAACATAATGATTGAAGTCTTGGAATCAATATTAATGAAATCCAAACTACAAGTGGAAAGAGGAAATGAACAAAATGATGAATTTCGTAAGAAAATGATAACTTCCTTAGTAAACAGAAAATATTTAGAATTCTATGAAATTTTGTCTTCTATCATACCATTGCAGTACTTTCAACTAGTGCCTGCTCTTATTCTAGCACTCTTATTATCCCCGCCTTAACTAAAATAAGCTTCAACTCGTTGAAGCTATAGCTTGGTGCATGGATGAACTTGTCTTCATTTATGTCCATTTTGCAAAAGTACCGGAAAAGATAATACAAATGCTTGCAATTCACATACTGCTGTCGACCTCCTATTGCTGAAACTGCCATAGAAGTAAAGTTAGGACACGTGCACGATGGATACATGCCCACAGTAATTCGATATACATTTGAATTTGGTTCAACCCCAGTTTGTAGTGAAACAATCGCTCCTAAACCAGGAAATGGTAACAACGTCACTCCCAATATCTGTCCTTTGATGTTGCCAGCACTCTCCCACTTGTTGCGTTGTTCAATTGTAGGTGCATTTGCAATTCGGCGAATAGTACGACTGTTTCGTATAGTTGGATATACGTGTGCGTCTTTTGGAACTGGTTCGTCATATACCACAGTCTCAAATATTTTAGACATACTGAATAGTCGTCGAGGAGATAACACAGGACGCTCTTGAAGTCGAAATCCAGCATGCTGCAACAATAACGTCTCCTCTCGGGTAAGATTTGTTCCTGTTAAGATTGGCCATACTTTAGGAACCGCCGGCCACTCCATAACCCACCTCCGTTTGTTACCCTTGACGCACCGTTCAATGTCATCTGCACAGAACCAAAAGTCTGCCACTATTTCTTTCTTGGTCCCATAATCTATCTTTCTTCCACTATAGGTTGGAGCAGGGGTTCCCTTCCGACCTTTGGCAATCTTTGCCTTGCAAGTGATGTTTGAATCTCGTTGTTGAGCATAACATTTTGCATTGGACTTGTGACTAATCCTTGCAATGTGCCATTTCGATGTATCACAATCACTTTCAAACGCAACCGTAACGTGTGTCGGAGTGTTCACTTGAGGTTGCTTACCTTTATCTCTTGAAGATTCTATTGACGCTGTCGTGGACCGTGTCCGAACACGAGGTTGGGAAAAGTTAACTTTATCAGGTCTATGCGAGTCCCCTGCATCGCCAATGGGAACGTCTAACTTCCTCTTTGTGCTCCCAAAAACCTCTTCTCCTTCTAAATGTGGAATGCGAGTTCCAACACCTTCAGAACCAGGCAATGAATTCAAAGCCTCTGCAATTTTCTTAGGATCACCGCTACGTCTTGCTGCTCTCAACTTTAGCTCTCCTTTTGACGGACCAGATCCAGAAGCGTGTCCCTTCAAGTACGCTCGGTAATTTGTCATTTGCATCCATGCACGAATACTGTCATCACATGTGGCGTCAAAGAGATTGTTTCCTTTGTTCCCAGACATTTGAAGCCACTTGTTGTGCACAGTTTCTGACAAATTGCATGAAGGCATATCTGCAAGTTCCTCCAAACTCAAATCCTGAAAATGAAACCACTCAAATATTACGCTTTGGTAATTCAATATTTCATACCATCTTCAAAAACCCTCAAAGATACAAATGAATATTTATAAGTCCATAAATAAAAAGTGATGGTGTTAATAAGGACTTCAAATACCCCCGTCGGATCCGACGAGGGTCTTAGGTATTTCTATTACTACCCTCGTTTTTGGTTTAGGGGGCGAAATTCAAAATTCTTCCTAAACCTGAAACAAAAATACAAATTCAGAACACCTTTACTCAATGTTTTATTGGAGGCAAAAAATGAACCCCTTACATCTAAATTAGGGATTTTATGTCACCCCAACAATCATCACATTTTTTTTTCAATTTTTGGAAATTTTTTGTCCGAATTCCTCAAACATGAACCCAAAGTAAGGGTACTTAGAAGGATCCAATATAGCCCCGTCGGATCCGAGGGGGGTATTGAAGGTCCCTCCTCTTACCTCCACTTTAGATTTGTACACTAATTTTTTGTGAAAATTTTGGAAAAAAAATGATAATTTTTTCTAAGATGCTAAAATTCATCTAATGTATACAACTCCTATTTGATGGATGTATTTATTGTCCTTCTTTATACACCAACTTTGAAACAATCCTTAACATTTCTATTTTCCTTAAAGCAATGATTTAGGAAATCGAATCGACATTCTAAGTAAATTATATAAATATGAATTATTTTTCTAAATTTTTTTGAATTAAAAATAAATAAAATTTGCAAATGGAATTTCAAAGATAGAAGGTGTCCAAGGAAATTGACTTACCATTTGCATGAATCCTCCCCATTGCCTATATCGAAAATGCCAAAAGGCAAGCCAATGTTCTAAGTGGTGAAGAGCATCTTCAGTAGTGGCTCCTGACGACAACCACCACGACCGAATTGCCAAGTATTTGTTTTCTGCTTCCTCCATGGACTTCGCATCTTTGTACTGTTTACAAAGTAAAGTGTGCTGCTGTTGAAACGCTTCTTTAATGTACTTCTGTGTGTGTTTTTGGAGTGAAGTACTCCAATGCAATAAGCATGTTCTTTCCCTGTTCTCCATTTTCTGATCTGCAAAACCACTTCTGTATACAATTCGTACGGCATTCCAGTTGGCTATAGCACTATCAGCCATAAATCCTTTAAAATTCGGGTTTTCAACTCCGTGTCACGACATTACAGCATTCAAGCACTTCCAAAAGAGAACCTGAATCTCGGTATCTTCTGATTGCATATCACAAATTCCAATGGTCATGACCCTCTTGTAATCTGGATCATACACATGGCAAGCCATTGTCGTCCACTCCTTTACACGCTTGACGTGGTCGAACATCATCCATGCATTCTGAAGATTTCCACCAAGTTGCATGCGTTTCACTAAGTCCACACCACTTCCAGGTCCCTCAATGAGCATCTTGAAAATGAACACCTTCTCCTTTCCTTGGCCAGGAAAGACGCTGTCGTGAATGAATTCAAATTTTGACTGTTTCTTCATCATCATTATGTTGTCGATGATGCCTCCATAGTTGTTTGAGCGAAATGAGGATATGACGTTTCTAATGTTGGGACTGCTTAGGTACTGGAAACGATCCATAACCACTTCTAGCTCTTCACCCTTCAACATCTCTTTCTCTCCCTCTCCGTTGTGAAACAAATATGTCGTGAGGAAATCTTTGCTTGTAGAGAGAGCAATGGCAGAGTTTGTGGCAGTAGGGGTCTTTGCCACTTGCTCTGCAATGAGTTCGCAAATCTTGTCTGCAGAATCTCTATACATGCCTTTTGCTACTGGATGAGAATGATATCCAAGATGAATTGCAGCCCTTGTCACTTTAGGAACCTCACTATAGCAGTAGTATATTCTAGCCTCACATTGCTTTAGACACTTTGGAGTCTCCTTGCAAAGTTTGCAAACTAACGTACAATCCTTAGAAGGATTGTCGCCTACTACAAATGGAGACACTGTATATCCACTCCACTCTGTCTCATTGCGCTTATTAGCTCTCTTCACATATTCACAATCAGGATTTACACAAACAAGATGACCAACGCAATAGGACTTCCGGAATTTCAACTTATCAGGGTTATGAATATTGGTAGTTTGTACCTTACACCACACATGTCCATCATAACGTTTGTCCATCCCCTCCAAATTCCCAGCAGCCGATGAAGATGGCCACGTGCGGCATGGAGGCAACTCGAAGATGACATCCCCATTGAAGATTGGTGGAAGAAACCCAACTTGATGGTGCTTGATGGCATTCAAATCTATTGTGGACAGTTCGTTCCTAGATCTATGCATGCTCTTCAAATTCTTCAAGCATTCCATTATGCTTTTCCTATCAAGTGTAGGCGGATACAATGGAGGACGAGACAACGGAGACTGTGCAGAAGTATTGGTTTGGGTGTCCGAAAAGGAATGGAAAATCTCATGACTATCAACATTATTTCCAATGGATGGCGTTTTCTCACGGACAGTAACATCAGGTGACTCTCCTTCTGATTCACTTGACAAATCTATTACAGAGTCCAATTTCTCAATCTTTACAGCGCGTAGAAAAGTACTTGGACTAGGACTTGGAAATTCGCTCTCAAGAGGTCGAGGAGAGATTGCACTTGTGACATACGGCATATCTACAGTGGAGTTATCGGACTGGCGATTGGCCATCTGCGTGGATGCATTTTGAATGGACAAAGGAAGACCATAAGCTCTATAGTTGCCTAAAGGAAGGAACCAACAAACTCCATCCTCATCCTCACTCTTTGTAATAGGAACAAACTCCATGTTCTCACTGCATTCTGACTTCCTCTCTTCTTCTATGTAGATTGAAGACTCAACAAACCTGAAACATACATGTAGAAGATGACTAGATACTCTCGCTTGATTTCCACCAGCCAACGGAAACACCACTGGAATTGCATGACCGTCTACTCTAATGCAAGCCATGGTGATAAAACAGTAGTGCAAAACAAACGATTTAGAAGCAAGAGATACATTGAAGTCTTGAACTATAAAGACAGAAGCTAGAAGATGTGAGGTACTATATAGTAAACACAAATTATGTTGTTTCAATTCTACCAATAACATTCCAAAAGTACAAATTGTTTGGTGAAGTGTAGTTGTCAGTAGGTGTAGAAATTATTCATATGGCAGAGCCGTCATTTAGTTCAAATATTGTTGCTTTCAATAGAATTTAGTGAAATAAATGGGATGTCACAACTCTGGAAGAAGTTTCATTCCAAAAACAAAAATTTATGAGTCTACCGTTGTAGCCGTGTTCATTAAAAGGTTCGTTAAAAAAATATATTTATGAATGAAGGCAGCTCTGACAAAATGCGTGAAAGAGATCGCTCATTCAAATGTGTTAGTCTTATATCCTAAAGTAAAAGATACAGAATCTAATAAGGTGTCAGAATTAGAAGACGGCTCATCAAATGTTAGGTGGACTGTCCATAATATTCAAATAAAAAGGCGGTAGTTCTCCCAACCCTAATCTTCCGAGGCCATTTGAGACTTTGAGTGAACGAACCTAGTTGGTAACGTTAAATAAATAGGCTCTACATCTCCTTTTTTCATGTCTTTCCATCTGCAGCGTTTAACATAGACACCATGCTTTTCATCGATTGAGACCTTTGAGGCTTATGTAGTGGTATTCATGCTTACAGATTGTGATAGATTTGCAGACGTAGTTCCAGACCATAGAAACAAACGGAAGAGACGTATTTCTCTTTATTTCTCATCGCAAAAGTCACTTAGACGATCTAGAATGACTCGCTCAAAGAAAACTTCGTCCAAGATAGGCCAGTCGTCACAGACAGAACTTCAAAAACATCTTTGTTTTGAAAGTGGAGGCAGTGGTGGAGAAATGGATTGAGAAGTCCAGGAGTTAGAATGGACGAAGACAACTGATGAGGGCATGACAAGCTTGCAAGGCATCTCAGAAGGCGATCAACTTTTGCTAGTAAGATTCTACGGACCAACTCTTACCCTTTCAATGCTTTGCAATATGTTGGAATTAGATGTAAAAAATATTCCAGGCCGTCTCACCTCTCCAAAATGAAGTTTCAGCTCTTAGGTGTGCAATCTGAGAACCTACTAGCTTATGTGGTTTATTATCACTTTGTCATTCTTTTCCATCAAGAGGGAAACTCGGAATCGCAAAGATGGGTGAGTTCACGAGCCTTGGGTCCCAAAGTGTCATGGAGGACAAAAAGTGTCCTCACACAGTTTTAAGTCTACTATAACTTCTCCATCCAAGGTTCAAATGTACTAAAACTTATTGGAGAAGTTGCACTTATTCTTCTTGTTTATGTGGTTAAATTTTCAAATCAATCAAAGATGTGTTGTTTCTTTAGTAGCCAATCAAAGAGCACAGCTTCGCAAAAGTTCACAAAATTGCATTTTAGGGCTGCAACTTCAGGGACTTGTATCTTCTTCATTAATGATTTGTTTTCATTGAAATTTGTTTTGATTTGTTTTTCTTGAAGTCTAGTTATTGTGGTAAAAGTTTCATGTCAATCCAATTTGTTTGGAATGTTTGGAAACAATTCGAAGTTCTAAACCCTGTCATTTTTGGAGTGCAGTGAACTTTGGTGGCTTATATCTTCTTCGTACAAAGTCCGTTTTCAATAAAACTTATTGGGAAAGTTGTGCCTAGAAGTCTAGTTTGTGCGTCTAAAATTTCATGTCAATCCAAGAAGAATTGAGTGACTGAGAAGTATTCTAGTGGGGAGAGGTTCAGCCCTAGATGTGGTTTTTGCACTTTTTTTGACTATTTTTTGGCAGTTCGAAGCTGTTTTTTAGACACCATGACTCAATTTCATGAATTTTTTTTTCACCAATGTGTTTGTATAGTAGTTTTAAATCACTTTGTACTGTAAATTTCTTTCATTTCAGTAGGTTTAGAAATCAAATTTCACCTCCAAATGTGTTCTGGTAAAAATTTCAGCATTCATTTTCAACACTTAATCATTATGATCTCGCAATCTATGCGACCAATTGACTTCAAGTTTTGTGCACATCATCTAAAACATGTTTACTACGAGATTGTATGGTTGAGATTTGTATAACTTGAAGAAATTTAGGTCCGCATAGCTTCAATAGTAGGATGTTTTTGGACCCCGGATATCTCATGTCACTTTGGGGTTAAAGGAAACCCAGACTCTGCAACTGTATCGTCTCTTTCTCGGGACCAGCTGTCTAGTTTCAGCTTTCCAGAAGCCACGCTACATCCATTTTGGAAATAGAATTCTAGTAGCTTTTTTTGGAATTCTCCTATCTTCAACGTCTGGAGACGATTTTGCCACAGGAGTCCACCCCTCGCCACTAGTATCAAGGCCTGCAGCCCGAAGTGAAGCTCGCAGCACACCTCCGGCAAATTTGATCAATCTGCTCTTGCCTGGAATTCAAAACGGCATTCTTTCTTATTCTCAATTCGTTCACAACTTGAAATTGCATAGTCGAAATTTTAAATTTCTCACGATGTCGACCTTGTAGCGCCCCAGCAAAGGTCAACCTCGTAGGAGAACTCGGAGCCGCCCACTGGAGGAAGATTTTGAGGAAGCATTGGAACGCGAGAATGAAGATGCAAGTTTGCAGGTACGATTCTAGATAGCATGAACTTCTCTTTTGTTCAATCTGAGTGGGTGTGGAGGTAGCTTGGACTGCATTGTGAACTGATTCCCGTAGTCGATTGAGGTACCTGCGGACAAGCGTCGGACCCGACAGGGGTCCTGCGGTGATCTCCAGTTACCCTTGTATTTTGTCCCCGAAGGTGAATTCAGATCTGAACCCCTGCTTTGAGACCCCTGCTGAGAGTCTGAGAGATCATCAATATTGAGTCTGAGAGCATCGATACTGAGTTTGAGTCTGAGTCTGAGAGCCTTGTTATAGTTTCGTGGGGGAAGGATTCCACCGGATCCTACTGCTACAGGATCCTCAGGGAGAGCGCGGTTGGGTGATCTGCTGGGTGCTTCGATCTACTCAGTGCTTCACGGAATCGTCAAGGAGAGCGCGATTCAGTGATCTGCTTGGTGCCTTGATCTGCTCGGTGCCTACACGAGATCCTTAGGGAGAGCGCGAGCGCGATTCAGTGATCTGCTTGGTGCCTTGATCTGCTCGGTGCCTACACGAGATCCTTAGGGAGAGCGCGAGCGCGATTCAGTGATTTGCTCGGTGCCTTGAACTTTGAACTTCTCGGTGCCTTGATCTGCTCGGTTTCTATACAGGATCCTCAGGGAAAGCGCAAGCTCAGTGCCTTGATCTGCTCGGTTTCTCCACGGGATCCTCAGGGAAAGCGCGAGCGCGGGTTGGTGATTTTCTCGGTGCCTGTGGTTGGGTGATTTGCTTGGTGCTTGACTGTCCCGACTGTGCTGCCTTGTTCATGTCGCCTAGTACTGTTGTGATCGTTGGACGTGAGTGGTGGTGGTGGGCATCCGAGGGGCGAGATTCGCCATGCGATTGCTTGAGAAACGAAAGTTTGAGGCTTGGGTTGTCAGTGCGATTGGAAGGTGGGTTCCGTGTCCTAGTCTGTCAGTTTGAGTCTGACGTCTAAGACCGCTGCCGCGCCCCTGAGGGTCTCGTGGCGCGAGGGGAGGGGGGGGCGAATCGGTGAAAGATCCATCGACGCAACGATGACCGTCTTTCGATGCACGGTAGGCGGACTTGTCTGTCAAGATTCCCGGCTTCCGATTGCATTGATATTTGTGTCTGCGGAACCTCGTGCTACCCGAGCGGGTCTTGCCCCCTGGGTGTCCCGCCTGTCAACGTTGTGAATTGAATTGTCCATATGAACTCCGTCGCCTTGATCGGTGGCAGACGCGGAGGGTTGGTCTTGTGCCGATACGCAGCGCCCAGTTCATCTTGCGGTGACTCTGGCGGCAAAAGAAATCTTGGGGCGAGTGTCCAGCTCCGCCAGGTCGACCTCAGATCCTTCGCTAGCGTTCCCGTTCCCTTCCGAAGCTCTCCTCCAGCGAGCCCTGGGGATTAGCGTGACGCGAGGCGCGGTGGCGGCCGAGGCAGGGTGCAGTCTGTGAGTCCGGAAGAACGAAAGTATGCCGCGGCCGTTTTGGGGGGTATCTTGAGCAACCTGTCGACCTCCGTCGGACCCGACAGGGTTCCCTTGGAACGCTCCAGATACCCCCACTTTCTGTCATTTGAGACGTTCCTCCCTTGGTACCGATGCATGCTCTGTCTGCAACGTCAGTTCATGAGAAGTCAAATTGTTTTGTCTTGCGTTTGGGATGCGTCCAAGATGCGTATGTGCGTTCGGATTGGATTTGGTGACTAGCTTTGTTTACAAATAGGTAGGGTTCAGGCATTGTCCATTTCATAATGCGGTGAACTACTTCCTTGAATTCTTGATTCGGTTAGTTTTGGATTTGGTGACCTTAGGTTCCTAAGTTTGTTGATGATTTGTGACCTCTTGCATTGTTGAGTACAAAAATCAGGATGTGTTAGTTGTAGTTTGGATGACTTTGGAATCAAGACATTCCCTCTTGGTGAGAGTAGCAAATATACAAAAGAAAACTCCATAATTGAGATTCCAAGAATTTCATTTTTGGAGATAGCCGAATTATTTAATTTGAATCGATCCATTTTTCCAAAAGTCAGAATCTACGGGTAGTGGGAGCATTGTAGTGCACCCTCGTCGGGTCCGACTAGGGTCAAGTAAGTAGCTGCAGCTACCCCTGTATTCCGTCACATGAGAGGGTCAAATAAAAAATAGAGTACAAGTACCACTTCGATGACTAATTTTGAGGGTGTCTTCAAGTTCTTCCATAACCCTTGTCAGATCTGACGGGCATTAAACGGAATCTGAAGACACCACATGAATTCATCACATGAGGGGACCCAAACTAGAATTATATCCTTTTTTTTATTGTTTTCCTTCCAATGTTGATTTTTTTAATGATATTTTCTATTACATGTTCCTCATCATGAAAATATGTGTAATAGTTCATTATTTGAGTAGATTTCACTAAAACTATAATAATTCATATAGTAGGATACATAATTTTATGTCTACATGTAATTTTAGTTGTTCATAATTTATTAAAACAAACATTGAAAATGATATGAAAATTTTAAGAATGACTAATTTTATGCATGCATATTGTATATTAATTTCACATTGAATAAATTATATTAAAGTATGAAATTTTGAAAGGCTTCTACAGATTTTTTGTCTTTATTATTTTGAAAACATATTTAGATAGTTTAGGGTAAATAACTAAATTGTAAATTTCTTTATTTAGATTCATTCATGTATCTCATTTTTCCTCATTTTTCTTTCATTTTATGTTGGGATAAGTTCAAAGGATAAAGTATGTTATTAGATACCATCACTATAATAATCAAAATAATTCCTTAATTATTTCTTTGAATAAGAGATGAAGCAATTGAAATGCATAGGTGACACTTGGCTTCTACACTTATAGTGTTCTTTAAAAATACTTTGCCTTAGAAAAATTAGATTTTAATTTTTATTAATTTTTTTTAATTTTTTAATTTTTTAATTTTTTAATTTTTTTTGCTTTCCAAAGCTTTTAGAGGAGCATCCCTTGATTCATATTTCTTTGCATTAATTATTATGTCAAATATTAAATTGTTTGGTGGAATGCTTTGTAGATGGACATGACAGTCGTGAATCCTAGCATGGCATCATCTTCGTATGCAGAATCTGAAGTCTTGGGCCAAGAGATTGTGGAGGAGCAAGTTTTTCAAACGCCAAGGCCACTTCCAATGATGGAAAGCGACAATTTAGGACCTGAAGTGGATGTGGTGAGTTTTGATGATATTATGGATGCGTGTGATCGTGCTGCTGATGAGCTTGAGCAAGATAAGGGAAGCCGAATTAGTTTCCCAAAGCCTCGAGATCCTAGAAAACCTGTTTTCTCAGCGGAGAGTTTTGACACAGAGGGTTGTGACATTTCCTCATTCAGCTCTGATGCTGATTTGTCCCCGTCGATTTCTAGTCCTTGGGGTCCTGTGCGTTGTGATTGTTCAGGACGGAAACAATTGCGATATAATCGCTTGGTCATCATTCACCAGTGTTCCAACTTTCAAGATGATGTAGACATTGAATGATTTTTTTAATGAAAAGGATACATGAATTTGTGGCAATTTATTCTATGCATATATAAATTTCCATTTGTCAAGTATCTATGTATGTATGACGTACACTATTTAAATACATTTAAGATTGATTCATTGTATGGAATTAATAAATTTCGTTCATAAATAAATAGCATTTTGTTTTATCAACTGGCCAAAAGCATAGCTAGAATTTTTGGTAATAAATTCTTACTATTATTGTATACATCATTGCACATATAATTTTATGATGAATACATTTTATTTAAGCTTCTTGTTTGACATTCTATTGACAAGGAGTGTCTTTCTACTATTTGGTGTTTTTTATTTTATAGAGAGAAGATTCGCCTAAGATATTGTCCCAAAACCAGCAACACCAAGTTACACCTGCAACGGATGACTCTCAACAACCAGACATAGAAGGTGAAGTAATGTTAGGAGCAGGTCGAGATGAGATTTGGGACAAGGCACTGGAGGAGACAGAGTTTGAGGAAGAAGACAAAGATTTTCTTGAGGATGAGCTTCGTCGTTTTCACAAAGTCGACTCTGTGGCAATATTATCGATGCTGAGGTTTAAGCCAGAGAGCTTATCGCGCATGAAGATCCCGCTTTGCAGGTTAGTGCCAATGCCGATGGTTAGGCCAACACTTTCTTCCGATTTACAGAAACTTGAGCAAGACTTTGCTCATGGTTATCGAGATGGAGCAGCGTCATTTTATGTTTCGACAACCAATGAGGCCGGCGAGAGAGCAGAGTTCAGTAAGGAGGAGGTTCAAAATTGGGGCCCCCTATGGCAACAAAGAAATGATGAGTTCCTAGCATTTTTGGAAACAAGACCAGAGTTGCATTTCATGAGGAATATGAAGTTCTTCATATGTGATGGCAACCATCGACAGATTGCATGGATGAGCCATATCCAAAGAAAGTATCCTTTAGACATCAACTGGCATTTTTCGGTGGATTGCATCATGCTGGAAACCAAAGGAAGAGTGGAAATGACGATGCAAGTAATGCATGCAATTAACAAGTACGTGATTTGTTTTTTAAAATTTTTCCATTGTTTATTTATATTTCATCTTATTCATATTGGTTTATGATAGATTGTGTGATTGCTGTGTGAATTGAAAATTTGAGTTTAATATTTCAAGTCCACTGAAGATTCACATGTGAAGACGAATTTGGTGCACACGTTGTATCGTGTGCAAAAGTACGAGAAAATGGAGATAAAGAAGATCTACAAGATGTTGAGGCCCTCAGAAAGGAAGCAATGCGTGTATCAAATGGGTAGAAAGGCGTGGTATTCCATGCCCGTGGAAGTTTTCACATCATTTAATTTTAGGGTGAGTTCAGTTTTGCCTACTACATTCTTTTTCTTTACAAAAAAATAAGGTAGGCGCTCTAAATTCTGAGTTTCATTACTTACAAATTTCTGGTGATGAATATCATTTGCAGCATGAAATTTCTCAGGCTGCGGACGTTGCTGCTCAACGTTACCTTGATAAGACACCTGCTGAAGAAAGAACCAACCGAGGAGTTGCTGACGCCATGAGATCTGCTGCAAAAGAAAAAGTCTCAAAGTTACGTGGAAAGATGGGCAAGTTACTGGCCGTTGCAGATCCTGCTCTTGGAAAAGAATTTCTTGAAGAGGTAATTTTAAAAATTCCAATCAAATGAGTTCTTTGTTTTGCTTATTTTGCGAAAAAGATGCATATTTATTCACATAATGTTATTTTGTAGGTGGAGGAGCATTGGATTAGGAATGAGGTTCCTGAAATGACTTTGGAAAAGCTACAATTGCTTGCAACAAGCACAATGTCTGCAGCTCATAAGCTCAAAGTCTTAAAATGGTGGAATTCTTCCGGTGCTTCAAAAGAGGCATTGAAGTTTCCAGTGCCCCCAGTCTCAGAAGATAAATTCACAATTTTTCTTGGAAAAATTGTTTGGTGGGCCGGGGTAATGTCCCTTACCATACAAAATGGTTGTTGTCAACAATAGTTATTTTGAATGCAATTTCATGCCCTTTGCTGCATTTGAAATGAATAACTTTTTGTTCAATGGAAGTTGCATTTCTTGGATGAGAAAGTTAATTGTTTTGTTTCATGTAGCTTGAAGACACAGCTCAGGAGTATTTAGACGACATTGTGGCAAATGACAAGCTAGTCATCAACATGGACTTGCCCAAACCCCCAGAAACTCTAGCGGCGTACATTCAGGGGTGGAGGGTGAAGGTATGGGAATACGCGTTTGGCCCAACTTTGAAGGGAACCAACAACTTCAAAAAGCATGATTCATTCTCGAGTCGCGAAGGATCGGACCAAGCCGTCCGGAGGGTTCTATACCGGTAAGATTTCAAATATATAATTTAATGTTGAAATTGACAAGTGAAATAAAAATTAAAAAATTATTTTTCAATTTTTATAATTTTTCTTTAAATCTCTCGGGAATCCAAAAGTAGGAGTACTGGGAGGGAGCCTTCATACCCTCGTCGGATCCGAAGGGGGTACAAGGGCTCCCTGCCAGTACCCCCATTTTTTGTTTTCTAAGAGAACTTATCATTTTTTTTTAAAAATGATATGGTAGATGAATAATAAGTTTGGATCATTTCTGAATGGTTACTTATTTCAAGATGTTTATTTCTTTTTTATAAATTACTTTTAGGCAAATGAATAGAAAATAATAAAGAGACAATATTTTTTGATCCTTGAAACTAGCAATTGGAATTTACCTTGTGTTCATTTTTTCTTGTTGATGTTCATCTAAAAAAAGTTAATAAAAGTTTTCTAGGGACCTTTTCCTTTGGTTCTATGTTGTATTTCTCCTTATGAATGAAAATTGTTCATTTTTCCGACTAAAAATTAAAAACATAAAAAAATTGGAGTATCAAAAGGGACCATGAATACCTCCTTCGGACCCGACGGGGGTGTTCTGGCTCCCTTCTAGTACCCCACCTTTTGGTGAAGCATAGTTCAATGTAATCTTGGAAGGGATTCATTTTGTGTTCAATTGAGTTCTTTGAACATTTATGAGTGTTGAAGTTGATGAAATACAAGACCTAATATTCTAAAAATTATATAGGCTACTATCTTTTCAAACATTGGCTTATGATTGTGCTCATGTTCTAGGTACTTCAATCTCGAGCTTGTTTCTAAAGGCGCTATTTCACAAGGCTCTCTACCTCCTTTCCTTATGTCTTGGGTGGATCGGAGTTCAAAAGAGTGCATGTTTTCACCCACTCAGCTCCGGACGTTTACAACAGCTAATTTGGTTGGTGGCGGATGGTACTTGGAGTGCCCACTGGAGTACACCCACTCTTCAGAAGTTACATTGCGCAAATCATTTGATGGACTTGAGGTGATTGATTTAGAGGTGCCCGAATTTGCGGACCTTCCCGATGCCCAAAAGAAGAAAGCTATTTTACGCAGAACAATTGCAGATGAGAAGAAGAAAAAAAAAGAAAATGACATGAAGGCTAACAAGGAGAAGAAAGGAGCAAAGCGTTTAGCAAAGTTGGCTGAGAAGGAGAAGGAGGCAGAGAAGGAAGGGAAGCATAAAGGTAAAGGGAAGAAGAAGGTGGAGGGTAGAGATCAAGTGCCTGGATCTTGTACAGTGGACCAAGGATCGCAAATGGAGTCTGGAACACGTAGTGGCGTGAAGAGGAAGGCGGTCTTGCAAGAGCTCACTGAAGAGATGGTCACACAAGGCACCCAAGTGATTGTTATTGGAGATGACGAGGAGGTGAACATGGAGGAGTTGATTCTCAACAACTCTATCATAGATGTGATGGAAAATGAAGGCAAGGGAAATGGATCATGCTATGGGGAAGTTATGGAGTTCTTGATGAAGGTGTGTATTTTATATTTGAGTTTTTGCCATGTCACAATATCAACATATTGCATGAACTTGTTATTTTGAATTCTTGGAATCATTAATAGATATTTTGTATGCAGGTGGCTGATGGCAAGACTCGCATGTTCAATGGCGAGATGAGCAAAAAGGTTGGAGTTGATCTCATTTTGTTTGACCTTCAAGAAAACCTCCCTGTTCCAGGAGTGTCTGTACCAGAAAACCATGTGCCCGAATGGAACCATGATAAAGAGTTCAAAGAGATTGAACAAGCAATTTTATTTGCAACGAAACATTTGCAAGACAATGGTTGTTTTGTCATTTTTCATTCCTGGAGTGCAAAGGCAAGGGGCGTGGTGGTTGGTTTGACTCAGGCATATCCATTCTTAAAGTTGAAAGAGTGGTTGGGAATCAATCGCATGCACTTGACTTCAGGCCTCAATCCGACAAACACGGTATGGATGTCTTGCAATTTAGTGGTTGTTTTATTTTTGTGCTTGGGATTGATTGCATTATGTATTATAAATGTTTAATTGAATTTTGGACTTGCAGACAATGAAGTTTGGAATCTCGTTGTTGGTGAAGAAGCTTGACAAGAGACGGAAGTCTCAGTTCAAGTTCAAGTTGACTGAAGCAATGAAGAAGGCCAAAGTAGATCTTGAACGTGACGATACGTTGATCAACTATTCCACCATTGACAGTATGTTGATGAATGGAAGCGTACCGTGGCAGGGTCCTCGTGAGAAAGACGCAAGGCTTCTTCAATTCATCATTGAAGGAACAACAAGCGAAGGAGACATTGTCTTCGATAATACAGGAGCAACTGGTAAGGTTAAGCTCAAGTGGAATTGTTTTCATTTATAAAATTCTGAATCTCCAATTTTGCTAATGAATTGCATGTGTTTATTGTTAGGTGCATCAATTACGGCATGTCGAGGGACGGGCCGACATGTTGTAGCTTTGGAGAAGGATGAAGCCATTTTCAACGCGATTTTGCTGCCTATGAAGAGGATGATTGAGGAGGAAGAGATGACAGAAGAAGAAGAAGAAGAGGAAGAGGATGACAATATTAAAGATCCTGATGCAATGGAGGTGGAGGTCTTTAGTTTTGCTCGGAATCAAAACACTAGTAAGTAAGTTTTCAAAGGTGTGCATTCAATGTGAATATTTTGTTGCTTGTGTTTATGATTTTAACATATTTTAATTTGATTTTGCAGATACCAAAAAGTGACATTCCATGATGCAACATTGCGCAAAAGAAGACTTGTTTTGACTCCGGAAAAGTCTTTTCATTTGCCAGTGTATGCAGAGCAAATGGCCTCGGCATTTATAGAGTTTGGTGGTTCTAAACCAAAGAAGCGACAAGACACTTATGCTTTAAATGTGTTAAAGTATTTAGATGTAAGTGCATCGGAAGGTAGAGAGACTTCTAATTCTTCTACTAACAATGATTCTGCAACCGAATCCTCTGTTGCCTAGATTCACAAGGTAGATATGTCTTGTGAGTTATAGTTTCTTGTATTTCTTTTTTCATATGAGTGGATTTGTGTGTTTTATGGTTACATTCATTGTACACATTGTTATTTTCAAATTTTGTCTTGGAGTGAACCCTAAACCCTAAACATTCAATACCATTAAACATATGTATAGAATAACTTACCACTACATATCCTAAATCCTAAACCCTAAACCCTAAACCCTAAACCTTTATACCGTAAACCACTTATATGTAATAATTCATATACAATTGTTTGGGTTTATTTGGGTTGAATTATTAACCATTTTTCCTAAACAATCCAGAAAGATTTTGTCTTCAAAATTATAAAAATGAACAATCATAAGATCCATGGTCATAGGTCCTTCATCTGAATTTCCAGCAAAAAAGTTCCCGCTCTCACGCTCACACGCTAGCAACCCTGCATACTCCTATAGTGCTCACTTACAATTTTGTAACTATCTATTCCCAAAAAAAATTTGCAATTTTTCTTTATGCTCTAGAATAAGTCAATTTTTGACAATTTTGCCTAAAATTTTCCTTGGAAAGACCTAAGGAATTCCTTGATTTGTCTTGGAATTTATTGTTAATGTCCCTCCTAAATAGTGTCCCTATTTGTCCAATAGTGTCTCGACCCCAACCAAAGAGCGTTTCCACCTAGACACATTAGCATCATGGCCCCGATTGAACAACATTCTCACCCAGACATAGTAACATCTCAACCCCAACCAAACAATGTTCCCACTTGTCTAGTAGCATCCCTATTTGGATATAATAACATCCCTGCTTCGACTAAACAACATTTTCTCTTGTTTAGTAGTGTCCTTGCCCACTTGAATAAAATTCACACTTGTTTGATAGCGTCCGGGCTTCAAGGTTGCCTAAATTTCTACCTACACCCACATCTCCATACCAATGTATTCTATGTTGGCATCCATCTACTTCCACGCCTATGCAACAATACATCCATCTACTTCCTCGCCTATGTAAGAATGCTTATGTCCCCATTCAAACATTTGTGCCCAAGCGTAATAACACTTGTCGTATTGTCTATGTCTACTCTAAGACAAGGATGTTTCTACTTGCACCATATGTCCTCACCCCTCGTGTCCGCACTACAATTCCATCATGGAATGCTATGTCACGCAATAAAGATAAATCATGATAAAAAAAAAGGTTTATTTGCAAAATTTTCAAGTCCAAAATTTTTTAAGTAGTCTGGAACATTTGGTTGTCATGTTTAGGACACCCAATGACCCTAACCCACCCAATGTAACAACCCTAACCCGCCTAATGAAGCTATCCTTGCATCATTCAATGTAAGTGACAATATAAGTGCTCATGAAGTTTTCATGAAAGAGTGATGTAAACTAAATAGCTTTTAACGTATTATAATAGAAAACCATCATTATTGTCAAGGTTCCATAACTATCAAGGCAAGAGGTGAATTGTATAAGTTGTTGGGATATCCATGCCTTAATGATGAAAAAGTGGAAAAATTGGATCAATGGTCCAAAACACTCAAAGAGCTTCAAACAAGTGAAAGCTTTGCATAGCTTTAAATGCTGTTACTTTTAGTATTATATGCAAGCTTGTAGTTTCATTGGTGAGTTCACTAGCTTTTGAGTCTTGATTTTCTTTTGTATACACATTGTATCAACATTGAAGTAGTATTGAACCAATGTAAATTGAATCATTTTGAGAGTTCCTCATGATGTCATTGTCTCAATGTTAAAGTTGCATTGAACCAATGCTATTTGAAATGACATTAAAAGAATACTAATAAATTATACATTGAATCAATATATAAATGTTACTTTGAGAGGTTACTTTGTTCAAGCATTGAATCAATGCTATGCCAATATTGATCAATTTATCATTGAAACAATGATTTTTCAACCTTGAGATAGTAGTGAACACTATAATCACAGCCCAAATCACTTTGTTTTCACCCCTAATAATTTAAAGAGGGTGTATTTTTAAAATGGACCAAAACTTCGAAGAACTTGAGCAATTTGTTTGCTCATCTTTTCTTGAGATCAGATAGAATATAAGTGTAGGATCTTGAATTCCACATTGAAAGTGAGCACCTCAAAAAGAAATTAGATTATTTATCTACACAATTTAGTAGATATTTAAGTTTGAAGTTTTATTTGGGTCAATGGAAAATCAAGGCAACACACATTTGTTGTATGGCTGACTTTTTAGTCCATGCTTCCCCCCCCAAAAAAAAAATTGTGAACTAATATTACACCACTAAACTTTTCAAAAGTTCCACAAGGCAGAGTTTAACTCAGAATTTGATGAAACAACTACCATTGGATTCATAATGTGGTCTCTTTTTTCAGAAATCATTTTTATTTCAAGAAAATACAAAATTTGATAACGGGCAGCTAAAAAAGAGGGGCAGCAACGAAGAAATTGTTGCTTGGGTCAAAACTGGCGCCTTGTTATGTCATTTGAGATGGTACGCACTTTTTCAAAAAGACCCAGTGTCAATATTCCACTACAGATCACAATAATTTCAGTTCAGTAACTTATTAGAATCTATACTAATTGCACACTGCAGTATTTCACAAGGGTCGTGAATCTGTAGTGAAGGCACCCATAAAGAATTTGGGACACTATGAGGAGCAGTGGAAGGTGAAGCAAATATGTCACGAGGTGCAGTGACATGAATGATGGGGATTGTAAAAATTATGGTCACTTTTGCACTGAAAGTGAAATTGCTATGCTTTTTGAAAGGCCAAAGTTTTTGTCGACCCATGACCAATGCTGTAGAGTCATCCAAAACTGCTCACTAACAAACTGGAGGCTACATACATCAGCACAGGAAATATGACATGCTGTAATTCTTGTGACAACCGGTCAAACAAGGAAGCTTTTTGTAACCTTTAAAATATTAAAATATTAAAAAAAACCAGAAATGAGTCCCAGCCTCTCCAAATTTAACAGACATCCTATTGATTGCTCATGCAGCTCTGGTTCATTAGGAATGGGTACCTCTGCCACTGCAATGAAATTTCATTTGTGTAAAATATTTCTATTTCTATTTCTATTTCCGATCCTTGTAAGTTAATAATTCGCCTGTTCCAGTCATGGAATGTTTTCAAGGAACCTTCCGCACATACCCTGTCAGTTAGCAGAGAGTGGCAGTGAGCCACGGCCAAAGTTCGACGGACGGCCAGACGGACGGACTATTCTAGATTCCGTCACGAATAATTGGACCACTTCAGTTGTCCCCACAGAAACCGAGGTCTCAAACCGAGGTCTCAACACCAGACGAGGGTAAAACCGAGTGTGATGGTCTACCTCCGGCCAGGGAGAACTGACCCCCTCATTGAACCGGACAGGGTTAATTGTGAAAAAAGCCCCCTATTTTTTGCCATATTTTTTTTACATTTCTACACAGTCCCACACTAATTTGCAAATTTGAATTCAGAATTTGCAAAAAAATTCATCTGAGTGCAAATAAAAAATTCCACAGCGTTTTACCCCTGAGCAATGAGGGGGTCAGTTCACCCTGGCCGTCTACCTCCCATCCACATATGAATATGAACGAAAAAAACAATTGGTTTCAGTGGACGAAAGTTTTCGATGAAAAGCTTCGAAACTGGACGAACTGGAGTGTTACTAACCCCTAAATGCTCAAGGTCTGTTTTGAGCTTCTTGGAATTTGTTCTAAATTGAACCAAATTGTTGAGATAAGATAACGATCCCAGTTAACTTAGGTTAAGTGAGACTTAGAATAAGGTAAAAGTAGATCTCACTACTAGTGATACCTCCTATATATGTATGATCATGTAACCCTAATGGGTGATTACTTTGAGAACTTCTTATTGCATTATATATTTTCTGTGTCTATGCTCTGCTTCCTTCGCAACACGTTATCAGCACAATTTGTCTCTCGTTTTGCTATTCTCTTTTTCTATTTTCTTTTCCACTATTGTCTTTAGCTACGATAGCTATGGCGGATAAGAAGTCACCGCGGGAGAATAGCTCCCAGGTACAACCACTTCTGTTTGATGCTCTTGAAGCAGATGGTAGCAATTACATGGAGTGGAGTATAGATGTGAAAGCGTACTTTTATTCGGAGGAGTTGGACAATGCGATCGATGATGAACCAGAGGAGGATTTTCCAATGTCATCCAAGTGGAAAGCTTTGCTTGTTCTTCGCCGCCACCTTCACACCTCTCTTCGACAACAATACATCCAAGTTGACAACCTGGCGGAGCTATGGCGTCAACTTCACGCTCGGTTTTATCATGAGCGCACTATCTTTCTTCCCCAAGCTCGAAATGATTGGATTGCTCTTTGTGTCCTTGATTTCCCTGATTTCCTTTCCTTCAATGCTGAATTGCATTGTATTACTGCTCAACTTCGTCTTTGTGGAGATAGGATTACAGATAGGGAGCTCATAGATAAAACCCTATCCACTTTTCCTCCTGCTTCTGCCCTCCTAGCTCAGCAGTATAGGAATATGAAGTTTACGACACATTCCGAACTAATGTCTTATTTCTTGCTTGTTGAAAAATAGCACCAACTTCTACTTAAACGCAGAAGCAAAACCCGCTCAAGAGGCTCACACTTCTGAGATTTCGAGATAGTAGTTACGAGGAATAAGGAAACAACAACAACGGTTGCCAAATCGGCAACACCCTAGAGATAAGTCAAACTCTTATAGACCCTCCTCTGATAGAGTCTCTTGATACTCAGATCGTTTTTCTAATCGTGATTATCGCTCTTCTCAATTGAACGATAGATCTTCTGATAGAACCTTCGATAGGAAGTCATCCTTTTCACGTGACAATCGTACTTGTCACAAGTGTGGCCGTAAAGGGCATATTGCTCGATACTGCCGCACTCCTGAGTACTACGTTAGTATGTACAAAGAGTTAGAGAAATTTAGAAATGAAAAGAGGGAGGCTCATTCGCTCGACGCTTCTTCCTCTTCCAATGTAAATATTGAAAATTACATGGTGCATATCTCCAAAGAGTTAGCTCCTACAGATGTAGCTCTTATAGATAGTGCCACGACACATACAATTCTTAGAGATCCGAAATATTTCACGTTTGCTAGCCGTGATAGAACCTGGCAGACTTGTGATATCGTCACAATTATTGGAAGTTGGAACTTTCGGTTCCGAGAGGGCCAGACAACTATAGTATTGCGTGGGGGGACCCCCCCTCTTGTGTGAAAAAGCAATGTATGCCCCTGATGCCCCCCGGAGCCTGATTAGCTACCGTGATTTACGGGCTAATAGGATGGATGTCTCCACTGCATTAGATGACCATAAAGAAGTATTGGAATTCAAGCAAGGTCAGCAACTCCTTGCCATCGCTCACGCAGGAGTTACTGACCTATACGAGTTATTGATAAGCCCTCCTAAGGAGTCAGCTTTCCACTTCTCTACTTCGGTAGGAGATGATGAAAAGTACCGGGAACTCAAGCAAGGCCGACAGTCTCTTGCCACTACGAAATCAGGAGTCGATGGACTAGTATGTGAAAGCAACTCTACTTTGATACCCCCTCTACAGCTAAGACTGGATTGTGGCATAGTCGGTTGGGCCATCCATGCACCACTATGTTGAGGAGGATGTTACCTTTGTTGGAAGGACACAATTTGTACACCAGTGATGCTGACAAGGTTGGGAGCTGCGCGGCATGTTCACAAGGAAAGCTTATTAAGCGCCCTTCACATTGGAAGCTACCAACAGAACTCCCTCCTATGTTACGTCGTCTACAAGGTGATGTATGCGGACCAATTACTCCATCTTCTAGACCATTTCGATATTTTTTTGTGCTTGTTGATGCTTTAGGCAAACACTCGGAGGGAGGCTCCGGGGGGCATCAGGGGCATACATTGCTTTTTCACACAGGAGGGGGGGTCCCCCCATGCAATACTATAGTTGTCTGGCCCTCTCGGAACCGAAAGTTCCAACTTCCAACAATTGTGACGATATCACAAGTCTGCCAGGTTCTATCACGGCTAACAAATGTGAAATATTTCAGATCTCTAAAAATTGTATGCGTCGTGGCACTATCTATAAGAGCTACATCTGTAGGAGCTAACTCTTTGGAAATATGCACCATGTAATTTTCAATATTTACATTGGAAGAGGAAGAAGCGTCGAGCGAATGAGCCTCCCTTTTTTCATTTCTAAATTTCTCTAACTCTTTGTACATACTAACGTAGTACTCAGGAGTGCGGCAGTATCGAGCGATATGTCCTTTACGGCCACACTTGTGACAAGTACGATTGTCACGTGAAAAGGATGACTTCCTATCGAAGGTTCTATCAGAAGATCTATCGTTCAATTGAGAAGAGCGATAATCACGATTAGAAAAACGATCTGAGTATCGAGAGACTCTATCAGAGGAGGGTCTATAAGAGTTTGACTTATCTCTAGGGTGTTGCCGATTTGGCAACCGTTGTTGTTGTTTCCTTATTCCTCGTAACTACTGTCTCGAAATCTCAGAAGTGTAAGCTTCTCGAGCGGGTTTTGCTTCTGCGTTTTTAAGTAGAAGCTGGTGCTGTTTTTCAGCAAGCAAGAAATAAGACATTAGTTCGGAATGTGTCGTAAACTTCATATTCCTATACTGCTGAGCTAGGAGGGCAGAAGCAGGAGGAAAAGTGGATAGGGTTTTATCTATGAGCTCCCTATCTGTAATCCTATCTCCACAAAGACGAAGTTGAGTAGTAATACGATGCAATTCAGCATTGAAGGAAAGGAAATCAGGGAAATCAAGGACACGAAGAGCAATCCAATCATTTCGAGCTTGGGGAAGAAAGATAATGCGCTCATGATAAAACCGAGCGTGAAGTTGATGCCATAGCTCCGCCGGGTTGTCAACTTGGATGTATTGCTGTCGAAGAGTCCTACCTTGCTGTCGATGAGTTCTACCTTGCTCAATACTTAGTCTTCTTTCGAGTTAATATCTGGACGCGTCCCCAATGTTTTCCATTTTCGTGTATTTGGCTGTAGAGTATGGATTCCAGTTTCTGAACCTCATAGGAAAACGATAGGTAGTCACCGTCAGGAAGGGATCTATGTTGGTTTTGATTCCCCTAGCATCATTCAGTATGTTTCACCTTCATCAGGCACTCTACTACGTGCTAGATTTTCCAATTGTCATTTTGAAGAGTATAGTTTCCCTTCTCTACCAAATGTCAAGTCCCCTGCTTTAGATTTTTGGGCACCCGAAACCATCATTCAAAACCTTGACCCCTGCACAACCTTAGCTGAGTCTGAGGTCAAGAAACTTATTCATTTACAGTCCCTTGCAGACAAGCTACTAGATGACTTTAGTGATGGTCCCCGAATTACTCGAAATCCTCTCCCTGGCATAGTACTTATCCCCATTAGTGTCATTCCTTCTAAGCGTACGATTGACCCTACTGCTTCTATATCTAAGAAACCTTGCCCTCATCATGTCACCTTACATAGTGATGCACTTTTCTCACTTGATGATAATTCACAATTTTCTTCTTTTTCTGAAGATGGTTCATCCGTGACTGCCTTCATTACTCGGATACTTAGTGATGATCCTGATCCACTCACGTTAGATGAAGCAAAATCTAGCCCTGACTGGCCAAAATGGCAAGTTGCACTTGCTGTCGAATATTCTTCTCTTAGAAAACATGAAGTCTTTGGTCCTTTGTTGACCAACCTTCCTACTAAACCCATAGGATACAAGTTGATTTTTACTCGGAAACGTAATACCCAAGGACAAATAGTCCGATTCAAGGTGCGATTAGTGGCTCAAGGATTCAATCAACGTCTTGGCATTGATTTTACCTTTACTTATTCCCCTGTTATGGATGCCACTACCTTTAGATATCTACTTGGCCTAGCTGTACAACATTCTTTGGAAACCACGCTTCTAGATGTTGTGACAGCCTACCTTTATGGAAATTTAGATGCCACAATTTATATAAGGCCTCCTCCTGATTTCTTGCCTACGCCCCCTTCGGCTGATTCTTCGGGCAAGTATTCTGGCCTCAAGCTACAACGAGCTCTTTATGGATTAAAGCAAGTAGGTCGCATGTGGTATAAACATTTGAGAGATTTTTTGCTATACCACAAGTTCCGAAACGACCCTACCCTTTCGTGTATATTTACTTTGAAGGATGCTCACGAGTTTGTGATAATTGCCATTTATGTTGATGATCTCAACCTTATAGGTACACCCTCAACTTGCAGCCAAACGGTAATATTACTAACAACTCATTTTGAAATGAAACTACTTGGCCGCACTTCTTTTTGTCTTGGTTTAGAGATTACACATCTGCCCAATGGAAGTATATTTCTTCACCAAACTGCGTATACTCAATGGTTGCTCAAGAATTTCAAAATGGACCAAGCAAATCCTTTATCTGCTCCCATGATCGGTCGAAGCAAGACAAATGATGACCCATACCGACCTTGCGAGGAGGAGGAGGCATATGATAGCAAATGGTACCTCACAGCAGTCGGAGCTTTGTTATATTTATCTACATATACTTGGCCAGATATATCATTTGCAACAAGCGTGTTAGCTCGGCATAGTCAGAAGCCCACGATGCGACATTGGAATGGAGTCAAGCATCTGTGTAGGTATCTTCGCGGAATAGAAGACTTAGGACTTCATTATACAAAGACTGGACCATCAAATTTAGTTGGATATGCAGATGCTGGTTTCAAGTTGGATGAAAACACGAACAAGTCCCAGACAGGTTATATCTTCCTACGTAACAACGCACCCATATCATGGAAGTCTATGAAGCAGACAGTGACTGCAACATCAACCAACCATGCGGAGTTAATTGCATTCCATGAAGTGACAAGAGAAGTAGTTTGGTTGCGGACAATTGACAAGATCATTTCAGATCAATGTGAACTAAGCCACGGTACACAACCGACAACGATTTTTGAAGATAATGCAGCATGCGTGGTGCAAGTTACAGGTGGATTCATCAAGGCTGATCGAATGAAGCACATCAGTCCACAAATCTTTGGATTTACCCAAGACCTTATTGAATCAGGAGAAATTGAAGTGAAGAAAGTTCAATCCTTCAACAACATTGCTGACATACTTACAAAGGCACTCCCTGCTTACACTCACAAACGATTGGTTCAAGAAGCTGGCATGAGATCTCTTCAAGATCTAGTTACACATTAGGTTACGCTCTTTTTCTTTCTGTGAATTTTCCTTATAAAGGTTTTTGTCACACTTAAGTTTTTTAATGAGGTAACCCGGGATCGAGGAAGAGTGTTGAGATAAGATAACGATCCCAGTTAACTTAGGTTAAGTGAGACTTAGGATAAGGTAAAAGTAGATCTCACTACTAGTGATACCTCCTATATATGTATGATCATGTAACCCTAATGGGTGATTACTTTGAAAACTTCTTATTGCATTATATATTTTCTGTATCTATGCTTTGCTTCCTTCGCAACACAAATGCCAACATTTTGATAAGTTGTATCAATTTTTTTGGATTCAAATTCAAACTAGACATATTAGAAATCTTATTAGGAAAAGAAAACACAACAATATCACTTATGGAGTGAAAGATTATAATGTTTGACCATGAGGGGATTAAAACTATGAAAATCTTTCAACTCTCTTTTTGCATGTCAAATCTAAAAAGTTGGTGACCAAAAAAATACGAGGTTAAAGGGCCTAACCTATATAACCCCAATCAATTTATGTCTTCTTAAAATCTACTCTATACATATTTAAATGAATTTTGAATGTGATTTTTTTTTCTCTAAGATCTAGTGTATTTGAGGCTCATTTCCAAGAGTTCTCAACACTACGGGAAGTCAAGATTGCAATGGGTACCCTTGCACAAAATCTTCTGAATAGATAAATCACTATCATTCATCTTCAAGATTGGATTTTTGATACTAAAATTAGACTTCAAGAAGAACTTTCCAAAAATATAAACTACTAAAAATAGCAACTTGGTAAGGTCTTATTTAACTTCAAAGTTTTGCAAACACCAGATTTTGGTGCCTTGGGCATTTAGGAGTTAATGTCAGTAAGTATCCTTGAGAAGCAAGATAGACGGAGGGGTGATTGGCAAGGCACTTCTACTATCATTAATTTATACAAACTTGATCTTTGTTGTACCGTATGTGTGGGAGCACGGAAATCCAGTCTTTAGGTTTAGAAGGGAAATAAGGGGAATAGAGTTTTTTTACTCCCTATTTTTTTTGTTTTTCTTTAGAAAAGTAGACCGTAAGTAGTTAGGAACCGGATACCGGAATAGGGTTACTTTAGAATAGATAATAGTGTTAACAGAAGTAACCGGAAACTGGAAACCAAAAGTCCGGAAACGGCATAGATAGGTCAGGAGTACGTCAGAGTGATTTTCATTAGAAACCGGAAACCGGAAGAAAATAGAAGACCTGTCGCGACCCAAGTGACACCTACCAGCTCCCAGCAGCTCCCTAGGTTCACTCTAACCCACTAACAGCGTCACTTGGTCACCAACTGCCTAACACTGCACATGCCAAGCACCCACAGTGTTAGTCCCCATTTCCAACTCAGTTTGCCAAGTCCCAATCACCGAGACTACTAGCACACACTCCCATCGTGACACCGGGCATGTCACTTAGTAACATGGGGCGGAACTTCCACCTTAATGTACAAGGACCCATGGTGGCACTACTCACCATGGTCCTAACCGCCCTTGAGTGTCACCCCACTCCATACTAGCCCTTTTTGCATTTGCTACTCATCCACTAGAGGTAACCGGCGCTCACAACTCGGGACACATCCAAGGAGGCCTAGCAAGGAGCGGGACTCCACCCAACCGATGCCACGGGACACACACAAGTGTCCCATGGTGCCTTGAAGTGGTGGTGAAGTCACCACCACCAACCATGAGTCACCGGGACTCACCAAGGCTTCAAGAGGGAGTGAGGAGGGAGACCAACCCCTCCTATAGTACTCTCTGTGGTATTCGGTAGACCCCCCCGTCCTAGGTCGAAGGAAGTCCTTGGATAACCTTGGGTTGTGGAAGACCACCCACTTCCAACCCAAATCACCAAGTTACGTCACCGTTTGGGCTTCCGAACTTTCAACCGGCGTAACTTTGCGCTCCAAGCTCCAAATCCAACATGCGAGCCCATTTTAGACATCTACGCGACGAGTAGATGCCGATGGACTGCTCACTCGTCCCATTTGGACAAGTCCTCAGAAAGTTATGGCCCTCTAAAGATTCGGATGCACCGGGGGAGACGTCACGCCTTCACTACGGCTCTTCTTTTGGCCATAACTTTTGACTCATGTCTTAGAACCTCGTAATGCTTGTCATTCTAGGTTCCTTGTGTTCATAGCTTTCCAATGATATGCCACATGCCATACTTTGTTGTGGGCTTCATTGAAAACCCCTCACACCTAGCCCTCAAGTGTCCCGGCGCCACCGGGACCCAGTCAATTTTGAGCGGCCATAACTTTTCGCTCACAACTTCAAATTGTGCGTTCTTTGCGCCATTAGAAGCGTATTGTCAAGAGCTTTCCAAGAAGGTGTGGCACTCTCATGTTCACTTCAAAACCAGGGCGCTATTGCGCCCTGTTTGATCGGGAGTCTCTTCATTCTCCCTACCTAGTCTATTGCAAGGCTTGGGAAGTCACCCCCAAGGTCCCCCCTTGCGCACTAAGGTTCATTTGGGCACCCCAAGTAGATAAGGGCGTGACACTCACCCCCACCAAATAGGGTCGATGCCCTCATCGATATTACTTCTTGTCGGAAGCATTGAGTTAAAAAGGGTAGCCATCCCCCTCAACACTTTCATTGCGTTCTGGGTAGCTAACCCCGCAATGATCCAAGTACTCATTTACTTAGTTCAAATGGCTAAGTCTCCAAAGGTGGCACTAGATAAGCCCATGGTTTGGCACCCTGGACGGCAAACATCCAAGGACCTAAACCTACACTAAAGGGACTTATCTACTTTGAGACTCCCCCGGTTTGCCCTCTTTTGGCTCCGAGTTAGGTTCAACTAGCCTATCTTACTTACTTGACTAGGAAGAACTCTCAAGGCTCATCAATTTCTACTTGGTTGCAACACCAAGACCCCTCTCAAACACTTAAGTTATCAAGTGATGAACTTTGCAAGCCTAGAGATAGTGTCAAGTCCCGCCCGACTTGTCCTTTGAGTACTCTCCCGAGGTATGGATGATCAATCCATGTGTAGACAATGGTCCACTCCCAAAGGGCACTTTTGTAAGCCCGTGCCACTATCTTGCTCCCGCTCGAGCAAGTCCTAAGCTTGAAAGTCAAAAGGTTTGGTCCCTTGCAACTTTCAAGCCAAGGCCCCTATTTTGCAGCATTCTCAAAATTGATTTACGTATCATTCCATCCTCTTCTACTAAACCAAACATCAATGAGACTAGGACTCATCTCATAGTGCTAATGCCAATCAAGAGCTAACTCACATACAAGGAATCATTTCCAACATTGCAACTTTATTTCAAAACAAGTACACACAATAGACAAGCGCATAAATGCACTGTTTACACAAGTGTTGTGTTTCTCCCCCACTAACAAAGGTTGATGTCCTCATCAACTCCTACGCGGTTTTTTGTTGGATTGTCTACTTTGTTCAAATCGATCCACCACCTCCTTTGCATGAACCATATCTTTGGCATTCACCCAAGTTGCTTCCTTTTCATGATACCCCCGCCATTTCACTAAGTATTCCTTGCCCCTCTTCTTAGTGTTTCTACTCTTGAGAATCCCTTCCACCTCATACTCAAGGTGTATTCCTTGCCCCTCTTCTTAGTGTTTCTACTCTTGAGAATCCCTTCCACCTCATACTCAAGGTGTTCTCCAACTAACTCAGGGAGAGGCCTCAACACTTGCTTGCGTTCCGGCCTCAAGGTATCCTCATGATATGGCTTCAACAATGAAACATGAAAAGTTGGGTGCACCTTGATTTCCTGTGGCAATTCTAACTTATAGACATCCTCAAACAACCGCTCGGCGATGACAAAGGGACCTGCATATTTGGCCATGAACTTAGGTGTTAGTCCTTCTGGCAATGTGAAGTTCTTCACATTCAACCACACCTTTTGTCCCACAGTATATTCCACATGGCGTCTCCCTTTGTTCACTTGTTTGATGTATCTCTTTTGTGCCTTGTCTAAATGCAATTTGATCTTCTCAAGCATAGCTTCTCTATGAACAACAAAGTCTTCTGCAACTTGGCTTCTTTCAAACTCTGATTGCAACCCTTCCAAGGCAAGGTCAGTAGGCATAAGTGGCTCCACACCATAAGCCACTTTGAATGGCGATTCTCCTGTAGCTGCATGTTTGGCTTTGTTGTAACTAAACTCAGCCAAAGCCAAATACTCCGTCCAATCACTTTGGTCAGCACTCACATAGTTTCTAAGGTATTGATTCAAGACCCCATTCACCCTCTCTGTTTGCCCATCCGTTTGAGGATGAAACGCCGTACTAAATGAAAGCTTGGTCTTCATTTTCCTAAACAAGTGCTTCCAAAATGCACTTGTGAATTTAGGATCTCTATCAGAAACAATCACCCTAGGCAATCCACTATGCCTCCACCAAGTGTTGAAAAAGAGTGTGGCTGTTTGAAATGCAGTTGCCACTCCTGTTGTTGGTGCTATCTTGGCCAACTTGCTAAACCGATCTACCACCACAAAGATGGCATCAAACCCTTGTGACTCCGGTAAGCTAGTGATGAAGTCCATGGAAATACATTCCCATGGACCATTTGGAATGGGCAAAGGCTTAAGTAACCCAACTTGTTTTTGATATGAAGCTCGGTTGGCTTGACAAGTGACACAAGTCTTTACATAATGTGCAATGTCTTCTTTCATCCTAGGCCAATAGAACCTCTTAGCCACAAAACTTATGGTGGCTTTCTCACCTCTATGACCTGCAAGAGGCTTGTCATGCTCCTCCTTCAAGACTTGCAACCTCAACTTGCCTTTGGGGACATACACCCTACCTTGCTTGAATTTGATGAGGCCTTGGTGTAATTGAATCCCCTTCACTTTCTTGCCAACCCTCAAATCACTTAGGAACTTTTGAACCTCTGGGTCCTTCATATAAGCCTCCCTTATTCTCCTAGCTAAGTCACTTTCTCCCTCATACATTAACCTTAGTATTTGAGTAGAACTTGGTTTGAACTCATCCTTTCGGCTAAGGGCATCGGGCACCACATTTTCTTTGCCCGGTTTGTGAATCAAGTCCACATTCATAAGAGCCAAGGTGTCATACCACCTCAACTGCTTGGCTGTCACTCTAGCTTGGCTCTCAAAATACTTCAACGACACATTATCGGTGAACACCTTGGTTTGATGAAGACCAAGGTAATGTTGCCATGTCTTCAAACAATGCACCACTGCAAACATCTTCTTTTCATGTGTTGGCCATTTGGTTTGGATCCCATCTAACTTCTTGCTTTCAAAAGCAATGGACCTCCCACCTTGCATCAACACTCCCCCAATTGCAAAATCACTTGCATCCGTGTGTACCTCAAAAGGTTGATCAAACTCAGGAAACTTCAACACTGGATGAGAAGAAAGTTTGGCTTTGAGCTCCTCAAAAGCTTGCTCACATGACCTGGACCACACTATGGCTTGGTTCTTTTTCAACAAGTCAGACAAAGGTTTGGCAATCTTAGAGAAGTCTCTAATGAACCTCCTATAATAATTGGCAAGTCCAAGAAATGACCTTACACCTTTTTGGGTGGTAGGTGGTTTCCACTCCTTGATTGCTTCTACCTTCTTTGTATCCGGCTTGATCCCCGATCCAGACAACATGTGGCCCAAGAAGTCAATCTTCATCAAACCAAACTCACTTTTCTCCCCATTTGCATACAACTTGTGTTCCCTAAGCCTTCCCAACACAATCTCAAGGTGCTTGGCATGCTCCTCCGCCGTCTTGGAGTACACCAAGATGTCATCAATATAGACAATGACAAATTCATCCATCTCTTGATGGAACACGGTGTTCATAAGGGTGGTGAATGTTGAAGGGGCATTGCATAGACCAAAAGGCATCACCAAAAACTCATAGGACCCATATCGGGTCCTACATGCCGTCTTTTCAATGTCTCCAAGTGCAATTCGAATTTGATAGTAACCTGACTTCAAATCAATGCGGCTAAAGTACACCGCCCCTGCCAACCTATCAAAGAGATCATCAATTCGAGGTAAAGGGTAGTTGTTCTTAATGGTGATCTTATTGAGTGCCCTATAATCAACACACATGCGAAGTTTTCCATCCTTCTTGTCCACAAACAAGACTGGCGCTCCATAAGGTGACTTGCTCTTGCGAATGTATCCTTTGGCTAAGAGCACATTGAGTTGGTGTTTCAACTCTTTCAACTCCCTTTTATTCAACCAATAAGGTGCCTTGGATGGTGGTTGTGATCCAGGCACTACCTCAATTTTGTGATCCACTTCTCTTTTAGGAGGCAAGGCATCAAGCAACTCCGTTGTCAAAACATCCATAAACTTATGGATTACACTTGTTACACACTTTGGAGGGGAATTGGCCCTATTAGCCAACTTCTTTTCCTCTCCAACCACACTAGTACGCATAACAATCAAGAACTTAGTATCACTAAGTTCTTCCAAAACTACTAGATGGATTTGAGTCCCCAACATCTTGGGTGACTTAGTTATTTCTAACTCTATCTCTTTTCCATCTACATTGGCAACCACCTTCAAAGATGGCCGCCTTCTTATGTCTACTTCATAAGTATCTAGGAAAGTATTTCCTAGGATGAGGTCTACCCCATCCATATCACATATCGTGAAGTCCTCCACAAAGGTGAACTCCCCACACTTCACTTCCACATTCGTTGCCACCTTACTTGTCTTATGCGGCTTACCCTTGGCAAACTGCACTTTGATGGGCTTGCAAGACTCCTTGATTTGCAAGCCCAACTCTTTAGCAAGTCTTGGGCTCACGAATGAGTGAGTTGCACTTGTATCCACCAGGAGTGAAACATCATGTTTACTTATGGACCCTTTTAAGAACAACAAGCGGGGACTCAACTTGGGTTGATTTGCCTTAGCCAAGAAGCCACCTTGAAGAACATGCTCTCCAATGTGAGAGCGTGTATTTTGGACACTCACCTTAGGTTTGGTGCAACCCCGGGACAAGTGGCCCTTCTCTCCACAATTGTAACAAGTCATTTGGCTCACATCCCTTTTTGTTTTGTCACCCCCTTTGTCAATGCCCTTAGCTTGTCCTTCTTTTGGCCCACTTGACTTGGCTCCATCCCCACCATGCTTGCTCTTCATCCAAACATGACGCCTCAACTTACGTTTGGAGTGTTTGCTTGACTCACCTGTTGAAGGCCCATCTTTAGCCTTCTTGTTTTGGCCCTCATCATCACCAATTCTTTCAGCCAGCTTCAACAACTCTGTACAAGTATCTGGAAGTTGGGGCATTCTAAACAATGCACGTTCTGCCCAACTTTGCAACCCATTGAAGAAAATGATTTTCTTGGCTAGCTCATCTAGCCTTGGAAGCACATTCAAGTGTGCATTAAACTCCCGCACATACCCCCTAAAACTCCCTGTTTGCTTGAGTCTTACAAGTGCCACTCCATCACGAATGTCTTGGTATTTTGGGGTGAAGCGGTCGCTAATGCGTTCCTTGAAACCAGGCCAAGTCAAGTTATCCACCACCTCAGGACTTTCCCCACGAAAGTGAGTCCACCAAAGTAAAGCATGATCCTTGAGAAAGGTCACCGCGATGGTAATCTTGTCTTCTTCAGGTGCTCTTTGAGCTTCAAAGTACAACTCCAATTCTACCAAAAAGTCCTTCACTTTGTGGGCCTTGCCAATGCCTGTAAAAGAAGATGGCATGTTGGTTTTGCACAATTTGTAAGAAGAAGAGGTAGAACCCTTCTCCTTTAGCTCTTTGATTTCACCTTGCATCACCTGAAGTGTTTTGACAAGTTCTTCAAACATGAGGTCACGCCCTTTTCGTTTGCGATCACGTTGGGGTTTCCTGGGACTAGTGGCGGTGTCACCTTCCTTGGCACTAGTTTCCACATTCTCTTCCTCAATGGGAGTCAATTCTTGTCCCATTTGCTCCAAGTGAAGAGAATCCCCTCCTTGAGTTTCCTCTAAGAAACGCTCATTAGCCTCCAAACCTTGACTACGTGTTTGGCGCCCTTGTCTTGAAGCTCCAGCTTCACCAGTCTTGGCTCTCACCATGGTTCCAAGACTCACTACACACCAACGTAGCCCTGCTCTGATACCAAATGTCGCGACCCAAGTGACACCTACCAGCTCCCAGCAGCTCCCTAGGTTCACTCTAACCCACTAACAGCATCACTTGGTCACCAACTGCCTAACACTGCACATGCTAAGCACCCACAGTGTTAGTCCCCATTTCCAACTCAGTTTGCCAAGTCCCAATCACCGAGACTACTAGCACACACTCCCATCGTGACACCGGGCATGTCACTTAGTAACATGGGGCGGAACTTCCACCTTAATGTACAAGGACCCATGGTGGCACTACTCACCATGGTCCTAACCGCCCTTGAGTGTCACCCCACTCCATACTAGCCCTTTTTGCATTTGCTACTCATCCACTAGAGGTAACCGGCGCTCACAACTCGGGACACATCCAAGGAGGCCTAGCAAGGAGCGGGACTCCACCCAACCGATGCCACGGGACACACACAAGTGTCCCATGGTGCCTTGAAGTGGTGGTGAAGTCACCACCACCAACCATGAGTCACCGGGACTCACCAAGGCTTCAAGAGGGAGTGAGGAGGGAGACCAACCCCTCCTATAGTACTCTCTGTGGTATTCGGTAGACCCCCCCGTCCTAGGTCGAAGGAAGTCCTTGGATAACCTTGGGTTGTGGAAGACCACCCACTTCCAACCCAAATCACCAAGTTACGTCACCGTTTGGGCTTCCGAACTTTCAACCGGCGTAACTTTGCGCTCCAAGCTCCAAATCCAACATGCGAGCCCATTTTAGACATCTACGCGACGAGTAGATGCCGATGGACTGCTCACTCGTCCCATTTGGACAAGTCCTCAGAAAGTTATGGCCCTCTAAAGATTCGGATGCACCGGGGGAGACGTCACGCCTTCACTACGGCTCTTCTTTTGGCCATAACTTTTGACTCATGTCTTAGAACCTCGTAATGCTTGTCATTCTAGGTTCCTTGTGTTCATAGCTTTCCAATGATATGCCACATGCCATACTTTGTTGTGGGCTTCATTGAAAACCCCTCACACCTAGCCCTCAAGTGTCCCGGCGCCACCGGGACCCAGTCAATTTTGAGCGGCCATAACTTTTCGCTCACAACTTCAAATTGTGCGTTCTTTGCGCCATTAGAAGCGTATTGTCAAGAGCTTTCCAAGAAGGTGTGGCACTCTCATGTTCACTTCAAAACCAGGGCGCTATTGCGCCCTGTTTGATCGGGAGTCTCTTCATTCTCCCTACCTAGTCTATTGCAAGGCTTGGGAAGTCACCCCCAAGGTCCCCCCTTGCGCACTAAGGTTCATTTGGGCACCCCAAGTAGATAGGGGCGTGACAAGACCGAAGACCGGAAACGGAAGACAGACAATCCAGGTGTAACAGGTGCCTACCTAGTTTTAGACCATACTTGAGAGCGGGTCTATTTTAAGGAAAACGGTCACTTGTAACGGCCCGGGTGAGTGCAGCCTTAGAAATAGGAGGGGCAGGTGGCTCAGACCTCCTTTTGCGCAGAAGTTACCTTGAGAAGAGATTGGTGAGGAGCATTCGAGGTGTACTTATATGTCAACCAAAGAGAAGAAGTTACGGGCTCAGTTTACGGACCGGATTAAGGACAGACGGGTCTCGAGAGGAGAGTTCATTTAGAAGTTCACATATGAGTGTGGAGTTAAGAGTGTACTGGTGAGGCGACCTTTGAGGAGGGTCCTTGAACGGAATAGGAAGACTAGAGTGTGAGTGATTGTGAGACTCCAAATAGTGATTCCGGTCACTGAGAGGGTTTGAGAGAACAGCCCACGATGGTGAGAGAAGAGGTAGCTGTATCCTTGCGCATGGTGAAGCTGGTGGTACCAGCGAATCCACGAGAGAAAGCGGAGCTAGAAGAAGACCTCCAACAGATGGGGTGTGAGGGATTTCTAGCCCGGCCATGGAATTTGAAAGACGAGGAGATCGTGAGGGAGGTAATCGGCGCGCTGCTAAGGAAGTGGAAGGGGACGTCGAGAAGCCGGCCTGAAGACTGGACTCCAACGTTGTGGAGGGAGACGTACGATTTCAAGAAGACGGACAAGGGACCAGCTTCCCGGACGGATCGCTTCTACGTGGGTAAGTTCCAGAACCCCCCAACGAAGAAGGATGGTTTCCTTGTGGCAGAGTGCATAAATGGTAGGGAGAAACGTTTAATGAAGTACCTAGCAGCCATCCTTAGTCCAGAGCGACCAAACAGGATTACGGTCACCTTGGAGAACACCATTTTCGGTGCACTGTCGGGTGACCGGAAAGTAGATTGGGGCGTAGTGATGAGAGATCAGATCAAGAGATTGGTAGGAGGTATAGGGAAGTCTAAGCCTTCCCCTATAACTCCTTTTCTCTACCACTTGTATCAAGCACATGGCTGGCTTACAAATAGAGAGTTAGATTCATAAGATACGGCCAAAGCCATGTCAGAATTCGAGATAGAAGACTCGGATGAGGAAGCCGGGAAGGAAGAGGAAGATTCAGAGGCAGACACTATACCGGTCGAGGAAGCTAAGTCACAGTGGAGGAGGCAGGACTGAAAAGAGAAAGACTCAGAAATAGGAGAGGGTAGTAAGAGAGTCGATCCGGTCTGGAACCAGGATCCTCTAGGTCGAATTGTGAAGGAACTCAGTGAGTTCCGGGTCCAGTACGGGAAGAGCCAGGAGACCATTCAAGAACTATGTCAACTGCTGAAGATCAGTCAACCGCAGCAGCTCGTTGCCCAACTGGACTGGAAGATGAAGGAAGCGGTGAAGAAAGAGCTGAGCGAAGCCGCGAGTAAGGTAGACCAGCTAACGAGGGAGTTGGAGGAGAAGAGAGAAGAAATGGACCAGCAGAGGAAATTCTCCAAAACAGCCGCAAAGAACCTTCAGGCGATCCGGGAGTTCATCGGCAATCCGGGCGAAGTTATCAACAAAGCAATGTTGTTTGACGAGAAGGTGATGGAGACCGGAAAGCAAATTCCAGCCAACCTGATGATGGCGTTAGTGTCCTACCACCGCAAGATGGAGGCAATAGTGGAGCCACTGCGCAAGGTGATGAAGGAGGTAGAAGGACGAAGAGAACGGGAGCAGGGACCGGAAACGGAAACGGAACTTGCACTAGCACTCCTTTCGGTCACCGAAGAAGAAGTAAAGGCGAAGGACAAGACGGAGGACGTGCCAAGCTCTTCCATCCAGTCAGAGCCTAAAGGAGAAATGACTTCCCTACTGGGGGAAGTAACGGACATTGCTCTTAATGCAGCGCGAGCAGTAGAAGCTGCTGAGGAAGAGAAGACCGGAGAAGTGGAGACAACAAGCAAGGCGAGGGAACCATCGGAGGAGGTGAAGGCCGCAGCTGAAGAGAAGACGAGATCTGGACCGGAACCGTCCAAGAAGAAGAACGTGCCCAAACCAGGGTTGAGCACCAAGTTTATCGACCTAAGTGAGTTATCTCCAATCTCTCCAACTCCTCCTCCAAAGACACAAAAGGTATTTCCTTCCACCCTACTCAATTTAGCTTTGGGAAGCGAAACTAGGTCAATGGAGGAAAGGAAGACCGGATCACAGGGGCAAGGATCCGGGAAGGGCAGAACGATTGAGGAAACCACTCCTTAGAGTACTAGGGCCAATGTTCCGCCCACACCAACTACGCAGAAGAAGAAGCCTCCAATTATGAAGAAGAGGACGATTCTAGAGGACGATGACGAGGAGGAAGAAGAAGAAGAGGACGAGGATGAAGAATCCGATACTGAGGAAGACTCGAAGCCGTATTCTGACCCGGATCAAGCACTGGCAGAGACTCGGGCAATCAAGGCTACAGCATCCAAGAAGAAGAAGCTTGCCGCTCGAGGTAAGGTACGCCAGGAACAGAAGACCGGAACCGGAAAGAAGTCGGCCGTGAAGAAGTTAAAAATTTAGAAAGTTACGTAGGGTAAATTTCTGAGGATAGGGTGGTGAAAATCTAAAGTTTTGGGATAGTTGTACAAAATTAGGAAAATTACTTTTTGAGTGACACGGCCACTAGCAGTTGGAAAGTGACCGGGCCCGTAATTATAGGATCTGAGATCCACTTTTAGCGGAAGTAGTGGGAGTTTGAGTGAAAGTCAACAGGGCTAGAAAATAGTAAGGGAATGAAACGTGTTGGGCCTTGATTGGCTAGAGCGTTACTTTTAGGTTAGGATTTTGAGGGAGTAGTTTAGTATTTAAATCCGGGACTTCTTTGGTTCCGGTGTGCATCTTTATCTTACCTTCTTATATTCATGAGTACCTGGGAGTTCGCTCTTGGCGTGATTGAAACAAATCATAGTTGTGTGTACTTGACACTTGTCCGTGTTTTGGAAGTCCAGGCTGGAAAGTGAGTGTAAGTGGATACAAGGTGTACCTGGATGCTGAGTTTATCCGGTCCAATATTGAATTAGTGTGTGTGGATGGAGGCAGAAGGGATCTCTAGTGTGGACTAGGAATGGACTCGGAAGGGAGTACGGATTGAGGACCACTCTCCGGAAAGAGTAAGGGTTAGCATGCCTCCGCAGCGCTCATTTCCCCTCTCTTCCCCGCTAGTTCAGACCGGATTTAGGACTAACTTAGTAGGCTGTCGTTGTAGCATTGGTTAGGAGGAATTAGACCAGCTTGCGTGACCTGCTGGACATGACTGCGTTTCCTTTCCAGTTGTGAGGACGGTCTGTTTTCTCATTTGTAGGATTTGAAAGTTTATTTTTGAAAGTTTGATTACATAGTGAAACTTCTGACACTTTAAAATCGGAGGGTAGGAGTTAAGCTTCCTTCCTAAATCCCAATTAAGCAGATCCCTCATCGAGAGGTTAAAATCCACATGGTTACAAGTAGAGATCTAGACCGGATGTGAATACTAGAGGTTAAGGTTAGATCTGTGGAAACGCGGATTCCGGTTACGGTCTGTAAAACGTAAATACATGTAACTACCAAAGGTATGTGAATAGAAGTGTTGGGGAGAGTCACAGGGTAGTGTAAAACTGTGGGGTAGTAAACTAACTAATTAGAGAGTCTGTGTGATAAACAAGTGGGTGTTAGACCGGTATCAATCCGGTCAGTGTTGTTAGATCGGGAAGATCCGGTCTAAAGTGTATTAGTAATTGTTGGACCAGAGGGATCCGGTCGTGTTTGTCCAAGGGAACAAGGAGGCCAAGGGGAAGTTCCGGTCTATTGTTTTGCTTGGGGTTTTGTGTTTGTGTGTTTCGTGACCATCACTCTACCATTTTCCGGTAATTGTGAACCTAGAAAATTCGATCTTCATGGGAACGATACTCGAGTCACTTTAAGGCCTCTTTTAAGAAATATTGAGCCTTAGAGAAGGATTTTTGCTTTCCTGTTCTACGACAGTATGTTTGGAGCAAATTTGTTAAAAAATAATTTGAAATGTAAATAAATATGGCATGTTATGAAGTTTTTAGAAATTATAATATGGCATTTTTGAAAAGTGTAGAAAATATTAGTAAAAAAAATTTGAATCCTCAGAAAAATCTGATGAAAAATGAAAAATAACATACATATTGATAGTGTTGAAGCCGTGAGTATCAAATATTATGCCATGAGTACCTATAAATATCAATATCAATAAAGCCTTGAGTAGTGTAGTAAAGCCTAAGTAGGCCTCAGTAAAGCCCTCAAGGTCACACAAGATTTGATGAAGGTCATCTTGTTCCTAAAGGTTACACAAGATTTATTAAAGCCTGAATTTGAATTTGCAGTGCGGTGAAGCTAGAGGGCCATTTGCTAAAGTTTATGAAATAGTCCAAATCATGTGAAATGAAATTCTATAAATTCTAAATCTAATTAACAAAAGGAAATTCAATGCATAAAGAAATGATTTTGAATAGGGTTTAACAAAATTGATCCCAACATATAGTATCTTGTGATTTTTGTTGCCTAATATTTGAAGATTCTAACTATGATTTTTTGGACAATGTATAAATAAACCGGTAGTAGAGTTTTGAAGTGCTCATGAAATGTGGTTTTAAAGATAAAAACACTACTTTGGATGAAACACTAGTGATGGAAGTACTCTCTTATGGATCTAGTTTGTATTGTAGACTTTCTAATGCTTAACCCCTAAATGCCCAAGGCCTTTTTTGAGATTTTAAAAACTTGCTCTATATTCAACAAAAAAACAACTTTTTGATAAGTTTTATATTCTTTTTATAATTGTAACCATACAAAATCAAATTAAACATGTTAAAGATCACATGAAAAAAGAAAATACAACAATAGCGCTTATGAATTGAAAGATTATAATGTTTAATCATAAGAGTGTTATAAATTGTGAAAGTGATTTCAAGTTTTTCAATCCTCTTTTCACATGTCAAATCTAAAAAATTAGTTACCAAAAAAATATGAAGTTAAAGGGCATAATATGCATAACTCCAATCAATTCATGGCTTCTCAAAATCTATTCTACAGTTTTTTTAAATGAATTTTTAATGTGATTTTTTCTCCAAGATTTAGGGTATTTGAGGCTCATATCTAAAAGCCCTCAACACTAGAAAATCAAGATTTGCAATGAATATCCTTGCACAAAATCTTGAATAGAAAAAACATAACCCTTGAATATGAATTTTCTTCAAATATACTTCAAAAAATCATGGTAATTTGGAACCAATACCAATAAATCCGAAAATTTAAAGAATTACAGAAGACATGTGATTCTCTCGTTGAAAAATAAATTAAAACAATTATATGAAGAATTATACTATAGCTCGTCTATGTGTTGTTTACTTTCATTTTGTGCACCATAATTTGAAAATAAGTGAACAAAATTCAAATGAGCAAAAATAAGTGTTGCAATATCCCACATATACAACAATCAAAAAGCATGGGAACCAAAAAACAATTATAGTTTGGAATCAAAAAGCAATTGGAATTGTAAAAAGTTGACATGAAAGACTCATCCTATGGGAATTGTAAAAAGTTGACACATTAAAATTTTAATTTAAAAAAATAAATAAAGAGAAGGAAAGGGAGAAAAGTGTAGATAGTATGAACTTTGAAGGAAATCAAATATTCTTAATGTCTCTAAGATGTATATCTAGATGGCACTTTTATAACTTAGATGAGGTAGTTTGAAAATGATATATGTCTAGAATATTGCCTTTTTAACAAAATTCTCTACAAAGGCATTTATACAATACATATGTTTCGATTGCAAATGTGATTGAATAAGATATAACATCTATATGTAAGCATACCTATTTAAGTGACCACTACCTCATTGCATCCCATTTTTCTCTTATTCATGTGGTACAAGTTGCAAAAGACAAGAATGACTATCCTGGATTTCAATTCTAAAATAAAGAGGGGTGTACATAGTGACATATTAAAACTTGTAAAAATAAAGATTTTGTTTCTAGATTCTTCATAGGCCATAATTTGTTATGCTTAAAAAACCCTCTTGATTTAGAATTCCTTCCTATGAGAAACTCTTAGGAGTTAATAGGCTAGAAGCCTCCTATAATGTGTAAGGTAGAATAATATTCAAATGCCATTAGTCACCTAATTTTGACATCTATTGAACCCTCATTTGCATTAGTCATCTATTTGCCCATTACCACAATTTTAGCAATTCTTTAGCATCACAACAATGCACTTGGGGTAGGAACACATTAACTTGTGGTTTAGCATAGGGCTACCAACACTTTTCATTTCTTGGTGGAATGTCTTGATTCTACTTGCAAATGGGTTTGCTTGGACTTCCCAATCTCTTAAAAAATACACAAGTTGGGAGATAGCTTTTCCAAGGTAACTACACAAAATAGTGAAATTAGGTTGCCTTACATCAATAAAGTTACTTTATAATTCAATAAAGTCAACAAATATTTCTAAAAATAAGCTCATTTGTACACTTGGAGGTTCATAAGTCCCAATTACAACAATACCTAATTCAAAAGAAGTACATTCTTGTACAATAATTGAAAATATTTATATAGTGTCAAATGTTGAGAAATTAGTGTGGGATCCTAATTTCAGGATTTTGTGTAGATACCAAATCTGCTTGGTAATAGGCCTGTTTACATTACCTTCAAAAAAATTGAAGAAAATGCCCTGATTTCAATCCACCGCGGCAACCCCTGCCAGAAGGCTGGTGACGGGGGGCGCCTGAAACTCTGGCTTGCATACTGTGGAGATGTCCGCTCGCATCACAATCCGCTCACTTCGTCGCCTTCATCATAGCTCCTCTTCTCACTGATCTCACTGAGAGCCGTCACTAACCCGAAGGACGGAGGTGACACTCTTCAAATTCATGGACGCATCGTGGCCAGTCCTTCGGCCAGCCAATTCGGTAGGTGAGCCGTCCCTCATTCGCGGACCAGGCCATCACCGTTGCCAAGGACTCTAGACCTCATTGCCCAGGCAGGACCAAGTATGTCATTCATCCCAGTGATACTTTATGAAAGGAAGTACATGGCCGTAGTCCAAGCTTTAGGTCGCTCTCGAGACCGCTTCTTGAGCAAGATCGTTCGCTTCGACACGAGTCTTCCGTGTGTGCGCTTGGCGAAGGCACGTGAGTTGTGTGAATTCGCTGCTAAGTTTTAAAGAAACATCCACTTGCCGTTTCTTGCTGTTTAAAAAAAAAAGAATCACGCAATTTCCGCTTCTTGTTATCGTTTTCTAACTTTTCTTTGCGAACTGTTGTGGCGAGGGGAGAGTTTGTTGTTTCGAAGATGTGTGATAATTTCTACTGAGTTTTTAGATTTTTTGTTATTTGTGAGATAGTGATGTGTGGCGCTGGTCGTACGTAGTTCATGCGAAGTGAGAGTTTAGAATTTCTGGTCGTGAAATTTCGATTGGCACGGAATCCGAGACAGGAACAGCGATTTGGATTTTACGAGATCAGTTGAAGACGTGAGGGATGGCGATGCAGGATTGGATTTGTGATGCAGGAAGCTCTGAGGGCAGAGCGTGAAGCGAATCACTATACGTATGGTAGTTGAAACTAGCGAAGGCATTGCAGCAAGGGAGAGTAAGAATTGTGAACTATGTAGCCGGAATTTTTGTGGTTTCAAGATGAGTTCGTCTCTTGCAAAAGGCGTTCTGATTGCGGCAGTTCTGGGATGGTTCTTTGCGTCAGATCCCCTCGAATTGTCTACTTTATCCGGTATTGATGACTTTCATGCTCAATACGTGGCGCCACCACCTTTCAACGTTCTCGCTAACGTCGCTCGTGACACGGAGAGCAAATTGCAGACCTCAGAAATTATCGGAACGGGTGAAATCTTTGGACCTGAAAGCATTGCATTTGATGTTCATGGCAAGGGCCCGTATACTGGACTCAGTGATGGACGTGTAGTGCGCTATGACGGACCAGAGCTAGGTTGGACCACTTTCGCCACTACCAGCGCAAAACGGTAACTCTCTAATCTGAGTTAATTTTCTAAGATTTAAGATCTAAATTCTTCAACAAGCAATTGTTGCGAAGAATTAGAATCGTCAGAACATTAATGCACGACATCTGCACTTTCGGGTGTCGGAAAAAGTACTCGCGTAAATACGTTTATGTTGGAGAGTCCGCAAGAGTATCGAATCACGTTAGTCATTTTTTGCATAATGGTGATCGTTTTCATTAAGTGATATAATAATCCTAAAAAGAAGAATGTAGAAAATACTCTCGAATCTTCAATTCATAATTGTGGCATGTACAATACTACAGCAGGCTTGATTGTGTCATAAATGTGTGCATCAGACCAGTCTTATGTGACTACAATCATACACCCGAACCACAACTGGATCTCGAGCATATTTGTGGTCGGCCTTTGGGACTGCGATTTGAGAAGAGGACGGGAGAGCTATACATTGCCGATGCTTACTTTGGAATCTTAAAAGTTGGTCCTGAAGGAGGGCTGGCTGAGCCTGTGGTGACAGGGCTTCACGGAGATCCGTTCAAATTTTCTAATGATCTTGATTTCGATGAAGATGGAAATCTTTACTTCACAGTTAGTAGCACCAAGTATGAACGCAGGTAAGATCTCCCTGGTTCTGTCTTGGGATACCAATTTGTGAGCCAGTAGAGTTGCTGGTATCTACCCGAACCATTTCTCTTTGTTTAATATCACCAATGTTGTCAGTGCAGGCAGTTCTTTCTGTCGAGGCTTGAACTTGAGAATACGGGCAGATTTTTGAGATACAATCCGATCAGCAAAGAGACGACGGTCTTGATAGAGGGATTACGGTTTCCCAATGGTGTGGCAGTGAGCAAGGATGTCACTTTTGTGGTAATAGCAGAATCCAACATGGCAAGGTAAGACTTCATGTAAATCCAGGTTACGGTCTTCAGATGTTCATATCCATTTTAAGTTGTTGGACATGTTGGACATATGCCCAGATATAACTGTCTTGTTTCAAGGGTTTGACTGTTCGCATAGTTTTACAATCCACGGATTGCCATTGCTCGATTGGCAGGTTACTGAGGTACTGGCTTAAAGGACCCAAAGCTAATACATGGGAGGTATGGGTGGACCTTCCTGGAGTTCCAGACAACGTACGTCGGAATGAGAATGGAGATTTCTGGGTGGCGTTTCACAGCAAACGTACATTAATTGAGATGTACACTGGAGCAGTTCCATGGTTCCGTCACTTCGTTGCCAAACTCCCTATTTCTTCAAAACAATTGTATGCAATGGTTGCACCTAAACCCCATGCACTGATTGCTCGTTATAGCTCTGATGGTCAGTTGCTGGAAGTTCTTGAGGACCAGCCAGGGAAGGTGGTCAAGATGGTAAGCGAGGTAGAAGACCACAACGGGAAGCTGTACATGGGATCCGTGTTGCATCCCCAAATAGCTGTTTACACCCTGCCGTCATGAGTCTAAACCTTCAATGCACATCGGTGTGCAAAATTTTAGCTTTTGGATACCAACATGGTCAAGAGGATAGTATAAACAATTCTTCTCCTCACTCTTTTCGCAAGCCGGATGCCAGAGATCTTGGAGACGCACTACCCCTGGTCTCCAGGGTCCCCGCGTGCATTTGACCCTCTTCCAGAGTAGCGGTTACTAGCCATGCAGTAACGACTGCGATGTTGTTCGCTCTCTTGAAGATATGGTGGGGAAATATCAATCATCTCTGGGAAACATTAATTCTTGAGGTCAAACTAGAGCCTCGGTTCTCAGTTTCCTGGCCAAATGATTCGATGGTTAGGTATTTTTGGGAGTTTTTTGAGATTCAAGAACAAATCGGAATGGTTGTGAAATCCTCCTTGCCATTCTCACTGATTACTGCTTCCCGATCCATACGTGTTGAACAAGCTTTGGGAACTTTTACTCCCGTATCTGTACTCTGCACCTTTGTATTTTCCTTTTCCATGCATCTTTCCACTCGATAACCAGCGCTTGCCATGTCATTCCTTCTCATGCAGTTTGAATCTTGAGCAACCGCTGCTGAAATGCTCATGTCATGAGCAAAATGTTGGTTACAGGGTGTTCATGACAGAATTAAGAATAAGAGCTGGAGAATCCAGGCGAATCCCTCGAACAACTCCACCATGTGCCACGTTGATGCGAAGACAAAGCAATAATACAGCGTCCCAGAGTGCTGACCGTCCCTGCCAGATAAACCGATCCATCCTCATCATTCCATGCTTACATAACATAGTTTACTGCCTGTCAAGCACATCATTTACGACTAAGCCAAAGGGAAGACAACCCCCCCTTGACGTTTAAAAGGGGTGGGTGGGGTCTTGATGGATTCCTGAGATCTGTTTGCTTCCCCAATTGTTCTCAATCCTTAGACTGACATTGTGGCTAATTCTTCTCATTGGTGTAATAGATAAAAGCAAGCCAAACTTTTGAGGACCCTCGAGGTTTACACAACAGGAGACCCTTGAGATTCACACAAAATTAGCCTAAAATTTTGGGATAAGCAGGAAAGTTAAACGTCCGATAAATGAAATCTCTCACTGCCCCAATCCGAATACACACACACTATTCCTCTTAGTCGTACAGAAACGAAGCGATCCATACCTGAAACGAGAACTGCAGCTTTCTGTCCCAGTAAAGCGCAAACACGGGAGGCCGCAGTTTGCCAATACACAAAACGCAGACTCCTGGATGAAGGAACACGGGAGCATGAGGCAACACAGCAACATATTTCCCCGGCAACCTCTCCTTGTGCGGCGTAGCAGCAACGTACAGAGGGTTCACATCCCACTGCGAGCTCAGGTGCTCCGAGCTGGGGTCAACATGAAGCATCCATCGTGGGTGCTCCAGAAACGCACAGAAGAGGTACAGCAGTAGGTGAGGATCCGAGGGCATCATCTCAGAGCTCGTGTACAACTTCCGGCTCGAAAACTCCGTTCCATGGCCTGACCCATCGAACTGTTTGGCACACGTCCCATCTGCCAACTCTGCTAACAGATGACTTGAGAGGAAACGTATCAGCAGAGTCTTAAATCGGTTCGTGACAACCTCGTCTCAACTTAACCGTAAGTGCCCGACTTACTACAAATGCAAAGTCCACTTTGGAAGCCAATAGGAAAATATAGCAATCTTTTACGCGTTTGTGACAAACACTGTCGTTTCCCTTCAACCCCTTAGTGCCCAATCTAAAAATAGGAATTCCATTGAAGCTGCAATTCTCACGTGCACAAGTCTTCATTTCGGTCCTAATCCATAAGTGGATACTCAGGGGTATTTCTGATACAGGACCTGATAGATACCATAATCTTTCTGTCCACTCTGAAGTTCTAGTCAGCTATACATGCGATCAACGATTGGCTAGGATTGAGTACCCTTGTGAGACTTACCTGGGACTCGGTGAACGGAGTAGTCAGCACGCATGCTGCTGAGAGGAACAAGGCCCTTTCCCCAGTCCCCTTTCATGAGCGCCCTCCGTCTCTGATGTTCTGTGACTGCATCCAAGCATTGATTTCCTGAATCACCGGGTTATCCGCCTTCTCTCGAGTCATGCACTGAAGACCGAAGAGGAATGTCTAAGGGGCTGCAGTGTGGAACCACCAACAGGGTGTTCTTAGCTCTGACTGGTCACATCCAACGAAATTCTTTAAACGCTACAAAAGCACGATTGAGCGGGAGTCGTGATTGGCTTACTGGGACGCATGTCGCGGGCTTGCAAGAGGGCGGCCTTGAGCTGGTGCATCAATGCATCTTCATCAAGACCAAGAGGTGTAAGCCACTCATCTGCAATCATGCCTTCACTTGCAGGAGGTGCACTATGTTCTCCATTGTACCCGCGATGTGGCCCACATTGATTACAATGCCTAGTTTTGCTGCTCTCGCCATAACCTTCATCAAGCCAATTAACTTCCAAGAGCTCAATCTTAAAGTTCACTTTAGAAGCTAATAGTTCTTTCTGGTAAATTCCAAAACAGATTTCTCTCTCTGTTGGTACGTTTTATTTTCTTCCTCGATGCTTCCTATGTGATTAACTTCAACTCCAATAGATATGGCAGCAGCCACTGTTTGCAATTTTTGGGGAATTTATGGGTGAACTACATTCTCAGAAAGATACACCGCCAACAACACAGTCCGCTTGATCTGCAGCATGGAACATCACTCTTTGGCCAAGACTAATTGCAAATTCACAATGGCTGATGCTTGTTACTGCATTGAATTAGTATGCAGGGCTCTGGAGCAAGACAGTATTCCCTCAAATAGATATCCCATATGAAAGTTCAAGTGCACTCACCTGCCAGTGGCTGGTGTCAACAAGTGGTTTCAACAGAACGGAAGCGAACCATTGTCACAAGGAGTCCCGCCAGTGTTCGATGCTCTCTAGGATGCCCAGGTGCCTTAATCCCTCCTGAAACTGTTCAAGTGACATTGGACCTGGAAGTTCACCCTCTCCAAATTTCGGTGGGGGAATTCCTTTCGGAAAAAGTGGAAAAACTCGAGTAGGCGGAATGCCGCTTCCTGAGTGCGATACCAGGCAAGAATTCAAGGAAGGATTAGACGAAAGCCCGCTCATCCCTCCAGCGGACGGAGGCAAAAACGCTGACACAGTTCGTGCTGCTGATCCCAGAATTTGCTGGTCCACATCGGCAAGGAATTTGGCAAGGCTCTCTTCATTCTTGATCGATTCTCTTCTTACATGTGCATTCACTCTCGACCAAGGTGACGACCGAGGTGAAACTGAAACTCCCGAAGAGAGGGCAACATGAGGTGTCATGGGATAAGACGATACCTGGCATCATCAAAATCATGGAATCATGGGATCACCAATTCAGATGTCGTATCTGCTACTTCATCTCTTACTTGATCTCCTAGTAATGCTTTTACTACGAAGATTCAAAGGAGCAGTCACAAGGGAGGTGGGAGATTATGTTGGAGCATTGAATAAATTCCTTTGCAATGTGCTCTTGCCTCTGCCTCTCACATTACTGTCATATGCCTTCTTCCATCAACGTTTGGGTCAACAGTTTTCGGTTACTCGCAAACTAAAAGGGCCTCTCCGAGAAATGCCTGCTGCTGTGGGACAAATAGATGGCCCAGTACCTAGACATGGACCAGTGTCCGGCTCTCAATTATTGAATTCAGAGCTCTGTATAGTTGTATCTTTTACTGAGGAGAAGAGCAGATTTAGGGTTTACTGACCTGCGCTTCCGCGGGGACACCAAGTGCGAGTCCCATTGTTGCATCCCAATGCTGAGCTCTCCTTCTCTAATCCAGGATGCACAGGCACCCAAAACAAGACAGAGGAAGCATCAGCTGCTGAGGCATGGAACCAACTCGTTCGCCGCTTCAAAGAACTCCGGAGGTCAGCTGGAGAAATAATCACAGTATTTCCGTTTGCGCGATGACATTCCCAGAAGGACCAGCTGGTGGACGGGGTTGGAGGAAGAGACAGAAGAGTGTGCGGCAGCAGTTGCAGAGGTTGTCTTTGATGAGTTTCCCATGAGGAGCTTCTGAGTTGCATCGCTGCTGGATATTAGTATCTGAGCCAATGCTCGAAACGTGGAAGCTTTCCAGAGTGCGGTTGTAGAGAGTGCAACAAGAATCGTCGCCATCCCCTGTGCTGCTCGAACCATTGTGACTGAAGCACATCACAGACACATGAACTTGAAATACAATGAGGCACATGTGCAAACATATGGGAGACGATATGTGAGAGCGTGATCAATAGGACTAGCCATCTTACCAGCTATGGCCGGAGGAATGCCGACGACCCCAAGTGCAGGAACCCACCATTCCATCCTACAGACGTTAACACCTTAGAAAGTTATGGTTCTAACAACAATGCCAAATTCAATTGAGTGAAACCAAATTACGGTGACGATCAAGAAGAGGCGAGGGGTACCAAAACGTCAAGCCACAGAAACATGAAGACAGGAAACAGAGCAACGCGATAGTTGTCAGTTCTTTCCTCGAAGGTCTCACGGCAAGCACAGATAACGCCGCAGCAATGCCAGGACTCTGACGAGCCTGACGGGACGATGAGACTGGCGTCAACCCGACCATGCTTGCAAGCGCAACGCGAAATGTCTTCGTAACCACCACGTGATTAGACCTCCATCATGGCCATGGAAACACACAATGTACTCGCCGGAATTTAACGAGAGCGATCCTGCAAAGTGCAGACATCTCCTCGAACTTTATAGGACAAACAGACTCTTCATTCAAAAGCATCTCGACCCCGCGATGTCCGACATTCCAACCCTCTTGGAGGTGACCTAATTTATCTCAACTAGGATGACACCACCTGGAAGCATCGGCAGATTCCTTATCCTCGGTGTCCAGCGCTGCTTTGGCAGTGATCCCCTTCACACCGTCACTGGCTACTTTTCTTGCATCTGTCATTGCGTCGTGGACTCTGCGTCTTGCCACCACGCATCTCTCGTTTTCGCAAACTTTCTTTTTACCGTGGCTTAGTTTCTATTGAGGACTTTCGGGACTAAGTTAGTTGCGATTTTGTCGCTGCTCCTTTTGCTTTAGCGGACACTTCCGAATTTGCTGTAACCCTGTTTTGCAATCTGGGCTTTGATGGGGTGACTGTCCCTTGCCCATTTCTCTCGGAATTGCCGTTCTTGTTTTCCCGAGGATCATCGAAGGCAGTGCTTGTGGAGATTGTAGTTCAAGCCTTCACTTCTCTTTCTTCGTCTTCTTCTTCCTATCTTTGTTACATCGTGTCGTTTCGATGGCCACTTTGGTAGTATCTGCCTTGGTGCCAGCAGCCAGTGCAGTTACCCACACCCTGTACAACTGCGGAAGCAGTCAAAGTGATCACATTTTGCCGATTGCATCGAGGGTTTGGAAGATGAAGCAGCCGTTGTCGACGACGACTGTGCGAAGGAAATCCGTTTCACCGCTATGCTGTGCTGCATTACCCGAATCGGATCAACCCTACCTGAAGGATTTGCAAGTTCCTGAGGCGTGGGCTCGTCCCTCTGTCGCAGCGCAGGTATGATTTTTCTCGACCATTCTCACGCTTGTGTGTATTGGAAAATCCCTCTATACCATTCCTTTTGCTTTGTCATGCGAAATTGACACGAAATGGGTTGCATTCGCGATCTCTTTAGTTAGGGATTTTGAGTACTGTGGAATTTTGCATAATACAAATCGATATTTAGCAAAATATCCTCTGGAATTTGAGTTCCACTCTAGTAAGCAATTCCCTCGACGACGGAGCCAGATCACTATGTAAATGTTGTTGTCATTGCAGCCTATTTTGTGAATTTCAACGTGGTTGTGGGATTGTCAAAACATTCTTGCAATTGTCTTGCTAACCTTGGGCCCATCTGCTACCCAAGGAAGGATCAGGGTATTCAAGATGCAGTAGGGGTACGCTTTTTAGCCTCGGTACTCTTTGTTTCTAAACCCAGTCCTGCACAATTACGAGCCTCATAAGTTCCTCTGAAAGTACTGGGCTCCTCGTCAAATTTGAAATCATGTTGGCCAAATTGCCTACTTCTTCAGCGCACAAGTCTTGCACTTTGACAGCCCTAGTGACTTTTGAACATTTACTTTCTTTGATACGTTTATGCTAAAATTTGAAGTTCAACATTTCAATGTAAACTTCTTCATTGATAAGTCACAAGTTATCATAGATAGTTCTACAGTTGCAGTCTTCGAATACGTTGTAAAGTTGCAAAGATTTGTGGCCACATGACTATTAACATACTATTTCTCACATTATTTGTGTGATCTATATGGCTTAAGTGAATGTTATGGTCGTGCCTTTCAGGAAGCCGAATGGCTGCGAGGAGCGCTGCACCAGTGGCTGGATGACGAGTATTGCCCTGAGCCAGCCAACGTGGAGATCAGCCAACGATGCTCCAAAGTGTACTACTACTGTTTGATGGAGCAGCAGGTGGACATCGGCGACATCCTGATGCAAATGGTGCGTGACCTGGAGACGTTTTCCTTCAAGGAAAGCTTTCATGGCGCCTTCAGTTCCGCCAACGCTGCCATCGCCCTCATTACCAAACGCATGGATGAGACGCAAAAAACCAGCTGAATTGGTTGGATTGGTGCTTGGCCCATCTCCATCTCTTGTAATGCAGATGTAGCATTGATGTTGTTTCAATGGGGTGACTGTATAAACTGTACAGCTGTAGAGAGTGCCTGCAGAGGAAATTCATGTTGGAATGGGGTGCAAACACGCCATTCCCAGTTTGAATGCAAATCTATTCTGCATCTGGAGTCGTAGTTTTCCCTCTGAATGACTGGCAAACCCGTCCTCACTGTATTCTGTGATCGATACCAAAGTACCAGATGTAAAATCTATGAGAGTATTTCTAATGTTTTCTGATTTGTTTCTAAAATGACATTATGATCCTGCCCCATCTTTCATAGTTGGTGCGTAACTTCAACATGTTTGTTAACCTTTGTGATGTGGATTAGCTAACATGAAAGTTGAGCCTTATTCGGTTGTGAGAAATACACGTAGAACTCATCTTAGTGCATAGTGACAGGACTATGGACTAAGAGAGGTTCATGCATTTAGAGAGGTGTAATAATGGCCACCTAATTTATGTCAGTTCTAACTACACTACTTTTCAGAAATAGTGCTTTGGCCACGTACTCATTGCATAAGTGACAATGATGCATTAAGAGAGGATGCACTAAGACAGGTTTTACTTATAACATGTTTAGGCTTAGGAGTGGTAAAGGGTTTCAAGGGTTTAAAAAGAATGCCATAACACTCAAGAAGGGCAAGATTATTAGATTTCTCTTTTCTAGTTCCACTAGTAATCTACATCACCATCAACAATTTGTCTCTTTCATCAATCATCTAAATTATGGCAACATCTTGTAAAACTTGGCCACATTCTCCACATCCAATTTTTAATTACCACCTCTATAAATATGGTCACCTAGATGATCCAATAAAAAAGTACAAATTTGAGTTTTGAAGTTCAATTGTTGATAGCCTTCTCAAATGTCCCATCCAACTTTCAAAGGTTTGAAACATTATCAAACAATTGCAAGCATGGTATCTTGGTGTTGAACTAAGTGTAACCCCACTAGTCTCTTTTTGTTTAATCCCCAAAGTTCTTTGGGTGTTTTTGAACAATATTGCCACAAATCACCACATGTTGAAAACTCAAGGTGGACTAGTCACATTTGTAATCTCTTTTGCAACTTTTAACCATAGAATCTTATTCTTGATTTGAATGTGTAAGTTTCCACCTATTTTAGAGCCTAATTCTTTAACCCCTAAGGTTTTTGACTATGTTTCCAATTTTTTTTTTTGCAAAACTACCATTTCTAATACAAGTACCAGATTTTTTTTTCAAAAACATTTTTGGACAAATGTAACCATAGGATCTTGTAGTATGCTTGTTTGAAAAGATGTGAGAAAAATTTCAGATATTTCCACTATGTAGATTGCAAGATATTAACACTTGAAGTGACAAAAATCTTTTTTTTGTCCCTATGAAAAATTTGGCAATTGCACTTCACAAGGTTAGATCATTATAAAAAATGTCCAAAATGGTTGTAACTCTTTGGATTCATTGTTCAAGGCAAGTTGGCTACATGCTTGAAAATTTTGAGATTATTTGAAATTGTACAACATATAGGAAAAAAATAGTAAGTTGAAAGATGTAGAGAATGATTCAAGATACTAAATTGTTAGCAATTTATTTATAGGATTGAAAAATGCCAATTCCAATGGTTGTAATGTTGTAATTAATGATGTACACATGATATTTTGATTTGTTTCCAAAAATATTAAAAATTGAGTTAAAGAAAGGACTTCAAAGTTTATTTTAGAGTAGAGATTTCACGACTACCCATAAACTACCTAAGTATAACTAAAACTCCTCATAACTTTCATCTCATTAATTATAAAGTTATTTTAAAAGAATATTTTTGGTGCCTAGGCTACCCACTGAAATCTAGCAATTACATATTATACAATAACTTTTTAACCAGGTAGTCAAAAGTTATGAAAGTTGTTGGGACTTAAAGCTACTCTTTGGGCACATGTTGTGTGAAAATTTCAAAGAAATGAAATAAGAATTTCATTTGTAGTGAGTTGCCCAAAATTGCTATGCTGCCAAAAAATGCAGTTTGGTCCTTTAAGGGTCAACATCTCCAAGATCATAATATTCAAAGTAGTACAATAAACTTTTTTTAATTGTGCCGAAAGGTGACATTTCAACTTTGAAACTTCTTAAGAATTTTTTTTGTCTTCTACTCCTTCAAGGATTTTATATATTATTAAAAAATTGAGTTGGGAATCTACAAAAAAAAATCAAGACCCCCCCCCTTCATTTCATCCTTCAAATAATCAGTATATAAAAAGGAGAATAAAACAATACGACAAATTAAATTGCTAATAAATCTAACATAAAGTTGAAACATGCCAATACCAATGGCCAAAATGTTGTAAAAAACCATCTAAACCCTATTTGTTTTTTGTTTTGAAAAACTGTAAAAGTTGAGTTAAAAAACAAACCTCATAGTTATTTTTTGGAAAAATTTCACAATTTCCCATAGAACAAAATTCCTCACATCTTTTACATCACTCATTAGAATAGGAAAAATTAAAGGTTTCCTTGAGATTTGGATCTATTCTACAAGGAAATATTTCTTTCAATTTTTTTAAAGATACTTTTTTAGCTATTCAAAATTTGAGGAAATTCAAAGAATGACATACTTCTCAAACTGCAAAATAGTTTGTTTTCTTAGCAAATCGACCTGTTGGAAAGCTATAAGAAATCCCCACTTTGCATAAAATTTTAGAAAATATTACCAAAAATTGCATTCATAGAAACCTACGTCAAAATGCAAAACCTCATTTTGGTCATTGATAAATTTTAGGGTTTAACCCCTAAAGGACCAAACAACGTTTTTTGGCAACATAGCAATTTTGGGCAGCTCACTATGAACTAAATTTTTACTATTTTTTTCTGAAATTTTCACACGATATTTTTCCAAGGTGTAGCTTTAAGGCCCAACAATTTTCATAACTTTTGACTATATGGTTAAAAAGTTATTGTATGATATTTAATTTTCAGCATTTGGTAGGCAGGCCGAGCAGAAAAAAAACTTTTGTTATAATCACTTTTTAAAAAAGTAAAAATTTGAAACTGGTTCTCTAGATTTATTTATACATTAAAATCTTTGAATCATTTCATTTTGATTAATGAAATGAAAGTTATGAGTTTTAGTTGTGGGTAGTTTGTGGATAGTTATGGAATCTCTACTCTAAAATAAACTTTAAAGTCCTTTATTTAACTCAATTTTCAATATTTTTAGAAAAAAATAAAATCATAGGATGTAGATTGTTTATTACAACATTACAACTATTGGGATTGGCATTTTTCAATTCCATAAATAAATTGTTAACAAATCAGTATTTTGAATCATTTTCTACTTCATTCTACTTTCTATTTTTTCCAATATGTTGTACGATTCCAAATGGTCTGAAAATTTTCAATCATGTAGCCAACTTGACTTGAAGAATGAATCCAAAGAATAACCACCATTTTGGACATCTTTAATACAAATGTGACCTTATGAAGTGCAACTACCCAGTTTTTCACAGGGAGAAAAAAAGAATTTTTGTTACTTCCAATGCTAATATCTTGTAATCTACATGGTGAAAATTTTTGAAATTTTTTCCACATCTTTTCAAACCAAAGGAATATAAGATACAATGATTAGATGTGTCCAAAAATGTTTTTTTTTCAAAAATTTGGTACTTGTACTAGAGATGGCAATTTTGGAGCATTTTTGGAGAAACCATAGTCAAAATCCTTTAGGGGTTAAAGTTGATTTTGTCTAGATGTTGTAGATAAACAATGCTTGATGAATGACTTTCAATAATTTTCTTTAACCCTTAAACGTTGAAGTAGATGTTTGGTGTCTAATGGATGACATATAATCGTTTAGTGTAGGACAAACATGAAGAACAATTTCAGGCCTTGAAAAGGTGATGAAGAAAAGGTTCCCAAGTTGTGAACAAATATAGTGTTCTCTAGATGATTTAATATTAAAAATTAAAAGATAATTAATTTTAAAAAATTAAAAAAATTAAAAAATTGAATAAAATTTAAAAAATAATCACAATCTGACGTGACCGAATTTTTGCCCCATCAAATTGTCAGAGCTTGTAATTTCAATTATAATTTTAAAATTATTTTTAATATTTTTTTAAAAGTGTTTGTTAAACTTGTCCTAGGTCATCTAGGCCCTACTATTTATTGAAGAATTTTTATTTTTATTTTTTATTTCGTTATTTCGGCTAGCATTCCCTATTGTTGGGGAATTGATGGCCCTTTTCAAGGCTCAAACTTCTTATAATGTGCAACTATTCATCTTTGGAATTTTGTGTAAAAAGGAGAGATCTTCTACAGTACCTTGGGCTTCCAATGAGTGCTTTTGGATTTTTTTAAACCAAATGATTCCCATGATATTAAAATGGATGATTTCTACAGTCAACAATCCATTGATTAAAGGTTAAATAAGGAATGCGTAGATTCATCCATTCAATGGATAATTGTATGATCAGTAATCACAAATATAGGCCTCCTTATAGTATAAGGTGGATTAATCTTTAATCAACAAGCACAATTGAGGTGGAAATCATTTGTTTGGATATTGTGTGAATTGTTGACTTAAAAAAATGCAAAAGCACATATTGGAAGGCAAACTACTCTAGAAGTTCACACAAAATTTGGAAGATGAACAAGGTAGACCAACCTAACTCTATTTGCAATTCAATTCCATCATTAGATCAACCCAATTCTATCACCTACTTTTGGCCCCAATTCCATTCCAAATCCCCTCCAATTCTCTTCATTTTATGACAAAATCAAAGAATACTATGAGAAAATCACGTAAACCATCCTATTAGTATAAATGACCTATTCGGAAACTATCCTATTAGTATAATAAGTTTGTTCCAAGGGAGACGGTCAAGTAGGAATTTATGCTAAATGGACCAATTCCTAAAATAGGAAATACAATCCAAAAATAGAAAACCATGACTCAATTTGGAAAATTAGTAGCCACTCAAACTACAATGACATTACACACTAACAACTTGATTCAAATGTATACACATCAATGCATTGAACACCCAAACTAGAACCACACATAACTATTACAACATATCTCCAATTGAACTCATTCACGCTCTTATAGCTAGTACACCAATTGATTCAAAATATTTTTTCTATTAAATCCTAATTGGTAATTAAAATCACCTTTATACAAATGTTCAATGTTAACTCAGTTTGTCACCTCATCCTAATTGTTCATCAATATAATCTCAAAATTTAACTACAACTAAATTCAGATCTACACAGCCATCACAGTCACAATTACTTAAGCTACATCTCAAACACTTCTAACTTGGTGACAATATTTTGATTTCATGAATCTCATAGGTAACCATCTTCACCATCCAATCCAACTCGGACTCTTCCCATTTCTAATTGATCTTCAATCAACATATCTCCAACTAGGACACAAGACACTCCATACATACAAATTCATCCCACTCGGACACGCACACAAAAACAAAAACAAAAAATCTACACGGCTCCTCCTGGCCGGGACTCACACTGGCTCTCTCCAAGTGGGTCCATTTCCAATCGGAAAGGATGACTATATACTCTCCCAACAGTTGCTCAACTACCAACTTGGACACGTACTACTTGGAATCACAAGACTCATTGAACTCCTACTTGGCTAAACTACTAGTCCTTACAACCAACCTACTTGATTTACTAATTATCTAACTAAACTCACCTACTTGGACTGAATTGCAACCCAGCCACTCCTAATTGAATTTAACAATTTCTAAATTTTACTCAAAAAATCACTCCAACTTGGTAAAAATATACACAAAAACAACAAATTGGAACACAAATACTATAAAAAGCATACCAATCACTCTCAATAAACACAAAAATATCCACACAAAAAAATTTAAAAACAAATCCAACTAGTCTATCTACATGCTCCCTAATCTTTTCCTTTTACGCTTCTAGTGTATGCAAAGTGTATGTAAGAATTCTCACCCTCAACTTTCACCTTGGTTTTCCATTACCTTTTTTTTATAAAGAATATAGATTACAAAAAAGCACTGACATGGATTGTATAAGTAATTATAGGGGCCATAATATAGGGCAATTTTTCAAATTATATAATTATAGGGACCCTTTAATTTTTGCCTATGAGGTAAATAGCCCCCTAAAAAATATCCCCTCGCCACAGGTGGGGTGCCAAATATACATAAAGTGATCCACTTAAGTTTTAGCTACAAAAAACAACAATCTCTTGGGAACAATTGGACCAAGCACATTATGCATGTTGACAATTTCTTTCTAGTGAACTTGTACATTTTTGCTAGCATAATACAATAGTATCAAACTGAGTGCACTACAAACCATAGACAATTTAGTTGGCTCCCAATTTGGCTATGATACATAACATGAGGTACCAATATTCCATGTTTTTTTTGCAACTTGTGAAGTCAAAGTTTGTACTTATTATTTACTACCAGTATATATATTAGTTGAAGGATTTGTATTATTATTCTACATGCACCAACCCACCTAGACTTAATCTACATTTGCACTTTGCATCATCTTTGTGGTTAGTGCATTTGAAATTACAGTTCCTACATTGTATAATTGAATGTCTTGCAAACTAGTTTCAAGTTGTCCATGAAGATCAAACCCTTATGAAGTTGAATAACTTAATCCTATCAAGATGCTAAAAAAGTGAGGGACTTGAAATAATTTGATGTCAGTCCAAAGAAAACAACATCAGATAATTCGCATCTTTCTTTTTTTTAATGCCAAAAAATAAATGCTCAAAACTCTTGATTTTTGTACTTAGTGGGTTCATCCTCAACTTATGATTTCATCGCTAGAGTCCTTTGAAAAGTGCTTTTTCCTAATGCAAAATTAGATTAAACTCTTGAAAAATACTTAGTCAAATTTAGTTTATCTCTTTAGACAAAGACATAGCTCATTTGCACTTAACAACTCTTTGAAGTCTCCCTGTCTTATCAACGAGAACAATCTTATGTTTGTGTTTGTTCTAACACATACTTGACTTGCTTGGCTTGGTGTGGTTGCAGGGGTAGTGGATGGCTAATTGTGCTTATCTAGGAGTTGAAGAACTTATTGTGCCATAGCCCTTGTGTACAAACTTAGTTGTTGTTGAAGCAATTTCACCTTTGAGTTATATTGTGCAATAGCTATAGGTATGAATATGCTACTCAATCTAGGATTATGTCTTGTATTCATATTCTCTAATTTTTTGTAGGCATCATTTTCTAGCAATCAATTTCTAGTGAGAACCCCATGAATTATTGAGCTAAATTGGAAAGATTGTAACTTCAAATGTTTTTGCTTCATTGAAGTAAACCACTAACTAGAATAAATAATATTTGTGAATGGATTTTACTTCAAGAATGAAATGTCCATTTATATTTCAAGTGATTTTTTCAATCATGGCACGAGGGCGTTTTTGTATAAAATGTGGTTATCAATTTTCTAATGATTCAACTAATTTTTGTATGCAATGTAGAACTCTCAAAGATGAATGTGAGGTAATTTCAGTGAGAGACAAAGAAGTGGAACAAAATGAAGATTTACCAGTTAACACCATTGTAGATTTTAGAGTTTCACTTCACATTGAGTCTGTTCATGAAAATCCTACCTTAAGATCTCTAGGTTATAATAGAATTTTTAATCCCCCATCCATTAAGAGTAGAAAGACAAACAAAAGTTATCATTACACAAAAATTAGCCTATTCAAGTAATCCAACATAGTAATCCAAAAGATAAACATAAACAAATTAAAAATGGATAGAAGAGGGACAAGATAATGGTGTTCTTCCTAAGGGTACATTCTCTTTAGAAGATGTAGGAATAAAGGAAAATTTAAATAAAATTATCGATGGCAACATTAATAGTTTACAAGAATTAAAATTCAAAGATAGAAATGAATCTTTTAAATGGTTAAAAGATAATATTTATAAGAGCTTAAAAAAATATTTGAAATATAAAGGACAAAAAGAGAGATGGGTATAAATATATATGGTAGATGGGTCACTAGAATTTAATGGGATGGGGAAAGACATCAATCACAAGCGGACCCAATGTGGTTCTTGGAAGGTCTACTTAGTCTAGGGGAAGATTATATTCAAGATTCACAAGGGAAGCTTGGTATTGAAGATGCATTGGAAGAAGATAGTGTTGGCGGTTCACATGGAGGAGATGGTGTTGAAGAAGATGAAGAGGCATTTGTATTGAAGGAGATGGGATTGATTGATGTAGATGACAATGTATTTTGAATTGGAATCATTCATGTCCGAAAAGAATTTGACCCAACACCCTAAGCCTTTTCTAAGTTCAAGAAGATTAAGAGAGTTAAATTTCAAAAAATGATTGCAACTAGTGGCAAAATTCCTTCGCAATAAGGACATCAAAAGAACACCTCAAGCCAATCTCAATGTTAGTGAAACGGTAAGACATAGAAGATTGTTACTTTTGAAATCCAGAAAATTTAATTTTTTTGTGATGGTTTATTTTATTTTTTTTCATTTGGTTTAAATTTATAATTAAGTGTTTCTATGATTTTGTGTTGATGTTGGTTTAAGCATTGAAAACCTTTATCCTATATATTATATCAAGTAGTGACTTGTAGTTAAGGTCTGATCTGTCCTATTTTTGGATGCAATTCAAGAGAGACTATATTTCTTTCCAATTTACAACAACATTGTGACATTTATGTGCCCACTACTCTAGTGAACAAAGGCTTGTTTAGATTTGAGATTTGAGTGGGAGGAGTGAAATTATACTAAGTGTCAATGTGATTCATTTTCCATTTCAGTGAATGTGAGATTTAGGGTGTTTGTTTATGAAACTTGGTAGAGTTTTGATTCTTTTTCTAAGTTTGATGATTCTCCTAATAGAATGATAGTCGTTTTGTTGTGGAGTGTGATTATGAAGTTTTCTTATGGACTTTGTGAATGTGAATTTTTTTTCTTTGGACAGCGTAGTCTATGTTTTGAGACCTTTTATGAGATGAGATCATCAACTAAACCTTGCGTAAGTAATGGAAGCTAATAGTTATAACCTTATTGTATGCAAAATTGACAACTACCAAACGGATTTCCTTTATTCAATCAGCCAGTGCAACCCAGGCTAATTCTTGAACGAGGAATATCTATCTCACTTCATAATTACTTTTCATAGCTTGAAGATTATGTTGCAACCAATGATACTACGGTTGGATTTTACCTTCCTAGCTAGAACCAAAAAATTTATTCGCCATATTTGATGCAATTATTGAATCCTCAAGATTATTTTAATTAGAAAAAAAATTCTATTCACGAGTTCTTTAATATCTGATAGGGTGAAAAAGACTTGTGAAGAAGTTTTAACTAATGGCTGTACGTCTTTTTGGTGGAACAAGTGTCATGAGCATCACTCACACCTGAAACAAGTTTTATTGCTAGACTAGCATCTTTGTGGCTAAACAATTTCCTAGTATGGATGTTGCCCAAGTTGTACAAATACTATTGGAAGTTCCTTGATGGAAGTTTGTATTGTTCAAATTATAAGGTGAAGTTCAAAGCAAAGATTTAAAAGCCTTGAGTAGTCTCAATGAATAGCAGATGGAGTTCAGAAAGCATTGAGAAGATTTTGTATGGTAGTAATTAGAAAATTGGGAGATAATGTATTTGAGTATTATGATAATTTGGTTAGAGTAATTATTTATAATGCAAAAGTATATCAAAAGTATCACATAAATATGGTATTTTTTTGTTCAAGCTAGAAATGTAAAGCTAACTTTGTATTACGTCATGACAGCTCTAAGGTCAAGAATCTCGTTGTGCAAATGGAGATGCATTCTGTGCAAACGTCACCACTTACAATGAGTGTATAATAGTATGGTATTTACTCTTGGAGTTGTTTAACATCATTTCATTCCATGATCATTAGATGAACAACCCAAAGTGGCAGATGAATTTTGCTTTGATTATAGGGCATATCTTACACAGATTGGTTACTAAATTGAACATTTATGCAGTATTTGTTTCAAGAGGATTTCTTTTAAGGTCAATTGTCTATGAGCCAGTTCCAACTATTTTTTGTATTTTTGTACCTTTAGGTTTGTCTTTTAATCCAATGCTCTAGTGTACACAACCAATTACTACCATATTCTTTATGTACTCATGGTGTCTTGAAAGACCCACGAAACGAACCATCACCATTACCAACTTTTAAGAAGATTCTCATATACTAAAAGTGGAGAGTTTTTGTCATAACTTTGTATAGTCTTCTGCATCATAGATTGGGTGTTGAAGGCATTAGATAGCAACCCAAGATAAGTAGACCTTCAAAGCATTTTATTCAAGACCTAATGATGTTGTTTTTGTGAACTCATGGTGTTGCAGAGCTTCCTGCAACAATGACAGTTTTGCCAATTATATGTGTTGTGACCATTGTAGTTTAACTTGAGCCTTCAGAGTATACTAGCTAAATCTTGAAGCTTTGAGAAAGCCTTGTAGTTAGGAAGACTTAAATTCAATGAGAGGGATGACTGAAGAGATTACATATATTGTGGATTTTCAATTATGAATAAAATATGCATTGTTTAGCAACAGATTATTGGTTCATTAGTAATTTGTATTCTACATTGTGGGTTCTGATTTCTAGCAGCTGCAACAATAATTCTTCAATTGTAAATGATTTTATTTAATTATGTATAAGTATTCATCTAACTACGTGTAAGTATTCATTCCATTATGGTACGGACTTCATCCAATTTGTCAATGAATTTCATCTAGAAAGTCAGAAAGTCATCTAATTTGTGTATTATCAAAATATAAATTAATTCCGGATATTATTGCTTTTAGTCCAAGCTAGACAAGAAATCTAGCCCTAGCTACTAATACAAAAATGGGGCTAGAAAATCTAGCCCCCCCCCTTCTCAATAAGACCTAAATGGGACTAGATTTTGGACTAAATCACCCCAATTCAACCCTGGTTGAACACCTCAAAGTTTCCAATGACAGTTGTGGAGTATTATGATTAGCTATAAGACTCTCAATATTGCAATCAATCCTTATTGGATTTTTCAACCAACCTTTGGCCTAAAAATAGGAAGGTCTATATAAAAAGTATGGGTGGAACAAAATCTTTAGTTTAAAAATTCATAGTAATTATGTTTTGAAAAATAAAAAACTAAAATTTTTTGGGAACCTTGTGAACTCCCTTGCATATACATGTGATCTGCTTAAGTGGTTAGAAATGGGTTGCCTCCCTTACACCTAATTGCAGCAATTTTTTCAAAGAACAACTATTTAATTCTTCAAGATTCTTGCTTCCAAAGTCAATGATTTGAATGTCAAAGCCTAGTGTTGCCTAATTTTGGATTCATGATGCTTGAAAATTCTATTTCAGCAACCAGTTGGATGGACTCAATTGAATAAGGTAATCTAATAATGATATTAGTAACCTTGCTCTAATTGCTTAGTTCAAAATATTTTAGCTACACAAACCTCCATTATAGGAAGAAATTTTATGACAACAACGGGTAATGTGTCACTTCATTAATGGTGAACACTTAGTACTTGACTTGGGCAGTAATGAATTGTTTATGAGATGTTTATGATTTGAGTCTATGTGCGGTTCTGTAATTTCAGGGCAAACTACTTCAAAAATTCACAAAAATTACAATTTTAATCGAAAAATTATAATTTTACTTGGATTTGATTTGTGAAACATACGCACACCTAAAAAAACAATATGCACACTTCTTGAAGTTGGCCCCCAACATATTCAGATTGCAAATTAGGGGGATAATAAGCTTGTCTACTTTACTTGGCAAGGTGCTCAGAAGGGTGAAAAAGTAATCTTATCATTTTCACGGAGATGCTGTCCAGGGGATTCTACTGTAGACGAAAGTGCTGTACCTGTCCAGCTGCCCAGTGGCACAACCCGATTGGCAGGGATGGTGATTGCGGGACCACCACCAGTTTTTGTTTTCATTTTTTAGGATAGAAAAAAAGGTTATAAGGTGGGTACACCTAAAACCGCCACTAATTGCTACTGAGCCTATTTCCTAATATTGGATTGATCAACTTTTCATGTGTTCTTGTTGGCAAGTGAAAGGAGGTTCCAACGCACCAGAGAACGTGGCATTTGGATACCGTATGCAAAAGTTATTAAGGAACAAAGTTTGGTTCTGAAAGCGTTTCTTCCACATAGGTACAGAACTGATTTTGGAGATGTACATATGGTATAGATGGCGGTTTAAGGTTAGTGGCACATTTGGGGTGTACCTATCTTAGTGGTGCTTCAAATTTCAACATCAATCCTCATCCTCATATTGGATAGAATAGATCACATTAGTACATATCACTATTTCCATAATCTTGTTCTCATCTACAATCTGGTAATTTCATCCAAGATTTATTTTTAAATTCAAAATTTTTGGCAAAAAACTTCATAGTTTGTTGCCATGATTTTTTAGCCCAATTATTTTTTCCTAGTGCAATCTAGTACCATAAAGCCAAAAACCCCCCCAAAACTAACCACTATTCCCCACTCCAAAAAGGAAGTGGCCTAGAAATTCATGAACCCAAATTTTGATTTCATTTGGATCTTAATTTATTTTTAATATAAGTAAAAAAATGAAATCCAAGAAATCTCAAGAAAACCGAAGAAAATATACTCCATTAGATGAAATCTGAGAGCAATAGAAGACTGCGGGTTCCCACGAGTTCCTGGATTGCAGGGAACTTTAGAAACTTTGCCAAACCATCAGTTTAATGTGGACGACATCCTACCATGTCAAATAATATTAATTAACTAATTAATTAAAATATTTTTTTGAAAAAAATATTATTTAAATATTTTCATGCATTCTCAGCCTTGGGAACAGGTTCCCGAGGCCTCAAATTTCTTCTAATGAGAGAACTCAGAGAAAGAAAAGACCTTGAAAAACCCTGGAAATTACCTGGAAGAACCCCCTGCCCCCCCTCCAATTAACCATGCAGCGCATGCAGCCTCGTTACGTAACCTCTGCTGCCTCTACCACCTGGCCCTCCCAGCCTTTCCACGGAGTCCCAATCGATGCATTCATTCGAAGGTTCCGTCGTTGTGAGAAGCTTCTAATGCCCCACTTAGTGAGTTCTCGTGAAGGTTCGCTTCCGAATGAATGAATGAATGAAAAAGTGTAAACAAGTCTAAACAATGGAATTTGTAGTCAAAAGTGGTTGTTCGGCTTCTTCCGTAAACTACACAAACATAGAGAATTTGGATTGCCTTTAACAATTAGGTTGCCTTATTCAAGAAAAAAGTTACCTCGTGACTCATTACTCGTAGACGCATGTGATGGGCCATAAACCAATGTACCAACCCATGCGACATGCACCTGAAAGAAAGGACTACAAATCAAGGCACAAGAATCCTTGTCTAAAGTATACTATATACCAGAGTTTTCTAAGCAAAAAAGATGTCCATTGAATTTATAGTTTCCTATGGTTGATAATCCAATTGAGCTCTTGCTTTTCTCTAATGTCCCAAGCGTCGTCTATGGCATCAAGAATGTCACCAAGACTTACCAAATGAGTGTCTTTATTTATAGGTGCCAAAGATTGGTCTAAAATCTAAACATTGTTATATGATGGAATCATTGGTGAAGAAGACACTAGCGCATTAGAAACCACATCAAGTGCGCTTTCAACCATAGATGTGTAAGCTTGACTAACACTACCTTCTTCTATATACAACTACACTTGACAAACAAATAATGTTAGTTCACTTTAAATGCCATATCTTCTTCAATTAAGTCAAAATTAAAACCATTGAATTAAACAAATTATATGCAAAAATATATGAGCCTAGAAAATCAAAGAAGGTCAACCTTTGAGTCACATTGCAAACACTACGGTAATTTTCAATACAACAAAGCCAACATAAAGCCAAAATCAATAAAAATAAAAATAAAAATAATCTTTAAAGAAGTTCCAAAGGGGGTAACTTACACTACTTCCTATTGGACTTCTTTTGTTGTATCCTAAAAAATTTGAAACATGATTACAAAAATCTGAAATTGTGTGCCATGCGCTTGAGGAGATGAAAATAGGAAATGAAAACTTTTTATAGCCACATGACCAACCACAAAAAAAAAAAGGTTGCTTGTCATCCAAAAAAACTAAAAAGCTAAAACCATACATGTGACAACATCTCACTCGTTATTGAGCAAAGTATCATGATGTGTGAATCTCACTTCAAGCGTCACCACGGACTACATCATCTCATCATCACTTCAAGTCGTCCATGTGAGTCTAAAAATTTCTTAAAAATCTACGGATCTCGGCTTCAAGCATCAGCACTGCATCAGCACTGCATCAGCACTTCAAGACTTCCGTGCTACTCCAAAAATTCTGGACTGAAAGAATCCCGCACTTCATGCTGCACATATCGCCTTGCGTTGCAGATATATGTATATCCAGGGTCGAAAGATCGAGAGCTTATCTTCGCTAACTTTGAGTTCATCGCCACTAAATTCCCTCTCTCGTTATGCCATCTGTGCGGTACCCAGGTGATCAAGCTGCTGGATCGGTTTCATTTGCAGCTCCCAAATTGATTTCACACACACTCATTATCAGACAATCTCAAGCGCATTATCTGGGTTAGTACTTGTCTGCATTAACTGCAGGTAACGAGACCACACAAAATGCGGTACTTCTTGCTCGGTCACTGATCTGTGAAACGTACTATTTGTTGTGCTACGTTCCTGAGATTGATTATGGCGTTTTCTGAGTCATGTGAAGGTATTTGAATGTGAGTGTTGTGCGATGAGTAAGCTATGGAGAGGATGAGGAATGGAATGGTCGAGAGTTGCCACATTCAGAGTAGGGGTAATGTTGCTGTACTGTTCATGGGTTTGAAGTGAAAGAGTACTTAGAGCATGGCTATGGCGAAAGTGGAGAGAGAGACTGGGGAGTATTTCAAGTGGATGGAGCCGTGGTTTTGAACTCTCGGTCCGTGGGAAAATATTGTTGGTTGTGGATGTAGTTTAACCTTTCTGAAACCCTGGAATTGCCTCGTTGAGTTTGGTGGATTGCTTTTTAGAGGAAGGCTTAGGGTGCAGGTTAGCGACATGGCGTTGGAGGTGGGATGGGTGCTGACAGCGATCATAATCCTGGCAACAGTCTGCATTGGAGTGGTCAAGGGCATCCTCGGTGATAGTGCTCTATTCCGACGAGGACCTCGTGACTTCGTTCTTGACCGCTTGGCCAGGTTCTTCACTTCATCACTCACTGTTGTGTTTGGGACAATGAGGGTTTGGTTTTCCCGATGGTTGCTTTGCCTCAGCAGGAAAGTCTGTCCCGTGGCTTTCAGCTACTTTGAGTGACTTTCATAGTAGAATGCTAATTTTTCAATTTCAATCTTCTTTTTCATTTTTCGAGAGGATTCCACTGCACTATCTAAAATCCGTGTTGTTTGATACCGTCTGGGTAAGTTAAAATATGAATTTGTTTGAATACCGTATGGAAAAGTCACGAATTTTCACAATTTTGTTCTGTGAGTGAGTAAAACCGTGCGCAGGCTTTGATTTTTAGTTGTTACGCATTGCCTTCGTCCTTAGATTCTGGATCGTAACACTTACTCATGGCAAAGGATCTTGTATGAGAGAAGGTTTACTTCATTAACTCTTTACTTCTTTAACTTTGGAGACTTGCGATGTGCTATTCCCCACCATTTTCATGATTGTCTCATTCTCTGATTGTTTGGGTGTTTAGAAATGGAGATCCTTTTACCGTTTCATTGATGGGCAAAACGCACACAGTAATCAATTCGCCTGAAGCCATCAAGTTTGTTCTTTCGACTGCCCACGCATCCTTTCCAGGAGGCTATTCCGCGCAGTTTTATCGACTTCTCAGTGAAAGGAAGCTTGGGGATGAAAGGTACTCCCACTTCAGAAAGATTATACTTTCTGCTACCTCAGGAGATGGGCTTCAGAAGCGGGTCCCGTTCATCAGCTCCTTGGCCGAGAAAACTGTCAAGTCTTGGGAGAATCAAGCTGTGGTGAACTCGGTGGAGGAGTTGCACAAGGTCAGCAATTGGTACAACGTTTTCTAGGAAGATATTCAATGTTTACGGACTGTACTGCTCTCTTGATTATATGATTTTGTGCTAAAGTTTCACCCAGTTTGTTCAATGTGTACGTTAGGCGATGATTCTTATCATGTGGTTTTTGCGCAAATATGGTCATCAAAGATGTTGGGAAGGAGAAGGACGGCCGTCTACGTCCTCTACCTTTCAGTTCCATTTTAAATCGACATAACATGCTATGTATCCTTATCCACTAAATTTTTTTCTGCAGTGCATACAGCTTTTCGTTTCTCTCTTAAACAGAATAGTTGAAAGTTCACTGCTCACTGTCAGTGTTCATCTTCAGCAGATGTTCCACAATGATATATGTGGACTGACCCCTTTGATGGTAATTTGATAGAATGATTGATGATGGTACTCACAAGGAAAATTTGAACTGTCTGCAGTTTGCATTTAATGTGGGGATGCTCCTTATGTGGAGGAATGTCGAACCGGGCTCAGAGGAAATGGTCCAAATTAGGAACGAAGCCGCTCGCATTGGAGAAGGTCTGGGGGTTTTACCCATCAATTTTCCTGGATTCAGTTTCCACAAGGCGTTGAAGGTGTGTCCTCCAGAGCATTTCCAGCCTTCCTAGTCATTGGTCTTCTAATATTCCGGATACTGAACCGAGTAGAACCGGAGGCTGCTGCAAAACTCGAAGACAATTCTTGAGTCTGCAAGTCTAATGGACTTCTTGGTTTCAGAGTCTGAAAACATAAAGTATGCTTAGATATCTGAAGTTGAGCTTCTTTGACTTTACGGTACATAAATGCGTCACCCCATTGATACATGTCTCCGTGTTTCTTTGACATGACTCTAGCTTAGAAATTCCAATAAAGATACGTTCGCACTTGGTGTTAGGGGTGATGTTTGCAATCTGAATCCAGTTCACAAGTAGGTCTAAATTCGTTCCTAAGACCCTCGGTAACAACATTCTTTTAACACCAAGTGTGAACATACCTTAAATTGGAATGTTATGTTGATAAACTAACTGTGTTGTCCACCTCATTGGATTGTTGGATCAGACCAAGCAAGCTCTCGTATCCCGCATTCAAAGTGAAATCTCAAGGAGAAGGAAAGCTGATATCCAGCAGGACGACATATTGAATGCTCTTATGAGCACTAGGGAGGTTGAAGTTCCGGATTACGATATATGTTGCATTATGGTATCTACACTGGTTGCTGCTTCTGTTTCAACCGCTGCTTTGATTCCTTGGGTTCTAAAATACCTGGATAACTTCCCAGAAGTATACCAACGAGTACAGGTGAAATCTCGTTTTCTTGATAGATTTATGATGAGATGACAAGCTTTCTAGAGTTTTCTAATCGTAGACTACGCAAATTCTGTATTTGAGGACAGTTTTTTCACTTGCTTTGAACAAGTATGGTTGTAAGTCATAACTGATACCTTCATTACCTAACCGAGGTAGGGAATTGATACTTTCACTGCTACGTAGTTGTTGCTTTTGACATGGAAGATAACATTTGGCAGATGATGAGGAAAGGTTGGAACAATGCAAGATGACTTGAATCTGGAGAAGGGTTGTGCGAAAAAGTGGTTTGACAACACCTCCTCGCCGCCAGTTCGTGCGGCTTGGTAGGTATTGTCAATGGCTGTTTCTTATGACCCTCCTTCAGATTTGATTTACCTAGTATGTTTCTGTCTTGGTTTTTACTTGGTATTGATAATTGGGCCTTGAAAGATTGGTAATTTAAATCGTGACAGTAAGTGTTCCATGTATAGAGTTTGCATAGTAGGTAAAATAGTGTTATTTGGAAGTTTGGACTTCCCTTCAATCTCATATTAGCATACCTAGTTGTTCATTTCATTCAGGAGGAACAAGATTGTCTTCGGCAAAAGATGACTGAAGACAAGTCACTGACTTGGTTCAAGCCCAAGAAGAGCATGCCTTACACTCTCCAAGTAATTTGTTTTGGCCTATTATTGCAATTGTAAATACTTAGAAGATATATTCATGAAAGACTACAATCACGATGATGTTTTCTTATTGAGTTATTGTTTGAATATTTTTGTTGGTACTGTGTGAATTGCAGAAGTGTTTTAAATTGCTTTTTGTTTTATTATTCTCTCTTTATTTCATAAACTCTGAAATTTGGCAATTTGCTTCTAAGTCTACAATCATTGGGGTAACATACAGGTTATCTACGAGGTCATGAGAATTGAATCACTTGTTCCGATAATTCCGAGGCGAGCCAACAAAGATGTTGATTACAATGGTAAAGGTTCCTTCCTATTACTTATCCTCACTTGCTTATGAACTTTGTGGTCAAATTTGTCACATTAGAGAATGGGCTCTAAACTCGCAACCGAAGTGGCTTGAGATGACTTTCCCGATTTGGGAGGTAGTTGCTTTGTCCTTATTTCAAATTTTTATTATCTTAGATTTTAGCTTCAATTAGGGACCAGAAAAGCAACACTTTTGAGTAGTTGAAAGTACTAAATTTTGGCACATTAAAATTTTGCAAAATTCGTGGCAAAATTACAAATATGAGGTTATTGTTCATTAATTTATACAAGTTCCTTCAAGAACCAATTATTTTTTCTTTGGAGCTAAAATCATTTTAAATATAATTGAATAACTCGAAGGTATAGTCTTTCAAAGACCCAAATTTGAACTTTACTTCACGAAGTATTAATCACAATTTAAAACACTAAGTGTGCTCAAAGTCAATAGACTAAGGTGTAAAGGTTATTGTGTTTGGCATTTAGTTTTGACTTTGTTTTTGAGATATCTTTCGGTTTTTAATATGTTTCACTTCTTCACAGGTCTAGTCTTCCGCAAAGGTTTTTATGTGTGGGCATCAACAGCTTCTCTTCATTATGATCCAAAATACTATCCCAATCCTCGAGAATTCGATCCATCTAGATTTGATGTATGTGCAACATGTTTTTACAATCCAAGAATGCAATTAATTTTTTTGAATTTCATATTAACTAGAGCTACAATTTTGATTTGTGATTGTTTTCTTATGAAGCTTCCACTCATGAAAATTAGATCATGTTCCAACTAGTGTAGGTAGTTCACACACCTTGGCTAAAATTGGTAGTATTAGTTGGTACCAAGTTGATGAATACCCTTTGGTTGAAAGAAGGTACATTGTCCACTAAATAGTGTTTCTATGCGTTCATTATGATTTAAATCATTTTTCTTAGTTTAATTAGTTTTAATGTAGCATGTAAATTGCTTACATATAATTTCTACTCAATTTCATGCAAATGGTATTACAAGTTCTTTTTATGTTTGAATTTAACAAGCTATGTTTTGAAATTAGAACCATATTGAAAAATGCTATAGGAATTTATTTTCAAATTTATTAATTTTTCTCCTTGTTCTCAATTTTCTTGGATATTGGGCAATAAATGTTTTGTTGAGTCTAATCTTTGACTAATGAAATGTATTGCAGGAGAAGCCAAATCCAAGTACTTTCCTACCTTTTGGCCAAGGTCCACATTTATGCCCTGGAAGTGAACTTGCATTGACAGAGACAATGTTTATCATCCATCATCTTGTCACAAATTACAGGTTAGAGTACAATCTCATCTCTTTGAATATATTGATTATGCATAATAATCAACAATAGTTTCAATGTTTGTTTGTTATGCTCATTGTCATTTAGAATATGAAGATTACATTTTGTAGACTACCTAACCTTGAGAACTAGGAGGCCAAGAAGTATATAATGTCAAGTTTTAATAATCATTTCTTTAAATTTTTCACATTCACATCTCTATTAAAAGGAATCACATTGACTTAAAGGGTTATGAGTTTTATTTGATTCAAATAAAGACACAAGTAGAATGTTAGCTTGGATAGGCCAATGTTTTACCCTAAAATGACGTGGCTCCCATGATCGAGGTAGTTATCAAAATGATTTGATTATTGAACCAAAAAGTGCATTCCTCGTCTATAGTAAACAATGATGTTATATATCGGACAATTTTGGAAGTCTTTAGGACTTGGAATAGAAGAATTTGAAATATAGTGGATGTATAGTTGTGTAATCGAGAAAATTGAAATTATGTGCATGTTATGCCTATTGCAGTTGGGAAAGGTGTGGACATGATAAAGCAATGACGCAAGTTGTTAATGGAAGACTTACAAATTTTTCATTAGCAATGACGCAAGTTATTAATGGAAGACTTACAAATTTTTCATTTTGTTTGGTCAAAAGGTGTTTAATATGAAAAGTCTAAATATTAGTTTCAATTGGAAATAAGTATTGTATGAGATAAACTTTAGAACAAGCATATATATTGGTCTAAATATCAACCACCATTATATGAGCATGAGTAGTGAGAGAAGGTATGATAATCCATTAGCAAAAAAGTCATTGAATATGTCATCCTAGACATCCATCATCTATGTATTCATTGTATTATTTTCAACATATAAATATGATGAGTCAATACAAGACAAGTGATTTCCTTGTGCAATAACACCAATTATCCGTTTTAGATAATAGTAGTGACTTGTGATAAGGGTAATTAGATTATTTGTAGAATCTAATAGAGTTGATTTTGCAGTTCATAAAATTAGTATGAAGTAATGCATGAACAAGAGGTATTGCAATTTTATAATATCGTGCATGTTGAAATCTTTACATATTTCAAGTGAAGCAAAGCTCATGCAATACCATAGTTAAATATAATAACTACATATTGGAAGCAACTAAGATAAATCAACCTATTGTGGTTAGAATTAGGAGCTCATCCACATGCTGTTGGTGAAATTTTTCAATTTTTTTCCCACATACAAGCAAGTATGAGAAATAGTGAGAGCAATTGAAATTGTATTTTTTCAACAAAGTATGAATTTGTTATGAATTTTTGAAGTATTCAGCCGAAAAGAATTTGTAAATCATCCCATGACCAACAAAATCTGACTCCATGATGCTCATGTCATTCACCCAAAGCAGTTATGAATATTTTCTATAAAGGAAGGGCTAAAAAGTCATTTTTGACATTGAATTCCCTTTGAAAAGTTGAAGCCTCCTAATGATGTCACTATTCAATGCATGACTATCATTTCTTACATGCATTAAGGCCAAAATTTCACATAATGAAAAAAAAGCACTCTCTAGTTGACCACAATAGGTTGGTTTACCTTAACCTCTAAAGGACCAAGCTACATTTTTTTAGTAAACATAGTAATTTGGGGCAGGTACATGTAAGTGGAGTTTTTATTTTTTCCTTAAAATTTTAACACAATATGTAGATAAGGTATTTCTTTAAGTCCCAACAATTTTCATAACTTTTGACTACATGGTTAAAAAGTTAGTGTGATATGTAGTTTGTTTCTCAACTCAAGCAGTCCAAGCAAATAAAAAATTACGTTTTTTAGAATTAAAATTTCAAATTGGTTCTTTAAATGTATGTGTATGTGGAAAGTTTTGAATCATTCTATTTTGATTGATGAGATGAAAGTTATGAGGAGTTGTGGTTTGCAAGAAATTATAGAATCTCTACTCTAAAATAAACTTTGAAGTCCTTTATTCAACTCAATTTTCAATATTTTTGGAAAAAAAAAAAATCATAGGATGTAGATTGTTTATTACAACATTACAACCACTAGAATTGGCATTTTTCAATTCTATAACTAAATTCTAGTATTTTGAATCATTTTCTTTTTTTTTCTACTTCTTATTTTTTTCCTAAATGTTGTATAGTTCCAAACGATCTGAAAAATTTCAAGCATGTGGCTAACTTACCTCGAAGAGTGAATCCAAAGAAGCACCACCATTTTGGACATTTTTTCATACAAATGTGAGCTTGTGAAGTACAACTGCTCGATTTTTCTCAAGGTCAAAAAAAAGATTTTTGCCACTTCAAATGCTAAATTTCACACAATATCTTACAATCCACACAGTGGAAATTTTTGAAATTTTTTCTACTTATTCTCAAACCAAAATACTACAAGATTCTATGGTTACATGTGTCCAAAATGATATTTTGAAAAATTTGGTACTTGTATTAGAAATGGCAATTTTGGAGCATTTTTGATGAAAATATAGTCAAGGAACTTTAAGATAATCTCTATTATTGCACAATGTAAAAAATTTGTTCAATCTTGTTGACAATTGGAAAGGAATTATAACACATATATCATGTAAAGTTTGGCTATCGTATAAATAATTTATGAATCTACACATGCTTATTGAATCATGGCAATGACAATCTCATATATTGTAAAATTCTCTACTTACAAAGGCAACTATCTCCCTTTTGTCATCAATTTAAACTATTTTTTGTATGAAGTGGTGCTTGTATGAGATTGTCATCCCTTGAGGATGTGGAGTGTATGCTTGAGCTTCAAAATCTAATATTTCACATTTTCGTATTGATTCCCTTTTATATTGCACAAAATATATAATTATAAACTCCTTGGCAAAGTTGTGGAGCAAATTATAAAATGAAAAAATAGAAAATAGAAAAAATAGAAAATTTCATTAAAATGGCATATTCCATGTACCATTTTCAAACTACCCAATGTGAACCATAAAATGCCATCTAAGACAAATATAGATTTCAAACATCTAGAGCGGGTGTACATTTCGAACCATGTTACTAAACCATAAAAATCGCTAAAGTGATAGAATGACACTATTTTAATGAAATTTCCCATAAGGGTAGAAACTATGCCTAACTAAAGAATATGTTCTATGTATTTATAGTGAGTACAAGCTCTTTCTTGTAGAAGGCTTTGTATCAAACATATTCTACTTGGAAAATACACATACATCTTTTGCTATTAGCAAGAGCGTTTTGAAAATAGTTATTCTATGTACTCCACTATTTAAGTTATAGAAGATGTATGCTGGTAAGCGGGTTTGTCTTGGATTCTTCAATTGACTTGCTTGAGTTTTATGATAAAGATTTACAACAATGTAGCAAGGCAATTTTTTGATGGAGGTTCTCTGTAAATGTATATAGGAACAATCAAGGTTTCAAAAGACGACCTGAGTATAGCCCTTTTAGTTTCACTTGGTTAGAATTGGCCTATGATTGACTATATATTGGAATTTTATCTCTAAAGGTCCCCTTCCACTTCAAATGTTATAAATTTCAACATTATTGTCAAGATCACAAATAAACATGCTATCCTTTGAAACCAAAAACAACTTTGTTAATTTTGACATTTCATTTTTAAAAATATTTGTATTGACACTACTACTAGTGGGTGACTCTTTGATATTGATTATTGGTTCCGTCTACTTGAAATGAACTCTAAAAGCCAAAAATGTCTAAAATAAATACATCTCTTTGCAAAGCTTAATGGTTTATTTCAACATAAAAGTGGATTCTTTATAAAGTAATGGGAACTTGAAAAAAAAAGAAATTTCATTCCGTTAGATAGCCACTTTTAATTCACATGCCTCATTCATCCAATTGAAACCCAATGGCTTCTGGAGGACGTCGTGGACCACCATATTGATTCACCTTTTAAAAAATGGAAATTTTAAACAATATGCATAAATTTATAAAATCCAGAAGTATTAGTATCCCGGATTAAACTACAACTATCAATTAGAGAGATTTCTATTAGATAGCAATAGAAATGTCAAGAGTTCAGAAGGTCATGTTCATTAAAATGGGAGAATTTATGATTTTAAATTTAGTATACATAAATGTTTATTAAATCGAGACAATTCAATAAATTGAAACTATAGTATACCAAGAGAATTGTGAATTTTTGCAAGTATAAGACATTGCTTGACACTTTGTTGTAAAGGATGTTCCAAGGAGGGGCTTAGGACCATTCACAATGAGTAATCAACTATAAGATTGAAGTTAATACTTTGGCATACGCTCAAGTAGAGAAATTTAGAATTACATATCATGAAATACATAAGTGTATGTAGTTTTAGAAAACAAACATGATGGACAATGGAAATATAATTAAGAAATTGCAAAATGCACAATATAATATAAAAATAAAAATATATTTTATTGCACAACATCCATAATATCCAACTCTAAAATAATATAAAAAAAAGATCAATACATTGAACTACAAGAATTTGCAAACTAAATCTATTTCTTCTTCCTAACCTATTTTTTGGCAAACAATTTTAAAAAAATTATTTCTTAGAAATATTTTTAACTACTAAACTCCTTATAATCTATTTTTTTTCTATGTTTTTTCTTTCAATTTTTTTTATATTTTAAAACTAACCCAGGAACACTTAAGACTCCTAATGATTTCCTATGCCTATAAACTATTCATCTACACTCTGAAGATGCATTGTTGCTTTCACCAAACATATATGCATCCACTAATGTCTTGATGATAACAATTTGTACTTTGGAAATTTTGATTCTTGAATTAAAAGCTCTTGTTCTTACATATGGCTTCTAAATAGTCATGATATAGTCTATATGCATCTAGCTAGAGGAGATAGCCTTGTCCTTACACCATGAATTCCCTTGTTTTGTATCCCATTCAACATATGAATACTTGTTAGTGTATTGAAAAGACATTGGTGTCCAATACTACAGAGTTTTTAATAGAATTAACATGCCTTGGATGTGGATTAGGATTCATAAGTGCCTAAGCAAGACAAAATAGATAGAGGTCACTACCACAAGTCACATTTGGAGAAAGTAACCCACATACACATCACAGCCAACACATAATGGAGGTAGACGGTCACACCTACAACTAACAAAGGATGCATATTTCATAAATTCCTCACACATTGTACCATCATCTAGGTATTGGTCTTCTTGCTCATTGACAATTATTGAATAAGGCCAAAATCCATCCTTAGGGGGGTCAGTGTGTTAAAAAAAATAAGGATATAGGTGTGAGCAACCACTAATTTATAGGGGGATATTACTTTTTTTTCACATGCTATCATTATGTAATTTTCTACTTGGGTTAATAGAAAAAGGGCTTGCATTACTTATAATTCCAAATTGATATGAATAAATGATATGATAATTTAGATTTAAAAAAATTCTACTACAATTTTTGTCCTACATCAGATTGTGGATACATACATGAAATCAACAATGTAGATTAAAGTGAATTTGTTATCAAAAAGCAATTTGTATGGATCATGTAAAAATGATACAAACCTTTAGTATAAAATCAATCATATTATGAAATACAATGTACAAAGTATTTGTGCACAATCAGAGTATTATGAAATAGAATGTTCTCATTGCATTTACAAACACAATGAGTGAAACAAAATGTGCATATCATGGAGACATGAACAAAACTAAGGTTGTAAACCTAAACTTCAACATGCACTACTGTAACCGTGATTCAAAATCCCCTTCAGTTCTGCACCTGCATTGCAACAAACATACACATTTGCATTAATGAAAATGTCTAAGAAAGAAGTGAACACACAATGAGCTCAGACAAACCCAAACAATGTCCCGGGACGTCTCTAAGTCTCAACTCCAAGTGAGTGCAGAGGACTGCTAAACAAAACAAACAAGGTCCAAAACAAACAGGTGCAAGGGAGATCACAAACTAGGTTTCAGGGTTCTTATGATGTGATGTTGAACCACCTGAGACAGCATGACAAATTTGCAGCCCAAGACCTGAATTTGAAGAATCTCTAGGGTGCAGCCTCCTTGCAAAATTTGTCTCATCTAGCACCCACATCATGCAATCAACCACATTAGGAAGGGATACCTTGGGATCCTTTTAACATCATTTCAACCACATCAGCACCTATCCAACATTCACTTTACAAAACTCTGGGGTACACATAAGCCCTAAAGCATTTTTAAAAGTTTTACAAAATCTGGCTCCACATCAAATTTCCACTTAGGGCTCCGCTGCAAAGTCGTTGCTCCCCACTTTGGTCGGCTTTTGAAGACGGCACTGCTTCTGAAGTCCACCATTGTCCTCCAACGCAAGAATGACATAGACATAGTCTGTCATAGGATTCATGGCCTCAAATCTCTTGAGGATTTGACATTCATCTTGGAAGTCCCCGAAAAGGAAGGACCACTCCATGCATCCCCTGTTCTCCAAGTGCGTGTACAAATCATCATAAATATTGTCTATTTGGCATAAAAAGGGACTTAGTAGCTCCGGCCACACGACATCATTTTCCACCGAGTACAACCTAATCTTGAAATTGAGGGCCATCTTCCACGCCAAAAACTCTACCCTCAACATAGAGAATCTTTTGTTATTTTCTAAAACAGAGATGCACAAGAAATCGCACAAGAAAGGCAACCTAAACCTTTTAATAGTAAACCGTAGACCAAGCAAGACAACCCTAAAACAAACTTCTTGCGATATCCAAGTGCCCCCATTCAAGGGTGCAATTGGAAGATAGGTTGTTCATGCAAATTAACAATACTATGCTTCGGTTTCAAAGATTGATATTCTAAACCCTAAGCTCGAGAATGGATCAAAAGTATTTGTCAAGTTAGATTAATTACCTCAAAACAAAAGGTTTCACAACGGTTGTAGGCACACTTCAGAAGATCGATACAATGCAATAAACCCGAAACTAGAAATGCAAATTTGCACCAACACATAACGAGGGCTATGACAGGGTGCAATTTGCTCATCACCGCATTCTTCACACGGAGTCAACATCGGTAGGACCACATGGTGAAGTCAATTTTGACTGTGAAGCTTGAACTTGGGAATGACAATGCAAATGTGTGAATCTCAAATGTGTTGTGTATGTATCTTGTTTCTCTCAGGTGGAAGAAACAATCTTGGTGCATTGTAGACAAATTGATCTCTTTGCAACTCAAACCTTGAAACCCTGAACTTTACCCTAAATCCTAGAGTATTCAAACCAGATTGCTAGATCATTGGAATAAGCCATTGATGGCCACTGTTCCTACCAATGCCTAGTGCAATAAAAACCAATAGTAAAACCAGTAAGGTATGTGTTGTAAGAGTGCTGCGAGCCACAAAATTATGTGCTGTAAGAACCAATATAAAAGTAGTGAAAGCCACTAGAGGTATCCTAGCCTAAAAAGTAGTAAATGAACTAGTGAATTATATTTTGTATAGTAGAATACTATGGACATAGTAATAAAAACTTCTATTCTTTTACCCTGACCAATATACCACTCACAAGTTAGCGTTTTCAAACTTTGGGCCCAAAAAAATAATATAAAGGGGATATTTTAGGACTACTATATTTTCTAATGGGACCTATTATTCCATACCCTATAGTACTTTAAAGACATTCAATGCCATTTTCAATACCCTATATTACTTTAAACCCATTTATAATTTTTTGCCCTCATGTTTTTAAAATACCCTATCATTTGTTCACACGTATATTGCTACTCCAACTGCTCACTATCTCCCGAGATCCTAACAAATTGAATTTCACATACTTAAGGCTTTGACTAATTGTTTGTAATAAATTTCGCTAAAGTGAACTTAATTAGTCTACTTCAATCAATCCATTTACTCCCACTACTCTTGATTTGCTCCTCATGAGTTACAGAAGTATTAAAATTTAATCTTAAATTTTTTTATTAACATTGGCAATTAATAGTTCCATTTCACTTATCCAACTAGGGCACAAATCTGTGCACATACATTAACCCAATCCATCTTATAATTCTTAGCACTAATACAATTATACCACACCATTTAACTATGGTAATTTTTTTGAATTATTAATGTTCCATACACATGATTAAGCAGTATAGATTTGGTGTAAAATTATCACTTCTAGACAATCGCAACTCGGTTGATTGATTCGATAATGCATTACACCGTGCACTTCTACTCGTAATTAATTTAATTAGATTCTTTTTCTCAAGTATATATCTATACATATGATTTGAGTCTATAATCTCATAGTAGAGGTCAAGAGCTTTCTAAAAACATAAAATACAAACATATGATCTAATTCTCCTTGCTACCAGCTCTAAAGACTAGTAACACTCCTCATGCCAAGAATTGAAGATCATTCAATCTCAATACACTTCACTAATCACACTATAATTGAGTAGCTATTCTCAATAGTTACATCACACACACACAACATTCAAACAAAAACTTCCTGGACTTCATCCAATTTCACATTGATTTTGTAGCTCTATTTTCAAGTTGCTCAAATTGCTCTATGCACCTAACTCACCAAATAGCCCAAGCACCGCAATTACAAACTAGAAACTCTTATAACAAGCCAAATCGAAAAGCAATATTATTATAATAGAATTGATGAAGGAGTTCACAAGTTTAAAACTAGATGAGAGAAAAGAAATCACTATCAATGTCCCAATTGAGAGTCTAAAATGAAAGCCATAACTTGACTTTATATCAATCCACTACTAGAAATTTCAGCAATTTCAGTCGATTCGGTCACGTTGATTTGGTCATTTTTTGACAGAAATTTGCTGAAATCAACAGATTTCTGTTGATTTCAGCAAAATTGCTAAAATTTCTAGTAGTGATCTAGAAGACACCTGTTCAAGTTGGAAAGCCACCACATAGTTTCGCCTTTCTTTATATCTATTAGTTTTGAACCAGTTGCATTCTAATTGCCCTTCTTAGAATCAATTCATCATTTAACCTATTTAGACTCATTCTAATGGAAATAGATTGACAATTTAGTCCATGTTTACACTAGGAAGCTAATTAGACATGAAATTGAAATTTTTTATTAGTCTACAGACATACAATGCAAAAGTTATGAACAAAAAACCACTCATCCAAAGACAAAAAGACAAAAAAAGAGACAATTGTTTCTTGCAATTGCAATCACCCTAATAATGAGGGCAAGTTATAAATATTTTCCATCAATTTTAAACGCATATATCTTGCAATCTATAAAGTTGAATAGGCTAAATTTTTTCCACACATTTTCATATTAGTACAAGTCAATAGTATCTTAGAATTTTTTTTAAGAAATCATTTTTTTTCCAATTTTCACTCAATGCATAATTATAGTTTAGGAATAACTTTAGAACCATTAGATCCAATTCTAATGTAAGGTCACAAGATTTTTTCCCCAACTAATGTAGAGAAGAAAATATTTGTATTGACTATTGAGATTTTTTATTCTTCCAAGAAAATGAGTTCACCAAAAACATTTGAAATCTTGCTCATGTAGATGCTTTTGGGGACATCCTCTCAATGCAAATTTTTTTGTGTGTATGTTAAACAACTACATTATCTCTTAAAATTAACACACAGATAATTAACATACCTACCTATCCAATGACTCTAGTTATCAAAGTTGGATATTGACTAATTCTTCATAAAGTTGAGTCAAAATACGTTGACCCTATTAGATAGGGCCAAAATTCATTTTCTTCTAGCTTCAAACATTATAATCTTGCAATCTACATGGTCAAATGATTTAAACTTTTTCCACAAATTCCTTTAGTAGTCTAGTACAAATTTGTACAGTAGAAAGTTTGAAAAATATTTTGATATTTCAATTATGCTCATTGCACTAGAAAGTGGCAATTGGGGATATTTTTTTGTGAAAAATAGTTTAAGAACTTTGTGAAAAAATATCAGCCCTCTACAAGGCCACGGGTTCAAGATAATGAGAGGACCCTCAAGAAAATATTGGCCCTTAATGCTGTACTCCAGTAACTCATAATTCATCAGAGCAGAAACACCGTGGAACAAACTTTGTTTGAACGTTATCTTTAGTTAGTCAATATATGACTAAGGTAGGAGGTCCATAAATTGTTCATTTCAGAGCTGAAACTGAATTTTGGGGAGGTGAAGCTTCTTGAAATATTTTAAAGTAAATTTTCCTTGAAAGACAAGTGGAATTGGCATCTAACCCAAGTCGTTTCGTGTTTTTTGGAGCTTCGTGGAATTAGTTATGAAATTTTGAAGTTGAAATGGCAAAGGGTTCTTAAATCACCCACCTCCTCAAATGTACACTGTTTGTACATTGTTGAAAGCTATAAAAATAGGAACATGTGCAAATAGCGACATTTGAGGAGGATTGTGATTTTAGAACTTGTGGGCTTTTAGAACCTCCTATCTTACAGTCAAGCTAATGTTTATTCAATTGAACAATGACAATTATAGTTGAACATTGTTAACCCTTAAATGTCGACAAGGACATTTGGCATCTGATGTATGAGAGAGAATCTTTCTAATAAGAGAAAAGTGCAACCATTCATTCTCAAAATTTTGTTCTGAAAAGGAAAGGTCTTCTATAGTAGTTTGACTTCTAATGAGTGCGTTTGCTATTTCATAAGCAAATGATTTATATGGTAACCAAAGGGATGATTTCCACAGTCACCAGTCCATCCTTTAACCCTAAACCCTAAACAATAGCCAATGTTAAAACAAAAGCAAAATACAAGATAACCGACCTTCTTCAGAAGAAAGCATGATAGGAGATTTGTTTAAAGGGAATAATTAAATAGTTGTAGCATTGCATTTTTGACTCTTGTCTCGGGTTGTTCTCATGTGTACAAACAATTTTTTCATGTGTAATTTTGAGCCGAACGCCATTTCCTTTTCCTGTGTTAAGTATGTCCTTTTTTTTGGAAGGAGGGCGTAATTCCTATTTTTAGGGAGAGAATGGAGATGAGGTGATCCTTGAATGAATCACTTTTGCAATTGAATGCATCGAGGAAAATCTATTATTCTATTGCAAGAGCCAATCACAGTCTTTGATTTTTGCACATCTCTTTACAAGTTGCAAGTGGACGGATTTTGGAACACCTACGGATGACAAATAGTTGCTTATGCTCCAAATCTTTGAAAATTCATAAGTAATTCAAAAATGCTTGGAAAAATACAAAACCACTTGACTGTGTTAGATTCCAAATCTATTTTTCTTTCTCTAAAAAATGATACAAAAGTATTTTTGTCCATGAAAACCTATGAAAAAGGTGGACCAGCCCTTAAATGGTTGTTTTTAGAGCATACTACCTTAACATCTATTTATTAGCTTGAACACTAGCGGTTGGCACTTGCTATGCTATGCATTCATCATTAGAATTTTTAAGAATTTTTATGTATTAGATAGAATGTAGAACAAAATTTTCAATAAATCTTCAAATAAAAATGACTAAAATCTTTGTATAATTTTTTTATAAGTAAGCATATATTGAAATGTACAATAGAAATTTATTGAATGATGAATGAAACTTATGCAATGGTAAATACTATAAAAGATACACATACATTAGAATGCATTAGAAATTTGACTCCATTGTTACAAAAAATGGCAATCCAAATTGAAGAATTGAAAAAGAAAACTTATAAATCTCAAAAACTTTGTGAACAACTTAATTGTCGTGGAATCCAAAATCACTTCAATTGAATAAATTTCTCAAAATTATTTGGTAGTAGCAATAGAAAATTGACATCATGAAAGCTCAAAGCTCACAAAAGCACAAAATCATAGAAAATGCAAAGAAGTGTAAAGCCAAGAGAAGCAATGGATTTGCTACCTCTATAATATCATCCTATAGATCTTCTTTAACATCACCTGAATTGCAACGACTATATTATTTCTATAATATCACCCTTTGTAAAAAATGATATTACAGAAGTGATTGCAAACTGCTACTCTATTTTTGTAATATCACATTGTGTGAAAATACAATTTCTATGTATGCATGATTGAAAATCTTTTTATAAAATATTTAAAATAATTATTTTAAAGACTTATTGAAATCATTATCATGCATTCTATTCAAATATATCAAAATTTTACTAATATGTAATACAATGAATGCGTAGCATAGCAAGCACGAGCCCCTAGTATTAATGGTAGCATTTGTGATATTACAGAGGGAGTTATGATTTTCGTAGTATCTCTTCTATCTCTTCTATTAAGACAACATGTTTGTTTTGTTTTGATTGTTTGTTTTGTTTGTCACGTTGAGATCTCCCAGACCGTGTGTCCTCCACTCGCGTGCTTGGTACCGTCGGAAAGCCTTCGACGAGGAGGGGTGCACCGGCTTGGTTTCGTGGCGTTTGGACATATGGTGTGAAAGTTGTGCATTTTCGAGTTATTTTTGGTTCTCAAAAATTACAAAATTATTTTTTCTTATATTTTGGTCTCAATCTTGGTACCATCGGAAAGCCCTCAATGAGGAGGGGTGCACGAGCTTGGTTTCGTGGCATTTTGACACACAGTGTGAAAGTTATTGAATTTTGAAGTATTTTTATGAACTAAAAAATTAGAAAATTACTTTTACTTTTGGTTTGACTGTGGCAACGGCATAGGGTACATGTACTTGGTATTGTCAGAAAGTCCTCGGCAAGGAGGGGTGCACTAGCTTGGTTTTGTGGCATTTGGAAGTACGGCGTGAGAGCTATGCATTTTTGAGTTATTTTTTGTTCTAAAAAATTAGAAAATTACTTTTTCTTATATTTTGGTCACAATTTTGGTACCGTCGGAAAGCTCTCGACGAGGAGGGGTACACAAGCTTGGTTTCATGGCATTCCAACTCACAGTAAGAAAGTTATGCAAGTTATGCATTTTTGAGTTGTTTTTGGTTCTAAACAAAATTAGAAAATTACTTTTACTTTTGTTTTGATTGTGGCAACGCCACAAGGCACTCTAGTGATTGTGAAATAAAAGTGCTCCTGCTTCCTTGCCTTGCTTGGCAACATGGGTTCCCAGGCTTCTGTAAACACGCTTGTCCTCACTTCTAAGCTTACTTATTAAGGTAGGTACACCCAAATGTGCCACTGACCTTAAACCGCCATCTATACCATCTGTACATCTCCAAAATCAGTTCTGTACCTATGTGGAAGAAACGCTTTCAGAACCAAACTTCATTTCTTAATAACTTTTGCATACAATATCCGAATGCCACGTTCTTTGGTGTGTTGGAACCTCCTTTCACTTGCCAACAAGAACGTATGAAAAGTTGACCAATCCAATATTAGGAAATAGGCTCAGTACCAATTAGTGGCGGTTTTAGGTGAACCCACCTTATTATGTGAGAAAGAACACCAGAAGGAGCCAATGCCTTGGGTTACAAGGCTGTAATAAAATAAGTTACTGTACCTTACCTCCAGAAATCAGCTTTCCTGTGTGGCAGTGGGAGCCAAAAATTTTAGGTAAGAGCAGACGAAGGAGCCCTAACATACATTAAGTTTTCTTTTGTCATTGAGATCCCAATGCCAAGTCCAATTTTCAAGGAGGATTTGTCACCGTTCCATTCGATAGTCGGAAAAAGCGTTATAACTCATAACGTAGTCCCTCTTTTCTACACCTCTAGATTTGCAAAAAGTACAAATTTGGACGTTCGTGATGAAATAGTACACTTGGGTTTACACAATAGCGTTCAGTGGATTGACGATGCACTAAGAGCATCTCCTACACATGGTAAGGTAGAGGAACCTGTTTCGGACAGGCCCCCCATTTTGGTTTCGTAGACTCACCTATTCTGGATAGCAATTAAATGCACTGGTTATTGCGAAAGATTATCTATTAGTACTTTCGCGCCCAATTATCTCTCTTCTTTCTTGGCTTAGGAAAAAGTGCCAAAGGTAACCACAATAGGTGAGTCTACGAAATCAGAATGGGTCCGGATGAAAAATCCATTTTCATATTCAATGAAATATTCATTTTAGGAGGAAAAATTCCGTTTTTTCGGCATTCTTTGACAACCTTGTTTTTGCACACCCTAAAATAATACACTACATGACTTTCCCAAATAATACACATTGAAATGCTTAAGTTATCCGAAATAGGTACTTCTATCTTAAGTTAGTAAAAAACAACTTTGCGATTTTCAAATTGGAGGGCTGAGAATACGGTTGATAGTTTTTTGGCATTAGAAAACCAAGTTGATGGGTTTTTTTTGGCATGTTCTATTGGGCACAAGGCATATCAACTAGGGGTTAGATGAGACCACACTAAAGTAAGGAGCAAAACATTCATCTACCTAAAAGGGCAAATTTGACTTGAAAAACAACAAATATGTGTCAAATATTGTTCATTTTATGGGCTTGTCATGCTCAAAGCTTTGATCATAGACTAAGAGCAATCAAATGACTTGGGGCAACTTCATATTAAGACCTAGGCCCAATTCCAAGATTGGCTTGATTTAAAGACAAATAACCAACTCAAATTAAGCCCAAGTGGAAATATTGGCTTAAAGGTTACATGGCCACCCAATTTTTTTATACTTAGGTCCAATTTTCTAACACCAAAAACACCACCACAGAAGCGTCCACATAAAAGAAAAGAAAATTGAATCTCTTATATATATATATATATATATATATATATATATATATATATATATATATATATATATATATATATATATATATATATATAATGCCTTGAAGGCCCAATTGATGGCCCAATTGAACCCCTAAAGGACCAAACACCAATTCTTGGCAACATAGCGATTATTGTATGATATGTATTTTTCATTGATCTTTGGGAAACTTAAAACATTCTTCAAAAATCACTTTTTTTATAAATAAAAAATTGAAATTGTTTCCCTAGATTTATTTATGTGGAAAACTTGATTACCCCCTAAAGTCCCATTGTCCCCTCAAGGGACAAAATGGATTTCAGACAAGCTCCTATGGTCTCAATATTTGTTAGGATTTATTTAATCTTTTAGTGAAGATAGGAAAATAAAATAGCTTCCAAAAATATAATTTTTATTTTGATCAGAGCCTAGGAGCAAAAGTTATGAAACAAAAAGCTATTTTTTTTGGTTCAGTAAGCAAAAAAAACTTCAAAACATCCTAAAGTAAAAAATTTAAATCTTTTTTTCTATATAGATTATATTTTTATGTACATGGCAAGATTTTATGCATTCCATTTGGATTTGTTGTAAGAAAGTTATGGACAATCTTGTTTTTTTAGGAAATTAGATAATTTTCTTCAAAAAAAATAACTTGTAGAATTCATTTCTAACCTCAATTTTCACAATTAAAAAAAATTCATAAGGTTAAGATTTATTGCTAGAAAAATCTCACCATTGAGATTAGTGTATTTCAATTCCATCTTAACGCTATTAACAATTTAGGTTTTCCTTCAATCTTGAACCTACTTCTATTTAACAATTTTTTAATGAATGAAAATTATATATATATTTTACCTAGAATCTCAAATGAATTTTCTATTATATAAGATTATAAATTTAAAATCAATAGAACAAAGATTATAATTTACGAAGGTTTAAAGCCAAATAATGTAGTTGAACAAGGTACAAAAAGATTTATTTCCTTTCCTTTAAACACAATCTACATAGTGAAAGTTTATGAGATTTCTACCACACATTTTTATACCAGTGTAGTACAAGATCCTACAATTAGATATGCAAAAAAAACTTTTTACTTATTGCTATAGAAATGGCAGTATTGAATGGTATTTGATGGAAAAGACGCTTTGGGACTTCAAGGGTTATTGAGATGAAAGTTATAAAGAGATTTTAGTTTGCGAACAATTATGGAATCTTCACTCTATAAAATAGAATTTGAAGTCTTTTTTCTAATTCAATTTTCAATATTTTTGAATTAAAAAAATAGATGTAGATTGTTAATTTCAATATTACAACCATTGAGATTGACATTTTTCAATTCCATAACTAAATTCTTGACAATTTAGTATTTTAAATCATTCTTTACTTCTTTCCACTTACTATTTTTTTCTATATATTGTACAATTCCAAATGATCTAAAAATTTTCTTAGCATGTAGACAATTTGCCTTAAAGAATGAATCCAAAGAATAACCACCATTTTGGACATTTTTTTTCATACAAATGTGACCTTGTGAAATGTAGTTGCCCATTTTTTTTTATAGAGTCCAAAGAAAAGATTTTTTCTCAATTCAAACGCTAATATCTTGCAAACCACATAGTGAAATTTTTTGAAATTTTTTGAAATTTTTTCTATAAGATCCTACGATTATATATGTTCAAAGTTTTTTTTCTCAATAATTTGATACTTGTACTACAAATGGCAGTTTTGGAGCAATTTTAGTGAAAACATAGTGAAAAATCTTTAGGGGTCAAGGATCTAAATACTTCTGTTGATTGATTTTGGTGGTTTTGAAATCGTGCCAACCATTGGGCCTTACTATAAAGTGGCCTTTAACTCATAAAGGACAGACTAGTGACCATGGAAATCATCCTTTTTGATACCTTGTGAATCATTTCCTTACAAAAATTGCAAAAGCACTCATTGGAAGTCAAACTTCTATGGAAGACCTTCACTTTTTACAACAAAATTCCAAGGATGAATAGTTGCACTTCTATCCTACTAGAAGGATTCCCTTGTCATCCATAGGATGTCAAACATCCTTGACCCTCTATGGCCAAGGTAGTCACCAAAATGCTCCAATTGTTGAACCTATAGGTGCACTCTTTGTTTCTATGAAAACAATGAGGTCATCTATCCAACACTTCTTGTCCTTGACATCCTTTATTAAGGGTTAACCCTTAAAGGACAGTGGGATGACCTTGGAAATCATCAATTTTCATGACCGTGTGAAGCATTGGCTTAAAAAATTGCAGAAGTATTCATTGGAAGTCAAAGTACTATAGAAGACCTCCCCTTCTTTTGCAAAATTTCAAGGATGAATAATTGCACTTTTGTCCTATATGGAGAAATTCTCCGTCATCTATCAACGCCAAACGTCTTCCTCGATGTTTAAGGGTTAAGTTACTTGTGAATGAGTGGCTCATGCTCACAAATACCTCCATTTTTCGAAATACCTCCATTTTTCAAAGTACCTGGATCCATGTTGAGGAGAGGCTTGCTTTTGTTGTCCGTATGAGCTGCTCTTTCCTCAAAAATGTGGGGCCAGGGTGAATCGGTTCCCCTGCAGTCATTTCAAGGGTGTATGTAAAAAAAAAAAAAAAAAAAAAAAAACACTATGTAAAAAAAAAAACCTTATTTTGTGCTCAATCAATATATCTTCTACACCTCTACCACCTAATTTGGGGCCTTTGGCTGAAAATATGAATTCAAAATTTGCAAATTTTATCATGCGTGGCAAACAATAAATTTCAACATTTTCCCTTGGAGACGGACAAGGGGATCTGTTCAGCAAGGGAGGATTGACCCATGCATCGCCCCATCATAGTCTAAATGTACAAATTGCTCCCTCTTTTGTGCCACTTAAATATTATATTTCTTCACAAATTCTAGCTATTTAGGGGGTATCTGATTGCAAATATAAATTCAAAATTTGCAAATGTTTTTTTTTATTATCATACGCGACAAATAAAAAACTTCCAAGTGTTTTCTGTAGGGTAAAACCACGGGGCAATACATGAGTCAATCCTCCCTGGCCGGTCCGTTTCACCCCGTGGCCACAACGTGGGTAAAAAGCAATTCGGGATAGTAAATGATGACAAAACTTTTTACTTTTCACTTCCACTTTTCGCTTTTTCTTTTCACTTTTTTTTACTTTTTTTTTTTTTCATTTCATTTTTTCTTTCCGGCAAACTTAACGACATGTCATTTTTCCTATGGACTACAGTACTTGGCAAAAGGGTTATAAAAAAAGTGATGTACAATACTGTAACTTCCTTGAGCTTCCCCATTTTTCGAGGTACTGAACTGAAGTGTGTCTTGCACACTGACTGACTGGCTTTTGGAGTTTGGACAGACGACAAAGGGCAGTGGAGATGCTGTCAGGAGGATTCTAGAAGCTGCCCAATGGCACAACCTTATTGGCAGGCGTGGCGAAGGCGGGCCCACCACTTCTCCCCCCTCCCTCAAAAGGGAAATGCCTCAGGAAGTCAGGAACAGCCTCCTTTTTCTTTTTCTTTTTCTTTTCTTTTTAATCTTAACTCTTCTTAAAAATTTTATTTGTAAAAATTTCAAGGTCAGCGACGGAAGGGCTGTATTTCTACATTCATCCATCTCTGGGACAAAAAAACACTTTTCAATCGTATTCATGCACTTTTTTCATCCAAATTTGGTGATTTCATCCACATTTTAAAAATAGAAATGGAAAATTTTGAGTTGAAAAGAGATTGTTTTTTGTGTTTTTTTAATGGCGGAAAGTAGAAATTTATTTTGGAATGGTGCTGTCTGTCCCCCATGGTGCTAGAAGGAAAAGAAAAAAGAATGGGTAGAACCCAAATTTTGATTTGATTTGGATCGCAGAATGATAATTTTTTTTGAAAATAAGAGAAAAATGAAACCCAAGAAATTCAAAAAGCCCCTGAAAACCCCAAGAAATCCCAGAAAAACCCAAGTAAAACCCAAGAGAGCTTAAGAAAACCCAAGTAAAACCCAAGTAAAACCCAAGTAAAACCCTAGAAAGCCCCGGGAATTACCCGGAAAAACCCAAGCCCCCCGAATTAGCCATGCAGCGCATGCAGCAGCCTCGCTAAGTAAAACCCAGCGGCCAGCGAAGCCTTCAACCTCCCGTTGTGCCACCTGCCGGCCCCTCGTCATCCTCGTCGACACTAGCTAACCGTTCCACCCACCACTCCATCTCTCTCTCCGCTTTTTCACCTTTCCATGTTCGGCCACGCAGCCCCCTATCGATGCATTCGAAGGTTCCGTCGTCGTGGGAAGCAAGTCAAAATGCCCCAGTTAGCAAGTTCTCGGTAGGGTTCTCTTCGGAATGAATGAATGAGATGGATTCCACGATGACGCTGCGATCGAAGGAATCCGTCGTTACTCAATCTCCAGAGACCTTTGGAGTCCTTCCACGCCTCCACGGTTCCCCTTTTGCATGCACATGGGAATATTGTATGTACGTTATTCTGCACGCTGTTGGAGTGAACTGGTGCACGTTTTTGAGCGGCGGAGCAGAATTACCGGACTTCCAAATTCGTACAAATGGTGGAAGCGGATTTGACCCGCTGCTTTCCTGGGGTGTTTCCTGGTGGACGGTTGATCATCCTGACGGTTAAGATTGAGAAGTGTCCGTCATCAATTGAATGGAAGGGCGGTTGGATGGGCAGGCAGTTGACGGAATCTAGCTAGCAATATATATTTGAGGTAGTTACGTTACTTGGATGCCCTGGTTTTACAATCCAAAGGTAGAGAGGGACCTGGGCTTGTTGCTCGGATCGGAGTGGGTGATTCACTGGGAGTTCACGTGCCCGGGAGGGATCAGCGCTTGTTAATTACCTGCGTACGTGGGGCTTGAAGTACTTTGCATAAGACCCAATGGTTGCATGACACCGTCTCGATCGACAAGTCCAGGATTTCCAGTTCCAGTTTGTGCAGTTGAATTGGGAGCTTGCGTTCGTCAAGTGGGAGAATTCTCCCCGTTGATGAACTGAAGACGGATTTGGATCGTTGCAGGAATTGAATCATTTCTTTGGTGCCGGCCGTTTTTTGAATTGTGACAGAATATTCAGTCTTTCGTTTCGAATTGCAAAAGCAGAGAGACTGATCGACAATCACGACGGACTGTTGCAAATTGTGTGCAATTTCTGTTGCAATTACGTACTTCAAGGTGCTGCTGAAAACTTGAGAGATTCTGAGTGATGGGTCCCCGCATGAGCGAGAGCACGGGTGACGCGCCGGACTTGGAGAGCGGGGGCCGCCTTGGCCGCGATGTCAAAGGCACGGCAGACGCACCGGAATCAGTGGCGCACATCCCTTCTGTGCCCATCGTTTTGAAGGTACTAAACGATTTTAGCTCGCCCAATTTGTATGTTTCGAGCTCTTTGTTGCTTTCGAATTGGGATTTGCAAATTAATGATAAGTAAGCTGCACAGTTTTGAAGGTAATATGATACAATCAGTTCATAATAATTATGTAGCTCTCTCTGCCTTGCTCGAATTGGAATCTGCGAAGCTAAGTAATCTGCAGTGCATAGTAACAATTGACAACAATCTCCCGTGGTCTTCTTTTGCAGTTCTCCGACGTGGTGTACAGCGTGACGTTGCAGCAGCCCAAGAATTGGTGGAACCCCATGAAACTGAAAGCGAACTTGCAGGCGCCCAAGAGCAAGACGAAAGAGATTCTGCACGGGGTGTCGGGCGTGACGAAGCCTGGGGAGATGCTGGTGATGCTGGGGCCTTCGGGGAGCGGGAAGACGACTCTACTGAAAGTGCTGGGCGGGAGGCTCAAGAGTGCTAAAGTGGAAGGGACGGTGCTGTACAACGATGCGCCGCACTCGAAATTTGTGAAGAGGCGCACGGGCTTCGTCACGCAGGACGACGTGCTGTTTGCGAATCTTACTGTGAAGGAGACGCTCGTGTATGCCGCGCGACTGCGATTGCCGGATACTTACTCACGCGCCCAGAAGGTTGGGACTCTGCAATCCCTTTAATTTGAAATTAATCACACGCAAGGAGTTGTCTCATTGACAGGATTTGTCGCAACGTTGACAGTTGTCACACCGTTGACAGGATACGTCACATTCTTTTTTCTTTTTTCTTTCTTCTTTTGGATTGTTGCATCCTTTCTCGTAAAGTGCGTTTCAGAGTATTTTAGGAGCTTAATGCTGTGCTTATGTTGAGTTGCCCCCAACTTTGGAACGGAGGGAGCTCTAGGCCAAGGCCAAGGCCAAAAACGCTGAGTAGTTTGTATTTTTTTCCCAAAATCTTATTCGTCTCCCAATCGTCTCCCAATCTTCTCTCAATCTTGTCAATTAAGTCAGAGACATGTGAGCCTTCAACATTGGGAGCGTGTGAATTAGAACATGAAAATGAATCAAGAAGTACGAAGATCCTTGAAAATCAGTAAGCGAGTGACCTTATCTATGAGAATCTCTGACTATGGAAGTCCTACTCACTGAACCCCATGATTGCCATAGATTAGTGGTTTGGAGGTTTATGGTTTTAGAGTTTAACTGACGAGACGATCCGTCGTGGATTTTACTTTTTGTCCAGGTGAAGCGCGCGGAGGCGATCATCACCGAGCTCGGGTTAGACCGCTGCAAGGACACGATCATCGGCGGCCCCTTCAAGCGCGGCGTCTCCGGCGGTGAACGCAAGCGCGTGAGCATCGGCCACGAGTTGCTGGTCGACCCGAGCTTACTCTTCCTCGATGAGCCCACCTCTGGTCTTGACTCCACCACTGCGCTCCGCATCATCAAGATGCTCCAGGACCTCGCAAAGGGCGGCAAGACGATCGTCACCACCATTCACCAACCTTCGAGTACCATGTACCAAATGTTCGACAAGATGATTCTTCTTTCCGAAGGGTACTCGTTGTATTATGGGCCAGCAAGAGAGGCTATGGAGTATTTCGCTTCGGTGCAATTCTCGCCGCCGTTTCCGATGAACCCCGCGGACTTCTTGCTGGATTTGGCGAATGGGGTGACGCCGGAGAAGCTAATGGAGGGAGAGGGGAAGACTGTGAAGCAGAATGAGGACCCGCAAGGGATGCGGATGAAGCTGGTGGAGGCTTATAAAATGAATTTGGGGGAGAAAGTGGTGGAGGAAGTGGCGAATACCAGAGCGGCTGATATGGGGGCTGTTGATAAAGGTATGCGCAGTATTGTATGCAAATGTTTTCTGAGTGATCAATATATTTTTTGCTTTCTTTCTTTACTGCAACACAACCTCATGAGCAGAGCTCACTTCCGCAGTGGTCGGAACCGAGCATTGGATATGGAGGACTTGGTTACATCTTGTTTTGTCCTTGGCTGAGTATGATTGAACTGGTTCCTTATCAGTAACGTGAAATTATGGACATTACATCCCTCACCTGACATAATGTTTCTCAAGCACGTCTCTACTTTGAAAGATTTGAGTGAGAGTGTTGCGCCTGCTACAGTAGTGGCTTTGTTTGTTGAATTTGGCAGTGGGGATGGTGAAGTTTTGTTCTGTTTCTGCTCTTTGATCGAGCATGATTGAACTGGGTTCTAATCGGTAACGTGAAATTATGGAAATAGCATCCCTCGCCTGACATGATATTTCTCAAAAGAAGGTCTACTTCCACGTTACATAGCCATACAGTATGTTTTCTGTTAAGATTTTGAGAAAGAAGTTTGCGCATATAATTGATTATGTTTGTTGAAATTGGCAGCGGGTATGGCGAAGTGGTCAACTTCATGGGGGAACCAATTCAACGTGTTGCTGCAACGGGGTTGGAAAGAGCGTCGCCACGAGGCATTTTCGCCTCTGAAAATCGGTCAAGTCGTCGCCATCTCCATCATCGCCGGTTTGCTCTGGTGGAACTCGTCCGTTTCGCGAGTGCAAGATCAGGTCAGAATCACGAAGTAACCCTAAAGTTTGCTTATATTTCTCTTCAAGCAACAGCAACTCGGAATTAATTTCATAACGACGCACTTGAATTGGTTGACCTTCAATTAGGGAAAGTTCTGTGGACATTAACATCCGAATAGAAATGGGTTGAATATTGTCCTTACAATAGTGATTTGTAACCTACTGCTTTGAAATTGCACAACAATGCAGTGACATATCTCCACAGATTTGGTTCTTGTGCTCAAAGAGCTTTATTTCGCACTATCACATAGCTCTATTTCGCACTATCACATATCTTAATATGCTTGAAGTGATGGAAATAGTTTACTAAAACTTATATCCAGTGAACTCATGGATTGGACTCTCATGACGGCAGGTGGGGCTATTGTTTTTCTTCACAACATTTTGGGGCTTCTTCCCCGTGTTCTCTGCCATCTTCACGTTCCCACAAGAACGATCTATGCTGATTAAGGAAAGAGCATCAGGCATGTACCGACTGAGCGCGTACTTCCTAGCTCGAACAGCGGCTGATTTGCCTCTAGAGCTTGTGCTGCCGACGCTGTTTGTCACCATTATTTACTGGATGGCTGGGTTGAAGGCAACCTTCATCGGCTACTTTCTCACCTTGTTGATCGTTCTCTTCACCGTGCTCGTCTCCCAGGTATACAAATTCTTCCCTTCCAATTCATTTAATTTCTGTTGGATTTGAACACAAAGTGCACCTTGGATTGTTCATGACGTTCTTTAGAGGCTCTCTCCTCGAAGCACCCAAGGATGTAAAATCCATGCCCCTCATTCTGTCATATGTTCAGCTAATGTATGCATGCAAGGTTGCTAATGCCATTATTGAAATTGATAGCAAAGAACCAATCAGAGCTCTACAGTAGCAGAAGGCGGCTTCATAGAATTCAAGTTTAGAAAATTCACCAATCGTGTGCAACTTCTTTATGACATATCAAAGTGTGATAGTGAGCATAGAGTGAGTTCTAAACTGGGTACATTTGATCCCTAAGTTTTAGTGAGAGACCACCGGCGAATGTGATAATAGAGAACGTGAGTGTACGAAGAAGTGAATCTTGGATTGGCAGTTTCGGTAAATTACTTAAATTCGATTTCATCTTACCCTTTGTTGGCATTACTGGAAAGTGAAGTGATCCCAGTGCATGCTACTAACTGAGTCTGCTTCTTGTTGCATAGCTGCATGTTTTTGGCTTGTTTCTGTACTGAAGGAATTGTAATTGGTTTGTTCAGGGTCTGGGATTGACATTGGGAGCGGCGTTGATGGATGTGAAGAAAGCAACAACATTGGCATCCGTCATAATGCTGACGCTGTTGTTGGCAGGAGGGTATTTCATTCAGGATACGCCCGTGTGGATTCGCTGGATCAAGTACCTGTCCGTCAGTTACTTCAGCTACAAGCTCCAGCTGGGAGCGCAATACTCTGAGGACCAAACATATCCTTGCAGTACTGATCCCTCAGGGCAGTGTCGCGTTGCAGACTATCCTGCAGTGGCAAATGTTGGAATCGATGGTTTGGGGATTGCTGCAATGGCGTTGGTCATCATGCTGGTTGGGTACAGACTCATGGCATATTTTTTCCTGACGAGAATAAAAGGACATGACAAGTAGGTTCCAAGGCACTAACCTGTATGGAGGAATTGACAATTTAGGTTGTAGCATATGATGATAGAGGGACGGGAGATTGATTTGTTGTAAAATTATTTCCATTATTTTTCAAGATAAGCGAGGGAATCCATTCCTGTTGTGAGAGGTTCCCATTATTGGAATAGAATTTTTTGAGGGTAAGCTTTCCCTATTTTCGAGTTATTTCAAGGAGACCTGTGACCGAGTTGGATAAGATTCCAACCCACAAAAGTATGTATCATTTGGATTCTGTATGATCTACTGAATTATGAGTTGTTGAAATTTGAACTCCTGTAACTGTACGGTATTATCAATCAGTAGCCTAGACTGCTCTTGGAGAATATTTTTTTGCAATTACAAGGTATAATCTAGAAATGTCTCGTTTCTTGCAAGCTCAGTTTCAACTTACAGTGGATGACTTTTTCAACCTCTGGGAAATAAAAAAAACAAAACCGGGAATGAGTTCGTTTGTTACCGTGTTCATCCATCAAACTTACACCAGCGTTTGAGAATCACAGCACATTACTCCTGATTTGTCCTGTTAGCGCGTGTTCCCAACTGAACTTACAAATGGTTATAACGAGTTGCAAGGAAGGAATATTTTGGTGAAGACTTTTCAACATGAATAGCACTTAATACACGTACAAGAGGTAAAATTATTCCTCCCTTGTACAAAGTTATAATCATATGCAAGTTCAATTCGTAACACGCACTAAAAGAGGATACCCAATTTCTTGGTCGGGAAATTGGAATGGCTAACTCCAACTGGTACTGATTCACATCATTTTGCGCGCATGAAAATTAATCGACTGAAACTTCTAACAAAAATGTGAGAAAAAAACGAAAGCATCAAGTAGTAGATTCTCTTGCACGTGAGCAACCTCATCTGCAGGCTTAGGATTCTAAAACTATATTACAAACTTGTGTCCGATTGGCCATCTATGTACAGTTCGAAATGGCGATCCGTGTTCTACTGTACAGTCATGTCCATCCAACTTTCCTTCCCTTTGCCATGATCAACTGATTGCAGAGCGAGCGAGTCTACTTGGTGGCGTCACGCGAACCTTTCCTTGAGGATGACAACATTCCCATAAGCGGATTCCGAGACGAAGGCTTTTTGGACGAGACCTGGGCTTGCCCCGCCTGAGCCAGCAGCGCTTGCAGACGTGCACGGTCTTCGCACACATCCGGATGCACTGCACCCAGCTTCTCCTCCTTCACCCTCACCACTTCCTCCAGAAGCTCTTGAGCTTCTTCGAGTCTGCATATGGCACCCTCAACACCACCCAAAATTTATAAGGAAAAAAATAATCACTTATAATGCCCAAGTTTAGGGTTGGAGCCAACGGTGTCACTCCCTCATTAGCTAGTAAGAAGAGGTTTACATCCTACAAGGAATTCTGAAATTAGGTCTATACTTATCTTAACCCATAAAATGACAACAGTGAGGCCAAACAAAGTCCAATGGACGACTTGATTATTCATTATAGAAACAAAGAATGCACCAATTGGTCCAATAATCCAAGACTACCTTGGTCATAGGGGCTTGCATCCTTCAAGGGTTAAGAACCCTAATAAGGATGCATCCCTATGATTAAGATGTGCAATCAGCCAAAAATTATCAGATTCTTGAATGAATGGGTGCATTCTTTGTTTCTACATTGTGTCCTTGAAAATCATTCATTGGACACTTTTAGTCCTTGGCATCCCCTTATTTGGTTAAGTAAATGGTCACCAAAACATTTTACAATTTTTTTTGGTTTCCCCCTTGTGACACAATTACTAGTATTAAAAGCAAAAGAGTGGCATTACATTTTACATAACATTCTTGAATAGAAAGAGATAAGGCTTCCTAAACCAAAAAAAATGAGCCCCCAAATGGTAGTTTGGTTTTGAAAAATGGAAGCCTAGCAACCGGGAAGTTCTTTTTATTTTGGGGTAGTAGACATAGCACCCTAGGAAGCAAGCCAATCATAACAATCAACCCATTAATTTGTACATTCATCTACCACTTTCATCATCATCATATTGACTACGATTAGTAAAACTTCATCCAAAGTTTGGCAAATACTTCATTCATCTGAGATTATTCATTCTTTTTGATGATTTCGTCCACTTTTTATTTTTCTAACTGGCAAAAAAATTTGCCCACAATGTGGAAAGAAATGGACGTAAGCATAAGCCCAGAGAGTAGTTCGTACCGGTCCATGTGGGCGTAAGCGCAGGCCAGGTTGTTGCAGACATCCAGTGTATCCAGATGATGGCCCCCCGCCGTGCTCTGCATCACTTGCTTGGCTTCCTCGAAGAGCAACGCCGCCTGCTGCACATCCCCGACCTCCACGGACGCCACGCCCATCTGGTTGAGCACCAGCCCCACCAGCGGGGAGTTGGGCAAGGTGCCGCTCTTCATTTTGGACACCGCGCTTTGGAAAGACTGCAAGGCCGGAGGGAAGTGACCCAGCATGGTGTGCAGGATGCCGATTTGGGCCTCCAGTCCGGCCACGGTCGCTTGCTGACCTGCAGAGAAAAGGGAGACACAACAACGGAATGAAAAAAAAAGGCTGCCATGCCGCTGGTCAAGTCGAGTCCACTCACAATCGTCACATGGTAGGACAAGAAGTAGCGTCGCTTCTAGCCGTCACCACAAACTGACCCACAAACTGGACCACAAACTGTAGCAGTTTGTTTGTGTCAGAAGCAGTGAGCCCGATCACGTCATCCAAAATTCCCCACATTTGTCGCTGGTGATTTGTCGTTGGCGAGAAGCGACATGCCTGTCGTTGATGAGAAGGGATTTTGAGTGATGGAAAGGTGATGAAATGGAATGCCAGCTTAATTGCCGTGGATAAAGGATTTCGGACGAGAACTCGTGACTCTTTTCACCATGCAGTTAGAAGCTCCATTGACGATACATTTGTGATTTGTGGTAAGTGTGAAAACACTTGATCTATTGACATTCAGTTATGAATGCGCAAAATTTTAAGATGACGTACGTCAGTTTCTAGATAGTTGGAGGGAAAAGTAAGGCTCAAACGTCACTAGTACGGTGAATGGAACCTCTCCCGCCTTGCTCGACGTATGCTGAATGCGGAGACTTTACTTCACATCTACGCGAAGCTTTCAAAACTAGGACATAAATATAGATTTGCATTTCAACCCGTGGACGCATCCTGAAAAGAGTGCCGAAGTAGTGAAACAATGAAATTTGAGGTTTTAAAAGAAAGGCGAACCTGGGATGCGTTCTTGGATGTTGAAGGCCCTTTGGAGCAACAGCATCGAGGTCTCGTGTTCATTCAGCTGCTCCAGAATGGAGGCGATGGCCACCAGCCCGTAGGCCACATCGCAGGGGACGTGGCGGGCGCTGGGCTTGGCGTAGATCTGTAGCGCCTGCTGGCATTGCAGCTTGGCCTCGTTGGGATTGTTGGTGCGCAGGAACAGATCCGCCAGGCTGGTGTGCGCCGACGCCACCAGCGTGTCGTTCTCGCCCTTGAGCATCGTGAAGTCCGTCACGCACTTCTCGAAGCACTGCAGCGCCTCCGCGTCGCGGCCCAACGCCAGCAGCTCGTCGCCGATGCTCTGGTTCCCCGTCGCCACATCGAGCTACAAGGCACCACGGCTCACTCAGTACAGGGAAGTAAGTTACGTGATGATTCATATCACCGCAAACTAACGCCTCCGTCGGGGTTATGTAACACTCAAACAAGTCTCTTCAGTGACATTCGGGAGTATCTTGTACATTTGCCACACAATCGCTGCCGGCTGGCTGGAGCACACTTGTACTATATTCGAACTAGTTGACATTATTTTTAACATCGGCACATCATTCGTGTAATAGCTGGGTTGTTAGATTAACAGGAAGGCAAATTTGTAAATCCAATGGCGGAGTCGAAGTTTACCTGAAGATCGAAGTTGACAAAGATGTCATTCGCATACACCAACGAGTCCAACGCCTTGCCGTGGTCGCCTTGTGAGCTGCAGATGATGGCCAGCAGGCGATGGTCACTCGCTTCTTCCACCGATCCTGGTTCACAAACCTGAGTATGGATCGACAACGAATGCTCACACAGCTCCCTCGCTTCAGCAAACTCCAATGCCTGCAATCCAAACCAAAGGTGTGACACTTGATATTCCAAACCAAATCATTGAAACATTGAGTAATCTAAACTTCATGAATTTCTATTCCCGGATACTCAACCTTGTTAACAACACGAAAATAGACTTCAATGGAAGCTCTCGAGAGCACATGCAACCTTCTTCGTCTCCAATACTCTATCAATTGGATTTCAACCCTTATTTGTTGAAAGCTCTTCAGGATTGGAGGGGAAGACTCTAGTAAGGAGAGTGTGCACGCCCCCCACTCATCCAGAGAGGGAAAGAGGAGTATCATTCGCAAAACCATGAGTAGAGATATTCACAAGGGAGTTTTAAGAGTTTGCCATTGAGATAATGAAACGGAGTTTCCCACCTAGGAGGTGGTAATGGTTAAATTGAGATGGTAAACTCTGTTTCATTTCCTCCAAGGAAAACTCTTAAAACTCACTTGTGATCGATTTACAAATCCCCTTAGAATTCGTTGCACAAGAAGCGAGAGTTGTGCAAGTATCCCAAATCGAAATGCTTCCAAGATTTAAGGGATTCATTTGCACAACAACGACTACAGGTATTGACAATTTACAAATCCCCTGAGAATTCGTCGCACAAGAAGCGACTCTAGTGCATGTATCTCCAATCGAAATGCTTCCAAGATTTTTGGTATCCATTCCCAAACAACCCAACAATGCTGTGCAAGTCAAGGCTTGTGAAGTGGAATTACGAGAAATGCTGACCTGCATGTGGGCTTCCGCAATGTAGATGCAAGTGTCCGCGACGCGCGTGTCAAATTCTCCCAGAACGGATTTCTGCAGTTCGAGGGCTCGATGGTAGGCTGCCAGGCTGGGCGCCAACTTGCCCACCATGTTCAAGGTATCCCCCAGTTGCATATGCCCATTAAACGCCGCGAGCGCGTGATCCTCCCCGCCGCGATCAAGGTCAGGCAGCGTAAGAGAGCGCTCCAGCAGCGTTGCGGCGTCCTCATACTGTCCCAAATGACAATGCAGCGCCGCCAGGATGTGCAAACTGATGATCAAGTCCAGCACATTCTCCCGCTGCGACGGCCGCTCGTAGAATTTCACGGCGCGGATGCAATACTCCAAAGCCTTCACGGGATTCTCCCCAGACGCGTGCGACTTCGCCAACTTCAGAAGGTAGGGACCCGTGTGGGGACTATCCGCCACGGAGTCTTCGTCGCGAGAGAATGCCTCCACGAACGCTGCGGGGAATTCACGGCGCCTGTTGCTTGTTTCTGGCTCTGGGAGGTTCGAATTTCCGCACTCGGAGTAGCCTGTCTCGTCGGCGATGCTCGGCGTGGCAGATGGCGTCCACGACGCCGGTGGCGTCTCGGGTTGCTCGAGTTCCGTGACGCTCTTGCAATTGGGGACGCCGTCGTCGTCATGGAGGACGCTGCTCTGTTCGAAGGAGCTCATGGAGAGCTGCGTGCATTCGCTGCGATGCGACAGAGGCGGTGACGACGGAACTGATCGTTGCGAGCCCGGCTTCTTCAGACACGACTTGAGAGGCTCATGCTTGGTGGGCGTGGATGCGCCGGATTTCGACCTCCGTTTCTCCGTCGTCGCGGTCGGAGCTTTTTTGGGTGATGGAGCCCTGGGCGTGACTTTTGATGAGCTCTTCGCATTCCAAGAGGATCGCTTCGTATCCTCTTTCGGCATCGGCATGCTCTTCTTCGAATTCGTCAACTTCTCCGCCACCGGCGTCGACGTCGTGCTCTTCTTCGTCAACTTCCCCGCCATTCCTACAAAACTGGAAGCTGCTTGCGGAGGCATACTGAAACTCAAGCACCACCACCGCCAACTCCCAGAGCTTAAATTGAATCTTTCTCCTCAGAGATTGAACCCTCCTCCCTGCCACACTAAGCTTAGCTCCCCTTCGACTGACGACGACCAAGTCTCCCGACGTCACAAATGTCAGAACTCTGCATTGTCCAGAGCAGACCAGGTGATCGACGTCCCAACCGAGCTTCGAAAGAGAATTAGAAAATTCTTTCAAGTGGACAAGACAGAACGACTGACACTATTCACGTCCCTTTTAAACCGAATTCAGCACAATCGCTCGCAATCATCAGCACCTACATTCCAATTTCAACCGCTCTTCCCTCAAGTTGGATCAATGAGCGCGCGATCATGCTAAAGGTCTCATCACACGTGTATGCAAAAGCAGCTCCCCATTCATACGAAAAGACAATCGCTACGTCCCCAGAGTGATAACCGTAACGCGGGACCCAGTCAACAGTCCCCACTCACTCCTGCCTCTCCAACACACAGAATCCAAGTGATCAATCAACGGCAGGACCACAATCCTTAATTCATGAATTAACAAACACATTCACGTACTTACTTACACCGATCGAACTAACCAATCAACTAACCAATCATTCAATGCATGTATGATTGATGAATTCTCGACGTCATCACGAGTTCGTTCATCACGAAACGCAACCACTCCAAGCTTCTAGCAAGGCTTCATCATCGCTACCACCATCATCACTTCATCATCTCGCTCGCTTGACCCAACTTATTCTAATTCAGTCTCGATTACTGGCTTCCTGCAAGAAATCCCTCCTGAAGGCAAGAAATTCAGTCAAAAATTGGCTTGAACTCCATTCCTCGGCGTACTCTCTTGAGCAGGTAAGCTTAAAGCTTACAGAGGGAGCTCGGTTCCAAGATTCTAAGCTAAGGAGACGTGCAATCAATGTCCATTACTGCGGCCTGAGGCGCTAGTGTTGACTGTTTGTGCACTTGGGTTGGGGAATGGGACGGGGAGCATAATTGCACAGGGTGAGGTAATAATTGAGATGGGGCTGGATTGACGAAGACGGCGAGAGTGTGGAAGGAATCGTCACGATCATCGACATCGCGTGATTCGGCGAGTACGTGTGGGTTGCTGAAGCGGTGACTGGGCCTGGGGAGGGGAGAATATTCGGAGAGGGAGCATTCATGGCGAGATTCATCCAACGAGGAAGCTTGGAAACGTTTGTTGGGGGGTTGGAGGTGGCGGACTTGCAGCCAGCGCGAGTGGTGCCGGTTGCAGAGATTCTCACCCTCTTGGATTCCTGCCTGCCCCCGTGCTCCCAAATGTGACTTCTTTTTCCCTTTCTTTTGGAAACAAATGAAAAAATTTCGTAGCAAAGGGAGAAACAAGAGACACTCAAGGCTCAAATGTGATTTCATAATTAGCACAAGTTGGTTAAATCACTGGAAAATGGGGGTAGAAGCACTACCCAAAATGGATGCTGTTTTCCACACATTTTTCCACACAGTTGTTAACACTAAAATATCAAAAAAATCACATTTTGTATGACGTGTTTTCGACAGTTTTAAGTGTCAAAAACAGTGTCGAAAACAGTGTCGAAAACAACAAACCACCACCACCCATATTAGGTAGTGCTTCTACCCCATTTTTCAGTGCTTCTACCAACTCATCAGTAGAGCTAAATCATGTCGAAAATCACATTTAGGTAGAGACTCCCTACCATTGTTTACCAATGAGTCAGGGATCCCTTTTGAAAAGGGGACCCCCACAGTGAACAAAAATTGCCTTATTGATGCCTCCTCAGTCCAGGCATCGAGGGAGGTATAATACCTCCCCATCATCATCATGAGGAGGAGGACCACTGCGTATCTATAGGTTACAATGTCATGAGTCATGTCTTTGTTTCTTCCCTTTTCCTTTCGCAATTAAGAGTCTGATAATCGAGCTCGCTTTTGGAGTCCCTAGGAAAATGCTCTCAGCAGGTGAGTTTTGCCAAATGAAGAAACATTTGTGAACAGTGATTCTTGTTCATGCTCGAATTGTTCATTCCGTTTTCTAGTTTCCGTTTTTTCATGCGATATGATCATGGCTCGCAGTCCCAGGCGCGAGCTGACTTGCTCGTTGCCAGGCCACCACGGCCACCCCAGCTGACTAGCTTCACTTACTTTGTCGACCTGGTCAAACGGCTTTGAGCTGCACCCTCAAATCGGAACCTGTGTTCTGAAACCGACCGAATTTTGGTTAACTCTTTAAAGGATGAATGGGTGACCGAGGAAATCATCCATTTTGATATTGTGAGAATCATTGGTTCAAAAGAAACTCAAAAGCAACTCATTGGAAGTTAAAGTACAGTAAAAGATCTCCCCTTTTCACACAAATTTATGAGGATGAATAGTTGCACTTCTGTCCTACACTAAGAGATTCTCTGTCATCCATTAGATACCAAACATCCATCTCAACGTTTATGGATTAAAGGGACAAATGGGTGACCGTGGAAATCATCTCCTTTCATTACCATGTGAATCATTGGCTTAAGAAATAGAAACAGCACTCATTGGAAGTCAAACTATTGTAGAAGACCTGGCCTTTTCATAATAGAATTTCAAGGATGAATAGTTGCACTTCTGTCCTACTAGAAGGATTCTTTGTCATCCATTGGACGCCAAACATCCATATTGATGTTTAAGGATTAACCCTAGAACAACACTAGATTGGTCACCATGGAAATCATTTGTTTTGGTACTGTTTTAACCTTTAAACGTTGACGAGGACATTTGGCATCTGATGGATGACAAAGAATCCTTTTGGTAGGACAGAAGTGCAACTATTCATCCTTGGAATTTTGTTGTAAAAAGGAAAGGTATTCTATATGGTAGTTTGACTTCCAATGAGTGTTTTTGCAATTTTATAAGAAGAACGTTTCACATAGTAACCAAAGGGATGATTTTGACAATCACTAGTCCATCCTTTAAGGGTTAAAAAAAAACAAGAAAAAACAAGAGCACTCATTGTAATATTTTCAAAGTTTAGAGTATCCCTTAAGCGCTCCAACATCCATATTTGGTTATTTTGTGAATCATTTTCTTAGAAAAACAACAAAAAATCAAGAGCACTTGATGCATTACTTTCAAGGTCTAAATTATTTGTCCCTTAAACGCTCTAACATCCATATTTTGAACAATGAATAAAGAGCTTACAAAGCACTGTTTAGCCCAACCAACTCCTCATTCATGGCCAATGTAGTGTTTGAATGCTAAAAACAAAGACAACCTTCCTCAATGACCAATTTCCATAAAATTACAATAACTAATAGTTTTTTTCAAAGATATAGTAAAAAATGTGCCAAAATTCAACGCTATGTGAATCCAAAATTGAATTGGTTGGCTCTCATTTTCAAAGAGCCTAATGATTTCATTTCAATCGTGAAGGTAGAATGGGTCAATTTTTGAAACATGGTCAAAATTAGGTGTCACTCATTTTCTTCCATCACTTTTTGTACACAACAACTTCACTTGTGATTTTTTTTTTAAGGATCACAATCATCGCATACAACCAAAAATTCTCCCAAAAGGATTGGAGGGTGGTCATTTCCAACCATGAGTGGTCATTTGTTTGTACATTCACTCACTCTATCATTGAAGTTGAGCCAAAAAAAAGAAAAGGCTAGCTTCTCATGACCATGTCAGAGAGTTTGCATGGCCTCACCCAACTGGATTGGGGTGCGACCTGAAGCTGCTGGAAAGGAAAGTGAGGGATTTATTATTGTGATTTCTTGGTGCAGCGAATGCATTTTTTGTTTCCTAGTTGGTAGTAAAAGTGACACGTGTCTGCGAGGGAGAAAAAAAAGAAGAAAAAAAAAAAAGAGGGAAAAAAAAAAGTAGGGCACTACTAAACTCATTTCACAAAGTGGGACCCGCTGGCTGGGTGAAAACGCAAGCTCTCTGGGATAAAAGTGAAATCTTGCCCCTATTTTGTGCCATGTTTAGGGTATGTTCTTGACCTTGCCTAGTGAATCTGGGGTTTCCTCGTTGTGAATATGGATTCAAAATTTGCAAAAAAATTTTACGTGTGAAAAGTAAGAAAAATTCCTGAGTTTTTCTTACCAGATAAAATTCCCATGTGTTGCACCCGTGTGGGTCCTACTTCGTGGAATGGGTTTTGATGTCCTAGGAAAAAAAAATGTTTAGAAACATGCACAGAGAATTCCACGCATGTTTGTTCATCCATACGATCATTCATTGTAAGTGACTTCCATCCCAATTTGGGGTGAATCTAATGATTTTTTTTTTCTGGTGATAGGTAGGTGGAAAAAATTGATGCAATCGTCATATATTTACATATTTATCAACATTTGGGCAATAATACTCACTAAATTGGTTAAAATATAAACTTCAAAATGGTAAATGCATTTTCATCCATTGATTTGCAAATTTCATCCATATTCATGGATATAAATTGCTCCATCATCACTCTACTTCTTGCATTGCTCAAAATGAATGGGAGAGAAAAAACTCCCAAACTGCAACTACAACACCTTAAAAAATTAGAAACCACTATGTAGTAATGCTTCCCTTTTCTAATAAGGTCCTTCTCAAACTTCCTTACACGAAGTTCAAATTGTACCCATGGGATCCAAAATTGTTTCTTGAATATTTACATATTTTTCCTTCTGTACATTATTTGCCTCAATTTCATCAAATTCACCATACAATATGTGTTTTTTTTTTCCAAAAGTCCTGCATGTTGTGTGGTCAGAAAAGCCCCTGGAACCATCATCCAGATTTTGGACGTCAGAGCGCTAAGGGATTAATGATGAGCCTGAGAATGGAAACCCTAAACCAGGCCTTAAACCCTAAGCCCTAATTCCCCAAACCCTAAAAAACCCCTAAACCCTACGTAACCCTACGTGTGAAGCTGAGATCATACACGCGCGTCTCGTTAGGGTAGAACAGCCCAAAGTGTCTCTCCGACGCGAGTCCGCCTTTCTCATTCTCGTTAAACAAAGCAAAGATAAACGTCGGAATGCTTCTCCCCGGCCGCGCAGGCGACCCCTTCTTGCTCGTCACATGCTTCACCACATTGTTGTTGTAAATTTTCGCATTCGCAAGTGTCGCAACCACTTCCGATGCATCCCCTTGACTCGGCCACCCGGTTTCCGTCACCATCACCGGCACATCGTCATACCCGAGATCCTTCATCGCAAAGATCGACGCGTCAAACATCGCATCAAACAGGTTCCGGTAGTGCAACCCCGTCTTCGCATCATCCACCCCTGGATTGTCCAAAAACAACGCGTACGCCAACGGTACATTCACAGGATCATCCCGTGCAGAAAAATATGGATAAATGTTCACCATGAACGTGGAGTCCGTAATCCTCAGAAACTCCAGCAATTTCTTCATGATGGGGATTCGAATGTCGTCTCTAAAAACCCCAGCTGAGGGTGGGTACGAAGCGGCCAACACGCTCATGGAGTGTGGCGTCGAGATTTTGATCTGGTGGTCTAATTTGTAGTAGACGAGCGCCGAGTGGAGATTCCACATTGCAGGGACGAGGGCAGGCCAAATCTCAGGAACACCGGAGAGAATCTCGTTGCCCACTAGGAGGTGGGTGATCTTCGCTTTGGGGAGGCGCTTCGTCACGTGGTTGTGGATCCACGTTCGGGCGGCTTTAGGATTGCGAGCGAGCGAGATAAGATTCTCGTTTGGGACGCCGATGAGGAGAGCGATGTTGGTGTGGTCGAAGCCCCTGATGGTGGGGCGGTCCGAGTCGAAGATTTTGATGTAGTGGACGTTGATGGTGGTGACGAGGCGGGCGACGTCTTTGGGGCGAGGGAGGTCGTTGCCGAGGCGCCCGTAGTTGATGCCGATGATTGATTCTGCGGAGCAGAGGTGTAGTATTGAGAGCAGCATGGTGAGCCTCCATATCGTCATCCTGAGGGCATCAACGGAGGCAAAAGAGTGAGCGAAACCTAAACCTTAAACCCTGAGTTATCATTAGACTCTTTTTCAGATTTGTGATTTAATCAACACAGAAGGTTTCGTCGATGTTCATCTATGGAGAATGCCCATTCACAGCATTATTCATTGAGGTTTATCCCTACTTTGGAGCAAAGTCCACATCTCCACTTTGATGACTCCAAAGCCTATTCAGAATTTTTCAAGAAACGGATACTCAAGTGCCACCCAATTAGGTGCATAAGGATTAGGATTTGTGCAATTGAGATTTAATCCTTCAGAGATCTGAAGTCCACATTAAAATAGTCTCAATGATGAACACAGTAAAATATACCGGCAGTTGAACCTTAAAAAGACAACTTTCCTGTGTGATCAAATTGATACCAAAAACGATTCAGGTATCAAAAGGTTCAGGAGAAAAAAATTCCAAGTCATTTCGCTCAAGGCTTTACGTTCCCTGAACTTACTGTTGCAATTTCCCTGGAGAATTTTGATATATTGCATTATGATAGATATTCTATGAGACAAAAAAATATGCCGCACCCTGAATTCGGAAGAGTGAAATGACTTTTTGGACACAGAATGTGGAACTGAGACCAAACCTGGTAAGTTACTTGGAAACCTTTGTATGGTTATACGCCACCGCTGCCCAGGACCGGTACGCCAGGTTTCTTCTTTTCACTTCCTTGCAGTTGGCTTCCTTACATTTGGTCCTTCACACTGAACCACCAGTCATTCCCTTCAGCAAGTGCCAGGTTTGAGAATCTCGTCTCGTATACAAAGTGAATGTCAAAGAGAGGTATAGGCAGTCACAGAATCAAAAACTGATGCACAAGAAACTAAATGCGCACCGAATGCTACAACATTTTCTAAAAATGCACAGCGAATGCTACAACATTTCTGCAACCAGTGTAAGAGCTAATTTCTACATAATCGGGGACTCTTCACTGTTAGGTTAACTGCAACACATACAGTATTAAAACAGTGAGCCAGCACGGCGATGATCGTGCTTCACGGTGCTGTTCGTTGCATCTCATCAAACATGCCGTGCGATGCACTAAGACGAATTGCCTCAAAACCATTCGTCGATCGACTCAAACCACTTGCTTAACCACTGCAGCTGTCAACCCTAACTCGCCTTTCACGAACGAAGATTAAAAAACGGAACATAAGCTCAGCATTCCAATCAATCCCCTTCGCTCAAGAAACCCATAGCTCATATCGACCAATACCACCCGGCCTCTGGGCCGAGTTCAGTTTCAGGATTACAACACAATCACACCACTCCGTAAGCTCACCATAGCCTTCAGCTTCCAACAGATGTCTCCATTGCAACCCAATTAATGAACTTTACCAAACCCAACCCAGTTACGACGTCGAATCAAAACAAGAGAGATGAGCAAACTGGGACTTACACACAATGCATGCAAGGCGTACCGCGACTGTAGTCGCCACCATCAGACTTCTGTGAATGACTTCAGCTTCAAACAGACACCAAGTGCAGTAGTGCACGTCTATTCCCATTTCTCACGCGTTCAGAGTCCACAGTGGATGTCCTGAACTCGTTCCAAGTAAGCCTGCAAAACGTGCACACCGCCCAAGTAATTGATGCAGTCGTTGCCTGCGATGCGCGTCAGCCAGCTCGAGGAGATGGATGGCCGGACCGTTAGCCAATTGCGATGCGGCAGCTTGCCTTGGAGTACCTGTCATCAGAAATAGTTCTATCTCTGTGCTATTTATGACTTGCCGACTACTAAAAAAAACAAGGGTTCATGTTCCTCTTGCCCGGGATTTCCTACGACAAATTTGGGACTTGGCAATTTTTTTATTTTTATTTGAAGGTACACGCAAATTTTTGGGACTTCATAACAAAAGAGTAATATTTCAACCTACACTAATTCAAAATAGAATTACCGTACGCTTGGGTCAAATTCGTTAAAAAAATAAATCAAAATGTAATTAAATATGGCATAGAATGAAATTTTCAAAAATGATAAGGTGATATATTTGAAAAGTGTAGAAAAGATTATTGAAAACAAATCGAAATCTCAAAAAAGATTATAATGAAAAATAAAAGAATAATATTATCCATGTGTTTAAAAAATATAAAATAATATAAAATAATATTCCATATACTATGCTGTAAAGTCTTGAAACTTGATTGTAAAGCTTCAAATTTAGCTTGAGATCTAATAGTATGGCCTTCATTACCCAAATCTCAATAGCAAAGCCTTGATTAAGCATGAGTAAAGCAAAATTTTAGAAAGCTTGCCATCACGTTGAGTTTGCAATGTGGAAAAGCAAAAGGACCATAGCTACAGTTACCACCGAAATATTGCCAATTACAATATGCCAAATCCTGAAAACCCGAAATGGGCTTAACGAAAGTAAAATTGAAACAAAAAGAAAAGATTTCGTATAGGGTGTTACGAATCTGACCCAAGTGTACGGTACTTTGGTAAATTAGTGTCACACGGGACAAATTGGTGTAGTTGTTTTCTGTTGCTTAGGGCCTTTTTACACCAAAAAAACTTTGGGTTGGAGCCTAGAGAAATGGAGTATTTTGATTGGAAGATAGCTATGGTACCAACCCAAAGTTTCAATCGGAACACTCCATTTCTTTGGGCTCCAATATAAAGTTTTTGGGTGTAAATAAGTCCTTGTTCTTCAAAGTAGGAAAAAGGGCACACAATGGGATTTTGCAAATACTTGCATATAGTCAACTCCGTTGCATAGTTTTGTTTGCAAGATACAAAGGAAACATGTGCATGACAATCACAAGAATCTTCATTGTGGTTTTAGGTTTTCATTATAAAATTGCAGATGAAGTAATTGAATGATAATTCTTCAAGATGAAAATGTGACGGATTTTGTGACAAGGGACGTGACATTGTGTACTTAGAGAGAGATTAGCCAACTTTAGTTGCAACGGTCCCGATTTCATATTGTGTGTACTCATATCATTGTCACACTAACATACATTCACTTGATTGGTAACCACATCAATTTATAGTATTAGTGAGAGTGAAAAATGAGTGCATTAAAAAAAAATTTGATGAAGTTAGTACAATTCATGATTATTTCATCTAGCACTAGGTTTTTTAAAATTTAAATATCACATTATCATTCAACCACCATAATAAAGGTAAAATATTTGAGCTAGTTGAATCCAAATTTGGATTTTTGAACCAAAATTATTGTACAAAGATTTACACGAGGATTGAAAATCCAAATTTGGATTCAAATAACTCAAATACCAACAATGCTAGCATGTGAGCCTAAAAATGTAACTCTACAAGCCTTGACCCTAGGTGTAAATAGGTACTCTACAACTATTGAAGCTACGTACCTATAACATACATACCCTATAACTATATACGGTACTTATAACATAGGTACATATAACACAAACACCTATAATATCCTATAACCATAGGAGGTGCTTATAACCTAAACACCTATAATTTAAATATCCTATAACTATGAAAGGTATTTATAACATAAGTATTTATAACCTAAACACCTATAACATAAATATCCTATAATTATGAAAGGTGCTTATAACATAAGTATCTATAACCTAAACATCTATAATGTAAATATCCTATAACTATGGAAGGTATCTATAATATAGGAGGCTAAACCCTAGGCTCATGGACTCAAGACCCTAGATTCATATACTAGCAACCCTAACTCAAATATATATCTAAAGACTATTTATGTGTTTTTTTAATGGAGCTATGTAGGTGTGGTAATTCCTTAGCTAATATTTTATAGAATGGTTGACCAACATTTGAGATGGAATTATAAGTTTGAAGAACTTGAGGTAAATTTGGAGTTCATGCTAGATCAAACATGAGAATATAAAATCCAATCACACAAATATATATAATTATTAGTCTACCATCCAATTTCTTTGCCCAATACGGTTAAGGCTTCAATCAAGTAGATGGATTTCCTTGCAATGCCACAATTTTTATTGTAGCGGATTAAGAGTAGATGAAAAAAAATGTATTTCATTTAAAACATAAGGACATGAAATTAACCATGTAATGTTACATGTGTTGTTTGACTAAATATAACCACTCCATAATTTAATTTGAAGCAATCCAAAGTCTATATTTTGGATGATGAATAGATTGTTTTAAAATAATATTTTTTCCCAAATTTTTTCAATTCCTACAAGGTTATGCTTGAATGATTTAATTCTTCTTCTTTTATAAGATTATTTTGGAGAAATTGAACAAAATAATACATTTGTATAGAAACATATACGAAGATATATAAAATTCAAAAGAATTGACCATTGAAGGGTTAAAGAATTGAGCTTAGTTGTTTAGTGAAGACTAAGGCCTTTCATTGCAAGGCCACAATTGCCATAGTAGCCAATTTAGAACAAATGAAGAAATAAATACATTCTCGTTGAAAATGACAAAAAGATGTACAAATCAAAGGGATGTATAATTTTTTACTAGGCATAATCTCTCCACCATTCAATAAACACACTTTAGAGATGCCATTGTATAAGATTTAAAAATAAGCAATTTGATATAGAACGTAAAGTTTGATTAAAAATACAGCTTGAGTTTTATGAGTTTTTTCTATTCTTTTGGTGTGTACCTCAACCTTCAATCACAATAGGGAGTTTTCAACCAATTTTATGAACTTTCAAGGAACCTTTTTTGGGGGAAGATCCAATGGTAAAAGCTTGAATGGTTCTTCATAACTTGATGTTCTATTCAAATTTGCAAGTCCCTACAAATTTAGACAATGGGGTTCAAAAGCTAATATCAGAGTCTAAGCAAGCCTGAAAATATCATTTTTCTCCATTTTTCTCTAAAGTGTTTGTTGTCTAGTTACTTTAGAGAAAGTATTTGTCAGCTCCCATAATTTCAAAGATTGAAAAGTTTGAGAGAAGTCATTTACAAAAAGAATGGAGACATACCTACAAGTGAATATTATGTGATTTTAAAAGCAAAAATGTGAATAGACCCTTGCTCAAGCATGGACAGACCCTTGTTAAAGGGTGGGTTCATGTGTCCACTCCCCAAGTGCATTGCCATCATAAAAGGTTGCAAAGATTGTGGGTAATAGATGGGCCAATTTTTAATATATATATGAACCTCATGCTATTTCAAAAATATTAGTCAAAAATAGGATCCTGCTACTCCAAATTCTAAATACTGAATAAAAATAAAAGCTCATCTATCAGTCACAAAACGATTCTAGGGTGGCCAAGGGTCACGGATAACCGAAGGAATCTCATTATTCATCCACAATACAACCACTTTACACTCACTCCCGTTGCACATACAAAAACACTAAAACCTTAATCGGTAAAACTAGGACTGGTAGTTGATCCACGTGAAATTATTAGCACTTACAAATAAAATTCCATTAGAATCAATATAATCGCCTCATCACGCCACTTGACTCCCTGCCCCCTCATACAAGATGAGCATCAGGGACAGCAATCAGTCTCAGAGACATCCTACTACCACAAATAAACCTATGCTTAAGAAAGATACTCGTATCATGCCCCATACATTCGAAACATGAAGGTGAAAGGATTGGCATTATATGATGACACAATAGAGATCAAAGAGATGAGCTCATATGAGATCAATGCTGCCAAAGCGATAAGTACACAGCATCCAACTGAATGCTCAGAAGTCTATTACTTGTTTCTCTCCTTCACCAGTCTGATATTCTCATTCAGACTAACCACTCACATAAACCTTTCAAGGCTTGGCCTGGTTGCCCGCAGGGCGGGCACCTGGGGCACCTGGAACGCGTGGGGGACCGTCCTCCTGCTCGAAGCCAAAAATTCACTATCAGTAAAACCTCAAGGTGAGCAGGACTCAACAGTCTTCTACAATGACAAGCACATGCACTGCTTAGATTTCTCATTGTCGCCATAAATTGAAAGTAAAGGCGCTCTTCGTGTACGGAAATGCGAGGGAAGCAACATCATACAAGAATGGAGACTTGATTGTAACTGACCTTGCGGCGGTATCTCTGGGGTGGCTCACGAATCCTACGTGCCTCACGTGAGCGAACGCGCACAACATGAGAGTGGATTGCGCAAGAGATGCAGTATTGCATCTTGGCGTACAACTTGGGTAGCACATACCCTGTAACGAGAAGGAAAGATGGTTTACAAATCATCCCAACCGATACCTCCATCGTACCGAAGCAAGTTCCAATCGAGCTACAAACCCTAAAAGACCACCAAATCGAATACAATTCAAGACCATCAGATTTCAACGAAAATAAAATAAAATGTACCATCGTAGACACAGGCCTCTTGCACATCGCGGACAGCAGCCTGCTCGACGATGTTGCGCACCAAAAACCGCTTCACAGCCTTGTCCTGATGAGTTCCAACTCCCAAAATATCAGCAACCCTATACCCTATATTTCTTCCCAGGTTTCGTCAACCCTAAACCGTCATTGATAAATTACCACATTTGCTAAATCCCAGGTCAAACTCAAATGCTCAATTACCTTGGGGACGCAACGCCCACAATTGGAGCACCGAATAGGGTTCACATGGCCACGACCATGCTTGTTGCGACCTCCACTGCGCCTCTTGACAGTCTGCAGAACAAGATCACATCCAGCACAATAACTGTCACCAACATATCCCAAACCCTAGAGCTCGAAACCCTAAACCAAACCGAAGATTATCGGTATGCCATGGTTTACGACCAAAACCGAAATACTTTTGTTTAAAACCAGGAATCCACGAGCATGAAACTAACGCACCATGTTGCGAAACTTGGACGACGCTCGCGAAGCAAAGCGCGGATGAACGCGGGACGCAGAGGAAGCGAGCAAAAAGAGCGAGCGAGACAGGGTGCTGGAGTCTTTGTTTGCTGTAATGGCGATTCTCGGATTGGTTCTCAGCCGTCGATGGGAACTGCTGGGACATCTGGAGCCGTTGGATGAAGGTGCTCTTCGCCTGTGTCGATGGTTTTTAGGGTTTGTGGTCATGGGGTCCTACACGCGGGTGAAGGGTTTCGATTTCCGCCGGTAGTAGGGGCTTTCCACCGTGCACGGTATTTTCAAAAAGGATTTTCAAAGTTTCACTGCAAAATAATCTCAAGGGTATTATTTTAATTTTTTTTGTTTAAAGTGAGGATTGTATTCTAAAGAGAACCTAGCAATACAAAAATGGCAAAAAGATCAAGGCCAACACCCAATGAAGAAAATTAAAAAAATACCCAAACCTACCAAGTTAAAAGATTTCATTTTTCATTTTTCTCAAGAGTGTTTTCAAGAGTATTTCTAAGAAGGTATTCAATTGAAATTTTTTGGGAAGAAAAATTAGCATCACTGAAAAATAAATAAAATATGGAAATTACTACTGTACAATAATAAGTTAGCTTGGTATTATTGTACAATAATGAGTTAAATACTTAACAAATCGTGTAGGTATTGATAAATTTATGTTTTAATAGGATAAGTTAATGGAATGCATTCACAAAATAGTAAAAAGCTAATCATGGGCATGGGAGTGTACATGAAAATGATTATAAATGAAATAAATGAGTTGGTTTGTTTTTATATTTTTTATTTTGTATAAACCAAAAGTAGTATAGCGAAACTTTACAATTTCATGAGTCTCATAGATAGATAGAATTATATATGAGAGTAGTTTAATGAAGAATGAAGTGGAATTGTTTGCATGATTGCAACTAATTCTACTACCAAAATTATTATGAAGAGGACTTAGCAATATGCAAAAAATTCAACCAAATAATTATGTATACACAAACATTGAAATACATAAAACAATTGTAATTTCATGGAGGCGTATTCCCAAGATAAGTAGACATGGAATAAGGTAGCTTTTAGTGTTAAATAGATATTTTGTTAATATATATTTAAAAAAATTATTCTCAATTTAGTGCTTACAAAAAATTTAAGATTGTCAACAAATTGATTCTTTAGTCAACTTGATTCTCTCTTTAAGGATCAAATTTATACTATACTATTGTTACGTTTGAGAATGCCTTTTATATGTATCTAAGTTTTTTATAACAACCTCTTTGCATAGGTACAATGAACCCCTAGCTATAACTTCAGTCTTTAGTGTTATATAATTTCTAAATTAATCAAGATTTATGAAGAACCCAAGATGGCTAAAAGCAATCAATTATTCAACATTCAAAGTGTTGAAATAAGGGCTAGTCTTCTTGAACTTTGAGGGGATGGATCCATTTATCCTACATTTATTGTAATTGCTACAAGCCCTTTAGAAACTCTTAAATTGGAACTTCTTTTTGAATCCCATAGCATTGCAGATAGAATTATTTATCTAGACTACCACTACAGACAAGACACACCAACCTTCATATTCTAAAATCCTACGTAGAATTACTTGGTACCAAAATTGTTTGGAACTATCTATAATTATCCTAAATTTTAATTTTCACATTACATATTTGTGGAATTTGGGCAAGAATTAAATTTTAGAAGCCTTTCCAGAATTGAATATGGTAACCATATTGGCACTGAGATTTTTGCCATTAAAATAAGATCACCTTTATAATAAACATTTTAAAAAACAAACTATGTATCTTGATGGTACCAACAAGCCATTTTTTGTGAATCTTTATGAGGAAGTGCCAAGATGACAATCACCTACATTTTGATCAAGCAATATATTATATTTCTACATTCATCAAAAGAAAAAAAAATATACATTTTAGCTACATTCATTAATTTCGAATCATTGAAAATTATTGATTTCATCCATTTTTTCTACATAAATGAACAAAATTTACCAAGAATCTACTTTTTTAGAATCTCAGCACCACAAGTAAATTAAATTAATGACTTTTTTATTTACTTGAAACACATGGACACTTTTGTAGATTACATTGGGACCTATTCGGATTTACCCAACTAATAGTTATGTTCGTTCCTAGGGAGGCAATTTTAATAGGATTACTTCTACAACGACAACAAGACAACTAATAAGAGAACAAAATACCCAATTAAGTCATACTTCCAACTAGAATTAATTTAATTACCTCATTATTACATGATTAGTTGTTCAATTCTTTTATTTATTTATTTAATTATATTCTTTTTACTCTCCACTCTTATAACCACCAAGGTTAAGTATCACCCAATTAGGCTTGATCTTTATTCTTTACATTGAACTCCTCCATCTTTCACCAAATTGGTTTTGCTTGGTACAGGTTCAGCATTGATCTTCCAACTCGGCTTAATTCAGCTCCCTGCCTTTCTCCAATTAGGACATGTCACTCTTTAGCTGGTCCTTGTCTCCGGCTTCGGGTGCAACCATGATCTCCGATTTGGATTCTTTTATTTCTTTCTTACACTTTGATGTGACTCTTGCACTTGTAGAATTTACCTTCTCCCCTGACTAACTTGGAATTTTTAGTTTTTTTCCTCAATCTTCTCCATCATATCATGTTGATTTCCTAATTGTAATTACTAAACTATCTCATATTCCCTTTGGAAAATTTCTCCGATTGGGTAATTCAGACACTGCTCTCAGTAATCATCACCAAATCGGAATTAAACTCTTACAGCACTCAGAATGTCAAACTTCTTGATCTGGTCCACTTATGAACACAACAACTTCAATTGAATATTTCCAATTAGACTTCATCCATCTTGTCAACACCAACTTCCAATTTGGACTGTAGATAACCAAAGCAATGCATATCCAGAACTTGACTTGGAATTAAATTAACACACTCTTAAACATAACACACAAGAGACCACTTGGGTTGAAAATTTCCTTTTTATTTATCCATTTTGGTGACAAATCACCGTTTACAGATTTTTATATTTTTCATATCATATCCAATTAGCTCTCAGATTCACTCCGACTTGGATATTTTCTTCTCTCTCCACGAGAAATTTCTACACTCTTCTTTCTTCAACATTTGGCATTTAACCAATTTGGAATCTAAAATTCCAACTTTACTTTATTCTGCCGACTAGAACTCCAATCTGCTCTCACAACAAATTTAAATCTAACTGGATTATCCTAGCCCATACTGCACTTCATCTTCCCCAAATTGGACTTAATAACTACAACACAGGCTCGCAACATCACACGAACTCTTCAACTTCCAATTTGGTATTCACTTCTCATCCTTACGCCCTGACAAACTATTGTTGCACCTCTCCAAATAGGAAATCTAAGTCATTACAACAACTTCACCAACTTGCACAATATCTCTGACTAGGACACTCTTCCCAATCTGCTCATCTTCATGATCTGCATATATTTTCCAACTTGGAACAAAAAAAAATATCAAGTGCTCATGCTGATAAACTCAGCACTCCAACTAGATACCATCTTCCTTCTTCCACAGTTAATCACCCGACTAGAACACACTTCCTGCGACCAAATATTCATCCGACTTGGACAAATGCAAAACCAGACAGACCATAAAAGCACTCAGACACAACCATTACCACACAATCAACCATCAATCCAACTTGGATCTCAAATACAAACAAATAAAACACAGCACAACTAGCTGGGACACGCATTGGTGATCTCAAATACAAACAAATAAAATACAGCACAACTGGCTGGGACACGCACTGGTACAATTTCTCCAAGTGGGTGCCTTCCAATTAGGAAATCTTTACTTTAAACTCCAAGCCAATCGGTTTCCCAACCAACTTGGACACCACCTCAAAATTCACAGACTGCCAAATAGGAACCTCGAACAACAACCGCACCACACCCAAAAACATAACTCCCAAATCGGCACTCTCTCCCTACATAACCAACTCGGACTTGTAAACAATCCTAACTGTACACCACAGACCGAATCGGAATACAACTATTACACACAAGGCAACTCCGACTTGGAAATTAACCCAAACCATTCCATTTGGAATATACCAGTCTGCAATTCCAACTCGGATCTTGAATTCACATTGGAGCACTGCATACCCCAATAGCATCAACCACTGCTCCCGATTTGGAGATAAACTTCAACAACTGACCCTCCAAATAGGTTAATATACATTCAAAATTACCAATTTGAAACGGCATTTACTCAAAAGATAAACAAAATCATGCAAAAACACACAAAAAAATAACCTCAAAATAACAAACTAAAATCCGTATAGGTCATTTACAAATTTCCATTGATAAGGGTAAATAATGACTTTGAAATGTTGCAATTTGGCACTAACGGCAAGTGATTTCGGCAGGCGAGTAAATTAGGGTTTAGCATTCGTCGGGGCTCGCTTGAAGGACGAAGGAGGGCTTCTTCACGATTTCAACGGGAATTCAGTCACGAATTTCTGCCGCCTTTCGTTGTGCCCTTCAATCTGGAAGATTGTCAGCAAAATGTAAGGTAATGGAGTAGAATAATGCCTCGGAAAGACCCATTTTTTGATTGCTGGGATCGGCTTTCGAAGTGAAAATCCAAGAATTTGTGTACAGAGTAGTCGCAGGAATCGAATTTTATGAGCGGAAGCAGTGTGGAGGAATTTTCCTGACGGAGGAATTTTGTGATCAGTTGGGTCGGCCAACAAAGTCGCGTCGCAGATTTAGCTTCGGAGTCTTGGCAATTCGGTAGGCGAGAGAGAATCCTAAACCCTAATTATGTCGGAAGTTCCTCTACGAGCCTCTGAATTTGAAAGAGATTGTCGAAAATGGTGGCAATTCTACTTTAGACAATCTCTGTCAAGTCTTTGGGGCTCGTATAGGACAAGTGTCTTTCAACTTCAGTCACCAACTCATAGAATGGACCCACTGCGTCAGTATAATCTTTGAATTTTCTCTCTTTGAAGTTGAGTACACACGAACAGAGTGGAGAGTGGAATCAAGCCAATGATCTATAAGCCCTAGAAATTCCAATTTTCTGAGGTGGTTTAATCATGTGCAAATCATTTTCCTCGTTGCTCAAATCCTTGCTACTCTCGGGAATCGTATCTGAGGACGACCTGTTGGATGTTAATTCTCTTGTTAACATGCTGCAGAAGCAAGGCGCAGGGGATTGCAGAATGTTAATCCTGTAATTGCGCTAAAATGTTACCGAGAGTGATCAGAGTTGTTATTCTGAGGTTGTTCAGTCCTATTCGAAGATTATTTCCCGTTGTATTGAGTCTGACACGGTGATTGAGAACCTGATAATTAAGCAATCTTCCCGATTAATGAAGCCGTCTTGTACATTGTTGGCAAAGATGTGATGCCCTGTACTTCTATTGCACCCTCTTTATGCCGCAATTGCTGTGGCAAGGACCGTTAGGTGCAGTGACAATATACGTATCACTCACGAGAAATGTGAAGGTATTGTGAGATGCTCTCAGTGGCTCTTCTGGGTGTCTAGATGTACCTTCCAGAGGCATATATCTTTTAATCTCTAGAAAGAGGAGAAAACGTGTATAACATTATTCCTTTCAAGAGGATTGATCAAGACTCTTTCAACTCTAATGATTGGAAGTTTGGACTACTTTTAGACGCACCATAGCTTGCAATGCTTGGTCATTATCCATTACTGGTACTGATAATTCTTCGAAACTGTGCATGTAGGTAGCCCCTGTTGTGGATTTCCAGCGACGTTTGAAATTTTGGCGAGTGACTTAAGTACCTTCCTCGTTTTCAATTTATCCAATGGATATCCCCCAGTAAGCCGTGTTGCGTGTATTTCCTGTGTAGTGACGTATTGCAAGAATCTCTTGTGAATGAGATTATCTCTTTCTACTTCTCACAATGGTGGGTCTCACCCATGGTTGATCAGGTGAGAAGAAACACTTATTGTATGGCCTCATTGAAGTTCTGTGCACCAATCACCCTCTTTCCTCATAGACTGTGGAAAAAACTGAAAGGCTATTCGCAGGAGGAGAATTAGTTGAAGAGTTTGCAAAATTCATGATTTCGCAATCAGAGTGAAAAGAAGGTTATGTTAAAACTGTCGCTTTCAAGAATTCAACCTTGTAGAGAAAGAGAGTTCACCTAACTCGTGCCATGTGGGCACTGGGCAGGCAGCATCAAAGAGCCCTCAGATAATCTGGTGAAGATAGCCTGATAAAGTGGTGTATGAAACCCACTAAATACTGGAGATAATTCTAATGGCTCAAATCCTAAACATGATCTGAAGCAAATCTTAGCATACAAAATCTGATTATGCTGATTGCTCAAAATAGGGGATACGCAGGGCAGACAGCAATCAGCAGCTGATTCAGATTATGTGAGCAACTCTCAAAGAACTGAATTGGATCACGGTTTCACCGTATCCGGGGCTTTCTGGTGTGCTAATTTCCAGCTGTAGAACTGCACTTGCAATGTGTACTCCTGAGGTTTTGAGCGATGTACCTTCTACCCAGTGGAACATAAAGTTAGAGTTCTTCACATGGCCTGGACAAATAGTTGAGTGAAGAGTAGTTGCCATGTCCCTATCAAGGACACATTACACTTGAGCGCAAACAGCACAAGATCATGGGCGGAATTGAAACACTTTGGTCATGATCAATGTTCTATATCAGCAGCAAATCAGATTTTTAATGTATAACTCTGCATTTGAAGAGTCAAGGTACAGTACAGTGTTTTCTTTTGTTTCGGTTTCCTTATGGACGTCATTGAATATGGAAAATCAATATGAGGCTAATTTTCTCAGAAAAAGTGATCTTCTAGCAGGATGGAATTCTTACTGTGACCAATTGAACTGGTGTGGCTAATCATGTGCTGCCTCTGGTTTTGCTTTTTGTGCAGATGAACTTTTTTTGTTATCTGCTTTTTTTGTGACTTGAATTGTGGAATTACTAACTTAAAACACCTAGAGTGCCATGTGAAGTAGGAAACAGGAAGTGCCAGATGGGAGGGGAGCTGGAGAAACGTACAGATTGCTATTGCCAACAAAGAGCCACCAATGCAACATGACCCATTGCAAGTGCGTTGGAAGACAGGTGGTGTCACACTCCTGGAGACGAAGGAACCATCTGAATGAACGAACCTGCAGTAGAAGCGATCTCTCACATCATTAAGTTATGTGGCAGGTTCCTGTGGATTGTGGATTGAGCAATGTAGGGCCATTGGAGATTCCGCAGTACAAGTTTTCTGTCATCCACTCTTCATGGTCCTGCATTGCTCATTTCCATGACAATGACAGTAACCTACAATGATAGAAATCTCAATCTCAGATGAGTGAGCCTCCCAAATTGTGAATAAGAAAAGGAAATTTGAGCTTGAAAATATAGTAAATTATTTTGTCCAGAATTCTACAAACCAATATGCTTACATCTCTGCCTTTATATATGAACAAAGTTTATATATGTGACTTCGTAATTCATTAACATGTAGAGTTGTAGAGATCAAAAATGGAATGTCTGTTTGCACAACAGTAACACTCACATGTAAACTTTAAAATCTGAGGGCCAATTTTGGTTTTGATCTTCAGTTATTCAGAGAGACACGCTCTCTACAACCAGATTTTGCTTCTTTGAGAAGGTTAATGAAAAAAAAGTTCGTGTGAGCTCAAGGTTTCTTTATTGCTGCCATTCGCGATGGAAAGTGTCAGCATTGGAAAGAATGCGATGCCTTGAAATGGTCTCTTGTTCCCGTGACACCCCCGTCATTGCTTGATGAGTTGGCACATTGCTGGATGCTTTGACACAATGCTGACATAAAAACTTTGAATGCAGATTGCAAGAGAATTTTTCCTTCAAATTCAACATGTACTGCACCGTTGGAAAGGTCTTCAAAATGCGCTTCTAATGGTATAAAATAATAAGCCTTTTTATTTCAAAAATCAAGAATACAAGAAGCCTCCAAAGTGAATTGCTAAGAGTTTGAGAATGGTTAGAACAACAAAGAGAACATGGAGAAATAGAGAATGCAAGGAATAAAACACAAAGCAGAGGAAGTCTTTTCATAGCCTAAAATCCCATGTAAGGCTACACAAAAAGCAACATGCACAAATAGTGTACATTTGAGTAGGTGGGCAATTTTAGAGCTTGTGCATTTTTAGAACCTACTACCTTAAAGTAGGACAACCCAACGTCTATGAGTCACTTAATTTTGATATGCACTAGACCTTCCCATTTGTATTAGTTACCTACCCATTATCATAATTTTAGCAACCTTTTAGCATCATGACAAAGCATTTGGGGAGGAGACACGTCAATGTGTCCAATAGCATGGGTCTACCTATAGCCTTGCCAATTTAGTCCCAACAAACTTTGAAAGTCCCAGAAAAATTTCATCTCTTGTCAAAATGTCTTCATTCTACTTGCAAATGGCTTCCATGAAACTTCTCAATCTTTGAATAATATGTAAGTTGACAAAATAGTTTTTTCAAAGTAACTACACTCAATAGTGAAATTAGGTTGTCCCACACTAATTTCTTGGCATTTGACTAGTGCTACACCATTGTTGTTGTATAGGAATGCATTGTTTTTGAATTTTTGGTATTATTCTATTCTGGACTCGTGAATCTCCATGTGTGCAAATGGAAATATCTCAATTTGTTGACTTCAATGGCTTATAATGCAACTTTCTTGGGGTATTAAGACAACCCAATCTCACCACCCTACATGAATGTTAAATCCAACAAAAATTAAGTCATTTTGTGAATGGTCTAAGGTGATGTAAACAGAATTGGATATGGTAATTCAATTTTGGCACTCATATATCGACGAATCAAACCTTCGCCTACGGTATTTAGTGTAGATAACAAATTTGCTTGGTAATAGGCATGTTCACCTTATTCAGATTCAAGGTCTTGATTTGGCACCATCAATCCCATCATGATTTTGACAAGAAAAATCTTGAATATTTTTTTTAATATTTTAATTGTTGTTGTGGTGGGAATTAGTGTAGGTAACAAATGTGTTATGTATTGGTAATAGGCATATTCACCTTATTCAAATGCACAGCCTCAAATTGGCATGCCATCGATCCCATCATGATTTCAACAAGAAAAATCCTGAATTAAAAAAAAAAAAAATTAATTGTTGTGGTGGTATTTAGTGTAGGTAACAAATGTGTTTGATATTGATAATAGGCATGTTCACCTTATTTGGACTCAAGGTCTCAATTTGGCACCATCAATCCCAACATGATTTTAATAAGAAAAATCTTGAATATATTTTTTTTAATATTTTAATTGTTGTTGTGGTGGTATTTAGTGTAGGTAACAAATGTGTTTGGTATTGGTAATAGGCATGTTCACCTTATTCGGACACACAACCTCGGATTCACACGCCATCGCCATCGATCCCCATCATGATTTCGCCGAGAAAAATCCCGAAAATTTTTTTTTCCCAGGAGGGAGCTGGTCATGGCATACATGTGCGCATTTGCACAACATTGACCATCAATCACGCCGTGTCAGTCAGTGTGCCACCTGCAGAATGGCATAAAGTAAACGTAAAGCAGATTCTGAAAACATCGCACCGTTTAAGTTACACTCGCTCATGCCTGCGTTGCAGGCTTTCAGGGCGAGATGGGGTGCCACTCGCGGGGGCACCAAAGAGAGACTCACAAGTCAATGTATTATTAATACTGTTTTGCACGTGGAGTTGTTTGTTTTCTCTTTGGCATGATGCTCCCCTCTCATAAACCGAAAGAAGCACGCCACGGAACAACGGACACTAAGTGTGTGTCCGATGGATGACAAAGAATCTTTTTTTTATGTATGTGTGTAGGACAGAAGAAGCAGAAGGAGTCAGCAGTAGATGTTCATCCTTGGAATTTTCTGTGTGAAAACGGGGAGGTCTTGACACTGCAATGTGTGCTCTTGGGTTTGTTTGTTTTCTTTTAACTATGTAAGGAGGTGACCTTCATGACTCACCAAGGTAGTCACCAAAACTCTCCGATTTTTGGATCAATAGGCCGTTGTGGTCCGTAGGGTTCTTATTGGGGTAAGCAAGTGATGATTCACATGGTATTGAAGTAGTTGATTTCTACAGTAATCAGGATGTTCTTTGGGGGTTTATGGTAAAAGGAGCCCAAAAAAGCTTGTTGAGGATGCAATACAACGAGTTTTCAGCCAATTTCTTTTTTAGTTGGTAGAGAAGATTCTCCTTAACATAACGCGTGCGTGCGCGTGTGTGCACACAAGAAAAACAAGCTTATAGGAGTGTCCAAGGATTTGCTAAAAATGAGGAAGTGAGTGCCATGAGAAACTCTTTTACACTATAATATGCACATGTGGAGGAATTTTCAGATTTTTTGAGCATATTTTGGATTAGATATGATTTTTTTTCACCTTTTCTTCAAAAAATTATAGTAATTTGAGATCATCACCAATAAATCTGAAAAATTTGCAACTTGTAGAAGACATGTGATTTCATCTCTAAAAAACTAAAACTAAATAATTATCACTCCTAATTATGGCATCTAGAGATTCCATACCTACCCACAAACTAAAATTCCTCATAACTTTCATCTCATTAATTGAAATGAAATGATTCAAAGCTTTCTACAAGCACATAAGCCTAGAGAACCAATTTCAAATTTTTATTTCTGAAAAAAAATGATTTTAAAGAAGTTTTTTGGGCTGTCCAAGTTGCCCGCCAAATGTTGAAAATTACATATCAAGCAAAAACTTTTTAACCATGTAGTCAATAGGTATGAAAATTGTTGCGCCTTCAAGCTACTTCTTAGGCACATGTTGTGTGAAATTTTCAAAGAAAAAAATAAAAATTCCATTCATAGTAAGCTACCCCAAATTGCTATGATGCCAAAAAAACAGTATTTGGACCTTTAGGGGTTAAATTGCCAAGTGTCTAAAATGAACTCCTATATTTTGTCAAATTGCAAACCAAATCTAGATTTGAAACCATGAGTCTCCTATCTAAAACTTGAGATAGGTGATCAAAGTGTCTATTCACGTGGGCCTCTAGTTAAACATCACTATTAGTGAATTTTTCTCTTACTTCAAGATTCCAAATTTGTTGTTTCCTCCAAAGTCTATGACTAATTATAAGAGTCTATAGCCTATTGCTTTTGATAATTCATAACATATCTTCTTTGAACAATAGAAAATTCAAATTCTATTTGTAACATCTTTCATTGATCTAATTGAAGATTTTTTATTTTTTATTTAGACACACAAAAGATACACAAAAAAAATTTATTAGAGATTTCAAGTGCCACTACCTTCCATCAACTTATCAATAATTTAAACATGCATCTTACCAAGCAAATTTGCTATCTAGGTACTTTAGAAAAGCTATTTGTCAAGTCATGTATTTTTTTAGGGATCAAGAATCCTGAGAGAATTCATTTGCTAGTAGAATCAAGACATTGTGACAAGAAACAAATTTTATGTGAGTTTTCAAAGTTTTTTGGGACTAAATTGGTAAAACATGGGTAGAGACCTACTATACACTAAATTACACACTAATGTGTCCCTTCTTCAAGTGCATTGTCCTAATGCTAAAAGGTTGTTAAGATTGTCATAATATAGGATACTCTAGAAAGCAACCACTAAATAATACAAAGGTACATTTTGTTTTCTTCGATATACCAACAATCTACATTTCAAGAGGTTGTCACTTTTAGCGAGCCCTGCATTTCTACTTAAAAAATTTATAATTGATTCCGCAAACCAAGGTCAAAAAAATATTAAACAACTTGGGTTCCATGCCAAATCCTATTTTTTCTTCCTAAGAAAATTTATTGAAAATTGTTTCACATATACTAAGTCATCATCCTCCCCAATGCAATCAACTCTTAAATAGTTGCTTTAATCCTAAAGGACCAACATGCATTTTTTGGCAACATAGAAATTTTAGGCAAGTACATGTGATTAGAGATTTGCATATTTTAGGCTGAATTTTAATAGAAGGTGGGGGCAAGGAATATCTTTCATATGTGCCAAATTTCATGATATTTGGAAATATGTATAAAAAGTTATGGCCAAATATGTTATTTTTTTCCTCATCTGAACATAATAGGTAGACAAAAAAAAATCACTTCTTTTGAAACCAAAAAAATGAAATTGGTTTTCTAGAATTATATATACATGAAAAGCTTTGAATCATTCCATCTTGATCAATGAGATGAAAGTTATGAGGAGTTTTTGTTTACAGGTAGTTATAGATTCTCTACTTTAAAATAAACTTTGAAGTCCTTTATCTTACTCAATTTTCAATATTCTTTGAAAAAAATATAATCATAGGATGTAGACTGTTTATAAAAACATTTCAATCATTGGGATTGGTATTTTTTGATTTCATAACAAAACTCTTAACAATTTTGAATTTTGAATCATTTTCTACTTCTTTCTACTTACTATTTTTTTCCTATATGTTGTACAATTCCAAATGATGTAAATTTTTTCTAACATGTAGCCAACTTATCTAGAAAAACAAATCCAAAGAAGTAACACCATTTTGGACATTTTTTCATAGAAAAGTGAGCTTGTAAAGTATAGCTGCCTTGTTTTTTGCAAGGCCCAAAAAATGATTTCTGTAAATTTAAATGCATATATCTTGCAATCCATGCAACAAATTTTTTTGAAATTTTTACCACATGTTCTCAAGTACTACAAGATCCTACAGTTACATGACTCCAAAAAAGTTTTTTTTCAAAACTTTGGTACTTGTATTAGAAATGGCAGTTTTGGAGTGTTTTTGGTGAAAACATAGTCAAGGAACTTTAGGGGTCAACCCTAGAAGGACACAGTGGGCACTAAATATTCAATAGACAACAAAAAGTCCTTTTATATAGAATAAAAGTGGAGATGTCCATCCTTGGAATTACATGTGAAAGAGAAGGTCTTGCCCAATAGCTTGACCTCCAATTAGTGCTCTAGGATTTCTTTAACCCTTAAATGCCGTTCCGACCATTTTTCAACCGATGAATGCCAAGGAATCTTGTTGTGTAGGATAGAAGTGCAACTATTCTCATCCACCAAATTTTGTGTCAAAAGAAGAAACCATACACAGTAGTTTGACCTTCGATGAACATTTTTGATTTATTTTTTAAATAGATGATGTCATAGAGTGCCATAAGGGATGATTCTAATCAAGCATTCAAGGGTTACCCCTTAAACAACACAACGGTCATTTTCTAATCGATGAATGACACAAAAATTTTGCATGGAAGACAGCAGTGCAACTATTCATCCTCGGAATCTTGCATGAAAAGGGAAGATCTTCTACAGTAGTTTGTCTTCCAATGAAAGTTTTTTCATCTTCTTTAAGCCCACAATTCACATAGTATCCAAACAAGACGATTTCCACGGTGACCAGCTCGTCCTTCAAGGGTTTAAGCAAATAAATCACATGGTACCCCAAAGGGCGATTTCCGCGGTGACTACCCATTTGGGGGTTAAGAGCACACTACCATAAATCCATAATAAATCCATAATGGGTGGGTGGATGACGCAAATGGGAGAGTGCAGTACATGTCGGAATTAGGTGACTGACCGCATTAGAGTCCTCAGTTCCTCATGTACTGGGCTTGACCTTGTGGGTTGAATTTCCACCTGTTCATAATGACCTAAAATTTTCCCTATTGGAATTAACTCTAAACCCTAGACCCAACTCCTTCATTTGTTTCAAAAATAAAATAAATAAATAAAACCCTAGACCCAACTTCTTCATTTAATTCAAAAATAAAATAAATAAATAAAACCCTAGACCCAACTCCTTCATTATTTTGTTTCAAAAAAAAAGTTTTAAAAAATAAACCCTAAACCCAACTCTTCTAAATAATTAAATGTGATGTCCACTCAATCCTGTGTGACCCACCCTCCCTCCCTTTCATCTGCAAAAAATCTAAAACCTCATTTCAAAAAAGAAAAATTTGAAAAATTTGAAAGAAAGTCTAAAACCTCATTTCAAAAAAGAAAAAAAAATTTAAATTTTAAAAGAAAATCTAAAACCTCATTTCAAAAAAAAAAGAATTTTTTTTTTTAAATTTAGAGAAAATCGAAAGCCTTTCGGCAAGCCCTCAATTATTTTCCTCCCATCTCAAAAAGGGTGCTGTTGTGCTTCTCCATTATGCAAATTTGGTATCATCTTACATTTTTTTTTTTTAATTTTAAATTTTTTTTTAGTGGTTCTCAAGCATGGAATGCCGCCGAGGGAGAACCAGTCTGCCGGCATTTCAGTGTGAAACGCCAAGTTCGCATTTTCAAACCAAACAAAAACAAAAACAAATGGATTAGTTTTCAAAAACTGGAATTATTGGAGTCCAATTTTAGGTTTAAAATGAAAAAAAAAAAAGTTTAAAAAAAGTATCAGGGGACCTGATCCACATCACTCACCCTGAATTATTTCCTCAGAGATCTCCAAGCATTTGGCAGTAAATTATAAAAAATTAGGCTACAGACAAAAAAAAGTCTTCTTGGGGAGTTGGGAACGGACTTGGGAACATGAAACTTGTATAAGATTTGAAAACTTATGTAAGATTAATTAAAAAAACAAGCATTACCCTTACTACAATAAGGTAGGAAACATCCAAAACCGTTACTTTAAGCAATTCAACATAGTTAGAGACATGTTTTTCTAAAGATAATATTTTTTTTAGTATATGCAAGTGAAAATCATGAATATTAAAAAAAAAAAAAGATTTATCAAACATTGTATGTAATTTTTGTGATTTTTCAAGGTGTTGGTTGTCTAGACCACTGGAATGGAACTGTCCCATAGGTGCATCCAAAATTGAACTACGTAAAAGTCAGTTGTTACCAAATCAGAGTTTAGTGTGTGTCCTTCGAGTGCGTTAGCAAACCAAAGTTAAATATGTGTGTAGGATTCATTAATGGAATTGTGGGGACACTTTAAGGGCACTCTATGGAACAAGGATTAGGTGTAGGGATGGAATGGGGTGTTTCTACCTTTAAGTTATAAAGTTTAGGCTACAAACGGGCCAAAGTCGTGGGAGTTGGGAATGGACTTGGGATCATGAAACTTATATAAGATTTTAAAACTTATGTAAGATTAATTTTTTTTTAAAACATTATCCTTACTACAATAGTTGAGTTCAAGTCAACATGTGCAGGGTTTTTTTTAAAGTTGGTAAACTACTCCTCACTTAAATTATTTTTAAGGTATGTTTGCACATGGTGTTAAACATGTTGTTACTGAGGGGTCTTAGGAATGATTTTTTAGATCTAAGGTAGAAGAGCCTATTACCACTCTGATTTGCAATCTGACTACCTTGAGATCAAATTGAAGAAGGTCACATTCTTCTCCAGAGGTGTGCGCTTGTTTTATGAATCAAATCCAAGTGGAATCATAATTTTTTGATCAAATTTGTAATTTTTGTGAATTTTTGAAGTGGTTGGCCTTGAAATTATGAAATTGCCTCTAAACCAGAGTCATAATCAATCCATAAATAACCTAATCAAGTACTAGATATTTTCTATTGATGGAATGACACATTATCCCTTGTTGTAATAAAATCCTTGATTTTGTTATAGAATTTTCTAATTTTGTCATAAAATGAAGGAATTTGGGAGGGATTTTAGGTGAAATTGGGGCCAAAAGTAGGTGACGGAAGTGGGCTAGTCTATTAATGGAATTGAATTGCATACAATAATGGGTTGGTCTTCCTTACTTTTGGACCAGATTCACATTAAAAACAACACCTCTCACACCAAGTGCAAACATACCCCAAAAGTATTGTACTAACAATCAACATTTGTTTTTTTGTTTTACAATAAATTGGCACAAGCCTTCTCAACATTGGTGCAATTTTAGAAGGAAGGACAAACTCAAAATTGTCAGAGTTGACTAAATTTCAACCGAAAAAAATCCATTGGTACTGATAAGGTACTAAGGTAAAGGCCTCTTTACACTTAAAAACTTTAGGTTGGAGCCCAAGAAAATGGTATGTTTTGATTGGAAGATAGTTGTGTGCCCAAAGCAAGGACCCCATCAAAACACTCCACTCATCAATGGAAAGTATCCATGTTTCAAAAAACAAAAACAAAAAACACTCCACTCATTTTTGTGGTCTCCAATCCAAAGTTTTTGGGTGTAAACAAACCCTAAGGGAGGCAATCCATTTCTGACCACTTAAGTAGATGCACATATCTCCAAGGCAAGCTTCAACAATGGGAAAATTTTCATAACAAAGTTTAGTCCCTACTGTTTGTCAATAATTATCATGTGGTTATCGTTGTTTCATGGGTTCTCACATTAATTACAATTTATCGCATCATTATGATGCATTACTTCGCATCGTTATGATGCAGTTGCAAGTAATGCATTGTAATGATGCAATAACGATGTGAAGTAATGCATCATAATGATGTGATAAATTGTAATTAGCGTGCGAACCCATGAAACAACGATAACCACATCATAATTGATGACAAACCATAGGGTCTAAACTTTGTGATGTTCCCATGTGCAGAAATAGGGTTCATAAGGTTTCCTTATGCCCTAAAGTTCTAAGGCCTTTTTCCATCAAAACCCACTCAAAATTGTCATTTCTATTGCAAAGTGTGAAAAACTTTTAAAATTGTTATTCTCAAATATCTAATTGCAATATCTTGTTCTACACTAGTATAAGAGTGCATGGAAAAAAATTCATAAACTTTGACTGCATAGATTGTAAGACATATGCATTTTTTAAAGTAAAGAAAAAAAAGTTTTTTTACACCTTGATTGACAAATTTTTTGGCTTTGAATCTTTTTAATTTAAAATTTTTGCACTACTAATTTTAATTTCCTAATTTTATATTTTGGAGAATTGAGTTGAAAATCTAGGAAAAAAATTCAACAAAGAAAACAAAAGTTAATTTTCACTCATAAAAAATGATTGAGTAGCACGTCGAGTAGGAATAAATTTAAGATTGAAGGGAAAACTAAACTGTAAATGGCTCTAAGATGGAATTGAAATACAATAATTCCAATGATGAGATTGTTCTAGTAAGCAAATTTAACCCTTTTTAACAAAAGTTTTTTGAAAAATTATAAAAAGCGTGTTCTACAATGGATTCTATAAATTATTTTTTCAAGAAAATGCTTAGATTGCCCAAAAGTAAGATTATCCATAACTTTCTCATCGCTAGTCTAAATAGAATGAATCAAAACTTCAATTGCAGAAAAAAATTAAAAATTAAAAAATTAAAATTCTTGCAATTTGGGGGGGCTTCCTTCATGCTGCTTTTGGGACTCATGGTGGCATAATTTTTGTTTCTGGGCACCGATTGAAATAAAAATTAAATGCCTTAAAAGATAATTTGATTTCTTATCTTAAAAAAAGTTTCAAAAAATTATGTCAAAAATTTAAACTACATTCAAAATCCCAAGAGTCCCCTGTAGGGACTTTTGGACTTTAGAAGTTAATTTTTCAGATTTTTATTTCTCAAAAACAATATTACTATGAATTTTTTAGCTAAAGATTTGATTCCATCCATATTCAAATTTATTCTTTGGGAAAAAAAACAAAAAAACTCCATATGACTTCAATAATTCCTATACTTATGTAACAATGACCATGTAATTAGTTTTTGGATTTTGTACCCCCTTATACCACTTATGATTACTAATTTTTTGGCACTCATTGCACCTTCAAAACATCATCATGGAAAATTCAACTCCTTCGATTGTCCATTTTTCACTCATTAAAAGATTCATGTAAAACATTGTCTCCTATTTTGTGGTTGGTTAGTTTTATTTCTTAATCTAACTTAGCTACCTCAAAGTCTTTTGTTTCAACTACAAATTCAAGTTTTTCAAATTTGGTTGATGGTAATTAATAAGTTCCAACATTGATATCCCCCCAAAATGAGGAAGGGGATTAATTCTTTAATCCATGAAGGACAAGGCATTCAAATTTTGAACAACATATGAAAGCAAACCGTGAAGCAAACACATCTTATTGAGCATATAAAAATGCATTTTTTCATCCATCAATTTTTGGGAAGATTCTTGTGTTAGTTCTTAAACATTTGTATAATATAGATTCTAAAGACTTTTATTTTCAAATATTTTTTTGTTTTAATAGGCCTAACCTCAAAAAACAACTCTATTATTTTTAAAAACAACCCTTCAAATACAATTTGAATAAAAAACATAATACAAAAATATTCCAAATTACTATGATTTGAACTTCAAGGAAAATAAATTCTTATGAAAATTATAATATTCAATCTACAATTGATTTTCGAAGGATTTCCAATTTATGGCTTCAAATTTTTATTGAAAACTATTGGTTTGTATACTAGTCAATCTAACTATATGAATGTGATCTATAGACCATATTCTACAACTATTATTTAACCCCTATTAGAGTTCCAAAGTTCCTATGGGGGACTCCTAGGATTTTGGGTAGGCTCATGTGATCTCAATTTTTGACATAATATTTTGAAATGTTTTTTGAAGACAGGAAATCAGATTATTTTTTTAAGAATAAATTTTTTATTTCAATTAGTGTCTAGAAATAATAGTTATGCCATCGTAAAATCCAAAAAGCAACTCATGGGGCAATTAAAAAAAAATCACAAAAAGTAGAATTTTTTTATTTTTTTATTTTTTTCTCAATAAATTATATTTTTGTCCACATTTGAAGCTTTGATTCATTCTATTTGGACTAGTTATGAGAAAGTTATAGACAATGTTATTTTTTGGGTAATCTAAGCATCTTCTTGAAAAAACAACTTACAGAATCTATTTTTGGATGCAATTTTTACAATTTTTCGAAAAAACTCTTAGATATGGTTACATTTGCTTGCTAGAACAATCTCACCATTGGGATTATTGTGTTTCAATGTCATTTTAGAGCTATTAATAGCTTAGTTATCCCTTCAATCTTGAATCTATTTCTACTTAATAATTTTTTAATAAGTCAAAATGAAGTATATTTTTGTTGATTTTTTTTTCCTAGATTCTCAACTCAATTTTTCAATATAAAAAAATAGAAAATCAAAATCAATAGTGCAAATTATTTTAAGTTGCAGTGGATTCAAAGCCAAAAAATCTAACCAATCAAGGTCTTATATAAACTCGTTCTCTTCACTTTAAATGCAAATATCTTACAATCCATATAGTCAAAGGTTTGAATTATTTTTTTCACTCATTTTTATACTAGTGTAATACAAGATCCTACTGTTAGATATACAAAAAAAAACAAATTTAAATTTTTTTTTATTCTTTGCAATAAAAATGGCAGTTTGGAGTAGGTAGTGATGGAAAAAATGGCCTTGGGACTTTGGGTGTTAAGAGTGACATCATGAATCGATTCTTCTAAGTTGCATTTTATAATACATCTTCATAGTTTTGGAAATTTGAACTACCCCCTGGTCCTTTACAGGTTTATTCGGGGATCTTTCCCACGCGTTCCTAGAGCTGCAGCCATGGTGATTGACCCTTGGAAAAAGGAGATCCTACTCAACCACAAAATAGGGGCATTCTTTCCATCAGCTCGGGGCACAAAAGTGCACCCGTAGAATGGATGTCCGCGATAAAATTCTCCATGGCCGGGCCCGGCCCCTCACCCTCCGATCTCCATTGTCGGTCCCTTAAAAAAACATATTTCACGCAGTAGTTTCACTAGTATAGTAATTTATTGTGGCAGCCAGAGCCCCACCCGTACAAAAATCGGGCCGGTTTTGTCAACTGCTTTCAATTCCAAGTAGTTGGCAATAGTGAGGAATTTCGACTTTAAAATTTATAAAAAAAAAATTCTTTGACAATTTCAATTTTGACTTTTTCACCGGACAATTTCCGATTTGGTTGCATACCGGTACACGCACCATTCTACTTTACATCAAGTACCAAAGGGGGACGGACACAACCCTCGGGTACGGGACACTAATAATAGTGTACATTTCAGGAGGTGGGCGGTTTTTTAGTAGTAGAAGTCCTATGCCATTTCAACTTTGAAAATTCACAACTGGTTCCACAAAGCTCCGAAAAATATGAAATGACTTGGGTTGGATGACAATTTTATTTTTCTTTCAAGGAAAATTTATGGGAAAAAAAAATGTTTTGAGAAGTGAGTTTCACCTCATTTAAATTCAGGTTTCGGCTCTTAGGTACAGGACACTAGTAATAGTGTACATTTCAGGAGGTGGGCGGTTTTTTAGTAGTAGAAGTTCTATGCCATTTCAACTTTAGAAACTCACAACTGGTTCCACAAAGCTCCGAAAAATATGAAATGACTTGGGTTAGATGCCAATTTTATTTTTCTTTCAATGGGAAAAAAAATGTTTTGAGAAGTGAGTTTCACCTCATTTAAATTCAGGTTTCGGCTCTTAGGTACAGGACACTAGTAATAGTGTACATTTCAGGAGGTGGGCGGTTTTTTAGTAGTAGAAGTTCTATGCCATTTCAACTTTAGAAACTCACAACTGGTTCCACAAAGCTTCGAAAAATATGAAATGACTTGGGTTGGATGCCAATTTTATTTTTCTTTCAAGGAAAATTTATGGGAAAAAAAATGTTTTGAGAAGTGAGTTTTACCTCATTTAAATTCAGGTTTTGGCTCTTATGCGGGTGGTTTATAGACCTCCTACCTAACTTACCACTGTACAAATGACACACTATTTGTGCCGGTGTTTTAGATACACCAGGGAGTGCATGAGTTGAAGAAAAGGATAAGTATTATTATTATTATGGACTTGGTCGCAATAGACCTGTTACCAAATTATTGGTGAAGTAAAAAATTGGATAACTTTCATGTGTTTCAAGAAAAATTTAAAAAAATAAAGATTGGATAACTTCCATATGTTTCAAGAAAAATTTAAAAAATAAAAAAATTGAATAACTTACTTTAGAACTTGGATGGATGGATGGACGGAGATTGCATGCGGTCCATAGGGCACCATGGTTGGAAACTCAAATTATTTGATACTCCCTCGAGTCTCAAAATAAGATGGGTGTTTCCTTTGTAAAATAAAAAAGAAACACCGGTCTTATTTTGAGATAGAGGGAGTATTATGGTATTATATGTCATATAAAAGCAGAGCTCCATTATGAGAAACAATATGTTAAGCTATATATACATGTGTTATTTCTCATAGTAAGTCTCTACTTTCACATTAGCAGCCATAACTTCAATGTTGAATGGTTGGATTTTGGTCAACCATGCTCAATCAAAGGGTATAACCTTGTAACATTATTGACACTAAGTGTTTGTGGGATGATAGAGAATCCTTTCCTATGAGATGGAAGTGTAGATGTTTATCCTTGGAATTTTATAAAAAAAAAGGTCTTGTATAGTAGTTTGACCTCCAATGAATGTTTTTTTGTAATTTATACTAGATTATTTACATTGTAGCAAGAAGGACGTTGTCCATAGTGACAAGCCCATCCTTACAAGGTTACCAAAAAACACTCAATATTGCCATTTCTATAGCAAAGTGTAAAAATATTTGAAATTGTTTTTTTTGTGTGTCTAACCATAGGATCTTATACCTAACTAGTATGAGAATGCATGGAATAAATTTCAGAAATTATGACTGCACAGAGTACAGATATTTGTGTATAAAGTGAAAATAAAAAATTCATTGTGGGACTAGATTATTTGACTTTGAACCTTCTTAATTTAATATTTTGCACTACAAAGTTTTTAGGTTTAAATCATTATGGTAGGGAATGAAGTTGAGATTTTAGAAAAAAAAGAAAATTTCAAAAAAGCTTAATTTTCATTCTTAAAAAAATTGTCAAGGAAAAATAGGTAAGAGACAGAAGAAAAATCTAACTTATTAATATCTCTAAGATGGAATTAAAATGCACTAACCCCAATGGTGTAATTGTTCTAGCAAGAAAACTACTGAACCATGTGGATTTTTTGGAAAATTGTAAAAATTGCATTCAGAAATGAATCCTATAAGTTATTTTTTCAAGAAGATGTTCTAATTGCCCGAAAAACAAGATTGTCCATAAATTTCACATGATTTATTCAAATGAAATGAATAAAAGATTTCTATGTAGACAAAAACATAGTCTATGAAAAAATTAAATTAAAAATTTTGGAATTTTTTTGTTGTCCAGTCTTCCCTAATTTGAACTTATTTGGGTACAACTTTTATTCCCATGCACCAATTGAAAAAAAATTATATTCCTACAAAGATAATCAGTTTTTCTATCTTCATAAAATCATGACAAAAATTGAATTTGTCCCTTAAAGGGACAATGGTCCTTTAGGGGTTAAGAGAAGGATGTCATAACAATAAAGCAACCCTATAATATGGAAAAGAACGTGCCTCTCCTTATCTATGGAGAGTGTCAAGTGTCATGAAATGGATTTTATTGAGGTTATGAAGAAAAAAATCCCACCTCATTGTGATCAAGTTGGACATGGATTGTTGTGAGTTTATTTGTTGTGTAGCACACCTCTTAGGAGTTTGTTCAATTATATATATTTATAATTAGATTTTCAATTCTTAAAAATTTAGTATGTATGAAAAGATTGTGTTGATAGGTAAGGTAATTGCATGTAAATGTGTTTGAATAAACAATTGAACATGCCAATATCTACTATTAAATTGTTTAATTTTTTAAAGATTTAATTGGAACAAAATTTCAAATTTACTTCTTTTGTACATGACATGAATAAACTATGAATTTTCAAAGTGTCCATGCCCCAAAGCAATCCTAGGCTATCATGAATGAATGTTCTATGTACTTTTTTTTCCTAGGGGCCAATTTTAAAAAGGGATTATAGTTAGGTGAAATTACTTTAGACATGCATGAAGGACAACAACTTCATTCTAATTAGTATGGACATAAAAAAGAAAATACAAATGTAAAATTGTCCCATGATAAGAGCCATGTTGCAAGAGATGGAAGACTGTGCCTCACAATAAACCCAAAATTCACAACATCAAATAGAAATAGAAAAAAGAAACTAAGGTAACACTTAGACAAGTGTACTAAATTGTGACAAGTTTTTGCAACTGCTTCCTACATACTTTGGACTAATTAAAAATGTAAGACCATTGAACAAGAGAAACTAGTATTAATTTTTAACACTTTGGAAATTTACAGTTCATTCAAACCACGTAAAAAAAACTCAAATTCAGAAGACCCATATTCCATGACAATTATTGTGTTATAACCTTGACTTAAATACAAGTGAAATGAATTTGAAAATATATGGACAAAGACCTATACTACAACCACCTTAAATTGTTGCATGCATATAAAATATCTATTCCTATTTTTGGATGGAAAATGAACAAGTGAATAACCAAAATGGCAAGTAGTAGAATAACAACATGTCAACAATAATAAAAAGTTGAAACATTTATAGTAATGTGATATTTGAGGCTTTGTTTAGGAATATATTTTGTTCATTGAACCTCTTGTTCAAGTAATGTTTTGATACTATAATTACTTGACTTATTGCACAACATGTATGTTTTTTTTTTTGGCATTTCATCTAACAAATGTGCACATACATACATATATACGTACACACATAGACACACACATATAGATATAGATATTTCTCATTATCGCATGCTTATAGTATCACAAGCTCATTTATTGGAACAATTTTACATGTTGTAATTTAGGGACCAATTGAAGACGTATTAGAATTCATCATAGAGTGTGTGGAACACGGGATGAGGAGATGGAGTTTGAAAAAAAAATGAAACTCCTTGGAGTAACCAAATTAGAGTACAATGGAATTTGGTATTGTGTTTCTTTTGTGACTATTCTTGGTTTCCCCCCTAAAGGACCATTTGTCCCTTTGGAGGATAAGTGGGATTTTAGGTAGGTACCTATAGTCTCATTTTTGTTTTGATTTTTTTTTAAATTTGAAGATAGAAAAAACTATTAGCTATGTGTGAATATCATTTTTTTTCAATCAATGCGTAAGAACAAATATTATGCTCCAAACAATGGAGAGGGGGAAAGGAAGGAAGAGGAGGCAGCAAAAAAGAAAAAACTCAAAAATTTGAATAATTTTTTTTCCTTATAGATTACATTATTGTCTACATGGAAAACTTTGATTCATTCCATTTGGATTTTTTATGAGAAAGTTACGAACAATCTTGTTTTTCGGGCAATTAAAGCATCTTTTTGAAAAAATTATGTATAGGATTTATTTCAATATATTCAATTAAGAAAAATCCAAATGGTTTAGTTTGCTTTCTAGAATAATCTCACCATTGGGGATTAGTGAATTTTAATTTCTTTTTAAAGATATTAATAATTTAGGTTTTCCTCTATCTTATACCTACTTCTACTCAATAATTTTTTAAAGAATAATAATTAAGTTTTTTTGAATTTTTTTTCCTAAACTCTCAACTCAACTCTCTACTATAAAGATTTAAAGTTTAAAACTTTGTAGTGTAAAAAATTAAAGTTAAGAAGGTTCAAAGTCGAATAATCTAGTCTTACAATGTACTAAAAAACTTGTTCCTTTTTTCACTTTAAACACGAGTATCTTGCAATTTGTGGTCAAAATTTGCAATTTGTTGTCAAAATTCTTGAAATTTTTTCCACACATTTTCATGCTAGTTAGGTGTAAGATCCTATGGTTAGATGTGCAAAAAAAAGTTCAAATTTTTTCACTCTTTGCTATAGAAATGGCAATTTCAAGTATTTTTTGGCGAAAAAAGAGTCTTGGTCCTTTAGGAGTTAACCTTCCTCTAACACCATTGTTACAACTAGGAATGACCTTTACAATTAGCTCTTTTATATCATTTACTTTGGAGAGAATTGACAAAACACAATCCTTACTAGAAAACGGTAAAACTCTTTAATTACATCCATGGACATGAACGAAACATGCAAAATGTGTACTATGTCAAACTCGTTAATAGTTCTTTCTTCCAATCCAATGGTATAAACATTCATCCATCTAACAAAACCAATCCAATTCCCAAATTTTATCAAAATTGAATCACTTCACCCCTAAAAAATGGAAAATAGTTGTACAATATTAACAGTTCCCTTAATTGATTTTTTTTAGATACAAGAGCCAAAACTTTCCTCAACCCCCACCATTTGGGGGGCATAGGGTGGTCTATTTCCATGTAGGCAGAAATGAGTAAGCAATCAATTATGGCACACTTATGGTGCAATATGACTTGTTACAAGATTCTCAATTTTTCAAACAACATTTGGTTGGAAATAGGATGACCTATACGATCAACATGGGACAAACATAATCTTCATCTCAAAAATTCATGGTAGTTTTGTCTTGGGAAATAAAATTGTGAAAAATTATATATCCTTTTGAAACCTATTTCTATAACATAGGGAGATTTTTCCACTCAACATACCTACACTCTATATTTGCTCAATTGCTTAAGTGGTTGGAAATGGATTAAAGGAATCCAATTATCAACCCATTTTCATAGCTTAAACTCCTCCATTTCTAATAAGTTCTATTGTAGGTGCCAACTCAGTCACAACATGGCCACTAGGAACAACAGAAATGTTTAGGAGGTGTACATTGAAAGCATCAAATGATCACAGTATATACATTGAAAGCCACAATGATCACCTACATCAGTTTTGTAAGCAATCTATATATGGTTGGAAATTGGTTTGTCTATAGATTGAGAATAGGACAAACAAAATCTTCACAATATTCATGATATTTATGATAAATTTGTTTCTTAAGGAAAAAATGTCAAAAATTACAAATCCTTCTCAACCCCTAAAGGACTGTTTGTCCCCTCAGAGGACAATTTGGGTCCAAATAGGTTCCTATTGTCTCAATTTGTAGTGAATGTTTTGGAAACTTTGTAAAGACATGCAATTTTGCGAGAGCTTTGTGGATATATACACAATTGGTGCCTGGGAGGAAAGCTTACTGTACAATAAGCCAAAAATGGAGGTCAACAAGCAACACAAAAAAATCACAAAAAGTCTAAAAAAAATTCTACATTTAAAGCTTTGATTCATTCTATTTGGACTAGTGATGAGAAAGTTATGAACAATCTTAGTTTTTCAAGCAATTGAAGCATCTTCTTTGAAAAAATAACTTACAAGATTCATTTGTGAATGCAATTTTTACAATTTTCCAAAAAAAATTGTTAGACAAGGTTAGGTTTGCTTTCCAAAACAATCTCACCGTTCGGATTATTGTATTTCAATTCCATCTTAGAGGTATTAACAATTTAGTTTTTCCTTCAATCTTTAACCTACTTCTAATTTTTTTTTAATGAGTGAAAATTAAGTGTTCTTTTGTTGAATTTTTTCCTTTAGATTCTCAACTCAATTCTCCAACATAAAAACTTAGAAAATCAAAATCAACAATACAAAAGATTTTAGTTATAAAGATTTAAAGCTTAAAAACCTAAACAAACAAGTTACAAAAAATCCCTTCTTTTCTTCACTTTGGATGCAAATATCTTGCAATCTATGCGGTCAAATTTGATGAAATTTTTACCACACGTTCTCAGACAAGTCAAGTACAAGAACCTACGGTTAAATTTTTATAAAAGGTACATTTTTTTAATTTTCTTAGGTGAACAAAACAAAAGTGGTAGTTTTAAGTGGTTTTTGATAGAAAACACCCTTGGGACTTCAAGGGTTCAATCTATTTCTCTAGAGTAGCCGACCCATTTTCAACCACCACTCTATTTCCAACTTATAGACTACTTTGTTTTCGCGAATTGTGATGTAGTTCGAGGAGTAGTTGTGGCACATTATGATTGGCTACAAGGTTGTCAATATTGCAACCAGTCCTAGGGCGATTTTGCAATAAGCCTATGATTAGGAATAGAAAGGTCTATATAACCATTATAGGTTGATGAAAATCTTTTATTAAAAAATTTATAGTAGATACGATTTGTGTAATAAAATTCTGAAAAAATATGCAATCCTTCCAAACTCTATTTCTGTAAGGTAGTCTGCTCTAAAAGCAAGCAACCTCTTCAAATTGCCCCTATATTAAGGGCTGAAATAGATAGTAGTTGGTCCTTAAATGGACCTCTTAGGCCATTGAGAGAATCGAGAGAAAAGCATTATTTCTTGCAAGAGCCAATTGTTGGCCTTCATTTACTGAAATCACTTTAGAAATTGCAAGTGGTCGGATTTTGGAAGACCTAGGGTCACAAACAGGTGCCTACAACAGTTTTTTTTTTTTTAAATTCATAAGTAATTCAAAAATGATTCAAAAAACATGAAACCACTTGCATGACATTCCACATCCATTTTTCTTTCTCTGAAAAATGATCCCAAAAACATTTCTATTCATGGAAACCTTCAAAAAAAAAGGGGGACCAGCTGGTAAATGGTCGCTTTAAGGCCATACTACCTTACATGGGAAAAATTCTGCACACATAAAATCTGTGCTCCAAATATGCGTAATTGCTTAAGCGGTTGGAAACGGGTCGTCATCCCATACATGGGAATTTTTTTTTTCTCCCCTCAACCTTCCCCGTACCACAGATAGGGTGAATTGCTGAAGTGGTTGCGTCCTCCGTCCTTTTGCTCCACCATAACTCCTTCAAGAAAAATCCTGCTCCGGAGTCAGGACTGGTCGCTGCAGCCGCAAATCCTGCCTGCCTGCACCGCGGCTCAGTTTGTAAGTTCACTCGGTTTCAACAGGGGCTGACAAATCTCCTGCTTCCTGAATGTCTGTCTAGTAGTACTTAAGGTAGAAGGCTCAGAAAGCGCTCATATAAGGTAGTATGGCCTTAAAGCGACCTTTTAAGGGCTGATTCGCCTTTTTTACAGGTTTCTGTGGGCAAAATGATTTTTAGCTCATTTTTCAGAGAAAGAAAAATAGATGCAGAACACAACACAAGTAGTTTCGTATTTTTTGAAGCATTTTTGAATTACTTATGAATTTTCAAAGACTCGGGTCATAGTCACTTATTTGTGACCATAGGTGTTTCAAAATCCGTCCCCTTGTGACCTATAAAGAAATGTGCAGAAACCAAAGACAATGATTGGCTCTTACAATAAATAAAATAATTTTTCTTGAATTCATTAATAGACTAGAGAGGTCCATTCAAGGATCACATGGCATCCACTCTATAGTTACCTATAGGATGGTGTGAAGAAGAGGGGCGCTTTAGGGCCATACTACCTTAAGGGAAAAAAAGACCTCTGTACAAAAATGGTGGATCCAAAGTTTTTTTTTACATTTTTGTGGAAGAAAGAGAAATGGGGAATACAACAGTGGAAATTTTAAGTTTGATTTTCTGACTTGAAATGAATAAGATATGATTTTTCAAAGTCAGAGGTGCATAGGGCCCTATTAATGCTTATAGGTGCAATTGTAATCAATCAAAACATGCCATTGAATGGAGCCAGTGAATTTAAGAATGATCCTAACCGTGCCTTTAAATGGAGCCAATGAGTCTAAGAATGATCCATTCTACGTTAACACTCAGTTCACTCCCGAGTGTAAATCAAAATTTAATTGCAACCGCTAAATACCCCAGGGTTTCCTCACATAGTTTCAAATCCAATTCAAAGTGTTGTAACTTTTGCATATGATGTCCGAATTCAATAAAACTTGTTGGAAAATTTGCGTTCTCTTTTTTAGTTTGTGTGGTAAAAAATTTAGATCAATACAAGATGTACTGATTTTTGGAAGTCAATCAAAGCTCACAGGTTCAATTTGAGTCCACAAAACTACATTGGATGGCTACAACTTTGGGGGCTTGTATCTCCTTCATCCAATGTTAGTTTTCAATAAAAAAATTTGGGTTATGTTTCTCTTGAAGTCTAGTTATTGCGGTAAGAATTTCATGTCAATCCAAGTTGTTTTGAATGTTTGGGAGCAATTCGAAGTTTAAAATCCCGACATTTTTGGATTACAGTGAACTTCAGCGGCTTGTTTCTTCTTCATACAACGTCCATTTCTAATAATTTTTTTTGGAAAAGTTGCACATACCAGTCTAGTTTGCGTGGTTAAAATTTCACATCAATCCAAGAAGTTATGAGTAAGCATTTTAGTAGAAGGAGGTTTAGCCTCAGATGTGTTTTTTGCAATTTTTCTTGCTGTTTTTTGACATTTCAAAATCATATTGTAGACCTCACCAAATTCAGATCTTTATTATGAGTAAAATCACACATGGTGATGAACCATGTCACCTACTCAATAACCTAAAATTACACACATGGGTTGGCAATTTCTCACCACATGAAGTCATTTCCATTTCTACATCCCATGTGCATTATTTTGGGCATTTTGTAGGGGTGGTTCTTAATGTCCAAATTATTTTTGAGCCTCCTCCTATGGAGCCAATTGCCATTGGAAATTGGAACTCAAGGCCCATTTGGATCAACATCAAGCAGAGAACTCAAAAAATTATGAAGTCTTGGCTTCACATATAGTTTTGAAAAAAAACCTCTAGCTCAAAAAATTAACCCTTTAATGCCTCAATCCTTTTTTGAATTTTTGCACATTTTGCATATATCTTTGTCTAAAAATATTGTTTACTGCAATTTTATGAAATTGGTCATTAAACCTTGTATGTTGATGGCATGTGTGAGAAGAAATGCAATAAATTTGAAACTACTTGATTCCGGAAAATTTCACCATTGCATCTCCATACCAACTCCATGATGAATGAAGATCGACAATTTCTACAAGAATTAGCCGAGCAGATTTCGAGATTATAACATTTGATGAACAAAGTTTTCTATAGATTTTGATTTCCAACGTCCAAAAAACGTCCACTCTGATGTATAGGGGTTAAGAAAGGTTATCTTTTCAAGATTCAAGTGTTATATTGGATGAATGAGAAATTAGTTGTACAAAACAAGGTTTACAAGCCCTCTATTCATCATTCAAAATGTGGATGTTAGAGCACTTAAGGGTTAAAAGAAGAAGAAAAAGAAAGAAGAAAAAGAAAGAAAGAAAGAAAGAAAGAAAGAAAGAAAGAAAGAAAGCTCCGGTGGAAGGTCCAAGTAAGCTTTAGACTTTTGTAGATATGGAGACTAGAAGTCTAAGCTTGGACCCCTCCAACCTTCTAGTAGCAATAGGCTCTTAGAGTACTTTATTTAACCCTTAAATGCTTGGTTGGTGACTGTGGAAATTGTCTTATTTGGTTTTGTATGACATCATCTACTAAAAAGAAATATATGTTCATTGGAGGTCAAACTATCATTTATGATCTCCTCCTTTTATACAAAATTCTAAGGATGAACAGTTGCCTTTTGTCCTATATAGAAAAGATTCTTTGTCATTCATTGTCTGGAAAACGTTTGCAACTCTGTTTAAGGATTAAAGTACTACTATTCCCTTCAGTTCTTTTAGAGTTTGTCTCAACGACAAGTTTGTATAGAAATCTAAATAATTATGTTAATGTAGCCCTTGAACTCATGGCGCAATTTATGGTACCAATGAGGCAGGGGGCTTTGGGGCATCCTTGGAAAGGGGATTCCTATAGTAAACAAAATGGTCTTAATATGTGCATGGCTCCTTAGCCAACACTATTCTTTGATTTGATTTAAGTGATAAGTCCTTTCCAAGCATCTAACAAAGCATAAAACCTTTTCAAGATTGGGGAGGATCATTGCCTAGTTTATACAATGGTATGCATTACATTGTTTACCAATGAGGTAAGGGTTATTTTTGCCATCCTTGGAAAAAGGAACCCCTATAGTGAACAAAATTGTCTTATGTGGCTCTTCAACAAACTTTAGTATTTGATTTAAATAATAAGTCTTCCAAAGCATGGAGAGCATAACATTGTTTATCAATGAGGTTGGGGGCCCATCTTTGAAAAGGGGACTCCTATAGTAGAAAAAACTGTCTTATATGGCTCCTCAACCAACCCCAATCCTTGTATTAATTGAAAATATTCTCGTGCATTTCAAGAGACATTAGTCTTCCTAATATGGACAAGACAACCACCTCGTTATACAACAATATACGAAGACCATTATCTAGTTATACAATATTATTATAACATTGTTTATCAAATGAAGTGGGGTCCCTTTTGCATCCTTGAAAAGAGGCCTCCTATAATGAATAAAATTGTCTTTTGTCACTTTTTAGCCAACACCAATCTTTAAATTAACTAAAAGTCTCTCCTATGCATCTAAAGAAGCATAATATCTCAAGTATGGAAAAGACTTTTGTCTAGTTATACAATGCTATAATGGAATTGTGAACATTGCAAAAAACAAAAATGTCTATCACTAATAAGAATGACTTTCAAGTTTTTGAAAGAAGAAATGCAACTATTTATCTTGTTTCAACATATTTTTTTGACTAATTTTCTTGGTGACACACATGTCATTTTAGGATAAAAGGACATTGCAAGCTTGAGTTGTATTTTCAAAGTCAAAGCACTAAATTCCTCTAGTTTTTGACTTGGAATCTTGTTGAGCTCCACGAAGAAAATATAGAACCTATAATCCATAATGAATTCTCTAATATGATTAAAATTGTGATTTTTATGGTCTTTTGAAATAAACATCTTGAAGGTTTAATACTAGACTACTTTTGGACTTTTTATATTGATTTTCTTTTAATTGGGGCTCAAAAAATATATTAATTATACCAAAATGTTAAGCACTATTATTTGTTATATTATTATTCTCAAATTGATTCTATTTTATGGATTTATTTTATAGATTTTTGTAATTACTACAGTGTTTTACAAAGAATCAACTATAAAAAAAATCTAAGATGTAGATATTAAATGCAAACAAATCAAATTCAAAATGAACGTTTTAATCCATTAGTACTAGAATCTTTTCTTAAATCTTTTTCATATTTTTCCTTCTATCTTTACAAAAAAGATATTTACCTCAATTTCTTCAAATTCATCACATAGAAGGTTTAAAAAGAGAACATATCCAAGAATTGGTTGAGATGAATGAGAATTTTTGTGGTAAAAAAAACTCATGGAACCTCTTTGTTCATCGTTCAAATTTTAAACATCTGAGCATTGAGGGGGTAATACAGAAAAATAGCGAAGTTGACCGAGCTTGGACATGATTTGTTTTAAGGTTTAGGAATCCTACAAAGTAACCAAGGCTACTAAGATGTCGAGGGATCATCTACTTTGTAAGGTACTTACTTATTTTTTCATGCAATGAAAAGAACTTTTACAGTACAATAGAACAAAAAGGCCCTAGTAGTAGTGCCACAAAAAAATGTTCTTCTTGAAAAAGGTGCCTCCAACTACACTGAATTGTTTATTTTGATAGTTTGGGGTGTTTTCACCTTTAGCTCCAAAAGGCACATAACAACTTTTACTTTAGAAAAATAAATCACAATTGAAGATTCACTTTACTAGTGTTGAAGACTATTTTGTAAGCATTGAGGATTCCTTTATCACAGTTGAGGTTTACTTTCAGTTCAGTTATTCAGTTGCTGTTGAGTTGTTGTTTTTTAAATTTATTTTTAAACAAATGAAACAGTGGAGTTTTGATGACTAGAAATAAAATAAACACTGCTTGTTCAATGCATTCAATCCTCTCTAATTGCATATCCTTGGCATGGGAGCAAAGGGTCTCTCCGCTCTTCATGCACCAAAATTGTCCAATCACATGTGTACCCAACAAATAAGACATGCTGGTAATGTGCAATTACAGAGGGTAGAGTATTTTAGTGGCAGAAATCAGACTTTGCCAAATAACCCTTTGAATTTGCAGACAAGGGGTTTGATCGAGTTGATTCTTGTGTAATTAGTCGTGTTGAAACTTGCACCAAGCATAATTTCTTGGATATTTGTTGATGCTTATTGTTAGAATAGTGAAAAGATGCTGCCTTCTATAAGTGCATATATGCTAGGTGTGTGTAGGTGTGAAGGGTTTGTGATTAATTTAGGAATTTCTAACCGCTAAGTACACAAAGTTGTCCACCACTTTTGGGTGCTTCCTGTGCTTCATTGTCCATCACCCAAGGCAAGTTTCATTTTGAGCTAAATTGCAAAGACTTGCATGCCAAGATTAATTTACCTCGCATGCCAATTTTTATCACAACCTTCCTTATTAGAGGAGTACAGTTGCGGATGTTTATTACATTGTAAAAAGTGCCCCACTTGGAGACAATGAGCTATCCCCCACTCTAAGAATGTCTTCTTATTCACTTATTTGGAATCTTCCTTAAAAAAAACTCTTTCAATACTTGAATTTTAAATTTTTTAATTAAAATCTTTAAAATTACTATAATTAGAACTTAACATTCTGGACTTCAAGAAAAAAATTCTTGTGAAAATCTCAAATATTCAGTCTACAATTGATCTTAAAAGGAATTTTCAATTTTGATTTCAAATTTTATTGAAAATATTGATTAGTATAGTAGTTGATCCAATCAACCCAGATGGATATGATCTACATATCATAGTTTACAACTATTGTTTAAGTGTCATCATTAATAATACATCTTCACAATTTTGGAAATTTGGACTATCCTTTGGTCCTTTTAGGATTAAAGCTTGAAAGATGATGAAGCCAAATAGTGGTCGATGGATGACTTCATTGATTACTGTAGAAACAAGAAAGGTAGCTATTGGTTCAATAATCAAAGCAATTTGGATGACTACCTTGGTCATGGGGGAGGGTGCATCTTTGTTCAAAGAATTAACCCTTGAAGGACGTCACGGATACTAAGCAACCAATGAAGGACAAACACTCTTTCTATACATGGTAGAAGTCTATATGTTCATCCTCCAAAATTTGTGTGAAAGGGGGGGGGGTCTTGCATAGTAGTTTGACCTCCAATGAGTGTCTCTTGATTATTTTTTGAAGCAAATAATTCTCATAGTACTAGAAAGGTGATTGGCGATTTCCACAGTGACTAACCTGTCTTTTGGAGATTAATCCTAAAAGGACAAGCTAGTCACTATGGAAATTATCATCTTATTGGGTACTATGAGAATCTTTGGCTTAAAAGAATGAAAAAGCACTCATTGGAAGACAATCTATTGTAGAAGACCTTCCCTTTTTTATACAAAATTTGGACGATGAATAGTTGCGCTTCTATCCTACATGGAGAGATTCTTTGTCATTCATCGTCCAGAAAACGTCCTTCGAATCAATCATAGATTAACCTTTAAACAATGAACTGGTCACCATGGAAATCATCTGTTTGGGTACCATGTGAATATTTGGCTTTAAGAAAAATGAAAAAAGCATTCATTGAGAGACAACCTACTATAAAAGACCTTCCCTTTTCATACAAAATTCGAAGGATGAATAGTTGCACTTCTATCCTACATGGAGAGATTCTTTGTCATTCATCGGCCAGAATACGTCCTTCGAGTCGATCATAGGTTAACCCTTAAACGATGGGCCGGTCATCGTGGAAATCATCTGTTTGGGTACCATGTGAATTGTTGGCTTTAAGAAAAATGAAAAAAGCATTCATTGAGAGACAACCTACTATAAAAGACCTTTCCTTTTCATACAAAATTCGAAGGATGAATAGTTGCACTTCTATCCTACATGGAGAGATTCTTTGTCATTCATCGTCCAGAAAACATCCTTCGAGTCGATCATAGGTTAACCCTTAAGCGACGAGCCGGTCACCATGGAAATCATCTGTTTGGGTACCATGTGAATTGTTGGCTTTAAAAAAAATGAAAAAGCATTCATTGAGAGACAACCTACTATAAAAGACCTTCCCTTTTCACACAAAATTCGAAGGATGAATAGTTGCACTTCTATCCTACATGGAGAGATTCTTTGTTAGTCATTCATCGGCCAAAAAACGTCCTCCGCATTGTTTATGGGTTAAGGGGCTCATCAAACGATGCAAGATGTCAACAAGGTAGTAATCATCCACCCCAAACTCGATCCAATTATTGGATGAATAGGTGCATTCTTTCGGTTCCTCGACACAAATCATTTATGGCCCCCGGGGGGCCTTTTGGTCCTCCACCGGAGCTTCCAATTTTTCGAGTCTTCAAAAACCCAAAAACCGACAATATTTGCTTCAGAGTCCCTACATAAGTGAAGTTAAAAACTTCAACTGTGTGGCAGGTGCCATTGACTTTTTTGGTAATGGACAGTCCTGGACACGGACCGTACATGAGCTCGCCGCTCAGGCCATACTTAAAACCACCAGACTTTTATGTTTTTTTTAAAAGGACAGTGTGAATTAAAAGGAAGAAAAAAAATCTAATCTGTGGAGGACTCACTCTGACATTAAAAAAAATAAAATTTAAAGGATAGAAGCCGTGCTGCAGAAAAACTGGACTCCCATTCCACCGCTGATTGAAAGGTAGAATTGCCCATTACTATACAGATTGCCATCTTAGGTACTTTGGAGAAGGTATTTGTCAGCTCCCATATTTTTTTTTCAGAGATTGAAAAGTTTGAGAGAAGTCAATTGCAAAAAGAATGAAGACGTTCTGTTAAGAAGTGGATTTTCTAGTGTTTTTTCAAAGCGAAAAATGTTAAACTGTGAATAAAGCCTTGTTGAAGTATGAGGAGACCTTCATTGAAGTGTGGGCTGATGTGTTCGCTCTTTAAGTACATTGCCATTATGATAATGGGTTGTAAAGATGGCGGTATTAGATGAGTCATGGATGGGAATTGGGAGGATCTTGTAGGTGGTGGAATTGGGTGGATGGTGGTATTAGGCAATTTTACTTTTATGTAACAAAAAAGATGTAAATTATATTTGATTTTATAATTAAATATCTTCTCTTTCATTTGAAAAATTCAGAGACATTGATTTTTGTTTAAAAAAAAGTTTCCCCCCTTCTAATGTTGTTGATCTTCAATTTAAAAAGTAAAATAATTGTTGTTGATTGCCATTGTAAGAGGCAATCTTGGCCGTTGCTCAAGGATAAGGATATAGATGTGGATACAGAATATAGAATATTAAATATAGATAGATAGATAGAGATATAGATATGGACGACATTACGGAATACAAACAAAAATCACATATATTCCATATCAATTGCAAGTGAGACTACTTCTCGAAAAATACAAGTAGGGGGGGGGGTAATTAACCCTCAAAAGTCCTAAAAGCCCTTTGCAATCATATAATATATTATGAATATAATGGTATTTCACCAGAAATTATTGACCAAATATTATTCAATACATAATAAAATATTGATCATGGTAGTGTATAAATAACAATGTATCACAATTCATACAACACACCACAATTGAAGAGTTATAAGGCTAAACACAAGTCTTATAGAGGGACCTCAAAGGCCTTTCAAGGGTTGATCCAATTCAATGTATGGGAGGGTATTTTCAGACACAAGACACTAAATCTTACCCATAAACTGGGCCCAACATAATAGCTTGGGATTCTCTAGGGATAAAAGTAAAAACATGCCCCCTATTTTTGAACCATGTCTAGGATATATTTTAAACCTTTCCTATCTAATTTGAGGTCTCTCTAATTGCAAATATAAATTCAAAATTTGAAAAATATAAAAAAAGTAAAAAAGTAAAATAACATCTACGTTTTTCCTTGGGGATTATTCAAGCCTGTTGGAGACCACAGTCCAAGGAGATTTTTAGCTTGACCAGCTAAAACCCTACATTTTCTTGTACCAACCGGTTCTTTGAAGCACTCTCTCAGCCAGACCTTCAAAAAATTAAAAAAAATATTCTACAATTTTCCTCTTAGACGATCCGATTTTTTCCCGAAGATTTTAAAAATCAATTTCACAATTCTTGATTTCAACCGGCTAACTTGTAACTAAATGCCGGTACTCCCCGTACATTGTACTGCACCCATTTCACAGGCAGGGCCCCTTTTTCAGACCTACAATTAATTAATCCCAGCATGAAATCACAATCTCTCACTATGTACCCAAAAGATCCATGGGCTTCACTTCACCAGCCCCAACTCCACATGCAGGCCCGCCCTGACTAAAAGCGGAGTTAGGTGGTGCTCCTCCTGAGTCACCCTTTGCAAGCGGCACACAACATGAGTACATGACTGTGTGGAAATAGGGTCGCAAAGAGGACAGGAAGGCTAATAAAAACCTCTCTCGGTCCTTGGTCCCTGGCCCCTTGGTCCTTGGTCCCTGGTCCTCGGTCCTGGGGCGCCGCACCAGTGGGCTCTGACAGTCCCCTGGAACTGAAGAAGAAATCCGGGGAGGGTCCTGACTAGAGCCGATTCTCTTGGATCCCACTTGGGCTTCCATGCGACTCCTCATAAGGGCCATTCATTTTCCCTCAGGTCAGGGTCCGAGGTCAGGGTCCGAAGTCAGGGTCCAAGGTCAGGGTCCGAGGTCAGGGTTCAGACTTCAGATGTGGAACCTAAGCTTACAGGATGCCCAGGAAGAAGAACCTTCCATGCAACTGCAACCGCAACGGCTTGCGTCTAGTACGGAATCGGTTTAGTCTTTTAGGTTTTTTTGGTGGGATTTTTCGCCGATTGGTTATGGCCAAAACATGTTTGGCTGTTTTTTTTTGTAAAGAAACTTTCATTTTTGGGGGGTTGAAATAGCCAAATTACTGATTAGTAGTCAAAATTGACTTACGTATCACCTAGTTTTTTTTATAGGTATTAGCAAGTATCACCTAAGTATCATACGAGTAAAGAAGAAACAATTGGCTCCTTTTTGAAAATAATGAAAAAAAAACAAAAAAAGTTATATGATGTGGACTTTTTTAGAGCATGGCCACTACTAGAGGTTTGGGGGAAGGGGGCTTTTGGGTGCCAAATTTCACTAGGAAAAAAAAATTGTCTAAAGAATACCGAAAAAAATGCTGAAAAACTTGGATGAAATCATTGAAAGACTTTGAATGTTAAAAAAAGGCTTGGATGAAATTGTGAGATTGTGGATAAAAAATGAATTATAGACATGTGATATGTGCTAATGTGATATTTTCTATCCAATATGTGGATGGATGTTGAAAGTTGGAACACCATTTTATACTGGCACTTTGACACTTTTTAAATTTCTTTTTTAAGAAGCCTTGCCTACCACAACATTTCTTTTGAGGTAGAAGGTTCATTAACCTCCCATCTAAAGAGTGAAAGACAAATGGAATTGGCATCTAATCCAAGTCATTTCATATTTTTTGGAGCTTTGTGGAATTAGTTATGCAATTTTTGAAGTTGAAATGACATAGGGCTCTGAAATTGTCCACCTCCTCAAATATACATTGTTTGTAAGTTAGTGATACAATTGAAAAGAAACATATACAAATAGTGTACATTTGAGGCGGTGGGTGATTTTAGAGCTTGAGTACTTTTAGAACCTCCTACTTTAGCAGGCCCTTGGAAAAATTTACATCCCATTGTTGCTCTTGCAATGATAACTTCTAGAATGGCCACTTGAAAAACCCAAGACCAAGCACTCAACAACAAAGGGCCTCTTTGGTAACGGAAGATTGTAGATTGAGGAAAATCCGTCTTCAATATTTGTCTAAACATGCCAAAAACATGTATGTAGTATTTTAAATCATATTCTAATTCTTTCTACTTATTATTTTTGTCAAGCATGAAACTTTTTTGTTTAAATAACTTTTACATGTATTTTCAACTTATTTCTTCAACATATTATGGAGAGTAACAAGTTGTAGGATCTACACATTTTTGTGTAAAAAGTTTGAAAGATGAATCTAACCATTTGGAAAAAGTTGAAAATACTTTTTTTTGAAATGCAGCAACTTGATCTTATAATTGGTAAGTTTTTTTATTTTGAAATTTGAGGAAGGTGTACTCTAACAAGGTCCTATATTTGAATTTGTTGATGAATAAATATGAATGAAGATTTTAGCCTTGCTTTGGGATTAAGTATTTTGAAGCAGTTTTGAGACTAAAAACATTTAGTACCTTTAGAGATTAAGAAATTAAAAATGAACCAACTACAAAAATAGGAGACAATGTTTTATATGTGTTTTTAAATGAATGAAAAACAAACAAACAAGGGAACTGATTTTCCATGCTTGTATATTATATTGAAGGTGTAGTGAATGCAAAAGAACCCAATAATTATATGTGGTATAAGGGATCTTAACACCCAAAAAATAAATTTTGATCTTCTTTTCCTATGAAGATATGAAGGCTAAATGAGCATTGTGAATTAGCTGTAAGGTGGGTTCCCCCCAACATTCACTTTTTGCTACTATGCCTAGTTATTGTTATTATTAGATTGGTCTAATTTCATATTTTTGGTTGGCAAGTGAAAGGAGATTAAAGAATGTAGTGTTTAGATATTGTGTATAGAAAAATTATGAAGGGTCAAATTTTTGTTGGGTAGAGGTTTTGTAATTGTTTCTTTTACATAGTATATATTGATTTTGGAGATGTACATCAGGCAATGATGGTGGTTTTGGGTTAGTAGCTATTTTAGAGGTTATCTTATACCTAAAATCAACCTAATAAGCATGCATTTGAGTATGTTTCTATATATAGATCATATAAACTTTTTGTGGAAATTCTTCTTATCCATTGGGAATCTAAAGAAGTTTTAATATTCTCATAGCATCTATTTTTTGAACTTTATAATATAAATAAATTATCAACTTTTTAACTATTCCATTTGGATTAAAAAATTATTGTATTTTCATGGTCTATATGGTGTTTTTTCTCAGTATTAGCAGAAATTGCCTCGAAGACAAAATATAATGACATTAAGTATCAACCTTAACAATTATAACTAAAAGTGAGGACATTGAATTTAAATGTTTTAGAAGTAGAAAGTATAACCATCAATTCATTTTTATGCTATAACCTTGTAGCACTCTGATGTCCAATTTTTAGATGACAAATAGATTGAAACTCACACTTCTTTATCACTTGGATGAAAATCATCCTAATTTGTAGAGATACTTTATCAAGTTGTTGTTGTCCTAGCTAATGGTTGGATTTGGTGTTATCAAAGTTCATATTTCACTAAAACTTACAAATATCCTTGCAATGAAAATTGTCCATGTGGTTTCCAAATAAACAAAACAACCTTTACAAATGTAGAAGTATGTCAAGTGGATGACCGAGCCAAAATTGCATTGACTCTAGTTCAAAACTAGATTTGCAAAAATAAGGTCATAGATTTAAAGAATACAAAAATTTCAAAAAATCACCATGTCAAGATAACCTCATTTCAGATCCATTCCACAAATTTAATATTAAAAGAATGATAATATATTATTTATAATCAAATTTAGAAGGAATTTTGAAATGTTCCTTTTAAAAATTAAAAAATATCAATGATAGAATTGATGAATTTGATTGTATAGATGGAATCTAAAACTCAAAATCTCCAATTTCTTATTTGTATACTAATTCCAAAATATTCTTCTATAGACCCTCATCTTCAAATGGACTTTAGCTTTGGAAGAGAATGGATGAATGGACCACTTTAGCAATTGAATGCATCTAGGAAAAATTATTTTTTCTATTGCAAGAGCCAATCGTAGTCTTTGATTTCTTCAGATCTCTTCACAAGTTGCAAGTGGACGGATTTTGGGAGACCTACAATGACAAATAGGTGCCTATGTCCTTGATCTTTGAAAATTTATAAGTAATTCAAAAATACTTAGAAAAATACAAAACCACTTGTGTTAGGTTCCATGTCTATTTTTCTTTCTCTGAAAAATGATATAAAAATACTTTTGTCCACAGAAACCTATGAAAAAGGCAAACCAGCCCTTAAATGGTCACTTTTAGAGCATACTACCTTCATGGCACAAGGCACACCAATATGATATGTAACCTATTGATTTTTAATAGTTTTTCTGATCACGAGTTAAATTATTTGTATGCACAAGAACCGACAGCTTAAACTCAAATATATAACCCAAAAAAAAACAATTTGAGTGGAAAATTTCTTGCTATTGATAGCTCATTCCATCATTTGAGTGACCCATGTTCAAATAATTGTAGCACAACAAACAATGCAAATTGAAATAATTTTGTGGAATGTTGACGTGTTCTAAAATTCTGTTGTAAAACAACCTTCAGAAGGATGGGAGACATGGATTAGTTCATTGTGAGCCGGTGGAATTGGGAAAAAAATTGGTTGCAATTTGAAAACACTGGAGAAAAGTAACTAGTGAAAAAATCTACAAAAATTCTATTTCAGGTAAAAAAAATAGAGGAAAAAAAAATGGTACTTAGAAAACAGTTCAATATGGGAATGAAAGGAAAATAGCTGATAAAACTCAAAAAAATATCCCAAATGTTGGATTAGGTTACTTTATTTTCATCCACTTGAGTTTTTAAGTACCTAGGATTGGGGGCAAGCCTCAAATAGTGTAATGGGCTCATTCCTAGATGTATACAAAAAATCTAATGTGCTAATAACTTTCACAAAAAAATTGAAAATTCTTAATCCCAATGGTAAGAATGTTCTAATAAATAATTAATGTTTTTTAATTTGAAAATGTTGAAAATTGATAGTAAAAGATAATTTAAAACTCGTCATAATTTTTACCTCATTTAATGATAGCTAAAAAAAAAATGTATATTTAAAAAAATGTATATCTTACTATATGGTTTGACATTAAAATTGAAAAAACCCTCATAACTTTAGCAATATTTATTGGAATGACATGAAACAAAGATTTACACGTAGATTATAATGAATAGCATCCAACCTAAAAATTTAAACAAAGACAATTCCATAAATTAGAAAACATAATTCTTCATTGACTTTGGAATTCCTATTTTTTTATGGAAGTTCATCCTTAACCTCTTAAGAACAAAATGTTCAAAATTTGAACAATAGATGAATGTAAGTTTACAAAAATGCATTCTTCCATCCATCAATTTTTTGTTGGTTCTTATATTAATTCTTTAACATTTGTACAATTAATTTAGATTTTGAAAACTTCAATTGCAAATATTCTATTATTCAAAAATTAATAGCAAGTCTTGCCTTTAATTGTAACTTTTTTAAGTTGAAAAAATATCCCTTTCATAAACCACATGAATAAAATTTTAAAAATCTTTAAAAATCACCATGATTAGAATTTAATATTTTGAATTGAAATGAAAAGAATTCTTTTGAAAATCTTAAATATTCAATCTACAATTGATTTTAAAAGGAATTTTTAATTCTTGTCTTCAAATGTAATTGAATAATATTGGTTAATGTAGTTGATTTAACTGAGGATTTAACCATATGGATATGATCTATGAATCACATTTTACAACTATCATTTGAAATTAGTCATTAATTTATTATTATAAGTTGAATTCTATAATACATATTCATGATTTTGAAAATTTGAACCATTATCAATCCTTAAGGGGTTAAAACAAACTTCCATATTGTATCAAAATTACAAAATAAAATTTTGAGTTTTCTAGGGTTAGAATTGTTTGTGTAGAGTTTCATGATGCTTTCACCTCTACATGAGTAACGGGAACTACACTTTAGAAGTCTCTTTGTTTTGTCGTCAAAATGAAATCAATTCCAAAATTCAAATCAAATGTGAAAATTAGTTTCTTGAAAGTTGGAAAGTTGCATCTCCAACTTTTCACAATCCTTCCTTCTAACATGTTGCTAGCCAATAAGGTGGACCAACCTATTACCACTTAGATTAGGAATTTAGGTATCTTGAATGATGTGCATATTGTTGTTTTTTCAAAGAAAGAATTAGTTCAATGGACTCATATACAAATGGAATCATATTAATTGGATAAGAAGTGAAATTGATATGACTTTTCAAACACACTTGGTGCAATAATATAAAACTATCAAGGTGGGGGTCATGACCATCTTAAAAAGGTTTATGCTTGCTGACCCAACTCCCTAATCCCATTTGACAAGTGTTGTAAAAGTAAAAATTTAACATTCTAAAAGCATCTCTTTTATTGTCTGAGATTGCAACTTCTTTGCCAAGTATTTGTTCACAATTTGAAGCCCAATTAAACCAACATTTAATGAACCACATCTTTATCAAACCTATTACGACCATCCATAAAGTAGATATGAACATGATATTATCTTCTTCCAATAGCATCCAATTGCTTGCCTAAAGAAAATGAGTTACACACTTTGTGGAAATAGGCGACGTCTTGTGTGCAAATGGGAAGGTTGTCCAATAGATGGCAGAAATAGGCAATGACATCTTTTGTGCAAATGGAAGGGTCCAATAGATGTTGTAATTGGGTGATTGACACCCACAAGTTGCTCCAATTCTACTTTTAGAGCATCTTCACCAGTTCGCGTCACAGTGGACACGCTAGATCGCGAATGACGTGTATCGAGGGAGAGGAAGGGCAAGCCTTGTCTCCAGGCCCCCATCACAAAACTACAATATTGTGAATTCTAATGCAAGATTTCAAATCCCAATGCAAAACAAGGCTACGATTATCTAGACCATTGACAATTGTTGTGCTTTGATTGGTTGGAGTCTCTGCAGCTACTATCAAAAAACCGCACTAGCTCTTCCTCACGTCAAACACAAGAGGACCCTTCAGCTTGCAGTATAGCGACAAATTCATCAAGTGGCATGCGTCGAAAAACGATGCCGCTTGCAACTATTACGACGCTAGATCTCCCTTAGGCGCGCCAAACCATTTAGCGCGGCAATATGGCGCACCCCTTGGAGATGCTCTCACAACTATTGACTACATACTTCCACGTCAAATTCCGAATTCTAGAATAAAATCTTTTACGCAAATATTTTTTTTTCCGGGAGATTCTACATGCACGCAAGTCCACCCTTCAATTCACCGAAACCTCCCAACAAACAAGTAACAAACCCCGCCCGCCTTTTTTTTTCAATGCCACGTGGACGGAGCCTTCTGCCTAGCTGGACCCGTCCAATCCCTCTTTTTTCCCAATTTCTTTTTCCTCCCAGATGCGGAAAGAAAGTGGGCCTGAAAAGGAAAAAGGGGCGGAACCGAACTCAAGTGCTACCCAAGAAGTCGAAGAGAAATGAATGGCCATCTTTATCTTTTGCCGATGTTGACCTCCACTCCTCTCCTCAGCCCCCTCCGCCCGAAGACCTGAGAACACAAAGAGTCTCCACCAGTCAGGAGTTGACATGTGTTCGGGACTTGGGGCCTCAACTAGACAAAATAAACTATTTGTGTAGGTGCTATCATCAAAGCCTCCATTTTCTCTTAGAAAAAAGAATAACATGGGGAAGACTTGGGATGCACGTGCATAAAAGCGGCGATGGCAATATGTTTTTTAAAAAGTTTTATGAGCTATTTTTCTTGGTTATTTTCCTTTGGGGGGTGGTCCAAATTTCCAAAATTGTGAAGATGCACTTGCTACATGAAGGCTGGATTCAGCATGAATTAAGTCTCATTTTTTTTGAAAAAAAAGGGACCACATGTCATCTTGTAGATGGTGTGAGGTGATGTGGGAATTCAGTTCTTGCATTTGAATGACTGATGAAGTAGACCTTCACGTACAATAGTATGGAATGTAACTTAGAAGAATAATTTAACCTATAAATGATGTGGAGGACATTTTTTGGTTGATGAATGATAAGGAATCTCTCTATCACTGTAAGAAAACCTTATTTTAGGTGACATTCAAAAAAACAATCGACGTCAAAGGGAACGGATTTTAGGTGACGTTGAAAAAAAAACCCTATATTTTTCATGTCAATAATGATGTCCAGTGGAACATCAATGGAGATAAGTGTTGTCAGAAAAACATGGGTTGTTTTCTTCAACGTCACCTAAAATCCATTCCCTTAGACATCAAAAATTTTGGTTTCTTCTAGTGTATGTAGGATAGAAGTTAGTGCAACTATTCATTTTCCAATTTTTTTGTGAAAAGGGAAGGTCTTCTATAGTAGTTTTTCTTCTAGTGAGTGTTTTTTTTCATTTTTTTAAGCCAACAATTCACATGGTATCCAAGTAGATGATTTCTATGGTGACTAGCTTGTCCTTTAAGGATTAAAGATAAGTCTCTTGAAAGCAAAATAGTTGTAAAAATATGATTTATAGATCACATACATATTGCTTGATCAACTGATATATAAACCAATATTTTTTCAATAATATTTGAAGCCAAAAATTGAAAATGCCTTTCAAAATCAATTGTAGATTGAATATTTGTGATTTTTACAGTTTTTTTTCTCTTTAAGTTCAAAATGTTAAGCTTTAATCATAGTTATTTTTTAAGGTTTTTATTCTTATTTTTTAATTCAAGTTATTTTTGAAAGATCATTTTTTGAACTTGAAAAAGTTCCTTTTATAGATCCAACCTACCAGATCCCTTTGTTAGTTTTGAATTCTAGAACATCTACAAAGCAAAATATTTTAAATTTATTTTATACAAAAGTTAAAAAAACTAATACAAGAATCTTTTAAAAAAACTAACATAGGGATCTTTCTTTTTAAATGGATGGGTGAAAAAAAATTCATTTTTGCATACTTGGGATGTGTTTATATTCATTCGTGGTTTGAAATTTGGATGCCTAGTCCTTCAGGGATTAACCCTATAACATTGTTGCGTACATTAAGAGTCCCATAGATGACAAAGAATGTATCCATGTAAGACAAAAGTGACAATTGTTAATCCTTGGAATTTTGTGTGAAAAAGGCCAATTTTGCACAATAGTTTGATCTCAAGTGAGTGTTTTTCTTTTTTAGGTAAATGATTCAGACGATACCAAAAATTGATTTTTTCGGTGATAAAAACATCCTTCCAAGGTTAATTCTTATATAGAATCATTGCCTCAAGTATCAAGTCTTTTTTTCCAAATATAAATTTTATAAATTCTTTCACTAGTTCTTTTCTTGATGTTTTCAAATTGCAAACAAATTTTTTCCCAATTCTACTAGTTGATAATGAACTAATTGGCAATTTCCCTTGAATATGATTGCATACATGTAGTATGTCATTATAGTACCTTTAGTGCAAGTTTAATAAAAAATAATTCTAAAAATATATGATGATATTTAGAAGAATTAATTTTTTCAATTTTATTTTGTATAAAAAAATTGTGAATAATAATAATAACATTATTTTTACAAATAAAGATATCAACATTACTTTTGAATTTTTTTAATAAGTAACTAAAACTTTGTTTTTTACAAAATTCTTATCCACCCATTGCATGACCAAGTGCTTAGGTCTTAGGAGTTAACTTATACAACTACAAAGGTCCAAAGGTCTAATTGAGAATAACATAATTTTTTAGTTATTTTATTGATCGCTCAAGTGGCAACCAATTGCAAGACCACAACACCTATTTTTACTATTTTTAACTCCATTGACCATTTGACTTATATAACTTATTATAATTGAATCAATTTAATCAGTGAATCCTCAACATGGGGTTAGATTGAATTGAAAAAGTATTGTTTATACAATCTACAAACCAACCTCTTACCACTACCATCTCAATTCCACTCTTGTTTATCCATGGAATACATTTAAGAATGAAAATATACAACATAAGTATACATGAGGGGAAAATTTGTAAAATTTGAATTGTAATAGGCTAGTATATAATATCCTTGTCATTGACATTCAAGTTAAATCAATTATTGGCTATAAAATTGTATAGACCTAGCCTCAAGTTTCCCATTCAAAACAAAGGCACTCGATAATTATAATTATCCTTTACAAAATTTACTTTTGACCAAGTTTGTTATTCTTTCTAAGGCACCTTTGTAAGGTGCTTTATTCTCAAGTTTGTTATAATAACGTGCCCACGGCCTCAAAGAAGGCCCTTGAGCGGGCCCCTTATCCTACACTAATATTTTTTAATTTAAAACCTTTAATTAATTAATTATTTCATTAGTTGAGAACCGCCGGACATACCCGGCAACACCAACCCATCACGTCCGTGAAGCCCGCGGACCGGACGCGGTCACCGGCCACCTGAATAGCCGCAAATTGGCAGTGGCGCCACTCTCTCGCCGTCACTGGATCCCTGCCATCGCCAGACCCAGTTGCCCCAAATTTGCAATGCTACTGCACTCCGAGAACACGCAATCCTGTAGAAACCGCAAACTCCCGCACTGTAGAAACCGCAGGTATCAAGGAATGAGCATGCAGTCGAATTGCCAGCCTGCTTTTGGATGAGAAGAAGGCTCATCACCAGAGCCGGTGGAACAGTAACTTGGTGCAATCCACTCGCTCAAAAAGCCAGAAGCACGCTCTCGGCAACGACAAACGATCCATTGCCATAGCCAATTGCAGTAGAATAATTTTGCAACTCGCCTTTCCTTTCCCAAATTCCCAGTATCGTAGGCAGTAGGCAATAGTCTTCCTGCCTGCGCCATCAAGACAGCCAGGGGAGGGGGTTTACCTTTGTGTTCAGTTCCGGTCCTAGGACAACAGCCAGGGCTCTAGGTCTTTTATCTGTCAGAGGGTGTCAGGTTGGACTCTGCAAGGCTGCCACTGCCATTAATGGTTGTCTGGGCAAGAAGAGCGGTTCGTGTGTGCGAGGAAAGGGAGTTGTGGTTTCTGGAGAGGAAAGAGGGAGAGTTTCCTGCTTGCTACGTGATTTTGGGAAGGAGTGAGTCGTGAGTGAGTGAGTGAGTGAGCGACGTTTGTTGTTGTTGTTGTTGTTGTTGTTGCTGTGTTTAGTCAGGGTTTGTGATTTTTGTGTGGAGAGAGTCTGTGGTTAGTGAAACTTTGGAGAATGTTGTGAAGCGAGTGTGTATGATTGAGCGGGGGATCTGTCAGAGTGAAGGTGTGTAGTGTGATTACATTGCTTGTGTGGCCGGCCTCGCGTCGACGGTGGAAGCAGCAGCAGCAGCAGCAGCTGGTGGTTGAGCGGAGTGGATGGAGGAAGCATATTGATTTGTGAGGCGGTTTTGTTTGGTTCGGTTCAGATGCTTTTGCTAAATTTAGAACTATGCGATTTGGCAGGAATTAGTGGCTTCGGGAAATGGCTGAAATGAAAGTTGGATGATTAGTTGTAGGTAAGATTTGGAGCTTTGTGTGTTGGCCTTTGACAGCCGCATTGAGCCTTGAAATCGCACTTGTGTTTCGAGGAGGGCGAAGACAGTGTCGAAGACGAGGCTGTCGAAGAAATTATGTATATGTTTCGACATGACAGATGCAATATTCTGTTTAATGAAAAAAATCAGTTAGTGGAGAGTGATCGACACATTGTGCCGAAGCCTCAAGTGTTTGTTGGTGGCGAGAGTTCTCGTGATAAGGAAATTAGATTTTGATACAGCGATCTGTTCTTCGTTAACGCGGTGTCGAGGAGTTTTCGCCTGTTTGGAGGACAGGTATATTTTAGAACGCATTGTTCGGCGACTTTAGTTGCCATCGTAGTGATTGAGAGAATAAGGGTTTATCCAGAGCTGAGATTTTGATGATACATTAGTGGCGCGAGGGTTGGTGTTTCTGAGACGAGGAGAGTTGTGTCGAAGTGAAGCGAGCGGTTTCCGTAGGTGTGAGGGACTGAGCCCTCCGACTAAGCAACAGAATGCCCAGGCCTAGGCGTTTAGGGTCGTCCTCTTCACTGAATCGATCGTTATCAAGGCTGTCTTCATCGACGTCTTTCTCTACGCGGCAATCAAATTCGAGAATCTATACATATCTCATTGCTGGGGGTTTACTCTTGTTTGCGACCGTTGGTTGCTTGCAAGTCCATCTCCTCAGGGCTCCACAAGGTTCCAAGCTCAGCCCTCTTGAGAATGGAAAATCAGGTACTTATGTTCACTTACTTGAAACTTCCAACGTTGGTAGGTCAAAGTTTTTAAAATACTCTCGTTCTGTTGACTTTAGGACGAAACAATCCGTTTTCTTCTCCTTAAAAGAATGTCTTTCTTAGCTACGGCGCTTCAAAATGTCCTTTGCATTTTCGCGCCATAGCCAAGTTCTGGCCGTTGTCTTTTATGAGTTGGCTCTGATCATGTCATTGGTTTGGATTCTGTGTTTCTGGAAATAGAAGAGGGCGTCGGAGCTGATCAGGCTTGGTGGAAGGATAACTCCGGGGTAGGGAATACGGGTGACCTGGATCCGGTCACAGGGAAACGAAGAGTGGTTGAGAAGGGCAAGCTCGGAAGGAAAATGGGTGCAGTGCAAGGCATTGGAGATGGCGAAGAGGGAGAGAGTAACGATGATGACATGGACGCCGGAGAAGAAATAGGAGACGAAGGAGATGAAGACGAAGATGCCGATCAGGACCGCTTCGATATTGATATAGATGATAGAGTGCTTGAAGAGGAGGGTGAAGACCTCGAGGACGTGAATCTGGGATTTCTTGCAGAAATGTCGAATGAGGATTCTGCTGACAGTGTCATGAATGAAACTGATTCTCTTAGAAAATCTGGACAGATGATTGTAGATACTTTAGGTTCAGTAGTGACACATGGACAGGGAAGTGAGAGAGTTGCTTCCGTTAGTTCGACAGATAGTATTGTAAATAATGATAAAGGTGTTTCTGCTGATCATGATAGAGAGAAGACAGGAAGGCACAAATCAAACCAGGAGAGCAGAGGGGGAAAGGTGAGTGCCATTCCCGATTGGGTCCTTGATTCCAAATTGAGTAAGCGGCAGAATAGCATAGCTGATACACTTGAGGAAGGTTTCCAGAAAGACCTTGTGAAAGACGTGGAAAAGAGGAAGGGGTCATTCTTCTGGGATCATGCTCTGGGCGTCAGAAAGAAGCCTTCGGAGGATGTCGAGTCTTTGGACGCAGGAGACACTAAGGATTTGGATATCAAGCGTGTTGGTGCAGGGGACGAGGGTGCAGCAAGGGTAGCTGTACTGCAATTGAGAGGCTTTAAAGAGGTTGTTAAGAACTGGAAGGAGCGGTTTAACAGCGATGACGAGTTGCTCGATGATAACGTTCAGCTACGGCTAGAAGGTGTGCGTGAGATTGAAGATGCTTTGTTACTGAACGGGGATGGTGCACCAGACAAGCCGAATGCCTCAAAGAAGAAAAAGGGGAGAGGTGCATTTGATCCTATGAATCCTGTTAACAACCCAATGCTACAAGATCCTGACACTTCTCCTGGAACTTGGATGACGAAGAGTGACAAAGAGATGTTGCGTGCTATCAGAGGAGATCACTTTAGCGGTAGTGGCCAGCTACCGAAGGTGCTCTTAGGAGTTAAAACTCCTGCTGTTGTCACCGACGCAGATTCCGAATCGGGACGACCCTCAGCTGTCAAGGCCAACTCTAAGTTGGCGGACGGAGAGAACACTAAGGCTCTTCCAGCTGAAATTGGTGGTCTACATGGTTCTGAGAAGATAAATCGTGTTGTTGAGGATGCCGACGAGAGACGGGGAACGAAAGCTGAGGCGTCTCGTTTGAATACTGCTGGTTCAGTACTCGATAGTCCGAAGGCTGAAGGAATAGCCTTGGAATTGACTTCTCAGAGCAAAGGAGAACAAAAACAGTGGGGCTATTATCCAGGAATAGGGTCTTCTCTCTCTTTTTCGAATTTTATGACGGCCTTTTTGGGGCAAGAGAGCTGTTCACTAAATTTTTTCTTGGTTTGGACTACCCCTGCATGGGGCTTCACAGCTAGACACCAGCGGGTGTTGGAAAGCCTTCTTCGCTTTCACCCCAACGCTTGCGTGGTTGTCTTCTCAGAGACTTTCGAGTTAGACTACTTCAAGAGCTTTACGAAAGACGGGTACGTTAATTAGCAGTACGAACTGTGTATTGCCTTCGCCTCTTGCTCAGTGTTTGGATTTCTTTGATTATTTGGGGTTTAGCAGTATTAACAGTAGCTTTTGTTCCTACTCAATATATTCACTGGGGAATGCTTTTCAGGTACAAGGTGGCTGTGGTGCGGCCAAATCTGCAGGAGCTTTTGGCAGACACCCCATCTGATGTTTTTGTTGCTGTCTTACCAAAGTGGAAGGAGAAGCCTTTGTTTCACTTGCATTATACTGAGCTCTTGAGATTGGCTGCTCTCTACAAGTGAGTTCTTGCGGTTAAGTTCATAAGTCGAGTGGAGCAGCGACTTTTTCTGTCACACTCGTGAAACTGAAGGACTAAGAGCCTGGGCTGCTGATTTAAAAAAAAAAAAAAAAAAAATCTTTCCGTGTTATAAAACTGTTTACCGTGTTATGAAATCATCTGGCAATAAAACATTTCCGCAACATGTTATCATCTGATTCTGATGAATGTGGACGATTGGAAACTTTGCAGGTTTGGAGGAATATATATGGACATGGACATGATTCTAGTGAGACCCTTGGACAATCTACACAATACCGTGGGTTCAGAGATTACTGCCAGTGGACAGCTGCGACTCAACGGTGCAATTTTGATCTTTGACAAGTCCAGGTTAGGATTCCGTCTTTTCCTCTTATTCTAAGATGACGACATTCTTTCTTGTTTGTGATGCATTACATCTAATTGGGATTACCAAGCTTCAGTCTACTAGACCAAAATACGTAAGAGCTCATAGAATCGGATTTCCTTCGATAACTTTTCCTTATATGATCCATTTTCAGTAAGTAGTTGTTTTCCCTTCTGACCGTACACGTCTCACCGAGTCTTTTGTAGTTTTCGATTAAACAAGTTATTTTCTTTGACTATGATCTGAAAGTTTATTGAGTCATTTTTGTTCTGGCAGTCCGTTTTTGAAGAAGTGCTTGGAAGAATTCACTAGCACGTACGATGAGGCATTAGTTCAATGGAATGGAGCTGATCTCGTGACGAGAGTTGCTAATTCCACTTTGGACGAAAAGGGCAGCACTTGGACACAGTTCCCTGATCTTTTGAAGATTCAAGGGCCGTTTTCTTTCTTCCCACTGGATTCAAGGGGAATCTCAAAGTGAGTACAATATCCTGTTCTGAATTTGATTAATTTTGTAGGCATTTTGGCACTACCTGCTTCCTGTTGGCACAACAATGTATTTTTTCTCATGAAATTGTTTTTTTCCCGTGTCCAGATTCTTTGCAGCACCAAAGGATGACCTTCACGAACGACAGCAAAGGGAGCTGCTGACCAGAATAGCTAAAGAGGCTTACACTATCCATCTATGGAACAGCCTTACTGCAAACGTGGTTCCAGAGGTCAATAGTCTTGTAGGAACCATTTTGAGTCGGTCTTGTCTACGATGTAAGGATCTTCTATGATAGTTTTTGTCTTTGGTTACTTTTTCGACCCGGCAGCCCCTTTTACGACGAAGATGTGTGTAACATATGCAGTAATAGACTAATAGTAATATCACATCTTTTCATGCCGGTGAACCCAATCATCCAGCTGTTCTATGCACAGCTTGTAGTAAATTTGGAATGCTCACTGGTGAATTGTGCTGATCTGAGGTTGGGCAGAGTTGTTTAGACGAGTTGTTCTGCTAGGGCAGGCTCCACAGTTAGGTGCATTGAAGCAGTTTAATCCAGTTTTGATGCTAGAACGGTCAGTTGTACACATATGTTGTCAGCAAAATTATCAGCAACCCGGAAATAAACATGAGATTAGACTGCTTTCTCTGCTGTTGATAAAGAATCAGCATGTTGATCTAGATGAGGTTAAATTTCGTGCATCATATTTCTAAGTAGGGGAAACATTTTACTTGAATTGAGGACGTGTAAATGTGTAAACTTAGGGTTGCATGTAGTAATGGGAAACTCAGAATTGTGTTGCGAACGTTTTGTCCCCGATGGACAGTCAGTTCATCATCGAAAATTGTTGGAAGTAGTTTGAATGCATGTGCACTTGTTGGTATTGAAAATTCCCTCGTGGTGGTATTATTGACTGTTCTACATAAAAAGATGCTTAACCCCTAAATGTGCAGAGTCTTCTCCAGAATTAACAATTTGGAGAATTCCATCATAAATTCCTATTTGGAAGAATATTTTGGAATTCATATATAAATAAAAGTTGTAGATTTTGAGTTTTAGGGTCTCTATACAATTAGATTCACCAATGCTATCACCTATATATAGAAAGAGGGATTTTGAAAGAAAAAATTCAGAATTCCTTTTAAATTTGATTACAAGCAAAACATTATCATTTTTTGAGTAAAATTTATTAGAATGCATTTGAAATGAGGTTCATGACATGGCGATTTTTTGAAATTTGTGTTCTTAAAATCTATGACCTCATTTTTGCAAATCCACTTTTGAACTAGAGTCAATGTGATTTTAGCTTGTTCAACACTTGACATTCTTCTACATTTGTAATTTTAGATAAATTTGTACTCTACTAACACCAAATCCATTAGATAGGACAACAACTTGATAGAATATCTTTATAAATTAGAGTGACTTTCATCCAAGTAGAATGAGAAAGAACCAAGAGTTTCAATATGTTCATTATTCAAAAATTGGACGTTGGAGCACTTAGGGGTTAATCCCTTAGTAGTTAGTTTATTGTGAAAGAGAAAGAAGGATTCTAGCAATGTATTAGCCTTATAAGGGTATTGTTGACCTAAAAGGTTTGAAGGATCACTTCATTAACCCCTAAAGGACCAAGCGGTGTTTTTTGGCAACATAGCGATTTTGGGCAACTCATTACGAATGGAGTTTTATTTTATTTTCTTTCAAATTTTCACACAACATGTGCCCGAGGAGTAACTTTAAGGCCCAACAATTTTCATAATTTTTGACTACATGGTCTAAAAGTTATTGTATGGTATGTCATTTTTTACGTTTAGTGGGCAGCCCAGGTAGTAAATAAAACTTCTTTAAAAGTCATTTCTTTAAGAAGAAAAATTGAAATTGGTTCTCTAGATTTATATATACTTGGAAAGCTTTAAATCATTCCATTACGATTAATGAGATGAAAGTTATGACAAGTTTTAGTTTGGAGTAGTTTACATGCAATTATTCTCAAATTAACTTTGAAGTCTTTTATCTTACTCAATTTTAAATATTTTTGAAAGAAAAGAAATACATTAGGTGTAGATTGTTTATTACAACATTACAACCATTGGGATTGTCATTTTTCAATTCCATAAATTAATTGTTAACGATTTAGTATTTTGAATCATTCTCTACTTCTTTCTACTTACTATTTTTTTCCTATATGTTGTATTGTACAACTCCAAATAATCTGAAATTTTCCAAGCATGAGCCAACTTGCCTTGAAGAATGAATCAAAAGAGTAACCACCATTTTAGAAATTTTTTCATAAAAATGTGACCTTGTGAAGTGCAGCTACCTAGACTTCTATAGGAACAAAAGAAAGTTTTTTGTCACTTCAAACGCTAATATCATACAATCTACATGGTGGAAATTTCTGAAATTTTTATCACTTCTTCACAAACCACTACACTACAAGATCCTATGGTTACATGTGTCCAAAAAAAAAATTTAATTTTTTTTTGGTACTTGTACTAAAAATGGCAATTTTAGATTGTTTTTGGTGAAAACATAGTCAAAAACCTTTAGGGGTTAATTGTAGAAAAAAATGCACCTATGAATCCAATAACTTGGAGTATAGTTTGGCGACTACTTTGATCATGGGGGGCTTGTATTTCAAAAATTAGAGATTGTACTTAAAATAAATTTGAAAGGTTTGTATATAATGTGGTGTGGTTGTGTGACCCATCTTGCACAAAATGCTTAAAAACTAGCCCCCATTCATCTTGTAGCCATCATGTCTATCTATACTATTAATCTAAGATAGATTTTTGTTTTGTTATATTTTGTGACATACAATGGGATTTTTTGAATTGTCATGCTGATGGGGGCATGTTTGGTGGCAATAAAAAGCCCTTCGGAAGGGTGTGTGTATAAAGCAAGTTTGGTTGCATTTTGATTGATGGGCAAGAGATATTGAATTTCAAATTTTTTATCACATTAGAAATTAAAAACTTAAATAAAAAATTTAAAAATTGAATGGAAATTAGAAAATTGGTTGTAGAAAGCCATCATGCATATAGGTTGACGTGTCATTGAATACTTCAATTGCCACAACTTTATATTGATACTGTTATTTTTTCCTAGAAGTCAAAGTCAAAGTTAAATTGCTAAATTTGTACTTAATGCATATTCTACTTCTATCTTGTTTATGGATAGAAGAGAAATAAGTGCAATGAGATTTGACAAATACAAGGAATGTATTTTCTTTCATGAACCAATATATAATTTTTTTTAAATAAAAAAACTGCGTTCCCATTCTTCTATCCATAGTGGAATAGTAGGGTTTTGAAAGATTTGTGACAATTGAGCTTATATATTCAATAAACCATTGAGCTTCTATATTCAATAAACCATTGTTTATTAGATATTACCATACTATAATGAATTCAAATTCTTATGACATTTAAACATTTATACAAATATAGTTAAACAATGTCTTTAACATGCTTTGAAGTTTGATACAATGGCTGATATGTTGAGCTACTAACTAAAACCCTAAAAATCTAAACCCTAATATTTCATTTGTATAGCAATTGCCTTGACAAAACTAATCTAACTTGAAATTCTTAGTGTAGAACTCAACGAGAAGAATGGAGTGGACTCATCAAATTGCAAATTGCTTGATTATATGATCTATAGTAATAATACATGGTTGGATCACTTATTAGTTTCTGCTACTGTAGAATTCAAGACTATCTTTGTGTGACCAAGAAGGTGGAAGATGAGTGATCTCTAGTTGGAAAAAGCTTGTTTGGTCATTGAATAAACTTGGTATGGTCTTCCACTTTCTACCCCTTTTTTCTCTTATACAAATGTTGTTTCTAATACTTATTGTTCATATTACTGTTGAAAGGCACTTGACTTCTGAGTGGAAGAGGTTACATCACAAAGTTTAGACCCTATGATTTGTCAATAGTTATTATATGGTTATCGTTGTTTCATGGGTTCGTACATTAATTACAATTTATCGCATCATTACAATGTAGTTGCAAGTAATGCATTGTAATGATGCAATAACGATGCGAAGTAATGCATTGAAATGATGCGATAATTGTAATTAACGTACAAATCCATAAAATATCGATAACCACATGATAACTATTAACAAACTATAAGGTCTAAACTTTGTGATGTAGAGCTAAAAAAAATCTTTCTACTACTTCAGCAACCCTACAAATAGCCCCAAATGATCCTCTAAAACAAAACTTATATGATGTCGCTTGATTTGATTTCTCTAAGATGTGAAAACCAAGAAGGTAGTTGGACAAAGAATCAAAACCTATATAAGATAGAAATTCTAAAGTGACACAAACTTTGTAAAATTTTTAAGGCTATTTCCAAGAAGTCTGCATCCTCATCATTGGTCTTTATAACTCTCTTGACATTATTGTTGATGATAAAAAAATGATGAGCAAAGTATGCTCAAAGTTTTATATCCGTCTAATTATACTCTATTGACCTTGAGTCTCTTGAACAATTAACTACTAATCTTGCCATGGATTAATTCTTATGCTTACTACTTGACAACATTCTTGAGGCAACCAAATCATTATTTATATGCCCTATAATTGAATAGGAATTAAAACATGTAGTTGAAGACATAGCTCCAAACAAATGTCTAGGCCCTAATGATGCCATCATTGAATTTTACAGGAAATATTAGGACATGGTTAGCCTAACCTTTACAAACATGATACATCAATCTATTAACAATGGTTTCATCCCCAGAGATTTAAATTGCAATACAATTGTTTTGTTACACTATCTAGTGAAATGATGCACCCCCTTTGCCCTTGTCCCCCTCTCATTTTTTATTTTCAAAAATTTTAGACCGTAGATCTTTTCATAGAAAAAACAAAACAAAAACAAAAGAATCTCCGAGCCGTCGATTTGGGATATGAATACATGTATAAAAATAGGTACAGATAAGGATACAGAAGATAGAACAAATACATATACAGAAGACAAATATGGATACATATATAGAAGGCGGATATAGATACAAAAGACAAATACGAGTACAAAAAAATAGATATGGATATAAATATGGAAACAAGTACAAGTATGGTTACCAAAGACATATATATGTATACACTAAAATCCCATATCAATTGCAAAAACCCATGTTAATATGAAATTACAAATTAGAGGTGGGGGGATGTTTAGGATTGGGGTTGGGTTGGAGTTGGGGAATTAAAAAAAATATTTAATTTGGGTGGAGGTGGAATAAACCTCAACCTTACTATCCATTCAAAAGGCAGGGTACACAAAGGTGGTAATGGAGAAGATTTAAATAATTGGAGACCTATCAGTCTTCTCAATGTTGCCTATAAGGTCATAGCTAAAGCTTTGTAAAAGCACCTACAACCTATCATGAATGAGACCATCAACTTTGATCAAATGGCTTTCATTCTGACCAAATACATCCTTGACAATATTTTTTTGCTTCATGAGTCCATTGCATAGGCAAAGAAATCTAATCAAAGCTCGATTTCATTGAAATTAAACTTTTAAAAGGCCTATAATTTTATACATCTTCCATTCTTGTATTAAATAATAGAGACCAAAGGTCTTCCTTCTAGTTTTCTAAATTTGGTCAAGTTTTTTTCTGCCAATGTTGAAACTTCTATTTGTATCAATGGCAACAACACTGAATCTTTTCTAATTTTTTGGGGTGTTTGCCAAAGGTGCTTGCTAGCCCCTATCTAATCTTTTTTGTGGATAAAGCCCTTAATGTTGAGGCAAAAAACTTGTTGCACATTAAAGAATTAGCTAGTATCACATTTTCCTTAGCTACAACTGAATAGCTCATTAGTCAATACGTAGACAACATCAACGTCAAAATAATAGGTGATGAAAGGAATTTTCATTGTCTCTCCATTTTCATCGATAGATGTGGCTTAGTGTCTAGGCTTCAAATAAATTGGTCTAAAAGCCTCGTGTATTGGCTTTCTCCTGCCCTTGCCCTTTAGAGATTCTCACAAATTGGATGCCCATGGGCAGTTGAGCACCAACTATTTAAACTACTTGCTCACCATTTGGAATCAATTTATACACAACAAATATTGGTGAATTTCTAGTACACAAAGTTCAAAAGAAGCTTGCTTAATTACTGGACTAGCATACACTTGTCCTTGGTAGGTAGAGTAGTCATAGTCAACTCCATTCTTCTAAGTACATTGTGGTATTTCATTACCATATGGAGAGACTCCTTATCTATCATTTGAAAACTTTGGGCATCAATGAAGGACTTTCTCTAGTCAAGATCAATTCATCAAAGTTGAGCTAGAGTTAGTTAGATTGTTGTGCTTCTAAACAAATTGGAGGTCTGAACTTGATAGACTCAAAGAAAACCCTCAATGCTCCCATAGCTAAATAGATCTTGAAAGCCATACTCCCCGGCTCATCTAATTTACAATTTTTCCTCAAGTATTGTCTCCTTCAATTCTGGCTGCAATCTCAAGGTGTTTGGCTAGCAATACCTTAATGGACTCTTCTACATAAATCCTTGCAAGAAAAGGCTTTAGGGTTTGAGATTGTATATTGAGTACTTGGTACCTATTTAGTAAACATAATATAGCCTCCCCACCTCAAAATTGTGACAAAGTCCTTACAACCTCTCTATGATAGACTACTCATTTTATTGGTGGGAACTATAGCTTTTTGTCAACAAAACTCTTATTCTTATGGAAAAGGGTATGTGGCAAATCCAACACATTTGGGACTTCTCATCTCAATCTTTTCTACAATGGGAGGAAGCAAAAGTGAGACTCTACGTGCTAAACATTGAAGTTCAATCATTCCATATCATAGTATCCTCTAATTCAACAGATTGGATCTTCATGCTTACAAATAGTGAGTTTATTACATGGAAACAAGAATTCATCTTCTTGTTTGAGAACAACATGGATCCGCTCCCATCGTTGATAATCTTCACCACTCCTCGATCTAGACTGAGACTATCTCCTAAAAGCCTCATAATTGAACTCTTTCTTGGTACTCACTACTATATGGTAGGCCCTTCTTCCATGGCGTTGAGGAATTAGACGTTACCAAAGATCTCTGAGAATTTGACTGTCTCAAGATGCCTTAATTGAATTAAAGTCAATTAGATTGAGTCTAACCCTCTACTCTATGCAAATATTGTGGCTAAATTATTCTTTGACTTGAGCAAGTGGAATTAAGACACTTTTGACCCCTTTTTTTGGTCCCTTCATTCATACATTATAAAGTTGAGTTGTGCATTATTGACCAAGTGTACAAAGTTGATTAAACCTGTTCATGAGAAATGGCATGGTAAATTAGTAGTGAGGTATCAGCTTAGATGGAACAAGGTTTGGCAAAAGGCCCAACTCCAAATGGATGCGGGCTTCTTTTAGTTGGTCTATCATTGCATAGTGACAGTTCAAACTTGGCGCAAGATAGTTAATCCAAACATCTCCAAACCATCTACAACTTGTCATATCAACCTTAAAGAATCTATTCTACATCGCTTTCACCATTGTGAAAAACTCGTCATGCATGAAAATTTGCATTATCAATACTATACACTACTTTGCAAATTCCACCAATTGTTGATCGTTGGCCTTCACTCACTTGGCAACAATGTATCCTTGGATTAAAATTGCCAAAGAGCTTGAACATGTACTCTAAAAAGCCTACATTGATCATAAATGGGTAGTTTGGTTCAAAACCACAAAGCTCTATGGTTTATAGAAAACAAGGAAGGTACCTTCCTTTGGCGATTTGACAACATATGGTACTAGTTAGACTTCTTTGGCAAGAGAACCCATCTTAAAATGAGTTGGAAACTAGCTCATCCTAAAAAGGGTGCTTTCATCTAATGCAACAATTGCTTTTAAGATTTTGGGGTTACTAATCTATTGCTCGTGACTACATATGTTGTCTGGCAACTAGCTAGCTTACTTATTTGAGTGATTCTTGGGTATTTATAAGTTGGTGTTTGTGTTTTTTGCTCTTTATATTTTGAAAAACCTAAAAATTCCCAACAAAAAATTATTCCTCTAGTTTTGTGTATTTTTTTTCCATATCAATAGAAATTGTCTCTATGTTTCCAAAAAAAATTCAAGCATGTTACCAAGCTTGCCATATTTTTTTCCAAACACCTCAATTTTCTAAGCCTAGTCATTCCTTTTTTGAGCCCAAGTTTTGGAGAATCATTGTCTTCTTTGCATATTATTGGCTATCATGGTCGTGGTTCAAGTTTGGGTTCGAGTTCTTAGAAGAATATTGATGTTTTTCCTTTGAGTGAGACATTGTGGTGGACAACTACATTAGACCTAATAGCACCTCAAGTGTTGTCACTACAAGAGAAACGCGTCCTAATTGACAAAAATTAGCCCGTCCTAATCTACAGAAAATTGATAGATTTTTGTCAATTAGGACAAAAAACTGTCCGAATTGACAGAAAATTGTCCAAATTGACAAAAATCTGTCAATTTTCTGTAGATTAGGACGGGCTGATTTTTGTCAATTAGGATGAGTTTCTGTCATTTTGGACAGGTTTTCTTGTAGTGTGTGCCATCCACACCTCCTTTGCAAGCCTAGTTGCCCGTGCTGCCATGCAACAATGGCAATGCTGTTAAATGTTGTAGAATAAAAAAAGCCACCTAAATTTATACTTCTACTATATGATCAAAATTTTAAAACCTCATATTAAACTACAATTCCTTTGTCCTAAGAACATCTCTATCCTTGCCCACAAAGAGTCAAAGGGTTTGACACTTGAGAAATATAGATAGTAAATGCTTTGCACCCTTCTCAATATTGACATTTTCTTGGCCTTCAATCCTAGCATGTCAAGTAATGGTTCATCGAATCATTGTTTATCTAAATTTAGTTTCTTTATCATTTCTCCTAGTTGATGATTATTTACTTGATTGTTTTGGAAACAAATTTAAGGTAACTATATGTTGTTAAGCTTGGATCCAATTTGGTAAGAACCCAAAGTATAATTAAATTTGTTCCAAGGGAGGCTTTCAAATAGGGGTGCTTCCAATTAATTCACCTACTAGGTCATTGCGACCAATTAGGTAAATGTCACAAAGGTAAAGATACTCCCAATATTTTCCTTTTCCTCTTTTTATGTCTTTATATTCTTTTATCTTTGTCTTTATCTTTTCTCCAAATTGGGCAACTCAGCTTCAAGTACAGCTCATCACTCTTGGACTCTTGGACTTCCGACTTGGACATTCAATTGAAATTCTCACACAATTCTTCCTTAATTTAATCTCTCCTTGCCAACTTTGTCATCACATCACACATTCAAACTTTCCAATTAGGACTTAAACATTCTCTATCACTCTACAATTATACAAGCAAACTTCATACATACACTCACACACAATCATAAACTCATACATAATAAGAAAATGAAATACGCAACATAATCAGCTCGAGCTCGCATTGGCCCTCTCCAAGTGAGTGAGATTACCTCCAAATACGCAACACAATCAGCTCGAGCTCGCATTGGCCCTCTCCAAGTGAGTGAGATTAACTCCAAATTGGACACTCAACACTACAAGGGAAATGGGCCCTAATCTACAGAATTTTTGACAGAGAAGTGTCCAAAATGACAGCCTAATGTCCCAAATGACAACCAGAACTTCTTGTCAATTTTTTTGTCAATTTTTTTGTCAATATCTTGTCAATTTTTCAATCAATTTTGACAAACAAGATGAAAGTCTTCTACAAACACAGAAAGATTTTACATATAATTTATTTTATATTCAAAATGATGAAAATATATTTTACTGATACTAAGAGAAAATGTACTTCTTTGCAACCTTTAACGACTCACAACTAACACCTTCAATTCACATATCACATCTGAGCTCCCTCTATATATTTGGAGTGATAGGAAATCGACCAAACAATGTGGGATATATGAATTGTTGAAGTTGTGAGGGCTCGTAGTGAAGTTAGAAACCCGAAATTTTGTATTAAAAGTACAATTTTAGACCTCATTTAAGCATAGTAGAGTGTCTTTCTTTAAGAAACTTTAAACTAAGACTAGTTAGAATATACATTGAAGTTTCAATTACAAAACTCCTTTTAACATTTCAAGATTTCAATAAAAAGTTATGGACCGATTTCAAAGAACATTTTGAAAAAATATAATAAGAACAATTTCAAACACCTCTTTGAAATTCCATAACTTTTTATTTAAACCTCAAAATGTCAAAATTATTTTTTTATGAAAAACTTTAGTTCATTGTCTAAATAATATTAGTTAAATTTTTTTATGAAAAAACACATTATACTATGCTTAAATGAGGTCTGAACTCCTATATTTAACACAGAATTTCGGGTTTTTGACTGAAAACACTAAGTTAGAAACCCAAAATTCTGTGTTAAATATAGGAGTTCAGACCTCATTTAGGCATAGTATATTGTGTTTTTTCATAAAACATTTAACTAATATTATTTAGACAATGAACTAAAGTTTTTCATACAAAAATAATTTTGACATTTTGAGATTTAAATAAAAAGTTATAGAATTTCAAAGAGGTGTTTGAAATTGTTCTTATTATATTTTTTCAAAATGCTCTTTGAAATCGGTCCATAACTTTTTATTGAAAACTTGAAATGTCAAAAGGAGTTTTGTAATTGAAACTTCAATGTATATTTTAACTAGTCTTAGTTTAAAGTTTCTTAAAGAAAGACACTCTACTATGCTTAAATGAGGTCTGAAATCGTACTTTTAATACAAAATTTCGGATTTTTAACTTCACTACAACTTCAACAATTCATATATCCCATATGGATTGGTTGACCTCCTACCTCCATATGTGTATGTATATAAGGAGCTTCTCTTCCTCATTCTTAATACTGAATACAAATGGTTTATGGAGTGAAGTAATTTAGTAAATAAATTATCTTCGGGATTTTATTTTGTTTTGGTAAATATTCTTGAGAGATGATAAAAAAAATTAATTTTTTTATTCATTTAAAATGATTTGATCTAAAAGTATTTCAATCATTTGATAAAATTTTGTCAATGGAGTGACAAAGTATTGATTTTGCAACCAAATTCTGTCCTCTAATTGACAGAATCTTGTCAATGGAGTGTCCAAATTGAGTGGAATCAGTCCCTCCTAATTGACAGAGGAATTGATGAAATTCTGTCATTTTTCTGTCAATTTGAACACAATTCCCCTTGTAGTGCAAATAGAGAGCCGCAACAAGTAGTTGTCTAACAACTTGGAACTTATATCCAAACTGCTAGCAACTACCAAATAGGAACTACCATCCAACTTGGCTTCAAATCCACTTGGATACACTCAACAACCGAGTTGACATCCATGCCACTTGGGAACGAATCCCACAGCACAACCAATTCCAACTTGCTTAACTAATGATTCAAAATTACCAACTTGGACACAAAAATATGAAATAGGTTGCCAAATCATAGCCAAACACACTCAATTTCACCTCAAGAATCCTCCCAAACTAATTCCTACTCAGTTATCTACACTATACAAATCTAAAACCATACAAATAAGTAACTTAGCTGATGGTTTCCATTACTATATTGAATTTTTTTTTGTAGGGTCTTGTTGGTAGTTAAAATGAGGCTTCTAGAATTCTCCCGAGAATACATTCTTGAACACCACCGTATAAATAAACTAAGAATTTTCAAAGTGTTGAAAATAGATTAGTTTTTGCTAACACCAACCATAGACTTTCTCATGAATAGTGGGAATAAAGTAGCTGACCTCTTTCTCATCACTTAATCCCTAAAGGACCAAGGCCTTATTTCTACCAAAAAAACACTCAAAATTGCCATTTCCATAGCAAAGAGTAAAAAAATTTGAAATTTATTTTTTTTCACATTTATTTGTAGGATATTATACCTTAATATTATGAAAATGTGTGGAAAAAATTTCAAATTTTTTGACCCCATAGGTTAAAAGATATTTGCGTTTAAAGTGAAAAAGTATTTTTTTCAGCACCTTGTGGAACTAGATTATTTGACTTTGAACTTTTTTAGCTTAAATTTTTTGCACTATAGAATTTTGAGATTTAAATACTTATTGTGGGATATTGAGTTGAGAATTTAGGGGGAATTTTTTTTTTAAAAAAACTTAATTTTCATGCTTAAAAAAATTGTTAAGTAGAAGTAGGTTTGAGAAAGAAGGAAAATCTAAATTATTAATACCTTTAAGATGGAATTAAAATGCACTAATCCCAATGGTGAGATTTTTCTATCAAGCAAATATAATCAGATAAAATAAATTCAGAAAAATTGTAAAAATTGCATTCATAAATGAATTCTACAAGTTATTTTTTCAGGAAGATGCTCCAACTACCCGAAAAACAAGATTGTCCATAACTTTCTCATAACAAGTCCAAATGGAATGAATCAAATCTTCCCATGTATGAAAAAATATAATCTATGAGAAAAAAAATTTAGAAAAAAAATCCAAACTTTAAAAAAAAAAAATTCCTATCCCCTCTCCCTTGTTTTGAACTTATTTGGGCATAACTTTTGTTCCCGGGCACCAATTGAAAAATAATTATATTCCCATGAAGCTCATAAGTTTTTCTATATTCAAAAAAAGTTTCAAAATATCATGACAAAATTTCAGCCCGTAGGTACCTGCCCAAAATCCAATTTGTCCCCCAAAGGGACAATGGTCCTTTAGGGGTTAAACAATTCAGCATATTTGTTGTATGGGGATGGTGAAGGGAAAAATTTCCCCATTTATAGAAATAGACTTCAAAATGATTTTATATTTTTTAAATATTTTTTCCTTCAAAAACAAAATTACCAAGAATTTTTTTGTGAAGATTTTGTTCAATCTATTCTCATTATATAGATCATTGTATGTCCAATCATAGTCTGATTACAAAATCAACCATGCTTTAAGGTAGGTGATATTTGTCGCTTCCAATGTACATCTTGTGATCATTGTATGTCTTCAATGTACACCTTCCAAACATTTGTGCTACATGAGCTTTATCCCCTAAAGGACCAACATGCATTTTTTGGCAACATAGAAATTTTAGGCAGGTACATATGACTAGAGATTTGCATATTTTAGGCTGAATTTTTATAGTAGGTAGGGACAAGGAATATCTTTCATATGCACCAAATTTCATGACATTTGAAAATATGAATAAAAGAATATGGCCAAATATGTTATTTTTTTCTTTGGCTAGGCAATACAGGCAAATCACAAAAAATCACCTCTTTTGAAAACAAAAATTTGAAATTGGTTTTCTAGAGTTATAAATATGTGGAACACTTTGAGTCATTCCATTTTGATCAATGAGATGAAAGTTATGAGGATTTTTTGTTTGCAGGCAGTTATGGATTCTCTACTTTAAAATAAACTTTGAAGTCCTTTATCTTACTCAATTTTCAATATTTTTTGAAAAAATTAAAATCATAGAAAGTAGATTGTTTATAACAACATTTCAACCATTGGTATTGGCATTTTTCAATTCCATAACAAAATTCTTAACAATTTTGAATTTTGAATCATTCTCTACTTCTTTCTACTTGCTATTTTTTTCCTATATGTTGTACAATTCCAAATAATGTGAAATTTTTCATGCATGTAGCCAACTTGTCTAGAAAAAAGAATCCAAAGAAGCACCACCATTTTGGGCATTTTTCATAGAAAAGTGAGCTTGTGAAGTGCAACTACTTTGTTTTTTGCAAGGCCCAAAAAATGATTTCTATGAATTTAAATGCTTATATCTTGCAATCCACGCAGTGGAAATTTTTGAAATTTTTATCTCATGTTCTCAAGTCATTATAGTACAAGATCCTATGGCTACATGTGTCCAAAAAAGTTTTTTTTTCAAAAATTTGGTACTTGTACTAGAAATGGCAATATTGGAACGTTTTCGGTGAAAACATAGTCAAGGAACTTTAGAGGTTATCCCAACCACATGAACTGTCACCTAAACAACAATTGATTGGAAACATGGAAACCTAACTAGCAAAAATGGGTGGCTCATTAGAAAGAGGTCGGCTACCTTACATGACATTGTAGGCAAAGATCTCAAGTGGTTGGTTTAGAAAGCGGTCAAAATTTGGTCTCTAAAGTAGAGCCACCTATAATCAACCAAATAAGCAATTATGCCTATGATTTGGAGTAGTGCATTGCGAAGCAAATATTTGTATAGGTGTAGAGATAGAAATGATGGGGATTGCTAAAATTTGGTAATTTTATCTCTTAAACTAAAATTTCTATGAATTTTGGAAGGCAAAAGTTGGTTTGAACCCATGTCCAACGTATAGACTACTCCAAAACCATTCATTTAACCCTTAAACACCGAGATGGCGACCATATAAATCAACCCTTTTGGAACCGTGTGACATCATCTAGTTTTAAAAGAACCAAAAATATTCATTGGGAGTCAAACTACTATAGAAGATCTCCCCTTTCTACCCCTAATTCCAAGGATGAATAATTGCATTTCTATCCTACACAGGACAATCCCTTCCCTTTCATCGAACAAAAAACATCCGTTGCGTCGTTTATGGGTTAAGAGACTACTTCTTGTTCACTCTTTGGCACTCCAAACCAAACACACATGTGTCATGAAAAGAACGGAGGAATTCGCGGTCAAGAATCAAGAACTCACGTTTGGAAACTACTTGCAGCCTTTCCTGAATTTCAGACACTCTATTGATTGTTGGTGGGGCTTTGGTTGGTGATGGGTGGTTCTACCTTAGTTGTATGCAAGGATGGGAGATAAGGAGGTTTCAGGCCCTACAAAAATAGACGTAAATCCTCGCTTCCTTTTCCTTTTTTTTCTTTTTCTTTTTTTCCTTTTTTCCTTTTTTTTCTTTTAACAATAGATGTAAAATTTGAGTGTGCCAAGCCGTTTAGTGAGCAACGGTGGAGATGCTCTAGTCGGTTGATCAAGGGTCTGTGGAAGCCGAGTACCTGGCAGTCCTGTAGAGGACAGCACTACACGATCTCTTTATTAATTTCAGAGCAGCTTATATTGGGAGGTGAGCACCAATCAATCAACACCACGTGGACCAGTAAGACCACGTGTCTGTTTTTTTGACCCGTAATAATAATGGAATGAGTACAACACTCTATTGCAGTCAGAAAAAAAATGCATTTAAGGGAAAGGGTAAAGGAAATTTTATTTTTTTACTATGCCAGATGGGTTCGTCAGATTGGTTGCTTATGATTATTCTGAGATATCATCATTATACTAGTAAGTGTGTTGCCACAACATTAAAAAAATAAAAGTAATTTTTGAATTTTTGAATTGAATAAAAAATATTTAAAATTTAATTGATCTTTCACACTGTAGGACCAAATGTTACGAAACAAAGCTTATGCACCTGTTCTTGTAAAGAGCTTTTTGAGGATACCTAAGAATAAAATTGGGGGACACACCGTCCAAGAGATCCCACCATACAAAATGTAATAGATGGATTAACTTATAAAATGTGGATTTTTATCAATGTCAAAAATCCAATGCTGATCAGATTTGTGAGTTGTGAGTTTTAGTGTTTGGGAAGTTTTTTTAGTTTTACTAGCTACTTTCCTTCAATTCCCAAACTGAATCATTTTTTCAAGTATGGAATCTAATTATTTTCTCTATTTTTTATTCAAAATAGAAATTTTGTAGTTTTTTTCACTTCTTCTTTTGCCAATGTTTTCAAATTTAAAATTAAAATTTTTTTTTCCCCAATTCCATTGGCTAATATGAAGAAGTTGCCAATTCTTTTTGAACATGAACATGGGATGTCCAAAAATTATGTGCAAAATTTGGGTGGGATGTAAGGTTCCGGCCTCCAAATGGTGATTTATCAAGAATCATCATTTGGATACTAACAATTCAACCATTGTCTCTTTCTATTGAAGTTGTAATGTGTTCAAGCACATTGCACCCTTATCTATTGTTGCACACTATAATAGCATTGGACATTCCTTAACCTCTAAAGTTTCTTGACTCAAAAATAAAAAAATATCCTCAAAATTGTACAAAAAGATTACCTTGGACAAGAAAGAATTGTAAATAAAATTTTGAAGAACTTCTAATTATAAAATTTCATTTTAACTATAGGATCTCATTTAGGTCTTGAAGGCATCCTTCAACAAATATTGGATGAAAAAAATGTTATTTTGTATCCTATAGTTTGAAGTGAAGTCATCCATCAAACACTTAATGCCCATACCTTCCTTTTAGATTTATAGGATCTCATTTAGGTCCTTCAACAAATATTGGATGAAAAAAATGCTATTTTGTATCCTATAGTTTGATGTGAAGTCATCCATCAAACACTTAATGCCCACACCTTCCTTTTAGAATTAAAGTTTTTAATGAACTTTGGACCTATAACCATGGTTTGTCAATTTTCTAAAATTTAAAGTGACATAATAGCTTTTGTTTACATCATGATGTTATTCACTATAATATACATCTACAGTAAAAATTTCAAATTTTTTGAGGATATTTTGTATTTGAAATGAATATTCTTCCTCTTTTTTTTCTCATTAAATCAGTGTAACTTTATTTTTCCTCTGGAAAATTGAAAATTTTATGACTTGCAGCACAGATATGATTTCATCTCTAGAAAATAAATATAAATTTTTTTCATTCATCTGTAACTGCAAAATGGCAGCAAACAGAATGACGGGCAGGGATGTTTAAAATCAGTGGTCATAAACCCATCCTTCTGTGTCAGGCTTCATTGCAGACCCTGAAAGTTGGATGATGTCTTTTGACTAGAGGCTGAAACAAATCAATGAATCCCCAAATCAGGAGTTCAGTTCACCTAAGTTAATAACACAAAGTTCCACGTGTACATATCAAAATATCAGCTCAAGAGAAAGTGTCTCTCCAAGTAAAAAAATACCCCAAGAGAAAGATCTAGTATGTTCCTGGGGCAAGGTGAGATCATCCCAACGTGTCCATGTCAACTAAAACTAAAACAAAATAAGTCAATTTCAAACAGCTTATGCAACGCTGATACAGCTCCATTAATATCTGTTGCAACCCTTCTGAAAGACTACTTTAGTTGAGAGGTTTTCATCATTCCAATGTTAAGAGCTACAAGACAAAATTTGCACAATAATTGAGTGATCCCTCTTTATCGACAATTCGCTGTCATTGCATACTCCTTCAAAATCTGTCATGGTTTGTAAGTTACACAATCCAAATTCTGAAAACATGCGAGAATATTCGAAAGCGTATTAATAAGTAGAGAAAGTGTAGAACCTTTGCGGTGTGAGAGCCCAGCCAGAACCATCCCACGGAAACAATCTTGACACAGAGTGGGATGCCACACACGATCAGTCAACTGTCAACAATAGGTGCACACAAGGAAGTAATGAGGCAAGTTGCAAAATGAAAACTTTCAACACAGCTCAAGTAAAAAATGGACCGAAAAATGCATACATGCGTGTGTTTTTTAATCCTCTGTCACAATCAACATGTTCACCATGCTGTGGACGCTGGCTACTTCCACAAACGATGCATAATTCCCATCAACTCCCTACTCAGATTTCTCTACACCCTCGTTGACATTCCACTTTTATCAAATAGCCTACATGGCATAGAAAATCTCTAGGCCCACCACTGCTCTGCGAACTGAATGTATCCATCGATCTACTACAACCGTCCATGGAAAAATCTCATCACAACACTTCCTATACACACATCCTTACCCTAAAGAACACCATGGTTAATCAAACTCTCTCAATCCATACCCATCTTCTGCATGCTCCCTCCCGGAAACTAAAAAACTTGGATACTACTGTTGTGATTGAGAATTGGTTGCTTCAAATACCTGAAGTGGTAAAATTGGGAGTCAACGATTCATCCAGCACGACCCAGAAACGGGTTCCAATCGATCGTATACAAACTCTAATCACTGTTTCCTTTGTACAAAACAGCCTCTGGCAACCAATCTACTGCTGCTGCTGCTGCATGCAAGCCTGTTGAACAGCTGTTGATGGCCGATTCCATTCTCATGACAAAGATCACCATTCTCTGCTGTTGTAGAATTTAAAACATCAGCCTATGGTTCCAAAATCAGGCCTTCCAAAAGGTAAGTACGTGTGCACAGCCATGTCGCACTTGATATACAATACTCCATGGAAGAGCAACCCAGTATGTCACATTTGATATATACGGCTTCATCAGCCATTCAAGCTCTTTACTCCAATTGCATGTTTGCTCGAGGTTGGAAACTGAATGGCACCTGCGGTTGCTGCGCCAAACGCTGGTTATGATGATAATGCTTAAACGGACTTGTCCCTCTTGGGCCAGGGGGAATTATAGCGGTGAAGTTCCCGGCCGGCACAAAAGCGGGCACCTGGACCATCGGCCTCTCCACTTGGTTCCGCATTTGCTCCGCCGAGGTCGGGAACAATTCTGATGTATGCAATTGCTGTCCACTGTTCACAGTCGCAGATGACAACAGATTCATAGGCACAGACTGCGGGACCTGTCCAGATTGCGCAGATTGCAAGCCTTGTGCAAATTGCAGGGCTTGTGCAGATTGCGGGGCTTCACCAATTTGGAAAGATTGTGCGGATTGCGGACCTTGTGGAGACAGCGAAATCTCGTGTTGGAGCTCTGGCGCGGATCGACTTTGCTTCATGGATCGCATAGCCACCGTAGACACGTTTTGATCATCCCGCCAACTGGTAGCGGAGGAGCTCGCGCTGTGTCCGCTGCCGGATCGCGAGTTGAGCGCCGTGGATGCGGCCGTCATTCTCAGCAACATGCGCACGCCCATCTTGTTCAACGTCCACGCCGTGTTGACGACGTTTCCAAAGGCGCCCAAGCCGTCTTGTAGTACTTGCCCGGCTTCCGCCCCAAACCGGTCCTGCACAATGTCGGTGCCGACCTTCTGCGTCACGTCATAGAGCGACTTCCCTGCGGTTTCCACGGCTTCCACCACTCTCCCGAATGCGTCCACGCTCGCGACAGCCACGTCGCGGGGAGAGTTGTCAACAGTGTAAATCGGACCGCTAGTCTGGACTTGGGTCCCATTCATGTCGAAGCCGAGCGATTTGGACACATGCCCTGTGGCAGAGATGGCGCCTTTGAGAAGGGTTCGTGACATCAGCTTCGCGACTGCAGACATGCGACGCGCTTGCTGCATGCGCTTCAGCATGCGAGGGCTCACGCCCCCGGCAGCGTCGTGGAATTCGGGGGAATTGTCCGGATCTTTGCGCTTCATTAAAGTGTTCGCGCCGTGCTTGATGCCGAGAGCGGCCCAGTCGCCGCCCATCACGATTGAGTTCGCCACGATTGTGGAAGTGCTGTCGATGCTGCGCGCCACGCGGGAGCTTAAGGTTTCTACTTGTGGAGCGACAGCGGTCCAAAACCCAGGGTCGTCTCTTCGTCCGTTGGATGCAAATTGCACTGTCGATCACAAAACAGAAACTTCAATACCAATTCAAACCCCAAGGCAGAAAACACCGTCGAACCTCTCATCTGGAAATCGACCTTCACAAATACATCAATCAACAACACTTATTTGATGAGAAATACGAAAGACGACATTCATCGGGTTCTTGTAGTTCCCATAACATATGAAGTTGGGATGACGAGGTGCTCTAAGCGCATTGCCGCCCTAAAATCATGGACCACCTTCGAAAAATCCGGACTCCAGAATCGACCTATGCGTGTGCAGAGAGCGGGGCATGCAATACCAGCAGCTCTTACGTTACCAAGATGAGGGTGCGTAGATATTAACCCTAAATTTGGCTGGACGGAGGTTGAAGAATTGAAGACAGAATGGAAGGATTGAATTGCCAATGATCCATTACCTGCTTTGGCGATTTCATGATGCGTTTCGAACGTGCTATACTCAGTCAGAATAGACTCCAAATGCTGTAACGCGCCAATCTGTGTGCTGTCTGGCAGAATCATGCCGTAGACGAGGCCTGGGAGCGCGAATGTATAGCGTCGGTTCCACACCTTCAACACGGGCGCGTCTTTCCCCACCGGCCACTGCACTTCGCCGACATTCGCGACCACCACGGCTAACGGAGATTGCGTCTGCTTTAAGAGTTTCAAGGAGAAGTCGCCACTCGTCATGAGCTGGCTCTCCTCGCCATCGATGAGGTGGAGCTGCGCACCTCGTATGTTGATCAACTCGCGCTGGCTACCCATCCTGACCACTTGGGCGCCGCGTTCAAAGCCACTCGAAGGAGTAGAACTATACGATTCTCCGCCCATGCCCAGCGGCAGGCACTGCTTGTTCCCTGAACCTCCCTCAATTGGAGAATCCCAAAGCCGTCTGTCGAAACTACTGCAGTCTGCTACCTAATCTGCACATGCACACGCGGGGGTTAATTCGTTAGTTCACAAGTCACAAGCTGTTTCGGTCGACACGTACACAAGCATGGCTCTGAAGAACACCGCAGTAGTCAATACCACCCATTACTTACAACCCCTTCGTTCCAAATTTGCTTTCAAAATGCATGCTCCTGATCACTAACATGAATGAACCCCTCGGAAAACACACGTTCACAACGACGCGTGCAACAGGTCCGAAGTCTCCACTCGGCAGTAAGCAAACACTGTCCAGACTCTAAGTTAACAATCGCCACTCGTACACAACTATTCCGCATTTCGTAACCAAGCCTTCAAGTGGGCTTTAAGTACCCGTCCACCATTCTCCCTTCCTCGTCCAAGCTCCCTCTCAGTACCAATTACAAAACTCCTCCGCATTCCTTAAAGCTTATATTCAATCACGATTTCCTCCCACAATCCCCTCGCTCACCATGATTCCAAAACCTAGCCAATCCCTTCCATCACTCGATCTCAAACTGCAGAGGTCAGAGACAACGTACAAGTTGCAGTAATGACTTGGACTGGAAGCTGGACTCGACGATGTGAACGCCGTGAAGTGACGGCACATGATATACAATCCGTGGTTGCTACAGGTCGATGGCTTTGCGAAATGTTAGTTAACGTCCTGTGAGAGAGTGAGAAAGGGCATGCAGGGTAAGCCAGGCAGCAAGCGAAAGGGGAGATGAACGCTGCATGAAGAATGACCGAGGGCTGACTGGGGTTTGGCCTTATGGAGGGGGTCTTCCAGGAGGGGAGATACGAGCATGGAGATATTCCTGTTGAGGCAGCCGCTTGAATCGGGTGCGCATCTCCGCCAGGGACACGTGCCTCGGCAGGTGCCAGCGCACGCACTTTCCGTGCGCCTCATGTCGCGCTGCAGCCAGGACACCCATGCATCGCCGCGGATTGGATTGGCCATGGCCATGGCTATGGCTATCATGAGGATGGCCATGCCCAAACGACTTAAGTTTAACGTAACGTACCTCAGATTCACGGCACGGCACGGCACGGCACGGCAGAGCCTGAGTCCCGTCTTCATGATGTTTTCTCTTCGCCATTTTCTTTCCACGCAGATCGAGAAAAACAAGGACACAGCATTTCAGCTGTTCGGGGAATGCCACATCGACCTACTCCTGTATTTGGAGGTCTATCTGGAGAAGGGATTCGGCAAGCCAGGAAGCGGGCAGCCGGCCAAGTCGGGCAGCTTGACAGGGCATCTGTTGCGGCAAGGTGACAAGTGGACTGGTCAACTGATATCCTGGGTGCCTGCCCTTGCCATGTGTTCGATTCTGAATCTGGGAACCCGAAAGGCCCGCTCAGTGGTGGCCTAACACTTGGGCACTCCCACTCGGACTTTGGAGACCAATTGGCTGATCTTCCTGGCTCGTAAGGTATACGCATCATCAAATCTTCTCGGGATTGAAGCAGTAATAAGCACCAGTAAGATCTCTAAAAAAATGGGTTCATGGCTTCATGATTCTCTCCATTTTACTCTTTGTTTCCGCTTAGGAGTTGATAATCACCATCAAGCCAAGGATGATTTGGGGGATAGGCCACCTGATACATCACTGAAATTCGACATATGGCGGGGTGGGTATGATAAAACCAGGCAATAAGGAGTGGGTTAAAGTTCCACACACCTGCGAATACAAACACATGGAATTCAGAACGTGATCGTGATGAGGATTTGGACAGACTGAAAGGACACCCAGATTAAGTCACAAAAGATGCGGAGTACAGTACCAGCTGAGGGAGTAGTATTTATTTACACTAAATAATTTGTTTGGTTTCTTACAATCGTGTTGATGACGACAGCAGAAATAAGCTTAGTAGCGGTGATCAAGTTACTCCTGTTAACTGCACAGAAACAAGAATCAGTCACACAGATCAGAACATCGACTCGGAGTACGCGGAAAAGCAGGGCGACACCAATGAGGAGGGCTCGAACACCCATAAGTATCCTTTCCACTTTTGTGCATAATTCTGCTTGTTTCTTTCTGCAACACTGTACTCTAGAAGTAAGGTTGCGTTTTGAAGATTCCAGAATTACTTTGGATGGATGAGTGGACAGAGTCCTTCACGATTCACCCCGGCTGTAAGAATCTGAGGGTCGGGGTGAACCGACTCTCGCTCGTCCCTACGAAGTCATTCCAGGGGTGCATGTGAAAAAAAGACCCCTATTTTGTGCTTGATTAATTTTATCCTCTACAAATCTCCTAGCTAAATTGGGAACTCTGATCGCAGATATGAATTCAAAATTTGCACCGTGGCAAATAAAAAAAATTTAGCATTTTCCCTCGGGGACGAGCGAGGGGATCGGTTCACTCCAGCCGAATTTGAGGTAGGATTCAAATGAGGAATAAAAAAGTCTCCTGATTGAACGCCAAAGCTATGGAGACAGCTCCTCGTATTAGTCCAGCCCACCAGATGATAATCTGATGAAATCAGACCATTTCAAGCAATCAGCATAGCAGGCTACATCACAACGTTTCTCCGTTTCTCGCAGAACCATTTATGAATTAAAAATGGAAAAAGGAAAGCCATAAAATGGCCCCCGATAAATACGTAGTCTCAATTGAGACGTGGTAATGTTTCTATCGAGAGGCATTTAGGAGTTCGGACTTAACTTGAACATACATTTTGTCCTCACCAATCATTTTGAGCGTGTGGTCCCAACAACTTTCGCACTGTAAATGCACTCCTCCAATTTATGCTTGGGAGTTCCCATTCTCGCGACACCTGGAATACAATCCCACGAAGTGTGTCTGAAGGCGTTTTTAAACACGCATCAAAGAGATGGGACTAACTAATAACATCAAAACGAAATGTTAGACGAACCAGCTTGGTACTGAGGGTGACCTTCCTTTTATCTATAAATTGTTTACAGCAGATAGAATCAGTATTTAATAAGAATACCATGACAAACATAACAAGAATAAGCTCACTGCTACCATCAACTAAAAAACATTAAGGGCTACAGATGGATTAGCTTGTTCCCTGCACATATTAGAAACTCAAAAGGTTTGAAACGAGACTTCTAAAAACTCTTCAACCAACAAAAAAAAATTAGTTGCGATTTAAACCCTAAGAGAGGTACGAGTGTAAGCGTGGTCTCAATAAATAGTGTCCATACAAGCCCCAATGTCATGAAGCATACTAATAGGACCAATCTTGAAGTTTATAGATACCGTTGACATATGCTATAGTTGAGTTTCAATGGAAAATGTTCGTAGCTTAAACGTATGTCCGCACTTGATGTTAAAGGAGTTGTTATTGAGGGTCTTTGGAATGAATTTAGACTTACTTCTGGACCGTATTCACATTCCAAACATCACCCCTAACATCAAGTGTGAATATACCTTTTAGCCACCATGAAAGTTTACCATTCAATGAGAGAAAAATCTTGATTCATGAATTATCACAGTTTAATGACCTAAAACAATCGAACTAGAGTAAGTAATTATCCTATATACAGAAGCTATCCACATTTGCAAGATTAAGATGCTTACCTGTCAAGTTGAGCACCACAGTGCTGGTTATGCATCAGCTCCCTATTGCTGATGACTTCACGTGGAGGAGGAGAATTTGCAAGAAAATCGGATCTAAGAACGCTATGCCCGGTGCCATTATCCCTAATCTTCATCAGATAACTCTGCAAGGAACCACCTTCAGGAGACATATTCACATCTTCGCCGTTCAGAAATCGAACTTCTGGACCGCCAATGGGCACATTGACCATCTGCGGAATCTTCTGTACTTGGTCTGTACCACCCATATGAGGCGAAAACCCAGCGACAAAATTAACCGACTTTGGGGCACACTTGCCAAGATATTTCTCTGAAAAATATTAATACTGTGATAGCTTTGTAAACTTGTAATATAAATACTATCAAGACTGACTCACCTACAGAAATTTGAGAATTCTACACTAGTTAAAACGTTGATGTTGGTATGAGAAATTTAGAATAAATAGAGGCTCACTATCCCTCCAAAAGAGGAATTTGGTTGGTATCTTGGCAAAAAACTTGTGTAATAAAGAAGTCCCAGGAAAAGCCATTAGATTCAGCTCGGTCAATTCTCGCTTCTGATGGCTACTCAGGGGCTGAAAACCAAAATCTCCCCGCCAGGTGTCCATCAATTCTGGGACAGCAGGAAGCACCAGTAACTGCACACCTATTTCATGCAGCATCTGCACTACACAAAGTCCATCAACATTAGATCCGAAAAATAAAGAATCAGGTAAATTAGTGATCATTAAGATTAGGTGAAGAAACGGGATATCTAGGCTATAACAAAAAGTACGAATGAAGATCAGAGATCACTTTCTACTGTCACCCAAGAAATAATATGACCTGCTCAATTGCACTGATCACAGGGAGACCGGGAGGGGGGTGGGGTGGGGGGGGGGGAGGAGGGGGGTATGTAACTATACCCCACCCCGGTATCGGCCTCCCGTTCTCCCTGTGATATCGAGTTCCAGTAAGCGGCACCTCCGCCAAGACATTGCCACGCACTCTGAAATTTCAGAATCAGATGTTAGATTGGAAAATATGTATCCTGACAGACCATTCTGTGCTACTATTGCTTATCAACAAACAGGAATCGAATTTGAACATGCACTAGTAGTATTATGAAGCACACTCGGAGGAAAGATAAAGACTTCAGAGGTAGATACATAATGACCTAGACTCCTAGACTAACGCCGTCGCAGAAGGGGTGGGGCACACAAGAAAACTACCAATTACAGTGAACTCCCTGATTGTGGCCACTGACACAAGCTCATCTTCCTTTTCTAGAATGATAGTGTAGAAACCTCGATAATTCAATCGACTGACGTCGGACCTGATCAAAATATCAGAAACAAATGATCCGGTTAGCTGAATATTGAATCCTAGTTTCAACGTAACCCTTAAAAGAACAAAGGCTCTCTCCACTTTTGAGAATTGCAAGGATTCACTGTAAAGTACAATATGGAAGATTATTTTGGAATTTGGAGAGAGAGAGAGAAGTTGTAGATTTAACATAGCGTGCGAGAAATTTCCTCCCCCAAAGAAACCCTCCGAAATAATGTTGATTATGAGTAATAAAGGTTTGAAAACTACCTGGATTGTTGCGTCCTTTAGGGGTTAAATCAGAGGGCATACCTGCGTGCACGATTGGCCGCAAAACCAGCTTCCTTGAGGACACTCATCCATTTTATACAGGCTAGGCGCCTGCAGTCACATCCAAGGAGTTAAACAAAGAAATGAGAAACGATGAAGGCATTTCTACAAACCGATTCAACAAACCCTAATTGACGCCTCGACACAAAACCGGAGGCATGCAAACGTACGGGACCGCGCGGAATTCCCCTGCAAGGGATTCCCCAGCCCAGGCCTAGCTCGATCACCAGAAGAAGCCCCGTAATCGGGACTCATTCATTCACCGATTCTCGTCCAAGAACGATACATGCGGACTGCAGAAACACAAACAGACCGATCGAAACCACGTTCACATGGTCCGCATCGTCCCTGAGATCTTACAGCAGCAACGAATTGAATGCGCCACCGCCATAATTTCCCCTTCCTGATGCTCCTCCTACTCGCTTTTCTTGATCAAAGAGAATACGGTCTCCGAGATTGTTACTGAACACTCAGGATTTCTTCACCAATCTGCAATCAAAAGTTGCGGAAAATGCCACCGACTGCTTCAAATTCCTAAGCCGCGGACTGCCTTGTGGATCCTAACTGTATTGCCTGTGAACCTCGAGGCAGGTCTGCACTGGCAGAAGCTGCAGTAACTGGTGAAAACACCGACAACCGTCACAATAAGCAATTCGGCGTAGTTGGAGACACCTTTTTCAAGGTATGAAAGAAGGAGGGAAGGGAAAAAAAGTTGTGTACTATTAGCAATTGAAAATCATGAATTTTCATAAAAAAATACATAATTCTCGTCGATGAGATATGTAATTTGCATGAATTTTCAAAGTGGAAGCTCCCTTAGCAACTGAAATTGTCACATATAGCTTGGTCTTAAAACTGAAATCTCAAAAATCACTAGTGAATCAATTGCAATTAAGTATTGAAGTGGTTTGATTGCAGTTTGGGGACACTTTCAATAGAAGTCAATTGGGTCAAGATTGGGTATATGGACACTTTTTTAGATGTTTTCACTTTATTTGTGATGAAGTTTGAGTGATTTAGCTACCTTACTTGAAAAATGTGTCAATACTATAGAAAGAAACTCAATGATAGTGTAGTTTCTTATTTTTTATAAATCGCACTGCATTGACTTGAGCAAAGTGGGTGTGATTTTCAAGCCCTAACTACGAATTACAAACAAAAAGATGAACAATGAGCACCAAGCACCTTGAAATGAATTTTCAACTAATTAAGACCTCAATTCCATACATTTGTAGGTTTAGAAATCAATCCTTCTAGGAAGCTAAATGCACTACCAAACTACATTTCTTTGCACTATTAGAGAAGACCAATTAAAAAAATGTGGAATGTTGAAACCTACAAACTTTTAAATTTTAGAAACTTAAATACTATAATTTACAAATTTAGAACATTGTAAATAGTTTTCATATCAATTTCACTCTGAAAAATTTCCAATAATATAATTCATATTTTCAAAATATAATGTTTATAATGGTTGAAAAAAAATTCTCCCACATTGATTAGCACAAAATAGGTAAAGGTCATATAAACACCACTACTTTTCTAATAAAAAAGATTTTAACACCTCAAAAATCTTGTACACTTGGTGTTCATTTCTTCAGACTAAAAATAAGGTAATATCCATTATTATATGATATAAACCCTAAATCATAAATCATAAATCCCAAACCTACTAAAAATAAGGTAATATCTCATAATAATGGATATTATCTTAATTTGTGATGAGTGTATTATGTACTTGTTACCTTATTTGTGATGAGTGTATTATGTACTCATCACAAATATTCCATTTTTTCATACATAAGTAAATAAATTGCCATCAAAAAATGCTCAGCAAATCCAAGAAGAGACTACTAAGAATGATTGCATGGGTTGTTAGGGGTTAATCTCTTGAGTTGCCTATAATTTTCATATTTTTAACATTGATTTTCATTGCTAATAATTCTTAACCCAAAGATTGTCCAAAAGAGGAAGGTGGATGTAGATTTTAAATTGTTTTTGGCAAAAAAAAAATTACAAAGGAGTAGAATTTAGACACCATATCTTCATTTTTAAAGCAATTATTATCTATTATTTCCATTCCTACATGAATTCATTTAAAACTCCTTGCACACAATAATCATGAAGTATTCAGTGGCTTCACATCATCAAAGAATGGATGAATTTTTTTTCAACATACTTAGATGTACTTCATCCAATTCTTGTTGTTTAAGTAATAGGTTTTTAACCCTATAACATTGCCACGGATACTAAATGTCCAATGGATGACATAGAATCCTTTTGTATAGGATAGAATTACAAATGTTCATCTTTGGATTCAGTTTGTGTGAAAAGGTAGGTATTGTTGAGTAATTTGACCTCCAATGAATGCTCCAAGTTCACTTATTGTTCTTAACCCTTAAACAACGTTGAAGCCAAAAAGTAGCCAAAGGATGACTTGACAATAAAGAATGCATCTATTGGTCCAATAATCCAAGTATTTTGGCACTACCTTGATTATGGGGTTTATGTCCTTTAAGGGTTAAGCAAATGATTTACACGGTCCTCCCCCCAGGATGATTTTCATAGTGACTAGCCTAGCATTTAAAACATTTATAATCTATTTCTTGGACATTAGTTATTTAACTTGTTAAACCGCAAAGGACTGAGTGGAAACTAAGGAAATCATCACTTACAATTTAGTACTTGTACTAGAAATGGCTTCCAATGTGCATCTTGTAATCATTGTATGCTTTCAATGTACACCTCCTCAACATTTTTGTTCCTCTTACTTTGTGCAAACTGTCACATAAACCACAATAGATCAAAAACAAAGCAGCCCAAGGTGAAGGCATCCAAAAGCGTCCATGTTCTCATTCTTGTATCCTAGATTGCCACTAAATGTGTCTCTAGACCCTCCTTAATGTCTCCTCCAAGTGCTTAACTCTAATTCATTGACGCATTTGAAGGACATATACTTGACTCTAATTCATTGACTACTAAACTTTACAAATTTTGATTTAGGGTCCACCTATGTAACAATTTCAGTGATCTAGGGAGTCGATACTTTGAAAAATCATAGAAATTATGTGCCACATCCCAAAAATCTCTATATCTATTTTTTTTAATATTCATGATTTTCACTTACTAACACTACAAAACATCATTTTTAGAAGGAAAAAAAATGTGCTTTCATCTACAATGAATTGCTTATTATATTGACACCTTTGGGTGCCTTCACCTTAATTTGCAAAAATAGGTGCATGGACAAAAAAGGGTTAGCTATCATAACATTGTTTTTTTTTCAATTCCCCAAAATCCCCACTAGGAAGTTTCTAGTACACTCTTGCGCAATCAAGTCGTAATGCCCAATTTTGCCCACATAATCGGGCATTACAACCATTTCACCTGCTATCTGAAAGTCCATCTCCAAAGTTCATCATGTTCTACATGTAAATCAGGACATTTCCTAAGTGCAGTTTACACCAAGCAACGTCTCTCATTGTTAGGCATTTTGTGAAACAAAGGACCTCCTCTTTTGTTGGGGCTCCACCCTCCTCGTTCGCCCATTATTTTGCAAAATGCCCTCATTCTCGGACATTACCCTACACCAAATTCTTGGCCGGCTAGGGTTGGAATTTAAATCCTCGTTGCCTTTCATGAGTGCTCAAGACATGGGGCGTAATCGGGCATTACAACCATTTCACCCACCATCCAAAAGTCCATCCCGAAAGTTCATCATATTCTACACGTAAATCGGGACATTTCCTGACCGCAGTTTATGCCGAACAACATCTCTCCTCGTCGGGCACTTCACGAAACGAAGGACCTCCTCTCTCATCGGGGCCCTGCCCCCCTCATCAACCCTTTATTTTGCAAAATGCCCTTCTCTTCCTCAGGCACTGCCCTACACCAAACCCTTCGCCGGCTAGGATTCAAAATTTGCTCCCCATCGCCTTTCATGAGTGCTCAAGACACGAGGCTCATAGTCCAGGAAACTTTTTGAGTTTTACCGGTTCATTTCCTTCAATTCCCATCATGAACCAGTCCAGTTATTTTCTCTATTTTAAATTAAAAATTTTAAAAAAATTATAGATTTTTGCACCGCTTTTTTTTTTTTTTTTTTCTGATGTTTTCAAATTGCAACCCGATTTTTTTTTCCAATTCCTCCGGCTAACTTTGACCTACCCACCGGTTTTTTCCCAAACATCGGTGGGGCTTGCCAATTATGGAAGAAATGTGAATGAGGGCCTTAGCCCCACTGAAGGACAGCCAGGACCACTCCTTCCAGCCCATCCAGTGGGGGCTCCAGTGGAGCGCCCAAGTGTTAGGCCACCAGTCCACCACTGAGCGGACCCGTCGAGCCCCGCGACTCACCGGAGTCGCGACGCATGGCAAGATCGGGACCCCACGATGTCGGTTGACCAGTCCACTTGTCGCAACACGACCGCAGATGCCCTCGTCAGCTGCCCGTACTGCCCGCCTCGCTCGCCTCGCTCGCCTCCTTAACTCCGAATCCATTCTATCTTGTATGTACGCCCCAAATGAGGGAGGTGGCACACTGGCATTCCCAAATACAGTTGAAATGATGTCAGTGTCCTTTGCTTGTCTCCATTTGTGTTAAAAGGTTAATTTTTAATTTATATTTTTTTTGAAGTTACCAAGGAAAACATCGGGTAAAGAAAAAGAAAAGAAAAGAAAGGCAACTGGCTGTCCCAAGAAGTGACTCCAGGAAGGTGAAAAACGCGAGTTTTGTAGGGTAAAAGTAAAATCTTGTTCCCCTTATTTTACATCGTGACTAGGGTATGTTAATTTTTCACACGTTAAAAGCAGGGCTTGCTCATTCTGCCACTTTCATGACTCTGTGAGGGTGCAGAATTTGTAGTTGAGTTACTAGGGCCGATTTTGGCTTCAGAATTGGCCAGTATATATGTATTTTCGTATAGAATGAGCAAGCCCTGCTTTTTAACGTTTGAGAGCAAGTAGGGTGTTCTTTGTTCTGCTCTGCGTGTAGCTACAGGTCTCGCCCTGTTGGGCTCGACTTGCAGCTGCTTGCAGAGCAGAACAAGTAGCCACCGTGCCCATTCTCTAGTACATTAACTTTTTTGGAATTCATATTTACAATCAAAGACCCCTAAACTAGCTAGGAGAGGTGCATGACATTGTTCACCACCTCGACTTCACCACCTGGAGGTAGAATTCCCCCCTTTAGATACCAAGGGAAAAATTTGGTTAAAACACAAAGCTTCTAGATTGGAGGGAGGTTGTCGGAGCTTGCCCATCCCTTGTCCTCCTATGTTGATTCTTGTAACAAATTTGGAAATTTTCAATGTTGGGGTTCCCCTTTTTTTATAGAAACAAAAGGAACCTTTCCCCCCTCACCCCCTTGACATTTGGTTAACAATGTTATACGGAAAACATACCTTAAACATGGCACAAAATGGTGGAGGCAGGATTTTACTTTTATCCCCAAGAATCTGCATTTTCACCCTACCATTCCCACTTACAAACATGCTCCATACCGAATAGCTAGGTTGCAAATTTTGAATTCATATTTGCAAACAAAGATGCCAAATTAGCTAGGAGTGGTGTAAAACGTACCCTACTCACAATACAGAATAGGGAACAAGATTTTACTTTTACCCCCAAGGATCTGCATTTTCACACCCCCACTTGCTCGCCCCATGCGCAGGGAGAATTGGCCTCATTGCCCCGGTCAACTTTGGTTTGACAAAAAATCCCCCTATGTTGTGCCAATTTTTTTGGTAATTCTTTCATCTCCCTAAAGTAATTTGGGGCCTCTGATTTCAAATATGAATTCAGAATTTCAAAAAAATATTAAGCCTTCCAAATAAATAATTCCAGGGTTTGCCCTGGAGGGGCAATGAGGGGTTCAATTCACCCTGGCCCTCGCCCCACTTCGTGGGACAGATTTACCGTCCTGCATGTACAATCCAAACCTCGTAGTTCATTTATGTGTCTCTGATTGCAACTATGAATTTCAAATTTGGAAAAAATTTCATGTGGTGAATTTTTTTTTTAAAATTCCTCCCTCGGGATTAACTTACTTCTCGTCCTGCCACCTGTTGTAAGTACTCAGGCACAGGCTCTTGGCTGCAGTGAATCTGTGATTGGACCAGACGTGAATCTGGGATAACGTAAGTTAAGTCGGTTGAGCGTTTCGACTGTTGGTACTTTGGTACATGGGGACTTGGGATCCACGATGAGTCACCAGAGGGAGGGAGGGGGGTCTTCCGGGGGGGGAGGGGGTCTTGGTGGGGGGGAGGGTCTTGGAAGAGCGAGCGAATGTCAGTTCACGGATTTGTTGGGACAGAAGACTTGCAGTACCAAATGATGGTATCGCTTTGGTTTCGGAACGAGAGCTTTCAAACCACCTTTCTACAACTGCATTCACACTGCACAACACGGTTAGATATCTACAACTGCATTCACACTGCACAATATGGTTAGATATCTACAATTGCAGGCACACTAGACAATACAATTAGGTATCTTCTACTAATATGGTTAGGTATCTTCAACAACATTCACTCTATATAGTATGGTTAGATATCTACAATGACATTTAGTCTACATGACATGGTTAAGTATCTACAACTTAATTCACACTGTACAACACGATTAGGTATCCACAATTTAATTCGCATTGTACAACATGATTAGGTATTTGCAATGTATTCACACTAGACAATACGGTTAGGTATCTTCTATTGCATTCACACTGAACAATACGGTTAGGTATCTTCTACTGCATTCACATTGGATGATTAGTATGATTAGATATCTACAACTACATTTATTCTACACGGTTTGGTGAGGTATTTACAACCACATTTACTCTACATAACATTGTTATGTATCTATAACCGCATTCACTTTATACAATACGGTTAAGTATCTACAACTGCATTCACATTGCACGACATGGGTAGGTATCTACAACCACATTCACACTGTACAATATGATTAAGTATCTACAACCACATTCACACCGCACAACATGACTAGGTATTTACAATTGCATTCACACTGTACAATAGGATTAAGTATCTTCAATGACAACCACACTGCACAATATGTTTAGGTAACTACAACCACATTCACTCTACGCAACAACAAGATTAAATAGCTACAATTGCATTCACACTACACAACATGGTTAGATAACCACAACCACATTCACTTTGTACAACATGATTAATTATCTACAATTGCATTCATACTCTTCAACATGGTTAGGTATTTACAACCCACATTGCACAATAGGATTAAGTAAGGTAGAACTACCCATTACCATACAGATTTGCTATCTAGGTACTTTGGAGAAGCTATTTATGAGCTCTCATATTTTTCAGAGATTGAATTGTTTGCGAGAAGTCAATTGCAAAAAAAATAAAGACATTCTGACAAGAATTGAATTTTTTGTGATTTTTCAAAGCTGAAATGTACAACTGTGAGTAGACCCTTGGTAAAGCATGACCAGACCATTGTTGAAGCGTGGGTTGATGTGTCCACTCCCCAGTGCATTGCCATCATGATCATGGATGAGTAAGATTGTGGTAATAAGATGGGCCAGTGGCGGAAACCTATAGGTGGGGGAATTGGGTAAATGGTGGTAATGGGTACTTGGGTAGTTATACCTTATGTACAACTGCATTCACATTGTTACGATTAATGTCAGAGTGGGACACTATAATTTACCAAAGGCACCCTCTTTTGAATTAGGGTATGTAAGTTGTTACTGTATGGACTAAATTTCTTTTTTAAATTACTTTTTTTTTAATTTCCCAAGGCCCACTGGTGTATGCGAGGAGGAAAGCGCCCATGACGGATATTTGGCTTTGAAGAATCCTTCCAATCCATGCTTTTCAGCTAATTCAGGGTCCTTCAGGTGGGTGGGTAACTTATTTGGGGAGTGGCTTACCAGATTTGCAGTAGCCCCCTTAACTTGGGCTGGCGAAGCAGAAATAGTAAGATGAGGTTCAAGGAAACCTGGGAAAGTGGGGAAACAGTAACTTACGCGATCTGGCCGCTGCCAAATCTCAGCCACTGATTCTTCGATGCTCTGGAAACCTCTCAGAGCATCCCCACGGAAGCTCAGCATCAGGCGCAAAAACAGCGATCGGGCGGGCCCCGGGGCGGGCCGGACCGGGCCGGGTCCCGCCATCGTGTGGGCCCCACGGCAGGCGCGGCCTGGGGCCCCAAAAGGGTCCGGCCAGGGCCAAAAATGGTGCCCCCAATTGGTACTCAAAATAGCTCAAATACATTAAATTTTTTTTTTAAAAATAAATGAAAGTTCGAAAAGAATTTTTAAATACAGTTAAAAAAATTTATTTGTGTTCAAAATTTTAATAAATAAAAGAATAGTAACTTGTTTTGAATTTTTTAGTTGGAAGAGAAGCTCACTATATACAGGTGGTTGGAGGTAGAATAATCCATGTGGGATAATGTAAATTAGGATTAGAGAGGTCCTATTCATTCTAATTTGCATATTTCATATGGGTTGTTTTACCTCCTACCACCCCATGTGTTGATGTAATGAGCTTCTCTTTTCACTTGAAACTCAAAGTAAGTTGAAAAATATGCTTTTATTACAATGTGAGGTATTTCTTAAAGAATTAGAAGTTAAATTGTTTACTTTGGAAGCAATGTAAACTTGGTGCCCGTTTGTGGCAAATTTATCATGCGAATGCTTTGATAACAAGTTGATGTGGCAAATTGGATTTCTTGGTTGTACTACCTTGTCCTTCTTGGTATGTTTTGGTCACCGTTTTATTGTGGGATAGACAATCATCATGGGGCTTGGCCACGTTTGAAGAGCACAACGAATAGCCCAATTTTGCGCCTCTCTCGTGCACTAGTTATGGGGATGTTCTTAAGAATGGATGCAACCCTCTATGACTGTGGACTTTGGAAGTCTTTCTCTTTGTATCCTCCATTTCTAAATTACTTATTAGGGGTAGTCACTCCCTTATCAAAAATGAATTTCTTACGAAGAATGGGTTGTGGAGAGAAAAAAAAGAGCCAACTAGGAACCAAAAAACTATGAAGAACTTGTGACACCCTTTTCTTGGTGAGAAGAATGAGGATTGAGAGAACTTAAAAATGATGATTTACCAACCTAGGTTCTCTAGATGGATGTGCAAAACGCACAAGCTCTCTGGAATGCACGATAAAGATACAAAACGAAAAGGCTAAAGTAAAACCAATAGGCATATTATTTGTTTCAATGTAAATTCCAAAGTCATTCATTAAACCTTTTAAGTCTATAGCATCCTTACAAGATTAATAAATGTCATAAAATTTTCAAATTTTTTTGTGAAATTTAAAATTACTATGAATTTTTGAAGAAAAAATGAAGAAAATTCATATCATACACAAACATGCTTAAAAATCTGAAATTTCAAAATATAAGTACATTATAGTGTAGAACATTGTGGTATAAACAATTTTTTTTGTAGCACTCCATATTAGAAATATGGTTATAGACTCTCAACTTCAAACTTCAATGAAATGCTTTTTTTAAGGAATTTTTCTAAACTTTCAAGTGGAGTAGAAACTAGACTTTAAGCTTTATTTTGATAGTTTTGATAAAAAAAATAAAAGAAACCTTTTCTTTTTTAGACTAAAAAAACGAGAGAAAAAAATAGAGATCATTTTGAATATCTAAATCAACCCTTGAGGAAAAAGTTTTTGAAGTATTGAAATATATTGTATTGTGTACCATTTTTTTTATAAACTACTCTATATAAAATTAAAAAATAAATAAAATATTTTGAACTTAACTCAATGATGTGGAATATGGCATCAATAGACTTGTACACAAAAATCTGGATACTAACCATTAATATGCACAAAGCATATTTGACCATCTATACGACATTTTTAATCCTTCGCATACTTCTAGGGATAAACATTTTGTAAAATGAATATTGACTTTACCTTTCCACTAACCCTCAAAGCTCCAAGGTCTTTTTTTTTAATCAAAAAACACTCAAAAAATTATTTTTTTCTACATATCTAACCACAGTATCTTGCACTAGACTAGTATAAGAATGTGTCAAAGAAATTTTAGAATATTGGCTATGTAGATTACAAGATGTTTGCATAAAAAGTAACAAAATATGATTTCTTGCATCATGTGTGACTAGATTACAAGACTTTGAATCTTCTTAACATAAAAAATTTGCACTAATGATTTTGAATTTCTAATTTTTTATATTGAAAAATTGAGTTGAGAATCAAAGGGAAAAACATCAAAAAGAAAACACTTAAATTTCATTCTTAAAAATATTATTGCATAGAAATAGGTACAAGATAGAAAAAAATTTAAATAGTTAATAATTCTAAAATGGAATTGAAATGCACTAATCCTAACCATTAGAAGAGTTTTGAGGCCTCAAGAGGGTTGTTTTAGGCTTGTTCCCAAGGTAGAGAACATGTCAGAATAAAATAATTTTAAAAAAAAAATTAAAATTTTAAATTTTAAATTAAAAAAAATATTTAAAAATTTAATTAATTAATTAATATTATCTGATGTGGCAAGGGCTCGGCCACATCAGACTGTTGATTTGGAAGAGTTCCTAAAGTTCCCTGTAGTTTAAGAACACAACAATCTTCTAATGGCCTCAAATATCATCTAATGGATGAAATTTTTCTAACTAGCAAATTGAACTATGTGAATTTTTTTAATTTGAGTTCAAAATTGAATCCTTAATCCTAATGATGAGATTTTTCTAGCTAGCAAATTGAACTATATGATTTTTTGAAATTGTGAAATTTGAGTTCAAATATGACACCTACAAGTTATTTCTTGAAGAAAATGATACAATTTCTCCAAAACCAAGGCTCTCCATAACTTTCTCATAACTAATCCAAATGGAATGAATCAAAGCTTTGTATATAGAAAAAATAATTCTACGAGAAAAAATATTTTATTTGAGTTTTTGTGATTTCTTTTTGGTGTTGCCAAGTGAAAAAATTTTGAGCTTAGGGTGGCATAATTTTTGCTCATGGGTACCTATTGAAATACAAATTACATTAAATTTTTTTTTCCTATCTTCAAAAAAAGTTTAAAAGAAGTATGCCCAAACCTTAAAGTGTCTTCAAAAGGGACACTTGAGACCTTAGAGATTAAGGTTGCCAATTTTTATTCAATTTTGATAATTGTGTAGCAAATTATTCTATTTTGGATCATTTTGACAATTTTTTTTAGTAAATTGGCTAATTGCTTCTAAAATCCTTTTTAATGTAGGTTGTTGTAAAGTCAACTTTGGTAAAATGTGCTTGGTACTTTCATTGTAGAAACCAATCTAGGATTATTCAAGATATATTATTGTTGGAGTGTCTTTAAATAAGAGATTTTGAATAGTCTTAGATGGACATTCTACAATGATATGTTTTCCTAGATTTTGACCTTAATTCTTGATCAAATATTGTTAACTTGTAGGTCATTTTCAAAGTTAGCATAACATTCAAACGCATGTAGTTTATGATTTTTTTTTAAAAATTAACCTAGAAAAGGTTGTTGTATGTTTTGGGCAAAAGTTGCCAAGAATATGTTTTTTTTAGTGCAACAGAAATTTTAAAATATAAAAATATTAATTAAAATAGTATCGTTAATAATATTGCATTAGACTACTAGGAATGTGTAGGTTCAAATTCAAATACTTTAATTTGACTACATAGACTACAAAATTATATTGTTTGAAGTTGGATGAGAACTACTTTTTGAAGCCCATCATTCAAGATCAACAAACTTTGATTTCTTCTACAATGAGATCCATATATTACAAATGATTTTATCATTACCTACAATGTCATGTTATGCATATTTTTACAAATTTGAAAGTTGAAGAAGGATTCAATACATGTTGTCTGTGTTGACCAAAACAACTTTAAATGGCATATCTTTTGATTTAGACAATTTACTAGAAAATATTTGTATTCCTAAAAAAAGGATATAGTTCAACATTTTGTATCAAAATTTGAGAATATCCATTCATTTAAGAACCTACACAAATTTCCTTCAAAGTAACAATTGTCCTTTAGAGGTTAAGTTCAATTAAAAGAAATTGAGTTCAATCATTTATTTTTATTCTATTTTAAATATTATAAAAATAGTATAGGTTATGGTTGGGATAACCACTCAAAGGCAACATAATTTTAATATGTATTGCTTTTGAACCATTCCTATCAAATTTCTCTTAATCCCTAAAATCCAAGAGACCCAAAGAGGGTTGTTGTATGCTTGGAGTAGCTTGTTGTATGTGAAATTTGTGAAATTTTTTAATGAATTTTTTATAAAAGGTATTAAAAAATAGCATCTAATGGAGGATAACATCTAATGGACCTATGACATGTGATGCAAAATTAATAAGGTTATTTTGTTTAAAATTGGGTAGTAAGAATTTAGTATTTTGAATTTTTATTTCAATATTATAGAATACTCTATCTATGTGTAAATATTAAGTATTAATTCACTCCATTGTCATTAGTGAAATGAACTATATGAAGATTATTTGTTTATGGACATTTATATTGTCTCTTTGCAAAAGTAGCATATGAATTTTTTTTGGTAACATATTAGAATAAAAATCCACCATTTTTCTAGATTTCTAGTAACATTTTCACTACTGGAATTGAATTTTTTTATTCCATATCAAAATTACATGAAAATCTAGTTTTGGGGTGATCATGAGGTAAACTAGCCTATGACAAGCAAACCATCCAATGTAGACACTTAGAAAATGACTCGTTACAATCTTACATCAATACATGATAGATTTTTTCAATAAATGAGATTTGAGCTAATTAGGTTGAGTTAGTGCCCCCAATCAATGCCTTGGGTGATTATGAAGGAGTTATTAGTAATTGCAATAGGAATGGCTTCCACCTTTTTAGTGTAAATTCATCACAATAAGTAATTTTTTTATATAATTCCTTCATGTCATGGCCACGCTAGAAAATATTGTGGCCATTGGTTAAGAAATATTGTGATTGTTTTAGGTGGTAAGATGACCATTATGGATACACTTTTTGGTGGTTTGGAATAGCTTAAAGATTGGTTTGGGTCAATTGGGTAGTACTATTTAAAAATTTATAACAAACTAATTCTTTGTTAATTTTTTTAATTGCTCTCTTCATTTCTCACATTTGTTTTTTATGTGGGAAAAAATTAAAAAATTTCAACAATGTCAACAAGGAAAACTAGTCATTCTACCTATTATAGGTTGCTTTACCTTATACATTATTTCATTAAGTAAACCTTTTGAAAATGTTGCATTCCTAAGATTCTTTCAACTTTGGGACTCTGGTTTCTAATTCAATTAATTTTACTTTAACATATTTGTCAATTAATAGCCCTCATACATTATTTGATATTGAAAGTCAAAGTCTAATAATGCATTAAGAAAAACACACATGATAGTTTAATACCTACTTCAAATGTTATATTCTTTCATGAGACCACTTTTCTTGAAGATTTCTAACAATTCATATAACAAGAATTAAGAATAAGATTGAATGGTCACATCTCATATTATAAAAATGCAGTGGTTTTGGGGTGATTACCCTAAAAATGGTCATTTTGAAGTTTTTAATTTAAAAAAATGCAATTATTGTGAATTGAAATTGGAATTCAAAATTTTTAAACCCTAAAGGGTCTAGAATCCATTTTGACCTACACTATCAAAAATTGCCACATTTTACGGTAGTGAGAAATAAATAAAAAAGAAAGTTTGAAAAAAAAAACCATATACAAACTTGTTTGTAGTAGACTATGATGGAAACAAGTGGAAAGAATTTCAAGAAACTTTAGTTATTTGGGTTGAAAAGTTATAGCATTCGAAGTTAGAAGGAAGGGTTTTCTTCTGACCTTTCCCATCAAAGTTAGTAGACTACCAAACTTTAACTCATGGAGTGATATTTTTGCACTATTCATGGATATTTTTTGACAATTTCATCCTATATGATTTTAATTACCTACCAATCAAATTTAAAAGGTAAAAGACGAGTCTTTCACATGCTATTTAAAGCTACCTACCTTGCCCTCCAAAATTTAGGCAACATAATTTTTTATTTGAATATTCAATACATATACAAATTATATCGTTGACAAGGTAGTACATATGCACACCTTGTGTCAAAATTTTAAAATGTTCCATTGAAAATTGACTTTACAAGCCCCACTTGAATTTTTAATTGGTCATTCAATGACCACTTAGTCATTAAGGGATTAAAAAGATGATTTTTTGGTGTAATATTTTGGTTTAAGGTGAATTTGTATATATTTTTTTGTGTTCTATAAAATATTGCACGATTTTTTTGGCACCAATAACTATTTGTATATTGTCTTTGGTACACACTAATGGTAAGTTTTGATATTAAAAAATATATTATTTAAAATTTACAATTCAATGTTTTCAAAACTAAAAGGAATAATCTCCATAAACTAACCTCTAAAACACCAAGGCCACTTTTCCTTCAAAGCTCTCATCTCTACTACAAAGCACACAAATTTAAGAAAATTGTTTTGGGTTGCATATGTAACTATAGGATCTTGCACTAGACTAGCATGAGAATGTGTGGAACAAATCCCAATTTTTATAACTGCGTAGATTTCAAGATATTTTTATTAAAGCTAGGATTTTTTCTTTTGCGGCTTGCCAAACTTGAGTATATAAGATTTTGAGTCTTTTTAACTTAAATTTTTTCCTTTGTAGAGTTTGAATTTGATTTTTTCAATAATAAAAGTTGAGTTGTGTATTTGGTAATATCAAAAAATATATATTTTTAATTTCTTAAAAGTCTATAATGTAGTAGTAGGTTCAAGATGGAAATGAAATCTAAATCCCTAATAATTGTTAGATGGATTAAGACATACTAATTCCAATGTGAGATTATTCTAAAAAAAATCTAAAGCCAATGAACCTTTTTATCAAACCCACTACAAGGCACAAAGGTTACTACCTAGGGATGAAGAAAAAAAGTTGTTGGAATAGAGTTGTGCAAAGAGATACCAATACTAATTACAAACGCTTCAATGGTCTTCATACTACTATTAATGACATCCAATTAAATTTTGCATTCTTTGAGATTATAAAATCTTTAAAATTTTTAATAGTGCAACTTGAAACTTTGTAAACTTATAAAATTTATTTTTTTAATTTGTAGATTTATAAATTAAAAGTCCCATTGATAATTGATAGTAAGATATTTACTTTGAAACTTTGTGGAACTTTTTTCATGACTTTACACTTGCATAATTTATCTTTCAAACTTTTTTTAGAAAATGTATGTATGTATTTGACACCTCTTGTAAGTTTATAACTTTCTTTGAACTTTGGTTGAAAATTCCTTCAATCCCTTTAGTATAGAAAGTAGTCCTTGTTGTTTGATTTGCCCACATTGAGAATAAAAACACTTTTGTGTGATCAATTTGAGGTAAGAACTCTAAATAAAAACTTAGCCTACAAACCCTAATTAAATAGATTGCCCTTATCTCCAACGTTTGATTTGGTGAATTTGTTCATATCAAGCTATCAAGGTTTAGATGAATTTGTTCATATCCAACTATCAAACAATAATTATAAAAAAATGCTGGAATTATAGGAAAACTATTTTTTTAAAGACAAGATTTTTTACATTATAAAAATACAAATTTTAAAGAAATATTCCTATTATACATCTATGTTTTCTTTGATGTTGTATAGAACGTGATTTTTTTTTTTTTTTTTGTTATGTCTCCTAGAACATCAATCACATAAGACATCAATTTGTTCTACCTATGACATTTGAATGTTTTTTTAAACATCAAATTCAATTTTGCCTCTTATAGTTGCAATCCCATCTTCATGCTCTTGTTTTGAAAAATATGTGTGTTTGTTGCTAATGTCCAAAGAAACAGGGGGAGGGATATAGTAGCAACTAACAAGGACAACTAACAACTAAGCACCCTACACTAAACAACTCCCAGTACTAAACATTCCCTTTTAACAAATAATGATGTCAATTCAACTAATAGACAGCCTACATCATTGCATCGTTAAAGTCTCTAGAAACAAAATTAGAGCCCCCAAACCTCCAGTTAGTTGTAACTAATAGTGTAAAAAGCAACACAAACCTAATAAAGAATATTTTTTTCAATTGAATAATTCATATTTGAATATTTATTAAGTAATCAAACACTTGGCATTTGACTAGTTTTATAAAAAATTTAAGTTCATAAAAAATTTAAATTTTAAGCTAAATGAAATGCATGTACTATTAAATTTTAATTGTTTTCCAAAGTACTAGCAATACATAGAATTTTTAGAGAAGTAGATAGAATTGCCTGGTCTCTTTTGAAAATTGTGAAAATTGAATTCAAGAACTAGTATAATACATTAATGCCACATTTAACTACTCTAGGATTTTCAAAAGTTCAAAATTAATAACTAAAAAAAAGGGTCATCCAAAGATAATAAAAAATATTGGGAGATGTATGTATAACATCAAGAGATTAATGCAAAACATCTTGAGGTCAATACAAACATTGAAAGATCTATACAAACAAACATCCGAAGATCTGTAGATGTTATTATGCTTTGATTTCCAACCATAACCTTCATATTACTAATCCAGATGATTACTCCATTTATGAAGACAAAAAAAATTATTAATTAAAAAAACTAAAAATTATTTTGAGTTTTATTGGATTTTTTTTGGGTCAAAACTTGAGCTTATTATGCAAAACCTTTTGCTCTAGGACTAATTGAAATAAATATGATATTCTCATAAAACTCATATTTTTCCTATCTTTACCTTCAAAGTTTTTTGGGTATTTTTAGAAAATTGCTATAAATTAACACATTTTGAAAACAAGGTAGAATGGTGATATTAGAGATTTTTTTTGCAACTTTTGACTATAGGATTGTGTACCTAATTTGAATGTTTATTTTTTCACTCAAAATCAATTTTTTTAGCATCTCCAAGATCATAATGTATAATAAGCCTTTTTCAATTGTTCTAAGAGGTGAAGTTTGAACTTTAAAATGTTTTGAAGAAAAAACTCTTCGCATTTGTAATTGGGTTTGAAGAATTTAATATTTTGTTAGAAAATTGTGTTAAAGATCTACTAAACAAATTCAAGAAAGAATATATAATATGGAATTGAAACAAGCCACTTCCAATGGTGAAAATGTTGTAAAAATCCATCTAAACTCTCAGCACCTTTTTGTATAACAAAATTGCAAAACATAATAATTTTTTTTGAAACATTTCATAACTAACTTTAAAACAAAATCCCTCTTATCTTTTACCTTATTCATTAGAATGGAATGAATAAAAATTTTCCTTGAATATCTGAATCTATTCTACAAGACAATATTTTTTTCAATTTTTAAAAAATATTTGTTTTAATTACCCAAGTTAAGAGAAATAAAGAAAAACATGAACTTCTAACCACAAACTTGTTTCTTTATCACACTGACTTTTGGGAAAGCTAGGAAAAATCTATACTCTATATAAAATTTCCAAAAAATATTGTCAAAAATTGCATTCATAGAGCGTGCCTCAAAATTAAAATATATTCATTTTGGACATTGGAAGACTCTAAGAGCTCTGAAAATTAAGCCAAAATTGAGAGCATGAGAATCTAATTAAACTTTCATTTTTTGAAAAGGAGAAGTAACAAGTCAAATAAAAAACAAATGACTTGAAAACCTTTGAATTTGATGGATTCTATGGTGGAAAGTTTTCAAAACATTGCTTTAAGAAAAGTAAATAGTCCATTAACTATTATTTGACAATGTTAGTAGGCGTTATTGGGCTTATTGAAAAAAAGGTTAATTTTACAATAGCATAAGTAAATAATTAATTAAGGAACTACTTGTAATTGATTTCAAATGATCCTTTAATATGGACATTTATTTGTTTTGACCTAAAAACTTGGTAATCTCTACTAAGGAAGGTACTCCACATTCATCATCATTTGGGGATTTATATTTCCAACACTTCAAACTTACAGTTATCCCTGTAAAATTGTTGGAATTAAGAAATAGCTTATTGGCCAAACAATTTTTTCTTAAAGTTGAGGAAAGATGAATTATTTTCATCCATTACTTGCTTACAACTTCATTAATCAGGTGAAAAAATTATAGAGATTAATTCAAGTTATATTAGGTGTTTCTAATTCTTTACTCCCTCTATCCCTATATAATCCTCCAAATCATGAAGAATTTGTATCCCGCTAGAAAGCTCTATTTACTAATTTTGACTACTGAGCAAGCATTGGCTGTATTGAAGGACCTGGTGGGGATAAGTTGCAAGTGATTAAGGAACATTCCTCTAATAGCCGAAGCTTTGCCTTGTCCATATGAGGCACCTTGTATTTGTTGCTTCCTCAAACTATCGTGTTGTTGACGGATTTGGTGACCATTTGGGCACTATAAAGATTTGTTCATGTAGAAGATCAAGTTTTCTTAAGTTGTGGGTATTTAGGTTGGGAGCAAATATTTCTAGAATCCCATTGTTGCCATCGGTTTTTAAATTGTGACACGAACTAGCAACACTCACAAATGAAATTTGATATTTTTTGCATAGATTTTGGGTGCTTGAACAACCACGCCTAAGTCTAAAGATTTTGCATAGGTTTAGGGGGATGGGTTACTAGTTTTTAAATGCATGTACCAATGGCGTAAAGACTAAAATAGAGTTAATTCCTTGTGGAGAAGGTTTTTCGAGGTCTTTAGAGGGACAAAGGGAGTATTATATATGACATTGTATCAAACAATGCTATATATGTATGATATAGTTAGCATGTCTATCTTTTTTATTTAATTGTTCGACATTAACATTCAAGGTGGTCTTTATACTTTTAAACAAAAATAACTCGATGTTGCTTATTCCAAGCCTAGTTTCTACTCTGCTCAAACATTAAGAAGTTCTTGCAAATGGATATTTTACAATAGTTGGAAGTTGTAAATCTTTTCTAAATATAAAACAATGTAGAAATCTGCATTTGGACAAATTTCAAGCTTTGAAAGGGCCGTTAACAAAAGGTTCACTAAACTGTGAATAAGCGCCAGATTATTTAATAATTAAAAAATAATATTTTTTTGTATTTTTAAAATTTAAAATTAAAAATTTTTTGAACAAAAAATAGTAAATAATAAAAAAATAATTACAATGTGATGTATGCCACATTAGACTATTAGAGTTTTGTAATTTTGGATTTAATTTTAAAATTATATTTCAAAATCATGTTCAATGTTTTTTTTAAAGTATTTGTTAAACTTCTTCTACGCCATCAAAGTTGTGCTATTTGTTGAAAAAAATAAATATATTTTATATACATACATATACATATACATATATATATATATATATATATATATATATATATTTGTTATTTCAGCTAATGTTATTTGTTGTCGGGGAATTGATGGCCCTCTCTAGGGCTCAAACTTCTTATAAAGTTTTCATCTACAATGTTTTATACAATAATATAAACTTGTGATGAAAATTTTGTATTTTTAAAGCATATTTTGAATATGATATGAATGTTTTCTATTGTTTTTTCAAACATTATTGGAAATTTCAAATTTTCACAAAAAGGAGAAAGTTCATGATTAGTGATATTATTTAATTCTAGAAATGTCACAACCTTTGAAAATATATTAAACTCATGCTAGCTCAAAGCTAACAAAATGTGATGTTTAAGAATTTGACCATATGTTTGATCTCCAAAACCAAGTTGCACCTTGACCAACAAGCCTAACTCTATGTGAACGAGACCTATCACTAAGGTAATTTATCAGAAATGATTGGATTTATGGACTAATAAGTACATTTTTCATTTTTACACTAATCTTGAAAGTCATGCATCAACCAATTTTTGGCTTAACGTCTTTTATGACTTAAAACCAAACAAAAACCAAGACCCCAAGAAACCCTTGGGTTGGCCTTCTCATTCATCCGCTACAACTTTCAATGCAACTAATGTAAAAGTTGAAGCTTTTTTGAAGCAACCAATGGAAGGTTAGACATTTTGTTCTTCAAAGGTATCCATTCAATTTGTATCTGTTATAAAAACCTTCTACAATTAGAGTGTACTATATCATAAACACCCACATCATAGGTGTTTACATTATAAGTACCTTCAATGAAGGTAGGATATGAACTTATACATATGCTCCAGTCTCACATGCTCACTGTTGGTTTCTTCCTTAGATTGCATATTTGTTAATTGTTTAATTCAACCTTGTAGCAAAAACAAGAATTATGAGAAATTAAAACAATCCTAAACCAACTGGCTAGACAGTTTCACATTAGTATTTTAACCCATTAAGAATGTTGCCCTACCAAAGAGAAGGTGTATGTTTTATGTATATTGAATTTATTTGATCCTCTCCAAACACTCAAAAATTCCCCAAAAATTTTCAATTGACCAATAGTATGTGTATGTGAATGGAATTTATATGCTACTCAATTTCCCCTTCTATATACAAAGGAGAATGTATAGAAAACAACATCATCCTCAAGGGGTTTAGGCCCAATAAAGCCTCCATACAACCTACTCAAAACTACTGAAAAAAACACTAGTTTCCAATGCAGACGCTAATTTCAGGACAAAGGGAGTATTCAAATATCTACGAAGCTGCTTGTAACAAAATAGTGACCTCCTACTTAAAAGCAACTGAGGAGCTGGATAACCGTAATAATAATAATCCACATAGCACTCGCAGTCTATACAACGACAATACCCTGACAGCAATGTACAGGGAGAACCAACATGATCAGAGCTGTCGATCAAGACCAGGAGAATTGGAATGTGAACCCTAAAAACCACCACCTAATGCGGCACAATTTTTTTATAAATAACAGACTTGGCTAGTAACATTGGCTACGAGCTCCAACAAATCCAAATTTGACTCCACGAGAATACAGCACGCCGCACCAGGAACACTTCGTTGAACTTTGATTACCTCAAAGTGCAGCTACGATTGTAAAAGGGACGGCAAGATTCCAGATCCTGGCACTCCGTGCTCGAAGACCCACAGTGAGTCGACATTATACTTCCAGTTAATGAGCTTTGGTTTCACTACCCAGCCAGCGTCAAATTCATAAAATACAGGTTTGGTTACCAGGACACGGGCCACTACCTGGGTTTAGTTCTGGTCTTCGTCTTCAAGGAGTGTATCTTCAAGTGGTGAATCCAAGCCACGCCTGGACATCAGCCGAACATACCCTCTGCCACCAAACGTGGGCCTCATGTACGAATCATCAAAACTTCTCCATACAGCATGGATAGTGGATCTTGAAGCGGTAAGCAGCTCTCTTAAGGACTGAAAGCGAGAAAGATCTCTAGCAAATGGGTTCATTGCGGCTTCATTCTCTCCATCTTGCTCTCTGTCTCCAAGTAGGAGATGATAATCACTATCGAGGGATGCTTTGGGGGATAGGCCACCAGATGCATCACTCAAGTTCGACCTGTGGTGGGGTGGGTATAACCAGGCAATAAGCGGTGGGGTTAAAGTCCCAAACACCTGCATATACGAACACATGGAATTCAGAACGTGATCGTGATGAGGTTATGGACAAACTGAAGAATACACAGATTGAGTCTTTAAAGTTACCGGCTAGTAAATAACCCCAAAAGGTTCGAAGTCCTGGAATGAGTTTTAAAAGGATTCAAAACAGGTACCTATGATGTCAAAGTTTACAGTAACTTTTTGAAACGTATTTGGAAGGTAAAGGGATGTACTAGCTTTCTAGGAAGTATAATTTTTATTTATACACTCCTAAGCACAAAACACTCAAGTCCGGACAACGGAAAAAAAAAGTAAAACTTCAAAATTAAAATTTTTAAAATTTTGTACTCAGTATATTTATAGAGTATATTTATGTCTACATGTACAGCTTCAATTCATTCCATTTGGATTGAGATGTCAAAGTTGTGAAGACTCTTGTTTTCTGGGTAATCGATACATTCCAGAAAAAATAACATATATAATTTGTTTCTAAATTCAAATTACACAATTTTTCAAAACAAAAAACTCAATAAGGTAGATATCTTGCTACAACTATCTTACCATTAGGATTGACATGTTTCTCTTCCATTTAAAAACCATTCAAGATTTAATATTCTGGTCTATCTAGTATCTACTTCTGCAAAACAATCAATTAACAAATGCATTTTTATTATTATCATTTAAATTTTTTTTCCCAAAATGAAAATTAATACCTCAAAACATTGTAGCGCAAAAAATTTAAGAGATTTAAAGTCTGAAAGCCTAATAAAGCCAGCAGCAAAAAAATAAACGTGTCTGAATTGTTTTCAGCATATTCACATGTAAGTCTTACGCAAGATCGTATGGCCGAATACGCTCCAAAAATAGTTTCTTTCAACGTATCTCTTAGCACTAAAAATGACATTTTGAAAGTGAATTTCGGTGAAACATATTCATAAATGTAGCAGTTAATTAAAGGCTGAAGAACAGGTGCTTACAATGGTGCTGACGAGGACAACAGTAATAGTAGTAGTGATCAAGGAGGCGTCTTGGATAGTTTTACTCTTGTTACCATCCATGGTGAACTGCACAGAAACAAAAATCGAACAAATCAGAAAATCGACTCATAGTACGCGCAAAAGCAGGGCCACACCAAGGAGGGCCTTGAACACACAAATCCTTTCCACTTTTATGTATAATTTTGCTTATATCTTTGTGCAACATAACTTAGTGCTTCAATTCCATCAAACTGCTCTACAAGAAAGGTTGCATTTTGAAGATTCCAGAATTACTTTGGATGAATGAATCACAGGATAACAATGAATGCATGAACAGAAAAATTCATCATGATAAATTGTCCAATCTCTTGTCATTCATCCAAAACACGAACGTAGGGGTTAAGCATAGGACACAAATACCCGATGACAGAGTAAGAATCTGAGGTAGGATTCAAATGAGGAATAAAAAAAAGGCACCTGATTGAACGCCAAAGCTATGGAGACAGCTCCTCGCATTAGTCCAGCCCACCAGATGATAATCTGAAGAAATCAGACCATTTCAAGCAATCAAACCAGCAGGCTACATCACAACGTTTCTCACAGTACAGTACTTGATTTTACACTCAGAAAAACAGGAAAAATGAAGGTAAGTATCCAAACTCGTAATAATGAAGAGATGAGAAAAGGATCTGGAGAGGAACCATTTGACGAACACCGATTTTCGCTCCTCCAGACTTTGTAGTGTAGTTGGACAAAATGGACAGCGGGAACACGAATGCAGCCCTTCCTAACAGAATGAGGCTCATCAAGCTGCCGAAAAGCCCAAGAGATTCCAAGAAACTGGAATTCACAAAACCGCGGCACAAGTCAGAATAATCAGCAAAAGAACAATATCAAACATGAAATGATACTAGCGAGCACCCAGACACTTCCAAACTCTCAAGCACTACAACTACGGGGTGGAACAGTTATGAGCACCTGGCTTTCACTATAGAACCATACCAAAGAATTTGAGGCCAAAGGACATATGCTCGAATTAATACCTGGATTGGGTCATCCTCCACTTGTCGATATCCAGTGCATCCATCCCAACATAAAGAAAGATGAAGGTCTCTGCAATGAACGACATAGTAGCAAAAATATGCCTGCAATCAACCAAAGCGCGCCGAAAATGGTATCAGACCTACAACAGAAGGAGAAGAGCATGGTGCTTAAAAATACAAGGAAGCTAGAGATCTCAATTGAAGAAAGCATGCAAACCAAGATGACAAATGCTGACTAGAAAAACTCAACGCACAAACATAAACGACGCTCTTACACATCAAACTCCTGCATGCTTAAGAAGAGAGCGATCAAAGGCTACGTTAAAATAGAGGTACAATAAGAAAACACGTACTTGGTTGTGGTCCGAGAATTTACAGTGACATTATGCCAAGTATAATGAGACATCACAATGCCACAAAAAAACACGGAGAGAATTCCACTCAGATAGAAAAGCTGCAGAAAATAACACAAACAAAAGTAAGATACATGGAGACGCAAATCGACTGGTTCCGCAAATTGTAACAATCGTTCGGAAAAACACCTGTCCTCACAGAACTGAGTAGAAAAGTGGAATCACTTATTACATGGGCACATGGATACTGAAACTGACCTCTGCCAAGAGATAAGATAGATACGCCATCATTATCATGATCGCTATCTCACGATCGGTGGAGTGCCTGCACTCCACGAAGAACAAAATCAAATGAAACACAGAATCCTTCAGGTCGGCAAATACAAAAAAGGCACTCTCAAGACAACTGATCAACGCGTTTGTACATACGCAAATAAAACAACCTGCTGCACAACGCACGAGCAAGAAAAATCAATCTCACCTGCCAAAATACATGGTCTTGATGATGTATGCGCTTATCAGACCCGACTGCAAATCACACCAACAGGTCAAAACACTGCCATCGATAGGAAAAATTAACCTTTGATGAAATTGACAAGAAGCTAAGCTCTATGATCATAAAGTAGCATCACTTGCAAGTATATATTAAGCAAACAATCGTTGCACTAGCCTAAGAGGTCTTTGGTCTGATTCTTCCAGAAGCATATCCAAACACTGGGAAACAAGAAATCAGCTCAATCGTCACAGCAGTCCATACTGTTTGCCATGTCCAAACTTCTAATGCATCCTAAAAACAAGCTGTGCCATATATCTTAGTTAGCATTTCTGGCAAGCAACCAATGTGGTTCATCTCACTTATCCTACCAACCCACATCTGCCAGGCAACCCACAGCTTCAAAGAAAAGAGATGCAGCTGGCTCGAGAACCAAGAAACAGAACCAGGTCGAACTGGTGGGCAGAAGATGCTCACCACAATTCCCAGAATGCAACTCAAGAAGAACAAATACAAGAAACTGCCTCCAATTTGGAAACCCTCCAAAGGAGTGAAGTTGTCGAAGTTGTAGGTTTGAACAGCCCGAAATAGAACCACGGAAGTGGCATCGTTCACGACTCCTTCTCCAAATACCAGGCTGTAAAGCAAGGGCGTCTCATCCTGGTTCAGCACCTGCAACACGGATACAAATAACTCAAGGGTAACGGAAAACAGGAATGGTTCCCTTAACCCTAAACCATTTCGTTCCAACAGAATCAGCTCCTAATCGAAATGTGGGTTAAAATGCGGAGGTAATAAGTGCCATGAGAAAACATTGAAGGACGTAGGGCTTGAATGGACAGCCTTTCCAGCTTCAGTAAACTAGACGTAATTCTCACTGAAGCACAAGGAGGTTCTAAAGTTACCCTGTCCAGTACAACAGGGTGGAATTATGGAAAGGGAGTTATCGTAAGCATCACATGAACCGTGAGTGACGATTCAAAGAACACAAGCGTATACAACACGTACTACCCAAGCTTGAAAGGAATTATGATACAGTAGACCAGGTAAAGGTACTTTGCCGAGGAAAAGTGGCACATCATATATATATGGTTATACAGGACTAATCTGAACAGCTATGTGCCAGTAGCATTAACTCATAACATGGGATCCAGTCTAAGATGTGCACTAGGTTAGCGAATGATACAGAATCAAGGCTTCCCTCACCTACTAAATCGTATTTCTATTCAGAATTAGATTCGGCTTGTAAAGTGAAAGCAACATCAAACCGATCTCACCTGCAGTGTGCAGACAGAGTCGGTTGCAGAAAAAATGACTCCAATAGCTGCCACCCCATCCAAAAAACTCGAACTCAGTGAACACCCAAACAGATATGAACAACTCAGTGATTACAGAAAAAACACGGCAAAGTCAGAGAGAATAACGGACAAGATATACGCATCATGAAGTCAATATGTTATAGGAGAAAATTGTGCACAATTGATACAGAAAATATGATAATGTTGAATTTGCACCAAGGATGTCTCGTATGGATAAGCTGTCAAGCCCCAGCTTGCGGAATAACCACCAAGTTCCTGCAATTAATGAAGCAACGAACAATTCAAAAAATCGTCCCATTCAGGAATCGATTCTATGCTGACCTGAAACACAAAATCTGAATAGGAGGCACTAACCCTCTGAAAAGATCGATCTCTTCCGAAGGTTAGCCTTCATACCTGTTGAGATGATTGCGAAAGAAATGAATACTCCAACTACCCCAAATAACATGATAGTTATGAAGTTCTCAAAGAATTGCTTCTTCTTCACCGAGAATCTGCAACCAGCCAAAGTTACGTCACCACAGTGCAGAAACAACTGCCGGAGCTGATACAATCCAAACAATCTGACTCACTGACAAGATTCAAAAATTGCAGACCGACAAAGGTGAACATACCCGGCATTGAAAATTATAGGAGGGAGAAGGTATATGAAGAAGAACTCCTCGTCGAATTTCAGAACATGCGAGCTTTGACCTTTGCTTGAAATCAGAACGACAACCCCGGTACACAGTCCCTGCACAATTCAAAAGACCACAGCTCGGATCCGGAAGCCATTCTACAAACCCTAATTGACACCTCGAGGCAAAACCGGAGGCATGCAAACGTTACAAGACGCGCGGAATTCCCCTGCGAGGGATTCACCAGGCCTCACCAGAAGAAGCGCCGTAATGGACTCATTCATCCACCGATTCTCCTCCAAAAGATGTCCAAGAACGATACATGCGCACAGCAGAAACACAAACAGACAGATCGAAACCACGTTCACATGGTCCGCGTCGTCCCTGAGAGTTGCCGTTTTCAGCAGCAACGAATGCGCCACACCCACGGCGTTTCCCACCGCCATAATTCCCCCTTCCTGATGCTCCTCCGAGACGGGAAATTCAAGCTCACCAGGTCCTCAGGCAGTTCCACAGAATGATTCTCCTCCAGGGGAGCGCCTCTGCGCCCTGAAGCGCCTCTGCAAAATCACCCAAAACACAAGTGCGCAGGTTCAGCCTTCGGAGCCAGGATGGTTCCGACTTTCCCCGCCTGCCAGGCGAGGTTAAAAACGGCAACGTATCCACTATAACAGTTAACCGCGAAAGGACGGGCCTGTGACCGTGGAAATCATCCTGTGACCGTGGCATTGTGGGAATAGTTCGTTTTAAAAAATCCTACAGCACTCATTCGAAGTCAAACTACTATACAAGACCTTCCCTTTTCATGCAAAATTCCAAGGATGAATAGTTGCATATCTGTTCTACAAACAAGGATTCTTTGTCATTCGTCGACCAAAAAATGGCTACAATGTCGATAATGGGTTAATTCTAAAAGGACAGGCCTAAGATCACAGCTAAAGAAGGATTGACCTATATATTGCCCTGTGTTTTATCCTGAAAAAAACAATGAAATTTTTTATTTGTTGCATGTGATAAAATTCGCTAGTTCTTGAATTCATATTTGCAATTAGAGATGCCAACTAGCTAGGATATGTGAAGAAATACAAAATTTAAGCAGCATAAAATAGGGGGAAATTTTTACATTTATCTTATGATGGGACAATACATGGGTTGATCCTCCCTAGCCCTATGACCCTTTGCTTCGAACATCAAACATATAATAACATTGTTTATCAATGAGGCAAGGGTCCCTTTTACATCCTTAAAAAGGGGACCATACAATGAACAAAATTGTCTTTTATGGCTCCCCAGACATTTCCAATCTTTGAATTAACTAATAAGTTCTTCCCAAGTATGTAGCAAAGCATTATAACTTCCCAACATGGAGACAACCATTGTGTGGTTATACAACATTTGAAGTTCTCATAACATTATTAACCCCTAAAGGACCAAACAAATTTTTTGGGGGCAAAATCACGATTTTGGGCAATTCACTACAAATGGAATTTTTATTTTATTTCTTTAAAAATTTTATAGGACATGTGGTCAAGGAGTAGCTTTAAGTTGCAACAATTTTTATAACTTTTAACTACATGGTTAAAAAGTTATTGCATGATATGTAGTTTTTATTCACTATAAGAAAACAAGGTATTTTTAAATGTCTGGAAAAAACAAGAGAGCATATTTAGTGTGACAGGTCACATGTCAACAACAATATCTCCTAAAATTTGTTATAATTGACAGGCAAAAAATGTGTGAAATTAAAATCACAAGAAACATGCAAGATATAGATTGTTTTTTCTAATGTTACAAAAAACATAGTCTTTCAAGCTCTCCCAAATGCACCACATGTTGGACAAGTCACCACCTTTATAAGCATGATATGGGTGGGCAATGCCACAAGGGATAATTTTTCATCCATCCGATGAATTACGTGGAATATGACTTGAACCATGTTGATTTTTGATGTGGTAGTTGGTTTTGGTGACATGGCAATTGGTTTGGGTTTAGGGTTTTTGAAACATCAACTTAGACATTTTTTTTAGACTTGAATTAGTTTGTACCCTATCCATAAGGCAAGATTAAAAATAATTATTTAAAATAAATTTTAAATTTAAATAAAATGAACAAGCAAAATTATTGAATTCAACAAAAATTAAAGAAAACTTACCATCTACCATCAAGATAATTTTTGATGGCAAACTGAAGGAATTTATTCATTGGAAATGAGTGAAAACCGAGGGTAGAGGTTATATTTATATCCATTCTTTGTCCATGATGAGATAAAGATATGGGATAATTAGAATATGGAAATTTGACCATTGTACATCTTGATGTTGTTTCAAACATCTACTAGACATTGTTTTAGACGTCTAGATGTTGTTTCAAAAATCTAAATCATGTTGTTTTAAACATTTTACATTGAAGATAATTCTTGCTTTACATATCCCATATGGATTGTTTCACTTCCTATACATAGAAATCATATTTTCACACAATGTGATATTATTGAAATAAAGTAGCAGTTCACAATCACCTCTATAATATCACTTTTTACAAAGGGTGATATTATTGAAATAATATAGTTGTTACAATTGAGGTGATATTAAAGATAATCAATATGGTGATATTATAAAGGTAGCAATTCCATTGCTTTTCTTGGCTTTATACTTCTTTTGCATTTCTATGATTTTGTGCTTTTGTGAGCTTTGAATTAAATTGTTCACAAAGCTTTTGAGATTTACAAGTTTTTCCTTTAAATTCTATTTGGATTGCCATTGTTTGTAACAATTGAGTCAAATTTCTAATACATTCTAATGTATATGTATCTTTTACCATATTCATCATTGCATGTATTTCATTCATCATTCATTAATTTTCTATTGTTTATTTCAGTATATGCTTATTTATTAAAAAAATTATATGAACATTTTAGTAATTTTTATCTAAAGATTTATTGAAATTCTTGCTCTGCATTCTATCTAATACATCAAAATTTCTAATGAAATTCTAATGGTGAATGCGTAGCATAGCAAGTGCCAATTGCTAGTTAATCCCTAAAGGACTATTGTTTCTTCAGGGGACAAATGGGATTTTGAGTAGGTATCTATGGTCTCAATTTTTGTCCTAGTTTTAAAAACTTTTTTGAAGATAGAAAAACTGATTAGCTACATGGGAATGTAATTTTTTCAATCGGTGCCCGGGAACAAACTTATGCCCAAATAAGCTCAAAACAAGGGAGAGGAGACAACAAGAGAAACTTCAAAAATTTGAATTTAAAAAAAATATCATATATTATATTTTGGTCTATATGGGAAGTTTTGACTCATTCCATTTGGATTTTTTTATGAGAAAGTTATGGACAATCTTGTTTTTTGGGCAATTAGAACATCCTCTTGAAAAAATAATTTGTAGGATTCATTTCTACATGCAATTTTAACAATTTTTCAAGAAAAAAAGTTCCACATGGTTTAGTTTGTTTTTTAGAACAATCTCACCATTTGGATTAGTGTATTCTAGCTCCATCGTAGAGATATTGATAGTTTAGATTTTCCTTCTATCTTGTATCTACTTCTACTTCACAATTTTTCAAAGAATTAACAATTAAATTTTTTTGCGTTTTTTCCCTAAATCCTCAACTCAATTCTCCACCATAAATATTTAAAGTTCAAAAATCTGCAATGCAATAAATCAAAGTTAAGAAGGTTCAAAATCAAATAATCTAGTCCCATGATGTGTTGAAAAACTTGTTTTTCTTTTTCACTTTGAACATAGGTATCTTGCAATTTGTGCGGTCAAAATTTTTGAAATTTTTTCCATACATTTTCATACTAGTTAGGTGTAAGACCCTATGGTTAGATGTGTAAAAAAACAATTTTCAATTTTTTAAAACTCTTTGCTATAAAAGTGGCAGTTTTGAGTGGGTTTTTTTTGGTAGAAAATAGGCCTTGGTTCTTTGGGGGTTAAATTCAATTTTCAGTATTTTTGAAAAAATAAAATCACTGGACGTAGATTTTTATTACAACCTTAAAACTATTGGGATTGGAATTTTTCAATTCCGTAAATAAATTTTTGTCAATTTAGTATTTTCTACTTACTATTTTCTTAGCATGAATATAAAAAAAAAATTGAAATTTTTATAAGTATTTCCAACTTATTTCTTCAATATATTATAGAGAGTTCCAAATTTTAGGGGCTAAGCATTTTTGTTTAAAAAGTTTGAAAGATGAAACTAATTTCTACAATTAGGGGAATTATGCTAATTTGTTTTTCTATACAAAAAAATTGAAAAAAAAATCCCAAGTGTTTTAGCATTTATTTATTTTTTAACTTTGTTGTTCTTGACCACCAAATACAACTAGATTATGTTTCACACAAACTCATGTAGAAACAATTGATTTCTATCTTCTATACAAGTGCATAGAAAACTCCTAAGTATGAAAGTTCATTTTCAACAAGTTTTTAAGTTTTTAAAAATGATAGAGTTTTTTTTTATTTTAGAAATTTCTTCATTGTTTTTTAAACACAATTAATCAAGGCCCATTTTCCTAAAAACTATTTGTATTGTTGGAAGTTTGGTGAATACTAAAAATTTAGGAATAAAAACTATTTCATGTCAATTAACTTATTATCAATAAATTTTAATTGTTTAATATTTTTAGAATTTTAATAAATTAAAATTTATTTATTGGTTATTAATTTTTTAAACTTAAAATTGAATCATTTCAAATTTAAAAATTTAAATATACAATCATTGTCTTTTCAAATTTATTAATTTATCTATTTCAATTTTATACATTCTGAATTTTGAAAATTTTAAATTCATGAATTTATAAATTTGAAGACTGGAAATCATCATAATTTTAAAATTTTCATAATTATAATTTATTAGTTTATCATAATTGTGTGGAAAGAAAACAATAAAGCAAAACACAAATCATTCTATTTGTGTAAGGCATCTATTGTTAACATCATAACATTTGCAATGATCAATGGTATTAGTAGTATTTTTACTCAAATATAAAGAATTTAATAGAAAAAACTATTTCATCATAATAAAAATAAAATTAGAACAAAATATAAAAAATTTAAATTTTTATAAAATTTAAATTCTAAATATAATGTTTCTAAAGATTTGGTAATTTAAAATCCAATAAAGAATAAATTTAGATATAAGTAAATTTTGAGATTTTATAATTTTAAATAGTTGTCCATCATTGATAGCAATATCACTCTTATAAAGAACATTGAAGCCTTAGCTAATGTTGAAATAACACTAACTATGCAAGACATGTCAAAATCAAGCCTTTAGGATTCATGATTATCTTCCATCTCTTTTGTACAAGTCAACTCTATCACTACCTCTTTCTCTTCTACTTGGGCTGGTAGAATATATCATAGTATTTGTTTTTTTAATCCCTATAGCCCTAAATTGCATATTTTGATAGCAGAGCAATTTTGGGCATCTCATTACAAATGAAATTTTTATTTTTTCCTTTGAAATTTTCACACAAGATGTGCATGAAGAGTAGCTTTAAGGTTCAAAATTTTTCATAAATTTTGACCACATGGTTAAAAACTTATGGTATGATATGTAGTTTTCATTGTTTGGCACACAATTCAAGCAATTTCTTTAAAAATAAGTTATGAAGAGTTTTAGTTTGCAAGGCAGTTTGCAAGTAGTTATGGAATCTCTACTCTAAGATAAATTTTGAAGTCCTTTATTTTACTCAATTTTCAATATTTTTGGAATTTAAAAAAAAATGTAGATTTTTTATTACAACATTATAATAATTGATATTTTCATTTTTCAATTCCATAAAAAAGTTGTTCACAATTTCATATTTTGAACCATTCTCTACTTCTTTCTACTTACTATTTTTTTCCTATATATTATACAATTCCAAATGATGTGAAAATTTTCAAGCATGTAGCCAACTTGCCTTGAAGAATGAATCCTAATAGTAATTACCATTTTGGACATTTTTTCATACAAATGTGACCTTGTGAAGTGCATCACTTCAACTACTCAATTTTTTGCATAGCCCCCCCGGCTTTTTGTCACTTCAAATGCTAATATCTTGCAACTTATATGGTATAAATTTCTGAAATTTTTTCCACATATTTTCAAACTAGTTTACTACAAGATTATGCAATTATATGTGTTCAAAAATGTTTTTTCTCTAAAATTGGGCACTTGTACTAGAAATTGAAGTTTTGGAGCGTAATTGTTGAAAACATAGTCAAAAGCCTTTAGGGGTAAAAATTGTTAATTAGCTTAGTGCCCCAATAGTCAAGGTAGGTAAAAACATTTCTAAAAAAAGATGATGGGCTTTGTGGTATACTATTTTTCAATGTAAAATTATATGAGAAGTAAAATGATACTTCCTATCGTAACCCCTAAGATCCCAAGGCCTTATTTCCATCAAAAAATACTTAAAATTGTCATTTCTATTGCAAAGTGCAAAAAGTTTAAAATTTGTTTTTTTCACATCTAACCAATAATAGTATCTTTTACAAAACTAGTACATAAACATGTAGAGGAAATTTCAAAAACTTTGAGAGCATAGATTTCAAGATATTTGCATTTAAAGTGAAGAATAAAAGTCTTTTTATACCTTGCTCAACTATTTTTTTTTGGCTTTCAATCATCTTAAACAAATTATCTTTGCACTAGTAATTTTGAACCTCTAATTTTTTTGTTGAAAAATTGAGTTGAGTCTACAAATTTATTTTAAAATTTATTTTTTAAACACTCATTAGAAAATTATCAAATAGAAGAAGGTTCAAGATTGAAGGAAAAACTAAATTGTTAATAGCTCAAAGATGGAATTGGAACACACTAATTTCAATGGTGAGTTTGTTCTTAATCTTGTGAAACTTTTTCTTTTGAAAAATTGTGAAAATTGAGTTCAAAAATAAATCCCATGAATTATTTATTTCAAGAAGATGCTCTAATTGCCCAAAAAATAAGATTGTTCATAATTTTTGCATAACAAATCCATATGGAATGAATCAAAACTTTTTTATATAGATAGAATTACAATCTATGAATTTTTTTTGGAATTAAAAAAATTGTATATGTGGGAAATTCTACTTGCCAAACCTAAAAAAAGGGATTTTTGTGCCATAACTTTTGCTCTTGAGCACTGATTGAAATAAAAATTATATTCTCTTGAAGCTAATTTATATATAATGATAAAGTAGATCTTAAATTATTTGGCAGAAAACCTTTGATAACCACTTAGTTTGGTGTTTGATAGGATTAGAAGATAAAGACTTGGCATTAGGGGCCAAAGTAGTGGGCAATGTAGGTGATGGTAATAGGAAAATTCATAGGACATTCAAACTAGCATTCTTTGGCAAATACCAAACCATTATGGATGCCTAGTTGGTAGAGGCAAAATGTGATGGTCAATTAAATGGACAATGGACCTCTTTTTTTAGTGTATCTACTTGGGGGTGATATGAATTAGGAGTTGCATTTGTTCAAAACATAGACTTTTGCTTTCTAGAAACAGGTTTTGTCAATGGTTGTCCTAGGGATGATTAAGTAGTATTAGTTGTTACCTTGACTTAATTTTAGAATTTTAATCTTCTAAAACAACAAAAAACTCTCTTCAACAATTTGGTTGGCAAGGTCACTCTTCGTTTTACAAAGCAAGTAGACTTGATGGAAGTAGAGGTTAGTGAAACAAAATGTGGAAGAAGAAGAAAATCGTTGCAACTAATGAAGTCTCTTGCTCTATTGGGTCATTCACAACATAATGCATACAATTAGAGAAGCCTTCATTTCATCAACCGAAGTACCTTTAAGGAAAAATAAAATGTCTTTACATGTTTGACCAGATACTTGTCATTGCCCAATTTTGAATCCTCACTACAATTGACTTTTATAGATACTTCATGGTAGGTACCTTGTCAAAAACTCAAAATTTTAGAATGGTCACCCTATGCAGTGAATGAAATTGTCTTTAGGAGGCTTCTTGTCACTACCACTCTTCCTTCAATGTTGATCGAACTGAAATCCTAGAGATGCTAGAATGGCCTCCTATACAATCAAACTACCACAATTGTCACCAACATTTTGTGGAGAACACCAATGTAATTAGGATTAAGCCCCAAAATTTATGTAACAAACCACATACTACATTTTTTGTGGGCAATCCATCTAGTAGGAACAAAGTTGAGGACTACAAAGACATTGGAAACAACCAATTTGGCTATGCACCAATGCATCCACTTTGCGACAGCTGACATTGTTGAAATAAGAGCAACAATGAGCAATTTTGAATTCTAAAATTAGAAAACCACCATGCCATATATACCAACTATAACACAATGCGTAATCACTTCCAAAAATTTAGACGCTCAAATTGTTCTACAAAGACAATGCTAGTGCCACACAAGAGAAGCACAAAGCCATCCACAAGGAGAACCACAGAGGGGGGGGTATTGAAGTCCCTGAACTCTAAAATCTCAAAGCATGTGTGAGACGGTACTCTCACTTAACATATGGCTTGTTCTACAATTCCAAAATACAACTTAACAATGTCATATCTTAACAAACACAGGTTGAATGTACTTCATCCAAGAATTACACCGCAATTTCTAGAGTGAGTGTATAGAATGGTAATGTTTACTTGCAAGCTATTTGCTTTTTGAACTTGCTATTGCTAGTGCCAAATCTGGACATACCCTAAGATCTTTATACAAGTGGGGTGGTAAGAGCTAAAACAATTCATGTGAAATATGTAAATTATGATTAGTAAAAGTTCAATTGCTCATAGTTAAGTAAAAAGTATGAATTATGTTAAAAATAGAATTTAAGACTCATTTAGGTAGTGTAGAATAAATTTTTTCAAAAAAACTTTGGATTTAGTGAATGTCTAAAATCAAGATAAATTTCATCTTCAAAAGTCTGTTTGAGATTTCAAAACTTCAATCAAAAGTTATGGACAAAATAATTTCAAAGAGGGATTGGAAGGGACAAATTGTTTTGACAATTTCAAACATCTTCTTTGAAATGGCTTCTTAAATTTGATTGGAGGCTTAAAATCTCAGAAGTATTTTGGAAATGAAATTTGGTTTGATTTACCAACTTTCCTTTGTTCAAAATTTTTGAAAAAAAATTTATTCTATTATACCCAAATGAGGTCTAAAATTATATTTTGCACACAATAAGTACGTTCTTAGTTTTGAAAATGAGCAATCAAGCTCTCCTCTTCTAATTATCCCATATTTTTTGAGGATTCATGACAGACATTGAATTTCATTATAAAAACAACCTCTCCACACTTCATTCTCTTTAATTGTTCATCTTGCCATCAAAAAAATATTTAAAGGTAGATGTTCATTGGGCTTTATTTTGGACTTTTTGAACAATATTGGATATTTTTTTATAACAATTTGTTCATTTAATTTTTGCTAAATTCAACAAATAATCTTATTGTTTAAATCTATTTTTCAATTTTTAAAAATAATTATTTTGAATTATAATATTGAAATTGATAGTTTGAATTTTGAAAAAATTATTTTGAAATTTGCATTACTAGTGAAGACAATTTTATTTTGATTGAATTAAAAATAAAAATGTAATAATTTAAACATGTAAATTATAAAGAAATTATCAATTTCAAATTTTTTTTTTATAAACTTATTACCTACTACAACTTGGGCTTTAGGATCGACATTCCATGCACAATAATAATTGTTTAAAGTTAGAAATTGTGATTCATTAGATGCTTAAAAATAAAAAGATTCATTTTTTTATTCAATACATACACAGAAAACTGAGAGAAAATTTCTCCAATTATTCTTACATCTACACTTCAAATTGGTTTTTTACCAATCCGCCTACCAAATCCACTATAGATATCCCAATTCCCAAATCATAAATTTCCAAAGCATAAGTTTATATATTAAATTTTATAAAATATAAAATAAAAACATAAAGCAAACACATCAAAACAAACACATAAAACAAAACAAATAATTAAAAAAAATTATCAATACAAAAATTGAATTAACTTAAAATTTTGAATAGAAAAAAATCCAACTTTATAATTCTAGAAGACATTACAAATTTTAAAAAATTAAACATTCATGAATTTCCAAGTTTCTAAATTTAAGAAGTAAAAAACTTCCAAATTTACAAGTATTAAAATATACAAACTACAAGTTTCTAATCTTTATGGTGTTCTAAATTTATTATTCACAATTCATAGGTTTCCAAATTTTATAAGTTTGTATTCTCAACACTTCAAAAAAATTTATTGGTCGTCTCTAAAATAGTGTGGACAAATTTAGTGTGATATATAAGTTTTCAGTCCTAGAAAAACTGGAGACTATTGGCACACTTTCCACTACAGCAAAATTACTGCAACTTCCCGTCAATGCAAAACCTCCAGAAAGATGGGATCCACGAGGCAGTCGGTGGATTCGAATTTGAATCAGTCGGTAGCATTCTCCCGCAGATGATGCAGATAGACGCAGATGATGCAGAGTGGTGAAGAAATCCGAAGTGTTCAAGAGTACGAATCTCGCAGGCCCTGTTCTCTTTGAGAAAAGCGAGGAGGAGGAGCATCAACGCCGTCGTCGGCGCGGCGCGGCGCGGCGCATTCAATTCGTTGTTGCTGAAAACGGCAGACCTCCGATCATGGACAATGCGGACCATGAGTACTTGGTTTCGATCAGTATTTTTGTGTTTCTGGTGTTCGCATGTATCGTTCTTGGACGTGTCTTGGAGGAGAATCGGTGGATGAATAAGTCCGTTCAGGTTCTTCTTTTGGTGAGTCGTCGGTGGTGAGTGCCTCGCCTCGCAGGCTGGGGAATTCCGCGCGGTTCGATCTGCAGCTTTTGAATTGAATACCTTCAGTTTTGCCTCGATCGAGGAGTCAATTAGGGATATTAGAAACTCGTTTTTTTGATAGATGAAGAGTTCAGGATCCGAGATGTCATCGTCTTTCAATTTTGAATTGGGCAGGGACTTTGTACCGGAGTTTTGGTTTTGGTATCCAGCGAAGGTCAAAGCTCGCATCTTCTGAAGTTCAACAAGGAGCTTTTCTTCGTAAACATTCTCCCGCCCGTAATCTTCAATGCCGGGTATGTTCACCTGTCGTCGCGGGGTCTGCTATTTCTGAATCTTGTCGCGTCGGTGAGGTAGATTGTTTGGATTGTATCAGCTCCGGCAGTTGGTTTCACACTATGGTGACACAATGCAACTTGGTCTGGTCGCAGATTCTCGATGAAGAAGAAGCAATTCTTTGAAAACTTCATAACTATCATGTTATTCGCGATAGTTGGAGTATTCATTTCCTTCGCAATCATCTCAACAGGTATGAAGGCCAATTTTCAGAAGAGATGAGTCTATTTAGAGGGATGGGACCTCCTATTCAGATGTGGTCCTCGTCATTATTGCTTCATGCCCATGGAAAGAGAAAAGTTCATTATAAAATCAATTCGAATTCCTGAACGCGACAATTTCTTGAATTATTCATTAATTGCAGGAACCTGGTGGTTATTCCCCAAGCTAGGGATAGACAGCTTATCCATACGAGACATCCTTGGTGCGAATTCAACTTCTCCCTCAACCCATTATCATATACTTTGTACAAATTGTGCACAATTTTCTCCTATTGACTTTACGATGCGTATACTGTATTTAGTTCGTTGTACGTTCCGACTTTGCCGTATTTTTTTTGGGGTGTGTGTGTGGTTCCCCCTGTAATTCTGTAATCTCACTGAGTTTTAAATTAGTAGTTCTTTTCAGTTTGGGCGTTCTCTGAGTTGCGATGATGTGGCAGCTATTGGAGTCATTTTTTCTGCAACCGACTCTGTCTGCACATTGCAGGTGAGATCGGTTTCATGTTGTTTTCCCTTTTACAAGTCCTATCTAATTCTGCATAGAGATACGACTCGGTAGAGAAGCGCAGCTTCGGTTTTGTATCATTCGCATCTTAGACTGGATCCTATGCTATGAGTTAATGCTTCTACCACATAGTGGTTTGGATTCGTCCAGTACAGGCGTCAATATGTAACGTGCCACTTTTCCTCAGCAAAGTAGCTTTACCTGGTCAACTGTATCGTAATTCCTTTCAAGCTTGGGTAGTACGTGTTGCATACGCTTGTGTTCTTTGAATCGTCACTCACGGTTCATGTGATGCTTACGATAACTCCCTTTCATAATTCAGCCCTGTTGCACTGGACCATGTGACTTTAGAAAGTCCTTGTGCTTCAGTGAGAACTACGTCTAGTAGCTTAATGAAGCTGGGAAGGCTGTCCAAGCCCTATGTCCTTGAATGTTTTCTTATGGCACTTGTTACTTCCGCATTTTAACCCACATTTCGACTATGAGCTGATTCTGTTGAAACGAAATGGTGTAGGGGAAAATGTATCCTTTCCTTCTTTTCTTTTCTTTATCGTTATCCTTAAGTTATTTGTATCCGTGTTGCAGGTGCTCAACCAGGATGAGACGCCCTTGCTTTACAGTCTGGTATTTGGAGAAGGAGTCGTGAACGATGCCACTTCCGTGGTTCTATTTCGGGCTGTTCAAACCTACAACTTCGACAACTTCACTCCTTTAGAGGGCTTCCAAATTGCAGGCAGTTTCTTGTATTTGTTCTTCTTGAGTTGCATTCTGGGAATTGTGGTGAGCATCTGATTCGGTTTCTTGGTTCTCGAGCCGGATGCTTCTCTTTTCTTCGAAGCTGTGGGTTGCCTGGCAGATGTGGGTTGGTAGGATAAGTTAGATGAACCACATTGGTTGCTTCCCAGAAATGCTAACTAAGATATATGGCACAGCTTGTTTTTAGGATGCATTAGAAGTTGGGACATGGCAAACAGTATGGACTGCTGTCACGATTGAGCTGATTTCTTGTCTTCCAGTGTTCGAATGTCCTTCTGGAAGAATCAGGCCAAAGACCTCTTAGGCTAGTGCAACGGGTGTTTGCTTAATATATACTTGTAACTGATGCTACTTTATGATCATAGAGCTTAGCTTGTTAATCTTATCAAAGGTTAATTTTTCCTATCTATGGCAGTGTTTTGACCTGTTGGTGTGATTTGCAGTCGGGTCTGATAAGCGCATACATCATAAAGACCATGTATTTTGGCAGGTGAGATTGATTTTTCTTGCTTGTGCGTTGTGCAGCAGGTTATTTTATTTGCGTATGTACAAACGCGTTGATCAGTTGTCTTGAGAGTGCCTTTTTTGTATTTGCCGACCTGAAGGATTCTGTGTTTCATTTGATTTTGTTCTTCGTGGAGTGCAGGCACTCCACCCATTGTGAGATAGTGATCATGATAATGATGGCGTATCTATCTTATCTCTTGGCAGAGGTCAGTTTCAGTATCCATGTGCCCATGTAATGAGTGATTCCATTTTTCTACTCAGTTCTGTGAAGACAGGTGTTTTTCCGAACGATTGTTGCAATTTGCGGAACCAGTCGATTTGCGTCTCCATATATCTTACTTTTGTTTGTGTTATTTTCTGCAGCTTTTCTATTTGAGTGGAATTCTCTCCGTGTTTTTTTGTGGCATTGTGATGTCTCATTACACTTGGCATAATGTCACTGTGGATACTCGGACCACAACCAAGTACGTGTTTTCTTATTGTACCTCTATTTTTACGTATGCTTTGATCGCGCTCTTCTTAAGCATGCAGGAGTTTGATGTGTAAGAGCGTCATTCCTGTTTGTGCGTTGAGTTTTTCTACTCAGCATATATCATCTTGGTTTGCATGCTTTCTTCAATTGAGATCCCTAGGCTTCCTTGGTATTTTTAAGCACCATGCTCTTCTCCTTCTTTTGTAGTTCTGACACCAGCTTCGTTGCTGTTTCGGCGCGCTCTGGTTGATTGCAGGCATATTTTTGCGACCATGTCATCCATTGCAGAGACTTTCATCTTTCTCTATGTTGGGATGGATGCACTGGATATCGACAAGTGGAGGATGACCCAATCCAGGTATTAATTCGAGCATATGTCCTTTGGCCTCAAATTCTTCGGTATGGTTCTATAGTGAAAGCCAGGTGCTCACAACTGTTCCACCCCGTAGTTGTAGTGCTTGAGAGTTTGGAAGTGTCTGGGTGCTCGCTAGTATCATTTCATGTTTGATATTGTTTTTTTGCCGTTTATTCTGACTTGTGCCGCGGTTTTGTGAATTCCAGTTTCTTGGAGTCTCTTGGGCTTTTCGGCAGCTTGATGAGCCTCATTCTGTTAGGAAGGGCTGCATTCGTGTTCCCGCTGTCCATTTTGTCCAACTACACTACAAAGTCTGGAGGAGCGGAAATTGGTGTTCGTCAAATGGTTCCTTTCCAGATCCTTTTCTCGTCTCTTCATTATCACGAATTCGGATACTTGCCCTGATACTCGCCGTCTCTTTTCCTGTTTTTGTGAGTGTAAAGTCAAGTACTGTATGTGCTGCAAGTGTATTCTGCGAGAAACGTTGTGAATGATGTAACTTAATTAGCCTGCTGGTTTGATTGCTTGAAATGGTCTGATTTCTTCAGATTATCATCTGGTGGGCTGGACTAATGCGAGGAGCTGTCTCCATAGCTTTGGCGTTCAATCAGGTGCCTTTTTTTGTATTCCTCATTTGGATCCTACCTCAGATTCTTACTCTGTCATCGGCTATTTCTGTCTTATGCTTAACCCCTACGTTCGTGTTTTGGATGAATTTTTTCTGATTTGTTTGATTTTTGTTCCTGTGCAGTTCACCATGGATGGTAACAAGGGTAAAACTGTCCAAGACGCCTCCGTGATCACCACTGCTATCACTGTTGTCCTCGTGAGCACCATTGTAAGAAACCTAACCGATTGTTTTCACTGTAAATATAAATACTACTGCGTAGTTTTGTTTTTTTCTTAAGACTCAATCTGGGTTTTCTTCAGTCTGTCCAAATCCTCATCACGATCACGTTCTGAATCCCGTGTGTTTGCATATGCAGGTGTTTGGAACTTTAACCAGACCGCTTATTGCCTGGTTGTACCCACCCCACCATAGATCGAACTTGAGTGACGTTTCTGGTGGCCTATCTCCCAAAGCATCCCTTGAGGGTGATTATCATCTCCTAATTGGAGAGCAAGATGGAGAGGATGAAGCCGCAATGAACCCATTTTCTAGAGATCTTTCTTGCTTTCAGTCCTTAAGAGAGCTGCTTATTACTGCTTCGAGAATCACTATCCATGCTGTGTGGAGAAGATTCGATGATGCGTATATGAGGCCCACATTTTTAAATCTAGAAGAAGCACTCCTCAAGTGAAGACAAGGACCAGAACTAACTAAACCCAGGTAAGGTAGTACGGCCTTAAAAGTGACCTTTTAAGGGCTGATTCGCCTTTTCCACAGGTTTCTATGGACAAAATGTTTTTAAGCTCATTTTACAGAGAAAGAAAAATAGATGCAGAACACAACGCAAGTAGTTTCCTATTTTTCCAAGCATTTTTGAATTACTTATGAATTTTCAAAGATTCGGGTCATAGGTACCTATTTGTGACCATAGGTGTCCCAAAATCCATCCCCTTGTGACTTATAAAGAAATGTGCAGAAAACAAAGACAATGATTGGCTCTTGCAATTAAAAAAAACAATTTTTCTTCAATTCATTAATGGATCAAAGAGGTTCACTCAAGGATCACCTTGCATCTACTCTACAGCTACCTACAAGACGGTCTAAAGAAGAGGGGCGCTTTAAGGCCATACTACCTTAGTGGCCCATGTCCTAGTAACCAAATTTGTATTTTATGAATTTGACGTTGGGTGGTGAAACCAAAGGTCATCAACTAGTAAGGTAGGAGGTCCATAAATTGCCCATTTTAAGAGCTGAAGCTGAATTTTAGGGAGGTGAAGCTTCTTGAAATATTCTGCAATAAATTTCCCTTGAAAGACAAGTAGAATTGACATTTAACCCAAGTCATTTCATATTTTTTGTGGAATTAGTTATGAAATTTTGAAGTTGAAATGACATAGAGCTCTAAAATCGCCCACCTCCTTAAATGTACACTATTTGCACATTGTTGAAGGCTAAAAAAAGAAACACGTACAAATAATGTACATTTGAGGAGGTGGGCAATTTTAAAGCTTTTGTGCTTTTAGAACCTCGTACCTTAAGAGGATTCTATTTGTGATAGATTTGAAAATCCACCTTATTTATGCCACTATATATCAATAGTATACATTGAAAATTTTCAAATATATGCAAATGAAACATAGTGGGCATAAAGTGGTGCAATTGGTCATATGGCATAGATTGGGTCTCCTACCTTATGATGTTGACTCACTATAGATCTTTGGGCACAGTGTACAAGGATTTGGTCTTTTGGGTGGTGAGCTTTGATTCCCATTGAGAGGTCATTTTATATTGCAGTAATTGTTATTGTATGTATTGTGAGTGCAATGTGGATATTAAGATAGGATGACCTATTGTCGACTTTTCTAATCACTCAACATCTTTTGATTGATTAGATCTATACATAGAATTTTTGGGGAATAGAATGTCAAATTAGAGAATTTTTGACACATAATTATTATCTTCATCAACTCATTTTTGAGGGGAAAAAATCACATTATTGGTGGTCTAATCAAAACATGAATCTTCCCATTATTATTCCTAGGGGAGGATTGTTCTCCTTTGTTTGGATTCTAATGTGGTACTTTGAACTCCCTACATGGTTTGCAATGGTTATCCAAATTGAAGTGTCCCTTTGGATTGTGGAATAATGAACCAACCTTTTGCTATGTGTACATATCAAATGGTGATGTACTGTACATTGAAGTTATAAAGTTATGGCTTTCCAATCCAATTTCAACCCTTTCAATCCCAATTCCACATTGAAGTTATAATGCCAAATCTTTACAATTTTCACTACATTAAGATGCAACATGGGGTAACTGATCTCAAAAGTAGGGTCACTATTGGACTTAAGTTAATTTTATGTTTTTATACCTTTGTATTATTGTTATCCAATTTCTAATAGTCACTTACATTTAGGTGGTCACTACTTTGTTATAAAGCTTTATTGATATTGCATGTTTACAAAATCACAGTTGTGCAAGAATTGTGATATTGTACCATGGTTAGCTTAACATTAACCCTTGAAGGACCAAGGCCTTATTTCTGCCAAAAAATACTCAAAACTGCCATTTCTATAGCATAGAGTAAAAAAATTTGAAAATTATTTTTTCTACACATTCAACCGTAGGATCTTATACTTTACTAGTATGAAAATGTGTGGAAACAATTTCAGAAATTTTGACCATATAGATTAAAAGATAATTGCGTTTAAAGTGAAAAAAACAATTTTTTCAGCACCTTGTGGGATTAGATTATTTGACTTTGAACTTTTTTAACTTAAATTTTTTGCACTACAGAGTTTTGAGCTTTAAATCCTTATTGTGGGAAATTGAGTTGAGAGTCTAGGAAAAAAGAAATTTAAAAAAAAAAAAAAAAATTTCATGCTTAAAAAAATTGTTAAGTAGAAGTAGGTATGAGAATGAAGGAAAATCAAAATTATTAATATCTTTAAGATGGAATTAAACTGCACTAATCCCAATAGTGAGATTGTTCTAGCAAGCAAACAAAATCATGTAAATTTTTTTTTCAAAAACATTGTAAAAATTGCATTCAGAAATAAATTCTATAAGTTATTTTTTCAGGAAGATGCTCTAACTGCCCAATAAACAAGATTGTCTATAACTTTCTCATAATAAGTCCAAATGGAATGAATAAAAGCTTCCCATGCAGACAAAAATATAATCTACAAGAAAAAAAATACAAAAAAAAAATTCAAAATTTTGCAAGTTTTTTTTTGCTGCCCGGACTGCCCCCCGTCCCCTATTTTGAGCTTATTTGTTCATAACTTTTGTTTCCGGGCACCAAATGTGAAAAAAATTATATTCCCACAAAGCTCATCAGTTTTTCTATCTTCAAAAAAAGTTTCAAAAAATCATGACAAAATTTCAGCCCGTAGGTACCTGCCCGAAATCCAATTTGTCCCCAGAAGGGACAATGGTCCTTTAGGGGTTAAAAAGATGTTGAGGTTCAAAAGTGACCATTGGATGACTTTTAAGATTATTGAAGAATTGGAAAATGTATTTAGATTTGATTATTTAGCAAAGTTCTTTAGTGATAGGTCTTGCCTTTTCAGAATTAATCCTAGAAGGACATGTTGGTCACCATGGAAATCAACCTTTTTAGAATTGTGTGAATCATTTGCTTAAAAAATCCAAAAGCAATCAGTGGAGGTCAAACTACTATCTAAGATCTCCCCTTTTCACACAAAATTCTAAGGATGAACATCTATATTTGTATCCTACATTTCAACAATTGCAAGGTGGATTGTGTAATGAGTTTGATAGCTTTATATGTGAAATTAAGTTTTTTGCATATAAAGATTCTCTAGCATCCATTAGATCCTTAATGTTTGTGACATCCTTTTAGTATTAAAATATTAATGTTAAAGTGACTAGGGTTGGTCTAGGATTGTTTTAATTTTTCACAATGCATGTTTGTACTACAAGGTTGAACCAAACAATCAATAGAGAAGTAATCTATAGATGTCTATGAAGAAATTTCAAATTATGCATCCAAATTGTATCTATAGATAAAGTTAGCAAGTGCTTATAGTATTTTGCTCTTACCAATTGTTCTCTAATTTTAGAGATAAGTGATAGAATTTATCATAAAATATGTAAAATGAGGGACTTGGAGTTGGAGTTTAAGAAAAATACAAGACAAAACTTCTTAAAGCATCCAAACTTGAGTTGATGAGTTTGGTGTTCAATTTTTTTTGTACTATTCTTAATTAAACCTTTCTCTGACATCCTTGTTAAAAATTGAGGAGACCTTTACTATTAACTCCAATGAAAAAGTAATTTTTCTCCCTTATACCATGCATTGAAATTTTATCAACTATTGATGAACATGAGGTTATTTTTTATTCCTATTTATTTTGAAATATGAAAAAATCTAAAATGGAATTTTTGGATGGAGTCAAATAGAATACCATACCCAACCATTTGAATCAAAATTTCATGACAATTATTTAATTAAATTTGAGAAATCAAATTTCTCATATGCTTTGCTATATGGGCAAGGGGTTTTAGTTTAAGTCTCAATAAGTTAGTGAAAGTTACTATGGACTGAGGTAAGACCCAACCAAATGTGAATACATAAGGGAACGGTAGACATGTGACATTTTAAAAATTAAAATTAAAAATTAAAAAAGGCACTTGACGTGGCATTTGGGTGACATGGCATTCAATAAGGACAAAGTGACATGCCACATCAACACATTTTGACGCCATTTGAGAATTTAAACAATATTTTTTTAGATATCAACTAAGATGTAACTAAGACGTTTAGATATTTTTTGCAATATCAATTGAAACATCAACTAAGACATCCAAATCTTTTGTGCCACTTCAACTTCCACAACTTTGTAGAATTCAAAAAATTCACATATCCCATATGGTTTGTCTTCCCTTCTACCCCACTTATATGAATAGTTTGTTTTCTCATGTCAATATACACACAATAAGTGGCTTTTCAAGCCATGCAACATAAATATCAAATATGGTGTATTGTATATGGTCTCAGGGGGTGCACTTTGTTCTACTACAACAAACCACGTGCGAACAAGTGGTTTCTAGTAAACTATAATTTTAACTTCAAATTTTGAGCATTGTTTACTAATGACTATAGGATTCTACTCCCAAAATTTCAAACTCGAATAAAATATAGAATGATTTCTAGAAGAGGTTAAAAATGCACTAAAATGGCATGTTTTTTTAACTCAAATATTTTTAGAAAACACATTTAGATGACCATTGCATCAATATTCAACTCAAAATGAGCTTTTAATAGAGAGTTATTTTTAGGATTTTTTTTTCATTTTTTAGATAATTTTTTCTTATATAATATAGGGGTGTGAAAGTTATTTTTCAGTTCTATAGTGTATCTTTTTACTCCAAAAATTTGTAACTAATTATTATTAACAAATGAAAAAGAATTTGCAATAAGGACCGCAATCAAATTTATTGTAAGTTTAGAGGAGCTGAAGCCGCTAAACTTCCCTTGTTGTCTTCTTGCATATCTACAAAGCTAGTGAAACTATCCAACTACTTTTTCCCATACTATTAGAGTCTTGAACTACCTTACTTAGTCAAGGTTGTTTTGCCAAACACCACCTCTTGTTTGGTAAACAACATGTATGATTGACAAGATCAAGTTCTCATTTTCTAATAAACAATTTTTAAAAATCTACATGAAATTTTTGGGAATATTCACGATTATATTAAAAATGTTCAACAATATTCGAATGTATCATACAAAAATGTCTAGTATACTAGACAAATGTTCAATACAACACTATTTGATGAACATCCACCATGACTAACATGGCTAGAAATGTTTTCAACAAGACATCCCTAGATCCTAAAGTCCCAAGGTTTTTTCATCAAAAAACATCTAACACTACCATTTCTATAGCAAAAGAAAAAGACTGATGTGTCCGCTTCCCAAGTGCATTGGGATCATGATGAAGGATTAGTAAGATTGTGGTAATAGATGGGCCAGTGACGGAAATGGGAGGAACCTGTAGGTGGCAGAATTGGGTAAATGGTTTTGGGTTTCCACCTTAAGTCCGCTCTGAAAACCAGGACATCAGAGACCCTTCAAAAGATGCAACTGAAAATGATACCCCGCAGGGTACGAACATACTCGGGTATCTTCCGGGTATATCAGGATACCATCATCTGCCAAGGAAGGGAAGGGAAAGCGAGCTCGCTATCCCCAGAAAGGAAGTCCGCTTGCCCACAAGCTCGCGGAGCCGCAGCGTGGCCGCTTGCACGGGCTGGATTGATTTGCAGTCTTGCGCTTAGGATCGCAGCGCTTTGATCAACAAGCACTTCTTCCGCCAGGCCACATATCCATCGTTTACTTCAATGGAATGTATGCATTGAGGAGCTCAGTGGCGTCTGTGCTTCGCGGCGGAGCACAGACTGGACCTCCCGTTCTCGCGATGGCGGCGTCTCTGCGCATTTCGTTGCTCACTCCCAATCTCTTCGTTACCTCATCAGGCACCTCATCAGGTTCTCTTAAACCTATTTCTTCACTTGGGTTCTCGAAATTGGATGCTACCCGCGCTTCAGGACAGAAATTGAGTTGGCAAGTAGAGCGTGTGAGGCGAGGGTTCGCAACTGCCGCGTCGTCTGCTGTTGACGTTGGCGGATTGACAATCAGCCGCGACGAGGTCGTTCGTGAAGATGACCCTTCTAACAACGTCCCCGATTCCGTCTTCTCCAAGATCGGCATGCAGCTCCACACTCGTGAGAATCACCCTCTTGGCATTCTCCGCAACGCCATCTACGGCTACTTCGACGAAGCCTTTCCAGATATTTTCAAGAAATTCGACACGCTCAGCCCCGTCGTGTCCGTGAAGGCGAATTTCGACGACGTCTTAACCCCCCCGGACCACGTGAGCCGGAGCTACAATGACACTTATTATGTTGACGCCACCACCGTCCTTCGTTGCCACACGAGCGCACATCAAGCTGAGATGCTTCGGGAGGGGCATACGCATTTCTTGGTCACCGGGGACGTGTACCGTCGGGACGCCATTGATGCCACGCATTACCCTGTTTTCCACCAGATGGAGGGGTTCCGTGTGTTCAACCCTAGCGAATGGGAAGCTGCGGGAAGCGATGATGGGACTGCATTCGCCGCACAAGATCTCAAGAAAACGCTGGAAGGGTTAGCTCGTCGTCTGTTTGGAGAAGTCGAGATGCGGTGGGTCGATTGCTATTTTCCTTTCACCGATCCTTCTTTTGAGCTTGAGATTTTTTTTCAAGGGAAGTGGATGGAGGTGCTGGGATGCGGGGTCACGGAGCAAGCTATTCTTAAGAATAATGGACGTGATGGGACGGTGGCCTGGGCGTTCGGGCTTGGTTTGGAGCGGCTGGCGATGGTGCTGTTTGATATACCTGATATTAGGTTATTCTGGTCGAACGATTCACGGTTTACTTCGCAGTTCAAGTCCGGGCAATTGGGGACGAAATTCAAACCCTACTCCAAGTACCCGCCGTGTTACAAGGACATCAGCTTCTGGATCAGTGAGCAGTTCACGGAGAATAATCTGTGCGAGGTTGTAAGAGGGATTGCAGGCGATTTGGCGGAGGAGGTGGTGTTGATAGATGAGTTTACAAACCCTAAAAAGGGCTTGACGAGTCATTGTTACCGAATTGCGTACCGGTCCATGGAGCGGTCGCTCACGGACGACGAGATTAATGAGCTGCAATTGCAAGTGCGGGAGCAGGTGGAAAGCAAGCTCAAGGTTACGCTCAGATAAGAGAATCCCTGTACTCTTCTTAAACATGCACAGGAGCTCTGATTAGGCATCGTAACTGATGAGTGTTTACGTAGGATTTTAATTTTATTACATTGCAGTCCTTTTCTTTGCATACAGCACATCCTTTACACGATTTATTCGTAGAAATTTTTGTTATGACAAGTATGAGTTTAGCGGTCACGAGATTCTGTATTGACTTGAATACGAGAAGGACGTTAAGCATTGGCTACTGCTGCCTGTAAATTTCCTTTGAACGCTTGGTACATGACCATGTACCAGAAGTTTGTGCTTGGTGACTGTCGTGTTTTGGGGGTGTTACACGAGTTTGTTTTGTTATTATTGGACAAGTCTCTGTCGTTTATGGAACTTTTGATGACTTCTTTGAGTCAACGTCTACTATGCTTTGAATGGCAACGTGGAGTTTCAACTGCACAAACACAAGCTTTAACCGGTTCAAGCAGTTTGATGTTTTCATGTAACAACCATATGGGTTTATGTGTGGCATTCGTATAATACGAAGATTCACTGAGGCTTACTTGAATCAAAGGAGATGAGATGGATGAAGGAAATTATCTTGGCTAGTGTGTGTAGGATGAGTCTTCTAATCTTCCTTGAAAGGGGATGCTAACTGAAGCCTGTCCAAGCATAAATGGTGCAAATTTCTGCCTCCCAGCATCTGCAACTTGAATCCGCAACAAAGGTGGAGCAATTGTTGTATTGCAGAGCGGCATTCAAGCTGTGTCAGTGTTTGGATCATTTTCATTGAGAGAGCTGTAGAATAGTAACATAAATGAGTTTGTTGCACGATTCATTGCACAATTTGGAAAATAATTCAACCCCAAAAGCATTCAATTTGTCTGTAAATTAGTGGGTTTCAAAGTTGGCCATCTCATGGACTCAGTTTTCTAACTATGTTTTCAAAATCACTCTAAATTTTCAATTCTTATTCCTTTGAGCCACAATCACTCAAGTCACACATTTATATTATGATGAATTTTGTCTTTCTTTTGCTTGTTTTGTTTGGAGACATGTTCACACAGAAATTCTTTGACTAAGGCCAATGAATGTGTCTACATTTGACTATTGGTGTACATTTGACTATTGGTGAACATTGACGAGCATGTTTGTTGTCCAATGAATGATAGAGAACCCTTTTCTATAGGATAGAAGTGCAACTATGCATCTTTGGAATTTTGTTGAAAAAGGGAGGTCTTCTATAGAAGTTTGACTTCCACTAAGTGCTTTTACAATTTTATAAACAATTGATTCACATAGTAACTAAAAGGGTTACCAGTTGTTCCTTTAAGGGTTAAGGAAAGGTGTATAAAGAGAATTTTATAAGATATAAACCTATTTACATTGAAATGATGAAGAGGACAAAAATTGTCTAATGAATGATTTTTGGAGGAAGTATAGAAACAAAGAATGCACCTATTCATCATGATATTTGATACTTTTTGGCTAACTGCCTTGGTAAAATAGCTATGTCCTCTTAGGATTAAGATTATGATTTCAAATTTTGAAAGTATTTTTGTCATCATAAATTTATTTTTTAAAACTAAGAAAGAAACAATGATACAAGTTATATTAATAAATAAAACATTGGTTTTAAGTAGTTGAATTTTTATTTTATTTTTCTTAAACACCATCATTGTCTACTAAGTCATACTCGAAGAAAAATTGAAAACCTAAGATGTCTAATCTAACCCTTAAAAGGCCCTTGAAAGGCCCTTGGGATCCCTCTATACAACCCATATTTAGCCTTATAACTCTTCAATTGTGGTTTACTATATGAATTGTGATGCATTATTATTTACGTACTATCATGATCATTAATTTACTTTGTAATGAAAAGTATTTGATCAATGTTTACTGGATCAAATACTATAAAATTTGTAATATACAATGTTGCCACAAAAAGCTTTTAGGCCCTTGAAGGGTTACCTACATAGGAAGTGGAAGAAATTGGTAGTAAGGAAGTTTGCTCTTCAAGTGACCATTTAGGAACCAATTGCCTTTTGGAGGAAGCTAAACTCCTTAAAACAATTTCCAATAAATTTTCATAGGAAGGAAAATGGAAATTGCATCTAATCTATGTTGTATCATTTTTTTGGATCTCTGTGGAATTACAAATTTTTGGATCTATGTGGAATCTTTCTTTTGCTTGTTTTGTTTGGAGACATGTTCACATAGAAATTCTTTTACTAAGGCCAATGGATGTGTCTTCATTTGACTATTGGAAAGTCCTTTACCTTTGAACATTGACGAGCATGTTTGCTATCCAATGAATGATAGAGAACCCTTTTCTATAGGATAGAAGTGCAACTATGCATCTTTGGAATTTTGTTGAAAAAGGGAGGTCTTCTATAGAAGTTTGACTTCCACTAAGTGCTTTTACAATTTTATAAGCAATTGATTCATATAGTAACTAAAAGGGTTACCAGTTGTTCCTTTAAGGGTTAAGGAAAGAAGGTGTATAAAGAGAATTTTATAAGATATAAACCTAAGAAAAATTGAAAACCTAAGATGATTTAATCTAACCCTTGAAAGGCCCTTGGGATCCCTCTATACAACCCATATTTAGCCTTGTAATTCTTCAATTGTGGTTTACTATATGAATTGTGATACATTACTATTTATGTACTATCATGATCATTAATTTACTTTGTAATCAAAAGTATTTGATCAGTGTTTATTTGATCAAATACCATAAAATTTGTAATATACAATGTGGCCGCAAAATGCTTTTAGATCCTTGAAGGGTTAAGCTACATAGGAAGTGAAAGAAATTGTTAGTAAGGAAGTCTCCTCTTCAAGTGACCATTTATAAGCCAATTTCCTTTTGGAGGAAGCTAAACTCCTTGGAACAATTTTCAATAAATTTTCATAGAAAGAAAAACGGAATTGGCATCTAGTTTAAGTTGTATAATTTTTTTGGATTTTTGTGAAATTACAAATTTTTGAAGTTAAACCGCAATAGTCATTGTAGAAGGGAAAAAGCTACTAAGGCCATAAGACCATGGCAACTCTCCTAGTGGGGGTTCTTTTTAGGAGGAAGGTCAAGTAAGACTTTTGTTGAAGCAACTAAGGTCACATGAAGGTCAAAAAGACTTAAATAGATCATTGAAATTGTAAATGGTATCTAAAAACTAAGCATTTGCTATCCAACAATGCAATACAAACCAACTTTTGGATTTATTATTTAATTTACATCTTCCAAATTCATACATATAATACTTTTAGTTCTTCATATTCATAGCATTCATCTTCAATTTAGTAATCAATTGCTTTCAACTTCAAGATCAAGTGTCTATCTAAGCAACTCACACTACAATGATCACTCACATATCACATCTAAGCACACACCTACCTAGTGGCTCAACAACAAAGAAATGTAAATAGACAATTTCTTTAAACTATTTTTTTTACAATTGATTTTATATTGAAAGAGATAATTATTACAAGTTGAGTCACACAATTTCCTATTCAACTTGAAGTTCATATTATGTGCTCATTGTAAATGAAGGAAGAAGACTATTTATCTTTCTAAGACAATTAGTCACACCCCCTAAAATCTCTAAAACTTATTGCCAATACTTTATATCTAAGCTTTTTTCTAGTTTCTATCCTTACAAGGGTTTTTTCTAAGTTTACTTATTATTCACTCCCTTTTTACATTCAATTTACTATAAAAATTATATTGATTCCTTATTTATACTCAAAGCAAGAACTAAGTCCAAAACAATTTTTTTTTGGTACTACAGTCACTCAAAGTGACCTTTTTCTAAAATGTATGTTGTTGGCTATTAAAAAGGCTATTAAAAAGCAACATATGTAATATATATATGTATATGTATAAAATAAAAATAGCCAAAAAAATTGATATCAAATTCTAAATGAAATACCTTAAGTTAGGCCATTTGTTTTGTTTTGTTTGATTGATATATTGAGATGTAAGAAATCTCAAAGTTTTTATAAATTCTAAAATTGAAATAAATTATCTTAAATTTTCTAAGTTTTCTAAGTTTTATGAATTCTAAAATTGAAAGAAAATATCTTAAATTTTAAGAAAATCATAACTTTCATGTCACATGTACAAACACCACAAAACAAAGCCCTTGGCCTCTTTTGTGTATAAAGCTTTCTATTTGTGCCAAGTTTTTTGGCATTTGGATTTATAGTGAGAAAATTATGGATTTTTTTATTAATAAATTAAATTATCTTTTATTTTTATTTTTAAAAAATTATTTTCACATGGCATATCCAAACACCATGAAATAAAGCCCTTGCACTCTATTTATATAGCAAACACAACCTCTCACACTACACTATGAAAGTTATTGAATATCAAAGTTTTTACAAATTACAAATTAGAAAATTACTTTTTACTTTTATTATGCTATGTTTTAGTAACTACACATAGCATACCTAAACAATATTTGTACATGTTGCTTTTTAATAGCCTTCAACAATGTACAAACAATGTACATTTGAGGATGTGGGGTGATTTTAGAGCCTTATGCCATTTCAACTTCAAAATTTCATAACTAATTCCACAAAGCTTTAAAAAATATGAAACCACTTGGGTTAGCTGCCAATTCCACTTCTCTTTCAAGGAAAATTTATTAGAAAATATTTCAAGAAGCTTCACCTCCCTCAAATTCAGTTTCACCTCTTAAATGGGCAATTTATGAACCTTCTATCAATCCCTTTTTTTGACACCATGGGGGACAAATTGCACCATTTCAAAATTATAAATTCCTACTTCTCACCAGAAAAAAGTAATCCTTTTTTTGCCAAAAATTTCCCATTTCTACAAAAAAAAATGTGTATAAAGTCATCAAATTTGGATGAAAAAGTGCATTAACAGGATTGAAAAGTGTTTTCTAGTCCAAAAGATGAACGAATATAGAAATATAATGCTTCACTACATTTTAAGTGATCACCATCCTCACACTTTCTCAAAAAGTTAAAAAAAGGTTACCTCCTACTTTAGTTTACCAATTTACCTTATAAAGTGGATGAAACCCGATCTAATGTAAATTTTACTAAAAATAACCCCCGGAGGCGAGTATATGCCCAAGGGCATGGAAAGAAGAAGGAGCGATCAAGGGCCAAAAGGCATGGCCGAATGAAATAATTTACCTTTATAAGGTAAAGACACCCATTCCCACCCCTACACCCAAACTTTGTCATGGTGTACTCAAAGTGCACATTTTTTAGTAAGAATGTACCATATTAGTACATCATGACAAAATTGGGTACAAGGACAAGAATGGATGGTTCTAAAGTAACAAGTCTAGAAATCACCCACCTAAAAGTTGAAATAGAATTTTGGAGAGGTGAAGCTTCTTGAAATATTTTTCAGTAAATTTTCCTTCAAAGAGAAGTAGAATGGCATCTAATCCAAGTCTTTTTATATATTTTTTTAAAGCTTTGTGGAATTAGTTATGAAATCTTGAAGTTAAAATGGCATAGGGCTCTAAAATCGTCCACCTCCTAAATTGTACACTTTTTGTACATAGCTAAAGGCTATAAAAAAAGAAACATGTACAAACACTTGACATTTAAGGAGGTGGATAGTTTCAAAGCCTATGCACTTTTAAAACCTCTTACCTTATAAGGTAAAACAGCCCATTGTGGTTGGATGACCCTATAGTGAACACCTAGGAAATCACCCCATTATGGGGGGGTTTCAATATGTGAGGTTTGAACCACAATGCATGTCTTTCATGACAGTAATGGAGTGATTAGCAACCTTATTAAGAACTTCCAACTTTTCAGTGTGAAATCACTGTAAGAATTGAGGCCTTCCATGTTAGAAAATATTATGATTGCTTTAGGTGAATAAGATGAGCATCATGGATTCAAAGTTTGTTTGTTCTAGGGTAGGCTATAGATTGTTTTGGGCCATGATGCATTGAACACTTCAAAAATTCATACACTTTGTCAAAAAAAGTATAATTTCAACTGCTTTGATTATTTCCCACACTCATCTTTTATGTGGGGAAAAAAAAAAAACTGAAACTTTTCAGCAACCATATGAGGCCAAACTCCTAACTTTGACCACAATGGATTGTTTTACCTTAGGCCATTGTCGACCACTTTCAATCTACTTATTTTGAAAGACATCACCAAATTAAATTATTCTCCTTGATACATGTCGCACTATACAACGCATCCATCCCTTTGTCTCCACAATTATTAACTTGTGGTAGACCATTCAAGAATCATCTCATTTCCATTCTGTTCCTAAAGCTAGGATCCATTTGAAGGAGATGGTCCATTTTACAGCACACTAAGGTGAGTTCACCTAAAACCGCCACTAATTGCTACTGAGCCTATTTCCTAATATTGGATTGGTCAACTTTTCATATGTTCTTGTTGGCAAGTGAAAGGAGGTTCCAACACACCAGAGAACGTGGTATTCGGATATTGTATTTAAAAGTTATTAAGAAATGAAGTTTGGTTCTGAAAGCGTTTCTTCCACATAGGTACAGAACTGATTTTGGAGATGTACGTATGGTGGTTTAAGGTCAGTGGCACATTTGGGTGTACCTACCTTAGCATAATAGTGGTTGTTGTGCATTGCGTTGTCCTGCGAGTGTCCTGCCAAGGACCGCAGTAGAACTAAAAGTACAACAACAAGCAAAGGAAGCCTCAGAGTATATTATTTAATGAGCGCAGGACGGTGGAGACTGCAAAATAACTTATGTAGTAAGGTACACTAGCCTATTACCACCGTGATTTGCAATCTGAATATGTTGGGGACAACTCCAATATGGTGGTGGGTGGTCTTGCCGTGCATTGCGTTGTCCTGCAAGTGTCCTGCCAAGGACCGAAGTAGAACTAAAAGTACAACAACAAGCAAAGGAAGCCTCGGAGTCGTCTTCATTGGAAACTGACTGACCAACCGACGGGGCTTGGCAGCATATTATTTAATGAGCGCAGGACGGTGGAGACCGTGAAATAAGTTATTTGATTTGAGGTGGGTGGTGTTGTTGTTCAGTTGTTGGAAAGTTGGGGTGCTGTGAGTAAGCTTAACTTTTTCCAAACTGGTGGAACTCTCCAGCAAGGTCGAGCCGGACGGAGAGATGTGGACGGTGATATCACAATGAATTGTGATATCACCGTCCATTAGCACACAGATTTGTCATCTAGGTACTTTGGAGAAGCTATTTGTCAAGCTCACATATTTTCCAAGAGATTGAAAAGTTTGAGAGAATTCAATTGCCAAAAAAATGAAGACATTTCGACAAGAAGTGATTTTTCTGTGTTTTTTCAAAGCAAAACTGTTAAATTGTGAGCAGACCCTTGTTAAAAGCGTGGGTTGACATGTCCGCTCCACAAGTGCATTGCCATCAAGATAATGGGTTGTGAAGATGGCGGTATTAGATGGGCTATTGATAGAATTGGGAGAGATCCTGTAGGTGGCTCATAAACCGACCATCTGAGGGATAATGAACCTCTGTAGGAAAATCAGTAGTCAGAGCGTAACATTTTTCTCTCATATTTTTGGTAGAAAGAGGAAAGAGAAATAGTTAGTTGGCAATTTAAATCGTAATTTTCTGACTTAGAATGAATTAACTATAAAATTTTCAAAGTGGACTCAAGGTGCGTAGGTAGCTATTGGTGGTGCTCATAGATTGGACCAATCTTCAATCAAAATCAGCCTTTGAATGGAGCACTTCAAACTTAGGATGTTTCTATAGTTTTGGCTCTCAAAGAATGATCCACATCATGCTTTCATTTCTTTTGGCCTTATATGAATGTATATTTTACTCAAAGGGATTTAAGAGCACAATTATAAAGGAAAAAAACACATTGAACAAATTGCGATCCATTTTTGAAACTCTCTATACTATTTATGACAATTCTACAAGGCGATTCTAAATGCCTACCCACAATTTGAGCCTCCATCTTACCACCAGATTTGCCAACTAGGTACTTTGGAGAAGCTATTTATCAGCTCCCATATTTTTCAGAGATTGAAAAGTTTGAGAGAATTCATTTGCAAAAAGAATGAAGACGTTTCGACAAGAAGTGAATTTTATGTGATTTTTCAAAGCAAAAATGTTAAATTGTGAGCGGACCGTTGTTAAAGTACTACCCGCTGCCCAAGTGCATTGCCATCATGATAATGGGTTGTAAAGATAGTTGTAATAAATGGACCACTAATGGAATTGGGAGGATCTTGTAGGTGGCGGAATTGGGTGGATGGTGGCATTAGGTAGTTCTACCCCAAGGTTATTGTAAGCACTCAATTCCACTTGCGTTTTGATTCATTGTACTTCACCAATGTGCAAAAAAATTTGTTCATTCTTAGAGCATGTTGGTCATGCCATCGAGCTTATTTGTGCAATTTTAGGTGTAGTTACCTTAACCTAGTAAGGACATTGCAAACTACAATGGTCTATAGATGACTACATTGTTGACTCTAGAAAAAGTGAATGCACCTATTGGTCCAATAATCAAAGAGTTTTGGTGACTACCTTGGTCATGGGAGGGGGCATGTCCTTATAGGGTTAAATAGTTATGAGCACTTAAACACTTCCCAACAATATTATTTTTTTGTACAATTTTTTGCCAACTAAAAGATGTTGGCTATTTTTATAAAGGAAATTTTAATTTTTTGGAAGGGATTAGAATAGCCAGATTATTGTTGTATTTTAGGACCAGTAGCCAAACTTTATTTGGATATTACCTAGTTTTTATATAGATATCATCAAGTGTCACCCAAGTATCATATGAGTGTTGAAGAAACAACTAGCTCCTTTTCCAAAGTGAAAATAAAGCAAAATATTGCTTTTAAAGTATTCTTAAAGGTAGTCTACTCTTAATTTTTAAACATCAATATGGATGTTTAGTGTCTGATGGATGACAATGAATCCTTTTAGTAGAACAAGGAGAGCAACTATTCATCCTTGGAATTTTGTTGTGAAAAAGAGAGGTCTTCTATAGTAGTTTGACTTCCAATGAGTGCTTTTGCTAATTCTTAAGTCCAATGATTCACACAATAATGAAAAGGGATGATTCTAAGGTCACTTGTTTGTCCTTTAAGGATCAAAGTGATGTTTTAAGAGCTAATTGCATTTTGGGGGAAGCTAAACTCCTTAAAATGATTTAAAAAAAAATTTGTAGTAGGGGAGAAAAATAGAAGCATTGAATCCAAGTCATTTCATTGATTTTTTTGAACTTTTGTGGAATTAGTTATGAATTTTTGAAGTTGAAATGTAAGGGCATTAAAAGCAATTGCCTCTTGAAATGTACACTATTGGTACATTGAAGAAAAAAAATGTACCTTTGTATTAGTGGTTGCTTTTGGAGCACGCTATCTTATGAAGACTCGCTTTCACTAGGCACATTCAATCAGCCCTCTTTAATTGCACATTCTTTGTACTTTGTTTCCTTAGAAATTTGTCGTGTAATAGAGTCATCCATCTGATTGAACTCATGTCTATGTAATTTTCTAGTTAATAATTTGAACACATAAAGTAGAACTACTCATTACCACATAGATTTGCTATCTAGGTACTTTGGAGAAGCTATTTGTTAGCTCCTATATTTTTCAAAGATTGAAAAGTTTGAAAGAAACCATTTGCAAAAGAATGAAGACATTTGAACAAGAAGTGAATTTTTTTGTGATTGTTCAAAGGTGAAATGTTAAAGTATGAGTAGATCCTTGTTGAAGTGTGGGCTAATATGTTTGCTTTCCAAGTGCATTGCCATTATGATAAAAAGTTGGTAAAATTGTGGTAATGGGTTTGTCATTGATGCAAATGGAAGGATTTCCTAGGTGGTGGAATTGGATGGATGGCGGTAATGGGTAGTTCTACCTTAATTAGTGTCATGAAATCTTGTACATCACGCTTTCATCATTTGGAATGGCTATGTCCTCCTTCATTCACTTTTTGTCTTCACCCTTCAAGGACCAACGAATTTTTTCATCAAAAACACTCACAACTACTCCACTTCTATTGCAAGGTGCAAAAATGTTTAAGAAAAAAATTTCCATATCTAATCATAGGGTCTTGTACTAGACTAATATGAGAATATGTGGAAGAAATTTCAAAAACTTTGACTGTGTAGATTGCAAGATATTTAAAGTAAAGAACACAAGTTTATTTTGCACTTTGCTTGATTAGATTTTTTGGCTTTGAATCTTCTTAGCTTCAAATTTTTATTCTATTAATTTTGAATTTTTGAATTTTTTATGTTGAAAATTGAGTTGAGGGTCGAGGAAACAAAATTCCAAAAACAAACTTGATTTTCATTCATAAAAAATTTGTTAAGTAGAAATAGATATGATATAGAAAGAAAAACTAGAAGTGAAATTGTTCCAACAAGAAAAATCAACTATGTGGAAGTTTATTTTTTTGAACTATGAAAATTGAATTGAAAAATGAATGCTACAAGTTATTTTCTCACAATGATAGAATGATTGCCCATAAAACATAAAGTTCCATAACTTTCATACCACTAATTCAATGGAATGATACAAAGCTAGACAAAATATAATCCTTGAGAAAAAAATTTAAGATCTTGCAATGCGATGTATTAGTAAGTCTAGAGAAGACTAAGGCATTGCATTGTAAAGATATGGGTGAGCACATGAAGTTGATTTTTCTATACTAAGTAGCAACATTGTGATGAATCTTGTTTTGTATACAACTTCTATTAGAAGATAGGGTGGTTATTTGGCACAACACTTTGATTCTTGGCGCCCAAAGACCTTTGGCACTATACTCTGATTCTATTTATTGGTACCCAATTGAAAGACCATCGCCTTTCTACTAGCATTTTGAACAAAATTCCTATGCATTGAGACCTCTTTGCCATGCCATTTTTAGAGTCACATCCCATGACAACACATTCTATCCATATAAGAGATCAAACAATAATATGATTAATCCTTAAATGAAAACCTACCTAAGAGGTTTATTTTTAGGGTTCAACTTGAACTTCACATAGTTCTTAATTTTAAATGTCTTAGAGCTTCACTAAAAAAATGGACTTTTCAATCAAATTTTATAATTTTTTTTTCAAAATTATTAAAATTGTAATTTTTGTGACTCTTTGAAGGTATCACTTTGAAAACTTAAAATTCACCACTTTTGAAAATTTCTATTGAATTTCTTTTAGAGTGAGCTCAAAGCATACATCAACTACACTAAGATGTTTATCACTATCATCTACAACTTTGCTAAAAATTTCTATACTATTTTAAGCATTGTATAATTACTATGATTTTAACAAAGAAATTACTTCAAAAAATCACATTAACTTCATTAGAAAAATTTTAAATACAAAAAAATTAAGTTAAATTTTGATATCTATTATTACTACATGATAAAAAATATTAAAATTTAAAAAGGTGTGTTTTAATCTAGAAAACTAATGAAGTTTGACCAAATGGGAACATAGAATGTCCTTTAAAAGGATTTACTTATTGAGAAAGTGTAAAGGACAAATCCATCTGAATTTATTGAATAACAAAAATGGCATACAAGGTGGTTGTATTTTCATTGGAAACCTATAACTTCAAGCTAGGCTTTCACGTACCAAATATATCCTTGATAAAGTAGGTACCCTCAAACCACCACTTTTTGCTAATTTGCCTTAGTTACTATTATTAAATTGATTAAATTTTCATTTTTTCTTGTTGACAAGTGAAAGGAGGTTCCAACACACCTAAGAATGTAACATTTGGATTTTTTATGCAAAAATTATGAAGGATCAATTAGCTTTTCTTTTTGTAGATATTTAAAAATTGTTTCTTCTACATACGTACATATTGATTTTGAAAGTGTACCTAGAGTGATGATGGTATTTTTAGGCTCGGTGTGATTTTGGATATATCCACCTTATTCTGAATGACAAAAATGGTTTGGTTACTTGGAACATGTAACTTTAAGCTAATTTTCATGGGAAACATGTAACTTCAAGTTAGTTTTCATTGGGAACGTGTATCTTCAAGCTATTTGTCACTGGGGAATTTGTAACTTCAAGCTATTTTTCATTGGAGAACTTGTAACTTCAAGCTATTATTTTTCATTGGGGACTTGTAACTTCAAGCTATTTTTCACTATGGAACTTGTAACTTCAAGCTAATTTTCACTAGGAAACATGGTTGTCATACTAGACAAGTTACTATTCATTTTTCTGGACAAGTTACTATTCATTTTTCATCCTATAGGACGAGTTACTATTCATCAAATGTACTTGAGAGGTACATTTGATGAATAGTAACTTGTTCAGTATGACAACCATGCTAGGAAACTTGTAACTTGAAGCTAGTTTTCATTAGGAACTTATAACTTCAAGTTAGTTTTCACTGGGAATGTGTAACTTGAAGGTAGTTTTCACTAGGAACCTATAAATTCAAGCTTGTTTTCACTAGGAACATGTAACTTCAAGCTAGTTTTATTATGGGGAACTTGTAACTTCAAGCTAGATTTTTTATGGGGAACTTGTTACTTCAAGCTTGAAGGTACATGTTCCCCATGGAAATGAGCTTGAAATTAGAGGTTCCCCATGAAAATGAGCTTGAAGTTACAAGTTCCCCATTAAAAAACTAGCTTGAAGTTACACGTTCCCAGTGAAAACGAAACTTCAAGCTCGTTTTCACTGGGAACGTGTAACTTCAAGCTCGTTTTCACGGGGACGTGTAACTTCAATCTCGTTTTCATGGGGAACGTGTGACTTCAAACTGGGGAACCTGTAACTTCAAGCTCGTTTTCACGTACCTCTAGCTTAGCTACTCGCTGTCACGGGGCAATGCCACACCAAATTTACAGCCATACACAACTTGCTCTGCAGAGTCTGCAAAAACAAGGAAAGCTTTGTTAGTCAGTCAGTCAGTGTTTCCATGTCCATTTTCCCTGCTTGATCGAGATTTTTACTTTGAGCAAACCGTGGCCACCTCAAATGCCATTCCAGTACGTCAACGACAAAACAAAACAAAACTGGAGTAAGTTCAGTTCGATCTGGACCCAGCCTCTACCCAGAAATTGAATTCCCCAGTCACTAAAATTAAAAAATGGGATGCAAAACAGATGCAATGAGAAGGTGGTGTCATTGGCGTCATTGTCTGGCCATTCACGAAAGGTACATTAAGAATTGATCGGTCACATACTGTCCGTAAGAGCATCTTCTTCTCTTCCTCCTCGTCCTCCTCGCTCTCCATGTCTTCCTATCCTGATGGAGGATTGAGATTTGCATCCAAGTTGCAGACTAACTTACTGGTTGGGTTCACCCTGACAAGCGCAGAAAGAGAATTCTAGCTTCAATTCTGCAGCCATGAGTGCGCATATTTTGTCACAGGTAATTGACTTACATATATATGGAAGAGACTCATTCGAACAGCTACTAGTCTTAAAACGCGTTTTTCATAGTTATTTCGAGTTGCTAAAAACACTGCTAAATGTGCTAAAGATTCAAATTTAACACTGACAATTGTTCGCTAACCTTGGTTTGTAGCTAGAATATAGCAAAAATTGTGTAGCAAAAATTGAGAGTGTAGCAAAAAATTAGCCACATTTGTGATCACACCTCCGAATTATAAGCCTGTGAATACTGACGTTGTCTGAACTAGTTAGCGAGTGACTGTGATTGTCCGAATTCACGTTGTCCGAATTTTTTTTTTCCATTGAATCAAGCAAAAGCAGTGTCTCGGGTTTGAAAACACTCCATTTACGTTAATACAGAAGTGGAGAGCTTTCAAGTCATGGATTTTCAATTAATTTTTAAGACTTGATCGAGCTAGTAGCAAACATGATTGAAGTGATAATCCGAACGAAATACAGTCTGGTTTCGAAGTTGTACAATCTAGTTGGTGAGATGTTGAATCAAAGACAGCTTTTTAAACTGCAGAATTTATGACATCGTATGATCGAGAATCTGCAAGCACCAGTTTGGGATGGGTTCTCCTGTGAATACATCAAACTCGACACCGCACTATTTATTATTGGTTTCCCTGTACAATTTCTGATATGGAGCTACGGCTCTGATTAATAAGAAAGTGACTACTACCCAGAGAAAGCAAGACAGCACTGACCGAGATTCCTTCGCTGAGCATTTACAAGACAGTCACGTTTTGCTTGAGTTTCGAAAGAGAGCTCTGGCTCACCAAAAGTTTTGTTACAACTCTTCTTGTTCTTCTTCAGCTTCTTTTGAAACACTCACATACTGTACCTCATCATTCAGCTTCATTGTCTCTGAATCTGTGTCAATGTTGGCCTCTCTCGCACTTTCTTGCAGCAATGGCAAGGTACCCAAAGTTCAGGTTCCTATTCAGTCATGCTTCCAAATATACTCCCTCCGTCCAGAAATAAGTGACGTAGTAGGACCTCATGTTTTTTAAGGTTGTTTTTCTGTCCAATTTTGTTGATCTAAAATTTGGAACCCTCTGAACATATGCTTTTCACAATATGATCAATGAAAATGGGGTATTCAACAACACTGTGGACACTTATATGGGGACGGACAGAGTACGTGGGATGTGAATTAGAAATTGAGAGTCTTAGAACAGACATTGATTTTCTTGTGGCATAAATGGTTGCAGAGTGCACTTCGTGCTTGTGCAAACAAAGGAGCTGGCATTTCATCCTCGAAGAAGATGGAATACCATCGATTCTACAGCTCGTCTTCCCTTGATTCCATTCAAAGCAGTGGCGAGCCCAATCTGTGTTACGCCTGCACTGGAGAAGGCCCTCCGGGTTTCCATTCAGCAGTTTGCGACAAGTACCAGGCTGGTGATTTGTCTCTCGCTGGCGATTCCAACGCTGCTTCCGCAGCCAACACGTTTTCCAGGTTTCTTCGCTACCCGAATTTCCTCCTCTTCAGATTCAGATCACTACAAGAAAAATCTGGATCCGAATCAACACGTTTAGGTTTGTTCTGCAAGACCAGATTCAATCAGACATCTTTTGCATAACTGTGTGAATTCAGACGTCGACTAGAATTCACTCCCTACATCAACGTTAGAGTGTTGCTGATAACACCAAGACGTCATGAATTCCATAGTTGACATTCAAAGTTGCTATTAAACTTTGCCCGAAGTGAACAACTTTTTCGAACACGTTTGCTGAAAAAACATATTGGCATGCTTGCTGAAGAATGTTCCAATCTTGATTTTCATGTTTGCTGAAAAATGTTGCTAAAGCAACTTCCCAAACGTTGCTAAAAACGTTTCAAACGCTGTTTCAAGAAGCTGCTGTAAACGTTGCTACACCTTCCAAGTTTCAGTAGTAAACGGATTGATTCACACACTGTTTTCTGCATTTGCCATTAGAAGAAGTTAGGAATTTTCTTAAATCAAGTTGACTAAACTGGCATTTGGGGGGTGGGGTGGGGGTGGGGGGACGCATTCAGGACTAAGAATCCCAAGTCGAAGTGGATATTTGGCAAGGTGTTGGATCCACGAAAGGATACCATTCGGCGGTACAACCAATGGTTCGTCATGTCCTGTGTGCTTGGGGCCGCCGTGGATCCTCTCTTCATATCCGTGCTCTCCATCCATAAAGACCTGTCCTGCTTATACATACAGAAAGGGTATGCAATTGTTGTCACAATCTTAAGGTGCTCGGTGGACGTCATGTACGTGTGGCACATGTGGCTCCAGCTGAAACTGGCTTATGTTTCAAAGGAGTCTCTGGTTCTGGGGCAAGGGGAGCTTGTGTGGGACGCTCGGATGGTGGCCAGGCAGTACCTTCTTCCGCTTCGACGGTTTTGGTTCGATCTGTTTGTTCTCCTTCCTGTACCACAGGTAAGGCTTTATTGTTGTTTCCATGGAACAAACATAGGCAGCTACGTCCCTGTAGCATTGGCTCGCTATTTGAGTAAGGTCCTACTCAAACTTCCTCGCATGTAACTTCTGTTGATGCAACAATTACCTGTTCTCCTTCAATCTAGATCCAATAAACGTCCTTCTTGTACCTCAAATGCTTAGAATTAGTTGGGTAATCACACTCAATTGCAACCCATTTCTAAAACCAACCCTTGCTGATTCTTATTCAAAATATGCATGGGGTGTACTTTACAACCTTTGTTTCATGAGAGGTTAGGGTTGATTTTGGGTACACCTATGTTCACCACCCTGAAAAATTTCATAGTTTAATCATTGAGTGTCCAAAAAAATTGCTGATACTAAGAGAATTTGGAACTATTCCTCTTTGGACATGTAAGTCCCAACGATAACCAAGAAAGTTTCATAATAGGAACCATTCTCAAATGCTTATTCAGACGATTATAGTTTAGGGTAGTAACCTGAAATTGTGTGTGAAGATTGTTCAACCGCTGATATTTACATGAATTATATACATCCAGTTCAATTGCTGAATGTGGTCACTGGCCTGTTTGTTTGCAGGTGATGATTTGGGTGATTCTCCCAGACATGATCGCCAAAGGTGGCGACACAACGCAGATAATGGATTACATGCTGCTCGTGTTCTTGCTCCAGTACATTCCAAAGGTGGTGCGCTTCATGTTCATCGGTTGGCGTCTGCAACATGTCACAGGCTACATCTTTGGTAGCGCCGCATGGGGCTTCGTCTTGAATCTGGCAGTGTACTTTTGCTCTGCACACGTACGTACTCACACTTGGATTGTGTCAAGCCCCTCATTCATGATTTGCTAAGTAGGCCATACAGAATCTTTCTATTCTACAAATTTTTGACCAACACATGCAAAGTTCCTCCCTGATTCTGGAGATAAAAAAAAACTTGGCCCCATCTGTAATAGTTTTTTCACAGAATGATCAATCGAACAGGTCATTTTTAACCCATGAAACCTTGGCTTGTTTCACGGGTTTTCAATTTCCTGATGCAGTCCAAACCGTGGATGCTATTTCAGAATGTGAAGTCCCTAAGAACCAAAGCATTCATGATTCGTTAGTAGGTCATATGGAAACTTTTTTTTTTGCATTTTTCGCTTATGTTTTGATTAACGCACTCAACGTTTCCCCCTGATTCTGGTGATATAAAAGTATGGCCCTATCTGCATTAGAATTTTTCACAAAATGATCAAATGGGCCATTTTAAACCCATGAATCCGTAGTCCCTTCTAAGTGTTTTTCTCAAGGTATTTCAATGTCTTGATGGAGTGAATGCTATTTCAGAAAAATTTCCAAGTCGTGTTCTGCACTGTTAAGAGATTTTTTGGCTTCGCACCTGGCAGGTTGCAGGGTCTATATGGTACCTCCTGGCAGTCCAACGAGTGGAAACCTGCATCTACCTCCAATGCCAAAACATGATCAATTGTCAAGACGTGTACATGGGCTGCCCCAATTCCATCTCGGCTGGAATTCAACCCTTGCATGACACAAGCAGAATGGCCTGGGCTCAAGACCCCACGTTTGACTCGCAATGCCTCAAGCGAGGAGCACACTCCCTCACTGGCAATTTCAGTTTCGGTATTTATGCACTTGCAGTTCCCATTGTCGGCGATGTCAACACTCCTGTGAAGAGAATTGTGCTTCCACTCTTCTGGGGTATAATGACCATGAGGTACAATATGCCTTGAGTTCCTCTCTCCATGATTTCATCACCATTTATCAGATTTTGGTCGAGTACTGTTTCCAGTTTACCTCCTTGATTTACCTTCAAAATGTGGGTTTACGTGTGCGGCAGCTCGTTCGGCAATGCTCTGTATCCTACAGATCACCTCGTGGAGGTGTTCTTCAGCATCCTTGTCATCACCTGCGGCCTCCTCCTGTTTACAATGCTCATCGGCAATATACAGGTGGGCTCTACTTTTGTGGGAACCACAAATGAACCCCAAACCCCCCCAATCTGATAGGCAAAAATTCTTCATGTTAAGTTCATAGGCATTTGTTTTGTTTTCGTCCTCATGCTGAGTTAATGTAAGATGTTAATACAGTTCAAATGGTGTTAACTGGACAATCATAACAGTCTTGAACAGGAAGGGAATTATTCCTCCTAACAGTTGAAGAAGGACCTTGCCTCCATGTTCAAAAATGTTGTGAATTCTAGTGTGATGTTACTATCTAGCATGAACTTGATGTTATATTAGTAACTACTAAGCTATTACGATACCATAACTTGACATTATTGTAATGTTGATCCAATGACCAATGAAAGTAACATCAATTTCCATTAGTAACTTTGTCAATCTAATCGGGATCATCTGAGAGGTATTGTTGTATTCTATGTTGAAGATGTCGATGCAACCCCTTAGGTTCGTATGCATTCAAAGAAAATGCCATAAACTTCTAAACGCTGAACCTAATTTGTCCAGGTATTTCTGCATTCCATCACCGCCAAGAAGGTCAAGTCACAATTACATGCTCGTGATGTGGAGTGGTGGATGCGAAGACGGCAATTACCAAATCCACTGCGGCAACGCGTGCGTCAATATGAACGCCAGATCTGGTCTGCCACACGCGGAATCGACGAGGGAGCCACCATTCAACATCTTCCCGAGGGTTTGCGACGCGACATCAAGCGCCATCTCTGCCTTGACCTCGTTCGCCAAGTATGCTGGACCCTTCAACACAAACCTTAAACCCTAAACCCTAAAACACGTGATGTCAATTCAAACAACATGTGATACTCCAACAGATCTTAACTTCAAAAGTGTAAACGACTGATATGATTATATTTGTGCAGGTGCCACTATTCAAACAAATGGATGACCAAGTCCTCAACAACATATGTGAACGCCTCAAGCCCAGGATTTTCATCAAGAATGAGACTGTAAGTTCAGACAGAGCTTAGCGATTGTGAAATCACTGGAAATTGACTACGAATTCGTTAGAGTGTGCTTCTTTGTTTACCTTACTATCCCATTCCACACATACAACCTTCAATATTACATCTAACATCGTAAATTAACGCTAGAGGGAGTAGACGACCGTCCATTTTCTTTCCCAATATCTTTGATGATAATTTTTCTGAAAAAATTCACTAGATAAACAATTAGGCTTAATGCACTTTTTCAAAAGTCACGTATGCTTCTCGGAAGAAAGCGATGGACGTTGAATTGCCAAGCAAGTTTAGGTTTAGGATTTAGAACGTGAAAATGGAAACCTCACCATGTCTGCTTCACTCATTAACAAAATTACAGGTTGCATTGCCATGCAATTTTAGGGCTATAGAATGTAAACCTTATTGTGTATGGTTCACGTACTAACAAATTCGGTAAAAAACGCCAGATTGTATTGCCAAGCAATTTTCAGGGTTAGGGTTTAGGACTTGACAATGCAAAACTTCCCACATCTGGTTCCCGTATTAGCACAATTCAGTAGGAAGCCACAGATTGCATTGTTAAGGTAAGGGTGTCGAACTTGACAATGGAAACCTTCCCACGCCTAGTTCACGTATCGTCAAGTTCAGTAGGAAGCAACAGATTGTATTATCAGGATTAGGGTTTCAAGCTCAACGATGTAAACCTAACCAATTCCCGTCCCGTCTCCCAGGTCTCAAACGAAGGCGAACCAGTCCGCCAGATGCTCTTCCTCGTCCGCGGCTCCATGGAAAGCTCCTACCGCTTACGCCACAACAACACCACAAGCGCCTGCCTCCTGTCCCCAGGCCAGTTCTGCGGGGAAGAGCTCATCTCTTGGTGCTTCACCAAGCCTCTCCACGAACACCTCCCTCTCTCCACCGCCACGCTCACGACGCGCAAGGTCACCGAGGTATTCGCCCTGGACGCCCAGGACCTCAGGTACATCACTCAACACTTCCGGCACAAATTCGCGAATGAGAAGCTAAGGAGAGCCGTGCGGTTCTACTCCTCTAGCTGGCAGACGTGGGCGGCGGTGACTATCCAGTTGGCGTGGCAGAGACACCGAGCGAGGCAGGTTCATGAAAGCTCTGATGCCGTCGCCATAGCCAACGCCCATTACGACCCATCATCATCGTCCCCAACACCAAGCTCCCAAGAACTAGACGTCGTCCCGACATGTACCCCAGTTGAAGATTTTAGAACATCCCAGTTTGGGGAGGTTAGTGGTAAATATACCGCTTCACGGCTTCCTACGTATGTCCGGTGGGCTTGCGCTAAGGCTCGGCCCTGTTGATCCCTAAGTGCTGGTTGTGTTGCATGTCTCTTCGTATATTTGGTTACCTTTCTTGAAGCTTTTTAATTGAGTCAGTTGGATTCGGAAGTAGCCACTCTTGATCATTTAAACATGTATGCAACAATATTTTATTGAACTCAAGAAAATAGTCTACATCCTAAGAGAGTCTACCTCCAATGTATAGGACTTACTATGAAAAGGATGAAGTACATTTACATGTCAAAAAACATTTTTTTTTTTTTTTTTTTTTTTTTGGTCTATTTTTGAACAATGTGACTAGCTTGATCTTTCAAGGTTGAGTGAATTCATATATAGGAAAAAATTAGAGATTTTATGTATGGAATTTTGCTAAGGTATGTTTTCTTTTATTTCTAAGATAATCACACCTAATCCTACTCCCTTTCTAAAATTGATCCTCGAAAAATGAAGAAGATCTCAAGGGTTCACAGACATGTACACAAATAGCTCTGTGAATAAGAGCTATTTGACCATTCGTGAGCCATTCGTAACCCTAAAAAGACAAGACCTCTCACCGAAGTACTTCCTAAAAAACGATAGGCCAAAGATGATTTTGGGACCAATAAGTGTGATCTTCATTTGAACAGTGGGATCTGGAAAATGATCCAGTCGGCCACATCCAGTCGGTCACTTTTGGGCCCTTACAGGGTTAAACCAAAACCTTGCACTCTTCACAGTTGACACACCTAATGAAGGTGACTCGATCTGCTTTGCCTCGTTGGTGTTAGAAGATAATAATCTCAGAAAAATCTGTAACGGTACGAAGTCACCGCTTCAAACTGAAGCGAAAACGTGAGATGGAGGTCACCTACTAAACAGTGCAGATGCAGTGACGACAATACACAATCTGAGCTCAATGCTCACCACTGTCCCCGAAGACTACAATTTTGAAGCAATGTGGAAGCAATTAAATACGGAATTAGATATGGAAGCAAAGAACAACGGCACATCACTCTCAAACACAGCATAAATACATGTACCAAATATCAAGTCGAATCCATTAGAAATACAACCAAGACTAATAAGCCCACACGGCAGGCAAAAAGAATGAAATTCAGCAGTAGTAAAAATACAGGGGCTAAGGATGGCAGAATTGAGCATCTCTATGTCAAGCCCAAACAGGCCCGCGAATGGAATCAGAGCAATAAATGATAGTACATAAATAATCATACTATATTGAGTTCCTCTCTGGAAGCAGTCCGCCGACTTTGCAGCAATCTCCGATCAGGTGTAAGCTTGGCACTGGCTACCCCAGAAGAAGCTAACATTTGTAACCCTTCAACCTCGAGACAGCTGGTAGGAGGTTCACCTGAAAATGCTGGGTAATAGGCCCCTGGCTGCGGGCTTTGTGGTGTCTTTGTTTCACCTGCAAAGAACAGTCGCTCTAGTTAACAAAAGCCCCTCCAAAAATGTCTGACATTCATACTTTGGTAGAGGCCCGTGACAAAACAAAACATTGCCAGACTTTGGCAGTTCACACCATGTTCGAGTTCGCAGTCATTATACTTATGCTCGGCGGTCAAATTATCTTAACACAGAACACTAAGAACCTTGATTTCTTTTGCTCGTTTCCATGAGTAAAATCAATATTCTCGAAGATTATTCAGGTAGGAGAATTTCAAAAACATTCAGTTTAGTGAAGAGATTCATGGTTGAGTTGATTGGATGGGCCAAACCGATGCAAAAATTCAGTTGGTCATTGAGGCAGGCTTTTAGAAATGATTAGCAAGACAAACCAGGAAACTCACCACGGGCTTGATTGCGCAGATGTGCGTGCAACCACATAGCAGGTGAACCCGAAGTTGACACAGGCATGTACCCACGCCGTCTGATTCGCATTTGCTTCCACTGATACCCAGTCACGCCCACCAGAACGAACACTAGCACCAACAAAACTACTACCGTTATAGTAAGACTAGGGGCATACCCATTAATACCTCGAGAACCTTTTTCATTCTTCTCCACAGGATCCAATGCTCCCGCTTCCCACAACGCAGCACCCAAGGTCCACGAAAAATCCCCTGAACCTATTTGAATTTGCGCGTCCTTTAGATGCAAACCTTCTCGAAGTAGCGCCGTCACATACGGTGACCGGAAGCAATACTGTTCAATACTAGGCTGCGGATCTACACTCCGTTCCGCTTCTTTCCAGGGCTTTTTACAAAACTTCTGACCTTTCGCAAGCAGGTCCACCAGTGGCGCGTCCTGAGACAACCCGAAGAATTTATAAACAACATAAAACCCTGCAAGCCCGTAGAACTGCCCCTGGGGATACGGCTGGTGCTTGCCAAGTGCGCAAGGAGGATCACTGCAGCGGGAAGAGGAATTAATGATCCCCTCAGCCAACGTTTGGCAAGCTTTCCAATTTGGAGCTCCCAGCAACTCGATTTGCGCACCAGTAGCGACCTCAGTAGTAGGGGCATGGCGTGGTCCAGCGTTTGGAAGCGGAGGAAGCACGCAGTGAGTGGAGCACTTGTACTTCTCCCGGTACCCTGTTTGCAAGCATGGATGCTCTAACTCTATGAGTCCATTCTTGACTTTTTTGCCCTTCCGAGTGGCATTCTGTGACCTCAGCAACGCCGCAACCGACTTCTCAAACGCATCGTTCAAACCAAACCCCGCATGCGAGGCTGCGTACAGATGGTGATCAGTAGCGCCCACGCTCAAATTCACCCCGTAATTCCCATGCGGCACGTCTCTCGGTTCAAACGTGACTTCCAACGAAGATCCTCCCAGATCCAGGGTCCCGAAATTGGACTTCTTCGGCATGTTGGCTCCTAGTCTTCCAAATTTGTAATTAAGAGCAATCCAGCCGTAGTAAGCCTCCTCAATGCCCTTGATCACCTTCACAGACGACTTCTTGCATTTAAAAGGCGACTGCGCAAGCACAGACCAAGCTTGGTCCAGGATCCACTCACGCTGATTCTCAGGAAGCCTGCGCAGTCCCGCGGTGGCCAAGAGGAACACCTGCGTGTTAGGGTACGCATGTTTGGGGATGTGCCTCCCCGCCCAATCCAGCAGCGGTCCTAAGGCAGTTTCGATTCCCGTGCGGTTGTGATACAGCTTGTCCAGCCCAGGCTCCGTCTCCACTCGCTTGTACAATCGCTGCTGCCCGTTCACAACTTGCATAGGCGCGCCAGGGAGGTGCGTATTGGTGGTCGGATCCACCATAACGGGGAGCGGGTCCTTGGGAGAGCGTGCCCATCCATGGACGTGCACTCGCGTGCCGGTACTCCCCCCATCGAGAACAATCGCAAATTGCAACGTTTCCCTCTGCAAGTACGCTCTCCCGAGAAGGAATCCGAAATAAACTAACGTGAATGCTAACACGATAAGCACAGAAATCGACAAACCTCGGTACCACCAACGACGACCGGAGGGTGGACTCCCGGGATAGGGCGTCCCGTCACTTCCTAACGGCCCGCTCCTGCTCGGTTTCGTAACCCTAGGCGCAGCAGATCCAGAATTTTGAGAGCCCGGCGGAGGTGCGGAGCCGTCTCCAAGATCCTCCACGGGCACTTTCCAGTAAGTGGAAAACGACGGCACGGACACGGAGCTTCGCAACCCGCTCTCTCGTCTGTACCGCCCAGCTCTTACAGGCGTGGGAATTGCGGAGGAGGTGGAGGAGGACGGCAGCGGGGGTTGCGACAAATATTGCAAACCAGCATCGGGTTTGCCGATTCCCGCGCCCATATCCGAAATCCAAAACGATGACGACCCGCGTGTACTTCACACGCTTCGACAACGCCCCAGTTTAAGCCCATTGCCCGCCTGTCCAGCACCAAGCATCTTCACATTCCCAACCCTAAGTTCAGAAGTGCGGAAACGACCTCAAGGCTCCGAGCGGATAGCCCTCAGCACAGCACAATCGACGACAACGGTGGTGTCTGTCTTTGACTTAGCCATCGCCAAGTGCCGAACTTTCTGACGCACGCAACTGAACCTTTTCCTCCCAGCGACAAATCGGAATTCCTACTTTGGATTTCCTTCGTCTTCGTCTTCGTCTTCTTCTTCTTCTTCGTCTTCACAACCACACCATTGAGGTAAGTTCCAGTCACGTGATGGCGGAAATAATGTTGAACATCTGGACATCCCACGATGCCTGCAATGGACGAGAATCAATCCACATTCTGCACAGGACAATGATCGACCTCTCCCATCGCGCCCCTGCCCTAAAACCCTGCCACCTGAGAGTGAGAGAGACGAACAGCGTTCCCATGGGGTTCCCGCGTCCCCGCGTGCACTAGTTTCTCGTCAAAGCGAGAGCGTCGGTGCCTCGGTGCCCAGAGTTTCTGGCCCATTTCAGTTCAATAAGGTCAGACCATATGCACCAGTCATTCGCTCTGAACCAGAATACCATATTCTATTTAAAAGTAGGAGACAGTGAGGATTTGTTTAGATCGACGCAGCAGAAACTAAGGTAAAAGGTCTATAAAGCGCTCATTTAAGAGCTGGAAATGAATTTGGGGAGGTTAGACTTCTTGAAGTATTTTTCAGTAAATTTCCCTTCAAAAGACAAATGGAATTGGCATGTAACCCAAGTCCTTTCATATTTCTTGAAGCTTTCTGGAATGGATAATGAAATTCTGAAGTTGAAACACAGTGGTCAATGAAAGTGTCCTGAGATGTACATTGATTGTACACTGTTGGTACAAAGGAGTGTACATTTTAGGAGGTGGATACTTTTACAGACAATAGCTCAATTTGCATCAAACGTTGTTGCATTACAACGGCCATGAAGATTACCGTAAGCCATGACTGCCACCCAAAAAACGACAAGTTAACAATGGTCCTGCTCGCCGAAAATGGCCACATTTATAATACAAAAAAGGTCACAAAAAAGGTTACAATGCCTAGGTACAAGCATGGCCAGATTGATTTTATGCCCCGAAAAACACACGACAAAATTCACAACACGAAGAAACTCAGACGTCATCCCCTGCACCCCCAAAAGTGCACTCGTCCAAAAAGTGTCCATTGACGACACAACCCAATGCGCCAAACTCCACCTACTCCGATAAGTTCATGGGGAGCAGACAGCCACTGCACAATTGCTCACCACACATACGCAGCATAATACTTCCAGAATGTCACATGCTGCATAACATTGGATAACCAGAGTACCAGACAACGGTCCTACCCATGCTGGGAAGGTACTCCGCTTTGCTAGATGATGCTTGGGAAGGACACAACTGAATATCAGGAGCCATCAGCCATATAAGACAATTGTGTTCACTGTCCGGGTACCCTTTCGAAGACTGCAAAATGGACCACCCCTCTTGGCAAACAATGTCAGGTACGAACCAATATTTACCGTTACCGCAGCATCCAATTGTGTGAAATCTTCACAAGAAGGAAGCCAAGCCACAGAGGGAAAAAAAAAGACTACGAAAAACACAAGCCCGAGAATACACACGTGAAGGAGAAAAGTACCATACCACATCGACAAAGGAACCCGCAAATTATGCTATGAAGCAGGCAAACACCACGACAACTGCACTACTTAAAACAAAACAAAACAAACGATAGCGACCTCCCACACCAACCGCAGGCAACTGCATACGAAAATGTCTCAACATAAACAAAGCAAACGCCCAACCACTCCAACGAAAACACGTGCACAGCACATGCCGTCCACATCCCAACACAAAGGAAAACAATCCCGAAAACAACTCAATTCAACTCCAACAACGAATACAGACCTGACCGAAAGGAATCACTCAAAACACACACAACGCAAACCATACAAAAAACCCAAAAAATAAATCCACATCACACAAAAATCATACCCTACACTCCTCCACCAACACACTGACAAAAAACTAAACATGCTCCATTCGGAGATCACAACACATCATGCATATCCACACCAACACTCTCAAACCACAAAAAAACAAACCAAGTACCATCAAGCAGAAACCATGAACGACTAAACCTGCTTTATCAACACACGGATGAATACATTATCATAGCTCCATCCCGTCGGGAGAAGACCAAAGCGAATGAAATCCCCAACAATGGGAGAGCCTCGCCGCTGTACGCCAGACACAATCTGAACTTTATCAACGCCTGCGGCCTTGTGGCCGGTTCCTGACGGGAAGTGGCGAACGAAGAGAGGCCAAGATCCTAACAAGACTCAATAACTACAGAAATAAACATACCGACCAACCAACCTCCCATAACAAATAGCGAGAGAGGGGGAACTCCACTCAGACACTCAGCTGCCGTGGCTGGAGCCGTGGCTGGCACTGTGGTGAGACGAACCGTGGTTCGACACCCTCCGACGCAGATCCCTCGAAGACTGAGAAAACATGTAACCCTCGAAAAGGTTGTTCAGGTACTCCTCGATGTCGTCCGAAGTGTACTTGATGTACCGCTCAGGATGTCTCTGAGACTCCAAGTACTGACCGTAACGACCCAGGAAAGAACGGTAAGCAGGAAGGATCTTGTCCGAAATCGAGATACGAAGCTCGTCACGAAGCTGCTCGTCGAAAACCACCCAACTCATCTGAGCCTTGTGAACCTCGTCGAACGCGATGTTGAAGCTCTTGAAACGCTCCTTCAAAACCTGCTTCGAAACGCCGCTAGAAAAACTACCGCTCGTGTGGATGCCCTCGTCGCGCAAGCAAGACAGAACCTTGCCCCAAGCCGCACGCTGGTAGCTGCTCGCGTACTGACGAACCTGGCTCGTGTTCTTACGAACCCAGTCGTCACCCACCAAACCACGAACCTCAGTCGTCTTCACCTTCTGCACGATGTAATGGATGTTGTTCATCAGAAACAAGTACGTCAGAGAAAGGTCCTTGTACAGCTTAGACTTCTCCTCCAAATTCGAAAGAAGGACCTTCGTGATCCAGATCGTCTGAACCGCCAGCGGAGAAAGATCCGCGCTGTTCCCGTCACGGTCACGGTCCTCCGAAAGAGAACGCGAAGAGTAACGAGGAGAATCGCGCAGAGAATCCACGGACTCCTCAACCTCGCCCTCCGAATCACGCTTCTTCTCGCCGAACAAAAGCTTCAGAGTGTCCGAATAATCGCACATGAACTTGATGTAGTTCATCACGTAACGAGTCAGAGGATGCACGCCGCCGCCGGGAACGGGAGTCTTCGAACCGTCGCGCTGGATCGCGCTCTCGAAGTCCGCGAACGTGCCGCGAGCGCACTCACCAAGACGCATCAAAATGCCAGAAGCCTCCGCACGCACCGCACTGCTAGCCTCGCCGCTGAAAATCTCCTCCAGCTCAGGAAGCAGGTCGCGCAACGTCTCGTACATGTCCAAAATCTTGAAAAGCTTCTCAGGAGAACGACGGCTGATCGCCACCGCCTCGCCGAAGCTCAGCAGCTGCATCATCGGACCCTTCGCAAGCTCCGCGAAGCAAGACTCCACCACGGAAACAGAACCGTCCGCGAAAACGTCGTCGCACAGACGACGCTCGCTCGGAAAAAGAGCACGAAGAGACAACTTCATGTTCTGGTTCCATTTCTTGATCGTCACCTCCTGGTCCTCCCAACGCATCCGGCCCACCTCCTCGATGCTCTGACGCTCCACGCCAAGACGCTTCAAAGTCTCCTCCAGCGCATTCTTGCGGATGCTCGCGTAAACCTGCACGCACTCGCGCTTGTAACCCGCACGAAGCATGCGCTGCGCAATGTCGGACAGGTCGGGAACGATCCCGGGAGGAATCAGGTCCAGAAGAGGCTTCATCTCCACAGGACGCGCCACGGGAATCTCATCCTCCGCACCATCCTCCTCGCCCGAGCTCCGGGAATCCGCCACCTCATCCGCGCCCAGGTCGTCCAAACGACGGCTGCTGAACGAACCCGCGCGAGAACAGTTCTCCATCAACCAATCCGGATCCACCGTGTCGCTGAACGCAAGCAACATGTGACGGAACTCCTCCTCCAGACGAGCCATCGCCAGCTGACGCAAATTCTGCGCACGGCTCAACTCACGCGTATTGCTCTGACTCACCAACAACGATTCCAACGCACTCTGAATCTCGTCCACAGCCTCCAGGTACGCCACGGACTCGTCCTGCGGACAGTCCCAGATCATCGACTGGCGCGCGTGGTCCGAAGACGCAGAATCCCACTGCAAAACCACATCCTCCGCGGCGTTCAGACCGCGAACAGGCTTCAAATCCACGTCCGGCTCGTTCTCCTTACCGCTGTCCGCCATCTCCGATGACCTAGAATGAACGCTTCTCCGAACCCTATCACGTCCGTCGCTGGCACACGCGACCACACCCTAAAACGAAACAGACGCACGCTCTCCGGGCGCGCCACGCAAATCGACGCCCTCGATCCAAAACTATGGCCTCCCCGGCGCGACCATGCGGCCAGCACCGCAAATGGCGAACTCGATCAAAAACCAAAACCAAATGGCGCCACCTCTCTCCCAACGCGACACCGAGTCCGACGATTCGCGCAATCCGCACGGGACGCTTCGCATTCCCGCGCCCACGGACGAAAGAATCCCCAAGCACGCCCTGATCTAACCTACCACGGCGTGTGGGACGACACACATGGCAACCCTCACCTGCACATCAGACGCTAAGTCTACTCTAACACCGTCACGCAGCAGATGCCCAGGGAGACGGATGTGCGAGGAAAGGTACAGGGCACATAAGCAGGCCCTCGGAGACCGGACTGCGAGCGGCATAGCATCATTCCACGGCCGATACCCCCGCGGCTGCTGCTGCTGCTGCCGCTGCCCCGTGCGTCCGTGCCTGCGGACACCCCGGACTTCAACTCCACCGGAGTGAGAGGGACCGAGCAATTGGCTTCACAACGCCATCACCGGCCACTCTAAGGAGAGTCCACCACGGCATTCGCGTGAGGACAGCAGCGTCGTCGTCGTCTCGCAAGAGTGCGATCCGCCATGGTCGTGATGGATCCCGTCGCGTCGCAATTCCTTGAAGCTCCCGCCACGCAAGGCGCTCAAACCCCAGCCCGCTGTCTTCGTCTTGGTCCGCTGCTCGCGTGCTGCGGACTGTCTGCCTTCAAGCCCTGCTGCTGCCCTTGCCACCAGTATTGTAGATTGAAGCTGGGCCTTGAAACCCTAGCTCCTTGGTTCGCACGCTCTTCCTTCCCGGCGCTACCGAGCGCTTTCGGATGAGTTCCATGGTAACTGCGGCTGATCCCGAATCGCGCCGACCTTGACGCTCTCTGAGGTAATTCTGCGGGCAAGCAATTCAGAAGAAATTTTTGGGCTTGGCCAAATGCTTAACGAAGCACCCAAACCCACTTTAGATAAATGGTCCACATGATGTTTTTTTTCTTTTTCTTTTTTAAAAGTGCTAACCTCCTTAACCCCTAATTGTGCAGAGTCTTATCCAGAATTTACAGTTTCAGAAAAATCATCACAAAGTTATCTTTGGAAGCATTTTGGGGAATTGATGAACAAATAAATGATGGAGACTTTGAGTTTTAGATTCCATCCATAGGGGGTGAGATTCTCCAATGCTATCACCAATGTTTTTCTATAAATTTTGAAAGGGAAATTTTGAAATTCTTTTGAAATTTAATCACAAATAAAATATTGTCATTTTTTGAGTTTGGATTGGATTTGAAACGAGGTTCTCTTGATATGGTGATTTTTTTTATAGTTTTTTTGTTCTTTAAATCTATGGCCTTATTTTTGCAAATTTAGATTTGAACTAGAGTCATTGCAATTTTGGATTAGTCAACCTCTTGACTTACTTCCACATTTGTAATTTCAGAAAAATATAATATATTTTGGTAACACCAAATTCAACCATTAGATAGGACAAGCAACTTGATAAAATATCTCCACAAATTAGGATGACTTTCATTCAAGGAATAAATAATGAGAAAGAAAAGTGATTTGCAATCTATTTGTGGTGCAAAAATTGGATATCAAAGTGCTTCAAGGTTCAAAATTCTCTAACCACTCATGGCATGTACTAAGAATTTTCAAAGTTGAAAAAACATAGAGGACATACTCATGTGAGTTGACTCTAATCCCTGAAGGACCAAGGTGTGTTTTTCAAGAGAAATTGTCAAAAGTTGCCATTTTTTAGTGCATTGCCCCAAATTTAAAACTTTTTAAAGAAAAAAAACTGTAACCATACAAAAGTGTAGAGACTACCATGAAAAATTTCAGCCCATTTGACTTCATGGATTGAAAGAATACAACATTTGAGGTGAGAAAAAAAACTTTTTTTTCATTTTTATAAAAATGGGTTCAGTAGACTTTGTGCCCTCTTGAAATAAAATTTTGCTCTTGATGGATATACATCTCTCCACTATTCATTTCTAAATCTTGCAAGGTACACTCATGCAAAATTTTAGAAGTAAATTCCCTAGTTGTAGGCTATGGTCAATAAAAAATGATTATTTTAAGGAAGTAAAAGAAAATGAATAAAAAAAATTGTTAAAGTCATCAAGAATTAAATGACCAAGTTGTTGAAGATAAAAAAAACATTCAATATTAACCAGAATGTCCAAAATATAGTCAAAATACATTCCAAAGTCCATTGTAATTACATGTATAGAAGACTACGAATACTAGTTTGTCAAATGACACTCTACTACCATCAATAAAAACATTTTGATGGCAAATTGATATAATTGCTTCATTGATATTTGAAATAATAGAATAATTTTTTCCAAAAAATTTTAAGCTAAGAAAAGATGGTAAATCAAGATAATTTTCTTTTCCAAAAAACCTTGTTTGTGATTTTGAACTTCAAAAAAAAATTCTGGACAAAATTAGTAGAGGATGTTTAAAAATGTCAAAGAAAATGTTCTTTGAACTTTGTTCACAACTTTTGATTGGAAGCTCAAAATCTATAATAGACTTCTAAATGTGAAATTTAGCTCAATTTTCCAAATTAGTTGAGTTTAAATTTTCTTTTTGAATTAAAAAAAATCATTTTATACTATCTAAATGAAATATAAAATTCTACTTTGGTCATAATTCTTACTTTTAACTTAACTACAAGTAGGTGAGGTCTTACCAATCCTAATTTACATATCCCATATAGGTTTTACCTTCTACCTCCATTGTATAAAGACCTTGTCATTTCATATCTATATACACTAAGTAAGTGGCTTACGAAGCTATGTGATATAGTTGCCAAATTTTTGGATTTTGCTTAATTTAATGCCAAAATTTTGGATTTTTCTTAATTTAATGCCAAATAAAATTTAAATAAGTTTTAAAGTGTTAAATCTACTTTTTGAACTATAATTAATTATTTAACATCAATGTGCATCCCTGCCCTACAATTATGGTACAGAGTCCACCTTAAGTGCTTCAAATCACCTTACAATGCAAGGAGTTTAAATAGATTGGCAGTACATTAGTCACTTTTTTGATGGTTTCTTGTACAATGAAGAAATTTTTTTAATTTCAGATCTCAATAGTAAAATGTTAGAGACAAACATTAGAAAGATGTAGGAAAATTTTCAAAAACTTTGACTTCATATATTGCATGATAATAGGGCCTTTAAGTTAGAAGTTTGACTCCCTTAGAATGAGATTTGAGAAGTAATTTTCGACAATTTTATGCCATATTTTATTCAAAAACTTATTAGATGGCGCTAAACAAAAAAAAGGCAAAATCAAATGTACCTACCTTAAAGTGCAAGTGGTCGCTTAATGTTTGTAAAATTAAGGCTTTAGTTTTACAATTTTAAAGGTAGAAATTACAAGACACTATATTTGTAACTTAAGGGAATAAAAAATTATTTTATCCACAATAGTCTAGAAAGCTCAAATTTGGACCAACATGGTGTGTTTTTTGTAGTTGACTTTGAGGGTGCATAAATGGAGGAATGGAGTAGTAACAAAAGTTTATAAATTATTCATGATCATATTGAATTTAGTATTACATTGCAATTCCAATTTGGAGCATTATAGCACTTTCTACATGTTTCAAAAGCTATAAAATGGTCGCATGTTTTAGAAATATGATAACACTTTTTGGAAAAGTATATATATCAAAGTGACATTCAAACAAAAGATGCTAATTGTTAAATTATCAATCCAATCCAAGTACATGTCTTGTCATGTTTTAGTACACAATTTGTATTTTAGGAGTCAAATATAATAGAACAAATATGGTTCCACACTTGCCTTTAAAAGTTTATGAATTTGAAAAAAAGGATATTTTTATTTGGTCAAACCATTGGCCAAGTAAGAAGTTAAATTGAAAAAAGTTTTATCTAAAGTTACCACCATTCAATATCCCAAATGGTCGTCTTTTTCACCCTCTTGTTATCCTTCTACTATTCACAATTTTCAAGTATTTTTTTCATTCATTGTGCATTGCAAAAGAAAGATCACCATATTAAAAAATTAATTGAAAATGTACTAAAATAATTTAATAAAAAAAATTCTACTCACTTGTAAAATGAAAAATAGAGGAAGTAGGTGTGAATGCAAGCCTAAATTACTTATGACTCAATCTAAAATTGGAAAATATCAATCACAATAATAAAATATAAGTTTAAAAAAATTAAATCAAAATCAAATATAAAAATTGAATTCAAAATATATCTTGCTTAATTTTGTAAATCAAATTGAAATCTTGTCTTAAAAAATGTGATTAAATTATTGATTCACAACCTTTAGAATAGATATCTATTTTTCTAATCTAATGTAAATATGTAATTTGGAAATAGACTAATATTTTTCGCTACCCCCTTAGAGTTAAATATCAAGGAAATAAATCAATTTTGCAATATTTATTTGGAATGATAAAAAAACAAAGTTTTGGGGAAAATAAAAGGAGACTTAAAGCTGTGGGAGTTAAATTTGTCTTTCCAATAAACTCTCATAATTGCGTTCATTCTTTTCATAACCATTAATGAATATAAAATTTTCAAATTGATTAATTCTATTAAAAATATATATATAATGTATATAGAAGAGACTAAATAAGTTAAGTGTCTTCACTTTGGGATCAAACTTGAGCTAATCCCTAATAATATAATATATATTATTCTAATATCATATTTTTAAAATTATATCACTTTAATATTATATTATTCTAATTGTATTTTCTTTGAAATTTTGAAATTTTAAAAAGTCCAATACATGATTTAATTTGCAAGTAACCCCAATTTAGCCATCAATATTGGTTCTTGGTAATAATGTAGATAACTTAGGAATATTTTCTACACAATCATGAAAATATCAAACAATGAATTCAAAACAGAACATCCTCATAAAAATTGCTATCAAAAAACAAAACTCAATTCTATTTGTTAATTCACAAATTAATACTTTCAACAAATTTCTTAAATGGAGATTGCTTATTAATCTTCAAGATATTTTCAATCATTCATATTAAATTCAATACATATCTTTGTGTCAAAATGATTGTCCACTTTGAATGTTATGGTTTGTTAAGGTTGTTTTAAGTAGGTCAAAAAAAAACTTCTTTATGGCTAATTTTATGGAGGTTGCAATAAACACATGCAACATTCTTCATTAAATCTAGTGATATAAAATTTAGAATCTTTTTTTTAATTATGTTTTTTACATTATGGTCAATGAAATTGGCTCAAAAAAACATCAATAGAATTCTGGACAATCATTTAGGGATGGAGAGAGTACTATTTAAATGACATATATTTTCAAATATTCAATGTGAATTAAAATGCAATTCAAATGCTTTGAAACCATCTATTGTCCTATCTAATGGTTGGATTTGGTATTATTATAGTACATTTATACTACTAAAATTACAAGAACTTCCGTAATATCACATTTTTACACTATGTAATATTACAAAGGTCAGATCCCTCTATAATATTACATTTCTACACAATACAATATTATAAAGTTCCAATGGTCATTTCACCTTTGTAATATCACACAGTGTTAAAATGTGATATTACAGATGTACAATGATATTATGGAGGTTTCATATTTCTTGGCTTCAAACTTCATTTTACTTTCACAAGTTCTATGATTTTTTAAGATTTGAATGTTCTCAATTCTAATGTTCTTTTCTTACTACCAAATAATTTGAAGCTTTATTAGATTGAAGCAATTTTGGATTCTACAACAAAGTATTTACAAAGTCTTTGCAATTTGACAAATTTGCATTTCAATTCTTCAATTTTGGTCACCATTGTTTGTGAGTGAAGAAATTTATCAAGTGGTGGTGTCCTTGCAATGTTTTCATGTTTGCAAAGATTTTTTTTGTGAAAATTATGATATAAATATTTTCTTTAATTACTTTCTATTGCACAATATATGTATTTTCAAAGAATATTGTATGAAGATGTCAATATTTTCATTTAAAGATTATACATACTTTATTAATCTACATTCTATCATATGGTAAATTGATGAAAGTAATATAGTGAATGCGTAGTAAAGCAAGCACCAACCGCTAGTTTTTTTAATAAAATTACAAATGTGGAAGTGTATCAAGTAGTTGACCAAGCCCAAATTACATTGACTCTAGTTCAAAAACGGATTTGCAAAAATGAGGTCAAACATTTAAAGAACAAAAAAAATTCAGAAAACCACCATATCAAAAAGACCTCATTTCAAATCCATTCCAACAAATTTTACTCAAAAAAAGATAATATCTTGCTTGTAATTGAATTTGAAAGGAATTTTGAAATTTCCTTATCAAAATTTATAGAAAAATATTGGTGATAGCACTTGTGAATCTAATTGTACAGTTGGAATCTAAAACTCAAAGTCTATATCTTTTGTATGTTCATCAATTCCAAAACATTGCTTCCAAAGAATACTTTGTGATGATTTCCTTTAGATCGTCAATTCTAAAGAAGACTCTTGACATTTAGTGGACATTTAGTGGACATTGTAAGCAAGTGTAGCATTTTGAAAGTTAAATCCAAAATTTTCACTTTATTCTTGACTTTAAATGTTTCAAAACTTAACTAAGAAAATGCAGTTATGAGAATCTACTTTTATCCTATATTATGATTTTTCAAAATTGAACACTTCTAAACATTTTCTATTGAATTTCTCTTGGTGTGAGCTTTAGATAAATATCAAGTACACCATGATGTTTTTCACTACTACTTCCATTTTTCATAATATTTATAATATTTTAAGCATTTCTGTAATTGCTATGTGTAGTCATATAGTCTATTTAGGAATTAGTACACAATGGCCTTCATTTTGTTTATTTTTCAATTTTCTATAGTGCTAGTGTGTTTGTAGTGGTATAACCCGGTTTTTACTAGTTAGGTTGGGGATTTACCATTGTATTTCATCTATGGTTGCGAAATGAATGAATGGAACGCGAACTATTGAGGTGGTTACGGATTGGCTGGTGAATCGGGTGAAAACCAATTGTGTAGAGATGCTCTCTCTCAGTTTGGAGAGGGTATCTAGAGCTTTTGCGGTATTGGCCGGTAGTGTGCGTGCGAGAGTAGAGGATCAATAGTTGTGTTGGGAGATTAGGTTGAGTGGAACAAATTGCTATAGTACTGGTGTTTTGTGTTTGCATTGGAGCGATAGATATTTCGGGGTGAAGTTGAAAATGCGAGGATCTATTGTAATATTTTAAGTTGTAATGCAAAACGGAGATGATTGGAAATCAATTGTTGTATGTGTGTTATGTTTTCCATTGTCTTCAGTTCCATGTGTGATGAATCTGGGATGGTTGTCTTATCTATTGTCAATGAATTTGTTGTGAATGCTGTGAATGGTAGTTTATCTATAGAACGGGTTTGCCGCTTGTGAGTATGTGAGTATTCTGGAATCGATGGAATGGGAATTGGAGTATGTACAATTGTTTAATGTCTGAATTTATGGAATAACTGTGGATGAATTTAGTTGTGTTCAATAGAGAATATTTTGAGTGTCTAAGGATCGATGCGTGTAATGTTTTATCTATAGTGAGAAGATGGAGGCTATCTATGCAGTAGATCAATGGATCCATAACCGGGTACAATTGATAGAATGTTTGAGTGAACAATTGTTTGAAGTGAATTAATGGATGCTGTTTTCAGAGTGAAAGATCTGTAGCTGTTGCAGCCAGGTGTTGAGTTGAAGAACAATTAAAGATGTGATTGCTGATTGGAAGTTAAAGCGAAACTATAGAAGAAAAAGAACAGAACTGAATAAGTCCCTCACTGACTCATCCGTAATAAATTTTAAGTTATATCTATTGTATTGGTTTATGTAGGATTAAACTATTCTCGCCATCCATCAATTGTGCACAGACCTTGGGTAATGGATTAAATCCATTATCTTTATTTGATTACCCATAGCACCTTGCCTCCTTAACCCCCTAAGCGCCCAGCGCAAATTCTGAAGCAAGCCAAAAATTGCCTCTTCAAAGTACCTGTGCCAATTGAAAAGTAAGATTGGAGAGATGTGACCGTTGAGATTGCAAGAGAGTTAGGGAAGGCATCTTTTAACAAAATTGTGGAAGTTTCCACTACACGGATGAAGAGAATATAATGGTCAAACGCCTCATTTGAAGCGCCCCAAATATCGCCCTTGGGGCGCTTAGGGGTTAAGAACGAACTTTAAACAATAGGAATTTCTCAATAGTTCATCTATAGTAAATTCCCATCTACACTATGACTTTCACAAAAGAAATTCAAATTGAAAATTTTAATTATTAATTATGAAAAATAAAGATTTGATTTTAGACATATATTACTCCACATTAAAAATACCAAAATTTTAAAATGTGTGCTTTGACCCCCTGGAGCGCTCTGATGTTTATCTTTTGAACGATGAACAGATTGAAGTTCTTGTTTCTATCTCATTCTTGCTTGAATGAAAGTCATCTTGATTTTTGGTGATATTTATTAAGTTCTTGTCTTATCTAATGTTTGGATTTGGTGTTGTTAAAATATAAACTTTTTTCTAAAATTACAAATGTAGAAGTGTGTCAAGTGGTCAAATTGCATTGACTCTAATTCAAAACTAGATTTGTACAAATGAGGTCATAGATGTAAAGAACACAAAAATTTCAAAAAATCACCATGCGAAGAGAAACTCATTTTAAATTCATTCCAATAATTTCTACTCGAAAAATGATAATATTTTACTTGTAATTGAATTTAGAAGAAATTTAGAAGTTTCCCTTTCCAAATTTATAGAAAAATATTGGTGATAGCATTGGTGAATCTAACCGTATAGATGGAATTTAAAATTCAAAATCTACAACTTTCCTTTGTATATCACTTCTAAAATATTCTTCCAAATAGCACTTTATAAGATTTTCTCCAAATCATCAATTCTAAGGGGTTAATGTAGAAATCTAATGAATTTTAGCACAACCGGGACTTCAAATGTCATCCAAGGCTTAAAAAAAAACATGGGCTGCTGAAATGGGCTGGGCGCTCTCCACACTACGGCCATGAGCAGAACGGACGAGAGCTAGGGTTTGCCAGAGCCCCTGTACAAGCGGAATCCAGAGAGAGGGCGAGAGAGCACACCCAGAGAGTTTGCGGTCACTCCGTACGAGCGCAGCGAAGGGTTTGAGCGCCTTGCGTGGCGGGAGCTTCAAGGAATTGCGACGCGACGGGATCCATCACGACCATGGCGGATCGCACTCTTGCGAGACGACGACGACGCTGCTGTCCTCACGCGAATGCCGTGGTGGACTCTCCTTAGAGTGGCCGGTGATGGCGTTGTGAAGCCAATTGCTCGGTCCCTCTCACTCCGGTGGAGTTGAAGTCCGGGGTGTCCGCAGGCACGGACGCACGGGGCAGCGGCAGCAGCAGCAGCAGCCGCGGGGGTATCGGCCGTGGAATGATGCTATGCCGCTCGCAGTCCGGTCTCCGAGGGCCTGCTTATGTGCCCTGTACCTTTCCTCGCACATCCGTCTCCCTGGGCATCTGCTGCGTGACGGTGTTAGAGTAGACTTAGCGTCTGATGTGCAGGTGAGGGTTGCCATGTGTGTCGTCCCACACGCCGTGGTAGGTTAGATCAGGGCGTGCTTGGGGATTCTTTCGTCCGTGGGCGCGGGAATGCGAAGCGTCCCGTGCGGATTGCGCGAATCGTCGGACTCGGTGTCGCGTTGGGAGAGAGGTGGCGCCATTTGGTTTTGGTTTTTGATCGAGTTCGCCATTTGCGGTGCTGGCCGCATGGTCGCGCCGGGGAGGCCATAGTTTTGGATCGAGGGCGTCGATTTGCGTGGCGCGCCCGGAGAGCGTGCGTCTGTTTCGTTTTAGGGTGTGGTCGCGTGTGCCAGCGACGGACGTGATAGGGTTCGGAGAAGCGTTCATTCTAGGTCATCGGAGATGGCGGACAGCGGTAAGGAGAACGAGCCGGACGTGGATTTGAAGCCTGTTCGCGGTCTGAACGCCGCGGAGGATGTGGTTTTGCAGTGGGATTCTGCGTCTTCGGACCACGCGCGCCAGTCGATGATCTGGGACTGTCCGCAGGACGAGTCCGTGGCGTACCTGGAGGCTGTGGACGAGATTCAGAGTGCGTTGGAATCGTTGTTGGTGAGTCAGAGCAATACGCGTGAGTTGAGCCGTGCGCAGAATTTGCGTCAGCTGGCGATGGCTCGTCTGGAGGAGGAGTTCCGTCACATGTTGCTTGCGTTCAGCGACACGGTGGATCCGGATTGGTTGATGGAGAACTGTTCTCGCGCGGGTTCGTTCAGCAGCCGTCGTTTGGACGACCTGGGCGCGGATGAGGTGGCGGATTCCCGGAGCTCGGGCGAGGAGGATGGTGCGGAGGATGAGATTCCCGTGGCGCGTCCTGTGGAGATGAAGCCTCTTCTGGACCTGATTCCTCCCGGGATCGTTCCCGACCTGTCCGACATTGCGCAGCGCATGCTTCGTGCGGGTTACAAGCGCGAGTGCGTGCAGGTTTACGCGAGCATCCGCAAGAATGCGCTGGAGGAGACTTTGAAGCGTCTTGGCGTGGAGCGTCAGAGCATCGAGGAGGTGGGCCGGATGCGTTGGGAGGACCAGGAGGTGACGATCAAGAAATGGAACCAGAACATGAAGTTGTCTCTTCGTGCTCTTTTTCCGAGCGAGCGTCGTCTGTGCGACGACGTTTTCGCGGACGGTTCTGTTTCCGTGGTGGAGTCTTGCTTCGCGGAGCTTGCGAAGGGTCCGATGATGCAGCTGCTGAGCTTCGGCGAGGCGGTGGCGATCAGCCGTCGTTCTCCTGAGAAGCTTTTCAAGATTTTGGACATGTACGAGACGTTGCGCGACCTGCTTCCTGAGCTGGAGGAGATTTTCAGCGGCGAGGCTAGCAGTGCGGTGCGTGCGGAGGCTTCTGGCATTTTGATGCGTCTTGGTGAGTGCGCTCGCGGCACGTTCGCGGACTTCGAGAGCGCGATCCAGCGCGACGGTTCGAAGACTCCCGTTCCCGGCGGCGGCGTGCATCCTCTGACTCGTTACGTGATGAACTACATCAAGTTCATGTGCGATTATTCGGACACTCTGAAGCTTTTGTTCGGCGAGAAGAAGCGTGATTCGGAGGGCGAGGTTGAGGAGTCCGTGGATTCTCTGCGCGATTCTCCTCGTTACTCTTCGCGTTCTCTTTCGGAGGACCGTGACCGTGACGGGAACAGCGCGGATCTTTCTCCGCTGGCGGTTCAGACGATCTGGATCACGAAGGTCCTTCTTTCGAATTTGGAGGAGAAGTCTAAGCTGTACAAGGACCTTTCTCTGACGTACTTGTTTCTGATGAACAACATCCATTACATCGTGCAGAAGGTGAAGACGACTGAGGTTCGTGGTTTGGTGGGTGACGACTGGGTTCGTAAGAACACGAGCCAGGTTCGTCAGTACGCGAGCAGCTACCAGCGTGCGGCTTGGGGCAAGGTTCTGTCTTGCTTGCGCGACGAGGGCATCCACACGAGCGGTAGTTTTTCTAGCGGCGTTTCGAAGCAGGTTTTGAAGGAGCGTTTCAAGAGCTTCAACATCGCGTTCGACGAGGTTCACAAGGCTCAGATGAGTTGGGTGGTTTTCGACGAGCAGCTTCGTGACGAGCTTCGTATCTCGATTTCGGACAAGATCCTTCCTGCTTACCGTTCTTTCCTGGGTCGTTACGGTCAGTACTTGGAGTCTCAGAGACATCCTGAGCGGTACATCAAGTACACTTCGGACGACATCGAGGAGTACCTGAACAACCTTTTCGAGGGTTACATGTTTTCTCAGTCTTCGAGGGATCTGCGTCGGAGGGTGTCGAACCACGGTTCGTCTCACCACAGTGCCAGCCACGGCTCCAGCCACGGCAGCTGAGTGTCTGAGTGGAGTTCCCCCTCTCTCGCTATTTGTTATGGGAGGTTGGTTGGTCGGTATGTTTATTTCTGTAGTTATTGAGTCTTGTTAGGATCTTGGCCTCTCTTCGTTCGCCACTTCCCGTCAGGAACCGGCCACAAGGCCGCAGGCGTTGATAAAGTTCAGATTGTGTCTGGCGTACAGCGGCGAGGCTCTCCCATTGTTGGGGATTTCATTCGCTTTGGTCTTCTCCCGACGGGATGGAGCTATGATAATGTATTCATCCGTGTGTTGATAAAGCAGGTTTAGTCGTTCATGGTTTCTGCTTGATGGTACTTGGTTTGTTTTTTTGTGGTTTGAGAGTGTTGGTGTGGATATGCATGATGTGTTGTGATCTCCGAATGGAGCATGTTTAGTTTTTTGTCAGTGTGTTGGTGGAGGAGTGTGGGGTATGATTTTTATGTGATGTGGATGTATTTTTTGGGTTTTTTGTATGGTTTGCGTTGTGTGTGTTTTGAGTGATTCCTTTCGGTCAGGTCTGTATTGGTTGTTGGAGTTATGAATTGTGTTGTTTCCGGGAGGTTTTTCCTTTCTGTTGGGATGTGGACGGCATGTGCTGTGCACGTGTTTTCGTTGGAGTGTTTGAATTTTTGGTGAATTATTGAGGGAATCTGGTTTCTCGTGTGGTTCTCATGTTTGGATTTTCTTTTGGATGTTGGTCTATGTGGTTGCGTATTGCTGTTTGTGATGTTGGATTGCATGTCTCGGTTACTTTTTCAAGTTGTTTGCTCTATTGTTTTTTGCTGATTTTCGTGGGGTGACGCGGTTGGTGGTAAGATTTTGGATCGGCATGTCCTGTTTTGTTTTTGTTTCGTTGTAATATTGTGTATACTGTCAGTTTTGGTTTTTTATTCTTATGTTTCAATTTGTCTTTTTTCTGAATTTTTCAATAATTGTTGGCTTGCGTTATCTCTGAGTAATAAGTGAGGTATCTTAACACATCAAGCATTCTCTTGGTATTTCTTTTGGTCTTTATAGTGGTTTCGGTGATTTAATGTCGCAGGATGTGAGCTTGAGTCGACTCCTTGAGAGAAGTCCTGATTGTGAATCCCTCAGTTACTTCTGATCAAAAACCATGCTAGCAGAGTTCCGTCAATGCGGTTCTCTTCTTGTAGCGAATTATGGATCACCAGTGTGGAAAGATGCTGTGTCGGCACGATACGTAAAGCACTCTGGTGTTGCAGGGCAACATCAATGTGAGAGTGCAGTAACCATTTAAGGTAAGGTAGGTAGACAAGCCTATTACCACCCTGATTTGCAATCTGAGTATATTGGAGTTAATTTAAAGAGGGGCACATATTTTTCAGTGGTGTGTGCTTATTCCACGGATCAAGCTCAATCGGATTTATTATTTTCTGATTAAAATTGAAATTTCTGTGAATTTTTGAAATACTCAGCCCTGAAATTACAAACCCTTTATAAAGTGGGGTTGAAAACGTCCCTTACACAACCCACTATCACCTAATTAATTTCTAGATATTTTCTATTGATGGAATGACATTTATCCCTTGTTGTCATAGAATTCTTTGATTTTGTCATAACATGAAAGTAATTGGGGGATTTAAGGTGGACTTACGACTAAAAGTAAGTGACAAAATTGGATTGGTCTATTGGTGGAACTAGGCTCCCAATGATAATGGGTATTACATGGTAATGGATATTATAGTTTCAAACAGTCTCAAAATTGGTTGAGATTGTGTCCTTTAGTTTTGGGCCTAATGTGGTGCCATTTTCAAAATTGTAAAGATTGATTGTAGTTGGGGTATTTGGTTATGGTCTTGTAATGTCAATGATTACTCTATGTAGTTTAGGCATATGCTAAAATGTTCATTTATTACTTTACGCAATTTTGAAGGGATGTTTTTAGATTATCATTACAATGGATGTGATTAGTCCTTGTAGAGAAAATGATGGGAAGTTGTATGTCTTTGCTTTGACCACCTATAATGTACCTTTTTTTTACTAAAAATGATGTTTGAATGTGAACTTCATATGGGAATGGTCTTTGGAATTGTTCCATTCAATTCATCTCTCATTTGGTCAAACTTTTTTGTAGTGAATGCAATTAAAATTGCTTTTGAAATTCCTTTCAAGTGGTAATATAGATCTATATATATATAGATGTATATATGTTATTAAGTGTAGCTTTTCAAAATACTTCGAATAGGTACACAAAAGTCAAATTTAGACATTTGAACATCAATTAAAATTTTTCTTAAAAACCAAACCAAGAGGTCAAACATTCTAGAAGGCCTTGGCAAGTAATGCCTTAGGAAAGCAGAAAACCATACAAATGGCATAATAAATTTCCCATTATTTTCCTTTCTTACACATGCTCTCGCATGAGAATGTACATGGCCAAGCACCATGCCACCACCGAATCATCCTCATTGATGAAGAGGTTTTCCTTATCAATTACCTCAATACTTGAGGAAATAGATGCAGAGGTCTATTTCGGCAAAGATAGCATTTAGTACCCGAAGAAGCACAATTGACCACTGATTGATCAGACGTGGCATGCTTTGTATGATCATTAGTGCGGTTGCTTTTTACTAGAGCTGTGCAAAGAGCACTAAAAGCTTCACGTGAAACCCAAACAAGAAAGATCCGCACCAAGCTTCATATGAAAATAATGCCGAGAATAATCCAGATAGGATTACTATGCCAAATAAATCCAAGACACCGATCATTGCTTAGAAGCTTCCATACACCTCAAATTTATAAACACTGGAGAACAACGTCAGAGCAGAATGTTATTGCCACTAAGAAACCACTTTCCACGAGCAACTGTGAGGAAGAACTATCCACTTTAAGCCTCCATGTGACACTTGCTCAAGCGTGTGGCTCTCCAAAGAACCCATTAATGGTTTCCCTGAAACAACTCCGCCCTTGCTGAATTGATCTCTTCCATCGAGCTGAAAACAAGATGTATGTTATTGATGAAATCATTAAGGAAATTGATACTTGATGACAATGAAAAACAAACGGTGGGAATATTATTCGAAAGCTCCTCCTGCTACTTAAAACCCTAAGTGACCAAAATTTCTAAGTTATAGAATGGACAATTTGATTGATCAGACTGTTGAAAACCAGTAATTCAGACAGGGTCAAGTTTCATCAGAGAAGAACATTTCATGCGGTGGCCAGAAAACAAATAATAAAAAAAGAACAAAAGAAAGTCCCCACATGAGGCCCCAAGGGGTTAATGCTATGCACAACTCGAATCAAAATGATCGTACCTGTCGAGTGGCCTGGGTGAAAAGTTGTTCTCCTCACACAACTTCAAGAGCAGAAATTTGGAGCTGCACAGGTGATAAGATTTTTGTTTTACACTGAATTTCTAAACCAAAAGAATGAATACACGTTCGGCCCAATTGCCCTGCTCTTCCAATGACAATAACATCAAAGCTAATTACATCTGCGACGCCGTCCACATCCATGTCCTGAGGCAGCCCTTTCAAGACTTTCTGCAGCACAAACAACAACCTCAGTGAGCGATAATAGTACAACCAATCTGCCTCCAATGTGAAGTAGGAAGCGTAATCCGTCTTTCAGCACCGCTTGGTGTGATAACGACTTAACAACATTATAATAAATTGAAACATCTGAAATGAAACAGAGCTGTGAGGTTTAGAATAAGACAACAGCAGTCACTGTACAGGTTTGCATATCTGTAACTGAAACCAACCCTAATGTTATAAATTGGGGAATAATGACGCCAACCCTGAAAAATCGTTATATAAATTAGGTTAACAATCCAACAAGGCGTACTACAACGACAATCCAAGAAATCGTCTACATGATTTGAATTGAATGAAGTCAATGACGCACAGGATGCAACAGCACTCGAGGCAGTTCAACACTCAAATGGAAAATGTTTGAAATTGCATTGTGTGCATCGCCCAAACCGGCAGTTCAAATTACATCCCCAGTGCAGAGTCTATACCTGCTGGAGTTTCAAGGCTACAGAGAGCAGAACCCTACGCGTCTCGGCGAGACGAAGGAATAGCGCGCGTCACCATCGGCAGCACTTCATCCCGCTTGCTCTTCAAAAAATTCAAAAACCCTAAAACAGTGCTTTGCCTCCTCCCCTTCCTTCTCGGCGCCCCTGCAGCAGCCGTGGAGCTTGACGCTCCCGCATCAAAGTCACCACTCCCAAACCCTTGATACGCCCCACTACCACCACCGCCACCGGGTAACACGCTTTCATTCGCGGCTAGCGAGATGAAAAAGGCGAACGGTACGAGCCACACCATAGCCAGCATGAACCCGAAGATCCACTCCATGCTGACGTACATACACCTTGGATCGGTGTAAAAAAACCGGATCCACACCACATGGCTGAGAATGAGCAAGCTCACACTTCCGAGAAAATCGTAGGATCCAAGAGAGATGTAAGGGAAGGTTTTGAGGAGACGGTAGTAGACGACATGGGAGGCGATCCCGACGGAGATGGCAAGGAAAGGGAGACGATCGATGAGGAAGAGGAGCACGTGGAGCACGAGCACGACCTTGATGGCGTAGCTGATGATCTTACGAGTGATGCGAGTGTACTCTTCGACAAGCTCCGCGAGGTAGTATAACCCTGTGGCGAGACAGACGGCGAAGAAGAGGACGAATAAGTAGGCGCCGGCGTACACCACGAGGGTGGCCGCGCGCAGGAGCGGCATCGGGCTTCGCTGCGAAATTCCAAGCTCCAAAACCTTCAAATACTCTGCAGCAAACGAACTCTGCAACAAACGTACTGGACAATACGCCAAAATCTCACGATTCACAGAAATGGCGAGGTGGGTGTACTTCAAAAATTCAGAAAATTTTACGAGGAAGCGTGTTAAGTTTGCGAGAGGGTGATCGGGAGTGTGGGCGACGACGTGTGTGTGGGTTTGGATTGGAATGGGGGGATCTCTGGAGCCCTAACTTTGTATTTGTTTGCTGGGAGGGGAAGCAATTGCGAAGAAGGTTCGGTTGCGGACCTGTTCCAGGTGTCGTTCTCTTGTCTGGAACGACACCTGCTTTAGGCCCTGGTTTGAAGTGCCACGTGGGGCTTTTTCGGCCCTGTATTGGGCGTTGAATAGGTCTTGGAATTCTGGGGCCAATCACAACCCTTGCACTCTCCCAAGTACCCACCCATGGGCCATAGAAAGTCCTTTTTGCTGTCATCTGTCCTTTAGCTATGGCGATTGATATAAGGTAGAACTATCCATTGTCATAGAGATTTGCTATCTACTGTAGGTACTTTGGAGAAGCTATTTATGAGCTCTCATATTTTTCAGAGATTAAATTGTTTGAGAGAAGTCAATTGCAAAAAAATGAAGACATTCTGACAAGAATTGAAATTTTTGTGATTTTTCAAAGCTGAAATGTAAAACTGTGAGTAGACCCTTGGTAAAGCATGACCAGACCATTGTTGAAGCGTGGACTGATGTGTCCGCTCCCCAATGCATTGCCATCATGATTTTGAGTGAAGTATTGCAAATGGTTTTAATGTCGGATGAAGAATGCTTCTTTGGAATTTCCATCCAAATATTTACCTTGGAAACATTCCTAATCCTGCTCAACAATCCACGCATGAAGTTTGATCAAGTTTATCCAAAGGCACATGAGAAGAATCATGATATTGATGAAGGGCTTCAACTAGCCTACCACCACATTGTTTGCAAAATTACTTGTCTTGTGAGAGTTGATTGATTGCTAAATTGAAATGTAGTTTATTCATTCTCCAAATCAATAAACATATGCAATAAAGCTTCTCAACCATTGTATTTGTATCAATTTGACAAGCTTGATTATAAAATAATGATCTCTAAAAAACTTTCAATTGTCATAGATGAAACAACTAGAATGATAGCTTTCCCATATTCTTTTTAACTAATAAAACCCCTCTTTTAGTAAACTCATTGATGGAATTTTTTTAAATTGAAATTTTTTCATTGTGAATAGGCATTTGGTCCACTAATTACAATAAATTCTCCCTTTTCCTCAAATATTAGATTCTTATGACTAAGAAAAAAACTCTTCAGATTTATCTATAAAGATCATTTAATAATATTATCGATAATTTTAAATTTTAGATAGATGTTTTCAATATTTATATTCAAAACTAAGATTGCTACAATCAAACAAAAATGATAAGAGAAATAATATAAAGTATTTAGAATTTGCCTAGTGTTAAAAAATTTGCTATTTGGAAAAAGTGTTGGTGTTATCATTACTAGGTCTTATGCAATTTTTTCACAAATCAATAGAAACCACAATTTTGATCAATAAAAAAAATTCAAATGCTAAAAATAGAAATTATATTTTGGATGGATTTTTGAAGCTATATTTTCAAATTTTATTTTAAAAAAATCTAAAAATAGTTTTATAATTTTGACAATATGGATACTTTCTACTTTTCATGCTTTACATTCTCTTCTTTGATGCGAACTTCAGAAAAAATTATAGAACTTATATTTTATAACACGTTTGTGTTTAGTCTAAATCCTTTGGGCTTTTAGGAGTTAAGAACATCTTAGTTTAAAAAATTTTCAAAATTTTCATTTTGTTTGATATCTTTTATTTATTTTTAGCCCCATTGAAAAAAACCCAAAAACAACAAATAAGTAGCAATTCCAGGTAGCTTTATTACCCCCCTGAAGATAGCATTCAGCACTCTCCAAATTACAGTGACAAAATGATAACTCAATTCTGAAAGGGCGAGCCAGTCACTGTAGAAATCATCTATTTGGGTATTGTGTGAATTGTTGACTTAGAAAACATGAAAAAAGGAAGACAAACTCCTGTAAAAGACCTTCCCTTTTCACACAAAATTTGGAGGATGAATAGTTGCACTTGATTCTTTGTCATTCGTCGGTGCTCAGAATCGTTTATGGGAGAGAAGTGGAGCAGGGGAGCGAAGTTAGGGTTTAGGGTTTAGGGTTTCAGAGACGGAATGGAATGAAATGAAAAACCCTGGAGACAAGAAGCGAAGTGGTTGCGAAGGGGGAGCGTAAATTAGGATTTTAGGCTTTCAGAGATGGAATGGAGAAAGTGGCCATGGAACTTGAAGGGTTACAAGAAGTCTTGCTGATTCTGAAATCATGACCTAAATCGATCGGAACATGCATTTCCGTCATTCTTTCGATATCATGTATCCCCACCTGCACTCGATTTTCTTACTTAGTTTCAATTGTGCTTCCCACTCATTCAGTGCGCGAAGTTTGGAGCTGTGATAGTAGCGCTGATATCCTGCAACAACTGAATTACTTCAAAATGGGGGACGAAGCAGCTCAGGAGAAGGAAACCATTACGGTGACCCTCCCAGAGGCTATGACCATGGCGACCGTGGCGCCCAAGGTGGTGAAAGCCAAGGGCCCTCCCGTTCTGCCATGGATGCGCAACCCTATTGAAATTGGAGTTCATGAGTCTCAACTTGTCAATGAGGTTCCTTGTCTCGATCCGAGGTTCGTAGGGTTAAACATTGACCTGCTGCATTGGAAAATGCTTCAATTGTGTGTGTGGTTGGAGCGGATTAGGGTTTATCGTGCTATGTAGACGATATTTGGATATTCATAGGGTCACTCATTTACCTGCTGCTTTGGGAAATGTTCAATTGCGCGTGTTTGGAGCGGATTAGGGTTTAAACGTGCTATGTAGACGATATTTGAACCTCCTGACGTGGTTTTGTGTTATGGTTTTTCAGATTGCAAGAGGCTTTGCAAGAGGCTGGAATTCAAGCGCTATTTCCTGTTCAGGTTGCCGTGTGGAACCAAGTGCTGGGTCCTGGTGGACGTGAGCGGGATTTGTGTGTTTGCTCGCCCACGGGAAGCGGCAAGACTCTTTCGTTTGCTTTACCGATTGTTCAGTTGCTTTCGACAAGAGTGCTGCGCCGTCTTCGAGCGCTGGTGGTTCTTCCGACACGAGATCTTGCTGTTCAGGTACTGATAATCTTACTGTTACGGGTTTAGGATTTAGGTTTAAGCAGAGAAAGGTCTCTCAATTCTTGTTTTTATTTAGTTTAACAGTTAGCAATGCGGGTAGGCTGAGGTGTTGTTGATGATTACCCCTTTCAGGTGAAGGCTGTATTTGATATCTTAGCACCGGCAGTGGGTTTATCGGTGGGCCTAGTTGGCCAATCTACGGTTGCTGCAGAGGTTGGTGAACTTGTGAAGTCTAGATCAAGGATGGTTCATAGTTTTGGGTTCTGCAAATCTTCGGAAAACAGTACAGTATTTGAAAGCTGTGTTGACATTCTAGTTGCTACACCTGGGAGATTAATGGACCATCTGAAAAGTACTCCTGGATTCACAGTGGAACATCTTCAATACCTGGTAAGCATTGTTTGCATAAGACGGTTGTGATTAAAATTTCTGAGCCGTGTCAGTAAGAGACGGGAAACTTTTTGTAATTGCACTTCAGTGAATTCTTTGTTGGGTAATTCAGTCGATGAAGTGAGCTCTCTGGATGTGACTTTTTAGGTTGTGGATGAGACTGATAGGCTCTTAAGGCAAGATTATCAATCCTGGTTGCCGAATGTTCTCCAAGTTATTCAAATCCCTGAAATGTTCGACGATACTAGCAGAAGAAAAGCTCAATGCTTACAAGGCGTGGGTGCAGTGCACACAAGAAGACGCTGGTGAGTATTTTCTGAGTAGACACATTTTTTTATATTAATTTGCGAGGTATAAGATAGAAAGCCTCCACATGTTCCAGAGATTCTTTCCATAGTTTGCCATATTATGCTCTGCCTAGACAGTCAAGAATGGCTTAGGAAGTCTTACGTGACTGTATTAATGACGAACTGAACAGAAAATCTGCATTGGAGTGAAAGTTTTAATTGCAGCGCTACGGATGCGTCGTTAGTTTCTAAATATGTCAAAAAAAAATTCCTATCTATGAAATTTTTACTGTGAGTTTTGACCCAAGTATGCGTATCATGTTTGTTCAGGTGTTTGGAGCGGGGATTTAAAGGAAGGGTGCATCCAAGAGTCATGAAATTTGTATTATCAGCTACCTTAACAAAGGATCCAGCAAAGATTGCCCAGTTGGACCTTTACTGCCCTCTGTACCTTGCCCCTAGCGCAGAAGAGAATCGTTATCAACTTCCCAAACAGCTCAAAACTTTTAAGCTGGTAAGTATCTGGAAGCATGTGTTAGCGATTTTATCAAATTTTTGTACTGAAGTAAATTAAGCTAATTATATTTTGGTTGTGGCGAACACTTTTGGAAGTTCACTTTCTGTTAGGTACATGGAATGGAGTGCAGATGGACGGTATTTATGGTTTTGTTTTTACAGATGACAAAAGCAAGCAAGAAGTCTTTAGTCTTGGTGGCCCTCCTGGAACAATTTCAGAAACAGCCCACCATTATCTTCAACGCATCTGTGGAAGCCACAAACCAGCTGTTCTTGTTGCTGAGATATTTCTACGCGGGTGACGAATCGCGAGTGGCGGAGTATTCAAGCCGGCAGCCGCAGCATATCCGGAGGTAGAGAACCTGCAGGATTTGGCGTTTCATACTTATGTGTGAGCCATGATCGGTCTTGGAACTTCATGACTTAGTGAGCTTCTTCACATTCGCTGTCAAACAAAGGTTAACATGAATTCTGTCAACTTCTATGTTTTTCTGTGTACTGTAGGAAAGCGCTGGCAGATTTCATGGACGGTAAAGTGCAGGTGCTTGTGGCATCAGATGCAATGACTCGAGGCATGGATGTGGAGGGCGTTGCAAATGTGATCAACTTTGATGTTCCCGTGTACGCAAAGACATATGTCCATCGGGTTGGCCGTACTGCAAGAGCAGGGCAAGCCGGTCGAGCATTTACTTTATTGCTAAAGAGGGAGGTAAATTGCTAATACGACAAGTTGGTCATACTCTTAGGCTAATGCCTTGGCTGCTGTAGCTGATATGTTTTCAGTGTACTGGATTTAACGAAATATAGTCTTTTTTTTTCCATTCTTTTCTTTTGTTCATAGTTTTTCTTATGATGCTTCAGGCTCGTCATTTCAAGAAGGAACTTCTAAGCAAGTTGGAAAACGGACTTTGCGAGGACTATGAACTTCCACTTGCTCTTATGGAGGAACTTCTCCCTCGTCTGACTACAGGTTTGAATCTAGCTAGCTGCTCTTATGTGTAGACTTGTTTGCGATTTTGAACTTCTTAGTTGCTCACTTCATTTCTGACTTTCTTTAGAGTCATTCCTCTTAGTTCGTGCTCAAATAACATCCATCCCTTGTTCCTGTCCAGCTCAAGAGCTACTGAATAATGACGGTGTTGCTGAAGGAAGCAGCAAAGACGGTGACCCAACTGAAGGAATTGTTTCAGAACAACATTCTTGACTGTATACAATCAGGTTTGGTGCTGTATTTTATTACTGCGGAAGCTACTGAGGGTGGTTCCAACTTCCGTGTGATTACTCTGTCTTGGGTGGGAGATTATACGTAACATTTTGTAGTGTGGCAGCATTAGTGGTGTTGGAAGAGACGTGATGTTGTGTTCACTCAATCAATGTAGATGGTGGGCCGAAGGCTCCTGAATTCCTGATACTTCGTTCTGAGCTTGCCCGATATTTTTGGTGGTGATTTCTCAGTCCAGCAAGTTTTGATAGTATTAGATGAGAGAAATGTAGTACTCGATTTCACAGTGTTCTTATCTCAACCAGAATTAGCAATATGAATTTCAAGGATAAGTGCAGTTGAGAACTGTAATGTATGATCAGGTTCGATTGTTCAAAAGCTGACAATTTTTTGGAACCTGCAAGGATACTTGCCCGTAACAGAAATAGGGTGACCAGGGTGAATTAAATCCTGTATTGATTCGAATAATTTGATTTAATGGCAATTTGCTTAGACCGTATGACTTTACTTGGTTATGATTGCTGTTTTTCTTGACTGCTTTTGTTTACAGTATTTTTGACAAACCCCATGCCTGGGCACGTACCAAGCTCAACAGGAGGCTTTCAGGACTACGCATGGGAATCAAAGTGTCCGTGCGGATTGTGTAGTTTCAATTTCACTACACTAAATAGTATATTTAGTGTTAGCAACACTATTTACGAACCAGACACTAAATATCATTAACCCTACTAAAGTAAGTAACATTAAATCTAATTTCTAACACTAAATGTACTCTATGGTAAATCTGAAATCTGAAAAGGTTTACATTTAGTGGTACAACACATTAAAGGCCAAAGAAGGCCAGGGAAGGAGATGACAGAAGATGGAGGCAGTGTAGTCAAGTTTAGCACTACACTAATTCCTCCAAAGTTGAGATTTAGTGCTGTGTGGAATAGGGTGGTAATTACACTAAATGTACTCCAACACTAAATATAATATTTAGTGTACAGTCGTTGTGTCTGTTGAGTGTAATGAAGAGGTATATATCAGTCAGTACTACTATTTGCTTAAGTGACACAAGAAAGACTTTATTTATCTCAAATTCGACTAGCAAGACTCTGTTAATTCAGGGGACAATTCTTACATTGTGTGATCGAAAGAGACCTGCGTCATGACTGCATGTCCCCCCAAACAGGGAATGAATCCTTTAATCTGCATTACTAATGCCACAATGGTCCTGAAACGGAAACTCTCTGTTGGAAACTAATCCGTTTCCACGTTACGGACAAGAATCTAGAAATATAAGCTCAGTCCATGTTGGATTACAGAGATAAGGTCAGATTATTAGCCATATCAAAGAAATCTGGATGCAGATGACTCTTCCCTGACTAATATCAAGACCATATCTTACTGAATTCCGAACTTGCAGACTGGAATAGGGCATGGGACCGCATTCGCAGTCACATCCAATGACAAACGAGACCGATATTGGTATGAATCTCATCTCCTCCCCTTCGGAATGTATCCCCTTTCCTTTCCTTGCAGCTCCCTGCATGAGCAAGCGGTTCATCCATGGAGAGCATCTGCCTTGTTCTCTACAATGCTGGGAGGTGCCTCACTCTTTTTTAGTGAGTCTCAGAAACTCTTTCCCATGCTTCCCAATTTGAAAGCCACAGGCAACCTAATCATAAAACCAGTTTCCTGGCAGGGCCCAGCAGGGATCAGCAGCGGCCTCCATAGTAGAAGTAAGTACCCCAGTCTTGGTTGCTGCCAGGCGACACGGTGTAGCAAGAAGGCTCCGTGGTCACATTCTGATTGGTGAAGAAAAGTTAGAAGGATTCCATCTTTTGGGAACACAGTTGCCAAAACCTCACATATTCAACAAGGTAGATGTCATATCTCCCCTTCCAATAGCCTTCACCCCTTGGGAGGAAGGTAGCACAATAGAACAACAGAAATAAGGAACCATGCCTTTCAATTCAATTCTGAAGCACAGCTTTTGAAGTATAAAATATGCTTAAGAAGTTAGTACTAGTATAGTTGACTAAATAATTGCAATGTGCATTCCTTTTTTCTATTCCTATTGGGGCATTAATCTTATAACGAATCCTATTGGCGTTAAGTTCTAAGAGCTCAAGTTTCAATTGATACACATTTCAAATTCATGCCCTAATTTCAATGTCCCAGTGTTGCAGATTCTGCAATGTTTTACATGTTTTTATTCTATTCCTGTTACAGGATTACTCTATTAACAAATCCTGCTGGAGTTGTGTATTGTATGTATTTGGGTTTAGCTCATCATACCTGTAAGTCAGTAACGTCGTTCATGGTGTTGCCCAGGGAGACATATTGCAGGTTGCGCTGATAAGCAGCCTTCCCAAAGCCCGACGTGGCGAGAGCTCCACTGCCCATGTGGGTCTTGGTTTGCGCATCCCCTTCACGAACATCAAAAACCTCGCCACCCCACTGGATCAAGTCGCTGGTGTCCCTGAGCGAGTGAAATAACGACCTCGGCCAATAGCCCACGTTCTCTTGGTTGAACTGGAGCCACCAATTCCCAGATTCATCATCCTGTCAAATCCAACCCAGCCAAATTTAGAAATAAGGTACAGGATTTCAAGGACCCTAAACCCTAAACCCTAAAAAAAACCCTACACCTCATCCTGTCTGCTCTTGACTGACCCATATTACCCACAGCATCACGTCTCCTCCTATTTCACTTGGCTGGCCTTCATTTAGCAACTATTTGGTGTAAGCATAGCTTGGCTCATGGGATTTGCCCACTAATTTTTCAATCTACCACTTCGTAAATCAAGAGTGAACGTGATATGTACTATGACCCTGGTACAAATTGCATCTTTTCTCTTCCTATTTGCTTGGCTGGCCTTCATTCAACAATTATTGGGAGTATTGGCTTGGTTCATGGGTTGCCTAAAATTCCTTTAACTTCCCACTAGAATGCTTGCAGGACAGGGTGGTCAAAATGTGATCTCAAGTGAGTTTGGCTCTTGAAAAACCTAAAGTGCCAGAAATATGTGTGTTTTAGGGTTACGAAGTGACAGAGATACCTTGAATACCCGTAACTTGATCTCATATTGATCAGAATCTGCTTCTGAAGGGGGTGAAATGGAACCACCGAGCAGCACCTTGCTACTCACTTGAACAAAGCCTTCACTCCCAGCTGGACAATCTTGGTTGAGGTTGTAGCAACCCGTGTTCACGTACCCGTCTCCCTGCAGTACAAGATGATTGAGCCAGCTACAAATCAAATTACAACAAGCGCACAGATCTGACGGGATGAAATTTTCACAATTGTTGCATAAACTATCAAAAAGTTCTCTTACGAAAAATGAAATTAGAGACCCTCTTGAAATCTTATGCACAAGAGGCAATAAATGTGTAAAGCAAGACATGTCAAGTTATTTTCCAAAATCTATTCTTGAAAACTTTCCCCTTTCAAGCGTCCACAAAGCAGTGTTCACAAATGTGGTAAAAATTTAGCAAAACCTCTTCCAATTCTGGACTCTGAACCGAAGGAGAGAAGGCTTTGCAATGACAAACGCTACATGTGAGGAAGTTTGAGTAGGGGCATACTCGAAAAAACAAGTCACTGCTACAAGGACAGAATCTCTCGTAGTGTAGCTGCTTGTTTTGTAAGCACAACAGTTTTGAATACCATAAAGTCAAATTCAAATTATCAGCACATTAAGGTCTTGAGAGTGGTGGTAGCGAGGATTTCGGGAATGAATTTTAGTACACCTTCAAACTTTGCTGACAGAACGCCTAACACCAAGTGCGAACGTACCTTATTTAGCAGGTTCTTTGGCAGCCAAAGCTAATTCTGAAAATCACATTTGGGACCACTGCTACTAAACTGTTGCAAATCTAGGCTTATTTGACATTCCATTATTATTTCAAGCCTAGTGAAGAACATTAAAATGAAAGGAGCGGCACTCACAGTCCAGTAGACGAAGAGGCGAGCCAACTTGTCCCCGTACAGGTCCGAATAAACCTGCCACCCAACTTCGATGGAGTTCATGAGCCAGTTGCTACTGCCCGGGTTGAATGACAAGCCTGTGTTCATGACCCAGAGCTGGGCTAGGCTGAAGTCATGAGGCTCCACAAATGGTTGCCACACGTTTAACACCACTTGGGTTCCCTTGTATGCTGGAGGATGGGAGATGGTTGTTGCTGTGTATGCATGCTGCACGAATTTTTAAAAGAGTATTTGTTAGCAACGCAGGCACCAAAAACTGCGCTTTTTGGATGCAACATGCCAAGGTTGTGAAGGTTACATGCTTCAATGTTTACATACTATCAAATGCACCAACTCTTCACTAACATAAGATTAGACTCCGTCTGAAATTACTGATTTTTTCACAACATGAACATTCAAAATTAGGCAAGTGAATCCTCTGTTCTTTAGCGGATAGAAATAAAAGATTGGAAAATTTGAACTGCACAGAGAATAACAAAAAGTTTGAGAATTTAACCCCTAAGTGCTAGAACAAAGATAACAAGATCTCTTTTACAATATCATTTAAAATGATTGTAACTATTCTAAAACATCTATGTTACCGATTCACCTAGACCATTCTTTCCTCTTTCCATTAATATTACACGATTTTTCTTCAAGCTTTCGCTCCTTTCAAACTTTCACCTTCCACCTAGTGCATGCTTGAGCATTTAGGGTTAATAAATTCTCACCTGGTGCACATACTTGCGTTTCGGTGAGCTGGTACTCAATTCTCCAGCTGCGTCTAAGTCCGATTGCCGATTTTTCCGCACTGGAATCTGGCCTTTGGGACACTTCTTATACTCCTTGGCAAACAGCTGGGAGGCCGTCTTGGCCACATTGTTGTTGCTTGAAGAGCTTCCTGAGTCCGGATGCATGGATGGCTTCAACTGCAACATTCAAGTAATCCCAACAAGGATTAATAAATGGCTCTTTTGTATATCAAACCTAGTCTAAAAAGTCTACAATTGATCGATTACTGAAGCTTCAAACGAAGCGTACAATGCTGGAATTGTAATTCTATGCATTCTGAAGTAGTTAAGAGTAGCATAGAACATAGGTAGTTGTACTTGTACTGTACAACCCAAAGGCTTCACCACTAGTAAGTGCATAATGCACTTAGGAAGTCCTTACATTTTTATGGCATGCAGAAAGACATCTAGGTAGTAAATTAAGCAGCTTGGTGGATGAAGGAGATACAGATGAGTAGGTAGATGGTGAGGTACTTACGCTCTCACAGCAATAGTTTTTGGCTTTATAATATTGAACATACAACTGGCCAAATCCATGAAAAAATAACCTCAAAGAATGGGCACAACAAGAGGGCTCTGCAAGTAGGTCAAATCTTACTTGGATTTCAGGATTGTCGAATGGAGTTAAAGAAGGTTGTTTCTCGATGGGAATGCATGTTACAGTATCGCCATCGGATAACTGTCATTGCCCACAGTAGAAGCAATTACATAATGTAAGGGAAATCAAGTTTAGTAGAGTTTTCTTACACTTAAAATCTATATCTGGCCTAACTATCAAAGGAAACATTGCGTATACTTCTCATTCTTGGCAATCGGAAACTTACCAATGTAATTGAAGTAGTCATTTGTTCACCAAGTTTCAATTCTCTGTACTATTCTTTATTATGCAATCAGAGAATAACTTTGGTTTAGGATGTGATTAACAAAGAACCTTGTTGGTTCAGGCTCTGCAAATGTCCACATTAGAAGAAATTATATAGTTATTTTCCCCAAGAACTTCGACTTCGCATGCTGATGATAGAAGTACTACCTCATGAAAATACCTTGCTGTCTTAAAAATACTAGCTCTCTGAATCTTGATAGAGTACATTTGAAACATATAGGTCAAGTGGAGTGTCAAGTACTACTTGAGAATTGAACGGAACTACTCAAATGCAAATCTGCAAAGTTCTCAATGGGAAGTTCAAGCGAGGAGCGAGGAGCGATGCTTTCATAGCCAAAGGAAAGTCCATTCATCAAAGTGGCCGTTTTCAGTGGCTATGACGGACTTTTTGCAATTCTACCAACCAAAATCTAGACCTATCCTTGATTTCTCACTGACATCTGCTTCACATCTCAGTATAGGCAATCGGTAACTGCCATTCAGTAAATATCTCTACGAGGGCAACATGGACACCATAGCGAGGATTGGATCACTCGATCATGCATTTGAAACTAACGGTAATCGATAAACTTCCACGGTAAGTCTCAAGACCTACACTTCAAATCATCACACTAGTTAAAAATGAAAGCAGAGCAATGCAAGTGATTGATTACTCACTGTGAATGAAGTCGCATCTGCATTCGTCGTCGTAAACAGCTGCCCCTGCGTTTGTGCATTACTCGCATTGTTCGCCCGCATCTGCTTGTGCCGGCTCTGCAGTGGACGACCTGGAACAGGAAACGGAGTCGCAGTAACGAACGTCGGCACTAGGAGAACCGAAACCAAGAGTACTAAACACTTCCTAAAACTCATCGCCATTATCCCAAAACTAATCGATCACTCACCTCCCACAATCTCCACAACGAAAAAGAATCCACAGAAACACAAGAGAGAACATGAACCTACAGAAAAGCTAAAGAGACAAGGAGAGCTGACGTTGGTTTGTCAGTTGAGAGCAGTGCTGCAACGGCGACTTTAAGATTAACTGCAGAGCTGGGAAGAGGCGCGGGAACTACGGGGTTTCCGTGTGAACGTTGGAGAGGGAGAGGAAGAGGAGGGGCCCTATGGCTGTGTTGTGGGATCTATAGCCGTGCCGTGGGTGGATGTTACTGTGCACAATGGATGGAACCTTGCAAGAAACGGATGAAAACGTAATCATCCATAGAGTTTCATCCACCGCGCTCGCCTTTGGTTCTGCGGAACCAATTCGCCCAGCGCCACCCCGCCCAAACAGATTCCTGTGCCTCGTGGTTCCCTACAATGTCAGCACATTCTTAGAATTTCCTTTGAATCTGTGTCCTTACCAATGTTTTCACGTCACATTTGCAAGAAATTCCAATTGCGCCGGTGGGAATTGCCGAATTTCTGAATTGAAATTCCAAAGAGTTGGATGTGGTGACTTGGTTTGCGGTTTGAATTGGAGCGACCGCCATGACCAGAGCAGCGATCGTAGGCGCGTTGTTGTCCCACATGCCCACCCCATTGTTTCAGTCCCAGCAACAACGATGCTGCGCGCTTCTGGTCCCAAAATGGAGCCCTGCACGAAATTTGACTGGTGGTAAGAATCATGTTGACCGTGGGAACCTGCTTGTTCGAATTGGGAGCACGAGAATCGGACGGGAGCATGTTGGGAAGAGGGTGACAGTGTTCGGTCAGAATTCGAGACTTGTAAGCGTTTGGTTTGTTGCGCTCTGGGTTTTTTTCCAGTTGTTTTCCGATCGTGTATGTCGCGTCTGAAACTGTGATGCATATTCTTCCCCATTGAATTTTTTAAAGCAGATACTATGATGCTGTAGAGCGAATCCGGGGAATGGTGATTCAAATTTTGAGAGGAATGAATTAGGGTTTTCATGTTGGAAGGGCCTGAACATAACTGTGCTGCTACCTTTAGCCACTTTCTGCAATAGATAACAAGGTTTTCAGTACAATTAAACTGTTTTTCAAATCTTTGGACATCGTCACAGAGCTTATCTTCTTCTCATCATCCGTTAGTGGTCTCCCAAGGAATCGTATGGAGCTTCTGTATGAAAATTGTGACCATAGGGAAACCTGACTACTCTTTTTTTTGTGAAGAGTCCAAGTTTAATGAAATCCCTGTTGAATGCATGAAGAAGGGGGCTGTGTCCTTTCTGGTGTGGTTTCACTTATTCTAAGTGGTCTAAGTTTTTATTGCAGGTCAGGGGAAAAACTACTTCTACAACTGCAACTTGTGCTGCTGGAGACTCTTTTATGGCGCAGCCAAGTTCATCACGGCGCAAGGCAGCAAAAAAAGATTTTCCTCCAGATGAGAAATTGGCAAACTTGAGGAAAGAATTTGAAAAAGCTGCTGATAACAAAGGCTTGGATGCGTACGTCGTTCCCTCTGAAGATGCTCACCAGGTGAATCATATTTTCCGCCGGTACAATTTCCGGTTTCTGGTATCCTCATGAAATCAGTAGTCAGAGGTAGTTTTGAGTTTAAAGTTGAGGAGGTTCAGTCTTCCAGATTTCAATCTTGCTCAAAGTGTTTAAGTTATGCACTGACAATAAGATGGTATGTTTTTCTCTGGATTTAACGTTGGTTGATGTGGGCTCTGTATGCAGAGCGAGTTCATTGCAGACTGCTACATGCGCCGGGCTTACATATCTGGATTTACAGGAAGTGCTGGCACAGCTGTGGTCACAAAGGATAAGGCTGCTCTGTGGACAGATGGACGCTACTTTCTGCAGGTTTGCTTCCCGTCTGTTGTGTTTAAGTACTGGTCTTTAGGGCTACATAGCTCAGAACACCATGTGCAATTGCTAAGAATTTATTTTTAAGGACATGAAGGTGGTCACAGAGCATGAATGTTAATACTTCGACTTCATCTATAACGTGGAGGTTTTCATGGAATGGTATGCAAGAGGCAGAATACTAGTACATTTCAAACATTCAACCCCTAAATGACCTAGAAATCGTAGTGTAAATATGTCCAATTTGATTAATCATATTGTGAAAATCAATAATTCAGAGGGGGCTAAATTTTATCTCACCGGAATCAGTGAAGAACATTGCATGTGTTGGTAAGAAAATGAACAAATTTCGACAAACGAAAGTCCCCACATGACCTACTCAAAACTGCTAAACAAGCATGAGGCCAAATTTGGCTTCTTAGTCTTGTAGGGGTTAACGAGTACGATCACTTTAGCCTAAACAATTTTAGTCATTACCAATCTACTTTTACTGTGACTTGTTTGATGGTTAGTCTGTTCCATCGACTTTCATCTGAGTGCGAGTGATTTGCTGACTTCCAGGCCGAGAATGAGCTTGGGCATGAGTGGACACTCATGCGAGCAGGCACGCCAGGCACCCCGTCAACTAGTGAGTGGCTGAAGGAGAATTTACCAGAGGGAGCCAGGGTTGGAATTGATCCGGTAAGCGACTTTAACTCTCTGGTCATGTTTAGCGAAGGCCATTATGTCTTCTTTTGATTGCAAGTTGTGGTATTACTAAACTGACATGACTGCTCTTGAGGACTGGTTTTACATTCTTCTTTAGTTCACATAACTTCATCTGAGCTATCTTATTTTGTGTACAGTTTTTGTTCTCGGCTGATGCAGGTGACGAACTGAGACGAACGCTTGCTGAGAAAGATCAGGAGCTTGTCCTAGTGTATGAGGATAACTTGGTGGATAAAGTGTGGGGGGAGGGAAGGCCTCAACCACCTTCAAAACCTTTGAGGGTGCATGAATTGCGCTATGCTGGGGTGGATGTGGCCTCAAAGCTTGCCAACCTGCGGAAGGAACTGGCTTGTGCTGGGGCAACGGCAATGGTGGTTACCATGCTCGACGATGTAGCTTGGCTATTGAACATGGTGCATACTTTAACCAATCATTCGATTTTAAGAAGCTTCTCTACTCCAAATAGAAATGTCGGACTACCACATTCTCATTCTTTCACAGATTGAACAATTGAAAAATACTTTGACCATTTAAAATGCCACTATTCTACAACCATATGTCACAATTCTATTAAATATTAGAGATTGATTCTTTGGATTGATCCCTAATATGCTTCCATTGGTTTCTAACACGTCTCATTTTAGTTGGGCATCAGAGCTTTCTGTATCTTTGAATTATTGCTTGGGGTGGGTAGAGACAACCAAACAGTTTGACATCTGCATTCTTAGTTAACTCTACGTTGCAACTGACGGGCACTTTGTGAAGTGATGAGCTTTAGAAATCGGATCCACTTTTCCCAGAAGTCAGGCTTTAACGAAATTGTACTGCATAATTATTGCAGCGAGGTAACGATGTGCCTCACTCACCAGTGGCATATGCGTACGTGATTGTGGAACTGGAGACCGCGTCCCTCTTTGTTGATGATTCCAAAGTCACCCCTGAGATTTTGGCGCATTTGAATGAAGCCGGAGTCTCCGTGAAGCCTTACACATCGTTGGTATTTGAAATCAGAAGGTATCCACTACATGTGACTTATCCTCTTCTGTCTATAACAGATGACCAGAGTATGAGAGTATAGTTTAAACTGGAAGAACTGTACCAATAGAAGAAACTTGTTATGCAAGATTTTCTGGGTTTTATGTATGATTTAGAATTTTAATTCAAGACAACACTACACTTTGTCATTCCTAAGAGCAAGACTGGAACGGGAATGATGTGATCCTTACGCTCTCAATAGCACCCATTGCTTGACTCAGGCTGGCAGCAGAAGGGGCGAAATTATGGTTGGATTCTGCAAGAGTTAGTGTGGCTATAAAAAATGCATTTGATGATGCCTGCGCGCAATATTATGAAGATTTAGAAACCGCAAGGTCTAAAAAGCGTGGCAGTAAGGGGCGATCAGCAATAGACAAGGAAGAACTGGATGGGCCAGCTGCTCTGCACCGACCTTCACCTATAGGCATTGCGAAGGCGATTAAAAATGAGGCAGAGCTTGAGGGAATGCGTCAAGCTCATCTTAGGTACCATCGTTGGTTGAGATTTGTTGCTTTCTGTTCTTTATCTTGTTGCACTTCTCACTCATGTTTCTGACCACGGTTGTTGAAGGAACGATTCGCTTTTCAATTTATTTGTAATCTGTCAATCAATGATTCAATGACTCAATTATTCTCTTTCTATCTGTTTGTCAATCCCTCGAAGAAATCCTCAAAGATCTGGATAGATTAGGAGAAGTTACAGAAAGAGCACCGTGATGGTTTTCAATATTTTCCAACTACAGTTTTAATTGATTTTCATCTGAAACCCTCTCCACCACACTGGATTTGAATTTCTCGTTATGTTTGTTGAAGGAATCCTTCGGTAGTTGAATTGATCTCCTGGATATTGCTTCAGGGATGCTGCTGCGCTTTCTGAATTTTGGGCGTGGTTAGAGAGTGAGATAGTGGATGACAAGGGAAAATTATCAGAGGTTGAGGTTGCGGATCAACTGGAGAAATTTCGGGCGAAGCAGTCCGGCTTTCTGGACACCAGTTTTGAGACTATTAGCGGTTTGTCTCTTACTTTTAAATTTTAATTAGTGTATTTGATCATTTGAAACAAGTCTGCGTTATCCTTCTGTTCCAGCTAGTCTGGCTTCTTGTCACATGTTTAGAATTGGCTACAATCTATGGTTGGATCTATACTCAAGAAGTATTATCGAACTAATGAAAGAAAGCTTTTTGTTTCAGGGTCTGGACCAAACGGTGCCATTGTACATTACAGAGCAGAGGCAACAACATGTGGTTACGTGGATGATAAACTGCTGTATTTGTTAGATAGTGGAGCGCAATTTGTGGATGGCACCACGGACATTACACGCACAGTGCATTTTGGGACACCCAGTGCTCGCCAGAAAGAATGTTTTACACGAGTTCTGCAGGTTCGAACTACTGCTGATTAATCTCGGATCGTAATTGTGGATATTTTGGCTCAGATACTAAACCTATTGACTTAGAATACTGTTTTCTCAGAATTTGGACCTGAAAGTCAAAATATTTCCTCTGAATGTTCCTGTTGATTAGTTTGTGAGTTATATTGTCATATTGTTCAGCATTGGTTTTAGCATTCTCGGTTTGGTATCGGTGCTTATTGCCTCAATGTACTTTGGTGGATTGGTATTGTCTCATATAATGTCAATCTGCAGGGTCATATTGGAGTGGATACTGCTGTCTTTCCGGAAAATACACCAGGGTTTGTGCTGGATGCATTTGCTAGGGCATCACTGTGGAAAATTGGTCTCGATTACCGCCATGGTACTTTTTCATAATCGTGAATAAATTGTCTTGTGAACTGCAACAAGTGCCTTGCGTAAACCCCTAATGTACCTAGGGTCTCGAACAGAAATGAGATGTATTGTGGTATCTGATATCTATAACTTTCTAAAGTTTGTATCGAAGGAGAGAAATTGAAATATGGTGGTAAGAAATTATCTGTCCAGTCACGTTGACAAAATGTGTTTTACTTTAATCTTGGCAAACTTTGTTTGAAAGTCAAATCTTTGTAAAATCAAGTTTTTGAACATTAAACTTTGAAGAGTCATAATGAAAAAGATTTGAATTTTGATAGAATTGGTTCAAGGCTGTGTAATTATGGTAATAAAAAAGATGGAAGTTGATTCTAAGAAGATCAAAACTTTCCCCGATGTTAGTATATTTTCCTACGTTGAGATGACATTAAACAGTTGCCTATCTTTCCAGATATGAAACTTCTGATTTCATTGATGTAGATTTAAAATATCGCATGTTGTAGTGAACTTGTAGGTTAAGAAGTGAAAATACTGGAAAATGATAGCTTGTAAGCATATTATGGTTGGGTGGTCTTTAGGGGTTAAGAATTCATTAAAATGTCTAATGCCGGGTGGATTATGGTCCATGGCAGGTGATTAGAGAGACAGTAACAAGCCCTAACTTTATATTGGCTTGCAGGAACGGGTCATGGAGTGGGAGCAGCATTGAATGTACACGAGGGACCTCAGAGTGTTAGCGCACGATTTGGGAACATGACAGGGTTGGTAGCAGGAATGATTGTCAGTAATGAACCTGGATACTATGAAGACCGGGCCTTTGGCATTCGAATTGAGGTCTGATCTCCTTCTGATTTATCATTGTAAGCAGATGTAATTTTCTGGCGAGAATTCAACATCTCATAAGCACGAGACTTCAATGGGACCTGACTTGTGTTCGTGAAAAATGGCTTGTAGAATCTTCTAATTGTACGAGAGGAAGACACAGCAAATCGATTTGGGGGAGTGACATTTCTTGGATTCGAGCGGTTGACGTTTCTGCCCATTCAGGTGTGGTTTTGAACTCCCATACATTCCTGGACAAATTATTCGCTCGTACTGAGTGTGAGTTAATTTGGTATATTTATTAATCCTCATGAATCACAGCAACCATGGTTGAATGTAACATTGTACCAAAATCTTGGCTCTTAGTATCTCATTCCAGTAAAACTTATCTTTGTGGGACGAATGATCGTGCTTTAACACGTGTGTTATAGGCAAAATTGTTGGACATGGAACTAATGTCAGATCAAGAAATCAACTGGCTCAACGATTATCATGCTGAAGTCTGGAGCAAGGTTATATTCTGCTTTACATGTTCTATTCTGCATTTTGCGTTTCCTGCACCAATGAGTTAGCACTGCAGCTCTCTATCACTGATGTTGGGAATGAGTATAACCTTTCTAGGTTGAACTTTGAAACCGTCTCTTCCAGTCTACGTGGGTACTTTCAGATACACCACTTGTTGAATGTGAGGTCTACTGTGCTTTTTTTCTGCAGTAACCTGAGCATATTCAATAGTTTCTATTAAATGAGCATTGCGAGAAATCGATTTCACCAACAGCGAAAATGTTGAGAAGCAATTGTAGGGGAATGTAATCTCTTGTTAGAAAACATTGTGTGAATTGAGCACACTTTTTTTAATTTTATTGGTTGGGCTCCGCAGGTATCCCCTCTTGTCAAAGGAGATGCACGAAATTGGTTGCAGAGGAACACTAGACCTATCGTGAGAACCGGGGATTCTACACCAACAGAAGAGCTCGCCACGATCTCCAAGTGATGTGTTAGTAGACCGCCAACTTCTAGGGTATTATTTGACAGTGTTATTGAAGCTGTCGTAGTTGTAGTTTCTTCAGAGCATCCAATTTCATTAGAAAGTCACCTATTCAACCATGTTGATGATTGAGAACACTTGCTAAAGTAAAATGGACTCAAGTAAAATGAACTTATAGTGCTCGAGAGCATTATGGGACTAATGCCAAGCCTAATAGTTCATCACAAACATCCATATCTGTACTTTTCACAAATGTAAGGGTGTTGAAAGAGGGGAGTGCGTTATGAGATAGAATGTTTTTTTGACTATCCAATGGAATGGTGACAAATGTGCCTTGGAAACCAAACTTGGCATTATGGATTTAGGATGTCATGGATTTAGAATCTGCAATGGAATTATATACTACTTTCTCAATGCTCCTTGTGTCTCAAACATGACCAAAATTCTAATTTGGCTCAACATCCAAGGTGAATGCACTTTAGTCCATTTCTAAAATATTTAAGACTATCACTAAGTTGACATTGTTGAATTGCAGACCTCATAAATAATTCTATTCCCTTAGTCTCACCCTATATTTTACTTCTTTCAATGTTTGGAGAGAACTGCCAATGCCTTTGGGAAAATAACTAGTTGTAGGATCCAAAACTAGATTAAAAAAATTGGTATGAGTGGCAACCAACTAGTGTGCTAAAAAAAAGGTGGATATGTAGCCCTTGTTTTTATAAAATTGTTAGATTTTAGTTGCTTGTCATTTTGAATCCAAACAAGCATTTTGAATCCAAAGCTAATATTCTGAATTGCAAAAGGTAGGTTATGTTCTAAGATAAGGTGGGTATTACTTTCATTTTAGGGGTGGTGGTTGAAGGTTTTGAAGTGCTTGGATATGATAGAGGAGGGTATTACTTTAGGGTCAGTTGTGGTAGCCAATCATTCCATCATCCATATTTACTTGATGTAATGAAAGTTGGAATTTAGTTTCAAAACTAGCATATCTTTGAAAGAGGAAAATTGGAGCCTTTACAATATTGAAGTTGAAGGAAAGTGACCAATGAGAATTTGATACTAAAAAAAATGAATTGGGAGATTTTGATACAAAGAAGATGCAATTGGAGTCTTTGTAAAAAAATCCAACTCCCTATACAAAGAAGAGGTAAATTATTGAGGCAACTCTACAAACTTCCTAGACACTACTTTGCATCTAATGAAATACCTTCAAGTTCCAACCTACTTATTCAACATGCAAATTTAACCCTTAAACAAAGTTGCGGCCATGTTTCAACTATTAACAAATAATCTCTCCATGCAAGACAAAAATGCAACTATTCATCTTCAAAATTTTGTCCTAAAAGGTGAGGTCTTCTACAATAGCTTGACTTCCAATGAGTGCTTTAGGATTTTTCTAAGCCAATCTTTCACACAATGCCAAAATAGATGATCTCCACGGTGACTAGTCCATCCTTCAAGGGCTAACCCTATAAAGTGGCTGATAGACAATTCTCCAGATAGAAATGAAGAATGCACCTATTGGTCCAAAAACAAATCATTTTTGAGTGGCTTCCTCAGTCATAGGCTGGCATCCTTCCAAGATTAAGACATTTCCCTGTTGATCTCTGTCTATTAAGTGGATGCAGTCAAACGTTCAATTCGTTGATCTCTTTCATTTGGTTTGCGGTACTGGTGTTTTGTTAAAAAACGAATGTGCAAGATGTAGACATCAGTTCTAAAGCATAAAAGTGAGCGAAATTATGTTAATGATGTATATACAAAATCAAGATAAAGACATTTAAAACATAAACTTTCAAATCCCTACCAAGGTTAAAACATGAGAAGTACATTGCACTGAGGTGCTGGGCGCCATGGCTCCAAATTGACATGGGTTCACCTGTTCCTCCTCTTCTGTTTGTGGTGTCCATATATGAACTATTGCAACCCTCTTCTAATCCTTTACCTTTCTGCGCCCTCCTTCTAATCCAAGGCCCATAGATTTCCTAGCACCCTCAATTCCTTTGGGATCTGTACAAAACAGGAAAAACGAACACATTCAGATCCTCAAATCAAAACTGCCGATGTGCCAAGCTGGAAGTTCAACACACAACATGACTATCAATTGATGAACAAAGTCTCGATGTGAACACCAAGCACCGATAAACGAGATAAATACTCACCAAAAAACTGCGTGAAAATGCGTGTAAAAAAACCAACGTTTCGTGCAATGCTTCCCGCTACGTGAGGTGGCAAAGGCATAAGGAGGGTGTCAAGGCTCAAAGCCCTTCTCACAAACTGCAACACCACCACCAATTGACTTTGTCAGGCAAAGCAAAAATTATCCTCACACCTAATGAAACCATAATTCTCAAGTTTTGCTTCAGCGTCCGTACTACACATACATCATCGACAAACAATAGAGTTATCCTTAAATTCATTCAAAGTGGTGGAACTGCCCTTGTTTCAGAGAAAAAGTAGGGATAACCCAAAGGAATAAAGTTGTGAATAATGCAGAGACTAGATATTGGCAAGCTCTCACGGAGGTTCAATCACCAATCTGACATAGTGTTGAATTATTTTAAATCCACCAGACTAAATAGAAACACAGACACACATAATTATTCTCAAAATCAACTACAACAAGTAGGTCCTCTGTTGTTGGCAACAAAAAACAAGACAATAAGAAACCTGGAAGTTCCGCTGGAAAGCCATGGTGAGATCTTCATCGAACTCAAACAGGCTGGAATTAGAGTCGTCGAGCGTGGGCAAGTCTCCCCGCTTCCGCTGTGGCGGAGCGTGCATGGTGGCCCCCTTCCCGGGCTCCCTCACGGCCTTCATTTTCAAATTGTCGAATTTCTCCTTCGGAGGAGGCGCAGGTTGTCTCCATGGTGGAACGTATCCGTCCTTGTCCTTGATTTTGCTGCCACGTGCCATACTCTGCAATTCAACATGGTAACAATGGTAACAATCCACATGTTAACGTTCCAATGAACTCAAACCGATGCGAATTCTGCAGCATTGCACGTGATATTTACTTCTCGCGATCATAAGCGAAACCCTTGCCTCAACCTAGAGATTCTTTACGACAAAACCTTCGCAATGGACACACTTGAATCCATACAATCGTCGTAAACCCATAACTACTTAAACCCAGGATTACAGCCTCGCTTCCAAATGTAATACGCATCCCTATGCACCCTCGAATCAACTCACCGATTCAAAATTCTACAGCATTGCACGTCATTGTCTACAATAATCTTGAATGAAACCCCTGCCTCCACCTAGGGTTTCAAAACCTTCGCAATGGACACACTCGCATCCGTAAAAATCGTCATAAACCCGAAATTACTTAAATCCTGGACTTCGCGTCTTGCTTAGGAGTGTAATACGCATCCCAAAGCATCCCCATGCACCCTCTAATCAACTCTCGCCGGCGCAAAATTCTACAGCATTGCACGTGATTATATATGCTTCTCGCGATCATAAAGTTAACGCAGCCACTGGCTCCACCTACGGTTTCAAAATCTTCGCAATGGACACACTCAAATTCATACAATCGTCATAATCTCAAATTACTAAAACCTTGGATTTCGCGTCTCTTGAAGCTCTGCTTACAAGTGTAATAGGCATTCTCACGCATCCCCACGCACCCTCAAATCCACTCTCACCCATGCAAAATTCTACAGCATTGCACGTGATTATACACTTCTCGCTATCGTAAACGAAACCCCTGCCTCGATCTAGGGTTTCTCACAACTGAATCTTCGCAATGGACACACTCAAATTCATACAATCATCATAATCTCAAAATTAATTAAGCCCTGGACTTCGCGTCTCTTACATAATAAGCATCCCCAAGCATGCCCAAGCATCCACAAACTGCGAATGAAACAACAAAAATCCCTGTGACAACCATTCCAGCCTGACCCATTATAGAGACATAGTTTTCAATCCAAAATCAGACACAGCGGGAGATGCAAGACTCACGTTGTTTCTTTCACCAATGCGACAAATTCGAAATGCGAGCGCGCTTGTATGAGTTCAAATCCTTCCTGGAAATGAAAGCAAGGTGCGCAACGGCCGTGCTTGAAGAAACGAAGATGAGTCCCTATAAACAGTCCCTATCCTTTCAACAAGAATGGATAGGGACATTGAAGGGGAGGCAGTCTTTTCTTTTTCTTTTTTCTATCTTTTTCTTTTGAGGTTGTCAATAAAATTATTTTGTACTATAGGTAGGAGAAATTGAATTTTTGGTGATGTTAAAAAAACTTCAAACAAAATTACTGGATGTGAATGTTGGCTAAATAATCATATTTTCTTTAAAATTTGAGAGGTTTGTAGCCCTAATATCTTGATTGCACTACATTTGAATCTCATGAATGTATTTTGATACATAATCACAACTTGACATTTGGAAGTTATCTTATCCTATTTGTATATAATATAAATGAATTTCATAATATTGAGAGGATGTGCTATTAGAAAACATTTAATTTAGGCCCTAAAAGGCTATTGCAAAGACAATGAAGTGAAAGTATATCACAGTTAGTTTGTCATATGGCTATTGAAGAAAAAAAAAAAAAAGATAGATGACAAAGTCTTTTTTTATTTGGGTATCAATTGATATTTAAATTGAGTATTCTATGTACTACATGACAAATGATATGGCTATGAAGAAGTAAAGACAAATGAGGTAATAAATTCTCATGATCACTCAAAGAGTGCATTAATAAATCCAAATAATAAATTTAAGACTATTTGAAGAGTATTCAAGACTAGAACATTGAAATCAGAGTGCAGATTTGCAAAATTAATCAATAGAAATTTAAGTTTTCACTATTTTGCAAACAATATTCCAACATCATTTTTGAACTTCACTTGAGAATAGGGCCAATTTGCTTAAAAAATGAGAGATGATTTCAATACACTCATGCTTGTGAGTCAAACTAATTTTTAAATATTTCATCTTGATTTAAGTGTTCTTATCTCATACACTATTGTTTGAGGCTTCATGAAATGGAAAAAATAATTTTTTTTTTTTCTATTCATGTATGTTATATGGATTGGGTCTTGTAGTGATGTCAAGGACAAGGAATCATTGTTCAAGTCAAAAGAGATTCAAAGCCAAAACAAGTTTTAGCAAGGCCAAGAAGATTACAAAAGTTTTGCACGATGAATGTATTGTATAAAGAAGTACAAGAAACAAGCTCTCAAATAGGTTCCAAGACTTGTGTTGGCAAGATTGAAGTTCCTTTCATCTTGCATTCAATATATACTATCACTATATCATGAAGTTGATTCAAAGAACCCTAATATAGAATTGGACAATAAGAAAATTGAATTGAAACTTGAATATTCGTTAAGAACAAAAGCTGCAATCACAAACTGTGATTGACAGAATTGAGAGCGTGCATGGCAGGGCATTGTACTTATTGTTTTTCAGAAACAAATCCTGATTTATCAACTAGCTAGAGAAGTCATAATCACAGGCACTCTATAACTGACCTCACTCACTTCAGTATGCTATACAAGTAATCACATTCAGCAAAGAAATTTCACGGTTAAGACAAAATGTGACAAATCCAAATCTAAAAAAAGAGTGAGGCACCTATCTCAAGGTTTCCACCATGTTAGCTCCCTGATACTGAAAAGCTACAGTCCCTGCACCAGGGATCTGACATGGTGGAAGCCTCAAAGAATGATGCTTCCCTCAATACGAAAACATTACTGGCTTCACATTCTGAGGGTAGCAAACGCTTGCTCCGCTGGCTTAACAGGTCGAATATTGTGCTTCTTCATGTAGAGGTTCACCTGCCCAGGCAATTCTTTCAATAGCTTCTTCGCAGCGTCTTGTACACTTTGGCGTTGAATAGGCACAAATTGGACAATGTCACGGTCAGCTACTTTTCCACTTTGACTAACGAGCTTCTTGTTGTCCGAGTCCAGGAAATCCATGGCGCTAAAGTCGGCATTCCCTACACCGACAATAAGCAGAGAGAGGGGGGAATATGAAGCATCCACAATTGCTGAAATGGTTGCTTGCATGTCAAGAATAGCTCCGTCAGTGATGATAAGAAGCACGAAGTACTTCATTTGCCCCTGAAACTCGGAGGCCATAGCAGTTGCCTGTCTCACCACGGGCGCGAACCAGGTCGGACCATAAAGCTCCACGGAGTAGATCGACTGGGAATAGGCAAAATGAATCCCCGGAATGCCTTCCACCGTCGGGTTGCTCACATTCTTGTTCAATGGGAAACAGTGTGACACAGTCCCATTGACTCTTCCTCCAAAGCCCCAACATGGGAAGCGCTTGTCGGTATCGTAATACTGCAGCACTCCACCGACAGCATCAATGGCCATCTGGTAGGCGTTGGGGCGTCCCGAGGGGTCGATGTAATGCAAGGAACCTGGTGAACGTGGATCCCCATTGGAAGCAGTGAAGTCGATAGCCACGAAGAAGCTGATCTCACAACCACAGAGAATATAATCCACGATGCTATATACGGAGGAAACTGCGCAGGTGTCCACAAAAAGGGCACCCCGGCTCTTGCTTGAATGCTTCGGATTCGAAGACTTGCGAGTGAGGGTTAATGAGTTCCTTGCTTGAGAAGTTTCCAGCAGTTGATTGAAAGTAGTAGTCACTGACCCAATGAGTTTGTGTTTCCCGTTGCTGTTGTAGTCAAGGCACTCAATCAACAGCTGCCTGTGCTTATCCCCATTGCAAAGCTGTTGAAGCGGAAGCTGAAATCGTTTCCATATGGGATTCAGATTGTTGTGAATCTCTTCAGTCTGATGGACGGGCGAAAACGTGTTATCCGGCTGCCACTTTGAAATCCTCAGAATAGGATCACTTTTCGAAAACATTTCCAGATTCTCCAGGGACTTGCAGCTTAGGACGAATTCCACCTCCTCAGGGACTATCTCGACTCCATTCACTTCAGTTACCACCTTTTCAGCACGAACGGTCAGCATTCCACGGGGAGACATGAGCGCATTGTTTCTCATACCACCTTGAAGCGGGCGTGTCAACAAATGTGGAGGTGAAGCTAAAATCTCGGAGAGCGTGGTCTTCATTTCACCCAGATAGTCCTGCTTGTGGAGCTTCATCTTGTCTGAAGATTTTTCTTTGAAATTGGAGTCCACATCGAAAATCACGAAACGGAGAGGTTGAATCTCCTCGAAACGATACTCGATGTCTAAATGGAACACCCACTTGGGATTCAATGTGTTTGGTATCGTTTCCGAACGTCCCAGCTCGACTTCCTGTCCATTTGTAGCTATTCCATAGGCCACTAGCATGGGGTCACTGGTGCCCATTAAATCTCTGTTCCGTAAACCACTGGCTTGAAATGATAGTTGTAGTTTTTCACTTGGAATCCCACTGGATCCACCGGACCAGGCCATCCTTGAATCGAGCTAGTATGCGCCAATCAATAAAAGGGTGTGACTATGGTATCCTTCTTATGTATGATATCTTTCTTGAATATATCGGCCCCTTGCAACAACAGGTTTGATCCGTCAACGAGTTCGCCTGCTTCAGCAAAATGATGCAAAATTTCACCAAGTTAGCAAACACAGTTCCCCAAGAAAATCAACCCTAAATGATAAAGATTTCATGGTTAAAGAATGTCCAATTTAATTGACCATATTGTGAAAAATATAATTCAGAAAGGTCCAGATTCAATAACACTAGAATTAGTAAAGAACATTGGCCAAAGAATAAATAAAGCATGCAACCAAGAAAGTCCCTTAGATGACCAACTCAAAGCGCTAAAAAAGTAAGAGACCAGTTCGCACCTGATGATCCACTGAGGAAGAAACTCTATCCTGTTCGCAAGTACAGTACAATTGCAGTGTCTGAAAGTCGTACAGTGAGGCAAATGCTTGCAAGTAAGAGAAGTGACCCCCTCCTAAAGCATGTAACGCCAAAACCTCCTCAAGTTTCACGAAACCAAGGCCAACACGTAGTTCCTTAACGAACACACACAGAAGAATATATACTTATTAGATGACTGATATGGGGCTAGGAAACAAAGAAGAACCGGTTATGTTACCTCAAATCGTCAATACAAGCGTTTCAATGTCTTGCATGTGATCACATGTTGAAAAGTTTGTTCTCGCTGATTAACAAATTTGTAGTGAAACATATTGCAAGTAGAATCTAAATTTCCTGCTACTAGGAGGATATGCTATAAATTTTCGTAATCAACACACCTTAGGCTCCTACAAGTGCCACTACCGTAAATGCTTTCTGCACTAGGGCTACGCCTGGAACCCTCCATAACAAGATCCGCCAACAAATCCGCTAACGCTTCCCTAAACGTCGGAAGCCTAAGGGTCCTGGGGTGCGGGGTCCTGGGCATAACGTGAACATGCTACAAATCACTAACGGCAACACAGACTACGCAAGAACGAAGACAATGCGATAAATCCCAATCACAAACCCTTCCCATATTTCTCCAAAACCTTTCTCACGAACATCCCAGGAAACCAAAAAAACGAACCAGACAGACAGCAGGAAACACAAATAGCCTACATGACCAACGACCCACCTCCCTCCAACCCCTTATCGTCCTAAATCTTCATCAATCACAACGCCTTAACACCGCATTGTTCGAATGATTCTCAAATTTCAAGCAAACCTCAGCCCAAACCCTCTCTGATAAGTTACACCAAAAAACGCAAATTAAAGCATACGTACAAAACTCACCTTACAAGAGAAACTCAACCGTTCCAAGAACTCTTCTACATCTAATAACAGACTGTGAGCAACACCCACTGCACTACTATGTTTAGAGATCTCTGACACATCACTGACACATCTGGTGGTCTTATGTACACTCATTACAAAGCCTGGCGATCTATTTTATCTTTTACAGGTTATCTCGGAGTGCTATCCCTCTCAAAACCAGGACCATCCAGGGTGTGTGCTCTGCAGTCTGCACAACCCAGTTAATAAGAATGTAACCCAATGATGCAGACCTTCAAGACGTGTTGCAGATTTTGCCGAGAAGACTTCGGGAATGCCAAGCCGACTGCAGACGCCTTCGCCCCAAGTCTGGTGGTACCGCCAAGTTCAAGATTGCGACGCGGATTTGGTTAACATGTGCAAACAATTTGTAAGAGAAGGTGTTCGGATAAGCCGCGAGGTGAGGTGTGGAAGTTTGCTCGAACTCTCCCTGGCTGAGAGTGGAACGTTTTCGGGACGCTCCAATAAGAATTTTGTACCGTTGCGTCTTGTACTCCGTCTTCATCTCCAATAGATCAAAAGAAAGCTGACTGAGGCGCAGTTACGTAAAGTGTACGGATGTGCCGGATGCCTGCATTCCGGTGCACGTTTTGACCATGTCCTCGGCAGAACGGGCAGGTGAGGCTTTCATGGTAGCAGTGTAGCACTGGCTCACGTTTGCGGTGACTTCACCCCTCAACGACAATTGTCCGTTGAACGGACAATTGAAAATCCAGGCAAGTTCCTATGAAGTCAATTTTGGTTGGATGTTTGATACAAAGTGTGAACTTGGTGGGAATTTTTTTTTTTCAATCGGGTGCTCGGATCAAAAGTCATATTGCCCTGAACTTTTCCGGGCAGCTTGGGCACCTTTGAAAAACTTTTGCAAAACTCCTCCTTCTACTTCTGAAATTTGTCTGGTATGTAACTCAAATGATATAAGAAGCAAATGTAAAGCAAAAAATAAGCATGTGTAGTGTAAAAATCTCACTCTAAAAGGAGTTAAAGGTTATTGGCCCTATTGGACAAGGTTGCAAAAAAACTTCTTCTACTAACTTCAAACGCTTATAAGCTTTCAATCCGTGAAGTCAAAGTTTTTGAAATTTTTCCCACATATTCCCATAGTAATCTTGTACAAATTTGTATGGTTGAATTTTGAGAGTTTTTTTTTCATTTTTTTCTCACTACCCTAAAAAGTGGCAATTTTCATGTTCCCTACATGAAATATGCCTTGGGGCTTTAGGAGTTATAAAGTATAAGGTAGAGCCACCCATTACCATCTTGCACTGACTATAGTCAATCAACTAGTAGGGTGTTTCAAATTTGGAGAGGGTTGCACTGACTATAGTCAATCAACTAGTAGGGTGTTTCAAATTTGGAGAGGGTGGAACTCATTTCTGTTGATTTTGAATTCAAAAAAATTGGATACTGTAACCAATGTGGTCCTAACACTACCATGAAACTTGTACCTCCCTTTGTGTGTCAAAGTTACCTACAAGTACTCTCCTAGTGATCAATTTTGTAAAACTCTAAACATTAGACAAGGATTGAGCCTGATTTTAAGCTTTTATAATTTATAGTAATTTCAATTCAAACTATATATTCACCAAAATTTTTGCTATCAGTGCCATTTCTATCTTTGCACTTTTGTAAATATTTGCTTCGCCATATACTGTTGTAAGTCATATCTACTATGGCTTAATTTATTAGCTATAGGTGGCTCCACCTTATAAATTATTGCATCCAAGGTAGAGCCACCCATAACCAACCAACACCCCATCGGTATAGGTAGAGACAGGGTAGAAATGGAGCAGAAGCTAGGACTAATTTCCAAACATAAGTTCTCAATTTTTGACCATCAATTTCTCAATTCTTTTCATGACACATCTACTTGGTTCGGAGTGCCAAAGTAGTCTCTTAATTGAGTAGTTTTGGAATAGTCTACAAATTGAACATGGATCTAAACCAACTTTTGCCTTCTAAAATTCATAGTAATTTCAATTACAGCGATAAATTACCAAATTTTAGCAATCCCCCTCATTTCTATCTTTGCACCGTTAAAAATATTTCCTTCACATCATCATATCCATAGTTGCTTATTTAGTCAGTTATGGGTGGTCACACCTTATAGATGGTTGAAATATTTAGTTGATGTCATGTGCACTAGTATGTTACGTGATGATGGCACAAAATAATAAAAAATAAAAATAATTTTCTAGTGTGCCCTTTGTCATTGTTGCAATCGTTAAAGTAGAAGTAGAAGTTATTATTTTTTTATAAACTCATAAAAACTTTGAAATTCAATAACTTTCACACCATATGTCCAAATGCCACAAAATAGAGCTTGTGCACCCCTCCTTGCGGAGAACTTTCCAATAGTACTATGAACACAACCTTGAAGATCTCACCATAAAAATTGAAACAAATAAAATAAAACAAACAACCTAATTTAAAGTATGGATATGGATAGAAGCCTAATTTAATGTATCGACTAGTGTACCTTGTGTTGTTATCAAAGTATAAGATAAATTAAAAAAGAAAGTTATTTTCTCAATTTTAAATTCATAAAAAATTTGAAATTCAATCATTTTCACACCATAGGTCTAAATGCCACTAAACAAGTTCATGCATCTCTCATCATAAAAAGCTTTCCACTGGTACTAAGAATGTGATCCAAGGATGTACAATCCAAAAGATCTCACCATAACAAACAAACACAATAAATAGATTCATTTAAAGTATAGATGTTATTATCACTTTATTGACTTTGTAGAAGTTCAAGTGTCAAAACTACAAAAAAATGTATTAAAAAGTTCACATGTTTCAAATTGAATAAAAAACAAGTATATATTATATCAAGAAGATGTGTGGGCCTTGGAGAATCTCTTGCAAAATGATATATTAAAGAAAGTTGGATCTACTATTAAATTAAATTTTTTGATAATAGTCTTTATTTCTAAAACACTGAAAATAACTATACAAGTGCCTTGTTGCCTACAATACCCTAAACAAATGGTCATTTAGTGTAGATGTGCTCCTAAGAATCTTTGATAGGATTTTTTGTAGACAAGAGTGTACAACATTCCCCATCTCCACAACTATAGCTTGAGATTTTTTTCAATCTTGTCCTACTTGCTAGGGTACATAGGTGGTGAATGCAATGCATAGCTAAAAGTTCTTTCGTTAAAAAGTTGACACAAATCCTAAGGTTTACAATCATCTAACACTCTTGTGCTTGATTATCTTTGTTTATGTTCAAAGTTGAGTTTTAGTAAGCATAGACTAGATATGGTGTCTCTTCGTAGAAATTATGAAATTAAAAAACAAACTAATGCATTTTTTACAATTCTGTCTTGTAATGTTGAGGCCTTATGGTTCTTTACTTTTAGTGTTCTTTGATCATTGTCTTTGCATGATATAACCATCAATCAATGGTCGAGACAAGCCTTGAGTGCAATTTCTTCATGTTTATCCACAAAACCCTAAAATCTTGACCACAAATGTAGGTTCACAACAAAATAGATCATGAAGTAAATCAAAATCTTGGACAATTCAAATCATGGAGTAAACATCCTCATGAAATGTATCGGAACACATTAATATTCAAACTCGAAAAAAATAGTAACTAGAGAGAACTAGAGTATGATCTAAAATACTAAATTGTTAAGAATTTAGTTATGGAATTGAAAAATGACAATTCCATTGGTTGTAAAGTTGTACTGAACAATCTAAACCCAATGTTTTTATTTTTTTCAATGATATTGAAAATTGAGTTAAATAAAGGACTTCAAAATTTATTTTAAAGTAGAAATTTCATAACTATCTACAAACTAAAACACTTTATAATTTTCATTTTCATTAATCAAAATGAAATGATTGAAAGCTTTCTATGGATATATAAATCTAGAAAGCCAATTTCAAACTTTTATTTCTTTAAAAAGTGATTTTTTTGAGCTACCCAAGTTGTAGACCTAACAATGAAAATTACATATTATGCAATAACTTTTTAATCATGTAGTCAAAAGTTACAAAATTATTGTGCCTTAAAGCTACTGTTTGGGCGTAAGTTGTGTGAAAATTTCAAAGGAAATTTTTTTTCATTTGTAGTGAGTTACCCAAAATCATAATGTTGGCAAAAAAAACAATGTTTGGATCTAATATAGGAATTAACAAAACATGTGGGTCCTAGAAAATCACCTACAAAATCATATATTGAAGAAAATTAAATCCATTAATTATAAATTTTTATTAATATTTTTTATTTCTAAAGCATTGAAAATAATTATATAGGTGCAATTTAGACTCCTTTTATACTATTTGTAATGAGTGCTTAATGTTTAGATGTTTTGAGGGTAGATTTAGTTGTAGCATTCTTCATTCCCTGAATTTGTATATGTTCAAAGGCACCGTTGCTAGCATATGAGTCTAGAATCTTGAGTCCATGAGCCTAGGAACCAAAGCACCTATATTATAGGTACTTTCCATGGTTATAGGATATTTATATTATAGGTGTTTATCTAATAGAGACCTATGTTATAAGCACCTTGCATAGCTATAGGATATTCAACTATAGGTGCCTAAATTATAAGTGTATATGTTATAAACACCTTTTATACTTATAAAATATTTATGTTATAAGTGCCTATGTTATAAGCACCATCCATGGTTATAGGGTACTTATGTTATAGGTATGTATGTTATGCACCTTCAATATTTGTAAAGTACCTACTTAAATACACCTAAGCCAAAGACTTGTAGGCTTGCATTTCTAAGCTCACATACTAGCATTGTTGTGTTCACAAAATAGGACCTTTCAATTGTCATTGGGTAAGTTAAATATTACTATGAATTGGTAAGCTTGAAATAATAATAGTTAGTGAGAAAATATTGGTTTTGATATATTTTGTACTTGTGTTTGGGTTGCCATGTGCTTTCTATTGCACTATTAATAGTCGATGTCATAGATATCAAATATCCTACGTTATGATCAAATTTATTAAAAAATAATTAAATATATAATTAAATATGGCATTTGATGAAATTTTCAGGAAATATAACATGGCATAATTGAATAGTGTAAAAAATATTAATAAAAATAATTGAAAAAACACAAAGCAAAAACTATGAGTACTAATAAAGCCATGAGTATCAATAAACCCCTAAGTATTGGTAAAGCTATGAGTATTGCTAAAGGTCCCCAAATATTCTCAACCCTTTAAATCAAATTAATCAAAAGAAAATCAATCAAAAATGAAATGATATTGTATGGGACTTAACAAATCTGACCCTAACCTATAGAAGCATTTTAGAATGTCCAAGGCATGAGTCAATTCCATATTTATTAGCAAATTTTATTTTATTTTCCACCCACTTTGATACAAATTGTTACACAATTTTGGGGTCTTGAAAACTTTAAGGATTTGCAAAATCTTTACATCAAGCAAAGTTTAATAAATTTTATTTTTTTAATGGATAAAATAGTTCTTCCATAAAAAGTGTTGCTTTTTTGATGGATAATAGTTCTTCAATGTATTTAATAATCTATACCTTAACCTCAAGTATAGACTAGTGTGCCATGTGCCATTGCCAGAACCAAAATACAAGTAAAAATAATTTTCTTAATTTATAGAAAACTTTGAAATTCAATGCCTTTTATGTACAAAGGATACAAAAATTTATCTTCTAGGTTTTAGGTGTTAGCATTGTTCATAGATTCCAAAATTGCTTCAAAATGAATCAGGAAAATAATTCCGAATGTTGTATGAACTACATTCAAACTCCTAATCGCACGTGAGGGGAATCAAGCGTTTGCACTAAGGGAGTATGGCCTTAAAGCGCCCATCTTCTTCAGACCGTCCTGTAGGTAGCTGTAGAATGGATGCCAGGTGATCCTTGAATGGACCTCTTTGGTCTGTTAATGAATTCAAGAAAAATTATTATTTTTTATTGTAAAAGCCAATCATTGTCTTTGGTTTCTGCACATTTCTTTCTAAGTCACAAGGGGACGGATTTTGGGACACCTATGGTCACAAATAGGTGCCTATGACTTGAATCTTTGAAAATTCATAAGTAATTCAAAAATGCTTGGAAAAATACGAAACTACTTGTGTTGTGCTTTGCATCTATTTTTCTTTTTGAAAAATGGGCTAAAAATCATTTTGTTCATAGAAACCTATGAAAAAGGCAAAACAGCTGGTAAATGGTCGCTTTAAGGCCATACTACCTTAGCGTTAAGGATCCAGTACAAGGATGTGAGCAAGGATGCTGCTCAAGAATGAACCCAATTGATAATTGTTACAAACATATATTAAGTACCAGAAGACTCTCCTTGACACTATGATGCCTCACTCTACTCGTATGAATAATGAGATATGAATAAGGTAGTAGCACCCATAACCGTTAATTTAAGGATTTTATCATGATGTCTACTAATGCACATCCAACAAATTATTGGACCCTACTAGCAAGAGAAAAATAATTCATAAACACTTTCAAATGTATTATTTGGACAAAGTGAGAGTAAGTTGTGAATTTTTAAAGAGACGACTATACATGCACCTAATACCGACACTAGGGTTTGATATTTAGATATGGTACATCTTTATAATCACATCTATTCACTTCCGAAGATTTTTTAAGATTTTAGAGGTAATGGTTATGGGTGTTGCTACCTTGATACTGAAGATAGTTTTACAATCTTCATGTATAAAAACAATAGAGGTGTTGCACTGTCTATTGTTGTAACTTACAACTCTGTCATTTTCTATGATCTACAAAGCCAATAAGCTTAGCCACCATAGTTGTTGAGCAACTACCTACAATAGTGACACAACCATAATAATCTAGTAGTCCTAACATAAGTGATATAAGTAAGTCCTAGATTCTAAACGATATTTCTATTCTTAGAACTCTTGTCTTGTCTCTTTATGTCATCATATTCAACTAGAGAGTATGGTGAAAACAAATATGCTATGATGCAACACATAAACCTTTGTAATAGTTGCATCTCTCATATGTAGCAATATTGCAAAAAGTGAAGTGTGAAGAATCAAACTTTAATTGATTACTAAATAACATCAAGAATCGTTTGGAAAATTACTATTTTTGTTTATTGTAAGGTGTAGAGAAAGACCATACATAGGCAACGCAAAGATACAAGCACATGTAGATGTATATATTCACATACTTCTACATAGACACTACATATTGCTAATTATGAGATTTTAGAAGAATTAATTGCATAGCTGTGCCACAAGATAGTTGATTCAGAGAGTACTTAGTGAACTTATATAGGAAGTTGATTAGAGGAGTTACATGAACAAGGGATCCATGGCAAGCTTCTCATTATAGTCCCAAACATCTATCCATTGCTTCCCAACACTAGGTTAACTAGCACACATCCATTGTCATTGTATTAGCTGCCACTATCTCTGAATTTGAAAACCACAAGGCTAAGCTCCAAGATCACCACCAAGAGGAATCTATGGTATTGATACAAATTAAAGTGGACATAAGTTATTAGACTAAAAGATTGTCTTATACAAAGATTAAGCAATAGACTAGCTATTGTTCAAATGAAAAAATCAATGTCCATCTCAAACCAAGGGAGATGAGAACCCATGCAATCACTAAATTGTAATCACTATACAATAATTCAATTACAAGCTAATAAGCAAAATGCGCCAATGTCAACACGAGTGTATGGATTCCATGTAACAAGATCTTATTTTCATTTTGAAGAAATTGCATTTGTTTTCTAATGTTGGATGTCAATATTCTAAGTTTTGTCTATCAAGGGAGTATCATTGTCTCCTAACATTTTTCATAAAAATTAATCCTAAAGGACCAAATTGTTGACCAATTGAGAATTCCAGCATGTTTCTATGATGTCAATTTTCAATTTATTTTTTCAATTTGATAGAAGATGCAGCCATATACCCCTTTAGCGGGAATATAATTCTTTTTTGATTGGGTGGTTAGATCAAAAGTTATGTTGTCTAAAAAAAGTATGTGTAGTTTGGACATTTAGGGAATCTTCTATTGAACCACACATCTACCTCTGAAATTTGGTGGGTATGTAACTCATACAATGTCGTGCTTTAAAATTTTGATTTTTCTGTCAATTTGATTATGGAAGTGTAAATAGGGTTGTCATGTTGTCTTATTTCCATTATTGTGTCAATTAAACTTGTAGATATTGCTTAGGAATTGAAACAATGTTTTTTTTAAATGGAAGAGGCAAGTTGTTAGGAATTGAAAAGGTCAAATTGACTTTGTAGCTTTCTAGGTGAACAGTCTTCTCTTTACCATTTTTAGAACTATATGTCCTCCATTCTTCTTTTCTTTAGTTCATATCAAATGTATGACTCACTAAGAACACTTGTGCTCTTTTCTGTGAACATAATTCTCAAGCATTTAAAATTGTACATTGTCTAATTGCTCTTGTGGTGCAAGCCTATTGTATGAATTGTATTTGTCCAATCAGCTGTGAGTTGTGGCCTTATTGTGGTGCAGGTTCCTGTCTATATGCAACTTTATGTATAAAATTACCGACTAATTGATTGAGTGTTGCAGTTAGTAATTGTGTGTGTGAGCTTTGTCAAATTAATCTTGTACTATAGACTGTGAATTGCAGAGTGTGTAGAGATCTCATCAAGTTGACAGTGTGAGTATTGTGTCACTAGAAACTTTGAGTGTGCAAGAGCAGTTTTTTTTTTTTCATTTTCTATGAAGTGCCATAGTAGCAATATTAATAGTGGTGCTCCAAATTTCAACATTCATCCACACTCGCATCCACATAATGAATAGAAGACATCACATCAATACATATCACATATCCATAATTATATTTTCATCCACAATTTGGCGATTTCATCCAAGAGTCTCGTATGATAAATGGACCAGTTGTTGAAGAGTGTTATGAAATTTGACTACATCATACAGTAGTGTGAGCTGTGTATCACGTTGATAAATTATTGGAGTCATTAATCACCGAAGTGAGGATCCAGCTTGTTCTATTTGAAGGTTGTAAACTTGTGAGATCAGACATTAGATAATTTAACTAAACTTGTGAATATGTACATCGGTATGTTTAAGCTGTGAGTTTACCAGATTAGAGTGAGAGTCTGTATGGTGGCTTCAGGCATTCATGTCTATTATTAATTGGGTTAAATTATTTGGTGTAAAAGTGGTATATCAAATTTGGTTGTGACTAGATTTGAGCCCAGTTGGATGTATTTGTGTGATTGTTTGTAAATGTCATGTGCACTGTAAGCCTCATGTAAGTCTCAGCCCGTGTCTACTCTGTCGATTCAACTGAGATAATTGTGTAAGACTGGTGTGAGTAAAGTATGAGTTGTGTGGAAGACTCTGTCGATTCAACTGAGATAACTGTATAAGACTGGTGTGAGTAAAGTATGAGTTGTGTGCAAGACTCTCACTGGAAACTTTGGACGTCATAGCCAGGGCTACAATGGGGTGGTCTAGCCCCCATTCTAGCCCTCCTTAGCATTGTGTGAAATGGGCGAGGGGGCTAGAATTTTTGTACCACTAGCCCCACTTTTGTACCACTAGCCAGGGCTAGGCTTGATGTCTAGTTGGGGCTGAATCGCTTCTTGTTGAAGTCAATGCGAGTCATGGGGGCTGAAATTCAAAGCTCTAGCCCCCCACAGCTGTCTAGCCCTCCGGGCTAGACGATCCAAAGTTTCCAGTGTCTGTCAATTCAATCAACTGAGATAATTGTGTAAGAGTGCTGGTGTGAGCAAAGTATGAGTTGTGTGCAAGACTCTGTCAATTCAATCAACTGAGATAATTGTGTAAGAGTACTGGTGTGAGCAAAGTATGAGTTGTGTGCAATTAAACAGTCGAGTTATTGAAGCTCTTTGGGAGCTTGAGTCTAGCGAGTTGCTCAAGTTAATTATTTGCCGAGAGTCACTAAGTTTGCATTAGTTGTGACTTGTGGAGTTGAAGTGTGAATGATTCGGCAGGGTTGTTGGTCCTCTTAATTAGTTGTATTGCAGTGAAAGATAGAATTAAGAGAAGATGTGAATGAGACTAATTATGGAAATGCTGGGAGAATGAGTGTGCGTTGATAAGCTAAGGTGAGGATGAGAGTATGGGAGTTACTGAAGCCGATGTATGATAAATTGGCGATGCTGTTGTAAAGCTGTGAATCATCTGGGGCCTGAGGAGGATAACTCGAAGAAGAGACTAGATAATCTGATAAGGTGCGGCTGCGAAGTGAAGAGCACGGTCATAGGTCTCCGGTCCAACACTGCGTGGGCTTGGGTGATGGCCTTGGCAAATTGACCCCACGATTACTACATCAAAATAAAGTCTAAAAAGGTATGTTCATACTTGGTGTAAAAGGTGTTGTTATTGAGGGTCTTAGGGATGCATTTAGACCTTCTTTTGGACGAGATTCACGTTCCAAACAACACTTCTAACACCAAGTGTGAACATATCTTTAATTGACATAAAGATACTAAAGTAGTAATGCAAAGAAAGAATCAAAATACCAGGAAAGAATTAATCCTTCCTTGTGGTTACGTACGGTTATATTGAAATGGGAATATAGATTTCTTTTTACATAATAAAGATTATAATTAATTTTGGTAACACTAGCATTGTTAGACTAGAAAGGACGAAAAGAGGAGTCACTGATAAATATTAGAATGATTATTATATTTTATATAATATTATTAAGTGGCTAGAGCATTCATTCGCAAAGGACAAATTGACAAATCCTTTGATGAATTGACTTAAGATTTGACATGAGCTACACACTAGATAGGATTGACACCATCCGTTGGGTCTATAATATAATATTAGGAATTGGATTGTGACAAACTGACATTAGAAACATTTTTTGGGGTTTCTCTTTTAAAATAAACTATAAAATCATATAGATAAGTATCCATATTATGAAACAAGTGACCTTAGTCACAAAAACATTAGACTTATTGAAATAACCCCTAAATCCATTGTCTTGGGATTTTGTCAAATAGGCAAAATTTACATTTACATATAATATAGGATGCAACTGTGAAAAAACGACTATAAAGAAAATATTATTAGAAGAAAATGAGGAGTTTTGCGACTATAAGAAACAATTGATTATTTTAGTTGCATGGAACATTTGGGAGTAGTGCTAATTTAGAGATTTGAACTTGTTCTAAATAGGTTGCAATAGTTGCAAAGTACAATGGTTGTTTCTCATCCAACAACTTATTTGGAACTTTGTTGATGAACTCTTCTAATGTTGTTGTTTATGGGGTATTTGTTGCCCATGAGGTCAATCATTCAATTGATGAGGTGTGCGACTTATTAGCAATGTATTTATGACTAATGTATAAATCTTTTGCAACTCATTTGTAACTTCATTACGAATTGTTTATGACTCATTTGCGATTTGTAGATTTATAGATTTTGAAATTCTAATCTCAATGACTTATAAATTTCATAATTTCATATCTATCTTGTTTTTTAGATTTCAAAGAATTGGAATTTTGGCATTTTATGCATTTTATTGATTAAATTTTTAAATAATTTTATAGGTTAAATTTTTTTTGGATTTTAAACATTTTTAGATTTATGTAGACTATAAAAATCTATAGGTTGTAGAAATCTTAGAAGTTTCTTAACAAAATTCATTATATAAGAATACAACTTATGTTCAATCTAGTAGTACTCTTTTGACAATTGATATAAAGCAATTGGGAAACAACTTTAGAAATGACTAGGAAATGATTATTGTCATTTTATAGTTGCAAAAATTTCTTGGTCATTTCCTAGTTGTTTTTGTGATTGTGGATCAACATAATGGAATTCCACAAAGTATAGACTTGATTGTATTGACAACTGTGATGAATATTGAATGATGAATAGCTCACATTCATTCTAAATTTGAACTTTAATACAACTCTTGTAATTCTACATTTCATTCTACAACTACTTTGTAACAAAAATAATGTATATACTTCATTCTAAAATTCGTTTGTGATTAAATCAATGTATTAATGATGTATAACAATTACATAAGATTTGGAAGTAATATAGAGGGCTATAGTTGTATAGGACAATTAGTCATTTTTCAGCTAGTGGAGGTGGACATGCTTTTCTTTTAGTATATGTAGTGCAAAAATCTCACTTTAGGAGAAATTAAAGTTTGCTAACCATATCAAGTTAGGTCAAATTTTTTTTTAACTTCAAACACAATAATCTTTCAATTTGTGTAGTCAAAGTTTTTGAAATTGTTTCTACACATTTAGTGCAAATTAAATTTTAGTATACATTTATAGGGTTGAACTTCAAAAAAATTCTTTTTCCCCTAAAAGTGACAATTTTTGATAGTTTATGGCAAAAATGTGTTCTAATCCTAGGGGGGGGGGGTAATCAAAGTTAGAACCTAATCAAACTTCATACTATTAAGGTGTGTTTGCACTTGGTGTTAAAAGAGTGTTGTTACTAAGGGTCTTAAGAACAAATTTAGACCTACTTTTGGACCGGATTCAAATTGCAAACATCACCCCCTACCACCAAGTGTCTAGATACCTTTATCCTAACAAATAAATGCATGACAAAGTTTAAACCCTATGGTTTGTCAACAGTTATGATGTGGTTATCATTGTTTCATGGATTTGCAAATTAATTACAATTTATCGCATCATTACAATGCATTACTTTGCATAATTATTGCATTGTTACAATGCATTACTTGCAACTGCATCGTAATGATGTAATAATTTGTAATTAATGTGCAAATCCATGAAACAACAATAATCACATCATAATTGTTGACAAACCATAGGGTCTAAACTTTGTAATGTGGATCCATGCCATGCCTCCTTGTTATTGCCCAACCTTCACTTAATTCCATGTTGGTGCCTCATTCTAACTTGAGCGATAGAAAAATATTTTAGAGCCTAAATTAAAAAATAAACAAAAGTAAAATAATTTAACTATTATAATTGTGACAATGGCACCAACAGATTAATTAAGATAACTACATCTAATTATAATGTGTTTCTAAAATCAAACAATTATAATTAGGTGCAGTTATCTTAATTAATTTTGGATGAAGGACTAATTTTTTCAACCAATTTTTTTCTAAATTTTTTTTAATGTTTACAATGGATGGTGGTGGAAATGTCTTCATTGAGGTATTATTGACTTGTCTTCAAAAGAATATGCTAAAAAAACATAATGACAAAAGATGGTACTCTTTTATTGTATTTTGGACAATTTATACATCTTTGCTCTTGATAAGAATTTTAGTCATCAAAATGATTTTAAGAAATTTGAATCCAACCACTAAAAGGAATGATCTTATTAATTGTAATTTATTAATTTGATATTTTGAAATGATTCGTAACACTGAAGATTTTATTGCAATTTGAACTTTGACATGATTTGATGATTTTGTAATTATAGAATGACATGAAATTTTAGTTACATCATGATGTACTTTCAATGTACTATATAACAATGGTGAAGTTTTCAGATTTTTTTAGCATATTTTATATTCAATAAGAATATTTTTTCTTATCCTTTACAATAATTTCACAATAATTTCAAATTCTCACTAAGTTTTTGAAATATTTAAGACATCTAGAAGACTCATATTTACTGAAAAATGGGGGTGGAGAGCACGGTCTCAGGGTGCATTTGTACAGCTTGAAAACCCCGAACCTCCGTCAACGAAACCAACGCACGTCCGACGAACGAAAACCACATCCCAAGCGAGAAGAGGATCCGCCAGGTGCTCTTCCGAGTCCGTCGTTCAGTTCTCCATCTCCCCCCACCCAAGGCGCACTGTACAATACAGTACACAAATCCGCCATAGCCCGGCCACTTGCTCTCACTCGTACTCTCACCCTCGCGCTAGGGTTTCCAGCTTACTCTCCCTCTCCCTCTCGCTCGGCGTTTCTTCCTCGCGGTATGCTTCAACTGTGGCTTGGGCTTCGTTCTCTTCGCCGAGAACTCCAAGTTGGGATTCCTACGCCGTTGTTGGACGCAGCGAGGAGTGTTACTGTCAATTCCGAAGGTGTAAATGTGTTGTGATTTGTTGTAGATGAGGTGATTGAAATCGTTCCGTATTTGCGGTGTTTTTGATGTACAGAGGACAAGGTTGATGTCTTGGTTTAGCTCGGGGGATGGACTGGTTTGGAGGGGAGAAGCCATTTGCGGTTTGAGCTCTAGCTTTTCTGGATTTTGGATTTTGGATTCTAGCTGCTTGTGAATTTTTGTTTGGAGTGAGTTGGTGGTAAGAGGATTTCAGAACCATTGCGTTCTCAAAAAATTCTCGGGATTTTGTTAGGGTGTGGAGTGGAATCAGCGAGGTTTTTGTGTGATTGTGAGGTTTGTGTTGTTGTTTGCTTGATTGTTATGGAGAGAAGTTATTGGATTAACTCGGTTTGAAGTAGTAATCGCTTTTGCGTTAGTCAGTGTGTCTACGTTGGGACAGAGTGTTCGTGGCATTCAAACTGAGGCTGTTTTGGTTTGAGAAGTCCTTGGAGGAGAGGTGTTTCGGAATCGTTTATTAGGTTTTGCGTTTGTAAATATTATGGGAAAATGAGAGATGTTTGTTCATTTCCAATCCAGGTGCTCGTGTCTGTAAGTGTTGTTTAGGTTTCGGCAGCTGGTGCTTTTACTGACATTGATGTCTAACGCAGGGGGCCTATTCGATTTGTTGGAAGTGAATGGAAAAGGAGGAATTGATGACATGAGGTCTGTAGCATCACGTTCAGTTGCAGGCTATTGAAAACGAAGGTTAGCAGGGAAGGAGTTGTGGAATCGGCGCTCTAATTGGAGAAAAATCATGCAGAAAAATGGAATATCAGGCGGTCTGATTGTCTAGTCTCAAACTTTAGCTACGGAAGTTGCAGGGTGGGCAGCAAGCATAGCGATTAGAGCTGCCAGGGACAGATGTGACCAATCCGACACTTTTAGGGTTCGGGGATGCAGGAGAATGAATGTGCTCAACTGGTAGATGTATCGGTAGACAGAGGGGCAGGGCACTTTCTTCATACCAAGTAGGATTTTGATTTGGCAGTCAAGCCATGATGCCGTTCGAATCACCTCTTGAAGCTCAGATTGGTTTTCAGGTTGCTAATCTGAGCAAAAACAATTACAAATCTGTGGCGACGGAAGTTTGCGAGGTACTTACGCTTCTGAGTGGTAGATTGCTGCTGTTTAGCAGGCAAGCAAAGTCGGTACATCAGTATTTACTTGCTATTTGATATGTCTGTTGTTTTTCACTCACATTATGAAGGTCATGTTTCTGTTTCTGTCCATGTTTTGGGATTTCTTCTCGTGGTCGTTGCTGATTTGGGTATTTATCATGTACCAGTAGCAAGCACTCGAGGATGTTTTTTTGGTTCACTTTCGTGTCTCTTGCTGATGAGCATCCTAATGATAATGGGTTGCAGTTGATCAGTTATGGACTCGATGGAAGTATCATTTTGTTACGAAATTGCCTGGAGCAAATCAATTTGGCAGAAGATGATCAAAATTTGCAAGTGAAATTCGACCTGTTGACACTTGTTATTCGGAATTTGATCCATCAGCCCAATCTTGGGACGGTATTATGCGAAGCTTTGCGAATTCTTCCATGTGTTAGTGAAGATTTTCTAGCCAATCTTTGCAGAGCGCTGAAACTTACTTTGCCAGAGCAAATCGCTCTTGGACTTGCTCTTGCCGACGCAGAAGATTTTAGTTTACGCCAACAAGGTGAGTGTAAATAGAACGAGGATTATAGGATGAGCTTCAACCTTTTATTTGTGATTTATGGCAAGTAGTAATCTGTTGTGTTACTCATGCTGATGATGCTTATAGATGGTAGCGCACTGGTGTGCCGTTCATGGCATGATAGCTCATGAGAAAAGTCACTACTTCCTTGTCGACTTTCTTCTCCCTAGGATGAAGGGTATTAGTCTGACGTTTTCGTGCTGAAGAATTTCGAGACGCAAGAGCGCTATCGTTTGAGATTATGTAGTCAAATAGAGATATTAAATATAATTATCTCCCGTTGCTTCTGAAATCTTCCGTGTATGTTTGGCATACTCTGTTTGATATTACAGGGCTTGCCTTTTTTGAGATAAAGGTCAAGGACCTCTGTCAGAATCCAGTATCAGATATCTCAGAAGATTTGATTGAAAGGATTTTATGGTATTTGTATTCAAGTGAAGCCCTTGTGAAACTTCGGTCTTCTTTTCTGAAGTCCTTGCCTGCTTTGCAACCATTTGCACTCGATTCCTTAACAGTGGTTCCCTTCCTCAATGATGCCAGTAAGGAGGTAAACACATTAAGGTATGATTTTGTTCTTCCTCTAAGGTTTTATATTGATGTGTTAGGCGATCCTTGGAGCGATTTTTCTTGTTTTTTAGCTTCCTTAGGAGAATACTGTGTCTGATCACGATGTTGACTTTCTTGTATCTGCATATCAATTTTTTATGCATGGGTTGTTGCCAGCCGTGTAGTCATGCTTCCGTCTTTCTTCATCGGGGTTAATGGGCTTTGGCCTATATTTGCGTTGACAATTAGTTTTTCTTAGCAGAGAGTTCAATTTAGTCGTGAATTCGGGTTCATTGATGCCGGAAACCTTATTGATGGACTTGGAGAAAGCAACTGACGTGGCTAGCTTAATGGAGGAGCTCGGATTTGACTGCACATATAGTGTCGATCATTGCAAAGAAGTTCTGTCATACGGTGGCCCACTTTTAGAAGGCGACATTGCACGGATGTTGGGTACTGTAGCTCGAACTGCGAAGGGTTTAGAGGAGGTTCAAAATATACATGGGTCATTCTGTAATACTCTTTGCAAGGGAGAACCGGTAACATCGAAATTAACAAGTTGGAACGTGGACATCCTATTGGGTGCTATTAATCAAATGGTGAGATGTTGCTTAATATGTTTTGTGATGTAGAATAGTTGCCCTTAACTGGTTTCTTCTGGCTTTAATATCGTCATTGATCTTGAACTCTTTGCTTTGTAGTTGATTGTTCATTATTTTTTAACCTCAGAATGCCCTAATGGCCAGAATTGGCTACTTTCACATTTGTATGAATTGAAATAAATCATTTAAGTAGCTTCAAGATGGGTAACAATATGTACCGACAGAAAGAGGAAATCTTACCTTACATTTGTTAGCAGTAGAAATTTGTTCCGAAATTTGTTCCGTAAGTGACAATTATCTTCCAAAGTGGAGTTTCTATTGTTAGATTGAGCACTTAAAGGTTTATCTTGTCCTTGGATATTGTGGTGTCTCTTTTGCGCACCGTAATATGCTTGGAACAGTGCTATTCTTCATAGGGTTTAGGGTTAATAAGGCAGCATTAATGGTTTTACTTTATAAACTCAAATCGGAATGGAGTTTAGTTTTTACGACTTCGTGTCTAGATTAGTCAGGCATTTTCATTTCTTGTGCGCTGGTGCTGAATGTGAACGTGAGTGTGTGAATCAGAATCCAAGTTTGGATTGGAGTTTGATAGTATCAAGTCTGGACTTCGAGGGATTCTTTCTGCCGGATGAGAACGCTTTTACCCTCTTCATGACGATGTACAAATTAGGTTGTGAGGTGAGTTGCCTATTGTCGAACGTGGTTGATCTGTCTTATAAGGTGATCATGACTCATCTTCTTTTATTGAACCTTCATCATTTTGGCAGAAGTAGAGTTTCACACATCCATGAAACCCTGGACTTGGTTTGTAATTTTTACTCTCATGTGATTACTTCCACAGGACCCTTTTCCTCTTGACGCTATCTGTAGCCATGTGTGGAAGAATGATGAAGGTCAATTATCTTTCCTGAGGCATGCGATATCAGCGGCTCCAGAGGTTTTCAGTTTTTCTCATTCAGCAAGGAAGCTGGTATGGTTCTTTCACAAAATATATTCTCGTTGAATGACCTGTCTGCAAGTTACAGAGTAAATGTCGGATGACGCCGTAGGCCGTTATAATCATCTAGGCTGCTATGATTAGACAGCTTTATCTTATAGAGAGCATGAGAAATTTAGTTGCGGCAACTGGCGGCTGTGATTACGCATATGCCCTCTGTTATCGGACAGTAATTTACCCAAGATTTCATTACAGCGATATTTGTTGGGAGTTTCAGTGGTTAAGTCTAGTGATCAGGTTGCTGTTCATGTCACTTTCTTTGCCTCAGTACGTAGTGGTTGAGCTGGTTGGGGATCGCAGATGGAGACTGAAGATGGGAACTTCAAGTCACCCAACCAGGCCTGGCTCTCTCTAGATCTGCTTGAAGTACTATGTCGCCTGGCAGAGCTGGGGCATGCTGATCAGGTCCGAGAGATTTTAGAATTTCCACGAAACCAGTGTCCAGAGCTTCTGGCTATGGGCCTTATGCAGGTCAACATTGATGTATCGTTGAAGGTAAGGCGCTCCCACTATAACGCCGCATCCCCTGAGGTCGGACAGAGTTTTCCCAGGTGTTAGCTAACCTCTGGTGCTAATTGTGTATTTTATTTCTTTGGCAGCGCTTGAGGTCTGCCGTATGTATCTAGGTTCCCGCTGTTGGCAAAGGCATTGTGGATTTTAAATTATAATACTCTTCGATTTCTGTGAAATTTATTCTTGTTATTCCCATCTAAAAAGGTTGAGTGCACAATAGTTATTTGTTGCAAGAGCTTTCTGCCAGTAGCATGTATTACAAGGCTTGGAGTTTTAAGACGCAAGTCTGATAACACATTGCGGTTATCTCGTTTAGTATGATTAAATCTTGAATTCTTTCAATGGGGTACTTTTTGTGCAGGGATCTCATGGAAGTTTCCAACAGGAGATTCTGTCTTTGATACTCAGACCACAATTTTCTCACGTTCATTTCAGCACTGAGGATGAGACGATTGCCCCTTTGTGGAGTAAGCTGTGGTCTATCAACCCAGAAGCGCTGAAAATGGAAATGATCAATTTTCTCAACTCAAAGGACCCCTCTGCATATGGCCGGGTTCTCCAGGTCTGCAGAGGTTTGAAGGTACGTATTCAAATCTGAATCTTTTTTAAGTATGTAGAGATCAAGTCTTCCCCTTGCCGGATATCAAGCCATCAGGACGGATATCATGTTATTTATGTATATAGCCATTTTACATCTTTTTGTGACGTGTTACGTGCAGGTTTTACAGGAAGTATTGAACAGCATGCCCTCTCAAGTTGCACTGAAGCTTGCTGTTTTTGCCTCTAGAATGAATCTACTGAACTTAGAAATATGGCTTGAGGAAGAAGTCTCTATCCATCGTGATTCATTTGCTTCGGTTTGTTCCCTTCCTTTTTCTCGTTCTTATTCTTTTTTTTGTTTCTTACTTTAGCAAGTCTTGGTTTAGTTGTGATTGTGTTGAGAGCATAAATGCTTAATAGTCTCTGTATCTATGTCTGCATTATTAGTTTCATTACATGAATGCGGCGTTCCAAGTACCGGTTGAGTCTATTCCAAATCAGTCGGAACGATTATGAAAGATGATTGTGTCTGAAACTGTAGAACTGCCTTCCTTTGTGTTGGTGTATTTCTCAAGGTTGTATTCTTAATCATGTGATTGGTTTGGTCAGGCTTGCTTGAGTTTTTTAGAAGAAAGGCAGTTTATGCTGGATGAAGCGAATGGAGCAATTGAACATTCTGAAAACCAGCAGTCGGACATTTCTGCTTCCATATTGAAGGTTCTATCTGCTGCCTCAGGTCTCCTATCTTCGGGAGATCTCGTCAATAAGATTACTAGCGCGAGAGGAAGTGAAACAGCTAACTCATTAGACGCAAACATGATTTCTATTGAATCATCACCGCAAGAGTTTAAGGATATTGATGTTGATAAAGAGGCGAATCTTTACTTTGAAAGAGTTTACCATGAAAAGGTTCCAGTGCAAAACGTGGTCAACATGCTGCAGCAGTTCAATCGATCCCCTCCCAATTCGTAAATTCTCTTTCCTTGAAGCTCTCTTTCTGGCGCTCATTTTTTCTACATATTGCCAGTATATTGATGTTAAGGTGGCTCTTTTTCTGGTTAGAAAATTTTGTCTCAGCTGAAGAACACTGTTATTCGCTTTCAGCTGTCCATTTAGTGTTTTCAAGCCCTGGTCGCTGTCCTCTTGAACATGAACTTCGCAGGTTGGCTTTTGTTTGATTGCTTACAGCTTAGTGCGTGGCTAAATGAGTAGAGAATGTGTCGTTCCAATTCCATAGCGTCACATTAGCCGTTTGAATGCTGCTTGGAATTTGGGTTATTGCGCGTCATTTCGTTGTGGCTGACACCCTATTATAACGTTCTTGTGGTAGATTGGAAATTCTAACATTCGAGGGATGTGGACATTGTATGTATGGTTATCAGGCGGGAGAAGGCGATCTTTTCGCGAATGATAACTTGTCTGTTCGATGAAATTCCACTAATAGATCAGTATCCAGATAATTTTTTGGCTGTCACAGCAGCTCTATTTGGTAAGAATTCCCCATTGAGAATCAATCGATCTGGATCTTTGTGTGGTAGATGCTACTTTTGAAACATGTTATACTAGAATGGAAATTCTGCACCAGACGATTGAAGATCTGTCTGCGCTATGACAGGATCCTTGATCAAGCACCAGCTGGTTTCGAGCAGTAATCTTGACAAAATTTTGTCTTTTATATTGGAGGCTTTCTCAAAGCCAGTTGGGTCAAAGGTAATTTTGACGTTTTTTTATGTGGTTCTGCTCTATGCAAATTGGGTTAATTTATTATGTGGGGATTTTGTCATTCCTTAGCATTTGGTAAACATAGCAATGAATCTTTAAGAGTTGTCGTAGTAAACAGTGGTATGAAGCCTCAATATCTCCGACACCCGTTATTTCAGCAGATTGTGCCACCTTTGCCTTCCGGTTTCTACTTTGCCATTGAATCGTGTATTTCAGGAATTCCTCAGTAAATCTAACTCCTATGTGAATTGACTTCCATGTCTTTGTATGTTTCCAGATGTTTTCATTTGCTACTCAGGCGTTGAATTCTTTTCGAGAACGACTCGAAGAGTGGCCTGAGTTTTGCTATCATATTCTACAAGTTCCACACATCCATGAAGCGCATGATGAAATAGTGGATTATATTATGAACATAGTTAAAGCAAGCCACACAGCAGATCCAAATACAGTTATTAACAATTCTCATGACCCTTCCGTCGTAGCACTTCCGACAATTGTTAACGCTCCAACAAGCGTTCTTCAGGATTCTCAGGATGAGATTTACAATTCAGCGTTTGCTGCTGTCAATCCAGCTGGTAATAGGTTCTCAAGCTCTCAGTTACGACAGTTGCGGTATCCATCAGGACAGGTAGGTGTTGAATCGTGGTCCGGTTCATCAGATGGTGGAGCAATGCGTTAAATTCACTGATGAAACTAACAGGGTCATCCAGATTTTTTGTTTTTGTTTTGTTTTGTGTTTGGTAGAGATTTTTCATCTTTCATCCTAAATTTTCTTCAAGAGAATCTATATCCTGATGCATGTTTTCTTTTGACTAGAGTGTCTCCTCTTGTCCTGTTTGGAGGTTACTGAGATTAGTTTTCGATTCTAATAGTTCTTTTTATCACTGGTCAGGGGTTGGATGCGTTGCTACAAACAACTACTGGAAGCTTTTCTTCAACTATTGGGGGGCAGCAACCGCAAAACGATTCTCAATCAGCTTTGGATTCCTTATTATCGTCACAGCCAGGATTGCAGACAAACGCTCAATCACTCTTCCAACCAATTTCCCGTGCTCCGTCGGCCACATCTTTACAGTTTCCGGTTTCTCAGTATTCCTCAACTGAAGAGAGATCTGATAGTGTAAGTACAGCGTCTGCAAGGTCGGAGGCGCAGGTAAAGGAGAGTGCTTCTACTCGAACTACTGAAATATCGGGGCTTTCACATTACTCGAGTACCGATTCGACTAGTCTTTCTGCTGCGGCTCCTTATTTCCCATTTTCAGCCGCTGCAAACGGTCAGGCGGTTTCCTCAACAATTCAATCCTCCAATCGACCGAGATCTGCTAATGCAGGTAGATAAGAAATTTGTCGCCACTAAACAATGTTTTTCGTCTTTTGCATTGTCTATCTGGGTTATTTGCTTATTTTTACTTCGCGGTGTCTTGTCAGTAAATGCAAACATGGATTCATACGTGCATCATCAGTTATGAGCTGTGCAAGTGCCATCATTCTTACCGTAACTGGATCTCCTTGCCCTTTTTTTAGGCTCATTACGGACAGCTATATCTGGGTTTGGACACGCTCTTAACATAGAGACTCTCGTTGCCGCTGCTGGCAAGCGGGACACACCTATCGAGGTATTCTGGTTTTACATCTGCGGGCATTTGTGATGGATGTTGAGAATTTTGTTGACAAGAGTTTTGTTTTGATTTTTGATGTGAGCGTATTTTTGAGCATGCTCTCGAAGACTTCTGCAGTTGAATTTTTTTTACTTATCTTATTTTGGCGTTTGTTCTTCTCAGGCGCCAAGTTCAGACACACAGGACAAAGTTGCATTTATTATCAATAATATATCTTGGACAAATCTGGAAGCCAAAGCAAAGGAGTGTGTTGAAGTTTTGATAGAGGAATATCATCCATGGTTTGCCCAATACATTGTGATGAAACGGTAAACATACATATGTTCTTTGTGGATTCTTGTGTGGTATCATTGTACGAGGTCACTCAACTGGTATAGAAAATGAGCTTGGATGTCAATTTCTTTGAGGCTTGGTCAAATTTTGACATGGTTCTGAGTAGTGATTAGTCTGATTTGTTCTTAATTGTGTGCATGGTGCTGATATTTTGACAGAGCAAGCATCGAACCCAACAATCATGATACATACATCAAATTCTTAGACAAGATGAATTCAAAGGAGCTGCAAAAGGAAGTTCTGAAGACAACCTATGAAAATTGCAAGGTAGAGTCTTGTTTTCATTCATGTTTTTTGTTCTGTTTTGTGCTGTGGTTTGAGCACCAATTGATTCTGTGGATTTCTTATGTCGCTTATGTATTTCTCATTAAAACTTGAGTACAAGACCTCCCTATTTTTGTGTTTTCTACCTTATTGTGAAACCTGTGGCAGGTTTTATTGGGCTCAAACTTGATCAAGACTCACTCAGAGGAGAGGTCACTTCTGAAGAATTTAGGAAGCTGGCTTGGCAAGTTAACCATCAGACGAAATCAGGCTTTGAGAGCTCGTGAAATTGATCCTAAATCTCTTATTATCAGGGTAATGTTGATGCTTTGAACTTGCGTTCCTTGCCCAGCTTCTACTTTACCGTTCGAAGATCAATGCGTAATATGGATATGTCTCATAAAATTTAGTGGAATGTTCATAATGTTGTAAATTAGAATTACCGCTTCTTTATCAGCACCTGATTCACATGATTCTGCCTGGAACGTGTTTGGAAGTTGTCTCATCAACCTGCGTAATCTACAGGATCATCTCTAGGGTTTTCTTGTGGTTTATTGTCGCTGTTAATTGTCGTAGTTTGGTCTGTAGTGGGCCATTTTGGTATGTTGTATTTGTCTTTGTTCAGTTTGTTATTCACAATATCGTTAAATGTCCTTGACTGAGCTACTCGTGAGGTTTTTGATATGGCTTGAATATTTATTTTGCTGTATCTGTGTTTGCAGGCGTATCAGAAGGGACTCATGATTGCCATCATTCCATTTACATCTAAGGTGTGTATCACTGATCCTGTGTCGATTTTGAACTGACTCTCATAGAAATGAAAGTTCTGTAGCAGCGAAGTCTGAAGAAATAATTCGTTTTCTGTGAATTGTCCAAAATGTAATTAGCTACTTCATTTTCGTATTGTTCTTCTCCTAATCTGGTCTTTCATAGGTATTGGAGCCCTGTAACGAGAGTCTGGCTTACCAGCCTCCAAATCCATGGACTATGGCTATCCTCAGTTTGCTGGTGGAGATATACAACCAACCTAATCTGAAGATGAATCTCAAGTTTGATATTGAGGTGAGTTCATTGTGGTATGAACTTCGACTCTGTTTCAAAATGTGTTGATAGTCTGACCACACCCTTTTAAGATATTCTTGGACCATTCCGATGTTAAATCACTACACCTTAATATATCCAGTCGTAACACTGTAGCCTCCTCTTCTTTACAGGTTCTTTTTAAGAATCTAAGCGTGGACATGAAGGATTTGAAACCCTCAAAGCTTCTTGAGGGCCTGGAACGTGAGCTCGAAGGGAATCCTGATTTCTCTAACAAAGATCCCGTGTTTTCTCAATCACCCTCACCAGCTCCGTCAGTAAGCGATTCTGCACAATCTGTGGCTGCTCCATCTCTGCCCCAGCAGCTGGATATTCCGCCTGAACTTCCTATTGTTACTCAGCCTGTTACGTCACTGTCTTCGTCAGTAAATGCACAGGTTCGTGTGTTGTGATTGTGGAATTTCCAGTTGGTGCCGTGGATTTATATTTAGATCTGGCTTTTTTCCTCGGTGGTCAAAGATGTCGTTACAACTAGTCTTCCCTAGATTTTATTTTATTGAAACTTCTTTTGTTATATTCTTCAACAGAAATTACTTGCAAGTCCTTATAGTTTTGAAATGGCATTTGTATTTTTGTGTTTGTGAATTTTACCCTGGCCCTCTTCTATTTGAGTTGTTATTTCACACCCTGACACTCTTCTATTTGTGTACACCTTTGCGTAAGAGCGCAGCAGTAAGCTTCTGATTTGCTGTTGGAATTGTCAGTGTCTTGTTGTCCTGAGCAGCCCTGTGAAATTGGTGAGTAGTAGTGCATTTCTCAATTTTCAGTTTTATTTATAATTTTTGTAGTTAAACGAGGAAGAACGACCATCGCTTGCATTGGAGCGGACGCAGAACGGTCAATTATCGTCGACGTCTTTACAATCTCAGCCATCGTTCTCGTCCAGCCAGGTATATTTGTCGTGCTGATCTACTATTTAGTTCTGAGAATGGTGTCTTGGTTATGGGGATGCTTGTGATTCCTGTGGCTGACTTGGTCTTTCGCCTGCGCAGGTGTCAATGGCAATTCCTGATTTGACGTCCTATGTAGTCTTGAATTCAAAGTTAGCTGGGCTTAGCCAACAACTCCAGCTCGCAAGGTGCATATATTTTATATTCAAATAGTCTGATCCTACTCTACTTGTGTGATTGAACCTTTTTGTAAATGAATCATATGTTTGCAGAGTGCTGCATGAGAACAAGCTCTACTCTGTAGGGTTGTTTGCTAGGATATTTGTTATTATTTAATAAACGTTCAATTCCCGATAGTGGTTCCATTGCGTCACTTTCCTTCAGATATTGAAACCTGAGGATTGATTTCGATTGCAGATTCGTGCCTTTGGCTATGGAGCGTGCAATTAGAGAAATTATTTCTCCTGTTGTGGATCGAAGTGTGACGATTGCTTGTATGACCACCCGGGAGCTTGTTGTCAAGGTGCGACTTAGTGTGTTTCTATTGATTGGTTAGATTATGTTATTTTGGAGAGAGATCAGCCCCCACTTTCTCCTAACCCTAAACCGTAGTTAAGACATTGCTAAATATTCATTCGTGTTTTTAACCGTAGTGTAGATCTGTTTGTTTTGTTTTGTTCAACGAGCGATAAGTTCTATTATTGTTGTCAATGGCCAGCATTAGTATTATCTGTAGTGGCATGGAATGTAATTCTCTGCCTTTGCTTGTCTTATTTAATTGTTTTGTGTTTTCTGTGACCTGCTTGTAGGACTATGCAATGGAAGCAGATGAGAGTCGCACAAATCAGTCAGCCAATTTGATGGTTGCCAGTCTCGCGGGAAGTTTGGCTCATGTTACTTGCAAGGTATAGCAATAGGTTTCTCAGAGCTCTTCTTGAAACTGGTAGTTCGGAAAATGTAGTTCTGACTGGCTTTTTGCTACTTGAGGCTGTGCACTTAATCTACCAATTGGATCGGTTCAAAGCGGCAGTCTTTTGAATGTGAATGGATTCTAGTCATTTTATGTAATTATTTGGCATCGCTCTTCTCTCCTGATAGCAGTTCTTGTTTCTCTGGCAGGAGCCCTTGAGAGTTGCCATGGCAAATTATCTCAGGAGTTTAATGCAGACAGCTATTTCTCAGGATTTGTTGGAGCAAGCCGTGAATTTAGTCACGAATGATAATTTAGACTTGGGTTGTGCTGTGATTGAGAAAGCTGCCACTGAGAAGGTATGTTTTCTATCTTGATTCTAGAAACTGGTGTTCAAGATTTTGGAATACCATTTACTGAAGTCTTTAAGTTTTACTCGATTAAGGCTACTTACGCTTCCCTTTAATCTGTATTCAGGTTTTCTTCAATGTAATGTTTGTGACTTGGTAATTTTGACAGGCACAGCGGGATTTAGAAGAGGTGATCGCACCTGTTCTGGCAGTTCGAAGAGCTGACAGGCTTCGCACTGGCTCAGCGTACTACGAGAAATACATGTACACGAATCAGAACCTCACGCCTCTTCCTGAGACGCTGCGCCCAAGACCAGGCCGATTGTCTAGCGCACAAGCTCGCGTTTATGAGGTATGCAAATTGGCTTGAATAGATTTTCATATACTTCTTATGGATATGTGTTCTTATTTCCGCTTCTCGTAACCTTTAATTGCCCATCGGCTTTGGGTTATGGGTAAATCATCAAGTGATATTCAATAAATCAGCTTAAATCTTTCTTTCAATTACTTTTAGTATCTTGAATATTCATGTTCTCTTACTTGACGGGTCTTTGTGATCTCCATGGATATTATGCATTGTATAAATGAAGTTTTCATCGTCACTGAGCTTTTGTATCCAATGTCATAGACTTTACATCTAAAGTGCTTATCGTGTTTAATTCGGGGAATACAATAGCTTTCTTTTGAATTTCCATTTGTTCAGATTGGCTTCTTCATTGCCATGCAATTTGCTGGTGTGGATTGTTTTGAGTATGTAATCCCAAGAAATATTTTCTGGTTGGTTATCGTTTTTTGTTATATATTTGATGACTTGCTGGTTGACAGGATTTCGCTCGACTCCCTTGGCAAAATCAACCAAGTCATACGCCTGCAACTAGTGCAGGTCCGCCAGGTATTACAGGTCTTACAGCAAGAGGTGCTTATCCTGTTCCTGGTCGTGAGTCTGGCGCAACCGCCGTCTCATTGATTGGAACTCAATCTGCATCTGTGCCTGGAACAACATCTCAAGTTTCAGATGTATCATCTGATGAGCTCGACATTAGGGAACCAGCGCCGTTAAGGTTTGTTACATGAAAGCACTTTGTTCTTTTAACACTTGCTGATTTGTCATCCAAGTGTACGCTTGAATTGATTCCATAAAATAGTCCTTTCTAATGTCGACAGTTGCTCCGAAATCATGCCCCATGACATCCAAATTTACTTTTCATTGTCAATTCATAACTTTGAAATAAACGCTTAACAGTCATGTGTGGGAGTCCTGTCCATTCTTGGGGTTTTCTGAAATTGAATGTCAAAAGAAGGTTCTACCCAACTAGGTTAGAAATCCGTGACTCACTCAATATAGTGTCAAATATTATGCTTCAGCTTGGGTTGGAGTTTAAATTTTATTTACTAATCCATATAAAATATCACTTTTAATGCAGTCGAACCAAGTGCAGTTGCAGCACTTAAAGTGCCGGTCATAGGTACATCTGCCATAATTGCATTGGGTTTCTGAGAGGGTTATTTGCGGTTACAGATTCAGCTCAACAACATCCGGTGGTGGAGTAGAGGGGCAGGCTCGACTTCCTCAAGACTCTTCTTCACTCTTGTTCCAATCATATACAAATGCTTCAACTCCACTTCCAGAATCCAATGTGGTAGAGGTCACAACTGCTTTGAAGGTAGAATCCTGAGCCTTTAACTGCACATTCATAACCAGTGAAGTAGATTACAAGAGTCTTTGTGGAGTAAGTTTTGAACGCATGTTTGGGTGTGGCATCACTGTTTCTCATCTGAGTGGACTATTTCAGGGTATGCTAGGTAATACACAATCTTCGACAACACCCTTGCCGGCTGAGCAGGTTGGACTTCCAGTACAGGACCCATCCCTAACTACTGGAGAAGCTTTGGAAAAGTATAGTTCAACGGCACAAAAGGTAGGCCGATGTATTCATTTCTTATTCAACGCGTCTAGTTCGTGTTCGTGTTCGCTTGTTTCGCAGTTTAGTGCTAATGTACATAATATCTGGATTCAGCTGTTGCATTTCATGAAAACTAGAAGAACATGGAACTAGTGGGTATTGGGAACTGGTGAGACTTATAATTGTCATTGAAGTTAAGCAGTTGCTCATGTTTATGGAATTCTGTGGAGACATACACTGTAGTTGTTACCTACCTATTCAGGGTTAGAGTAGATGGCTGTTCGGTAGACGTGGCAATTTATAATACTGGAGGGTATGAATTGCGCTTTATCAACATTATTTATTATATATGACTTATCATTCGTGGTTGGATTTTCAGTTGGATCTTGCGCTCTCCCGGGCATCGTCGCAATTGTCGCTCGACGATGAAGTGCGGGTAAGAATTGGAAATGCTGACCTGATGTTGGAGTGTGAAACCTCGCTTTATTTGAAGTTGTAGCGATGCTGTTTGGTGGCTTCATGTCTCATTTTCTTTGGTCGTGGATCATCTTTGCAGATGGCGATGAATGAGATTCCGGAAATCATTATGCAATGTGTGAGTAGGGACGAGGCAGCGCTAGCGATAGCTCAGAAGGTTAGTTGGAAACAGAATTTTGAAGACTTTGTGTTAACTCGCTTCTTCCAACTTGTGGAGGCCATTGCATGAGATTGATCTCTATTCTTGATTTGTCTAATCAATTGTACCCCTAGTGTGATCTGTCTAATCAATTGAGTAATTATCTTGATTTAGGTTTTCAAGCGGCTGTATGAAAATACGACCAGCCAAGCTCATGTGCGAGTCCATCTCGGCATTTTGGAATCCATTCGTGATGTCTGCAAGAGGGTGGTCAAGGAATTGACTAGCTGGGTTAGTCCAATACAATACACATACGTGTGATGTTCATCTGCGATTATTCCTAAGCAATCTTTGAATGGAGTATATGAAATTTATGAAGTTTTTATTTAAACTACTGTCCATGTTATACGACGTTTAGATCTTTCAGAAATTGATGTATGACTTCGAAATCTGTTGAATGTTATCTACTAAAAGTTGGTGAATGACACTCAGGTTGTTTACTCTGATGAGGATCGTAAGTTCAACCGGGAAATTACTGTCGGCCTCATCCGATCTGAGCTAATAAATCTGACTGACTACAATCTGCACCTTGCAAAGTGGATCGATGGAGGCCGTAATAGTAAGTCCTTATAAATTTTCCCCCTTGACCTTTGTGGGATGACAGCTACGCTATTGTTTATCTAGAACAGAGTACTAATAACCGTCGTTTAGTTTTCAGCTTACTCTATACTATCTGATCGAGAGTATTATGTTGGTTCATTTTTGTTTGATGAAACCTCCCGTAACAGATTCTGATTAAACAAGTGCAATTGGGTTGTGCAGAAGATGCCGTTGATTTTGCAGCGTATCTTGTGAAGACATGTGTCATAGAAGAGGCAGGTGTCAGCAGCACAGAGTTCTATAATGTGATTGACGCTCTCGGCAAGGTGATTGTTTTGTAATGCTCCATCCTTCTGAAATTGATCTATGACTGGGAGCTCAACTGTGACATGTTATAATCTGCAATCAAATCATTCCAATTATATCTGTCAGTTGGGAATTTGATGCCAAAATTTGGGGTTGCAGTTGGCTGCACGACCAGGTTCTCCCGAGTCGTTACAGCAGTTGGTGGAAATTGCTAAGGGCACGACTAACAAAGACGATAAAGGCAGACTTTCGAAAGAGAAAAAGGTGTGCTCCATTGCTGTCTACACACAGCATCTAGGATTTTAGTAATTTCATTTGAAAGTTGTAGTAGTGAGAATCCATACAACAGGAGTGAGTGTAACTTATTATTTGTCTTTCTTTTTTGAGTTTACATGACATGTACAATGAGAAGAAAATTCTTTTTACAATTTATTGCTATAGGGTATTTAATATCTTCGTGTTATGTGCACCAGCAACCACCATCCGGCCGTGTTGCTGGTCCAAATGATGCCAAGTCAAACATGCGTGAAAGTGCAGCTGGTGATCCTCCTGGACTTCGGGATCAAGTAAGCTATGAAGTTGTTATTGCACCGTATAAGAGTCTTAGAAAAGTCCTCTATTTATTACTTATGCACACTTTGATGAGATTGAAGTTCGGACTTCTTTTTGTATGGGTTGGATCCAGAGTCTTGCAATGACTAGGCAAGACTATTTTATGTAATCTTCATTGCAAACAAAATATTCCTTTGCATGTCGATTTACAGTGGTTTTGTATCTGATGTTAGACAACACAGTTCTTCCAAGAGTGGGCTCGTATTTGCAATACACCAGGCGGAACGAACGACAAGGCCTATGCAATTTACATATCACAGCTGCAAAGCACTGGCATGCTCAAAGGAGACGACATCACTGATCGTTTCTTCCGGATTCTTTTGGTAGGATTCTTTCGTTTCACTGCCTTCGTTATAGGATTTGAGATCATATGATTCTTGAGTTTTATTTTTATTTTTTTGACATGTAGTCTTTTCAACAGTGCCAGTACATCTGTTCCTTATTGAGCGTTTTTGTGGGATGATTTATTTGGACCGCTCGAGTAGGAATTGGCTGAGAGTCATTGCTTGAATTCCGAGACTCCTCAGCCCTCCACTGCTGTAGGAGAGCCCAGGCAGCAAGAGCCATCGAATCTATCATTTGCGGCAATTGACATGGTTGCAAAGCTTGTTGTTCTGTTGGTAAAGGTATAAGCTCCTCAATTTCATACCTATCAATATCATACCCTTTGTATTTGTTGATTGTGTTGCAATGGTGTCAGCATCTTCACTTTTACCAAACTACATGATCCTGAATCGTCAATAATTCTTCCTCTTTACTTATATCGTGGTTTTGGTCTTCAGTACTCATCCGATTTATCACTGAACAAGGTCAACCTCCTCAATAAGGTATATGCATCAACTTATTGGAATTAGTTTTGACCACGAAGTTTTACTCCATGCATGTTGTCTTCGCTAGTCTTTGCACATGACCTACCTGTGCGTATTATGTTTTGGTTGCCTAAGGTCGTTCTTATGAATCACCTTTTATTGTCGTTGTGTCAGGTCTTGAACGTGACAGTGCGTTTGATGAAAAGGGACAATGACCGCAAAGCAGGGTTTCATCCCCGTCCATACTTCCGTCTTTTTGTTACCTGGCTAATGGATTTCAATTCCCCAGATTCCACCCCGGATTCCAGTAATTATCAGGTATAGGAATGATGTTCAATTTCATCTTGCCCTCTCCTTGTTTGTGAAGAAAATATGTTCCTTCTAAGTTTCTTACATCTGCAATGAGTATGACTCAGTTCTGATGAGAATTGGCAATGACATACTGGTAAACACGTTCTGCAGGTTCTGAGCGCATTTGCCTATGCATTTTTGGCATTACAACCGCTTGATGTTCCAGGCTTCAGGTGCGAGGGATGCTTGCCTTTGTCACACACGGGGATCTGTTTTCTAGCTTGAATGCCGTACATCAAAAAAAATGTGTCGCTTTGAGAAATTCCTTGTATTGTCTTCTGATCACGGTATGTTTCGCTTTTGTTGTTAGCTTCGCGTGGCTGGAGCTTATTAGTCATCGAACATTCATGCCCAAGTTGTTGTTGAGCAACTCGCAAAAGGGTTGGCCTCTATTCCAGCGTTTATTAGTCGCTCTCTTCAGGTTCATGGAACCATATCTGCGAAGTGCCGACCTTAGTGAACCTGTAAGGATGCGTCTCTTATTTCATGTTCTTGGCATCATGATTTTGCTATCCTTCAGCATGGTTTCCAATATTTTTTCAGAACCTATGTCTTATGTCAGTGCTTGGATTGTGTGCGTATTTTCACTTGGTACTTCAAAAACATCGATGGCTTGCTTACCTTTCAAATATTATCATTATAACCATTTGCTTGAGTTCACTGCCCCTTACGCGTGCATATTTTCTTGTACAATGCCCTCCAAAAAATTCCTACCTGGAATTGGAGGAGTAGCGATCTTATTGGGAGGGCACTGTAGGTGCATTTATAATCTGTGAACATGTTTAGGATTATGCATATTTCTTTGCGCTTTACATTGATGTGTAAGCTGGTTTCGGCAGGTGCGACTGCTCTACAAGGGAACTTTACGTGTCCTTCTTGTGCTACTCCATGATTTCCCGGAGTTCTTATGTGATCATCACTTCAGCTTTTGTGACGTCATTCCACCCTCCTGCATTCAAATGCGGAACTTGATACTAAGTGCATTTCCCCGCAACATGCGTCTTCCTGATCCGTTTACTCCCAACCTTAAGGTGAGAACTACATGATTCATGGAGAGCGTGCGTCTCGCTAAGACTTTCAAGAATGACCGGCTCATTACGCATGGGAATTTTTTGTCTCGTCTATCATGTTCAGACATAACTGATTGTTGTCTCTCTATTTGTGTCTTGGAAGGTTGTTGCGAAGAGTATTTCAAATAATTGGCACGAATACGTTTGTTCAGAAACCATCTCTTTATGATCAGAACCATCTTTTGACCTTCTATGAATGTTTCAATTGTATTTTTCAGTCCCTATTTCAAGAGGACCGGTTTCTGTTGTTGTTTTGCTCTTGATAAATGTTTCTTATGTGATTACTGTTCGTATTATTAATTGGCATTGGGTGGTTTGTTTGTCCCAGGTCGACTTACTGCCAGAAATTTCTCAATCACCGCGTATTCTTTCAGATGTAGAAGCAGCGCTGAAAGCAAAGCAGCTCAAAACCGAGGTCGATGATTTTATAAAGGTGTGCGAACAGTCACTTGTAACGGAAACTCTTTGAATCCATTCTTTCTTCGGGTCTACTGTCACCAGTAACCAGGAGCGAATTGAAGCAATATACCGTCATCTGAATGATTTTCATTGCATATCTGACTGTAGGTGTATTTATTACTTAGTTTGTACTGTATTTCCTTGACTAGACAAGGCAGCAGTGTTAGAGTACTTCCTTCCACATGAGAGTGTATAACCTACTAGTGCTTGATACTCCTAGAAAGTCTTCTTGTATCACTGTTCAGTGAATCTTTTCCGATTCTTAAGATGCTTACTAAGCCTACCCGAAACAGGGCTTGTGCCCTTGAACGCGAATGATAACTGAACTTATATGAAATTTTCATGAGCAGAATCGGAATCAGTCAGCGCTTACATCCATGGACTTAAAGGGGCGATTGAGCCTGTCACCTCAGGAGGCGCTAGCTTCTGGCACTCGCTACAATGTGCCTGTCCTAAATGCTCTGGTGCTTTACGTCGGAATGCAGGTATAGCTGTTGCACCTTTTTGTCTCCAGATTTCATTGCCCTGAAGACAGGCCGACTGTACTCGTGTTCTCACTTGAGAATTGAGGATATCTCGCTTTTGTTCAAAAGATTTCGTGTGTACTGTAGTGAAACCATGGGTCATTGTTGCTAGCTTCTAGAATGGATACAGTTGTAAGTGAGTTTATACTTCGCTCAAACTTTTGACTTTGACCTTTCATTGAAAAGGCTGTGCAGCAGCTTCACAGCAAGACTACGCAGCAGCTGGCAGCACTCACGCAGCCTATTACCCACAGTGCTCCAATGGATATTTTTCAGCGGCTTGTGAATGATCTTGACACAGAAGGGAGATATCTCTTTTTGAATGCTGTGGCCAATCAGCTGCGTTACCCAAACAATCATACCTACTATTTCTCGTGCGTTCTCTTGTTCCTCTTTGCGGAGGCGTCAGCTGTAAGTGCATTCTAACTTTGTAGTCAAACTACTTCCGCAATAATCTTTGTCATGTGTATTGAAGACTTTCTCACATAGTCGACAATCTGAATGTGAATCACGCCATTCTGTTGAATCATTAGGAAATACTATGACGTTGGCCGACGGTCCATATCTCTGCGATCTTAACCACTATGATTGTGACTACACCAGTGCATTTTGTGTTTTAGCTGGTTGATCTGACGGAACAATGTTGAATCTCACGATGAATGTTTGTGTTATACTTCAGGAAATCATCCAAGAGCAGATTACTCGTGTGTTGCTGGAGAGGCTGATCGTCAATCGGCCACATCCTTGGGGCCTTCTTATCACCTTCATTGAGCTCATCAAGGTATTACTTCTCCGATCAGTAACGCAATAAAGGGAAGCTAATTTCTGCATGAGTGCATGGATATCCAATTCAGGCTAACTTGTCTTCTATTTACAATACTGAGTAGAATATTTCTGTGCTTCAGAACCCGCGCTACAGCTTTTGGACACACAGCTTTACTCGCTGTGCGCCAGAGATTGATAAGCTGTTCGAGTCCGTGGCTCGCTCATGTATGACGCCTCCTCTGAAGCCCAGTGACGACGATCTTCCTGGAAGCCTTTCAGCTGACGGCCTAAAGGGCTGATGTCAGCCAAGTTCCTGGTTTCTATTTCAACAGGTCTGTACATACATTGACCTTAGCACTGGGCAATCTAATTCAGACTAAGGGGAGAGTTAGAAACTTCTTTACGCTTAAGACCAAATGACAGTATGTCCAAGGTCGTCGAAGATTCATCTCCCACAATGGCAAGCCTGGTTTGAGGATGAATATTTATGTACTCAAGGTTTACGTGAGGTGGTTTAGGGTTGATTATGTAGGTGTTGTGAAGCTTTGGATTGTACAGAGCCTTCCATCCTAGCAGATAGGATTAATCGTAGTCGTATTGTTGATTGTTTCATTTATAGCGTACCAGTTTGAAGAGCATTACGGCCAAATGGCCGATAGGCCAGCTGTACATTTTTGTGAATTTCAATTTCGTTATGATTTCTATTGAAGTTTTGCCATTATTGATTTGTCTCATTGTATCTTATTACTAATCTAATTGGATCGTCTCTTCATTGATGAAGCTGATGTTGGGGAAGATGCTTCTACTACTTGGATAGATTTTCTACCTCTAAATTCTAGGGGAGTGTCAACAAATTCTTTTCTAATTTCCAGAAGTAACCGATGGGAGATTCTTTAAAAAGGAATTTGTAGTTAATTCACACGGTCTCTGAAAATTCCCAAACCCATTTCATTCACTTTCACTTTCATTCACTAACATCTTGGTGTGATTTATTTCCCAATTTCTGTTCAATTTCTGTCCAATTTCTGGATTTGAAAAAAGTGTTTGTTTTCGGTGAGGATACCTTAACTAGGAATGTACTTTGGGGCATTGCCAATATGGTGTTGAAGAAAATTGTGTCATTGAACCATGGTAGTAACAATGCTTTCATTTCGAAGAAAAAAGTTAGCATTAGATTTAGTGAGTGGTGGTGGAGATTTGGCAACTAGGGGGTGATGGAGGGTTGTTCTAGCAACTTCGTCATGTGTTTTGGGGTAGGATTTTGGCCTTCAGGCAAAGTACTCAGAAATTGGCACCAATTTCTAGGAAAAAAGTTAGCATCAGATGTAGTGACTGGTGGTCGAGATGGAAGGTTGTCCTAGCAACATCCTCGTGTACTTTGGACTGAGGATTTTGACCTTGAGATACAAAGCTAGCAAAGTCCTCAAAATTTTGCACCAATTTCTAGGTGTTTGTAAGGAACGGTATTTTTTGTTTACTTTTCTTTTCTAATCTTTTGTTTTTTCTTTCTTTAAAGTTTTTCTTTTTCTTTTTCTTTCCCTTATTCTTACATTGTTGTACGAAGATGCTATGTTCCTCATCTTTTATGGGTTTTTCCATAAAGCAAGCATGATTTTAAAAGTTTTCAACAGAAATTGGGTCGAAGGAGATATGATGTATTCGATCAAACTGACGCACTCGTCTTCCCGGTCATCCAGATACAGGCTTGCCGGATTGAAGGTACACTCGTCTTCCCGGTCATCCAGATACAGGCTTGCCGGATTGAAGGTACTGTACTGTACTGTACTATACCTACTATACGTAGGTGTAAACAGTTCATCATATCCAGGCTGTGGATAAGTGGATGTGGATATAACTTCTATGAGTTGACAAGACTGAGTTGCCACCAACTTCCTTCCAAGCTGGATGATTCCTTTCGAATAGAGTCATACTAACTCAATTCAAGGCCCACTCCTCTCACACTCACGATAAGTTCCACATCATGGTTCCAGTTTCCGGGAGTTCAAAACCAAGTTAACAAGTCGTCTTTGCCCTTCAGTTGTTGCCTGTCTGTTGTTTCTTGGTTTTACCCCTCTCCAGGAGCTTTGTACTCTTTCTCTTGCAATGAAATTCCGTTTCATTCGATTCAAAAAAAAAAAAAAAAAAACAGGTTAACAAGTCCGTTGCCAGTCGAAGCTCTACCGTATTGTAATGTACTTCATTACAGTCCTGTACTGTGGCTTCTACGAACAGTGAACTACTTGCTCAGAAATGGGAAGAAAAGCAGTGTCGGAAGTCAACAATTCACCAACACAGCCGGCATGGCTCACTTCTGGGACAAGTGAAAAGCAAAGCCAAAGCAAAGCAAAGACGTCGGTCTGCACGCCCCGCGTGGACCGACAAGGCCTTTGGGTCCAGGAATCGAAAGCAGAAATGCAGCAAAAATTGCCGGCACAGGCGCAGAGGAGGCACTCAGTCAGTCCGTCATGCAGGAGTTGTTACCTCGGAAACTCCGAAAGGAAGGAACCAAGGCCTTTTCTTCGTCAAAAAACACACTCAAAAGACATACAAAAACCTTTTCTATTGCAAAGAGTAAAAAAAAAAATTTTGAGGAATTTTTTCTTTACTTTTTTCTTCTTCTTTTCTTTAGGTGGTAACCTAACTGTAGGATCTTGCACTGGACTAGTATGATGATGGGAGTGTGTGAAGGAAAAATTTCAGAAACTTTGACGATGTAAGGTAGGAGCACCTATGATGGTCGTTGTATCCATAAAACGTCAACTCTGAAATCTCAGAAAATCTTGGGAAGTGAATAGATGTGATTACAAGGATGTACTGCATCTAAAATCTTGGAAAATCTTGAGAAGCAAATATAGATGAGATTACATCTAAAATCTTGGAAAAACTTGGGAAGCAAATATAGATGAGATTACAAATGTTAACTCTGAAATCTCATAAAATCTTGGGAAGTGAATAGATGTGATTACAAGGATGTATTGCATCTAAAATCTTGGAAAAACTTGGGAAGCAAATATAGATGAGATTACAAAGACGTAATATTAAACCTTGATGTTGGTATTAGGTGCATTTACTGTCAACCCTTTAAAAATTCACAACTAATATGAGTTCACAGTGTCCAAATAATATTAACATTTGCAAGTGCACAAGAATTATTTTTCTCTTGCTAGTAGGTTCCAATGATTTGTTGGATGTGTATTAATAAACATCATGTTCCAAACCCTTAAATTAATTGTTATAGGTGTTGCTATTTAGATTGTAAGGTATTCTTGCGTTGGAAGTGAAGAAAATATAGGAAGGTGCACCTTGCAAGAATAGATTATAAGACTTTGAATTTTTAAGGTATAGAGTTTGAATTTTTTTTTAAATTCTATTATAAAGAATTGAACTAAGAGTCTAAAAAATTGAATTTAATAAGAAATAAGGTAATTTTTACTCTTTAAAAATTGATAAGTAGTAGTGGGTATGAGTTAAGGGAAAAAAATAAATCATTAATAGCTCTAAGATGGAATTGAAACACACTAATCCCAATGGTGAGATTGATCTAACAAATCAATTCCAACCTTGTAGAACTTTTTATTTTGGGAAAAGATGAAAACTGAAAGTAAAAATTGAATTCTATTTGTTTGTTTTTTCAAAAAGGTGCTTTAAAACTGCAAAACAAGATGCTCCATAACTTTCTAATTAAATATTAAAATGAAACAAAACTTTTTTATATATTTGCAACATAAAAATTAGGGAATGGGAAGAATGGGAAGATTGTGTGGAAAAAATCAGTCATAAATTTTGACCACACAAATTGCAAGATATTTGCGTTTAAAGTGAAAAAAAAACAAGTTTTTTAACACATTGAAGGACTACATTTTTGACTTTGAACCTTCTTAACTTAAATTTTTTGTACTACAAAGTTTTGAGCTTTAAATCTTTATGGTCAAGAATTGAGTTGAGAGTCTAGGAAAAAAGGAATATTAGAAAAACTTAATTTTCATTCTTAAAAAAATTGTTAAATAGAAGTAGGTACAGAAATAGAATGAAAATCTGAATTATTGAAATATTTAAAATGGAATTAAAATGCACTAATCCCAAAGGTGAGATTGATCTAAGAAGCAAATTAAACCATGTACAACTTCTTTTTTTGAAAAATTGTAAAAATTGCATTTAGAAATGAGTCCTACAAGTTATTTTCTTTTAGAAGATGCTCTAATTGTCCAAAAAACAAGATTGTCCACAACTTTTTCATAACAAATTCAAATGTAATGAATCAAAGCTTTTCCATGTAGAAAAAAATATAAAGTATGAGGAAAAAAATTCAAAAAAAAAATCAAGTATTGAAATCTTTTTTTTGGCTACCCTCTCTCCCTTGTTTTGAGCTTATTTGGGCATAACTTCTGTTTCTGGGCACCAATTGAAAAAAATGATATTCCTATGAAGCTTATTAGATTTTATATTTTTTTTAAATCATGACAAAAGTTCAGCCCATAGGTATACTATAAGAAAATTCTATTTTAGGTGATGTTTAATATAACAATCGATGTCTAAGTTGACAAATTTTGGGTGACGTTGAATTTAATAATCCTTGTTTTTATGTCAACAATAATGTCCAATGTAACATCTTGATGTTACATTGGACATTATTGTTGACATAAAAACAAGGGTTACTAATTTCAACATCACCTAAAACCTGTCAATTTAGACATCAAAAAATTTTGGTTTCTTATAGTGATGTACCCCATATCCCATTTGTCCTCCAAAAGAACAATGGTCTTTTAGAGGTTAATACAATAATATTTTTTGACCTATACTAATTTAAATATATTTTGTAAATAGTGTAATTTGGATAAATGATTGTTCTTCACACAATGTAAACGTATTGCAACTTGTAATTTTGATTGGAATAAAGAAGCTATATGTCCCCCAGTCGCATGCTTGGTACCATCGGAAAGCCCTCGACAAGGAGGGGTACACGGGCTTTGTTTCATGGTGTTTGAACCTACAGTGAAAAAGTTATTGAATTTTGAAGTTTATATATAAACTAAAAAATCAAAAAATTACTTTCACTTTGTTTTGACTGTGGCAACAACACTAAGATACACTAGTATCTATGAATTTATAAATTATATATTATTTGAAAAATCCACATTTATATACAATCATTTCAAGTTTTATAGAAAAATCTAGATCTACCTTTAAATGGTTGCTTCTAGAGCATAAGGGAGCTGACCTATTCCTGTCATATAAGGTAGGTGGCTCTTAAACCGACCTAGTTCTAAAACCGATCTGGTACATTTTACTTCTGAAATGTACTAACTGCGTACATTTCAGAAGGGGGTCGGTTTTAGAAACCATTGCATTTCAACTTCAAAAATTTGTAACTAATTCCACAAAGGTCCAAAAAATATGAAACGACTTGGATTAGATGCCTATTCCTTTATTCTTCCTACTAAAATTCACTGAAAATTGTTTTGGGATGTTTAGCTGGCTAAAAAATGCAATCAGCTCTTAAAGGGTCGGTTTAAGAGCCACCTACCTTAGACTACATTCTTTCTAATCAGCAAGAGAAAGCAAGACATTAATTATGGCACAATCTCCAATGCAGTCGTGGCACATTACGATTGGCTGTAGTCTTGGTTGATTTTGCAACCAACCTGTGGTTGGAAATAGGAGGACCTACAAGCCACAAGAATATGTCAAACAAAAATCTTCAACTAAAAAATTCATAGTAATTATGTTTGGAGAAATAAAATTCTGAAAAAACATGAAATCCTTCTAAACCCTATTTTCTGTACATGGGAAAATTTCTCCACTCAAGAAAACAGCACCCCAAATATGCAAAATTGCTTAAATGGCCAGAAATGGGTCGGCTACCTTATTACTCTATATAAGTTACTCTATAAAAGTTAAGAGGGACCCCATTCATGAGCCCCAATTGTGTGTGTCTCCAATCGAGGAATAACATTGATTCAATACCTTAGTTTCCATTTGATCAGTCCCGGGACTTGGGAAAGTGGAACTCAAGTCTCACTCACTGGGCCTCTATAATGGAGTTTCCAATCTTCTAGTATTAAATTTCTTTCGGTTGCATTAGGTTATAGTAGCCGACCCATTTCCAACCATTACCCCATTTCCAATCTATAGGTTGCTTTCTTTTTTTTCCATGAAGTTGTGGTGGAGTTCGAGGAGCAGTTTGTGGCACATTATAATTGGCTGTGAGGCTACCAATATTGCAACCAGCCCTTGGTCGATCTTGCAATCAGCCTTATGGTTCAGAACTTCAAAAGGGGTCTACATCACCCGATTACAAGTCTCGAAGAGAATCTTTCACTAAGAAATTCATACTCATACATAATTATATTTTGAAGAAATATACCATCCTTCCAATCTCAATTTTTGTATAGTAGTAGAACCACCCATTCCCAACCACGGCCCCATGAGCAATCAATCGGGGGGAGGGGGCTGAAATTCAATCAAGAGAGGCCCGGACTGATTTTCAAACACAAGTTCCTCCCATTCTTTTTCATGACACATCTGCTTGGTTTGGCGTGCCAAAGTGACCAAGTGAAGTAGTCTATTAAATGAGCCGAGCCGTTTTGGAATAGTCTACACATTGGACACGGGCCCAGACCAACTTTTGCCCTTCAGAATTCGTAGTAGTTTCAGTTCTAGCCATAAAATTTACCAAGTTTTGACGGTCCCCCTCATTTCCCTCGGGGAAATGTTTTCCTTTGTTACTGTACTCCACATCATGTCCACAGTTGCTTATTTGGCCGGTTATGGGTGGTTCTAGCATGCATGGGAGAAAATTGATTTTAAGTGGTTGGAAATGGGTCAGGGACCTTAATAATAATAATAATAAGGGTAGGTGAGGTGAGGCATGCCCTTTCCTTCAATTTTGCCAAGGCGTGGGCGACCGGCTTTAATAGTTTGTGACAGCAGTCAGACTCCATAGGGACGGTGTCCCAGTATGGTGGGACCGCAGCCCCGCAGTCCCTTCCCTGCAGCTTCCGATTCTCCAACGCGGGGCCCGCCCGCCCGCTTCTCCTTTTCTTTTTCTTCTCCTTCCGTCGGTCCGTCGGTCGGTCGGTCCGTTCGTTGGTCCGTCCGTCGGTCGGTCCCTTGGCCTCTCTGAGTACAATTATTGGACCCAAGCCTTCTTTCTGCGCCAGTGAGTCAGTCAGCTTCTCCTCCACAGCTTCTAAATAGTCACCCTAATGCACTGACACACGATACCTGCAATGGAGTAGTAGTTTGGTTTCAAAAAGGCACGCTGAAGCTTCTTGATCATTAGCCATCAGGAGGAAGGCACCCCAAAAGCGTCAATATAGGCAATTCAGGCACCTTTTCCTAAAACTGGTATTTGTTTTTGGTAGTATTAGCAACTGAAAATCATGAATATTTTTCTTAAAAAAAAAAAAATCAGATTTTTTGGATGTGGTGTATAACTTCTATGATTTTTCAAAGTGTCGGCTCCTTGAACCACTGAAATTGTCATGTAAGTGGATCCTAAATCGAAATCTTGAAACTTCTATGAAGCAAGGTGAAGCTTCTTTATCATTAGTCATAAGGCATTAGAAGACATTTCAAGCCTCTATAGGGCTATGAGTTATCATGGCAGGGAACTCCTCGCAGCGCACTCCAGCAGTGACAACGCAGTAGCCTGACGTGGTCGAGACCCTGCCACATTATTTTTGAAAAAATAATAATAATAATTTTTTAAAAAAATTAATTTTTTTTTGTCATTCTAAGAATTTATTTATTTATTATTATTATTTTTCCTGACAGTTGGCCGTTTCGTCGTTGCAAGGGGGAACAGTGAAGAAACAAGACTAAAATGACCCTATAGAGGCCTGAAATGTCTTCAAATGAGAAGGCACCCAAAAGCGTCAATATAGGCAACTCATGCACCTTTTCCTAAAACTGGTATTTTTGTAGTATTAGCAAGTCAAATCATGAATATTAAAAAAAATCAGATTTTTTGGATGTGGTATGTAACTTCTATAATTTTTCAAAGTCTTGGCTCCTTGAATCACTAAAATTGTCATGTAAGGTGGACCCTAAATCAAAATCTGCAAAAATTAGTAGTCAACAAATCAGAGTTACAATATGTATCCTTGAAATGCAGTTAGCGAATTAGAGTCAAGCATTTGGTGGAGACATTAGCTTTGGGGTGCCTTCACCTCAACAAAACGTAAGGTAGTCTGTTCTAAAAGCGCCCATTCTGCTTTAAAAGTGATTGTGACATAGAAGTACATTTTGCTTTCCTCAATGTACAATGCATTTCTACTATGCTTTAAATGAGGTCTTAAAACCTATTTTGAACATAAGTCCTACATTTTTTTACAATGAACAATCAAGCGATTTCCAATCTTCAAATTATTCTATACCCTTTGGGGATTTATAACAAACAATGAATTTCAATATAAAAATGACCTCTCTACCCTTTCAATCCCCACAAATGTCAATGAAACAACCCCTTCACTTGCCATCACAATTTTTCTTGATGGCAAATGATCAAATGACATTGTTATTTGACTCACTATAGATTGTCTTTGGATTTTCAGAAATTTATTTGTACATTTATTTGCATAGTTGCTTATCTAGTCCTTTGAGTGAAGAAAAAAATAAGGCACGCTATAAATATTTTGCTACTATCCTATTACTTTATACTTAAATTCTTCATGATGTGTATGTAATAAATTTTATAGATAGGTTTCCAAGAAAATAAAAGACAACCTCTCTAAAGGCTATTGAATGTCAAGAAAACTTTGAAAATCATTTTTATAAGTAGTGTGAGGTAATTGTTGAGTTCATTGTTCTCAATGAATTGAATGTTGAATTTTTAAAGCTCTTTTTAAAACATTGAAACATATTATTACTTTAGTTATATATATAATTGTCCCCCCAAGTATTGAAGCTTCTATCCAGGTGTGACATTAATAAGTCTTTTACTAAATACCACTCGCTCTTATAGCTACTAATGGGTGTGAAATATTCCACATCATTCATTTGATTTGGGAAAATACACTACAAATGACTGCTACTAAACATTATGTAAGAAGTTAGAGAGCTCCCCAAATCTATCCATTAATTTAGGTTGTTTGTTTGTTTGTTATGCTGAGATCACCTAGCCCGTGCTTCCCCCGCTCAAGCTCTTGGGACCGACAAAAAGCTCTTTGGCAATTATTGTGGCAACGGCACAGGACTGACTAGTTTAAATACGAAATTACCACGTGCTGCATTGACTGTTTGGGTTTGCAATGCTCCCATGACATGCAAATATCATCAGAAATGATGGAATTTTAACCTCCTCAGTGTCAATTTTCAACACCAATTCATTTGATTCATTTGAGTCACTCACTCTAAGAATTTTACCACCTAAGAGCTGGAATTGAATTTTGGGGGAGGTAAAGTTTCTTGAAACATTTTTCAGTAAATTTTCCTTGAAAGACAAGTAGAATTGGCCTCTAATCCAAGTGGATTCATATTTTTTGGAACTTTATGGAATTAGTTATGAAATTTTGAAGTTGAACTGGCATAGGACTCCAAAATCGTCCACCTCCTAAAATGTACACTATTTGTACATCAGTGAAGGCTACAAAAGGCAAGATGTACAAAATAGTGTACATTTCAAGAGATGGGCGGTTTTAAAGCTTGTGTGCTTTAAGAACCTCCTACCTTACATAAGTTATAGTGGGATCCAGAGTCAGTCCAACCATGTGTTGCTGCTGAAGGAGATCATTGGAAGGTCATGACTGAGTTGCACCAACTTTTAGAAAAAATTGACCCCCCCAAAAGGCCACTTTGTAATGCAAAAGCTTGGGTGGGAAGAGCCTTCTCAACTCACTAATTGGGTTATGAATTGTACAATGAATTCAAAAATTTGTCATCCTTACCTAGTCCATCTCCATAATCTTATAAATCTCATGATGGTTCCATCATGAAGAATGGAGCACACCAAGTGGTGGTTCTAATGAGGATTTGGCCACCTTCATATTCATCCAATTAGTATAAAAATTAGTAAGAAAACTTAAGGCCTCTTTGTGGGTTCAATTTTTTCCTAATGTCACGAGAGTAAGTTTAAAAGTGGTTGAAAACAAATTTTAGTAAGGTAACAGGCTTTGAAATCGCACAGGCTCTAAAACCATCTATATCCTCAAGTGTACACTATGTTTACATGTTGCTTTTTCATAGCCTTCAGCAATGTACAAACAATGTACATTTTAAGAGGTGGGCGATTTTAGAGCCCTATGCCATTTCAACTTCAAATTTTCATAACTAATTCTACAAAGCTCCAAAAAACATGAAACGACTTGGGTTAGATGCCAATTCCATTTGTCTCTCAAGGAAAATTTACTGAAAAATATTTCAAAAAGCTTAGCCTCCCCAAAATTCAGTTTCAGCTCTTAGATGGGCGATTTCTGGAACTGTTACCTTAAAAGCCACATGATTGAGTTCACTGGGCTGGGTGCCGCGTAGGCAGGGAATGACGAGTCCTGCCTTAATAAAGATGCGAGTCACAGTATGGTTTGGGGCATAACAAAATATGAGTCACAATATGTTTTTGTGCAACACATGTACAATTGATTAACCCTTAAACAACAGACTGCTGACTGTGGGAATCATTGGTGTAAAAAAAATTCAAAAAGAAGTCTTTGGAAGTCAAAGTAATGTAGAAGACCTCCCCTTTTCACACAAAATTTCGAGGATGAATAGTTGCACTTCTGTCCTACACTGAAAGATTCTTTGTCATCCATCAAATGCCAAACATTTGCTTCGACGTTTAAGGGTTAACTTATGTAGAGAAGAAAATGGCTTGGCAGGAACATAGTGGGACATTGCTGCTTTCGATCATATAGTTTGTCGGCATATCCAATCAAATGATCCCTTACATCAATCACATCCTATATTAAGGTGGGTACATACTCGCAAATTGCCACTTCGGGGCTACAGTAGAACTTCTCTGAAATAATAGCCCTGAGACCAAGCTCAAGTCCCCATGCTCCGTGCCATGCTCATGGATTTCAAAGAATTTTATCTGATGTGTATGTTTGGGATTGGACCTAGTGCGGGACCAAGCAATCAATACTCCATTGCTTTAGAGAGGTCATTGCTTCAAAGAAGTTTGCCTCAAAGAAGTTAGACTACTGAACTGTGTCCATTTACTAGTATTATGGTGGGAGGTTCTAAAAGTGCTCAAGCTCTAAAATTGCCCACCTCCTCAAATGTACACTATTTGTACATGTTGCTTTTTCATTGTACTAGCAATGTATTGAAACAATGTACATTTGAGGTGGGTGATTTTAGAACACTACCTATGCCTTTCTACTTCAAAAAGTCATAACTAATTCTACATTGAAGCTCTAAAGAATATGAAATGACTTGGGTTAAATGCCAATTCCATTTGTCTTTTTAAAAAAAATTATTGAAAAATATTTTAAAGCAATTTCACCTCTCCAAATTCTAATTTTAGCTCTTAGATGGCCAATTTAATGACTTCCTACCTTATACTAGTCAAATTTCTATCTTTTCTTGCTGGTGAGTGAAAAGGGGTTCCAATGCACCAAAGAATGTGACACTTGGATATTGCATGCAAAAGTTAGGCCAAGAGTCAAAGTTTTTTTTGGAAGATGTTCTAAAATCGTTTCTTCTACATATTGGTATGCTTTAAATTTTACTTTCCTATTCATGAAATTGTTCCAAACATAAGGTGCAGTATAAAGTTGAGGGGAGCTAGCAATAAAACGTTGGCAACTATTATAGTAATTTGAAATATTTGTGAGGGGAAAAATAGGGTCAACTTGAACTAATTGGAAATAGTGTGATTTTGGTAAATTAGTATCATATGCACTATTACGACAAATTACTATACCATTGATAGTGTTTTTTTCCTTAATAATTTTTTGCCAAAATTTTATATGGTTATCAAGGTACACTGAAAAAAAGAAGTAAAGTTCGCCAAATTTTGGACAAAGCCCACTAATTTTAGGTAATACTATGAATGAAACTATGAAAGTTTCCATCCATTAAGTTAGGTTGTTTGTTTATTTGTTACATTGAGATTTCTTAGACCGTGCATCCTCCAGTTGTATAATTAATATTGTTGGAAAGCTCTTTGGGAGGAAGGGTGCAGGGGTTTTGTTGTGGTGTTTGGATCTACGACAAAAAAGATATTGAATTTTGAAGTTTTTACAAGTAAAAAAAATTGGAAAATTAATTTTACATTTCTTTTGATTGTAGCAACAACACATGGCATTAAAAGCGCACAAATTCTAAAATCACCCACCTCCAAATGTACACTGTTTGTACATGTTGCTTTTTCATATCCTTTAGCAATATGAAAACAATGTACATTTCAGGAGGTGGATGCTTTTAGAGCCCTATGCCATTTCAACTTCAGAATTTCATAACTAATTCCACAGAGCTCCAAAAAACATGAAACGACTTAGGTTAGATGCCAATTCCTCTTGTCTTTCATGGAAAGTTTACTGGAAAAAAATAATTTCAAGAAGCTTCACCTGCCCAAAATTCAGTTTCAGCTCATAAATGGGCGATTTATGGACCTTGTACCTTAGTAAAAGTGATGGATGACTTGACAATCACTCACCGGCTTGCCTTGAATGTGTGTCTCGCTGCTACCACCAAGAAAAACAAAACAAAAGCACTGACCATCCGGAGGAGACGACCCCCCGAAGTTTTACATTACTTCCTGACAAGCCGCGTCGGTCATCCAGTCGGGCCGTCACTGATAGGACCAAGTCAACTGATGAGCAACCAAGCTCCGGTCCAAAATAAAAGTCCAAACTCCAAACTAAGTTCTTCCAGAATGCAGGGACCGCAAATTCCCTTCACGTATCTAAGTTGTTGGCAAGCGGACGAGTGATTAAAAAGCTACTCCAAGCCAGGTAGGTCCGGTCCGGATAAAAGCGAAAACGAAAATAATAGACAGGAAAAGAAAAGACCGTTGTCCCATAGTTATAAAAAGCACACTCACTCGCAAAAAAAAAAAAGACGTTGGGATAAAACGCAGCAAAATGAACAGGATGATTGTTGACCCTTGAGGACGGACTCTCGAACAACCGGAAGCCCCGCCGGACTGACGGACTACTCCGGCCGATCGACCGGGCCCCGTCGTCGATCACCGGCTCCGCCATCGCCATTTCTTCTCGCAACCGTCACTTGCTAACTTAACCTCGCCGTTGTACGTATGCTTACTCAGAAACTAGCTAGCTAGATCACAGGCCTCCAGCTCTTCAAATCCTTTTACTAGCCAGTCCACAAGCACGTCCATACTCTCGCTCCACAGCTGGCCCGATTCCATAGCGCGCTAGTGACTGTGTGTGGTAACGTTCTAGCTAAACAAGGTAGGGAGACTTTAATTTGAGGATCGATCGAAGCTAGCCCTTTGAATTGGCTCCTGATCGAGTGTGTGGATTGATATATTCTGTTAGCGATGATTAGTTTCGAGGATTTGTAGTGTGGGTACAGGCCTGGAGCTTTCAGATCGCGCTAGTACTACTTGGAAGTGGTTGTGGCGTTGTAATTAGTGCAGGCAACTAGCACGGGGAGCGAACCTCTGAAACTACAATCTCCGGAGGGTGATGGATTTCTGATTCACCGGCCATGTCTATCTTCCGGGTTCATGTCGTTGTCTAGAAAACAGTGTACCATACGTGGGTTGGTCTGGAAGTTTTGGATCTTACTAGTACTTGGCAGTGGTTGTGGAGTTCAGTGTGGGTCACGGGGAGCCTCTGAAACTAGCCTTCTGATTCTGATTCTAGCTCCGGCCATGTCGATCTTCGGTTTTCATGTGTTTGTCTAGAGAACTGTGTTAGTACCGTGGGTTGGTTTGGATGTTTGAATCCTTCCAACTAGGTTTGCGGTGTTTAGGATTCGCTAGTAGGCAATGAACTAGCCTAGCCTAGTTTGTTGTGAATCTAGCTAGTTGTCGATCCGTAGGCTGTGGTTCCACTTCGGTGGATTCTAGTTGTGATATGGCGTTGCCAGATGTATTAGGGTGGTGGCAACACCATAGAAGAGGTGAAGTGGGGATGAGAAGCTACAGAGCGAGGAGGGTGTGGTCGAAGAGGGTAGTGAAACACAGGTGGCTATGGATGCTAGTGGCGCTGCTGTCGGTGGGAGAGATGGGACTCGCGTATGGGCAGGATCTAGGAACGTGGGAGGTTGTTGTGGAGAATGCGGGGATTGCGTCTATGCACACCGCGGTCACGAATTACGGCACCGTGGTTTTGCTTGATCGAACCAACATTGGTGCTTCGCAAATCGCTTTGCCAAGTAAGCCTGGAGTTCCTACTTTCTTCTGAAATCTTTGTTACAGAGTCCTTTGAAAACTCTCTATGGTTCTCAAATTTAGACAGTTCTCGAAAGTATTCAGAGAGCAGATTGTTGCAGTATTGGTTCAGAGTTGAAGGAGCTGCTGCACTTAATGAGGGTTTGGGGCTAATTAATTGCGGTGCCAATGATTTCAGGAAAGTTGGAGGGTCTTTAAGGAACTGGTCTTTGCTAGCAATTGTTGCCTCTTTCCTCACGCCTCACGCCCCTGTTCTGAAAACGTGCATAATTCTCTTGTGGAGCTAGAGTCTGGATGGTTCAGCGGAGTTACAGACTGTCCATATGCCAGGGTTTGAGCTAAATTAATAATAATGCCAATGATTTTTCACAGAGGGGACTTGCAAGGACTTTACTGACCTGGTCTTTGCCAACAACCATTCTTGCAGAAACATGTTTCCTGACGCCCATGTTTCAGAAACATGCGCAATTTGATCTCGTGTGGAGTTGAAGTAATGAGTTAGCTTAGTTAGAATAATCGGATTGGTTCAGGGGTTTGAGCTAAATTTAATTGGGGTGTTAATGGTTTCACAGACGGGACTTGCAGGGACAGTAATGACCTGGTCCTGCCGCACGACTGCACTGCGCATTCCGTGTTATTCGATCCCAGTACGAACAACGTTCGGCCTCTCACTATCCTGACTGACACCTGGTGCTCCTCTGGCCAGTTCATGTCTGATGGCACACTCATGCAGACGGGTGGGGATTTCGAGGGCGTCCGAAAAATCAGGTACATCTAATTCTCCTCACTAAGCAACCCTAAATCTGCAACAGAGGATCTCTAAAACCTTGAAACCTACCAACCATCCCTAACTCTGCAGCAGGGACCTTTGGGTAGATGACAGTTAGTCTTGCGTCGGTTTAAACATTTTAACACACTCAGGAGTGTGAATTTTGGAGATCAGAAAAAATTGTGGAATGACTTCACTTTAGATAAATCGTTTAATTGCTAACTTCACTTCACTGTGTGAATTATAAATCGCGAGGTTTTGGACTGTCTACTGCAAGAGATAGTAGAATACCCCAGTTCCATTCAAGATAGTCTTTACCGAATTCAGAGGTTTGGGTTTTGCGTTCCTCAAGAGCGTAGACATTTAGTGTACACCCGTTGCTAATAATTCCAACCAAGTACGTGAACGTTTGGAATCAGAACTATCCACACCCTTTCTAAGCTTATCGAGACCTTCGAAACCAGAATGTACTTCGATAGAATTCAAGCTCTCGTGTATAACAGAGAGCGTCTAGAGAATGTCACGACAGCACCGAGTTCGGAGGAACGCAAAACCCCAAACCGTAAAAACTTATCATGTGATCTGGTTTTAAACGGGGAAGTTTGTGCTTCACAGGCCCTTCACACCTTGTCTAATCTTAGACAAACCTTCGTTAGAACCAGAATGTACTACGATAGACTTCAAGCTCCCGTATACACCAGAGAGTTTCTGTGTTACGAAAGCACCGAATTCAGAGGAACACAAACTCTAAACCCTAAACCCTAAACAACTGAGAACATATCATACGATCTGGTTTTAAATGTGGGACGTTTGTGCGTTCACAGGACCTTCACACCATGTCCAGCAACAGAAACCTGCGACTGGGTGGAATCCAACGACTCCCAACTCCAAGCCCCTCGCTGGTACGCCACCAACCAGATCCTCCCCGACGGCCGCCAAGTGATCATCGGCGGCCGCGCCGTCTTCAACATCGAGTTCATCCCCGCAGTAGCCAATGGCCCCCTCAACTTTCCTTTCCTCAACGCCACCAACGACGCCCAGAACGACAACCTCTACCCATTCGTGCACCTCCTTCCGGACGGCACGCTCTTCATCTTTGCCAACCGCGACTCGATCGCCTACAACTACGTGACCAACACGGTGGTGCGGACGTTTCCGAGGATCCCCGGGGAGCCAAGGAACTACCCGTCCGCGGGAAGCTCCGTGATGTTGCCCTTACTGGCCGCGAATCAATTCTCGGTGGTGGACGTGCTCATTTGTGGAGGGGCGCAGTATGGGGCGTTTCTGGAGCCGTGGACGAGGAAGCCGGCGAGCTTGACGTGTGAGAGGATGACGGTGACGGATTTGGAGCCGGTGTGGGTGGAGGAGGCCATGCCGATGAGGAGGTGTATGGGGGATATGCTGCTGTTGCCGAATATGGACGTGCTCATCATCAATGGCGCAGGGATCGGTGAGTCGGGATGCTGGGAATGTTTTGGGGAGTTTAGGATTTACGGTGAGGTTTAGGGTGAGGTTTAGGGTTTTATCGATGGCTGAGATTTTGTTGGTGTGCAGGGTCGCAAGGGTGGGGGTTTGCTGATGAGCCTGTTCTGAATCCCGTGAGGTACATGCCGTATGAAGCGCCCGGGGCCAGGTTTACCACGTTGGCACCCACCACTGTCCCTCGGATGTATCACTCGACCGCGAATTTGCTGCAAGTAAGAAGCTCGATAACTTAAACCCTAAACCATCGTAGTAGTCTTATATTGTTCTATAACTGCATGAATTCATCTTACTATACGTGTGACAACATATAAAGAACGGAATTCAAATTAATTTTAATCAATACATGCTACTTCTGGTTGCTCACAGGTATCAATGGAGACCGATTGATGTTAGAGGCCTCTTTGTTCAAAAAATTTAACTTACATGTAAGAGGGTGAAGGGGAACCATAAGAAAAAGACGTCCAAGAATCAAAGCATCTCGGATGCACTCAATTCTCCCTAATGTGCTCACTTCGCAAATCTGTCGTATTGTGTTCACATCCAATTGGACTTCCAGAAGCCAAGTTGTGAACACATGTGATTAAAGCCCATGTGCCCTTGAGGGTGTTCAAAGCTCCATCCAAGCATGGCATGTATAGTTGACAAGAATCGCAGTTCATTTTCCGAAATTGTTGATTATTTGAGCATAGATATTCTGCTGATCTGTGAGTAATAAATTTGTGTTGCTGCTGCAGGACGGGCGGATTCTGTTAGCAGGGAGCAACACGCACCAGTTCTACACGTTCACGGGAGACTATCCCACGGAGCTCCGGCTGGAATGCTTTTCCCCTCCCTACCTGAGCGCCACCGTGAGCACCATCAAACCGACAATCAGCGTCTCCCCCTTACAGATCTCCTACGGGACCCCGTTCACGGTAACTGTCAGCACTCCGACCGCCATGACCGCGGCCATTGAGCTCAACCTTATGAGTGCGCCCTACACCACCCACTCGTACTCGCAAGGCTTGCGCCTCGTGAACTTGAATGTGGGTGGAGCTGTGCAAGTTGCCCAAGCGAGCGTGTACCAGCTCACCGCCACCGCTCCTCCCACGCCCCAAATCGCTCCCCCGGGTTACTACATGCTGTTCGCAGTCAATCAACGCGTCCCCAGCACTGCTGTTTGGATCCTCGTCTCGGTTTAGGTATTGTAACCTCACCCATCTGCGATACTGGGACAGATTTTCAGTATTCTTCCTACCAAACCCAAAAAGATTCCAACGCACTGAAAAATGCATTATTTGGATATCATATGCAAAAGTTCTAAGAGTACCGAATGAAAAAGATTCCAAGGCTCTAAAGGAAGCATTATTGGGATACCATGTTCAAAAGTTCCAAGTCAAAAAGGATTCCAAAAATGCATTAATTGGATACTTTATGCAAAATGTAAGATTTCTAAGAGTTCAAAAGTCTATTGGTATATGATCTAATACTGACGTGAATTCTGATTTTCAGGTAGTGTACATCCTTAAGTCAATAGACACTCAAATGTGCAAGATTTTGGGGTGTTGTGATTAGAAGTGATTACCTTAGGACTGATCACTTCGATTGCCATGGAGCTCACCAATGCCGAACTTCCAAGACCCCTCACAGCTTGGAGAGATCACTTTCTGAATGTGGGGACAGGGAAGCCCATTGAAGTCTCCTACTGTATCAAAGCAGTTTGAAATTTAAAGTAGAGTTCGATCGAACCTGTACAGCGAAGGCCAAATTCGCCCTCACTCAAGGGCACCAACTTCGTGGACATTAAAATCATCTTCATTAGTCTTTTCAGCCTTCTCCAAACAACCATTGGAAGATTATTTGTTGCAGTTATCTCATTCCTAACTCGAGCTAGAAGTGTACAAAAATTTGTGCACCGGCGTTATAAAATAAAATGCATGAACTTGTTCCTCTCGATCTCTTGCACTTTGGTTGGTGAACTTGTTCGTACGCCAGAATATTCAGAGTCAGTTTGCAATAAAGTCAGGTCGTGAACTGACAACTGTACATTGAAATGCGTAGAGAAGTAGCTGTATTCACGTGTGTAACCAATAATCTGTGGAGCAGCTCATTTTACTGTCTGCAATGTTATAAGAAGTGTCAGCAAGGTTTTACATCATACAATTTACATGGCACAGAATACGACAACGATGAAAACCTTAGATGCCTATAGTAGGAAATCCTAACGATGTCTAACAAGGGTGATAACATTTCTATAATCTAATCTCGCTCCTATTTAGAAGATCGTACTCAAGCCAACGAACGGACTAAGCTTCTTCTTTCTCCTCCAACAGACGGTGTATTTCCTGGATTGTTCAGGTCTGCGAATCACTTCAACGTCGAGATCCGGCATATGGGCGATAATCAGGAGATCGGCTTCGATAAGATCGCGCCGGGGGACTGCAGAATATAAAAACTATTGATCAGAGAACGTCACAACAAAATCTTAGGGCTGCAGGACAATTCCCAGATGAACACTCTAAAATAGCTGAATATCACTTGGGAGCTTAGAGGGAAGTCACTATGACAACAGTCACTTTAGGTTTGTACGCCAAAAAACATCTAGATAAGTATTTGAGCATGATTCCTATTAATAGGCTACCCTTCATTTCTGTTCAGTCTTGCTCGCAATTCGAACAGGATTCCAATGCGAAATAGCACGAACTTTTTGGACACTGTACGAACAAACGAAGGATGTTGAAGCGCCAATTACTGGTGTAGTCGACCCTAGGCTGTAAAGTTTTCAGACCATGCACTTTTGGGCGAGGGTACACAATAAGCATCCCGGCACCATTGCTTAGAGATGTTGGATATATCAAGGATAATTTCAGAGACTTAATACAAAACGTAACGATCACGAAGCTGAACTATATGGTGGTGTAAACACAAACTATTGTAAAGAGTGAAGGTCGCATACCTGCGATTTCGTCCACTTCCCCGTGCAGGGCTTCGATCACGCCCATAAGGAGGTGGGCTGCCTCTTGAGGGACCTCGGTACCGACCGGGACTGCCACCTCGTCCACCAGAAGGCGCCTCACCATCTTCACGAGCTGCATACTCCACGGTAATGACGCGATCCGTCACCTTGCTGAAATAACCACTCAAAGGTTAGATTTGGCTAATAATTATTTTCTCACAGGAGCGAGAAACAAACTCTCAACAACTGTCCTCAAATCAAAATACTGAATGTGCTTTCTATACACCACCAAACCACTACACAGCAGAATGATAGAAAATTAATTTAAATATAAAGAATACAAAACAAATATTATCCAAAAGAAAACAGCATCAACCTTGTGGAGACGACTGTTACCTCATGTTGGTACATTCGAGAGCTTTAGTAGCCTCCTCCTGAGTCTCGTACTGAACAAACCCAAAATTCTTTCGTATTTGTACACGCACTAGCTTCCCATACGGCTCAAAGTGACGTTCAAGATCTCGCACTCGAGTGTTGATGGGATCAAAGTTCACAACAAACAGTGTCTTCGAGGGACGAAGCTTAGTGTTGCTCCTGCGGGCATCCTCTCGCCTACGAATGGCGCCATCACCTTGCTGCTTGCCACAAAAGATAATTCAAATTTAATAATTAATGCATGCTTATCCGTTGACAGCAAGGAGATCTCATAACATATTCGTTCCACCAAAACTACCCAATATATGAACACTCGAACATTTCAAGACTGATAAACTGCTGTGAAAACTCTTAAATCTTACCACCTGGGGTCCCAACGACATAGTACAGAGTGTGACAAGTGTGCCACAAGCAATGATAGCGTTGCAAGTGTGCAGGATACTACAGTATGTCGTATACACAAACTTCATAGAAAAGAGATTTAAGTGTACCTTAGCCCACTCCACACTGAGCCGCCTACGCTGCCTGCCGAACTCCATATTGTCGAGGTGGCGTATAGCGTCCTCTGCGTCACGTTCGTCTTCCATATAGACGAACGAAAAGCCTGTGCAGCCAAACACTAGAGCATGAGCAGCCCACACTGGACAAAGCAAGACAGGAACCATTGTTAGGAATCTTATTGCGAAATCCCATCCAGGGAATTCAAGAGTAAGAAAAAAAAAAGTCATACAAAAGTACACCCTTAAAAATCTCTTGTTACGTTTTGAGAGGAAAAATTGATAGCCACCTGGCCACTTATGAGTGCCTGTTGTCTGCACAAAGTAAAGTCAGGAGTCTATTGTTGACAAAGAAACAAGGGTCAGCCAAGCTTGCACCAATCATGCTGCTCTCCATCGTCTGCTGCAGTAGTAAGATTCTAGATGATGCACATGTAGACATAACGAGATGTTGCTGAGGTGGACACTTGGTGATGTTGGAGTAGACTTCCGTGATGATTAACTAGGATCATGCCTTGAGCGAGCCAAAACGTTGTCATTATGCTGTCACCCATTGCATTAGAGGGGGAGGTAATCTGATGACTGATGACAAGATGATTGATGACAGCAGGTATTGTGTTCTGATGTGTTCAGTCAGGCACATAAATGAAGCCAATTGTTGGCAATGAGGAGCCATATAGGAATGGGATATCCTCAACCAAACTGCCAGCAAGAGAGCTGCCATGCTCTCCATGCTCATGCCTGCGGTAACACACCCATCCTTGAGAACCTAAAAAAATTCCACCCATGGCCCAGCCTATCCTTGTGTTTCTAGTTCATACAGAAAACAGCAGGTTGTTCAGAATCAAAATAAGACTAAAAAAGGGGGACGCAACCGCAAATCAAACTCCCCAGAAAGAGAACACTAAAAAATGTAAACGGTGAACCGCATAATCCAGTTAAGGATTGCCTAGTACTTTACGGGCCCCGCTTGCTTAACCATACCCCATAACCAATACTCCCTGAACAATGTCGAAAGTACAATTTCCCTGCGGTACTGGGGATAAGAACAGCACTACATAGTCTGCACTGCGAGGAACAGCGCAGTTTGTTCCTTTCAACAGAGACTATATCGAAACTGGGAAACCCAAAAATCATTAAATCCACGAAACACTCATTTCCAAAAGAACCAATAATTAAATGCTTACAAAAATGTGACGATCCGCCGAATGCCTAGCATCGTTCCGTAAGTACAAAAAGAAACATGACCACATCCGAAAACATAAACTTAAAGAAATGTCTCCATCAGTGAGTATAGAGATAAAAGTCACAGCACAAAGACACAACTATAATTTCATTCCGAATACTCTTCCCCCACAAAATCAAAACCCTAAGAGAGAGGCAGGGGGCGCTGTAACAACCAAAGTAATGGATAGTGATATCAGAAATCATTCAAACTTGCCTGTCTTCATGTCAACACGGTCCACTCTCCCATACTCCTTGAACAAGCGCTCGATCTCCGACTGCCGAGCATCATACTCGAAATTCCCACAATACACTGGCCTTATCTTGGCGGCCATCTCTTCAAACCCCGCAACACCAACACGGCCTCCTTCCACCTTCAAGAAAACCTCCTGCAAAATCAATTTCAAAACTCGCTATCAACGCCATAGCTTGAAATCCCCGCAAACCAACAAACCCTTGGAATTCAAACCCCAACTAAGAGTCGCAGTTGCAACAAAATTCTCCCCCTAACAGACAGCCGGAACGACATGACCAAATCACATACCGCGGAGCACGCGCGATTGATCAGCGACGCTGCAATTGTAAAAAAAACTCTATTGATGGGGATGATGGTGGCGGTGGAGTGCCGGCTCTTCTCATTCGAACGTTCGAGAGAAGGAGCCCTTGTCGTTCGGTGCAACAATGTAGAACATTCGTAGATATCCACGGTCTTGGGTGAGTTTAGTCTTCCGAAGGGTCGTGGCCTTATACCCGCCCAAGGCTGGGATGGACCTATTTAGTGTGTGGATTTATTTTATTTACCGGTCAGGGTTGGCGGAAAAAAATTCTAAAAATAAATAACAAATACCCTGTTTTAAAGTGTTTTTTTTGTTTAAATTTCGTATAGAAAAAAAGAATTTTTATCTTTGTAGACATATGTCAAATCGCATTTATTAACTTTAATTAATTATTTGGCAAAGAATGTTAACCTTTGAAGTCCCATTGTTTCCTTGGGGGACTAAATGGCCTTTGGACAGACTCCAACAGTCTTGATATTTGTTATGGTTTTTTTAACTTTTTGTGAAAATAAAAAAATATATTAGCTTTTTAAAAATATAAATTTTATTACAATCTCAATTATCCTTTATATCTTGAATCTACTTTTATGTAACAATTTTTTAGTGAGTAGAAATTAAATCTAGTTTTTTTTTTAAATTTAAAACTCTGAATTTGCTTCTTCAACAACAAAAAATTAGTAACTCAGAATTAGTAGTGCAATAATTTTAAGCTAAGAAGATTCAAAGTCAAAAAATGTTGTGAAGCAAGGTACAAAAAAATTTATTTTCTTTACTTAAAATGAAAATAACTTGCAATCTAGATAAATGTCAAAGTTTTTGAAATTTCTTCCACAAATATTTACACTAGTCTAGTGAAAGGTCCAATGGTTAGATGTGCAAAAAAAACATTTAAATTTCTTTTTGCTCTTTGCCATAAAAATGACAATTTTGAATGGTTTTTGATGGAAAAAAGACCTTGGGACTTTAGAGGATAAGGTTGACCTATGAAGACATAGTAGACTTATTGCAATTGTTACAAAGACTTACAAAAAAAGTCAACATAAATGAAAATTTAAAGAAAGCCTCAAAATTACTTTCTTCAAATGCTATAATGAATTTTATTACACCAAAAAAAATTTAATATATTTATTTCATGTTTCTATTTTTAAAAGTCTATAACAACATCCTATCTTAGAGCAACTACAAGTCAATTATGTAGGAATGATCAAGATTCATCAATAATTAAAAATTAGAGATCTGGTAAGTGGTAATGGATATCAATTGGATATCTTAAACCTTAAAGGACCAAATGGAAGTTTGGATAAGTATTTATGATCTCAATTTTTGGTATAATATTTAGAATCCATATCTTAAATTTGGATGTTTGTTTTATTTTGTTTTGTTTGTTACATTGAGATCTCCTGAACTGTGCATCTTCTAGTTGCATGTTTGGTATCATCAGAGGGACCTTGGTAAGGGGGATACATTGGCTTGGTTTCATGGCATTCGAACGTATTGTGTGAAAGTTATTGAATTTTGAAGTATTTTTGAATCTAAAAATTAGAAAATTAGAAAAATTAGAAAAATTGAATTTTCTTTGCATTCTTAATATGGTTGGAAAGTCCTTGACGAGGATGGGTGCATGGAATAGGTTTGGTGGTATTTGGACCTACCATGTGAAACTTATTGAATTTTGAAGTATTTTTTGGATCTAAAAATTAAGAAATTAAGAAATTAGAAAAAAATTGCATTCTTAGCACCATCAAAAAGCCCTTGGGGAGGAGGGATTCACAAACTTTGTTTTGTGGGTTTGGACCTATCATGTGAAAGTTACGGATTTTTGAATTATTTTTGCATCTTAGATTGGGCTAAATTATATATCACCCTTTTACTACTACTAATTCACCATGGGCCACATTTATTGAATACTTAAGCATACATATTCATTGTTTTTTTTTATTAAACTATAGATAAAATAGTACAAAAAAATGAAAACAAAAGCATAATAAAATCATGATAATAATTGGGCCAACTGTACAAGGCTACACTAGTATGTATGAATATACTTTGCTTTAAACACATTGCATGAGTATTGATACATATTTATATAAAATATTATGCACATATATTTAGAGTGCATTCATTACACATCTACATTCATATGATTTTGAATTCCTTCATGATTTGGGTCAAATTTAGTCACAAATAAAACCTTGGTGTTTTTTCCAAACTAAACCTTTTCTATCCAACAACACTTTGATTGCCTCCAAAACATGATTCTTTATAAAATTTTACATCAATAATCCAAATGGAATGAACGAAGTCATTTCATATAGACAAAAAGATAGTCTTTAAAAAATAATTTCTAGATATTTTAATTCATATTTTTGTGATTTTTTAATGCCTAGGCTTGGCTATTTTTATTTTGAAAAGTTTCACTATCAATCTTGCATACCAATGAAATTAGAATTATATTTGTATAAAATAAACTTATTCTATTAACTTAGTACTCAAAGTAGTGATTCAGATCGCATGATAGAAGCTTCTTATAGACATGAAACCTACTCACCATCATTTTCTAACAATCCTCTTGCTGAACATGCCTCTTTAAATGTACTATAAAGATGGCCATCTACTATTAGAAGGTCTTCATATGACATTGGTCTACAAACAATTGTCAAAAGTAAATGTAAATAGTATTGTTCTCCAACAAATAGATCAACAAAGTAAAGTCTTCCCAATGCAAAAGTAGCTCATCTAGAGGTCCATTCTTTTGTATTTTTCTTCCACACATAGTGTTGGAGGAATTCCAAATATATGTATTGTTGAGCATTTTCATCTCTAGCGCATCTTGCAAAATAACTTGTCAATGTGGTAGTCTCACACCTTGTTCTTTAAAGAACTTTTGCAGCATCATCCTCTTGATTGAATACCACTCTATGCATCCATGGCAAATGCAAAGCAAGTTGTACCATATTAGGGCATTCTTCATACATCTCCATTGCAAAAAGTCGTCAAGTAGCTTCAAAGACATTAACATATCAAGCATCTAAGTATTGATTTACTTCATTAGGTTCATGACCAAAGCGCATAGTCGTATGATCGTGACTTTTGTAAATATATTTGTGAATATATTATAAGGTACAACATCCCAATTATCAACCAAAATGCCTTGAACTTCATAGCCACAACCAATGTTGTTCCTTCTACGATACAATGGATATGCATCAACATCTATAGAGAGGAATTCTTGAAAGGTTTTTGGATAACGTTTTGAACAATTTCCATCTTCCATACATATTAAATTAGAATGGCGAAGTCTACATGGACCATGCACCATTGTCCTCAATATTGTACCAAATAGAACAGGGTCTTCTTCTTGGTTAAGAAACTCTACGCAAACAATGCGATCCATAGCTACTACATCATTTATTTTGTCTTCTTGTGCAAAAAATATTAGGAAATGCAACCATTCTGGATTTGTTGTCATAGTTCCAAATATGTTGAGATGTTTAAAATAGCGAGTAATTGCCATAGAATCTTGAAAAATCTCAAACATATTGCAAGCATTGCCTAAAAATGATGAAGGCAATATGACACGTTGACCAAGATTTCGAAGGTTTACTTCTTCATTAGCAATGTCTCCAATTGTATTAGCAAGTCCCTAGTATACATCTATTCTTAATTGGCCTTCTTTTATTTGTATCCATCGCAAGCGGGCTTACTCAATAACTACCCATGCATCAACTATAAATTCATAGAATAATTTTTCTCCATGTAGTATTGTGAAAAATTCATTATTTTGTGGAAATAATCTATATGAGAAAAATTCCACTTGAGTGAGGTATGATTGTTGTGCTATATAAGGGATGTGTAGGTGCCATTCAAGTTTTCCATAAGGAAATAACAACACATAACGCAACGGAAGATATGTTGACTGACATTCACTTACGCATTGAAGTCCTCCATGTAAATGTATGATGATGTCACGGGTTGCATTTGGAATATAGCCATCTCCTAGCAAAATCAAAGCTATTTTTTTAGTTGGTGGAAAATTATGACGTCCATCTTATCTACCTTCAAAATGTAGATGCATTGCCAAATTTGGGTTATCATTGCCATTTTCATGTTCTTCAAGTAGAATTTTGTATGTTTGTCTTATAAGTGGAACAAAATTATTGTATTCCAATAACATTTGTTGCAATGCCAACATTGTTTCAAGACGCACTTTTGCATTTTTTTGTCTTCAAGCTTCGATCACTTTTTTAGGATCATAAATTTTTAGGATCGCTTTTTTAGGATCATATATAATTGAGCATACATCAATGCTTCATTTGGTTCAAGTAGAAGAGTGTCACATCTATGAGTCAATTTCCCATGAATGCAAAAACAATAGGGTCCAGAACCCAAAACATGATTTCTATTAACACCCACTAATGTAAAAGCAAATATGTTATAACGTTGTATGTATTCACAATTTTTTTTGCTTCTTCACTATCTTCTATAAACAAACACAATAATGGAACTAGTGGCTTTGAGGCTCTCGAAGCATTGACAAATTAATTTTGCCTTTATGACAAAATGTTCCAAAAAGAAGGTGCATGTTGATACTAATTGAAAGCTTTTCTTCAATTCAATGGAAGGCACTTCAATGTCAACAAATAACATTCATAGCACTAAGATTATGACGCAATCCTACCTTAACTATTGGAACTCATTGCCTAGCTCGGTATATAGCTTGACTGCGCAACCTTTGAGTCCTCTTTAAGAGATTTTATAGCCCTCTCAATAGCTACGTGTGGTCTTTAATAAGCTGTTTGGGCTCTCAACCTCTCTTCAACTTCAGCCAACAACTCTACAGCCCTCACACTAGCTACATAATCTACTTGAGTTCTCAACTTCTCTTCAGCTTGAGCTAAAGAATATGTAGCCCTCACAATAGTAATATGCAATGTTTGATAAGTCGCTTGTGCTCTCAACCTCCCTCCAACTTGAGCCAAAGACTTTACAGCCCTTATACTAGCTACATAATTTGCTTGAACTCTCAATCTCTCTTTTGTTTCAATCAAAGATTCTCTTTTCCTAATTCTCGCAACAGGCGATCTCTTGCTCAAGCACGTTCGGTATGTAAACTAACACTACCTCGATGTCTAGGTGCCATTTGGAAAGCATACATTAGGAAAATTTTGAAATTTCAATGAGCTCTTTAATATTTGACAAACCAAGCCATTATTTGAGGGCTAGGCATGCTAGCATGAGTACATAATAACTTATACAAATCCGTCTCTATCTTGTATGAAGGACGTTGCTAGGAGCCAAACTATACAATCTGGAGTACGTTTATTTTATATCTTTTTAATTCTTGTGAGTCAAAGACTAAATGGTACCTTAAGAAATGGTACTTACAGTAAGCTATTGTGAGTGGTGCTTGTGACATGTACTTGTAGAAGAATATTGGCTAGTTCTATATGACTTTATAAATTCTCTATGTAGCAGTGTTCAACACACAAGAAACCTCATTCACAACAATAAAATATAATAAAAAACTTATTGGTCAATGTTGTGGGACTTTAGTCATTTGGATATATAGTATAAATTATAATTTATGCTCCACCGTATGATGATGTACCCATAGCTTCGTCCAATATACTCACAACTTTGTCCAATTCTAATTGGCCACAAATACAACATTCATAATTGCACTGAACTCAAAGGGTGGGTAGAAATAGGGGATTAGCAATTTCTTTGTTGTAGTAAGTATATGTTTTGGGATCCTTTTTGAAGCTCTAGAGGGGGCTCTTCAAGGGTTCAAAATTTTCGTAGTGAAAACAAACAAACAAACAAAACAAACCTTTTCTAGAACATTTTTACAATAGAGTGCTTATCTAATTTTCTACTCCATCACACTAACAACTCTACAGATACTTTTTTCCAAGACACTAAATATTTTCAAGAAGATTATGTATCGTGCAAATCATTTTCATGCTAATAACAATACAAGTAAAATGCTAGTAGAAAACAGTGACCATGTCAACAAAAAATTAACAAAAAAGTGTTGAAGGCGTTTGTATCTGTGGTCATGTTGTCTTAGACAATACCTAACAAAAAAACTGTTTTTCATTTTGTTATGTTGGTCAAATCAGAAAAATAATAACATTAATTCATTTTTATATTTGCTAAATGAATGGCTGTCACATGGCAAGCCAAGAACCAGCCCAGTACAAATTGCTATGTAGGCTTTCGGCTCATGTACTAATACAACCAGCCCAAGCCTAATACCATAAATTGAAATCAGCCCATAGCCTTCAAATTGTAAAGCCATTCAGTTTAAATCCTTTCAATTTTAAAGAAACCGGTTATAAACTGTACAACAATAATTTCAATCAACTAGAAATACCAAACTTTTAGTGTAATGTTGGTTTGAAATTAAATTGCTTATGAGTCCAAAATATTTTGCATCACGAATTCTATGCAAATTTTTTTTCTGAATTACAGATGAGATGCAAAAGACAAAATCAGAACATGATTTTTCATCATGATACATTGTTTCAGTGATACAAGCTTTAACAGAAACCAATAAGCGGCACAAATCAGGAAATCTTGCAAAAGGAATGAAAGATGTACCCATGTAATGGGCAACCCTAAATAATGCCTACAAAGCTTCATCAGAAGACCAAAGAGCGGGAGCGGAGGCGTACACAGAGAAACGTTGAGGAACTTGAGGGAGTTTTTTTTTACAAATGAGAGATTATTTTCGACCCCTCTCAATTCTCAGCCTGACTTACACGCCTGAGAACTGGCCCACCCAAATCATACACGGCCGAGAACCGGCCATACCCTCGGGCCAACAAATCAAAATCCGCCTTTCTAATATTTTGAGCAGCTAAAAATCCAAAACTCCAAGATCATAACAATTAAAATCCTATTTAAATGATTTTTTTGTCGATTCTCTGGCCTATAATTAAGTATTTCAATCAACTTTTTCAAAAAATCAATCAGCTCAATTTACACTAGCTGCCGGTTCTTCCCGTTCATTGGTAGAAAGGAAAAGACAAGCTCTTTATAGAAATGGGGTGGTAGAAGGTAGAACAAACCATATGGGATATGTGAATTAAGACTATGAATGATTCACATATCCCATATGGTTTGTTTTGACCTTTTATCACCCCATTTGTATATAGAGCTTGTCTTCTCTCTTACATCACCAGAATCACCTCTCTTATATCACTATCATGGAAGAGGCCTGTCTTCTTAACAAAATAGTGTTAACTTTTTTGTTGATTTGGATGTTATACTATTTGAATCAACAAAAATTGAGTGATTATTTTGTTAGCTTGTTCAAATCAAGAATTTTTTTTAAAAATGGTCAATACAATATCCTAGTCAATAAAAAATTGTTAAATTTTTGTTGACTTCAACACCATTTTCTAGGAGTGAAAGTATAGACAGTTTACTTGTATGATTTGTATAAATATGTCTATCTCACTAGCATGTTTATGAGGTAAAAAAAATGAACTACTAGTATTTTTTATAGAAAAGTGTAAGTAAAAATTTCCTGAACTAGTGCAAATTTACTTTTATAGATCAATGAGAAGATGGTAAGATCTATGTAATGTACACTCCCAAGTACTTTTTAAGAGGAAGTGGTTCTCACTTGTGTCCGTCTCAAAGACAAATCACACAATGAAGTCAGTGACCATGCAATAGGTGTTTACAGGCCACTATACTTACTATCGTTTTTACTTGAAAAAAACTTGGAATGAATCAATAATTTCAAAGTCCAAATCACATACAAATTTAGATCATAAATCAAAATCATACACATAAGAAAGAGACCTAACTATTAGCTGAAGACTGTGAAGAAGCCATTTGATTGACAAACTCTTGTCCACAACTTAATCTATCTTGATGGACTAGTATTAGCAAGTGTTCATTCAACACTTCCTTGCAATGGAAGCTGTAATTTTTCCATAGTAAAGAAACAATTTGTGTTCAAGGCTCAAGTTTCTCATGGTAAAATATATTGTGTTAGGACCAATAAACAGAGCCTAGTTCATCTTTGAGAATGAAAAATGTTCAAGTGATTGAAAGTAATTACATTGGGTGTTCCAACTACTTCCAACTACAATAAATTGACTACATAATTGCTTAAGCTGGAATGAGGCTAATTACACATATTTGTGTACAACCAACCCTATAGCCATCATGTGTTGTGTCAGCCATAAGTACCATCAAACAATATTGTTGGTTGGTGAGATTTAGAGGCTTAATTAGTTTTTGGTAAGAAATTTTAAAGCCATGTCTTAGTTCTTTGTATCCCAATATTTAGGCAAAGTGAATGTTATTTTGTCATTATGAGATCATTGAGGTATCCATGTGTGTTGCTTCTATATTAAGCATTTTAATGAGGAGCAAATTACCTTGAGAGGTAGTTAAACTATGTGCCAATGAGGGGGATTTGGTAACATAATAGTGAATCCAAATCATTAAATAAGCTAAATTTCAGCACTAAACACAATGGTATGTGCTATAATTATTATGGAAAAAATAGGGAAAAAATGGAAAGAAAAAATAGGAAAAGAATATCTAATCCTAATAGACTTATCATCACGTCTCCTAAGTCATGTAACTCTTTTCTTTTTTTATTTCCTAAGTTTTTTAGTAGGTCTGGTTTATGAAATTTGTTAGATTAAAGTTTTACAATTTTAAACCTTTAAGATGTAAAGGTTTAATAATTTTCCATTTTATAATACATGTGCTATGACATATTTTGTATTAGCAAAGTATGACATTTCAAGCCCTAATCTAGGTAGTAGGCTTGAATTATGAAGCTAGAAAACAAAACAAAACAAAACAATCTTTTCTAGAACATCTCGTGATTGGACAATGATCTCATTTTATCTATTCTTGCATAAATCAAACCCGAGCTCTCCATGGAATTGATCATATCTTGTGTATATACCATTTTTATGTTTTTGAAAACGCAAGTATTTTCATAGGCTAACAAAGTTTATAAGTGCCAAAGCCAAGATAAGACTATTTTGTATCATACAAAAGGGTCTTTAGCCATATAGACCATTACTACAATCTCTCATTCATTGAATAAATTTTTTCATACAAGTATGCCCTAGGAATATCTATCACCTTTCATTCTAAGTGAAGGAAAGCTAAAACATCAAATACAAGCAAGTAGTATAGAGTGTTGGAAATTTTTGAAGAAAACTCCCAGAGGCTGCGAACCTTGCTTGTATCCATTCCACAACATGACAAAAAATTGCAATGTCAATGAGGTACACGAGGTGTCTACAATTTGCAAGTGCTAGTTATCACCTTCACTAGAAGATCATATCAAACATACCACCCAAATCCAAACATACTACAAAGAATGATTTGACTTATTTCGTAAACTTGAAAGCCTACATTGGAATGTGAAGAAGTTGCCATCTCAAGATCGATTCCCAATACGCACACCCTAGGCAATCAATTGACCAGTATTAAATCCTCAGCCAAAAGCAACAGTGCTTGCTCGTTCTAGTTTGCTTAGCTGTAACTATGCAGCTTCTTCCGTAAATATATTCCCAGGCCAGGCCAAAAAGCTCATAGCCAAGAGAAGCTTAAACAATTGCTAAAATAATACCATTTAATTGACCAATGCAAAATGCCGGCCAAATTGCAGTGTATTTATTCACACTACAAGAAAACGGGGTAATATGTGACTACGTAGTCGTGATTAAATGATTGTAGTATGACTGCACTTCCATATTTGCACTACAGCAAGCTTGTCAGCAAGTTTTTGAGTCAGTTCCAAGTTGCAGTGTGTGACTGCGAGATGAAGTTTGAATGAAGGTGAAGTTCCATTCAACGTGTTCTGTTCCCTCCTCGAGCCAAGAGTTGACGTGGCGCAACAGAAGTCTGGTGTGGAGGCCCAGTCGTAAATGAGTGGGCAGCAATTTCACATTGTAGCTAATAGTGACTCAAAAGCAACTACAACCTCACTCCTAGGCGACTACAATGACACTCTTGTTGTCAAAGGAATGCAAGAAAGGAAATCCTTGTTGAGTACAACATTTGGAGTTATTTGGTATAAAATTTTCAAGACTTAGATAACAACGGTGATTACTAAACTTATTCTGCATGTTTTTGTCCTTTTACTTGAACACATTGCCACATGAGTATCCAAAAAAATCTCAACATTTCTACACCTTTTTCCTCCACAACAGAAAAAATATTGAGTATTTGGAGGGGTGAAGGTTCTACAATAGAGTCTTCTAGAAAAATCCTTTGGAGAGTCTAAAGGACCAATGATTGTAATTCATAAATTGAAACCATGCCATCTTACAATGTAGTGTGCATGGTAAGCACGTGAGTTGTCAATGGGCCCTTGTAGTTCCACTACAAATTATGTTTACACTTCATATAGTTGTCATGGATGTGAATTTGCTATGCCAAAAAATTGAAGTAATACCTCTGGGCCACCAACGTAGATGGTAATGCAAGGTAATACATAACTTCGTCCCCCAATTCTTCATGTTGATGAAAGATTTCGTTTCTCTGACTTTTCTACAAAATATTTTGCTAGGTTGTGAAGACTGTATTTGGTGGCAATGTAACAGTAGCCCAAAATTGTCATTGAGTAGGTAGTGGTTAAGAATAAAAAAAGGTGCCTAGGGAGTGCTTAAGAACAAAAGAGATGCATGGTCAGTGCTTAATAGTATAGAAAATGACATGGATAGTGGTTATGAATAAAAAAAAGCATGAGTTGTGGTTAAGAATGAAAGAATAGCATGGGTACATAGTGGTTAAGAAAAAAATGCATGGGTAGTGATTAAAAATAAATAAAAAATGGTTACTGGTTTAGAGTATAAGGAAATTCATGGGAAGTGGTTAAGATTTTTTTTTAAAAAGAACTCTGGAAAATTAACCTATCTACTTTTGAAACGGCCTCCACTAACCCTCAACGCACCCAAAGACTTCAAGATGACTTCAAATAGTTACAATAGAGTCAAGCTGATAAACACACGACTTAGACATGAGTCCCCTTAGTTGTTTCATAGTGATGAAGTAGTCATTTCTAGTCAAGAAGGCTTTCTACTGCGCAAAAATGCTAAGTGCCCGGCTTTGGTAGTAATTAAGAGCAACGATTAAAGCCACAAGGTCTGTGTATATCTACACAATAGGATGTACTGTAATGATTGTTTCTCTAAAGCAAATCACCTACAAATCATTTAGATTCATGAATACTAGTCCAACAAAATCGGTCACTAATTGCAATGTAGGGGAGTTAATAAGTAGCCTCCAAATCTTGAGTAACTAATTATGCCCACTACTTCTCATTGTTTTCCAAGTGCATCTTGACATACCTTAAATCAAAACTTGAAGCCAATGCTATTTTCTCTCTTAGTATTCAATAGTGCAATTGCTTCTTTCCTTCCCTTGCGCTTCTAGAGCATTAGATACTAAGCCCTTGCTGCTAGTTTAGATAGCAGCATAAGGAAGGCTAATTATCTTTGTCTCCTACACTAGCGTGCCATGAAGATTGGGCAATTACTAGAGTAGAGAAAGGGTGAACTCACGAGACCACATCGATGGAGAATCCACCGCCCCTCAAGTCGCAATACAAGCTCCTTCGGGACAAGTAGGTTGCAAAAGTGAAGCTTGCTTTAGAGCCAATCTTGAAAACAAAGAAGGATTTGTGAGTTCCACACTCTGACTATACTACCTCATTGTCGATGTTATTGTAGGAAGAAATTTTGCAACTGAATTTAGCAATGGAGGAACCTATCTATACGACGCATATGGAAACACAACCTAGGCAACTTGTACGTAAGTTTGTAGATTTTGTGAGTCGGTCTTATGCACAAGCACTACTAGAAAATTTCGTATTTCTGTTGTTTTGGTCGCATTGATCCGGTCAAAATCTGACAGAAATCTGTTGAACCAACAGATTTCTGTCAGATTTTGACCGGATCAACGCGACCAAAACAACAGAAAAATGAAATTTTCTAGTAGTGAGTGTTTTTTTTTTGTCGATGGCTTGTAGTTGTGTTGTTTTTACCAACGTTTTTGTTTGCTTTGTGCATTTAGGTGGTGTAGTAGGATTTAAAGTTCACTTTGCCTTGGATAATGTGTTGCCAAAGTACCTTAGGCAAAGTGTAGTTACCTTGTAGTAAATTAGCAATTGTTATTCAAGTTGCCATGACTTACTTGAGCTCTCACTACTAGAAAACCACGACCAAATCAACAGAAAATCAACTAATTTCTATTGTTTGGAGCACTGCAATGGCCAAATCAACAAATTTTTGTTGTTTTTGTAAATGCCAACAAAAAGCAAACAACTTTTTGTTGATTCAAATAGTACAATGATCAAATCAACAAATTTGTGTTGAATTCAAAATCTTTTTGGAATCTTTTTGAATTTTTTTTGGAATCTTAAAGAATCTTTTTTAGAATCTCAAAGAAATCTTTTAGAATCTTAGGGAATAGGGGTACCTCTGGGTATTTCTGAAAATTTTTACATTCAATTTAATACATTTTTATAATATTTTGGAAGATTTTAGAATGTTTTTATACCTTTAGCATTATTTAGGACAATTAAGGTTGGCCCATTGATGTCAAATAATTAATTAACTCTTATGGCCTTGAGGCATGTTTCAATCTATTTTCTACTTTGGGGTATGCCCTTTACAATGCAATATTTGTTGAATATGATTCATATAAAAATTTTGCCAAAAATGTATTTTACTACTCATTCAATGCCTAGAAAATTCAAACTATTCAAAGTTGCAATTAAAAGTTATGTCTCTAAAGGGTTGTTTTTAAGTGGATAGTTTCACATAGCTATGACAAATAGATTTAATTGGTTTGAAATTTTTTTCACATACTTTCAAAAGGATTGTTAACAAAGTCTCCAAAGTTAGAAGTCATAGAAACACACAATTTTTCTTCAAGTTTTAGTGTATTTGAGAATTATTTCCAAGATTATTCAACAATCATTAGAAAATTAAGATTAGAAATGGACACCCTTACACAAAATATTGAATAGAAAAATCAAAATTGTTAATTTTCAAAGTCAAATTTTTGATGCTCAAACTACACTTCTAAGAGAATATATTTTTCAAAATATGAACTATCAAAAATAGTAACTTCAAAACTTTTAGTTTAACTTCAAAATATTGTTGACACCAAAATTTGTTGCCTTGGTCATTTAGTGGTGAAAACACCATAATTGAAATTCTATGTACAATGAATTTTTTTTAGCTCAAACATTCAAAATTCAGTGTTTTTTCAATTCAGCAGACTTTGGCGGCCATTTTTTCATAGTAGAACAACTTTTTTCAAAAAACTTTCAACTAAGAAAAGTTGTTAAATCAATCTAAATTTCACCTCTAAAAATCCGTTTGTGATTTTGAGCCTACAATCAAAAGTTATGAACAATATTCAAAGAGAGATATCAAGGAACATTTTTTTTTATATTTTCAAACAACCTCTCTGATTTTTGTTCATAACTTTTGATTGGAGGCTCAAAATCACAAACGGAGTTTTGGAGGTGAAAGTTAGCTTGATTTAACAACTTTTTTAGTTGGAAGTTTTTCGAAAAAAGTTGTTCTGCTATGCCAAAATGGCCTCCAAAGTCTGCTGAGTTTAAAAATATGAAGGAGTTAATGTATAAATAAAATAAAAATACCACTTATCGACATAAAGTTTTAGTGGTGGTTTGTTGGTTAGGTCTCTAGGATGTTGGGCACGAGGTCGTGGGTCCAAAATTGATTGGTGTATATTGGCTGGCTCGAGTGGGAAATGGGTTGGAGGTTCTGGGTAGCAAAAAATCAAATTTTTTTGTGCTGCCCGGAAATCTTGGGCAATAGAAAAAAATTTGATTTTTTTTTTTCAAATTCTTTTTTGTTCATTTGGCCAAAACAACAGAAAAAACAACAGATTTCTATTGATTATTGACCAAAACAACGTGTCCGAAACAACAAAAGGGATCAACAGATTTCAATTGAAATTTTGTTGTTTTGGCTACAGATTTTGTAGTAGTGTCTGGGCAGTCACATATTAGTCTCGCAAAAAAAGATTTGCAGTTACGTGACTTTGTCTTACTCTGTGTTAAAGACAAAGGCGGCGGGGGAAGCCACGTAGAAACCCTCGTCCACTTGTAGTCCCTTGTCCCACGAGAAGGGGGTAATCTCAAATCATTTCCGTCTTTTTTTTTGGCTTTCTCAGTTGCTGCGTATTCTTCCGTTGTTGCTAATTTATCCATCCTTTGTGACCAAGAGCTTTAATGGAGAGCTTTAAGCCTTCAACGTATTTACTCTAGGGTTGTACTTTGCAGGGACAAGCATTTCAAAAAAGTAGTGGACAAGGACGCTGATCTTCAAACAAAGGTCTCCACAATTTTGCGGAGTGAGAGGCAACGAGGTCTCTAAGGACAGGGCAGAAGGAAGAGGCGCAATTGAGGACAAGGCAAGGAAGAGCATCCAAGGATTTCGGGAATGAATAGTGAGGGCTACTTCTTCTCCAATGTGATGGTGTCTAATGACAATGGCCTCACAGTAGGTATGATGAATTTAGCTATAGCTTGTAGACATGTGCAACGGCTTTCCATGAAGGAGGCATTTGCTATAGGTAATCCACTGAATGCTAGTTTTTCCATATGTTAGACAGGTTTAAGGTTTTAGCCAAACTTATAGCATGCATACGTTCTCCATTTCAGTACACTGTAATCATTTTGCATTGGATCATTGCACTTCGGGAACGTGCTGTTCTTAAGGTGTTTTGTGCACTTGTGTGCATTCTTTTGAACTAAAACCGACCTCTCACTATTTTGGAACAAAAATAGTTCATCATATATATAGCTCCTCTTTAGTGAAAGTAGGATGATGAATGTTTATTTCTTGCGTTCTGGCACTAGTAACCTTGAAAACAAGTGACCTTGTAGCATTTGCAAAGGCAAAGAAGCAAATTGTAGACTTCAACGACAATGAGTTCAAGGAAGCGGAGCGCCTTGTTGATCGGAGGAAGAAGAAGGCCAAACCTACTCCTTTGGACATTTTTCTACTAAAAATATTGTCTACCAATGCATGGGTGCACCTTCCACCAACACTTATGCCCTAGTAGATACAACCCTCTACCAACTTCTGCACTTGAACTTGGATGGTAATAGGTGCCTATGTAGTGGCAGTCCAATGTCCCTCCCTCCGCAACATGGCCATGAGGTGAATGACATGGTATTTTCTTAGCCCCGTTTGAGAGCACAGTCTATAGAAAGAAGAGAATTGCATATGAGGTGGGCAACCACAACCAAACCACAACAACAATCAAATCTAGCTTTGTACATGTGTAAGAGGAAGGTTTCATTGATGTTGGTAGCAAAGGAAAAAATGCTTGGGACATGGCCTTGCAAGATCTTACCCCGAAGATTGTGAACATGAGTGTGATTGAGTGGTCCCAACATAGGCCACATACCTTGCAAAGACTACATGATGCATTGGATGCCGAGTTCAAGTATGTGGAGAATCCTTTGAGCCTTGCAGGGATTCGTTCGACACTCACAAAGTTCTTGAAATCCGAGTGCTCCCGCCTCAAGGTCCAATACTTGAGTGGCATTGTGGAGGCACCCATCCATGTGAGAGATAATCAATGGGACTGACTAATAGAGTACTAGTAAGCGTATGCCTAGAAAATGAAGTTTGAGAAGATGGCTGCGACGCGTTAAAGTGTGAAAATTTTTAGTGGAGTGGGTAGGAGAGGAAAATTTGGCATTGAATCTCAGCTAGTAAGCGTCCACTCAATCCATTGTTCTTATTTTTTCATGTACCTTGTATTTATGTTGATTGCCTAGAGTAGTCACAACTACTTTGTTTCATTGTTTGCTCTATTGAAATGGAGATTACTTTTCTTGACCATGGTATTATAGAGGGAAGGACATACATGAAGCGCTGGAATCATAAATGTAGTTGAGGATATGAATAACAATGCTGGACGCCACTTTAAAATTATGGTAAGTGCTTAGACTTTTGTGTTAAAAGCATTCTCAAATAACCTATTTATGTGGGCACTCACGACACCATTCGTCGTTGCGCAGTGCTTACGTTCAAATTATAGTGTCATTGAGAATCATCTGAGAAAAAGTTGTACATGTAGGATTGTACCTCAAAAGTTCATTAGACAATCGTTGGATTCATCTACTATTGGAATTTTGTAGGGTTGTTAGAAATCACTCACCTTGCCTTCATCACCAAACTTAAATTAAATGAATAAAGTCACAGTCTCTTTAAATAGCTACAAACACAATTCTATGAGGCCATCGCCATTGTTGCTCAATCTTGTATGAAATTTGTAGTGGTCATTGTTGAATGAATTGTGAATTGCATAGTAGTCGAATTTGAGTCATGTAGGAGTTGTCAGAGAGTCTAAACCCTTAAGCTTGAATCGTACAATAGTCGCAGGTGATTTGTGTAAGAGTTGTGAAGAAGTGTACAACCAACCCTTGACAATAATTGCTTAGTACTTGCGGTTGAATCGTGTAAGAGTCGCGCAAAAGTCATGAAATCCTGAGTTCATTTAGTGTATATGACTTCTATTATTTCTTGGTATAAGCATTATAAGCAACTTCTCTGCTATGGGATTTGGGGAGGACAGGGCGAGAGGGTAGGAGATTCTATTTTGCAATTAGAAGCATCTTCTTTAAAAAAGGACATGAACCTCAAGTTCAACCACCTTGTGTCAAACTCAGCCACTCAATAAGTTGCCATTGATGAACTACGGCTGATGTTTTACAACTTAATTGGTAAGTCCACAAGGGAAGACAATATCAACCCATCTATTACTCATTCTGCTTTAAAGAACCAAGAGTCTCGTGGCCTAAACATTGTGGATGCAGCTGGGGTGGTTTCCAATTTCCGAAAGAAAGTTAAGCCCGTAGGTGCCTTCCTTGGTAAGAAAGCCCCGAACACAGTAGCGCCCAATGTAGATGAAGTGAAGACCTTAGAAGCACACACTATGACCCCTCCTGAAGTAGTGAATCTATCTTTGGATTCCGATAGTGATGGATCAAAACCTATTAATAATGATCTTATTTCTAGAAGTCCTGAGCAGCAGTTGCGCCACTCTGGTAGCTAAGACGAAAGTCCCGCCTCAATGAAGAAAGTGAGGAGGCGTGCACATTATGGTGCAATGTATCCATGTGCTCTCCCTCACCTTCACTAGAAATCCATTACTAATAGAATGTTTGTATGTATAAGGGAAGCTATAGAAGAGATAGTTGGAACAAGCCAACATTAGGCATGGAGAAGAGAAAAGACAGCCTGTTGAAGAAGGTATGGCATTTGAACTTCTCTTATTGTTCTCCCTTTATTGAAGTCCGTGATTGTACAGTAGTCACCTTTAAGTCATGCAATTGTCATGTAGTAAGCGACTGAAGGCACTATCATCATTTTCCATAGAATTGAAGTCATTTTAGAGTTTTCATGAAGTTGTTTGTAAGTTGTGTAGCAATTATATAAGGTAGAAAGTCCAATTCCAATTACTAGGAAGTAATTTTAGAGTCACCTAAGTAGTTGTAGGGACTGTGAGCATGCATTCTTCTTTGAACTATGTAATGCTGAAGATTGTTCACCCTAATGTGTAGAATCTTGTAGTTTAAAATAGGGGACGAAGTCTTCTTGATGAATCTACAAATTATCAAGTAGAAAACAGCCTTGGGAAGCATTAGCGACGTACTAGGAGAACACAAGTTCCACATAGAGGACATACTAGAGAGGTGGTAGAGGGTGGACATTTCTAATGTACTAACACCAGGGGTAGTACTGATGTTCCCCAAGAGCGTGTAGAGCAATAGAAGATTGAAGATACAAAGGAAAGCAATGCAATGTGGTGAGAGAAATATATAAAGCCTATTAGTTGAGGACTTCCTTATACAATCTAACAATGTCAATGGATGATGAACATTGTATTGTATGTTTTTAGTGAATTATGTGGCCCTACGTTTTGTAGAACACACCTTAAGCTTAGGCACTTGTCTTTTGCAACGTTATAAAAGTACAGTAAAAGCCAATTTGCCTTTAGTTTCTAGATCAATCATTTCTGGGTCTTTTCTTAATTTGCTTGCATGTATGCATGTGTTCCTCTCCTATATTTGGGCATGTAGTAGTTCGAACATGAGTTTTTGTTGACTTGAGGTTCCTTTCTATTGTTCCCTAATGTAGTAGTTCAATATCTTAGAATTGTGCAATAACACCGCAATAATTAGGGAATGACTAATAATAACCGTTTCAAGAAAACCACAGTTGGACAAAGTCATAGATACAAAATTATGACACGATTACTTCATGAAATAGAAACAACACCTGAAAGAGTGCAAGAGGACTACACAATGACTACGGTTCCCTCACTGAATGGTAACTAAGAAATGACTCCTCACGAATATTACATTTCTCATCCTCCGTCAACATTAGACCTCAGAAAACGCAATTGAAATGCAACTGCAGAATGATTTGTGACGTGAGCTTAAAAATTTCGACTCTGACACTACTAGAGAATGACTTGTGACGTGAATATGAAAATTTTGACTTTGATACTATTCCTGAATGATTAGCACGTGACTTCGCTGGAAAACAATCCCAACCAATGACAACGTACCACGTCTCTACCCAAAAGGGTGTGTCCTGGCTACAAGCCCCCTCCATATAGACTACTTGTATCATCCATTGTATCATCCAGTGTCGCAATCCAAATGATACCTAACAGCTTCCAGCAGTTCATTAGGTTCACCTCAACCCACTTATAGCGTCACTTGGTCACCAACTGCCTAACACTGCATATGCCAAATACACACAATGTTAGTCCCCATTTCCAACTCAGTTTGCTAAGTCCCAGTCACTAGGACTACTAGCACACACTCCCATCATGATACTGGGTATGTCACTTAATAACATGGGGCGGAACTTCCACTTTAATGTGCAAGGACCCATGGTGGCACTACTCATCATAGTCCTAACCGCCCTTGAGTGTCACCCCATTCCATGCTAGCCCTTTTGCATTTGCTACTCATCCATTAGAGGTAACCAGCGCTCACAACTCGGGACACATCCAAGGAGGCTTAGCAAGGAGCAAGACTCCACCCAACCGATGCCACGGGACACACATAAGTGTCCCATGGTGCCTTGAATTGGTGGTGAAGTCACCACCACCAACCATGAGTCACTAGGATTCACCAAGGCTTCAAGAGGGAGTGAGGAGGGAGACCAACCCCTCCTATAGTACTTTTTGTGGTATTCGGCAGACTTCCCCGTCCTAAGTCGAAGGAAATCCTTGTATAACCTTGAGTTGTGGAAGACCACCCACTTCCAACCCAAATTGTCAAGTTACGTCACCGTTTGGACTCCCGAACTTCTAACCGGCATAACTTTACGCTCAGAGCTCCAAATCCAACATGCGAGCCCATTTCAGACATCTACGCGACAAGTAGATGCTGATGCATTGCTCACTCGTCCCATTTGGACACGTTCTCGCAAAGTTATGTCCCTCTAAAGATTCGGATGCACCAGGGGAGGCGTCACACCTTTACCACGGCTCTTCTTTTAGCCATAACTTTTGACTCATGTCTTAGAACCTCGTAATGCTTGTTATTCTAGGTTCCTTGTGTTCATAGCTTTCCAATGATATGCCACATGCCATACTTTCTTGTGGGATTCATTGAGAACCCCTCACACCTAGCCCTCAAGTGTCCCGGCGCCCTTAGGACCCAATCAACTTTGAACGGTCATAACTTTTAGCTCACAACTTCAAATTGCGTGTTCTTTGCGCCATTAGAAGCGTATTGTCAAGAGCTTTCCAAGCATGTATGACATTCTCATGTCCACTTCAAAACCAGAGCGCCATTGCACCCTGTTTAATCGGGAGTCTCTCCATTCTCTCTACCTAGTCTATTGCAAGGCTTGGGAAGTCACCCCCAAGGTCCCTCCTTGCGCACTAAGATTCATTGGGCACCCCAAATAGATAGGAGCGTGACATCTAGTCTACACTCAAGGTAGAATGGATGGTGATCATACAATATACAGTTGTGATATAAAAGACTTGACTTTTTTTATTCCAAGGCCATGCAATCGTTTACTAGTCACAGTGACAAAAATGAATGTTTTCCAATCATATATTGCAATCACATATTACCCCATTTTCTTGTAGTGTTAGCCCACTTTTAAAACAAAGTGTTGGTCAAAATGCAGTGTAATTATTCAACGTACTTTCAAAGCAAAGTGCCAACCCAAATGTTTAATGTTGCTTGTTTTAAATAGGAAAGGTTCAATTGTCTCATTATATTGTTTTTTGGAAACCTACATAGATTCAATCCAAATGGGTGCTTTGAGACATTAACAGTCTTAATACTCACTAAAATAAAGATATAGTAAGATCCATCAAATCTTTTCAACTTCCTCCAACCCCATCATGGGGTTGGGAATTTTCTAAAAAGGGGTCTATTTTCTCTTAAATAAAAAATCAAGATAAAATAGTAAAATCGTAAAAAGACAAACTTCATAATAGACAATACTTCTTTAATATTTGTCTATTTTCATAACGTAAGTTTTCCTACTTCTTTAAAAGGACAATCCTGAAGTAGAAAGGTCACTAGAAAGGTCATGAGAATGATTCCAATCACTTGAACTTGATTATGGAATCTAGAAAAACAAAACAAAATAAAATAAAATAATTATTAGAATCACACTATAATCAACAACAACAAAAGTATCTTTTAAATTCTCTAAATGACACTTTTTTGTGAAATTGGTTTTTGCTATGACAAATAACAAATTATAAGGTCAATCTATAAAAAATGTAGGTGTAGATTTGTAGACCCCGATGTTTTACCACAATCAATTGTATATAGCACTTTCTCAAACATCCATCCATTCATTGAAAATACTTCTTTCTGGACCTATAGCAAAAACAATGAATATTATATATCCAAAAGTTTTAATATAAATTTCACAAAGTGGTAATCACCCCTTCACTATTACTAATTTACCATGGGCCACAGTTATTGAATACTTAAGCATACATATTCATTGTTTTCTTTAATAAACTATAGATACATTAGTACCAAAAAAATGAAAAATAAAAACATAATAAAATCATGATAAAAATTGGGCCAAAGAGCTACATTAGTTATCATTAATGATAACTAGTGTAGCCCAATCATGATTGGGCTACACTAATAGGCCACAGGGCTACACTAATAGGCCACAAGGCTACACTAGTTATCATTAATGAAACATAGGCACATATGTTTAAGCAAGTTGAAAATTTCTCAAAAGTTACAAATTATTATTATTAGTTTTACATAGGCATTTTGTTGCATTAAATTACAAAGGCTATATTGATTGAAGAATATACTCTTGAATTGTACAAATTATATGTTGTTGAAGTGACTTACATGCTATGTTAAAATCTCTTACAACATTGTATTTTGCAAGAATGAAGATATTTGCTTAGATTGTTTAAACTTTGATACAATAATATTTTTAGTAATATACCAAGAAATCATAATAGCACAAGTTAAAATTATGTTCATAAAGCGTTGAGGCAAAACTGTATTTTTCATGAAACGCTCCGGGATCTAGAGGTCAAGGTAACCACATCCTCAAGAAAGTTCATATTCAAAACTCAGAATTGTACCCTAATTGTACCTAAAATCTCTTCGCATGGAACTTGTACAAGCAACAGAGTGGAAAGCAATTAATATTCATAATTCCAAAAGTGAAGGATTCTAACCTTTTAAGTGATATACAAATCCAATACTCCGCCATGGCTGATTGGCAGATAAATTTGTTGAGAGACTATGATAGCAACTCTTCAAATTTAAGTCCGACAGAACACAGCTTTGCATGCTGAGCTAGAACTACATGTATTCAGACTCTAGCTCCTGTTTTATGGCTCTCAGTCGACCTATGACACTCGGCTGGATCAGCTTCCGAGCTTCTTTCATTAGAGCACCCTTTCTATTCGTATCGAAAGCATCCAGAAGATTTTCGATGGTCATAGACAATGCCTCCGGAGTCCTGCAAGCCAATGGAGCAAATCTCCTCAATGAAACACCAAAAAGAAGGCAAGAGCTGAGAAATAGAACTTGAGGTTAACTGACACATCTTCATGAGCAAGGGAAAGTGCACTTCCTTGGAACGGCATAATTTAGAAGCAAAATCTATAAAAATTGGAGCAGGACATCTAGCAAAGACAGAAGTGAATATACTCACGTGTAAAGTTCGTCAACATCTTTCCCTTCCAGTTCAAGGCCTGGGGTGAAGGCATTTTTCATCTCTGCACTCCTCTCTTGAGGGTCATTGATACTAAGAAGGTGCCGTAAGATTCGAACTTCTTTAGGTACTAACCGAGACATGTTCCCTCTCGCAACGTTGTAAAGTTGGAGCATGGTATCCTTAGCCTGATCGCATGTAAATAATTCATTAGTGACCTACACATGAGGCGAATAAAAAAAGAAAGGGCTGTCGCATCTGACATAAAAATTAACTTACAATAATTTTGAACGAGCACGTCCCAGGATCTGGTCAGTGCTAAATTGGAGATGCCAATGGGTGGATCAAGCTTCACAACCATATCAACAGAACCTCGTATAGACGTATACAAGTCAACAATTTTTAAGGCTTAACTCTCGAAATAAGAGGGTTAACATAGGAAGGGGAAGTCTCACCTCCTCTTTCATTAGAGTAGATTCCTTCGATGCAGAGTAGGCTTTTGAGATAAGCAGCATGAGCGAAGAATCCAACTCCCCTTTCTTTGCAAGATTCTCTATTTTCTTAGACGCAATCTCTAATGAAGGTGATTTTACAATGTCATCAAACTTCGTCTGTGCTGCACTCAATGACATGAAGTCTGCTGCGTTTCTGTCATACTCTTGAACGATAGTCAGGCACTTCTTGGTAATTGAAGCAATTTCTGTGGCAGACAAGGTACACTGCCCTCAGTACACAAAGAAAAGTTTCAGCACGAATACAAGGAAACTGAAAAAAACAGGCTTCAGCAAAATCTTGAACCCTAAACCCCAGTAACTGATTGCGAGGTGTCGCACTACCTTCTCGACGTTTCTGGTCGTCATAACTTGCTTGAATGCGTATTCGTAGGTGCTCAAAGAATTGCTCGGTAAAATCTTTTCTTTGACGAGCCACAACAGCATCAATATTCGCAGGAGATTTCTCAATTACAGCAAGAAGTCTATCGTGTTGCTGCATGTCTTCGTCCAGCTGCATATTGAGATACTCCTAATAAGATTCTTTCAAACATGAAGTAGCAAAGTAGAGGTTAACCCCATGAAGACTTCATATTCGTTTGAGCTGTTTTGAGGTCACATGGGGACTTTCCAATTTTATTTATTTTATGACCAACGCATACAATGTTCTTCACTAACCTGAATCAAGTTGAATATTCTACAAGCATGAATCCTTGATTCAATCAATGAAAAGACAGGATGCCAAGGAACCATGGCGACATAGACAGCATACCTCCTTCAAGCGCCTTGAAAGTTTGAGTAAGTTAGTTCTCCTCATGGGATCTTCAGCCTGAGCAACCAGGAACTTGCAGCGGCTGAAAAAATGGGGCCTTACATTGACCCACTCTTTACTGAAGGCTAAGAAAATGTGCCATTCCTCCGGATTTGTCTTTTCCACTAGAAAAACATCTATTAATTTATCACATATACGGTTCATTTTACTCGTCTCCACCTCTTTCTGAACTTCAGGAGAATATGTGCCATCCACGCTCCTAGAGGTAGCTTCGTTTTTGTATCTAATCTCATCTTTTGCCCCCTGAACCAATCATCACATGACAAAAAGGTCAGAAAAAAGGCCAAATATGCAGCTGAAAGTAAATTCATTGCAACATCACCGTTGAAAGCTCTAAACCCTAAACCCTAAAAACTCACCGTTGAAAGCTCCGTGGCCGCATCCATCGCAGAAGCTCGAACAACCAGCAAAGGGCAACCACCGCGACGGTCAGCGACATTCATTCGTAATACTCCGCCTGCGCATTTTCGATGAGGCAGACAAATGGACATGGAGGCTAATTGCGATGATAGAGGAGGCATCCAGAGCGACGCCATGGCCATAGCCACCCAGAATGAGGGAATTTGCAATACTCTTTACTAGAAATGTACTCCAGCAACTTCCAAACTCTTCACCAGCATCAGCCGCACCTTAAGCCATCCACGTAGACCCCGCACCGTCAAACACTCGTCGGACACCACCCATACCTCATTGCAGGCATCGGCAACTCCTTCCGCTGAATTCAGCAAATTCACAAAACCACCATTAAAGGTTCATCCCCTACAATAACAATCGGCACAAATATCCGTCTTTCTTACGATCACGCCCCGGCCTCTATTCAGAACTATCCACCGCTCTCTTGCACCACTATTTACAAACCAAATCAAACTAAGCCTCTCAATCTCTTGTCCCCAACGTCCTCCGCAATAACTCCCTGGCCATGATCACAACTCCACCGTCCACGCCACGCGACATCCTTACCCTTACCGAAGACCTTGGGGTTTAAGGGTTCTCAGGGTTCTCTTGGCACTTTGGCAGGTTGCCCTTTGCGGGTTCCTACACAACAAAGAACGTAACATTTGGATACCGTATGCAAAAGTTATGAAGGAAAAAGTTTGGTTTTAAAATAGTTTCTTCTACATAAGGTAACTTTGCCTATGACAGCCCAAATGGGAACCATCTCATAACAGGCAAAATTCTACTAAGGTAACAGGTTCAGAAATTGCTCATTTAAGAGCTGAAACTAAATTTTGGGGATGAGAAGCTTCTTGAAATAATTTTCAGTAAATTTCCCTTGAGAGACAAGTGGAATTGGCATTTAACCCAAGTTGTTTCATATTTTTTGGAGCTTTGTGGAATTAGTTATAAAATTTTGAAGTTGAAATGGCATAGGGCTCTAAAATCGCCCACCTCCTAAAATGTACACTATTTATACATTGTTAAAGGCTATGAGAAAGCAACATGTATGCATAGTGTACATTTTGAGGATATAGGCAGTTTAGAGCCTATGCGATTTCAAAGCTTGTTGCTTTAATGGTGTACATTTTAGTTTTTGAAATGTACATTATTAGAATTTTTTGGCCTATGATGGGTTGGCTGGCATTTGGATTGCCATAGGCTGGTTTACCTTAGGTACTTAATTGATTTGGAAGATGCACACAAAGTGAAGATGGCAATTTAGGATCAGCAGCACATACAGTGGGGGTGTCCACCTTATATTTGAATCAAATGCCCACACCATTTTCAATGTTGGACAAAAAGTACACTTGGAATCCGACATGGTTAAAGTAGATCTATGATCATTGTTTGGTTTGGTAACATGTTCTCAAGATATTTCATATCAACATGTAGGAATGATTGCAAGTTGCAATTAAGGTTTCAAAAGTGATTGTGGCAAGAATTCCTACATAATCAAACACTTTTTTTTCATCCAAATGTTTTTTTATTGCTCAATTGCATCTATTGATCATTTTGTGCCCATAGCAATGTCTTTGTCATTGAAAACTACAATAAAAGAGAGCTTCTTGATTGGGCTATATTTGCCCTCCATGTCAATCCTTTTTTGTATATAATTCCAACTTAATCATGAAATATTCTCTAGTAAGAGCATTTCTCTTTCCCACCACTTAAATGTAGGCCTAAATTTTTTTTGAAAGACCATGACACATACGATCTCACAATTGTAAATTTTATCTACTTGAATTCATCTTGATTAGATTGACATTATTAGATTTGAACAAAATCAGCTATGCTACGAGAGGCTTTATCACAACAACATTGGCTTGCTTTTTGAGTAAGGTCCTACACAAGCTACCTTACATTCACTACACATGTATCTTTTGCCAATGCAAAGCCTCTTTTTTTCCAATGTAGATTCAATAAATAGATACAACCCTTCCTTCTTTCACTTTATCTTGAATTTCTCTTGGATGAAGATCATCCACAATATTATTATATAAGTAAAAAATCAACTAACACCAACGTGGTAGAATTTGATCTTCATCTAAAATTCTATATTATTACATGAAGAATTTCTTTTCTATAAAATCAAACAAAATGTTTTCAATAAGTGGCTTACCAAGTGTTTTTTGATGTGAATGCACTCCTTAGTCAAAAGGTCATAGAATCCTTGATATTTTGGTAATCCATATATTTTGATACAATGCAATCCATGTATTTTGATACAATGCAATCCATGTCCCAAGCTTGTCTTTATACAATCATTTTCAATGGTTTTGCATAGTAAATAGAAACAATATATCAAACTAAGAAGCTTTGAAGAATCAAAGTAAAGTCATTATTTATTGGATTGTAGAGAATTTAAAATAAGTTACTTGCATAATATTTATTGCATATTCATGTCATTCAAACCATTTTCTAGAAGATCATTTTAATCCCTTGGATACAAGTGATATGGAATTTGCCAAATAATGTCAAGTTCAATTGTTGATTGAAATCTAAATTTAAAAATCAAGTTAGAATATATATATACACATACCAAAGCTTTCTAGTAGCTTAGTTAGAAAATAAATAATTAAGAGGGTGCCCACATTTTTGGAAAATTATTGACCTAGTCTAGCCTTCCTTTCAAATAATACATATTAAAAAGATTGCATAATTTATAGAAACTCAATTTCACCCAATTTTATCCTAAATTGCCCAATTTTAATGTAGTGATTTTTAAATTGCATAATTGTATTTTTTACTTTAATTCATTATTAGACATAAAACTACCTAAGTTGCTAGGAAGTTACTGTAGCATTACTAAAACAAAAATGAAATGAATTATGCGAACATTTCATCTATAAATCAACTACAAGATAAAATTTCAATTTGATAAAATTCCAATTTGACAAAATTGATTTATCTTAAATATTTCTCTTAATATGATGATTTTTTGAAATCTTTTTATCCTTTAATTCTATGACCTCAATTTTGCAAATCTAGTTTTCAACTATAATCAACGTAAATTCACAAATTTACAAATTTCTACGTTTAGGGCAAGGAGGAAGGACAATGCTGAACAGTTTTGGTACCCATCATGGACGTGCATGATACTTATTTAATGAGTCTCATTCACTACACATACTCTCACTCTCTTTTAATTCTTTATTTTTATTTCATTAACCCCTAAGTATTGAGACTCATCTCCAAAATTGATGATTTTGAAAAATCACTATACAATACTATTTGGAAGAAAGTTTTGGAATTGAGATACAAAGCAAAGTTGTAGACTTTGCATTTAAGATTCCATTTGTACAATTATATTTACCAGAGCTTTCACTAATATTTTTTTATAAATTTTGAAACCGAAATTTTAAAATTCTTTCTAAATTTAATTACAAACACAATATTGTCATTTTTTGAGTAGAATTTGTTGGAGTAGGTTTGAAATGAGCTTCTCTTAATATGGTGATTTTTTGAAATCTTTTCATCCTTTAATTCTATGACCTCATTTCTACAAATCTAGTTTTCAACTACAATTAACACAAATTCGGCTTGGTGAACCACTTGACATACTTTCACATTTGTAATTTCAAAAAAATATGTATTCTAGCAACATAAAATCCAAACCTTAAATAGGACAACAACTTTATAAAGTACCTCTAAAAATTAGGATGACTTTCATCCAAATAGTAACAAAAAGGAAAAGAAATTTTCAATTTATTCATTGTCCGCAAATTGGACGTTGGCGCGCTTCAAGGTTAACCCCTAAGCATCAAAACTCATCTCTAGAATTTACAATTCTGGATAAATCATCATATAGTAATATTTGGAAGAGTATTTTGGAATTTAGATGCAAATAAAAGTTGTAGAGTTCAAATTTTAGATTCTATCCATATGGTTAGATTCACCAATGCTATCACCAATATTTTTCTATAAATTTTGAAATAGAGAATAGAAAATTCCTTCTAAATTCAATTACAAGGAAATATTGTCTTTTAGAGGGTACAATTTGTTGGAATGCATTTAAAATGAAATTCTCTTGATACAATAATTTCTTGAGATTTTTGTTTTATGACCTCATTTATGTAATTTTAAGCTTGAACTACAGTCACTGCAACTTTGACTTAGTCAACCACTTGACAAACTTCCACATTTGTAATTTTAGAAAAATAAGAACTTTAGTAATACAAAATTCAACCCTTGGATAGGACAACAACTTCATGCACTATTTCTAAAAATTAGGATGACTTCCATCCAAGATTCAAAAGTTTCAATTTGTACATCATCTCGAAATTGGACGTCACAATGCTTCAAGGTTAACCCTCACTACTAAAATTTGTGTTGTTCATACAACATAATAACAAAATAAAGATATTGTATATTTTTTATTATGTTAGTTCAATCACTAGTAGAGAATGATTCAAAATACAAAATTGTTAAGAATTTAGTTATGGAATTGAAAAATGTCAATCCCAATGGATTCTTGATATGAATAGATACCCTTACATAGGGAGGAGTACAAAAGATTTGGTTTGTGGCATTTGGGCATGTGATGAAAAGCATATGTTTTTCCAAAATTAAAACTAGTGTGATTCAATTTTTCAATTAAACCTCTAAAGAAACAAAGCCCTTATTGTGTGAAAAAATATTTTAAATTATCATTTCTATAGTAAAAAGTTAAAAAATTGGATTTTTTTTCTACATCTAGCCATTCGATGTCGGGGTGAGAGGAGTCTGTTTGGAAATATACGAGGTATCCAGTAGCAACTGAAAATGACGAAGTTGGAATATGAGAAAAAGAAATAAGTTCTTTTAAAACCAATTTTGTTTTCAAAATACAAATTGTTTTTAACTAACAACCCTACTTGCACTTAAGACCCAAGGCATCTAATAATATTTAACGTTGATTAGGCTTATAAAGCTTGTTAGTATTTACTGCTAGTCCAAAGTCTCAAATACAAACACTTTCAAATAATTTTCATGACTATTTGGATATCTGCAACTATCTACAAAATAAGGGCAATTTGCACCTGTACGTGCATCACTACCAAATTTTGTAGCCTGCTAATCAACACTTGAACTTCACCACAAGGGAAACTAGCACCACCCACTTGGTGCACATTCAATAATCTCACCAGCCATTAACCCAACCTCACCACCACGATACAGTTAAAAATTAAAAGTGCCTAATTACAAAAACAAAATGGGAGTTAATTTGCCACGGAGGAAGATACTAAGACAAAACCTAAGAAATCTACATTGGATCCTCTTCCCCAAACAACTCTTAAACAAAAAATAGAAAAGAAATAGGATGCATCAAATGCATCCACCTGCAAACCTCATCCAAACTCTTCAAATAAAAGAGCACTAAACCTTCCTTCACTTAAATTCTCATAACTTTCATTAAAATCCTTCAAATGCTTTGAGAATTGAACCTTTAGAAAGCTATAGAAGACTGTTTTTATACTTTCAAACATCAAAAAGAAAGGTGAAATCTACAAATCACGGTGGTTATTCAAATCTCTGCTATTTTTCATTTCAATGACAACAAACCATTTTTTATTCACACGCTTATAACTTTTCACTCACAACCTCAAATCATATAAGAATGTTTTTTTTGAAAGTACAAAAACTTGAGAAGCAAATCCTCAAAATTTCATTTCAAAATTCAACATACATTAGAAGCTATGACTCTTCAAAGTCACAACTTTTTCATTCTTCTTTTCCACACAAATCCAATTAGGCAAAGGAAAAATGGGACCTACCTACCAAATAGACACTAAAACAGGAGGGCAACCTATATACAATCACCATGGGTCTTCAAATCTTCATTGGTCATGAAAAATTCTTTTAAAAAAATTTTATTCACCTCCAAAGGCCCATACTACCACTAAAGTCAAATTTTAATAGGTAAATTTTGTTTATACCTTTATTCTTTAATTTTAAACATATAGATGAACTACAAAATACAAAATTATCACTACATCAAAATAAAAATTAAATAGAGGTAAAAATTGAAGTCAAAAAATATTACTACTCCATTTACAAGAATTTTAGAATGCACCAGACAATAGAAGCCACATAATCAACATGTTTGACTTTTGTTAAAAGATTCATTGGCCCTTTAACCAACATTGGTGGTTAGGACATCCTCTAATCGGCCTAACCATGCAATAGTATTGCTCTTCATTTAGGCCTTCAAAATTACTTTCAAAAGTCACATCTTGAGTGTCTAGTTCAACACAATCGACTTGAAGTAGAATCACCAAGACATGGGTATTTTTTTGGAAATTGTCATGCCAACGCTGCTCTACGTGAGGTTGCTTCAATAGCCAAGAAGGCCCACCTTCTTCTTGTGAACATACTTACTACAGTATTGTTAATATCGGTTGGGTTGATTGATCTAGCAGTTGAAACAATGAAAGCTTTAGCTCCGCTTTTGGCTGAGACTCGAGATCTTGCGACTCTATAAAAACCCTCTGATTCAACATTTAAGAATTAACTTTTACAACGAAACACCAATCCTATAGAATTAAGAAGACTAATTCAAATTGATGAAGCTAATCTGAGGTTTAACTTTTTATATCATTCTCTGTTAGTTACAAGCATCACCTTAAAGCCACTAGAAGCGTCATCAACAAGTTTCTTCTTCCCGAATCATAAAATTTTATTATAATAGTTTATTAGTGCAAATTTATATTATGTACAAATTCACAATACGACAACGATCTTAAATCTAATTATATGAGAGTGTATGGTCAAAGTATTAAAACTTTTAACCACATAAATTGCAAGATATCTACTTTTAAAGTGAAAAAAATAAGTTTTTCAACACATTGTAGGATTAGATTATTTGACTTTGAACCTTCTTAACTTTAATTTTTGTACTACAAAGTCTTGAGCTTGAAAAATTTATTAAGGAAAATTTAGTTGAGAGTTTAAGAAAAAAAATGCAAAAAAACTTAATTTCAATTCTTCTAAGCTAAAGTACATAAAAACACAAAAAGATTATCTAAATTATTGATATTTTTTGGATGAAATTAAAATTTATGAACCTCAATGGTGAGATTTTTTTCTTCATAAATATAAATATAGTCTATGAGAATTTTTTTTAATTTTCTTTAAAAAATAATTAAATTTTTTTTGGGTTACTCTGCCTCCCTTGTTTTGAGCTTATTTGGGCATAACATTTGTTCCTAGGCACCAATTGAAAAATTAATTGGATTGTGCTTCAAGCTAACCAATTTGTTGTATCTTGAAGAATAATTTAAAAAAACCAAGATATAAACAAAGCCCCTAGGTACTTGCTCAAAATTCCATTTCTCCCTCGAAGGGACAATGGTCCTTAGTTTAGCGGTTAAAAACAATTCAAAAATCCATCCAAAGATTTGAAGTCTTTCAATCTTTGTTTTACATATCAATTTTCAAAAATTGGTCACCCAAAAAATTGGAATCCTAAAGACATTATAGGCCTAAGTATAATGGGGGGGGGGGGTCACTTAGAGTGTCCATTAAAAACCATGTGTGAACAAAACTTTGGACCCCCTATATACTTTTTGAATTTTAAATAAAATTAAATGAAAAAAATTTGAATAGATTTTTCTTCTTTGAAAGTTTATGTTTTGAATTATTGATATTTTTATTTTTGTTAACAATAATTAGTTATAAATTTTTGAAGTAAAAAGATACATTCTAGAACTAAGTGCACTCCCCGTGGTATCCTTGCACAAAATCATGAATAGAAAAATCACTATCATTTATTTTCAAGGTCAAATTTTTGATGCTAAAATTGGACTTCAAGAAGAACTTTCAAAAATATAAACTACTAAAAATAGCAACTTAGTTAGGTTTTATTTAACTTCAAAGTTTTGCAAACACCAAATTTTGATGCCTCGAGCATTTAGGGATTAAGATCATTCCCAAAAACAATTATTAGATTAAATTCTAAGACAGTGAACACATGAATTAATGAATGCAAAAAACTTGATTGTCACAAATCTTGCGTGAAGGAATTGCTAGAATTTGGGTTTTGATCACTAACTCCAAATGGTTTTTAATATAGTACCATGTGATTGCAATGTTCCCAACCCCAATTGACCTTCCAAATAATTCATGCCAAACATTTCAATCAATAGTTGAAAGTCTTAGACTATAATTATTTTTGACAAATTTACAATTGAAAAAATAATGGTGGATTCTTTGTTATAGCTCTTTCTTTTAGTTCCTAGGTAAACCCTCTAAAATGAGTGAGCTCAATAGATATAGAGAGTGTATTTTTATGATTATGGTTCAATTCTAAACTCAAATCATTAGGTATACCAATTTCCATGCCAAAAATAACATTACTACCTTCAATTGTCATGAAATGGAAGGTTGGAGAATGCACATATTGACCGATTGAAACTTTGCAATAGTTACAAATCCAAAAGCAATCTTTTCCATAAAATCTGTGGAAAAAATTTACAATTAGCAACAATTTTAGTAAATTGGAATTTGGCTAGGTAAAATTAGTCCAAGTATTGTTCAGAAAGATTATTTTTCAATTAAAAAACCATTGCAATGAAAAAATGGGATCCAAGTGAGAGTTAAAAACAGATGAGGGAAAAAAGTCAATAATCCTAAATTTGACATTTAGAGTTAAAAAAAAGCAAATATTAGTAATGGACACACTAAATTTGAGCCAAAACAAAATTGAGCCAAAGTCTAGATGTGGAAGTCGACTTTTTAGAAGCTTGTATATCATGTATAGATTTATATGGCAACCATATCAAAAGGTAAACCTATATATTAAACTTTTAATATCAATGTCTAGTTGGCTAGTTGCTCTACATGAGTGAACAACAAAAATTCATGTAAAGGCCAATGAAGTATTTACCATTCTATAATATATTTTTTGACTTGTTTTAAAAAGTGAAAGCTTTAATTTGAATTGGAAATCCTCCATCTATAAAGGACCCAACTTTGTAACAAGTAGGTGTAGGGAATTGAAATCCAAGAATTTAGTGGTAAATCACATCCAATTTTTAGAAGGAAATATCTAGCTTTACTTTTCAATAACTATATTTACTATGGATGGCCTTCGGTTGAAGGGTAGAATGGTGGAGAAGTAAACAATATGAGACAAAATGATAAACATAATGCTTAGAAAAATCGTAGATAGGTTTACATCAAATGAATTATTGTGGCAAAAATGAACAATAAATGTCTATTTACTATCATATACTAGTAGTAAATTCTAGATTATTTTTGTATCACTAAATGCTCATTGGTCCCCTAGATAACTTAGATGATTTTTTTGACCACCATGCATTGATTAGAATTGATTAACAAACATTCAATTGTAATTTTCTTATATATTATTTTTGGTTTACAAAAATAAAAAACATATCAATTCATTTATTCATTTATAATCATTCCTATCTATATTCTTACACCCATGATTAATTTTTTACTATTTCATGGCCACATTTCGATCACTACAAATTAAGTCCATTAATTTATCCTATTGAAACACAAATTTACAAACATCTACACTATTTATTAAGTATTTAAATTCGTGCATGCTAAACATTGTGATACTAATTTCGCTTCCCAAAACATTTCAATTGAATACCTTCTTAGAAATACTCTGAAAATACTCTTGAGAAAAATGAAAAATGAAATCTCTTAGCTTGCTAGGTTCATTTTATAGTATATAATATAATCCTCAGTTTAAAAATAATTTAAAAAATACTCTTGAAATTATTTTGCAGTGAAAATGCACGGTGGAAAGCCCCCTAATACGGAAATCGACACCCTTCACCCGCGTACAGGGGTTGACGGTCCCCATGACCCCAAACCCTAAAAACCATCATCCAACGGCTCCACATGACCCCACCGTACCCATCGACGGCTGAGAACCAGTCCGAGAATCGCCATTACAACAAACAAAGACTCCAGCACTCCGACTTGCTTTCTCTTTTTGCTCGCTTCCTCTGTGTCCCGCGTCCTTCCGCGCTTTCCTTCGCGAGCGTCGTCCAAGTTTCGCAACATGGTGCGTTAGTTTCATTCTCGTGAATTCCTGGTTCTAAACAAAAGTATTTCAATTTTGGTCCCACATCATTGCATACCGGTAATCTTCGGTTTGGTTTAGGGTTTCGAGCTCTAGGGTTTTGGATATTTTGTTGATAGTTCTTGTGCTGGATGTGATCTTGTTCTGCAGACTGTCAAGAGGCGCAGTGGAGGTCGTAACAAGCATGGTCGTGGCCATGTGAACCCTATTCGGTGCTCCAATTGTGGGCGATGCGTCCCCAAGGTAATCGAGCATTTGAGTTTGACCTGGGATTTTGCAAATGTGGTAATTTGTCAATGAGGATTTAGGGTTGACGAAACCTGGGAAGAAGTATTGTCGTAATTATGGTGTAGGGCTGCTGATATTTCGGAATTGGAACTCATCAGGACAAGGCCGTGAAGCGGTTTTTGGTGCGCAACATCGTCGAGCAGGCTGCTGTTCGTGATGTGCAAGAGGCCTGTGTCTACGATGGTACATTATCTTTTCCTTCCGTTGAAATTTGGTACGGTCTTGGATTGGATTCGATTCGACTATCTTGTAGGGTTTGTAGCTCGATTGGAACTTGCTTCGGTACGATGGAGTATCGGTTGGCATGATTTGTGAACCATGTTTTCCTTCTCGTCACAGGGTATGTGCTACCCAAGTTGTACGCGAAGATGCAATATTGCATCTCTTGCGCGATTCACTCTCATGTTGTGCGCGTTCGCTCACGTGAGGCACGTAGGATTCGTGAGCCACCCCAGAGATACCGCCGCAAGGTCAGTTCTATTCAAGTCTCTTTTCTTGTATGATGTTGCTTCCCTCGCATTTCTGTACCCGAAGAGCGCCTTTACTTTCAAATTATAGATACAATGAGTAATCTAGACAGTGCATGTGCTTCTCGTTGTAGCAGACTGTTGGGTTCTGCTCACCTTGAGGTTTTACTGATAGTGAAATTTTGGCTTCGAGCAGGAGGACGGTCCCCCACGCGTTCCAGGTGCCCCAGGTGCCCGCCCTGCGGGCAACCAGGCTAAGCCTTGAAAGGTTTACGTGAGTGGTTAGACTGAATGAGAATAGCATACTGGTGAAGGAGAGGAACAAGTAATTGGCTTCTGAGCATTCAGTTGGATGCTGTCAACTTATCGCTTTGGCGGCATTGATTTCATATGAGCACGTCTTTTTGATCTCTATTGTGTCATCATATAATGCCAATCCTTTTCACCTTCATGTTTCGAATGTATGGGGCCTGATATGATTCTGAAGCATAGGCTAATTTGTGCTGGCTGCATTTGGATGTCTCTGAGATTGATTGCTGTCCCTGATGCTCATCTTGTACGAGGGGCAGCGAGTCGAGTGGCGTAATGAGGCGGTTATACACTGATTCAGCTGGAATTTTAATAGCAAGTGCTAATAATTTAAATTAGATCAACTAGCAGTCCTAGTTTTACCGGCTAAGGTTTTAGTGTTTTTGTATGCGCAATGGGAGTGAGTAAGTTGGTTGTATTGTGGATGACTAATGAGATTCTTTCGGTTCTCCGTGACCCTTGGCCAGCCTAGAGCCGTGTGGTTACTGATAGATGGGCTTTTATTTTTATTCAGTTTTTCGAATTAGGAATAGCAGGATCCTATTTTTGAATAGTATGGAGGGTTATATGCTCCGTACTAAAACTTGGAGGTCTGAAAGCAATTTGAAAGCAATTTGAGTACGAAGTGGAGCTAACTGTTTTTCTCAGGTTTGTGTGGACTTTGACATTGTGACTTTAGTAGGCTTTTGAGCCATAGCTCAAATTTCCTTTGCAAGGAAGATGCACGGGACTTCAAATTTGAATAGAACCTCAAGTTAGGAAGAAACAGTCAAAGTAAGTTTCTTTTAAAAAAAAGGTAAATTTTTGTAATTTTTATTGTGTTGTCCTTTGAGTTGCTTTTTGGACTTTTGGCTTATTTTTGCTCTGGGGCATTGATTGAAATAAAAATTATGTTCCCAGAAAGTGAACGTGATTTCCTTATCTTAAAAGAAAGTTTCAAAAAATCACCTCAAAATTGAGGTCACACATGCCTACCCAAAATGTGTTGTGTAGACTTTGGACTTTGAGATCTTAACCTCTAAATGCCCAAGGCACCAGAAATGTGTTGTGTAGACTTTGGACTTTGAGACCTTAACCTCTAAATGCCCAAGGCACCAGAAAGTGAACGTGATTTCCTTATCTTCAATGAAAGTTTCACAAAATCACTTCAAAATTGAGGTCACACATGCCTACCCAAAATGTGTTGTAGACTTTGGAGTTTGAGACCTTAACCTCTAAATGCCGAAGGCACCAAATTCAGGTGTCATCGATACTTTGAAGTTAAGTAACATCCAATTAGTTGCTAGTTTTTAGTAGTTGCTACTTTTGATAAATTCTTTTTGAAGTCTAGTTTTAGCATCAAAAATCTGATTTTGAAAATTAATGATTTTATTCTCAAGATTTTGTGTAAAGGTGTCCATTGCAATCTTGACTTTCCATAGTGTTGAGGACCTTTGGAAATGAGACTCAAATACACTAGATCTTGGAGGAAAAATCACATTAGAAATTTATTTTAAAAAATTGTAGAATAGATTTTGAAAAGTCATAACTTGAATGAAGTTATGTATGTTAGGTCTTTCAACCTCATATTTTTTTGGTGATTAATTTGACATGCATAGAGAGTTGAAAGATTTTCATAGTTTTAACACCTTCATGATCAAACATTATAATCTTTCAATCCATAAGTGATATTGTAGTGTTTTCTTTTCCTATGTGATCTTTGACATGTCTAGTTTGAATTTGTATAGTTACAATTCAAAAACAAATTGATACAACTTATCAAAATGTTGACTTTTTGTTCAATTTAGAACAAATTTTAAGAAGTTCAAAACAAACCTTGGACATTTAGGGGTTAAGGATTAAAAATAGCTACATGAAATTTTTTCAATCAAATCTTATGTTTCATTTCAAATTGGTTGTTTTTAAATTCTATACAATGACAATTCTAAAGTGTATTCATTGAATGGTATAGAGATTATGTGAAATCATATATCATACACCCTTCCTAGCACAACATCTTATCCCAATTTTGTTTCACAAATATAATTCATTTCTTCATTTGTTTTAAACTTGGCTACTATAGCTTTAATTATGGCCTTCCTATGATAGTTCTAATTCTTTACTAAACAACTTTTCTAAATTCATTTCTTTAATCCTTAAAGGACGACGGGGTGACTTTGAAAATCATCAATTTTTATGACCATGTAAAGCATTGACTTAAAAAATTGTAAAAGCATTCATTGCAAGACAAATTATTGTCGAAGATCTCTTCTTTTCTTGCAAAATTCCAAAGATGAATAGTTGCACTTCTTTCCTACATAGAGAGATCCTTTGTCATCCATTAGATGCAAAACATCCCCTCAATGTTTAAAGGTTAATCCTTCAATAGTCACTCACTTCTCCTTTTTGAATTTTTATACATCTGTCCTTATATCTTTGTGGAAATATATTACTATGTTCAATTTCCCCCAAATGGTCGAAAAGACTGTCTTTAAAAATGGGTTTTTCCGTGGCATTACTCTACTCCGTTACCTTACATTTTGCTGGAAATCTTTAAGATTCAAGGGCACGACGAAAGACTGCAGAAATCCGTGACTGTATTCCCGTTGAAATCGTAAAGAATTACTTCTTCTTCCTTCAAGCGACGCGAATGCTAAATCACTTGCCGTTGGTGCCAAATTGCAAAGTAATTATTTTGACTCAGCCACATGGTGCTGTTGCTGCTGCTGCTGCTTTAAGAGCTGTAGCTAGAACTTCCTTCCTTTCAGGCATGCTTGGGATTGCTCCTTTTGTCCGCACACACAGAGACGCTGATGCAGCTGTGAGGCATCAAAGGAGACGAGGAAACAAGAATCAGCCACGCTTTTCCTGTCGATCAATAAGCTGTGCTGTAGAATCAATTGATTATCATAAAAAAGAAGCCTGGTTTTCAGTAAAAGAAAGAGACTGGTTCAGGAACTTTTAGACATTGATCATAAAAAGAGTCAATGCCATGATTCATAGAGAGATCTCTCATATGATCATTGTGACCATAGAGATCTGCTCATGAATCGTGACCCAAAATTCTTTCTAAGATGCTGTCTAAAGTTCCTGATAAAATCTACTTTGACCGAAAACATGCACTATTGAGAACACAAACACTGAAGTGAAGAACTTACCAGCAAATCTAAGAGCTTCTGCAGGTGTCTGGCTCTCAATAAGAGCGACAGTGAAGGCAGCTGTGAACGTGTCACCGGCTCCTGTTGTGTCAACTACCACTGGAGCTAAGATAGCAGGCTGAAATATTGGAGGCTCCCCATCACGTACAAGCACGGAGCCGTTCTCTCCCATCTTCACCAATACTTGCTTAACACCCTGATTTGCACCAAGTCTCTGAGTGTCATATATTTGCAACCGAAATCTGATAGCACAGAGATTGTGCAATTATAGGGGTAAGCATAGACTGGGGCACTCGAATGACTGTAGAACCAAGCAGGAACAATAAAACACGACAGTCAATCCTCTCTAATGACACTCCTCAAGGCAACTATTGTAATGGCTTCTCTGCATAGGGCTGGTGTGCAAAACTTGACGTGTGCACGATGTCCGATGAGATGTGCGCACAACTGCAGAGAAACTTGACATGTGCACGATGTGCAATGAGATGTGCGCACAACTGCAGAGATCATGGGAATATAAAGTAAACCAGCCTATGACAAGTAGAAGAGCCATAAGAGACACCTAGGTAATGATTCATTAGAGACTTGCATCAATCTATGATAGACTTTTTTCAATAACTGAAATTTGGGTTACATTAGGTTGAGTTAATGGCCACAATCAATGTCTTGGATGATGGTGATGGAGTGATTAGTGACTGCAATAGGATTTTCCACCTTTTGAGTGCAAATTCATCACAAGAAGTGACATTTTTAGACCTTCATGTTGTGGCTATGTTAAGAAATATTGTGACTACTTTAGGTGAGTAGATGACCATGATGGATACACTTTTTGTTGGTTTTGAGGTAGTCTAGAGACTCTTTTGGACCAATTGGGCTGCCCACTTCAAAAATTCATAAAAAAATCATACTTTGTCAAAAAGAAAAATTAAAGTGCTCTCATTTCTCACATCTCTCCTTATGTGGAAAAAAATTTAAAGTTTTCCAACAATGTCAACAGGGCAAGTCAGTCATTGGCTGGTTTGCCTTACAGGTAGTGCTTCAATAGCTAAAGAATGTGTTGTACCATCTCCTGAACCTTGGCAGCTGCTTGAAGAATTTCTTTCAAGGAATTGGTCGGCATTGCAGTCAAGCGCGCCAGCTCGGTCTCGTTGGGGCTCAATACAGTCACACCTTTCAAGAGCTCGTCAGGAATTGGGCAATCGGCACCACCAGCGTCCATAATCACCGGAACATCAGCACTCTTCGCAATCTGCAGACCAAACGGAGCCAAAACCTTATATTCGGGAGACTGTCGGAATAAAAGTGCTGATTAACCCCTAAACTAAGGACCAGGATGCAAGCACGGTTATAATATAAAATGCCTAATTCGATTGAATATATTTTAGCAGACTAAGGTTAAATCAAATTGGATAATATTCTTTATCATCAGAATCAGTGATGAGCATCGCTTGTCTTTGTCAAGAATCAATAAAATTGGACTAGAGAAAGTCCTACTTAAAACTGCTTAAGACCCAAGTAGTACGAAAGACTGATATTGCAATATTTTTTGTAGTGGTTTTGCAATGACCGCCAGAAATCTATTAACAATTTTTTCATGGTTTAATATAACACTATACAATCTATGTGCAACTATTTGAGATTGGAATAGTTTTTGCAGAAGTTAAGGCATAGATATGCATGGGTTCCATACCCAGGACTTCTGCAATGGTTCACAATAAGCTTAGACCATAAGTACTCAGCGAAATTCTTAGCGAAGTACGGAACCGCTATAAAATTATTGCAAAATACTTGATGTGTTGCAACTGCTACATCCTAAGTACCTTGGCAGCTTCGAGGTTGACAGCATCCGGAATCTCTCGTTGCAGAAGCACGGCACCTGCTCGTTTGATCAATAGCTGGGCACGGCTTGAAATGAGTCTGCCATCTTCCAACCTTGGCCATGCGGCATTGGCTCCACCCACGATGATAATAGAGTTTTGCCCTCCGGGTTGCAACATTACCACTGCGTGACCAGTGGGAACTCCCTCGACGGTGGTCACGTAATCTAAACACACACCTGCTGAAGCAAGCGCATCTTTCACAAGGGTGGCATGCCCATCCTGTCCAACCTGCAGAACACCCACTGCAAATCAATACTCCAGAAGTTCAAGCTCAAATCAATACTCACACTCTCCAAGGTCCTACTCCGAAGCTAGCTTGAGTTCGCAAGATACGGAATGGGAATCGCGTACAAATTAAACGTTGTTCGCGAGGGTGTCGTTTTTGGTTGTTTCAGGGTTTTGCTATATTAATGTAGCGTGTACCTGACCGCAGAAGAAAGTGGGATAGGAAAGACGAGCGGCACACGCAGCTTGGTTGGCGCCCTTGCCACCCGGAAACGTTTGCCCGCTTCTAGCAGCGATGGTTTCGCCCTCGATCGGGAGTCGCTCCACTTCCACGTATATGTCGGCATTGACAGACCCAATTACTACCAAAGGAGCGTAACTGATCGTCATCTCACAAATATCGTAGCTCGTCACAATTGACGGAAAGCACGAGGCGATTGAATGTACTGATCACGGCAAACGTAAGGGTTTATCTTTCTGTTTTTTCCACTGCAAGGGATCGGAGAGCATGCAGATCGTGCTAATTGAATAGATTTTAACTGCATGTAAACTTTGCTACAGATTCAGCAGCGAAAGATAGAAATTGCAGAAGGAACCCTCGGCCTTCGCTTAAACCCTGTCAAACCCTAGAGAAAAAGAGTCGACGCGCAGAGAGTACTGCGCACTCCATGCAGAGTTATAACCCCCGAACTATTAAAGTACGTGTCCAGAGAAGGAAAAGTGCGTCAAGCATGCTCCAATCTTGCATCGAATCATACCATTCAATCAACCTATCCGAAAACGGTCAAATCCGTCGGTCTCCATTTCCATTGAAGCACCATTGCAAGGATCACAAGAACCAGAGCAGCAATGGTAGTTGAACCTCGTGTTCCAGGGTCACATTCCAGGGCCATGATAGTGATAACTTAATACTAATGACATGATGCAGCAACTTCTTGGGGATATGTACAACGCCCTTGGCAAGGTGCCCAGTTGCCCACGCGTCCACGCCCAACAGTATTCTAATAATCTAATCGCAATGATCAGGCTCCGAATATCCTCAAACGGATACTGTATTGTACTGTACATGGACACATCCTTCCAGTGATAGCGAAGAATCTCATTCTCACGATTCCCGTGATAATCTCCGTCAAGCCTTGAGAAAGTTCTTGGAAAAAGGCCAACATCCCAACCACCATTTCGATTCTCCACAATCATATACAGTTTGACTCCAAAAGAAAAGAATATTCTTCATAATGTCTTGAAACCAGGGCCAAATTCGTCAACCTTGGTAGCTGGATCTACCAATGCCTGTGGTTGTGATCGTGGCGATGCAGAGCATGATCTTCGTGCATGAAAGAACAATTGCACTCTAATCTTTTGGGAGACTGGCTTATGGCAATCTGCGTCAGCAAAGGGTAGATGCCTGACACCTCTGTTTTCCCGGTGAACCCCGGCCATTGATCCGGCGGGATGGTCGTGATCCAGCACAGCTCCAGGAATGAAGAGATAGGATGTGACGAACTTTCCTTTCACGGTCCAAAGGATGGGATCAGCCTGGCATAAACAGCAAAGACGGGCCCGCTGTGGGGCACCTGGTGGAGTTTTGTTGCCTGTTGCGAGCAGTATAAATACTATTCCCCGGTCCTGCTTCTAGAGCGTTATCGAAAGGAGCTCTCAGTCCTGTCGCATCCCCTCTTCAGCCAGGCTGAGGATGGGCTTCATTGTAGGCTGATCGTGAAAATCGGGATCCAGGTGTGGATGCGATTGTAGATTGTTTGCGAGTGGAGAGTAATTTTGCCATTTTCTGTTTTTGCAAGAGTCACGGCTATGGCGTCCTTGCAAAAGATTGCGTCGATTGACGCACAGATGCGCTTGCTGGTGCCGAAGCGTGTCTCGGACGACGACAAGCTTATTGAGTACGACGCGCTCCTGCTCGATCGGTTCCTCGACGTGTTGGAGGATCTCCACGGGAAAGAAATCAAAGAAACGGTAACCCCAAATCCTCCAGCTCATAGAGTTTAATAGCATTGGGTCGCATTTTCTTGGGTCTTTATGATACTTTGCGATTGTGTGTGACTGTGTGTGACTGTGTGTGAGTTTGGGTAACTGTGATTGTGGGTGAGTGTGGGTGACCGTGATTGTGTGTGAAAGTGTGATTGCTTTTTTGTATGTGAAATTTGTGAAGTTTTTGTTTTGTGCTTGTGAATTGTGACCTAGAGAGTTTGTGTGAATGGATCCCCAGGTCCAGAACTGCTACGATCTATCAGTCGCGTTTTGGTCGCATTCGGTCGCATTTTCTTGGGTATTTGAAATTGTTTGCAATTGTGTGTGATTTTTGTGTAATTGTTATTTCTTTGTCTTGAATTCCGAGAATTTTGACCTAGGGAGTTTGTGTGATCTGGATCCTCAGGTCCAGAACTGCTACGAGCTCTCCGGCGCGTTTTGCAAGACCGACGGCAAGGATGTCCAAAAGCTGCAGCAGCTGTCTTCGCTCCTCAACAACCTCGACGCGGGCGACTCCATCGTTGTCGCGAGCTCCTTCTCGCACATGCTCAACCTGGGGAACTTGGCTGAGGAAGTGCAGATTGCGTACCGGCGTCCTGGGAATCGTCGTGGCGACTTGGGCGACGAAAGCTCGGCCTTGACGGAGTCCGACTTCGAGCAGACGTTCCAGCGCTTGGTGAAGCAGCTGAAGAAGACGCCGCAGGAGATTTTTGAGGCGCTCAAGGATCAGACGGTGGATCTTGTGCTCACGGCGCATCCCACGCAGTCTGTGAGAAGGTCGCTGCTGCAGAAACATTCGAGGATTCGGAATTGCTTGTCGCAGATGTATAAGAAAGATATCACCGTCGAGGAGAGGCAGGAGCTGGATGAGGCGCTGGCAAGAGAGGTTAGTAGTGTTCACAGCAACGTTGCTTTTGAGGTTGTTTTCGATCTTTTTCAGTTGTTTGCTCAGGTCTTTTTCTTTCCTTTTTCTGGTTTTTAGCTGGGGTGGATCGAAAGGTTTCGTTGAAGGTACCAATTCAGACGAAATTTTTATAACTTCTGCTGTTTGGGGAGCTGCATATGAGTTCCTGCCAACCTTGCTTTTCGATCCTTTTCAATAGTTTTGTCTGAGGATCTCTTTTCCTTAATTTCTGTTTATAGCTAAGTGACTCCAAGACTTTCGTTGAGGCTACAAATTCTAATGAAATTTTCATAACTTTGTGCTGTTTTGGTAACGTAGAGTCTCCGCTAGCCATACAGTACATCAGAGACTCCATTGACCATACAAGTGAACTTTGATTTGTGAGAGTGTGAAAAGTGCGAATCTGTTGACATTTAATTTCTTGCAATTTATTTTTAGCTCAACACAATATAAAAGTGCGATATTTTAGCAGGAGCAAGTTTCTAGATTTGTTGTAGGGAAAGGCTCAAAGTTCACCTGTATGGTGAATGTAACCTTTCCTTACTGCATGGTAAATGGAGACTTTGCATTTTTCTATGGAATCTGGCTGAATTAGCACATCGTTCTCCTTGATTTTCCTTCAGGATTGTAGGTAAACCAAATTTTTTGTTGAAATGTGGCGATACTTGGCCAAAAAATGAATTGTTGAAATGTGGCTTGTTTGATTTCGTATGAAGTGTGATCGAATTTTGCCGTTAGGGTAGCTTAATTCAGCTTCTAGCAGTTTACATCAAAGTTTCAACATAATTTCTGCGTAACCTGGTTAAATTACACCGTCGTTCTCTGTAATTTCCATTCAGGCTTGTCGCCGGACCAATATTTTTGTTGGAATATGGTGGTGCTGAGCTAAAAAATGAATCACTGCTTGCTTGATTTCGTAAGATGTTTGATGAGTTTTGGTTTTGCACAGATTCAAGCTGCGTTTCGGACCGACGAGATCCGGCGATCGCAGCCTACGCCGCAAGATGAGATGCGAGCCGGGATGAGTTACTTCCATGAAACGATTTGGAACGGGCTGCCCAAATTTTTGCGGCGCGTGGACACGGCCTTGAAGTCGATCGGTGTGAACGAGCGCCTTCCTCACAATGTGCCCCTCATTCAATTCTCTTCGTGGATGGGTGGTGATCGCGATGGTAAACAATCAGAACTTCACTTGTATGGTTTTATAACAAAATTCTGATATTGAGAAGGTCATGTTTAACACTTGTGCTGTGAATGGCCTTTGAGATTGCAAGGCTGCTTGCTACTGCCAAGTGTCCTTCGTCTCCATTATATTTGTGTCCTTTTTTTGAAAACTGAATTCTTTGTGTTCAATTCAGCTCTCATGTGTTTTTGCGACGTATGATATTGAGTAGATCATCTTTAAAATCTTTACTATGAATTACTATGAATGTTCTTTAAGATTGCAGGGCTGCTTGCTACTGCCAAAACGCACTTTTTCTCCATCCCTTTCTGCATTTTCAGCTCACGTGTGTACTGTGGAATCAGGGAACCCGCGGGTCACTCCTGAAGTGACGAGGGACGTGTGCTTGTTAGCTCGACTTATGGCAGCCAATCTTTACTTCTCTCAAATTGAAGATCTCATGTTCGAGGTACTAAATGCATTGAGCTCTAGCGTCACTTTGATTTGTGCACGTTTATGGTCATACTTCATATTGTGGATTTCAGAGCGCCAAAAATATGAGATTTGAAGTGCTCAAAACTTTGAAATTAAACTAGAATTTTGCATAGAGCTTTCAATACTAGGCTTTTCAAGTGCTCAGATGAGTTTCGAAGTGGCCAACTAACACCTGAGCTCTAAAAGGTAGGTGAAGTGTAGATATGAGGTTTAGCTGGGCTATACTTTCAATTGGGCAACTAAAAAAGGCTCCAGTTTTCAGTTACGGACTTCAAAAGTGCACGATCTCCCAATGTTTTGTATATATTTCCAAACTATTATTTTTTGGATTATTATTTCTAGACTTTAATTATCCAAATTTTAGTTAAATATGGCATGAGTATTGCATTTTGGATGATTGATGATGCACTTGGTTTCGATGCAGCTCTCCATGTGGCGCTGCAGTGATGAGCTCAAGCAGAGGGTGTTGGAATTAGATGCACACGCCAAGAAGGAGGCGAAGCACTATGTTGGTAAGCTCGTGATCTATTGTTGTTACGCACAATTTTGTAGCCGTAGTTCAGAGGCGGGCGTTGACTTGTGGGGTCATTAATTACAAAAGCATATATCTGACTGGTCTAATTGTTGTGCAGAGTTCTGGAAACACATTCCACCGAACGAACCCTTCCGAGTTCTGTTGGGGGACATGCGTGATAAGCTGTACAACACCCGGGAACGGATGCGCCTGATGTTGGCAAATGGCACTTGCGACATCAATCTGGAAGATACTTTCACCGATGCATCTCAGGTTTGGAATTTTTCTGAATAAGTGAGACTTTAGCTGTAACCACTGAGTCTTAGAAATACAATTAATAACCGCAGGTCTAAGGCCATCACAACAGAATTAAAAAATGGAATGTAACAGAGAAATTTTTTTCCTGTAAATGCTGGTAACTTGTTCTCTTGATCACTGTTCGACATGATCAGTACTGCTTTGAGTCCTCAAAATTTTTATGTTAATTGAATGTTGCGATCGGTTCAACCTCATTCTATTTCGACGCCCATTCCTCAAGGTCTGAATCTCTTAAAGAGAAGAGAAGAAAAGTCTTGAACTTCGCGTATTCATTTCAACAAGAAATGCACACTAAAAAAAGCGATGTTTGTTTTCTCTGGTTGCCACAGATTCTGGAGCCCTTGGAGCTCTGCTACCGGTCCCTGTGCGAAACCGGAGACAAGCCGATCGCGGATGGCAGTCTTTTGGATTTCATGCGCCAGGTTTCCTGCTTCGGCTTGAGCTTAGTGAAATTGGACATCCGTCAAGAATCTGAGCGTCACACGGACGTGCTGGACACCATCACGAACTACCTGGGCATCGGATCCTACCGTGAGTGGACGGAGGAAGTGCGACAGAAGTGGCTGTTATCCGAGCTTCAGGGTAAGCGACCATTGTTTGGAGCCGATCTACCAACAACGGAGGAAGTGAAAGACGTGCTCGACACGTTCCGAGTCATTGCAGAGCTTCCTTCCGATTGCTTCGGGGCCTACATCATCTCCATGGCCACAGCGCCCTCGGACGTCCTGGCAGTGGAGCTTCTGCAGCGCGAGTGCCGCGTGCCGAAGCCGCTGCGTGTGGTGCCATTGTTTGAGAAGCTGGCCGACTTGGAATCCGCTCCAGCGGCGCTGAAACGCTTGTTCTCCATCGAATGGTACCTCAAGCGCATCAATGGAAAGCAGGAGGTAACACCAAACTTACTCATGGCTTTTTTAGAAGGCGCATCACTTGTTAAGCGGCTTCTGCTTCAAAATGAAAATGGTAGAGGGGGGTAGGCAGCTCTCAACCCCCTCTACCTCTTATTTTTATGTTAGCATCCTCAATCCAAAACTGTAAACAGTCTGACACCCGACAAAGTGGACTAGAACAATTTTAAAATAGCCTCTTTTTAGAGTGAGCTTCAAGTTCCCACTTCACGTGTGCAGAGTCCTCAAATCACCCTCTTAAGCCTCGGTTCAGATGAATTCTTGTAATTGATTGCAACTTGTGATGGAATCTTGTCTTACATTCTAAATTAGATAAGCTGTGATTGGTTCACTAACTATATCCAGACAAATATGATTGGGTCCCTTGAATTCGAAGGTGGGAATGTAGAGGCCTGGTCTGAGGATGCTCTTAGCAGCGTAATGGATTTAATTTTGCGTAGATGGAATGGAATAAGTAGTGGTTTTGAGATGGTCACCAAAAATAGGCGTCGCTTATTAAATCACCTGCTTGCTCTGCATGAGAGCTTTTGCTGTCCATGTTAAAGGACACTGATATTAGTAAATCAAACGACTTTGTGCTTCTCTAACGAATTTGACGTTCACCAGGTGATGATCGGGTACTCGGACTCTGGGAAAGATGCGGGTCGTCTCTCCGCAGCTTGGCAGATGTTCAAAGCGCAGGAGGATTTAGTGAAAGTGGCGAAGCAGTATGGAGTGCGACTCACCATGTTCCACGGCCGTGGAGGAACAGTGGGAAGAGGTGGAGGCCCCACTCATCTTGCTATTCTGTCCCAGCCTCCTGATACTATCAATGGCTCCCTTAGGGTCACCATTCAGGGTGAAGTCATTGAGCAGTCGTTTGGAGAGGAGCACTTGTGTTTCAAGACGTTGCAGCGTTTCACTGCTGCTACTCTTGAGCATGGAATGCACCCTCCCATTGCCCCTAAGCCGGAGTGGAGGGAGCTCATGGACTCCATGGCTGTCACTGCTACTGAAGAATACCGATCCGTTGTCTTCCAAAATCCTCGATTTGTGGAGTATTTCCGAACGGTACACCCATCTTCCCTTGTATAGAAGTTTAATATGGTGTTTGGTTCACATCAAAACATTAAGCGATGGTTGTTAGTACAAGCTTTCAAGGGGACAAATGGACACTTGTCTAGGTTTGCTGAGTGACTGGTGTAGTTTCTAAGCTGGCTTGCTATCTTGCCGTTACTCACATAACAAAGAAGGAATTATGGTTGTATAGGAGTAGAAGAATACTTGATAAAACACAAGCTTACGAAGTCAGCGAATTTTGGGTGTCATGGCATGGTTCAAATTCTCAACGCGAAGGAAGCTGCCTTTCAAGGACTAAGGAATGTTACGAGTCTGTGAATGCTGTGGTGTGAATAATCTCAGAGCTTGTGGGTTGACACATGAACCGGTTGCCTGCAGGCCACTCCTGAGCTCGAGTACGGGCGCATGAACATCGGCAGTCGTCCATCGAAGCGCAAACCCAGTGGCGGCATCGAGTCCCTTCGAGCCATCCCGTGGATCTTCGCATGGACGCAGACGCGGTTTCATCTGCCGGTGTGGCTGGGCCTGGGCGCGGCGTTGAAGCAAGCGTTGGCAGCGAATCCGGAGAATGTGACCATCCTCTCCCGAATGTACGACCAGTGGCCGTTCTTCCGAGTCACCATCGACTTGGTGGAGATGGTGTTCGCCAAGGGCGACCCCCGCATCGCCGAGTTGTACGATACTTTGCTGGTTGCCCCCGAGCTTCGACCATTCGGTGATGAGCTCCGGCGCTTATACAATGAAACCAAATCGCATCTCCTCAAGGTGAGCTTTCCTTCAACGTATTTACTTCAGTCGTTCTTTTTTCCTGTGGAAATCTGGCTGTAGTATTGACGAGACTAAAGAATTTCGTGCAGTCGAGTAAATAGTTCTCTTGAATTGCATAATCCTTATACTCCCTCCGTTCCCGTATTGTTGAAAACGTCTAATACCAATTTCATTGATCGTATTGTGAAAAACCTAAATTCAGAAGGGTCCAAGTTTTATACCACCAGAATCAATGAAGAACATTGCATGTGTTCCTTGCAACCTACTCAAGACAACCTTAAAATAACATGAGGTTCAAGTAGGACACTTATTATGGGATAGCTATGAAAGACCATTTGTCCTTTTTTCTCTTTTTTTGAGGTAGTGCCGTTAGAGAGGGTTGAATGTATGAGGTTCAGGTAGTGGAGTTCTACACTCAACTCTTCTCTAATGACACGCTGAAATTGCATATTCCTTGTATATCCTCAGAATTGGTCTTTTTGTGCCCATATCTAATTGGAAACGTTCCACATGTGAAGCTGTGAACACATGTGGGTGCATTTAGAAGCTCATTTGTTCTTCTGAGGTTGTGTCATTTGAGAGGGTTGAGTGTATGAAATTCTCGCAATGCAGTAGTACTTGATTAAGAACATAATAATAGGAGTCTCGGTTGCGTGCTCTCTCCTGTTCCCGGTCTTGTTGGATAAAGACAAATCAATTCCAGTTTTTCTTTAGTCAATTGGTACATAATGAGTCTGTGCTTAAGATCCACATCAAGTCCCATGACAGGAATGAAGTTCATAATTTACGAGTATACTGAACTCTGCAGTGACTTTCGCCCTAATGTGTTGGTCTCTGAACTGATTGCAGATTGCAAGGCATACAGATATTCTCCAAGGCAATCCTACATTGAAGCAGCGGCTACGGCTTCGAGAACCATATATTACTGCGCTGAATGTGCAACAAGCGTTTACGCTGAAGAAGATGCGTGAGCAGAACACGCAACATGTAGCCACCACTAACATTCCCCAGCCTGACTCTCCCAAGCGCGTGAAGGCTGCCTCGGAGTTGGTGACTTTGAACGCCACGACGGAGTTCGCTCCTGGCTTGGAGGATACCATGATCCTTACCATGAAAGGAATTGCAGCAGGCATTCAAAACACCGGATAGTTTCACAGCCTTGTGTCAAATAAGTGACATTTCATTAAAAACGGCTGGAATGGTTACTCATCCCTGCTTATTGGTTGCCATTGGAATTTGGAGTAATATTCTCTCTTGGAGATCGAAGGGCAGGTGGTTGATTTTCTCGGATCCTCTGAGGTGGTGAGCTTTTGAGCAACTGTGTTTTTAAGCGCAATTGAGGTTTAGAGGTGGATAAAGAGGTCTGTGACTTAGTGCACCGAATGGATTGAAGAGGTTAGTTGAGGAATTTCGGACATCTCTGGAGTTTGCCTTGTGAGAACTACTGCTTCCAGTTTTGCTGTGTAACAATCGGGAAACACTTTAATAATTTGAAGAGCTAATTCTGGTACCCTTTTTATTTTATTTAACAGTTAAGACTGCTCAGAATATATTTGTATTGATACGTGGTCATTTGATATTGTTCTTGTTAGCATTAAATTTCAATCAAATCAAGGATTGCAACCAAGAGATGGTGAGGTTGGCAGATGAACATCAATTCACCCCCTTCTGTGTTTCTACTTTTCTACTTTTTACTTCTGTACGTGAGAATATGATGATTCAATGGCTTATTTTGCAGTAAACTATAATAATGAAATCTAGCATTGGAGTTGCACAACATGAAATAGAAGATGGAGGGAAAAATTCAACAATAAAACACTTCTGTTTGGAGTCTCACCATGACCTGGAAATTCACTCATTTACAATGCAAGTGACGTGTAAGAACTGAGATACTTCTAAGCAGTATGACATTTACAGATGCTTCCATGTGATACCTCGCAGGTCATGGGTAGTCTAAAATCAAAATTGGAACCACGCTACCTCGAATTTCAAAAACTCATAACTTATTCATAATACATATTTCAGTGCGTTGAAACCCTCTTCAAAGTAGGAACAAGACTTGCCCAAAACAAGTTCATGATCTTAATAACGGGAACCACTCAAAACAACTGAATCGGGCTTCCATGCTCACTGCTCAAGGTTTTTCTTCAGCGCATCCCTCACATCCTCAACTCGATTACATTCCGGATGGAAAACAATCTCTTGCAAAGTCTTGTTCACTTTCAAAGAATCCATCAACTCATTCACGTCCTCATCTTCAATTGCGAAGTCCTCCATTTCCAGTTTCCGCAAACTCTTGTTATCTCGCAGGGCCCGGAATAACAACTTGGGCACCGGAGATTCATCGTCATCGCCCTCCAACTGCAGCTCTTGCAAACTCGAAGTCGTTCGAATCCAGTTGAAGAACTCAGCCTCCGCCATCGGTGTACAGAATGGCCCTTGCAAGTAGAGACTTCGAATGCTTGAATTGGAGCTCAAAGCTCTATAGAACGCATCCAAGTTGATCACGTCACCAGCTTTCCTGCAGCGTACGCAACTCATACACAAGTGGCAGGGTTTAGGGTGATGTGATAAGGAATTATACAAATAGTATGCAAGAAAATGCTGGTTGGATGCTTGATTAGAGAGAGTTTCAACGAAAAATCCTTAGAGGGTTGCAAATCTTCCCAGCTTGTCTAATAGGAAATTTGGTCAGGTTTAAAAGACAACTAATGCATTATATGTCTTTTAAACCTGACCAGATTAAAAAAGAACTGATGAGATGCGTACCTGGGACCCCTGCATTCTCCAATGTGCAGTTGCAGCTCGTGAATGGACGCGTTGTGCCGTACAAGTTCCACAACCAGAGCGAAACTGTCCGCATCGATGAAACCTTGGTCTTCGTCATTCGGAAAATCCCACCTCACCAAGTTCGGTAACTTCAAGGACTCAATCGGAGCGTTCCGCTGCAAAAGCTCCCAAGCAAGGTTGATTTCAAACATAGATTTCACACAATAAAGCCTAATACAAGAAACTTTGTACATGTAAAAAATAACCAGAAACTTACAACGACCATCTCTAATATGACATTCAAGAATTGCCACACTATTATTGACTACAGCAAACTTCCTCAAGTGTAAGTTGCGATGAAAGAGGTTTGAGAGTAACATAGAAAAACTAGTTTTCTTTTGAAAGAATCAGGGGATGCATCAGAAAAAAACAGTTGAGGCACACACAATTACTCCCAGAAGCTCCTGCATCTCCTCCCGACTGCACCCATCGTCCCCGTGCCATCGGAACACAAGCTCCCTGATCCCCTTATTATCACGAAGTACTTCGGGAAGAACCCCGAGGCGCATGGTGTCACCGTCAGTGCCAGAACCAGCAATCACTAACCTTCTCACCGAGCTTTCGCGATCAGGTTTCAGAAAAACTTCGGTGAGAAAGCTGTCCACGGGCCACATGCTTGTAGGAGAGGATTTCTTCTCTTCGTTCAGTTTGGAGTCCAACATGAGAGTAAGTGTTGCTAATGATTCTTGTGCCGCCACTGCTTCTCCTATCAGCTTGGCTTCCACGTCTCCCATGTCGAGTAACGACACGTTCAACCTGTGCAAGTTCTGGTGTTGCTTGAGATGTTGGAGGGTTTCATGAGGATCTGATGGGCTGGTCCAGTCCATTGTGTCTTTCAAAATTCGGGATCCAGGTATTGTGAGGATTTTCTGCTTTGAGATACCTGCATAGAATGGAAGTGGTAAGGAATCAAACAATGAGATCTCAAAAGATGCAACAAGTGAGTAGCTCACATCGGTCATCAGGAATTATCACATAGGAAACTAAGGAACCAGCAATTGGACTATGTCGCCAGCCATGAAGCAAAGAGAAATTTGGTTCAGAGTTCATCTTTCCCTGATTAGAAGATTGGAATTTCAAGTACCAGATACTTTGGCTGCCTCTTATTGTTCACTCCCAATGTTGGACCCGGAGTTTTGAGCAGTAATTTGCCTCCTAAATTACTCTGAAGCACACTTCTAGTAGACGTATTTACTGTCAGCTATGATTTAAAAGTAGAGATGCTTGAATCTCGGTACTCTTGTGCACAGGCCTCCAGAATATAAAACGAAACTCTGCAAAGTAGGGTTTTAACGTTCTCAGAGCTCTGAAATTCAGAACAAAAATACGCTAAGTAGACTCAATATCTCTGCCTTAAACGTTCAGACAAGCGCCCCAACCTGCTCGGCTTCCGAGACGAGTGTCCTTTTCCAAAACCTGAGAGCTCTGAAACCTAGAACCAGTATAGGTCTAGGATTTCCACTGACTGGCGCAAACTCTCCAGTGTGTTGACCACATAAAAAAAGGGTAGAGCATGAATAATTTAGAAGACTCTTTCCATTCATTACTTGGCAGATGATTTTCAACATCCAGTATATGCACCTTGAAGTCACGAACTGGAGAAGCAAGTCCTCTGCCTCCCTCTCTCCAAGAACGCTCTGTCTCCTAACACTGCTTCAAAGCACGCTGTACAGTACAACCCCAGAAATTCAATTAAGTTACTCTCGATTCAACAACAAAAACAACAACACACACACACACAATCACAAAGTAATCAACGTTGCAATACATATTGATAACAGTAGGCCAGTATTACCCGCATTGTAAACTCCAATCGGTTCCAAACACAACCCCACTTCTCCATTCAATGCAAGGCTCGATCTACACTCACCTGAGTGAATATATCAGCAGAATTGCCAGCTCAATCTTCCACAACAATCGATCTACACAAACAATCACCCCAAAACTGAAGCAATCAAAAATGAATGCAGCAATGTCTTCCAGTTTGCTTGCACCGCCTTAAATCATTCAGTCCTTCACAATGTTTGGGAAACCTGTAGAAATCCATGCGTTAAACGTGACGCCTGCTTCTGCGGCACGCAGCAGTGCTTGAGGATTGCGGAAGGTGCCACTTGGTAATGGCGCTCCCGGAGTATCTGCGAAGGGGTTCAACGTGTAAGCTACAACTGACCCAATCATATGTTGACAGTCATAATAAGGTGATACTATCTAAAACCATTCGTTTAACCCGGAGCAAATTCAGTGAAATCCAGACTTTTGCAAATTCATTCCATTCAAACTTTCTCCTAGTGAGAAATACACACAACATAACATTCATTCAGTTCAGTAGTAGTCAGCCTGACTGCCTTCCTCTGAACGGAATGGTGTAAAATATACCACACCATTTCATCCAAGGAATGGAATGGTGTGAAATATTCTACATCCACATTAGAACTCAAATACACATGTCAATTTCTATAAGAGGACTGAAGTATACTCAGTTGCGTGTTTGGGTGGCACCTGCACATTGTATTCAACAACAAAATATGTAATTTGAAATTAAACTCTTCACAAATAGCACTAACTTCTTTGAGATTAATGATGTCAAGATGTGAATTACCTCACTCTAATGTGGAAGCTATTCATGGTTTGATTATCTTGGAGTAGAGACAAATGTTTATATAGGTATGGGGTGGTAGGAGGTAAAGCAAATAATGTGGGATTTGTAATGAAAATTAGCAAGAGCTTAATCACTCATAGTTTTTTAAAAAGTAAGAATTGTGTTAAAATTAGAATTTCAGACCACATTTAGGCATAGTAGAATAACTTTTTTCAAAAAACTTTGAGCTAAGAAAAGTTGATAAATCAAGTTAAGTTTCATCAACAAAAATTTGTTTGAGATTTCAAGTCTTTAATTAGAGGTTATGGACAAATTTCAAAGAGGCATTGCAAGGGAAAATTTTTGGACATTTTCAAACACCCTCTCTAAAATTTGTCCATAACCTCTAATTAAAGACTTGAAATCTCAAAAAAAAATTTGTAGATGAAACTTAACTTGATTTATCAACTTTTCTTAGCTCAAAGTTTTTTGAAAAAAGTCATTCTATTATGCCTAAATGTGGTCTAAAATTCTAATTTTAACACAATTCCTACTTTTGACTTCACTATAAGCGATTGAGAAACTAAAAATTTTAACTTACATATCCCACATGGGTTGTTATACCTCCTACCACACCATATGTACATAAAGAGATCTCTTCACCTATCAAAATGCAAACTAAATTGTTCAGAGTAAATTGTTAGACATTACATTCATAGAATACACAATGGATCCATTGGATTCTTGGCAAACCATCTACCTATAGAATTATTTGTTTGTATATTTGGTTTGAGAAGTAGCACACCATTATCAAACTCAAAGCTTTGGGCAATAATATGTTCAAATATGTCCCAAAAAAATTGAAACTTTTAAAAAACAACCTTCTTTTATTGTCAATTTTGTAGAAATAGGATAAATGGTATATTTGTAGAAAGGTAGAAGCAAAAATGAATAGTCTCAAAACCAAATTCAAAGTTTAGAAGGTTATTTAACTTAAATAGAGTCAAAATTATAATTAAAGAAAGGTTTTTGTAGACTTGTAGGCAAATAAAAATGACAATTTAAAAAAATATATGTATTCTTTTTTAAGATTTAAAAAAAATCCTATTTATAATTATAATCAAAATTGAAGAAAAAATAAATTATCAAATTTTAGGTACATCTTTGAATCATGTTTTTAATAATCCAAAACATCCACTAGAAGCTCTATTATGATTTAAACATGTTGTGACATGTGAAATATGTTATTGGAAGTCTGAACTGGATTTTGGAGGGGAAGATAGGTTAATTTATTAATATGTATGGTACTTTTAAAGAGAAAATTTAGAGGAAATGTAAATGCTTATATTATTGCTACCACTTAATATAAAAAACATATAGAAAGAGCAACAAAAAGAGAATCTCAAAAATCATCCCCTCTCCTAATATTTTGAAGAAAACTAAAATTGGCATCCTTTGGTGACATTGACATGGGAGGATGGCATCAAAGGTAGATGTACTTTTTGAAACCCGAAGTCTAGTTTCCTACTCAAAAATCCAAAATCTAAGAATTCTATAACAATCTTGAATAAGGAGGCTCAAAGGGGCTTCTACAGTGTTATTATAACAAGAGTAATTCATGTTTTAGTAGCCCACAATTCTTAGGCAAGCTTGCATTCAAGATTTTCTACAGTGAAAAGAAACCTATTTTGTGTGAAGCAAAGAATACCCAATTTTGAAGTTTAAGATTTTTATGTAATTTATGATCAATTTATCCTGATTTTTGTAAGATTAAGGTTGGCAATTGGCTTTTTATAGATAAAATCCATTAATTTTTTGACAAATTGGATTGACTCAAAATTGATCCTTTAATGTTTGATTTTTTGGAAGATTTCAAAACATTTTTTTTGTATCTTGGTATAAATACATTATTTATGTCATTTTTATGACATTAGTCATAAAAAAAGATCATCTTTTGAAAATTGAAAGAATTGCTTTTGATGAATGAAAAAATATTTGGAGGAAATATTGACTTAAAACACTTTGTTCATCATTGACAATATGGATCTTGAAGTGTTTAGGGGCCAATTAAACCCCAATTTTTATTGTACATAGGTGAAAAGAAAAGAGAATTTTGTTTTAAATTACTATTTAAGAATATACATCCTTTCGTTTGATATCCAAAAATGATCAATCATAATTTACAAGTATATTTAGGAGTAATTAATTGACACAAGCAATATTGGGAATACAACACCAAATGATATGAACCTATTATTTTGTCTATAGATACAATCATTGTGACCAGTATATTTTGGAACATTGATATTGACCTTTGATGCATATGATTTTCTTTTATCACAAGTAGGAAGCATTTAGGAATCAAAATCTTTTACTTGGAATTGAAGCCAACTAAGATTTATATATGTAATTATTAGGTTATTTTGACTCCACTCTTAACCCCTAAAATCATCCTCAATCATAACATTATAATATTGATCCTCTAAATGTATTTCTAACTTTTAAGTGATACACAAAAAGAACTTGAAATTTGTATCATTGAAAGCACATCCAAAAGCAAACTTTGAGTAGGTACAAGGAAATTCAAATTTAGATGTTAGTGGACAGCCCCTTCAAAAAGTAAACTAAAAATCAAAGATTTTATACATGTCTTGGCAAATCACAGTTACCAAAGTAAAATTTGACCATTGACACTCTACATGTGACTAGATTTACACCTAGACTTGGTGGAATCTACAATGCCCCCAAATGGGTTTTTTTTGGCTTGCAGCATCACTACACTACATGGGGTCTTCATTCCATTTGATGTCAGGGATAGCAAAACACAAAACCTAAACCCTAAATCACCCAATTGCAAGGAACAATTGAAACCTATCACAATAACTTCAATATTGCAAATTGTATCAAATTGATTTCAATATAATTATTTAGCAATATTGATGAAGAAATATTGAATCCTTATGGGGAAAAAAATTTCCTGGTGAAAGTGATGCAAATAGCATCCTCTACCTGAAACCCTAACCCTAAGTGAAGCTTAATTGGGGCAAGCAGCCAGCGGGTTTCCACAGAGGCCAGGGTTCCCAGGCCGGAAGCTGCCCACGGCCAGCTCGCTGAGGCTGCTGGGAATAGGCCCCGTGAAGAGGTTGTCCTGCAAGTAGACGTCTTTGCCGGGCATCTTGACAGGCGCCAGCGCCCCCACCCACTGCGGAATGCGGCCCGTGATGGCGTTCCCCGCCACCGAGAAGTAGTTCAGCTTCTTCAGCTTCGTCAGGCTGGACGCAGATTTGCCCAGCGTCTTCATTCCATTCGATGGAAGGGACAGCAACCCCAACACCTTCATGTCCCCGAACGACCCCTACAACACAGTCGGTACAATACGATTACATCCTATGCAAGTTATTCTAGAGAGAGACTTGCATATTAAATCTAGAGAGCGACTTGCATAGAGAGATGCAGAGTGTAGCCCACCCTGCCGTTCACATATCCACGACATCTGAAGGAGCTAGAAGATGAAGTTAGTTACACAGGGTTGGAAATCTAATTAGCACGCCATCTCTGTAAAGTGGGTAAATGTAGTAAGTCTAATCTGACCATGGTCACAGCCCAAATTGCCTCAACATCTGAACTTTGTTTTGAGTTCTTCAAATTGGTAGCCAATTACTCAAACGCCAGTTTTGGAACAATTAGCTTGGGCTGCCCAACGATGGGCTCAGTCAGTATGTACTTTTGGTATCGTTTCAGTTCAAATTAGAAGAATCCTCGTGAAGTTCATCGATCATTGGCACTAGACTTTCAATTTTACGGGTAGAGAGAGGCATGCATAGAGAGAGATTGCAAACGAGAATAGACCCCGAAGTACTTACCGGAATGCCATCGGGAAAGTAATTGCCGTCGATGGTTACGTCATTGAGCTTGGGGAGCGTGCTGAGGAACGCAGGCACGGTGGTCCCTCGGAACTGGGTGCCACTCAAGCCCAGCGTCTGGAGGTTTTTGAGCTTGGCGAGGGAAGCCGGCACGGGATGTTGGAAGGAGAATCGCACTTGCGTCAGAACTAGAAACGTCAACCCCGTGAGGTCACCCAGGGAGTTTCCGGCTCCAGTCACTCCCTTTTTCACCGTCAGAACGCCCTCGTTGGACTGGAGGGACACGCTGGTGACCCTGCCCGGGGCTTGAAACTCGCAGCTCACACCCTGCCAGGACCACTAACATATGAATCCCAAAGTTCATCGATCTAGTTAACTAGAATTTTCAAACAAAACGTCTAGAGATTTCACTCGTACGAGAATGGAATTCACTCTGGGACGCAACACTCATATCATCTAGCTCCTGGCTCTTTCCATCCAGAAAGTTTCAAATAAGAAATCTAAGAAATTCACTCAGACGTGACCACTTAATCATGATGGAACACAACATTCCGGCCATCTCCTGTCATGCATTTAGAAAGTTTCAAACAACAATTCTGGAGAATTGACTCATACATAAACACAATTCATTCGGGAACACAATATTCATAACATCCACTTCCTGTCGTTTAGATCGGAAGTTCCAAAGTAACAAAAAATTGAGAGAATTCACTCATACGTCACGAGCACAATTCATTCTGGAACACAATTCACTCTGGAACACAATAGCTATAACATTCACCACTTGAAGTGCTTCTCCTCTGACCATTCTTGCACTGGTTCTGCAATGAAAACCAGTTGCTGGAATTTTGACATAGGTGAAATATCATTGCAAACACGTGTACACTACTACAAGTACATAGCCCTTCACAGGAAAAATACTGAACTCGTCACTTACACTGTTTGTGACCTCGATTTTGATGAGAAGAAACTCAAAGGCAAACAGCGATCGAATTGCAACATCAGGGATTTAATTAGTTTGGAGAATTGTAGCGTGCATACCTTCCAGCCGCAGCAGTCTGGCCATATGGGATCCTGGGGATTCCACGACTGAAGAACGCCGGCGGGGTCATTGAATTGGGCCTTGAATGCCAGAAGAGCTTTCTGGTCTGCCGGAGTGCAGCCGGCAGCTCCCACGGCGCTGGCAACGCACACCATCACTGCCAGCAGCAAGCGGAATGCCATCTTCCCCATGAGACGTACTAATGTTAAGCGTTTCTTGAACACTACGATTTTGACAGCAAAATGACACTGCTGATGTTCTGGCTGTTGTTTGGAGCGGATGGTGCAACTTTATGGAAGTACCGCTGTACCGGACCGAGCTCGCGAAGTTGCTGAGTACGGATGGTAGGCAATGTGCAGGATGTCAACGTTGACTTAAGAATGGGTGGACTCCTAGCCTATATAGTTGAGAGCAATAGCCTTCAGGTTGTGATTTGTGCGCTGGAGAGGCTTACTTCGCACCTTAAGTTAATTGGTACTTACTCCGTACTAGCCAAACTTTTATATATAGGAACAGGCCGAGAGACGGCCAAGAGACGGGGGAAAATGTACATGATAAATCACAGGAATGCTCTTCTCGCTCTAGGTTTCCATTGTGAATGTGGGATGAAATAATTGGATCATGATATTTCTTTGCTACGAAAACGTGACGGATTTTGTGACACGAGTTGTGACAGGGGTCATGACATTGCATACTTAAGACCATGAAAAGTTTTACATAACTACTACTACACATAGTGGAGTGACGTTTCAGTTTATTGCAAGGGTTGGGGTCGACTCCAAATTTCCCACCGCTGGTTTGGACTTTGGAGTCGATCCCAACCCTTGCAATAAACTCGGGTGGGATAGACAGCGGGGACTTACAGCTGTGAGGTGATTTTTCCAAGCAAGCTCGACTCTACTTAATCCACCACTTCTGGGTACTTGTGTTCAGTTGCACTGTAACCAAGTGATTTGAAATTCCAGTTCCAGCTTTTCTAGATGTCGGCGTTGACTTCGGGGCTCACTGCAGTGTATTGGCTGGTTGACTTTGGGGTTCCGGACAGCTCAGGAACAGGCCAGGGGGACGAACAGGCACTCAACCAATGAATTAGTTTTTCAATTTTGGGGGAAATAAATGGAGCGGAGTGACCTGGTACTGCAAATTTAACCCATACACGACGCTGAGTACGTTTTCCAGCCGATGAATGACAAAGAATCTCTCCATGCAGGACAGAAGTTCATGCAACTATTCATCCTGGAACGTCTTCTACAGTAGCTTGTCTCCCAATAAGTGCTTTTTCATTTTTTTAAACCAGCAATTCACACCTGTAGTACCCAAACAGATGATTTTCACGGTGACCGGCTCGTCGTTTAAGGGTTAAAATTATTTGCGGTGGTTTGCAGTATTCCTGGGAAAATGAGACCAAGCCGGTGGGGGATGACGGACGCCTGTCTTCCATGTTCTCATAACGTGCATAACTTCTTCTCTGTGTCAATTTTATGTCTAATTATTCTCATTTATATGGCAATTGAAACAGTAAATCTCCTTTCTATCACATTCTGATGTCTTCTTACAATATGTCCTCAGGCGTACATGTATGATTGGATTGGACGTCTTCCAGCTAGAAGCCACCTGTTGTAAGAGATTTGGGGGCTCGAGCCATGATCGATACAAGAGTTTTAAATGCACAATCTTTCAGTAAGTGAACTGCAGCTTGCAGCAAGCAACAATTCAGCCCATTTGCGTGGACAGTGTTGTAATCGTCGTTTTCACGGAAGTTTATTTGCGATAAACAAACAAACAGAGAATTAGTTGTGAAGCAACTTCAAATGTTTTCCTGGGAGGTTGCCAACTTCTTACATGATTGCTTAATTTTTCAGCTTTGGAAGACTGAATGTACAGAACCAGGTTGAAAGAAGAAGATCAACTTTTATTACGGCAAGTTGGTAAATTATAGAGCGTTTTAGACTGTGCAAGTTTCATTGTCTCCCATACTTTTATCTCAACACTTTGATGAATTGAATTTGAACAAGGTCACATTAGGACTAAGTGAAGAACTTAGAAGAAGCCACATGTCATGAATTCACTGAGATATAACCCTTAATTAAAGGGTCTTTTTGATTCATGTTTTTTTGTTTTTTGACACAAGCAAAGAACACCTTTACTGCAAGAAAAAGAGAACACAAACCTAGCCGCAAGCAGCCTGGGGACACGACAGACACTAAAATACAGTTTTTGACTCATGTTTTCATCAAAAATGCTCCCAAACTGCCATTCCTAGTACAAGTTCCAAAGTTTAGAGGGAAAAACATTTGGGGGCACATGTAACTGTAGGATCTTGTAGTACATTGGTTTTGAAAAGATGTAGAAAAAATTTCAGAAATTTTCACCATGTAGATTGCAAGATATTAGTGTTTGAAGTGACAAAACCCCTTTTTAAAAAACCAAGCAACTCCACTTCACAAGGTCACATTTGTATAAAAAAAAGTCTAAAATAGTGGTTACTCTTTGAATTCATTCTTCAAAGCAAGTTGGTTACATGCTTGAAAACTTTCAGATCATTTGTAATTGCACAACATATAGGAAAAAATAGTAAGTTGAAAGATTTAGAGAATGATTTAAGATACTAAATTATTTAACAATTTATTTATGGAACTGAAAAATGTCAATTTCAATGGTTGTCATGTTGTAACAAACAATTTATACCTAATGTTTCTATTTTTTTCTGAAAATATTGAAAATTGAGTTAAAGAGAGGACTTCAAAGTTTATTTTAGAGTAGAGATTCCTAAACTACTCACAAACTACCCACAAATTAGAACTCATAATTTTCATTTCATTAATCAAAATGGAATGGTTCAAAGCTTTCCATGTATAAATAAATCTAAAGAACGAATTTCAAATTTTTATTTCTTGAAGAATTTATTTTTTACTACCTAGATTGCACTAATTACTAAAAACTATATAATATAGAATAACTTTTTAACCATGTAGTCAAAAGTTATGAAAATTGTTGCACCTTAAAGCTACTCCATGGGGACATGTTGTGTGAAAATTTGAAAGAAAAAAATAAAAACTCCATTCATAGTAAGTTGCCAAAAATATTTATGTTGCCAAAAAAGGTCTAATTTAGGTTTTTTCAAGATATGGTAATTCACTAAGTAAATAGAAATCAACCATGATGCTCCTATTGATAAAACCACATGACAAAATTCTTTGAAGTACTAAATTTGGGTCTGATGGAATTCATGGTAATGTGCTTCAACAAGGCACTTTTGTACTTTTCTTAGTAGAGTAACCTCTAATAAACCTTCACCATAGTCAAGTCTAATAATCTTATAAATTGCCTATTATACCATAAATTTTTTTTTGGCATATATAGAATACAATTGGCATTTTTTGTCTTGCATGATAAACATTCAATTCTTATTCAATCACAATCAAGCATACCAAATTTCAATTTCAAAAAAACAAAACAATTCATTTTTGTTGAATTATTTCATTTAATATTCATGATTGATTAAAAAATATTGGTGATGAATTTTTTTAATTTAGTTGCATAGATATGTAGAAAACATCCATATGCACATCTTTTTTTGAACAAGCATTTCCAAAAAAATGTTTTAAAATTCCCACTAGAGAGATTTCAATGGGATTTCGTTAATGCCTCACTTTTATAAAATAGATATATCTTTGTTGTAATTAGATTTTACTATTTGACTCTCATATGGTAACTAATTTTGTACAGTTGAACATGGCAATACAAAATTCATCACCAATGTTTTTCAATCAATTATCATGAATAGTAAATGAAATAATTCAACAAAAATGGAATTTAGATTTCTTGAAACAGAAATTTAGTATGCTTGACTAGATTAAGTAAGAATTGAATGTTTATCATACAAGACATTGTACAAGAATTGAATGTTTGTCATGCAAGTCATTGTCATACTCAATTGTGGCAAAGGGATTGTCATGCTCAATTGTGGCAAAGTGATGGTGCTAGCCCAAAATTTTAATCTCCATTATGTAGTCACCCAATTATTTTAAGAATCTCTACCATAACACTTTTGAATAGTAGTGGCTAGCAGCAGTGTTTTTTTTGGAACAGTAGAGGCTTGCATGCCCTCTACACTAGTGGCGCATTCATGGAGGGATTAGTTCAGATAGGCTAAAATCGTCTGACAGCAGCGACAAATCGCCAGAAAAAAACCCCGCTGACTAGCAGCATTTGACACCAAAGAAAAAACAATCTGGAGCCATGTAATGCCAATCAAGCAAAAACAAGCACTGACACTCACATGCACAAACAATCGTGACTTAACTTGAGCAACTCTAATTCAAATTTTGCAAAACTAGGTGTCCAGGAACCCTACAAAATATGGTAGGGATTCCTATTCATGCCACTTCAAAGGGTGCCCAACAATGGTTCTTTAGAATGTTATTACTAGTACTACTCACTCCTTCCCAATAGCAAGTGTTCCAAGTGTTTCAATTGTGAGAAATAAAAAAAAGAATACATAAAAGAAATTCAAAAGGGTGTGCATCAGCACACAAATATAGAAAGTGCGTCTCTGAAACTTTGCACGATACCATTCTTGCCGAAGTGCCTCAAAACATCCAATTATAAAGTTATAAACAAACTGGTCAGAAATAACACACAATATAGACTTCGCCACACATGACATTACAGAAAGCTCAAATTGAAACCAACAAAACCAAAACCAAAACCAAAACCAAAACCATCCACCTACCAGGAGCCTAGGTCCTCATGTACATACACAGAATCCTGAAGACACCCCTTATATCGCCTGGAGCACACTATTTTATGACTCACTTGATACAAAATCAAGCCAAACCTGAAAACTGAGTGATACAGCTGTACTGTTGCTGAGACATACATACGGTTGCAAACTTACTGCTCCTTATCTGGATCCAATCTCCTCGCAAAAGTTGTGGGAGAACCATCCATGTGAGCGGTTGCAAAGGAAGCCAAGCTAGAGCGGCACCCGCCGAGAATACTCCCCAGCAGGATCCGAAGAGGAGTTGTCTGGCAGTCTATGGGTCGGTCCGGGACTCTGCACATCACTGCCAGGACCATAAAAGTGAAGAGGGAAGGGTGGACGGTCCGCGCTGGTCTGCACTTCAACACCGAGAACAGAAACTGTCTTAAGAGCATTCAAGCCCGGCATGTGGGAGTCCGTGTCAGGGTTAGAATCAAGGTTGAGGTTGAGGTCCGGTGAAGAAAAACGTTGTGGTCTCTCAACATCCAAGCCTGTTTCCTTCACGTCCTGGGAAGATCGGGAGTCTTGCTGCGTAGTCTCAACGGAACCACTAGTAGTGGAATAGCTTGAATGCTTGCTTTCGACTTCCGGACCTTCCATGCCTGGAGAACCATTTGCACTGTCGATCTTCCCCTGTGACTTTTGCACCACACAAGTCTCCACCAATGCCTGAAACTTTTCGTTGGTTGACGGTAAGTGGGCTGACGCTGCCAAAAAGCGGGTTTTGTCAGAGAGCACACGCTGGTCGTGCAATTTATGGATGGCTTTCAAGACGGTCTCTCTTGCTAGCATAACTGCAACAGAATCGCAGTCAGGGTGCCCTGCATCAGTTTAAGTAACGTTCCGGAGATGAGATTTGCTTCCAATTAAGTGAAGCCAAAAGAAAGTCTAGTCTAGTTTGGTTTCTTGTCTCTAAGCCAAGGGGAGAGCCTAAGCAATGGTTCATAATTATAGAAAGCTCTTATATCCAATCACATGAGATATGCGTAGCACACGTTAGGGTCTTTCATCCCAAAGAATGAAATTCAAATGTATAATATAATTGTGAAATGTGGTTATTGGCATAGAGGCATTCTACAGTTGTCAAACAGGATTTTCAAGTTACCATCAGTGAGGATTACAGTGAGAATTATAAGAATAGGTACATACGAAAATTATACATTCTATTTGGGAAAGACACACATGCGATTAGTTGTTTGTAAAGCATAGCAAACATCAGAAGGCAAAATTGAGAAGAGATCCACATGGATACAACAAAGTGAAGAAGGCTAGTGCACCTGCAGGGAAAGGCACCCATCCCATATCCAAATCTTCTCGATACTTGAGGCACATCATAAACCGTTTCAATGCATCAGCGATTTGGCTCTCATCACCACCACACCAAAGCACACGAAACTCCCTGGGATGTAATTGAGCCATATCCCCAATGGCACGCTGACGAACAATTTTCAAAAACCCTTGCACTTTCTGCACAATCGCTTCCCGCTCCTCGGCCAACCCATGCAGAAGAGCATTTATATCCTGGAAAACCTCGGCTTGAGCCTCGGAATAAGGAGGCAAATCTGCAAACAGAAAGCATCCTTCATTGAGAACAGATTGAGCCGAAATTCGGAGCACCGGAACTGCGCTTTCACTGGTGGAGTATCCCAGCATGGTATCTCTCAGCAGCCCTGTCACAGGATCAGAGAGGGTACTCTTCTTCTCGAAGCAATAGAGGTAGACTATCTTGAACAAGCGGACTATTAAAGGACACCGAGGAGGGTCGCTGACGACCAAGGTACGATTCGTAAGCACAGCCTGCGCAATTTTTTTGTGCTCAGCATCTGAGTGTGACCAGGGTCTGGATGGGACACCTCCCATGGCATCGGACTTCAAAATATGCAGCAGTGGGGACCAATTCCAGACAGCGACCTCCTTGTGCGCTTGCACTCTGACGTCGAAAGCTTCCAGCTTCTCCTTCACATAACTCTCCCGGCGTGCTTGAAGCTCCTTCTCAGCTGCCTCCTTTCGTGCTTCATACTGTAACAACTCTTCCTGATACTGCAGAAACGTTTGTACTGCTGATTTCTCTTTGTGCCGCGCAGTGAGATCAGGACGTCCTTGAACTAACTTAAATCTGCTCATTGTCAGTTTCACAGCACTTTGCTCCTCTTCATCTGCATCAGTCTGCAACAAACAAACAGGTAATGAACCCATAAACAACCATATTTTGAACAACAATTGCAATGCTCTGGTGATATATATTTGGCCCCATTTTGATTTATATGTTTCACAATATAATCGATCGCATTGGTCATTTCCAAACCATGAATCGTAGGTCCTTTAGGGGATAACAAGCCATAAGGTGGACAGACTGATTCCCATCTCTGACCCCACACCTCCCCTACTAAAAAATGCAAATACATAGACAACTGCTACTAACTGGTCTAAAATGTAAAGCTGGTGTACATGAACGAAAGTGATGGTATGAGGTGCCCTATGCAGTTGAATTTCTAAAGTTTTTAGTATCTTCTATTCAGATTCAGAAAATTCATGGTTCTCACTCGACAATGCATTAAGAATAGTCCGACGAGTTAATTTCACTGAAGGAAGAACGAGAACTAAAACAAAGACTGCAGTGATATATTCTAAAAACACACCATAGCTCCTAGGCTAGTTAGCCAGAAAATATACTATTCTCGAAAATGCCAAAATTTTCAAGAATTCCATTCTTAGAATACAAACTTTCATGTAGAAGATGACAGAAACTTGAAGAATATTTTTTTTAAATTGGTTTTTCAGAAATCCGATTATGGTAAGTAAAGATCGGCTAATGCCAAACCAGCGTGGAGCTACGGTATGTGAAAAGCTGCAGCAACGTACCCCTCGCTCCATGTACCACGTTCCAAAGGAGCTTCGTAAACTCGAATCCATGGGTCCATTGTCCACGAATTCAAAAAAAGCCTGAAGGAAGGCTTCCTCCCTCACATCAAGGAAGTCACTTGGCAGCAATTGGAATTGCATCAAGTGACAAAGACCGGGACATGGGATGACCTCCGGGGGGCATGCAACATGGTAAGTATCAGGTAACATACTCACTTCCCATGTCTTGGCAACTTTCCACGCCTGGACTTCAACCTGTTCCCTGGTCAACTGCATCTGCACCTGCATCTCTCCTCGCCCAACAACGAAGGTACTGTCACTGCTGTTGGGGTGGTCCACCACGGGCTCATGGTGTCCATACGAAATCTGCATTACACTATCACTAGAACTCAAATGGTGTGGTTTCTTCTGAACCTCAGAAGAAGAAGAAAGCATACCCCGCACTTTTAGTTTCTGAGGTCGAAGCTGTGTGAGCTCTTCCTGCATTGTTTCTACGTCCATACTTGTACCCGAATCTTTCAATGCAGCTGCTGCTACTGCTGCTTTCTTCCTCTTCGCCCTGGAGGGCTTCTTTCGGGGGTTCATCAGCCCGTGCTTGATAAGGATATCCTCAATCTCACCCCGTTGCCCTTTCCCGAACATAGGGTAAATCTTGAGCACAGTCTTCCTGCCATCGTTCGTTACAGCAAAACAGCCCTCCAGCCTATGAAGGTTCAGCTTGTTTTTGTCCTTGTACATGGACTTACAATAGATGCAGAAAAAAGGCTTCCGTCTCGAACCGTTCAGTTCTTTCGCCCTGGCCAGGTGATGACATTCGCAGGTCAAAGCTTCGTACTCGTCCGTGTCGTAGTGCTCTTCGTACACTCGTTTATTCTCCTCCATACGAGAGTACTTCACCATTTTCACTCATTCGTTGTCCTTACAGAAGCTGCAAGACAAGCAAAACCAAGAATTACATCACCAGACTCCACAAAGCCAAGATGCCGGTACTGAACCCTCGCCAAGACTCCAGAAATCAAAGAGAACAAATCTCTCCATGTCTCTCTACTCTGGAACTCCGAACATGAAGACGATCTTGAGATTGTCATCCTCACCTGGCTTCCCAACTTCAAAGAGGCGTTGGAACCAAGCGAACATCGACGGCTCGTGAAACCTCCAAGCGTAGCGTTCAATCCTGTCCTCACAGCAGTTATCACATGCCTCGTAACCATGCCAAGCGAGAGTGTCTGAACAAGCAGAAGGAGGACAGCAGGGCAGAAGAAAAGGCTGTTTCAGAAGTTGATGCGTTTGAGTCTGTCGAGGAGCTTCCCTCCACCACCTAACCTCCCTTCGGGCAATGGCAGAGGGAGGGCACTGCACAGCCCTGCAGAGTCTCAGCCCCTGGGAACAAACGGTTACAAACTGGGAAAGACGCACACACAACATCTCAGAAAACCGCAAGCTGCTTCCAGGCACAACATCCTGGAGAAGCTTAGTAGGACGTTCCTAACAGGACAACAAGCTGAACAGCCCCACCCCCACAAAACCTAAACCCCGATTCTCCATCATTTTCGAAACACACGATTACTACTAACCACGCCATTGATTTCAGGCTCAAAACATGTAGATTGAATGAAAGCCAGACTTGCGAACATGAGCAGTCTGACAACCCATCCATTACTTGTCATGTTCATCCATGTCAAGAACTAGCCAGGTACTACTACTCGGTGGCCTCTTCAAGGAAAGCACAACACAACTGAACTTGATTATGTTGCGATCCCCATTCCTCCCAAAGCCTGCGCAACCACCACCGCACCATGACACAGCAGTGTGCAGCTCAGACAGCGACTACGTGTGTTTCATGTTTCGTATGTACTGCAGGAAAGTGGAGCTGCGGTCTCTCAAAGCGGTGCTTGATCGAAGCTCCCCACTTCGGGTGCAGTTATTGTCAATTCCTTGTGAATGTTTACGAAGTCCTCATCAGACACGTTCGGGCCTTCCTCATGATCTACGTGATCTACCATTGAGACACTGCAATCGAAGTGCGGCCATCTCCAGAGCTTCTGGAACTTCACGTACTTGTTAATATTTAGGACGTCCTCAGTGAAAGCGTTTAGGGTCTTCCTCATGATCTATGGGATCCGAAGTGGCGAAGCAAACACCCTCACTACTAACGCTCAGACACTCACAAAGATTGCAAAGCATTGGTGTCCATTAGAGTGGAAAAAAGCAAACCTGTACAGAGGAATCCATCATCCCTGGAGCCCTCCCTCTACTGCACTTGACCTCGTCCGGCTTTCCCCAGCAATATCGTCCCTGCAGCTCTCACTCCATCTCAACCCTTCCCAACCCTGCACTCCATTCTTATAGCGCCTTGCGACAAGCTCCACATCGTGACCTCCTCTCAATTCGACCTACATTCTGCACAATCTGCCGAACCCATTCAGTATGTGTTACTGCAACCAGATTTGTAATGTACAGAGATTGTCGAGTAAGCACCTCACGGAAAACCTACAAAAATGAGACGGGGGGAATGCCACTTTACAATGGAGATAGCTCTGTTTCTGTGGACTTTCATAGAATATCCAAAAACATCTCGTCTTTTCTTCTCCCAGAAGTGCATTGCAAAACCCACGAAACTGTGCCAGATACTACGAGAAGTAACCAATTGGCTACGCTCAATGCAATCTCTCTTCCGGAGAAAAGACAGAAAATAGCAACATACAACTATCCTAAACTTCGCCCAAAAACTGCAAAAGAAGAAGCATCCGCGGATTCAGTAAACACAGACACAAAAAGGAAAACCTCGAACGGAGAGGAGCTAACACGCACCACTAATGCGTGCTAAACAAACGGGGAAACAAAAATCTCTCCAGAGACGAGCTCAAATCCCAAGCGCACGCATCCCACAAAACCCACACTCCCTCAAACGCCCATTCCCAAACTAAACGGCGTCGGCTGTCACCTTGAGCTGCTGCAACAACGCTGATAGTCAGTCATTCCACAAAGCAGAGGCTGAATGAGCCAGGCAGTGAGAGGATGTGTGCGGTCTGACTGCTCAATCGTCCGCTATCGCCAGCTCCGCCAAGGCTTGGTCAAGCCGAAGTCTCTCACTTGCAGACTTGCAGTATCTGGTTCCTCGTAGTTGAGGCAAGTTAGCCTAGAGTTGAGCTCGGTGGTGATGTATCCCAGCGAACGAAAGCCGCGAACGTCCGCCGACGGAAAAGCCGAGATTCCTTGCGCGCGCGACAAAGCTCGTCTTTTCGTCGACTTTTTCGAGGCGAAATCCAGAAAGTTCGGGACGAGCGGATGAGGACCACAACATGACATCGGAATGTGAGGGACTGTCCGGTGCTGCGTGTATGATCTGTACCCTCGCAGTTTTCATTATGGCGATGGTTGTGTGGTCAATCTCTCATGCAGTCATACGCCTCCGTCACTCTTTCCGTGGTTAGAGTCTCTCGGGATGTAAGCTCTTTGTGAGTGTTCTTTTTGTGTGAACTGTTGTAAGTTTTGGATATTTAGGGTGAAGAAGAGATGAAGCGGCGTTGCTTGTGACCTAATTTTCCACAGCAAAGAGCTCTGTCTCGAGCTTCGAGGGGTTGCTGCTCGGATTCTCGTTGGTGAGGGTTTTAGGGTTTCAGGAAGCGTCTTGGAAAGCGAAGTGGTGTGCGTGGATTTGGAGCGACGGGTGGTGAATTTTTTCATGCATGGTTTGTAAAATCCCATGCTTCCATTCGATAGTGTGTAGGAAAGCATGCTTATCAGATAAATTACCTACGTGAAGTTGTCAGGAATCCTTTCTGAACACTCTGGATTGGCGTGAAATAGAATCCCCGACACCTTGTTTTGCAAAGGTTGAGCTCAGTGAGAGCTCATCTCAAGGCAATGAGACTTTGTCGATGCATGTGAGAGTGTCCAATGTGCGGCTTAAAAATACCTTCTCATGGGACTATAGAGAAACCTTGTTGATAGCCCTAAACCTTTTTTTACAAGGTTGAGCTCAATTCAAATGCTCAATTCAAATGCTCATCGCCAGCCAAATGAGCCATTGTCTTAGTAGTTGAAAGTATGTCAATAGCCACATAAAGTTCCAGAAACCCTTGTTGAACCCTTATTGAGCAACCTTTGAATAGGCTTGCAGAGGAATTCCTGGCACCTTCTTTCGCAAAGTTGAGAACGAGTGAGCTTCTCGAGCGAATGAGCCAAAATATTTCAGAGTATTAATTTCAATGCGTTGAATTCACATGACTTTGCTATACGTAACTGTTAGATAGATCTGTTCTCAATTCAAAGTTGCTATGCCACTAGTACTCAAAAAAGCTGTGTTCTCAATGTTGATACAATTTCTTGCAACATAAGTGAAGGGGGTAGTAAAGAACCCATTGCACCTATTCTGAGTGCTATTATCTACTGTGGCTTATTAGTACTCTGTCAACAAACTCAGTTGCTACCAACCAGTTCCACCTTGTTCTGCAACAGGACGGCCTTTGGAGGTATTTCGTTAGCTGCAGGAAACGATACTGGTGTCGTCGTCTTTCTCAGGTGGCCTCTTTCCTCCAGGAATGCAACGCAGTCGTCAAACATGACGCCCAGAGGTTTGAATTTGAGACCCAGGCGTTGCAGTTTGGTTGTGTTGAACGTGTAGTAAGGCAAGGGTGGCACACCGTTCAGTCTGCAACGGTCGGAGCATACAGTATGTGCAAATTATCAGTACTGGGCATGACGGAATTCTCTATCCATATGTGCATATGACCAAGATAACCACACCTGAAAATGACAATTCAAGCACCGAGCATAGTTTCTATTATTGAATGGTTTAACATTCATATATCCTTGTTAGCAAATCAAAGAGGATCCAAATGCACTGAAACATTTCTTGATGTTCGGACGAGTGCTACTGGGACACCACCTCATGAATTGTACAAATCTAGTTTATTCTCTCAGTACACGTGTTTCCTGAGCAACATGCACCCGAAATGCTTACTTGGTGGAAATAGGGAGGTCTGGGTACCGCCCTGCCAAGTACTCCACGAGCTCCTGTGGAGTGAGCTCCTGAGCAGAGCATATGTAGCGCCCTTGTGCAGATGGCGTTTTGTACACGAGGATGTGGGCTTTTGCGACATCATCCACATGGACGTACCCCATTCGCCCTAGCTTTCCGAGGTCGCTACCCCCTGCAGGACCAACGTCAATGTTTAAGGTGAGCTCTTTTAAACCGTGCAAAATAAGGATCAGACCGATGATCACGTGATGAGAATTAATCTTGAATCTTTTTAGTTGTTGCCAAGAGAAAATGGAAACCAACACAAGCCCTTTCATAGTTTCTAGACTTCTGTTGAATTGGTTATGAATTTTTAGAGTCACTTCCCAAACCATACATTGCATTATATTTATTTGACCATCCTAATTCCTGAAAGCCGTGCAAGAGAATGTTAAAACCAAGGCACAATTGAATGGCATTGAGTGAAACTATGAACGTTTGCTTTGACGAGCCAGGTGGAATTGAGACATCTACCTTACATTTGCAGTGCAAGCTAGGCAAAAGACTGGCTATGGGGATGTCCATACAAATGGCATTTGAGGGCATTCAAGAGTTTGGGTGTACCGTTGAGAAGGTCGACGACGTCTTTTGCAGTTTTGGACAGCTCGGGAGGCAAACAAGGGCCGATCACAAAGCTCGGTATCACAACCACCAAGTCCAGGGAGTGCAGAAATGCAAATTTCCAAGCCTCTTGTTCCGATAACACTTTGGCTAACGAGTACCATAACTGCACGCATAGCGAACCTTTCAACATGATCATTCTTGGAACATCTGCATTCTGCACTCGTAGTACTGACACAGCTGGATATATCTTCTACGGTTGGAGTTCATTCGTTTTACATCTACTGGTGGTTAACCCCTTCATGGATCAAGAGATCCAAACTGGGCCTCTCTTGTTTTTTTAAGCAGTATTGAGGAAGTCATACAGATTCTTTTTTTTCTCTAATTTCATTATATTTTGACTAATGCATGCAATGTTCTTCACTGATTCTTGTGATATCAAATTTCACCCCGTTTGCATTATTTTTTTTTATCAGTGTGATAATTTTCCAACCGTGAAGTTAATTGATGGTAGTGACCTGATACTGGTTGCAGAAGGGAATGGTGCTCCACGAGGACTCGTCCAAGTAGGTGTTGACTCCCGGCTGTTGCAGGTCGTCGCGGAAGCGCACCGCAGAGCTGGAGGACGTGAGCACGACGCGCTTCACGGAGGCTTTCACGCATGAGCGCAGCACATTCAGCGTGCCTAAGATGGCTGGGTCCAGCATCTCTGCCTGCATGAAGGATTCTCAACTTTGTCAGCGTGGAGTAATCAGCTTCTGGAGATTTCAGGGTGAAATGGTACCTCATGCTTCCCACACATCTCCTGTCAGTCCTCCTCTAAGGTGTCTGATACTATTTGCGTCACTTTAAGTATTCTACCAATATGTAGGAGGTTCCTTCATGGGGGAGGTCACTCAATAGAGCTCTCTGGAGAGATCACTCTCTTGAGATCAAATTTTGGATCACTCAAATGTATGATCGTTTCCTATGGAGTCATTTGAACAGGGAGGTTGTAAACCACTATTGAAGAGTCTGCAGCCCCATTTCCATTCAATGATCAGTAGCCATAGACATCCAGGCAAGTCGTGCTAACACCACTTACTATTTGAACGCCAACTAAATGTTGATTGAAAGAGATGTGTTGCTGCAGGCCTAGAAGACAGGACCAGGCCCGCAACGGTTTTAGTATCCACTACCTTTCAGCTTGAAACGGTTAGTGAATTTGATCATTCCAGTCGCTTCAACGTTACAAAACTCTGGCATGAATTGCAGGACGATACTCAGGAATGGCTGAGAAGAATGACTTCATTACCTTGGGGTCAGTTTTCACGAACACCACAGGCATGGCAGTGTGGAACACACCCTCGCACCCGGAGAACGCCTCGTCGTAGCTCCCTTCCGTGAGCAGGCCGCCCCTCACAAGCTTTAGGCGCTCCTTCGCTCCCGGCAATGCCCACAGGTGAGCTACCTTCTCATGATTCCCTGAACACGAATGTCATCACAACAGACGTAGTTTGATCAGGCACAAATCCTAAATCAAGTCCTCAACTTTGCATTGATGAACTCTAGGTTCTAGTAGAGGATACTAAACCAAATCCCATCTTGTATTGACTCACTCCTAGAGACTCATCACTTCCAATCAACACTTGCTTGACCTCCAATTAGCAACCATTGTTGTATGACTTCGGTTACATTGGTAGATGGCCACTCATCTTTGAATGGAAACGGGTGTCTACTATCCCTTCAGTAGTGGTCTACAACCTCCCATTGCATACGAAATCATCATACATTAGTGATGAAAATTTGACCTCAAGAGAGTTTGGCTTCTAAGCGTGCATACGAAGCGTGCATCCTTTCTGTTGAGAGACTGCTTACCAGGGTCTCGAACAGCTCCACGTACGTGATATCCGTCGTCAAGCAAGCGTTTGACAAGAAAGGAGGCCAGGAATCCTGAGGCTCCTGTGACACATACAGTGCCTTTGTTCTGAGAGGGATCCATTGTCGGTGGTATACACTTATTGATGCAGGTTGGAAGAGAGCGTGCTAATATTCTGTGGCGAAGATAATCAGAGCTGGGTGGGCATGGAGCTGCTACTTGTACGTGTCAGTTCAGCTGCCTTCTTACTATCCAATGGAGAGTAGTTGGCCTAGGCCTTTGGTGTGATGCCAGTGATCTAAACTTCCGTGATTCTTGTTTACATGTTTCTCTTGTGCCCTTGCCTCCGTACGTGGGAGGTACGCGGTGACAAAGGTTTGAGAAAGTTTGAACTTCATCAAGCTTTGGTCCGTTAGCAAGTGCTAGACAAAACCAGCTTGATCCACACCCTGCAACCACCGCCAACAACCATTTCAGTGGCAATACTCAGTGAGGTGGTTGACCTTCGTTTCGCCTGTAGAAAGCCTTGGTTATTAAACACTTAAGGTATGTACACACTTGGCGTTTGGTAACAGTGGTTCTAAAATCGTAATATCTCTGACAAATGCAGAAAGGTGCAGGTTTCATGGAAATATTAATTTTGTGTTGGTTTGGCGTTAGTTTGTCAAGACAATGATCATCTTAACCCCTAAATGCCCGAGGCACCAAAATCTAGTGTTTGCAAAGCTTGCAAAACCTAACCAAGTTGCTATTTTTAATAGTTTATATTTTTGGAAAGTTCTTCTTGAAGTCTAATTCCAGCATCAAAAATCTGATCTTGAAAATAAATGATAGCGATTTTTTTATTCACAGTTTTGTGCAAGGGTACCCATTGCAATCTTGACTTCTTGTAGTGTTGAGAGCTCTTGGAAATGAGCCTCAAATACACTAGATCTTGGAGAAAAAATTACGTTCAAAATTCAATTAAAAAAATTATAGAGTACATTTTAAGAAGTCATAAATTGATTGGAATGATACATGTTAGGCACTTTAACCTTGTATTTTTTATCACCAACTTTTTAGATTTGAGATGCAAAAAGAGAGTTGAAGAATTTTCATAGTTTTAACACCCTCATGGTTAAACATTATAATCTTTCACTTTATAAGTGACATTGTTGTGTTTTCTTTTCCTATGAGATCTCTAACATGTCTATTTTGAATTTGTATAGTTACAAATCCAAAAAAATTGATGTAAGTTATCAAAATGTTGACATTTTGTTCAATTTAGAACAAATTTTAAGAAGCTCAAAATAGACCTTAGGCATTTAGAGGTTAAGCTTTCAATCATTCACACATGGGGTATAAATTCAATTGCCTTCACAAAGGCTACCTTTTCCTCTCCAAAGTCAAAATTCATCTATTCATCTATATCATTATGGAGAATAAAGCAAGCATCAATATTAATGTTATTTGAACACCTACCTATGAAAGATTTTCATAGTTTTAACATCCTTATAGTCAAACATTATAATCTTTCACTCTATAAGTGATATTGTTGTATTTTTTTTCCTATGAGATTTCTAACATTTTTATTTTGAATTTGTATGTTTACAAATTCAAAAAAAATTTAAGAAGCTTTTCAAAATGTTGGCATTTTGTTCAATTTAGAGCAAATTTTAAGAAGCTCAAAATAGGCCTTGGGCATTTAGGGGTTAATTAACTTATCATTGGTATTGATTTCTTTCTATTATCCCATCTATTTCTAATTCAATGTAGCCAATTTTCTCAAACTTGACCAACTTATCTAGTTTTATAAATGATTATAACTTCAATAAACATGTTTTCAAGATTAGAGAAATTGCTTGTAATTCTTTATTAATCCCTAAATGCCCAAGGCACCAAATTTTGGTGTCCATAATACTTTGAAGTCAAATTAAATCTAACCAAATTTCTATTTTTAATATTTTTAATATTTTTTAAAATACTTTTTGAAGTCTAATTATAGCATCAAAATTTTGATTTTGAAAATGATTGATTATGATTTTTTCTATTCAAGATTTTGTGGAAGGGTGTCCATTGCAATCTTGACTTTCTGTAGTGTTGAGAGCTCTTGGAAATGAGTCTTAAATACACTAGATCTTAGAGAAAAAATTACATTAGAAATTCACTTAAAATAAATTGTAGAGTAGATTTTGAAAAGATATAAATTGATTAGGGTTTTGTATGTTAGGTCCTTTGTCCTCATATTTATTTCATGATCAACTTTTTAAATTTGACATGTGAAAAGACAATTGAAAGACTTCAAATCACTTTTGCAATTTTAACACCCTTATGATCAAACATTATAATCTTTCAATTCGTAAGGAATATTGTTGTATTTTCTTATCCTATGTGATCACTAACATGTCTAGTTTAAATTAGTATGGTTATAATTAAAAGAAAATGATGCAACTTATTAAAATGTTGACTTTTTGTTCAATTTAGAGTAAATTCCTAGAAGCTCAAAAAAGGCCTTGGACATTTAGGGGTTAAATTTTAGATTGATTTGGAAGAAGAGTAGGAAGTTGGTAAGTCATGACTTAGTGCTTTGATACATTCAACCCCTTGATGTTCTTTGGCTATGTTTAACAAAAAAAAAATCAATATGAATTGTTTTTATAGTAAAGGAAAAAAAATTGACTTATGAAATATTTGACAAAATTGATGAAATTGACAAAATATGACGAAATTTGATCAAAAAAATTAAGCAATATCCTAAAAGTGGCTTTAGTATCATCGGCTTGAAACATAAATCTTGATTGTAGCCTTTCCATAAGAGCCTTTCGATCTCCATATGTTTGTTCGTGCATTGCCTCTACAATAGTGCCTCTATTGGAGCTAGCTCTAGGGGCCACATATTTGAGCAAGAGATTAAGAAGGTTGTAAAGTTAAAAATGGAGTGTAAATTCCCAAACTTCATTGAATGAATAAACCACCAATCTTTCAGTAGTAGAAAATCCAATCTCTTGGAGATATGCATTCTAGAAACCTAACTACGTCTTAATTGGTAAGGATGCAACTTCGCTTGATCGCTTCCTAGAGTACATAGTGTTCTTCAAGTCTTTTACATCATACAATTTGGGACACATTTAGAAAAACTAAGCAAAATCCAAAAGACAATCAAAAAGTAAAGGGTGCTTTTACTTTAGATCTTAGTCATAGGACTTTTGCTTTTCTTCTTTAGTATATAGGGAATAACTATTTGTATATTGTACACCTTATTTTGTTGGAATGAGGGCACCATCAATCTGTTGTTATATCAACTAATGTTTTTCTAGTAAAAAGATTCATCTCTATTATCATACACATTTGGATAGGTCATTGACAATCTATGGACCAGAGAGGGGAGGGCCTTTAGTGCATTGCCAAAAGTATCATCTTTTAGTGTACAGTCTACACATAGAGAACTGAGGTCTTGTACGCACGGAAGTAGTTGAGGTCGCCTACCATAGTCACGAAAACTCTCGTGTACTAAGTGTGCAGTGCAGGAAGAAAGAGAGGAATTTTGCTTTGAAGATTGCGAAAGTGCAAGGGCTTGTTAAGGTGTAGTGGAAGTTTGTTTTGTTGTTGTTTAGAAAACAAAGAGTATGTCATCCGATTGGAGATTTTTTGCTGGAGGGTTCAATTCATCTAGCTATTTATAATCTTATAAGTGATCTTTTAAATTGTGCTTTTAGACTATATACTTTTTGATTGGCTGATGATTTTAATTGTATGTGCCAATTGGTACAATTCAAATGCTTCTGGGTTTACTGTTTGAATGGAATCTTTTTTGTTGCAAACTAAACTATTTAATTCAAAAAATATTTACTCCCTCTGTCTCAATTTTTTTTTCCCTTAATTTTTCGTCTTGAAATGAGCTTCTTGTTGCATTTGTAATATTGCAAATTAGTCAAATTTGGCTTTTGATTGCTATGTAGAATTCATAAAACAACTTTAAGATGTAGTTCTTCTTTTGTCCATGTACTCATCAATAAAAAATCAAATGAAATGACTGAAGGGTATAATCAACATTGTATTTTCTTATTTCTTGGTTTTCTTAATTGTTTCCTAGTTGAAGGAAATAAAGCTTTGGAAGGTTGAACATAGATCTATATATGAGCTCTGGCCCATACTAAGTCTACACTAAACGTTTACCTCACACTCAACAATTAAGTGTCCATTGGTGTTCTTAAATATGTTATAATAAATATGTTATAAAAAATTTCACTTTTCAATATTTCAGAAATGCACTTATAAAAGGGTTCCAAATGTCAAAGTTTCTAGGATACTAGGAGTGTATGAAATTCTTCTTACAATGGAAAATAAGTTTTAATAAATGTTATATTTAATCTTAATCTAGAACATTTCGTCCAATAGGAAGATTACTTTGGGAGGTAATACTATATAGGAGAACTTAAACTTCTTTTTGGAATAGATGAACGTACACTAAAAGTGATGTATGTGCCTTTAATTCCTTATTATATTCCACTAATAGCAATCCTACAGTACAATATAATTGTAGAATTACATGGTCTACAAAACAAAATTTTCAGTTTCCTGTATGTATTAAATGAGTGTGGCAACTGATGCTTTTTGACAGTTCCTTGAATATTAGCATATTAAATTAGAAATGTAGTGGATAGTTATTGCCGAATTCAATTACTAATGGTGTTCTATTCTATTTTGATTTTTTACAGAGCAATTATAACTAACACAGTACTCAATGACTAGCTTTAATATGCTTGTGCTAGTGGATGTATATGATGCAACATTATGGATCACTGAGCATCTAGTGTTGGAAGGGTGACATTGGACAACCTTGGGCATGGAACGTGGTAAACTCAAATTCATTACCACAGGCCAAGATAATGTCATCTTTATGAATGTTCCAGTGGAAGAAGGGAAGATGGAAAAATTCAAGTTATAAAGAAATTTAATGATGGCATCAATTCCAACCTTTTGTTTGAACGCTAATGAACCTTTAAGGGTCATTAAAACACTTCAAAAGTATTAGACATCCATGCCAAAACTTATTCGTATTGCATAAAGTGAAGCAGTGCAAAGGATCATGAAATTGAGTCCTGAAGATGTTTTGAGCTCACTACTAGAAAATTTCATTTTTCTGTTGTTTTGGTCACGTTGATCCGGTCAAAATCTGACAGAAATCTGTTGAAACCAATAGATTTCTGTCAGATTTTGACCGGATCAAAGCGACCAAAACAACAGAAAAACGAAATTTTCTAGTAGTGCGAGAGCAAAATGATATGTTCTTAAAGCTTTGGTTTATGAAGAGATGAAGAAAATAGATCCGTCCAATTTCGAGATAAAACACCGCTACAAGAATCAAAAGAAACAGATCCTGTGGACATGATATTTGCAGCTCCATTGACTATAGATTGGATACCCGTTCAAGATCATGGAAAAAAGCAATTATCATCTTGAGCAATTGAAGACAATGACAATGATGCTTTTTCCAATGCTGCTGGACAATAGAAAGTTAAAAATAAATATGATAGCAACTTTCTCAATGTAGTAGTGAAACAAGCATCTCCTAGCGAAGGCACATCAAGTGATCAAGGGGTGTAGTTCAATGGAATAGTTCGATATCACCACATGCCGAACCTAGAATGATGATGCCAGTAGCTGTTAGTTTAAATATTTTTCCAATATCAACATTCACACAAGCGGAATCATCTAAAGAAATAGCCTAGCACAAAATGCAAATACGTAGTTCAGTATCAACTAGTAGCCTACGTGGAAGAGGACGAGGAAGAAGAAATGTAGGACAAGAACAAATTAAAATGCCGGAAGGTGCTTTTGCAAAAATTGATACAAATACAATGCCACAAGAAGTTCACCATGGCGATGATTTTGAAATTATGGACAAAACCTTTGAAGAAGAGGAAGACGAAGAAGAGAGTCGTGGAGCTTGTAAGTTAACAATTTAAAGTCCGCTTGTCAAATTTCTATCAGCTGATGAATTCATAGCGGGATACTTTTAGAGTATGGACCTTGTCTTCAAAGCAAAGATTGCAAACATCTAAGCTGTTGGGCATGTAGAGACAAACCACCGAGCATTAACTAATAGGCGTGTTTTCGCTATGTACAAGCGACTATGTGGAAGAGAAGAGTGTAATATGTCTCCACTAACCTTACGGCCAATTGCTGATATAATAGAAAAAGTAAACAAAGAAGATATTCCTCAAAAATAGGAAATTCTGTTTTCAAATATTGATGTAGTGTCTAAATTTGAGGCAACATACTTGCATAATGATAAATCTATAGAAGAAAATTTTGACATGTTAAAGATCAATTAGTTGAAGAATAACATCATTTGGGAACCTGTGAATGGTCAACATGTGGTTGCTGTCTGCAAACAAAAAGAAAGAAAACACAATATGGCTTTAATGGGTGGTGAAGAATACCAAAAGGTATTTACAGAGAGGGAAGTATGATTTATTGTATATAATGATTTGAAGGTGTACATCAAAGCTTTAGTGCAAATAAATGCAAAAAAAATTGAACGAGAGTTTTACATGATAATGGAAGAGGATTTGGTAAAGCTACAAGCCATTTAGAAAGCTTGTGGTAGACCTAATTCACAATCACAGGTAGATGATGCTCAACAAGCAAAGGTTGTAACAATGGTAGTAAGTGCATTGTACTAAACAAAGTCTTATATGTAAAATGTATCATTAAGGATTATTTATAAGAGGATGGCAGAGTATACCCATCATATATGGCAGAAAGATGAAATTGCACATCAAGCTGTTCTACAAGTTTGCCCTGATTATGAGGACAAAATTTTGTGGTTTAGTAAAGATGATCAAAAGAAGTGGAAAAATTATGCAGATAAAAAATTGTTGGATCCAAATGTTGATGTGCGAGAGAACAAAAAGAAGATAGAAAGGTTGTAGTTAAAACCACTAATAAGTGTTCCTAAGGCACATTATCTGCGATTGACAAAGAAAATGTCAACCAAACCTATTGTTGATGGTGAACAAGCACAACAAAGATTTTTCTTCAATGGCACATGTAGTACTATTCTAATGAAGGGTACTTTGACTTGGATAACTAAATGCATTCAACAAAGAGAGGCAATACGAAATACAATACAATGGCTAATAATTGAATCAGGAGTTGTACATTCAAGTACCATGCACAGTTTCTTCCTCATAATTGTACAAAAATTTGAAGGATATGACCATCGACATTCGACAATTGAAATTGCTAGCTAAAGTACAAGACAAAAAAATGAAAAAAATTTGGTCATCTTCAATAGTGAAGACAATAGAAGTCTTAAAGAAGTTTAAAGCTTTTATACCACCAATGATAAAAAAAATCACTATGCAAGTATTCAATATGGAGAAGCAGGATATCAAAGATATAATAAAGATGTAAGGAATTTGGATGACACGTCTTGGGCTTGACAATTATTTGTACCTTATAGTATAATATGAATAATAAAGGCGTTTGTATTCGGTGTGGAGGGTTGTTTTTTGCAAAAGCAGTTATGGAATTGAAACACCTTATTTGTAGATATTTGATTGTAAGTAGCACGGGACAAGAGGAAAAGATGAAAAGTGGACAAACATTGAATACAATATAACTCTATGGAAGGTACAACAATGAATGACAAGCATATACAAATGAACAACAATCTTCTTAATTCTACTAGGATTTTATTTTGAAGAGAGGATGAGGGAAAATATGGTATTGCCATTGGAAAATATGTGGCGTAAAAGTACTTGGTTATTTCTATCACAAATTGTTTCTATTTACGTTTATGATTTTTAATACGAGAGCCGAACTGATCGTACTGTGCAAGTAGTGGAAGACATAGCATTGGTAATGGTACATCCAACTATGTTGAGGATGACAGATAGAGTATGATTAGGTCATGAACAAGTACTAGTAGTATTTTGTGACTTTTGGAGCGAAGGAAGGATACCATCTATAGTGGATTAAGTAGAAAAAACTTCAATAGAGTTGCGGAAATTAATAGTTGTATATCTACTAGAAAATTGGGAACTAGTTACAATAGGCATTACAACAACAATGCCCGATGTATTACAAGCTTTGTTTTTTAGTAATCATGTGATTGTATTGAACAGTTCGATAGACCAAATTTATTTTTTGTACAATATATTACAAGACATGTACCACATAAAATGTCTTCGTCTTCGTCATTAATATTGCAGCTTCTATTACTTGATTTTCTAATTCAGAAGATAATTCATCAAATGATACTTTAGATTCATCAAATGGTACTTGAGATTCATCAAGAATATACCTATGGCAAGAACTTCAATTTATGTAGCGCAAGAGGTGAATACAAAGATAGAAGACGCTACACAGGAACTAGTGAAATTGATTTTGCCTCCAATATCAAAAACAATGTCATTGCAAGATATGGCACCTGAATTCCTGAAAGGTTAGGAATTGAAAAACATTTCATTATAATGACTTTTGTGTAGGCCTTTCAAAACCAAACAATGACAAGAGGAATAAATGGATTGTATTATGACTAAAAGTATATTAAATATCATCGTTTTGGAATTGAGGGACAATATAGGTTTAAGCAAATGACATCAATCTTAGAGGAGACAACACATGTTGATCAAGTATCTTTTTTAGAAGCTGAAACTTTAGTTGGTAGGGCTTCAAATTATACTGATTTAAAATTTTCATCTGAGATTCATATAGTACTTATCGCACAACTCATAGATACTACTAAGAGAGAAGACATAAGGAGTCAATCTTCAAAAATAATAGCAGAGCCACTTGAGCCACTAGAGTAGTGGAGTGACAAACTTCATATGATGAATAACATTTCTAAACGGTGTAGTTTTAGTGTAATAAGAATAGAGTAAGTTTTTTAGAGTGATGATTGTAGATTATGTTAAGTTATAGCATTTAAATAATTATGAAATGATAATGTACTATTTATGCAATTGAGTACAAGTTCTATATCATTGAATTGGGTAAATGATTAAAAGCAAAAAAAGTGATCAATGAATAAGTACATTGTATGTATTAGATATTCAACTATTAAATGATTCTATATTCTGCATACAATATTTTTCTACTATTATAAAGTGCTTTTAAAAAAATAAGGTACATAACTGTATTACATGTAATTGAAATACAAGATTTACATCGTACAATCTGGAAGGAAAAAAATTAAGAACCACTTATGAAAGTAGTATACCCCACTTACAAAAACTTCAAAAATGTCCCTTTTTTATGTACAATTAATGCACTTGGCCAAGTGTAAAAATTACAAATTCTGTGTTATTTGTAAGTTTAGAAAAATAATAAAATATGTACTCTAATAACACCAAATTCAACCATTTGATAGGACAACAACTTGATAAAGCATCTCTATAAATGAGAATGACTTTTAATCAAATAGAACAAAAAATAAATAAGAATTTGAATTTGTTCATCAACCAAAAACTAAACATTGGAGTGCTTAGGGGTTAAGCTAAATAGGAATATCTTAAGGCTGGGAATTGCTTTGATCTAATCAAGGTTTTATGCAAATATTTGGATAAGCAAGATCGATGTGTTATAAATTCCAAATGTTTGAAAGCATAGTATGGTAGACTCTATCTTACACAATTTTGAAAAATGTTCTACTTGAATAGTACAAAGAACCACTTTAATCTTTATAATGGATCCAACTTTCTTTAATATATGATTTTGAAAGAGATTCTTTAGGGCCCACATGTCTTGTTTTATTTTTAAATTCAGATTGCAATGTTCTAATTATGTTGATGTTTTGAGACTTTTATTTTACTTATTTATTGAAATAGTTTTTTTAAAGATTGTTTATTGAACTAGAAAAGTCCTAAAATAATGTCAAAGACACCTATATCCTTTGTATTCTAAAAAAGTTCCAAAGAGAAGTTCTAAATAAAAATTTCAAAAACCTATTTTGGACAAGTAAAAGATAATTATTAGAAGAAGCCAAGAATCTATGTAGATGAAGAATGAAAAAAAATTGACTCTATGTGCTTGGGACATGTTTGCATTCATTTGTGTTCAAAATTTGAATGTTTAGACAAAAAAGGATTAGGGTCTTGTGCCCCAAACCTAGATGGGTCTTATAATACAATCTTTAAAATATACCTAAAAGATCAAAATTAACAAAAAATAATAATTCTAAAAATAAATAACATAATTATAGATACTTTTTCAATTTTAAAAAACAAATATTTCTATATATAGGCTCCTAACAAACCCTATTTTTCAATTTTAATGAATTATTCAATAGAAAATTTTAATCCTAACCACCAAGTACAATTGTAGTTTTTAAGTATTTAAATTTGTTATTTGGTTTGAGTTATGAAAATGAAACTTTAAAACTTTAGCTTCTATTTCATTTTAAAGTTTTGAAAAATTTAAGAATTCAATTAATTATTCCATTTGAAGTCCTCATTTGTACAAATTTCATTTATATAGTATTGCTTGATTTAAACTCCTAAATGCCCAAGGTATTGTATTTTGGTGTCAACTAAACTTTGAAATTAAATGAAATCTTCTAAAGTATTATTTTTGGTAATTTAAAAAAATTTAATACCCTTTAAAGTACATTTTAAGGATCAAAATCCAATTTCAAAAAATATATTTGTAACTTTTTTTCTAAGATTTTGTACAAAGGCATCCATTATAAATCATGATATTTTGGTATTATAAGTCTATTGAGATGAGCCTCAAATACATTAGATCTTAAAGGAAAAATCACATTGGAAATTTATTTTAAAACTTGTAGATTTTGAAAATTGTAGAGTAAATTTCATTTATATAGTATTGCTTTATATTTTGATTTATTTTTTAATGAATCTGACCTAAGCGTAGGGTAGTCATATTCCGTGTCATTAAAAAATATAACTCACTGCAATCATATTCTACATCACTACAAAATATAACTCACCGTAGTCATATTCTACATTACTACAAAATATGACTCACTATAGTCATATTCCATGTCATAAAAAAATATGACTCACCACAATCATATTCCACGTAGAATTTTTTCGTTTGCCTAGGCAACTCAAGAAAAAGTCAAGCCCCTCCTAGGATAGTCAAAGTATATACCCCATTGACATACTATAGCTAAATATGAGTATTTATATCCTTCAACCCATATGATTGCCAATATGACTTATGTCTGAAGTGATTTCTTCGATACAACTAGAGTCAGACAGTTAGTCATATTCTGAGTCATCTATAGTAATTTCTACGTGAGTCATATTTTTTTATTTTACGACTTATTGCAGTCATATTTTACAGTCATAAAACACTGCTTTTGTAGTACTCATTGTTGATTCTTATGCATGGAATTGCTTTCATTAAAATACATAACATTATTAACCCCTAAAAAACCATTTGTCTCTTTGGAGGACAAGTGGAATTATGGGCAAGTACCTATAGTCTCATTTTTTGTCTTAATTTTTTGAAACTTTTTTTGAAGATACTAAAATTGATTAGCTTTATGTGAATATAATTTTTTTCCAATTAGTACTTGGGAACAAAAGTTATGCTCAAAATAGTAGAGGGAAAGGGAGGGAGAGACAAGGTAGTAAAAGAATTCAAAATTTGAATCTTGAATTTTTGATTCTTTTCTTATAAATTATATTTTTGTCTATTTAAAAAATTTTGATTCATTCCATTTCAATATGTTATGAAAAAGTTATGGACAATTTGTTTTTTTGAGCAATTTTCGGAACGTACCTTAAGAAGATATGGCCGATATCAGTAAACCACTTAACACCAATTACAACTCTTCATTGTTCTTGTTAAGAACCATAGTGTGAATGCTCACCATAATATAGTGAGTGATACGTGTCATGAGGATTAGGTGAATTCCTCATGACCAATAGGAAAAGACAACTATTCATTGTCTCTCTCTTTTCTTCCCTTGTATATACTTCAAACTCTCTAATGAAGTTTAGTATTCTTTAAATATTCTTATGCTTTGAGATTTTGTTTCATATTTTATTCTCAATACGTTATCAGCACGCTCTATTTATTCTTTAGTCTTGAAATTTTTTTAGATTCAAACTTGCGATTTAGTTTTATATTTTGAGGGAGCTTTGTAAGCCTCCCATCTCTCACTTCACTCTCTAGCTCCCCACACACATACTCCTCTCTTTGGCTTTACTACTCTCCTTCATTCTCCTTCTGTGCTCCCCCCCTTCACCCAGCTCCCCTTCTCCTTCTCCACCTCCTTCTGTAGCCCCTACTTCCTCTCCCAGCCTCCTCTCCCCACCTCCTCCTGCAGCCCCTGCTTCTTCTCCCAGCCTGCCTTACCCACCCCCTTCTGGCCCCAACTCTTCACCTCCTTCTGGCCCGCAGCTCCCCACCTCCTTCTGGCCACTTTTTCTCCATAGACAATTTTTTTTATATATTTTTTATTTTACTGATTTTATTTATTTTTATTTTTATTCTAAACATTCAATTATAAAATTTCAGATTTTATTTCAAAATTTCCTGATCTTTATCTTCGTCATTATCCTTATCTTTATAGTTTCTCTTTTATCTTTATAGTTATCTTCTTTTTATCTTTGTTTTCAAAATTATCTTTATCTTTATTTTACACTTATCTTTATCTTTATCTTCTACTTCATTTTTATCTTTATCTTTATTTTCTACTTCATCTTTACCTATCTCTTCAAATCCCTAATTTTTTTTCCAAAACCCTAATTTATTTCCAAACCCTAATTTTCTTTGTTGAATCATTTTTTTATCCTTTTCTTTCCTATCATGACTACTTCCACTTCTTCGGTTGCTACTTCCACCCCTGTTCTAGTATCCGCTACCACTATTGAAGCACCACGACTTCAGCCACTTCTATTTCTATAGTTGATAGCGGATGGGAGCAATTATTTACTATGGGCAAAACCGGCAAAAGTGTATGTATTTGCCGAGAATTTATCAGATTCTATATCATTTGACATAGATACTGCTGTAAATGAGTTCGTTTCTTCCGCTACTTCCTAGAAAACTTTACTGCTAATTCGTTATCACATTGTCCCATCATTGCAGCATCAATATTTAGAAACTGATAAACCTGATGAACTTTGGGGAAAGCTCAAATCTCGTTGTGATCACCAAAAAACAATCCTTCTTCCTAGAGCTTTGCACGATTAGACTCATTTACAAGTGTTGGATTTTCCAACATTCATAGCTTTTAACAATGAGTTATATCGCATTGTCTCTCAATTGCGATTGTGTGGTCAAACCATAACCAAGGCAGAAATGATTGAGAAATTCCTCTCAATATTTCTACATGTTTCTGTTGTGCTTGCCTAGTAGTATAGAAACATGAAATTTGAGACTCACTCAAATCTCATGTCTCTATTACTACTTGCTGAAAAGAAAAACGAAATCCTTTTGCGTAAAGCAGAGGTCCGTTCTATTGGAACTTCGCTTCCAGAGTCCCATGCTGTTAAGGTTTCCTCTGTGAAACCTAAAATACAAAAACATCGCTTTAAAATTTGTCATAGACAATTGGGTAGTTATAACCGTGACAACCAATATGCTCAAAAGAAGAACACGCCTTCTTCTATGGTGTGTTCTTCGTTTGAGCGTTCATCAGAGACACGTTCTTGCCACAAATGTGGTAGAGTAGGACATTTGGTAAATGTTTGCCGAACATCAGACTATTTTGTGAAAATATTCTAAAAAAATAAGAAACTTTGAGCTCGAGGTCATGAGGCTCATACTATGGATGCGTTCCATGGATTCATATGAAGCTGACGATCAGGAATCACATGTTATTGAGGACACCTCCACTGGTGAGTCTTATGATGCGCTCTTTGATTCTACAACTACTCATATAATCTTGTAGAATACACAATTTTTTTATGTTAATAATCTTTTATCTTGGTAAACCAGAAATTTAATGACTATGGTTGGATCGAATGTATTTTGTTTCCAGGAGGGTTTAACAAAGGTGATTTTGCCTGAGGGCACCACCATTACATGTATGCGTGCTATGTATTCTCTCTCTATGCCTCGGAGCTTGATCAGCTATTGAGATGTGCGCCCCAACGATTTTTACCTCTCAATTAGAACTATAAATAGGCAAGAGGCTCTGGTTTTTATACAGAACAATAAAATTATGGAAACAAATTTGCTGAGACAAATGGTTTGTATCGGATTTCAATCTGGACACATATTATTTCTAGTTTTGTTGTATCTTTTAAAAATAATAAAACTTCCATTTGGCATGGAAGATTGGGCCATCTAGGCTCAACTTTGTTGCACAAGATTATTCTTTGTATTGTTGGTCATAACTTACAGCCAGCAGATGTCAATTCTATGACATTATGTCATGCATATGTATAAGGCAAGTTCATTGCCAGGCCATTTTCATGGAAACTTCCCCATGAATTGCTACTAATGCTATCTAGATTACAAGGTAATATTTGTGGCCTAGTATCTCCTATGTCTGGACCATTCTGATATTTTTTTATTTTGATGGATGCATTGGGCAAATAGTTGCATGTATCTTTATTATCATTTAGAAATTTGGCTTTTGCCAATTTACTTTCTATATTGATCCGTTTCAAAGCTCATTTATCTGATTATCCAATCAAAACATTACAAATGGATAATGCTTAAGAGTTTCAATCAAAATCTTTTGAAGATTATTGTATTGCTACAAGGATGGAGTTAACTTATTCCGTTCCATACAAGCATGCTCAAAATGGTTTAGCGGAATCTTTTATCAAACGGATTCAACTCATCACGAGGTCATTGCTTCTTCATGCAAATTTGCCTTCATCTATGTGGAGCCACGCCATTCTACACGCTGCAACTCTAATTTGCCTTCGTCCTTCAAATGTGGACATTGCTTCTTCACAAGAGTTTCTTTCAAAACGCGTTTCCAATGTTTCTCACTTGCAAGTCTTTGGTTGTCGTGTATGGGTTCCAATTCCAGAGTCGCAACAACATACTATTGGCACTCATTGGCAAGAAGGTATTTATGTTGGCTTTAATTCCCCAAGTATTATTTGTTATATTACTGCATCAATTGGTACATTACTTCGTGCTTGTTTTGCTAATTGTCGATTTGAAGAAGACGTATTTTCATCTTTAAAAAGAGGAGCATCTACTTTAGAGACTTTTATTGACCTTACGTTTCAAGCACCTCAAACGTTTACAACCAATCTTGATTCAAGGACATTTATGGCTGAAACTGAAGTTTCTAAGATTTTGTATTTGCAAAAGATTGTCAATCAAACACCTGATAGCTTTCATGATGCACTATGGATTACTAAAAATCCGTTGAATGAAGCTTATAATCTTCTTGCTTGAATTTCTATGCCAGACACTACAATAGCACCAACTCTTCAATTGACAAGCAAACAAACTTGTGGGCCAGACAAGCAGCCACGTAAACGAAAAGCAATTACAAATGCTATTAATCCTTCTCTACCTATAGCATCCACTACCAATTTTGTCAAGTTACTTACAAATGACTGTCTATCTGCTTCACAAGGCAATATTCTTGTTCACAAACAAGAAAAGTCCAAGTTGAATACAGAATTATCTGTGATATATTGCAGTATAGGAGATGTATGGGACAGGACAAAACAGACATCAATGATTTCTTCATTTGTATGACTGTAAAGAATTTTTTTGCAAGAAAGATGATCTTGAACCACGTACAATTGAAGAAGTGATGCTTTGCTTAAATTGACCAAAGTGGAAAGTTGTTATTGAGGAGGAGTATGCTTCTTTGAACAAAAGACAAGTATTTGGTCCTATTGTGGACAATCTCACTACTCAACCTCTTGGATACAAATTAGTATTTGTACGCAAATGCAACGACAAAGGTCACATTATTCATTACAAAGTTCGTTTGGTTGCTCAAGGTTTCACACAAAAATTTATTATTGATTACGATATCACTTATTCTCCAGTTATAGATTTCATTACTTTCTGATACCTTCTTAGAATGGCAGTTCATGCCTATCTTGAAATGAGTCTTATGGATGTAGTGACAACCTACCTTTATGGCTTACTTCATGTGAATATTTACATGAAAGTTCCTCCTGGTCTTGAAACCACTAGTCCAAGCCCATCTATTCCATGCAAACATCGTGGCGTTAAACTACAATGTGCATTATATGGTTTGAAACAATCTGGACGTATGTGGTATCAACGATTACGGCAATTTTTTATTGAGTATGGCTTTATAAATGATGCCTTGCTTCCATGTCTCTTTATCAAAAGAGATAAAAATGGATTTGTTATTATTGCTGTTTATGTTGATGATTTGAATCTTATGGGCACCAAATCTGTATGTATTGAAACCACTCAACTTCTTATTCGTGAATCCGAAATGAAGTTACTTGGCAAAACTACATTTTGCATTGGTTTACAAGTTCTTCATATGAAAGATGGCAGCGTTTTTCTTTCATAGTCTACTTATATCAATCGAATCCTTAAAAAATTCAATATGATTGATGGTTATCCATTGTCTACACCTATGGTTGGTCGTAGTACAAAAAAAGATGATCATTATCACCTTTGCAAGGAAAAAGAAACATTGAATAAACAATATACATACCTCACAACGGTCGAAGCACTCTTGTATTTACCTACATCTACAAGGCTTAATATTGCATTTGCAGTTAATGTCCTTGCAAGGTATAGTTCTTGGCCTACACTAAGGCATTAGAATGGCATTAAACATTTTTTTCGCTATTTGAAAGGAACAAAAGATCTGGGACTACATTACTCTCGATTAGTGGATCCAACATTAGTTGGATATGTTGATACTGGATATATATATTTGATCTTGCAACATCTAGATCTCAAACGGGCTATGTTTTCTTGCAACATGGAGTTGCAATATCTTGGAAATCTGTAAAGCAAATTATTACTATAACATCATCAAATCATGTAGAAATTATTGCTTTGCATGAAACATCTCGAGAATGTATTTGGCTGAGATCAATTGACAAATTTATTCGAACAAATTGTGGATTACCATATGATGATTCTCCAACTGTCTTATATGAAGACAATAGTGCTTGTGTTGCACAAATGCAAGTAGATTTTATTAAAGGTGACCAAACAAAACATATTGATCCGAAGTATTTTAGCTTCATACATGACTTGATTACTAATAAGGCCCTTGAAATCAAGAAGGTGTCATCAGTTGATAATTTTGCTAATTTCTTCACCAAGGCTCTTCCATTATTTATTCATCACCAACTTATTTATGGCATTGGCATACGGTGACTTAATATTTTAGAACAAGAGATTCAATAAATTTTTCATTATGAAAATTTGTAAACCTTTTGATATCCTTCTATAGTTTTTTTCCATTGGGTTTTACTATGAGAATGGATTGATAAAGGTGTTGTACTCTTTTTCCTTCATCTGTAGTTTTGTTCTTGATTATAATCAAGGTTTTTCCAGATAAGGTTTTAATAAGGTAGCAATTGTAAACTTACGAGATTATGAAATTTCATATAAAAGGTAGAGGTCGTGGTGAGAACCACGATTTTGGAATCAATGCTGGAGCTTGTTAATCATCTTGGGGTGCCATGCATCTTGTTACATCACAGCTCAGGGGTAGGGTAGGAGATCAGCTGTTTATTTTTGCCTCACTAGCAATGCCAAGCCGCGAGTTTCTTAAATCAGTTGACGAGGCCGACGAGGATTAAATCTTGGACTGATCGGTTAATCACCGACGTATGAAACTAGCCGACCAAGTTCATGACTTGGCGACAATGACTGATTTTTATTTGATTTTATAGACTCCATCGACTAGTTCATATTACAATTTTATTTTATATTATTTTACTCCTATTATATTGAGCAAGGAGGAGTATTAAGAACCGTAGTGTGAATGCTCACCATAATATAGTGAGTGACACGTGTCATGAGAATTAGGTGAATTTCTCATGACCAATAGGAGAAGACAACTATTCATTGTCTCTCTCCTTTCTTCCCTTGTATATACTTCAAACTCCCTAATGAAGTTTAGTATTCTTTGAGTGTTCTTATGCTTTGAAATTTTGTTTCATATTTTATTTTTAACAGTTCCAAAATATTTCCAACATCTCTTACTTCCCATTCAATTTAATGAAACTAGTAGACTAGTATAAATTACTAAATTTCAACTGAAAAAATTTTCATCTCCATATAAAAATAGGTTCAATTCAATTTAGAATTTTAAATTATTTTTTTTTTATTTTTTTAATTTATAAATATAAAAATTTATTTATTTATGTATGTTTGTATTTTTAATTTATTTTGATGTGTTTTAACAACTAATGAAAATGAGCGAAAATAATAAAATTATTATTGTAATTATTGTCAAGAAATTCATTGTAGCAACCATTTCATTGTGTTGTTTTTTTTAATTTAAAAAATTACACTTAAGTACTATAAATTTAAAAGATAATGATTTTTTGTTCTTATTATTCAATTATTCTATTGAAAAATTTTTATATTGCAAATGACAACATCATCAGTAAAATAGTGGTGAATCCCAAGTCGACTTGTTTTTATTAGTTACATTAAGAATTAATACAAAAAAATGACCTTTATATCAAAATTATTTTCTCTACATTATAATCCTACTCCATTTGTTTTCCTCTCTCACAAGGAGATGCACAACCTTGGTTTTGGTTGTCAATCCATACCTTAAGTTAAGTTATTTATTTATTTATTTTGTTACATTAAGATTTCTAGAATTTTGTATTTTCTTATCAGATTCCTGGTACCATTAGAAAGACCTTAAGAAAAGGGGTGTATGGATTTTGTTTCATGTCAAAACAACTCATAGAAGAAAAGATATTGAAGTTTGAAGTTTTTATTAAATTATTATTAAATTAAGGAATTATTTTTGTTTCTATTTATGTTATGACAATGACACAAGGCAAACTAGTAAGACTCATTGTTTTGTATTGCTTATTACATTGAGATCTTTGGAACTGCATGTAACTTTGATTAGAAAGCCTTCAACGAGGAAGGGTGTACGGGCTTGATTTTGTAGCATTCTAAATTGTGACAAAAAAGACATTGAATGTTTATACACCATGTGAGCAATTTATTGATTTTCAATAAATCTATGAATTTAAAAATTAAATTAAATTATCTTTTCTTTTGAAAAAATTTATAACTTTCACACCAAATGTCCATCCTTCATGCATAAAGCATTCTATTTGTTGAGAATAACAAACAAAACAAAAACTCAAAATACAAACCACCAAAGTATATATAAGAGAAAAAATACACACACTAATATTGAAGAATGGAAGTATATACAAAAGGAGAGAAAGACGATCAATAATACTCTCTCCGTATTGGCTAAAAAATACCACCAACTACTTTGTTGACTAATCCACTATGCATTATGGGGAGCATTCACACTACGTTTCTTAACACTCCTCTTCGCTCGACATAATAAGGATGAAATAATAAAATCATACTAGCTAGTCAATGAAAGCAATAAAACCAATTGAATGCCACTACTAGAAAATTTCATTTTTTTGTTGTTTTGGTCGCATTGATCCGGTCAAAATCTGACAGAAATCTGTTGGTTTCAACAGATTTTTGTCAGATTTTGACCGGATCAACACGACCAAAACAACAAAAATACAAAATTTTCTAGTAGTGGCATGCCGAATACAGTTGCCAAGTTGTAGACTTGGTCGGCTAGTTTCATATATCAATGGTTAACCAATCGGTCCAAAGTTCAATCCTCGTCGGCCTCATTGACTGGTTTGGAAAACTCACGGCTTGACAAGCTAGTGAAGCAAGAATAACAGTCGACCAGCTATCCCACCTCTGAGCTGTAATATGACAAGATGTAGGACCCTCCAAAATGATTAACAAGCTCCAGCATTGAATTCCAAACCGTGGTTCTTACCACGACCCTATTTTTTTCTATTCGAAAATTTTCATAAACTTAACAGTTTACGGTTGTTGCCTCATTAAGACCTTATTTGGAAAAACCTTGGTTATATTCAAGAATAAAATCACAGATGAAGGAAAAAAAAGTACAACTCCTTTATCAATCCATTCTCATAGTAAAACCCAGTGGGAAAAATCCATGGAAAGATATCAAAAGGGTCAATAAATTTCATAATGAAAATCTATTGAATTTCTTGTTCCAAAATACTAAGTTGTCGCATTCCAATGTCATGGACAAGTCGACGATGAGTACATGATGGAAGAGCCTTGGTAAAAAGATCAGCAAGATTATTTACTGATGCAATCTTCTTAATTTCAAGTACTTTATCTAAAATCAAATCATTAGTATAAGTGAAATATTTTGGATCAATATGCTTCATACAATCACCTTTAATAAAATCTGTTTGCATTTGAGTAACATAAGCACTATTGTCTTCGTATAAAACAATTGGAGAATTATCATAAAATAATTCACAGTTTGTTTGAATGAACTTATCAATCGATCTTAACCAAATGCATTCTCGATGCTTCATGTAAAACAATAATTTTTGCATGATTAGATGATATTTCAGTGATTGTTTGCTTTATTGATTTCTAAGATATTGCAGCTCCATATCGCAAAAAAACATAGCTTATCTGAGATTTGGATGTTACAAGATTTGATCGATATACAACATCAGTATATCCAATCAATGTTGAATCTAGTGATCGAGTATAGTGTAGTCCCAAATCTACAGTTCCTTTCAAATAACAAAAAAAATGTTTGATGTCACTCCAATGTCGAAGTATAGGACGAGCACTATGCTTTGCAAGAACACTAATTGCAAATGCAATATCAAGCCTTATAGACGTGGCTAAGTATAAAAGTACTCCGATTGCAGTGAGGTATGAATAGTTTTCATTTAATGTTTCCTCCTCTTCGCAAGCATGGTAAGGATCTTCATCCTTAGAATTTCAACCTACTATAGGTGATGGTAGAGGATATACATCAAGCATTTTGAATCTTTTTAAGATTCAGTTGATGTACGTTGTTTGAGAAAGAAAAATACTACCATCTTTTAAATGAAAAACTTATAAGACAATATAAAAAGTAGTTTTGCCAAGTATCTTCATTTCAAACTCACGAACAAAAAGCTGAGTAGCTGCAATACATGCAGATTTGGTACCTATAAGGTTTAAATCATCAATATAAACAGCAATGATAACAAAATCATGATTGTCTTTGATAAAGAGACATGAAAGTAATGCATCGTTAATAAAATGATTTTCAATAAGAAATTGTCGTAGGCATTGATACCACATGTATCCAGATTGTTTAAGACTATATAGTGCACATTATAATTTAACGCCACGATATTTGCCTGCAATAGTAGTACTTAAATTTGTAGATTCAAGGGCAGGTGGGACTCTCATATATATATTAGTGTAAAATGAGCTATAAAGATAAGCTGTCACTACATCCATGAGACACTTCTCAAGAATGGTATGAACTGTCATTTTAAGAAGATATAAAAAAGTAATTGAATTCATCACTAGAGAATATGTGATATCATAATCAATACAAAAATTTTGTGTGAATCCTTAAGCAACAAGACGAGCTTTGTAGTAAATAATCTGACTTTTGTCATTTCATTTGCGTACAAAGACTAGTTTATATCCAAGATGTTGTGAATTGAGATTATTCACGATAGGTCCAAAGACTTATTTCTTGCGCAAAGAATCATACTCCTCTTCAATAGCAGCTTTTCATTTGAGCCAATCAAAGCGATTCATTGTATCTTCAATAGTATGCGGTTCGGGATCATCTGTCACAAGAAAGATTTTTGACAATCATAGAAATGAATGATTCATCTATATCAATACTTGCTCTGTTCCATATATGACTAATATCGCAGTACATCACTGATAATTCTATATTCAACTGAGATATTTTTTCTTTAGAAGTAGATGGATGAATAAAATCGGTAGTGGTTGTTGTAGGTAGAGAAGAATTAGTAGCATCAAAGATTGTTTTGTATTTGCGTGGTTGCTTATTTGGTCCACGAATCCGTTTATCTATAAATTGAGGAATAAGAATAGTTATAGTTTCTGGTACAGAAACTCGTGTAAGAAGATTTCGAGCTTCATTCAATGAAGTTTTAATGATTCTTGGCATCATTGAATGCATCAGATGTCTGATTTGCAATCTTTTGCAAATACAAAGTCTTAGCAACTTCATTTTCGATCAAAGATGTCCGTGGATTAGGATTTGATATAAATGTTTGAAGTGCTTGAAAAGTAAGACTAGTAGAAGTGTTTTGAATAGATGTTGCTTCTTTTTAAAATGGAAATACATCTTTTTCAAACCGATAGTTGGTGAAACATGCATGAAGTAATATATTAGTAGAAGGATTAATATAACAAATAATGATGGGAGAGTCAAATTCAACATAGATGATTTCTTAGTGATGAGCGTCAATAGTATGACATTGATGTTTTACAATTGGAATCCAAACACGGCATCCAAATACTCGCAAATGAGATATATTAGAAACACGTCCTGAAAGAAGTTCTTGTGAAGAAACAATGTCCACAGATGAAGAATGAAGTCAAATTAAAATTGCAACATATAGCACTGCATGTCCCCATTTGTATGCGGACAAATTTGCATGTAACAGCAAAGGCCTTATAATAAGTTGAATTCGCTTGATGAAAGACTCTGTCAATCTATTTTGAATATATTCATATGAAATTGAATATGTTAAATCAATCCCAACTGCAATACAATAATCTTTGAAAGATTTGAATCAAAATTCTTGGACATTATCCATTCAAAGCGTTTTGATTGAATAATCAGGAAAATGAGCCTTGAATCGAATAAGCATCGAAAATAAGTTGGCGAAAGCCAAATTTCTAGTTGATAGTAATGAAACATGAGATTGTCTATCTGATGCATCAATTAAAACCAAAAAATATCGAAATGGTCTAGACATAGGTGTTATAGGACCACAATTATTATTATACAGTTTTGAAAGCATTAGTGGTAATTCACTGGGCAACTTCCATATAAATGGTCTGGCAATCAGTTTACCTTGTATACATGTTTGACATAGTGTCATTAAATTTACATTAGCTAGCTGTAAATTATAATCAAGAACTTATGAAAGAATTTTCTAGAACAAAGTGGAGCTTAGATGATCAAGTCTTCTATGCCACAGTAAAATTTTATTATCTTTAAAAGATAAAGCAAAACTACATACAGTTGGTGGTCGGATTGGAATCCGATACAAGCCATTAGCCGCAGCAAAAATTGTTTCCACTACTTTATTATTTTGTACAAAAATCAGAGCCTCTTGCCTATTTAGATTTTTAGTCGAGAGATGAAAACCACTCCAATGTTCGAAAGATGGTCAAGTAGTCAATCAAAGCCTGATCAATGGTTTCCATCTCTCGATCAATGGTCGAGAGATGAAAACCACACCAATTATCAAGCTTCGAGGCGCAAAGGGAAAAAACATAACAAGCATGTATGTCTCTCCTGGAAACAAAACACATTCGATCCAACCATAGTCATTAAATTTCTAATTTATCAAGTGGAAAGATTATTAACATCAAAAAATTATTTATCCTGCAAGATAGTATGTGTAGTTGCAAAGTCAATGAACGCATCACAAAATTCACCAGTGGAGATATCTTCAACAACATGTGTTTCAATATCTTCAATTCCAGATGGGTCCATAGACGCATTCATAGTATGAACTTTACGACCCTGAGTTCAAAGTTTCTTGTTTTTTTAGAACATCTTGACAAAATAGTCTGATGTGCAACAAACATTTGCTAAATGGCCAACTCCACCACATTTGTAGCAAGTACACGTCTCTAATTGACGCTTACTATGGTTGTGAGAAGAAGAATTAGTATTCTTCTTATACACATGACTAGGACTACCGGACTGTTTATAACGATGTTTCTTAAATTTTTGTATCTTAGGTTTGATATTAAAAACCTTAACAACACGAGACTCAAGAATAGTAGTCCCAATAGGGCGGGCCTCTGCATTGTGTAGAAGGATCTCGTTTTGCTTTTTAGCAAAAAATAATAAAGACATGAGATCTGAGTGATTTTTAAATTTTATGTTTCGATACTGCTGGGCAAGTATAGCAGAAACTGGTGGAAATGTTGAAAGGATTTTCTCAATCATTTCTTGTTCGGTAATGCATTGACCACACAACCGTAATTGCGATATGATGTAGTATAATTCATTGTTAAAAGCAACAAGTGTTGAAAAATCCAATACTCGTAAATGGGTCTAATCGTAAAAAGCTTTAGAAAAGAACATTGTTTTCTGATGGTCAAAACGAGATTTGAGCTTCTACCAAAGTTCATCTGTTTTTTCTATCTCTAAATATTGATGTTGTAAGGATGGATCAATATGGCGACGGAGCAAAAATAAAGTTTTTTAAGAAGTAGAAGCAAAAATAGTGGCTACAAGAATAGCGGCACTTATAGTGGGAATAGTGTCAAAAACAATAACGTTTTATAAGTGCTCAGCAAATATATATATGTTTTGACAATCCTCGCCCATAATAAATAATTGTTTCCATTAGCTCTCAGTTGTAGAAAAAAGAAGCAGCTGAAGTCATGGTAGTTCAATTGCGGTAGCAGATATTAAAATAGTGGTAGATGTTACAATGGAAGAGGTTAAAGTAGTCATAATGGAAAGGAAAAAGTGTTATATAGAAGAAAATTAGAGAATTAGGGTTTAATGTGAAATAAAGGATAAGAAAAAAAAATTCTATAAAGATAAAGAGAATTGATAAAAAATAGAAATAATTTTTTTTTTTTAACTGTAAAGATAAAGAAAAATTGTATAGATAAAGATAAAGATATTGTAAAAATAAAATAAAAAATTGTAAAGATAAAAATAAATTGTAAAAAAAAAGAATAAAAAATATATATATAAATTATAAAGATAAAAATAAACTGAAAAATAAATATTTAAAAAAAAAATGAAAATGAAAATTTTTAATGAGAGGGGGGGTGGAGACAAGGAGGACAGAGAAGAATGGAGGCAGAGGGACGGGGATTCCAGGGAGGGGAGAGAGGGCAGAGAGAAGGGGATAGAACAAGGCAGAGCGAGGGAAAGGAAGGTGGGGGAGGGAAGAGAGGAACAAGAGGGAAGGCTGACAAGAGGGAAGGCCGACAAGAGGAAAGGCCAATAGGAAGGGGGAACGACAGGGAGCTCAAGACCAATAGAAGGAGGAAGCTAGGACAAGGCCAACACAAGGGAGCTAAAAAGAGCGTACGGAAGGAAGTTTTCAAAGCTTCCTAAAAAAATTTGAAACTAGAATCAATTGAAAAATTGTAAACATAAGTATAAGAGCATGTAGAAGATAGTATGAAAGCATACTAATAACGTGTTGAGAATAAGAAATGAAACAAAAACTCAAAATACAAAACACCAAAATATACAAGAAAAAAATACACACTAACATTGAAGAATGAAAGTATATACAAAAGAAGAGAGACGATCAATAATACTCTCCATATTGGTTAAAAAATACCACCAACTGCTTTGTTGACTAATCCACCATGCATTATGAAGAACGTTTTCACTACATTTCTTATCGCTATTCATAAACACTTCCTCTCAAAATAATACTCTCTCCATATTGACTAAAAAATACCACCAACTACTTTGTTGACTAATTCACCATGCATTAGGGAGAGCATTCACACTATGTTTCTTACCACTATTCATAAACACTTCCTCTCACATCACAACAAAACCCTTCCACAAAAAATACTGAAAATTTTTTATAAAATACTCTCAAAAAAATTTATAAAATTTTTTTACTATGAAAACGGCACATGCACAAAAATTATTGAACTTCAAAGTTCATACAATTTTTTAAAATTTAAGCGTAAGAACAGCATAGGGCATTTGTTTTAGCTGTGGCAACGGCACAGTGCACACCTAGTGTCAAGGCAACACCGACTCCAGAACACAACTTAGAAGTTCCCAAACTTTATTGGCACATCGAAGTCCACCCCACTGGGGGTCATTGAAGGTCCAAATTATTCAAAGTTCTCGTCTGTTTTCTTTCACAAATTTTTTTGTGTGATTTCAAAGAAGGCAATCACAAGTTTTAATTCCAATTCAATCATTGTCAAGATTTTCTACTTGACCAAAGACATCATGAGTGTACATACATGCTGCTATGAATGATAGGCAGAACATTCAAAAGACTGTAGAAGACGGACAGAAACGAATACATGAAGGTTTCGAAGAATTACTGTATCCAGAAAGATATCTTCGTGGATTAAAAAAAGGTCTCTATTCCTCTAGAGGATACATTCTTTACTGTATAAGACTGTCCTGTGATCTATTGAAAAAACTGTTGTGTTGTAAGGAAGCTTGGAGTCTTCAATTTTACTAGACTACAGTACCTTCCATGCATTGCTTGCAGAGGATGTAACTCCCAGAGGAATATGAATTGGTGAAACGCACAACCAAAAAATCAGAATCCGGTTTTCAAGTTTCCTGGTTTCCAGTAGAACTCACTTACCCTACAAGCATGCGATATTAAGAATTCGAACGTCAACAGGACTGGTTCATCACTCGAGAGTAAGGCATTGGGAAGTAGTCACAATACACATACATAACGGCGACATGCTACGTACAGACAGTGGAATCGGTAAGGATTGAGAAGTCATGAAATGAATTGTAATAGAAAAGCCACTAACCTAAACCAATGCAAGTTTTGCAGACACAAACACCAGACCCCGAAGGCATCCAACAGTGCGAAGTCGCCCAGACCTCCCTGCCCTGATAAACCCAGAATACAGTAGATCCGAATCGAAAAACGTAAACAGCAATAACGACGAAACACTATCCACTAAATACAGTTGAACTGTACATCAATCCCAACTCAATCATCAACAGAACTCGACACCCACGCTTCAGGGGGAAAAAATTGTCTACTCGAAAGATTACCTTCCTGAGTTTGTATTGCATTTCATAGGGCTTTCAATCAGCAAACCAAGCTTCAGATTGACTTGACAAACGTAACGCTCCGGCTTACTCTCAAACCCCTGACACGACATAAACCCTTTAACTCCTTGGCCTGCCCGCACCTGCAGACCCTCCTCCAACGCGGCGCAAGAGCTCTCGGACCAATCAAACAGACCAGCCCTACAACTATCCTTCCAACAGGAGTCAGACCACCGCAATTACAATGCGGCAAAGACGCTCGCCATCCACACAACAAAAAAAACTACAGAACTCATGAAAGCTTCTGGATATTACATCACACCTGCAACTCTACTGCAGGTCTCAGTGCAGACGATAAACCCTCGCCACATCCATAAGAAGACCGCAACCTGAAGAAGAAAAGCCATTCAAAAACAAAGACTCAACAGCACAACACCCTCCTGACTGCCACAAATAACACCACCGGCACGCGGGGACCGACACACTCGGCACGCGGTCACCACTGTTGAGTCCAGGGCTGCCCTCCCACCATCCTTCTTCAAAGAGGACATCTCATCTCTCGTCTCAGAAAAATACCAGCCCATCAAACCCTCCACTAACGCCATCTACGCAGCGGCAGCGGGGGTGCAGTCCCTCGCCAAGTGTCCAGCCTCTCCACAGTTGTAGCAGTTCCGGTTACCGCCGCCACCCCCACCCTGCCTCACGTTGCCGGTCGACTCGTTCTGGCAGTCGCGGGCAATGTGCCCGCTCTCGCCGCAGTTGTAGCACGAACGGTCGCCGCCGCCACCTCCGCCTTCCCGGCGCTCACCGCCAAACCCTCCACGACCGCCGCGACCCCGACCGCGTCCGCCACCTCCTCCGAACCCTCGCCCGGCTCCGCCCTCGCCACCGCTGCGGCCTCCGCCGCTATACCCGTCGCGACGATAGCTTGCACCCTGCACAAAAGCGCCTCCGGGGCCTGTCACGGCCAGCGCCTTGGTGCGTCCGTCGTCGCTCGATTCCACCAGAAACTCCACCACCTCGCCCTCGCGCAGAGAGCGAAAGCCCTCGGCGTGGATGGACGTCTGGTGCACGAACAAATCCTCGCCGCCCTCATCCGGCGTGATGAAGCCGAAACCCTTGCTGCTGTTGAACCACTTGACCTTTCCCAGCTTCTTCTCGCCCTCGGAGATGCTCAGGTTCGCCATCGAGAGCGTCGCTCCTTCGTCCGCCATGGCTGCTGGTGCGCTAAAAAAAACCTCCAACCAACGCCTCTCTGCGGAACTAACAACGAGAGCTCCCACACCACGAAAGCTACAGCGACCACAACGAGGCAAAACCACAAAAAAAAGCGCAATCCACTGCACCGGAAGGCAAAGGAGATGAAGAGGCCCCAGATGTCCCGAGCCCTGGACTTGAAGTCGACCAGGAAGCCGAGCGGGTGCGGGGCCCTCTTCCTAAACCCTAGTGCGACTGCCCGCGGGGGCTGGCCCGCTGGCGGCGCTTCGCCGGTGGGGCTTTAGTTGACGCTGGGTGCCAGTCCTGTGACCGTATCGACCGTCAGATACGTCTGACGGCGCATCGTGGCCGTTCGTTCCGGGTGCTGTTATGGCGTGGCTTTCAGCTGACACTCCCATCTGGATGTTGGTTCTGTAGCCGCTCTGACTTTTTGATTTTCTGACATATTATTGGATTTGGTGGGGCTTTCCAACGGAAGGCTCTTGGCTCTCTTTCGTACTTTTTGGGGGAGAATTTTTGGTTTTCATGGTCCCCATTGCGTCTCTTCGAAGGGGGAGCTTTGGAAGTCATGGGAATGGGATGCTTTGCTTTACACCTTGAGACCAACTGCACAAATTTCAGCCTTTTGTCCAAGCACAAGTGAGGATTCATGGCCGGCCTATAGATATAAAAGCATCTTTTAGGATAGCGTTAGGAGGTAGTGCAAACTGAGAGGGGTCCACATATTGTCCTATTTATAATTGGAGTACATTTTATGAACCAAAACAACTCAATAGAGTTGATCTTAACCCTTAAAGGCAGATTGGTAACCATGGAAATCATTTCTTTAGTTATCATGTGAATCATCCCCTATTAAAAATTGTAAAAGCATTCATTGGAAGTCAAACTATTGTAGAAGACCTTCCCTTTTCTCAACAAAATTCTAAGGATGAATAGTTGTACTTCTGTTCTTTTAGAAGGATTCTATGTCATCCATTGGGTGTTAAAAATCTATGTTGACGTTTAAGGATTAAAGTATGTGCAATGCCCCACCAATAGTCGGAAATTGAAAAAAACATAGGGCGAAACTCCTTAAAGTGTTCAAATTAAAGTCAAATGGAGGTTAGTGTTGTATTTCTATTATATTATACTTATTTAAACCTTCCTCTGATACCACTATTACAACTACGGACGACCTTAATAATGAATTTTGATGTGATAATTCTTTTTATACAGTTGGTCATGCACTCATTGACCCAAAGGTACTTGCATTTTGAATGAACCCCTACATGACTAGGAATTTTTTTTTGATAACATAGTATTTTGGTCACCCATTTATGAAAAAAAAATGTTTTTTTTTCTTTAAAATTTCTACACAACATGTGGGTAAGGAGTTGCTTTAAGGTGCAACAATTTTTATAATTTTTGACTACATAGTTAAAAAACTATTGTATGATATGTAGTTTCTTTTGGAGCCCAAGTAACGGTAGCTAAAAAAATTCTTTTTTTTAAGAAATCAAAATTTGAATTTTTTTTTTATATATGTATACATGGAAATCTTTGAATCATTTTTTTTATTAATGAGATGAAAGTTATGAGGAATTTTAGTTTGTGGGGAGTTATAGACTCTCTACTATAAAATCACTTTTGAAGTCCTTTGTTTAACTCAATTTTCAGTATTTTTGAAAAAAATAAAAATATTGGATATAGATTTTTTCTTACAACATTACAACTATTGGAATTGGCATTTTTCAATTTTATAACTAAATTCTTAACAATTTAGTATTTTAAATCATTCTGAGCCATTTCTTTTGACTTACTATTTTTTCAAGCATAAATATGAAATACTTTTTCTGTAAATATTTTATATGCATTTCCAACTTATTTTTTCAATGCATTCTAAAGAGTTTCAAATTTTTAGAATCTACACATTTCGGGGTAAAAAGTTTGAAAGATGAAGACTAACCATTTGGGAAAAATTGAGAATACTTCTTTTTGAAATCTTACAATTGGTAAGGTTTCTTATTTTGAAATTTCAAGGTGTATTCTAACAAGTTAACTAAAGGATCCTATAGTTAGATTTGTTAAAAAATAAATACCTCCATTATACATCCAAATCTAATTTCATCATACCAAATGTTTGTAACTACACCATTCTTCCTCACTTTGTATGTGTTCTTGTAATGTTGAGGGATTATATCTAAAGATCTCTCAATCTCTAATTTCAGGTGGGGCCAAAAGTACTTGTCACAATTGTTTGAGTTGAAATAATCTAGAATTCTACTATTTTCTGCAGTACTAAGAATCCCAAATCTATAGTATTCCCCTACATCATACAATCTCTTGATAGTTCATTCCACTTACTAAGTACAAATAGATGTCTACCTTATTGAATGTTTGTAATTCCATTTGCCTCTCCCTAAACCATCTATCATTTTTTGTTATCATCAAGATTATATTAGAAGATCTTTGGAACTCTAATTTTGTGTGCATATCCAATTGGGGCTAGTGCATTGCTTAAAATAATTTGAACTAAATTCATCCTGAATTCATCAATTTTTGGCAACAATGACAATCCTATATTCATCATGTTTTCACTAGACCACAGGATCTTTCGATGATTCATCTCCCTTACAAAGAGCAAATGAATGTAGAATGAATATATTGCTCTAATTAATGTTTTCTTGGCACGTTTTCATATCTAAACATGTTATAATGTCCAACTCTTCTTCCTACTTTCAAAAGTTGTGTACTTTCCAAAATCATAATATCCTAAAATCATCTAATGAATAGTACCTTTATAAAGTCCAAATTTTCCCTCAAAGTCCAAAACTAGTTAAACATAGCATACAAGTGACACTATAATAATTTGAATATTTTTTAAATTATTAGCTCCAATATTTAAAATGTACCCTATAGTAGGTCTCATGTTATTTCTAAGAGGCGATCCATTATCTATGAATTCAAAGTTATTAAAATGTTTCCCTTCATACTTGATATATTTGTCTCTAAATTTTCATTATTTGGATTAAAAATTAAAAATTTCCACGATGCACTAAAAAACATCAAAAAATGAATAGTATATTGCCAATTTATTAAACCTCTTGCATTGCAGGGGGATTTAGAGTAAGCTAAACTCTATATTTGCTTCCAAATTTTTTCTCAAATGAACTTAATATCATATAATCATGAATGGTGGAAATCTTCATTTTTGTATAGAACATATATTTTATTCCAAGAGGGCTCAAAGTTTGCTAGCTCTGTTTGGCAAAAAAAATTTAAAACTCACTTCAAATGTTATAATCTTTCAATCTATGTAGTTAAATGGCCTAACATTTTTTACGCACATTGTTTTAGTTGTATAATACAATTTTATAAAGTTGAAATTATATATTTTTGGACAATGCATGAAAAATTAATAGTTTTGGACTTTTCTTCTTCTAAAACACCCTCTATCCTTTATGGATTAAGGTAGTATGGCTTACATAAAAGATGTAAGGAGACTAGAATAAGTATGTCAAAGTGATTAATGTACATACATATGACTGTGCATATAGCAAGAGTTACTAAACTTATGTATTAGGAATCCACTTGACAAAGATAAGTCAAATAATGTGTAGAAGAAGGATAAAAACCTACTTGGAAATTACCCATTTAGTATAATAAGTTCGTTCCAAGGGAGACAATCAAGTAGGAAATCTATGTTAAATGGACCAATTCCTAGAATAGGTAATACAATCCAAAATAGAAGATCATGATCCAAGTTGGACAATCATCAATCACTCAAACTACAACAATACTACACTTCCAACTTAATTCAAATTTTTATTTTTTATGTTTATTTATTTATTTTATTCATAAACTTAATTCAACATTGCCAATTCACAAGTTTAAATACATCACAAGTATTTCAAAATTTAGCTTTTCTTATATTAAATGAATTGGCAATTATAACACTATTGAAAGATTTACAAAAAATTCATTATTCTACACTTTCTTATAATGTCTTGTCTATAATAGAATTTTAAAATCTTTTCTTTTTTTTACACACCACCTTCAATAGTTCAATTAGAACATTCAAATCTTCTCACTTAAAACTCTCTCAATCACATTCCAATTTCCACAAACACTCCTTACAGACTACCACACTTTCATATTCAATTTCTCGACTTAAATTGACACAAAAACACACACAAAACAAAAACACTATACAACCTACCTAGCTAGAACTCGCACTGGCCCTCTCCAAGTGGGTCCAAAATGAAATAAAAAATTAGGACCTAATAGGCAACGGAGGAGACGGCCACCAACCGCCATCAACCGACTTGGATGGATACAAAAAAATCCTACTTGGACTTAACCACCTATTTGGTAATTACACCCCAATATTCACTACTTATTATATCTACCAACTTGGAACATTTGACTTGCCCAACTAGCACATCCAGTTGGTTCTGACCAAATCACTACCAACTCGGATTGAATTGGATTGACCAAAGATTAAACCATCTGAACTTGGTAAACTCAAAATAGACTTCAAAGAAGCACAACTAGTTGTACAAAATGACCCCATTGGCAAAAAAAAAAACCAACATCTATACAAAAAGCATCAAAATACACAAAAAGGATACCAAAATTTACACAAGAAAAATCCTATTTGGTTATTTACATAATGGCATATAATATTAGAACATTCATAAAAGAACATGTACAAGTCTAATTATTAAGATTGAATCAAGTAGCCACTAACTAGTTTAAGAGAAGTTGGAGTAAATATTGCTTGATATTGAGATGCACCATAGTTGTAAGTTAAAGAATTTTGAATGTATATTTGTATATAGATCAAGTGTGATCTAATCTATTTGACTAAGCAATGGGAGGATAAAGAGTGTTAATTTACATTATTAGAACACAATACATTGGAAGTCTTTTGATAGTAATAAATTGTGATATTTGTCTTAAAAAATAAAAAGAGTTATAAAACAAGGATTATAAAAAAATTACTATAAGAACTACAATAATATAAATTGGTAGAATAAATGATGCTTAAGTTATGGTTGTGAAGATATGTATGTAAAACAACTGCTTTACATTTTATTGTACATAGTGAAATATCTTGAGGGTTTTGACCACTTTAATTCAACTAGCCTAAGTGAGTACAACATATATAGTCATTTTTGTGATGTCTTATAAAATTTTCTTTCATAAATCCACAAATAGTTAAAGGAAAGAGAATTCACAATCAATTCATTTTGGATTGTAAGTGTAAAAAATTGTAAATAAACACTTCTTTTTATTTGATGTGTGAATAGACTTTCCTTTACACTTCAAAATAGTAGTTGTACTAGTCTACATAAGCTTTAAGCATTATATGTGTTGAATATGCTAAAAGCAAACTTATGAGTAGTGGGCATATTTCAAGTTAATGGTCTATGTGTTTTGTGGACAAGCTTAAAGTTATATTGATAGAAATAGTTTGATGGATTAAATCTTATTGTAATTCTAGAAGACAATTAATTATTGAATGTATGATCAATGTGTTTGAACGAGAAAATTGAGTATATTGGTCGGAATTGCAAAAGTATCCAGAGATTAAATAAGTGTGTTCTAAGTTGTAGCTTAAAACTATATAAATGTTGTGTGATTAAGCTCACACAATTGTAAAGTCTATGAAATAGAACTAGTAAATGGTAGAACTTGGTGGTTGTTAATGCTTTAAGCAATTGCATTATTGAATGATATAATCTTGAAATGAATACTTCAAGTAGTATCATCTAAAAAAATTAAGAGATTAAGTTGTATTCATATCCCACCAAAATCAATTGTCCAATGATAAACAAACCCGAAGAGACGTTGTCGAGTAGAAAAGCTTTGCCTTGAAAAAAAGCGTGGAATCTAGCTGCAATTAGATTTGGCCCAGAAAATGAAGGACTACGAGATTAAACACACCCACAAATTCACATATATACACATAAACCTCAAAATAATGTCAAGTAAATTAAATAAAATACCACATGCTCAAATACTCCCATAATGTGTCATATAGGCCAAAAAGATGTCATTTGTTTGTATAAAAGTAGAAGAAGTTACACATAAACTTCTTAAACTCCCTTTGAAGAAACATCCAATACTAAAATGAATGCCAAAACCACTACAAGATTCCAAATTGAGAATGTAATAACTCTTTGAAAAGATAACAAAAATATATACAAACCCTCCAAATATCAATTCAAAAGCTCATATTGTCCGACTTTTGTAGTCTCTCAAAGTATACCCTCTCCAACTCAAAAGCAATTCATCACTACTTTGTTTGTAAACTCATAACTTTCACATGTTAATTTCAATTTGATCTTGTGATATCTCTATAGAAAGCTAACACAATTATATACAATTATTTCAAAACTCGCTTCAAAATATGATATTTTCAAACTTTTATAGTCGGTCAAAGTCCTCTCACTTCAAATCAAAAGCAGCTCCTCACTACTTCACTTCTACACCCATAACTTTTGCATCCTAACTTCAAACAAACAAAGTGATAGCTTTTTGAAAAGCTAAAAACTCAATGTATAAATACACAATTTTTTAAAAGGATATACCGTTCCATCAAGTAGTTATGAGCCCTTGAAGATTTTGCCCTTCATACTCCATGACAATTATCTCTCTCTCATTTCTTCAAGCATAACTTTTACACAAAAACTTCAAATTGAGTAAGTGATAGAGTTTTGGAATCACAAAAACATGATGAACAACCTCTCAAAATTTTATTACAAAACTCCTCATGTACAATGTTCTATTGCTATTTAAAGTCACGGTTTTCTAACAAAACGAGGAGAAAGAGGAAGAAGACCCTCCACCTTATGCGCCACCTCAACTTCCATACCATTCACCTAAGTAAGTGGATTTTAGTCTTTAAAACTACTATATGGACTTAAATTCATCCATTGGTCATCTCTTATGCCCCATAACTCTATCCTTATTCCCTAAGTGGACTTCTATTCCATTTAAAAACTCAAAAGAAAGATAAAACAAACTTTACTGTTCATTTCAACAACCTTAAACACAAAATAAACCTTTGGAATGTCTTTAAGCATATAAATGAAAGAACTAATGCCAAATAGTTGCCTAATAAAGGTAAAAAAAGGTAGAGTCTACTTCACTTAGATCATTAAACTCTCCAAAAATCCTCTACTATAATAACAAATATATATTTTTACATAGTGGACGTATATACAACATGGCAACGTCTTGAAGAAGAGCCAAGGTCCTATATCAATCACTATGTCATGCTGTGAATCGATTTTCAATGAAATGTTGGAGATTTTAGACTTTATGACTTCTTGAAATAGATGTGTAGTTGATGGTGAATTGGTAAGATGTTTATAGTTGGAATAGTATGGTAGAATGGCTTTAAGCAAATTAAGATTGAAATGCTATAAGCAATGTTAAGATTGTGATTCATGGATGGAGTTGAATGTACTAACATGGTTTATTAGGTGATTGAGAGACATTTTAATTAGATAATTGTGAGCATGTGCTTTAATCCCTAGGTGCCTAAGCCTTTCTAAGGGTGTTTTTCATATGAAAAAAGAACATGGGCTTATAGCTATCCCCAATGAAGCAAATTGTGTTTTTTTTCAAAATTTGATTGTATAAATGTTTAAAGAGCTTGTTTATTAGTATGCATACCAAGTTTGAATGTGAAGTTTCATACAAATTGTAAGATTACAATAAGAGAAATGTATGTGTTCTATTTTTAGTATGTTGTCTCTCTCCACAATGTTTCAAAAATTTGCATATAAAAGTTTTTTGGGATGGAAGGTGACATGAATAACTACAAATAGTGTTAATACACTAAAATGCACTTTTAAAAAACTTAATTTCACATGAAGAGCAATCAAATCATTACACAATCTACTTTGCAATTGTTGAAATGCAATTTTTTTTAAAACTAGAAATTGCAAATAACTCCAAATCAACACTTGCAAGTTTAAATTTTCAATGGTGAAAATCATGAAAACACTTTACACTTTCAAATGGGACCATTTTCAAAGCAAATGGATATGTACAAGATTTTTAATCTCAAATCAAGTGAAATTGGCAAGCTTTGCTCAAAGTTGGAAAATCGAGTAAAATTTGTAAGCTTTACTCTTCCACTAATGATATATATATGCTTTTGAGGACCTCTTTAAAATCAAATATTTTTATTTTTCAGTGAAAAATAAAAGCTTTCAATAGTTAACCTTCAATACTACTTGTAAAAAATTTTAAACCGGTTAAAGGAATTTAACTGGCCATACCAAAATGAGCCTGAAATTTTGAACGAACCATATATGGTTGCTCAAGCATTTAGGGGTTAAGCAAATGCAACACAAAATGGATACTATTGGGCTTTAAACTATATATATGCCTATCCTTGCTAAAAGCATACTTCTTAGTTGTACCAACATACTAGAATAAGATAGGGATTGCATGATTGTAATATTGCATCCATGTGTAATGTATGGTAATTATTTAGTGATTGGATGTGTGAGTGATTCTTTTTCCTAAAACCAAATGGGATATTAGAATGGTATTTCCCATTAGAATCAAAATGATAAAAATAAATCTATTTAGAAAGTGACTTTAGCCACAATGTATTAGTCTATTTGATCATTTCTTGAATTTTGAACCCCTATACTATAGTCCTAGGTATTTACAAAATAGGCAAAAATCTAGACTACATAGATTGATTTGAAAATTTTATCATACATACTAGAAGAGAGATTGCAAAATTTCCAACAAGTTTTATTGAATTTGGATATTAAATGCAAAAATTACAGCACTTTGAATTGGATTCAAAACTATATGAGGACACTTTTGGTCCTTTTGGGTGGTGAAGGGTTAAGAATTGAAGTTACACAAGCCTACCTAAAATCTATTTTGTATTGCAAGGGAACTTTGGGACTTTTGGGGTTAACTTTGTCCACAATGATTATAAATCATTGTAAATAAAATTTTGTAGATGTTTATTGAACATATTTTTCTTCTAATGAAATTAAACAGGATCTTTTCAAGTTCAATGCATTTCCATCTTTGGAAAGCAATGCTATAATGATATGCATATTTAGATAATCTGCCTAAGGTCAAAGATTTGATTCCATACAATTTTAGTAATTTAGGGTTGGATTTATAATTTCAAAATTTGTCTTTTGCTTTTGAAATACTTTAAATACTTAGATTCTTTAAAACCAAATTAATTTTTTTGAAGATTTGGTCTAGCAATGCAATTTTACTTTTGATTTATTTGTATTTGCAAATTATTTTTGTGGATTAAGATAATCATCACAAATTTAGAAAAATTGAATTCTTTCATGTGCAAGTTCTATAAATAATTGAATTTTGTCTTCATAAATCAATTTAATATTTATTGAAGGATTAAGTGAAATTGCTACTTGGCATTTTTTTGGCATTTAAAGGTTGTGTAGGCCAATCACTTGTCACTTGATCTACATGGCCTAAATTTTTTTATTGTAGTCAAAAAAACATTTAGGATTTTAATTTCATTCAATTTTTTCATCTCACTTAAAATACAATAATTCTATGTATTGATTGTAGAATAAATCATTTACAAAATTTTCATAAACTTGACAATGTTCACAAAAAAATCCAAGAATCCGTCAAGGTGCATAAGTCTTTTAGTAATTATTGTTTTGCTTGGGTGTACAAGTCTTTTACAAAGAAGATTGTTTTGCTCAAGTATAGTTTGGAATTAGCAACTTTTCATCCAACTTCTCATTCATAGGCATCTTGTTAGAAAAAAACTTTGTGTTGTAAGCAATTGGATGTTATATATAGAAATGAATTTGAATTATTCTACATGAAGGAATAATTAAGATCCTTGTGATGAAAATTCATATCTTCCATCTAAAACCTTAACAAAAAAAATGATCGAAAAAATTTAGGCTTGTAATGCAAAGAAATTTTAGAATCCCATTTAGGGTTTGATGTAGGTCACTAATAATTTATAATTAAAAAAATATTTTCATTCATTAAAAAAATTGTCAATCAAATTAATTCAAGTAGAATTTGTTAGACCTAGATCTTTAGGAAAGGGCCTCTATTGCCTTAGGATCCAAATTAACCTTACTAATAGTCTCAATGTTAAGTTTCAATGTTTTTACACTAATGCAATATTCTCTACTTGAAATTAAAGCAAACACATCCAAAATCATCATGGCTAAAAAAATATCACTTCTAGATTCTTGCCAAAAATGAAGATATCCATTTTGAGGATTTACAAAGTCTAAACATTAAAGCATGTTAGCCTAATATTAATTTGTAAAGTCTTGAGGTCAATTGATTTATGTGAATTCAAATTTTGGATGTTTGAAATTCATTCATCATGGAAAATATGAAAGGACCTAAGTGTGAAGGTAGTGCTCTGACTTTTGTATTTTGTCACTTGAATATTTTCACTACAAGCTTTAACACTTAAATGATGGACCCATGACCACTAATTTCAAGCCTCAATGCCCATTATTTAGTTTACTACTATTTAGCAATTAGATATGAATGAAAAAAATTATACTTATTTTCAAGAGATGAAATTACATGTCTTTTTTGCTTCACAAATTTATTAGATATTTTTGGAGAAGTTTGTTCTTTTGAGAATTTTTGAAGAAAAAGTGGAGAAAAATCATATCAAATAGAAAATTATTTCAGAAAATAGGAAAATTTAACATTGTGTGTATATTATAGTGCATCATGGTGTAAATTGAATTTTCATGTCATTCTACAATTAGAATTCAATAGATATTGAAAACACATCTAAAGTTCAAATTGTAATAAACTATTTGTTATTAGGAATTTTTTCAAAATTCAAATTCAAGTAAAAACTAGAGTAGATGACCTTCATTTTATTAAACTCAAAATATATCATTCTCGTGGGAAAATTTCAGATTTAAAGTAAGGAGCAACAATTTCCCAAAATATACTAAATTAGCATATTTTGTGATTTATTTTTTTACTAACTTCTCATTTATGTTAAGACAAACACTAGCAAGACTATGAACTCAATTGGATATTCTTTGTAACCTACCATGTAGGGTCAGCAAGAAATGAATGGACAAGAAAATGTTTTTATTCTCTATGCAAATAAGCTCATTGTCATCCAAAAGCTACGAAATGGCTCTGTTGGCATTACATGGTTAAAGGATGGACTCGTGACCTTGGAAATCATCACTTTAGTTATCTTGTGAATCATTCCCTTCAAATTTACAAAAGCACTTATTGACTTTAGAAGACTTCTCCTTTTCACAACAAAATTTGGAGGATGAATAATTGCACTTCTATCCTACTAGAAAGATTCTTTGTCATCTATTGGATAAAGAATGCCCTTGTCAACATTTAAGGATTAATAGGATTAAGTCAGGATGTCACTGGTAGTTTGGATTAGTGCAACTAAGAAGTTTATCTTCTTTTTAAGGGTTTTGTAGCTTCTATGAATTAAAGTCAATCAAACTTCTTAGAAAAGATGAGTTATTTAGAAATCTACATGGAAGTATATTCTTTTTGCAAGAGAAAAATCAAATTAGTAAGCCGTCAAAACTATAGGTAGAAAAGTCAATGAAAAGTGGGGAAGTAAATTTGTAACTGCAAGAAAATTAAATTTTACATTGGATTTAAATTTTGGTTGCTTTTAAATTGACAACAAGACAAACCTACTCCTAAAATGTATTTTTTTCCTTCTCACAAGCCAAAGCTATTCCTAAACATTATAGTTTCTCCCTACTCACATAGAAGTGTAAGCATCGTAGTAGAAGTCAATGAAAGCAAAAGTTGAAATTTATTTTTTAATTTGGATTCCACATTAAAGTGCACTCTAAATGATTATGACTGGAATTCCTTCTTACTCTTTATTTTATAACATTTACTAAGGTAGCAATGTCCATGACTGTCAATTTAAAGGTTTGGAACATGATGTCTATTAATAGATATTCAACAAGTTATTAGATCCTACTAGCAAGAGAAATTAAAAGAGAAAAAGAATTCTTATGCACTTTCAAATGTATCTTTTGGACATTATGTGTATAAGTTGTGAATTTTGAAAGAGCAAATTATAAATGCATCTAATACCAACACTAGGATATGATCCTTGTAATCACATCTATTCACTTTCCCAAGATTTTAAAGGAGATGGCTACAGGTATAGTGAGGGTTATGGTTGTTGCTATTTTACCCCCTAAAGTCCTAAATTATATTATTTGACAATATAGTGATTTTGGGTAGCACACCTCAAATGAAGTTTAAAATTTTTTTTTCTTTGAAATTTTCATACAACATGTGTCCAAAGAGTAGCTCCAAAGCCCAACAATTTTCATAACTTTTGACTAAATGATAAAAAAATTATTGTATGACACATAGTTTTCAACAAAATGTAGGCAGCCTAGGCAACAAAAAAAACTTCTTTAAAAATCATTTTTCTAAGAAATAAAACTTTGAAATTGGTTCTTTAGATTTACATGTACGTGGAAAGTTTTGAATCATTCCATTTTGATTAATTAGATGAAAATTATATGAGTTTTAGTTTGTCGGTAGTTTGCAAGTAGTTATAGAATTTCTACTCTAAAATAAACTTTGAAGTCCTTTATTTTACTCAATTTTCAATATTTAAAAAAAAATAGAAATATTAGGTGAACATTGATTATTTAAAAATTACAACCATTGTAATTGTCATTTTTCAATTCTATAAATAAATTATTAATAATTTAGTATTTTAAATCATTTTCTACTTCTTTCTACTTACTATTTTTTTCTATATGTTGTATAATTCCAAATGATATGAAAAATTTCAAGAATATTGTCAACTTGCTATGAAGAATGAATCCAAAGAATCACCACCATTTTGGACATTTTTTCATAGAAATGTGACCTTGTAAAGTGCATCTACCCAGTTTTTTGTAGGGCCCAAATAAAGATTTCTACTACTTCAGACATTAATATCTTGCAATCTACATGGTGGAAATTTCTGGAATTTTTTCCACATCTTTTCAAACTAGCTTACTATAAGATCCTATAGTTACATGTGTCCAAAAATGTTTTTTCCTCTAAAATTTGGTATTTGTATTAGAAATGACAATTTAGGAGCATTTTGGTGAAAACTTAGTTAAAAACCTTTTGGGGTTAATCCCTTAATGCCCAAGGCACCAAATTTTAGTGTTGACAATATTTTGAAGTTAAAATAAAACCTAACCAAGTTTCTATTTTTAGTATTTTATATTTTTGAAAAAATCTTTTTGAAGTCTAGTTTTAGCATCAAAAATTTAATTTTGAAAATGATTGGTTATGATCATTTTGCTATTTAATATTTTGTGCAAGGGTGTCCATTGCAATCTTGACTTTCCATAATGCTAAGGGCTCTTGGAAATGAGCTTCAAATACACTAAATCTTGGAGAAAAAATCACATTAAAAATTCATTTAAAAAAAATTATAGAGTAGATTTTGAGAAGCCATTACTTGATTGGGGTTATGCATGTTTAGGCCTTTTATTATCATATTTTGGGGGGTGACAAACTTTTTAAATTTGACATGTGAAAAGACAATTAGAAGACTTCAAATCACTTTAGCAGTTTTAATACCTTCATGATCAAACATTGTAATCTTTCAATCCATAAGTGGTATTATTATTTTTTTTCCCGGTGTGATCTCTAACATGTCTAGTTTGAATGTGTATGATTGCAACTCAAAAACGAATTGATACATCTTATCAAAATGTTGTCTTTTTGTTCAATTTAGAGCAAATTCCTAAAAGCTCAAAAAAGACCTTGGGCATTTAGGGGTTAATAAGACAAATCAGTTTGTACTCGCAACAAAACTCTCATAAACCCTAAACCCTAAAAACCCTAACCTGAAACTGAAACTGAACCGCTCTGTGCAGACTTTTCTCCGTCAGAGCTGGCAAGCGCAACACATAGAAGCTTCGGAGGAGAAGCGGCGAAACTGCTGAAGCAAGCCAGGGAGCTGAAGCAAGCCAGGGAGCTGAAGCAACAGTTGGCATGTCGAGTAAACCTCTGCAGGAATTAGAAACAGTCGGGAGATTTCGCATCAGTTGAACCCTAAGCGAGATTACTTCTTTCTCTTAATGGCAGCTCTTTCAATCCATAGAATCTAAGATGAAGTCCTCCTCAGCAGCATTTCAACGTGGGCAATACCCCAAGCACCCGCCAGTTGCACACAATTCAACAATTCTCCCAAGATCAGCTGCAGGATTCAAGAAGCTACACGCTTTGACAATGCCATCGTCCTTAATTTCGCGTCACTAGCTCATGGGAAGTCGGTCGCTTTCTCGGAGATATGGGCTGTGTGAGCTTTCATCAAACCTCCTGCTGATGGGTCCGGTTGAAACGAAGCTCGGTTGGCAGTTTGCCAAGAGCAGAGCTTACTTCAAAGAGAGCCTCATGCAGTTCATTGCTGGCTGTGCTTGATTAGGAAGAATTTTATCTTCAGTACTTGGGTTCGGATGAGTTCCGTTCTAATTAAGCTAGAGTTTCAGATTAGAGTTCTATCCGTCTCAAGAGTTCAGAATTGTCGGTCACTGTCAAGGAGAGATTGACGTTGCCATGGAGCTTTGTAAGAAGGTGCAGGTGGAGGAGTATGTTATCTATGTCGAAGAATCCACCACTTTCTACACTTGTCTTCGATTCTCCCTTCTGGCCAGCCCTTGGTTCCTTCGCCCTCTCGGACTGGCTCTGTGGAGAGTCTTTCACATCCTCCTCGTGTTGTACATGACCCTCATGCTTCTAGCGATTTTCTCTATGGTTTTTGCAATTGCGGTTTTGTTTGATGCTTTTATACTATGCTTCTTTGTGCTAATATTCTGGCCCTGGGTAGGCCTTTCTCTGTGCCTGGGCACGAGCTTACTCGTCGTGATCTCTTGGATATTGCTTCTGATCTCCTGCAATGTGCCTAGGCGGGAACCAGGGCAAGCCCTGGCACACTACATCCTCACTGCGGGTGGAAAGCTCAGTCCACTGCTGGAAACTCCACTTGGTGAGGAACAAACAACTTCTGCCTGCGTACGCGGCTTATTTGGTGACGGTTGGCAGAGTTTCCAGATTCAATCAACTGCTGCGCTTATCAACCATTTGAAATTAGTGTCGATCCCCTATTGGAGAGTGAATTCGGGGAACTTGTGTCGAGAAATTGTGCCCACCTACGATGCTGTAGTCATCTGAAAGGTTCTGGTTAGGCTTGACGGCAATGTTGGAAGCTCTCTCACCCCAGTTTGTTGGAAACTATCATGTGCTGTCGGTAGAAAGTCCTTGCACCTGTAGACTCGCAGACGGGATCAAGTACAATCCCAACCGAAGCACCAGCACGTGATTGCAGCAAAATCCGCGAGTGCTCCTTGAACAGCAACGGAAACTCGTTTTTTAGGTCGCGGAGGCCATATTTATTTCTAAACTATTAATGTAAAGAAGTGCTCATGAAACACTAGTTCAACCAGATTCGTGTTCAGAGTATTGATCCACTGCTTGGAGAGGAGAAGAGCTCCTCACTTGATGGTTGTACAGTACAGAAGCCGAAGTGTAGAGTTAAATAAGAACTTTCTTGCTGTCTAATGTTTTTATAAATTCCGCTATCAAGGCGAGGTTTTGCGAACTATCAGGAAACATGATTCAAGAAATTCAGAAAGTATGGAATGGAAAGCAATCCTGACGCATGCATCACTCTAGTAAGTCAGAGGTAGCGCAGCTGCCCATTCATCGAACACTGGCCTTGATGCAATTAGGGTATGGGGAGTTGGAGCTTCATAGCAGGAAGGAGGCAGATCGTTACTTTCAGAGAAGCGGTGAAGTGGGAATTCGCTCACTGAAAGGATTGTAAGCTTCTCGTTCAGCTTTCAAAAATTTCTATCACAGGTTTGAATTATGATACTATTTTTCATTGTGCGTGCAGGGGAATTTATACTTTTAATCAATTCAGTACCTGCGTTAGGCCTCTAAGCTTAGGTTGCTTCATGAACTTAATGGCAGTGCAGGGAATTTCGGGATGCCTCTTCTCCTCTTCTATGCAGGCAAGTTGGGAGTCTTCATCAAGCTAATCAACAGCATTTCATCGCAGCAGTATCTCAAGTGACGATTGCACACAACTCAACAATCGTACAAGATCAGCTGCAGGATTCAAGAAGCTAAATAGAGTGCATAAGGTTTCCATAATTTTTCAGATTTTGATTTCTCAAAACATAATTGCTATGAATTTTTTAGGTGAAGATTCTATTCCACCCATACTCGTCATGTAGACCTTCCTATTTGCGACCAAGGGTTGGTTGCAATATGGAGTGTCTTGTGGCCAATCATAATGCACCACAATTGCGCTAAGAAGTGTGTCATAATTAATCACCATTAAATACCTCCTACACAAAATTATACAACCCTATTAATAGTGTCTTGTGACCAATCATAATACACCACAATTGCGCTAAGAAGTGTGCCATAATTAATCACCATTAAATACCTCCTACACAAAATTATACAACCCTATTAATAGTGCTAGAATGGATCATTGATTACGAATGGATTGCCTCCTATGCAAAGCAAGGTCAGTAGGGTTTGCTTAGTTGTTTGACCTTGCGTCTAATATAAAACATATGGATTAATGTTTCACTTGCTAGGTCTAATCAAGAATATATTAATAGTAGAACCACCCATAGTTGACTACTTAAGCAATTCAACATATGTTTTAAACCAGTGAAAGGCAACATAAATTTTTGTTTACTCACATCATCATCTAGAGCAATATAAATTTCTATTTACTCACATCATCACATAGAGCTTCTATCCTCCTGAACTATTGCATGGGGCTGATAACACATCCTCACCAAAAATAAACCCAAAGAGGATAATAAAATTGTTGTTCAATTAATCCCTAAAGTCCCAAGAATTGTTGAGAAAGATTAAGCTTTTTTTGCTTGATAACACATCCTCACCAAAAATAAACCCAAAGAGGATAATAAAATTGTTGTTCGATTAACCCCTACAGTCCCAAGAATTGTTAAGAAAGATTAAGTTTTTTTTGCTAGCACAATCTCACCACAATCTCACCACTAGGATTGTTAAGAAAGATTAAGCTTTTTTTGCTAGCACAATCTCACCACTAGGATTACTGTGTTTCAATTCATCTTAGAGCTATTAAGGATTTAGTTATCCATTCAATCTTCAACCTACTTCTACTTAACAATTTACTAAGGACTAAAAAATAAGTGTTTTTAAAAAAAATTTCAATCCCTTACATTCTCAATTAAAATTCTTCAACATAAAAAATTAGAAAATCAAAATCAATACTACAAAAATTATAAGTTAAGAAGATTCAAAGCCAAAAATGTAGCCCATCAAGGTGTAATAAAAATTTGTTTTGTTCACTTTGATTACAAATATCTTGCAATCTACAAGGTCAAAAAGTTCCTGAAATTTTTCCCACATCCAAGATCCAAAAGCTACCACTCGTACAGCGACGCAGGTACAACAACAAACAGGGAATAGACAGAGATACTCAAATATGTGCAAGCAGACCTCGGGGCCTGCAATATTGGAAACATACCTTTACATATGAAGCTCGACTGGGACTGAGGAGCAGAAAGAGAGAAGTCAAGTCACCATACAAATCACTCTTGCAAGTGACTCCAAGCTAATAACTTAACAGCGGCACTGCGCTTGCTGCTAAGCGGAATGTACAGATACACAGGCCCAGTTCCCGGGACGTTCATTTATATCCTTCCCATTCGTTGGTCTCTTCCTACATAAACGCCACTTCCACTAAAAGCGGCAACCACTTCGTACCCTCCTATCAAATGACGGGCAACACAACCTCGCAAGCAACCGGCGCAGGAGCCCCTCCCCCACCGGAAACCGAATCATCCTACAAGTTCTAAGCTGAGTAGGAGTTGGAACGAACAAAAGACTACCACTATCGAAAGAACGAAACTATCTAGGCCACGTATTTAAAGATGTTGGGGTTCTCCTTGTCTCGCTCCAGATATTCACGAGCAATCAGGTCCTCAACTCGCTTCTTGATCACCTTGAAATCCGGCTGGACAAAACCAACGGAAAAAACCCCATCACGTCAGCACAAGGGTTTCACATTCAAAACAATCCAACACGGCCCACCCATTCAAAAACACTACAAGCAGGAACTACAAAGAACTACACCAACACAGAAATGAAATCCAGGGCACCATCGGGAATCGAAGCCACACCTTGAACATCCGCCCAAGCTGCTCAACACATTCAGAAACGAGTTGCTGATGAGGCAACTGTTTCCGACTTTTCATGATCCTTACAATCGAGGCATCAATGGCGTAACGACGGTCCTTGTCCACATCCTCGATCACCTTCTTCTTTTCGTCCATGGGCGGCAATGGGATCTGACGGAACACCAAACACGCTCAGCATACACGCAAAATGGAAATGAACTCAAAAAGGCACAAGGCCGACCAAGTCATACACATCTCTGCTGCAATCCACTGCAGCGTACCTGCGTCACACGCAAACGAGCAGACCAACCAGGAAGAACTGCCACACGACGCGCGTCGGCCTACGCAACGACGACCAACACGAAAAAGCTCACATACCTTGATACGTCTCATCTTGTCCGTGAACTTGGTATTAAATTCAAAGCTGTCACTTTGACCCACAGTCCGGGTGTTGGGGTCCTTGTTCAGAATCTTGTACTTCGCACACGACAACGAGTGCAACAATCGAACGATATCCTCATCCGTCAGGTTCAGCTGATTCTTGATATCGTTGTAGCTCAGCCTATCCTCAGCATTAAATAACAAAAGCACCGCAGCCTGCACGACACCACGAGAGGAAATTGCAGGCGCGAATAAGACGACGGACCTGCAATAACAAAAGGAAAGAAACGTCCAAAAACACGCAACGCAAATATGCCCGGAAACCAAACCAAAATTATCCCGACAGAAGCACACTCCGGAAATTACACTCCAACACTCGGAAAGACGACAGACACCCACAAGAATCCCAGAACCTCGAGGACCCAGGAGAAAAGAAATGCAACACTCGACAGATCGTACCTGATACGTCGTCACGATGAGCTCGATCGGCTTGGTGTCGAACTTTCCAGTTATGTTACAAGTTCCCAAAGAATAGATCCAAGTCAGCTTCCGATGCTTGGTTTTCGTCTGGTAAAACTCCTTGAACACTTCAACGCACTTCACCTGCGTGCGAAACACCACATCAAGCCAGCACGGAGGGAGACCCACGGAAAAATGTGGACGACCAACTATCCAAAGAAAACAAGTGCATACAAAAGGAAAACCTCCACCTTCATAAGCACGGACGAAAAACATCCTATCACCATTTACAGCGTTCCAGCTCACCGGACGCATGGCATGCCTCCACCACATCAAAAAAGCACGCAGGACACGGGAAAACTAACCATCTCCGCCGGTAAAGCCAGGTCCGAAGACTTATAGCTCGGCCAAAACCCGGTGGTAAGAACGGTCACTGTCAGGTCAATGCCTGGATTGGACGACGTATTCTCCGCCAAATACTCCTCGAAGTTCGTTTGATTCTCGCGTGCAAGGGTCAGATCCGTCACCTGCAAATGGGGGCATGGCCGACGTCAAAAGCGGGACAAGGGTCAAACACCCCTTCTCAGCACTTCAACCTCAACTTCAGCACTTCAATGAACACAAAGCAAAATCACGCAGGCGGAGGAAACCAGTTGAAACAAGGAACCCGGGACTTACCATGCCCTCCATCTTGGAGGTGAACTGCCCTCCACACTGCTGTTTCAACTTCGTCAAGATGCTGCGCTCATGGTCATCGTTGGCGCTCTTGTCAAACAGGAGCCTTCGGGCCAATTTCTTCCTACAACCATGGACAAAACAAGACGTCAAACATTTGAAGAATCACTGGCTGATAAAAGAAACCCAGAAATTAACAGGTTGTGAAAGCCATCGTGTGTCGCGACAATCCAGCGTTCACGGCTAAGAACAACAATCGTATCGGACCAATCTTGCGAAAAGGCGACTCAAGAAAACATACTGGTCGGGGAAAAACTACGCAGCCATCACAGAAGGAAAATACAAGAAACCGGTCAAACTCACCTGTAAAACTCCGCGAACAGATCCTTATCGCTGATGTACGCAAGAAGCTTCACCACCTGCACTCGCACCAAAATAGTCATCAGATGAAGAATGAGAACAGAAGAAAACTACAACGAACCAAGCTTGGTCGAGGGGGGGGGGGCTACAGCGACAACAAGTTAAATGCACGAGACACATCAAGCCCAAGGAGTAATTCAAGCAGACTCCTCAATCAACTGAAAGGGACTGGCCGACAGACAATCAACGCGCACAGGGATTCGGCGGCATCTACCGAAGGCCTGACGAGAAACTCAACGACCACACTCAGAAAGCAGAGATGACGACATCGATCACCTTCTCCAGAGTATCTTCGATGGCTTCGTCGCTCAGCTTCTCACTTCCACCCTTCTTCAACAAATTATCACAAAAAGTGGCCAGGAGCTCGGCACTCGTGCTGCCCGCCACACCCTTATTGCAAAACACTTCAAAAGCTTCTTTCAAAGCCTTGTGGAAAAGGGAGTGATTCACGAAGCACTCGCTTACGTACTGCAAATACATGTCGTGTAACTCAATCACCTTACGCACAAACGCCTGCTCTTGAACACCCACAGTGTCTTTCTTCTCGGCTTTCTTGTTGCTGGCGGCATCTTCGGCTTGCTTCACCAGGGCAGTGCCCTCATCTGTCACATGCTGCCTGAATATGCTCGCCACGGGTTCCAACCCCTTCGGAACTCGCGAGAAAAGACGATACATTCTCGAAAGATCGTCGACCTTGTCATCTCGTAAAAGAGTATGGCAACCCGAATGCTCCTTCTCGAGTAACTGGGACTCGTACTGCGTCAGCAACTCCTGCTGAACTTTCTCCAGCAATTTCTGCTCACTGCTGGCATGCAAGTAGTGACCAACCCGTTCCTTCTCCCTCTTCAAACATTCCTCAGCCTTCAGCATGTAGTCGGGACACGAATCCTCTTCGATCCACGAAGCGGCCTTGCGGGAATAATAAGCAGCGGTGTCTTGGAGCATAGAGGTCTCAAAGTCGGCCTCATACGCATCCATATTACCCATTCCAATCTCAACGAAGATGCCCAGGACGTTCTTCAGAAGGGCACGATCGATTTGCTCGCCTTCGCGCTCACGATCCACCTGGACAAAACCAAAAAAGCTCTCAGCATGCGGTCGCACACCCAGGCCGAACCGCGACACAAGCAGATAACGTCGGAAATTCAACAACTCACCAGTGCAATTACTGCATCCTTCACGTTGATCTTCATCTCCGCATACACCTGCGCGTCAAAAAAGGCGCTCATGAGACCACCAACGATACGGCAACCAACACACCACGGACGGAGAGAACCCTGATCGACCCGAAGACACAAAAGGCTAAGGGGTCATGTTTCCACAGGAACTACAGATCGGGGATCAAAATCTCAAGTTGAAACCCAGAACACTGTCGTGGATAAGTAGAAGGGGAATCCGAACAAGGATCGTCTCACAAATAGCGAGGAGCCGACCCCTCATTGACAGGCACTACCATGATCATTGAACCCTTATCAACTCCACTCTACAAAATGCAGAGGTTGATCAAAAGGATGGAAATCATTGTTCCAGCATCTTGCTGTCATGCATAGAAGTTCATTGGTGTGGATGCGAATAGCCGGCCTCCCAGTCTTCTCAACAGGCAGGAATCCCCCCTCTACGTTCAAAAATGCTGCATGCACCAAAATGATGAAGGCTGTATCACAAACTACATACCAGGTCGCGGAAGGTCATGAGCCCCACGTCGCTCAGAGCTGGAAGCGATCTCCTCGCAATGAAGTATCGATCGAGGTAATTGAAAAAACGGGACAGCCATCGGACCATAATTTTGTGGTTGTCCCATCGCTTCACGAGCTCTTTCAGCATGAACTCCTCGTGCTTTTCCCTAAGAGCAGGTACCACCTACATGGACAAATAATGCAGGTCAGAACACCCTGAGAACGTACCATTAGACCAGCTAAGCTCTTTACAATCAAGAAGTCCGAGAAGAGTGGCAACGTGAATCCATGGTATTGACACGCAAGGGTTGACGCAAATGGTTTGCAAACGAAGCATTCGCAATTGCCTTCATTCCGAACAGCCGACAATATCAAGGAACGAGTCCAGAGGAAAGAGAGGGATGCGAACCTTGGACTTAATATATTCCTCGAAAGACTCTCTATACCGATCATAAAGCTGCTGAGAGTAATCCTGCGGAGGCTTCTGCGTACACATGTTGTAGATGGTCCTGTACAAAAGCATTAAGGAATCCGCCCAAGAACAGATACACATGAACAATACCCCTACAGACGCTCTGACCGTTCACGTTCCAAATCCTCACGGAATTCTCTCTGAAATCATCTCACACCACAATAAAGGCTTTTACAACGTAGATTACGCAATTGCTGTTTCCTGCCTCTCTTGCGTGTTGACAACGTAGCATTGAAATGGTCACATGAAAACGATCAAAATATCTCATTACAAATTTCGCAAAACCTAAATTCAAAATGCATCTCAATTGATCAAATTTCGGATACGTGTAAAGAAGCATGTATTCCTCGGAGCTGAATTGCTGCTCCCCGGGCACGCCCTCCAGCAGATTCTTCAGTTTGGTGATGCCTTTGAGCATGAAGGCCCATCCATCCTTCAAATCGATCACCTTCCGTTCGATATTCATCGCTACGGCCGGCTCTCTCGCTAATCACCACCCCTACACCTACACCTTCACCTCGAAGTCACTCCACAATTAATCTCAACCACCGATAAACATTCAGCCTTCAAAACAACAAACCCTACCCTAAAAAATTCACCGAAAAAAACACGCCACACCCTGAATCAACCCTGAATCACTCCCAACGAGTGACACCGCTTCAATCACAACCCTCCCCGACCCTCCGCTGCCCTATCGCCGCCCCAAACAGCACTAAAACATCAACTCCGCCAAAACCCCAAACTGCACTAAAACTCGGTCCAACACGAACCCCTGTGAACTTTGTCTACCTCGTTGACACCGCAAGGGATTGGAGCTTCCTCACAATCTTCACAGAACCCAAACTGCAACGGTGATCGAAACCAAAATCAAAGCACAAAAGGCTCGCATCTGCTAGCAAGCTTTCAGTGTCTGTGGACAAAGACTGTCATGAGCTTCTGCATTAAGTTGAGGACAATTCGTCAATTCCTACAGACATTTGAAGGGGAAATCTTCATCCCTTTCCTGTGTCTGTACATCCTGGTATTGTCATGTCTGTAAATTGATTGGTACTAGTGATTTTTAAGGAGAAATTTTGTCAAAATATTCTTAGCCCTACAGTGTTCCAAAGCAGTGCTTTTTTCATGCACTTTTTTTTTTCCTACAACGAAAAGACATTGGCTATTTTTTTTTAAAGAATTTTTTTTTGTTAGTCAAAATAGCCTAATTATTGTTGTATTTTAGAACCAATGGTCAAATTTTATTTAGGTATCACGCAATTTTGATATAGATATCACCAAGTATCACCTAAGTATCACATGAATATTGAGAAGGTGACTTATTACTTCTCCAAAATGATATTAAAAAAATGCTCCAAAGTGCAAAAAGTAGAAGATGAAATGCTCAATTATACATATGAAAAGTCAATTTTATTCATTCATTCTTTTGTCCAAGGATTTGTAGATAAGCTCTAAAGCATTTATTTAGTAAAATTTGAACATCTTTGGAAGTGTAATCCTTTCAAGACTATTGTAGCTTGAATTGATGCAAATATCCAAGCACTTTGGTACAATTTTAGATTCATTATTTTCAAAACTTCATTTTGATTTTTTTTAAATAACAATAAATTTGGAAATGCCATGCAACAATCATCCACACTCTAATGATGAGAAATGCATATTCATTTTCGTGTCATGGACATCAACTAATGGACCCCACATGTCCAAAATGAAAATATATAGCATGTCCAAAAGCAAAACATAAAAAATCAATAAATGAAATAATGATGCATACTTTTGGAATCACAAAATAGGACTAGGAAACTTGATTTCATTTTCTTAGACACATAAGAAAAGTTTTCCTCTCTATAGACACACTTGAACTCAAGGAGAGCTAAGGATAAGAAGTAGAGTCTAGGGATTCACACCCAAAATGGGTCTCAAAAGAAATCCGCAATTAACTTGGACTCGAGTCATTAAGATGATGAAACATGTCAAAATTAAAGTAGAAGATACATTCTAGGTCTTTTTAGAACACATGCCAATATCGGTGAAGATTATCGTTGATATTGCTATTAGACTAAGGCCAATTCAAATGATTGAGCCATATGAACAACCATCTCCTAAACTCATGATCACTGACCAAGTAGAGGCCTCTATGAACAATGCAAGACAAGCTCAAGTAGGATCTGTTAATCCTTCAAAAATTTACACTACCTTTGGGGAGACTTTTACTCAATCACCACCAAACTTTGTTCTTGATCAATCAAAATTTTTGGTTGTTCAGTGTGTCACTATCGATGATGAAATGGGTGTAGATCATTCTACAAATGGGATTGACTTTGAGCTACTACAAGACCCTATCACTAGTAATCCACTAGATTTTTCTCAATGAATCCTCAACTTTTGTTTCAACTCAACTTGAGATGAAATTCATTCTAAGTTTTCCATTCCATTCTTTGACTTTACTTTGCATTCAAATGCAACTAAGTTAATGAAAACATTTGTTGTACACATATTTGTAATATTATTTTTCTTCATGAGACATTATAATAAGTGTCTTTTTTATAGAACACTTTTTGTTTAAGTGCCATATTTGTAGCTTCAATTAGTGTCAAAAATGTGCTATTAGATATCTCATGTGTTGCTTTTAATTTGATTTTGAATTAAATCTTCAAGTTGTTTGCATAGAGTCACTATCTCTAAATTATGATTCTTTGGTAGGTCTAAATAGAATGTGTCTAATATTATTTAAATTGGACAAGTCCACTAAAGGTGTTCTAAAGGCCAATGATAAGGAAACTAGCAATGATATACCTGATGTTGCACTTTGGAGGTTTATATACCTCCTTCGGAAGCCATCACTACCATGAAAGTAGCTTCCCCAATTCATGTGTCATCAAATCTAGTAAGTATTTTTATCACATTGTTTTTATGGTCTTGGTCATTTCTTCCTCATCTCTTTTTGAAAGATTTTTTTCCTACTACTAGCGGTTGGCGCTTGCTATGCTATGCATTCACCATTAGAATTTCATTAGAATTTTTTATGTATTAGATAGAATGCAGAGCAAGAATTTCAATAAATCTTCATATAAAAATTACTAAAATCTTCATATAATTTTTTTAATAAATAAGCATATATTGAAATAAACAATAGAAAAATTTAATGAATGATGAATGAAATACATGCAATGATGAATATGGCAAAATATACACATACATTACAATGCATTAGAAATTTGACTCAATTGTTACAAACAATGGCAACCCAAATAGAAGAATTTAAAGGAAAAACTTGTAAATCTCAAAAGCTTCGTGAACAATTTAATTGTTGTGAAATCCAAAATTGGTTCAATCTAATAAACTTCTCAAATCATTTAGTAGTAGCAATAGAAAATTGAAATCAAAAACTCAAAACTCACAAAAGCACAAAATTATAGAAATGCAAAAAAAAATATAAAGTCAAGAAAAGCAATGGAATTACTACCTTTATAATATCACTATATTGATCCTCTTTAATTTCACCTCAATTGCAACGACTATATTATTTTTATAATATCACCTTTTGTAAAAAGTGATATTATAGAGGTGATTGTGAATTGCTACTCTATTTGAGTAATATCACATTGTGTGAAAATACGATTTCTATGTATGCACAATTGAAAATATTTTTACAAAATATTTCAAATAATTATTTTAAAGACTTATCGAAATCATTATCATGCATTCTATTCAAATATATCAAAATTTTACTAATATGTGATACAATGAATGCGTAGCATAGCAAGCAGGAGCCCCTAGTATTAATGGTAGCATTTGTGATATTACAGAGGGAGTTATGATTTTAGTAATATGATAGTATGAAGGTACATATAGATTTATTTCACAATCAATTTTAGTTCTCAAAATGTAATGGTTAGTGCAGTTGAGTTTTCTTCTCAAACACACATGATCCATTTCAAATTCAAGATGACATTAAGTGACCTATTGGTCATCCTAAACATGAAGAAGGGAAGACATGCTCCTCCACATTATTTAGAGAATGGTGTGGAAAATTCCTATCATATTTATGAGGTACAACATAATGTATACACTTATTAAGTAGGTTGAGATTTCTTCACAAGAAGCAATAATAATGCCTCTCAACTTCACTCTCCTTTACTTCCAATTGCCATTGGTCCAAAAACAATCTATGTTTGACTTCACTAACAAACATTCTTTTAGAAATTAGGTATTCTTGCAAGATGTATTAGTCTAGAACTCCACGAGGAATTCTACAACAAAATTCATATGCAATTACTTATTCCAAGACTTAAAGCTTTTGCATATTTATGGACAAAAGCACTACAAACAAATCAAATCAAGTGTGCAAGCAATTGTAGAAGAATAATAAGCCTCAAAGTGAAGGAAACAAGCAAGGGTTTGTTCCTTAAACAATTAGATAAGTTATTCCAACGAATAAGTTTAAAATTCCCTAATACTAATATCATCATAGTTGACAACAATCTTGTGAAACATGTGATGATTATACCAAAAACACTACAAGGAAAACGTGTCCGCCACAACCATGTCAAGAATGACTCGCTGTCCCCAATGACTATGCTATGACTAGAGCTCTGTTATCTCACATTGTGCACGATGTACCAAAATTGTAGTCATTGTGTAGTCAGAAGGATGAAGAATTTTGAGGTTGCCAGTCGACTGTATTTCATCTATTTGTTTCTGTGACTGCGTCGTCCGATGGCGTAATGTGGATGGTTCAGAAGGTCTGCTGGACGTATTCAGTCATACATTAGTTTGGGTTGACTCTGTGTTAACTGTGCTTGCCTCCATGAATGACTTTATTTTGACTATGGAATGACTGAATTCCACTAGAAAATAACTGAGGTTGAGGTTGTTCATGCCTTCAATAGCTTCTTTGCCCATTTCTGTACTAGAAGGTATCCTACGGTCTTGGAAATGAACATAAAAAAAATATAGAAGCAGTGAAAGAAGAAAATAGTCATGTGAAGATGGTTTACTTCTTCTATTTGGATTTGTAAGGCACATGGAAGGTATGCACAAAGTTTAACAAAAAAATGAATGCTTAACTAACTAGTACGCTGCATGTGCTAGTAAGTTGTCCTTAGGTGACAATTCGATGGCCCCAATTAGAGACAGTACTGCTGAAGGTGTTGGCACTACTTGTGGAGCTGTAAGACCCAGAGTTTCCATAGTGGTGGTTATGAACACATTAGGACTATTAAGAACCTCCCTTTTTTACTCGTGCTTCTTTTTGCAAAACAATTTTTCATCCTGGTTTGTCGGGCACATCTGAGAAGAAGATTTGTGTTGCTTGATTGGAAAAAATGAAGGGCTCCAACACGCGTGGTAGCGAGTGCCGGAAGTTGACCATCAAAAAGCCAGCATCATTTCGGACGTATGTTGCATTGCCTCTATTGTCTGTAGTCTTCATCCATTGGCATCGTAAAAGCACGATTGGTATATGCAGTGGTCCGTAGTCAAGCTTCAATATGTCCTTCAAAACTCCAACGTAATTCACAGACACATCCCTTGCATCGTCAGTCGGTACGTCAAAAACGGAAGCTACTCCGGAATTGTATGTCTGGGAACGATGGGTATTACCATCATCCACTCTCAAATGGCTACCAAAGGACTTCATTTTGGTGTAGCGTAATGCCTTTTGTGAGGGTTTTCGGATGAGCAATAGTCGATCCCTATCGTTAGGCTTCGTCACATCAAATGGTGCGTTCTGCACTACATTCGAGATCCAGTCCTCAAACGTTGGAATAGTCGCATCTCGCAAGCCTTCGGCCTTCCAAATCCTGCATGTACTCTAAAACTGTTAACCTCTCATACATATAGCTCAAAATACAAATCATTCACAAAATATTGAAATGGCAAGAGAAGGCGTTCCTAATTGATGTTGTCAATGGTCCGCGGTGGTCTATTACTCGGTTACATCTTGACACAGTCATTTCATAGTCATTTCATAGATCTAGTAAGTGTCTGTGACTTATAGTTGACTACATTCCAACTCTCATGTGACTAGATGAATGCCAGAAACATGGACGACTCTAGCGCTGCTGATGTGCGTTTTCCATTTTCACTTTATTGGAAATGAACAACCTTTTCAAAAACTTGAACTCACAACAAACAACAACATGACAAACAGAGAGGGTGAAGGGTCTGCTTACAAATACTTTTCCTGTAGACAAGAGACGTTGGCCAAAATGTATTGATGTGCCAAGTTCTGTAGTGCAAGAGTCATGACGAAAACTCTTCCTCCGCCTTGCAAGACTTCCTCTGCATTGCCATATTCTTCATCGGCATCCTAGACATGCTTTTTAGTGAACTGGAAGCTATGTAGGTACTCAGTTACAAATCCGATGCTTTCATCATTGAGATATCCCTCGGCCATACAAACTTCAGGGCGAGCCATATTTCTCACATAATTCTTCAACATTTTCATGTACTATTCTATTGGATACATCCACCTTACACTCACTAGACCACATAAGTCCAACTCTTGAACCAAATGATATGGGTGATGCGTCATGATGTCAAAAAATGAGGGAGGGAACTCCATCTCCAACAAGGCCATACTCTCTGCCACATCGGTTTCCAATGAAGAAAAATCAGCAAGATTGTATACTTTACTGCAAATTTTTCAAAACACTTTGCTCATCCTCATCACAGCCATCTTAGGACTTGGTTCCATCAAACCTCTCAAAGCCAATGGTAATATCTGTTGCATTAAAACATGATAATCGTGAGACTTCAGTCCACCAAAGTTTTTCTTCCGTAAGTGTTTGCTCAAGTCGGATGAATAGCTTGTCGGTGTTTTCAAAGACTATGCATGTCAAAAACACTTTGAGCTCATTATCCTTCAAAACGTACGGCGCTGCGGGTTTCACCATCTTTGCGGGATTCCTCGGGTGCGGAGTTAGCCATAGATGTGGTTGTATATTCCGCCTTTGTAAGTCCCGCCTAACTTTCACAGTGTCTTTCTTCCCAGTGATGGTTTTCAGGAAGTTCTTTGCCAGATTCATTTTGTAGTGTATGACATCCAGTGTGTAACAATAAGAAATTCCTGAATGCACATGGTTCACAATAAAAAGGGTGAAAATGGTTAGTGCTTTGTTAGTTGGAGCAATCAAGAAATGCATATTGATTGAATAACTAGGACACGACTGGGAAATGACTAGATCCAGTCGATCCCTAGTTTCATATGAGTCTATTCATTGAATAACTAGGACAAGACTGGAAAATGACTAGTTCCAGTCAATTCCCAGTTTTATATGAGTCACTACTAACTTGCCTCCGCCCGCCTTACTGAACAGCCTTACTTGTGCGTATGGCGCATACTCATACTTGTGTTTAGCAACTGACACATTAGAATCTTATGTCCTCAATTACAAAAATGATATACATTGTTATCTTAAATATACAAAAGAAGAAAACAAAGATGGCTTGCATAGTAGGCCGAGGCATTGAAGTGCACCGACTTCTACATGGAAATAAAAAAATAGGAACTCCATGAAACTTTCAATCAGTAATTGTAGAACTACTATTCCTGCTGTAAGACGAAATTACCTTCCAGTAAGGCAACATGTACGCTCAATCGCTTTACACCATGCACTTTAGATGGATCTGTTGATCCGGCTTCTCTATTCGAGGTTGTTTTTCATGATTCATACTCGGTTGTGTGCTGCAGCTGCTCTTCAACCATCACAAGTGGAGGGGTCGATTGTCCACGAAGCCATCAAATAAGTCTTTCATGTGAGGTGACCTGTAGTTGTGCTCTAATGGCAACTACCGTCTGGTCCCACCAAATGTTTGCTTGTCGAGCTCCATTGAGTGCTGCGCACCCAAGTTTGATCCACAGTGAGGACAAGCTGCAAATCCTTGATGGACAAATCCACCCACCACCCCATAGCCCGAGAAATCGTGAATTGTCTACAAGAGCATGGCCCGCAAGGTGAATGCTCTTTCACTCGCCTCCTTTGCTATGTCATAAGCTGGAACACCTTCCCATAGTTGCAGTAATTCGTCCACAAGCGGCTTTAAGTAGACATCGAAATTCTCACAAGTGACGGACTGCCTCCCTTGGATCAATAAGGACAACACGATGAAAAACTTCTTCGTGCTCAATCAAGGTGGCAAATTGTAATTCAACAGTAGTACCGGCCAAGTAGACCAGTTGGAACGATTTTGTGTGTAAGGGTTGACCCCGTCTGTTGCCAGAGCAAAGTGGACATTTTTGGGGTCATTGCCGAAAGTCGGGTCCACATTCTGATGAAAATTCCGCCATGCCTTTGAGTCACAGGGATGGTGAACCAAACCATCCCTACCTTCTCAATGAGGAATGCTGGTATGTGAGCAAGGAGCGGGGAGCAGGGAAAAGTGAGCATAGAGCAGGGATTTTAGGAAAAAGACCACTTTTAATCCTACTACTATAAATAAATGTATCTAAAATCATGTAATCAATTTGCTACAAAACAATTAGACTGAATTTTTTTAATCCTAGTTTGACCTAAAGCCGTGGGATCCTGGAAGCTTAAACCTGAAAGTGTGTGATTTAAGCATGAGGATTATATAATTTTTAAACATCTATAACCTTCTATAAGAGGGGAGAGTTTAGATGTTAGAGCCAAAAATGGTTTATTAAAGTTTAAAATATGAATTACAAGAGCCCCCCTATTACCGTGTATTTGTCATTAGTTTTTAATTTTTATATTTAAAAAGATCATGTAATTCTACGGAATATAAAAAAATTAGGACAACTAATAAAATGATGGTTTACAATTTTGATGAAAGTGGAAGGAGATTTATGACCATGGATTTTTGTCATTTTAAGATTTGCAATGGTAAGATTAAGTATCTTAAAAGTAATTTAAAAGAAAAATCTACAATAATGAAATACCATCAAAAAAATTATATATATATATATGGCATGATATTGCAATTGTTAAGATTATAAACAATATTGAAACATTTACATACAAATATTTTCTTGAGATAATGCAAAGAAGGAGAAATTAAATACTTACCAAGAATAGAAAATACAATAATTTAAAACATGTGGCGCACTTGGATACATCATTCAAAATGAAAAGCTCAAAACTAAATGCCTGCATAATATGCATATAATAAAGCAAATGCCATAAGTAGGGCACTTCAAAGTCACAATAGTAATATAGACTAAAAAATTGAGACCACTCAAAGATCATCACTAGAGCTAGAATCACTAGAGGTTAAACCTTCCTCTCCTTCATTTGCCTCTATATCCAAGAACTCTTTCACCTTTGGATCATAGTGAAGTTTATGCCGATTCACTACTGGAGATGGGGCATCAATACATGCTTGAGCAATCTTTTCTGCATAAATCGGGAGATTGAAACTGAAAGGAGGACTTCGATCATTTGCATCTTGCACTTCCTCTAGTGTAGTGTTTCTACAAGACAAAAAAAGGTTAGTAAATACAATGGAGAAATCATGTAAGTATTGTGAAATGCATATAACATAAAAAATGATGACAAAACATATGAATGACAACTTACGCACAAGAAGTAAATCGATTCCTCTTTGGCTTCTTTGCAGGTGGTTGATCAGGTGGTGGGGTAGTGATCCTAGCCTTGGTTGTAGGAATAGAAGCTAGGGCAGGGGCAAATGGAGCAATCATGGCCTTGAAAATGAGAGGATCATCTTCTAAGGCTAAGATGTGCCGTCCAGTCTCCAAACAAGCCTTGATGGATGACCCTGATAAAAACAAAAGATATATGAATAAATCATGAAAATTTGGTTTTCAAAAAATGATGAGTTAAACTTTATAGTATAGAAGAAAAAATACCTGTTGCAGCTTTGCAATCAAGAACAATATCTCCAGGTTTGCAAAATTGTAGGATGAGATCTCGCATGAAGGGTAAATTCTTCTCACGTGGCCCTCTCCATGGAATTTTCTCGTTCATAGAAAGGTTTTCAATGTCCGTGAGATTAAAGAGAGCATCATTTTTCTCCAAAGGTTCACCATCATAAGAAGATTCACGGTTTTTTTGGAATGAGAACCGTGAAGGAATGTCTCGCCGAATGAACAATTGAATCCAAAATCGAACAGACTGGAAACATTACAAAGTTAATTATTAGAAGAAAAATTGTCTTTACAAATCATAAACTCAATTTCAGCATACATAACCTTTGCAATTCAACCACCCTCCCAAATCCTTACAAGTGGTCAAAAAGAATTTAGCAAATTGAACCCTTACCGTCAATGATGGGTTGAGTGCAGATGCAAGATGTAGCTCATTGATCCCCCACCAATCTTTGGCCAACTTCATATCATATTGGTCAGCTAGCTCATCAACTTCTTTTAGCAAATTGCGGTCATCGCAGTGTATGAGTAGGAGGGCACCGTCATCATGCAAATACATATCTGCCATCTCAAAGACAGTCTCAACGTAGTTTTCTTTGCGCAAATTCCAATTTGGAATTGAGGTCGAAATGCTTGGAACAGGGAGATTCTCGGAAATGTCTGCAATGATCAAATCAAGCCCTGTATGCTTATATTTCTTGCAGAAGTCCGATGTGACCGTACGGTTGCGACTAGCACTAATCTACACATTCCATACATCGGAAGTTAGAATTAAAAACTTCAAAAGCAATGGCATAAAAGGAAAAATTTTGAAATTGGATTTAGAATACAATACCTTGGCTATAGTTTCATGCAACTTGACCCATCGAGGATCAGGGCCAGTGGGCTCTTGTAAACTATTTAAGAGAGTGATGAGAGAGGTGCACTCTACAAAGACATGAAGAGAGTGTTTAGGCTTCATCATAGAAGAACTCGCTGAAGGAAACATCAAATGTTTCTTTTTTTGAATCCGGTTTCCAGTGGCATGAACAACATTTGATAACGAGGAGCCTGGAGCAATGGGTGCAACACTCTCATCATGACCGGGGTTTGACATCAGTGTAGTCTCATGACTCTCTGAGGGCACAACTACAACCTCATTTTCTGGAGACTTTCCTCTCTCATCTTCTTCTTTTTGTGCCTTCTCTTTTTCCACCCTCTCTATCTCTTCCTTCTCCTTCTTTATAAGCCGCTTTTTTTTTGGTGCCTTTATTTTTACTTGAGTTTCTTTGGGATTCCTTTCTTGCGTTTCGTCAAGTTCTACAAGAGGAGGTATCCCACCATCAAGAGTCGTCCTCTCAGCAATCTCTGAGTCGGGGGTGTAATTTCGATGACAATCAAGGTACCAGCCTCCAGCTTCTAAGTGTGGAGCTTTGAATTTCTTCAATTGCTCAAACGTAAACATGCAAAGATCAGAGTCTTTTTGCAACCAAGAAAGGAAAAAAGGTGGTAGAGCTTCCTCTGAAATTGCATTCTTGGGAAGTAGAATCCGCATGAAGTACCTGAAGTTGAAGAAAAAGATATTATGATCAACAAATGGTTTATGAAATATAAACAATATAAAAAAAAACATTTTTATGAACTTGTAAAAGTAACAATAACAAAAAGATGATATTATTTTTAGAGACCAAAAACTAAATAATAAGAAATCAAAGCAATAATGCAAATGTATGATAGTACCTGTATACAACACGTCTCACCACACTCTCAGTTCCAGAAAACTCTTTAAATATAGTCTTCTTTGTATAAAGTTTCTCATCTTTGTTTCCAAAGAATGGAATGAATGCTTTGTCCCAAAGAAGAATGCGCCAACTCTCGACATAATCAGAGGGCTTTCGAATACCTTGAATGGTCCAATCAACAACAATATTCTCGTCTTTGCAAATGTTTGTAATCATCTTTACAACTACCTCCTCCATCTGTTAAAATGAAATTAAAAATTAAAAAAAAAAATCAAACCATGAAAATCATAAGTCCAAAAATATTTTGTGATCATAGTTGAATACCTCAGCCCAAAAAGATGCTTTGTTGATCCAAGAATCCCAGAAGAGGTCCTTGTCTTTGGACCCTGGAAAGCGATAAGATTGTCGTACAGTCAATGATGCATTCCACCACCTTAACCACCGTACCTTGTGTTTTGCTTCAACATTGGCGGTGGCAATTTTTTGAAGCTTTTCAATTGTCATTTCAGGAACTGGGTTCTCACTGAAGTGTCGGTCAATCTAAATACACAACAACATTTATATTAGATTGAAACAAAGCAATATGATGACAAATTAAAAAATTGCAAGTTCAAGTAGCGTAGAAATGAGTTTATACCTCTTTGAGAAAGTCATTTCCATTCTTTGGATGTGCCACAGCTAAATATTTATCAAAGTCTTTGGCATGAATGGCCTTGATAAACTTGTCTGAAGCTAATTTCATGGCTTCCCAAATGCCTGGAGCACTCCTCTCTTGTAATGGAGTTCGCAGTGTATACTCTCGAGCTGCTTCATCAGCGGCCACTGCAATCTCCCGCTACAAATAAAAAAAAATGTCAAACAAATTACAGAAATCATGTATACATGTATGAACATAAGCAAATTGAAAAAAGAGGTATTACCTTATACAAGAAAGAGATGAAGACATTGACGGTCAAGGAAAACCAACTTGGCCTCATCGCCTTCACCTTCTCACAATAAAGATATTCTCCGGGAGAGATCAGATCTTTGAAATCGGACAAGGGTAAAATTCCAAAGTTTCTAATTCGGCGCAATCGAGCTGGAATTGTGCTCTTAACATGGTCGTGCTCAGTAGACCTATACAATAAATTTTAAGTGAAGGTGAAATGAAAGTGATTGGCAATGAATTCAAATTCTAATTGTATGTAAATACATGTGAATGAAATGATAAGTTTACATACCAATTGATGTCGCTCATTGCATTGAGCAAGTTTGCCACTTGACCTCTTGGATCTAGTATAATGGAATGGACTCGTTTGTGCCAGTCATATTCTCTAGGGTGACAATTGTTGATGTGTCGCATCTAAGCTGAAACCCGATGATTTCCATCCCAAACATAAAACATCTTACCTCTCAAATTTGCTAGATCATCATCTGCCCTCAATTCATTTTCGAATTCTTCATTGACACGTTGCCAATGAGGATCCCACTTTGCAATCTGTTCTTCGGTCACATCCATAGTTTTCTCGAAATTGTTGTATGGTGAGATGTATAAAACTTTGTCACCATCTCGATAGCCGTTCGTGAACTCACTCTCCAATCTTTGAACATCCATTTCGCCAAGTGGTCGAACCTCATCCATAACAATCATTCGACATAAAGGGACTTCAAGACGAGATTTTGTAGATGGTTGAATGCGTAAAGTGTTGATTAGTCCCGTAGTATCCACCTTGAGTTGTTTGCGGTGGAGTTGCTCACTCTCAAACACGCTAGTAACAGTAGGTGGGCATTCACACCTTGGTTCATCATCATCTTCAAGATTAATAGATGCAACCTTCAGAAAATGACAAATGAAATTGCATTAGAGAATTTTAGAATAGAACTGTAAAGAAATTGATGTATTAAGAGGTTTTGACTTCAGTAATTGTACATACACAAAATAATAAGAAAAATAAGAATTTCATAATATATAGAAATGACTAATACCTGGACCACTTGTAGTGGCAAGTCTTCCCTGAGCACAATAGGAGGTGCTATAGTTCTTTGTGTTCCTCGTGTGGTAACCATCATGCCATCGTCTTCGTTGTCTCTTTCTTCCTCTGCATATGTAATTTCGGTTTCTTCTTCCTCATTCATCTGATTTATTCAAAACATTAAACTTGATGTAAGCGTTATTTCATTTGTAAACAAAGTTAAAACAAAAAAATTGCCTTACACTTGATCCTTGCCTACACAATCCTAGTATGCATCAGAAATATGGAATCATTGACATAACAATAGAGACAAGGATTCCTCGTCAATGAGGATTCACTAAAGGTCCATCTTGTAGAAGATTCAAACAAAAAGAGAACACTTCCTTTGTAAGTGAGGTCTTCAATTGTTTTGATAATGAAGTCATTGTTCAAAGTAATCTGAAATTGGAAAGTCAAAGTTGAATTTTTAATTAGGTAAGATTTCTAAAAAATGTATGATGTGTATATTTGAACTGAACAAAGACCTTCCAAAATGGTAGCAAGTGACCTAGCATTCTTAGAATTTCAGAGTAGAATAGGTTCAATTTTGGATGTCCTTGTTAACGAGAACACCTTGAAATGGTATGGAGCGACCTAAAATTCTCAAAATTTCAGAGTAGAATAGGTTCAGTTTTAGGTGTCTCTAAAATGGTAGTGTATGAATAAGCATTTGTACAATTTCAGGGTACAATAGGTTCAAATTTCAGTGCCCTCATGAACAAGGTCACCCCAAAATAGTAGGTAGTGACAAAACATCGCAGAAATTTAGAGTAGGTTACATTCAGTTTTGAATGTCCTCGTTAACGAGGACACCCCGAAATAGTAGCTAGTGACTAAACATCATAGAAATTTGTGTCTAGGTTAGATTCAATTTTGAGTGTCCTCGTGAATGAGGACACTCCGAAATAGTAGCCAGTGACTAAACATTTGCAAAAATCAGTGCCTACGTTACATTCAATTTTGAATGTCCTCCTTCATGTACAAAACCTGAAATGGTAGCTTGTAACTAAACATTTGCATAAATCAGTGTCTAGGTTGGTTAGGTTTAGTTTTGAGTGTCCTCAGCAACGAGGACACCTTGAAATGCTAGAGTGTGACAAAACATTTGCAGAAATTTGGACCAGGTTAGATTCAGTTTTAAGCATCCTCGTCAACAAGGACACCTCGAAATGGTATCCTGTAACAAAACATTCGCAGAAATCCAGACTAGGTTACTAAGGTTAGATTCAGTTTTGGGCATCCTCATCAATGAGGACACCTTGAAATGGTAGCCTCTAACGAAACATTCACAGAAACTCAAATTAGACCATCTACAGTTTTGGGCATCCTCGTCAATGAGGACTCTTCCAATCGCACCGCCTGTAAGAAAAGCCTAAACTAACAAAGGACTTCTATCTATTCAATTGCTATTCATATTGATCAAAAAATCACAAAAAATCACAAAAAAAATGTATAAGATAAAAGTGCGAACCTCAATCTCTGGTTGAGCGTCTTCGTGCGCTCCATGCGCCCCCATTGGAAAACTCACCGCAAGCTCTTCCTCCTCCATCTGCAACAATCGCCCGCCCCGAAGTGTGAGCAAAACACCGCCTCGTTGACGAGCCGTTAGCCAGCATGCCTAAACCCTAAGGAACTTGGATGCTAACTAAAAGTGGAAAAAAAAAAAAAAAAAAAAAAAAAAAAGAGTATAAAATTGGTAGATTTAGGGCAAAGGAATCTTGTTAATAACTTTTGCAATTTTAAAGATTTTAAATCAAAAAAAAAATCACATGTAGATTATAACTTCAGCCTTGACCTCAATTTTTTCCAGAAGTTTTGGACACACCAGTGATTTTATAAAAATCCTCAAAGTTTGCAAAAAAGACGGAGGGCAAGATTTGGCCTGAAAATCTTCCGGATCTGAAGATTTCAAACCACATTCGAATATGCTGTATTTGTTTTTAGGCCGTAAAACACTCAATAAGCATCCATTTTTTGCATGCTATATACCGTTAAAATCGTCTTCTCGAACCGCACATATATGTGTTTTGTGACCATTTCACCTCCAACAAAAAAAATCATATTCATTCACTATACCATCTAATAATCTCATTGTCCATTTTTCTACACTTTCAAGCTTCTGCTTACACTTTCACATTTTTAGCTAGTAAAAAAGTACTTGGCAATGGTCTTTTTAAATAAAACCCTACAAAATCCTTTTCAAAACATTCACTTCAGATGCTTAAATAATATAATATACTTACCAAATCTTGTCTACCTTCCGTGGGCTCCTCATCTTCTTCTTCATTTTCATCATCACTCTCCAACTCGCTTATGTCGTCTTCTTCGCCATCTGCATTGTCCTCATCTCTTCCAACAACAACCTCTGGTTCTTCAATAATCTTAATATGATGTAAGGAACCATTGTCAACAATGTTGGCCACATCTTCGTCACCAAAATCAAGTGCCTTAGATGTCTGACCATGACTTTGCAATCCTCTACTTACAACTTTGGCCCCTCTCATCTTAGCTCTTGATCTTTCCTTTGGAGTTGTGTAATACAATTTGCGTCTTCTTCTCTTCTTCTTTATGAACCTACTTGTAACTTCAGACTCAGTGGGCTCGATTTCTTCAAGCATCTGATCTATCACACGTACATCTCTACACAACAACCATCACCATAGCGCCTTTTTGTCACCTCCAAACTATCTATCATTCAGAAACACTTCAAACAAACAGTACGTTCCAAAACTACCTTACTTAGCTTTTCAAAGCCATGGAAAAAGTAACAAATACGTAATGCCTTAATCTCTCATACATCTTCCTTCACATCAACAAAACATGACACCTACCTAATGCGCTAGTGCGATAGAGCGGTAGTGCGCTACCTAATGTACTACAAATTCAAACTTCCTTGAAGACAGAAATAACACAATGAAGTCTTATAACTCTAATAAAAATAGTAAGCAAGAAGCACTGACAAAAGAATTCAAAATCTTTGGCAAAGGGTAACTGGCAGTTGTACAATTTTAATATTCAAATGAACTAATAGATAAAACACTTCATTAAGGACTGCACATGTCAGGATCTATATTTAAAGTAGCTAGTATTTGAAATAGCCGTCAATTGTATGAATCAGTAGTAAAAGATAAAAAGAAACGTAGTCATTTATTCCTTTTCAGTACTTTCCTTCTTATTTTAATATACACTGACACTAGTAGCTGTAGCGCCAAATAAATCGCAAGTTTACGTTATAATAAAGGTGGTACTGTATTTATGTAACAAACGACACTTACAACATTACATCCGTCAAATTTCATAATCGTGTTTTTGAAGTTGGTTTTTTTTTAAGAGATTCTTTTAAAGAAAAAAAATTGAGTGTCACTTCTTGCACTCTTGTTAGAGTTCATCATTATTATGTTTTTTAAACTACTCACTAACCATCACTAAAGTCATTGTAAACCACTTCACCATAACACCTGCTAACTATAGTTTTGGATCCAACACAATCTCCCTCTTTTCAATTCTTTTTTTCTTAGTGCAGTATGAGCGTAAACTAGGATGTTGTTTTCGTAAGGCCATTGTCTTCCAGCAATGGTCAATTTTACAGAGATGGCGATTGTGAGGGCAAATGGTGAAGGGGTTCCAATAACATTTTTAGTGGGCAAGGATGGTTTTGCTGTGGTTTCTGCATTTCGATTAAGTCTTAGGTTCCAATTGAACGAGGACTCACTTCACATTGATGAAGAAGTTTTTGATGACCATAGTGGAGATCTTACTCACACAATTGGTCAACTCCCTGCTTCCGATGGTGCTGGTAGAGTATGACATTTGAAGCCTAGTAAATTTAGGGTGTATGGATTACGCGAATCCATCATGGCAACTTCTATGGGCGTTTCTATACCTCATCAGTCATCTACGTCTTCACTTCAAACACCTTTAGTAGCACAAGTGAAATTAGAACCTGGTACAAATGATGTCACCATTCTAAGTGATGATTCTGATACTAATTCCCCTGTGCAATTGCAAAGCTCTAAGACTACATGTTCAGAGTCATTTTTGCCTAGCTCCAGTACTTTGCCGGACTCTAGTACTTTGCCAACTTGGAGTACTTTGTCTGACTCTAAGGCTACACCGAGCTCGAGTACTTTGCCAAGCTCTAGTGAGCCGTTATTTGCCAATCCCTCTAGTGGCAACAAAGTTGTTACCTCAGTGATTGATTGTTTAAGAGCATTGCAAACATTGAAAGGATGTAGAAATGTGCTGAAAAAAATTGATTATGATAGTATTACTATTCATAGAGTGAGTGTGTTACCTCCAACTTTCAATGGTAATGTCATTTTTGAGTTTCCACCGCTCACCACTTTTACTACTCTATCTCAAGTTAAACAAATGATTGGGATGGATAAGCGGTACGATGGCCATGTCTGGTCTAAAACTATTATGACAAATATCAAAAATATTATGGGATTATCATTCCGCACATCTTCATGCATAGGACATCTTCAGTGCTTTAATCCAGACTGTGAGTTTCTTAGTCGTGTTCATCGAATGAAGCCTGTGAATGAGTTAGAATGGGAAGGGTTCACACCATCACTATTGGAAGTTCAGAGTGTACATCCTCAAGGATCAACACTTGTTTGTAAAATATGCAAGCAACCTCCGTCGTGTGTTGCTAGTTGTCCGGCAAAGGTATATTATGTGTTTGGAAAGCATAACTTCACCCGTGCATTTGTACATCTTGGCATTCATGACCATCCTGTCAAAGACGGTGAACTCAGAGATATCAAGGAGCGAACTTGTATTCTTATTGGAGAACAGATGGAGAGAACACCAGTTGCCACGAACTCCTCAATTGTATTGGAGGCTACAAAAGAGCTTGTAGGAGAACTTCTATTGCGTCCAGATGGAGCTCCGCTAAAGACTCTCAATATTGATGAACTTCTTCCAGTTCTTGATAAGTGCAAATACTTCAGCTCACCAAATATTCGAAATGAGGTAACTTCATTCAAATACTTAAGGAGGTTTGGAGTTATGGATAGCATTACAAAATTGAGGGGGACGAGCACTTGGGCGTTTGTTCAAGAGAATAAATTTCCAGGTCAAGGGTCGGATATGGATAAAGTTTTTGTCTTCAAAATGTCAGAAGTTGGACTTGGTAGTGGAGTGGATTTAGTCAAGCGAATGCAACCAGGCGGTGACCTTCATAATGCTTGGCTGATGTTTGATCATGTTAAGCGTGTCAAGGGTTGGACTACTATGGCATGCCATGTCTATGACTCCATGTATTGTCGCGTTATGACTATTGCTGTCTGTGATATGCAATCTGAAGACTGTGCCGCTCAAATTGTATTCTGGAAAAATTTAAATTCGGTTCTTGCAAGACATGGTGTATCTCACATACAATTCAAGGGATTCATGGCTAATAGTACCCAAGCAAATTGGAATGCTGTAAGGACAATCTATGGATCAGGCGACATTCATGTTCCAATGGAAAACCAAGAAAGGACTTGCCTTTTTCATTGGACTCAATCAATGGAAAAACATACAAAAACTGATATTTGATCGGACTTACAAGATCAGCATCGTTTGTTGTGCAAACAATACAAGAGTGCGGTATCCACTGAAGAATCAGAAACTTGATATCTTGCCATCAAAGCTTGGTGGCTATCATCTGGTGCTACAACAGAAGAAGGACTTCGGCGATTGGAACTTTGGTTGTCGTTTTGGCATTTTCGTTACCACCAATGGGGAGGAATTAGGCAACTTGTAAGTATCTTTTTTTCATCAAATTCTACTTCAAACACCAATTTGTTCATAGCAATTCTATTTTTTAAATTGAGTTTTTTTTATCTATTACTAATGATTTGAACAATGCCAAATTGTAAATGGATTTATTGTATCCATTTCACTATAATTCTTGAAATTGCTATATATTTAAATCATCATAGAGAGCATAGGTGATTATTATTCATTGCATTGCTTATCAAACATTTTGATTTAAATTGGAGACCACAACTCTTCATCAACGAGGACAGTGAGACTTAGATCCTCATCTCTTGTATTTGTAACTTCAAGACTAGACATGAAGCAGGTCTAGCTACTTCATTTGCAACAATAACATAGTTTTATCTCCTCTTCTACTCCTTTCATTAAAGAACCACATAAACTGAACATGATATCCATTTTCTTTGTTCTTGATGATGGAAGTGTATAGTCTTTCCTTGGTTCATACTATAATTTTTGTTTTACTTAGATTATTACTATTACACTTATATTATCAATATTAATAGCAATACTGTTATACTTTCAATACATTTTCATTTTCTCTAACATGGTCTTCATTTTTGCTATGTCATTTCAGAAACTTAGTGAATCTGAGCTTACGGAAATGCCTTCGTGTAATCTAGCCGAAACTGTCCATAACAAATGGCTTCAACAATCTGGCAATCAAGGAAGTGATTTATACATTGCCACTGTTGATGACTATGTTAGAGCCTTTATGCAAATGGTGAAGTATTATCAATATCTAAAAGGCGATCAAGCTGGTACTGGACCTGGAAAAGAAGAATTGCGACTTCGAGTTGCCCAATGATCAGCTCAACGCTCGGGAAATCCTAAGGTGCTGACTGAAGCTATGTCCAACATTCCAAGAGTGAAGGAATTTCTCAACAGGGAGCCTTGTCTAGAAGGGGAGGAAGTGTTTGGATCACAGAAGCGGAAGCCAGATATGCCATTGGGTTGTGAATATGATTCTCATCGTCCAGATAAAGTGAATTTTTCTCATCCACGCATTCAAACAAGGTCAAAAAGAGCCTCTTCAAGTGTTCAAAATTTGAATCCGATTATTGAAGATGTTTTTCAAAGTGCAGATGTAGAGATTGAGGATCCAATGGAAGCTGAGGACAATTTAAGAGAAGGATTTACTCACAGAGTTCCTCATGTGTTAGCAATTCAAGAGAGCAATTGTGATGAGTTTCAGTGGCACATTGCAAGGCTTCCCAAAACCTCAACAAAAGCATGTTTTGCCCTCCAAGCTATTTCAAAGAAGAAGTGTACAACAAAAATTGTTCAGAGCAACATTGCCACAGCAGCACCAACATATACAGGTATGATGACCAATTATACGAAAAATCGAAATGAGCAAATGCAATTTTTCTTTTGCAATGACGACATTGAACGTTGTGTTAAGGGGACAAGTCGGAAGTGGGTGTTGTCAAAACCTACTGTCCCTACCATATGGCCTGTCCAAATGGGCATCAATTTGTCAATGCAAGAGATTTTGGCATTTGAAACGGCTAGCTTTCAGCTTCCTCAACGTCAAGTTATTTCACCCCGAAGACTATTTGGTGGAGAAAGAGGTATAGATGTGGTCTCTACTTATCCTATTCCAGATTCACCAAATGAGCATCCTAAAATCCGGTCTGGAAAAACTATTCGTCGGATTTCGAAGGCGCCAACAACAAAACAAGTAAACAATTGTGCATCTGCAATTACACTGAAGGCATGCATTCGTCGGGTAACACTAGTTCCTCACCCTGGATTTGGTTGTATTGTTTGCCTCGACTCTGGATTGGAGCCAAAGATTGAGCAATATATGCTTACCATTTCATCATTTCCAGAGTGCTCATGTCCATATTTCAAAGAAATGGCCACTAAGTCATTAGGCAAGCGAGGACAATGGGCAAATTGTAAACATCTTTATTTTATTTTTTCTGTCGTTTGCAACCTTGAGTCAACAATAGATGTCTTCATTCATGCTCCAAGTTTCAGTTTCAATGAAGTCAAGAAGATCCTTCTCAGTGGGATATTAAATCATTTAGCTCTAAATTAGGTTCTTTTATTTGCTAAATGATATCAACTTCTGTACCTTGTGTACTCATCAATGAATGTGTAGTGAGACTAAAAGGGCCACTACTTCCATTTCACTTTCAGCATTGAGTTTATTGTTTAATTCCTCTTACTCTCTTTCTACTTATATTTTACATTGTGGTTTATTATATTTCATATGATAAAGATTCCATATTTTTATCATTAAAACATTTTGGTTTAGGTGAACCAAAATGTTTCTTTTTCATTCCCTATTTTTTTTGGTTGAAGGTTTTGTTGGTGTAAATGTTTCTTGTAACTTTAACACACTACGTTTTGACAAGTATTTCTATCACTGAAACATTATGATTTAGAGAAATTAAATGTTTTTTGCATTTCCTATTGTTTTTGTTGATAGTTTTGATGGTGTGTTTGAAATTTTGCTTTATCTTTAATACCTTGTATGTTTATCATAAATACATTTTAATTCAGAGAAACCAAAATGTTTCCTTTTCATTCCTTGTTGTACACCAATAATTTATTAAATCCAAGCTAGCCTGACCCAATATACCCAACTGTACATAGAAAATTACAAAACCTACTGAATGCAATACATAGAATCCTAATTTTTAGAACTTAAATTGTATGCAAAAAAAATTAATTGTCTTGATTTTTTGGCTACATACATTACTTATACTAGATTTTTCACTTTCACTATTGCCTATTTTAGTTGTAAGTATTCTATAAAATTTACCTTCAATGAATAAAATCCTACCTATATTATATTGCATGTGGTTGCTAAAATATGTGAAGAGACGTAGCCGAGTTTTTGTATTAGAAAGAAGAACCTTATACCTTAAATTTTTTGTATAGGGTTGGAATTCCTTCAATTTTTCTTCTTGCATAGTCTACATGACCCTAAATCCTAAAAATGTCCACGGTAATAGGTCTACTTAGGATTTTTTATATGCCATTAAAACAATTTCATTCAACTCTATAGTCTATGCTCTTAAGACAATTCACTTCCACGGTCATAGGCACTATAGTAGTAAAGTTATAATTTTGACCAGTTCGGAGTGGAATGATTTCTAATTTTAGACCTTTTTTAGTCCATTTTCTTGCATCCATCTTCATCCGTTTTTTCATCTACTTTCATCCATTCATTCCACATGTTTTTCATCCAATTTTCATCCATTTCTATCCAAATTTATATTTTTTCATCTTAAATCAATGCTCACCGCTCACAACTTGCCGTTCACCGCTCGTTGCTCGCCGCTCACCGCTCACCGCTCACATACTAGCAACGTTGCTTCTCAATCACTCCGATTCTCCGAATGCCATACCATTAGTTTTGAAATGGTCGGGCTTCTGAACAATCTTTGTAATCTTGATATAATTGGGAAGTGCCTCAAAACCTTCACAGGTAACGTCTTTCTCTGCTCATCTCTATACCGAGGCCCATCACATTGAAGGCACCGCATAGCATCTGCATGTAAGCCTCTGAAAAGGACGCAACCTTTTTTGCAAGCATGTATGTTGGTATATACAAGTCCCAATGTCCGTGTCAATGACCGCGCTGCATGGTAGTTTTTTGGCAAACAATTATTCTCAGGGAGCATGTGATCATGCAGGATAGTGAACAACTCGTTTGCAAAGGTATTACTCACTCCATGCATAGTACATAGATTCATAAGTAAAATAGTGGCTGCCAGCTTCATGCACTTTGCGCCATTGTAAAGGTCTTGAATTGCCTCATGCAAATGACGAGAATCAAACTAACGGTCTTCCCAAGTTGGTTCTCCGCTTTCTCCAACTGGCAAGCCGTCATGAGCAGCATCATCCATTTCAGGCATGCCATGCATTGACTTGCTGTTGCACTCATCGTGAATTGAATCCGCAGTCTGGAATGCGTTTTCCACTTCTTCAAGAACTTTGTCCTCAACATCATTCATCTCGTCTTCAAGCGTGAATGCATTCTCCAAGATTCCACGCATATCCACTTGTGCGTCTACACTATTGGTGCAGTTTTCACGAGGGCCCCAAAAATCGTTCTCCCACTCAGCATCAAACAAGTCTCGAGGGCTAGGCCCTCTCCACACCCTGAAGTCTAGATGACACCCATTTCGGATGAGATGTTTGCGCACATTTTGGATGAGAAATCTCCGTCGGCCTTGGCACTTTGTGCATGGGTAGTGCATTCTTGAAGCATTCAGTTGATGAGCTCGTTGGACCTCGCGAGTCCACAATCTGTCATCTCGGAGACGTTGCCTTTGCGGATCTGAAAGGGGAATGCGTGTTGGTAGTATTTTGGGCTTGCATGGATTCACTGTAGTGACTGAAGGTCTATGTCAGTATGTAATGTCATTTCATAACATTGAATGACTAATTACATATGTAAGGACAAGGGATTCATCTTTTGTACACTGGAACTCATTCACCACTCGTGTCGACTACGTATGACTTCAATGACTATAGTGTGACTGAGTAACAACAGAATTTGATTATGGAATGACTACAACTAAACCCATATCCAATCATTTCATGACAGCTCCCACTCTTGAACTATGTAATGACTAGTAAGAGGTAATTTGTGAGGTCATTACCTTTTCCGCTTGATTGGACAATGACATAGTCAATGTAATGAAGATATCACGTCCACGCATGAGCAGAATTTCCCTGCCATGTTCTCCACTTCCGTTTCAATTCACATGGTTTGTATGTTGGACCAAAAACTATCAATGCAATGTTACATTTGAACCACATGACGTCGTGCATAGGAAGAAAGAAGCACATTTGAATGTTCAACAAAATGTCTTTTATGTTACACTACAACAATGGCAGTGTTTTATGACTGCAGAATTATGATTGAGGATGATTGACGACTGCTTGTAGTCATATTTTTTAAGGTAAAAAAAATATGACTGCAAATATGACTGCGAGTCATATTTTAGCCTTATACATCATGTCCATATAGTATATGGCCATTGGGAACACCAAAATACTTCATAGAGAACAGTAGGGAACATATTTAGGGAACGCCCAGTCATATTTTGCAATTACATCTCTATAATAGTAAGATTTTTTTTAGGGCAGCCCAAAACAATTTGAGTAGGGAATATATTTAGAAAGTACCTAGTCATATTTTTCCATGTAGGATTTTTTTGTAGTCATATTTTTTTAAAATCATTTTTTTGTAATTGCCACAAAATAGGGTTTTGAAACCCTAGCCGCCACTTTTTGTAGTCACTCCTCTTTTTCCCCCTTCTTCTTTCTTTTGTGTTCCTTTTTTTTTGTTTTTGTTGCTTTTTAAGTTTTGCTTCTTCTTCTTTCTTTTTTATTCCTTTTTTTTGTTGCTTCTTAAGTTTTGTTTTTTTGTTGTTTCTTAGGTTTTTCTTCTTCTTGCTTCTTTTTACTTCTTATTTCTTCTTACTTCTTCGGTTTTGCTTCTTCTTCCTATTTAGGTTTTGCTTCTTCTTCTTTCTTTTTTGTTCGTTCTTCTTTGTTTTTGTTGCTTCTTAAGTTTTGTTTTTTGTTGTCTCTTAGGTTTTCTTCTTCTTGTTTCTTTTTACTTGATCTTGCTCCTTCTTACTTCTTGTTTCTTAGGTTTGCTTCTTCTTCCTACTTAGCTTTTGCTTCTTCTTCTTTCTTAGATTTTGCTTCTTCTTGCTTTTCAACTTTTATTTCTTTTTCCTTCTTAAGTTTTGCTTCTTCTTGCTTCTTAAATTTTGCTTTTTAGATTTTGCTTCTTCTTCTTCTTAGATTTCTCTTTTTCTTCTTTGTTAAATTTCGCTTCTTCTTCCTTCTTAAGTTTTGCTCCTTTTTTCTTCTTAGATTTTGCTTCTTCTTAGATTTTGCTTCTTCTTACCTCTTAACTTTTGCTTTTTCTTCCATCTTAAGGTTTACTTCTTCTTCCATCTTAGATTTTGCTTCTTCTTGCTTTTTAACTTTTGTTTCTTCTTTCATCTTAGGTTTTTCTTTTTCTTGCCTCTTAGTCATATTTTGCAGTCATAATGTTACTTAGTTTTTGCTTCTGTTTTGCTATTTTTTGCTTCTTAGTCTCTTTATCATCATTGTTATTTTTTTTGGTTATTTATAATTTTTGAATATATAATGATTATAACTTTTTTTTATCTTAAACATGTTTACATATTTTGTAGTGCTTTAAATCTTTAAATACTGAATTATACTGTTCATTTATTAAAAACTAACCTTCTTATTTATACATGTAGGCATTGGAGATTGAAATGAAGTTATTGAAGGCTACTTGCAATACAAAAGAGGTAACATCTTTACATTTTTGTTGAAATATAAGTTTTACAAGTATGTGAAAATATACATATATAAAGAGCCATTGTGATATATTTTGTGTTAGTAACTAATAAATGTTATTGAAAAAAATCACATTTTTTCTTGTATTTGACTTTTTAATGTGATTAATTTTTGCCCATTTAAGAAATCATATGTATTCATTTTTAATTAAATGAATTCTCTTACTTAATTACTAAATTATGTTGATGTATGACCACACATAGTCGTTTTACAAATCATCAAAAAATATGACTGAAAAGAATTGTTTTACACATCATTCAAAAATTTGACTGGGAAAAGTCATATTTCATGTTACTGCAAAATATAATTCACCATAGTCATATTTCACATCACTGCAAAATATGACTCACTACAATCATATTCTACATTATTGTAAAATATGATTCACTACAGTCATATTTCATGTCATCAAAAAATATGACTCACTACAGTCATATTCCATGTCATCAAAAAATATTACTCGCCGCAGTCATATTTCATGTCATCAAAAAATATAACTCACTGCAATCATATTCCACGTCCTCAAAAAATATGACTCGCCGCAGTCATATTCCACGTAGGATTTTTTTGTTTATTCGGGCAACTCAACAAAAAATCAAGACCCCCCTAGGAGAGTCAAAGTATATGCCATGTTGACATATTATGGCTAAATATGAGTATTTATACCCTTCAACTTATATGACTGCCAATATGACTGATGTTTGAAGCGACTACTTTCAAATGACTGGAGTCAGTCATATCCCGAGTCATCTACAATAATTTCTGTGTGAGTCATATTTTTTGATTTTACAACTCACTGCAGTCATATTTTGCAGTCATAAAACATTGCTTTTGTTGTAGTGTTAGCATTGTTAGGTGCAGAAGAAAAGGGGAGTTTTCACACAATCTTGCAGTACAATCATGACATCTCTAAGCTTGTTAGATGAATTCCATGACCATGGGCAAGTATACAACTAATTTTTGACAAAATTCATAGTTGTGTTACTGGAAATGTATGACCACCTACCATGGACAACACTTGTGAAATTGATGGTTCATTTTCTTACAACTCCTCAAATGAAAGACTGGTAATATAGTTGACCTTAATGATAATGCCACCGAAATCTCACCGACTTCATGAATGTACAATGTTCTCATGATTGACATCCACAAATTAAAAGAATGACTACATAGGGTGGCCATTTATTACCATATCAGGAGTGGATTTGCAGCCGCTGTTTCTTCTAAAACCGCAAAGACTAGTGCCTAGCGTTCACTTCACCCTGTCGCAACTCCATTAATGGTGCTTGAAAGGGTTGAGTGCGAAGACGCTAATTGAGACACTTACCTTCGGCATGAGCGCGAGTGTTCACAGCGGTGTCTAGCCTTCTTGAATTTTGTTCATTCTGTATTTCAATGAGGTGGCCTTGAATGTAGTGATCAGTTGCGTCTGAGATAGTGACGGTGAAGGCCGAAGGCGTCTACGCCCTCCTTCTTTGGCGCCACTCTCTTTCACATACATTGTCCTTAGTCGCTGTTGGTAGGCACAAGGATCCTTTCTGTACCCTTCTTTGCGAAACAATGGAGGAAAAAGAACTACTAATAGGAGAAGATGTGAAGTCAATTGAACGAGACAAGCGTGTAGCACTCTTGAGGCAGAAAGTGAAGCCTATGGAAGTGGCCATACAGAAAATGTAAGTCTCTCATCCATGGTTCTTCGTGCAAAGGCCGTTTCCTGAAATTGTAAACGTCTTTTTTGGTTTTTAGTTCAACTGCTACATTAAATATTCTTGAAAACAGAGTCTAGTCATTTTGTAGTGGCGTGGTAGTCACGTAGGACTTCTCATGTATGACTGTAGGTGTCGTTGTAGTAGCAATGTAATCAGTCTGTAGTCGTAAATCAGTTTTGGGGAGTCACATAATTCAATTTGTGTACAATTATTATAAAGCTGCCATGTTGTACACGTCAGACTGCCTTGTGGCGGCGTACATAGGCTAAAGCAACAGCTAGAATCCTAAACCTATCTTGTAGCATGGAAGGCGGATTGGGGAGTTCGTCGACCTCCACTGTCGCGCGCGCTCTTGTGTATCGTCTGTTTTACCCCCTTGCGTGCCATTGGAGTTTTTGAAGCGGTAAATTCATGTTTGCAAGACTAAAGATTTGAATCCATAGAAGAAAGTCGTCAGGGAGCGGCCAACAACATTGTGCCCACGCAGAGTCCTAGGAAGAGCGCCAAATTGCACCTGCGGAGTCGTTCGCCGCTTGGAGTGAGGGGATCAATATGAGGCAAGAGCGTGCGTGACTATGCGCACAGCGGAGGGGCAATATGAGTGTAGATGCAGCTTCGTCTTTTGATGAGACGAAAATTGACGATCAAGGTATAGTGGCAGATATGATGAATCTAGCAATTGTATGTGCACATGTTCAGGAGAATGCGGCGGAGGAGGTTCTGCCTACAGGTAATTGGTTTTGTCGCAGTTTGGGCGTCCATGTATGATGGATAGGGTTTCCGCCGAAGACGTCTTATGGGATAATATTTTATTCTTGCATTCTATAAAGTCTACCGTATTATTGGCTGTGGCCATGAAACTGATGCTTTGTGGTGGCTTCCGTCATGTTCAAATCGAATCAAAATAATGGAGAAGCATATCCAACTTAGGGTTCTATTACTTCTCCCTTACCTGCCCAATGGAAGGGTACTAATTCACATGTAGGTAACGTTGAGCAATCTTTGAATGCTTCTAAATATATAGTCGGACATGTATGCAGGCCATGCTAATGCGCAGTAGGTCTTCGACTCAGAGGACGATGACTTTGACGCTGAGGAGAAGTCCTGTGACAACCCGTAGAAGTGGAAAAGACTCCAAATGCAACCGCGGAGCCCGATCAAGATTCACCGACCTCATTCTCCACCACCACAGCGTTCGCCAATTGCACCACGCGTGCCTGAAGCCTCGTCGCAGCAAGGACCTGGATAGGCAACTGGCAGTGGATGCCTAGTGGCCAGTGGATGCAGCCCCCGCCAATGCAACCAGCACCTTGGGGTGTTGAGCCCGAGCCTCCATTACTTCCGTATCCGGACAGGTGGACAAGGCATTTTTTAGGGAATGACTTCAGCAATGCAACTGAAATCTCTCCAAACAATGCCACGAGGGCATTGCGGCGACTGAAATGCAACTTGTACGATGAGGGAAAAAAAGAGCGTGACAAGGGAGGCAAGAAACTCCACTTCATCTCAGTCACTGATGAAGGTGAAATTGATGCAGGTTGTGCGGGAAAAAATGCTTGGGATAGATTGGTCAAGATGTATGTGCCACGCATACCGGACATGAGTATCATAAATTGAGAGAAACAGAAGCTTGACTTAGTACAGAAGCTCAGGGAGACCCTGAACAACAATTTCGAGTATTTAGGCAACGACTTGGGATCGTTGGGCTTTAGAAATGTCATAAAGAGGTACTTGAAGACAGAGCACTTCAGATTGAAGTCTCTTTTCTTGAGCGGGGGGGAGGATGATTGCCCATCCCATGTGAATCCGGATCAATGGAGTAGATTGATTGACTATTGGGGTACAAAGATTTAACTGAAGAAATCAGCGACAATGGCCTACGCAAGGAGACAAGTGAAAAACTTCTCTATGGTGGGCAGGAAAGAGAAAGTAGGGAAGGAGGTAGAGTTGGTGAGTTCAAAGTTTATTAAATTTCACTACAAGAGGACGGTAGTCCTTTCCCTCTTTCCGCTTGTTTGCTCTTATTTTGAAGCTTTCTGTGGAGAGGAATATCACGTAATTCAGGATTCCGATTGTCAAATCTTGTTTGTGAAGTTTAGATGGAGAAGAATATCACGGAATTCACGATTCTTTGTATGCTAGTTGTAGAAGGAGGGAAGGCCTAATAGCCTCGAATTAATAGACATTGCAGATGCAATGCAAGTATCTCCCAACCATATTGGACATAGGTCAGTAAGGCTCTCTGTCATTTTGTGATATGGTATGTTTGATTGTCGCTAAAAAATGAATGTGCTATAAATTTAATCCAATTGAATTGCATCATTCTCTGTTAATAAAGAGAGGAAGAGTTATGGTATAGGCTTTCTTATGTCCTTGTCTGTACCGTGATGCAAGTAATGCTAAATGGTAAGGTATAATTAGGGTTGCAGTTGGTCGCGTATTGTACACTCCAAATTGCATTCAGGTATTAGCATATCCTAGATGTCATATTGCAGCTCACTTAGCTCCTACATAGCAACCCCTTAGTTATGTGAATAATACATGAGTATTTAATGTTTTGACATTGTGGGTGGAGACATCATGCTTCTCATATGTTAGTGAACGCAAGTATGGGCATCGGGCTATGGAGTCACATAAGATTTGCTGAATATTTCAATAGGGAATCTGTAGTCATAACAAAATCATACAGTAGTTGTACCACAGTTGTCACCAAGTGGCGTCTTCTGCCATGCATCGCCGTATGAGTTGTACCGTAGTCATTGAGTAGTAGGCCAGTCATTCGGTAGTTGCCTCACTAATGGGAACATGATTATCGGCTAACTATTGAGTTTCTCTTGTTTGGACGACGTCCGAGAGCTATAGGGTCTCACTGCAGGGGATTCAGCTAGAATATGTGCTATAGAGAAGTCCGAGATGGACTTAAAGGGCGAGTTCTCGAAAGTTTTGGTGAGTACAATAGCCACCAACAATGCAGTAGAGGAGCTAAAGTCAATGTTTAGCACGTTCATGGGGAAAATGAAGGATCCTTCTCACGATAGTCCATTGGCATCCAAGTCCGCTTTGGAGATTCAGACATCCAATATGCTTCTAGAGGTTGACGCAATGGACTTAATCCTTGATCCCCGTCTGCTTAAAGTAGCCAGCTCTCCGGTACTTCCCCCTCCCGCTCTGTCACAACCGACTAGTGCAGTTGAGGACAGCTTCAACTCCGGAGTTCAGTCACCCTCCGCAAGTCCCGTAGTATAGAAGGTAGGCGGCGTTGGAAAGAAAGGGAAATCCGCCCCTAGTGTCCCAACTAACATTCATGTGGACAATGTGAAGCACAACGTTCCGATTTTGGAGGAATCCATTCCGAAGGTGGTGGATGCTATTGAAATTGTGCCTGATGACGCACAAGACCCTGCTGCCATAGTTATTGGATCAATTGCCGTGGAGGTACAAGTTCCAGAGGTCGTAGATGGCGGCACGAGCAAAGGGGACTTCGGGAAGAGTAGCGCTGGTGCTAATGCAGGTAACCCGTATTGCTTGGGTGAGGAGGGCTATGACATGTTGGAGGACTTCGGGAAGGAAGTGAAGTAAGTACTGCTCCTACGAAGTCTTTCCCTAGAAAATAGAAGAAAGTCACGAAAGTGGCCACTTTGAATTTGCGCATTCCACCCTTTAAAAATGCAAAACGAAAATTGTTGATTTTCAACATTCATGGGACCTTGCTGGATTGTAGTCTAGCTTTAGAAAAGAATCCAAACTCTAGAATTAGACCCACCTTGAGAACAAAGACAAGGAGGGTCTTTCTAAGGCCATGGTTGTAGCTTTTTTTGTTTAGGTGCTTCTTTAATTTCACGGTGGGATTTTAAGGCAGTAAAAGTCAGTCTTACATGGACGATGTTGTGTCGATGATGACAGGAAGGTACCAGGGAGGCCTTGACTTCAACCCTCTTTTTGTTTGGAGGGGGAAAAATGTACCGCTATAAAATTTGATGGGGATAAACCAATAGCTTGGGGTAAAGCTTTGTCCGCGGTTTATAACGAATGGCCTTGATTTAGAGCATCCAACGTTGTTGTCCTTGACAACAATGCTTCAAGAGTGTCTTGCAACCCGGATTCAAATGTGGTCATCACCAAAGCCTTCTATGTCGCTGATTTGGCTAAATTGGCCGATGACAGCAACTATTTGAAGGCCACTTTGTCGCCACTTTTGGAAGCTCTTTATGTCGCTACAGATGTAAAGGAATTTTATACAAAGAATGCTACGCATATGCAAAACAATGCAATCCAAGGGCATGAAATGATACAGAATTCAGATCCGGATGACTGTGCAAAGACAGGGGAAGGTGAGGGGACTTATGGACCACGTGGTTCAAGCTCATTTGTGTCCCCTCACCTTCCATTTGTTTTTCATTCTAACATGAAATGTGTGTGTGACTATAGAAGGTGGAAGGGAAGAGGGAGACCAGGTCGAAGACGACAGCGATGGAGGAGAAGAAGCGGAAGTCGTCGAAGAAGAAGGTGAGATGAAGAATTTTGAAAGTGTAGCTTGATTATAGAATTTTTTTTTTGGAACTAGAAGCTTGTAGTCTAGGCTATCTGAGTTCTATGATTGTTGAATGACTATGTAGTCATTTAGTACTTCCATAGTACTCTCGTCGGAGTCGTATGCAAGTCAAGAAGCATTGTTGTTAGTCAAGTATCAGTCATTAGCCGTGACGACGACTATTTCTGCAAAGACCGATACATTCAGAAGGTCCCACGGATAAGAGTAATTCTTGTCACTAATTTGTCATGTCTTTCTTGCAGTTCACCTTGTATGACAACGTGTACCTTGCACTAGAAGAAAAACGTGTCCGTTGCAATCCACTGAGATGCGACTATGTGTCCTATACAACTGAGATGCGACTATAGCCCTCTGTATTTGCACCAAATTTCACGTGTATGTAGTTGTAGTCGCAAAATAGTCGGAAAATGAAGAATAGGGTTACGATATTGTAACAGAAGAACTGACATGAGGTATTCTACATCCAGTATTCATCACAGTTGTCCATGTGGACAGCTATCCACGAAGTAGAGTCCACCGTGGAAAAATGCAATCGCTCTGATTATAGGCTGCAACTAAAAACTAGAAGATTGCAACTTAGAAATGACTCAAATGCAACTAGGAATCAACTATAATGCAACTAGAGTTCGACTACAGTGCAACTAAAAAACGATTCAAATGCAACTAGAGAACAAGTGCAATGCAACTAGAACATGACTGAAAATCGATTCAATTGTCCCATATCGATTGTCAAGAATACCATCAGCTTGAACAGATAAGAATGGTAAGTTATAGCATTCTTGTGTAATGAATTTTGATAGTGAAATTCTAATATTTATATATTTTGTAGATTTTTACACTTTGTAGATTTCTACAATTTGTAGATTTCTATAATCTACAACTCTATAAATTATAACCAAGTTGCAAACCAGTTGTATGTCAATCGCAAACCAGTTGCACACTAATCGCAAACGAGTTGCATATCAATCGTAAACTAGTTGCAAACCAGTTGTATGTCAATCGCAAACTAGTTGCACACTAGTCGCAAAAGAGTTGCACATCAATCGCAAACTAGTTGCACACTAATTGCAAACCAGTTGTATGTCAATCGCAAACCAATTGCACATTAGTCGCAAACCAGTTGCATACAAATAAGTGAAATAACTTTCACATCAGCAACTACGTCACAGCAGTTCATCGACGAAGTTCTCCATTGCCTATCGAATGACAAACAACCTCGCGACTGCAGTGCAACTCATGCGACTTGTCCACTGCGACTGCGGACTCCAGAATATCACCAAGTCGCAAACGTCCGACACGACTATAAACCAGTCGTAAACCATAGTCGCAAAACCCTGCTTTTTCTTCTAGTGTTGTGAATCCACGGTCCATTCGATAGAAGGTAGCTTTGGGAAGAATAAGCGATATAGGAGGAACTGATAAGTTCCACGGTATGGTTATTCCGGATACCTGGTTCAAAGTGGATGTACAGCAGATGATGGCTTTTAACTTGCTATTGATCTTTCCGAAGCCGGAGGCTGAGTAGCTCGTTCTGCACGATGTACAAGGAGGAAATGTAATTTGGGATTCCAAGTACATAAGGTTCAACCCATGACATAACTTGGTTGCAACTATAAGTATAGTGTACAGTTTTGGGGCATCCTCATCACAGCTATGTATAGTAGTTGGTTGCCCTAGTTCTAGAGCAAGTGGGCATGCGAATAGGGTTAGAAGTGCGCACTAGCTGAAATTCATGACCCTTTTGTCGTTTAATTCTTCAAACAATGGTGCTCATGAATATAGACATTGACTACATGCTTGTGTAGTCTTCCATTTTGCAATTCCGTGTTTCCATTGCTTGTACATCACTTTTGCTTCTTATGAGTTGTCATGTTTGTTGCCTATTACTTCCCTTTCATGTTTATGAAAGGAAATGGTGAGGTATAGGAACGGCTTCTTAGGTACATGACGATGTTAACTGTAGTACTGAAATATGACTCGCGTGCAACTGAGGTCTCACTACAATAACACTAAAACACACAAGAATGACTACGGAACCTCTACCACTTCACTAAGCTGGAACTGAACTAGCACTAATTTAAAATGAATGACTATAGCTAAACCGACACTTCACTGAGCTCCAAATGCAGTTTCAGCATAATACAGAGGAATGACTATAGCTAAACTGCTTCTCTACTACTGAATGACTGTATAGGAACTAAGGAACCCCTCAATCATTTTTTGAATGCCGAATCGCTCCACCAATCACGAAATGCCACGTGGAATGTGTGGGCCCCATCATAATCCTGACTGCAATTTGACTAAAGTATTATTACAGTACGACTTAGGGGTCCCAATGCCACGTCATCCAATCATGAATACATCAGCGGTCACATAGGATTATTTCATGGATGAACATCGTCGTACTCAATCTGGATGGTGATATTAAAAATGCAGTCATTGTTCTAAAGGATTTGTCCACAATGACTGCAGAGACCAATTTGCAGAGGCAGTCATATATATCCTAAAAAACTGAAAATGCAGTAAAAAACGCAATCATAGAATGCTCATATTCTTGTAGTGAAATGTTGTTCACCCTAATACATAGTTGTACAAAGGTGATGGTACTAGAAATAGGTCTTTATCTTCTTTGAATTTAATACCTACACTCTTCCAAATCACAAGGATTGTTTTCATTTTGAAGCAATAATAATCTTGGTCATAGAATACTATGTAAGAAATTAGATACTATTGATGTCATGAGAGACACATGGGCTTGGACTCCGCATCAAGTGGCGTTTGCGGAGTCGTGGAGGTGTCAAAGGAGTTTTGGAGCGCCCAAGACGCCAACGGGATTCTGGCATCCCATTTGGGGACCTCAAAACCCTTGACCTCCACGTGGAGGTTTTGGAGACTCATCTTTCTCAAGTTGAGTCTCCCACATGATGGAGTGAGAGGTTTTGCCTTGTGGACTTCATCTACACATGCTATCATTCTTTAAGAATGGCATTGACTTGACTTTGTAATTCTTTGTGAGGTTTTTCCAGTTTCTTTAGAAGCATTTCTTCACATTTATTACTTGAGAAAAATCTCATTCAATATGTTTATAGGTATATGTATAGTGAAAATTAACACCTAAAGTAGTGGAACAAGAGTTTTTGAGTGTTTTTGAGGGGGGTTTGTGTACTGGAATTGCAAGCAAAGTTGGAGCTTTGGCACCATAACCATGGGTTTAGGGGGTTTTAGCCTTGGAAATGGATCCTAAACCCATATTTGGAAGTTTAGTGCATTATTGATTTTGCTTTGGGGATTAGGATAAGAAAAGGGTGGGTTAGGAAGAAGCCACCTAAGAGTGTTCCAAAACTTTAGGGAAAAAGTGCTTCTCTCTCCTAAAATCTCTCTAAGTAGGAGCTGCGAAAGTGGTGTAGGAGTCGTAGACGTACGTTAACTCGACATTGGAGTCTGTGTCTAAGATGATGGAGTCACCCGTGGATTGTATTGCTGTGGAAGAAGCGGGTATAAGGGTGGTGGTTGTTGTAGTGGACGACTACTGCATGCGTCATTCGCAAGGCAGTACCATCGCCTGCACACCATGGAGTGGTGAGAGGGGCGTGTGAATGTCGAGAAGCTCCGGAAGTAAGTGAATCGGTGAGGGCGTACGTTCTTTGAGATCGTATCTGGGTCACTTCCACAAGCTAATCGAATTTCAACTAGTATCGATCCATCGTTGCATACAACCGTGCATACGGATTGATTACGGAAGTCTCGGAAGAGGAGGAACAAGACTCAGATAATGACAATGGTCCCACTGTGTTCGAAAATTCTGTTTTTGTTGAACGCGATACTCTAGGTAGCCGCATCTATGAATTCAATCCCCTGTACGCGACATCTGAGGTCGATCCAACTTCTCGAGATGTGAGCCTTGTGCGAACCAAACCTCTGGTGTGTTTGATACAAGTTTTCTGGGATTGGTTCTAAACTATGGCAACATCTGCGAAGTAGAGTGCTTGTGACCAGACGAAGTGTGTGATCTTCAGATCTCAGGTCAAGCTCAAGGTCCAACGACGTCGATGAAGCTAAAGCATTAGGTTTTGTGCGGACGAGTGAGGAATTTACTGTGAAGATCTGAGGGAAATTGAGGCGAGTTGGGGTGCCACTTGCGAACATTGTGGAGTGTTTCTCCATCATTATCATTGATCATTTGATCAGGTTTGGCTGCATGTATACAGGGCGTTTTAAGATTCGATTTTGTAAAAAAAACAAAAAAAACCCAACTACAACTTAGAAAATCTAAAAAAGAACCTTTCCTTGAAGTTCAATTGTTTCCCTAGAGGGTTCTTTGGGTGTTTAGGGAAGTATTGGTGCAATTTAGATATTTATCCATCTGAACCCTAAAATTTCAGCACTCCAAATAGCATTATCAAACTCACTTAAGCACCCCGGAATGCTAAAATAGCCTTAGATTTGAACTCCCAAAGGTTGTAGGGGTGTTTTGGAAAGGGCTTTGAGTGCTTCTTAATGGAGTTGGGTCTCAAAGCCTTATTAGAGAACTCCAAACCCTAAAACAACTTCAAAATTACACTCCCAAGTGTTAGGAGATTGTTAGGGATAAGGTTATTGATAGGAGAGTGAGTTTGAAACTTGTTTTATTGGAGGGAGTGGTGTGTAGATTTGACAATAGGAAAATTTAGTGATGTTGATGCACTAGGTTTGGTGGCCTACCATTTGTCTGTGCATAATTTTAGGGGGGTTTTAGGGATTTTAGAGGAACTTTTAATATAGAATCTAAACCCTAAACCCTAAAATCATAAACTATAGCATTGGTATATGACCAAGGTACTAGCTACTTATGATGGCTACTAGAACACAGGCAGCTACTGAGGGTGATCATGATGACCCTTATGCCTACTTAAGAGAGCAACATCAAGTTGTAACTCCTCAAGAACTACTTGAAAAGGCCCATTTTTTTGCCATATTACTTCGATTTTTGCATGATCACGTACTGGTACAAGGGTTGCGAATTCTTGGTGGTCAGCAATGGACTTGGTGGCGGGAAAATTTAGTTTGAGCTTAGGAGGGTGATGTGGAAGGGCTCAAGATAGTAGCTCACCGATTGTTTTCTAGGCTTACACCGATTATCACCTTGGAGGAGTGGGATACCGATTGCTACAGGATCATTGAAGACTACTCACATGTATGAACTGCTAACAAATTGATGGACTTGATTGTATGTGTGGGGAGAAACTACATCAACTTGTCTCGTTTACTGAAGGATTGAGTTCTTAAGCTCAAGGCATTAGTAGTAGGGATAGGTGGATTTTTTTTAGAACTAGCAATATAATTGGTTAGTTCTATTTTTGGAGTATAATTGGTGATTGTACCACTTACTAAACATTTCTTTTATTTCTGAGTGAGAATTCATTTTCCTACACATGGTGTGCCATTAACATTCTGTAGGGTTTTTTTTTACCGTGGGTTTGCAATGGTGGGTTGGTCCATGTGGTATCATGATGGACAAGGGTAAGGATGTACCCAAGTCTTTTAGATTGATACCCATTGGAAAAACTAAAGAAGAAGAAGTTCAGATTGATCTCACTGAGGAAGAGCTCCAAGGTGTCCTCCAATCATTTCAAACTCTATATGTAGGGTCATCCAATGAATCTTCTCTAAGACACTGGCCTCAAGAAGCAACTCTGCCATTTGTGTTATCACCGTTGGCCCGTGATCAACTTGGAATCCAACCATTCAAACAACCAGACACCAAAGTTTTAGGCTCCAAGGCCATTAAGTTTTGGACTCAACACTATAAGAAAACCATGTTTTTGACTGCGTTACGCTGTGACATCACTTGTTATTTTTGACGTCACTACGTTTTTGGACGAATGCGCAGATCAGGGATAATTTTTTGTGATGTCATCTGAAACGTCATTATAGACGTCAGGAAATGTAGGGATGTCACTTTGAACAGACATGTTTTTCACTATGTCAAAAAAAACAAAGGACATTTCAGATGACGTCAAAAAAAACACAAATCGGCCACGTCAGCCACTGGTGCGTCTTTCACTGCGGGCAGGTGCACTGCTGTCACTGAGAGGGCAGGGGGGGTGCTGCCCTACAGGGAAAACACCTGATTAGTATAGGAAAGAGCTTGAGGGTGTAAAATTCAGGCTTTCTGGGAGGATGTGAAGTTATGGGTACAAGGTAGGATTAAAGTGACATAGACACATGTAATGACTCAACAAATGTGTTTTGGTGTTACAAGTTTAGGGTATGCCAAAATAAAAAAGATGTACAGAATTAAATATTGTAGGTCCTAAAACATGAAAGATGGGAAATAAAAATGGAGACTCATTGGGATAACCTTATCATAGAGGTGAAGTTACGCAATATTATTTGGAGACGGGTTTTGAGAACAGAAAATGGGGATTACTTGGGAGTGTTGGGATCAATGTGGCATTATTCCATTGGCTTTGAAATTGCAAATTAGGCCCCATAAAATGCAGAGTGACTTGCAGTCCCCATAGTGAATTCCTTCCAATATTTTTTGGATTTACGGAGTTGGAAAAAAATTAAATGGGGAGAATATAGGGGTGTCCAGTTCAAATTCATTCCATTGGGTTGGGGCTTGGGGGTCCCATCCCCAATATGGGGGTGAATGGTAGTACGGGGAGTGCGAAGAAGTGCTTTCCATTGGGGGTTCGTGGATGGCCCAAACAATTTGGGAGTAATTTGAAGTCCCCACAGTGAATTCTTCCCAGTGCTTTTTGGATTTAGAGAGTTGGGAAAAAATTTAAATGGGGAGAACATGGGGGTGTTATGGCCAAGTTCATTCCATTGGATTGGGGCTCGGGGGTTCCCCCCAAAAAATTGGGGTGAATGGTCGTGTGGGGAGTGCCAGGAAGTGCTTTCCCACCTGGGTTTAGGGATGGCCCAAACAATTTGGGAGTGACTTGCAATCTCCATAGGGTGAAAGCACATTACGCCCCCCTACAAAATATGTCAGAAAAGTACTTTTTCAAGATGTATTTATATAACGTACTTTTTTTTAGATAAAATAAACATTATTTTCACTTTTCAATCGATCCAATTGGTAGGTACTTATGTAGAGAAGGTATTCTACCACATTCTAATCCAATTTAGTGTTTCATCCATCCTCTACAAAGTACTCTACCAACAATAAAAGCGTGTTAGGTTTGCAAAATAATTACAAATGACTTTGTACAGGCCAAATGAATGATAAAAAAAGCACAATAGTTTGTACAAAGATAGAATATATATACTATGCAAGGGCTTCTTGGTGATAGTAGAACTATAATTACAATATCTATTGGAATGTGGAAGTCAGATGGGCATTATCTTTTGCGGAGGAAAAAAGACACAAAAAATAATATTTACGTTCATTTTTTGATGAGTAGAGCACTACATTCACATACTGTAGCATGGCTACTACTTAAATCTCCAAAATTTTGAATATTTGTTTGACTTTTTTCCTTGCTTCTATTCGTGAAGAATTACTTATGGTTTAGGGTAGTTTTAAACTTTCAACTTCATCTCCACTCTTCGTTTTCAAATTTTAAAACACAAGTTCTTCAACACTACTAAAGATTTCTGAAGGTAAGGGAGGGGCATTTCAAGGTTGTTTAATTTCCCTTTGCTGCCTAAGAATTTCGAATTAGCCACTGCTGTCAAATAATTTTAATTACTTTCTTATAATTGAAAATTTTAATTTTTTTTTAAAAAGTACAATTTTATTTTAAAAAAATTATGAATTAATATTATGTACTGTGGCATGGTTTGCATAAAATGCTAATGTGGCGAATTCCCACAATCTAGGAACTTCAAGGAACTTCTGGGGTTTTTTTGCCTTCGAATATCTTTTAATGTATTGTAGAGTTAAAATATTTGACTTTGAATATTAATCTTAATCTCAAATTTGGGTACTACAGAGTTATGAACTTTAAATCTTTATGTTGGAAAATCGAGTTGAGAATCTAAGGGAAAAAATTCCCACATGGCACTTCATTCTCATTTTCAAAAAAATCTTAAATAGAAGAAGGATCAAGATACAAGGCAAATTTACATTATTAATACCCCTAAGATAGCTTTCAATTGCACTAATCCCAATAGTGAGATTATTGTAGGAAGTAGAATTTGCATATAAGTTTCTTAAGGTTGGAAGTGACATGAATAACTAGAAATTGTGTTAACACACTAAAATGCACTTCCAATAAATTCAAGTTCAAATGAAGATGTTCATTAAAAAACTCTTGTCTATAAGTATGTTACTTTGTAATGGCAAGAATCTACAAGCATCCATTTAAAGTTTATTTAAGTTCTAATGGTACTTCCACCAAGGTACTTTATATACTTCAAGTACTTCATGTCCACTCAAAAGTACTCCTGATTTTTGATGAAAGTGTATCCAGTATAGTGTGCTTTCACCCCATAGTGCATTCCTTCCATTGCTTTTCAGATTTAGAGAGTTGGGAGGAAAATTAAATGGAGAGAACATGGGGGTGTTCCAGCCAAGTTCATTCCATTGGGTTCTAGGTGGGGAGATCTCTGCCCACAAAAAAATAGAAAGCACATGATGTACTCAGCCCATTCTGATTCATTACTATTTTCCACTCTTAGAATATGGTAGAACACAATAATTACAAGTACCACTCCTCTCACTACTACGGAACATGGGGTGTGACATTCCATTCTATACAAGACATTGATAATCCTTCTATTCAATGCATAGACTACTTCTTCCATTGCATCACTATGCTCCACTAAACAATCTTGCTAAGATCTATGAGAAGGTCTTGTGCTAGCACATGCAAGTATCTAGACCTTGCTCTGGGGTGAAGGCAACAGCAAATATGGTGTTTGAGACATTCTCCATGCAACTTTCACCTCAAAACTCCATGGGAAGGAAACAAAAAACTTTTTTACTGTAGCGAAAAGAACATTCAGAATGGAAAGTGCCCCAATTCGAGCGAGCATGCCTGCGACCTTGGTTTAAATGTGTCCACTGGAATGTTATATCCAACGTCCTCTTTAACAAGCGTGTTAGAGTGGGCGTCCTCCTTGACATCCATTGGCACATCATGTGCAATGTCAACATTCACAATGAGTGTGTAGCAGCCGTTTCATAACAGATCAGCCTCCATTTCCCTACTGTCGTCCATCTCTTTCCTACTCACTTCAAGACCACATCCACGGTCAAATGTATGTGCCACCATCTTCGGCCGGTTGCCTCTGAGGCTCCACGTCCACCAATTGAGGTTGCAAACCGGGGAAGTCCGTGTCACTGCTAACATTAATTATGGTAGGCATAGGTTGGTTCACCTGTAGCTGCCCATGTCTGCCCCGAACATCTGTGCGACACACAATTTTCCAACCTTGCCTGTGCGGATCATCGGAGAAGAATACTTGTTGACAATGCAATGGAAAAGCAAAAGAGTCAACGTGGACTCTGCCATCCATGCGAGTGAAGTTTGCTATTGTAAACCCATATTGGTCTTTGCGGATGTTTGCATATCGAGCATCTTCGTTTGATCGAATCCAATCGCACACCAGCACTGTCGTGCAATGATTCCGGTAGTCCAACTCCAATATCTCTTGAATATACCCCACGCACTCATTGGTTCTCTCTATGGGTCGCCCATTGCGAAGCCCCCAACGCAGTTGCTCAGTGAATGAGGCCACAATTGCGGAGTCGCATGTAACACGGCCCCTCTCTGCACTACGAACACGGAGGTGCATGCCAAATGCATACATTTGGCGATGTGAGACTGCATACCGCTCTGGAGGTTGCCCGTACTCTACAACATCGGGGTCAACATGTTCACCGGCATGTCGCAAACTCTGAACTCTTTCACTCAGCCACAATGCAAACGGAGGCAAATCGGAGAGCTCGCTGGGATACCGCACTGGCACTGACGGAGGTTGACGACGAAATTGTCTTCGAAAGGCCTCCCTTTCTTCCCAGATCTGGCCTCTCACTAACACATACTCCCTACAAGGCATTCAGATCATGCATTGTTAGACGACGCTTACAGTGTCAGGGCGCAATGAAGAAGCATTGTGAAGGTACCATATGTCCTATTCGACGTGGACTGCAAGTTTTATGCATTCAAAGAGATGTTCACAATGACGTCGACACGAACACGTGTATAGCTGAAACGTTACAATAAATGTTTATCAAGACATGATCTCCGACATTGTACACATTATCGTCCAGGTCCCTAGACAACAGAAGTACAAATATGATCTCATAGTAAACTCCAGGGAAACAATGTAAAGAAGGCTGAAAAGAGCACTCACTCCCGCCATGGTTCTAAGCACGCTGCGTTGTCTAGGACGAAGACATGCGCGTAGTTGCGGAACTCATTGGACATTTTCCGCTTTTGCTTTGAATTGCTTGAAATAATTTCATCAGTTATGATGGGTTCCTCGGTAGCATCCCACACCTGTTGCGTTGTTGCTCCATACTGCTGCATGTACTCTGTGCAAAATCCTAACGTCTCCTCTATTCGATAGCGTTCAGCAATGCTACCCTTGGGGTGTGCATACGTCCGCACATAGTCTTTGAGTGTTTTCATATATCGCTCAATTGGATACATCCACCGGCAATGCACAGGACCGCAAGTAAAAAGTTGCTCCACTAGGTGCACAAGCAAATGAGACATGATGTTCAAGAACGTTGTTGGAAACTCCTTCTCAATCTCGCATGTTGCCATGACAACATCGCGCATCATGTCTTCCTTGTCATCAGCTCGCACCTCCTTTGCACATAGCCTTTGGAAAACCCTGCTCATTTTAATAATAGCTAGGCGGACCCTTTCATCTAATATGTTTTTAACTGAAATGGGAAGAATCTGCAAAACATGTGGACGCACACAAACAAAGTTATTGCATTATTGGATATTGTCGACATTGAGGTGTACACCAAGAAAGGAGTGCAGGTGGTTCCCTCACTTGTTGCATGAGGACATGATAATCATGTGTCTTCATATATTGCAGCTTCCCGTCCACTAAGCGCTTGTAAATGCTACCCACATAGTTTGTAGGGGTCTGAATGTTTGAGACAATGGCAACAAATTCCTTGCACTCATTTGGTGTTAGTATGAAAGGTGCACGTGGCATGTAGTATTGATCATTTTGTCGTCGTGGAGGTTGTAGCCATATCTCTTCTCGAATGCCCAATTCCTCTGCATCTACTCTACTTCCAGCACTGTCCTTCATGCCCAACAAAGTTTTGACTATGTTTTCACACATATTTTTTTCGCAATGCATGGCATCCAAGATGTGAGGCTCTAACAAATGCTGCCATAAAGGAAAAAAAATTTGGGAATTAAAGAAAAGAAAGCAAAGTTCCAAAACATGTGTACCACTACTGTCAAGCATGTACTCTTCAAGTGCTGACGTGCTCTTCACTTCTCAAAACAGAGTGTTGTTCATCCAAGGCAGTGACAACTACGTTACTCCCAATGTTTGATATAATGTCAACCATAATGTTCCAATAGACGTCAGGAATAACAACTGTAACATACAGATGGTTAGAAACCCACTGACCTTCCAATACGGCAACTGGGACAGAGGATACAGGTGCTTCACCCCAGTGACATGAACTGGGTCATCAGGCCCGTTTTCTCTCCCTCCTAGATCCAAGTACGATTGCCGCCATGCTGTGTATGCGATGGTTTCCTCGGTGGTTTGTTTCCAGGGCCTATCACGAGGCTCCGTTCGACCATTAAACCTCAAATTGCGTCGGTAAAGGTGATGCCGAGGTAAATAACGACGAACACCACTATACACAATCTTTGAGCCCTTTGTTCTCCTGTTAGGAAGAACGTCTCCCATTTTAGCCATCCTTGCATCGGTGTCTTTTCCACAACAAGGACAACCCTTGTATTCCTTACAGCACAAGCCGGATATGAGGCCCAAGGCCGGAAAATCAGAGATCGTCCACATCAATACAGCGCGTAAGATGAAACTGCGACTCCCTTCTACTTGGGAGAAATCAAGGGCTGGAACACCTTGCCATAATTCTTCGAGCTCCTTTAGCAATGGACGGATGAAGACACCAACGCCTTTAGATGTAGGTGAGTGCTTTCCCGAAATTAGTATGGATAGTGAAATGAAAATTTTCTTGGTCACTAACCAAGGCTCAAAGTTGTATATTAGAATTAGCACTGGCCACGTCGACCAATTACTGTTGTTCAACTTCAATGGATTCACACCATCTAAAGCTAGAGCCAGCCGCATGTTTCGCACCTCAGAGCTAAAGGTGCCAAATGCGACGTCTGTGTCGATGTGCTTCCAGGCAGAACTATCGACAATTGAACGCATGATCCCGTCATCACTAACATGCTTGAGGTAGCCAATCAACATCCGAGCTATCTCTGGTGAGCACCACATTCGTTTGAGTCGAGGAATGAGTGGAAAGTGCCGAATGACCTTAGAGGGAATGTTATTTAAGCCATCCATCCACCGGGAGCTACTACAATGGGGACAAATCTCCAATGATGAATATTCATCTTCAAAAAGGATACAACCATTTGGACACCCATGCACGTTGTTGTAATGCAAGCCTAATTTTCTAATGGTCTTTCGTGCTTCGTAATGGGATCCCAACAACTTATTACCTCTTGGTAGTAAGTCCACAGACAAATATCGGAACAACTCATCACTAAACCTATTGCTCACCCGAAACACCATACACATGTTCATAATTATGATGGTAGCTGAGACAACACTTGTCCCTGATCCATTGTACAACGGGGTAGTAGCTTGTCTGTAAAGGTCCTCCAATCTGTCCACACTATCACCACCAACGTCATCGTTTTCGGGAAACTTCACACTACTTTCAGCCTCTCCGTGTAGTGCGTCTCCTCTGTCCAATGCCTCAAGGACCTACCGGTGGACTTCGTGATATGCATCTAAAGGGATGTGGGGCTCCGCATCAACTTGCCCTACATTTTCAGGCTGTGCGACGTTGTTGTTGATGTCAGGCTCAATGTAAGAAGGAGCATTGTCAATGACATCATCGTCATAAGCAATGTCCTCAACCCACATTCCCAGCCGTAGATAGCCCTTGGGGGGGTCTCCACCCAATAAGGATTTTGTGAGAAATGGATCCCGACCAACCTCTCCATGGTGCCGGCGAATAACCTGAATGGTTTTTTGTAAACCGCCCTTGCAATCCCTGCAGGGACACCTGAATGATCGAATGTTTTCCTCTGTGGCCACTCTCGACTCAGTGTGCAAAATCAAGTCACCAAGTGGAATGTGGCGTAACGTGCGTCCGTCTTCTGAAATACGGATAGTTGCACCTTGTCGGCGGGATTGAGAATTGAAATGCTACGCCATCTACAAAGTCAATACAAGGTCGCAACCAAGTGTTAAAGAGTGTTTAGGTTGAGAATGATACAAATCTGAGTGTGACATACAACGCACATTGCTTCCATGGCCAAGTTCCGTCATTGCAGAACAACCTCGATCTTCAAATCACAACTTCAGACGTGCGTTAAGATTCCTTCACAATTAGCGTGCCTTTCTCAATGAAAGCATTTCTGGAAATGAGTTCATTGTTTTACTTCTAGGCCCATACTGTGTCATTCAAGGATCGAAATGTAAATTTCAATTGATGGCACTTAGAGCCTTGTATTGACTGTCAAAGAGGATGTCAAAAGTGACGTCAACAATGATGTCAACCTGAGTTTGTTTAAACACAAACTTTAGATGCCTCATCCGAAGTCGTCGCAGAGCATGTTGTAAGTGATAGCATTGTGCACAAGAAGACATATTCTTCAACACGAATATGACAGGCTGGATGTCCATAGTGACATCATCGAAAATAGGAGTCCGTACGAACAAAGTCCAAGCTTAGGACTTTCCCCACGTGTTTAAGGGTTGTCCCACAATGACAGAGGTGACTACATTGCCCATGACTACTATCTTTTGTGTCTCATCAGTTGAGGGCGCACCACCTTATACCATAGAGTGTACAAGTTGCTCACCAAAATGGCCGTATACTATGAATTGCCATTGCGTCGTAGGGTGGTACGCTTTGCGGAGCCTTGCCAGGAGGCGTCTGTCGTCCCTGTGGAAGACTCTGAGGCGGCTTCGTTGCTCACTAGTCTTGTCTGTGGGCATATATGCACCAATCTAGAAGGTCAGTCTATGAAGACTCCACAAAGAAGTACTACTGGAGGAATCCTTTGACGCAACTCTCGCCACACCATCCAGGATGCTCTCCCACTTCAAACATTGCCTCCAAGGCATGAGGGCAATGCAAAGGAAGGTGCCGTCCAGCAGGTAATTTCCAATGTACACAACTTCACTAACGAAACGATGAAATATCGTGTCATGGGACTAATCGGGACCCTCACAAGTGCATTAGGGTTTGTAGGCAGGGGTTGCCGGTGTCGCGCTGTGTGGAATTAGGGTTTGCAGGCACAGGCTGCCGGTGGCGCAAGTCAGGCCTTCTCCGTGACGGCAATAGGGACTCATAGGGGGTCCACCTCACCTGTAGGGGTGGAGGCGGGCCTTCAATTCCAATGGTGTCTTCCGCCACGCTGCGTTGGTTTGAACGCGCGGCCCTTGCACCACCATGTAGTTTCTCTTCTGTCCATACTGTGTAATCCTTCAATTGCATTCGTCTTTGGAGCCACCTTTGCTAATATGAGAGAGGTGAGGTAGCTGCTCCCCAATCAACATCGATTTTGTAGTTTGAAAATTTTATTTTTGTGGCAATTTGGCAAGGGCGGCGTTCTTACATGTAATTGCAGGGGGCACAACTCTCCACCGATCGGGAGCAACAAGGGTTCCAATCTTGCGCCAGAGCTTCATCGAAGGCTACAACACGCCTTGCAGCGCGTCGATTGCGCGCAGGTTTTCAGGTTGCCAGGATGCCTCCCCAATGTGTGACCTTTGTTATGGACGCTCATGTGCGCGTTTGTGTGTGAGGAGGGTGCAGAATGGTGAGTTCTACGTGTAGTGGAGAGGGGCAGGTGAGAAAATGCCTCGCACTCAGGCCCCTACGCGGAAGAGGAACGCGAGTTAGCGGCGTGAAGAGGACTCCAGCGAACATGAAGTGACGCCGCCGCCAGAGCCAATCCGCATGCGCGGGGAGCATGAGCGCTGCTCCAAGGCCAGAGGAGACCCTTGGCCTGCTGCGTTGGCGGGGAAGGGACGAGACCGGGACAACAATCCTCCACCAAAGAGGAAGAGGACCCCTCAAGTACTGTTGGAGTTGTCAGAGGAGGCAGGGCACGACGCAGAGGAAGAGGAGGAACTCAGAGAGTAGTCTTGGAGGTAAGTTTGGAAGAAATAATTTGAGTATAGAACCAGTGGTATTCAAGGTTTTTGGGGAGGCGCGCGTTGGTACGGACGTCAAGTGCAACGCACACCCTGTTTCTTATGACGTCGACTCTATCATGTTAAACGTCATAGACGTTTAATGTGACGTCCGCATAAATTGTGTGACGTTCATGTCTTCGTCACGGAGGACATGTTCTTTGAGTTGAACTCTATACAAAGAAAGATGATTGTTTGTTCCTCAAAGAGCAATCATATTGAATTCAGGAGTGATCAATCAAGACGTACGGGAGTCAACCCCTTGCAAGGGTGACTGTCGTACGCGCAGTTAGCCGTAAGTATCCTAACAACAGCAAATTGTTATAAGATGACACGAATTATCGGTCCAGGGAACTTCTAGTATGATATCGATTGAATGAGAAGTATCCGGATTGTGACTACTCACTTAATCTCCCTTATTTCACTTATCCTATCTTGTTCCGGAAACTTAGTACATTCCGGATTCCGTTCCGGATCCGGACACACCCAGATCTGAGTTCCGTCTTTTTTCCGTCACTAGTTTTTGTTGCCTCTGTTTTACCCTCAGAGGGTCCGCCCTTGGTCTAGAAAGGGGTGGGGACTCACCACTTGTACAATTATTCTCCCTGTACTCTAAATCTACTAAACAACACATCCAAGACAACGCAGTTGTAGGAGGAGGGAGGAGTATTCTCTCACAGTTTCCGGATTAGCCAATCCGGAATCAGGTCACACAGAGCACTTTCTACACCTCTCTTACTACAACGACAGATCAGAACTTATAGACCCAAAAGGATAGAATCTCAAGGAGAAGACAATTTACCAAGGGAGAGGTTGGCAGACTTTCCGAAGTAGCGGGAGATCCTTTCCTCTGGCGGTTGCTTAACTCCGCACAGAACCCTCCTGGTTCCGGACTCGCACGGACCTCTACCTTCTACTCCGGATTGCGGTTCCAGCAGTTTAAAAGCACGTTGCACTTGCACTCCCTTACTCAGCTTTGCATCCCTTCTCACTCACTTCACTCCCAGACGATCCGTAGCTCAAGATCCGGATTCCTTCTCTCCCTCCCTTCTCTTTCTCCAGTACCAGATCAGACACCCATGCATACACCCAACTCAAAAAGATCCTGTCTAAGCGAAAAGTGCAGCTAAAGGTAACTTGACTGACTTAGATTAAGAAAAGAAAATTGTAATACATACGTGAAAGCACTAAAATCCAGTGGAGTAGGATGGAATGGAATGGCAGACAACTAACTTGCCTGCCCTTAAAATACTAACACAAAAACCCAAAGTCAACTCCTGAAAGCCTGAAAAGGAAACCCAGAAATCCAGGCCACCAATCCCTGAACCTCCCGGGATATCCGGAAAGATTGCTAACAACCGTCCGAGATAACCGGATTTCCTCACTATCTGCCTAAATTTCCGGAAACCGGGTCCAAGCTTGGAACCCCATTCCGGATCCTATACTTATTCTCCTACTAATCCTAATGTCTTGGCTTCCGTCCTTTCTTTGAACGACTCTCCGCTTGGCTGGTAGGCATCCCCTTCGTGTTCTTGGTTGGCGTAGTTCTTGCGGTGGCCCGAGTCTGGATATGGCGCGTGGCTGGAGACGGATCGCTGTCGTCTTCGGTTCCGGAAGTGGAGTGAGCACTCTCCTCATCCGAATCTTCAATAACTTGGACTTCCTTCTCCTTCTCTGGTGTTGTATCCTCCAACGTCGCGGGTTCGCTTCCTTTCTCCGGCGTGGTCTCTTGCATGTGCACAAATCCTTTCGGATTGGTCCAAGCCGGATTTGTCATCCCACCGATCCGGTTGATGAGATCTCCCCTAACCTGCTGTCCCGGAACCTTGAATGTTCCGGCCATCAAATTTGGCATTGTTTGTGCCTTAGGAACTTCCGGAGTTGAGAACTTAGATGGCACCGGAACCGATTTCGCGCTAGACTCCGGTTCTGGTTCCGAGGCTGGCCTCAAATTCAACTCCGTCATCCGTATCTTACTAGCGGAAGGCTCGGCTGGTGTGAGTATCCCCCTCAGGCCCTCCATCCGGGTTGCATGATTTGCCACTGGTTTCCCTGGGGTACCTGAGACAAAAGGATGTTCCGGAAAGGTGGAGAAATCCATCGCATGGTTTGGGTCGATGGCCGCCAGCAACTTCTGGATCTCCTTGAAAACTCGCTCTATCCTCGCGGTGAAGTCTACAAGGATGGTAACTACCTTGGTTCCGGTAATGTGGCCTTCGGATATCATCTTGGAGTCAAACAAGGCAGCCTTCGTGATGATGTCGGCTTTGATGTTGACTGCCCCGGTTAGATTCTTGACCAACGCGAGGGCCTCCTTCTCTTTCTCCTTCGCAGCTACCATTTCTCCTTCCGCCCAATTCACCCGAGCCTGGAGTATATTCCGTTCCGCCTCCAATTCTTGGATCCGCTCATCCCTCTTCTTCAGGTCCTCCGGCTTGGGCAGTCGCTTGACAGCTTCCACGATCTGATCCGGATCCACCTTCAGTACTTCCGCGGTGTCTATCACCAAATCCGACAATCCGTCATGAAGTACCTTGGCTTCACGTATCCAATCGAGCCCCGCATTGAAAAATGCGGATTCTGTTTCCATCTTCGGTCCCTTGCTGGACTCCCCCCTCTTCAGTGTCGGTGGCTTGATTCTCAACCCCGGATCGGTTGACTTCCTCTTCTTGGTCCTTGGGTCCGTCAGACGTTCCTCGGGAAGTTCCTCTGGTTCCGACTCGACCGGTTCCTCCGCTTCCTCCCCGGAAAGTCCGTATGACAAGAGTGTCTTTCCGGTGTTATACTGAATTATTTCTGCCGCACTCAAAAGTTCCTGTTGATGGTACAGATGAAACAAATACGTGCTAACCGGACTCGCCTTAGCTCGGGTCATGTGATCCGCTAATTTAGCCACTATCCCGGCTATGATCCTACCCCAGTGGACTATCCAGTTCTCCATAGCCCCAAAGATAGTGTTGGCCACCGTAATGGTAACCTGCGTTGGCTTTTCCGGATATAAGATCGGAATCAGAAACTCTAGAATCCGCCTATGTCTCTCGTCCTTACACTCGCTGATAGCAAAGCCGTCCTTAGGGTTTGCAGTCCCGGTGAACTTCCTGGCTACAAAACGGTCCGCCCTCGATGCTAAGCCGTTCCCACTCTTCCGGAACTGATAAACATCCGCCCAGATGTCCTCGGTCCACGCGACTGGCCGCCCTCTCAAAGTAAGCTCATACTGATTCGGAACACTGTGAAGTAGCTCTTGAATCATCTCCTCACTCTTGAGATTCCACGGTCGGTGTAGTAAACCGACACATCCTAATCTAGTCAGGTCCTCCTTTAACTGTTTGTGTAGTTCCGGGCTATCCGGAATGGCCGGAGAGATAACCCGGGCAGATACCGCTGTCCTCCATACTGGTCCGGATGCCATAAGATCTAAGTGAGAACGAAAAGAAAGTAGTCCTACCTCAGTCGCTAATTCACCACTCTTTCCCTCAACTACTCACACAAACAGTCTCGGGTACACAGAACAGAAAAGGGAAGAGGAAACCCTAGGAAGACGGCTTAAGTACTAAACTGTCTCTCTACGGTCTTAAAGACAACGGCTACAGGTCCGTTGCCTCAACGGTATCCTACTTCCGTAGCTACGGGGCCTATATGGTAGGTTCCTGTGTTCCGGATGAGTCCGGATTCCGGATCCGGATAAGTTCCGGTTACGGGTGGTGCCGGAACGCTTATTTCCTAATTCAAGTTATCTGGTCCAAAAAATCACACTCTAACTATTATTTTTTTATTTTTTTTAATTTTTCGTACCTACTTCTTGTATTATTGATCCGTTTCCGGATTCTGGATTCCCACAGTGACAGACCCTAAACCACGACGTCTTTCCAGTTTCTGTCAAAAGGAAGTTCCTGTAATGTTCAAAACAACGTCCAGGCGTGTCTACATTGATGTTAGATTCAATGTAGTGAGCAACAGAGGAACATGTAAAGAACTTTGAAGCCGCAAATAGCATATGTGGATCTCTTTTGTAGGGGTCCAGTTGCGGGAGTGATTTGTTTGTATTGACGTAACCCCATTTTCTTCCCAAGCTAATAGTGCATTTGACCTTTTATAGTAAGGGCTACAACACAGGGTCTGATGAACCAGCTTCGGATGCTGATACTGAAAAGATGATCGAGCAGCTGATCCCCGAACAATCTCACGAAAAAGGCTTAAGCACTGTAATGAAGAAACTTGTGGAAATAGACCGACAGGGGGAACCATTCGGACCTATGAGGGTTCTTTTCTCCAACGACATCAAGAAATATGCGAGAGACCTTGACCCCAGGTTTGGATGGGAGGGTCAGACCAAGAAAGACAGACAACGCTTATTTAAGCGCCTATATACAGGTTTGTATTCAGTCCTTCTCTATGAAATGAAGAGGACTATAGACCTTGTAGTTCACTATTGCATGTAGTTCAGAAGACTGTAAATGTTGTGGAAGGTAGCTCATTGGCCATGAGGCGGGGCAGTGGATGTCACATGTAATGTCCACAGCGACGTCGAATACAATATCACGACTGACGTCAGTGCAGGATCCTCTACAGTGAGGGGTGGTCCCTATGGTCGTCCGCACCACAGGGACGTGCAGTGTGTATCCCCTAGTGTTTTCTGGAGACATAGGAGTGTCCATGTAAATTCTCTTGTTGTTCTTTGGCACATCAATGTTGTATACAATGCAGAGGTAGCTATATTAAGTCCTCTGGCTTGTAGATTGGAGTATAGAGGGAGAGTTCGAGCGAGTGTCGGAGAAGTGGATGCAGCCGTTCATCACAAAAGCGCTCATTCATGTTCGTTGGAAGCTCAATCGATTGATTGATAGCGGAAAACCCAAAGCCGATCGGAATGGATGACGATGTGTGGGAGGCATTGAAGGAGGCTCGTGCTACCGATGCTTCCCAAGAGAAGTCAGCCCATATGTCTGCCATTTCTAAGGGGAAGGCATCCAGTACAGCCCAACATAAGGCCGTAGAGAGAGAAGTCATCTCGAGGCTAGTAAGTATGTAGTAACTGACGTCCACCTACTTGCCCATGTCGACACCACTTTCATCACACATGTTGCGTTTGTTTTTCCAAAAAATGTTAGAAATGATGGTAGATGTGGAGGACTGGGCCTTCTTCGCACGTGGAAGGACCTTTGTGGGGTGGCATTCAAGCATGTAATCGTTGCATGTGGACTCTAAGTGCATATTCTTCTTCCCCTTGTAGACTTATTGCGGAACAGAGCACCGTTTGAAGCAGAGGTGGACGCAGAAGTGGCCAAGGAGTTGCAGCATCTGGAAGAAGAGAAGCGCAGAGGTCAAAGTCCCCATGGCAAAGAGCTGCAAGAGATGCGCAATCGGATGGATGAGCTTGAGCTCAGTGTAAGTCGCCTTACTAAGACCATGAGCACGTCCCACAAAAGCATGGAGGAAATGCTACGGAAGATCCTCGCAAGTCAGTGTAAAGCAAGTGCTGGGGGGACTCTGGATGTCACGAAGCCATCCTCGCCTATTGGGGCAGGGAATCCACCACTTCTCACGTCACCTAGGGCAGAGGCGTCGAAAATGGCACAGAAGGACTGTTTTGTACCCGTGTTGCAGCCCACAGCTCTTGTAGATGTCGTTGAGCCAGTCCCCATAGCTGGCCAAAGCAATGTCAAAGACGATGTTCTTGTTGACGTTAACTCTGACAAGCGGGCTGTTGAAGACGATGTTGTTTACGACGTTGTAGCTAACGCTGAAGAGGAGCAGGTAGAAGGCGCCGGTGAAGTTGCGATCTCTGAAATTGCTAAAGGTCAGCAAGGAGTGAAAGCTGTGTACGCCATAGTCAAAGACTCCGGGGCGCAGGCAACATCTGAGAGGAGAGAAAGCACGATGGAGACCTCCACGGAGCAACAGGTGATGCAACGTCTCTCTTCCCATTTTAAGTGCCAAGTGACCAACGTGAAGCACTCCCTTTGTTAGGCTAGTGACGTTATTTCCATGAATTGCCTTGTATGAGGATGGTATCGTAGCGTAGTAGCGTTTGTTTGCAATGCTTCAATTTTTTTTAGAAGTGCGTATCAAATTGGACATCGAAGTGAACGTCACTAGTGGCAGACGCTGATGCACTCTAGGGCTCAGCCTATTCTTTTCAAAGCGAGTACATCAGAATAGTATGTAAGCAGAAGTCGAAGTTTCCTTTCAATCCCCCATTCCATTGAATGCGCAAGTATGTTTTACAATAACTATGTGCATCTTACAGGAAAGCAAGTGCCTCAATGGTGCTTAGATAAGGCTAGGAAGTGTAGGTGATTAGAGGATGTCAAAAGTGAATAATAATTGTGTGATGGTGTTGTAGGAAGACATTGAAGTCCTTGGTGAGTCCTCAAGCCAGCCTCGGCATGCTGTGAGGACCACGCAAGCTGCGAAGGGCACAAAGGCTACACCGAAGGCAACAATTTCCAAAGCGGTGGGTCTTCCTAAACCTACCCAATCCACTAAAAAGGTTAGGAAGGCTGCATTCCATTCACCCATACTTTCAGTTGTTTCTGTATGCAACTTAAAAGAATAATGCAAGTGTAGCATTCCTTGACATTTGTTGTGGCTGTATAAGAGTCCTAGAAATAAACATGTACGAGTAGGTATTGTTGGTTTTGACTTGGTGTCGTACGATGCAGGCTGCTGTTGTCAAGAAATCGGATGCACCTCGGAAGAAGTGAGTCTTTGTTTGCCACAGCGTGTCCAACTTCACATCGCATATGATGGTCAAGCATGTTATTCAGAACATTGAGTAGAACGCACCATGTTTTCATCGAAAGTGCTGTAGTTAATGTTGTTGTGGATTTCTTCGTAGTACTAGACTATGGGCATGTGCATAGCTATTTTGTGCAGAAGTTGGCAAGTGGCTTTTAATCCCAATGCCATTCTTCTATGCTTAGATATCTCTTACAAAGACACATAATTCATCTTCTAATGGCATATCTCAATCTTCCATTCACTCATGTGTATGGGCTATAGAGTACATCGTCTTTGATGTTGAGGTTTATGATTCACGTTCATTTCGTTCGAGAAAACATCCTTCCTCTCGCATTGTATGTCTTCTGTAATGCTCAAGAAAACACTGCAGTTGTCACTGTGCGTGTCGAACGGAACACTGAGCGCAAAGCAATGCATACCCCAGTACACGGGTTGCTCTACTTAATGTCACAATAGATGTGTATGTGGACGATGTCTGCGATTTCAGCAAGGAAGAAATTCCACATTATTGTCCACCCAGCTCGTTTCCTAAAGCACATTCTCGTTGACTCTGATGTCATTTAAAACATCCTCTTGTCAAATGTGACGTCCTAGAGAACATCATACAGAACACCGGCATGTACCGCAGAAGAGTGCCACGTCAGCTGCCACGTAGGCTGCGTGCACCGGAAATTATTTTCCACGTCGGATATTTAGGGGTCCACGTAATTGGACACGTCACAACGTCGTTGGATGAAAAAGTTGTCCAACGTGTCCCTGCCCATCATTAAAAATCCTACGTGGATGCCAAAACCCCTCCATATGGCACTCTCAGAAACTCTTGGGTGACCCTGTTGTTTTCGATGTCACAAAAAATTTAAGCACGTTTTAGCACATAACATGGCCCGTTTTTGGCCCGTTTTTTTAAACGGATTTTTTTAGACGTCACTACAGGCACCGTCTTTGTTAAATAAAACATCACGGCACGTTTTTTCCGATGTTAAAAAAAACACTGAATTCTTCTAGTGCAATAACGAGGGGTGCGCATCATCCGGGATTTAAGAGCGGAGTTGCTCGTGATTGGAGCCCGTTGAGTTAGGCAAGGAGGCGCGTGGAAGCAACTGATTTGGTTATTCCAAGGGTGGCGGTGGTGTTGAAGAACAAGGGCCAATATCGAGAAGTGATGAGACATATCTTTGAAGGGGCAATTCAATTGCCAACATTCTCTTTGATCTTTACAGAGTTGTAGACCGGGGACTACTTGTTCCACACCACGTGACAGTGGGAACAAGGTTGGTGATTAGAGAGAGCATCCAGCGTTTGGGATTCTCTAACACTTAGTTGTCTTGACATAGAGGTGCCACCAACTATTTATTGTGAGGCTGTAGAAGGACACATGAAGCTTAGCAACTTTACATGTGAAATTTGAATTGCGTATAAAAAGCTAAATCCGCTTGGGAGGCTATGAGTGCCCAGTTGGTCACTCATGACTCAGGAATTGATTTTTTTGGATTTGATTAGTTTTCAATATAGTTTTATATACAAAAAGCCCCCCAAAAAGTGAATAACCAGAATGGAGATGTCACATACCAATATAGCAATTGGTCCTAGATGGAGAATTTCTTGCTATTTGTAACCAAATCTTGCATATAGATAAGGTAGAAATCCAGAAATTGTACAAAATAACCATGTTTAGTAGAAATTGCCCAACTTGTCTGAACTTGCCTTTCAGTGACAAATCTTAACCAAATTGGTCCAAGGGAATTAGGTGAGAACCCTAGTATAAATTTCTAAAGATAGGTTTCAATTTTTTCATTCCATTGGCAAAATAGTAGAAACCCCAATTGTTAGTCTACAGGTGAAGAAAACTCAAGATGGACCAGAGGAAGGTATCTATAATCTAAGTAAGGTGATTTAAGGTGGGAAGCATGCCAGGAGTTCAACGGAGCAATCGGCTTGCCAAGATTCCCTTCCATGTGGAAAATTTTCTAATTACCGGAAGTTAAAGGAGATAGTGGGATCTGATTTTCTTTCCTTAGATGTGCAAAATGGGAATATGATTTTGCACATCCCTTGTGTAATTTCATGAGAGGTTCCATGAAAATTCTCAGTTTTTTCTGATCCTCAAAATATCTTTTTCCAAGTAGTCAACCGTTGGAAGTAATGATGGGAAATTCCTAGAAATTATCCAGTTGGCGGTAAAATCTCACTAAAAATTAAAGTAGCTTCTTTTATGTTAATAACAAGCTTCACCAAGTTTTGTGACATTCTGATAGTCAGAAGATGCAACACTAGCAAGATCCTCCCAAATTAACAAAATTGAGGATTAATCGTGGAGTTGATCGGCGTATCGGGAGCATGCAGAATCGGAATGGGGCCCAAATTAGGTCTTTTCTTACTCCCCCCAAGCCTACTTGAGACCCTAGTCTAGTTACTTTTTTTAGAAAAATCAACCTCCAAAAGTTGGGTTTTTACCCCTTTTTGATTTTTAGTTGGTGCTAGCTTTAGGTAGATTTTTTATGGATGATAAAGGGGTGAGGGTTTCTATAGACTAAAAATGGCCTTCTGAAGCCAATGGCACAATCTATTTGTGATTTGGAGCATTTCTCCAAAAGTTAGAAGTTTGGACTAGTGTAGAAAGTCAAAAATTGGAGATTAGGATAAAAATCTTAGTTGATAAGATTCCGGCTTAGGAATTGAGAGGGGGTGAGCCACCTTAGAAGAGTATATAAGAGGGTTCATTCTTCTCTCAAATCACCCCTTAGGTTCATTTTGAACCGCCCCATTTCATTTGGATCCATTAAGTTGAATTTGGCCAATTTTCGGCCATGTTGCCAAATTTTCGTGTTCTTGGGCATTTTAAGCCCATTGTTAATACTTTTCAAGCTCTCTTGAAGGACATTGAGGTCCCTTCAAGTTTGATTTGAGTCATTGTGTTTTCGTGGACTTATTGTGTTGGATTTGAGTTGTTGTAGAATTATCTTACTAATCCTAAAGGAATTTTCCTCCGTACCTTGGCAATGCCGCGTATGGGAGCCTTTAGCCCGTGAATGTGTATTTCTTTCAATAAGCTAATTCCTTCATGTTATCCTTGGCCAAGTTCCTTCAAATCTTAGCTTCATCTTGGTTGTTTTTTGTCATTGAAACTTGGATTTTGGGTCATTATTGTTGAATTTTTGGCTTGTACTAATCCTAAAGAGAAACCCCACTCCATACCTTGGCGATGCCACTTGGTGGGGGTCTCTAGAGTTAATTTGTGTTGTACTAACAATCCTTGTTTCTAAAAATTTTGTTTTTTGTTCAAATTTGTATTGTACTAATCCATTGTCTTAAAAGATTGTACTAATACATGTATAGGAACTTGTACTAATTTTTAGTGGAAAGTAGAAGTTCTTTTGTTTTAAATTTCTTGTCCCATTGGAGACGGCGAAGCCTTGACTTTACTTGTCTAGAAGTTATAGTAGTTGTTTTGGTAATTTGACAAAATCACGGCGAAGCTTTGGCTTTGAAAAGAGTTGGGAATACTAGAATTTAGAGTATTTAGAAATGACGGCGAAGCTTTGAACCTCCCCCTTCCTTGATCTTTTCTACGTAGTTAGGCCCTTTGGCCTTAGTTTGGTCAAATTATTATTTATTATTAACCTTTATTTAGGGCCAAGACCAAGGGTGTAGTTAGACTGTTAAGAGGAGGAGTCAGTACAAATTGAAGTTCAGAATCTCATAGTAGAGGTCAAGAGCTTTCCAAAAACATAAACACTAATTAGTAATCAAAACTTCATCCATGCATAACTTTTAGTAGGAAAGTCCAAATTACAAGTGTCTTATAGTTTCGGAGAGCTAGAAACAGGCTCTATCCATAAAAAACAACAAACTTCTAAAAATAGTAATTTGTCAAAAGTCAGACCGAGAGCAAGAGCATATAGAAGTAGAAATTAGAGAAAGAAGTATGAATTAGCAAGCAAGAAGTAGTATTTAGTTTCCTCCTATCTCACCATTCTTTCTCTCTTTTAGCTTAGACTAAGTGGAGTTCAAAAACTCAATAGAATTGGTAGTTGTGAAGATTTGTAAAAATATTGAAATTATTATAGTTGAAGTTGGAGAAGGAAGAGAGATAAAAAAATATCTAAAACAACCAATTAGAATTGAGATAAGGAAGGAGAGAAGATTGATCAAGTGAATGTAGTCAAATTCCGTATTTTTATCGAAATACGCAAAATAAGTGAAGGAAGGAGGAGGAGAAGAAATAATTGAATAGGATAGAATAGAATATAGGAAAAGAAAAGAAGAAGAGATAAGTAGAAGGGAAAGAAAAGAGGTAGAAGAGAAAGATGAAGAAGACTTCGGGAATTTAGTCTTGTAATTTCAGACCCCTTTTTAAGCCGTTGGCAAAATTACTTAATCATCCCAAAACATGGCGAATGATAGAGAGTTTGTGGGAGTGATTAACTACCTACTCCCTAAATTCCAACTTAAGGTATGATTTGAAGTTCTTGTATTTTCTTTTTAGCTTTCAAAAGTAGTATTTATACATAGTAACCGAATTAAAGGTTCAATTCAGTGAGTTTAAATTAGAACAAGTGTGAAGTTTCAAATCATAACCTTGTAGAATAGAGTCATAGCTTTCTAAGAAGATATCATACGACCAATTTGGAGTAAAAATGAAGAAGTTATAGAAGGATGAAGTTTAGAAAAGAAATTGGATGATAAGTAGTATAAATCATCCATCAAGGGTGAAATTTGAAATATAAGTAGTGATAAATAACTTAAAGTCATAGGTCAAAATTTATAGTGAATTGAAATAGAGAAGTAGAAGTAAACCTTGGATGAAGTTTTCATAGTCTTTTAAAGGCCAAACTTCATCCGCCTATAACTTTGGCTAGGAAGCTCCAAATCCAATGAACTTAAATTTTTAGAAATGGCATAACATGTTCTTCCATCTTATGTGTTTAAATTTAGATTGTCTCAAGTTTTTCCTAGAAATCACAGTGGCTTGAAGACTTGGTAATAGTTAGAATTGACCTTTGCATTTAGGGTAGGATTTTGAGGAATTATGTGAAATTTAGGAATTTAGAAAATATCCATTGCTTGGAGGGCACAATGGACCTATGTTAGGCACTCATAGCGATTAACTTGAATTTTTTAGAACCTCGTCGTACATGCGTATATACCAAGGGTGGGTAAATAAGCACTCACAGAGGTTAGGTTACACTAGGAGGGGGACACCATTTGCTAAAGACACCACTTTTGAGTCATCAGACACTAGTAGTGTTGTACCAGTACGTCCTCGAAGTCAAAGGCCCTTCTTAGGTAGGAGGATCCTAAGTGATTTATTTTCAGATTCCAGCAAAGAGAGAGTAGATTGGATGGAAGATAGTGAACATGACGAAGAAGAAAATTTACCTGTCATTGCAGTCGACCACGGGGTGAGACTTGCTCATAACGAATCAATATTCACGTGGGACGAGATGGCTACACCATATGGAGGCGTTGATCGAGGAGTACGGCGGTTTTCCAGTGCCAATAGCACCATAGAAGTAGACGACTTCCGCAAGGAGTTCACCATGTGGTGTGAACTCCAGAGGTCATGAAACACCAACTTCAATCTATATATGATGTGGAGGGCGCTATTTGGGTGTCTTGAAGAGGCACCATTGGCAAACTATAGGGAATTTGAGCTTGCTCATTCTACAAAAATCCTAGCCTGGCGGGATTACTACACCCCAAATTATGCTGGTGTTTGGGAAGGCGGATCCACTGCCATAGCGACTATAAGTAGGGGAAAGAAGGAAGAAAGGGGTGTGAGCACAGGAGGCCAAGAGGCCACCATGACCACGAGTCTGGTATCAATACCAAATCCACCTCTCTTCAATTCCACGGCTCAAATTTTTTTGCTACTACAGCAGGACTACTATGGACAGAGGGCTGACAAAATGAAGTCACTTCATACATTTGCACATAGAAGTGATGAGTCATTGCGAAAGGCGCATTTGAAATTGAGGTGATTGATTTCCGCCACCCACGGAGTAACTAAGTAGTAAGCTGTTCAACATTGGTATAGTATCTTGGATAAAGAGTTAAAAACTCTTGTCCGAGGTGAAGTCTTGAGGTTGGGTGCTCCACCTACCTTAAGGTATGTTTTTGAGACCTCCAAGAGGATTGAAATTAATCTCTTGGAGGAAAAGGCGGCCATGGGATTCTTGCGCAAGGACGAGAAACTGCAAGAGAAGACGAAGATGGCAAGGGTAAGCATTCCAACTCATACTGGAGATGCCGACATCACATGTTTCAATTGTAGAGGTGTTGGTCACAGGCGACAAAATTGCAAGAAGACACCTCGCAAAGATGTAAGCAAAACTAACACATTTTGCTTTGGTTGCGGGATCAAGGGCCATCTGGAGGCCAATTGTTGGAAGGTTCATTCTGAACTCAAGTCCAAGAACACAAAGCATGTGAAGAGCAATGATTCCAAGGAGGCCAAGGCCACGGGAGAAGACAAGAAGTCATGAAAGTCACATTTCAAAGAATTGGAGGCTAAAATGGCAGCCATAAGTGCCACTACTGCTACGGGAGCAACTTCATTTTATACGGAAGGGAGTGACCATATGTTGTATGGCATGGCTGATGTTTAGACCACACCACTAGATGCTTATGCAATGATTAGGAGCAAGACCGTGGTGCACGATGTACCACGAGGTGCAAGTTCGGGATTGGATCCATAGAGAGGTGAAGCCAACCACCAAGCTAGGCTGCCAAAGTCATTCACATTTGAAGATACAGTGCCCACCTCTTCTATAGTACCACCTCTTCCATGGTACTACCATATTACAATTCAAGCAGTCAATGGGCTGCTCGGGCTCTACATGGTAATGGACAAAGTAGAGGTGTTCTTTTTGATGCAGCAATCGCTGTTTGTTAAGCTCCTTTGTTCACAGCATCCATGATTTTCCAAAAACAATTTAGTGTTGTTATAGTGTTTCAGTTGACGGCTACTATATGTGAAAACGGTGGCACGGCATCGGTGAGCTCCATGGAAGCTGTGCTTGAGCCACAAGCAGTGACTAGCAATGAGTGGACTGAAGCAGAAGGGCTTTTATCAGCCGCTGCTCATGTCAAAACTATGCCAACACACTCGGTCATAGAGCGGTCCTCCATTACCCTAGGGGTAGTGGTATTGGACAACTCCCAAGGTATTTTCCAATTAGTTGGGCCTAAAGGGAGAGTGTTTACACCTCAACGGGTACTATTGGATTCCAGTGCCCAACCCTTGATGTTGGGAGTATCAACAATTGAAGATTTGGGTTTGACCGAGGATGTGTTGGAAACGTGTTTGTGGACAATTAGTACTTCAATGGAAGGGACAGAGCAAGTGAAGGGCATCACGAAGGGCGAGTTGGTATTGCAATTGCGCCAAGATGATGTTGAGGATGCTAGCTTCATCAAGGTGAAAGCCATTGTCACAGAGGCTAAATCATATGATGTTTTGTTGGGGGTTATGGTATTGTACCCTATAGGATTCATCTTGGACTTATAGGAAGAGACAGCATACTATAGACCGGGATGGCAAACAGGAGATGGGCGCAAAGCTCAACTGCCAGCTCGATTTATACGAGTTCTTACTAATAATTTAGCTGATCTCTATTGTTTTGCTGGACTTGTGGACAAGGATCAACTATGAATCAAGGAGGATCGCGAAGATCCTCTTCCGGCTGCTTCATTGGATGTCATTGAGCCCCATAATCATCATGATGGTGAGGACACTGGAGGCGACATATTGTATCAATCCAACGTGGAAGCGACATGGGATAGTACCGCGAGACTACAAGAGGCGACCAACAAAGTTATCCAAAAGGTGTAGCAACAATCATTGTTATCACAAGAGAACGAAGTGGTTGAAGGTGTAGACAACAATGGTTTTCACTTGAATACTTCAACAATCCGGTGGAAACCACCAAAAGAAGGTATAACTCTTTTGGAGTTGTTTGGTGCTATTGGCATAGGATTGGCGACTGTATTGTAGGCGGGTATGAAGATGAAGCGTTATATTTATGTCGATAACGATGATATAGTACGGCAGATGGCCAAGTGCCATGCCCGACGTTTATGTCGAGTATTTCCATCCTTATTACACACCCATGCTATCACAACTGCATTTTCTGCATTGCCAAATGATATATCACTCATCTCACTCTAAGACATTGTCTAGTTGGATGCGGTGGACTTGGTTATCGCGGAATGGCCATGCCAGGGTATGTCTATGGCTGGCAAACAAAACGGATTGATGGACAAACATTCTTCAAAATTCCATGACATGGTGAAAATACTTTGGTATATTCAGACTTCTCATCAGCGGCCTCTAGAATATATCATTGAAAATGTACCAATGGTTAGTACATCACAAACCCGCACGCTTGACAGTCTTCATCTTGTACACAAAGTTCTTGGTATTCCAATATTATTGGATGCCGCGGCGGTGGGTTCTAAAGCTCATAGGCCACGACTTTGGTGGACTAACTTAGCTCCACCGGAATTCTTGCATGCAACAATACAACGTATTCATCATCTCGATGTATATGTTAAGGACATCTTAGACCTTCATTGGTCACTACGACGGGTTTACCACGATGATCAAGTACCACTTGCAGTGGTGAACCGCAAGGGTAAGCCACGGAGAGCTTTACCAACATTGGTGAGTTTTTCTAAATCTTATGCATTCAAGGACAATGGTCTTGGGTTGGTGTGGGATGCCTGTACTGAAGAAATGATTGAGCCTAACGCTGATGAGCGAGAACGGGCCATGGAGTTTCAAACGGGAATCACCCAAGCACCTGACATTACTGAGTTTCAAAGGCAATATCTCATGGGCCAGACTATGGATTTAAATTGCCTTTCATGGATTGTGTCACTTGTGATGGCCGAACAAAAGCGTTTAGCTTCAACATTGAATGGCCACTTGGGGTTCTATGAGCTACAAGCAATTATAAAACCATCTAGTTCAGCAACACCATACTTGCTGGTTGGGGGCGAAGACGCCTTTACAGCTCATCCATGGGACATGTGGAAAAATAATGCATTTTTCACAACTCCAAAGACAAGCTTGACTAGTTGGGATCAATTGGCCAAGCCGAAGATGGAATTGAAGGAAGACGTGGACAAGTTATTTAATGAAGAGAACATATCGGATCAAACAAAAGAACTATGGCGCTTGAGCCAAGTTGAAGAACAATATGATATGGCGGGTGTGGAACAAGATGAAACTGCTCCAACTGGTGTGCAATAGCAACCAAAGGTGGAGAAATCTGTTTCAAAGGAAGAACGGAAGGAAACGATAACCAAGGAAACTTGGAAACCGTTAGTAGGTTTGGAAAATGAAACAGAGGAGAAACAAGAGTCATGTGGATTATTTTGCTTTTAGTTTGAAGGACTTGAAAGTCCTTAAGGGACAAAAGGTACATATTAACTTGACGGATGACGCACCGATTTACCGCAAGCCATACAAGTATAGTGAGGTAGAACACAAGATGATTCAAGACCGAACGAAAGAGTTGTTGAAAGCTGAATTGGTAGAATTAGCACCCTTAGACTGTGAGTATACATTAGCGACGGTCATGCCATCTAAGAAGGATATTTTTGGTAATTGGACTGAAAAGAGGATGTATGGGAATTATTGGAGAATTAATAAATTCACGAAGTCCGACCGTTATGCAATGCCGACACCAGAGGAGAACTTTGACGCCATCGGCCATGCTAAAGTATTTAGTACTCTGGATCTTCGGTCGGGTTATCATCAACTTGGTATTCGAGAAGGTGATAAAGGAAAGACAACGTTCTAGGGAATCGATGAGGATGGGAAGGACCGACTTTATCAATGGAGGTTTCTACCTTTTGGCTTGAAAAATACTCCTGCTGAGTTTCAAAGGGTTATGGACCGTATCTTTTGGGGCTTGGATTTTGTAAAATGCTACATTGATGACATTATTGTATATAGTATAAATCAAAATCAACACAGAGCTCACTTGAAGGAGGTTTTTGCTAAACTGAGACTTCATGGCTTAAAACTGCATTCAAATAAATGCAAGTTTTATTATGACCATGTGGAGTATTCGGGCCACATGATATACCCTGGTGGATTGGGTGTGGTAGCTAGCAAAGTGGAAGTGATGATTTCTATACCAAGACCGAAGGATGTGAATAGATTGCGGGCATTTTTGGGATTGTGCAATTACTATCGGAAGTTCGTGAAGATGTTCAGTGCCATTGCAAAGCCATTAACCATACTAACAAAGAATGATCAACCTTGGATGTGGGGAGATGAGCAAGAGGCCGCCTTCACACAATCAAAGGAGCCTTTATCATCGGCACCCATTTTGAGGAGGTTGATTTCTGATAGAACGTATCAATTGCATACGGATTGGAACTCTCTAGGGATTGACGCAGTGTTGACTCAAATGGACGATGATGGCAAAGAGTTTGTGGTAGCTTATGCCAATCGCTCCAACAACAATGCAAAGGTACAGTACAGCTCATATGAGGGAGAATGTTTGGCAACGATTTGGGCCATTGCCCACTTTCGTTGTTATTTATATGGCAACAAATTTCGATTGGTTATAAATCACCAACCGTTGAAGCGGCTCATGGAGTCCGACAAGCTCACTAGTAAGCTTACACAATGGACCTTGATGCTAATGGAGTATGACTTTAAAGTTGTGCACTGTGCAAGTCTAGTGAACATAGATGCTGATAGCTTGAGCCGCAATCCAAGTCTTAGCCAAGTGGACTCTACGGGGGCTTGTTGGCACGTGGAGGAGGGAGAAGATTCGTTACCAAGTTGGCATGCTGCCGCCTATTTGAGTTTATTGGCGATGAGTAGAGACGTTACCGAGGAAGCCATCATGGCCACGATGGATGCGGGTGGTAGTGAGGAGTATGGGGCGCCAAAGATATTTTTGAGGATGGAGAGGTGATGAAGTATTTGAAGCATGGCGAATTGGCAACCACATTGTCAACCAAGGAGAAGGACCGGATCCTACAATGAGCAAAAATGTTTGTGTAGGAAGGGGATCATTTACTTCGAGTTTGGCCAGACGGTAACAAAAAGATGGTACCGTCGCCTCTTGAGAGAATGAAGTTGATCATGCATGCACATGAGGACTTGGGGCACTTTGGAGTGCAACGAACTCACAGCTTGTTGCAAATTCATTATTGGTGGTGGGACATGCAAACACAAGTTCAATAGTTAGTAGCTAGATGTACGGTTTGTAATAGAATGCAGACATCATTTAATGACCCAATGCCTCAATTACAACTGTTGCCAATCATGGGATTGGGCTATAGGTGGAGTTTGGATTTTGCAGGACCATTGCTGGTAACATCACAATACAACAAGTATGTATTGGTGATGATTGAACATTTTTCCAAATGGATTGAGCTGGTGGCATTACCTGATAAGTTCAGTGAAGGGGCAACTTATTCATTTTTGGACCGGGTGCTCAGTCGTTTTGGAGTTCCAGCTGAGGTTTTAACTGACCAAGGGCGTGAGTTCCTTGGAGAATTTCAAGCCTTGTGTGAACAAGCCATGATTGATCACCGCACTACTTCGCGAGATCATCCCGGAGCAGATGGATTGGCAAAGCGCATGGTGCAAACCGTCAAGAGGGGACTTTGAAAATATAGCTTGAAGAAGGGTCATCATGGAGATTGGGACCTACAACTACCGTAGATAGCAATGGGCTATCGTTCAGTAAGCAAGCATCTCTAGCATCTTTTTCACCCTATTATTTGTTGTTTGGGCACCATCCGGTTTTATCCATGGCTATCAAATAAGATGCAGACAAGACATTAGATGGCTTGGATGATCTGGATACGTGGACATGCATTTGCGAGCAATGAGCGGATCTGTACAAGAGGGTGATGCCTATGGCTTTGGAGAACCTTTCAATTGCACAGCATAGAGATACTTTGCGTTATGCCACAATACGAGGAGGTAGTTACCGACCTCAGGTTCGACGTTTTCTGCTAGGTAACTACGTTTATTTGCAGCAAACGGCGCCAACCACCCTCGATGTGACTGCAAGACGTATTATTCTACAGGTGCGTGAGGTACTCAAGTTTGGCGTGCTACTCTTGGAGGGACGTGATGGCAAAGTCTGAAAGGATCACACGCGCAATTGTGCACCGTATCATTTGCCACACATAGACAAACGGATCATTTCGAGTAGTTCATGAATTTCAGCTGGGTTGAAATGCGTGTTGTGTAGCAACACCAAGCATGCTGCTACTATGGTTTTATGTGATGTTTGTTCCATAGGGTGGCATATGGATTGTTTGAATCTGCCTTTGGAAGAAATCCCAGCAGGCCATTGGGTTTGTTCCAAGTGTATGTTGGGGCGTGGACAAGCATCAACATCTTAGTACAGGTTTTCCACTAGATGCTCGTTAGTGCTTCGGAGAAGCCTGCTGAGTTCGCTAGTGTGAAAGAGGCTTCAGCACCGACGAAAGGGGCGAGTAAAAGAGTGGTTGTAAAACCACTTTCTACACCTGGTGTATTGAGTACTATGGGTTTTTTATTTCTTTACTATGCTATGGATGTTGCTAGTGTTAGTGCTGATGGTGATAGGATGTTTTTCGCATTGCTATTATTATTTGCAAGCTTTTACCGTGATTGTGATTTACATCACAAGTCACGAGGCATTATCCGTATGACCACGGTGTCCACTATTGGTCAAGAGCTATTGGGTCTTGGTGTGGTTAGGTTGCTAGCCAATTACAGGATCTATTGTTTACTTATTGCATGTTTTCTCTCATGTTGGCTCGATATGATCTTGGCACGATGTATTTGTGCATGACATTGATTTTGAAGAGCTAGTAGATGAGATAGAGAAATTGAATAGTTTGTTCTTTGAGATGTCCAATTATAGAGTTACAAATTTATTGTTGTAGTAGAGTTATATATGATAATGAGTTCCAAACTAGAATTGATTTTAAATAATCACTGGTCTTATGTATTTTACAATAAAAATAATTGTATTTTGGATCAATATCTTGTGTGCTTTAGTTTTGTAGTGCATAGAAATGAATGTTTATTTGGACTTGAACTAAATTGTACCTTAGTTCAACAACTAAATGTAAATATCTTTTTTATTTGAATCGAGATGAATATGCTTGAGATTAACAATCCATATTCAAAAATGTTAAATTTGCCAAGTGTTGTTTTTCATAATGTTTTAAGTTTGTCCTCAGGATTTGCATGCGTCTTTAATTCTTGACAACAACTATGCTACATCTATAGATTCATTTTTCGACTATAGACAATTTGCAATATCTCAAAGTGGATTGGGGCACATCATGTATTCTATGGCTACCACTCAATTGACAATGGATTTTTCTATGAGGCCCATTGATGATGGTATTGTGGATAGTCCTTCAAATGAGAGAATTATTTTTTAAACTCCTATTAGAAGAAAGATGAAGCCATAGGAGGGTTGATTTAGGGTTGTTCCCCAAGCTATGAACCAATGCACTTTTGGTCAAAATATTAAATAATTCAAAATTACTAATTTAATTAGTAATAAAATATATTTAAAGAATATTTAAAATTTAACTAAATGATGTTATCTAACATAGCAATGTCAATATTACATCAACAACCTACATGTACTCTAGATATTTAACTGCAACGGAGTTCCCCACCTTGGAAACATGCAAAGAACTTGCGGCCCTTCCAAAGCCTCATTTTCTTTCCTATGCCTTCACCACTAAAATGTCATAATTGTTCCCCTCAAAATTGTCACCTTGGAATCGTTTTAGGTTCAATTCTATGTTCCAAAGAAAGCTTTACAATGATGCATTGATGGGAGTTCTTGCTACTATCAAAATATGGATGTTCTAATTCTTTTGTACATTGATTCCCTTTCTTCCCCAGGGCCTCTATCAAGACTAATAAAATTGAAGTAGACCTTTGATTTCATTTATTTTTGCAATGCATTGAGTTAGATATATTTGCTAAGTTGACTTCCATCCTTACTAGTAGTTCACACCCATCATTAGTTGCTTATTGGAATTATCAAGAGCACCCTGTGATATTTGAGGTCCTTATGTCCCCTCTTCCACGATGTAGTTCATTGGATGTTGCAAGTTGCCCATCTAAAATACATATCAAACAACTTTGTCTTCACATTAGAAAAAATTTGGATTCTTTAAAGGTCTGAGACAAGTCATTCAAATGTACATATAAAAGGAATAAAATAAAATATTTTAATAATTTATAAAATTTGAAAAAATCAAAAAATCAAAATCTAATATAGCACTTAAGGCACACTACTAGAGAATTTCGTTTTTCTGTTGTTTTGGTCACGTTGATCCAATCAAAATCTGATAGAAATCTGTTGAAATTTGTTGATTCATTATTTTTTAAATATTTAAAAAATAATAATTTCTACTTTTTGTTTTATTTGCACATGTGGCCAATAGAAAAAGAAACCCTTAGAGAGTCTAGATTTTCTCTAATGATTCTAATTGTCTTCTTTAAGATGCTTGGGAATAGAGGTTTTTGAAGAAGCAAATGCTAAAGATTATTTGTCAAAGTTCTATAAATAAAAGCACATACAGTTAAAGGCCAAAGATATTAAATACAATGGAAAAGTTGAAGAATAGATGGCACTCATAGTAGTTATATTCATAAGTGTCTTGCTTTCTATATGAAAATGGAGATGCAAAATATAGCACCTCATTGACTTAAATGTTTTTTGAACTAAATGATAGTCAAGGAACTTCAGATTTTTAATGCTCTATTATTTTCTAGAAAACAATAACATTTATATTCTTTGATTACTTTATAGAAATCCAACTCATTTACATTCTATGAATAGTTTCAAAAAAATTCTAACTAATTGGGAATTACTTAGTAGTATTTTGTAATGTTGAAATTACATATCTACTTTGTGTATGTCAATGCATTACTTAATTTGTCTACATTGAAATCCATCTCCCTTAAAACTATTGTTTGTAGTACTTCTATAAATTCTCATTTTATTCAAAACCATGATATTGGTTAGTACAAGACTCTTCAAAGATCCAAATCCCATTATTTGGCTTAAAAACCTTTCAACTCTCATTTCAAATTCAAATTTTGAGTGTCTTTATTCATAAATTGATTGAATTCACAAAGTTATCAATGATTCCCTCAAAATCTTTTAAATTTCTTCAATTGAAAAGACACTTGGGCTTCAAGTTTAGTCTTGTGACTTTTGAATTCCATTGTTTGAGAGTGCACTTTATAACTATAGGGTTTGATTGAAGTCAACCAAAAAAATGATAGAATGAAGTCAAGATGAAAACAATGGAATTTTGATGCCATGACAAAAATAATGGAATTTTGAAACTACAAGACTAAAAAAATGAACTCCAAAGGATTCCAGTAGTTCTTGTCAAAAAAATTTCAACTTCTTCAATTGAAAAGACATTGAATTCATTATGGATATTAGTCCTATGATTGCAGCATGGATGGCAAGTTTTGTAAGTTCATTTGGTCGTTTCAAAAACCTTCCAACCTTCTCATTTTTTTTTTAATTCCAAAATTATTCCGACCTTGGTTTCAAAAAATTAATTCAACCATGAAGGTTTTCATTGGTTATCCCCAAAAAAATTTCAACACCTTCAATTGAAAAGACTCTAAATTCGGTAGGCTTTAATTTTAGTCATGTAACTCTGAAATCCCATTATTTTCATTTTTAGTTGGCTTCATTTCAATAGTTTGCTCATGGCTTCATTCTATCATTTGGTCGTGGCTTCAATTCTAGTCGTAGTTTCAAAGGCCCCCTATGGTTACAAAGTGAACCTTATATATGACAATATAGAAATCCCAAAGATCAATTCAAAAATTGGCTAAACAAATTCCAAATTGAAGTTCATCACTAAAATTAACCAATCTCAAAATTCAAAATTTATATATTGACATATTGAAAGCTTTATAGTTATCATTTGAGCTTCTACAGAGCATTCAAAAACTCAAATAGGCTCATATGAAGTCAATTTTGAATGAATGAAAGTGAAATTCTTACTAAAGATGCATAATTCTATAAGCAAAATATATATTTTTTCCCCAATCAAGTGGCCAAGTCAAAAGTTATGAGGCACAAAAGTTTCAAGGCACCTTGGACAACATACTTTAAACATTATAATCTCACAATCTAAATAGCTAAATGGTTTAGATTTTTTTCCATGCATTTCTATATTAGCCTAATCCAACTTTGTATAGTTGAAAATTTGAATTATTTAATATTTTAATTATTCTCAATGCACTAGAAAGTGACAATTTTGGACACTTTTGTGAAAAATAGTCAAAAAACTTTAGAGGTTATTGAGAACAAATGAATGAAAATGATATGGACAGATTTGTGAAAAATTTGTATTATATATGTATAATTTTTTTCTTTTTCCATTTGAAAGCTCTTGAAATTTATAGCTTTACTAGTACAACATCAAAGCAAGCATTAGAATATGAGGCAAAAAATCCATAAATGGTGTGCAAAATGGCGTAACCTAATATTCTTGCAAAAATCACCAAATATTCAATTTACAATCAATTTTAGAAGTAATTTTTAATTTTTGGCTTCAAATTTTATTGAAATACATTGGTTTGTATATTAATTGATCAAATTATATTATTAGATATGATCTATGAATCATATTTTATAATTATTGTTTGAGAGACATCATTAAATTATTGTTTTAAGCTACATTTTAAAATCCATCTTCACAATTTTGAAAATCTCTAGTCTTTTAGGATTTAGGATAGAGATATCTACAATAAATAGTCCCCTTCTAATGATACGATAGGGGCCCCTATAATGGACAACAATTAACTTTATTGTTGATTGAAAAAATTTGATTTTCTCACCATGGATTGGCTCACACTTGATCAAGAATACATTCCAAAGCTAACCATTTTTTATGAACTTATGAAACAAGGATGGGTTCAAATGAAAAATTCACATTTATATTGAATAAAATATTTGTGTTTGGCAAAAAAAATCCTTATTTTTTGCATTCTTCCTCATCCTTATTTTTGTATACATTGAGCTCAATTTTTCAACAAATATCCCATATCCTATAAGTTGAAATGCTTAACTCCTTTAGAATGTTCGATGTCAAAATTGGCCTACGGTTTACAATATGAAAAAAATCTACATACATGATTATCTAAGTGTAAATATTGATGAGATCTCTGACTAATTGATGTGGGATAATATTATTATAGATTTAATATCCTCCGCTTGACTATTTTTAATTGGAGGCGATTGATTTTGCTCTGTTAAGTTCAATTTTGTTAGGGCTAGGCTGTCTAATAGGCAAGGATGGTATTCAATCACATGTAACCATCACATTCACTTGCATCTGCCATTTCACTCAGTTAGAAGTTGCAGGTAGACAAGATTGGTAGCAATGATTTTTTATTTTTTTTCATTTTCTAAGAAGTGCCAAAGTGATGATATAAAATGTTATAGTGGTGCTTGTTCCAAATTTCAACATTCATCCACATATTGGATAGAAAATATCACATTAGCATATCACATATTATTCTTTTTTAGTGCAATTTGACACTATAAAGCCAAAAAAAGCCCTGATTGGCAAGCTATTCATACAATAGTGCAACACTTTTGACACCACAATCGGTCTGACTACAAGGTAGGAGCACCCAATGGCGTGAGTGTACCCAATGGCGTCACTTTCTAGGTAAGGTAATGATTTTAAAATGTAAATATAGGTCAGTTGTAGATAACTTATTACTTCAGTCAATAAGGATAAGCTATGACAGTTTATCTGCATTTAAGTTCTGAAATGACTGTCATATGTAGAAAGTCACGCCGTAAGTACCTCACGCCATTGAGTGCTCCTACCTTATGTAGATTTTTTCATGTTGTAAACCGTAGGCCAATTCTAGCATTGAACATCCTAAAGGGGATTAAGTTATCCGTTATTGGTCCTTCTACCTTATTTCAGGGAACCATTTCAGGGAACCATTTCAGGAAGCCATTATGAAAGCCAATATAAGAACTCATACAAGCTTAAGTGGAGATGGATGTACAGACAAATGGCGAGGGATGAATATTTCACCCCCGTCCCTTCTGTAGGAAAATGTCCATGACTTCTCCTGCAAGGACTTCAATGACGATCTTTGCCTGTAACTTAGAAGCTGAAAGGATACCAGCTGATGCGAAGCCTGGGTTTGCTTTGCTTCTGCTTTCGATCGCCGTTGCAGTTCGGGTTCTGTGGAGGTCGTGAGGAAGCTCCAATCTCTTGCGGTGTCAACGAGGTAGAATAAGTTCAGAGGAGTTCGTGGTGGAACGAGTTTTTGCTTGGTTTGGGGGGTTTGGCGGAGGTGATGATTGGGCCGGCGATAGGGCAGCGGAGGGTCGGGAAGGGTTTCTGTCTAAAGCGGTGTCACTTGTTGAGAGTGATTCGGGGTTCGTTGACGGTGTGGCGTGGTTTTTCGGTGAATTTTTTAGGGTAGGGTTTGTTGTGGTTTGAAGGGTGGATGTTTGTCGGTGATTGAGATTAATTGTGGAGTGACGTCGAGGTGAAGGTGGGGGTGGAGGTGGAGGGGTGGTGATTACCGAAAGAGGCGGCCGTAAAGATGAGTAACGAGCGGAAGGTTATCGAGTTGGAGAAAGGATGGGCCTTCATGCTGAAAGGCATCACCAAGCTGAAGAATATACTGGAGGGCGTGCAGGAGCAGTTCAGCTCCGAGGAATACATGCTCCTTTACACGTATCCAGAAGTTCGATCAATTGAGATGATTTTTGAATTTAGGTTTTGCGAAATTTGTAATCAGCTGCGTGCGATGTTATGATTGTTTTCAAGTGGCCTTTTCGATGCTACGTTGTCCCAAATGAAAATTGCGTTTATTTTGTTGACACGCGAGAGAGGCAGGAAATAGCAATTGCTTGTTCTGTGGTGCAAGATCCGGTATTGTGTTGTGAGACTTGAAAGAGAATTTAGTGAGGACATAGAACATCTGTGGGCGTATGGAGGCGAAATTGTTCATGTGTATTTGTTCTTGGGTGAATTCCTTAATGCCTTTTCAACAGGACCATCTACAACATGTGTACGCAGAAGCCTCCGCAGGATTACTCTCAGCAGCTTTATGATCGGTATAGAGAGTCTTTTGAGGACTATATTAAATCGAAGGTTCGCATCCCTCTCTTTCCTCTGGACTCGTTCCTTGATATTGTCGGCTATTCGGAATCGAGACAATTGCGATTCTTTCGTTTGCAAACCTTTTGCGTAAACTCTTGCGTGTCAAACCTATGGATTCAAGTGGCCTTCGTAATGGCATTTTTGTAACGCAAACGGCGAAGCTTGTAAAATGGTGAACTCTTCCGGCGTTCTAATCTGCATTATTTGGCCGTGTAGGTGTTACCTGCTCTTAGGGAAAAGCATGAGGAATTCATGCTGAAAGAGCTCGTGAAGCGATGGGACAACCACAAAATTATGGTCCGATGGCTGTCCCGTTTTTTCAATTACCTCGATCGATACTTCATTGCGAGGAGATCGCTTCCAGCTCTGAGCGACGTGGGGCTCATGACCTTCCGCGACCTGGTATGTAGTTTGTGATACAGCCTTCATCATTTTGGTGCATGCAGCATTTTTGAACGTAGAGGGGGGATTCCTGCCTGTTGAGAAGACTGGGAGGCCGGCTATTCGCATCCACACCAATGAACTTCTATGCATGACAGCAAGATGCTGGAACAATGATTTCCATCCTTTTGATCAACCTCTGCATTTTGTAGAGTGGAGTTGATAAGGGTTCAATGATCATGGTAGTGCCTGTCAATGAGGGGTCGGCTCCTCGCTATTTGTGAGACGATCCTTGTTCGGATTCCCCTTCTACTTATCCACGACAGTGTTCTGGGTTTCAACTTGAGATTTTGATCCCCGATCTGTAGTTCCTGTGGAAACATGACCCCTTAGCCTTTTGTGTCTTCGGGTCGATCAGGGTTCTCTCCGTCCGTGGTGTGTTGGTTGCCGTATCGTTGGTGGTCTCATGAGCGCCTTTTTTGACGCGCAGGTGTATGCGGAGATGAAGATCAACGTGAAGGATGCAGTAATTGCACTGGTGAGTTGTTGAATTTCCGACGTTATCTGCTTGTGTCGCGGTTCGGCCTGGGTGTGCGACCGCATGCTGAGAGCTTTTTTGGTTTTGTCCAGGTGGATCGTGAGCGCGAAGGCGAGCAAATCGATCGTGCCCTTCTGAAGAACGTCCTGGGCATCTTCGTTGAGATTGGAATGGGTAATATGGATGCGTATGAGGCCGACTTTGAGACCTCTATGCTCCAAGACACCGCTGCTTATTATTCCCGCAAGGCCGCTTCGTGGATCGAAGAGGATTCGTGTCCCGACTACATGCTGAAGGCTGAGGAATGTTTGAAGAGGGAGAAGGAACGGGTTGGTCACTACTTGCATGCCAGCAGTGAGCAGAAATTGCTGGAGAAAGTTCAGCAGGAGTTGCTGACGCAGTACGAGTCCCAGTTACTCGAGAAGGAGCATTCGGGTTGCCATACTCTTTTACGAGATGACAAGGTCGACGATCTTTCGAGAATGTATCGTCTTTTCTCGCGAGTTCCGAAGGGGTTGGAACCCGTGGCGAGCATATTCAGGCAGCATGTGACAGATGAGGGCACTGCCCTGGTGAAGCAAGCCGAAGATGCCGCCAGCAACAAGAAAGCCGAGAAGAAAGACACTGTGGGTGTTCAAGAGCAGGCGTTTGTGCGTAAGGTGATTGAGTTACACGACATGTATTTGCAGTACGTAAGCGAGTGCTTCGTGAATCACTCCCTTTTCCACAAGGCTTTGAAAGAAGCTTTTGAAGTGTTTTGCAATAAGGGTGTGGCGGGCAGCACGAGTGCCGAGCTCCTGGCCACTTTTTGTGATAATTTGTTGAAGAAGGGTGGAAGTGAGAAGCTGAGCGACGAAGCCATCGAAGATACTCTGGAGAAGGTGATCGATGTCGTCATCTCTGCTTTCTGAGTGTGGTCGTTGAGTTTCTCGTCAGGCCTTCGGTAGATGCCGCCGAATCCCTGTGCGCGTTGATTGTCTGTCGGCCAGTCCCTTTCAGTTGATTGAGGAGTCTGCTTGAATTACTCCTTGGGCTTGATGTGTCTCGTGCATTTAACTTGTTGTCGCTGTAGCCCCCCCCCCCTCGACCAAGCTTGGTTCGTTGTAGTTTTCTTCTGTTCTCATTCTTCATCTGATGACTATTTTGGTGCGAGTGCAGGTGGTGAAGCTTCTTGCGTACATCAGCGATAAGGATCTGTTCGCGGAGTTTTACAGGTGAGTTTGACCGGTTTCTTGTATTTTCCTTCTGTGATGGCTGCGTAGTTTTTCCCCGACCAGTATGTTTTCTTGAGTCGCCTTTTCGCAAGATTGGTCCGATACGATTGTTGTTCTTAGCCGTGAACGCTGGATTGTCGCGACACACGATGGCTTTCACAACCTGTTAATTTCTGGGTTTCTTTTATCAGCCAGTGATTCTTCAAATGTTTGACGTCTTGTTTTGTCCATGGTTGTAGGAAGAAATTGGCCCGAAGGCTCCTGTTTGACAAGAGCGCCAACGATGACCATGAGCGCAGCATCTTGACGAAGTTGAAACAGCAGTGTGGAGGGCAGTTCACCTCCAAGATGGAGGGCATGGTAAGTCCCGGGTTCCTTGTTTCAACTGGTTTCCTCCGCCTGCGTGATTTTGCTTTGTGTTCATTGAAGTGCTGAAGTTGAGGTTGAAGTGCTGAGAAGGGGTGTTTGACCCTTGTCCCGCTTTTGACGTCGGCCATGCCCCCATTTGCAGGTGACGGATCTGACCCTTGCACGCGAGAATCAAACGAACTTCGAGGAGTATTTGGCGGAGAATACGTCGTCCAATCCAGGCATTGACCTGACAGTGACCGTTCTTACCACCGGGTTTTGGCCGAGCTATAAGTCTTCGGACCTGGCTTTACCGGCGGAGATGGTTAGTTTTCCCGTGTCCTGCGTGCTTTTTTGATGTGGTGGAGGCATGCCATGCGTCCGGTGAGCTGGAACGCTGTAAATGGTGATAGGATGTTTTTCGTCCGTGCTTATGAAGGTGGAGGTTTTCCTTTTGTATGCACTTGTTTTCTTTGGATAGTTGGTCGTCCACATTTTTCCGTGGGTCTCCCTCCGTGCTGGCTTGATGTGGTGTTTCGCACGCAGGTGAAGTGCGTTGAAGTGTTCAAGGAGTTTTACCAGACGAAAACCAAGCATCGGAAGCTGACTTGGATCTATTCTTTGGGAACTTGTAACATAACTGGAAAGTTCGACACCAAGCCGATCGAGCTCATCGTGACGACGTATCAGGTACGATCTGTCGAGTGTTGCATTTCTTTTCTCCTGGGTCCTCGAGGTTCTGGGATTCTTGTGGGTGTCTGTCGTCTTTCCGAGTGTTGGAGTGTAATTTCCGGAGTGTGCTTCTGTCGGGATAATTTTGGTTTGGTTTCCGGGCATATTTGCGTTGCGTGTTTTTGGACGTTTCTTTCCTTTTGTTATTGCAGGTCCGTCGTCTTATTCGCGCCTGCAATTTCCTCTCGTGGTGTCGTGCAGGCTGCGGTGCTTTTGTTATTTAATGCTGAGGATAGGCTGAGCTACAACGATATCAAGAATCAGCTGAACCTGACGGATGAGGATATCGTTCGATTGTTGCACTCGTTGTCGTGTGCGAAGTACAAGATTCTGAACAAGGACCCCAACACCCGGACTGTGGGTCAAAGTGACAGCTTTGAATTTAATACCAAGTTCACGGACAAGATGAGACGTATCAAGGTATGTGAGCTTTTTCGTGTTGGTCGTCGTTGCGTAGGCCGACGCGCGTCGTGTGGCAGTTCTTCCTGGTTGGTCTGCTCGTTTGCGTGTGACGCAGGTACGCTGCAGTGGATTGCAGCAGAGATGTGTATGACTTGGTCGGCCTTGTGCCTTTTTGAGTTCATTTCCATTTTGCGTGTATGCTGAGCGTGTTTGGTGTTCCGTCAGATCCCATTGCCGCCCATGGACGAAAAGAAGAAGGTGATCGAGGATGTGGACAAGGACCGTCGTTACGCCATTGATGCCTCGATTGTAAGGATCATGAAAAGTCGGAAACAGTTGCCTCATCAGCAACTCGTTTCTGAATGTGTTGAGCAGCTTGGGCGGATGTTCAAGGTGTGGCTTCGATTCCCGATGGTGCCCTGGATTTCATTTCTGTGTTGGTGTAGTTCTTTGTAGTTCCTGCTTGTAGTGTTTTTGAATGGGTGGGCCGTGTTGGATTGTTTTGAATGTGAAACCCTTGTGCTGACGTGATGGGGTTTTTTCCGTTGGTTTTGTCCAGCCGGATTTCAAGGTGATCAAGAAGCGAGTTGAGGACCTGATTGCTCGTGAATATCTGGAGCGAGACAAGGAGAACCCCAACATCTTTAAATACGTGGCCTAGATAGTTTCGTTCTTTCGATAGTGGTAGTCTTTTGTTCGTTCCAACTCCTACTCAGCTTAGAACTTGTAGGATGATTCGGTTTCCGGTGGGGGAGGGGCTCCTGCGCCGGTTGCTTGCGAGGTTGTGTTGCCCGTCATTTGATAGGAGGGTACGAAGTGGTTGCCGCTTTTAGTGGAAGTGGCGTTTATGTAGGAAGAGACCAACGAATGGGAAGGATATAAATGAACGTCCCGGGAACTGGGCCTGTGTATCTGTACATTCCGCTTAGCAGCAAGCGCAGTGCCGCTGTTAAGTTATTAGCTTGGAGTCACTTGCAAGAGTGATTTGTATGGTGACTTGACTTCTCTCTTTCTGCTCCTCAGTCCCAGTCGAGCTTCATATGTAAAGGTATGTTTCCAATATTGCAGGCCCCGAGGTCTGCTTGCACATATTTGAGTATCTCTGTCTATTCCCTGTTTGTTGTACCTGCGTCGCTGTACGAGTGGTAGCTTTTGGATCTTGGGTGTCGTGTTTCGTGACGGAGGTGCGTTGTGGGGCTTGAGGAATTCGGCTGTTGTGTTGGAAGTTTAAGTTGGTTTCGGCGACAATTAGGAAGGGGAGTAGTTGCTTTGCACTCATCGTCAACACTACAAGAGAAAGGGGTGAAAGGGGTGCTTGTAAAGTATAGTCCTAGACATAAGTTAATACATAATGTTTTTTAAGGAGATTTTGAGTAAAAGTTTACTAGGAATATATGTGTTCTAGTAAAATAAAAATTATTGAAAATGCCCTTAAAGGATCATTACTTATTATCTTATGTTTAGGATTATACTTTATAATTCACTTAAAACATCCTTTTTTTTTGAAGTGCAAGTATATCAACTACTCCCTTATAGCTATGTTATTTGTTGTTTAGGTTTCGTTGTCTTATTTGGGTTTTATTTTTGGTGAAGATGAATTATTGCCCCATGTCATAGTTCCATAGTTTGGGAGGATTTACTTCAATTGGTGAGGATGTGTGCCATAGTTCCGTAGTTTGGGAGGATTTACTTCAACTAGTGAGGATGTATTATTGCTCCGTGCTATAGTTCCATAGTTTCATAGTTCAGGAGGATTTATTTCAATAGAAGCTCCAAGTGATGATGTAAATAGGACCTTACTAGAAATGTGAGTGAGTACCTCATGTAGGGAGCCTCTTGTTGCATAGTTGCTTATTGACTGATGAAATGTAGACTTTAACATTTCCCACTTGCGGACATTAAGGTTATTCAATGTTTAATGAAATGTAGACTTTAACATTTTCCACTTGCAGACATTAAGGTTATTCAATGTTTACTTGTTCAAAATTTGGGTATTATTTTTCACCTTAAAGCTTGAAGAACCCCTAATGTTGGATTGTTGGATGTAAGAGAATCCATATACAAGTATGGAACTTCTCTTAGTGCATCTTCTATTAATGCATAACTGCCACATATGCAATTAGTGAAGGATCCCAAGTTCAAGCACTTTTTCTGAAGAGCAATGTAGTTCCAACATTAGTTAGGTGGCCATTACTACGCCTCTCTTACTGCATAGTCCTGGCACGCCTCTCTTACTGCACTCATTGAGATTCTACTGCACTCATTGAGATTCTACCTGTAGTACTCTGGGTTTCCTCCTCTGTAGTGAAGAGTAGCCCTGCAATGGACTGGATTGCTTGAGGTCCTGGCAAACTCCCAAGCGAGCTTAGTTTCAACGGGATCCATCAGCAAGAGACTTGATGAAAGCTTACATTGCTCATATCCCCGAGAAAGCGAGCAACTTCCCATGGGCAAGATGATGACCTTGTTAAAGCGTCTGGCTTCTTGAATCCTGCAGCTGGTGTTGCAGGATTGCTGACTTCTGTGCAATCGTACCGCTACTTTGGAATGTTGTTGAATAGCTGGATGAAGACTCCCAACTTGCCTCTATAGAAGAGGAGAGCAGGCTTCCCGAATTGCCTGCCAGTGGCCTGCACTGCCATTAAGATCATGAAGCAACCGAAGCTTACAACCCTAACTCAGGTAGCGCACAAAATTGATTATAAGTATAAACTCCCCTGCAGGCACAATGAAAAATAGTATCATAATTCAAACCTGTAATAGAAATTCTTGAAAGCTGAACGAGAAGCTTACAATCCTTTAAGTGAGCGGATTCCCACTTCACCGCTTCTCTGAAAGTAACGATCTGCCTCCTTCCTGCTATGAAGCTCCAACTCCCCAGACCCTAATTCGATCAAGGCCAGCGAGTTACAGGTGCAAGGACTTCTACCGACAGCACATGGCAGTTTCCAACAAACTGGGGTGAAAGAGCTTCCAACATTGCCGTCAACAACCTTTCAGATGACTACAGCATCGTAGGTGGGCACAATCTCTCGACACAAGTTCCCCAAATTCACTCTCCAATAGGGGATCGACACTAATTATTTTCAAATGGTTGATAAGCGCAGCAGTTGATTGATTCTTCAAACTCTGCAGAGTCACCAAACAAGCAGAGTAGGCAGGCAGCAGTTGTTTGTTCCGCAGTGAGCTTTCCACCCGCAGTGAAGATGTAGTGTGCCAGGGCCGAGGCACATTCCATGAGATCAGAAACTCTATCCAAGTGATAACAACGAGTAAGCTCATGGCCAGGCACACTACCCAGGGCCAAAATATTAGCACACAGAAGCATAGTATAAAAGCATCAAACAAAACCGCAATTGCAAAAACCATAGAGAAAATCGTTAGAAGCATGAGGGTCATGCATAGTTCAATTACAAATTCTGAACCTCTCCCTTGTCTCAAACTATGACATTGTCCATCATTCTTGCCTTCCTTGTCTGTGTGCCAAAAGGTTTCCAAACGCCTACTTCCACGGCCTAGTGCCCTATGTAGTCCTACACCTACAACACATCAAAACACCACATTTCTCGGTTGCGTTGTCAAATTATAAATTTGCATTCCATTATTGCTTCAAGCATTGTTGGCGTTGGCACTTTCTTCCCTGTACTCCCTCACCACCATGGCTCTCCCTACAGCACCTCTATTTGCGCTCCCTACTTGGTCCTCAATCCTACTTTGGACCAGCACAGACTCATGGATTTTAACAATCCCTATTTTGCCGCATTAACACTTGCATTCGCAATTTTGCCTTGGCACTCCGCTTTCGCAATTCGGGCCATTAGGGGGAGGGGCTTGTTTGAGCTTGACCCACGGAGGACTACCAACGCTTATAGTTTAAGTCTTGATCCTTCATTGATCCACACCATCTTTTGGGCTTGGGCTCCATTCACGACCTGTAACTTTCATCCATTCATATTCCAAACTAGATTCTCCTCACGATTCTCCTTTGACTTTTTGGTTGGATTTTGCATGGGATTATTAGGTGTGTATGCTTTGATGGTTGTTTATTCAAGCTGGATTGTTGGCTTCATTCTTCTTGCTTATTGTAATTGGTTTGTCGGTTTGTTTTTACACTTCATTTTCCACCATGATTCCATCAATTTTCATCATAATCAATCATTTTCTACTTTAATTTTCCTAGATTACCATGCGCACTCAAACATTGAGCGATCATGAGAGGGATTTGATTGTGGGAATGTATGAAGGTGGAATCAAATCCAGTCACATTGTTGATTTAATGGGAATGCCACGTTCTACTGTGTCAATAGTCTTGACAAAATGGAAGAATTCTGAACGTGTTTCTACAACTAAACCTAAATCTCCACCAGCAAAACTCTTAAATCATTCTCTTCAAGACCTAGCTTGGCTCATCATACAAGATTGGCGTCTCACTTTGGCAACACTTATTGAAACATTTGAAGTTCACCAAAACACCATCCGTAAGTATATATCTGGTGACTTGGATTTGGAAATCACATTGCTTCAAGAAAATCCTATCTTAGTGTACCACATGGAAATCAGAGATTGGCATTTGCTTGCAATTATTGATAATGAATTGTTGAAGATTGGAAGAATGTGATTTTGACAAATGAGTCTTCCTTTGAACTTGGCAGAGAAAGTCGATGCATTTGGATTTGCAAATGGAAACCATGAAAGCAGTTTGGAAGGAAGTTTCTCTTAAGCAATTACAGAACTTGATTGCAAACATACCAGATCGAATTCAAATAGTCATTTTAGCAAAGGTTAGTAGCATTAGATGGTAGGTACTAGCACAACAATTCAAAAATGTTATATGATATTCAAGTTTATATGTAAATATTTGTATAGATAATAAACTACTCTTTACTACAATTCCAACGCAATTTGTAGTTTGGAAATCTGTTTGTTTTTGGCTGTAATATGGCTTCTCCAAGTTGTTGAACTTTATAGTAAAACTTGACTACGGTCCAAAATTTGTAATTGAACTGGAACTAACTAAACGACACAAGGAGCATGTGAAGGAAACTCCACAAAGCCAATCCAAGAGGGTGAAGGAACCAAGGGTTGGCTAGTAGGGAAAATTGAAGACTAGAGTAGAAATTGGTGGATTCTTTGACATGGATAACATACTCCTCTACTTACATCTTCTTACAAAGCTCCATGGCAACATTAATCTCTCCGTGATAGTATTACCAACAATTCCCTACTCTTGAAGCAAATAGAACTTTGATCTCAAACTCTAATTTGGAATAGAAGTCATCCGAATCCAAGTACTAAAGATAAAACTCTTCCTAATCAAGCATAGCCAGCAATGGATTGGATGAGGCTCTATTTGAAGTAAGCACTACTTTTGGCAAACTACCAACTGAGCTTTGTTTCAACCAGACCCATCAACAGGAGATTTGATGAAAGTTTACATAGCCCATATTTCTGAGAAAGCAATTGACTTCCCATGAACTAGTGATGCCAAATTAAAGATGATGACATTGTCAAAGCCTCTAATTTCTTGAATCTTGCAGTTGATCATGGAAAAATTGTTGAATTGTGTGCAACTAGTGCTTGGTGTATTGCCATGTTGAAATGCTATTGAGGAAGACTTCATCTACTGATTAACTACGGTGCCATTAGATTGTCTCATGTGTGATTACAAGAGGAAGCAATATTTGAGCCTTTAAGTTTTTGAAACTTAAAAGTTTGCCTAGAAAGCATTGGTCCAAAACTAATGGTTGGGAGATGAGTGAGCATTTGCATGCTTCCATACAGTCTACATACATTGTATCCATTAGTGCCGACAAGGTCATAAGGGTGGACAACACCTATTGGGTTGGGATTTATATTTATGCCATGGACAACTAGGAGAAGAAGCCGCACCTCTATTTTTCTTGTATCTCTAAAGGTGGCATAGTCAATTACCTAACTATTGTCATTATACATGCTTTTTTAGAAAAATGTGGTTTTACTCATGGCCAATAGATTCTAAACTTGTGTACTTTGGGGCTAATGGGGCTTGTACATTTCAAGGCCCCCAAACAAGTGTTATAGCTTAGATTAGGGAGAAATGGGCTCCCTTTATATTGGGAGCTAGTTGTATAAGAGTTAGGACATGATCGCCTTGGTGAGGAGAAGTACTTACATGCTCATAGGAGTTGTAGTAATGGATTGACCTTTGTTTTGTTTTTGTACAAACTAGTTGTAGGAGCGGAAGGAGTAGTCCACAGAAGTTGACAAATCCTCCTTGACTTGGATCTTGTTCTATAGAGACATGCCAGTAGTGCCACAAGTAGCAACAATGACGTACTACAACGGCCCTACGTCATAGTGACAGTAATGCGGCATCCAACTAAGCCTGCTAGTACAATCCCAATAAGCACATTAAAAAAATAGAGACACGAACAAACGAGCAATTACAAGGGATCATAGAAGAGGTGGAATCAGGATGTAGCATTAGAGAAATATCTTAGAAGTACAACATACCTTACTCCACACTTAGAGAGTGGTACTATAGACTGCACACATCATGAAAGCATGGGTTGCCCACCATCTTGATAGTAGAGGAAGAATACAAATTAGTAGACTACATGTTAACAATGTGTGATCTAGATTTTGGCTTGATTCTGACTGCATTGAAGTTGTTAAGCTAAAGGTATATAAGATGATGTGCAACAAGTAGACTCCTTTTTGAAATGGCATTTTTGACAAAAGTTGAATGAAGTGGTGGAAAAAACACCATCTTGAATTAACTATATGAGTGGCATAGGTCTTTGAAGTGGTACGAGCTCAAGGCTTGAGCAACAACTCAAAGACATTGTACGACAACTTAGACTTCTTATACTCAATGCACTTATATTTGCCCCACAAAATTTGGAACTACAATGAGATAGGAGTATAGACAAGTAGAAATGGAGGCATTTAGGTTATTGTTTGTAGAGGGATACGTTCCGTTCATTGTATAGTGCCTGAAAAGCGCAAATGGTTGTCCATGTTTGTATGCATGAATGCAATAAGATGGCCTTTTCGATTGATTATATTGTGAAAGATACAATTCAGATGGGACCTGTTTTTATATCAACATGATACAACCATTCTTTCTTTCTATATCTTTTGAGACAAATGTGTTAGCAAAAAACATGTTCAACATGTGAACCGGCAATTGCTATGGCTATACAAGAGTAGGTCTGGATGACAGTAGCTTTATTTGCCAAATGGATAAACCATTTCATTATAAATGTAGAGAATTTAGAAAATATGCATCTAATAGACGTCACTTACTAGTATTGGATGGCCATAACAACCATGTCACATTGGAGGTCATTAGCATTGCAGAAGTAGTAGGCCTGGATATAATAAACTAGATTGGTAACTCTTTCTGTACATACATCATACATACTTTAGCCATTAGACATGAGTGTATTTAAACCTTTCAAGTAGCACTTCAGGACATATCATGACTACTGGAATAGCAAAAATGTTGGTCAGTCACCATCAAAGGACATGTTGGCACATTGAATTATCCTAGCATTGAGGAGGGTCTTCTCTTAACAAAAACATTTGCAGTAGCTTTTGAGCCACAAGAATTTGGCCCTTCAACTAGGAGGCAATCACAAGGCATTGCAAACCATATGAAGTTTATTGTTAGGAAATCAAAGGCCAAAGGTCAATGTTGTCCTCACAAATGCAAGAGCATAAAGATCTAAAATAAGACCCTTTCGTTGACAATGGCATTTCGGTGATGGAAATTGACGAGGAGAGTGAGGAAGTCTAATCTTCATTAGAACAAATCACTGTGGAGTTGATGTAGGAACAAGATCTAGACATGTAACACTTCTTTATCCCTGTGGACCGTAGCAACCGCAAATGACCATTGCAAGTGTCTGCGTCGCAATCAAAGTTGCATGGCAAGGACTTGTTAATATGCTTCTACACCTTGCCAACACTCACACCACGAGGAGAAATTAACCTAAGGATCCTACATTGGATTTTTTGAACTCCTTGATATTCACGTCCGACGAGTACCTAACAGCAATAGTGCAAAAGTAGGAAGTGAAAGAGGCTGCAGCTACTAAGTGAGAGCACATTTGTGCAATAAAGGCAAAGCTAAAGAAAATAAAAGCAACATAAAAAACAAGAGAAAAGGCAACGGGCAGAGGTGCGTCATGCAAAAGCACAACAATGTCATGAAACAGAAGAACTTTGAAAAGCAAAGAAAGCAAGGAAGAAAGCAAAACACCTCTTCACTAAGCGCTAGAACGTGTCAGCTATGGGCAAATGGCCATCTACACTGTATTAGGGTGCTGGCAACGTCTCTAGCATATGAGGCTTCTTTTAATCTTCAAGCACACCCATAGCAACCTTTACTCCGTCCACAAATCCCATGCACCCTTATGAACAATTTTTTATACGTTTACAGTTAGCCTTATCATCCATCTCAAAAGCCACCATTCCATTCATGTTTCTAATAAACTATGTGTCACAACTACACTACCCCTAAGCTATGCGACTCTAGAGTGCATTTGCAAATGCAATGACTATTGTAGCCACAATGCATGGCACCACAATTCCCATCGAAAACTTTGTTGGCACTACATCAATTTCAACCAACGTCCCATTTGCAACACATGGGTGGGAAGGTGACCACTAATATGGCACAACCACTATGTTTTCTCAGCAATTGGAGGCTACTAATATCACTCCCTAATAAAGCAGGCCACCCACACCTCCACTGTTACCATTACACCCTATTGTACCCATTTTCCATTCTATGAATATTGATAGTTCTAGTACTATCTTACCAAGTGCCCTAACACATAGCCTTCATTTTTTGTCTGACTATAACTCTCTCTGAGTAGTTTTCCATAATTCTATACATTGGACATAGGTGTGACACAACTTTTGCCTTCCAAAATTCAATGTAAATCCATCATGGCTACTAAAATTATAGAATTTTTGGCAATCCCTCTAATTTGTATCTCTACACTTGTGGAAATATTTCATTCACCTTCCTATATGCCACATCATGTTTGTAGTTGCTTAATTGGTTGGTTATGGGTGGTCTGACTCTAGTCACACCTTCTTCATTGCACACCCATTCTTCAAAGTCAATGGGGACTTTAGGCTCCCCATTGGCAAAATAGTCTTTAGTCTAGGATATTATTTCTTCTTTTGCTACATCTCCTCCACATCCACTATTATCTTCCAGAGGTGAATGATGGGTGTCAAAAAGATTTTGCCATTTAAGAATATTTTCTTATGCTCCTACTTGCCGCATTTTTAGTGTCATTTTGTGCTAGTATTCAAGTTCAATGCCTTCATCCTATGCTCCACACCACCTATACATTCTAGACTTTCATCTTGCATTCTGTGTCAAATGTTGTTTTCCAATTCTCCACTCTCATTCTTCAGACGACAAAAGGGGTCTCATACCTTCTTCATGATTTCTATTTCCTAGTTGGCTCCGGGGTTGGCTCACCTTTTCTATCCTCAACTTTGCATTCTTTGTATAAATTTCAAGTTCAGAGAAGATGTGATTACCCCTAATGGCAAGTAATAATGGTAAAGGAGATTTTAGTTTGGTTTAGGATTTTAGGATGTTAGGGTGTTGGATGAACATACATACCGACTATTGCACTATTGGCAAGGTCAACTATAAAGCCAAATGGATGAAAAACTATTGTTGTCCATTCAAATACAATAGAATTTTTAATAAGCAACCTTGAATCTCTAAAGTAACAAACTTCTCTAAGCCATTAGCTACCTAGAGCTCTAATTTTTGGATAAGTAGCTTGGTTCCATTGTTTGCTTATGTGATCTTGGACCTCTAGCCAGATGCCAATCTTTAGCCCGTGTTTTAGGAAAAAACAAACTTGGAGTGCTTGGAAGGGGTGTTGGATCCTACTATTTTCAAAAAAATGACACAAGCCACATGGGGGGCCTACCAAATTCTTCGGAAGCATCTATCACACTCATCATCCACTCAAATAGAGTACATTGATAGAGGTCTATGCGTGCCACATGCCCACTTACTAAAGGGCCTTTGCTTATGTAACTACATATTCTAGCTCCCATCCAAACTCCTGCTCCGAAGGATCTTTCGGGCCTCTCTAGTGGCTAGAGGTTTGAGCACTCAATGGCAATTGGCTCTCTAAAGGTCTATCTCCATGTGGTTTTAGAGGTGTTCTTAATAGTTCATCACAAAGTTTAGACCCTAAGGTTTGTCAATAGTTATCATGTGATTATCATTGTTTTCATAGCATTTAAATCTTTGGAATCTAAAGATTTTTCTTGCATTTGTGCAGTGATATATATTGTTGTTTATTAGAGACTATTAGCATAAATTCTTTATAGTTTGAAGGAAGCTCTTTGCAATTCAAGGGAGCAAGCTAGTTTTGCAACCATCTAAGTCATTCACAAGCTCTGGACAATTGCACAAGTTCATTTGGTAGGACATTTTGTCAGTGTTGCAACTCAAAGTGTAGCGTGTAGTATGTATGTGTGAGTGAAAATGCAATCCACAAGGTTGTTGTAGTACCTAAGGTAATAGTCTAAAAATTGACCACCTATAAGCTAAAACTAAATTTTGAGGAGGTGAAGCTTCTTGAAATAATTTTCAATAAATTCACTTGAAAGACAAGTGGAATTGGCATCTAACATTCTAACCCAAGTCATTTCATATTTTTTGGAGCTTTGTGGAATTAGTTATAAAATTTTGAAGTTGAAATGGCATAGGGCTTCAAAATTGCCCACCTTCTAAAATGTAGACTACTTGTGCATTGCTAAAGGCTATGAAAAAACAACATTTACATACAATGTACATTTTGAGGATGTGGGCAGTTTTAGAGCCTGTGTAATTTCATAGCATGTTACCTTAGAAGGGTTTTTTTTGTCAACAAGTTGCAAATGCTTTAATTCACTAAGAGTTGATAGTAAGTCTAAGCTACGTGAGTATTACACATATCTAAAAAAAAATTACAACAATTTCAAACTTGAACTCTTGTAGAAAATGATTATTTCCTACTTATATGGAGGTCTTATCATTTAACACATGGAGTTTGCAAAGGCCAAGTGGAAATATACCAAAAATTAATATTGATTATTGGTCCCAGCCCAGCTTGCATACAAACATCATGACTAAAAATGACCCTCTCTAATGTAATATTTCATATTGATCCCAACCTAGCTTTTTATATGGAAGTCCTACTATCTTCTCTAAGTTCTAAATTCTGTTCTACCACCTCCCCAATATTGGTCATAATTTGGAAAGGACAAGCTAGTTAAAACATAAATCATTTGCTTAAAAAAGTCAAGAACACTCATTGGAGGTCAAGTTATTGTGCAAGATTTTCTCTTTTTACATAAAATGCCAAGGATAAACTAATTGACACTTCTGTCTTACAAAGAAAGATTCTTTGTCATCCATTGAGCACTTAGTGTTCGTAACTTCATTACAAGTTTAACCCCTAAACACGCAAGCGACCATATTTTGGTCATTGTCCAAAGTCAAGTAATATTTTTAAGTAGAAAAAAATGTGTATTTTGGTCGATGAATGACAAAGAATCTTTATGTGTAGAATAGAAGTATTATTCATCTTTGGAAATTTTTATAAAAAAGAGAGGTCTTGTATAGTAGTTTGACTTTTTGTAAGTGCTTTTGGATTTTTTTAATCCAACTATTCACACAATGCCAAAAGGAATGATTTCCACAATCACCATCCCATCTTTTAAGGGTTAATGAGCTGCCATCCATTTATAACAAGATAGGTACTCCAATAAGGAAGTCAAGGGCCATGTTCTCTGGTAAATCCAGCTCGGCTCGGTTTTGGCTATAGGGAGCCCAATGGAAAGCTATTGTACTCATCTTTCACCTCCAATGCACCCTATCACCCCCTATTCAATTATCGAAGGTCCAACCAACTAATGGCAATCAGCTCTAATAGAGTGACTTCTTTTTCATTCAAACCAGTTTATCCTTGCAACATAGTTGGCTAGTGAAAAAGGAGGACTAGTGGGAACCCACCTCTTGTCATTTGACTTTCTACAAGACTATCATGGGAGTCCATGTACGCAACTCTAAATGGCAAGTGACGATGGTAAAGGATATTCTCATTTGGTTTAGGGTTTTAGTGTGTTAGGATATTGGGCAAGCAAATGCATTATTGCATTGTTGGTAGGTCAACAATAATGCCAAATGGATGAAAAAATATTGTCACCTATCCAAATACACAAGAACTTCTAATGAGTAGCATTGATTCTCTTAAGCAATAAACCTCGCTAAAGTAATGTTGACTAGTATGCCCTGTGCCATTGCCATAGTCAAAATAAAATTAGAAGTGATTTCTTAATTTTGGAACTCATATAAACTTTGAAAATCAATATCCCCATCAATATCTTTTCTATCAAAGATCCAAATACAACAAAACAAAGCCCGTGCACCCCTCTTCGCATAGAGCTTTCCAACAATATAAAAAATGCAACTAGAAGACACGTAGTCTAGGAGATCTTACTGTAACAAACAAACAACCTAACCTAAGGTATTGATATCCAATCCCAACCTTGCTAGCATACAAACATCATGACTACAAATGACCCTCCCTAATGTAATGAACTTCTCTAATGTATACTTTTTAGATCAGTCTTGGCTTGGCTCTTTTATATGGAAGTTCTATTATATTCTTGAATTCTATTCTACCGCCTCCCTAACACTCGTCATAGATCTAGAAGGACAAGCTAGTTATCATAGAAATCATTTGTGTAAAATAAGCCAAGAATTCTCATTAGAGGTCTAATTATTGTCAAAGACCTTTCTTTTTCACAGAATATTCCAAAGATGAACTAATTGACATTTTTGTCTTACATAGAAGAATTATTTGTTATCCAATGGACACTTAGTATACGCAATGGCATTACAAGGTTAAGACTTTGAAAGCAACTAAGGTGCAAAACTCCAATTTTTTATGGCAACAAATAAATGTGAAAATGTATTCCTATTTCTTGGTGGTTTGTTTTGTATTTCTAGACTACTCATGAATAACTTGGATACCTTGATTCCAAAATTGATTACTTTGTCACCATCAACATCTTGAATCCAAATCTTGAATCAATGCAATTAGTACATAGAGGCTATCTTACCATATTATCTTTTAAATTAAGGACCAAGTAGTAGTTGAATGTCCAATTGAAAATTTGGGCAAGTGCCTACAAAGTCAATCTTGAATGCATATTTTTGAAATCTTGATACAAGGTATAGGCACGTATCTCCTAGGTAGGAATATGATTTATTTTTTCCAATTGGAACTAGATCAAAAGTTATGCTATCCAAAACTTTGGGAGAAAGGTAGGCAACCTTTGGGCAACATGTGCAAAATTCCTCTTCTTCTTCTTAAATTTGATAAGTATATAATTCATATAATATAGGAAGCAAAGTTTGTTGACCATGTCATATAGGATCAAATAAAAAAAAATCTTCTTGCTAAAAATGCTATTATCTTTTAATTCTTGAGGTCAAAGTTTTAAAAACATTTATTCATATTCCCATGGTAGTCTACTAAACATAATTTGGCATACATGGTATTGACATGGTATAATAGAATGTACACTAAAATTGAAACGCTTGCAATTTGAAATTGAATGTTTAGGTTTAGAATGCTCTAAATTCAAAAAAATCTCTTTAGTAGAGAGTGGATTTTTTTATTCTTTCTTCAATTGAGCTTCTGCAAAAAGTATTTATTCTCAGAATTTCTATTCCATTTGTCAAGATTTAAAATCTATAATATGGACAATGAAAAATTCTTTTAGAATAATGTTTTGTCTAAATATTTGATAATTCATTCAATTAGTGCTAAATTATTATTTTTTAAAATTCTTTTATAACTAGTTTGATGAAATTGAAATTAAAAATAACTAGACTTCAAGAGGAACAAAACACAACAAATTTTATTGAAAATGAATGTTTTACGAAAGAAATCCAAGCCCCTAAAGTTGCAGCCCTAAGTGCAATTTGATGAACTCAAATTGAAGCTGTGAACTTCAATTGGCCCCCCAAACTCAATACATCTTGAATTGATCTAAATATTCGCCACACAAACTAGAGGGGAGAACACAACTTTTCCAACAAGTTTTATTGAATTTGGACCTTGGATGCAAAAATTACAACGCTTTGAACTGGACTTCAAATTGTGTGAGGACACTTTTTATCCTCTTTGTCATTATGGGATTAAAGGACGATGAGGCGACCTTGAAAATCATCAATTTTCATGACCATGTGAAGCATTAGCTTAAAAGATTACAAAAGCACTCATTGGAAGTCAAAGTACTATAGAAGATCTCCCCTTTCTACACAAAATTCTAAAGATGAGTAATTGCAAATCTATCCTACATAGAGAAATTCTCTATCATCCATCGGATGCCAAACATTCACTTTGACGTTTAAGGGTTAAAGATTTTAGCTTACATAGGTGCAATCAATCCAGACAGTTATAATTTCCTCTATTGAATTCCAAATGTACTCATTACTAGAAGATGAGGGTAAAAAAACACGGTTAAATAAAAAATGACCCTTGTATTCATTTTTCAACCTTAGTATTTCTTCAATATAACCTCCAACAACTTCATTTGATTAGAGATTTAAATTTAAAATGGTGCAACTAGCCTAAGAAGGCATAATGTACTCCATTAACTCTATAAAGATGCAAATGTGGAGGATAAAAGTGACCAATATATGACTTTCCAAGATCACTATAGAAATGAAGAATGGATACATTTTTCAACCTTAGTATTTCTTCAATATAACCTCCAACAACTTCATTTGATTAGAGATTTAAATTTAAAATGGTGCAACTAGCCTAAGAAGGCATAATGTACTCCATTAACTCTATAAAGATGCAAATGTGGAGGGTAAAAGTGACTAATACATGACTTTCCAAGATCACTATAGAAATGAAGAATGCACCTATTGATCCAAAAATTAGATCATTTTCAAGTGACTTAGTGATAGATTTAAAAATGAAGAACACACCTATTGGTCTCAAAATCAGATCATTTTTGAATGACTACCTTAGTCATAGGTTGGATCCTTCTTGGGTAAATTAGCAAATACATTCCTCTCCACAAGATAAAAGTAGAAAAACAAGGATGACACTACACTAAAATTGGTAAATAGTGTTGGCTACACTAATTGTCAACAATAACACTAATTGTGATTTGCAAGGTTAGTGTTAGAACATTATTTACCCATTCTAACACTATTTTAGCTCTATAATAAAATTTAGTCATTTCAACATTTCTACAAGAGTGCATTTAGTGTTAGATGGGAACAAAATATAGAAGTTAGAATGATAATATAATAAGTTAAGGTTACGATCCACTACACTATTTACCAATTTTAGTGTACCGGTAACAAGATATCTCTATTCGCGATCAATATGAGGTGAAAAATGACATCAATTGCAACGTCTGGCCATCAATTCAATACAACGTCCAGCCATGAATTCTCACTCTTAAGGATTGCAAGAACAGATTTAATGATCTTGTAATATATGAACAAAGTCTGAACTTCAAAAAATGACAAGATTGCTGATCCAAGAGATTTCCTCTGCCGTATGAATAATTTTGGAAACCAATAAAGAAAACCGGTAAACATTGTTCAATACCGTCCATAATAATGGGCAACCAGAGAAACAAAGAAACATGAAGAGTAATTTAGCCTTCGTTTTCGCTAATCTTCTTCAAGTCCTTCATATTTGTGGTTTCCACCCTGCAAATGAAAGCCAGATGTCAATAAAGCAAGAAACGACCTCAATTCATTCCAATTTATTAAACATAATCCTAAACAGTAAAAAATAAATAATACTAGAGCACTTTACAAAATGGTTCAAGAAAGTTCTTCCCATCCCAAAGATCACCTGCTACGATGATGAACATTGAGAAGCTCAAGAAAAGTAGCAAAATATGAAGGACCGGGTTTTAAAAATTGTTTCCTACACGCTTCTCATAGCAGAACGTCAAGTGTGAACTTACGTGCTACCAATAATAGCAAGTTTCTGAAGTTGAGTTACTTCGCCACCTCCTTGGTTGTCTTCGATAAACAGTGTCAAACTGCAAGAAATATAGTCAGGTCTACACGAGCAGCGCTTCCAAAAACCAAATCTCACAAATCTATATCATGAAGATATCGTGATATTCAAACCAAATTCCTGATCGTTGCAGCGTGAACTGGGATGATGCCAGATCGGTAGGGCACTCACCTCCTCACGTTCTGAAACTTCACATATTTGAGTGGTATAGGCTTCCCCTGGAAAGTGTAAAAAATCAGGAGTCATTTATATGTCAGAGCTTCAATTAGTCCAACTATAAGACAAATGGTGAATCAAATATTCATGCAATTTCAAGAAACATGACTTGAAGCAATAGAATCAAGATATTGGATACCTCAAGGTTCTCCAACGACGCAACCACTGTGTCATTCGCTGGAAAGTCGGAAACATTACTGTCAGCAGAACATGTCTAGAATGTCACCATAAATTTTAATTTCCTAGACACTGCAATAAGTATACATAACGCAGTAAACTGCATCGCAGAACTCCACATGTGTCACACAACTTACAACATGTCCATGCCCAACGTCCTTTACACGATAATAAAAAGCATAAACATGCAACATGAATAGGCAGCTCACAATCACAAGGTTTCAAATGGCAAGTTTACTAGGAGGCACCCTAGTATTGAGCGCGTATCTCACCTAAAACCCATATTTGGTCTATTGGCGAAAAGTTTCAACGTTCTTGGACCTGCAATACCACATAAAGATCAACTTTCCAACTTCCAGTCAGAATCTAAAAAGCCTCCTTAATGGTGAAATAGCAGTATACCTAGCACTACTTCCTCTCAAAACATAAAACAAAATTTGTTCATGACCAATGATATATGAACAACTTCCCTTCAAAGGGCAGCTGTTCGATAAAGGAGGGTACCATAAGAGTGATGTCAGACTCATCCTTCGGTTGAGAGAATAGAGCACTTTTCGGATCAATTAATAGGATTGCTGTCACCTAACAAATATTCTTTAAGGGTTGCATAGTTACCATCTTCTGGAGGACCTCTGATAATTAAGGAATGGAGCTTGACCACTTGGTTGAAGGGCACATAGAGGAGTAGCTGCTCATCAGCGTCACTTTCCAAATGTAAACCATTGTCCTCCCTATAACCCTGTACACAAACTCCCTTCAGCATTTCTGGTCGTAAAAGGCTGACTACAAGTAGACCACTCATTAGATTGGCCCGGAATAGTTGCAGAGTTTACTCAAATCTGAACCATATACTACTCTCATAGCTCACAAACACTGTTTAGATTAAGAAAATTCAGATCTAACAAATTACAGTAAAATCTAAGAATAGGAGCGAAAAAGTCCCGACGATTTGAGACTATAGAACGAAAGGGCAATAACAGCAAACAGAAAAAATGCAGTTGCCAGCAGGTCCAGTGTACGGTAACCTGCTTGAGTGCATTGACAAAGGTGTGGTTTCCATTTTCATTCAGACATTCCACAGATTGCCACTCGATGCAGTCCGCCAGATCAGCCTGCAAAAAATTCAAAGATCCATTCCCAACCCAAGCTGTCAGACAGTAATAAAAACTGCTGTCTATTTACTCCGATTTCTAGTAATTATCACACGACCTAAGCGAAAGAATCGGAAGCACTGGAATTGAGCAAGTGAGGCTCAACGCTTCTATAAACAGAGCTGGCAATTAGAGAAACCCAGCTGGCAAAATCAAACGCTAAGAATACGCGATGAAGCAATAACAGCATTCTGAGACGAAGGAATTAGGATCGCCCTCCTGTAGGAGATAATTAACAAAAAAAAAAAATTGTACCACAACGTTATTCATATCCAATGAAGCAATTATAACATGACTGTATCCTGAGACGAACCAATTCGAACTACGACAACACATCTGATCTCCTGTAGGAATAGACTAACCAAAAAAATTAATGCAGTTTAATATAAATCACAATACAATCCAAATACGAAATAAGGTAGAAGAGCCAGTTCGGGATCCCTTAAGTATTTCAAAGTATCCATAAGCTTGATATTTTTTCAAGAAATTAATTGTAGGCAGATAGCAAAAAAAGCAAAATTTGAAAAGAACATTTTTAATTTGTGATAAATGACTTATTTCCAATTCTTGTAAATGGGCATCCACTGACCCTTGTACAACCCAGTACGCCACCCAATACAAGTCACAAGCAAATCGTCTGCATAACCTAAGTGAACATAACAAGTTCCTCAAATGTCTCCAATAAGCGCTTATACAAAGAAGAAAGGCAAAGGTCTCTAACCCAACACTATCAGGATCCTCTACCTAATTTCAAAACAATTCTGTAGCCTCAACATCCAAAATCAAAAAATCTATCCCTAAAACCCTACCAGACCTGCCAATAGGTCCAGAACAAAACTAACAACAATCTATGAACCCAAAACGAAGGAATTAAAACATCCAATTCTCAAATTCCTCTAAAGATCGTGATTTCCAATACCACATGAAACCCTATCATGGAGCAAAAACGACTCATGTTCCACTGAAACCTCGGACAATCAGCAAACTTTCGCGATTGATTGATTTTTTAGGTACAGAATGAGACGGAGGTCGTTCTTCAATGACTCAAAGTGTGTTCAAATGCCTAGATCCGCAATTCCGCACGAAAATCGCTGCAATAAAAAAAATTTAAAACAATTTTAGAAGGTCGGAGGCGTGAAATACCTGGCCCAAGGGAAGCTGGACGACGGGTGTGGCGGTCGCGGCGGTGGGGGTAGCCGTGGTCGCCATGGGTGATGGGCGTCCTGTGGCGATCGTCCGAGAAGGGAAAAAAAAGGAAGTGGAAAACACTAGGGAAGTGATCGAGGAGAGCAAGCAGATGCGTTGAAGCGAGGGATGGGACTGTCATACGTGGCTGAGATCCGGGTATCAGCGACCGTCTTCCGGGTACACGGAGGGGCTGGGCGGGTACCGGATAAGGTATCCCGGCATCTTCCCACGTTTTAGGGTTACTGTAACTTCCCTGCATCAGAATCAGAAATAAACTAGGGCTTCGCATTTGCTACACTGTCATCAATTTTTTTTTTAAATTTCTTCGGCTTTGCAAAGCAAAAGTAAAAGTAAAACAAAAATATTCATTATGAAAATAAACTTTGAATCGTAATGATAGAAGAAATTAATTTTTATTAATATAACAAAGATTAGCATGGTCTTAATTAAATTATTAGGGACGGTTTATACTCGGGGGTGGATTGAGGGCTGACCGGAACTCTCCAAGTTTGAACCAATAGGATTGCTCAATTTCTCCAAATCCAGCCCAAGGCGTTTATACTTGGGGTTGGATGGAACTACAACTCATCCTATATGTCACCTTAGGTGGCATGGTTTTGGCACCAAACCATCTGGCTCCAAGGGAGCAATGAAGACAAGGTTTTATTATATACTTATTATTAATTGCAAACTCAAGAAAACTCTTCCCATCTACCTGTATATATTTTGGGCGCACTAGGGGTTGTTCTTGAATGTTCTATACAGAATAACTTGACAAATTTACTTTAACATTTTTGTTTAATTACAACTTAGAAACTTCTTTTATTAATAAAAATTAGTTTACAATTTTAAAATTACCTTTGACCATCAATTTGAATGTTATTTATTTATTTTCATTATTATATATTTAAAATATATTTAAAAAAGTAAAATTAAGTGTTGTCAATATTTGATATGCTTCAATTAAAATAAGAATTTCTCCATTTTAGAATATCTTTAAATTTTTGGTTATAAATTTTTTATTATAATAAATTATTTTAATAATGTAATATTAGAATAAAAAATTACATCATAAGCTATTGTTCTGTATAATTGTTCTTATAACAACATGAGATGTTTATTTGGTACATGCTTAAATAATAAAAAAAAATTTATACATTTCTTGTTTTGCTTGTCTGAACATGAGATGTTAATTTCATTCCATTTATTGATTTGTTCCATTTACATGAGATGTTTATTTGGTTAAGAACAATGTTTTTTTGGTGAAATTGTTTGGTACATTTCTTGTCAGGCACAAGTCTATAAATGGAAGTCCTTGTTGAAGTTATGCTACAAAATCTAACATTTATGAGATGATGTATGAATTTACCAATGATATTTGAAAAAAGAATATGATAAAGAAAGATTATGGTACTAGAAACAACATATATGGTAAAACCTAATTTGCATCTATCATTGAATTCATTCAAGTTTCCATAATAAAAGAAATCTATATTTAAATAAATAATTAAGATTGAAAATATAGATTTAAAAAAGAGATTAAAAATAGATGTTTTCCCAAATTGTGTGTTTAGTTATGTGATTATTTTCAAATCCTTGTAGTAACAAGATCAAAATTATTCATTTTTTGAAATTTTTGAAAATTCTCATGAAAATAAATGACAACTACTCTAGAGCTTCAACTCTAGTTTCAATGTCAAGCAAAAGGAAAAGGTTCAAAAGAAGTCAAAGAACTCCTTTTTTTTCCAAGAAGTAAAAATAGGGAGAGAAAGAAAAAGATTAAAAAAAAAAACTCTCTCTTTTATTTTTTAATATAATAAATAGAAAAAATAAAAATAAAAAATAAAAACTTTTTTTATAATTAGAAAAAAATAAACAAAATAAACATATGTGTTTCATATTTTTTAATTGAGCATTGAGAAAATCCAATAGCACACATATTGGAAATTCAACTAGGCTTGGATGGAAAAACTTGGGCCGGATTGAAGACCAGATTGAAGGCAAATCTAGTTGGCCTTCCATCCAGCCTTAGGCATAGTATAAACCCACCCTTAGCGTTTTAAAGGAGAATCTAATATCTACTACTTTGAAATCAATAATTCTTTTTTGCCCATGCTAATGAAGAAAGAAATATTATAAACATACAAACATACTATTTATTTATTTATTTATTTCCCCTGACAAAAATGACACCTCTAAACAAAAATTTCTTATTTCAATCCAAGTAATCTCTCTTTGATATAAATATCATTGATGGAACTTTTATATTTTGTAGCATACTTTGGAGAGAGGTTAAATTTTCCTCACTTTGATAGGTTTCAGCTTGTCATACTTCCTCCCTTTAGATTAACGCCAATGCTATCAAGACTAGTGACAATTATTGTTACAACAACAACAATGCCAACGATGATGATGTTTGTAGTGTTTAAATTAGATCTTTCCACTAATATGTCTTAATAACTACTACTAATTCAAAACAGTGTACCCCAAAATTGATACAATTGGTCACTAATTTAGCACTAAAGTATTGGTGTTAGATAAGGTGTGGCAATATCAAACTACACTAATTCAAAGTATTGTGACTCAAATTTGTAAATTAGTGTCACAAGCACTATTAGGACAAATTATACAATTAGCATTAGCCAAAATGACATATAAACTAAAAAAAACAAAAGATGGGGCACAAAATGATGGAAGAGCTCCAATTATAGACCCAATTTACAATTTAGGCCTACACTTTGAACTTCTCTAACATATAATTCTATTGCCTTTGCTGAGTTTCATCATGTTTTCAAAAAAACTCTTTGAATCTATAGTTGTAACTCTTCATTCAAAGCTCCAATCACGAACAAACATTGGCTATCAATAGTCAACTTATTATTATCCACATTTTAAATTGGACATAATTAATTTGAAAAATGAAATCACTATATGTGAATGAAGTATGATATTATGGTGACAACACAATCATTCTTTTTTACTTGACTATAGGCAATTAAGGCCTTACATATTCCACATAGATTCTTAAATTTCATATTGCCCTAATTGTATAAAGAATTGGCCTTATTACCACCATTGAGAGTCTTTGCGAAGCTTTGTGATATACACATAGTCTACTTTGCAAGCCAAATTGGATACAAATCATATTTCCAAATGTGAAGTTTTTACTTATTTTGAATTGAATGTTGAATTATTTTTCTTGTTTTTTTATTGATAAACCTTTAAATGTCCAAAGTCATTTTTAGAATTGACAATTTGAAAAAAAATCATTATAAAGTACTGTTGGAAAGAATATTTTGGGATTGATATATGAATGGAAATTGTAGATTTTGAATTTTAGAATCCATTTGTATGGTTAGATTCACGGCAATGCCATCACCAATGTGATTTTATGACTTTTGAAAGGAAAATTTTAGAGTTCCTTCAAAATTTGATTACAAGCAAAATCATATAATTTTGGGGGTAAAATTTATTGAAATGGATATGAAAGGAGGTTTTCTTGGCATGTTAATTTTTGGAAATTTTTGTATTCTTTACATCTATGACCTCATTTTTGCAAATTCAGTTCTAAAGTCAATGCAACTTTGGCTTGGTCAACTACTTGACATACTTTTACATTTGTAATTTTAAAAATATACATTCTAATAATACCAAATCCAATTGATAGATAGGATGAGAACTTGATAAAGTATCTCTACAAATTAGGATGACTTTCATCTAAGCAACAAAAAGAAAAAAACAAGACTTTAAATTTGTTCATTGTTGAGAAATTGGTTGTCAAAGTGCTTAAGGGTTAAATTATGGCAAGGTGTTGTTTCAACAATTTAGCAAGGAGGTGATAAATGTATGTTTATCATTCCTTTTCATTTTATCTTATATTTATTTTTAAGGTGAGTTATGTGCTTTACCTCCTCACTCTACTTGGTATTTATTGTAATTAAGGGCTAGATCTATACTTGACTTTCTTATGCTATCTATTTTTTTATTGTAACTAATTAAAAGATTAGATCTATAATTTATTGCCCTCATGCCATATGGTTTTCACTAACCAATGAATTTCAACACATGTAGAAATCATGAAAGAAGTTCATAAATAATATGTTTGTCAAAAGCTTTAAAAAAATCTTTGTAATCTTCCTTGGGGATTTTTTTCTCAATGATTTGCTCCTTAAGATATTTCACTTGAATAGGCTCTCTACACCTATGCCAAAAAAAATATTTTTGAGGAAAATGCAATTTAACAAATACAAAATTTGATTATTATGTATTATTTAGGATTCTATTTTATAATAACAAATATTAAAAAAAATTAATTCCCCAAACCTCTAACATTTATTTTTAAACATATCTAAAGCCAAATTTCTCAATTTCTCAATTTCTCATCCACATGGTATTGTAGATGTTTTCAAGTACCTAAATATTGCAAATGTGCAATTACAGAGTGTGCAATTACAGAGTGTGCAATTACAGAGTGTGCAATTAGAGAGAAGGGTCATCGAAAAAACTCGGTGTGAAAATCCAATAATATGTCAGAAAATCAAAAGTCAGAGCCGCTAGAGAACCAACATCCAGATAGGAGTGTCAGCTGAAAGCCACGCCATAAGCGCCTACAACAGAACCCGAAATGAACGGCCACGATGCGCCTTCAGACGTATCTGACGGCCGACACGCTCACATGACTGGCACCCAGCGTCAAGTAAAGCCCCGGCGAAGCGCCGCCAGCGGGCATGCCCCCCCGGGCTGGCGCACTAGGGTTTAGGAAGAGGGCCCCGCACCCGCTCGGCTTCCTGGTCGACTTCAAGTCCGGGGCGGGGTCATTCGAGGGTCTCTTCATCTCCTTTGCCTTCTGGAGTAGTAGATTGCGCATTTTTGTGGTTTTGCCTTGCTGTGGTTGCTGCAGCTTTCGTGGTGAGGGAGTGGTTGTCGTTAGTTCCGCAGAGAGGCGTTGGTTGGAGGGGGTCTAGCGCACCAGCAGCCATGGCGGACGAAGGAGCGACGCTCTCGATGGCGAACCTGAGCATCTCCGAGGGCGAGAAGAAGCTGGGCAAGGTCAAGTGGTTCAACAGCAGCAAGGGTTTCGGCTTCATCACGCCGGATGAGGGCGGCGAGGATTTGTTCGTGCACCAGACGTCCATCCACGCCGAGGGCTTTCGCTCTCTGCGCGAGGGCGAGGTGGTGGAGTTTCTGGTGGAGTCGAGCGACGACGGACGCACCAAGGCGCTGGCCGTGACAGGCCCCGGAGGCGCTTTTGTGCAGGGTGCGAGCTACCGACGCGACGGGTATAGCGGCGGAGGCCGCAGCGGTGGCGAGGGCGGAGCCGGGCGAGGGTTCGGAGGAGGTGGCGGTCGCGGTCGGGGTCGCGGCGGTCGTGGAGGGTTTGGCGGTGAGCGCCGGGAAGGCGGAGGTGGCGGCGGCGACCGTTCGTGCTACAACTGCGGCGAGAGCGGGCACATTGCCCGCGACTGCCAGAACGAGTCGACCGGCAACGTGAGGCAGGGTGGCGGTGGCGGCGGTAACCGGAACTGCTACAACTGTGGAGAGGCTGGACACTTGGCGAGGGACTGCACCCCCGCTGCCGCTGCGTAGATGGCGTGAGTGGAGGGTTTGATGGGCTGGTATTTTTCTGAGACGAGAGATGAGATGTCCTCTTTGAAGAAGGATGGTGGGAGGGCAGCCCTGGACTCAACAGCGGTGAGCACGTGCCGGTGGTGTTATTTGTGTCAGGCAGGAGGGTGTAGCACTCCGCTTGAGTCTTTGTTTTTGAATGGCTTTTCTTCTTCGGGTTGCGGTCTTCTCATGAATATGGCGAAGGTTTATCGTCTGCACTGAGACCTGCAGGAGGTTTGCAGGGTTGATGTAGTATCCAGAAGCTTTCATGAGTTCTGTAGTTTTTTTGTTGTGTGGATGGCGAGCGTCTTTGCCGCATTGTTCCGACTTCTGTTGGAAGGAGAGTTGTAGGGCTGGTCCGGTTGATTGGTCCGAGAGCTCTTCCGCCGCGATGAAGGAGGGTCTGCAGGTGGCTGTGGGCCGAGGAGTTCGAGGGTCTCTGTCGTGTCAGGGGGTTTGATGGTGGGCCGGAGCATTACGTTTGTCAAGTCAATCTGAAGCTTGCTTATCTAATTGAAAGCCCTATGAAATGTAATACAAACTCAGGAAGGCAATCTTTCGAGTAGACAAATTTTTTCCCCAAAAGCTGTGACTGCGCATGGGTGGAGCTATAAATGATTGGGTTTTGATTTTCTTTATTGGATTGCATTTGTTCAGCTATATGTTTGAGTTTTTTTTTCTATTTTTTTTGTGTGGGGGGTATTCGAAAGTATGAACCTGCTTCTTACCTGTGGACGTTGCTCCCTTTTGCATTCCTGTGCCTGATTTGGGGGGTTTGGCATTTCCTAGTTTGATGTTCTCGTGATTTTGCATGTTCCTGCTAAAATTTGTTTAATTTCAAGTGCGAAAACTTTTCTCTCTTGGTTCGACCTGCAGCTGTACTATTGTGGTTGTGTATATCTGGTGATTAGGTTTGATAATATGGTTGGTTCGTTGACCTAACTGGAATATCTCTGTGGTCCTTGGATCGTGTGTAGCTCTTGCTTGTTATCGAAGATCGCGTGTTTACGAGTTCATGAACTTCATGTCCCTGAATATTCCTAGGCATTTCGTCTCTTTGATCCTTACCCAGTGTACGAGTGCAGAGCATTATCTAGTTCTAGTTTGAACCCGTGCTGGACACTGGCACGCGGCACTTAAAAAAGTGCAAAAGTGCTCCCGTGCCTAGTTCACAAAGTAAAAGTTAAAAAATTTATGCGGAGTACTAAATTTGTACTTTGACCTATGCATGGGATATTAAAGTAAACTTTAATAGTTTACTTTTTACCGAAAAATTAATTTCGCAATGAAATTACTCGAAGGCCTCTTTAATCTGACCTCCTTTAACCCTTAACAGGATGACGGGGTGACTTTGGAAATCATCACTTTTTATGACCGTGTGAAGCATTGGCTTATTAAATTGTAAAAGTATTCATTGCAAGACAAACTATTGTAGAAAATTTTCCCTTTTCTTGCAAAATTTTGAGGATGAATAGTTGTACTTTTGTTGTTACACAGAGAGATCCTCTGTCATTCATCAATCAAGAAACGTCCTCTGTCATTTACGGGTTAATGACGTTGTGGAATATCACGTACACTTGCTATGCATCATTTCTTGATGCACATTTCAAATTTCTTCAAGGTGGAGGATGTTTTCTGTTCGATGAATGACAGAGAATCCTTTTAGTAGGACTGAAATGTAGCTATTCATCCTTTGGAAAAATGCCAAAATATTCATTGGAAGTCAAATTATTGTAGAAGACCTTTCCTTTTCACAACAAGATTATGAGGATAAATAGTTGTACTTGTGTCCTACTAGAAGGATGTTGTCATCCATTACATAAAAAAATAACATCCTTGATATTTAAACCTTGAGTGTTCAACACAAATTCCAAAAGCAAGCTACAAATTGCTACTCAAATAGACTTTACTAATTAAAAAATAAGATTCAAGAGACATGACCATTTAGATTGCAAGAGAGGTAGGGAGGGCATCTTTGAAGAAATTTGTGGAAGTTTTCACCATACAACCTAGGACATCATAATGGTCAAATGTCTCATAATAGGAGGCCACATTTGGGGCGTTGGGGCGCTCAAGGGTTAAGAGTAGAACATTTCAACTTGTAAAATATGGAAATTTTCTGTAGAAACTAAGCATCTCACGTACTTCAATAAAACAACCGTTCAATTCTAAACCCTAAACCATGCAACCAGCAAACATGCGAGAGAAAAAACAATGGAAAAAAACTTACCGATAGGGAGAGGGAGAGTAGAGCGCACAAGGACCAGAGAAAGCGGTGGGGAGCTCAGAAATAAGAGAGAAAGGCTAGTCCTTCGTCAACCCTAGCTTTCTTTGCTGTCATGGTTTTTGATCTAAGCCGTCCGGTTCAAGAAGATCAATGGTTAGATCATAATGTAAATGTTTAGCCCTAATTGTACCCTGAACATCCTTTTTGTAATTGCCTTTTTATGCGTCATTACGTTCCCCTGACGGGGAACTTCAAAATGCCGCCTGGGGACGTCAAGAATTTGGTGATTGAATTTCATGGATCTAGAGACCTATGGGTTCCTCTTATAGGTCCTTGCTCTTCCGACAAAGAGCAAGCAAGGGGTTCCAAAAGAAGGTACTCATTTTTGTAGTCACAACTGCTTCCAGGGATATATAGGCGTAGTATTCTTTGCATTCTTGTTTGTGAGGCACAACGAGATGTTGAACCTCCCAAGAATGCAAACAGGCAGCGAGTTGTGGGCTCCGGTGGTATGCAACACGTACTTCCAGATGAGAATTGACCGTTGGCCTCATTAAAAGGTGATGTAAAGCTTTTGCACCATAAAAGGAATAAATCATGTGCAAGATGCGATAAAATTGCATAGTTACGAAATTACTGTATGCATGTTCCCACATTGTTCAGAATGCTGCTTTATGGTGCTAATATCTAATTATCGAAATTTAGTGTAGTTTGAACTAAATTGCATTGTCATTCAGAGGTAGCTTGAATTACAAACACTAAACTTTTGCGTAGGTTAAGCTAGGCATGTGGGCAGGTTTAGCGATTTGACTTCCTTCAAGCTCACTCACCCTATTCACAGTACATAATTCGAGGCCCATGGTTTATATTGAAAATATCGTAATACAAACCTAACTCCTAACAAGTAGTGTTGTGACACGTGCAGTGATGACATCATCCGATGAGTTAGCAACATTTATGCGGCGTAGTTTCATAAGAGGAATGCGTAACAACTAGAGAGCATCGTAAAGTCTGCTAAAGTGAATCCCAATGTTTGAGAAATATTTCACTTGCAAGTAACACAATTCAGTGATTTTTTTTGCATTATTCGAGCAATCTTACAATTTGTATGTTGAGAATTTAGACTTTCACATGATTTCCAAGAAAAAGAAGTAAACGTGTGCTTTGAAGAATAGCAAACCTGTGCCTGAGCAGCACAGTGACTTGAGATAAGAAAATTTGAGGGTGGGTGGATATAGTTACATATCCACCCCTTGGGATCGGCCTCCCATTCTCCCTGTGCTTGTAGTTGGTGAGCGATGATCAAAGAGTAATTATGATCGTGGACCAACTGAAAGCGAAGACCGTGATTCCATGTACGTGTGGTTGCGGAAGTATGTGAGAACCATGTGCACATGCGAGTGAATTTCAGTGCTCAAGGGGGAGGAACTGTTGGTGAAACAGATGCAAGGGAAGCCCCATGCTTGTACGTCGAGATGCCTGTGCAACCACAAGAAACTGGCTTTGGACAACAATGCTGATCAAGATGGGCCAAGTTCTAATCGAAATTGGCTTCATTGGATGGTTGTCAACATTTCGAGCTCGATCCATCGCTCTTTCTAAAGATTCTTTTTTGTTTTCAGCTCCTCGCTCTTCAGTTTTATGATATTCTGAATTTGTGGCCGAAGCGGGTGCGTGATGAACTGATTCAAACGATTTGTGATCCTATTCTCTATTACGACTTTAGTATCCTTGTAGACACTAGATAGTGAACAGATGGACTCCTCTTTGAAGGATGATATTATGGAATATTGCATTCATTTGGTATTAAATGTTTTCAAAGACCCTCATTCACGTCCGTCCAAAAGAGGAATAGACTATGTATTTGTTGATTGCTTTTGTTTTGACTTACAAGGTAATCAAGATGTTCTGTGGACTATAGAGATGAGGTAGGAGGTCCTTAAATCGGTCATTTAAGAGCTGAAATTGAGTTTCGGGGAGGTGAAGCTTCTTAAAATATTTTTCAGTAAATTTTCCTTGGAAGACAAATGGAATTGACATCTAATCCAACCCAAATTATTACATATTTTTTTGAGCTTTGTAGAATTAGTTATGAAATTTTGAAGTTGAAATGGCATAGGGTTCTAAAATCATCCACCTCTTCCACCTCTTCAAATGCACATTGTTTTTGCTGGTACAACAAAAATGAAATATGTAAAATTAGTGTATATTTGAGGAGGTGGGCAATTTTAGAGCTTGTGTGCTTTTAGAACCTCCTACCTTAACCCCTTAAAGTAAATAAAGTCCCATTGTCCCTTGCTTTTAGAATCTCCTTTTTTAATCCCCTAGAGTCCCATTGTCCCCTCAAGGGACAAATGGATTTTAGGCAAGTTCCTATGAACTCAATATTTGTCATGATGTTTTGAATTTTTTTTTCAGAAGATAGTAAAGCACATTAGCTTTTAGAAAATATAATTTTTATTTCAATCAAAGCCTACTATAGGAGCAAAAATTATGGTACAAAAAGCCCTTTTTTTCATTTAGCTTTTAGAAAATATAATTTTTATTTCAATCAGAGCCTAGGAGCAAAAGTTATGGTACAAAAAGCTTTTTTTTATTTGGCAAGCACAAAAATGTTTAATAATAAAATGTTTAATAATAAAATGTTTAATAATAAAATATTAAAAAAACATACAATAAAGCATTAATTTTTTTTTATAGATCATAATTTTATGTACACAAAAATCTTTGATTTATTCTATTTGGATTTATGACCATATTTTTTATATTGAGACATTTCGCAAATTTTGAGACAAAACACTAGATATTATAAATTCATTTATAAAAATAATAATTGTAATCAAGAATAAACAATGCTCAAATAGTGATTCTAAATTGAAACTTTAAAAATTGGTATTGTTACCTATTTATAAAAAAAATACTAATAAAAAAATAAAATGGTTTATTTTTGAGTTGAAGATAAAAATGAGATTGCAAAAAGTCTCAATATAATGAATATGGCCTTATTGTCATGTGAAATTTTAGAAAATCTTGTTTTTTGGGCAATAAGAGCATCTTCTGGAAAAAAAATCTTGTAGGATTCATTTTTTACCTCAAAAAAAAAGTTTCACAAGATTAAAATCTCTTGCTAGAAAAATCTCACCATAGATCTATTAACAATTTAGATTTTCTTTCAATCTTGAACCTACTTCTACTTAACAATTTTTTAATGAGTGAAAACTAAGTGTGTGTTGTCGCAGCATAAGGTAAGTGAAATTCCCTATTATGCTCACAAAAACCACTTTAAAGCATAACAAAGTGACTCTAAAGATCGAACCCAAGAGACTCTGTGAAGTGTTTCGTGTTACTAGGTGATTTGGGGGTAAATATCAATACAAATACTTCTCTTTCTCTCCGGTTTTCCTTTCCGCCAAAACCGGACAACTCATTCGACCATTGATTGTTGATCCGGACTATATTTTTACTCAATCTGAACTAAGATCCGGTTATCCAATAAACTCAAATCCTGCCAGAGTTAACAAATCCATCTGGATACTACTACCACATACGAGGATCTCTTCTTCTTCGATTTCTATTCCTGTTTTGCTTAACCTTTGTTGGCACTTCAGAGGGATTCGCCACTTGGTTTTAGAGAGGTAGGCCCACCACTCCTTCCGGAACTTATAGTGACGAAAGTATCACTTGATTAACTCTAATTCCCTATTTTAGCAGGATCCGGTTTGATCTTTCACAACGGACCAGGAGTGAATCCGGTCTACAAGTCACACAAAAATCCCCCGTACGATCCTCTCCAACTACAACGACCTTAATGCTTCCTCAAATCCGTACGAAACTAAGGTGGTTACAAGTATATCCGCCCGTACCAATACAATCTAGAGTCCTTCCGTTTACTATTTCAGATGGCAAGACCTCTTGAGTGATCAAGCGCTAATTTGGATATCCCATCTACACTAGTAGAAAACGCAGAAATTTTTGTTGTTTCGGTGACGTTGTTTTGGTCACTGAACAACAAATTTCTGCTGAAATTAACAAATTTTTGTTAATTTCATCAAAAATTTGTTGTTCAGTGACCAAAACAACGTCACCGAAACAACAAAAATTTCTGCGTTTTCTACTAGTGCTGGTAGCTCTAGCATAGTTGAGAATCCCCTCCTTAACCGCCTAGCCTAACACTGTCTATATCACCTAGAATAATGGACTCTAAATCTACTGAGGTGCAATGACTCACTCCCAACGCTTACAACCCGTTCACATTACATGTAATTACAAGAAAATACTAAGGGGAGAAACTCCTTCTACAATCCGCTCGTCTGTACTTAATCTCTCATCTCCTCACCCGGCCATTCTTTGGGAAGACAAGAAAACAATAGAAAATACAAGAGGAGACAACATATGCAAGAAAAAGGACTCTCTGTCTTAGTCTTGAGACTTGAATTATATATAGAAATTTACAAAAAGTGTCCCCAGAAATCCGGCACTGATCCGGCTGAGATTTTCGGATCTGAACTTTTCCTACTTTTCCGGGATAAGGTCCGGTCTAATAAAATTTCCTACTTCTAAATTCCTAACTACCTACTCCTCCTATGGGGGTCCACCACTATCTAGAGTAGTCATTGATAATAAGTCGTTCAAGTTCTTACTCTTGTCTCCCCCTTCCGGAATGCATTCTGGTTCTACAGGGAAAGTTGTCCCTGTTTTTGACTCTGGAGCTCCTGACGCATAAATTATTCCTCCTACCTTCTCCTTTGAGATAGGGGTCTCAAACTTCCCCTCCATAATCTCCAGGTCGTCCACATCATCTGGGATTGAAATCCCGGATAGGGAGATATGTTCACTCAGGAACTTCCGGATGCTTTCCTCTATCCCTCTAGCGTCTTCTGGAACTCCTTCATCGTCTCCTCTATCTCCCTAGCGAAGTCGGCGAGGATGTGGGCAATCCGGATCCTGGATGGCTTTTGATCCTTGTACACTCCCTTGTCAAATAATCTAGCCTTTGCCATCACATCACCGGATGCCTCCATCACTGTGGTCATCCACTCTATTGCTGCCCTGGTCTCTTCCTATAGAGACATGGCAATCTTTACCTGCTCATGATTGGTTTCCAGATCCTTTCGGAAGACTTGAATCTCCCCTTGCAACTGGATTGCCAACTCGTCCATTTCCCACAGGTTGATATTCTGCATTAATACTCGATCTTCTAACTCTCGGATCACATCCGGGTTGCTGATGCAGTTTGCCATTGCTTCCTGCAGCACACTATTCGGGGTACTTCCCACCAAAAGGCCTTATTCGTTAAATTGAGACAAGTGGAGGTCTCATTTTAATTTCGCAGCATATTTAGATTTAAAAAGAGTTCATTAAATTGAGACTACTCAAGAAATTGAGACTACTCAAGAAATTGAGACTTCAAAGACTCAATATACATGTCTAATTATGGTGCAACAGTTTGAAAAAGCATATTTAGATTTTAAAAGAGTTCATTAAATTGAGACTACTCAAGAAATTGAGACTTCAAAGACTCAATATACATGTCTAATTATGGTGCAACAGTTTGAAAAAGCAAAAAGATTAAAAGATCTCACAATCAACATTTACGCATTTTATTTCTTAGAAATAAAATCAAAGACATTTCAAAATGAATACATTCATTGAAGAATATAGAGAAGAAATATTATGGAAAACCATTTTCAATAAATAGAAATCAGCATTTGTTAAACAAACACCCTAGTAGTACTATAATAAACTAAACACTATGTATGCTTGCAAATATATCAGAACATGTAAATGTAGAGTCCATTGTACTTGAAACCTTACAATAATAAAATGAACACAATAGAAGCTTGAAAATATATCAACACATGTGAATGTAGAGTCCATTCTCCCTTAACCCTACAATCAAGTCTACTTATGTAATTACAAACTATTCAACCTTCTATTGCAGATTCACTGTTGTTCGTATCACCCGTAAAGGCTACCATTGATGCTTTGATGATATTAATTTGTGGCTTTGGAATTGCCACCCTTGGACCTGAAGTCCCTTTCCGAATATGGGGCTTCCAAGCTGTTATGATACAATCCATGTTTGACCATGTTGGAGATATTACTCGATCTTCGCGCCACACATTCCCTTTTTTGGTGTCCCATCCATCATATGTCTCCATATTAATGTATTTTTCTGTAGCTGGCGTCCAATATTGAATTTCAATCATATGCATATGCCCTGGATCCGGATTCGGATTTGTAATGGCTCTAGCAAGCCAAAATGGCTTTGGATCACCATCTGCAGGGCGCACTATGACAAAGTAACTTGCAAACGTATCGCGATCAACACGAAATGAAGGACGTGGGTGATCACGCCTATGTCCAACAAATGGCACATCTTGTACATTCTGTTGAGATGCCATGACCTCCCTTTGCCGGCGAATTGCCTCATCTTCTTCAATGACCTCTGTAGTAGGCCAAAAACCATCTAATAATGTTGCACGCGTTTCTAAGGGTGCATCCAAAGCAGCTCTTACACTTTTCCAGTACTCCTTAATAGGACCGTTGACCCTCCGGAAATCACCCGATAGCGGATCATCTGCCATTGCACTCCATCCTGCAATGAACCCATTCAAATCCTTCTTGATCTCTTCCAACGCTTTCATATTTCGCGGAAGTAGAGGCGGTGGAACACTGCTTGGCACTTTCGGAAGTCCGTCTTTGATTTCTAACCACAAACAAATTCCCTTTTTGTGATCTAGCAACCAATCTCTGTCCGTACACAAATTTTTATACTCCATCAAAGGCCATCCAATAGCTGAATCCATATAGAACTTGAATTGCTGGGATCTCGAATGGCCTTCCAAAAAATCTCCGCCGGTGCCAATGTACCCGTGCACAAATCACTTAAAATCAGGTACTTCCTCGATCAAATGAGGAATGACCGAGTGATTTTCACAATCCATGAAGGATTTCATAAGCCTCGAAAGTGTGGGGTAGTTATTTGTCTTCAATAGACTACTCCAACGGCCAAAAAGAGCATCAATGTCTTCGTGGGTGTGTCCAACAATGAGGAAGTTGATGTACACTTTGCGGAAAATGCCTTTGTAAACCAAAAGTGAACAGAAAGCAAAAACCCATCTATTTTTATTGTCACCAGATGCATTATCAAGCTGTAGAGTCAATATTGGTGGCAGAAGATGAGCGGGGATTGCTTCTAGAGGAGGAGTAAGGAGGGAGTTCAAGATTGCCTTCGTTAATACGGATTGCGTCTCTTCTTGAGAAAATAATTTGTGTGATGAATTCTTTGGTTCTTGTTCAAGATCACGCAACAATTTTGCAACGGACCCAATGGTACGATTGGAATCTATTGGAAAAATATCTAGTCCATAATGTGCATATCGAACGTCCCCATGACCATGGGCAATCATACCCGTCACAGCAACAGGCATCTTCATGAAGGAATCAGTTGCTTTGGTCTTGTGAGAGAAGTGCGGAGAAGCGGTCTTGGAGTGATCCATTTTATCATGGATGATGGTTAGCATCTTCTGAGGATATTTTTCGGACATATATCGATTAGCATAGTACAATAGACAGTCTGTGGGCCCTTTGCCCGACATTATGAGCATCTAGAATTTGTGACCACTTCTCTTGGGCGTACGAAAGCGGAGTACATGCGGCCCTCAATTGCTTATATTGGTCACATAAACCACATCGAGCAAAAGTGTCCCCACGAGCCTTCGGAGCAAATTTTGGGAAAGAAGCCCGTCGAATGTTGCTCAAACCACTAGAAGAAATTAGCGGCAAGTTCAGTGTTGCATTGGCTTCATTGATTTTTGGCAACTGGTGACTCCACAAGAATGCTGATGGCAAAACCATTGTAGGGACTTTCTCCCCTGATTCTAGCGTCCTTGTCTTGTGTGGCATTTTGTCAGCATCCGGCAAAATCATAGTTTTAAGCGTGGCAGTAGCCTGCAAGGTATGCATCCTTGGTTTTTTGGACCCCAGATTTTCATGTTGCTTCGGTTTCTTCCCGTTTTTGGACATTTCCTTGTATCTATAAAACGTAGCCTTCGAAATCCCATGAATGGTCCACCATGCAGTGGGGCACACGTTTCTACCTTTCAAGGTAATCTACTCTTTACCGAAAGGGTCTTTGTGGATCTGACCATGCACATCTTTCGATTATAAACTCCATCGTTTACATGAAGTTGAGTTCGGAGGGCTTGAATTTGCCCACGCAGAAATGGCTGCAAGCAATTACTCCTACAACATGTTTTGGTGGAAACATAAGTGATTGCTTGAACAGTGAGAAGGGACTCTTTTTTGGGAGGGAGATCAGGTTCTATCCATTCACAAGTTGTTTTGTAAGACCTAACCCCTTTCCGAACCCTTCGAGTAAGGGCATTGATGGCCATGTTATAAATGTTTGTCTGGTCATGGTCATACAAACTGACACCTTCGAGAAACACTTGTTTGATGTGCCAAGAATGGATTGACCACATCCACGCGCACGGGACTTCCTCCTCACACAAAGACTCTGCTATTTGGACAGCCACTCTGTTGTCACCAAGAGGCCTTCCGTCCATGTCTACGACGAGATTTGGATCAACATTTTGACAAATTCCATTTGCAACATCAACTCCCACTTCGTTTTGGAGCGTGACAGCCCGAGGATGCCATTTCGCCCTAGGAATCCCGTCACACTCGGCGATTCCAGGAGGTAAGATAGGCACTGGATTTGCAAATTCTTCAGGTCCATGAACATCCATTCTGAATAAAAAAATTCATATACTTGTCAAGGACATCTTAAACTCGAAGATAAAGAATCCATTCCATAACACAATAAAAATGACGAAATAAGTTTCACAATTTTGTAGCATCGAATCTAGACAAGGTGAGCCTGTACATGAAGTCTATGTAGCATGTACTAGTGAACTCAAGGCATTATTGTATTTCATCAGAATGCTTTACCGTCGACTCGACGATAAGAAGACGCGTAATAAGTGATTGATCATCGACAAAATCTTCTTTGTTATGAAAGTTTACTTTGAGTCGACGGCAAGTCAGTTTATTATACTTCGGACGATTAATTCAATTGAACAGATATCCAGAGAATCAGTTTACATATCTTTGACTCGACCATTATAAGTACACTAAGGTCATGAGAACCTTTGTTTCATTTCTCTATAAGTTCTCATTGAGAGGATGACAACTGAAACCTAGGAATACCTCGTGTCACTAAATCCTGTCCCTTAATATATATAGAAGTTGTACATCAGTTCAGATCCACGGCACAATAAGTACAAAATTCATGATGGAAATATAGTCGAATGGCATTGACTTCTTGTGGAAGTTATCGTCGACTCGACGATAACTTTATTTACATAGACAAAGAACAATGAACTCAATATTAATTAATTCTATAATGGTTTACTTGAAGATGACATTGTCTTTAAAATCAGTTGAAATTGAACTTCAACGAGTTATCGTCGACTCGACGATAAATTAGGTCTTCTCGTCGAATAGGCAACAATTACAATTGCTTTGCTCAAAGAACTATTTTGAAAAATAATTATTTGAATAACTTCCAGGTTCATAACATACATCTCCAGAAATTGATCTCTTATTGTTGGGTCGGCGATACTAGCGAGATGACTATGGCAATTCTTGATCATTAATTCACTCTAAGAAATTATTTGGCTTTTCAATGTTGTGAAGTAATTCTCTTAGAAAATCCCATGCAGTTGAAGAAGGCTAAATAGTTATCGTCGATCCGACGATACTAGCGAGACGGCACTGCCAATTCCTGATCATTTATTTACTACAAGAAATTATGTAACACTCCAATGTTGTGAAAGAACTGACTTCAAAATTCCCATGCAGTTGAACAAGGCTAAATAGTTATCGTCGGCCCGACGATACTTGTGAGAAGTCTATGGCAATTGCTTATTTGTAATTCAAATTATTTTGCACTCCAATTTTGTGAAAGAATTGACTGAGAAATTCTCATGCAATTGAACTATGCTAAATAGTTATCGTCGACCCGACGATATCTAATGGATGAGAAAAGATGACGTTTTTGGTCTCATGACGGTATATTTCTCGTGTCGAACAACACTTCTACTCATTTATTATGGACATAGTTATAGGGAGTTGACTACCTTACTACAGATATCGTCGAGTCGACGATAACTATAAGCTACAGTCATCAAAATTTGGTTGTTGCTGAAGTGACGATAAGGAAAAATCTTTTGCACGAAGGAAGTTTCTGGATTTGTCGGCGAAAAAATAGGAGGCCTTCAACCCTGACAGGACAACAAAAAAATTGAAAACATGAACCCAACAAGAAACTCTCTCACATCAGTTTCAAAAGACTGAAGTAGTGCGCCAAAATCATTAGATGAGTACACTTCAGAGCAAGAAACGACGTAAGAAAACAAATGCTCAAGATTGTGAGTAAAGCATAACTTACTTGCGATTGAATTGCAACACACTCGCTCGCCAAATAAACTTCTAACCTTGGATGAGAAGATACTAGAATACAATTAGAAACGTAGTGTCCAACAAGACAGAAGCTACAACAACGGAAAAAATTCAGCATAGCAGTTGCGATAGTGAAGAATGTTGACGTCGAAATAGCAGAGAAGATGGATTTTCTGGCGAAGGAAGTCCATGACACAGAGGACGTAAGCACGGCAAAAAAAAACACAAAGTTTTACAATCTTGAGCGCCAATTTTTGGAATTTCGAATCCCCCTTTAATTTCTACATTAATGGCTGTCAGAGAAGGCGCGTTGACTTTGAGGAACTAGATTCTGTGTTAGCTTTTTGTAATCGGCGCCTTTACTACGTATACGCTACCTGTGAGGAGCACATGACACGTAGCGGATCAAAGTTTGCCAAATTCTGCACTTCGATAGGACTTTAGGGTTTGCGGTTTAGGGTTTAGGGTTCTAACTTTTTGAATGTTTTAAGTATATATTTTAAAAAAATTTAGAAATAGTGTGAGCTTGTCTCATTTTTTAATTTGGGATGCATCTTTGACATTAGTTACAACTATTGGAAAGTTTTGGAATCATTTGAAAATAGGTTGGACTTCCCTTTGGTGAATGTCCTCCAAAATTTTTCATGAGAAGGAAGATTTTAATGTTGCGGTTAAAGTACAGCGGGAAACCATCAACCTTTATATCACCTTGTAAATTTTGAAGAAAATTCAACACATGGTTATTCCAAAATAATAATGAAATTAGCCAGGATTTTGTTCTCATTTAAAACTCCAACTTCCTTTAAAAATGTAAAGCCTACTTTTAAAATAAATGGGGAAGTTGCAAATATGTTGATCATTTAAAATATAAAAATTTAAATGAATGTTCACTTTGAGTTCCTAAAATCATTTACAACTTTGATCTTTGATTGATTTTAAGAAATGAATATTACATGTCAATATTTTTTTCAATGGGATTCATTAAATATTGTGACAATTTTAATTTTTTTTCATGAATGTTTTAAAAACACCGGGCAGGTGGGAGAGCAACGATGCTACCATGTGAGTCTACAAATGTGAGTCTAAATTTAAGGAGACACTCTACAGCTTTTGAAGGTGCCTGTAAGAAGCCTATAACAAGCCTATAACATATTAGTTCAATTTTTTCATGTATTTGAATTCCTACTAATATTTTCAACTTTTTTCAGTTGTGTTTATTTTTCTTGTATATTTTTAAGAACTCTATGACTTTTGCCAAATGAAATGCTTTAAGTAGAACGGATGAATAAATGAATGTTTGCTTGTTTGTTTTGATTTAAAGAAATAAAAATTTGGTTCAACATTTCCATGAAAGTGCACCTTTCAAATGATATAAACTTCAAGGTTATATTTTTTCATGCATTTTCCTCAGATTTTTATCCATAATATAGATATCTATAAAATAAATCTCCTATAATCATGTATAGAAGGTGTTAATAATTGAAACCTATAATATAACTATTCAATGAGCATGGAAGGTGCTTATAACCTAGCCTCTTTTAATTTAAATATCTTATAAAAATGGAAGCTTCTTATAACATAGACACTAATAATTTAAATATACAAAAACCATAGAAGGTGCCTATAACATTAGTACCTATAATGTAAGAGCCTAGGCTCTTAGGCTCATGCATTGAAGACTTTAGGCTCATATTGTTGCAAATGTGAGTACTAGGAGGAACATCCCTATACATGGCTTTCTCTATAAATTTTCAAACATTCATAGCCTATACATGACTAGTAATTTTTGAAGTATCTTCTAATACCTTATTTAATTGAGTTAAGAACTTGTTGGACTAAATACAATGATCAATTTTGATGGCAAAATTTCCTTAGAACTTGTGTGACTATTTTTTTTGTAATTAACAGATGAATACAATATGTATACATTTTTTTGAATGAGATACATTAAATACAAAGTTTGCTTTCAATGAATTTTCATGAATTATTTATTGGGGTTAAAAGACTTGCTTGACTAAATACAATGATTAATTTAAATGGATAAAATTATAATTTACAACTTCTGTGAGTTTTTAGTTCTTCCTACAACGAATGATTATTGGTAAAACAATTGCATGTAATTGTAAATAATAATATTGTAGATATATTAAATATGTAAAATTATTGAATACATGCAATTGTTTTACCAATATGAATCCTAATAATGAAGTTGTTCAATTTGTGTTTTAAGGTCATAAAGGAATCAACTAACCATAAATATTTTAAATACGTTATATTATAATGAGGCCTTGTTTTTTACGAAAAACTCTCAAAACAATGATAAGCCTTAGTTTCAGTTGGCCACTAAATGACCAATTTTTTTTGCATATACTAGGACTAAAGTGCAATAGTTCAACTTTGCATTATCTTGCAAAAAAAACCCATGCAAAGTACCTCTAATTAGCAAAAATGGTGTCTTCAAAGAAAATGAGATTATGGAGTCCTAGAAGTGTAGGGATGATTTTTAGTGTCACCAGGGAGGCAATAAAAGATGCTCGATTTAGTTCCCTCTTTAAAATTTAGAAATAGAAGTATGCATTATGTAAGAAATACTGAAATTCATTTGTTTGAACAATTAGGATGCCTTGAATTACTCCGAGAAAGATCTTTACAAGCCATTCAAGTAAAATTGAACTTCTAAAGTTAGGATTGCATTTGTATGCATGAGGGTTAATAAGTCCCAATTACATCAATATCTTCAGCAAAAGTAGTGCGTTCTTGTATACATATATAGTCTAAGGTAGAACCACCCATTTCCGACCAATGACTCATATTCAACCTATAGGTGTAGTTATTTCCGACCACATATTCTAAAGATTGGAATGTGATTTTTTGAACTTGTCAAGGTTGGAACTAATTACTTCATGACACATGTTCCAAATGAGTGAGAAAGAAAGTAGGAATCAATGAGTAAAAAAATATTTCTTGAATGATCGGAATTTGAAGAATCTAGACATTGGCCATGGGTCCAAAGTACTTTTTGCTTCTCAAAATTCATTGTAATTTCAATTCAAGCGATCAAACTATAAATTTTTTTTGCAATCCCTGTCATTTCTATTGAGGCACCTCTGAAAATATTTACTACACCCTATAGTACTCCACATCATGCTACAATTGCTTAAGTTATCGGTTAAGGGTGGTTCTACTTGAATGTCTAGAAATTAAGATGAGACAATCTATTTTTAGTATTTTGTGTATATGCATTTGTACATGTCGTAGTGTAAGGGTATGATTTGCATTATTTCGGGCATTATTGGCAAAGATGGATTTGGCTGTCATTGGTGGGTGTCATTTTGGTAGGATGTGGAATCCGGGTATTGGCAAGTATTGGCGGATTTGGTTGTCATTGGCAGATTTGGTTGGACATAGTCTGGGTATTATTAGTGAAGATGGATCCGAATATGAAGGGGGGTCAGTCGGGTACGTCCTAGTATTTGATGCTATCGGACTTTGCCAGGGTTTGGGGGCATATTTTGTGTCTTATACGCGGCGGCACGATAGGGTTGTAGGTCGTTTCTTGCGGGCGTTGTGTGCGGGCGTTGTGAGCAGGTTTCTCGTGGCGAGCAGGTTGTTGCGGGCGTTCTGTGCGAGTGTTGTGAGCGGGAATCTCGTGGCGAGTAGGTTGTGGTGGCGTTCGAATCGTGCCATTCTTGAGTGGGGCGTGCAAGTAGGGTTTACGGTGCACGCAATTTGTCTTGATTTCACTCGATCATTTCTTCTAATTGAAGTGTACAGTTCTTCGTGAATGCGTAGGTTTACAGAATTACAGAATTCTTTGTGATTACGGGATTCCAAAATTAGGTTTGGGCTTTCAAAACTTGGATTGGATTTCCGAGACCAGGGTCGGGCTTTGGTTGGAGTCGGGTTTGGGCTCAAGTCAAGGTCTAGGTCGGGTCTGGGTCTAGGTCGGGTCTAGGGCTGGGTCGGGTTCGGGTCTAGGTTGGACTCGGGTCGGGGTTTGGGGTTTGGTTCGGGGTCGGGTCGGGGTCTGGTTCGGGCGCGGGTCTGGATTGGGCTTGGGTCAGGGGTCAGGGTCGAGGTCGGAGTCGGGTGGCAGGGTCGGAGGTCATCTCTCCCGAAGGCGCTGTAGCGATTAGTCGGACCAGTATTCCTCCAGTTAGCCTTTAATTTACACCAAAGGCCCACTTAGAGTAAACCACTCTGGAATCGTTCCCACAAGGACTTGAGGATTACAGATCTATAAGATAACCCAATCTAAGCATTCACTTTTTCTCCGTCAGACTACTCCGGACTATAGGTCCGGTCCGGCCACTAGTGCCGGATAGGTTCTGGAAGAATCCGGAAACCGTTCAGTGCCCCTTCCGGGATCCCTGGGTTTAGGTGACGAGTGGCCAGATCCACCGTTCGGATGCTTATTGTGTCCGAAAACACGCTCTCTTTCTCTCTCTCTAATACTAGCACTAACCTAACTCTTCAGGGACCGGAAGTGTCCTCTTGTTTCGTCGCCTCACAAATCCAGAAGGCTTCCCGGATTAGGTCACGCAGGGACGGTCAAGAACTACAACGACATTCTAACCTTAACCGAGCACTGAGCCTCCTGTTGACCGGGTGGGTTTCCTTGTACTCTCTTGGGCTTGCGTTGGGGCTTTGACTCTGTTCTACGGGGAATTCCGGCATTCCGGAATTCGGGCACGTCTTGCAACACTTCCGCACACGAAAGTTGCTAGCAACCTTTCAGATATCCCTTTCACCTAAGGCGGTATCCTATACGCAGGTTATACCGGCATCTGAGCAGTACTACACTAACACTACTGCCGGAACCATCTGGTTGATCTCCCCATCAAGTTGGTACATTCGGAAACCATTCACGAAATCGACTCTTGCTATACAAGGTAAGTTCTCAGTCTTCGGAAAAGCAAGAATGGACCTACACCTCCTACAAACATGTACCATCTACAAAAAGATAAGAGAATGGATACTCCAAACACTTGAAATTAAGCCCAAAAAGGTACAATGCTAGAACTATGGAATGGATGCAAATGACCAGAAAGGCCATTAAAACTCCTACTTATACTAAGACCATCATCATCCTAAAAATCCTACAAAACATTCCTACTGGCCCGCTAGATTTCCGGTAAATCCTAGATCCTATTTTTCCGGCTTTGACGGCCGGACTCCGGTATTGTCGCTACACTACGTTACTGCACACTATTCCTTGGAATCCGGATCCTTGGGAAGAACATAGTCCTTCAGTAAATCCAGCTTCACCTCCTTCCGGCCACTTTCTGGAGGAAACAGATTAGGACCCCTTTGTCCCCATCTTTGGACCTCCACGATATTGGGGTCCCTGTCTACACTCCGGGTCCTGACTACCGGAACTTCCGGACTTCCCCGGGAATCCTTTTGGATCTTCTTATGCCGAGGAGAAGACTGTACCACCCGACCACTGTGAGCTTCCGGAGAAGTACCTGTTAGGTCGATGGTCGGGGTCACCTGTGACAACTCATATTTTTGATTTTTATTTGTTTACCTTTTTGAGCGAACTGGAAATTAGAAATAGGTATCCGGATCCATCTAGAGAGAAAAATAAATCCAAAAATAGTCACTAAAAGGACCTTACGGAACTAATCCGGTTTTAGATCAAAGCGGAACGGATTAGATGTACAACTGGATAGTATTTCCAACCGGAATCTTGTTGACCGGATTGGAGATAACCGGATGTCAAGAACCGGACCGGATATCCGACTGGTCATAAAGACAGTCCAGGGCGTCAGGACTATATAAAGCTTGGCCCTGCCCATTTTCAGGTCTCTGGATTTCCACGTGTTGTCGTGTCCTGATTTAGCGCCTGACATTTCCATCGTTGACCACGGCAAGGAAGAGGAAGTACAAGAGGGTCCGGAAGTGAGAGAGGGGTGTGAGACGGAGAGATCTCCTCCGGACATGAGTGGGTGAGACCTTGAGTGCGAGCTGATACTTGAGAAGCTAAGAGTGTGAGCACGCCAGTAGGTTAGTTTACAGGCGGAGCAGAACATCTAAGTGTCGGCGCTCCCTTGTTAGGACTGTAGAAGAGTGAAAACCGGGTAGAGCTACCCTCATGCCGCGGCTGAACCGGAAGAGAGGTTCTAACACCCCGCCCCCGAGTGAAGTAAAGCTTAGAAAAGTGGTTCCGGTCATGCCGACCAAGGAACCGGAACAGGGAGAGCTCAGAGAGGATTTGTCGTTGATGGGTTGTCAGGGGTTAGCTTTGAAACCTTGGGGTTTCAAAGATGAGAGGATGGTTAGAGAAATCCTGAGTGGCGTATCGAATCAGTTCGATAACACCCTGAGAGGGAATCCGGTCCAATGGACCGAGGCTTTGTGGTGGGACGTATACGGATTCCGGCCAGGAGGACTCGGGCTTGCCAACCGGAAGGATGATTTCGTCCAGGGCAAGTTCGGAAGCGTAGTAAACCCGAAGGACGGCTACGCGGTCGAAGATTGCCTCGATGACCAAGAGCGACGCCTGCTCCAGTTCCTGGTTCCGGTTTTGCATCCGGAAAAGCCCACCAAGGTGACTATCACCTTGGCTAACACGATTTTCGAAGCACTGAGCGGAACCCGGAGAGTAGACTGGGGCCGGATCTTCTTTGATATGGTGTCCCAGCTTACTACAAGAGTGAGGAGAAGTAGGGCTACCCCACTGTGCCCTTATGTGTACCACCTCTACCAGCAACAGGAACTGCTGACGGAGGTGGAGCTGAAGGTGTGGAAGGCCCAGGAGCGGACCATGAAGTACGGAGAATCCGAGTCCGACCAAGAAGCGGATTCCGGAAACGAAACCGAGGAGGAGGAAGAAGAAGAAGAGGAAGAACCATATGTCCCCGCCAAGAGGCAGAAGACCACACCGACTCGGAATCGAGGAACGCCCCCGGGACATCCGCGTCCGCGTAGAGGGGAGACTCCAACCGGACCGGATGTGGCATCCGGATCCGGGATCGTAGATCCGTTCAACGAGTTGGTTGGGATCCTCTGCGGAATCCGGGCGGATTGGGAAGTTAAGAAGCGGGCGCTCGGGGAGATCGCGGAATTAATCGGAGCGGAACCGGACAGTCAGTTGCCACGGAAGGTGGCTGAGAGTGTTATCAATCCGGAAGAGCTCCGGAAGATGAAGGAGGATAGTAAGCGGCAGCACGATGAGGTGGACACCCTCAAGGCCGAACTATTCGCGCTGCTTGAGAACGCCACCGCGACAAAGGAGATGGCGGAGGAAATGAAGAAGTTGGCCGCGGAAGTGAAGGACGTGCTTGGAGGACCCGGAGCCGCAGTCACCAAGGCGTGCCTATTCGAAGAGGAGGTGCACAAGGACAAGAAGATATCCGGAACCAGGGTGATGCACATCCTCACCGATTTTGAAGAGCAGATGGAGAAGCTCCTATCCAAGGCACGGGAGTCAGCGGACCGGATCGTGGAGAGTAGCCAGAAGTTGACAGAAATTCCGGTCCGGTTCTCAGAAATTTCTCTTCCGGACTTGTTTTCGGAAGACGTAGCTCAGGAGCCGGGAAAGGACAAGACGCCCCAGTCAAGCAGGGCAAAGAAGGAGACGCCCTCGACCGGACATCAACCGATAGATTTGGACTCCCCGGAAGCTGAGGAAGAACATCCGGTTCTACCTACGGATGGAGAACGGAATCAGAATCTAAATGAGGTCTTCGAGCAGTTGGAGAGACCTGATGAGAGCCCTACCATTGGATCCCGAGTGTATGAGACGGAACAGGAAGGATTGTAAAAATAGGACTTATAGGTAGGAACCGGAATAGAATCCGGTTAGGATAAGGTAGGACCGGATTGTCAGCGCCTTTAGAGGCGGAAATCATGTATTCACTTTTTGCTTTTTGCTTTTTGTATATAAAACAGTCTCTGAGATGGAGACGAGGAGAGAGTTCTTTTGGCATTTCCTTGTGTACTTTCCTTTAAACTAACGTTTGTGTATTTTTCCCGAGTATTGGCAAGAGTGCACTGAGTCAGAATAGGAAGGTGAGTACGGAGGTGTTGGTAGAGTTTCTCCCCTTGATGTATGTTTCCGGTTCTAGGTACATGTGAGTAGGTTATAAAGAGTTAGGAGTGGATTCCAATGCCTCAACAGCTACAGAAGTTTAGCATTTCGGGTGAGAGATCGGTTGATCAGGCTAGGCGGATAGGGAGGGATTCCTTAGCTACGCTAGAACTCCTGGGTGGGAAATCCGGTCGAGTATCCTGACTCCTGTGAGGTCTTGCCACCGTTGTGGGTGAACGGAAGAATTTTCGTGGGTGTTGGAACGGACAGATTCACTTGTAGCCACCGAACTTCGTGCGGAACGGATCAGTGTCAAGGTCATTGTAGTATGAGAGGATCATACGGGGGGTCTTTGTGTGACCTGTGATTCGGATTGCTATCCGGATTACTGTGAAAGATCAAACCAGATCCGTGTTAGTTAGGGGATCAATGGATAGGAAAGTGGGTCTTCAGCCACTATAAGTCACGGAAGGAGTGGTGGGCCTACCACTTTCAAAAGCAAGCGGCGAACCCTCTGATGGTAAAACAGAGGTAAAACTAAACCGGATACGGAAAGGTGGACCGGATCGGATCCGCCTAGGAGGGTACATAGGACCGGAAGTTGTAGGGTCCAGAATTGAGAAGTTAGTCCAGAAATCGGGGATCTAGTAAAACCGGAAGTAGGATACAGTCCGGTTGAAGCTTTCCGGTTGGTTTCGGTTGTTCCGGTCGTTAGAGGTAGAACCGGAAAAGTGGAATTAAGGGGTTTAATTGAGTTTATCTCCTTGTTAGAGTTAGCTACTTCACAGGATCTCATGGGTTCAATTTTTAGGGTCATTTTGTTATGCTCTAGAGTGATTTTTGTGAGTATAATAGGGAAATTGCTTACTCTATGCTGCGACATCACCGGAAGTAGATCTTTGCTTCTTTAGGGTACCACGGCTCCCCAGTCCACTCTTTCTGGCCTTCCGGATGGTGGTGAAAGTTTCGGATTCACTGGTACCACCAATGATACTTCAGTAACCACGGGTTCCGGATTATTGCCTTCCGAAACCACCAAAGTTTGCGCGGAGGGGGAAGATGGAGTTACCGGATCCGACTTAGTGGGAGCCAAATACTCCATCATCTCCCGCATCTGTGCCCGGGATGCGTCCATCCGTCTCGCCTGCTCTAACAAGCACTTGATGATGTGAACCCGACTCGAACTGGCGGTTGCATCAAGGTTGGCTTCAAACAGCCGGGCTTTATGGATACAATCTGCCGGTACGTCCAAAGAGCTTTGGAGCCGAACTATACCTTGACACAATGCTGCTATCTGTCGGCGGTGGTCCTCTTTTGTGAGCCGGGTCGTTTCCTAGGCTGTGCGGAGAGTGCTCTCTAATCCCACACACTTGGATTCTGAGTCCCGGACTTGGTCCCACAACGTCCGATTCTCTACGTGTAACGTTCCCAACTCCGTCACCAACTTCTTTTATTCTTCTATTAGGAGACCATTTTGCTACTCTGCCACCACCAACGCATCAGTCCTCCGGAAGATGGCATTCCGATCAGTTAGTGCCATATTCCGGCACACCCGTTTGAGAGCCCCCTCGTAATTCTCGTAGATCTTGGTGAGGTCATCCGCCCGCCACACTAGGTGTTGAACCATCTCCTGGATGTCTTCTAATGGCGTCCCTTCCAGTTGCATGTGGGTCTTGTCTCCTTCCTCTACCTCCATCATCCTAGACCGGGAGGGTCCAGCCTCAGCCTGAGTGGTAACAGCGTGCGGTTGCACCAGCCCAACCAGTTGCATGGAAGGTCGGACTTATTCTGGGGCCGGTCCGGTCTCCGTCTTCTGCTTCTAAACTTCTTCTTCCTGCGGCTCCGGTGCGGGAGGATCTTCTGACGGATTCACCGGCGGCGTCTTAGTCCGCCGTCGTCTCTTCCTTAGAGGAGTGGTCGGCTCCTCGTCCTCCGTCTCCTCATCGTCCGGTCTGTCTCGAGGCGAGGGTTCTTCTCCCCCGTACTGTTGGAGCTGAACTAGCTCTTGGTAGGCACTCTCCTCGTTTGCCTTAAGTAGGGAGTGATGAGCATATAGATGGGACAGATACGCCGGAAGGGGACTCTGACCCTTCTTCCCCGACCGGAGGGAACGCACCAGGTCCCCGATTAACTCATGGATGATGGTTGCTCAATCCATCATCATCTTACCCTGGAGGCTCCCCAAGATGGCAGAGGCTACCTTCGCTACCACTCGCCGCGGCTTGGTTGGATGGAGGATAGGATTAAGAAATGCTATCACATCCCGGTACTCCGGATTCACCAAGTCGGAAACTTGGTGACCTTCCTTCAGGTTGGCGGGCGCTCGGAATTCGCCCTCCATCACCTCCTGATTCTTCTCCATAACCTTGTCCGGCTTCTCCCGGAACTTGTAGACGGCCCTCCATGTGTTAACCGTCCATAGTTCTGGTTTCGCCCAGAGGGTGGTATCCAAGATACTACTTTCCGGACGAAGTATGTCAGACACCAGATTCTCCTCCCGGATGCCCCACGGAACCTCCAAGAGCCCATCACACCCCATATTGTTGAGGTTCTCCTGCAGACGCACCAACCGATCCTCCTGGGTAGGAACCTCCGGAACCACCTTCATCACCGAAATGGTCCTCGGTCGGGGTGCTGGTGGCGACATCTCGTCTTCCGAGTCCTCAGATAGATCCTTCAACTTCCGCTAGCTTGCCTTGGAAGTCATTGTGCTCACAAACAGACCTTACACAACCTCTCCCTAACTCTCCTGCTCACAAACTTTCACTCCGGTAACCCCTGCACGATCGCAACTCACACAGTCCCTCAATCTATTGGAATTCTCACAAAGCTAGGAAGACGGAAAACACTGGTGGAAGAAAAACAAAGAGATACTCGTGCCCACTGTCGGCTACAGTCCTCTTTTTATATTGGCTAGGTAGTCGGTTTAGTCGAATGAATGTACGGGACAGGTTTTGGCGGCAAAACCCTATCCCTAGTATGGATCCGGTTTCCGGAACTTTCTAGGGTTCTGGAATTAGGTTTTTAGCCCTAATGAAATTTTACTGGATCCGAAAATCCGGTTTTCCTAAATTGACCTATCTTCCTAGGAGAACTCAAAAACTTTCCTTTTTAAGGAGACAATTTTTGAATTTTTCCGTCAAATGCTAGTATTATGGGCCTAGCATGTGGGATCACATTCCCACATTCCCCCTTCCTCACCCATGAACGTCCCCGTGAACTCCTACAAGGATAAATCCTGTAGGTAGAGTTTAACACGTGATCCATTCGTCCGGGTGTCCAGAGGGTTCCTATCTAAGTTTGAAAGTTGTAAAGATCCATTTGGATAAATCTTTACTACTTTGTATGGGCCAATCCATCTGGTGTGAAGCTTACCCGGAAAATCTTTGTACTGGTTGTCATACAATAGGACCAAACATCCTTCGGTGATGCCGGTTCCCCCCAGTAGATTCCGGTCAAATATTTGCTTCCGACACCTCTGGACCTGAACAATGAGATCTAGAGCATCCCATCTACTCTCTTCCAGTGCTTCAATCTCCGCTAGGCGGGATTGAGGATCCTTTGATCGTTTTCCAAAACGAGCTGCCAAGATCCGGAACGTCTCGATTTCTGTCTCTATTCCTTGTAATACCTCCCTCCCAAATACTAGGAAAAAGGGAGTCTTACCAATAGTACTCTTCTAGGTGTTGTTGTATGCAAAGACGGCTGAGCTGAGTTTCCGGTCCCAATCCGTCTTATGGCAGGTCACTACCTTATTTAGGATGCCTCTGATAATCTCATTTGCCCTCTCCGTGAGTCCGTTGGCCTTGGGGTTGTAGGGCGTCGTCTTCCAGTGCTTAATACGATACCCATAGGTTAGTGCGGAAACTATTTCATTTAAAAAATGAATTCCTCTATCACTAACTATCTCCAAAGGACAGCCATACCGCATTAGGATTTTATCGTATAAAAAATCCGTAGCCGTCCGGGCATCGTTCTTCCGGGTTGGACTCGCTTCTACCCATTTGGTTGCATAATCAGTTACTAAGATTATATACCAATTTCGTTGGGAACCTATTGGAGCGATAGGTCTTATGAAATCTATCCCCCACTTTTCAAATGGAGCTAAGGGGACAATGGGAGTAAGCGGCCAATGGTTTCGGAAGATTGGATTTCCGGTCCTTTGACAAGGATCGCAACTCCGAACAAAGATGTGAACATCTTTATTCATAGTCGGCCACTAGTATCCGGCTGCCCGAATCCTCTCAATGGTGGATACTGATGCAAAGTGGCCTCCGGCGGGTCCTTCATGTAGACTTTGGATGACCGTTTTTCTGTACTCTGGCTCCAAGCACCTTCTTAGTTTATCATCGGCGCCTTGTCGGAACAACACCCCTTGTATGATAGAGTAAGGAGCTACCTGATGCTGGAACACACTCTTTTCTTCTCTGCTCAACCCTTCCGGATATTCTCCGGTTTGGAGATAATCCGTAATCATTCGGAAATCTGAGTTGTCTCTTCTCTCTATCTGAAATATAGAGAAGGATTCCGTATCTTCCTTTGATTTGGGTCGGAGAATTTCCGGAAATTCATCCGGGAACTCATTTGTCAGACTTAGTGGTTCTTCTCGTCCTCTTTGCCTAGAAAGGTAATCCACATTGGAGTTACTTTTCCCGAACTTGACTACCACCTCGTAGTCAAATTCCTGCAGTAATAGGATCCACCTTGCAAGCTTTCCTGAAAGGTCTAGCTTGTTGACCAGGTACTTCAAAGCATCGTGGTCGGTGTAGAACGTTACCTTATATCCAAGTAGGTGATGCCGGAACTTCTTGCAGGCATATATGATTGCAAGAGCTTCTCATTCCGTCGCAGTGTAGTTCCGTTCAACCGGACTCATCTGCCTGCTGGCGTAGTAAACTGGCCGTTCTTGATTTTTCTCATTCGGCTACCACAGAATTGCTCCTAGACACCAACCGGAAGCATCCAACGTGACATGGAATTCCTTGTTCCAGTCTGGTGGAGATAAAATTGGAGCCGATATTAACCTCTTCTTTAACTCCTCAAACGAATGTTGCCTAGCTTCCGTCCATTCATATGTCGTTTGCTTCTTGAGTAACTCCGTCAATGGACTGGCAAGCCGAGCGTACCCTTCAATGAATCTTCGGTAGTATCCTATGCATCCAAGAAATCCGCGCAACTCTTGAAGATTCTTGGGTGGTAGAAGTCCGATCATAATCTGGACTTTGCCTAAGTCCACCTCTATTCCTCTCTAGCTGACCACATGTCCTAGGAGCAGTCCAGAGGCTAACCCAAAGAAACGCTTACCCGGGTGTAGCTTAAGTTTAGTTTCCCAGCATTGCTGGAATGTCTTCCAGAGGTAAGAAAGGTGGTCGCTCCATTGGTTGAAAACAGCAAAGTCATCTATGAAGACTTCCAAGAAGTGTTTAAGGAAGTCTTGGAATATATCCATCATAAGCCTTTGGAAGGTACCGGGAGCATTGCACAATCCGAACGGCATTCGGCTAAAAGCAAACGTTCCCCAATCGGTGGTGAACGTTGTTTTTAGCTGATCCTGGCTTCGGATTAAGACCTGGTTATATCCAGAAAATCTATCTAGAAAATTGAAGCATTGCCTCCTAGATACATGATCCAATACCATATCTATGAATGGTAGCGGGAAATGATCTTTCTTGGTGGCTGCATTTAGTTTCCGGAAATCCTGACAAACCCGGATCTTCACCTTTCCGTCCGCTTCAACCTTCTTTGGTACAATCACAATGGGCGATACCCATTCAGAGTGATTCACTGGATAGATGAATCCGACTTTCAACAACTTGTCAAGTTCTTCCTTGACTAGCATTGAATACTTCGGATTGAGGCGGTACTGCCTTTGCCGAACTGGTACGGCTCCTTCAACCAGATCAATGGCATGTTCACCTAACTCCGGAGGGATGCCGATAAGATTTGTAGGCGACCAGGGCACCAGGCGAAGACATCGGAGTATTCCTCCAACAACATCATATATTCCTTACGTTCCCGCTTAGATAGACGTTTCCTTATATAGAAAGTTTTGTCTACCCCGACGGAAATGGACTCATAGTCATTGGGTGAAGCTATGGGTTTGACACCCTTAGCTTCTTGGTTGTCCAACTGGTCAACCAAATGTTTCCAGGACATCTGTGGACCATCCGGACGAGGCGAAAGCGTTCCGTCTGCAAGTTGCTTCTAGATCCACTCCTCCGACAATTGAACATCAGACTGTCCTAGGGATCGATCAATTGGTACATCCTTAAGGTCTTTTTCAAAGGAAATAATTCCTTTTTCCAGAACAAGTGTTGAAAAACCAACATCACCTTCCGTCGTCTCACGGAACTGTTCAACTCGGTATGCCGTAGTGGAGTCCGAATCCTTGGATTTGGTCCAGTTGGATGTGTATCCTTCCGACGTACTGGTCTCTCCCAGATGTTCCTCCGGACGCCAGGGTAAGGTGACCGGAGGATCTCCGAAAACGAAAGCCCTCTTCTCCCAATTAACCTTAACCTTGGCCATGTATAACCATGGCCTTCCTAGAAGCAAAGGAAACGGTTGACCCTCTCCTACCCGGATCACCAGGTAGTTGAGTGCGTAGGTGTTTCCATGAATCTGAGTGGGTAATCCGGAGAGCTTCCCTACCGGGATGACTCGCGATTGATCCGCCATCCGTAGCGTCTGTTGAATATCTTCAAAGGAGGTATACCCTAGATCAAATGCCGTACTTTCAAGGATTAAGTTCACTCCGGATCCTCCATCCACTGGTACATTCCGGATGGTACATCCGTCAATCTCCACTGTCACTTTTGGAGCTCCAAAATCTTCCAGTTCCGCGAAGTTGATCGCCATAGGTGGAAGTCGGATTGCTCGTCAGTGTGAGCGGATCAAAGACTCCTTCAGTTGTTTCTGATAATTAGGATTATCATGTAACAACTGACCGATAGTAACATTGGCCTTTTGGCCGCCCATTAACTTCAATGCCTTGTTCAGGTCTCATGCATCCTGAATTCAGTACATAGGATAGTTAAGCTAGATGAAGGTGTGTCAGAACGATAGACATTATAATAATTTGGGACCCGGAAGTCACACTGTAGGACAATGACTATTTCCATGGACAAGAATATAAGTATGACCAACGATAATGTCCATGACAATGGATGTGCATGCTTAAGAACACCCATTCAAAGAAAGGTTAATTGTTTGTTGATGAAGGATTGCGAAGCCAAAAAAAAATGGAATCAGAATTGTCATGAATTGACCTCAATTTTAGCTGCCCTTAGACTCATGTCTGACGCAAAAATGGAATTTGGCTAATCATAGCACACGCTCTAACTTTCATACATACAATATGACAGGCAGCAGTCGAAGAGGAGGATACAACTACGAAGTGACTTCACTGTGGGTAAGTCTATCGTCTAGTCCACAGACACAAAACCCTTAGAAGACATATAGAAGTCAATCTGTAGTCCCTGGCCTCTATGCGACTTGCTCGTCACTCCGTTGGCAGTCACATTAAAGTCACATTTCTGTCTTTCATTTCAATCCCGTAATTGCATACCGTAGCAACTATGAGTGTCTGCAGTGTGTTTCTCCAAATAGGAGTTCTTGAAACGGTGTTTGCAGACATGACCACACTATACTATGGGTGAAACCAATTGACATGCGAGGGAATCCTACATATGTGTGTGATGACGCAGGATTCCTTTTGGTGAACTTCCGCTATAAACTCCCTCGCATAGCCGAGCCATTCATCTTCTCGAGTCAAGCCACACAAGTATTTTTCTCTGATGCGGCGGACAGACCTGGATGGAAAGTGGTCTTACGCCACGAAACCCGTTCGAAACGAGAGGTACTCGACCGTACAGATGCCTTCATTACAACCAATGGCAAGGCCATGGGACTTACAACTCCATGAAGAGTGTTGGATAGAAGCTCCACCGCCAATCTAGTCGGAGCCATCGAATTATCGATGGAAGAGAACTTATTGGCGCAAGAGCAATATTAGGTACAGTCCTGCTTAGGTCCGTAGTCGGAAGGTAATCACATTGTTTTTAGTGTCCCTTATTGTGTCATGGGTCGCGGAGCATCACAGAACGCGTCATGTAGCAATTAGATAAGTAGACCACTTGCAAACATTTCGGGCAGTTAGTAGTTATACCGGAGTCATTAATTAGACTCTCCAATCGTGCTTCAGTCATTCTGTAGTTGCATCACAGTCATGGTGAAGTCATACTGCAATCAGTTAGGCTTCACTTGCCATAAGGTGTCCCTTCCTCTCAATGTCACCCCATTTATTGGGTGATGACCTTGCCTTTGTCATTGTCCTTCATTCATACTCAATACAATTTCCCGCTTGTGCAGGTACTGTATTAGCCACATTTCTATGAACCTTGGTGTCCAATGCATGAATGCAAACTTTATCAACCAAGTGTGAATGCCAAAACCGCAAATATGATGTGAGAGTAGTGTTCACCTCATCTTTGAGACATTGGCATGCTAGTTGCCACCTCAAACACCTCCATGTTCAATGAGCTTCCACCCCGAGTAGTATTATACCTTCCTTGTACACTTCATGTTGTATGTGCTTCATTTGAATAATGACACTTCCACATCTCTCTCTTTGTACCTAAATGTTGTTTCATTTCAGGCTTCCTGCATCACATCTTATCGGAAGTTCCATCCATTTGCAGCATGGCCCCCTCTATCATATTCCCCTAAACAACTTATTGCATGCCCCTAGTTATATGTGCAAGAAGTCCTAGTGATTCTGCAGTCATATTGAAGTTACATACCCGAAACCGTAGTTGCCCGCTCCTATCCTCCGTGGACCGCTCTGGAGCTTCACTTTTTTTTTTTTTACGTATAAGTAAAAGAAAACATCTTCCCCGTGACTTCTTTCAGTCCTAAAGTCATATTGCAATGACTTGGCAGTCCCCTGCAGTCTCCAGTCGCGTTTCTGGTAGCCACGTCACTTCCTCGTGGACCCTGTGGACGGAATGTTGTGGATGAACCTCCAGCGCAATCACTGTTCATCCCACAGTGAATTGCGCGACTGCAGAATGACTGAATCACGACTGCAGCGTTGTGAAGATCGGCCCGCTGGTGCAATTACGGAGGTGAAGTCACGATGCAGTCGCAAAATCCCTGCAGTCACGATAACCCCCAATTCCTTGTAGTGAGTGGAAACTTCAGAGTTCAAAGAAATACTACAGTATCTCTTCAACCAGAAATTTCCAGAAGGATACTCACTTGAAGAGAAGATTGTGTTTCAGCAGTATGTAGCTCCTTATACTTTAATACAAGGCGTTCTATTCAAGATGGGGGCACATGACCAGTTACGAAGGTGTTTGGAGAAGAAGGAAAGGAAGCAGGTAATGACGGCTCTACATTTTGGTCCCTCGGGGGACACTTTGCAGGTGTCACGACCGTAAACCGGATCCGGATGGCTGGATACTAGTGGCCTTCGATGATAAGGGATGTGAAAGCATTTATCGCCACATGTGATCAGTGTCAAAGGACGAGCGCACCCTCATTCAAAAATCATTGGCCACTGACCCCGATCATCCCTCTCACTCCATTCGAAAAGTGGGGAATCGACTTCATTGGACCGATTAATCCGGTCATTGCCAGAAAGAAGAAATACATAATCTTAGCGACAGATTATGCTACCAAGTGGGTAGAGGCGAAGGCCACAAGGAGGAATGATGCTACAACAGCAGCAACCTTCTTATTTGAAGAAATTATGATGCGGTTTGGACATCCATTAGAGCTAGTCAACGATCAAGGAACACATTTCTTGAATGACATGATCCGGGCCATCACAACAACTTACATGATCAAGCATAGGAAGACGACTCCTTACAATCCAAAGGCCAACGGATTAACGGAGCGAGCTAACAGGATCATTGAGAGGAGTTTGTTGAAGATGGTTTCCGCCTACAAAACTGATTGGGACCGGAAACTACCTTCCACTGTGCACGCCTATAATACTTCGGAGAAAACAACCACTGGAAGGAGTCCCTTCTTCCTGGTGTTTGGATAGGCGGCGTTGCACAAGATTGAGATGGAAGTAGAGACACATCGGGTCATGGCAGCCAGAGGAGGAGTTCAAGACCGGAATCTGCAAATCCGGTTGCTCGCAATCGAGGATTTGGAAGAAGCTCGGTCAGAAGCATTGGAAAGAACTATAGTAGTTCAGTCCAAACGCAAGAGTGATTTCGATGCAAGGTTATCCAAAAGTCATGGAGTCGAAGAAGGAGGATTTGTTTTATTATACGATAATCGGCATGAAGACTTTCCGGGTAAGTTGCATACCAAATGGATGGGTCCATATAAGATAAACAAAATTTACCCCAATGGGTCACTCCAACTGGAAGATCTGGGAGGAGTTGAGATGGATACCAAAGTCAATGGATCTAGGATAAAGAAGTATAATCTAGAATCATTTTCTAACCCGGATTCAGGCTAAGGAAATTCCAGACTTCACCGAGGTCTAAAACTAGATTTCAATGTGTTCACGAAGACGCTCACAAGTGAAAATGGGGTAATGTGGTAGCATGGAAATCCAGTCTTTAGGTTTAGAAGGGAAATAAGGGGAATAGAGCTTCTTACTCCCTATTTTTTTTGTTTTTCGTTAGAAAAATAGATCGTAAGTAGTTAGGAACCGGATACCAGAATAGGGTTACTTTAGAATAGATAATAGTGTTAACAGAAGTAACCGGAAACCGGAAACCGAAAGTCCGGAAACGGCATAGATAGGTTAGAAGTAGGTCAGAGTGATTTTCATTAGAAACCGGAAACCGAAAGAAAATAAAGGACCGAAGACTGGAAACGGATGGCAGGCAATCCGGGTGTAACGGGTGCCTACCTAGTTCTAGACCACACTTGAGAGCGGGTCTATTTTGAGGAAAACGGTCACTTGTAAACGGCCCCGGTGAGTGAAGCCCTAGAAATAGGAGGGGCAGGTGGCTGAGACCTCCTTTTGCAGGGAAACTACCTTGAGAAGAGATTGGTGAGGAGCATTCGCGGTGTACTTATATGTCAGCCAAAGAGAAGAGTTACGGGCTCAGTTTACAGACCGGATTAAGGACAGACGAGTCTCAAGAGAAGAGTTCGCTTAGAAGTTCAAGTATGAGTGTAGAGTTAGAAGTGTACTAGTGAGGCGACTCTTGAGGAGGATCCTTGAGCGGACTAAGAAGACTAGAACGCTAGTGATTGTGAGACTCCAAAGAGTGATTCCGGTCACTGAGAAGGTTAGAGAGAACAGCCCACGATGGTGAGAGAAGAGGTAGCTATATCCTTGCGCATGGTGAAGCCGGTGGTACCAACGGATTCACGAGAGAAAGCGGAGCTAGAAGAAGACCTCCGGCAGATGGGGTGTGAGGGATTTCTAGCCCGGCCTTGGAATTTAAAAGACGAGGAGATTGTGAGGGAGGTGATCGGCGCGCCATTAAGGAAGTGGAAGGAGACGTCGAGGAGCCGACCGCGAAGAAGTTAAGAATTGAGGAAGTTACGTAGGGTAAATTTCTGAGGATAGGGTGGTGAAAATCTAAAGTTTTGGAATAGCTGTACATAATTAGGAAGTTTATTTTTTGAGTGACACGGCCACTAGCAGTTGGAAAGTGACCGGGTTCGTAATTATAGGATCTAAGATGCACTTTTAGCGGAAGTAGTGGGAGTTTGAGTGAAAGTCAACAGGGCTAGAAAATAGTAAGGGAATGAAACGTGTTTGGCCCTGATTAGCTGGAGCGTTACTTTTAGGTTAGGATTTTGAGGGAGTAGTTTAGTATTTAAATCCGGGACTTCTTTGGTCCCAGTGTGCATCTTTATCTTATTTTCTTATATTCATGAGTACCTGGGAGTTCGCTCTTGGCGTGATTGAAACAAATCATAGTTGTGTGTACTTGACACTTGTCCGTGTTTTGGAAGTCCAGGCTGGAAAGTGAGTGTAAGTGGATACAAGGTGTACTCGGATGTTGAGTTTATCCGGTCCAGTATTGAATTAGTACATGTGGATGGAAGTAGAAGGGATCTCTAGTGTGGACTAGGAATGGACTCGGAAGGAGTATGGAGGAGGGGTACTCTCCGGAAAGAGTAAGGGTTAGCATGCCTCCGCAGCGCTCGTTTCTCTTCTCTTCCCCGCTAGTTCAGACCGGATTTAGGACTAACTCAGTAGGCTGTCGTTGTAGCATTGGTTAGGAGGAATTAGACCGGCTTGTGTGACTTGCTGGACACGACTGCGTTTCCTTTCCAGTTGTGAGGACGGTCTGTTTCTCATTTGTAGGATTTGAAAGTTTATTTTTGAAAGTTTGATCATATAGTGAAACTTCTAACACTTTAAAATCGGAGGGTAGGAGTTAAGCTTCCTTCCTGAATTCCTATTAGCAGATCCCTCTTCGTTCAGAGGTTAAACTCGACATGGTTACGAGTAGAGATCTAGACCGGATGTGAATACTAGAGGTTAAGGTTAGATCTGTGGAAACGCGGATCCCAGTTACGATCTATAAAACGTAAATACGGGATACTACTTGAGGTATGTGAATAGAAGTGTTGGGAGAGTTAAGGGGTAGTGTAAAGCTATGGGATAGTAAACTAACCAGTTAGAGAGTCTGTGTGATAAACAAGTGGCTATTAAACCGGATTAGATCCGGTCAGTGTTGTTAGATCAGGAAGATCCAGTCTAACGTGTATTAGTAATTGTTGAACCAGAGGGATCCGGTCGTGTTTGTCCAAGGAAACAAGGAGGCCAAGTGGAAGTTCCAGTCTATTGTTTTGCTTGGGGTTTTGTGTGTGTTTTCGTGACCATCACTCTACCATTTTCCGGTAATTGTGAACCTAGGAATTCGATCTTCATGGGAACGATACTCGAGTCACTTTAAGGCCTCTTTTAAGAAATATTGAGCCTTAGAGAAGGATTTTTGCTTTCCTGTGCTACGATAGAACCCTCTGATGGTAAAACAGAGGATAAATTAAACCGAGTAGTATCAAGAAGAGTACCGTTAGACTAGAACGGATCGGTCTACAGGAGTAACCAGGATCGGGGATTATAGCCTCCTGGGGTTTTGATTGTTGTTCAGACTGGATAGTTGGTAGAACCGGAATAGTGGTGGGAAGATAATTCTCCGTTTTCCGGATATTATAGTTTTTTTTCCAGTAATTGACCTGAAATCGGAAGTTGGGTTTATTAGCTAACTTATCTTAAATCGTGTAATGAAGCCAAATACTTCACAGGATCTCGTGGGTTTGATCTTTAGAGTCACTTAGTTATACTTTAAAGGAGTTTTCAGGAGTATAACAAAGAATTTACTTACCTTGTACTGCGACACCAGGGTGTTCACTATTGTGTGAATGTAGCTCGCCCAATCCATCTTCTTCTCCTCGCTCAAGGCTCCGAAGATGGCATTCCCAATCGTGGAAGTAACCCATGTGGATTTTTCCGGATGCAAGATCGGTACTAAGAACTCCAGTAATTAGCGGAGTGGTCCGTTGACACAATCTTCAATGGCAAATCCGTCTTTGGGGTTGGTCACACCCTTAAATTTTTCCTTGACAAAATTTCCCTTCCGACTGGCCTGCGCCGTGCTGCCTCAGGGTTGTCCGTGTCACGTCACGTCTGGACGGACGTGACGTGACGTGACGTGACGTTTTACTCAAACGACATCATGATGGAATATTAAAAAAAATTTAAGGAATTTTGCAAAACTCTTTACATAGAAGGTTGTACATTAGACTAATATGTTTCAATAGTAATAGTACAATTGATATTCTATTTATATTTGTAGAAAAAAAATGAAACCAAAGCTCAAAATTTTCTGAAATTTTAGGGTTAGGGTTAGGGATGTCACTTTAGGGTTAGGGATGTTAGGATTCGTGACGTGTCACGATGGACGTGACGTGACATCACGACGTAAAAAGCCCACGTCACGTCCGGATAGACAACCCTGTGCTGCCTTCTTCGAACTCGAAAACTCCTCTTCAAATTTCCTATGTCCACATGGGTGGAACAAATCAGAGGAAGTTGTCAAATTGGTTAGGAGCTCCTTCTATGAGCTCCCTAACTATAGCTTCATTTCGAAAGCCCTAGGATTTCCTAAAGAACCCCGCGCACCCCATGGCGAAGAGATCCTCCATCAACTCCACTTTCTCTCAGTCGTTGCTAGGCTCTAAAGGCGCCACCTTTCTAACTCTAATTTCTACCTTTGTCGCGCTCGCCTGTCCCTGAGCTCTAGTACGCTTTAGATGCGTCATTCGTCTCTTCACCGATTAGCTACCTTACTTCTCTCCTGGCTGCACGTCCTGGTTCCTCACAATCTCTCCTCGGTTTCAATCGAGTTACCACCTGTGCCAATCCTCACACAAACTCTCACGGCGCTCACTCGATCTCAACCGGCCACACTTAGATATACACAACCAACTTTTCTCTAATTTCTGATCAACGTAAACGAAACAAACACACTTACATACGCTTATACACATCACAGAAATGGTGCAAACAGCTGAGAGCGTGGCAAGTAAGCTAGAACTTTCAGATGCAAATGGAAGGTCCAAACCCTATAGGAGTCTTTTTGTACACTGGAAACCTAATCATTACTTTCTTTTTCTACTTTTCTGGGCGCAGATCTTGGATCCATTCCTCCGGCTTTAGATCTAGACCAGATTCATTTCCAATATCCGTTCTATTTTGTTTTCCGGTTCGATCATTGCTTGTTTCCATAGTTAGCCTAACTTTTAGCTTTTCCTTCTTCTTGTACCAATCCGGGTATACTTTTTCCGAATTCCATGTTTCAAAACACGATAGAGAGAAAAAATCAAAAAGTCGAGTTGCGACAACTACGTACAAGGATTGATGAATGCCCTCGTAGCCAATGTGGGAAAGAATAGGGCTACTCTGGTATGCCCCTACCTTTTCCACTTATACAATAACTAGAGCCTCCTGACCACAGAGGAGAATAAGGAGTGGAGAGCCCAAATGGCTCTCCGGAAATTCGAAGGATCGGATGAGGAGGAATCTGGGACCAAACCGGATAGCCCAAAGCCGAAGGACAAGGGTGAAAACCTAAGGAAGAGGGCCTGGGAGGAGGAAGAAAAGGAAGAAGAGGAAGTTCCCCTTAACAAGAGAAGGATCAAGCAAACGCCTAACCTAAGGGGCTCCCCTTCCGTACCCTTAAAGGAGCCAGAATCGATGGTTAAAACGGAACTGGCCGTTCCAAGGAAGGAGGAGCCAGTGGAGGTGATCAAGCCGAAAACTGCTCCAATCAACCAATTGACAGACCTGACGAGTTCGTTCAATGATCTGATCCGGATTCTTAGTGCGGTGAGAGCGGATTGGGAAATTAAGACCACCACGCTCCGCGAAGTGGCGGACTTGATGGGTAATACAATAAATAGTGCGCTGTCGAAAGCGGTGGCACATTGCATCAACAACCCGGATGTAATCCAAAAGTTGGAGGATCGGGTACTGAAGCAGAATATCAACCTGCGGGAGATGGACGAGTTGGCAATCCGGTTGCGAGGGGAGATTCAAGTCTTCCGGAAGAACTTGGAGACCAGCCATAAGTAGGTGAGAATTACCAAGTCTCTACAAGAGGAGACTAGGGCAGCGATGGAGCGGATGACCTTAGTGATGGAGGCATCCGGCGATGTGATGGAGTCGTAGCACAGGAAAGTCAGGTTGCTTCTCTAGGACCGGAAATGATCCTTAAGTGACCCGTTTATCGTTCCCATAGAAATTTAGTTGGAGGAATCCTTGTTTGTCCGGAAGAGAGGGCTTTGCCTTGTCACAACAAACCCACGAACATCTACTCTAATCCGGTTAAGTCTAATTATTCTATTCTATTACCATACTCACCCTTTAACTTCTCCTATTCACACATTATCTACAATCTATTTACAATCAGGCTGGAACTGAAAAAGGGGTAGCTAATCCGACTTTCCCGTTCTTGGTAACCAAAATCGAGTTTAACCTCTGAATCAAGAGGGATTCGCGTATTGGGTTTGAGGTAGGAGGCTTAAAACCTACCCTCTAAGTTTTAGAGTGACAAGAGATCCACTGTAAAAAGAAGAAGAAAAACACAACACCACAAAGCCTAATTCTAGTCAGACTCTCCTTCACAACTGAACCGGATAGCTATCGAAATCAGCAGGTCATGCAAGGTATAGTTGCCTAGAATACTAACTTGGACTACAACGACGGCCTATTAGTTAATCTGGATTTCTAGTAAAAACCGAGATGGCTGAGTTAGGGAGTTGTTACCTCCCCTTCGGAATTCCGGTTAAGTCTGAATCTATCGACCGGGAAAACAGGAGCTGCTTTAGAACAGTCAATAGTTACACTCCGCATGCATCCGCGACTATCAAAACTCAACTAGAAACACGAACCGGTCACACTTGGGTTCGGAAAACACCCTTGCTTGCAATCTCTCTTCAAGAATCCGGACAATCTTAATATCCGGGCACACTCCCTCCTTACCTATTCCTACAATCTCTATAGAACATACATCAATGGTTATCCACCACCAAAGTACACGCCGCCACTTCAAATTGTGAACCAGAAAGCTGATTTGGATTGCACAATGCTAGGAAAACAAAGTATGGAAATGCACACCGGATTAACAATAACCGGCTAACTAAATACTAAACAACCCATAGGACTCCTCAGTCCATGGGAGTCAAAATCTACCTTTCCTGAATCAACATGTGCCCTCCTCCTCATCTACAAAAATGACGTTGACTTACTATAATTCTGGAACTAGCCGTTAAAATTCCCGGTCCGATAAAACCAGATCCAGGAAGTCAATTCTACCTTTCCAGCTAAAAATGATTTACAAAATACTTTCTACCAAAAACTTGGGTTTTCAGCCGAGATTCTAACCTACCTACCTGTCCTACTCTAACTTTTCTGCCGCTTCCCTGGTGTTGCACTTGGTTTCAGGGTACCCTTCCGCGTTGGTTGTTTCCAGACGGAACCGGAAACTGTCTTCCATTTCTTGGCCTTGGAGGACTGAGCTTTGGTCTTGGCTCTCTTCTTCTTCAGTGCGACCAGTTCCTGATCCGGATCAGAGTATGGTTCGGACTCCTTTCTGGATTCAGAACTGGAATCCTCTTCCTCTTCCTCTTCTTCTGAATCCTCATCTTCTTCTGAATCCTCATCTTCTTCTTCTTCTTCCTCTGACTTTGGCCGGGTTGATTTCCTTGCTAATGGAGGCCTTGGAGTCTTCATCTTCGCCTGGCTAGGAATGGAAGAGGCCTTCGAAATCTTGCTCTGCGGCGTCCCTAAATCTACCTCTTCCACTTTCACCTTTCCCCGCAAGACTGATCCGGGTATTGGTGTGTGTACAATTCCGGTTTTCGGGGTAACAGTCTCCTTAGCCGGAGTGACTATCATCACATCTTCGGATGAAATCGATGAATGTACGGATTTCTCCTACATCATTGGGGATGTCTGCTTGGTCTCTGACCGCGGTGGCTTGAATGGAGTCGCCTCTATTGTACCAACCAATTCCGGTTTTGATTCCGGTTGGGGAGGTGGACTGACCTCCCCCAATACTTCTCTCAATTGAACAAGTAGCTGTTCCATCTTAGAGTTGAAGGATACTAGGACATGAATGACTTTGTCCCCTAGCTTTCCTACCCCTTCCAAAACCTTCTCATCAAATAACCTAGCCTTGTTCAATGTTTATGCCGGAAGGATGATGAACTCCCTAATCCGGTCAATCGTATCTTCAATTTGAACTGAATACTTCCGGTTACGCTCACTCTCCTGTTTCTATCTACTCAATTCTTCTTTCAGGGACAACAATTCATCCACTAAATCCTGATACTTCGTCTTTCCGAATTTTCCCTCAGCATCCTCTATCAAGTTCTGGATTTGCTCTACACACTCTGTCCTAGGAATATCTCCCAACAACTTACATACCTTTTTCAAGGTATTTCTCTCTTTCTCATATTCTTCCCGGACTTTCTTGAGCTCTCTTATAATCGACCCTAAGGGATTGCTGTTCCAGATTGGATCCTTTTCTTCCTCTATCTGGACCTCTTTCCTTTTCCTCTTTTTCAGTTCCGGTTTTCCCGACAAACCAGAAGTCTCTTTCTTAACCTCTCTCTCTTCCATCTCATCATCGGAGTCAGGTTTCATCTCGTAGGCCAGTTTGACCTCCTAGACTGTGTATTCTTGCTTCTCTTGCGCCCTCATACAATCTTGGGCATGATGCAAATGAAAAAGAAATGGGGAAATGCTAGATGGTTTAGTCTTTCCCACTCCCTTGCATAGTTTGGTGACATAATCTCTCAAGACTAGCCCCCAATCTACCTTCCTGTCTCCGGATAGTGCACCAAAGATCGTATTTCCCAAAGTGATGGTCAACCGGTTTCCTCTATCCAGACTGAGAATCGGAACTAGAAATTCTAGCACCCTCTTCTCTCGCTCATCCTTGCAGTCACTCATCGTGTATCCATCTTTTGTATGAGGGTTGTTCCGGAACTTACCCACCGTGGTCTTGTCTGTCCGGGAGGCCATCCCTTCTCCACCCCGAGCAAAACCGTAAACCTCCCGCTATACTCCTGCGGTCCACTTGTCCGGAAGCGCCCTCACGGTCTTCCTCCATTCATTCGATTGCGGATGCAATATCTCTCGCACCATCACTTCGTCTTTGAAACTCCAGGGCCTTTCTATCAACCCTGCACAGCCCATCTGACTAAGATCCTCCACCAGGTCGACTCTCTCTCCCGCATCTTCCGGAATAACCGGAACAATGTTTCTAAGCGATATCTTCGTGGTAGGGGTCTCTTCCTCAGCCTCACTCCCAAACATGGTTGCAGTGCTCTCCCTTTCTCTTCTCCAACTAACCCTCGCAGCAGTTGCTCGTACTGTAGCATTGGCTCACTCGGAAACTTAAATTGTTAACAAAAACCGGAAACTCTCCAACCAGCTATGAACCCTAACGGAAACAATTCCCAAGTTATAACTTGCCGGAGAAACTGGAAAAAGGTCTGACATTGAATTCTTCCTACTTCCCGTTTCCCACCGTTGGTTTTGACGTTTCCAGTCACTGGACCGTTAAAATGGCTGTTGGAATTTCGCCGTGAAATCCTCCAGTCTACTACTTTGCTCATCATTATCTGGGGATGACCATTAACTTCCGGTTTCCGGTTTCTACTGAGCCATATCTTTTGGAATACCCGAATACTGACTGAAATCAATCCCGTTCCCGATTATTGATTTTCCGGTTCCGGATTTCATGAGTACCCATTAACTCTATTATGGAGTTAAGGTTTTCTGATTTTCCGGTTCCGATTCTTCTTTCTCCCTGCTCTATTTTTATAGCAAAAAGACAAAAAATTTATCTAGATGAACCCACTATGTCCTCAATTTCTCCTAAAAACTTCTAAGGCCCTATTTAGGACTCCCACAGATGGCGAAGGCCAGGTTATTTGACGAGGGAGTGCACAAAGACCAGAAGCTTTCCGGGACCCGGATTGCCCGCATCCTTGCTGACTTTGCCGGAGAGATAGAGGACACAATGAAGGAGTTCCAGAAGGATGCTAGGGGGATAGAAGAAAGCATCCGGAAGTTCCAGAGTGACCCGATCTCTCTGTCCGGGATTTCAATCCCGAATGAATTAGATGACCTGGAGATACTAGAAGGGAAGTTTGAGACCCCAATCTCAAAGGAGAAGAAAGGAGGAATAGCTTCTACGTCAAGAGCTCTAAGGCCAATGATAGGGATAACTTTCCCTGTGGAATCGGAACCCATTCCGGAAGGGGGAGACAGGAGTAAGAATTTGAGCAAATTATCACCAATGGCTACTCCAAATAGTGGTGAACCACCATAGGATGAGTAGCTAGTTAGGAATTTAGAAGCAGGAAATTTTGTTAGACCGGACCTTATCCCGGAAAAGTAGGAAAAGTTTAGATCCGAAAATCTCGGCCGGATCAGTGCCGGATTTTCAGAGATACTTTATGTAAACTTTGTATATAATTCAAGTCTCAAGACTGAGACGAAAAGAGTCCTTTTTCTTGCATATGCTGTCTTTGCTTGTATTTTCTATTGTTTTCCTTGTCTTCCCAAAGAGTGGCCGGGTGAGAAGATGAGAGATTGAATACAGACGAGCGGATTGTAGTAGGAGTTTCTCCCCTTGGTGTTTTCTTATGATTACATGTGCATGTGAACAGGTTGTAAGTGTTGGAAGTGAATCATTGCACCTTAGTAAATTTAGGATTCATTATTCCAGGTGAGATAGTTGGTGTGAGGCTAGGCAGTTAGGGAGGGGATTCTCAACTGTGCTAGAGCTACTAGATGGGATATCTGGGTTAGCATCCGATCGCTTGAGAGGTCTTGCCATCTAAAATAGTAAATGGAAGGACTCTGGATTGCGTTGGTACGAGCGGATACACTTGTAGCCACCTTAGTTTTGTACAGATCCAAGGAAGCATTAAGGTCGTTGTAGTTGGAGAGGATCGTATGGGGGATTTTTGTATGACCTATAGGCCGGATTCATTCCTGGTCTGTTGTAAAAGATCAAACCAAATCTTGTTAGAATAGGGAATTAGATTAGTCAAGTGAGTCTTCTGTCACTATAAGTTCTGGAAGGAGTGGTAGGCCTACCCCTTTGAAACCAAGTGGCGGATCCCTCTAAAGTGCCAACAAAGGTTAAGCAAAACAGGAACAGAAACCGAGGAAAAAGAGTTCCTCAGGTGTAGTAGCGAGATCCATACGGATTTGTTAGTTTTGGCAAGATTTGAGTTTATTGGTTGATTGGATCTCGATTTAGATTGAGTAGAAGTATAGTCCAGATTAGTGATCATTGGTCGAATGAGCTGTCCAGTTTTGGGGGAAAGGAGAACCGGAGGAAAAGAAGAGCATTTGTATTGATATTTACCCCCAAACTACCTAGTAACACAAAACACTTCACAGAGTCTCTTGGGTTTGATCTTTAGAGTCACTTTGTTATGTTTTAAAGTGGTTTTTGTGAGCATAATAGGGAATTTTACTTACCCTATGCTGCGACACCCATGTAACCCTAAACCCTAAACCGTAGAAACATAAATTGTCTTTTTCTCATTAAAAACCAAGTGCCCCTTTCTACCTTAGAAAAAAGGATGAAATGTGGAACCCTTAAATTTGATTCTTTTCAATCTAAATTCCATTTGGAAAACCCTTCTCAAATCCTTCTTTGTTTTTGGTGGAGCTACAGGTTTTTACTCTAAAAATTAACTATCCTACTCTATCCAATAGCTCCACTACTAAGGGTCAACTTTCTGGATTCTCAATTTTGCTTTTAGATCCGTAATTGAGTCCAACCTGGACTCTAGGAGGGACTTCTACCTGCTTGTAAATTACCCAGTTCTGTTGTAGCTTTGGACACTGAGATGCAACATGCCTATACTCGTGGCAATTCTGACATGGTAGAACCATAGGCACTCCCTGCTGTGATCCTTTAAAAGGACATCCATTAACATAGTACTCCGGACTGCCACAAATGAAGCAAAATCCATAAGGTATTGGATGAAAAATCATACCTAGATTCATCCCAACTGGGGCAGATTTGGGAATGACATTTGCGTATTTTTATTTATACTTGGACCCAACATTTTTTACTTTTAAAACAAACGTGACAAATAATTCAAAATTAGGATGGCTCCTTCAAGATTATAAAAATTACAAGGTGAGATTTTAATTCTTAAGATTTTAATGAAGAATATTTTTCTACAATCCTTGTTTATAATATATATCACTATTCAAATGCACAATGTAGCCAATGTTTCTATTCGTGCTGAGATGATAACATTATGTCCTACTACAAAACTTTCTTGTAGAAAATTGCTTTGGAGGGCTTCATGAAACATGATTTATCCATGAGCAAATTCACCACTTGTGTACATGTTGGTTGCTTCTTTAGATTAGAGTCATCAAGTTCACCTAATTTCATAAAAAAAATATTTCATTGCCTTGGTATATTTTTTTAATATTTAAGAAAAAAATCGATTTCTTTATTTACATTTTTGTAATATTTGTCCAAATTTAGTAGCCCTTAGTCCTCTTGATACCCCAATATTTTTCTAATAAGATGAAAAGAAATTTTGGGCTCTACCTTACAAGTCAAAATAAACTGCTTTCTTTCTTTGAATCAATAAGAAAATTTTTAAAATCTTTAATTTATACTAGACTTTGTGTTAATCGCTACAAGAGAAAGGAGTATTTTAAGTGAATTTTAGAGTATATTTTTTCATTTTTCATTTTTCGAGTACACTTTAATTCTCTATATTAACAAGAAAATGTAAAGACCTAAGGTAGAACTACCTATACCCAACCAAAGGTTCCATATATGTGGTTGGCTATCTCCAACCAAGGCTAGAAGAGATTTCCAACCAAAGCTTAGAATGTACTTTTTCTTCATTTTCAACATTAGGACTAATAAGGTCATGACACGTGTCCCAAAGTGTCATATAGTGTGTCAAAAGTACTGATTGGGAAAGTAATCTCTTGAATGATCGGAATTAGAAGAGTCTAAACAATGGCTAGGATTCAAAGCACTTTTTGGCGTCCAAAAATCATAGTAATTTCAATTTTGAAAATAAAATTATGAAAAATTTGCATTCCCATATTTCCTATCTTTCTACATGGGAAAAATTTACATTACTTCATACTCTTCATGATTTGTTCTAGAATTGCTTAAACAATTCAGTATGGTGGTTCTACCTTATCCAACTTTCAAAAACTCCAAGGGAACTTAACCCCTAAAGGACCATTGTCCCTTTGGGGGACAAATTGGATTTCGGGCAGGTACCTACGGGCTGAAATTTTGTCATGATTTTTTGAAACTTTTTTTGAAGATAGAAAAACTGATGAGCTTTGTGGGAATATAATTTTTTTTCACATTTGGTGCCCAGAAACAAAAGTTATGACCAAATAAGCTCAAAGTAGGGGACAGGGGGCAGTCCGGGCAGCAAAAAAAATTTGCAAAATTTTGAATTTTTCTTTTTTGGAATTTTTTCTTGTAGATTATATTTTTGTCTGCATGGGAAGCTTTGATTCATTCCATTTGGACTTATTATGAGAAAGTTATGGACAATCTTCTTTATCGGGCAGTTAGAGCATCTTCCTGAAAAAATAACTTATAGAATTCATTTCTGAATGCAATTTTTACAATTTTTCTAAAAAAAAATTTTTACATGATTTTGTTTGCTTGCTAGAACAATCTCACCATTGGGATTAGTGCATTTTAATTCCATCTTAAAGATATTAATAATTTAGATTTTCCTTCATTCTCATACCTACTTCTACTTAACAATTTTTTTAAGCATGAAAATTAATCTTTTTCTTTAAATTTTCTTTTTTTCTAGATTCTCAACTCAATTTCCCACAATAAGGATTTAAAGCTCAAAACTTTGTAGTGCAAAAAATTTAAGTTAAAAAAGTTCAAAGTCAAATAATCCAGTCCCGCAAGGTGCTGAAAAAATTGTTTTTTTCACTTTAAACGCAAATATCTTTTAATCTATGTGGTCAAAATTTCTGAAATTTTTTCCACACATTTCCATACTAGTAAGGTATAAGATCCTACGGTTGGATGTGCAAAAACAACAATTTTCAAATTTTTTTACTCTTTGCTACAGAAATGGCAGTTTTGAGTGTTTTTTGGCAGAAATAAGGCCTTGGTCCTTTAGGGGTTAAAGAACTTTAAAGGTAAGAACAAGGAACTAGAAGTTGCCGTATCCACTACCAAGGCAAACATCCAAAAATGTTCAATTGAAAACCTTGAAGTAAATTGAGGATGAAAAGGCATTTGTAAAGGATTGCAAAAATCTTTCAAAGGGTTGTGACTTAAGTTGTGTAGCCTCCAATTCCATGACTTCAATAGAATCCTATGATTGCTCAAATGCACCTCATACTTGTCAACACAAAAATCCATAAACATCATCAATATCTACTAAGCCAATTTTAAGTTTCCAATCCAAAATTCTAAGTTGTCACTTGTCACTAGAATTTCAAAGAAATCTTTTTCAAGAGACAAATGTCAAAAAAATCACCATCTTCTAGAGTTCCATTACAAGAACTTTGATGAGTCGCCTTGCTCATCACCATGATTAGTGTTTGCAAGCTCTTTATATACATCTAGACTTTTTTATTATGTAAGTTTATAACCTTTCAATTCTCAAAGAAAATCCCATTTAACTCTTAAAGGATGTTGCAAAGTTAACCTACAAAGGTCCGATGGATGACTTCACTATTAACTCCAAAAATAAAAAATACACCTATTGGTCTAATAATAGGAATACTTTGGTGACTACCTTGCTTATAGGGGTTACATCCTTCCACAATTAATTTGGTTCCCATATATGTGCAAAATGTTTCTTGTCAATTCTTTTATTTGATATCCTTTAACATCAATTTCAACGCTATTTAGAATGCTCATTGTGAAATACACTATTCGTACGTTCTTGTTCTAAACCTTCATAATATCATAATGAAGTCTTGTTTTAGGTCTTGTACTCGTAAGTAATTAGAAAGTTTCAACCCTTTTGTCACATGTCATATTTAATTGTTGTATGAATAAGTAATGGTTATGTGACAAATCATGAATCTTGATAGGGCTCTGTTGTAGTTAATTTAGACAACCTTATTTTCTGAAATGCAATTTTACAAAGGATTTTGCACTGACATTTATGCACCCATAATCATCAAATCCAAAAATGTGTCACAAACATTTGGACCAAAAAGTGACATTAGAACTGAGGTATTGATGATGCAAGATGTTACATAGTTACAATATGACAGCCTAAAAAAACCTTAAGAAAACTTGCAAAATCAATCTCAAGCATGCCTTATCCAAAGAAAGCTTGCAAAATCTACCCATGTTTCAACGCAGTATCTGCAAACACAACTACCTTGATCCATGAATGACTAGAAGGATAACAGATTGCAATAAGGACTGTAGCTATAAAGGCAACCCTCAGAAAATACCTATGATCACTATATCACGCTAATATTGGACTTGATGCATCAAAACAGTGCAGGATATGCTAGGAGTGGAACTTGCAATATTGCCATAATTCCATAACTGCTTGTAAAAACAAAGGACGAACATCTTTCACTGGACCTGCTTCCTGCACCCTTCACATAGAGCTGAAACGAGTGAAGAAATAAACATACATGAAAATAAGTCATCAAGAGAGACTCGTGACAATTTCATCCTCCATCAAAAATCACAGCTCTCTACATTCTTCTAGAAAATCAAAACATCTTTTAAGAGTCATGTTTCTAATCAATGGTAGTTTTCCATCAGACTAATACCAGATCTAATTACAACTAAACAAAGGATTTTTTCACTACCTCAAAGTGTCTATGTTGCGACCTAGTAGGTCCTGAAGTCGACCTCCAGTACATACTGCTGCATCTTTCGCACCAGGGCTTTTGACTCCTCATCCTTAAACTTGCATTTTGTACCGTCCTGATTCAACCAATTCTGAAACTTGGTTGTCTTAAACGATTCGCAAGCACACACGACCATACGTTGTAACTGTCCATTTTCAAAGCCTCGTCCAACTCCTTCAATCCCTGAATTTTGTAACCGTGGTTGCCCTTACTGTACTTAAAGAACTGCACCAAAGTATTCGGAACAATAACTGCATCCACGCTCTGAAAATTGAGGCTCGAAGGCTTGCAATAAACCCCTGAAGGATCCTGTTTAAGCCGCTTCAACTCCTCAACTTTCTCAAAATTCACAAACTTCAGCTTCACCTGATCGAAGTCCTCAGTGCCTCCATCAACAGCTGTATCCTCGAATACCCTCTTCCTCTTGAATTTTCCACCCCGACTCATAATGACATGAGCAACCCGCTCGTAGAGGTGCCCCCATGTGTTCCCAAACATTTGGCTATCAATATAATTCCCTAAAAATCCCACAACCTCCATACGGTCAACTTTATCAAAATGCTCGATAATCCTCTCCCGAGCAACGGAAGACGCAAACCGAAACTCCGTCTCAGTATAATCTGTCTCCTTATCCACTGACATATGGTCCTCCTTGTTCACAAACATATGGATAAGATAGTCGCTCACGTCCTCGATAAAATACCCACCAAGAATCTGCAAGCAATTCTCTGCTCCAACCTTTTCAATAGCAGCCCTAAACTTGGCAATGCCCCCCTGCGACTTACGCTCATCTAGTACATACCGAGGCACTCCTCCTAGCTTTTTAAAATTTGCAAGAGCCGTCTGCATGTCAGGCACATGCATACCTGAAAACTTGGACTTATGCTCTTCGGAATCGTTATAAAACTCATTGATCTCGGCCTCTGTCCAAACAGGAAGATAGTAGGTCGTGCACTTGCCATGCTTGCTAAATTCATGATGGTTTGTCTTTTTCGCAGAACACGCTAGCAACATACGGCATTCGTGTGGCAAAGGAGCCTCCTGTTTGCCATCTATTATAAGCCAGGAAGAAGAATCACCGAACACTGATTGCAGGTCAGGGTGTGTACTATCCTGTACCGAACCTCGAGCAACCGCAACCTCTAGGCTGAAGTCCAGAAGATAATAGTCATTGTTAGCGAGCTTCCAAACAACTTTCCTCTTCAGTGTCGCCAGATAACAGATCCCAAAAATAGTGAAGAGAGACTTCCCTATGCCTGCTGTGCCCAATACAATGTACCTTTGACCCTGCCCTGCCTCCATGAAGATCTTCTTCAAATCTTCATAGGATTTCCGAATAAAAATCAGAAATCTATCGTCAAAGGAACCAAACGGATCTCCATCCACCTCCAAGAACTTGTTGTGGCGATCTCCCGGTTTGGTTTGGTTTTTCTTTCCACGTTCCCACTCCTGGTAATTTTGTGCTGCCGATCGGACAAAGCGCTGAAACTTATCTCGAGCACTTGAAAGCTCGGCCGCATTTGCCGGACGAAGACCTTAACATCAGTGAAACGTCTTTAAGCCGATGCAATTTTGTTTGGACTACGAACAAGTACTCGAACCTAAAACCTAAACCCTCCACGAAAGGAAGTGGGGAACAGGGAGCCGATTTTACAAAGTACGAGAGGAAGGCAAACCTTTCGAATAAATCAACTAGTAACCCTAAATGGACATAGACACAGCTTCAAACAAAAATGATTGAATTGTAAATGAAAGCCAAAACCCCAACAAGGCAAGTGACGAACAATAAACCAGAAATACTCGAACCCTAAACCCTCTATTACCAATCTCAACTCAGATCACCGCAACCCTAATCAATTCACTGTAAGTCCTAAGAAAGAATGAACGCATTTATAAATGAACTCTTACCATCAATCTGCCTAATAGATAAGATGGGATGGAACAAACCAGAAATACTAAAGAAAGCCTCCAGGGAGGAGTCCAAAAATCCAGAAAGTAAAAAAAAAGGTAAATGAACTCTTTCCATCAATCTGCGTAACAGATAAGCAGTGCAACAAGCTCAGCGAAATATCAACTCAAAAACAACGATTAAGCAAAACCCTAAACAGCAAGTATCACTATATCACTATCACTTAATATCTGTAATTTGATCTCGTCAGAGCCAAGACCAAAGCAGAAAGCAGGCTAAGAAGATAGATACAACGCTGTTCAAGCAAGAAGCAAGAAAGAGAAAATCCAGTTTGCCCTTATTAGGAAAGTTAGAAAATAAACCACCAGCAGCGGGTTCAATGAGGGCCAAAAGAGATGCTCGCAACAAAGAAAGTAGGCTAAGAAGATAGACACAACGGTGTTCAAGCAAGAAGCAAGAAAGTGAAAATCCGAGCTGCGCCAACGCGGTTACGATTACCAAGGCACAAGTGACGACGATCAGGTGACAACAAACCGGCACGATTACTGCACCACCTCAGCACCTATTGCCTCAACAAACAGTGGACCACAGACAATCAACAACAGGATCTGACGCATCAATATAGGCTTTAAAAATGGCCGAGTCTCAATTACTCACTTTGATTTCGCAGGTTTGCTCTGTCTTGCACAAGAATAATCTTCTCCTGCCGAAATTGATTCTCCTTCTGTCGAAGTAGATTCTCCTTCTGTCGAAGTAGATTCTCCTTCTGTCGAAGTAGATTCTCCTTCTGTCGAAGTAGATTCTCCTTCTGTCGAAGTAGATTCTCCTGATCGATCCAGTCAAGACGTTGCCGAAGTGCCTTTATGCTTTCAGGGTCAGAAGTGCCTGCTATCTCACGATCTATTTCTTCCGCCTTCTTCTCCAAGCGCATGATACGCTCGTCCACAATTCGGATATCCGCTGTGAGCTGTTCCTCATCCATGGTAGCAGTGCTTGAACGCCACAACACACCCTACACAAGAAACCCTAATGAGACCCGAAGCAATTCTTTCACTCGCGGCACTGAGGACGGAGTGGGACACAAAACTCGACCTCAGATGTGAATAACATTAGATGTTGCTGGGCAATATTCTCAAGTACACAAGACAAGCTAAAGTTCATCAAACAAGCTAAACCCTAAAACCTCGTCGACGAACTCACTTGTGTCTGGTGCGGACACGGCTGAGGTCGAGCACAATGATAACTTACCTGTCGAGGATGGCAGTTGGCGATGATCGGCTGGGCAATGTGATCCGCTGAAGGAGAAATCACATGCAGTGGTGAAGAAGACGTTCTACGGTTGCACAAGCTGAAAGAGATTTACATGCCTCAAATCGCTGAAATCACATTGCTCTTGCCCTCATCGTGCAGCAGAATACCACAATTGAACAAACCCTCGAGCTAACCTCCAAAAATATCAAGAAACAACAAAAGCCCCACACCACCTGTCACAACTTCAACTTCCCAAACATAAAAAATCCCACCAAACCCCAACGCCACTCCGTCACCCTCACAATCTCACGTACTTCAATAAAACAACCGCTCAATCCTAAACCCTAAACCATGCAACCAGCAAACATGCGAGAGAAAAAGCAATGGAAAAAAAATTACCGATGGGGAGAGGGAGAGTAGAGCGCACAAGGACCAGAGAAAGCGGTGGGGAGCTCAAAAATAAGAGAGAAAGGCTAGTCCTTCGTCAACCCTTGCTTTCTTTGTCTTCATGGTTTTTGATCCAAGCCGTCCGGTTCAGGAAGATCAACGGTTAGATCATAATGTAAATGTTTAGCCCTAATTGTACCCTGAACATCCTTTTTGTAATTGCCTTTTTATGCGTCATTACGTTCCCCTGACGAGGAACTTCAGAATGCCGCCTGGGGACGTCAAGAATTTGGTGATTGAATTTCATGGATCTAGAGATCTATGGGTTCCTCTTATAGGTCCTTACTCTTCCGACAAAGAGCAAGCAAGGGGTTCCAAAAGAAGGTGCTCATTTTTGTAGTCACAACTGCTTCTAGGGATATATAGGTGTAGTATTCTTTGCATTCTTGTTTGTGAGGCACAACGAGATGTTGAACCTCCCAAGAATGCAAACAGGCAGCGAGTTGTAGGCTCCGGTGGTATGCAACACGTACTTCCAGATGAGAATTGACCGTTGGCCTCATTAAAAGGTGATGTAAAGCTTTTGCACCATAAAAGGAATAAATCATGTGCAAGATGCGATAAAATTGCATAGTTACGAAATTACTGTATGCATGTTCCCACATTGTTTAGAATGCTGCTTTATGGTGCTAATATCTAATTATCGAAATTTAGTGTAGTTTGAACTAAATTGCATTGTCATTCAAAGGTAGCTTGAATTACAAACACTAAACTTTTGCATAGGTTAAGCTAGGCATGTGGGCAGGTTTAGCGATTTGACTTCCTTCAAGCTCACTCACCCTATTCACAGTACATAATTCGAGGCCCATGGTTTATATTGAAAATATCGTAATACAAACCTAGCTCCTAACAGGTAGTGTTGTGACACGTGTAGTGATGACATCATCCGATGAGTTAGCAACATTTATGCGGCGTAGTTTCATAAGAGGAATGCGTAACAACTAGAGAGCATCGTAAAGTCTGCTAAAGTGAATCCCAATGTTTGAGAAATATTTCACTTGCAAGTAACACAATTCAATGATTTTTTTTGCATTATTCGAGCAGTCTTACAATTTGTATGCTGAGAATTTAGACTTTCACATGATTTCCAAGAAAAAGAAGTAAACGTGTGCTTTGAAGAATAGCAAACCTGTGCTTGAGCAGCACAGTGACTTGAGATAAGAAAATTTGAGGGTGGGTGGATATAGTTACATATCCACCCCTTGGGATCGGCCTCCCATTCTCCCTGTGCTTGTAGTTGGTGAGCGATGATCAAAGAGTAATTATGATCGTAGACCAACTGAAAGCGAAGACCGTGATTCCATGTATGTGTGGTTGCGGAAGTATGTGAGAACCATGTGCACATGCGAGTGAATTTCAGTGCTCAAGGGGGAGGAACTGTTGGTGAAACAAATGCAAGGGAAGCCCCATGCTTGTACGTCGAGATGCCTGTGCAACCACAAGAAACTGGCTTTGGACAACAATGCTGATCAAGATGGGCCAAGTTCTAATCGAAATTGGCTTCATTGGATGGTTGTCAACATTTCGAGCTCGATCCATCGCTCTTTCTAAAGATTCTTTTTTGTTTTCAGCTCCTCACTCTTCAGTTTTATGATATTCTGAATTTGTGGCCGAAGCGGGTGCGTGATGAATTGATTCAAACGATTTGTGATCCTATTCTCTATTACGACTTTAGTATCCTTGTAGACACTAGATAGTGAACAGATGGACTCCTCTTTGAAGGATGATATTATGGAATATTGCATTTATTTGGTATTAAATGTTTTCAAAGACCCTCATTCACGTCCGTCCAAAAGAGGAATAGACTATGTATTTGTTGATTGCTTTTGTTTTGACTTACAAGGTAATCAAGATGTTCTGTGGACTATAGAGATGAGGTAGGAGGTCCTTAAATCGGTCATTTAAGAGCTGAAATTGAGTTTCAGGGAGGTGAAGCTTCTTGAAATATTTTTCAGTAAATTTTCCTTGGAAGACAAATGGAATTGACATCTAATCCAAACCAAATTATTACATATTTTTTTGAGCTTTGTAGAATTAGTTATGAAATTTTGAAGTTGAAATGGCATAGGGTTCTAAAATCATCTACCTCTTCCACCTCTTCAAATGCACATTGTTTTTGCTGGTACAACAAAAATGAAATATGTAAAATTAGTGTATATTTGAGGAGGTGGGCAATTTTAGAGCTTGTGTGCTTTTAGAACCTCCTACCTTAACCCCTTAAAGTAAGTAAAGTCCCATTGTCCCTTGCTTTTAGAATCTCCTTTTTTAATCCCCTAGAGTCCCATTGTCCCCTCAAAACACAATATTCAATATTTTGAGAGGTTTAGGGCCTCTCATAATAATATTTTCCATTTAGGCCCTAAAAAGTGAATTGTAATGTTAACTAGTTTAGGTGGGCAAACACTAACTTTGCTAGTTGTAATACACAATTTTCATTAAAATGAGAGTCTTTTCAATGATGGACTGTTGAAATACATGAAGTTTGCTTTAGGGTATATGTTCTGATTTATATAAGTGAAGAGAATGACATCTTTTGAACACCAAGTCATAAGCTCCGCGGTTGGTTGTAAGGGGTTGTTCATCTCATTGAAGCGGTCCGGGTTCGATTCCCATTGGGTTTGTATGAATGCATGAGAGAAAAAACATGACTTGGTGCTACTAAGTGAGCTTTGCCGGCAGGAAAGTTGTAACAACCAACCGACCCCCTACCCAGAATGTGACAAGTGCTTTACATGTTAACCAAATAAATAGTGGATATATCCACTACATTTTTTTCTCCAATAGCAATGTAATTTCAAATAAAATATATTTAGTGATGCACAAATAAGAAAATGAATTAAAAAATAGAGAAAATATAGCTCAAGAATAAAAAATATATATATATATTAAAGACTATATTTAAATTCTATTGTTTTGTAAACACAAAACATACACTTGAAAACAATCATGCAATATCAAACACTAAAATAAAATCAATCAACGGAAACCTATATCCTCTAAAAAAAACTGAAACGACTATCATCTATTATAATATTAAGGGTCCAACGCTTATGCAATGAAAAACAACTTCATATAAGATGTAGAAATAAAACAATACCCTCCATATGAATGTTATAGTTAAAATGCATCCAATGTATGTACATGATTTCTCCATATCATGTATATGAAGCCAAACTCTGGTTGATAATTTTGATTTGAACTGTAGGGATCTTGATTCTGCATTGGCGAGTACCTCTTCTGTTTTGAGACTTCCATGCTGTAATTAAAGCGTTTGTTGTCTCCCACGCAGGTTCTTCGGTTTCATCAACCCTCCAAAGCAAACCTCTATCACTATCCCATCCTTCATAGAAGTCTTGAACTTCTTGATTGCGTGATGTTGGCCGAAAGTATTGAATGTGCACATAGTTTGGTTTTTCAGGGTTAGAGTTTGGATCAAACAATGCTCTAGCAATCTAAACTGGTCTGCTGTCACTGTCTGTAGGGCGAATTGCAACAAAATACCCTTCGTATAGATCTCGAGCCACCCTAAAAGATGGTTGTGGACGATCCCTCAAGGACCCAACATAAGGCTCATCCTCTCCATGCTCTTCGAGATCTTCACCATCTTCGTCTAAATGATCAGCTTCTGTCACTTGAATACGAGTAGTTGGCCAGAAACCGTCTTTTAGAGCACTAGAAGTAGGAAGTGGCTCTAGAAGAGCTGCCTTTACACCACGCCAATAGCACACCACATTCTCATAGCGCCTACGATGTTCTCCACTCACATCTGCTCTGCACAAGTCGTCCCAATAGTTTATGAATCCTGATAAACCTTTGACAATGTCATTGACACCTTTCATTGGGTTGAGTGGTACTGGCAAAGGCACATCACGTGGCCACAGACTCCGTCCTTCATCGTCTTCTTTCCACAACTTAATGGCTTGACCTTGTCTGCCTAACCAGTTTTCATCTGTGCACTTCAACTTGTACTTCATGATTGGGCATCCAACAAAGTCTAGGTAGAACTTCACTTGTTGCGGTCTTGTGTGTCCCACAAGGATTTCATCACCATCCATCCATTTTCCTACAATGAAACGCTTGAAATCAGGCACCTCTTCTATGAGGTGAGGGATAGTAGGAATAGACTCAACATCCATGAATGACTTCATGAGCGCCGGGATTGTTGGGAAGTTCTCCTTCTTCAATAGCATGCTCCATCTTCCAAACAATGCATCAATGTCGTCGTGTGTGTGACCAACAATCATGAAGTTCACATACACTTCTCTGAAGATCTTGTTAGCAACAAGTAGAGACCAGAAACAGAAAACATATATGTTCTTGTTGTCGCTGGTGGCATTGTCCATTTGCACGTTCAAAATAGGAGGCAAAGGCACTGCTGAAACTGCATTCATTGGAGGTGGTGGCAGTGACGCGTCGCACATTTCTTTACCCTGCAGCACTGCCCTGAACAAATTTGAAGACCCTGACCCAGAAAATAATTGCCGAGAAGAAGACTTCGATGGCAATTCCAGATCCTGCAACAACTTTGCTATAGAACCAATTGTATAGTTTGAATCGTGTTTAAAGAGATCCAACCCGTAATGTGCGTAATGCACATCTCCATGACCATGAGCAATCATGCCAGTGACAGACACAGGCAATTTCACAAGGCCATCAAGCTCCTTACTCCTGTGGGAAAAGACTGAAGAAGCAGTCTTTGCATGATCCATCTTGTCGTGCATAACTGTGAGGCATTCGTGTGGAAAAGCTACTGAACGGTGACGGTTTGCATAATACAACTCCCGATGAGCTCGAGCAATCTCAACGTGCCTATCCAACTTCCAAGAATACTTCAATTCATTGTGAGACCCACTTATAGCACCCTTCTTGAGGTCTTGCAATTTGTCACACGTGCCACATCGCGCAAAATTGTCTCCAAGTTTCTTCACCTCATACTCAGGGAACTTACAACACCTAATCTTACTCAAGTTCGAAGCTGACACCTCACTCAGTCCAAAAACAGCATTGACATCATTGACTTCTTTCATCTTATCCTTCCACTGAAAGGTGGAAGGTAGAATCTTGGCCACAACTTTCTCTCCTGACTTCAGGGTCTTCGTACGATGAGGCATGTGATCTGCTTCTTTCTCCAGAATGCACTTCAATGTTGCTATAGCTTATTGAGTGTGTTTCCTCGGTTTCACCGTTCCCTTATTACCATGGTCCTTTGCCTCTCGACCACACCTCATGTACGATTGGTAGCGATAGAATGTGGCCTCAGGGACCCCAGCTATATACATCCACGCTCGCATCCATACCGGTGTATTGTCAATTGACACCATTCGTCTACCACGCTCGTCAACATGCACCTGCCTATGCACATCCATTTTCATGTAGGTCCTGTGCTTAAACGTGGAGTTGCAATACATGCGTTCACGAAAGGCTCGAATCTTATCCCTAGGAAATGGCTGAACACAGTTGTGACTACAACATATTTTAGTAGACACTGCATGGATGGAATCTTGAGTAAGCAGCTCCTTCGATTTCAAATTTGTTTCACGGGGCGCATTTCGGACCATACTTGTGTATGGTCTTGAAGACGTCGAAGAGGGCGGATTTAAGAGAGCCTGTTGGAGACAATTGAATTTGTCCCTAGCCTCATGGTCTCTAAGGCTAGCTCCACGACAGTGGACAAGATGAATAGGCCAAGCCAACAATGAGCACACTTGTTCCTCTGGTAGGTCCTCTTCGCTATGTGTTTTGGAGATGTGGATCGCCACGTGGGTGTCACTAAGAGGGCCATTGGCACCCAAAACGAGGTCAGAGTTCACACTATGACAGACACCTTCACCCACAAGCACTCCAGCCTCATTGTACAAGGTGATAACTCGAGTATTCCAAAGCCGACGCGGTAGACCTTCGCATTCCGGGACCCCAACATTCATTGCTTCGACATTCTGAAATTCGTCTTCTGAAGATGCCATAAAATCCTCTTCATCATGTCTGAATTCACTGGATTCAGAACCCGATGACATGTCCATGTCATGAGGGTCATCTATAGTATCCATGGATATCTGTAAAAATGCAATGTGAAATAGGGTAAGTGAATTGAAGCATAGATCATGCAATTTCATTCATGTTCAGGTCGACCCGACCTGAATGACCAAATGTTATAGGTACATCTATGACAGCAACAAACTTATTTTCTGAAGCCTAGGTTTCAATTGCAATTGACATCATTCATTAAAATTCCTTATAAATTCAGATTTATGTAAACACTGTTTTTAGGTCAAATCGACCTCAAGTGTCTGACCCCTATCTTGTATAATTTTTGTTAGCCGAAAATATAAATGTAAGAAGACTGAATACAATCCTGAACTTCAGGTTGGATCGACCTGAAGTGTCCCTTGTACTCTGAGATAATGATCCCATCTTCATCTGTTCAATTCGACAGGGAATTCCCTATTTTATTCCTATAAAAATCTCGAACTTCTCAAACTGAAGTCTGTGATGCGAGTACCCACACTTCAGGTCGAACCGACCTGAAGTGAGGACTTGCAGTGAGCCGAATCCCATCTGCACACTATTATCACTACGTACAGAATTCTTGGTGACTGAATCTGTGAATATCGGGAATGTCAGCAGGACATCTACGAGATTTTCACTTGAACGAAATTACAATTATAGATACAGTTTAGGTCGACTCAATCTGAATTGCCATGTATATCATTTCATTAACATATTTGATGACAAAACTATTCAATCTACCTAGGATACGTTTTAGATTACTTCAATTACTATCATATGGGTCAGTTTAGGTCAACTCGACCTGAATTGCATGAACGAATGACTAATGTAGACAATCCCACATTCAGTCAACTCGACCTGAGTTGCATGAACGAATGACTAATGTAGAGAACCTCACATTTAGGTCGACTCGACCTGAGTTGCATGAACGAATGACTAATGTAGACAATCTCACATTCAGGTCGGCTCGACCTGAATTGCATGAACGAATGACTAATGTAGACAATCTCACATTCAGGTCGACTCGACCTGAGTTGCATGAACGAATGACTAAATAATGTAGACAATCTCACATTCAGGTCGACTCGACCTGAATTGCATGAACGAATGACTAATGTGGACAATCTCACATTAAGGTTGACTCAACTTGAAGTGCATTAACAAATTATTCATGTATTGTTGTTCGTATTCAGGTCGACTCGATCTAAATAGTTCCGGATTTCTCGGACACTATATTGGCAGTCTCGTAGTAACCGTGATCTCGCGTTCCGGATTTCTCGGCGAGATAATCGGGCACTGCACTCTCAGAATTCTGCAACTCAGATGTCGAGAACTGAACATTGAATAAAGACCTTGTCACTACAAATTGAGGAAGTCCATAACTCATAATCATGCAACTCAATTTTCGGTAATAAACATTGGAAACACACGCACTCTGCCAACTTCAGCAACTAGGAACGCGACAATAGATGGCAGCGCTGAAAGAAACATTATACACACTCACAAAACTACTATGTGCTTACAAAGTAACTATGTCCAATCCATTGAATGAAAATGTTTGAAAATGCTGAAGGCTTCTAACCTGAGGACATACGGAAGGCAACAAGCGCGTTCACCGAGATCCTCGAAGCGCAATACTCCGACACTCTAGATAGTAGAAGTATAGAAGTTCATAGAGTTCAGTAATGACATGAAAGAAGTGAAATCTCGCATGAACATCCATGCATTCGCGACAGAGAAGGAGAGTACCCTGATGCGCGCGGACGCAACGACATTCAAAACAATTTTGGCGGCAATGTGTAGGCGCGAATGGGAAGGCGGGAGCTGTAGGAAGGAATTTGAAAATCCCGAACTCCTTCCGCAAATTCCTTTGATTTTTTATTCCCGCCTACACTGTTCATGACAGAAATAGCCACTGACAGCTATTAAGTACTTATGAGGTTGCTTTCTTGCACCGTTAAGCACTAATTTCTAGATTCTATTTCTAATAGAATCTAGGCAAGAAGTCTTCATTGTCTTTTTTTCTTTTGCAATTTCTGGAAGTCAATTTGATTTTGGTGAAGTTAGGGTTTGTTTGTAAATTTAGACAAACACAACCTTTGCACCACCCAAGTGTTTGCATGTGATTTTATCAATAAGGATTTTACGGTTTAGGGTTTAGGGTTTTCAGGGTTTAGGGTCTTTAGGGTCTAGGGTCTCTAAGGTTTAGGGTCTCGGGTTTAGGTATTTCTATAGTTTACTAAATCATTTCATATCATGTTTTTGAAATATTGAATAAATATTTAATTTAGAAGTGAATTCAAGGTTTTTGTACACACTAAGGAATTATACTGCATGCACTTTCAATTTCTTTTTATAATGTTCGCAAAATTAATTCTTCCATGAATCCGAATTATTTTGCAGAGATTTGCAACTTGTGTGTTATTTTTTCGGACATGCTTCCACATCAAACCGATACAAATTAATGGTTTGGTTTGTATTAAATACAACATCAATCTTAAAGTATTTTTTTGGAAACCCAATTGAAAAAGTGTGGGGAAGCAATAGGGTTGTCTTAAAATTAAGTTTTTCCATGAATCCTAATTATTTTGAACATTTGCAACTTGTTTGTTACGTTTTTGGACATGCTTCCACGTCAAACCGATATAATTTATTGGTTTGGGTTCTATTAAATACAGCATGATTTTTAGAGTATTTGTTTCGAAATCCATTTCAAATGAAGAAGACAGTGTAGGAAAGCAATACGGTTCTTTTAAAATAATTTTTCCAATGAATCCTACCCGATGAATTTATCCTCAAAATATCAGTAGAATTTTTATGTATTAGATAAAATGCAGAGCAAGAAATGGGTTGGCGCTTGCTATGCTATCCATTCATCATGAGAATTTTATAAGAATTGTTGTGTAAAACTTTCAAATAAATCTTCAAATAAAAATCTCAAAAACTTTCTGAAGAACTTAATTGTTTTGGAATCCGAAATCACTTCAATTGAATGAATTTCTCAAAATTATTTAGTAGTAGCAATAGGAGATTGAAATCATGAAAATTCATAGCTCACAAAAGAACAAAATCATAGAAGTGCAAAGGAGTGTAAAGCCAAGAGAAGCAATGGATTTGCTACCTCTATAATATCATTCTATGGATCCTCTTTAATATCACCTTCATTTCAACAACTATATTATGTCTATAATATCACCCGGTGGAAAAAGTGATATTACAAAAGTGATTGCAAACTGCTACTCTATTTCTGTAATATCAAATTGTGTAAAAATACAATTTCTATGTAAGCATGATTGAAAAAAATTTTACAAAATATTTAAAATATTTATTTTAAGGACTTATTGAAATCATTATTATGCATTCTATACAAATGTGTCATAATTTTACTATTCGCTTGGACTCAATTGTTACAAACAATGGCAATCCAAATAGAAGAATTTAAAGGAAGAACTTGTAAACCTCAAATGCTTCGTGAACAATTTAATTGTTGTGAAATCCAATTGGTTCAATCTAATAAATTTCTCAAATCATTTGGTAGTAGCAATAGAAAATTGAAATTATGAAAGCTCAAAGCTCACAGAAGCACAAAATCAAAGAAATGCAAAGAAGTGAAAGCCAAGAGAAGCAATCATGGATTTGCTACCTCTATAATATCACCCTATGGATCCTCTTTAATATCACCTGAATTGCAACAATTATATTATTTTTATAATATCACCCTTTGTAAAAAGTGATATTTGAGGTGATATTATAGAAGTGATTGCAAATTGCTATTCTATTTCTATAATATCACATTGTGTGAAAATGCGATTTTTATGTATGCATGATTGCAAATATTTTTATAAAATAATTATTTTAAAGACTTATTGAAATCATTATCATGCATTCTATTCAAATGTATCAAAATTTTACTAATATGTGATACAATGAATGCGTAGCATAGCAAGCATGAGCCCCTAGTATTAATGGTAGCATTTGTGATATTACAGAGGAATTTATGATTTTAGTAGTATGAATAGGAAACTGCTACTCTATTTTTGTAATATCACCTTGTATGAAAATACAATTTCTACATATGCATGATAGGGGTTGGTATAAGCCGGGGTACAAGGCATGGTCATTTTTAGTAAAAGGTGTGTCGGGTATGAGGCGGATATCATACATGTACGAAGCGGGTACCAGACGGGTATGAGGCGGATATGGGGCGGGTCTCCATGTTCCAGGGCCATTTTGAGGCTGGTCCGGGTTCAGCAGGGTATCGTGGCGGGTAGAATAGGGTATCTTCGCGGGTACAGCAGGGTTCAGGGGCGGGTATCGTTGCGGGTACAGGAAGGGCATCGTGGGCGGGTATCGGAGGGTATCGGATTCTGGTTTGGGCGACGGGTACAGGAAGGGTATCGTGCGCGGGTATGGGCGCACTCGTCACCACCGAAACCGAAAGAAAATTCCACATAGGGTTTAGCGCTCTGTTTGTTTTCCTCTTCGTTGTTGTTTTTTTATTTCTCGAATTTTAAATCATTTACTTGCTCGTGAAGGAGGAGGATCTTACTCACAACGCGCACGGGTTAGGGTTTAGGGTAGAATTTGAGGGCGTAGCAGCGGTGGGCGCAACAACAGCAGCGGGCGGGCGGGCGCAGGTGCACACGAGCAGCGGAGGGCGCAGGTGCACATTTTTTCACCCCGCAGAATCCTCTCAGTGTTTTCAACAGCAGCGTGCGACGTAGGTTGAGGTCTCGGTGCGTTTGTTTGGGCGGGCACTTTGTAATTGTAATCCTTCACCTTGAGTTGCGCTTTGTAAAAGGACTGAAGTAAGGCCTTCTTTGTAGATCAGCGCTACAAAATTTTTTGGGGTTTAGGGTTTGTCAGCTATCACGGAAGTTTTAGAATGAGTTGTGGGGGTTGTTGATTGAGGAGATTCTGTTTGGTTGTGTATTTCGTGGAATCATGATCAGTTTTAGTATTTTGATGAAAATGTCTTTCATGATTTGGGCACCTAGATGCCTGATCGCTTTGCGATTTGAGGCATTAGCTGGAATCACCCTCACTTGATCTTTTGTGAACTTTGTTTTCTATAATAATGTGTTTGATTCATATGGCGCAGCATAGGCGAGCCCTTCTCCCTAGGTCAGCACTGCAGATTTTTTTGTGACGCAGGTTTGAGTGAACGTGTTTGATGAATGGATTGTGGTATAGTAGATATTGTATATGAGTTATAGAAATGGAGCTTGAATGAATTTGTTGGAGCTTTCAGACTGCGGTGTTGGAGGTTTGAGCGTTTGAATGCGCTTGATGTATGGATTTTGAGAGTACTGGATTTAGGGTTGAGTTAAGAAAATGGAACTATGAGACCCAGGTATTGGAGGTTTGAGTGAACGCATTTGATGTATGGATTCTGGAGTAGTGGATATTGTATGTAAGTTAAGAAAATGGAGCTTGATTGAAAGTGTTGGAGAATTGCAATACCTTACAATAATAAGTAGATTGGTTGGGCACCTTGTTTCGAAGCTTGCCGTACTAGATGTAGGGCTCTGTGGAAAAATGGTCTTGAATTCCAAAAAATTGAGGATGAAATCACATTGTTTCGAAATCAGTTTTGAATTTGCTTCTTTTGATGTTGGAATGATCTGATTGAGTGATGATTGTGTTGTGTATTGTGTTGGTAGGTATTTGCTCCCAACAGATTGGATCTTTGTTTTTAATTGTTGCAATGAATCTGGTTGCTTGGAATGTGTTTGTAGTTTGTTTCTTGGAATTTGGTTTGCAATGAATGTTTTTTAAATTTGGGTTGTTTTTGCTTGTAGATTGACGATTATAGCACTGGAGTTACAACATTGGGGAGTCCATAATAAGTAGCTACGGGTGAAGTTGCATAGCGCTTGTTTGTAGAAACTCACGTATGTATTAATTTCGATTCTCTTGCACCATTTGTGCTTTGAATAGTGATTTCAGTGATTGTTGTAAAGCTGTCGCAGCACAGAGTAAGCAATTTCCCTATTATACTCACAAAAATCACCCTAGAGCATAACACAATGACCCTAAAGATCGAACCCACGAGATCCTGTGAAGTAGCTAACTCTAACAAGGAGATAAACCCAATAAAACCCTTCAATTCTACTTTCCGGTTCTACCTCTGAAAACCGGAACATCCAAAACCCCACCGTAAAACTACGACCGGACTGTATCCTACTTCCGGTTTTACTAGTTCCACGGTCTTTGGACTAACCTTTCAATTCTGGACTCTGTAACTTCCGGTCCTAAGTACCCTTCTGGGCGGATCCAGTCCGGTCCACCCTTCCGTAACCGGTTTAGTTTTGCCTCTGTTTTACCATCAGAGGGTTCGCCGCTTGCTTTTGAAAGTGGTAGGCCCACCACTCCTTCCGTGACTTATAGTGGCTGAAGACCCACTCTCCTATCCACTGATCCCCTAACTAACACGGATCCGGTTTGGCCCTTCACAGCAATCCGGATCACAGGTCATACAAAGACCCCCCGTACGATCCTCGCATACTACAACGACCTTGACGCTGGTCCGGTCCGTACGAAGTTAGGTGGCTACAAGTGCACCCGTCCGTTCCAACACCTACAAAAGTTCTTCCGTTCACCCACAACGGTGGCAAGACTTCACAGGAGTCAGGATACTCGACCGGATTTCCCACCCAAGAGTTCTAGCGCAGCTAAGGAATCCCTCCCTATCCACCTAGCCTGATGAACGGATTTCTTACCCGGAATGCTAAACTTCTGCAGCTGCTGAGGCACTGGAATCCACTTCTAACTCTTCATAACCTACTCACATATACTTAGAACCGGAAACACGCATCAAAGGGAGAACTCTACCAACACCTCCGTACCTACCTTCTTACTCCAACTCTGTGCACTCCTGCCAACACTCGGGAAGATTACACAAAATCAAGTCAATGGAAAGTACACAAGGAAATGCCAAAAGAACTCTCCCAGTCTCCAGCTCAGAGACTGTTTTATATACAAAAAGCAAAAAGTAAAAAGTGAATACACGATTTCCGCCTCTGAAGGCGCTGACAATCCGGTCCTACCTATAAGTCCTAACCGGATTCTATTCCGGTTTCTATTCTATAATTCCTATTTTTACAACCCTTCCTGTTCCGTTTCATACACTCGGGATCCAATGGTCGGACTCTCGTCAGGCCTCTCCAACTGTTCAAACACCTCACTGAGATTCCGGTTCCGTTCCCCATCCGTAGGTGGAGCCGGGTGATCTTCCTCAGTTTCCGGAGAATCTAAATTGATCGGCTGCGGTCCGGTCGAGGGCGTCTTCTTCTGTGCCCTACTTGATTGGGGTGTTTTGTCCTTTCCCGGTTTGTGAGCTACATCTTCCGGAAATAAGTTCGGAGGAGAAATTTCAGAGAGCCGGATCGGAACCTCTGTCAACTTCTGGCTGCTCTCCACAATCCGGTCCGCTGACTCCCGTGCCTTGGATAGGAGCTTCTCCATTTGCTCCTCAAAATCGGTGAGGATGTGCACCACCCTGGTTCCGGATATCTTCTTGTCCTTGTGCACCTCCTCTTCGAATAGGCGCGCCTTGGTGACCGCGGCTCCGGGTCCTCCGAGCACGTCCTTCACCTCTGCAGCCAACCTATTCATTTCCTCCGCCATCTCCTTTGTCGCAGTGGCATTCTCGAGCAAGGCGAAAAGTTCGGCCTTGAGGGTGTCCACCTCATCGTGCTGTCGCTTGCTTTCCTCCTTCATCTTCTGGAGCTCATCCGGATTGATGATATTCTCAGCTACCCGCTGCGGCAACTGACTGTCCGGTTCCGCTCCAATTAATTGCGTGATCTCCCCAAGCGTCCGCTTCTTCACTTCCCAATCCGCCCGGATTCCACAGAGTATCCCAACCAACTCGTCGAACGGATCTCCGGTTCCTGATCCGGATGCCACATCCGGTCCGGTTGGAGTCTCCCCTCTACCCGGATGGGGTTGAACCGGAGACGTCTTCCGATTCCGGATCGGCGTGGTCTTCTGCCTTTTGGAGGGGACATATGGTTCTTCTTCTTCCTCCTCCTCGGTTTCGTTTTCGGAATCCGCTTCTTGGTCGGACTCGGATTCACCGTACTTCATGGTCCGCTCCTGGGCCTTCCACACCTTCAGCTCCACTTCCGTCAGTAGTTCCTGTTGTTGGTAGAGGTGGTACACATAAGGGCACAGTGGGGTAGCCCTACTTCTCCCCACTCTTGTAGTAAGCTGGGACACCAGATCAAAGAAGATCCGGCCCCAGTCTACTTTCCGGGTTCCGCTCAGTGCTCCGAAGATCGTATTAGCCAGGGTGATGGTCACCCTAGTAGGCTTTTCCGGATGCAAAACCGGAATCAGGAACTGGAACAGGCGTCACTCCTGGTCATCGAGGCAGTCCTCTATCGCGTAGCCATCCTTCGGATTTACAACACTTCCGAACTTGCCCTGGACAAAATCGTCTTTCCGGTTGGCAAGCCCGAGTCCTCCCGGCCGGAATCCGTATACGTCTCGCCACAAAGCCTTGGTCCATTGGACCGGATTTCCTCTCAGGGTGTTATCGAATTGATTTGATATGCCACTCAGGAGTTCTTTAACCATCCTCTCGTCTTTGAAACCCCAAGGTTTCAAGGCTAATCCCTGACAACCCATTGACGATAAATCCTCCCTAAGCTCTCCCTGTTCTGGTTCCTTGATCGGCATGATCGGAACCACTTTTCTCAACTTTACTTCACTCGGAGGCGGGGTACTAGAGCCTGGCCTCTTCCGGTTCAGCCACGGCATGAGGGTAGCTCTACCCGGTTTCGCTCTCTACGGTCCTACAAGAGAGCGCTCACTCTCTGGTATTCTGCTCCACCTGCAAACCAACCTCCTGGCGCGCTCACACTCTCAGTCTCTCACGGTTCCGTATCCGCTCGCACTCAATGTCTCACCCACTCGTGCCTGGAGGCGATCTCTTCGTCTTACACCCCTCACTCACTACCGGGCCCTCTTGTACTTTCTCTCCTTGCCGCGGTAAACGGAAAAACGTCAGTCGCTAAGACAGGAAACGACAACACGTGAAAAACCAGAGACCTGAAAATGGGCAGGGTCAGGCTTTATATAGTCTTGACACCCTGGACTGTCTTTATGACCGGTCGGATATCCGGTCCAGTTCTTGACATCCGGTTCTCTCCAATCTGGTCAAGGAAAATCCGGTTGGAAATCTAATCCGATCCGCTTCTACCTAAGACTGGATTAGTTCCGTAAGGTCTTGTTATGACTATTTTTTATTTATCTTTTTCCCTTTAGATGAATCCGGATACCTATTTCTAATTTTTGTTCCACTCAAAAAGGTAAACAAAAAAAATCAAAAATATGAGTTGTCACAAAAGCTAGCTGCAATGTCCAATGAATGTGTTAGTGGGGTTTAAGTTGCATAATGTATTGTGTGCATACGTGCGTTTCTTGGTTCTCTTGAGGTTTGTTGGTTTTTGTTAGAATTCATGGTTTGGGAGTTGCTCGATGGAAGCATGCTTGTTTGAGATGTTGTAGGTTTGTTCAATTAGTCTTTGGTTTTTGGTCTAGGTTGTCTTTTGGTTTGCGATGTTGCTGCTTTTGATGTTTTGGTGTTGTTCAACTCCTGAATTTGTCGAAAATGTGGATAATCTTGTAGGATTTGGAAATTAATCCATCTGCATTGCATTTCAAGGTCTTCATTTGTCAATTCCCAGGTGAGTTTTCATGCACAGGACTTTGTTTAGGGTTTAGGGTTCAGAAATAGGCATTCATTGTTTAGGGTCAAGATTTGTTTAGGGCCCAGTGCTTAGGGTCCAAGGTTTGTTTAGGGTCCAGTGCTTAGGGTCCAGGGTTTGTTTAGGGTCCAGTGCTTAGGGTCCAGGGTTTCATTAGGGTCCATTGCTTAGGGTCTAGGGTTTGCTTCACAACCACACAAAATCACAGGAATCAGCCTGGTATACCCGGGTATCATCCTAAATCCTTAAACGTATCAAGAATGAATGTTACATAAACCAAACTATAGTTCAGGTCGCATCGACCTGAATTACAAAGCCCCTTAAAACATATCGCCTCTCAAACCGATGCTGCTGTCCGTGCTAGTTCATGGATAATTTTGAGATCAGATTAACATGCAGTTCAAGTCGGTTCGACCTGAACTGTACACCTACTAGCATTGTGTGCATGAAGATTCAACTAAATAGCAGGTAATTGCACTAACATCTAAGACAAGAAATAACAACATTGTGAATATCAAATGCAGATCAGGTCGGTCCGACCTAAACCCCACAGAAGACCCTATTCAATTTGATGCGTCAAGTCCATTGAGGTACCAACATAAAATTACTATTAGGAAATTAGACACCTAGTATAACTAAAAAATTGACCACTAAAAACATTCAGAATTGTAAGGATAATGTACGTAACATGAACCGAACGACAATTCAGGTCGCATCGACCTGAATTGCATAGCCCCTTCAAACATATCCACTCTCAAATCAATGCCATTGCCCGTGCAAGTCCATGGATAATAATGATATGAGATTAACATGCATTTCAGGTCGATCCGACCTGAAATGTACACCTACTAGCATTGTCTGCACAACTAAGTAACTAAGAAACAAACATTTGCACTTACATCCTAGAAGAGAAATAACATCATCATCAAACTCAAATGCAAATCAGGTCGGTCCGACCTGAACTGCAAAGGGGACCCTATGCAATCTGACGCGTTAAATACGTAGTGGTACCAACAAATAAAATAATATTAGGATATCAGACACCTATTTAAATTAATACATTGATCATCAAATACATTTCAAATAATCATCCAGCTAACAACAATCGACCTCTCAAAATGAATGCATGCAATTCAGGTCGGACCGACCTGAATTGTAAGATCAGTAGTGAGATGAGTACGTACTACGACATGTACGACGATACGATAACATTAAACAATGCCATCACACTAGGAATAACATTCACATATTTCGATTAGATCTTCAGGTCGACCCGACCTGAAGCATGTAATATAGACCGAACCAAATCCAAGTACACCAAGTGCAAGTAACTGGAAACACATAGAAGATGAAATCTAATAACCCCATGTATTGACATTTAGGTCGACTTGATCTTAATCAGTAGATTGCATTTAGGTCGACTCGACCTGAAGCATACGATGGAAACCAAACCGAATTAAATTAGATTAGGCACGTACAAAGTAAGTCTAGAAGCTCCAAGCACTAACATTCAGGTCGAATCGATCTGAATATATAGAGCAACAACTCTTGGTGTTAAAATACCCGACTGAAAAATGAGTGCAGAATGGATGACCAAATCGAGAAGCTGGAGGCCTTCTACGTACACTCTGCGCACGAATCCTCTGGAGAGGAAGGGGACGACTTTGACAATGACGGAGATTACTGGGAATTCAAAAATCCCGAGAAGGTTGAGAGTTGGAGTCTCCACATGATTCCTTTCAAGAACCTCATTTGCTTTGCTGCAAAATTTAAAGACACCGACCATTTCTTCAACATATCCTTCGATGAGAAGATAAAGGACGTCGCCCACGACAGTGGTCCATTCTTAAAAATTCGCTGTGTTACAGCTGTGACAGGACAACTTGAAAGCGAGCAGTACCACTTCACTATTTGCTTGGACTCCTCAAGATGTGCCTTCAACATATCGCACTTCCTCTCAACGTTGGAACCAACTGAGTACAGAACGGAGATACCCGACCTGGAGAAGAAAGTTGACCACAACTATTTCAAGACAAAGGACGGGAAGTTGGCAACGGGGAAGGCCCTATACTCTCGCCTCAAAACACTCCTGAATGACTTTACCATTCTGAAGACGAAGCTTGAGCTTAAGAAGGACATGATTGTTAGAACTGTCTCCCAGGAGTTTCCAAGTAACGTGGAGGGACATAGCTCAATGGATACACCTGGAACCGAATAGAGTCGGGGTACAAGAAAGTCCATGCAGGCCGCAACTCCAGCACGAGCTCCCAAGCAAAGTAAGTTGGCATCAACCTCAGTAGTAGCAGCAGCGCAAGACCCTAGTGCAGTTTTACGAGGAGATTTGAGTTTTGTGTCCGTGGTAACTGAGGTCCTGCTCCCTTATGACGCCAAAAGTCGCACGATTACATTGCGTCCGCGGAGGCATATAAGGCCTACTGGAAGCACTGTACGGACGCCTACATCTTTGGCCTGGAGGATAAGAAGACGATTTCCATTGAGCAGCTCATCAAGGCCCCAAAGGACTTAAACATCCGTAGCCATGAAATGAAGCTGGCGGAAGACATGATGACATACCTCTGGGAAATGCCAGATAAGTCCACAAAACAAACATTGTGTGTCATGCCAGTGGATTGCTTCGAGAAGCCAAAGCCGGAGGACTGGCCAGCACTTGAAAGGAAGAACTTCTACATCATCAATGGGCAGCATAGTGTAACTGCCAGCAAAATGATGGTGGACCAAAACCTTGACGAAGAGATTGTCAAGAACTTTCGTCAATGGGATTGCTACGTAGTGTGGTCCACAGATGCCCAGAAACTACGGGACATATCGGCGTACTACAATAGGGTCAACTACTTCGTGGCGCAGAAGCCCTTGTGGTCAACAAACATTCTGGGAGCGAGAAAAGTGTGGGAACTCATGGGGAGGCCACGAAATCCGAAGGAAGCGGCCCCAATAGCGACAATGTCCAACGTGAGGCGAAACGCTGAGAGTGCAGCAAATAAGAAGAAATTCACGGTAAGAGATTCAGGTCGAGTCGACCTGATCTGTGAATGTCGTCTGCCACCTAGTGTTCTAGCCACAATAGGTGATGTTTTGATACTCTTCACGTGATAATGAATGAAGAGTTCGAAGTAAATAGAATGTCAAAGGTGCATTTGACGTTAAAAATGAAATGTGTAGTTTAGGTCAGTCCGAGCTGAATAGAGAGCTCCAAATTGACCGTGACATACAAAATTATGTTGCAGGAATTCTCATCGGCAATGTACAAGCGGTTCGCTCTGCTAGATGTACTAAAGGCCTAGAAGGCTGCAAAAGGCAAGGACGCCAAGGAGAAGCTCGAGATCCGAAACGAGCTGAAGATAATTACAGCTCCGGACGACGTGTACAACCTGTGGAGCGAGTTCATCTCTAGTGCTGCGCATGCGGAGTTGATAGACCCCAATACTAGACTAAAGTACAACGAGAAGGCGACTTGGAAGCCCGAGCAAGGGAATCTGACGCATGAGTTCTTCAAAGTGCTTGGAAACCTTTCCTTCAATGACTTGTCGAAGCTGGCCGAACATATTCTGCATCAGAATCCAGGGAGCAAGAACAAGGAGTACCCGAAGGTCACAATCAAGCTTCTCTCTGCTGTACAGGAGAGCTGCTACACTGCTAGGGAGTGAGTGGAGAGAAGGAAGCGCAAGCACAAGGTGAAGATGGAGCTTCACGCCCTGGACGCAAGCCTCGGGCTCATGTCCTCCTTGAACGAGCTGAACCACGAGAAGTGGAGGGAGTTCAAACGAAGTCGGAACTTCATGAGTGCCACCATGAACATGCTGCTAGAGCAACTAGGGAACGAATACTGGATGGAGGCGAAGCAGTCAAGAGCAAAGGGGAAGAGCGCTGAGGAGATGTCAATGTACGCGGCTGAGTTCTTCCGGGTCTTCCTACAGCAGAGAAACAATTTTGTGCCCCCAAAATCCACTACATACTATCGTCCATATGATGTTATGTATAAGACGCACCAGGATTGGCCTAGAGGCGTGCTCACTGCAGAGAACGTCAAGGACATCAAGCTTGGAGTGTGGGACCTGCGTTACACCCCGAATGTGGTGTCAAAGTCTAAGTGTACGCCAGCCGATCCATACTTCGCTGCAGTTGTCGAGTCCTTCCAAGAAAAGGGTCAACCCCTTCTCGAGGACATTCCGGTGTGGGTGTTCATTTGTTCCGACCTCACCGAGCAAACGCAGGCACTCCACTTCATAGACAGCAATCCCGCGTTGAAGGAGTACTCCATGAGTTTTTCTAGCTACATTCCCTCACCAAATGAGCGTATCGGTGACTTGTCTGAACGAAGCAAGAAGGCGGTGGAACCAATTTACCTGACCATCCTGCAAAGCCCAAGCAATGCTAGGACGGTGAAAATGAAGTCTTCCTATGATGCTCCCAATACTGAAACATTCACGAGGCCCGGGGCTTACAACGAGCTAGAGTTCAGGATTAATAATACTGAGCTACGAATGGAGTTCTTCCTCAATCTTGTGAAGAAATTCTGCGCTCCTGGAGCAAGTGTAATGTCATTCTTCACTAGGTCGAAGTTCACATGTGCTACGATGGTAAGCCTGAATACAATGAATTCCACAATGTAATGTTTTGGTTATGGTTAAGGTCGATTCGACCTGAATAGAATGAACATGTATTTCTTCTTGTAATTATAAGGTGATAGAAACCAGGTCGGGTTGACTTGACTCGTATCATTCACTGGAGTGTGTTGCTCCATAGGTTGGCTCGACCTGGCCGGTGGCATTGAGTGCCCAAGAGTGAACTTCAGGTCGGGTCGACCTGACCCAACCTACTACTGACGTTACATGAAATACCATTGTATCCTTGTTAGGGAATTTTCATACTATCGTTATCTGATAGTATGTGACGCTGTGTGTGACTTTGCAGATGAGTGGGGTTAATGTGTTTGCTGTGGGGGACTCGGAGGAGTTTGACCAGTGGACTAAAATTGCAACCACTACGAAGAAACTAGATAAGAACGATTTTCTTCCAGAGAGATACTTTGTCGATGAGGGCAAATTCCCGCGCCAACCATCGGGGTCAAGCACGCCGTTGTCATCGAAGCGCAAGGAGAAGGCAATTGGAGAAGCAAGCACGCCGTCTAGTCGGAGGTCATTTGCAATCATATTGTGTGAGTCCTCCGACAGCGATGGGGCAACCGGTGATGACGACTATGACGTTCCCATGGATCGGAGCATCCCTCCAGTGATCCGCTCTCAAAGCATCCGGGGGTCATCAGCGTCATCGGGTCAACCACCTGACACCTCTGCCATGCCGTCTCCAGCCTCCAGGGAGAAGCGGAAGAGGGGAAGATCGCAAGCCGCCGCCGACTATGATGCAAAAATTGCAGAGCTGAAGAGGAGGCGGGAATTGGATCAGATGATGTTTGACAGGCAGGCTAGGGAGATGGCGGAGTTGCGACAGTTTATGGTGGCAATGTCACAGAAGAACGACTCCAAACTCGAGGCCATTATCAACAATCTTGGTGGGGCCATGCCTCTAGCATCCGTAGAGTTGTCTCAGGTTGACCAAGTGCTTTTGCTACAGGGAACGCCAGCAAGACCAACGATGAGTGGATCCTCAAGCTTACCCTCCACTCCACGATTGACTAGGGTGCCTTCTATCTCTCTCACTCCTCTTGCAGGTTCCGCAGATCCTCCAGCTCCTCCTACTGAGGAGTGCCCCTCGACCCCTACACCTCCACCTGATGACGAGGACATGGCTCGAGTTCCACTTGATGGTGGCAGGTCCTCAGAGACCTTGGAGTCTAGCCCGAAGATGCCCGCGGATCCTGCCATCGCCATTGATGATGATCGGAGTCATGCATTGGATGGCTAGGATGCACCACCAGGTTGACCACACAATCACTCGATGTCATTTGTATAGAATTAGCTCGACTCGAGCTGATTTGTGTCATAGATTGTACTTAGATAGAGACCCTTAGTGTGGGAGACAAAACTTTTTGATAGAAAACAATTTTTTGGCTAATCCATATCTTCATGTAAGATGATGACTTTTTTGTACTCAATTTCATTAATCAATTATATGGATTTTTCAGTAAAAATTTTAAGTCTTGTTTGTCTGGCCCTTTCTGAATTGCAGAACCTCCTCTGATGGCTATCTCAAGTGGACCAAATGATCTTCCAAAATCTATTGCTCCTGTACAGCATGTACAATGTCCAACATTTGGTTGTGGCAGTGTGGAAGCTACAAGTAGAGGTGCATCTAAATCTGAGTCCATGCACTTAGATGATGACGTCTCTATTCCCGACGCTCAGCTTCTGGAGATTGAAATTCTAGACCCTGTTGGACCGACGTTGTCTTTGCGGGAAAAGGTAACCTCGTGCCCATGCGTCCTTGATCTCTACGCTAATAGGTACCTCTGTGTTCATATAATGTCTGCGACAATTGGATTTTGCCCTTTTCCTTGAGTTTCGAAATGTGTCAGTGCAGCTTAGTAACTGGCTGCACATTTGTCCGTTTGATAGCAGGGATCGGTTCCCCCATTTGAACGTGGAGATATGTCGAAGGATGTTGAGATTCCATTGACGTCCAAGGTGACCGTTGCCGAGAAGTGGCTGAATGTTGTCCTGGACTTGAATGGAGTCTTGTGTATCTGTGAAGACGCCAAGTACAAGGGGTGGGCTATGCAGGTCGGGAATGCAGACCAACCGCACTCCGCCACGATTCCTGCGATTGTGGGACCTAAGGCGGTCTTTGTCCGCCCAAATTGCGCTCATTTCCTTCGTGAGCTAGGATTGATAGCACACGTTTCTATTTGGAGCTCGATGAAGAAGTTTACCATTCAAAAAATCGTCGATTATCTTTTTGTCGGTTTGGATAAGCCTCGCATTATACTTAGGCAGGAGTCTTGCACGACGCTCAAGTGTGAGGAATAAGGCCGGATAGTCACATTCAGGGAGCCAGGCACCACCAAGGACCTGTTCGTGAAGGACGCGAACACCTTGTTTAGTAATTTCAATGGGCAATTTCTTCGAGAGAATACTGTCATAGTTGACGACAGTCCTATGAAGCACTTCATGAACAAGTCAGAGAGCGTCATTCTCCCCATCAGTTGGTCTCCCAAGGGTAACGACCCCAAGGACTCATATTTGGACATGGTCCTTTTGCCCTGGCTCAAGCAACTTTACGTAGCTCGAGATGAAGGGTTGAAATCATTTCGCAAGAGTAGTGCGGGGAAAATTGGGCGGAAGATGTTGTATGACGAGAGAAATCGTGGCATGTACAATAGTCTTATAGATGCAATCAGAGTGTCTTCAGCGTACGGATAGCGCACTGTATTTCATTGCTGTTCATCAACCACGTCGATGTAGTGACTGTGTCATAGTCTAATTGGTGTTACGAGAGGGTAGTTTATTTATTGCTTTAGTTCAGGTCGAATTGTGCTGAATGGCATGTGGATTGTTCTTTGAGTTCCTAGTGAACTTCAGCTTGCCTCGACCTTAATGGCTCATACATTCGCATGTATGATTAGAGATATACGTAATTTCTGTAATATAATTTTTTTATGAACACCTTTCTGTATTTTCTTCTTCCTATAGTTTAGGTCAGGTCGACCTCATTCAATGGCCAGGACTTCCTAGACTGCATATTTGCTATTGGAGTTTACTTGTAAATGTAATTACAGTTACAGTTTTTGTTTGAATTGTTCTAATCTCTTTCTTTTCTTAGAATTTGGAAATGTCGTCCTCTCCTGTTCGGCACACCAGTCTTCCATGCACTGCATCAGCTGACTCATTCTCCGACTACGGGCAGAATCTAATTCTGAGTACAGGAAACTTCATGTGTTCGGCTACCACTGCAAATTCGACAATGGACTTCTCCCTAATGCCCGTTGATGATGGGGTGGTGGATAGTCCCCCGGGTTCAGCTCTACATTGTCCAAAATCATGTTCTCCATCGCCCATGAAGTCTAGCGATGTTTTTGCTACACCGATGTCTAGGGTTGCTATTGTGCGAGCTTGGAGCAGGAGCCTGTGAGCCTGTAAGCGGGAAGTTTTTTTGATGAGAAAACTTGTGGAAAAATTTGTATATGATAGGGGGAAGTTGTGATTAACCCATGACCGTGGACTTGGAGTCAACCGAGGTTCTATGACCGTGGATGTCATTCATAATTATATGTATGTAAGTTAAGGGTCATTTGTGGACTCTTAGAGGCACTACTACTATTGTGGAGAACATTTTTCACATAAATAAGAATTAATTTGTTGTCACACATGAAGTGGTCTAAGAATGGGAAGGAAAATGAATGAGCCCAAGATCTAGCATCTTTTTTTTATCAACTATTGATTGTTTACCATTGAAGATCATTTTTCTTCACTTCATTTCTCATGTACATTGAATATCAAACGAGAAGCACAATGCCTGCAGCTTGTAGCCATAAAACACACAAAATCAAATCAACATAGAAATCAATACACATAATTCAACTCATAAGATACGTCAATCTTATGAATCTAAGTGGCGGTGGAGTTGGCCATAGAAACCTCACTCGAGGATGACTCTGGAGTCTCCTCACCTTCAGAAGTTGAAACGTCTAGAAAATGAACTACGTTTGCAGCATACTTGGGTTTGGAAGGCTTAGGCTCTCTACAACCATGTCGTTCATACTGTGATGCCATCTTCTCAGCATACACTGGAAGATCGTAAGACTTCTCGGGACTCAAAATAAGTCTTTTGATCTTCTTCACACAATGTTCATCCATCACTCCTTTGTTCCTTCAAAAACAAACAATGCAACGTTAGTCATATTGATTTATGAAATGCAATACTTGTTGAATACAAAAATCTACATGTCTTCCAAAAGTGAAACTTACTTACTAGGTCTAATGTTGCGTGTAAACACCATTGGTTCCACGTGCACGTGTGACAACTCATATTTTTTATTTTTATTTGTTTACCTTTTTGAGTGGACCGGAAATTTGAAATGGGTATCCGGATTCATCTAAAGAGAGAAAGATAAATCCAAAAATAGTCACAAAAGGACCTTACAGAACTAATCCGGTTTTAGGTAGAAGCGGATCGGATTAGATTTCCAACCGGATAGTATTTCCAACCGGAATCTCGTTGACCGGATTGGAGAGAACCGGATGTCAAGAACCGGACCGGATATCCGACCGGTCATACAGACAGTCCAGGGCGTCAGGACTATATAAAGCCTGACCCTGCCCATTTTCAGGTCTTTGGTTTTCTACGTATTGTCGTTTCCTGACTTAGCGACTAACGTTTTTCCGTTTACCGCGGCAAGGAGAGAAAGTACAAGAGGGCCCAGAAGTGAGTGAGGGGTGTGAGACGGAGAGATCTCCTCCGGACATAAGTGGGTGAGACATTGAGTGCGAGCAGATACGGAACCGTGAGAAACTGAGAGTGTGAGCACGCCAGGAGGTTGGTTTGCAGGTGGAGCGGAATATCAGAGTGTCAGCACTCCCTTATTAGGACCGTAGAAAGTGAAACCGGGTAGAGCTACCCTCATGCCGCAGCTGAACCGGAAGAGAGGTTCTAACACCCCGCCCCCGAGTGAAATAAAGCTTAGAAAAGTGGTTCCGATCATGCCGACCAAGGAACCGGAACAGGGAGAACTCAGAGAAGATTTATCGTTGATGGGTTGTCAAGGGTTAGCTTTGAAACCTTGGGGTTTCAAAGATGAAAGGATGGTTAGAGAAATCCTGAGTGGCGTATCGAATCAGTTCGATAACACCTTGAGAGGGAATCCAGTCCAATGGACCGAGGCTTTGTGGAGGGACGTATACGGATTCCGGTTAGGAGGACTCGGGCTTGCCAGCCGGAAGGATGATTTCGTCCAGGGCAAGTTTGGAAGCGTAGTAAATCCGAAGGACGGCTACGCGGTAGAAGACTGCCTCGATGACCGGGAGCGTCGCCTGCTCCAGTTCCTGGTTCCGGTTCTGCATCCGGAAAAGCCCACCAGGGTGACTATCACCTAGCTAATACGATCTTCGGAGCACTGAGCGGAACCCGGAAAGTAGACTGGGGCCGGATCTTCTTTGATCTGGTGTCCCAGCTTACTACAAGAGTGGGGAGAAGTAGGGCTACCCCACTGTGCCCTTATGTGTACCACCTCTACCAGCAACAGGAACTACTGACGGAAGTGGAGCTGAAGGTGTAGAAGGCCCAGGAGCGGACCATGAAGTACGGTGAATCCGAGTCCGACCAAAAAGCGGATTCCGGAAACGAAACCGAGGAGGAGGAAGAAGAAGAAGAGGAAGAGGAGGAACCGTATGTCCCCTCCAAGAGGCAGAAGACCACGCCGCCTCGAAATCGAGGAACGCCTCCGGGTCACCCGCGGCCGCGCAAAGAGGATGCTCCAGCCGGACCGGATGTGGCATCCGAATTGGAAACAGGAGATCCGTTCGACGATCTGGTTGGGATCCTCTATGGAATCCGAGCAGATTGGGAAGTTAAGAAGCGGACGCTCAGGGAGATCGTGGAATTAATTGGAGCGGAACCGGACAGTCAGTTGCCACAGCAGGTAGCTGAGAGTGTCATCAATCCGGATGAGCTCCGGAAGATGAAGGAGGACAGCAAGCGGCAGCACGATGAGGTGGACACCCTCAAGGCCGAACTTTTCGCCTTGCTCGAGAACGCCACCGCGACAAAGGAGATGGCAGAGGAAATGAAGAGGCTGGCCGCAAAGGTGAAGGACGTACTTGGAGAACCCGGAGCCACAGTCACCAAGGCGCGCCTGTTCAAAGAGGAGGTGCAGAAGGACAAGAAGATATCCGGAACCAAGGTGGTGCACATCCTCACCGATTTTGAGGAGCAGATGGAGAAGCTCCTATCCAAGGCACGGGAGTCAGCGGACCGGATCGTGGAGAGCAGCCAGAAGTTGACAGAGATTCCGGTCCGGCTCTCTGAAATTTCTCTTCCGGACTTGTTTCCGAAAGACGTAGCTCAGGAACTAGGAAAGGACAAGACGCCCTAGTCAAGTAGGGCACAGAAGAAGACGCCCTCGACCGGACCGTAGCCGATCGATTTAGACTTCCCGAAAACTGAGGAAGATCACCCAGCTCCACCTCCGGATGGGGAAAGGAACCGGAATCTAACTGAGGTGTTCGAGCAGTTGGAGAGACCTGATGAGAGCCCTACCATTGGATCCCGAGTGTATGAGACGAAACAGGAAGGATTGTAAAAATAGGACTTATAGGTAGGAACCGGAATAGAATCCGGTTAGGATAAGATAGGACCGGATTGTCAGCGCCTTCAGAGGCGGAAATCATGTATTCACTTTTTGCTTTTTGTATATAAAACAGTCTCTGAGTTGGAGACTAGGAGAGTTCTTTTGGCATTTTCTTGTGTACTTTCCTTTGACCTGACTTTTGTGAAATTTTCCCGAGTATTGGCAAGAGTGCACAAAGTTAGAGTAAGAAGGTGGGTACAGAGGTGTTGGTAGAGTTCTTCCTTTGATGTATGTTTCCAGTTCTAAGTACATGTAAGCAGATTATGAAGAGTTAGAAGTGGATTCCAGTGCCTCAGCAGCTACAGAAGTTTAGCATTCCGGTAAGAGATCCGTTGATCAGGCTAGGCGGATAGGGAGGGATTCCTTAGCTGCGCTAGAACTCCAGGGTGGGAAATCCGATCGAGTATCCTGACTCTTGTGAGGTCTTGCCACCGTTGTGGGTAAACGGAAGAACTTTTGTAAGTGTTGGAACGGACGGGTGCACTTGTAGCCACCTAACTTCGTACGGACCGGACCAGCGTCAAGGTCGTTGTAGTATGAGAGAATCGTACGAGGGGTCTTTGTGTGACCTGTGATTCGGATTGCTATCCGGATTGCTGTGAAGGACCAAACCAGATCCGTTGTCGCACTGTAAATGCGTACATAGTGTAAAAAAGTGTGGTAATGTTTTATTTCTATTGATTTGGTTTTCACGAATATGAGGAGAATAATGACATCATCTTTAGTGGCTTCAAGGTGACACCTTCTTACGATGGCCTGAGTCATCTATATAAGATTAGGTTGCCATCTTAGAATTCCATCAAACTTGAAGTAGTTTTCTTCATTATTTGTTATAGATTCAGTATGTCGAATTGGAGGGTTTTTTCTGAGTCCCAAGATGAAATTGGAATTCTAGTTTTTTTACCTCTAATAGGTGTACGTTGAGTTTTAGTTCTTCATTCCATATTTGGAGTGAATTTCTATAATAATTTTGTGTTTGTGAAGTAGTTGTAAGGAAATATTCAAATGGTTTGCCTTCTAGGTGAACTTGAAGTGAATTTCCTTCAAAGATAAAGATAAGGAGATAGTAGTGGGGCCAAATAAGTGCTCAATTATTGTTAAAGGAGTTTTAAGAGTGAGTTAAAGGCGGACCCCACTTGTTTGTGTGGTTGAGAGTAGATAAGGTAGAGGAAAAGTTGGATAGGATTCATCTTCTCTCCCATTGTGAGTTTAGGGAAAGACCCGAAGGTTTGGAGGGCCATTGTGTTGTGGGTTTTTGGAATTTGGAAATGAAAATTGGTGGAGTTATGTATCATGGTGTCTTCTTTCTAAATTGATCTCACTTGCTTGATTTGGAGTTGTGAATCAAAAGTTGTGCTAGTTTGAGTAGAGGGAGGTTTGTTGCTTTCGAAATTAAGAGGCAGAGACTTCGACCGACCATAAAAGACGGAAAGGTTCTTGGTTTGCATTGATATTTGGAGGAAGTGTAGGAAATTAAGTTAGCTTTCTAGGAAGATCTCACTCATTCTATTTGGAGCTTGTATGAGTGAGTTACGAGTGTAGAAGTGAAGGAGTGTCTGCTGCCTATCATTTCTAGAGGCCGAAACTTTGAGTGGCCATGAAAGGTGGACAGAGTGTTAATTTGATTTGAATTTTGGAGAGGATGTGTAAAGTTTTGTTAGCTTTCTAAGAATCTATCATTCGAAGTAATTGGAGCATTTATGAGTAAGTTGTGAGTGTAGGAGTGAAGGAGGGTCTGTTGCCCTCACTTGTAGAGGCCGAAACTTTGGATGACCATAGTTTTGGGTCAGAGTATTGGAATGAGTTGAGATTTGGAGGAAATGGAGAGAATTGTGTTAGCTTTCCAGAGAGTTATCATGCAACCCATTTGAAGTTGTGAAGCAACGGTGGTGATCATTCAAAGTTTAGCTTTGAAGATGGAGTTGGGGTAGAGATTTGAAGTTGGAGTTTGAGTGAAAATTTGAAGTTGAAGTTGAGGTGGAGCTTTGAGTGATGATTTGAAGTTGAAATTTGAAGACACAAAGATTGAAGACTCGTGTGTTGTGGCTTGTGGCTTGTTATTCCTAGCCGGATTTGGGGGCTCGTTGTCTTTTTATGGTTATTCCCAGCCGGTTTTGGAGGCTAGTTGCAATTTTCAATTTCAGCATTGTGAAACTGTTGCGAGCCGTGGTTATCCAGTAAGCGCTCCATTTTGTGTTTGTGGAGACTATTTGGGATTTAATCACCCACTTGGTTGCTCTTTTATGTTGTTCCCATTGGTGAAAGGCGCTTCCTGGTCACCGTGGGTTTGAAAGTTTAGGGTCCCATCATCCGGACGGTCACTCGTGTTGGCTGTCCCGTTTTACCCGTCCGAAGCCGTGGGATCTTATCACCTTACCCTTATCCTTATAGAGCCACCACAGGATAGGCCAACGGGGAGGAGTTTGAAGATTGAAGATTGAAGATTGAAGATTGATGATTCGATGACCGTATACGAGATTTGAAGACCAAGATTAGAGATTCACGAGAGACAACAAATTTTGTTGTTGTACAATATCATTTTGTATTTGACTGGTGAATTTGTGGATGACAAGTTCACTCACCTTCATCATTCTAGTTAGAAGACTGGGTTTGCAAGTGACAAGTCCACTTGCCTTTATTCTCCTATCATATTTTTATTCCTTAGCCATTTCTAGTTGCAGCCAGAATCTTCGTGATTTCCCAAAGCAAACCGCTCTCAACACGACACCGTGTTAGTTAGGGGATCAGAGGATAGGCGAGTGGGTCTTCCACCACTATAAGTCACGGAAGGAGTGGTGGGCCTACCACTTTCAAAATTAAGCGGCGAACCCTCTGATGGTAAAACAGAGGTAAAACTAAACCGGGTACGGAAGGGTGGACCGGATCGGATCCGCCCAAGAGGGTACATAGGACCGGAAGTTGTAGGGTCCAGAATTGAGAAGTCAGTCTAGAGACCGGGGAACTAGTAAAACCGGAAGTAGAATACAGTCCGGTCGTAGTCTTCCAGTTGGTGTTTGACGTCCCGGTCGTCAGAGGTAGAACCGGAAGGTAGAATTGAAGTGTTTAATTGGGGTTATCTCCTTGTTAGAGCTAGCTACTTCACAGGATCTCATGGGTTCGATCTTTAGGGTCATTTTGTTATGCTCTAGAGTGATTTTTGTGAGTATAATAGGGAAATTGCTTACTCTGTGCTGCGACAGTACTGCTCGCTTTCGGGTGTACCAGTCACAGCTGTAACACACCGAATTTTCAAGAATGGACCACTGTCGTGGGCAACGTCCTTTATCTTCTCATCGAAGGATATGTTGAAGAAATGGTCGGTGTCTTTGAACTTTGCAGCAAAGCAAATGAGGTTCTTGAAAGGAATCATGTGGAGACTCCAACTCTCAACCTTTTCGGGATTTTTGAATTCCCAGTAGTCTTCGTCATTGTCAAAGTCGCCCCCTTCCTCCCCAGAGAATTTGTGCGCACAGCGTACGTAGAAGGCCTCCAGCTTCTCAATTTGGTCATCCATTCTGCATTCATTTTCCAAACGGGATGTTGTTAGAACAAGAGTTGTTGCTATGTTGATTCAGATCGACCCGACCTAAATGCTAGTACATAGAGCTTCTACATTTCATCTTCTATGTATTTGATCTACTTGGACTCGGTTCGTTTTGCTTCATATGCTTCAGGTCGACTTGACCTGAAGTTCTAGTCGGAATATTCAAATATTTCTGCTACTCTGATGTCCTCAATGTTATTGATTAATGTTATCGGATCGTCCTAGTACGTATTGTTCTCACTTTGGAACTGGCAATTCAGGTCGGTCCGACCTGAATTGCATGCGGTAGTGTTGTCATGGTTGTTGTTGGTAAATGGATGTTTATTAGAAATGTGTCTTTTGGTCAATTTGTTAATTATACTAGGTGTCTAATATAGTCATATAAATATGTATGTTGGTGAAGGGAATACGTATTTGTCGTGCCAGATTGCAGAGGGTCTTCCTTGCAGTTCAGGTCGGACCGACTTGATCTGCATTTAATTTTGACGATCATGTTATTTCTCTTCTGAGATGTTAGTGACAATGTCTGCTATTCAGTTGCTTCCCTTGTACTGACGATGCTAGTAGGTGTAAATTTCAGGTCGGTCCGACCTAAAATGCATGTTCATCTCATGTCAACATTGTCCATGAAATAGCACGGACAAATGGAGAGATTTGGGAGAGGATATGATTTATGGGGCTCTGCAATTCAGGTCGCATCGACCTGAATTGTAGTGTGGGTCATGTGACGTACATTACCGATACGTTAATGAATTCATTTATTAGTCAACTTGTTTACAAATAGGTGTCTAATATTGTGATAGTAATTTATTTGTTGGTCTTACAAATTATTTGACACGTCAGATTGCAGAGGGTCTTCCTTGCAGTTCAGGTCGGACCGACCTGATCTGCATTTAATTTTGACGATCATGTTATTTCTCTTCTGGGATGTTAGTGATAATGTCTGCTACTCAGTTGCTTGCCTTGTATTGACAATGCTAGTAGGTGTAAATTTCAGGTCGGTCCGACCTAAAATGCATGTTCATCTCATGTCAACATTGTCCATGAAATAGCACGGACAAATGGAGAGATTTGGGAGAGGATATGATTTATGGGGCTCTGCAATTCAGGTCGCATCGACCTGAATTGTAGTGTGGGTCATGTGACGTACATTACCGGTACGTTAATGAATTCATTTATTAGTCAACTTGTTTACAAATAGGTGTCTAATATTGTGATAGTAATTTATTTGTTGGTCTTACAAATTATTTGACATGTCAGATTGCAGAGGGTCTTCCTTGCAGTTCAGGTCGGACCGACCTGATCTGCATTTAATTTTGACAATCATGTTATTTCTCTTCTGGGATGTTAGTGATAATGTCTGCTACTCAGTTGCTTGCCTTGTATTGACAATGCTAGTAGGTGTACATTTCAGGTCGGTCCAACCTAAAATGCATGTTCATCTCATGTCAACATTGTCCATGAAATAGCACGGACAAATGCAAAGATTTGGGAGAGGATATGATTTATGGGGCTCTGCAATTCAAGTCGATGCGACCTGAATTGTAGTGTGGGTCATGTGACGTACATTACCGACACGTTAATGAACTCATTTATTAGTCCATTTGTTTATAAATAGGTGTCTAATATCGTGATAGTTATTTATTTGTTGGTCTTACAACTTATTTGACATGTCAGATTGCATAGGGTCTTCTTTGTAGTTCAGGTCGGATCGACCTGATCTGCATTGAATTTGGACGACTTTGTTATTTGTCTTCTGACATGTTAGTGCAATTCCCTTCCATTTAGTTGCCTTCTTTGTACAGAAAATGTTAGTAGGTGTACATTTCAGGTCGGACCAACCTGAAATGCAAGTTAATCTCATCTGAAAATTTTCAAGGAACTTGCCCGGACCTAGGATATGTGTTTGAAGGTATATGCAATTCAGGTCGATGCGACCTGAATTGCAGTTTCGTTCAGGCGCCTTACATTCGTGGTACATTTAGGAATTTAGTGTGACAAGATGATACCTGGGTAGTATTGGGCTGATTCTGGGGAATTTGTGTGGTTGTGGCTGGTCATTTCTTTCCTTGACATTCTGAATTCTAATTCGTAGACCTTAAGGAAACCCTAAACCATAAGCAATGGACCCTAAAGAAACCCTGGACCCTAAGCACTGAACCCTAAACAAACCTTGGAACTGAAGTACTGGACCCTAAACAATGAATGCCATTTTCTGAACCCTAAACCCTAAACGAAGTCCTGTACATTATAACTCACCTCGGGAATTAAAAAATGAGGATCTTGAAATGCAATGCAGATGGATTAATCTCCTAAATCTGCAATATTATCCACATTTTCAACAAATTCAAGAGTTGAAAAAAGCCAAAGAAATCAAAAACATCTAAAACCAGTAGACCACCTAAACCTAAAACCAAAAAGTCATTGTACAAACCTACAACATCCCAAACAAGCATGTTTCCATCTAGAAACTCCCAAACCATGAATTCTAACAGAAAACAACAAACCTCACGAGAACTAAAAAAGGAACGTACGCACACGATACATCCCACAAGTTAAACCCCATTGGACATTGCAGCTAGCTTTACAAAAATCACAAAAATCACTATTCAAAGCTGAGATGGTGCAAGAGAATTGAAATTAATACATACACAGAAATCACTATTCAAAGCTCAGATGGTGCAAGAGAATTGAAATTAATACATACCTGAGTTTCTACAAGCAAGCGCTATGCAACTTCAGCCTCAACTTAGCTCCTACTTTCAGTGTAGCTGCTTATTATGGACTCCACAATCTTGTATCTCCAGTGCTACAATTGTCAATCTGAAATGCAAAAAACAAACCAATTTTAAAAAACTTACATTGCAAACCAAATGCCAAAAAACAAACTGCAAACATATTCCAAGCAACCACATTCCTTCCAACAATTACAAAGAAAGATCCAATCTGTTGGGAGCAAATACCACCCAATAGAATACACAACTCTTATCTCCAGAAGCTCATTTTCTAGAATAAATTGTGCAACCACATCTGAGCAAGGAAAAACAAACAATGAAGTTCTAGATACTAACCTCGTTGTTGTTGTTGTAGCTTATCCACCAGTACCTATTCTTTGAAGTGGAATAAGGTTACACAACCTTGCGCTTCAGAACCTCGGCAAAGTGCTCTGGCACAATACAATCCCCACACAAGTACAATGAGGATTCACACAATACTTGATTCAGCTAGAGTCATACGCATCTAAAATTCCATCGAGACCAAGGGAGATGTGTACAATCCGGCACAATCCAAGATCCGAAATCCAACAATGTAGAAACGCAGACAATAACATCTTATGCATACAAATCATGAAATGTCGTGAAAGTACCTCCTCTATTATTTTGAATTCAACACTTCAGAGGAAATGCAACAGTATTCCCAACACAAAGCAAATACAAAGCAAAAAAACCAATCTCAAACCCTAAGTGTCCAAAAAAGCAGAAGTGCCACTTTCACATCAATACCCTAAGAGGAACAGAGACTCCAATCTTAAGAACAGGAACACTCCCAAGACCGACCTGGACTTCACTGGAAACCTCCTCGCATCAGTAGACGCCATAGCCATGGCTCACAAACACAAATTCTCGAAGATGGTCCGCTTTACTGGACACAAATTCTCGAAGAAAGACTCTCCCAAGTGGATCAAGCCTCCTTTGGACAATTGTGAAAATTCACAGTAACAAAAATTCAGAACGCAAAAACAAGACTCCTATTGCGCGAAATCCTAGCGTCGTTGAGTACAAAACTGACAAACCTTGGAGGAACTGAGAAAAGAAACAGCAAGATCACACGCCTCAAGAGAACCATTACACTCCTATAACAGTGATGAATGGAGTCAGGTTTTTACCTCAAACCCCAAACCCTGCTTCAAGCTACATGTCCTTGAGATCAAGTTGCACCTCCTTTAGAAGCAAACACACAGCACCACCTAGCAGCTTCAAGTCCCCCCGATCGAATGGAGCTCTAAAATCACACAGAAAACAGTATTGTAAGGTCTGCTACTTCACGACGCCCGCCTTGAGGTCCGCTTCTTTACAGCTTCAAGTCCCCCCAATTGAATCGAACTCCAAAGTCACACACAAATCAATGCGGAAAACAAGGTCCTCTTCTTCACGACGCCCGTGCTAAAAAAATGCGCGTCAACTGCCGGCAAATGCAAAATGCACAAACAACGAAGATGCAACGAAAATGCACCCAAAGAACAGCGGAATGCACGAAAATAGAGCAGAATGCACAAGAGAACAACGGAGATTTACGAGGGAACAGTAGAGGTGCACGACAAAACAACGGACATGTACGAAAATGTGCGGACACCAAACCCTAGGTTTCCAGAACTCTACAGGCATATACCCGGTGGTCTAGGTACCCAGCTCTTCCTGGTGATTTTAGGTACCCAGCCTTCTTCAATACCCGCCTTTGGTACCCAACCATCTTCAATACCCGTCTCAAATACTTGGACCGTGATATATCCCTTTTTGTAGCCTAAACATAATAATAGATACCCTTTTCCCAAAATTTGGTTTGTTTATCATACTACTAAAATCATAAGTCTCTCTGTAATATCACAAATGCTATCATTAATACTAGGGGCTTGTGCTTGCTATGCTACGCATTCATTGTATTACATATTAGTAAAAATTTGATATATTTGAATAGATTGCATGATAATGATTTCAATAAGTCTATAAAATAATTATTTTAAATATTATGTAAAAATATTGTCAATCATGCATACATAGAAATTGTATTTTTACACAATGTGATATCATAGAAATAGAGTAGCAATTTGCAATCACTTCTATAATATCACTTTTTACAAAGGGTGATATTATAGAAATAATATAGTTGTTGCAATTAAGGTGATATTAGAGAGGATCCATATGATGATATTATAGAGAAGGCAAATCCATTGCTTCTCTTGGCTTTACACTTCTTTGCATTTCTATGATTTTGTGCTTTTGTGAGCTTTGAGCTTTCATGATTTCAATTTTCTATTGCTACTACCAAATGATTTTGAAAAATTTATTCAATTGAAATGATTTTGGATTCCACAACAATTAAGTTGTTTAAAAAGCTTTTAAGATTTATAAATTTTTCTTTTCAATTCTTCAATTTGGATTGCCATTTTTTGTAACAATGGAGTCAAATTTTTAATGCATTCTAATGTATGTGTATCTTTTATAGTATTTACCATTGCATATGTTTCATTCATCATTCAATAAATTTCTATTGTACATTTCAATATATGCTTACTTTTTAAAAAAATTATACAAAGATTTTAGTCATTTTTATTTGAAGATTTATTGAAATTTTTGTTCTGCATTCTATCTAATATATAAAAAAATTATAAAATTCTAATGATGAATGCGTAGCATAGCAAGCGCCAACCTCTAGTTGAAACAAAAATACTAAAAAGTTTGTTTACAAACATGAATATCACAAAACTTCATTTGAATAACGTAACATTTTTTGTACTTAACCACAATAGTCAATCCTTCAAATTCAATCCCAATGATACCTAAAAGCTTCCTCACATGAAAACCTATGTAGAATACATATTTTCATTCCTGAATTTTTTAACGGGAATTGGAAGTGAATCCTTTACCTTTTAATCTTTAAATACTGATTTCTTCATTTGGAAATCATTCTTTTTTTCACTATCTAAATCATTGGCTTTAGTAAGGTGTATGAACTTTCATTTGTATACTGACTACTGCCAGAGACCTCCCATTTTAACAAAAAAAATTCAATCATTATTAGTTGCAATTTTGTTCTAGGCATTAAGTGCATACTATAAGAACGATTGACTAATAGTTTCCTTAGATGAATTGGTACTGACTGTAGTAATTACCCCTTTTTATTGTGTAACATAATTGATGTAATTCTAAAAAAACTGAAAGAGCACTTATGAATTCCATATAAAAACTTAACTGACAACCTTGGTCAAAGACCTTCAAACCACTATCTTGTTCCTAAAGATTTCAATATAAATTTTTAGGGAAACTTCATTTATAATTTGAATTATACATATGAATTTCTTTATGGCGGTAGAATTCTTAGCTTATTTATAATTATTCACCATCCTAGCACTCTTCACGATGAACCTTGGAGTGACTAGCCATCAAAACACTTCTATATACAAATTCTTATTGATTACTTTGAAATAACACAAAAACAATCACCACAACTTTTGCTCACTATTAGTCATAACGTAATATTCATTAAAATGAGAGTATTCCACTAAAATGAGAGTTACAGAAGTCTAATTTCATTTGAAAACGGAGAAGAGAATTCCTCAAACAATATTCAAATCATACAAGAATTAAAATCAGATGAACACAAGTAGGAATCAAATATCAGAACCACAAGGTAAACGTTCATATTGACCTTTCACTTGTACACCATGAGTTGATCTCCAACAATCACTTTTATAATATCACTTTTTCCACCGGGTGATATTATAGACATAATATAGTTGTTGAAATGAAGGTGATATTAAAGAGGATCCATAGAATGATATTATAGAGGTAGCAAATCCATTGCTTCTCTTGGCTTTACACTCCTTTGCACTTCTATGATTTTGTTCTTTTGTGAGCTGTGAGTTTTCATGATTTCAATCTTCTATTGCTACTACTAAATAATTTTGAGAAATTCATTCAATTGAAGTGATTTTGGATTCCAAAAGAATTAAGTTCTTCAGAAAGTTTTTGAGATATTTATTTGAAGATTTATTTGAAAGTTTTACACAACAATTCTTATAAAATTCTAATGATGAATGGATAGCATAGCAAGCGCCAACCCATTTCTTGCTCTGCATTTTATCTAATACATAAAAATTCTACTGAAATTTTGAGGATGAATTCATCGGGTAGGATTCATTGGAAAAATTATTTTAAAAGAACCGTATTGCTTTCCTACACTTTTTCAATTGAAATGGATTTCAAAACAAATACTCTAAAAATCATGCTGTATTTAATAAAACCCAAACCAATAAATTATATCGGTTTGACGTGCAAGCATGTCCAAAAATGTAACACACAAGTTGCAAATGTTCAAAATAATTAGGATTCATGGAAAAACTTAATTTTAAGACAACCCTATTGCTTTCCTACACTGTCTTCTTCATTTGAAATGGATTTCAAAACAAATACTCTAAAAATCATGCTGTATATAATAGAAACCAAACCAATAAATTATATCGGTTTGACGTGGAAGCATGTCCAAAAATGTAACACACAAGTTGCAAATGTTCAAAATAATTAGGATTCATGGAAAAACTTAATTTTAAGACAACCCTATTGCTTTCCTACACTGTCTTCTTCATTTGAAATGGATTTCAAAACAAATACTCTAAAAATCATGCTGTATATAATAGAAACCAAACCAATAAATTATATCGATTTGACGTGGAAGCATGTCCAAAAACGTAACACACAAGTTGCAAATGTTCAAAATAATTAGGATTCATGGAAAAACTTAATTTTAAGACAACCCTATTGCTTTCCTACACTGTCTTCTTCATTTGAAATGGATTTCAAAACAAATACTCTAAAAATCATGCTGTATATAATAGAAACCAAACCAATAAATTATATCAGTTTGACATGCAAGCATGTCCAAAAACGTAACACACAAGTTGCTATTGTTCAAAATAATTAGGATTCATGGAAAAACTTAATTTTAAGACAACCCAGCCTATTGCTTTCCTACACTGTCTTCTTCATTTGAAATGGATTTCAAAACAAATACTCTAGAAATCATGCTGTATTTAATAGAATCCAAACCAATAAATTATATCGGTTTGACGTACAAGCATGTCCAAAAACATAACACATAAGTTGCATATGTTCAAAATAATTAGGATTCATGGAAAAATTTAATTTTAAGACAACCCTATTGCTTCCCCACACTTTTTCAAATGAGTTTCCAAAAAAATACTTTAGGTTTGATGTTGTAATTAATACAAACCAAACCATTAATTTGTATCGGTTTGACGTGGAAGCATGTCCGAAAAAATAACACACAAGTTGCAAATCTCTGCAAAATAATTCGGATTCATGGAAAAATTAATATTGCGAACATTATAAAAAGAATTTGAAAGTGCATGCAGTATAATTCTTTAGTGTGTACTAAAACCTTGAATTCACTTCTAAATTAAATATTTATTCAATATTTCAAAAACATGATATGAAATGATTTATTAATCTACAAAAATACCTGAATCCGAGACCCTAAACCCTAGAGACTCTAAACCCTAGAGACCCTAAACCCTAAAGATCCTAAACCCTGAAAACCCTAAACCCTAAAGACCCTAAACCCTAAACCGTAAAACCCTTATTGATAAAATCACATGCAAACACTTGGGTGGTGCAAAAGGTTGTGTTTGTCTAAATTTACAAACAGACCCTAACTTCAGCAAAATCAAATTGACTTCCAGAAATTGCAAAAGAAAAAAAGACAATGAAGATCTCTTGCCTAGATTCTGTTACAAATAGAATCTAGAAATTAGTGCTTAACGGTGCAAGAAAGCAACCTCATAAGTACTTAATAGCTGTCAGTGGCTATTTCTGTCATGAACAGTGTAGGCGGGAATAAAAAATCAAAGGAATTTGCGGAAGGAGTTCGGGATTTTCAAATTCCGTCCTACAGCTCCTGCCTTCGCATTCACGCCTACACATTGCTGCCAAAATTGTTTTGAATGTCGTTGCGTCCACGCGCATTAGGGTACTCTTCTTCTCCGTCGCGAATGCATGGACGTTCATGCGAGATTTCACTTCTCTCATGTCATTACTGAACTCTATCAACTTCTGTACTTGTACTATCTAGAGTGTCGGAGTATTGCGCTTCGAGGATCTCGGTGAACGCGCTTGTTGCCTTCCGTATGTCCTCAGGTTAGAAGCCTTTAGCATTTTCAAACATTTTCATTCAATGGATTGGACATAGTTACTTTGTAAGCACATAGTAGTTTTGTGAGTGTGTATAATGTTTCTTTCAGCGCTGCCATCTATTGTCGCGTTCCTAGTTGCTGAAGTTGGCAGAGTGCGTGTGTTCCCAACGTTTATTACTGAAAATCGAGTTGCACGATTATGAGTTCTGGGCTTCCTCAATTTTTAGTGACAAGGTCTTTATTCAATGTTCAGTTCTCAACATCTAAGTTGCAGAATTCTGAGAGTGCAGTGCCCAATTATCTCGCCGAGAAATCCGGAACGCGAGATCACGGTTACTACAAGACTGCCAATACAGTGTCCGAGAAATCCGGAACTGTTTAGGTCGAGTCGATCTGAATACGAACAACAGTACATGAGTAATTTTAATGCACTTCAGGTCGAGTCGATCTGAATGTGAGATTGTCTACATTAGTCATTCGTTCATGCAATTTAGGTCGAGTCGACCTGAATGTGAGATTGTCTACATTAGTCATTCGTTCATGCAATTCAGGTCGAGTCGACCTGAATGTGAGGTTCTCTACATTAGTCATTCGTTCATGCAACTCAGATCGAGTCGACCTGAATGTGAGATTGTCTACATTAGTCATTCGTTCATGCAATTCAGGTCGAGTCGACCTGAATGTGAGGTTCTCTACATTAGTCATTCGTTCATGCAATTCAGGTCGAGTCGACCTGAACTGACCCATATGATAGTAATTGAAGTAATGTAAAATGTATCCTAGGTAGATTGAATAGTTCTGTCATCGAATATCATTTATGAAATGGTATACATGGCAATTCAGATCGAGTTGACCTAAACTGTATCTATAATTGTAATTTCGTTCAAGTGAAAATCTCGTAGATGTCCTGCTGAAATTCCCGATATTCACAGATTCAATCACCAAGAATTCTGTACGTAATGATAATAGTGTGCAAATGGGATTCGGCTCACTGCAAGTCCTCACTTCAGGTCGGTTCGACCTAAAGTGTGGGTACTCCCATCACAGACTTCAGTTCGAGAAGTTCGAGATGTTTAAAGGAATAAAATTGGGAATTCCCTGTCGAATTGAACAGATGAAGATGGGATCATTATCTCAGAGTACAAGGGACACTTCAGGTCGATCCAACCTGAAGTTCAAGATTGTATTCAGTCTTCTTACATTTATATTTTCGGCTAACAAAAATTATACAAGATAGGGGTCAGACACTTGAGGTTGATTCGACCTAAAAACAGTGTTTACATAAATCTGAATTTATAAGGAATTTTAATGAATGATGTCAATTGCAATTGAAACCTAGGCTTCAGAAAATAAGTTTGTTGCTGTCATAGATGTACCTATAACATTTGGTCATTCAGGTCGGGTCGACCTGAACATGAATGAAATTGCATGATCTATGCTTCAATTCACTTACCCTATTTCACATTGCATTTTTACAAGTATCCATGGATACTATAGATGACCCTCATGACATGGACATGTCATCGGGTTCTGAATCCAGTGAATTCAGACATGATGAAGAGGATTTCATGGCATCTTCAGAAGACGAATTTCAGAATGTCGAAGCAATGAATGTTGGGGTCCCGGAATGCGAAGGTCTACCGCGTCGGCTTTGGAATACTCGAGTTATCACCTTGTACAATGAGGCTGGAGTGCTTGTGGGTGAAGGTGTCTGTCATAGTGTGAACTCTGACCTCGTTTTGGGTGCCAATGGCCCTCTTAGTGACACCCACGTGGCGATCCACATCTCCAAAACACATAGCGAAGAGGACCTACCAGAGGAACAAGTGTGCTCATTGTTGGCTTGGCCTATTCATCTTGTCCACTGTCGTGGAGCTAGCCTTAGAGACCATGAGGCTAGGGACAAATTCAATTGTCTCCAACAGGCTCTCTTAAATCCGCCCTCTTCGACGTCTTCAAGACCATACACAAGTATGGTCCGAAATGCGCCCCGTGAAACAAATTTGAAATCGAAGGAGTTGCTTACTCAAGATTCCATCCATGCAGTGTCTACTAAAATATGTTGTAGTCACAACTGTGTTCAGCCATTTCCTAGGGATAAGATTCGAGCCTTTCGTGAACGCATGTATTGCAACTCCACGTTTAAGCACAGGACCTACATGAAAATGGATGTGCATAGGCAGGTGCATGTTGACGAGCGTGGTAGACGAATGGTGTCAATTGACAATACACCGGTATGGATGCGAGCGTGGATGCATATATCTAGGGTCCCTGAGGCCACATTCTATCGCTACCAATCGTACATGAGGCGTGGTCGAGAGGCAAAGGACCATGGCAATAAGGGAATGGTGAAACCGAGGAAACACACTCAATAAGCTATAGCAACATTGAAGTGCATTCTGGAGAAAGAAGCAGATCACATGCCTCATCGTACGAAGACCCTGAAGTCAGGAGAGAAAGTTGTGGCCAAGATCCTACCTTCCACCTTCCAGTGGAAGGGTAAGATGAAATAACTCAATGATGTCAATGCTGTTTTTGGACTGAGTGAGGTGTCAGCTTCGAACTTGAGTAAGATTAGGTGCTGTAAGTTCCCTGAGTATGAGGTGAAGAAGCCTGGAGACAATTTTGCGCGATGTGGCACGTATGACAAATTGCAAGACCTCAAGAAGGGTGCTATAAGTGGGTCTCACAATGAATTGAAGTATTCTCGGAAGTTGGATAGGCACAATGAGATTGCTCGAGCTCATCGGGAGTTGTATTATGCAAACCGTCACCGTTCAGTAGCTTTTCCACACGAATGCCTCACAGTTATGCACGACAAAATGGATCATGCAAAGACTGCTTCTCCAGTCTTTTCCCACAGGAGTAAGGAGCTTGATGGCCTTGTGAAATTGCCTGTGTCTGTCACTGGCATGATTGCTCATGGTCATGGAGATGTGCGTTACGCACATTACGGGTTGGATCTCTTTAAACACGATTCAAACTATATAATTGGTTCTATGGCAAAGTTGTTGCGGGATCTGGAATTGCCATCGAAGTCTTCTTCTCGGCAATTATTTTCTGGGTCAGGGTCTTCAAATTTGTTCAGGGCAGTGCTGCAGGGTAAAGAAATGTGCGACGCGTCACTGCCACCACCTCCAATGAATGCAGTTTCAGCAGTGCCTTTGCCTCCTATTTTGAACGTGCAAATGGACAATGCCACCGGCGACAACAAGAACATATATGTTTTCTGTTTCTGGTCTCTACTTGTTGCTAACAAGATCTTCAGAGAAGTGTATGTGAACTTCATGATTGTTGGTCACACACACGACGACATTGACGCATTGTTTGGAAGATGGAGCATACTATTGAAGAAGGAGAACTTCCCAACAATCCCGGCGCTCATGAAGTCATTCATGGATGTTGAGTCTATTCCTACTATCCCTCACCTCATAGAAGAGGTGCCTGATTTCAAGCGTTTCATTGCAGGAAAATGGATGGATGGTGATGAAATCCTTGTGGGACACACAAGACCGCAACAAGTGAAGTTCTACCTAGACTCTGTTGGATGCCCAATCATGAAGTACAAGTTGAAGTGCACAGATGAAAACTGGTTAGGCAGGCACGGTCAAGCCATTAAGTTGTGGAAAGAAGACGATGAAGGACGGAGTTTGTGGCCACGTGGTGTGCCTTTGCTAGTACCACTCAACCCAATGAAAGGTGTCAATGACATTGTCAAAGGTTTATCAGGATTCATAAACTATTGGGACGACTTGTGCAGAGCAGATGTGAGTGGAGAACATCGTAGGCGCTATGAGAATGTGGTGCGATATTGGCGTGGTGTAAAGGCAGCTCTTCTAGAGCCACTTCCTACTTCTAGTGCTCTAAAAGACGGTTTCTGGCCAACTACTCGTATTCAAGTGACAGAAGCTGATCATTTAGATGAAGATGGTGAAGATCTCGAAGAGCATGGAGAGGATGAGCCTTATGTTGGGCCCTTGAGGAATCGTCCACAACCATCCTTTAGGGTGGCTCGAGATCTATACAAAGGGTATTTTGTTGTAGTTCGCCCTGCAGACGGTGACAGCAGACCAGTTTGGATTGCCAGAGCATTGTCTGATCCAAACTCTAACCCTGAAAAACCAAACTGTGTGCACATTCAATACTTTCGGCCAACATCACGCAATCAAGAAGTTCAAGACTTCTATGAAGGATGGGATAGTGATAGAGGTTTGCTTTGGAGGGTTGATGAAACCGAAGAACCTACGTGGGAGACAACAAATGCTTTAATTACAGCATGGAAGTCTCAAAACAGAAGAGGTACTCGCCAATGCAGAATCAAGATCCCTACAGTTCAAATCGAAATCATCAACCAGAGTTTGGCTTCATATACATGATATGGAGAAATCATGTACATACATTGGATGCATTTTAACTATGACATTCATATGGAGGGTATTGTTTTATTTCTACATCTTATATGAAGTTGTTTTTCATTGCATAAGTGTTGGCCCCTTAATATTATAATAGATGATAGTCGTTTCAATTTTTTTTAGAGGATATAGGTTTTCGTTGATTGATTCTATTTTAGTGTTTGATATTGCATGATTGTTTTCAAGTGTATGTTTTGTGTTTACAAAACAATGGAATTTAAATATAGTCTTATATATATATATATATATATATATATATATATATATATATATATATATATATATATATATATATATATATATAATTCTTGAGCTATATTTTCTCTATTTTTTAATTCATTTTCTTATTTGTGTATCACTAAATATATTTTATTTGAAATTACATTGCTATTGGAGAAAAAAATGTAGTGGATATATCCACTATTTATTTGGTTAACATGTAAAGCACTTGTCACATTCTGGGTAGGGGGTCGGTTGGTTGTTACAACTTTCCTGCCGGCAAAGCTCACTTAGTAGCACCAAGTCATGTTTTTTCTCTCATGCGCTCATACAAACCCAATGGGAATCGAACCCGGACCACTTCAATGAGATGAACAACCCCTTACAACCAACCGCGGAGCTTATGACTTGGTGTTCAAAAGATGTCATTCTCTTCACTTATATAAATCAGAACATATACCCTAAAGCAAACTTCATGTATTTCAACAGTCCATCACTAAAAAGACTCTCATTTTAATGGAAATTGTGTATTCCAACTAGCAAAGTTAGTGTTTGCCCACCTAAACTAGTTAACATTACAATTCACTTTTTAGGGCCTAAATGGAAAATATTATTATGAGAGGCCCTAAACCTCTCAAAATATTGAATATTGTGTTCCGAGTCTTTCTTCCTTTCCGAGGATACTTTCTTCCTCTCTGACGACTCTCGCCCGGATTCCTCATCCGGGCCCTCTTTCTTTCCCTCAGCTACCTGCTCCTCAGGATTAGTAATATTGAGTTTCAACATCACAAACTGTGCTTTGTAGAGCACCTTTTCCGCACTCCTCATGATTCCTACGAACTCATAAAGATGAAAGAGGAATGGACTGATGGTGGTGGCCTTAGTATTCCTCAAAGTGAAAACCATTTTGCTTACCAAATTCTTCACTATCCCCGCCCAGCATACTTTCCTATCCCCACTAAGTGCTCCGAAGATAGTGTTGGCCCAAGTCACTGTGATCCGGTTTGGCCTTTCCGGATACACGATGGACAGCAAGAACTCTAGGACCTTTTCCTCTCTCTCACTCCTATAATCCGCTACTGCGTAGCCATCCTTAGGATTAGTGAGATTCAGAAATTTATCCTCCGCGTACTTGTCCGTTTGGGATGCCATCTCGTCCCCTCCTTGCGGAAAGCGGTATACGTCCCTCCATAGCTCAACAGTCCACTCGCTCGGCTGCACCCGCACCGTCCTCATCCACTCGTTGGATTGTTCATGCAACAGCTCTTTCACGAGGTCATCGTCCTTCAATCCCCAAGGTCGAGCCATGAATCCGGCACATCCCATCTGCCCTAGATCCTCCACCAGCTCTGTCCTCTCTTTCTCGGTTCTAGGAATGATTGGTGTGACCGCCTTAAGCTTCAACGCACTCATCCCACTCCCTTCTGCCTTCACCATCATGCTATCAAGAAGTTCTTCACTCAAAACTTCAGAACTTGCACTTCTAACCTCTAGTTGCTTTCCGCGAAACCAAACTGGGAAATAGAAAATCTCTTCTAAATCACTCATCTAGGATTTCAACACTTCAAAGCTCACTGCGCCACAAACTAACAAGGAACAACAAGTGAGGACCAGGGTATCCTAACCCCAGGTTTTTCTTCCTACTTTCCTCACTGCCGAGACTAGCCGTTCCGTAAGTAGCCGTTCCCTGGCAATCCCGGAAAATCGGACTGTTGAACGGTTTTCCATCTCTTTTATAGATCCGTTTGACCCGCGTGTAAACTGATTGGGTTCCGGTAGGGTGTCCGTTGGCTTTGTCGTACGCGCAGTTAGCCGTAAGTATCCTTACAACGACAAATTGTTGCAAGATGACACGAATTATCGTTCCAGAGAACTTCTAGTATGATATCAATTGGATTAGAAGTATCCAGATTGTAACTACTCACTTAATCCCCCTTATTTCACTTCCCTACCTCATTCCGGAAACTTAGTACATTCCGGATTCCGTTCCGGATCCGAACACACCCGGAACTAAGTTCCGTCTTTCTTTCGTTACTGGTTTTTGTTGCCTCTGTTTTACCCTCAGAGGGTCCTCCCTTGATCTAGAAAGGGGTGGGGACTCACCACTTGTGTGACTAACCTCTCTGCACCCAAATCCTAACTAACAACACATCCAAGACGACATAGTTGTAGGAGGAGGTCAATGTGTACAAACATAAGGATGAGGAAGAATGCAAAAAAATGAATTTTTTTTTTGTTGATAATGAATATTTTATTGAATGTAAATGTGTATTTTTCATGGACTTATTGTGGTCTCACAAACTTACTTGTTGTGGTTAGCTTTGGCACTTCTCCCTAAGCAAAGAAGAAAGAAAGATGAATGAACAAAAAGCTACAAACAAAGAATCTTTTTCAATGAAGAGTATCCAACTATTGTTTACAATAGGTCAATCTAAAAAGCTATAACAAGGGGTTGTTTAACCCCTAACTACCTGATCAACCATATATGGTCAATCTGAAATTTCAGGCTCAGTTTGGGATGGGCAGTTAAATTCATATGACCGTTATAAAAATTTTGGGGGGCAGTTTTTCGGGTTAACTATTGAAAACTTTCATTTTTCACTGAAAAAGTTGAACATTTGATTTTTGAGAGGTCCTTAAAGCCATGTTTGTCCATTAGTGGTGGAGTAAAGCTTGCTAATTTAACTTCATTATCCCAACTTTAAAGATCTATACAGTTAGATTTTGAAAAAAACACAATTTGCTTCATTGGGGTTAACTATAAGCCCATGCTCTTTTTTCATAGTCAAAATACACTTGAAAAGGTTTGGGCATTTAGGGGTTAACCCCTAAAGGACCATTGTTCCTTCGAGGGACAAATTGGATTTCGGACAGGTACCTATGGGCTGAAATTTTGTCATGATTTTTTGAATTTTTTAAAAATAGAAAAATTGATGAACTTTATGAGAATATAATTTTTTTCAATTGATGCCTGGGAATGAAAGTTATACCCAAATAAACTCAAAACAAAGGTCAACAAAAAAAAATTCAAAAATTTGAATTTTTTTTTCTAATTTTTTTCTCATAGATTATATTTTTTTCTACATGGGAAGCCTTGATTCATTCCATTTGGACTTATTATGAGAAAGTTATGGACAATCTTGTTTTTCGAGCAGTTAGAGTATCTTCCTGAAAAAACAACTTATAGAATTCATTTCTGAATGCAATTTGTCCAAAGAAAAAAAAATTTACATGATTTTGTTTGCTTGCTAGAACAATCTCACCATTGGGATTAGTGCATTTTAATTCCATCTTAAAGATATTAATAATTTAAATTTTCCTTCTTTCACATACCTACTTCTACTTAACAATTTTTTTAAGCATGAAAATTAAGTTTTTTTTGAATTTTTTTCCCTAGAATCTCAACTCAATTTAACACAATAAGGATTTAAAGCTCAAAACTCTGTAGTGCAAAAAATTTAAGTTAAAAAAGTTCAAAGTCAAATAATCTAGTCCCATAAGGTGTTGAAAAAATTGTTTTTTTTCACTTTAAACGCAAATATCTTTTAATCTATGTGTTCAAAATTTCTGAAATTTTTTCCACGCATTTTCATACTAGTAAGGTATAAGATCCTATGGTTGGATGTGCAGAAAAAACAATTTTCAAATTTTTTTTACTCTTTGCTACAGAAATGGCAGTTTTGAGTGTTTTTTGGTAGAATTAAGGCCTTGGTCCTATAGGGGTTAAAATAGGTGCTTCTACCTTATATTTGACTTGCAATCTAATTTGCTTAGCAATCAGATTAAGTAGGTTAGAACATTGCCTTGGTACAATTGACTACAGTAACAACTAGTGTTGAGGCACTTGTTGCGTTAGATGTGGTGGTGTTTTGAAGACCTAATGCTCGGCACCAATAAGCCTTTAATGTCCTTCATGAAGTTCTTCTCTTTCTTTGCATGTTACTCACTAGCCTCCACATCTTCCATGAGTTCATAGTCAAAGTTGATTAAGCTAGTGTAAATGTAAAATTGTCCTCTACAAAAGCTATTGGTTGCTAAGTAAATGTGGAGTGACAAGAAGACAAGTAATATTATAGAATTGTTTGGCATTGAACAAGCGCATCAAGGTTGAAATAGTACTGTCAAGGCCATTGTCAAGGCCATTGTCAAGGCTTTGTTGTTTCATTCTTCAATCCCATCATAGTACTTAGAACCCTAAATGCATTGATGGAGTTGGCGACAACACAAGACTATTCATGTAGTGGTGGGAGGTCAAGTGTGATAGAATGGTGGCAAAATGAGCTACAATAATCGTTTAGTGCAATGATGGAAGTTGTAGACTTTGCAAAGAATTTCAATAAGCATTGTTTGATGATATCATCGATTCAATAAATTACTTCATTTAATTGTTTGAACTTCTTGTGCCTAGGCTTAATTCAAGTTGTGTTATTCAAATCTCTAATTTGAGTCAGTGCATGTCATGCATAATGATGTTCTAGTAGAAGAAGGATTTGGGTACCTTGATTTTAGTTTTGATCAATTTGAAGAGGATCAATTAAAAGATAAATTCAAAGTTGACAAGTATTGTAGGCTTATATGGTCTAGAAGTTTATAGTAGCTCTTCTATGATCTCAAATCAAATTTTTGTTTACAAATTAGATTCAACCTCATTGATTGAAGTGGTGATTGATATTTTAATTCATGCACCATTTGCACTCAAACCTCTCACACTCATATTCATGCATGATTTGTTGAAGAAGCTTATAGCCAAAAACCACAAGTAGAGAAGCATCTATAATGCAAGATCTTACTAGCCCAATGTTAATATTGTCCTCCATCTATAACTAGAATCAAATTAATGAGATGTATTAGTTTGGTTGTGCTAACCATTAGATATGTAAAGTTTTTTTTCCCCACCTTTTGAGACTTAGTTGTTTCCATTATTTCCATAAATTAAGGATTGCAAAGTACTAGTTTGGAGGAAAAATAGTTTGGAGGACATAATAAAAGACCATTTTTTGCCATGCGAGAGCCATAAAGTGCCATGTCCATAAAGGTAACATGGGATGTTGTGAGCATTAGAATAGGTTTCAATTATTTTTTTGGACCCATGCAAGACTTGTAGTTGATGTGCCTCAATAGATAGGGATTGAGGATGTTTGCAAAGTGAAATTCCACAAATGACACTAATTTTGTGTCCTCATTAATAGGATAGTTCAATTTTGTTAGCTTGATTCTACCATCATGGAGGAGGTGAAAATATCTTATTAAAGACTTAAATTAAAAGTATATCCTATTGCACTTTTAAATTTGTATAAGTTGAATTTCAATTTTAATGTATTATATTGTACAAATTTCTATGTAAAGAATAATTGCATTGACATGTAGTGGGAGAAATCATTGTGCTAAAAAAATGAAATAAAATACAATAAATTTACCAATGCTATTAAACAGGTACTTGACTATTCCAATAAGGTATGTACCACCATATTCAAAACTATCCAAAATGCAACATCTATTTTTGGACCAAAATGAAACATTAAAAATTAGATATTGATTATACAAGATATAAAACAATCAAATTATAAGAGTCTATGAGAGTATTAATGTAAAATTGGATTAAGATATTTTAAAAATTCATAACCTATTTATAAAATATTTAAATAATACAAGGGAAAGAGTGATGGAATCTTCTTTCAATTGCCAATAAAATCCAACAAAAGATATTTATGTTCAATAATAGGAACTATACTCAATTATGAATAATGACAATTATAACTTAGCATACTTTAACAAAGATCTAAAATTTCTAATAGTCCAAATTGATTATCCAAGAGTTATTTGGCTATCCTTAATAGAATTATCATATAGGGCTATATGGGGTAGGGCTATATGGGGTAGGGCCAACTTGATAGGTATGTGAAACAGACAAACAAACAAGGCACCTACCTTGACAATTTTATTCCTTAACGACTTATTAAAGCAATTTGAAATATAATTTTTAATTGAAAATAGAACATTTTTTTCTTCCAATTATATATTACACATTTTTTCATACAGCTTAGACAATGAAAAATAATTGTTGGATGAAGCACTATAAACTACCATAGTGGTTCACTTCTTAGAAAACAAAAAATATAAACAATGTGCTTGAATTTATAAATCTAAAAGTATTAGTATTCCAAATTAAGTTATTACCACCAATTAGAGAGTTTTCTATAGATAGCAATAGAAACTTTCAGAGGTTAGGTCAAAAATCTAAAATTGCAATTAGGAGAAAAATAAAATATTACTAGGAAGAAGTGAAATTAGAACTAAAGTGAAAATTAAAAAATAGGAAATATAAAAAGTAAAATCAAAATCAAAGTACCACTAAGTAGGAAAACAAGATTAAAAATAAATAGGAAACCCAAAAGATAACAAATAAAAAAACGATAGCAAAATGAAAACAAAATGTTATAGGTAGGATGTTGGATTAAAATAAAATTGCAAAAAAAATAAATTTAAATTTAAATTAAAAAAATAGAAAATGAAACTAGAAGTTAATTGAAAACTAAAAAAAATAACAACTATGAGAAACACAAGAAGTTAGTAAAATCAAAACTACTCCTAAAACACTAAAATGGAGTAAAAAAACTTAAAGTAGGGTTTTTATAGTAATTTAGTGCAATTTACACCAAATTAGCACATTTTGTACTATCTTGGTACATTTTATAGTAAATTAATGGATTAACAATAAATTTGTGTAGGATGAAATTAGTTATGAAATTAGTTTATTTAGTGAGTTTGATATAGGAAAATTAGATTTTGAAGCCCTCTCTTTCTCAATTTATTTGTTTGTTTGATTTAAAGGTACATTTTGCTATTTGGTGTTTTTTTGAAGATGAATTCTTGAAAAGTAGAATAAGGAATGTAGAGATTAGGTGATGGAGTGGATTAGGACAATTTGTCAAATTAGTAATCATTCTTTGGAGGTGGGAAAAGGGAGATCTGGCATGAAAAAATATTTGAATGGATAGTTTGAGCAATCAGAATTGGAGGCCAAACTTCCCTTGCCAAAATCATAATGTAGGAAGATGTTTAGATTTTTAAAATTAATATTATAGTAGATTTGGTGGTTGTCTTTCCAAAATGCCAAGATTCTCTCCATTTGAAGCTAGGACAAAATTGTGGTGCTTTACCTAGTCAACAAAGGTCTATTGTCTTGGAAAATTGAGGGCAACAACCTCAAAATCTATGGTTTATAGCATTGATAGTATTAAGAGCTTAGTTTGTAGAAAATAGTAGTAGATTAAGTTAGGATTTCATTGAGACTAGTTTAATAGGATTTGAAGTTTGGACATAGTGTCACATTGCAAATGCATGCATTTTGTAAAATATTTGTTTGTATATTATTTGGTTCAATTTTGATTATAATAATATACTACAAAAGAAAACATCATTTAGAGATGTAGCGATTAGTCGGACCAGTATTCCTCCAATTAGCCCTTAATTCACACCAAAGGCCTTCTTAGAGTAAACCGCTCCGGAATCGTTCCCACGAGGACTTGTGGATTACAGTTTCATAGGCTATCCCGGTCTAAGCACTCACTTTTCTCTCCGTCGGCTTATTCCGGACTTTCGGTTTGGTCTGGACACTAGTGCCTGGTGGGTTCCACAAGGATCCGGAAACCGTTTCAATGTCCCTTCCGGGATCCCTGGGTTTGGATGACGAGTGGCCAGATCCACCATCCGGATGCTTACCGTGTCCGGAAACACGCTCTCTTTCACTCTCTCTCTCTCTAATACTAACAGCAACCTAACTCTTCATGGACCGGAAGTGTCCTCCTGTTCCATCGCCTCACAAATCCGGAAACTCTTCCGGATTAGGTCACACAGGGACGGTCAAGAACTACAATGATATTCTAACTTTTAACCGAACACTGAGCCTCCTGTCGACCGGTTGGTTTCTCCTGTACTTTCTTGGGCTTGTGCCGGGGCTTAACTCTGTTCTATGAGGAATTCCGGCAATCCGGAATTCGGGCACGTCCGGCAATACCTCCGTACACGGAAGTTTGCTAGCAGCCTCTCAGATACCCTTTTTTCCCTAGGGCTATATCCTACACACAGGCTATACCGGCATCCGAGCAGTACTACCCTAACCTCACTGCCGGAACCATCCGATTGATCTTCCCCTCAAGTTAATACATCCGGATACTCTCACAACATCGACTCTTACCACACAAGGTAAGTTCTCAGTCCCGGAAACGCAAGAACGGACTCACACCTCTCACAAACATATACCGTACACAAGAAAGATAAGATATTGGATACTCCAACACACTTTAGAATTAAACTCCGCAAAAGGTACAATGCTGAAACTATGAGATGGTTGTGAATGACCAGAAAGGTCATTAAAAATCCTACTTATACTAAGACTAACGTCATCCTAAAAAATCCTACAAAGCATTCCTACTGGTCCGCTAGATTTCCGGAAGATTCCAGATCCTATTTTTCTGGCTTTGACAGCCGGACTCCGGTATTATACTACACTACTGTATACTATTCTTTTGAATCTGGATCTTTAGGAGGAACATAGTCCTTCAGAAGATCCAACTTTACCTCTTTCCGGCTACCCTCCGGAGAAAACAGATTCGGACCCCTTTGGCCCCATCTTGGGATTTCCACAATACTGGTGTCCCTGTCTACACTCCTAGTCCCGACTACCTGAGTGTCCGAACTCCCTCTCGCATCCTTCTGAGTCTTCTTATGATGCGGAGAAGACTGTACCGGCCGGCCGGCGTGAACTTCCGGAGAAGCACCCGTTAGGTCAATGGTCGGAGTCACCGGCAGCAGGTCTTCACTTCCCGGAGGTACCACTGCTCCCCAGTCCACTCCTTCTGGTCTTCCGGCTGGTGGTGAAAGTTCCGGATTTACCGGGACCACCGGTGAGACTTCTGTAACCATAGGTTCCGGATCGCTGCTTTCCGGAACCACCAAAGTCTGCGCTGACGGGGGAGATTGAGGTACCGGATTCGACTCTGTGGATATAATGTACTCCAGCATCTCCTTCATCGCGGCCCGGGATGTATCCATTCGTCTTGCTTGCTCCAGTAAGCATTTGACAATAGGAACCCGGCTTGAGCTGGCGGCTGCATCGAGGTTAGTTTCAAACAGCCGGGCCTTGTTGATGTAGTCTGCCGGGACCTCTAGAGAGCTCCGGAGCTGAACTACACTTTCGCATAAGGCCGCTATCTGCCGGCGATGAGCTTCTTCTGTGAGTCGGGTTGTCTCCTTAGCGGTGCGGATGGTGCTCTCTAAATCCACACAGCGGGATTCCGAGTTCCGGACCTGGTCTCGCAACGTCCGGTTTTCTACGCGCAACGCCCCCAGCTCTGTTACCAAATTCTTTTGTTCTGCTATGAGGAGGTTGTTTTGTTGCTCCGCTGCCACCAATGCATCCGTCCTCCGGAAAATGGCATTCCGGTTGGTTAGCGCCATCTTCCGGCACACTCGTTTGAGGGCTCCATCATAGTTCTCGCAGATCTGGAAGAGATCGTTTGCCCGCCACACCAGATGCTGAGTCATCTCCTGGATGTCTTCTAGGGGCGACCCTCCCAATCGCATGGTTGTCCGATCCCTCTCCTCCACTTCTATCATCCGGGTCTGGGAGGGTCCGGCCTCAACCTGAGTGGCGACGGTGTGCGATCGTATCGGCCCAACCAGTTGTAAGGATGGTTGGATTCCCTTCGGAACAGGTCCGGTTTCCGTCTTTACCTCATGAACCTCTTCCTATGGTTCCGGTGTAGGAGGCTCCTCTGATGGACTTACCGGCGGCGTCCTATTCCGCCGTTTCCTCTTCTTTAGCGGAGAGACCGGCTCCTCTTCCTCAGTGTCATCGTCCGGTCCGTCTCGAGGCGAGGGCTCCTCTCCTCCGTACTGCTGGAGTTGGACTAGATCCTGATACACACTCTCCTCATTTGCCTTGAGCAGAGAGTGGTGAGCGTACAAATGAGACAAATATGCCGGAAGAGGACTCTGACTCTTCTTTCCGGACCGGAGGGCACGCACTAAGTCTCCGACTAGCTCGTGGATGATGGCTATCCAGTCCATCATCATCTTTCCCTGGAGGCTCCCCAAGATGGTGGAGGCTACCTTCGCTACTACTTGCTGCGACTTGGTGGGATGGAGGATAGGGTTGAGAAATGCTACCACATCCCGGTACTCCGGATTCACCAGGTCGGAAACCTGGTTACCTTCCTTCGGATTGGCGGGCGTCCGGAACTCTCCCTCCATCACCTCCTGATTCTTCTCCATGACCTTGTCCAGCGCCTCCCGGAACTTGTAGACGGCCCGCCAAGTGTTCACCGTCCATTGGTCTGGTTTCGCCCGAATGGTGGTATCCAAGATACCAATTCCGGACGAAGTATGTCCGAAACCAGGCTCTCCTCTTGGATTCCCCACGGCACTTCTAGGAGTCCGTCACACCCCATGTTGCGGAGATGCTCCTGTAGGCGCGCCAGCCGGTCCTCCTCCGTCGGAACCTCCGGAACCACCTTCATCACCGGGATGGTCTTTGGTCGAGGTACAGGTGCCGGCGCCTCGTCCTCTGAATCCTCAGGTAAGTCCTTCAACTTCCGCCGGCTTGCCCTAGAAGCCATTGTGCTCACAATCAATCCTCACACAATCTCTCCCTAAATCTCTGCTCACAACTTGTCACTCCGGTAACCCCTGCACGATCACAACTCACACAGTCCCTCAGTCTACCGGAATTCTAACGAAGCGAGGAAAACGGAATACACCAGCGGAAGAACAAAAGAAAGAGGATAAGTGTGCCCGCGGCCGGCTACAGTCCCCCTCTTATACGGACCCGATGTACGGGACAGGTTTTGGCGGCAAAACCCTATCCCTAGTACGGATCCGGTTTCCGGTTTAGGACCGGCGCCGTCATCCGATATCCGGAACTTTCTAGGGTTCCGGATTTTAGGTTTTTAGCCCTAAAGAAATATTTCCGGATCTGGAAATCCAGTTTTCCTAATTTGCCTTAACTTCCTAGGAGAACTCAAAAACTTTCCTTCTGAAGGAGACAATTTTTGAATTTTTCCATCCTATGCTAGTATTATGGGTCTAGCATGTGGGATCGCATTCCCACAAGAGAGGTTTCAAAGTGACGCCTTTTCCCCAATATTGTAGACAAATTATAAAAAGAAGAAAGAATCACCCTAGAATTTCATCAATTTGATGTAGTTCTCTTTATTTTTTGTTTGGATTTAGTGTGTTGAAATGGAGGGGTTTTGTGGAGTCTTAAGATAAAAAGCCTTGATTGGAGAATAAATTTGAGTTCTCTTTGTCTCAATTGCCAGATTGACCTCATTTACCACTAAGACTTGCACCATTGCATGAATGTTCACAAGAAAAAACTACATTGTTTTAACCATCAAAGTAAACTCACATGGAATAATGACAGCATGAGAATTTTTAGTACAATGCTTGAATGTTAATAATCTTGTTGTAAGTTGTGTGTGTAAAACTTGGTAGCAATGAAATAACATTTGAGGGATGTTTTGAAGGTTTAAGTGATGATCAATACTATTGTATAGTTTAACCTATCAAAAGATGCCATAGCCATCAACATTGATTAGAGGTCTAATCAATCTTTTGACTAAGGTAGAACATGAAGATTATGTCACAGCTACCATTAAACACATTCTTAAGTTCTTGCAAATAAAATGATACTCATTTTGTAACTCTATTTTTTTACTTCTAATAGACATATGTTAGATTCTAGTTGTTTTAGTTTTATACTTAAAAGTATTTTCAAAAGCTATTTGATGGGTTTTGGAATTGAAAGAGAAAGGAATTGATGGAGATAGTTTACCCTTTTTATGAACTTAAGAGATTTTTTTATTAGAGAAAGAAGATAGATAAGACTTTAATAAGGTAAAAAAAGGTATCCAATTAGATTAAAGGTGCCCATGTGACTTAGGTGTGGGCTGATGTAACCCTTGAAGTTACATAAGGAGCCAAGGTCTTCTCCCTCTTTCTTCATAATATATTTTGAGACTATCATGTGTTTGGAGAGAGACAACGTTTTGTGTAATTTTTGTATTTCAATGAAATTTTGTAAGGATGTTTTTTTTATTTTTTTTATTCCAAAAAATACGGTATACTCTATTTAGAGTTAAGGTGTAAAAGTTATAGATGATGGAGTGAAGATGAGTCAACTGCCAACAAAATTTGAGGGTAGTAGCTTAGAGGGCTTATAGAAAATTGAGTTGTAGTGGTTTGGGTTTTGATATTTGAGATTTTGTGTATAAAGTTATTAGATTTATATGAAGATAAAGTTCTCTTAATTTGGAGTTAAGATGAGAAAGTTATGGCTATGAAAGTAAAAAGGTGAAGAGTTGCCGTCCGAATATTAAACTTTGAGGATGTCTCAACTTTGGCAAAGCATGTGAAACAAATTTTTTAGTTTGAAATCTGAGTTTTGGAGAAGATATAGATGATGTAATTAACTTTCCAAAAAGTTATGACACAATACATTTAGAGTTTTTATGAGACTAAGGTGTTCTTCAAAGTGGAAGGTTGTACAATTGTCTTTGAAAGGGGGGGTGTAATCTTTGATGAGCTATAAAAATCGGATAGTATCTTCTTTGAATTTAAACTTTAAAAATTTTGCTCAATATTTTATTAGCTTTTTGAAAAGCTAAGGTGCACTTGATTTGAAGTTTGTATGCAACTTTGGTGCTTATTTGAAGTTTGGTTACATTTTAAAGAAAATTTTGAAGGATTTGAGTTTTTGTGCACAGCCCATATGGTTTGGTATATGATTTTATAATATTTATATATAGTTTTATATAAGTATAGATACATTCTACTTACACATATTATACAAATTTAAAATATGGTAACTATATAGTATATGTATATGACAAATGCACATATTGAAATACTCTATTTATATATTATACAATTATATAAGTATTGATATAGAATTATACATATTTTATACACAAAAGTTGTATATGTTATATATATGTATATAAAATATCACATACTCTATATTATATAAAATTTTATACAACAAAAAATGCCTTTATTTTATTTTGAAGTAATATATCTATGTCACATCCCTATTTCCTTGGGGTGCCCGAAGTGTCTTAGTGAGCAATAGAGACCTTGGATGTGACTTCCCAAGCCTTGCAAGAGCCTAAAGAAGAAGAAATGAGTGACTTCCGAGAAAACAAGGCACAATAGAGCCCTAAATTTGAAGGACATGGTAGTGTATCATACATTCTTGAAAAGATCTTGAAAAGATGCATCTAATTATCCAAAGAATGTGTGATTTGAACTAGTAAGCTAAAATTTATGGTTGTTCAAAGTTGACGGTACCCTTGTGGTATTAGGATACTTAAGAGCTAGGAGTGAGATAGTTATTGATTAGGGTCTAATTTTGAACTATTTGGGGGGTCATAATTGTGCACTCTATTAAGATTTTGGCATAGGAAATTGCCCTTTTCTATTTGAATGCTTCATTAGTTGATTGCAAAATGTTAAGAGGGGTATTTGGATGATATTAAGGAGGCTGCCCCAATCTTGCATGAATAAATTTATACGATATGGAGTATTGCAATTAGAAGTTCATTTCTTAGAAGGCAATTAGGGTCACATATACCCCCCACTGGTCAATTGTAGGTTTTTTTTTCCTCACAATGAAAAAGCCCTATTAGTACACTTTTCTAAATATTTCAAAATTCTACATCAGAATTACAATTAACTTTTAAGGATGCTTGTGCATTTCATTTGAGATTTTTTGGTGAGTTAATCGAATTTTCTTGAATGATTTTTATTTGTACAGTTATTTGATATATTGATTTACAATGTTAGTGAGGGCATACTGTTATTGTCACTTACAAAACTAATGTCATTAAAAATAAATGAACTTGTGAAAATTAGTGCAATGCTCAAGTATTTTTAATCTTCACTAGTTAAAAATAGTGTAACTTGGATAAATTAGTATTTCATGCATTGATGGGATGAAAAGCACATAAATTAATTCCATTACAATGTGATGTACTAATAAAACTATCTCAGACTAATTGTAAATCATGCAAATTTGTGAGGTGCACTAATCTGAAAGTTCACAATATTTTGATAAATCAATATAATGTGGTCCATTTAACTTTCATATTGTTTCAAACAATTGTCATTGACATTAATCTAGTTTTATCCAAACTTTATAGTGTTTCATCTAAATGCATCTAATTTTCATTCAATATAGTGTAAGGGGGCCTCATACTATTCAAACTCACACATATTGAATTAATATTGCACTTCCTTTGACCCCAAATGATCTTTTGGTTCCCTTTAAATTTTTTTTCCTAAATGACCCTCTAGTTGCATGTTGTGATGATGGAAATCAATCAAATTTGATTTTTGATTATCATTTGGGACTCGCAAAGTAGCTCTAGGCAGTAGTTTATCCCTCTATTCATGCAATCATTAATCAAAAAACAAATGAAATGAATGAAGGAGTCAATCAACATTGTTTGTTCTTGTTTGTTCAAATACAAATTACCCACAAAATGACAACCTCACATTCAATAATTAAATGCCCACTAGTGCTCCTTGAAAATGACCAAAATATTCCACTTTTTTGTATTTGGAAACTGCATTTTGAAAAAGGCTTTGAATCTCAAGGTTTCAAGACAATAGGAGTGCACCAAAATCTATTTATAGCTTGAAACAAGTTGAAATAATGTTATTTTCAATCTTAATCCCAAACATTTTGTCTTATTGGAAGAGGGAGTATTTGGATAGGAAAAAAAGACTTTCGAAGAAGTAGAAAATAAAAACTAGGAAAAATAGAAATAAAATAGAAATAAATATATAAATATTAATTATAAAATTATAAAATTATAAAATTATAAAATTAAATAATTAAATAAATACATAACTTATACCATGTCAAGATTGAAGAAGGGCCTTTAGTTGTGAATTCAACTTTTACCTCAATTGCAATGTTCCATTTTTGTTTTTTTATGGGAGTATGCCCAATCTATTCTTTACCATATCCAAGGAAATTCAACAAATATTAGTCCTTATGTTAGATTCAATTTCACTCAATGTGTTTTTGAATCGGCACCTTCCAGTTATTTTTAAAGCCTTAAGATTATTTGGGTATTCTTTAGAAGCTCTTCTTTGTAGATTATTTGGATCTCTAGAAATAGCAAGGTTTTTAATCAATATAGATGGCCTTTTGAGTTTTCTTTAAAAGCTTTTTGGATACCTTTGTTGGACTTAGGATGTGTAGCACAATTGAAGGTGCATCTAGCAGCTTGTCATCATTACCCACAAGCTAGTGCTATTTGACAAAATTTTAATAGTATTTGGCTTCATTCATCTACCCTTGCATGTAGAAATGGTGCCTATATCATTTGGACCAAAAGTTCACCCTTCCTAGCTTGTTTTTATAGTTCTTTTAATTTTGTCTCTTTTCTTTTTGTCCATGTTCATTTCTTTTCATTGTCCAACCATTGGGCATTGGCTTGGTTGCTTTATACGGGTTTTTTTTAATGCAATGGTTCTTCCATTCGTTAAAAAAAAGTCTATTCTTTAAATAAACCAGGAGAATCATTGAATTTAAATTTTCTAATTAAAAACAACAATCCTTAGTGGAAAGGATTAGCAAATTCAGGGTGTGTTCTCACATGTTTGAAGTTCCTCAAGTTTCATTGAATTGTTGAAATCTAATTGGTGGAGGATTAAAAATTGGGACTTGGGGCTTTATACTATATTCCAAGTCACTTCAAAATGCTTACATGGCAACATTTTTGAGAGTTTTGGTGCCAAAGAAGTAGAACTTAGAGGCAAAATTGAATCTAATCAAAATGAGAACCAAACTCAGCCTTCAAATTCCAAATTTTTTTTAATATAGAAAGAAGAGAAATATATCATATATGACATTCTAGTGAATTGGATTTTTTTCTAACGTAGATTTGATAAAAAAAAAGTATCCCAAAATGGAGTTTTACCTTTTTGACCTGTTGTAAGGGCACTTAGTTGCTATATAATATTAGACAAGAGACAAGTTGGACCTTTGACCTTCACACCAAGAATCTTAAGTCCCACATATATTATTTTTCTCTCCTTCTACAACTTAAGAATGTTGAGGTTTGGCCTTGAATCAAGATATAGAAAGTTGAGACTTGAAATACAATGTAAAATGCCCCTTAGTTAGAGTGAGAAGATGATGAGGTCAGAGGGGGCAATAATAAATAGGAGGTCAATTTAGACCAGACATTTAGGGATTTCAAGAATGCTCTAGGAAGTAAATTATGTAGGCATTTTCTTCTTGGTTTTTTAATTTCTTGAATAAATTTATTAGTTTTAAAAAAAGTTTTGGATAAACTTTTGTGGAGGTTCTAGGCAGAAATGCCCAAAGATCCACTTTCTACCTTTCCTACCTATAATATAATATATAATAGGTTTTTAAATTCTTGATCTTGTGAAAAATGAGTTTTGTTTAATATAATAATATCCTAAAAACATTGAGAATTTGGCAGTTTTTAACTCTAAAATGAGAGGAATATAACCATGCAAATAAATTTCAATAATAAAAAAAAATAAAGTTGGCCCAAGGACCAACATGGATGAAGTGTTTGTTGGAGGTAATTCTATTAACTATGCCATGAAGGCATTGTTAACCCCTAAAGGACCAAGGCCTTATTTTTGCTAAAAAAAACTCAAAACTACCATTTCTATAGCAAAGAGTAAAAAAATTTGAAAATTAATTTTTCTACACATCCAACCGTAGGATCTTATACCTTATTAGTATGAAAATGTGTGGAAAAAATTTCAGAAATTTTGAACACATAGATTAAAAGATATTTGCATTTAAAGTGAAAAAAATAATTTTTTCAACACCTTGTGGGACTAGATTATTTGACTTTGAACTTTTTTAACTTAAATTTTTTGCACTACAGAGTTTTGAGCTTTAAATCCTTATTGTGTTAAATTGAGTTGAGATTCTAGGGAAAAAAATTCAAAAAAAACTTAATTTTCATGCTTAAAAAAATTGTTAAGTAGAAGTAGGTATGTGAAAGAAGGAAAATTTAAATTATTAATATCTTTAAGATGGAATTAAAATGCACTAATCCCAATGGTGAGATTGTTCGGACAAATTGCATTCAGAAATGAATTCTATAAGTTGTTTTTTCAGGAAGATACTCTAACTGCTCGAAAAACAAGATTGTCCATAACTTTCTCATAATAAGTCCAAATGGAATGAATCAAGGCTTTCCATGTAGACAAAAATATAATCTACAAGAAAAAAATACAAAAAAGAAAAATTCAAAATTTTGCAAATTTTTTTTGCTGCCCGGACTGCCCCCGTCCCCTATTTTGAGCTTATTTGGTTATAACTTTTGTTTCTGGGCACCAAATGTGAAAAAAATTATATTCCCACAAAGCTCATCAGTTTTTCTATCTTCAGAAAAAGTTTTAAGAAATCATGACAAAATTTCAGCCCGTAGGTACTTGCCCGAAATCCAATTTGTCCCCTGAAGGGACAATGGTCCTTTAGGGGTTAAAGAGAGCTAGGCCAATCTTCAATATCCATTTTGCCACTACATTTTGATTATTTCTCATAAATATTCATACACTTCAAAAATTACTATAACTAATTGAGGAATTAGATTTTTTTTTCAATAAATTTTGGACATATTGAAGAAACTCACTTGTATAAAATGTTTTTTTTTAAACTTAAGAAGTTTTTAAATTTTAAAATAATTCAATCAAATTTATTAGAAAGTTTTTTAGTAGAAGTATATTTTTTTTCAAGATTCTTTAGTAAGTACAATGGAAATTCTTTTAATATTTATTTGATAAGAATTTTATTAGTTTTGAAATTTTATTGAATAAAATATTACTAATTAAAATATGACACTAAAGATATTTAAATTTTTTTATAATTTTCTCCAAAAATATTCAAAAAGTCATTATAAAATTTATATACATTTTTATATACTTTTCAAAATTTCCTCAAATTATTAGGAACTTTAGAATAAGTTATGAATATTATAAATTTTTAGAGGCGTATTTTTATTACTAATATTTCATCCAACAAAATTTCAAAATTCTTGAAATTTTTATTAGAAAATTCTACAAAAAGTTTCATTCCACTTAATTTAGAACCCTGAAAAAAATGATTTGTATTAAAAGCTTTCTTCACTAACAAAGTTTGATTACATTATTTTTTTAAATTAAAATTTATTTTATCCAACTGTATCACTCTATATACAAAATGTTCAAATTTTGTTGAAAATCTCTAAATTCTCAATTAGCTATGGCAATTTTTGTAAGTGTGCGAAACATTTGAAAAGTCATTGTATATCTTTACTTGATCATGGTCATAGCATCATCAATGGATTATAGCAAAAGGGGCCCAAAAAAACAACACTTTTAGATTATTGATATAAAATTAGAACTTGACAATAATACCATTAGAAGTACATTATAAATTTGCATAAAGAAACATAAGGAAGTTTGCATTTGGACTTTAGACAATTGTAATATAGCCCATTAGACAAACAAAAAAATTAATAAGCTAAAAGACAAAAATAGAGAGAATAATTTCAAATCATACTTAAAAAATGTCATTTAAATGGTTCAATGATTTGGTCACAATTTGAGTCTCTGAGAACCTTCCAAGGGTCAAAGCTTCAATCTTGATTTTTCACCCTAAAGCAATATGAATTTCAATTAGTAGGTAGATTTCTCAATTCAATTCTAATCATGAAGCTTAATAATAAATAATCTACCAACAAAAAAAAAAATCACAACAACCTCAAAAGTTGGACTTAATGTTGTACAAGTATAAATGGCACTTGAGTCATTGCAAGTTCATTTCACCACTACATGTTGTATATGGTGACTTATTGCTAACTTTGGAATGAGCTTATACATACAATCTCCAAGTAATGCATCTTAAAGTGCATTACAATCTTCTTTCACTTACCAATAAGATGTAGTAAGTTAAATCATCATATAATAATAATCAACTACAGAGCTTTGACAACAATCACTAATGCAATGACTACAAACATCATTAATACAATGACTCCCTAGTATAATCACTAATGCAATGACTGCAAATGATATTAATGCAATGACGCTCCATAAATGATGCTCTTTAATGTATAACCTCTGTAATGTAATAACGTCTCTAATGTAATATGGTCACCCAGTCCCCACCCTATTTCTTTATAGAGTTTCTAGTGCACCACGACCACAACCTAGAGACCACAACCTAGAGATCGACCTCGCCAAAATTCTGCTGCAGAGCAGAATAATTTGAAGCTCCGCCTACAGAGCTTCAATTTGGAATTGCTGATCAAATTGTGGAAGACGCTTCAAGTGTTGGACCAGCGCTTCATTTTCAACTAGATTCTTAAGATGATGTTATGAGAGATCAAGAGCATTCATCGTTGCTTTCATTTGAGGATGTGACTTACACTTGCGGATCATTTGTATTTGTCGTTGCCACCAGAAAATAGTTGTCAGGGATATCAATTTCGGAGTGACCCATTTGATGAAACGAATCCAAATCTACTTCTGGAAATATCACAATCAATGAGGACAGACCTTCCGAATGTCGCGAATGCCAACGATGATGCAGATTGCGAAGAGCCTCCGTCGTGGAGCTGGAGCTGAATTCCTGCTCCGGCATTCAATTGACAACAACTGCACTGATGATGCTGAAAGATAAGAATTTTGGTAGAGGAGAGATTCTTCGGACTACCCAGGATTTTACAATAATTCATGACAATGTTCAAGTGAAACCAACAAGAACAAGCAATTGGATTGACCATATTGGAATTGATATGTTTAAATTTGAAGTTGAGAACATGGTTGTGTGTACTAACTAGTGCCTTTAGTTTTGAGTAGATAATTCCTCATTACTAGGTGGAGACTGGAAATTGGTTTAGGTTTTCTAATGGTGGACTCGACATGTGTTGCTCTAGGATGGAAAACCATAGAGGTTGAACCTTTGACGTCTTACAAGGTTCAATTCCAAGAACAGGAAAACATGAAAGCGGAGGAGACGGAAGAGAGGCTCAAGGAAAACAAGAAGAAGAAGAAAACACAAAAAGCTTCCTGACCTACATGACATGAAATTGCGAATGCTTAGACATCTGCAAATGTAACGTTTGCAAAAGCAAGAGTGTCTTTCATACAAGACTCTGATAAGGTACAGTCCCCAGGAGCATAGAATCCTAGCGACAGAGTATCAGCTCTATCAATACAACATTCCTTTCCATCGAAATTGTAATATACACCAAATAAAATAAGAAAAACTGATTGAATTTCCCCCACCCCTTTCCCACCGAGACTCCACATACCAGGAAACGAAATCGAAACCCGAAATTTGTCGTCGAATTGATGAGGAATAATGCTACAATGCACGGCGCGCGTCTGACTTCCAAATCGCTACCTCTACATGCAAAAACTACTAGACTAAGGTATAATCAACCTTTTACACCTTGAAGGGGATAACCTTGCTGAGAATCTCCTCACTCAGGGTTTGCACCTGCTTGTCCAAGCTCCGTAGCGTATCCTCCTTCTGCTCCTCCATATTCGCCAGCGCCTGCGCAAGCTCCTTCTCAATCCTCGCCCTCGACTCCTGCAGCTTCTCATCCAACATGGCCGCCGTCTCGCGCTTCGTTTTCGTCAGCGCTTCCGTGGTCTCAATCCGGGCCGCTTTCAAAATCGCCTCGGCTTCATTCTGCATCCTCTTGATCTCCCCGGAGTTGTCCCGCACGCCCATCAGCTTCGTCCGGATATCCTCATCCCTCTGGTCCATGATTTTCGCCACAGGTTTGAACCAGATGTTGTCGAGCGCCACCATGAGGAGCAAGAACTGGACGGCGATGATGGGGAGGGTCAAGTTGAAGTCGAAGATCTTGCCCTTGGGCTCCTTCTCGAGCTCCTCGGCCAGCGCGGGCATCACCATGAGGGCATTGAAGGCTAAGAAGGAAACCTGCTTCATCAAAGCGCTTTGAGATGCCGCGTCCTTGACATTGCGGATGGCGTGCTTCACGCTACCTTCGAGCTCAGACAAGGGAGCAAGGCCGGCGCGAACTTCAAGGGCTTTGCGAGCGACAGACTCTGCGGCAAATCGCTTGCTAATGTGAACCATTGCATGACGGGATGCGAATCCCGTGGAGCGCAAACCTGAAGGAAGAGAAGCTACCACTGCGGTGAAGCTCGTCGCCATGGCCGCCATCGCTGCCATTGCTAAAACTCCACGAAACTTCACGAATTGGGGAATTGGACAATTGGGTGATTGAGAGGAGATCCACAACTGCAAGAGAAGAAGGGGGGAATTGGGGAAGGGGAGAGAGATGGAGAGATAAGGCGCATCGGACGCAATTGCTTGCGGCCCAGCGGATAACGAAGAACGCTTCCGCTGGGGCTACCCAGCCATGGCTGCTGTGGGTGGCTGGGAAACATTCACCGCGACTTTCACTTTTTCATCAATCGCCCTTCTCGTCTTCGTCGCCCGCCTCCGCCGGGGTTTCCTACAGTAGTTTTTTTCCAACACTTCTTGGCTCAAAATCAACACCACTAAGAGGTGAGGAGTTTCTTGAAGTAAACAATGGGAGTTGAGGCATTTTGTGCTTCACAGATGTCCATTAAGGTGAGTCTAGTGTTATGGACAAGCTACCCTATATTCACAACTTTGAAGATTTGTAAAATCTTACTAATAGAGCATCAACAAATTGCAAAATCATTTGAGTTGAGTTTTTCTTGAGTTTGCTAATGATGTCATCAAATTATTTTGGTCACTTCACTTTTTGTGTTATTGGGAACAAAAAAAAGTGTTGCTTTTAGGTGTTTTTACCTCAAGAGCATCTTGAAAGGCCCTCCAAAAGTTCATGCAAGCAAAAATAAAAACATTGTGTTCACGATTTAAAGAATGAATTACTTGTGTGTCCATAATGTTTTTAACCTCACTTTCTGAAGCTCTTGGTGTTAGCAATAGTTTTCTTCTAAATACTAGGAAGGCAATATGAGTTAATTCTTGAAAAAGTCGCAAGTGGAATATCCATCCCCTCTTATGATGAAGAATGTTATGTCCTACTTGCGCTACTTGTTATTTGAACTTTCTAATAATGGCAAGTATTCCCGGGGGGTGCACTACAAAGGAAGTTCATGGATGAGGAGCGACCAAATTTTGGACCCCCTATATTATATCCTAAAATTTTATTTTTTTTCTAAAAAAAATATGAATAGATTTTACTACTTTGAAAGTTTATGTTCTAAATTATTGGTATTTTTTTATGTTAATAATAATTAGTTATAAATTTTAGAAAAAAAAGATACACTATAAAGCTAAAAATAACTTTCACACCCCTATATTAATGAAAAAATGAAAAAAAAATTCTATGAAATAACTTTCTACTGAAAGTTTATTTTGGCTGAATATTGATACAATAGTCATCTTCATGTAATCTCTAAAAATATTTTAGTTGAAAAACATGCCATTTTAGTTCATTTTTCAATCTTTTCCAGACAATATATCACATGTTATTTAGGATTGAAATTTTTGGCAATAGAAACCTATAGACATTGTTAAACAAAGCTCAAAATTGTAGGTTGAAATTATAGTTTATTAGAAAGTAATTAGGAAAAGTAGAAATGGGTAGTTAGGGTTTGGTTGCTCCTCACCCATGAACTTCTTTTGTAGTGCACCCCCTGAGCAAGTATTTTAGTATACAAAAGTAAAAAGAATCTCATCATTGATGATGTCAATGTACTAGTTTCAAGATGAATAGTAGCATTTGGCAAAGTTGCAAAACAACCCTCAAAATGTAATTTGTGTTGTGTCATAGAGAATATTTTAGTAACACCATGCATTCAATCATTACTTACTTTTCATCCAAAGAATTTTATAGTGTGCTTAATAGACAAACCACTAGAATTGCTCTTACAACATCTAAAAAGAATTGAGCTGGTTCCTAATATGGAGCTATATATTTTTAGTGTTGTTAGAGCTTGAATAATTTTAGTCTACTTTAAGTAGGGCATGAGGGCATTTGGATTTATTTTTTTAAAAATTAAATGAGTAATCACATTAATTTATGTAATTGTTTATTGAAAAGAAGATGAAAAACTTGATTCAAAGAACATTAACCTTTAAATGCCATGAAATTGGTCATTAAAAAAGGTAGTCTTTTCAACATTCAAATAATTCAAAATAGGTTACTTTTATCTGTCAAGTAGACATTTACTTCCAACATGGTGGAATGAGGCCCCCCTGATGCCAAAAAAAAGGACTGGTAGGCACCTTTGAAGGGAATCTATAGGTACACTGATATCACTAGCTCTTTATTGAGGTACAGTGTGGATCCATTTTGTATCCTTAGCTGGAAGTTCTCGTACCTATTTTTATTGATTTTCATGACCATTTCAATGGCATATGGTAGAGTTCATGCTAAGCCTACACCAATATAACTATTGGAAAAAAGGTGTGATAGTGTCTTTGCCTTTGCAATGTAACCCCGTAGCTTGTGGAGTTCAAATTACACTATTGTAGTGTATATAATGCTTGCAATAAAAAGTGTGATGGTGTACTTCTTTCCCTATAAAGCATTCCTATAATACCTAGAAGTCAAGTTACATTAATATAATTCCTTGGAAGAGAAGTGTAATGGTGTGCCACTACCTCAGTAGTACCTAGGGTTTAGGTTACATTGATGTAATTCCTTGGAAGATAAGTATAATGGTATGCCACTGCATTTGCAGTGCATCCATGTAGTAAATAGAGGTGCGGTTACACCCTTGTAAGTCCTTGAAGAAAAGCTATGATGGTATGCCCGTGCCCTACAATGCATTCTCATAGTTCATGGCTGTTAGATTATACCAATGCAAGTTCTTGGAATGAATGTATCATGGATTCTTGAGAAAGGTTGTTATGATATGTTTCTACCTCCATAAGACGTGTAGGCTAGCTACACTAGTGTAATTCCTTGGGATTGAGAAGTGTAATGGTGTACCTAGAAGCTGGGCTACTCTACTTGATATTGAACATTTTCTATTTCTATCAAGAGATCTCACAATGAACATTCTTGCTATGTTGCTTTCATTATTTTCTATCCTTTTCATCGGAAGATCTCTGGATGACAGAACCCTGCTTATTATTGAACCTTTTCAATTTCTATCGAAAGATCTTCCAATTAACATTATTGCTAAGTCACTCTAATTTCAATCATCCCTATTGGGGAATCTCTAGATGATTGGACCGTACTTGTTAATGAACTGTTTCTATCAAGAGATCTCCTAATGAACATTTCTGCTACATCACTCTTAATTTTTATCATTTATATCGGAAGATCTTCAGATGACCAGACTATGTTTGTCACTAAAAATTTTCTATTTCTATTGAAAGATCTTTTGATGAACATTCTCAATATGTCACTCTCAGTTTTGTGATTTCTATCGGGAGACCTTTTAATCACTGAACCCTGCTTAGGGTTGCTAGCATGCGAGCCTAAAAGCGTGAGCTTGTGAGTGGGAAAAAAAATATGAAAAAAAGAGTGAGTTACCCATGACCGTGGATGTACCTATGACTATACATGCATTGAATCTATATTTTTCAAGAATGGTTAGTTCATTGTTCTTTCAAATTTTGAGTGACTTATGAATTGAATGATAAAAACATGCTTCAACATCTGCATTTTCGTTACTTTTAATTTTGTTTAATTCTCAAACACTAATTTTCGAAGTAAGATTCAATTTTGAGTTTTGAATGATCTTTATTTTTTCCCTTCCAATTCTGGATATTCTACTTTGGATGCTATGAATTTTTTTATTAGTCTTTGACCTTTTTATGGGGGGTAAAGACACTTTGTTTATTTTGGGTTTGTAGGTTACACTACATTTTTTTGTATCTACACACTTCACTTAGTGAGAATATATTTTTTTACTTCAAATATTTTTTTTGGTTAGGCACTTCAACTGGTATACATTTATTTGACTATTCTTTCTCTTTTTTTAGTATTGAAGACTCTGTGGATCATACTCAATTACTAGACAATATCTGGAATGCAAAGGTGTCAAGGTAAATTTATCACACAACATGTAGCCATAAAACACACAAATCCAATCATCATAAAAATCAAAACATAATGGTGCAGGCTCATAAGATACATCGATCTCATGAGTCTAAATTGCTGTAGACTCGGTCACAGAACCCTTGTCACTAGAAGAATCAGAAGTCTCTCTATCCTCGGATGCTGATCCGTCTATGAACTATAAGACATTTAGAGTGTACGAAGATTTACGACGTTTGGACTTTGAAGTACCAAACTTAGTAAATGCCGATGCCAGTTGCTTTGCAGAGATAGGAAGATCAAATGACTTCTCTGGACTCAAGATAAGTCTTCGTCTCTTCTTCATAGTATCCACTGCTATCAATCCCTTGTCGTTGCAAACAAAAATGCTTGAATGTTAGATTCATGAAACCTTAGAAGTACCATGCAGACCAATAATTCATAAAAAAAACTTACTTATTAGGTCTATCTCGCTGAACAAACTTCCGCACTTTTACAGTCATCGCGTCTAGATCTTGTGAAACTACAACCGCTGGCGCTTCAGTAACTATTGCTATTGGAATAGGGGGGACGGTCTTCTTCATGGACTCAAGAATAGCTGCAAAAATCTCCTTATCTGCTTCCAATGCCACAATGTGGCGCCCTATCGCACGGCATGTCGTAATAGAAGCATCTAAAAGAAACAGAAATCAAATCACTACCTCAATGATTTTGTGTATGACATAGTGATGGAATATACACATGTTCACATTAGTACTCACCTGTAGATGTTGTGCAATCGGGAACCACGTCTCTTTCGTCGATGGTTCCTTCAATGATGTGCCATAATAAGCGGGCGTCCTTTTCTCGAGCCCCTTGCCATGGCCTTCGATACCTATCATTCATCATTATGGAATCCTCGGTGGTGTGGTTCATCAGCAAGTCATCACGCTTGAGGTCCACTTTGGCTTTCAACATTGTTGCTGAGCGCTTAAAAAAGAATTCGGATTTTCCACTTGCACCCAGGTCTTTCACCAAGAGTGAGATGCCGAACTTCAAAGTCTACAAGCATTAAAACAACATATACATTAAAAAATTGAATGAAAATATAAAACTAGAAGTACATAGTACATTGTTAAGGTTAAGAAAATTCATACCATGCTCGTTTGGTCAATAGCTGAAATCAAATGCACCCGATTCATGCCCATCCACTCTTTCTTCTTTGCCATTATAGGATACACTACTAGAAAATTTTGTATTTCTGTTGTTTTGGTCGCGTTGATCCGGTCAAAATTTGACAGAAATCTGTTGGTTTCAACAGATTTCTGTTAGATTTTGACCGGATCAACGCGACCAAAACAACAGAAAAATGAAATTTTCTAGTAGTGATACCCTTCACATAGTCTTGCAATGGTACTTTTGGCGTCCATGCTCTATGAATGGAACACCACAATGCAGCCATGGTCCTGCAAATGTTTTTCTGCAAAGAAAAATGCTTCGTTGATCATGTTGTACTCTGGATCTGAGTTCCAGAAAGGCACGTGAGTATCTGGAGCTGACACCCCCGGCACCAGCAAATTTTTTTGGCAGTCAAAGAACATGAGGTCGAATCTTGGCTACCAATTGACCACTCCATCATACACCTTGGCCTTCCCTATCGCCCTCTACAAATATAAATTGTCGAGTGATAAGTCCTTGTCATGAGGAAGGTATAACTATATACTTTTAAAATCACCCTTTTGATTAGAAAAACATATACTTTACCTTCTTAAAAAAATCCATAACTTCGGTGTAGCAATTGGAGCCCTGCGTTTTTCCATTGTCGACAACCTCTCCAATAGAGACGTTGAGCACCAACTCCTCCTAGGTCATGTTGTCATCGTCAACAATGTCAATTACTTCTATTCCTTGTGTTACAACATCTTCTGTGAACTTCGGCAACATCGCCTTCCTCTTCATCCCAATGTAAACTCTAATTTCCATCTGCTACAACATCTTCTGTGAACTTCGGCAACATCGCCTTCCTCTTCATCCCAATGTAAACTCTAACTTCCATCTGCTACAACATCTTCTGTGAACTTCGGCAACATCGCCTTCCTCTTCATCCCAATGTAAACTCTAACTTCCATCTGCTACAACATCTTCTGTGAACTTCGGCAACATCGCCTTCCTCTTCATCCCAATGTAAACTCTACCTTCCATCTGTGAGTTTTGATCCATTGTTGATGATGATGGAACAATGTCTCCAGCGTCGTCTTTTTTCTTTTCTTTTGCCTTGGCCTTCTCTTCCTTCTCCTTCTCTTTATCGGCTAACTTGGCCATACGCTCTGCCTCTCTCTTCTCCTTGTTGTCTAGAGCAACTTGGAGGTGAATTGCTTTTTTCTTGTCATTGGTTTCCCTCCTCGCAATGGCCTTCTCCCTTTGCTTATCATTGAGCCCTGCAAACTCGTCCACATCCATGTCAATAGTTCCAAGTCCCTCCAAAGACTGCCGCAGTTGTAGCTCTGCCGCAGTGTGTAGGCAATGGAGCAATCAATGTACCATCTTCCACCACTGAGGTGAGCTGTGGTATGTCCGCAGCTGATTTGGCGTATATATGCAGTCCGCAGAACTACGGTCAAGAAAATTTGAGAGAAATGAAGGCAACTCACTTAGTCTTGAAGAATTCGCGTATGGTATTGGTCCTCTGTTGCACACCCCGTTAATACCAAATCTGAGCCAAGGGTTTAGGGTCTAGTGTTTTCCTTGATGATTGTTGCATTGGACTCTCTTTTTGGTAGCTAGGGTTTGTCTAATGCTTGGGTAATAAATTCTCATAGTATTTCTCCTATGTTTCATTGTTAGATTGGGCACTTCCAAATGTTACACTTGATATTCTTGAGAAGTTGATTCAATCCTTTGATCAAAGGGTGAAATTATCTACATGATAATCTCACCCGAAGTTGCAATCTAGTAGATAATTTCACCCGAAGTTGCAATCTTCATTGGCATCATTTCTACTCGGTCCTTGGCGGCCAATGGGGTTGTTTGAAAACGCCCTTATTTCTTTGTGGGACAGATTAGTCATAGATTTGCCACAGTTGATTTACAAGGTTCTTAATTTACCTATTTCCATTAATAGGAATGTTGTCAACGAATCTTTGTTGACATTTATGGATAGGTGAGATTATCTACTATATTTTGAAAGTCTACTTGAGTACTTGTGGTGTTTGGAGAGGAGAACAATCAAATGCAAGAAGTTGTAGACAACTTATGTAAAAAGCATAGAGGTGTCCTAGGAAAGCACATTTATAGGAGGCTTCACTAGTAGAAAACTAGTGACCACCATAATAAAAAATCAACAAAAAAGTATTGATGTTGTTTGTATTCTTGGTTGCATTGTCTTAAACAATACCTAACAAAAAACTGTTGTCCATTTTGTTATGGTAGTCAAGTCAAAAAAATAATAATATTAATTCATTTATAAATTTGTTCAATGAATGGCCACTACCTAGCAAGCAAAAAACCAACTCAATACAAATTGCCATAGATAAACAACACATAGATAGGACTATAAATTAAACTATAACTTAATTAGAAAAAAATTAAACTTTATAATGTATTAAAAAGAAAGAAGATCAATTTCTCATACTTTAGATATTGATGATAGAAAAGAGGTAATTTCAGTAATAGAAGAGAAGACAAGCTCTTTATACAAATGGAGTGGTAGAAGGTAGAACAAACCATATGGGATATGTGAATTAAGACTATGAGTGATTCACATATCCCATATGGTTTGTTTAACCTTTTATTATCCCATTTGTATAAAGAGCTTGTCTTCTCCCGAAGTCACCTCTCTTTTATCACCAACAAGTGAGAGGCATGTCTTTTAAAAAAAAGTGTTAACTTTTTTGTTGATTTGAATGTTGTACCATTTGAATCAACAAAAATTCAATGACCAGTTTATTGGCTTGTACCAAATCAATAAAAAATTGCTAAAATGATCAATACAGTATCCTAGTCAACAAAAAATTATTAAATTTTTGTTGACTTGGATTCATTTTCTAGTAGTGCTTGCTTATATGATATGTTATACCGCAGCGGATTAGTCTGGCTTTCAGTTTTTTGTTGTGCATGTAGGGATTGCGTATTCTAAAGAGTTGAGTGCATTGATTGGGGTGATTGATCCAAATTTATGGATGGGTCGGGTAGAACTGCTCAAGACCTTTGTGAATATGATTCGGTGGATCTATACCGTGCATCGGCAAGAATTGATTGGAGCTTTACAATTTCTATGAACCTTTCAGGAGGCCATCTCCTTATGAAATTGGAGAGGTGGAGATTACCTTGTTTGGAAACCATGTGAAAAAATTATTTAAGGTTCCAACAGAGCACCTAGAGACTCTATTGCATGGTACTGAGTATTATGTTCATGGAAAATTCCTTGTTCTATTCAGTTGGAAAGGATGATTGTGGATGGCATAGTACATTTGCCAAAAGTGGAAGACAATTCGGAGGAGATTGATAGAGAGTTATCTTACGCCCTAATCGAATTAAAGTTAAAACCTATAGCAAAGACTATGAAACCTCAAGATGAAACAGATTTCAAATTTCTTGTTTCTTGTATTTTCAAGGCTATTGTCGGTCTTCATGAGCATGGCATTTGTCACTGCGACATAAGAATAGCCAACATCTTGCGCGCATCTTCAAAGTGGATTTTGATAGATTTCAAACTATCGGGGAAAGCTGGAGAGACCATATTTGGAACTCAAGTAGTCTAATGCATGGATTTCAATATTGGGAAGACTAAGATTTGAAGCAACTGGCTGGCATGATTGAGGCTTTCCCATCCATTGCGGGCTTGTCCCTCCTACAATTTGCACATGAACTAAGAAAGATGGAATTGGCCGCACAAGCTTTAACACGTTTTGTTGCTTCACCTTAATTTAGTTAACCTTCTCTTGTTTCACAATCACATTGCTTGTGATTGATTCCCTATGCTACTTTGGTGAATGGAGGTGTGGGATTTAGAAGTACTCTAGCTCGAAAGTACTCTAGCTCTTTGTCTATTGTTCTGTTGTATCTTCCAAATTTTTTTCTACCATTAGAAAGGGGATGCTTCTGGTGCTACTAGCATATCTCTTCGTAGGGACTCATGAGCCTTATCCTTGTCGCTACACTAAGTTTAGGGTACTTCATCTCTTCTCAAAAATCAGCATAAAACTTTCTATATTGGTGAGCCAAAGTAGTTGAGAAGTAAGCTTGAAGAAGGCTTTCTAGCAATAATTTCTTGTGATTATTCATGTATCTTTTGCCATCACGGCACTACCTTCAAATTTGAGCACATTTCAACATTACTTGTAATTTCTTGTTGTCTGTAAGGCAAGGCTGCGCTTGGTCTTGGTCTTAATTGTCAACCCCAGGTTAGTATTACATGTGTATAGGTAAGTCTCTATAGTTTTGAGTGTAAATACTTGAAGTTAGTGGTAAACACTTGTCTCTAACTGACTTAATTGAAGTTTTTTGTTTACACATTTTGGATCCATGTCTAAGGGATGGACATTTGCCAACCCCATGTTAGTATTGCATGTGTATAGGTAATTCTCTATAGTTTTGAGTGAAAATATTTAAAATTAGTGGTAAACACTTGTCTCTTTAGCTAATTTAACAGAAGTTTCTTGTTTAAGCATTTTGGATCCATATCTAAAGGATGGACATGACATTAGCTATGGCATGTCATCAATGTAGGGACGTTTTTCAAAATAGTGTTGCATACTTGATGGTACAATGATGAAGTGTTAAGTTTTCTCAAATTGTTGATTTTTTGAATTGGTCATTAAGGAAAGTAACCTTTTCAACAATTTCATGCAATGACTCAAAGCTCCACTAAAAAATACATTATATCTTGCAACTTGGTGTAACTTTTTATTTCAACAATATATGTAATGTATTAAGGACTCCCCATAATTTGAACATGAATTTATACCAACCCATTTTGAATAAAATCAAGAAAGTTAGACATGATATTTTTGATTTGCCCAAATACAATAAAGGTTCATTTATCCATATAATTTTAAGGAAAAGGGTAGTTGTCATATACCTTGATGGTAGCTAACATTGCACTAATTTATTTTATTAGTGAAAGAGGGAGTGAGGAATGAGCCTCACCTAAAAAATTTAGTCTCACCACAGAAGTTCAATTTTGTAAAAATTGGTACAATAATATTTCAATCTGAACTAGTTCAAAATAGTGTGAATTTGATAAATTAAGTGTCACATGCACTACTACGACAAATCGGTGTACTCATTGGAAATCGCTACCTGATCGTCCTAAAGACTGTAGAAAGTTGAATATTCATGCTCCTGATTCTCCCTCCAAATGCACATGAGCAGAATTTTATAGACATACAAACCACCAAGGGCTCCTAAGGGACACTGTTCTTCACAGATGACAGAAACACACGCTACTGTAACAAGATCAGTTGCTGAAACTTCATGTGATGAAACATGAAATTTGACACAAGGTAATCTTTAGAGCTGGATCGCTTCGCATATGAAGTGAGTCCATTCCTGTGTATAAATCACCACCTGCAGGCAATCAAAATTCTCTAAGAGAATTCTAAGAGAATTCTAAGAGAATTCAAGTCACCTTCGTCAACGATCAGATGCATCAGGCTGTCATTCAAAATGCTCGAACAGAAACGAGCAGAATGGTGCTGCCGCTAATGTAAGTTGTGTGCGAAATGATTCAGAAGAAAGGAAGAAACCTGATCACAATCGCATGAACTATTTGGCCGTTCCTTTATTTGGAAAGGATGAGCTCTCCCAAATGAACTCATTATGAGAAAAAAGGGTCCAAGAGTTCCTCCCAAAGGTGCTAGCAAGAGTTACACTACATGAGAACTCCGACTCCCCTCCTTCAAGAGCAATCACCAATACCGCGGCATATGCCGAAATGACTCCAAACTAAACTTATTATATCTAACCTGTAAACTCAATGTATTTCAATGAAAGACAAGATACGAATGAAGGCCGCGGTGCGCAATATACACAAAAGTTTCTTTTTTAATGTTTTTACTTCGCAGTGCTCACAAGAGAATTCACCACAGTAGAAGCAACCAGCACTCCTACTACCCCTGCACCAGCAACTGCGCCAGCTTGCACTGCTGGAGACAAACCCTCTCCTGAGATACTAGGAATGTTTGGTCCAGCAACGCCAGGGAACTCGGCCACGGCACCTGAGATCGCTCCTTCTCCTTCCTTAACCAGATCCTTCACTTCTTGAACAACCTGAATTCCAAAAATGCAGGCACAAACACAGGAAAGAATTTGAGCACATCATCTGCAATATCCGTCATATTCAAAACCTACAGATACAATATCGCCAGGAATACCTTCGATACTTTTCAAGATTCTTTCTCATATCTAAACAATGACAGACAGCAACGAAACTGACCTCATAACAAAACTACGATCACTTCAAAGAAAGTCAATAGAACGGACAGCGTTAATTCAGGTCAATGTCACATTATCATGCTCCTAGTCACCATGAAATGTAAGCTTCTCAAAAAGAAAAAGATCAGCCCTACAAACCAAAAACCTACAAACTCAGAACACAATCCTCGTCCCATTCCAGCTACGAAACAAACATGAACGACAACCCCAGCCATACTCCTAATCCCTCTCTAATTTCGATCTCCAACAATGCCACCAACAAACGAGTATGTCGCATCCTAGATTCCATGAGAAGAATGTACGAAAGGGTTCAAAATCAAGAGAAGCTCTCCCTCGTTCCCAACAAACCGCGTGCACACCGAAACAGAGCATCCACAGCCAAGACCCCAAGCACCCCACATTGTCCCGACCTCCCCCAACCCCATGAATTCCCCCCAAATGCCTCCCCAAATGCCTCCCAACTGACCTGGTCGCCCAATTTCTTGGCCTTCTTCAATCCGAAGAGCGGAATGTCGCGCGCGTGCGCGGGGTGCGAGAACAGGAGGACGGAGAGCGCGGTGAGCGACGTGACGGCCGCGTGGCGTCGCGAGATCATGGCGAGCTTAGGCTGTGAGGCGCCATCTGCGACGGGGGAAACCACGACAGGACCACCACGGCGGGTGGAGGAAGAGGATGAGGCCACGAGCGGCAGCGGGGTTGCGGCCAGCGCGTGCGAGGCAGAGAGCGAAGCCATAGCGGAAGCGAGCTCGGGAGAACAAGCTCAAGCTGGCTGGCTTTAGCTCGGCTTGGCTTGGCTTGGCTTCGCGAATTTGGGCAATTGGCGATGAGATGGGGCGATGGCCGTGGTGGGTTCTCTCGCGTCGGAGGAGAGTGACGACGGGTCGCGAGCTTGTGGCTTCCAGGCTTCCCTGCTCGCACGGCTCGCGTCGGCCCAGTTATCTTACCCGCTCACCCGCGAACCAATCACGGGGACCCAAGGGGAGATTCTGGGGAGGTTTGAACCTGCCTGGGGATGGAATGGATCTCTCATGGTAGTATGCTCTAAAAGCGACCATTTATGGGCCTTTCGGTCCGCCTTTCTCATATGTTTTCGTGGCCAAAAGTACTTTTATATCATTTTTGAGAGAAAGAAAAATAGACATGGAACTCAACACAAGTGGTTTTGTATTTTTCCAAGCAGTTTTGAATTACTTATAGATTTTCAAAGATTAAGGACATACAAGCACCTATTTGTGACTGTAGGTCTCCCAAAATCTGTCCACTTGCAACTTGTAAAGAGTTGTGCAGAAATCAAAGACTGATTGGTTCTTGCAATAGGAAAATAATTTTTCCTAGATGCAATCAGTTGCTAAAGTGGTCCATTCAAGAATCACCTCGTCTCCATTCTGCTAGGGTCCATTTGAAGAAGATGGTCCGTTTTACAGCACACTACCATATAGGAAACTTGCCAATCACTACACAGACAAAATTCAAATCCTACTCCACATAAATATAGAGGCTTTCATGTTTTGAAATTTGGTGTGATTATCAAATGTCATGTTAAGATTCACCTTCAAAAAACAGAATGCAAAAAAATTTCTTCCTACAAATTTTATTACTATTTGAAGACAATGCACTTTAAATCTAATAAAAAAATCCCTTGCAATCCTTCACCGCACAATGTGCAATCATTGGGCATTGATACAAAATTTTGTTCCCATCTCAATTGAATTGGTGGTTGAATCATGTGGTTACTATACAGTAATTGACAACAGTTGCTATGCGGTTATTGGATGTGTGTGGTGAACGGCTAGTTTACTCTACTTCCATATGCTTCAAACTACCATTAAATTGGGCATGTCCCAAACCACCACTTTTCTACTATGCCTAGATACTATTATTAAATAGTTCAAATTTTCATTTATTTTTGTGTTGGCATGTGAAAGGAATTTCCAATGCACCAAACGTTGCACCCAAGAATGCAAAAGTTATGACGGGTCAAAGTTTTTTTGGTAGAAATTCTAAAATAGTTTCTTCCACACAAGTACATATTGGTTTGGGAGATGTACCCAACGTGATGATGACAAGTTTGTGCCACTAGCGTGCCCATTTTAGGGCCATTTTAGATTAAGGTCCAATTGTAAAATTGTTGGTTGGATCTTGAAAATACCAAAACCAATCAATAGGAATGCCAAGATCCTTAAAATTGGGTCGTCAATTGGACCCAAAAGTAGGTTTATATTGAAAGCCAACCTAGTTTTCTTTGAGATCATATTGTTGTTTATATGGCAATCTTTTGGCATCAAAAAATGGGAACCAAGTACAAAAAATGGAGTGGCCATGTGTCCTTGATCTAATTTTTCTACTTGGGCTTGATTTGAGTTGGCCTTATATTTGTAAATTGGGTCAACTGGGAATTAAGTACGTACCCTAATATTAAAAATGTCACTTGTATAGGGCTAGTTTGCACCATAGCTAAACCTAGAGACCACATGTACTTCAAGGTACCCCATTTTGTTAGATGTGACTATTGAAAGCAAGAGTCCACGACAAAATATAGTAATGACACTTTGCAAGATCTAGGTGTAAATCCAAAAGACATTATATTTGCACCATATCTATTTATTATTAAATCAATATTGTGAACCACAAGATCAATTAAATAGACAAAATACATGGTTGTAAGATTTCATCCCATCAGTCTCCTAGAATCTCATTAGGTCTATTTGAATTTTTGTTAGGTGTACTTCAAAAAATATAGGCAAGAAAACTAAAGGTCCTTGAAACTAATATAACTATTATTGAACATGATTTTTTATTGGATTTTATGATAAAGAAGAAGAAGGTTTTGATGTGCATTAATTGGACATCTTATGAATAAATTATGACTTATCAAACTTAATTGTCTATAGGTGTACCAAGAATCCACACTAGACTCTCATATTCTAGTTATATACACATCATGTCATCAATATTTAAGTTTTAATTTTGCTTCTAGATCCAAGTGTATACATTGTCTTGTGGACATTGATGATTATGGTAGGTGGTTCAAGCAATGTTTTTTACAAAAATATTTTCCTCCTTGAGAGAAAATCAATGGAAGTTGTTTTGTAATTTTCTTACACTCATACAATGTTGTATGAAATTTCAAAGTTGAAAGTATAAAGGTACCTACTTATGCCACCAAACTCTCTTCAAACAACCACCCTTGAAGCATGAAATGCATGAACTTCCTCAATTGAAAGAACTCTTCAACTTTTAGAAGTTGCGGTAGTTTGAGATGAATGAAGGTGACAATTCAAGGCCAAAATGTAGGTTGTACAAAGAAACAACATTTAGGACTTGGAGGGAAGTAAAGGTTTGAGTGTGGTTTCTATCATCCCTTTGAAAGAACACTGTGGGGCCAAATTGCATCATTCAAAAGAATCTTTCTACTTTAATTGCCTCAAGTTGGTTACTTAAAAACTATACTAATCTTTTACTTTGCTAAGTTTTTTACATCTACAAAACACCATTGAAGACCCAAAATTAAAGGAAAATTTGTTCTTTTTGAGCTAGGAAATTTAGCCACTTTGCAGTCTTTGGGGAAAAAATTATATTAATTCCTTAATGCCCAAGGGGTAGGGATACAACTAAGATATGTAATAAAATATGGCTCTTCAACCATTTTGATGTTTTTATCTAAAATAATATTTTCTTGTTAAGATTAAAAATTGTCTACATTGTCAACATTTGAAAAATATTTACAGATATCTTTCAAATCAATGTTGAAGAAATTTCTTTCCAAAATTTACTGTAAATAAATTTTCTATTTATAGCATCTATTTAATTTAATGATTGGCTAAAGTCGGAGTTTCAATTGATTAGTGAGAAATGACAAAAGACTCAAGGATGAAAACATCAAAGTTTCCCATTGTCAATATAAGTTTCCTAACAAGCAATATTAGACACTTTGCTATTTTCCTTACCAAAAATTTTCAATTTTGAACAAAATAATTCTAAGTCAGCTAAGTCTAGAATGCATAAGAATTTAAAATTTGAAAAAAATTTCCACCCCAAAAGTAGACCATAGTAAGACAACAAACATAAAATGGTTGATTGCTCATTTAGGGGTTAATTAGATAGTTGATCTCTCTTCTAATTAATAAGAAACTGATTCAAGTGGTCAATAATGTTTTTCATATAATTCTTTTCCAAAAGAATAATATTGGAAGATTTGAATGAAATTATATAAATTTTGATGACTAATTGAAGTTTTGTGTACAATCTAAATATTCATTAATGCAAATAGCTTCATCATACTATTAATCAAGATCACAAAGTTCTACACTTACACAATTAATTTTGAACCTCCTACAATGATTCATTACAAATAAATTAAAATATCTTTTAGTGCAATAAAAATATATCTAAATGAGTATAACACTATTAAAGAATGCTAAGCTTTATATTGCACAAAGAGTCATATGTTGGTGGTTTTATTAGGTATGCCACATAGACTTAGGTAGTAGAGTGCCACACTTATCACTTGTAAACCTTAGAGGACAAATGAACCTACTTTGGAATTTTGATAATTCAAGCAAGCTTATGATAAATATTGCAAAAGTCATAAGTTTTTTTCAATTTGAAATTCAAAGTAGGATGCAAAAAATATATTAAGAGAATATATATATATATATATATATATATATATATATATATATATATATATATATATATATATATATATATATATAAACTTTATTTGATTGATTAAATTAATACCTATGTAGAAAAAGTTCAAACATTATTTCAATGATTGAGATGAAAGTTATAAAGGGTTTCTTTTTTGCAAGCTATAAAGGTAAAAAAATATATAAAGTCATTTTTTGAACTCAATTTTTAAATTTATAAGTTAGAAATAAAATAACAAAATGAATATTGTTCATATGAACATTTTTACCATTAGGATTTATAATGCTCAATTTCATTTCAAATAAATTTATTAGCAATTTAGGATTTTTATTTATATTGTGTTTCTTTTTATTTTATATATTTTTGAAGATGTATATGAAATTTTCTTGATAAATTTTCTTTTAGGTTTTCTCAATCCATTTTCTAACTTTTTGATAAAATGTGCAAGTTGTAGTACTCAAAATTATTCATTAAAAGTTTTAGAAGTCAAAATTCACCTTGAAAAAGCTAGTTCTTGAAGTTCAAGCACAATAGTTTTGTAATAGGTGGAAACTTCTACTCCAACATTTTTGGAGGGCATACTTGATTAAATTAACCAAAAGATACTATAGTTAAATTTGTTAAAGAATAAAATAAATAAAGTTGAAAATTTTAGCCTTCCTTTAAATACTAGTATTTGAAGTAGTTTTTGACCTCAAAACCTAACAATCTTTTCGCATATAATTAATTTCCCTTCAAATATTCAAACTACTCGTCAAAGAATACATATAGTGACTCCAAAAACTAAGTCTATGTAGTGTTAGTTTCACTCCATGCACCATATGTTGAAAATAAGTGGACAAAATCCAAATGAGCAAACACAAAAGTTGTAGTTGTAGTATACTACAATCCTAAAAAAGCTTGAAGCAAAAAACAATTATGGTTTAAAAAAAATGAATTCCAAAGCTAACCACCCTATAAACTCAATTATTGAGGAGGATTTTATAATCAATTCCCAAATTGCCTATGCTTCTTTTTTGAGCTTGTTGGATGACTTGAATATTTTTCTACATATTGTTGTAAACCATTTAAAATCTACTCCTTTGAGAATTGTAAAAGCTTAACATATGTGTACTTCAAAAAAATTGTATAGAGAGAATAATGTAGACAATATTAATTTGAATGGAATTACAAGATTCTTGATGAATCAAAGACTTGATAGTTCATTTACAATCAAAGATGATCTATAGTTTGCAATTTGAACTATTGATACGTCTACTTTAAAAAGATTGAAGACATTTTTTTCAATACACAAATAATTTTAATCATTTAAATTTGTGTTTAGCAATCAAAAACAATTATTTCCGCTACAATTTTTTTGAATGATGGGGAATTTCATTAAAATGGAGAATATTTTGTGACTTTGACATTCCACAGTCCAGACCGGGCGGTTTGAAATCTAATACACTAATAGATTTCAGACTGCTTGTTTTGAATTGTGGCAATGGCATACTTTGAAAATGGCACATGAAATGTCACCATTTTAGTGAAATTCCCCACAATGTGAGAATAATTTATAAGGGTTGTATATACACTAGAAGAAAATGAGGGGTTTTGCAACTACACTATGAAATTGTTTTTTAGTTGTATAGGACATTTGTGACTAGTTTGCAACTGGTGATAACTTGGAGACCTTTAGTTGCAGTGGACACCCTAAAATCCAAGAAAAAGGTTTACCAATTGCAAAAGTCATGACTCATTTATGACTCATCTACAATTTCTTCACAACTTGTATATTTATAGACTTTAAATTATTAATCTCAATCATTTGTAGATTGCAGAATTTCTTCTTTTTTTCTAGATTTTAGAATTTTAGATCTACTTTTTTTTAGATTTTTGGATTTTAGATCTAATTTTCTTCTATGTTTTAAAATTGCATGTCTACATTCGTCTTGAATTTTAAAAATTCAATTATTGGTCTTTAATAGATTTCATTGGTTAAGGAAACCTTATAATTTATAGATGTTAAAAAATTTTGAATTATAATTTTTTTTTATTTCTACAAATAGTAGATGCCTAAAAACATCTCATTTGCCCGATTTGAAATATTTTTGCAAAAGTTATAAGCCTCTGAAGTTTGCAGCCGGTTAGGCCTAATTGGTCCGATTATGTTCATGAACAGTGAGATTCCGTCCAATATGACAACCGTGCCTAGATGATGAAGCAGTTGATAAAACTGTTAAATCGGATTGCCCTTACAATCCAACAGATTGCTTTGATTTGTCCTAAATAATGTGTGTGACATTCATTTATGAAAATCACACTATTCTGTGTGAAATATTCTGTGTGATTTAGTATACTAGTTTGAAATATTACTATATTGTACAAAATTCTACTACAATAAAATTTTGTGGTGATACTAATTTAGTAATTTTCTAGGCAATGTTAAGTCCCCCTTCATTAATTTGGGCAAATCAGTGGCTGTACACATTAATCCACCAGATTCTGTTCAATTTTTTTTTGCAATATTTTATTTCCATTGCATTTGAATTCGATTTCTTAATTTAAAATTCAAGCTTGAACATCTTCAAAACTTGATGACATACTTGCAACATTGACAGTATTATTTTACCTTCATTTTCTTCTTCACAATTGAAGAAAGATTTTTTAAATATGAAGAATATAAGTTCCAATCTTCAAACCCATCAAAGCTTTAACGTTAACCTTGATTTCATCCTAAAGTGACATGTATGTAAACCAGTACTGTACTTTCAGATCAGATTTGACACGTGGCTCCTGAAATAATTTAATTTTAGCATTTGGACAATTCAAAAGCCTAAATAATATTTCTTAACATTGAGCACATTCATCTCCCTAATTCACACTCCTCACCACAATAGTGGTTTTTTTGTCTATTCATGTGTGAATGTATTCCTGTTTCTAAATCTTCCTATGAAGAATTTTTGGATATTCAAAATTGGCAACAATCAAATCTTCTCAGATTTTCAAAAATACTTGTAGACATGTTCCAATATTTCCCTAATTATTTACTAATTTGACCTACACGTATGCTACCTCCAACAAATTCCAATCTTAATACCTACTACCAGTCATAAGTTACCAACCCACGAGACTGCATCCTAGCCTCGACAGTAGGTTTTCAAGTATAGCCTCAATAGTAGGTTTTCAAAGATAGCCTCGACAGTAGGCTTTCAAATATAAAAGGTCATTAGAAGTTGCAAATTCATTCCACCACTCCATTTGTCAAATCAACATCTGGAAAGCTTTGTACACAGAGAGCCTTGGGTAAGAGCCAGAACCTGTCCAATCTAGATTCTTGCTTAGAATGAGGATACTAATGACAAGTGTGCCTCCATAAAGATGTGTTGGTATCTTTCGAATCTAGTGACAATTTATAGCAAACCTATGTTGAAAGTTCTTAACTCACTCATATGGTGTCCAAATGATGCATGCTAAAGTGCGTTAGAATCATCATTCACTTGTCAACAAAATCCAATTGATGTGAACAAGGAACTGCACTACAATAGACTTTTTTGAGTAAGGTAGCTACTCAAACTTCGTGTGAGGAGGTCTCCTGCCCTTCAGTCTAGAGCCAATAAATTGCAGTAATATGCTACTGACAATGGATGATGCTTTCAGGTGCCCATTCCTGACTACAAAACAAAGCAACGAAGTTCCGGATGTAAGCTTCGATCAGCTATTCCCGAGCACATTTCTGTGACTGCGATCAGCTACTTCCGAGCAATCTTTGGGTTACTTTGTTTACGGTTGACCACTTCAGATACCTTCTACCAGTCGAGAGACTCCGAAGACATTCCTGGTTCAATTGCTTGGAGAAGATGCGGCTCAGGAGTTCAACAATGAGAATCCTGGCTCCATTGCCTGGAGAGAAGATGCGGCTAAGGAGTTCAACTATGAGAAGCATTCCAGCATCCCATCCGGTTGGCGATCAAACTGGCCACGAGGAATCGGTGATACCAAGCAGACGACGGGCCAGGGCTAGGGGCCGACCTCGCAAAACTCCTCCTGCCGAGAAATTGATGGTATCCGTCTCAATCGGCAAGAAGAACCCTCGAGGCCGACCTCGCACACGCAGTGCTACCGCATTTTTGACAAACGCACCGAAGGTGGAAGAGCCGACAATCGGCCTAGAGAAACCTCGAGGGCGTCCTCGCACACGCAGTGCTACAGCGTCTTCGACGATCACAGCGATGGTGGAAGAGCCGACAATCGGCCCAAAGAAACCTCGAGGGCGTCCTCGCACACGCAGTGCTACAGCGTCTTCGACGATCACAGCGAAGGTGGAAGAGCCGACAACCGGCCCAAAGAAACCTCGAGGGCGTCCTCGCACACGCAGTGCTACCGCAATTTCGACACTCCCAGCGCTGGTGGAAGCGGAATCGGCAATTGAAGCTCCGTCGTCGTCGTCGTGGTCGTCTACGACAGAACCTGACTTTGAAATTGCTGATCCAATTGTGGAAAACGCCTCAAGTGTTGAACTAGCGCTTGATGATCTCCTTCAACTGGACTCTGATTCTGATGTTATGAACGATCAAGGCCGGCATTCATCGTTTCTTCATGAGACTTGCATTTGCAGAACATGCGAGTTGTTGTTGCCACAGGAAAATAGTTCTCAGGGGAATCAAATCGAATTCTGGAGTGACCCATTTGATGAAACGAATCCCAATCGAGTTCTGGAAATCTCACACGCAATGGGGATAGACCTTCCGAATTTCGCGAATGCCAACGATGATGATGCAGATTGGGAAGAGCCTGCAGATGTGGAGCTGGAGCTGGAGCTGAGTTCCTGCGTCGGTATTGCAAAGCCGGTCCAGATAAGAATTCCAATAGTGAGTGAATGCTTTGACAGAACTTGAAATCCTCGGTGATGAATCAGGCGACCAAATTCTGAGATCAGATTGCTCCCCAACAAATCAGTACATCTTGGATTCGGATGAAAATTTTACTACACAAAGTAGAGGAGGATCCCAACAAGTTTGATCAAATTTGGACATTGGATACAAAAGTTATAGCACTTCATTTGTTCAAAATTTCTGTAAAATTTATATTCCAAGCTTGACAAATGAATATTTCTACATGCATAATTCAAAATTATAATGAATTCATCCTGTCACCTTGTTATTTTGGTAGTTTTTTTAAAACAAATTTAGAAAGAAATCTAAAGTATCAAAATAAGTAGATGAAAAATGATTTCAACCAAGAGTAAAACTTTAACATTTAATCCTACAACAACTTGATGGCCTAAAAGGTGTTTGATGGATGACTTTCCAAGATTAATATAGAGATGAAGAATGCACCAGTTATTGGTCTATAAATCAGATCATTTTGGCAAAGTACCTAGGTAATAGATCTTATCGTGTTAGGATTAACCCCTTACTTTTGGAAGGTTGCAACCCTATAACCAAGATAGTTAGCGAAAATCATTTGTTGTTTGTATGGCAAGGTAGTGAGACAATTGTATGGATTTCCATATGATTTCCTTGAAATTCATTCATTAAAGAGAAATCAACCTCTTTAGAGGGCCGTCAAAGTTTGACAAATTAGGCTACTTTGTTTCTATATAGGAAGCCTGGCAATAGCACACAACCTTTGACTTATTCTTGTTTACAACTTGTGTTAATATTCATAGGTAACTAAGATAAATTACCAGGTTTTTTTTTAGTATTGTAATGTCTTTGTGTAAGGGAACTAACACAACTTGTTACCCAGCTTGAAATTTTGTAAACCAAGTTCTATCCTCCAATCGTGAGCACCACTTGTCTTCAATCATGATTGTTAATGCTTTGTTTTGTACATAGCTATAGGGGATTACTTGAGTTATAAATCAAATCGAGGGTCCCATAATGACTTCTAGAGCGTCCTTTTGAAGAACTTGATTGTCCTCTAATAAATTGAAGACATTTAATCCATTGCATCATGAATGGATTGTCGACCAACTCCATAGTCATATTGAAAATTTTCATTTTCAAGCTCAATTTCTCAAGTCTGCAAATTTTCCTACAACAACTAGACTATAATCTCTTTATATGTGACTATCCTACACCTATTCTAGAATTAAATTGCATGCATATGTACAATTAAACAAAAAAATACCACATGTTACAAATGCATTTACATATAATCATTCTTCAAATGTATATTTCTTTATTTTCTCAGTATTCTATGAAATATTTGAATCGATGTTTTTGGATGTCCACATCAATCAATGTAATATTCAAATTGAAGTCAAGGTCCAATTAACAATCAAATATTGTTGTGAATATGAAACATTTTTATGATATGAAATCAAATAATACAATTACTCCAAAAATTGACTTTATGTAGTGTTCAATTTCATTCCATGGAATCCATGAATTTTGTCCTGATATGTTGAAAATAAGTGGACAAAATCCAAATGAGCAAACACAAAAGTTGTAGTTGTAGTATACTACAATCCTAAAAAAGCTTGAAGCAAAAAGCAATTATAGTTTGAAAAAGAATGAATTCCAAAACTAACCACCCTATAAACTCAGTTATCGAGGAGTATTTCATAATCAACTCCCTAATTGCCTATGCTTCTTTTTTGAGCTTGTTGGATGACTTGAATATTTTTCTACATATTGTTGTACACCACTTGAAACCCATTCCTATGAGAATTGTAAAAGCTTGACATACATGTGCTTCCAAAAAATTATATAAAGAGAATAAATATAGATAATATTAATTTGAATCGAATTTCAAGATTCTTGATGAATCAAAGACTTGAGAGTTCATTTACAATCATAGATGATCTATAGGTTGCAATTTGAACTATTGCTACGTCTACTTTGAAAAGATTGAAGATATTTCTTTCAGTACACAAATAATTTTAATCATTTAAATTTGTATTTAGCAACCAAAAACAATTCTTTCTGCCACAATCTTTTTGAATGTGAGAATAGTTTGTAAGGGTTGTATATAGTACATTTGTTTGGATTTCAGGTCACTCAATATAATATGACAACAACAAAGTGATACCAAGATTTTGAAATATTTTGGATGAATGGGAAATTTCATTAAATTGGTAGTATTCCACATGCCATTTACGTGAGTCAAGAGCACATACAACAATGCTTCTCAGCATGTCAACTTCAGAGATGTGCCAATTCTATCCCCAATAAGTCCAAATTGCAACACAACTCCCATGTTTCTTTATCCCAGTGCCATCTTTCTATAATTTCCTTCACTTTTGCAATCCCCTTTGTGCCATTTTCACAAAATAATCGTCATTTTAATGAAATTCCCCATATGATTACTTTTAATTCCAAGCTTGGAGTATAAAGCTTGAAATATAAATTTTACACAAATTTTGAAACAAATGAAGTGCTATAACTTTTGTATCCAATGTCCAAATTTGATCAAACTTGTTGGGATCCTCCTCTACTTTGTGTAGTAAAATTTTCATCCGAATCCAAGATGTACTGATTTGTTGGGGAGCAATCTGATCTCAGAATTTGGTCGCCTCATTCATCACCGAGGATTTCAAGTTCTGTCAAAGCATTCACTCACTATTGGAATTCTTATCTTGACCGGCTTTGCAATACCGACGCAGGAACTCAGCTCCAGCTCCAGCTCCACAACGCAGGCTCTTCCCAATCTGCATCATCATCGTTGGCATTCGCGAAATTCGGAAGGTCTATCCCCATTGCGTGTGAGATTTCCAGAACTCGATTGGGATTCGTTTCATCAAATGGGTCACTCCAGAATTCGAATTGATTCCCCTGAGAACTATTTTCCTGTGGCAACAACAACTCGCATGTTCTGCAAATGCAAGTCTCATGAAGCAACGATGAATGCCGGCCTTGATTGTTCATAACATCAGAATCAGAGTCCAGTTGAAGGAGATCATCAAGCGCTAGTTCAACACTTGAGGCGTTTTCCACAATTGGATCAGCAATTTCAAAGTCAGGTTCTGTCGTAGACGACCACGACGACGACGACGGAGCTTCAATTGCCGATTCCGCTTCCACCAGCGCTGGGAGTGTCGAAATTGCGGTAGCACTGCGTGTGCGAGGACGCCCTCGAGGTTTCTTTGGGCCGGTTGTCGGCTCTTCCACCTTCGCTGTGATCGTCGAAGACGCTGTAGCACTGCGTGTGCGAGGACGCCCTCGAGGTTTCTTTGGGCCGATTGTCGGCTCTTCCACCATCGCTGTGATCGTCGAAGACGCTGTAGCACTGCGTGTGCGAGGACGCCCTCGAGGTTTCTCTAGGCCGATTGTCGGCTCTTCCACCTTCGGTGCGTTTGTCAAAAATGCGGTAGCACTGCGTGTGCGAGGTCGGCCTCGAGGGTTCTTCTTGCCGATTGAGACGGATACCATCAATTTCTCGGCAGGAGGAGTTTTGCGAGGTCGGCCCCTAGCCCTGGCCCGTCGTCTGCTTGGTATCACCGATTCCTCGTGGCCAGTTTGATCGCCAACCGGATGGGATGCTGGAATGCTTCTCATAGTTGAACTCCTTAGCCGCATCTTCTCTCCAGGCAATGGAGCCAGGATTCTCATTGTTGAACTCCTGAGCCGCATCTTCTCCAAGCAATTGAACCAGGAATGTCTTCGGAGTCTCTCGACTGGTAGAAGGTATCTGAAGTGGTCAACCGTAAACAAAGTAACCCAAAGATTGCTCGGAAGTAGCTGATCGCAGTCACAGAAATGTGCTCGGGAATAGCTGATCGAAGCTTACATCCGGAACTTCGTTGCTTTGTTTTGTAGTCAGGAATGGGCACCTGAAAGCATCATCCATTGTCAGTAGCATATTACTGCAATTTATTGGCTCTAGACTGAAGGGCAGGAGACCTCCTCACACGAAGTTTGAGTAGCTACCTTACTCAAAAAAGTCTATTGTAGTGCAGTTCCTTGTTCACATCAATTGGATTTTGTTGACAAGTGAATGATGATTCTAACGCACTTTAGCATGCATCATTTGGACACCATATGAGTGAGTTAAGAACTTTCAACATAGGTTTGCTATAAATTGTCACTAGATTCGAAAGATACCAACACATCTTTATGGAGGCACACTTGTCATTAGTATCCTCATTCTAAGCAAGAATCTAGATTGGACAGGTTCTGGCTCTTACCCAAGGCTCTCTGTGTACAAAGCTTTCCAGATGTTGATTTGACAAATGGAGTGGTGGAATGAATTTGCAACTTCTAATGACCTTTTATACTTGAAAGCCTACTGTCGAGGCTATCTTTGAAAACCTACTATTGAGGCTATACTTGAAAACCTACTGTCGAGGCTAGGATGTAGTCTCGTGGGTTGGTAACTTATGACTGGTAGTAGGTATTAAGATTGGAATTTGTTGGAGGTAGCATACGTGTAGGTCAAATTAGTAAATAATTAGGGAAATATTGGAACATGTCTACAAGTATTTTTGAAAATCTGAGAAGATTTGATTGTTGCCAATTTTGAATATCCAAAAATTCTTCATAGGAAGATTTAGAAAAAGGAACACATTCACACATGAATAGACAAAAAAACATTATTGTGGTGACTGAGAAGTCTTGAAAGATTAGGAAGATGAATGTGCCCAATGTCAAAAAAATTTATTTAAGCTTCTAAGTTGTCCAAATGCTAAAATTTAATTATTTCACCAGCCACGTGTCAAATCTGATCTGAAAGTATAGTTGTGGTTTACATGCATGTCACTTTAGGATTAAAAATCAAGGTTAACGTAGCAGATGAAGATTTTTCAGTTGTCTTCTCATGAGGTGCTCAAATGGAGATCTTTTTATTATTGCTATGTAATCTTAGAGTGCATTCTATAGGTTTAGCCCCTAGTTCCCTGCATAGAACTTAAGATCCTTCGGTCAATCTAAATTAATTGATAGTCTTAATCCCAATCTCCTAAAATATGCATTTTCTATATTGCATATAACCGCTAAGGAAAAAAATGGATGCATGTTGATCAAACTTGATTGTAACTCTATAAATATCCATTTTTGTTTTGATTTAAATTTTAAAAATTGAAGTCAATTCATTCAAAATAATTCAAAATATTTCAAAATCTTGGTATCACTTTGTTGTTGTCATATCATATTGAGTGACCTAAAATCCAAACAAATGTACTATAGACAATCTTTACAAACTATTCTCACATTCAAAAAGATTGTGGCAGAAAGAATTGTTTTTGGTTTCTAAATTCAAATTTAAATGATTAAAATTATTTGTGTATTGAAAGAAATATCTTCAATCTCTTCAAAGTAGACGTATCAATAGTTCAAATTGCAACCTATAGATCATCTATGATTGTAAATGAACTCTCAAGCCTTTGATTCATCAAGAATCTTGTAATTCCATTCAAATTAATATTATCTACATTATTCTCTCTATATAATTTTTTGGAAGCACACGTAGGTCAAGCTTTTACAATTCTCAAAGGAGTGGGTTTTAAGTGGTGTACAACAATATATAGAAAAATATGCAAGTCATCCAACAAGCTCAAAAAAGAAGCATAGGCAATTTGGGCATGGTTGTCATAATGGACGGACGTCCAGTTCGCCCATCCGTCTGATTTGCTCGTCCATTAGAGGGCTCGCCCGTTCGATACAGTCAACACAAAGTTGACTTTATGAAAATGGAAAAATAGGCCACGTAGATGCCACAAGGATGCCACGTGGATTCTGAAACATGCAGGGCGCGGACGCCATCATCAGGGCGCAGACGCCATCATTAGGGCGCGAACGCCATCGTCAGGGTGCGGACGCCATCGTCAAGGCGCGGACGCCATCGTCAAGGCGCGGACGCCATCGTCAAGGCGCGGACGCCATCGTCAGGGCGCGGACACCATCGTCAGGGCGCGGATGCCATCGTCAAGGCACGGATGGGATTTAATAAATATACTAAATTAATATGCTTTTTACATATTTCCATTTCATATTTCATATTCCATATTCCAAGTCACTACAACAGTCCATATTTTTATTTAATGTTAGATCATATCATTGTAACACCCAAATAAATTCCATATCCTAATCAATCCATCATTCCATATTTTTGCAGGGTGTTAAATTACCTCATTATAAGTTTGTAACACCCAAACCACTTCCACGTCCAAATCACTCCACCAATCCACCATTCCATAAATTTTTTGGGTGTTACATTATATTACATTGACACCCAAAGCATTTCCATATTCGAAAGCACTCCACCATTCATATTTCTTTTAATGTTAGATTATATAACTCCTTCAAAATAATTGGCCACCCTAAAATAAATTGGTTTGCTTTTCAAAAGCTTTGGTCACCCCATCTCCCCTTTTGGACATAGATTTTTAAAGCACACTTCCATTCCAAGTGATTGCCATTATTTTTTGGGCGGAATCATTCTCTTTCCTATTTTTTTGGCATCATTACCATAAGTCTTTTATTTGAATTCAATGCCACTTGTGTAGGGTGGAATGACTTTTTTTTCCTATTTTATTTTCCGTGATTAGCAAAATTGTTCCATCCCAAGCCGAGGCCATTTCTTTTTCGTTGATCATTCCCATTCCTTTCATTTTTTGCTCCATAGCAAAACTCTTTCATCCCAAGTGAATTCCATTTATTTTTTGTGGTATCCCAACTCTATTTGAACTAAATGGTAATTTTTTGGGGTGTTAGTTGAAATCACTTTGACACACTATTTTTTGTGGGCTTCTCTCTCTCACAAAATTGTTCCAACCCAAGCCCAATCCATTTTGTATTTGTTCCATCATTTCCTTTCCTATTTTTTTTCCATTAATGAACAAAGCTCTTCCCATCCCAACTCTATGCCATTCTTTTCAGTTCGGATCATTCTCTCTCTTTTTTTTTTCTTCATTCCTAAAACTCTCCCATCCCAACTCATAGTTATTCTTTTCTTTTCGAACATTTTTTTTTGGAAAGAAATGGACAATTTTCATGTTCTAACATTCCAAATTTCCAATTTCTATTTTGTTTTGGTTCATTAATTAGGAAGACTATTTTATTCGAACTCATAGTTCTGCTTTATTTGTTCAATATTTCCCTTCCCTATTTTATTTTTCTGATTCACTAAAGTTATTCCATCTGAACTCAAAGCCATTATTCTTATTTTTTTGTTCCATCATTCTCTGTCCTTTTATTTATTTTTTTCATTACTAAAATTATTCCAATCTACTTCAATGTCATTCTTTTTTTTGGTGGATCAATTACTTTCTTTTGGAGGGGGGGCTTCATTAACTTCTAGAATATAGACCTGTTCTTTTAATGCATTGTTTTTTCCATTTGTTCAAAAAAAACAAAAACAAAACATAGACCTACTGAAAAAATACAGTGTATGTATTTTTATACCAAACTACTGCATTCACTGTTTTTGTAGAGGTTTTACCATCAACTCATAGAATTCATAAAAAATAAAAATGCAATGAGAAAGAACAATGATATGGCATATTAATATATTATGACATTTTGACTAGAGAATATATCCGATTTTATATATATTTGAGATGTTTCGCAATTGCCAAGTATGTACACATGGTCCTCTACGAGGATGGTTTACCTTCTATGCCTGAACTATATGGTAAACTACAAAAATTAAAAAAACTAAATACTATGTACGATAACAACAATCTGGTATAGTCCAACAGTGGGGGGCCTTCTTCAATGTGTCCAGAACATCTTGCACTGTCGCCCTTTCACTCACATCATCTTTCATGAGGCTTCTCAATTTGATCCTGAGGTTCACATATTGCTCTGGATTCTTCGTTGTAAAGTATTTGGGGTCCCACTCCTCTTGCCAAATTGCAACTGCTATCCATCCCGCCGCATATGCATCAGCTGCTATGGAGTACAAATGCGTTTTCTGCATGGCCTCAATTGAATTAGCTGAACCTTGCTCTCCGTATACATAAAACAACTCAGGGGCTGCAAACTTTCGCTTTTTCTTTTCCTTCGCTAGGGTCTCCATGTTGGGAAAGCCATACCTTGATGGCTCCTTCTCTACAACTCGGCTAGAAAGTCCCCAATCACATATCCCTATGTACACCCTGTGCTCTTTCCAATCATCAAAATGGAGCAAAACATTGGATGGAGTTATGTCGTTGTGCATGTACTGCGCATCGTGGCATTTCCCCACAATGACAAGCAAGGGGAGTGCCAAGTTCACTCGGTTCCTTCAGTAAGTTGCAACCCATGCAAGGTCTTCTTTTGTCAGCAGCGTACCTTGTTCACGCATAATGTCATCCACATCCATTGATTCGTTCACTTTCGAATTGTACTTGGATAAGAAAGAAATTAGAGATCCTCCATTCCACCATAGGGTATAGCCATCCATCGTTTTAGGGTGGATGTACGCAATTCGAATGATGCCAGGATGTATCACTGGACACCCTCCCACCTCATTGATGATTCCTTGGCGCTTCTCCTTCTCATTTGTGGTCTTCTAGACGAAGTTCCTTCTCCTCCCTTTCTATTCATGGATAAGTTCTATGTTCTCTGTTCAGCAATTCTAAGATATCTTCTGAACAAATTAGCAAACTCAGATACTACACTCCTACAGAAGTTTTAACTTTTCGTGACCGTCTCTCCCAGAGACCGGATCGCTAATTCTAAGTATTTTCGATCCCCGGCAGCGGCGCCACTTTTCCGTGTCGTAGCACAGGAAAGCAAAAATCCTTCTCTAAGGCTCAATATTTCTTAAAAGAGGCCTTAAAGTGACTCGAGTATCGTTCCCACGAAGATCGAATTTCCTAGGTTCACAATTACCGGAAAATGGTAGAGTGATGGTCACGAAACACACAAACACAAAACCCCAAGCAAAACAATAGACCGGAACTTCCACTTGGCCTTCTTGTTTCCTTGGACAAACACGATCGGATCCCTCCGGTCCACTAATTACTAATACACGTTAGATCGGATCTTCCCGATCTAACAACACTGATCGGTTTTAATCCGATTTAACACTTACTTGTTTATCACACAGACTCTCTAACTGGTTAGTTTACTACCCCACAGCTATACACTACCCTGTAACTCTCCCAACACTTCTATTCACATACCTTTGGTAGTTACATGTATTTACGTTTTACAAACCGTAACCGAAATCCGCGTTTCCACAGATCTAACCTTAACCTCTAGTATTCACATCCGGTCTAGATCTCTACTCGTAACCATGTCGATTTTAACCTCTCGAAGAGGGATCTGCTTAATTGGGATTTAGGAAGGAAGCTTAATTCCTACCCTCCGATTTTAAAGTGTCAAAAGTTTCACTATGTGATCAAACTTTCAAAAATAAACTTTCAAATCCTACAAATGAGAAAACAGACCGTCCTCACAACTGGAAAGGAAACGCAGTCGTGCCCAGCAGGTCACGCAAGCTGGTCTAATTCCTCCTAACCAATGCTACAACGACAGCCTACTGAGTTAGTCCTAAATCCGGTCTGAACTAGCGAGGAAGAGAGGGGAAACGAGCGCTGCGGAGGCATGCTAACCCTTACTCTTTCCGGAGAGTGGTCCTCAATCCGTACTCCCTTCTGAGTCCATTCCTAGTCCACACTAGAGATCCCTTCTGCCTCCATCCACACGCACTAATTCAATACTGGACCGGATAAACTCAACATCCGGATACACCTTGTATCCACTCACACTCACTTTCCAGCCTGGACTTCCAAAACACGGACAAGTGTCAAGTACACACAACTATGATTTGTTTCAATCACGCCAAGAGCGAACTCCCAGGTACTCATGAATATAAGAAAATAAGATAAAGATGCACACTGGGACTAAAGAAGTCCCGGATTTAAATACTAAACTACTCCCTCAAAATCCTAACCTAAAAGTAATGCTCCAGCCAATCAAGGCCCAACACATTTCATTCCCTTACTATTTTCTAGCCCTATTGACTTTCACTCAAACTCCCACTACTTCCACTAAAAGTGGATCTCAGATCCTATAATTACGGACCCGGTCACTTTCCAACTGCTAGTGGTCGTGTCACTCAAAAAGTAATTTTCCTAATTATGTACAACTATCCCAAAACTTCAGATTTTCACCACCCTATCCTCAGAAATTTACCCTACGTAACTTTCTAAGTTTTTAACTTCTTCATGGCCGGCTTCTTTCCGGTTCCGGTCTTCTGTCCCTAGCGTACCTTACCCTGAGCGGCAAGCTTCTTCTTCTTGGATGCTGCAGCCTTGGTTGCCCAAGTCTCTGCTAGTGCTTGATCCGGGTCAGAATACGGCTCCGAGTCTTCCTCAGTACCGGATTCTTCATCCTTGTCCTCTTCTTCTTCTTCCTCCTCGTCATCGTCCTCTAGAATCATCCTCTTCTTCTGTGTTGACATAATTGGAGGCTTCTTCTTTTGCGTGGTTGGTGTGGGCAGAACATTGGCCCTAGCACTCTAAGGAGTGGTTTCCTCAATCGTTCTACCCTTCCCAGATCCTTGCCCTTGTGATCCAGTCTTCCTTTCCTCCATTGACCCAGTTTCGCTTTCCAAAGCTAAGTTGAGTAGGGTGGAAGGAAATACCTTTTGTGTCTTTACAGGAGGAGTTGGAGAGATTGGAGATAACTCACTTAGGTCGATAAACTTAGTGCTCAGCCCTGGTTTGGGCATGTTTTTCTTCTCGGACGGTTCCGATCCAGATCTCGTCTTCTCTTCAGCTGCGGCCTTCTCTTCCTCAGCAGCCTCTACTGCTTGTGCTGCATTAAGAGCAACGTCAGTTACTTCCCCCAGTAGGGAAGTCATTTCTCCTTTAAGCTCTGACCGGATGGAAGAGCTTGGCACGTCCTCCACCTTGTCCTTCTTCTTCGGTAACCGAAAGGGGTGCTGGTGCGAGTTCCATTTCCGTTTCCGGTCCCTGCTCCCGCTCTCTTTGTTCTTCTACCTCCTTCATCACCTCACGCAGTGGCTCCACTATTCTTATTCCGCTCAAGGATCCTCCTCAAGAGTCGCCTCGCTAGTACACTTCTAATTCTACACTCATATGTGAACTTCTAAGCGAACTCTCCTCTTGAGACCCGTCTGTCCTTAATCCGGTCCGTAAACTAAGTCCGTAACTCTTCTCTTTGGCTGACATATAAGTACACTGCAAATGCTCCTCACCAGTCTCTTCTCAAGGTAGTTTCCCTGCAAAAGGAGGTCTCAGCCACCTGTCCCTCCTATTTCTAGGCCTTCACTCACCTGGGCCGTTACAGGTGACCGTTTTCCTTAAAATAGACCCGCTCTCAAATGTGGTCTAGAACTAGGTAGACACCTGTTACACCTGGATTGCTTGTCTTCCGTTTCCGGTCTCCGGTCTTTTATTTTCTTCCGATTTCCGGTTTCTAATAAAAATTACTCTGACCTACTCCTGACCTATCTATGCCGTTTCCGGACTTTCGGTTTCCGGTTTCCGATTACTTCTGTTAACACTATTATCTATTCTAAAGTAACCCTATTCCGGTATCCGGTTCCTAACTACTTACGGTCTACTTTTCTAATGAAAAACGAAAAAAAAATAGGGAGTAAGAAGCTCTATTCTCCTTATTTCTCTTCTAAACCTAAAGACTGGACTCCCGTGCTCCCACACCCACTACTAGAAAATTTTGTATTTTTGTTGTTTTGGTCGCGTTGATCCGGTCAAAATCTGACAGAAATCTGTTGGTTTCAACAGATTTCTGTCAGATTTTGACCGGATCAACGCGACCAAAACAACAGAAATACAAAATTTTCTAGTAGTGACCCCTGCTCGATGGCGTCCACGCCTGGCCTTCACGTCCGCGCCCTTGCATCGATGGCGTCCGTGCCCTGGCGTACCCCACCTCCCGCTATATAAAGCCGTCCCCGCCCCATTCGTCCCCACCCTGCATACTCTCAGCCTTCCACCTCTTCATTGAGTTAGTTGTGAGCATTGTGCGGGGTCCTCTTGATTGCCACGTGGGAGGTTTTCGATTTTTTCTGCAAAAATGGCTACGCCACCAAGAATGACCAAGGAGGAACGAGACAAGACCCGACTTCGACTAGGAAATAAACATCGTAAGCGACTGCATGTTCTACGTAACCCAGCCAAGCTTGCATTCAAGGGGTGGGAGGACGTGCCTGATCCATGGACCTTTGATGACTGCGCCAATTACATCGAGTGGTGCCACATTGACAAGGTCTTCTCAGAAGAGCGCCACAACTTCCACAGACGCTTCCACAAGGCAAATTTGAAACATTGCCTTGACGAGGAGTTCACGACCCGATGCATTGAGGTGGTTCAAGTGTTGTATGATGTCGCGACCGTCCCGCGCAATGAAGTGCATCTTTTCATTGCACAAGGGGTCTATGCAGAGGTGAAGTTGAACAAGAGAGTGGATTGGTCAACTTTGAAGACAATGGGAAAAGATGTCAATATTCCTACCCCAACAAATGGATTCATTCCAAGGGAGGTAAAAAGATACCTGGAAGGTGGTCTAGGGAAAACAATTACACAAGTTCAACCACCACCAACATATGAGACTCCGGACTCATCTACGGATAGCGACTCTGATGGATCTCGTGTGGTAGTTCCAGTCAGCCATAGAACACAACAACAACGTGCTAAAAGGAGAAAGGCTACGCGTGCAACTGCTGAGGTTTTACCTGAAAATGTTGTGGAGGAACAAGTGCCACCTACGGACGAACCAGTAGTAGGAGTTGTCAATGTTACAGCTGCTGCAAACCGAATTCAGAGTTTGCTGACCGAAGTGAATGACAAGAATGCGGAATTGCGTTCTTTGTATAATGATATTAACAAATTGAGGGAAAAAATCCAAGAGAAGGACAACATCATCAATCAACAACAACGTGACATGGAGGCACTTCGACACACTCTCCAGGCAGCAACAATGGCCAATGCTGGTCAAGATCCACGAGGGGAAGCACAAGGGCCTTTGAATACTTCTCAAATTCCATTGGAACATGCAGAAGTTGGTGCAACAATGAATACTCAAGATGATTCATTGTCCTTCGGAGAATTACCTACGAATGAAGTTGCAGCAATGCCTGTTGACTAAAGCACCCAACTGAGGCACGTGCTTGCAAAGAATTTGAGATTGAAAAATCAATTGCATGCGTTGATGGAGCAGTATTATCAATGGAAGATGGCATGCGTCTTCAATGTTGACAGGACCAGGCAAATGGTGGAAGAATTCAAAAAAATTGACCACAATTACGGCGCACACAATCAGAAGAGGGTTTTTGGATTGACATCATGGGCCCTGGTGGATGATCATTTCAACATGGATGAAATGGCGACCATCGACAATACTGGTCAACCAACAACCATCGATTGGTCCAAACATGGTTGGGATTTCAAGAATCAAGTTGGCACTGCCGTCGACCATCAGGGCAATCCATTATTACTATGGTCAAACCCTTCAACCTTCGTGCATGATGGAACTACATGTCCCATTTGCCTTAATCCATTTGGCCCGGATGGTGGAATGCACCTAGGCACGTGCGAACATTTGTACCATCCATTCTGCCTAATTAGCTTGATGATTGTTCGCCGATGTTGTTCATTGTGCAAGGCTCCTTTCCATGAGCGTTTGTATGAGTTGTTTGGATTAGTTCCCTACATGCCACCGCATTGGGAATACAATGAAGAAAATGCCCCTGATCATTTGTCGAAGTGGGGAACAGACTTGGTATGGAGCTGGAAACTGAACATCCATTCGTTGAGCAAACAACACCTTTGTACCGAATGGGGTTGGGAAACAGATCCATCTAAAATTGTCGAGGTGTGCCACCACTTGGTTCTACTAAAGGACAATTTTAGCCAAGGACGACGGAATTTCTTTTTCCAATGCTTCAATGGGCATTGGAATGAGGTTGGACAATACTTCCAATTTGGCCCTCATCCTCGTGGATGGTTGTGGGGCGTTGATGGACGTCGCATTACTGATGACCAAGGCATGCGTATCGGGGGAGACATTGACATGCCAGACCCAGCTGAACTTTGCACTACTATCAGAGTCAAAGTGGAGAGAAACCTTTGGAGATGAAGGGATGGACTATTTGATGGAATAGCATAGCCCAGGAACTCTGCAATGTCTTGAGAGCCTCAAACAATCACAAATATTGAGGGCTATATTAGAGGAAGACGGACCAATAAGGAGAACCCGATCCGCAGTTCGTAGACTTCGTTTGGGCTCAGATGAAGACCTTCCAGTCCGCGCCGGGATACATGACAATGAGGCTGGACCAAGTGGCAATGCAAGCAGTCCAATGAACATGGACTGAGTACAATTTAGAGTGTTTTAGCTAGTGAGCTTAGGTTTTCTTAGAAGACTTACTTTCCTAGCATTATATAGGCTTATATACTTTCCTACTTTGTATTACACTATGCATATGAAATATATATGATTTTGTTTTTAATGGTTTGCCCAAAGTGACTTCGTTCATTTTTTGCACGTACTCATTTGGAACGACTTGTCCACTTCATACATATTAAAATTATTTATACCATGAAATTAAATGTCATTGAATTGGAGTACAATTCATTCCCAAACACAAATCAATGAATAAAATTAGAAAACGACCACAAATGTCATTTACTAGGAAAAAACGCTTTTGAAATGTTGTTAATGGAAATATATATATATATATATATATATATATATATATATATATATATATATATATATTTATATATGCAAAGGAAATAAAGAATGATGGAACCCAAAAAAAATGGGATGAAAATAGTCAAATAGGTATGTATTTAATTGCAAAATAGGCAAAGGAATGATGGATAAAAGCCAAAAATTGGGAAGGAATGGTATACAAGAAAATGAATGGCATTCGGTTGGGATAGAATAATCTTGCAAATCAAGGCCCAAAAATAAAGAATGGGTTTAGGGAATATAAAAATTAAATGGCCTTGGGTTGAGATGGATCTATTTCGCTAATCAATGATTTACAAAAAAAATGAATGATTTACATAAAAAATTAATGGCATTGAAGTGAAATGAAAGAGTTTTAGGAATGAAGCAAAAACAAAAAAAGGAAAGAGAATGATGGAACAAAAAAATAATGGCTTTGAGTTGGGGTGGAAGAACTTTGGGAAATAAGCAAAAATAAATTAATGGCTTCGGGAGAACTTCAGGAAATAAGCAAAAATAAAATAAGGGCTTTGAGTTGGAAATTTTGGAATTGGGATCAATAGGATGGGAGAATTTTAAGAAATAAGCAAAAACAAAATAGAGGAGGGAATGATTCAACAAAAAATAGGAAAGAGAATGATGGAATAAATAAAAAATGGCATTGACTTAGGATGGAAGAGTTTTAGGAATATAGCCAACAAAAATAGGACAGGGAATGATTCACCAAAAAAAAGAATGACAATGAGTTGGAATAAAAGAATTTTAGGATTGGAGTAAAATAATAGAAAAATTTCTCTAATTAATGAAGCAAGAAAAATAGGAAAATAATGATTTTATCAAGTACAATACATTTTCAAAATATTGCCTAAACATTTCCAAAACATTTCCAAAACATTTCCAAAACATTTCCAAAACATTTCCAAAATATTTCCTCAAAGTGTTCTAACCATTTCCTAAATCAAAGAATTTAGAGTCTTTGTTTTACACCCTAAAGTATATGTTGGTTCAAAGTAGTTTGAAGTGTTAGAAGAAGTAAGGAGAAACATTTTCCACCACAACGATGGGACATGCTCTTCCATGAAGTTTCTTCCAAATCTTAGTCCGTGGAGCTCTTAATTTGGTCTCTTGCTTTCATTGACTTGTCGGAATCCAAAACAAGTTGTTGAGGCTGAAATTAATGGTTCACCCGCTCCAAGAATAGGATGGATTGAAGGATGTTAAGCCCAAGTGCATTTCAAAGTCATGCCTCCTGTGCTGGACGACCACGTCCACGCCTTGAAGTCCGCGCCATGACTTCAAGTCCGCGTCCTAGAGTCCGCGCCCTGACTTGCAGTTTGCGCCCTGACTTCAAGTCCACACCCTGAAGTCCATGCCCTGACTTGAAGTCCGCGCCCTGACACTGCCCATTCGGCAAAAACATATGTTCAATTTTGCCAATTTCTCTCCCCACAAATATGAGGAATCTAAAACAAGGTGTGTCAGCATTTAATGTTTCCCTTTTTCCATGAAAAGGAGGGACACCATCTTCCAAGACCATTAAATAGGAAGAAAGAGGGATCCCATGCCAGAGGTCAACCTACTTTTCATTGCATCCCCAAGTGCGCACCCTCATTTCTGTAGTGGAGTCACGCCCTGTTCAGGAGTCCACACCCTCTGATGACGTCCACGCCCTGGAGTCTGCGCCCTGACTTCCAGTCCACACCCTCACTTGAAGTCCAGGCCTTGGAGTCCATGCCCTCACTAGAAGTCCACGCCCTATGATGACGTCCGCGCCCTAAGTAGCGCCAGCGCGATGAAGTTGCAGCCTCCAACTTCTTGAATTATCGTGGGCAAGGTTTTCAAGAGTGCAGCGTTAGGGTTTAGGGTTTAGGGTTTAGGGTTTAGGGTTTGAGTTAATGGCTTAGGGTAGATAAAATAACAAATCGATGTAGCAATTACCTTTAGAAAAGAACCTTTCTCATGCATCGAAATCAATTTAACTTGTAAGTTTATGTGAAAATGAATTTCTTGTAGCAATGATTCATAATTGTGGATTGGCATTCACAATCACTCTATTTCAATTTCACTTGTATGTTTAATTAAGAAAGAGTCCCTTGTGCCAAGTATTAAAAAAAAGAATCCCTTTACGTTTAGAACAAAATATAACTTGTAATTTCTTGTTTCCCAAATAAATTTATTGTAGTTAATATGCCTAAAATTGAATCCTTAATTATGAATAATGGATTTGAAAAAATAAAACCTATGGGTTCATTAATAAAATTCAATCTATCAATTACTTTTGAGAATTGACTCCCTTCCACGTGAATCTAAGTAAACAAAACTTTAAAGTTCTTAAAAAAACAACTTGTAACAAGCATGAAGTATCTACAAAAATGAATCTCTTTACGTGAATCCAAAATAATGTAAGCTCTAAATTCTCATTCAGAAACAATCTCTATTAGTGAAATTGTTCAAGAATGAATCCCTTTTTAAGAATAACGAATTCAAAAGAATGAAACTTACAGATTACATTAAAAAACAAACCTCGTACGAAGCATTTTCAAATATTAGTTCCTTCACGTGAATCCAAAAAAATGGAAGATCTAAGTTTCAATTCTAGAACAATCCCTTCTAGCTATTTTTTTAGAAATGGTTCCCTTCCAAGTTATCCAACCCAAAAAATTGGCATTGACTTTGAATGTAAGTTCTTTGAAATTCAATGCCCCCAAAGAGGGACGGTGTCACCCAAACTTTTGTAAATTTATCATCGGTATGATTCAAAACTTTAGTTACAAGTTAAAATGTTGGAGCCTAAATTCCTAAATCCCAAACACAAATATTTGAATTTGATTTTTTGCTAAAATATAATTCTAGGAAAGAAAAATGGTGAGAAACAAATCCAAGGAAGAGAATTAAAGGCAAGCAGGGAATCCAAGGGTAGGATCCGATGTAAGGCCCTACAATTCTTTTTTATAAAAAAATGGGAACTAAACCAATAGAAAAAATTGTTTCACCTATTTTCCTTTTTTTAAAGAGTCTTTTGCCCCATGTACCATAAACAAATGGGTTAAATTTTTGTACGGAAGATTTAATGCAAAGTATCCATTGTCATTCTTGATTTTCTAATGCATGTGATGGCCTTTAACTTCATTTTTTTAATTATCTATTTTTTTATGACATGTGAAGAGAATGGAAAGGTATTGTAAAAAAATTTATCATTGAGTTGGAATGGAGTTGGGATGGAGTGAGTGAGTGAACCTAAATCTAAACCCTCAACCCTACCCCTTAAATAGTTAAATTTGGCTTTGAGGTGATTGCTAGACTAACTTCATATTTTTTTGATGTTCTATTTTTTTATGACATGTGAAGAGAAAAAAATGGCATTGAGACATTGAGTTAAATGGAAGAGTTTTTCTTGTGAAGAAAAAAAGAAAAAAAAATGCTTTTGCCCCCTAATTAAATGTCCCATATACCATACATGGAACGGAAAGGAATGTCAATCCATTGGAGTGTAAGTGCATTTTAAATGTTGTTAATCAAAGCAAACAAATGTGAAAAAATTATGAAACAAATCTTGTTTTTCATTACCTATTTTTTTATATGAAAAATGGAAAGTGAATGCAAAGACTCCAATTTGGTACCATAAAAAAATTTATGTTTGAGTTGGGATGCAAGAGTTTGGTATTAGTGAAGCAAAAGAGATAAGAAAGGGAATGATTCAACAAATAAAGAATGGCAATGAATTAAGATGGTAGATTTTTTGGAATGAAGCAAAGAAAAAAAATAGGAAAGGGAATGACAAAACCAAAAAAAATTGTCATGGAGTTGGAATAAAAGAGTTTTAGAAATTAATGAAGAAAAAAAAATAGGAAAACAAAAAAAATAGGGAAGCAAATGATTCAACATATAAATATTGGCATGGAGTTGGGATACAAGAGTTTTAGGAATTTATGAAGCCCAAAAAAATAGGAAAGGGAATGGTGGAACCAAAAACAAATGGCATTGACTTGAAATGGAAGTGTTTAAGACTTTAAGGAGTTGATGAATCCAAAAAAAATGGCATGGAGATGGGATGCAAGAATTTTAGGAATGAAGCAGAAACCAAAAAAAAGAGGAAAGAAAATGATGGAACAAAAAAATAATGGCTTTGTCTTTGGGTGGGAGAACTTTAGGAAATCAGCAAAAATAAAATAGAAAAGGAGATGATTCAAGCCCAAATAAAAGAACTATAAATTGGGATGGGAGAGTTTCAGGAATAATCCAAAAAATTGGGAAAGGAATGATAGAACCAAAACAAAACATTTGGCTTTGAGTTGGGATGGAAGAGTTTTAGAAATGAAGCCCCCCAAAAAAGGAAAGGGAATGAATTTAGGGAAGAAAAAGGAACTATGAATTGGGATGGGAGAGTTTTAGGAACAAAATAGAAAAAAGAATTATTCAACCAAAAGAAAAAAAATTAGTATAAGTTGCCATGGGAGAGTTTTAGGAATGAAGCATCTATAGAAAAAGGAGAGGGAATGATCCACCCCAAAAAGAATGGCATAGAGTTGGGATGGGAGAGCTTTCCTAATTCATGGAAAAAATAGGAAAGGGAATGATGGAATAAATAAAAAATGGCATTGACTTAGGATGGAAGAGTTTTAGGAATATAGCCAACAAAAATAGGACAGGGAATGATTCACCAAAAAAAAGAATGACAATGAGTTGGAATAAAAGAATTTTAGGATTGGAGTAAAATAATAGAAAAATTTCTCTAATTAATGAAGCAAGAAAAATAGGAAAATAATGATTTTATCAAGTACAATACATTTTCAAAATATTGCCTAAACATTTCCAAAACATTTCCAAAACATTTCCAAAATATTTCCTCAAAGTGTTCTAACCATTTCCTAAATCAAAGAATTTAGAGTCTTTGTTTTACACCCTAAAGTATATGTTGGTTCAAAGTAGTTTGAAGTGTTAGAAGAAGTAAGGAGAAACATTTTCCACCACAACGATGGGACATGCTCTTCCATGAAGTTTCTTCCAAATCTTAGTCCGTGGAGCTCTTAATTTGGTCTCTTGCTTTCATTGACTTGTCGGAATCCAAAACAAGTTGTTGAGGCTGAAATTAATGGTTCACCCGCTCCAAGAATAGGACGGATTGAAGGATGTTAAGCCCAAGCGCATTTCAAAGTCATGCCTCCTGTGTTGGACAACCACGTCCACGCCTTGGAGTCCGCGCCATGACTTCAAGTCCGCGTCCTAGAGTCCGCGCCCTGACTTGCAGTTTGCGCCCTGACTTCAAGTCCACGCCCTGAAGTCCATGCCCTGACTTCAAGTCCACGCCCTGGAGTTTGCGCCCTGACTTCAAGTCCACACCCTGGAGTTTGCGCCCTGACTTCAAGTTCACGCCCTGGAGTCCACACCCTGACTTCAAGTCCGCACCCTGACTTGAACTCCAAACCATGGAGTTTGTGATTCAACTGCGCTCTCTCAAGTTCCACCTCTGTGAATTGTCTGCTCAAGAGTCCGCGCCCTAACACATTCCATTCAGCGAAAATGTATGTTTAACTTTGCCAACTTCTCTCCCCACAAATATGAGGAATCCAAAACAAGGTGTGTCAGCATTTAATGTTTCCCTTTCTCTATGAAAAGGAGGGACACCATCTTCCAAGACCATTAAATAGGAAGAAGGAGGGATCCCATGTTAGAGGTCAACCTACTTTTCAGTGCATCCCCATGTGCACACCCCCAATTCTGTTATGGTGTCACTCCCTGGAGTCCGCGCCCTGAAGTTCACGCCTTGGAGTCCACGCCCTGTTCTGAAGTCCGCGCCTTGTTCTGAAGTCCGCGCCCTGTTCTGAAGTCCGCGCCCTGTTCTGGAGTCCATGCCCTGTTCTGAAGTCCGCGCCGTGTTCTGGAGTCCGTGCCCTGAAGTCCACGCCCTGAAGTTCGCGCCCTACCTTCCTGTATCCGCCCTGATGCCAAGAATTCAGGTGTGCGTTGTGAATGTCCTTTACAAATTCTCAGATTGTGCGTCCGCGCCCTGTTGGCACGCACAACGATGAAGTCCACGCCCCTGCATTCCCTAAGTATATATAGAAAAGGAAGACCGAGCATTCCCCACATTTGTCACCTGGCCTCTATCTCTTGGACTTCAATTCATTTTGAGCTCCTTGTGAGTCTACTTGGGTGGCAGATGGCCCTAGTTTGCTGTTGAGGTGATGTCAAAATCAGTTCAAGCAGTGGATTAGCGCTAACTGTTGTTACTGATACTTTGTTCGGTATATCTTTGGTCTTTTTAACTTCAATACAAAGGAGGAGGAAGACATTTGGAATTATTTGTGAACGGCTGAACACAATGGCAAGTCAAAGGAAGCAGACCAAGGAATGGGAACCGTGGCTAAACTTTGCGGAGAATGGGACGAAGGTGACTTGTGTTTTTTGTGCTGGAACCTTCAGTTACAAACGTGAGCGTGCTTTTGCACATTTCGGATATGGCTCAAAATCGGAGAGGTCAATTTGTCGAAGTGTGCCTCGTGCAGTGCGCCATAGATTTGCCAATTGTGCAGGTTTTGTCCCGCTACGAATGGATCCTGGGGACATGTATGAAGGAGAACCAATTCAAAGTGCGCCATCTAGAACAACTCCACTTGCAAGTTCAAGTGAAGCCACAGAAAATGAGGTGACGGATGGGGTCAATGGTGGGAGAGCGGAAGAAGGGGCAAACGTTTCAGAAGGAAATGAAATCCTACAAACGTCCAATAGCCTTGCTACATCAAATTCTACGAGATTTGGATCATTACGTCAGCAGCGCATGGTGGACGCATTCAACATTGCAAAGAGGAAGGAGTTGGATGAGAAGTGGGCAAGTTTTTTCTATAAAGCGAATGTGCCATTTAATGTGGCAAGGCATCTAGCCTTCTTCGAGGCTGTGAGGGCAACTTCATTGGCGAGGTTTGAATATAGTTCACCTTCTTACCATCAGTTCAGGACTAATTTAATTGAACCGAGGAGGTTGCAAATTGAAAAGCAGATTGAGGAGAAGGTTGGTTTTGCTGTGAAGCACTACGGGGTGACGATATGCAGCGATGGTTGGGATGATGTTAATCGGAGGCCTCTCATGAATGTGATGATGTCATGCCCCGCAGGTGATGTATTTTTGGGGTCGATTGATACTACCTCACAAAAGAAAACCATGCACTATATAGCGGACCAAATGAAAGTGTACATTGAGAAGGTGGGTTCCAAATATGTGACACAAGTGTGCACAGATAATGCAACAAACATGCTTGGGGCATTGCAAGACATCACTCAAACATACCCGCACATTTTTGCGCAAGGCTACATGGCACATGCATTGGATCTCATGTTGGAAGATTGGGCCAAAATCCAAGAATTTGCCGATTTGATTGTTAGGGCAAAAAGATTTTGCCAATACATTCGAAACCATCATGCGACCATGTCGGTTTTCCGTGAGTTGAGTCCGAATTTGCAACTCGTAGTGCCTACTGAAACCCGCTTTGCTTGTAATTTCCTCATATTGCAACGCCTGGTGAGACTCAGAGCAGTCTTGGAGCGGTTGAATAACCACCCGCGTGTTCTAAATTACTTTGATACCTTACGGAACAAACAAAATAGCCCGCAATCAACTACCGCTGCACGTAATGTCAGAAACACCATTCAAGATGTGGCCTTCTGGCAACAATGTGTGAATTACGTGTACATGATTGAAGACGTATTGAAGGCTTTGCGTGTGTTTGATGGACGAGAACCAGCCATGGGTCGAGCGTGGCTCGTAATGCACAATTTGCGAGGGCACGTGTATTCTTTAAGAGAACCACCTTTCAGCTTACGTGATGACATAGCGGTCACTTTGGAAGAATCTTTCATTGAAAGGTGGGAGATGGCTTTTGAAGATACACACTACGCTGCGGCCCTTTTGAATCCATACCTCTTGGATAATGTGGCGCTCAGGGTGGATGGAATTGCCCTACATGCATTGTACAAAGTCATCCATAAGATGGCAAATTCAGTGGGTGTGGATTTCGATGATGTGCTGGCGGAATTAACACAATTTGAGGAGGGTATTGGACCGTACAGTGCAGCTGAGACACCCAACATCCGTGAGACACAAATGCTTCCCCACCAATGGTGGCACAGGGCTGGAGATCGGGCTCTTTCTAAAATTGTCGTGCGTCTTTTATCCCTTACATGTTCCGCAAGCTCTTGTGAAAGGAATTGGAGTAACTATTCATTTGTTCACAATAAGGTCCGAAATCGATTAGCCCCCGAAAAGGCAGAGTCATTGGTATATATTTATACCAATAGCCGTGTACTTCAGCAGCGACCAGAAGCCAATCCAATTTGTTGGTATGATGCAAATATATACTCGGAGGATTCCGATCCAGATGCCCTTGGTCCAATCCCGGTGAATGAACGCAATCAGAAATTCGACGCAATGTAAGTAGAGGAAGAAGAAGAGGTTGATGGAAAAGCCAATCTAAACCCTCAAGAGTATCCAGCAAACCCAGATCTTTGGAGGCAAGGAGCCGATCACCTCGAGGAAGCGAGGAACTACTATGGAGATGATGACGATGGAGAGGAGGAACTCCTTCATGGTTGTTGGGGTCCTTGGGGGCCATCCATTCCACCCAATCCACGTCGCCATCCTTCACCTCCACTTCCTCAAAATGAAGGGAATGCTGAAGTCCAAGCTTTGTCGTCTTCTTTAAAGACCGACAATCCAAATGACGATAACGTCAATGATGGTAATTCCCATAACAACAACGACGATGATGACAACCTCCCTCCAAGAAATGGCAGTGGAAATGGAAATGGTGGTGGAAATGAAGATGGTGACTGAAACAGGGGGAGGAATGCAAATCCAAATCGTGGAGGATCTTCTCACAATCGAGATGGCAATACAGGGCTTACGGGAGTGAGGCCATCAACTCGTAGCATTAGAACTATTCAAGGACACCATGACAGAAACGTTAGAAATGCAAGAGTGGCACGCCCTATTGCAAGAAATCAATCGGATGGTAATGTGAGAAGGCCTTTTGATCCAGAGCGTGTGGACCTTGATGATATTTTTGCATTTGTGGACCCTGCAGAAGACCTTGCCCGTGTACCTGCTCCAATTGCGGGCCATCCTGCTATTTCAGAGCAAGGTACACAAATGCCACATTCCGTAGACCCATCTTCAATAACAACTTCCAATGCCATCCGAAGACCTTCTCAAGAAGGGTTAGGCTCAGTGGAGAATGTTCATTTGACTCCTCAAAGCGTTTCACGTGGTACTACTGGGGGTAGACCACCTATAGCTCCTCGGCCCCCCGTTCGTCATGAAGTAGGGCAATATCAACAAGGCCGTGGAAGGGCTGGAAGCCGTGGGGGGACTGGAGGGACTAGAGGCCGTGGAGGGACTCGAGGCCGTGGAAGGACTAGAGGCCGTGGACAAATAGAATGTCAACAAATTGGAGAAGCATCATCATCAAGGCCTACTAATCGTCCACTTCTCGGAATTGGGGCAAAAGATCCAAATAGGGTGGTAGAACCGTTCCTAAGTACATACATACCAGGACCTAGTGGGTCAACCCCGGCATTTGTTATTCCAACAATTACAATTCCAGGTGGGCCCACTATAAATTCAGATGCAGAAGATCTCCACGCATGACATAAGAGGTTGAAGCACAAACGTAGTCAAGGTCAAACTACTGTAGAACTTCGAAATGAAAACTCGGAAGTTGAAGGACATTGGACTACAGACAGTGGTGAAGCAGAAGATGAATATGATAGCAACGAAGATGCCCATGACGAGGCACCTGAGGATGATGATGTTGTCATTCGAGATGCTAATGCAGCGGATCTAGGTGCCTAAGAAGTTCGTAGGTCAAGTCGTTTGAATAATTGAGGTTATAGAGTTGCATCGATGGTAAATCTCGAGTCTTTAAGAGTTGAAGAGAATTGTAGCAATTGGAAGAAAGATGGACGAGAAGCCAAAGGATTGTCTTAGATAACCTATGAGAAAGTGGGCGTATTTTGGAAGTACAGATTCATTGTATTGTTATTGTACTTTGCAATGCATGAATTTTATAAACAATTTTGGTTATCACAAACATTGCAGCCTACTATTATTTTTTTGCATTTTTGTATTTGACGTGCATGTTGGAAACATTGGTGACTGCAATCATGTAAAATATATTGTAGTTACTGGTTCTTTTAAATGTAGTGGGGTCATTACCTTGTTCAAAAAAAATATGTATATATATTACATATATTGTAAAACACATAAATAAAATTCACCATTATCTGATTACCCGTCCGCGCCCTATCTGTGACGTTGAGGTCCGCGCCCTCACACTCACAGTGAAGTCCGCGCCCTAAGTGTACGAGTCCGCGCCCTGATGCTGAAGTCCGCGACCTGACAACACAAGTCCGCGCCCTAACTACACAAGTTCGCGCCCTGATGCTCACGCTGAAGTTCGCGCCCTGACTTCACGAGTCCACGCCCTGACGGTGGCACGGTGACGTCCGCGCCCACACATGACGTCCGCGCCCTGGATTCGCTGTTTGAGGTGACGTGTCATTCAAAAAAATTCCACAACTTTGAAAAATTAAAGCCGTCCAATTGGTTCGGACCATCTGTCCGTCCGGTCCGGTTTGCCCATCCATCCGGGACGTCCGATGACCCTAACTCGCCCATTATAACAACCCTGTTTGTAACATGTGGTATTTTTTTGTTTAATTTTACATATGCATGTAATGTAGTTCTAGAATAGGTGTAGGATAGTCACATTGAAAGAAGCTATAGTCTAGTTATTGTAAGAAAATTTGCAGATTTGAGCAATTGAACTTGAAAATGAAGATTTTCAATATGACTATGGAGTTGATCGACAATCCACTCATGATGCAATGGATTAAATGTCTTCAATTTATTAGAGGACAATCAAGTTCTGCAAAAGGGTGCTCCAGAAGTCATTATAGGACCCTCGATTTAATTTATAACTGAAGTAATCTCCTATAGCTATGTACAAAAGAAAGCATTAACAATCATGATTGAAGACAAATAAGTGGTGCTCACGATTGGAGGATAGAACTTGGTTTACTAAATTTCAAGCTGGACAACAAGTTGTGTCAGTTCCCTAACACAAAGACATTACAATACTAAAAAAAATGGTAATTTATCTTAGTTACCTATGAATATTAACACAAGTTGTAAATAGAAATAAGTCAAAGGTTGTGTACTATTGCCAGGCTTCCTATATAGAAACAAAGTAGCCTAATTTGTCAAACTTTGATGGCCCTCTAGAGAGGTTGTTTTCTCTTTAATGAATGTGTTTTAAAGAAATCATATGGAAATTCATACAATTGTCTCACTACCTTGCCATACAAACAACAAATGATTTTCGCTAACTATCTTGGTCATAGGGTTGCAACCTTCCAAAGGTAAGGGGTTAATCCTAACAGGATGAGATCTATTACCTAGGTACTTTGCCAAAATGATCTGATTTATAGACCAATAACTAGTGCATTCTTCATCTCTATATTAATCTTGGAAAGTCATCCATCAAACACTTTTTAGGCCATCAAGTTGTTGTAGGATTAAATGTTAAAGTTTTACTCTTGGTTGAAATCATTTTTCATCCACTTATTTTGATACTTTAGATTTCTTTCTAAATTTGTTTTAAAAAAACTACCAAAATAACAAGGTGACAAGATGAATTCATTATAATTTTGAATTATGCATGTAGAAATATTCATTTGTCAAGCTTGGAATATAAATTTTACAGAAATTTTGAACAAATGAAGTGCTATAACTTTTGTATCCAATGTCCAAATTTGATCAAACTTGTTGGGATCCTCCTCTACTTTGTGTAGTAAAATTTTCATCCGAATCCAAGATGTACTGATTTGTTGGGGAGCAATCTGATCTCAGAATTTGGTCGCCTGATTCATCACCGAGGATTTCAAGTTCTGTCAAAGCATTCACTCACTATTGGAATTCTTATCTGGACCGGCTTTGCAATACCGACGCAGGAACTCAGCTCCAGCTCCAGCTCCACATCTGCAGGCTCTTCCCAATCTGCATCATCATCGTTGGCATTCGCGAAATTCGGAAGGTCTATCCCCATTGCGTGTGAGATTTCCAGAACTCGATTGGGATTCGTTTCATCAAATGGGTCACTCCAGAATTCGAATTGATTCCCCTGAGAACTATTTTCCTGTGGCAACAACAGCTCGCATGTTCTGCAAATGCAAGTCTCATGAAGCAACGATGAATGCCGGCCTTGATCGTTCATAACATCAGAATCAGAGTCCAGTTGAAGAAGATCATCAAGCGCTAGTTCAACACTTGAGGCGTTTTCCACAATTGGATCAGCAATTTCAAAGTCAGGTTCTGTCGTAGACCACGACGACGACGACGACGGAGCTTCAATTGCCGATTCCGCTTCCACCAGCGCTGGGAGTGTCGAAATTGCGGTAGCACTGCATGTGCGAGGACGCCCTCGAGGTTTCTTTGGGCCGATTGTCGGCTCTTCCACCTTCGCTGTGATCGTCGAAGACGCTGTAGCACTGCGTGTGCGAGGACGCCCTCGAGGTTTCTCTAGGCCGATTGTCGGCTCTTCCACCTTCGGTGCGTTTGTCAAAAATGCGGTAGCACTGCGTGTGCGAGGTCGGCCTCGCGGTTTCTTCTTGCGGATTGAGACGGATACCATCAATTTCTCGGCAGGAGGAGTTTTGCGAGGTCGGCCCCTAGCCCTGGCCCGTCGTCTGCTTGGTATCACCGATTCCTCGTGTCCAGTTTGATCGCCCACCGGATGGGATGCTGGAATGCTTCTCATAGTTGAACTCCTTAGCCGCATCTTCTCTCCAGGCAATGAAGCCAGGATTCTCATTGTTGAACTCCTGAGCTGCATCTTCTCCAAGCAATTGAACCAGGAATGTTTTCGGAGGTAGAAGGTATCTGAAGTGGTCAACCGTAAACAAAGTAACCCAAAGATTGCTCGGAAATAGCTGATCGCAGTCACAGAAATGTGCTCGGGAATAGCTGATCGAAGCTTACTTCCGGAACTTCGTTGCTTTGTTTTGTAGTCAGGAATGTGCACCTGAAAGCAACATCCATTGCAACTGAGCATTGTTAGTAGCATATTACACCAATTTATTGGCTCTAGACTGAAGGGCAGGAGACCTCCTCACACGAAGTTTGAGTAGCTACCTTACTCAAAAAAGTCTATTGTAGTGCAGTTCCTTGTTCACATCAATTGGGTTTTGTTGACAAGTGAATGATGATTCTAATGCACTTTAGCATGCATCATTTGGACACCATATGAGTGAGTTAAGAACTTTCAACAAAGGTCTGCCATAAATTGTCACTAGATTCTAAAGATACTAACACACCTTTCGAAGGTACACTTGTCATTAGTATCCTCATTCTAAGCAAGAATCTAGACTTGACAGGTTCTGGCTCTTACCCAAGGCTCTCTGTGTACAAAGCCTTCCTGATGTTGATATGACAAATGAGTGGTGGAATGAATTTGCAACTTCCAATGACATTTTATACTTAAAAACGTACTGTTGAGGCTATACTTGAAAACCTACCGTCGAGGCTATACTTGAAAACCTACTATCGAGGCTATACTTGAAAACCTATTGTCGAGGCTCGGACGCAGTCTCATGGGTAGGTATTAAGATTGGAATTTGTTGGAGGTACCCTACGTGTAGGTCAAATTCGTAAATAATTAGGGGAATATTGGAACATGTCTACAAGTATTTTTGAAAATCTGAGAAGATTTGATTGTTGCCAATTTTGAATATGGAGAAATTCTTCTTGAGAAGAATTAGAAACAGGAATACATTCACACATGAATAGACAAAAAAACCACTTTTGTGGTGAGGAGTGTGAATTAGGAAGATGAATGTGTCCAATGTCAAGGAATTTTATTTAAGCTTCTGAATTGTCCAAATGCTAAAATTAAATTATTTCACCAGCCACGTGTCAAATCTGATCTGAAAGTGCAGTACTAGTTTACATAGATGTCACTTTAGGATGAAATCAAGGTTAACGTTAAAGCTTTGATGGGATTGGAGATTGGAACTTAAATTTTTCATATTTAAAATATCTTTCTTCAATTGTTAAGAAGAAAACGAAGGTAAAATAATACTGTCAATGTTGCAAGTAAGGTAGAACTACCCATTACCACCATTTACCCAATTCCCCCACCTACAGGTTCCTCCCATTTTCGTCACTGGCCCATCTTGTTACCATAATCTTAATCACCCATGATCATGATGGCAATGCACTGGGGAGTGGACACATCAGCCCACGCTTCAACAATGGTCTAGTCATGCTTTACCAAGGGTCTACTCACAGTTTTACATTTCAGCTTTGAAAAATCACAAAAAATTCAATTCTTGTCCGAATGTCTTCATTTTTTTGCAATTGACTTCTCTCAAACAATTCAATCTCTGAAAAATATGAGAGCTCATAAATAGCTTCTTCAAAGTACCTAGATAGCAAATCTGTATGGTAATGGGTAGTTCTACCTTATGTCAACAAGTTTTGAAGATGTTCACGCTTGAAATCTGAATTAAGAAATCAAATTCAAATGAAAAGTGCAATTCAAATTCAAATGCTATGGAAATAAAATATTGCAAAAAAAAATTGAACAGAATCTGGTGGATTAATGTGTACAGCCACTGATTTGCCCAAATTAATGAGGGGGAATTAGCATTGGCTAGAAAAATAGTATCACCACAAAATTTTATTGTAGTGGAATTCGGTACAATATGGTTATATTTCAAACTAGTATACTAAATCACACACAATATTTCACACAGAATAGTGTGATTTTCATAAATGAATGTCACACACATTATTTAGGACAAATCAGAGCAGTTTGTTGGATTGCAAGGGCAATCCGATCTAAGAGTTTATCAACTGCTTCATCATCTAGGAAAGATTCAAGTTCAAAACATTCACTCCCTGTCGGAAGCATCCTAATATTTGAGTGCTTTGGGCTATGCAAGTATGCCGGAGGACAATTCTTCAACCCAAGGATTCCAAGCTCATTTTCGTGGATCCAATTCAGTTTCTACGCAATTGTATCCAAACTGCACGTGAGCTCCGAAGTCCATTACAAGCGGCAGAAAAGGGATGCTACTCTTCTACCATTTTCTCTTTTGTACCTGCCTAGCAATCTGTTCAACACAAATTGTGCTGCTGCCATCCATTCGTTTGAATCAGGCTGAATAAAACAATGGCACGACGGACTTGCCAGCTTTCAACAGACCAGTAGCAAATTTCCAAGGCCGACTCATTGCTTCCGTAATCAACAACACACAATACACGAATCCCCGTTTAGTCATTTACAGACTAGTTCGATAACCCGCAATCCATAAAAAGACATGTCTATTCTGCGTTCAGGTCTTTAAAATAGAAGAAAATATAATGAACATTTATTACATGACACCACCCATAAGAGATGAGGATGATGGTCTTTGAACCAGCTTGGGATGAGTAGCAGCATAGATGGAGGACGCCGGATCAGGACTGAGATGTCGAAACAGGGCTTGCACATCTGGGCGCAACCGCTCAACAGCTTTTGAGCACAACACAAGTGTCTCAGGTCTGGGTCGTCTTTCAGCTTGCCCTGGCGCTTGCGCTTCCATCATCACGGCATGATGCCTGCGTTGGCCACCACAAAATCAAAAAGTTGAATATGAGAAGCGTACTGAGACACGACGACGGAGTCGTCAAACGAAAGAAAGAGTGCCAGTGAAATGGAAGATGAGGTTGGAAAATAATTGATAACAAAATGCGAGACCAGAGACAAGAAAGTAATTAATTTCAATCAGTCACGCTTAGTATAGTGGTCTACGAATAGTGCCAAGAAATGCATCAAAGAGTTAAACCAAGGACTTACAAAAAATCAACAAGGTCGACAATATCAGTAGCGTCACTTGCTGAAGGAACTTGAGAATTGCGACCGAATACATCTGCCAAGATGGTGAAGAGAAGTGCAAGGGTCTGCATATCACGCGGATCATCCATACTAGCATATCAGTGCCCGGACTCGCACATCTTGTGAGTCATTTGAACCACCCTACCAACATCGATCACTCTGAAATATTCCAAAAGCAAATTCAAATTCAAGGAACTTCAAAAGCTTATTTTTATGCTGTGTATTATACAAGTATTTCACAAAATATTGTAGGCAAAACTGGTACCTTAGCGAATAATGGACGTGAGATGAGCAGACGAGGTAACAGGGGTCCCATTATCCTGTAAGCCAATCGTAGATGCACCACGGAGACAAATGGTCTCTGCAGTGTGATGACGGAGTGCATACCCTCAAGCCATTCAAATGGCAGATTGGATTGTAATGTGTGCAACAGTGTCAGAGTATTCGCTGTAATGATGGCCAAAGAAGTATCATCAGTATGCATGCAATAGGAAAATAAAACACTGTCTAAACAGAGACGAAGCAACAAGATGACATAGTTGACAACACACGTCGCAAATAGACATGCATGAGAATGCTCGATGTCATCTAGAAAATACCAGTGACTCGGGCAAAATTGCTCACCGATGACAGTGGCTGTGTCATCCCGAGCCCCCCAACTCGGGTCCCAAGTTGAGTAACCAAAGATAGCATCAAGATCTCTCGATTGCTTGGTAGGATCGGTTAACCACCAACAATCTTTTTTTATGATGCGTGCTGTCTCAGTGTATATAGGAAGGTGAAATGCGATTGGCAGCTGTGCTAGAAGAAGGCCACACGCTTGTATCATCAAAGGAGAGTGCACGTACTGAGCCGAGGAGGCAGAAGAGGTCTGTCCTGGCAAGGCTTCTGCACCGCCCGCAGACGGAGACAGCGGAGTTTTGGGAGGCCCAGCTTGGAAAGAGGTAGGAAGCTTCACTGCAATGTGAATTAGCATGGCAATTATTTGGCTGAGAAGAGGAGGAGGTAAGGAGAGTAGTTCCACCACTGCAGTATCAAGCAACAACTGGCTGTATGAACCCGGATCTTGATGAAGGTAAAATGCCTTGTTGACTTCCGGAGTGTTCGTAGTCGTATTCGCGGCTGCTTGGTTTCTATTCAAAAAGCGGGAAGATGAAAGACCATCAGCGCCCATCGCTAGTGTTCCTGGCTTGCCATGCAAAGGTGGTATGACATTATTCACCAGTCCCACAAGCAGGTTCTGGAAGTAGTCGTAAGAGGGACTGTTCCCCGAGTTAACTGATTTGATATGCTGAAGGAAAGCCTCGGAAAAAGGTATCTGCAGCAGGTCATTTCACATACAATCGTTAAGATTATATATTTCAAACTAATTTGCTTTCTTATAAATATTTGATATTAATGATACAATTAATTAGATAGTTAGTTAATTAGATAGAATGATAGCACAGTTGCAACTGGCCCGTGAAGTCGATTCATACCTTGGGTAGATCCAAACTGCTGAGAAGCCGAAGCACAAGCTTGGGAGGCAGATGTCCATAGAAGTAAGCAAGTGTATCTCGGACGAAGGAGAAACGAGTTGGATGATAGAGGATGAGCGGGGCGTAAACATGAAGCAAACGCTCCGCAGTTTCCGTAGCATCATTCTCTATTAAGCGGTATACTATCAAGGGTATCACTGGCAATGCTCGAAGACACATGTCGTCAAAGAATAACGGAAACCTGCAATCATTTCCCGTCTTTCCCGTCTTTAGGCCTAACTAAAGCATCTAAGGCAACATCCAAAGATTATTGTTTGAACTTTGATTATGCAGGATATTTCAGAGAAACCAATCCTAACGTAAGGAACATATGTTATAATTTGACACTGGAAAACACGGAGAAAGCACCCCACCTGTCTTTACCAGCGAGGTGGGAACCAAGGGCCTGAGGGTATTCAGGGCGCTGAAATGGCCCTAGCTGCATCCAGTGCTCTGTCTGTCCTCGATGGACAATGTAGGTTTGAACACGTTGCTGGAATTCCGCCTGATCGAGAAGCAAACCGACCTGATAATTGCACAAGATTCTTAGTCATCTGAAGCCAGAATTCCATAGAAGACAACAATGAAGAACTCGAGAATAATTGGAACCGTTCTAGCAATTCGAACAGTAGAATTGATTTTAGTGTAGATGCAAGTCACTCGGTCCAGGTAACAGGTATTGATCACAAAGTCGTCAGAGAGTCTTCACGAAATTAGCAACTCCAAACACCAGACACTCGCATACAAGACTGCTTCTTGAAGCAAGTAGCAAGGACATCCCTCAAGTCCACAAACAACTCGTAAATGTGCACAAAATCAAGACACACAGAAGAATGCAGTGATGCAGTAGAGGGAGAGGGAAGGGTCATACCACCAGACGCAGAGCATGCGCATCGTCATCCCTATCTGTGAGAGCTAGCAACACAATGTCAAAGGGCAGAAGCTCTTGAGTCCACATGAAGTCTGCAAGGCGCTGACTGGTTGCCAGGAGCAAGCTCTGCACGCAAGCAACATTGGATCGTTTAAGAAGGATCTCCTTCCTCGTGCCTATGAAGTTGCTCCACCAACTTGTCTTTCACATATTTCTAGTTTTGACTACAAGTTGACTAAAAGCACACTCGTCGAAAAATACTGTACTTATAGAAAACAATGAAAAATGTAAAGAAAAACTAATGGAACACTACTGCAAACTAGTCAATTAAGAGAAGCAGGCATGAACAATAAACTGGAAAGACATATAGAGGAAAGGAAGAGATTAGGTGTTGCCATTACTCCCTACTCGAATAACCCTATCACCAAAATTGACAAAAGCAAAAATTAACGGATATCGCTCAGTGCCGCCTCCAAATATTGCTGCCGTAGTGCATGCATCGTTGAGGCATCATGAAAATCGTCATATTGTAGAGGTCTAATGCACATTTTCATGAACTGGCTACAAGTCAATGCACCTGCAGTGGGTGACCAAGCTTGAGCTGAAGATGGATATTGTTAAGCAGCACATCAACCATGTTGTACACGTTGGTGGTAACCTCCTCCGGCGATAATTCTTTCAGAGCTCGACCCTGAAATATTCAATAATTGACAAGCTCACGGTGCAAGATAGGAATTACAATCACATGAAGGATCAAAGAATATCAATGATGTAACCACGAAGTTTATATTTCACTTTTCTGTCAATATGTTTTCAAACTGCAACTTATGCCAAAAGACTAATTCGTAACCATTGCAACAAAATTCAAAACTAGAACATGAGTTGGAAAGATAGTGAAACTTTCAAAATGTTTAATAGCATAGAATGGCAGCTTACAAGATTTGCAACGCTGATACTCCCAAGACGATCAACATCCATCAACATCCAGGCACCTGCGCAAAGGAATTGCCGATGCTGTGGAAGGCTATGCGTGATGTATTGAGACACATAAGCTGGGTCTGGATTGGTTACTAACATTTGACGACAGTGATTCATGACAGTTTGTTCAGCCTGCAGTTCATACACCCCATACATCTCAGGTCACTCTAGGTTTGACTTGCAAATAAGAGTAACTACAGCAATCTTTCCTATTCGTTGCTGAATATGCAACAAGAACCTATGTCTTCACAAGTCGCATAAATATCAAAACGTCCATCCATTAAAAGAATGGCAGAACCTGCTGCCAAGCTTGAATGATCAGAGGGCGTTTGTCAAGCCGGACGCTTAAGGCATCTCTGAGAAGAGGGGGAAAATGTCGCATTGTCTTCTCAGACCATGTGTGCTGGCTGCCAGTAAGAATTTGCTCCAGTGCTGGCTTTAGGATTACCATGTGCTCAAAGTCAGCTATTCCTCGAGTCTTCATTGTAAACGCCAAATTCAAGACCATGATCCTATTTAAAGTCTCTGTAAATTCTGTGGTAGCCCCCTGCAAGACAAGGAAAACGATCGGGCAATTCAAGATGCTTGATAATGAATAGATACCGCTATCCCAGAGAGGGAGAAAGTTTTGTGAGCACGGAAAAGAGCAAATTTAAGAATTGTACGCTCGTCTTGCATGCTAGACCACACCAGTAATCTAAACTTCATAATACAAGAAGTTGCAAAGTCTCTATCGGCTTGCCCTTGGAGTCTCATGTTGACTCTAAGAAAATCGCTAAAGAAACTCACCTTCAATTCTTTCTTTACAAGCAAGACCTCCTTCAAGTTGAGAATAAGATTGATGCCTAAATTTTCAGCCAAACGGAAAAGACGATGCTCTCCTCTCTTAACTTTCACCGTTATGATGATTTTGGCGATGTCAAATATAAGCTGTTTCAACTTATTATGAAACCTGCCACATCGATCAAATATATTATATTACAAAATGATTGACCAACAATTTGGAACAAACAGTTTCCCACAAACGAGACTGTCGTGAGCAAAGTCAACAAGCAACTGATCCTGTTTCTGCTTAGCAATTCACAAATGCAGGAGAATAGACATCCTCGAATCTTAGGAACAATTAGGTCATCGACTAGAAAATCCCTATCATACCGATAGAGGGGTAGCAGTCGATAATTAAACAACTCAAGCAGAAGAAGAGTAACACCAGGCTTTGCCATCCCTGTTTGAAATTTATGCATCATTCCCTGCAATTTCCAACCTTTACATTAGTTAGTATCATCTCAGGATGAATAACTGCAGATGCTAAAACTGTTGTTTTCAAAGCTAGTAGCTTAGCTTTTGCGAAGCAAGGTCTCCATCATTTGAATTGTCAAGAAGACAGAGAAGGACTAGCCGATTTAACAGCATAGTACGTACATTGAGGTGATGCCGAAACAAATTTTGAGGAGCAGCCAATAAAAGTCGCACATAAGTTTCAATCATAGCAATGCTTGGAACAAACTGCACACACAGCCAGCAAGCCAAGTTGTGTCACTTCCTTCGCAGCACAAAGAGTACTATTCCATGAGTCACATATTTTTGTTGTCTGGTGAATTACTAGACGACTTCTCTAACGAGCCTCTCTGAAAATGTTATCAAACGAAACAATTAGAGGTGCAGTGAATTTATAATAAGAGAGAACTTCGGCAAGATAAGAGCACCAGTGCTACAACTAACGACATGATCAAAATAGACCACACAAGACCTTAGCACAGGATGCTATTCATGTTCATTTCAAACCACTTGCATATGGATTAGCATATTGAAGAAAACGCCTTCCATACCTGGCCAGCGAAAGTTAGATCCTCAATCTGAGATAAAAGGCGTAGACATAGGTGCAGAGATAGACCAGAGAGTAGAGTCATAGGTAAAGGCCTAGTTTCATGAATTACGGACAGTCGCTCCCCTGGCAGCATAATTTCAGCTACACCACTTGACCTGAACCATGTCATCAGAGCCTCACTTATAGGCTGAGTCATGGTATTTGAGAGTACCCACACCATTCCCATTGCCTTTTCATCCAGTTGTGCATAGTCCAACACCCATTCTCCTGCATCCATATAGCCGCTTTATTAGATTAAAAAACTAGACAAACAAGCTAAGAAGCTCCAATTCATGAGCACCAATAATTAAAGCAGTCGGATCTATGAAAAACGGAGTTCCACTCAAGAAATCTCAAATGCTGGAGTTTACAACATTATGGTTAAACCAGCTAGCACCTTTCATAACCTGCTTCCACCACTCGTCAATAACCTTTCCCTTCTGCATGTGCTCTTGCACTCGACTGCCATGCAGATTCTCCATCATATTGCGGTTGATGGACCACAAGCGAAGTGTCTGGCTGCTACCAACGAAATCCAAGAGCAACGCTTGCGCTGTTGCATTACTTGTTTGCTCCACAGACCGCTCGGCCATATTCAAAGACAGAATCTTCCGAGCTGTCTCCACCTAAAAAAAACTTGAACAGGATTAACTAAGCATGGGCTGTGAATACTTGCGAGAACCACACAATGAGTTACCCCGGCTCTCACACCCAGCATGGCTCACACGAATGTAAAACTTCTCAAGGCAGAGTGTCGCTAGCAAGCATCCAACTTGATTCAATAATTCTACAGAGTAGTTGGAAGTGACGAAATCTTGAATCACCTGTGAATCAGAGCTGAGCGCAGACGTCACTATCTCTAGTCGGAATACTTGGGCTAATAGCCAAGTAACGTGATTACTAGCCATTACAGTTCCATTCGCAAAACGCACAGCCAGCTTGTCAATAAGCTCAAGAAAGTCAAGGCAGCCGGTGCTCATGAAAAAATAGAAGAGATCTGCAAACATTAACCACTCCTGCCAACGGCTTGCTTCGGTAACGGTTGAATTTGAGCTACCTGCAGCTATGAAGTGTGTCAGGACGAAGTGGTAACCACTTGAGCAAGCTCCGAGGCAAATGTATAGGCAATAATAAGATATTCTCCAAAGCTGTCGGATCGTTTACCGAGCAATAAGGAGAAAAGACTTCCAGAATTCATTGAAAATCAACAATCTAGAACTACACTAGACTGTCGCCATAACCAAGCTGGTAATTCTTGATCTGGGCTGCAAAGTATGAAGGAAAGACAAAGAGATAACCTGTCGGCAGTGGCTGCATTAGCTCCATAACACGCTCCACTACAGCATCGCAGGTCATTTCTGCTGAAAACTCCAGCGAAGGTTGCCCTATATACATGGAACCTGTTCTGGGTCCGATAGACTGGGGTCCTTTCTTGAAACGAGGAGCAAGGACGAGCACACGCTTCCACCAGTCAGTTGACACACATCCACGCAAAGCCTGTCGTAAGCACCGCATTGCCTTCTCCCACTCTACAGTTCCCTTGGGTATCGCTGTTGCAATGTCCTGCAAAATTTACTTCTCTGTAAGCATAACCCTGTCCGTTCTCACGATTTGGAATAGTCCTGTTTTCTGAGGGGCTACTTTCATCCGAAAGGAAGCGCACAGAAGGTACATGAGAGGTCGTTTAAAGATCCTCCGGTTATAAATCCACTAGCAAAACGAGCACACTTCTTCAGATGTCAAGAACTTTAGGACCATAGATGGGAGAAGGCCTGATGATAGACTAAACAGTGGTTCTTGGAAGCAGTTATTGAAGATGTTCCATCAAGGCATACGCCGGCAACCCTTCTGGAACCATCAAAACTACCTCGGAGTGAAAAAAGTAAGTTCCGGTGGACACTACTAAAGGCACGGTTCATTAAAATTTTAAAACTCCTAGATTACCGACACGCATCAGGTGCAAATCGGAAGTTCCAAGAACCAAAAACAGGACATGAGAGGCAGACAAAACCGGAACACCTGATTCATAGCATAAACCTAAGCAAGAGCCAACGTCTAGACACCACTAACGGTACAAACCTCGCCATGAAGAAGTTCGCCCATTGTACCAGGATACGTCAGAGCAGGGACTCGCAAAGTTGCGAAGGTGGGACAGTGCAAGTGTTGGTCCAACGGCAGCATGTGCAATGCAATCTTGTCACGCCTACGGTGCACTTCCAAGAACAGAGCAAATAATGCCTCGTCATCTGGCCATCGATCCACCTGCAAAATTTCAGATAGCAAAAAACACACAATGGCTGATTCGATGTCATGCACTTGTCACTGCTAATCTAAAGAAGGCGAGCCCATCATATAGCTGACTGCAATAAATATGAGATAAGATATTTACTAATTTTGAGTGCCAGTGATCATTTAAAGTATGCAACAGTACAGATTTGAACATTCCAACGAAGACTCGGCTAGAGATTATACAGGTTCAAAGTACAGCTGAAAAAGAAAACAAGAATCCGATAGGGATATTTACCTGCAGCTGAGTTCTGTCGTGCAATAGTGCATAAAAAGGAACACGGCATTTATTCTCATCAATTAACGCCCAAATCACATCCACGCAGCTGTGTAACCACATTCTCGACTCCAGCTTCCAATTATTTGACCGGCTCTTACCCTCCTCCTCCTTACCATCCACCTCAATATCCCACATTTGGATCCACTGGACTACGTGCAAAAGAATGTCCAGGCAAGTTACAGGTTTCAGCTCACTGTCCAGGGCAGTAAGCATCACTCTGCACACTAAGGGTCGCAACCAATTTATCACTCTTGATCCTGACACACTTGTGCCACTATTAGAGGACAATTGCGATGCGTTCATGGAATACTCAACACCTGAATGAGCAGGGGATGCTACAATATTACCATGAGCAGGGGATGTCAATAGGTTAGACGATGGTGAAGGTGAGGCAGGGGTGGGAGGAGTTGCAGTTGTGCCCTGCATCATCATTGCCAAAGGTCCAGTTGGTTGAGACCCAGTTGTCCCAGCATTGTTTCCTTGATGCCCCCCTGTTGTTGGAGCACTCTTTTCAGCTTTTTCAGCGGCTCTCAGCAGAGTGGGCACAAAAGAGTCCCATCGAACAACCACCAGCTTGACCAGTATTTGCAGAGCAGAAAGCAGAAAGTCCGACTGCAAACAATGGTTGCTGCATTGTACCAACAATGATGCTAGAACCGCCTCAGTCACAGCCCGCCCTTGTTCTTGATCCTGCACAACCAACATACGCGTCAATGTAATCTAGTTGCAATACTACTCCTCAAAGCACCCAGACGAGCTTCAAAAGTTTCAGGATTCCGCAGAACTTCCTTTAGTTCGTAATTAACACTGCTCGAAGTCAACCGATAATCATGAACGTGAGTTGTTTGGCTCTGTGCCAACATGTATTCCAACAACATTCACTCACCGTAAACTGGGACTGTAACTGCAAAAAGTCGGACGAAAATTGTTCTTCTTTTGGAGCCTGCGGTCTGCTTACAGCAGCCACCCTCTTTCGAACAGCCAATGATCTGCAATCTCAAATATCCAAGAATCAAAATGAGACTTCACGAGACTAAATTGCAGCAAAGAAGGAACATACGCTCCAGACATGCGATAGAGGAGGACGTAAGAAGTGATTATAACAGGAGAAGAAGAGAACAGACGGTACACCCACAGAGGTTCTGCACCAAATGACGATATGGTGCGGAAGTAAGAAAGCTCCTTAACAACCATTGGAAAATAATATATCACGTGCAAACTTGGTGGCCCCATTAACTACTACCACCGCGTCGGAAAGCGAGACTTACAGATTTTCTCTTCGATCACCTTTACCATTCAAGCTCCGCTGCAAAAAAACAATAGAGAGATAGATTATATAGCGAAGAACTTGAATATTCATTTCAACAGAGTGCCAAAGGTTCGTATTTCAAGAGAGAAAACAAAATATCGAAGTTGTAGCTTTTGATTCCTCGGAGTTAATTTATACAATTGACGGCATCGATAACCAGCTGCCATTAGAACGTTCATATATGCCATGGTGAATTCGCTCCACCTCCCAGCGTTCTGGTTTCTATAATGCTTGAGTTTACAAATTTATATTCGGTAAGGTGAAACAAGGTGAATTGCAAAATAAAGAACTACCACTTGACGTCAGACATATGTACCAGTCTAGTACCTAGATCGCATGCCTTCGTACCGACTAGAAACACTAAGGGAACGCAGTTGATTGACTACAGCATTTTCGTAAAAAGCTCTAGTCTTAAACGAAAATTCAATCAGTTCAAATTCAGAAGCAAATGACAGGAAGCTCGCAGGCATACTCCTCATTCACTTTGCGAAGCTCTATGTCCTAATCCCACTGTTCCATTGGAATACTCCAGATGTGACTTCTACAGCCCTTAACTATGCAGATTATTATTCAGAGAATCGTGCGTAACAAGGTGAATCTCAAAATAAAGAACTAGCACTTGACGTCAGACGTTGATCGCACACCTTCTTACTGGTTAGAAACTGGAAGCAAAAGTAGAAGATTGTCGACATCATTTTCGTAAATGCTCTATTCTTCAACGAGAATTCAATCAGACATCCAAGTCCATAATTGACAGGATGCCTGCAGGCATGTTCCCCATTCATATTGCGACACTCAATGTCCTAATACCTCTGTTCCTTACGCACACTCCAGATATTCCGTCACCAATGCATTACACAACACGATTCAGCCAGATAGTACGTTACCGCGATCCTCCCGTGCTGGTAAAGCACAATTGAAAAATAAAGGCCATTTCATTTTTGCATAAAATACCAATTCTACACCTCTAATTCGTTCGCAATCTGGTCATCTCGACTATAGTACACAAGCTGCAACTTGAGGAATCAAAAAACTAACAAATTCCGACAGACGGCGACACAAGACAGGAATTAAAATTCGGAAGAAAGCTTACTCCCAAGTACAAGTTGAAGAGGTCTTGAACAGCAATGCGGAGGCTGTTCGTGGACTGCACACCTCCAGAGCTGACCTCCATGCCGGACGCGGTCGAGCTTCAAAGGGAAACAACGGCAAGGCAGGCCATGGACGAGAAATCTAGCGTGGAAAGTCGATGGTTGCAAGAAACAGAGCTCAAAACCCTAATAGCCTAGACTAGAAAACTGCTCCTTAGACAATCCGTATACAAAACTATAATACAGACATATTTACCGGTCCCGGTATGTGGCGGTGCCGTTAAGGGTGGACGAGTAGGGTGCCCGGTGCCGTCAAGTTTTCACCTCTGTCACTGCATAAAATCAACTGCGGAAGTGTGCTACTAAGCAATGTACGGGGAGTACCGGCATTTAGTTACGAGCTAGCCGGTTGATTTTGAGAATTTCCGAATGGATTTCAAAATCTTCGAAAAAAACCCGATCATTTAAGAGGAAAATCAGAGAATATTCTCTATTTTATAAAGGTCTAGCCGAGAGAATGCTTCAAGCAACCGTTTGGTTTCAGAAAATGTAGGATTTTAGCTGGTTAAACTAAAAATCTCCCCGGACTGTGCTACTAAGGTAAACTAGCCCATTACGGACAAAGCCCATTGTGGGCTAAACTATGATAGTGGTGTACAGTCAAGTCCAGTTCATTTACGAACAACCTGTTTGAACCATATACATTTCCTTGCATAGCATGGAAGAGATTTAGAATTTTTTATCTTGCATTATTTACACTCAATTTTCACACAATCCCACTCAAGCCTACCAATTTTTCAGCTTAAAAAAAAACATAATTTCATTTTTGGTGAATTTTTGAAGTCAATTTCATGGTTTTACATAATATTTTATTGAAAATAATTGGTGATGAATTCTTTTAATTTGATTGCATAAATATGTAGGAAACATCTATATGCACATTTTTCATATTAAATAACACCCCATTAAATAACAAAATTATAAGCTCCTAGTAAGGGCTCAATTGAGGCATCACATGACCAAACTTTGTGAAATAGATATCTCTATATTTTGAATTACACCTTGGCAAAGTAATTGTACCATCGTGCTCAAATATACCAAATTAATTACCACATGAGTGGCAAATAGAAAAATCAAATTTAACAAAGAAATATCTATTCTTACAACATTTGAATATTGTCATCCTAATACTTAAAATTCTATAGAAGGAATTGTAAAACTTTTTTGGAGAACTTGTCTAGGGTAAGATGTGCATATAGATGCTCCCTACATATATCCACAATCAAACTTTAAAAATTCACCACCAATTGCTTGCAATAAAATATCTTGTAAAACCATGAAAATTAGCTTTAAAAATTCACCAAAAATGGAGATTTGGTTTTTTGAAGTTGAAATTTTGTAGGCTTGGGTGCAATTGCGTAAGGATGCAATGATAACTATCTTTTCCAAAATCTATCAATTATACTCTACATTGTAAAAGAAAATTTGAATGGCTCAAATAAGCAGTTCATAAAATAATGAACTAAACCTGACTATACATTTCAAAACTTGAATGTACATCATCACTACAATTTTGCCTACAATGTGGCCTCCATTTTGTTTGTAATGGGGCAATTTAACTAATCTACGATGACAGTTAGATTCAGTAGTAGATAATTAATTTTTGTTAAAAAATGTCTTGTAATTGGTGTAGAGTATTATGGACCTCTCAAATCTGACATGGAAATTCAATCTTCACAAATAACATTTTGAGCTAGTTTGTTTTAAATCCCCTAGTTATTTGGAAGGAAGGTAAAATGCCTTCATAGATACCTTAGGAAGAGGGTATTAAGATCAATTGCATTTGGTCTATTCATTTTATGATTGATTGGGGGACCATTTTGCATGCCACAAAAGGCAATAAGGTATAAGTACCTATTTTCAACGGCATCCATGATGGCTTAATAGGATGACTTGTTGTCGACAACAATTGAATGTTCTATTTATTGAAAAAGATTCTTTGTTTATACTTTATCATTCACTCATCCCTCTTTCGTCCTTGTTTAGGGAGAAGTGTCAAAGCTAATTGTAATAGGTGAGCCTATGAGACTAGAATGGGTTTGAATGAAAAATTGACATTTATATAGAATAAAATATTCATTCTTGAGAAAAAAAATTGTTTATTTTCTTTGCATTCTTCTTCATCCTTATATTTGCACACATTAAACTCAATTTCTCATTGAATTTCCCAAATTCTAAAAGATGAAATGCTTAAATGAGTACCTCTACCATGGAACCCCTAATAAGGTCAAGAATGTTTTCAAAATACTTTTTTTTTTATCAAAATTAACATTTGTGTATGATACATGGATTATCTTTGTGATGCTCATTTACTAGAGTTACATTTTTTAAGTCAATACAACTAAAATATTACTAAGGTGCACTAATTTTTTTAATTCTTATTACGACATGAATTTTTCAAAAAAAATATTATAAAATCATATTGTTATCACAAAAAAAAAAAAAAAAAAAAAAAAAAAAAAAAAAAAAAAATTCCAAAAGACTATGAACATAGTAGACCAACTTAGCTTCGAAGATCATCTTTCTTGAGGTCATTTGAAAGTGTATCTCAATGAAAAGATTGTAAATGAAAAGTACATCTTCAACGTTATTCAAGTGGTAAAATATTAATGAATCTTTTATTATCCTAGCAATTCCCCACTTTTTTTAGTTGTCATATGCTTGAAGGGTTGAAAACTTTGCATGAAACCCTTCATCATCTATTTTTGTAGAATATTCAAAGCTCTCTAAAAAAATTCTAAAGTCAAGGCACATATGAAAGACAATTCCACATTGACCTTCAATTAGTCTAGAATTAGTAAAAAATGAGTTTTAAATATAAAAATGTATTACTCAAAACTTATTGTAGAACTACATGCATCTTTGAAAGAACTCTTTTTGAACATGTTATACAATTTGATTTAGAATATTTTTCAACATTTAAATTTTAGTTCATCAATTTCAAAAAATCTTAAAATTTAAATTTTGGGATATTAAGTTTAACTTGCTCTCAGAGGCAATGAGAGTAATGTTCTAACTTTGTTACCATAGAGTCTTCCTTCCAACAATTGTCACTTGCCTAAAAGTCATTTATATTTTTTGTTTATAGTCAATCATGGGACTTTGGATGAATAAATTCTTCTTACATGCAAACGGTTAATAAAATAGGTAGAATTCCTTTCAACAATGGTCACTAGCTTAAAAGTCACTTGTACTTCCTCTTTAGAGTCAATTATGGGAATTTAGATGAATAAATTCTTCTTACATGCCAATGGTTAATATAATAATTGGAGTTCCTTCCAACAATGATCACTAGCTTAAAAGTCACTTGTATTTTTTTTAAAGTCAATTATGAGACTTTAGATGAATAAACTTCTCTTACATGCCAATGATTAATATAATAATTGCAGTTTCTTCCAACAACGGTCACTAGCCTAAAAGTCACTCATATATTATCTTTAGAATCAATCATGGGACTTTAAATGAATAAACTTATCTTACATGCCAAGAGTTAATAAAATAGTTGGAGTTTTTCTAGTTGTATAGATTTTTGGGTCAAGTATAATTAGGAATGTGGGATTTAGTTATATTATAAACAATGATATTTTCACATTCTTCTTTATTGATTCGACAGTTTACCTTGAATGCTTATTGAATGGATTATTAAAACTATGCATTAATGGTTTCAACCTTAAAATATCATCATTTGTTTTTAAAAAATATAGAGACATACATGCATTTGTGTAGCCAATTGCACAAATAAAAAGGACTTGATATGTGATGATGTTAGCAAAATGTAAGCACACTTGAACAATTATACAAAAATGAAAAATACTAAGGTTGTTGATGTTTTTTAGAATGAAATTAGAAAGAATGATCATAAAGAAGTTTTTAGTGGAACCACTTTCAATAGATTACTATGATGTATGTGTTTTATTATTATTTTGTTACAATGTTGTATATTAGTCTAAGATCACTAAAGCCAAAATAATTACGCTAAATAGATCTCTCAAATTTTCAATGTTGTTTTTATCCATAAAACATTTTAGAATATTTGAATACTATAGATTTTGAAAATGTTTATAGGAAAATAATAAAATATTCAAATGCCTTTGTAAATTGGACACTACAATGCTAAAGATGAACAAAAACAAAACAAAAATGTTTTGACATCCAATTTGGAATTAATTCAAAAATTGAATTCTAAATTGAATTTCTATTGAGTTTAGTATTAAACTAAATAGAAATCACATGATTTTACATGATTTTACAAGCTAAATAACAATGACATATGACTTCAAAGAAAATAAATACTCTATAGATGTGAGATGGAATAGATTTAATTGACTAAGTGAAATAAATGAATAAATATATTTTAATACAAGCTCAACCGCTTTTAATTGTAATGCAACAAATAGAATTACTATTTGCATTAGTAACAAAAAATCAAGTGTCTTGGTTTCTCAACAATTTGCATATTAAAGATTTTTAAAACTCTTATTTGTAAATATTCTATTGTTCAAAGGGGTCAAAGTATGTTTCATCTCAAAATAATGCCAATTTTTTCATTCCATTGCAAAAGTAGCATGGCTTCAAAAATGACTTCAAAAAATATTGAGTAAAATAAAAATATTAAATTTTTTGGGGTTTCTAACTTTATTGAAAATTACTAATTGTTTTTTATGGTAGATTCAATTGTAATTATGTGATGTATAGGTCATAAGTTTGTAAGTTTTATTCAAAAACCATCATTAAATTATTATTCTAAATTAAAACTTTATACATATCTTTCACATAATTTGCCAAAAATTTGGACCCTCCTTGAATGGATTTTGTGCCTGATACCATCCATTCTCTCCAAACACCTACTACAAAATATGAAATTCAAAGATGGTTTTCTACTCTCCAAGAACAATCAATTTATCTTCAAGAAGTCTTCTAAGTTACTTCTATTATTTGACTAAGGTAGGTACACTCAAAATGCACCCTACTTGAAACAACCATCATCACTTTGTGTACATCTCCAAAATCGATATGTACATATGTTGAAGAATCAATTTTCAAACATCTACCCCAAACAACTTTGGCCCTTTGTAATTTTTGTGCACAATATCTAAATGTTGTGCTATTTGGTGCATTGGAACTTCCTTTCACTTGGCAATAAGAGAATAATTATAAAAATTGGACTAGTAATTAGGTAGAAAGTGGCGTTTTTGGAGATGCCCACTTCATTATGAAGATGAATTATTTAATGATCCAGCTATCACCAATTCACCACCATCATTTATAGATTTGGCTAAAATTTGCTCCATTGTTTCATTTAGCTACTAAATGTACATTAGAAAAAATCCATGAAAAAATCAGATTTGGGCCAATTTGCAACTTCCTCCACATTGGAATTCGCATCTATTTATTAGTCAATTTTGAGTTATAGTACTCCCAATAATCCTTTACAACTTGCAAAATCCTTCCTTTTCTATATTTTTTTTTTATACTACTCATTTTCAAGGTAGCCAAAATTGATGTCTATCCATCCATTAAGTTTGGCTATTTGTTTTTTGTTTGTTTGTTTATTTGCTTGTTACAATAAGATCTCTTAAACTATGCATCCTCCGATTGCATTCTTGGTACGATTGCATTCTTGGTACTATTGGAAAGCCCTCAATGTGAAGGGGTGCATGGGCTTTGTTTTGTGACATTTGAATCTATGGCAAAAAAATATTAAAATATTAAAATAATTTTATGAATTAATAAATTAGAAAATTAATTTTATTTTTCTTTTGATTGTGGCAGCGGCACAGGGCACACTAAATTCCATAAACTAGGTACTGTAGCATGTTGCGCACTAAATTCCATAAATTTATCAAATGGAACGCCCAATGCCAGGGCACCACGTGGCTTTGTGGGCTTGGTTGCCCCGAATTTAAAAAAATAGAGGAGCAAAGCACGAACCCGCGGGTGGCGTTTCCAGGAAGCACCACGTGGTGACGCTGTGGTCGCTGCGTGAGAGTTTCCTCATCATTCGTTCAAGTGCGTCCCCAAATCCGGACCCTCAATGCGCAGCTTCGAGGCTCTCATAAGCAAGCTCCACCACGCTCCGTCCCTTGCTGCTCGCAGTAGTGTTCCATCTTACCGGCAATCATCTCTCGCTTCGTATGCGTGTACGTTTCGCTTCCCCCATTGCTGTTTTTTCGTGACTTTTTTGGATTGAATTGGAGCTCGAATTTGCCAAATTCCGCTTGAATTTCCGGCCGCGCGAGTGTGTCTGCTTCCCCGGGGCGTGTTTCTTGCTAATCTTGAGGTGAGAAGGAATACATTTTGAATATTGGCTTTCGGAAGTTGCTTTGGACTGCTCGGGTAGGGTTTTGGTGATTCTTTGTATTGGATTCGGATGTCGGATGTCGGATGTCGGAGGTTTCCCTTCTCCCTTGTTTGCCTTTCGAGTCTTCGCTCCCTCCCTATCTCGATTCGGCTGCATTGAATTGATTTGAATTGAATTGGAGGTCAAATTTGGTCCGGACGCACACCGATTATGATTCCAGCTCTGTTGAGTCCCCGCAGCGTGTTTCTTGCTAATTTTGTGGTGAGAGGGGATACATTTTGAATATTCGCTCCGGGACGGTACTTTTGGACGACTCGGTCACTCGGGGTAGGGTTTGGTGATTCTTTGTGGTGCATTTGGATGTCGGATGCCGGATGTCGGAGGTTTTCCATTCTCCCGTGTTTGCATTTCGTGCCTTCGCCCCGTCCCTGTCTGGCTTCTGCTGCATTGAATTGGAGCTCAAATCTGCCGAATTCAGATTGAAATTTCGGCTGCGTGAGTGTGCCTGCTTCCTCGGGGCGTGTTTCCTGCGATGCTTGTGGTGGGAGGGGATAGATTTTGAATATTCGCTTTTGGACGGTGCTTTGGACGGCTCCGACAGGGTTTGGTGATTCTTTACGGTGTATTTGGATGTCGATTGTTTTATTTTGGGAGTCAGGGTTTGTTGATTCATTTACTTCTCGTGTTCGGGTTTCTTGTTTGCGTGAATGCTAGGTCATTGACGAGAGCTGCATAAAACCTTCGTGAATGGTAGAGTGTATAGTATAGTATCGTATCTGGAATTGTCGAATTGTTTCTGGTTTCTTCTATCGATATTATCGATTTAGGTTAAATTACTCTTATGATGAATTTTGAGTTGTCAATTTCATCTCCTTAATCTGCTGATTATGATTTTGGTTTGGTTATTGATGTGGCCTCGGCGAAACCTTCGTGGAAGGAAGGTTGTATATTTTAGTGGAAAGTGCATCTGAGGAACTTCTTGTTTTTTGGATCGAAATAAGTTCAATTGCCGATATGATGAATTAAATTTGGGATTCCTTTGTAGCCCGCTGAGTGGGCTCGGACACTTGATTGTTGAGATTGTTTGTACCTGAAATTTGTTATTTCTTGATTCTTAGGGTATATTTTTGTAGTTGTTGATGAGGAAAGTCTGAAGAGGTTGTTGGTAACATGTTTTAGGGACGAGTTTTCTGTTGTTGTCATGCCGGTCTCTTCTTTTGGGGCAGCCCTGTGCAGAATTACTTGGAATGGCTCGATGAATGCAAGGCAAGGAACAACAGATTTTAAGAAAGGATTGAAATAACTATTTAAAGATTTTCACGAAGTGTAGAGCCGGAACCTGCTTCATTCAGCACCGATCTACTGTTTGCAATGAAAAACCCACATATTTTACGTGAGTATAAAAGTTTTGAAGATTGAGTTTAAACTATTTAATACCGTCAAACACTGTGGTGCAGGACTGAGCAGATAGAAGTGCGTCTCCAGGTCTTGAATGTTGGTTACACCTCTGTTTGGTTTGATTTATGGTTAATTGAAGGATCCATGTTGAGATTATGAAAAAACAGAATGAGTGGGAAGATCCTGCTATTGCATCGATTGTATTTGACTTCTACATGAGATTAGTACATTGGCTTTGGTCCTATTTTGAGAATTCGTTTTATTTGTCTTCTACTGATGGTCTTCAGAACATACTACATCTGTTGGTCGCAAGCATTTCGGCGTGTTTTGTCGTTTGCAGGCCACTGTAACTTGGTAGCTTTCACTGACGTTGTCGCAATGTCGCAATGGTTCTTGCAGTTTTAGGTCCTGCCTGTACGGTAGTTATATCAAGGCGATTGCTGCTTGGAACACCTCACTCAAATGGCCGACGGGAAGACGGGGCTGCCGCCTCTTGAAGATATGACCCACCCAGAGGGGATACCCGCTCTGCCTGCTGCACAGAACAGATCACTGACACTGGATAACAACCTGATGGCTACTATTGCAGTTGGTCTTCTCGTGCCTTTCCTGCTCTCGTTGTTGATCTCGAAGAGCAAAAAGAAAGACAAGGTACGGGCTATCACATGTGAAGTGGGAGGAGAGCCTGGGCTTACAAAGCGCAATCAGAGGTTTCTAAGCCTTGTGGAAACACCTTGGGAAGGTGCTGACACCTTGGCAGTCTTATTCGAGCAAGCTTGCCATCAGTACGCTGGGAATAAATTCCTTGGAACTCGCAAACTTATTAAGAAGGAAACTGAAACCAGTAGCGATGGTCGGAAGTTTGAGAAGGTCACTCTCGGCGAATATATTTGGCTGAATTATGGCGAGGCGCTCTCTCGGGTAGTGAATCTTTCGTCAGGGCTTGTGGCTCTCGGTCACAAGGAGGGAGACAGAGTTGCGATTTTCGCTGAAACTCGGGCAGATTGGCTTCTTGCTCTTCAGGTATTTCTGTTGGGTATACGCTTCAGACTCCTTGTTAGTGTTGTGTTTGACGTTTACTGTGGTTGGTTGTCAGTGCAAGTCCCTCGATAGTCTGTGTTTTACCCTTATGTGTTGGTAAGGGGAATGTAAGTGTCTTTCAATGGCAGCTCTATCATCAGGATTGACGTTTTGATATTTAACTATGCTTGCTCAGGCATGCTTCCGGCAAAACCTTCAAGTTGTGACTATCTATGCTTCGTTAGGAGAAGATGCTCTTGTGTACTCTTTGAAAGAGGTGAGTGTTCTCAAATTTTTTTCACAATCTCTCTTGTTGCATGTAGTGTATTGTTATATTTGTGTCTTTATATTGCTCTGGTTTACTGTGATCATTTAACATGTTGATTGACATCAAGAGAAATGTTGGGGGGATCCAGAATATAATAAAATAGTCCGACAAATGGCAAAAAGAACCGATCAGAGCTTTGCTGACCTTTCAGCATTATGTACGTTTCTGCAAGAATCGGGCGAGTTTTGATTTCCCTGGAATTGATACGTTTGATTGCAGACGGAGGTTACCACTGTGATTTGTGATCGCAAACAGCTGAATAAGCTGTTGACAATTAGTGACCAGTGTGAGACTGTTAAGCATGCTGTCTACATGGAGGATATTGGAGACGATTCACAGCCGTCTCCAACAGGAAGCAGCAGTAACTGGGCAATTGAGAGCTTTTCTAATGTGGAAAAGTTGGGCCAGCAATCGCCAGTACCTCCTAACCTGCCGAAATCTGGCGATGTTGCTGTAATTATGTACACTAGCGGAAGCACCGGAATGCCCAAGGTAAGATTGCTCTGTGCATATACAGGCAGATTCTCATGTTACATCTAATTTTTCAGTGTCTCCACACCTCTCACCTTCGAGGCGGGAGATGCTGGGAGTCTAAAGGATTCTGTGATGGTTTATTATAAGCGTTTTATTAATCTTGTTTTATGAAGTTTCCCTATTTGGTATTGATTTTGTGAAAAAAATTCTATTGCGGTGAATTATTCTTGCAGTCTTATTTCTTATGCTCTTGTTTTGGGTGGTAGAACAAGAGCATAAGAAATAACAACATTGAGTATTTTCAAGTTCTATTGCACTAATGTGTATTGAAATGACAGGGAGTAGTGATGTCGCATGCTAATATAGTTGCGACTGTAGCGGGAGTTTCGACACTCATCCCTAACTTGTCAAAGAATGACGTTTACTTGGCCTATCTGCCCCTTGCACACGTACTAGAGCTTCTTGCTGAGGTACAAACTCTTAGAACACCACAATTCTGCTTTCTATTTTAATCTTTATTAACCTATTGTCAAAATACTTTTTAAGTTTTGTCTTGGGTACCTTTTTCCTTGCGAATAGCTGTATACTGCCTGTAGAGAATGGAGTGGCTTCGCGGTGTGGCTTAGAAAGGATTTGGACTGAACATATCTGAGCGGGATTTTAGAAATGGCTTTCACGGTGCAACCTTGCATGGTTTAACACTGAATTTGAGTTCCAACTTCTTGGAGCTGCCTTGGGTAGTTTTTGCTAGTCCACGCAACAAGGATTGGTTGCAAGTCTACTGTTGTCCGTGCAAATTATTAACCGTAATGTTCGCCTGTTAGGTGACGATGGTTGTGGCTGGAGCTAGCATTGGATACGGGTCACCTCTGACCCTAACTGACACTTCAAATAAGATTAAGCATGGTACTAAAGGAGATACATCTGAGCTGAGGCCCACCTTAATGACTGCAGTTCCTGCAATTCTTGATAGAGTCCGGGATGGAGTGCTGAAAAAGGTACATGACTTGATTTAAGTATAATCTCTGCAAAATCTGCATTAAATCTTTCGAAGCTGGGACTTTACTCTGATGGAGATATGGTTATATTGTTCTTTCTCGTGGTAGAGGTACTCGACTTCTTGAACATGAGGGGAGAAAACGTTTATTTTATCCAGCATGAAAATGATTTGCTCATTTTATTGTTGTACTGATACTATGAGATAATGGAGGACTATTATCCGGAAATAATTTCGGATATCGTACCTGTCCTTACACTTGAGTATGTGCAATTGATAGTTTTGGGAATTTACTAAGTTGAGGAACCGTTTATGTTGACTTCATGGTGTATGGTGCAAGGTGGATGGCACAGGAACTTTAGTGAAGACTCTTTTTAATATTGCCTACAAGCGGAGGGTTATGGCCATTGAAGGAAGCTGGTTTGGAGCATGGGGAATTGAGAAGATGCTCTGGGACGCGTTGGTTTTTAAGAAAATTAAACTCCTTCTCGGTGGCCGTGTTAGAGGAATGCTTTCTGGAGGCGCTCCACTTTCTCGAGATACCCAGCGTTTCATCAATGTCTGTTTTGGGTAAAGATCTTCACTCGTATGACCTCGTTATTGCTTGGTTTGGGATGGTCCTCCGTTCTCGACATTCACATGTTTTATAGGTTTCAATGGTAATCGTGATGCACATGGTTGACGTCTTTACCTTCTTGTGAAGCGGTGTGTATATTAATTTGTATTCACATATCATCACCTTGTTAGGACGAACTTCTTAACATTTGGACTGCGTGGTGTTCAACAGATCTCCAATTGGCCAGGGTTATGGCTTGACAGAGACGTGTGCTGGTGCTACGTTCAGTGAATGGGATGATAAATCTGTTGGTCGTGTTGGGCCTCCAGTACCCTCCAGCTATATCAAGGTATGCTTTGCGTAGGGATATGTCTTCTGTCATTATTAAAGTATTTGAATCTGTATTGGAATTACATGGCTATCATTTTTCCGTTCACACATGGTCGGTTGCAGACGTATTAATGTTTTATGAAAATGTATGTTATTCTTATGCACAATTAATGCAGACGGTAGTGACTTTGTGGATTTTGGATTTGAGATTTGGGCTTGTTGCTCACTTTGCAGCTAATTAATTGGGAGGAGGGCAACTATAAGGTCACCGATAATCCACCAAGAGGAGAAATTGTTGTTGGTGGGCCTAGTGTAACATTGGGTTACTTCAAAAACCAAGAGAAGACAGACGAGGTCTTCAAGGTATGGTTCATGTACTCAATGCTTACACCTTAAGTGTTTCTGCTTCATTATTGTTCACTTCATGATATATCATCTTTTACTGTGTCCGGACAGAACGCACTAGTAAGTGTATCACTCTAGATTTGCTCTGCATTGGCTTTATATTGATTGTGTAGTGTGTTCTGCCTGGTGAAGGTGGACGAGAGAGACATGCGGTGGTTCTACACAGGCGACATTGGCCAGTTTCACGAAGATGGTTGTATTGAAATCATTGACCGCAAGAAAGATATTGTAAAATTGCAGGCTGGTGAATATGTCTCACTCGGCAAGGTACGGCTGCTGATATCTTTCAAATTTTTAGTAACCAAAAGTGGGACCTAATAAGTGTTACGCATTGACTGTTGCCACTCGTCTTTTGTTTGTCAATTTCTCTGTCTGACACTTGTCGCTTAAGTCCTAAGCGTATTCTGTATGGTGAACTGAGTGTGATATTTCGTCCAAAGAACTTCTCATTCATTCATTCATTCATTAATGCTGGAATACTCGAATTGAAACCGTCCTTCATGAACAATTAGATGAATTGAGGTGAATACCAAATTGAGGTGAGTACAAAGATACAAGGAAGAATATGCGAAAATTCAAAAATGGATCTGGGCATTAATGGGGTGAATGTATTTCAGGTGGAGGCAGTGCTCGCAGGCTCTTCATATGTAGACAATGTCATGCTACATGCTGACCCGTTTCATAGCTACACCGTTGCTATAATTGTGGCAAACCAGGCTGCACTTGAAGCTTGGGCCAAGAAAGCTGGTGTTGATTACTCTGATTTTGCTGATTTGTGTTCAAAACCACAAACATGCAAAGAAGTCCTCTCTTCACTGAACCAGGTTAGAAGAGCTTTGAGGAATTGGTGTTTGATTTCACCAGAAGCTGTGCTATTCAATTAGATAAGTGTTACTGTGTACATCGGAGTTCGCATCATTGCAATTGTGTTCGTTTTACGTTTCAATTATCATGAAGTTGTTGTATTCTGTGCAGGCGGCCAAGCAGGGAAAACTGGAAAGGTTTGAGATCCCAACCAAGGTGAAGCTGCTATCTGAACCTTGGACTCCTGATAGTGGTTTGGTCACAGCTGCAATGAAGCTGAAACGAGAGGCTGTGAGGAAGGCTTTTGCAGACGACTTGAAGGCTTTGTACTCGTGAACGATTGCAGATGACCAAGGTGCTTCACCTTTGTCAGAACTTGGAGCTGTTACGTGTAGAAATGTGTCCAAAGTTGTGGAACGTGGTGTGATCTTCCCATTTGGCCAATTAATTACGGTGTTGCTGGATGCAACTCATAGTGTTTAGTGTTTGTTTATACCCACATCACTCCTTCCAAGTTAGGTTTGAGCAGGATTGCTTTTGCATTTACTGTAGTATATGACATATAGATATGTACGTACTTCCACACGGGTAGATTCTTGTAGCGGATAATTAAGCTTTCGGCTAACTGATGTGAAAGCACCGCTGCTGGGACATGTATGGCTACTTTTTGGACTGCGTTATGCAGACGACTGTCACATGGAATGACCAAGTGATTTTGTGGACTTGGTATGGACATCCGATGGATCATCTCTATTTTATATTGCACATTTGATCTCTGCCGTGAAGCGAATATCGATCTCAATTTCATGTTGCAACACAGATTTTGTATTGCTACCGAAGCTAAATTTTTATATTTTTTTGTTGGAAAGTGACAACGCACCAAAGAATGTGACATTTTGGATATTGTACGCGAAAAGTTATGAAGAGTCAAAGTCACGGTTTTTTATTTCATTTACTTTAGGCAGTGCAGAAAGCGATAATTACTAGAAGGATGAAGCTTTTTTTATCCAAGTTCAAAATATTTTTTGGTCTCAGGCTTCCCTCCTTGGCGTGCCTGGGTCCCGCTTGGCTGACTTCGCTGTGAAGATCGGTCGCTGCTTAGTCAAATTATTTGAAAAACTCAAAAGTTTTGCCGGGGACTTTGTCTCTTGGTTTGATGTACTGTTCACTTTATCAATGGAAATTGGCCATTTGTTAAAAAAAAGACATTTTTTTAGTACATGCTGAAATTGACTCTTCCACATATGTACATTTGATTTTGGAGATGTATACATAGTGATGATGGTAGTTATATGTACATTTGATTTTGGAGATGTATACATAGTGATGATGGTAGTTATAGACAAGGTGCAATTTAAAAGGTGCCCACTTTGGTATACAAAGAGGAAGCAATTGTATTGTGCCCATTTTGTTAACCCATAAATGACATTTCAACCATTTTGGGGTCGATGAATGAGATTTTATTAACCTATAAACGACATTTCAACCATTTCTTGGTCGATGAATGAAAGAAAATCCTTTTGTGTAGGATAGAAGTGCAAATATTCATCCTCATAATTTTGTTGTGAAAAGGAGAGATTTTGTAAAACAATTTGACTTCCAATGAATACTTTTGGCTTTTAATTAAACCAACTATTCACACAATGCTACAAGGGATGATTTCCATGGTCACTAGCCCATCCTAAGTTCTTACTTCTTACACCCCGAGTTCCCGATGGAACAAAGATACAAGCACCCCCTAATCTCCAAAGTATAATAAAAAGAAATTAACACAATTGAACAAATCCATCATAATGATGCATTTACAAAGGTCTTTTAGTACTAGAGAGCAAGTAAGGGATTTGCAGATTCTCACATAACAACAAGTTTGTAGAACAAGCTAGTCTTCAAAATCTATAAGGTAGTATGGCCTTAAAGCAACCATTTAAGGGCAGGTCCCCCTTTTTCGAAGGTTTCCATGAATAGAAATATTTTTGGATCATTTTTTAGAGAAAGAAAAATGGATGCAAAACATCACACAAGTGGATTCATATTTTTTGAATCATTTTTGAATCACTTATGAATTTTCAGAAAAAAACAGTTGTAGGCACCTATTTGTGACCCTAGGTCTTCCCAAATCCGACCACTTGCAACTTCTAAAGTGATTTCAGTAAATGAAGTCCAACTATTGGCTCTTGCAATAAATGATGCATTTCTCTTGATTCTCTCAATGGCTTAAGAGGTCCATTTAAGGATCACCTACTATCCATTTCAGACCTAAATATAGGAGCAATTTGAAGAAGCTACTCACTTTTAGAGCAGACTACCTTAAATCCCTTGCCTGCTCTCTGGTGCATATTCAGCAATGCGTGTCAAAATCGGCAAAGGAAGAGTATTATCGTGGCATAATCGCCAGGCTCTTCAGGGCTGCCGATTTTGCTAACCAATCAAGCTCGAAATGAGCCGAACACGCATCCGTGGCCTCAACATTCTAAACTGAAACTGAGAACCAGAACCAACGTTTGGAAGACTCACCACAGATCTCGCAGCTCCGTTTGCTACCCTAGACTTTCATGCCCCAGTACAGTACTGTAGTTTCAAAAACCACAGCAATTTCCAAATCCAGGCATCGTTCATTGCTGTTTACAATCACACAAGTCCATGAAGCTTGACCTCGGACAGACAGATTCGTTGCTCTTCGCCCTTTCAGACGGAAGTCCATCACATCCACGGTGACAGTCTCCTTGAGTCCTTGGCTTCAATTACCGGTAGCCATCGCCCAGTAATTTAAGGCGTAATGAATCTTTTATTTATATTTGAAGTCCAGTCAGTGAGTCTTGTGGTGGACTTGTGGTGGGGTACCATACATTCTTAACTTCCGTGCAAGTCGGAAGGAGCTTCCTCGAACCCCTCGTGCAAGTCGGTTTGTTGGGAGGGAGTCTCATCACTACTCCGTTCTGCTGCTCTGGCAACATCATTTTCCTCACTAGTCCTGCTCCTGATTGCTCTTCTCTTCTCGTCTCGTCGCTCTCACTGAGCTAGGGTACTCATCATTGGGCAGGTACGTGTCTTCGCTCCTAGTTGTTCTCATTTGACTTCGATTTCGTGTGTGGAGACTGGAGTGTTTTTTTGCCGATGTTCGGGGTGGAGTTCGGTGTTTGGGGTCTGTGACTTGTTCTTCTCGTTGAGCCCTACTTTTCAATGGACTTTGGTTTTGTGTGGAAAGGACAGGATGAGTGTGTTTGTGTGTGTGTCTGTCTTGTGTCTGTGATATGGTCTTCTCGTTTTTCCCTTATTTGATTTGAATGATTTGACTTGACTTGACTTGACTTGATTTTGTTTTGTGTGGTGTGTACAGTGCTACCGACGTTCGGTGTTGGGTGTTGCGTGTTTTGAATTTGTGAATTCGCTCTTCCTAGTTTTGCGCTACTATTTCTTTGCCTTGCTTTGGTTTGGAGATTGCAGGACTGCCGATTTTCGGTTGCCCTAGTTTTCATTGACTTGAATTTGCGTGGAGTTGGGAGTATTACCGATTTTCGGTTAGAGGGTTGGTGTTTTGTCTTTGTGATTCGTTTTTCCAGTTTTACACCACTTTTCGTTTGACTTGCTTTTGAGTGGAGACGACAGGATTGCCAATTTTCGGTTGCCCTAGTTTTCATTGCCTTGATTTTGTCTGGTCGAAGTCTTCAGTGCTACCGATTTTCGGTTTTGGGGTGGGTATTTTGTCTTTGGAACAACGTGTTCTTCTCGTTTTGCCCTAGTCGTCAGTTGATTTGACTTTGTGTGGAGACTTCAGTATTACCGGCTGTGGGTTTTGTTCTATTTTTCCATCGAACCCTAGCTCTATCGCTGTCATGGCGGCATTTTGTGGTGATTCTAAGCTTATTCTTTCTTGATCTGTGATTCACACAGGAGGCGTTTCATTGTTGAAGTCTGGGATTGCTTGGTGAATCTCGAGTCATCATACTACTCTGAAGCGGGGCGACAGGACTGGAAAGCATACCCCTCCGCATGCCAGTCCGTTGAATTGCTTGTTGCTACCACTTTCCAAGCGCGCAGTGTCAATATATTCTAGGTCGCGATCAACCGAGTTTTCGAAAATGGAGACGGAGCTCGATGAAATGCGAAACTTAGGCGTCGTCGGCATCTGCAAAGAAGCCTACACCATCACCAAGCTCCACGCCCGTCTCTTCCTCTCCCTCGGCCTCACTTTAGTCCTCCCCTTGGGCGCCATCATGTTCTGCCACGGCTTGCTCTCCGACCCTTTAGTCCGCAAGATCAACCGCAACGAGCACGAGCTTGAAACAGAAACCGTCGGCTCCTCTGCCGCAGCTCACACCAAATCCGTCCTGGACAGCGAGCTTTTCGGTTTAGGCATCATGACCATCATCTACGCCATCTTCTTCTTGGCCTTTTCTCTTCTCTCCACGGCTTCCATCGTCTACACCGTGGCCAGCATCTACACCAGCAAAGGCTTATCCTACAAGAAAATCTTGAGTGTGGTGCCCAGAGTCTGGAAGCGCTTGTTCATGACTTTTCTATGGGCGCACATCCTCGTCGTCCTCTACGACGTCGCCTTCGTTTTCATCCTCGTCATGCTGCTGTTGTTTCAATTGCAAACAGGAATTCCCTTCACTGTGCTCTTCATCCCATTGACGGTGATGTTTTACTGCTTGTTGGTGTACATTTATTTGGTTTGGCATCTGGCGAGTGTGGTGACGGTGTTGGAGGATAGTTACGGGATAAGTGCGATGAAGAAGAGCGCGGATCTCATCGAGGGCAAGAGGTGGGTGGGGTGGGTGATGATACTGATTTATACAGTGGCCACCATCGTGGTGTTGTCGCTGTTTAATGTGCTCGTGAGGTCGCCTTATCACCATGTGGAGAGTGGATTTGGGAGAGTGGTGGTGGCAGTGGCGTTGCTGGGGCTGTGGACGGTGGTGACGGTGCTGGGGATTGTGGTGCAGACGATTGTGTACTTTGTGTGCAAGTCAGTGCATTTGGAGAATATTGACAGGGGGTTGTTGTCGGAGCATTTAGATGGGTACTTGGGGGATTACATGCCGCTCAAAGGGCCTATCGTTTCCTTGGAATCACTGGAGGAAGCGGAACTGGAAGACGTGTCGCCGTTGCCGATGAGGTCAAACGGGGGAGGGTTGAATAAGGTGTGAATTTCTTTGCATTGAAAATGTCTTGAATAGGAGGGAGACAGGGGGGTCGTCATTCTACAGTGTCATTGTGCAAGAATTATGCCTTGTCAGTCATGGACAAGCTTGAATTCTCAAGACTTTCTACAGTGAAAGGATCCTCAATTCATGGGATTCATGGGAACTCAACTCCCTGCCCGGAAGTTCAAGAATGTTATGAGGAGCTTTACCTGCCGTGTGTTTGTAGTTGTAGCGGCTGTAACTGTCTGTATAATGGGTGGATTTCTAAATGGAAAGGCTCAATTTTTTGAAATAAAAGTTGTATCTGTAAGCTGTGGTTTTTGCAGCTGCTCTCTAAAGTAAGTTATCTCTTAAATGAGTTATCTCCAGTGCTATGGCTCTTTTGGAAGCTCCTCCTGCAGTTGCTCTCTATCACTGCTGTTTGCGTTTTTCTTCGTTAGCCCAAGAAGGTGTGCAGAGTTAGTAACTTAATTACATTCATGTTTTAGGTGGGAATTGTTTGCTATTTGTGGCCAGCAAGTGTACCCATATTGTTTGCTTCATTTCTTTGTTGTGCGCTTGTTGACGCTGTCTTGAGGGAGAATTGGGCTTCTGAATGCAATTCAGTGTGTTCACAACTTTGCATGTGAAAATCGTTTCAACAAGATTTGTAGAATAGGGTACAAATTTTTGGCAATCTCTCCATTGTACTTTGGCTTTGGATATTTCTAAAGTGGGCACCCCAAAAACTGCCACTTTTTGGTATTGTACCTAGCTACTATTATTAAACTGGTCAAATTTTCATATTTTCTTGTTGGCAAGTGAAGTGAAAGGAGGTTCCAATGTGCCAAAGAATGTGACATTTGGATATTGTGTACAAAGGTTATGAAGGATCAAAGTGTTTTTTGCTAGAAGTTCTAAAAGTGTTTCTTCCCAAAATAGGTGCATATTCATTTTGGAGAAGTACATAATGTAATGATGGAGATGGTGCATTTTGAGGGTGCCCATCTTATAAAGAATTAGATTTTGGCAAATTAATTGTACCAACATATTAGTATTCAAATCTATTCATAATCATAGTGTGACTATTGTATGTGAAGGTCAAATACTAAAAGCTAGTTCTAATATATAATTATTGGTCTTTGAACTAGTGGATAATAAATTAAACTTTTTGGACTTTATTTGATTAGTTAAAGTCAAAAACAAAAAAATCATCTTCAACCTTAAAATCAAGTTTGAAGTCAAAGGGACAAGTAATTTAGGAATAATGAAAAAAAAGGGACTATTATTATAGGACAAAGGGAGCAGATATGAATTACAAACTAGGTACAATAGTATGTAAACAAAAAGTTGGTTGTGTGGCCTCTAAGCTTTAAACCTAGAACAATGTTGGTGACTAAGGCAGCTACAACATATCTAATTTTTCTATTCTACACTTAATTTTTGACCTTGGATAAGGTTCTAGAATTATTTTGATCAAATAATAAGCTTCATCAATGTGCATAGAGTATTTCAATTGAAACCTCTTATATACAATTAGTCAAAGATGTTATTATATTTTTTCAAATATTCACTTTTATTTATGTAACAATGAGGAAAGAAAACTTGACCTTCACCTCAAAGTACATACAAGGAATACAATACTTACTATTTAGAATATTTAAATTCTAAAATGGCACGCACTAGATTTGATAGACAAGGAGCAACTTTAAGGCCTTTTTTAAACTTCTTGGAATTTGTTTTAAAACTATACAAAATCCTAAATTTTAATCATATATTTACCAATTTTTTTGGCATTTTAACCATTTGATCTTTAATTGGACATGTCATGAATCACTTTAAAAACAAAAATATTAGAAAAAGCAAAAATACAACAATATAGATTGGAAAATTATAATATTTAATTAGAAGGGATTTAAAATTTTGAAGTAATCAATCTAATAGTCTTTTTACAAGTCAACTCTAAAATTGTAATCATAGAAAAAAAATATGAGGCTAAAGTATATCTCATACATAAGCATAATCAATTCATAATATTTCAATGTACTTTACGAAAAAACTAAATGATTTCGCAATAGGATTTTTTCCCTAAGATTCAATGTATTTGAAATTCAACTACAACAAATCTTAACACTAGAAAACTAACTCCATACATTCTGCCCCTTACATCACAACCACTTTGTTATTTTAAACTATCTGAAAGAAATAGTAAGTACAAACTTTATTATTACACAATACAAAAACTCAAGACAAATAGAATTAATAGTAGGGCAACAACTCCTAAAATCTTTTGAATAAACATTTGAACGTGGTTCCTATTATTAAATTGTCTAAATATTTTTTGAATCTTATTAGAGGTCAGAAAGAAATTTTGCATTATTTTAGTATGGATTTTTCAAGCATTTTATAATGAACTATGAATTTTTCATACTATTGAAAATATGTAAATTCACAACCCACCATAGGGGCTATAAATAGATGTTGTAAGGTTTAGGCATGTCTTTGTAGGGATAAATTTTAATAGAATATCACATATTACCTTATATAGTTTAAGGACTATGGTAAGCTATGGGGGAATGTTTTAGGACAAACTATTTATGCATTGGGTGCACTCTAGTTCACGTTGATAAAAATTTCAATTTTGGCAAACCATTTTTGACCTCTAATAAGATCCAAAAACTAAGAACTGGGCTTTTCAATTTACATTGTATTCACTCTAAACATTTTTTTTTAATTAAATCCACTTGAGGATTCTGTAACAAAAGTGTATTTAAAAATTAAAATTTATTTATGGAGATACGGTTTTTAAAAAAAAAACATTATATGTATTATTTTAATTATCCAAACAAATGCATGAAGTGAGCATATATCATAGATTTATCTCCAAGAAAAATTTTAAGCTCAAAATTCCAAATACAACATATTTATTTTTTTTCAAATTTTAGAGTACATTGAGTGTAAGTGGATAAGGCATAACTTTCACATTCTAAATTCCAATAAATATTAAACACTAAATTTAATGTTTAATAGGCTATCATAACCTATATATTATGCACTAAAATTATTTGTACTTCAAAGTTTTAAAGCATCAATGAGATATTAAACTTCAAAACAAAGAAATTAAATCAAACATTTGGAAATTTCAAATATTTAGAGATTTTAAAACACTAAGCAAGGCAATTGATGTAAACATTTGGAAATTTTAAAATCATATTTTGTTTTATTTTTAAACTAAAGAAATCTAACATGCCAAATTTTAAAATACCACATAGAATTTTAAAATTTGAGAAATTCTTATAAAAAAATTCTAAGAAAATCTTCTCATCCCACTTACTAAAGACTCTTTAAAACAATTTACTTGTATTAAAGGGTTTTTTCACTAATAATTTTTTTTACTTGTAAAAAACTAATAAAATATTTTGAAATTTTCAAAAATCATTTTATACACAAAATTTATTGGAAAAAAACTAATTTCTTAATTAATTATGTCAATTTTAGAAGTATATGAATGATACTTATGAGAGTCATTAGTGTAATAACTTGTAGTATTATTACCACACTTAAAGGGCAATTTTAATAGCAAAAATATCAAAACTAAACTTCTTCTTCTTTAGATTTTCAATAGTCTGTGTCTTCCTAAATCAACTAAAGTTGACTTGTGACACCTTTTGACCAAAACTACATAATTTGTACCAAATAGGACCTTCATGTCCCTCATTGCTAAATTGAATCAGCTAGAATAAGGTCAAGGCACCCAGTCCTAGCACTTTAACCCCTAAAGTTCCTTCACCATGTTTTCACCAAAACGTTCCAAAAGTGCCATTTCTAATAAAGTACCAAATTTTTGAAAAAAAATTTCTTTTGACACATGTAACTATAGGATCTTGTATTATGCTAACTTAAGAATACATAGTAAAAATTTCAGAAATTTCCACTGTGTGGATTGCAAGATATAAGCATTTCAAATTCACTGAAATTATTTTTTATCCCTGCAAAAACAGGGCAGCTGCACTTTACAAGCTTATTTTCCTATGAAAAAATGTCCAAATTGGTGGTTATTCTTTGAAATTCTTTTTCCTAAACAAGTTGGTCACATGCTTGAAAAATTTTAGATCAATCATTTGGAATTGTACAACATATAGGAAAAAAATAGTAAATAGACAATAGTAGAGAATGATTCAAAATATTAAATTGTTAAGGATTTAATTATGAAATTAAAAAATGACAATCTAAATGGTTGAAATGTTATTGTAAACAATCTACATCCTATAATTTTAAATATTGTTTAAATATTGAAAATTGAGTAAAATAAAGGACTTCAAAGTTTATTTTAGAGTAGAGAATCCATAACTGCCTACAAACAAAAATTCTTCATGACTTTCATCTCATTGGTCAAAATGGAATGATTCAAAGCTTTCCATATATATATATATATATATATAACTCTAAAAAATCAATTTCAAATTTCTGTTTTAAAAAAAAGTGATTTTTTTAATCTGCTCGTAATGCCCAGCCAATGAAAAAAGTAACATATTTGGCCATAATTTTTAACTTATATTTTCAAGTGTCACGAAATTTGGTGTGTATGAAAGATATTCCTCGTCCCCACCTTCTATTAAAATTTCAATGTAAAATATGCAAATCTCCAATCACATGTACGTGCCCAAATTTTCTATGTTATTAAAAAATGCATGCTGGTCCTTTAGGGGTTAAGCAATTATACATACTTTGAATTAGAATCAACACATGAAATTATTTTTAATACATTAGCAATTGAAAATCAGAAATTTGTAAAATAATTTTTTGAATATGTATGACTATGTTATGAATTTGTGAAGTTCAAATACATGGGATACCCCAAACTGATTTTTGCATCCATATAACTTCCTATATCTACATATTTTCAAGATTGGTTTATGGTACACTTTTAGGATACGTAGTATCGCTGCTCTGTATCACTGATGTACACTTTTGGTACATTCTAGGACACAGACGAGAGCCGTAAGATCTACGAAGAGACGATCGTGGCCATCCACCAAGATTAGGGCAACTACATGAGCCCCACTCTTTCCCCATTGTCGTTCTCTTCCGCTCTCTCGCGGTGTCCGTCGTCGTCCCCGCCTCGCAACAATTCTCCTCCACCTCCTCGATCTCACAACACTCGGCCGTTCAAAATGAAGGTGGTCGCTGCCTACCTGTTGGCTCTGTTGGGAGGAAACCCCTCTCCGTCCGCCAAGGACATCGAGTCCATCCTCGGCTCGGGTACATCACTCACTCGCCGCTGCTTTTTCGACCCATTTTTCTGAATCTTTCGGATTGAAACCTGCGCTAATGGTGTCTGATAGGCACTTTAGTGTTTTAATGTGCGTACTGATTGATGTCATGGTGATTTGCACTTGCAATATTTAGGGTTGAGAATTAGGGTTTGGGATGCGTGTTAAGGGTCTCTCTTTTTTTTGGTTTTGGTTAAGAGTTTCTCTACGGGGAGCTTGCCGATGTAGTTGGCTCTTTTTGTTTAGAAATTTTGTGCTTGGAAATGTACACTACTGATGGCTGTTACGAAATATTTAGATAGCGTAAGTGTAGGGATCGACGTCGCGGTGATGCGTATTGGTATGAAAGTAGTTAGGGTTCAGGGATTAGGCTTTTGGATGTGTGTTTATCTTGCGGTTATCGTGCTTGTATTGTTTTTTGTTTTTGCTTTAGGGTGATTGATTTGAGAGTTTTTGGTTATGCAGTTGGCGCTGAAGCTGATGCCGACAGGGTAAGCCTTCTGTTGAAGGAATTAGAAGGCAAGGACATTTTGGAAGTTATTGCTGCCGGAAAGGAGAAGTTTGCCTCCGTGCCCTCAGGAGGTGGTGGTGGTGTCGTGGTGTCCGCCGGAGCAGGCGGTGCAGCGCCAGCTGATGCCCCTGAAGAGAAGAAAGAAGAGGCGAAGAAAGAAGAGGAGAAGGAAGAGTCCGATGACGTGAGTTTTCCCAGAATACCTGTTTTCTTCAAATTTGAAACAAATTGCATTGGCATGTTCGTGTTCAAGAGTGCATTTTCTTCACTTCATGGACTCTATTTCAAGTATAATTTGGAAATGTGTTTTTTGAGATGCTGATTTCATTGCTCTGTTTTGCTCTTGCAGGATATGGGCTTCAGCTTGTTTGACTAAGGTCATTTTGACTCGAGGCGCTGTTAGCTACAACGCTTAAGGGTTTTAACTCTGTAGTTATGTGCACTTCTGTTGTGATCGCTCCCTGTGGCTGTGATCATGGGGATTTCAGAATGAGAATTTTTTCTTAATTACGGTTTACTTTTGGAACCTCGCAAATGACGGTCTTATCACATGGTCACTTATGAGAATTGGTCTTGTTTTTCTTGGGAGGAATGACTGCTTGGAATTGCAAGTAATAGAGTTTGCAAATGCAGGTCTTGCTGTGATGTTTATGCTGATGTAGTGATGATGTTTTCATTTTTTATCTTGAATTTTATTTCCTGCAAGCCAGTGCTTTACTTTCTTTTGCGACTACTGTTCTTGTATTCAATAGTGGGTTTGGAATTTTTTTGCACTGTTTAACCCCTAAGTGGATTTGAGGACCAGATGTGTCCACTGAGAACTCTGGAACGCGTTATTCGTTTAGTTGGAGTCTATACTGGCCAGTACCACTTGAAATATGTAGGCATATCCTGTGCGCATCCCTTGTCAAAGATTTGGAGTTAGTTTGTGTAGAAGATGCAGTTCGTGATAATTCGACATATTCTTATATCGTACGGTGAGGCCTAAAATTCGGGGTGGACTTGATAACTTATTGAGTGCATCTGGATGTTGGGTACAGCAGGTTATTTGTGGTTGACGCTTGAAGCCACAGACTTGGACTGGGATATTGACTTCTGTACAAATGTGATTTTATGTCTTTGTTGCGTCAAAATTTGCTGAGGTAGGTCACTTTCTTTTGCTAGAAGTAGTTGCTGCCCGTCGTCTACCTTGAATAGGAGGATATATGATTGGAGCACTGAGAACTACTGGCAGCGAATATACTCAGATGTTGATCATAGACAGAATTGAACCTAGACTCGATTTTCCATTTTTGAGATCGAAGTGTAGAACTTAAGCAGAGTACAGTAAGCTCCTACCAGGTTTGCTACTAGAATCTCGTGTCATCAACGGTTAAGAACGTGGCATGTTTCAACAGACTGCGACATTTCTAAGTGGCGATGATGCAAAGACCTGTGACAACTATCGTCGTTCTTGTATCGAGTGATATGGCACAGACACTACAGAAGCAATCAATTTAAAATGAATTTAAAATGAACATATGTATAGATTAGTGTGAGAGGAGCTCCTATTTTCAAAAGATTGTATAGTTATTTTCAAAAGATTGTATAGTTATTATAGCTTCTACTAAACCCCACTGAGGTGAAAGAATGGAAGTTAGGAAGTTAACGGTGCAGTGATGTGTATTGAAAATATGTAGTGAACATAACATTCAGTAGCTAAAGCAGAGGCTGCCTTTCTTCTCTTCCAAGAATTTCATCCACAGGAAGTGTGGCGCCAACTACCAAAGCTAATTTAATTGAAGTCAACTAAGCCCTCATTAATTGTTTCACTGCTTTTATCTACAGTCTGACATTTTTTGACATCTGGCCATGTAGCTATTGAATGGTGTGGAATATTTGGCACCATATCATCCAGTGGATGAAATGGTGCCGAATATTCGGCACCATTTTGTCAGAGGGAAGGCAAACTCCTCTGTCTGCTAACAAATTTTTGTTCTTTTGGGAACTGCTTGAGAATCCTTCTCTAAGCAATGTTGGTGTAGTGATGTTCATTTATGTCCTCAGTATTCAATTTTGACAATGTCTTGTGATTCAAGTCTACGAAATTCTCAACAAGAGATTTGTTAGTAGCAGTTTTGGTATAGTCGTGGGTTGAATTTTTTGTCTTTGGTTGGTTAGAGGTTGAGTTTCAATTCCCTTTACAAGGATCAAATTGCTACGTGGTCTTTGAAGTGTGGTATCTGTAGGTTCTTTTGCTTTAGGGTGTTCATCAAGTTGTGGAAAGACAATTTTGAATTTAATTTGGGACAAGTATATTTGGAAACCCTAGATTTATTTTAGGATGAAGTACTTTGGAAGATTTATTTAGACCATATAAACTTAAACCTTCAATCAAATTAAGTACTAGAGATTTACAAAGAAAAAGGTTGTAAGGTCAAAATATTGATGATGAGTAAGGTATATTACCTATTTCGAACAATGTTTAATGTTTTAGCTTATGTCTGATTGAAAAGGGGGAATAATTTTTTTTTCTTTGGTCAAGAAAAGAAATAATGAAGATTGCACTATTTTTTGCTAATTTTTCACCAAGTTTGGAATGAGTAAAAATTAAAGAAGCATAGATTAATCTAACTTGTTCTTGATATATAGGCAAACCTATTGTCTCTGGGCAGTACAAAACTTAAATGTGTTATAAAAAGGTATCAATGTGTTATTTGTTACACAACAATGAAGTTGCTAAACCACATCATATCTTCTTCATTTTCAAAAAATAGATCACCTTATATTGCACAAATGGGGCCATTGTCTAAAATAGGTGATATGAATACCTTAATATCAAAAAAAAATTCCATTTCACCTCATAATGAGTTTAGTTGAAAATGACATTGAACAAAACATGTGTGGACTAATTGTATTTGTGGAAGTTTAATCAATCACATTAGAGGTGCACAATTAGCAAACTAGATGTAGGAAGATGAATCCAAGTTGGGGGAAGGTTATTTGCTTCTACTTCAATATAATGACCAAAATATTTTTATAAATTATATTTTATTATAATAATTTTGAAGCATCTTCGGAACAAAAAAAATTAAAAAGTATACTTGCTTTAGTTTTGGGAAATTATGATCTTGCAATACAAAGTACCAAGATAGCCATTTCAATTCACTGAGAAGTCAAGTTGATACTCTAAAAGCAACATTTTTTTTAGTACCAGTATTTGAGATTTCAAATGACAAAATAAATTTCATGAGATTGTTAGTGAACTCAAGAAAAATACAACCCAAATGGTTTTGTATTTTTATGAACTTGTTGTAGTTTTGAGTCATAAACATATTCATTCAAGTTATTTTTTTAGGTATCACAAGAAGAAAGGTGCTTGAATTCAAATGAAATGATCTTATTCTATAATCTTTTATGTTGATTTAAAAAGTTGACTAAATAAAATTAAAAAATCCTCATACCAAACCTTTTAGTTTAACTTTGACCCTTGTATCACACCCCTATCTCCTTATGGTACTCGAAATGCCTTTGTAAGTAAGGGGGACCTTCGGAGTGACGTCCCAAGCCTTGCAAGGGTCTAAGAAGAGAAAAATGAATGACTCCCGAGTAAATAGGGCACGATAGCGTTTTGGATTAAAAGAGAATGGTAGATTATCTTACATGCCTAAAAAACCTATGAGAAGATGCTTCCAACTATTCAAAGAACATGTAATTTGAACTAATTGGCTAAAAGTTATGGCCATTCAAAGTTGACGGGGTGTCTTGGTGACACAAGGGCACTTAAGGGCTAGGAGTAAGAGGTTCCCAATGAATCATGGAAATATAGCATGTAGCATATCATTGAAAAGCTAAGAACACAAGAAAGTTAGAATGACAAGCATTCCAAGGTTCTAAGCTATGAACTCAAATTTATAGCCAAGAGAAGGGCCGTGGTGAAGGTGTGACACCGCTTCTAATGAACCTGAATCTTTAGAGGGCCATAACTTTGTCAAAACTTAGACAAATGAGACAAGTAAGTAGTTTATCAGCATCTACTTGTTTTGTAAATATCCAAAATGAACTTGCGTGTGGGATTTGGAGAACCCTCACGTAAGGGAAACCAACCCTCCTCACTCCCTCTTGGAATCTTCATGCATATTGGTAACTTAAAGTTGATGATGTAACTTTACCACCGGGTCCAAGGCACTAGTTGTATGGAATCCCGCTCTTTGCTAGGCCATTTTGGATGTATTCCAAATTATGAGTTATGATTAGCCACAAGGTGAAAGTAGCAAATATACAATGGGCCTAAGGTGGAATGGGATGACATGCAAGGGCGGCCCAAAGGGCAGTTAACACTAGTGGGGAGTAGTGTCTCCACTGAGTGCTTGAACATCAACAGAAGTTCCGCCCATGTCACCAAGTGACATACCCAGTGTCATGTGTAGAGTGCATGTTAGTAGTTCTAGGGACTAAGACTTGATAATATGAGTTGAAAAATGAAAATTAATGTTGTGGATGCATGGCATGTGCAGTATTAGCGACTTGTGATTCAAGTGACATTGAAAGTAAAGCGTGAGTCATTAAGCTGTGAAGGGCCTCTAAAGGATGTTTGAACCTCTAAGGTATTAGTCACGACACCATGAAAGATTGCGGCCATTTTTGTAAAAAAAACTTAAATACTACCATTTTTATTGCAAAGATAAAAAGATTGTGAAAATTCTTTTGTTTATATTTTTTGACATATCTAACCATAGGATCTTGAACTAGACTAGAATGCAAGGAAAAAATTTTAGAAACTTAGACCATATAAATTGCAAGCTATTTTTGTTCATTCAAAATAGACAATTTTTTTCACCTTGCCTAAAATCCATTTGTTCTCCTATGGGAACTTTCATTAATCTTTTAAAAGTTAATTAATTATTAGGCAATTGGTTGCCAAAGGTTGTTTGTAAGATATATCAATAGAAGAAAGTGAAACAAACAAAGTTAGTTAAGCCAAAACCACCTCTAGAATTCAATATAAGGGGTATTCCATTTAACAATAATGATTTAAAAAATTGAGATATTCAACAATAAAAAATCTTACTAGACTAGTGTGAGAATGTGAGGAATTTAAAAAAAAAAATTTGATTGAGTAGATTACAATATGATAGTGTTTGAAGTTAGAAGGGAAAAAAACTAGATTAGCCCAACATGATCAATAGACTTTGATTCTTTGTTTGAGATATAAACAAATAGAATAGAGAGAAAAAAAAGATATTGGTACATAGAAGGTATCAAGTTTCTTTCTTTTAGATGTTTTTATGATGTTTTATAAGCATTTCAACTATGATTTGATTCCCAATTAAATATCTTGTATTCTTTTCATTCACTAAATTTTTTTGAACCTCCCCAAACTATTTAATGTATTCAACACTTAACCTACACAATGAGTTTAATAACCAAATAACATGTTGCAATAAGTCCTTGACCACTTTAAATTTTTTCAAAACCCTTTGTTATACTTCACATTTTTTTAAATTTAGAAATAGATTAGTTTGTAACACCTATTTTCAATTTTTGCATGTGATAAAATTATTGTTAATCCCTAAAGAACAGAGGCACATCTTAGGAAGAAATTGTCAAAAATTGCCAATTTTTAGGGCAATAAGGAAAATGATTATTACAACCATACAAATCTATACTATACTATTTTGGGAATGTATCAAAAATAAATTTAGAAACTTTGACCAAGCACATTGAAAGATTATACCATTTGAAGTTAGAAGAAAAAGGTTTCTTCCAACTTTGCCCAACTAAATCAACACCGTTGAACTCCTAGCGAGAGATTTTTGCAAATACATGGCTGTTGTTTTTGACATTTACATCCTGTATCATGCTAGTTAAGGTAGAACAACCCATTGTGGTCAAATGACCCCATAGTAGACACCTAGGGAATGACCCCATTATAGGGTTTTTTTATCATGTGAGATTTTGACCACAATGCATGATGATAATAAAGTGATTAGTGACTTCATTAGGAACTTCCAAGTTTTTAGTTGAATCCATTGTAAGAATTGACCTTTTAGGCCTTCTATGTTAGAAAACATTACGACTACATTAGGTGAGCAAAATGAACATCATGGATTCACATTTTGTTGGCTCTAGGGTAGTCTATAGACTCTTTTGAGCCACGATGCATTGAACACTTCAAAAATTCATGGCAAGTCCATACTTTGTCAAAATAAACAAAATTTCAATTGCTCTCATTGTTTCTCACACTTGTATTGATGTGGGAAAAAAATTGAAAATTTTCAACAACATGAGGCCAAACTCCTAATTCTGACCACAATGGTCTATTTTACTTTACATACAAAATTTCAGAAGTAGAGAAACTTATGCTACCCAAAGTCTAGGGTAGCATAACTTTTGATCCAAGCATCCAATTGGAAATTTTTTTAATCTTCCCACCAACTACAGGATTCATAGCTTGTGGAAAAAATTGATGAACATCCACACCTTTTCGCAAAATTTCATGAACATCCAACCAAACCAAAATGACTTCATGCACAACCAACTACAGCCTACCCAAGATTTTATTTTTTTTGTGCACGTTGAACGTTGGCTCGGTCCGGTCCTTTCAGGGTTCATCACTTCAGCTACGGCGTTCAAACTACGTGGGAAACCGCCCGGCCAGCCCCGAAGAAGTAAAGCGCGTCACCCGATCATGCACTCACTCATCAGGTCAAAGTCTTGAATCCCAGACTGAACTGAATGGAAAGTAGTTGAATTGCAGCTGCTTTTTTTCACTGTAGAACTGTAGCGCCAGGAGGATTGGGTTGTGCATTTGTGTGTCGATGCTTCCTAATGGCGTGCTTTTCACATAAACAACGAATTTAGCTCCATTTCCATTCCAGGTTTCAGGAAGAATCTGGGGCTCCTGGAATCCTTCCTTTGAAATATGCTTTATCCTTCGGTCTTTCCGATGACCTTGGCCACTTGGGCAGCGTGTGACAAATCTGGCTGTAAACTGAAGTGAATCATGTGTCAGGACAAAAAGGGAGAGACTTCATTGGCCCTTGGGGCAGTATGTAATGACACTCTTTGATAAGATCATTAAAATGGTGCTGGTTTCCACAATGTAAAATAATATAAAATAAAACTGTAAGGATACCGTGCTCACGTGGACAAAGACATTTGGATTGTGCATATTCTCCGATAACCACAAACTGAAGTTCCAACAGTGAGACATTTGCGTTGTGAGACATTCCTAAGCCCTGGGCTAGCATTTTGCACAACCCTTGGCAGCGAGAAATATCCATGAATGCTCAACGGAAACAAGGCGAGGAGATTATTACCAGGCAACGGAAACACTCAAGGTAACGGAAACAAGGCAACGGATATCCCCAACTAGAACGTTCCTACAATCGCAGCTTTCTGTGCACACATGTACCAAGGCTCGTTTAGAGAATTCATGGCTGGTTTTGTAGCTGGCGACAAAATTGTTGTCACTGGTGGTGGAACATAATTTACAACTCGGGCAGGGGCATTTCTATGATTAGTTCAATCACAGTGTTTGTTGCCCAAAGAATGCGAATCTGATAAGTCTATCCTACATAGAGACCCTAGCTACAAGTGAAATGCCATAGCTACAAGTGAAGACCTAATTTTGACTACGGATTTACAACAACTCAACCGGGCCGCCGAGGAAGAGCGTGCACATCAGTGCCAGCACCAAAACGGCGAGAGCGGAAGGTGAAGCCCAGGCCGCTCCACTGGTTGGGAAGTAGTCGGGCATGGCGCATTTGTCGCCATTGAACCAAACTTGAGACGGAAAGCCATCGCTCCCTTTCACCACAATCCCTGGCGTGGATTTCTTGGTGAAAGAGAACACCGACTGCAACACGGAGACTCCCGTCTTGGCCTGACTGGAGGCCAGCAGGTAGTTGTTGTACCCCTCCTGCCCCTGCACCACCATGCTGGTGTTATTTGGCGGAATTTTGGTGGCGTTGAACGTGTATGCTTTCTCAAAGCCGGGCAAGGCTTTGTCCATCTCCACTACGGCGAACCAGTCGGGGTGCGTCACGTTGTCCCAGTCGAAGAGCGACATGCGCGCACTCCACCCGTTGGAGTAGTCGGACACGATGTGCCAGTTAATGTTCACGCCGCAGTTGTCTGGGCACGGCAGAGGGCTGGGCACGGGGTTGTGCAAAATGCTAGCCCAGGCCAGGATCTGCGCCGAGCGATTCTCAGGGGCCAGCGTTAAGGCGCTGTAAGGGAGCAGCATCGCCGACTGGTTGGTGCTGCACGTGGGTTGCGGGTTAGTAGCGCAGCCACAGGCACAAGTCGGGCAGGGCACGATGGAGTCGTTGTTGTAGGAAGAGAAGGAGACGCAGCACTTGGGAGGGGGCGCGTCGGAGCCGACGGTCACGTTGCAGCTCACCTGTAGGCAGGCAACCCAGGTCGAACATCGGTCAGCCATTTCAATTCATTGCCAAGACAAATTACTTCGCGCTGTGCTTCGATGCTAGAAAAATGAACAATTCGAATGATCACATGTGATTTGTAATTCAAGCACAGCCGAAATTCATACACAGCCAAATCTCAATAATCATAAGAAGACTTCACTTGGCTGGGTCTGAATTCCATAACATGATCAAATTCAATGAAGCACAAGGCACATTGGACACAGGAAAGTAAGTCTCCATAGGACCTACTCAATCGGTGCTCAAATGACATCCTTTTCCGATACTCAGGCTTCGAATTCACATGCCAAAAGAAAGGAATGAATGAGTTCGATTAATTTGTACCTGCCACGTCTTCATGGCGCTGGTGGAGTAATCCAGGTACGGGTCCGGGAAAACACTCGGCTCCAGGAGTCTCGGAGCCCCGCACGTGTAGCTCCCGTTTCCGATTTTGAAGGCCGCTGGAGGGACCAGGTGGAGCAAGTCTTCGGCGTGCGGGGGGATCTTGTACACTTGCATGGTGAACGCGGACTTAGACTTGGAAGGGTCGATCACCTCTGGAAGAATGGTTCCGTTCCTGCAACAGTACTTCACGCCCCCGACGGTCGTGTCGTTCTGGCTGGTGATCGGCAGGTCGGAGATCACGGGGTTCGGGGAGCAACTGATGGCGGAGTTCAAATCCGGAACTGAGGTATAGTACGCGCCCGCGTCCCCGCCTACACAGAGCTGGATATCGTTTACTTTCGGCCGGGCGCCCTGCATCGTGTAGATGAACTCGCCCTCTTGCCACGTCCAAGAAAGCTGCCAGTTGTCCAGCCGGCCAAAGGGGCTGTCGTTCGAAATCGTCACCTGCAGGCAGGAGGAGAAGGATCAACAAGCGTTCAGTAGAAGACGAGACTCTGCTACAATTAATTCTTGTGCAACAAGTCTACCGAGCCACAGTCAACAGAAGAGAAGAGAAGGACAATCACGAGAGCCGTTTGTAAACGATAAACAAGCGTTCAGGAAACAGATGAAACACTAGAGTCTCCTATAATTCTTATGCAATGAGTCTATCGGGACACAGTCAAGAGAAGGGAAGAACAATCACCATAGCTTTGTAATTGCTGGTGTAGGCAGAAATCACATCGTACGTAATTGTGATATCGCCATAAATGGGTTTTAAGAATATGTCATCGCCAGTCAGCGTGATGTTATCGCTGGGCTCAGCACAGCAAGTGTGCATTGTGGTATCTGCATCCACAATTCCAAATTAGTCTCAATGACAACCAAATGCGAAACCTTGCTACAACAAACGAAACACAAGACAGTGATTAAACCACAACTTACTTCCGTAAAGCTTAGGCGTGCTGCAGTTGTAATCCGCGTTGGTGATGTTCAGAGTGAGTGGCATTGGAGACAGCGGTTCCCCGAACTCCGTGCCCACTATCTTGAATTCTTTCAAGATCTTCGTCAAATCCCCTGCTGTTTCAATGGAGTTTCGCAGGGTTTGAGGAGGAGAGGCTGACAACACTGCCCCTTCAGACACATTCGCAGGAAACGCTCTTCCATCCTCCAGTTGCAATCCTTCAGCAGATACCATAATCTACACGAACCAGAAATGAAAATATTTAAGGAGGAATATACAAAACTAGTACCAAGTTCATTAAGAATTGCAAACTGCAGAGATATGTTGAATTCAAAAAGAGATTAACAGCGGTGTCAGACCTCCTGGTGGCTGTAAGTGAGCCCCACCCCCCAAGACTCCAGAGTCAAGTATCCCTGGTTCGTCAAAGTGACTTGCGCCTCGAACTTATAAGGTTGCTTGTCCAAACTCGAAGCATTGGGATAAATCGCCGTCGTCGACTCCAATACGTACAGCACCTCCACGCCCTCGCAAACCGGATACACGTATTCCGAGTTAGGCCCAGGCGCAGGCGCAGGCGCAGGCGAAGGGACGGGCGTCGGTGCTGCCGAAGGGACGAGCGTCGGTGCTGGCGAAGGCGCTACGGTCTGCCCGTAGACCGACCCAAGAAATGTACACAGCAAAATCACTCCAACCCAACCCCAAATTGATCCTCTCGAGCCTTCCATGGCTCGAAGCATACAGAAAATCTCAGAATTCCACTCAGCCTAACAAGAACCTCCTTCCCTAAACCAAAATCACCCCACCCCCACCCCGCCAAAAAAAAACAGAACAAATGCAACAAGAACTCACACCGCCCCAGCACAACCCGATCCTCCTCGCATCGAAATCCTAAATCTCGAACACCAAAGACCTCCCCCAGAACGGAACCCTCTTAAAACAAGATTACCACCCGCATCACCTAAATTCCCCCAAACCCAAATTAAGCAAATCGCGGCAGCTGCAACAAACCCCTCCCGCAATGCGTGAACACCAATTCTGCAAACAAAAGCTTCCGATCAAGGGCACCAGGAAGGGAGAAGAGAGAGTAGTGAGGTGCGAGAGGAGATGGAGTGGGTTATGTGCGAGGATCTCTAAGTGATGAACGTAAGGGAGATATCTTATGGAAGTCCTGGCAAACGCGGCTTTCTGGCTGAAGAGCGACTTGAGCGTTGCAGCCGCAGCACGCGAGGGACGGAGGCTGCAATGGGCTGCAATTTTGTCTAAAAATGGCAAGATAAATGGGTGGAATAGGGTAGAATTGGGGTGCGATTCGCGAGAACGGGGAGTTGGGTCTTGATGTGGCGTGCGCGGACCGTGTTGGGGTTGAAGGCGCTTGACTGGGGGAGGGAGTGATGAGCGCAGCAGCAGCGTCCTGGCAGCGTCCTCCAGGGGGGGACGAGCTGGCGTTGGCCTGGCCGGAACAGGGCCGCTTCCAACGGTCCCAGTGCCTGACTTCGGAGGTCTGATTACCGAGTGACAGCCCAACGGCCCTCCATCCGTCCGTTCGCAAGGGCCAGCGCGTAGGCTTGGTCCCACGCCAATGGTCTGAGTGCTGGACTCAGTCCCACGTTGGGCCGACCCTCAAGCTTGCTATTGGCGACACCCAAATCTGGTGCCTCAGGCATTTAGGGGTTAAGTGGTTGGAAATGGGTCGGCTACCTTAAATCTGAAGAGCGACATCACTTTGAGGTTCAATAAAACCTAACCAAGTTGCTATTTTTAGCAATTTATTATATTCCCTTGGTCCCACTAAAAACCTCCCAAAATCTTCCGCATGTAGGATTAACTATATTTTTAAGTCTTTGTACCAATGATATGTACATTCAAGAATTAGTAACCCATCCTTTGGATCTATACAAAATTTTCAGCTTAAGTGCCGTCGTTTAGGCACCCAAAATCTATATGAAAAGTATCAAATTTGAGCGTCGTTTGTAAACATTGCCAACTCATCATTCTTGATGGTTTAAAGGTTGGTGGCAACAATGGGATTGTAGAAATATATGCTCTCCACCTAAATATCACAACAAGGAAACAAGTCCCCCCCTTCATGATGCATAGCGCCCAAGTGGTCACTGAATCCATCGTCAATAGTATTGTTTGAAGAAGCAACAAGTACAAGTTGCCTCATATAGGCAAGGCCAAGTTTACTAGGAGAAGAATGCTCCTTGAATGCTTGCCACTTATTCCTTGCAATGTCATTCAATACAACTAACGCTTATTTAATGGTCGAAATTAGTAAATGGGACTTTCTAGCAAGACACAAATTCTACTTGATTTAAGAGGTTTTTAGTGAGACATAGGGAGTATTTTTTTTAAATTCTTTGTGAAGTCTAATTTTAGCATCAAAAATCCAATTTTTAAAATGACTAATTATGATTTTTCTATTCAAGATTTTGTGCAAGGATGTCCCTTGCAATCTTGACTTTTCATGGTATTGAGGGCTCTTGGAAATGAACCTCAAGTACCATAGATCTTAGAGAAAAAAAGCACATTAGAAATTGATTTAAAAAAAATTGTAGAGTAGATTTTGAGAAGTCATAAATTGATTGGGGTTATGCATGTTAGGCCCTTTATTCTCATATTTTTCTGGTGACCAACTTTTTAGATTTGACATGTCAAAAGAGGATTGAAAGATTTCTAATCACTTTTGCAATTTTAACCCCTTCATGATCAAACATTATAATCTTTAGAAACTTATTATTATTTTTTGAATTTTTGAATTTTTTATTACTAATGTGTTTAGAAGTTGCTTAAGTAGATAGTAATAAGGACTTCTACCTTAGTCACTATAAATTTCATGGCGTTCAAGGAGCTTCTACTAGTTCCCAAGGCCAAATAAGAAAAATTCAACGAATTTGCTAAACTTAGTGTATCTATTTGGTATGATCATGTTGAGTAAGTTAGAGAATTTAGGGAGAAGGAAAGCCACTCACTATCATGACTCTCCCTAAAAGCATTACAGGAAATGGTCTATTAAACAAACCCTTAAAGGCAATGATACTAGTGCATGAGTGCAAAGAGGAAAGTCAATGAGCCTTAAACTTAGTTGTAGGTATATGCCTACAACCATTTGGAGGTGTTTATAACATACCTACCTATAATATAGATACACTATAACATAGAAAAAATCTATATTATAGGTACTTATAATATAGACACCTATAACTATAAAAGGTGTTCATAATATAGTCTCTTAAATTCATGGGATTATAGATTCTATGTTCACATGCTAACACTTCCCCCCTAAAAGAATGAGATACATTACTAAGGTAGTCACTTAAAAATGATTTGCATACTCAAAAGATGAACATGTGCATTTCTTGTTTCTACAAAAATTGTAAAAGTAATTCTTTTTAGACACTTTTTGTCCATTGCTGTGCCATAGGATTAAAGAACTATTGAATGATTGATATGGAATTAGAATTTGAGAACATTATCAATAGAAATATATGAAAAAATTTAAATAGGTGGCCATAAAGAATTCTTGCCAATATCAACTTTGAACAACTGAAATAGCCCTCGTAAGAAGTAAGATACAAGACAAAAATTATAAATTGCCACTACAAATTATTGAAATAAAATATGTAATACAACATTCAATTGAAGCAGACTTACACTAATTGAATTAGTTTGAGTATTAGAAGGAAATGAAGAGGCCATCTTATCAACAACAGATGTCATAATCCATGTAATTGATAAGGCAATTTATTTTGACCATAAACACAAGTAGGATTTGGTCATTTAGCAACATTCAATTTGAAAACAAATGAGGGCTAAAACATTTAGTGATTTCCATAAAGCACTCTGTCTCTAACAACATCTTCTAAAACACAGACACATTTTGCTTCCCTACTGCACTAGCAATGTACAAACAATGTACATTTCAGGAGGCAACCACACTTTTAGAACCCGAACGTGACCACTACGTTTCTACTTCAAAAGTCCATAACTAATTCCATGAAGCTCCAAAAAATACGAAATGACTTGGGTTCATTGCCAATTCCATTCATCTTTCCAAGAAAATTGGACTGAAAAATCATTTTTTAAAGAGAAGCCAGTAATCCCTTCCCCAAATTCATTCATTATCAGACCTGAAATATGGGTGCTTCATGGACCCCCTAAACCCTAAACCCTAAAAAAACCCTAAACCTAAACCTAACCTTTAGTTAGCCGACTTAGCCCATCTTTTTTTTCCCCTCTCCGCTAACCCCCAGATCCTCACTGCCACTTAGTCAGCCAGCCAACCCATATTTCCCCAAAACTTTCACTTTTTGACATTTCACTTTCCCATGTTGAAAATCTCCCAAATTTTGGGCTTTAAGGTGGGCCGATCTCTTCTAGGGCAGGTCATTTACGGTAAACCCACCTGAAAAAAATTTAAAAACTAAAAACTAAAAATTAAAAAAATTAAAACATAAAAAAAAATTAAAAAATTAAAAATTAAAAACTAAAAAATTAAAAGGTTAAAAAATTAAAAAAAATTAAAATCTCTTTTTGCAATACTGTATCATGCATACAGGGAGTGAGGGCACCTGTTTTTCAACGTACGCTTTACCTTACCAACCAGTCCCCCCGAGAAGAACTGAATGCAATGCAGTGGTTGGAAGCTTCACAGTGACGGACGGCTTCTAATCTCCACCACCTAATCTTACTTAATGCTGGACCACCAGAATTTTAACTCAAGCTAAGCTTGAGATTAGTTTGAGACATGGGCCGTGCTTAGTAACTTACTAGTTACTACTGATTGGGTGGTTCTTTCTTGGCCTGCCACGTCAGCTGAGGCTCCCCATGGTTGCCAAATGTTGGCAGATCCATACTTGTCTCTGGAAACTTGTGTGGCTTTGAGAGTAAACTGAGTTTGGTATGGAAAACTAGCACCCACTTAATGGATTCTGCTCATGATTTGGAGCAGTTATAATAATAAGGTAGAGACACCCATAACCGAGAACTTGAGCTGTAATAGTGGACATGATCTGCAACAGTATTTCGGTGAAGCAAATAATTTGTGAAAAGTGCAAAGATACGGAAAAAAAAAATGGCGGAGATAGCAAAAAAAATTTGGTGAATTTACAGCTTGAACTGAAATTACTGTAAATTGTGAAAGCTTGAAGTTGGGCTCGACCCATGTCTAATGCCTAGCCCTTAAAAAAATGCCGATGAGGATGTTATCTGGCCCGATGAATGAGAAAGAGTCTCTCCATGCAGGACAGAGGTGCATGCAACTATTCATCCTCGGAATTTTGTGGGGAAAAGGGAACGTCTTCTACAGTAACTTGTCTCCCAATGAGTACTTTTTCATTTTTTTTTAAAAACCAACCAGATGATTTCTACAGTGACCAGCTCGTCGTTTGAGGACTAGAGTCTTATAAAATTGATCATTGGGAGAGTACTTGTAGGTAACTCTAATGCACAAAAGGAGGCACAAGAAGTTTTGTGGTAGTGTCGGGGCTACATTGATTACTGAACCCAATTTCTTTGAATTCAAAATTAATGTGAAATGGGTTCCACCCCCTCTCTTGGATTTGAAACACCCAACTGATTGCCTACAAGGTAGTGGTTGGTAATGGGTGGCGTCCACCTTAAGCTTAAATTAAGGTGGGTACCAGGGCTTTTTGGGAGGACTTTTTGGATTACACCAAAAAAAATAATTTGGCTAAAAAAATGCCAAAAACTTGGATGAAATTGCCTAAAAACTTTGAAGTAAAAAAAAATCTTGGATGGAGTCTCCAAAAAACTTTGAATTAAAAAAAAATTGGATGAAATCTCTAGATTGTGGATGAAACTAACTTATAGACATGTGATATGTACCAATGTGATATTTTCTATACAATATGTGGATGAATGTTGAAATTTGGAGCACTACTACAACATTTTATATCGCTACTTTGGCACTTTTTAAGAAATGAAAACAAAACAAAACTAGTGGGTAACACCTAAATTGAACCATCACTTTTTGCTACTATGCCTAATTTCTATTATTAGATTGGTATAATTTTCATTGATTTTTTTGATGGAAAGTGAAAGGAGGTTCCAACATACTAAAGAATGCAACATTTGGATAGTATATACAAAAGTTAGGAAGGGTCTAAGTTTTTTTTGGTAGATTTTCTAAAATTGTTTCTTCCACCTTAGTAGATACAAATTAATGGTTGTTACACCTTCACCCCATTTTCAAACTTTAGAGAACATGGACATGGTACTTTTCAGTTGGCTCTCCTTGGCTTGCAAAGGTGCCATTCTCTGAAGATTATGAATGGCCATTATTCTCCTCAAGAAGTGAGGAATGGACGTGAAGAAAATTTCTCATGCAAATGATTCATCTCGCTTTCACCCTCTACAATAACAAGTTCACCCTAGTCAATTGGAAAGTATTCCCAATTGCAATAAGGTAGGTACACCCAAATGTGCCACTGACCTTAAATTGCCATCTATACTATATGTACATCTCCAAAATCAGTTCTGTACCTATGTGGAAGAAAGTCAAGAAACGCTTTCAGAACCAAACTTTGTTCCTCCATAACTTTTGGATACAATATCCAAATGCCACGTTCTTTAGTGCATTGGAACCTCCTTTCACTTGCCAACAAGAACATATGAAAATTTGACTAGTCTAATAATAGAAAATAGGATCAATATCAACAAGTGGTTGTTTTGGGTGTACCTACCTTAGAAACCACCCTCACTACAACAATAAGTTGGCACAACATCCTCGATGAACAATTAACATTCAACATCAATGCAACATCCTCACATAGCATTGGACACGTGTGAGCATTGAAAATTAAATTACTTAGTTAATCCTCTTCGATAGGTTTAGGGTTCTCTCTAGTTTCCATTCTCATTCTCACAACGATAGGAAAGGGGTGTCAGTGTATCACACCTTCATGGAGAATTGTTCCCTCTTGGCTCCTCTTTTCACTATACAAAGTGATGATGACGGTTCTAGGCTATGATACAATTTTAGGTATACTTACCTACCTCAAGGCAATGCAAATTATGTATTCTACACTTGTCACACTTTTTATGAGGATAAAAAAGAACCCCTAGGAAAATGGATGTGCTTTGGATGAAATGAAAATTCAATCCACACAATCATTAGTTTCAAATTTGATATGGAATTTATAGGAATATATGAGAATATGCAAAATTTAAAAGAGGGAGAATTGGAGAAGTGATGTTCTATTGATACCTACCTCATATCAATGATGACCAAGTTGCATTTTAGCGCGGGGTGCACTTAGTTCTACTACAAGAAACCACGTGCGAATAAGTGGTTTCTAATAAACTGTAATTTTAGCTTCAAATTTTGCACATTGTTTACTAATGACTGTCTATAGGATTCTGCTCCCAAAATTTCAAACTCAAATAAAATATGGAATGATTTCTAGAAGAGGTTAAAAATGCACTACAATGGCATGTTTTTTTAACTCCACTATTTTTAGAGAACACATTTAGATGACCATTGCATCAATATTCAATTCAAAATGAGTTTTCAATAAAGATTTATTTTTAGGAATTTTTTGTTCATTTTTTAAACAATTTTTTCTTATATAATATAGGGGTGTGAAAGTTATTTTTCAGTTCTATAGTGTATCTTTTTACTTCAAAAATTTGTAACTAATTATTATTAACAAATAAAATATCAATAATTCAAAATATAAACTTTCAAAGTAGAAAAATCTATTCATATTTTTTCATTTAATTTTATTTAAAATTAAAAAAGTATATAGGGAGTTCAAAGTTTTGTTTGCGCACTAACATCAGAAAAAGGGAGAGTGCATCCCCGAGCATTTTAGAGTTTAATTTATGGACTCTCAAAATTAAAATATTTGGATTTTTGGAATATATCAATTTTTTTCCTTCTTTATTGTTTTCTTTTATAATTTATAATTTTAACATTTGAATTTTTTTTGTCTAAGAATAATTTTTTTATATTTTATTGATTACATTTTTGAAATTGTATTTTGAAATGTCAAAGAAATAAAGATTTTCAATTTTAATTGTTGTATTTATTTATTGACTTATATTGAGAAATGAATATTAGAAGTGGAAAAGAAAAATGACATGTTTAATGCAAAAAATCAAATTAAGTTTTGCAAATCGAATGGGGTTAAGGGAAATTTAACAAATTCTGGAATTTTCAAATTCCATAAATATGAATTTTGAAATTTAGGGTTTAGGTGGTTATCAATTTTCGTTGGTCACTACTAACCAACTACAACATAACCATCTTGCAAATCAATATTTTTCTACCCTGTATACTACATAATAGTGCCTATATATCGGCTACCCACTGATACTTCTATTGATGTCTTGAGGTTTCAATCAAGGCTTCTGACAATGTCTTCAAAATGTTTTTTTGGTCCATAGGTCCTGGGTGACTCCATAATTTGTTAAATCGCTGATAATTGCAACTTTTAACTACAAAGTCTTGTACCTAATTTGTATATCTATTTCTTTGCCAATTTTAAGAGCCTATTTTCTAAGCATCTTCAAGATCACTATGAATTTATATTTTTCTAAATAATCCAACAAGATTTTTTCTAATCTGTCTTAGAGTTGAAGTATCAAATTTCAATTTTTTAAGGAAAACATTGTACCTTTTGCATCTAGAAGAAATTTCATATTACACTAGGGAATTGAGTCAAGATCCTTTTAAAAAAAATAAACCAGAAGATTAGATTTTTATCCTTTAAATAGTCTAAGTATTTAAGGACATTGCAAGCCCAAAGAGTTAATGGTGTAAACCATTTCACTTTGAAAATTTTCACAAGGCAAAATTTAACTTGGAATTTAATGAAATTACCACTATTGGATTTATAACACAATCTGTTTTCTAAATTTTTTTTTAAAACTCAAAATTTGAAAACGGGAAGCTAAGAATTTTAGTTAAAATTTTAGTTAAAATATTAGTTAAAATATTAGTTGCTTCTTATAACTTTGAATAATCGATGTGTAAAAGATGGTCAATTCTATTTATACAATAAATAAATAAATAAATAAATAAGGGGGATGCTTTGTTTGTAGAGTATGAGTTGGCTCCTCACAAGTCTATTCCTATTGATACAAGAGTAATAAGAAACAATTTGACATTAGATATTCAAAAGTATTAAAATAAAAAAATACATTATAAAGTGTCAAAATTTTACAATTTTTTAAACAATTCCTTTCAATTCTAGCAAAAAGATCACAAGTACATATATATTTGGAAGTATGCAATTATAAAGCCTCTACACCTCTGAATACCTCATCTTGTTGGATACATGCTTGTAAAATTTTAGAAGCAAATGTGGGGGCTACCTTTTTCTAAATCACCTTGCAATGCAAACATGTTGAATTCACTAGCAATACACTAGTCATTTTTTGATGATTTCTTGTGCAACAAAGAATTTTTTAATTTAGGATATAAGTTATGACGATAATTTTGAGACCACAAATTTCAAGATATATAGTATTTGAAGTTAAAAGAATTTTTTTTTTTTTTCTCAAACTTGCCTAATAGAATGGTAGTAGTGCTTGATTCCTCTTGGAATGAGATTTTGTGCTATTTTTATTTTTTACAATTATATATTGTATTGTGGTAGTTATCTACATGCCTAATTTTAGAATTAGACAAGGATAATAATAAAAGATGCCAAAATTGTCCAAACTATCTAAATTTTTTGTAACGACATGACTTTGGTTCCAAGCTTCTAATTGTATTAAAAAAATTCATTGAGTGTCCCCTTCTTGTGTCAAATTTCAAGAGCATATGTTATTTTTTACTTTGTATCTCAAGTGTCCATTGAATAGGTAATTACATGGTTCTTTAGGGATTAACACCTTAAGGGTTGATATTGGTATTTGAAATATGAAATTTTGAAAAAGTAATTGAAAAACTGGACTAAAGTGTCTTTCTTTAATTTTTTGAATTGAGACTTTGACACATTGAGTGAATAGCCATTAAAAAATACTATGCAAGATGTACTAAAACTTAAAATAATGGTTTAAAACAACTACAATAAGTAAATAATATGTTTGTCTTATCCCCAAAGTTTGTTCATATTTAGATACCTTAAACTGCTTCAAAATACTCATATCCAAAGCAAGGTTAAAATCTTCATCTATGTTTGTTTTTAGCACAAATTCAACAATAAGATCTTTTAGTTAATTTGTTTAAGTATGTCCTTCCAAAATGTTAAAGTAAATATCTCCACCAATTGCAAGCCCAATGTGCCTAAATGTAGTCTTTTTTAGCCCTTCTAAAAGATGAAGTTTTGTCTTTCAACATTTTATAGAAAAAAATACGTTTGTACCATAACTTGTGCATTTTAGAAAATATGTTGGAAAATGGATTGAGAATATATGTAAAATAATTTTGCCAAAAAATATTTTATATTCATCTTTAAGAAAAGTATAAAGTATAAGAATGATGGTATTGAATGAAAGAAAAAACTGAATTGCTAATAATTTTATACAAAATTGAATTTATTAATCCCAATAGTGAGGATGTTCTAATAAAAATTTACTATCTTTTATTTTTGTTATTATTTGAAATTTTTTAGATTTGAGTTTTAAAAAATTACCTTGTATGTTATTTTTGCCTTCATTGGCATCAAAATAAAACTCCTACCTTTCACCTCATTATTCTAAATTGAATGGTTTAAATGTTTTTGTGTAGGTGTCAATAGATAAAATAAATCAAATTATTTTAAGAATATATTTTTAACTTGCTCGATTTGACACTGAAATTGAAAAATAAAATTTTTGAATTTTTGGAGTAATTATTGGAATGATGTGAAACAAAGCTTAACACGTAGATTAGGATGATTGGCATCCATCCAAAAAAAGTTTATATAAATATTTCAAATTATGAAGTTAACAAAGTCTATCCAAGTTTTAAAAAATACACCATAATGATCTCCTTCAACCTTGAGAGGTTAAAAGAATTCAAAACTTGACAAAACATGTCAAATATTGTTGGTTGCACCTTCTTGGAAAAATATCTACCATTAACATAGGGCAAGGGTCAAAACATTGCTTCCAAACTAGAATTTCCAAATCATAGATTTTACTTCAACGCAAAGAAATTCTTTACCATTGTTGTAGGCCAATTTGTTGTAGCAATTTAGTTCAATCATTTAACCCTAGAACGCAAACTAGTCACCATGGAAATCATCCTTTTTGGTACAATGTGAATCATTTGCTTAAGAAACCTTTAAGGGCTCTCATTGGAGGTCAAACTACTACTATGTATGCTAAACCTCCCATAAAATTCCAAAAATGAACATCTACAGTTTTGTCTTTTCTTAGGGCCAGTTGCCATTGGACCATTGGAGGTTCCAAACTAGATGGTCCAGGTGCTTGCCATTGAGCTCCAAGCTCCAGGCTCTTCTTTAGTTGGACATCAACTTTACAAAGTTGTAGGACCTGAACCCTAGTTTGGAGGGGTTTAAATTGGTCGCTAAAGTTAAAATTTGAAGATTCTTTATATTAAAAACCAATCCTATGAGAGCATACTTTTAGAATGTATGCCAGTATTCATGCATAAATAGAATTGAGAAGGTTCAGCATGAGATGGATGTTGTGTACTAGTTCTAATGGAAACTTTGTTGTCCTATCTAGAGCTACCTAGAGCTCCCAATCGCCTTCCAAAAATTGGACCTCTGAGAACCTAATGGCAACTAGCTTTTACATAGAAGGATTATCTTTCATCCACTAGACAATTTTTGGTTGTTGCGTCATTAGAGTCAAAAGATATAATGTAAGATAGAAGCATCCATTTAAGTCCATATACTCAATGATTCACTATAGAGTTCCCTTAAAGTGTCCCTAGAATTACCTTGAAATTGTTTCCATGCTTAACTATGGTTGGTGGTTGGTGGTTGGTGGTTTTCTTAGATTTTTGTGTCGAAATCAAGGCAACTTTACTAAAGAGTTGTTTGAAGTGCCTTTGAAAATTCATTGAAAATAGATGCTTTATCCAAAAATCCTTTTTTTATTTTTGAAAATTCATGATTTTCAATCACCTATATTGCAAAAATATTTATCCTAGAAAAAAGTACCTCCAACTATGTTGAATTGCTTATATTCACAAGAATGGGTGCCTCTACCTTATCCCTTGGCTTAATTTTCCTATACCCTTTGCAAGACAATGCATTTAACCCCTAAAGTCATGTAGCCATTTTTTTGCCAAAACCACTCAAAACTACCACTTCTACTATAATCACCTACGAAATAAATTTAAAAAAATATTTTTTAGAATCTAACCATAGGATCTTATTCTACACTTGTTTTAGATCAAGTGATATTTTTTTTTGTGATTTTTGACCGTATACATTTGAAAGATATTAGCATTCAAAGTGAAAGAAAAAAATTTCTTTCAAGAAGTTGCCATGATTGCCCACAAAACAAGAAGCTCTATAACTTTCACATTTCTAATCCAAATGGAATGAATCAAAGCTTTCCATTTACAAAAAATATAATCTACAAGAATTAAAATATTAAAATATTTATTTTAATTTTTTGTGGATTTTTTTTGCTGCCCGGTCTCCACCATTTTGATGTTATTGTAGTATAACTTTTGCTCTTGGGCACCGATTGAAATAAAAGTTATATTCCCAGAAAGCTTGTAAGTTTTTCTATCTTATGAAAAAGTTTCAAAAAGTTTCAGTAAAAATTGAGATCATAAGAGCCTGCCCGAAATCCATTTTGTCCCTTGTAAGGACAATGGGACTTTAGGGGTTAACCTCTAAATGCCCAAGGCACCAAATTCTCGTGTAGACAATACTTTGAAGTTAAATAAAACCTAAATAGTTTGCTATTTTTAGTAGTTTATATTTTTGACAATTCTTTTTGAAGTCTACTTTTAGCATCAAAAATTCAATTTTGGAAATGAATGATTATGGATTTTCTATTCAAGATTTTGTACAAGGGGTGTCCAATGTGATCTTGACTTTCCGTAGTGTTGAGGGCTCTCGGAAATGAGCCTCCAATACACTAGACCTTGGGAGAAAAAAATTACATTAGAAATTCATTTAAAAAAAATTGTAGAGTAGATTTTGAGAAGCCATAAGTTGATCGGGGTTATGCATGTTAGGCCCTTCAACCTCATATTTTTTAGATGACCATTTTTTTTAGATTTGACATGGCAAAAAAGAGAGATGAAAGATTTTCATAGTTTTTAACACCTTGAGTTCATAAATAACCAAACATTATAAATAAATCTTTCAATTCATTAAGTGATACTCTTGGATTTTCTTTTCCTATACAATCTCTACCATGCCTAGTTTGAATTTGTACAGTTACAATTCCAAAAAGAATGGATACAACTTATCAAAATGTTTGACTTTGTGTTCAATGTAGAGCAAATTCAAAGGCGGCTCTCAAAACAAGCCTTCGGCATTTAGGGTTTAATAATGAATCCGGAGTCCATCCGCTACCAATCTCGCGTTGCAAATAAACTGAACTTTTTGACAACATTTGGACCCTCTCTGCATCCTTAGCTCGTAGGAATGGGAACTCTATTAGTTGGACCAAGAGTCCTCCCCCTCCCTAGCATGTTCTTTTTGGTTTTCCTTCTTGTCTGTGCTCGTTTCTCTTCATTGTCCAGCCTTTGGCTTGGCTTGGCTTGGCTGTTTTTTTTGGTGTTGGCGACTTTTTCTTTTAAATGCAATGGTTCTTCCATTTGTTCTATAAAAAAGAAATTTAAAAGAAAATAACTGAACTTAACTTGCGGGCCAGAAACACCAAAGTCTTCACTGCATCGCGGACTTTGCAGTCTTTTTCTTACCAACTAATGAATGCCCAGGAACTCAGGCCTTGCAGGCCCTTTTGTGTTGTGTTGTATTGTTTGGTTGCTGTTCTTCTGGAATCTTAATTAATTAGTTCGATCCAAAGAGAACAACTACTACTCCTGTAGAAGGGTTTCCTTGCACGTGAAAAGGACGAAGCAACTGTTCCCCAAAACCAACAATGAATTTAAAGCAGTTGGAGGAACTGTGGATGGATTGTAACGGACTTTAGGGGGGGGGGTCCAGATTCCAGGAGAACAGCAGCTCGCAGTTGAGCAGAGAACGATGGACGGAGTCAAGTTTGGTACAAGCCAGACTCCTCCTACGCGGAGGGAGCATCTGACTGCCATCCGGCCACCTCGAGCAACTGAATTCGCAATGCAGGCAACAGTGGAATGATCCAAGTGGAAGACCTGATCATCATGATGGTGGAAGCAGAAAAACTCCGTCGTCAGTTCTGTAGATTGAATTTGCTAACGTACTAGCTAGAAGAAGAAATCTGTGTTATTCTAGTCGATGTTTTTTTGTTATTGTTTTAAACCCAACATGATTGTGTTGGAAATAATGTAGTTTTAGCTTTATTTTAGTCACAGTCTTGTAAACGTACATTATTTTCAGCACAATTGTGTTGGATTTAACAAAAAAACATCAACTAAAATAATGTAGACTTCTTTGTGTGTAGAACAACAAGCCCGTAGGGCGAGCTGGTCTACAGAATCTACACACACTTGTCTGCTCTCTAGCGTTAAGACTAGGGTGTGTGTATTTGGTGAATTGGCAAAGCAAGCATATTTTCTTGGCATAATCGGCAGGTTCTTGAGGGTGGTCAATTTTGTGGGGGGAGGGCTCTCAAGTGCTAAATTGCACCGGAAAAAATAATTTGGCTAGAAATGATAAAAAAGTTGTGAAGCTTTTTGTTAAAAAACTTCAAATTAAAAGAAAATCTTAGATGGAATCACCAAATTGTGGATGAGAATAGAATTAGAGACATGTGATATGCATGAATGTGATATTTTCTATCCAATATGTAGATGAATGTTGAAATATGGAGCATTGTCGTAATATTTTAAGCCGCTCCTTTGGCACTTCATAAAGAATGAGAAATAGAACCCTACTATAAACTAATCGATCTCCAAATGAGCTGAATATGCACCCCTTGGTCTTAATTGAAGTGAAGATAGATTTCCCAAAGAGAATGATGCCAATAAGAAAGATGCTCATAACATTGTTGACCAATGCTTGGTTATTCAATGTTATGGCTATGTGATTGAAATAGATGAATTTAGTCAAAATTTGCACTAATTGGCATTTTAACCATAAAACACACTTTAGAGGATGTTTTGTGTATAATTTGCATCTAATTTAGGAGAGAGTTGCTGGAACCCAATTTCAATGAAAGATGTTGCGTATTCCCTTCTTGAGATTTTCTTTTTGACTTTAAAAAAAAAATGGCAAACCCATAGATCACTTTGTTGTGTATTTCAACATTTTTTTGTTCCTTTCTCTTAATTTGAATTGAGGCGATAAAAACAATCTTTTGTGAATTTGAGATAACTACGTTGACAAAATAAAGATGATCAAGTCTAGTTTCTACTCCAATATAAAAATTTGAATAAGTCCTAAAATTCAAATTTTTATTACAATTTGAACTACATTGTAAAGAAAATCGTACACATTTTATTCCATTGTCGTAAAGCTATTGTTAATTTATAATGAAGCTCAATGTGTTGTTGGATCTTTGTCCATGCTCCCCTATTATGATTCAAAAAAAGCCTCCCACGATCTTTCCTCTAGTTTTTATTAAATCCACAACTGACCCTCTAAAAGGTAACTAGAGTGTAACTCCATGTTTCATTTCTTTAACAAGCTTAAAACTCAACAAACATTGTTGCCACTGTCCATTGGTTGTTGAGAACTCTTTAACATGCTAAACTTTTGAGATGACAAACTTCCACATCTTTTGTGTCTATGGATTTTTTTAGATTCTTTTGCAACGTCTTGCTAACCCCTAAAGGATCAACATGCATTTTTTGGCAAGATAGAAATTTTGGGCAAGTACATGTGACTGGAGATTTGCATATTTTAGGCTAAAATTTTAATAGAAGGTGGGGACGAGGAATATCTTTCATATGCACTAAATTCCATGACATTTAGAAACATGAGTCAAAAGTTATGACCTAAAATGTTACTTTTTTCATAAATTGTTAGTCTAGATAGACTAGAAAACACTTTTATTAGAAACAAATATTTGAAATTGGTTTTCTTGAGTTATGTGTATGTAGAAAGCTTTGAATCATTCCATTTTGATCAATGAGTCAAAAGTTATGACGAGTTTTTGTTTGCAAAGTAGTTATGGATTCTTTATTCTAAAAAAAACTTTGAAGTCCTTTATTTTACTCAATTATTAATATTTTTTTCAAAAAATAAAATCACACGATGTAAATTGTTTATTACAACATTGCAACCGATGGGATTGGCATTTTTCAATTCCATAACTAATTTCTTAACAATTTTGTATTTTGAATCATTCTCTACTTCTTTCTACTTATTATTTTTTTCCTATATGTTGTACAATTCCAAATGATCTGAAATTTTTCAAGCATATAGCCAACTTGTGTTGAAAAATAAATCTAAAGAAGCACCACTCTTTTGGACGTTTTTTCATACAAATGTGAGCTTTTGAAGTGTAGCTACCTGTTTTTCGTAGGGCCTAAAAAAGGATTTTTGTGAACTTGAAAGCTCATATCTTGCAATCTACACGGTGGAAATGTCTAAAATTTTTTCCATATGTTCTCAAGTGAGCATACTACAAGATCCTAAATGTGTCTGAAAATGTTTTTTTTTCCCCAAAATTTGATACTTATACTAGAAATGGCAGTTTTGGAGTGTTTTTGGTGAAACATAGTCAAGGTTCTTTAAGAATTAGCCCTTAAACAATGCCAAGAACATTTTCCAACCAATGAATGACAAAGAATCTCTCCATGCAGGATAGAAGTGTAACTATTCATCCTCCAAATTTTGTGGGAAATGTCTTCTACAGTAGCTTGTCCCCCAATGAGTGCTTTTTCATGTTTTTAAACCAACAATTCACATGTACCCAAATTTCAGGTTTTGTTGAAAAACAACACTGAAGAGCGAGTGTTTAAAGTAAAAAGTTTGTCTTTCTAGTACTTACCAACACGTTACTCCCTCACTTCAACTTCAATGAATTAGAGGATTTAATTTGCATCTTTTGGTAGGATGTACATGCTTGGCTTGAAAACAAGTATATATAATATCAGAACTAGAAATCCACATTGTGAAAGAAAGACCATCCCTACACTACCATGGCATAGTTTTTAGTGAACACTAAAATGCTCAATGACATGAAAAATTGCTCAACAACTTCAACAAAATGGCTCATTTTTTTTTTCTCAAACCATCTCTTCAATCTAAATCTTGAATCGTAGGAGTACAAGAATTTACAAAACAAACAAACAGACAAATATGGTGTTTGAAAGTGAAACTACCTTCTCCCCCAAACAGCCCAATTCAAAACTAGTGACAGGTGACACCAACATAAAAAAAACTAAAATAAGTTTCTAATTCGAGCCAAAAATTGAAAAAATGCATAGATAATGGGTGGTAAAAATGAGTCATCACAAGTGGGTGTGATATCATCGACGGGCCCAGCACAGCAAGTGCGCATTGTTGAATCTGCACACGCAATTACAATGAAATTAGTCTCGATTAGTTTTGGAATTCAGACTGTAAGAAATGTCATTTAAAACAAAATTCAAATCACAGGAAAAATTTGAGACTTTAGCGTTTCAAATTTTCAAAAAGAACTAAAACTCATCGAATAAATTTTCTTTGCTTTTCGGCTGGCGGATTACAAATTTAACAAACGTGCTTCAATGCTTCAATATTCGAATTTTGCTTCATTATTTACGAAACTGAATCAGACGTAGGATACAAAGGAAACTCTGGTGTTACAGACAGACAGAGCGAACCACCACCTACTTGCGTAAATCTTAGGCGTGCTGCACTTGTAACATGGGTCGGTGATGTTCAGAGTGACAGGCATTGGAAACAGCGGCTCTCCGAACTCCACGCCCGTTAGTCCGAATCTCTGCACCATTTTCGTCAAATCCCCACCTGTTTCGATGGCGTTTTGCAGGGGTTGAGGAGGAGAGAGTGACAACACTGCCCCGGCAGGCACAGCTGCAGGAAGCGCATTTCCATTCTCCAGTTGTAATGTCCCCGTCGTTACCAGAATCTACACACAAACAAAACAGAAAACACTCAAGAGAATATTAACACACAAAAAAGATTCTACTCTAAAGCAGAACCAGGAAAAGCAGTCAGAGGTTCCATTAACCTTACAGTGCATTCGAGGCCCCTGACCATACAGGTGAGCTTTGAATTGTGCAAATTGTGGAAACAATTTATCTATTGACATTTGTTTTTTGACAATAGTTTTGTAGCACAAGGAGATAATTTGACTTTCCCATATTATAACGTAGTAAAATCATGGACTCACACACATATTATATAGAAAATTAGTGGTGTTTTCCATGATTTTAATACATTGATGATGTGGGAAAATAATTTTCTATATTGTAGGGTAAACAACACATTTTTACTACTTACACACATACTATATGGTAATTTCACATTTTCCTTATTACTACCAAGAAACAAGACTAGTGGGCCTTTGAAAAATGAAAATCACTTACAAAATCATATATTGAAGAAAGTAGGATTTATTATAAAAGATTGAAATTAGGAAGGTTTGAAATTAGTGGTCTCAAGTCTATCCTTCCAGGGTTGCTACATTTGGAAGTCACTACATTTGTCATTTGCTACATTTTCTTTTTATTAAATTTGTCATTCACTAGTTTTGAAATGTAGAGATGGTAGTATGTTCTCTAGATTGTGTCATTTGCTACTTTAGTGTTAAGTTGATAGTAAATAATCTTGTTTTGCTAGGTAGTAAAACCAAATAATCTCCTTGTGTAGTTTAACAGAAAATGAACGTGCAAAATTTTTGATGGGCAGGTGCAAGTTTCTAGATTGTTGTGGGGACAGGCTGAAAGTTCACCCACATACTGAAGCGAAAAAGAGAGAAGCAGCGATGTCTCACCTCTTGGTGGCTGTAACTGAGTCCCACACCCCAAGTCTCAAGAGTCGAGTACCCCAGGTTCGTCAAAGTGATCTGCGCGATGAACCTATGCGCTTGCTTGGCCGCAGAGGGAGCCTTCGGGTAAATCTACCGCGCATTCTTCAACACGTACACAACCTCCACGCCATCGCAAATTGGGAACACGAATCCCGAAGCAGGCGTAACGGAAGTTGGACTCTGCCCGTGCGCAGCTAGACACAAGAAAGATGGACAGGGCAAGCGCTACAACGCAAACACCAATTGCTCCTCTCGTGGCTCGCGTGACTCCCATGGCTCACAGATAACCTAGCTCGGAATTTCAGCCGATCTAACAAGAATTCCTTTCTTAAAAAACGAACCTCAAAAACAACAAGTGCAACAGTAAAAAGTTACCCCAATTGAGCGGATCCTCGCAACGTACCAAATTGTAAGTCTCAAACACCAAATGGCGCCCTGGAAACGCAACTCTCTTGAAACAAGAGTAGCACCCGCATCACCTAGCTAATGGTTGAGAAATCCTTCTGGCAATGCGTGAACACACTGTGGCAAACGAAGCTGTCGATCAGTCGATCAGTCGATCAGTGAGGGAAGAGCTTGGTGTGCAAGACCATTTTTTTCTTTCTTTTGCCAATTTTAACAATTCTGCCGACTGCACCCAAAGTCGCCGCCAGGACTTCCGCAAGTTACCTGAGCCATAAAACTCCTACACTCATTTCTAAACATAATTACACTAAATATGTATGTTTGCACTTGGTGTGAAAGAGTGTTGTTATTGAGGGTTCTAGGAACAAATTTAGACCTACTTCTGGATCAAATTCACATTGCAAACATCACTGATAACACGAAGCGTGAACACACCCTAACCTTGACAAGAATATCCTATGTAAACACAAATTATTTTGTATTACAATGGAATTCATAATGCCAAGTCCAATTTCGGAAGAAGATTTGTCATCATTCCATTGAATAGTCAGGAGAGTGTTAAAACTCAAGATGCCTTTCTTCTTTCTACACCTTTAGATTTGTGAAAAGTACATTTGTGATGAATTATTAAACTTGACATTATGTCATGGAGCCTCTCATCCCTCAAGCATTATCTAGTCCATAGTGCAATCCATAAACTTAATTGCCATTGATATTTCTATTTTTTAAAAATAAAAAATGGTATAGTTGTATAACAAACTTAGGTAGTATAGAATCTCCTTCCTAAAAGAGAAGGTGGGCACATCCAAAATCACATCAAGCCTAAAATCGCCATCATCATTCTATGTATATCTCCATAATCAAAATGTACATTTGTTGAAGAAATGATTTCAAACATCTACCAAAAAAAATGATGACCTTCATAACTTTTGCATATGTTATTCACATGATACATTCTTTGGTGCATTGGAACCTTTTTTCACTTGCCAACACGAAAATTATTCAATCAATCTAATAATAGTAATTAGGTATAATAGCAAAAAGTAGAGGTTTTGGAAGGAAACACCTTATGTAGTGTTTTTGTCACTTATCTTAGTCTTTGGAGTATCACTACTAGAAAATTCAGATTTTTGGTTGATTTGGACATGTTGATCATCAACACTTTTCTGTTGATTTCTGTCCAAATTAACAGATTTCTATCTAAATCAACATAAAAGTGTTGATGATCAACACGTCCAAATCAACAAAAAATCTGAATTATCTAGTAGTGTATGATATGGGTCCCTAGGTGAAATGAGTCTAACACCCTAAAACTTTTTTAATCTGAAATGTTTTGTGTGTGTGTTCTTGGCATCCAAACTCCAAAGTGAAATATAAAATTTTGTTTTTTTTCTCTTATTTTATTTTGAGATTGGAAAATCAAACAACCTTCAGAGGAATTTAATTTTTACAAAAATCCAACTCTTGATTGAAAAGTTATGTTTGTTTTTCTGACCTCTAATTTAGGTAGGTGGAGCAAAATACTATTTTGCTTTGAAAATTTTCTAATTAGAGGATCCATAAAGCTCAAATCTTAAGTCTTTAGATTTTTTGTAAAGTAGAATTTGAGTTATTGGGCTCAAGATTGGGCTTGAAAGATCCATAAAGCTCTATTATCAAAAGCTTAAGCAACCTTGGAAAAACCATTATGTTGTTCTTTGCTTGGTCATATCTCACACATACATTGCTTTTAGACCTTGATTTTTTAGGCAAGACCCTTGAACTAGTCAAGAATAAGATTCAATGGTTACAAATTCTAAAATGTGGGACCCTTATTTTCAAAAGATAGTTTTTTTTTACAATTTGGGGAGTATTTTCAAATTTTCGACCAAAAGAATTTAGGAGTTAATTTATACCAACCCAAATGTTCAGGCTCTTTACATATTATCTCCAACACATTTTTACAATAACTAGGCCAATTTTTTGCACCAAAGGAAGCTTATTGCTAGCAAAATTGTATTGATTGTGTATATTCATGTTACTTACCTCACCTCTTTGTACAATCTAACTAAATCTTCATTACATCAACATTCTCCCTTTCTCTTCTCATTACAACGATGTTAACATGTGAGCTTACAAATACGAGCCTATGAGCTTTGAACCTAAATGTAAGTAGGTACTCTACCACTAATGAAGGTGCTTGTAACATACGTATCTATAACATGAGTACCCTATAACCATGGAAGGTGCTTATAACATAGGTACCTATAAAAGCACCTATAATATAAACTAGTGTACATGTGCCGTTGTCACAGTCAAAACAAAAGTAAAAGTAATTTTTTAGTTTTTCGATACAAAAAATACTTTAAAATTCAATGACTTTCACACCGTATGTTTGAATGCCACGAAACCAAGCCAATGCACCCCTCCTCACTGAGGGCTTTCTGACAATACTAAGCATGCAATCGAGGGACGCACAGTCTGGAAGATCTCAATGTGACAAACAAACAAAATAAAATAAAATAAAACAAATAACCAAATTTAAGGTATAGATATCCTATAATCATGGAAGGTACTCATAATATAGGAGCCTAAACTCCTAAGCTCATGGACTCAAGATCCTAGGCTCACCCGTGCTTCCCATTATCCCTCCACTATACAAATTCATTCAATTATTGCGCTCTCTACTAATATTGTTGAACTCACACTAACTCCAAAAGTATGCAAATTTATGAAGTACACTACTATAATAATTTATAATATTTTGGACAGATTAGGAACAATATGGTCCACATGATTTTTATACTATCTTTGATATTATACTTTGACTAGAAGAAAAACATATCCTATGCAACTAGTCCAAAAAACATTAGATGTCTTAAGAATATCGCTGCCATGGGTCAAACAATCCCCCATGGTCAACCCACAGTGGCGTGCCAAAAAATAATCCCATCCACTACTAAGATAGACCGCCCCATCGTGGGTACAACCAAAGCACCTCCAATGCTGGCATTTCCTTTTTCTACAACAACACAAACCCACAAATTTCAACATGGACTAGTTAATAAAAGACTTGGAAGTTGTTTGCTCCTTGCTACTACAATAATGGACAATCTTTTGACCACTCTACTATTGTGCCCCGCCATTTCATTTAACAAAAAAACTCAAATAACATGAAAAATCTTCAAACTTTGGGTGTGGTTCAATTTCCCCCACCCACGCTATGTTGAAGAAAAATTCCAATTGGAGGGGGGAGCCTAGCTCGTGCCAAAGTGGGGATAACAAATGAGACTAGGCCACCCTTTTGCAATCCTAGCCTCACACGCGGGGTAGTGGTTCTACTTTATACAACTACAATTGCATAAAACAAGACAGATTGGAACTAGCCTAGCACATGCTCCAAGCTTTTAAACATCTCCCGCATGCCATTCAAATCTATAAGAAAATGACTTCCAAAGACTAGACCTAATTTTCACTATATAAACTCCACAATCATATACAATACAATCATGCTGGCACCAATAAATCCATCCATTAAGTTAGTTAGTTAATTTGTTTGTTTGTTAGTTAGTTAGTTTGTTAGTTATATTGAGATTTCTTGAACTGTAGGTCCCTCATTTGGGTTTTTGGTACTGTTGGAAAGCTCTCAGCAATGAGGGGTGCATGAGCTTTGCTTTGTGGCACTTGGACCTATGGTGTGAAAGTTATGGAATTTTTTTTTTAAGAGTAAAAAAAATTAGAAAATTAATTTTTCTTTTGACTGTGGCAATGGCATAAAACACACTAGTCATTTTTAGATAAAAATTGATTTCATTTATTCTTAAAATAGTCACAATAAACCATACCTATTTGTTTATGTTTTGAAAAAGTATATAAAAATTAATTATTGTGACGATCCATACATTTATCTTTAACCCCTAAAAGACCAAACTATGTTTTTTTGGCAACATAGCAATTTTAATTAGCTCACTACAAATGGAATTTTTTTTCTTTGAAAATTTAGCACAATATGTGCTCAAAGAGTAATTTTAAGGCCCAAAAAATTTATAACTTTTTACTACATTTTTGAGATTTTTTTTGCATGGTATGTAATTTTCAACATTTGATGGGCAACTTGGGCAACAAAAAACTTCAAAAAATCACTTTAAAAAAATAAAAATTGAAATTGGCTCTTTGCATTTATATGTGGAAATCTTTGAATCATTCCATTCTCATTAATGAAATGAAAGTTATGAGGAGTTTTAGTTGTACATAGGTTACAAGTAGTTATGAATTCTCTACTCTAAAATAAACTTTGAAATCTTTTATTTAACTCAATTTTGAATATTTTGGAAATAAATAAAAACATTAGGTGTACATTTTTTATTACAACATTACAACCATTGGGATTGTCATTTTTTAATTCTATAAATAAATGGTTAATAATTTAGTATTTTGAAACATTTCCTCTTTTTTTCTACTTACTATTTTTTCCTATATGTTGTACAATTCCAAATGATATAGAATTTTTCCTAATTTTTTTAATCAAGTTCTTATGTTTTAATCCAAAAATAACATACTAGAGAAGTATAATATTTTGTGTGATATTCACTTTGGAATACATACCCCTCCCCAAAATCAACCTTAAGACACTATTATTGAAACATCAAATCAAGCATCCACCCATTCTTGCAATAGTGGATGTCATTTTTCTCTTAAAGAAGGGTCCTTGTGTATAAACAATTAACCTTCTATTACTAGAAGCATCATTGAAGTTGAATATTTGGATATTCGCTTCACTAGCTTCAAGCATTATCCTTCTCCCAACTTAGCAAAGAGATTGTTTGGCTTCACCATCATCTTACACTCCATTTTGTAGTGACAATCATGTTGCCATTAAACTTGTTCATAATCTCAAATACCACCTTAGGGCAAAGGATATTGGCATGTCTCTTTGGGGGGTTCACTTAGAGTGTCCATTAAAAACCATGTGCGAACAAAACTTTGGACCCCCTATATACTTTTTGAATTTTATATAAAATCAAATGAAAAAAATATGAATAGAATTTCCTACTTTGAAAGTTTATATTTTGAAATATTGATATTTTATTTTTTAATAATAATTAGTTACAAATTTTTAAAGTAAAAAGTTACATTGTAGAACTGAAAAATAATTTTCACACCCCTATATTATATAAGAAAACATTGTCTAAAAAACGAACAAAAAATTCCAAAAAATAACTTTTTATTGAAATCTCATTTTGAGTAGAATTTGATGCATTGGTCATCTAATTTTATTCTCTAAAAATATTTGAGTTAAAAAACATGCCATTTTAGTGCATTTTTAACCTCTTTTAGAAATCATTCCATATTTTATTTGAGTTTGAAATTTTGGGAGTAGAACCCTGTAGTCATTAGTAAACAATGCTCAAAATTTAAAGTTAAAATTATAGTTTATTAGAAACCACTTGTTCACATGTGGTTTATTGTAATAGAACTAAGTGCACCCCAAGGCCAACTAAGTGCACCCCAAGTGCACCACATTATAGTGAACTTAATATCTTCTACATTGTCACTACAAATCAAGTTATTAGACATGTGACAAGCTTTACCTACAAACCATTTTCAATGACTTTGTAGCCTTTCAAATTTTGCTTCTATATGAATGTGCATATATTACTTCACTAAATGGGAGTTTAGAAATAAAAAATAGACTAAATTATCATGTGTGTAACAAGAAATACATGTACCCAAGACACCATTCTACAAATTCATTAGTAAGGACCTATGGCATACCCATGATCCCAATTTATTATTTAATTATCTTTATCTTAGTTAGTTAACCAAAGATTTAGTTGCTAGATTACTAAACCTTAATATACTTTGTAATGGCTTCATATATTGAAGGTCTATAGACAATTATTTGTCTTTCGATGCTATTTATTCTCTACTAGTATGGGTGTTAGAGTCAACTAAAAACTTCTTATAAGCCATTAGATGTTTTTTAGTCGCATTAGAGGGTCATTTTAAGCTTGTTTCCCATGTTGGGAAACCAACCATTGCTAGCCAAATTTAACCCCTAAAGTCCCATTGTCCCTACAAGGGATAAAATGGATTTTGGACAAGCTCCTATGATCTCAATTTTTACTAAAAGTTTTTGAAACTTTCTCATAAGATAGAAAAACTTAAGAGCTTTCGGGGAATATAATTTTTATGTCAATTAGTGCACGGGAGCAAAAGTAAAAGTAGGAGGTCCTTGAATCAACCAAGTTCTAAATGTGTCCTCTATCTAGGACTGAGTGACATGCTCCTTGAAATATCTATTACTATCATTGATGAGGTAGGTAGGCTTAAATGGGTGATTTATGGACCTCCTACCTTATGCAACAATAACCTCAAAATGGGGGAGATCGGGTAGCAAAAAAATCCACAAAAAATTGAAATAGAATTTTTAATATTTTTGTTCTTGTAGATTATATTTTTTTGTAAATGGAAAGCTTTGAATCATTCCATTTGAATTAGAGATGGGAAAGTTATAGAGCTTCTTGTTTTGCAAGCAATTATAGCAACTTCTTGAAAGAATTTTTTTTTCTTTCACTTTAAATGTTAATATCTTTCAATCTATATGGTCAAAAATCACAAAAAAAATTATCACGTGATCTAAAACAAGTGCAGAACAAGATCCTACGGTTAGATTCTAAAAAAATGTTTTTTAAAATTTGTTTTGTAGATGATTGTAGTAGAAGTGGTAGTTTTGAGTGGTTTTGGCAGAAAAATGGCCATGGAACTTTAGGGGTTAAAGATAATTTTAAATTTTAAATTTTAATGATAAAAATTTAAAATATATGATGTGGCAGTCACTTGGCCACGTCAGACTGCTATTGCAGACGTAGTCCCACAATTCAAGAACTCCCAACCCTTTAGACCATCTAAATTTCATTTAAATGATTATTTAGTTGTCCAATTGAAGTCTTTGCTAATAAATTGTATGTGAACAATTATCCGTAGCAATGAAACATATTCTATTTTGTAGATATCTTGAGTAGTTGAGCTATTCAGATTCTATGCATCTGAATTGATTGTATCTAAATTTAATACTCTTGGATCTTTTCAATGAAAGTTACCATTTCATTTACATCGAATATTACTTTATAAAGTTTTTAGTATTACTATAGAATGTAGAATGTGAGATCTGCTAAAATCTAAAGGAACACTTTAAAACAACTAAAATTAGTGGTGGACAAGTTTGACATAATTCTAAATTGGCTCAAAAAAATTGCAAATATTTTATTTATGGTTGAGATGAAATTTATGCTTTTGAAAAATGTTTATTTTTAATATAGAGGGAAGGTCTGAGTTTTGATATTAAAATGAAATTTCCACATCATCATTCAAGAGCATGGTTGTCATACTAGACAAGTTACTATTCATTTTTCGTCTTGTAGGATGAGTTACTATTCATCAAATGTACTTGAGAGGTACATTTGATGAATAGTAACTTGTCCTACAGGACAAGAAATGAATAGTAACTTGTCCAATATGACAACCATGTTCAAGAGGGTCCAACTTAGTCTTATGATGACATGTGGTGTTTTTTTCAAAACTAATTTTGATCCCTTTTACACTAGTGCAAATCTAGATCCAAAATTGTAGGAAATTGTGTTATTTCTATGTTAAAATAGGTTAAAATAACATATTTGTTGTCCATAGCAGAAATCATTGAAAACAATTGCAGCAATGATGTATCAATTTTAAACTTCTATGTTATGATAAGTGAATGCCAAACAAAATTTTAGCTAATATGTTGAATACAATCGAAATATAATTGTCTCTAACTAGTACATGCATTGCAACTTTGCAAGCATTCAAAGAAATGAGATAATTTGGAGCAAAGGCAAAGTATAACCACTCATATTAAAACTAAACTTCAGAAGTTGGGAACTCAGTACAACTTTGGACCTCATTTAAGTATAGTAATGAAAAAAATTCAAAAAAAATTCAACTAAAAAAATGTGGAAATTTGTGTTAAATTTTAGCTCCTAAATTCCATTATGATTTGAACCTCATTAGAAAATTATAGATAAAGTTTGGGGTATAGAGGTTCATTTTCATACTTTGTCTTTGAACTTTGTCTATAATTTTAATGGATGATTCAAATCACAAATAGATTTTTGGAGATGAAATTCAATATATATGTCCCTACATTTTTTACTTTAATTTTTTATTGAAAAAATTCAAATTATTATGCTTTAATGAAGTCTAAAGTTTTGGTAAGCTTGCAATTATTGTGTTTTGATATATCCCATATGGCTTATCATGCCTCCTACACCTCACTTGTATAAAGTACTTGCCTTCTCTCAATTTAATAACCATCAAGTTCATTGAGATTTACAATAGAATATGTGAGAAAATATGATAATAATAATAAAAACTATCTATAATACATTTTTGTTGATGCTAACAACACCATATTTATACACATAGAAATACAAAATTAATGCATGACATTGAAGCAAATGTGGATGTTACAACCATCAAAGTTGTTGTACAAAGGCAACTTTGAGAATGTGTTACATTTCTCTTTATTCCCTCCATTTTAGTCCTTATGAATGCATTTGCTTTATTATTTACAATTTACATCAAATCACATGAAAATTGTCTTAAACAATGTTGATTACAACATGGATTTGTACTAGTGAGTGTAGCAATTTAGTTCAATCATTAGAGATATCCTATAATAAATCCAAATTTAAATATTGGATTCTATCTGTGGCCTCTATAAGTAAGTGTGTGTGTATATATATATGATGCATTCTTTTTGTACCTTAAACAACATTGTCACTTGGAGAGAGGGGGAAGTGAACACAAAGGTGGCACAAGTAGATAGGTCTTTTTTAGGAAGAAGATCGTTGTAAATAAATATGGCATACAACACTGTATATGGTAATATTTTTGATATTTTCATGTATTGTGGTCAATAATATACTTTCTTATGAGTTTTTTTAATATCTTCTCTTGCAAATCTTGGCTTCAACTACCTCTATGTATTAAGTACTAATCATGAAAGATTCAAGCACAATTGAACTTGCATCAATTTTGTGTAAACAATTATATATACACCCATGTTGAATGTTTCTTAAATTAAGAATGCATTTTCAAATATTGAATTTGTATTTTTTAGTATTAATTGTTTTGTATAATCATGAAAGCAATGTCTACTGAATTCAAAAGTCTTCAAAGTGAATTTTTGTAAGGCTGCTAAAAACTACAAGCTTGTATTTGCACATTTTTCATATGTCAATGCAATCACATTGTATACATTGTCAAGAGACTCTAAGTTCTTACAATATCAATGGTGGATCATCCTACTTTTTACACATCCATTGTTTATCATTCATTCTCTAGTTTGGTACAATTGCTTTCTTGATTTCCACTCCTCTGTCCTCAATAATCCTACATCTATTAAAGATTCGATTTATATTCTTGCTTTGACAAAAATTGCTCTAAAACCTAAAGGACAAATCACACTTTCCTTATCAAAATTTAAAAGTCATAACCTAATATAGCATTAGCCAATGCAAGGATTTGGAGCAAGATTTGGAGTTAGTTGAAGATAGACCATGAATAAAAATACATTTACACTTGGCATTTGGTAACAATGTTTATTAAAAGATAAAACTTGTGAACAAAAACGAGAATGCATGTTTTTTCATGGAAACACATTTATTGCATTGGTTCCGAAAAACTTGAATCATGAAAAGATATCAAGCATTCATATAAGGTAAACTTGCCTATGATAGGCAAACCACCCATGATAGTCACCTAGAGAACTATAGTCTTATATCAACCCATGACAAACTTTTTCTAATAAATGGGATTAAGATTACATTAGGTTGATTTGTGGCCATAATCAATGCCTTAGAAGATGGTCATGGAATTATTAGTGACTATCATAAGACACTTATACCTTTCTAGTATAAAAAATATTAAAAAAATTCATAATGAAAAGTTAATTTTTTTATTCCTTCATGTCATGATCATGTTAGGAATCAAATCTTGTAGCCATGTTAGAAAATGTTGTGACTGCTTCAGGTGATAAGATGACCATTACGGAAACACTTTTTGCTGATTTGGGGTAGTCTAAAAACTCTTTTGGAACAATTGGGCAGCACACTTCAAAAATTCATAGCAAATGCAAACTTTGTCCAAAAAATAAAATTTCAGTACCTTCCTTCATTTTTCACATTTGTCTTTGTATGGAAAAAAAAATCTGAATTCATTCACAAATATTGGTGATGGTGGAAGCTCTCATCTAGTGCATATCTAAACCCATGGTTCACAAATTCTTCATCCTACCCTGGAGTGAAATTACTCTGAAAACAATTCTCAGTCATTCCAAGTAAGGAGTAACCACTACTTCCTCTCCACCACTGAAAATCCAAAGGAAGTCATTGTATTATGGGTAAGGTAAGACAGCCCATTGCGGTCAAATGATCCATTGTGGTCGCCTAAGAAATGACCCATTGTGGGGTTTTTTTTCAGGATGTGGGATGTGAGCAATAATGTATGTCTTACATGATAGCAATGGAGTGAACATTGACCTCATTAGGAACTTTTGAGTTTTCAGTGTGAAGTCCATTGTGAAAATTGTCTTTTTTGGCCTTCTGTAATAGAAAATATTTTGACTGCATTAAGGCTGGTCCACACTTGGTCTTAGCAGGGTTCTTAGGCAGCAGTATTACGTGAAGAATTTACAGCGCATTCGCACCTGCGTTACTTGGTATTCACCGAACCAACGTGGCACATGATGTGGCATCGAGGTAAGAGCAGTACGAAGACTATTAAATCATCTGTGAACTCTGGTCCACCACTACTGAAATCACCTGTAACTAAAGCTTCTAAATCTCCTGAAAATGTGGATTTCAAGAAGTGCACACTGGTCTTAGTTAAAGGGACCTCGGATGGGCGATTAGAAAAGAGTGGTGGCTTTCATCTGAAGAGCACTGCGACTTAAATTGAAGAGACACACTCAAATATTGATTTCTGGGATGAATACAATCTTTTTATGTACATATGGGGTGGTAGTAAGTAAAACAAACCATGTGGGATATTTGAATGAGAATTAGGAGGACCTCAACCGCTCATAGTTAAGTCAAAAGCAAAAGCAAGAATTATGTTTGAAGTAAAATTTCAAACCTCATTTAAGCATAGTAGAATAATTTTTTCAAAAAACCTTGAACTTGTAGAAGTTGATAAATCAAGTTAACTTCCATCTCCAAATATTATTTTGTAATTTTGATACTCTAATCAAAAGTTAGGCACAAAAATCAAAGAGGATGTTTGAAAATGTCCAAGAAAATGTCCCTTTCAACCTTGCTCAGAAATTTGATCATAACTTTTGATTGGAGACTCAAAATTACAAACGAATTTTTGGAGGTGGAAGTTAACTTGATATAATAACTTCTATTAATTCAAAGTTTTCTGAAAAAATTAATAATACTATGCCTAAATGAAGTCTGAAATTCTACTTCAAACATAATTCCTACGTTTTTACAATGAGTGGTGAAGCTCTCAATTTCAAATTATCCCATAACCTTTAAAGTTTTATGATGGTCAATTGATTTCAATATAAAAATGACATTCCCTTCCTACAACCCACAAATGTCCGAAAAGCAATCCCTTCACTTTGCTATCAATTTTTTTTCGGGAAAATGGTCAAGGACTTTGATATTGAAGTATTCTTCATTTTGCAGAGATGGATGGATGAAGACTCTGGAGAGGAGAAGGTAACTTCTGTGAAGGTTGTTGAATGTTGTGGTTTCATCTCTGAATGCTGGATAAATTCTTTAGAATCAATTTTCACCGAACCAATGCAATAAATGCGTCTCCATAAAATACATGCATGCTAGTCTTTGTGCAGAGTATTATCTTTTAAGAACCAATGTTACCAAACGCCAAGTGGGGACATACCATTAGGTAGTGAGATGAGCATTACAGATTCAGATTTTGTTGGTCTGAAGGTAGTCTACAGACTCTTTTGGGCTCAATGCTTCAGAAATTTCTACCGAATTCATACTTTGTCAAAAAAAAAAAAAATTTCAATTGCACTTGCTGTTTCTCACACTTGTACTAATGTGGGGAAAAAATTGAAAAATTTCAGCAACAAGATGATGCCAAACTCCTCATTCTGACCACAATGGGCTGGTTTACCTTAGTTGTACCTTCTTCACCTCAGTTCCAATTCTCAGAGAATGTGAACGTGATGCTTTCTTGTTGGTGGTCTGTAGCTTGCAGTGCTCCCTACCTCTGAGAATTTAGAGTGTCGTTTCTTCTCCTCTAGAGATGGAGAAATGGGGTTGAAGAAAAATTTCTCGAAGAGTTTTTGATCTTGCACTCCGGAGTTGAACCTATCCGTTGCCATACTTTCACCCTTTTGTTCCTGCTGATTTCATCCGGTCAACTTCAACCTCTTTGATTGGGTCTATGAAGCTTGTAGGTAATGCATTCTCTAGTTTTCATTCTCTATGCTATACACAACAATAAAAGGGGTGTCACACCTTCTTGTACAACGGCTCCCTCTTGACTCCTCTATTGACTCACCAACTTCACATTCGTCAAGAAACTTTGCTTCTTGGAGGAGGTGTGATTGCCCCTATTGTGTGAAGAATCGCAAAGAGATCCCTTATTCATCATCTCTTAACTTCAACCTTTCCTTCATTTGTCTTGCTCAGAAAAATACAGGTTCCTCACCTTCCAAATAATTTTTGTAACTTGCGTTGAATGTTTGTCATGCACGCATATGTGAAGAATCACAAAAGATTGATTGATCAATTTCACCAATTGAAAAACTTGAATATTCTTCACATCAATTCCTCAAGACGCCCGCATATCCTTTGCACATGAGGAATGGACCATTCAATTCCATCACAAGGACGAAGCGTGAGCTAGCAAATTTGCCAAATTCAAGTATTCAATGACATCCACAAAATGTCTTCCCAAAAGGAAAAAAAAAGAGATAAATTTACAAAAGCACCAAACTCAAGACCAACTCATGAACATTCATGAATTGTATGGAATTTGTGCTCCCCTTTTCTTGTAACATTTGCCAATCTTATAAAGAGTAGTCTTTTGTAGTGGGGCGTCCATAGCGCCAATTCAAAAGGTTACACTAAAAATCCCTCTAATTTACATTTTCAGAAGATTGCCGCATTGTGATTACCAACATTTTCAACAATGGTGGGCTTGAAACTACAAACAATAAGTGGCCATAACACTACATGCGCCACCTAAGATTGGAGTATATCAAAGAGTGCAAGTGGGAATGCACAGCCAATTCCCACTCCATCCTTTATGAAAGAATGGTAGCTTAACCCCTAAAGTCCCATTGTCCCTACGAGGGACAAAATGGATTTTGGGCAAGCTCCTATGATCTGAATTTTTACTGAATTTTTTTGAAGCTTTCTCATAAGATAGAAAAACTTAAGAGCTTTTTGGGAATATAATTTTTATTTCAATTGGTGCCCGGGATCAAAAGTTATGCCACAATAACCTCAAAATGAGGGAGACCGGGCACCAAAAAAAATCCACAAAAAATTGAAACAAAATTTTTAATATTTTTTTTCTTGTAGATTATATATTTTTTTTCTTGTAGATTATATATTTTTTTAAATGGGAAGCTTTGATTCATTCCATTTGGATTAGAGATGTGAAAGTTATGGAGCTTCTTGTTTTGTGGACAATCATAGCGACTTCTTGAAAGAATTTTTTTTTCTTTCACTTTGAATGCTAATATCTTTCAATCTATACAGTCAAAAACCATAAAAAAAATTTATCACGAGATCTAAGACAAGTGTAGAATAAGATCTTATGGTTAGATTCTAAAAAAATAATTTTTAAAATTTATTTTGTAGGTGATTGTAGTAGAAGTGGTAGTTTTGAGTGGTTTTGGCAGAAAAATGGCCATGGGACTTTAGGGGTTAACACCAAATGCAAACATACTACGAGGGACTATGAGAAAATTTTGTTCAATGTATGAGTCCTCTTTTCAAGGATACAAAAAGAAACCCCTACCTCATTGCTAAACAATGTTGTGGTCCCTCCTATTATTGTTGTTCTCGGTATGGAATATTCAATCCAAAAAAGAGAATCATACTTGCAAGTGAGAAGGGAATGAAAAATGCTTAAAAAAACCAGAAAAAAAACCCAGTTTAGTTTAGTTTTTTAGATTTTTTTTCTTCTTCTTTTTCTCATGCATTGGATGTAATTTTACCCAATTTAGGGGTCTGAGTCCCCAAGCAAAGAACCAGTCAAAATCGGTACAAATGAAGCATACCACCTCAACTAAAAAATTATTATTATTATTATACTACTTGGGTTCCCAATGTCGGTGTTGTTAGTAGCCCAAAATGTCAAACTCCAAGTAGGAGCAGGCTTCTATTATTGCAACTCTTTTTGACATTCTGAGCTTTTGCGCCATTAAGATATTGGTTTGTTGGCTTCCATGTAATCTTCACAGCTCACTGGTAGTTGAGGTACTTTCAATAAACGAAGGTAGCTGAATGAATCATTTGGGGGAGGCGAAGCTTCTAGAAATTAGTTTTTCAAGTAAATTTTCCCTTGAAACACAAGTGGAATTGGCATCTAATCCAAGTCGTTCTGTGGTTTTTGGAGCTTTGTGGAATTAAGGTAGAACCACCCATAGTCGAACAATGAAGGTATTGCAGAAATGATCTGGAGTGCTGTGAGGCAAGAAGAAAATTTTCATAATTGCAGACATAGAAATGAGGAAGATTGCCAAAATTTTGATAATTTTTCACTTTGATATGAAATTACTAGGGGAATTATAGAAGGTGCCAGAGGGCCTGGACCCATGTCCAAACTATAGAGTCACACAAAATCACTCAATCAGAGAGACTTTTTCATGTTAACTTGAGGCATAAAAACAAGACACATGTGTCATACCATTTTGGTAATGAGAATGCCATGTATCATGTCATCCAACTGAGAAGCTTTATTAAACCATTCCCTCCTCAAAATCTGAAATGAATGTCAACCTCTGCCACATTTCTCCCACACTACTGGTTGGTAATGAGGTACTGGTTAGTAATGGGTGGTTCTACCTTAACCTTGAGACGTCGAGGCAAACGTTTAGTATTCGATGAATGGATGACAGAGGATCTCTCTATGTAGGACAGAAGTGCAACTATTCATCCTTGGAACTTTGCAAGAAAGGGGGAAGTCTTCTACGGTACTTTGTCTTGCAATGAGTGCTTTTACAATTTTTTTAAGCCAATGCTTCACATGGTTATAAAAAGTTGATGATTTCCAAAGTCACCCCGTTGTCCTTTAATAGTTAAGGTAGCTGACCCGTTTCCAACCACTTAAGCAATTATGCACATTTGGAACATAGATTTTTTGAGTGTGGAATTTTTTCCATATATAGAAATAGAGTTTAGAAGGACTGTGTATTTTTTTTTAAGAATTTTATTGTACAATATGTAATTATTATGAATTTTTAGTGAAAGATTCTCTTTGACCTGTAATTATGATGTAGACCTTTCTATTTCTGACCATAGTCTCATTGCAAAATCGACCAGGGATTGGTTGCAATATTGATAGCTTTACAACCAATTATAATGCACCACAACTTCATAAAAAGAAAGTACAATTACATGAAAAGAAACCAACTTATAAATTGGAAATGGGGTAATGGTTGGAAATGGGTTAGCTACTATAGTTATGAAAATTTGAAGTTGAGATAGTATGGGGCTCTAAAGTCGCCTACATCCTCAAATGTATAGTACTTTTCATTGTTGAAGGCTATGAAAAAGAAACATGTACAAATGGTGTACATTTGAAGAGGTGGGTGATTTTAGAGCCTATGTGCTTTATGTTTTTACTAAAGCAATGTTTTAAGAGCTGAGTTGTATTTTGGGGAAGCTAAACTCTTTGAAACAATTTTGAGTACATTTTTGTAGAAAATAAATGGAATTGGCACCAAACCCAAGTTGTCTCATGTTTTTTGGACCTTCAAGGAATTAGTTATGAATTTTTAAAGCTGAAATGTAGTAGTCACAAGAAGCGATCACCTCTTAATATGTACAATGCTAGTACATTGAAGAAAAAAAAATGCACCTTTATTTGTGTTAGTAGTTGCTTTTAGAGTAGGGGTGCTTTTAAAGCACTCTACCTTAGTACAAAAGGTGAAAGAAGATTTTTGATTAATTGATTTCCTTCATGGTGAGTGCAACAAGTCGACTTCATTGATTTGACGCTAATTTAATAAAGTCACACTATTTCAAATTAGTGTAGGTTGAAATAATATTGTCAGTATTCTCCTAATTTCTACAAAAATAAAATTTTGTGGTGACCCTAGATCTTTAGGTTTTGTTGAATTTGCCCCCTTCAATAATAGAAAAAAACATTGTATAGTCTCAAAGACAACTAAAGAAAGCATACTTAACCTCTTAGGATGTTGCTTTCCAAAAATAATTGGCATATGTTGTCCACATATTGAATTTATTTGATCCTCTCCGAACACTCAAAAATTCCCCAAAAAATCTCAATTGACTAATAGTATATCTATGACTTGGTTTGAAATTTATAGCTTGAACGGGATTCATGTGCTATTCAATTGCCCCTTTTGTATACAATATTGAAAACAACATCCTCAAGGGATTAAACAAAATCTTGTTGCTAAAATTGACCCAAACCTAAAATTTATACTCTTTGGACATGAAAATGAGAGTCTAGGATCAATTTGGATAGTTACACTATAATCAACACATTGAAAGTTCATAAGTTTTTCATATTGTATCCAAAAAAATACAAGCTAAACAAAATCTAAAATTCTCTTTTCATTGCTTACAAGATCCAAAAAATATTATATGTATTTGATCCTAAACTTTCTTAATACTATGAAACAAAACATTGTTAGAATAGTTAAATTGGGATTGAGTGTTCTAATAGAAATAAATGGGCACACTGAAAAATTTGGTAAGACCTTGTGATAACTCATTCAAAAGCATTACAAAAAAATTATTTTAAAAGAAATCTTAACAATAAACTCCTTTCTCAATGGATGACAATCGTGAAATCGTGAAATTGTTACCAAATCTTGGAGTGGTATTTATTTTCAAATGAATGTACACACTCTTAGATGAATAATCAAGTTTTCATCTTGTATTAGCATATTTTGTCTACCCTATGATGTAAACAACTTCATCACTCCATAGAACATCGCTTCAATGTTTGTGGAGAACCACCAATTGGTTCATTGTCATTTGGTGGAATTGGTTCATTGTCACTTATTTGCAATTTGAAATATCACAAAAACTCTATCTTGGACTTGCTTATGAAGAATTCTAAGGTAGGTAGATCACAATAAACAATTAAATTCTAAAGCCCTAAACTGTTTTTTTTAACAATGTAGCAATTTTAGGCAGCTCATTACAAATGGAGTTTTTATTTTTTCTTTGAAATTTTCATACAACATGTGCCCAAGGAGTAGCTTTAAGTGCCAACAATTGACTTCACTTTCGACTACATGGGTAAAAAGGTATTGTATGATATGTAGTTTTCAGTGATTGGCGGACAATCTGGGTAGCAAAAAAAACTTCTCCAAAAATCACTTTAAAAAAAAATATATTTGAAATTGGTTCTCTAGATTTATTTGTATGTGAAAATCTTTGAATTATTCCATTTTGATTAATGAGATGAAAGTTATGAGGAGTTTTAGTGTACGGGCAATTATGGAATTTCTACTCTAGGATAAACTTTGAAATCCTTTATTTAGCTCAATTTTCAATATTTTTGGAGAAAAAATAAAACATTAAATGTAGATAATTTATTACAACATTACAACCATTTGGGATTGACAATTTTCAATTCTCTAACTAAATTCTTAACAATTTGGTATTTTGAATCATTCTTTACTTTTTTCTACTTACTATTCTTTTCTTATATATTGTACAATTCCAAATGATTTGAAAATTTCAAGCATGTAGCCAACTTGCCTTGAAGAATGAATCCAAAGAGCAACCACCATTTTCGACATTTTTTCATACAAATGTGACCTTGTGAAATGTAGGTGCCTAGTTTTTAGCAAGGCCCCCCAAAGGATTTTTGTCACTTCAAATACTAATATCTTGCAATTTGTATGGTGGAAATTTCTGAAATTTTTCTACATCTTCTCAAACTAGCGTAATACAAGATCCTACAGTTACATGTGTTTAAAAATGTTTTTAAAAAAAAAATTTGATACTTGTACTAGAAATGGTAGTTTTGGAGAGTTTTTGGTGAAAACATAGTCAAAAATCTTTTGGGGTTAAAATAAGCATTTCAATCTATAGAATTTGGGGAATTCCTTGAGAAATTGAGCTCAATGTCTACAATAAATGAGGAATCTTGAATGCAATAAAGAATTTTTTTTCCTCAAGAATGAATATTTTATTCTATATAAAAGTGGATTCTTCATTTGAACCCCATTTTTGTATCATAACTTCACCTAAAATAGCTATTTTTTGAAGTTGTTCCTAATTAAGTGTGAGCCAATCATGTGTGAACAAATTGAATTGTTTTCAAATCAACAATAGAGGCAGTTATTAATGTCCATTTCATAATATCCTATTCTCCCTTTACAAAAGAGGCGTCATTATTGATATTCCTATTGTAATAAGTTTAAGCTCAGGTAATTAGGTAATATGATGCATGCTGTAGCAACACCTTAATTTTTGAAGGACCCTAAGACTCCAAAATAATCAATGGATGACTTCATTGTTCATTGTAGAAACAAATGGAATGCACTTAATTGGTCCATTGATCAAAGCAATTTTGTTTACTTTAAAGGCTCTACACCTACACACAAACTAAAACTCCTCATAACTTTCATCTTATTAATCAAAATAGAATGATTCAAAGCTTCCCACTTATATATAAATCTAGAGAACTAATTTCAAATTTTTATTTTTTTATAATGTGATTTTTAAAGAATTTTTTTGAGCTACTCATGCTACCTATTGAATAATGAAAATGATGTATTGTGCAATAACTTTTTAAAAATATAGTCAAAGATTATGAAAACTGTCAAGGCTTAAAGCTACTTCTCAAGAAAATGTTGTGTGAAAATTTCAACAAAATAGAATAAAAATTCTATTTGTAGTGAGCTATCCAAAATTGCTATGTTGCTAAAAAAAATGTAGTTTAGTGCTTTAGGGGTTAATTTGAAGTTTTTTGGCATTTTTTTTTCCATATTTTAGCCAAATTATTTTTTTCTAGTGCAATTTGGCACTAGAAAGCCAAAAAATAGTCCTAGTGGAAACCATGCCTAACAAAAGTGATCAAGTGAGGGACACTTCTTTGGCTAAGATTCTCATTGTCTTTACAACACAATGCACAACTAATACTAGAACAACAAGCTATATGGTAGAACCACCCATAGTCAACCACTTAAGCAATTCTGTGCATGTTCTAAAGCAATACAAGGCAATGCAAATTTTTTGCCATGTAGGAAGATAGAATCACAAGGATTGCAAACTTTTTACTAATTTTTGCCTTGCATTGAAATTACTATGAATTCTAGAAGCCAAAAGTTGGTCCAAACCTATACCCAATTTATAGACTCTTTTAATTTCGATCATTCAAAAACTACTTTCCCGCTCACCACTTCCTACCTTCTTGCTCACTACATTGGGACATGTGTCATGACCTTATTAATCCCAACCTTGAAAAGGAGAAAAAAATCACATTCCAAACTTTGGTTGGAAATTATAGCTCCACCCTATAGGTTGGGTATGGATCCTTATTGGGAATAGATGGTTCTACTATAGATCAATTGAGAACATGGTGCAAAAAGCCCATTCAAACACCAACTCAAAAGGCCTTAAATCTAGCACCATAAATTTGCATTGTTGAGCTTGGTGCTCCAACATCTATTTGTGAGTTTCTACTTGTGTCCATGTACATTTATGGGGAGGCAACCCATTCCTAATCACCCCCCATTTTGGCACAGTAGGGGGGAGTATTTCTGTGTAGGAGGTGGTTAACAATGATTAATTATAGCACAATTCCTGGTGCAATTGTGCCACATTATGATTGGCTACAAGACTCAATATTGCAACCATCCTTTGGTTGGAAATAGGGAGGTCTATATGACCAATATGGGTGGAACATAATCTTCAGCTAAAAAATTCATAGTAATTATGTTTTGAGAGATAAAAATCTGAAAAATTATGAAAACCTTGTGAACTTTATTGCTGCACATGGGAAAAATTTCCCCACTGTTGAAAACTGCCTTCCAAATACATGTGTGATTTGCCTCACTTGTTGATTCTATTCCTACCACGACACATGCTCCAATATTACTTCAGGAATACTGAACCTAGTAAGGAAAAGGAGAGCAGGGTTTGGGGTTTTAAGCTTGTGCACATCGTCTCCTTTGCCATCTGCATCTTGCGGAACGCTCTGCTATTGCGGAATTGTGCAAATAGTTGCAATAATTCCAAGTTTCCAAGCAATACAGGTGGAACATAATCTTCAGCTAAAAAATTCATAGGAATTATGTTATGAGAGCTAGAGAAAAATCTGAGATCAGTGAATATAAAACGATCAGTGTGTCTTGCACTAATTGAATTTAATTTAATTGAGTGATTGTCACTCGATCTGCGGCACTGAATCAGTCTTTCATTCCTTTTCGTGCGAGATCCGAGCAATAGATCCACTACAGTACCGATTTAGTTAGGGATCATCTGCAATGCCGCGTCGAGACAACTTGTTTGTAACTGCTACGAAGTAAGCACTCCTCACCCTTCTCTTCGATACATCCCAAGAGTCAGGGTCTCGGAGAGCTTTGTGTCCACAGACCCAATTTCCTTCTCGTCGTCTGCACAAAGACTTGATCGAGTCTGAGGTGCTATGAAAAAAATCTTCGCAATATTAGCCTTGAGATTACGCTAAAGAAAACTGAAACAGCTGAACGTAAAACACAAGAGATTGTCTAGGTTGAGTTAATTGAGCCCTCGACATACATCTTCATATCGTAGTATACATGTATTCAAGAACATAATTGACCAATTTTCAATACATGGTGCAAATTCACGGGACTACCGTATGGGAAGTGTAATCACGTATGGTGCCCTGGGGATGTTACGAAAGCTCAACCATATTAATGGATTTTACACAATGTCGATCACACAAGAATTAATAACTAATGATTGGTCTCATCATCTGGAGCAATCAATTCAAACTACCTTCCATGAATTGTGCTTGTAAGCGTTGTATAAGCGCCCAAGGGATGGAATGAAAGAGAGAATCAGATGATTGTAGAACTCATGAAAGATTCGTGATTCTTTAACAGTTTCCGTGAAAGTGGGCCGCGTTCAACAATTCATTCAAACACTGATTGAATGACTTCACTGTCTGAGCAAGGACTTCGATTGTCGATGGAAGAGGAAAGTGTGAAAACCAGCTTGCCTGAAGTTAAAGCAGTGTGTAATTAAAGCCAGGTTCCTCCGCAGCAAGAGGAGATTGATGAACTCCTGAGTACCAGTGATTCCAGAACTAAGTTATGGAATTTAGTGCAATATGCTACCTTCAAGACAAACACGCATCAACTTTGGCTACCTTGAGAGTGAGTAGTATTAAAACAAATAGATAGAGAGGATTTTGCAAGTTGTAAAGGATTATTTTGAGTACTATAACACAAAACTGACTAAATAGATGCTAATTTCAATGCGGAGGAAGTTGCAAATTGGCAATCAAATTCTATTGTTTGTTGCAGTCTTGGCTAAAATTTAATTTTTTTCAGGGATTTTATCCAATGCACATTTAGCTACTGAAAATTTTAAGTTCGATGTGAGTATCCATCGAGATTTGATCGCACCTTGCAATAGTGAATCCTCAAGGTAGAATTCAGAATCCAATTTCCAGAAGTTAGTGCTGCAAATGGCGATGCTCAAAGGGACACTACTAAATGGTGGGATTGCAGTGGTCAAATCAGTAAGATTAAAATAACAAACTTCAAACTTGAACAACATGAGCAACTAGCTGACTGAGCTAACAAGCGTCAAACAATCCATTGAATTTACCCATTAACCCTTAAATGTTGAGGTGGATGTTTTGCGTCCGATGGATGACAAGGAATTCTCCTGTGTAGGACAGAAATGCAACTATTCATTCTTGGAATTAGGGGTGGAAAGGGGAAGTCTTCTACAATAGTTTGATTTCCAATAGTTATTTTTTTTTTAAACTAGATGATGTTACATGGTTCCAAAAGGGCTGATTTCTACGGTCACCAGTTCAATGTTTAAGGGTTAAAGGACGTGGCTCCATGACCAAGGTAGTCACTAATGTACTTGGATTAAAATGCTTGGATTATTGGGCCAATATGTACATTATCTGTTTCTGTAGTGAATAAGTCAAGTCATCCATTGGCTACTTTTTGGCCTCAACGTCGTTGAAGGATTAAAACATGTTGTGATGCATATTTGAGGTAACAAGGGTGCAATCCACTTCTTCAAGGAAGTTGCTTCAACCTTGTTTCCTAATACAATTTTTGCATGCTTACAAGAGCCATACAAGTGTCACCCCTCCATGCTCATTCTTGTCACTTAACCTCTAAAGTTCTTTCACTATGTTTTACCAAAAAACTGCTTAGAATGGGTTGTTTTGATGGCAAAGGTAAAAAAAAATGACAAAGAAAATTTTGGTACATCTTTTTCTAAGATCTAATGATAGATTGCTACTTCATTATGTTGTTGTAAAAAAATGGAGTAGGAATAGGGGTAGGGACATTTTCTTTGACATTTTTGAATCGCCTCTACGAATTTTGTTCATAATTTTTTGGGGAGGTTCAAAATCACATATGTTTTTTTGGATATGAAATTTTTCTTAATTCCCCAAATTTTCTCTTAGTTCAAATTCTTTTGAAAAAAGTTATTCTACTATACTCAAATGAAGTCTCAAATTCTATTTTAAACATAATTCAGTGTGTTATTGACTAAACTATGAATGGTTGAACTCCTATTAATGCTAATTTACATATCCCATATGGATTATTTTACCTACTACTACTCTACTTCCATAAACAACTTGTCTTCTCATCATTGAATACACAAATTAAGTGAAATTTGAAGCTATATGAGATAGTTGTCGAATATTTTGATTTCTTTGCCTTTTGAACTTCCTAAATTCAAATGTGAAAGTTAGAAATAATTGCCTTGTTTGTTCAAAGAAGAGGGATAAAAGGTAGTTGATGATGTCATTGAGCAATTGTTTCGTTGTCCCCCTCCTTGTACTTTGTCATAAATTTATGGTACAAAAAATATTAGAGAAGCAACTCGTTTTCAACTTAGGAAGAAGCTTGCTCCAAGCCCTACCTCGAAAATTCTTTGGATATTGTGGTGGAAATTTTTCACTTGTATAAATAATCCTACTTGTATTGCTTGCCATTCATCAAAAATGACAGTTTTCTCCATAATCGCTTATGGACAAATCCAATTGTAATTTTTTGGTGGAACAGAAAGGTACTCCTCATCCTCGACATCCCAAAAAAATTTAAAAATATAGTAAATATTTCTATTCTTTGTAAATTGTCCAAATATGTTATGATACCAAAAAACATTGTTTGATCTTTTAGGGATTAATGAAAATATTATAAGTATAAATTTTACATTAAATGAAATGAAAAAAATAATTTAAAAAATGAATTTATCCAATCAAAATATATAATTTCTAATTATCTTAAGCTTATTACTTCAACCAACATGATCTAAAGTAAATAAGCCTATTACACCCTAATTTGCAACCTAACTATTTTGGGACCAATTCCAAGAGGGGCACATATTTTATAGAGGTGTGTAGTTGTTTCATAAGTCAAACCCAAGTGAAATTATAAATTTCAATCAAAATAGTAATTTTTGTAAATTTTTGAAGTGTTCAACCGTGAAATTACAAATCTGCCTACAAAGTGAAGTCATAAACATCCTTTTAACAATCCATGATTGCCTCTCTATTACCACTTAAGTATTTACCATTTATATATTGACACATTATTGTTAATGGCATTAATGCATTGATTTTATTAGATGTCTAGCTATAAACTTGGTTGATTTTCTACACAAATTTGGATGTTTGAATGAAGGTAATTGAAGTCAAATGTAGGGTGCAGAATTAAATTGTGGACAAAATTGGGCTAGTCTTTCTTAATGAGTCCCTTCAAGTATACTAAATGCCTATAACAGATGACTCAAAAAACTTAAAGAGGCAAAGCAATATTCTCACATCATTTATTCAATCACAACTCTATGGTACAAACCTCCCTAGAGGCATCAACATGAGTACATATACTTAAGAATGCTAACTTTTGAATATGATTTCATTATAGGCAAGAAACTTGAAGCACATAAGGTAGACCAACCCAATTCCATTCACAACCCAATTTTGCACCCTATATTTGACCTCAATTTTGTCCATTCAAACATGCAAATCTATCCAAAAAATTAGCCAAATTTGTAGCTAGAAATTTGACAAAATCAATGCATTAATGCCATTAACAATAACGCGTCAATAAATAATTGATGAATGCTTAAGTGATAATAGATAAACAAAGAAGCGGTCATGGGTTGTTAAGAAGGTGGTTACGACTCACTATCACTCTGAGCAGTTTTGTAATTTTAAGGCCAAACACTTCAAAAATTCACAGAAATTACAATTTTAATTGGAAAATTATAGTGAGGTTGCAAATCAGGGTGGTAATAGGTTGTCTACCTTACATTCACGAATCCATCTTGAAAGAGAGGCGCAAGAGTTTTGGTCCTGCAGGATCCGTTGAAAGCCATGAGCAAAAGTTATGATAGAAAGGCAGTCACCTGGACACGCGCTGTAGGGCAGTACGTCTCAATTCAAAACTGTTAAGGAACTCATAACTTAGCTGCTCAGATTCCCGTCAACACTAAGCAAGATCTGCTCTGGTAGATCCTCCTCGTCAGCCACCTATTGCTGCAGCGTCTTCATGACATGCTGCCCAAATCCAGTGCTATTCTATACACCTGGGTAAAAGCCTGGTGATGTACTCTTCCAGAGTCCACAACAATGGTTAGCGTTGCAGGGCTCTCACCTCTCAGATAGGCCGGTAACGTTGGCAGCAAGGCCTGAGCACATCCGGTACAGAGAAGGGGTGTCATTCGTGAGTGACCGGATGAGGAAGGTGTAGAGCAGTTGGTGAAGGATGGAGCCGTCTAGTGACGAAACGATGTGCGCTGCAATGTCTTTGACAAAGATCCGTCCTCCTGGGGCTTCGTTGGAGAATTTGGCCACCCGCGTCCTCAACGATGAAGTAGCGGCGCCCGTCTCGTGGAAATTTAGCGAGAGGAGAGTCGATTGGGGCTGAGGTAGAATGGAGCAGAGAGTTTCGTGGGAGCACTTGAAGTCAACTTTCCGTTCGAAGGTTGTGGGGTCGTACAGGGGCGGCACCACAGAACAGCGGGTATGTTCTTCACCCTCTCCAGTGCACACATCAACTGACTCCAAGTTTAAGCAAGGAGCATGCTAAAAACTTCAATCTCACACAGCGACAGATTGTATTATCTTAAACCCCATTGGCATCTACTCCAGGACAGCCACCTGCTACCCTGAGACCCGACTTCGGCATCAACAAGTATAGCTTTAGTCATAAAATATGATTCAGAAAACAGAGACGCATGTACCACTGAAAGCTTCTTACTTAAACGTGTCACGTACAATACTTCTTTCATTCAAAGGAGTGCACATCTTGGATCTCAAGCATTATCTTTTGGACAGTAGCTGCCTCTGACACCATGATGATGAGTAACATCCGGCACGCGTCTCTGTCCACTGCACAGGCAAGACTCATCTGCGTAGTTTAATTTCAATTTCATTTGAGTACATTTTTGTAGTGATTAGAACCAAGAATCACCGTCACAGTCCACGATCCGTTTCTGTGACGGCTAAATAATGATGACTGCGCTTCAATCTCTTACAACGCCTTTCGATATCATCCTTCAGTTATTCATAGGGCGATCCTAATTAAACGAAACCTGTTTTGCAAGTGGCTGGAGAAGCTCGAGACGCAGTTGAGCAGCCGGCCGCCATTCAGAGACCCGAGGTGGAGGAATGCCTTCGTACTCCAACACTGCAATCAAAATTTGGTGTTAATGAGCGAGCATCCCCAAACGTATTATTTTTATAATTGATACCATAAGTTGCTCTGGCCATTTAAAAGGTTAAAGTTACATTGTCTCTTGTGGACTAGTAGTATACTTAGCTCACCCTGAACAAGGAAAGAGCAATCCCAATCGACACCAGCACAAAGAAAAGGATAGACAAATTGTGTACGCGTGACGAGTAATATGATGTAAACAAGATAAGAGGGTTCACATTGCAGTCAAATTGGAGTGGCTTACTGAAACTTGCTGAAACACTTCCCCATAAAGCTGCAGTCAATAGATTCCGTGTCCTGTACCATCCTACTAGAAAACCACCACAGAACGTATTGCCACATCCTGTTGGATCTAGAGCATCCTTCACGTTCATTCCTTGAAGACTAAACTTTTGCAATTCTGTCCTGCTCATGTCGCCATTACTCTTCCCACCTTGGATTACAGTATGAAAAGCCGGGACGTCCCAGGTCTCTTTAGTATCTGATCTGCCATGTCAAAGCAGTTCGAATTCAACAATACACCAATCTGACGTTCAACAACATCGGAAGGAATGACCTATAATGTGGAAACTGAAGGCGTAACCTAATAAATCCGAACTTCCTCTACGAATCCAAGGGGCATTTTGAAAGCAAAAGGGAGTACCGCGCCTTCGTAGAGATAATATTGCGACTTCAAACTTCCTAAATGCCCGACCGACCTTTACAAAACTGTTGAACCGAAAACACTTGACTGCAAAGCTCCTGTTAGAGGTTCTGTCAGATTGATGCCCTTACCTATGCACAATACAGCCTAGGTGTCCCCGTCGTAAGACAATAATCTGCAGAAGAGATCTGGCTCGTATCAGAAGTTCTTTTGGAAATGATATTCTCATTCATATAAAAGATAATTGCGAGCAGCGCAGTTACTGAAAAAGTCTACATGCCAGAGATCAGATGGAGGCTAGGGACTCAATCTAGATTGTTCTAAGTAGCTGTATGATATGGAGAATCACGCTCCCTCAATGGAATCTCAGATATCATCTGCATAAATCACTAAAAAACAAGACAGAACCTCTAACAGCGGTTCTGTTGACAGCAAAAAATAACTCTTGCAGAAGGAAATTTTATAGGACTGTACCTCAGCACCCAGTTCAGAAAGCCTCTCAATCAGCTCCAGAGGGGGTCCTGGTCCAACTAGAGAGGCAGCCTCTCTCTCATTTGGAGAGAATATGTGACCTGTTGAAACCAAGGCCCTGGAGACAAAAAAAATGTTACTTTCCTTCTCCTGACATCACTTTCGTTAAATATTACGGCACATACAGGCAGCATGACTACAGATCTATAGCGTTCCCAAGGAAATTTAAAGGGAAACTAGACGGCATATAAATTGAAGAGCAACATCAGTTAGTGGACGATCTCTAGGCCAGTAAACGGCATTGTGAAAACAATGGTTCATGACACAAGAGTCTGATGCTGCAATTCCGCCATTCTACAATATCCATCAGACCATTTGGAAAGTAAAAAATATAAACATTGAAGGACATTAATTGGGACTATCCTAGTTGAAGCAAACTATTAAGTACGATCAATTAAAGATAAAAGAGTCCATACTGAAGCTCGGAACGTGGGACGATTTGTTCAGCATGCGTGTAGACTTCGACGCAGACAATTTCTGCACCTGAGTTCCTCAACTCCCGAAGAAATCCAACGTCAAGCCCACTGGGATGCACTCCCGCGTGATACGTCTTTGCCTTCCTAGGTTCCACGACGAACAGAGATGAACAGAAGCTCTAAATTGACTTATAGTTGTTGAGATCTCGATAGAATAAAGATTGGCACAGAACTAAAACCTACGCCTCCAATTAATGAGATGCAGGTTAACAATAGATACCTGGAACAATACCTCCATTACAGAAAATGAGGTTATAAAGTAACCATTCAGGATTTAGTGTTATGTCATGGCAAAGGATATTACCTGTAAAGAGGAGGAAGCAAATTCATCGCCGGCCGCAGCATCCCCCACACCTCTTCACCCAAGGGTACTCTCCATACCTGTTACACGAAGCAGGTACATATTCTTAAACAAGGAGTCAAGGTATCATACCAGCTTCTGCGAGTCAAAAGGGATATGCCGTAAGTTTAATGAAACGTAGTACATCAACAAATCGCTCAAAGTTAATATAGGACTAGGTCTGCCACGCATACCTCTGTACGTTTACCATCCTCCTCCAAAATCTGTACAGGCACATCCAGAGGAGGTTCACTATGATCCGATAAATTTCCAATCAATTAGCATGAGAACCACCTACACTAGACACCTAGTTTCTTGCACTGTCCAGCATCATCTGCACCTCGTAAATTTAGCTGCCGAATTTTGTTCATTGTTAGCTGTTACGTCTCTCGCTCAAAATGAGCACAGATTAATATTCCAGATGTAACCATGAATTGTGCCAAAAGGTTTCAAAAACCTGCGGTGAAGCCTGAGTCATCTACAAAGTAACTATTATCTCCATAATAACTTTAGAGACCGTTTCACTTCTAACTATCTTCCAAATTTAACCCTACAACCATTTAGTCAAACTCAGTATCCTTTGCCTTGTATGCTCTATTTTGCCACCACATATATTCCTCTGCTTTTGAGGGTCAAGTTTTCTTTCCCTGTTGTTACTTTTTTTATTTTGCTTAAACTAAAAGTGCATATTTGGAGAATAACAGTAACATCTCCGACTAATTGTGTACAAAAGGTTTCAAAAACACCCATGGACATGGCTGAAGCTTATCATTCGAGCAAAATGATTCCGGTGACCTCCTTAGGCATCTAAGATGTTCTGGGTTCAAAACCTGGCAGCCATACAACCAAATTTTTCTTTAAATACTATTATATCTAGCTTTTAACCATAAATCTACTATCTGGCACGACTGGTCTCATTTGATGTTTGTACATCTTGTTTCTTGTGTGTGATTGATCGTGCGGGCTGTTCCGCATGGAATTAGCTGATCCCATTTAAATTAATTTAACATTTAACAAAAATTTGAACTCAAAGTTGATTTTACTTCTTGAATTTATTTTATGGAGTTTTGTTGGATCATTTTTAGGTTTGTTATTCCTTTTTAATCAAAATGAATCAAAAGGGCACTTTGAACTACTTCCAAGCTAGTGTCAAGCTATTAAAAATACACTTGACAAAAGAAATCATATTTGATTCAGAATCAGGCATTCAGTCATCTCCAAAAATCTCATCAGACCAGCATTCACGCAAAGAAAGTAAGGTTTATGGAGTGCACCTGACCTGCCACGCTCTTAGAGTAGCAAACGGCCACAGCACAAGGCCGCCCGTGTCAACGCCCGCTGTTTCAAGCCAATCCTTACATGAATCTGGAAAGTCTTCACCAACTCCTGATGCTAGCCCCACTCTGCAGAGAAGAGGAGGGATCATGAAGACTCCGAACATGCAAACCAATGCAGAAAACGCACAATCGTTCATTGTCACATGAACAACCCTTATGCCACAGTTAGTGCCGGCCTAAATGTGTGGTATTCTTCGTTCGTACATGTCGTGAATCATGTAGCTCATTGTAAATTGCAAACGCCTTCAACAAGAGGTGCAGAAAGACGATATAAAATCGAGGATGCTGGTAAGAAGGTAGACCGACCTCTCTCCGTTTGAGAACCAGAGAAGAGCTCCAAAAGCCGTTTGAGGACCTGCAGCATACACTCAACTTGGTAGTTAATTTCTGAAAATACATCCCAATACGAATCTTGAATCAAATACGAATACGAATCTTAAATCACTTCGATGTCTCCAAAGAACAGAATTCTGAACCACATAGCATAGGCCCTGAGAAAACCGGGTCACAATTACATAATTAATAAAAATCAGACCTCTCGATTGACAATTTCAACTCTAAAGAAAAGCCATGGGTGCAGCACTAATGCCACAGATTCCATTCCGTAAACCAAACCCTTCTAAAACAAGATCATCAAAAATCCCGCTCAGAAAATCAGAGGAACCGTTGATGTTGCAATTGCAATTAAAAGGACTATATTTAATCTTCTTGCAATTACCTTCGATTCAAAAATTCGGTAGCAACAGCTTAATGCTGTACTAGCTTTCATGCTACAACATACAGTAAAATCTTGTTCTCCAAGATTTGAACCATATTAGCTCTACTGTCCTAAAAGCCCTGCACTCTAACCATGCATCCGAATCCACAACTCCACAAGGGACTCAAAAAGTCTCAAAAAGTCGCGGTCAACCGAGAACAGGACAAAACAAAACCGGCAGTAACTCCGCCAATAGTAGGATATGTAAGAATAGCTACATAACCTAAGAAATTGATATTAGCTGTATGAATATGTAAATCAGGTGACATTTTAGCCGTTTGCATTAAGCACCAGCTCATGTACCAAAAGAACAGTGACAATCTCTTAGAAACAGTAAGCATCCTGCAATCGATAAATAAGTTAAAATTTGAAAGTAACGCACTCAAAAAACTTCCCGCAATCGATAAATAAATTGAAATTTGGAAGTAGCGAACTCGAAAGACGCCAATCCCGCAGTACAGATCGTAATTCAGAGAGAATTTCTTAGATCGAAATGCACATCGTAGAGATTAAACGATCCAATCGAGAGAAAATTAAGAAATGTAACACCAAATCTCACATCAGCAAAACAAAGAGCTCAAAAAAGTCCAGTAAGACACAGAGAACCGAGAAACACGAAGAAATGGAGCATTTCGATACCAAAAGAACAGGAAGAATCTCTTAGAAACAGTAGGCATCCCACAATCGATAAACAAATTAAAAATTGGACAGCAGCGAACTCAAAAGACGCAATTCCCGCTGCACTGAATTAGGAATCAGGAGATGATTAAAACAGCGAAACATGTAGAGCACTGGAAATTTAATAGAAGGGACGGAAACAATGGAAGGAATGGCGTGTGTGTGTGTGACCTCCGCCGCCAAGGCAGGCCATGGCAGTGCGGCCGTCGGGGTAGACAATGTCGTCGATGATGATGGTGAAGGTGACCATCTCCAGGGCCGCTGCCGCGCCATCCTTCTCCTCCATTGTCATAGCCACGCCAAAGGAGAGCTTTCAGTTCCAGGCATCGTATCTTGAAGAGCGTTTGCGTGTGAAATGCCGCTGTGGATACTCCCGCCTCTCCAACTTCATCCCGTTTTCATCCAACTGTCATTCCTTATTCATCCTACATCATTCGCTGCCTGGATAAGGGATGCAAGGGTCGATGGAATTTTGGGACCCTGGGATGCCACCAAATATTGGACTAATATAGATTTCAGACTGCGTGATTTGAATTGTAAAAGTAACATGTAAGCAAGGTATAGATTTCAAACATTTAGGATGCTTGTACATTTTAAACTACATAGTCTAACCCATGAAACTGCCAAACTAGTAGAATGATGCCATTTTAACAAAATTGTCCATCATTTGTTACCACCATCATCCGGTAGTTTAGGGTCATCTCAAACTACAACCTGTTATGTATGATAACCTACTCTCTTCTATCACTGCTCATTGTTTATCTTATATGGAAGTGTTTGACCAAAAAATAATATATTATGTGTGTATGGCAATGCTTTGCCACTTCTAATCACATTAAATCAAAACTGGGAAAATTCAACATGAATTACAAAAAGGGTACACATGTCATTTTCTCATTGGTTGTGTAAACCTTTTACTCAAATTCTAAAAGGGGTACAATAGTCATTTTTCCGTAGAATGTAAAACTAACTACTGTTCTTGCATCTTGAATGACGAAATCTGTAGGAAGGTCATGAATTGCATCACTTTCGAGGGTTGAAACCTAAATTTACAGCAGTTCTAGTTTCGAGAGCTTCCTGCGCTGGAGTGTCAACAATTTTGGCTCTCAAACAAGCCAATGTAAAGAAAAATTGGCCTTGGCCTTGCATTCACCTCAGATTGCTACTTCCTAACAGATTGAAGGTTGCTTCTCTTGAAGATTGAAATCTTTTGAATTGCAACCTACCTCCGTTTGAAGGAGGATGGATCGTCAGCCTTGTGGTTCCAGATCGAGACAGTCAAATTCCATAACCTAGAAAGACAGCATGTCGATCACTAGTCTCACTTCAGAGGCACAAAAATTAATCCGAGGGCCTTGGCCATTCTGTATAACTAAATGAGGGGGGAAAAGGGAGAGGGAGGGAGGGAGGGAGGGAGGGAGGGAGATCTGTGTTTTCTAAAACTACCTGTGGACACCATGAATACTGGGTTTCAGAGTAGTAGCCAGCCAATTCCATTGTTGGAGGTTCTCATTGTTGGACAACAATCTATCATGCAGCATTTTTCAAAGACTATTGCAACGTAGAAAATCATGGCATCGAATCTTCCACCTCAAGGAAATAGATAATAATTTTCAACATTGAAAACTCATCTTCATCAGCTGAGTGATTGGAGACTTGTCTTCGATCGCTTTCGGCAATGATGAAGACTCATTGTTGCTAAGAAGAAAGATCATGGGGTTAAAATTTCCTAGGATTCACCACTTTTGCTCCATGCATTGCTCAATTGGTGAACATTTTGCCCCCTGAGGCTAAACTACTCTGAAAACCTAACTGTCTATTGAATGGTTGAATTGGTGGAACCTGGGTTTTGTAATTGAGTTGGTAACGGCTCAGTTAGTAACTCCAGAGATGGGGCTCCCAGATGGTGGAACCCTCTTCGCCGTCCGTTTCAATGTTGGCAAGCTCTGCATCCCCGGGAGGAGGGATGCACATGGCATCGCACAAATTGGTCAACCCCACTTCGGGTTCAATTGTGAAGATATCCTCCGGATGAACGTACACCGGCGGCGGTGGCTGCAGCGGCAGTTGTTGCTGTTGCGACACACCAGAAGAATTTAAGGTAAGCGACCCACAAAAGACAGCCGATCTCAAATTATTAGCACGAAAGGGAAAGCACAATGTCTCTAAAACCATCGCACAGGGATTCAATTAGAGCTGGCTCTGCTAAAATTCCTACAACTTCAACTTCGTAAAATCCACAGAAATAATATCAGACTGTCGGAAAAAGTACAAAACGAACTTGCATTGTGATTCTCTTCCAATTGTTAACACTGCATGATCTAAAATTTCAAAGTTCACAATAATACGATCATTCAGCAAGAGTGTTGATATTAGGGTGAATTACATACATTAGGAGCTGAACTAGGATCTGCTGGGCCCATCATAATATTATTGTTATTATTCTCCCAATCAGACTGATGTTGCAGCTGCTTGTTCTTCTCCGTCGTCTCCCTGCCACTACAAACACTGGATGACTCTCCTCCAGCTGATTCATTACTCCTCTGCAGTCCCCTCTTGCTCTGGAGCTGCTCCTCCGCTCGCTTCATGCTCGCTTGCCTTTGCGGAGGCTTTCTCTGGGACGTGCTTGAGGTTGGGGTTGCACTAGTTTTTGATACTGAAGCTCGTTGCTCTGACTTGTCATCATTTGGAGAGGAAGCGGTTGGAGGTGGAGAAGGAGTGTTGGCTTGTTGAAGATCGGAGCTCGTAGGGTTGACTCGGTGCGTGCTGAACTTGTTCGCAGCCGTGGTGGCTGCTGCTTGAATGGACTTGTCGGAGAGGTCGGATGGCCTGGGGAGCGAGTGCGCCAGCTTTGGGAAGTTGAGAAGGGCTCCGTTTCCTCTCAATGCGAGAGCTGCTGCAAGTGGGCACAAGAAAGAAAGAAACATGATTCAGTTGCAAATGGATGATGAACTCTACCTAGCTGTCTCCACAAGCTCGGTTGAGCATGGGGAGCTAGCTCTTCAAGGTGGCAAAGGATGCAATTTCTCCACAACTATGCTCCAGATTTTAGTTATAACGTAATCACTATGAGGGCACAGTTTACAGCAGTCAGCGAGGGATGTTGAAGCAAGAAACTTTTAGAAAATTGAGAAGTTGAGAATAGAAACCACGAAAAGAGAAGTTGGCTGACTGGCTGTCACCAGTAGGTTATAGAAATCCTCATTTACGTTATGGAAGAGCCAATTGATGCCGAGAATATCCGCCAAATTTTATTGAATTGACGTTAGTGTAATCCCCATGCTGTTCTTTTATGTTGATTTTTTCAATAACATATTGTTTGCGTTTGTGTTAAAACAACATTGTGTCAAGGACTTCAGGCATTTTTATTAGACCTAAATCTATAACAGTCCTCGTTTATATAAATTTTGGTTGTATTAACACAATTCAGAGCGCTGGGACTGGTACTCAATCATAAGTTTCAGGGAGAGCCCTGAAAACAGCCCCAAGTCGTGAATTTCCGCAACTTTAATGAAATTGACATTGATTACAGCGATTGTCACAATGTTGGGTCAATAGAACGAAATTGGCCTCCAAGCTCTTGATGTCTGGTTAAAACAACATGATATGAAAACAATTCTTTTTCAATTTTTAAGCTTTATTGTTCAACAGGAAGTTTGCATTTTATTTTATGCATGAGTGCTTGCAAGCTTGGACACAATCTTCACTACATCACAATGTCATTCCCAATGTGGAGAACACGCCATATTTGTTAAACTGACTGTGGTTACGTTTGTATGTATATATGCAAAGATGTTTATAATTAGATGAACTAATGACCAAATTTGGCATGTGCAAATTATTGTTAGAATTTGGAGGGTTAATTTAATACCACTTAACAAGAGAAAAATATGGATATAGGACTAAGGGTATGTTCACACTTGGTGTCAGGAGTGATGGATATAGGACTAAGGGTATGTTCACACTTGGTGTTAGGAGTGATGTTTGCGATGTGAATCTAGTCCAGAAGTAGGTCTAAGTAGGTCTAAATTCGTTCCTAAGACCCTCAGTAACAACACTCTTAACACCAAGTGCGAACATATCCTAATGTCCTTTTGTGTCCCTATTCCAGTCCTGGTATATATACATATACTAACTTAGCTAGTTGCATTGTTGTATCCTATTCTATCATTGACTATGAAATTCTTCAAATATTTCATAGATGGACATCTTGGCTTTCTTAGGTTGCATATTACTAAAAATGCAACATGTTCACATGCTTGGCCAAAACGTTTTTTAGTTCCAAAACTTTAAAGGAAATTTTTTGTTAAAATGGTGGTATTCCATTTGCCATTTTCCCATTCATTTGCTTCTTTCAACGTCAATTTCTTTAAATTTGCATATTTCCAAAAACTTGGCACTGTTTAGACTGCGCGTTCTGAAATCTATATCATATCAGTCCTATTTAGATTCTTGTGCAGATGAATCACAATTTTTCGCACCCTGAATCATGCCAATTGAACGAAACTATCCAGAGTTCCCCTTCCGCGCCATTTCAACGAAATTTTGGTTCTTTGTTCCTTTTGCACAACGATTAGGGTTAGGGTTAGTGTTTCTGGGCATCACGTCTTAGAGTTCTCAGCAAAGCTTGAATGTTTTCTGAACGGGTTGATTGAATTCTAGTCACGAGAGGACGTCAGAGAGGAATTAATACCGCAATCGTACGCTCTGGCGGCCATCTCGGCGGTGGCGAAGCTGCCCAGCCAGATGCGTGACTTCTTCTTGGGCCGCCGAATCTCCGTCACCCAGATGCCCCACGGACGCTTGCGCACGCCGCGGTACACCGGGTGCCGCGTATCGCCCCCTGCCCCTTCCACTTTCGCCTTCTTGCTGCGTCCGCCTGCGGCTCCCTCCGTCGACCTCGACGTCGACGGGGGGCTGTCCATGCGCTCGCCAGAGTCCTCCGGCTCGTCCGCGTCCACGTCCACGTCCACGTCCGGAGTCGGAGTCTCCTCGCCGTCAGACATGGAGTAGAGCTTCCACACTTCGGATTGAGCGTAATCGATCAGCTCGATCTTGATGAAATTCCACTCGGACTCGATCAATTTTCAGCAGCTGCCATTACACGTACATGAAATCACATGCCATTAACACGAACAATTTTCAGCTGCTGCATGCTGCAGTGGTTTTCAGCTACTAGTTATCGTTCCACATGCCATTACATGTACATGAAATCGATCGGTACTTCACTGAGGGGACCGTAATCCGAAGTTCACAAGAGCGTATTCCTGTAAAGGACGTGATTGGTGATCCTCTTTGTATTCCAGGGCTTGTTTTCAGACTTGGACTAGCACAATTTTGGCACTCTGAAACAAGCCAATTGAACGAGAATAACCATTGAGGGGTCAATTACGGACAAGTTCCACATGTACCATTACAAGTACATGAAATCGATTAGTACGTACTTCACTCTAGCTAGAGGGACCGTAATCCGAAATTCACAACGTCATATTCCTTAAAATGGCGTGAGTTGGAGCAGTTTCAGTAGTAAACGTGACGTCGATGGATCTATGTAACTATTCCGGTGCTAGCTTTCAGAGCTCAGGGCACTTGGACTGGCACAACTTTGGCAGTGCTTTGAAACGTTCAAGCCGATTTAACGAGAATAACCATCGAGGTAAGAATTACAGACAACAGCATGTATTGGTGTATTGACAAACGGAATTTGATAAATTCTGCTTGAATACCATCTCATCACATGCAGCTGCACACACAATTATATATAGTAAATCAAATTGAAGAGCATATTCTTAAACTGCCCCACAAAACCACAAACGTGTCCATCTGCAACATTGTCCGTGCCTCTGTTTCGTGACTGAATTTGAAAATTAACATAAGGTTAGCCAGGTTGGTGAAGTACGTACCTCTGGAGCTCAATGATCGATACTTGACGACGTTTGCTTTCGAGAGAGGCCTGGGCCCATCACGCGTGGGGGTGGATGAAGCTCTCCAGCAACACGCATTTGTTCCCATGCCAGGGGTTATCGGTGCCCTTCTTCTAAGTACCATGTGAGAAGCTAGCAAGCTGCTGCTGCCTGCTGCCTAATTCGAGCGTTGTAAGATCCTAATTAATCCACCACCTCTAGCTCGAAAAGTACCATTTCCAGGTGAGTCTGCCATCAGAAATCGCATCAATTATATAATCACCATGTCCAGATCATACATCAAAAACGACACATTAAACTAGGCAACAGTTTCGGGACTTCTGAGAATTGCAACTAGAATGCACGTGACCCTTCGAACGACACAAGCTAGAGGCAATTGGGCAAGACAGGCCGAAGACCAAGCTAAGTGTATGACACTAGAAGATATATATATAGGCATGATTCATGAGCTAAGTGTACACTAGCATGAAGTGAACAATGCTTGTTGGTATGCACGGTAATGAATTGAAATAAATGAGACAAGCTTGACAAGACTGCTAGAGCGTGAACATAAACTCCGTTGTGACGTGATTTTGACATGACCGGCCAGGGAGGATTGCAGGACGGCCTTGTTGACCCCTTATTGCCACGTCACAATAAATTTCGTATTTCTTCACCACTACTAGCTAAATTGAGAGGCCTCTGATTCCAAATATGAATTCTGAATTTGCTAATTTTATCATGGGTGGCAAACTGACAAATAAAAAATTCCAGGAATAAACCGCGGGGCAATAAGGGGGTCAATTCTCCCTGGCGAACCGACGTAATTGTAATCCAGAAAACCAAAAGTATTCACTTTCACAGTTACCGATATTGCAACTGCAAATAATGTACAGTAGTTAATTCAGAGAAACATTTTCTACTTACGCGGTTTAACAGTCGGAGAACGTTTATTGCACTGTCGCTCAAAACTTGATCCCAGCATGACTGTACCACTGGCTAGCTCGTCAGTTACACGAAAGTGCATGTCTCCAGGAAAGTTGCCACCTAATATATTGATCATTCAACTCTTGACCCCTGAGACTACTTTGAGAGCTTTCAAAGTCCTCAGACACCGACCACTATGATCTAGACATCCTTAATTGGAAAGTGAATTTCAAACTGCATGTGGTCAAACTACTGCAGCAGACAGCAGACAGTTCAGGCTAGCTACGACCAATTAATTTCATCTCAATTAGCAACGTCTCTGTACTACTTTGTTTTTCTAGTTGTATTACATTATTTACTTCTACTGGTTCCCCCAATGATGTAGCTAGGGAAACGACGTGTGATGTAAACCGTACCGTATGTACAGACATATGGGAATTAAGTTCGTACTCATGAAGTGCTATGGCAGTGCATTTCACATCACTACAGATCATTGACAGCGAGGGAGGTGGCTTCGCAGTTTAAGCTAAACCTAAGCTAAACCCTTATTTACGTTCTCTTCATGGATTGGCTGGTCAAAACCAAAGTTAATGAGTTTTGTGACCCAATTCTCGACACCAAAAACTAGGCTCAAGGTAGGGCACACACACCGGTACACGGGTAGAATTGGTGAACTATTGTGAAGCTGCTCTGGACCAGAGTTCTGTACAATGTGAGTAACTGAGCACTAGCTGTCGTAGGACTACTTCACTGGTACAATTAAACTACATATTCATTGAAATGGTCGCCGGATTTCAGTGAAATAGGCACAGTATCAGTAGCCCGAGTGAAACCACATTTCTAAACCAGTCGATCCTAGAGTCAGAGCTCTAGCCACTCGAACTGGGCGCTTTGAAACAGGCTATTTTAAAAAAAAAAACATATGACCCTAGTTTCACCGCGAGTACGTGATTATTATCTGGACGTTGGCAATCTCGTCGAGTAATGCTGCTAGGGTCAGTGATATTGTCGAACTGCAAGCCTACATGCTTCACTAGTAAGCAGAATGTCAATTACGTTAAATCGGCAGAAACTCACAACAGTGGCCTTTTTCCAGGTCTGAAAACATAAATCTATAGCAGCCTTTGAACAGTTTTGAGCAGTTGAATGTCACAACTTTTGACACTCTGAATTGCACCAATGTAAACTAAATTGACGTTGCAGTTATATCACAATTGGATCAGTCACCAGTGCATGCTGTAACAGTTGTCTCCAATCGCCCTCCCCATTATGGAGCTGCAAATTCACGAGTTTCTCGATCACGACAGTTATCTAACCCAAAGAAATGGCAAGAGCCGAGGGCAAGCAAATTCTCCTGACCGTTTCCGCAAACTAAGGCTTGAAGTACGTTTAGTTTTTTGCCTAATTGCTGGACGCCTGGACTCTTGGTATTGTACCATCCGGCACACCAAGCGATCGTGCACAAGAAGCTACGCCCGAGGTCTATTCAATGCTTCAGTCAAAAAAATCTTGGCAACATTCAGAGAAACTCTTGAGGGATCAGCATGAGGACCTCGAGAGAACGAACTGGAGAATCGTATTCCTTAGCGGGAACTACTAAGAGCGCAACGGCTACTGAATAACGTATGGAATACTCATTCGCACTAGTCTTAGTGGCTAGGACCGTCATATATCTCAGTACCGCCCTTCAGTCAACATTCGTAGACTCCTTGCACTTGAACGTAACTACTCACCATTGCAGGTTTACGGGCTGAGGGCCTTACCTTCTGGACTTACTGCATTCTTCACTGCGTACGCCACCTCAGCTTTTCAAATGTGCTGGGAGGCCGGTCGGCAATCGCTGAATCAATAGTCCTCGAGCTTCTGTTTTCTGGGCATCATCAAAGAATTTCGCTGCATTGTTGATGCCGACTGTCCACCATTTGATCATTCCAAACCTGAGGTCGTGATTGCGCGTCTATCTGAGGATCGTACCTACATTCCACCACAGACGTAACGGACTCCATCAATACAAATTCCCCAGCTTGAATGATCTCTAGCTTTCAGAGACCACCGAGGACGTACTTCACCACAAGAATATCATGTGCCACAGATAGAGCTTCACTAGAATCGCATACGATTGACAGTAACTATTTGTTCAACCCTTGCGTATTCAATTCCACCGACCACACTCAAAGACGAAGCCACAAGAGTAGTACACTAGTACCGGTATCAGCCCGGCTAGTAGAATGCACACCTCGAATCGGAACTGTCGGAAAGGCGAACTTCGGCAAAATTGTCTGAATCGAATCACTTGACGAGATCCGGTCATACCCCACTGGAATCTACTCCGGTAACGTGAACAATCAAGATAATCTGAAGTTTGGGCTGGTTGGCTATCTAGAAAGCTCACTCCATCAAGAAATTGAATCACGCAAATGTGGTGCTCTATCTCCACAATCCAAAAAGCTCCAGCCGCAATACGATACCTCACACAGTACAACCGTCCTAAAGCCGCGGGCAGCAACGTACCACAAGAAGGGCTTAGGAAGGGAGCTACCTTAGGTGGAACCGTGGAAGAGGTGAGTGAAGTTTGTCAACGATTCATGTACAGCTGCAACACAGATCGAAAACCCCCGCACTGACGCAAAAAGGAAGGGCCTGGGCGGTTGATGAGGAGAGGTCGAAATCAATATAAGGCTTAGATGCACCCGCAAATTCTACCCCACGGCCGAGCTAGAAGTACCAACCCCCACGGTCAAGCGAAGCAGCTGACAGCACAAGGGGAACCTGACCACGTCCCTTCCGGAAACGACATGGTTGGCCAACGCAAAGGGCCAGGAAAACAAAAAAAACGGTAGCCACCTAACTAGGCTTTGCAAATACTCCAGGCTAGCTCTTTTTTTCTTTTCTTTTGTACAATTAAAAAACAAAGAGGGGAATAGAACTCAGTCTGGCTCCCGAGAGCAACCGTGAGCTATCTTTAAGGGAGAGTAACCCTCAGTCTCGTTCTTACACCAATTATGAGAGAAACTCAGTTTCGACACTATGGTATCCTCACAATACTTGCAACGCTCCCTCGATCGCCCAACCTAGGGTTTATCGACAACCTTTCCTCCGACACTCTCACTGCTGAAAGAATGCGTTGTTAAGTACAAGTCATTTGCGGAATCCGTCAAGCCCAGCAGGAGAAGGACTAGAAGAAGACCTGCCCTGAAGAAGATTGAACGAGTCGCAAAGCTGCCAGAGGTTGTCGACTGGTTGTCGAATGGAACTGCACTTCAAGAACTCCAGTGCTGACTGAAACCTCGAGGATGGTGCCCACATTCAATGCCTTAAAGCCGGGAACTCCGGTCCTCCGTCCTTACCCCCACTTTGTAAACTTAACGGTAAATTATACCCTCGTTCACACCGCGTCCCGAAAAAGGAGGACTCAAGGTAAAAATGTACAACCAGAAACACACTTACAGCATAATAAAGAGTATCTCCTCGCTAGTCATCTTCATAGCATGTTACCACGACACTCCCTTCCTGTCGACTGTGAAAGGACGGAAGTAAACTGTAAAAGGTTGTAAGTAATACCCTCAAATCGTTTGTGTGTTACCCTCTCGGGGCCGGCACTTTGAACGTATCAGCACCTGTCAGACCCAGGAAAGACCGACATCCGGAACCGTGAACCCCCGGCTACATAGCTCGTTCTGGCCTCACCGACCACGCAAGTGCTTCCCCCTTTTGGCTTTTGCCCCAACAATCATCACTTTGTCATGGGGATAATAAAAGGCCCATCCGGGACGAAATTATGGGTCGCTTTTCGGGAGGAGAAAAATATTATATCTGGAAAGGGGAACCACTGTAGCCATGGAGAGAAGGCAGCGCCCCAAAACCGGCACACACACCCCTAGAGTCCGGAGTCGCCCTCTCCTGCCTGCAGTGCGCCCGTCCCTTTGGTCGGTTCTACCGTCCATGCCAGCGCACACCCATGTTGAAACTCTAGCTCCATCTTTCCTGTAATCGATCTCACCGCGCCAATTCAAACATCGCACCACACAGAGGATTACAAGTGGTCGGCTCCGGGAAATAAAAATATATCAATTACCTGTGCGGGGGCTCATCAATCGCCGCAGACGGCCTTAACTTGTCGACGTTGACCTGCAATCGACACTTGGAACGCGCGGCGTGGCGATGGAAAGCTACTTCGACTTCGCACGATTTCAAAATCAGCAACTCGCTCTGGAATGCGAACCAGCGGCTCATTATTAACTGCAAACCCTGACGTACTGAAATAGGCAACTCCGTTAGTTGCCGGAGGAGCGTTAAGTTGTTAGAGATGTCAGGTGGTGTTCTTTTAATTCGGCATCGGAGTTTCGTTCGGCACGTATTTTCAGTGTTTGCATTCAGAAGAAGTCAGTCGTGTTTGTAACTTGAGGAATTCTTCAGTTTGTGTCTGAATTTTAATTTGTGCTATCTAGAAAAGTTTGAATGATAGGTTGACAGTTGGCATCTAGTTTCAGCGTTTTTCATCTTCAGTTGTAGTTGTGTTTGCTTGAGCTACAAGCTAGGGTATTGCAAGTTTGAAAAGAGAGAGTGATTTTGCATTGGGCATGCAGTTGGAAGGTTGTGTGATTATATCAGACCTAGAAGACTTCGAACATTAAGAAGTTTTATTTCTACTCATGATTTTGTAATGTTAGCTAATCGATACTTATTTGTAACATAAAGTTTCATTCTATGACAAATAATATAAACTTATGATTGAACATTTAATAACTCATTTTCTTGAAAAATGATTGCGAAGAGTTCGAGAGTGATTTTACATTAGTCATGCATTTGAAAGGTTGTATGATTACACTAAAACTAGAAGATTTTGAGCATTAAGAAGTTTTATTTCTACTCATGATTCACAGTATTATTACTTGATTGTAACATAGCATTCATCAAAATGAGATACTACAAACTTCATAGAACACTTGGTACTCAAGAATGATTACGTAAGATCGAAGATTTTCATGTATGAATTATAAAAGAAATAAAATTGCATGAAATTAGTGTTTTAAATGATCATGATTAAATTGTTTAAAACATTACTTCATGAAATGCATCTCAATCATTAACTTATATTGTCTACGAAATTGAACAATCACGTGTAGAAATAAAACTTCTTAATGCTCATAACCTTCAGCAACAGTTTAACCTCAATCTTCACAAATGCATGACGCATGTAATCATCACGTACAAAAGTCATTGTACTTCACATACAGGTGCTTGTCGATACTGAAACAAGTACACATTGCATGAATCGCTACGACTGAGAAGTCGGTTGAATCAGTACTTCGAATTCAACGATCGCACTGTACAAGTGTGTAGTCGGAACTCCGATCCAACCTGAATCACGTACCACAAAGCTGATTTAAGTTTCACAATTTTGACAACATGGACAAGTTACAATGTATAAGTATTCAGTGGACAAGGAAAACAATACAGTCCTCGCAAACGGAAAACCACGATTGAAGCATTATATATGGATCGACTGCAGCAGGTTTGACACTCAGAGATCTAAGCTAGCACTCCAGTTTCGAGATTAGCGACAGAGGTTAGTCAAAAGCCTGTAGATTGTAGACCAAGCAACAATCATTCGATTGTAATGAAGTCGCTGGAACAATGTCAGGAATGACGTAACAGTCTGGATCACTGCCACAGAAGCGGAGATCGATCAATCGATTGGGGTTCAGAGTTTCAGATCAGCAGGCTAACTTACAGACAGTCCTCCAGCACTCTGCAGTAACTCTGACAAATGCTGTCAGGCAGTAGCTTTAACAGACTTCCATAGATCAAGTTTCAGACAGTAGCTGCATCCCGCACAGCGTGACTTACTCGCGTAACTACTAGGACTACGTACCGTGAAGCGGATTTGATGAGCGCTCCTACTTGGCGATTAAACAGACCAGGAGCTGTATTTAAAGCCTATGCGGAGCCAATCATAATTCTGTCAAGCTAGTGGTGCATGCATCAGTGAGTCTGCCCATCGAAGGAACAGTAGATCGAGCTGTCGAGAACAGCATGATACAGAAACTAGTCCGCTCGCTCGACCGTAGAGCTAGCTGCAGCTAGCAGCATTCATTATTATTCCTTCAAACTGTGTGATTGAGGGCTTTAGCACCATGATTCCTTCCAATGCTGTGATCAACGGGTGTGGACTGCATGAATGATCGATGCCGCCATCCCCAGTGGACCTGATCGGAGTAAATGGCACGGAGCTAATTCAGCAAGGTTCCCCCACCTGGCCTCCAGCGCATGATGTCGCCAAGTGAAAACAAACCTGATCGCAATAGTTGCAATAAAAGAAAAGAGTAAACCGGGTGCGAGCTAGGTAGTGGCTAGGTCAAATGGCTGCCACGGACCCCACTCGCTGGTCTACCTACCTAGTCCTCCCACATTCGGTGACTCTGCAATGCACAGGTCGTAGCATTATAGCAAGCGCAAGCTGCAGTCCAGCCTCCATTCCAAAACTTCCCGGTAAGTCGCGGGCTCGCTCTGCTGGCTGACCCTTCCAGACCGTTTTCGGCTGGGGGCTGTTGTACTTTAACGGAAAATTAGATAAAATTGTACGTGCTTTTCTGTCTATGGGAATTGCACCAAATGAACACATGTCCTTTTTCTGACTGCCCAAATTCCATTCCTAGTGTCGTCTCCTAGCTAATGCTTCCTGTTCTATCGCCACTGAACCTTGACAGGCAGTGCCAATTCTTCTTCAAAAATTCTGCAGATGGCCATTTTGGATTTTCTCCTCTGTTCAGTTTGTGTCCATAAAAACTTCCCAGCAGCAGGGTCCGTGGAATGTGATGAGTCTGCAGTCACCGACAAGGAAGACGCCATGATTCCTCAGCAGCAGCAGCAGCAGCAGGTTTCATAGCTCCACCTCCGCCCAGAAAGAACGCACCACCGTGCACGTCAGTCAGTCATTCCCGTTGTGGGGTCTGTACGGTGCGCCATTAATAGCGGCACCCAGCCAATCCGGAAGCTCCGGGAAACAGCAGAAAACCACGATGCAGCTGGTGCACGACTTCTCCATTCATCAGTTCTTTTCAATTGTTTTTTTCTTTTTTCCTTTTTTTCAATTTCTTCGCGGAGAATAAATGGGGAGAATCCATTGGAACAAAGAGACTGCACACAACTTATAAATAACCGTCGAACAGAGCGTGCCTGCTCTGGCGGGGGCTGGGAATGTCGATGATGAGGCGGGTCATGATCACTTACATATCGGATCATATTATTATTTTTACTGCTACTGACGACGACGACGACTATTATTGTTTAATATCATTATTATTAGTGTCGTTGTTGCCTTCCTATTCCGGGTGACGGATCGATGTGACGATGTCGATGCGAAACTGCGAACTGAAACGAGCGAGCGAGCGAGCATGTCTGTCATAGTTTCCCAGCTCTTTCCTCATTTTTCCCGTGCTCTTTCCTCATTTTTTCCGTGCTCTTTCCTCCGTTTGCTTCCTGGCACCTCTCCTTTTTTTTTTATTCTGAGTGGTGCAGAATTTTACAGGAAACATGACAGTCAGTTTGTGAAGCTTGTGCGTGGGGGATCACCCCATCCGGATCGCACGTGTGATCGAACGGATCGCATTTTTTCTAGCTTGACGCTGGAAAAACTTGGAACTTGGGGCACCTTCTGCTTTTGGGTGCCACCATTTGGAAAGGAAAGTCTTCGGCTTACGTGGTGACGGAAGAAATTTAGAATGATGGGGAGGTGGAAGACGACAGAGAAAGGGTCGCCACTGGAGCTTCAAGTTGTTGGAGGAAGGCCCATGCCATTCTTCATCATCATATGGATGGATCAAAAGTCGACTTGGAATTTGGACATGATCCAAAAGAGGGAATGAGTTTTTGTTTTTTTTCAATTGCAAAAGAAAAAAAAATAATTTCTTCCTCCCATCTTTCTTTAATGGTCAAGCTTCACTACAAAAAAATGAGGGTATAAATGACTAGCCCACAATGACTACAAGAGTCATTTCTTGTCCACAATGACTGCAAACAGCCATTTTGCAATCACTGTTGTGTCACAGCCGTCACAATGGATATTTGTTTTTTTTTTATAGCGAAGACAGATATTTATTTGGAGGGTTTTAGAAAAGCAATTTCTTTTTTCCATCTCTTGAATGGCCAAGGTAGATATTTATTCAAGGGGGGTAAAAGCAATTTTCCTTTTCCATCTCTTGAATGGCCAAGATAGATATTTATTTGAGAAGGGGTAAAAGCAATTTTCTTTTTCCATCTCTTGAATGGCCAAAGTAGGTAGATTTTTTGAGGGGGGATAAAATGTAGTTTCTTTTCCCATGTTGAACAATGTGGTATGAAGAATATCTAGTGTATTGTATGCAAAACATACCTTAAACATAGAGAAACTTCACTAAGGGTATGTATTGCAATGTATAAAACATTATGGTATACGAAATCAAAGTTCTATGTGATTCTATAATTAGAGAATCAATATATCATGGAGGTTCTAGTTTTTAGATATGCTGAAAAGTTTGATTTGTAATAAAATATAATATTTTCGGATTTTTTCAATTAGAATATAAATTGACCTCGGAAAATGTTTAGCATATTGATTTAGTGACTTTAGGTCTAAATTCATATAAACAACAAAAAAACTCTCTGAAGGTGTTAAAATACAATGGAAGATGATCTATAGATTGGTGATTGTCTATAGAATAATCAATAGTCTAACCTCCATAAAGGAATTTCCACCGTCATCAATCATATACATGGTTGTCATACTGGACAAGTTACTATTCATTTTTCGTCCTATAGGACGAGTTACTATTCATCAAATGTACTTGAGAGGTACATTTGATGAATAGTAACTCGTCCTACAGGACAAGAAATGAATAGTAACTTGTCCAGTATAACAACCATGATCACATATACATCCTATAAATTTCAAAAAAAATTGGATAAAAAAACTTAGGTATATGTTTTGTAGAACTTTTTGAAATCATTCATTAGATTTAAATTGATTGTGCCAACGTCAAAGAGCTATGTTTTACAAAAGTAGATTTTATCTAATTTATTGATCATGGGATGCTAATTGTCAAATTCAAAAATCAATATAGAGTAAACCAAACATTCACCGCACACATCTTAAAAAACCACAACAACCGTTGCCAATTACTTCATACTAACCACACAATTTGACTACCAATTCAACTATGATGGAAACAAAATTTTATATCACCTCCCAATGACCACACACTAAGTAGTGAAGGGTTGCAAGGAATTTTTTTTATTAAATTTCAAGTACATCGCCTTTAAACTATAATAAAATTTGTAGACTGCATTCTATTTTTTGAAGGTGAATCTTAACATGACATCTAATAATGACGTCAAACTTCAAAACATGCAAGTCTCAATATTTATGTAAAAAAAATTTAAAATTTTGCCTATGCCATGATTGGCAAGTGTATTCATTGTATTGTAGATGGCCCCCTTGCTATAGAGTAGCCAACCCATTTCCAACTACCACCCCATTTCCAACTTATAGACTACCATGTTTCCGTAAGTTGTGGCATAGTTCGAGGAGTAGTTGTGACGCATTATGATTGACTGTAAGGCTTTTAATATTGCAACTAGTCCTAAGTCAATTTTGCAATTAGCCTATGGTTAAAAATAGAAAGGTCTATATAATCATTATAGGTTTTAGAGAATCTTCTAGTAAATACATTTCGTGTCATAAAATTTTGGAAAAATATGCAATCCTTCCAAACTCTATTTCTATACATGGGAAAATTTCTACACACAAAAATAAAAAAATATGTGCTCCAAATATGCGTTATTGCTTAAGTGGTTGGAAATAGGTCGCCATCCTATAGTCTTTCAAACATTTATACATAAAGACATGTTGATGAAAATTTTCAAAGTCATAGATACTATTAAATTTGCATTTGTAGAAAATAGGAATTCCTATTCAACCAATTGCATCCTCCACAAAACAAGGAATGCATTGATATGAATAAAACCAAGGAGTGCATGACATAGAAACTTCCTTATTAAAATACTAATGTGCCTTGTGACATTGCTACAACCAAAATAAAAGTAAAAATAATTTTTTGATTTTTTTAATTCTTTAAAACTTTGGAATTCAATAACTTTCATACCATAGTTCAAGAAGTTGTGTTCTTGTTATGAATAGAAAGTCTTTTGCACAAAAGAGTGGAAAATCATTGTTATATGGCATTTTGACATATTATGTAAAAGTTATGGGTTTTCCAAAATAAAAGATAATTTAAATCAATTTTTAATTTTAAAAAATCATTAAAATATTTTAACAAAAATAAACAAAAATTCATAACTTTCACATTGTAGGTCCAAATCACGGTTGTCATATCGGACGGAATCTCACTATTCACGGACAGAATCGGACTGATTAGGGTTGACCCGCTGCGAACTTCAGAAACTTATAACTTTTGCAAAAATACTTCAAATTGGTGAAATGAGATGTTTTTAGACATCTACAGAAACTGTAGATGCCTACAAACATCTCATTTGCAAAAGTTATAAGCCTCTGAAGCATGGTTGTCATACTAGACAAGTTACTATTCATTTCTTGTCCTATAGGACGAGTTACTATTCATCAAATGTACTTGAGAGGTACATTTGATGAATAGTAACTCGTCCTACATGACAAGAAATAAATAGTAACTTGTCTAATATGACAACCATGCTCTGAAGCCGGTCAACCCTAATCGGTCCAATTCTGTCCGTGAACAGTGAGATTCCATTCGATATGACAACCGTGGTCCAAATGCCACAAAATTGGTACAAATAGAAAGCTTTTTATAAAAAAGAGTACAAGGGCTTTATTTGGTGGTAATTAGACCTACAACGTGAAAGTGAGTATGCCCCCTATGCCATTCCACAACCAAAATGTAAGTAAAAATAATTTTTTAATTCATTAGAACATTGAAATTCAATAACTCTTACACCATTATGTTCTTGGTATGAATAAAAAGATTTATGTACAAAGGAGAGCAAAGACTTTGTTTTACAGCTTTTGGACATGCCATGTGAAAGTTATGTTTTTTCAAAAATAAAAGATAATTTAATTTTAAAAATTAATTAAAAAATCCATAACTTCCACACCATACTAACAATAGGTTCAAACACCACAAAATTGGCACAAATATGAAACTTTATACATATAGGAGTGCATAAAGCTTTGTTTCATGGCATTTGGACATGCAATGTGCAAGTTATGATTTTTTCAAAATAGAAGGTTATTTTTTTGAATTTTTGAATCCATAAAAACTCTAAAATTCCATAATTTTCACACCATTTGCCCAAACACTACAAAACAAAGTCCATACATCCCTTTTTACCAACAGCCTTTGAGCAGTACCAAAAACATCACTGGATGCCTCATGGTTTGTTAGATTTCAACATATCAAACAAAACAAATAAAATAAAATAACCTAGTATAAAGTATAGATATAATCTTTGTTAAAAAATCTCAAATTCTAATTTTCAATAATAATTTTTTTTCTTGCATTTAAAATAGATTTAAAATTTCAAAAGTGAAATATATACAATCATCCAATTATAGTTTTCATATGTAAATAATAAATATTGAAAATTTTGTGGAAGGTTAAAAATAAATAAAGAAGTATTCTAAATAATTTGGTTATTTTTAATAAATAAATTATTTGGAGGTATTATACAAAAATATGGTAATTTAAATCCAAAGACAAGTATTTCTTTGGATGTTTCTATCAATCTCTTTTTGTATTAGCCATCGTGATAAGTCTTTCTTTGACTATCAAATTTAAAATAATACTACCATGTTTTAAAAAGTACGTCTTATTCAACTTTATTTGAAGTTTTTATAAGAATAAAACATCAAATATCATGATTATATAACATACATTAATAGAATTCTTTTTTTCTTTTAAACAATTATTGACCTTAGTCCCCCAAAGCCTTTAGGTCTATATTTTGGTTTTCTAATAGTTTTGAATACATTCCTATTACAATATAACTTAAACATATGTGGTAACTTAACAAAGTCTAACTATGAACATTTGTTGTGAAATATTTATAATTTCTCATCTATATTTTATTTTTTATTTTTATCTTAAAGTAGGTTATCATATTATCATATTACTAAAATCATAACTCCCTCTGTAATACCACAAATGCTACCATTAATACTAGGGGCTCGTGCTTGCTAATATGCTATGCATTTATTGTATCACATATTAGTAAAATTTTGGTATATTTGAATAGAATGCATCATAATGATTTCAATATGTTTTTAAAATAATTATTTTAAATATTTTGTAAGAATATTTTCAATCATGTATACATAGAAATCATATTTTCACACAATGTGATATTACAGAAATAGAGTAGCAGTTTGCAATCACTTCTGTAATATCACTTTTTACAAAGGGTGATATTATAGAAATAATATAGTTGTTGCAATTAAGGTGATATTAAAGAGGATCCATAGAATGATGTTATAGTGGTAGCAAATCTATTGCTTCTCTTGGCTTTGCACTTCTATGATTTTGTGCTTTCATGAGCTTTGAGCTTTCATGATTTTGAAAAATTTATTCAATTGAAGTGATTTTGGATTCCACAACAATTAAGTTGTTCACAAAGTTTTTGAGATTTATAAGTTTTTCTTTTCAATTCTTCAATTTGGGTTGCCATTTTTTGTAACAATGGAGTCAAATTTCTAATGCATTCTAATGTATGAGTATCTTTTATAGTATTTACCATTACATATGTTTCATTCATCATTCAATAAATTTCTATTGTACACTTCAATATATGCTTACTTATAAAAAAAAATTATACAAAGATTTTAGTTATTTTTATTTGAAGATTTATTGAAATTTTTATTCTGCATTCTATCTAATACATAAAAATTCTTGTAAAACTCTAATGATGAATGCGTAGCATAGCAAGGGCCAACCGCTAGTAGATGTCTAAAAAAAGAAAATACCAAAGGTAATAAACATTGTTTAAATTTAGGCTAAGACATCTAATTTATCATTTTAATCTTTTACAAATGATTCTTGGTGTATTGAAGGAAGTTGCACATCTTTAGTACATTAGAGGATAATTTGTCATTCTTTGCAAGATACAAATACAAATTCTTTTTGCAAAATTAATATTTAAGGTACTTAGATTAGTCTATGCAAAACAATATTCAACTATGTGAGTGGATTGTAATGTAAGTGCATGTAATTAAAGACAAATTAAATATTTATTTATCATCTACTATAATGATTGCATGCTTCTACTTCCTCTCTGACTTGTTATTGGTGCCTTTAGGAGTTCTTCAAAATTCTTTTTTCCAATTTTTTACCCTCACTTGTTCCTTGATAGTTTCAATGCCAAACATCAACAAAATATTCTGAAATTCTTACATGGTCTTTGGAGAATTTTAAAGCATAGTGAATAATGTTATAGCAAGATAGCATTGTTTTTTTTTTCTATTTATATTTTAAGAAAACATTTCATTAAATACATAATATTAATAAGCAAGACATAAATCTCCCTTAAATAAAAATAAATGTGGTTTGCAAAATATTTTGCAATTTTTGAAACTTACAAGTAATCATACATGTCAAATTAGACAAATTAATTCAGCAACAGTGCTATGGAGCATGTTAGACCAAAATTGCTATATTGTTATCGTGACTAGTTATCATTATTAGGATATTTAAATTTCCATATTTTTTATTGGCAAGTGAAAGAAGGTTCCATTGCACCAAAGAATACAACATTTGGACATTGTATACAAAAGTTAGGAAGGGTTAAAAAAATTTGGGGAGATGTTCTAAAATTGTTTCTTCAACATACATACATACATACATATTGATTTTGGAGTTGTACTATACAAGGTAAGCCAACCCATTTTTACCATATGGTAAGTCAACCCATATGAATTTAGGGCCACTTCACACTATGACCAAAGGTCGAGAGGCCATGGAATTTCACCTATCAAATTTCAAGTAACCAAGAGTTTGGCCTCTTGACCCTTCACACTAAAAGGCACAAGCCCAAAGGCCACTGCCCTCCAACTACCTACATGGCAATAAATTGCTTACATGGACATGGTGGACTCTCAAAAGAAGTTTGGTCAGCTAGAAATGAAAGTCCAAACTACTGCTTATAAGATTGTCGACTTATGACAAGATCCCAACTGTTAGATTGCTAAGAGCTTGGCCTTTGGAGGCTTCACACTATGACCAAGACAAAGGCTCCAATTCCTATTATTTATTGCTTATCAATCGTTCATTTCTTTGCACTCTCGACAAAGTTTGGCCACTCAATCCCACATCCTCTCGACTTGGACGGCCATAGTATGAAGTACCCCTCAAAATTTGCAAAATTTATCATGCGTGGCAAATAAATCAGCGGTTTCCCTCGGTGACGAGGAAGGGAAATAAGGGACCTTCATTAAAAAAATTTTTTTTTTACATGCCCCCTTGGAATGACTTTGGGGGACGAGCCAAAGGGGTCCCTTCCCCCGACCAGAAGGAACCTGGCTGGCTTCCATCCGCATGCAGAGACACAGAGAATACCCCAAAAAATAAATAAACCAAACAAACAAGCCCCTATGTATGGAAATTGTCCATGTGTTTCAAGAAGAAAAAATTTAAGTACCAAAAAAAAAAAAAAAGCAACCTTACCCACCAAACCTGCAAAAAGATGTCTTGCACTTTTCTTTTTTAATGCAATGGAACTCCATTTGTCTCACAAAAAAAGAAAAAGAAAAAAAGACCCTAAACTAATTGCAAAAGAAAGAGTTGATCTCTCTTTGATTCCAAGCAACTTTAAGTTAAGAAAACTTCTATTCCAACTTTTTCTCAGTCTCTCACATTCTGTTTCTTTGGGGGGGTCCTGTTTTTTTTTCCAACACAAATAAGGAGTCTCTCTCTCTCTCTTACACACATTCTTTGCTATTCTTCTAAGTTAGAATAGACTATCCATGGATTCCAACAACTGAAGCTCCCTCCCTTAGTCCCTTGTATAACTTTTTTTTTTAATATTTTTTTACCTTTTTCTGCATGCCCCCCTCCCATCATAATGTGATATTCCAGAATTTGGTGCAGGAATAGGGGGCCATTCCATGAGTTTGAGGGTATCTTTTCCCAAAACTGCAGTCATCCATGCAGTGCTGGGGATGGGGATGGGGTAATTGGGGTGGGGTTGGGGGTGTAAAGTAAAGTAAATAAGCTTATCATTATTCCAAACTATTCCAAACTACTCCAAAAGTGATCCAAATTATTCCAAGCTAAGTTATTCCAAATTATTCTAAGCTAAGTTATTCCAAATTATTCCAAACTAAGTTATTCCAAATTATTCCAAACTAAGTTATTCTAAATTATTCCAAGCAAGTTATTCCAAATTATTCCAAACTAAGTTGTCCCAAATTAATGATTCCTAGCTTCAGAGTGGGGGAAATGCCTGTCCGAGTCTGAGTCATCATGGGAAATGGGGGGAATAATGAAGCACAATTAAGAAATTTGGAATGAAGGGGGTTCTTTTTTTTCCTTTTTTTTCTTTTGGGTTGGGGGGTGGGGGTGGGGGTGGGGGTGGGGGACGTGGGGCCCACCGGGGATGATTAGCACATGTTTTTGCACATGAAGTTATCTCGAAGGGAGATGGCCATAACTTTACTTATTACTGCCCAACCGACCACTTGACATGAGGCTTTAATACATTGGAATCACTACTATTCAGAAGGAGGGAGAGAGGGAGGGAGGGTTAGCTGTAAAAATAATACGAGTAACAAGGTAGGAAGGTTCTACAAGTGCAACCGCCCACCTCCTCAAATGCTTGTACATGTTGCTTTTTTTAGGAGCCTTCAGAAATGTACAAGGAGTGTACATTTTTCTGGGGTGGGGTGGGTGATTTTAGGGCCTTGTGCCATTTCAACTAGTTTCATGAATCTCCAAATAATATGAAACAGCTTGGCTTAGATGCCAATCATCCATTTGTCTTTCGAGGAAAATTTACTGCAAAAAAAATGTATATATATTTTAAGAAGCTTTACCTCCCTTAAATCTAGTTTCAGCCATGAGGTGGGCGATTTATGGACCTCCTAGTTTGAGTTCTCCCTACCATGATTAGCACCTCATGACCCAAGTGACCATTCTGTGGTCGTTGTGCCTCTTTTTTTTTTTGAATTGTCCGTTCTAAAATTTAGGTTTAAAAAAAATATGTGAGTTATTTTTTAGAAAATAGATTTGTTTTGTAAATGCAACGGCAACAATTTCATCAAATTCCCGAGTTTGACTCTACCTTGTGGGGTTGTTTGAAGTGGAGGGTGGCGTAGTGTAGTTCATGGGGTTTATGTTTTGGGGTTCGATTTGGGCATGGACTAAAAAGTCAAGCAACTAATGGAATGGTTGTTGACCTCTGGAAAAAGGCAGATCCAAGGAGTTCAAGGAGAAGATAAGCATGCCTATTCTTGTTTCTCTTACAAACATTGCTCTCATTTCGGTGACCATGGTCAATGAAAAATGCTCGGAATGTTGTGAAATTTTAGATGAGCATTCTCAACTCCCTTTGCCTTTCACTGAGCACAAAAGGGTCATCATTTCAAAATATTCTCATTGAGATATGCTCCTACATAGTGCACATCCTTGTTTTTCGACTAATCCAAATAAAATTGCAAACTTAAATATCTACTAAATTGTATAGTCAAATAATCTAGATTTTTTGAGGTGCTTATTCTCAATGACAATTGCAAGATCCTATGGTTTCATTTTATTAAATCTTAAGAAAAATGAGCAAACAAATTTCTCAAGATATTGGCAATATTGGCCCATTTTGAAAATACAATCCTTTGGATCATTAGGGATTAGGATAGTGTGATCTTAAAGCAAACTTTTAAGAGTTGATTGCATTGGGGGGGGAGCTAAACTATTTGAAAAAAAATTCACTAAATCTTTGTTGGAAGGAAAATGAAATTGGTATCTAACCCAAGTCATTTCATATTTTTTGGACATGTCTTCATGGAATTAGTTACAAAATTTTGAAGCTAAAATGTAGGGGGCACCAAAAGTTCATTCTTTTTTTGGAATGTGCACTATTAATACATGAAAGGAAACAAAATGTACATTTGTGTATTAGAGGTCGCTTATAGAGGAAGGTCATTTTTAGAGCACCCTACCTTATTGCACAATTTAACCCCTAAATCACAAAGTTGATAACTCTGGAATCAAACTTGAAAGTTCCTCACTTTGAACCCTTTATTACCATGCTATTTATGAGTTAATTTTTTGGATTTTATTTTTCAAGTATGAAATCACATTTCTAATATTAGTCATAAAATGTTCAGATTCTTTTGTGAAAATTTTAAATTATTATGATTCTTTGAAGAAAAAATGAAGAAAATTCATATCCAATGCAAATCATGTTAAAAAAATTTATAGATTACCCTTGTAGTGTACTTTCAACTTTTTTTTTCTATACTCTTGATGTGAATTTTAGCCTTAATAATAACAATTTTGAATTTGTACTCAGCTAATGAAATGAAGTTTACTAAGTTTAATCCTGAAATTTTGAAAATTTCAATATTTTATTGCAATTTGAACTTTATTTAGACCTACAACCATGGTTTGCTGATTTTATAATTTTATAATGACACAATAATTTTGGCTCATATCATGATGTAATGGACTACTATCTGTGTATCTCTATATACGTATGGTAAAAATTTAGATTTATTGAGGATTTTTTTGTATTTGATATGAATTTTCTTCACTTTTTCCTTAAAAATTAAAAGATATTTCAAATTTTCACCAAAAAATTGAAAATTTTAAGACCCACAAGAGACATATAATTTTCTCTCTAAGAAATAAAGTAAAATACATTTCATTCATATATAGTTGCAAAATGGTAGCAAACAAAGTGAAAGATTGTGAAGCCTAAATTTGTTAGTGGTTATGAAGTTGTTGTGTAAACAAAGATTGTAACACACAACACATCATATAGTCACAACTATCAATCAAAACATCAATCAAAATCCATACAAGGGAGTGTCAAATTACCCGCTCTCAAAGACAAGGTGGTCCTTTCAAGGTTAGTTCAATTGCTACACCCCATCCAAATTGACACTAACTCCCATTCATGTAGAATGTGTATACATCAACCATTTAATATCTTATTTCAATTTTCAAAATGTTAGAGTCCTTGAAATATGTATTTTAGTAATAATTTCTTGAAAGAAAAAGTGGAAATTGCATCTAGTGCAAGTTGTTTTGTATTTTGTAGATTCTTGAAGAATTCATTATGAACTTAAGTTTGAAGTTTCAAATCACATAGGGCTCAAAAAACATCCCCACCTTGATTCTTAAAGTCTTAAGACTTGTTTCTATAAAAAAAAACCTGAAAATTGCCATTGCTATTGCAAAAAGCAAAATACACTTAAAGTTGATATTTTGCATATTTAACCATAGGATCTTGCACTAAACTAGTATAAGTATGTGTAGGAGAAATACATTAGCTTTTTGATAATATAATTTTGTTAAGATTTTTGGTAATATATAACTTTGAAATTTTTAAAATTCTTTTTGTAGATTACCTACACTTTATGTTTTACAATATGCAAGTATAAATTTTGTGAAAATCTCAAAAACATTGAATGCATTCTATAAATTAATCTCGCAAAGGATCTTTGATATCTATTTCTATCAACAAAAACATGAAATTTCCTGGCAGTGCAGAAAACACATCGTCCATTTATGAAGAAATTGGTTAATGATTGCATGCTTCAACTCCCAAAGATTCAAAGTCTTGATTGAAATGAATTTTTCAAGATTTTGGACAAAGTCCTATGATGTCAAATAGTACAAAGATTTTTTTTTTTTAATTTTCAGGTAAGGGAATTAAATTCAAAATTAATTTTAAAATAAATAAAATTTCCATAAAATATATTTACATATAATAAAACCATTTATTCATTCCATTTGAATTAGTGATGTGAAAGATAGGAAGAGCTTCATTTTATATATAATAATGGCATCTTTAAAAAAAAGCATATAGGATTTGCATTGTAAACTCATTTCCACAATTCTTCATAACAAAGGTTTACAAGATGTAGAATATATGCTAAAACAATCGGATTGACATGTTTTAGTTCCATTTTTGAATTGTTAAGAAGCTAATTTTCCTTCCATCTTGTGTCTATTTTACATCTTTCCATCTTGTGTCTATTTTAAGAATTGTTCAAATGAACTTTTTTCTTTTTTTTTTCCTAGATTTTCAATTTCATGAACTATTGATATTTAAGCCTAAAAGCTTTGTAGTACAAAAGAGTTTAGTTAAGAGGATTCAAAGTTTGAAATCCTAGTATGTCTAGGTACAAAAATAATTCTTTTCATATGAAATATTTATATAATTGTACAAATATACATCATCAAAGTTTCAACAAAATTCCTCTACATTCTAATGCATATCTAATCCAAGTACTTGAGTACTGTTGGATATGCAAACAATGTATTTATTTTTCAGTGCAATTCTTTGCACTATAAATAGAAATTTTGGAGTTTTTTTAACCAAGCATAATTTTAAATCTTTAGGGGTTAAAAATGTTCTCTAGATCCATAATTTTTAATTATTATGAATGAAAAAGGCTAACAAAGTGGAACAAAGGTATTAGTAGTATATAAATTAATTTAAAAAGTTCAAATTATAGTCTTAAATTGGAATATATATTTTTAATCCTTAAAGAACTATTGAACCTTTTTTGAGACTTTTAAAACTCATGTAGGCTCTATTGCCTTCATAATTTGGAATTATTGCACACAATGCTTATAATAGATGCTAATCATCCTAATCTACATATGGGATTTTGTTTAGCATCATTTCAAGAAATATTTCAGAAATTATAAGTTTCATTTCCAATTTCAATTTCAAAACACGCAACTAAAAATATAGTATGTAAAAGACTAATTAGTTTTATTTGATTTTTTAGACTAATAATTACACCAAAGTATTAGAACCATTCAATCTAAACAATGAGATGAAAGTTATGAGTTTTATTATGCAATCAATGAAGGTAGAAAAACATATAAAGTTGTTTTTGAAACTCAATTATGAAAATTTCCAAATTAAAAAACAAAACAAAAGATATACAGTCAGACCTCGATAAGTGTTACCTCGATAAGTGTTAAAACTCTATATGTGTTATGGAGATTTGTGCTCCCTTAAAATTAAGACTAGTAAGTGTTATGTGTTAAGTGTTATGCAATGTCGTGCTCCCGACTTTGTTAATTTTACCTCGATAAGTGATAAGTTTCCAGAAAAGGCTTTTCGTAAGAGCCATCGCTTGAGAGGAGATAATTTTGAGGTAAAGAAAAGAGGTAGAGGAGGTTGCTGCTGTATTGGAACAACTAAGTTTGATATCTTTTAAGACTGAGCCCCCTAACATGAATGTTCAAGAATATTTAAATTATGAACTCAAGTTTGATTTGAATAACCCTTATCAGCCCACTGATGAAGAAATTATTGAAATGTTTTCATCTCAACAAGGTAGTGAATACGAAGATAGTGATCCTAATGAAGCTAATCCTCACGATATAGTAGAAGAGGTTGTAGGCTTTAAAGATGTAGGTAGTGCTCTTCAAATTTTGAAGAAGTTTTTAGAGCAAAGACCTAATGACACCATGTTATTTATTAGGAATATTGAAGCATTAGAAAAGTAGAATCTTGGCGTGTAACAAAAACTCGCCAAAGTACTATTGATTCATTCTTTCGACGGACTTAGATGAATAATGAATCAATATTTTGTAATTTCATCCATTTTTCCTATAAATGTTATGTATTTACCTTTTTAATTCTTCTAAGTGTTATTTTTTATAAGTGTTACAAATCATCGGCATCACCCTCTATAAGTGTTATGTGTTATTAGTGTCTAAGTGTTAACTAAAAGTATGCTCCCAACCCCTAACACTTATCAAGGTGTGACTGTACATTGCTTTACTAGAACTTTCTCACCATTTGAATTTTTGATTTCTTGTAAAAATTATTACTAATTTCAATTTTTCTTTCATCAAGTATTTCCTTCCACCTTATAAAATTTTTAATGGTGAATATAAAAGTTGTTTTGGTCAATTTTTTTCCATGTATTCTCAACCCATTTTCCAATATATTCCCTACAACACAAGTTGTAGTATATATATATAGAGAGAGAGGGAGAATCTAAAAATATTGAAAGACAAACTTTACAACTTTGAAAAGGGCTAGAGAACCTTCTTTTTTGAAGTTTAGACACATTGAACTTGTAATGGGTGGAGAGCTTGCAATGGCTTGTGACCAAAATTTGGAGTGCAATGTGCTTTGGTAATTGTAATTTGTCCAACCCTCTATAATTATTTTGTCTTTTAGCTAGCTCTTGAAGAGATTTATTTTCCATGTCCAATATCTAAATTTGAATTTTTTTGGTAGGTACCTAGTGAAAGTGTTTTGGAATTCACTTCCAATAATAAAAACTTCAAGTTTTAACTATAAACTAGTGAAAATTATGAAGTTCATTTAGAAGGGTAAATTTTAGAATGCATTAAGGATGACATTACAAATATTGTAGGCTTAATTAGTGTGGTAATGCCCTCAATAGACACACTTAATTTGATTTAATGAACTAAAGTGGGTACATTGAAAAATCTTATCTTGCTTCAAAAACTAACATCATCACTCTGCACACATCTCTAAAATCAGTATGTACCTATGTGGAAGAAATGATTTTAGAACCTCTACTAAAAAAACTTTGACCTTTCACAACTTTTGCATATGGCATCCCAATGTTGCATTATTTGGTAAGTTGAAATTTCCTCTCCCTTGCAAAATGAAAGTATAGAAAGTTGACCACTCTAATAAGAAATGCTTTAAACCTCAAGAGAACGGACCATTTCTCCAAACCTCAAGGTGTGAAGCACCCCTAATAGTAAAAAGTACATGGTAGTAATAAATGGCGATTTTTGGAAGTAAAGCACGGCTAGGGAGGATTGACCCTGTTATTGTTGCCCCATTTAAGGGAAAATATAAAAATTGCCACCTATTTTGTGCCGCAACGCACAAGGCACACGGCCAGGGTGAATTGACCCCCTCATTGCCCCTCCAGGGCAAGCCCTGGAATTTTTTATTTGCAAGGCTTAATTTTTTTTTGAAATTCTGAATTCATATTTGCAATCAGAGGCTCCAAATTACTTTCGGGAGATGCAAAAATTGCCAAAAAATTGGCACAACATAGGGGGCTTTTTTGTCAAACCACAGTTGACCGGGGCAATGAGGGGGCCAATTCTCCCTGCGCCAAGGCACACTTACTAAATCACACTAATTTATACCACCACGGTAATTGTCGTTCTACCGGCCTTACTTCCGTCGGTCGGTGGACGTGCCCTTTGTGGGTGGTCGGTGAACCCTTCTCCAGAGAACTGAACTAATTTTGAAGCCCACTCAGGCAGGCAGGTCTGGCTGGGCCGGCGCGGCTGGCGTGGGACGGTAACTTAGTAACTTACCACTAGTAAGTACACAGTAAGTCACTTACTAGTAACTTAGAATCAATTTCGGCAACTGTCCCCGTTCAGTTGACCTTTAGAAATCTGGACCCCGGCCCTTTGGCAGGGACCAAGGGAATCAACGGGGGACGTAGATTCGATTCCTTTGGTTGGTTGGTTGGTTGGTTGGCACAGTGACCGAGGCACTGCAAACTGGAAGAGAATACGGTGAGGAATGTGCTACTCTTTTTCTTTTCTTTTTCCTTTTTTTTCTTCCCCTTCCTTCTTTTGGCTCAGTCACACATGGTTTCATCTATTATATGAAGTCAAGTCATGAGATGTTTTTTTGGGGCATTGGAGGGCCGTTTCAGGCCTGTTCCCCATGCTCTGAACTAGCCATTGCTGGTCTGAATCAGCCATTGCTGGTCAGGATTTTAAAAAAAACTTAAAGTTAGTTTTAAAAAAATGAGTGATCGACATGGCAGTTGCATTGCCACGTGAGACTGCTGTTGTCGCTGAGTTCCCACATTGTGTAAACTCTGTGGAACTAGTGGATTTGATGAGCAAGTGAATCTCATCTAATGTGTATAATGTCACCGCCCATGTCACGGTTCTTGTCTGTGAAATCCGTCACGTTTTCATCCCCAATAAATATCATCCAATTGTTTCATCTCACGTTCGTAATGAAAAATGCCTAGAAGATGATGAGTGAGCATTCCCTTCCTCCAATGCCCCCACAAAACATTTCATGGCTTCATATAATAGATGAAACCATGTGACTGCACAACAATTTATGACAATTTGAACTATTGCTAAGGCTCTACAAGCGATTGTTTGAGGGCTCATCCATCTTTTTCATGGGCTTCTATAAATTGAAAATTTTTATAGCTCGTTTTTTAAATAAAGAAAAATAGATGTGGCATGTAACACAAGTGGTTTTGTATTTTTCCAAGCATTATTGAATTGCTTATGAATTTTCTAAGATTTTTGTTTTAGGGACCTATTCTTGACAATAGGTTTGGCAAAATGCATACACACATAGCTTGTAGGGCTTTTTTTTGGCCTTGTGGTGCCAATTTGCACTAGAAAATGATGTGGGGTGAATTGACAATTCAAAAGAATTGGATGAAAAAGGGGTTTGTCGCCACATAGATGGTTGATGTTCACTAAATAGAGCCAGATTGTTTGCAATCGGAAGGAGGTTGCAAGTTCATGTCGCTAGGGTTTTAAAGTTGCAACCCCTTCTCTGTGAGATTTATTACCCACTACTTCTTCCATTTGCTTCGAGTGCCCAACCTTTTTCAATTTTCATCGCAATCATTGCTGTCTTCACTACTAGAATATGCATGTTTTATGACTGCAAAAATATGATTGAGGATGATTGGCGACTAGTCGTAGTCATATTTTGACCTTATACTTCATGGGCGTATAGTATACGTCTGTTGAAAACATCAAATACTTCATAGAGAACCATAGGGAATGTATTTGAGGATGTGGAGTCATATTTTACAGTCATATTTTTTTTGAGTCATATTTTGCAATCATATTTTCATAGTGATTACATTTTTTTGTTTTGGACAGCCTAAAGTAAATTTGGGCAAGGAAATTGTTGAAAAAGTGTTTAGTCATATTTTTGGTTCAGTTATGTTTTCAGTCATATTTTTTGGGGTAGCCCTCAAAAATATAGATAATCCAAAAAAATATGGTCAAGCCATTGTTTTAGGATGTTGAAATCCTAGCCACTATTTTTTTAAGATTTTGAAACTCTAGCCGCCACTTTTTTAGGGTTTTGAAAATCTTATTCACCATTTTTTAGGGTTTTAGAAATCCTAGCCACCACTTCTTTAGGGTTTTGGAAACCCTAGTTGCCACTTCTTTGAGCTCTTCTTCTTTGCCTTGTGTTGTATCTTACCTTTTATTTCTTGTTGTTTCTTAATTTTGCTTCTTAAATGTCGTCTTTTGTTGCTTTTTAGTTCATAGTTTAACTTTTGCTTCTTCTTGCATTTTAGTTCATGTTTCTTGTTTTTTTGTTGTTGCATCAAAAAAAATTCTTCTTCTTGCATTTTAACTCTTGTTTCTTCTTGTTTTTTTAATTCATACTTCTTGTTTCTTCTTGTTGCATAAAATCTCTTTTTTCTTCTTAGTTTTTAGTTTTTGCTTTTAGTTTTCTTATTGTTGCATCTTAACTCTCATTTCTTGTTGTTTCTTGTTATCTCTTTGTTGTAGCTCCTTGTTGCATCTTAACTCTTGCTCGTTATTTCTTAACATTTAATACTTTTCCTTTTTCTTTCACTCTATTATCATTGTTATTCTTCCTACTTTAAACTTGTACTACATATTTTGTACTGTTGTAAGTTTTTGAAGGTTGAACTTTGTTGTTCATTCACTAAAAATTAACTTCTCATTTTTTTAATTGTATATGCAGACATGAAAAGTTGAAACAAAGTTATTGGAGGCTACTTACAACCCATTAGAACCATCTTCACATTATTGTAAGAAAAATAGACTTTATTGGCTTGTTTAAATACTTTATTGTATTATATATATATATATATATATATATATATATATATATATATATATTTGTATTAGTGACTAATAAATATCATTGAAGAAAAACACATTTTCTTGCATGATTGTCTCTTATAAACATATAATGCTTATAGTTATGCATGCCAAAAGGTGACTTTGCACTTTTAAAAACATGATTGCAATCAATTATAAATTATCAATCACATCCATGTGAACTACCACATCAACCATAAATATGACTCACAAAAGTCATATTTCACATTAATAAAAAAATATAAGTGATAAGAGTCATATTCCTCATCATTCAAAAATGACTTGAGAGAGTCATTTTTCACATTAGCAAAAAATATGACTTACAAGAGTCATATTTTACATCAACAAAAAATATTATTCATTGTAGTCATATTTCATGTCAACCGAAATACGATTCATCATAGTCATATTCTAAGTCATTCAAAAATATGGCTCATTACAGTCATATTTTACATCAGCCAAAAATATGACTATATGGAGTCATATGCCATGTAAGTTTTTTTTTCTTCTTCCCGAGCAACTCAAGAGAAAGTCAAGCCCCAAAGAATAGTCAACATATATGCCACGTTGGCAAAAAATGGCTAATTATGGCTAATTATACTTCCCAACTTATATGATTGCTAATATGACTAATGTCCAATATGACTCGTCAATAATGATTGGACCCAGTCATGTTCCGAATCATTTACAGTGATTTTGGCATGAGTCATATTTTGAGATTTTTTGACTCATTGTAGTTATATTTTGCAATCATAAAACCTAAATTTTTTAGTAGTGCTTGTGTAGGAAATTATTGCCTTCATTTCCACCCATGAAGTACATGCTGTCGCCACAATTTCCTCAAAGAGTGGTCATAAGTTCGCCATTGCTGACAAGAATGGGGTTTTATGATTCGCTTGTTTGTTGCAATAGTAGAGAGGATTTGTGGAACATAGGGTTGTTTCCAATAGAGGAAGAGGGGGAAAATTGGAATTGCAAAGAGTGTTTCTTTCGTCTTTTCCATTTCATGATTTGCACGTTCAAAGAATTAATTGCTTAATTGTTGTGTAGTTGTTGTAATGGATAAACGTTGCTTGTATGGTCGAAGTAGAAATGTTGCTCAGTTTATATGGGCCTCCAATGTTTTGTTTTTGCATGATTTTGGTTTAGAGTATATGTGTGCTCGCAACAATCTCTCATGTTGTGTGTAATCATTGCTTTTACTCGTTTTTGATTTTTGAGTCTGTATACAATGGGGTTTGCTAATGAGGGCTTCGGGGATGGCCTTGTAGGCACTAGTAGAAAAATAATGATCATGTCAACAAAAAATTAACAAAAAAGTGTTGAGGGCGTTTGTATCCGTGGTCGCGTTGTCTTGGATAGTACCTAACAAAAAACTGTTGTTCGTTTTGTTATGGTGATTAAATCAAAATAATAATAATATTAATTCACTTTTAAATTTGCTCAATGAATGGCTGCCACATGGCAAGCCAAGAATCAATCCAATACAAATTGCCATGTAGACCAAAAATTAGACTTTACAATTTAATTAGAAGAAAGTTAGACTTTACAATTAATTTAAGAGACAAGATTCTTAGAACTTAATATTTGGTGATAGAAGAGAGGTGGTTTTGATGATAGAAGAGTAGAGAAGACAATCTCTTTATAGAAATGGGGTGGTGGAAGGTAGAACAAACCATGTGGGATATGTGAATTAAGATTATGAATGATTCACATATCCCATATGATTTGTTTTGACCTTTTATCACCCCATTTGTATAAAGAACTTGTCTTCTCCTCTCTTATGTCACCAAAGTCACCTCTCTTATATCACCAATGTGTAAGAGTCATGTCTTCTTAACAAAAAAGTGTTTGTTAATTTGGACATTAGACTATTTGAATTAACAAAAATTCAGTGACCATTTTGTTAGCTTGTTCAAATTAAGAAAAAATTGTTAAAATAGTCAATATAGTATCCTAGCCAACAAAAAATTATTAAATTTTTGTTGACTTGGACACCATTTTCTAGTAGTGAGGTAAAGAAATGCAAGTTGTTAACTTAGTTAGATTTGCAAAGAAGAAGGCAGAGCAAGCCATGCCTGAAGCTCTCAAACTTGCACAAAAAAGAGATGAAACGGAAGGCGAAAGCTATTGACTTGCGGAAGAGCAACACCGTGAAGAAAACTATGAGATCTTATTTTGAATCCAACTATGGAGCAGGTGGGGGGCAGTCGTTGGCATTGGTGTTCGATGGTTCGCTTCTAGAGGTGCCTGGAGCAAAGCCCAATTTTGATGAAGAATACCTCAACACAAAAAAGTACTCTAGTGGCCATCTACAATCATGGAAGGAGAAAAAATTTGTATCTATTGATACATATATTTTTTTAGGTTCATCTTCAGATTTAAGCGATACGAGGGTCTTGAGCAACAAGTCTCTAATGATCACCATCTCCTCCAAATCCAATCCTATTGATGCTTAGGATTTGGTTGAAGTGCCTGTTGAATTGGAGGGCTCTGATGATGATTCAGACTTTGAGTCTCCTCTGAGGGGTGTGAAAACATAATCAAAGGCATAAGCAAAGCAATTTGCAATACAGTGAAGATACAACCAACATTGAAAATTCCAGATAGTATGGGCGGCGAAGCTTCCCTGGGCAGAGGAAATTATGGCTATAGACGGCATTTTGCACATGGTGAGATGCAAGGTGTGTACGGCTCTAGAGAGAAATCCTTGTATCATGGCTCCAAAGCCTGATACTCTATTCAAACACGATGGTAAGCGGGTCGCAAAGAAGGACATGCCACAATTCAATATCAAAGTTGGGGAACAATATATGGTAATGCAATGTCGACACATAAAGAACCTCCGACTATATTCCGCACGTCCTTCGCCAACGGTGTTGCAACAGATCAACCATTGCATGACAATGGAAGTATGCAAAAAACGGGTCCAATTCGCTACTCATTTCCAACTTTTGAGTGAGGGTCGTCCCATGGTAGAATATGAGTCAAGAATCCACCTGTACAAATTGTTGAATGTGCCCGATCTTTTGTCTGTGCATTGATGTGATAATTTCGGTTGGTTCATGGCTGGTTACATGTATAAGTAGGTTGCCCTTGAAATGAAGAGGTTCATTGTGGCTGCTTACTACATTGCCGTCACTGTAGATGAAGTGACTATTGTAGACAATAGTAGTTACTTATCTGTACATGTGAACATTGTTCAAGCTAGGTCCGAGTCCCCTTGCTAGTGTCATTGGAACGTGTAGATTGTACACCAAATGTAGAGAATTTGACAAAATTGATTATAGACGCTATAGGCAATGGAGGGAAATTAAATTATGAGAGCATTGTTTGTAAGCTATTGAATTTTGGCGTTGATGGAGCATCGACATTGCAAGGGAATAGATTTGAGGTGACTATGTAGGTTAAGAAGAAATATGTTCTATTTGTGATTGGAGTCCATTGTATTGCACATCGTTGAAATTTAGCTTTTAAAGCCTTGTCTAGTCTTGGCATTTTCAGTGACATTGAAAAATTGTTAGCTGATACTCACGTGTACTTTTGCAAGAGCCCTAAGAGGTTTGCAGAATTCAAGCAATTGGCTGAATTGACAGAAATGAAGGGTTTGAAAATGTTGTGAAATGTGTAGACGCGTTGAGTGAGTCTCATAGAGCCCCTGCGGTGGCTTCTACCAGAGTACCATACCTTCATATATAAGATGATTGGAGATTTGGGGGAAAACATGAAGGCGGAGATAAGTTGATTCATTATTTTCATTCTTTGTTTTGAATTCTTGTTCTTTCAATTCACTTTCAAGATTATGATCGTACTTGTGGAATGGACCTTTATCGGGATCCTACTTGCGGTATGGACCTCTGATGCCTATGCATGCTTGGTTGATTGGAATTTAGTGTTCACTTTCTCTATGTACATTAGTGCATGCTTCAGTTCCATTGATTCATAGTGGTTCTTTTGTTTTCTTCACGTAGGTGCATGCTTAATGAACTTTGAGGTGTAGTTATTTTTTGGGACATTCATCTAGTGTGGCTGAGTTTTTCCCTTCTTGGTTACTATAGGCTTGATGGTCAATCAACGATGTAGAATGCTTTAGGAATGTCATTGTCATTTCAATTTTGCAATGTCTTTGTCATTGTCTTGCATTTGAAACTAACATTGTGTATGCATGCACTAGGCTTGCCTTGTGCTATTACTTTGATCCACACCCATTGCTTAGTATGTGTGCCTTGTTACCGCTCTTGGAGGCCATCGACACACTCATCAATTTTGCACAAAAGAGAGATGTGTATATTTGTGATTTTGTGGCGGCAGTAAAGATATGTCAGGGATCTCTATACCGAATATACAAAGACAACATCACATGCTACAATATAGATGAGTTTTGGAGTTTCAACAACTTGCTAGATTCCAACCACGAGTAGATTCACATCAAGTGGATGACAGATCTCAATGACTGCTCTGCAATTCTGTCCTTCATATGTCATGGTGAACAAATCCACGTTGAATACAAAGATGTGCTGATGGACCGGGAGTTTTAGATGTCTTTGCTAGTAAAAGTGAAGATGGAATGCACAAGTGAATGAATCCCTACACTTTGTCATTTATTGTATCTTTGAGGAAATGCTTGGCCGCTTGTAAATGTAGTTGCAGGTGGTTGTTAATAATGTGCCCCATTTTTTTTATTGAGGTTGTTTTTTCTTTTTATTGAAAGCATGTGCTATATTGTGCTCCAATTTTTTTCATTGACATTGTTGTTAATTTGGGATATGACTAGGTGCAACGAAGATGCTTGTCTAGGAGCTAGATGACCCCGGGGGGTGCACTTAGTTCTTCTACAACAGACCACGTGTAAATAAGTGGTTTCTAATAAACTATAATTTTAACTTCAAATTTTGAGCATTGTTTACTAATGACTATAGGATTCTACTCCCAAAATTTCAAACTCAAATAAAATATGGAATGATTTCTAAAAGAGGTTAAAAATGCACTAAAATGGCATGTTTTTTTTAACTCAAATATTTTTAGAGAACACATTTAGATGACCATTGCATCAATATTCAATTCAAAATGAGCTTTCAATAGAGAATTATTTTTAGGAATTTTTTGTTCATTTTTTGTTCATTTTTTTCTTATATAATATAGGGGTGTGAAAGTTATTTTTCAGTTCTACAGTGTATCTTTTTACTTCAAAAATTTGTAACTAATTATAATTAAAAAATATAAATATCAATAATTCAAAACATAAACTTTCAAAGTAGGAAAATCTATTTATATTTTTTTCATTTAATTTTATTTAAAATTCAAAAAGTATATAGGGGGTCCAAAGTTTTGTTTGTACACTAACATCAAACAAAGAAGAGTGCACCCCCAAGTACATGACCGATTTTCAGAGCATCACATGATGAATGCTTTGGAGATTTTATACTTGCAGTTTTGGTGCTAGGAGAGCACAAACAAGATGTTTGATAAGCATCTTTGCACTCTCATGGATACATACAAACACAGTAAAATCCTAGAAGAGGGAGAGAAAAAATTGTTTATCAAACTACTAATTGATCGTGACGCTCTAATGTCTCAGAGGGGCCTCTTCAAAACGTGTATGAAATCCAACTCCCGTTCTACAATGCTCCTACCTTTTGACGTCAATCTTTTGACAAAGGTGTGGCATGTCCTTGACAGTAACAATAATTTGACTCAAAACTTTGGGGAGTTTCTGAAATTGGTTGGAACAGTTGTGGTACATGTCATTGGCTCAATGGAGGATGAGCGAACATTTTCCAGCATGGGATTTTTGAAATCCAAACTTCACAACCACCTTGAAGAAGAAACATCCAACTTGTCATCGGAATGTACTTCTAATGTGTTTTTACCTTAGAAAACTTCCTTTACCAAGTTGTATGTCGTACGCGTAGTTAGCCGTAAGTATCTTTACAACAACAAATTGTTGCAAGATGACACGAGTTATTGTCCCAGGGAATTCTAGTATGGTGTTGTTGATTTAAGGAAATCCGGATCGTCACTCCCTCTTCTCAAACCTCCAATCCGCTTGTATTTTTCATTACTTCTTCACTCCGTTCCGGAAAGCAAAGACTTTCCGAATTCCTATCCGGATTCGGAACACACAAACTCCGGTTCCGTCTCCCTCCACTATTCATTTTTGTTACCTCTGTTTTACCCTCAGAGGGTCCACCCTTGAACTAAAGAGGGGTGGGGACTCATCACTCGTTTATCTAACACTTCTAAACTCTAATTAACAAAATCCAGATGACACAGTTGCACTATGAAGAAGAGGAAGTATCCTTTTACAGTTTCTAGATTGACCAATCTGCAACAAGTCATACAAAGGCACTTTCCTAATCTGCTCACTACAACGATAGATCCGGGCTTCCAAATCCAAGAGGAAGAATGTCAATGGGAGGTTAGCTCACTGATTCGGAGGTTGATAGACCTTCCGGGGCAGCATGATATCTTTCCTCTGGCGGTTGCTTACCTCCACACGGAATCACTCTGATTCCGGACTCGCATGGACCTCTACTTCTCTACTCGAATCGCCGTTATGGCGATTTAAAGGCACGTTATGTTCATACTCCTTTACCTAGATCACATCTCCTCACTTCTATTTCAACACCCAAGGCTCTATCATCCGCAATCTGGATTCCTCCTCACTCATCCCTCTCCCATTCCAACACCCAGGTACACACACATACACACCAGCTACAACTCTGTTACACAAAGTCAAGCTAGTAGTACCCCAGCTTGCTTGGATTAAAGAAGGGAAATGAAATGACATATGCAACCAATCACCGATCATATTGAGATACCTGAAAAGATCATTGCCAGTTGTCCCGAGAAGATCGGAGATTCCTAATCTACTTGCCTAAAAATCCGGAATCCGGGCCCACGCTTGGAAATCCGTTCTGGATTCAAAACTATCCGTCCCTAAAACACTATTGTCTCGCCTTTCGAGTCTTTTTTGAGTGGCTGCCCATGTGACTAGTCGGCATCTCTTTAATGCTCCTTGCCGGAGTCGTCTTCGTTGTTGCCCGGGTCTGAATGTGATGCTATGCTGGAGACGGATCACTATCCCCCTCTGTTCCGGAAGTGGAATGAGCGCTCTCTTTCTCAGAGTCTTTGATGACTTGGACCTCTGTCTCTTTCTTTAGCGGTGTCTCCTCCACTATTGGTTTGCTCTCCTTTTTCGGTGTCATCTCCTGCATATGCGCAAAACTGTCTGGATTCACCCAAGCCGGATTGGTCATTGCTTCAATCCGTTTGATGAAATTACCCCTACCTCCCTTCCCCAGAACTTTGAAGGTTTCTCCTAAAAAGTTGGGTGTCGTCTGGGCTTTAGGAGGTTCTAGTGTTGAAGCTTTGGATGGCATCAGAGCAGACTTTGCGTTGGATTTGTGCTCCATATTCGATGCTGGCCTCAAGTTCGTCATGCGCATCCTACTTGAAGTGGGCTCGGTTGACACTAGTATTTCCTTCAACCCTTTTGTCCAAGTTGACTGGTGTGCTAATAACCACCCTGGAATGCCTGTGATAAAAAGGAAGTTTTGGAAAATTCGAGAAATCCATTACCTAATTCGGATCCACGCTTCGCAACAAATGCCGCATTTCTCCTAGGATCCGCTCTATCCGGGCGGTGAAATCCACCAAGATTATCACCACCTTCGTTCTGGTCACCGACCTTCTTGTAGTAATCTGGTATTGAATAGGGCCGCCTTCGTGATGACATCCTCTATCACGTCTATTGATCCAGACAAGTTTTTGACGAGGATTAGGGCCTTCTTCTCTCGCTGCTTCGTGGCCACTAATTCTCCTTCCGCCTAATTTAGTCGATATTGAAGTTGATCCCGTTCCGCCTCCAACTCATAGATCTGGTCCTCCTTGCTCTTCAAATATTTCGGTTTGGGTAGCCACTTGATTGCTTGTACAATTTAGTCTAGTTCCACCTTCATGATTTCTGTAGTCTCAATCATCAGATCCGCTAGGCTGTCGTGGAGCACCTTGGCTTCCCGTATCCATTCGAATTCGGCATTGAAAAATGCCGACCCTTGGTCTTCTTCCGGATCCTTGCTCGACTCGCCTCTTTCCACAACCGGAAGTTTGATCCATGACCTCAGATCCGTCGACTTCCTCTTCTTCGTCCTTGGATTGGTTAAGGGCTCCTCGGGTTGCTCTTCCAGTTCCAACTTGACCGGATCCTTTGGCTCCTCTCCAGAAAGCCTATACTTCATAATGGTGTTTCCCGTGTCATACTAAACTACCTCCTCATTGCTTAGGATTTCTTGTTGGTGATATAGATGAAAAAGATAAGTGCTAACCGGGCTAGCCTTAGCCTGGGTCACATGTTTTGTTAACTTGACGACAATTCCAGCTATGATCCTCCCCCAGTGGACAATTCTATTTTCTATAGCCCCAAAAATCATATTAGCTACCATGATGGTGATTCGCGTAGGTTTTTACGGGTATAGGATTGGGATGAGGAACTCTAGGACTCTCCTATGTCTCTCATCCTTACAATCGCTAATGGCAAACCTGTCTTTAGGGTTTGCCGATCTTGAGAACTTCCCTGCTATAAAACAATCCGTTCTTGAGGCTAATTCGGCTCCGCTCTTCCAAAACTGGTAAACATCCGTTCAAATGTCTTCCGTCCATGTTACCGGCCGTCCTCTCAGCATGAGCTCATACTGATTCGGAACCCCACTAATCAACTCCTGAATCATCCCCTCACTCTTCACACTCCAAGGTCGGCGTAACAGGCCAACGCATCCTATGTCGGTCAGATCCTCTTCTAACTGCTTGTACTACTCCGTAGTCTCCGGAATGGCCGGAGAAATGATCCGGGCAGGTACTACTAGTTTTCGGAAAAGACCCGACGCCATAAAGCTAAGCGGAAAAGAGATACTACGAAAGGAAAACCTAATGCGGTCACTATCTCACCACTCATTCTCTCAGCTACCTGTGCAAAAGATTAGCGTACAAACAAGAAAATGAAGAAGGAACCCAGGAGTAGCCCGCTTAAATACTAGTTTATCTTTCTACGATCATTGGGATAACGGCTACAAGACCGTTTCAGGAACGGTACCCTATATTTGTAGCCCCAAAGGTCTACGCTATAGGTTCATGAGTTCCGGTAATTTCTGGATTCCGGATCTGGATAGGATTCAATTATGGATTTTGCCAGAACGTCTATTCTCTAATTCAAGTTCTCTCAGACCAAATTCAAATTCTAACCTAAATTTTTTGAAATTTTCACTTCTTTCTATCTGTTTCCTTCAAATCTGGATCCGTCTCAAGTTTCCGGATTCCCACATTGTATTTGACGAATGGTTTATTTAAGGCGAATGTAGTAGGTATATGGTAAGCATTTAGGAATATATAGGTTGCAGAGCAGTATTCGTGAATCGTGAGGTAGCAAAACCTTAACTGCAGCAGTAGACCTTAAACTTGCAGGTAGTACAAATGAGTTAATATACTATAGATGAGATTCATTTTCTGGTAATCTCACTATCTCAGTAGTTTCTCTTTGTAGTTCATATACATATCTTCCAGACCATGTTGTGTTGGTGTTTCATCACAGTTTTTTAATCAACCATGATTCATAGTGTGAAGTCTACTTTACTTATTTTCCATATTTCCATTGCTTGAATTATATTTTGGTTTACTTCACGAGCCAAGTGGCTTGACATTTTTTTACTTCCTTTTTGACTTTGGCATTGGAGGGGTGTTTGGGTGGATGCAAGTTAATGTCCAGTAACCAGAAGTATCTTGGAACTCAACCATTGCATGTTAACAATGTTTTTTTATTGGTGTCTATGTCTGTCAATTAGTTACTCATTTCAATATCAAAGGGGTGTTTGGGGGAACATAGGTCTAGGCTCCAAAAAATTTTCTATTGCCATGTTTGTAAATGTACAACCTTTAGATAAGTTAATGTAGATTGCACAACTTCCTTCATCTTTTCCCACACTAGTCTAGACTCCAAATTGTCATGTGAGCCATTTCATGAATTATAACTTAGAGTGCTTGTAATGTTTTACTCTTGCCTTGCTCATTTTCCACACTTGATGAATGACAAGTTTGCAATGTTGCCATCTTAAAAAAAATCTTGTTATATTACCAAGCGACCTTGGAGAATGGTCCCACTTCGCCACTTCTCTGCTAAAAAACTCATCTTGTCGCCAAGAACATTTTTCTCTGTCGCATGTATTCGCCTAAAGAAAAAAAATAGGGTAAAGAATTCGCCACTAGTTTAAAAAAAATTTCCAAATGTCACCATTGCAAAACTCTACACTATAATTGGGAATCAGCAATTGGCATCACTCCACAAGGATTACATATCGCCTTTTCATCCAATTGGAAGAATTGAAAAAAAAGCCCTATAGCTTGTAAAGAAAGATGGGAAAACCAAAAAGAAGCATGGGGACTTGCAATAAATAACAAACAAGGATCTTAAACCCTAAAGGACCAAGGCCTCTTTTTTTGCCAAAAAATATATAAAACTGCCATTTGTATAGTAAAGAGTAAAAAATTTGAATTTTATTTTTTTATTTTTGCACATCTAATTATAGCATTTTACACCTAGCTAGTATGAGAATGTGTGGAAAAAATTTCAAACTTTTTTGACGCACAAGTTGCAAGATATTTGTGTTTAATCCCTAAAGAGTTTCCTTGGGAGATTCTAAGGAGTTTAAGTAGTTTTTATGACCTCAATTTTTGGTGAATTTTTTTGAAATTCTTTGATAAAATAGAAAAACTTATTAGCTACAAGGAAATATAATTTTAATTTCAAATGGTATTTGGTGCATGGGAGAAAAAGTTATGCCTTCTTAAACATAATTTTCATACTATCAAGTAGAAAAAGAAATCCACAATAACTTGAAATATTTTTAATTTTTTTTCCTTATAGATCTTATGTTTATCTAATGTCTACATGTAAAGCTTTGATTAATTCCATCTTCTTAAAAAAATAACTTATAGGATTCATTTTTGAATACAAAATTCAAAAAATTTCAAAAACAACTATTTGACAAGGTTAAATTTGCTTGTTAGAACAATCACAATGTTGGAATTATTGTGTTTCAATCCCACCTTAGAGCTATTAACAATTTTGTTTTTCTTTCAATCTTCGACCTACTTCTACTTGATAATTTTTTAAAGAATGAAATTCAAGCATTTAAAAAAAATCCTAGACTTTCAATTCAATTCTTCAACACAGAATTTTTTTAATTCAAAATCCATAGTGCAAAAATTTTCCACAAATGGTGGTGAAAGTCATCTAATATTGTAGGCCAATGTTAAAAAAACTTTATTTTCTAACTTTAAATGCTAATATCTTCCAATTTGTAAAGTCAAACTCTATGAAATTTTTATCACATGCTTTTAAACAAGTAAAGTACAAGATCCTATGGTTAGATTTTTTAAAAATATATTTTTTTGTTTTCTTGAGTGAACGCACTAGAAATGGCAATTCTGAGTGTCTTTTGGTAGAAAAATGGCCTTCATCCTTTAGGGATGAAAGTGAAAAAACAAGTTTTTCAACACATTGCAAGCCTAGATTTTTTTGACCTTGAACCTTCTTGAATTCAATTTTTTGCACTACAAAGTTTTGAGCTATAAATCTTTATTGTGGGGAATTGAGTTGAAAATCTAGGAAATAAAATAAAAATAAAAATAAAAATAAATTATTATGTAAAAAATTATTAAATAGAAGTAGGTTTAAGATTGAAGGAAAATCTAGATTACTAATATCTCTAAAATGGAATTAAAATGCACTAATCCGGATAGTGAGACTATTCTAATAAGCAAACTAAACCATGTGGATTTTCTTTTTAAATTGTTAAAATGCATTTACAAATGAATCCTACAAGTTATTTTTTCAAGAAGATGTTCTAATTGCCTCCAAAACAAGATTGTCCATAATATCTCATAACAAATTCAAATAGAATGAATAAAAGCTTTTCATATAGACAAAAAAATAATCTATAAGAAAAAAATTTAAAAAGTAAATCAAATTTTGAATTTTTTTTGCTACCCCTTTTCCCCTATTTTGAGCTTATTTGGGCATAACTTTTGTTCCCAAGCATTGATTGAAAAAATAATAATATTCCCATGAAGCTAATTGTTTTTATTATCTTAAAAAAAATTCAAAAAATCATGACAAAAATTCAGCCCATAGGTACCTACCCAAAAGGTACCTTCCCATTTGTCTCCTGAAGGGACAATGGTCCTTTAGAGATTAAATACAATCATGCTTGTGTCAAATCAATTTAAGAGATTTTACATTGTCCATAACAAAGTAGTTGGCTTATTAACTTCCAATATAAATATAATGACCATGTATTACTACATTTGAAATTGGATCCAACTACTTACGTAAACCTTAAAGCAAAATATAGTAGACTTTATTGCACCCCTACTTTATCTCCAACCCATTCAATGTGTGATACATGTCCATTTTAAGACCACCTCATGTCAATCATAGCGAGTTCTTGAAAGAAATTTTTTTCTTTCACTTTGAAAGCTAATATCTTTCAATCTATATAGTCAAAAATCACAAAAAAATTATCACATGATCTAAGATAAGTGTAGAACAAGATCCTATGGTTAGATTCTAAAAAATATATTTTTTATATTTATTTTGTAGGTGATTGTAGTAGAAGTGGTAGTTTTGGGTGGTTTTGGCAAAAAAATGGGCATGGGACTTTAGGGATTAAATGGAGAAGCTTCATAACTTTCACATCTCTAATCCAAATGGAATGAATCAAAGCTTTCCATTTACAAAAGAATATAATCTACAAGAAAAAAATTATTAAAATTTTTATTTAAATCTTTTGTGGATTTTTTTTGCTACCTGGTCTCCCCCATTTTGAGGTTATTGAGGCATAACTTTTGCTCCCGGGCACCAATTGAACTAAAAATTATATCCCTAGAAAGCTCTTAAATTTTACTATTTTATGAGAAAGTTTCAATAAAAATTGAGATCATAAGAGCTTGCCTGAAATCCATTTTGCTCCTCGTAGTGACAATGGGACTTTAGGGGTTAATATCTAATTATAGATTTATAGGGTTGATTTCAAGAGGATGGGTGCTTTTATAGTAGATTACTATAGTCCATTTTTTAACTCTTGAAAGGCCCTTGGGGTCTCTCTATTGAGCTCGTCTTTAGCCTTATACTTCTTCAATTGTGGTTTAACACATTAGAAAACATTTGAGGCTTCTAGAAGACTATTTCAGGCCTGTTCTCAATTTTGTTCCCGCAACAGTAAAAGAATGCCACCAATTGTCAGAATTTTTTTTTCAAAAAATTAAAATTAAAATTTCTAAAATACAAAAGAAAGTTTTAAAAAAAATTCAAAAAATGACGTGGCATGATCTCAACCACATTAGACTGCGCAATTGGCACCATTCCCATGCAATTGAGATAGTTTTCAAAGCTCGAGAACTAGCAATCTTTTAAAGGCCCCAAATTTCATCTAATGTCTATACCTTAAACTAATGTGCCTTGCCGTTGCCACAATCAAAACTCAAAACAAAAGTAAAACTAATTTTCTAATTCCTTAGAACCAGAAATAACTCAAAAATACATAACTTTCTCACCGTGAGTCGGAATGCCACAAAACAAAGCTCATGCACCCCTCCTTGCCGAGAGCTTTCCAAATGTACCTAGATTGTGACCAAAATATAAGATAAAGTAATTTTCTAATTTTTTAGAACCCAAAACAACTAAAAAATGCATAACTTTCACATCGTATGTTCGAACACCACAAAACCAAGCCAGTGCACCTCTTGGTGAAGAGGGGTGCACCGGCTTGGTTTCGTGGCATTTGGACGTACGCTATGATACTAAAAAATTAGAAAATTATTTTTACTTTTGTTTTGACTATGGCAATGGAATAGGGCATACTAGTATGAATTGTGATACATTGTTACTTACATGATCATTAATTTACTTTGTACTCAAAATGTATTTGATCAATTCTTTTCTAATCAAATATCATTGAAATTATAATATACTACATGGTTGTAAAGGGCTTATAGGCCCTTCAAGGATTAACCTAAGATGGAGAATTTTTTTTTTTTCATCATCTAATTTTGTTTCGGATAGTTTGTTGATTGAGTACATTTTAAGGGAATAGCTAATTGAAAAGTCTTGCATTATAGTATTATTGACTTTTTCTAAAGAAGAAGATGCAAAATCCTAACAGAGCACCCTTGTGACTTTGTGAGCAATATATTTTGGCTATTTTTTTGAGTTCTATTTATTTTTTATGTGAAATTTTAGCTATAAAAATAATATTTTTAAAAATTTGAGTCCAACTAATAAAATGAATCTCATCAAATGTAGTTTCTATTCCGATAAGAAAATTTTCATATTTTAGTAATATAAACTTTGGGACTATAACTATGGTTTTTGTTGATTTTCTAATTTTCAAATGATATAGTAATTTTGGTTTACACCATGATGTTATATACAATAATATACATCTATGGTAAAAATTTCAGATTTTTTGAGTATATTTGAATTTTATATGAATTTTTTTCAATTAAAAAAAGAAATTCCCAATAATTTTGAATTCCCTTCAAAATTGAAAATTTCTAGCAAGCATAGGACTTCATTTTTGAAAAGTAAATAATTTTTTTTCACTCATATCTAGTAGCAAAATGACAACAAATAGAGTGATGGAGAGTGAAGCTTGATATTGGTGGTTATGGGCCTATCTTTCTAAGGTTAAAAAACCAAAAAGCATTTATTGGAGGTCAAACTACTATACAATACCTCCCATTTTTACATAAAATTTCAAGGATGAATATTTGAATTTCTATCTTACATAGAAGAATTTTTTTATCATCCATTGAACACTTAGTGGCTGCACTAATGTTACAGGGTAAAATGGAAAGAAAATATGGTATTTCAAGTATGGAAAAAAGAAGTGCACAACATTGCAAACCTACTAATATTTACCTCTTTCAAGTACATAGTGACAAACTATCAAAAAAAGTGAAAATCCAACATAAATTAGCCCCTAAAGGACCAAGGCTTGTTTTTCATCAAAAAATGCTCAAATTGCCATTTCTAGTGCAAAGAGCAAAAAATATTTAAATGGTAACTTTTTTGCATCTTTAGCTACAAAATCATGCAATAGACTTGTGTAAGAATGTGTGGTAAAAATTTCAGATACTTTGTATAGATTGCAAGATAAATGTGTTCAAAGTAAAGAAATCATGTTTAATGGCATTGTGGCAAACTAATTTATGAGACTTTGAATCTTCTTAACTTAAAAATTTTGTAGTATAGATTTTGAATTAAAAAATTTTCATCATGAAAAATTGAGTTGAGAATATAGGAAAAATTAAAATTAAAAAAAATTGATTTTCATTCTTTAAAAAAATTCTTAAGTAGATGAAAGTACATAATAGAGAAAAAAAAAACTAAATCAATAATAGCTCTAAGATGGAATTTAAACACACTAATTCCAATAGTGAGATTGTTCTAACAATCAAAGTTAACCCTAAGGAACTTTTTACTTGGAAGAAAATGTGAAAATTGAGTTTAAAAACAAAATAATCCTATTGGTTAATTTTTCAAATAAAGATGCTAATTTCTAAGTGCATAGACTTGAGCGTTCAAGCTTTGAACCTAATTGTAGGTTTAGGTTAGCCTACAACCATTTGAAGGTGCTTATAGCATATGTGCCTGTAGCATAGGTATACTATAACATATAAAGAGTTTATAACAGAGGTACCTATAACATAGACACTTGTAACTATAGAAGGTGTTTGTAATATAAATTTCTAAGCTTATGGGCTCATAGATTCTATGCTCACATGATAGCATTTCCTTTTTTTTAAAAGATGCTTTAATTGCTTGCAAAACAAGATGCTTCATAATTTACACATCACAAATCCAAATGGAATGAATCAAAGATGCAATCTTTTATATAGACCAAAATATAATCTATAAGGGAAAGAAATTATTTTTATTTCAAGTTTTTGTGAATTTTTTTTGGCCTAATGAGTTCAGTTTGGGACTTAGCTTTAGATTTTGTGGTACAACTTTAACTCCTAGGCACCAATTGAAATAAAATATTACATATCTAGAAAGCTAATATATTTTTCTATCTTATAAAAAAGTTTCAAAAAGTTTCATTAAAAACTAAATTCATAGGCACTTGTTCAAAATCTATGTTGTCTCCCAATGGGACAAATGGTCCTTTAGGATTGAAAAAGAATGATATACACCTTTTGACCTATTGGGTGTAAGATTTCTACAACAAATTTCAAAGGAGTACATTAGTCTATTTTAAAAAAGAACTTCAAAATTTTCATTTAGAAAAAAAATAGCACAAGTGTTTAAGAAAACCCCATAGTTGTTTCATAATTCTAGTAAAAAAGTCATATTAAGTGTTTCAAAACTAAATATTGTAATACAAAATGTTGGCCATGTCATAGTCCCCATAAACCATTGGAATGTACATGGGCCTTGCATAGTTTGTAGATTAGTATTTGCACTATCCTTTGGGCAACTCCAACTGCATCCTAACTACCATTGATAACAATGACATTGTTTAGGTCTTGCTTTGATTTTCTTGAAACATCACTTGCAACCGTAAAATCATGTGAATTAAAAAAACAAGTACACATATTATTTTATCCATTTCATTATAAAATAAATTCTTAAAGGGATAAAGTAGTCTTTTTTTTAAATAGAGCTTCAAAATATTCATCCAAATAAAATATCCCACAAGTCTTAAAAAAGCCCCATGATTGTTTCAAAATTGTACTAAATATCCCAGAAGTGTTTAGATCTCACCTTGAATCTCCTAGAGCATTATCCACAACCGCATAATCATGCTTTGCACCTTCTTGTGCCTTGTCTAAGTTTGTTGCAAGCCATTGTTGATCCAAATTTGCAAGGCAAGAATCTAGATTCATGTGTTCAAAATTTTTGAGTTACAAAAAATATGTCAAGGCATTTGAATTTATCATACACAAGATCATACACTTCTAGAGCATTGAGGCTTTGGTGTATTCCACTGCCCTTTAATGAATTAATAAAATCCAAGAAATTAAAGGGATGTATTGTCCAAACAACAGCACCAATAAGAAAGTGTAAAGAAGAGTACTTCCCAATTGTTTCTCCATCTTGAATGTCGCAATTGTCTTGATGCAATTAAGGTGAGTTATGATGATTATATTTTTTGCTAACAAAGTATTGTGCTTTCAAATATACTCCTCAACTCCTTTTGCAATATGTTTGTTATGTGTACACCCAAAATGTTTTCACCTTTGTCTTTGACCCTAAAACCACCTCAACATTCCAATGAATGTGTGCAAAGCGATGTTGCATAGTATTTTGGTTAGAATGTTGTGCCTCATTAGAGCATTCTAACCATTGATCCATCTAAGATAAGTTTTGGTGCATTTGCTCACTATGCACCATGACCAAGGATGCTAAATGTGACACCATATTTGTATGTGCAACCTTGATATTGCTCCACCTATTTCAATAGAGCAAAATCTAAATATATACTCTTTTTCAGTGAATTCATCAATTTTTTTAAAAGCTTGATAGAAAAATGAGAGCTCCCCATAGAAATGGTAATATTGGCATCCAACTCTTTAAGTTGTAGAGGAACTCTTTTCTTTGGAATTTTTTTCATAGTAGGGTTTTTTTATTGATGTTCGGAATATTTGCTTAAATTCTTCAGAATTTTTGCAACATTTTCAATAACAACATTTTTCTTCCTTTTAGTAGCAAAAAATTTCAATTGTACTACAATGACAACAAACTTTGAATTTATGACTTTCTCTTTGCAAGTTGTTACATTTTCTATCTCCAAATCTTTCTCTTTGTGGACTACTACCTTTAGTGTCTATGACATGGACGATGCTATTTCTCAAACCCTATTCAATACCACAATGAATGATTTATCAAAAATAAGCATTGACAAGGAAATTTTGCATTTTTAACCCATGGGACTTGAACCCTTTCAACCATAAGGAATGTAGTGAATGTTGCCTTTCAAGATAGTTGATTTTTACAATAATAAGCTATGTAGAAAAATAGAAATATATGTTGATGTTGCCATTGCTATGCAAAAAACTAGAAAGATGTCAATATGCCAAACTCACTTGAACATGAATAAGAACCTTTTGCAATGCAATTCATTCCAAATTCACAAAATAACTTGTTGCTTCTACCGCTACTATAGAAATGCCTAAAACTAGGAAGAATTTTGGAATTGTTGTTGCTATCAGGTTCTTTGCAAAGCTTCTATCCTTCAATTCACTTTGCATCTTTTCATCACACCATTCCACAATTAATTTGAAAAAATCAATTTGAAACCTCAAGAAATTCTAGGTGCAATTGTCATAAGTCAAGATAAATTTCATTCATGGGATCATTAACATATGACAATCATGTATCACAACATGACAACAATAAAATAATCTCCAACCAATTCTTGTTATGACACCTCTAACAATAGATTTAATCTCATCTTAACCCCTAAAGGACCATTGTCCCATTGGGGGACAAATTGGATTTCGGGCAAGTACCTACGGGCTGAAATTTTGTCATGATTTTTTGAAATTTTTTTGAAGATAGAAAAACTAATGAGCTTCATAGTAATATAGTTTTTTTTCAATTGGTGCTCAGGAACAAAAGTTATGCCCAAAATAAGCTCAAAACAAGGGAGAGGGGGGCATAAAAAAAAAACTTCAAAATTTCTAATTTTTTTTTCTAATTTTTTTCATAGGTTATATTTTTGTCTATATGGGAAGCTTTTATTCATTTCATTTGGACTTGTTATGAGAAAGGTATGGACAATCTTGTTTTCGGGCAATTAGAGCATCTTCTTGAAAAAATAACTTATAGAATTCATTTTTGAATGCAATTTTTATAATTTTTCTGAATTTTTTTTTTACATGATTTTTTTTGCTTGTTAGAAAAATCTCACCTTTGGTATTAGTGCATTTTAATTCCATCTCAAAGATATTAATAATTTAGAATTTCCTTCTTTCTCATACCTACTTCTACATAACTATTTTTTTAAGCATGAAAATTAATTTTTTTTTTTAATTTTTTTTCCTAGACTCTCAACTCAATTTTCCATTATAGGGATTTAAAGCTCAAAACTCTATGGTGAAAAAAATTTAAGTTAAAAAAGTTCAAAGTCAAATAATCTAATCCCTCGAGGTGATGAAAAAATTGTTTTTTGTACTTTAAATGCAAATATCATTTAATCTATGTGGTCAAAATTTTAAATTTTTTTCTAAACACTCTTATACTATTAAGGTATAAGATCCTATAATTAAATGTGCCAAAAAAATAATTTTCAAATTGTTTTACTTTTTGCTACATAAATGGCAGTTTTGAGTGTTTTTTGGCAAAAATAAGGCCTTGGTCCTTTAGGGGTTAACAATGCATCAACAATTTGGCAATGGGTAAAACCCATGTTTGTTGTGGAATTTTGGAATGCTATTCTCAAAGAATAATCTCACTCTCATATCTTTACTATTGTTTGCTTAAGAATCAAATTTTCTAATTCTTCAAAGTACATTATAAGTCAAATTCTTGAAATTAATCCTCTTCAATATGAGGTCAACAACACAATAATACATTGAAATACATTAGAAAAAATTGCAGTCCTTTGGAGGGCTATTCGACTTCATGCAAATGGAGAAAAAATTAGTCCAAATCTTATGACAGAGAATCTTACTATTTTGTGTCAACTTGTGTACCCCGTCGGGTTAGTAATTAAAAAACTATTTTTGTTTAATTTTATTTATTTATTTATTTTGCACATTGATTAAAAGTTGACTAGCCCTCCATAAGGCTCAAATTCTCTCTAATGACTACTTGAAATATTACTATACAACTTAAAATCAAGATCGGAAGTAGTAATAGTCTTTAATTATACCATTTGATTTGCTTGGACAACCTGATGAGTTTTTGCTACAAAACATATCCTATGATAGCACTTAATAAGAAAATTGGCGAGCCAAAGAATAACAAAGAAGATGCTACAAAATTTGATTGTATTTAGGGTGCCAATGTCCAAGAAACATGAGGAGTCATCACAAAGTTTATACCTTACGGTTTGGCAACAATTATCGTGTAGTTATCGTTGTTTCATGGGTTCGTACGTTAATCACATTATTATCGCATCATTATGGTGCATTGCTTTGCATCGTTACGGTGCAGTTACAAGTAATGAATTGTAACGATGCGATAACGATGCGAAGCAATGCACCATGATGATGCGATAACAATGTGATTAACGTGCGAACCCATGAAACAACAATAACTACATGATAATTGTTGCCAAACCGTAAGGTATAAACTTTGTGATGAGTGCTATTGATCATGTTTTAGTACGGTGGAAATGAACTAGAAAAGGGCTAAACAAGTGTGGACACAAGAAAATCCTACAAAACATTCTAACATGGGAAATTGTGCGAGCTTGATTCCGAAACCCTAAATAATAGATAGTTGAGATCAACCTTCATCATGGCACTAATCAATGGCAACACTTTTTTTTTGAAATATTTTTGTAATAATAAAAACATTATTATTTGAATCTCTTGTATCCCTTCAAAAATACTAGCCACTCTTCTACCTTCAAAATCTAGAGGTGATGTTACTTTAAAAAATAAATTATTTGAGGCCCACAATGGATATACAAATATAGATAGAAGGATACAAATATAATATAATGAGTACTAGTATATATTTTTACATATGTACACATGAAATTGTATATCCCATATCCTTTGTTGTAGCTACACATGGATATATTATAAACCATTCTATTTTTGACATGAGACTATTTTTGCTATTATTCATGAACTTCCATTTCTGACACCACTGAATCAACTTAAGTTTGACATTTTTTTAAGAAAGAACAATTTTAGTAAATAGTGGCCAATTTGAGGCACTAAAGTGGCAAAAATCAAAGTGCAAGTGGTGGCACACAATTACTAAATGGAATTTTTAGAAATAATTTTTTGCTAGAGGAAGGGGCAATGATGGTCACTGAGGCAAGGTGGTATTTTTATTTCAAATGTGCTCATTTTAGGCAAAGGTGGAGAGATTTTATATTGTTTTCTCTATGATTTTGAAGAATTTTAGTGGTAATTATGTTTTTTTAAGCATATTACTTCCAAAATTTATATAAATTACATACTTTCTTTGAGACTTTTGATTCAAGTTTCAGTTATTTCCTTTCTTAATTATCCTTTTGTGGAAAAAAATGACCTTTGCTTAATTATGCTTTTGAGGCACCAAATTATATAAATTAGTGGAAATAAGGTAGATTACTTTAAGTATATCTAGGTAAATATATTGGAAACAAGATAATATGCCCACTTGAGGGCTTTTTTGAAAATAAAGTACTTTGGGCTTGAGGGAGGAGTTTAAAGGTTGAGGGTATTTTATTTTCAAAAAGTCTCTTCAACAAGGTGCTTTATATGGCTTAAGGCCAACAATTGAGGAAATTTTTTATAAGGTATAATAATGATTGTCAAGTACCTTTGTTTTGAATGGAAAATTTGAGGCCATGTCTTTATGTCTGAATAAAATCCTAATAAGCTTAGTTTGAAAAAAACCTTAGTTCTAGATGGTGTTTTGAGCAAATGAATTGACTACCATATATGCTCAAAACCATTAGCTTTAAAGAAATTTTTAATATACACAAGTTTGTCTCTCTCCATGTACCTATTCTCATTTGTTACTAGCTCCATATATACTCCTTTACAATTTGGGTGGATTTTTAAATGTCGAAATTGATTAAACTTTGAAGAAGAAACAAAGAATCTTTGGAGCTTGACATGGACATGTGGAATGTTTGCAAGGAGGAATAAGAATAGTTTGCCAACATGATTATAGGGAGAAATACTTGAAAAGTAAAAAGAACAAATTTTTGACTTGATTTTGAGGTTGCTTATAGTTTGATAACAAAACAAAGTTACACTTAAAGAGTAGTTTCTCCCTACTCACAAGACAAAGCTACTTACTAAAATATAGTTTCTCTATGTTTACATGGAAATATAAACACCATGAAAATTGAGCAAACCAAATCTAATTTTTGCTAGAAAACTTGAAATTTGTTTTTCAATTCCAACTCCACTTCAAAGTCCAATGTAATTGATGTAAGTAATATATACATAGAAAGATTTAAGAAAAAATATGAAAAAAAGAAGATTCGTGGCTTTAACGGTAATAAAAATACTATCTCGCCCATATACCCGTCCACATACCCGTCCATATACCCGGATCCCTATTGTGATACCTGGGAGACCCATGTCCCTGTGTTAGCTTTCTCTCTACGTTTGACCGCTTTGCCCGACTTGCTTCGCAATTTCAACCTAAAGATCTCTCCCAAAATCACTTGCCGCTTCTACTTCCGTCTCGCAAGAACTCCCATCGATTTCATCAAGAGATTCCTGAGCGATTTTGCTTCAGATTCCGATTGCACCAATTTTGGTTCTGATTTGAGGCGGTAGAGTCAATCGGAGGTGATTTGTGACGATGGACGTAATAAGCACGAGTGTGGCAGGGGCCACCGGCATAGAGAAGGTTGTGGTGCATCCGTTGGTACTCTTGAGTATTGTCGACAATTACAACCGGGTCGCCAAGGACACTCGCAAGCGCGTGCTGGGAGTGCTTCTTGGGGCGACTTTCCGGGGGCGTGTTGATATCACCAACAGTTATGCAGGTGTGTTGGTCTCTCAAAAAATTTAGGGTTATGGCGGTGTGTTGATCGAATTCTGTTTCGTAGAGAGGTGAAGGGGTGTGTTTTAGGGTTTGGGATGTGGGAAGAGTCAGAGACGGGGTTGGTTGAGAGACGTCTGATGTTTTTGTCATTTCTTTTCTGACTTTGGTGTCTAGGGTTTTTGGCTTTAATACGGCAGTGAGAGCTCATTTTGCGGGTTGTATATACTCTTTCCATCGCTTTAAGCATTTTAAACAATATGGAGGAGTGTGCTTTGAATGGGAGATCACTACAGATCTGTGGAGGGGATTACTTTGGGTAGCAGAACCAAAGTCTGTTGAGAACAAAATTTTATCACTCTATTAATTTCTTATGCAATCATTCAACGTGGGAGGATGTTGACCACGATTGACCACGAAGGGACAGTAGACAACCGCATTTGCATTCAAGATCAGTTTCCATAGAAATTTAGCCTCGTCATGCTTACATCTGTTGCAAATGAGTCCAATCAAGTGTCTGTAGATGACTGCTGTTGGTAGCAGGGGTCAATATAGGAGACGGGATCAGGTCCCTAATAGTTTTAGTGTCGTCTTCCTTTATTGGAATTCCATGCCATTGGTGCTTGTAATGTAACTTGGTGCTGAAAAATTGATCATGCTTGGGGTGGGGGTTGTTTTCTGAATTTAGTGCCATTTGAGGAAGATGATAAGGATGCCAGCATTTGGTTCTTGGATCACAACTACCATGAGACTATGTTCGACATGTTCAAGAGAATTAACGGTACACTTCCTACTGCTCTTCCTCTTCAAATCATCCTTGTCAGTACTCTGTTGTGTAAATATGGAAACGCTAGCTTGAAATCAGAATTGAATATGTAACGAGTGACGATCTCGAGGCGGAATAATATTCTCATGGCTTTTTATCTTACGTGGAGTTTTATACTTTGGTAGTTTCTACTAACGGAATAATGATTGTGAATATATCATGCTTTTGTTGTTCATTTTGTGTTTCACGAACTCCCGGAAGTCTGGAGAACCCTATTTTAAGGTATAGGATACAATTTGTTTCACTTTAAACATTTTAAATATGATGGAGTACGAATTGAGAGATGTATAGAACTGTGGAGGGATCTTTGGGTCCAAGAGTCAAATCTGGTGAGTTGATTTTTTTATCACTGTTCGAATTTCTTATGCAATTTCAAGGTAGGGGTTGTAGAGAACAATAAGTGACAGTAGACAAAGTAATCCCTCCACAGCTCTATAGTGGCCTAATCATTTAACCTGTTCATTCTTACTCCGATTGCTAAGATGTATGACCAATTGTACGAAAAGACGAGTTACTGTTGGCAACAGGGTTCAATATGGAAGACGGTTTTAGTATCATCTACTTTACGTCTTGTATCAATTTGAACAAAGGGTGATCCATGACGGAGACACGGAGTCTGTTAGACTCTTTTGTGATGAAGCTAAACCGTTTCAGTCTTGATTGGACAGCTAAGGAACATGTGATAGGGTGGTACAGCACCGGGCCTAAGCTTCGAGAGAACGATCTTGACATTCATGAATTGTTCCGGGAGTAAGTATTACAGCATTATGTTTTCTTCTGTCCAGTTTTTCGGTATTTCTCTTATCATTAGGAACATGCACCAGGGGATCATTCTCGTCATTGTGCACACGTTCATCATTCGGAACATGAATGCGGCAACAATTGCAAGCATGTAAAGATTTTATCCGATTACTCAAGTTCATGTTGTGTGTTCTTGCAGTTATTGTCCAAATCCAGTTCTGGTGATTATTGATGTACAGCCTCGGGAGCTTGGTATTCCAACGAAGGCTTACTATGCGGTTGAGGAAGTCAAAGAGGTAAACACCTCGACTCACATAGTCAAGGAATTTTATATTGGGATTCAGCCTTCATGCAGGGTGTGACATGCACTCAGGACTTCAACACATCAGTGAAATTTGTTGTTAGCGGGTCGTTTGTCTGTTGCAGCTTCTACGTAGTATTTATGAGCCCTCTATTGCCCGAGATAAACTGGGACTCATCCGCAGTCACGATCTGTGTCGTGCAAGTTCAGGTATAAATTTGAGTTAGTATATCATTTGTTGACATATTCCTTCAAAGATATATGTCCTGAGTCATGCATTTTAATTCTCAGCCCTGCGTAATTGAGTTGGCCCATGATCTATGTACAGGATGCCACACAAAAAAGTCAAAAGGCGTTTGTGCATGTTGCGTCTGAGATTGGAGCCTACGAAGCTGAGGAAATTGGTATGTAATGTTTGCGATTGAGAAGTTCAGCCATGGACTTCTATAACCAGATCTGGCATTCAGAGAATTGGAAAAATATCGTTAGCTTTTTCAGCAGGCACTGTGGGAAGAGCTTTAAAGTTATTGATGTGAAGTGACTTGTTGCGAGTTTTAACAAGGTTTTGTGTATGCAGTGTTGGTGGGAATTAAGTTTTAGTTGCTCTCTTCTATGTGAGGGAGGGTTGTTAGCGTACGTTAAACGATCAGAGTTTGTAGGAGAGGAATGTGATGGACAAGTTCTATGTCCTGTTTTACAGGTGTGGAGCATCTACTTAGGGACGTAAAGGATGCGACTATCAGCACGCTTGCTACAGAGGTACGATATATCTTTTTGAAGAGGAGTACCAGTAGTTCTTACTACACTGTTACATTAATTAACTCGTCTACTATTCTATCAAGTGGCTGCGAGAATACAGCCTGACAGTATTGTCCAACATGGCATAGGTGGGAGGAAAACTTGTGGCATTGAAGGGGTTGGAAGCGCGGCTGAAGGAGATCCATGCTTATCTGGAGCTTGTCGTGGAGGGCAAACTACCTTTGAATCATGAAATTTTGTACCATCTTCAAGTAAGCCTCCTCCCTCGTTTCAGTACCTATGTACTGTCTTAGCTTGAGGTACAGGTGTTCCTTTTTTTAGTATAATCGGTAGAATGGGAATTCAATGTGCTGATACTTGCCCTTCTTTCGAGCAGGATGTATTCAACCTGCTACCCAACCTCAATGTTCATGAGCTGGTTAAGTCGTTTGCTGGTGAGTTCTGTATATTTTTACTCGTGAAGTTCTTCATTGTGGTATAACCTTCTTGGCAGAGTGACGTTCGTACCCTTTAATTTGACTAAAGGTGTGAATTCACAAGAACATACGTTCTGCTCCAAGCCACATGTTAGGAAAAGTTCAGCTTGTTGGTAGTTGAGCATGCTTGGAGATTGTATTTGTCATATCTTCGTGATGGAAATTTTAGGATACTCGGATCTTGTTTTACTGTTACACTGTGGAGGATTTCAGGAGATCTAGTGTGCATGTTTTAACACTTGTTTTGATTCCGCAGTGAAAACAAATGACATGATGTTGGTGATTTACCTTTCCTCCCTTATTCGGAGTGTTATTGCACTACACAACCTAATAAACAACAAGGTACCCTTCGATGCTATGCTTCTCTTTATTCCCAGGATACTGTTCGAGGGAAAATCATTGGTGTCCGCGTCCATGCGACTCTCTTTGATTTTTGTGTTTCTAAAAGCTGCGATCGTGATGGCTACTGGCTTTCTATTCAGTTTGTTTTAAGGTTTGTAACACTGATTCCCATAAGACTGTCCTGTAGAAATGTGACTCACATTAATTCTGGTGTTACAGATTTTGAACAAGGAGCATGAAAGAATTGCAGATGCGGCATCAGCTAGTGTTTCGGCTATTACAGTTTAGGTAGTGAGCTGTGAGATACTATTACGCAAGTCTCCTATGGGGCACTTTCTGTAGGTTTTTTCCTACTCTGAATTCATCGCTGTATTTTCTTCGGAGTCGATCCCACCTCTTGCTATCTTTGAGTTGCAAGCATTGTAGAAATGAGGTCCTGCTCCATACTGTGCTGTACGTCTATTACAGACCGCAAACTGGGTTTAAATAGTGATGTCTAGTGGTTAGTAGTGGCCTTGTTCGCATTCCATCCAACTCACAATGGTATCCACTTCTCTAATTCTGGAGGTCTTCAACGGCACAAATAGTGTTTTTAACTGAATGCAGAAATTAAGTTCAGTTCAACAAACAGCTATGCCATGAGAGGCTTCATCCCTGAAGCATCGGCTCATTATTTTTATTAGGATCCTACTCGAACCTCACATGTAGCATTTGTCAATGCAAAGACACCTCCTGTTTGATCCGGAGCCCTAGAAGGCCCAAGGCCATTTCGGGTATGAAAACATCCCGAAATAAGTCTATATCTCGCTAAGGTATGAAAATCTCAACCGTACAATCTTGTAGTCTACATATTGTATTGTAGATGATGTGGATTAAATTTGGAGTCATTTGACCGCATGGATTGAAAGATTATAATGTTTTAGTTTTGAAAAAAGATGTTGAAATTTTCCTAAAAACACATTTGGAGGTGAAATTTGATTTCTAAACCTACTCACATGAAAAAATTTTAAACTAAAATGTGCTTTGAAATCAACATACAAACTCATTGGTGGAAAAAATTCATGAAAGTGACTCATTGTGTTTGCAAAATGACTTTGAAATGTCAAAAAAATAGCCAAAAAGGGTGCAAAAAACATATCTAAGGCTGAACCTACTTCTACTAAAATGCTTCTTAGTCACTTGTTACTTCTTTGATTAATACAAAATTTTAGCCACACAAACTAGGTAAGTATGCACAACTTTCCCAAAAAAAAGTTTTGAAAATGGACACAGTATGAAGAAGTAACAAGCCGCTGAAGTGCATACTAACCAAAAAATGTTAGGGTTTTGAACTTCAAGTTGCTTCCAAGCATTCAAAACAACTTGGATTGCTATGAAAATTTTACTACAATAACTAGACTTCTAGAGGAACAAAATCCAACAAATTTTATTGAAAACAAACATTGGATGAAGGAGATACAAGCCTTCAAAGTTGTAGCCAGGACAATGCAGTGTGTTGAACTCAAACTGAACCTGTGAACTTTGAATGGCTTTCACAAACCCAATTCGTCTTGGATTGATCTGAAAATTCTACTACACAAACTAGACTAGTATGTGCAACTTTTCCAACAAGTTTTACTAAATTTGGTCTTTGGACGCAAAAGTTACAGCACTTTGAATTGTACTTCCAAACTATGAACGGCCAGAATCTGTCCCCTTGGGCAGTCTACGGTTAAATTAACAACACCCAACCGAGTTATGTCCTTAAGACCAACCGAGTTATGTCCTTAAGATTTCATTGAAGTGGAAAAGAGAACTCCACTTCTGAACTTCGATTGAAATGTTCGACACTACGAGACTTTGAATCAACGAACTGCAAATCATTCTCATTCTTCAATTTCATTATTCTTTACGAGTGTCAAAAACCTTGTGATTCTTGAGTTTTTTACTAAATTGGTATCCTGCTCTTCAAAGTACTAGTCCCCTTCATAAAGTTTCAAATATGATTTTGAAATCTTCTTCTTTAGCCTTGTCATAGAGATTTGGAATACAATTTTGAAATTAGTTCAAACAAATATGCTTTTAATCTATTAATACAATGAAGGACAAAAAAAGTTTGACAAATGACTTTTAGAGATTTTGTAGAATAAGTGAATGCAATTGGTCATTTTTTCACAACAAACTCTTTTGGTGCATATATATCATATTTTCTAGGTGATAGGTCCATTGTTTTTAGGCCTAAGGTGGTCTGCAACTTCCAAAAATATAAAGTATTTTAAAGATCAACTTAAAAGAGTTATGTTGTGACAACTTCCATATAAAATATAAATTCTAACCTTTAGACCTCATCCATATGATGAAATCTATCATTTCTCTAATGAGTATTTATTTTAAGACTATGAAATCAAAATTGAATAATTCACCTCTTTGTATGTTTCCATAGGTGCTATCATTTGACCCAACCAATCAAAATCCCTTGACAAAGTAGCCATTGGTATGTTATATCTAACAAAATGGAAAAAAGAAAAACCAAAGATATTAGCAAAAAAATAGAACATGTTTTTGGTTTCTATATTGCTAAAACCCTAAACACTTTTTTCCTAAAATCTTAAACACTATATCCTAAAATTGCATTTCTTCACCCTAGACATCAATATTTTATATTTTATAATAGAAAAATGTTAATATACAACTGACAAATCTCAATTTGCCAATTATATACATAATACAAAAAAAAATTACTAAACTCAAAAAAAATAGATGTAGATTATTGGCACAAATTGTAGAAGAACTCAAATTCATAAGTCTCCAAAACCCTCTCCAAACCCTATACTCTATACTATCCCAATTTAATCTTCTCTACTGTATTTTTAAAGCATTGTTCCAATTGCATAATTTGTATAAATTGCATAATTTGTATAAATTGCATAATTTGTATAAATTGCATAATTTGTATAAATTGCATAAATTGTATAAATTGCATAAATTGCATAAATTGCATAAATTGCATAAATTGCATAAATTGCATAAATTGCATAAATTGCATAAATTGCATAATTTGCATAAATTGCATAAATTGCATAAATTGCATAAATTGCATAAATTGCATAAATTGCATAAATTGCATAAATTGCATAAATTGCATAAATTGCATAAATTGCATAATTTGCATAAATTGCATAAATTGCATAAATTGCATAAATTGCATAAATTGCATAAATTGCATAAATTGCATAATTTGCATAAATTGCATAATTTGCATAAATTGCATAATTTGCATAAATTGCATAATTTGCATAAATTGCATAATTTGCATAAATTGCATAATTTGCATAAATTGCATAATTTGCATAAATTGCATAATTTGCATAAATTGCATAATTTGCATAAATTGCATAATTTGCATAAATTGCATAATTTGCATAAATTGCATAATTTGCATAAATTGCATAATTTGCATAAATTGCATAATTTGCATAAATTGCATAATTTGCATAAATTGCATAATTTGCATAAATTGCATAATTTGCATAAATTGCATAATTTGCATAAATTGCATAATTTGCATAAATTGCATAATTTGCATAAATTGCATAATTTGCATAAATTGCATAATTTGCATAAATTGCATAATTTGCATAAATTGCATAATTTGCATAAATTGCATAATTTGCATAAATTGCATAATTTGCATAAATTGCATAATTTGCATAAATTGCATAATTTGCATAAATTGCATAATTTGCATAAATTGCATAATTTGCATAAATTGCATAATTTGCATAAATTGCATAATTTGCATAAATTGCATAATTTGCATAAATTGCATAATTTGCATAAATTGCATAATTTGCATAAATTGCATAATTTGCATAAATTGCATAATTTGCATAAATTGCATAATTTGCATAAATTGCATAATTTGCATAAATTGCATAATTTGCATAAATTGCATAATTTGCATAAATTGCATAATTTGCATAAATTGCATAATTTGCATAAATTGCATAATTTGCATAAATTGCATAATTTGCATAAATTGCATAAATTACATAAATTGCATAAATTACATAAATTGCATAAATTGTATAAATTGCATAATTTGCAATAGTGCATAAAGTATATGTAGTTTTGGTAGCAACATATTCTACTTTTTCCTTGTACATTGCACAAAAAAGACAATAACAAAGATTCAAAATAGAGACTTAAGAAGAAAAAAAATTCTGGTACTACATCTCTAATTTAGAGCATCAATCATGACCACCACCTATCAAGTATATTTCAAGAGCAAGAATCGATACTATAGCCAAGGCAAATTTGATCAACCTTTGTGACCTCAAATCAACAAGTTTTAGTGTTTATTTGCAACCAATATAAGAACCAAATCTATATTACAAAGTAGTGTAAGGTATAATAAGATGTAGTAAGGTAGCATCAAGTAGAATAAAGCCTAATCAACTTATATAGTAAGATATTGGTCTTGTTTCAAAGAAATAAAAAACTTCATCCTAATGGAGCATAGACCTTGCTCCCAAAACTTGTACATATTGAATTTTGATGATAGACAATAATAAAAAGTTCAAGAGACTTCTAATAGGAATTTGAAGCAAATGTCATTGAAAAACTCATGAGGTAGTAGACCTCACCTGCACCCCATGACAATCAACATCCAACAAGAAGTTAGTTAAGTTGTATGCAAGGTGTCTTCAATCTATTACACTTGTTATCACTTTCACATGAGAAATATACTTCAACATTTGCAAGAATTCAATCAACCAAGACTTTAAAATAAACTTGGCTATAATTGGCAAATTGAGATGTTGTCATATTAGTGAAAAACTCCTTTGATCCCAACACCACAATCCCACATTGGAAAATAAGTTGGCTAAAACTCTAGAAGCTTTAGTTGGAAATCATAGCAATTAGTTTCATGTGAGAGCTAGAGTAAGGAGATTATAAATTAAGCCAATCAATGACATTCTTTGAAAATCATACAAGGTGGCATTGTTAAAAATTGTACACTTTCACAAGGAAAGGTGAACCAATTTTGATTGCAGTTGGCAAATGGTTAGTCTAACTAAACTTACTTAGCAACAATTTTTCATGGTCCATATATTAATTAGTCAATGACTTAATTCATAGCCATATGAGCCCATATCAACATGGGTGGTTAGGTGGGTAATGTCACTTAATTAGAGCTTTAACTTTACATGGCTTACATGAGACCAAATCAACAAACTAGCTACTAGCTTATATCAACTCGTTACTACTTTAATATTTGGCTTATGTGATGCTTTAATATTTGGCTTATGTGAATCAAAATCAATATGCTTATTTGAATTAAATCCAAATCAACATGGTTGTTTGCTATGGTTGTATGAACCTCAATCAACATAGTTGGCTGGGTCATATCTTTTGACTACTAAAATTCCAATACAAGGTTTTTGATTTTAGATAATGTGATAGTAAAATCCAAGGATAGAAAAATCTATCCAACTTGTTCACAAGAAGACTTAATATCAAAACCTAAATGAAGGATTGCAGACTTAGATAGTGTACCCACTTGAAACAATACCTTTGACCAAAGTGCACTTAGCCAAGATTTGCCTCAACAAATCAAATCTTCACCGTCCATTAAAAAAAATCTAAAACATTTACAGCTCCCTCAAAGACAGTGAGAGGGATGGGACAACCTCCTTCAACCCACCACCCTCTTCCCAACTCCATGTGACAACTAAAGTCACAAGTGACAAGGGAGGACATAGGACTTAACATCCCAACTTGACAATCATGTGACCTCTTACTAGTCAACTTCTAAAATTATTGCTTTAATATACAAATAATATGGCTATTAGAACCCACATCAATATGGTTGAATGAATCAAAATCCAAACACATATGTTAAGTACTTGTACTTAGTGACCTAGTACTAAGCTATATGACACCATGTATCAATATGGGCGGGTGGGAATTAACAAGGTTTTAAGGTAATCAATTAAGATCCTTTAAATTTATCTCATAATAAACCACTAGAATACAAACTAGAGGTATAGAATAAATCCATAATCTTAATCTAAGTAGTTAGCTGGTCACTTGATTAAGAGGTCACTACATGCCAAGGATAGTCATTGATAGGGAGATTAAAACCTACCAATCAAGACTTCACAAGTCATCTAATAAATTTTCGAAATCAAACAAAGTCTGCTATGTTTGTAAACCACCATATACAAAATACAGGTGCCAATTCCAATGACGAGTATACCAATGGTCCTTGCTGCTACAACATGCGATGAAAGTTATTTGTAGAGAGCAATTGGTATCAAATTTGCATACTATATACAAGTTCCGTGCAAACTTATTGTGGATAAGAACGAACCCAAACCCCATAAAAATGATTGTCACCGACAGCATCTTAAGATCCTAAACAGAGTTACCAAAACCATACAGCCAGGAATGTGTACCGATTCAGTCAAACCAAAGCGCAAAACAAGCCAATCGGCAAAAATTCCGAAACTAACCACAACTTGAAAGTCCGCACTTGCAAAGTCAGGCTTCATTTCACTAGAATCCTCCTGTAGAAGATATACAAACAAGAGTAAATACAGATGTGGATCAGATTTAATAAAGGCACATTCACTAGTTGGCCTTTAGTGGATGAAGAACTGAAGGGAGCCCTGTCGGTTTGCCTAGTTTTACAATAACTCGTTCATCGACTGGATGGGCCAAATTTGCACTTCACAGCTGATTCCTTCTACTTGGAACTCGAGCGCGATGGTGAACCACTTCAAAACCAGTGTGGGAAAACTAAGGAACTAGCAAGAAATTCCTAAACATCATGCCAAGCTTGCTGGAAGAACACTGCAGCCATTGAGGAATAAAGCCTCGGATATGTGATTCGAGTTAAGCACACATGACTTGATCACAGGCTTGCAGAGCCTGGCCAGCAAAAAATCGGACATCCACATCAGCGTCTTCCTGAAGTTCCAACAAGCATGGTCGAATCGTTTGCTCCACAACCTGAAAGGAATTGGTGTCAGCGAGACCAATTTGATGCAACCATTTTACAATGAAAGCTACGTAACTTGATTTGATCCTTGCCATAGAAGATATAATTCAGTCAAATTTGATTTTAGCACATGCACCGATACTGAGATACTGCTGAGCTTCAAAAAGCGATAAAAACGGTTTTCGTGATTTAAGGAGAGCGGGCCACTGATTTAGAGAGACTCGTGCAATCAATTGAGAATCATTGTGCAATCACACTAAGGTTTAGATATGAATACACTGTCCACAACCTCCTGACCCACTTCTTGTAGAAGTTCGAAGCATCAAACTTGCATACTATACATCCGGTCCTTTCTTTCTACCATGTTACTCAATTAAAAGGTGCATCATTAGAGATGCCATAGGGAGAAAGTTGTGAGCTTACGGTGGAATCAACAATAGGAATCATAGATTGAAGCATTTTGGCGACATTAAACTTGATATTGGGAACCCTGTCAACTCAAACCAGAGAGAAATTTCAGTACAAAATCTCTACATTAACACCCACAAAAACCACATTGTACTAATAAAATAATCAGAAATAGCCAACTTCCATTACAAAGGGAAGGAAAGCAACTGCACCTGTCTTTCGCAGCATTGATGACGACTGGCAACATTGTCTGGCAGGTAGATTCTGCACCAACTACAGGAGCAAGGAGAGAAATCGCCACAAGAACTGTCATGCGGTACAAGTAGTGAGGATTGTTGATCTTATCCATCACCTGCGACTCCCAGAAGATCGTCAGGAAACATGCGCAACCTATCACTTAAAACAATAGTCACTATTGCAATACTGAAATTTCCGAATTTGAAACCTCACAGCAATCAAATTCGGTAAGCACCTGAGGAATAATGTGTAGTAATGCCCACTCGGGGCCGAACTCTTCAGCAAGGCGTTTAAGATTGTTCGCAGCTGCCTCTCGGATAGAGTACACCTGTTCATCCTAACTACGGTTAGGAGGGCGGAAAACAGACGCACACTCGTAAGTGACCACTATTCCTATACAAATCATACGCATCCTTCCCTCGAGAGGCACTCATCCGCATCGCTTCTTTTTGTATCTTCCAAACAAATGAAAAACATTAATCCATAGCTTGTTATAAATTGGTAATATGTGCACCTGGTCGCCAAGCCACTGCATGCATAGAGTACCCAGTTTGTCATCAAAAAAGTCGACACCTAATTGGCTGGCCAATAAAGGAATGTACTCAATAATGGCAAGACGAACACGCCAATGCCTGTCCTCAGCTAACTCAACAATAGCTGGCAACAGTGACTGGGATAACAAGTCAATACCTATCACCTGCAAACAAAAAGCTCAAAACTTAGAACTGCTCTTCTTCCTCATCATTGGCAATCTTAAGAACTGAAGGAAGTAGATAGAGAACTACAATTTGCAAGGATGGTAAGATGTAAATAGGTCAGAGTCAACAGATTCATCAGAATGAAGAATTGCAACAACATGATGCACTTCGATAATAGAAATAACCCCTTACTTGATTGACTTGATCTAGCTTGCTGATGATGTTTAGCCGTACATCTGGAAATTCATCCTTCAAGAGTGATAGAAATATGGGCAGGAGTTGCTCAATTGTGGCTTCCTGCAAAATGCCATCAAAAATACATTTGAGATGAGCTACATTCACTTAAGGCTTTCCCATTATTGAAAGGGAATAGACCCATCAAAAACTGGTTATTAATGCTGGTTTTGACCGTAAGAAAATCAATGAGACAGTGGTAGAAAAATGCTCCTTGTCAAAAGTATGTAAAGAAAAATACATTCTCAGACAAACGACATATTAAGATAGATTGCCTAACCTTCCCTAACAACGGTGCCATGCCCATGATGACTGATGCAAGAGCAGCTCGTACATGTTGTGATGAATCAGTTGACAACTCCTGTAACATTGTTGCCACAAATTGTGTGGGTTAGAGACCGACTGTACATAAAAAGTTACTAGACGCACAAGTTGACAGCAGATGGATTAACCACAAGCTTCTTCAATTCAGGACAGAAAACATACCTTCACACACGGAAGAATATGTTGTTGTGCAACCTGAGGACTGACAATCCCGCAGAATTTAGTCACTTTGCCAGCTGCAGCAATACGCACCTCTGCTTCATTGTCGCGTAGTAGACGTACATATGCTGGTACTAGCTCAGTCCTAGAAGTCGAGCACACATGACCACATCAGTTCCAAAATCAAGCAATTCACAAATTCATATATGTAATCATATTGAAACTTAGATTACCTCAAAAATCCTCAATTTTGCCAAGAGCATCTTCACTAACAAAAGAAACTTCCTGCAAAATCTATATAAATCTTTGACTTCTTTCTCACAAGAATCCAGAGTTCAATATCGAATCCCAGTAAAGCCCACATTGTTACATCCTAACAAAGCCAAAGAACTCCAGTACAGTGAAATGATATATACAGCACAGTTCTTAGATAAGCACCTGGTTGGCTCTGAACCAACTGCCTCACAAAGCTCATACAACTGGTTGGCAACCATGTAACGCACCCGCCATGATTTGTCCTGGAACCCGAAAGAAAAACATGTGTACTGAGTATTACATAGTCCACAATCGTGCACTAATTCTCTAAAACCACTAATTCTCTAGTTCTCTAATTCTACATATGACAGTAGAAGACTTCAGCGTTGAAAAGTGAATCGTATCAAAACTGCTAGTCCTGAAATAAATCAGCCTTTGACTGTCCTTAATTACTATGGGGACCCAACATACATTGTTAGAGGGCACCCTCTCTCTAGGAAGTGTTCAGAAGAAAGTTGGACGTGTCAAGGAAGAACTGGCCTAATGAGGACCAAAAAAAATCCCTTGGCCCATCATTCCAATAAATTCAACCACATTGTTTAGAGCTTCATCTGCCAAGCACTGCTGATTTCCAATAGCAGAGAGGGAAATGCCATGTGAGAGCGATCTGAAAGGAACGTCCTGGAAAAAGCAGGGTGTTGAAAAGATGGCCAGCAAATCCCTACCTGTGAGAAGCTCACTATAACAGGGAGAACATTTGCCACGCAATCAGCAGGCTCCAGAAGCTTGCCTAATGCAGCACATCCCTCCACAGCTAGAAGTCTCACTGAGTCTTGATCTGCAACCATCTCTCTCCATCAACCAATGACCCATCGAAATCTAGAAGAATCTTGAAACCTAGCGTTGCCACTTTCATTTCCCACATGTGTGCACCAGCCTAAACTTCCAACATAAATGATGCACACTGACCATGTGGTTGTGATAACGTCGATGAAACTCCCGACAACAAATATTTGTGGAGAATTGCAAGGGAATCTAAGTCATGAAAGAGATCGAGGGTGGGCTGAACAATTCTCAATTATACTCGTCCACCATTCCAGTTCGAAAAATTCTCTGAAATGCACAGCACTAAAATCATCTAAGAATAGCACTTACCATCTTGAGTAAGATCCCTGAAGAAGGTCATAATATCAGTCTTCAGATACATTGGTTCAACTGTAGCCGCAAATTTGCCCAAATTCAGCGCAGCTGATCGTCGCACCATGGGCATATCGTCGTGACAGAGCTGATTGTAAACCGAACGCAACTCAGACCGAAGAAGCTCCGGAGCACTAGGGTAAGCAATATGGAAAAGCCCGCAGGCCGACACTCTTGCGGTGAACCATTCCCCAGCACCAAGCCTCTGTTGCCATCCATAGGGAAACACAAAAAGTCAACAAAAGAAAAAAAAAAACATTTGCAGGGACTCAAAGAATACCATACACTGCCCTACTTGCAGCAGAAACCAGTCTCCAAACTAAGACCTAGCGCTCCCGGATACATTCATACTACCGCATTGGTACCATGGACAAAAGTCTCTTGCTTCCTCACAGTAACCGCGTTGCGAACCCCCTCACGAACCCTTAATTTCAGTCCCCCAGTGGGCACATGTCATCTTAAGATTTGTAGTAACTCCTGAAATGTGACGTGGAAATTGGATTTCGATGACAAGCAAAGTGCTGAATCTGACACGAACGTATGTCGAAACCCTAGAACACAGATTAGCAACCGAAACCCTAAAAATTCCTTCCTCGCTAAAATCCCAACCGAAACTTCCGCGCTCACCAGGTGCCCTAATAAAATGTTGCAGAATTCTCGCGCAACACGCAATATTGTCTCATTTCTCTAATATGACATGTTCTGGGAACCCTAATCGAAATGCGTCAAGGAATCAATCCTCACACAATAAACGATTTGCAGCATTCAAATATCCAGTTGAAGAAACACAATATCCGTCATCTCACATTATAGGGGCGAGCCAGTGCCAACCAATACCGACCTTAACAAGAGGAATGAACCACTCCACGACGTCGCGCTCCTTCATCTGCGCTCCAACCTTGCACAAGCTCTCCACGGCCTTGTCCCTCACCACAGTCTCCTCCACCGTACACAGCGACTCCAGCGGCGGCAACAGCACGTGCGCGAACTCCACCCCTCCGACATGCGGAATGAACCCTCCGAGCTCGTCCGCCATTGCCAGCAACACCTCATCGTCGTCGTCGTTATTCTCACTCAGAAACGGAATGAGCTCCTTGCGTGTGCGATCCTCCCCCAAGGCGCGCGCGATGGTGGACAGACGCCGGATCGAGTTCAAGCGCAGTTGGATATCGTCGTTCTTGAGCTCGTCGATGAGAATGGCTATGGGGTACAGAGGCTCGTCCACCATCGCCATCGTCGCCATCCCTCCTGCCAGTGCTGCACCAGCCACGGCGTCGTCACGCGAATCTTGTAAGGGCTTGTATTCTCCGTCGCGACAAACTCCTTTAGGGTTTGAGGAATCTGGTGTGCAGGAGCAATCGGACGGAGAAGGATGGCGAGTTGGCTATGGCGCCACAGCCTTCGGCTCCTGTTGCACGAGCGAAGAGGATCCCCCGCAGACAACAAAACCCTTCAGGGGATCGAAAATAGAACGGAAAGGGACGCAGCGGGGCGCCTTGCCCGGCCCGGCCACCACCCGGCCCGGTCTGGCTCTGCTCTGGATCACAACTGACTCCCTTCCAAAAGCTGACTTGGAGAAGGTGAGCTGCAAAACTCCAACTTTTTCACCGTGGTGGATAAATGTAAAAAAAATTGTCCCAAGTTTCTGGAGATTAATTTTGTATTTCTTAGCTAGCCCTAGCTAATTTGGAGTTTCAATTACTAATTCAAAATTTTAAAGTTTGATCATCTCATTGTAAATAATTAGTTCTTGCATTTTTTCCAAGGTGAAAAAAGTTGTTAACCATTACGAAAAATTTCAAGCCTCAAAAGGTTGCTAGTTTCTGATTTTTCAATACTCCGGCAGTGCAAATACAAAAAATAATAATAATATTTTTTTGGAAAAAAAGTATTTAAAAAATAGTCCATCCAATGTGGCACTAACTTGGTACCAATAGTGACATGTTAGATTCAAAAAATAAAATAAATATTATTATTATTATTATTATTATTTATAATTATATTGTAAGGGTGCAAAACTCGTAGCCTTTTTGAGGCCTGAATTTTTCTTAATGTTCTTGAATCAATATAATTACTATACCCGGTTGTAAGCTCCTTTAGCAAATTCGATTAACTTAGTTTGGTTTGGAATGAAGGTGGGAGAAGGGATCTTGAGTAGATAATGGAGGTGTGATCTAGTAATTTAACATTTTTATGCATAGATGGAGTTGATGTTTTAAAATCAAATAGTGTTTGATTTGATGTGATTTTTGAATATAAAGTCATGATTCTATAATTTTATTCATTGATTGTATGAAAAATTCTGAATTTTAATGGTAAGGCAGCCATGCACGGTTCTTACATAGACCACTTCACGTGCTGTTTAATGTCACATTTTCTTGGTAAATGGAAGTTGCCTTAACCGATACTAATGAGGCAAACCTTACACAAGCCATTCACCCGCCATATGGTGTTGCCTCCTATTGCTCAATTGAAGCTACTCCAATCAACATCAACAAGGCAATGGCCTTGTATGAACCATCACTTGCAAAGCTCCCTTCATGAGCCAATTTGTATACCTTATGGTGTTGTTTTCTTGTGGTCAACTAAAGCTACCCTAATCAACATCAACATGGCAATCAATTCTTATATGGGTCAATTTACATGCCATATGGTATCACCACCTTTTCATCAACCAAAGCCACCCCAATCAACATTGATAAGATGGCCCTTGTATATAGTCCTTACAAGAGCTAGTTTACATGTCTTTTCATATCATTGCCTCTTGATTGTTGGAATCACTGAAGTACATAGTCAAAGAAGAATCTCATGCTTAGCATCACTATAAAAAACATGTGTTTGGATGACAAGCCCAAATGTTTTTAAACAAATTTTAAATGACATCCAATGCAACAACCCATGTTTTAATGTCAACAAAAATGTTCAACCTAACATTAATGCTGCCATAAAAATATGGGTTGTTGCATTGGATGTCATTTAAAGTCTATTTTTAAAAATCTTGACTCATCACCTAAAACACAAGTTCTTATAATGCGTGATCTATTAAGTTATACAACTTTAAAGAGGTGAGCTTGTACATGATGAAGACTCATTAAGGATGAATACTAGACTCATTAAGATACCTTGTAAATTCTATCCCTAAGGTCCAAACTAGTATGGCCTTTATTTTGGCTTTGAAACAATTTGATTGGAATTCCTCTTATATTTATAAATTTCATGATTGCATTTAATTATTTAACTACTAAAGGCCTAAAGGTATGATTTACAAAAAATTACTAAAAACAATTTTTTTCAAATGTATTGAGAAAAGAATGTTTGTTTTTTGAAATTCAATCATAGTGTTCTAATTTCAAGTAGATCTAAGGCAAACGTATGAAAAAATTTCAACACTTCATTTACATTTGAAATTTGGCATGCATGTAACTAATATGAAATAGTAACCAATGTTGAAAGGTTTTCAAACTCTATAATTTTGAAATTTATAAGTAAGGAAAAATCCCCCCCAAATAAAAAAACATGTGCTAATTCACCATCTTTGGAGGGTCCTATCCTGATTCTATATATCTACAATCAAATCAAATCCATTTTCCTCACAAAAATACATTCAAAGATATATAAGAAGCGGGAAATATTATGGAAATCCTCTAGAACTTAAAAGACCTTGAATATGGACATTTATGGTCAAGAGAGACAAATCCAAATATAGGAGAAGACAACCACAAAATGGTGGCACACAAATTTATACACAACATTATATCTAAATGCAACTAGAACATATTTGAGAACCCACATGTACACATTCTCTATGGGAATAGTGTGATTACTATTAACTTATTCCCCACTTTGGAAGAATGTAAGGTTTGAATGAAATTCATGAGGACATCCTTCTAAGACTTAGCACTTTTGTTAGCCATTGTGAGTCCCTCAATTGTCACTTTGGACTCAAAGTTTTTTGTTTTGTTTTATACCATATTCTTAAGTTTTATAGTCAAATTCCTATAAAAGAGTGTTACACTACAAATGATAAATTATTTAATATCAATGCAATGTTTTGCCTTTAGAAGCTCAAAGTGCTTAATCCTCAAAGGACATTTTATATCTAGGCTTGGTCAAACTTCATTAGATTTCTACATTAGAACACGGATTTTGAAAATTTGATATTTTTTACATGTAGTAACATATCTGTAAAACTTAACTATATTTTTTATAATTAAAAATATGATATTGAATTTTATATTTTTTAAAAAGAATTTTTTATTTAAAAATCATAAAATTACAAAAATGCTTAAAATAATATGACATTTTTGAAAAAAATGGAAATAGTAGTGACAAACATCATGGTATAATTTATATACTCCATGAGATTATACCAAGAGAAATTTGATAGAAAAAGTTCAAAAGTGGTGTATTTTGAGCTTTCAAGATGCTATCTTGAAAGTGTCACAAAATAAACAATTTTAACAATTTTGAAAAAAATTCAAATGGATTAAAAAGTAGATTATTGGAGCTACATTTTTTTAGTTAAACTTTAAAAAGTATAAAATCAAGAACTATGTGAAATTTTAAGTTTTGACTTTCAAAATGCCCAAGGGGATTGCATTGTCCTTTAAGGGTTAAACTACTCCAATCTCTCATTGTTACATAAATTAGGTGCTTTGAAAGAAATATAGGTCTAACTAATTTGCAGGGTCAATTACAAATTACCCTTCCCGAATTAAGGTAGGAGGTTCTAAAAGTGTTCAAGCTCTAAAATGCCCACCTCCTCAAATGTACACTACTTATAACATGTTGCTTTTTCATAGCCTTTAGCAATGGTCTATAAATGTACATTTTAGGAGGTGGGCGATTTTAGAGCCCTATGCCATTTCAACTTCAAAATTTCATAACTAATTCCACAAAGCTTCAAAAAAATATGAAACAACTTGGGTTAGATGCCAATTCTACTTGTCTTTCACAAAAAATTTACTTGAAAAACATTTCAAAAATATTCACCTCACCAAAATTTAGTTTCAGCTCTTAGATGGGTGCTTTATGGACCTCCTACCTTACAACCAAGTCCAAATCTATAATGCATGTGTAAAAAGCTTGACTACAATAGGAGTCTTACTATTTCATATGTTGGAAATTCCCTTTTGGTTTGAAAGCTTTCATTCCATGTCCTTATGATAGATGAAATCAAAATTACTAGTCTTTTAAAGAGAAAAGTAGAAAATTAAAAATCAATCTTTTTAAATTCAAATTCAAGATATTTAAAGGAAAACGCAATTGAAGACTCAAGAGAGGTATTTTTAAGAGTAAAATATGTAGGAGCCAAATTGCACAATCCTTTCATCAAGATTCTACACTAGTCAAAGATCCCTGGTCCACCTAATACAGAAGGTAATCAAAATCAAACCTTCTTGTGAAAAGTACAAAGTAAAAATATGAATTTATACTTAGTGTATAGTTCCTTTTATAGGTGGCATATAGAGTTTCAAATTGCATAAATTGCATAAATCAGTTTTCCAAAAAGTCAACCGGTATAACCAATTTTGGTAAATTCTTAGAAATTATTGAAGTTGCGGTAAATTTCAATAAAATTTAGGATATAATTTTTAATATCATTAAAGCTCCCTGAAAAGTTTCAAGGCATTTTGACACCATAAGTATCTAAATGGACAAGTTCAACTGAGTGGCAAATGTTCACCTTAATTCTAGTCTTATACTTTAGAAGCTTTATATATTAACATTTGTGTTTCTTTGACTTTGCTTTAATTTGTTTTTTGAGTCATTATTTCAAGATTGTTATTTTGCACTAGCTCCTTGGCATAAGAATTTCAATTTTTGAAAATTCCTCCAAAGTCTTGACGTACAAAATTATGGTTTGTCTCAAGTTTTCTTCCATCTTTTACACAATTTATGTTTTATTCCTAACCAACAATAAAGTTTTGGCTTTGCACATGCCATTCATCTTGTCTTTTCTTGTCTTTTGTTCTAAGTTTTGTCTTGTGAGCCTATATAGCAAAGCCTTGGTTTATATGCACCCTTTTAAGACATTACTACACCAATCCTTCTTTTTTTTTTTTTTTACTGTTTTGTTTTTTAGATTTCACTACTACCTATTTTATCATTCAAAGAATTTTTTAGATAATGTAAAATTCGATTGGTACTTTTGTGTGCATAAATAACATTGCACTCTTTTGCAATCTCAATTAAGCATACCAAATTTTAATTTCAAAAAAACAATATTATATTTATGGTGAATTTTTTAGATATATTTCATGAGTTTATATGATAATTGACTGAAAAAACATTGGTGATGCATTTATAAGATTTAATTACAAAAATATGTAGGAAACATTGACATATGTATTTTTCTTTTCAATCTTTTTTAAAATTAAAAAAATTTAGAGACTAAGAGAGTTCATTTCTAGGATATCACATGTTAAATTTTGTAAAATAGACTATATGTATCATAACTAGATTTTGCTATTTGACTAGTAGGAATTTTTAAAGTTGTTAAAAAAAATGAATAGTAGTAGATTGTGACAAAAAAAACTAGTACACCATAGCTTGCAAATTAATATCTAAATAGTGACTTTGTCATCAAGAATAGTCAGGATTATACACCCACTAAAAGGTATATTTATATTATACACATGTAGGAAGAATACTTGTAGAATTGATCTTGATATATACAAGTTTAAATCCAATCCTTCAACTTTTGATTTTAGACAATTTCAAACTATAGTAGAATGTTTAGTGTCACATACATTGTCTTACAATAAATGTATTGTTTGCATATAAGAATGTAAGAAAATAGATGGGCAATACCATTAATGGATTTTTTACAAAATCAAAGTAACCAAAGTGATTTCATTTTTTTCAATTTCAAATTAATCATTGAAAATAAGGTCCTAATTCTATGTAATAATAATTAATGAGATTCTTTTTCACTTTTTAGGAATTACCAAAATAATATTTCCATTATCTAATTGAAGTTGAGATAAATGCTAACGTATAGGGAAAACCAAGGTACTTTGATCATTACAAACTTAATTTTATTGATTGTCTCTAACATGCGTAACATGCCAAAAATAAAAATATAATGAAATAAATAATCAATCATCACACAGTCACTAGTAGAAACATGGTTTGTGAAGACCAAAGAAATGACTACAAGGACACCAATAGCTAATGTAATTTGTCACTAGGTATTTTACTAGTGGCACAAAATGGCATAAAAATTTACAAAATTCAAAAATAAACTATAACCTCCCATTTTTCCTCAAATGAAATGGTTTTCAATGTGAAACTGCCCCAACTTCTTGGACCCCCTATTCAATCTTCTCAAAAATGAGTGGAGTCAAATGCTCTGGATTTGGGGGTGATGATCAACCCTTAGACAAACATGAAAAATAAGATCGAGAACCTACAATTCGATTCCCATTGATCAAATGCGATGCGCAGGTGCAGAGATTCTTTGAAAAGTGTCAATCAGTTGAAGGTCTCGACACTTTAACCGTTGCACACTCAGCTTGATTTCAATTGAAAAGTGGTGAATAATTCTGGGGTTTAAAACCACTACTTTTTCTTTTAAAATCAACATGTTGTCATTATAAGTGATGTTTTATTTTATTTTTCTTCTGCACACTAAGAGAGGATTAACAAGTGACCCTCCCTTTTTTAAAGTGACATGGATTTTTGGTTGTGATGAAGTTTCTTACGCTGGTGGAGATGCCCTTCGAGGAGTTGCCAACCCCATCAAAAACTGCATATTCCAATTGGCAAAAGAGAATTTAATGATGGGTTCAAACATTAATTGTGCATTTTTTCACTCAAAAGTTGGAGATGCCAAGGTTCTTGCCCTGCTGCGCGTGTTGTAAACAACATGAAAATCACTAAGGTAGCTAAGCTTACAACATGAATCGCTTTAGTTTAAAAATGAGCACACTCAAAACGATTATGAGAACATCAAACAATCCCCAACAAGAGAGACATGCTAACAGACGACGAAGGACATTTGCGCACATTAATACTACAATTAGAGGTGGATGCGACCAGACTTATATAAATCCATATCGCATTGTCGCAGTTCGAGAAAGTGCAGATCCCGAATGGAATGAGCCTGTACATTACTAAATTCAAAAGAAGATAGAGTGCAAAAGCAGCTTTCAAATCGGAATGCACAAAGGTATCCTAAAATAGCACCATACTTGAACACCAAGAACGGGCACTGCAAATGCAATAATGCAGTTTCTCTCTCGTGAATTATGAGAGGAATCTCATCATTTGTATCCAGCATCTCCTTCAAGTATCCCTGAACGATTTGCTTCGTATAGCACATATTGGTCTTGAATGCCTGTGAACCTGATACCACACAAGTATAGCTCTTCATATAGTCTGCTCGGTTTGTTGCGAGACTTTTTTCGATTTCCCTCATCTACAGCAAGATGTCGAAAGACTACTCCACCTTATTTCCTCCAATAACAACTTGAGCGACATGAATAGGAATAATTACAACGACAATATGCAATACGCTCAGTTTTTGTCAATGTCCGAGATGAGATCACACAAAACGGAGGAGCAATATAGCGCTTTACAAGTATCCGTATACATCCGCCATCGCCGAAGTCAAAATGATGAAATTAAAACGGCGCGATTCTTACAGGATATCCAGATAGTTCACTTCTTTCGCTGAACCTTATCCTTGATCCAACGTAGACTGGTTGAAGTGCCGGACTTCACTTTCTGTGCGCTCACGGTAGCAGCGCTCATTGTCATTTCCACACTGTTGGTGGCCGCAGCTTTAACCTTGGACATCCTGCTCCTCTTTCGCCCTCCCTGGCCTCCCACATCCTCGTCGAAGTGTTTATCCCATTGATCAGCCCAACCGTTTGATTCCTGCCTTTCGTATGCGGCCATCTCTACGAGAGATCTTAACGAATGTGTCCCTTGAAAGGAAATGTGTAGACGTCAAGTTTTTACTGATCCAACATAGAGAAGCGACAGATCCTGCCAAACAACACTGTACACAAAGATCTTAAAATACCACAAAATGATGACACTCCAAGAAAACTATGCACATATATATTTGAAAGGAGAAGTCAATACCTGTAGGCTCAAATTCACTTCAGTGTACCAAGAGCCTATCAAAGATGAGTGAGATCGAATATGTGAGGGAGTGAGGATTCCGATGTGCATTCAAGATTGCAGTCAGAGTGAAAAGCTTCGCCACTGAACCGGTTTCAGCAGGAAAAGCTTTCAGAAGCAAAAGCATATGATCGGACTTCGCTCTATTTACAAGAGCAGACGAACCTAAAGATAATGGAGGGCGAAACAGTGCGATAACCCTCTCAAGACATTATTACGATCAACGGAGCTCAGTGTCAATTCGAAAGCTTCTATCTGAGAGGTTACACATAAAGAAAACAAGATGAGGAGAAAGAACAGATAAAACCTCAATACTAATAAGGAGGAACGCAGTCCGAAGAATCGATTATGAAATAATCGACCGTTCTTCGTAACTATGCCGCAAGGATGAGGAGTTAGGATTCGAAACTTTACGCCAAACAAACAGAGAATGACCGAGTCCGATAAAGAAAGGAAGAAACTCCAAACTCAAGTCTGCTCACTGTGACTAAATAATGGAAGAAATCTGGTGTGACTGGCAAAAGAAGAAACCTCATAATACATACGAAGATCCTAACAATCCAAAAAAACTTCACAATGCCAATCCTCAACGTCTCGACCGGCCAGAGAATGACCGATTTCAAAAGAAATAATCGATTAAAAGGCGTAAATCGGTATGTCCCTTACGCCGCGTAAATTACTCTCCATCGCTCGTTGCAAGCCTGACGCGCATGTTTCCTCCTCCCCCGAAAGAAGAAACTAGAAAGGAGCACAAGCTCGTCTACGGTACCAAGAGAGGAGGAAACTCCAAATACAAATCCGCGCTGTGTGACTGGCATGGCTAAAGAAGACGATCGGGTGGAACCTCTTAATGCAGCCAACACTTACAAAGATCGTTTCGATCCAAGAAATGCTTCGCCAATCCTCGACTTCTCTATGCCAAATTACACGCTAAGAAGGTGCTAAATGCTCAATTCCCTACGCGGTTGATCGCCATCTCGAATGACAGAGAGAGGATACAGTGATCGAGCAACCGTACACATACCTGGTTGCTTGCTGGTGAGAGCCAAGCAGAGCGCAATGAAGAATGGGCTGTACGCTGGCGACGCTCTGGAAGGAGTTGGTTATAAGGGAGCTCGACCAACGAGAGAGACGATAGACCATTCGCTCCAACCCAAGAATATCTGAGCTGGCTGCCATGTCATCTCTTCCACTGCAACTCTACATTATAAAAGCCTTTCCGACCATGATTGACCAGCTTGAAGACAGCTCGCGGGAGAGAAACGAATCATTCGTCCTGGCCCTTCAAATCTGAGCTGGCTGCCGTGTCAGCAGGCAATCAAGGAATTACTGCAGTGCTACCCTAAGAAAGCCTTCATGTGGTCCTATTTTGAAAGCAACCAGCGTAAGGTGCTCAACATGGTTTTAGATATTAACCCTCGATGGATGACTTCATTGTTCACTATAGAAACAAAGAATGTACGAAAATTGAAGCAACTTCATACTATCATGGTCATGGGGGACTACATCCTATGGCGATTAACCTTGTAAAGAATTTGAGGACCAAAAAGGTCTAATGGATGACTTTACTGTTACTTGCAAAAATTTAAAAAGCACCTATTGGTTCGTATTTTGGTAACTATGTTGGTCATGGGGTCACATCTTTTCGAGGTTAAGATATTTGAAAGCTTTCAAATAATTCTTTTTTGTTGGATCTAGTTCCTAATTTGGTCAAAGGAAATTCCAATATATAATAGTGGGTATTTTTGGAGACTAATTAGGAAAACAACTTGAAATTGTAAATATTAACTAAATCACAACAAGTTCAAGTGTTGTATAGCTCTTAAAAACAATGAGGGTAAAATACCCCTTCTCTCGCCCCTTCTATCATCAATTCTCTTTGGCCTCTTAAATTAGGTAATATAGCAATTTTGGGCAAGTAGGTATTACTAGAGATTTTTATGTTTTTGGCCCAAACTTTAATAAAAAGTGTGGATGAGGAATATCTTTCATGTGCACTAAAATTCAGGACATATGGAAATATTAATAAAAAATTATGGCCTAATATGTTATTTTTTTTCATAAATGTGCAATTTGGTCAGATAAAAAAATCACTTCTTTTGGAAACAAAAATTTGAAATTGGTAATCAACATAATATACAATCCTATGGTTATATGTGACCAAAATGGGTTTTTTTCAAAATTTGATACTTGTATTAGAAATAGTAGTTTTGGAGCATTTTTGGTGAAAACATAATCAAGGAACTTAAAGGGTTAAGTATTTTTATATGAAGTGGTCTTTGCAATTATATTTTTTTTGTACTTCAACAAAAAATTTAATTAAAATTTTTAAACTCAACATCAAAGAGTTCATCATCATAGTTATGGCATGGTTCAATTCTATTGAGAAATAAAGCACACCCTTAGATCACATATTGATGAACAAATCTATTTACATAATACACATAAAAATATATAGAACCCAATACTATCATCCATCTATTCTCACAATTATATAAATTCTCTAAACTATTAAAATTACCTAAGAAGTCTTCAATTAATTAAAGGACTTATGATAAGAATGTAATATTTCGTTGGTCATTTAATGATACTTTCTCACTATATGCAAACTAAAACTACAAAGAAGCAAGTTGACTACAAAATATATATACAAATACAAAAATGTGTATTGACTACATTGACAAGCAATTGTGAATTAGTTAAATTAAATATTAAATACTATATTATATAATTGAATTATTACAAGTCCTATTGGCTTATGAATTTTCTAAATATTTTTGTTAATACTTATTTCAAATTACTTTACAAAATCTTGGAAGTGGGTATATGCTTGGAGCTTCATTATATCTATCAAACAATGCATGGCAACATTTACCATGTGGGGGGTGATTATCCATCAAGTGAATAATTTCATTATGTAATACAATGCAATAAATAGTAGTATAATGTTGTTGAAGTTCATTTAAAACTTTTATTCTTCATTCACATCGAGAAAACAATTGGGCAAGAAGATAGTAAATAATTGTTGTTTGGATGAGACATCTAATTTGAGGGACTAATCATTATGCAAGATTTTTGAGCCTATATTAAGTGTTCAAAATTTGAATAATGAATGAACACAAACACATTCCAAGCACACAAAAATGCATTTTTTCTATCCGTTTATTTTTTTTTTGTAGATTCTTGTATTAGTTCTTTAACATTTGTATGGTATATATATTTTGAATTAAAAAATGACCCTTTTGAAATGACTTGAATAAAAAGTAAAATAGTTTTTTTTTCCAAAAATGACTATGAGTAGAACTTAAAGTAAAATAATTCTTATGAAAATCATAAATATTCAAACTATGATCAATTTCAGAAGGAATTTTCAATTTTGACTTTAAATTCAATTAAAACATATTAGAATCTTAGTGTAATGGTTAATTTATGATCTATGAAACATATTTTATAACTATTGTTTGAAAGTCATCATTACATTATTATTCTAATTTATATTTTGTAATATATCTTCATAATTTTGGAAATTTGGACTACCTCCTTGACCTTCACGTGGTAAGGTAGGAGGTTTTAAATGTGCTCATGCTCTATAACCACCCACCACCTCAAATGTATGCTATTTGTACATGTTACTTTTTCATAGCCTTCATTGATGTATAAACAATGAACATTTGAGGAAGTGGGTGATTGACGAGCCCTATGCCATTTCAACTTCAAGATTTCATAACTAATTTTACAAAGCTCCAAAAATATGAAACAACTTGGGTTAGATGCCAATTCCCATTAGATGTTTTTTGGGGCCTTTAAAGGACTGCAAATTTCCAAAATGTGGGAAAAGTAAAAATGATACCACATCAGTAGTTTGACATGGTCATGAGACTGCCATGTCAAATAATTATATTTAATTATTTATTTTACAATTATTTATTTATTAAAAAAATAAAAAAATATAGATATATTTTTTATTTCATTATTTTATTATCTAATAATCTAATTGAACTGCTGCAGTTCACAACATAGGGAATAACCCTAAAATAGTCTTTTAGAAGCCCCTAGATAGGAGGCTCAAACTCCGCTCAGGCATTTAAAACCGCCCCTATAAATGGCATTGGAAAGGTTGGAGGTGGTTCTTAAATTGACCTCCATAGTCATTGAAAAAATCGAGAAAAATATTATTCATTATTGCAAGAGCCAATCACTCTCCTTGTTTTTTTTTTCCCCATTTCTCTCTAGAAGTTGCAGCGAACACTTTACAAAAGACCTAGGATCATAAATAGGGACCTATGACACTTCTTGTTTGAAAATTCATAACTAATTCAAAAACAATCCCCAAAAGACGAAACAACTTGGGTTAGATGCCAATTCTTCTTGTCTTTCAAGGAAAATTTACTGAAAAATATTTTGAGAAGTTTCACCTGCCCATAATTCAGTTCCAGTGCTTAAATGGTCGACTTATGGACCGACTCCCTTAATGACTTGTCTTTTCAAGGAAAAACTTACTGAAAAAAAAAATTTCAAAATATTTCAAAAAAGTCTCACCTCCCCAAACTCATGTTTCAGCTCTCGGATGGTCCGTTGCTTCGTCGCTTTACGGACCTCGTACCTTACCACAAAAAACCATCAGAAAGCTCAAAACTCCTACTCAATCAGGGAGTCCCCAAAAGGAAGCCCCCCCCTTCCTGGCTATGATGATAATAAGTTATTATAGCACGTCCAACATGTTTCATGTGTGAGGGGAGCATTGATGCTGTTATTCTAATAATTTCAGTGAAAGTGCCTGTAACTGATTATTGATGGTGAGGAAAGGAAGGGAAGGGAAGGACCACTCACAAAGCCAGAAAAGCCGGGTTCGGTGCAGAGTACGCCCTCCTGGCCCAGGTGCAATCAGTGTGGCATGATGGAGGCTTTAGAATGGGCATTCCGGACACTTCCGTCCTCCGGGTTGGCCATTTGGTGATGAGTCGGCATTGTGTGTTTCTTGACATTCATCCATCCATCTTTTGGACCCCAAAAAAACATTCCGTGCTTCATAGTCATAATTGTGCAATTTTTTTCATCTATATTTGGTGACTCGCCATTGTATTTCTTGACATTCATTCATCCATCTTTTGGACCTCCAAACACTCACTTCATAGTCATAATTGTACACTTTTCATCTACGTTTGGTGATTTGGCATTGTGTTTTCACAATCATCCATCCATCTTTGGGATTCCAAAAACACTCTGTGCTTCATGATCATAATCGTGCACTTTTTTTCATCTATACTTGGTGACTTGACATTGTGTTTCTTGACATTCATTCATCCATCTTTTGAACCCCCAAAACACTCACTTCATAGTCATAATCGTACACTTTTCATCTACGTTTGGTGACTTGGCATTGTGTTTTCACAATCATCCATCCATCTTTTGGATCCCAAAAACACTCTGTGCTTCATGATCATAATCGTGCACTTTTTTTCATCTACACTTGGTGACTTGACATTGTGTTTCTTGACATTCATTCATCCATCTTTTGAACCCCCAAAACACTCACTTCATAGTCATAATCGTACACTTTTCATCTACATTTGGTGACTTGGCATTGTGTTTTCACATTCATCCATCCATCTTTTGGACTTGGAAACACTTGCTTCATGATCATCATGCATTTTTTCATCTACATTTGGTGACTCGGCATTGTGTTTCTACATTCATCCATCTTTTAGACTCAAAAACACTCACTCATAGTCATAATTGTGCACTTTTTCATCTATGTTTGGTAACTTCATCCACATTTTGGATAGAAATGGAAATTTTCTTATGATAAAAGATTACTTTGATAAGGTGAAAAGTAGACATTTATTTTGACGTGGTGCAATCTGGGCCCCCGTGGTCCCTAGGGAAAAAAAGAAAAGGGTTGGAGGTAAGTTAAGTACACCTTTGTAGCATTTGAGAATTATATGTTATATAATGGTAGTTCCAAATCATCAATAGTTCTCTCAGAAGAGAAAGGACCAAACAAGTTGTACCTTATGCAATTGGGATTCAATGCAATGGGATTTGTGGGTACACCCCTTGTTTGTCCCCCCAAATATAAAAGACCCCTATTTTGTGCTTGATTAATTTATCTTCTACATCCCTCCTAGCTAATTTGGGCCTCTCATTGAAAATATGAATTCAAGATTTGCAAATTTTATCATGCATAGCATATAAAAAATTTCAATGTTTTTCCTTGGGGATGAGTGGGGGATTGGTTTCCCTAGGTTTTTTATTTTTATTTTTTAAGAAGTGTTAAAGTGGCGATATTAAATCATTAGGGAAAAATTGAAACCAAGAAGGGTCCGCTTCATATTGCAAAAAATTCAGTGGGAAAGAGCCTTCTCAAACCACTAATTGGAGCAAGATTTGCATGATGGACTAAAATATCCATCATGATTACCCAATCCATCTCCACAATTTCTTAGCTTAGTCATGGAGGACAACTAGCACATGCCTCTAGCAAATTTGCACGCACCAAATAGACACTATCAACTTTTAGTGGTCCTACGTGGTATTTGGAATGGGATGTGGACAACCTCATATACACTTTGATTTTAATACTAAAATTAGTAAAAAAACCTCAAAGCCCCTTGATGGATTTAATTCCCTTATAATAGTTATAGTTGTGCTCTAAAGTTCAACATTCATCCACGTATTGAATAGAATATATCACATTAGTGCATATCACATATCCATAATTTTGTTTTCATCCACAATATGGTGATTTCATCCAAGATTAAAAAAAAAATTATCCCTAAAGGTTTTTACTATGTTTTCACAAAAATGTTCCAAAACTACCATTTCTAATAGAAGTACCAAATTTTTTAAAAACAAATAAATTTGGACACATGTAACCATAGGATCTTGTAGTAAAATGGTTTGAAAAAATGTGGAAAAAAATTCAGAAATTTCCAATGCATAGATTGCAAGATATTAGCGTTGGAAGTGATAAAAACTCCTTTTTTGTCCCTATGAAAATCTCGGCAACTGGATTTCACAAGGTCGCATTTGTACGAAAAGATGTCTCAAATGGTGGTTTCTTCTTTGGATTCATTCTTCAAAGCAAGTTGGCTACATGCTTGAAAATTTTCAGATAATTTGGAATTGTACAACATATAGGAAAAAATAGTGATTAGAAAGAAGTAGAGATTGATTCAAAATACTACCTCCCAAAGGACTAAGTTGTGTTTTTTGGCAACATAGAAAGTTTTGGTAGCTCACTACAAATGAAGTTTTTATTTTTTGGCTTTGAAAATTTCACACAACATTTGCAAATTTCATTAGGAAAAAAATGAGCCCTTCAAGGGTCTGTGAATTTGCAGATAGCGGGAACAATAGGGAATGTTGGTTGGAAAAAAATTCAAACTTTTTTTCACTAACAAACTAGAGGAATGATCAATATAGGACAATTTACTTAAATAATTTTTTAAGAAAAATTAATTTTTAAAAAAGAAGTTAATAGTAAAATAAACACAAAATTACAAAAAATTGAATCTAATGTGGCATTAGTGTGACCATGACAAACTGTTATTTTTGAATTTATTATTTTACTAGTGGTTGGCACTTACTATGCTACACATTCACCATTAGAATTTCATTAGAATTTTTATGTATTAGATAGAATGTAGAGCAAGAATTTCAATAAATCTTCAGATAAAAATTACTAAAATCTTCATATAATTTTTTTAATAAATAAATATATATTGATAAACAATAAAAATTTAATGAATGATGAATGAAATATATGCAATGATGAATACAATAAAAGATACACATACATTAGAAATTTGATTCAATTGTTACAAACAATGGCAATCCAATAGAAGAATTTAAAGAAAAAACTTGTAAATCTCAAAAGCTTTGTGAACAATTTAATTGTTGTGAAATCCAAAATTGATTCAATCTAATAAATTTCTCAAATCATTTGGTAGTATCAATAGAAAATTGAAATCAGAAGCTCAAAGCTCACAAAAGCACAAAATCATAGAAATGCAAAAGAAATATAAAGCCAAGAAAAACAATGAAATTGTTGCCTTTATAATATCACCAAATTGATCCTCTTTAATATCACCTCAATTGCAACAACTATATTATTTCTATAATATCACCTTTTGTAAAAAATGATACAACAAAGGTGATTGTGAACTGCTACTCTATTTCAGTAATATCACATTGTGTGAAAATATGATTTCTATGTATGCATGATTGGAAATATTTTTGTAAAATAATTAAAATAATTATTTTAAAGACTTATAGAAATCATTATCATGCATTCTATTCAAATATATCAAATTTTTACTAATATGTGATACAATGAATGTGTAGCATAGCAAGCACGAGCCCCTAGTATTAAAGATAGCATTTGTGATATTACAAAGAGACTTATGATTTTAGTAGTATGACTAGCAGTTGGCGCTTGCTATGCTATGCATTCATCATTAGAATTTTATAAAAGAATTTATGTATTAGATAGAATGCAAAACAAAAATTTCAATAAATCTCCAAATAAAAATGACTAAAATCTTTGTATAATTTTTTTTATAAGTAAGCATATATTGAAAGGTACAATAGAAATTTGTTGAATGATGAATGAAACATATGCAATAGTAAATACTATAAAAGATACACATACATTAGAATGCATTAGAAATTTGACTCCATTGTTACAAAGTAGAAACCCAAATTGAAGAATTGAAAAGAAAAATTTATGAATCTCAAAAACTTTGTGAACAACTTAATTGTTGTGGAATCCTAAATCGCTTCAATTGAATAAATTTCTCAAAATCATTTGGTAATAGCAATAGAAAATTGAAATCATGAAAGCTCAAAGCTTACAAAAGCACAAAATCATAGAAGTGCAAAAAAGTGTAAAGCCAAGAGAAGTAATGGATTTGCTACCCCTATAATATCACCATATTGATCCTCTTTAATATCACCTTAATTGCAACAACTATATTATTTCTATAATATCACCCTTTGTAAAAAGTGATATTACAAAAGTGGTTGTGAACTGCTACTCTATTTTTGTAATATCACATTGTGTGAAAATATGATTTCTATGTATGCATGATTGAAAATATTTTTATAAAATGTTTAAAATAATTATTTTAAAGATTTATTGAAATCATTATCATGCATTCTATTCAAATATATCAAAAAATTTACTAATATGTGATACAATGAATGCGTAGCATAACAAGCACGAGCCCCTAGTATTAATAGTAGCATTTGTGATATTATAGCCATTGTCCCTCTAAGGGGCGGTGAGTTCCATTGAAAATAACTCTCATTGTGAATCAACCCTATGGAAGGTTCATTTTTTTTCGTAATGCATCATATAGAACATGACTATTGATAGCCTAATATACACTTTGAATTTCTTTGCAATTTTGAAGATCAAATCCTCTCTTATTGCCCAAAGCCTCAAAAGTGGCACGAGTGTTTTTAATTGAAAATTTATCTCACATTGTCACTATCACACTTTCAATAGTCAATGATTACTTGTAGTTATATGCAAATGTGATAATATCAAATTTGACAAGTGTAAGAAGATATTTAACAATAATTATAATAATATAATATTCATAAAATATTAGAATAGTGATATTTTATCCAATTTTATTTGAATAATAAAATCTTCAATATTAATTTATAATTTTAAAATTTTAAAAATTAATTTATTATAAAATATTATTGTTATCACCAAACATAGTTCAGTTTTACAATTGCATATGTTATCATGTTAGTTACAAACATACTAAATTTAAAAACTTTTAAAGTAGAAGAGGGGTATAGTACAAGTTACTAAAAGTTTTTTGTTTTGCCTAAAAAATATCAAACATTGAAATTTTTGATCTAGGTGCTTAATTGTTTGAATTTTTTTTACTTAGCATCTACTTGATTTATCAAAATGCATCTAGTTTTGGCCAGGTCACTAAAATTGTTCCATTGATTTCTTTGCCTAAAATGCAAACACTTTGAGTATGAAAGCCAAGGGATGATTTGTGATATATCGATAATCAAAACTTTGAAAAGCCATATTTTAATAATACAATGTTGAAAAAATACAAGATAAAAAAAATCTAGAATCCTCTCTCAATGATCAATAGGCTCCAATAAAAGTTGACCATCTAAAGGACAAAAAATGTCCTTTTTGCATATTGAAGAATGAATGATTTTTATCCAATTTTTTGGTGTACAACTTTATTGATACTATGTCCACATGATTGAGTGAAGTTTAGATATTTTATTTGTTTTTTTGATTTTATTTGGGATGATTTATCAAAAAATGGTACACTATTTGGTACTCCTTCTATCCTCAAATGATCTTCTTGTTGGTCTTAAGTTTTTGTCCCACAATAATCTTCTTGTTGCACTTTCTAATTTTGCAAATCGGTCAAGTTTGGTTTTTGATTGCTATTTGGGACCAATAAGATAACTCCAAGTAATAGTTCCCCCTCTATTCATGCAATCATCAATAAAAAGACAAATGAAATGACTAAAGTGGTCAATTAATATTGTTCATTGATATTTTTTGCATCTCTTTGAATATTGTTGAATTGAAGGGGATGAAGTTCTAGGAGGTAGGACAAAGGTTTATATGTGGTCTTGTTTTGTTTAGAACTTGAGTTTGACAATTAGAATGATTTTTTTTTGCTATTGATCAAAACTAACAAAATGAAGCTTTTGTATTTGATATAATTTTTTTTTCATTTTTTCTTTCAAAATTCATGATAATTTAAAATTTGCACCAAAAACATTAAAATTTTTATAGCAAATATTAAACATGTGATTCTATATCTAAAAATATAAAACCAAAAACTTTCACTCATAAATAGAAAATAAAATGAGAATGTAGAGTGAGGGACTTTCAAGTTTGGCTACACGGTCATAGGCTCCGTCCTTTGAAGGTTATACTGATCCTTCAAGACCTAGACATCCGGAAATACCAGGGCAACCCGGTAACGGCCACCAGTACCCGGATATTGCCATGGTACCCGCCAGGCGCAGCTCCTCTCTCCTGTTCCAGCCGAAACGCCCGAAGCTCATGTGACTGCACTGAAGTGGGACTCTTTCGTGTAATTTTTGAACAGATTGGTCACGCGTGGAAACCCTAATCGTGCGAATTTCCAATCTAAAAAATCGATCTCAAGTATTGCGACGCATTCGATTCTCTCAGGTTGCAAATACTTTCATTTGACTTCACGGTAGTGATTATACAGGAACTGAGTTTTTTGGTCGCGCTTACAAACCCTAATTGTGCGAATTTCCAATTGCAAAAGCCCATCTCAACTCTCATAACGTATTGGTAATGCTCACAAACACGATCTAGGTCATAATGTCGTCACTGATGTTTCCCAGGCTAATCTGACTTGTTTCCACGCGGTTCTAGAACACATACCTGGGTTTGGGGGCAAGCTTGGCAACCGTAATTTTGCGAATTCACCCTCTTGATCCCGCCTAACTTTATAAAGCAGATTATAACCCCCATTACTTATCTCTTCTTACTCTGTTTCCTCTTGGTTAGCTGTGCAGAAGATTGTTGAGATGCTGTCTGTCGACGCAATTTGAGAGTCTTCTCCGGGTTTGTGTGGTACGGGATGGCCCCATTCGTGCATGTGCGGTGGTCTCCGCTAAGTTTATCGTCGGTTCCTTCAGCACTCAAGTTGTGGCGATTTTGCTCGGGTTCTGGAAGGTCAAGCTGCCAGTCGCGGAGTCCTTCTCCGTAAGTGTTCTTCTGTTTGTAAAGGATGTTCTATAGTGGCGGTCTTTAATCCTGCTACAATTAATGTTCGTATAGTAGCAATGTGTCATCCATATCGTATCGTCCTATTTTCTGCCTTCTATTTATCAGTTCTACCTGTACTATGGTAGGTGTAGCTATCTCTTGCGGTTCCTTGTTGAAGGTTTGTAATTCTCTCTTTGAGCGGGACTAGACTCCGTACTTGTTAGATAAGATGAATGTGACAATTTCTTGATCATACAGCATTCGTCAACAATGTAGAAAGAACTAGATTGTTGTGCGGAACGTGGTAAGCCTTTGGTTGTATCGACATTACTATCCTCAGAAATGTGTATGAAGATACTGGGAAACTGCATATAATCATTTTATTCCATTTTCTAGTTCAGTAATATTTTGAACGTTTTTGAACGTTTCTCAATCTTTGATTGTGTACTTACAGCTCAACAACAGAGTCCCCAAAGAACAGAATCGGAAAAAACATAGTCCAAGTCAATCAAAACGCAATTAGAAATGGAATAATTTGAGAATGAGGTGAATATCTTATTCGTGTGGTGCCTCACGTGGAGGTCGGACCTGCTTGTCGAGGTTAGGCGGAGTTTTGGATCCAATTGTACGCGATTGTTTCCATTATTTAAGGAGTTAATCAGAAGGGATTCTAGAGGCTTCTAGTTGAGAAGTAATGTGGTGTAGTAGTTGGCTCTCACTGTAATCCTGTTTCCGGTCAAATACATCATGTCATTGACATTTGTCTGGTGGTCTGTTCCAGGTTAAATGTTCGGCATCGTAAGAAGCATCAAGAGGTGAACCAACGGCGGGTTGAATTTCTTCATACAATCTCAACAGTTTTCAGCAGCAAATCATCAGGTAGTCCTTTTTTTGGTTTGGGAAGCTTCTTTGCGAGTTCCTTTGGATATTCTTGATGGCGTTGTAAACCGCACTAGGCATTTGAGTCAATTCAACATATACTTTATCACGGTAGATTTTTGCACGGTGTGTTTCATCCAGATATGCCTGAAAGTTTCGTAAAACATGATCACTTTCAATTGTAGTTGAAATCCTCCTCTTCCGAAAATGGCAGTGCACAACAATTATGTAAAGATCGTTCTTATTAAGTGATAAATGACAGTTCAGTTGCATCTAACTCGTTATACCTTTTCAGCTGGAGCAGCGGTTTACATGAGTGATGCGAGACTGAATAACGAGTATAACGAGTATTTTGGTTCTAAAGAAGAGCGGCAAAAGGCGCTAGACGATGAGACAATAGCAGCTATTGTAACTGCAATGGGTGGGCAGGATGGAGCTGTCGCAATCGTGCGTTTATCTGGGACTTCTGCCGTTGAGATTGTTGGCCGCCTGTTTCAACCAGGAAGAAGAGTTAGGCATGAGAGAACATCTCATTCTAACTGTGGGTGGACGCCTGAGAGTCATCGAGTGCAGTATGGAAATCTGGTGGACTCTTCTGGATCTTTAGTGGATGAGGTAGACTGACTCGTCGATTCTCTGAAAACTTTTTCTGGATGAGTTTTTGGATTTTGTAGTCAAGTTTGGAATGTGCTGCGACGTTGCAACCATGAGTGGTCTTGTTTGTGGAACGCACCGGTTATTGAGCTGATGACGAGCCTTCAAAACTAATTACCATATTCTTATGCAGGTTTTGGTGGTGCCGATGCTGGCACCAAGATCTTACACAAGAGAGGACGTTGTGGAGTTGCAGTGTCACGGAGGGGATGTGTGCGTGCGCCGTGTCCTGCAGCTTTGCTTGGAAGCTGGTGCAAGGCTGGCACAACCTGGTCTGTCTACTATATTTCCGCCTCTGCCTTTGTACATCCTATCTTCTCTACATGCCCTCGTCTTGTCTATCGTTTGTAGTAATGAGCAAATCATGTGTTTTGAATGACCTTGCTTTTCCATGGTAAACCTGCAGGGGAATTCACTTTGCGGGCATTCTTGAATGGCCGTCTGGATCTTGCTCAAGCAGAAAGTGTCTCACAACTCGTGTCCGCTAAAACCTCTGTTGCAGCACAATCTGCTCTTGCTGGTATTCAGGTAGTAATCTTCATGGTTTCTTAATGTTGAATCGAATCTGGTATTTGTTCTTATTGCATTAGGTTTGCAAACTTTATTCCAAAGAAATAACTGCTTTTTTCTTAAGCTTGTGAACTGCCACTGTTCTTTGGTGTTCTAGATGTCTGCTTTTTGGTTCACTTGTATTTTAACCTCGGACTTGGCTGGTCAACATTCAGGGGGGACTTTCAACTTTTGTGCAAGCTCTGCGTCTGGAGTGCATAGACCTGTTGGTGGAGATGGAGGCACGCTTGGACTTTGATGACGAGATGCCCAGTTTAGACACAAGCGCTCTAGTTACAAGGATTGAGACCATGTGCCAGCGCTTACAGCAAGCATTATCCACAGCTGGTCGGGGCCGCTTGTTGCAGTCCGGCTTGCAGGTGTGACTTCTAGTTCTACCTGTCACTCCCCATTTGATGTCCAATCTACGTGTCTATCCTCCTGTAAAGTTCTCATTTGATGGTGCAATTGGCTAGATGGCATGTTATCTTCTACATGAAAGAAGCGCTTGGACATTGCAAAGTGGTTGCTCGTATGGTTGATCGATATGATCGTTCCTTCAGGTTGCTATCGTTGGGAGGCCAAATGTCGGCAAGTCCAGTCTTCTGAATGCTTGGAGCCAAGTAGGTGAGACCCCATTCTGTTTGTGTTGAATTTTCTGACTGCGTATGATCTTTGGATGAAATAGAAAGTTTGTATCATCTTTTGTTGTACTGTTGATTTCATTGTGTAGTTTTGTGTCAATCGTGTGGACTTGCCGTTGCGGGTTATTTGTTCTTTATAATCTTTTCTCACAGTTCGGATGGGCTTGTATATCTGTATTTTACCTTCAATGTTGGGACCTTTTTGAAGAGTGAAAGGGCAATAGTTACCGATGTTCCTGGCACAACAAGAGACATTGTAGAAGCTCGAATGGTTGTGGGAGGAATTGCTGTCAACTTGCTGGACACGGCTGGCATCCGTGATACAATTGACGTTGTAGAAAAAATTGGTATGCCTGAATCTCATTGCCTTTTCCTTCATTTACTAGTGGGGGACCTTACGTCTTTGGGAAGTTTTTAATGTGAGACCGCTACTTAACTCCGGTGGACTCCACTCTATTCTTACGTATTTCGTCGATCTATTGTTGTACCTGCCCTTGTCTTGAAAGGTGTTTGTTAAGTGACATTTGTTTGTTTGGGATGTTCTGACTGTAGGCACTCTCATACAATAATATTATCTTTTAAGTAGAGCACTTATTTTCCATTCAAATTGTTTGGATCTGCCGTGTCTCTCCATTCATGGAAATTTTGTTTACAGGAGTAGAAAGATCGGAAGCAGTAGCAAAAGCTGCTGACGTCGTTGTCATGGTCATAAGTGCCAGTGATGGGTGGACATCAGCAGACGCGATCATTTTTGAACGCATCTGGGGCACAACAGGCATTCTTCGACAAAGAAAAGAGCAGTCTGGTGGTGTTCTAGCGGGTCCTATGACCCCTGCTACAGAAGTTGCTTCTGTTACCAATGTAGGTGGTTTGGTCTTGCTGGCATGTTTTATCCCACTTAGTATCATAGCAGGGTTAAGTTCTGATGCAGTCTGTGTATTGGACGAGATTGCTTGAAATTACGTCTGTCAAGAGGTAGTATCATTCTTAACATCTTTTGGGTCTCACATTAACTAGCTTCATACCTCTCAGTCTCCTTTTGACGGATGTTGTTGGGATTGTTCAGGACGTTGAAACCGTGCAGGTTCCCTCACTCCTGGTTGTAAACAAGGTGGATAGAGCTGCAGCTGGATCGGTGGTTTTGCCTCAAGAAGTCCAGAACGCATTTTACAAAAGGGTGGCAACTTGTGCCACTCAAGGTGTTGGCCTGCAAGAGCTGGATATGGCCATACTAGACCTTGTTGGCCTAGGGCATGTTTCTAGTGAGGGCCAGCAGTGGGTTGTGAATCAGGTGAGCACGGAATTTTTGACAACGCCATTATTGTAAATACTTGTGCTTGATGCTTGTTATTTTATAAGAATTGATGCCTGCGTGTGTACGTCTGGAATATACCATGCGGCGAGCTTTCGATAATGTTTTTCAATATGTAGTGTTGACAATTCATCTTTCCTTCTTCAGAGACAATCTGAGCAGCTCGTGAGAGCAAATGAAGCACTTCAAAGGGTTGTGGAGTCGGTGCAGATGGAGATTCCGCTTGACATGTGGACCATAGATCTTAAAGAGGCTGCCATTGCGCTGGGTGAAATCAGTGGCGATGATGTTTCGGAAGAAGTGCTGTCGAATATTTTTAATCGCTTTTGTATTGGAAAGTAATTTCATGGTCCAGTTGTTTTCTCTCTATTACTATTTATCATTTCTTGTTGGCATTTTGTTTTTTTAAGTTTCTCTCTTGTTGATTCTATTCTAATATTTGCTGCAGTCTTAAATATCAGCACCTAAAATAACAACTAAAATATGAGCATGAATGAATGGGAAGGAAGGCATGTTACATTGTCTGTAAAGGAAGCCAAGGAAGCCATTGGGAGAAGTCATTGAACAAGTGTCATTATGTGAACTCACCATTTGGGTGCCTTCTTGTGTTCCTTTGAGTGTGTGTGCACTTGATTTATGGGTGACCCCATTTTCAATTATTGGTGTTCTACTAAGATGAATTTTGGAAGTGAATAACTCTCTATTTTTGGTCTTGAATTCACTACTTCCACTTCAACTCGTATTCTCTTCAAATTGTTGAAAATACACTTTATTCTTTTGTTCAAATTGAATTTGCTTTGAATTATAGTTAGTGGCAATTTTAGTTGTGCCTACCTTAATCCCTAAAGAAGCATTGTAAGTAGCATTGTTTCTTTGAGGGACAATTATATCACCCTAAGTTCTAATGCTCAAGTGGAGGGAGCAAAGCAAAACAAAATAACTTGAAATAAAAAATTTGAAAAGACTTCTTCAAAGAGGGAATAAGATAGAATAAAACAACTTGAAATAAAAATTTGAAAAAACTTGTTTATAGAGAATATTTTTGTCTACATGTAAAACTTTGATTAGTGATGTGAAAGTTTTGGAGCATCTTGTATTTTGAAAAGTTGTGAAAAAATAATGTATTAGATTCAATTTTAAACTCAATTTTCACAACTTTCAAGAAAAAGAAGTCCTTCGGATTAAGTTGCTAGAAATACTATTATTGTTGGAGTTGGCGTGTTTCAATTCTATCATAGAACTATTATATTACTTTAGTTTTTCATTCTGTCTCAAAACTACTTTTCCTAAATTCTCATTATAAGAAATTCTTCAATTCTTCAACTTAAGAAATTTTAATGATCAATATCCATTGTGCCAAAAATTTAAGTTAACCCTCTAATTCCCAAATTTTTGCACATTTTTACTTATATCATTGTACAAATACTTGACCTCTATGAATTTGTTCAAAAATAAGGATTGTATTTATGAACTAATGCATTACAATCTAGTAAAAAGAAGCTGTCACTCTTGGTTTGTATTAGTTGCCTCCCTTCTCAAAAAACTTGAAGGTCGTTGATTGTTTGTTTTGTAAAAATGTTTACCTTCCAAAATCGCAGTTGACTTCTCAGAAAATTACAAGCCGTTGATTTCATGAGATTTAATTTGAGTCATCCAAATATCAATACAGATACAGATACCAAAATGAATATTGGGTACAAATACAATATCATATACGAATACACAATAAATATTGGATATGAATACGGATACAGATATGGTACAATACTAAATACAAATACGGGTACAAGATACAGGATGATGTTTATCCCATATTGTTTGTCAATTGCATTCCTTTCTGAAAATTACAAGAGGGCAAAGGGAAGGGTGGAGGGTATGAAAGTTTTAAATTTTAAAAATTAATTTCAAAAAATTTGTTGGGGGATTGCCGGAGATTTAATAAAAAAAAATTGGATTTTGGGTGCATTGTGACACAGTTTGTCACAATGCACCCAAAAGTGGCTGTAACAGCCATACACACATTACTTTGGATGAAAAAAAGTTATTTGGGCAAAATATTTTCATAAGGACTGGTTGAGTTTCAAAATGTGAACTCAACTCCATAGAAAATTTGCTCAATTCCATGAAATTGCTGTGGCATACGCTCAAGCAAGGAAGGAAATGAAGCAATTCAGGGAGCTGGGAGAGGAGATAGGGTGGAAATCCTAGGTTGATGTTATGTCGGCACGAAATGCAATTTGCGCATCCGCTGACACAGCAAGCTTCCAGTGAATGTCACATTGAAGAGCAATAACCGAATTTTCCTCAACGAATACGCGAGTAACTATCACGAAACTGAAAGAAATCGGACCGACAAATACAAAACAAATTGAGGGTAAACTATGCCGAAACTGAATGAGATCGTTCCCAAAAAGAAATTTGAGGGAAATCGGTCATATTCGGCATCACGGCCCCTGGTGGAGATCAGGTTGAACAGTTGCACCCAGTTTCATTTCGACTTGGGAGCGACTAATTTCAATCAGTTTAGTGAACACCTATATTGGCAATCACTACCTCTGCACGCACGTTTTGGGGATACTGGACATTCACATGTTCCCAAGGTCTGCAGCACGCACTTCACTCATCCACAAGATCTGAAAATCTCAAATTGATGCTGAAGTTCAGGAAAAACGAGTCAGAGTAGAAACGAAAGTTAGAATCCATTCAGAGATCTCAGTGTGCAACAAGAGGTGAAGCAAGTTACTCGGGATCCAGATCTTGTACTTCCTCCCTTGTACAACCGACGGGATCAAGGTCCTCCACTCCCGGATTCTACTGTAACGAACACAAGCAGCAGACTGAAAATAATGCAATTGATGTGTGGCGGGGGTGCAAATGGTATGTGGCATTGGGGAAACTCATTGCATGATTTGTTTTGTTAATTCCTTCTGACGGATGCGGATTTCAATTGGAAATCACAATGCACACAGCTGCACATGAATCAATGGAGTTGCAACCAATGCAACTCATGAATAGTGGTCCTAACAAACTATGAAGACTATTGATCTAGTTTGAACATTTGTACACTTGTCGTACGCTGATGCGATCAGCACCAAAAATGAATTCACACATGTGAACAATTGAACGAAAATCCAAGTACGTAACCCGCCCTGACCCAGCTTATTGATTGGCTGCGGCACGGAGCACCAGCACCTCCAGCGTCAGTCCCGGCCCGAACCCGATGAAGAAGCCGAAGTCGCTGCCCTCCCCGAGCGTCGAAGAACCCATCTTCAACGATCTCGCACGAATCTGGTCCAACACGAACAACACCGAAGAACTCGACATGTTGCCGTACTCCAGCAACACGTCGCGGCTGCCCTGCATCTTGTCCTTGGACAGCTGCAGCTTGGCCTCCACCTGGTCCAGAATGGCGGGGCCTCCGGGGTGCACGGCCCAGAACATCTCGTTCCACGCGGGGGAGCCCACGCACTTGCGCGCCTCCGTCAGAAACTTCTCGATGTTCTTGGAGATCAGCCCGGGCACGTCCTTCATCAAATGGAAGATGAGTCCCGCTTCCGTGAGATGGCCATCAATGGCGCCGTCACTTTCAGGCAAGATGGTCTCCCCGGCCCAGTGGACCTCGAACAAAGCCTTCTCCACTTGCGGCTTGGGGTCCGACCCGACCACGTACACCCCCGCGCCATCCCCGAACAGCGCCGACCCCACCAGCCCGTCCAAGTGATTCTCGCTCGGGGCACGGTACGTCACGGCCGTCACCTCGCTGCACACGGCCAACACGCGCGCGTTCTTGTTGTTCTCGGCCAAGTCCTTGGCCACGCGCAACACCGAGGCGCCGCCGAAGCAGCCGGTTTGGTACATCATGACGCGCTTCACGGTGGGCTTGAGGCCCAGCAGCTTGGCCAGCGCGTGGTCGGCGCCGGGCATGTTCACGCCGCTGGTGGTGGCAAACACGACGTGCGTGATGTCGGACTTGCGGCCACCCCACTCCTTGATGGCCTTCATTGCGGCCTCGGCCGCGAGCTTGGGCACCTGGACCACCACGATGTCGTGTCGCGCGTTCAGCGAGGGCTCCATGTACGTGCATATTCCGGGGTTGGCCTTCAGCACCTCCTCCGTGAGGAACAGGTGTCGTTTGCGGATGCCCGACTTGTCACCTGCGGAACGGAATCACACATTCATCACGTCAATTTACTTCAGGGCACCACCCCACATGCATGTTTCTTGGAATTCATCCCACTCTGGAATTCAAATTGGTTAGACTATGAAATGGAGCTTGCGTGAAAATTCGAATTCGATCACCCACATTGAGCTACTTCACGGGATTCACCGGCAAGCAGTCAAGTCACGTGGGCCGGAATGAGTACTATTTGTACGAGTGAAGTGAATTATTTACTGTAGATACGGTTTTCGATGGTCACTTACAGATGCGCTTGAACTTGGCCTTGAGCGCCTCCTTCTCGCTGCAGTTGGTGATGTTGAAGAAGAAATCCGGGTACTCGGATTGCAGAAACTCCGTGGGAGGCACGGCAGTGCCGATGCCCAACACGCACGCCGGCCCGTCCGCACGAGGCTGTCCCCTGGGGAGCGCAGCGCTCAGCGCAGTCTGGGAAGCCATTGCGACGAGTTCGCTCCTACTGACCGAAGTGGGAAGTGCGTGCTACTCGCGTTCCAAGTCTCCCGTACGTCTGGAAGTCGAGTGGTTTTCTGTCACAGAATAGTACGAAACGTTTAATCGAGTGTGATCTCCAGTAAGTTGCTGGAGTGCTGGGGATCGATGTTTGCTGTTTGATGAGGATATATTGGATGTAGGATTCCAGGCTCTTTATATATAGTGCGTGTGGAGAGCAACGCGGAGTGAGAGTCTGCGGCGACACTGTTGCGGAAGAGCGTGGAATGATGGTGCTGATAACGCCAGGCGGGAGGTGAGCGTTGAGCTGCCATTCACTGTCTGTTACAGTGTTACTGAGAATGAGGTCAACTCCTGCTTCCCTTCGTTGTCCCTGGTTGTTGAAATTTCTTGGTTCTCTTCAAAGAGTGACGACTTCTTTATTCAATGTTTCTTTTTTTCTTTTTTCAAGATTTCATATCCAAATCTACTATGTACAAATTTTATCAAAAAAAGTATCAATACTTGAGCTTGATAAAATACATTTGGGTTTCTTCTGTTCCAATAAAAACAACGTTATAATCGCTGATGAGTAATTGACTACTCAAACAGTTAAATGCTTTACATAAAACCTCTAATTTGGGGGCTAAGCTATTTCAAAATATTGGTAAATCTGACAGGCCATTGATAACTTGATCATGCCATTTAGAACTGAATGCCTTGCACATACTTCTGAATGAGCTGCACAATGCACATTTGTAATTAACAATGTAGACAATAATTTCTCCAACAGCTAACTCAGTTACTAATTTAATTATAAAATCGATTGGAAAGATTTTGGAAACGCCAGCCGTGATAGCAACCATTGGGCCCTGTCCCGATTACACAAGCCTTCAATGCCATTGATACTGGACTCCATTCTCGACAGTCCTGAGCAGACTAGGGACCTTCTTATACTCTTATGCTCGGGCTTTCAGATCTCTCTTTCGCACTTCCTGGCAGAGAGGATATAGTATACAATATAGAAAAAAATATGCTTAGGCTTTCAGATCTTACAATATATAGAAAAATTTGACAGGACTAGTTTATGCTGTTTGGAGCTGCTAATTGCATTACTATATATCTGCTAGCATTCCTAGTTGGAATACTGGTTTTATCATAGCTTCATCATCATAGCGTACTAACTGCACTCAATTCTTTTGGAACTGAGACATGTTTTAACATGTATTCTTTTGAATTATTTTACTCTATGTGTTCTATTTATTTTCTTGCTCTTTGTGATGGCAATAACAAGTGTATAAGGGTTGTAGACACCTGGTGCAACCTCACTAACAATACATATTTTGTCTTGTTTTGGGGATGGGCACAGGTGAGGTCCTCTACCTCTTGGAGCGTTTTGACAAAAAAAAATGACATATCTAGCTTTCCCTAACCCAAAACTAGGATACTTTGAATTTAGCCTTTTGTACTTCTGTGTACATAGTACTACTACTCTCACCCATACAACTATTGGCAAATGCTTTATGGACATAGACATTGTTTTGATACACATGTTATGAAAATTCTTTCCTTTCTTTTAAGATATGGTGAAAGAAACATATTTGTGGACGTTTAGTTTTGCTTGCTGGAAATGCATAAATAAGTTCTAATTTGTGGGATAATAATCTTGGATGATTTTAGGTTGTTTATATATATTACTTTTACAAGCTATATTTTTGCTCATACTTGAGTCATGGCAAGTTACTACAAGATTATGCTACTAGATCAAATATGATAAGACAAGAAATGAACAGAATGATGCCCCAAAATGGGATGTTCTAGAAAGAATTCTTTTTTTGAGAAGGAATGGTTCTTCAATACAAATGTGATACTTGGGTGATACATGGCGATATGCATGTGAAAATTAGGTGACACTTAGGTAAACTTTGGCTATTGGTATTAGAATATATCAGTAGTCTTGCTATTTTGACCCCAAAAAAATGAAAATTTCCTTAACAAAAAATAGACAATATCATTTGCTTGCAACCAATTGGCAAAAAAATCATGGATAAAAACAACACTAGTGTCAATTGAAGTGTCACCATATGACCTCAAATTGTTGGCTTTAAATGGCTCTTATAAATGGTCCTTCACAAGTGAAAAGTAAGAAACTTTGAGTGAGTGATTGCAAATGAACTTGAAATAGGATGATTGTTTTTGAAAAAATGGAGATACTAGCAATAAACCTCTTAGGATTGTTGATGAATTTCTTGAGCTCATATAAAAAAAGGTTTGGTAAACTATATTCAAATGTACATCACACTTCTAAGTTGTTGCCTTCAACAACTACAATATGAGAGTTTATATGATTTTGGAAAAACAAAAATGCAATAAGAAATAGATTGAAGGAGCTACCTATTTATTGATGAACTTAAATTTTGTGTATCACCTTGAAAATGACCTTGCACATTTGAACAAGCAATGCAGTTTGAGAAATATTTTTTTTGTAAAGTTGCCCCCTTCTACTCATCTTGGATGTGAAGTTTCATACTTCAAACTTTTCATTGACCAAATATGTAGATCTTGTGGCTTAAGGAAATAAATCTCATGTTGAAGAAATAAGTTGCAAATATAATAAGAAAAAATTAACAATAAATGTTCATAATTATTTATTCTTGAAACTTTGTATAAATAGAAGGATAAAATCCTTAATGAAAAATCCTAAATTGTGAAGGGTATTACCAATTCAATATAGTGGCCCCTCCCACATGGCCATGTCCAAATGGTACTATCTTGGATTGGGGTGGAATTAGGCTTTGAAATTACTATCATTGGATGTGCATTGAAAACTACATATAATAAAGACAAGAAAATTTAGATTTGGGTTTTGAAAATTGAAAACTACATATAATAAAGACAAAAAATCTAGATTTGAATTTTGAAAATTTGTTGTGCAATTTGCAAGATTTTTTTTTGTTAAGCCTTACTTGTTGAAAGGTTGATTACAATTTTTTACTTTATAGTTGCTTCTAATGGACTTTATTTTGGTTGTTTGTAGTCTAAGTTGGGATTTATCTTGGTTGTCTATAGTCTAAGTTGGGATTTTCTTTCTAAGTTGGGAATTTCTTTTTCTTTCTTGTCTTTGATTTTCAATGCTCTTCAAATGATAGTAATTTGAAGAAAGTTTTAAATTTCACACCATGAAAAAGAAATAATACAATTTTTGATTCCTAACTTGCATTGATTTCATGATATTCTTATTATTCTAGAATATAATTAGAAATTTTCAATCCTAAATGTTAGAATGGTATAAGTCAAGAACGTGGTAGAACGAACAACCGACATAGATGGATGCTGCCATTTCACAACTTTAGCAATCTCCAAAGTTTAGATCTATACTTTTCAAGATGTCTAAAATTTACATGTGTCCTAGATGGCACTTTCATGGTTTGATGGATGGTGCGATTTTGCAACTTTGGCAATTTTCAAAGTTCAGATCTACACTTTTCGAGATGTCTAAAATTAACATGTGTCCTAGATGGCACTTTCATGGTTTAAAATGCACAATCGCAAATCTATACCACTCCTAATACCACTCCTAGATTTCTGAAATCTATATAAGTTGAAGGTTTTTGAAGGATTTTGAAATCTATTCTTGTCCTAGACGGCACTTTTACGGTTCAAAGGGGCAGTTTGAAAATGACACATGGAATACTGCCATTTTAACAAAATTCACCATAAAGTGTTCCATTTATATCAAGTTGCGAAATGGCAGCAAACAAAGTGAGGCTTGAAATCTGTGCTCATGGGTCTGGTCTTCCAGCCTGATTTTATCTAATATGGAGATCATATCTGCAGTTGGAGTGAGTAATTCTCACAACTGTGATTAAACCTGAAAAACATACTCCGTATACAATTGCCAAGAAGGTCCAGCTCCAACCAAATTTCAACACATCAGTGAAGCCCGAATTCCTGGACACCACGCGGACTTTGGGTCAAAAGTTCGACGAGGATCCCCGACGCCCTTTGAAATTCCCTCGTTTCCATGCACTTTTGGGACAGTCTTCCCAGGATTATTGAAACTGGCCCGCGTTGTCAGAAAAACTCAAAGGACAAGTCCCTCTGCAGCTGCCCACATGCCCAATTGCCCAGTCAACAGACCCAATGCAACTCGTGACCGAAATTCTTCACCACGTACAAGATGCCCATCTCGTCCACGTACAAATACAGACCTTCGTGACCCAATTCCTCATCTCACTTGTTAGCAGTGCATCAGGTTTCGTCAACTTCGAGCCTGCGGACGATACATATATCTGCGACGACATTTGCTAGACCATATTGTCAAGAATACATCTGCAAACACCATCAGCTGTTCGATAGTATACATACCAATTCCATTCGTCCAAGTCGAAATTCTGAGTTCCTTTGTTGAAAACTGCAAGGACGTTCGCTCACCGTGAGTAGTTGGATTAAGAACGTTGCTTGCAACCGAGCAAAGCGCTGAATTCAGGGGCAGCGACATCCTCGATCGATCGATCGAGCCTCAGACCAGGATATCTTCACAATGGCAGCTGTGGAATTCGACATCATGGCGTCGCCCCTGAGCTACGTGAATGCGGGATCCGAGCCCGCCTCGAAGAAACCAACGACTTCACCCAGCTTCTGCAACAAGGGCTCCCAAGAAGTCTCCCGAGCAGATCCGCTCAACTGGGCGAAGACGGCCGCGAAGTTGCAAGGCAATCATCTGGATGAGATCAAGCAGATGGTGGCGACGTACTTCGACTCGACCGAAGTGGCCATCGAGGGCGTCAACCTCACGGTGGGACAGGTCACGGCCATCGCACGCCGACCCGACGTGGCGGTGGTGCTGGACGCCGCCAACGCCAAGGCCAGAGTGGACGAGTCCTCCAACTGGGTGCTCACGAAGATCATGAACGGCGGGGACATCTACGGAGTGACCACGGGATTCGGCGCCACCTCCCATCGCCGCACGCAGCAAGGCGTGGAGCTGCAGCGCGAGCTCATTCGCTTTCTGAACGCGGGCGTGTTGGTGAAGGGGCACTCGTTGCCCGCGGAAACCACGCGCGCAGCCATGCTGGTGCGCACCAACACCTTGATGCAGGGCTACTCCGGGATCCGTTGGGAGATTCTGGAGGCCATGGAGAAGCTGTTGAACGCGCACGTCACGCCCAAGCTGCCGTTGCGAGGGACAGTCACCGCTTCTGGGGATTTGGTGCCCTTGTCTTACATTGCCGGGCTCCTCACCGGCCGACCCAACTCGCGAGCTTGCACTTCAGATGGCCGGGAGGTTTCCGCTTTGGAGGGGTTGCGGATGGCGGGCGTGGAGAAGCCATTCGAGCTGCAGCCCAAGGAGGGGTTAGCTCTGGTGAACGGGACTGCCGTGGGGTCTGCATTGGCCTCCACGGTGTGCTTCGACGCCAACGTGCTGGTGCTGCTGGCAGAAGTGTTATCCGCCTTGTTTTGTGAAGTGATGCAAGGGAAGCCGGAATTCGCCGACCCCTTGACACACAAGTTGAAGCATCACCCGGGCCAGATGGAAGCTGCAGCGGTGATGGAGTGGCTGCTGGATGGGAGCGACTTCATGAAAGCGGCGGCCAAGCTCAACGAAACCGATCCCTTGAAGAAGCCCAAGCAGGACCGGTACGCACTCCGCACTTCACCCCAGTGGCTGGGTCCCCAGATCGAGGTGATCCGCACAGCCACGCACGCCATCGAGCGCGAAATCAACTCCGTGAACGACAACCCCATCATCGACGCCGCACGGGGAATCGCGCTGCACGGGGGCAACTTCCAGGGCACCCCCATTGGCGTCTCCATGGACAACATGCGCCTGGCGCTGGCGGCCATTGGCAAGCTTATGTTCGCGCAGTTCTCCGAGCTCGTGAACGACTACTACAACAATGGCCTGCCTTCCAACTTGAGCGGGGGACCCAACCCCAGCCTGGACTACGGCATGAAGGGCGCCGAGATCGCCATGGCGTCGTACTTGTCCGAGCTCAACTACCTCGCCAACCCCGTCACCACCCACGTGCAGAGCGCGGAGCAGCACAACCAGGACGTGAACTCGCTGGGCCTGGTGTCCGCGCGCAAGACCGAGGAGGCCGTGGAGATTCTGAAGCTCATGAGCTCGACCTTCCTGGTGGGACTTTGCCAAGCCATCGACCTCCGCCATGTGGAGGAGACCATGCAGTCCGCCGTGAAGCAAGTGGTGTTGCAGGCGGCGAAGAAGACGCTCTTCATGGGCCAGGACGGTGCCCTCCTGCCGTCGCGCTTCTGCGAGAAGGACCTCCTGCTGGTGGTGGAGCGGCAGCCGGTGTTCTCGTACATCGACGACGCGTCGTCCGACACGTACCCGTTGATGGAGAAGCTGCGAGGCGTGCTGGTGAGCCACGCCCTGAAAGACGCCTCCCGCTCCGTGTTCGAGCAGATCCCCGTGTTCGAGGCCCAAGTGCAAGAGCGGCTGCGCACGGTGGTGCCCTTGGTGCGGGAAGCTTATGACAAGAAGGGCCTTTCGGCGGTGCCCAACCGGATCGAGTCCTGCAGGACGTACCCGCTGTACCAATTCGTGAGGTCGGAGCTCGGGACGCAATTGCTATCTGGATTGCGCACTGTGTCTCCCGGGACTGAAATTCAGAAAGTGTTCGAGGCGATGTCGGAGGGGAAGCTGATCCGACCTGTTTTGCAGTGCGTGCAAGGATGGACTGGTGCTCCTGGCCCATTCCCCTTGTAATTTCCTCGAACAAGGATTCTTGCGTTCCGTTAGCCACTGTACAGTACATTCACGAAATTAGAGATTCTCTTAGTCCTAATCGGATAATTAGTGAGGCATTTTTCGAGTCACAGGTTGTGACTCGTGTACATTTGATGGGCACTGGATTCCACATTGGGCCGTGCTTGAGCATTTTATACCATTCTTTGGACGTCACAATGGGCGTCTACATTTTCAATTCAGGAGTTTTGTCGAGTGTCTCAGCGTGGTTGGAATTGGAATTTTCATACTGTAGCACCGAGCGATTGAATTTGTTCTCAAGAGTTGTTATTTAGACCAGTTTCGAGGTAATACTTTTCCCTTCCCAAGATGAACACGAAAAAGAGTTGCTTCTTCAAATGGACCGACAGATGAGAAAAGTGCCCAAGAAGATTAAATGCAGAACTCTGGGCTTCAGGTTGTCCTGGAAATTGAAATGAATGGACGTCGATCTGCTTTTCTGCACAAATGCTCTCGTTTCTTTCCAATTTTGAATCTTAGCCAATCTTTTTTGAGAAGGTTGATATAGGATTTTCCTATAGGCTGTTGCACAATTAATTGTGCAGGCGTGGTTGACGTTAAGTTTGATAACTTCGAGTTAATATGTAGCTTTGACTATCAAAGTACAATGTTTCTGTCCAGCACAACGGCAGAATTGGGAAAGCCTATGCATTTGTGAATTAAAGATGTTTCAACGCTTGAACATGCCGCCGAACAATTCAGTTCGTTCGGGGGTAAGTTCTCGTTCAATCACCTTCGATGTTGCCTCCGTGTTCGGTACTTATATTTGCTATCGACCCCCAGATAGAACGGTCTGTTCTCCCAAGCTTATTCAAAAGCATGACTATCTCGAATATCTGGGGCCCAAATTCTTTTCCTGGATGGTCAGCACTGGCTTCATCAACGCAACCTTTCAAACCATCCGATGGCGTGCAAGATGGACGCCAGGCAGCTGCACGCTTCCTCTGCACAGGAATCATTTAGTGCGAGTACATCTTAATTCTACGCACGATTATTCCCAGGAGTGGGTTATACCGAGATGATATAGTTATGCAGCGAAGGAATTCATTATCTGCATTGTAAATCATCCACTATGTGAATTGCAGTGAAAGATCCTCTCTACTGCATAAGAAACCATGAGCCCAACGACACCGAAATAAAATTCCAGATGCCGCATATGATGTGACCAAGTTTTGAGGATGCCCCACCAGGGTCGGGTCGTAGGAGCCAACTCCTCGCTCTTCTGCATGAAGGTGTTTCTCCGATGTTTCGTCAGCTTCATCATGCCTGTGCCTAAGTCGTATCAGTTAGTGCTTTGGAAACATAACATTCTGGAGAACCCTGTTTGGGTGTCATTTGAATTGCGACGAAAAGTCATTTCTGACACCTCGTTTTGCAAAGTTGAACTCAATCCGAACACGTGAGAGCCCCTCCAGCAAATGAGCCATGTTCACATTGAGGAGTATTTACCGGCCACCACTTGCCCTTCGATTCGTTTTCGCATGACATCGCTCTCAACAGCTCTTAGTTAGCATTGTTTTGTTGAAAAATTCGCCCACAACGAACGTCATCAAATTGATAACTTCCATGCAAGTATTTTATCATCAAAGTATGGCACATAGAGCTAAATTTAGAGACATGACAAACGTAACTTTTATTGGTGACCCTTGATCTTCAGCTTGTTTAGAAGTCGGTGGCACCGCCTCGTAGTATTCCTGTATATCGTAGCGATGAGTGTATCCATGCATTGTACCTACTGGATGACACATTCTCTCCAGTATGGAGGAAGTTTGTAGTCCTGTTCATTATTTGAACATGTTCTTCAAAGCGGGAGCCATGCCATTGCTACGCTTGCATGTCATGAAGCTCGAGTGAAGACTAGAAGGCTCAGTGGTTTTCATTATTTTTGTGTAAGCACTGTTTCCGATGATGGATCATCATCCACATACAGATTGTTGTATCCGCCTCCATGATCTGCAATGCTGCTCGATACAAGACCGGAGACGGACTCGTCCACCGCACAGGTTTGGAATTCGAAATTTTTTCAGGTGTCTAGTTTGGATTTTTTAACAGTGTCTACTGTGGAAAGAAAATGTAAAAAGACTACTTAATAGTATTGTATTATTCAAGTGAGAGTTTTGAGTTGAAGAGCTGTCCATTCTTGTCTGAGAAGAAGACCTGGAAAACTATGAGAAAACGCGGAAACAGCAACACAATACATTTTAGAAAATTTCAAGGATTACCTCTCGCAACTTTGGCCCGAGCAACGGAGCCAGCGCACAGTTTGCAATTCCTACTCTCCCAGCACGAGTTCTAAAGTTTTGCTCGACAAGGCTTCATTGCTCTACACCACCCAACATCCATAGATATAGAGGACAGGCACAGTCAGTAGAGCTCATAGAACTGAAGTTGGACGAGAAATCTTTCATAGGTGCTCGGCAGGAATCTACGTCTAACATCGCATAGCTTACAAATTACGCACAACACCTAAAGTCTATATGAAGACCGTGTACGACACATCAAGACTAGGAGGGTTCGTGATCCAAGATAACCACAACCAATATCCAGTACGACGATTAGAATTCTACTCCACCCCCCGAAAGACCTCCAATGGTGTAGATCTGTAAGTTACATATGGCAACATTTCAAAGGTTTAGAGGGTTAAAAAAGTAGTAAGAAGACCTCAGCATTGCAAGTTCTGCTTCATCCACTCTTCTATCAGACAGTGTCCCAGATGTAATAGCAGGTTGAAGCATGACTATCAGTTGTAAGATGAGCACATGCTCTGGACTATCTGGGCCTGGATGCACAAGAATAATCTACTGTGAGTACTTCTAAATTCTACGCATGATAGATTTCAAGAGGGGGCTATCGTAGGTCATGCAGCTAAGGAAACCATTATCTGCATTGTAGACCACTGTGCGCGAATTACAACATCTGATAGATTCTCACTACGGCATAATTAAGAACCCAACAGAACGCGGCACTGTTTGCCTTAGAATGCATGTGCTTATTTAGAGCTTCAAAATAAAATATAATCCAAGAAATAATTTTGGCGCACAGGTGAATTCACTGCCCGTCTTCATAGAACATTTACAAGTGGTCATGGCTTGAAAATGTAAGAGTCATTCGTAAAGCGTTGCTACATGCAGAAACTGCATGAAGAGGAAACTCGCCAACAGTGGTTACTTACTTGTTTGCTTCTTGATTTCAACCTCGTGAGTTATCAAGATGCCATAGAGGAGAACTTGATCAAATTGTAACCAGCTATGGAGGATTCATGATGGAGTCAATTTCTTGGAAGGAATTAATCATTCCAGAGTAAATTCTTGATTAAATCGAAGACAAGGTGGGGTTGGCATTCCATTTGTTACTTGAGGTATGTTCACCGTGGTGCCAAATTTGATTTGTAGATATAAAACACTGTTGAATGTTCCTGGGAGCCAAGCTTGTGGGGGAACTCACTTCCACATTGCGTCATGAGTATATATGAGTAGGGTAGGATTTGCTCCAGAAATTGGCTCCATTCCATGAAAATTACCACAGTTCTCGTAATCTTGAAGGCGTTGGAATGGCATTTGGGGATGTCAGAGTTGGCCTGCAGAAGAAGAATAGGATTTCAGAATCCTGTTCCAAAACTCCACAACGACCTGCAAAGGGAGTAGTTTGTGGTGGAAAGAAGAATTGCGTTGCGTCCAGTTTGGTAACAATCCCGCAGGCACTCACCTCAAGCAGGCCGCTCAAAGCTGGAAAACTCGTCTTCATGCTTGGTAAATGGTAACTCACTTTCATGTTCCTCGTTCATGGTGTCTATCTCTCAATGGAGCGCCAATGTCACTTATCTCGTCCAGCTAGTAGAGTGAACATAGAATCTCGAAGGAACTGAGACCTCTCATGCTCAAAACTACGAGTTGAGAATAACCTAAAGCACATTGATATTAAACCTGGATATTCCACACAACAGTATCAAACAACAAAATGGACAATACATCCTGAAAGCAGACACAGTCTCGTAAACAATACTATCAGTACATTGCGCTCGTCGCATGATAGAACAGTGATTAGAGTTTAACCATAACTATCCTCTCTAAAATCCAATAGCATCATCCGAATAGGTTCAACAATTGGTGATGCCCTCAGGCATTACTATATGCACTTTTTCATTTCTCGAATTGAGAGGAGAGATGTGCGCACGAAGTATCAATACCAGTGTCACGTTGGAAGTCGAAGGAAATGGAAAGAATCACCTGAAGAACAGACCGTCCAGCGAGCTCGATTGCATGAATGGTCTCGAATGAACTCGGCAAACAGCCTGCGCAAGTTCATTGAAATCCGTGATGAGAAAGTGCGCCAAAGCATGTTCAACCTGCTCCTCCACTCCGAAAGTGCTAATTAAAACCCTGGCTGTGAATCTGCATCTCTCGAACAAGAGAATCTAGCCATTCAGGTTGGACATTGATTCCTCGCCTCCGAAGGAGCTCATGAAGAGGACAACCCCCGCCTTCGAAGTTATCCATATTGTTATCTTGAGGAAGCTACGGACGGGTTCTGCGAGACGGAACATGGTCGCAGGAGGTAGGTATTCCGAGATGTCATCATCCACTATTTCGTCCTCGAAGAACATGGATGCCAGGCGAAGTAAAGAAAATCCTACTGCTGGTAGATGCCAGGGGGGAGCAACCACCGATGGACCCGCCACATTGCCATCCGCCACTATGTGCTTCACCGCGACAACAACGTTGTCGTCCTCTTCGTCCGAGGAGGAGTCGGAGAGGAGCACTCTGCTTCCGCCTCTCACCACCCTCCCTGTCATGGCTTCGTCTTCCGTTTCGGACACCCGACTCCACCCCCAGTCTCGGCTTCTGAACTACCGCAAAACCATCAGAAAAACGCAAATCCTCAGATACAGCCTAGAGTTCACTTTCCACTAAGCAAACAAAACACCAAAAACTGAAAACAAAACTCTGCCATCAAAGAACCTCAAAATTATGAAAGAAATTCCAAGATTTCCAAAATTATGGCGGCCAAAAAAAAATCAAACAGCACTCTCCCCTGTTCCGCCAATCAACCTCGGTCTGACATCAGTAAGAACAAATCGAAACGGCCCGAAACATCACCAGAACCACAACCTACAAAACCTATCAAAAACCTTATGAATTCGAATCGGAAGACCATTTGAAAGGAAAACTTGGAAAATGCTGTCGAATCTTTATCATAGGAAATCCTTGAAGGGATTATCATCGTGTCTGCTCAAGCTCATGTTTAAAAGTGGGAACACATCCACATTAACTGAGAGACAGAAAAGCAACAACAAAAACTTGACGTAGCTCAGCTTAGCTTGCATGGAATGAGTTGTGAAGACATGATGTTTCTGACATGCGGCATCTCGTATTCATTGAGTGCAGCTTCCTGTGGGGCTCGCATAATTCTGACTGCGTTTGCTCGCATTCTTCTATTTCCAGCTGAAGCTCCGCGAAATGCAAGCAAGTATTCTGTAATTGTGGTGATGAAGACGGAAGCTCTATCTGACCACGGAAACTTGAATTACGACATCTCTCGCCGTTTTCGGGCGCCCAAGCAACTTCTAGGACGCTCTTTACCCGTTTGGTTTGGTTGTCTCTGTGTTCGACAACAAGCCGGCCACCACGTATGCTCGCGACGCGCAAGCTGTGGTGAGCGCAAATGTGAGCCGGAAGGGATGCCCACGGGGCACGTGTTCAAGAACGGAAACACAACGCTTCACTCCTCGACACAACTGTTACAAAAACAACACCTTAAGCATGCAACTGATGTGCTGGAAGAAAATTCAGAGGAGCAAGAATTCCAGAAAGTCATTGAATGATTTGTTTCTTGTATCAATTCCTCCTGCTGGCAGCGGATTTCAATTGGAAATCACAATACACACAGCTGCACATGAATCAATGGAGTTGCAACCAATGCAACTCATGAATAATGAACCTAGCGAACTATGAAGACTATTGATCTAGTTTGAAACTTTTGTACACTTGATCTACCCTGATCCGATCAGCACCAAAAATGAATTCACACATGTGAACAATTGAACGAAAATCCAAGTAAGTAACCCGCCCTAACCCAGCTTATTGATTGGCTGCGGCACGGAGCACCAGCACCTCCAGCGTCAGTCCCGGCCCGAACCCGATGAAGAAGCCGAAGTCGCTGCCCTCCCCGAGCGTCGAAGAACCCATCTTCAACGATCTCGCACGAATCTGGTCCAACACGAACAACACCGAAGAACTCGACATGTTGCCGTACTCCAGCAACACGTCGCGGCTGCCCTGCATCTTGTCCTTGGACAGCTGCAGCTTGGCCTCCACCTGGTCCAGAATGGCGGGGCCTCCGGGGTGCACGGCCCAGAACATCTCGTTCCACGCGGGGGAGCCCACGCACTTGCGCGCCTCCGTCAGAAACTTCTCGATGTTCTTGGAGATCAGCCCGGGCACGTCCTTCATCAAATGGAAGATGAGTCCCGCTTCCGTGAGATGGCCATCAATGGCGCCGTCACTTTCAGGCAAGATGGTCTCCCCGGCCCAGTGGACCTCGAACAAAGCCTTCTCCACTTGCGGCTTGGGGTCCGACCCGACCACGTACACCCCCGCGCCATCCCCGAACAGCGCCGACCCCACCAGCCCGTCCAAGTGATTCTCGCTCGGGGCACGGTACGTCACGGCCGTCACCTCGCTGCACACGGCCAACACGCGCGCGTTCTTGTTGTTCTCGGCCAAGTCCTTGGCCACGCGCAACACCGAGGCGCCGCCGAAGCAGCCGGTTTGGTACATCATGACGCGCTTCACGGTGGGCTTGAGGCCCAGCAGCTTGGCCAGCGCGTGGTCGGCGCCGGGCATGTTCACGCCGCTGGTGGTGGCAAACACGACGTGCGTGATGTCGGACTTGCGGCCACCCCACTCCTTGATGGCCTTCATTGCGGCCTCGGCCGCGAGCTTGGGCACCTGGACCACCACGATGTCGTGTCGCGCGTTCAGCGAGGGCTCCATGTACGTGCATATTCCGGGGTTGGCCTTCAGCACCTCCTCCGTGAGGAACAGGTGTCGTTTGCGGATGCCCGACTTGTCACCTGCGGAACGGGATCACACATTCATCACGTCAATTTACTTCAGGGCACCACCCCACATGCATGTTTCTTGGAATTCATCCCACTCTGGAATTCAAATTGGTTAGACTATGAAATGGAGCTTGCATGAAAATTCGAATTCGATCACCCACATTGAGCTACTTCACGGGATTCATCGACAAGCAGTCAAGTCACGTGGGCCGGAATGAGTACTATTTGTACGAGTGAAGTGAATTATTTACTGTAGATACGGTTTTCGATGGTCACTTACAGATGCGCTTGAACTTGGCCTTGAGCGCCTCCTTCTCGCTGCAGTTGGTGATGTTGAAGAAGAAATCCGGGTACTCGGATTGCAGAAACTCCGTGGGAGGCACGGCAGTGCCGATGCCCAACACGCACGCCGGCCCGTCCGCACGAGGCTGTCCCCTGGGGAGCGCAGCGCTCACCACAGTCTGGGAAGCCATTGCGACGAGTTCGCTCCTACTGACCGAAGTGGGAAGTGCGTGCTACTCGCGCTCCAAGTCTCCCGTACGTCTGGAAGTCGACTGATTTTCTGTGATTCACTGGATCCAAACGATCCGAATGAGAGCTAGCTTTGTGACTTGGAATCGAATCCAATTCAAGGCCTCTGCCTGTCACCAACGTGCACTCGAGAATTGTACGAAACTTTTGCTCGCCAGTTGCTGGTGGAGTGCTGGGATTGATGTTTGGTGTTGTGAGGCTTTGATGTGGGGTTCCAGGCTCTTTTATAGTGCGTGCGTGTGGAGAGCAACGCGGAGTGAGAGCGTGCGGCGTCACTGTAGCGGAAGAGCGTGGAATGATGATGCTGGACGAGCTCCGTGGAGAAAACGGCAAGGATTGGTCCACCAGGGGAGAGTGGGTAAAGCCAGGCCTGCACGAGGTTAACGTTGAGCGGCCATTGAGTGTCTGTTACTGGAGATACTGAGAATCAGGTCAACTCTGCTTCCCTTCGTTGTCCCTGGTTGTTGAAATTTTTTGGTTCTCTTCAAAGAGTGACGACTTCTTTATTGGCTTTGTCCATTGTTTGTTTTGTTTATTTTTTCCATTTTGGAGGAGTGTTTCTTCAATACTCATGTGATACTTGGGTGATACTTGGTGATATGCATGTGAAAATTAGGTGATACTTGTGTAAAATGTGGTTGTTTGTCTTAAAATATATCAATAATCTTGCTATTTTGATCCCCCCCAAATGAAAATTTCCTTTACAAAAAGTAGCCAACATCATTTGGATGCAACCAATTGGCAAAATATGGTGCATGAAAACAACACTAGTGTTAGTTGAAGTGTCACCATATGACCTCAAATTGTTGGCTTTAAATGGCTCTTGTAAATGCCCCTTCACAAGGGAAATGTAAGAAAATTTCAGTGAGTGTAGGCAAATGAATTTGAAATACGATGATTGTTTTTGAAATATGGAGATATGATTGTTTTTGAAATATGGAGATAGTAGCAATAATCCTCAGTCTTAGAATTGTTGATGAATTTCTTGAGCTCATATTCAAAAAAGTTTGGTAAGCTATATTCAAATGTAGTACATATTACACTTCTAAGTTGTTGCCTTCAACAACTACAATATGAGAGTTTATATGATTTTGGAAAAACAAAAATGCAATAAGAAATAGATTGAAGGAGCTACCTATTTATTGATGAACTTTGCAACATCAAAATCAAGAATTATTGCATGTGAAATTTTGTGTATCGCGTTGAAAATGACCTTGCAGTCTTGCACATTTGAACAAACAATGTAGTTTGAAAAATATTTTTTTGCAAAGTTTCCTCCTTTGACCCCTTTGTCCCCTCTAAAGAATTGGAATGGGATGAAAGTAGCTACAACCACTAGATGAGGTGCACACATACAATGGCATTCTTCTACTGAGTTCTTTGCTTATTTCAAGGAAAAACTTGTTCTAAAAATATTGTTTTTAACCAATGCCCTTTTCTCAAGCTAGTTTTTATTTGTTAGTAGATTTCATATTAAAATCTCATAGTTTGATTGTTGGAGTATACTCTCCCAAAATGTTAAAGTAAAAAAAAAAATTGCAAATCTAAATAGTTGACATTAAAAACCAAGGATTTTTATATTCATCTTGGATGTCAAGTTTCATACTTCAAGTTGTGAAGTTTCTTACTTCAAACTTTTCATTGACCAAATCTATAGATCTTGCAACTTGAAGAAATAAACTTCATATAGAAGAAATAAGTTGCAAATATATTAACAAAAAATGTTCATTATTATTCATTCTTGAAACTTTGTATAAATAGAAAGATAAAATCATTAATGAAAAATCTTAAATTATGAAGGGTATTACCAATTCAATATAGTGGCCCCTCCCACATGGCCATGTAGAAATGGTACTATCTTGGATTGGGGTGGAATTAGGGCTTGAAATTGCTATCATTGGATGTGCATTGAAAACTACATATAATAAAGATAAGAAAATTTAGATTTGAGTTTTGAAAATTTGTTGTGCAATTTGCATGATTTTTTTTGTTAAGCCTTACTTGTTGTAAGGTTGATTATAGTTTTTTATATTATAGTTGCTTCTAATGGACTTTATTTTGGATTTGAGTTTGGAAAATTTATTATACAATTTGCATGATTTTTTTTGTTAAGCCTTACTGGTTGTGAGGTTGATTAAATTTTTTTACTTTATTGTTGGTTCTAATGGACTTAATTTTAGTTGCCTATAGATTAAGTTGGGATTTTCTTTTCTTTCTTGTCTTTGATTTTCAATGCTCTTCAAATGATAGTAATTTGAAGAAAGTTTTAAATTTCACACCATGAAAAAGAAATAATACAATTTTTGATTCCTATCTGGCATTGATTTGATGATATTCTCATTATTATAGAATTTAACTAGCAGTTGGCGCTTGCTATGCTACGCATTCATCATTAGAATTTTATAAGAATTTTTATGTATTAGATAGAATACAAAACAAAAATTTCAATAAATCTTCAAATAAAAATGACTAAAATCTTTGAATAAGTAAGCATATATTGAAATGTACAATAGAAATTTATTGAATGATGAATGAAACATATGCAATGGTAAATACTATAAAAGATGCACATACATTAGAATGCATTAAAAATTTGACTCCATTGTTACAAAAATGGCAACCCAAATTGAAGAATTGAAAAGAAAAACTTATAAATCTCAGAAACTTTGTGAACAACTTAATTGTTGTGGAATCCAAAATTGCTTCAATTGCATAAATTTCTCAAAATCATTTGGTAGTAGCAATAGAAAATTGAAATTAGAAGCTCAAAGCTCACAAAAGCACAAAATCATAGAAATGCAAAAGAAGTATAAAGTCAAGAAAAACAACGGAATTGCTACCTTTATAATATCACTATATTGATCCTCTTTAATATCACCTCAATTACAACGACTATATTATTTCTATAATATCACCCTTTGTAAAAAGTGATATTACAGAGGTGATTGCAAACTGCTACTCTATTTCAATAATATCACATTGTGTGAAAAGACGATTTCTATGTATGCATGATTGAAAATATTTTTACAAAATATTTAAAATAATTATTTTAAAGACTTATTGAAATCATTATCATGCATTCTATTCAAATATATCCAAATTTGACTAATATGTGATACAACGAATGCATAGCATAGTAAACACAAGCTCCTAGTATTAGTGGTAGCATTTGTGATATTACAGAGCGAATTATGATTTTAGTAGTATGATTAGAAATTTTCAATCCTAAATGTTAGAATGGTATTGGTCAAGAACCTTGTAGAATGAACAAACAAAATAGATGGATGGTGCCATATCGCAATGTTAGCAATTTTCAAAGTTTAGATCTATACTTCTCGAGATGTCTAAAACTTACATGTGTCCTAGATGGCACTTTCATGGTTTAAAATGCACAATCGCAAATCTATACTACTCCTAGATTTCCGAAATCTATATAAGTTGAAGGTTTTTGAAGGTTTTTGAAATCTATACTTGGCCTACATGGCACTTTTATGGTTCAAAGGGGCAGTTTGAAAATGACGCATGGCAGTACAAAATTCACCATAAAGTGTTCCATTTATATCAAGTTGCGAAATGGCAGCAAACAAAGTGAGGCTGGAAATCTGTGCTCATGGGTCTGGTCTTCCAGCCTGCTTAAATCTAATGAGGACATCATATCTGCAGTTGGAGTGAGTAATTCTCACAACTGTGATTAAACCTGAAAAACACACTCCGTATACAATTGCCAAGAAGGTCCAGCTCCAACCAAATTTCAACACATCAGTGAAGCCCGAATTCCTGGACACCACGCGGACTTTGGGTCAAAAGTTCGACGAGGATCCCCGACGCCCTTTGAAATTCCCTCGTTTCCATGCACTTTTGGGACAGTCTTCCCAGGATTATTGAAACTGGCCCGCGTTGTCAGAAAAACTCAAAGGACAAGTCCCTCTGCAGCTGCCCACATGCCCAATTGCCCAGTCAACAGACCCAATGCAACTCGTGACCGAAATTCTTCACCACGTACAAGATGCCCATCTCGTCCACGTACAAATACAGACCTTCGTGACCCAATTCCTCATCTCACTTGTTAGCAGTGCATCAGGTTTCGTCAACTTCGAGCCTGCGGACGATACATATATCTGCGACGACATTTGCTAGACCATATTGTCAAGAATACATCTGCAAACACCATCAGCTGTTCGATAGTATACATACCAATTCCATTCGTCCAAGTCGAAATTCTGAGTTCCTTTGTTGAAAACTGCAAGGACGTTCGCTCACCGTGAGTAGTTGGATTAAGAACGTTGCTTGCAACCGAGCAAAGCGCTGAATTCAGGGGCAGCGACATCCTCGATCGATCGATCGAGCCTCAGACCAGGATATCTTCACAATGGCAGCTGTGGAATTCGACATCATGGCGTCGCCCCTGAGCTACGTGAATGCGGGATCCGAGCCCGCCTCGAAGAAACCAACGACTTCACCCAGCTTCTGCAACAAGGGCTCCCAAGAAGTCTCCCGAGCAGATCCGCTCAACTGGGCGAAGACGGCCGCGAAGTTGCAAGGCAATCATCTGGATGAGATCAAGCAGATGGTGGCGACGTACTTCGACTCGACCGAAGTGGCCATCGAGGGCGTCAACCTCACGGTGGGACAGGTCACGGCCATCGCACGCCGACCCGACGTGGCGGTGGTGCTGGACGCCGCCAACGCCAAGGCCAGAGTGGACGAGTCCTCCAACTGGGTGCTCACGAAGATCATGAACGGCGGGGACATCTACGGAGTGACCACGGGATTCGGCGCCACCTCCCATCGCCGCACGCAGCAAGGCGTGGAGCTGCAGCGCGAGCTCATTCGCTTTCTGAACGCGGGCGTGTTGGTGAAGGGGCACTCGTTGCCCGCGGAAACCACGCGCGCAGCCATGCTGGTGCGCACCAACACCTTGATGCAGGGCTACTCCGGGATCCGTTGGGAGATTCTGGAGGCCATGGAGAAGCTGTTGAACGCGCACGTCACGCCCAAGCTGCCGTTGCGAGGGACAGTCACCGCTTCTGGGGATTTGGTGCCCTTGTCTTACATTGCCGGGCTCCTCACCGGCCGACCCAACTCGCGAGCTTGCACTTCAGATGGCCGGGAGGTTTCCGCTTTGGAGGGGTTGCGGATGGCGGGCGTGGAGAAGCCATTCGAGCTGCAGCCCAAGGAGGGGTTAGCTCTGGTGAACGGGACTGCCGTGGGGTCTGCATTGGCCTCCACGGTGTGCTTCGACGCCAACGTGCTGGTGCTGCTGGCAGAAGTGTTATCCGCCTTGTTTTGTGAAGTGATGCAAGGGAAGCCGGAATTCGCCGACCCCTTGACACACAAGTTGAAGCATCACCCGGGCCAGATGGAAGCTGCAGCGGTGATGGAGTGGCTGCTGGATGGGAGCGACTTCATGAAAGCGGCGGCCAAGCTCAACGAAACCGATCCCTTGAAGAAGCCCAAGCAGGACCGGTACGCACTCCGCACTTCACCCCAGTGGCTGGGTCCCCAGATCGAGGTGATCCGCACAGCCACGCACGCCATCGAGCGCGAAATCAACTCCGTGAACGACAACCCCATCATCGACGCCGCACGGGGAATCGCGCTGCACGGGGGCAACTTCCAGGGCACCCCCATTGGCGTCTCCATGGACAACATGCGCCTGGCGCTGGCGGCCATTGGCAAGCTTATGTTCGCGCAGTTCTCCGAGCTCGTGAACGACTACTACAACAATGGCCTGCCTTCCAACTTGAGCGGGGGACCCAACCCCAGCCTGGACTACGGCATGAAGGGCGCCGAGATCGCCATGGCGTCGTACTTGTCCGAGCTCAACTACCTCGCCAACCCCGTCACCACCCACGTGCAGAGCGCGGAGCAGCACAACCAGGACGTGAACTCGCTGGGCCTGGTGTCCGCGCGCAAGACCGAGGAGGCCGTGGAGATTCTGAAGCTCATGAGCTCGACCTTCCTGGTGGGACTTTGCCAAGCCATCGACCTCCGCCATGTGGAGGAGACCATGCAGTCCGCCGTGAAGCAAGTGGTGTTGCAGGCGGCGAAGAAGACGCTCTTCATGGGCCAGGACGGTGCCCTCCTGCCGTCGCGCTTCTGCGAGAAGGACCTCCTGCTGGTGGTGGAGCGGCAGCCGGTGTTCTCGTACATCGACGACGCGTCGTCCGACACGTACCCGTTGATGGAGAAGCTGCGAGGCGTGCTGGTGAGCCACGCCCTGAAAGACGCCTCCCGCTCCGTGTTCGAGCAGATCCCCGTGTTCGAGGCCCAAGTGCAAGAGCGGCTGCGCACGGTGGTGCCCTTGGTGCGGGAAGCTTATGACAAGAAGGGCCTTTCGGCGGTGCCCAACCGGATCGAGTCCTGCAGGACGTACCCGCTGTACCAATTCGTGAGGTCGGAGCTCGGGACGCAATTGCTATCTGGATTGCGCACTGTGTCTCCCGGGACTGAAATTCAGAAAGTGTTCGAGGCGATGTCGGAGGGGAAGCTGATCCGACCTGTTTTGCAGTGCGTGCAAGGATGGACTGGTGCTCCTGGCCCATTCCCCTTGTAATTTCCTCGAACAAGGATTCTTGCGTTCCGTTAGCCACTGTACAGTACATTCACGAAATTAGAGATTCTCTTAGTCCTAATCGGATAATTAGTGAGGCATTTTTCGAGTCACAGGTTGTGACTCGTGTACATTTGATGGGCACTGGATTCCACATTGGGCCGTGCTTGAGCATTTTATACCATTCTTTGGACGTCACAATGGGCGTCTACATTTTCAATTCAGGAGTTTTGTCGAGTGTCTCAGCGTGGTTGGAATTGGAATTTTCATACTGTAGCACCGAGCGATTGAATTTGTTCTCAAGAGTTGTTATTTAGACCAGTTTCGAGGTAATACTTTTCCCTTCCCAAGATGAACACGAAAAAGAGTTGCTTCTTCAAATGGACCGACAGATGAGAAAAGTGCCCAAGAAGATTAAATGCAGAACTCTGGGCTTCAGGTTGTCCTGGAAATTGAAATGAATGGACGTCGATCTGCTTTTCTGCACAAATGCTCTCGTTTCTTTCCAATTTTGAATCTTAGCCAATCTTTTTTGAGAAGGTTGATATAGGATTTTCCTATAGGCTGTTGCACAATTAATTGTCCAGGCGTGGTTGACGTTAAGTTTGATGACTTCGAGTTAATACGTATCTTTGACTATCAAAGTACAATGTTTCTGTCCAGCACAACGGCACAATTGGGAAAGCCTATGCATTTGTGAATTAAAGATGTTCAACATGACACCGAACAATTCAGTTCGTTCGGGGGTAAGTTCTCGTTCAATCACCTTCGATGTTGCCTCCGTGTTCGGTACTTATATTTGCTATCGACCCCCATATAGAACGGTCTGTTCTCCCAAGCTTATTCAAAAGCATGACTATCTCGAATATCTGGGCCTAAATTGTTCTCCTGGATGGTCAGCACTCGCTTCATCAACGCAACCGCCTCCTCAAAGCATCCGATGGCGTGCAAGATGGACGCCAGACAGCTGCACGCTTCCCCTGCACAAGAGTCATTTAGTGCGAGTACATCTAATATCTACGTACGAGTATTCCCAGGACTGGGTTATACCGAGATGATATAGTTATGCAGCGAAGGAATTCATTATCTGCATTGTAAATCATCCACTATGTGAATTGCAGTGAAAGATCCTCTCTACTGCATAAGAAACCATGAGCCCAAGGACACCGATTACTTAAGTATGTATGTGCTCCACTAGGGTTCTCAAGAATATAATCCAGGTAAGAATTTCGGGGCACAGGGTAATCCACTACACATTTACACCCCTTCATAGACCGTTTGTAAGTGGTCTTGGCATGAAAATGAAGGAGTCATTCCCAATGCAAGTGGACCCAGATGGTGCAAGGCCGTTGCGAAGCTTTCCAGTGGTACTGAGACCAGCGGGGCGTTTGAACCAAGCGGTAGGTTGTCGTTAACTTAAAATTGCGACGCAAGAGTGGCACGCATTCTTCATATGAAATTCCAGATGCCGCATATGATGTGACCAGGTTTCGAAGATGCTCTACCAGGGTCGGGTCGTAGGAGCCAACTCCTCGCTCTTCTGCATGAAGGTGTTTCTCCGATGTTTCTTCAGCTTCATCATGCCTGTTCCTAAGTCGTATCAGTTAGTGCTTTGGAAACATAACATTCTGGAGAACCCTGTTTGGGTGTCATTTGAATTGGGACGAAAAGTCATTTCTGACACCTCGTTTTGCAAAGTTGAACTCAATCCGAACACGTGAGAGCCCCTCCAGCAAATGAGCCATGTTCACATTGAAGAGTATTTACCAGCCACCACATACCCTTTGATTCATTTTCGCATGACATCGCTCTAAATTGCTCTTTTTTAGCATTGTTGTGTTGAAAAATCCGCCCACAACGAACGTCATCAAATTGATAGTTTCCATGCAAATATTTAATCATCAAAGTATGGGCACATAAAGCTAAATTTAGAGACATGACAAACGTAACTTTTATTGGTGACCCTTGATCTTCAGCTTGTTTAGAAGTCAGTGGCACCGCCTCGTAGTCTTCCTATATATTGTATCGATGAGTGTATCGATTCATTGTACCTACAGGATGACAAATTCTCTCCAGTATGAAGTTTGTAGTCCTGTTAATTATTTGAACATGTTCTTCAAAGCGGGAGCCATGCCTGCCGTGAAGCTGGAGTTAAGACTAAAAAATATAATAGATTTCAAGAAAGATAAACCTGAGTGGTTTACATTACCTCTCTGTAAGCGCTGTTTCCGGTGATGGATCATCATCCACACACAGGTTGTTGTATCCTCCTCCATGATCTGCAATCCCGCTCGATACTCTTTTCATGTGTCTATTTTGGATCTTAACAGTGCCTACTATAGGAAAAAAATTAAAATAGACTACTTAATGGTATTATATTATTCAAGTGAGAGTTTTGAGTTGGAGAGCTGTCCATTCCTGTCTGAGAGGAAGACCTGGAAAATTATGAGAAAACGCGGAAACAGCAACACAATACATTTTAGAAAATTTCAAGGATTGCCTCTCGCAGCTTTGGCCCGAGTCACAGAGCCAGCGCACAGTTTGCAATCCCTACTCTCCCTTGAAGTCAAAAGTTACGAAAATTGTTGGGTTTGAAAGATACTGCTTGTGCTCATGTTGTGTGAAAATTTGAAAGAAAAAAAAAATTCCATTTGTAGTGAGCTATGGGTATGGATGCAGTAGGTTAAAAAAAAATTGCAAAACCCATTTTTGTCAACAATTTTCTTAAAACCATTTAAGTATGAGGGCTTAGCTTGTTGTTTAACCCTTAAAGGACAATGCAAGTCCCTTGGGCATTTTGAGAGTCAAATCTTGAATTTTTATATAGTTCTTGATTTTAAATGTTTTTAAGCTTAACTAAAAAAATGTAGCTCCAATAATCTACTTTTTACTTCATTTGAATTTTTTCCAAAATTATTAAAATTGTGATTTTTGTGACACTTTCAAGATAGCTTCTTCAAAACTCAAAGTACACCACTTTTGAGCTGTTTCTATTGAATTTCTCTTGTTGTAGTCTCAAAGAGTACATTGATTACACCATGAAGTTTGTCTCAATTATTTCCATTTTTCTTAAAAATTTCATACTATTTAAAACATTTTTGTAATTACTATGATTTTTACATGAAAATACTTTTTAAAAATCATATAAAATTCAATTTTATGTTTTTAATTGTGAAAAAAATAGATTATGCTTTAAACTTATGTTATTACGTGTGAAAAATATCAAAAATTTTAAAATCTATGTTTTAATGTAGAAATTTAATGAAGTTTGACTAAGCCCAAACATGAAATGTCCTTTAAGGGTTAAGTGTTAACTGAGATATTCTAATATTGAATCCAATAAAAAATAAAAAAAATAGAAGAATAGAGCATTGGCTAAGAAAAAATATTTCAATAATAAATTTTTGTTTAAATTAAAACAATCCAAAGAATTTAATGGGAGAATGGCATTGCTTGCAAATACTAGGCCAATTGTTGCAACTAATGTCCTCCATTCTCATCTAATTTTCATCCCATTCCTTGGAAGGGATCATGGGAGGAAGGAGACACCTCTAAGAAAATCTACTTGACAAACTCAATTGGATATCTCAATGTCCAATGTCAATTACAAAATATTATATCCATTAGTTCTTAATTTTGATTTTGTGAAATTCAACAATAGATAGGTAGCTTTTTCAATTTTTTTTTTTTTTCCCAAAATCATATAAATTGTCAATCCTTGTAACCAAAGTCAACAACTTAAAAAGCTTAATATATAATACATTTGAATGTATTTCTATCAAAATTTTCTTTATGTGAACTTAAAAAATACATCTATAATTCCATGAAGTTTGTCACTATTATCTCTATTTCTCAAAAATTAATCTTACTATTTTAAATTCATTTGCAATTATTGTAATTTATATAAAGATACTATGTAGCAATTGACATTATCCAAATTTTGTTTTCAATTCTAAACATAAAATACAAATAAAGTATAGAGATTTAGTTAGTAACATAAAAGTCATTGTCGTTTATCATTACAAAGATGAAATATTTCATTCAATTTGAATGAAGACCTTTCACCAAGCTTATTTAAGAATATATAAGAATTTCAAATATAGTTGAAATATGCATCAATCCCTAAACGTGGGGAGCTACATATAAAGAGCAACATATGGGTGGTATTCATTCAACTCAATTCCAGTTTCCATCCTCTAAGAAGCCACTAGGAAGGTGGTGTAGACATTGTTGAACACACAAGCCATATTAAAGCTTCCTATCCTATAATCAAGCTAATAGTTTATTACTTATTTTAAGGATGTGTGATATATGTCGTGAATCTCCTAAGGACCAAGTACCCATTCAAAAAACAATTGGAATTTAGGTAGGTGATAATGAATTCAAAAACGAACACATGTCTTCAAAAGTTTTCCAAGATCCAAACTTATGTTGCTTGAGAAAATCCATGTAATTTGGGCAATTTTGACATCTACTTTTGAAATTTGACATGTATATAACTAACATGATATCATATGTAATTCTCACAAAATAAACACTACAAGAAAATGAATGTTTTATGACTGTAAAATATGACTGCAATGAGTCACAAAATCATAAAATATGACTCAAGCAAAAATCACTGTAGATGGTCGGAATATGACTAGGATGAGTCATGGCTGAGTCATTCACTTTCAGTCATATGACTGGTGAATCATATTTGTAGTCATATGGGTTTGGAAGTATAATAAACCATTTTTAGACGTATTTTGCCAACATGGCGTATATGTTGACTACCCTTGGAGGCTTAACTTTCTCATAAGCTGCCCAGGCAAAAAAACAAACACCTACGTGGTATGTAATTGTGCCCAGTCATATTTTGACTGACGTGGAATGTGACTGTGATAAGTTATATTTTAAGTGATATGTAATATGACTATAAAGAGTTATATTCTAAAAAATATGGAATGTAACTGTGGTGAGTTATTGTCGCGATCCAAATGACACCTACCAGCTCCTAGCAGCTCACTAGGTTCACCCCAGTCCACTTACAGCATCACTTGGTCACCAACTGCCTAACACTGCACATGCCAAGCACCCACAGTGTTAGTCCCCATTTCCAACTCAATTTGCCAAGTCCCAGTCACCGGGACTACTGGCACACACTCCCATCGTGACACCGGGCATGTCACTTAGTAACATGGAGCGGAACTTCCACCTTAATGTGCAAGGACCCATGGTAGCACTACTCACCATGGTCCTAACCGCCCTTGAGTGTCACCCCACTCCATGCTAGCCCTTTTTGCATTTGCTACTCATCCACTAGAGGTAACCGGCGCTCACAACTCGGGACACATCCAAGGAGGCCTAGCAAGGAGCGGGACTCCACCCAACCGATGCCACGGGACACACACAAGTGTCCCATGGTGCCTTGAAGTGGTGGTGAAGTCACCACCACCCACCATGAGTCACCGGGACTCACCAAGGCTTCAAGAGGGAGTGAGGAGGGAGACCAACCCCTCCTATAGTACTCTCTGTGGTATTCGGCAGACCCCCCGTCCTAGGTCGAAGGAAGTCCTTGGATAACCTTGGGTTGTGGAAGACCACCCACTTCCAACCCAAATCGCCAAGTTACGTCACCGTTTGGGCTCCCAAACTTTCAACCGGCGTAACTTTGCTCTCAGAGCTCCAAATCCAACATACGAGCCCATTTCAGACATTTACGCGACGAGTAGATGCCGATGGACTGCTCATTTGTCCCATTTGGACAAGTATTCGCAAAGTTATGGCCCTCTAAAGATTCGGATGCACCGGGGGAGGCATCACGCCTTCACCACGGCTCTTCTTTGGGCCATAACTTTTGACTCATGTCTTAAAACCTCGTAATGCTTGTCATTCTAGGTTACTTGTGTTCATAGCTTTCCAATGATATGCCACATGCCATACTTTGTTGTGGGATTCATTGAGAACCCCTCACACCTAGCCCTCGAGTGTCCCGGCGCCACCAGGACCCAGTCAACTTTGAACGGCCATAACTTTTCGCTCACAACTCCAAATTGCGTGTTCTTTGCGCCATTAGAAGCGTAATGTCAAGAGCTTTCCAAGCATGTGTGACACTTTCATGTTTACTTCAAAACCAGGGCGCTATTGCGCCCTGTTTGATCGGAAGTCTCTTCATTCTCCCTACCTAGTCTATTGCAAGGCTTGGGAAGTCACCCCCAAGGTCCCCCCTTGCGCACTAAGGTTCATTTGGGCACCCCAAGTAGATAGGGGCGTGACAGTTATATTTTGAGTCATATTTTAAGTGATATGGAGTATGACTGAGGTGAGTCATATTTTAAGTCATATTTTAAGTGATATGGAGTATGACTGCGGTGAATCATATTTTGAGTTATATCTTAAGTGATATGAAGTATAACTGTTGTGAGTTTTGTTTTGATTGATGCAGCATATGACTATCGAGAGTCATATTTTGGTTGATGAAGCATATGACTATCGTGAGTCATTTTTTTGTTCAAGTTAGTACTAAAAGATAGTAAGAAGTAAAAACTAAGATATTAGAAGAGGCAACAAAAACTAAAATTTAAAACCAATAAGAAGTAAAAATAAGACAAGTGAAGATGCAATAAAAGATTAGCAACAACTATAAAGCAACAACAAATTAATAACTATGAAACAACAACAAACTAACAACAAATAAGATGTAAAAAGCAACAATAGATTAATAACAACTAAGAAACAACAACTAAAACTTCAATAATTAAATAACAACAACTAAAACACAACAATACAACAATTAGAACTTCAAAAAATAAAAGGAGGAAGAAGAAACAAGAGTTAGAAAACAGCAACACAACAATTAGTACTTCAAAAAACAAAAGGAGGAAGAAGAAACAAGAGTTAGAAAGCAACAACACAACAACCAAAGCACAACAACACAACAATTAGTACTTCAAAAAACAAAAGGAAAAAGAAACAAGAGTTAGAAAGCAACAATACAACAACCAAAGCACAACAATACAACAATTAGTACATCAAAAAATAAAAAAGGAAAAAGAAACAAGAGTTAGAAAACAACAACTAAACAACAACAATTAAAGCACAACAACACAACAATTAGAACTTCAAAAAACAAGAGAAGGAAGAAAAAACAAGAGTTAGAAAGTTAGAAAGCAACAACTAAACAACAACTAAAATACAACAACACAACAATTAAAATTTCAAAAAACAAAAGGAGGAAGAAGAAACAAGAGTTAGAAAGCAACAACTAAACAACTAAAACACAACACAACAATTAAAACTTCAAAAAACAAAAGAAGAAAGAAGAAACCAGAGTTAAAAAGCAAGAAGATGAAGCATATGAAGTGGCAGCTAGGGTTTCAAAACCCTAAAAAGTGGCAGCTAGGGTTTTAAAACCCTAAAAAATGACGGCTAGGATTTCAAAATCCTCAAAAAACAATGGCTACGATTTTACAATTTTGAGCAATAATTTATTTACATTTTTTTAGATTGCCCAAATTTTTAGGGGGCTGCCCGGGAAAAAAAATTCAAAAAAAATGTAAACTTACAAAAATGTGACTATAGAATATGATTGCATGTTGTCATATATGGAAAAATATGATTGACAAATATGACTGATGTTCCCATAATACGTTCCCTACGGTTCCCTAAAAAGTATTTTGCTGTTCCCCATACATGTATACTATACACCCATGAAGTACAAAGACAAAATATGACTGGCAATCACATTATTTTGTAGTCATGTTTTTTCCCAATATTGTGGGATCCAAAAATATGACTGCGAGCAGTTGCCAGTCATCCTCAGTCATATTTTTGCAGTCATAAAACACTTAAATCCTAGTAGTGAAAAATCTACTTCCACATGGTAAACATCTCTTTTCCAAGAGCATTCAAAACTCCACTAACCTTGTGCCTCGGGCAGGTTTTGAAAACAATCCATTTTTCCTGACCACAAATACAAACGAATGATTCAAATGGCCTGAAATTTCAAACAAATGTCAATAATAGTTGACATGATTCTAATATTCTAACAGCCACTGAAAGAAAGGGCATCTAGAACAACACTTCTAAAATCCATAATTCACTCACATGACATTCCAAAATGATAGCTTAAAACTTGCTGAAAGGGCATCTAGAACAACACTTCTAAAATCCATAATTCACTCACATGACATTCCAAAATGATAGCTTAAAACTTGCTTGTTGAAATACTTGATCAACTGCTACCAAAATCCAACCAAATCTGAAGTAGGATAATATAAGGAATCATGCTCAAACTCACACTTGCATGCAATCAAGTTCACATAACTAGTTGTTGAGTTTTCAACACTAATGTGGCACCATTCCATAATCTCAAGTATAAACATTTGTGATAACAAGGTTTCTAATGACCTTAGACACTTGCTTCCTCAAATGCATCACAAGGTGTTATAAACACATGGATTGTTTTCTCTCGAAATGTTGGTTTAAACTTAAATATGTGCATAGCTTAGACATTGATCTTCCAAGTTATTATTTATGTGCGTACTCACACTAATATTGTGTAAATTATGTGATTTGATTGGTATATTAGGGAATGACGATGGTGAATCTATCCGCTACAATATTCCTACAAACTTTGGACTAGATGCACAACTACCTCTTGGAGGTACTCTTTTTTGGTGCCCTTCATTGGACTAGATAATGCTTGAGAGTTGGGAGGGTTGAGAACATTGTGGGACATAATGTCAAGTCTAAAGTTCATCAAACATGTGCATCTCTACTTCTTGAAAATCTAAGTGGACCTACATTATGAGTTATAATGCTTTTTTGACTATCCAATGGAATGATGACAAATCTACCTTGAAAGTTATGAGACATAATGCCAAGTCTAATAGTTCATTACAAACTAAACATCCTTATCTTTATTTTTCAAAAAATTAATTTTAGAGTGTAGAAAGCAAGTCTGCATTATGTCCGCATTATGAGTTATAACGCTTTTTTGACTATCTAATGGAATGGTGACAAATCTGCCTTGATAATAGGACTCAACATTATAGTGTATATGTAGTTACCTCAATGCTTAGAAAATTTCTTGACCTTTGCCAATGATTTGGTTTTCTTCACAACGTTCTTCAAGCTTGATGTAGCAACTCTTGTAGTTATTTCTCCCATCTCCCATCTACACAAGTGTAACATTTCAGCCCCAATCTAAAAAAATATGTACATATTGATATTTCGTAAGAAAGTGCATATAGTAATGCCTGAGGGCATGACCAATTGTTGAACCTATTCGGATGATGCTATTAGATTTTAGAGAGGATAGTTATGGTTAAACTGTAATCACTGTTCCATCATCCGATGAGCGCAATGTACTGATAGTATTGTTTACGAGACTGTGTCTGCTTTCAGGATGTATTGTCCATGTTGTTTTTTGAGACTGTTGTGTGGAATATCCAGGTTTAATATCAATGTGCTTTAGGTTATTCTCAACTCGTAGTTTTGAGAGGTCTCAGTTCCTTCGAGATTCTATGTTCACTAACTGGACGAGATAAGTGACATTGGCGCTCCATTGAGAGATAGACACCATGAACGAGGAACCATTTACAAAGCATGAAGACGAGTTTTCCAGCTTTGAGCGGCCTGCTTGAGGCGAGTGCCTGCGGGATTGTTACCAAACTGGACGCAACGCAATTCTTCTTTCCACCACAAACTACTCCCTTTGCAGGTCGTTGTGGAGTTTTGGAACAGGATTCTGAAATCCTATTCTTCTTCTGCAGGCCAACTCTGACATCCCCAAATGCCATTCCAACGCATTCAAGATTACGAGAACTGTGGTAATTTTCATGGAATGGAGCCAATTTCTGGAGCGAATCCCACCCTACTCATATATACTCATGATGCAATGTGGAAGTGAGTTCCCCCACAAGCTTGGCTCCCAGGAACATTCAACAGTGTTTTCAACAATTTGAGTTATTTCTACAAATCAAATTTGGCACCACGGTGAACATACCTCAAGTAACAAATGGAATGCCAACCCCACCTTGTCCTCTATTTAATCAAGAATTTACTCTGGAATGATTAATTCCTTCCAAGAAATTGACTCCATCATGAATCCTCCATAGCTGGTTACAATTTGATCAAGTTCTCCTCCATGGCATCTTGATAACTCACAAGGTTGAAATCAAGAAGCAAACAAGTAAGTAATAACTGTTGGCGAGTTTCCTCTTTCTGCAGTTTCTGCATGTAGCAATGCTTTACGAATGACTCTTACATTTTCAAGCCATGACCACTTGTAAATGTTCTATGCAGGGATGTAGACGTGCAGTAAATTCACCTGTGCGCCAAAATTATTTCTTGGATTACATTTTATTTTGAAGCTCTAAATGAGCACATGCATTCTTAAGCAGACAGTGCCCTCGGGCTGCTAGGTTCTCAGTGAGAATCTTTCAGATGTTGTAATTCGCACACAGTGGTTTACAATGCAGATAATGGTTTCCTTAGCTGCATGACCTACGATAGCCCCCTCTTGAAATCTATCATGCGTAGAATTTAGAAGTACTCACAGTAGATTATTCTTGTGCATGCAGGCCCAGATAGTCCAGAGCATGTGCTCACCTTACAACTGATAGTCATGCTTCAACCTGCTATTACATCTGGGACACTTGTCTGATGGAAGAGTGGATGAAGCAGAACTTGCGATGCTGAGGTCTTCTTACTACTTTTTAAACCCTCTAAACCTTTGAAATGTTGCCACATGTAACCTACAGATCTACACCATGGGAGGTCTTTCGGGGGGTGGAGTCGAATTCTAATCGTCGTGCTGTTAAGATCCAAACTAGACACCTGAAAAGAGTTTCGACTTCTAAACCTGTGCGGTGGACGAGTCCGTCTCCGGTCTTGTATCGAGCGGGATTGCAGATCATGGAGGAGGATACAACAACCTGTGTGTGGATGATGATCCATCACCGGAAACAGCGCTTACAGAGAGGTAATGTAAACCACTCAGGTTTATCTTTCTTGAAATCTATTATATTTTTTAGTCTTAACTCCAGCTTCACGGCATGCTAGCGAAGCAGTGGCATGGCTCCCGCTTTGAAGAACATGTTCAAATAATGAACAGGACTACAAACTTCCTCCATACTGGAGAGAATGTGTCATCCTGGAGGTACAATGCATCGATACAGGAATACTAAGAGGCGGTGCCACCGATTTCTAACAAGCTGAAGATCAAGGGTCGCCAATTTAAGTTACATTTGTCATGTCTCTAAATTTAGCTTTATGTGCCCATACTTTGATGATTAAATATTTACATGGAAACTATCAATTTGATGACGTTCGTTGTGGGCGAATTTTTCAACAAAACAATGCTAACTAAGAGCTGTTGAGAGCGATGTCATGCGAAAACGAATCGAAGGGTATGTGATGGCCGGTAAATACTCTTCAATGTGAACATGGCTCATTTGCTGGAGGGGCTCTCACGTGTTCGGATTGAGTTCAACTTTGCAAAACGAGGTGTCAGAAATGACTTTTCGTCCCAATTCAAATGACACCCAAACAGGGTTCTCCAGAATGTTATGTTTCCAAAGCACTAACTGATACGACTTAGGCACACGCATGATGAAGCTGAAGAAACATCGGAGAAACACCTTCATGCCTCTTCAAAACCTGGTCACATCATATGCGGCATCTGGAATTTCATATGAAGAATGCGTGCCACTCTTGCGTCGCAATTTGAAGTTAACGACAACCTACCGCTCGGTTCAAGTGCTCCGCTGGTCTCAGTACCACTGGAAAGCTTCGCAACGGCCTTGCACCATCTGGGTCCACTTGCATTGGGAATGACTCCTTCATTTTCATGCCAAGACCACTTACAAACGGTCTATGAAGGGGTGTAAATGTGTAGTGGATTACCCTGTGCCCCGAAATTCTTACCTGGATTATATTCTTGAGAACCCTAGTGGAGCACATACATACTTAAGTAATCGGTGTCCTTGGGCTCATAGTTTCTTATGCAGTAGAGAGGATCTTTCACTGCAATTCACATAGTGGATAATTTACAATGCAGATAATGAATTCCTTCGCTGCATAACTATATCATCTCGGTATAACCCACTCCTGGGAATAATCGTGCGTAGAATTTAGATGTACTCGCACTAAATGACTCTTGTGCAGGGGAAGCGTGCAGCTGCCTGGCGTCCATCTTGCACGCCATCGGATGCTTTGAGGAGGCGGTTGCGTTGATGAAGCGAGTGCTGACCATCCAGGAGAACAATTTAGGCCCAGATATTCGAGATAGTCATGCTTTTGAATAAGCTTGGGAGAACAGACCGTTCTATATGGGGGTCGATAGCAAATATACGTAACGAACACAGAGGCAACATCGAAGATGATTGAACGAGAACTTACCCCCGAACGAACTGAATTGTTCGGCGGCATGTTCATGCGTTGAACATCTTTAATTCACAAATGCATAGGCTTTCCCAATTGTGCCGTTGTGCTGGACAGAAACATTGTACTTTGATAGTCAAAGCTACATATTAACTCGAAGTTATCAAACTTAACGTCAACCACGCCTGCACAATTAATTGTGCAACAGCCTGTACGAAAATCCTATATCAACCTTCTCAAAAAAGATTGGCTAAGATTCAAAATTCGAAAGAAACGAGAGCATTTGTGCAGAAAAGCAGATCGACGTCCATTCATTTCAATTTCCAGGACAACCTGAAGCCCAGAGTTCTGCATTTCAACTTCTTGGGCACTTTTCTCATCTGTCGGTCCATTTGAAGAAGCAACTTTTTTTCGTGTTCATCTTGGGAAGGGAAAAGTATTACCTCGAAACTGGTCTAAATAACAACTCTTGAGAACAAATTCAATCGCTCGGTGCTACAGTATGAAAATTCCAATTCCAACCACGCTGAGACACTCCACAAAACTCCTGAATTGAAAATGTAGACGCCCATTGTGACGTCCAAAGAATGGTATAAAATGCTCAAGCACGGCTCAATGTGGAATCCAGTGCCCATCAAATGTACACGAGTCACAACCTGTGACTCGAAAAATGCCTCACTAATTATCCGATTAGGACTAAGAGAATCTCTAATTTCGTGAATGTACTGTACAGTGACTAACGGAACGCAAGAATCCTTGTTCGAGGAAATTACAAGGGGAACGGGCCAGGAGCACCAGTCCATCCTTGCACGCACTGCAAAACAGGTCGGATCAGCTTCCCCTCCGACATCGCCTCGAACACTTTCTGAATTTCAGTCCCGGGAGACACAGTGCGCAATCCAGATAGCAATTGCGTCCCGAGCTCCGACCTCACGAATTGGTACAGCGGGTACGTCCTGCAGGACTCGATCCGGTTGGGCACCGCCGAAAGGCCCTTCTTGTCATAAGCTTCCCGCACCAAGGGCACCACCGTGCGCAGCCGCTCTTGCACTTGGGCCTCGAACACGGGGATCTGCTCGAACACGGAGCGGGAGGCGTCTTTCAGGGCGTGGCTCACCAGCACGCCTCGCAGCTTCTCCATCAACGGGTACGTGTCGGACGACGCGTCGTCGATGTACGAGAACACCGGCTGCCGCTCCACCACCAGCAGGAGGTCCTTCTCGCAGAAGCGCGACGGCAGGAGGGCACCGTCCTGGCCCATGAAGAGCGTCTTCTTCGCCGCCTGCAACACCACTTGCTTCACGGCGGACTGCATGGTCTCCTCCACATGGCGGAGGTCGATGGCTTGGCAAAGTCCCACCAGGAAGGTCGAGCTCATGAGCTTCAGAATCTCCACGGCCTCCTCGGTCTTGCGCGCGGACACCAGGCCCAGCGAGTTCACGTCCTGGTTGTGCTGCTCCGCGCTCTGCACGTGGGTGGTGACGGGGTTGGCGAGGTAGTTGAGCTCGGACAAGTACGACGCCATGGCGATCTCGGCGCCCTTCATGCCGTAGTCCAGGCTGGGGTTGGGTCCCCCGCTCAAGTTGGAAGGCAGGCCATTGTTGTAGTAGTCGTTCACGAGCTCGGAGAACTGCGCGAACATAAGCTTGCCAATGGCCGCCAGCGCCAGGCGCATGTTGTCCATGGAGACGCCAATGGGGGTGCCCTGGAAGTTGCCCCCGTGCAGCGCGATTCCCCGTGCGGCGTCGATGATGGGGTTGTCGTTCACGGAGTTGATTTCGCGCTCGATGGCGTGCGTGGCTGTGCGGATCACCTCGATCTGGGGACCCAGCCACTGGGGTGAAGTGCGGAGTGCGTACCGGTCCTGCTTGGGCTTCTTCAAGGGATCGGTTTCGTTGAGCTTGGCCGCCGCTTTCATGAAGTCGCTCCCATCCAGCAGCCACTCCATCACCGCTGCAGCTTCCATCTGGCCCGGGTGATGCTTCAACTTGTGTGTCAAGGGGTCGGCGAATTCCGGCTTCCCTTGCATCACTTCACAAAACAAGGCGGATAACACTTCTGCCAGCAGCACCAGCACGTTGGCGTCGAAGCACACCGTGGAGGCCAATGCAGACCCCACGGCAGTCCCGTTCACCAGAGCTAACCCCTCCTTGGGCTGCAGCTCGAATGGCTTCTCCACGCCCGCCATCCGCAACCCCTCCAAAGCGGAAACCTCCCGGCCATCTGAAGTGCAAGCTCGCGAGTTGGGTCGGCCGGTGAGGAGCCCGGCAATGTAAGACAAGGGCACCAAATCCCCAGAAGCGGTGACTGTCCCTCGCAACGGCAGCTTGGGCGTGACGTGCGCGTTCAACAGCTTCTCCATGGCCTCCAGAATCTCCCAACGGATCCCGGAGTAGCCCTGCATCAAGGTGTTGGTGCGCACCAGCATGGCTGCGCGCGTGGTTTCCGCGGGCAACGAGTGCCCCTTCACCAACACGCCCGCGTTCAGAAAGCGAATGAGCTCGCGCTGCAGCTCCACGCCTTGCTGCGTGCGGCGATGGGAGGTGGCGCCGAATCCCGTGGTCACTCCGTAGATGTCCCCGCCGTTCATGATCTTCGTGAGCACCCAGTTGGAGGACTCGTCCACTCTGGCCTTGGCGTTGGCGGCGTCCAGCACCACCGCCACGTCGGGTCGGCGTGCGATGGCCGTGACCTGTCCCACCGTGAGGTTGACGCCCTCGATGGCCACTTCGGTCGAGTCGAAGTACGTCGCCACCATCTGCTTGATCTCATCCAGATGATTGCCTTGCAACTTCGCGGCCGTCTTCGCCCAGTTGAGCGGATCTGCTCGGGAGACTTCTTGGGAGCCCTTGTTGCAGAAGCTGGGTGAAGTCGTTGGTTTCTTCGAGGCGGGCTCGGATCCCGCATTCACGTAGCTCAGGGGCGACGCCATGATGTCGAATTCCACAGCTGCCATTGTGAAGATATCCTGGTCTGAGGCTCGATCGATCGATCGAGGATGTCGCTGCCCCTGAATTCAGCGCTTTGCTCGGTTGCAAGCAACGTTCTTAATCCAACTACTCACGGTGAGCGAACGTCCTTGCAGTTTTCAACAAAGGAACTCAGAATTTCGACTTGGACGAATGGAATTGGTATGTATACTATCGAACAGCTGATGGTGTTTGCAGATGTATTCTTGACAATATGGTCTAGCAAATGTCGTCGCAGATATATGTATCGTCCGCAGGCTCGAAGTTGACGAAACCTGATGCACTGCTAACAAGTGAGATGAGGAATTGGGTCACGAAGGTCTGTATTTGTACGTGGACGAGATGGGCATCTTGTACGTGGTGAAGAATTTCGGTCACGAGTTGCATTGGGTCTGTTGACTGGGCAATTGGGCATGTGGGCAGCTGCAGAGGGACTTGTCCTTTGAGTTTTTCTGACAACGCGGGCCAGTTTCAATAATCCTGGGAAGACTGTCCCAAAAGTGCATGGAAACGAGGGAATTTCAAAGGGCGTCGGGGATCCTCGTCGAACTTTTGACCCAAAGTCCGCGTGGTGTCCAGGAATTCGGGCTTCACTGATGTGTTGAAATTTGGTTGGAGCTGGACCTTCTTGGCAATTGTATACGGAGTGTGTTTTTCAGGTTTAATCACAGTTGTGAGAATTACTCACTGCAACTGCAGATATGATGTCCACATTAGATTTAAGCAGGCTGGAAGACCAGACCCATGAGCACAGATTTCAAGCCTCACTTTGTTTGCTGCCATTTCGCAACTTGATATAAATGGAACACTTTATGGTGAATTCTGTACTGCCATGCGTCATTTTCAAACTGCCCCTTTGAACCGTAAAAGTGCCATGTAGGCGAAGTATAGATTTCAGAAACCTTCAAAAACCTTCAATTTTTTTGTATTTCAGAAATCTAGGAGTGATATAGATTTGAGACTATGTGGTTTAGGCCATGAAAGTGTCATCTAGGATACATGTAAATTTTATGCCATTTAGGACAAGTATAGATTTCAGAAACCTTCAAAAATCCATCAACTTATATAGATTTTAGAAATCTAGGAGTGGTATAGATTTGAGATTGTGCATTTTAAACCATGGAAGTGCCATCTAGGACACATGTAAATTTTAGACATCTAGAAAAGTATAGATCTAAACTTTGAAAATTGCCAACGTTGCGATATGGCACCATTCATCTATTTTGTTTGTTCATTCTACCAGGTTCTTAACCAATACCATTCTAACATTTAGGATTGAAAATTTCTAATTAAATTCTATAATAATAAGAATATCATCAAATCAATGCAAGACAGGAATCAAAAATTGTATTATTTCTTTTTCATGGTATGAAATTTAAAACTTTCTTCAAATTACTATATGGGGAATTCCATTAAAATGGCGATATTCCATGTGCCATTTTCACAATGTGCCATTCCCACAATTCAAACCGAGCGATCTGAAATCTATTAGTGTCCTAGATTTGTGAATTCTATACCACTATTAGATGTATTAAATCTAAGAAAGATGTAGATTTCAGACCAATTGGTTTTAAAAAATCTACATATTTTCTAGATTTCAGATATCTAATAATGGTATAGATTTCAAAAATCTAGGACGCTAGTAGAATTCAGACCGCCCGGTCTAAACTATGAGAATGCCAAAGTCACAGAATAATCGCCTTTTTAATGAAATTGCCCATCTATCATTCAAAGAGCATTGAAAATCAAATCACAAGAAAGAAAAGAAAATCCCAACTGAGAAAGAAAATCCCAACTTAAACTGTAGACAACTAAAATTAGGTCCATTAGAAGCAACAATAAAGTAAAAATCTATAATCAACCTCACAACCAGTAAGGCTTAACAAAAAAAATCATGCAAATTGTACAATAAATTTTCCAAACTCAAATCCAAAATAAAGTCCATTAGAAGCAACTATAATAGTATAAAAAACTATAATCAACCTTACAACAAGTAAAGCTTAACAAAAAAAATCATGCAAATTGCACAACAAATTTTCAAAACTCAAATCTAGATTTTTTTGTCTTTATTATATGTAGTTTTCATTTTTCAAAATCCAAATCTAAATTTTCTTCTCCTTATTATATGTAGTTTTCAATGCACATCCAATGATAGCAATTTCAAGCCCTAATTCCACCCCAATCCAAGATAGTACCATTTGTACGTGGCCATCCACTATTTTGAATTGGGAATACCCTTCATAATTTAGGATTTTTCATTAATTATTTTATCCTTCTATTTATACAAAGTTTCAAGAATGAATAATAATGAACATTTTTTGTTAATATATTTGCAACTTATTTCTTCTATATGAAATTTATTTCCTCAAGTTGCAAGATTTGTAGATTTGGTCAATGAAAAGTTTGAAGTAAGAAACTTCACAACTTGAAGTATGAAACTTGACATCCAAGATGAGTATAAAAACCCTTGGTTTTTAATATCAACTATTTAGATTTTCAATTTTTTTTTTTTTTTTACTTTAACATTTTGGGAGAGTATACTCCAACAATCAAACTATGAGATTTTAATATGAAATCTACTAACAAATAAAAACTAGCTTGAGAAAAGGGCATTGGTTAAAAACAATATTTTTAGAACAAGTTTTTCCTTGAAATAAGCAAAGAACTCAGTAGAAGAATGCCATTGTATGTGTGCACCTCATCTAGTGGTTGTAGCTATTTTCATCCCATCCCATCCCATTCCAATTCTTTAGAGGGGACAAAGGGAACAACTTTGCAAAAAAGTATTTTTCAAACTACATTGTTTGTTCAGATGTGCAAGACTGCAAGGTCATTTTGAACGCGATACACAAAATTTCACATGCAATAATTCTTGATTTTGATGTTGCAAAGTTCATCAATAAATAGGTAGCTCCTTCAATCTATTTATTGTTGCATTTTTGTTTTTCCAAAATCATATAAACTCTCATATTGTAGTTGTTGAAGGCAACAAACAACTTAGAAGTGTAATATGTACTACATTTGAATATAGCTTACCAAACTTTTTTAAATATGAGCTCAAGAAATTCATCAACAATTCTAAGACTGAGGATTATTGCTACTATCTCCATATTTCAAAAACAATCATCGTATTTCAAATTCATTTGCCTACACTCACTCAAATTTTCTTACATTTCCCTTGTGAAGGGGCATTTATAAGAGCCATTTAAAGCCAACAATTTCAATTGACTCTAGTGTTGTTTTTATGCACGATATTTTGCCAATTGGTTGCATCCAAATGATGTTGGCTACTTTTTGTAAAGGAAATTTTCATTTGGGGGGATCAAAATAGCAAGATTATTGATATATTTTAAGACAAACAACCACATTTTACCCAAGTATCACCTAATTTTCACTTGCATATCACCAAGTATCACCCAAGTATCATCACATGAGTATTGAAGAAACACTCCTCCAAAATGGAAAAAATAAACAAAACAAACAATGGACAAAGCCAATAAAGAAGTCATCACTCTTTGAAGAGAACCAAAAAATTTCAACAACCAGGGACAACGAAGGGAAGCAGAGTTGACCTGATTCTCAGTATCTACAGCAACAGACACTCAATGGCCGCTCAACGTTAACCTCGTGCAGGCCTGGCTTTACCCACTCTCCCCTGGTGGACCAATCCTTGCCGTTTTCTCCACGGAGCTCGTCACCAAGACTTCCCAGCATCATCATTCCACGCTCTTCCGCTACAGTGACGCCGCACGCTCTCACTCCGCGTTGCTCTCCACACGCACGCACTATAAAAGTGCCTGGAACCCCACATCAAAGCCTCACAACAGCAAACATCAATCCCAGCACTCCAACAGCAACGTCCGTGCAAAAGTCGTACAATTCTCGAGTGCACGTTGGTGACAGGCAGAGGCCTTGAATTGGATTCGATTCCAAGTCACAAAGCTAGCTCTCATTCGGATCGTTTGGATCCAGTGAATCACAGAAAATCAGTCGACTTCCAGACGTACGGGAGACTTGGAGCGCTGGTAGCACGCACTTCCCACTTCGGTCAGTAGGAGCGAACTCGTCGCAATGGCTTCCCAGACTGCGCTGAGCGCTGCGCTCCCCAGGGGACAGCCTCGTGCGGACGGGCCGGCGTGCGTGTTGGGCATCGGCACTGCCGTGCCTCCCACGGAGTTTCTGCAATCCGAGTACCCGGATTTCTTCTTCAACATCACCAACTGCAGCGAGAAGGAGGCGCTCAAGGCCAAGTTCAAGCGCATCTGTAAGTGACTAGCCAAAGCCGCATTTAGCTAAATAATTCACTTCACTCGTACAAATAGTACTCATTCCGGCCCACGTGACTTGACTGCTTGCCGATGAATCCCGTGAAGTAGCTCAATGTGGGTGATCGAATTCGAATTTTCACGCAAGCTCCATTTCATAGTCTAACCAATTTGAATTCCAGAGTGGGATGAATTCCAAGAAACATGCATGTGGGGTGGTGCCCTGAAGTCAATTGACGTGATGAATGTGTGATTCCGTTCCGCAGGCGACAAGTCGGGCATCCGCAAACGACACCTGTTCCTCACGGAGGAGGTGCTGAAGGCCAACCCCGGAATATGCACGTACATGGAGCCCTCGCTGAACGCGCGACACGACATCGTGGTGGTCCAGGTGCCCAAGCTCGCGGCCGAGGCCGCAATGAAGGCCATCAAGGAGTGGGGTGGCCGCAAGTCCGACATCACGCACGTCGTGTTTGCCACCACCAGCGGCGTGAACATGCCCGGCGCCGACCACGCGCTGGCCAAGCTGCTGGGCCTCAAGCCCACCGTGAAGCGCGTCATGATGTACCAAACCGGCTGCTTCGGCGGCGCCTCGGTGTTGCGCGTGGCCAAGGACTTGGCCGAGAACAACAAGAACGCGCGCGTGTTGGCCGTGTGCAGCGAGGTGACGGCCGTGACGTACCGTGCCCCGAGCGAGAATCACTTGGACGGGCTGGTGGGGTCGGCGCTGTTCGGGGATGGCGCGGGGGTGTACGTGGTCGGGTCGGACCCCAAGCCGCAAGTGGAGAAGGCTTTGTTCGAGGTCCACTGGGCCGGGGAGACCATCTTGCCTGAAAGTGACGGCGCCATTGATGGCCATCTCACGGAAGCGGGACTCATCTTCCATTTGATGAAGGACGTGCCCGGGCTGATCTCCAAGAACATCGAGAAGTTTCTGACGGAGGCGCGCAAGTGCGTGGGCTCCCCCGCGTGGAACGAGATGTTCTGGGCCGTGCACCCCGGAGGCCCCGCCATTCTGGACCAGGTGGAGGCCAAGCTGCAGCTGTCCAAGGACAAGATGCAGGGCAGCCGCGACGTGTTGCTGGAGTACGGCAACATGTCGAGTTCTTCGGTGTTGTTCGTGTTGGACCAGATTCGTGCGAGATCGTTGAAGATGGGTTCTTCGACGCTCGGGGAGGGCAGCGACTTCGGCTTCTTCATCGGGTTCGGGCCGGGACTGACGCTGGAGGTGCTGGTGCTCCGTGCCGCAGCCAATCAATAAGCTGGGTCAGGGCGGGTTACTGACTTGGATTTTCGTTCAATTGTTCACATGTGTGAATTCATTTTTGGTGCTGATCACATCAGCGTACGACAAGTGTACAAATGTTCAAACTAGATCAATAGTCTTCAGAGTTCGCTAGGTTCATTATTCATGAGTTGCATTGGTTGCAACTCCATTGATTCTTGTGCAGCTGTGTGCATTGTGATTTCCAATTGAAATCCGCATCCGGCAGGAGGAATTAATCTAAAGAAATCATGCAATGAGTTTTCCCAATGCCACATACCATTTGCACCCCCGTCACACATCAATTGCATTATTTTCAGTCTGCTGCTTGTGTTCGTCACAGTGGAATCCGGGAGTGGAGGACCTTGATCCAGTCGGTTGTACGAGGGAGCAAGTACAAGAGCTGGATCCCGAGCAATTTCCTTCACATCTTGTTGTACACTGAGATCTTTGAACGGTTTCTAACTTTCGTTTCTACTCTGAATCGTTTTTACTGAACTTCAGCATCAATTTGAGATTTTCAGATCTTGTGGATGAGTGAAGTGCATGTTACAGACCTTGGAACGTGTGAATGTCTAGCATCCCAAAAACGTGCGTGCAGAGGTAGCGATTGCCAATATTGATGTTCACTAAACTGATTGAAATCAGTCACTCCCAAGTCGAAATGACTTGGGTGCAACTGTTCAACCTGATCTCCACCAGGGGCCGTGATGCTGAATATGACCGATTTCCCTCAAATTTCTTTTTGGGAACGATGTCATTCAGTTTCGGCATAGTTTACCCTCAATTTGTTTTGTATTTGTCGGTCCGATTTCTTTCAGTTTCGTGATAGTTACTCGCATATTCGTTAAGTAAATTCTGGGACGGCGAACGCAGTCAGAATTATGCGAGCCGCACAGGAAGCTGCACTCAATGAATTCGTGATGCCGCATGTCTGAAACATCATGTCTTCGCAACTCATTCCAACAGCTTAGCTACGTCTTCCTAAGCTGAGCTACGTTAAGTTTTTGTTGTTGCTTTTTCTGCCTCTTAGTTAATGTGGATGAGTTCCCACTTTTAAACATGAGCTTCAACAGACACGATGATAATCTCTTCAAGGATTTTTCTATGATAAAGTTTCGACAGCATTTTCCAAATTTTCCTTTCAAATGGTCTTCCGATTCGAGTTCAGAAGGGTTTTTACATGTTTTGTAGGTTGTGGTTTTGATGATGTTTCGGGCTGTTTCGATTTGTTCTTGAATCCAATTAAGCAAAATTAAGCAATGGTTATAGCTACATTTTGGCCCTTTTGATACTTAAAAATTTGACATAATTAATTTTGTTTTACATTATATCATGTAGCCATAACTATGAAACAATGTTCTACAATTTTCTTTCATATTTCAACTTATATTCAAGAGTTTGAATGAAAATTCTTAAAAAAAAGCAGTGGTTACAACCAAGTTGGCTCCTATTAGCATGCTTCTACCCTTGTATGTAATGGACATGTACCACATGACTATACTCTATGAGCCTCCAATTCGTTACTTGAGACTCATGAATCATGTGGAATATGCATACACGTTTAGCCTCTATAAGGTGGAACTTTAATGGACCCCTTTATTATAATTTTTGTGAATCACAAATCTTCCATCATTTTTCAAAGAGCCTTCGTAAACAAGTCCTAATCCACCATGCCCAAGCAAATTTCTTTCATCAAAGTTCTCAACTACGATTCAAAGTTCATTGTAGGAGAACATATGTGGTCTTGTATTATAACCCAATGCAATGTAACTATTGAATGGCATTGCAAATGAATAGATAGACCAAAGAAGCAACAATGTAGTGTCACAATTCCAAATAGAACTTACTCCTCGGTCAAGTGATCATACCAATCCATGTTTCTGACTTTGAAATTCAAATAGTGAAGCAACATTTGCAACTCAAACTCATTGCTGTAGAAACTCTAGAACAAAAGTTCATATTCTTCTACATGGATTGACATTGGAGGTTCTTCTCAAAACGAGAGGCATACCTCATTTCTACACAACTATAGCCATATTCATTATATTGCAGATTTTGGGACAGAATGTTAGATATTATAAATTCATTTACAAAAATAATAATTGAAATAAAAAATAAATAATGTTCAAATGGTGATAAAAATTACCTATTTATAAATAGTGAAAAAAATAGTGAAAAAATATCTATTTATAAAAAAATACTAATAAAGAAATAAAGCGGTTTATCTTCGAGTTGAAGATAAAAATGAGACCGCGAAAAGTCTCAATATAATGAATATGGCCTTAACTTTGGAAATTAATAAATAGATATGAGCCCAAGTTTGGGATAATTTGATCTATTTGCAATCCCCAATTCTATTGTTTAGTTCAAATCTTACTAGATTCAATAAATTATTTTTGAATTTGAAACTCTTAGTAGGCTTCAAGTTGTAACAAAAGTTAAGCTGAACTATAGCCAAGAGTAACAATAAATTTTAATACTTGGCACTTGTGTTGATGATGATAGAAAGATGGACGGAATCATACATTGCGCTTACCTCCAAGGATCAAGAAATCATCATGAGGCGAAAAGTCCGAGGGAAAGGTGATTTGTGTGTATAGTGGCATGTTGAACTAAAAGCTTAAGAACATCACCATCCATTCACTACGAAGCTCCCCGCCCCAAGCTTGGATGTGGCCAGTGAGGAAAAAGTGGTCCATCACGAATCTAGCCATAGAGAAAAAGAACCTAGTCAAAACACAAATGGCTCTGGAAACTATAGGAACCTATCTCCACTATGAGGGTTGACTACATACATTTTTTTTCTATGGATACCATTTGTCATGAATCATTGTTATTAGATTTTGTCAAGTTTTGGGTGCAATAGCAAGAGGCAAAAGAAAACACTATGAAAAAAAATTTGTTGAAAAATTCTTATAAAATTTATATAAAAAAAAATCAAAGTGAATTTGAAGTAGACCTCAAGCATACCTCAAGTACACTTTGTTTCTTCTTAAAATTTTGAATAGAATTTTCAACACAATTTTTTCTTGGAATTTTCATTCAAATGGAATGAGAAAAGTAAAGATGTGCTTGAAGTGTGCTTGAGGTGTACTTGAGGTAGATCCTAAACCCTCAAGCACATTTTTTTCCTTAATTTTGAATTGAATTTTTTCACAAATTTTTTTCAATTCAAATGCAATGAAAATAGTAAAATTGTACTTGAGGTAGACCTACAGAACCTACACTTGAAGCTTGCCAATAGAGATTAGACCAATGTGCCACTAATTATCTCTCTTTGTGTAAAATTGGTGTTCCCTATTTCCCCTCATTTTAAGAGCAAATGCTTACAAGTGGAAAATGAACCTTAGTTTCAATATCATCCTACTTAAGTTCTAGCTTGAAACCTAGCTAGGCAAAGCTAGATACTTCCAAAATAATTTATAACTACCAAAATGCAAATATAAGAGTCTTAAACTTGAGTAATACCACCATCCATCCAATTTTGCCACCTACAAGATCCTCCCAATTATATTTGTAGCCCATGTATTACTGCAATCTTTACAACCCTTTATCATGTTGGCAATATACTTGAGTAGCAAATACATCAACCCACGCTTTAACAAGGGTCTATTCACATTATAACATTTCAACTTTGAAAAATCACAAAAGATTCACTTCTTATCGAAATGTCTTCATTCTTTTTAAAATTGATTTTTCTAAAACTTTTCAATCTCTAGAAAATATGGAAGCTCACAAAGAGCTTCTCCAAAGTATCTAGATAGAAAATCTATGTGGTAATGGATAGTTTTATTTTAATTGTAAAGTGTGAGAAATTGAGGGATGAAGAGCTCGAGTTTGAAACATCCACATTGGGGTGTAATGGAATTTTAATTGGTGTTGTATTTCTTTTGTACTTTTCTTAGCTTAGCCTTCTTGTGCCCCCCTTGGTATAAACTAAGGAAAACTTCACTATTAACTCTAATATCAAATTTACTAGCAAAGTTGTTAATACATCTAAATTGACATCAACCAATAAGTAGCTAGTTTAAGATTAATGATACATTTTTCATAAATATCACATATGAATCTAATATAAACCTAGAAACAAGTCTTTAAAATATTGTATCTACCTAACTTGCCACCTAGCAGTTTTATACATGTATACATTTCAATACTAATTGTGGATGTCTACATCACTTAATTTTTGAATACTAACTAATGAAACAATAATATGTAATGCCCTATGTTTGGGCATTATATATTCATTGTTTCAAAATATAGAAAGGTTTGCTTGTTAGGTGCACAAGTGCCAATTCATTTTTCTACAAAGCCTATAAAATTGTCAACTTTAAACAAATTACCAATCTCAACTTCAATAAAAAAAAGAAAATTTCAAATGACTAAAACATATCAATGAGTTATAACCAGGTATTATTTAAAAAAATTCAAACATTCATTGGTTTGGTTCACATTATTCCTACACATTATTCAAAAAGACAAAATTTTGCATTTGTGCTAATCAAATAGTGATTTTAGTACCCAGAAGATATGTTTACATCTTCTCAATACATATTGAGAGATTGTAATTTTAGCTTTTAGATTAATTATAGTCTTGAAATCCCCCCATACATTGGGTTGGTTTTATTTCCCCTTAAATTGTGCTAGTTTAATCAACCCTCCTACTGGTATTTTCCAAAAAGTAGTCTCACTTGCAATCAATATGGGATAAATGTGATTTCCATATGTTTTTCATTTGTTTGTATCCACGTCTATATCTATAATTTATGTTTGTAACTTGTATTTTATATCCATAATCCATATATTGTATCCATAATTCATATTTATATTATATATTTATATTTATATCCATATCCTTGAGTGAAAGCCAAGATTGTTTCTCATGATAGTGATCAATGGTGATTATTTACTTCTTAAATTGGAGATCAATAGCATTGGAAGGGGAGAGAAAAAGAGGTAGGATTTTTTTTAAACACAAATCAATGACTTTGGTTTTTCAAAATAGAAGAGGAGTCATTAATTGTGAAATTGAATGTAATTGCATCTTCTCGGTACATTGTCATGATCCTAGTAATCCCTTTTTCAGCTCCAAACAATCTTCAAAGTCCCTTTACAATTTAATGAACTTACCACGCTTTGCTTCTAGTATTACTTAGGTTACAACCAACTAATACTACACATATCATCCATCCACAATATTAATTCATATTGCTAAGTCTCTATCCCCCAAACTACTAATACCCGCTCTATATATGACAATTAGCATGTCACTTGATGACAAGGCGTGGAACTTCTATGGCTTATTTTACTAAGACTCATAGTGGCACTACTCACCACAATCCTAACTGTTCATATTGCAACTTTAGTAACACCTTATAGCTCCAAACAGCCTCTAAATGCCATTCACAGTTTAATGAGTTTACTATACTTCAATTCTAGTATCATTTGAATTACAACTAATTAATACTACACATATCACCTACCCACAACATTAGTTTCATTTTCAACTTATCTTGCTAAGTTCCAATCTCTAGAATTGCTAACATACACTCCACACATGATACTTGGCATGTCACTTGGTGACATGAGATGAAACTTCTATTGATGTCTAAATACTTGGTAGAAGTATTACTCACCACCGGTACTAACCGCCCGTGAATGTCATTCAACTCTATACTAAATCCATTGCATATTTGCTACTTTTACATTATAACTAATTGGAACTTATAATTCAGAATATATTAAGAATGGCCTAGCAGAAAGCAAAACTCTACTCAACTGGTGCCATAGAACACACATACAAGTGTTCCACGGTGCCTTGGATCTAATGATAAAGTTACATCACTAATCTTAAGTTATTGAAACTTATTATGATTTCAAAAGAAAATGAAGAGGGAGACTAACCCCTCCTTATAGTAAGCTTTGTAGGATTCAACAAACCCCTTTTTGTAGGTCAAAAGAATTTTCAAAAACTATGTTGGTTTTGAAAGACCACTAGCGTGACTCGAATGATATTTTACCGCTTCTAACAACTCATTAGGTTCACCACAACCTGCTTATAGCATCACTTAGTCACAAATTGCCTTACACTATATGTGCTTGCATTTCCAATTCATTTCGCCAAGTCCCAATCACCAAGACTATTAGCACACACTCCTTTCGTGACATCGGGCATGTCATTTAGTAACACGGGATAGAACTTCCACTTTAATGTGCAAGGATCTATAGTGGCACTACTCACCATAGTCTTAACTGCCCTTGAGTATCACCCTACTCTATACTAGCCCTTTTTGCATTTGCTACTCATTCACTAAAGATAACGGTACTTACCATTCGGGACACATCTAAGAAGGCCTAGCAAGGAGTGGAATTCCACCCAACCAATGACACGGAACATACATATAAATGTCCCATGGTGCCTTGAAGTAGTGATGATGTCATCACCAGTAACCATAAGTCACCAGGACTCATTAAAGTTCCAAGAGAGAGAGAGAGGAAGGAGACCAACCCCTCCTATAGTACTCTCTGTAGTATTCAGCAAAAACCTTGTCCTAGATCAAAAGAGAATCTCAAACACACTTGAGTTGTGGAAGACCACCCATTTTCAACTCAAATCGCCAAGTTATCTCACCATTTAGATTCCCGAACTTCCAAACGGCGTACCTTTGCACTCAGAGCTTCAAATTTAATATGCGAGCTCATTTTAGGCATCTATGCAACAAGTAGATGCCGATGGGTTGTTCACTTGTCTCATTTAGACAAGTTCTTACAAAGTTATGGTCCTTCAAAGATTTGGATTCATCAGAAGAGGTATCACGCTTTCACTACGATTCTTCTTTTGGTCATAACTTTTGATTCATGTCTTAGAACCTCATAATGCTTGTCACTCTAAGTTCTTTGTGTTCATAGATTTTCAATGATATGCTACATGACATACTTTCATATGGGATTCATTGAAAAACCCTCACATCTAATCCTCAAGTGTCCCAACACCATCGAGACCTAGTCTAATTTGGACAGTCATAACTTTTAGCTCACAACTCTAAATCACGTGTTCTTTGCGCCATTAGAAGCGTATTGTTAAGAGATTTCCAATCATGTATGACACTTTACCATCATCTTCAAAACTAGGGCGTCATTATGCCCTATTTGATCAAGAGTCTCTCAAATCTCCCTTCCTAGACTATTGCAAGGTTTGGGAAGTCACTTCCAAGGTCCCTCCTTGTGCACTAAGGTTCATTGGGCACCCCAAGGAGATAGGGGCATGACAACCACCCATTTCAACTAAAATTTGTGAGTTATGCCATGTTTGGACTTTCAAACTTCTAAATGGCATAACTTTGCAATCAAAGCTTCAAATCTCATATGCAAGACTATTTTAAATATTTGTATAACAAGTAAATGCCGATGGACTATTCACTTGTTTCATTTGGACTAGTTCTCACAAAATTACGGCCCTCTAAAGACTCGGGTTCATCGGGAGTAATATCACATTTTCATCACAACCGTTTTCTTGGCCATAATTTTAAGCTCTTATTTTAAAACTTAATAATGCTTATTAATTTAGCTTTTTTGTATTTTTAACCTTCTAATGATATGCTACATGCCATATTCCTATGAAGGATTCATTGCAAACCTCTCACTTCTAGCCCTTAAGTGTCTTAGTGCCACCAAAATACTACCAACTTTGAAACTAATTCAAATCATGTGTTCTTTAGGTGGTTAGAAACGTCTTCTCAAGAGTTTTTCAAGCATGTAAAATACTCTACCATTCTTTTTTAATTTAAAACGCTATTGCGTTGTGTTTGCTCAAGAGTCTCTCATATCTCCCTTCACAGACTATTTATTGCAAGGCTTGGGAAGTCACCCCAAAGTCTCCTTGCTCACCCAGACACTTCAAGCACCCCAAGGAGATAAAAGTACGATATACATAGTGTGAAGAACACATTGACTTCAAAGTACACAAGTATAAACTAGTTAACCCCTAAAGGACCAAGGCCTTATTTCTGCCAAAAAACACTCAAAACTGCCATTTCTGTAGCAAAGAGTAAAAAAATTTGAAAATTATTTTTTTTGCACATCCAACTGTAGGATCTTATACCTTACTAGTATGGAAATGTGTGGAAAAAATTTCAGAAATTTTGACCACATAGATTAAAAGATATTTGCGTTTAAATGTGAAAAAAACAATTTTTTCAGCACCTTGCGGGACTGGATTATTTGACTTTGAACTTTTTTTACTTAAATTTTTTGCACTACAGAGTTTTGAGCTTTAAATCCTTATTGTGGGAAATTGAGTTGAGAATCTAGGGAAAAAGAAAATTTTAAGAAAAAGATTAATTTTCATGCTTAAAAAAATTGTTAAGTAGAAGTAGTTATGAGAATGAAGGAAAATCTAAATTATTAATATCTTTAAGATGGAATTAAAATGCACTAATCCCAATGGTGAGATTGTTCTAGCAAGAAAACAAAATCATGTAAATTTTTTTTTTCATAAAAATTGTAAAAATTGCATTCAGAAATGAATTCTATAAGTTATTTTTTCAGGAAGATGCTCTAACTGCCCGATAAACAAGATTGTCCATAACTTTCTCATAATAAGTCCAAATGGAATGAATCAAAGCTTCCCATGCAGACAAAAATATAATCTACAAGAAAAAAAATCCCAAAAAGAAAAATTCAAAATTTTATAAATTTTTTTTTGCTGCCCGGACTGCCCCCCGTCCCCTACTTTGAGCTTATTTGGTCTTAACTTTTGTTTCCGGGCACCAAATGTGAAAAAAATTATATTCCCACAAAGCTCATCAGTTTTTCTATCTTCAAAAAAAGTTTCAAAAAATCATGACAAAATTTCAGCCCGTAGGTACCTGCCCGAAATCCAATTTGTCCCCCGAAGGGACAATGGTCCTTTAGGGGTTAATGTTACTTGTGAGGTACAACAATTACTAGGAAATAATAAGGTTCGAGCTGTTGCTATGAGTGCGACAGATGGCTTAATGAGAGGAATGCAAGTTATTGATACAGGAGCTCCTTTGAGTGTTCCAGTTGGGGAAGCCACTCTTGGACGTATTTTTAATGTTCTAGGAGAAACTGGGTTTGATTTTTTTCCTTCAACAAATAAATGTAAGATTTTCCCCTTGTTTTGTAGTGCTTCCTAATTCAACATGAACTCATTGGCCAATTTCTAAACATAGAAATGTTTTCATATATTTTCAAGCATTTTATTTAGAATTTTGACATCTATTTGTAGATTATAGAAAGATATTAAATTTTGAGTTTTTTATGAATTAAAAAATTAGAAAATTACTTTTACATTTATTTTGGCACACTAGTATTTTTCATTTAGAATTTTGGTATCTATATATTGAATTATTTTCCATAAGTTTAGCAGAAGACAAGCTGCTCAGTCAGCTCCAAACCCTAATTTCCTGCTGCAGCAATCGCCAGGCTCATTTGCACATTGCTCGTCTTTCCGGAGACGAAGAAGACGAAGACGAAGAAGGAAAGCAAGACGCGGGGGCATGGCGGAGGCACACGAGTCTTAGTAGGGGAACGCATTTGTGCGGAGGGAAGCTTTTCACGCAATTTGTCACGATGATGGAGGGGCCGCAGATGCAACAGGGGCACGATTTTCTTCGCGCTCCTCCGGCCCCTCCTGCCACCACTGTCCCCGCTGCCGCGCCAGCTGAATTCGGTCGTCCCAATGTTATCTTCGATGGTACGCCATGGAATCGTGCATTCTTATTCAATCAATTAGTCATTTATAAACCGCATCTATCAAACGGTTGTTCGGATTAGGGTTTTTTTCAAATTCTCCTTGTTTGTGATGTATTGCTGCTGCGATTGGATGTTTCGTTTTACCCTGTAGGTTTCAACAACCACATTTTGGTCACTTTTGGGCTAAAACTTTGAAATTTAAATAAGAATTAAGAATTCTTGATTTCTTAGTCGAGTTGCAAGACTTAAGAAATCTTTGATGTCAAATGCAAGTGAGTTCAAAATGTGGCCTCTGTAACCTTCTTTCTGATCCGTTTTGAATTTCTTAAAAATGACTAGAATTGCGATTTCTGAAGCACTTTAAAACCTAAAACCCTAATATTACAAAATACATTTACGGTAGCTTGGGACCGAAAGGGTTCATGCTCATTGTTTGAATGTCGTGTGTGGTATTTGCTTGCTCTCGGGCAATTTGTTTGCGATGTGTTTTGGTGTCAAGCTATGGATTTGTTCGATGGTTTTATGCATTGTGATTACTTGTGAGGATCCAGAGGAGCTCTGCTGCGGTGCAGGAGGTTCCGGGTTGTGCAAAAGTGGATCATGCGAAGAAGAGCAGGGTCTTTTGGCTCTTTGTACAGCTGCAAAACCTTTTATTCTGAATATCTATTCACATACGAGATACTAATCCATTTTCGTGCACTCAGATAACGTTCTTCCAATCCTCGTCCAATTGGTAACAGTACCGTGAGTTAAATATATTAATTACTTTGCCACTGGGAGTTCATTTTAATGCAGGTCACATAATCGAACGGTAAATTCGGAGCTCTACTCTGCTCTCGACTGCTCTGGTAGTTTTCTTATGCTGAGTTGAATTGACTGTAGGGAAACGGATGCGGAAACCTGTTCATCGGCGAACTGTTGATTACAGCTCTACAGTTGTGCGCTATATCCAGGTCATTGGTTGGACTTTCTTTTTTCGTTGATATTTAATTTTCCAAAAATATATCTGTGGGGGCACATGCATTCTTTTGCTTTGGCATTATTTTGGGTTAGAAGTCTCATTTTGCTATCAACCAGAAATTTAGATTATGAATTTAGATTTTATGGAACTATTTAGAAGCTTTATTTACGAGTCTTGGAGTAACGATGGAAGGAAGTTGCATTGGTTTAGGGCTTTTCGTTGCGAAGAGTTGCGTACGCGCGTGCTAAAATGAAAGTGAAGATTGCAGATGCGGACATGGCAGCGCGACTGTGAGGATGCCCCTGCATTGCAACCTACCTCAGCTGCTGCTGTTGATGTAAGCGATATAATCTAAACGAACTTTGCATTCGCAGTCTTGAGTTCCACTTTGAGGGGGTTCTGGTGGCGTTGAATGTTTCTTCTTAGGATTAGTGTATGATAATTTCAGAGGAGAGTTGTGTAAACACAATGCCTCTGTCGGTCAACTTGTGTGGACAAACCTTTGCTGTTTCTCTGAAGTAGCATTTTCTATGGTCCAGCACATCTACAGTATTGGTAAATTTGCAAATATTGTTTTCTGAATAATCGTTTAGGATTTTCTGAGTAGCGTTTGACTTTAAGTGTACTAAGGCTCTGTATGAAGTTTAATGTCGATGAATCCCTTTGTGACAGATGCTTCCGACAGTAGCATACCCTGACAATCCTGCAACCAGCTTCACTACCAAGTTCGTGCACCCGTCAACAAATAAAGTGCGGTGTTCAATCAATCGAGTGCTGGTATATTCCTCTACAAGTAACGCCCAAATATGATAATTATTTCTCCAGTCCAAATTTTAAGGCACAGGCTGTTTTGTTCAATTCTTGATGGTAGATTCAGTGATTGTCGCTGATTAGAACTGTCACTTAATGTGCAATGTCCAGGTTGTTTGTTGTTTCAGTAGCATATTTTTCTGTTGATTCTCCTTTTATGAGAGTTTTTGCTCTATCTAGTTACATAAAAGGTTTCGGATTCTAGTCATAAATTTTGGCGTGGGATTGGCTTTTTTTGTCAAATAGACACGGAAATTCTGGCAGTAGATAGAGACAATCTTATGCATCCAATTGGTAACATATCTAGGTTTTGGTGTTCTCCAGTTTTGCTACCGGAAGTTGCGTCTATAAAAATTGATTTGCCCGCATCTACTGATGGCTATATGTTGGTTACAGTGGACACCCAATGGACGGAGGCTGATCACAGGATCACAGAGTGGAGAGTTCACGCTCTGGAATGGGCAATCGTTCAATTTCGAGATGATTTTACAGGTAACTACCTACTTGTGAATTTTTTGTGGCTGTGCATCGGTGGCTTCTTGTTTTGGACAAGAATCGGATGAGCACTAATTACTATCTCCTGTTTGGAAGAGCAGGCACATGATCTTGCTGTGCGATCAATGGTGTGGAGTCACAACGAAAATTGGATGGTCACTGGTGATGATGGTGGCTGCATCAAGTGAGTGTTGCCTAGCACGATGAAGGATTGATCTATTTGAAGATCCAATTTGAAATTCGGAAGTCAAAGTTCACTCCATTCTACTTTGCAGAAGATTATGATTTGTAATTTTTATATTCACGAGACATGGTTGCAGGTACTGGCAGACAAACATGAACAATGTCAAGGCCAACAAGACTGCGCACAAGGAAGCAGTGCGAGACTTAAGGTAAATATGATTTGATATCTTCCAAAAATGGGTTTTAGTTTTCTCTGACTTTTGAATGGAACTTTTTTCATTATTTGAGGAAGTTTAGTTTCCTATTTTATTTGAGTGAAAGAGTCATGCACAAGCTCTCGCAGAAACAAGATTCTTAATGCTAAATCTATAGATTGATCACACCACAAGCATGTAGACCATTGCCTATTCTAACCTTTATCTGCATGACGCCATGACAGCTTCTCAAGTACAGATCTAAAGTTCTGTTCATGTTCCGATGACACTACTGTCAAAGTATGGGATTTTGCTCGCTGTCAAGAAGAAAGGTCATTTACTGGTAAAAGTTTGATTTAATATCTATTGTTGAACGTGATATATTCTCATTCTCCTGCAAAAGGCTGACTGCAAGGTTTCTGGCTTTATGTTATATTCTCATTCTCCTGCAAAAGGCTGGCTGGATGCTAGATCTTGGGATTTACATAGCAGACTGCGTTGTGTCTTCCAAGGAAATAGATGCACTTGATTGAGTCTAGTGGGTTTCTCGTTTGCAGGGCATGGCTGGGATGTTAAGAGCGTGGACTGGCATCCTCAAAAAGCACTTCTTGTATCTGGTGGGCTGATGCTAATCTTATTTATCTGGTGGTAATAATGAAACATTTTCTTACTAAAATTGTTACTAGTATTTTAATTAAATATGGAAAATTGAACAGGTGCAAAGGACAATCTAGTCAAACTCTGGGATGCCAAGACTGGACGAGAACTTTGTACTCTGTAAGCTCTCTCCTTATGTGTGTTCCTCTCTGGATCACATTGTGTTACAATTCAGTCATGCCAACCTAGTTGTATTTTGTTTGACTAGTATGAAGAATACGGAGGTGGTGAGCTATGCAGGAACTGTCTTCCTCTCAAGCACAATGATTCTGTGACTGTGAAGGTGCTTTCTTGCTAGCTGTCTTAGTGCGAAGCAAGAGCTCGCGCAGAATTTACAGAGTCTGTCTGTTCTGTTCCGAAGCAGTCACTGATGATGGTCTTCTTACTCAGACATGGCCACAAAAACACAGTTTTATCAGTGAAATGGAACAGCAACGGCAACTGGGTGCTCACAGCATCTCGAGATCAAACTATTAAGGTATCATTCTTGGTCATGGTTTGTTTTGGTGAGCACTATTGTCGTAATGAAGCTTCTTGACAGTCAAGCGCAGTGTGTTGTTTCTGATGATTCTTTTTGTATTAACAGCTGTACGATATACGCACTTTGAAGGAATTGGAGTCCTACCGAGGCCATCGGAAGGAAGTCACATGTATGCCATCTTCTTTAGAAAAGCATGTTGTTCTCCGTATTTTCGAATGCAAAATTGTCCTTGTACAAGTAGTGAAACCTTGTCTTATTCCCGGCTAACTGACATTTGCCTTTGCCTGGATACAGCGCTAGCTTGGCATCCATTTCACGAGGACCTTTTTGTCAGTGGAAGTTATGATGGTAGCATTATCCATTGGCTTGTAGGGTAAGATCAAAATCTTCACCTTTGAAACTAGTGCTTACTTATAATTTTAGGAACAGTGTAACCGAAAGTCTCTGTATGCTTCCTTCCTGATATTTGCTTGTATTTTTTTTTTTGAGTTTAAATAGGCATGAAGGACCACAAGCGGAAGTAGCAAATGCACACGAGAGCAGCGTCTGGGACCTGGCTTGGCATCCAATGGGGCATATTTTATGCAGGTATTGTGTACTTTGTTTTTTGCTGTCCTCTTAAGTGTGGATTCAATTCAGTGTGAGCATGATCAGATCAATAGTAGGTGGGTGCAGTTTAAAGCTAAGTATTTTCATGCACTTCTGCAAATGTTTCTTGTCTTGTCGTCTGTAAAGAGAGGAGAGTTCGTTGGTTTTTTGAATGTTGGACGCTTGTGGCAGTGGAAGCAACGACCACACTACAAAATTCTGGTGCCGCAATCGCCCTGGAGAGACCCTTAGGGAACACAGACAGAGTAATGCCCATGCACAAGGTAAGTCCAATGGTCAAGAAATTCCTCACGTGCTACAAAAGTGATGAACAAGCAATTTATATGATACAGTTACGATCGATTGAGCAATGCCTTCCCAAGGTTACATGAAGCTACTAGTATTATCGCTTTGATTGCTATTACCAGCATTAGGTGATCCATGACGACCTGAGTCTTGGTGAAGTAAATTTAGGCATCAGAATGCTTCAAAATCCCAATCTTTCTTGGCAAAGTCATTTTTGTCCCCAAAGGATGTTATGACGTTGAGATTCTATTTACTACTGTATGTTGGGATTTAGATTAATTAGAAGTTCTCGTAAAACATGACCTTCAATTTATATGGTGTAAACAGGTTCAGGTGCAAATGATTCGCAGTTACAAAGTCAGAACTCAACAGGTTCAACTACTGCTAGTGGTCCTGCTCGTGGGGAGGGTGCTATTCCAGGTGTCGGCATGGCATTGGAACCAGTGGTGGCTGGAAGGTTACCTTTACCACCTGCACCAAACCAAAATACAAATCTCCGGGGCCCTCATCCACCTTCTACACCCTACCCCAATATGTTTCAACAGTCGCAGCAGCAACAGCAGCAGCAGTTTCAACAACAGCAGCAACAGCAACAGCAACAGCAGCAGCCTCAACAAAGGCCTCAATCCCTTCCACCACCTCCTCAAGCACGTCCTGTGCAAAACCAATCCCAGCAGCTCCAGCCTCAGCAGCCCCAACCCCTTCTGAATAGACCAGTCCAGCAAAATATGATGATGTCAAACCCGCACATGCAGAATCAAGTGAACTCTCAAGGTCAAGCTCCTCAAGGTCCACCACAGCAGCTTCGGCCACCTCCACCTTTGGGACCTCCACCATCTATGCCTTACCAAGGTCAGGGTGGACCACAAGGGTTTATGGGATGGTCTCCTGGTGTCGGGGTTGTACCTAGTCCCTACATGACAATGCCTGGTCAAATGATTCCTGGACCACCTCCCCTACCTTATCAGGTACGTGAAATTCTGCTATTTTAAGCAGAGAAAAATTTTATGCCATTTTTTCACCAAGGTATCTATCTTCTTGTAAGTTAATATCATACCAATATACAATACAAGGAATTTACACTTCAAGTGTTGCTGCAGGGGGTTGCACCACCAAACATGATGGACATGCGTGCCCATGGTATGAATGTGAGCATGGGCATGGGCATGGGTGTGCCACACTCTCATCCTTCTGGGCCTCCTCACAGTTAAATTTTCTTTTCTGCCTCTTCTTTTTTATATGCCTTTGTGAAGCACATGCACAACCAGTCTGCGTTTCACTTTGATTTGGGTGATCCTATGAAAGTGGAGTAGGTAACGAATCAATGCATTCTTGTCATTAATAGTCTCCAAGAACTGCTAGTAAAATCAACCATTTGAGGTTTGTCTTGGAATTGTGGAGATGATGGCGGTCATGTGATCTTCACGAGTACACTTCACATGAATTTCTTAGTTAGATGTAGTGGTCATACTAAAGAGTATGCAGAAAACACAGTAAAAAGCGTTGAAGGAACAAGCTAGGATGTAAATGTTTGTAGTACCCATCCAGGGAGGAAATGATTGATTATCTGGTTTTGAGTATAGAGATGGTTTCAAGACCAGGATTTACTGGACCATTTGCTGAAGAGTGGTAGGTGCAACTTCTTATTTTTTGTAACCATTACAGATCATTTCCCAAAGTAGTTTTGGGGATGTGGAGGAGCTTCAGCATTTTCAGTTGACATAAAGATAGTGTGACATGGATTTTGATTAGCCCTGCCGATGTTATTCTTGTGTTTTGTGAAAACAAACATATGTTGTAATCAAGGTCTAATCTTCAAATTTTGACATTATTGGCCTTATTCTTTCATTGTGCTTCTTCCATTGTTCCATCTCATGGGCGTTTTCTTTCCTTCTAGAATCTCATCAATTATGTTGGACTTTTGTAAACTCAATTGCTTGTTGTTATGTAATCCAGTTTTATTAAGGTTAGCAATGAAATCCAAGTTGTCTACCATGTGGTAAGCTTTGATGATTATTCTTGAACGCATTGTGTAAGCTTTGATGATTATTCTTGAGCGCATTGTGTAGTCAGGCCCAATAATCTTATGAATTTTTGAATTTTTGGTTCCCAGCAGTTTTAGCTGAGATCAGGAGAACTTTGGGAGACCCATGGAAGCCAGAAAATGAATAGAATTTTGAATTGTAGATTGCATTAGAATTGCACTATAGTCTACTTCATCATCATTACAAATGTACACATATCTTTAAATGAAAATCATACAAAAAGTTTGATGTTTTGTATACACTACCGTCTAATGTTGCCATCATTAGCTAAAATTACAACTTGTATTTTATGGTACATATTAGAAATGAGCCTTTACAATATCTTACAACCATGTTTGTAGGATATCTACTTATACATATTTTCAAGGTTCACATGCTCACATTTTCATGCTCACACACTACCATCATTGTGTTTGATGCATTGTTGCCATGCTAAACAATACATACAACCATGTTCACAACAATTGACTTGAACATTTTATTTCCTACAAGGCAACCATAAGTCTTCGTGAATCCATTCATTGAACATGGTATGAACTTGGATTCATGGTATTAAAAGGCTCCAAAGTTTTTTCACCATAATAGTGAATTCATGGTCTTAACTCTTTAGATTTGAGGTTTGCATGTATAAAGCAACAATTTACACTAAATGTTTAGGTTATTAGATGTAACATTGAAATTTCAAGTTTACACAAAAAGAATAATATTGTCCATTTGTCCATCATCCATTTGACTCAGTAAAGATACAATCCAATAATTTTTGGATGTTGTAATTATTTTCAATGAGAAAGGCATCCAAACACACTACTCTTATAGAGAACAATTTCTTTCCTCAACAATGTCATGAATAATTCCTTGTCATAAATATTCCAAACAATCCAATTGGCACCACTTCATATCAATTGTGTCTCCACCAAATACTTAAAAGCTTTTGAAATCTCATAGACAATATGCATGTTTCAATAAAGTAAAAAATAATCACAATAAATTAACCAACTTTTCTTGAACCTCATAAGTTGTGGAGTTTTGCAACAATTGTAGCCAAACAAAGAACATTTGCTTGTAATTGTTCACGGTCAATAAAAAATACTCATGACAATAAAATTACTTATCTTTTCCTAAAAATAAATTTTGAGAAATATTTCTTTAAAAGCTGAGTCATAGAATGCTTACATGGTAACTATATTTAAATATAAAAAGTCATGGAATCAAATGAAAGGCAAAAAAAGACAAAATATAAAAAATAAATAATTATTTTATTTGGATGTAGCACCAAATGAATATAACGAATTATGGAAAAAACTACATGATAAAAAAAAGTTTGAGATTTTAACTTCAAACAAACAATCATATCTTTATGCATGTACATTCTTTCTTATGACTCAAAATAAATTCTTGCTCCAAGCTCTAAAATACCTCTATAACAACATTCTTTGATAAAAGTACAAAAAAATTATTTTACAATAGCATATCCTTGAAATTGATTTGGCTTCCATGCTCTACTAATATATCCTTTCTCTCTCCAATTCTTTATTCAAAATGACTTTACTAATTCGAAGAGACATACAACTTTGACAAATGAATTGGTTAAAGAATACTTGGTTAAGTACTCATTCCATCAAGTTAATCTTTTGGGGCAATCAACATTATTTCTTAACTTTTCCAATTATAGTTTAGATTCAAAAGGCTCCCTAAGATCATTTCTATTTCACACCATAGTATTGTAGGATTGCTCATCATAATATACAACATGTAATTTCCTTGCCTTCTTTGTAGGCATCTTCTTTGTAGCACTATCTCCTTAAGTTTGCCACGTTCTCTCTTCAGCTTGTACAATCCTATTGTGTACTTTTATTATGTGATTTTGTGCCTTTTAAATGTAAATTTTACTGTTAAATTGTATATATTGTTGTCGCAATTTGCATTGATTTTGGTCCTTGTATTTTCACTTGTAGTTAGTTTTTTTGTCACTGGACTTTGGGGCAATTAGTTGTGAATTCCTACATTCTATAAAAATTCATCTTTGAAGGTCTAGGACAATCTCCAATGATGCGTTTAGACTTTCAATTGTTGTCAACTATGGATTTGTGTCACCCCTTGTCAAGTCAAAGAGATTGCATGTTAAAGTATTATTGGTAACTCTTCCTAAAGTACATAAACTTGTGAAAAGTGGGCAAAGAAGGCAATGCCAATTCAACTATTGTTATAGAGCTTGTAGTACTAAGTCTTAGTAGTATGTGTTCTAAGTTCTAGTTTCAATTTTGAATTGATGGGGAATTTCGTTAAAATGGCGGCATTCTATGTGCCATTTTCAGACTGCCCCCTCTGAATTGTAAAAGTGACATCTAAGACAGTTATAGTTTTCAAGAATCTTGGACTTTTATAGATTTAAGAAATCTAAGACTATTATAGATTTTAGACTGCACAATCTAAATTGTAAAAATGACATCTAGTACATATATAGATTTCAAACATCTAAGAATTATATAGATTTAAAACATCTAAGAATTATATAGATTTAAAACATCTAAGAATTATATAGATTTAAGACATCTACAATGTTTATACAATTCAAACCACCCACTCTGAACTATAAAAATTGCCAAAGTAGAGGAATTTCGCCATTTTAACAAAATTGCCCATATTGTGAGAATGTTTTTACTTAACTTAGCTGTTGTATTCATGTATGGTGATGTTTAGTCTTGCAGATTCATGAAACCATCAAGGAAATTAAGCCTTATATGTACCTAACAAATATTCAACTATAGCTATTGGTTGCAATATTAATTGGCATCCTTGTCAATATTGTTTGGAGTGAGATTTCTATCTTGGTTGTTTCTAAAATGTGTCTATTTGAAATAGGTTCAAGGAAGTTTAGATTGTGTGTTATAATTCTCAATCTTTTGCATCTTGTTGATTTTGGTTATCTCCATTAGTAGAGTTTTCAATATCATTTAGCAAATTCTAACAATTAATATTTAATATTTAATAATTATAGATTACAATTCCATGACCAAATGATTTAGTTTTAATTCTCCACAAACAACAACTTGGGATGGTCATTACTTTCCCTTCAATCATAGAAAGATTACCAAACATTGTATTTATATTTTGTTCAATTTCTAGATCAACTTTGTTTTGAGTACATAACCCATTTGAACAAGTTAGGGAGTGGTACTTTAGTTATCTAGTTTTCACCACAAAGGACACCATTGTGTGAATTTTGCGAAGGGAAAGGTTTGAAACAAAATCTTGGAGCACTAGGTGTGTGCATAGGGATATTAGTTCAAAGGCTTTTTATACTTCAAACTTTTTCCTTCAAATGAAAAAAATACCTTTCATTGGAAAGATATGCAATAGAAGTGAAGTTTAGTTGGTGCATAAGCATGTGTTTTCTAGCATTTAGGCAACGTTTCTAAATACTTCATTGTCTCCATAACCTTGATTGTTGTCAAGGGCTTCAAAGTTCAAAGAGTGCTTGTGGATGACAACAATAAAGATTCTACTTTCATAGTTTGATTTGCTTGATTGAATTAAAAAACCACTCCTTTGAAATTTCTTTGCTAATTTTTTGTAGAATTTGTAGTAGCCATATTGGCTTCTAAATCATGATTTTATTAGTCATTTAATGAACTTGAAAAAATATACTTAGCTTCAAGGCTAAATAAATTTTCTAAACATTAGCCACAAAGCTAAAATTGGGCACATCACACATGCTTGTAACCCATTAGCCCACTTCTTTCACTTAATTGAACCTCTAATCATTTTATTATAAAATGTGATCTTCACTTGAATGCTAGGAAGGTCCGCCCCCCAAAAGCCCCAACATGCTCTAAATAAATGGGGCTGGGAAAGCAATTGTTGTTACATTATGGGCGAGGCATTAGTTAGTTGGATACTTATTCAACTTTTTTTTTAAACATTGCTACCAACAAAGATACTATGCCATAAGTTGGTACACATTATGTGTAAAGTGCAAAAACAATGAGCAAGTGTGCTTGTACACATTATTGGTATGTACAAGCACACTTGCTCATTGTTTTTGCACTTTATGCTTATGTAATAGTAAAAAAGAATGCTAAAATTAAAAGAGTTGGTATAACTAGGTCACTACAAGAAACACCCTCTATTGTAGAATTTTGGTAAAATCTGCATTTTAGCCCCAAAGTACTATAAATACTAGGTGTACTAGCGGAACAATTTGAACCATTGAACAATTTGAACAATAGCGGAACAATTTGAACCATTGATTGGATAAATTAATGGCTAAAATTACCATTAGATGAGTTTCAATTGTATTGCAGGGTGAGTGCAAGAAAGACTAGTCCTTTTTTGCGTCACACTTCGAGTGATAGAGTTGTCATTGGCCACAACTTTTGGAGGTTCAAGAAAATGAAGTTGAAATTTTTTTGGGAGGTGGAGAACTCCATAGCCACGAGAGGCCATATTTTCTAAGAATTAAAAAAAATCGAATTCTAATTAATTTCTAATTTAGCTAATTTATCACACTTTGTAGTTTAGGGTTTTTTAGTACTGGGGAGTATTCAATTTTGATCATTTTGAGCTGAAATTTTTATGGGCTCTTCCCATAATGTATTTTCATGATCCTACCAAAGGATTTTAAAGAAAACTCAATTTCAAGTGCGTTAGGAGCGCTCGAATAAAGGTCACTTGCGCGCGCCATTTTGAACAATATAGATGGATTTTTTTTTGGGGGGGGGGAAATGTAATGAGGACAAAGTCTATCAAAATGGCCATTTTTTATTTTTTTAAATAATGGTTCTCTTTTTTTTCTAAAAATTTAAAAGTGGACTTCACTATTTTCAGTGAGAAACTGGGACTCCAGGCTACAACAGTACTATAAGACAACATCTAGTATTTGGTAATACTCCTATAGCTACCTGCCTTCATCAAGTTCTACCCAAGTGTACAGTAGCTAGACACTTGTCAATTGTAACCTCAATCTGCAGTTTTATCAATGGTCCATGTAATGCTTTCCAATTCTGCAGTACAGTACAGTACTGTAGTACTCATAGTACTGAGTCGCTGAAACTAGGTACTAAGCAAAACACTATGAAAACTGGTGAGTCTTTCTTGCACTCAACCTGCAAGGCCATTTCGTGCTTGTTTCCTATGCTAGAACTAGCCATTGCTAGCCAAATTTTAAAAATATTTTAAAAATTTTAAAAATATTTTTAAAAATTATTATCTGATGTAGCAGTCGCTCTACCACATCTAATTGTTGTTGTAGTTGAGTTTCTTTGTGTTCCCGAGGTCTCAGAATGCAAGGGAACTCATAGCCCTCCATAAAAGCTGAATCCCATCTAATGTGTGAGGACTTGATGGTGATCAAATTTCACCAAAAAAATGAAGTTGACACCATCTTCAATGTTTAAAAGTATTCATACAAGGGCGTAAAGGACATAAAATAATATGTTTTTAGATATCCTTTGGTAGACATATGCTCACCTAGTGCGAAAATAGACCACCAAAATTTCAAGTCTAAACCATTCAATTTGGATATACATATTGAAAATCCCTAAACATCTAAGTGTGACAAATTATGAATATTCAATTATAGTTTTATTTTATTTAATTATTTTTTTAAGAAAAATTTAAGGATGTGAGTACCATCAAGTTAGACACTAATTATTTCATGATCTTAGGACTTGGTATTCAAAAATTATAGTGGAAGAGAAAAAAATCACTCTAATTGTGATAGAAAATAGGATTGGTATATCTTGTAATGATTCAACTAACAACCACCAACCCTAATGTAAGTAAAGATGTCCAAAAGAGTGGCATCCTTAGAACACTCAAAACAATAGAAGAGACACTTACACCGAAAGTTGCAGTTGACTAGAAGAAAGAAAGTTGTGATGGCACTAGTGATCACTTCTAAGTCAACATAATTATAGAAGAATAAATAGAGCTATAAGAAGAATTTTTTTATTAAAAAGTGTGTGATCTTGTACCTAAGAGAATATATTATTTGTCCTTTTGGATTATTTGAGAGGGAAAGAGAGAAGAGAAGAGGTTCATGGAAGAAATGAATGTAGGACAAACTAGGCAACATAGATGAGTGGAAGAAGGCCAAAGGAGGTGGAGAGCTACAATATACAATTCAAGGTATGAAAGAAGATAAGTGCGTTGAGAAGAGCACAAACATGGCAAAGAGTAAAGCTCAAGCTATCTCTTCCAAGATTTTTATTTTATTTATTTTGGGAGGTAGTTCAATGTTTGTAATGTGCAAGAAATTGTAATTGGGGATTCTAATTTCAGACCAATGAATTAGGTCGGAAGAGAATTTTGTAGCCATTGCGGAAGATGACCAATGCCTTGTACCACATATTTATGAAACCTTTTGTTGTTGTTGTTAGACTTTTTTTATATACATACAAAATGTTCTTAAATTGCAATAATGTTCATAAAAAGAAGGGTGTAGTTAATGTTGGTGTTGTATATCAATGGTATGCATTGAGTACAAACATGATTAATGCAAGATGAAATTAGAAATGAAATTTAGACTAATGATGGATTTTAGTATATGAAAATTAGGATTTAAAACAGAAAGTATTCAATGTCAAATGTATTCAAATAAATATAATAAAGCTTTGATGGACAATAGTGTCTCAAGTAGTGTACATTGTGAATATGTAACAAATTTGTATATACAACCCTATGTACCTTTTACACAAGTAGAGAGCAAAAGCAAGTGATCATGAACTATCAAAAAAGGAAAGTGGTGGCCATGCAAGAAATTTTATTATTAGTGAAGATACTCAATTATTGAGAATGTTGTCATAGAAAAAAGTTGAAGTTTGGCAATTATAGTTTGACAATCAATACCATAATAGAAATGTAGTTCAGGTAAAGCCAATTTGAGGAAGACCACTACCTTCATATTGAAAGATGAAAAATTGATCTCTTTAGTTTTCAGAATTCTTTAAGGTGTAGTATAGTTTGTAACTTGTGAAATTCAAAGTCTCATTTTCTATGGTCAAACTCTAAATTCTAAACCCCCACTATTTCTATCCTTGATTTTTATTCAAAATTTGTGAGACTTAGTATTGTGCACTAGATTTTATAAATACTTGCTACCTTGTCTAAAGAGTCAAGGCACTAAAAGATTAAAGAGATCTTTTAATTCCATTCTTGAAATCTTAAATGAAATAATTGTCATCTAAGCATGGAAAGTGCAATATAAAAAGAATTTTTTATAAATTTTTTATTTTTGCTATTGGAATATAAAGTTATAAAGCTTACAATGATAACCATGACTTCTTTTAAAGTTTTCTCTTGTTACTCGATGATAGTATTAAAATTTTAATTTTTTATTCATATTTTAAAAATATGATTTCAACTATATATATTATTTGAATCTTATAAATTTATAAAATTATTTATTGTTCAACATACTTCAATAATTATTTATTGTTTAATATAATATTATAATAGTTTTCTATTGTTTATTAAAAGACTATCATTAATACAATTATGGATATGATAAATGAATCAATTAACTAAAAAGCCAACCCTAAGATGGTCTTAAGCCCTACATCTTGAACTTGGTCAAATTCATCACATATTAAAACGATTAGTAAATTTGAACTTTACAAATTTTTATCCCATCAAATTTTTCCATTTATATGGAAGTGGGTGATAAAATTTTAATCATCTTAATCGACTGCAGTTTGTTTGTTTGCTTTTTATTCTAGTTTTTTCAACCCAAGTTTCTAATAGTGTATGAAGAAAAAAAATGACATTTGATCTATCTCGTACAACATGACTTTTTTACCAAAGAAATTGCAACATTTTATATGAACTAAAGCACAACTGAGACAATTGGATTTAGCCTTCTTTTTACAAACATTACTATTTTCTTTGTAGAAAGTTGTTCAATCATTTGAAAAATGCATAGTAATGGTATAGCACTTGATCATGAACAAATGAAAAAGATGCTCTATTGGTTTAGATATAACAAAATGTATCAGTGTGTGTAAAAATATATATGATATACTCCATTATCATTGCATTATTTATAAAATGTATGGGGTGAGTGCGAGAAAGACTCACCAATTTTCGTAGCGTTTTGCTTAGTACCTAGTTTCAGCGACTCAGTACTATGAGTACTACAGTACTGTACTGTACTGCAGAATTGGAAAGCATTACATGGACCATTGATAAAACTGCAGATTGAGGTTACAATTGACAAGTGTCTAGCTACTGTACACTTGGGCAGAACTTGATGAAGGCAGGTAGCTATAAGAGTATTGCCAAATACTAGATGTTGTCTTATAGTACTGTTGTAGCCTAGAGTCCCAGTTTCTCACTGAAAATAGTGAAGTCCACTTTTAAATTTTTAGAAAAAAAAAGAGAACCATTATTTAAAAAAATAAAAAATGGTCATTTTGATAGACTTTGTCCTCATTACATTTCCCCCCCCCCCAAAAAAAAAATCCATCTATATTGTTCAAAATGGCGCGCGCAAGTGACCTTTATTCAAGTGCTCCTAACGCACTTGAAATTGAGTTTTCTTTAAAATCCTTTGGTAGGATCATGAAAATACATTATGGGAAGAGCCCATAAAAATTTCAGCTCAAAATGATCAAAATTGAATACTCCCCAATACTAAAAAACCCTAAACTACAAAGTGTGATAAATTAGCTAAATTAGAAATTAATTAGAATTCGATTTTTTTTAATTCTTAGAAAATATGGCCTCTCGTGGCTATGGAGTTCTCCACCTCCCAAAAAAATTTCAACTTCATTTTCTTGAACCTCCAAAAGTTGTGGCCAATGACAACTCTATCACTCGAAGTGTGACGCAAAAAAGGACTAGTCTTTCTTGCACTCACCCTATGCTTCTTGCTTCCATACATAGTTTTGGCTTCTATAGTTTTTACATGTTTCAACTACAAATGCTAAATTGAAGTTTGATCATTTTTGAAGTGCAAATGAGGAAACCAAGGAACAAATGCTTACAAATAAGTAGACAAAGAATTTAATGTGCAAGAAAATCATGTGGATATTGGTTATTAATATAGGATTTGTAGATTTAGTGTGTTTTTAGACTTGTTTGCATATTTCTAATTGCATAGTCCTATTTCACAATCAAACAAGCAATTTTAGAGTGTATTTGATCATGATGCTAACTTCTCTAAAATTGAGACCCATTTCTAATACTCGTACTTCATCACTTTGAAAATCCATATTCTCTAAATTGAGATCCATTTTTAACCCCTAAAGTCCCAAGGCCATTTTTGTGTCAATTCCACTTAAACTACCACTTTTGCTGTAAATTGAGATTCATTTTTAACCCCTAAAGTCCCAAGGCCATTTTTGTATCAAAACCACTTTAAACTACCACTTTTGCTACCATTTTTGTGTCAATTCCACTTAAACTACACTAATGATGATATTTAGTGTCTTGTACACTAACTACGAAGGCATACACTAAATATCATTAAGCCTACTAAAGTAAGTAAATTTCTAACACTAAATGTACTGTATGGTAAATCTGAAACATGAAGAGTGGCCGTTTTCCGTCCCCTCCTGAAATGTTGTAACTTTTGCATCAAAGGTCCAAATTTGATAAAATTTGTTCGGAAAGTTGCGCCTTGTCTTCTAGTTTGTGTGGTAAAAGTTTTAGATCAATCCATAACCTAATGAATTTTGGGCAGTCAATCAAAGTTTGCACGTTCTCATTGAGTTCAGAAACTGCACTTTAGGGCTGCAACTTCGGGGGCTTGTATCTCTTTCATCCAAGGTCCAAATTCAATAAAATTTGTTGGGTTTTCTTCCCCTTGAAGTATAGTTACTGTGGTAAAATTTTCATGTCAATCCAAGTTGTTATGAATTTTTGGGAGCAATTCGAAGTTCAAAATCCTGCTATTTTTGGAGAACAGTAAACATCGGAGACTCGTATCTTCTTCATACAAAGTCCATTTTCAATAATTTTTTTGGAAAAGTTGCGCATAATAGTCTAGTTTGTGTGGCTAAAATTTCATATCAATCAAACAAGTTATGAGTGACTGAGAAGCATTCTAGTAGAAGGAGTTTCAGCAATTTTGAAGTGAAGTCCAACACTAATTCTTCTAAAGTTCAGATTTAGTGTTATGGTTGGTAGGGTGGTAAAACACTAATTGTAATCAAACACTAAATATCATCATTAGTGTACCACTTTTGCTGTAAATTGAGATTCATTTTTAACCCCTAAAGTCCCAAGGCCATTTTTGTATCAAAACCACTTTAAACTACCACTTTTGCTACCATTTTTGTGTCAATTCCACTTAAACTACCACTTTTGCTGTAAATTGAGATTCATTTTTAACCCCTAAAGTCCCAAGGCCATTTTTGTATCAAAACCACTTTAAACTACCACTTTTGCTACGTTCATCTACGTAGATTTATTATCTACATAAATCTTTAAAAATATTTTTAAAAATCTGACTATAGGATCTTGTTCTACACTTGTTTTCAAATCATAAGATAATTTTTTTGTGATTTTTTACCGTATTGAAATATATTAGCATTCAAAGTGAAAGAAATTAATTTCTTTCAAAGGATCTTGTTCTACACTTGTTTCAAATCATAAGATAATTTTTTTGTGATTTTTGACCGTATTGAAATATATTAGCATTCAAAGTGAAAGAAATTAATTTCTTTCAAAAAGTTGCTACGATTGCCCACAAAACTCCATAACTTTTACATCTCTAATCCAAATGGAATGAATCAAAGCTTCCCATTTATAAAAAAAATATAATCTACAAGAAAGAAAATATTAAAATTTTTATTTCAATTTTTTGTGGATTTTTTCTGCTGCCCAATCTCCCCTATTTTGAGGTTATTGCAATATAACTTTTGCTCCCAAGCCCCAATTGAAATAAAAATTATATTCCTAGAAAACTCATAAGTTTTTTTATCTTATGGAAAAGTTTCAAAAAGTTTCAGTAAAAATTGAGATCGTACAAACCTGCCCAAAATCCATTTTGTCCCCTATAGGGACAATGGGACTTTAAGGGTTAAAACAACCCTACATATTCTTGCCTAAAAAATATAGTCTTGATTCTCAAACTTAGAGTTGATTTTAAGTACCCCTACTTTCATCACTTCAAAAATTGTATTCAAACACTATCTAAAAAATGAAAGTTGTAGGACATTGAAATCCTCCTCACTCCCAATAAGACCCAACAAAAAAAATAGACAATTTAATAATAGGAACCTTTAAAAATTTGTATTCAAACACCATCCAAAAAATTGAAAGCTAAATGAAATTGAAATCCCTTCTCACTCCCAATAAGATCAAAAAATACACAATCTAATAATACGAACCTTGCTCAAATGCTTCTTTGGATGGATTTAGATTTGGACAATTTTAGGAATAGTTACCTCAATGCTTATTTGTCAATTTTTAGATTTGGACAAATTTTGGTATATTTACTTTTACTCCAACTCAGTGACGTATTTCAGACTTCTCCCATCTCATCTCCTTTTAAGCAGAAAACCACACCTACTAGAGCACCACCATCGGTTCCTTCATTTTCGTCTAAAAAGACAACTCTAAAAAGAAACATGTCAGGATTTCCTCCATGCTGAATTCATCAGTACACAATTTATACAATTGTTGAGTAAAAAAAATGTTGATGATAGAGTTTAAGAGAACTCCTACCCAAAACCACACCGACCCCCCAAAATCTGGAAGACATCAAAACTGACTGGATGCCCTTCAACTCCATCCCACCGGCTTCAATTCCCGACTTGACATTCTCCTTAGTTTAAGGTATCTACATCACTTTCTATACAAACAGCCTGACTGGACTCTGTACACTTGAAGCACTCGATCATGCACCTACTCCCGACGCTCTCTAATGACACTCTCCGCAATTGCACGTTCCCTGCATACCTTGCGAATCTCTCCTTGAGGCAGTGTCATTAGAGAGAGTTGAGTGTAAAATTATCCCAATCTCTGAAGCCTTGCACTTCCATCATCCAGGCGCACATCCCCTGCAACAGTAACAGCGCAATATTCACTTTCTTAAATGCTATTACACGACTTTGCAGAACCTTTCCCAATTCCTGTTCGTAAACCAAAACTCAGTTGGTGACTCCACAACAAGTTCAATCAGACAATGCTCACCATGTGCCATAACTTTCTCAATTAAGCAAATCAACGTCGTTGCTCAAGGGTAAGTTGTCAAATAAAATAACAGGTCGACATTTAACCCCCAAAGATTCATGATTCATTAACCAATTGATCATATCGTTCAGATAAGGGTCAAAATAATTTTGATACCACTAGAATCAAATGAAGAACCTAATGAAGAATCAAATGAATGGCAGGTGTTGGTCACAAAATAAAATTCGGAAGACAAGAATCTCCACTTGAAACACAAGCACCTGGTACTTTGGGCGTTACGTGAGATGTAAACTGTAGAACAAGCACAAGTTCAAGTTCGAATTAAGCTCAACAGTGGTACTTCGTGTTTTGTGCTTCAACCACCCAAAAAACACTTCCCGACACCTACTCACAACATTCATCATTAAATTCACAGCAAAATCCCAAAACAGGGACAAAACAACAACAATTCACCCAGCATTGCATTTGGCCATATGCATGACACGTTCCCCTGGTTTGGGATTCTGCCTCATTCACTCCTACATTTCCAATGCAACAAGGTGAACACCCGGACTCTGCATGAGTTGAAGGAGAGCAATGATGTAAGGTAAGAGGCCCCATTAACCATACAATACATTCGAGGCTCTAGTGACCATACAGCTGAGCTTTAATTTGTGTTAAATGTGAAAATACTTAATCTTTTTTACATTCAGTAAGTTCAAATTGATTATTAGCTTAACATAAAATGAATGTGCAAAATTATAGATGGTGCAAGTTTCTAGATTGTCGTTGTGAAAGATTCAAAGCTCACTTGTATGGTGAATGGAACCTCTCCCTTGTTGTATGGTGAATGGAAACTTTAAATTACCTTTAGATCACAGAACAACAAGCAATTCACCCTGCAGTGTATTTGACCATATGCGTGACACGTTCCCCTGGTTTGGGATTTTGCCGCATGGTTGACCAGAAACCAACCAACCAGCACTGAGGTTATGTCCAGAAATGTGAAAGCAAAGCCTCATTTTGACAAATAACATCCCTCGCCACTCCCGGGGCCTGGCATGCTATTTCTCATCATGAGGCTCTGCTTTCACATTACCTAGTCCATTTTTTAAGTATTTTTTAACTGAAACAAGGTGAACAATCGAACTTTGCGTGAGTAGAATGAGAGCACTGACATACCTTGAGATCAAACCGAAATATTCCAGTGCATCCGACACATCAAGTCGTCCACATGAAACGGAATCTCCCCGGGCAGAGTGGGCAGATCCGACCACTGACAAGTCGCCAGATCATACACCCATCCCACTTCACTCCTCAACGGCTCTTTTTCCGGGAGCACCGCCATCACCATGAGAAAGCCCTTGCACGCAAACAGCGACAACTCATACTTGGCCGTGGGCGGTACCTCAAAAGGTTCACACCTTATGCTATTGACTTTCACCCACTCCTCCTTGGTCCCAAACGCCAGCCGATACTCCACAATGTGGAACAACGCCGGACGATTCCAACGAATCTCATCACCAGGACCTTTTCGATCCTTGTACAGCACAAATATGCGATCCCCCGCCAATGCCAAGTTCTTCACACTTTCATTCTCCAGCGGATTCTTCCTGGCTCTCAAATCATGCAACAGCCTCCCTGCAAAATCATACACACTCGGGCAATCTCGTCTCTGGTTGTACCGAAAGTTCCCCAAATGGAACCTATACCCATAATAAGTCACCCTCTGTTTCGTGGGCACCACCCATTTCTCCACAGAAATCTTCTGATCGTAGAGCTTAGTTAACTTGGTGCCAGAAGTTGCTTCCCCTACTACCAACACCATGTATTGCTTGGTCTCGGGGTGCACTGCTATCTGCGCCATCTCCACCAAAAGAAAACCTTGTAAAGGGGGAAGCGCACAGGCACGTTTGGTCAAAGGATTCACCACATCCACCAAGAAGGTGCGCGTCTTGTTCTTCTTCAAACTGGAAACGAAGCACACCAAGCCTCCATCCTCAGAAGCGGCCGTGACTTCCACTGCACGCGCGTCCCCGGCCTTGAGCTCGTATTGATGCCAAGTGTTGAGCTTCACGTCCAAGAGACGAACCACAAACTTGTTCGACTTCGCATAGGTGAGAAGCGCAAACACGGGATGCAACTCCTCACAGGCCGTGAGAAACTCAGATTTGGAATCTTCATCAAAAAACGCTGCCTTCCAGCGGCGAGAGAGCAATTGCAAGCTGATGAGCTTTGGCAGAGGCAGCTTGACGAAGATCTGGGATAAGAGCTTCGTAGGGAGTTTCCCCCAGAGGCTTGGGTCCATGAGCTTCTCATGATGTTCACACGAGTGACTGCATACCAAAAAACCCGTTTGAAACAAATGGGACGCTAGGTCGAGGATCCTTTTCAGAGACTCGGGAGGCTCCCTTTGAGCACCACTTGTGAACTCCGCCAGCTTCGTCTCCAGGAGACTGGCTGTCTCCTCAAGGTAATAAGGTGCCGAGGCGTCCTCTTCAAGGTCGGCATCCTCTGCCCGGCGCCGCTGCGCCATCCAACTGGTTGTACTCTGCTGCAAAGCAGGGCATAATTAGGCTCATGTCAATATATCACAATAAAACTTCATAAAACAGAAATAGAAGTGTTTATATGAACCGTGCATGCGCTTAGTGATAACTAACGAAATTGCATTAAAACAAGTCTGTGCTTCCTCTTCACCGAACATCATTCGTTTCACTCTACAATTGCAGCAGTTGCTAGTTTGGATTTAAACAGTAAGAGATTCTACAATTGTTGACTATGTGAGAAAATGCAAAAGCACGGGCGACCTTTGTCATGATATGAAATAGAAATTTTTGCAGCCTGGTACTGATTAGTGCATGGAGTAGGGAAATGACATTTCTAGTATAGCGACAAAGTAGAAGTAAACTGGCAATGAGAAAAACCCTAGTCATTTTTGACCTAAAGTTGAAGGACTGGGAGGAGTTGATTGATGCATGCGCAACCAAAGAATACAAGGACAACAGAAGCATTTACAAGCGCCTGTTAGAAGGTAAAAGCTCCCAGAAAAGAAACACTAGGAATCCTACTTGAATTGGATTTCTATTCCAATTTTGCAAATCAAAATGTACCTAAATTGAGGTGCAGACAGAACAGTCGGCAGTGAGAAAAATCCTGCTAATCTACGACCGAAAACGGAGAAAAGCTACACGGCTAGATCAAATGACAATAGCAACCCGATCAAAGAAATACCTAATTTCCAGTCACGAATCTCCCAGAATATCCTACACAGCCATGTACAGTACACGAAAATGCTTTCAAACTTAAAGCCTGCATTGAATCTCCACAGCAAGGAACACCGACAACAAAGAACTAGGCAAGGAAAATAAAATACAAAAGCACACCTGCAATAAAAATTTGACGAGAAATTCGTCAATCAAGAAATGTACAAATGCGCATCTCTACAATCCACCACCGAATGATTCAAGCAGATCGCCGAATTCTCGAATCCCAATAATTCAACAAACCCAAATCTGCAGGAAATCGACTAAACCCTACACCCTAACCCTAAAAAACCCTGAATCCCTGGCATCTGAACACCAAGCGCCTCCGTGAAAATTGTTGGGCATTCTCAGTTTCACCAATCCTTCTTTAGAAATTGAAAGACAGCGGGCACATGCTCGTTTCGTTTGAACTTTTTGGTAACCGGAGTGGCGCCTATTTTAGAAGTTCCCATCCACGCCTTTCTGTTTCATCCATAGAAATTCATCCAAACCACATACGCCCCTCGCACTTTCCTTTGCAAAATTGTGTCCATTGAAATTTCAAGCTTATTTCGGAGAATTGATGCTGCAGGACAATTGGAGATTCGATCAGTGCGTAACATGCAGATAACCTACTTAAGATCTGTGGAGAGTGAAGCTTTTTGAAGTGATGAGGATGAGTTGCAGCTTCGCAGTGGCAACATCTCCACTGTCGATGGAGGCCATTGCATCGCTGTCGTTGAACGATGATGGTTGCGATTGAATGAACTTCTAATTTGTCCCGTTATTGATATTCTTCAGTTGGAACAAAGCTCTTTCGGCACGCGTAGTATGATTTCGTGGCTACCACGACAGAGTTTCTTCTTCTTCTGGTTATGGTTGCTTAGTTCGATTTTGATTTTCTGAGTCAATCTCTATCAATCTCTGTGAGCTGTTGTGAAATTCTTCTTGGGTTCGTCTCCAATCTGTGGATTCCGTGTTGAATTGGCGGCCTCATGGGTATGGTGACGGCAATGGCGTCGAGTTCCTTGCTTCCGTGTGCAAATTCTTTTCCTCGGGGCCTTTCCTCGTTTCAGAGTGTTTCCGTGAGGCCGCAGTTCTCCTTGCGAGGTTTGAGATTCAACAGCAATGAGATAAAGATTCAGGATGGAATTAGACGACGACGAGGCTCCTGTGGTGCGAAACTGCGGGAGGCTCAGAAGGAACCAACGGTAGAGGAGGCGGAATCCGAAGCGAGAGAGGATGAGCAAACAGGCAAGGAAGGATACAAGCTCAAGGAGAATGCAGCGACGGAGCCCGTGCACTTGGAGATGGAGACCGTTGACGATGTGGTGCGACCGAAGCGTATCGACTTCGACTATGGCTTCCAAGCTAAGTTTCTGAGAATAGGGCCCTCTGTTCCTGGAAGCGTAATCAGATTGGCATTTGAGAATTTCGGCAGGGAGTGGAGGGTATGATTGCAATCTTACAATCTCGCGATCTCGCAATCTCGCAATCTCCATCTTCTTCTCCTTCATCATCGTTGTGGAATGGTTTCCCCTTGTCTGAGAGTTTTTTTTCTTGGAATGCTCACTAAACCCTAGATATGGTTTCTGTTTTGCAGTCGTTGCGGCGCACGATTCTGTTTACGGAGTTGAAGAGGATTGAGCGTAAGCTTTCTCGCTTTCTCCTTATCCTGAATGTCTGTTGCAAAGTCGTGCAAGGATTTATGTAAAGTAGAGTCTTCATTAACCATACATGACATTAGAAGGTCCATTGACCATACAGGTGAACTTTGACTTTAGTAAATGTGTAAGCACTTATTCTATGGACATTTAGTTTTTGGCAGTTGATTTTTAACTTGACATAGAATAAGTGTGCAAAATTTGAGGGGACATAAGGTTCTAGATTGTTGTAGACAAAGGCTCAAAGTTGACCTGTATGGTGAATGGAGACTTTACATTACATGGAAATCTTGATTCACTTTTTTCTTAAATTGTTTCACTGATTTGCATTGCATGGTTTTTTTCTCTTGCAGCCTCGGAACTGAATGGCCCTTTGGAATTTGTCTTCGCCTACACTGGACGTGGTCTTTTCCTGTTTCTCCGAGGGCTGGATAAGTTTCTCACGTTGTATGATGGTTTGATGGAGTTGAAGCCTCTTGAAACGGTGCACACTCGTCCCTTCAATTAGTTTTACTGTGTACAGGATCATCCAGATTAATGTGATGTACTGTGATTTTTGACTATAAGGGGTGGAATTCTGTTAGTGTTCAGTGGTTTTCATGAGGCTATGGATGTACCTCTTATGACTATATGACATCTTGCCCTCTTTGGCATCTTTGCCCTCGTTTTTTGAAAGGTATTTTTGAAACGGAATATTCTTATATTTTGCAATTGAGTTTATGATTAGCATGCATTGCGTTTTTTGTATTTCTGTTTTCAGAGACTGTTCTTAGGCTGCAAGGTCACATACGAAGATTGAAGATTGGATCCGGTTCAGAAAACGTTCAAATTGTTGCTGAATTAGAATCTGGAGATTGAGAACATTCTGTTCCTCGTAACTTAGTCTTTGCTATCTAGATCTAGTCTCACTCCGAGGATGAGACATGGTTTTGCAGAAAGGTGAAAACCTAGAGCAAGATGAGTTGAGAGCAGCATTGAAGAAGTTGGAGTTGAGTAACAAGGCTGTGTGGGAAAGAGAGAAAGCGCGACCGCCAGTAAAAGCTCCTTGGTGGATTCTTGGCCCTTATTATTTTCTGTGTCTGGTTTGTATTCTTCCCTTTTCTTTTTCTTTTAGAACTAAGACTTGTAGCATGATATGTTCAGATCTATGTTTCTGATGCTTCTCAGTAGCCAACTGCTGACATTTCCTGACTGTTGTTGAAGTTGTTTATGCAATAGTAACTAATTTGCTTGCTTTTTTTACTGTGGCAGATGCTGGACGTGATCTTTGATGGCAGGCCCATTCAACGATTCTGGTTTCTGGAAACTGTTGCTAGAATGCCTTACTTTTCGTATCCTCTGCAATGCTCTTAACTGCGAAAGGCCCGAGAGGCCCAAAGTAGGCTTTTTGTTTAATAACGTTTTGAGTCGGTCATATGGGGACTCTTTTTTGTCCAAATTGAATCATTTGTAGACCAGCGCATGCAATGTTAGTCACTGATTCTAGTGATATGAAATTTGAACCCATCTGAATTGTACTTTTCACAACATGATTTATCAAATTGGTCATTTTATAACTATGAATCCTGGTCCTTAGTGTTTGACGTTTCCCGTAGGCCTTTTCATTTTGGCTGGGGGTCTTGTCATTTCTGAGGTAAATAGATGTTAGATTGGGCAGCGCAGGTGACCACCATAGTACTTGAATGAAAAAGGATGTTGGACGTTTCCCAAGTCGCTTTTGATAAATCGTGTTGTCAATCCTTGACAATTTTCGAAGATATATTTCAATGCTTCACCTATATGAGACGCTTGGATGGTACGTGTTCTAAACTCGAACAGTTGCCCCATTGGAGGAGGGTTTCTTCCGTAGTTGCAGGACCTGCAATGGATGCTACGGCATGCCCTTGAGAAAAGCTAAATTGGCAAGTTTACCGCTGATTATCTGATGCAATCATAAAGTGTAAATAATTAAGCTCCTAATTTGATCATAAAATCTGTTCGTGGTTATTTTTTTTACTATTCTCAGGTGGCGCATTGGATCTGAAGTACGCAAGGTTCACTTTGCAGAGGTAACAACTTCTTGATCATGTTTATTGTGACTTATTATACCTTCTTGTAACTTGAGCCCAATCTTGGGTATTCGTTCTTTCAGAAATGTTCTGGGGGGTAATGACATGCTAATACAGTGTGTTTTTTCGGGAGTTGAGATTAAATTTTTTATTTCCCGACTTGTGACCTACATGACACGTGTTGCATTTGTATGAGTAGGAGTGGAACGAGATGCATCATCTCAAGATAATGGAATCCCTGGGAGGAGACTTGGAGTGGGGGGATCGCTTCTTCGGTCAACATGCTGCCTTCCTCTATTATTGGGTTTGTCTTTTATACACTAGGAACATAGTTTTTGGTGATTTGTTCCACCCACGTACTTTCAGGAGCCAAGTACTGGAGCATGTGTTAGCAGTTGTGGAAAACTCTTTAATTTCCAGAAAATAATTGCATGGGCTTCATACACGTGGTTCTGGGTCTGGATGACAGGTGTTGAATGTGATGTTCTTGATCTCACCAAAAGTGGCATATAATTTCTCCGAGCTTATTGAGATGCACGCCGGTGAGTTCATCTGCATTTCTGTTAATTTAGGTGTATTTCTACGCATCAAGGTCAAGCATTTTGCGTAACTATTTGAGATGATATCTTGATCCCGTTAGAACCGTCTCAGGTGAATCAATAGTAGTGAGTCTCACATAAATCTGGTTCAAGACCAATGAATCTCATATTATATGCTTGTCATACTACCAAACAGTGGATACCTATGGAGAGTTTGCGGATGCCAATGAGGAGTTGTTGAAGACATTACCACCTTCCCCTGCAGCAGTGGCTTACTACGAGAGCGAGGACCTCTACATGTAAGCATGTTCCTTGCACTGCAGGTTGAATAAATAACTTGTGCTGTCATAAATGGTTTGGACCACTTTGCTTATCATTGCTCTGGTGTCGGATGACTTGGTACGGACTTGTTCTTGTTCTTCAGAGGTTTTCTTGTTATGTAAGTCATCTTTCAGTCCCCTAAGTACGAAGAATCGTTCAACAACTTCTGTTGATCCATAGAATCTGAACAGGTGTGATTTTTGGAACCTTGAAATGTGTAGGTACGATGAGTTCCAAACAAGTCAAGCGCCTGAATCTCGACGCCCTAAGGTCGACAATCTGTATGATGTCTTCAAAGCCATTTGTGTAAGTGTATATTTACATTCTCTTCCACTCCCATATCTATGGGAACAAAGTATACCAGTAAGAAGAAAAACTGTACCCTATATCTTTCATCTATAGAAAGATGTTTTGAAAGTTACTGTCATCGACTATTAGCTTCGAAATTGATCTTTTAGTTTTAGCCTGGGCACGTATCAGTTAAGTGCTGCTCTGTCATGCCTTCGACAAGCCTTTGACATATCTGGTCAGTACATCTGGGCTCATATTCCTCTCTTATCGAGCAGGGAAATACACGTTCGTATGAGGTTGTGCATTTCTTAATTTTGTTAATTTAATTTTATCCTGCCAAGTTTGAGTTCAACGAAACATCGATTTTGTCATGCCAGGGGGACGAACTGGAGCATGTGAAAACTATGGAAGCGTGTCAGCAACTGAATTCGCCTGTCATGAGTCCCCATGACCAAGTCCAGAAGCGGAAAGAGAAGGCTGCCAGCAAATGAGGAAGTTTTCATTCATTGTCACTCATTACATTTCAACCATGGCAGTGAAGGAGTGGTTTGTGCATAATATGCGTGATAGAATCATTGGAGTATATTTTATTTCGAAGTTATGTGTGTGACTTGGTTATTTCACATTGCGGTCGAAATGATCAATTTTGACCTCAGATTTGGATGCATTTAGCAGTCCCTCATTTTGATTTGACTAGTACTTTTTAAGCAGGAGTACTTAGAAGATTAACTTATTGTTCCCTGTATCATAGTCTTGATGGTTCAACACGATTCAAGTTGAATCGCGAGTTTGGAACCTCGCAACCAGCTCCTTCTAGTCTGATGTATAACCACAATAGTAAACGTTGAGATTTATCAATGTTCCTGTAAATTCTTTTGTTGATGTACTGTACTAGGTAGTCGACCCAATTGAAAGTGGAAATTGTAAAGTATAAGACTTGAAATACTTATTCTAAGTACACTAATTTATCCCATTCGTGCTTGTGACACTATTTTACCTGATTCACACTTTTATATATTAGTGCACATTGAAATGTTACTGTATTGTAATATTAAAAAAAATTGTGTGCACCAACACTGGTATTACAGTTGATACTAATTTCACACAGTCATGCCCTTGTAATAAGATAAATCAGTGTAGTTGTTTTTGACTTCACAAGCATGTAAACCCTAATGGATTAAGGAGCCCTCTTTGGATTTTTTGAGAATATGGGGAGGCTCTGTTGATTTTATAATTTGGAATTTTTGCATGAATTTTTTAGTATACATGCTAATCATCCTAATCTCTATGTGAAGCTTTGTTTCATATCATTTTGATAAATATTGTGAAAGTTAGAAGTGTTTCTTTCGTTTTCAATGTCAAAGTGGGTAGCTCAAAATAGACTCCAAAAAAATTAATTAATTTTTATTCAATTTTATAGATTAACATGTACTCGAAAAGTAGTTGAACCATTTAATTCCAAATAATGAGGTGAAAGTTTTAAAGAGTTTTATTTTGTGAGCAATGAAGGTAGAAAAAATGTATAAACATATAAAGTCACTTTTTGAATTTCATTTGAAATTTTTTGAATAAAAACTAAAATCAGTTGTTTACTATAACATTCTCACCACTAAGATTAACAATTTTCAATTTCCTATAAAAGTTTTTAGTGGATATGTGTTTTCTTCATTTAGCCATCCCCATATTTGGGGGGGTTTGGATGTGCAAAGCACTTGCACATTCAAGTCCCATATTTTTTCCAAATGGAGTCCTTCACCACTTCCTAACTTAATGATCAAGTTTTGGGACTCCCAATTTTACCACCACCTTCTACTTTATAATTTTTTAAAGATGAAGATGAGAGTTTTGTTTAAATTTTTTCATACATTCTCTATATAGTTTTGAACATATTGAATAAAATGCACAAGTTATACACCTATTTTTTTTTAGAAATGTTGAAAGACAACTTCACCTTTTGGAAGGGCTAGAAATGCCTACATTTGAAGTTTAGGGACATTGAACTTGTAATTGGTGGAGATATTCTTTCTAAAATTTTGGGAGGATGTACTTGAACAAGTTAACTAAAGAATCATATATTTGGATTTGTTGAAAGATAAACATAGATAAACATTTTAACCTTGCTTTGGAAACAAGTATTTTAAAACAATTTTGGGCTTTTAAATATCAAAGAATTTTAGGGATTAACTCAAAAAGTTATCATTTCTGACATCAAAAGTTTTCAATTGTAGAAAAGATTGTAAGAGTTTTTGTGCAACATGGTTTAAGAAAATCATGAGAAGTGTTTTTATTTTTTCTTTCTCTATTTTAATTCCTAAATGCCTCACAATCTTGGATTAATCTTAGATGTATTATAATAGGGAGTTTTATAAACGTCAAATGCTAAGTCTTTGCAATAAAATACTAATACATTGAATGGAATAAACTCAACATGATAACTCAAAATCTAGTATATTCCAAAAAACACAACCTAAAAAATCAAAGAAAAAATAGGTGTTGGTTGTACATTGTTCAAATGAGACATTGAAATCATGATACAATTTTAGAAAATCTATAAATTCAATTTTGACTTTCTATAATTTTACTTATTATATTTGAATGAAATACTTGAATTTGAACCAATCATTTTTAGTTGCATTTATCTTTCTATGATCAAATAATGAAAATCCATTGACACACAATATTTTGGGGTAGCCTTGGTTGTTTGGTTTTTGGTGATACTACTTTGGATGAAGTATTAAAGTGGTATTTACTAAAACTACTTGTGATGTAAAGGTGTCTTTGAAAATTCATAATTATAAGCTAGTTCTCACTACATGCTAAGTTCTAGTCCATTTTCAAATTTTAATTAGTCAAGAGCTAAGAAGTCTAAACTTATAGCTAAGTTACACCAAGTCTTTAATTGAGTTTCACTTAGAAATACCACTACATGGCAACACTTTTAGAATTTTTGGTGCCAAGGAATTGAAACTAGAGCAAGAGTTTAGTTAGACTCTACTCTTTCTCTATAAATCCCATCTATTGATTTGTATATAATATGATAAGAATAACACTAAATCAAAAACAATCATCCTTGTGGATTGGTTTCATATTCAAATCTCACCATTGCATTTTTTACATACAAATTGCCCAAACTCTAGGCTTTTGCCAACTTCTTACTCTTTTCGAAGGGAGAATATTCCCATAAGAAAATACAAATGAGAAAACTTGAGACTTGGAGTTGAGACATTGGTTTTCATATATGAAACTCCTTCCCTTGCATGTAATACTTTTTTCATTGTCATTCTATATCTAACAAAATTGGGATTTTGGCCTTAATCTCATACTTGTAAAATTCGGATAAGGAATGTAGATTGAACATGCTTAATTTGGCAAGAGTTTTTTGAATATAAATCAAAGTGGATTATATGCAACTTTAACTTGTATTTCAAGGAAAATTGATTTAAAAATATTTTGCAATGTTCAAATCCCTTGAATATCCAAATCAATTCTTAGAAGGATGTTTTTAGGATACCTCACTTTAAATTTTAATAGTACAATCAAATGCAAACAAAATTTGTTCTTTTTTCAAATAAATAAGATGCATTTTTCCAAACCTTCCAAATAATTATATGAAAATAATGTTCAAAAAAGACCAATAGGACATATATATATAGAGAGAGAGATATAAGACCAATAAAGACATACATGTATTCACTTTAGCATTGAAGCCTCAAGGTATATGCATCCGTGATCATCACTATTCAAAGTATGACATCTATATTCCAACCAAAAAAACAACACTAAAACATAGATATTGATGATGCAAGATTTAGACAATCATAGTATAAATGCCTTAGAGAGTTTAGTGTCAATTTTAGATACTCCAGCCAACAATATTTCAAAGTTTCATAACCTATTCATATAATGTCCAAATATACTAGTGGAAAATATGTTTGTATAGAATGATAAAATGGAAAATTAGTCCACGTGTAGATCTTAAGGTTTAGTTTATGTAAACATGTTTTCCACTAGTAATAATGCATGCTAAAGTGTGTTTAAATCCTCTTTCACTTGCCAAATAAGAATGTGTCCCTCTTTTCAATGTTCACTAAGCATTTTGGGGGGCAAAATATTGCTAAATTGCACAGGACAAAAATAATTTGGCTAAAAAATGATGACAAACTTTGAAGTTTTTTGCCAGAGAACTCCAATTTTTTTTTAAAATGGATGAAATCACCATATTAAGAATGAAAATAGAATAGTGTGTTATTTTCTATCCAACAAGTGGATGAATGTTGAAATTGGGAGCATCACTATAACATTTCTACATTTCTACATAAAAATGGAAAAAAAACAAAACAAAAACCCTGATGTTGACACCTTGAAGAGAGTGCAACAAGCATACTTTTCTTCGGTTTTTTAGGGAACATGCTTGGGGAACATGCTTGGGGAACATACTTGGATTTGGGTGATCCTACCGTAGTGTTGATTATGAGTACTGCCACTTGGAAAACTGAATTCCCCGTTGAAAGGCTTCACTGTGCCCTGTTCTGGAAAACTGAGCTTCCCCGTTTCCAATTTCTGAATTCACTATTCTTTTTCCTCCGTTGCCTCAAGCTCGATGACGGGAATCATTTAAGGTTTTTGAAATTGTAGCACGAAGGAGAACGAGGTCGCAGATTGAATAGAGATTTACCTCAATAAACTCTTAGGAGTTGCGAGCGCTCACAGTAGTGTGCACCAATATGGCAGCTCCAGCAGCAGTAAGTAAACTGGGATTGACGGAGTCTTCGTCTTCCTCGTCGTCGGCAACCATGAGCTTGGACGATTCGTCTTTGCCCGTGAACTTCCATGGGAATTTGGCCAGTGCTCACAACGACGAGGAGCTTCTGACTCTGCTGCAACGAGCGAAAATCTCCAAAAGACCTGTGAGTTCAGAATTAGGGTTTCATGGCAATCTTCTGTAAATTGTTTTCAGCTGTTTCCAATCTATTGTTTGTTTTTTGATTCTGCAAACCTTCCCTTCCCTTGTTCTGATAATTTGAAGAATGTGCATGTTCGATTAGATGTTTTTTCTGCATTTGCGTTTGCCTGACGAACGTCTGTGTGGGGCGCTTTCGCAGGCTATCGTTACTTATGGTGCCCCATGGTGAGAGTCTTTTCTACTTTAACTGAAATGAACATTGTTTTTTTAAGTATTGGTATAAAAGAGGGTATTGAATTTGTACTTTTCCCACATTAGTTGAATCTGAAGCAAAGGAGTTGATGCTTTGACAAGATATCATGTCAGGGCGCTATCTTTGTCCATGCGGTGAAGTTCGTAATTTGGAAACTACTCTCAACGAACTCTTGGTTCTTGAAAGTGTTACATCACCGTTCTCACTGTCTTTCTCAGAATTGGATCTTGCAACACCAGAAGGTTTTAGTTGACCTTCAAGGACCAAGAGGCTCAAATTAGGCTTCATGTTTTTCTTAACAGGTCATACAGGGACTCTCATTTGTTCAAATGGAATGTTCTGGTGATATTAAACGTGACTCCGTCTGAATTAAATTTCTCACACTACGATCAATTGGTCCAATAAAGCCATGAATCCTTAGTCCTTCAGGGGTTAAGGAAAGACAGATGCTGAGTATTGTACTTGTTGATTGATTTGGTGTTATGACTTGTGGGGATGAAGGTGCCATGCTTGTCAGCATATGCTGCCCACATTTTGCAACTTGAGCAATGACTACGAATCAGCGATGTTTATCTACGCCGATGTGGACAAGTGCTACGAAACCACACAGGATGTGCGCTACACCCCAACATTCCGGTTCTTCCGAGACGGGAAGAAGGTGGATGAGTTTTACGGTACAGGACCTCAAAGATTACGAGACCGAGTGTGGCTCCACACTTGAATTTCGTTGTAGGGGTGTCAAGGGACTTGTGCTCTGAATATGGAAGTGATTTGAAATCTCTGCAACGGGGTTGAGGGGAGACCCTAAACCCTAAAATACAGGATTGCATTGAAGAAGTTGCAAACTCTGACAATGCCTGAGTTCGTTACGTCTTGTTTATTTGAGTGTAGGATTAAAATGAGAACTTAGGTTAACACGAATAGGCAATATTTCATTGCTTGGGGAGCCCTTTTGTCAAATAACTTTATTTTTACATGGCAAAGTGCACTGTACACGGTGTACATGGTGCACCTGCAGTGCAGCTTAGTTTGCCGTGCAAGCAGCGGTTTGTACCGGGTGCTGCACTAGAATTTGCCATAATTTTTAGATGTGAACAGTTGTAAAATTTGTCTCTGCCATGCCGTTATTGGTGATGGCTTTATTGAATGGGTATTTCAGTATTTGTTGCTTGAGAATCTACACGTTGCAGAGTTTTAATCACAATGTGACAAAATTGTGCAATAATGACTTGAACCTTAACCCCTCACCACCCAAGGGGACCAAAAGTGTCCTCACCTAGTTTCATGTCCAATTCAAAGTGCTGTAACTTTTGCATGAGATAAACATGTTGGAAAATTTGCACTGAGTCTTTTAGTTTTGTGGTAAAATTTTCAGATCAATCCAAGATGTCCTGATTTTTTTGTAAGCCAATCAAAGTTCCTAGGTCCAATTTGAGTTCATCAAAATGCATTTGATGGCTGCAACTTCAGGGGTCTATATCTCCTTCATCCAATGTTCAATTTCAATCAAATTTGTTGGGTTATGATCCCCTTGAAGTCTAGTTATTGTGGTAAAATTTTCATGTCAATCCAAGTTGTTTTGAATGTTTGGGAGCAATTTCAAGTTCAAAATCCCAACATTTTTGGATTATAGCAAACTTCAACGGCTTGTTTCTCCTTCATATAATATCCGTTTCTAATAAGAAAAGATTGGGAAAGTTGCACATGCTAATCTAATTTGTGATTTTAAAATTTCATATTAATCCAAGAATTTATGAGTGATTGAGAAGCATTTTAGTAGAAGGAGGTTCAACCCTTTATAGGTTTTTTGCAACTCTTCTTACTATTTTTTTGACATTTCAAATCCATTTTGAAGACATAATGAGTTAATTTAATGATATTTTTTTACACTATTGTGTTTGTATGTTGGTTTTGAAACACTTTACAGTTTAAAGTGTTTTCATTTGAGTAGGTTTAGAAATTGAATTTCACCTCAAAATGTGTTGCTAGGAAAATTTCAGCATCCTTTTTCTACACTAAATAATTATAATCTTGCAATTTGTGTGGCCAAATAACTCCAAAATTAATTCACTTCATCTACAACATGTACACTACAAGATTGTATTGTTGAGATTTTTATACCTTAGTGACATTTTGGACTATAATACTTCAAAAGCAATGATGTTTTTGAACCCCAAAAGGCCCTTAGTCTTAAAGGATTAATCTCTAACTAAAGGCTTGCATCCAAAATCTGCCTTTTTTGCTACTAAATTTGGTTACTATTACTAGATTGGTCAAATTTTCATGTTTTTTTGTTGGCAAGTGAAAAGAGGTTCCAACGCTTCAAAGAATGTGAAATTTAGATATTTGTATGCAAAAGCTTCAAAGGGCCAAAGTTTTCTGTGGTAGAAGTTCTAAACTCATTTCTTCTACATAGGTACATTTTAATTTGGAGATGTATATAGAGTAATGATGATGATTTTGGATCATTGGTGCATTATTGGGTGCCAACCTTGAAGGACTAGACAACGACCACATTAGATGTTTAAATTTTGAAGAACGGATAAATGCAAACATATCTAAAGCACATACAATATTTACTCTTACATCCATCTAAATATTGGTAGATGTGTGTATTAGTTCTCTTATACTTGTAAAGTATAAATTTTCACAACTTTCTTTTGCAAATTTAATGTAGATCAAGGGATATTATTGTATTTGACCTCAAACCTTTCTCAATTCAAAATGACACATTGAAATCAACTTCAATAAATTAATTAATTAAAAATCAACATAATCAAAGCTTAATATTTTTTAGTTAAAGAAAAAATAATCTTAAGAAAATTACTAATATTCAATCTACAATCACTATTAGAAGGAATTTTCAATTTTAATTTTCAAATTTTATTGAAAACTATTGGTTAGTCCCATAGTAGCTCTAACCTTATGGATATAATCTATGCATTGTATTTTATGACTTTGGGTTGTAAGTCATCATTAAGTTTATTTTCTAAGTTGCATTTTATAATGTATCTCCACAATTTGGAAATCTAGACTATTCCTTGGCCTTGATGATTTTCTAGATTACTGTAGAAATGGATAATGCACCTATTGATTTGAAAATTGGAATGCTTTTGGAAAAGTACCTTAGTGATAGGTCTCATCTTTTCAAGGTTAATCCATTTCTTAACCTACTGGACATACTAAGGGGGAATAAAAAATCTCCTCAAATTGGGGGCATGGATCTTGCTCCTGCCCAGAGTTTGTATGGTCAAAGCATGTAAAATTAACCATTGAACAAAGTTTTGACTTTATAGCCTAAATTCAGTGTTTAGCAAGCCTTATTCACTATAGAATTGGATCCAATACATTGAAACATTTCAAAAACATCCTAAAGCCATTCTATTTTTTTTTAAATCAAAGTTTTATTTGAGGTCAAATTCAACGGGCCTAGCTTGTTTGTGGATTAACTTGTAAAGGACCAACTCCATCTCCACATCATCAAGCATTTATTTTTGAGCTCAATTTAATCCTAAATTGTATTTGAATTTCAATTATATATTTTAGTTATAAGAGACTTTATGTAAGCTATCAACGTAAAAATTCTTTGTTAAAGTAGTATAATTTTCACATGTCAATATCCCTCCATCCATCTACTAAAACATGTGGAATGAAATTACTTTCTATGGTCTTTTAAGTTTGAAATGAATAATCCGCAACTGAAATAAGAATTTACAGATACAAATTTTAAGTTCAATCTTGCAATAGCCTCAAAATAATCTCATTTCAAACTTAATAGGATTAAAAAGTTTGATTTTTATTTATACAAATTACATTGATAGAAGGGTTTAAATCGTTTCAACATGAAAAATACACTTGAATGGTAAGTTTATGTTTGAGATGTTAGCCTAGCTTTATTGTTCAAGAGGTGAGATTGATGAAGCAATAAGATGGTAAAGAAATACCCTTATTATAAAAGAATGTGATATGAGAAAAGAAATTAAAACAAGTCTAGATTTACAACAAAAACAACTAATCAAAAGTCTCATTCAATAAAAAGAAATTAGATAGAAACAGTTATGATGTGGAAACATGTCATTGGCCTATCTATGAAAATGGCCACCACTCTAATTAGACAAGCACAGGGACATTCATCAATAATGATCGAAGAATTCTATTTTTATCCAAATCCTTTGAACATCTATTGTCACATAAAAAATAGAAAAATTTGGTTCTTTTAGATACTATTGCTTTGAAATCTATGAAATGGAAAGAATAAGGAAGTTTGATTTAGTATTAATGATGCATGCAAATCATACTTAATTCCTCAATGACCAAAGTATGTTTGGGCAAAAATTTGACAAAAAATATCATTTTCAAATGTAGTGAGCAAATTATTTTTAATAGTTTAAAAATTAGTATTCAACCTTAGAAAATAATATTGGACTATTATGGCAATATGTAGAAAAGATTTTGAAAACTTAACCATATAAATTGCAAAATTATAGTATTTGAAGTTAGAAAAAATATTTTTTTGACTTTGCCAAAATAAAGTCAACAAGTTTTGACTTCTCTTAGAATGAGATTATTTCTCTTACCATAGTTTTTTTTGGCATCGTTGCATATTATATCATATTGCTTGCCAAATTATTGAATTTGAAAAGGAACTTAAAACATATTGCCCAAAGCTACCTTCTCCATCACAATTTTTGATTAGCATATCCAATTGGAAAACAAATCTATTCTTTTAAGTGTAATAGGACTACATGCCCTGGCCTTGTCACATTTTGGAAAAGGATCATTTCAAATTTGACTTCACATGGACCAATCTAAATTCCCATTTGAACATTTGTAGACCAATTTCCTATTAGAAATCAACAAAAGCAATGTTGTGCACTTTTACTATAATAGATTACTAGTGTAATGACACCTTCAATAACTAAATAACAAACAAATTTTTTGTCACCCGACTTTAAACAAAAAATTAAAAAAAATTCTGCTAAATTAAAGATACTCCACTTCTATAAAGATACTATATTCAGGGTAGAATGAAAGAAATAGTATTATTGAGGCAACCAAATTTTTGAAGCCACTCAACCCTAAACCAAAGTTGGTATAAGGAAAAATTGGATGACTATGAGTTTATGAGGAAATTCATTCTACATAATTACTTTCTACATGTTCCTAGGTTTAGTTATATAATCATTGTCCAAATTTTGTGATTGAATAGGGGTCCCTATTTTCAAGGGCCAATCACTATGGTTGCAAGCCTAGGTATACATAGGAAGAATGCATATAAGGAAAAAAGACCCTATTTATGCCACAATTGAGAAGCCACCCTTTGTGCCACTACGTATCAATAGTGTACTTTTTAAAACTTTCAAATGTATTCGTTTAGTACATATAGTATACTAATAATGACATTTAGTGTATCCACACCAATTGATTTGGAAATGCCATAAGTTTTTACTTTTATGAAGCTTTTTATTAAGATTACAATTATCTATACTATTTAAAGCAGGGGACCAATCTTCGCGAATATAATTGGTAAAATATTAATCAACAGTAAAAACTTATAGCATTAAAAAATCAATTAGTTTGGTTTACACTAAAAACATTATTAGTGTACTAGTCACAAAATGGCACAAAGAGGGTCTTTAGCTTAGTAAAGATTTAGTTTAAGTTCTTCTTCTACTCCACATAACATAGACACAACGTAAATAAGTACATATCCTATCTGAAGGTTACATTCAACATAAATGAAGTCATTTTTGTAAAAAGAATACCACATGCCATCTTGTGAATGATGTAAAGTGACGTGGACCCGTAAGAATCTGACGTGGAAATTCAATTTTGGCAACTGCGTGCCGAATTAGACCTTCAAGTACGGTAGTAACGGCAGAGACAGACCGGGGCAGGAAAATAATGCCAGACCTCATCAGCCAGCATCTCAGTCCTGCGACCGAACGAGGACTGCCCTGCTTCCGTCTACTATTGCTTCCAAATAATGATGGCGTATCCGCCATAGCCGGAAACTCTCCTCTCACACACAAACACTCGCCTACTCCCCCTCTCACTCCTAGTGCTTCTCTGTGGCCCGGCTCCGTCCTATTTGTCGCAACTTCAATCATCTTGGGAGCGTCAATTCAGTTCGCTTCTCCTTCTATCATTTGCATGTGCTGCTTGATCAAACGACCCCTTCCATGTAAGTGCATCTCGGGGGTTTCCTGCTCCCGGCCTTTTGCCATTGCTACGCTTTCATCACTTCATTCCAGATTGTGTTACGATTCCATGCTTCCTTGTCGACGGAGGTTGCGAGCGGCGCGAGTGTGTGTCGTTGATCGCAGAGTGCGTCTCGGCATTGTCGCCGTTTGGGGATGAATGGACAGGCTAGGTTCTTTTGGAGTTTTGTTGTGAGGTCGACTCCCGTGTTTTGTGATTTGCGATTAGTTTTGAGGTAATTCTGGACTGGCATTCGGACGATGCTAAGAGCAGGGAGTTCTGACAGTACTGGACATAAATTTTATTTGTCGGCGCAATGTATAGTAGCTTACGAATTTCTGAGTGTCTTTTTTTGATGAAGTCGAGTGTTGCGTGAGGTGTGATGGATCTGTGAGGCAATGTTATTATCGGTGGATTGTTATGTCGTTTAGGACTTGGCATTGCAGCTGATGGACGCTCCTGATTTATCTAGGTCTGTCTTAAAGTGGATTTCTTTATGAATATTAATCCGTGTTTTTTTTTGGATGTGTGCTATGCTGTTTAGTTTTGAGCTAATTCGGCCGGGTTTAGGATGATCTAACACTCTAACACGCTAACAGTTGATAGGCGTGTCTTAGTACTGAATTGTCTTGACGGTGTAATGTGCTGTAATTGAGATCCGGATTGTGAGCTTGTGATGCTTGGGCATTCCTTTTTTGAGTGTTCGAGTGGCTTGAGTATGTTTGATTGTGGAATAGGTGCTTGCATTGTCTTTGTTCTTGACTTCGTGATTGGAAATGCTAGGGTTTTGTTATAATGATTTCTCTGTGTTTTTTATGTGCTATTGTGCTCAGTTTTGAGTTGATTTTTGGATTGGCATCCGGTGGATTCGAAGAGCAGACAGTTCTGTCTTGTGGCTGGAAATTTCTTGTCGGTGCAATGTACAATTTGCTCATATTCCAGATTATAGTGTGATTCGGTGCTTTATTTTTGAGGTCTCGAGTGATGCGACTGTGCTTTTGATAGTGGACAAGGTGTCGACAATTCTTGCCTGCATGATAGAAGGTGCTAGGTTCGTTGGAGGCTTGTTTAGCTTAATCGACATATAGTAATTACAACGTGTTTTCTAATGTGTGCCACTTTTGAGGCAATTTCAACCGGCATACAGAAGATGCTGAGCAGACGGTCCTATCTTGCGCTGTTAGTATGGATTTCCTTGTCGGTGCATTCTACAGTAGCCTGGAAATTTCTTACTTTTTTACTAAGTCGAACCACTCTTGCTTGCTATGTGATGGATACGTGAGGCACTGTTATGTTTTTTTTATTGTTGCGTCTTTTCAGACTAGGAAATGATGTGAACCACTACTATATCTACTGTCTTGAAGTGAAAGTTGTAGATTTTCGGATTGTCTACTTACTGCTATCTTGACTGTCAGATCTTACAACTTTTTGAGTGTGCAAGTTTCTCAACAAGGAATTCTGTCGTGGTTTGTGTGACAGATTGATGTGAAGGAGAATTTTGTGAGGTTGACATGTACAGACTGTAGAGCCGGTAAGTGCTCTCAAACTTGATTTTAATGTTGATTAACCCTGGAGCGTCTGGACTCTTCTCCAGAACTGACAATTTGGAGAAGATCATTATAAAGTGATATACAAAGGAAAGTTGTAGATTTTGAATTTTAGATTCCATCTGTATGGTTATCAATATTTTTCTATATATTTTTCTATAAATTTAGAAAGGAAAATTTCAAAATTCCTTCAAAATTTTATTACAGTAAAAATATTATCATTTTTTGAGCAAAACTTATTGGAATGGATTCAAAATGAAGTTTTCTTGATTTTTCAAAATGAAGTGTTCTTTACATCTACGACCTCATTTTTGCAAACCTAGTTTTGAAGTAGAGTCAATGCAATTTGACCTCTTGACACACTTCCGCATTTGTAATTTTAGAAAAATTTGTATTTTAATAACAACAAATCCAACCATTAGATAAGACAAGAACTTGATTAACTATCACCCAAAATTAGGATGACTTTCACCCAATAGGATGACTTTCACCCAAGAAGGAACGAGACAGAAACAACTTCAATCTGTTCATCGTCCAAAAATGGACGTCGGAGCGCTCCAGGGTTAAAGATGCAGTGGTGGTTCTGTCTTGTTGACTTGTTTTTTGGATCGCATTTTGTACTAATTATCAATGTGATTTATTATGATATACATGCGAATTCATACATGGTTGTTTTCTGGAGGTTCTTTGTTGAAGATTTAAATTTTACTTATTTTTCTTCTCCAAATTTTCTGGAGGCTGCAGTTCTGTAGGGATTTTCAGAGGTCGTCTAAAGTGCTTTTGTGGATGATGGATCGGGTGCAGCGGCCAGGCTGAAGATCTTGTTGAGGTAGACCCTAGTTGACAGCAGGAAATGGATGCGTTCAGGAAGAGCGCCAATAAGTTCCGAGAGCAGGTTGTGAAGCAACAGCATGCCGTGTTGAAGCAGTTTGCAGGGCATGGTTCAGAAAATGATGTGATCATCGATGAGGCGGAGCTACAAAGACATCAGCAACTTCAGAAGCTCTACACTTCTACCAGGGCTGCCAAACATTTTCAGCGAGAGGTGGTAAGGGGGGTGGAAGGGCTTATCAGTACAGGTAGCAAGCAATCAGAAGTTGCCACCAAGCTTGCAGACGAGTGCAAAAAGTATGGAACTGAGGGTCCTGGGATTGGTGGGGCTCTTTCCCAAGCCTCTTTGCAGTATGGCACAGCCAAGAATCAGATGGAAAAAGAGCGGGATACTATGCAGCGGGTTCTAAGCACGCAGGTGGCAGAGCCCTTGAAGGCGATGGTCTTGGGCGCACCTTTGGAAGATGCTAGGCAATTGACACAGCGATATGATCGCATGCGTCAAGAAGCAGAATTGCAGGCGGTCGAGGTCAATAAGAGGAGAACTAAAGAGGCAGGCGGTGTTGATAATGTTGTAAAGCTGCAGGCAGCTGAACAAAAGATGCAGCAATTATCATCATCAATGGCAGTGTTAGGTAAAGAAGCTGCTTCGGCAATGACTGCCGTAGAAATTCAACAGCAGCGCCTTACTCTTCAGCGGATGATTGCTTTGGTGCAAGCCGAGCACGCTTATCACCAGCGAGCTGCTGAGATACTGGATCAGCTTCAGGATCAACTAGTATCTCAACTACAACGGAGCGAGGCAAGCGTGCCATCTGCTGGTGCAGCTGCTGCAGATGTGATCATCGCCCCTTCCTCCTTTGAGGATGCTAATTTAGGTTCTGATTCAGCTAAAACTAAGCGCAGCCAATCAAGCAATTACTTCCTTGCAGAAGTAACAGCGCCTTTTGAAGCCGAGAGCCCTGGTGAACTTTCGTTAGCTGTTGGAGATTATGTTGTTGTGCGTCAAGTGGCCTCATCTGGCTGGTCGGAGGGAGAGTGCAAAGGTAATGCAGGGTGGTTTCCTTCATCGTACGTGGAATCTAGGCAGCGGATGCCGGGAACCAAGGTGGCTGAAGCGGTCACTGACTTGTAATTTGTATGCTACGTTGCAATTTTGAGGATGCTTCATTAGATGGCTAAACTCAGAACATCAAGTTTTTAGCCGAGTAACCTTAGCACGCCCTTTTTATGACCTCTGGCTGCTCTTGACGAACAGCAGTCGGCATGGTTCTCGGTACAGGTTTGGATTTTATTCAATTCGACCCAGTTCATATTCTTTCTGAACTATCTGTCAAAGTCCATTGACATCACTATTTGGAGTCCAGCAACGGGCTCTCTAAATGTGCTTAGAAGTATATATGCTGAGAGGTTTGCTACCTTTTACTCTTGAAGTCAAATGTTGATATTCGGTTTTATCTTTCCGCTTTGTCCATCTTTTTGAGTCCACGAGCATGGCTCTTTCTGTACTTTCCTTGAAATACTGTTTCAATATTTATTTATGTTAATGCTAGCGGGAAAGTTACAACACTCACCAGGCAAAACAATGGTGATATTGGTTTGTCTATGTCCATTTACAGTTTGAAATGACAGTCTTTCACAAGTGATGAATTATCTTGTATGATACCGGTACAGCAGCAGGAAGTTTGTCATTTTTGGACTGATGAATCTCCTATTCTTTTAGACAAACTGGTAGATCTGTATCCTCCATGAGCACACGAGGATATTTTTTTTGAACTTCCGGGAATTTAGTTGATATTACATAATAGACGGTTTAGGGGACGGTTTAGGGGACCGATACATCGCACCGAAACTCTTGCTACGACGGAGAGAGAGCGAGGGTTTGAGGCATGCATATCAAAATTGTTTCCAACCCCCGTTTGTTAACCTGTTCTGTCTCCAGCGGCAGGTGCATGCTCATGCATACTGGCAAACAACACAGGACGGGCTCGTGACTAGAATCCATTGTGCGAGTGCCAACGTTTCCACGTGCACCTTTCGAATTTGGTTCACACCGCAAATCCTCCCTGGTAATCAGTGTGACGATAGTTTGGTTTTGCTGGTTATTCCATTATGCATTGAAATTTATGAAAGTGATCGATTACTGTAGCGATTGACAAAATGTCGTAGCTGAAGCTTATAGCTGAGGTCTTGAACTTCCTAATGTAGCTAAACTCGAACCTAAACTAGCTGGGATAGTTTGCCTGGTTTCTACTGGTCGATTGCATTACCCAAGCGACTGAGAAAAAGAAATGAGAATTTAGTGTTGGATATAGTAGAGAATTGGTCCTCTGATACTTTCGTCGATCATTATTATCGTGGCCTATCGTGGTCTGGCTGCTGATGGAGCAGTCATCTACACAACCTATGTTGGATCCAGGAGAGAAGTAGGGTTTAGGATTTGCAGTTTTGTGAGCTTCCATAGAATTGTGGCATTTTAACTCCAATGCACATACGGTCGTGATATTTTGGTCATGTGAGATAATGAACATTGATGTTCAAGGCTTCCAATCTTTAGGCTTACTGTAGTAAATTGTGTTCGCCAATTTGGCATTCTGTACGTACAAATAGATACAACGAAAGTGTTCTGTGCAAACTAGGTCTGGCAGATAAGTCCAAGTATTCCAAATACTCGAGAAACGATGCTGCGACTTATTAACGTGGTACAGGAAGATGGTTTAGGACTTCAGGCCTTGTGGACTTTCGAAAGATTCGCTTTTTGCTCAACTCTTTTTGTGTGCAATTCAGTTATGCTGGAAGTGGGATAATGTGCAGGGCAATTCGTATACATACTTGCGTCATACAGGACAACACTGATTTATTCTACTGCTGAAGGCACAGAATTGGAGGAATTTAGTACAGTATGGTAATATTTCAGCTTGCCCTAATCTAAAATATTGTGACTTCATAAATTAGTTTTACGTGCACTAATATGATAAATCAATCAACTTGATCCTCTGAACCCCTCTGTTCCCATGCAAATACCTCCATTTCAACTTGCAATTCCTATGCAATTCTTGCATCATTGCATTCTTAATCATTCTTGCATCATTGCATTCTCCTGATCAAGAATACCAAATTTCAATTTTGAAAAACCAAAACTCTATTTTTGGTGAATTTTTTTCATTAAATTTTATGATATTACATAATAATTGATTGAAAGTTGTCATTGATGAATTTTCAAAATTCAATTGCATGTACATTTTGGAATTGTCTATAAGTGCATCTTTTTTCTTAGAAAAATTTGCAAAAAAGTCTCAGAATTTACATTGTAGAGACTTCTATGCCAAAGTATCTCAAATCTAATTTGGTAAAATAGATGTTTATATATTGTAACTAGATTTTAATATTTAACCCTCATACTAAAATAGTAACATAAACTTGTCTATGATGGTATAATTAGTTTTTCCAAATCTAATTATAATATATAGAAATTTATTTTACAAAATTTGGATATAAAATACTTTGGCATTGAACCCTCTACAACATTAATTCTAAAGTTTTTTTGCAATTAATTTTAAAGTCTTTTTGTAATTTTTTTCTAAATGAAAAGATGCACTTTGATGGACAATTCCAACATCTAGTACATGCAATTTGAATTTTGAAAATTCATTATTAATAGCTCTCAATCAATTATCATATAATATCATGAAATTTAATTTTCAAAATTCATCAAAAATAGAAATTTGGTTTTTTGAAGTTAAAATTTGGTATTCATGATTAGAGTATATAAGAATGCAATGATTCAAGAATCACATAGAAATTGCCAAAAAATTGCATTTAAAAATGAGGCATTTTGTATGGGAAGGAGGGACACGCAAATCTTTTTGTCTAGGCAATATACATTCAACTTTTAGGTAATTCTAGTGCAACTTTGCAAAGACTCCTTTTTCTTGTGTAGCACAATACCTTAAGAAGTCACTCATAAAATATTTATATTATTAAAATATATATCAACGTTATTGAATTGAAAATTATGATGCTTCTCAATTGAAAGTTGTTGAACTTGACATCAACTCAAGGAGTCTAAATTGAAGCTTAGAAAAATGCTCAATTCACTATGGTATCAATTAAAAAAGAAATCATAGGAACTTACTTAGGAGGGCATATATGATTCTTCTATTAAATAGAGGACTAAAGTGAGAATAATGTTCTTCTATAAACTCTTTCAAAATATTTTGCTTCCTATTGCTCATGATTGTGATGACAAGTCATCAAGAGAAACTCTAGGGAAAAGGAAAAGATGTTACATCTCCCTTGATCAATTTGACAACTAAGGTGGCTTGTTTTTTGGTTTTCTATTTGCAATGAATTTCCTTCATTGCTATTAATTTTATTTGCAAAATTTGGTTAGGAGACAAAAAAATTGAAGATTTATAGAAAAAAATTTACCTAAAAATTTATTTATTTGATAACAAATCATTAAAATAGATGGAAAGTTTAAAAATTGAACGAATAAAGTACAATTACCTAGATGAAAAATGCTCCTTTCCAAAAATGGCTAAATAATGGATTTTTTTTGTTATCATTGAAGAGCATTGGTTTTAAAATATTTAGAATGAACACTTTACTTCACATGTTTCAAAAACAGAATGCAAGAAAAGAGGCTTATAGGTAGTTAGCCCTAACTTGTGACTCACACAAAGTAATGAATTTCTAAGTGCCCGAGTAAGTGCCCATGGTCTATTATAAGCTTCTTGAAGCATTAACTTAACCTCTAAAACCCAAAGGCTTTTTTCTAATCAATAAACACTCAAAGTTGACATTTCTATTGTAAAGAGGAGAAAAATTAAAATGTTTTTTTTTTCATGTTTAGCTATAGGATTTTGAACTAGACTGTTATAAAAATGCGTTGAAAAAATTTCAAAAACTTTGATCCTATAGATTGCAAAATATATGCGTTTGAAGTAAAGGAAATAAGGGGTTTTGCACCTTGAGTAACTAGAATAATAAGACTTTAAATCATCTTAACTTTAAATATTTCACTATGAAGTTTGAGGGTCTAGAAGAAAAAGATTTGCATGAAAAAAACTTGATTTTCATTCTTTAAAAAATTGTTAAGCAAAAGCAAGTACAAGATAGAAGGAAAAACTAAATCATCAATTGCTCTAGATGGAATTGAAATAGTGAAATACACTAATTCCAAAAATGAGATTGATCTGATAAACAAATTAAACCTTGTCAAGTTGTTTTTTTAATTGTAAAAATTGAGTTAAAAAATGAATACACTAAGTTATTTTCTCAAGAAGATATAATGATTGCCCGCAAAACAAGAAACTCCATAACTTTCACATCACTAATTCAAATGAAATGATTCAAAGTTTTCTATGCAAAAATTATAATCTATAAGAAATAAACCAAAAAAAATTAATATTTTGAGTTTCTGTGGGGGAATTTTGTTACTTGTCAAACTGCATATTGGTCTTAGGGTGGCATAATTTTTACTCCCAAGCATTGATTGAAATAAAAATTATATTTCTATAAAACTAATGTGTTTTTCATCTTCAAAAAAAGTTTCATAAAATCATATCAAAAATTGAGGTCACACAATCCTACCCAATATCCTAAGTGTACCTTGAGAAGACTTTTTGTTAATCCCTAAAATCTCGAAGTCTTCTCATCAATTTTAATAAATTCTAGCAAATATTTTCAAACTATAACCATAAGATCTTAAAATAGGTATCATATGGATCACATGAAAATATAAAACACAACAATATCACATATACAATATTATAATATTTGAGCACAATTAAAGTGGTTGAAAATTGTAGAATTTATTTGAGATCTTTCTATGTTTTTTCCACAAGTTGACTGTAAAACTATGATCATTTATTAAATGTGAGATTTAAAAAACAACACAATCAACTACAATCAACTTATTCCACTTCAAAATCTAATCTACAAAAAATTTGCTAAATATGAAATGCAATCTTTGCCCAAGTTCCAATTAGCTCTTTAACACTAGAAAACTAATATTTGAAATGGCTCACTTTGTTTAAAGACTTGAATAGATAAAACATTAAAAGAATATAAAGTCATTAGGATGCTTAAAAAATTAACTTCTATATTTTATAATTAAAAATATTCATGATAAATAAATTCTTAAGATTTGATTTAATCCTAAAAGATATGTAGGATATGTATAGAATCACTAATGGAGGTTCCATACTTTTAGGATGGACAGTCAAATCAAATCGTATTCTAAAAGATATAAAAAAAATGTCATCCATTATTAATCAATAGATTTAGATATATAACAAAATAATAGATATACATCGATTAATTGATAATTCAATAATTGACATTTTTATTTGGATGTCATTCTAACATCTAGAACTTATCATGTCGAAATTCAACACTATATATTCATATTGAATACATGACCATTTTATAGCTTCTCAAACATATAGGAGGACTAGTTAGAAGCATCACAAAGTTTAAACCTTACAATCTGTCAATAGTTATCATATGGTTATCGTTGTTTCATGGGTTTGCACCTTAATTACAATTTATCACATCATTACGATGCATTACTTCACATCGTTACGATGCAATTGCAAGTAATGCATTGTAACGATGCAATAACGATGCGAAGTAATGCATCATAATGATATGATAAATTGTAATTAATGTACGAACCACATGATACCTGTTGACAAACCGTAAGATCTAAACTTTGTGATGAGGTGCTATAATGTGTCAAATTGGAAGTCCCATCAGTCATTGGATCTTATTTAGAATGAGGATAAACTTTAGATAACATTGTATACCTTAATTTATATACTTTCAATGTCAAATACATACACAAACACCACATTATAACTACAATTAGACTTCATAACTCTTAAAGATTCAATCCAACTAAGAGGAATATATTAAGTTTGAGAGGGAAATTTTTTTTACTATTAAAACAAGTTGAAGGTTTTGTTTTGATTGTTTGTGATGACATCAGGATTTCCTAAATTGCTAGGTTGATTAGAGTGCACTTAGTATTTTCAGAAATTCCTTGGTGAGGTGTATGTGCACAAAGAGAATTCATGGTGTTCCGACTAATGGGGTGAAAGATATTGAGTTTCCAAGTTTTTATCTCATCACAAATTAGAAAATAGAAGATTGTAAAATTGAATGGAATTTTTTAATTTTTTGATTTTTTTAATTTTTAATTTTGATATTTGTTTGGCTATATTTCTACTATTTTTGAATTCCAAACAAATTTTTTAAAGAACCAATACAAAATATAGAATTTGATTGAACACATGATAATAAATGTCAATGCTACGAGTTGTTTGCCATATTTAAAGGATTGAAAGATGAATATAAAAGGAGATTTAAAAAGGTTTAGCCATCACTCTTGGCACAATTACAAATGACATACAAATAATTGTGGCAATGGTACAAGACATACTAAAAATTCTACTAATAAATCTACTAAGATCAAGGGATAAAAAGACCCTCACTTGTTTAGCTTCCAATCTCCATCATCTATTAGAGTAGAGATTGTTTTATCCTTATCAATGTTTAGAAATTAACTTTTGTTGTAAATGTATACTAAAGAAGAAAAGGAATAATTTTCTTTACCCTCAAATCATTCTTTTATTTAATTAGATTTTTTTTAAATCATAAATGATATTTTTATTAGATAGGCTTACCTAAATTGAAATATGAAATTTTGGGCAATAGGAACGTCCTCAAAGCATAAGTCCTCACATACAATCCTTTCTTTGCAACCTAGTCCAATATTGAAGCTCTTTGCATATGTTGAGAGTTGAAGGTGTTGTAGATGCTTCTCTACTTAGAGGTTTGCTTGATTAGGATATTGCAATTCAAGGGGAAGCTCAAATAGATTTGGAACATAACATTGTATAATCAAGCAATGGTCCTTCCCATTCTAAGAAGGTATTTATACTTTGTTAATTACTTAGGAAGGACTTATCAATTAATTCAAGGATTGGAATTGACTTAAGAAGTCATATAAGACAACTTTGTTCACTATAGGGGTCCCCTTTTTTGCGTCATTGGTAAACAATGTTATGAAGGCATGTGAAAACCTCAAGAAGAGCAATTCTTATATGATACTTTGTGTTTTGGTTGAAATCAAGGTGGCATTAGTTGTTGATTCTATAGGACGTTAAAGTGGTCAATTGAAGTTTGTAGGTTATCCTCAATAAAGATAACATTGAAATTTTTTAATTTTGTTGTTCATATCAATTTGGAAATTTTGAATCAAATGCTCTAAATTAGCTAGGAGAAGTAAAGAATACAAAAAGAGAGATGAAGAATGCAAGACACTAAGCAACCACAAAGTAGGGGTACATTTATCCTTAATTGGGGGAAGACAAACGTAGGATGCACACTTTGAATTAAGGTAGTATGCTTATGAAGTGATCCTATAGGGGTAGGTCAAACTTTAGTTGGATTTCAATTGTATGAAAGTATTTTTCACTTAATTTTCACTTGAAGAAAACTTATGTAGAATCTAACACAAGTGGTTTCATATATTTTTCGAGCATTTATGAATTACTTATGAATTTCTGAAGAATTTTGCCAAGGTCATAATGATATATAGAAAGGAATACACAAGGATGCAATCATTACTAAATTTAACCTCGAAAGGTTTTTGACTATATTTTAACCAGAAATGCTAAAACTATCATTTCTAGTACAAGTACCAAATTTTAGAAAAGAAATATAATTTTTGTACATATGTAATGATAGAAACTTGTAGTACACAAGTTTGAGAAGATGTGGTAAATATTTCACAAATTTCCACTAAGATTGCAAGATATTAGTGTTTGAAGTGACAAAAAAAAATTTGGCCTTGCAAGAAATTGGACAATTGTACTTCATAAGATCACATTTGTCTTATCCACTTAGTTCAAAATGGATCCATCCCGGCTCTTATTCCATCCATTGGTGAAGTATAAACCAATATTTAAGAAATCTTATTAAACTCTCACATTATCGATAGTCCATTTAGTGGCTACCATATATCCATTTTAAAACCACTTACTATCCATTACAAAGCTTCTTGAATGGACACTTTAAAGAAGAGGGTTGTAATAACAACCCACTCCTATAGCACTTTAACGTCCCACATTTGATCCTATAGAGTTGTTTGCTGTTTTTCTTTCTGAAATTAGGATTTATTAATTTAGAGTTGGAAACAAACACAGTTGAAAGGAAACTCAAGAATTCAAGTTTGCAAGTTGGACTACCTCCAAAATAAAAGAAAAATTAATTTCCTAATTTTTTAGTTTATAAAACTTCAAAATTCAATATCTTTTCTGTTATAGATCTAAATGCCACAAAATAATGCTCGTGCACTCCTCCTTGCCAAGAGCTTTCCAATGGTACCAAGTACATGACTAGGGAACACACAATCCAACACATCTCAATGTAATAAACAAAACAAACAAATGGCCTAACTTAATGGATGGATGGATTCAAGTTTTGAGAAATTGTTGATATTGATTGCGTTTGTTCATGTAGAGGTATTGTGATTCAGGTTTCTTTGTTTGCCATGAATTTCAGTATATAATTAATTAATGTATCATGTACTATTGCCCCAACCAAATTAGAAGTAAAAGTCAATTTTATTTTTTTAATCATAAAAAAATTGAAATTCAATCTCTATTATACCACAAATCAAAATGCCACAAAACAAAGCTTATGCACCCCTCTTTACTATGGGCTTTTTGACGGTATCAAGAATGTGATTAAGGGATTTATAGGCTAAGAGATCTCACTATAATAAACAAAACAAAGCAACCTAATTTGAAGTATCGATTATTTCTATGTGCTTTGCAAGGTCCCCCTCAAACAACCTAATTTTTCTCCTTTGCAACACAATTGTCAATGATAGTTGTGAAGAGCAACCTAAAGTCCTAAGATACATATGTTTTGTTAATTTTGTCTATTCCATGGCGAAAAAAATGAACAACCAAATGAAGGAAAAACCTCCAATTAGGTTAGTTCAATGTTTAGCCAACAAAATTGGGAAAAAACCCAGTTGCAATTTATAAACTTTGGAAAAATCCTAGTGAAAATATAATTAATTGTCAAGTGTGTGCAATGAAGCCAAACCAAGAACTAAATTTTGAAAAAAAACATAGAACAAAACTCACCTTGAAGTATACAAATTGAGTCTGATGGAATTTGGTGGTTAACTCTAATAACATCTATAAAATATCTAGAGTAAAAAATAGAGAAAAAAACTAGAACTCTCAATACTTGAAAAACTATGTTCAATATGGGAATCAAAGGAAATAAATAGTTGGTAAAGCTCAAAAAATCCCCTAAACACTAAGCTGACTAGTTAACAATAGATTGGGGTGAATTGGGCCCCTTGCTCAGCCCCTCCAAATCATTCGAGGGGTGAATGTAAAAAAAAAAGACCCCCTATTTTGAGCTTGATTAATTTTATCTTTGACCACCCTTTTAACTAATTTGGGGCCTCTGATAGCAAATATGAATTTCAAATTTTGAAATAAAAAATTTCAGCATTTTTCAAAGGGGCCAAGCGAGGAGTCAGTTCACCCGGGCCAGATCATTGGACGAAAAATTAGGTGTTGTTTTACTTTTACCTTTTCTCTTTTCGTTATTTTGGGAAACTGGAAAAGGGATTACTTTACTTTTTCAGTTCCTAATGATATCAAACTGAACTCTTAAAACCTGGAGCTCAATCAATTTACTGATAGAACAGACGTGAATAGGCACAAGGGAGAAAGAAAGAAGTCCAATCCTTGGTTAATTATTTGCTTAAATTTTTCATTCCTTTTTCTTAAAAAAATCTTGGTTAATTTGACCGTTGAATTGTGCCACTAATTATTAATAATCACCAAGCGAAAAGATCCCATTGGAGGAGCTTCATGGAGTGATTACCGGCGTTGGGATTTCATGGGTTTATTTCTGCAAAAATAGATGGAAATAATAGAAATTAGTAGTGCACAACTACCACGTGGCGCACTGGGGGTGGCAGGGTTATGTCGGTGTAAATATAGAAAAAGTTGATGGAAAGCCTCGAGTGAAGGAAAATGACTGAGTACCCAATCAGTAATTTCTTTTTTATCATTTTGGAGAAGTAGCCGGCAGCTATTTCTTCAATACTCATGTCTTACTCGGGTCATACCTGGGTCATGTTCAGGTCATACTTGGTTCATACCCGGGTCATATCCGGATCATACTTGGGTCATGTTCAGATGATATTTGGATGATATTCGGATGATATTCGGATGATATTTGGATGATATTTGGATAATATTTGGATGATGTTTGGGTCATACCTACACGAAATGGTAGGTTGCCTTAACAATTAGGTTGTCTTACTCTGCCGAGTTACCCCATGACTCATGAGTGACTCACTACGTCCACGTAGAGGCAACTGCGTCTCTCTCAATAGATCTTTATATTAGGGTTTTGTTGGTTTAGCGCTCATGTTGTACTGCTAATTAGTTTTCAGCAACGCCACCTAGGAAAGTAAATACAAAATTTCCTTGACCTTTCACATGCAATCCCCGTATTCCTCATTCCTCTTGCGTTTTCGAGATTTTTGGTGTCGTGAAATTTTTAGCTATCAATGGTATTTTGGTGAGGAGGATCTCAATCTACTATAGAAGAAATCAGTGCCTGGGAACCTCACAGTCTGAGTAAGTCTCCTCTATAGATTTTTGCATTAGCTCTTTGGTCAAAAATGTTTATTATATTAAATATTGATGAAAATCACCACAATAAAAGTAAATATTTATATAGTTAAAAATGTCGAGCAATTAGTGTGGGGCAACCTAATTGCACCATTTGGTGTAGGTCATATTTGGATCATACCTAGGTCACATTTAAATCATGCTTGGATCATATATTCAATGATATCTATACCTTAATTAGATTGTTTTGTTTTGTTTGATACATTGAACCATAAAGCATCCGCTAGTATTTTTGCTACTGCTTGAAAACCCTTGGCAAGGAGGGGTGCCTAGACTTTGTTTCGTGGCATTTGGACCTATGGTGTAAAAGTTATGGAAATTTGAAGTTTTTATGAATTCAAAAATTGATATAAATTATCTTTTATTTTGAAAAAATCATAACTTTCACATCGCATGTCCAAATGCCACAAAACAAAGCCCTTGGCCTCTTCTATGCATAAAGCTTTCTATTTGTGCCAATCTCATGGCATTTGGACCTGAGATGTGAAAGTTGTGGATTTTTTTAAATTAAAAAATTGAATTGATTTATCTTTTATTTTGGAAGAACCATAACTTTCACATTGCATGCCCAAAACAAAACCTTTGCATTCCTTTATCCATAAGTTTTATATTCTATTTGTACTAAAAACTCAACCTCTCACACTACGATGTAAAAGTTACTAAATTTCAAAGTTTTCATGAATTAAAAAAGTTTAAAAGTGATTTTTACTTTTAATTTGGTTGTGGCAATGGTACAAGGCAACCAAAACCTAAAGTCAAGTTGTTTGTTTGTTTTTGTTTGATATAGTGAGATCTCTAGAACCATGTGTTCCACAGTCACATTCTTATTATTGTTGAAAAGCTTTGTGCAAGGAAGGATGTACATACTTTACTTTGTGGCGTTCAAACTCATGGTGTGAAGGTTATTGAATTTTAAAGTTTTCATGAATTAGAAAATTAGAAAATTACTTTCACTTTTATTTTGGTTATGGCAACGACACAAGGCACGCGAGTTCATACCTTAAGTTAGGCTATTTATTTGTTTTGTTTGTTATAGTAAGATCTCTAGGACCATGCAATCCCCAATTGTATTATTGGTATTGTTTGAAAGTCCTCAAGAAAGAGGTTGCGATGCACAGGCTTTATTTTGTGACATTCAAACTAACGACAAAAAAATATTGAATTCAATTTTTTTTTAGATTAGAAAATTAGAAAATTATTATTACTTTTATTTTGGCTGTGGCAACGGCATATAGCACACTTATGTATTAAAATTAGATGATTAATAGGTCAAATTTGGCTATTGATTATAAAAATATTTAAATTTAAATTTAAAATTTATTCATTAAAAAATAATCAACATCTTTTGGTTGTAGCCAACAAGCGAAAAATCGTGGATAAAAAACATTGTACACAATTTGGCATTTCTGAGTTGTACTATGGCCATTATTGTATGACTTGCTTGGATTATGATATTGTACAAATTTATGCAATTCCAACGTTTGAAGGCCTCAAATGTTAGACTAATGGAATTTTACATTAATAAAATTGGATTGGTCTATGATGGTTGAAACTTTGGAGGTCCAAATTTTTATTGTAGTGAAAATATAAGACATGGATGTACTTCATTTGTTTCATGTAGCTCTTGTAGGAAGTAATTATAATCATTTATGATTCACCTAATGGACGGTAGGGCACTTTGCGTATACATTTTAATAAAACTTAGGATTTTGATTAGAAACTTGGGTATTTGCGGAATGTAGATATGCATAAATACTCATATGTTTTTCAAAAAACTATGTATACATGATGTGGTGTCTATAATATCAACGTAGATTTAGAATCCAAACAAATTAAGGAAGACATAATATTCTTGAGTAACAAGATTCAAGAATAATTTGTGTTAAAGTAGCCTACAATTCATAGCTACACAATTTTCCATCTAAAAATTTCTAAAAAAAAAGAAACCTTAAATCATTGGAAGCAAAGAGTTCCTTAGTTTGAAGTTGAAGAATATTATGGGATGAATGCAAAAAGCTAGCTTATAAGACAATGAAGCACAATACCTGCATGGCTCATAGGAACCATATTTTGTCCACTTGTAGCAATTGTAGTGAAGACAAACAACATATTATTTGTTAGAATTTCATTGACACTTGGTGCGAGAACAACATATTCTACTTAGGCACTCTTCACAAGCCTAAATGATACCTCTTACTTAACCTACCCCCCAAGTTAAAACAACCTAGAGAGCTAGACTGATTGTTTGTTTTTTCTCCTCCATTTTTTTTATTGCATACCATTCCTTCCAAAAAAAGATAATGAAGCATAATTAGGACTAGTTCTCATTGCTTCCCCAGTCCCAAGTTCTACCATTTAAGAAAAAAAATTGATTGATAAAATGTTGAAAATTGAGATGGTGCTTCACTCATGTATCACTTGCCCTTTGGTAAGTATGATTTGCCAATTCCAATATTGAAAATTCAAGTGGGTGTCCAATATCTAAATTTGAATTTTTTCATAACCACCCAAAGTAATTTTAGATGCACTTCAAATGATACAAAATTCAAGATTATATATACCATTCAAAAGATATTACACATTTGCAAGGCCAATATATAATGCCATTGAAGATAGAATTGAAGATGATAATTAATCCCTAAAGGACCATTGTCCCTTCAAGGGACAAATGAGGATTTGGGGCAGGTACCTACGGGCTGAATTTTTGTCATAATTTTTTGAATTTTTTTTTCAAAATAGAAAAATTGATTATCTTCATGGGAATATAATTTTTTTTCAATTGGTTCCCAAGAGAAAAATTTATGCCCAAATAAATCAAAACAAGGGAGAGGGGACAACAAAAAAAATTCAAAATTTGAATAATAGTTTTTTATAGTTTTTTTCTTATAGATTATATTTTTTCTACATGGAAAGATTTTATTCATCCAATTTGGATTTTTATAACAAAGTTATGGAAAATCTTTTTTTTCAAGTAATTAGAGCATCTTTTTGAAAAAATAACTTGTAGGCTTCATTTCTGAATGCAATTTTTACAATTAAAAAATAAGAAGTTCTACATGGTTTAGTTTGCTTCCTAGAACAATCTCACCAATCACCATTCAAATAAGTGCATTTTAATTCCATTTTAGAGATATTAATGATCTAAATTTTCCTTCTATCTCATACCTACTCTTATTTAACAACTTTTTAAAGAATGACAAGTAAGTATTTTTGAATTTTTTTCCCCTAGACTCTCATCTTAATTCTCCACTAGAAAGATTTAAAACTCAAAACTTTGTAATGCAAAAAATTTAAGTTAAGAAGGTTCGAAGGCAAAAATCTAGTCCCACAAATTGTTGAAAAACTTGTTTTTTTTCACTTTAAACACAAATACCTTGCAATCTGTATGGTCAGAATTTCTAAAACAAATTTCACACATTTTCACACTAATTAGGTGTAAGATACTATAGTTAGATATGCAAAAAATACAATTTTCAATTTTTTTTACTCTTTGCTATAAAAATGGCAGCTTTGAGTGTTTTTTGGTAGAAGCAAGGCCTTGGTCCTTTGGGAGTTAACCCTTTACATACTAAGAATTCATGATTTTAAGTTGCATACTTTGATTGATTATATCAAAGAAAGTATAATGGAAATGAATTTTTTTATTATATTGTTAGCTTCAGTTAAGAACATTGCATGTATTGGTTTAAGTAAAAAAGTTATTAAAATAGATTCTTAAAACCTAAATAAACTCTTCAAAATTGCTTTAAAAATATGAAGCCCAATTTGGGCTTCTTAGTCATTAAAGGGTTAAGATGGTTCTCTCACTATTGGCCCCCAAGCTTAGTTCAATTTCTCAATTTATATTTCGGGCACTAATCCCTAGGAGATATCATGACCTTAAGACCATCTACACCTTGTGTTGTGGATCTTCACTTTACTTGATGTAGATTTCCTACAACAATAAAGTTTTTGCTCAATCTAGTTGGCCATTGGAGTTCATGCACAACGCTCTATGGAGCGTGCTTCTTGACTCAAGATGTACAACACAACTTAAAGCCCACTTGGGGCTCAACAACAGCCTCATCAAGTTGTTAACATTTGGTCCAAATGTGACTACACTTGGATTCCCTCTTCGACTCTTGCTTGTAGGAATGACTCTAAAATAAACTGAAATGAAAAAGGACCTCCCTCTACCTATTTTAGACAGGCTAGTGTGATTCTTAATTCTCTTTTCTTTTTTGCTCTTATCTCTTCAATGTTCAACATGATGACTTGGTTGTCTTTATATTCTTTTTTTAATACAATGATTTCTGTCATTTATTCAATATCCATCCGTTAAGTTAGGAGTTGTTTGTTTGTTCGTTTTGTATTGTATTGTTTGTTTTGTTTGTTACAATAAGATCTCTTGGACTGTGAGTCTCCAAATCACGTGCTTGGTACCATCACAAAGCTCTTGGCGAGGAAGGGTGCACAGGCTTTGTTTCATGACATTTGGATGGACCTACAATGTGAAGGTTACTGAATTTCAGAGCTTTTATGCATAAGAAAATTTTTAAAAAACTAATTTTTCGTTTCATTGTGGCAACAGCACATGGCACACTGGGTATAATATTATATTATAGATATATATAATACCGTTAGCACTGTGGATGCTCTTATCATTCTTTCGGTTTTAGGTGTGGATCCCTTATGACAAAATAGACATGATTTCCGCTCAGACCTACCGTAACTTACTGACTGAAGGCGATTATATCTCTTTTATAATTTGGGTGGCAGTTTGATGCACGTGCAAGTTCCAGTGGTTAGAAATCCAGTTAAATTAACATTAAAATGATTGCTGGCAGTGGAATTTCCAAATCGTTTTTTTTTTTGAAATCACCTCCACCAACTCACTGCAACGGAATCACCAAATGAGGTGGGTCCCCCCACCCCCTAAAATGCGCTGCTGACCCTAAAACCGCCATCTTCGTTCCATGTACATCTTTTGAAATCAATTATGGTAGTGTGATCTAAAAGCGACCATTTAACCCCTGGAGCGCCCAGCGCAAATTCCAAAAGCAGGCTACAAATTGCCACTCCATCATACCCCATTGATTAAAAAATAAGATCATTTAGATGACCATTTAGATTGCAAGAGAGGTAGGGAGGGCATCTTTGGAGAAATTTGTGGAAGTTTTCACTATACAACCTAGGACATTATAATGATCAAATGTCTCATAGTAAGAGGCTACATTTGGGGTGCTGGGGCGCTTAGGGGTTAAGGGTCCACCTGCTTCATAGGTTTCCATGGACAAAAATATTCTTAGATCGTTTTTTAGAAGAAAAAAAAATAGATATGAAACCTAATATTGTAAGTGGTTTTGTATTTTTTTTTCAAGCATGTTTGATTTGGAGTGTAGGCATCTATTTTTGACCATAGGTTTTTCAAAAATACATCCACTTGCAACTTGTAAAGAAGATGTACAGAAACCCAAAGACAATGATTGGCTTTTGCAGTAGAAAAACAACTTTTCCTCGATTCATTCAATTGCTAAAGTCGGCTATTTAAGAAACACTTCATCTCCATTCTTTAGCTAAAATTAGAGGTGATTTGAAGGAGAGGGGCGATTTTAGAGCATACTGCCTTATATACTTGTGGGGAAGAAATTGGTTTTGAACCAAACTTAGTTCCTTCCTAACTTCTTATTTCTTTCAAAAATGACGGTGCTTTCATAAAAACAAAGAAACGATCAATTCAACTCACGAGGCGGAGTCAACCAAGGAAAGAGATTGGAAGTCATATTCTACCTAGGCTAATGAAAACTACCCAAACAAAAAAAAACTCATTTTTGCACCAAGTGTTCTTCCCTAACTTTTGCATATGGTATCCAAATGTCACATTTTCTGGTGGTGTGAAACCTTCTTTCAATTGCCAACAAGAAAATCAATGAAAATCAAACCAATCTTAATAGTTATAATAACTAGGCACAATAGCAAAAAGTGGTGGTTTGGGGGTACCCACTTTACAAGACATGGGGTAGTGAACTCTTTTTTAGATATTTTTACTTCTGGGGACATGAATCAAATGAAATTCCAAAAAATATTTATAAATAAATAAAAATGAGATCTTGTGCCACCTACCGTATTGCAACATTACGATGTAAAGGAGGCAACCCATTTCTAACTGACTAATTAGGTAGGTACATGTATCTATAAAGGCATGTTTTAACAGTGGGGAAAGTTTTCCCATGTGCAAAACTAGAGTCAACCATAAGGTTTCCATATTTTTTTTTTCAACCTATTCTTGTTACGTAGGTCGTTGTATTTCCAACCATAGTAAGGATGCTTACGAAATCGACCATGCTCCAATGTAGGTGGCAATTGTGGCTTCCAATGTACATCTTGTGATCATTGTATGCTGTCCATGTACACCCCCCGAACATTTTGTGCTGCGTGAGCTGTCACCTAACCACGTGAGCTGTCACCTAAACCACAACTACAACAACTACTGATGGATTGGATGGATTGGATGGGAAACATGGCATTCAACGTACCTAGAGGAAATGGGTACCTGATCGGAATGAGGTCGGCTACCTTAACTTAAGCTGCGTGCGCAGTGCGAGCATAATATCTTTCTCCTCAAAGGAGGTGCCCATGTTAAGTTATTCCAATCTCAGGAGGAGGACATGGAGCGTTATTGAGTTCCAGGACTGACTGACTGACATGGATTTGTTTTTTTTAAGTCTTTTGAAAGAGAGAGGGAATTGATCAGTCTTAACAACAACTGAATGATGGGAGACTGACGGAGGGAGAGCCGGCAGCTCAAAAAGCTTAACTTAGACTGTTTCAAGAGGGGGAAAAAATTAAAAAAATTGTGAACCTATGACTCTGAAAATGAATGAAAAAAAAAGAAAAAAAAACAAGAAAGAAGAAGAAAAGAAAGCAATTGCCAATTGGGAATTGATCAACTAAGGTAGGAGGTTCATAAACCAACCATCAAAGGTCCTCTATAGGAAAAGCAATAGAGCGCAATATTTTTCACACATTTTGGGTAGAAAGAGAAAAGAAAAACAGTTTGTTGACAACTTGAATTGTTATTTTTTGACTTATAATGAATTAACTATGAATTTTCAAAGTGAAAGGTGCATAGGTAGCTATTGGTGCTCATAGACTGGACCAATCAAAATCAAAATCAGCCTCTGAAATGAAGCACTTCAAACTTATAATTTTGGCTCTCACAGAATGATCCACACCATGCTTTGGTTTATGAATGATCCACACCATGCCTTGCATGAATGTATATTTGACTCAAAGTGATTTAAGAACACAATAAAAAAGCAAAAAATGCATTGAACAAACTGTAATCCATTTATGAAACTCTATGTACTATTTATGACAACTTTACAGGACGATTCTAAATGCCCACTTGCAATTCGAGCCTCCTACCTTGAATGAAAATTATGAAAACTATCCACTATCCCCTCACAAGGGACCCATTAGAAAGAAAAGTAAAAAAAATCTAGAAAAAGCTCAAAAATATTTTTGCCAAGGGCTTGCTCTTTAGTCTCTACATTGTTTCCCCCAAGGTACTATGCACTAAAAGCAACAATTCAAGGGCTAGTCCACTTTCTTCATAGGGTTCCATAGATAAAAATAATTCTTAGATCATTTTTCATAAAAAGAAAAATAGATGTAAAACCTAACATTGTAAATGGTTTTGTATTTTTTTTCAAGCATTTTTGAATTATTTATAAATTTTCAAAGATTTGGGGCATAGGTACCTATTTGTGACCATAGGTCTCCCAAAATCTGTCCACTTGCAACTTGCAAAGAGATGTGTGGAAATCAAAAACAATCATTGGCTCTTGCAATAGAAAAACAATTTTTTTTCAATTCATTCAAGGCTAAAGTGGTCCATTTAAGAATCCCCTTGTCTCCATTTTCTAACTAATAATAGGGGTGATTTGAAGGAGATGGACAGTTTTATAGCAAATCACCTTATCAATGGAAATTTTTCATGTTTAAAAAAAACAAAAAACAAAACACCGTCTCCATTAATAATTTAAATATGCGTAATAATTAGGGTACATTGATATATAAATGAAAGTTGTAAATTTTGAATTTTAGATTCCATTAGTACAATTAGATTCACCAATGCTATCACCAATATTCTTTTTATGAATTTTGAAAGGAAAAATGTTAAAATTCCTTCAAATTTTAATTACAAGTAGAATATTATCATTTTTGGAGTAAAATTTGTTGGAATGGATTTGAAAGGAGGTTTTCTAAACATGGTGATTATTTGAAATTTTTGTGTTCTTTACATCTATGACCTCATTTTTGCAAATCGAGTTTTGAACTAGAGAAAGACATACTCTAAACAAAGACACAAAAGAAAAATCCAACACAACATTGTATAACTAGGCAATAGTCCTCCTCTCCATACTCATTAGAAGGTATCATGCATTACTAGATAACTTAAATACTTCGGAGAGAGGAGGGAAACTTATCAGTTGATCCGAAGATTGAGGTTGATTGAAGAGCCATTTAAGGTAGAAGCACTAGTAGTGAATTATTTAAGCGATTTTGGAGCAAATGGTAAAGAGTATGAGGTGAGGGAAATTTTTGCTATATAGGAAGATAGGAAATATAGGGATTCAAATTTATTTAGAGTTTTATCCCCGAAACTAAAGTTACTCTAAATTTTGGGAGCCAAAAAGTATTGTTGACCAATAGCCAATGTTTAGAGTCTTCCAATTCCGATTATTCAAGAACCACTTGCTACTTTCTTACTCACTAAGGTAAAACAATCCATTGTGGTTATAATTTGGAATTTGGCCTTACGCTATTGTTGAAATTTTTCAATTTGTTTCCCACTTCAAGACAAGTGTGAGAAACAGCAAGTGCAATTGAAATTATATTTTTTTCGACAGAGTATGAATTTGCTAAGAAGTTTTGAAGTGTTCAGTGCATTGTGGCCCAAAAGAGTTTGTGTACTACCCCATAACCAACAAAATTTGAATCCATAATGCTCATCTTACTACCTAATGCAGTCACAATATTTTCTAACATGGAAGGCCTAAAAAGTCAATTCTTACAATGAATTTCACATTGAAAAGCTGGAACTTCCTAATGAGGTCACTATTCACTCCATTACTGTCATGTAAGACATTGATTGTGGCCCAAATCTTACATATTGAAAAAAATCCACAATGGGATCATTTCTTAGGTGACCACTGTGGGTCATTTGATTGCAATGGGTTGTTTTACCTTACTTCAGGACATGTGTCATAATCTTATTAGTCCCAACTTTTATAAGGACAAAAAAAATGATATTCTAAGCTTGAGTTCTAGCCTAAGGTTGGAAACAGGACACCCACCAGGTCGGGTATTAGGCATGGTTGACAATTGGCGCTTCTACCTTATAAAGACAATTTTATTCCTTGTAGGAGTTTTTTTTCCAATGATGCAAAAAGGAGGGTAGCTATGGGGCTGCTCTAATAATAAGATAAGCAATGTTTATGTAGTCCCTAACCCCCAAATTAATGTGTGTGTTGACTTGAAACCCAAACGCTCCATTACTCCTTCGTTTTGTTTTGTTCAAGAGCCCACGTACACCCAAGCATGGAATCCACCATTATATCCTAATCCAACAACTCCACACTAGTGTCCAAAGCCCTTGGTTTTTAACGTCCAAAGAATTTCAAGGGAACATGGACACTGAATCATTTCTGACACACAAGCATGGTATTGCACGAGTTAGCAGTCGTACACAATCTCGTAAATTGGGAGTCCCAAAAATGATTTTTAAGAAGAAGGAAAAAAAAAGTTTTTAAAATTTAAATTTTTTTCTTTCATTCTTTGACAACCCTAATCTAAAGTTTAAAAAAATATTCCTGTAGGAGATCTCACATTGCCAGGCACCCTTGTGCGTGGTGATCTCCCTTTTGGCACGACTGCAACGTAATTTAAGTTACAGAAGAGAATTTTATAATAAATTTACCATTGTCAGATATTGAAGGGAAGCACCACTGACCGCATTTTAAAAAAAAAATTAAAATTAGATTTTTTTTGAAACACATGGAGAATTCCATTGAACTGACCCTGATTTTGCAACTTCAAGTAGTCTGGGTATCTTGAGCAATGTGTTTTTTTTTGTTTTTTTTGGGTGGCTGTTGTTGCTCTGTAATTTTGAAGAGGAAGAATTTGTTGAGTGTACGCAAGGAGAAGTGGAATCATAGAAATTCGATAAGAATTGAAATTGATATGAATTTCCAAAACATGTTTGGTGCAAAAATAAAATAAAATAAGGAGATGTCGGTAGGTGGGTGGGGGGACATAACTTACTTTCGAAAAGGTTCAAGGTTTGTGCCCCGCCGCCCTCATCTTGTTTGACGAGTGTTTTGAAAAGTGCGAGTGGGACATTCTAAAAGCATCTCTTTTATGGCCTTAAAAGTTGCAACTTGTGCAGACAAGCATTTGTTCGTGGGGAAGCCCTACATACGTGAATGAATAGTTTACAAACCACGTCTTTATTAGCCTAGATTCGTCCATTAATAGGTGCAAACATAGTATCATTCTTTGACAATAGCACACAACAACTTGTCGGCATACTCTGTGGAAATGGGTGGGCGATTGGAGCACATGGGAGGGTCTAGGAGATGTTGGAATTGGTTGATTGACGGCATTAGTTTGTTCTACCTTAAGCTGGCATTTTTTTCATATAGCTAATCCTTTAATGATCGAATCCTTTTTGGATTCTTGCACAATTTAGTTCGTATATATGTTTTGCAAGAATAAATTATTTACATCAATTTTATCAAATTGGTCACAAAGAAGGGTCATCTTTTAAAAATCAAGGTTTTCTTTCATCCCATAGAGAATGGATGGTGATTTTTTTCAAGTTAGAATTGTCAAAAACTACCATATTTGTGTGCATAGACCAAAACTGGAAATTAACTTTCTTTTTTGAATTGGAAATCAAACCATACAAAATCCATCCCATTTGACTAGGAGGATTGCAAGATTATGACATTTGAAGTTTGAAAGAAGAAAAAAATTGATTTGAATATTCAATTATAGGTTCAACGAACAATTGTTCTAAATGAATGGAAAGGTATTTGGACAAAACATTGGTTGAAGCACTATGTTCAACATCCAAAATATGTATATTAGGGCAATTAGGAGTTAAATTGTGTATAGGTCACCAATGATTTTTATGTTATAAAAGCTTCATGGCACTTCAAAGATTTAAAAGAAAAAATTTGTTCCCTTTTTAGAAGGTCAATATAAATCAATAGTCCATTTGTTCAAGAGCCCTTATCAAACTTGACAAGAGAAATGGAAGAATGTAAGGTAACCTTGCCTAATTGTGATCTCATTCTAAAACTCCTACCCTTGAAGATTCTTGTCTAAAATGTATTCCCATTGTTTATGAGAGTCTAATGTCGGTTTTAAAAATACCTATTTTCAACACTCAATAAATTCACATTTTGTTCATCCATGTCCAATAATTGCATAAGAAGATAATCTAAAATAATCTTTTAACTTCCAACAAGATGTGAACCTAAAGTAGTTAATTTAATAATAAGAACAATGTTCAATTTCTTATTTGAATGCATTTAGGCACAATTACTTTAGAAGTATTGGACTCACGTCTCTTGGGTCTCACCAATATCAATGACTCAAAGATATAATTAACGATAGGTAGTGGAAATCAAATATAAATTTAAATTGAACCACTATTTACAACAAGCCATACTAAATATCATGTACCAATCTTATGATACTAGAGTTTACATACAATAAATTTTACATCTATAAAAGTTGAACTCTACACTACAATATCCTAGTTGTATTATAGAGTGCTTGAATTCTATGACCATTTTTTGTGAAGTTAAAATTCCAACCTAAAAATAGAATTATATGTTGGCTTTCTAAATATTTTTTTACAACATGAGGTGGTGAATAATGTCCAAGTTTATTGGATTCAACCTTTAGATTTGAAATCCACATAACATTGTTAACCATCTAAAATCATTATCCTTTGGAGATTGGAATAAATAATCCTTCTCTAAATTCTTAGAAATGCCAATTTTGTTTAATCTTCAGAGAGTCATTAGTTAGTTAGAAAGTTGCAATGCTTATATCATTGGTTGACTTGGAAGTTGTAGAGAGTCATTGGATGGTTGGGAACTTGCAACACTAAGGTCCCCGCTTCCTAAGGGAGTAAAAAAGACCCCCAACATTGGTTAATAATGTTACGTAGCTCCTCCAAAAAGAACTCCTCTAATGGAATTGTATGGTGCTTTTTGACTAACTTCATGGATGCTCATGGTTGCTTCAACCAATCAAAGTGTTGGAAAAGTCTATCTCTTCCGCAATCTTGACATGTTAGAAAAACTATTACCTTTACAAAAAGGTTAGTGTTGAGGGTCCAAAAAGTGGGGCAACAAGGATGGAACTTGGGTACCTAAGGTTGCATTGGAGTTGTACAAAGGCCCGAGACAAAGGTTTTCAACTTATTTTCAAAAATACTAGCGTTTAAGGGTTAAATGAAATATAAAACATCCTATTTTCTTAAAATTTGGTTATATGTCATTAGAAACCAACAACATAATGGAGATGCATTTAACCTCTATATGCCTAAGGTACCATTTTTTTGGTGTCAGCTAAACTTTGAAGATAATCAAATCTTACTAAAGTACTATTTTGGATATTTTTTTCTTTAGATGAATATCCTTTAAAGTTTATTTTAAGCATCAAAAATCTAATTTGGAAAAAAAAAAATGATTGTGAGTTTTCTATTGAAGATTGTATGCAAGGATGTTCATTGCAAATCTTGATTTTTTTAGTGTTTGAAGCATACAAAGATGAGCCTCAAATACACTGGATCTTGACCAAAAGATTGCAATTAAAATTCATTTTTAACAATTGTAGAGTACATTTTGATAAGTCGTAAATCAATTGTGGTTATGCATGTTATGTTTTTTATCCTCATATTTTTTTTTCATGACCTCAATTTTAAGATTTGACATGTAAAAAGTGTAGATTGAAGGCTTCAAATCACCTTCATAGTTTGAACATCCTCTTGACCAAACATTCTAATCTTTCAATCCATAAGTGATATTATTGTATTTCCTTTTTCTTGTGTAGTTCACGACACATCTAGTTTGAATTCCTACAGTTACAATTTTTTTTTCAAATTCATAAACAAATCCAAACTTGAGCTTTTGGTTTAGTTTAGGACAAACTCCCATAGACTCGAAAAAGACCTTAGCTTAGGCATTTAGGGGTTAAGAAGAAGTTTACTCCCCTTTGTGTAGCTGGGTATTAATAACCACTAATAGTTTTGTTCTTTCCCTTTACATAGACAAAAATTTGGGGAAAAAAAGAATGCTCCAAATTCAGTTCTGCTATAGTTCTTATCCACGGCTTATATGGCTTATATGCAGGTGTGATACAAAATATAGAAATACATACCCGTTGAATTCTCACCATTGATCACCCCTAAATCAACGGCCAGGGAGGATTGACCCCCCATGCTTTAGCCTTGGAGAAAACACTGAAATTTTTTATTTGCCGCCCATCACAAAATTTGAAAATTTTGAATTCATATTTGCAGTCAAAGGCCCTAAATTAGTTGAGCTGTGCGAAGAAATACAAAAATTGATGCGGCACAAAATAGGTGGCAATTTTTACATTTATCCTTGAATGGGGCAATAAGGGGGTCCAATCTTCCTTGGCCCTAAATCCACCCCTAAATGATTTGCACTAAATAAATTAACCTCTAAAATTTTTGTATACAATAAAATAACTAAGAAGCCCCCTTTGTTATTTTTGAGAACTTGGACAGGCTCTATGACTGACTTCATAATATGGGATTTTTGCATCAAATTTTTAGGATGGATGCCAATCATCCTAACTTAAGTAACAGATGACTTTCAAAAACTCGTAACTAATTCCTCGAAGGTCCAAAAATAACGAAACGACTTCGGTTCAATCCCCATTCCGTTTTCCTTCTTCCTACTTAAAATTTATTGAAAATTGTTCCCAAGGAGTTTTAACTTCCCCCCAAATGCAATCAGCTCTTTAAAAAAAAGGGCCGCTTTCGAAAAGAGCAGACCACCGGTACTTTAGTAACAGGAAAGATGCTCAAATGTTTTATCCAGTCCCTTTTTAGGTGTACCTTAGTTACTACAGTCCCCAACAAAGGTAGTACCTGAGTTCATCCTCTGTTGTAGGGGGTTTAAAAAAAGAATCCATACCCAACATCGGCCTCCAAAAGTACCAAGGTACTATATTTTCCTAATTCTTTTCTCCTAATTTTAAATTTTAAACTTTGAGTCATGGTACAATTATTACTATTACTATTACTATTCTTTCTGAAGAACCATAGTACCCAATTCCACTTTCCCTGTACCACTAACTTACAACTGAAAAACCTCAGGTCCTTGGAAACCAGATTGTCGATTTTTATTTAGAGTTCACGGAAGGAGACCCTGGAGTTCAGGACTATCCTTTTTCCTTTAGCATGGAAATTACTGTAGCCCACAGGAACTGCACTGAAAAAGCGTCCGGGCAGACCGGGCAGTACGACTGGTCAGAACGGTTCAGAAGGTTAATGATGAGTAAGATACTTCGCAACAATCTCAGTCACTATCAATACGAACCTGGCTGTCCCCCTGGGGAGCTCTTGGATAGCGGGCTTCACCCACAACGAACAAGGGGTGCACCTCTGCACTGTAGCGATCCCTGAAAATCACCTGCAACACCACTGCAGAAGGCACTGTATACTGCGTAGGTCACCTACTGCAGTAATAATCCCGAACTTCTTTACAGGGCCTGTTCTCCATGCGGCCTTCTATAGGACCTGAGACACTGCAGAAGGCACGGTACTGTACAGTACAGACCGCCTATTGACCCTGAATTTCACTAATGCGGCCTTCTATAGGACCTGTGGCACTGCAGAGGGCACGGTACTGTACAGTACAGACCGCCTATTGACCCTGAATTTCACAGGGCCTGTTCTCAATGCGGTCTTCTATGGGACCTGCGACACTGCAGAAGGCGCGGTATTGTACTGTACAGACCGCCTATTGACCCTGAATTTCACAGGGCCTGTTCTCAATGCGGCCTTCTATGGGACCTGCGACACTGCAGAAGGCGCGGTATTGTACTGTACAGTACAGACCGCCTATTGACCCTGAATTTTACAGGGCCTGAAATCAGTGCGGCCTTCTATAGGACCTGTGACACTGCAAAAGGCACGGTACTGTACAATGCAGACCGTCTATTGACCCTGAATTTTACAGGGCCTGTTCTCAACACATGACCTGCAGCACTACAGAAGGCACTGTACAGTACAGGCCACCTTATTTGACCCTGAACTTTACAGGGCCTGTTATCCACGGGCTCTACAGAACTTTGCACTCTAAGTATAGGCACTTATAATCCATACGAAGTCATTGAATTTCAAAGTTTTTGTGAAGTAGAAGATTAGAAAATTATTTTCATTTTTATTTGGGATGTGGCAAGGACACATGGCACACTAGTCTTACACCTTAACTTGGTTGTTTCATTTTGTTTGATACGTTGAGATCTAAGAAACGTTGAGGTGTTTTTGGTACCGTTAGAAAGTGTTTTTTTTGTTGTAAGGATGGATTTTAAAAAATTAAAAACTTGAATTAAATTATCTTTTATTTTGAAAAAAAATTAATTTTTCACATGGTGTGTCCGAATGCCACAAAACAAAGCCTTTGCATTCTTTTGTATACATGGCTTTCTATTCATGCCAATTTCTTAGTTTGGACATATAGTGTGAAAATTGTACATTTCCTTAAAATTAAAAAATTACTTAAAATTATTTTGAATTTTGTTATATTGTGACAATAACACAAGGCACACTAGTCTATACCTTAGGTTAGGTTGTTTTGTTTTGTTTGATATGTTGAGATCTAAGAAGAGGTGAGGCATTTGATGGCATTCTTGATATGGTTAAAAAGCTCTTTGCAAGGAGGGGTGTATGGACTTTGCTTTGTGGCATTTGAACCTGTGATGTGAAAGTTATGAATTCAAAAATTGAATTAAATTATCTTGTATTTTGGAAAAAACATGACTTTTATATGGCTTGGCCAAATGCCTCAAACAAAGCCTTCACATTCTTTTGCCAATAACAGAACCTCTCACACTACAGTGTGAAAGTTATTGAATTTCAAAGTTTAAATTTAAATGAATAAAAAAAACTTTACTTTTATTTTGGTTGTGGCAATAGAATAGGCGCATTGGTCCATACATTAAATCAACTTGGTTTATTTAATATATTTAGCTACCATGTTTTGTTTTATTTGTTACAATGAGATCTTTGGAATCATACATCTCCCGTCACGTTCTTGGTACCATTGAAAAGTTCTTTGCAAATAGGGGTGCAAGTGCTTGGTTTTGTAGTGTCTGAACCTATGATGTAAAAGTTATTGAAGTTTGAAATTTTTATAAATTGAAATTATTTCTATTTTTGTATTTTATTACAATGTAGCATTGACATAGGCACACTAGTCATCACTAATCACAACTAAATATAGTTAATATTGTTGAATATTGATCATTTTTATATTGAATAATGTTGACAATTGGAAGAAGACATAACATTGTTTATCAATGAAGCAAGTGTTGTTTTGGCATCTATGAAAGGGTAAGGAGCCCTACAATGAACAAAATTGTCTTATGTGGTTCTTTAGCCAACCCTAATCCTTAAATTAACTAACAAGTTCCTCATAGGTATCCAATGAAGCATAATAGTTCTTCCCACCTTTCCAATATGGAGAGGACTTGATTAAATAGTTATACAATAGTATGGATTCCAATGTTATTTGGTGTGCAATATTTGAACATTGTATGAATAAATTACAAATTTTTAAAGTAATGTCTTTAGGTATATCAATATCAATACTAGATTGTCATGGACTCTCATTTTTTTTAATCTGTGTATATCTTGTGCAATCAATATTTAGGATTTTTGTGATGCTTTTTGGTCCAAATGTAAATGTGATGTTTTGATAAGTATTGATTGTGAATGTATATACCTTAGGACAACTCCAACAAAGCCTCAACCTCCTCACATTGAATTGGAACCAACCCAAGCAAGGCCTTGATTGCCTTTTTTGTATTACCCTAGGAATTGTCCCTACTTTCCTTAATGTTGGTTGCATTTTGGACCCTCAATACCTTGAACATGGAAAATTTAATTGTTATGTTAAATTAGAATAGTAAAAGAGGCTTGTTTCTCACTTTAATTGGTTGCAATAATAGTGAGAAATGGAAGAGAGAATTGAGGGCACTTCAAAGCACCACACAATTGGGGTGCAAGGGTAGAATATCATAGTTGTAGGGCAGGGATGGTGAGGAAAATAATGTTAAAAATAGTTGCCAAAATTTGAGGATAAATTTTTGAAAAGAAATAAATATTTGGTAGAGAGGTACCGATGCTACCCTACACTTCCGCTCAAACCCACCCTTCTTAAACCGGCCCAGGACATAGATAACGGTTCCACTGGACTTGCTCGTGCAGGCCCTCCCCTGGACTTTACGGTCCCTGGACACGTGGAATCTATGAATGGACTCTACGAACGCCTGGACTCTACGACTCCTAGACTCTACGCGCGGGCAGTCGGGCACGTCTGGGCGGCAGCGGACGCCACGAGCGTCACATTCGCGGACGCGCACGCCCCATTGCGGGAGCGTTTCTCGCCCTGCTCCGTCCCTTTTGGTCTCTCTCCCCATTAACTTCGTTGGGCCCGCCGTTCCCCCTCATGCTCATGATCACGGCCGCATGGCCGCAGCAGAGCCAGTAGTAGTGAGGAGCCGCGCCTGTCAGGCCCGCGAGGCCGCGACCGCTCACCGCCATCGCGCACGAACTGCTGCCGCACGCGCTCGCCATTGTAGCGAACTTAGCGCTGCTGCCACAACAACAGTCTCATACGCTCATCTTAACAGCATTCTCACTCTCCTGCACTCGCCTCCCAATTCCTCCTTGCGCTTTGGTTGCAGCAGTTGGAGCTCCCGAATTGCGACTGAGTAAGTTAAGCTTTTTAGTGAGTGAATGAACGGTCCCTGCCTGGGTGCTGACACTGGGGGCGTCTCTGCGGGTTCCAAGTTGCTGCAGCGCACTTGGGGCGTTGCAGAGATGACAGCTTGACGGAGGGCGCAGGGGGAAGATTCGTCTGGTGGCCTTTGTCGTGCACGCAGTTGAGTTTTGCCGTGGGTGCAAGGGGAGGCGAGAGGAGTTCGTAATCTGCGTGAAGAAGGGCGTGAGAGGTTGAGCGAAATTGGACGTGTCTGTGCGTGTCTGTGCGAGTGCAGGTTGCGTGAGATCAGGGGCTTGACAGGGCGTTTCGTGGTTTATTTGGATTGAGGATATGACAGTATGACAGTGCGTCGCATTGACGGTGACGAGAGGAGCCCGCGGAGTAGTCTGCGTCCCCAGATGGCCATCCTGACGCGGCACGCGGTGGAGTCGGCGTTCCCGGGGGCCGTGGATGCGCGATGTCCCCCGCTCATGAGAAGTGGGAATCCACGTTCGAAGTCGCAGCAGTTCGACGTCGTGGACAGCTGCAGCCCGCGGCTACGCACGCTCTCGTCGTCGTCCGCCAGCCCCGTGAGGAAACAGCAGACGAAATCGGGCAGTGCGCGCAGCAGCTCCTTCGACAAGAAGGGCCCCACCTGGTGCGCCTTCCTTCCTTCCATCCAACGTCGCAATTCACGCCAAACAATGTGGGATGCATTTGTGACGCTGGGGTAAACCCGCCATTGTTCGCCTGGGGATGGATCCCTCCGCCATAGCCAAGTTGAAGCTCCCACTTGCCAATGAAAATGTTTGACATGCAGTTTCCGTTGCGTTGCAGGGTGGCCGCCACGATGCTGCAGAGCGACCTCTTGGTGGAAGTCGCCGATATGAGCTTCCACTTACACAAGGTATCTATCGCATCCTCCCCCTCCTGGAACCCTCAATTTCATAACCCTCAAATTCGTAACCCAAAACTGTCAACATTTGGGCCTCAGTGACGTGAATCTCTCGCGAAATCAGAGGGTTACGTCTGCAACTTACACGATCCCTGACGTGCTTTCGGAACGAGAATTGAATTGTGGTGAAACCTTGACAAGGTGGTGTCAATCCTTTTTGTGAGATGCGTGGCGTTACGGGGTGACAAAGGTGTCATTCATTTTGTGAGACCCGCGGTGTTACGGTGACAAGGTTGCATACGTTTTGTGAGATGGGTGATGTTACGGTGTTGAGGTTCCATTCATTTTGTGAGATTGGTGGTGTCACGATGACAAGAATACATTCATTTTGTGAGACGCGTGGTGTTACGGTGACAAGGTTACATTCGATGCGTGTTGTTACGGATACATTCATTTTGTGAGACGCGCGGGTGTTACGGTGACAAGGTGTCATTCATATTGTGGGATGCTTGCTGTTACGTCGCCAAGGTTCCATTCATTTTGTGCGATCCATGCTGTTCTGTCGGTGCAAATGCTTTGTAGAATGAGAGGTTCCATTAATTCTGTGAGACGCTTGCTGTTACGTTGCCAAGGTTACATTCATTTTGTGAGATTCTTGGTGCTCTATTACTACAAATGCGTCGTAGATTTGTGACCTCAATGTTGTGTTCCCATGTGCCAGTTTCCCCTCTTGTCCCGGAGCGGCCGCTTAAACCGCCTCGTCTTCGAGTCTCGCGACACAGAAAAGGACCACATTAAGCTCGACAACATGCCGGGCGGCCCCTCTGCCTTCGAGCTTTGCATCAAGTTCTGCTACGGCATCCCCATCACGATCACCCGCTCCAACGTCGCTGCCCTCCGTTGCGCCGCGGACTATCTCGAAATGACGGAAGATCTAGAGCCCCACAACCTCGTCTCCAAAACCGAGGATTTTCTTTCCTCCGAGATTTTCACCTCCTGGACCGACTCCATCATCGTCCTCCGGACCTGCGCTTCTCTCCTACCTATGGCGGAGACTCTCCAAATCGTGAAAATGTGCAGCGAGTCCATCGCTTGGAAAGCTTGCACAGACCCTCGCGGCATTCGCTGGTCGTATTCCAGCGCTGGGAGTGAGTCTCCTTCGCTTTCCCCCAAAGGCAGCAACAACAGCAACAGCAGCTCAGCGAAAAGCTCAACTTCTCTCATCCCGCTCACTCCCCATGACTGGTGGTTCTCCGACGTTGCGGAGCTTGATCTTCGCAGCTTTAAGGTCGTCATGGAAGCCATCCAAGCCAAAGGAATGCGTCACGACATGATGGGATCCGCAATTCTCTCGTACGCGTATCGCTGGCTACCCACATTGACAGAATTCACGCAGCATGAGGTACAGATCTCAGACAAGAAGAACAAAGTCACGAAGCTGGACTCCGAGCGCGCCATTCTCGAAGGCATTGTGAAGCTTCTGCCTTCACAAAAAGACTCAGTTCCTGTAACAGGCTTACTTCGTTTACTCCGCGTCGCCATTCTTCTCGATGCCAGCCCCGCGTGTAAAAATTCTCTTGAAGCTCTTTCAGGGATGCAACTCGACCAAGCTACTCTCCCGGAGCTTCTGATTCCTTCCTGTCCGTTTCGCAGTGAAACTTTCTACGACGTGGGCGCAGTGCATCGTTGTTTGGACCATTTCCTAGTACAAGACCACATCCAAACAAGCTCCTCCCAACGGGAGATGCAGCTGCCCTCAAGCTCAGGACGTGATAAGAACGGGGATGTGTATGATACTTCCCACTTGCGACCACCAGTGGGACCGCACACGGCGAAGATGAAAGTGGCCAAGCTCATGGACAGCTACTTGGCGGAGATTGCGAGGGACGCGAACTTGACGTTTGCGAAGTTTCAGGCGTTGGCGGAAGCGCTTCCCGAATTTTCGAGGATTACTGATGATGGGCTGTATCGAGCGATTGATACTTTTTTGAAGGCGCATCCGGGGTTGAGTGAGAGTGAGAGGAAGAAGCTGTGTCGGATGATGGATTGTCAAAGGTTGAGCTTGGAGGCGTGTGTGCATGCGGCGCAGAATGAAAGGTTGCCGCTGAGGATTGTGGTGCAGGTCAGTCCAGTGGGTGGCGGGCTTTGATTTTTGCAGTTGTCGTTCTTTACTGTTCCTTGTCCCTGCAGGTCTCACGTGACTTGAATCAGATTTGTTCGTTTGATTTTCAGATATCTATCAAGTTTCGGAAACTGGATTTAGGGTTCGTTTGGTTTCCAGAAATCGATCAAGTCTCGGAAACTGGATTCTATTTCATTCTCTTGTGCTGTTTAGAAATCTATCGAGTTTCTGGAACTGGAATCAGATTTACGTATTTGTTTTCTAGCAATCTATCAAGTTTCAGCAGTCATTAGGAATGCTCATGTGCAAATTATCAGCACTTTGCGCAAGGTGAACAGATTCATGGCTATTTCAGTTGGCTATCATGTAATTAAAAATCAGCATTCCGTGTTCATTGGTGCAGGTGCTGTTTAGTGAGCAGCTGAAGTTAAGGAATGCCATCTCTGGTACCTCTCTAGCACGCGCCGATCGCTCTGCAGATTTGCCTACGCATCAACAGCAGCAGCAACAGCAGCAACTACAACAACAACATGATGCGTCGCGGCCGACACAGGTGTCAGTGCAAGATGGTGTTAGCTCCCAGATGGACATCAGGGCTTTGCAACAGGATGTTATGTTTATGAAGGCCAGATTTGCTGAGTTGCAGAAAGATTATACTCAAGTCACACAACAGGTACTGATCTCTCCCCATCTCAGGCTCTGGGTTTCTCAATCTCCTGAGTTTAACATTTGCAGAATATTTTAGAAAGTTTCGCAGAAATTGTGAGAAAATTGCACATTTTGGTGTTCCAAGGCTTGGCTTACACTGGGATCCATTACATGTGGTAGCTTATGTTCTATCACTCGTGGAATCAAGTTCTGTCTGGGAAGAGTCACTTGAAATTCAGTGGCGCCTAAGTGGTTTACAATTTGTGAATTTGGAACATTCCCAGTATTGCTGCTACCCTAATTTCGATTAATCGAGTAAGACTTCAATTAAGGTCTCCTACGTAGAATACTTCTCTTGAAGCACCTTGAATACTTCTCGTGTATTAGAATTAGCACTTCTGGGGCTCTGCAGAGTCAAGAATCACCCGTCTGCTTTTAAACAAAGCTTCTTTTTCTTCTCATTTGGAGAAGGTTTTCTTTAGGTATCAGAATGATCTTTTGTTGCAAATACTTGTTTCAATATGTAGGCCAACAACACACTGGGTAATTCGAATCTGGAGACCCTCTTAGTTGTGGAAAATGGTATTTACTGAATGACCAAGGGTGTTTTTCTCCACAAACTGGCTCTAGACTTTTGTTTCTTAGCATAATCTAAGACGGTATGATCTTTGGTGATCTGATGGTAAAAGAGAGACCATTTGGAAAGCTGAGTTGGAGCCCTATGTCATTCCAACTTCAATAATTCATAATTAATTCCACACGAATCCAAAAGACATGAATCAAAGTGAGTTAGATGCGGCTTTCATCCCTCTGTCACGGAAAATTCACGAAAGAAATTTTTTATCAATGTTTCATTCGTCTGAGTGTGGTTGTGGTGGTGGCAGGTGGAGAAGCTAACAAAGCAGAAAGGGTCATGGGTGAAGCGGTTATTTCAATCCAAGGACAATGGAGATGTTCTCACTTCCTCCTCTCCCTCACATCCACGGTGGAGTCGAGCATGGCGAAACTCCATCTCTTAGACTGGGTGTACAAGTATAAATAGCAGACTACCAAATACCGTAATTGCTGTGCGAGTCGTGTTTTTGGGTACCCTGCATTGCAAGATTGCGGGAGGTAACAAACCCGCCCCACAAAACACTCCCGACTCCTTCACTCTCGGTGTAATGGTCCAGGCATCACCCGAAACCCGAAACCTCACCCTCTACCCTTCTTGTACAGTTGCCTTCCCACTCACCCTGGAAGTGTAATTCTTTCACAAGGGAGAACGCGTGCGTGTATTGAGATGAACTTCCTCCACATGTACTTGTAAGTGATAGGAGTTATATGAAACTGGGTCCAACTTAGCCAATTCGTGGAGACTGAAAATACTGTCCTGGTGATGTTGTAGATAGAGTTGCCAGCTTTTTGCCTGCCTGCAGAGAATTAGCGAGAAGGAAAAAACTGGGAGTTTGTTAGCAAGTTAATACGCTCCTGGTTGTTTTTTGATTGAGTGTCTCCTTTGTACATTATTCAACAAGTGGAACTTGTATAAATGGCGGACGTTGCTGCAACTCTTGTTTCCTTCATTCAGCAGTTTCTGGAGGGACTACTCTCAGGTCGATAGTGCTGGAACTGCTACTGGTCAAAAGGTTATTTCATACATTGGTGTTAACAGTGGTGTTAGTGTGGAGTCTTAGGTATATGTTTGGACTAGATTCACTTTGCTGTTAACCCTTTTCGAAGGTAATGTGAGCATATCTTTTAGGTACAACTTATACCTGAAGGTAGAGGATATGAAAAGGGTTAGGGTTTAGGGTTTTTAGGGTTTAGGGCTACTGACATCAACTCACCTCTTTCAATACACTCAGTTGGTCTTCACGTCGAAAGTTCAGTGTAAGCAGTACTTGGATAAATGTCTAATAAGGCCACTGATATTTGAATGGGCATGGGATTTTTGACTCTTCCTTCAATAAACCTCCCACTGTGAATGGAAATTTGCTTTGAATGATCGTGAGGGATCATCCCATGCTTTGAGAGATAAAAGAGTGATCTCTACATGTACAGAGCTTTGTAGTGATCTCCCAATGACGGCACACTCGGTTCGAAACAATACTGTAGTATTATGTACGTTGGTTCGTTTTTCAGTTCATTATGATTCTAAAGTCTTGTTTTTATTTACAATTTTTACAACACATTTCATGACATAGTTTTAGGTCACTTACATGAACTTGATGAGGTGGTGTCTACCTTTCAAATGAGGCACCAACAATAGCATTTACTATGTAAGCTTCAAAACAACCACCCTTTGTCCACCTTACCTTAGGGTTAGATTTATCAATCTTCATTCATTTGATAAAGTAGTGCAATGTTTAAGCGTATCTAAATCAATCATCTCCATAAAGTTGGCATGGTACACAACATTCATTAGCTTCAAAAGGTTAGAAGATCTTTACTTCTTATGAATGAAGGCTCTCCTTTCGTTGTAGAAAATCTAAATCTTGAATGTAAGTTCTTCCATGAATTGTATGGTACCCAAAAGGATTGGATTTTCAAGGTGACCATCCCATCCTTCTACTAAGGTTAATCCGACATCTGGGGAGACACTCATAGTGGCTAAGTCAAATAGGTTGAGTGTGAGACAAGTATGCTATTGAGAATGTGGGAAGTGTACATGATATTCTAGAATGTCATTGAAGAGCGGGTCCAATTAACAAGATTTGAATGTAGTACAATAGAACTTCTAATAAGCCAAAGGGCAGGGGCTATCACATTACATTATAGAGGTTATTACAATTAGAGAGGGTCATCACATTAATAAAGTTTGCAATCATTGCATTGATGAGTTCACAATGATTTTTCATATTGTACTAAACAAATCAAAGAGCATTTGACACATATTGTACAAACAATAAAACATTGTACACATAGATGGCAATTTGAATTATAGAACAACACCTTCTTTATTCTCACATTGACACATTGCGGTTGTATGGTAGTCACTTGTTAGATTTTGTATGTGGCTTGAACTGAATTGGCTATCAATATCACATTGTAGAGGTTTCTTATGGAAGGCACTCCATTCTTGATCATTGACAATGTAGGGCGCTCTCTTTCTGTGTAGGAAGAGACGAGCAATGATAAATTATGGCATAGTCTCAATGTAGTTGTGGCGCATTATGATTGGCTACAAGACTCTCAATATTGCACCCCCCCTGGGTGGATTTTGCAACTAGTCCTTGGTCGGAAATAGGAAGGTCTATATGATCAATATGTGTCAAATAGAATCCTCACCTAAAAATTCATAATGATTATGTTTTGAGAAATAAAAATTTGGAAAATTATAGAAACCATCCGAGCTCTATTTTTGCACACAATTTTTTTTTCCCATTGAAGAAACTCACCTTGTAGATATGTGTATCTGCTTAAGTGGTTAGAAATGGGTTGCCTCCCTTTATTACATTGGAGAGGTTTATTACTTCAAAGAGTGAGGTTTATGAGAAGTTCTATTTTATGACTTCGATACACCCATGACTTCTTCGTTATGTTATTCCTCTCTCTTTCCAACATCCTCTCAGTGATTCCGGCGCCGACCATAAAGGTGTTGGCGTCCCCTTTCATTCTCCCCTCAGTCTGCTGCTTCAGATAATGAATGATAAGCTGGGTGACCACTTGCCAGATGGTTTCTTCTGCTGGCTGGGATTCATCGTACCCGCGCAGTACAGAAAAAGGGAGGAACAATAATAAGTTCAGATCTTATTGACACTAATGCTGTCAAGAGAAAAAACGGCGGAGGATGTGGGAGCATTCATGTTGCTCAACCCGGAGCAGGAATCATTCAGTCGTTTCCGGACAAGAGGTGTGCCGAAAACAACAACACCAATCATGGCGACTTGTACGTTCTCAAGAAACATTCAACTGCTGCTGCAATTTCTGCAAACTTCTGCAATTTGAGTTTGTGATTGGGAAAAAAAACAGGGTCGGAGCTAGAATAGTGTCTGATAAGATCCACTGTCGTGCTGCAAACTGAAACATTCAACTGTTGCTGCAATTTCTGCAAAATTTTTGCAAATCTTTTGCAAATTATTTCCCAGTTTTTTCATGGAGCTGGTGGTAGGAAAAAAAAAGGGTCGGAGAGAATTGTCTGATAAGATCCACTGCCATGCTGCAAACTGAAACATTCAACTGTTGCTGCAAATTTTGCAGTTCTTTCCCAATTTTTTCTCCCAATTTTTTCATTGAGTTTGTGATTAGGGGAAAAAAGGGGTCGGAGCTAGAAAAGTGTCTGTCTGATAAGATCCACTGCCGTGCTGCTGCAAACTGGTTGACTGTTTCTGTGAAAGGCCGCCGGGTGGTGGTGGTGGTGGCAATGAATCATGGTCGCTTCAGTTGCATCATTTATGAATCATTTCCAAATCAATAAGACAAGTGACAATCATAGCCGCCTCAGTCTGCGCTTGCTGGTCACTCACTTGGCCGCTGGAGGGTGTGTGGTGAGTGAGCTCAATGAGAAGCCGGAGGTTGACCTAGTGAAAAAGTGCTTTGTTTCTGGTTTTTTTAGAATTTTTAAAAAAGAAAAATCAAATTATGTCGATGTAGGTAAGAACTTTAATAATAATAATAATAATAATAATAATAATAATAATAATAATAATAATGATGTTGGAAGTGTTTTGGACACTCCAAAATGCACCACTAATGACTCAAAGTTGTCATCATCACTCTCTAAAATCATATGAAGTAGAAGTACCTATTTGGACCTATTTACATCAAATTTTTTTTGGGTTAGAGCCTCAAAAAATGGAGTGTTTTGATTAGGCTTTTGCTTTGGGTCCATAGCTATCTTCCAAGCAAATAACTGCATTTCTTTGGACTCCAGTTCAAAGTTTTTGGATATAAACAAGCCCTTAAGCATTTCAACCTATAGGATGTGGGACAATCATGGAGAAATTGAATTCAATGTGTGCAAACATAAGGATGAGGATAAATGTACAATTTTTTTTTCCAAGAATGAATATTTTATTGAATATTAATGAGGATTTTTCATTTGGATCCATTTTGGTTTCATAAACTCACCTATTATAATTAGCTTTGTCAACACTTTTCTTCAAGCAAAGAAGGATGAGAGATAAGTGGATGAGTAGATACAAACAAAGAATATTTTCCAATGAATAGCGCATCCACCTATTGTCTACAATAGGTCACCCTAAAAAGAGCTTTCCAAAATAAATACTTCTACCTTATGTACCTCTATAGAGGAAATGGTTTTGGAACCTCTATCAAGAAAATTTTTGACTCTTCATAATTTTTGCATACAATATTCAAATGCCACATTCTTTAGATGTGTAAATTTCCTTTCACTTGCCAACAAGAAAGTATGAAAATTTGATCAATTTAACATTAGTAATTATGTACAATAGCAAAAAAAAAGGCAATTTTTTGGATGCTTACCTTACTATTGTTCACCAGAACTCTTGATGGTATGTGCACCCACAATCAACATTGCTCCAAATGCAACACCTACATTTGGACTGAAAGGAGTTATTTTTTTCTAGTATTGATTACATAAGATACACACAATCAAAATATGAAAGTCTTTGAGGATCAACATTTGGGTTTGGGTGCACCTAAGATAAGAATTCACACCTTATTCATTTGTTGCCTAAATTAAATAATACATGCTAAAGAGTAGTGGAATCTTCTTTCAAGTGCCAATAAGATCTCAAAATTAATAATATATATTTAATAATAATAAATGTGCTCAATTATAATGAATGATAAGAATAAGTGTAGACAATGTACTTCCATTTAACTTAAGGGTGAGAGCAAGAAAGACTCACCAGTTTTCGTAGCGTTTTGCTTAGTACCTAGTTTCAGCGACTCAGTACTATGAGTACTATAGTACTGTACTGTAGAAATTACATGGACCGTTGATAAAACTGTAGATTGAGGTTACAATTGACAAGTGTCTCTAGGAGTATTACCAAATACTAGATGTTGTCTTATAGTACTGTTGTAGCCTGGGGTCCCAGTTTCTCACTGAAAATAGTGAAGTCCACTTTTAAATTTTTAGAAAAAAAAGAGAACCATTATTTAAAAAAATAAAAAATGGCCATTTTGATAGACTTTGTCCTCATTACATTTCACCCGCCCCCCCAAAAAAAATCATCTATATTGTTCAAAATGGCGCGTGCAAGTGACCTTTACTCGAGTGCTCGTGACACACTTGAAATTGAATTTTCTTTAAAATCCTTTGGTAGGATCATGTAAATACATTATAGGAAGAGCCCATAAAAATTTCAGCTCAAAATGATCAAAATTGAATACTCCCCAGTACTAAAAACCCCTAAACTACAAAGTGTGACAAATTAGCTAAATTAGAAATTAATTAGAATTTGATTTTTTTTAATTCTTAGAAAATATGGCCTCTTGTGGCTATGGAGTTCTCCACCTTCCAAAAAAAATTTCAACTTCATTTTCTTGAACCTCCAAAAGTTGTGGCCAATGACAACTCTATCATTCGAAGTGTGACGCAAAAAAGGACTAGTATTTCTTGCACTCACCCTTAAAGAAGAGGCAATTATTCAGAAAATAATAACGTGAGATGGCCTATATACCCTCATTGGCTCACCTTGAAGATAATTCCCTTGCTTTGAGCAAATAATCTTGGGCCTTCAATAGTATTTTTGAAACCACATGCTCTTTTTTACAATATCAAGGAGTTTTTGAACTTCCTTGGTAATTATCTTGCATTCTCTATATTTAATGTATCTCTAACTAATAACAATACTATAGTCTAAGGTGTAGTACCAATATTTATATTTTACTTAATTAATGTGCTTTGGAATTAGAATTCAATCATTAAATAAAATTCAGGTGGTCTATAGGGCTACAAGTTCCCATGAGTGCTTGGACTATGGGAACTTGGGTGCAACAACAATTTGATGTGGTAGAGCAATTGCTACATTGAATAATAATAATAAATAAATTTAAATTTAAATTTAAAATTTAAAATTTAAAATTTAAAATTTAAAATTTAAAATTTAAAAATTTAAAATTATTTAATTATTTTTGGCCAACAATGCCTAGTTCTTAACATGGAAAAGAAGCTTGAAACAACCCTCCAATGCATGTGAAAAACATCTAATGATTTGATTGCATAGTCTAATTGAAGACCATGATTTCTATATTTTGATCCCATCTCAATGAAGATGGCATTACATTTGAGTTTTAAGACCTTGACAACAAGTCTAATCAAAGTCCACGTAGTTTAATTCAAGTTGTAATGAAGAATAAACTTAGGTCATATAGTTTAATCTAATTGCAATACTCGAGTTAGATTTAGACAACAAAATAAAAATTAGAGGTCACATTTTGATTGAAGCAAATTATAGACAATGATTGATATTGAATTCTACCAACCAATTGATCTTTACATAATGACATGAGCTACATATACCCTTGTATCATAGAGGGGAAAGAACCATCAAACAAACTAATTCATTGATTACTAACAACCTACATATATACTAATAATTGGCCATATAAGTCTAAGTAGTAAGCCATATAAGACTAATGGTGCTTTTGAACTTGATGCTTCCAAGTATCATTGTTTGAGTTGTATCGGAGTCAAAATATACAAACTAAAGCTACATTGCTAGTTCTTTCTTTAGTCCTCACTTCAAACCTAGCTTCGGTTTTTGAGGTGTGTAGCAGGTGTTGTAAGTTTGCGAGAGTATTGATAGCATGTTGTAGCTGTGGCTACAAGAACCTCGTGTTTTATGTGACATTTTATAATTTTAGTAGATGGATTTTAGGTGAGGTCAAATATAACAGCTTGTGTTTTTATATCAATAATAATGTCCAATGTAACATAAAAACAGAAGTTGTTCTATTTGATCTCATCTAAAATCCATCTATTAAAATTGTAAGACGTCACATAAAACATGGGTTTCTTATAATGGTCCATTGCCTTGGAACGTTTAATGTCATTTGCGCCATCTACATAATAGCCCAGGAGTGCTTGGTACGTGGTTGTGTAGTGTAGAACCTACTTTCATAAGCGCATTACATTATGCCCTTTGATATAGGTCACAACACTGAAATTTTACAAGGCCACTAACCATCCTCGGTGAAATTAGATGATGAGCTTTAGTTAATTTCTATTGTGTTGTAAGAATTCACGCCTTGTACAAATTGTTAGTGATGAGAATGAGACATGTTTGCTTAGACAACATATCATTGCTTCAATGACAACTACATTTGCTGGTTTTGAGTTATGTTTGTCACAAAATTAGTGGAAAAGCTCATATGTCTAGTTTGTTTGCATTGGTGGTTCACGAGTGCTTGCATTGTACTGTACAACTGTGATGCATGTGCTTCGGCTTGTTGATATATTTAGTGCATGTAAGATAGCCTGGGTTTATGGGAGGAGCTTTCCGTAGATCCAAGTGTTCTCTGAAAGAACAAAGACATGAGTTGATCGTGTGTATCAGATTTAATTGCTTTTTATGGACAACACCCTTGTCTCCTAGATAGATGAAAGTGTCTTCAGTAATCCAAACCAACACACGGGGCACTATTGGGATTTCAACTTCTACAACTAGAGCTTAGCATGTAGTAAAATACTTTTGTGCTTCAACACAACTAGGGCTTCTCGGCATTGCTTTATTAACCCTGAAATGACCATGGTGCCACAAAGTGGCTAACTAATGATTTCAAAGTGTTGTCGCAACGTGAATTTTTGTTTCATTCAGTTTATCTAGAAATTAGAGCGGAAAGTAGTTGGGAAGAACCGAATTGGAATGCCAGTCGTAGGAAAATCGGATATATACATATGAAAAATGAAATAGTAGGTAGACCTGATTCAATTCAGTTAAAAGTTTCAAATTGATCGGGACCGGAAACCCATCCGAAATTAGGGTAGAAACCGGATTAGGGTTGGACCGGACGTCAAGCCACCAAACCGGAAATAGTCATTATGACCACGGCGGAGTCCTGGGGCTATTTAAAGACCATGCTTGCCAGTCTTACCTCTTTCATTTCCTCGCGAGATTGGGCGCTCCTCATGTTGTTTACAGCATTTGGTACCCTTGTGTCAGGAGAGAGTGCCTCAGTAGAATTTTAGTACTTCCGGTTGAGATCGGAGAGAGAAGAAAAGAAACCTTGGGGATTCCGGGAGGAGAGAATGGTGAAGGAACTCTTGGGCAAATTGTCCAATGAGTTCGATAATACCTTGAGAGGGAATCCGTCCCTCTGGACTGAGGAAGTTTGGAGAGGAGTGTATGATTTCCGGATAGGGGGTCTTGGAATGGCCGGCTGGAAGGATGAATTCATCCGAGGGAAGTTCCATGGCGTCCCCAACCCTAAGGATGGATACGCAGTTGACGACTGCATAGACGATCGACACCGTCATCTTCTGAAGTTTTTGATTCCGATCCTCCATCCGGAGAAACCGACGAGGGTGACAATCACCCTAGGGAATACCATTTTTGGTTCTCTGAGCGGAACCTGGAATGTGGATTGGGCCCAGATCATTTTTGATCTGGTAACCCAGCTCATCGGGAGGGTAGGGAAGAGTAGAGCTACCCCCATATGTGCGTACTTGTATCACTTGTACCATAACCACCAGCTCCTGACGAACGAAGAAGAGAAGGAGTGGAAGGCTCAGGGAGCTCTTCTGAAATATGGGGAATCAGAAGAAGACGAAGAAGTGGAATCGGTTCCGGATTCGGATCCGGAAACGGAAGAAGAGGAAGAAGAGTTACTGCCGCCAATCAAGCGATAGAAGACAACTCCTCCCCATAGGCGAGGAACACCTCCAAGTCATGGCCCGTCAACTCCGGATGAGAAACGGAAGGCTGTTATGGAGGAAGAAATGGATTCACGGGATCCATTTAATAACTTGATTGCCATTCTCTCCAGTGTCCGGGTGGATTGGGAAGTGAAGTGTTGTAGCACAGGAAAGCAAAAATCCTTCTCTAAGGCTCAATATTTCTTAAAAGAGGCCTTAAAGTGACTCGAGTATCATTCCCATGAAGATCGAATTCCTAGGTTCACAATTACCGGAAAATGGTAGAGTGATGGTTGCGAAAACACACACACAAAACCCCAAGCAAAACAATAGACTGAAACTTCCCCTTGGTCTCCTTGCTTTCTTGGACAAACACGACCAGATCCCTCCGGTCCAACAATTACTAATACACGTTAGACCGGATCTTCTTGATCTAACAACACTGACCGGATTAATTCCGGTTTAACACCCACTTGTTTATCACATAGACTCTCTAATTGGTTAGTTTACTACCCCACAGCTTTACACTACCCTATAACTCTCCCAACACTTCTATTCACATACCTTTAGTAGTTACCTGTATTTACGTTTTACAGACCGTAATCGGAATCTGCGTTTCCACAGATTTAACCTTAACCTCTAGTATTCACATCCGGTCCAGATCTCTACTTGTAACCATGTCGAGTTTAACCTCTGAACGAAGAGGGATCTGCTAATTGGGATTCAGGAAGGAAGCTTAACTCCTACCCTCCGATTTTAAAGTGTCAGAAGTTTCACTATGTGATCAAACTTTCAAAAATAAACTTTCAAATCTTACAAATGAGAAACAGGCCGTCCTCACAACTGGAAAAGAAACGCAGTCGTGTCCAATAGGTCACGCGAGCCGGTCTAATTCCTTCTAACCAATGCTACAACGACAGCCTACTGAGTTAGTCTTAAATCCGGTCTGAACTAGTGGGGAAGAGAGGAGAAACGAGCGCTGCGGAGGCATGCTAACCCTTACTCTTTCCGGAGAGTACCCCTCCTCCGTACTCCTTCCAAGTCCATTCCTAGTCCACACTAGAGATCCCTTCTGCCTCCATCCACACGCACTAATTCAATACTGGACCGGATAAACTCAGCATCCGAGTACACCTTGTATCCACTTACACTCACTTTCCAGCCTGGACTTCCAAAACATGGACAAGTGTCAACTGTCAAGTACACACAACTATGATTTGTTTCAATCACGCCAAGAGCGAACTCCTAGGTACTCATGAATATAAGAAAATAAGATAAAGATGCACACCGGGACCAAAGAAGTCCCGGATTTAAATACTAAACTACTCCCTCAAAAGCCAACCTAAAAGTAACCCTCCAGCCAATCAGGGCCAAACACGTTTCATTCCCTTACTATTTTCTAGCCCTGTTGACTTTCACTCAAACTCCTACTACTTCCGCTAAAAGTGGATCTCAGATCCTATAATTACGGACCCGATCACTTTTCAACTACTAATGGACGTGTCACTCAAAAAGTAAACTTCCTAATTATGTACAGCTATCCCAAAACTTTAGATTTTCACCACCCTATCCTTAGAAATTTACCCTACGTAACTTTTTAAGTTCTTAACTTCTTCGCGGCCGACTTCTTTCCGGTTTCGGTCTTCTGTCCTTGGCGTACCTTACCCCGGGCGGCAAGCTTCTTCTTCTTGGATGCTGCAGCCTTAGTTGCCCGAGTCTCTGCCAGTGCTTGATCCGAGTCAGAATACGGCTCCGAGTCCTCCTCAGTACTGGATTCTTCATCCTCATCCTCTTCTTCTTCTTCTTCTTCTTCCTCCTCCTCATCGTCCTCTAGAATTGTCCTCTTCTTCTGTGCTGATATAATTGGAGGTTTCTTCTTCTGCGTGGTTGGTGTGGGCGGAACATTGGCCCTAGTACTCTGAGGAGTGGTTTCCTCAATTGTTCTACCCTTCCCGGATCCTTGTCCTTGTGATCCGGTCTTCCTTTCCTCCATTGACCCAGTTTCGCTTTCCAAAGCTAAGTTGAGTAGGGTGGAAGGAAATACCTTTTCTGTCTTTGCAGGAGGAGTTGGAGAAACTGGAGATAACTCACTTAGGTCGATAAACTTATTGCTCAGCCCTGGTTTGGGCACATTCTTCTTCTCGGACGGTTCTGGTCCAGATCTCGTCTTTTCTTCAGCTGCGGCCTTCACCTCCTCCGATGTTTCCTTCGCCTTGCTTGCTGTCTCCACTTCTCTGGTCTTCTCTTCCTCAGCAACTTCTACTGCTCGCGCTGCATTGAGAGCAACGTCCGTTACTTCCCCTAGTAGGGAAGTCATTTCTTCCTTACGCTCCGATCGGATGGAAGAGCTTGGCACGTCCTCCACCTTGTCCTTCGCCTGAACTTCTTCTGCGGTGACCGGAAGGGGTGCTGGTGCGAGTTCTGGTTCCGTTTTCGGTCCCTGCTCCCGCTCTCTTCGTTCTTCTACCTCCTTCATCACCTCGTGCAGTGGCTCCACTATTGCCTCCATCTTGCGGTGGTAGGACACTAGCGCCATCATCAGGTTGGCTGGAATTTGCTTTCCGGTCTCCATCACCTTCTCGTCAAACAACATTGCTTTGTTGATAACTTCGCCCGGATTGCCGATGAACTCCCGAATCGCCTGAAGATTCTTTGCGGCTGTTTTGGAGAATTTCTTCTGTTGGTCCAGTTCTTCTCTCTTCTCCTCCAACTCCTTCGTTAGCTGGTCCACCTTATGCATGGATTTGCTCAGCTCTTTCTTCACCGCCTCTTTCATCTTCTGGTCCAGTTGGGAAACGAGTTGCTGCGGTTGACTGATCTTCAACAGTTGGCATAGTTCTTGAATGGTCTCCTGGTTCTTCCCGTACTGGACCCGAAACTCATTGAGTTCCTTCACAATCCAACCCAGGGGATTCTAGTTCCAGACCGGATCGACTCCCTTATTATCCTCTCCTATTTCTGAGTCTTTGTCCTTCCGGTCCTACCTCCTCCACTGTGACTTAGCTTCCTTAACCAGTATAGTATTCGCCTCTGAATCTTCCTCTTCCTGCCCGGCTTCCTCATCCGGGTCTTCTATCTCGAATTCTGACATGGCTTTGGCCGTATCATATGAATCTAACTCTCTATTTGTAAGCCAGCCATGTGCTTGATACAAGTAGTAGAGAAAAGGGGTTATAGGGGAAGGCTTAGACTTCCCTATACCTCCTACCAATCTCTTTATCTGATCTCTCATCACTATGCCCCAATCTACTTTTGTTGCAGCACAGGGTAAGTGAAATTCCCTATTATGCTTACAAAAACCTCTTTAAAGCATAATAAAGTGACTCTAAAGATCGAACCCAAGAGACTCTATGAAGTATTTCGTGTTACTAGGTGTTTTGAAGAGAAATTCCTAATTCCATTATTCTTGGTTATACCTCTCTCACCCTTTTTCCCAAAATACCGGATGATTTCCTAATTTTCCTATAAACTAATCCGGTCCAGACTAACACTGATCCGAATCAAACTTAATTGACAACCTTCAAGAACTAACCCGGAATTCACACGTCTGATCGGATCTCGCACTACTTTAATCGAGGGCTTCCTTTCCTCAACTTCTATTCCGGTTCTGTTTAGCCTCTGTCGGCACTTCAGAGGGATCTGTCACTTATTTTCAAAGAGGTAGACACTCCTCTCTTTCCGGTTTTTATAGTGATGGAAAATTCACTAACCCAATTTATTCTCCTATCTTAACAAGATCCGGTTTGATCTTTCACAACAAACTGGAAGTAATCTCAACCTGTAGGTCACACAAAGATCCCCCGTACGACCCTCACTCACTACAACGACCTTACTATCTTTTGCAATCCGTGCGAAACTAAGGTGGCTACAAGTGCGTCTGCCCGTACCAACATAATCTAACGTTCTTCCGTTTACTTCTTCAGATGGTGAGACCTCTCAAGTATTCAGAGGCTAATCCAGACATTCCATCTAGCAGCTCTAGCACAGTTTGAGGATCCTTTCTCTTACTGCCTAGCCTAGCACTGGTTATCTCACCCGGAATTATAAACTTTAAACCTACTGAGGTGTCTTGACTCACTCCCAACACTTACAACTTGTTCACATGCACCTGCAATCACAAGAAGGCAATAAGGGGAGAAGATCCTCTCACACTCTACTCATCTATACTCAATCTCTCCCTTCCTTATCCGGCCAATCTTTGGGAAGATAAGGAAAACAATAGACAATACACAAGAGACAGCATATGCAAGAAGGAAAAACTCCCAGCCTCAGTCTTGAGACTTAAATTATATACAGAATTTACAAAAAGGTCTCCCTGGAAATCCGGCACTTATCCGGCTGAGATTTTCGGATCTGAACTTTTCCTAACTTTCCGGAACAAGGTCTGGTCTAACAAAATTTCCTATTTTCTAATTTCTAACTACCTATCCCTCCTGAGGGGATCCACCACTATCTGGAGTAGCTATGGGGGAGAGCTCACTCAAATTTCTACTTTTATCTCCCCCTTTTAGACTTCGCTCTGGTTCTACAGGAGAAGTTACTCTTGTCCTCGTCCGTGGGGCTTCTGAAGTAGAAGTTCTTCCAGCCTCCTTCTCCTTCGATATTGGAGTTTCAAACTTCCCCTCCAATATCTCTACCTCATCGAACTCTTCTGGGATCGAAATCCCAGATAAAGAGACTAACCCGCTCTGGAACTTCCGGACGCTATCCTCTAATCCCTTTGCGTCCTTCCGGAATTCCTTCATCGCCTCTTCTAATTCCCTGGCGAAGTCAGCCAAGATGCGAGCGACAGGGTTACATGGACGTCCGGACGAACGTCTAGCGTCTACATCCGCCGGTTCCCGAACGTCCGCCAATATAGGACGTTCCGACCGTCCCCGTCCAGCGGACGGGGCGGACGGGGAGGCGGACGGGAGGGCGGACGGGGAGGTAGACGGGAGGGCGGACGGGGAGGCGGACGGGGCAGACGGGTCGGTGTGGGGTCGTCTGATCGGGCGGAAAATGGGGTAAACTTTGGTGTAGGGATGAAACCATGGGTTTTTTTCAATTTTTGGAGAATTGCTAAAGTGGCAATATATGACAAAATAATGTTACTAAATTTTTTAGTATTCATTTATATTTTGGATAGAACTATCTTTTCATCCACATATTTAGATGAGTTACATTTGATGTGCGCAATTTCATCCAATTTTTTTTCTTTCAAATTCGAGCAATTTGGCATTATCATCCAATCTTTCTTCAAATTTAACCTATAGATTTGGTGCAGTCCATTTTTTTTAGGCATTTGGGCCTTCAATTGGCCCAAGAAAACAATGGTTGATGGTTCAAACAAATTCAATCATCCAAATAACCATAGGATGTTGTAACCCCTACATGCCCAAGCCTCATTTTCAAATTTCAACTTCCTTTAATTTGCTCTAAATTGAACAAAGAGCCCACATTTTGGTAAGATGTATCAATTTTTTTGGAATTGTAACCATACAAATTCAAACTAGACTTGTTAGAGATTGCATAGGAAAAGAAAGCACAACAATATCACTTGTAGAGTGAAAGATTATAACATTTGACTATGATGCTGTTAAAATCGCAAAAAAAAATTGAAGCCTTTTTGGCAAGGCAAATCTAAAATGTTGGGGACCCAAAGAATATGAAGTTAATGGGCCAAACTTGCACTACCCCAATCAATTTACGGCTTTACAAAATTTACTCTATAATTTTTTAATATGAATTTCCAATGTGAATTTTCCTCCAAGATCTACTGTATTTGAGGCTCATTTCCAAAAGCTTTTAACACAAAAGAAAAGTCAAGATTGCACAAGGTACCCTTGCATAATATCTCTTTCAAAAAAATCATTGTCCTTTAATTGCAAGATCGGACTTCTGGAGCCAAAAGTAGACTTCAAAAAGAATTTCCCAAAATTATTAGCTTACTAAAATGATGAAAAATAGTTAGGTTTTACTGAATTTCTAAGTTTTGCAAACACCATATTTAATATTTTGGTACCTCAAGCATTTAGGGGGTAATTACTATTTTTTTTTAACATCTTAATGAAGCCAACAAACCCGTTGCATTCAAAAAATTAACAACACACCATTGATACCAAACAAAAAACCATGCTTCTAGAATCTAGAAGACAATTTACAATTATACATAATACATTGTCCAATTGAATATTTTCAACCATACATGGCAAATTGAACAATTGGAAGACCATACAATTTAAAACAAAAACTTCCCAATCTTGCAAATACCAACTTAAAAAATAACAATTTCCGTAATTGCAGGGTTTTAGACTTTTCTATGCAAAATTGCAAACCAACAATGACAAAAGATAGGGACAATTCACACACTTTAAAAATCATTATTAATTAAAATATCCTCGTCAATTACAAAGGCACATAAAAGTCCAACTACATTGGCATTCATTGGTCTTAAAAAATCAAAATGGTGCACATATGCTATGCAACTATGTAATTTGCATACATACTACTTGGCATCTATGCATACTACCAGCCTATATACTTATATGAACTATTCTTGAACTTCAATATGAACCGCGGAAGTGTTCATCCGAAATAGGCCAGTTGAATGAAGTACTAAAACGGAAGATGACTTGTGCCAAAGTACTCTCTTTGTTCTGAACGCGCTTCAAGTAAGTATCAAACACCTGTGCAAATTGTGGATGGAGGTACTTGACATGTGAGCTACTTGATTCACGCTGCAACTTGTGATACGCCTCCGACATGCATTGCCTACTGATCCGTTCACCTAATTTAGCAACAGCATATTGCTCGGATGGCATGGAAAGAGAAGGGATGTTTCGCACATCCGCATCTCTTTCGTGTACATAGGTAATACTCGGATCCACCCACCACCTCATCTTTATAGCTTCGTCCTTTTCAGCTGTTGATGTGAATGTATACAACGACTTCATGGGCTCGCTCATCACTGTAGTCATCCCCCAATCACAAACTCCAATGTAAACCCAGGACTCATCTTCAGGAAAATGAAACATGATGTTGTCCGGAGAAATGTCGTTGTGGAGATGTCCAGCGGTGTGCACTGCATTCATGATGTGCAGTAATGCCCATGCAAGCTCCACGCGTTTGGCTCTAAATCACTTCAGATTTTTAGCAGCAATGATTTCTTCTTCTATTATACGCGGCTCATACAGCACTCGAAGGGCTATGTTGTCTGGATAGTCGTCATCCCGACGCATCATTTCACGCAATGTACCGCCGTTCCACCAGAATGAGTATCCTTCATTCTTTTTGGAGTGCACTGCAAAAAAACGTATCACTCCAGCATGCGGAATCCTCACTGCTATAGTCTCAGTATTGTGTTCCATCTTTGCAAAAGCAGGTCGTTCACCTTCTTGGAGAGACATCTTTACTGCAAACTCCCATGATGGATGAATCTCCGCACATCCTTCTATTCGCACTCTCCGAATTGTAGCATAGCCACCCCGCATGATTTTGTTATTTACGGGAATCACCATGACCGCTTCCGGAAGGGCTATTAGAAGGCGACATGTATTTTGTGCTTGGTCCATTCCAGGCTTGCTCATCCACCAACCAATTGACCCTGCTCTATTCTGCCTCCTCCTAAATGGTTGGCACCTTTTGGTGAATAAATCTGCTTTCATAATGACATGCTCGAAGGCTTCATCATTTCCGCATTTCTTCCTCCAATATTTATCCAAAATGTCCGAAGCATTCCATAATGCATCATGCACCTTGCTGTCAAGAAATTTAGGGAAATTCTTCTTCTCTGTTTCATGAATCCACTGCAATACGTGCAAGGCGTCCAACATCCTCTGCCTCATATCCATGAAGAATTTCTCGATGCAGTCCTCTTCATATCGCACATATTTAGTGTCAAGAGACACTGTAGTCTCTGTCTCATAAAACTTCACAATCAATTCGATTAAGAATGCTTTGCAACTCTCCGAGGGATTCTCCCTTGTCCACTGAATAGAGGGGGCTTCTTCTTTTCCCTTTGGCTCCTTGGAAGCCTTCTTCGCCCTCGGCATGTTGATAAACCGGTAGAATGATGAACGTCAAAGTTTTATAAAAAATTTGGCAAGAGTTACCTCAAATATTAGACTCTTACCCACCCAAAGAAAGGAGCCAATGGAGGTCAAACCACCAAGCTCTCCGCTCTCTCTTGCATGCAAGGGGGAAGGCAAAAGTGAGAGCGGACAGTCTGTCCACTTCTCTTATATGAGGCGGACGGCCTCATTCCAGTCCTACAATGGACGGAGGCCGTCTGATTGGGCGGATGGCCGATCGGCCGCCCCGTCGGGTCCGTTCGATCGAGTGGACGGACTGGCCGTCCGCCTCTTCCTAGCCGTCCAATTGGACGGTCTAGGGTTGGCGGACGCCTCGTCCGGTCCGCACGGTCGAACAGAGGCCGTCCGATCGGGCGGACGGGGTGGCCGTCCGCCCCCTCTGGCCCATCCAATCGGGCGGACGGACAGTCTACGTGATTGGACGGTCCAGAGGGGGCGATTTTTAGATCATCTGCTTCATTTCTACCGTCTCATTTTTAGGGTGATTTTTCCCCCTTTTCATTCAATAAGCTTCATGTAGGTCTTCTTGTTTGGGAGGAATTGGGCATTTGGGCATTTCAATGCCTAATAATTAAAAAAATAGACCCAAGGCTTCTTCTCAACTTTCTTCAATTTCTTGAAATTTTTACTTCTGAAGAAATGTCAATATTTTCATTACATTTATCATTTTCTTGGAATTTCAAGTTTTTAACCGTACAAATTCAAACTAGATATACTAGAGATTATGGAAAAAAAGAAATCACAACAATATCCCTTATGGAGTTAAAAATTATAATGTTTACCTATGAGGGTGTTCAAATTGCAAAAAAGAGTTCAAATATTTTTTGCAAGTCAAACCTATGAACTTCGTGACACGGAAAATTGGAAGGCTTAATGTGTATAAGCCCAATTACATTAGGGCTAATCAAAATCCACAATACTATTATACAATTCTTCCAAATGAATTTGGATTCTAATTTATTCTCCAGAACTAATTGCATTTCAATCTCATTTCCAACTTCCAAAAGCAGGTAAAGAATACTGAAAGTCAACATTGCATTTGGTACCCTTGCACTAAATCTAAAAAAGAAAAAACATTGTCAAGCATTTCTAAGAAGAGATTTTTGGTACTACAACTAAACATGTTCAGTAGATGTGCATGTTCAAAGTTTTAAATAGTGACATCATTGACCACTAATGGTTACAAAAGTGGTCACCAAAATACATTTAAACAATAATAGTAAATCCATAACCTCCGAATAAGTCAAAAGACATCTTCTACTCTACCCTTAAATAGTTAAACTACATTATACTCTATTCTGAATCCGAACTACTATCGTCATTTCGACCTTGGGGTGTGGGACTGAAGCCACCAAATTGCCCATATCCGCCAGACCCTCCTCCTTGTCCGTAATCGGAGAAGTATGGACCTCCAAATGGTGGAGGTGGAGGAGGTGATGCATTTGCCTCGGACCCTCTTGTCCCTCGTTTGCTTGAGCTGGTGTAGTATGAGCTTCCGCAAGGCCCATATGAGTCCGGCCCTCCCGTCCCTGGATAGAATTGCGACCCACCATATTGAGATCCACCGTAGTCCGTGAACCTTGTGCTTCCATGGCTTCCTCGTATGTTTAATATGTTTTGGAAGTCATCGTGGGGGCCAGGGCTAAAATGCGAACTTCCTCCTCCATATTGCGGGCAACGCACATCACGATCATGACGAGGTGGTGACCGTTGTTGACGCGGGCGACCTTGATCCAAAATACTATTTCTTGTTGCCTCTCGCAATTGATTTTGGAAGTCCAAGTCTTCGCGCTCTTCTCGACGTTCGTGCCTTTGTGGAAGTGGAGGTGGAGGTGGTAAGTCTTCTTCGTCATCATCATCACTATCCTCTGCATCTGGCAATGGTTCCGGAGGAAATCCAAATTGACCCCGATTAGACCACTCCGGCATGCAATCGCTCGGGCCAACCCAATTGGTGTCTATCACCGCTTTGTCACAGCTCAATTTGGTCTTCTTGTCCTTTGCAGGCACCGTACGCCAATCCACATCTTTCTGGAGTACAATCTCCGCCCAAATCATTGCCATGGTGGAATAGTTCATGATATTTGGTTTGGAAGCACCTAGACCGCAAGATGCCCAAATCTCCTCGTATCTCTGCTTGAAATGTTCACTCTTGCAAGTGTTCATGGGACCTTCCCACTGTCTCACTTGTCTCTCTAATACAACCGTGTTATCTGTTGGCCAGAGTTTCGCAATGTGTGACATTTTCACATACTCTCGGCACGTTGTGTAAGTCCATACTGCTTTGGGCTCGTATTGCCATCCCTCTCAGCCACACAAAAGTGGTTGAAGTAGGCGTCCCAATCCATGTCTTGTAATTTTCCCTTTGTATTCTTCTTCAGCGGATTGGGAAATCCTTTTATAGCCATGGTAATCCTTCTTTTCCGCACCGAATGCAAAGTTTGAGTGAGAAGGTGATGAAGAGATTACAAAAAATTAAGTTAATTCATTCACAATTGTTCACGCTCCAAGTCGGAAGGGGCTCACAGATACCAATTGGCGCTGGATCTGCCCACTCCGCAAGGGGAACAATTGCGCGGAATGGGCCGTCCACGCCCTTCTTTATACCGTCCGCCGATGTTGACATCACTGCCCAAATCCGACGGGCGGACGGGCCGACCGCCAGATCGGACGGGCAATATGCCCCGGCGCGTCCAATCGCACGGCCTCAACGAACTGCGGACGACTGCATCGGACGGAGCTCGCGGACGGACGCTCCGACCGCGCGGCGGACGGACAGCGGGCGGCGGACGGTCGGACGGATAGCGGACAGACAGCGGACGGGCGAACGGACAGCGGACGGCGGACGGACAGCGGACGGCGGATGGCGGATGGGCGGACAGGCGGACGGCGAACGGGCTATTCTTATACACATTGAAGTTCATCACTTGGAATACCCTATGCTCGAGTCAGATTCATTAAAAATTAATTAAAAAATAAAATAAATATGGCATGTAGTGAAATTTTCAGAATTTATAACAGGACATAAGTTGAAATCTCAAAAAAAATTGATGAAAACAAATTGAAATCTCATAACAAATCCTAATTAAATGAATTAAATCTTCCTAAATACTAAATAAGAAAGAAAATTATCTATGAGAATAGAGATTCTAAGTCTAATAATACTTAACCAAATTGCTATTTTTAGTAGTTTATATATATATATATATATATATATATAAATAAGTCTATTCTAAATCTAACTTTAGCATCAAAAATCCAATTTTCTAAATGATTGATTATGATTTTCTTATTCAAGATTTTGTACAAGAGTTTCCATCACAAACTTGACTTTCATAGTGTTGAGGGCTTTTGGAAATGAGCCTCAAATACACTAAATCTTGGAGAAAAAACCACATTAAAGATTCATTTAAAAAATTGTAGAGTAGATTTTGAAATGCACGTTAGGCCCTTTATCCTCATAATTTTTTGGTGACTTGATTTCTTTCATATTTTTTAAATCTTTCTGTAATTAGTTATGAATTTTTTTAAGTTGAAAGGCAACGGTCATTAAAAGTGACCATGTCCTAAAATGTGCTAGTACATTCACTAAAGCAAAATGTACCTCTCCGTCATGATCACTCTTAGAGCACGGGTGTTCTTAGAGCAACTCCCTTATGGATTTACTTTATTTAATTTTAAAAGAAAATCATCTAAGTGACTACAATAAAGTACCTATGTTTTAGCATTAAACATGTTGATTACAAATGCATATTCTATATAAGAGGAAAACCAAAATATTAAATTTTTATTTTATTTTTAAGTAATAAATAAATAAACTTCTTTTTGTATTTTAGAAATAAAATATATAGAAACAAAATGAAAAATGAAAAAAATGAAAAAAAATCTTTGTTTTTAATTAAAAAAGAAATAAAAGATAAACATGCATATTTTTATTGACGTTTTTTAATTGAGCCTTGAGAAAATTGAAGAGCACATGAATTGAAAATCCGGCCCAAGGGGTTTAGATTAAGTAGGGCCGGATGGAAAAAACTGGGGCCGGATTGAAGAACGGATCGAAGGCAAATCCGGCCGGACTTCCATCTGGCCTTAGGCACAGTATAAACCCAGCCTTAGATAAAAGAAGAACTTATACAAATAGAAACTAAAATTTTTTTATTGCTTCACGTTGCAAATTCTCCAAGAAAAAAAAATATAACAAAACAAAACAAAAAAACAAAAAAACACACACAAAAACATATCTTTTATGGATTAGAAGATTATAATGCTTTTCTCATTACGACAGGGTTTTACAGTTCTACTAATTCCAAAAATGTTGTGAAGTCTTACACTCTTTGTATACCCTTACTTTTAAAACAATCCTAATAAAAAAAGGGCATTACAAAATACTGTACAAACATGGCGTTGAAGTGTGTGACATGCATAAGTTATATACATTTTTGGCTTCTCCATAAGTCCATATGTACAAAACACCTTGAAGTCAATGGAAATTGTCCATGAGGTTCAAAACCAAAACCAAAACCAAACCCCTTTAAGTAATTGTTGTGATTGTAGCACCATCTCAATTCGGTCAATTGTAAATTATAACGTTTCACTTCATCACTAATATTGATCATGTTCTTGTTTTTTTCTTTCCCTTTGAAATATCCTACATGATGAAAAAATAAATAAAAAAATAATATCCTTTATGTCTAGTTAAAATTTGTATGCATACAATTTCAAATGAATATTATAAATTTACAATTTGCTCAAAACAATGGCATAATCTAAAATGTAGGAAACTAAGAGTTGAGGGTTTTAGGGTTTTAGGGTTATGGATTTAGGGTCTCACTGTAAACTTCAAAGAACTCTAAATGATTATTTAAAATCTGATTATAACTTGTCTATTTCTGATTTTCTGGGTTAATGACAAAAGCATAGGATGCTGAAACTTTAATTGACCTAAAAGAATTGATAGTAAGTAAAGGCGGACGAGAAGAATCCTAGGTCTCATGCCAAATTGGAAAAAATTTGGACAGCTCGAAATACTAGGCGATGGGCTAGGCGGACGGGACGGCTGGACGTAGTCGGGTTGTCCGCTTCGGCGGCGGACGGGGCAGCTTCGTCCACCCGTCCGCCGAGCGGACCTGGACGGCCAGGTCGGCCGGCCGCTTCAGCGGCGGACGGGGCAGTTCCGTCCGCCCGTCCATCGGCTCGGGCCACGTCCGCGTGGTCCGGGACAGGTCCGGTCCCGGGCCTCTTTTAGATCTGGGAGTGGACGGGTATATTGGCAAACGGCCAACACACATTTCCTCACTTTCACTCTTCCATTTGGGAATCATTGCCATGTCGGATGTGCTACTATTGCTTCACGCGCTAGTTGCTCCTATGTGGTGAAGAGTGGGGGTCATATTTTGATCATACTACATTGGATTTTGGTCCTTAGTTACTTACATACGTTTGGAGACAGTGAAGCACATTATATATTTTGAGAGAACGGGGATTATATATTGGAAATTTCCATTCTAAAATTGCAAGTGAGTACTCGACACTCAAGCAGTCATGGCGGGGGCAAGTAGTGCTGCAGCTGAAGGCAAGAAGAAGTCAAAACTGAAGGGCGTTGGTCATGAGCTACGGTTTGACATTTTGGATGACGTCAACATCAAGGCTGAGACGGGTTGGGAGAAAGAGGATGTGGAATATTGGACCTCTAAATTGTGCCGCAAATACATGAAAATGTATCACATTGGGAAGTTGTGGCCTCGAGAGTGTCATCCTCTTCATACCCGTGAATATTATTTTAAACCATTGAATTGCCTCAATGATCATTTTGTGCACCGTTCGATGGAGGTGTGGAAGGCCTTATTTCCGGAGAAGGCTATGAGCAAGGGCAAAATTAACTACAGCTTGGCAAGCATGGTTTACGCTGAACTCATACTAGGCCGTCAGGTGGATTGGAGTACGTATCCTACGGTAGCGACATTGCCACTTGCGATTGGCAGACATCAGAAACATATCCCTGATATGTTTGTTCCGAAGGCGCAACTTCCTGAAGCAAGTGAAAAAAAGAAAGCATTAGAGGACGCTGTGGAATCAATTCAGATCCCTCTTGAAATCCAAGTGCGTCGTACGGAAGTGCTGAATGGAAAGAAAATGGCGGTAGAACCGGCTTGTATGGGGGACCCCACAAAAGGAAGCACTTGTCTTGTGGACGGTGTGGAGGGAGAGGTGTTTTTGACTCCACCGACGGATTTGAACCCTATACAAAACGTGTTAGAAGGAGTGCGAGAAAGCAATGTTGCAATCAAGCTCCCTCGGCCAACAAAACATGGATCTACATCGATGTCACAAAAGCTCCAAGAAGAGGATCCTATAAAAGACATTGAAGATAGAGAAGACCTTCAAGACGTGAAGGAGGCTCACGCTTGTATTGACCGGTTTTTAGCAGACACAGCACAAGACATCATGTTCTATGTCCCTCCATCTCCTAAATCAAGGAAAAAACCAAGCCTATTGTCCAGATCTGAAAATGCAATTCGGACTTCACCAAACCAAAATGAAGAGCATCCAACTCAACCGACAGATGTAAGGATGGACTCTCGGGATGAGGCTGCTGTGAACAAAGACGAAGAGACCCCGATTATCCAAGATCATCCGTTGCTAGCTTTGTTGAGCCTAGAGGATCTCAAGACTCTACAAAAGATGCCTCCACTAGAAGAGATGGAGAACTTGTTGCAGTGTTCCCTCTGATGGAATCAATTTGAAATTCAGAGAGAAGCAACAAATGGCGGAAATGAAGGGAGCACTATAAACGAAGGTGGCCCTGAGCATGTAGGAGGAAATCCTAATGAAGGTGGCACTACAAATGAAGGACGCAGTTCCACTTCAGGCAATTCAACATCAGGATTTGGCGAGATATTTAGAACGGCGTATTCTCTATCATGTACAACTAGAGTTGTGGCTGTATTGACACCTTCTCTTGCGCAAATAACTGATACATTTACGAAAATGACACCATCCGTTCTTCATGGTGCTTGGCTTTCAGAAAGTTTGTCGAGTTTGCGGACAAACTACAAGACGAGAAGTTGGAAGACCTTAAGCATAAAATTTTTTGGAAACAACAGAATTTGGAGTTGAAGGAGGTGCGTTACTCCAAAGAAGATCATGATGACCTCAAGGCAAAGTATGAGATATTGGAGAGCAAATACAACACGTTGTATTGGAGGCCGATCCCAAACTCGAAGCCCTTGGATAATGACTATGAGAGTGTCAAGAAAAATAACAAGACTTTGAAGCGAACGAATGAGAATTTGAAGGCCACGAATGAGAATCTCAAGGCTATGAATGAGAAGTTGGTATTGGAGTTGAAGACATGCAAAGAGATATTAGAAGAGCATCGCAAAACATTGTGGACATTACAAAACGAGAAGGCAGGTCAACAATCGCCTGGCGGAACAGGGCTATTAGAGGCAAGTGAACCAACACAAGAGAGCGATCAACTATCTCTTCCTCTTGACGAGGGCAAAGCTAAGGATGGGACCGTAGAACTCCGACAGCGCATTCCGAGTCCTAAATCCATAGTTTTCCCCTCATTTGAAGATGCTTCCATGCAGTCACAAAATCCGGAAGTTGAAAAGTTAAGGCATCAATTGGACTTGGCAGTTCAAGGAAAGAATGAGGCCGAATCAACAATGAAACGAATGATGGAAGTAGGGGTACTAAGTGAAATCCTTCCAAAGGAAAATGCGGATTTACGGTGGATGGTGTAGGCGCAGCAACTACAAGATGATTCCTCAATATCATCCGGACTCATGAACAGGCTCTTGAGGTATGCATTGCAATCGAACACAACATACGAAAATGTTAAGAGTTTTTATGAGCGTTTTGTAGAGAAGTTGGAGGAGGAAAGAAAGGACCCTGATTTAAAACTTACGGTTTGGGGGAACATGGATAGGATGTATGAGCGGCTAAACCACGGAAAGACCTATGATACGAAGAACATTGATTGGACTTTGGAAGCGGAGGAAGGATGGGTCCCTTATGGCACGTTGTCAGCTCACTTCCAGCAACATGAGAAGGAGCTTGTGCTAAGAAGTTTTCCAAATACTCCCATCTTGGAGGGTCATTGTTCTCTTTGCCAAGGTTGTTTTGGGCCCGAAGGAGCTATAGCATTGGGACAGTGTCGCCATACATTCCATGTGTTTTGCATTCAAAGATCGGCGGAATTTCAACGCCGTTGTCCCGAATGCCATATTCCTCTGAGTCCAAGGTTGTATGAAATGCTAGGGATTTTGTACCGTATGCCTATGGGGCATGAATACAATCGATGGAACCTTCCACTTGACCAAGAGCCATACAAATTTCAGAACTATTTGCATTGGGGAAATCCAATGAAGTGGGATGCTCGATCACAAATATATGAGCTATGTGATGGCCCATTTCCCACCAAAGATAAATTCTTTTGGATGACGTCTGACGTGGAGGTTGAGTTGCATGCCTTTGAGATTAAGAACAATGAGGCTCGAGAGTTGTTCTGCCGCAGCATGGGCGAACATTGGAGCACACAACACCAAAAGTTCTTTCGAATTCCCGAGAAGGAATGGAAGAGAGAGGGTCCAAATGACCTCTTGGTGGAGGTTGAGCGTGATCCAAAAGTCATAAAGCAATTTGAGGGATACAATATGGATTTGATAGGGCGGGCCCTCATTTTGTCAAAGTTGGAAGAAGCAACAAGAGTTCGTTATGTGGTGGACCTAAACGGTAAATCATCTACAGAGCATAAGATGGAAGATGTTGCAAGGGCATTTGACATGAACATGAAGGACATTATAATCAAGTGGAGGAAGTATCTAGGAGAGGGAGGCGAACAAGCTTGGACGATGAAAAGCGAGGATGAAATGATAAAATAGCTAATGGATGACATAGATTGTGCTGTGAGGGCTTTGAGGGCCCACGAAGTGGAGCTGTCTTCGAAGAAGAAGAATAAACAGAAGATTGAAGAGGAGGATGACTACTCTTCGGAAACCAAACGACAATTTGAGAGGGTTGACATGCAGGTACAAGCTAGCCGCGGAGGGAACAGCCATGGAAATAGTCCGCAACCAGTGCCTTGTCGAACAAGTAGAAGACTCATGGCGAGGGAGGGGACATCTCGTGATGCCGAAGAAGATAATAGTGTGTTGAAGTAATTGTGAAATGTTTAATTTCCTATGTAGTCGTATTTTAATGGCACTCAGGATATAATTATGTAGTGTGGGCTTCATTTTTTTTTATGACTAGTAGTATTGTACGTGGCCCACCATGTTTGTCATGACTTTTTTGTATTGCATATACATGTAGTGAAGAAAAACATGTTGCAAGTAATTATTTGTTTTTTTGAATATATATATATTATGTTTTTATCATAAAATTCATTTTCTTGGACTAAGTTTTATTGAAATGTACATGTTATGCCCAATTTTTAGTGAATTGTGTCTTTGATTGAGTATTTTGTTGTAGTACTTAACACTTGTTTTCTACTACTTTCGTAATCTAGTTATCCTTAGGATGGAATGCAACCAACTGAAGTAAGAGCCCAAAAGTTCGAAGTAAAGAAGTAACTAAGTAAAATTGACCACCCTAAAAGGCTAAAACCGCCCTGTCCGCCCGCCCAACCGTCTCACCCGTCCACCCGACCGTCCGCCCCACCCGACTGTCCGTCCGACCCGCCCACCCGTCCGCCCGCCCATCTGCCCCGTCCGACCGGCCGTCCGCCTCGACCGACCATCCGTCCGCCCTGTCCACACACACTAGTAGAAAAATGGGCTATAAATTACTTGTCTTTTATGACTACACCAACAACAATGACTGCAAAATAGTCATTTTGAAGTTATTTGAAGTCATTTTGAAGTGACTGTGCAGTCATTGTTGTTGATGCAGTCATAAAAGACAAGTAATTTATAGCCCCTTTTTCTACTAGTGACACCCCGTCCGCCGGGTTTTATGACCGTTGGCAATGGTTACTTCTAAGGCATAGAACATTCAACAAGTTAGGAGTATAAGAGCAAGGAAGAAGGCATTTACAAGCACTTCTGAGAAACTGAACACTAAGATTTCCAAGGGCTAGGAGCTGCAATGTTTGTGTCCCTTGCTTGGTAATGCATAGTTCAGTGGACAGGGGGGCTTTGGTTTTCAAGGCTTTGCTTACAAACTATATTTGATACATGTGACATGGTGATTTGAACCTAAACATTTGGGACTGAAGACAAGATTGGAACTTGAACTTGGACTTGAACTTGAACGAAGCTTTCCACAATGAGTAAGGATTTTTCCGGTTGGTATGTTGTTCCATCAAGCGGTAAAGTGCACTTTCGGTGTTTGCAAATCGGAAGTGTCGCATGTTGAGCCACCTTGGATATGAAGGCAAAGACGGTGTTCGCGACAGGGGGGTAAGCATATGTCCAAAATTGACTTCGTCAATTCGAACTCTTTTTGCCGGTTGTAATGGGTTATTTCCACAAAGATCGGCCCTTGACAATGTAGATGGTGAAAACATAGTGAGGGTTGCAAGCAATGCCTCAAATGGAAGGGATTTTTCATATTCAATACAAGAGGACTCGTGTGCAGCGCCATCTGAAATTCATCGTGTGTCTTCAAGGGTACATCAAAGTGTGGAAACATCAAGTGAACAATGTCCAACTCCACCCTCTTCCATCAATCGGCCTCGAAGACAAAGTCGGCTAGTAGATGGGTTTGAACAAGCTGATAGACGCAATTTGAATGCGCTGTGGGCCAATTTCTTCTATTCAGCCAACATACCATTTGCGGTAGCTCAAAGTGAGGCCTTCAAAGAAGCAGTGAAGAAAACAGCTGAGTTTGGTAAGCCATACAGCCCACCATCATACGACGCTCTACGAACCAAATTACTAGAAGAAGCGAAAGAAGATGTCAAGCTAAAGTTGCAGAAGAGGACCGAGGATAGTATCAGAAAGTTTGGAGCAACCTTGTCTATTGATGGATGGAGTTCGGTTACAAATCGGCCATTGGTGAATTGCATGCTTGTATCTTCTGCAGGGGAGCAATTTTTGGGATCGGTGGACACAAGTGGGTTCGTAAAAAACGTAGAGTACTTGGCCTCTATTTTGGACAAATTCATACAGAAGGTGGGTCCGCATAATGTGGTGCAAATAACAACGGATAATGCTCCTGTAAACCCTCGAGCATGTAGAATCATAAAAGACAAATATCCTCACATTTCTTTTCAAGGTTGTGTGGTGCACGCCTTGAATTTGTTTCTGAAAGATTGGGGGAAGGAAGCATGGGTGGCGGATGTCGTGGCCAAAGCTCGTATCGTTCTTACGTTTTTTAGAAAGCGGCACATGCCGCTTGCAATATTTTGTTCATACGAAAAAGAGCACAGCTTATTGATGCCAGACGAAACAAGATTTGCTTCAAATTTCATTGCACTTGAACGCTTGTTGAAAGTGAAGGGAGCACTTCAACAGAGTGTGATAGATCCGCGTTGGGAACAATATGTGAGGACGTTGGATGACAAGAAAAAGAAGAACCGTACAAAGTCTCGGTGTACAAAGAAGATAATAAACAGTGAGCATTTCTGGAGGCGTTGCACAAATTTTGTGCAGTTGATGGGCGTTGTTGTGTATGGCCTTCGTGATTTAGATGCAAAGACACCATGTTCAGGGAAATTTTTGCATATTATGAGGAAGATACGATCGCATGTGGGGGGGTTAGAAAATCCGCCTTTTCTATTGAGCCCTGAATTTGCCAAACCATTGAAAGAGGCGTTCAACGCTAGATGGGAAATGGTAGAGACCGATCTCCAATATGTAGGAGCTCTTTTGAATCCCTATCTTTTGCACGATAAAGAACTAGTCGACGATTCAGAGGCCACCGAGGCATGCAAGCGTGTTCTCATGCGAATATGTAAACTTACGGATTACGCGGACGTCGTCAAGGAATTCATGGCGTTTCGACATAGGGAGCCTCCCTTCCACAACATGTTGGATCCAAGTGAACAAAAATTATCGGCACACACTTGGTGGGATTTTGAAGGCGCATGTGGGAAGCTCATTGCTCCAATTGCAAGGAGAATATTGGGCCAACCGGTATCTTCATCTTCATGTGAACGGAATTGGAGTAGCTATTCTTTTGTTCACAACAAATCTCGGAACAAGTTGAGAACAAAGAGAGCTGCGGATTTGGTGTATGTGTACACTAATTCAAGAGTGTTGGCCACATCCAAGGAGAGGGATGAGAAGAAGTGGTACCTTGAAAATGTAGATTCAGAAGAATCGGAGGGGCCAAACGAAGATGACGAAAGCAGCGAAGATGAAGAAGAAGGTGTTCGTGTGGACGGGAATGAAGCACATGGACAAGAAGCAAATTGGGACGACCCAATATTCAATGAAGAAGAAGATTTGGATGGCAACACATACAATTTTGGAGGTGAACCGTTTGGAAGAGTAAATATGGATGATGATGACATGGGCAACAATGACCGAGACGAGTACGACTTTCCAATGGACGATAATGATTGTGGAAACGACGAAGGCGTACCTTCCATAGCAAGGTTTGTAGATGGAAACCGATTTCTAAGTAGCGACAAGGTCCTCAATCTAAACGAAGAGGACGCAAACGTCCAAGTCCTAGCTTCTAATGGAACCATAGCATCCAATGCTGGAACTTCCGAAATAGATGAAGTGATTGGAAGCGATAGGTCTCCATTCATAGTGGTGGCCCAACTAGAAAAGAATGACAACGTTGAGGACCGCGAGCAAATGAATGTAGACAAGATAAGCGTGGAGTCTCTAAGAGGATTGGCAAGCAAAAGCAATGGGGAACCAAGTAGCCTAAACCATGAAGCGAGTGGGACACAAGACAATGTACGTTCGCATTTGATAGAATGTAGAAGTCCGAACTTGCTTCACAGTGGCCAAGGCACAAAGGAAAACATGACAAGTTTTGTACGTCCACCGCGTAGCATTCCTCCAATAGGTGCACGCTCACTATTTAATAGTGTAAGCACTACTTTGGTGGGTTCAGGAAGTTCTCAACGTCCGACACGAGCTTCCATCATTTCGAAAGAAATAGAACGTACCGAAAATCAAAGATTGCAGATTTCTTCATTCATCGATGACGAGGAAGATGAGACGTTGGCCTCAATGTTAAAGAAGCAAGGAAACCGCCTACCAGCATCTTCAACCAAGCTAATGGATCCGACACTGGAATCTTCAAACGCTATAGAGGCATTCATTGAAGAAGGGAGAAAGGCAGGGATGGCAATGATGATGGAAGAACCCTCTAAAGCAAAGAACAAACGAGTAATGGAGCCGTTTGCTATCTCTCCAACGAAGAAAGTGAATGCAGGAAAAAAACCCCTTGATAAGCGTCCGTCTATTCCAGAACTTCCGTTGAGAAAAGGAAAAGCGGTTGATCGCCTCCGTGAACGTGTAGGGAAAACCTTGATGAAAGCAAAGAACGAGCAAATGATGGACAAGCCTAAGAAAGCTCGTGTATCTTCAACAGTACAAAAGAAAAGAGGGGGAAATTAAACACTTTCATCAGACGATGAAGAGAACACCATGAGTGATGAAGATGATGGATTCCAATCAAGAGAGTACAGTAGCGGGGCAGAGGTGAAAGGAGATAGTGATTACCACCCCTAGGCATTCAAATTTAGAAAGGATTTGAATGAAGAACATTTACAGAACTTGGTGCTCAAATGCTTACGATTTAGAGAGATGAATAGCTAAGATTTATTAGTTCTCGGAGCATTTCATAGTAGTACAAGGTTGCCAAATTATCTTGAAAAAATTAATGAAACTATCATTTTGGGGGGGATTTTGTCCCAAATGATATTGAAGAAATCTTCATTGTGTTATTTTTTGTTCTCAATTTCAAGTGTGTAGCACGTAAAAATTTCTGAAGCGCCAAAACTCACAAATATGTAAGAAGAACCCTAAAACAAACTGAAAACCATGCAAAATTGCAAAATGCAAAGTTACAAACCCTCACTCACTCAGTCGGTCACTCCCAGACTCCCTAAACCCCTTGGCCATTGAACCGTTCGCGCTTCCGCCCGTCCTCCACTCCGTCCGCTCGCTCGTCCGCCCGATCGCCCATCCGTCCGCTCGCCCGTCCGCCAATAAAAACAGCCGTCCGCTCGACCGCCCGCAGGACGGCGACCAAGGACCGTCCGTCTGCGTCCGCAGGATCCGGACGTGCGGACGTCAGGACGTCCAATTTTGGACGCAATTTCGCCGCGGACGCACGTCCACGACAACCCTGGCGAGCGATACGAGTACCCGAAGGTTTCGGATCCTTATGTATCCCTTCATCAAACAATTTGGCCTTCGCCATTACCTCACCGGATGCCCCTACTATTGTTGTCATCCGGTTGATTGTAGTCCTGGTCTCCTCTTGCAGGGACATTGCGGCCTTCACTTGGTTGTGACTAGCATCCGAGTCCTTCCGGTAGCTTTGGATTTCTCCTCGCAACCGAAACACCTGCTCGTCTGTCTTCCGCTAGTTGATGTTCTGTTTCAGCAACCTATCCTCCAACTCCTTCACTTCATCCGGATTGTTGATGCAGTTCGCCACGGCTTCCGTCAGGGAACTGGTCGGAGTGCTTCCTACCAAATCCGCCACCTCTCGCAACGTCGTGGTCTTCACTTCCCAATCCGCTCTCACTGTACTAAGAATCCGAATTAGGTCGTTGTATGGACCCGTCAGGTCCAACAACTAGGACGATGGAACGGGTCTCGGTCTGACCGCTTCCACCGGCTCTTGCTTCTTCGGGATGATCGGTTCCACTACTTCCGGTCCCTTATCCTTTTGAAGCCCCAAAGGGGACCCCCTCAGACTAGGCGTCCTCTTCATCCTTCGGTGGAGAGGAATGTCCTCTTCCTCTTCTTAGGGTTCTCACCCTTCTCCTCTGGTTCCGGGCTATCCGGTTCCGTCTTGGATTCCTCATCCGATCCTTCGCACGTCCGGAGAGCCATCTGTGCCCTCCACTCCTTGTTCTCCTCCGATGTCAGAAGACTCTGATTCTTGTATAGGTGGAAAAGGTAGGGGCTTACCGGAGTAGCCCTACTCTTTCCCACATTTGAGACTAAGACATTCACCAGCGTTTGAATGAATGCCGCCCAATCCATCCGCTTCTCTCCGCTCAAGGCCCCAAAGATCGCATTTCCGAGCGTGGAAGTCACTCGGGTAGGTTTTTCCGGATGTAAAATCGAGACCAAGAACTCCAGTAGTTGCCTGTGCCACACATTGACGCAGTCTTCAATTGCGTATCCGTCCTTGGGGTTAGCTGCTCCCCGGAACTTCCCACGCACGAAGTCTCCCTTCCAACTGGCCTGTTCCGCGCCACCTTCCTCCAGCTCGTAAACTTTCCTCCAGATCTCCCTGGTCCACATGGGCGGGACTGGTTGAATAGTGTTGTCAAACTGGTTAGGGGCTCCTTCGATGAGCTCCCTCACTATCGCCTCGTTCCGAAACCCCTAGGGTTTCCCCAGGAACCCCGCGCAATCCATGGCGAAGAGGTCCTCTATCAATTCGACTCTCTCCTGCTCACTATTGGGCTCTAAAGGAGCCACTTTCCTTACTCTAATTTCTATCCTCTTAGCGCTCGCTGGTCCCTGATTTTGACTATGCTTTAATTGCGGCATCCGTCTCCCTTTTAACTCACTACCTCTCTTCTCTCCTAGCCGCACGTCCCGTTTCTTCACACACTCCCCTCGACCTTGGCCGAATCACTCAATGCACAAGTGCTGCGGTGCTCCCTTTCCCTCTCTCTCTCTCTTTCTGAATTTCCGCCTTGCTCACGCACTCAATTCTATTCTAATCTTTGCGCCCGTGTAAAAAAAAAATGCGCTTACTTACAACTCTCAAACTTTGCACAATTCATACAAAAACACACTCAATTTGCAGACACAACTCAAAGCACTGAGAGCGTGCCAAGTACGCTAGTGCTCCCAGGTGCAAATGACAGACAAACCCTAAAACAGTCTCTTTTATACCCCAAAAACCTCATCATTACTTTTTTCCGATTTTCCGGTCGCGAATCCTGGATCCGTTCCTCCGATTAGGGGACTAGACCGGATGCGTTTTCGATATCCATTCCACTCCCTAATCTAGTTCATTCAGGGCTTATGTTTCTAGTCTTTCTAACCCTTGACTTTTCTTTCCTTTTCCATACTAATCCGGGTCTACTCAATCCAGATTCCGTGTTACAAAACACGATAGAGAGAAAAATCAAAAAGTTAGGTTGCGACATTACCCCTTCCTCATCTGTGAGCGTCCCCGCGAACATCAGGTAGAGGATTTTCCGGAAGAAATGGCTTCTGTGCACTTCTTCACCCTTGATCCATTCACACGGGTATCGAGCCAGTATCCTTGAAGATCCTCTAGTTGCAGAGATCCATTCAGGAAGACTTCATTGACCCTATAAGGTCCCATCCATCGGGTGTGTAGTTTATCTGGAAAATCTTTATGTCTATTGTCATAAAACAGTACCAGCTCTCCTTTCCTTATTCCGTGGTTAGTCGGGATCTTCCGGTCATGCGTCATCTTCCTCCTCACCTGGACTTCCTTTGTCCGGTCCAAGGCTAGTTCTCGGATCTCTTCTAGTTCTTCAATTGCAATCAGTCTTGGATGAATATCCGGTCTTGACTTTCCATGTCGTGCTGCCATAACTTGGAATGTTTCTACTTCTAACTCGATCCCATGGACTGCTTCTTGTCCAAAAACTAAGAAATACGGCGTTTGCCCCGTGTTTGTTTTCTCCGTGGTGTTGTACGCATGGACTGCTGAAGGTAGTTTCTGATCCCACTCTATTTTGTACTCGGAAACCATCTTGTTCAGAATCTTACCAATAATCCCGTTTGCCCGCTTGGTTAATCCGTTTGCTTTCAGATTATAAGGAGTGGTCTTTCGGTGCTTGATAAAATACTTCATTGTTAGGTCGATGATGACATCGTTTAGAAAATGGGTTCCCCGGTCACTAACCAATTCGAGTGGATGGCCAAACCTCATAAGAATTTCTTCAAAAAGAAAGTTAGTGGAAGTCTCAGCGTCATTTCTTCGTGTGGCCCGAGCTTCTACCCATTTGGTTGCATAGTCCATGGCCAATATAATGTACCTCTTCCTCCTTGCACTAACCAAAAAGATGGGTCCAATAAAATCAATCCCCCATTTCTCAAAAGGAGCTAAAGGAATGATAGGAGTTAGCGGCCAATGATTTCGGAAAGATGGAACTCTGGTCCGTTGACATTGATCACAGCTCTTAACAAAATCTCGGACATCTTTATGTAAGTGTGGCCACCAGTATCCAGCGGTACGAATACGATTAACTGTACTTACCAAAGCAAAGTGTCCACTTGAATTCCCAGCATGTAGCGCTTGGATAACTTTCTTCCGTTCTGCATCCTCTAAACATCTCCTCAGAACATCATCTACCCCCAACTTAAAAAGTACCCCTCTTATAAGTGTATAGGGTGCGACCTTTCTTTGAAAAATCTCTTTCTCTTCTCGATTCATGGGTTCAGGATATCTAGATTCTCTCAAATAGTCTATGATATTTTGATACTCAGAAACAGTCCCCTCATTGAGTTGAAAGACATCTGACAACAGAGCTTTCGACTCATTTGTTGAAACTAGGGTATCTGTCCAAAAAAATTCATCCGGAAATTCAACGGATAGATCCGCTACGGATTCTTTTCCTCTTTGCCTAGAGAGATAATCTGCATTGGAGTTTGCTTTACCGGATTTCACTACAATTTCATATTGAAATTCCTGTAACAGTAAGATCCATCTAGCTATATGTCCTGACAGATCGGGTTTGTTCACTAAGTACTTCAAAGAATCATGATCTGTATGAAAGATTACTTTGTACTCGAGTAAGTAATGTCGGAACTTCTTACAAGAATATACAACGGCTAATGCTTCTCGTTCTATTGTGGTGTAATTCCGTTCCGCTGGACTCATCTGTCGACTGGTGTAGTAAATAGGTCTCTCAAGTCCTCCCGGATCTGGCAGCTATAAGATTGCTCTGAGACACCATCCGGATGCATCAATAGTTACGTGAAATTCCTTTTCCCAATTTGGAACAGAAAGTATGGGTGCCTTGGAAAGCTAAGTCTTTAGGTCTTCAAATGCCAACTGTCGCCTTCCGGTCCAACTAAATTCTGTGTCCGTCTTAAGTAGCTCAGTAAGGGGGATGGCTTTCTTGGCGTATCCGTCGATAAATCTTCGATAGTACCCTACACAACCGAGAAATCCTCGAACCTCCCTTACTGTCACGCCCCTATCTACTTGGGGTGGGCAAATGAACCTTAGTGCGCAAGGGGGGACCTTGGGGATGACTTCCCAATCCTTGCAATAAACTAGGTAGGGAGAATGAAGAGACTCCCGATCAAACAGGGCGCAATAGCGCCCTTGTTTTGAAGTAGACATGAGAGTGTCACACATGCCTGGAAAGCTCTTGACAATACGCTTCTAATGGAGCAAAGAACGCGCAATTTACAGTTGTGAGCGAAAAGTTATGGCCGCTCAAAGTTGATTGGGTCCCGGTGGCGCCAGGACACTTGAGGGCGAGGTGTGAGGGGTTCCCAATGAATCCCACAACAAAGTATGGCATGTGGCATATCATTGAAAAGCTATGAACACAAGTAACCTAGAATGACAAGCATTACGAGGTTCTAAGACATGAGTCAAAAGTTATGGCCAAAAGAAGAGCCGTGGTGAAGACGTGACGCCTCCCCTGGTGCATCCGAATGTTTAGAGGGCCATAACTCTACGAGAACTTGTCCAAATGGGACAAGTGAGTAGTCCATCGGCATCTATGTGTCTCGTAGATGTCTAAAGTGGTCTGGGATGTTGGATTTGGAGCTCTAAGCGCAAAGTTACGCCGGTTGGAAGTTCGAGAGCCCAAACGGTGACGTAACTTGGCGATTTGGGTTGGAAGTGGGTGGTCTTCCACAACCCAAGGTTATCCAAGGACTTCCTTTGACTTAGGATGGGGGGGTCTGCCGAATACCATAGAGAGTATTATAGGAGGGGTTGGTCTCCCTCCTCACTCCCTTTTGAAGCCTTGGTGAGTCCCGGTGACTCATGGTTGGTGGTGGTGACTTCACCACCACTTCAAGGCACCATGGGACACTTGTGTGTGTCCCATGGCATCGGTTGGGTGGAGTCCCGCTCCTTACTAGGCCTCCTTGGATGTGTCCCGAGTTGTGAGCGCCGATTACCTCTAATAGATGAGTAGCAAATGCAAAATGGGCTAGTATGGAGTGGGGTGACACTCAAGGGCGGTTAGGACCATGGTGAGTAGTGCCACCATGGGTCCTTGCACATTAAGGTGGAAGTTCCGCCCCATGTTACTAAGTGACATGTCCGGTGTCACAATGGGAGTGTGTGCTACTAGTCCTAATGACTGGGACTTGGCAAAAGAGTTGGAAACGGGGACTAACACTGTGGGTGCTTAGCATGTGCAGTGTTAGGCAGTTGGTGACCAAGTGATGCTGTAAGGGGGTTGAAGTGAACCTAGTGAGCTGCAGGAAGTTGTTAGGTGTCATTTGGGGCGCGACAACCACCAACCATGAGTCACCGGGACTCACCAAGGCTTCAAAAGGGAGTGAGGAGGGAGACCAACCCCTCCTATAGTACTCTTTGTGGTATTTGGCAGACCCCCCCGTGCTAGGTCGAAGGAAATCCTTGGATAACCTTGGGTTGTGGAAGACCACCCACTTCCAACCCAAATCGCCAAGTTACGTCACCGTTTGGGCTCCCGAACTTCCAACCGGCGTAACTTTGCGCTCAGAGCTCCAAATCCAACATCCCAGACCACTTTAGACATCTACGAGACACATAGATGCCGATGGACTACTCACTCGTCCCATTTGGACAAGTTCTCGTAGAGTTATGGCCCTCTAAACATTCGGATGCACCGGGGGAGGCGTCACGTCTTCACCACGGCTCTTCTTTTGGCCATAACTTTTGACTCATGTCTTAGAACCTCGTAATGCTTGTCATTCTAGATTACTTGTGTTCATAGCTTTTCAATGATATGTCACATGCCATACTTTGTTGTGGGATTCATTGAGAACCCCTCACACCTCGCCCTCAAGTGTCCCGGCGTCACCGGGACCTAGTCAACTTTGAGCGGCCATAACTTTTCGCTCACAACTGTAAATTGTGCGTTCTTTGTGCCATTAGAAGCGTATTGTCAAGATCTCTCCAAGCATGTGTGACACTCTCATGTCTACTTCAAAACAAGGGCGCCCTATTTGATCGGGAGTCTCTTCATTCTCCCTACCTAGTCTATTGCAAGGATTGGGAAGTCATCCCCAAGGTCCCCCCTTGCGCACTAAGGTTCATTTGCCCACCCCAAGTAGATAGGGGCATGACACTCACCCCCACCAAATAGGGTCGATGCCCTCATCGACATTACTTCTAGTCGGAAGCATTGAATTAAAAAGGGTAGCCATCCCCCTCAACACTTTCATTGCGTTCTGGGTAGCTAATCCTGCAATGACCTAAGTACTCATTTACTTAGTTCAAATGGCTAAGTCTCCAAAGGTGGCACTAGATAAGCCCATGGTTTTGGCACCCTGGATGGCAAACATCCAAGGACCTAGACCTACACTAAAGGGACTTATCTACTTTGAGACTCCCTCGGTTTGCCCTCTTTTGGCTCCGAGTTAGGCTCAACTAGCCTATCTTACTTACTTGACTAGGAAGAACTCAAGGCTCATCAATTTCTATGTGGTTGCAACACCAAGACCCTTCTCAAACATTTAAGTTATCAAGTGATGAACTTTGCAAGCCCAGAGATAGTGTCAAGTCCCGCCCGCCTTGTCCTTTGAGTACTCTCCCGAGGCATGGATGATCAATCCATGTGTAGACAATGGTCCACTCCCAAAGGGCACTTTTATAAGCCCGTGCCACTATCTTGCTCCCGCCCGAGCAAGTCCTAAGCTTGAAAGTCAAAAGGTTTGGTTCCTTGCAACTTTCAAGCCAAGGCCCCTATTTTGCAGCATTCTCAAAATTGATTTATGTATCATTCCATCCTCTTCTACTGAACCAAACATCAATGAGACTAGGACTCATCTCATAGTGCTAATGCCAATCAAGAGCTAACTCACATACAAAGAGTCATTTTCAACATTGCAACTTTATTTCAAAACAAGTACACAATAGACAAGCGCATAAATGCACTGTTTACACAAGTGTTGTGTTTCTCCCCCACTAACAAAGGTTGATGTCCTCATCAACTCCTACGCGACTTTTTGTTGGATTGTCTACTTTGTTCAAATCAATCCACCACCTCCTTTGCATGAACCATATCTTTGGCATTCATCCAAGTTTATTCCTTTTCATGATACCCCCGCCATTTCACTAAGTATTCCTTGCCCCTCTTTTTAGTGTTTCTACTCTTGAAAATCCCTTCCACCTCATACTCAAGGTGTTCCCCAACTAACTCAGGGAGAGGCCGCAACACTTGCTTGCGTTCCGGCCTTAAGGTATCCTCATGATATGGCTTCAACAATGAAACATGAAAAGTTGGGTGCACCTTGATTTCTTGTGGCAATTCTAGCTTATAGACATCCTCAAACAACCGCTCGGCAATGACAAAAGGACCTACATATTTGGCCATGAACTTAGGTGTTGGTCCTTCTGGCAATGTGAAGTTCTTCACATTCAACCACACCTTTTGTGCCACAGCATACTCCACATGGCGTCTCCCTTTGTTCACTTGTTTGATGTATCTCTTTTGTGCCTTGTCTAAATGCAACTTGATCTTCTCAAGCATAGCTTCTCTATGAACAACAAAGTCTTCAGCAACTTGGCTTCTTTCAAACTCTGATTGCAACCCTTCCAAGGCAAGGTCAGTAGGCATAAGTGGCTCTACACCATAAGCCACTTTGAATGGCAATTCTCCTGTAGCTGCATGTTTGGCTTTGTTGTAACTAAACTCAACCAAAGCCAAATACTCCGTCCAATCACTTTGGTCAGCACTCACATAATTTCTAAGGTATTGATTCAAGACCCCATTCACCTTCTCTGTTTGCCCATCTATTTGAGGATGAAATGCCGTGCTAAATGAAAGCTTGGTCTTCATTTTCCTAAACAAGTGCCTCCAAAATACACTTGTGAATTTAGGATCTCTATCAGAGACAATCACCCTAGGCAATCCACTATGCCTCCACCAAGTGTTGAAAAAGAGTATGGCTGTTTGAAATGCAGTTGCCACTCTTGTTGTTGGCGCTATCCTCGCCAACTTGCTAAACCGATCTACCACTACAAAGATGGCATCAAAACTTTGTGACTCCGGTAAGCTAGTGATGAAGTCCATGGAAATACATTCCCATGGACCATTTGGAATGGGCAAAGGCTTAAGTAATCCAACTTGTTTTTGATATGAAGCTCGGTTGGCTTGACAAGTAACACAAGTCTTTATATAATGTGCAATGTCTTCTTTCATCCCAGGCCAATAGAACCTCTTAGCCACAAAACTTATGGTGGCTTTCTCACCTCTATGACCTGCAAGAGGCTTGTCATGCTCCTCCTTCAAGACTTGCAACCTCAACTTGCCTTTGGGGACGTATACCCTACCTTGTTTGAATTTGATTAAGCCTTGGTGTAATCGAATCCCTTCACTTTCTTGCCAACCCTCAAATCACTTAGGAACTTTTGAGCCTCTGGGTCTTTCATATAAGCCTCCCTTATTCTCCTAACTAAGTCACTTTCTCCCTCATACATTAACCTTAGTATTTGAGTAGAACTTAGTTTGAACTCATCCTTTCGGCTAAGGGCATCGGGCACCACATTTTCTTTGCCCGGTTTGTGAATCAAGTCCACATTCATAAGAGCCAAGGTGTCATACCACCTCAACTGCTTGGCTGTCACTCTAGCCTGGCTCTCAAAATACTTCAACGACACATTATCGGTGAATAACTTGGTTTGATGAAGACCAAGGTAATGTTGCCATGTCTTCAAACAATGCACCACTGCAAACATCTCCTTTTCATGTGTTGGCCACTTGGTTTGGGTCCCATCCAACTTCTTGCTTTCAAAAGCAATGGGCCTCCCACCTTGCATCAACACTCCCCCAATTGCAAAATCACTTGCATCCGTGTGTACCTCAAAAGGTTGATCAAACTCAGGAAACTTCAACACTGGATGAGAAGAAAGTTTGGCCTTAAGCTCTTCAAAAGCTTGCTCACATGGCTTGGTCCACACTATGGCTTGGTTCTTTTTCAACAAGTCAGATAAAGGTTTGGCAATCTTAGAGAAGTCTCTAATGAACCTCCTATAATAATTGGCAAGTCCAAGAAACAACCTTACACCTTTTTGGGTGGTAGGTGGTTTCCACTCCTTGATTGCTTCTACCTTCTTTGTATCCGGCTTGATCCCCGATCCAGACAACATGTGGCCCAAGAAGTCAATCTCCATCAAACCAAACTCACTTTTCTCCCTATTTGCATACAACTTGTGTTCCCTAAGCCTTCCCAACACAATCTCAAGGTGCTTGGCATGCTCCTCCACCGTCTTGGAGTACACCAAGATGTCATCAATGTAGACAATGACAAATTCATCCATCTCTTGATGGAATACGGTGTTCATAAGGGTGGTGAATGTTGAAGGGGTATTACATAGACCAAAAGGCATCACCAAAAACTCATAGGACCCATATCGGGTCCTACATGCCGTCTTTTCAATGTCTCCAAGTGCAATTCGAATTTGGTAGTAACCTGACTTCAAATCAATGCGGCTAAAGTACACCGCCCTTGCCAACCTATCAAAGAGATCATCAATTCGAGGTAAAGGATAGTTGTTCTTAATACTGATCTTATTGAGTGCCCTATAATCAACATACATGCGAAATTTTCCATCTTTCTTGTCCACAAATAAGACTGGCGCTCCATAAGGTGACTTGCTCTTGCGAATGTATCCTTTAGCCAAGAGCTCATTGAGTTGGTGTTTCAACTCTTTCAACTCCCTTTGATTCAACCGGTAAGGTGCCTTGGATGGTGGTTGTGATTCAGGCACCACCTCAATTTTATGATCCACTTCTCTTTTAGGAGGCAAGGCATCAGGCAACTCTGTTGTCAAAACATCCATAAACTTATGGATTACACTTGTTACACACTTTGGAGGGAAATTGGCCCTATTAGCCAACTTCTTTTCCTCTCCAACCACATCAGCACGCATAACAATCAAGAACTTAGTATCACTAAGTTCTTCCAAAACTATTAGATGGATTTGAGTCCCCAACATCTTGGGTGACTTAGTTATTTCTAACTCTATCTCTTTGCCATCTACATTGGCAACCACCTTCAAAGATGGCCGCCTTCTTATGTCTACTTTATAAGTATCTAGGAAAGTATTTCCTAGGATGAGGTCTACCCCATCCATATCACACACCGTGAAGTCCTCCACAAAGGTGAACTCCCCACACTTCACTTCCACATTTGTTGCCACCTTGCTTGTCTTGTGCGGCTTACCCTTGGCAAACTGCACTTTGGTGGGCATGCAAGACTCCTTGATTTGCAAGCCAACTCCAAAGCAAGTCTTGGGCTTACGAATGAGTGAGTTGCACCTATATCCACCAAGAGTGAAACATCATGCTTACTTATGGATCCTTTTAAGAACAACAAGCGGGGACTCAACTTGGGTTGATTTGCCTTAGCCAAGAAGCCACCTTGAAGAACATGCTCTCCAATGTGAGAGCGTGCATTTTGAACACTCACCTTAGGTTTGGTGCAACCCCGGGACAAGTGGCCCTTCTCTCCACAATTGTAACAAGTCATTTGGCTCACATTCCTTTTGGTTTTGTCACCCCCTTTGTCAATGCCCTTAGCTTGTCCTTCTTTTGGCCCACTTGATTTGGCTCCATCCCCACCATGCTTGCTCTTCATCCAAACATGACGCCTCAACTTGCGCTTGGAGTGTTTGCTTGACTCACTTGTTGAAGGCCCATCTTTAGCCTTCTTGTTTTGGCCCTCATCATCACCAATTCTTTCAGCCAGCTTCAACAACTTTGCACAAGTCTCTGGAAGTTGGGGCATTCTAAACAATGCACGTTCTGCCCAACTTTGCAACCCATTGAAGAAAATGATTTTCTTGACTAGCTCATCTAGTCTTGGAAGCACATTCAAGTATGCATTAAACGCCCGCACATACCCCCTAAGACTCCCTGTTTGCTTGAGTCTTACAAGTGCCACTCCATCACGAATGTCTTGGTATTCTGGGGTGAAGCGGTCACTAATGCGTTCCTTGAAACCAAACCAAGTCAAGTTGTCCACCACCTCAGGACTTTCCCCACGAAAGTGAGTCCACCAAAGCAAAGCATGATCCTTGAGAAAGGTCACAGCGATGGTGATCTTGTCTTCTTCAGGTGCTCTTTGAACTTCAAAGTACAACTCCAATTCCACCAAAAAGTCCTTCATTTTGTGGGCCTTGCCAATGCCTATGAAAGAAGATGGCATGTTGGTTTTGCACAATTTGTGAGAAGAAGAGGTAGAACCCTTCTCCTTTAGCTCTTTGATTTCACCTTACATCACTTGAAGTGTTTTGACAAGTTCTTCAAACATGAGGTCACGCCCTTTCCGTTTGCAATCACGCTGGGGTTTCCCGGGACTAGTGGCGGTGTCACCTTCCTTGGCACTAGTTTCCACATTCTCTTCCTCAATGGGAGTCAATTCTTGTCCCATTTGCTCCAAATGAAGAGAATCCCCTCCTTGAGTTTCCTCCAAAGAAGGCTCATTAGCCTCCAAACCTTGACTACGTGTTTGGCGCCCTTGTCTTGAACCTCCAGCTTCACCTGTCTTGGCTCTCACCATGGCTCCAAGACTCACTGCACACCAACGTAGGCCTGCTCTGATACCAAATGTTGCGACCCAAATGACACCTAACAGCTCCCAGCAGCTCACTAGGTTCACCCGAGTCCACTTATAGCGTCACTTGGTCACCAACTGCCTAACACTACACATGCCAAGTACCCACAATGTTAGTCCCCATTTCCAACTCAGTTGCCAAGTCCCAGTCACCGGGACTACTAGCACACACTCTCATCGTGACACCGGGCATGTTACTTAGTAACATGGGGCGGAACTTCCACCTTAATGTGCAAGGACCCATGGTGGCACTACTCACCATGGTCCTAACCGCCCTTGAGTGTCACCCCACTCCATGCTAGCCCTTTTTGCATTTGCTACTCATCCACTAGAGGTAACCGGCACTCACAACTCAGGACACATCCAAGGAGGCCTAGCAAGGAGCGGGACTCCACCCAACTAATGCCACGGGACACACACAAGTGTCCCATGGTGCCTTGAAGTGGTGGTGAAGTCACCACCACCAACCATGAGTCACCGGGACTCACCAAAGCTTCAAGAGGGAGTGAGGAAGGAGACCAACCCCTCCTATAGTACTCTCTGTGGTATTCGGCAGACCCCCCCATCCTAAGTCGAAGGAAGTCCTTGGATAACCTTGGGTTGTGGGATTCATTGAGAACCCCTCACACCTCGCCCTCAAGTGTCCCGGCGCCACCGGGACCCAATCAACTTTGAGCGGCCATAACTTTTCGCTCACAACTATAAATTGTGCGTTCTTTGCGCCATTAGAAGCATATTGTCAAGATCTTTCCAAGCATGTGTGACACTCTCATGTCCACTTCAAAACAAGGGCGCTATTGCGCCCTGTTTGATCGGGAGTCTCTTCATTCTCCCTACCTAGTCTATTGCAAGGTTTGGGAAGTCATCCCTAAGGTCCCCCCTTGCGCACTAAGGTTCATTGGGCACCCTTGGTAGATAGGGGCGTGACACCTCGTGAGAATGATTCCGAAGCAGTTTACTCTATGTGGGCCTTTGGTGCGAATTAAGGGCTAACTGGAGGAATACTGGTCCGACTAATCACTACACGAGCGCACACAGGATAGAAATCAGAGTGAAGAAGGTGGCTCCTTTAGAGCCCAGTAGCAAACGGGAGAGAGTGGAATTGATGAATGACCTCTCCGCCATGGGGTGCGCAGGGTTCTTGGGAAAACCTTGGGGCTTTCGGAGTGAGGCCATAGTTAGGGAGCTCATCGAAGGAGCCCCTAACCAGTTCGATAATTCTCTTTGACCAGTTCCGCCCATATGGACACGAGAGATTTGGAGGAGAATTTACGACTTAGAGGAAGGTGGCGCAGAACAGGCCAGTTGGAAGGGAGACTTCATGCGCGGGAAGTTCAGGGGAGCAGCTAACCCCAAGGACGGATACGCCATCAAAGACTGTGTCAATCGGCTGCTCGAATTCTTAGTACCGATCCTGCATCTGGAAAAACCCACTCGGGTGACTTCCACAATTGGGAATGTGATCTTTGAAGCCCTGAGCGGAGAGAAGCGGATGGACTGGGCGGCCTACATTCAAACGTTGGTGAATGTCTTGGTCACGAATGTGGGAAAGAGTAGGGCTATTCTGGTATGCCCCTACCTTTTCCACTTGTACAAGAATCAGAGTCTCCTGACTTCAAAGGAGAACAAGGAGTGGAGAGCTCAAATGGCTCTCCGGACGTGCGATGGATCGGATGAAGAATCCGAGACGGAACCGAATAGCCCGGAACCGGAAGATAAGGATGAAAACCCTAAGAAGAGGAATTGGGCAGAAGAGGAAGAGGAGGAAGAGGACGTTCCTCTCAGTCAAAGGAGGATCAAGCGGACGCCCAGTCTAAGGGGCTCTCCTTCAGGGCCTCGTAAGGACAAAGGACCGGAACCAGTGGAGCCGGTCGTCCCGAAGAAGCAGGAGCCGATGGAAGTGGCCAAGCCAAGACCCGTTCCATCGTCTCAACTGATGGACCTGACGGGCCCATACAATGACCTAATCCAAGTTCTCAGTGTAGTGAGAGCGGATTGGGAGGTGAAGACCACTACGCTTCGGGAAGTGGCGGACTTGGTGGGAAGCGCTCCAACTAGTACGCTACCAGAAGCCGTGGCGAACTGCAACAGCAACTCGGACAAGGTTCAAGAGTTGGAAGATAGATTGCTGAAGCAGAACATCAACTAGCGGGAGACGGATGAGCAGATGGTCCGATTGCGAGGAGAGATCCAAAGTTTCTGGAAGGACTGGATACTAGTCGTGATCAAGTGAAGGCCGCAATGTCTCTGCAAGGGGAGACCAGAGCGGCGATTGACCGGATGACAACAGTGGTAGGGGCATCCGGTGATGTAATGGCAAAGGCCAAGCTTTTTGATGAGGGGGTGCATAAGGATCAGAAACCTTCTGGTACCCGCATCGCTCGCATCTTAGCTAACTTTGCTGGGGAAGTAGAAGAGGCCATGAAGGAATTCCGGAAGGACGCAAACGGATTGGAGGACACCATCCAGAAGTTCCAGAGTGGATTGGTCTCCTTATCCGGGATTTCAATTCTGGATGAGTTCGATGAGGTGGAGATACTGGAGGGGAAGTTTGAAATCCCAATATCAAAGGAAAAGGAGGGAGGAAGAACTTCCACTTCAAAGGCTCCGCAGACGATGACAGAGATGACTTCCCCTATAGAACCGAAACGAGTTCCGGAAGGGGGAGATAAGAGTAGGAATTTGAGTGAACTCTCCCTCATAGCTACTCCAAATAGTGGTGGACCCCCTTAGGAAGGATAGGTAGTTAGGAATTAGAAGGTAGGAAATTTTGTTAGATCGGACCTTATCCCGAAAAAATAGGAAAAGTTCAGATCCGAAAATCTCGGCCAGATCAGCGCCGGATTTCCAGGAACACCTTTTTGTAAATTTTGTATATAATTTGAGTCTCAAGACTGAGACAAGGAATTTTTTCCTTCTTGCATATGCTGTCTCTTGTGTATTTTCTATTGTTTTCCTTATCTTTCCAAAGATTGGTCGGATAAAGGAGGGAGAGATTGAGTATAGATGAGCAGAGTGTAGGAGGAGCTTCTCCCCTTGGTGTCTTCTTGTGATTGCAGATTCATGTGAACAGGTTGTAAGTGTTGGGAGTGAGTCAAGACACCTTAGTAGGTTTAGAGTTCATTATTCCGAGTGAGATAGACAATGCTAGGCTAGGTAGTAAGAGAGAGGATTCTCAAACTACGCTAGAGCTACCAGATGAGATGTCTGGGTTAGCCTCCGAACACTTGAGAGGTCTCGCCATCTGAAGAAGTAAATGGAAGAGCTCTAGATTGCGCTAGTACGGGCAGACGCACTTGTAGCCACCTTAGTTTCGCACGAATTTCAGAAGATAGTAAGGTCATTGTAGTGGGTGAGGATCGTACGGGGGATTTTTGTGTGACCTATAGACTGGAATTACTTCTAGTTTGTTGTGAAAGATCAAACCGGATCCTATTAGAATAGAAGGATAGACTAGTTGAGTGAATCTTCCATCACTATAAAGACCGGAAGGAGAGGAGTGCCTACCTCTCTGAGAACAAGCGGTAGATCCCTCTGAAGTGCCAACAGAGGGTAAGCAAAACCGGAATAGAAACCGAGGAAAGTGAGTCCTCGGATAAAGTAGTAAAAGATCCGGTCAGGAGTATGAGTTCCGGTTTGGTTCTTGTGGGTTGTAAATCGATTTTGATTCGGATCAGTATTAGTCTGGACCAGATTAGTCTATAGAGAGAGAAGAAAATTGTCTGGTATTTGGAGAAAAGGACTAACAGTGATAAAGAAGAGTATTTGAATTGAGAAATTTTCCTCAAACCATCTAGTAAAACGAAACACTTCACAGATTCTCTTGGGTTTGATCTTTAGAGTCACTTTGTTATGCTTTAAAGGGATTTTTGTAAGCATAATAGGGAATTTTACTTACCCTGTGTTGCGACAATTAGTCTCTCTATCCGGGATTTCGATTCCAGATGAGTTTGATGAGGTAGAGATATTGGAGGGGAAGTTTGAGACTCCAGTCTCCAAGAAGGAGGGAGGAAGAACTTCCACTTTAGAGGCTCCGTAGACGATGACAAGGGTGACTTTCCCTATAGAACCGGAACAAGTTCCGGAAGGGGGAGATAAGAGTAGGAATTTGAGTGAACTCTCCCTCATAGCTACTCCAGATAGTGGTGGACCCCCTTAGGAAGGATAGGTAGTTAAGAATTAGAAGGTAGGAAATTTTGTTAGACCGGACCTTATCCCGGAAAGATAGGAAAAGTTCAGATCCGAAAATCTCGGCCGGATCAGTGCCGGATTTCCGGGGACACTTTTTGTAAATTCTGTATATAATTTGAGTCTCAAGACTGAGACAAGGAGTTTTTCTTCTTGCATATACTGTCTCCTTTGTATTATTATTGTTTTCCTTGTCTTCCCAAGGACTGGCCGGATGAGGGAGGGAGAGATTGAGTATAGATGAGCAGATTGTGAGAGGAGCTTCTCCCCTTGGTGTCTTCTTGTGATTGCATGTGTATGTGGAGAGGTTGTAAGTGTTGGGAGTAAGTCAAGACACCTCAGTAGGTTTAGAGTTCATTATTCCGAATGAGATAGACAGTGTTAGGCTAGGTAGTAAGAGAGAGGATTCTCAAACTACGCTAGAGCTACCAGATGGGATGTCTGGGTTAGCCTCCAAACACTTGAGAGGTCTCACCATCTGAAGAAGTAAACGGAAGAACTCTAGATTGTACTGGTACGGGCGGATACACTTGTAGCCACCTTAGTTTCGCACGGGTCTGAGGAGACAGTAAGGTCATTGTAGTTGGTGAGGATCGTATGGGGGATTTTTGCGTGACCTACAGACTAGGAGCATTCCTAGTTTGCTATGAAAGATTAAACCGGATCCTATTAGAATAGAAAGATAGATTAGCTGAGTGAATCTTCCGTCATCATAAAGACCGGAAGGAGAGGAGGGCCTACCTCTCTGAAAACAAGTGGCAGACCCCTCTGAAGTACCAACAGAGGTTAAGCGAAACCGGAATAGAAACCGAGGAAAATAAGTTTCTCAGATAAAGTGATAAAGATCTAGTCGAGAGTGTGAGTTCCAGTTGGATTCTTGTTGGTTGTATGAATAGATTTTAATTCGGATCAGGTATTAGCATAGACTGGATCAGCCTATGGTAATAGAAAGGAATTGTCCGATATTTGGGAAAAAGGATAAAGGGTGAGAAAGAAGAGTATTTGAATTGAGAATTTTCCTCAAACCACCTAGTAACACGAAACACTTCACAGAGTCTCTTGGGTTTGATCTTTAGAGTCACTTTGTTATGCTTTAAAGAGGTTTTTGTAAGCATAATAGGGAATTTCACTTACCCTGTGCTGTGACACGAGGTTCTAAGACATGAGTCAAAAGTTATGGCCAAAAGAAGAGTTGTGATGAAGGTGTGACGCCTCCCTCGGTGAATTCGAATCTTTGGAGGGCCATAACTTTGCGCGAACTTGTGTAAATGAGATGAGTGAGAAGTCCATCGGCATCTACTCGTCGCGTAGATGTCTAAAATGGGCTTGCATGTTGGATTTGGAATTCTAAGCGCAACGTTACGCCGGTTGGAAGTTCAGGAGTCCAAATGGTGATGTAACTTGGCGATTGGAATTGGAATTGGAATTGGAATTGGAATTGGAATTGGATGGTCTTCCACAACCCAAGGTTATCCAAGGACTTCCTTTGACCTTGGACGAGGGGGGTCTGCCGAATACCACAGAGAGTACTATAGGAGGGGTTGGTCTCCCTCCTCACTCCCTCTTGAAGCCTTGGTGAGTCCCGGTGACTCATGGTTGGTAGTGGTGACTTCACCACCACTTCAAGGCACCATGGGACACTTATGTGTGTCCCGTGGCATCGGTTGGGTGAAGTCCCACTCCTTGCTAGGCCTCCTTGGATGTGTCTCGAGTTGTGAGTGCCGGTTATCTTTAGTGGATGAGTAGCAAATGCAAAAAGGATTAGCATGAAGTGGGGTGACACTCAAGGGCGATTAGGACTATGGTGAGTAGTGTCACCATGGGTCCTTATACATTAAGGTGGAAGTTCCGCCCATGTTACTAAGTGACATGCCTAGTGTCACGATGGGAGTATGTGCTAGTAGTCCCGATGAGTGGAACTTGACAGAATGAGTTAGAAATGGGGACTAACATTGTATGTGCTTGGCATGTGTAGTGTTAGGTAGTTTGTAACCAAGTGATGTTGTAAGCGGATTGAAGTGAACCTAGTGAGATATTGGAAGTTGTAAAGTGTCATTTGGATCGTAACACCTGCACTATTATTGCACTACACATAGATGATGTATCTCATAACTTGGCACATACACTTTCTTTCTTTCTTTTTTTTCAATTCTCATATGTCGTAGCCCCACTTCAATATAGTTATTAGCAAAAATGAATTTAGTTGCTACATGTTTATTTTGATAAAAGATATTCTATATCTTCAATGTTTCAAATATCGAATAATGCATCAGAACAGAAACAACTCCCCAAGTGTTTGAGAAGTTCTTTTTTAGCATTACAAAATTTGAAAAGGAGTTTCCATATCTTAGTCCCCTCATGTGTATTTGTGAATTCTCCTAACACACAGTTGCTATTGTATCACTTATTTTTTCCTAGAAGACATTGTGTTAATTTCTTCTAATTAGAAAGGATGTCTACTACACTCCCATTTTGTTTAAAATAATATTGTTGGTTTATATCATTTTTTCCTATTCTTGAAGTATTTTTTTAGACATTTCAAGTTCAAGAAAAAATGAATACTATTAATCAAACCCCATTTTTTGCTCATAACACTAGTAATATGTAGAAGAGATGTTTTCATAGAATCCCTCTTTTTTTTCATAACACGTTTAGGGGTGTTTCACAAACAATTGTAAAATTCACACATTTTATTTTTTATAACATAAGTTAATCTGTACAAGCTTTTGTTGCCCACACCCTTTTTCTTCTCAAAGGGCATTCTTTATCTTGTTTGCAGAAAGGATGTCCATAACGCTCCCTTTTTTTCTGGAGGACTAATGGTTTATTAGTATAAGACGCATTTTATTTTTTGCATCTTTTGTTTTCCATTAAATATTTTGGCTTTAGTCAGAAAGGGTTTTTTTGAATCATAGCCCATTTTTCCCTTAGAACAATAGCAGTAGTGCAATAATGATTTCTTCATTTCACACCCTTTGTTTTGCAGAATAGAATGAGTGGGTTCTAAAAAATATTTTTTTATTCACACCCTATTTTTTTCTGCATTCATGTCTCAACCTATACAAGTTTTTCTTTTTCACACCCTTTTTTTCCCCTCGGGGGGTGCACTCCTCCTTTTTTTGATGTTTGCTTGCAAATAAAACTTTGGACCCTCTATATACTTTTTGAATTTTAAATAAAATGAAATGAAAAAAACATGAATAGATTTTTCTACTTTGAAAGTTTATATTTTGAATTATTGACTTTTTTATTTGTTAATATAATTAGTTACAAATTTTTGAAACAAAAAAATATACTATAGAATTGAAAAATAACTTTCACACCCGTATATTATAAAGAAAAAATTGTCTAAAAAACGAACAAAAAATTTCTAAAAATAACTCTCTATTGAAAGCTCATTTTGAGTTGAATATTGATGCAATGGTAATCTAAATGTGTTCTCTACAAATATTTGTGTTAAAAAAACATGCCATTTTAGTGCATTTTTAACCTCTTCTAGAAATCATTCCATATTTTATTTGAGTTTGAAATTTTGGGAATAGAATCCTATAGTCATCAGTAAACAATGCTCAATATTTGAAATTAAAATTATAGTTTATTAGAAACCACTTGTTCGCACGTGGTTTGTTATAGTAGAACTAAGTGCATCCCCTAGGGTTTTCCCAAAAGGCATTGGCTTTTTGGGGGGTGGATTTGATGTCCATTATACTGTCACTTTTTTAAAATGGTTGGTGGTTAATTGGTGTAAGGTACTTTTTCTTTTCAAGAACTTCATGTTTTCATAAAACTTTTTTGGTTTATTTGAAAACAACTTTTATTGATTGTACTCCAATTTTCCATTATGGCACTAGTGCTAGTAGAAAAAGGATTTTTTCATTTTGCACCCAATTTCCTGTCATGAGACATTTAGGAGGGGTTGAAAACTATTTTCCTAATTCACACCCAATTTTTCTTCATGTGCTTAGGGAGGTTTCTATAGGCTCTTCTTTTCCCAAAGCCATTTTTTCCAAGAAGGTATGATTTGTTGTCAACTTGGAAAGGATGTCCATTATGCTCTAATGTTCTCTAGAAACGAGCATTGGTATAAGACACTTTTTATATTTTGCAAATTATTAATTGCATTAAATAATTTGGGTTCAATTGAGAGTTGAAGGATTTTTATTAATCATATCCTATTTTTCCCTTAGAATAGTAGCAGTAGATAAATACTAATTTCTTCATTACACACCCTATTTTTTCCCATGACACAATTAGCAAGTTGTGAAAATTAAACAATTTTTATTATTTGCACCCAGTCTTCTGAAGGCAATGGTGGTTTTTATAGGCTCTTTTTTTTTTCACACCCTTCTTTTTCCATAAGACATTAGTTTTGTTCATTGTAATGGAAGAAAATATCCATTACTCTAACTTTTTAGAAAAGGTCCAATGGTTGGTACAAGACATTCTTTTGTTACTAGGAACTTATTTTTTTTACATAAGACATTTTGAGTTTTAAGAATCATACCCCATTGTTTTCTTCTAATACTTACAACAGTACGTGAAAAAAGGATGTTTTCATTTCATACCCTATTTTATCCATGAGACATATATTTGGAGTTGCCAACATATTTTCTACTATTCACACTTAATTTAGGAAGGCTTTGAAGACAAGTGCACACATTCTTTTATTGGTGCATCCTTCATTTCCAAGAATACATTTCAATCCTTGTAATTAAAAAGGATCTCCATGCCACCTTGTCTTTTTCTAAGAAAAGAACTAGAGGTGGGAGAATTCAGGGGGCTTTGAAGAACTATATTTTTCCTATTTTGCAACCTTTTTTTTTTCATTGAACATTTCCAATTTAGGTGAAAAGGATTTTTTTTTATAGTACTCCATTTCTTCCTTATAATACCCACAGTACTAGGAAAACAATGTTTTCATTTTACACCCACATTTTTCTCATGAGAAATTTGAAGGTTGTAAAAAATATTTTTAGTATTCACACCATTATCTTTCTAGGAGGCACTAAAGGTGGTGTGTGCAGGTTCTTTTTTTCCAAACCCTTTCTTTTACAAAAAGGTTTTGTCTTTGTTCTGAATGGAAAGGATCTCCATTACGCACCCTTTTTTTTTAAGAATTGTAACTACAAAGCCAAAATCCACATATAGCCATGGATCAATGTATCTGTCATTCTCTTGTACCCACTGTGCAAAAATTAAATGTGAACACTACCATAAATGCTAGTTTTCCATACCAATTCATTTGAAAACTTCTCATCATCTTTAATTAGCACATCTTTACATTATTCTCCACATACTCTTTGAGTTTTTACCTTCACACCTACAACCATTTACTCATTGTGAACCACCATAATGGTTCACCTTTAAGACAATTGAAAATGTAAAAACTACGTGTGAGATTTTAAGTTCAAGAATGTTAGTACATTAGAGTAAACTATAACCATTAGTTAGAAGGCTTTTAGTGCATAGAACAAGAAGCTAAATCAAAATTGTCAACCAAAAATATTTAAAAGATAAAAAATAAAAAAAAGATTGGAAATAAAGATTAGAAGTTGAAAATTGATCAAAATATAAATTGAAAACCAACAAAAAAAAGAAGAAATATAAAAAGCACAAAAAAAGCTATCAAACTTAAAACTACTATGAGAACACTAACCTAGTGGTAGAAACACTACTTTAGGTAATAAGTAGTGATTTAATGGATTTTCAGTAAATTAGTGATGGATGAAGTGATTAGGAGTGTTAGTTAGTTAGGAAGTGGGGATAAAAGTTGAATTAGAGTTAGGAGCTCCTTCTTCTTTCTTTTTTTCTTGTGTTTTTAAGTGCTTGGTGTTTTTGAGAGAAAGAGAGAAGAAAGCAATGATTGCAAGGAATTAGATTAAGGGTGTAGGCAATTAGTCAAATAGATTTTTACCTTGTGAGGTAAAGATGAGGTGAAAAATGAGGTTTGATGAGGTCAGATAGGAAATTGAGAGAGAACATGAAGAGAAAATTAGGTTTTTATCACTATAAGAAAACCTTGTTTTATGTGACGGATTGACATCAAAAAGAACGGATTTTAGGTGACATCAAAGGTGACATCAAAAAACAAACCCATGTTTTTATGTCAACAACAATGTCCATTGATGTTATATTGGACATCATTGTTGACATAAAAACATGGGTTTGTTTTTTTCAATATCACCTAAAATCCGTTCCTTTTGACATCAATAAATTTTGGTTTCTTAGTGTTAGAATCCCCTTGAAATTGCCCACTTTGAGGAGCAATTGTGTGAGCGTGAAGACTCCAATGAAGCTGAATTTTGGAGGGATGGAACGCCTTGAAGTCAGCTTTCCAAGAAGCTATTACTTTCTTGAATTGGGACTTGATCAGGGCAACCAATTTTGTGGGAGATGGTGTGCTACTACAACCATGGAAGACTACCAACTTTGAAGAGCTACAACGTGCAGACGAAGACTTGGATTCCAATAAAATTTGGAGAGGAGATGAACTTCTAAGTTAGCTTTCAAACAAGACTAGTTTCACTTGATTTGGAGCGAATTTGAGGCGTTGATGGCTGTTTTAGTGAAGGGGTTTCTGCTGACCCTACTATGAGGCCGAAATTGAGGTTTTAGTGAACTTTCCTCCACTTGTCATTATAAAATTGCAATTTTCATTGCACATGGTTATAGAGAAAAATTGGTTATGCAATGATGAGCAAGTTGGATGTTTAAAGAATGATTGAAATTGTATGCAAGTCTCATTTTTAAGGCTTAATAAAAATTGAGTGTTTAGGATAGCATGGTGTGCTGAAATTGTCAATTCAAGCACAAATTGGGTCATTTTAGGCCTCTAAGGCATTTTTGAATGCAATTTTGACTTAGGAAGTTCTTCTAAAATGTGTAGAGGGGTGATTTAGTGATTGAGGTAGATTAAGGCTTATTTTTTAGGAATTTAGGAGAGTTGACCCTCTTTTGCTTAGGATAAATTAACTAAAAATCTATCAAAATATTAATAAAGTCCATTGCTTGGAGGTGAATTTAGTTTAGAGGTTCTATACACTCTTCTTCTAGCTCAAATTTGTGGACGATTTTTGCTTCACAGTGAAAACCACTCACACTCATATCCCAAAAAAAAATTTACCTTAAATACACATTTTGAAAAATCCTTAAACTCCTCATATTTGTAGGTCTTAAAGCATAGAAGACAATGTCGCATACAAGTAGACCTCCACACAACACTTCTTCATTCATCCTATGATAGTTTTGGGAAGCCTCAATGAAAGCTAAGCCCCCCTTGGATTTTTATCTTGTCGTTCATTTTTTACCTCAACCTGAAGTGACTTTGTGGAATCTACCCGCAATGAAAAACGAACTCGACGCTGACATGGCTTCTTGTCTCATGTGATGTCTTCAAAAATTTTACTATATTTTTTGTGATGTTCACATTGACAATCTTGTCAATATTGACATAACTTGAGACTCTTAAGTCATTGTGGATGTCTACGACAACATCACATATAATTCTTGTTCTCCCAACTCAAAGCCTGCCGACGTTGTGACATCACAAAAGACATTTTCTGTTTGGTGAAAACAACCCGAAAAATGCCAATTTCTTATAGTGAGCAAGAGCTTGACAGGATGTCACAAAGGGTTATGTGACTAAATTGAAGAATCCTCATTTGGTGTAGGAAAAGGACAATGAAAAGCCTAAAATCTTAAATCACATACAAAATTGCACAATTGCCCAATGTTGTTGAAGATAAACTTACTATTTTAGGATTATAATGGGAAAAGTGTTGTCTGCTCTAAGCAGCTATGCACCTAGAGAGAGGATAGTGTAGTGTTGCAGTTGAGAGAGACATAGGAGTGACAACATAGCTTCAAATCACAAATTGGTCACCCATAACTATGTAGCATAGGACATTTTAAAAAGTGATGCCTATTGCTTTTCCTTTTTCTTTGTAAGAAAGCCCACATATCCATTAGAAAGGTGAATCAAAATACCCTCCTATGTCAAAATCAAACCCCATCAGACAAGGGTGGTTTGCAGTTGCAGCAATTATATGTCAATTCTGGACCAGCCTTGCTCTGACTTCCACCATCAAAATTTGTCCAAGATGACCAAGAAGCTTTCTGTAGTCTTGACAAGGGTGTAAGCATCCTCAACCAAACTAACAAACATACCTCCTACAGCACTCAAGGACTCATAAGCTTGTCAAAATCAATGGCAATGACATATTGCTCTGAATCAAGAATCACTTTAGGCAAGGTGCCTATGTACTTGGTCTTTCCGGTAGTAAGCCCGGTAGTAAGCCATGGTTGAAAACCAGTTCGGTCATACTTATCCTTCGGGACACAAGCACAAACCCTCAACTTCGTTAAGCCCAATGCACTGGCCGCATCCTGTAAACCCTGGACTATATATCCGTGGGGTGAATGGGTACGACTGAAAAACTGCAACAACAAATCAGGATGAAGTATTCCATCAATACTTTCCAAATTTTCTTGTGTTGGCCGATAATATCCGTCCGACTTGAACTCAGGAAACTTTTTCCAAGAGTTGAAAAAAACAAGCTTCTTCTCGGATAGCTTCAGAGCCTCCACCTCAGTACCCTTGGCAGGTCCACCTGAAGCAATGAGTTTTTCTTATAAGCAACATGACTATACCCATTAACTTTAGATAGCTATTTTAATAGAATCTTCTATGTCTTTTGATAAATTTTTTAGCAGATTACTGTATTTGGTACATTTCTGGCTAATTTTGACAAACTTGTTACCAATATTGAAGCAAATTGGCTAATTACCTCCTGCAGCTCCTTTGATAAAATTAACCAATAATATTCTCCTCTAGCCATTTCCCTAAAATTCATGCCCGAAAATTTCACTCACCTTGAGTAACCTTCTTTATTTGAAACAGTCCGCCTTGCTTGATGAGACGACGTCCCCCAAGCTCAACCAGATACCCATAAAGGTTGCCAATACTGGTGTCATTTGCATATGCCCTCATAAATTTCACCAAATCCCCATTACTTAGATCTTCAAACTGCTGGGCGAACAAATTTCGTACAGAAATTGACGCAAAGTCGAAAACCTTGCGGCTGTACTTATCGTTCTCACTGTCCTCACCTTCTCCACATTTAATGTGGACAAGAGCATCCCCCTTTGCACGCCCTTCAAAATTCCCAATAAACAATTGCAAAGCCTCATCCTTGCCAACAGCCTTCATAGATTTTTCTATGTAACCTAGACGGTCTACAGAATGACTCCCACACAGAACAAACCTGGGGATGCCTCCGATCGTCTCAAAATAACGAAGAGCCTCTTCTTTCACTGGGACCTGCATTTCTTGCCAGTTGGACCTATGCTGCTCAAACTCGTCCAGAAATTCACAGACTTCCTCCTTTCCCCATACAGGAAAATACTGCACTTTAACCATTTGATTCTTGGCATACTCATGATAATTCTCTTTTTTCAAAGAGGAAACCTGTAAAACATGGCATTTCCAGGAAATAGGTTTCATCTGAGCCCCATCGATGACAAGCCATGCGTTTTCATCATTAAGTACCTCCATCACGTCAAGGTCATCGCTGAAAGTAGAGGCCATCGGTGAATCCTCTCGAGTGAAGTCCAGCAAATGAAATTTCTCTCCAAGTTTCAACACAACCTTTTGCTTTAATGTGGCCCGATAGCATATCCAAAACAGCGAGAACATAGACTTCCCTATGCCGGATGTCCCCAAAATGGTGAATCTTTCAGAAGGATCAGCTGCCGACATGATGTCCTTCATATCCGTGTAGCAAGTGCGGACCCAAAGAAGAATTCCACCCCTAAAATTGCCAAGTGGGTCAGCCTCCAGTTTGAGGAAGGGCCTATGCATCTTCACATCTGCAACTTCCCCAACGGCCTTCTCAACGGCCTTTTTATGACTCTCAAGAGCCTGCTCATAATCCTGCTTCCATCTCTTGTACCTCGCTGCTGCCGATGACACAAACTCCTGGATGCGTGCCTCCACATGCCGCCTTTTCGGAGCTCTTAACCCTTGGGACACACAGCAATTTCATGCACATGTAAACTGACTTCTGTAGGGACGAACAGTTCAGGGAAGGAAGATCCATCCTGGCCACACTCAACCCTAAAAACGCTCACAAAACAGACCTGACAAAACCCTACAGTAGACCAAAGAGTGTAGGTATCTCCCTCAACGAACGTGGCTACACTGCATGAAACCCTATGATACGCATTTAAATTGACAAATCCTAACGCATTTCATTGGCATTTCAAGAGAAAAAAACAAGTGATACATCAACTAGATCAAGGACACCTTAGTCAGGAATCTGGGATGAGATACACAAGCATCCCATTTCAGGGTTTGGGCCATGGTGCTTCTCATACTGTAAAAATAATATGCCAAACTTTTTACATAAATCACGCACAAAGATTGACTCGTGCCATGTCATAATCACTTCGGTCAGGGGACTATATATTCGGCACGATTTCAAGCGCCATGAATACAGCCACGAACCATCCCTACAAGTAAGCATCAGTCCTCCATGCCAAAACTGCAGCAGAATTCGCCCATGGAACATGGCAACACAACGGCACAGCATTATCGCTATCATTAAACAAAGAAGTTCGATACTCATCTGATTTATCTAGCACCAAGAATCTACATAACCTAAGGGACAAACAGCTCCTGGAAGTACAAGAGGGACACAACGCTGTTCAAGCAAGAAGCAAGAAAGAGAAAATCCTACTTTGCCCTTAATAGGAAAGTTAGAAAATAAACCACCAGCAGTGGGTTCGATGAGGGCCAAAAGAGATGCTCGCAACAAAGAAAGTAGGCTAAAAAGATAGACAACAAAGAAAGTGAAAATCCGCGATGCGCCAACGCGGTTACGATTACCAAGGCACAAGTGACGATGATCAGGTGACAACAAACCGGCACAATTACTAAACCGCCTCAGCACCTATTGCCTCAACAAACAGTGGACCACAGACAATCAACAACAGGATCTGACGCATCAATATAGGCTTTAAAAATGGCCGAGTCGCAATTACTCACTTTGATCTCGCAGGTTCGCTCCGTCTTGCAGAAGAATAGTTTTCTGTTGCAGAAGCAGATTCTTCTCCTGCCGAAGAAGATTCTCCTCCTGATAGATCAGGTCAAGATGTTGCCGAAGTGCCTTTATGCTTTCAGGGTCAGAAGTGCCTGCTATCTCACGATCTATTTTTTCCGTCCTCTTCTTCAAGCTCCTGATATCCTCGTCCACGATTCGGATATCCGCTGTGAGCTGTTCCTCATCCATAGTAGCAGTGCTTGAACGCCACAACACATCCTACACAAGAAACCCTAATGAGCCCCGAAGCAATTCTTTCACTCGCGGCACTGAGGACGGAGTGGGACACAAAAACTCGACCTCAGGTGTGAATAACATCAGATGTTACTGGGCAGTATTCTCAAGTACACAAGACAAGATAAAGTTCATCAAGCAAGCTAAACCCTAAAACCTCGTCGACGAACTCACTTGTGTCCGGTGCGGCAACGGCTAAGGTTGAGCACAATGATAACTTACCCGTCGAGGATGGCAGTTGGCGATGATCGGCTGGGCAATGTGATCCGCCGAAGGAGCAATCACATGCAGTGGTGAAGAAGACGCTCTACGGTTGCACAAGCTGAAAGAGATTTACATGCCTCAAATCGCTGAAATCACATTGCTCTTGCCCTCATCGTGCAGCAGAATACGACAATTGAACAAACCCTCGAGCTTACCTCCAAAAATATCAAGAAACAACAAAAGCCCCACATCGCCTCTCACAAGCTCAACTTCCCAAACAAAAAACCCCCACCAAACCCTAATTGTACCCTGAACTTCCTTTTGGTAATTGCCTTTTTGTGCCATTCAAAGAATGTCATAATATTTAATAAAACTAGAATTATAATTATGATTAAAATTTTTATATAATTTTTTTTTTTAAATACACATACATTGAAATGTATAATATTACATTTTAGTGAATGAAGTATTTTTTGATGAATACATTAAATAATATGCATACATTGAAATGTAGAAGAATCCAAACATAAATAGCAGAAATGGTTGAAATATAATTTGATTGAATTTATTGATATAAAATAAGTTGTCTCAATTAAGACAAAGACATGATGATGAACACCAAAAGAATACAATTGGATGGAAGGGGACGTCGCCGAAGCGAGCATGAACCCTAAACATACAAAATTTGAAACAAACTCTTAACTTTTCCATCCACTTAATTTGTGAAAACCTACATTCACGTCGAAGTTAGCCCCCAATCAAAGACACAACCTTAAGCTTAATCCAAACCCTACACAACCACCTAAACCAAATCATTCTTCAATAATGAAGCTCACCTCCACACATAGAAGCTCGATGCCACTAATGTACAAATGGGCCTAGATTCAATTAAGTTCTTTCAATTATGTTAATCCGAATACCTAAGCACGAAACAACATATCAGAATTCCCTGGGACGATAACTCGTGTCATCTTATCACGTTTTCGTGGTAAAGATACTTACGCCTGCACTGCGCGTACGATACTTTGGGCACCGCTGCCGGGGATTTTGAAAGCTTGTTTTAAAGTTCGGAAAGGGATTCGGAAGGTGATCAAAGGTGAAGAGCGAAGTCAGACCTAGAATTTCTTAACCCTTAGGACGGAATTAGAGAGAGAAAGCTGCAAACACTAGTAGAAACTAGTAACCAAATCAACAAAAATTTGTCATCTTGTTGTTGATTTGGGTACTATATTGTCTATTTTAATAAGTTCTTGAAGTTCCTTTGTAATGATGGAAAGTGCTAAACTCTTTTTTGTTGATTTGAGTAGCGCATATTTCATTTGTTGTTGACATTATAATTCCTCACATGCACTAGAGAGGGATCATTTTGAATTCCTCTCTAAGTATTTTTTAAATATCCTCTATGTAAATTCAAAGCTTCTTCTTTTGTTCTAGCTTTAATTCATGAGGGCATTTATCAATAATTTATATATGATTTCAATCTAAAAATTACAAGAAATTTTGAACAATCAGATATGTATATAGAAGCTATGGAAAAAATGAAATGCAACTTTGGCAACACAAAAATAATTTGGTAATTTATATTACTTGGAAAGTTCTGAGGGACATTTTATCACATTCTATGATAAGTCTACACCTAGACAATTTACCTCCCTCATTTGTTATTCACCAAAACCACTTCTAAAATTGCTTACCTGTATGCATTTTGTCCTTATCATGTATTCCTCATGAAAACCAATGGAACTGACTTAGTCAGCGCAATTCAAAAACCACTTTCACTGACATTTGGAAATGCATCCCTATTTGCATTATACACTATTTCTATTCATAACAAATACATAACTATCTATATTTACTTTAGCTTCTCCAATAGAGAGACAAAAGACCAAAAACTGTCTACAATTGTGTGAGTCATCTTCTGTCACATTATTTTGTCATTAACCTTCTCCTCTTTGTGCCTTCTAGTCTTCACAATTAACTATCTTCCACACCGAATGTAAGGCCCAATACAACATTCTTTTTCTTTCACCTGCATATAATGAAAATCCCCCCTCCCAAAATAAAATTGTTAGAAACACAACACTAGCAATACCACCTACCATGATTTTTTTTAGTATGCATTACAAATCTCAGTCCCTACCTTTACTCTTCCAAATTTCATTAATAAATTTGGCATATCTCCTTATGCACCCTTTCTTCAAATTTTAATATATCTACATATGGGTGAGTGCAAGAAAGACTCACCAGTTTTCGTAGCGTTTTGCTTAGTACCTAGTTTCAGCGACTCAGTACTATGAGTACTACAGTACTGTACTACAAAATTGGAAATTATTGTGGACCGTTGATAAATCTACAGAATGAGGTTACAATTGACAAGTGTCTAGCTATTGTACAATGCAGTGCTTCAATATTTTTCAAGGAATTTTGACATTAGCCCCATTTGTTGCTCTATAGGAGTATTACCAAATACTAGATGTTGTCTTATAGTACTGTTGTAGCCTGGGGTCCCAGTTTCTCACTGAAAATAGTGAAGTCTACTTTTAAATTTTTAGAAAAAAAAGAGAACCATTATTTTTTAAAATAAAAAATGGCCATTTTGATAGACTTTGTCCTCATTACATTTCACCCGCCCCCCCCCAAAAAAACCATCTATATTGTTCAAAATGGTGCGCGCAAGTGACCTTTATTTGAGCGCTCTTGACACACTTGAAATTGAGTTTTCTTTAAAATCCTTTGGTAGGATCATGCAAATACATTATAGGAAGAGCCCATAAAAATTTCAGCTCAAAATGATCAAAATTGAATACTCCCCAGTACTAAAACCCCCTAAACTACAAAGTGTGACAAATTAGCTAAATTAGAAATTAATTAGAATTTGATTTTTTTAATTCTTAAAAAATATGGCCTCTCGTGGCTATGGAGTTCTCCACCTCCCAAAAAAAATTTCAACTTCATTTTCTTGAACCTCCAAAAGTTGTGGCCAATGACAACTCTATCAATCGAAGTGTGACGCAAAAAAGGACTAGTCTTTCTTGCACTCACCCATATAATGAAACTAATAAAATTCATAAGCATTTACATCCTACTCTTCATTACATGTAGTTACTAAAGGCTGCCATCCCCTCTAAGGGAGGATGTTTGAAAGTGCCTAGGCTCTAAAATTGCCCACCTCCTCCAATTTATACCATTCATACATGTTATTTTTTCACTATATCAACGATGTACACATAGTGTACTTTTTGAGGAGGTGGACAATTTCAGAGACATGTATCATTTCAACTTTATAATTCATGACTAATTTTTCAAAGCTCCAAAAAATATGAAACAACTTGGGTTAGATGTCAATTCTCTTGTCTTTCAAAAAAACTTTACTGAAAACTATTTTAAAAAATTTTACCTCTCCAAATTTATATTTTAGCTCTTACATGGGCAATTCCTAGACCACCTACCTTACTTTGACTCATTTCCAATAATTCCTAAGTGTACATGATTTCTCACATTCTAACTCCTAATACATGGCATGTACTTTGAGTCTACCTAAACTCAAATTCATTCACTTGTACCTATTTCTACTGTGCTCTTTCACTATATTTGAATCCACCAGCTTTACAATATGTAATATTACAAGTAGTGATCCCAAACTAGCTAAATTTCATTGGGTTGCTACTTAATTTTCTCATACCCTTTATGTAAATTAAAAAAAAATCTTGCAAAATTGTGCATTTCGCTAAAATCCTTGAACGTGTTCTAAGATCAATTATCACACGGTATCCTACATGATTCATAATTAAATAACATCAAAGAAAAAAATCCGCATGCTACTATTCATTACTCTCTTAGTCTCTCCCAATAGTGCTTCAAGGTAACTACACCTACAAATGCTTGGTTAAGCAATTTAGTTGGGTTCCCATTATTAAATTGAAAAACTTGTTCTGGTCTTTTAATGGTAGTCCAAAGGGGATTCTTGACTGCTTTCCAATGCATTTTTTTAATATCATGTCTTTCATATACAAATTCAAAAAGTATTAATAATTGACTTACGTCAACCCAAATACAAAGTCTTATAAATAATGCAAGAAAAATTAGGCAAGAGTCTACACTCTACATTTTAAAAAAATAGGTTACAAGTACAAATAGTTGCCTAGTACTATTATTTCAGTCTACCTATACAATAAATCCTAAAAACTTCTATATTTAATAGTGAAATTAGGTTGCCTTACCAATTAGGTTGCTTTTCCTTCCTAAAGATACTTTACAAGCCATCAAAGTCAACAAATATTTCTACAAAGTTTTCTATATACATACATGGAGGTTCACAAGTCCCAATTACAAAAATACTTCATCTCAAAAATAATAAATTCTTGAAAAAAAATAGGAAATATTTATATATTGTAGACTATTGAGAAATTAGTGTGGAGCACCTACTTTCAATATTCCTTGTACATTATTATAGAACCAATTACATATTTCATAACAATTAATACCTACCTCTTTTATATTCCACTTAGCTTCATAAGAAAAAATGAACATCATACATGTCCATGTTTTATTTGCAAAGCCATATTTACCACAATGAACCATGCATCCCCTTCTCATCAATTTTAATGGATGAAAACTCATTTATTCCTATGCATATAGAATTTAACTTCTACACTTATAATTTCTTTTTTGGTACCTATAATTTGATTTATTTTTTACTCTTTAATTAATAAACCTCCATTTTTCATGAAGAAAATTGAATTGTATTTTCAAGAAAGGCTTTCCATTTCTACATCATACATTATGCTTTATACTCCATCAACTTGACTAAATTGAAAATCAAACTGCTCTCATTTATATGTCAATACTTTTAACACTTTTGTTTCTATTTTTATTCATAATACTTACTTCAAAATTATATATCTACATGATTTTGTTCATGATTAAATAAAGAATTTCTAATTTTCCTCATATCATAAATTTCAACATTATCATTTCTTTAATATTCAATAATCATTTCCATTTGTAAAGAACAAACCTAACAAAATCCATTTCAATGTGCAACTTCACTAAAATAAACGCCCTACAACAATTGCAATCCCCAAGGCTAGGAAACAAGGACAGAAATAGATGCTTATAGTAGGAAACAGGAATGCTAGAGAATGATGAAACATACTTGTTATTCATTCAAAAGCTTTAGTCATCATCTTTTGATGATTCTCCTCTATTCCTATCAAATAGTACAGCATGCTTTTCTTCTAAGTCACCAAAAAATTCATTTACTTGAATATTTTGTCCCCCTAGAAGTGGATTTGGATAGGTCTCTGGTACTTCAATTGCCACTCTTAGTCCTTCAAAATCTACATCTCTACCAATGGCAAACATTTCTGGCTCTTCCTCATCCTCCAATTCAATATCAATTCTTCGTCCTCGCACCTCTGTTTGTAATACTATTTTTCAACCTAGTTCATCTTCATTGTCTGAGAAAAACACTTGGTGACAATGAATTGGGAAAGCAAATGCTTCATATCCAAAAGGCACAAGTGCTCTAAAATTTACCATAGTAAACCTCTATTCATCTTTTTTCACTGTTGCATTCCTACCTCTATAGTTGGCCTTTATCCAGTCGCATACTAAAAACACCGTGCAATGTCTCCCATAGTCAAGCTCTACTATCTCCAAAATTTGACCTATATACTCCAAGTTTGCATTTACTACATTCTGATCTTGCCTCCCTGATCGACATGGTTGTTGAAATATTGCAGTGACACCAGAAGCACATGTGTTGTTTATGCTTTGCTTAGCACTCTTCACCCGAAAATGATATCCATATGCATACATGCTTTTGAAGCTTTTGGCTTGAAGAGAAGGTAATTTTGAAGAATCTTGCACATCTTCAGCAATTACCTTTTCCTCCTACATAGCACTTTGAACATCCTCTTCAATCCACTTAGCAAATGATGGAATCTCCTCCATCCCTACAGGATATGGCACTCCTCTCCTACCATTTCGGTGGGGGTATCTCCTTCGAAACTGAGCTCTTACATTTGACCTCTTTTGGCAGATCTCTTCCACTATAAGAAAACTGTGTCCGCTTGGACATCCAGCCAAAAACGACGTATGTCCGCAACAACACGATACGTCGCAGAAGACATTGAGCTGTCCGGTCGAAAAAGTGAAGATTTTGCTTTGATGTTTGAGACAGCATTGCTAGATTTTAGTCACAGCATATTGATGCTACAAAAAACACTGATGCAATATAAGACATCTAGGTGGACACCAGATGTTTACAAGGATGTCTACAAAAACATGTTCGGCCACGTCACCATCTTTGGTCAAACTTAGCTCAGAAGTTCATTCAGAATTTTGGTGCGATCAAAGGTAAAGTGACTACCCAAGGTTAAAAGAGGACAACGGGTAGGTGGTGACTCCTAAAAGCTTATGTGTCATCTGACGTGGCGTGATGAGGTGGAAATTGTGTGACGTGTCACAATGACGTGGAAATTCGGTGACGTGAACACGGGTGATGACGTGGCATGCCACGTCAGCATACTTGGCCTATCCATGTTCCGATATTGGATGTCTTCGTGAATGTCACAAGTGACGTAGTAACGTCCACATTGACGTCACTTTTGGCGTCAACATTTCGTACTCACTGCGAATGTAACTTCAAACCACATGCTATCCACTATGCATTTCATTACGTCTGACTGGACGTGTGGGTGTTGTGACAGCAATTGTAGGCGTCTTTTTTGATGTCAAAATGACTGTAGATGCATGACATGACTTTATACCCAAGGTTGAATTTGCACATGATGCACGTTCTTTCTATGTAGTACAAATGACTTATGTATTTACTTGGTTTAGGGTCATTTTTGGGCTATTGAAGTCTTACAATTTGCGCACGTTCAACAAACTTCATTAGGATAAAATTCCACCCTATTCATATGATGTCACGACCAGCACCAAGCAAGACAGACTCTGTCACAAAATGCACGTTCACGATGCATTCAGGCTACTTGTGAGACATGAACATGTTGATGGCTTTGTATTTCTCAGACATCTTACGTGATGTCAAAATGATGGTACAGCAAACACATGTCAGTGATGTGAACACCCTATGTTTCCTCCTCAGATGCAATGTTATCGCTAACTACGGCAACATACTCTCTACCATTGTCTGTTGGTTGGCGCACCGGGTCCATGACTTGTTGCAGTGGTTGTAGGCCATTGAAGTCCCTATCATTCACCAACTGCACCATGTTCGGGGTTGTCATAAGAAGGTGCAATGACCCACGTCTACCCCTCACCTCTGTTCAACAAACTATTTTTCAACCAGGCCGATGTGGATCGTCAAAGAAGAACACTTGTTGGCAATGCAATGGAAAGGCAAATGAATCAGCGTGGACCGTTCCATCCAAATGGTTGAAGTTTGCCAACATGAAGCCGTACTTATCCTATTGCACACTGGGAGCTCGACTACCCTGCGTGCCGTTCACCCAATCACACAACAACACTGTGACACAGTGATTTCGATAATCCAATACCAAAATCTCTTCGATGTATCCCACATACTCCTATATGGTTTCCACTGGCCTCCCATTCTGCATACCCCAACGAAGTTGGCGTGTGAAACTCGCTACCACTCCAGAGTCACGGGTAACAAGCCCATGTTCGGAGCTTTAGACACGGAGGTGCATGCCATGATAGTACATTTGACGGTGGGATGTTGCCTTCCGCTCTGGAAGCTGCACATAATGTCTGGTGTCTTCATCCACTGGATGTCCAAAATGATCAGCCTCCCTCACCGTTGACGTCAGCCACTGCGCGAAGGATGGAAACTCACTTAGTTCAACTGGATAATGGACCGCTCTTCCTGGATTTGAGCGCCGCCAAGCAACGCGAAAAGCTTCTCGATCCTCCCATCTTCGGGACTTTGCCGCAGTGTAGTCCTTGCATTATGCTCAGCAATAATGAAATTAGAACAATGGATTGAACATATGAACTATGTGGGCGGGGGAAACGCACAATGTGCATGGCATGTTTGAGAAGATGTTCAAGAATTCAAGTGCTCCTTAATAACTATCATGTGTTGAGGACATTCTCTTCTACTGAGGCGTGCATACTAGTGCCAACATGAACATCAATGTGTCTTCCCATATGACATCATTGAATGGGGCAGCGCTGGCTTCGACGTCTGCTAAGAGTGTATACAAGACAGTATGATGTCCGTAGTGGCACTAGAAAGCAGTGCATGTTACTTACTCTTGCCAAGATTCCAAGCACGGAGCATTGTCTATTACAAACGCATGTGCATATGAACGCAAAGCGTTGGATAATGCCCTCTCTTTTGGTTTCTTGCTACGTATCACCTCGTCGTTCATGATGGGATCTTCGTCTACATCCCATACACGCTCACCTGTTCCCTGGAATTCGACTAGAAGAAACTCGCGTTTAAGGTGACGTTTTGTAATTTTTTCAGACGGATTTTAGGTGACGTCGGAAAAAACAACTTGTGTTTTTTTGTGTTTAATATAACATCCAGATGTTATATTAGACACAAAAAAACACAAGTTGTTTTTTCCGACGTCACCTAAAATCCGTCTGAAAAAATTACAAAACGTCACTTAAAACGCGAGTTTCTTCTAGTGTTCTCTCATGTATTCCGTGCAGAAGCCAAGCGTGTCTTCAATGCGATATCCCTTGGCTATACTTCCTTCTGGATGCACCAAAGTCCGCACATAATCCTTCAAAGTCTTCATGTATCGCTCAATGGGGTACATCCACCTACAATGAACTGGGCCACATACAAATAATTGTTCAACAAGGTGCATTAGCAAATGGGTCATTATGTTCAAAAATGTCGTAGGGAACTCTTTCTCTATGAGACAAGTTGCCATAATAACATCCTGCATGAGGACATCTTTGTCAGCCTCCTTGACCTCCTTCTCACAAAGTCTTTGGAAAACCCTGCTCATTTTTATAATAGCCAAGCGCACATTATCATCCAAGATGTTCCGGACAGCCACCGGTAGAATCTACACACGAACAACATCTTCGTCAGTCATAGTGCCATTGCTAAATTTCTATCACAATTCTCTGTGACGTGCATGAGGGTCACCCCGACATTGGTTTCGGACATCCATTGCAACGTTCCTGTGCTGAATATTGGTGACTACCAGAAAGCGCATCAATGCCACAGAAAACACTATCATGTTGAAGACGACATCTTCCCATGCACTGTCATACACAGATGACTGTTTTTGACGACGTCACTAAAGACATATGATGTCCACAATGGTCATGGAGCAGTGACAATCTTTGAACTCCCTCTCTTCCTTGGATAAGTTCTACAAACCTTTGTGTCACGTTCCATAACATGCTCACCTGTTGCATGAGAATGTGATAATCGTGAGTCTTCATGTACTGTAACATTCCATTCTGTAGACGTTTATAAATTGCACCTACATAGTTTGTTGGGGTACGGATATTTGATACTATATCCACGAACTCCTTGCGCTCGTCTACTATCATTGCATACAGCGCATTTGGCATGTAGAAATCATCTTGGCATCTTTGTGGATCTTGAAGCCAAATTTCTTCACATATTCCAAGTTGTTGTGCATCAATGCGGCTGCCAGAGCTATCGTTCATAGCAAGAAGTGTCTTCACCATGTTCTCACATAAATTTTTCTCGCAATGCATGACATCCAGAATGTGTCAGATCAACAAATACTGCAAAAAAGAACACACATATATCATGAGTAAGCGGCCCCATCCGGAACAATGTGTATCGTCACTTCTAGTGTTACGCAGCATGAGATGTCCATATTGCACAATTGAATAGACGGCCACTGTCTACAACTATTGCAATCCATGCTCTAAGATGTCTACTATGACATCTACTTGGACGTCAACGCTCCACTACTATGATAAAGAACGTCTGATGTATGTACCACGCAGACATTTGACACTAACAAAGTATCAAAGGCAGGTTAAATCACTTTCACTAGTAGAAAATTAGTGACCAAATCAACAAATAGTCAACAATTTTTTGTTAACTTGGGTACTGTATTGTATATTTTCACAAATTTTTGTTGATTTTGTCCAAATTAACAAAATGGTCACATTATTTTTGTTGATTTGGATAGTGCAACTAAAATCAACAAAATTTTGTTAAATCTTTTAGAATCTTTTTGGAATCTTTTGGAATCTTTTGGAATCATTTGAAATCTCTTGGAATCTCTTGGAATCTTTAATTGTACAATGTAGATTTTTTTTAAAACAAAACATTAACAATTCGGTATTTCTTAAAGTCAGCATACTTCAGGGCCGGTTTTGACTTAATAAATGACCTTTTTTCAAGAAACTTTGAACTAATAAAAGTTGGAAAATCAAGCCAACTTTCACCTCCAACAATCCGTTTGAGATTTCGATCCTCCAATCAAAAGTTATGGACAAAAATCAGAGAGGGGTTTTAAAAATGTAAAACAAATGATTCATTTTCACCCCTCTCTGATTTTTGTCCATAACTTTTGATTGGAGGATCGAAATCTCAAACGGATTGTTGGAGGTGAAAGTTGGCTTGATTTTCCAACTTTTATTAGTTCAAAGTTTCTTGAAAAAAGGTCATTTATTAAGTCAAAACCAGCCCTGAAGTACGCTGACTTTAAAAAAACAATGGGAAAAAAATGAAAAACTAAACAAATAAGATTTTATATACACTTTAAACATGTATATGTATAAGTGGTGCATTGGTTTGAGTCTTGGGCCTTAACCATGAGGTTCAAGGTTCAAACCTTGATGGCAATGTTTGCCATGTGAATTGTCCAAATGCCACGTGGCATTTGGTTGTCCATGTGACATTCAAGTAGCTTGTGTGGCATGCCACGTGGATAGTTGGGGGTGCCTATGTGGCATTGCCACATGTCACCTTTTATTCATTTAAAAAATTAATTAATTAAAAATAATAATGTGACCAAATTAACAAAAAAATTAACACTTTTTTGTTCTAAAACAACATTTTTTTGTTAGAAATTCAACACTTTTTTGTTCTTAAACAACACATTTTTGTTAAAAAATCAACACTTTTCTGTTCAAAAGTGCCCAAATCAACATGTCTAAATTAACAAAAAAAATCAACACTTTTCTGTTGATTTTTGTTAATTTGGTCACTGTATTTTTCTACTAGTGTTTGCACCTTCCAGTAGGGCAGCTCAAACAAAGCACTCAACCGCTTCACCCTTGTGAAATGCACCGGGTCATCCTTTCCATCTTCTTTTCCACCAAGATCTAAAAATGCTTACCGCCACACAGCATATCGGATGACATCTTCAGCGGTCATGGTATTCAGCCTGAAGCGACACTCTGCTTTGCCATTGAAGTGACGGTTTCGACGATAAGGATGGTGTTGGCTTAGGTACCTTCATATGCCACCATATACAATCTTTGATCCTCTAGTACTTCGATCCGCCCTCACATTGCTAGTTCTCACAAGTCTAGAATCTGTCTCGGGACCACAATCTGGGCATCCTTTATATCCCTTGCAAGACAAGCCAGAGATGAGAGCATATGCTGAAAAATCTAATATGGTCCACATCAGTAAGCCACGCATGATAAAGCGACAAGCACCTTCGGGCTGTGAAAAATCTTGAGCTACCACACCTTCCCACAATGCATGTAGCTCCTTCAACAATGGCGGCAAAAACACATCCATGTTCTTAGAAGTTGGGGAGTGCTTCCCAGAAATGAGAAGGCTGAGGGAGATGAAGAATTTCTTCGTCACAAACCATGGCTCAAAGTTGTAAATCAAAATGAGCACCGGCCATGTTGACCAATTCGTATTGCTTAGCTTGAAGGGATTAACACCATCTAGTGCTAGTGCCAGACGCAGGTTCCTGTTGTCAGCACCGAAGTTGTCGAAGGCGACGTCCCCATTGACATGCTTCCAAGTAGGGCTGTCCACCACTGACCGCATGACGTCGTCGTTGCTGACATGCTTCGTCCAACTTGTCAACATCTGAGTGATCTCCAAAGACCTAAACATATGTTTCAGTCGCGGTATCAAGGGAAAGTGTCGAATGACCCTTGTTGGTACTAAGTTTGTGCCCTCCACCCACCTTGGTTTCGAGCACTTAGGGCATGTACTTAGATCTGCATGCGTATCTTCGAATAACACACATCCACTTGGACATGCATGGATGTTGTTGTACTCTAAGCCCAACTTCCTAATCATTTTCCTTGCCTCATAATGACTAGTAGAGAGCTTGTTGTTCTTTGGGAGCAAGTCTGATGACAAATATTGTAGGAGCTCACTAGTGAAATGGTTACTCACACGGAAGACCACGCACATATTCATAATGATGATTGTTGCTGACAGAATATTCGATGATGCCCCCTTGTATAGTGTTGTTGTTGCATACTCATATAAACGCTGCATGTCTTCAACGGTGTCAACGTCAGCGTCTGCTTCAACGCCTGACGCTCCTTCGGAAGCCAAGGTGCTTGAATGCAATGCATTGCCACGATCAAAGGCCTCCATGACTTGCCTTTGGACATCGTGTTCGACATCTAGAGGAGCGTCGTCGTCATCTGCAGCGTCGTCGACCACACTGTCCCCAAATTCTGGTACTCCGTTTACATCTTCAAACTTAATGTCATCATCTACAATGTCCGCGTCATTGTTGATGATGTCATCGTCATAAATAAGATCTTCCACCCACATGCCACGAGGAGGGTATCCGTTGGGTGGGTCTCCCTCGATCATTGACTTCGTCAAAAAAGCATCCCGTCCCACCTCTACATGATGCTTTCGAATCACATGAATAGCTCGACGTGTTCCTCCATGACAATTTTGGCATGGTCATGGAAACCTTGTCAAATTCAACTCCATCGCCACCCTCAACTCGGTTTGTAGAATGAGGTCACCTATAGGAATGTAGCGAAGGACATGGCCGTCTGCATTGATGCGGATTCTTACAACACGACGTCTACGCCTACCCTCCATGTCCATCACAGACGTCAACACGTACTGTGATTGGCAAATTGGGGTTCAACAGCCTAATTCTCAAAATGCATTGCCAATTGCACCAATTTCATGCCTCCACCGACACGTACGTAGAGGTTGGACATGCACAAACAATTCGGTCTCATTGCTGTTAAGTATATTCAGCACATACTAACATATACCACAATGATCTTGTGAAAAATTACAGGTACAAAATGTCTCAATCATAATCATGAAATTCTCAATGTTTGGATGTTTCTATGAACATACGTTTGTCATTGTCTACGTCTAGAAAGACACCTTCATGTCCACTAGGAAGTACGGAAGTTCCAGTAGACGAAACCCAGAGTGCAGACAGAGGAACCGATATCACTGCAAGTCCAAGTTGGGGAACAAGAGTCCCTAATGATTTTCCTCCAGGGAGTAGCCAGAAGCAGATATACCTGGACTTGTTAAAAGACATTATTCCCCCTAAGGAAAAGGATGCAAAAGAATAGGAAGTAGTTTTGTACATACTTGTAACAGTACCGGAGTCCGGTCGCTGAGCCGGAAAAGTAGGATCTAGCGGATTACCAAAAATCTAGCGGGCTAGTAGGAGTGTTTTGTGTGATTTTGAAATGAGGATCTGTTTAGTATAAGTTAGATTTTGATGGACCTTTGTGGTCACTCACTCATCACATAATTTTCAGTATGTACCTTTGAGCTTAATTCAAAGCATTTGGAGGCATTCCATTCTCTTTCTTTTTATACTTGGTGCATACTTTTGTGGGTGTAGGTCCATTCGTGCCTTTTTTGGATGCTGAGAACTTACCTTGATTAGCAAGTGTCGATCTTGTGAGTGGTTCCGGATGTCATTGGATTGATGGGGAGATCGGCCGGATTGTTCCAAAGGAAGTGTTAGTGTACTACCTGCCTAGATGCCGATATAGCCTGAGGGGAAGATATTGCCTCATGTATGAGGGTGTTTGAGAGTCTGCGGGCAACTTCCGTGTACGGGAGTTGTAAGACGTGATCCGAATTCCGAATACCGGAATTCCCCCATAGACAAAGTCAAAGCCCTGGTGTAATGCCCAAAAAAGTGCAAGGATGTCCACCCGGTCAATGGGAGACTCAGTGTTGGGTTAATGCTAGAATGTCGTTGTAGTCCTTGACCGTCCCTACGTGACCTGGTCCGGTAAGCATTCCGGATTTGTGAGGTGACGGAACAGTAGGATATTTCCGGTCCCTAAAGTTAAGTTAGCATTAGTAATAGAGGACAAGTGAGAGAGAGAGAGTCAGTGTTTCTGGACACAGTAAATATCCGGACGGTGGATCTGGCCACTTGTCATCTAAACCTAGGGATTCCGGAAGGGGCAACTGAACGATTTCTGGATTTTTCTGGAACCCATCCGGCACTAGTAGCCGGACCGGACCTTTGGTCCAGATTAGAAAGTAGAAGAGAAAGGAAAAGCGTAGATCGAGTTAGCCTAGATCCATAAGCCTCGAGTCCTCGTAGGAACGATTCCAGAGCGGTTTACTCTAAGTTGGTCTTTAGTGGGAATTGAGGGCTAACTGGAGGAATATTGATCCGACTAATTACTACACTTGCTATGGTGTAGTTGATTCTACCCTTGCTCATCGATTTGTCCCCAAAGAAGGCTCGCCACACCTCTACAGAACGATGGACAAAATGAGGGTTAAGACAACTTGCAGGTTTAAAAGAAAACTACCAAGTGTAACCAGCATGTTATTCTTCAAGCCACAACTTCCCAATGTGATACATCTTCTTCTCCCACTCACGCTCCGCTAAAATGTTCTCATCCTTTAAAATGTCAAAACAGAGCTCGTGACGAGCTCCTTTTGTTTTGATCTCTTGTTGTTTTCACCTTCATTGCCACCTTTTTCTTCCATAGCTACTTGATGCCTTGAATGTAGTTTCTGACCGTGTGTAAATGACCGATTCAAAACCCCTCCGATGTAATCAAAGATGTATGACCCCAACTCTCTACCACATAGGAGCAACTGGCACGGTGAGGCAACAATAGCACATCCGATGTGGTGTTGTTTCCCAAAGAGGAGAGTTGAAGTGAGGAAAAATGCCTTAGCCGTCTGATATAGCCGTCCACTCCCAGACCTAAAATTGTCCTTCCCAAATATAACCCGGATGACGCGAACCTACCCCAAACCAATGGACCATGTTTGATTGAACGGTCCGTCCGCTGCCGAACCTAGTCAAGAAGACAAAAGTTGACCTTTGATGAGACGATATGTATTTGAATTATATCATGGAGGACACTATGTTGGTAAATGAGGCAACATCAATTCCGTGGTGAGGGGCTCAGGAAAAAGATGCAAGGTTTCTACAGTTCCTTATAGAAGGAGCAATGGAAGAAGGAGATTTGGTTTTGGACTACACTCCATCTACGGGTTAGTTTTTTTTGGATCGTCTTTTCAATTGTTTTTTAATGTAATGAATCCTTAAAATAATGAATCCCATATTTTTATATGACAAGTTCATGCATTACAGTATGTTATGGCATTGGGCACCACATTGTAGTGCTGGAGAAGCAAAAAGACATTTTTGATGTTGTGCTTCTATCCATGAGGAAGCCCTTTTTAGTTGTAGTGGTAGCTGAAGTTACAAAATTGTCTCCTCTTGTGGTAGCCTCACAAGATCTAGACACCATGAATGTAGTGTCTCGAAAGTTTGTTCGGAAGGATAGATCTCGTAAGTAAGTTTCAACAACTTTGAATTGTTTTTTTATATCATATTTTTCATATTGTATTAGCCTAATTTAATTTCACTTATCTTCGCAGACATGAGGGAGTGAAGCATGGACTTGAATTCAAGAAGAAACAAAGTCTTCTCTTGAGTCTAGAAAAATCTTTCGATCTTCCAGTGTATGCCGAGTAAATAGCATCGGCATTTGCAAAGTTTGGTTGCTCTAAACCAAAATATAGAAATCCTACATATACTTTGAATGTTTTACATTTTATAGATGGTTCAGCATCCAAGGGTAGAAAAAATTCAAATTCTTCTAGTATCGCAAATTTTGCAACTGAGTTCACAACAACTTAGGCTCATAAGATTAACATATCTTGTGAGCAAAACTATTATGTGTTGAGCATTCTATGGTTTCTAAAGAATTAGAGTACAATTGGTTGCTAAGGCCCAAGGCCTATTCTCCATCCTTAACCACTATAAAATGCCATATCTATAACCTTAAACCCAAAATTTTCAATTTGTTTTAGGATTTTTTACTCAAGATCTTGTAATAAAGTAGTATAAGAATTTGTGGAAGAAATTCCTCAAACTTTCACAATGTAGATTGAAAGATATTTGCATTTAAAGTAAAGGAAATAAATCTTTTGGCATCTTCTTCAACTACAATATTTAGTTTTGAACCTTCACAATTTATAATTGTTGCTCTACTAATTTTAAATCTATAATTTTATATGATAAAAATTAAATTGAGAGACTAGAAAAAAAATTAGGAAATATGCATGTAGTTTTCACTCATTTAAAAATTGTTGAGTACAAATAAATTGACGATTAAAAAATTATATAATATGTTAACAACTCAAAGATAGATTTGAAATACACAAATCTCAATGGTGGAATTATTTTAGTAAGAAATCTTAACCTTTTGAAATTTGTTTTTCACACTGTCAAAATTGAGGTTAGAAACAAATCATACAAGTTATTTTTTTCAAGAAGATTGTTAAAGTGACTGAATATACAAGATTGCCCTAAATCCTAAACCAATTCAAATAGAATATTTTTAAGCTTCCCATATACATAAAAAAGTTATCTATACAATTCTTTTAAAAAAAATTCCTTATAGTTTGGTTGAAGTTTATTTTAAAAACCATCGTACTTAAAAAAGGATTTTTTCTGACATAACTTTTTCTTTTAGATTTTGACTGAAATAATGACAAACACTAAAGCTTTAGGAGACTAAGTCGAAATCTGTTTTGTCCTACCATGGGACAATGGGACAATGGGACTATAGGAGTTTAAATTAAATGCACCTACTTATTGCAATAAAAATTTGTTAAAAAAGTATATAAGTGACTTAAATCATTTTAAGAAGTACAAACATTTTTGAAAAACAAAAATAACATGCACCCATGGTCATACATCCTTCATCCATTTTTTGAAAAATAAAATTCTTGCTCACAAGCTCATGGGCTCACAGGCTTGCATGTTAGCAATCTTGACACTCAACACTAATATTGACTTAGGGCACACTTAGGGACCTAGAAAAACATGTCCAAAAATTTTATTACAAGAATACCAAGAAAGCATTCTTGACAAGGCATTTTAAGAGTAAAACAAGCACTAAGAATAAGGAAAAACCTTCTAACCAGGACTTAATTTGATACCTTTTTAGACAACATATTAAACATTGCAAATAACAATAATTAATCCCAATTTTGAATTTTTTCAAAACTAAAAAAAAGAAGTGCAAAGTACTAGAGAACATGCAAATGGTTTGTAGGTTAAGATTGTTATCTAAAGTCAATAGAGTATGGCAAATCAAAACCTTGAAATCAAGCTCCACTTTGTTGCTATGTGATTGCAATATCTTGATATGGATGTAGAAACAAGAATATGATTCAAGTTTGGTGATCTTTGCTAGTAGTTCTCTACAATTTAGTAAATTGCAAAAAACAATTGATTAATTAATAATATCTGTGAAACATCACAAAAAATTCATTGGTTAGAATTAGTCCCACAACTATTTCAAATTGAAAGTCATACTTTCATCAAAAACTCAATTACACTCTACCAAAACTCATCACAACACTAGTGATCAGGGATGAAGATAATTTGATTGAAGATCCTCTTTGCTAAAGAATATTTCTATAACAATATTTTTGATCACAATGATTGAGATGCATGGGTCACCATATATTTGTTAGAGCTAATTTTAATAATCATGCTATGCTTAAAGTACAAATTAGAGCAACTAAAATAACCTCAAATGTGTTGGAACACCAAATTAGTACTAAAAAGCAGCCACAAGTATTTCAAACTTACTAGCACCATTCCCAAGTTATAAATAACACAATGGAAGTTAAAGCAGAGTTGAATAGTAGTGTGAAACTAGACAATAGTTAGCCATTCCGCCCATTTGGAACCTTGAGGTCAATAAAACTAGAAAATCCATGTCTCTCTCTCTATCTCTATATAGATTGATAGTTCAAGCTTTGAAAGGCACTAATAGAATAATAGATCTTGCTTTTTTCTCCTTTCAATGCAACGATGGCTCCAAATACCTGCAATTTAACATACTATGTAAGAATAGCACATACAAGGAATATGATTCAGAATTAAAATCATATCAAGAAATAAGGTAACTTCACCTAAAATTGATTGCTTTTTAAAATTGTCCAGTCTAGAATCTTGCCTAAAATATACTTCTACTATTCATGAAAGTCTATGGTCAATTTTAGATGTACCTATTTTTAGCACTTTCAAAATTTATAATTTATTCACACAATGTCCAAAGAATGAATTCTAAGAGAATCTAAAATCCCCTCTTCACTACCAACAAGATCCTATAAAAAATCAATATAATAATGGAAACCATATTGAATTGTTTATTTGAGCAATTTTATCTCAGTTACCTTAGCTCCAAAAGATGAGCATCCTAAAGAACCATAAGGTAGAACCATCCATTCCCGATCAAGGTCCAATAACCAACCTATAGAATAACTTATTTCCAACCATAGCTAGAATGTTTTTTTTTCTCCTTTTCAAAATTGGAACCAATAAGTTATTGATACATGCTTGAAATTAGTGAAAGAGAAAGTAGAAAGCTTTGAGTTTGAAGGTAGTTTTTGAGTGATTAGGATTGGAAGAGTCTATAGATTGGCAATGGGTCTGGAGCACTTTTTGCCTTTCAAAATTCATAGTAATTTAAATTCAAGTGATAAAATTACCAGAGTTTTTGCAATCTTCCTCATTTCTATCCCAGTATCCTTACACCTCTGAAAATATTTGCTTTGCCTTGCACTATCCAAAATCATGTCTCAAATTGCTTATTTGGTTGACTATGGGGGTTCTACCTTATAGACTTAAAAAAACTAAAAAAATCCCAATAAAAGTGTCACCTGCAATGGAAGGCCCTAGTTACTTGACACCTGGTAAGCAAAATTGATATTAGTGATATTAGAAGTAGATAAATTGTTGCAATTTACAAATCATGTTCTTTATTATGGCCAGCTTCATTTCAGTTCATTCATGACACTAGTAAATAAGGTAGAACTACCCATTACCATACATATTTGCTATCTAGATACTTTGGAGAAGCTATTTATGAGCTCTCATATTTTTCAAAGATTGAATTGTTTGAGAGAAGTTAATTGCCAAAAAAATGAAGACATTCTGACAAGAATTATCCATATTTTTATATTTAAAAATATATTTTCCTAATTTTATAATACTTAAAAAAAAAACCTTGAGAATTGAATTTTTTGTGATTTTTCAAAGCTGAAATGTAAAACTGTGAGTAGACCCTTGATAAAGCATGACCAGACCATTGTTGAAGCGTGGGCTGATGTGTCCGCTCCCCAGTGCATTGCCATCATGATCATGGATGAGTAAGATTATGGAAATAAGATGGGCCAGTGACGAAAATGAGAGGAACCTGTAAGTGGGGGAATTGGGTAAATGGTGGTAATGGGTAGTTCTACCTTAAAGCAAAATCCAGTTATAAAACACAGGCCTCAACAAGAATAACAATCTAAACAAATCTGAAACTCTTATTGATGAATATAGTCGAGCATGTATTAAAACAAGTACAATATCAACCTTTCCAGAGACATCCCTTCTTCACTGATGAGAAATCACTAGTAGCTTCCAATTACGAAACTCACAAGTATAATTTGTCAATCCATCTGACAACCACAACATAAGAAGAAAACTGTTGGTTAATAAAAATACAATCTCTCAACCTCTCAACCACCCACAACAATCACTACAAGGATCATTAAAAGAAAATGAGGGTTTTTGCAACTACACTATGTAATTGTTTTTTCAGATGCATAGGGCACTTGCAACTATTTTGTAACTGGTGATAATTTGGAGACATGTAGTTGCAATGAACACCCTAAAATTTAGGAAAAAGGTGCAATAATTGCAAAAGTCACACCTCGTGTGTAACTTATTTGCAACTTGTTTGCGACTTGTAGATTTATAGATTTTAAAATATTAATCTCAATGATTTGTAGATTTCAAAATTTTTATATCCTCTAGATTTCAAAATTTCAAATCTACTTTCTTCTTATATTTCAAAAATTCAAATTTTAGTATTTAATAGATTTCATTGGTTTAGGATACCTTATAATTTTATAGATCTTAAACTTTCTTGAATTCTAAATATTTTTTGATTTCTATAGATTTCATTGTAGAAGATTACAACTTACAAGTCTTATATGTTCAATCTAATGATACTCTTTACAACTCATATGAGACAATTGATATAAGACAAATGGAAATGAACTTTGGAAGCAACTAGAAAACAACTAAAAAGTAAAAACCAACTAAGAAACAATTAGTGTACGATTTAAGAGTGACTAGAAAACAATTAGCTTCACTACTAGAAAATTTAGTTTTTTTTTAATTTGGTCACATTCATTTAGTTCATTTTTCTATTAATTTCTATCCAAATCAATAAATTACTCTCCAAATCAATAGAAAAGTGAATCAAATCTATGTAGCCAAGTCAATAAGAAAGCTAAATTTTTTAGTATTGTAGGAAACGACTAAAAAACAACTAGTATATGACTAGAAAGTGACTAGGAAACGACTAGAAAGCAACTAGAAAACAACTATGGTCATTTCATAGTCACAGTCTTTTCCTAGTTGTTTTTTGCAATTAGAGATTGATACAATGACGGCTAGGTTAGCAGGATTTTTTTGTAATGGAATGGCTACCATAATCTCCTGACCTAAATCCTATCAAACACTTGTGGAATGAAGTAGATACTAGATAGACACGTAAGGTTGTTTGGTGATTCACCTAGAAGTAGAGATGACTTGAGGTAGAAGATCCAAGTTGTTTGGCAGAGCATTAGAGCATTGAAGTAAAATTTGTATAGAAACTCATCCATACAATGCAAGCAAGGGGGGCTGATCTTCTTGCAGCTAAGGGTGGAGACACACATTGCTAGACTTGTAGTTGTTGTACATATATAGCATTTGCTACTTTTGAGCTTTTTATTTTGAGTTTTCTTTGTGTTATCATGATTTCCTACTTAATCAACATTTTTTCTTAGCTATGTTTTTTGCATACTTCTTTCAATTTCTTTTTACCATTTCAACTTTTTTTTCACGAATTTTTCAAAACATGTTCTTGATAGCATGTATAATAGCTATGACGAATCTTGCTTACCATTTCTCACTAGTCCAAAAGCTTTTGTTCAATTTTCACGGTCGCATGTAGTGGCCAAGTATTTTTGTGAGTCATTGTAAGACTATAATATAAGAGAATCCTACATTGATGCCATCATTACAATGAAGATAGCAATATATTTGAATGTAACTTAAATACAAAGGTACCTCCTAGAGGCCACATTGTAATCTTGTGACATGTATCAAAGAATTTATAAAACTTCATCATTCTTTTATCAAAATCTTTGGCACCTCCTTCAATGGTAATTATAGCAATGTTGGGTGATTGCAAGAAAGGTTGGTCCTATTTTACGTCACATTGAAAGTGACAGAGTTGTTTTTCATTAGAACTTTTGAAAGTAGAACTCAATGAACTTGAAATTTTTATTAGAGATGGATAACTTAATTGTATTATTGTAATCATATTAAATTTTTTTAAATTAAAAAAACTCATTTTATATTTAAAAGTTAATTTTGCTAATTTGTCACACTTTAAGGTTTAGGATTTTTAGTATTGGGAAGTATCCAAAATTAATGATTCAAAGTTGAAATTTTTGTGGTCTACTTCTAATATAAGGGGACATGTGCCTACCAAAAAATATCTAAAAAGAAATTATTTTATGGCCTCCATAGTTGTATAAATAGGGTTTCTTGGTAAGGACACTTCTAAACATTGAAGATGGTTTCGACTTCATTTTTTTGGTGAAATGTGATTACCATCAAATCTTCACAAATGGACAATTATTATGATTTTTTTTCATGATTTTCTATTTATTATTAATTTGTATCTATTTTCTATAACAAACTATCTTTCTTTTCAAATAGTACTATTTTTGTACTTGCAAGTAGTCATAGAACTTGCAACGATACTTTTAGCCATTGATTTTTCATATCAACGGCTAAAATTGTTCTGTTTGATAGTACTCCTAGTTTTGAATATAGAAACTATAGTTTTGGCAAAACGCTACCAACAACACTCAGTCTTTCTTGCAACCACCCTACTTCACTCTCCATATGACAACAAAGTAAATAGGATTCATTTGTAAAGTACAAAGATATAAGCTTGAAAACAAATTCCAATCTTGCCTTGGAGTAGTTGAGGGAGTAGTGGATATATACACAGAGTGAAGAATCAATATCAAACAAAATTTTGGTGGGAGTACAAAGTGTGTTGTATTACCACTCCTTTGCTTACTTCCAGATTAGAAACATGTGCATGCCAAAGGCCATTTAACATTATCTAAACCTCCAAACAATTTACATTATTTGTCTTATTATATTTGTACTTGTTTGTTGAGCATGATTTGATGATATTGATAGTTGCAATTTACAATACATTTTTTAAAACCTAGACTATCATCTTGAAGGTGTTGATAATAAGAACTAAGATGGGTTGCTGTAAAACCAACTATGACCAAATTTCATCAAAAATCTAGGAAAGCACGTTATTATAGAATGCCCATCTAACATTGTTCAAAATCTCTTAGTTTAGGGCATTCTAAATTTCTAACAATAAAATATCATCAATTGTCCTATGCTAACTTTCTAAAATGAACACATCTAAGGTATATACATCCATAATCAACAGTATATAAAATGTGCCCCCTATATGCGGACCTAAAAGCATCATTGAAATTTAGATGTTGAATCCACAAGATGTCTACCAAGATGCGCACAATCAAAATATAAGTCTAGTGTTGGTTCTAGGTACACCTAAATAAAATCTATTAGAGTTTCATAACTTACTCATATGATGTCCAAATATTATATGCTAAAGTGCATTGGAATTCTCTTAAACTTGCCAATAATATCCTATAAGATCATTTATAATTAAAAATAACAACTATGTTCAAACAATTACAATTAGTGATGATTATAATGATGTATATACCTCGGTACATTTTGATAGAATTGGATTTATGATTGGATTTACGGAAACCCACCTTAATACTCAAATGCTTATTGGAAAGATTTCAATTTCAATTACCTTATAGTTATATGAGCCCAACTACGTCTCCTTGAGACATAGTTTACACTAAATAAAAAAATTAAGGTATTGCAAAAGCTCTTATTTATTTCAATATGGTGAATAAATATAAGAATTTGCCTTTAATTTTAAAATAGTCATTTAAAGCATTTTGTAGCCTTAATGGCCCTATCAGCTATTTTGGATCCCTCATTCTAAGGTAAACCAACTCATGACGAGCAAACTGCCTAATGCAAACACTTAAGAAACCACCCAATACAATCTTACATCAACCTATGGTAGACTTTTGCTATTAAATGAGATTAGGACTTCATTAGGTTGGTTAGTGGTCAAAATCAATGCCTTGAATGATGGTGATGGAGTTGTTAGTGACTACTTTAGGAACTTCTACATTTTTAGTATAAATTCATTACAAGAACTAACTTTTTTAAACTTTTGTATTATGGCCATATTAAGAAATATTATGACTACATTAGGTGTAAAGATGACCATTATGGGTACAAATTTTGGAGTAGTTTAAAGATTATTTTGAACAAATTAGGTAGCACACTTCAAAAATTCATAACAAATTTATACTTTATCCAAAAATAAAAATTTCAATCTCTTGTATTTGTCTTTACATGGAAAAAAATTTAAATTTTTTCAAAAATGTCATCAGGACAAACCAACCATTCTGCTGGTTTACCCTCTCTATGAATTCATATTTTTCAAATTTTAGCATCTCATCATGGTAAATAAAGGTAATTTTATCATCTTATCACTCACCTTAAAGGTAGCCCCTGCTTTGTAAAATTAGAAGACATTATGCAGCATAATAACTCCCCTCTCCAGAAAATGAAGATAAGGAACTCCTGAACTCGAAATCGGTCTCCGCGTTCTGAGGCCGGCGGTGGGAATCAAGAATTATGATATTTCATGGACTTGAACATAGACAGACAAATGAATACAATTGCAATTAATCACATTAAAAGTTATACATATATATTCTATCACTCATGCTGTACTTGTAGAATTCAAAGCTTTCTTCAGTTAGTAGAGTATGACTCACACACGACAAAAGAATTGTAACCCACAAGTTTCTGCTATGGCTGTACACCACTTTCCATCTCTACAGACGCGACTCTCTTTCGAAAGACCGGCTTGATCCATACTTTGTCAAAGTTCGAAATTTGACCACTGAGATCACTAGGGGAAGCAAAGCATGTTTAGATACAAGTCTCGATCAACGAATCAAGTCAAACGTTTCACTCCATCGCACAATTGGGTAATCGTACACCACATATCCCCAATTCGATTGATCTTCACCCTCGTCATACGCCATCATAATTGGTCTGTTAAGTTCATCTGGGTTGGGTGCTTCAAATACTGACATGGGATGGTCTGGCCGATGGGGTGGAGGCAGCTCGAGTGTCGAATTCGTGAAGCAAGATTGACACAGGTTGAAGTCGTTACATGTGTTGCAATGCCAACCACGCTGAGAACTGATGAGGGTTGTGCATAGATCACAAGTTCGTTGGAAACGGGACCTCACCTGCAGGTACGAAAGTAAAGTAATTAATACACGGAGGTCAGTACAGAACAGTAGAACGCACGCTGCTCACAAGATTCAGTAAATATAATAAGTTGGAAGTTGAACAGCACGTAATAGTTTTGTTGATTAGTAAGCAAAAGTTTGACAATGATACGGAGTACTACTATCTGCAGATGCTTCATTTAGGGGTCACTTTTTAGTGCAGATTGTAGAAAATTAACTGTGTGACAAGCATTAATTAAGTAATTAATTAATTAACCAAGACAGAGAGAGTAGCGGCATAATTTGTACTTACTAGATTGATGGGGAAGGTTTGATTAGATACTGGTCGGGCAACGAAACGTACGACCATTGGAGGATCATCAGGGCTTGCTTGGAAGACTCGGAAGGTAAATGCTTGTAGGACGCGTGGAAATGGTTCAGCTCGAAACTTGTTCCGGGTGTTGCTCACACCGTCTTTCAAAAATAAATCCTCGACAGCATCTGATCTGAATGATCCCAGGTCGTCGTCGGGCTTGTCATAAGCAACGCATATGCTGCCTTTCATAACTGTGATTCTCCATTCTATGTACCTGGATCGAGCAAATACACAAATTCCGTCTCCATCTTGCAGTCTTTCAACGAGAGGATGAGATTTTCGTAATGTGCAAATGTAGACTTGATCTCGATAATCTGCGTGTCGTAATGCAAGTAACTGACTGGAAAACACGGGCACGTCCCCATTGGATCGTAGAATTCCTGCTTCAATGCTGCAGTTACCGTTGTAGTGACCGTGTAAATGAGGGGAGTCGGACCACCCTTGGTCATGGGCAACCACTGTGATGACAACGGCTTCAATGCTACTCCCATTGCTCGAAATTCTCGTCTCCAAGCAAAGTTCATTCGCATTTTGCACTGAACAAATCTTTCTCGTCATCGTGTTGTCAACGAACCCGATGGCGTGGTCATAGTAACTAACCACTTGTGAACTTGGTGCTCCAGCCTGACATAACCATACCATGTGCAGGGTTCAAGGAACAATAATTTATAAGTGATCAATTCTTCATGCTATACCGTTGATAAAATTTTCAAAAACGGGAGAGTTGCATTGCACGGTGTCATGGACAGTATAATCACAAGCTTCTAAAGATTCAATTCTGCAAGAATCCTGAAAATAATCATTTCCATACCTGTAACCAATCGTTGTTGTACTTGAGGCACACACCACTTCCACTCAAGTAGCATTCTTTCACTGTCGGTTTGAAGAGAAGATTCTCGTAGATACGAGACAAACTGCTGCATCCACTGACGTTGATGTGGTTGAGAATTTCCGTGGATCCCAGACCTTGCACGGTAGTCAAACCTGTGCAGTTGCATAGGATGAGTTTTCTTAGCTTCATTAGCTTCCCCACGAGGTTGACAGCAATCAACTCGGGGCAATCGTCCAACTCCAGTTCTTCAATGAACGCAGGCAATGCTTCGACATCAACCAAATCTGGACTGCCTCGCATCTTCAAGCGAGCCAAGGGAACTCTGATAGGGACTGGCAATCAGAGAGCGAGAGCTCCTCCAAACAAGATAGCCTGGAGAAGGATTCTGGTAGACAAGTGAGACTGGAAGCGTTTTGAGCAGAGAATATAACAAGATTTTTTCCCAGCTCTCCAAAGTCCGCTGGCAACTGCGTTATCTTGCTGCAAGAATTCATTGAGAATCTCTTGAGCTTTGACAAGTTGACCATGCCATCGGGAAGATTCTCCAAACTCTCACATTCATTCAAGTTGAGATCCTGGAGTGTCTGCAGCTCGCCAAGAGAGCGTGGTAGAACTTTCAGACTTTTGCACCCTTGAAGGTTCAGTGCTCTTAGCATCGTCAGAAACTTGATAGACTCTGGGATCTCCTCCAACGCAGTGCAGTTCTGAAGGTGTAAAACGCTAAGCCGTTTGGGTACCTGAATCCGAGGCATTCATGGCACATCAAAATCAGGACAAAAGCACCGTGAATGCAAAAGTATTTTCCAGCAAATTTGATAGGATGACTTGCGTAAGCTTTAATAATTAATGATCCAGATAACCTGCTTGCACGCATCTTCAAATTTAATATCATTTAGCGCTCAACATGTTCGTTCCGCTTGTGTTTTAGGCCGCATTTAATTCCATGAAATGTCAAGTAGATGATTATGCTCTATATAATTACCGTTGCCTATGCGGCTACCCTCACTCAATTTTAATAGAGGATTGAATCGGAATCAAACATGTGCAGCAGACTTTTGTTGTTTACCTGTGTATCAGCATCTGACCAAAGTCGAGTTAGGCTGCTACTATTTGAGAGATCCAGGATTGTCAAATCCTGCAACTGCAATTCCGAGGGCAGATTTGTGAGAAACGAGGATCTCCACTGCAGCCATCGAATCCTTTTGGACAGTTGTGAGAAGTTGCCCTCGACGCGAACTCCATCCAATTGCAGTAAGTGAAGCTCAGACATCGTTTGAAATGCCGATGTGTTGTAGCTGCTTTGCTGCCCAACCAGCGACAGCCCCCTCATTTCCTTTGTTCCCTGCCAAAGCCGACCACAGATCAGAAAATTTATTTGTGCCTCTGAGACATATATGTATACAAAACTCTTACAAATCTAAACATCTCACTGGACTCGCAGTAGAGATCACATGTTAGACTATTCAAGAACCCGATATAAATTAACTTGCATTAAATGGGCACAGATTCGAAGTCTATTCCTACAAATTAAGTCACTAAACTTTTCATGATGTTAACCAGGTCAAAATGTTGAAAACGCACAAACCTCGGACTCGTTCAGGATGTCATTAGCGTCAACAGGATCCCACACGTGGCACGGTTGTCCTTCTTCCTTTCTGCCTATCTTGTCAACAAGGTCCATCTTTCTGCCCATCTCCTGGAGGAGGTCATGCATGGTCAATCTGTTGTCTTTGTCCACTTCGACAAGAGACTTATCTTTCAGGATTTGCAAGGAATCATGGACCATTTTGGAGGTCACACAGTACCCGATTCTGCAAGATTTACAAGATTTCCAGATGTCGATTGCATCCTCCTCTACTAAACCCACCATTTGACAAGCGACATCTAAGAACATCATCTTGTCAGAAGGGTTATCTAGACCTTTGTAACTGATGCCAAGAACATCTATAATATCGGGTCTATCTCTCATAGATATGGTTGCGTCTGTCCACACATTCTCCGTCTTTCCAAATAAATGTTGTCCAATGACTTTTAGCGCCAAGGGTAAACCCCCACACAAACCAACCACCTTGAGTGCAAGAGGGCGGAAGACGTCATCGTCTTTCTTGGGGAGTTCTTGGTTCTGGAATGCGTGGAACCAGAAAAGCTCGAATGAATCAGCAGGGTTTAACTCCTTCATTTCATGCAAATAAGAAGCAAACTTCGGTGCTTCTCTCATAACTGCTCTCAGGGTGTCCCTTTGACGTGAAGTTACGATTATTCGGCTTCCTGCTCCCAACTTCATGTTTGGAACCAGGTCTTTGAAATGGGCCGCATCGGATATGTCGTCAATGACAACAAGCACTTTCTCGCCGGCTAGACTCTCGAAAAGATCCGCATATCTTTCCACTAAGTTTTTCTCTTTCTTGTTGAGAAGATCACGGAGTGCCTGTTTTCGCAAGTGGCTCATGTCCTTCAATTCACCAATTTTCAGAAAGGTTTGGTACAGGAAATCACGATTGTTCCAGTAATGATTGTAGATTTCCTGGGCAAGAGTCGTTTTCCCAACCCCACCCATGCCGCAAATGCCTAAAATCGCCACATTATCCCCCATTTCTTCCAGATGTCGAAGGGTTCCCTCAAGCAGCACCTTGCGGCCAACATTAGGCCGTGGGACTGGCTGCCTCCTGTTCAGACCGTTTCGTGGTGCAATGATTTCCTGCACTCGACGGATGATCTCTTTTTTGAGCTTATTTGTATCCCTGCACACATCAGTATTCAATCCCATCCCACCGTTTAATGTTGTAGACTAGGATAAACCGATCAAGAGAAGTTGAGCTTTTCAGCCTTGAACAAGGATATATGTACGTAGCTAGAGCAATCAATTAAAGTAGCACGAGCCAGAATCAGAGTCCTACAATACAAAACAACTAGAGTTTTGTGCAATATGTGAAAGATCGATTAGGGTTTCGCCGACATACCCAGCGAATGCGATAAGTTCGAATCCTTTCACATCCGCAGCATCATGAAGAGCTTTCTTCCATCGTGAGATTTGTGCATCAGAATAGTTGTCTTTCTTCTTTAGAAACGCTTTTCGGAAAGGATTTCCAGCTGAATCGGGCCTTCGAAGATCTTCAGGCTTCACGTCGTAGAAGACAGGTAGAAAGGTCACAGCAGCGCTGGGTTTCTTTTCGCTACGTTCTAGCATATCAACTAGCTCATCGAGGCAGTATTGAGATTCAGCGTAACCAGGAGAAAATATTGCCAAATGAACCTGTGTATCTTGAATTGCTGACTTGATCTCCTCAAAGGCATGTCTCCCCTCCTCCATGGATTTATCGACGAAAGGAATGTACTGTTTCTCAGTGAGCGCTTCTTGAAGATGGGTAACAAACTTACGCTTTGTGTCAGGCCCCCGGTGATTTATGAAAATATCATATTTGATCCGATGCTGGTGAAGAAATGGAGCTGCAGGGCTACCAACAGAGTGGTCACGACTGCTGTTCACAATCGCCGCACCTTGTGAATCCTCAGAGCTTGGGGGGTGATGGCTGTGGTCGGTACTGAGACTTTCATGCGCAGGTAAGGGATGTCTTCGAGGTCTCCAAAATCCACCACAAAACCACTCTAAGGATCTCGAAATGGAATCCAAAAAGGTATACATGCTGATAAGGCTTCAGTAAAGTAATTGTAAACTGTGAGGTGAAAGCTCGCAATTCTTGGATTCTTGACTGCTATTTCGGTTTCTGTGACTCTTGCAACGAAGGTTTTGGCCTGGATTCTGGAGTATCCCCTTCATAAACCGGTTGTTTGGCTGTGCACGTCATCCTGCCAGCTTCCCGTCGGTGACGTTATTATTTCTCCTCCACCTCTCAAAACCATATGCACGTTGTAGAAATAACTGATTGACCCAAGAAGCGAAGGTTCCAAGAGTAGGTAGCCGAGTGTGCGCAGGCACTAAGAGAAGTGCTCAACCAAGTCAATTAGCTCTGTAACTCTATAAACTGCGACTAACTCCTGGAAGCCAAGACCACTACTAATTAGCACTGCCAGTTTAAGTCTAGTACTACAGTTTTACTTAGCCTCTTCACCACAACTGCACAGCATATCCCCTACCTTCAAGGTTTAATGTGAAACTGTGCAGATGAATACTTTCGAAACGAAATAAGACGTCCTTCAGCAACTTTAATTTACAAAGCATGCATGTGCAAAAGCATGCCATGTGCCAAAGCACTAGCTAGCTATGTCTCCCTCACAATCGGCTCTAGCTTTTAGGGAGTTGCAGATTCTACAGTATAGCTGAAAGGAACACGTACAACTAGAATCAGTCTGAAGATTACGAGACCCACGAGTGGAAACCTGGAAAATATGCAAGCGCGCAACGTGTCAATCACTGGCGCGACACGCTCAAATCGGCCTCAGCTTCGGTGCACCACGTACTATGAATTACTGAGCAGCAATGATCGATACTAAAATATGCCAACAGTCATGGAGTCGAACAACTTTGTGAACAAATTTCTAGAAGCCAAAATTTCTGTAAACTAACGGACACACGCGCGCAAAGGAATTTATAGACAGTGGTGGATTTTTTCCACCAGAAGTTGCCTCTATCTTTCCCTGGCCTTCTGCACGTCCAACTCCAAAGGGAAGTGCGGGGTGTTTCCTGGCCTCGTCGTGGAGGTACCTATTTCGGATAGCCTCCGTGATGTGTGGTGTTATCCATTGAAAAAGATTCTCTGTTTTCAAAGCTACACTAAATAGTGAAATTAGGTTGCCCCACACTAAATTCTCGACATTCTACACTACATAAATATGTATAGTTACTGTAGATGGATGCAATAATGTAGGAACCATGTGTGTTGCATGGGTTGGTACATTGGTTCATGACTCGGGTTTAGAGAATTGCTTGTGCCTCCATCTGGACGAGTGGTGAGTCATGAGGTAACTTTCTTGAGTAAGACAACCTAATTTTACTATTTAGTGTAGTCTTTTTATATGGTAGAACGGTCGAGACTATAGTAGTGTGACGAGCTTTTTCCGGGGTCAGGCTGGAAAATTGGACAACCTGGAGGAAGGTGGAAGGAAGCCCATCCGGTGCTGTTGCTTTGTTGAAGAAAATCGCTCTTGAAACCAATTCCTACATCCACTTTTGTACATTAGACTGCTGACTCTATAAACTGGTAGTTGTAAATTCATTAATACCATCATTGAGGTAGTGGGACTTAATGCCCTATACATTACTTATGAGCCTGGTTAATGGCACTGATTGCTAATTTACTCATGTAGGCTAGTGGGACTTGTTTTCAACCCAGTAACATTCACCTCCGCTTTTGGTCGTTTTGTATGATAAAAGGGGACTCAGTCCTTGTTTTGTATCATTTGAAGCTGCTTACATAGATAGATTACATTCGATATCAACAAGCGTGTTTTGTTTCGTTCAATTAGTTTAATCTGATATTAGAGCGAGGTTGATTAGTGAGATAGTAGATTTGTGAATTACGAGAGAGAGAGAGAAGAAACGAGTAGCAATAAGAGACGAATGTGTAACCCTACTCCGGACGTCAGTAAGCAAGAGAGATGACAGAAAATTCAAGTTTAGCCTTCAGAGAGGGGGATAAGCTAAAAGGCTTGTCGAACTATTATGTATGGGCACTGAAGATGAGGACGGTACTCAAGGCCGAGGGTCAGTGGGCCATCACGGAGAATATCTAGATGCCAGAAAATTTTCCAGCACACATCGATGGGGAAGCCTTCACGGAGGGGTAGTTGAGAAGGAAGAAGATGCTTGCCTACCGGTTGCTTTTACTTTCAGTTGTTGATGAATTTGTTGATCTGATTGCAGAACACTCTGATCCAGCACTGATGTGGGGAACTCTGAGAGAGCAATTCAACTCAAGAGATAAGTCTCAAATCTTGATTCTAGTGGGACAGCTCCAAGCACTGAAGATGACCGAAGGAAGCTCAATCGAAGACTACATTTGGAGGGCTCGTGAGATCAAGAACCGTCTAAGTAGCATGGGAGAGCGACTCTCTAATCGCAATATCAATCAGATGGTCATGAACGGTTTGCCACGGACGTACGAGAGTACAATCCAAACGCTTACCCACCTTGATCCCAATATGACATTCGAACGTTTGAGTGCAAGTTTGTTGGCGGAGTTACATCGAAGAGAGTACAGAAATCAACTTCTCAAAGACGAGGAGGCTCTAGCCGCTATACATACAAGATACGAAGGAGGTTAGTACGCGAGTCGTGGACGTGGAGTACTCTGGCCGATAAAAGGGCGCGGATTCCCAGGAAGGATCCCATATGGAGTGCCGCGACCACCACCAAGCTTCTCCAAGCCAAACCGCACACCATCGGTATGTTACAACTGCAACTTATCCGATCATATCGCCAGAAATTGCTAGACACCACGAAATCAATCGATTCCTGAAAAAGCAAGTCAAACTGAATACGCAAACTCTACAAAATTCTTCAAGTTTCAGCTAGAACAGGGATATGATCAGTATTATTACAATTATGATCTCTATTACTGGGGTCATGGACCCTGGTATTTAGATAGTGGAGACAGTGGATACATAACCATAGATTATCAGAAATTAGACTAGTACCCAAACTCCTCTGGAGTGCAGATCAATGAAATCAAAATAGGGGGAGGAAAGTCACACTCTGTAAAAGGGACAAGCTCAGCTACTGTATCTACTGAAGTTGGAAAAATAAAATTGAAATTTGTTAAGTACGTATCTAGCATGAAAAAAAATCTAATATCAGTAGGAACTCTAGCAGACATAGGGCATTGGGTTGTGTTCACTAGCAAGAATTGTTGGGTTGTGGACAAGCACGACAACCTAGTTGCCTGGGGACATCGAGATCCTTCAAACGGATTGTACTATTTCCGAAATCAAGCGATAGCCTTATCTGCCGAATACAATGATGTTACTCGACTCTAGCACCGCCGGATGGGGCATCTAAGTTATGCATGACTTACACACTTATCGAGAACCTCGGGAGTAATTGGACTACCTAATATCCGTCCAATGAAAGGGACCTGCCACGATTGTCTTGCGGGAAACCAACATCGAAAACGCTTTTCCAAGAAAAGCGAGACTCATGCTCTAAAAGCAAGAGAACGGATTCACTCTGATCTCATGGAACCCATGCCTGCAGTTTCCTTAGGAGGTTCCAGATACGTCTTAGTTTTCACAGATGATTATTCCAGGAAAAGTTAGACCTATTTTCTCAAAAAAAAGAACGAGACCTTCATCAAGTTTCTTATCTTTAGGAAACTGATTGAGACTCAAACATGGAACAACATAAAGATACTGAGAACTGACCACGGAAGATAATATCTATCAAACAAATTCATAGACTTTTGCAACAAACAGGGAATCAAACGTGAGCTAACTCAAGCTAACACTTCGCAGCAAAACGGTGTGGCCGAACGGCGAAATCAAACACTTATGGAGAGGGCATGCAGCACGTCCAAGGAGTTTAGTCTTCCAACATATCTTTGGACAAAAGCAATCTCTCATGCGATTATGCAAATTATCTCATTAACTACAGTCCAACTCAAGCAAACTCAAGAGAAACTCTTGAGACAAAATATCGAGGTAACAAACCAGACATCTCTAATTTGAAAATTTTCAGATGTATTACATATCTGCATATTCCAAAAGAGAAAAGAACCAATTTAGAGAGCAAAACTTTGCCCTGCCTTTTTTTAGGTTTTGATGATGAATCCAAAGCCTACAGACTATTTGACGTCATGACAAGGCAAGTCATTGTAAGCCGAGACGTGATATTTGACGAAACCAAGGTTGGAATTCATTACTTGAAGGCTTCCAAACTGGCTACAGGCAGCGTCAGTCACTTTAAATCACATACAGACAGCGACACGCAGACTGGAGACGATACAGAATTCTTAGAGATTGACACGCACATAGATATTGAAGACAAGGGTGAGGGCAACGAATCGCCAGTCAACATCCCTAAGTCTCCTTGCAGTAGCAAACCAACTAGACGACCGCTTCCAATCGATCGATAGGCAGGACCGGCAGTGAGACGATATCCAACTAGAAATCGATCTCCTTCAAAGAAATTGAGAGATTATTGGACGCTATTCTCAGAGCTGATGGAAGAGCCACTTGATTATCAAATTGCAACCAAACAACCAAAATGGAGAAATGCAATGCAAAGTGAGACAGACTCAATACTCAGAAACAGAACATGGGATGTTATTGATCAACTTGGAAATGGGAAGCCAATCTCAGCGAAATGGATTTTTAAAATCAAGAAAAACTCAAAAAGAGAGATCAACAAATATAAAGCTCGCATTGTCGCCAGAGGATTCCAACAAAAGGAAGGAATAGATTACCACAATGTTTTTGCTCGAGTAGTAAGATGGTTGACAATTCGTTTAATTTTGGCCTTAGTAGCCAAACACCGCTGGCCACTTTCATAGATGGACATGATCACTGCGTTTCTCAATGACAACATTGAAGAAGAAATCTTGATGGAAATTCCCGATGGATTTCCAGGCTCTGAAGATCATATAAAAGTCTGCAGAATCAACAAGGCTCTCTACGGCCTCAAACAATCTCCCAAGGTATGGTACGAACACATTAGCTCTTGGTTGCAAACACGAGGACTAACCAGGAGCGAAAACGATCCAAATCTTTTCTACATGAAAAAAGACGGCAAACTACTGCTATTGCTCTTGTACGTAGATGATCTTCTTATTACTGGCAACGACCAAGAGGAGATTGCCAATTTAAAGGCAGACTTAAAACAAGCATTCGAGATGACAGATCTCGGTGAGGCTAGCAAGTATCTTGGCATGGAGATTCACAGGCACAATAACGGTTTGTTTTTTAGCCAACGAGGGTACGTGACAAAGCTACTTGACAGATTTGACTTACAGGGTTGTAACCCCATGAAACTACCGATGGATCCAAAGGAATCACTACAAGCTGATATCGAAACCAAAAAGGTTGATCCAATGATGTATAGGTCCTTAGTTGGAAGCTTGCTATATGCATGTATAACCCGGCTTGACATTTCCTATGCAGTGGGATGCGTATCAAAATATATACAGGAACCGGAGTTGGCTCATTTTTTAGCAGCTAAGAAAATTCTCCGTTACCTGAGCGGGACTCTTGACCACGGAATTCTCATGTCATCTAATGATGATGCAACTCTACATACTTTCGTTGACGCTGACTGGGGCAGAGACATCGACACAAGGAGGTCAATATCGGGAATCATTCACAAGCTTGGAAATTATGCTATCAGCTGGAGTAGCAAGATGCAACCAACAGTATCTTTTTCCGCACAGAGGTAGAATATAGGGTTCTTACAGATGCCTCGAAGGACATTATCTATCTCAGGAGACTACTTGAAGAACTTGGATGGAATACAGACGAACCAACCATATTGTTCACTGACAACCAATCATGTATCAAATTGGTCAAAAACCCGATATTACACGCGCAGACAAAACATATCGAAATACAACATCATTTCGTACGTGAAGCTGCCAAGGCCGGTGCAATACAAGTGCACTACATTCCTATTCGGAACCAGCAAGCCGATTTTTTAACAAAACCATTTCCTCAGAAGAATTTTGTACACAATTGCTATCAAGCCGGAGTCATCTCTCAAGCTTCTGTTAGCTAAACAAATCTCTCGTGAACCCAATCACGGGTCCGTGCGTTAATCAACCACAAAGCTTTCCTCGACACCCTATGTTTGAAGTCTGGAGTACAAGGGTTCTTCCTAGTCATGCGATTATCCCACCACTCTTCAGGATGCGCAACCAAATGTCTCCAATATTCATCCACCAAAATCTCGGTTTCAATCGCAGGGTCACCGCCATCGCCCACACTTGAAACCCTACTCATATCTTGACGGTACGCAGTTGGTCTCTCTTCATTTACGAAGTTCCGTTGCTCTCTTCCTTTCTGAATCAAGTACCACAGACACATACACAACAATTGAAGACCGGAGCAAAGTCGATGAACAACTATCACCAGAATCCAGAGACCTAGCAGGCAAACTTGAGCCTGTATTGGAAAACCACAAGATTAGCACCAACATCTTGCTCATCCTTAATGGAGTACCTACACTCACAGCATCAAGAGAAACCAAACTTACCAAGGACATCTGCTCAACATATTCTTAAAAAAAGACCACGAAATCAAATGGGAAGAGTGTTTCAAATGGGAAGAGTGTTACACACGCCATGGCAAACTAAATTAGAGTATCTTCGAGCAAGGGAGGGTGTTGAAGAAGACCGCTCTTGAAACCAGTTCCTACATCCACTTCTGTACATTAGACTGCTGACTCTGTAAGCTGGTAGTTGTAAATTCATTAATACTATCATTAAGGTAGTGGGACTTAATGCCCTGTACGTTACTTATGAGCCTGGTTAGTGGCACTGATTGTTAATTTACTCCTATAGGCTAGTGGGACCTATTTTCAACTCGGTAACGTTCACCTCCACTTTTGACTGTTCTGTATGATAAAAGGGGACTCAGTTCTTATTTTGCATCATTTGAAGTTGCTTATGCAGATAGATCACATTCAATATTAGCAAGCGTGTTTTGTTTCATTCAATTAGTTTAACATGCTTTTCCTTTCGAGTGCCTCTTGTTGGATTGACGCAAAGCTGCGGCACAACTTGCTTGACGCCACAGCCTGAGATCCGCCTTTCTCGGGCAATGCACACTTCATTGAGCTTCTGACTTTGGCACCACGTTTTATGAGCTTGGATGTACCAATCAAGTAGCTCTAATTAGCTAACTAGAATCTTAACCTTGAAATGCTCAAAGCAGCCTATGTTTAGTTTTTTGGTTGTTCAGGGTTTAGATAGTAACATTAATGTAGTTTCTGTACCATGGTTTGAATTGGCCAATTTTAAATGGATGGCTCATTTCTTCACTTACTCATTTGGACCTTCATTATATTTAATCAGCCTTGGGATGTGGGATAAAAGCATAGAATTGTAGAATCAATCAGTAGTCAACAACGATGCTAGCAGGCGAGCTTGGAGCGGGGAGCTTGCGAGCCGCGAGCGTGAAGTTTGTGAGCAGTGAGCACCAAAAGTATATTTTTGGAAATTTTTTTCATCCAAAAACTTACTATTTATAGTAAGTTTTGTGACCTATGACCGTGGCTCCTATAACCGTGGTCTACATTTAATTTATAATTTCAAGCTTGGGTTTCTTATTTGCTGACTTCTCGAACTTGTAAAATTATGTATATATTTGAAACTCTTATTCATCCTACTACACAAAAGTAGGGGTATAACACTTTTTATAAAATAGACCATCATGAGTTTCGGAGAACACTATAGTGTTGTTTGAAGGGGATAAATTGAGCACGGAGAACTAGGGCTTCTAACTATCCCATAATGATTGCTATTTCTAACAAGTGCTAGTATAAGAGGATTCGTATACAAGGGGTAGCCAAGCTAAAGTTCAGGGTTTGTTGACTACTACAAACCAATGTGGTAGATTTCTAATTTTGACCATAAAGTGATTTACTTCATGTATTTTAAATTTCTAATTTTTTCCTTCTAACCTGACAGGAACTAAGATTGTAGAGAAGAGGTAGCAAAGCAAAAAATCTATATGAGTTTAGTCTTCGTATGTGTAGGGTAGCACGAGAGTATAGGATTAGGGTTCTAGCCATACATTGGTATTTCATTTCACACAATTTAGTAATGACACTTCTGAAACATACTCCCACACTTTGCAAATGGAGGAACATTTTGATTGGTATATGCTTGAAATCATTTCTATTGCCAGATACACTAACGAATACAATATGCATGAATTTATCAAAAATTGCAATTGTACCTACTCAGGGATAGTGATGAGTCCCGCTTGAAATAGAAGTAGCTTCAACTCATTGAAGCTATAACTAGGTGCATGAATGAACTTGTCATCATGGATATCCATCTTGCAAAAATACCTATACAAATAATATAGATGTTTACAATTCACATACTGCTGCCTTCCTCCAATTGCCGAGACGGCCATATTCACAAAATCCGGGCAAGTGCACGAGGGGAACATACCCACCGTAATTCGATATACGTTTTTGGTAGGGTTAGATCCCGTCTCCAATTCCACTATTGCGCCAAGGCTTGGAAAAGGGAGTAGGGTCACTCCCAAAATTTGTCCTTTAATGTTCCCAGCACTCTCCCACTTGTTCCGTTGTTTCGTACTTGGAGCATTTGCAATTCTTCTGATGGTTCGGTTGTTCCTGATTGTTGGATAAGCATTCGGATTCTTGGGCGATGGTTGGTCATACAAAATACTTTCAAAAATCTTGGACATGGTGAACAATCAACGAGGCGACAAGGTGGGTCGTTCTTGGAGGTGGAAGCCCGCATGCTGCAGCAATAAAGTTTCGTCTCGATTGAGATTTGTCCCAATCAATACGGGCCAAACCTCCGGCACCTCAGGCCAATCAATGACCCATTTCCGCTTTGAGCCTTTCACGCACCTTTCAATGTCGTCCCAACAGAACCAGAAGTCTGAGACCACCTCGCGCCTACTCCCATATTCTTCTTTCCGCCCACGATAAGTGGGAGCTGGGGTTCCCTTCCTCCCCTTTGCAATTTTTGCGTTACACTTGATGTTTGATGTTCGTTGTTGAGCTTGACATCTGGCATTTGACTTGTGGCTAATCCTTGCAATGTGCCACTTCAATGTGTCATAGTCACTTTCAAATGCAACGGGCACATACTGCAAGGGGCAACCCTCGATTGTATTGCCCTTGCCATCCATCAATTCTTCTGAAGCCTTCGTTGACCTAGTCCGGACACGTGGTTGAGAGAAATTGATCTTATTTGGTCTATGGGAGTCTCCAGCATCACCAATATGTACGTCCAACTTCCTCTTTGTGCTTCCAAATACTTCCTCTCTTTCCAAATGTGGTACACGACTTCCCGCACCATGTGCTTCAGGTAATGTGTTCAAGGCCTTGGCAATTTTCTTTGGACAACCACTACGTCTTGCAGCTCTCAGCTTCAGTTCCCCCTTAGATGGGCCGGACCCACTTGCATGACCTCTGAGGTAGGTGCGATACTTTGTCATTTGCATCCAAGCACGAATACTGTCATCACAAGTGGCGTCAAATAAATTGTTCCCTCTATTTCCGGACATTTGAAGCCACTTATTGTGCACTGTTTCAGACAAGTTACACGAAGGCAAGTCTGCCATCTCCTCCAAACTCAAGCCCTGCAAATGCACCCATTACAATACTTCAATCTCCAATTATGGATTTGTGCCTTTGACCAAAATTTACATATTCTCATGCAAGGTATCCAAAATAGTAGCATTTGAAGTGAGCACTCCAACTTCCGTTGGATCCGACGGATGTCCAAATGTTCTCTATTGGTACTCCCTTTTGTAGTCCCTGAACGTCACAGGGAAAAAAATGGAAGGACTACCTTCCACTAGTTCCAATGAATTTTGGAAATTGGAAATGAAAGATACATTCTGTGAGGTCAGCAGAGAGTTTCCTTGGAAGAAAGCACTTATATGAGAAGGGTAAAGAAATTGACTTCCAACAAAATAGTAAATGGATAAAAAAAATGGAGTGTTTAGAAGACCAGTGAACTACCCAAGAAATACTCTGCTGAAAAAAGCTCTATATTCAAAAGAATATTACATTGACAAAAAATTAGGAGTGAACAAATGACTAGCACACTACCAAAAAATACTAGGCTAAGAACATTCGTCCAAAACAAAAAAACTAGACTACCAATAAAAGGAATAAAGGAAATCAAGCCAAAAAAAAACACTATCCTAAAAAGAAGTCTAGACTAACAAAATACTATTCAAATAAGATAAAAAATTAAAAAAAATCTAGGTTGGAACCAATAATTCACTACAAAAACAGTAGTGCACTAAAACAGAATTGTGCCCTAAGAATACGTGGATTTAAAAAAAATACTTGAATAAAAGAAATTCTACACTACCAAAAAAACCCATATACACGTATGTTCATATACATGTAGACGTTTAGGTGTTTGCATATGTGTATGTCATGAAGCCTCCCCATGCATATAGATAGAGAGATGACACGGTCACTTACCATTGTCATGAAGCCTCCCCACTGCAGGTATCGAAAGTGCTAGAATGCAAGCCAATGATCTAAATGATGAAGTGCTTCTTCATTCGCGGCTCCAGATGACAACCACCATGACCGGATTGCCAGGTATCGAAGCTCAGCTTCATCCATAGTCTTCGATTCCTTGTATTGCTTGCATAGCGTAATATGTTGGTGCTGAAAGTTCTATTTGATGTGTTTCTGTATGTGCTTATGAAGGGAAGTGCTCCAATGTAGCAAACACGTTCTCTCTTGGTTCTCCATGACCTTGTTCGCAGAACCACTCCCATATACTATACGGACCGCATTCCAATTAGCCATCGCACTATCTGCCATGAATCCTTTGAAGTTCGGGTCAAGCACGCCATGTCGTGCCATAATAGCATTCAAACTCCTCCAAAATTGTACTTGGACCTTGGTATCTTCGGACTGCATATCGCATACTGCGATGGTCATCACCTTCTTGTACTGAGAGTCGTACACGTGGCAAGCCATGGTGGTCCAATCTTTCACGCGTTTCACGTGGTCGAACATCATCCACGCGTTTTCAAGGTCCTTTCCTGGTTGCATACGCTTCACCATATCCACTCCGCTTCTTGGTCCTTCTGTTAGTATTTTAAAAACATATACTTTCTCTTTGCCCTGTCCTGGGAAGATGCTATCGTGTATGAATTCGAACTTCGACTCTCTCTTCATAGTCATAATGTTGTCAATAACCCCTCCTCGATTATTTAAGCGGAAGGAGGAAATGACGTTGCGTATACTAGGGCTGCTTAGATATTGGAATCGATCCATCACCTCATCCACTTCCTCTCCCTTCAACATTCTCTTCTCTCCCTCTCTATGGTGAAATAAGTAGTTCGACAGGAAATCTTTGCTAACGGACAATGCTATAGCAGAGTTAGTGGCTGTCGGTGTTTTCGCCACCTGCTCCGCTAGGAGTTCACTAATTTCATTTTTAGAATCTCTATACATGTCTTTTCCTACTGGATGAGTACGGGCTCCAAAGTGAATAGACGCCCTTGTCATATTTGGATTGTCGCTATAACAATAGTAGATCCTAGCATCGCATGTGTGAAGGCAAGTGGGTGTCACTTTGCAGACTTTACACACTAGGGTACAGTCTTTGGGTGGACCATCCCCTACTGCAAACGGGAAGACTGTGGATCCACTCCACTCTGTCTCATTCCTTTTTCCAGCCCTCTTCAAGTACTCGCACTCATGGTTCTTACAAGCAAGGTGACCGGCACAGAAAGACTTATGGAACTTTAGGTTGTCGACGTTGTGGATGTTTGTAGTCACGAGTTTGCACCATGGATGTCCATCATAACGCTTGTCCATTCCCTCCAAGTTCTTCGCTGCGGATGATGAAGAGGACGAGCGACACGAAGGTAACTCAAATAGCACATCTCCATTGTAGGAAGGGGGAAGGTACTGCACCCGGTGGTGCTTTATAACATCAAAGTTTGTTGTGGACAGTTCACTTCTAGAGCGACGAATACTGGACAATCTCTTCAAGCAATCCATAATACTCACTTGGGTACCAAGATTTGCTGTCAATGGAGGGCATGGAAGCACAGGGGACTGTAAACTATTGGATGGGGTGGTTGATGTGACTTTTGTATCTGACATACTGTGGACCGCAAGCGTGGCGTTTTGAAGTGCAACTTGCGGGGACTCTCCCTCAGATTCACTAGACAACTCTACAATGGTATCCATTTTCTCCCTCTTCACCTTCGTAAGAATCGTATTGTTCGGGAGTATAGGAAAGCAGTCACTTGGTAGACTAGCTAGAAGTCTTGGAGACATGTAAGGCATGTCCATTGTAGAATTGTCTGATTGCCGACTACCTAGCTCAGTGGCCGCCCCAAGAAGACTAAAAAGAAGCCCAAAAGCTCTATAGTTTCCTGCCCGCAGATACCAACAGTGGCCTTCTTCTTCTACACTCTTCTCCATTGGAATGGACTGCTCTAATTCCCCTGATTCCAACTTTCTCTCTTCTTCGACATAGATTGAAGACTCTAGGAACTTGAATCTAACATGCAAAAGGTGATTGAGTACTCTAGCATGTCCTTCGTGATTCACTGGAAACACCAAAGGTATTTCATGACCGTCTACTCTAATACAAGTCATAATGTAAGTAGGATGACTGCAGGAATTTGAAATGAGAGAACTGGCTTTTAAGAAGGGTGTTGAGGATTTTATACTTTGTTGAGGAGTTCCTTGCAATCATTGTGATCATCACTTTTCACGCAGACAGCGAGGTCCAGGTTAGTACAAATTTCTATTGCCACTCAATTAAGTTACTTTCCGTATTGCCGCCAGTAAAGGTTAGAATTTTGAAATTAAGAGCAATTTAATAACCTTAGCCATCAAGCAATGATACCGAATTTTTGCAATTCATTTCCGCCAATAGTTAGTACAAGATCATCTTGGCTAAATTTTGATAGAGATTTGAGAGTAATGGCGAGGAGCCCATCTAATAAAATGGAGTAATGATGAAAGCCTCATCCACTTGTTGGGAATTCCTTGGAAGTGACAAAATAGAAATTAATTTATTTCATGTAGGTTTATATTGGTTTGGAATGTGTAGTGGGTACGTATGTAGGCTAAGGGTAGATGTGAAATTTCTACTAGGAACTTTGAACATGTCCAGGAATTGAATGTACTAGTTCTCCTTTTCTTTACGCGTCTCTTCCTCATATGATTGCAATGATGTATTAGGTATCCAAACTCATTGCCAATACATGCACGCCTTGCAGGAGCTCTGTCATTGTTAGGAGTGCCCAACTCCGCCGTCATTTTCAAAAATAAATTGCTGGAGGCGGAGGAAATATTGTGCCGACATTGGAGGATTTGGAGCGTGGCAAACTCAACTGACAGCATAACAGTTTTGTCAAAACGACACTAGAAGAAACCAAAATTTTCGATGTCTAAGGGAACGGATTTTAGGTGACGTTGAAGAAAACAACCTATGTTTTTCTGTCAACAATTATCTCCATTAATGTTCCATTGGACATCATTATTGACATAAAAAATACAGGTTGTTTTTTTCAACGTCACCTAAAATTCGTTCCCTTTGACGTCGGCTGTTTTTTTAAATGTCACCTAAAACAAGGTTTTCTTATAGTGCGAGACGGACTTCAAAGTCATTAGGACTGCCAGTACTTCAAGAGCATAGTATGCCGATTTCAAAGCAAAATAAATCTATGGCGCTTTCATAGAGCCACCAATACTCACGTGTCAGTTGATCTTAGGAGATTAATTACAGCTTGGCCAGTTAGGAAAATGCAGTAATTTTGAGCATGCGAACCTCATTCAAGAGCAACTATAAGTTAGACCTTGGACCTGCTCAAAGCCTTTTCATTTTGCAACTCCAATTGTGGTAGCAGCGTTGCATCTTAGTAATCACATAGTTTTTGCTGTCTCATGCTTGTAGGCAATCCAAACTCTGCCATCTTAGCTCCGTCACATTGTACAAAAAGGAAGAGACGTAGAGCTTTCTTCTTTTCGACAGCAAAGGCTTTGAGGGTATCCAGGATGACGAGAGCGAAGAAAACAGTTTCAAGGACAAGGCAGGGTGTAGAGAGAGAGGTACCAAGAGCCATCCAGTTCCAAGAGGGTGATGCGCCTCCAGTAGATGAAGTGGGTCTACCGTTGCACACTGTGCATGACGGGATCAGAGAGAGTGCAGGACTTAGCAAATTTAGAGGAGACGCCACGGTGAATGTGAGTTTAGATTTGAATTCCTCTCATTTATTGCAGTCATGGCGTCAACCTAGATTATAGTGACAGAGGACCTTAGCTTGGTTATGATACCTAATTGTAGTGGATTGTGCACTACATTGCTTAGAGACTGACCATTATCATACCGGAGACTTACCCTAAATGCACACCTTTGCATGGCACAGACGTGCTTTCAGTAGGCCATTTTAAGACTATGTCAAAGTGGAGCTGTACACTTTGAGTTCCAGACATTGAGTTGTAGACCTTCAGTTTTAGACTTTTAGTGAGTCATGGACAAGCATTGAGAGAACTTGCATTTAGTTTCATTTCTGAACACGCAAAGTTTGCATTCCTGTTGTTGTTGTACAATTTTTAGTACTGACAAACAAGATCAATTGAGAGTGATAAGTACTCTCATTTGGAGTAAAGGCCTTGAAGGCTCTGGTGCTACTCTAAAGAGACAAGTAGAACATCCCTTATTTTAGAAGGACTTTTCTGTAATTTGGAAAGGGTGTTTAAGGTCAAGGCCAGACATTTGTATTAACAAGAACAATTTGTCTACGGTGTTCACATGAAGCTTGCAAACATTCATAGGCCTTGAAGGCTTGTAGACATTCTAATGTCACTAAGAAAGAAAATGAATTTTTTTTTAAAGTTCTATAATGCCAAAGCAATTTAATTACCAGCAGGGTTGCTTCCGAGTTTTCAAAATGAAAGAGTGCTCAGAAGTTAGTCGTCCTCTGAACTAGCAATCCAAAAGCCAATCTTGGGAGTCCAAAGATGGAAACTGTGAGTCTGAAACTGGAAATTGGGGAAGATGAATAAGAGCTTCAAATCGATCGAACGCCCTGAGCCACAATTCGGTGTCTCCCGCACCGCTCGCTCTAGGAAGTTGGTTCCTGAATTTCCAAGCGTCCAAAATGCCTCCAAAAAGGTACTTCCGTTCCAAGTTTAGGAGTCCTGGATGCCGCCCAAGTGAGTCGATTTCGAAATAGACTCGCGGATATCTTTCTGCGCCGATGAGCTTCCAGGGATTCCTCCTGTGGACGTAGGTGGGAAACATTCAAACTCTCTCATCGCTCACGATATGCGCTTGACGGTGGAGGACCTTACATTGAGAAGCTGGTGCTCGATGATATCACATGCAATCAAACGGCCGCGTGTGCTGGAATGAGAACTTGTGGGATTTTCATTTTGTGAATCGATATTCAGGCCGAACTACTAAACTATCATACCTTGGAACATGGAAGTCGTTCACCATTAGTGCAGCAGTGTGTCCGAAGAATCTAACAGCTTGGCACTCCTTGATCTGCAGGACGAAGCTGCAATGGCCCGTAGTACTCGCAGTCGTTCCAGAACGGCAGATGCCGAGCCGGACCCAGCGCTTCAAGTCAGTGTCTAGATTTTGGTATTCTTATGTGAGTCCTATGCGCTAAGGAGTACAAGCTTCAACAGCGCCACTCGCGCCACGTGCGGCGCGCGACAGTCGCGTCACGCGGGTGATGCTTGTTTTCTTGAGTGCCCGATTTAGTTAGATTGAAATTGCTCTATCGAGTGCTTTGGCTTCCACTGCTGAGTTTCCAATCTGGGCTAAAGGAAGGGGCGGCAACATCAGAAGTCTGAGACTGAAATCCTCAATCACGTGGTTTGGTTGCCAACCACCACATTAGTATTGACTGTAGCAGTTCACTCCTTTAGTGGTTCACTGGAGCAATACAAGTTAGAATCGATCGGTAACTGCCATATTTTGGGCTTATGGAAGCTCACACGGGGGGGTACACAACGGCAGATCCAACTAAAACTAATTCGGAAGTTGATTATGAGGGAGGTGTCACGTAGGCATGAAGAAAAAATGATCAGCCCGGGGGTGCTGCTTGAATACCGTCGGATCTCATTTTGAGAGAAATCTGATTTTGAGAGAGGACTAGGTGTGAAAAATTCCATCAGGTTGGGGTGTCACCGTGAACACCGTTGGACCCGACGGTGTTCATGGTAACACCCCAACCTGATGGAATTTTTCACATGCCCAAATCTCCCGCGTGGACTAGCGTGGAATGTGGCTGTGGGCTGGCCTTTATCTCCTAGGAATTTAATGTCGCCTTGGACTGGTCATATCTCATTAGAATGAGGCTGCAAGAATTAGAGATTTGGGCATGTGAAAAATTCCATCAGGTTGGGATGTCACCATGAACACCGTCAGATCCGATGGTGTTTACGGTGACACCCTAGTCTGATGGAATTTTTCACATACCCAAATCTCTTGCGTGGACTAGCGTGGGTGTCATTGGAATGTGGTTGTGGACTGTCCTTTACCTCCTAGAAATTTAATGTCGCTTTGGACTGGACATATCTCATTAGAATGTGGCTGCATGAAGTAGAGATTTGGGCATGTGAAAAAATCCATCAGGCTGGGGTGTCACCGTGAACACTATCGGATCCGACGGTGTTCACGGTGACACTCCAGTCTGATGGAATTTTTCACATGCCCAAGTTGTTTTTACTCGATTTGTGCTCCAAAACTACTGTATGGGTCCATCTTCAATCCTGACGTGTGCATTTGCTTTCTTCAGACATGTGATCGTCATGGGGAGTTGTTCAATGGCACACAATCAATCTCTGATGTGGTATTAGTATCTGTCTTTTTTTGTTTATATTTAAATAATGAAATAGAGGGAATTCGGATTTGGGATTTAGGCTTAGTGCTCTCAATGTCGTTAGGAACTCGTCCCCAAGCTCTGAATGTCTTAGGGAACTCGTTCTCAAGTTCCCAATTTTTTTTGCTTACATTATTCGTTAGGACTCGTCCTTCAGTTCTCTATGTCTTTGGAAAATCTTACTAATGTACTCATAGCCTTTGGCTTGGATTTTGAATTGCTATTGCATTGTGTTCTTTGCAAATGCATCTTTTGTTGTTCTAAAAGAGTTATAACATATTGTTAGAGAGAATAACCTTGCTAAGACATATGCATCTTGATTTTACACTTCAATGTAGGTATAGAACTCATGTAGGGGAATGAATCCTACATGTACAGGAAGTTCGGTTACGGAGACCTTTGGTATTTATAGTACATGTTGAGATTTGTAAATTGAAGTTTCCTTGCTTACAGTTGCATTCAATGTCTCTTAGACATTGTCTTCAACCTCAACTCTAATTTCATTGTATTCATTCCTCCAGGCTGGCCAACGCAAAGGCAAGCACCCAAAGGTGACATCTAAAGAGAAGCAGGCCCCAATTGACCAGACCTTGACGTCGTTGCACATAGGAGGGCCTTCTCAACCACAGAAGGGGCCTCAAGCACGCCAAGTGCTTTCAAGTGACTCTAGTGATGATGAAGAGAACTTAGTGAATTTTGCAGACATCATGGACGCTGCAGAGCGTGCTGTAAATGACTTCGAGGGAGATAGGCTTAGTTGGAACCAAGGGCCTGGGCCATGGTTCTCCCCTAAGATCTCGGAGACGGAGTATTCCTCCGCCATTGAGCTCTCAAATGCTAGCTCTAGCCCCTCGTTTGAGGAAGTGAGTGAGAATATTGGGATTGGTAGAGTTTACACATATGAAGTCATCATCCTCAGCTCAGATGAGGATGAGGATGATGACGTGGACATCATCCAATACGGTTTCATGACCCCAATTACATACCTTGTGCGGTTTTAGACATGCAAGCCATGTGCAGGCTGTTTTTCTTTCATATATTTACCACTCTTCCATTCTATAAGTGTAATTTTTTTTATTGAAGTAAAGCATTTTCAACTACATCTCAACATAAATTCTTTGCATGGACTTGGCCTCTTTTTTAATTTGCGAGTGCAATCTTCTCTGACTAGAATTGTACATGCAGATGGATGTTTCACCCACTGGAGTAACTCAAGAAGAGACCATCTTGGAGACTCCGGGAACAGATGAAACAACACAGCCACATATTGGGGACGAAGAAGAAGAGGATGAAGAAGAGGACGAAGAAGGAGGAGGACAAGATCCCATGCAAATAGATGACCTAGAAGACGAAGATCAAGGACTCATGGAGGATGAATTGCGGCGCATACAAAAAGGCGACTCAGTAGATATCCTCTCCACTCTGCGAATGAAGCCCAAAGAACTCTTCCGGCTACACATCCCGCTTTGCAGACTTGTCGTTATGCCCATGGTGAGGCTCACACTCGCTTGTGACATTACGAAGTTGGAGCAAGAATTCGCAGGTGGATACCGTGATGGTGCGACAGTGTTCTATGTCTCTACCACTAATGAGGAAGGAGAAAGCCAAGAGTTCGCAGAGGACGAGATGAACAAGTGGGATCCAATCTGGAGAGAGAAAAATGAAGTGTTCACACGCTACCTCGACTCCAGACCTGAACTTCAGTTCCTCAAGAACTTGAAGTTCTTCATTTGCGACGGCAACCATCGCCGCATTGCATGGATGAACCTCATTGACAGGTGCTACACATTGCTCCCAAAATGGCACTGTGTCGTAGACTGCATTGTATTGGAAACCAAAGGGAAGACCGAGCTTGTCATGTAAGTGATGCATGACATCAACAAGTGAGTTCTTCCTTCTTGAGCTGCTTTTCCGGTCTTTGGTTTTTATGTGCCCTAGTTGTGAAATCATGGAGGCTTATTGGATTTCCTAAAATAGTGTTCTACTTCCAGGTCAGTGGAGGATTCACACGTGAAAACAAACTTGGTACACACTCTGTACCAGGTGCAGAAGTATGGTCTTCTTCCAATCAACCGATTTGCTGATCTCCTCAAGCCCAGGGAGAAGAAAAGGTGTTTGCAATTCAAGGTTTCAAGGAAATGGTATAGCATACCTGTGGAGGTCTTCACATCGTTCATTTTCAGGGTAAGACACTATGTGTTATACAAATTTGGAATCCTTCAGTTTGCTGCAGCCTGCTCCCAAAATTCTTCACATGCCTAACTTCTAATTCAATGTTATCGTCTGAATGTGCAGCAAGAGGTTTCCCAAGCTACGGATGCTACAGTGAGAAAGTATATCGATGCTACACCAGAAGAGGAGAGGACCCCTTAAGAAGTCGCTCTTGCCATGAGGGCGGGAGCAAAGGAGAAAACCAAAACTCTGATGGTGAAAATGGGGAAGTTGTTGGCAGTGGCTCAACCATCTAACGGGCCAGGCTTCTTATAGGAGGTCAGTCTAATTTTGAAACCTTGCACAACTACGAATTTACTTCTTCTATTTTCAAACACCAAGAGTTATTGAATGTGTTGCTGTCATAGGTGGAGAGGCACTGGAGCACTAATGAAGTGCCTAAAATTACATTGGAGAAGTCGCAAATGGTGGCCACGTACAACATGGCACTTGCACACAAGATCAAGATCTTAAAGTGTTGGAACTCCTCTGCTCCATCTCGCGAAGCAAGAAAGTTCCCACCAAAGCCCGTCTCCGAAAATCTCCTGCCCCATTTCCTTGCCAAATGCGTCTGGTATGCTGGGGTAAGGGAATTGTTTCCTGTAGTCAAGTAACTATACCAAGCGATACTTGGTTTTCAAATTGTAACTCACAAGTTCAGAATGGGACCATGAACGTCTTCAATTGTACATTTTTAACATGTATTGTACTCTGCAGATCGAAGATGCAGCAGTGGAGTACTTCGACTCGGTGGTGAAGCAGGACAACATCACTGTAAACTACAGCATTCCAACACAACCACAGTACTTGGTAGAGTACATAGAAGGGTGGAGGCGCACAATTTGGGAGCACGGGTTTCAGACATATTTCAAAGGGCACAATTACTTCAAAAAAAGGGACTCGTTCATGGCTCACGAAGCATCAGCCGCTGCTATGCGCAGAGTTTTGTACCGGTGAGTTCCACTATCTCAATACTGGAATATGTCTAATAACTTGGTGGACAGCAAGTTATTGTAAAAATCACTATACTATTTGAAGTCCATTATAATGAGGTTTCAAATGTTCACATCAACTCTAATTCCTTATTTTAGAACCTTTCGGTATACAATTGTATGATAATTCTCTTCTGCAACATCTCCATTAGGCCCTTATACTGGAAATGCATTCATTTTTCACAAGTTCGTTGGTCTTACCATCCGGAATTGCTCACAGATGTATGTTGTAGAGATTCCATGATCATCATTTACATTCTCCTGAATGCAAAATCATGCTTGTGTTGTAGATATTTCAAATTCGAGCTCGAAGGAAAAGGAGCCATCGATCGCTCAGACCTTCCCCCCTTCCTATCATCATATCTAGATCGCACATCCAATTCTTGTATGTTCACCGCACACCAGCTCCGCACCTACACCACAGCTCATCTCAGCGGTGGAGGATGGTACCTGGATTGTCTCCTCAAGTTCACTCCTCCTTCCGAGGTTGAATTCAGGAGATCTTTGGACGGGAAAGGGGTCCTGGACTTAGAGATCAATGAGTTTACAAGCCTGGATGACAAAGCGAGAAAGAAGGCCATTGCAAGGAGGGATTTTCTGGACCGGAAGAAAGAGGCGCGGGTCCAAATCCACCTTGAAGCGAAGGAGATGAAGGCGTCCGAGCTCGCTGACAAAAAGGTGGCAAAAGAAAAGGAAGAGAAGGGTAAAGGCAAGGAAAAGGGAAAGAAGAAGGAGGAAGCGGGAGGCGAGGTGGTACCATCTTCCACCGCAAATGAAGATTCACAAGCGCAAAGTGCAGTACAGAAGAAGGCTACTCTCCTACAACTCACCGAGGAAGTTATCACTCGTATGACACAAGCCATGGTCATTACAAAAGGTGATGTTTCCAAGACGGAGGATTTGATCCTCAACATCTCCATCGAAGTCCTGGCAAAAGACATGGTCGAGGAGAAGCCCACGTGGTACAACGAGGTGCTGCATTTCTTGAAAAAGGTATGCATATGCATCTTTGTACTCAAAAGCGCATTTTGTGCTTTCATGTCTCATGAATGTTTTCTGTGCTTATTTTTAACTTCACCATGTTCTACATGTTTGCAGATGTCGGCCAGAAAGACTCGCATGTTCGAGGGAGTGCCAAATGCTCGACCGGGGGTGGATGTCATATTCATTGACTGTCTGGAGAACTTACCCGTGCCTGGGCTCTCTACACCGGCCTATGAGGTGCCAATGTGGAATGCAGATGCTGATGATGAGGCTCTCCAGTTGGCATATAGCTTCGCCATAGAGCATCTACAAGATGATGGGTGCATCATTCTATTTCACTCCTACAGCATCAAATCCAAAGAGAACATTGTTGGGGTATGTGAGGCGTATGACTTGCTGATGAAGAAGGACTGGATGGGGATGAACCGCATGCACATCACCTCGGCTATAGACAACACAAAGACGGTAATTTTCATAGAATTTTGTTGACTTTTATGAACAAGTTGCAATACACTTCATTCAATGCATTCTTACGTACATTTGCTATGGACGTTGCAGACAGAGAAGTTTGGAATCACCCTCCTCGTGAAGGACCTCGGCTCCAAAGAAAAATCCAAATTTTCCTTTAAAAAGACTAACACCACAATGAAGGCTGGTGTGGACTTGGCTATCGATGACATGCTGATCAATTACACCCATGCAGATGACATGGCTATGAATGAAAACAAACCTTGGCGAGGCGGACGCGAAAAAGATCCAAGGTTCTTCACTATCCTCCTGGAGGCAACAAGCGTTCCAGGAGACTTGATTCTGGATTGTACCGCATCTACAGGTAATGATTCCATTCAGAAGTTTACTCCTCCAAATGTGTTCTTCCAATTCTTTCATGGAACTAAGTCATTTTGATTTCACTGCCTCCAGGTGCATGTATTACGGCTTGTCGTGGCACCGGCCACCACATTGTGGCTTTGGAAGGGAAAAAAGACATTTATGATGCCATTCTGAAACCCATGAGGAAGTCACCAACACTCGTAGTGGTGACACCAACTATGCCACCGATAGTTCACATTTCACAAGATCCGGAGGATATGCCAGTGGTGCCTCACAAATTCGTTCGCAAGGGAAAATCCAGTAAGTAAGTTGGCATTTTCTTTCATCTTTGCTTGGATGAAGACTTTCATGTTCTACAATATTGACAACATGTCATCTTCCGTTGCAGAGATGGGAGATTGATGGCAAGGAATGCCACCCTACTCCAACTAAGTCTTCTCATCAGTCCGGAGAAGTCTTTTGAGCTCCCAATCTATGCCGAGCAAATGGCGAGTGCCTTCGCGGAGTTTGGTTGCTCCAAACCCAAACGTCGTAAAGACACTTACGCTCTAAATGTCTTACAGTGTATAGATGTTTCAACATCTGAAGGTAGAGAGTCCTCGGAGTCATCTCCGAGTTCTGATTCTTTGATAGAGTCCTAAACAACTTAGATTCATGAGATTGACAAATCTCTTTAATGGGTCAAACTATTATGTGCTGATTTTCATTGTAGTTGGATTTGTGTGTTTTATAGATACTTCTTCCATGTGTTCAATTTTCTTGCATGTTTTCTACTTGCTTCATTTTCTTCAATTGATAGTATTTTGTCTTTGCCTATAAGAAAGATTGAAAAATAAAAACAAGACACTAAACCGACTCTCAAAAACAGATCTCACATTAACCACTCTATACACGGCACAATACCCACGGTCATAGGTCAACTCTACAAGATTCTAAATTTTTTCAATTCATTTTTTTCATGCTCACAAGCTCGCAGGCTCATAGGCTCAGGCTCATAGGCTCGCCAAATAGCAACCCTGAGTAGTCAATGGGTGGGAATTTGTGAATTGTTAGGCTGCTTTTTTTTCGGAACAAATGAAACAAAATTTCATTGCAAAAGGGCAAAGTTTAGACTACCAACTACAGGTAGCTTGGCAAAAGATACCACAAGGATAAACAAAACAAACAGAAAACAATCAAACCAAACTGCATTGTTAGGCTTTCAATTCATTCTCTTTATTGCTAGGCATATGGTATTGTACTTTGTAATTCGAAAACCGTATGCTAAATGCTAAGCGTTCTAGGAAGTTAACTGAAGTATATTTGCACTTGCAAGATAATTATGAGGATTTTTAATTGAGGAGGACTTTTACGATATTCCTGTAAGCTACAATGCTCTAGATCTCTGGCTCCCTCTCTTTCAGTGTTAGGGACAATTACCAAAAAATAATATGGCTTAAAAATGACAATGAATTGTGAATTTTTTTTGCTAGAATATTTCAAATTAAATAAATAAATAAACCATGTGTGGACCTTTGTTCCACCTCTCAAAGTTTCATCTCCTTCAATTGGGCAATACTCAAAGAGATGCCAAAAAAAAGCCAACAAAAATGGTGATTGAATCCTTTAGTCATTTCATTTGTTTTTCAATCAATGATTGCATAGGTCGCATGGGAACTACCATTCATTGTTTTTTTGGTCCCATATAGCAATTGAAAACCAAATTTAATTGAATTGCAATGTCAAAAAGTGCAACAACAAGATCGTTTTAGGACAAAAAATTTAGGCCAATAGGAAAATCATTTCGTGACAAAGACAATACCGTTTAGTAGAATTTTTTTTTAATGGAATTGACATGAGGTTCTCTTTACATGATTTCTGAAATTTTCATAATCTTCAAATATTTCACCTCATTTTTGCTACTCCAATTTTGAACTTTATTCAATGCAAAATTGGCTACAAGAGCCACTTAACATCCTTCCACATTTGTAGTACGTATTAGGAAAATAAATATATTCTAGTAATACCAAATCTAACTAATAAATAGGACAACAACTTCATAAAGTATTTTTACAAATTAGGATGACTTTCATCCAAGAAAGAATGAGAAATACAAAAGAATATGAATTTGTGCATCGTTCATAAAGGGGACATTGGAACACTTACAGATTATTTGTATGACATGAACCCTACATTTTTGTATTTAGTTGATGCAATCTACATTTCAAGCAAGGATTTTCCATGGATTGCTTTTGTAGAAGGGTCGCATTGGGGTGTACTTAGCTTCATCAATAATTCATGGACACTTCCTTCACAATTATTCTCCCATATAAATTTAAATATCTAATAGAGACTATAACTTATTTTATGCTAAAATTTCACATATGAGCCCTTCATTATGTGTTAAAAACTTTTTAAAAGAACACACTTCTAACAATTGCATTCTCTACAATATCCAAACAATAAGCCCTTGCCATTTCAAAGTTCATCAAACAAGAAATGTAGGGATTGCAATTGGTCTTAAAAGCAATGTTCACAATGCTATGCTTGCACAAATCTTATAGAAAATTGAAATTTTCCTTCAAGTTGGTCATTTGTGGTATCAACCTTAATGTTGTATCACAAATAACATTAAAGCTCAAGATTGAATATGGTCATCTAGTACATGTGAAGCTAATATTTGTGAAGCTAAAACCTTTTCTTCCTCCCCATGAAGTCCTTGGAATCTACAACATCATTGTAGTAAGGAAAATAAGCACAAATAAACCTTCTAAAAATTGTGTTATACATTATGAAATACTAGAGTTTAGGAAATATATGGTTTGAAAACAAAACCAAAGTATATGACATGAAATCACTCTATTGCTTTTTCCTTGTTTCCACCAGTTCATGGCTTATACTCTAAGAAGCTCCTATGTCTCTTCAAATTTTTGCCAAGGAGGCAAGGACAAAGAAAGGTTGCGACAATGGATGAAGAATTCCGGCATTTGACTTTGCTTCGATTTCCAACAATTTTCCCTTTGCCACATTGAGGGAAGATAGTACATGGGTTCATAAAAGTTCATTTTTAGTGGCAAATTCAGCAATATCTTTCAATAGGTCCATGATAGTTGATAGCTGCTTCTCGGGCATGTCTAAGGGTAATGCGTGGGTCTTGGCACCCTTTTTAGTAACCGCCCTTGGCTCTCCTTCTTCAACAAAACTTCCACAGCCGAAGGAGTCAATGTTATAAGGGGATTATAGTATAGATTTGAGTTAAGAATCTAATAGTAGAGGTCAAGAGATTTCCAAAAATATAATAGTAATAAAATAAAAGTATATGTTTCCAACCAAAGTGGTTTCTAGTGAAAATAGTAATAAAATAAAAGTATAATATGGTTATTGTTAAAATATTTAAAATTTGAGGTGCTAATTTTTCTATCATTTATTTAATTTTTGAAGAATCCCCCTACAATAGTGCCTCGAAGAGTTCCCGCATGACGGATTATCATAGTGTCACTCACTCCAGGGTTGATCATCTTAAAAAACCTTCACGGAGTGTTTGCATATATTTCCACGTTGTCCCACAAGACAATCACAATGCGTCCAATGACTATTCGGTGCAGTGATTGTGTACATTATAGAAAAATTAGTGGAAGATGCACACAAAGCTAAGTCTTGTCCCTTGGGATACAAAAGAACATAGCTATCAGGAATTTCAAGACTACGGAGGATAGCACCAGCAACAATACCTTCCGCCTTACCATTCTTTACGAATCCATAAATGCGGCATTGCACGGTATACCAATAGTGCGTAGTCACATACTTCTTCAACATGTGGAGAAGCCAATTGAGACGCCAACCACTATAACATTGCATGGAAGTGGACAATATTGATTTTAAGTTGCCATGATAATTTTCTATAGCAGCGTTTGTATTTTGGTTGGCGTGAGGAACATTGCGATAACTTGTGACCCACATTTCAATCTTTTTCATCCATGTCTGTTCAAAGTAAATCATAAATGCTTCAACTTCCGGGTACATGGTCTTCCACTTCTCGAATGTTGCACGTGCATGACAAATAGCATCTTCCCCCATGAGTCCATCAGATGTGTACATAATGTTTCTAAGGGCTTCAAGGACAAGCACCTTGATGTAGTCCACTCGAATCTTCAAAACAACATTTTCCAACCAGGCCTTACAGACATGACATAAGCAAAGCATGATTTTTGAGTGTGGAAAAACTGACCTGAAAGAGACAAGGAAAATAATCCATTCGGTTAAGCAATGAACAACCAAGTAATGCAAGGTGAAGTAGGAAAAGGAAGCCCTTGAAATTAGAGTTCATTCTTGTCCTTTTTCTTGAAATTGTTCAATTTATTATAAATTTCTAAATTCATATATTATACAATGATTGGTAGTTGTGTACTGTATTCAATTAAAAATAAGACATTATTTTCATATATTCAATATGTAAAGGATAAGAAGAAGAACACACAAGCATATGACAAGTATTGCTAGAGTCATTTATTTGATAGCATTCAATTCCGCTTGTACATTATCAACAATGATGGCATTTGGATTCCAATCAGGTTGAACATCAATACATTTTTTGCGCAATGTAGTTAACCACGGTACAATATCTGCTTCTCTAGATCGTCCAACAATAATATAAGTCACTAGAATTCCGCTCTCCCAATCATCAAACACCATGATGGTGTAAAGAGGATACTATAACATAGATGTTGACAACAACTTCAATGAAATGACAAAATGAAAACAAGTTTAAATCATAAAAAATTAAAAAATATAAAGAGTACAAATAGAAGACTAACCCAAGACAAACGTCAAATCCATTGACAAAGCCCTCTTGTGACCAAATTTTAACAACATTTGAAACTACCATTCACTTTGGATGGCAAGGCAAAATGGATGCTCCTCTCCCGGGAACTCATTCAAATCCAAGGTACCCCATTTATGGTAGTAGAACCACTCATTGGGCTCTTCTTGCGTCCACATGCGTACGTTGATTGCATCACCTAGATGTCTCTCCCACTTCTCCTTTGCTACCCCCTTGGCCAAATTGTTAACGTCCTTCGGCATGATGAAAGTGTCACGAGTGGGTGTCATGCCCTTCTTTGCCAATTGAAGCACTTTTTTCTTATAATTTGTCATGATCTGACTTGGTGACAAGGGTGAGTGCAAAAAAGACTAGTCCTTTTTTGTGTCACACTTCAAGTGATAGAGTTGTCATTGGCCACAACTTTTGGAGGTTCAAGAAAATGAAGTTGAAATTTTTTTGGAAGGTGGAGAACTCCATAGCCACGAGAGGCCATATTTTCTAAGAATTGAAAAAAATCAAATTCTAATTAATTTCTAATTTAGCTAATTTGTCACACTTTGTAGTTTAGGGGTTTTTAGTACTGGGGAGTATTCAATTTTGATCATTTTGAGCTGAAATTTTTATGGGCTCTTCCTATAATGTATTTGCATGATCCTACCAAAGGATTTTAAAGAAAACTCAATTTCAAGTGCATCACGAGCGCTCGAATAAAGGTCACTTGCGCACGCCATTTTGAACAATATAGACGATTTTGGGGGGGGGGGGCGAGTGAAATGTAATGAGGACAAAGTCTATCAAAATGGCCATTTTTTATTTTTTAAAATAATGGTTCTCTTTATTTTCTAAAAATTTAAAAGTGGACTTCACTATTTTCAGTGAGAAACTGAGACCCCAGGCTACAACAGTACTATAAAACAACATTTAATATTTGGTAATACTCCTATAGCTACCCGCCTTCATCAAGTTCTGCCCAAGTGTACGATAGCTAGACACTTGTCAATTATAACCTCAATCTGCAGTTTTATCAACGGTCCATGTAATGCTTTCCAATTTTGCAGTACAGTACTATAGTACTCATAGTACTGAGTCACTGAAACTAGGTACTAAGTAAAACGCTATGAAAACTGGTGAATCTTTCTTGCACTCACCCACAAGTTCATCTGCAACATGGACAAAATCCACTGACGTGTCTTTGTAGACAAACGTCCTGCTCATGCAAACTTGATTCCTGCAAAGGTCGCACCGTGGCATTCATTCCCCGAGAGATTGGTGTGTGTCATACAATGAAAACGGATCTTACATAGTGTGTTATCAAGGTAGAGTTGCTTGGTTGTAAAATTGCATTGGCAACCACATTTCATTGACATCCCAGAATGGATCTTGGTCAATCAGAACTTCCTCTTTGGCCTCATAGTAACTTGAGCAAATGAAGCCAATGACGTATTCTCTATGATTGCTTGGATAGGACAAGCATCAAATTTGGAATGGGAATCCTCAACGACTAGGTTGGATTTCTGCTCAAGTGCTTTGGTTGCTTTTGACTTTGCCTTCTGCAATTTCTCTTGAACTTTTATTTGGCTTTGATGATTTTTTGTTCTCCAAGACATGCGTGAAAAGCTTTTCAACTTCCCCTTTCACATCTCCAAAGTGATCTTTTGGTCCATATTCACACTAGTATCTATAGAATACATCACAAAGTTTAGACCCTACGATTTGGCAACAATTATCGTGCGGTTATCATTGTTTCATAGGTTCGTACCATAATCGCATTGACTTAGTGTATTTTTACGCATTGAATTAGTGCAAAAACAATGAATATCAATAGCGTATGATTTATGTACTTTAACTATATGATTGTTGTGCAGTTTTGGCACAACAATTGTATAGTTAAAATACATAAACTGTACGCTATTGATATTCATTGTTTTCGCACTGATTTTGTGCATAAAAATACACTAAGTCAATGCGATTATGGTACGAACCCATGAAACAACAATAACTGCACGATAATTGTTAACAATCCGTCTATCCTTAAGTTTGAGATGTAGACATGCATAGATCAATGGCAAAGCTAACTATGATGTTACAGAAATTATTTTAGCAAGTTCACTTATTGAAATTACTTGAGACCAAGCATCATGTAGACTGTATGATGAACAAAGGGTACTATAAAAGTTTCATTCAAGCAATTGAAAACATGAACCTACTAGAGTTGTAGAAGTTCTTACAAAATGCAAAGTAGGTTTCAGAGGTCAATGAATTTTTTCTTAAGAATCCAAGTGATGACTTTTTTTCTTAAGAATCCAAGTGATAACCTGATTTCAATGGTGGATGTGCCTCCTCTAGCATATGACACACTTCTGTTGACCTTGTTTGGCTTTGGAACCTCCAAGAAAGTGCATGGCCAATCTCTTCTATTAGATTCTCCTTGAACAAAATCATCCAATCAACTCCAAGGAATTGTAGCCTCCATTACATCTCTTTGAAACCCATTCCCACTTGTCTTCTTTGACTCCCATTGAAGGTCATCTCTATTGAATGGACCCTCTAGAGGAATTTGGAGCTTGCTCTGCACCCTTGTGATTGTCTTTTTTTTTGGTAGGGGTTGTTTCTTCTCTCCAATTGTGACATGCCCATGTAGGAGGCCTATCCCATTATCATTGGAATTTTGGTTTGGATCCAACAACTGAGGTGTTGCACGTGCATTGGTGGATTTGGTTGAATCTCCATCCAAATTGAGATCTTCCAAGTCCAAATTGATTTTGAAGGAGGCTTCAATATGAAGTGGAGATGTGGGCAGTTCCATGGTAAAAGTTCCTTTCACATTTATGCAACATGCAACGACCCCCACCACAAGGAATCACACTTAGAAGCTGTAAGTGAGAAGAAGGATTGAGGTTCTACATGAACAAAGATCATTGAATCAAGTTAGAAATATCAACATGAAATATATCAAGAAATTGTTGTTTGAATGACCATATGATAAACCATTAGAAGCACACTAGAAGCACACAACCACTTTGAAACCTCTGGCTTATAAGGTAGGTGGCTCTGAAAGGGTCCCTTTAAGAGTTGATTGCATTTTGGGGGAAGCTAAACTACTTTCTACAATTTTCAATAAATTTTGGTGGGAAGAAAAATTGAATTGGCATCTAATTGAAATCATTTTATATTTTTTGGACCTTCATGAAATTAGTTACAAATTTTCAAAGTCAAAACACAATGGTCACTGAAAGTGAACCCCTCTTGAATGTACACAGTTGGTACATTGAAGAAAGTAAAATGTACATCAGTGTTAGAGGTTACTTTGAGAGCCACGTACTTTAAGTCATCTTCTCCATAAAAATGACCATCTCTAGTGTCTAAAAACGTAATGCAGCAAAAAAGATTTTTGATATGCCTATGGAAATTTCTACTGCCATCCTCCCTTATGCAATGTATGAATATTCTTTCATCTCTTTGTTTTCATGAACTGTTCCATGTAGGATGCTTTAAGAGTCTAAGGATACACAAAAAGGCTATGGTCAATTTTCATGTGAGATTTGAGAAGGCCTTAAACCCTAAACCATCTTACAGGAGACTTGTTCAAGAACTTCTTCAATATGAAAGTCCTCCGTGCAGCTCAAGAATCTGTCCAACCAACAAAAATCATTGGTGATATTAAACAAGTCAATTATAGTGTAAACATAAATGTATAAAGACAGTGATTCATTCTTAAGAAAATATATTACACTTGATGTAAGGTAAAGCAGCCCATAATGGACATAATGAGGAATTTGCCCTCATGTCATTGCTGAATTTTTTTTTCAAACATGAAGACAAGTAATACAAATAGTGAGAGCAATTGAAACTATATTTTTTCGATTAAGTGTGAATTTCTCATGAGTTTTTTAAGTGTTCTACCCACCATAGTTTGTAGACTACCCCAAAACCAACAGAAATTGTGTCCTTAATGCTCATATAACTCACCTAAAGCAATCAAAATATTTTCTAACATAGAAGATCTAAAAGACTCTTTTCTTCCAATGAATTAACACTGAAAAGCTAAAAGTTTCTATTGATTCACCAATCATCCCATTCCAATTAGCTAAGACATTGATTGTGACCCAAATCTCATTCATTAGAAAAAATCTATAATGGAGTCATTCCAAGGAGTCTACAAAGGGTTTTTTTGTCCATAATGGGTGTTTTGACCTTATTCATGAATGCACAATCAATCCTTTAAAAGAAATTACACTTAATGTATTCATGAATGCACAATGAATGCATACTAAAGAGCTCTGGAGATAGAGGTTCATAATGTGTTTTTTTTCTTTTTATAAAATACCAAAGTGGCGATATAAAATGTACTAGTGCTGCTCTACTTTTTCACATTTATGTGCATATTGGAAATAAAGTATGACATTAGCACATATCACATATCCATAACTAAATTGTCAACCACAGTGTGGCAATTTCATCATGGTTTATTTATTTTTTAATTTGAAATATTCTAGCAAAAAAAATTCACAATTCATTGTCATTTTTAAGCCATATTATTTTTTGGTAATTGTCCCTAACACTGAAAGAGAGGGAGCCAGAGATCTAGAGCATTGTAGCTTACAGGAATATCGTAAAAATCCTCCTCAATTAAAAATCCTCATAATTATCTTGCAAGTGCAAATACACTTCAGTTAACTTCCTAGAACGCTTAGCATTTAGCATACGGTTTTCGAATTACAAAGTACAATACCATATGCCTAGCAATAAAGAGAATGAATTGAAAGCCTAACAATGCAGTTTGGTTTGATTGTTTTCTGTTTGTTTTGTTTGTCCCTGTGGTATCTTTTGCCAGGCTACCTGTAGTTGGTAGCCTAAAGTTTGCCCTTTTGCAATGAAATTTTGTTTCATTTGTTCCAAAAAAAAAGAAGCCTAACAATTCACAAATTCCCACCCATTGACTACTAATTGATTCTACAATTCTGTGCTTTTATCCCACATCCCAAGGTTGATCAAATATAGTGAAGGTCCAAATGAATAAATGAAAAAATGAGCCATCCATTTAAAATTGGCCAATTCAAACCACGGTACAGAAACTACATTAATGTTACTACCTAAACCCTGAACAACCAAAAAGTTGAACATACTTTATGGTATTAGAAATTGTAGGCCATTTTGGGCTGCTCTGAGCATTTCAGGGTTAAGAGTCAAGTTAGCTAATTAGAGCTATTTGATTGGTACATCCAAGCTCATAAAATAGTGGTCATTATAAGATATATAGAACTTACTTTCTTCAAGGCTTTGTTGAGGATCTTATCCATTGACTGTTGTTATCTGGGCAAGAAGCTCAAACTCAGACGTGCGGTGGACAATTGTGAACTCATAGGTGCATGGATTAACAAGAGGCCTTCTTCCACACCAGCTCTAGATTTAGAGCTTGAAACGAACGCATGAATGGCTGTGAGGCCTAGTCCCACATCAACCCTTGTTTTAGAGTGTGACACAGAACCTGTGAGATTGATCAAAGCAACACTTTAGAACAAAACACTACTAGAAAATTTCATTTTTCTGTTGTTTTGGTCGCGTTGATCCGGACAAAATGTGACAGAAATCTGTTGAAACCAACAGATTTCTGTCAGATTTTGACCGGATCAACGCGACCAAAACAACAGAAATACGAAATTTTCTAGTAGTGAAACATTCTTAACTAGGCTTGAAGTGTGCCCTAAAACAACAAAGTGGTGATCCAAACACTACCAAAAAGGGAAAGTAAAAGAAGGCAATGGCTCACCAGGTGAGTAACAACCTATTTGCAACTTGTAGTAATACAAAATGTGTACCAACCTAGAGATATTCCACAAACTTTAGTTACATCAAGATTGACAGTCTCACAAATAAAAACAGATCAAAATACAGTAATCACCGAAACAGCAAGGGTAGCAACAACTGCGAGGGAGGGTGCCAAAGTACAAAGCTCAATGAAGTGTACGTGCCCGAGAAAAGTGGATATCAAGTTGCGGCGTCAAGTAGGCTGTGCCGCAGCTTTGTGTCAGTCCAGCAAGCGGCACCCGAAAGGAAAAGCAGCGGCACCGGACAGGCTTCCTTCCACCTTCCTCCAGGCTATCCAATTTTCTAGCCTGACCCTGAAAACGGCTCATCACACTATGTGGGAGTGTGATTCCACATGCTAGACCCAAAACGCTAGCATTTGATGGGAAATTTCAAAATTTATTCCTTTAAAAGGAAAGTTTTGAGTCCTCATAGGAGATTAGAAAGATTTCAGGAATACCGAAACTCTGGATCCAGAGAAATTCCATTAGATGTAAAAAGCCTAATTCCGGAGCCCTAAAAAGTTCTGGAAATCGAATGACGGCGCCGGCCCTAAAACCGGAAACCGGATCCATACTAGGGTTAGGTTTTTGCCGCCAAAACCTATCCCGTATTCTCGTCCGACCGTCCATCCGTCTGGCCAGTATAAGAAGAAGACTATAGCCGGCGGAAGGTATAGTTGCCTTTTTATTTTCTTGCATCTACGTTTTCTGCCTTTCCAGCTCTTAGAAATTTTTGGTAGATTGAGGGACTTTGTGAGTTGCGATTGTGTAGGGTGTTCCGGAGTGATCTTTTGTAAGCAAGAGGGATAGGGAGAGATTGTGCGAGGTTCTTTGTAAGCGTGATGTCTTCTAGGGCGAGCCGGCGTAGGCTGAGGGAGGAACCGGAGGACTCAGACGAGGCGATTCCAGCACCACCGCCTCGGCTGAAGGCAATTCCGTTAATGCGGGTGGTGCCGGAAATTCCAACCGATGAGGCCCGGCTGGAGCTCCTACGACAGAACCTCACCAACATGGGGTGTGAAGGTTTGATGGATGTCCTCTAGGGCATTCGGAAGGAGAGTTTGGTGGCGGATTTGCTTCGACCGGAAAGTGGTATCTTGGATACCACCCTCCAGGCAAAGCCGGAACTATGAACAATCAGCGAGTGGAGAGCTGTCTATGGGTTCCGAATGGTGCTGGACAAGGTCATGGAAAAGAACCAGGAGTGCATAGAGGGCGACTTCCGAGCGGCGGCAAATCCGAAGGATGGTTTCCAAGTATCAGACCTGGTCAAACTGGAATATATGGATGTGGTAGCGTTTCTCAACCCTATCCTCCACTCGACCAAGCCGAGGCGAGTGGTGGCCAAGGTGGCTTCCACCATCTTAGGGAGCCTTTAGAGAAAGCTGATGATGGATTGGGCGTTCGTCATCTTCGAATTGGTAGGGGATCTTGTGCGTTCCCTCCGGTAGGGGAAGAAAGGTGGGAACCCTCTTCAAGCTTATATCTCCCACTTTTATTCCCACCACTCCTTACTCAAGACGAATGAAGAGGACGCTTATCAGGAGTTGGTTCAGCTCTAGAAGTACGGAAGAGAAGAACCCTCTTCCCGGGAAGGACCGGATGATGAGGAGCCGCCCACTCCTCTAATGAAGAAGTCCCGGCGGTAGGTGACTCCACCGGTAATGCCAACGGAGGATCCTCCCGCGCCAGAACAAGTAGAGGAGGGAGCTCCGGACCGAAAAAAAGAAGCCGCACCTTCTCAGCCAGAAGTTGGTTCCGCTCAAACGGAGGCCGGACCCTCCCGGACCAGACTTACGGAGGCAAAGGAGGAAGAGAGGACTGAACTTCGACTAGGGGGGTCGCCCATGGACGACATTTCGAAACTAGCCCAGCACATCGTGTGGCAGACAAAAGACATCATAAAGATTCTCCAAAACTATGAGGAGACTTTTAAACGGGTGTATCGGAAGATGGCACTAACCGATCGGAACGCCATCTTCCGGAGGACAGACGCTTTGGTGGTGGCGGAGAAGCAAAACGCCATCCCGATTGAGGATCAAAAGAAATCGGTGACGGAGGCGGGCGTTCTACGTATGGAAAACCGAACCTTGTCGGAACGAGCCCAAGGTTTGGAGAAGGAGCTGCGAACGGCCCAAGAGAAGGCCAGAGTCATAGAGGAAGAACACCACCGGCAGATAGATGCACTATGCCGGAGTATGACCCAGCTCCAGAGTTCCCTAGAAGTGCCGGCGAACTGCATCAACAAGGCCCAATTCAAAGCCAACTTCGACGTAGCCGCCAGCTCGAGCCGGGTGCCCATTGTCAAGTGTTTACTGGAGCAGGCAAGACAATAGACGCATCGCGAGCCGAGATGCGGGACATGGTGGAGTATTTGGCTCAGCAGAGCCAAATCCGGTAAATCCTCTTCCTTCCTCTCCCGTACATGCCTTGACGGTTCTGAAAGGCAATATGCTGGAATCCGTTGTTACAGAAGTATCGCCAGTGGTACTACCTGTTTCAGAACTTTCACCACCACCGGGGAGACCAGAAGGAGTGGATTGGGGTGTTGTGGTACCGAAAGGCAGTGAGGACCTCCTCCCGGAGAATCCGATCATTGACCTTATCGGTACTCCTCCAGAGACTAAGCGGACTCGGTCAGTTCAATCTTCTCCTCACTACAAACAGACTTGGAAGGATTCCCGAGGAAGTTCGGAAGTTCCGATAGTCCGAACTCGGAGTGTAGACAGAGGAACCAATATCACGGAAGGTCCAAGTTGAGGAGCAAGAGGCCCTGATGTGTTTTTTCCAAGGAGTAGCCGGAAGCATATATACCTTAATTTGTTAAAGTGCATTATCCCTCCTAAAGACAAGGATGCAGGGGAATAGGAAGTAGCTTTGTATATACTTGTAAAATACCGGAGTTCGGCCGGAGAGCCGAAAAAATAGGATCTAAGTAGATTACTGAAAATCTAGTGGACCAGTAGGAATGTTTTGTGGGATTTTAAGGAAGATGTTAGGTTTAGTATAATATTGTGTTAATAACAAGCTCCAACAAGTTTTGTGGCATTTCGATAGTTAGAAGATGTAAAATTGGCAAGATCCTCCAAAATTGGCAAAATTGAAGATTAATCGTGGAGTTGACCGGCGTATCGGGAGCATATGACATTGGATTGAAGTCAAAGCGAGGTCTTTTTTTACTCCCTTGCACCTACTAAAGAGCCTAGGCTAGTTACTTTTCCTAAAAAAGTTGATCTCCAAAAGTTGGATTTTTATCCACTTTGGATCATCTAGTTAGCACTAGAAATCTTTGTGATTTTGACGTAGGAAAAAGGGGATGGGGTCTCTTTAGACTAAAAATGGCCTTCTGAAGCCAATGGCGCAATCCGTTTGTGATTTGGAGCATTTCTCTAAAAGTTAGAAGTTTGGACCAGCGTAGAAAGTCAAAAACTGAAGATTAAGATGAAAATCTAAGTTGATAAGATTACGGCTTAGGAATTAAGAGGGGGTGAGACACCTTGGAAGATTATATAAGGGGGCTCATTCTTCTCTCAAATCACCCCTTAGGTTCATTTTGAACCGCCTCATTTCATTTGAATCCATTAAGTTGGATTTTGGCCAATTTCTGGCCACGTTGCCAAATTCTCGTGTTTTTCGGGCATTTTAAGCCCATTGTTGATACTTTTCAAGCTCTTTTGAAGGATATTGGGGTCCCTTCAAGTTTGATTTGAGTCATTGTGTTTTTGTGAGTCATTATTGTTGGATTTTTGGCTTGTACTAATCCTAGAGAGAAACCCCACTCCGTACCTTGGCGATGCCGCTTTGTGGGGGTCTCTAGAGTTAATTTGTGTTGTATTAACAATCCTTGTTTCCAAAGATTTTGTTTTTTTGTTCAAATTTGTGTTGTACTAACCCATTGTCTTAAAAAGTTGTACTAACACATGTATAGGAACTTGTACTAATTTCTAGTGGGAAGTGAAAGTTCTTTTGTTTTAAATTTCTTGTCCCATTGGGGACGGCAAAGCCTTGACTTTGCTTGTCTAGAAGTTATAGTAGTTGTTTTGGTAATTTGACAAAATCACGGCGAAGCTTTGAACCTCCCCCTTCCTTGATCTTTTCTATGTAGTTAGGCCCTTTGGCCTTAGTTTAGTCAAATTGTTATTTTTTACTAACCTTTCTTTTAGGCCGAGACCAAGGGTGTAGTCAGACCATTAAAAGGAGGGGTCAATACAAATTGAAGTCCAGAATCTCATAGTAGAGGTCAAGATCTTTCCAAAAACATAAAACACAAAGAAATCCGAGCTAAAATGAGTAAGATATAAGCGAATGAAGTTTCAAACACTAATTAGTAATTAAAACTTCATCCATGCATATATTTTAGTAGGAAAGTCCAAAATACAAGTATTTTATAGTTTCGGAGAGCTAGAAACAGGCTCTATTCATCAAAAACAACAAACTTCTAAAAATAATAATTTGTCAAAAGTCAAACCGAGAGCAAGAGCATATAGAAGTAAAAATTAGAGGAAGAAGTATGAATTAGCAAGCAAGAAGTAATATTTAGTTTCCTCCTATCTCACCACTCTTTCTCTCTTCTAGCTTAGACTAAGTGGAGTTCAAAAACTCAATAGAATTGGTAGTTGTGAGGATTTGCAAAAAATATTGAAATTATTATAGTTGAAGTTGAAGAAGGAAGAGAGATCAAAAATATCTAGAACAACCAATTAGATTTGAGATAAGGAAGGAGAGAAGATTGATCAAGTGAATATAGTCAAATTACGTATTTTTATCGAAATACGCAAAATAAATGAAGGAAGGAGGAGAAGAAGAAATAATTGAATAGGATAGAATAGAATATAGGAAAAGAGAAGGGAAGGAAGAAGTTGAGAGAATTAGAACTTAGATTTGTATTTAACACCCTCTTTTAAGCCGTAGGCAAAAATATCAAACGATTTTGGAAGATGGCAGATGATGGAGCATTCCAAGATGCCTACAATTACCTCAACAATAAACCCAACTTTGAGATAAAACATTAATTTCTTCCCTTCCTTTTGAATTATTGAAAATAGGATAAAATACCATAGGGCCGAATTACAAATAGGATTCAGAATATCAAGACAAAGTTTTTAGGTAAAGATAATCAGATTAGATGGTAGATCTTGCTTGGAGGTTTCCAAAAACATCTCACACTTAGAATTCCGACTTAAAACAAGAAAGTTAGGAACGAATGAAGTTTAGAGTCTAAATTGAATGAAATTTTGACAAAACCAAAAGTTTGGAACAAGTCAAATTAGTAAAACAGAAAATATTAATTAGAATCCATAATCGAAGGAAAAAATTAATTTCAAATTGTAGATTAATAGATATTAATGGATGAAGTTTGAAGAACCATTTAAGTGGTCAAACTTCATCCATTGATAACTTCTAGTAGAAAGATCCAATTAGCAAGTGTAAACCCAATCTAGAATCCTAGAATAGAGAACTATATGAAAGAGGGGTAAACTTTCTAAAATTAGTAAAATAACAAGAGTCAGACCGGAACCAAGAAGAACAAGGAAGGCTAACTTAGAGCTTAGAATTGAGAGTAGAATGATAACTTAGAACCACAAGCTTGTAGAGGAGGATAATTAGAACCCATGGGAACTTCAAACTCAAGAAAAGACTAAAAACCCAACAAGATATTAAAGGATGAAGTTCTAGGCTGGGATTGGATGAAACTTCAATAGATGTGTCAATTTAAGACCAAACTTCAGAGTTAGGTAGTAAGAAATGTTTTAAGTATATCTTCAAAATCCCAAGGTCTTTTGAATTAGGGAACCAAACTAAAACCATGAATGAAGTTTTTGATGAACCATTTAGCAATCAAACTTCATCTACCCGTATCTTTTGCTAGGAGTGTCGGATGAGGGTAAATTTTATAGTTTTGGAAAGGGAAATTAATCATCTACAAGATGGAATACTTATTTTGTGTCTGAATCATCTTTTGCAAAATAACTTCAGCGGTTCATCTGAATTAGGAATTACCAAATAACTAATAAGATAAACTTGGTTTGGTTGGGGTTTTGCACGCTTGAAACATACTTAGGAATTAGAAAAGATCCATTGCTTGAAAGGCACAATGAACCAACATTAAAACACCCATAGGATAGGATCAATTTTAAGAACCTAGTTGTGTTTGCTGATTTACCAAGGGTGGGTAAATAAGCGCTCACAGCTATCCACACGGGCTATTGGTTAAGGATCAATATTGCTACTGTAGACACTGTTATTATTTTTTATTCAGATTGGAATCCCTAGAATGATCTCTAGATTTTTTTCCTAAAGCTCAAATGATGTACCATTGTACATGTGTATCATTTCGTCGAGTACATGAGGTAGTAATCAGGGTTCTTCAGTTGGTGGTTTGAACATTATATGAAGTAGAATTTTGAAGTCTTGAGATCTTTGTTTTCTGCAGTTGATGAGTAGAGCACATCGAATAGGTCAGCACAATATTGTTAATATATATTCTTTTTCTAGTTGAAGTGTGGAAGATAACATTTTTGAGTGGAAGAAGGATAAGATGGTATCGTTTGTTTCACTTGAAAACTTTGTTGATGTTTCATTTCAGTATAGTTACACGGTGGGGCCTTGAGCTCGTTCTCAAATCTTGTCGACCACTGTCATCGATTTGTCATCTTGTATGTGTTCTTTGTATCAGGTTTTGGATCACTTGGTCATTCAAAACACAATGCCAAAGATAGATTGGAGAAAAACGAAGCGAAAAAGAGAACAGGGTTTGACAAGGTATTGATTGTCATTAAAAATCTTCTATTTTCTTTTTACCAGAACTTTTGGGAACATTGTATCTTTGATTGTCAAGTATGCGAGCCAGTTGTTAGAGGTTTGCCAATTGTCCTGCTATTGTTCTGTGGTGCTCTAAAAGTTTTCCTAGATTGTGCAAATTTTGTTCTTGGTGGGTTGTAAGAGCTTTGGGCAGTAGTAATTGTCAATACTTGTTATAGAATGAGGGAGCTGCTATTCTACGATTTGGTACCAAGGATGACAAGAATGAGGAGGATCACAAGAGCAAGCTTCAGAACATGGACATCGATGAAATATTGGCTGAAAAAGTAGAGATGAAAACAACTGAAGTGGATGTTGAGGATAATGGAATCCTAGGTGCATTGAAGGTACTAATCATCCGCTTTGAAATTCTTCATTGTTATATTGTGAAGGCTTGGGAGTGCTGAAACTGAAATCGATCTTTCAGTTCATACATTGGTAATGGGTTCAAGGCATAAGCGTGACTAGCTAGAAGACAGTTCGAAGGACAAGTTTGCTAAACCTAGTTTGGGCTTGGGGAGAAATTGTTCTGCAGGTTGGGGGTTGCAGAAGGTCATAGCAAGGGCAAGAGTTTTTGACCTGATCGAGATGCGAAGGAAGAAGGCGAAATTTCTGACACTGACGAAATTACCGAAGGCACAAGGCAATTACAAACAAGGCAGTATTGAAGGACAATTGCAATGATGTGGACCTTCACCACCAACACAAAACAACACTAAAGGTATTTTCACACCTGTTTGGAGGTATTACTTTAAAATTCTTGGAAAGAGGATTTTCATTGGAAAAGTTTAGAAAAACATAACAAGTGCAAATGAGCAACGTCATTGAGAAGTCTATATACACAAGTCATTAGTATGCAGCCTATATTCACCTGTACAGTAGTATTCTATTAGGTATCTCCTCTATTCTTTAGAAAGATTAAAATAAACATAGACTATATTTGCAGTACCTAGAGCAATAGTCTCCAACTTGGAAAACCAGCAGTCAAGTCTTTGTTGTGGTTTCTTCAAACCTTCTCAAAAATGTGGCATGTATAAAGAATCACTTGTTGTATGCCTTGTCCATTTGGATTGCCTGATGAGGAGGCCCTGATGCTGAACATAGAAGGAAAGTCACCTCTGCCAAATGACATGGGGGAGTATCTTGGCAATTGTTGTAGACTTTGCTGGTACAGAAATGGATTGCCATGGTAAGAAACATATTGTTTCCAGGGCTTGGGTACCTCTAATGGAAGAGGTAAGAGGCTAGCATCTTCTCCCTGTTTTTTAGCACACCTGTGTGCAATGGCCCTCTTCTGATTTTCTTTACATATTGGTGGAGGAAATCCACAGTAAGGTGATGTAAGTATTGTCTGCCCCCTATTTGCTTTGATAAGTGCATGCAATCTGTCACCACATGCTGCAACATTTTTAGCTAACCATGCTTCTTTATGGTTCTTTTTGGACTGTTGTAATGCTCTTTTAGTAAGCTTAGCAACTTCTTTGTCTCTCTTCTCTTGTGCTTTCCTATTTCTATTGGCTGCCATCTCCAATCTTCTTTTCTCCTTTTCTTCAGCAGCTTCTTCCTTATGTTTTACTATTTGCTCTAAGGATTGCAAGTAATCTTCTTGAGTCATCCAAATGGATTTGGAGTAATCTATGAAGGGTTCAGCCTTACTTGATGTTTTCTTTACTTTGGGCAAGTCCATCACTGGCAGCTTGAAGAAATTCTCTGAACTAAGAGGTGGTCCCTCCTCAACCTCCAGATGTTCTTCACAGTCTTCATCACTTGTTCCGCTATCAGTCTCACTGTCTTCTCCTGTGTCTACATAATAGTGGTTGCATTCAGGTAGAGACGAAGTGTCTTCATCAAATATCTCTTGGATTTCCCATTCTTCAAGCCCTCTACTTAGAACTTCATGGCAGCCAACAGCTTTGGTTCTCTCTTCAGAAGTCTGGTATGCATCTGGACCTTCTCTTTCAAATGCTGCACTAGGTCCACATTTGTTATCCACTGTCTTTGCATTAAATGGATAAATCCCTGTTGCTTTGAACCCCTTTAGGATATTGTCTTTACTTAAGACTCTCTTCATTCCATGAGAGATCTAAGCTACCAAGTCTTCTTTGGCAGGAGTTCTTCCAATATGGCTGACAGTCCACTTATCCCTGTAAACTCTAAAGGCTACTTTGAATGGTTTGAAGCATGTCACATCCAATGGTTGTAGGGCATGAGTGGTGTGACTAATAAATGTTAGGAGGTCCAAACCACTCAACATTGCAGTCTTGACTACATCTAGGGTCACATGAGAGGTGTGGCCATCTAAGATGAGGAGATGTTTGGTGGTAGGAGAGATTTTGTACCTATCTTTGACATTCCTGAGAAAGTGCTTGATCCATTCCTTGAAGTGCAGGTGTGTCATCCAGGCTTTAGGTTGCATGGACATGGTGGCTTCTTTCTCTCTAGTTTTGTAGAGGTAATTACATTTCTTCTTCTTCCCTTTGAAGATGAAAAAATTAGGAAGTTTTTCTCCAGTAGCATTGATGCATGCTAAAACAGATATCCATTCTATTTGACTTGGCACCACCATATGTACATTTCAAATGCCTTTTTTGGCTATAACATAACCACCTCCATCCTTCCCAGCTTGAGCTCCATATTCATCACAATTCCAGATTTGGTGAGCTTCATATGCATATTTCTCATAGAGCTTTGATAAATTCTGGTAGAAGGATTGAACATTCTCAAGACATAAAGCTCTAGTTCTATTTTGTTCTAATGGTTGTGCATTCCTGAATAATAACTCTGGATGCCTATTCAAAAAAAATTTACCCATCCTAGTCCGGAAACCCCATCTTTAAATGGGGTCACTCTTGTTTGAGTGAAAGCATGTACTTTGGCCCTAAGTGCACCCATGTGTAGTGGATATCCTCTGTTCTGCGTTTCAAGTAAATATATGATCAAAACACTTTCTTCTTCATCCATTAATACACCTTTAATTATATGAACATTTTAGTAATTTTTACTTGAAGATTTATTGAAATGTTTGCTTTGCATTCTATCTAATACATAAAAATTTGAATGAAATTCTAATGGTGAATACGTAGCATAGCAAGTGCCAAACGCTAGTAAAATTCTAAAAAAATATACAATCCTTCCAAACTCTATTTCTATACATGGAAAAATTCCACACTCGAAAAAACTGCACTCTAATTATGCGTAATTGCTTAAGTGGTTGGAAATGGGTCAGGTACCTTAAATAAAGAGAATGCCGGTTACTCCAAGCTAAGTTGACAAGATACACAAGATATTTCTTTCATATTATAGTGTATCTATATTACATGTACAAATGTTATAAACAACTTCAACGCAGTTTGGACTAACCAACAGTCTCTTTATTTACTTTGATCGTTTCAATAGAAATTAGAGTTTCTCTCTCTTGTTAAGGTAGAACTACCCATTACCACCATGTACCCAATTCTGCCACAAGTCTACAACTTCCTCTCATTTCCATCACTGGCCCATCTTATTACCACAATCTTACTAATCCATGATCATGATGGCAATGCACTGGGGAGTAGACACATCAACCCACACTTCAACAATGGTCTAGTCATGCTTTACCAAGGGTCTACTCACATTTTTACATTTCAACTTTGAAAAATCACAAAAAATTCAATTCTTGTTGGAGTGTCTTCATTCTTTTTGCAATTGATTTCTCTCAAACAATTCCGTCTCTGAAAAATATGAGAGCTCATAAATAGCTTCTCCAAAGTACCTAGATAGCAAATTTGTATGGTAGTGGGTAGTTCCACCTTATCACATTGTGTGAAAATATGATTTCTATGTATACATGATTGGAAATATTTTATAAAATAATTAAAATAATTATTTTAAAGACTTATCGAAATCATTATCATGCATTCTATTCAAATATATTAAATTTTTACTAATATGTGATACAATGAATGCGTAGCGTAGCAAACACGAGCCCCTAGTATTAATGGTAGCATTTGTGATATTACAGAGGGACTTATGATTTTAGTAGTATGATTAATATAAAATATAATTATTATGAATTTTTGTAATGAAAGATTTTCTTTGACTCATAATGGTGATATAGACCTTTCTATTTATGATATAAGTTGGTTGCAATATTGATAGCTTTACATCCAATCACATTGTACCACAATGAACTGCACCACAACTTTATGGAATAAGCACAATTTCATGGAAAGAAACCAGCCTATAGATTGGAAATGGGTCAGCTACTACACTCCCACAGTTTCAATAGGAATCAGAGTTTCTCTCTCTTGTCACGTCACTCATTCAGCAAGGCTCTTGTTTTCAATGTTGGTAGTACTGTAGATACAACTTTATTTTATCACAAAGAATACTGTACATCATAGTCTTCAGCCTACCAGTTTGTACAGACAATTCTTTTTTCAGTTCAGATCTACAGTCGTTGACTTCCTGACTTCCAATTGAAACCTTGAATTCCTACCATATAATGTAACATGGGAGTTAGCACAAATTGCTCATATAAGGCAGTCTGCTACTCTGCTCTAAAAGCGAGTGGCCTCTGAAATGGATAGTAGATGGTTCTTAAATGGACCTCTCAAGCCATTGAGAGAATTGAGAAAAAAACATTATTTATTGCAAGAATCAATTGTTGGCTTTTATTTACTCAAATCACTTTAGAAGTTTCAAGTGGTCGGATTTTGGAAGACCTGCCTAGGGTCACAAATAGGTGCCTACAACAATTTTTTTGAAAAATCATAAGTAATTCAAAAATGGTTCAAAAAAATACAAAATCACTTATGTGACGTTCCACATCCATTTTTCTTTCTCTGAAAAATGATCCAAAAAATATTTCTATTCATGAAACCTTTGAAAAAGGGGACCAGCCGGTAAATGGTTGCTTTTAGAGTATATTACCTTACTGTTAGTAGGAGAATTTTGATCCACTTTTTCAGCTCCACATACGCTGTTGTGGTTGGAGTAGTAATTCTCTTGAAATTTATGTATCTTACGAAATGAGACTGAAGAGAGAAGATGCAATTATTACCAAAGATTTTGCAAGCTTGCTGATTTGCATATGATTTTCCAAATGCATGAGTGTACATTAGGGTGGCCATATTGGAAGAGACGTCTGTGGGTGTGTTTAGAGACATTATGGTAGAACTACCCATAGTCGACCATTAAAGTGTTTTCTTGCATGTTCTGGAGTAGTAAAAGGCCATGTAAATTTTAGGCCATGTAATAAGATAGAAATCATAGGAATTGCAAATTTTTTGGTACTTTTATGCCTTGAGTTCAAATTACTTACAAATTTGAGAAGCCTTTATGGTAGTTTGAACCTATATCCAATGCATAGAGTCTATCAATTCCAATCATTCAAGAACTCCTTTCTTGCTTCCTACTTTCTTATTCATTGCATGAGGACATGAGTCATGATATTATTAGTCCTAACCTTGAGAAGGAAAAAATCACATTCCAAACTTTGGTTGGAAATAGCTACACCCTATAAGTTGGGTATGGATCTGTAGTTGGGAATGGATGTTTGAAGGTTAGTTGTTTCATTTATTTTAGGTAGTACAAAAAATAATAATCACTTGAAGGATGAATCTATTTACATCTATGCAAATGGATGTAACTTGCAATCTATGGATGAAATTTTATTTATTCATCTAAAATAATATATGTTCATCCAAAATAGAGCAATTCTATCCCTAAATTTGGTAGCAAATTAGCAATTAAGGTCAAACAGCCCATTACGGTCACTTAGGAAATGATCCCATTGTGGGTTTTTTTCAGTATGTGAGATGTGGTCTAGAATGCACGTCTCACATGACAATAATGGAGTGAATAGTGAGCTCATTAGGAACTTCTTACTTTTCAGTGTGAAGTTCATTGTAAAAATTGACTTTTAAAGCCTTCCATGATAGAAAATATAGTGATTGCATTAGATAGTAAGATGAGCATTATGGATTCAGATTTTGTTGGTTATGGGGTAGTCTACAGATTCTTTTGAACCATGATGCATTGAACACATCAAAAATTCCTAGCAAATTCATACTTTGTCAAAAAAATATATAATTTCAATTGCACTTGCTATTTCTCACGCTTGTACTATTGTGGAAAAAAAATTGAACAAATTCAGCAATCAGATGATGTCAAACTCCTCATTCTGACCACAATGGGTTGTTTTACCTTACATCCACCAAAAGCAAGAATACTTTGCCAAATATTCCCTTCCAAGAAAAAGTCATTGCTTTGGAGCGAAAAATGGCTCTAAAAATAATAACAAAAACTAGGTGGTTCTACCCAATGAACGGGAAGTACCGGCATTTAGTTACAAGCTAGCCAAAAATTTTTGAAGATTTCCGAATGACATTGAAATGATTAGGATGAGGTTCCGAACAAAAAAATAAGGTTTTAGGAAATGGGCTGGTTAAGAAAAAAAATCCCGGCAATTTAGCCGTTTGCCTTTGGAGTATGTAGGAAAGTGACCAATTGAAACTTCTCTTTTCCGGCAACTAGCCAACTGGGCATATACTTTTTAGGAATTTTTTTTAACATGTACATACTACATAGTATGCCTATAAGTCTTATTATGGACATAATTATGCCTCTCTGTGAATTACTAACATGCAATCCTACATAAATAGACTTTTACTGTTGATTAATTGCTAGTTTGGCACTCTTGCATTTTTGGGCCCTGGCTCTTTTGGATCCTTGTATTTTCCGGAGGCTATATCCTTGTCCCTAGGTTGGTAGGGGCTTGGCTAGGTTCAACTCCTGCCAAGGATACTAGAAAAAAAATGGGGAGGGAAAGAAAAAACCCCAATGATCCCAAAAAAATGGGGAGGGAAAGCCCCCCCCTCCACCCCAAATGATTCTAGAAAAAATGAGGAGGGAAAGAAACCCCCCCAATGATACAAAAAAAATAGAGAGCTAAAAGAACCCCCTCCCCCCACACACACAATGAAAACAAAAAACCGGCTCCATTTTGCACAGTAAGGAAAATGGCCAAATGAAAATATAGAAATCCGGCAATTTACTGAATGAAATTTCAAAATGGAGGATTCTAACCGAAAAAACACACACTTCTCAGGTTAACATCCGACTAAAAATGTAAAAAACCGAGGGAGCCTTAGGAAGCACGGAAATTGTCCGTTTTCAATTCAGAAACTTCCCGGACAGTGGTTCTACCATATGTACTGTACCTCATTCGTGCTGCCTCGCTGCCCCATGACTGTACTGATTACTTTGAGTTATCTCCAGTAGATTTTAATTCCAGTATTAGTCTGGTTGGTTTTTATTAGACTGACTGAGAGTGCAGTAAATTAATAGGATCATTGACAGTGATCCCGGAACTAATTTAGAGAATCTCCAGCAGTTCGCACTGCAAAGACGCGCCAGACTGCTGGAGACCGTGTAACAGATTGATTGAGTGTCCGGCGCATCACCTCCTTTTGTCAGGACTTCATGGAAATGAATTAATTGATGGCGAGCCAGCACGTCGGGCAACATCGGGCACTACTAAAAAAAGCTGAGCCAGCGGGAAGCCACGGAGATCCGTTTTTTTCGGATCTGGGAGATTCATTGTTTTCGTTCTAGTTTCTTGCTTATTATCGCACTGATTTTGTCTTAAGAGTATCGTAATCCTTGGTGTTCATTTAGTCTCCTTGTTACGCTTCTTTTGATACGAAATAGTCCGCAGTTGGAGTAGGATAGCTAAAGATATTAGTACTTCAGGCCTCAGATAGGGTGCTTACTAAATGGGAATCTCAGCTAAGTGACCTCGGGCTTGTGTTGTTTCCGTTAGGACTAGCTTTGATTCGAACACTCGTCTGCTAACACCTACAATAAACTTGTTTAGTTCCTCATTTCTTTTGTTAGGCAGTCATGGCTACTTACAGTGAGGTGGTTAGAAATGGGAGGGGATATTCTGCCGACGACTACCTGCATGCTTATTGTTGTGATGGAGAGATAGGGCAAAGACTAGAAATATATATATTTATTGCAAAAACAACTCACAAGTATATTATGAGGGTTACATGATTACATATGTATATGAGAGGATCATAGCCTCGGTAGTATCATTAGTAAAAGTGAGAGTACCACTTTTACTTTAACCTAAGTCTTACTTAACCTAAGTTAACTGGGATTGTCATCTCAACACTCCTCCTCGATCCCGGGTTACCTCGTTAAAAACTGATCTGTGATAAAACCTAAATTAGGAAAAATCCCATAGACAGAAAAGAGTGTAACCTCTATTGAGGAATTATCTCATGCAACAAATGCATGTCGGCCTCTTGTACCAATCTCCTATGAGTATAGGTCGGGAGAGATTTGGTCAACATGTCTGCAATGTTGTGTGCTGATTCGATCTTCTTGACTTCTATTTGCCCAGATTGAATGAGATCTTGGGTGAACCCAAATATCTGTGGACAAATGTGTTTGGTGCGATCAGTTTTGATGAAGCCAGATGCCACTTGAGCTACACATGCAGCATTGTCCTCAAAGATGATAGTTGGCTTGAAGTCTTGAGTAATTTCGCATTACTCTATGATGATCTTGTTCATATTCCTCAACCATACCGCTTCTCGGGTTGCTTCATGGAAAGCAATAAGTTCAGAGTGGTTCGAAGAAGTAGCAGTAACCGTTTGCTTCACGGATTTCCACGAAATAGGAGAGTTATTCTTCAAGAATATGTATCCAGTTTGTGACTTCCCAATACTCTCGTCAGATTTGAATCTGGCATCAGCATAACCTATGATATCTGAGGTCCCCTCTTTTGGTATAACAAAGTCCCAAGTCTTCAGTTCCCTGAAGGTATCGGAATAAGTGTTTGACACTGTTCCAATGACAAGCTGCTGGTCTCTGGCTATGATGAGCTAACACACTTATAGCAAAAGAAATGTCAGGCCTGGTATATGTGGACAAGTAAAAAAGAGCTCTTACTGCTGCGAGGTACTAGGTTCTGTCAGGAAACTCCTCCTCCTTCTCCTTGCAAGGACGGTAGGGGTCATCCATAGTTCGACTTCGTCCCATCATGGGAGCGGAAAGAGGACTAGCTTGGTCCATCTGAAACTTCTTGAGAAGTCTTTGGGTGTAGCCAGTTTGATGGAGAAAAATACTTCCATCTGGTAAGTGAGTCACCTCAAGGCCAAGACAGAAAGAAGTTTGATCTGACAATTTCATCTCAAACTGAGTGGTTAGTAGACTTATAGCATGACTACAGGTGGACGGGGTGCCTATTAGATTGAGGTCATCTACATAGACAACAATCACTACAAAGCCTATATCATTCTTAAGTGTAAAGATGCAAGGTAGGGATGGATCATATTTGAAGCCGTGGTGAAGTAAGAAGTCCCGAAGGTGCTTGTACCACATTCTACCTGCTTGTTTAAGGCCATAAAGAGCTTTCTGGATTTTCAAACCAGAATAGGATCCCGGATTGTCATCCGGTGGGGTATTGTCAAGAAAATCAGGTGGTGGTTTAATATAAATGGTGGCATCTAGGGGACCATAGAGGTAGGCTGTAACAATATCTAGCAAATGGGTTTCTAATCCAAGCTGAACAGCCATCCCTAGCAAATATCTAAATGTAGCAGAATCCATAACATGAGAATATGTAAAGTCATAATCAAGACCAGGGCGTTGGGTAAAACCTTGGGCAACTAATCGGACTTTATATCTAACAACATGTCCTTGAGCATTCCTCTTCTTAGTGAAGATTAGCTTAAAACCGATGGGTTTGGTAGGAAGTTTTGTATCTAAGGGCCCAAAGACTTTGTGTTTCTTGAGAGATGAGTACTCGGCTTGTAAAGCATCAGACCATTGAGGCCAATCAGATCTAGATTTTGCGTCAGCTAGGGTGATTGGATCAGAGTCTGAGGTGAGAATCTGAGTGACAAATGTAACCATAGAGGTTGTTTCACTTGGAGTACAAGGAAACAACGGATCTGGGTGAGAATCAGGAGAAAGATCACTATAAAGGCTAAGGGGATCAAGTTTTGACTGTTTGGAAGAAGATGCTAACTGAGCAAGTTTTCTCTTCTTGGGAAGAATACTAATTGGTGGTTGGCCGGCGCCAGGAAGTGGATTACGAGTAATCCTCGCAATATTAGTGAAACCATTTGGGAGCTTTTCAGCTAAGGATTTCAAGTTAAGAAGTTTCTGAACTTCAGAGTCTACTAGGGCAGTTCTAGGGTCTGGATTAAGAGTGAACGTTTCAGGTGACTGGAAGTCTAAAGTAGAATTGGATTTGGGGTTAGAGATCAGAGGAAAATGAGTTTCTTCAAAGTGACACTTTTGGAACTGGGCTCTTTGCAGAGTTCTAGTGGAAGGAGAGATATAGCGAATGATACTAGGAGAATCAAAACCTACATATATCCCTTCCTACCGGTGGCTACCAATGGTTTTCCTCTGTGGTTCAGCTACAGGAACCCATACTCTACACCCAAAAGTTTTAAAATGAGAAACGTTAGGAACTTGTCCCGAAAGTAACTCTAAAGGGGAATGATCATTAAGAAGAGTAGGATGGAATTTAAGGAGAGTAGCGGCATGAAGAACGGCATAGCCCCAGAATGTAGGGGGTAGCTTTGCATACAACAAAAGTGGCCGTGTAATTAGTTGAAATTTCTTAATGAATGCTTCAGCTAAATCGTTTTGGGAGTGTTCATACGGAACCGAATAGGTCAAAGTAATCCCAGAGGCCACACAATAATCTTCAAAGTGTCGGAACCTAAACTCCTGGGCATTATCCATCCTAAGAGTTTTCACGGGGTAGTTCGGGTAATGAGCCCGGTACTTGATTAACATAGCTAACAGCTTGGAAAAAACCATATTTCTGGTGCTAAGTAATGATACCTCAGAATGAGTCCCAAACGCATCTACAAGGACTAGAAAATATCTGAAAGGTCCAGAAATAGGAGTGATAGGTCCGCAAACATCACCTTGTAAACGCTGTAACTTTGGTGGAAGCTCCATTGGTAGTTTCCACCTCGAGGGTCGCTTGATGAGCTTTCCTTGGGAACAAGCAGCGCACTCCCCCACCTTGTCAGCGTCGCTAGGACAGATGTTATGTCCTTGTAGCAAGGGCAACATACGCCTGAACATTGTAGTTCCATGGTGCCCCAACCTACGGTGCCATAATCCAGTCTTGGCTGGAAACATGACAGAGAAAGCAGAGCCCATGGGTTGTTTAATTCCTGTAGCTGGAAGCATCAGAGCCGGTTCGGTAGTACCGCTGATGTGAATTGTATATAGGCCGTTGGCTCCTGCATGTGCAGTGGCAAGGAATCTCTGCCCTTGCTTGAGCTCCAGAACCTCTTCACCATTCCTCACCGCGGTGAGAACGTGGATTCCGTTTGCCCGTAGGTTCCGGTAGCTAATCAGGCTCCGGGGGGCAGATGGAGCATACATTGCTTTCGCAATTCGGAGGGGGGTCCCTCCAGGCAAAATCAGTGTTGTCTGGCCCTCACGGAACATCTTGTCCCGTTTTCCTGCAATGGTTGTAATACCACTCTTTTGCTAGGAATCAGCTAGGCCGGAAAAATACTTTTGATCTCGCAAGATCGTATGCGTGGTGGCACTATCCAATAGGGCTACATCAGGTTGATCTACTAACTCTATCGTGCTCATCATAGAATTTTCTAAATCTGTCTCATCTATCGAGGGGGCATCAAGGGTATGGGCCTCTCTCTGCCCAGCTTTAAGCTGCTACAACTCCTTGTAAAGCTTCAAAAGGTAATCGGAAGCTCTACAATCCTTAGCAATGTACCCAACCCTACCGCACTTATGACATGTACATGTATCATAAGACTTTAAATCGGTTGAGTAGAGTTTGTTAGAGATTTTTGACTTATCTCTGGGTTTTGAAGAAAATGGTCGCTTTTGATGTTGCTTCCGCCACTACTGCGTCTTTATATTCCGCGGCCTACGTGTTGGTATCTCTACCGTGTGCACTTCCTTGGTAGGCCTGGACTCAACATTCTTCAAGAGAAGTTGTTGTTGCTTTTCCGCAAGTAAAAGATAGGACATCAACTGAGAGTGAGTTTTGAACTTCAAGTTGCGATACTGTTGAGCTAAAAGAGCAGAAGCAGGAGGAAAAGTAGATAGGGTATTGTCTATCATTTCTTTATTGGTAATTTTATCACCACAAAGACGTAGTTGAGCATCAATGCGATGCAATTTAGCATTGAACGAAAAAAAATTAGGAAAATCAAGAACACAAAGAGCAATCCAATCATTGCGAGCTTGAGGAAGGAAAATGGTTTGCTCATGATGAAATCGAGCATGGAGTTGGCTCCACAATTCCGCCGGGTTGTCAACTTGAATGTATTGTTGTCGAAGAAAGATGTCAAGGTGACGACGAACAATGAGTAGTACTTTCCACCTTGACGATGCCGGAAAGTCGTCCGCAGGTGCAAGGTTCAACGCGTCGTCTAATTCCTCCACGTAAAAATATGACTTGACATCGACGCTCCACTCCATAAAGTTGCTACCATCCGCCTCCAAAGCTTCAAACAAAAGAGGTTGCACTCGGGAACTAGTTTCCCGAGGATGTTTTGCATTTGGTGTGGCCATCGCAGCTAAAAGCAAATAGAAAATAGAATAACAAAAATAAAATAAAATATAGAGACAATCGTGCTGATAACGTGTTGTGATGGAGAGATAGGGCAAAGATTAGAAATATATATATATCTATTGCAAAAACAACTCACAAGTATATTATGAGGGTTACATGATTATATATATATATATGAAAGGATCATAGCCTTGGTAGTATCATTAGTAAAAGTGAGAGTACCACTTTTACTTTAATCTAAGTTAACTGGGATCGTCATCTCAACACTTATCCTCAGATGGCACAACAGCGAATGGGCCCAGGAGTGAATCTCGAGTCACACCTACGTATAAGAGGCCCAGCAAACACGAATCTGTCGCAAGTCTTCCGGAGAGGCGACGCTCGGGTTCCGGAGCCTCATGTACGACCTATCCCAGCACGATTAGCCCAAGACCAAACCAATCTAGAGCTACGTCAACCTTAGGAAGCTCCGAAAACCGGATCTCAGCTACTCAACTCATTCTACGTGACTGAAGGAGAAAGTTTACTAGTATCCTACAAAAAGAACTAGGCGAGAAGACTGATTTAATCAAGTAAGATCATTCCCTCCTTTTTCTTTAACGCTTCTGCCTTATTTCAAGAAACAATACATTTCTAGGAATTGGTTATTATTACAAGTTTCGTGGATGGTTACCTTGAGGAATCTCGGTGGAAGTCTTGGCTTGCGGATCTAGATAGAGTTCTCCACCCGTATCATATCATCATCCATAAGCCTGCAAGAGGAAGGTTCCATTATATCAAATTCAACTGTAGTTTGTAGTGAAGCTGTAGAAAAAGCCAAGAGTGTGTCACTACACACTTTCCCTAGAGGTGAAGCATTCTACTTCAGATGGTTCCCTTCGTTCAACCCGAACTTTCTAGTGGGCCTTTGTACCCCATGTTGGCTGTCACTGCCAAAACTCTTATTAGAATATATCTCGTTCTCAAAACTGATTGTTCAAACCTTAGGGACAATCATCGCCAAAGACATACCTAATCCCGTCCTGAATATATACAGATATTGTGTAGCCTTAGATTTATCATTAGGTTGGTCCTCAAAAATTTACATTCAAGATTGAACAGGGGGCATTGCAGAAATTCTCGTGGCTTACGAAGACCCTCAAGTCACTTGCCACCTCTGTCAAGTAGTCACCCACGCATCCACCAACTGCCATCTCCAAACTGATATTAATATCCCAAATAAGATACAGCAAGCCTTCCGTTTGTCCGAGATGGACTCTTCTTCCAGACCTACATCGATCCGCTCTTCGAAAAAGAAATCAATGTAGAGAAGTTCAACATCAAACCAGCGAATGGAAGGAGGTACAATAGGCATTTGGTGAAGAAGCAAACCTCGTCTCCATTGATCAAGATCCTCAATGTTGATGGTTTCGTCGAAGTCTCCTATAGACGAAGAGGCCACAATCCTATTCTAGCAAGCTCCAGTCATTACTGGTTGAGACGAGTCTTGCAAAAAAGGCGACGTGATGAAGCGGAGAACGAATGCCTCTCACAAGCACATACACCAGTTGGAAAACTTGTATCACCTCAAACTCAGAAATCCCTAACCCTAATACCTTTCATAGTTTAGTAACCCGTCCAAACAAACCAAGCACTAGTTCTGACCACACTATTCTCCTACCTCCACCAATTCTCCTTCCCTCTCATAACCCCCTACACATTACGGATCTCTCCGAAACAAACAATTAGTTTACTCAACAACCCCCCAACCAATCAATTCCTTCACCTCCTCTCTACCCACGTACCAACACTAGCCAGTTGATTGAAGTTTGTAGTACCCCATCACCTGTCCACTCTCATCTAATTCTCTCCTCTAACCATCTCCTTGTCCCGACTCACCACGGTAATCGACCAGCGATCCACCTCGCTCTGATACAGCTCGCCACCCTCCTAGTTGCGCATGTCTCTCCCTCTGCTGCTCACCATATCCTACCAGACCCAACTTCCCCCGTAGTTACACTGCCAATTCAATGTTTCCGTGACCATAGAACTATCGCACTAGTCATCCTCCAAACCCTACTTTCTCAGCAATCTACGGGGACACCAACCCAAAACCATAGCATACAACCAGATATCCCTCTTACAATCATTCCTTCTTCCCCATCTGCTAACATCTTTCCCAATTCCCTCCCTCTTGATAATAGAATTTCATTTGCCCTTAGAGTTTGTAGCCAAATTACGAGGGCTATGCCATAGTGAGCCTCAGAAGATATTATTGAGCTCAAAAATCCATCGTCCATGGTTCAATCTATTCGTCAGTTGAGAGCATCGATAAGAACTAGATATGGTAACACCAATGGGAGCCAAGTTAGAATAGAACTTATAGAATCCAACCCATAGAATCCAACTCGTTACTTGACTTAAGGGGCTTGATGAAGCCAACAATTTCAGACCACGCAGGGAGTGCTCGGCAACCTCCCGATCCACACCGACTATGATGTTGAAATTATTATCTCAAAATGTTAGAGGATTTAACGATCCAGCAACCGTAGATTATTTCCATAATTACTTACAGAGACATCCTCTGACATTGTTTTCATTCAAGAACACAAATTACAAGGACAGAGTGCATCTAACTTTGGGAGAAGATTGTGGAAATGGGCCCTCACTCTCTATACTGATGCTGAGTCTGGTAATAATTTAGATGGGTTCAATTCCGACAAGGGAGGAGTGGCTGCCATCATTGCCCCCAAGCGGGCTAAACTTATGTCTCATTTTGGATCCTTATTCCAATGTCGAGTTCAATGGTTTATTCTATCAAGTTTTCCTGGTGGTGATTTGGGATTTATTAATGTATACGCCCTATGTGAACCACAAACTCATAGAATTTTATGGGAGTCTATGTGCAGGGACTTATCCACATCTTGTTAGTGGATTTTACTAGGAGACTTCAACATGGTGGAAAAACAAGTTGATAAATCAAGTTTATGTGGGAGAGTCCTTCCTAGTCAAGAAATGATGCTTTTCAATACACTCAAAGACACACTACAAGTTTTTGAAGTACCTCTTACAAGTCCCTCTCTGCCTTTTTCATAGGACAACTTTCAAGGTAATGGAACGAGAGTTCTAGCCAGACTTGATAGAATATATGCATTCTCTGAGGCAACAGTAGGTAGCAGGAGAATTATTGAATATAGAATCTGGGGTGATCACACTAGATCTGACCATAGTCTAGTGACCATGACCATCGAATTTGCCAAAGGCACCTCTCGCCCTAGTAGGTGGATAATGTCTTCCAAATGTTTTGAAGAGGCTGATTTAGCAATTAGAGAGACATGGTCCATGGCGCCTCACAATGAAAGCTTCTTCTCAAAACTTAAACAAGTGGTCCGTATATATCGTCGTTTTTGTATCCAACAATCCAAGAATTACAGAGAGTTAGAAGAAACATTATGTAAGGATCTAGACTATAAATCTAGTCTCCTCTAAGGCGACCCACAGTCCACCATCCTCCAAGAGGAGGTTTGAATGATTAAGTCCCAGCTTAGTGATTTTGAAAGGAAGAAATTAGAAGGTAGGAAGGTGCGCTCTCGAGCTTGATGGCGGTTGTTGGGCGATCGTATGACTTCGGAGTTTTTCCAAGTCGTTAGAGAAGTGCCACAAAACTCTGCTATCATTGAACTTATGGATAACCAAGGCATTTTAAAACATGACATCAATGATCTCGAAGACATTTGCTCTGCCTTCTATGGGAATCTCTACTTGCAAACCGATTTAAATCTAGAAATTGAAAGAAACTGTACATTCATCTTAGATTGTGTATCCACCAAGTTTGATGCGGAAATGTCACTCCAACTTATGTTACCCATCTCAAAGGAAGAACTCCACAAATCATTGTTTTTAATGGCCAGAGGAAGGAGTCCTGGTCCAGATGGAGTCACAGTGGATTTTTTTCTCAAGTATTGGGACATGATTGGTAGTGATTATACTTCTATGCTTCATTCTTCATTTATGGAGGAACGACTACCCAATGGCATGACCTCTGGAGTGATTGCGTTGATTTTTAAAGTAGGAGAGAGGGCCAATTTATCAAATTGGCGTTCCATTACGCTCCTCAACGTGTCTTACAAAATTCTAGCTAAAACACTTCAACTCAGGCTTCAAACTCTTCTAAAAGATGTTATAAGTCCTGATCAGTCAGCTTTTCTTCCTCTGAGGTATATCCTTGACAATGCCCTACTTCAATATGAAATAGTTGAATGGACCAAAGATTCTGTGCAAGACCTCATTTTCCTTAAGCTAGACTTTGCAAAAGCATATAACACAGTTTCGTGGGACTTTCTATTTCGAGTTATGGGCAGGCTTGGCATCCCAGACTCCTTTATTTGCATAGTTCAGATGTTACTTTAAGATGCCTCTGCATTTGTCTTGGTCAATATAAAAATCTCGAAATCCTTTTCTATCAAGTGTGGAGTACATCAAGGTTGCCCTCTCGCTTTATACCTTTTTTTTATCGGTAGGAGAAGCACTCAATATGGTTGTCAAAGAAGAGCAACGACTAGGTAACATTTGCGGGATTCTTCTCCCTGACAATCAAACCCAACAATTATTGTCTCAGTTCACGGATGATACATGATTCTCTATTGATGGATAAGAACCTTCTTTAAAAGACACTTTGAATCTTATTCAACAGTTTGGTTCAGCATTGGGACTAGTTATCAACTGGGACAAAAGCGTAGGTTTCTGGTTTTCTACATCCCCCCTTCAAACTGGTTATTAAACTACGGCCTAGCTTGGGCCCCCCAGGCTCTCTGTTTAAATTATTAGGGGGCCCTTTTGGTATCTCTCTAGATACTAACGATGTTGATAACTTCCTTAAACAAAAAATCACAAAAAAACTATCCTACTGGGCTACTCAACGCTTGTCTTTAGTTGGAAGAGCCATAGTGGTGAATGCAGTCTTACTTTCTACCTTATATTATTTTATAGCCATTTGGGGAGGATCTCTTAAAGCTATTAGGTCCATTAGAAACAGTGCAAGGAATTATTTGTGTAGTGGTACCGAACACCTAGCATGGGCACGAGTGAGCTAGAGCGACTGTTGCCTATCTAAAACTGCTAGAGGTCTCCAACTACTTGACCTAGAAGTGTTCCTCTGTGCCCTACTAACAAAGTGGGTCCTATATGCAATTGAACTAGGAATATCAGGCGTGAAGATTTTGCTTCGACACCGTATCAATAAAATGAAGCCACATACCAAATCCGGGTATTGGTTTCCTACTCCAGCCTGGTTAATGATTCACAAACCATCAGCTCCTCGAGGATCTAAGGTATGGAATAGAATATTTGTAGCATAGAGGATAATAGTCAAGCATGTCAAACTATCACCTCTAACCAATGCTGATGAAATTAAAGGCACTAGTATATAGTGGTCAACTAGTTTTATTGGATCTAACTTCAACTTCTATCCTGATAGAGCTAGGACTTTGGCCAGAAGTGGTCTCCAAATACTAGGTGAACTTTAGAATTCCAACTCCCAAGTGTTCAAAACATGGGAACAACTATCCTTAGAATTTCCTCTTACAGAAATGGAAAAACACCATTGGTTTTTTCTAAAAATCCACACCCCTTGAGATTAGCTCTCCTTACTTATAGAAAAAGCTGAATTAATGGTTGTTAATAAATGGATTGGAATCTTCTCTCAACCCACAGATTCCACCCCCTCTATCATCTGGCATTCCAAAGAGTCTACTCCTTCACTTCTCAAGCCCTATGCTCAAGTAGTACACATCCCTGGAGAATGCACCCGTGCAATAGTAGGATCTAACTCTCAACAATTATCAATCCTTCTTCCCTCTCCTGAGAATAGCCAAGTCGTGGGTTTCTTACGAAGAATTCGTATTATTCAAGTCAAACGTGACAAAGGCAAATCCTTGTATTTCTTATATGTAGGGGCCATTGGTTCTCTTATCTTTGATCCAGGTCATTAGTAGTGGTCTAATGGGAAAAATCTTCTTGATTATTCCACCTCCTTGGTAGGGAAACTCCTAACCAACCAAACCTCCCTCAAGCAATCAATCTCAATGAAATGGCCAGGTTTACTTCAAGATTCATTCAAACCCGCATGGAAAGAGATTTTGATTTGTGATCGTCTTGCCAAAGATGCTACATTTATGTGGTTTGTCTAGCATGGAGCAGTTGCAGTTAATTCTTGGAGGGCCTAGATCATCCCAAGCTTAGATGCCTCATGTGTATATTGCTCATCTGGTGAAATTGAAACCCCCATTCATCGGTTCTTCTCCTATTCAAAATCTCAAGACATCTCGGACTATGTCCAATCTATTGGACATCACTTACTTGGTTCCATATCAATATTAGGTCCACACAAGAGATTGACCCCCCTACAGTGTATATTCGGCTCAACTCTTCTTTGAAAGTACAGAGAGATCAAAACTCTTTGGTCTATAATCAGAAGCGCTACACTTTGGCTTTGTTGGGTTGCTCGCAATCAGGTGGTCTTTGCTCAAGCTAGTTGGCCTCTCCAATTCATTCAAAACTCATTGTGGGAGGCACTCATTGACTGTGGGCGGACCTCTTTCCTTAGGTCTTTACAAGCTTCTAGGATGCGGTCTCTTAACTCTGAGAGGATCTGGCATCAGTTCGACAATATTTGGCTTAGTGATAATTTGTTAGCTAGGAGGCTTGGACACTCCATTTGGTAGACTCACGAGGGGCCTCCCTTGTGTTCCTTCCTGTGAGGGTGTTTTGCTTTTGATGTTCTTTCTGCTCTTATCTCTTCATTTGTCTAGCCTCCTAGTTTGGCTGTTTGTTGATTCTCTTTTTTAATGCAATGGTCCGCCATTTGTTATCAAAGAAAAAAAAAAAAACTGAGCGGAAGAAGATAGAAGAGTCCTCTTGCCAAAACAGGGAGCTCTTTATAACATTGTTAAGTCACTGAATATCATTCCCAAGCTGGAGGTATAATTCCTTCTAGATGCCTAGGGGAGAATTCAATTATAATACGAGCTTTGTAATAAGCATTGTAATTGGCTCATGGAAAACTTAAGTCTGGTGAATGCTGGCTTCGGAGGATAGGTTTGGTGAGTTGGCCCGACCATCACCCCCGGGATCTTGCAGGTTGTGAAGTTGCTACAATTGGCAAGATTTTCAACACTTGGGGCCGAATTCCTTGGAATAGGTGCTTTTTCTATTAGCACTTGTAGTTGATTCATCTCAAGGTAATTCTGAGCGCTAGAGGGCTCTCAATTTGGGGGGAACAAAAGGCCCCTCCAACAAAGCTTAACAATGCTAGAAAACTTGGTCATAGCTCTTGTTTCTTTCTCTTATTTTAGAGTCATTTGGAGGTTTTCAAGTGCTTTCCCTTATTCCTATTCACCATGGATGAATGGAAGGGTCCAACTTCTTGCCACTAGGGATCAAATGAAAGAGGATGACTTGGAAGATGAGGTATGGTAGTGTGCTGTAAAACAAACCATCTCCTCCAAATGGACCCTAGCTTTGGGGATAGAATGGAGATGAGGTGATCCTTAAATGGACCACTTTGGCAATTGAATGCATATAGGAAAATTTATTTTTCTATTGCAAGAGCCAATCATAAATTTTGAATTTGTACATCTCTTTAGAAGTTGCAAGTGGATGAATTTGGAGAGACTTACATTCACAAATAGGTGCCTATGTCCTTAATCTTTGAAAATTCATAGGTAATTGAAAAATATTTGGAAAAATATAAAACCACTTGTGTTGGATTCCATGTCTATTTTTTTCTAATAAATAATTAAAAAAAATATTTTTATCCATGAAAACCTATAAAAAAGGCGGATCAACACTTAAGTGGTTGCTTTTAGAGCATACTATCTTAATGTTGAATTTTGTACAAGGATTAGGGTTTGAAGAAAATGAACACATTGAACATTGTGTGTGGGGTGGTTCCTGTCCAGGTAGAGTTACAAACGTTGAGAGATTTAGGCATGCCATGCATGAGCATATGATGCAAGATTATTTTGTTGATGCACTAGAATACGGACCGACCCTTTTTTGGTGACGCTTCCACATGCGACGTTACTTATTAATGCACATAATAGAGAAGGTATATACTCGTGGTGATTACTTTCTACAAAAGAGGGATTGCACTAATGCATTGGTTTTTTTCTTTGAATCAAAAGATCACTTTAGTATTGCGCATGTTCTGTTAGAGACTTTGTACAGATGCCACAGACGAATATTGCAGGACTAGTGGAAGTACTCCTATAGAATCACTAAAGCACTTTTGTGTAGTTATTCATGGTGAATTTGAAGTATATCATCTCTAGCAACCAATATGTGATGATTTCAAGAAATAGTTGGCTATCAGTGATGTCTATGATTTCCTAGGTATGTTTGCATCTTTAGACTATATGCATTATAATTGGAAAAATTGTCCAGTTGCATAGCAAGGGGATTTGGGGGATAGAGATGGGCACTACTCTATTACCTTAAAGGCCATTGCAAATGGAAGTTTGCATATCTCGCATGTATTTTTTGGGCTCCTAGGTTCAAACAATGATCTCAATGTTTTTAATCATTCTCCCCTTGTTCAAAACTTGTTGACAAATGTAGGTTATGATATGACACTTGTGGTTAATGGTTGTCAATATAATTGTTATTACTTGTGAATTGATGGAATTTATCCTCATTCCACTACAACAAAAATAGTGTTTTATGACTGCAAAATATGACTGCAATGAGTCATAAAATAAAAAAATATGTCTCATGCAGAAATCACTGTAGATGACTCGAAATATGACTGATAAGGGGTATAAATACCTATATTTAGCCATAGTATATCAACGTGACATATATTTTGACTATTCTAGGGAGGCTTGACTTTTTTCTTGAATTGCCCAAACAAATCAAAATATCCTATGTGGAATATGACTGTGGTGAGTTATATTTTTTGATGACATGGAATATGATTATAGTGAGTCATATTTTGAGTGATGTGGAATATGACTCCGGTGAGTCATATTTTGTAGTGATGTGGAATATGATTCCGATGAGTCGTATTTTGCAGTGATATGAAATATGATTGCAAGGAGTCCTATTTTTTTATTATATGGAATAAGATTGTAGTGAGTCATATTTTGCAGTGATGTGGAATATGACTACGATGAGTCATATTTTGCAGTAAAATGAAATTCGATTCTTCTAAGTCATATTTTGTAGTGATGTGGAATATGACTGCGGTGAGTCATATTTTGCAATGATGTGGAATATGACTACGGTAAGTCATATTTTACAATGATGTGGAATATGATTATGGTAAGTCATATTTTGAGTGATGTGGAATATGACTCCGGTGAGTTATATTTTGCAGTGATGTGAAATATGACTCCGGTGAGTCGTATTTTGTAGTGACATAGAATATGATTGTAAGAAATCTTATTTTTTTATTATATGGAATATGATTGCAGTGAGTCATATTTTGCAGTAATGTGGAATATGACTACGATGAGTCATATTTTGCAGTAATATGAAATTCGATTCTTCTAAGCCATATTTTATAGTGATGTGAAATATGACTGTGGTGAGTTATATTTTGCAATGATGTGAAATATGACTACGGTAAGTCATATTTTGCAATGATGTGGAATATGACTATGGTAAGTCATATTTTGTAGTGATATAAAATATGACTCTTTTGAATCATATTTTGTAGTGAAATAAAATATGACTATGATAAATCATATTTTTTGATGACATGAAATATGATTACAGTTAGTCATATTTTGAGTAATGTGGAATATGACTACGGTAAATCATATTTTACTGTGATGTGGAATATAACTCTGGTGAGTCATATTTTGCAGTGACATGGAATATGATTGCAAGGAGTTCTATTTTTTTTTTGTTATATGGAATATGATTGCAATGAGTCATATTTTGCAGTGATGTGAAATATGACTACGGTGAGTTATATTTTGTAGTGATGTGAAATATGACTACGGTGAATTATATTTTGCAGTGATATAAAATATGATTGCGATGAGTCATATTTTGCATTGATGTGGAATATGACTTCGGTGAGTCATATTTTGCAGTAATATGAAATACGATTCTTCTGAGTCATATTTTGTAGTGATGTGGAATATGACTACGGTGAGTCATATTTTGCAATGATGTAGAATATGACTACGGTAAGTTATATTTTGCAGTGATATAAAATATAACTCTTCTGAATCATATTTTGTAGTGAAATTGAATATGATTGCGGTGAGTCATATTTCTTGATGACACGGAATATGATTACGGTGAGATATTTTTGTTAATGTAGAATGTGATTGCAGTGAGTCACATTTTTTGAGATATTTTTGTTGATGTAGAATGTGATTGCAGTGAGTCACATTTTTTTGATGACATGAAATATGACTACGGTGAGTCATATATTTGGTTGATGTGGAATATAACTACGGTGAGTCATATGTTTAATTGATGTAGAATATGATTCACTATAGTAAAAGATGGTTCTATTGAATTATAAGTAGCTTTCAACAACTTTATTCTAGTTTTTTATGTTTGCATATATATAATTAAAGAAATAAGCGTTTAATTTTTAGTGAATGAACAATAAAGCTCAACCTTCAAAAATTTATAACAATACAAAATATGTAGTACAAGTTTAAAGTAAGAAGAATAACAATGATAATGAAGTGGAAAAAAAGGAAAAAATAGTAAGTATTTAAGAAATAACAACAAGCAAGAGTTAAGATGCAACAAGGAGCTACAACTAAAAGACAACAAGAAACAACAAGAAATGAGAGTTAAAATGCAACAACAAGAAAACTAAAAGCAAAAATTAAAAACCAAGAAGAAGAAAAAGTTTTGATGCAACAAGAAAAAAGAACTTTTATGCAACAAGAAGAAACAAGAAGTATGAATTAAAGGACAAGAGGAAATAAGAGTTAAAATGCAACAACAAGAAAACTAAAAGCAAAAACTAAAAGCTAAGAAGAAGAAAGAGTTTTGATGCAATAAGAAGAAACAAGAAGTATGAACTAAAGAACAAGAAGAAATAAGAGTTAAAATGCAAAAAGAAGAATTTTTTTTGATGTAACAAGAAATAAGAAGCATGAACTAAAGAGCAAGAAGAAGCAAAAGTTAAACTATGAACTAAAGAACAACAAAAAGCAACAACTAAAAAGTAAAATCAAGAAGCAACAAGAATTAAAAGGTAAAAAACAACACAAGCCAAGGAAGAAAAGTTCAAAGTGGCGGCTAGGGTTTTAAATCTTTAAAAAAGTGGTGGCTAGAGTTTTCAAATCCCTAAAGAAGTGGTAGTTAGGGTTTTCAAACCCCTAAAAAAGTAGGGTTGTCTCGGACGTACGTCCATCACGAAATCGCGTCCAAAATCCGGACGTCCGGACGTCCGTCGTCCAAGCGTCATGGACACGGCCGGACTGTGGTCGGTCGGCGTCCAGCGGTTGGTCGGACGGTCGTGGGAGCGGTCGGGCGTGACGTCGCAGCGGTCGGTCGGGTGGCCGACGGAGCAATCGGGAGGACAACCGACGGAGCGGTCGGTTGGACCGACGTTGCAGCGGTTGGGCAGACCGCCAGTCCGCAGGTTCGGGAGTGGACAGACCGTCCGATCTTAAATGGAAGACTTTTGAAGTTCAAGAAGAAGTTCATCCTTCTGCAAATGAAGAGGGTACAACAAACGAAGGAGGCACGATAGATGAAGGGCAAACCTCAACTCCGTGCAACCGAGTATGGAAGTTCGGCGAACTATTCAAGACTGCCTACTCTCTATCATGTACAGCTAAACTTGTAGCTGTTATGACACCTGCCCTCACACAAATAGCTGAAGAATTTATGAGCATGACACCAGAGATATTGGAGGGTGCCGTGGCCTTCAGAAAATTCATTGAATTTGCAGATAAGCTCCAAGAAGAGAAGGTGGAAAATCTCAAGGCTTTGTTTGAGCTTCAAATACAAAACGAGGAGCTCATGAAGGTCAATTATGATAAAGAAGATCATGATCGCTTGAAGGTCAAGTTCGACAAATTGGATAAGCATTGCTCTATGGTGTTCTGGGATAAAGACCATGAAACCTTGAGAGATATGTGTTTTAGTCTTCAAAAAGAAGTTGAGACTTTAAAGCTCTCGAATGGGACGTTGGAGTCCCAAAACCAGAAGTTGGTTTTGCAATTGAAGACATGTGAGGACAATTTACAATGGCATCGGGAGATGTTGAAGACATTACAAAATGACAAGTCATCTGAACATTGCAGGGACTGAGCAAGCCTCTTGGAGGCAAGTCAACCAACTCAAGAAAGCGATCAACTTTCGCTTCCTCTTGACAAGGGCAAAGCTGTGGACGAGATTGTAGAAGTCGTTATGGCCATTGAGAGCCTTAAAGTTGTGCCTCCACTCTCATTAGAAGTTGCTTGCACGCAAACGGTGAATCATGAAGTCCAAGAATTAAGGCAACAATTGGACTTGGCAATTCAAGCAAAGAATGACGCGGAGTCTTCACTGCGGAGAATGGAACACGTACAAATACTATACGATATCCTTCCAATGAAGACCGGGGATCTATGGTGGGTGCTATGGGCAAGGCACCTACAACAACAATTCGGTTTATGCTCTCAACTCATGAGGGGGCTCTTGAAGTATGCAATGTAATCAGACGAATCGTTGAGCAACGTGCAGTCTTCTCACCTACGTTTGAAAGAGAAGTTTGACGCAGAATTAAAGGATCCTGAAGTGTGCATTACAGTTTGGGGAAACATGGATAGAATGTTCAAGCGGTTGAATCACGGGAGAACCTATGAATCAGACAACATCAATTGGGTGTTGGAAGCGGAAGAAGGATGGGTTCCTCACAACACATTGTCTGCTCATATTGTTCAACATGAGAAGCAGCTTATACCTGGAAGTGATCCCAATGTTCCTTTGATGAAGGAAAAGTGTTCTCTTTGCCAATATTGTTTTGGGCCTGAAGGAGGTCTAACTTTGGGTCAATGTGGCCACTCTTTTCATATTCTTTGCATCCAAAGAGCAGCACAATATTCTGCCCGTTGCCCCAACTGTCGTACTTCTTTGAATGCAAGGTTTTATGAAATGCTAGGAATATTGCATTCTATGGCATCGGGTCATGAATTCAACCGGTGGAACCTTCCACTAGACCAAGCGCCACACAAATTCCAAAATCATTTGCATTGGGAAAAACCAATGGTATGGCTACCAAACGAAGGGATGCATTCATTATACATGGATCCTCAAGACAAGGATGAGTACTTCTGGATGACACGGGACTTGGAAGTGGAATTGCGTGCCTTCGGGATCCCGGATAACGATGCAAGAGAAATGTTTTGTCGTAGCATGGGGGGGCACTGGAGCACGCAGCACCAAAAATTCTTCCGATTTCCTGATAAGGAATGGAAGAAAGAAGGGCCAAATGACCCTTTTGTGGAAGTGGAGTCTGATCCTAGAGTCACAAAGCAGTACGAGGGGTACAATTTCAATTTGGTCGGGTGGGCCCGCATCTTAGCGAAGTTGGAAGAAGCAGCTAAGGTTCGTTGCATGTTGGACTTGAACACGAAAGCAATGACAGGGCATAAGATGGAAGAGATTGCTCGGGCTTTCGATAAACGGATGGATGATATTATCACCAAGTGGAGGAAGTATCTAGGGGGCGAACCTCCAATAGCTGATAAAGGTGTACCAGCTTGGTATTACGTGCAGAGTGAAGATAAAATCATCTAGTACCTTGAAGACTTAGTAGATGCCGCTCTGAGGACTTTAAACGCCCATGAAGTGGAGTTGTCTCCGAAGCGGAAGAATAAACAGAGAGTTGAAGAAGAAGATGACCACTCTCCAGAAACTAAAAGACTATTTGAGAGGGTTGACATGGAAGTACAAACTGGAGAAGGACCCAATGGTGGTGAGGCGATACCTCGTCGCAAAAGCAGAAGACTCATGGCGAAGGAGGGGACATCTCGTGCTGCAGAAGAAGATAGTAGTACTGAAAACTAATAGGGAAATGTTTCGTTTCCTACTCTACATCTATTATATTAGTACTAGTAGAAAATAAATAGCTTGTGGGGATTTTAATTAGTAGTTTTCTCTACCAAAAATTATTGTACTTAAGCTATCGCGTTCATCATAGCTTCTTCATAATGTACATCGAATCATAGGTGTATGCCACAAAAGTATGTTTTGATTTCCTTCACTTTACATGTATATCTATATATACATATTTTGTATTCTCTTTTTTTTTTTATATATATAGTTTTTTTTTGGCATATAAATTGAAGAATATGTCTATTTTTTCATTTATTTATTTATTTCATTGTTTGAATTCAATTCAATATGTTCTATTTCAGACTCAATGTTATGCCTCATTTGCTTGCTCGGCCCTGTGGGGTCGATCGGCCCCGTCCGCCCAGACCGCGCGGTCGGCCCCGTCCGCTCGGTCGGACCTTTTCGTCGGTCGGCCCCGTCCACCCACACCGCGCGGTCGGCGCCGTCCGCTGATTTCTCACGACCGTTGTACTCGGCCTACGGACTGTGCAACGGTCAATTCTTATTTCTGAAGCAAAGTGCGAACTGGGCAAAGTATAAGAGCAAGGTTCAGGTCATTTGCAAGTACTCCTGAGAAGCTGAACGCTAAGATTCCCAAGGGCTACGAGCTGCAAATTGAAAAATTTGTATACGTTGCTTGGTAATGTATAGTTCAGTGGACAGGGGGGCTTTGGTTTACAAGGCTTCATACACAAAAAAAATTTCGTACATGTGATTGGGTGCAGGAATGAATGTACTATGCGTTTGAAATCGAAGGCCGATATTTGAAGTTTCAAATTGGATCCGCAAACTATTCATTTTTTAAAATGAGTACAAATTCTCATCTTTGGTATACCATTCCATCCCCCGGCAAAGTGAAGTGTAAGGCATGTGGGCTGGAGTTCGTAAATCGGAAATGTTGCATGTTGAGCCACTTGGGATACGAAGGCAAAAATGGCAGGCGCGACTCAGGAATAAGCCTATGTCCACGATTGACATCGGATGTCAAGTCTCTTTTCCTTCGTTGTGATGGGATGTTTCCATCCAAATCAATCATTGAAAATGTAGATGGTCGGAATGCACTGATGGTTCTAGGCAATACCTCAAACGGAAGGGAGTCGCCATGTTCAACACAAGAAGACTCGTGCACAGCACCGGAACAAGCAGCTCTTTCAGCTTCAAGGGTGATTCCTAGTGCCCAAACATCAAGTGACCAACGACCTACACCTTCTTCTGTAACTAGGCTTCAAAAACAAAGCCAATTAGCAGATGGATTTGAAGAAGCCGAAAGACGGAAGTTGAATATGTTGTGGGTTAATGTCTTCTATTCGGCAAACATACCATTCGCGGTAGCTCGGACTGCAGCATTCAAAGAAGTCGTCATGAGAACGGCTAACTTCAAAAGGCCATATAGTCCTCCATCGTATCAAGCTCTACGAACTAAATTGCTAGACGAAGCAAAGGCAGATCTTGAGGTGAAGTTGCATAAGAGGACCGAGGATAGTATCCGAAAGTTTGGTGCAACATTGTCTATTGACGGGTGGTCCTCGGTTACGAATCGGCCATTGGTAAATGTCATGCTTGTATCTTCCGCAGGGGAGCAATTTTTGGGATCAATGGACACAAGTGGACATGAAAAGAATGCAGAGTACTTGGCTTCTATTTTGGATGAATTCATACAGAAGGTGGGGCCTCAAAATGTGGTGCAAATAACAACAGACAATGCTCCTGTGAATCCCAGAGTGTGTGAGATTATAACCGACAAATATCCTCACATTTTTTTCCAAGGTTGTGTAGTTCATGCCTTAAATTTGTTGCTGAAAGATTGGAGAAAGGAAGCATGGGTGGAGACGGTAGTAACAGACGCCCGAGCGGTTCTTAAGTTCTTTAGAAAGCGACACATGCCACTTGCAATATTCCGGAGTTACGAGAAAGAGTACAGCTTGTTGATGCCGGGGGAAACAAGATTCGCCTCCAATTACATGGCGCTTCACCGATTGTTGAAGGTAAAGGGTGCTTTAAAACAGTGTGTAACAGACCCTCGTTGGCGAAAATATGTGAGGACATTGAGGAAGAAGAAGAATGGTGGCAAGGAGTCTACAAATGCAACAAAGATAATTAACGATGACCACTTTTGGAGGCGTTGCACCAATTTCGTTCAGTTGCTGGACCCCGTGGTACATGGCCTACGTGATTTAGATGCAAAGACGCCATGCACAGGCAAGGTTTTGCATATCATGAGGAAAATACGGAAGCACATGGCAGATTTGGAGAATTCGCCTTTTAAACTAAGTTCGGAACTTGCAAAGCCATTGAGGGCAGCATTCCAACAGCGATGGGAAATGGTGGAGACCGATATTCAATATGCAGGAGCTCTTCTAAATCCCTACTTGCTTCACGACAAAAAACTAGCAGACGATGGTGAGGCGATTGACACATGCAAGCGTGTCCTCATGCAAATTTGTAAGCGTAGAGAGTACGCTGACGTCGTGAAAGAATTCATGGCTTTTTGACATAAAGAACCGCCTTTTCACAATATGCTGGACCCAAGCGAGTCCAAATTATCGGCACATGCTTGGTGGGATTTTGAAGGTGTTTGTGGAAAGCTCATTGCTCCGATTGCAAGGAGAATTTTAGGGCAATCGGTCTCTTCCCCTTCATGCGAGCGAAATTGGAGTAGCTATTCCTTTGTTCATAATAAGGCTCGAAACAAGTTGAAAACAAAGAGAGCCATGGATTTGGTGTATGTGTATACCAATTCCAGAGTCCTCGCTACTTCAAAGGAGAACGATGAGAAGATGTGGTACCGTAAGAATGCGGAGTCAGAGGAATCCGAGGGGCTTATGGAGGATGACGAAAGTAGTGATCATGATGTCGAGGAAGAACATCTTCCACGGCGTGGAAATGAGGAGGTCAATGACGACAGAGGGGAATCGGAATTGGAACCAAAAACAAGTGATGACAACCTCAAATCCGATGAAGAAGAGGATCTGAACGAGGACACGTACACTTTTCGTGGTAGACCGTCACAAAGACGAAATGAGTATGATGATGACATGATTGACTTGGGTACAAATAACCGAGATGAATTTGAATTTTTAGAAGACGAAGATCTACCTTCTATAGCAAGATTTGTAGATGGGAGCCGACTTCTAAACAGCCATACCGTTTTGGCAAACAAGGAAGACACCATTGTGGAAAAGGCGGTTCAGAACGGGATATCAGTTACAAGAGGCCAAACTTTACAAGCAAATGAAGTGATTGAACGTGAAAGGTCTCCATCCATACCATTAGGCCAACCTGGAGAAAATGACAAACTACATTCTTGGGAGAAAATGAATGCGGACAAAACAAGCTTCGAATTTGGAGAAAAATTGGTTGATAAGAGCATCGAGGGACCGAGCTCCCTAAGCCTTAAACCGCTAGAGATATTGGACAAGGGGGATTCAGGTTCGAAAGAGTGCAGAAGTCCGAACATGGTCCACAATGGCCAAGGCAGAAATGACAACATGTAGAGGTCGCAACGTCCAACGAATAACGATCCTCCACCCGCTCCATGCTCATTGTTGAACGGTGGAAGTGGTAGTACTACTCTGGGGGGTTCAGCGAGTTTTCTACCTACATTGCAAGCTTCCAACATTCAAGAAGAAACTGTGAAGCGGAAATTCACTACTTTAGAGTGTACTAGTGATGGAGAAGATGAGACATTGGAATCAATGTTCAAGAGCATAGCAAGTCGCCCACCACAATGTTCTCAAAGACTAGAGGATATGAAACTGCGATCTCTGAATGAAATAACAGCGGTCGCTTGCCAACGGAGGCAACAGGCAAAAGAAGCAATGGTAGAAGAATCCGCTAAACCTAAGAAGAAACGAGTGATGGAGCCATTTGCTATCTCCCCAAGGAAGAAAGTACATGGAGGAAGAACCCCCTTGGATACACAACTATCCCTTCCAACTCTTCCCGCAAGGAAAGGACGATTGGCCGGCGGTCTTCGAGAACGCATCCTCGGTAAGAATTTCTTACGGAGGAAGGATGATCCAAACATAGGCAAGGGGAAGAAAGCTTCTACATCTACGGAAATCAGAGGAAAAGAGAAAGAAAAAGTATTGGCTTCATCAGATGATGAAGACAATACTTTCGACGATGAAGACGACGGATGGATATCAAGAGACTATAATAGTGGGGCAGAGGTAAAAGGAGATAGTGATTATCATCCTTAGGAATTGAATCTTACATTCTTAGAACAGGTTAGATTAGAATACGTTACATAGATAGTTCTTCAAATCTTTATGATTTGAATTTGGAAGACTTTATGAACGCAGGAGAAATGAGGTTTGACATTTGACACACATTGCTCTATAATAGGAATTTGCGTGTTTATTTTGAAAAATGTAATAAACCTTTTTTATTCATTATCTTTGGTTGAATGGTTGAATAGGAAATTGAAGAAGTCTTCATTGCGTGTATTTTGGTTATTCATTCTCCATGTACAAAACAAATAAATCAGATAATTTCTTGGGAAGCGTTAGAAATAATGAACCTCAGAAAGAAAGCTTGCATAGAAACTGAAATCTATAAATACCAAATTACAAAATTGAAGATCGTGGTTGGCGGAATGGCGGGGGGGGGGGGGCACAACGGTAGCACTACAGCAGACTCTCCGACCGTGTGGAAGGCCGCGGATGGGCTGACCGCAGGTCCGTAGCGGACCGTCCACGAGAGAAAGAGAAGACAGGCAAGGGCTGCGGACTGGCTGACCGGGCCTACCGCAGGTTTAACGACGGTCCGACCGGCGACCGCGCCGGACGGGGCCGACCGCTGGTCTGCAACGGACTGTCGGACCGCGCCGGACGGGGCCGACCGATGGTCCGCAACGGACTGTCGGACCGCGCCGGACAGGGCCGACCGATGGTCCGCAACGGACTGTCGGACCACGATGATAGGCCGACCGCGCCGAACGGGGCCGACCGATGGTCCGCAACGGACTGTCGGACCACGATGATAGGTCGACTGCGCCGGGCGGGGCCGACCGATGGTCCGCAACGGACTGTCGGACCATGATGATGGGCCGACTGATGGTCTGCAACAGACTGTCTGACTGTGCGGATCGGTCGACCGCAGTGGCCGCATAAAGGTGACCCAAATGATTAAGAGGTCATCTGCCATTTGGGAAACTGGGACTTACTGTGATTCTTGTCTTCAGGTCTCAGGTCTGAGGTTCAATCACTTGAGTTCATGCGGTGGTATGAGGCTTGGTTTCAACTTCCAACAACCAATTTGCATTTCTCAAAAATGGGTGATCTATTCATTCTTTGTGGAAAAGGGTGGGGGATGATTGGACGAATGAATTGATCCTCTTGCTTAAGTAGATGTTCCTATAAGGTTGGAAGAAGTGAAAGTTGAATTCCGTTTAAAGATTTTCGTATCACTATTATGATTCAGAAGTCTCCGACCGGAAGGCAAAAATCATCCCTTCCAGCCTTCAAGGAACGTCAATACCATATTACCATGACATTTTTTTTTGGAGGGGGGGGCGGGAATTTGGTTTAGCAAACTGTACAAATTATACATTTATACATAATTTGGGAATGAACAATAACAAAGCTAAAGCCCTTGCCAACGAATCTTAACTGAAACCTACCACTAGAAAATGCAAAGAGTAAATTACTTAAATATTTTTCGATTTCAGGGCTACAGTTTTTCACGGCCAGTCGACTATGTCACCATGTAGCATTCTTTACAGAATTACAATGCATATATTTATATGGTCAAACTATAAATGGAACCGGTTTTAAATGAAAACAAGGTTTCATGTAGCGGAGAAAGCTCTATGTGAAATCCCTACATAAGTACATTTGTATTCTTTGTAATTTGAAACCTCCAACCAAATTGTTCCGCAAAATATTTAATCCAAGCTAGAAAGCTCAAATGAATGAAGAAACACCTATACTATTTTCTATCTCACCTTGCATGTTGATTTGTTTGTTGGCCAGAAATTCTGCATTTTAGATCTACATGACTCAAGATTTATTAATAAGGTATTTATAACTATTTTACAGCTTATCTAATTTCTTGGCAATTTTAATATTTGGGATTTTTAGGACTATTTAGTACCCGAATAAACAAATTTGAATCTGAGATTTGAAGAAGATGATTTTGTAGCAAACTTAAAGGAATCCTAAAAATATTGAATTTTATGTGGTGTACAAGTTCACTAAATGAACTTTTTTATTAATGACTTTTGAAATGCGTAATGTTCTTTGAATGGTTCTTTTCATGAATGACCATCTTCAGAAAATTGTTACAAATGGGATTTTTATAATATTTGTATAGTTTTTCCCTTTTTTTTTTAATTACACGTTAGAGCATATATTTTCTTGAAATTGGAACTATTCTAGAACTTTCTCCTACTTATAGAATTTTTTGGTGGTTTTTTTTTTGGTAATTGCCTTCATCTTGAAAGTGAATACATTGGACATTACTTGGACATATTTCTTCAATGTTTTTTGAATATTTTTCTTTTAAATTTTGAAAGTATTCTATAAAAAAATCATGAGTATTGGACGAAGCACAACAAAATTATCAAATGTTTCTTGCAGTCACCTAGATCCATTAGAAATTAGAAAAAATTTAGAATTTTCATTGTATTTTATTTACATTTCAATGTCAAAAGGCTCCCAATTCTATATTTGGAATGATGAACTAAGTGACTAGGAAGATGTTTCATCTAAATCAAGATGTTTTATCCAAAATGATTCTGGAGAGTGCAAACCTTCAATGACCAATTTGATGAAATGGAGGTAACCAATAAACCAATATGTACACAAAGAATAGAAGCAAAAATATACAAGATTTAGAATATTATTCTTTTGTTAAATTACTAACAACAACTTCAAGGGGCTCTAACTCTAATCCCTCAAGTTGACTTCACATAAATACCTAAATATGACCTATAAACAGAAACCGAATTATTTAATGCATTATTGCATTGAGATTTGTAACTTTAAAGGACAGTTTGTTTAATTGTTTAGATGCAATTTTATGAAATGGAATTGGAGTTGGAGATGGAATAAGGTCATTCTATATTTAACTATAGTGAAAAGTGATTGAATGAGTATTTTACCATAGTTTGTAACTTTGTATAATCATACTTTCTTAGTTTTTGTTGGATTTTATTCGCAATTGAAGGGTGATTTTAAGAAATACTCATATTATTTTAGAGTCATGTATTGAGTGCTTGCAAGTTGCAATGTCTTTTTTTATAACTTTTCATACTTGATTTTTTTTGAGTTTACTAAAGTTTTGACTACTGAGTACTGAAAGCAATACTTTTACTCTTTTAGAAACAAGCTTTTACAAGTTCTAAAGTTTATAGTTCAGATTTTAAGTATTTCACAAAGAATCATTATTTTATGATTATATGCATTAGAAAATGACCCTAAACTTCACTTTTCTTCAATTACATATTTTTAAAATTCACCATGAAAAAATGAAAATTTAGTCTCTCTCCCTCTATATATATTTATAGTTTGTACTCAAAGTACTTATAAGATGTAAGAATGAATCAATTGCAAACATATTTGATGAAGAGAAATATCGAAATTCTAAAAGTGAGTAGTCATCAGAATTACGGGTAGGATTCATGGTTTTTAGGGTATAGGGTTTAGGGTTTAGGGTTTAGGGCATGGAGTTATTTTTCAAGTTTCACATTGAAGGGGCAAAATTCCCGTCGTCAGTTTTCAAAGTTTTTATGTCCTTACCTGAAATTCATGACGAACTAATGGTCTAATAGGTTGCCAGCTCACTCCTTTGGATTTTCTACTCACAAATAACTAATTTGGAGAATCCACAGGTCGTGGGCTGCCTGGCCGTCCGCTCGGTGGACATTGCGCCGATCAAGCGGTTGGCGAAAGCAGCGACCCGTCTGCTGAGCGGACGGGCCAACGACCGATCAGTCGGGGCAGACGAAGTCCGTCCGTCCGCCCATCCACCCGTCCGCTCGGCGGACGGCTCGACGGCCAAGCGGTCGGTGCGGCCGTCCGTACGTCTCTGTCGACCGTGGGATGGGAGATGCGGATTCACGCTGTCCGCTCGATCTTGCTGTCCGACCCTGAAGCTGACAGCAACGTCCGCCTCGTCGGTCGGTATAAAAAGCGGAGCGGACGGCTCATTCCGTACAATTGTTTCCCTTGCGGAGTGGGTGATCCAGCGGCTATTGGTCTCTGTGCGCCCCTTCCGCCTTGGTGTGTGAACAATTGTGAATGAATGAGTGGTATTCACTAATTATTATAATCTGAAACCACTACACATTAATCATTCTAATGTTGAGGTCATTTATAGAGAAGGGTACTATGCCTCGCAAAGGAATTCCGGTTCTTTCCGGTTCTTCGAAGAAAAGTTCGAAGGGGAAACCACAAGAACTAGATTGGGATGTTTACTTCGATGAATTCAATGTGGCAAAGGAGGGGTGGGAGTACGAGTCCGACAAAGTGTGGACTTGTACAATGTGCAAGAAATATGTGACCATGTCACACATAGCCAAATTGTGGCCAGCAAATGACAGTTTGGAGAAGCAAGTGAGACGGTGGGAAGGCCCTATGAAGACGTGTAAGAGTAGACACTTTGTAGAGAGATATGAAGAAATTTGGGCAGCTTCAAATCTAGGTCCCTCGAAGCCTACCATCATGAACTATTCTACCATGGCAATGGTTTGGGCGGAGATTGTACTCCAGAAAGACGTTGATTGGCGTACAGTTATAGGGATGAATAAAGAGACGAAGATGATGTGTCACTCAGTTGTGGTGTTCACTAACTGGCGTGGTGAAAGTGATTGCATGCCGGCTTGGTCGAACCGAGGTCAATTTGGGTGCCCAAGTTGGCCTATGCGGGATGCAGAGGACAGTGATGCTGACGATGATGAAGAACTAGCTGAACAGTTGCCACCTCCACCTCCACCTCCGGAGAGGCACGAACGCCGAGAAGAACGCGAAGACATAGAATACGAGAATCAAATGCGGGAAGCATTGAGGAGTGTCGAGGATCAAGGCCGACCTCGTGGATATCACACTTCACCTCGTCGTGAACGTGATGTACATGGCTCGCGACATGGAGGAAGTAGTTCATACTATAGCAACAACCCTCGAGATGGTGGTCCAAACGTAGATGGAGGCTATAGAACTACGACCTATACGGACTACGGTGGTCTTTCACATGGCGGCCCTCAATATTACCCAGGAACAAGGGGACCTCATGGAAACACTAGTTATACAGACTATGGTGGTCCGGAACAAGGTACCTCGCGAAATTATCCAGGAACAGGAGGACATGATTTGTATGGGCCTCATGGAAGTTCTTACTACACTGGTTCAAGTCATGGAGGGACTGGAGGCTCACATGAATATGCTTCAGTTCCACCTCCAACTTTTGGAGGTCCTTATTACGAAAATTATGGACAAGGGCGACAATCAAGCGGATATGGGCCATATGGTGGCTTCGGTTCTACGCCTCAAAGTCAAAATCATGATAGTAGTTCTGATTCTGAATGAAGTATAGTGTTATTTTGTAGAAAAATACAAGGTGCCATTATGTAGTTATGGGCTTTGTTTTTTAATGTGGTTTCAAGTGTAATGCATTGTCAATTTGTCATTTGCCATTTGGAAACAATGCAATAGTTGTAGGAATGCAAGTATATTCGAACAAGTGAGATGTATGAAGAACTTGTTTTAGCCCCCAAAACGAAAGTGGTACAAGCTATAAGACTATTTTATAATATAATAAAATTATTTGCTTTTTACCTTGTAGAGTAAGTAGAGTTCCATACTATCACTCCAATATGAATGGTTAATTGTTGCAAGTGTTGAGTATGTGAATGATGTGGTGTAATGTATTTGAACATCGGAAGTTACATATTTTGGTCATTTGTAATGAATGCGTATTGAAAGTTACATGCTTGTATATAGAATTGTAAATGTATGGTTGTTTTTTGAGACAAAATGGTGTGACCAAATCATTTTTATAAAACCTTTGTCAAATAACTCAACACCTTTTGGTATGCACCAAAAGAAATTTCATTATGTAATTAGCTTTGATGTTGTACTTCCCAAATGCTATTTTAAGTATTGGACCTTCACGACAACAATTCAAGACTTATTCTTCTTCAGGTATTTAACACTAGAAGAGTAAAAACAACAAGATGTCTTATTGTTGAAATTCATTGATGAAATGAATTCGAGCTCTCTGGATATTGGATAGGCAAGAATATAATGTACAAGTAAAAAATTAAAAATTAAAAATTAAAACAAGTTGCAATTATTTTCCTACCTACTATGACCTACTAGGCTACTACCTAGTGCAGTAGTGCCTACACTCCCCCCCGTCCCTTGTTTTGAGCAATTTAGGTCATAACTTCTGTTCCCGGTCACTGATTGTGGAAAAAATGAGTTCTCCATTATCCCATATAGCTTAATAAGCTTATCAATTTTTCCATCTTCAGAAAAAGTTTCAAAAAATCACAACAAAATTTCAAGTTGTAAGTACCTACCTAATAACCTCTAAACCCTCGAAGGGACCCTAAGCCCTTTAGAAGTGAACCTTCAACTCACAATTAGGCACTCACATACAATCATACATTCATACACGATGTTTCCTTCGGTCCTTTAGTTGCCCTCCATCGTCATATCAATTATAGAGACATAGAGGTAAGTAAACGCTTACCATTTTTTATATTGTCATTGACATTATTATAATGAACATCTTCAATCACATTTACTATACCACACAAATGAAGACAAGGACTTGTCAACCTAACAATCAATGAATCATTGAATCATCAATCATCAATTAAAAATTGAATGAATAAGGAATTGCAAATTATTTCATATAATGATTTCGAGATTTCCAATTTTCCATCCAAACATACGATGATAAATGGCGTAAAGACTTCTAAGTTCTCCAAAATCATTGTGAATTAAAACATGCTCATTGATTACAAATGTTGAGATGCACCTTGCTGTAAAACAGCATTCACAATCAATCCAATCATTGGTGATGAAACTGAGGTATATCATCCATATATATTGTACTATTATGTAATTGACATGTAACTTAGTATATGTCTTTACCTCTATGAATAGTGCATACTATAAACACCTATAGGCTATAGTTAATTACTTATATATGATATATTAATATCATTAAAGACTTAAACTACAGCTCCAAAGTGGCGGAAGTGTTCATCCGGTATAGGCCAATGAAACGAAGAAGTAAATCGCGAAATCACTTGCGCTAAACTACTATGGCCATCGGGACCATCTTCGCAAAGTCTCCCCAAATACACTTGAAAGACTTGTGCTAAGTCATGATGCGAGTACAACACATGTTTTTTGCTTCCACGACCTTGCAAACCGTAGTATGTCTCTGACATACATGTACTGTTGATTCTCTTTGCTATTTGACCAACAGCAAATTCTTCGGACTTAATGGTAAGTACGGGTATGTTCTCCACATCTGCATCTCTTCGATGTACGTATGTAATCTTTGGATCGATCCACCACCTCCTCCTTAGAACTTCGTCCCGATCACTTGTTGATGTGAATGTATACAATGACTTCATGGGCTCTATATTAGTCGTGGTCATCCCCCAATCGCAAATTCCAATGAAAACCTGCGACTCGTCTTTCGGGAAATGGAACATGATGTTGTCTGGAGAAATGTCGTTGTGAAGATGTCCGGCACCATGTACCGCATTCATAATATGCAGTAGTGCCCAAGCAAGCTCCGTACACTTTGCTCTCCATCACTTTAGATGATGAGCACGAATGACCTCCTCGTCGCTAATTTTGGGGTCCCACATAATGCGTATGGCGATATTGTCTGGATAATCGTTATCCATTCTCAACATTTCACGCAAAGTACCACCATTCCACCACAATGAATAGCCTTCGTTCCGATTTGTGTGGACTGCAACGAAGCGTATGACTCCATCGTGCGGAATCCGCATCGCCATCGATTCAGTTTGGTGTTCCATCTTTGCAAGCTCAGGTCGTCGATCCTCTTGGAGAGACATCTTTGCTGCAAATTCCTAATGTGGTTGAAGTTCAGGGCACCCTTCGATTCGCACCCTACGAATTGTGGCATAGCCTCCGCGTAGGACAATATTATCTTGTGGAATCACCCTTGCGGTTCCCGGGAGCGCTATTAAATGGTGAAATACAACTCCCATGTTTACTCTCCCTTCGTGAGTTGTCCACCAACTCATAAATCCACCTCTATTTCGTCTTGAAGCAAATGGTCTCATCCGACTCACGAACATGTCCACTTTTGTAATCACATGCGTGAAGGCTTCATCATCAATGTGATGAACCTTACCAAATTTTTCGACGGTCCCTTTCGCATTCCATAGTGCATCATGCGCCCGTTTGTCCAACCAACTAGTGAAATTCTTCTTTTCCATTTCTTGATACCACCCTCCCACCCGCAACGCTTCATGCATCATGTCCTTTATATCGCCTTTGAACTTTTCAATGCCCTCCTCTTGATAACAAATATACTTAGAGTCAAGAGACATGGTAGTTTCTCTCTCATAGAATTCAACAATGCATTTTCTCAAAAATGCGGTACAAGTGTGCGAGGGGTTGTCCATGATGTCGACCTCAGTAGATTCCTCCACAAACTTCATTTTCTTCTTCGCCCTTGGCATCTTGATGAATGTCGCACGATTCAAGAAAAAAAATGGCAAGGGTCCCCCCAAGATTTCACCTTTACCCTCCCGAGGAGAGGAGGCAATAGGGCCCAAAGGCACTAAGCTTCTTCGCTCTCTCTTGCAAGCAAGGGGGAAGGAAAAAGTGAGAGGCGGACGGCCCGACCGCCTCTTTTGATGAGGCGGACAGTCATCCCGTCCGCCCAATCTCAGCCGTCCGCCCTAGCGGACAGCCGATCGGGCGCCCCGTCGGGTCCGTCCGATTGGCCGTCCGATCGGACTGCTGACTGGTTGGACGGGCCACCCGATCAGCCGACCGATCGGTCTGCCCCGTCCGCCTCGTCCGTCCGCTCGGTCGTCCCCGTCCGACCCGTCCGTCCGCGCGGTCGGCTCCGTCCGCGCGGTCGGCCCCGACCGCCCCGTGGTCCGCGTCCGTCCGGTCAGTCAGCCCCGTCTGCCCCGACCGCCCCGTGGTCCACGTCCGTCCGGTTAGTTGGCCCCATCTGCCTCGTTCGCCCCGTGCTCCGCGTCCGTCCGCTCGGTCGGCCCCGTCGGCCCCGTCCTCGCCGTCTGACCGCTTGGTCGACTCACTGAACCGGCTGACCGCCCGTCCACTGGACGGACGCGAGTCCGAAATTTCTATGTCCCCGGACGCTCGGAAACCCGCGGACGCGGACGTTGGACGTCCGGGCATCCCAACGTCCGTGCAACCCTGTAAAAAAGTGGTAGCTAGGGTTTTTAAAACCCATTTGTTTCTTCAAAAGGCTTGTTGCCATACGTACTATCGTAGTTGATGGCTATCGAAGTTGTGCCCGTCCCAACTTTTGGCCATCATGCACAATAAGATGGACTATTCCAAATTTACATGTTCTACATTAGCAAGGAAAACAAAAGTACTAAATGGATTCATGAAGTTGCCTGTTAAAGTGACTGCAATGTTTCTACATAGCCACGGCGATGGCAAATACGCACATTATAGTCTAGATGTTTTTTCGAGCGACAACAACTTCACCGTGGGATTGATTGTGAAATTGCTATGAGATTTGGAAGATTCCCCTGGTTGCTATGACATTTGGAAGATCCACCGTGGGATTGATTGTGAAATTGCTATGAGTATAGTGGTAAGTATTCCCGCCTGTCACGCGGGTGACCCGGGTTTGATCCCCGACAACGGCGCCAGATTTTTCGTGTTGCAGTACAAGGTAAATAAATTCCCTGTTATACTCCTAAAAATTCCTTTAAAGTATAACTAAGTGACTCTAAAGATCGAATCCACGAGATCCTGTGAAGTATTTGGCTTCATTACGCGATTTAGGATGAGTTAGCTTATAAACCCAACTTCCGGTTTCAGGTCAATTACCGGAAAAACTATAATATCCGGAAGACGGAGAATTAGCTTCCCACCACTATTCCGGTTCTACCAACTATCCGGTCTGAACAACAATCACAACCCCAGAAGGCTATAATTTCCGATCCTGGTTACTTTTGTAGAACGATCCGTTCTAGTCTAACGGTACTCTTCTGGATACTACCCGGTTTAATTTATCCTCTGTTTCACCATCAGAGGGTTCGCCCCTTGGTTTTTAGAGTGGTAGGGCCACCACTCCTTCCATAACTTATAGTGGCTGAAGACCCACTCTTCTATCTTCTAATCTCCTACTTACTACGGATCCGGTTTGGTCTTTCACAACAATCTGGGTATTAATCCGGATTGCAAGTCACACAAAGACCCCCCGTACGATCCTCTGATACTACAACGATCTTGGGCACCCTCTCCTATCCGTGCGAAGTTAGGTGGTTACAAGTGAACCCGTCCATTCCAACACTTACTAGAGCTATTCCGTTTACCAAATATGGTAGCAAGACCTCACAGAAGATCGGACACTCAACCGGATTTTCCACCCAGGAGTTCTAGCGCAAGTAGGGAATCCCTCCCTATCCACCTAGCCTAATAATGGTTTTCTCACCCGGAATCTCAAGCTCTAGACACGCTGAGGAACTGAAGCGCACTCCCAACTCTTTTAATGCCTACTCACATACACTGAAACTTGAAGAATAAAATACACCAAGGGGAGAAAATGTCAAGTCTTAGCTTCCCTTTTTGCTCTCCTCACTTCCAATCATACAACAGGCACACAACTCTCATGGCACAGACATACAATAGCAAAGCAAAAACAGAGGACACCAAGGAATTTTGCAAAAGAAGGCTTTTTTTCTCCCCCTCCCCTTCTCAGGGCAGGTTTATATACAAAACCACAAAAGTGCAAAAAAGCAAAAAGCGTCACGGAATCCAGCCGCATTTTCCGGCTAAACTTCCGATCCTACCTACCTACCAACCACCGGATAGAATCCGGTTCCGATCTAACTCCTCTAGTATGTACAAACTTTTACTATCTACAATCCTAACCCTAAGGTAGGACTCTTCGGCTCGGCTTCCATCCCCTCTAAGATTTCAGTCAGGTTCCGGTTCCGTTCCCCATCCATAGGTTTTGAAACTGGATCGGCCTGACCGGAATCGGGTGTGAATTCCAGATCGATGGCGGATTCTGGGGTGTTTGCCGGTTTAGACGCTTGTGCAGTCATCTTGGGCTTGGGAGTCTTATCCTTCCCCTCTTCAGTAGTTGTCACATCCGGAAACTCTTTTGGTAGGGAGAGCTCCGACAGAGGGACCTCCTTAGCTCCCATCAGCTTCTGACTGCTCTCTTCAATCTGATCCGCTGAAATCCGCGCCTCCTTCAGCGCCGTCTCAACCCGATTCGCGTAGTCTGTGAAAATCCTTACTATCCTAGCATCGGATAGTTTCTTCTCCTTATGGACTTCGTCGTCGAATAACTTGGCCTTGGTGGTGGCCGCCCCGGATACTCCAAGAATGTCCTCACTTGGTCCACTATCCGTTGTATTTCCTTTGCTATCTCCAACGTGGCGGCTGCATCCTCTCTTAGGACGAGATTTTCCGCCTTCAAGGTATCTGCCTCTATCTGAAGTCGGATTACTTCTTCTGCCCGCCTCCGGTACTCGGCTGGATCGGTGATACAGTCGGCTACCTTCGTTGGTAGTTGGCTGTCTGGTGGCGCATCCACTAGTCTTCCGATCGCTTGCAGGGTCAGATGCTTCACCTCCCAATCCGCCCGGACACTGGAAAGAATGCCAATTAAATTATTGAATGGATCCCGTGGATCCATTTCTTCCTCCATAACACCCTTCCGTTTCTCATTTGGAGTTGACGGGCCATGACCTGGAGGTGTTCCTCGCCCATGGGGAGGAGTTGTCTTCTGTTGCTTGATCGGCGGCATTACCTCTTCCTCCTCTTCTTCCGTTTCCAGATCCGAATCCGGAACTGATTCCGCTTCATCGTCTTCTTCTGATTCCCCATACTTCAGGAGAGCTCCCTGAGCCTTCCACTCCTTCTCCTCCTCATTCGTCAGGAGCTGATGGTTGTGGTACAGGTGGTACAAGTACGGACATATGGGTGTAGCCCTACTCTTTCCTACCTTCTTGATGAGCTGGGTTACTAGATCAAAAATGATCCGTGCCCAATCCACGTTCCGGGTTCCGTTCAAGAAACCGAAAATGGTATTCCCTAGGGTGATTGTCACCCTCGTCGGTTTCTCCGGATGGAGGATCGGAATCAGAAACCTCAAAAGACGACGGTGTTGGTCGTTTATGCAGTCGTCAACTGCATATCCGTCCTTAGGGTTGGGAACGCCATGGAACTTCCCCCGGATGAATTCATCCTTCCGGCCAGCCATCCCAAGACCCCCTACCCGGAAATCATACATTCTTCTCCAGACTTCCTCAGTCCAGAGGGACGGATTCCCTTTCAAGGTGTTATTGAACTCATTGGACAATTTGCCCAAGAGTTCCTTCACCATTCTCTCCTCCCGGAATCCCCAAGGTTTCTTAATGAACTCGAGAAACCCATAGAAGCTAAGTCTTCTATGAGTTGGTCCTTCTCCTGTTCGTCTGAGGGAATCACCGGAAATATCTTCCGGAGTTTCACCTCGACCGGACCGGATCCTGACGACCCCGTTTTCTTCCGACGTAGCAGCGGCATAGGGTGGATCACCTCTCACACAGATTTCTTCACCGATTCTACCTCACCCGCTCCTAGCCGCACGTCCCGTTCCTTTCTTCTCTCTCTAATCTCAACCGGAAGTACTAAAATTCTACTAAATCACATTCTCCTAACACGAGGGTACCAAATGCTGTAAACAACATGAGGAGCGCCCAATCTTGCGAGGAAATGAAAGGGGTAAGACTGGAAGGCTTGGTCTTTAAATAGTCCTAGGACTCCGCCGTGGTCATAATGACTATTTTCCGGTTTGACGGCTTGACATCCGGTCCAACCCTAATCCGGTATCTACCCTAATTTCGAATGGGTTTCCGGTCCCGACCAATTTGAAACTTTTAACTGAATTGAATCCGGTCTACCTGCTATTTCATTTTTTATGTGTATATATCCGATTTTCCTACAACTTGAACTCAGATCCGGTTCCACTTCACTAGTTTCCGCTCTAAATTCTAGATAAGCTAAACAAAACCAAAAATTCACGTTGCGACACCAAGTCTTCCCAATCATTGTTTCGAGGGTCTGGTAGCACCAAATTGTATCGAGCGTTGCTGAAGGATAGCGAGATTTGTATTGATTCCTTGGGAGACATTCCTTCGGACCCCATCATGGCTTGACCGTTGCCACATGTGCTTCACATTCATATGGACAATTCTTAGAAAAAACAAAAACAAATACATCTTCAGTTTCTGGTCCCTTCTAGTTGCAAGACGGATTGTGAAAAAAGTGGTGGTATCCTTCATGATAGTAGGACACACGCACGACGATATCAACACATCTTTTGGGCGATGGAGCATGGTCCTCCACGAAAAGGATTATCCGACATTGCTGTTGTTAATGCAATCATACATGGAAATGGAAGAGGTTCCATTCATTCCACACCTTATCAAAGAGGTGCCTGATTTTAAGGCTTAAGTGAAACCTTATTTTCAGATGAAGAAGAAGCAATTAGTGGGTCACTCAAACGGAAGATAGTACAAATTCTTCATAAACGACAACGGTTGATCCATCATGCAATACAAACTATTGTGTACTGACATTTAGTGGTTGCCCAAAGACGGCTTGAAGTTATAGAAGGAAGATGCCAAATACAAACCTCAACTTCTTGAAGGTGATTCCCCACAAGTGAAATCCAAGAAAATGATTAACAAAGCAGAGATTCTATGTAAACTCGATGGATACATCCAACATTGGACAAACATTGCCAAAGAAAATGGGACCAGAGAGTATAAGGCCCACATGTTGCACATGGTGACATATTGGACCGGCGTGACCGATGCAATGCCTAATAGAGAGTAGCAAGAGCCCCCACATTCTCATGAACTGCAACAAGGATTTTGGCCTCGAACTCAATAACCGAGGGATTTTACGACAAACTTCATGTAAGACGGAAGCACGCAAGAGGAGCTAGAAGCAGAAGACCTTTATATTGGCATCTTGGAGGGGAGGCCACCGCACACATAGAATGTGGCCATTGATCTTCGTGAAGGCTTTTATATATTTGTGAGACCAGCACTAGATTGCAAGGATCCGGTCTGGCTTGGTAGATTGTTGCAAATCCAGAGTTTGATCCAGAAGCAGACCACTTCCGCAAAGTCCTCGTGCAATGGTATATACTGTGCGGAACGTCCAAGGACATGCGGCGATTGTACGAGGAGTGGGATACAAAGACCAATTTCAGATGGAAGATCGATCGAGCGGCCCTTCAAGCTGACTATGTTTCAATAGACAACATTATGGCATCTTGGAAGCCAAAGAAGAATGAAGGACTTAGTTTTATCGCACCACGACAACAAATTAGCTTTGCCATTGATAATTTATACTGCATTGCAGAAGAAAAACAACAATACAGACCAAACTGCATGCTCTAACTTGGAAGAGCTTCTACAAAGAAGAATTCCACATGCACGCAATGTAACTATGCGTGGCTTTTCATTGTTTGCCTATTTCTTGACTACTTTTTCTAGACTACCAAGCTCTAAGGCAAGCTTTAGGATGCATGTACTTTCACCTTTACCATATATGTACAAACTATTCATCCTAAAATATTAGAAGCTTTTCCACTTTCATTTATCGACCACCTCCCATCAAGAATACTACCTATGAAAATACTTTCACCATTGTGCACTATGAAACATTGAGCGAATGCAAGGCCCTTAATTTGGATTGGAGAGGGGGGACCGCCGCCCACACCTCAATCACTAAAACCTTCTACGAACATTTGGCAATCCACCACTTTTGTGCAATTCCATTATAATAGTGCCAGTCCACATGCAATCTCAAAAACCACCAAAATAGTCCTACTCATGGTTGTCATATTGGACAAGTTTCTATTCATTTTTTGTCTTGTAGGACGAGTTACTATTCATCAAATATACTTGAGAGGTACATTTGATGAATAGTAACTTGTTCAGTATGACAACCATGGTCCTACTCGCGCAAATGGCATGCGAAAAATCACCATTTTAATGAAATTCCCCATCTTTTGTATTATGGCCATATTAAGAAATATTGTGACTATATTAGGTGTAAAGCTGACTATTATAGGTACAATTTTTGGAATAGTTTAGAGATTATTTTGGACTAATTAGGTAGCACACTTCAAAAATTCATAACAAATTTATACTTTATCCAAAAATAAAAATTTCAATCTCTTGTGTTTGTCTTTACATGGAAAAAAATTTTAATTTTTTCAAAAATGTCATCAGGACAAACCAACCATTCTACCTGTCATAGGTTGGTTTACCCTCTCTATGAATTCATATTTTTCAAATTTTAGCATCTCATCATGGTAAATAAAGGTAATTTTATCCCTGCTTTGTAAAATTAGAAGACATTATGCAGCATTATAATTCCCCTCTCCAAAAAATGAAGATAAGGAACTCTTGAAACTCGAAATCGGTCTTCGGGAATTTGAGGACTACGACGGGAATCAAGAATTATGATATTTTATGGACTTGAACATAGAAAGACAAATGAATACAATTGCAATTAATCACATTAAAAGTTATATATATATATTCTATCACTCATGCTGTACTTGTAGAATTCAAAGTTTTTTTTCAGTTAGTAGAGTATTATTGGAGAAATACTAAGCATGCATACTACACCTGACTCAACACAGCACTCAGAACTCCACGTAGAGTAATCACTATTCAAGATTCCATGCACAGTAGCAAATATTCCAAAGTCGTGCGTAGTCAGGTAGCGTATATTATACGGAACATATCCACCTTACACTCCCTCTGCACCATGCTAGAGCCAGAGTATATAAGACTACCGAACTTGGAACTATGCACGCTGAACACACCTCAGCGTGACGAACTAACGAACAAGAGAGAGCTACGGTCTCTACAATACGCTAGTTATCCTCCTGTACTGAGCGGGAAGTGTCTATGGCCACTAGATCAAGAAAGGAGCGTCAGTTGGCATTCCTCAATTCAAACTAGCTGCTTTGCTGGCACATCATGATTTGGAGCCACTGCTTGGATGTGGGTCATCACAGTTTAAAGCATCTTCATCCAATACTCCTACTACACTGTGATGACCCGTATTACCTCCCACTACAGCACAGTGTACTCCCACTACGCGTGTACAACATCGTGATTGGTGAGCGGCCCTGCAAGACGACGGAGACGCTCAAATCTATCACGGGGAAGTGGTTTTGTCATGATGTCGGCCAGTTGATCTTCGGTGCACACATAGGTAATAACAATGTCGCCCTCTTGTTCAGCATCTCAAATTTTGTGGTATTTAATGTCGACGTGCTTGGTTCGTTGGTGGAACACTGGATTCTGAACCAACCGAATTGCAGATTGGTTATTGCAGAATAAGGGTGTCGGATGGAGTTGGGGTGATCTCAAGTTGTAGAGCAAACGTCTCATCCAGATGATCTCTTGGGTAGTGAGGCTGGCAGCAACATACTTTGCCTCGGTGGTACTTAGGGATGTGCATATCTGTTTTCTGCTCCCCCAAGCAACGGGACCACCGTTGAGCATCAAAATGAAACCGGATTGTGACTTTCGGTCGTTGCAATCAGCTGCATAGTCTGCGTCACAATGGGCGGTGAGGTGATGCGGATTGGGTCCTCGGCCATACGTAAGAGTGTGCCCCAACGTTCCCTTCAAGTACTTCAAAATTCGTTTTACTCCTGAGACGTGTGCGGCAATCGGGCGGTTGTTGAATCGCGACATATTGCTCACAGCGTAACTTATGTCAAAGCGAGTTCCTAATTGGGCAAACTGGAGGCAACCAATGCATTCACAATAAGGAAACGATACCTCAGGATCAGTCGATGTTGAGAGCCGCATCTGGGCAGCGCTAGCAATCAACATCGGAAACCAAGAGATCGTAAGCTTGCAAGAAATGATCAAATTTACGGTTCCAAATGCGAGCACTCTGTTTCAATCCATAGAGCGCTTTGCATAACCTGCAAACAAGTCGCTTGTTTCCACGGATAACCTCAAACCCGATTGGCTGTTGCATATAGATGAGTTCACGTAACAAACCATTGAAATATGCTGTACAAACGTCAAATTGGGTGAGATTGAGATCTTCAGCAGCTGCAACTGATAGGATTGTGCGGACAAAATTGAACTTAACGACGGGGCTGAATGTTTTGTGGTAGTCGACCCCTTTACGTTGGGTGAACCCTTTAGCGACAAGCCTAGCTTTATAGCGGCAAATGGAGCCATCTGCTGCTAGCTTAAGCTTGTAAACCCATCAACACTTGACAAGATTGCCGTCTGGGGGAAGTTCTTCGAGAGTCCAGGTGTCGTTCTTGATAAGAGATTCATACTCCTCACACATGGCAACAAGTCAATGGTCTTTCTCTGGTGAGGCTATGGCTTAGTTCCTCATAAGTTTCTGGTTCATCAGGAATCTCGGTTCGTGCCACGCATACGTACGAGTGGCGGTTGACCGGATAAATCCATTCTCCCAAACGAGTTGGTGGATTCCGCGTGCATGTAGCACGAGAGGGTTCATTGACTGGATCTCCTACAGGCTTGATGCGGGCAACTGGATTGATAAGGACTGGTGCATCCTCGATAGCAGGGACAATATCGTCAGAGTTGTCGGAGGTGGAAGCTGAGTCGACGTCTGCGGAAGTATCATCAGACTCAACTGCAGGTGGATTGGAGTTAACAATCTCGATAACTGCTGGAGGAGAAGGAGCACGAGCGATGTGTTCGGGTTGGAGAAGTGCTGGTACAAAAGCTGGTGCAGGGCCGGGAAGAAGATTCCTGGGCAGAGGTGCAGGTGGTTCCATCTCCCCTTCAAGGCCGAACCACTAACGAGTGTGACTGTCGCATTCGCCCTGCTCCGTGTTGTCTTCATCGAAAAGCACATCACGGCTCTCATCAATTCGTTAGAGCTCCGGATTCCAGATTCGATATGCTTTACTAGCCTTAGAATAACCCATGAATATCCCCTTTCGGCTTTTGGGCCCAAGCTTCTTCCGAAGTTGCTTGGGTATGTAAACATAAGCGGTTGCCCCAAATATGCGCATGTGAGACATTGAGGGTTTAGGTCTTATACCAAAGCTCAAAAGGAATACTACCGTCGATTGTTCTAGTGGCTGTGCGGTTAAGCACATAAACTGCCGTATGGGCTACCTCAGCCCCAAAACGGACGTGAATGTTGGAAGCATGTAGCATACTGCGTACAGCTTCCATAATAGTACGGTTGTCACGTTCAGATGCACCGTTTTGTTCTGGCGTATATGGTGTTGTCAGTTCTTGTTTGATGTCATGCTCCGCCAAGTATGAGGTGAAGAGTCTGTTCGTGTACTCGGTGCCACGATCGCTTCAAACTATTTTGACAAGATGGCTAGTGTCGCGTTTCAGTTGAGCGACAAATCGCTGGAAAGCAGCTAGGGTGTCAGGTTTATTTTTGATGCATTCGATGACTCTGAAGTTAGAGCAATCGTCTTTGAACAACACAAAGTATAGAGCACCTCCCACTGATGGGGTGTTCATGGGACCTCAAAGGTCTGAATGAATGAGGTCACCTGCCACAGTGGAGCGTTGTCGATGCTCATCAATTGGGAATGGTGCTCGAGTTTGCTTGCCGTAAGCACAACCTGAGCAGAACGATTTATTGCGATTGTTAAGCACTAGGTCAGTAATGGTACCTTGTGAGGCCATTTTTTGTATTGTTGCATGATTAACATGCGCTAATCTTTTATGCCAAAGATCAAGGGTCTGGATGCTTTCAACAGCAGTTGGAATTTCAAAAGAAGTAGCAGAGGTAGCAGCTAACGCTACGGATGGGGGATCGGGATGAACAACCTCAATATTTAGACGATACATGCGGTTATATATAACACCAGTCATGACCACTCGACCAGCTTCTAACATCTGACAGCCAATGTCTGTATGGAGGGTGTATATTTTCTTTTGTGCAGCAACAAACGAGGAAAACAAATTCCGACCGAGGGAAGGGACGTATATTACCCCTTTTAAGATCCCGAGGCAGTAATTGTGGTCTTGATGGATCTTGATTATAATATCACCGACTCCAGCCACTATAAGCATGGCGCCACCGATGCCTTGAACTGGACGTCGCTCCATCGACACGTCCCGATAAGTTGAAAAATATGCCCGGTTGTCAGTCATGTGCTCAGTGCACCCACTGTCGACGTACCAGAAATCCGATGCTCCAGGAATCTCGTCGAGTGTTGCCATGAACGCCTTGTAACCAGTAGATTTCTTCTTTGCATGGTCGCTATTGCCCTGGGTCTGGAATTCTTGATGTTTTCACTGATCTTCACTAGCAGAGCACTCACGTCCCCAATGACCAGTAACACCGCACTTCTAACATTTAGTAGTCTTTTTACGGTCATTGATCTCCTTGCGTCTAGCAGCACGTTGCTCAGGGGTATACTCAGTACTTTTACCACTAGCGGACGCAACATATGCAGCGTTGGAAGTAACTTCGTTGACCCTTAACTTAATCGTGTTCTCCGTTTGGAGTAATTGGAGTGTGAGATTTGGCAACGTTTTGGCTGCATCTGGCTGCATGCGCCATGCAGGAATTAAACTATCATATTCCCCTGGCAAGTTGCACAGAATTTTAGATATTATGGCGTGTTCATTGAATGTGGTGTCTCCCCGATCTGACAATTGCTGTACTAGAACGTCTAGTTTGCCAACAAAATCGGCTATGCTATCACCTTGGCTCATTGAGCACTTATAGAATTCCTGCTGGAGCGTATGAATGTTCTCGGATGCATTCTGCTCGTGGAGTAATTTTAACTTGTCCCACATTTGTTTCGAAGTGACACAACTAGTGACATGTTTAAGCACAGTCTCGTCAATGGCTTGACAGAGAATACTAACTGCTTGATTATCTTTCTTGCGCCAAGCAGTTTTTAGAGCATTATCTGTTGTGGCTGCGGGTTGCGGCTCTGAGCCATAAACTACGTCCATGAGTTCTCTACCTAGGAGGATGGCTCGCATCTGGAATTTCCAGATGTGAAAGTTTGGGCCCTTGAATCGGGTGATACCCCCTAAATCCCGACTACTGTCAGCCATGGTATACAATGGACTGAATACTACCGGATCTACGTGGGAGAAAAGAAGAAGAAAAAACTAGTGCGCAGTTCTTTCTTAGAAAGAGAAGAGGCCCATAACCTATTGGAGAAATACTAAGCATGCATACTACACCTGACTCAACACAGCACTCAGAACTCCACGTAGAGTAATCACTATTCAAGATTCCATGCACAGTAGCAAATATTCCAAAGTCGTGCGTAGTCAGGTAGCATATATTATACGGAACATATCCACCTTACACTCCCTCTGCACCATGCTGGAGCCAGAGTACACAAGACTACCAAACTTGGAACTATGCACGCTGAACACACCTCAGCGTGACAAACTAACGAACAAGAGAGAGCTACGGTCTCTACAGTACGCTAGTTATCCTCCTGTACTGAGCGGGAAGTGCCTGTGGCCACGAGATCAAGAAAGGAGCGTCGGTTCGCATTCCTCAATTCAAACTAGCCGCTCTGCTGGCACATCATGATTCGGAGCCACTGCTTGGATGTGGGTCATCACAGTTTAAAGCATTTCATCCAATAAGTATGACTCACTCACGACAAAAGAATTGTAACCCACAAGTTTCTGCTATGGCTGTACACCACTTTCCATCTCTACAGACGCGACTCTCTTTCGAAAGACCGGCTTGATCTATACTTTGCGGTCGATGGGGTGGAGGCAGCTCGAGTGTCGAATTCGTGAAGCAAGATTGACACAGGTCGAAGTCGTTACATGTGTTGCAATGCCAACCACGTTGAGAACTGATGAGGGTTGTGCATAGATCACAAGTTCGTTGGAAACGGGACCTCACCTGCAGGTACGAAAGTAAAGTAATTAATACACGGAGGTCAGTACAGAACAGTAGAACGCACGCTGCTCACAAGATTCAGTAAATATAATAAGTTGGAAGTTGAACAGCACGTAATAGTTTTGTTGATTAGTAAGCAAAAGTTTGACAATGATACGGAGTACTACTATCTGAAAATGCTTCATTTAGGGGTCATTTTTTTGTGCAGATTGTAGGAAATTAATTGTGTGACCAGCTTTAATTAATTAATTAACCAAGACAGAGAGAGTAGCGGCATAATTTGTACTTACTCGATCGATGGGGAAGGTTTGATTAGATACTGACCGGGCAACGAAACGTACGACCATTAGAGGAAGGTGAGAAGGGTGACCATCACGGCTTGCTTCGAAGACATCAACAGAGACGGTACATGCTTGTAGGACGCGTGGAAACGGTTCAGCTCGAAACTTGTCTCGGGCGTTGCTCACACCGTCTTTCAAAAATAAATCCTCGACAGTATCTGATCTGAATGATCCCAGGTCGTCGTCGGGCTTGTCATAAGCAACGCATATGCTCCCTTTCATAACTGTGATTCTCCATTCTTTGTACCTGGATCGAGCAAATACACAAATTCCGTCTCCATCTTGCAGTCTTTCAACGAGAGGATGAGATTTTCGTAATGTGCAAATGTAGACTTGATCTCGATAATCCGCGTGTCGTAATGCAAGTAACTGACTGGAAAACACGGGCACGTCCCCATTGGATCGTAGAATTCCTGCTTCAATGCTGCAGTTACCGTTGTAGTGACCGTGTAAATGAGGGGAGTCGGACCACCCTTGGTCATGGGCAACCACTGTGATGACAACGGCTTCAATGCTACTCCCATTGCTCGAAATTCTCGTCTCCAAGCAAAGTTCATTCGCATCTTGCACTGAACAAATCTTTCTCGTCATCGTGTTGTCAACGAACCCGATGGCGTGGTCATAGTAACTAACCACTTGTGAACTTGGTGCTCCAGCCTGACATAACCATACCATGTGCAGAGTTCAAGGAACAATAATTTATAAGTGATCAATTCTTCATGCTATACCGTTGATAAAAATTTCAAAAACAGGAGAGTTGCATTGCACGGTGTCATGGACAGTATAATCACAAGCTTCTAAAGATTCAATTCTGCAAGATTCCTGAAAATAATCATTTCCATACCTGTAACCAATCGTTGTTGTACTTGAGGCACACACCACTTCCACTCAAGTAACATTCTTTCACTGTCGGTTTGAAGAGAAGATTCTCGTAGATACGAGACAAACTGCTGCATCCACTGACGTTGATGTGGTTGAGAATTTCCGTGGATCCCAGACCTTGCACGGTAGTCAAACCTGTGCAGTTGCATAGGATGAGTTTTCTTAGCTTCATTAGCTTCCCCACGAGGTTGACAGCAATCAACTCGGGGCAATCGTCCAACTCCAGTTCTTCAATGAACGCAGGCAATGCTTCGACATCAACCAAATCTGGACTGCCTCGCATCTTCAAGCGAGCCAAGGCTGTTAAATCCCTGAAACTCTCGGGCAACGTGGTCATCTTGTTCTGCTGCATGAGAAGAGTGCTTAATCTTTTCAAGCCTCCAAACTCAAGAGGCAAATCGCCGTCCTCAATGGGGCAAGCTTCAAGGTTTAAGTCGGTAAGACTTTGCAACTGTCCGAAGTTGCTAGATAGCTTCCTGAAATTCCTGCATTTCTCCAAGCTGAGAATCTTAAGTAGCGCGAGCTTTCCAAAACTCTCAGGAAGGCTTCGTAAGGAGTTGCATTGGGTGATATGAAGCTCAACTAGGCTTCGTAGGTCTCCAAAATCATCGGGCAACTGCGTCAATCCCGTTGCATGCACACGGATCACCCTCAACTTGACCAGACCCTTGACAGATTTTGGGAACTCTGATAGGGACTGGCAATCAGAGAGCGAGAGCTCCTCCAAACAAGATAGCCTGGAGAAGGATTCTGGTAGACAAGTGAGACTGGAAGCGTTTTGAGCAGAGAATATAACAAGATTTTTTCCCAGCTCTCCAAAGTCCGCTGGCAACTGCGTTATCTTGCTGCAAGAATTCATTGAGAATCTCTTGAGCTTTGACAAGTTGACCATGCCATCGGGAAGATTCTCCAAACTCTCACATTCATTCAAGTTGAGATCCTGGAGTGTCTGCAACTCGCCAAGAGAGCGTGGTAGAACTTTCAGACTTTTGCACCCTTGAAGGTTCAGTGCTCTTAGCATCCTCAGAAACTTGATGGACTCTGGGATCTCCTCCAACGCAGTGCAGTTCTGAAGGTATAAAACCCTAAGCCGTTTGGGTACCTGAATCCGAGACATTCATGGCACATCAAAATCAGGACAAAAGCACCGTGAATGCAAAAGTATTTTCCAGCAAATTTGATAGGATGACTTGCGTAAGCTTTAATAATTAATGATCCAGATAACCTGCTTGCACGCATCTTCAAATTTAATATCATTTAGCGCGCAACATGTTCGTTCCGCTTGTGTTTTAGGCCGCATTTAATTCCATGAAATGTCAAGTAGATGATTATGCTCTATATAATTACCGTTGCCTATGCGGCTACCATCACTCAATTTTAATAGAGGATTGAATCGGAATCAAACATGTGCAGCAGTCTTTTGTTGTTTACCTGTGTATCAGCATCTGACCAAAGTCGAGTTAGGCTGCTACTATTTGAGAGATCCAGGATTGTCAAATCCTGCAACTGCAATTCCGAGGGCAGATTTGTGAGAAACGAGGATCTCCACTGCAGCCATCGAATCCTTTTGGACAGTTGTGAGAAGTTGCCCTCGACGCGAACTCCATCCAATTGCAGTAAGTGAAGCTCAGACATCGTTTGAAATGCCGATGTGTTGTAGCTGCTTTGCTGCCCAACCAGCGACAGCCCCCTCATATCCTTTGTTCCCTGCCATAGCCGACATCACAGATCAGAAAATTTATTTGTGCCTCTGAGACATATATGTTTACAAAACTCTTACAAATCTAAACATGTCATTGGACTCGCAGTAGAGATCACATGTTAGACTATTCAAGAACCCGATATAAATTAACTTGCATTAAATGGGCACAGATTCGAAGTCTATTCCTACAAATTAAGTCACTGAACCTTTCATGATGTTAACCAGATCAAAATGTTGAAAACGCACAAACCTCGAGCTCGTTCAGGATGTCATTAGCGTCAACAGGATCCCACAAGTGGCACGGTTGTCCTTCTTCCTTTCTGCCTATCTTGTCAACAAGGTCCATCTTTCTGCGCATCTCCTGGAGGAGGTCATGCATGGTCAATCTGTTGTCTTTGTCCACTTCGACAAGAGACTTATCTTTCAGGATTTGCAAGGAATCATGGACCATTTTGGAGGTCACACAGTACCCGATTCTGCAAGATTTACAAGATTTCCAGATGTCGATTGCATCCTCCTCTACTAAACCCACCATTTGACAAGCGACATCTAAGAACATCATCTTGTCAGAAGGGTTATCTAGACCTTTGTAACTGATGCCAAGAACATCTATAATATCGGGTCTATCTCTCATAGATATAGTTGCGTCTGTCCACACATTCTCCGTCTTTCCAAATAAATGTTGTCCAATGACTTTTAGCGCCAAGGGTAAACCCCCACACAAACCAACCACCTTGAGTGCAAGAGGGCGGAAGACGTCATCGTCTTTCTTGGGGAGTTCTTGGTTCTGGAATGCGTGGAACCAGAAAAGCTCGAATGAATCAGCAGGGTTTAACTCCTTCATTTCATGCAAATAAGAAGCAAACTTCGGTGCTTCTCTCATAACTGCTCTCAGGGTGTCCCTTTGACGTGAAGTTACGATTATTCGGCTTCCTGCTCCCAACTTCATGTTTGGAACCAGGTCTTTGAAATGGGCCGCATCGGATATGTCGTCAATGACAACAAGCACTTTCTCGCCGGCTAGACTCTCGAAAAGATCCGCATATCTTTCCACTAAGTTTTTCTCTTTCTTGTTGAGAAGATCACGGAGTGCCTGTTTTCGCAAGTGGCTCATGTCCTTCGATTCACGAATATTCAGAAAGGTTTGGTACAGGAAATCACGATTGTTCCAGTAATGATTGTAGACTTCCTGGGCAAGAGTCGTTTTCCCAATCCCACCCATGCCGCAAATGCCTAAAATCGCCACATTATCCCCCATTTCTTCCAGATGTCGAAGGGTTCCCTCAAGCAGCACCTCGCCGCCAACATTAGGCCGTGTGACTGGCTGCCTCCTGTTCAGACCGCTTCGTGGTGCAATGATTTCCTGCACTCGACGGATGATTTCTTTTTTGAGCTTATTTGTATCCCTGCGCACATGCGTATTCAATCCCATCCCACCGTTTAATGTTGTAGACTAGGATAAACCGATCAAGAGAAGTTGAGCTTTTCAGCCTTGAACAAGGATATATGTACGTAGCTAGAGCAATCAATTAAAGTAGCACGAGCCAGAATCAGAGTCCTACAAAACAACTAGAGTTTTGTGCAATATGTGAAAGATCGATTAGGGTTCCGCCGACATACCCAGCGAATTCGATAAGTTCGAATCCTTTCACATCCGCAGCATCATGAAGAGCTTTCTTCCATCGTGAGATTCGTGCATCAGGATATCTGCCTTTTTTCTTTAGAAACGCTTTTCGGAAAGGATTTCCAGCTGAATCGGGCCTTCGAAGATCTTCAGGCTTCACGTCGTAGAAGACAGGTAGAAAGGTCACAGCAGCGCTGGGTTTCTTTTCGCTACGTTCTAGCATATCAACTAGCTCATCGAGGCAGTAATGAGATTCAGCGTAACCAGGAGAAAATATTGCCAAATGAACCTGTGTATCTTGAATTGCTGACTTGATCTCCTCAAAGGCATGTCTCCCCTCCTCCACGGATTTATCGACGAAAGGAATGTACTGTTTCTCAGTGAGCGCTTCTTGAAGATGGGTAACAAACTTACGCTTTGTGTCAGGCCCCCGGTGATTTATGAAAATATCATATTTGATCCGATGCTGGTGAAGAAATGGAGCTGCAGGGCTACCAACAGAGTGGTCACGACTGCTGTTCACAATCTCCGGATCTTGTGAATCCTCAGAGCTTGGGGGGTGATGGCTGTGGTCGGTATTGAGACTTTCATGCGCAGGTAAGGGATGTCTTCGAGGTCTCCAAAATCCACCACAGAACCACTCTAAGGATCTCGAAATGGAATCCAAAAAGGTATACATGCTGATAAGGCTTCAGTAAAGTAATTGTAAACTGTGAGGTGAAAGCTCGCAATTCTTGGATTCTTGACTGCTATTTCGGTTTCTGTGACTCTTGCAACGGAGGTTTTGGCCTCCCACACTCTGGATTCTGGAATATCCCCTTCATAAACCGGTTGTTTGGCTGTGTACGTCATCCTGCCAGCTTCCCGTCGGTGACGTTATCATTTCTCCTCCACCTCTCAAAACCATATGCACGCTGTTGAAACAACTGATTGACCCAAGAAGCGAAGGTTCCAAGAGTAGGTAGCCGAGAGGCGCGCAGGCACTAAGAGAAATGCTCAACCAAGTCAATTAGCTCTGTAACTGTATAAATTGCGACTAACTCCTGGAAGCCAAGACCACTACTAATTAACACTACCAGTTTAAGTCTAGTACTACAGTTTTACTTAGCCTATTCACCACAACTGCAAAGCATATCCCCTACCTTCAAGGTTTGATGTGAAGCTGTGCAGATAAGACGTCCTTCAGCAACTCTAATTTACCACAAAGCTCTCTATGTGCCAAAGCACTAGCTATGCCTCCCTCACAATCAGCTCTAGCTTTTAGGGCGTTGCAGATACTACAGTATAGCTGTAAGGAACACGTACAACTAGAATCAGCCTGAAGATTATGATACCCCCGAGTGGAAACCTGGAAAATATGCAAGCGCGCAACGTTATCAATCATTGGCGCGACACGCTCGACGTCTTCAATTCGGCCTCAGCTTCGACTCACCACGTACTACGAATTATTGATCAGCAATGATCGATACTAATGAGCAGCTAACCTGTTCTTCAGTCTACGCAAAATATGCCAACAGTCATGGAGTCGAACAACTCTGTGAACAAATTTCGATTTTAGAAGCCAAAATTTCTGTAAACTGACGGACACACGCACGCAAAGAAAATTATAGACAGTGGTGGATCTTTTGCAAAGAGGTTGCCTCTAGCTCTTTCCCTGGCCTTCTGCACGTCAACTCCAAAGGGAAGTGCGGCGTGTTTCCTGGCCTCGTAGTAGAGGTACCTATTTCGGACAGCCTCCGTGATGCCTGGATAGGGTGACCTGTTGACCTGACTTTATTAGTCTCAACCTTGAAAAGGAGAGAAAAAAAAAAAACATTTCAAGCTTCAGTAGGATTCTATTCTAGCTTCAATTGGAAAATACTTGCAACCTATAGGTTGAATATGGATCACTGGTTCGGAATGATTTGTTCTACCATAAATGAGTTTAATAAACCAAGACAAGTTCGAATGAAAAATACACATTTATATTGAATAAAATATTTATTTTTGAAAAAAAAAATCTATTTTTTTACATTCTTCCTTACCTTTATTTCCACACACATTGAATTCAATTTCTCAACAAATTTCCTATATTCTATAGGTTCAAATGCTTAAGTTATCTGGTATAGAATATAGGCCTGTACTTGAACCTTACCTTGTTTTGGACTTTGGCCCCTTCATACTAGCAACAACTTCATTTATCAAAAAGAATACATTGGGTGTTTTGAGTTTGTAAGTTAAAGCATCGCCACTAGTTGCATTGATTGCAATTGACTACAAGAACAATTGGTGGCAAGGCACTTACTACCATGTAAGATGTAATAGTGCCGCAGCCACGACCCCTATGTTCTACAACAACTACCTTTTATAATCAAATTCACTTCCACTAAGGCTATAGGTAAATTAATGTTGGCTAAGTTAGCATGAATATAAAATTGCCTTCTATACATGCCTCCATTGTTCAACAAATGTGGGAGTGAGAAGACAAATGGCAAAACCTATTCATATAAAAGAGGATTGGTGTGAAGCCTTGGTACTAGACAAGCATGGCAAGGTTTGAAATATCATTGCCAAGGTTGTTGGCAAAAGCATAGTAGAAACGTTCTTAATTGATACCTTTAGTTTATATTATAAACACTTTCTATAGTTATAAGTGTTTATATTATAGGTACCTACTCTATGTTATATGGTAGGAATTCAAGGTTTCAATTGGAAGTCTAAAAGTCAACAATTGTAGATTTGAATTGAAAAAAATTGTCTATACAAACTAGTAAGCTGAAGCTTATGATATACAATATTCTTTGTGATAAAATAAAGTTGTATCTACAATACTAACTCTTCTATTAAGACAAGATGTTTATTTTGTTTGTTTGTTTGTTTGTCACGTTGAGATCTCCCGGACTGTACGTCTCTAAGTCGCGTGCTTGGTACCGTTGGAAAACTCTCGGCAAGTAGGGATGCACCAGCTTGGTTTCATGGTGTTTAGACTTACAGTGTGAAAGTTGTGCATTTTTTAGTTATTTTTGGATCTCAAAAATTAGAAAATTACTTTTACTTATATTTTGGTCACGATTTTGATATCGTCAGAAATCTCTAAGCGAGGAGGGTGCACGGGCTTGGTTTCGTGGCATTCTGACTCACGGTCAGGGTTGTCATAACGGGCGAGTTAGGGTCGTCAGACGTCCCGGACAGATGGGCAAACCGGACCGGACAGACGGACGGTCTGGACCAATTGGACGGCTTTAATTTTTCAAAGTTGTGGAATTTTTTTGAATGACACGTCACCTCAAACAGCAAATCCAGGGCGCGGACGTCATGTGTGGGCACGGACGTCACCGTGCCACCATTAGGGCGTGGACTCGTAAAGTCAGGGTGCGGACTTCAACATGAGCGTCAGGGCGCGGACTTGTGTAGTGAGGGCGCAAACCTCAGCGTGAGCATCAAGGCGCGGACTTCAGCGTCAAGGCGCAGACTTTAGCGTCAGGGCGCGGACTTGTGTTGTCAGGGCACGGACTTCAATGTCAGGGCGCGGACTCGTACACTTAGGGCGCGGACTTCACCGTGAGTGTGAGGGCGCGGACCTCAACGTCACAAACAGGGCACGAACGAGTAATCAGGTAATGGTGGATTTTATTTATGTGTTCTACAATATATATAATATATATACATATTTTTTTTGAACAAGGTAATGACCCCACTGCATTTAAAAGAATCAGTAACTACAATATATTTTACATAATTGCACTCACCAATGTTTCCAACATGCACGTCAAATACAAAAATGCAAAAAAATAATAGTAGGCTGCAATGTTTGTGATAACCAAAACTGTTTATAAAATTCATGCATTGCAAAGTACAATAACAATACAATGAATCTATACTTCCAAAATACGCCCACTTTCTCATAGGTTATCTAAGACAATCCTTTGGCTTCTCGTCCATCTTTCTTCCAATTGCTACAATTCTCTTCAACTCTTAAAGACCCGAGATCTACCATCGATGCAACTCTATAACCTCAATTATTCAAACGACTTGACCTACAAACTTCTTGGGCATCTTCGTTGCTATCATATTCATCTTCTGCTTCACCACTGTCTGTGGTTCAATGTCCTTCAACTTCCGAGTTTTCATTTCGAAGTTCTACAGTAGTTTGACCTTGACTACGTTTGCGCTTCAACCTCTTATGTCGTTGTGCGTGAGGATCTTCTGCATCTAAATTTATAGTGGGCCCACCTGGAATTGTAATTGTTGGAACAACAAATGCCGGGGTTGACCCACTAGGTTTTGGTACGTATGTACTTAGGAACGGTTCTACCACCCTATTTGGATCTCTTGCCCCAATTCCAAGAAGTGGACGATTAGTAGGCCTTGATGATGATGCTTCTCCAATTTGTTGACCTCTTGTTTGTCCACGGCCTCGAGTCCCTCCAGTCCTTCCACGGCCTCTAGTCCCTCCAGTCCCCCCACAGCCTTATTGATATTGTCCTACTTCATGACGAACGGGGGGCCGAGGAGCTATAGGTGGTCTACCCCCAGTAGTACCACATGAAACGCTTTGAGGAGTCAAATGAACATTCCCCACTGAGCCTAACCCTTCTTGAGAAGATCTTCGGATGGCATTGGAAGTTGTTATTGAAGATGGGTCTACGGAATGTGGCATTTGTGTACCTTGCTCTGAAATAACAGGATGGCCCGCAATTGGAGCAGGTATACGAGCAAGGTCTTCTGCAGGGTCCACAAATGCAAAAACATCATCAGGGTCCACACGCTCTGGATCAAAAGGCCTTCTCACATTACCATCCGGTTGATTTCTTGCAATAGGGCGTGCCACTCTTGCATTTCTAACGTTTCAGTCATGGTGTCCTTGAATAGTTCTAATGTTACGAGTTGATGGCCTCACTTCCGTAAGCCTTGTATTGCCATCTCGATTGTGAGAAGATCCTCCACGATTTGGATTTGCATTCCTCCTCCTGTTTCCGTCGCCATCTTCATTTCCACCACCATTTTCATTTCCATCGCCATTTCTTGGAGGGAGGTTGTCATCATCGTCGTTGTTGTTATGGGAAATACCATCATCGACGTTATCGTCATTTGGATTGTCGGTCTCTAAAGAAGACGACAAAGCTTAGACTTCAGCATTCCCTTCATTTTGAGGAAGTGGAGGTGAAGGATGGCGACGTGGATTGGGTGGAATGGGTGGCCCCCAAGGACCCCCAACGACCATGAAGGAGTTCCTCCTCTCCATCGTCATCATCTCCATAGTAGTTCCTCGCTTCCTCGAGGTGATCGGCTCCTCGCCTCCAAAGATCTGGGTTTGTCGGATATTCTTGAGGGATTAGATTGGCTTCTCCATCAACCTCTTCTTCTTCCTCTACTTGCATTGCGTCAAATTCCCGATTGCGTTCATTCACCGGGATTGGACCAAGGGCATCTGGATCGGAATCCTCCGAGTATATATTTGCATCATACCAACGAACTGGATCGGCTCCTGGTCGCTGTTGAAGTACACGGCTATTGGTATAAATATATACCAATGACTCTACCTTTTGGGGGGCTAATCAATTTCGGACCTTATTGTAAACAAATGAATAGTTACTCCAATTCCTTTCACAAGAGCTTGCAGAACATGTGAGGGATAAAAGACGCACGGCAATTTTAGAAAGAGCCCGATCTCCAACCCTGTGCCACCATTGGTGGAGAAGCATTTGTGTCACACAGATGTTGGGTGTCTCAACTGCACTGTACGGTCCAATACCCTCCTCAAATTGTGTTAATTCCACCAACACATCATCAAAATCCACACCCACTGAATCTGCCATCTTACGGATGACTTTGTACAATGCACGTAAGGCAATTCCATCCACCCTGAGCGCCACATTATCCAAGAGGTATGGATTCAAAAGGGCCGCAGCGTAGTGTGTATCTTCAAAAACCATCTCCCACCTTTCATTGAAAGATTCTTCCAAAGTGACCGCTATGTCATCACGTAAGCTGAAAGGTGGTTCTCTTAAAGAATACACGTGCCCTCGCAAAATTGTGCATTACGAGCCACACCCGACCCATGGCTGGTTCTCGTCCATCAAACACACGCAAAGCCTTCAATACGTCTTCAGTCATGTACACGTAATTCACACATCGTTGCCAAAAGGCCACATCTTGAATGGTGTTTCTGACATTACGTGCAACGGTAGTTGACTGCGGGCCATTTTGTTCGTTCCGTAAGGTATCAAAGTAATTTAGAACACGCGGGTGGTTATTCAACCGCTCCAAGACTGCTCTGAGTCTCACCAGGCGTTGCAACATGAGGAAATTACAAACAAAGTGGATTTCAGTAGGCACTACGAGTTGCAAATTCGGACTCAACTCACGGAAAACCGACATGGTCGCATGATGGTTTCAAATGTATTGGCACAATCTTTTTGCCCTGACAATCAAATCGGCAAATTCTTGAATTTTGGCCCAATCTTCCAACATGAGATCCAATGCATGTGCCATGCAACCTTGCGCAAAAATGTGCGGGTATGTTCGAGTGATGTCTTGCAATGCCCCAAGCATGTTTGCTACATTATCTGTGCACACTTGTGTCACATATTTGGAACCCACCTTCTCAATGTACACTTTCATTTGGTCCGCTATGTAGCGCATGGTTTTTTTTTGTGAGGTAGTATCAATCGACCCCAAAAATACATCACCTGCGGGGCATGACATCATCACATTCATGAGAGGCCTTCGATTGACATCATCCCAACCATCGCTACATATCGTCACCCCGTAGTGCTTCACAGCAAAACTAACCTTCTCCTCAATCTGCTTCTCAATTTGCAACCTCCTCAGTTCAATTAAATTAGTCCTGAACTAATGGTAAGAAGATGGACTATATTCAAACCTCGCCAATGAAGTTGCCCTCACAACCTCGAAGAAGGCTGGATGCCTTGCCACATTAAATGGCACATTTGCTTCATAGAAAAAACTTGCCTACTTCTCATCCAATTCCTTCCTCTTTGCAATGTTGAATGCATCCACCATGCACTGCTGACATAATGATTCAGATCTCGTAGAATTTGATGCAGCAAGGCTATTGGACGTTTGTAGGGTTTCATTTCCTTCTGAAACGTTTGCCCCTTCTTCCGCTCTCCCACCATTGACCCCACCCGTCACCTCATTTTCTGTGGCTTCACTTGAACTTTCAAGTGGAGTTGTTCTAGATGGCGCACTTTGAATTGGTTCTCCTTCATACATGTCCCTAGGATCCATTTAGCGGGACAAAACCTGCACAATTGGCAAATCTATGGCGCACTGCACGAGGCATACTTCGACAAATTGACCTCTCCGATTTTGAGCCATATCCGAAATGTGCAAAAGCATGCTCACGTTTGTAATTGAAGGTCCCAGAACCAAAAACACAAGTCACCATCGTCCCATTCTCCGCAAAGTTTAGCCACAGTTCCCATTCCTTGGTCTGCTTCCTTTGACTTGCCATTGCATTCAGCCGTTCACAAATAATTCCAAATGTCTTCCTCCTCCTTTGTATTGAAGTTAAAAAGACCAAAGATATACCGAACAAAGTATCAGTAACAACAGTTAGCGCTAATCCACTGCTTGAACTGATTTTGACATCACCTCAACAGCAAACTAGGGCCATCTGCCACCCAAGTAGACTCACAAGGAGCTCAAAATGAATTGAAGTCCAAGAGATAGAGGCTAGGTGACAAATGTGGGGAATGCTCGGTCTTCCTTTTCTATATATACTTAGGGAATGCAGGGGCGTGGACTTCATCGTTGTGCGTGCCAACAGGGCGCGGACGCACAATCTGAGAATTTGTAAAGGACGTTCACAATGCACACCTGAATTCTTGGCATCAGGGCGGGTACAGGAAGGTAGGGCGCGGACTTCAGGGCATGGACGTCATCATAGGGTGTGGACTTCAGGGCGCGGACTCCAGAACAAGGCGCGGACTCCAGAACAGGACGCGGACTCCAAGGCGCGGACTTCAGAACAAGGCGTGGACTCTAGAACAGGGCGCGAACTCCAGGGAGTGACACCATAACAGAAATGGGGGTGCGCACATGGGGATGCACTGAAAAGTAGGTTGACCTCCGACATGGGATCCCTCCTTCTTCTTATTTAATGGTCTTGGAAGATGGTGTCCCTCCTTTTCATAGAGAAAGGGAAACATTAAATGCTGACACACCTTGTTTTGGATTCCTCATATTTGTGGGGAAAGAAGTTGGCAAAGTTAAACATACGTTTTCGTTGAATGGGCTGTGTCAAGGCGCGAACGCAGGGCGCGGACTCCTGAGCAGACAATTCACAGAGGCGGAACTTGAGAGAGCGCAGCTGAATCACAAACTCCATGGCTTGGAGTTCAAGTTAGGGCGCGGACTCTAGGGCGCGGACTTCAAGTCAGGGCACGGACTCTAGGGCGTGGACTTCAAGTCAGGGCGCGGACTCTAGGGCGCGGACTTCAAGTCAGGGCGCGGACTCCAAGGCGTGGACTTGAAGTCAAGGCGCGGACTCCAGGGCGTGGACATGGTCGTCCAACACAGGAGGCATGACTTTGAAATGCACTTGGGCTTAACATCCTTCAATCCGTCCTATTCTTGGAGCGGGTGAACCATTAATTTCAACCTCAACAACTTGTTTTGGATTCTGACAAGTCAATGAAAGCAAGAGACCAAATTAAGAGCTCCACGGACTAAGATTTGGAAGAAACTTCATGGAAGACCATGTCCCATCGTTGTGGTGGAAAATGTTTCTCCTTACTTCTTCTAACTCTTCAAACTACTTTGAACCAACATATACTTTAGGATGTAAAATAAAGACTCTAAATTCTTTGATTTAGGAAATGGTTAGAACACTTTGAGGAAATATTTTGGAAATGTTTTGGAAATGTTTAGGCAATATTTTAAAAATGTATTGTACTCGATAAAATCATTATTTTCCTATTTTTCTTGCTTCATTAATTAGAGAAATTTTTCTATTTTTTTACTCCAATCCTAAAATTCTTTTATTCCAACTCATTGTCATTCTTTTTTTTGGTGAATCATTCCCTGTCCTATTTTTGTTGGCTATATTCCTAAAACTCTTCCATCCTAAGTCAATGCCATTTTTTATTTATTCCATCATTCCCTTTCCTATTTTTTGTTGAATCATTCCCTTCTCTATTTTTTGTTGAATCATTCCCTTCTCTATTTTGTTTTTGCTTATTTCTTAAAATTCTCCCATCCCATTGATCCCAATTCCAAAATTCCCAACTCAAAGCCCTTATTTTATTTTTGCTTATTTCCTGAAGTTCTCCTGAAGCCATTAATTTATTTTTGCTTATTTCCCAAAGTTCTTCTACCCCAACTCAAAGCCATTATTTTTTTGTTCCATCATTCTCTTTCCTTTTTTTGTTTTTGCTTCATTCCTAAAACTCTTTCATTTCACTTCAATGTCATTAACTTTTTTTGTAAATCATTCATTTTTTTTTGTAAATCATTGATTAGCAAAATAGATCCATCTCAACCCAAGGCCATTTAATTTTTGTATTCCCTAAACCCATTCTTTATTTTTGGGCCTTGATTTGCAAGATTATTCTATCCCAACCGAATGCCATTCATTTTCTTGTATACCATTCCTTCCCAATTTTTGGCTTTTATCCATCATTCCTTTGCCTATTTTGCAATTAAATACGTACCTATTTAACTATTTTCATCCCATTTTTTTGGGGGGGTCCATCATTCTTTATTTCCTTTTCATATATATATATATATATATATATATATATATTTTTTTTTTATTTTTTTATTTTTTTTTTATTTTTTTATTTTTTTTCATTAACAACATTTCAAAAGCGTTTTTTCCTAGTAAATGACATTTGTGGTCGTTTTCTAATTTTATTCATTGATTTGTGTTTGGGAATGAATTGTACTCCAATTCAATGACATTTAATTTCATGGTATAAATAATTTTAATATGTATGAAGTGGACAAGTCGTTCCAAATGAGTATGTGCAAAAAATGAACGAAGTCACTTTGGGCAAAACCATTCAAAACAAAATCATATATATTTCATATGCATAGTGTAAGACAAAGTAGGAAAGTATATAAGCCTATATAATGCTAGGAAAGTAAGTCTTCTAAGAAAACCTAAGCTCACTAGCTAAAACACTCTAAATTGTACTCAGTCCATGTTCATTGGACTGCTTGCATTGCCACTTGGTCCAGCCTCATTGTCATATGTCCCAACGCGGATTGGAAGGTCTTCATCTGAGCCCAAACGAAGTCTACGAACTACAGATCGGGTTCTCCTTACTGGTCCGTCTTCCTCTAATATAGCCCTCAATATTTGTGATTGTTTGAGGCTCTCAAGACATTGCAGAGTTCCTGGGCTATGCTGTTCCATCAAATAGTCCATCCCTTCATCTCGAAAGGTTTCTCTCCACTCTGACTGTGATAGTAGTGCAAGTTCAACTGGGTTTGGCATGTCAATGTCTCCCCCGATACGCATGCCTTGGTCATCAGTAATGCGACGTCCATCAACGCCCCACAACCATCCACGAGGATGAGGGCCAAATTGGAAGTATTGTCCAGCCTCATTCCAATGCCCATTGAAGCATTGGAAAAAGAAATTCCGTCGTCTTTGGCTGAAGTTGTCCTTTAGTGGAACCAAGTGGTGGCACACCTCGACAATTTTAGATGGATCTGTTTCCCAACCCCATTCGGTACAAAGGTGTTGTTTGCCCAACGAATGGATGTTCAATTTCCAACTCCATACCAAATCTATTCCCCACTTCGACGAATGATCAGGTGCATTTTCTTCATTGTATTCCCAATGCGGTGGCATGTAGGGAACTAATCCAAACAACTCATACAAACACTCATGGAAAGGAACCTTGCACAATGAACGTCGGCAAACAATCATCAAACTAATTAGGCAGAATGGATGGTACAAATGTTTGCATGTGCCTAGGTGCATTCCACCTTCCGGGCCAAATGGATTAAGGCAAATGGGACATATAGTTCCATCATGCACGAAGGTTGAAGGGTTTGGCCACAATAGTAATGGATTGCCCTGATGGTTGACGGCAGTGCCAACTTGATTCTTGAAATCCCAACCATGTTTGGACCAATCGATGGTTGTTGGTTGACCAATACTGTCAATGGTCGTCATTTCATCCATGTTGAAATGATCATCTACCAGGGCCCACGATGTCAATCCAAAAACCCTCTCCTGATTGTGTACGCCGTAATTGTGGTCAATTTTTTTGAATTCTTCCACCATTTGCCTAGTCCTGTCAACACTAAAGACACATGCCATCTTCCATTGATAATACTGCTCCATCAACGCATGCAATTGATTTTTTAATCTCAAATTCTTTGCAAGCGCGTCCGTCAGTTGGGTGCTTTGGTCAACAAGCATTGCTGCAACTTCATTCGTGGGTAATTCTCCGAAGGACAATGAATCATCTTGAGTATTCATTGTTGCACCAACTTCTGCATGTTCCAATGGAATTTGAGAAGTATTCAAAGGCCCTTGTGCTTCCCCTCGTGGATCTTGACCAGCATTGGCCATTGTTGCTGCCTGGAGAGTGTGTCGAAGTGCCTCCATGTCACGTTGTTGTTGATTGATGATGTTGTCCTTCTCTTGGATTTTTTCCTTCAATTTGTTAACATCATTATACAAAGAACGCAATTCCGCATTCTTGTCATTCACTTCGGTCAGCAAACTTTGAATTCGGTTTGCAGCAGCTGTAACATCAACAACTCCTACTATTGATTCGTCCGTAGGTGGCACCTGTTCCTCCACAACATTTTCAGGTAAAACCTCAACAGTTGCACGCGCAGCCTTTCTCCTTTTAGCACGTTGTTGTTGTGTTCTATGGCTGACTGGAACTACCACACGAGATCCATCAGAGTCGCTGTCCGCAGATGAGTCCGAAGTCTCATATGTTGGTGGTGGTTGAACTTGTGTAGTTGTTTTCCCTAGACCACCTTCCGGGTATCTTTTTACCCCCCTTGGAATGAATCCATTTGCTGGGGTAGGAATATTGACATCTTTTCCCATTGTCTTCAAAGTTGACCAATCCACTCTCTTGTTCAACTTCACCTCTGCATGGACCCCTCGTGCAATGAAAAGATGCATTTCATTGCGCGGGACAGTCGCGACATCATACAACACTTTGACCACCTCAATGCATCGGGTCGTGAACTCCTCGTCAAGGCAATGTTTCAAATTTGCCTTATGGAAGTGTCTGTGGAAGTTGTGGCGCTCTTCTGGGAAGACCTTGTCAATGTGGCACCACTCGATGTAATTGGCGCAGTCATCAAAGGTCCATGGATCAGGCACGTCCTCCCACCCCTTGAATGCAAGCTTGGCTGGATTACGTAGAACATGTAGTCGCTTACGATGTTTATTTCCTAGTCGAAGTCGGGTCTTGTCTCGTTCCTCCTTGGTCATTCTTGGTGGCGTAGCCATTTTTGCAGAAAAAATCGAAAATCTCCCACGTGGCAATCAAGAGGACCCCGCACAATGCTCACAACCAATTCAATGAAGAGGTGGAAGGTTGAGAGTATGCAGGGCGGGGACGGCTTTATATAGCGGGAGGTGGGGTACGCCAGGGCGCAGACGCCATCGATGCGGGGGCGTGGACGTGAAGGCAGGGCGTGGACGCCATCGAGCGGTGGCGCGGACGTCAAACCAGGGCGTGGACGCCATCGATGTGGGGGCACGGACGTGAAGTGAGGGCGTGGACGCCACGTGCCAGGGCGCAGACGTCATCGCGGTTGGGGCGCGGACGTGTGGGAACGGGGCGGGGACGTGAAGAGATGGGGCGGGAACGCGAGAGGATGGGGCGTGGACGTGAGGGGGGGACTATATAAAGCGAGTCCCCGCCCTCATTTTTTTGCCAAGTCCGCGCTCTATGCCTCACACGCTAGTTCTAACGGCCTATGCGAGTGAGTTTGGTGGGTAGTGGGCTTGGCCCGCATATGTGACCCGGTTTTTTTAAATTTTTTTTGAACTTCCGTGCTTGGGGAGAGATACGAAGGCCCATCGTATAAAATATTCTTCATTATGACAAGGGAAGGGAGTGAATCGGCGGAGAAACGTCCCATGTTCATAGATTTGGATGACGTCGGTGAGATGGTAATTCCATCCACAAATACATTGGTGGCCTCAAGTTCATCGAATCCTTCCTCATCGGGCCAAAAGAAGTGCAAGAAAGCACCCAATCCCCATATGCCTCCACACAAATTCATAGTTGAAGGGAGAGCAATAGTTGTGGTGTTCTACACTCGTCGAAGTACAACTATGTTGACCAAGGAGTATGTGGCGCACAACGAAGAAGGATACCACAAACTGACGAGGGACCTGCGAAGGGAGCTGGAGTCCAAATTTGAATCATCAGAGAAATTCAACAATTTCTCTGATTATTGGTTGCACCAAGACTAGATGGATAAACAGGTGGTTGCCTTCACAACCAATATAGTGTCAAATTGGTGTTACCACACGGGGAAGAAAGAAGATGGTAGCGATTGGAACATGCAGAATAAAGAGGTGGTTGCAAAGTTGAAAATCATTCAAAACTTCGCTCAACAATTTTCTTCATCGCGTAAGAAAAAATAAGCACCATGGAAAGCGACAATAGAAGACGCCATAACAGCTCATTGTGTGAGTGGAACATTCAAGTGGCTTGAAAGTACAGTGGAAGTCATCCTCATGCCGGACAATAGTGCGGTTGGTTCATATGGGACCGTGAGGAAGGTGATGCTTACAAAACTTGAGAGCATTTCTAGTTGGATATTTTTTGCTGGAAAGAGCTTGAAAACCACAAATGAGAAGGAGAAGCGCCAAGGAATCATCAATGAGGCAGGAGGGTGTCCAGTGATACATCCTGGCATCATTCGAATTGCGTACATCCACCCTAAAACGATGGAAGGCTATACCCTATGGTGGAATGGAGGATCTCTAATTTCTTTCTTATCCAAGTACAATTCGAAAGTGAACGAATCAGTGGATGTGGATGACATTGAGCGTGAACAAGGTATGCTGTTGACAAAAGAAGAGCTTGCATGGGTTGCAATTTACCAAAGGAACCAAATGAACTTGGCACTCTCCTTGCTTGTCATTGTGGGGAAATGCCACGATGCGCAGTACATGCACAACGACATAACTCCATCCAATGTTTTGCTCCATTTTGATGATTGGAAAGAGCACAGGGTGTACATAGGGATATGTGATTGGGGACTTTCTAGCCGAGTTGTAGAGAAGGAGCCATCAAGGTATGGCTTTCCCAACATGGAGACCCTAGCGAAGGAAAAGAAAAAGAAAAAGTTTGCAGCCCCTGAGTTGTTTTATATATATGGAGAGCAAGGTTCAGCTAATTCAATTGAGGCCATGCAGAAAACGCATTTGTACTCCATGGCAGCTGATGCATATGCGACGGAATGGATAGTAGCTGCAATTTGGCAAGAGGAGTGGGACCCCAAATACTTTACAACAAAGAATCTAGAGCAATATGTGAACCTCAGGATCAAATTGAAAAGCCTCATGAAAGATGATGTGAGTGAAAGGGCGACAGTGCAAGATGTTCTGGACACATTGAAGAAGGCCCCCCACTGTTGGACTATGCCAGATTGTTGTTATCGTACATAGTATTTAGTTTTTTTAATTTTTGTAGTTTACCATATAGTTCAGGCATAGAAGGTAAACCATCCTCGTAGAGGACCATGTGTACATACTTGGCAATTGCGAAACATCTCAAATATATATACAATCAGATGTATTCTCTACTCAAAATGTCATAATATATTAATATGCCATATCATTGTTCTTTCTCATTGCATTTTTATTTTTTATGAATTCTATGAGTTGATGGTAAAACCTCTATAAAAACAATGAATGCAGTAGTTTGGTATAAAAATACATACACTGTATTTTTTCAATAGGTCTATGTTTTTTTTTTGTTTTTTTTTTAACAAATGGAAAAAACAATGCATTAAAAAAACAGGTCTATGTTCTAGAAGTTAATGAAGCCCCCCCTCCAAAAGAAAGTAATTGATCCACCAAAAAAAAGAATGACATTGAAGTAGATTGGAATAATTTTAGTAATGAAAAAAATAAATAAAAGGATAGAGAATGATGGAACAAAAAAATAAGAATAATGGCTTTGAGTTCAGATGGAATAACTTTAGTGAATTAGAAAAAAAAATAGGGAAGGGAAAGATTGAACAAATAAAGCAGAAATATGAGTTTGAATAAAATAGTCTTCCTAATTAATGAACCAAAACAAAATAGAAATTGGAAATTTGGAATGTTAGAACATGAAAATTGGAAATTTGGAATGTTAGAACATGAAAATTGTCCATTTCTTTCAAAAAAAAAATGTTCGAAAAGAAAAGAATAACTGTAAGTTGGGATGGGAGAGTTTTAGGAATGAAGCAAAAAAAAAGAGAGAGAATGATCCGAACTGAAAAGAATGGCATAGAGTTGGGATGGAAAGAGCTTTGTTCATTAATGGAAAAAAAATAGGAAAGGAAATGATGGAACAAATACAAAATGGATTGGACTTGGGTTGGAACAATTTTGTGAGAGAGATAAGCCCACAAAAAATAGTGTGTCAAAGTGATTTCAACTAACAGCCCCCCAAAATTACCATTTAGTTCAAATAGAGTTGGGATACCACAAAAAATAAATGGAATTCACTTGGGATGAAAGAGTTTTGCTATGGAGCAAAAAATGAAAGGAATGGGAATGATCAACGAAAAAGAAATGGCCTCGGCTTGGGATGGAACAATTTTGCTAATAACGGAAAATAAAATAGGAAAAAAAAGTCATTCCACCCTACACAAGTGGCATTGAATTCAAATAAAAGACTTATAGTAATGATGCCAAAAAAATAGGAAAGAGAATGATTCCGCCTAAAAAATAATGGCAGTCACTTGGAATGGAAGTGTGCTTTAAAAATCTATGTCCAAAAGGGGAGATGGGGTGACCAAAGCTTTTGAAAAGCATACCAATTTATTTTAGGGTGGCCAATTATTTTGAAGGAGTTATATAATCTAACATTAAAAGAAATATGAATGGTGGAGTGCTTTCGAATATGGAAATGCTTTGGGTGTCAGTGTAATATAATGTAACACCCAAAAAATTTATGGAATGGTGGATTGGTGGAGTGATTTGGACATGGAAGTGGTTTGGGTGTTACAAACTTATAATGAGGTAATTTAACACCCTGCAAAAATATGGAATGATGGATTGATTAGGATATGGAATTTATTTGGGTGTTACAACGATATGATCTAACATTAAATAAAAATATGGACTGTTGTAGTGACTTGGAATATGGAATATGAAATGGAAATATGTAAAAAGCATATTAATTTAGTATATTTATTAAATCCCATCCGCGCCCTGACGATGGCGTCCACACCCTGCATGTTCCAAAATCCACGTGGCATCCCAGTGGCATCCACGTGGCCTATTTTTCCATTTTCATAAAGTCAACTTTGTGTTGACTGTATCGGACGGGCGAACCGGACGTCCGTCCATTATGACAACCATGCTCACGGTATAAAAGTTATACATTTTTTAGTTGTTTTTGGTTCTAAAAAAATTAGAAAATTACTTTTACTTTTGTTTTGATTGTAGCAACGCCATAGGGCACTCTAGTCTTTATCTTAAATCAGGCTATTTGTTTTGTTTGTTTTACTTGTTTTGTTTGTTTGTCACGTTGAAATTTCCTGGACCGTGCATCCCTTGATTGCATGCTTGGTACCATTGGAAAGCCCTCGGCAAGGAGGGGTGCACGAGCTTTATTTCATGGCATTTGGACTCTCGATAAGAAAGTTATGCATTTATGAGTTGTTTTTGGTTCTAAAAAATTAGAAAATTAGTTTTACTTTTGTTTTGATTGTGGCAACGACACAAGGCACACTAGTCTATACCTTAAATAAAGTTGTTTGTTTTGTTTTGTTTGTTTGTTTGTCACGTTGAGATCTCTTGAACCGTGTGTCCCTTGGTCACATGCTTGGTATTGTCGGAAAGCCCTTGGCAAGGAGGAGTGCATTGACTTGGTTTCGTGGCATTTGGACGTATGTTGTGTAAGTTATTAAATTTTGAAGTTTTTATGAACTAAAAAATTAGAAAACTAGTTTTACTTTTGTTTTGATTGTAGCAACAACACAGGGTACACTAGTCTATACTTTAAGTAAAGTTGTTTGTTTTGTTTTGTTTATTTGTTTGTCACGTTGAGATCTTCTAGACTGTGCATCCCCCGATCGCATGTTTTGTACCATCAGAAAGCCTTTAGCGAGGAAGGGTGCACCGGCTTGGTTTCGTGGCATTCAAACATATGGTGTGAAAGTTATTGAATTTTGAAGTTTTTATGAACTAAAAAATTAAAAATTTATTTTTACGTTAGATTTGACTATGGCAACAACACAAGGCACACTAGTCAACATTGAAAACAAGAGCCTTGCCAAGTGAGTGACGTGACAAGAGAGAGAGAAACTCTTATTTCTTTTGAAACCGTTAGAACATAAGGTAGGAGGTTCGAAAAGCGCACAAGCTCTAAAACCACCCACCTCTTGAAATGTACACTATTTATACATCTTGCTTTTTTATAGCCTCCATTGATGTACAAACAATGTATAATTTAGAAGATGGGCAATTTTCAAGCCCTATGCCAATTCGACTTCAATTTCATAATTAATTCCACAAAGCTCCAAAAATTATGAAACGGCTTGGGTTAGATGCCGATTCTACTTGTCTTTCAAGGAAAATTTACTAAAAAATATTTCAAGAAGCTTCACCTCCCCAAAATTCAATTCCAACTCTCAAGTAGTTGATTTATCATTTATGAACCTACTACCTTAGTAGCTAACTTATTTCCAACCATTACCCCATTTCCAATCTATAGGCTGGTTTCTTTCCATAAAGTTGTGCTTTCCTTCCATAAAGTTGTGGTGTAGTTCGAGGAGCGCGCATTATAATTGGCTATAAGGCTATCAATAATGCAATTAGCCCTTCGTTGATTTTGCAATCAGTTTATAGTTAGAAATAGAAAGGTCTATATCACCATCATAGGTCAAAGAGAATCTTTTATTAAAAGAACTCATAATAATTACATTTTATATAATAAAATTCTAAAAATATATATAGTCCTTCCAAACTCTATTTCTATACATGGAAAAATTTTCACACTCAAAAAACATACGCTCCAGATATGTATTATTGCTTAAGTAGTTGGAAATGGGTCAGCTACCTTAAATAAAGAGATTATCAGTTATTCCAAGCTGAGTTGACAAGATGTATAAGATACTCTTTTCATATTATAGTGTATCTATGTTACACGTACAAATGTTACAAACAACTTCAACTCAGCTTTGAGTAACCGAAAGTCTCTTTATTTACTCTGACAGTTTCAAAAGAAATCAGAGCTTGTCACTCGGCAAGGCTCTTGTTTTCAATGTTGATAGTACTGTAGATACAACTTTATTTTATCACAAAGAATATTGTACAGACAAATTTTTTTTTGACACAAATAAAGGGACACCTTTACTGCAAGAAGAAAAGAAAATAGAACCCAGCCGCAAGTGGCCTGGGAGTTGCAAGTAGCCAAAGAAAAACCAAAAGAAAATAAAAGTACAAGTAAGGCGCCAGGCAAAGACACCCCAAGAGGAGAAACCCATCTACAGCGGTTGGAAGACAAACCCAGCACGCGGACTCGCTAAGACCCATCGAGGAGTGTCACTAACCATAACTCATTACGGAGCCATTTCCCAGCAAACCTCTCTCTAGCCTCTTCACCATTTGGAGCACCTCTACTTTGAAGACGATGAACTACATTCCACTCCATCCGCCTATAATCAATAATCCCAAGCCAGATCCACAGACAATTCTTTTTTCAATTCAAATCTACAGTAGTTGACTTCCTAACTTCCAATTGAAACCTTGTTAAATCAAGCTGTTTATTTTGTTTGTTTGTTTGTCACGTTGAGATCTCTTAGACCGTGCATCCCCAAGTTGTGTGCTTGGTACCATTGGAAATCCTCAATGAGGAGGGATGCACTGGCTTGGTTTCGTGGCGTTTGGATGTACAGTGTGAAAGTTATGCATTTTTTAGTTATTTTTTGTTCTAAAAAATTAAGAAAATTATTTTTATTTATATTTTGGTCACAATCTTGGTACAATTGAAAAGTTCTCGGCGAGGAGGGGTGCATGGATTTGGTTTTGTGGCATTCCAATTCGCAGTAGAAAAGTTATGGATTTTTGAGATATTTTTTGTTTTAAAAAATTAGAAAATTAATTTTACTTTTGTTGTGATTGTAGCAGCAACACAAGGCACAGTAGTCTATACCTTAAGACATGATGTTTATTTTGTTTATTTGTCACGTGAGATCTCCCAAACTGTGTGTCTCCTAGTTACGTGCTTGGTACCATTGGAAAGCCCTCGGCAACGAGGGGTGCATTGGCTTGGTTCCATGACATTCCGATTCATGGTGAGAAAGTTATGCATTTTTAAGTTATTTTTGTTCTAAAAAATTAGAAAATTACTTTTATTTATATTTTGGTCACAATCTTAGTACCATCTGAAAGCCCTCGGTGGGGAATGGGTGGTTCGAAGGTTAGCTACATCCTAAAAGTTGGGTATGGATCCATGGTTGGGAATGGGTGGTTCGAAGGTTAGTATTTTCATTTATTTCAGGCAATACAAAAAGCAATAATCACTTGAAGGATGAATATATTTACATCCATACAAATGGATGTAACTTCCAATCTATGGATGAAATTTTTATTCATCCAAAATAATGTATATTCATCAAAGTATAGAGCAATTCTATCCTTAAATTTGATAGCAAATTAGTGATTAAGGTAAAACAACCCATTGTGGTCAAGTGACCCATTGTAGTTACCTAGGAAATGACTACAATGTGACTTTTTAGGCCTTCCACGATAGAAAATATTGTGATTGCATTAGGTATTAAGATGAGCATTATGAATTCATATTTTGTTGGTTATGGGATAGTCTACAGACTCTTTTGGGCCATGATGCATTGAACACTTCAAGAATTCCTAGCAAATTCATACTTTGTCAAAAAAATATATAATTTCAATTGCACTTGTTTCTCACACTTGTATTGATGTGGGAAAATAATTGAAAATTTTTAGCGATAAGACAATGTCAAACTCCCCATTTTGACCATAATGGGTTGTTTTACCTTACATCCACCAAAAACAAGAATACATTGTCATATATTCCCTTCGAAAAAAATCATTGCTTTTGAGCGAAAAACTGCTCTAAAAATTAAAAAAACAAAAACTGGGTGGTTCTACCATATGTAAAGTGGAACTATCCAATACCACCATTTATCCAATTCCGTCACCTACAAGTTCCTCCCATTTCCGTCACTAATCCATTATTTACCACAATTTTATTAATCCTTCATCATGATGGCAATGCACTTGGGAAGCAGACACATTAGCTCATGCTTCAACATTGGTTTAGTCATGCTTCAACGAGGGTCTACTCACAGTTTTACATTTTAGCTTTGAAAAATCACAAAAAATTCAATTCTTATCAAAATGTCTTCATTCTTTTTGCAATTGACTTCTTTCAAACAATTCAATCTTTGAAAAATATGAGAGCTGAAAAATAGCATCTCCAAAGTACCTAAATAGCAAATATGTGTGGTAAGGTAGTATGGCCTTAAAGCAACCATTTACCGGCTAGTCCCCTTTTTTCAAAGGTTTCCATAAATAGAAATATTTTTGGATCATTTTCAGAGAAAGAAATATGGATGCAGAATGTCACACAAGTGGTTTCATATTTTTGGAATCATTTTTGAATTACTTATGAATTTTTTTAAAAAAACTATCGTAGGCACCTATTTTTGACCCTAGGTCTTCCAAAACCAGACCACTTGCAACTTCTAAAGTGATTTCAGTAAATGAAGGCCAACAGTTAGTAGGTGGCCCTTAAATGGACCTCTCAAGCCATTGAGAGAATCCAGAGAAAAGCATTGTCTATTGCAAGAGCCAATCCATTTTAGAGCCAATCCATTTTAGACTTAAATATAGAAGAGGCCGCTTGCTTTTAGAGCATACTACCTTAATGGATAGTTCTACCATTCACACTTCCTCGCTGTCCCACACTTGACACACATGACTGTACTGATTACTTTGAGTTATCTCTAGTACACTAATGATGATAAATAGTGTTATGTTGTGATTAGTGTTACCTGAATTTTTACCTCGGTCACTTTAAACTTCAATTAGTTGACATTTAGTGTTGTGTTCACTTTTTTGAGCAATAACTTTTTTGAGTATGTAATAGGTTTCTTGAGTTCATATGTTTTTTTTTGCATTTTGATGAAATAGTTAGGTAACACTAAATGTAAACTTGTAAAAAATTTATACCCAATAGTTAACAAATAATGTCTATGTTGACATTTAGTGTTGGTAACATGAACGGGATTGTTGACAATTAGTGTTATGCTTCGTGATTAGTGTTGCCAATACTATTTATCATCATTAGTGTAGTACGCCTGCCATTTTAATTTTAGTATTAGTCTGGTTGGTTTCTATTAGACTGACTGAGAGTGCAGTACAGTGCAGTAAATAAATAGGATCATTGACAGTGATCCCGGAACTAATTTAGAGAATCTCCAGCAGTTCGCACTACAAAGACGCGCCAGACTGCTGGAGACGCCAGACGTTATCCCCCTCGAGCAAAAGGGGGTGCGTGTCAGGCCCCACTCCCCTGCGTTCCCTCCGTCTGTTCCCTTCGCTCCCTGCCTTAGCTCCTCCTCTTCTCCCTCCCTCTCCTGCTCCCTTCCTTTGGCCACAGATTTTTTTCAACCTCAACTTTGTGTATTTGTCTTTAACCCCTAATTGTCCAAGGCACCAAATTTTCGCGTTTCAAATATTGTGAAGTTAAATAAAGCTTTAAGAATCAATTTTTTTTTCCTATGCGATCTCTAACATGTCTAGTTTGAATTTGTACGGTTACAATTCAAAAAAAAATTGATTCAACTTATCAAAATGTTGGCTTTTGTTCAATTTAAAGCAAATCTCGAGAAGCTAAAAACAAGACTTAAGCATTTAGGGGTTAAATGTTTTCTTTTGCATCAAATGTTTAACTTAAAATTTCATTCAAATACTTCTTAATTACCATTCATTCCAAAAGTGTAGTTATAGTCTTCATCAATATTGTTTTGAAATGAATTCAACCATAGGATTCTTTGGTTAACTTGTTCAAGTACATTGTTCTAAGATTATAAAATGACTTTTACTACCAATTGCAAGTTCAATGTACTAAAATGTAACTTTAAAAGTAGGCTTCACTAGTGCTTCTAAAAGGTGAAGGCTTTTGTATTTCAACATTTTTAGAAAAGAAATATGTATACGCTATAACTTGTCCATGTAGTCAATATGTTGAAAAATCTTTCAAATTTATTTTCACATATGAAATCTACAAAGTTGGTCACCCCAAAAATATATGAGGTTATAAGGCCCAACATGCATAAACCCAATTAATTTATGGCTTTCCAAAATCTATTCTATAATTTTTTTAAATGAATTTCTTATGTGATTTTTTTTCCACAATCTAGTGTATTTGAGGCTCATTTCCAAGAACCCTCAATAATACATGAAGTCAAGATTGCAATGGGTAGCCTTTCACAAAATCTTGAATAGAAAAATCATAATCATCCATTTTTAAAATCGGATTTTTAATTTAATGCTAAAATTAAACTTCAAATAGAATTTTGCAAAAATATAAACTACTAAAAATAGAAAATTGGTTAGGTTTTATTTAACTTCACAATATTTGAAACATGAAAATTTGGTGCCTTGGACAATTAGGGGTTAAAGACAAATACACAAAGTTGAGGTTGAAAAAAATCTGTGGCCAAAGGAAGGGAGCAAGGGAGCAGGAGAGGGAAGAGGAGGAGCCAAGGCAGGGAGCGAAGGGAACAGACGGAGGGAACGGAGGAGGAGCAAAGCCCCACTGCGCCTGACAGGCACCCCCCTTTTGCTCGAGGGTGTGTGTTTAACGTCCGGCGCTGGAGACCACGTAACAGATTGAATTGAGCGTCCGCGCGCATCGCAGGGATCCGCTTACAAGGCGCATCAGGCAACATCGGGTACTACTAAAAAAAGCTGAGCGGTGGATGACAGAAGAGTCCGCTGCGAGCTCTTTTGAAGGGCATTTTAGAAAACTTGGTCACAGGCGTCACAGCTCTTGCTTCTTTTTCTTATTTTAGAGTCATTTTTGGAGGGTTTCAGGAGCTTTCTCTTGCTCCTATTCAGCATGGACGAATGGAGGGCCCGGCTTCTTGCCGCTAGGGGTCAAATGAGAGAGGATGACTTGGAAGATGAGGTATGGTCCGGTAGTGTGTTGTAAAAGAGACCATTTCCTTCAAATGGTTCCTAGCCTTAGGGGTAGAATGGAGATGAGGTGATCCTTGAATGGACCACTTTAGCAATTGAATGCATCTAGGAAATTTTATTTTTCTATTGCAAGAGCCAATCATAATTTTTGAATTTGTACATTTCTTTACAAGTTTCAAGTAGACAAATTTGGAGAGACTTACAATCATAAATAGGTGCCCATATCCTTAATTTTTGAAAATTTATAAGTAATTGAAAAACGCTTGGGAAAATACAAAACCACTTGTGTTGGGTTCCATGTCTATTTTTTCTCTAATTAAAAAATATATTTTTATCCACAAAAACCTATGAAAAAGGCAGATCAATCCTTAAATGGTTGTTTTTAGAGCATATTACCTAAATGTTGAACTTTGTGCAAGGATTAGGGTTTGAAGAAAATGAACACATTTGACCTCGTGTGTGGGGTGGTTTTCGTCCAAGTAGAGCCACTAACGTTGAGAGATTTAGGCATACCATGCATGAGCATATGATGCAAGATTATTTTGTTGATGCACCAATATACAAGGCAGTCTTTTTTTGGCGACGCTCCCATATGTGACGTTACTTATTGATGCACATAATAGAGAAGGTGTACGCCCATGATGACTACTTTTTGCAAAAGAGGGATTGCACTAATGCATTGGATTTTTCTCTGAATCAAAAGATCACTTTAGCATTGCGTATATTGTGTTAGTGAGTATATTAGAGACTTTATGTAGATGCTATAAACGAGTATTGTAGGACTAGTGAAAGTACTCCTATGGAATCACTGAAGCACTTTTGTGTAGCTATTCTTGGTGAATTTGAGGTATATCATCTCCAGCAACCAACATGTGATGATTTGGAGAAATAGTTGGCTATCAATGATGCTTGTGGTTTTCTAGGTATGCTTGCATCTTTAGACTATATGCATCATAATTGAAAAAATTGTCCAGTTGTATGGCAAGGGGATTTGGGGGATAGAGATGGGTACTACTCTATTATCTTGGAGGCCATCACAAATGGAAGTTTGCATATTTGGCATGTATTTGTTGGACTCCCGGGTTCAAACAATGATCTCAATGTTTTAGATCATTCTCCCCTTGTTCAAAACTTGTTGACAAGTGTGGGTCATGACATGACACTTGTGGTTAATGGTTGTCAATATAATTGCCACTACTTATTAATTGATGGAATTTACCCTCATTGGTCTTGTTTTGTTCAAAGCATTCATTTTGTATAGCTATTCATGTTGGAAATTTTTACCCTTTGGATTTGGATATTCCCCTCCTATAACTACATTTCGCACATTTGCTTGTTCTCTTTCTCTGCGGCTTGAAATTGCAAACCTTGACTATTCTTGCACTTGAATTTCAACATTTTGCAGCTCATCTCTTGTTGATTATGATGCCACTCCATCACGCTAAGATTTTGAACCACTCCACGTAGCTTGTGGCCTTCCTTCAAATGTTGGCCCAAACCACGCCGCAACTTCTTTAAACTCCATTGCTCCGCTTGAAATTGCAAACCTTGACTATTCTTGCACTTGAATTTCAACATTTTGTAGCTCATCTCTCGTTGATTATGATGCCACTCCATCATGCTGAGATTTTGAATCATTCCACGTAGCTTGTGGCCTTCCTTCAAATGTTGGCCCAAACCACGCCGCAACTTCTTTAAACTCCATTGCTCCACCATGTTGCCCACTCCTTTTGTCCACCCAACTATAACCCTGAAACACCATGGAAATCTATGATGTGCTCATTTATCATGGCACAAATCAAATTGCACAAACATTGTAGGTTAAAGTTTGGGACACAAGAAGTGGCATGGCGAGCGTTGAAAAATGACAAAGGGTGCAGCTAATAGGATGCCACATTTTACAAGTTACATCAAATCTTTTAACGTGTTGTTGAGTAAAGAAAAGTTTGCATTGGAAAATTACGGGGATTCTAATTGTAATCAAGAATGGTTTTAAAAAAAGAAACGTCATTGTAAACAAATTTCCACTTTCAAACATCAAATCTTCTATATTGTTGTGAAATTACTCCCCACTAGCCTATCTTGTAATGGCTTTAAATAGGTTCAAAGGTTAAGGTAGGTGATAAAAAAACATGAGCTTCAAATGGGTAAAATAGTCTAGTGATTAGTCAGACCAGTATTCCTCCAGTTAGCCCTTAATTCCCACTAAAGACCAACTTAGAGTAAACCGCTTCGGAATCGTTCCCACAAGGACTCGAGGCTCACAGATTTAGAGGCTCATTTAGATCTAAGCTTCCCCTTTCTCTCCTACTTTCTAATCCGGACCAGAGGTCTGAGCCGGCTACTTGTGTCGGATGGGTTCCGGAAATGTCCGGAAACCGTTTAATTGCCCCTTTCGGGATCCCTGGGTTTAGGTGACGAGTGGCCAGATCCATCGTCCGGATGTTTACTGTGTCCGGAAACATTGACTCTCCCTCTCTCTCTCCCTCTCTTTCTCTACTGATACTAACTCTAACTTCAGGGACTAGAAGTATCTTGTTGTTCTGTCACCTTACAAACCCGAAATACTTATCGGACCAGGTCACACATGGACGGTCAAGGACTACAACGACATTCTAGCATCAACCCAACTGTCACGCTATCTACTTGGGGTGCCCAATGAACCTTAGTACGCAAAGGGGGGACCTTGGGGGTGACTTCCCAAGCCTTGCAATAGACAAGGTAGGGACAATGAAGAGACTACCGATCAAACAGGGCACAATGACGCCCTAGTTTTGAAGTGGAAGTGAGAGTGTCATACATGCTTGAAAAGATCTTGACAATACGCTTCTAATGGCGCAAAGAACGCGCAATTTGGAGTTGGGAGCTAAAAGTTATGGCCGCTCAAAGTTGACTGGGTCCTAGGGGCGCTGGGACACTTGAGGGCTAGGTGTGAGGGGTTCTTAATGAATCCCACAAGAAAGTATGGCATGTGGCATATCATTGGAAAGCTATGAACACAAGGAACCTAGAATGACAAGCATTATTAGGTTCTAAGATATGAGTCAAAAGTTATGGCCAAAAGAAGATCCGTGGTGAAGGCGTGACGCCTCCCCGGTGCATCCGAATCTTTAGAGGGCCATAACTTTGCAAGAGCTTATCCAAATGGGACAAATGAGAAGTCCATCGGCATCTACTTGTCGCGTAGATGTCTAAAATTGGATTGCATGTTTGATTTGGAGCTTTGAGAGCAAAGTTACGCCGGTTGGAAGTTTGGGAGTCCAAACGGTGACGTAACTTGGCGATTTGGGTTGGAAGTGGGTGGTCTTCCACAACCCAAGGTTATCTAAGGACTTTCTTTGACCTAGGATGGAGGGGTCTTCCGAATACCACAGAGAGTACTATAGGAGGGGTTGGTCTCCCTCCTCACTCCCTCTTGAAGCCTTGGTGAGTCCCGGTGACTTATGGTTGTTGTTGGTGACTTCACCACCACTTCAAGGCATCATAGGACATTTGTGTGTGTCCCGTGGCATCGGTTGGGTGGAGTCCCGCTCCTTGCTAGGCCTCCTTGGATGTGTCTCGAGTTGTGAGCGCCGGTTACCTCTAGTGGATGAGTAGCAAATGCAAAATGGGCTTGCATGGAGTGGGGTGACACTTAAAGGCGGTTAGGACCATGGTCAGTAGTGCCACCATGGGTCCTTGACATTAAGGTGGAAGTTCCATCCCATATTACTAAGTGACATGCCCGGTGTCACGATGGGAGTGTGTGCTAGTAGTCTCGGTGATTGGGATTTGACAAACTGAATTGGAAATGGGGACTAACACTGTGTATGCTTGGCATGTGCAGTATTAGGCAGTTGGTGATGAAGTGATGCTGTTAGTGGGTTGGAGTGAATCTAGTGAGCTGCTGAAAGCTGTTAGGTGTCATTTGGGTCGCGATAGGAGTTGGGTCACACTCTGGCATAGTGCCTCCATCTGTCGGCGGTGCTCTTCTTCCACGATTTTGGCCTTCTCTTGGGCCGTTCGCAGCTCATTCTCCAACTGGGCACAAGTGGATTCCGACTTTTGGGTTCGTTCCAACAAAGTCCGGTTCTCCACTCGTAGAGCGCCCGCCTCCGTCACCATCTTCTTTCGTTCCTCGATTAGAGTGGTGTTTTGTTTCTCGGCCGTCATTAGAGCGTCTGTCTTCTGGAAGATGGCGTTTCGGTCGGTCAGTGCCATCTTCCGGCACACCCGTTTGAAGGTCTCTTCATAGTTTTGGGGAATCTTCATGAGGTCGTTAGCCCGCCACACGATGTGCTGGGCCAGTTCCGAAATATCTTCAAAGGGCGACCCCCCTAGTCGGAGTTCGGTCCTTTCTTCCTCCTTTGCCTCTGTAGGTTTGATCCGGGAGGGACCGGCCTCTGTGTGAGAGGGACCGACCTCTAGCTGAGAAGGTCCGGCTTTTTGCTGAGAAGGTCTGGCTTTTTCTTTCTGGTCCGGAGCGTCTTCCTTCATTTGCTCTAGCGCGGGAGGATCCTCCGTTGGCATCACCGGTGGAGTCGCCTGCTGTTGGGACTTTTTCGTCAAAGGAGTGGATTGTTCCTCGTCTTCTAGTCCTTCTCGGTGAAAGGGTTCTTCTCGTCCGTACTTTTGGAACTGAATTAACTCTAGATAGGCTTTCTCCTCGTTTGACTTGAGTAAGGAATGGTGGGAATACATGTGGGAGATATAAGCCGGAAGAGGGCTCCCACCCTTCTTTTCTTGCCGGAGAGAACGCACGAGATCCCCTACCAACTCGAAAATGATGAACGCCCAATCCATCATCAGCTTCCTCTAGAGGCTTCCTAGGATGGTGGAAGCTACCTTGGCCACCACTCGCTGGGGCTTGGTTGGATGGAGGATAGGATTGAGAAATGCTATCACATCCCGATATTTCGGGTTTACCAGATTTGAGACCTGGAAGCCATCCTTCGGGTTCGCCACGGTTCGAAACTGGTCCTCCATGCACTTCTGGTTCTTCTCCATCACCTTGTCCGGCGTCATCCGGAACCTGTAGACGGCTCTCCACTCACCTTCCGTCCACAACTCAGGTTTCGCCCGGAGGGTGGTATCTAAGATACCACTTTCTAGTTGAAGCAGATTCTCCTCCCAGATGCCCCAAGGGACATCCATCAATCCCTCACATCCCATGTTGGTGAGGTTCCGCCGTAGGCGCTCCATCCGGACCTCATCAGTTGGAATTTCTGGCACCACCCGCATTACCGGAATTGCCTTCGTCCGAGGTGGCAGCGTTGGAATTGGTTCATTTGAGTCCTTCGGCTCATCCCTTAGTCTACGGCGGCTCGCCCAGGAAGTCATCACGCTCGAACAAGAAACCTCGCACAACGCCACAACCTCTCCCTAACTCTCTTGCTCACAAAAAGTCACTCCGAAACACTCTGCACGATCGCAACTTACACAGTCCTTCAATCTACTAGAAGTTTCTAAGAGCTGGAAAGGCAGGAAGACCAAGATGCAAGAAAGTAAAAAAGCAACTATGCCTTCTACCGGCTACAGTCCTTTTTTATATTGGTCAGACGGATGGACGGTCGGACGAGAATACGGGATAGGTTTTGGCGGCAAAGCCTAACCCTAGTACGGATCCGGTTTCCCGGCTTTTAGGGCCGGTGCCGTCATCCGATTTCCGGAACTTTTTAGGGTTCCAGAATTAGGTTTTTACACCTAATAGGATTTCTCTGGATCCGGAGTTCCAGTATTTCTGAAATCCTTCTAATCTCCTATGGGGACTCAAAACTTTCCTTTTTAAAGGAATAAATTTTGAAAGTTCCCGTCAAATGCTAGTTTTCTGGGCCTAGTATGTGGGATCACATTTCCACAAATAGGACAGCCAAACTACAAACTGAACTGTCTAAAAGATTGGCTTCTAAACTTCAAACTCATGGCACTATAAGAAAATAATGTTTTGGAGGTTGTTTTCACAAAACAGGCCATGCTGTGTTAGACATCACTACGTCGATGCATTCTGGGCCTCTGAAATGAGAATTCAAAGTGATATCAACAAAAACATATATAAAGAACGTGAAAAAGAATGTCATGTCAACATAGACTGGCTTGTCAAATGTAACATTTACAAAAACATGTCCACGTTTTTTCAAACATTATATAAAATACAAAGATATATTCATTTTTATTATAGATAAATTTATAAAAATTACTATGATCAATGGTAAATATTGACCATATGTGAAAAATTGAAGGAAAAGACAACCATGTGACATATTTTGCAAAAAGTAAAGAAAAATGAATAGATGTGTTGTCGCAGCACAGGGTAAGTGAAATTCCCTATTATGCTCACAAAAAACCTCTTTAAAGCATAACAAAGTGATTCTAAAGATCGAACCCAAGAGACTCTCTGAAGTGTTTCGTGTTACTAGGTGGTTTGAGGAAAATTCTCAATTCAAATACTCTTCTTTCTCACCCTTTATCCTTTTCCCCAAATACCGGACAATTCCTTTCTATTACCATAGGCTGATCCGGTCTATGCTAATACTCGATCCGAATTAAAATCTATTCATACAACCAACAAGAATCCAATCGGAACTCACACTTCCGACTGGATCTTTATCACTTCATCTGAGAAACTTATTTTCCTCGGTTTCTATTCCGGTTTCGCTTAACCTCTGTTGGCACTTCAGAGGGGTCTGCCACTTGTTCTCAGAGAGGTAGGCCCTCCTCTCCTTCCGGTCTTTATAGTGACGGAAGATTCACTCAGCTAATCTATCTTTCTATTCTAACAGGATCCGGTTTGATCTTTCATAGCAAACTAGGAATGTTCCCAGTCTGTAGGTCACACAAAAATCCCCCGTACAATCCTCACCAACTACAACAACCTTACTGTCTCCTCAGGTTCGTGCGAAACTAAGGTGGCTACAAGTGTATCCGCCTGTATCAGTACAATCTAGAGCTCTTTCGTTTACTTCTTCAGATGGCGAGACCTCTCAAGTATTCGGAGGCTAACCTAGACATCCCATCTGGTAGCTCTAGCGTAGTTTGAGAATCCTCTTTCTTACTACCTAGCCTAGCACTAGCTATTTCACCCGAAATAATGAACTCCAAACCTATTGAGGTGTCTTGACTCACTCCCAATGCTTACAACCTGTCCACATACACATGCAATCACAAGAAGACACTAAGGGGAGAAGCTCCTCTCACAATCTACTCATCTATACTCAATCTCTCCTTCCTTCATCCGGCTAGTCTTTGGGAAGACAAGGAAAACAATAGAAAATACAAAGGAGACAGTATATGCAAGAAGAAGAATTCCTCGTCTCAGTCTTGAGACTCAAATTATATACAGAATTACAAAAAGTATCCCCGAAAATCCGGCACTGATCCGGCTGAGATTTTCGGATTTGAACTTTTCCTATCTTTCCGGGATAAGGTCCGGTCTAACAAAATTTCCTATCTCTAAACTCCTAACTACCTACTCATCCTAAGGGAGTCCACCACTATCTGGAGTAGCTATAGGGGAGAGTTCACTCAAGTTTTACTCTTATCCCCCCCTTCCAGAACTCGTTCCGGTTCTATAGGGGAAGTCACCTCTGTCATCGCCCGCAAAGCCACTGAAGTGGAAGTTCTTCCTCCCTCCTTCTCCTTGGAGAATGGAGTCTCAAACTTTCCATCCAGGATTTCCACCTCATCGAACTCATCCGGGATCGAAATCCCAGATAGAGTGACCAATCCACTTTAGAACTTCCGGATGTTGTCCTCCAACCCTTTAGCGTCTTTCCGGAATTCCTTCATGGTTTCCTCTACTTCTCCGACAAAGTCAGCTAAGATGCGAGCGATGCGGGTACCAGAAGGTTTCTGATCCTTGTGCATTCCCTCATCAAAAAGCTTGGCCTTTGCCATCACATTACCGGATGCCCCTACTACTGTTGTCATCCGGTTGATTGCCGCCCTAGTCTCTTCTTGCAGAGACATTGCAGCCTTCACCTGATCGCGACTAGCATCCAAGTCCTTTCGGAAGGCTTGGATCTCCCCTCACAACCGGATCACCTGCTCATCTGTTTCCCGTTGGTTGATGTTCTGCTTCAGCAACCTTTCTTCTAATTCCCGAACATTGTCAGGGTTGCTGATGCAGTTCGCCACGGCTTCCGGTAGCGCACTAGTTTGAGTACTTCCCACCAAGTCCGCCACTTCACGAAGCGTAGTGGTCTTGATCTCCCAATCCACTCTCACTGCATTGAGAATCCGGATAAGGTCGTTATACAGACCCGTCAGGTCCGTCATCTGAGACGATGGAGTGGGTCTTTGCTTAACCACCTCCACTGGCTTCTACTTCTTCGGGACGACCGGCTCCACTCTTTTCACCAGTTCCGGTCCTTTGTCCCTGCAAGGCACTAAAGGAGAGCCCCTTAAACTAGGCGTTCGTTTGGTTCTCCTTCAATTGAGAGGGGCTTCCTCTTCCTCCTCTTCTTCTTCCTCTTCCCAAGCCCTCTTTTTAGGGTTTTCACCCTCCAGTTCCAGGCTATCCGGTTTCGTCTCGGATTTTTCATCTGATCCACCGCACGTCCGGAGAGCCATCTGAGCTCTCCATTCCTTGTTCTCCTCTGAAGTCAGGAGACTCTGGTCCTTGTACAAGTGGAAAAGGTAGGGGCATACCAGAGTAGCCCTACTCTTTCCCACATTTGAGACTAGGACATTCACCAGCGTGTGAATGTAGCCTGCCCAATCCATCCTCTTTTCCCCGCTTAGGGTCCCAAAAATAGCATTTCCAATCGTGGAGGTCACCCGGGTGGGTTTTTCCGGATGTAGGATGGGCACCAGAAATTCGAGCAACCGCTGGTGTCGCGTGTTGACACAGTCTTCGATGGCGAATCCGTCCTTGGGGTTGTCCGCTCCCCTGAACTTCCCGCGCATGAAGTCTCCCTTCCGGTTGGCCTGCGTTGTACCGCCTTCCTCAAAGTCATAAACTCTCTTCCAAATAAATCTCCCGCGTCCACATGGGCGGAGGTGGTCGAAGGGAGTTATCATACTGGTTAGGGGCTCCTTCTATGAGCTCCCTAACTATGGCTTCACTTCGGAAGCCCCAGGGTTTTCTAAAGAAACTCGCGCATCCCATGGCGGAGAGGTCTTCCATTAACTCCACTCTCTCCTACTCGTTATTGGGCTCTAAAGGTGCCACTTTTCTCACCCTTATTTCTATTTTGTGTGCACTCGTCTCGCCCTGATTTCTACCGCGCTTTAACTGCGGCATCCGTTTCCTTTCCAAATCACTACCTCACTTCTCTCTTGGCCACACGTCCCGTTTCCTCACAATTCACTCTTCGGCCTCAACCGAGCTATCTCATGTACCAATCTTCACGCAAATTCTTGCAACGCTCACTCGTCCTCAATAGGCCGCTCTCAAAGATACGCAATCAACTCTTCTCCTTACTTAGCGCAAAGCAACCTCAATCACTCGCGTAGAAGAAGCAGATTTACAGAAGCTTACACCCTCACAAACACCTTCACTCTTACAAAACCCAGAAACTCACAACACACTCGCGCACTCTCACAGACAGAAATCACTGAGAATGTGGCAAGTACGCGAGCGCTCTCAGGTGCAAATGACAACCCAAACTCTAAAGCAATCTCTTTTGTACCCTAGAAACCTAATCATTACTTTTTTCCGATTTTTCGGGCGCAGATCCCGGATCCGTTCCTCCGGTCATGGGACTAGACCGGATTCGTTTCCGATATCCGTTCTGCTCCATATTCTGGTTCATTCAGGGCTTACTTCCACAGTCTTCCTAACTTTTAGCTTTTCCTTTCTTTCTGTACCAATCCGGGTATACTTTTCCGGATTCTATGTTTCAAAACATGATAGAGGAAAAAAAATCAAAAAGTTTGGTTGCGCCATGTGCATTATGCTATTATAAATGAAAAGAGCTAGTCTTGATACAAATGAGCAAAGTTGTCATGGACGTGCGTCTACAGCAAAATCGCGTCCGAAATTGGACGTCCGCACGTCTGGACGCTGTGGATGCAGACGGACGGTCCTTGGTCGCCGTCCTGCGGTCGAACGAGTTGGCGGACAGGGCGGGCGGATGGATTGGTGGACGCGACGAGCAGACTGGCGGGCGGACGAGCGGACAGACAGGCGAATGGACAGACGGATGGGCGGACGGTTCAAGGGATTTAGGTAGTGAGTAAGTGAGTATTTGCATTCTGCAATTTTTCATGGTTTTCATTTTGTTCTAGGGTTCTTTTCACATATTTGTGAGTTTTGACGCTTTAGAAATTTTTACATGCTATACAGTTGAAATTGAGAACAAAAAATCACACAATGAAGATTTCTTCAATATCACTTGGGACAAAATCCCCCCAAAATGATAGTTTGATTAATTTTTTCAAGATAAATTGGCAAGCTTGTACTACTAAGAAATGCTTCGAGAAACTTATAAATCTTAGCTATTCATCTCTCTAAATCGTAAGCATTTGAGCACCAAGTTCTGTAAATGTTTTTGATTCAAATCCTTTCTAAATTTGAATGCCTAGGGGTGGTAATCACTATCTCCTTTCACCTCTGCCCCGCTACTGTACTCTCTTTATTGGAATCCATCATCTTCATCACTCATGGTGTTGTCTTCATCGTCTGATGAAAGTGTTTGATTTCCCCCTCTTTTCTCTTATACTGTTGAAGATACACGAGCTTTCTTAGGCTTGCCCATCATTTGCTCCTTCTTCGCTTTCATCAAGGTTTTCCCTACACGTTCACGGAGGCAATCAACCGCTTTTTCTTTTCTCAAGGAAAATACTGGAATAGGTGGATGCTTATCAAGGGTTTTTTTTCCTACATTTACTTTTTTCGTTGGAGAGATAGCAAACGGCTCCATTACTCGTTTGTTCTTTGCTTTAGAGGGTTCTTTCATCATTGCCATCCCTGCCTTTCTCCCTTCTTCGGTGAATGCCTCTATAGCATTTGAAGATTCTAGCGCGTGAAACAATAGTAGCACATCCGACATGGCAATGATTCCCAAATGGAAGAATGAAAGTGAGAAAATCTAAGTTGGTCGTCCACCAATATACCCGTCCGCTCCGACGCTCCCAGACCTAGAAGAGACCCGGAATTAGACCTGTCCCGGACCACGCGGACGTGGCTTGAGCCGGCGGACAGGTAGATGGAGCTGCCCCGTCGGCCGCCGAAGCGGACGGGTGGACGAGCCGACCGCGTCGCCCGGTGGATGGGCGGACGCAACTGCCCCGTCCGCTGTCGAAGCAGACAGGCGGACGGCAGATGACCTGACTGCGTCCGCCCGCCCGCCCCATTTGCCCCGTCCGCCGAGTCCGCCCGCTACTATTTCTAGGCGTCCATATTTTTTCATTTTGGCATATTTTGTTAGCCACGAGACATAGGATTCTTCTCAAGTTGCCTTTACTTATTGTCAGATTTTTTTGGTCAATTAAAGTTTCAGCATCCTATGCTTTTGCCATTAACCAAAAAAATCAAAAATAGAAAAGTTATAATTAGATTCTAAATAAGCATTTAGAGATCTTTGAAGTTTACGGTGAGTTGTGCTTGAGGTTTGCTTGAGGTGACCTAAGCACACCTCAAGCACAATCCAACTTTTTTGTACTTTTTTTAGTAATTGGTCTAGAATGAAGAAATGAAATTTAGAATTTGGTGAGTTGTGCTTGAGGTGTGCTTGAGGTCACCTCAAGCACACCTCACGCACAATCCAACTGTTTTTTTTACTTTTTTTAATAGTTTGTTTCAATTGAAGAAGAGAAACTTAAAATTTGGTGAGTTGTGCTTGAAGTGTGCTTGAGGTCACCTCAAGCACACCTCAAGCACAATCCAACTGTTTTTACTTTTTTTAGTAATTGGTTTACAATGAAGAAATGAAATTTAGAAATTGGTGAGTTGTACTTGAGGTGTGCTTGAGGTGTGCTTGAGGCGTGCTTGAGGTGACCTAAGGCACACCTGAAGCACAATCCAACTTTTTTGTACTTTTTTTAGTAATTGGTCTAGAATGAAGAAATGAAATTTAGAATTTGGTGAGTCATACTATTTAGGTATAAGATCCTACAAATAGATGTGCAAAAGAAACATATTTTTAAATTCTTTTACTCTTTGCTATAGAAATGTGTTCAACGGTGTTCAGGAATTTGGCTATATGAGGTTTAAAGTGTACTTGTCCTAGAAAACTATGAATATGAATTTCAAATGCCTACAAATTGTGCTTGCAACATTCATGCCATTCTGTCAATTTCACTCCCTCATAAAGTATAGCAATATGATTTTTTCAATGTATTTGGTAAACTTTCGATGTAATGCCCACAAAATGTAAATCATATTAACACTATATTAACACTTGAAAGTTGAAACAAATGGGAACCCATTGTTTTTTGTTTTTTTTGAACAAACCATTGCATTAAATTGGGAAGCCATTGCATTACAAACCATGTTGGATGTTTCTTGCAAAGAATTAGGTCAAACTTTATATATTCTAAGCCGTCACTCATGTTCTTCATAATTTCATAATTTGGCTCATACAATTTATTTTTCACTCATTTTATGATTGAATATTTCCCGTCCTTCAACCCACCCCATTGCAAGGCAAAGTTCGGTGGTTTAGAGGTCTCACGGAGTCACCATCCTCATTAGGCTCATTAGTGTGCTTAAATTCTAGGTTACAACTATGAACCGTTTACATTGTCCTACAATTTGTAACTTAATAGTATGAAAACAAATTAAAAGAGTAAAGCAATGAGAGTCTTTGCTTACATTTTGAACTCAATGTTTCATCATAGAAAATTCATTAATTCAAAGCCCTTCATTCAAAGATTGAGAACTTCAAAGCCCTTAGTGAATAAAAATGAAATCAAAGTAAAGAAGGTTCAAAGTTAGAGAGATTATTAAATATAGTAGAGAAACATGCGAAAATGGACACAAGAATGCAATTCACTTTATATGCAAATATGTTGCAATCTATCAAAGTGAAAGGCATACCGAGATTCTTGCACACATTGTCATCCTCATGTTATTGAAGATGTCAAAGATTGTTCAATTTAACAATTATTAAAAAACAAATAAAGGCTACAATGAATGATTTAGGGACTTTCTAATTTAAAGAAAAACAAGGTTACACTTGGAACTTATGGAAGCAACATACTTATAAGTTGTAAAAGTAAAAATGTATCCAACAAAGAGAACCCTTTACAAATTTTTTTTTTGGAAGAAATGGTGAACCTTACAAGGGTTTAGGAGGTTCGATTCAAAGGCCCCACGGGCCATGTTCTAGGGTTTTGGTGGAATTCATAAAAGGTTTAAATTTAGGGTTGGAGCTTGTAAGATTAAGAATTCTCTTGTGAACTTTGGCAAACATTGACGTCTGGAGACTTCAGTGTAGACAATACTTTAACACAATTGAACCACTTTCAGGACTTGATGAATTCAGTTCATATAGTAATGAAACAATTATTAGCAATTAGGAATCCTAAGAGTAAGATTACTAACGCCGTCCACTCGCCCGTCCGCCATCTGCCTGCCTGTCCGTCCGCTGTCCGCCCGCCCATCCGCCGTCCACTTGCCCATCCACCGTCCGCTCACTCGTCTGCCATCCACTGTCCATCTGCCCGTCCGCTACGCAGTCGGAGTGTCCATCCGCGGGCTCCGTCCGCTGTAGTCGTCTGCAGTTCGTCGGGGCCGTGTGATTGGACGCGATGGGGCATATTGGCCATCTGATTTGGCTGTCGGCCCGTCGGATTCGGACAGTGACGTTCGAATCGGCAGACAGTATAAACAAGGGCGCGGACGGCCCATTCCACAGAGTTGTTTCCCTTGTGGAGTGGGCTGATTCAGTGCCAATTGGTATTTGTGAGCCCCTTCCGACTTGGAGTGTGAACAATTGTGAATGAATGAATTTAATTTTTTTATAACATATATATATATATATATATATATAACATATATATATTCAAAGAAATGATAAATCTAATGAAAATATTGGCATTTCTTCAAAATTAAAAATTTCAAGAAATTTAAGGAAGTTGAGAAGAAGCCTTGGGTCTATTTTTTTAATTATTAGGCATTGAAATGCCCAATTCCTCCAAAACAAGAAGACCTATATGAAGCCTATTGAATGAAAAAAGGGAAAAATCACTTTAAAAATGCCGGACAAAAATAAGGTTCTACATATTTTTGCCAAAATGCTTCCAAAACCTCATTTCATTTCTCCACTACTAGAAATTTCAACAATTTCAGTCGATTCGGTCGTGTTGATTTTGCCATTTTTTGACAGAAATTTGCTGAAATCAACATAAATCTGTTGATTTCGCGACCGAATCGACTGAAATTGCTGAAATTTCTAGTAGTGCTCATACAATCATATAGAGCCAAAATATACAAAATTTGCATACATAAATTATCTATTCCAAATTGCATACATTAAGTTTGCCTCATTTGATTCAAACCCCTAGAATGAAGCCTGAGAGTAGACTCTAGACCTTCATTTCTCCCCTAAGTGGTTTTGGATGTCTTGTAATACATGGCAATCGCAGTATACAAAGCTTTGCATGTGAATGGTTTACATTTCAATTTTTTTTTAATACTTTGTTGGATGTTTAATGAAGTCTTCTATTGAGATACGTACTTCTTGGTTGCATTCGACATGTATGTAATTTTGTAGTAATATATGTATTTTTGTAGAACTATAGAGTTGAGTATGTTTGGTAGCCTCTCATTTCTACAACGAGCATTACACCATTTTTTTTAAATGATGAGGAAATCAACCGGTGTTCCACCTTCAATTTTGTAGTTTACATATTTGGTCAATACTTCATATAATTCGGAGAATACATGGCACATAGGAATTGCACTCGAAACCACTTAGAGGTTTAAAAAGGCCACATAACCATTTGTTGGAGAACCCCAAATAAAACCTGCTAGAAAATCTTCTATCGTCCGAATTGTGCTGGATGTGGTGGATGGCCTTGCCCGTCTGCTTCATCGGATGGTTGAGATGAAGCGGGCAATCTAAAAATCGCCCCTTCTGGACCGTCCGATCACGCGGATGGCTGTCCGTCCGCCCGATCAGACGGGCTAGAGGGGGCGGACGGCTACCCCGGTCGCCCAATCGGACGGCCTCTGTCCGACCGGACGAGGCGTCTACCCGATAGGCCGTCCGCCCGATCGGACGACCCCACCCCGACCCGCCTTCCCGTCCGTCCTGTCCGCCTTCCCATCCACCCTCTCGTCTACTCCTTTCGCCCCATCCGCGCCGTCCGCCTTTCCGTTTGTCCTCCCGTCCGCTCCTTTTGCCTCGTCCGCCCTGTCGGCCTTCTTATCTGCCCGTTCGTTGGACGGGGACAATCCGAACGTCCTATATTGGTGGACGTGGACGCTGGACGTCTGTCCGAACATCCGGACGTCCATGTAACCCTGCAAGTGAGGTGGTGGGAAGTAAAACAATCTATATAGAACATCTAAAAACAATTTGTATTCAATATAAAATGTTTATAATGTTTTTCCTAATGTCTAAAGCAATGTTTAGATGTTTAAAACAACATCTACATGTTTAAAATGATATCAAGATAAACAACAACAAAGTTATTATATTCAATTATCCCATATCTTTTGTTTCATTATGGACAAATTATAGATATATGTATGATTTTGCTTCCCTTCACTCTCACTAACTTTTAATGAAAAAATTCCTTCATTTCACCATCAAAAATTCAAGGAAATGGTAGATGGTGAATTTTCTTCAATTTTTGTTGAACTCAATGTTTTTAAATTTTTAATTAATTTATTGTAATTAATTAATTTCTATTGATATTTTCTTGAGGGTATAGTATCCACTAATTGATGTCTCAAAAGACATCTAATTTGATGTCTCAAAAGATAGTATTAAAAATTTCAAAAACTAAATTGGCATCAAGTGCCATGTCATGTTTTTATTGGGTCCACTTCATCTTTCACGTCATGGATGAAAAAACTGTTTTTGTAGCACTTCTTGCTCAAACATACCCTCCACATGGCATACTATTAGGTACTTCCAAAATCTTGTTATATGTGATGTTTTCCAAAAACAAGTTGTGATTTTGCACGTTTTTTTAAAACAAGGGACGTTTTTTGTTTGTTTAACATAAATGGATTTTTGGTCACATTGACTTAAACACCATCCTTGTCAAATTAAACAATACTTTCTATTTTTCAAATGTAAAAAAATGCTAGATTTTTTATAGTGTGGTGACTAACTCTAACTAGATTTTAGCTTCACCATGAGAACAAACAAGTTTTGACCATGTGGGCCATCAATCTTACTTTGTCACTATGATACAAAATGAGGCTAAGCATTGATTTAACTTAAGCTACTCGCAATAACAAAAGTTTACAATGAAAAACAAGCCACAAGCCACAAGCCACAAACAAATCTTCAATCAATTGCAATTCCAAAGCTAAACTTTAGATGAGTGCCACTGTTGCCTCAAAGCTTCAAATGAAATGAGCGATAGTTTTTAAAAAGCTAACATAATTATTTACCATTCAACTAAATTTCAACTTATTTTAAAACTATGTCTATCGTCTATGACCACTTGAAGGTTTGACCTCTAAAAATGAAGGCAATAGCCCCTCTTTCACTTCAACTCTCACAACTCACTCATATAAACTCTAAACTAAATGAATGATAATTTTGTATAAAGCTAAAATCATGTTCTACACTTCCTCAAAGTTTTATGGTAAATAAAAAACCTCTCCGTCTTCTATGGTTGTTCAAAGTCTCTACCCTTTTCATATAAGGCAACAAACCTTCTTCTACTCAAATTGACACAACTTTTGAATACCAATCTCAAATCAAACAAATGAGATCTTTTTGAAAATACTATAATACTCAATTCTTTAAATTTTCATTTCCAAATTCTACATACACTACACACAATGTCCCTTCCAACGTTCGGATCCTTTCAACTAGTAATGAAAAAGAAGATGAATAGTGTTCACCTTATCTTTCACCTCATCATTTAATCCAACCACACAAATAAATGGACATTAGCCTATAACTTGTTTATAAGGCTAAGTTATAATCATTGGCCACTATATTTGGTTCCACATCTATTTTTATCTTTATCTTAGAAGGAAAATCACTTCAAAGTTCACTTAGAAGGCAAACTACTGCCATCTTTTCTTTCTACAACTATAATTATATTATATAATTTTTATAAAATACTTCAAGTATAAAAATAAATTTTTTCATAAAATAAATGCCTATTACACTACTAGAAATTGGCACCAAACGTGATTGGACATCCGTGACTAGGCGACTGATCGTCGTCTAGTCGTGACTCATTTTCCAGTCGCTCAGTCACGAATGTCCAGTCACGTTTGGTGCCAAATTCTAGTAGTATTAGAGGTAAAAACTAGAGTTCTAAAATAATCTTCACTCCATTTGCAAAAACTTGAGAATGTGTTTGACAGTTGTAGTAACATAATCTGTATGGTTCACTTTCGTTAAGAGATTGACTGGCCCTTCTAACCATTGTTGGTGGCCGTGACTCTTTTAGATAATCTTAACCATACAATAGTATTAGTCGTCATTTAGACCCTCAAAACATCCTTCAAATATCGTTTTACAACTATCGGGTTCAACATATCCAATTTGCAATAAGATCACTAACGCTCAAGCATCCTGCTAAAAGTTCCATGTGCCACTATTGTTTAATACAATGTTGCTTCGACAATCGAGGAGGCCTAGCCTCATCTCGTGAATGCTCGTTTGGTGATGCAAGATCTCATGGCAAAAAAGGCTCATTTGGTAATTGTAACAATGAAATTCAAATTTAGCTTCTGGTTTAGACTCTTCATTTTGAGACTACCCCCCTTTCAATTGGACATTCTAAATTTAAAGTGAAAAACAAATAACACTACTCCAATTTGATGAAGCTTTTAAGTGAATTCCCCTTCTTATATAGATGATTTGCACGTCAATGAGAAGACATCATTATGAAGTTACTCAATATAAAATAAAATATCTATTTTTATATTATATACGTATATACAACACAACAACATCCTTGTAGCCTTGGTGGGTTCACTTAGAGTGTCCATTAAAAACCACGTGTGAATAAATTCTAGACCTCCTATTTATTTTTTAAATTTTAAATAAAATTAAATAAAAAAAATGAATAGACACTATGAGAAAACTACATCTGCTTGGACATCCAGCCCAAAACGACGTATGTCCGCGAAAACACGATACGTCGCAGAAGACATTGGGGTGTCAGGCCGAAAAAGTGAAGATTTTGCTTTGATGTCTTCAATAGCATTGCTAGATTTCAGTCACAGCATATTGATGCTACGAAAAACAATGATGCAATGTAAGACATCCAAGTGAACACCAGATGTTTCCAAGGATGTCCACAATAACATGTTCAGTCACGTCACCATCTTTGGTCAAACTTAGCTCAGAAGTTCATTTAGAATTTTGTTGCAGTCAGAGGTAAAGTGACTACCCAAGGTTAAAAAGAGGACAACGGATAGGTGGTGACTCCTAAAAGTTTATGTGGCATCTGACGTGGCGTGATGAGGTGGAAATTGTGGGACGTGGATATGGATGATGATGTGGCATGCCACGTCAGCATATTTGGCCTGTCCATGTTCCGATCTTGGATGTCTCCGTGGACATCACAAGTGACGTACTAACGTCCCCATTGATGTCACTTCTGGCGTCAACATTTTGTACTTACTACGAATGTAACTTCAAATCACATGCTATCCAATGTGCGTTTCATTAGGTCTGATTGGACGTGTGGGTGTTGTGGAAGCAATTGTAAGCGTCTTCTTTGATGTCAAAATGACTATAGATGCATGACATGACTTTATGCCCAAGGTTGAATTTGCACATGATGCACGTCCTTCCTATGTAGTTAAAATGACTTATGTGTTTACTTAATTTAGGTTCATTTTTGGGCTATTGAAGTCTTACATTTTGCGCACGTTCAACAAACTTCATTAGGATAAAATTCCACCCTATTTATATGATGTCACTTGTAGCATCAAGCAAGACAAACTTTGTGTCACGCCCCTATCTACTTGGGGTGCCCAATGAACCTTAGTGCGTAAAGGAGGACCTTGGGGGTGACTTCCCAAGCCTTGCAATAGATAAGGTAGGGAGAATGAAGAGACTCCCGATCAAACTTGCGCCCTGGTTTTGAAGTGGACATGAGAGTGTCATACATGCTTGGAAAGCTCTTGACAATACGCTTTTAATGGCTCAAAGAACGCGCAATTTGGAGTTGGGAGCTAAAAGTTATGGCCGCTCAAAGTTGACTGGGTCCTGGGGGCGCCGGGACACTTGAGGGCTAAGTGTGAGGGGTTCTTAATGAACCCCACAAGAAAGTATGGCATGTGACATATCATTGGAAAGCTATGAATACAAGGAACCTAGAATGACAAGCATTACGAGGTTCTAAGACATGAGTAAAAAGTTATGGACAAAAGAAGAGCCGTGGTGAAGGCACGACGCCTCCCCCGATGCATTCGAATCTTTAGAGGGCCATAACTTTGCGAGAACTTGTCTATAACTACGGTGAATCATATTTTTTGATGATATGGAATATGACTATGGTGAGTTATATTTTTTGTTCATGTAGAATATGACTATAGTGAGTCATGTTTTTTAATAACGTGAAATATGACTTTTTTCAGTCATATTTTTTGATGATTTGTAAAACGACTATGAATAGTCATACATCAACATAATTTAGTATTTAAGTAAAAGAATCCATTTAATTAAAAACGAATACATATGATTTTTTAAATGGTCAAAAATTAATTACATTAAAAAGTCAAATACAAGAAAGAATGTGATTTTTTTCAATAACATTTATTAGTTACTAACACAAAATATATCACAATGACTCTTTATATATATATTTCCACATACTTGTAGAACCTATATTCCTAATTTAGTGGCGGCTAAGGTTTCAAAATCCTATTTTGTAGCGGCTAAGGTTTCAAAACTCTAAATTAGTGGCAACTACAAAAAAGTGACTTTCAAAAAATTATGATTACAAAATATGACTGAAGAAAAATATGATTAGGTACCTTCTAAACATATTCCCTACCCAAATTATTTTTGGGATGCCCTAAAAAAAAATCTTACTATAATGAAGATGTGATTGCAAAATATGACTAAAGAAAAAATATAACTAGAAAATATGACTAGGTGTTCTCTAAATATGTTCCCTACTGTTCTCTATGAAGTATTTTGGTGTTTCCAATGGCCATATACTATACAGCCATGATATATAAAGTTAAAATATGATTCACAATTATATTTGCAGTCATATTTTTTTTACCATCAAAAATATAATTACAAGTAGTTACCAGTCATCCTCAGTCATATTTTTACAGTTATAAAATACAAGATTTCTTGTAGTGCTTGTAACACTCAATAAGATTGATATTAGACACTTAGATTAAAAGAGTTTTGTGGATAATACTTATGCAACTTTGGAATTGAATAGAACAACTATCATGAATTCATGGTGAAAACTGTGTGAGCTATATGCAGTAATTATTATTCTATTCACACCAATTTGATTATTATCTATATAACACATGATGAATCCAATTCAATTCCATCAAAGATTTAATATGTCTTCATAGCCCCACTTTAATCAAACTAACACTTGTCGAGATAAAATCATTGAGGGGCCGTAATGTTGGTAATGACTCCTCACAAATAAGAATGGACATTGGTATGTTTTCCAAGTAAATTTCTTGAGGGAATGCATTGTTCCTCAACAGATTTGCAATTTTTCTACTTGCAAAGGTAGTACATAGTAAAGGTGGATTATATAGGCATTAGTAGTCATAGAAAGAGCGCAATGCGGTAAGGCAACCCAAGTTGAATTTGGCATGGAATCCCTTATTTTCTGCTGTACTAGATGTTATCTTATACTACACCTATCCTATTCAATTTGGGGCTTCACATTGAAATAGAAATTCAGAGGTAGAAGAATTCAATTCCATATATGTGTTGCACATGTAAAGTCTTTGCGGTTTATCCCTCCTTGGGATGTAATAGAAGGGCAGAGTATCCTTTGTATAGGACTTATTCTACAATTAGAAGTGTGAATTTACTTTACCACTCAAAGAGCTTGGATACTAAATATGACCGTGTGCTTTGCATTGCTTGTAGGCAAACAAGACATTTGGGCCGTCTCTAATATCACAACCTTGCTTCAGTAAGATACTAAGATTCGGCAAAAATATTTTTACAACTATGTGATTAAAGGAAGAGGAGATTCCTTTGCAAGATGTAGCATTTGTGACAACTTGAAACAATTATGGGCCTTGCATGCACTTGAAATCGAAGACTACAATTGAATCCAAAGGTATTTTGAGAAGCATTTGTTTCTTCAAAAGGCTTGTCGCCATACGTACTATCGTAGTCGATGGCTATCCAAGTTGTGCCCGTCCCAACTTCTGGCCATCATGCACAACAAGATGGACTATTCCAAAACTACATGTCCTACATTAGCAAAGAAAACAAAAGTACTAAATGGATTCATGAAGTTGCCTGTCAAAGTGACTGCAATGTTTGTACATAGCCACGGCGATGGCAAATACGCACATTATAGTCTAGATGTTTTTTCGAGCGACAACAACTTCACCATGGGATCAATTGTGAAATTGCTATGAGATTTAGAACATCCCCCTGCCAAATCTTCCCAATCATTGTTTCGAGGGTCTGGTAGCACCAAGTTGTATCGAGCGTTGCTGAAGGATAGCGAGATTTGTATTGATTCCTTGGGAGACATTCCTTTGGACCCCATCATGGCTTGACCGTTGCCACATGTGCTTTACATTCATATGGACAATTCTTAGAGAAAACAAAAACAAATACATCTTCAGTTTCTGGTCCCTCCTAGTTGCAAGACGGATTGTAAAAAAAGTGGTGGTATCCTTCATGATAGTAGGACACACGTACGACGACATTAACACATCTTTTGGGCAATGGAGCATGGTCTTCCGCGAAAAGGATTATTTGACATTGCTGTTGTTAATGCAGTCATACATGGAAATAGAAGAGGTTCCATTCATTCCACACCTTATCAAAGAGGTGTCTGATTTTAAGGCTTAAGTGAAACCTTATTTTGAGATGAAGAAGAAGCAATTAGTGGATCACTCAAACGGAAAATAGTACAAATTCTTCATAAACGACAACGGTTGATTCATCATGCAATACAAACTATTGTGTACTGACATTCAGTGGTTGCCCAAAGACGGCTTGAAGTCATAGAAGGAAGATGCCAAATACAAACCTCAATTTCCTGAAGGTGATTCCCCACAAGTGAAATCCAAGAAAATGATTAACAAAGCAGAGATTCTATGTGAACTCGAAGGATACATCCAACACTAGACAAACATTGCAAAAGAAAATGGGACCAGAGAATATAAGGCCCACATGTTGCACTTGGTGACATATTGGACCGGCGTGACCGATGCAATGCCTAATAGAGAGTAGCAAGAGCCCCCACATTTTCATGAACTACAACAAGGATTTTGGCCTCGAACTCAACAACCGAGGGATTTTACGACAAACTTCATGCAAGACGGAAGCACGCAAGAGGAGCTAGAAGCAGAAGACCTTTACATCGGCATCTTGGAGGGGAGGCCACCGCGCATATACAATGTGGCCATTGATCTTCGTGAAGGCTTTTATATATTTGTGAGACAGTGTCGTGTAGAGAGCGGTTTGCCTCGGGAAGTCACGGGGATTCTGGCTGCAACCAGAAATGGCTTAGGAAATAAGAAAATCATTGTCGCGTCGAATCTTCTACTTCGTCTTCAAACTGGCCCCTGTTGGCCTATCCTGTATGGCTGGCTCTATATGGGCCAAGGTAAGGATAGTGTGATAAGAAACAAGTCTTTGGACGGGTAAAACGGGACGGCCAGATCACGAGCTGAACCGTCCGAATGATGGGCGCCTAAACTTTCAAACTCCCAGTAACCAGCTTTAAGAAACAAGCTTTCACCGTGAGAACAAGCAAGTTTCGACCATGTGGGCCATAACCCACTTCATCACCTACAACACAAAATGAGGCTAGCGTTGGTGTTACCCAAGCCGCCCGCAACAACAAAGTTTACAAAACCACAAGCCACACACACACACACATACACAAGTCTTCAATACTCCTCTAGACTCTAACACTCCTCTAGATTCCAACACTCCTCCAAACTCCAAGCTGAACTTTGGGTAAGTGCCACCGTTGCTTCACAACTCCAAATCAAATGAGTAATAGCTTTTCGGAAAGCTAATACAAGCTTCTACTTCTTCTCCAATTTTCAAACAATTCTAAGACTCTGTCCAACTTCTACGTCCATCCAAAGTTTCGGTCTTGAGAAAAAAAAGGCAGCAGACCATCTTTCACTCTTACACTCATAACTCATTCATACAAGCTTCAAATAAAACGAATGATAGCTTTATAAAAAGCTAACACAATTTCCTAAACACCCTTTAATTTTCATTGCAAACCAAGAACCTGTCCGTCTTTTATGGCTGGTCAAAATCTCTGCCTCTTAATTTCAAAGGCAACAAATTCCCCTCCACTCAAACTAGCACAACTTTAGATTTATAACTTCAAATCAAGAAAGTGAGATTTTTTTTGAAACTACACACCATGATACATAACTTTTCTAAATTTCATTGAAAAACTCCTTCCAACCCCAAAAAAACCCATAGGCCTCCCAACATTCGGAGCCTTCTTTAAATCCCAACGGGAGAGAAAAAGAAAAGTACCCCCCTTTTTTCTTCACTCTATCTTCACTCTATCTTCCTTCTATCTTCACTCTATCTTCACTCTATCTTCACTTTAACTTCCCTTTATCTTCACTCTATCTTCATTCTAATCACCAAACAAGTGGGGTCAGCCCCTAACTCACTCCCAAAACTTCTATTTCTCTCTATACAACTGTCTCTTTATCTTTATCTTTGAAGGAAATTCTCTTCAAGTTTACTTAGAAGGCAAACTATTAGAATATTTCCCTCATACTATTCCACAAACATAAGACTATAACAGAAATTCATTCCAAATATGGAATGAAGAACTAAAATCCAACACACATCTAATAGAGATAAAAAACTAGAGTTCCAATAAAAATATCACTCCATCTGCAAGAATTTGAGGATTGTAAACCCACGCTCCGGTTGAGATCTTTTATCTTGAGACTCAGAAAAAATCCTCCAGTTTGACATGATACAATCTAAAATAAACACGAAGAAGAAAAATATCAAATGAGATGAACCTTTGAAGTGAATCCTTCTCTATATAGTCGGAGAGAAAAGGCGTCACCTTGAATCTACCTCAACTGACGTCATCTTCTTTATAATCTTATAAACATTTAAATCTATCTAAATCATATGCATATACATTTTTTATATAATGTGAACATTTTCAGCACGACAACGATGAGACCAGCATTAGATTACAAGGATCCGGTCTGGCTTGGTAGGTTGTCACAAATCTAGAGTTTGATCCAAAAACAGACCACTTCCGCGAAGTCCTCGTGCAATGGTATATACCATGCGGAACGTCCAAGGACATGCGGCGGTTGTACGCGGAGTGGGATACAAAGACCAATTTTAGATGGAAGATCGATCAAGCAGCCCTTCAAGCTGACTACGTTTCAATAGACAACATTATGGCATCTTGGAAGCCAAAGAAGAATGAAGGACTCAGTTTTATCGCACCATGACAACAAATTAGCTTTGCCATTGATAATTTATACTGCATTGCAGAAGAAAAACAACAATACAGACCAAACTGCATGCTCTAATTTGGAAGAGCTTCAACAAAGAAGGATTCCACATGCATGCAATGTAACTATGCGTGGCTTTTCATTGTTTGTCTATTTCTTGACTACTTTTTCTAGACTACCAAGCTCTAAGACAAGCTTTAGGATGCATGTACTTTCACCTTTACCATATATGTACAAACTATTGTATTCATCCTAAAATATTAGAAGCTTTTCTACTTTCATTTATCGACCACCTCCCATCAAGAATACTACCTATGAAAATACTCTCACCATTGTGCACTATGAAACATTGAGCGAATGCAAGCCCCTAATTTGGATTGGAGAGGGGGGACCACCGCCCACACCTCAATCACCAAAACCTTCTATGAACATTTGGCAATCCACCACTTTTGTGCAATTCCATTATAATAGTGCCAATCCACATGCAATTTCAAAAACCTCCCAAATAGTCCTACTCATGGTTGTCATATTGGACAAGTTTCTATTCATTTTTTGTCTTGTAGGACGAGTTACTATTCATCAAATATACTTGAGAGGTACATTTGATGAATAGTAACTTGTTCAGTATGACAACCATGGTCCTACTCGCGCAAATGGCATGCAAAAAATCACCATTTTAATGAAATTCCCCATCTTTTGTATTATGGCCATATTAAGAAATATTGTGACTATATTAGGTGTAAAGCTGATCATTATAGGTACAATTTTTGGAATAGTTTAGAGATTATTTTGGACTAATTAGGTAGCACACTTCAAAAATTCATAACAAATTTATACTTTATTCAAAAATAAAAAATTCAATCTCTTGTATTTGTCTTTACATGGAAATTTTTTTTAAAATTTTAAAAATGCCATCAAGACAAACCAACCATTTTGCTTGTCATAGGCTGGTTTACTTTCTCTATGAATTCATATTTTTCAAATTTTAGCATCTCATCATGGTAAATAAAGGTAATTTTATCATCTTATCACTCACCTTAAAGGTAGCCCCTGCTTTGTAAAATTAGAAGACATTATGCAGCATAATAAGTCTGTCCAAAAAATGAAGATAAGGAACTCTTGAAACTCGAAATCGGTCTCCGTGTTCTGAGGCCAGCGGCGAGAATCAAGAATTATGATATTTCATGGACTTGAACATAGACAAACAAATGAATACAATTGCAATTAATCACATTAAAAGTTATACATATATATTCTATCACTCATGTTGTACTTGTAGAATTCAGAGCTTTCTTCAGTAGAGTATGACTCACACACGACAAAAGAATTGTAACCCACAAGTTCCAGAACTTTGGAGGAAAGCTCATGGGATAGCCAAATTGCAATGGCCTCCGGATTCACCAGACTTGAATCCGATAGAGAACTTATGAAAGATCATGAAAGATTTGCTCCGCCACCACAAGAAGCCAAGCAACAAAGTAAGAAATGATAGACACCATTAAAGCGGTTTGGGAAGAAGTTTCTCTTTAGCAACTACAAAATTTAATAGAAAGCATGCCCAATCGAATGCAAGCAGTCATTTCAGCAAGGGGTGGTAGCACTAGATGGTAGGGACTATGCACAACAAATCAAATATGTTATATGCTTTTTCACTTCATATGTAAATATTTGTACAGATAATGAACTACTCTTTACTACGATTCCAACACAACTTCTGCTTTAGGAATCCATTCATTTTTAGCCCGGATATGGCTTCCTGAAGTTGCACCGATTTTCAATAACGACTAACTCAGGTTCAGAATTCGTAATTGAGCTGGACCTGACTGTACACCACTTTCCATCTCTACAGACGCGACTCTCTTTCGAAAGACCGGCTTGGTCCATACTTTGTCACAATTCGAAATTTGACCACTGAGATCACTAGGGGAAGCAAAGCATGTTTAGATACAAGTCTCGATCAACGAATCAAGTTAAACGTTTCACTCCATCGCACAATTGGGTAATCGTACACCACATATCCCCAATTCCATTGATCTTCACCCTCGTCATACGGCATGATAATTGGTCTGTTAAGTTCATCTGGGTTGGGTGCTTCAAATACTGACATGGGATGGTCTGGCCGATGGGGTGGAGGCAGCTCGAGTGTCGAATTCGTGAAGCAAGATTGACACAGGTCGAAGTCGTCACATGTGTTGCAATGCCAACCACGTTGAGAATTGATGAGGGTTGTGCATAGATCACAAGTTCGTTGGAAATGGGAACTCACCTGCAGTAAAGTAATTAATACACGGAGGTCAGTACAGAACAGTAGAACGCACGCTGCTCACAAGATTCAGTAAATATAATAAGTTGGAAGTTGAAGAGCACGTAATAGTTTTGTTGATTAGTAAGCAAAAGTTTGACAATGATACGGAGTACTACTATCTGAAAATGCTTCATTTAGGGGTCATTTTTTTGTGCAGATTGTAGAAAATTAATTGTGTGACCAGCATTAATTAATTAATTAACCAAGACAGAGAGAGTAGCGGCATAATTTGTACTTACTAGATCGATGGGGAAGATTTGATTAGATACTGGTCGGGCAACGAAACGTACGACCATTGGAGGATCATCAGGGCTTGCTTGGAAGACTCGGAAGGTAAATGCTTGTAGGACGCGTGGAAACGGTTCAGCTCGAAACTTGTTCCGGGTGTTGCTCACACCGTCTTTCAAAAATAAATCGTCGACAGTATCTGATCTGAATGATCCCAGGTCGTCGTCGGGCTTGTCATAAGCAACGCATATGCTCCCTTTCATAACTGTGATTCTCCATTCTTTGTACCTGGATCGAGCAAATACACAAATTCCGTCTCCATCTTGCAGTCTTTCAACGAGAGGATGAGATTTTCGTAATGTGCAAATGTAGACTTGATCTCGATAATCTGCGTGTCGTAATTCAAGTAACTGACTGGAAAACACAGGCACGTCCCCATTGGATCGTAGAATTCCTGCTTCAATGCTGCAGTTACCGTTGTAATGACCGTGTAAATGAGGGAAGTCGGACCACCCTTGGTCATGGGCAACCACTGTGATGACAACGGCTTCAATACTACTCCGCTTGCTCGAAATTCTCGTCTCCAAACAAAGTTCATTCGCATCTTGCACTGAACAAATCTTTCTCGTCATCGTGTTGTCAACGAACCCGATGGCGTGGTCATAGTAACTAACCACTTGTGAACTTGGTGCTCCAGCCTGACATAACCATACCATGTGCAGAGTTCAAGGAACAATAATTTAAAAGTGATCAATTCTTCATGCTATACCGTTGATAAAAATTTCAAAAACAGGAGAGTTGCATTGCACGGTGTCATGGACAGTATAATCACAAGCTTCTAAAGATTCAATTCTGCAAGAATCCTGAAAATATTAATTTCCATACCTGTAACCAATCGTTGTTGTACTTGAGGCACACACCACTTCCACTCAAGTAGCATTCTTTCACTGTCGGTTTGAAGAGAAGATTCTCGTAGATACGAGACAAACTGCTGCATCCACTGACGTTGATGTGGTTGAGAATTTCCGTGGATCCCAGACCTTGCACGGTAGTCAAACCTGTGCAGTTGCATAGGATGAGTTTTCTTAGCTTCATTAGCTTCCCCACGAGGTTGACAGCAATCAACTCGGGGCAATCGTCCAACTCCAGTTCTTCAATGAACGCAGGCAATGCTTCGACATCAACCAAATCTGGACTGCCTCGCATCTTCAAGCGAGCCAAGGCTGTCAAATCCCTGAAACTCTCGGGCAACGTGGTCATCTTGTTCTGCTGCATGAAAAGAGTGCTTAATCTTTTTAAGCCTCCAAACTCAAGAGGCAAATCGCCGTCCTCAATGGGGCAAGCTTCAAGGTTTAAGTCGGTAAGACTTTGCAACTGTCCGAAGTTGCTAGATAGCTTCCTGAAATTCCTGCATTTCTCCAAGCTGAGAATCTTAAGTAGCGCGAGCTTTCCAAAACTCTCAGGAAGGCTTCGTAAGGAGTTGCATTGGGTGATATGAAGCTCAACTAGGCTTCGTAGGTCTCCAAAATCATCGGGCAACTGCGTCAATCCCGTTGCATGCACACGGATCACCCTCAACTTGACCAGACCCTTGACAGATTTTGGGAACTCTGATAGGGACTGGCAATCAGAGAGCGAGAGCTCCTCCAAACAAGATAGCCTGGAGAAGGATTCTGGTAGACAAGTGAGACTGGAAGCGTTTTGAGCAGAGAATATAACAAGATTTTTTCCCAGCTCTCCAAAGTCCGCTGGCAACTGCGTTATCTTGCTGCAAGAATTCATTGAGAATCTCTTGATCTTTGACAAGTTGACCATGCCATCGGGAAGATTCTCCAAACTCTCACATTCATTCAAGTTGAGATCCTGGAGTGTCTGCAGCTCGCCAAGAGAGCGTGGTAGAACTTTCAGACTTTTGCACCCTTGAAGGTTCAGTGTTCTTAGCATCGTCAGAAACTTGATAGACTCTGGGATCTCCTCCAACGCAGTGCAGTTCTGAAGGTGTAAAACGCTAAGCCGTTTGGGTACCTGAATCCGAGACATTCATGGCACATCACAATCAGGACAAAAGCACCGTGAATGCAAAAGTATTTTCCGGCAAATTTGATAGTAAGACTTGCGTAAGCTTGAATAATTAATGATCCAGATAACCTGCTTGCACGCATCTTCAAATTTAATATCATTTAGCGCTCAACATGTTCGTTCCGCTTGTGTTTTAGGCCGCATTTAATTCCATGAAATGTCAAGTAGATGATTATGCTCTATATAATTACCGTTGCCTATGCGGCTACCCTCACTCAATTTTAATAGAGGATTGAATCGGAATCAAACATGTGCAGCAGACTTTTGTTGTTTACCTGTGTATCAGCATCTGACCAAAGTCGAGTTAGGCTGCTACTATTTGAGAGATCCAGGATTGTCAATTCCTGCAACTGCAATTCCGAGGGCAGATTTGTGAGAAACGAGGATCTCCACTGCAGCCATCGAATCCTTTTGGACAGTTGTGAGAAGTTGCCCTCGACGCGAACTCCATCCAATTGCAGTAAGTGAAGCTCAGACATCGTTTGAAATGCCGATGTGTTGTAGCTGCTTTGCTGCCCAACCAGCGACAGCCCCCTCATATCTTTTGTTCCCTGCCATAGCCGACATCACAGATCAGAAAATTTATTTGTGCCTCTGAGACATATATGTTTGTAAATATACAAAACTCTTACAAATCTAAACATGTCATTGGACTCGCAGTAGAGATCACATGTTAGACTATTCAAGAACCCGATATAAATTAACTTACATTAAATGGGCACAGATTCGAAGTCTATTCCTACAAATTAAATCACTAAACTTTTCATGATGTTAACCAGGTCAAAATGTTGAAAACGCACAAACCTCGAGCTCGTTCAGGATGTCATTAGCGTCAACAGGATCCCACACGTGGCACGATTGTCCTTCTTCCTTTCTGCCTATCTTGTCAACAAGGTCCATCTTTCTGCCCATCTCCTGGAGGAGGTCATGCATGGTCAATCTGTTGTCTTTGTCCACTTCGACAAGAGACTTATCTTTCAGGATTTGCAAGGAATCATGGACCATTTTGGAGGTCACACAGTACCCGATTCTGCAAGATTTACAAGATTTCCAGATGTCGATTGCATCCTCCTCTACTAAACCCACCATTTGACAAGCGACATCTAAGAACATCATCTTGTCAGAAGGGTTATCTAGACCTTTGTAACTGATGCCAAGAACATCTATAATATCGGGTCTATCTCTCATAGATATAGTTGCGTCTGTCCACACATTCTCCGTCTTTCCAAATAAATGTTGTCCAATGACTTTTAGCGCCAAGGGTAAACCCCCACACAAACCAACCACCTTGAGTGCAAGAGGGCGGAAGACGTCATCGTCTTTCTTGGGGAGTTCTTGGTTCTGGAATGCGTGGAACCAGAAAAGCTCGAATGATTCAGCAGCGTTTAACTCCTTCATTTCATGCAAATAAGAAGCAAACTTCGGTGCTTCTCTCATAACTGCTCTCAGGGTGTCCCTTTGACGTGAAGTTACGATTATTCGGCTTCCAGCTCCCAACTTCTTCATGTTTGGAACCAGCTCTTTGAAATGGGCCGCATCGGATATGTCGTCAATGACAACAAGCACTTTCAAGCCAGCTAGACCCTCGAAAAGATCCGCATATCTTTCCACTAAGTTTTTCTCTTTCTTGTTGAGAAGATCACGGAGTGCCTGTTTTCGCAAGTGGCTCATGTCCTTCAATTCACCAATTTTCAGAAAGGTTTGGTACAGGAAATCACGATTGGTCCAGTAATGATTGTAGACTTCCTGGGCAAGAGTCGTTTTCCCAACCCCACCCATGCCGCAAATGCCTAAAATCGCCACACTATCCCCCATTTCTTCCAGATGTCGAAGGGTTCCCTCAAGCAGCACCCTGCGGCCAACATTAGGCCGTGGGACTGGCTGCCTCCTGTTCAGACCGCTTCGTGGTGCAATGATTTTCTGCACTCGACGGATGATCTCTTTTTTGAGCTCATTTGTATCCCTGCACGCATCAGTATTCGATCCCATCCCACCGTTTAATGTTGTAGACTAGGATAAACCGATCGAGAGAAGTTGAGCTTTTCAGCCTTGAACAAGGATATATGTACGTAGCTAGAGCAAACAATTAAAGTAGCACGAGTCAGAATCAGAGTCCTACAAAACAACTAGAGTTTTGTGCAATATGTGAAATATCGATTAGGGTTTCGCCGACATACCCAGCGAATGCGATAAGTTCGAATCCTTTCACATCCGCAGCATCATGAAGAGCTTTCTTCCATCGTGAGATTAGTGCATCAGGATATCTGCCTTTTTTCTTTAGAAATGCTTCTCGGAAAGGATTTCCAGCTGAATCGGGCCTTCGAAGATCTTCAGGCTTCACGTCGTAGAAGACAGGTAGAAAGGTCACAGCAGCGCTGGGTTTCTTTTCGCTACATTCTAGCATATCAACTAGCTCATCGAGGCAGTATTGAGATTCAGCGTAACCAGGAGAAAATATTGCCAAATGAACCTGTGTATCTTGAATTGCTGACTTGATCTCCTCAAAGGCATGTCTCCCCTCCTCCACGGATTTATCGACGAAAGGAATGTACTGTTTCTCAGTGAGCGCTTCTTGAAGATGGGTAACAAACGTACGCTTTGTGTCAGGCCCCCGGTGATTTATGAAAATATCATATTTGATCTGATGCTGGTGAAGAAATGGAGCTGCAGGGCTACCAACAGAGCGGTCACGACTGCTGTTCACAATCTCCGGATCTTGTGAATCCTCAGAGTTTGGGGGGTGATGGCTGTGGCCGGTATTGAGATTTTCATGCGCAGGTAAGGGATGTCTTCGAGGTCTCCAAAATCCACCACTAAACCACTCTAAGGATCTCGAAATGAAATCCAAAGAGGTATACATGCTGATAAGGCTTCAGTAAAGTAATTATTGTAAACTGTGAGGTGAAAGCTCGCAATTCTTGGATTCTTGACTATTATTTCGGTTTCTGTGACTCTTGCAACGAAGGTTTTGGCCTCCCACACTCTGGATTCTGGAATATCCCCTTCATAAACCGGTTGTTTGGCTGTGTACGTCATCCTGCCAGCTTCCCGTCGGTGACGTTATCATTTCTCCTCCACCTCTCAAAACCATATGCACGCTGTTGAAACAACTGATTGACCCAAGAAGCGAAGGTTCCAAGAGAAGGTAGCCGAGTGGCGCGCAGGCACTAAGAGAAGTGCTCAACCAAGTCAATTAGTTCTGTAACTCTACAAATTGCGACTAACTCCTGGAAGCCAAGACCACTACTAATTAACACTACCAGTTTAAGTCTAGTACTACAGTTTTACTTAGCCTATTCACCACAACTGCAAAGCATATCCCCTACCTTCAAGGTTTGATGTGAAGCTGTGCAGATAAGACGTCCTTCAGCAACTCTAATTTACCACAAAGCTCTCTATGTGCCAAAGCACTAGCTATGTCTCCCTCACAATCGGGTCTCCCTTTTAGGGAGTTGCAGATACTACAGTATAGCTGTAAGGAACACGTACAACTAGAATCAGCCTGAAGATTATGAGACCCCCGAGTGGAAACCTGGAAAACATGCAAGCGCGCAACGTTTTCAATCATTGGCGCGACACGCTCGACGTCTTCAATTCGGCCTCAGCTTCGACTCACCACATACTATGAATTATTGATCAGCAATGATCGATACTAATGAGCAGCTAACCTGTTCTTCAGTCTACGCGTAATATGCCAACAGTCATGGAGTCAAACAACTCTGTGAACAAATTTCGATTCTAGAAGCCAAAATTTCTGTAAACTGACGGACACACGCACGCAAAGAAAATTATAGACAGTGGTGGATCTTTGGCAAAGAGGTTGCCTCTAGCTCTTTCCCTGGCCTTCTGCACGTCAACTCCAAAGGGAAGTGCGGCGTGTTTCCTGGCCTCGTAGTAGAGGTACCTATTTCGGACAGCCTCCGTGATGCCTGGATAGGGTGACCTGTTGTCCATTGAAAAAGATTCTCTTTTTCCAAAGTTAGCCTTTTTATCTTTTTTGAAAGCTACACTAAATACTGAAATTGGGTTGCTTCTTCAATTAGGTTGCCTTACCCTGGCAAGTTACCTTATGACTCATAGCATGTGCAGATGGCAACATCTGCAAATCTCTACACCCGAGCCATGAACCAGTGCACCAACGGATGGAACACACATGGTGCCTAAGTTATTGCATCTTTTTACATATTTGTATAGTGTAGAATGTCGAGAAATTAGTGTGGGGCAACCTAATTTCTCTATTCAGTGTAGTCTTTTTGGTATGGTAGAACCACTCATAGTGACCACTTAAGTAATTCCACACATGTTTTAGAAGGCACTGTAAATTTTCTGCCATGAAGGAAGACATAAATCATAGGGATTGCAAATTTTTTTTCCATAATTTTATACTTTGAATTGAAATTACTATGAGTTTTGGAAGCCAAAAGTTGGTTTAGATCCATATGTAGTGTGTGGATTCTTGAGTCTTCTAATTCTAATCATTCATGAACTACTTTCTTATTCACAACTTCCTACTTTCCCGCTCACTACTTTGGAGCATATTACATTGTCATCCTTATCAGTCCCAACCTTGAAAAGGAGAAAAAAAAAAACATTTGATCCAAGCTTTGGTAGGATTTCTATTTCAGCTTCAATTGGAAATAGATGCAACCAATAGATTGGATATGAATCACTAGTTGGGAATAGTTTGTTCTACCATAGACGAGTTTATTAGATTGGGACAAGTTCGAATGAAAAATAAACATTTATATTGAATAAAATATCTATTTTTGAAAAAAATCCATTTTTTTGCATTCTTCCTCATGTTTATTTCCACACACATTGAACTTAGTTTTTCAACAAATTCTCTATATTCTATAGCTTGAAATGCTTAAGTTATCTAGTATGGAGTATAGACTTGTACTTGAACCTTACCTTGTTGACTTGTTCTTACCCCTTCATACTAGCCAAACTCAATTAGAAAAGCAACAAACCTTCTATTGCAAATGAACTACTAGTACAAACAATTTTATTTATCATAAAGAACGCATTGGATGTTTTTGACTTTATAAGTTAGAGCATCGCTATTAGTTGCATTGATTGCAATTGACTACAAGAGCAATGGATAGCAAAGCACTTACTACCATGTGAGATGTGGTCGTGCCGTGGCCATCCTATGTTCTACAACAACTACCTTTTAAAATCAAATTCACTTTCACTAAGGCTATATTTATAACAATGTTGATTGAGTTAGCATGAATGTAAAATTGCCTTCTATACAAGCCCTCCATTGGTCAACAAATGTGGGAGTTACTACTGGTAGTTAAGGAGTATTAGCATACATGTGAGTATAAAAACTACAAGCATAGGAGTTTATATCATAGACACCTTCTATAGTTGTAAGTGTTTATATGATAGGTACGTGTTGTATGTTACATGATAGGTGCAGAAATTGCTCATCGAGCGTTAATAGGAGAATTTCAATCCGCTTTTTTAAGTTCTACATATGCTATGGTTGGAGCAATTATCTTCAAATTTATGTATCTTACAAAATAAGACTGAAGAGAGCAAGCGAGTTCAGTCAGATGCAATTATTACAAAAGATTTTGCAAGCTTGCTGATTTGCATATGATTTTCCAATTGCATGCGGTTTAGGGTGTGTTAGAGATGTGATGGTAGAACTATCCATAGCCATTTTAGTGTTTTCTTGCATGTTCTGGGATAGTAGAAGATAATGTAAATTTCCTACCATGTAGTGAGATAGAAATCACGGGGATTGCAAATTTTTTGGTAATTTTATGCCTTGAATTGAAATTACTTATGAATTTGGGAAGCCTTGTGTTGGTTTGAACCTACACCCAATGCATAGATTCCAATCATTCAAAAACTCCTTTCCTGCTTCCTACTTTCTTGCTCACTACATGAAGACATGAGTCCTGACTTTGAGGAGGAAAAAAAATCACATTCCAAGCTTTAGTTGGAAATAGCTACACCCTACAAGTTGGGTATGGATCTATGGTTGGGAATGGGTGGTTCTAAGGTTAGTTTTTTCATTTATTTTAAGTAGTACAAAAAGCAATAATCACTTGAAGGATGAATCTATTTACATCCATACAAATGGATGTAACTTGCAATCCATGGATGAAATTATATTTATTCATCTAAAATAGAGTGAATCTATCCCAAAATTTGGTACCAAATTAGTGATTACATCCACCAAAAAGCAAGAATACTTTGCCAAATATTCCCTTCCACGAAAGAGTCATTGCCTTTCAGCGAAAAATCGCTCTGAAAATAATAACAAAAACTGGGTGCTTCTACCATATGTACTGTACCTCATTCGCACTTCCTCGCTGCGCTTCCTCACTGGACACACATGACTGTACTGATTACTTTGAGTTATCTCCAGTAGTACGACTCAGAAGTAGGTACATACAAAACCACCACTTTTTGCTACTGAGCCTATTTTCTATTATTAGACTGGTCAAATTTTCATATGTTCTTGTTGGCAAGTGGAAGGAGGTTCCAACACACCAGAGAATGTGGCATTTGGATATTGTATGCAAAAGTTATTAAGGAACAAAGTTTGGTTCTAAAAGTGTTTTTTCCACATAGGACTGATTTTGTAGATGTACATATAGTATAGATGGTAGTTTAAGGTTAGTGGCACATTTAGGTGTACCTATCTTAGTCTTGTTGGTTTTATTAAGCTTAGATTGATTGAGAGTGTAGTATAGTAAATTAATAGGATCATCAGTAGTATACTAGTGATCCAAGAACTAATTTATGGAATTTAGTGCAATATGCTACTTCCAAGACACATGGGCATCAACTTTGGCTACATTGAGAGTGATTAGTATTAAAAAAATAGTAGAAAAGAAAAGATTTTGCAAGTTGTAAGAGATTATTGGGAGTATTACAACATAAAATAGACTAAATAGATGCTAATTCCAATGTTGAGGAAGTTGCAAATTGGCTATCAAATTCAATTAGTTATTGCAGTCTTGGCTAAACTTCAATTTTTTCAAGGATTTTCTCCAAGTATACTCAAAGGAGCCTCAAAGTCGCCAAATCCTAGGTAGTAGTGGTAGGTACGGAGGCCTATTCTTTTGGTTGCTAGCCTACTGACTAAAGTGTACTATGGGAAGAAAGCTATCGATACTTGTGCAATATGGTTTTGGTATATGTAAAAGCATCTCCATCAATCATGCACATTGCCACGCTAAATGATTTGGTGCACCTTAGGGGATATCTAGCATCCTAGCTGTTGCAATTAACATCGTTTTTCAACGCAGGCCACTTGAAAAATCTGTTGCTTACATTGCAAGCTAAAGGGCCTTTTCATGTTTGACTAGAGGAAGAGTACAGTTTTTGATAGTAGCTGTAGAGACTCCAACCAATCCAACATACAACAAGCATGAGTGGTTTACACAGCTGTGACCTCATTCTGTCTACATTGGGATTTGAAAATCGTGCATTAGAATTCACAATACTATAGTCTTCTGCTGGCCCAGGAATAAGAGCACATGCTCACCTTAGTGAACAAGTATACAACTAATTCAAACAAGAAGACAAAAGTAGCTCTACCAATTGACAATCTCATGCGTGGAGACTAGTGAATCTAATACGTGAGAAATTTTTTTATTGTTTCTCTCCCCACCCACCAGGTCCACATGAAAATGCAGTGCTTATTTTTTCCCTGTGCAATTCCCCCAGTGACTGATACATGTAAGGAGGCCCTGAGGCGTGCCCTGAGGCTCTCCCCCAAACACACTTCATTCACGATCTGGCGCGTCTACTGTGACGCACAACACTGCGGGTGGCGTGTGGCAGTCGCTTGCAAGGGCCCGGCAGGTTACCGAGACGCCACCAGCACCCGCCAACGAAGGCCGAGTTGAGAGCTTTTTCCGCACCACGAGGAACAATTTGCAACGAGTTGAATCCAGATCCAGCTTGCCAGGAAACGTCGGCATAGGAAGAAAACTGAGCACTTTGAACACACTCAGAAGGGTCGGGTTCGTCACGCCATTGCGCTGCTGCTTCCAGTCATACCAACCCCGAGGCGCCATCCACTTTACAAGCTTAGTAAGTGTTGTGATGGAGAGAGAGGGCAAAGACCAAAAGTATATTATACAAAAGAACTCTCAAGTATATTATGAGGGTTACACGATCATATATATATGGGAGGGTCATAGCCTCAGTAGTATCATTACTAGCAGTAGGAGTACCACTTTTATTTTAAGCTAAGTCTCACTTAACCTAAGTTAATTGGGATCATCATCTCAACAAGTAAGCAAAAGGTCAAAACGTAAAGGTCAGAACTGCCATTGGTCGGCACCTTGTGAAATATAATCTACCAGTCCCAACAAGGGGACCGGTAGATTGTATTCCACAAGGCGCTGACCAATCACTAGTAGAAAACGCAGAAATTTCTGTTGTTTCGGTGACGTTGTTTTGGTCACCGAACAACAGTTTTCTGCTGAAATTTACAGATTTCTGTAAATTTCAGCAGAAAACTGTTGTTCGGTGACCAAAACAACGTCACCGAAACAACAGAAATTTCTGCGTTTTCTACTAGTGAATGGACGTTCCATTGCGTAATCAGAACCTGCAAGATTTTCCCCCACCATTGGTCGCCATTTGCTTTAGGGTTACATGCACTTTTTCAATGACTTTTTTTCACATTTCATTTCTCTCTTGTGGCCTCAACGCTTGCTTGTTCGTACCTCTTCCACTTTTGCTGTTGCACTTGTTGTGTGAGCTTTCGTAAGTTGCTATAGGTGCACGTTGTTTTTGTTTATTGATTTGCTGTGACTATTGTGGTCTTGGTGGATTTTGTTGGAATTTTGAAGTGATGTATCATTTGAATGGAAATTGTGAATAAAACAATTATTACAATTCGATTTTGGAATTATTGAGGATAATTGAAATTTAATGGCCTGCAAAAAAAAGGAAAATTTCAAAATCGACAAAAATTAGGGCAAAATTGGAAGGAACATTATGTACTTATAAAAGTCACCCCAAAAAGTTCATAATATTGAGCAGGTTGTGTAGCTTGAAGTGTGAGGAGTATGAAAAAATGTAAAAGGTTGCAATTGTTAGGATGCCATAAATCCCCTCGAGCATGCCAAATCATTTGGTGTAGCAACTGTTGGAGATGCTCTAAATGCATATGCACATTGACTTCCTATAATGGAGTTGATTCTGAAGGTTGTCTTCAATTGTTACAATGGTGTCAAAGGAAGGTTTAGCTAAGAATAGTATAAAAGAAACACAGCTTCAAATTCCATGAGGCTCTAGTTTTGGTGCTCCAAGGAGTTTCGTCGTGTATTTTTTTTTTAAATTTGGGGTCTTGGTTCTTGCATTGCACCAACTTTACAAGTAACCTTTGAGCACTTTGATGTGTATATTCTGAATGATGGACAAAGGGATTGAAAAGTATTTCAAGTTTCATCCAATCAACTTTCATTCATTCAATGTAGTACTTGAATGTTGAAAAGACAACCTTCCTTAGTGATCAATTTTATGAAATTGCATTACAAAAAATTTTAGGCCTCCAAAAGGTCGTGAGTTTTGAACCCTCGGGTGCAATTATAGAGGAAATGAAATTGTTTTTATTGTTTATTATTTTTTAATGACAACGATTGATGTAGCACTACTAGTGCCATATCAGTGCCACATTAGATTTTAGTATTTTTTAATATTTTTTTTTAATATTTAAAAAAAATCAATTTAAATTTTTTCTTGTACTTACATTGCCAAAAATCAAACCCTTAACGGCCCTCTGGAGGGTTCATATTTTTCCAAATGCGGTAAACAATATTCCTCTACAAAGATGTAAGTAGAAATGTGTCAAAATTTGAAAAAGGATCAAGGTGTTCAAGGGATTAATTCTAATAGGGTTTTCAAAAATATATATACACCACTTTGGTGACTTTGTTGCATGAAATTCCTAGAAATGTTTTTTAACATTAAAAATGTGACATACCACATTAAACCCTAAATGTCCAAGGCACCTAATTTTGATTATGACAAAATTTTGAAGTTAAATAAAATCTTACCAAGTTATTATTGAGACTAAGTCAAAACAAAATGAAGCTTCTTAGAAATTGTTCATCATGCAAAAGTTGTTACTTGTGCACTCACCTTTAGTGCACAAAATGAGGGCAATTTAAAAAAAAAATTAAATTCTAGGGTTGGCTATCCATGTGTTTAGTGCAATGGGAGGCCCTTGTGATACAGGTGTCCTACTATAAGGTAACATGCTCTAAAATTGCACAAGCTTTAGAATCACCCACCTCCTCAAATGTACCCTGTTTGTACATGTTACTTTCTTGTAGCCTTCAGCAATGTACAAACAATGTACATTTGAGGAGGTGGACAATTATAGAGCCCTATGCCATTTCAACTTCAAAATTTCATAACTAATTTCACAAAACTCCAAAAAATATGAAATAACTTGGGTTAGATGCCAATTCCACTTCTCTTTCAAGGAAAATTTGCTGAAAAATATATCAAGAAGCTTTACCTCCCCAAAATTCAGTTTCAGCTCTTAAATGGGTGACCTTACAAAACTTTACCCCAATCAGTTCTCGTCAAAGCATTCACGGTCACAGGTGCCTGTCTCCCTGTCTTTACACTAAATTCTTCTCTTCCTCTCAGTTCTCCTTTTTCTTTTTTCTTTTCTTTCTTCATCTTCCTTTTCTTTCTGATCAGCGAAGCTGCAGTTTTCTCTCTGCAATTCTAGATCCATCTCTCCCTTCACAAGCCATCGCGATCGCGTCTGTTTTAGAGCGGGAGCCATGGAACGCATGGGACCACCGGGCGGCGGCGGCGGCAGCAGCGGCAGCAGCACGGCCGCGGTGCAGGCCACCAACGATGATGCCACAGCCAGCAAATTGTGGGTTTAGGTTCCTTCCTGATTTCTCAATTTCGTGGTTTGATTCGATTTTGAACATTTTAGGGTGTTGAATTCAGACTTGCGAGAAAGCTGTCCAGTTTCACAGTCGTTTTGGTTTCCTTGGTGAATTGGTGTGATTTTTAATTTTTGTTTCTGGCAATGGTGATTACATTCAGCAAATTGTGGGTTTAGGGTTTTTCCTGATTTGCCAATTTCGTGGCTTGATTCGGGTTTGCACATGTTTTAGGGCGTTCGATTGCAATCTGTCCAATTTGAAACTGCACTTTGTTTTCGTTTAGTGATGCCGTGCGTCTCTTGTATAATTTTTTTTTCCCTTTCAAAATGGTGATTACATTCTCATGCCAGCATGGTGGGTTTAGGGGTAAGCATGATTTCCCAATTTCGTTTTTTGGTTCTGTTTTGAACGTTTTAGGGCATTCAATTCAGATCGGCAAACTGGCTAATTTCCTATATGTGTTTTTGTTTGGTGCTGCTGTGGGTACACTTGTACAATTCTTTTTCTTTCTGGCTATGGTAACCACACCTAAATTCGACACTTTAAACTGTGCCTATTATTATTAGAATGGTTGAAGTTTTTATATATTATTGTTAGCCAATCCAAGAGTATTCCAATGCACTAGAGAATGTGTTATTTTGGAGACCATATGCAAAAGTTCTAAGGGATCGAAGTTTTTGTTGGTGGATGGCCTAAAGCTATTGGAACAGGGTTTTACATTTCCAAAATCATTGTCCAAGATTTGAAGGTGTCGCATTTAGGGACCTGTCTCAATTCGGTACCTCTGTCTTACGGTGATTACATTCACTCATGGATTGCCCTCCTGATTTCAACAGCTTGTTTTCTGAAATGGCGTATGCAATTGATTGGTTGGTGCAGGTCTTGTGTGTCAAAAGGTTATATCTCTGATGATTTCGTCCATTTATTTGTGAGGCGGTCTATTAAACGAGCTCCCATTATCAATCGTGGTAATCTTCCTTTACTACTCATACGTAATTTTTTCTGCAGTGTCTTCAGTGATAATTCAATGGCAATGCTGTGACAGACCCCAAACCCTAAAACCCTAATCCCTAACTATGTTTCCACTTCTTTTGTCTTCTTTACAAGTGGAGCATGTCACCAAGAAGTTGAAATTGTGACTAAGAGTGCTTGAAAAGAACAAAGCTTTATGTTTGGGAATGAGTAGTTCCAATTTATGAGTGTTAGTGATTCTGCTATTTCCGTGAATAGGATACTGAACAAGTTGGTGTTGTGGACAAGGTTATTACGCTCGATGGGCCACCATGCGCTTGCTATTAATGCAGTTTCTAAAATCCGAGTACTCTGAAAGGAAGCAGATACTCTCTCTTGGTGCGGGCTTTGATACCACTTTCTTTCAGCTAGTGGTAAGACCTGTCAATTATTGAGTTTGCTCTCGATGATAAGATTGCTTGTGGTATTGGTGTAAGCCTATTCTATGCTTTGTACGGGGAATTGTTTGGGATTTCAATATCTATTTCAACCCTAATTCAAGCCTTGAGGTTGTTTATCAAATTCTTAGAGAGATGAATGATTGAAGTGTGCTTAAGAAAGAGCTTCATCATCATGCAGAAAAGTAAAGAAGCGTTAATGAATTTGAACTTGGTAATAAGGGCTTTCTAATGGTTGTACTTAGCTTGAACCTTCGAAAGACAAGGAAGTTGTCACCTGAGTTATCTGGTTCGTTTAGAATAGTGATAAGAATAGGACCAGTGGCTTATGAATTGGAATCACCCGGTAATTGAAAAATTCAAATGTTCTCATGATTTGTCTCACTCAAATGAGTCCCTGGCTCTCTACGATTGTCATTAGACACTCACTGGTCTTAGTCATTGTGTCTTAGTCCCCTCACACTTTCGTCAGGAGCAGTGACGAGCTTTATATAATGCATTCAGGCAGAAGGACTAGCGCCATATAAGTTCGTGGAGGTGGATTTTCGAGAGGTAAATCTTGTCCCATGTATCAAATACTTACGGCAGTCCTTGTTTTCAATGCTCATGCAAATGTCGTTTGATTCGAGTCTTAGATCTGCTTGTGGGGGTGATTTGCAGGTGACGAAGAAGAAAACTATGTTGATAGCTTCTAAAGAAGTTTTACTTTCAAAATTGGGTCCCGAAAAACCAGAGATTGACCCAGGTAAGGTAACCACACCTAAATGCCACATTTTGAGAGCATAGTTTCTATTATTTGAATGGTCAAGTTATTATATGTTTTTACCTTATTAGCAAATTAAAGAGGGTTTTAATTCACCAAATTTTTGTTTGGACAATATGGGCAAAAGATATAAGTATTGTGTCTTAATTAGGTGCCTTAGAGAAATAAGGTGTTGTGGACAATTTCTTTATTTTCTTTCTTTGTTCTACTTCCGCACAAACTATATGTGATCTTTCGGATCGAAACATTATATGGATGCATAAACTTGCAGCACACCGTGTTGACTGGTGCACTTGCCAATATAATTGTGAGACGGCTTTGTGGGTGCAGGGAAAGGGGAAATCGTCAGCGAACATTACAGTCTCCTACCTTGTGACTTGCGGTCGTTGAAGGATTTGGACGCTGCTTTCGCTAAATCTGGGTTGGATGCCAAGTAAGACACTTGCTTGGGTACTTCCTTGGTTTTGACTGTGTATCCAAAATTTTCTTGCAATAGCCTATACAAGTTTGTACACTCCTTCCTTTTTGTACGAACCCCTGCCGAAGTGCCTAAGCCCAAATAGGAAAAACCATTTTGGAAGCTGATATTCGATTACAGTACTTTCCGAAACATATTTCTGTTGTTCATCATGTCACCTTGTTTGAAGCTCCCTTGTTGGTTTATTCCAATTTCCACAGATTTGGAAGTGACCATTTTTGGCAATTGGGCACTTAGGGGTTAATTATTGACTGTATGTTTCTGTTGATTATTTGTTTTACGATTGTATTTTGTTAACCTTGTTTGTTAAGGTCATATGTTTATATGTTTGCTGAGTTGTCATTTGGAATATTTCAATAACAGCAATAGCATATGTGTCAGTCTTCTTGTCAGATACATGGATAGGATGCGAAGCTGCTAATAATTTTTCTAGTTGAATAATTATTAAACCCTTTTTTTTCTTTATCATGTGCGGGTCTGTTGTGTAGGCTGCCGACATTGATTTTCGCAGAATGTGTGCTCATCTACATCGATCCAGCTGTAAGCCGTCAAGTCGTGAAATGGTCTGCTGATAAGTTTGAGACGGCATCATTTATTATTTATGAGCAGGTGAGGTCTATTCTTCTGCCCTTCTTTGGGATCTTCGTGGACCTCTTGCATTGCATCAGAAGTCTATAATTGATCTTTCTGTTTACCTCCAATTTGATCAAACATTGATCAGTGATAGTATAGATTTATCCTCTAATTTTATTTTGCTATCTCATGATTCTATGGTTTCTTTAGCATCCCTTTTGCAGCAGCGGGTTTTACTCTGGAGGTTCTTTTGCATGGCACGTTGATAATTGTAGCATGCAAGTTAATGATATGTTCTATTAATGAAAGATATAATTCATGTGGCTGAGCAGATTCATCCAGATGATGCTTTTGGGCAGCAAATGCTAAGGAACCTGGAGGTATCACCAGGACCCTTTTCTTTATGATCCTCCTTTAGTGGTTCTTTCAATCGTTGGGTACCTGTTCGCGGAAGCTCAAACTACGCGTTCCATGTTACTTCCATGCACGTAATTGTGAAGATTCTTGGGTCGTCAATAGACATCACTGGGGCCTTACTACTGTTTAAAGTCACGTCTTAAGTGTGGGGCGTCTTGTGTGGAAATCATGTCATAATTCAACAGTCCTTGCAGGGATGTTTCATTGTGGATTTGCTTTCTTCTTTAACTTGTTTTTAATCTTCGATTCTACAATTTGGTTAGTTCGGTCTTGTTTTTTTCCTTGAAATAGTGGACGTAACTGTTTGGGAAATGATCATTTTTATGATGACTTTGCACATGCGCAGAGTCGAGGTTGTCCTCTATTAGGACTTCATGATACTCCCACACTGGAGTCAAAGGAGAGAAGATTTACTGATCTTGGCTGGCAGGTTGGACTTTTCAAGCTCTTCTTGGATTTTAGGGTTGAAATGTTTGAGGCCTCCTTGCAATATGCATGTTCGATATGAGCGTATTCTGTTGAATAGTGGCTTCAAGGCTATTAATTTTCATTTCTCTTGTCGAATGCTTCAGAGGGCACTTGCAATGGATATGGATGCCATCTATCATCAACAAATTGACCCTGTTGATAGAGGAAGGTAAGATGCCGCTGACGTCGCTAAGTCCTGGTTGGTTTAGGGTTTAGAGTTTTAACATTCCCATTCCTGGTTTTATATTCCCTAACCCGAAATCCTAACCCGAAACTACAGGAATGGGTATCAAAACCCTCAATCCCTAAGTGCCAAGCTCAAAAATTCGGGTTCAATTTCTGCTTTCTAATTGGTGCATTTTGTTACTTTCCTTGAAGCTTTGTAAACGATTTATTTCTACTCCTGAAGGTATGGAAGTGGCTACTTTTGGCGATTATAAAACACTTACGGGTTAATGACAACGTCTTGAAAGTTACTCCTTTATTCGGCTGAGCGCTTCATACTTTGAACGATGACATGGGTGTCTAAAGTTGAAACTGAGAGTTGAGAACTGTACCGTCTATTACTGTAACGTTCCATATGATGATTCTTGGGTTTGTGCTCGAAAATGTGCAGGATTGAGCGTCTTGAGATCTTTGATGAATTTGAGGAATGGAACATTATGCAGGTGTGTAAATTTAATGCTATATCTTCTGTGATTCTGTCTTGAATTTCTGCTATAATATCATTTCTTGGAAGCCTTTTTGACTTTTAGAGCTATTTCAGTGAAGGATTTGGCGCTTTCAGCTACAATCCCATACCCACATGCAAATGTCTCTTTTGCCTAACCCTTCAACCCCTGAATCTTTTTTGAACTTGTGACCAAATTGATGAAATTGAGGTAAATAATATATTTGTACTTTTTTTTTATATCTACCTATATTTACTTTCTATATTTACCTCACCTCCATCAATTTGATCACAAAGAAAAATTGTTCTTCAAAGATTCAAGCATTACTTTGGATGAGTTAGAAGTTTTTTGGGATAAAACATCACCGTAAAGCACTCTTATTCACCATCCAGAGTATGGAGCTCGCCTAGGGGGTTAAGAGTTGTGAAAGTCGAGATATTTGGGAAATAGACCATGTCAGATTCGCATCTTTATTTTGCACTGTATACCTGATACTAGAATATATAACACTAGAATGCTTTGTTTGTGGATTAAGGCTTGTATGCGTATCTAATCATCTGTGGAATATCCGGCAGGCACACTATTGTGTTGCTTATGGAATCAAGGATAGTATTGTGAGTATTTCTCTACACCTTCTGCAATTCAAAAAAAATACAGAAATCTTGTTTCCTTATCTCCATTGCAATTCTTAAGTGTAAGAGGGTATAGACTAGATTATTGGTGTCCTATTAGTGGGTGTGACTCTAATTCCCAAAGTTACACTAAATGTAATGTACTTATATCAGTACAGGCAGAAATATTTCTGTATTGTACTATTTTCCCCATTTTTTTGGTAGTGACATTAATTTTGCACTTTTATGATAAGAATAAATCAGTGTAGCTGACATTTATGTGATTGTGAACCTTGAGATTTCTCTTTCTGATAGAGCCAGGGCCTGTCAGAAGTAGCTAGGTTATGTCATATAACCCTCTTGTACTTGTACTTGGTGAACGAGAAAATGAAAATGGTTATGTTTGGTAATGTGGCATGGTAGTATCAAATTAAGCACCTAATCTTTTATCGTACCATTTCTTCTGCGCAGGGTATTTTTGATAACTTTGGGTTCAATTACAAGGACACCAAAATAGAGAAACCTTCTGTACCCATTATGTAAATTTTGTAGCTTGATACTGGATTCAAACAAAGAGTGATGTGCTCGGATTCATCGCTTCACTAGGTGATGAATCATGATACAATGACTCAAGGTAAAGTAGGAACACTTAAAAGTGCCAAGTGCCTTAGATTGGCACATGATCATATGCTCACATTGTCTACATCTCCGTAATCAATATGTACCTATTTTTGAAGAAATTATTTTAGAACATCTACCAATTTCTTTTTATGCTATGTAATATTTTGTATGAAGTATCCAAATGATGCATTCTTTTGTGCATTGAAATCTCTTTTCCTTTGCCAACTAGAATTTTAACTACCCTAATAATGGGAAATGTGCATAGTAGAAAAAGTGATAGTTTCAATTGTCCCTACCTTAATGGAATTAAACAAAATAGAATACAAATCCTTGATGGGACAAAAATACAAGGGAAGTGTTTAAATTGAAAACTTGAAGTTCTTTATTAATATCTTTGTTTCAACTTGATGACAAAATATCCTTTGATCTTGGTCTCATGTAGTTTATATGTTTAAATTGGAATCATTTTTAAATTTTTTTTATCATAAATATTGTTTGCTTGATTCAATGACTCAATAACCTTTAAAGGATAGATTGGTGACTATAGAAATCATCCTTTTGGTTGCCATGTGAATCATTCACTTAAAAATTGCAAAAGCACTCATTGAAAATTAAACTACTACAAAAGGCCTCTCCTTTTCACAACAATATTTCGAAGATGAATAGTTGCACTTCTATCCTACTAGAAGGATTCTCTATCATCCATCAAACAAAAAACATCTTGGTTAATGTTTAAGGATTAATTTGATTCAATGACTCATTAATTAGTGAAAGTCTTAGATGGTTATTCACCAATATTAACAAAGTTTAACTTACATATACTAGATTAGAGCTCTCCTATATCTTGGTAATATAGCTACTAAATATGCCAAAGTAAAGCAAGGATATTAACTTTCCCTCATATCTACACCTATTTGGCTGAGCTTCATGAGACAGCTACTAGAATACGGATTCTGAGAGCTTTCTACCTCAAAGAACATTGAGAAATCTGAAATGGATGTTTCAACGAATTTTAAATTTCGAACAGAAGACTAAGATCCCAAGTCATGTGCCCACACAAAAGAAATTGGACCTCTATGTAAGCATCGGTCTACATCATCATGGTCATAGAAGACTCTGGGAACGAGCGAGTCAGAAAAGAGTACAATCCTCCTCCTAGCAACAACGCTCCGCTGTACCCCACACACACACCATTGTTTGTGTAAATTCATTAGAAGTTTGAAAATTCACAATGAACCATGAATGGACTTTATATCTGGGTAGTAATAAGTTAGTAGAAAAGAACAGGTAGTAGAGCAGTTGGAGCCAATTGGACTACTGACATCAATTAAAGAATAAGACAGTTGGCCACTGATACCAAAGGATTAAGGATATAGAAGAGCACCTGGTCGGGTTAATCCACGCAGAATATTTGCGCATGGACATGAGTTGCTGCATTCAAACCAAAAACAGCCAAGCACCGCATAAGCAGAGCCATAAATGCGCATAAGGTCTTGAAAATATTGAGCACAATGACATAACACTAAAATCTGATACATTATAAAGCCTCCACCTTTCGAATTTTCTGTTTACCTGGAGAGCGCCAGCAAAAGATGCTGCCACCAGCAAAGGCGCTACGTAGCCAGTTGTGTAAGCCAGGAGCAGACTACCTCCGACCAAGGGATCCTGTTACACATATGAACTACTGAAGTTAGCTGCAGCACTCAGCATTTGCGGCAAAGCAGAGCAGTTTGGAAAACACCCTAGGGCAATGTAACAGTCACTGAACGAAAATATTAAAGGGTTCTTTCATAAGCATACGGTAGGAACAACCATAACCAGTAGCATACCCAATGACGTCACTTTCTTGGTAAGGCAATGATTCTAGAACCTAAATGTAGATAGCTTATCATTTTAGTCGACAAACAATAAGCTATCTATGCTTGAGCTACACTTGAGTTCTGAAATGACTACCATGTGTAGAAAGTGACGCCATTGGATACACTGTTGATTTTGGGTGCTCACACCTTCTAGAAAAGAGAAGCGGCCTATCATATCTATGCAACTCCTCCAAATGAAAAGAGTCAGACCTGAGACGAGGCCACGTAGGCTAACAGGGAGGCAAGGACAGGTGTGCTGCAAGGAGACGCTGCCAACGCAAAAGTAAGACCTGCCAAGTATGCTTGAGCACCTGACGCCAAGAATTATTACATTAGAATTTGGAAACAAAAATTACTCCAACAAAACATCACTATGTTAAATTACCAAGATATCAGTTCAAGTTATCAACAGCAGTTCATATTGGTCTGATAACAAGCCTACGGGAAGTTTAGCCCCAAAAGTCCCAAGACTTTTTCAGTCAAAAACTGCTCAAAACTGCCATTTCTAGTGAAAGAGAAAAAATAAATTAAAAATGGTATTTTATTGCATATCTAACTGTAGGATATTGCAGTCGACTAGTATGAAAATGTGAGGAAAAAATTTAAGACACTTTGACCACATAGATTGTAAGATAAATGCACTCAAAGTGAAGAAATCATGTTTTTTGACATTGTGACAAACTAGTTTATGAGACTTTGAATTTTGAACTTCAATTTTGAACTACAGATTTTGAATTTAAATTTTTTATCATGAAGAATTGAGTTGACAATATAGGAAAAATATAAGTTAAAAAATTTCTAAGTAGAAGAAGGAACATGATAGAGGGAAAAACTAAATCATTAATACCTCTAACTAAGATGAAATTTAAAACACACTAATGAGATTGTTCTAACAATCAAGTGGAACTTTTGTTTTGGAAACTCTGAAAATTGAGCTCGAAATCCAATCCTACATGTTATTTTTTCAAAAAGATGCTCTAATTGCTCGCAAAGCAAAGATGGTCCATAGCGTTCACACCAGAAATCCAAATGGAATGAATCAAAGCTTTCTATGTAGACCAAAAAAATTTATGCGAAATTTTTTTTTTTAATTTTTGTTTCAAGTTTTTGTCGATTTTTTTTTCCTGCACGCCACGTTCAGTTCTGGGATTATTGTGGTATAACTTTTGCTCTTGAGCACCCAATGAAATCAAAATTATATTCCTAGAAAACTAATAAGTTTTCCTATCTTATGGAAAGTTTCAAAAAGTTTCACCAAAATTGAGCTCATATGAACCTGCCCAAAATCCATTTTGTCCCCCCCCCCCCGGGGCAATGAGACTTCAGGAGTTAAAAAGAAAAATGTGATTACTCAGCCAGATCATACAGCCAGATCATCAAATTTGTTAAAATTTTGTTGTAAATCGCCAGAATGTGTAGCTACCCAAATAACAAGAAAATATGAAAATTTCGCCAGAATTGGTACTTTCAGTCAAACTCTTGGAGCCACCCCAGCGAAAACAAAATTGATTGAAAACAAAAACTTTGGTTATCAACATCACAGCAATACATTAGAATTGGTTTAGAAGAAGAGAACACGCACTTGGAGGAAGGGAAGCTGCAGCTTTCCGTGCGTCAAAGTTTCCAAAAAAGGACGGAAATTGAAGTTCAATGATCTGCCAAAACACACAATCATCGGCTCCATTCAACTCAAGGGTCAAGCCAAAAAGGGGAGTATAGAAAATGAGATACCTCTTTGATAGCCTTCGACCTGCCACCAGCTGTGACTTTCAAGATATCCATTCTCAAACAGCAACCTCAGCGAACAAGAAGATATAACATAAGTCCACTACGGCAACAGAAGCAAGTTAAAGAACCTCACCTCCAGAAGATTCAAGCCCATAATCATTGCTACGACCGAGACAGCAATTGGAATTCCTTGTCCTATTTGACCATAAGCCTTTCCTGCTAAGGACGCTCCGATACCCAGCACTGCAAGTGTGGTTGCCAGCCCTAAGGAGAATGCCAATGAATCGACAAACAGCTGCATACATACCCGAACAATAGGTGAGCTTCTGAGTAGAGCACGAAATGCATACAAAGAACGACGAAGTCACTAACAGAACCCATGATGATGTTTCATATGCCATTAGAAGAAATTCCTTCGTCAATTGACACACATTAGAAGACTCATAATTCCCTGCATTTTCTGTTTTACAACCCTTTGGAGAACTCTGATTTTGCATGTTGACACACTCTGAATCTAAATAATGTGTATGATTTCTTGACACATAAATCGAAGGTCAATTTCTTGGGAACTGAATAGAACTCAGGACAGAATTCAGGGACCACGGTTATACTTTCGTGCACAAAAACATCAATCAGAGAAGACGCTGTTGTTGATTTGAACCGCATCCATGTAATCAATAAATCGAAACGGTCCAACATGGTTTCCTTGATAACCACAATGTCATCCACTGTGATGAGGGTGTGAAGTTTAATAGTCACCTGCGTGCGATTTTTTCCTCCCCCAGACGCCCCTACATTTACAACCACGAGCTAATGTAAGATGCTGCTTCTCGATCACAACCCCCAAATTGAATAATAGTCAGATCAGATCCACAACTCGATCGCAAGCCATCAGTTGCTTACTAGAAGACCTCACCATCAGCATATGTCAATCCCTACAGGTACCATATTAAATGGAGGAAGAGACATATGACTGGGTATGAGACTTCTACCAGTTCAAGACTGAAGATAATGCAATAAAAGGTTCACAACAATTTGGAACAATTTTATCAACATGGAGAGCAATCTATCTAGCATGGCCATGAATGTTCGACAGTGCAGGGAAAGTCATACCAATGTAGCCAAGCGTGAGAGGCAGAACACTCAACGTACACGGCGAGAGGCTTGTTACGAGTCCTGCACCAAATATAATTGCCACACTGACAAGCACCCCAGACATCTTCAATGTTATCCCAAAACCTCATGCAATCACACGTGGAAGCCAGACACATGAAATTCATCTTCACTAGCAAGTCAGGAAGTAGCAAGTCAGAATTCATTCGAAGTTGGTTCACGTACAGTCGAATGCCATAGGACTTTGAACTCAAACAAACATTGATAAAAAAAATCCCAGTTATATCAATTAGAAGCTCATTTTTAGTGTTCCTGTACAATTCTTAAGATTACAACACACTACCATTAAAAATTGAAATTTCAGTATGAAATTGAAAGTCAAACTTACAAAAGATCTTACGACTATGCCAATTTTGAATAATACATCAATCATTTTATTCAAGGATGCTTATAATAGTCATCTTCAAGATGCCATATTAGTATTCTTAGCTCAATGGTAGGAATTTCTTAGTAGGGAAGCAATGTAGCAAACATTATCACTGGCTTAGACCACCGTGATTGAATATTTCTACTAAGAAACGAAATATTGGGCTAATTGCAGGAGTTGAAAACGCTATTGCGTGAGGTTTATAATAGGGAACAAACCTGGCAGGTGATAAGGAGCCTTGCAGTTGACCTTGAACCAGTGAGTTAGCATTCTGGCCTGCGGAGTATAGAGTGTTACCCAGCCAATCTGCTGAACTTCCATCTGCTACTAAGGCTAACAATTGCGGCCACTCCTTCCCATGCTCCATTGCAGTCTGTGCTTCACCATCACTGTAACTTGTCAAGCAAAATAACTACCGTAGTGGTATCGCTCATGTGATTAGCAAGAGAAACAACTGCTCATAAGGTAGGTACCCATTTGTGTGAGGTCCCTTTCCGATGCATCAAAAGGTCACCAATTTACAATGCAAGTGTCATCCAAACATGTGACTTGTAAGTAATGAGATCAAGTTCTAGGTCCTCTCACGGGCAAAGATGCTAACTTAGATGCAATACATTAAAGACGCATCAAAGATGCAATACTTATGATTCAAGGTTAATCTAGTCCCGTGATCGGACCTTACTACCTTCTTAAGGTAGATTTATCCACTCCCGTGGCTTCCAGCTGTTTGATTGGCTTCTATTAGGATGGGTATTTTCTCTGTGTGTCTCGTCCCTATCTCTGAGGATTTCTAAGGCGAAAAACATCTGTTATTTGAATATTGTATGTACAAGTTGAGAATTGTTGAAGTTCGAAGTAATCCAAACTCATGATGCTATATATCTCAACCGAGGTGTTGTTAAAAAATTGAAAACCCTATTCTCAATGCAGTACTCCCATTATATCCTCCTCTAAATTCATCATTGGCATGATTAGAAGAAATCAAAGCTGTGCCAATCACGAGTGCCGGTCTAGTTGTTTGCCTATCAAACTTGAACCCTGCCAGTATAGTTGCACTATCTGTCCAAGCTCGTAAGAAAGCAACAACAGAACGATCGGGGATGTCTGGAGACAGCAATTTCACCACCGAAAATTGACATTCCCAACAAATTCGCGAGAAAATGACACGAATGTGCAAGAAGACCCTTCTTTCAATGCACTGATCCCATTACAAATCCTGCTCTGCCTTTCATCATCGTAACGGATAGCTAAGAAGATCATGGCTGTGACATCAAGGAAAACTTATTGGTTCGCATTAAATCGCTAACCCTTATTACCAAATTAGAAACCTGCCAGTGCACTCGCACATCCTTCCAAGCTAAACCACCGCAGCAGAACGCAATAACATGAAGATTGCAAAGGCTGTGCATGCCTACCGACCAACAATTTCACCACCGAAACTTGAAATACCCCAAACGACCACAATTTCACCACCGAATATTGACAAGCCCGAACCCATCGCCAGAAAGAAAATGGCAGAATGTGCAAGAAAATGGTCTCAATGTGCACGAAGAAGAAGACGAAAACGAAGACGAAGACGACTCACCCCATCGACGAGAGGAATCAAGCTCTCAAGCGCAGCAACAGGAGTCCTCAACGACACAATCCTCGTCGGCCGCAGCCTGAGCTTCCAGGAATTGCCATAGCCATTCGTGAACGAGTTTTTGGACGCCAATTTCGACGTCGTCGTCGCTCCGAATTGGACCCGTAAACCGCAGCTTCCCAAACACTGCGCCATGAATACAAATTCCTTGCCAAAATTCGCTGCACAATTTCCCAAGCCAATTTCAGTTCGCACAATCAGTCGACAGTTGAGTGTGTGGAGGCTTTCGTAGAGCCATGGTGGCGTGATGCTTCTCGCTTGATGACGGACGCGGGGGACGAAAAAGGTGAAAGGGAAAATGGAAAGTAAAAAGTGGGGGTGATGTCCCATTAAGAGTTTGTGGTTGTGGAGAGAAGGATATTGTATTAGAACCTTTTGGGTCTTATGATAGACTTGCTTTGAATTAACATTTACTACCTCCATCCCAAAATAAATCCGAGGTTTCTTAGAAATGGCTAGATTAGTGCAAGAGTAGCTGCTATTTTTAAAGGATTGTATAGTTATTACTAAATCCTACTAAGTTGTGAAAGAACGAAAATCAATAGTGAAGTACATGTTGAAAACAGGTGGCAAAATCTACAAATTCTTTTCCCTTTTTTGGAACTGCTCTAGTAGTATTAATTTTGATCATTCTCCAATCAGTGTTGGTGTAGTGATGTTCATTGATGTCCTTTGTATTTAATTCCAACTACGTCTTATGATTCAAGTCCAAGAAATTCTCAAAAAAAGATTTGTAAATAATAACTTTTGTTTAGTTGTGGGTTGAATTCTTCGCCTTTGGTTGATTAGAGGTTGCATTTTAATCTCCTTTGCATGGATTGAATTGCTATAAAGTCTATGGAATGTGGTATCTACGGATTCTTTTGCTTTAGAGTGTTCGAACTAGCTTCAATTGTTGTCCATCAAATTGTGGAGAGAAAATCTTGAATCTAATTTGGAACAAGTATATTTGGAAACCCTAGATTTATTTGGAGAAGAAGGTAGTATTTAAAATCTCCACACCTTAATCCATTAAGGATGCGGACCTCTATGGTCCGATGGATGACTTTACTATTGACTATAGAAAAAGTGAATATACCTATTGGTTCAATAATCAAAGAGTTTTGGTGACTACCTTGGTCATAGGGGCCACATCCTTACAAAGTTAAAGATAGCTTCAGAATACAACAATGCATGCTCGTTAGAAAATAGTTTAGAAAAAAAAATTGGTTTCTTATTTTTTCGAGATTGTATGAATATAATACTAAGATGTAAAAACAACTACCTAAATGCACATCCAAAAGCAATAAATTATAAGCTTGGATCCCATGCAAGAGATTGTCCAACACAATAGCCCTTCTCATGACCTTGACTTCTTGTAACCTCATTTGTCTTCTTTAGGTCCAATTCCACTTGGATTTAGGTCATTTTTTAAATGTTAGAAAACAACTTCTGTTACTTTGGGGTATATTTAAGGTAACAAGCTCTAAAACCACCCACATCCTCAAATGTACACTATGTGTACATGTTTATTTTTCATAGCCTTCATCAATGCACAAACGATGTATATTTTAGGAGGTGGGCAATTTTAGAGCCCTATGCCATTTCAACTTCAAATTTTTATAACTAATTCTACAAAGCTCCAAAAAATATGAAATGAGACTTGAATTAGATGCCAACTCCACTTGTCTTTCAAAGAATATTTACATGTTAAGGTTTGAAAAGAGCAAGCTAAAAGAGTAAAGCTTAGTATAGAGATAAATGAAGTCTTTCCTTTCCATTGCCTTCATATATGCCTCAAACCCTTGGATGATTATTCTCACTATTTCACCGATATTTAAAATCCATTAACCATAAAAGGACAAGCTAGGCACGATAAAAATCATTTTTTTCGTACTATATGAATCATTTGCTCAAAAAACCCTTCAAAAACACTCATTGGAGGTTAAACTACTATAGAAAATCTCCCTTTTTTAAACAAAATTTTAAACTATATTCTTGTCATACATAGAAAAATTTACTGTCATCCATTATACACTTAGTGTCTATAGTGTTTTCCTAGAGTTCATAGAGCCCCTTTGCCCAATGCAAATTATAGTTTTACAAATAGCCCACTACTTTAGAAGACATGTGTGTTACTTTTACTCATATTTCAACATTTTTTCATTTACATTGGTGATCCTTTTTGCTCACAATTTAGTTTAATCCTTGAAGGACAAACTAATGACTGTAGAAATCATCCATTTGGGTATTGTGTGAATCATTTGATTAAAAAAAATCCCAAAGTACTCATTGGAAGTTAAACTACTATAGAAGACCTCCCCTTTTGGTACAAAATTTGGAAGATGAATAGATACATTTCTATCCCACATAGAAAGATTCTTTGTCATTCATTAGACAAAAAATGGCTGCAATGTTGTTTATGGATTAAATGAAGGTCATACAACATTGTTGCTAATATTTTGAACTTCCAAATCATAGAAGAAGTGAGTTCACTTCCACCTATATAAACATTAGAAAAAGAAACAAGCATTTGCAATAGTAAGGAATTTATTTGCTTTCGCTTATGCCTGCTTCAAATGAGCCTTCAATAGCTGAAATCGTGAACAATGACAACCCAAACGTACAATCTAATCCTAATCCCTGATCCCAGCCACTCTAAAACCCTAAAACCCTAAACCCTAACCCTAACAACCCTGGCCCGAGAATTTTCCGACGAGAGCACGCCGTGAACAAGGTCCCGCTCCCGTTGCATTCTTTCCCTCTGCATTCCACACACCACATCAACCTCGACGCCATTAAAAAAGCATGGGCTTTCGCCATCGCCAAAAAACTCAAACAAACATGAAACCATTCATTCTATCCAGTCACAGCTTCATCGATCGCTGCTCACCCTGTGCTCCCAGAAGGGCAGATCACAAACGAAGTCGTAAACCAGGCCCAAGCTGAAGCACAGCAGGCCATCCAGCGCCACGAAAGTCATGGTCGTCCGCAAGGGCCAAGGCATTCTCGCAATTCGCAATCGTCATGCAGTAAAAGTAAACGAGAAGAGAATCTCAGGATTTAGGGTTTGGGGACTCGTGTTTATTATAGCAATTTTGACGAGCAGGAGAATGAGAATTTCTTTTGTCTACCGGTGATGTGATTTTAATGTTTTTTTTAACCAACACTTACAATGATTCTGGTGACATGGAATTTGGACTCATCCGCATTAACGCATATAGATTTTACAAAAATATGATCGATTAAATTGATCGTTTACGAATCCTTCGTTTTTTAGGGGTTACGGTCGTAGACCTGGTTCACGGGGACGGTACATTGGCATGCTCCACGGGACCTTTGCCCCCCTGGCACACGGCAAATGTATTTCTCGAATTCCGATATTATGACAATGACGCTTCGGTTTGCGAGCTTCTCCACGCTCGCGGACTTGGTATCCAGCCCTTCTATCACATTGATAAGTTACTTTTCCTTGGAAGTGTGAATTCGACATTTGCTGTTGTTTTCACTGGGAGGACAAATTTGTAGAGGGGGAAGAGATGGCGACATTGTTGACAAAGGCTTGCTCTGCTCCAAGTTTTGGCACTCTGGGAACCGCATCGCGTATGGACACCCCGCGCGCCTTGAGCTTCAGCGTATCGTTTCGTGGAACGCCAGTGGAACTTAATGCAAGTCCGTGAAGTTCTTTGCCTGCTTGCATTTGTTTGCTTAGTGTAGGTCTCTATGCAATTTTTTTATTTTTATTATCATGGTTTGAAAGGAATTAATTGACTTGCGATTGTTGATTTAGGGGCTCTGTGGCAGAGGCCATCTCCATGTCGCTTTGGCGTCGTCAACCCGAGACTGCAGATATCAGCAGGAGTGAAAGAGTTGACTGGATCCTTGATGAAGGGCGAGGGTCTTCGATTTGGTGTGGTACGCTCTCCGAATTTAGGTTCTCTTCAGTTTGTTCTGGTGTGTCCTGCACAATTGTTCGTGATATCTTTAGTGTTAACATTGTGATCATGTGTAGGTTGTTGGCCGCTTCAATGAAATCATAACGAGGCCTCTTCTAGCTGGAGCTCTCGAAACGTTCCATAGATACCAAGTGCGGGAGGAGGATATTGACGTATGTTTTCCGGAAACCCTAAACCCTAAACCCTGGTTGTATTGAAACCCTGTTTGTGTTGAGGGAATGGTCAATCTCGGGGAGTTGATCCTTTTGAAAATTGTATAAGGCAGAATACTATTTGCAGCAATTCTACCAATATGATCTCCCTAAAAAATTGATTTCCCACAAAGAGAGTTTGGTTCGTGCTCCCGAAGTGAGCTCTTAATGGTTTTGGTGTCGTCTATCTTAAATGCAGGTGATCTGGGTGCCAGGAAGCTTTGAAATTCCGGTGGTTGCACAGCAGTTGGCACTGTCAGAAAAGTACCATGCAATCTTGTGCATCGGAGCTGTGGTAAGCATCCTGCAACTGAGAGTTTTTTCAATAACAGTAATAAGTTTAAAAAAAAATCTCGATAATATTTTTTTTGGTTTTCGCTGGAGAGGCTCCAAGAATTTGGTTGAGGCTACCAATTTTTGAGGAATTTTGTATAATCTCTTCTGCAATTTTTTTATAATCTTCTTCTTTTGCTAGTTACAATTTAGTTTCTGTCAATTTACAAAAAAATATAATATATTTTCTATAAAATCTGACGAATTAATCACATTTTCCTCAAGTTTCCTATAGGCTTGTAGGCAAACTGAAGGATTTAGCCAAAAATAGTGATATTTAGCCAAAAAATGGAATCACTGCTTGCAACTGCCTGTGTCTCTGGTGTGTGGCCATATTGAGCTTTGAATAGTCTGTATCAGCCAATGTGCCTGGTTCGTGGTCTATGTGCAGGTAAGAGGCTCCACCACGCATTATGATGCAGTCGCTAACTCTGCTGCATCAGGGATTATGTCAGCGAGTTTGAAGTCACGTAAGTTACTTTCTTGAATGCCAATTACTCACTGTTTTCTAGAGGATCAAGAGCAGATGGTGCGCGACATTAGCGTAAGACTTAATTGAGCTCAAAATGGTGAGGAGCTTGTGCTGGCTATTGAGAACAAGCTCTATTTTCAAAGAGCACCCTTAATTTTGCTAAGTTCTATTTTCAGGGTGCTCTTTGAAAGTTGGTAATTTGAGCTAATCCTTATGATGTGTGGGTTTTGCGATTGCAGAGGTGCCATGCATCTTCGGTGTGCTCACAACTGAGAACATGGAGCAGGTCTACCACTTAACCGTTATATACATATATTCCTCAAAATTTTCTAGCATTTTCATGTTGGTACTCAGAATCAGTGGCAAGCCAACTGAAACGCCACACCTTTCAATCTTACGCAGGCCATTGACAGAGCGGGTGGAAAGGCTGGTAACAAGGGAGCTGAAGCTGCTATCACTGCGGTGAGAATTTGGAAGGAATGGATATATGGTCTATAGTTTTCCCATTGAAAAACTAATGGTGTGCTGATTTATTATACTAATTTACGTGTGTTTTACTGTGCAGCTTGAGATGGCATCCCTTTTCCAGCATCATCTGGGTGGTGGTTTCGATAAACAATCAGCTTAAGGTCGAAGTCCCTATAGGTTTTTAATTAGAAGCCAATTTAGATGTCTTTATTCATCATTTTGAAGTCTGATTAAATTCTTGCTTATTTGCCTTACCTCCTGAAAATATATCTATTTGTTCTTCATGTGGTCTTTCCTGAGATGCTTGAGATACAATGAAACGGAATGGCATTATGCCCAATGACCTTCTCGAGCCTCCTGTCTCGTAAGGTTATCCAGTCCACAACTGACTTCTAATGCATGCACGCATCGTCATATCTCACATACTAATGGAAGCAAATTATGCCAGTCACAGTTTTATATGTAAGTTGCACAATGAAGATTCAGGTAGGATGGCTAATCTTATCCAAATCAAATTGTTTCTTAGAACAACTTTACATAGCAATGTCACTGAGCCCATAAACTTATGAGTGTACGAAAGATTAATCGTCTACACTTTACAAGGTTTTCAAAATCGGTTCATAAACCTGTATGAAACAGAAATTGTGTACATCTTACAAGGTTTTGAAAATCGATCCACGTAGATCTTTTCAGAGATTGGAGCATCCCGACAACGGATAGTAGCAGATCGAGGTCAAAGGCTTCACTACTTCCATGCAAATTGGAGCACAGAACGAAGTCACAACTCTGTAGGAGAGGCTTAACGGGTTGCTTCTAGATGAGGGTTGCAATTAAGTGTACTTCTGTTCCATGAATACAGAGCCTGAACCTGATCACCGTTTCCACCATGATCTTGAATGCTGAGTTTGAGGTTCTTGTTTAACTCTACTTTGCAATCCCGAATCAATGCTCTCTATCCTTTTGCTGCAACAACAGGCAAATGTTATGGCATGTAATTTACAGCCAGATACTCCCTATTTTACCCCAAAGTGCCCAAATGGCCAAACGTGGCTGCGTTCATATTTACAAGAAATGAAATAAATCATTTATGAAGCTTAAAGGAAGGTAAGGAAATTTACGAACATAGAAAGAATAAATCATACCCTACATTTCGAACAAATAGAAATTAGTTTGGGAAGTTGCAATATTTGAATGCTAGATTCCAAGGTGGTCTTTCTGTTTTTAGCTTGGCACTTCGAGGATAAATCAGATTGTGTTAACGCATCCCATTCCAGAAGTGTAAGGCAAATATAACTAGCAAGTATTACCAATAACTAGTTTGACTTTGGTTTTAAACCATGTCATTGAAAGGGAGTCTGAACTTACTTGGTATCATAGAGGCGACCATGAATGCTCCAACGCTGTCGAAACCCTTCCACACCTTCCACTCCACTTGCTAGAATCATCCGCCTGTCAAGTAAACATTCGAAAGTCAATATAGACCGATCAAAAAAGCTTGAGTAGCAGTGTCATGGCACATTTGGAGAACAATGCCAACTAAAAGTCATCTAGAGCAAGCTATGCCAAGTCAAAGCAAAGCAATGGTAGACTCTGACAAGTGAAGACAAAGGCTCATTGGCTTGAAAGCTCACTTGTTCAATTTAGCTGAACTTTGCAAAACTAGGTGTCAAGGATTCCATCTCATGAGTCGGGGATTCTTTTTCATGACAATTCAAAGGATTCTTAACAAGGTCTCTCTAAAATAATATGTTGCCACATAGCATTCTATTTTTATTAAGTGCATAAGGTTGATAAAACCCTAAATAAATTAAAAAATTGGCAATACAAATGCTGAAACTTGATCAAGCATGCGCATTTGGTGTGCATGGGATCCTAAAAAAAATGCCTGCTTAGGTTACAGCATAAAGAGGTTGCACCTTTCGAGCAACTCGGCTTCCGCTTTCAGCTGCGCTTGGCGTTCTTTTGCCTCGGCCTCAGGCATTGTAAGAGCTAATGTCCTTTCCGCAGCTTGTATTCTCGTTCTTATTTCTGCATCCTGCCACGACAGAAAACTCACTCAAATTCTCCTTCACGTTCTTACAGATTAGCCAAGAATTAGGGTTTAAGAAATCCTCAAAATAGAACAATCGCATTTCGTGAGATAATCGTACCCGTTGTTCGGAACAGCGGCGATACAGAATGATGTGGTCCTGACAGAAAGGCTCGATATCATTCACATGGAGACCTGTGCGATACCGCAGTGTCAGGACTAGATAAACTCCAGAATTTCATAAACCCTAGCCATTTGAATGAGGATGTCCAATCGCCATTTCAACAGAACACTAAAGTCTAAAATTCGACTAACACAGATCCTCACACGATCCCACAAGCATCTAAACAATTCCAAGAAAAGGTTCAAATGCACCTATGAGCAAAGACAATAGACGTCGTATGTGTATCTCATAATGCAAATTACGGTAAAAAAAAAAAGGCATCGTACAGTGGAAAAGTCGGCGAAGAGAAGTAGAGCAACTTTCGATGCCATCCAAAACATGGGATGCAAGCTCCGGTGGTACAAAGGGTGACGGAGGACCCATCATGAGATCATCTCCCGTCAGAATAGTCTCTTCCGCCATTTTTGACAATACCGCTCCCGCAGATGTCCTTTTCAAGGTGTAAAGGAATTCTTAACCCCTTCTCGCACCCACATTGCAAGGAATCGCGCGAATGCCCCAGCCAAATGGCGTAGTACTCTCCATCCGAATGAGTTTAGAACAGATCACAAAACCCTAGAAATCAACTGTCTGCTTCTTCTTTTCGAATGCCTGAAAAATAAAAGAGTGAGCTCAGCCAAACACATGAAACCCTACTTCATTTAAAAGAAAGCCCTTGAAGTTCCCCTTCAGCTAAGAATTGTGACGTCTGTGACGACCACAGCATTTCCGTTGAGACATCCATACGATCGAAGTTCCTAGAATTTTTCATACTAAACACTCTCCGTATCGAGAGAAACCAGTAATGACGAGGACCCAACTGTAAAACCCTAAACCCTAAATATAAACCCTAATTCTTGCACAACCGTGTTATTGATTCCCAGGCAAATCACTTATCATTCAACAACGAGAGAAGTGAGAAATGGAATTCCGAAACCAGGAATACTGGATGCGAAAGAAACAAACCACGAATGCATCAATTATGATGGAGATTCCAAGTGCAAGAATAGAAACCCTAAAATCGCACCAGATTCGTCACTGATGACTGGAACGTTAGATTGCGCAAAATCTCGATTGCGGGTAGAGGTGTGAGTGTAGAAAGTAGCAGGAGTCTCAGTAAAATGAAAAAGCAACGAACGGTTCACTCACCATGGCCGAAGCGAGCTGCGAGAGAAGAGCGAGAGAGACGCTAAAACCTCGAGTCTCTCGTTATCTCGTTAGAATTAACTTAGAGCATCGCCACCAGCTGCTCCCAACGGCCTCGGCAACGGCACTTTCTATTTGCCTTGCCGTGCATTTTTAGAGCATCGCCACCAGTGCCGCAAAATTGCACCACGGCACCAACAAGTGGCGAGGCACTCACCCCACGCACTGCTTACACTCGCCACCTGCCTGGGCAGGTGGCGGTTTCTGGTTGGGCGTCCCGGGATTCTGGCCGCGAGGCTGCTCCCTGCGCACACGCCAAACAAGCGGGCGCAGGCGCGGCGCCACGCCCTGCTTGGCTGCGCTAAATAATGAAATTAGGTTGCCTCTCACTAATTTCTCAACATTTCACACTATATATATATTTACTTTTTACAGTGGTAGTTTTTAAAATTAATTAATTCAATAAATTTTTTTTTAATAAAATTACCAAATGCTGATTTCAATTAGTTTTGATTCATTTCAATAGCTTTACCAAGCATGAACTACACATGTTTGTATACACCTCAATGCATAAAAAATCGTAGCAAACAACACACATTCTCGTATGCACCTTGAATGATAAACAAGTGATAGAAAATGTATAGCAATGCATTAAAAACCTTAACAAATAACAATAGTATGAGACAACAAAAATATCTTTATTTCAAGTAAAACCCTCTATTTTGATCAAACTTTACTAGCAAATCACACCAAATTAATCAAATTGAAAAACTTATGAAATTACAAACCTAGAAGCATTTTCAATAACAAACAATGTTGTATTTTTTGTGAAGATGAAACCATTAAAGAGAATAGAAAAAGACACTCCTTGGAAGATAAAACCATCAAAGAAGAATAGAAACTGGCACTCCTCTAAAATGATTAGGATACTTTGCAATGATGTTTTGAAGTTCCATAGTCAATTGTTTGACATGCCAACCTCCAAGAATATTACATGCTAGGCCTGTACGAATCATGGCCTTCCGAGAAAAATTAATTTCTCTTGCATCTCTTTGCTCATTGACATCCTTCACAGCAACCACTGCCAATTCCATGAAAAAACGTTTTCCAGGTTTTTTCAACATTCCCGATGCCCTACCATCCACACACACTTCGTCTTGCCAATTTCCAGTTTGAACGCAATGTAACTTGTAGGCTTCCCAACGCAAAGACTATGCATCCTTGATTTTTGAAATGACAAAAGAGTCAGCCGGCTGGCACAAATTTGTTGCATATGCAAGAAGTTTTCTAATTTCTATGTTCAACCTATCAGTTGTCAAAAGCGCTTGTATAGTATCATTGTGCGATGCACAATTATCTACGTACATCAATTTTCTTCGCTCCAAGGAATCCGGTTGAATGGCTCTTGACTCATTCAAATAGTCATTCTATACTACTCTTGTCATAAAACCCTTTGTAGCAGTTTGATAGCTCACACCAACCACATCATCTGGACAACCTCGGATAGGATATGTGCATCCTTGATTCTGAAATATCAAGAAGGAATCATGTATTACACCGTTCTGACCCCCCTGATATTCGTAACACCATTATAATTCCAACTCCGCCTAATACTACATCTGTATACTTCACAGTGTCATCTCTTCTAAATCCCAAGGTTCTGCCATTATCCACGTTGATGATGAAGTGAGTCTCATCAACATTTTTATAAGGTCCTCATTCAAATCACCACTCTCAAAGCCCCTACTCAACTCACCCATATGATAAGCCACTGTTTGTTCAATATAGGTTTGTTTGATAGGACTCACTAACAGCTTGCCTGTTTGAGGCCTACCAATAATGTTGAAACGCACCATGAATGCTTGGATCCAAGAGAGATTCACCAAATCCAACAAACATTTTCTTGCTCCTGGTTCTCTATGATGTGGTGAGAATAGAGGATGATGAGATGTTGACAAAATGCCTTTTGCCAACGAGAGCAATAATTTGGTAGAAAACTTGACAGTAGCAACTCTTAGTCTCGAAAATTCACCTTTGAGTTCTTCATGCAACCATAAGACCCAAGGTACTCGCTTCCTTCCTCGACCAAGTAGGGCTTTGATATCCATCCTCCGTCGGATTGCAGTACTACAATGTACCATTGAAAGGTGATTTCCTTCATCCTCCAGTTATTGAAAAAAATTAGCTTGTCCTTTCCACCATTTACCGGCCTTTGTAATGTTAGCATGGTAGTTTTTATGCTGAAAATGTTGAGGGAATTCCTTCAAACATTTTCCCATAAGACCAACTATACCATCTCTTTTTGATGTACTTATCATCCACTTAATAACATGTTTACGAGTTGCTTTTGTTGAAACATGTTGAGTTGACTCCCCATTTGGCATAGCTGAAATATACAAATAAAACAAGTTTGTTGGTCACAGCTGCAGGTGCACATATTCTTGTGGATTGACATCAAGTAGGCAAGATTAAGCTCAACCTATGCCCTTTGGCAAGGATGGTATAAAATTCAAGGAAAATGAGAGGAACTGACTCTTAAGAAATATTAAGGTAGGAGGTTCTAAAAGCGCTCAGATTCTAAAATTGCCCACCTCTTAAAATGCACACTACTAATACACGTTGCTTTTTCATAGACTTGAACAATGTACAAACAATGTACATTTGAGGAGGTGGGCGATTTTAAAGACCTTTGCCATTTCAACTTCAAAATTTCATAACTAATTCCACAAAGTTCCAAAAAATATGAAACGACTTGGGTTAGATACCAATGCCACTTGTCTTTCAAGGAAAATTTACACAAAAATACTTCAAAACATTTCACCTCTCCAAAATTTAGTTTCAGCTCTTACTCTCTAAAATTCAGGTTTAGCTCTTAACGATTGATGGATCTCTTACCTTGTGAGGATCAAATAATCAATGAACTGGAGCTAAGAATAACTAAAACAATTCAAACCATTTCAAAGAAAAACAACTTCCGTGACATACCTTATGAATTTTCAATTCGTTCCCTCTTTGAGAAAACTATGTTCCTTCAAAAAGAGCTCCAAGGTAAGCCTCACACGCCGGCTTTCTGTAGCGACGAAATTCAACAAAAGTCAATCTAAGCTTGCATAAAAAATCCCACACACAACAGCAAGTTAGCACCGAAATCCTCCACAAGAAGTTACTTTATGTGCACTCTAGATGTGGTGATTAAATCAAGTGGTGGCTCATTTGAAGCAAAGCATATTCAGACCCAAGATGAGCTTTGGTACATCAACTTCGAATGTCAAGCTTTTATTTTTAGCAATGAATACGGCATCTAGAGAGGGTGCTTTATTTTTAATTTTTGGAACAACTTTGCAGTTAGTGTGTTTTACGATGAGGACTATTCTTTAGTCTCTTTATATTGAATGAATCTTAAGTAAGGTGGAAGTAGTGCACTTGTGTATGAGTGTAAATATTGACCGTATCCCTTCGTCTTGCTTAAAGAGGTTTCAACAAATGGTGGATCAGTCCAGATAGTCGGAATAGATGGGTACTGGAACTACTCTCTTGAATATCTTGTTTCCTTGCAATTCTTTTCTTGTTCAGTGGAAGCACTGGTTCTTTCCAGTACATGGTTATTGCACTCCAAGTTGCTACCCTAAGAGAGAAACTAGTACATATCATACAAACATGACCACTGAATTTAAATTTAAAAAATTTATAATTAATTCCACAATGATTGTTGAAAATGAAATCTTTAAACTTGACCAAATTACACAACTTGACTACAACTTCATCAGTTACAAGATTTCAACATACCTTGAAGTCATGGACAATATAGTAGATCAATCTCCAAAATGAAGGTCATAGATCCATTTACAGCCCTGCCAAAAATTGAGCACTCTTCAAACCTGATTAGTTCTCTTACAAATCTTCAATAGTGAAACTTAAACTTCAACAACTGTATGATGGTCTCAAACTTTGTAACCACCTAATTATTCATACGAAGAAATCAACCGTAACATAGATGGACATAGAAACTTCTAATAATAAAAATAACTAAAATAGAATAGGCACAAAGATGGCTCTGACACATGACAAGCAATCAAAACTCCCTTGAAGCAATGTCAGGTAGACTCCATCCTCAGCTAGAATTAATCTCAACGAAAAAATCCCAATCCCAACCATAACGATAAAGAAGCAAATGCAATAATGTACTCGACGTACCTACAGCTAAAAATTTGCACAGAGCTTGAAGGCTTTAATCTCTTGATGTCCTCATAGCTCTGCAAGACAAAGCATTGCAACAGATTAGTATTAAAGATGAAGTATATCCCTTCCCCCTATATCAAAACCGAAACTTGAACTCAAACTCTCAGACCACCAAGACAAGTGCACAGATCATGATGTGAAACGCCAGACTAGGGAACTTGTCATGTCAAGTATTGCATTATCAACTTACAATCTACTATATACAAGCTGCTCTTTTGCATGTCAGCGAGAGTTTCCATTTGCATGTCTGTAAGCGAAAGAGAGTGGAAACTTCACCTCACCTCAATCAATCAACAAGTTTAAGCATGGTCCAATAGTTGAAATTTGAAGAAGAACCTGAATCAGGCCTAAGCGAACTTGATTCAGGCCTTTAGTAAGCGTAATCCACAGTCGAAATTCAAAGAGGAACCAAAATCAAGTCTCAACAATCTTGAATTAGGCCTTCAGTGCGTGATCCACAACTGAAATTCAAAGAGAAACCAGAATCAGACCTCAACGATCTTGAATTAAGCCTTTAGTGCATGATCCACAACCGAAATTCGAAGAAGAAACCTTCAATGCGTGATCCACAGTCGAAATTCGAAGATGAGACCTTCAGTGCGTGATCCACAGCCGAAATTCGAAGAGGAGACCTTCAGTGTATGATCCACAACTGAAATTCAAAGAGGAGACCTTCAATGCGTGATCCACAACCGAAATTCAAAGAGGAGACCTTCCATAAGCATGATCTTGTAGCCGAAATTCCAAGATCAAGCCTCAGCAAACTTGAGTCAGGCCTTCAGTGCGTGTAATCCAGCATGATCTAGCAGCCGAAATTTGAAGAGGAATCTGAATCAAGCTTTACCAAACTTGAATCAAGCCTTCAATACGGCGGAGTCTTCATTTTCCCTACTACAAAATTCAACCCTCAACCCTGGACACAACTGGTGGTACCACTCATGGCTCAGCAACAGAGGGGCTTTGTAGAGGGTAATTTTATAGTCATGCTAACTTGGTCAACGTAGACTATGGCCTCTATGGATATATGCTAACGTGGAGGTAATGAAGGGGAGTGGGGGATGTGCAAAGAAGGGGAAGAACTTTTGTGAGGCCAAGGAGAAGCAACCGTGTTTTTCGTTTTTGCACATTTCACAAGATCCAAAGCAAGGGACTGAACATATGAGTGGGAATTTTTGGAGACGCATCACAGAGATAAAAAAACATATCTCAAGTGAACCCATGCCTAACCTTCAAAATGTGTGGGGTGCTTTGGAAACAATTCTTCAACAATGCACACTCCACACATGTTTGAAGGATGGACAAAATCCACAAATAAAAATGATAAAAGAATTTCTACTTAAAAATATAAGATTATATAAAAAAATTCATCTAAATAAAATTAAAGAATCTATAAATACTAAGAAGTACATGTACATGTAATAGATATCTACAAAGTAAGTGATAAAGCTTCTACTTTTAATCTTTTAGTAGTGTGTGTATGTAATAGATGTCTATAAAGTAAGAAATAAAGCTTCTATTTTTAATCCTTTAGTAGTGTGTGCATGTAGTAGATGTTTATAAAGTACAAGATGAAGCTTCTACTTTTAACCCTTTAGTACCATGTTTATGTATTAGATATCTACAATGTAATAGATAAAGCTTCTAATTTTAACCTTTTAGTACCATGTTCATGTAATAGATATCTACAATTTAGGAGATAGAACTTCTACTTTTAGCCTTTTAATACTATGTTCATATGGGACAAAAGTCAATTCAAAATTTTGCTTCAAAACAAGTATAATAGAAATACCACAATGGCATTCCCCATGACGTGGCATTTGAATAATGATGGTCAATCCAATTTTAGCGAGTTGTTGGCGGGGAGCATTGAATGGCTATGGCACCACCACATCTTATGAGGTAGCAAATGCCTCGCCACTTGTTGGTGCCGTGGTCCAATTTTGCGGCACTAGTGGTGATGCTCTTAGAATTTGAAACAACTCTCCTAGCAATCACCAAGTGAGAACATCCCTTTAGAATTTAGGCTTAATAAACCCATTTAATGATTTGTTTTAGTACATTTTGGTCTTTTTGATGTTACAATCCACATGGCTAAAATCACACTATTATATGGGATTATTTTGTAACATTGTAAAAATCAAGAGTGTCGCATGTAGAAGTGGAATTGATCCTAAAAATATTGTAACAACAAAGATTGTTACATAGACATGGAAGTAACATTGATCCTAAAACATTGATGGGACAATTAAGTGTCCTTTTCACAAATGAGAATCAAAGTGGTGGATGAAGAACAATTGATTGTCATTCATTTTTTAGTCGATGTGAAATGGTGGGCAATTATATAGATACATAACTTGACAAGCATGTTGTCAAGGGTTTACAAATTTTTATAACGCTACAAACTCTAATAACATGGTTGCTATGTTGAAAGAATTACGAGAAGAACAATTCTATAGGGCCTTTAATTTTTGGAGTATAGCCACTCCTTGTCACTTTTCATGCCATCAATGATGATTCATCAAACTTGAATATGCATCTCTTATTTCAATTCAATTAATCCTTTTCTTTATGAAACAAAAGCAAATTAGAAAACTTCTAGTGCCTTGAAGCAAGTTTGAAGTTTTATTTTATTTTTGAATTTGCTAAATTGCTAAATTACAACTTATCTAGTCAAATTTCACTTTGTTCTTTGATATTTGCACACCTTCAATCTCTCCTTTGCTTGTAACATTCAAATATCCTACATTACACAATTAATTTCATAGAATATAATACACTTTGTTGAATCACTAGGTGCATACAATTCTAGAAAGCAAAACTAAATACAAAGTGAAATTAAGCATGGGAATTAGAAAATAATCCACACATATTTCCTTTCAAAAAAATAAGAAATTCAATTCCTTAGTATAGTATTATATAGTACTATAATATTATACTAAGGAATTGAATCTCTATAATATAGTACTACATATTGTAGTAATTCCACTAATTCGTACTACATATTGTAGTAATTCCACTAATTCGTACTACATATTGTAGTAATTCCACTAATTCGTACTACATATTGTAGTAATTCCACTAATTCCTTTATGTAGAGGATCTTCATCATTTTAAATCAAACAAAAGGACTCAATAGGGAAATCTAACATTTAGCGTTGAATACTCATCCACAAATGGACGAACTTGATACGTCTATCATCCAACAAGTTTTCTCCTTACACAACCAACACTGGAAACAAGGATACAATGCAAGCTGGTCTACTTTCGCGAAATGGTTCCACTGTTCCCCGAACTCTTGCATCATAAATGCACTCCACAACCTTCCCTTCCTTCCAAAGGAATTACGTGCTATGACTTTTTCATTTTGATAACCCCAGTTTTCATGCCATACTGATTTCAGATATAATTCAAAGCAACAAGAAACCTCGAAGCACACCAATCCAAAGAGTAGACACATGAATAGAGTCAGAGACATCAAGACTAGACTCCAGCACAAATTACTCGAGGACCAAGAGAACTTGTATCGTGGAATGCCAGTTTGAACCGAAGCATTTTCAATGCTTCAAATGTCTTGGAAATGATACATACAACGACTAAAGTACATAAATCACAGTCAATCCCAAATACTTTACATGACCCGTCTGCAATAGCAGACATGGTAGCTGCCAAAAATACAGCCCTAATGTGACGAATGCTACACATATGTTACAACAAGAATGCGACATATTTACATACATAGAATTACAAGAAGTGCCACTGCTTGTAAGTCTTTTCTACAATGCCACCACCTGACCTGATGGCGTGGTTCAGAGTATCAACCGCAGGAGGCACACCCCACAGCAATGGCATAACCACCGTCATTGTCAGCTTCTCATGCAGACCTTCCGTGGTGGCTTTTTCTGCTGCAACTACCTGCAGAGAGCATCCAATGTATGTAGAGAAGAAATTGTGCCAGGAAGTCGATGATGAGGAAAAGAGAAAAATTATATTCGAACATAGTGATTGACATCCTCTTCACAAAACCAAACCCTTAAAATGATACGAATACAACACAAGCTGTTACAGTGTCATTTAATGTACCCTGAAGTGCCCAAGCTAAAAATAGAACGCCTACTTTGGAAGCTAACGGTCGATTGTATCAACTTTAAAAACGTATTTCTATCATTCTAAAATGTAAGTGTGATTTCTTCTTTCTATTGGAACCTTTTAAACATTCCTAAATGATTTATTTCAACTCCTACAATATGGAAGAGGCCACTTTTGTCCATTTTGGCCCTTCGGGTTACCTGACAGGTACGCATGGTGTAAAAAAGTTATGGAAAGAAAAGGTACCTCGCCCCCCAAATCCAGAACAGTGTCTTCGACCACGTCGTTCAGCATCTCAACGGATCGGCAGAAGCCAAACACACAAAACCTCCGACCCCTGTCCAGGCCCTGCATCGACCTTTATTATTCTTTGCACGACTACTGCCTCAAACATGTGACAGAGAATTACAAAACAGTGTCACGATACACGTAGTGCACTTTCCTGCTGCAGGTTGCATCTAGAATACGACACACCTTCAAATCAGTATCGTTACTCAGCCCATGTATGCGATAGCATAGCTCTCAGACGAGCATATTACCATCCAAACTATAAAAAAAGTACAAAAAATTGAGCTATCCAAGTTGAGAAAGATCACTCACATTGGTGGCTGCAATGTCAAAAATGGCACCCAAGCAAAGACCCTGCTTAGGATCCATGTAATCCTCTTCCCTAAACCGCCGTCTTCTGAGCTGAGATTGCTTTCTCTGTCAAACAGAGCCGTCACCTCAGTTGCGGTCCATTCAGACAGGCAAATTATTTATTGGATCTGGACCGAAGAAGAGGAGGCTTTGCATTAAGAACTCTATATTTGCAACGCCTGTGAGGAAGTTTGAGTAAGCCCTTGCTCAAAAAACTAGTCAATGCTACAGGGAGGGTCAGAGCCTCTTGCAGCTCAACTACTTGTTTCCAGTAAAACCATGAAGGATCAAGGATTCATGATTAGGAAACGACCAATTCGATTAATCCTACTGTGAAAAATATAGTTCAGAAATGTGCAAATTTCATATCAATAGAATCAGTACCGAACATTGCATGTGCTGGTCAATCAGTCGATAAAATTGGACGAAGGACAGTCCCCACATGACCTACTCGAAAATATTAAAAAAAAATAGGCCTTCCTAGTTCTTTAGGGATTCAAATACTTGGTCAACATCGCATTCCACCTAGTCATTCGAGGCACCATTTACGTCGGATTCTAGGGTACGAGATGGTACCAGAAATGATGGACGAATTGAACCTCCAATCTTCACTAGCCCGTCCGTGGTGAAAAAAGTAACCGTGTCCTCTCGAATCCAATCTGCAAATCATTGGATCCCCAATCACTTCAGCGCGAGCTCTTCTCTTCAGAACCAAATCAACCTAACCCTAGAATCCGGCATTGCAACAAAAACTCAAGACATTGCAGCCACACATGTTCCACCATAGACATTGCAACAAAAAATCAAAATTACACTCAACAAAAACCCTGAATGCCGAATCCTACCATCCTTGTCGGGAGAATCCCAAGAGGGATCCCACGGGTAAGGCCCAAAGTCGTCCCTCCGACTACAAAACCAAGAATCGCTGTCCTCCCCGTCGCTGGTACCTGACTGCCGTGCTTGCGGAGACACCATCCCTTGCCGCTTAGAAACCCTAGACCAATTCAGTAAGCCTCCGGCACTCCAATTTCCACGCACGTTACATCTTGCGACATGAGACTGAACAGGGCAAGAAACCCAGCTCATCTGCACGCACACAACTCCGCTCCCCATCACGATGCGAGAAATCGCCAGTTGACAATCGGTAGTGCAATTTCAGCAAAGTATCAAAGGCATTCAAATCGATGCGGGGAATCCCGAACTGACAATCTGTAGTGAATTTTCAGCAAAGTGTCAAAGGGATTCAAATCAATGCGAGGAACCCCTAATTGAAAATGTGTAGTGAAATTACAGCAACGTAACAAAAGGATTAACATCAATGTGCGAAAGCCCTAATTGACAATCTGTAGTGAAACTCCAGCAAAGTATCAAAGGAATTCAAATCGATGCGAGGAATCTCCAACTCAGAATCAGAATTGAATTTTGAGCAACGTATCAAAGGAATTCAAATCGAATGCGAGGAATCTCCAATTGATAATCTGTAGTGAAATTTCAGCAAAGCATGATATCGATGGGAAGAATCTCCACCTGACAATTTGTACTGAACTTTCGGCGAAGTATCAAAGGAACTCAAATCGATGAGAGTCGCGGGCGCTACCACTCCAGCTACAATTTCTGGAGCTGCGGAAACCTAATCATTAATTGATCACGGAGGAGGTCAAGAAGAGATGAGTTGCTGTGAGGAAGAGATGAACTCTGATTTTCAGAGAATCAGAAAAAATGAAGAGATGATTGTTCGGCACGGCAGAATTCCACGTGCAGAATTGCAGCCATTTCTTTCTTCCGGCCAGTCGAAGTTGAGAGGTGTGAGGAGCAAGTGGAGGAGCTTGAAAGGAAGTGGGAAAGTAAAAGGCGAGGGGGAAGAAAAGCAAATGGCGTGCGAAAAGGAGGCGGGAATAGAGCATGACCACCGGAACGGCAAATGAGCAGGTAACGGCAATTTATGGATTGAAAATTAAAGTATGGGGAAATGAGGGCTTTTTGAAAATAAAGGGCCCTGTAGGGCTCCGTAGAGCTCGTTTTAATTGGCGATTCGGAGCTCGTAGAATAGGAGGGTGACTGGATACTCCAATTATCCTAGCTTGTTTCTATTGGATAAGCTTCATAGGAAAATAACTTCCGGATTTTTCAGTGTTGTTTTTGGATTTTCAATGCAACTTCCAAATTTGAGTAAAGTAGCTGCAAATTTGGTAGAACTAAGGTAAACCAGCCTATGACGATCCAAATGCTAGCCAGCCCATCATAGGCAAAAAATTTCTAGTGATGCACATTTCAAAAACTAGAATGTACACCATTAGTACAATTTTGTTTGTGATGAGATGGCTCCCATTTGAGTTTTCATAGGCACAGTTACCTTACAATAAGATTTTGATTTGCTTCTAAAATTTAAGTCCTTTTAGCCATCCATTCAGGCCCTCTTACTTTGCAAAGGCAAAAAACATTCAAGGACTAAATGCTAGAGGGGATTAAAAGCTTGGCTAGAGCTCCAACGATAATGTAAAGCGCAAACTCATATGATTTTAGTACTTCCTACACATCAATGGAAACGTCTTTGTAGAGCATCCACAATCCAATCAAATATATCGCCCTTCCAAATATGTTTCTAATTTTTTACTCATATATAATTTGAACTTCAAATTATTATCATTGGAAGCACATTTTGAAGTGCTTTTAATAGACATAACAAAATTCAAATTTAGACATTGAACAATGACTTCAAAAGCAAACTAAAAGTTAGAATTTATAGCAACTTTGGCAAATCACTCTTACTAAAGTAACTTTTGGTCAATTACACTCTAAATATTAATAATGTGCAATTGGACAAATTTTGTTTTGGTGCATGATTTGCCAAAGCCTCTATAACTTTTGTGCATTTTTAGCTTACCTTTAAAGTGGTTGTTCAATGTTTAAATTTGAATTTTCTTATGCTTATTAAAAGTACTTTGGGATGCACTTTCAAAGATAATAATTTCAAATTCTAATTATATATAAGTCAAAAGTTAAAAATTAATTTGAAAGGCTAATATACTAATTGAACTGAGGATGCTTTCATATATTATGAGAGGCGCGTAGGTGTTAATTTTGCATTGGTGTTGGATAGAGAGGCTTTGTTTTAGAAAAATGCGAGGAATCTAACTACAATTAGATTTGATTCGGAAAATGAAGAACTATGAAGTCAAATACACCTACAAATTCACATATATACACATAAACCTCCAGATAGTATCAAGTAAATCAAATCAAATACCATGTGTTCAAATACCCATGATGTGTCATATAGGCCAAAAAAATGTCATTTGTTTGTATAAAAGTAACAGAAGTTGCACATAAACATCTTAAACTCCCTTTGAAGAAGCACCCGATACTAAAATGAGTGCCAAAACCTCTTTAAGACTTCAAATTGAGATTGTGATAACTCTTTGAAAAGTTCACAAAAATATCTACAAACTCTTCAAATATCAATTCAAAAGCTCATAATGTCCAACTTTTATAGTCTCTCAAAGTACATCCTCTCCAACTCAAAAGCAACTTATCATTACTTTGCTTATAAGTTTGTAACTTCCACGTGCTAACTTCAATATGTTCTTGTGATATCTCTATAAAAAGCTAATATAATTATCTACAATTCTTCAAATATTAACTCAAAATCTCATATTGTTCGACTTTTATAGTCTCTCAAAGTACACCTTCTCCAACTCAAAGGCAGCTCATCACCACTTTACTTCTACATTCATAATTTTTGCATCTTAACTCCAAACAAAAAAAGTGATAGCTTTTTGAAAAGTTAACAACTCAATCTATAAATAAACCAAATATCAAAAGAAAACACCGCTTCATCAAATAGTTATGAGTCCTCAAAGATTTTGTCCTTCATACTCCACGACAATCATCCCTCTCTTAGTCCCTCAAGCATAACTTTTACATAGAAACTCCAAATTGAGCAAATGATAGAGTTTTGAAATTATAAAAATATGACGAACAACCTCCTAAAATTTCATTACAAAACTCCTCATGTACAATATATTATGGCTCTTTAAAGCCACGATTCTCTAACAAAACTAGGAGGAGGAGAAAAAAGACCCTCCACCTCATTCGCCACCTCAACTTCCATACCATCCACCTAAGCAAGTGGATTTTAGTTTTTAACAATATCACATGGATTTAAATTCATCCATTGGCCATCTTTTTTGCCCCATAATTCTATCCTTATCCCCTATGTAGACTTCTAATCACTTAAAAACTAAAAAAAAGGTAAAACAAACCCTACCTTTCATTTTAACAACTTCAAATACAAAATAAACCTTTAAAATGTCTTTAAGCATAGAAATGAAAGAACTAATGCCAAATAATTGTCTAATAGAAGTAAAAAAGGTAGAGTCTACTTTACTCAAGTCATTAGACTCTTCAAAAAATCTTCTACTATGATAACAAATATATATTTTTACATAGTAGATGTATGTACAACATGACATTGGTGTGGCATTTGCGAAGTCAGAGAGGTGTTAGAAGGAAGCATGGAGTTCACAAGACTTGGACTTGGCATCTCGGTTGGAGACCTCGAATTTCTTGATCTCTACGTGGAGGTTTTGGAGACTCATCTTTTTCTAGATGAGTCTCCCATGTAGTAGAATGAGAGGCTTACCTCACAGAACTCCATCCAAACATGAGATCATTTTTCAAGAATGGCATTGACTTGACTTTGTGATCTGTTGTGAGGTTTTTCTAGTTTCTTTAGAAGTTTTTCTTCACATTATTTACTTGAAGAAGATCTCATTACATTTATAGGTGTGTATGTAGTGAAAATCTACACCTAAAATAGTACAAAATTGAATTTTAGAGTGTTTTTGAGGTGTTTTGTATGTACTGGAATTGCAAGAGAACTTGAAGCTTCGTCACCATAACCATGTTTTTAGGGTGTTTTAGTATTGAAAATGGATCTTAGATCCATTATTGGAGGTTAGGTGCAATATTGGCCTTGTTTTGGTGACTAAAAGAAAATAGCAATAAGAAATGGGTGGATTAGACGTAAGCCACATAATGGAGTCCTAAACTTGAGGAAGAAAGGTTATTTCTTTTTAAAAAAAATTCTAAGCTAGAGCTCGGAGTTGGAGGGGGGAAGGATGGTACTATATCTGGAGAGTATTGGGAGAAAATACTACTACCTCTTCCATATCTGAGAGCTTTGGTCTTGATACACGAGACACTATGTATAGTGGCAGTGTGAAAGTGCGTAAGGGGTCGGATGACAATAATAACGTTTCTAAGGAGAAGAAAAAAGATGAGGACGAGCTTTGTCATGTTGACGTGGTGGCAATAAATTTGGAGGAATTCAACAATGGTGCCACTAAAAGCTGAAATTTGCATTCCCGAGGGGTGCACTACAAAGGAAGTTTATGGGTGAGGAGTGACCAAATTTTGGACCCCCTATATTATATCCTAAAATTTTATTTTTTTTCTAAAAAAAATAAATAGATTTTCCTACTTTGAAAGTTTATATTCTGAATTATTGGTATTTTTTTATGTTAATAATAATTACTTACAAATTTTAGAAGAAAAAAGATACACTATAAAGCTAAAAATAACTTTCACACCCCTATATTATATAAGAAAAAAAATTTGAAAAATAAAAAAAAAATTCTATAAAATAGCTTTCTACTGAAAGTTTATTTTGGTTGAATATTGATACAATAGTCATCTTTATGTGATCTCTATAAATATTTTAGTTGAAAAACATGCCATTTTAGTTCATTTTTCAATCTTTTCCAGATAATATATCACATGTTATTTAGGATTGAAATTTTTGGCAATAGAAACCTATAGACATTGTTAAATAAAGCTCAAAATTATAGGTTGAAATTATAGTTTATTAGAAAGTAATTAGGAAAAGTAGAAATGGATAGTTAGGGTTTGGTTGCTCTTCACCCATGAACTTCCTGTGTAGTGCACCCCTCGGGTTTGCATTCAACGATTGGGAGAAGACATTTGAGATGTTCCAAAAGCGGAAGGAGTCACTAGAAGAAACCCGCGTTTAACTTGATGGATTTTTTTGTGCATCATGTTACAATTTCATGTTGTTATGTCAAAAATTACGTCCAATGTAACATCAAGTGAGTATAAGGAGGCGTAGTGGGACATGATTTGGAATGAGATTGACCAAGTCATTGGGTTTTACATCGTGTTCCAAAGGGTGATTTTCACAGTTGTGGCGCAGGCGTCCGTGTTGCATTGTAGAAATTGGTGGACATCGTTTCTGTTGTCACTGCTTTCGTCCATAGTGACCATTGGGGTCGTATTGCAAAAGTTGTTGGAATTTTTGGCATTGGGGACTACCATTGCAAGCGTAAAAAACTTCGCTAACTTTTTGTAAACTAGGATCAACGAAGTGAAACTAAAAGTTGGACCTACATTTTTTGACTTCAAGAAGAATGCCAAAGATGGTAAATGCAAGGATTTGATCGTGCTTAGATTTGTAGTGAAGGTATATAGATTTACAATAATTTCGGTACTCCTCGACTTCTCTGCCCTATTATTTGTCTTGAGTTGGAGAATCCTCTACAAAATAGGCCACGTTTTAAATTAACTCGAGCCCTATTTCAACAAATAAAGAGCCATCTTTGTCTTGATCTTTACAATCAAGATTAATCAAATCAAATGTTGAAATTCCTAAATTTAGCGAGTGCTATCACAAGGACTTCAACATCACGAGCCAAAGTTTTGGGTGGTGTGGCGTGCGGATTTGGCAAGGGCGCAGTATATTGATGTTGGTGAACTGGGCCTAATGGCTTACCGCTTTTGTTTGGAGTTAACTTCCTACATTACTTTGGAAAGTTGGGATGACGACCGTGCGGGAGTTCTACACCGTTTGATGTATGCTTAGTTCCTTCAAAAGGTTTGGGAGGAAGTACTTGGAGTTGGGCTCATTTACTTGAACTGTGACTATATGATTGACTTTGCACGTTGCTTCTAGGCATAATTAGGAGTGGATTTAGGCTAGCATCTATTGTCTTAGTGTAATTAGGGTGTGCTTAACGACTTGTGCCAGATACCAAAGACTATGTATGAGATTGAGGATTGATCCTCATTGTTCTATTTATCCATATTTGGTTCACTTATGGATATCTTATGGTTTCTAGTCTAAGCTATAGCATGTAGTGCCAGGTAGAGAAGAGTACACTTAGGGAACACATAGAGTGTCTGGTTGCAAATTATTGAGTGTTGATGGAGAATCTCGAAACTCGAATCTTCACTCGATCTTCAAAATTTTCAAACTCGAATCTTCACTCGATTTTCAATCATTCTATTCTGTAGTGGCTCTAAAAGAGTTAAGGATAAGGGTAGGTGATAAGAAACAAGTCCTCGGATAGGTAAAACGGGACAATTAGACACGAACTGACCGTCCGGATGATGGGTTCCTAAACCTCAAACCCACGGTAATCAAGAGGCGCCTTTTACCAGTAGAAACAATATATAAGATTAACCATGTGGGCCATTAACTCCACTTTGTCGCCACAAACACAAAATGGAGCATTTACTGAATAACCACAGCTCGCAATAGGTTTACAATGTAGAAATTGAACAACAATGAGCCTCCCAATCGACTAGGAATAACAAATAAAGACAATGGGCCTGCAATTCCTGTTAGGAACAACAAGCTACAAGCCATAACACACGAGTCTTCAATCTTCTCACCCTTGAACTTTAAATCTTCATTCTTGAGTCTTAAAGTCTTCTTTCATTTGCCAATTCTTAAAAATTATAATGGAAAATAAGGAAAATAAGTTCTACACTAGTTGTAACCTTTAAACTAGTGCCACAGATGCTCTAGAAATCCAAACGATAAGTGCTATAGCAATTTAGAAAACTAATAGTAAAACCTAGTCACTCTGAAAATTTTAGCCCAATTCAAACTACTGTTCAAAAGTTATTACAAGGCAAAGTAGAGGTCCTCTTCTTCCTCCTCAAACCAACCATTGTTTCTTCAATCTTCAATAACTTTTGATTTAGGACTCCAAATAACAAGTTTGACATTAATGTAAAAAGAATTTCACACTTATCTACAACTCGTGAAAGATTCACAAGATTTTAAAATATTGTCTAAAGGTTGTAAAAGATAGAGCCTCGGTCTCTCAATCAAAAAGTCCAAACTTCACTCTAGATTTTAGTACCCCATAATTTCTTGCTCCAAACTCTAAATGAGACATATAATATCTTCTCAAAGCAAGAAAATAGATATACCAAAAATTAAAACTTAAAGAAGCCTTTGACCTCTCAATAGAGGTCCTTGAGTCATCACAATTTCAAATCTTAATAACTTTTGAATCCCAACTCCAAATTTCACTTGCAAACACTCTTTTAAAAGATATAAGTATCAAAAATCTGATGTCAAAGTTTCATTTTTCAATAATCTATGCTCCATGAGCTACATCAATCCGAAATTTGGCCTTCAAACTCCAAAACTCCCACACTTCTCTCCTTCCACACACATACACACAAAAAAAACCTCCCTTTTCCTACTTTTCCTACTTTTCCTCTGCACCTAAGGTGAGAGGTGGGGCACTTCAGCCCATGCCTCTACCAAGACCTCATCTAAGATTCCAACTACATCCCCATTCACACTCACTCTTTACTTCAAACCTCTTAGCTAATTTTCCATCACCAATTTTTCTACTATAATGATAATCATACATTGTGATTTTCTATAAAATATCCAAAGTAAAAATTAGGAACTAATACACTACTAGGATTTAAGTGTTTTATGACTGTAAAAATATGACTGAGGATGATTGGCAACTATATGCAGTCATATTTTTGAATCCTACAATGTTGGAAAAAAACATGACTGCAAATGTGACTACCAGTCATATTTTGCTTTTGTACTTCATGGGTGTGTAGTATACATGCATGGGGAACAACAAAATACTTTTTAGGGAACCATAAAGAACCTATTATGGAAACACCGGTCATATTTGTCAATCATATTTTTGCATATATGATAGCATGCAGTCATATTCTATAGTTACATTTTTGTAAGTTCACATTTTTTTTGAAGTTTTATTTCCGGGCAGCCTCCTAAAAATTTGGGCAACCTAAAAAAATGTAAATAAATTATTGCTCAAAATTGTAAAATCGTAGCCGTTGTTTTGGAGGGATCTTGAAATCTTAGCCATTATTTTTTAGGGTTTTAAAACCCTAGTTGCCACTTTTTAGGGTTTCGAAACCCTAGCCGCTACTTCATTTGTTTCATCTTCTTGCTTTTCAACTTTTGTTTCTTCTTCCTCCTTTTGTTTTTTGAAGTTCTAATTGTTGTGTTGTGTTTTAGTTGTTGTTGTTTAGTTGTTGTTTTCTAACTCTTGTTTCTTCTTCTTTCTCTTATTTTTTGAAGTTCTAATTGTTGTGTTGTTGTGCTTTAATTGTTGTTGTTTAGTTGTTGTTTTCTAACTCTTGTTTCTTTTTCTTTCTCTTATTTTTTGAAGTTCTAATTGTTGTGTTGTTGTGTTTTGATTGTTGTGTTGTTGCTTTCTAACTCTTGTTTCTTGTTTCTTTTGTTTTTTGAAGTACTAATTGTTGTGTTGTTGTGCTTTGGTTGTTGTGTTATTGCTTTCTAACTCTTGTTTCTTGTTTCTTTTGTTTTTTGAAGTACTAATTGTTGTGTTGTTGTACTTTGGTTGTTGTGTTGTTGCTTTCTAACTCTTGTTCCTTCTTCCTCCTTTTGTTTTTTGAAGTTCTAATTGTTGTATTGTTGTGTTTTAATTGTTGTTGTTTAATTATTGAAGTTTTAGTTGTTGTTTCTTAGTTGTTACTAATCTATTGTTGCTTCTTACACCTTATTTGTTGTTAGTTTGTTGTTGTTTCATAGTTGTTAATTTGTTGTTGCTTTATAGTTGTTGCTAATCTTTTATTGCATCTTCACTTGTCTTATTCTTACTTCTTGTTGGTTTTTAATTTTAGTTTTTGTTGCCTCTTGTTATATCTTAGCTTTTACTTCTTACTATCTTTTAGTACTAACTTGAACAAAAAAATGACTCACAATAGTCATATGCTTCATCAACCAAAATATAACTCCCGATAGTTATATGCTGCATCAACCAAAACATAACTCATAACAGTTATATTCTATATCACTTAAGATATGACTCACAATAGTTATACTCCATATTATTTAAAATATGACTCAAAATATGTCACAATAGTTATATTTCATATCACTTAAAATATGATTCACCGCAGTCATACTCTATATCACTTAAAATATGATTCAAAATATGACTCACCACGGTTATATTCCATATTCTTTAGAATATAACTCTTTATAGTCGTATTGCATATCACTCAAAATATGACTTACCATAGTCACATTCCACGTTAGCCAAAATATGACTGGACACATGCACATGCCACGTAGGTGTTTGTTTTTTTGCCCGGGCAGCTTATGAGAAAGTCAAGCCTTCAAAGGTGGTCAACATATACGCCATGTTAGCAAAATACGTTTAAAAATGATTTATTATATTTCCAAATCCATATGACTGCAAATATGACTCACTAGTCATATGATTGAAAGTGAATGACTTAGCCTAGTCATATCCCGACCATCTACAGTGATTTTTGCTTGATTCACATTTTTAATTTTGTGACTCATTGCAGTCATATTTTACAGTCATAAAACATTCATTTTCTTGTAGGAACATCAAATAAATGCTTAGAAGAGGTAAAAAACTAGAGTTCCAATTGAAGCTTCACTCCATTCGCAGAAAGTTGAGGATGTGTTTGATGGTGGCAGCAACATAATTTGCATGCTTGGCTTTCGTCAATGGGTTGACTGGATCTTCCAACCAACGTTGGTGGCCACGACTACCTTCCACTGGCCAAACCATACAAAAGTATTGATCGATGTTTTTGTCCTCATAACTCGCTTTGAATGTCACTTTTTGAGTGCCCGGCTCAACACACCCAACTTAAAGCAAGATCACCAAAGTATGAGCATTGGTGACAAGATTACCATGCCATTGCCGCTCTACACGAGGTTGCTTTGGCGGTCGAGAAAGTTCAGCTTCATCTCGAAGATGCCTAGGTGGCAATGCAAGATCTTGTAATAAAAGAGACTGATTTAGCAATTGTGACAACGAAAGCTCAACTTCAGTCTCCAGTTGAGGTTCTTCATCTTGAGACTCAGTAAAAACCCTCTAGATCGACATTCTATCTCTAAAGTAGGAAACAAAATCCACTACTGGAATTCAATGAAGCTTTAAGGCAAATCTTCCTTTTATATAAATGTTATGCACCTCTCGGAACGGCGTCACCTTGAAACTATTCAATAAAATATATTATAATATGTTTTTACTCTATATACAAATTTACAACAGGACAACGGTACCATGATAGACAAGGACAAGGGTGTCTTCAAGCCTTTTAGACTAATATCAATTGGAGAAATAAAAGAGGAAAGAATTTGAATTAATCTAACTGAGGAAGATCTCCAAAATGTTCTTGAATTCTTCCAAAGTCTTTAGTTAGAATCATCTAGTGAGTCACCTCTAAGACATCAACTTCAAGAACTATTTGCTCCATTTATATTATCATCATTGGCTTGAGATCGACTTGGGGTGCAACATTTAGGCAGCTAGACACCAAGATTTTGAGTACAAAAAACATCAAGTTTTGGACTCAACAATAAGGAGTGAGTATCATTTGTGACCAGCAAGTGGAGAGATCCATAATTGAAGCCCCATTGAGTTGGACAAAGGGGCAAGTGGAGGCGGTGGACTTGGTCATTTCATAAGTGGTAGTTGTATTGAGGATTGAGGATCAACACCGGGAAGTAGTGAAACATATTTTTGAAGGGACAATTGAATTGCCAACATTTTGTTGATTTTCATTGAATTTCAAGCTCGAAACTATTTGTTCCACACTACTTGGCAGTAGAAAGATTGATGGTTGGAGAAGGCATTTAGTGTTTGGGATTCCTTGACACTCAGTTTTATCAATTTAAAGGTATCACCAACAATTTATTATGAGGCTATAGAAGGGAAGCATTAGGCTTGACAATATTACATGTAAAAAATGATTTATATGTAAAAGCTGAATTCACTTAGGAGACCAGATTATACCAAAAGTGGAACACTTTTTATCAATGATATCATTTTTGAATCATCAGAAACTAGTGGCTTTGTACTAGTACACCCTTGAAGTCAAAAGCCCTTTTTAGGTAGGAGAAATCCAAATAAATTATTTACAGCCACTAGCGAAGAACGAGTGGATTGGGTGGAAAACATTGAAAGTGACAAAGGAGAAGATTTCCCAGTCATCACAATTGACCATGGGATAAAACTTGCACATAGTAAATCTGTATTTGTTTGGGACAAGATGGCCACACTATATAGTGGTGATCGAGGAGTCCGATGATTTTTCGATGCCAATGATACTATGAAGGTGGATGATTTCTGCAAGCAATTCACCATGTGCTGTAAAGTTTAGAAATATCAAAACTTTAGTTTCAACCCATACCTGGTGTGGAATGCGTTATTTGAGTGCCTTGAAGGGACACCTTTGGTAGATTACGGGGAATTTGAGTTTGTTCATTTCTTGGAGATTCTGACTTGGAAAGATTACTATACCCCAAACTATGTTGATGTTTGGAAAGGGGGATCCAATGCTATGATAATCACTAACAAGGAAAACAAGAGAAAAAAAAGCGTAAATACGGGAGGACAAGACGCCATTGTGACCACGAGTCTAGTGTCAGTGGTAGACCCACTGCCCTTCAATCCTACCACATAATTTTTCTTGCAACTGCAATAGGATTATTATAAACAAAGGATTGATAAAATGAAGTCATTTTGTACATTTGTACAAAAAAGTGATCAGTCTTTGCAAGAGGTGCATTCAAGATTAAGGCAATTAATTTCTACCACATATGGAGTGACTGAACAATAGGTGGTTCAACACTGGTATAGTATCTTGAACAAAGGGCTAAAAACTCTTATTTGAAGTGAGGCCTTGAGGTTAGGTGTACCACCAAGGCACCAACCTTGAGGTACATTTTTGAGACCTCCAAGAGAATTTAATTTAATTTTTTGGAAAAAAAGGCGGCTATGGGATTCTTGCGCAAGGAAAAAAAACTGTAAGAAAAGATCAAATTAGCTAAAGCAAAAATTCTAGCTAATACAAAGGATGTTGATATATTATGCTTCAACTGCAGAGGTGTTGGTCACAAGTGGTGGGATTGTAAGAAGTCATCTCACAAGGATACGCCTCAAACTAGAGGGTTTTATTTTGGTTGCAGTATTAAAGGCCATGTGAAGGTGAATTGTTGGAAGGTTCACCCTGAATTCAAGCCCAGGAGCACGAAAGATACTAAAGGCAATGATTCCAAGGAGGCCAAGACCACGGGAGAGAAAAGAAATCATAGAAGGCGTGTTTTACAGAGTTGGAGGCTAAAATGGCACCTATGAGTGCTACCACTATTGCCCAAGGGTCCTCTTTGCAAGACAATGCAACTTTATTTTATACAAAGGAAAGCGATCGTATGCTATGTGGCTTGGTGGATGCTCAAGGCATGCCAATGGATGCTTATGCGATAATCAAGAGCAAGACCATGGTACATGATATATCACAAAGGACAAGTTGGGGGTTGGATCTATAAAGAGGTGAGGCCAACCGTCAAGCCAGATTGTCGAAGTCATTTACATTCAAAGATACAGTGCCTACGTCATCCATAATTCCACCACGCCAAAATTTGAGCAGTCGATGGGCTCTACATGGTAATGGACAAGATGCAACACCCGTCGTTTGTCAGGCTCCTTTATTTTTAGCATTTATGATTTCACAAGCACAATTTAGTGCTACTACGGTGTTTTAATTGGTGGCTACCATGTGTAAGGGTGACGCCTCAACATTGGTGAGTTCCATAGAAGCGGTGCTTGAGCCACAAACAGTGCTTGGTGGTAATTGGACCAAAGCAAAAAGGCTTTTATCAGCCGCTACTCGGATAAAAACCATGCTAACGCACCCGGAAATAGAGTAGTCTTCCATTACTCCAAGAAAGGTGGTATTGGACAACTTTTAGGGAATTTTCCAATTGATCGGGCCCAAAGGAAGAGTTTTTACACCTCAATGGGTAACTATTGGATTTTGGTGCACAACCCTTGATGCTACATGAATCAGCAATTGAAGGCTTGGGTTTGACTAAAGATACGTTGGAAACATGTCTATAGACGATTAGCACTTCAATGGGAGGGACGAAGCAAGTAAATGGCATCACAAAGAGCGAATTGACACTACAATTGCACCATGATGATGTTGAAGATGCTAGCTTCATGAAAGTAAAGACTATAGTCATGGAGGCCAAGTCCTGTGATATCTTAGTTGGGGCTATGGTATTGTACCCTATGGGCTTTATTTTGGACTTCTAGAAAGAGACAGTATATTATAGACCAGGATAGCAAGTAGGAGATGGATGTAAAACTCAACTACCAACTTGTTTTATACGAGTTCTTACCAGCAATTTGGTTTATTTCTATTGTTTTGTTGGGCTTGCATGTGGGCGAAGGGCAACCATAGTTTGAAGAAGATTTTGAAAATCTTCTTATTGTCGCTTTACTTGATGTCATTCAATGCAATGATCATCATGATAGTAAGGATGCTGGAGGCGACATGTTGTATCGACCTAGTGTAGAAGCAGCATGGAAGAGTATTGTAGGATTACAAGAAATGGTTAGCAAAGTCATTTAGGAGATGTAGCAACAATCATTGTTACCACAAGAGAATGAAGCAGTTGAAGTTGAGGACAACGACGGTCCTCCTTTGGACACTTCAATAATCTAGTGGAAACCATCAGAAAAAGGTAATACACTTCTGGAGTTATTTGGTGGTATTAGCACTGGGTTGACAGCCGTATCGCAAGCGGGTATGAAAGTGGAGCATTACGTTTATATAGATAATTATGATATGGCATGACAAGTGGCCAAGTGCCATGCACAATGTTTGCGTTGAGCATTTCCATCATTATTATACACCAGTACTATCACAATCGCTTTTTCTAAACTATTGAGCGATATTTCACTTATCTTACTATAAGACATTGTCCAATTGGGGCCGGTAGATTTAATTATCGTGGAATGGCCATGCCAAAGTATATCCATGGCTGGCAATCAAAATGGCTTGAAGGATAAACATTCTTCAAGATTTTATGACACAATAAAGGTACTATGATATATTCAAACCTCTCAGCGACAGCCATCCGGGTATATTATTAAAAATGTACTAGTGGTTAGCTCATCACAAATCCGTATGCTTGAGAGCTTTCATCATGTGCATAATATTCCTGGTGTTTCTAAATTACTAGATACAATAGCGGTAGGCTCCATGGCTCATAGGCTGTGACTTTGGTGAATCAATTTGGCACCACCAGAGTTATTGCATGTTGCAATTATGAGTATTCAACGGCCTGATGTATATGTGAAGGATATCTTAGATGTTCACCAATCACTACGACATGTTTAGTATGATGATCAAATACCACTTGTAGTGCTCAACCGCAAAGGTGAGCCACGAAGAACTTTGCCAACATTGGTGAATTTTTCACAGTCTTATACATTTAAGGACAATGGGTATCACTTAGGTACCAGACATTACTAAGTTTCAAAGGCGATATCTCATTGGCTAAATTGTGGATTTGAATTGTCTTTTATGGATTGTTTTCTCTCGTATCGACCAAACAAAAATGGTTAGCTTTAACATTGGATGGTCCTTGGATTTTTATGAGTTGCAAGTGGCTATGAAACCATCAAGTTCTGGGAGTTCAGACTTGGTGGTTGGTGACAAAGAGACCTTTACAATTCATTTATGGGACATATGAAAAAATAACACATTTTTCACAACTCCAAGGACAAGTTGGCCTAGTTGGGAGCAATTGGAAAAACAAAAGATGGAGTTGAAGGAACATGTAGAGAAGTTATTTTTTGAAGAATATGTATCGTATCAAACGAAAAAACTATGGCGTTTGAGCCAAGTTGAAGAGTGATACACTGATACGGTATGGTGGATATGGAGCAAGATGATTTAGCTCCAAGTGGTGTGCAATAGCAATTAAAGGTGAAAAAATCTGTTTAAAAAAAAGAACGAAAAGAGGCGGTGACCAAAGAAACTTGAAAACCATTAGTAGGCTTGGAAGATGAAGCAAAGGGAAAACGAGAACAAAAGTTCTTCAAGAGTCACATAGATTATTTTGCATTCAGTCTGAAAGACTTAGAAGTTCTTAAGGGATAAGAGGTACATATTAACTTAATAGATGATGCACTAATTTACTGCAAACCGTATAAATATAGTGAGGTAGAGCATAAGATGATTTAAGACCAAACCAAAGAGTTGTTGGAGGTTGGATTAGTAGAGTTAGCACCTTTGGATTGTGAGTATGCATCAATGATGGTTATACCATTCAAAAAAGACGTTTTTGGTAATTGGACTGAGAAAAAGATGTGTAGAGATTATTGGAGAATTAATAAATTCATGAAGTCCGTCCATTATGTAATACCAACATCAGAGAACTTTGATGCCATTGGCCACGCTAAGGTATTTAGTACTTTGGATCTTAGGTCGGAATATCACCAACTTGGTATTCAAAAAGGTTATAAGGAAATGACAGCGTTCTAGGGAATCAATGAGGATAAGAAGGACCAACTTTATCAATGGAGATTTCTTCCTTTTGGTTTGAAAAATGCACCTACTAAATTTTAGAGAGTCATGGATTATATATTTTTGAGCTTGGATTTCGTGAATTGCTACATTGATGACATTATTGTCTATAGCGTGAATCAAAATCAATATAGAACTTACTTGAAGGAGGTTTTTGCCAGTTTAAAACTTCATGGCTTAAAACTATATCCAAACAAATGCAAATTTTATTATAACTGTGTAGAATACTTGGGCCACTTGATATATCCTAGTGGATTGGGTGTGATAGCTAGTAAAGTGGAAGTGATGATTTCTATACCAAGACCGGAAGATGTAAGTAGATTGCGGGCAATTTTGGGATTGTGCAATTACTATCGGAAGTTTGTGAAGATGTTTAGTGCCATTGCAAAGCCATTGACCATATTGACAAGGAATGATCAACCTTGGATGTGGGAGATGAGCAAGAGGTCGCCTTCAATCAACTGAAGGAATATTTATCATTGACACTTATCTTGAGGAGGTTGATTTCTGATAGAACATATCAATTGTATATGGATTAGAGCTTACTACAATTACTAGGGATTAGTCCGGTGTTAACTCAAATGGACAACGATGGTAAGAAGTTTGTGGTAGCTTATGCTAGTCGCTCCAACAACAATGCAAAGGCACAATATAGCTCATATGAGGGAGAATGTTTAGTAGCAATTGGACCATTGTCCACTTTCATTGTTATTTATATGGCAACAAATTTCTATTAATTATAGACCATTAACCATTGAAGTAGGTCATAGAGTCCTACAAGCTCACTAACAAGTTTGCACGATGAACTTTAATGCTAATGAAATATGACTTTAAAGTTGTACACTATACCGATTTAATGAACATGGATGCTAACGGCTTGAGCCGCAATCCAAATTTTAGCCAAGTGGATTCTATAGGGGCTTGGTGGGATCAAGGTGGGAGAAGATTTTTTACCAGGTTGGCATTCTACCACCTATTTGAGTTTATTGATGATGATTGAAGACATTACCAAGGAAGCTATCATGGTCATAGTGGATGTGGATGGTAGTGAAGAGTTTAGAGGTGTCAAGGACATTTTTGAGGATGGAGACATTATGAAGTATTTGAAGCATGGTGAATTGACAATCATAGTATCAGCCAAGGAATAGGACCAAATTCTACGAGTAAAAAAGTTTGTGTGAGAAGAAGCTCATTTACTTTGAATATAGCTAGATGGCAACAAAAAGGTGGTGCCGATGCCTCATGAGAGAGTGAAGTTAGTGATGCATGTACATGAGGACTTGAGGCACTTTGGAATGCGAAGAACTTACAGCTTACTATAGATTCACTACTGGTAGTAAGGTATGTAAATGCAAGTTTAATAGGTAGTAGGTAGATGTATAGTTTGTGATAGAGTTCAAGCATCATTTAATGCCTCAATTACAACCATTGCCAATCATAGAATTGGATTATAGGTAGAGTTTGGACTTTGCAGAACCATTACCGGTAACATCACAATACAACAAATATATACTGGTGATGATGGAATACTTTTCCAAATTGATTGAATTGGTAGCATTGCTTGACAAGTTTAATGAAGGGATAGTTTATTCATTTTTGGATAGAGTGTTGAATTGCTTTGGCGTTCCAATTGAGGTATTGACTAACCAAAGTCGTGAGTTTCTTGGTAAATTTCAAGCCTTATGTGAACAAGCTATGATTGATCACCGCAATACATCAAGAGATCATCCCGAAGCAGATAGATTGGTGGAGTGCATGGTACAAACCATCAAGAAAGGACTTCGAAAATATAGCTTGAAGAAGGATCATCATGGAGATTGGGACTTACAACTACCATAGATAGCAATGGGCTATCAATTTAATAATCAAGTATCTTTGGGTTTTTTTTCATCCTATTATTTATTATTTGGGTGCCATCCGGTTTTACCTATGGCTATCAAATAATATGCAGACAAGATATTGGATCAGATGGCCTTATTCGTTAAAATGAGACAATCTACACATTTTGAGACTACAACCCTAAAACAGTTATAGTGATTTATCCTCGAGGCGAGGATAAGATGAGCTTGCAACCTTTGGGAAATCAAAGGTTTTTATATATATTAATACATTGAAATCTCAACTTACCAAATAGTCTTAAAATTGAACAGTTATTATGATTTATCTTCGAGTCGAGGATAAAAATGAGACTACCAAAAGTCTCAATATAACGAATATGGCCTTGATGGTTTGGATGATCCAAACACGTGGGCACGTGTTTGCAAACAATAGGCAGATTCGTATAAGAGAGTTATGCCAATGGCTTTGGAGAACCTTTCTATTACGCAACATAGAGACACCTTGCGTTATACCATGATACAAGGAGAGGGTTATTGACCTTAGATACGATGTTTTTCACTAGGCAATTATGTTTACTTGCAACAAACAATGCCAACCAACTTCAACGTGACTATAGAGCGTATCATCCTACAAATGCGTGAGGTACTCAAATCTGGTATGCTACTCTTAGAGGGACATGATGGCAAGATCTGGAAAGATCACACACGCAATTGTGCGTTGTATCATTTGCCACATATAGATGGATGAATTGATTTGAACAATTCACGAATTTCAGTTGGGCTAAAATGTGTATTGTATGGAAGCGCCAAGCATGCTACCACTATAGTTTTGTGTGATGTTTGTTCCACATGGTAGCATAAAGATTGTTTGAATCTTCCTTTGGAAGAAATTCCAACGGGCTAGTGGGTTTGTCTCAAGTGTGTGTTGGAGTATGGACAAACATCAACATTCTAGTATGATTTTTCCACTAGATTCTTGTTAATACTTCGAGGAAGGCTACTAAATTTACCAGTGTGAAAGGGGCTTTAGCACCGGCAAAAGGGGCAAGTAAAGGAGTGATTGTGAAACTACATTATACACCTAGTGCATTGAATATTATAGGTGTTTCATTTTCTTTACTATACTATGGATGTTGCTAGTGTATAGTGCTTATAGAGATAGGAATTTTTTTGCATTTCTATCATTGTTTGCAAGCTTTTATCATGATTGTAACCTCGAGGGGTGCACTCTCCCTTTTTTTGATGTTAGCATACGAACAAAACTTTGGACCCCTTATATATTTTTTGAATTTTAAATAAAATTAAATGAAAAAATATTAATAGGTTTTCCTACTTTGAAAGTTTATGTTTTGAATTATGAATATTTTTATTTGTTAATAATAATTAGTTATAAATTTTTGAAGTAAAAAGATATACTATAGAATTGAAAAATAACTTTCACATCCCTATATTATATAAGAAAAAATCATTTAAAAAATGAATTAAAAAATCCTAAAAATAACTTTCTATTAAAAGCTCATTTTGAGTTGAATATTGATGCAATGGTCATCTAAATGTGTTCTCTAAAAATATTTGAGTTAAAAAACATGCTATTTTAGTACATTTTTAACTTCTTTTAGAAACCGTTCCATATTTTATTTGAGTTTGAAATTTTGGGAGTAGAATCCTATAGTCATTAGTAAACAATGCTCAAAATTTGAAATTAAAATTATATTTTATTAGAAACCACTTGTTCGCACGTGGTTTGTTGTAGTAGAACCCTGAGTACAACTAAGTGCATCCCCCGGGATTGTAACTCATGTCACAAGTCACGAGGCGTTTTTCCTATGATCACGGTGTCTACCATTGATTAAGAGCTATTAGACCTTGGTGTGGTTGCTAGCCTATTACAAGGTCTATTGTTGATTTATTGTACGCTTTCTCTCATGTTGGCTCGATATGATCTTAGCACAATGTGTTTGTACATGACAGCTATCATGAGAGGCGCGTAGACGTTGATTTCGCATCGGTGTGGCATTTGCGGAGTTGAGGAGGTGTTAGAAGGAGGCAGGGAGCTCACGAGACGTCAACTTGGACTTGGCACCTTGGTCGTGGAGGTTTTGGAGACTCATCTTTTTCAAATTGAGTCTCCCACATGATGGAATGAGAGGCTTGCTTCACGGAACTCCATCCAAACATGCAATCATTTTTCAAGAATGGCATTGACTTGACTTTGTGATTTGTTGTGAGCTTTTTTAGTTTCTTTAGAAGCTTTTGTTCACATTTATTAGTAAAAAAGTGGTTGAAAAACTATTTTTTATACCTGGTGCACTAAGTATTATAGGTATTTCATTTCCTTTATTGTACTATGGATGTTGCCAGTGTTTACTGCTTATAGTGATAGGATGTTTTTTGCATTCCTATCATTGTTTGTAAGCTTTTACCGTGATTGTGACTCATGTCACAAGTCACAAGGCGTTTTCCCTATGACCACGGTGTTCATTGTTGGTTAAGAGTTATTGGACCTTGGTGTGGTTAGGTTGCTAGCTAATTACAAGGTCTATTGTTGACTTATTGCACAATTTCTCTCGTGTTGGCTCAATATGATCTTCGCAAATGTGTTTGTGCATAACACATACTATGCTTTACTACTAGTTTTGATTATTTTCTTGAGCATGTTTCCATATGTCATATTTTGATTAGATGGGACTTCTCAAAGCTTACATGATACTTAAATATATAAATATTAGGCAACTAAATGCCTAAGTTGCTAGTAACATATGGTAATGAAGAGTGTTTGATGAAGAGAGACATTCCCCATTGTAAATTTCTACTATAAAATTGAAAATTGGATGAAAGTTTGAAGACTTAAATAGATGATTTTGGAATGCACAATTACTAGGCTAACCTATGGAGCATGGTGATAATAATGCTACCTAAAAATCTAATATAATTTTTCTCCATAGTGAGTTTTTATACCTAGGTAATGTATATGCATCTTTCAAAAGTTGGTGTATTGATTGTAATTGCATGCAAATTTTGAACAAATTTCATAGATTAGTTTTGAAATGTAAGTCTTGAAAGGCCAAAATTTTGAAAGATAATTTTTTTGAAAACATTGAAAATTTCTAAGGATTTGAAATTGGGGTTGATTTATTTTCTTCAAGTTCCTATCATATTTTGTTTGTTTTAATATTCCCCATAATATTTTGTCTATTGTTCACCTTTTGTCGAAATTTTGCCATAGACTTAAGAACCCTTTCAAGACGAAGCAGCTCATACCTTCAGCTTCACATTATTAGCATTATTAGCAATATTTTGGAGTTTATGCTTTGATTTTTTTTTAAGTTCAAATAAGTTCAAACGCCATTCCTTCGCTGTCAGTACCGGAAGATCAGTTGCGGTCGTTCAAAGTTTTTGCAATTCTTGTTTTTGAAATAGCTGGCGTACAGATTGTGCATTCCAAACAGCAACAGCTCAACATCTTTGGATGACAAGGCATGTTTCTGCCATGGAGATTGAGACTTTGTTAACGCATTGCGTTGTCACAGAGAATCACTGCCGGCAGAGCGAACGTTTGGAAAGCTCAATTCAGAGAGCTTTCTGTAGGAAGTGCGTGGTAGATTTTGGTGCTATAGCCGCATTTCTTGCTTTTGTACGTTTCTTGCTTTCTTGGTGCGTTTTGCTCCTTTGCGGCGTCGATTACCAAGGCGTAGCTAGTGCCTGAGGTTTGTTAAATACAACGTCCATTCGTTTGTTATTCGAGCAGAGGAAGGACGTTGCTCTGCAGCTGCGTTGCTTGAAATTACGTTGTCTATAATCTAAGTTTCCACCCTTACCGGAAAGAGACAATGTGGAGGCGAGTTCTGGCTATAGAGTCGTTTCTTGGAGAACAATATGTGAAAAAGATTATGTAGACATTGTGTATTTCGAATAACATTAGCTCAACTTTTCACATATTGTTTGCCAAGAAACTATGCTGCACCGTATTTTTGAGTTTCTGTTCTTTTTTTGGAGGCCATAAGGGGTGAGAGCATCTTTTTGGCATAGAGGGACGTTGTTGACGCATCGTGATTTAAGGGAGCAGCAGAGCGTGTGTTTGAGGCAGCGATGAGGAGCAGGAAAGATCAATTCAGGTGTGGAAGGAGAAATGGCGGTGGAAAAAGTGATACTCTTCGGCGCCAGAGTAGCATTTGCTGCTTATGCACGGCGTGCTGCGTGTGCAGTTTGCTCCTCGGTAGCGTGGATTACCATGGCCTAATGCAAGTAGATTTTTGGTTTAAGAAGAGAATCGACGCTGCTCTGCCGGGGTGCATGAAATTGTGCAATCTAGACTTGGAGAAATTTTCTAAGAGTCGAGGTGGAGGTGACTTCTTCGGTTTCTTGGCGAACGATGAAAAGTTTATGTATTATGCGCCGCACAGCGGCTTCAACAATCAGGTGATGGAGCTTAAGAATGCACTTCTGGTTGCCAAAATCTTGAACCGGACACTCGTTATTCCTCCTGTATTGGATCATCACGCCGCGTGGCTAGGCAGCTGCCCTAAGAGACGCGTATTGCGTCCTCATCGTCTCCGTGCCCTCGTGTGGACGAGGATGTTTGATCTTATTTCAAATTCCAGGTCTGCATTTTGGACATTCTCTCTCTTTGCAGTCTATTGCTCAAGTGTTACTTCCATGTTACATCGCGTATCATAGGATGATTGTGCTCAGATGCCTTCTCAAAGAGATTACGTATCTCTAAGTAACGAAGTCTATGTTTCAAAACCTGTCTTAACGAGCCTTTGAGTTTTAATGAATATTGGTCAACACTTCATTCAGTGAAATTGGGGACTATTTACAAGTGAAAAAAGAGTCTGAAATTCACGAAACTTGTCTTCACCTTTCCAATTGATTGCACCATTGCTCGTCGTAATCTGCAATCATTGCAAGTGCATTGAAATGAAAATAGAGGATGGTGGTAATCGTGGTAATTTGCTGCAGTCGCAGGTACACTTCAATAGCAGACATAGTTGATATATCCTCCATCACTCCGTCGAAGGTGAAAACGATTGATCTACGGGTCTTTTTGGCTTTGTGGTGTGGAATTGATATTAGCGCTTCGTGCGGAGGGACTCTTTGCAAGACATTTGCAAGGAAATTGTTTGTTTGGAATGACTATGAGACTTGCGTTCAAATGCTCAACCCCGTGCCTCCAGCTGAGTCCAAGTGCTGTGTTTATGGTGTTGAAAATGACTGCACTTCAACAATTTGGACCTACAACCCGAAGTTCCGTAATAATGAAACTGTGGAGCTGCGGAAATACAATCTTCGGAGTAGGTCGTCGAATGTTACTGCTGCCAACATGACAGAGCCTCGTAAGCTGCTGAATGTGAGAGGTCAAGGTCTAGAAAAGATTTCAAACCAACATTGGAAAGCAGAGAAAGTTAAGATGACGAAGATAGAAGTGGTGGACGTCCGAGGCTCTTTAGGAGCGAATTCCGCTGCGAGCATGTCTCCTGTCATCGCCTTCGGGAGTATGTTCAGTACGATGTACAAGGGTGCCCAATCACACATCAACGTAACGGTACCATCTGGGGACAAGGATTTGGATGACCTAATTCGTTCGCTCAAACTACTGTCGTTTTCTTCGGAGATCATTGCAGCAGGAAAAACATACATTGACGAAGAGATAGCTCAACCAGAGTATTTTTGTGCTCAAATCAGACTGTCTGATGGGCAATTTAAGAATCGCAGGAATGCTACAATTGAAAATTTAAAAGCTCAGCTAACATCTCTCAGGGCATCATGGTCCAGGATGAATCCAACTCCCATATTCGTGATGACAGACGTACCGAATGAAAACTCGACCAAAGCAATGCTAAAGGAATTATTGCTGGATTCCAGAAATCCATATCAAGTGCATAAACTCCTTCCAAGGAACGACTTGATTGAATTGGCGAGCATGAGAATACTTACCGCTGAAGCCGGCTTCGTTGTGGGTTCCAGTGCAGGTTCCGTGAGAAGATTCCAAAAGCACCAAGAGCAATCGCCAGTACATGCAGTACTTAAAATCCCTCACGTTGAACTGGCCATTGAGGAGGTCGTGTGCAGTTGCGCCAGACTTGGTTTCTCTGGCACCCAAGGGTCTACAATAGCCGATAGTATCAGGGATTTGAGAACCATCGCCATCTGCAGTACAGGTTTGCAAAGCGCAAGGTTTGAGACGTGACTTGTCTGTATACAGTAATGATATTTTGTTGATGCAGTACTGAGTAATCGCAATGGATCTCAACGGATACAGTCGAGCAAGTGCATTTACTTCGGTTTCTTTCGCAGAAAAGTAAAACGCCATAAATCCTGAAACAAATTTAAGAACGATGAGGATTCGCTCATGCAAAATGTCTACCGCATGTCCTCGTGTTCTTAGCCATCCTCATTTCCATTTACGTTGTAGGACGAAGTTGGCAATTTTTTGATAGACTCATTGAAATTCATCTCTGCAGGTGCGAAATTTAATTTGCAACCGTGCTTGCCAATGCTTGAGCTAGAATCGGATAACCCGCAAATTATCGTACCGTGTGTGCTCGCCTGGTGATAACCTATGAGGTCGAGGTTTGTGTCTCCTTCATCTTTTGACTTAGATGAAGAAGTTTTAGATGGCGATGCAATTTAGAATTGATAGTTTTATTAACTAGGTTTTAGATTGGCATAAACGGTTCGAATTGTTTGGAATGCCGTTATTTGCCAGAAATTGGCTTCACTAGTTTCGAGGGCATCGTGGAGGCAGATTTGGAGCTCAAGTCAGGTGCAGGAAGCTGCATCACCAAATTTTTATAGCTGACAAGTCTAAAGATGGGTGTACGACCTCACCAATTTGCGGCACGTGATTTGATACCAATATACCATAGCTCATCAGTCATCACCATAACGAAACAACCACTCGTGGTGAATTGACGACAACATCAGAAATAGAACCTCAGCATAAAAGTCGGGAGTGCCAGTGGAGATGGGTCTGGTGAGTCATGAATTGGGTGATGGAATATTCCAGAGGAGGGATGAACCTCAGCGCGCATACAACCAAGGCGGCAATTGCGCTACTAAGATAAGTGTATGCTCCATGAGACTGGGTCCACCTATTCAATGTCCCGAGTTGGCGACTGTCATTGACTCCGTAAAGTCATCAATTGTGTGTTTAAAAATATCTCAGGTTTGGCATGGCGTCCCTCCGCCAATCTTGCCGCCTGCCCCACCAAAACACCTTCAGTTGAGACTTGAGAACTCCGGATTCGGTGACTCTTCCCCGCAACTTCAATCTCCTGAGGAAATGCAGACGATTGAAGATGATCTCCGTTGTCATATATTTCCATTTTGCTTCCGTTTACCCTCTACTAGCCTACTACACTCCCAGCGCACAATATTATCGACTTACGATCATTGATATTTAATATCACAACCGAATGTGTGGGAGCTTGCATTATTCTCGGCTTCTGGAATGATAGTTTTGCGAAGGTGAGCACCAGGATGTTGCATTTGAGAGAACTGTTTTTTTCGTCATAATTGGTTCTTATTGGTTACTAGCTTGTTTTAAGGGATGGGAGCATGATGATCAGTTAGGGAGAACGCCAGTGCTATCGAAGGGAGTATCAAAGGTGGTGAATTGTGGATGCTTGATAGTTTACTTGTGGGTGTCCTTGTTCTGAGATGGAGGTGATGTCTTTGAACCAATGTGCTTGATGTTCTCAAGGTTGATGGTTTGCGAGCACGTCCTTGATGTAGTATTAGGTGTGGGAGTGTCAGGGAGTAGGAGGGTGAGAAGAGATGAAAAATGTAAATGTTCAAAATTTCTTGCAATGTAGAAAAAATTTACTAACTAATGGCAGCAATATTATTACTGGTCTTGTACTCGAGGTCAATATTCTGTCGCTCTTGCAGTGTACTCTAGTGGGAAACGGTTGCCCATTTTGGAATTCGATAGTTTCTAGCTTTAATTGTTGTTCTGGCTTTGGCTTTGAAATAACACGGAAAAAAATAAAAGTAGACTGAGGAGATCGAGGAAGGAGATCGTACTGAAACAATGCATTCTGACAGAGATGCTGTTCGCTGTGTGGTTCTAATCTCTTCAAAGCTAGGTTGAGACAAAGTTGTTGTTGGAGAGTTGAAAAGATCAGCTATCCGAGTGTGCAAACCATGCAGGAGTGGTGAGAGAGTCTGGAGCTGAATTTCTGTAGAGGTCGAGATGGCTGCGCTTCCCTCCGAGGGCGCAATGACCACTCCGCTGTTCACTTTTCAACATTCGATGGTACCAAGGATGGCAGGTAGCAAGAAAAAGACAGATGCTGCGTCAAGTCCGAAATCTGTGATTCCCGACATGCATTTACCTAGTCCAGGATCGTCGTCGTCCAACGGCAAGTGCCAACCTCGCGGCTTTGACCGAAGCTACTCCACCTCAGACGGCGAATTCAGTGAGCTCGACTATGTTTTGGATTCCATTGGCACTTCGCAAGAACTTGACAAGGTATTGTACTTCTTGAGAGTCGTTGGTAAAAGTCGCAGATGTTTTGCGAGTGCATTCCCTATGTGGCCACTGTTGGTTGAGAATCCTTCTTTTCGAAGAACACGAACGCGTTTGTATTGTTGTGTTCCTGACAAAAGCCATGGCGCGTGTGTATTGTTGTGTTCCAGAGTGAAAACTCAGGACCACTAGAGTCTTTGCCAGAAACCCATTCGTTGGCGTTGGAGGTTACAAACGAGTGCGTCCCCACCAAAGTGGAGGTATCCGAAACCCTGAAGACAAGTTCGAAGCGAGGGAATGACAAACTTTTGTGCCGAATTCCTCTTTTTCCAGCTGTGAATGGTGAGTGTAATGAATCGACATAGAGTCCTCTATTCGCTTCTTTATGCAGCTAGAACCTCCGCTTTCAACTTTTGCCTGTATTCTATGAATGGCACTAATGACTGTGTTTTGTCTCCTGTCTGGGCCACTTTTATGCAGGTCTGGAATCTACATCCGAGCCGTCTGCCCTTTTCATCCTAGGCGATCGGACTAAAGATTTTGGAAGGAGTCAGTATGGTGCTACTCAACAATCCTCAAATGCATTGCGGAGTGCCAAATATTGTGAAGGTAGCAATGACAATGTTTTACAGTTGATTTGTGATTTTTTCCATAATTATGTGGTAGCAGTCTCTTGTTCACAGGTGGATCAGTTTAGATAGATCAGCCCATTGCTTTGCTCTCCCTAGCTTTCACGTCGAAGGCAACGATTCCTTAATCAGTCGCGGGGTTCGGTAACATTAGTTTTTTCTTGAAAGTTCTTTGTGGTTTAGGGTGAAGGTTCTTCATGCATCGTATGAACATTTCCATAGATTTGTGATAACCAAATCTTGGTGATTCTTTTCCATACAACAGAGCGGGAAACCACAGCAAGGGGAAACAACAGGGTATCGCCAGCATCTGCATCAGAGATACCTGCTGCTGGGGAGCAAGACCGTGAAACACATAGCAAGTGGTCTCAAACCACGATGTCATTTGAAAGCCCTTCGGATCAACATGAGAAGGTGTCATCGAGCTCTTCAGCTCGACGCTACACATCATCCGAAAGTGGTTCAACACGACGTCGAGATCCTAGCTCCAGAGACACATTTTCTGCGGAGCTTTCATCAACTGGAATGCCGCTGGAGAGAACTGATGACAACAGTAGGTCAGTAAAACCAAGTGCGACGACGAACTGTGGCTATCCTGGGATTCCCATACGTTTCTTCCCCGGATATAACACCCACGCCTACTCTGCAAGCCCTAGAGTTCAAAAAGCGGCTAGGAATTACACTCTTACGCCAAGCTCATCAAGTAACTCTCCTGAACCAGCAGTGTTGAGATCAGTCAAATTATCAATTTATTCTGCTAGGCTGACTCGCTTAGCTGATCCATGTTCCAGTATTCTTATGGCTTTTGCATACGAAAGATTTTAAGTGGGATTAGGTTGGTTTGATAGATGTGGGGCTCCATCCGCATCGGTTCCTGTCTGGCCCACTCTTAGGCGGTATGTTTCTGAAGCCTCCTCCATCGAAATGGGACGACGCGGAGAAATGGATTGTAAGTCCTGGACGTAAGCAGTCTCCAAATCAACCTCATCACCGGTCATTGCCGACTCTCTTAATAGGTATGTAGCCTTTACTCTCCATAGCCTGAATCCTTCTTTTAATTTGAACAGTTTTGCTTATATCTTTGTACAAATACATTATTTGGTCAAATTATATCAACTTGCTCAAAAGAAAGGTTCTCTCTCAAAGATTTAAGTATTGATTTGGATGGATGAATAAAACATTGACCTGAAGCACTCTGGCTATCATCCAGAAAGTCGGAGCGTTGGAGCGCTTAGAAATTAAAGTTTCTTTGAAAGTGTAACACTAGACAAGAATTGAAAAGTCAAAAGATGAGAACCAGCTAGAGCAAGGAATCATTTTCATCTGCATTTTGCTACAAATTCTCCTGTATAATTCATCCAAATCAACTCTCGGGTGACTTCGTCTTTCCTAGAGTTTGAATTAAATATCTTTAATATATCTCTTCATCTAGCATTCTTGCAATGTTTTAACGAACTTCTTCGACATGGTGGCAGGGAGAAGGCATTCAATTGCAGGTGGTCAGATTATACACCCACACCATGGAATGGATAGCCCTGATTTCTCTACTCTTCCAGGGGAAAAAACTACGTCTCCTCAATTTGAGCATTCATTCGTTAATGCTGGAAATTTTGAACTACCAAAGCGCTCCAATTCTCAGAAGAAGCGTTCAAAAGCCCTTTCATTCGGCGATCTTTCAAGAAAGGGCTATTCTTCTTGTGCATCTAGCAAGTCACCAATCCAAAAAGAAGACAAAGAAGACAATGTTCAAAAGGGAAAGGACTCTATCTTGCCCTCTACAGAGTTATTCATTGCCAATGACAAGTCTGTTGAGCTAAACGAAAGGCCGTTATTAACACACAACGTTGACGAAGAAAGGCAACAAGCACAGCATCCTGTTGATGAACCGGAAACTGTAGACTGCATTATGAATACATCTTCAGGTGAATTCAATTTCGGTCATTGTCACTTCGTGATATTCATTTCAGAAGTCTGTCGACGACGTCGTACAATTCATTTTCGATTTTGAGATCGTCTATTTGCTTGTCAAATGTTGCGTCGAAAAAATGTTCGAATCAACACGTCCGAATTGACAAAATGACAATCAACAAATCAGTGTCAATTTGGATGCTTCGATTTGACTAATATTTGCTGATACGGACACTGTTTTCGGCATTCTGCTAGTGGGAAAGCCCTTCGATGAAGATTTCTTGCATTACAAATGACCAAATTCGTTCACATTGTTGTCATGGTGCAGAGCACTCCAAAGGTATTCAAGTGTCAAAGCAATCCCGTTCAGTTTCGATGCAGGAGTTTAGCACAGTTCTTGTAGCTGCTCAACATGTCTCCCTCCAAGAACCAAGAAATTGCAGGGATATGGGTATCCAGATGACTCTTGTAGAAACTCCAAAGAATTCGACATATGTAATGCCAGGGTTTACAGAATCGCCCATAAAGCCCAACACCCCTAGAGGAATACGGTTCATTCCTATGGCTATTGATTCACTTGAACTCCAAACCCGACATATGGAGAAACTAGAACTCCACAATATGGCAGGGGATGATCAGCCTTGTTCGGACAGAAGTAATATCTGGACCACCCGTGAAGACGAAGAAATAAAGAGCGCTGCAAGTCCTCGAGAGGATCCAGAAGTTCTGGAGAAATTCCAATTGGCCGCTAAGACCCCATCCTGGGAAGAAGCAAAGCGAGCAGAAGCTACAGTCAGGTTAGTATGACATTCACTCAGTATTCACTCTACGCTGATTTGTCCTAATAGTGCGTGTTATGAACTGAACTTGCACATGAGCATAACATTTTACAAAAGAGGGGTATTGTACCCGTTGTATGTGTACCAATGCTACTCATGTTGAAGAATCATCACAAATATCATGGTGAAAAATATTCCTCCCTATCTAATAAATATCATTATAACATTAGTGTCAAACTCACCATGAGGACCAATCACTGTAGTCAGATAACATGTGTTAATGCTAACAGGATGGTATGATTAGGATTAGTTTGCAGTTTTCAGAAGCACCTTATTCAGTAGCTCCATTGAGATAGTCCAATAATCATAGATTGTCGGACTTGAAAGTAGACTGGACTTCACTCAGTACATTTAGCAGTTTCTTTGGTGACTCACACCATCCCTTTTGGTGAACAGGTTCAGGGACAAGGAAGCAAAGATTAAAGTTTGGGAAAAGCACCAAAAAGCCCAAGCTGAAGCCAAGATGAAGAAAACAGAGGTATATATCTTTACCATTAATTGACTAATTTGGAAATGAAAACTCCCCAACAATAAGTAAGTCGTTGACTGAAATGAAGAGTCTATTCAATACGAGTGACACTTATGCTACATACCTTTGTTAACCCCTAAATGCCCAAGCCCTGTTTTGAGCTTCTTCGAATTTGCTCTGAATTGAACAAAATGCCAATTTTTTATGAGTTGTATCAATTTTTTTGGAATTGTAACCGTACAAATTCAAACTAGACATATTAGAGATATCATAGGAAAAGAAAACACAACAATGTCACTTATGGAGTGAAAGATTATAATGTTTGACTATGAGGGTGTTAAAACTACAAAAGTGATGTCAAGTCTTTCAATCCTCTTTTCACAAGTCAAATCTAAAAAGTTGGTGATCAAAAAAATATGAGGTTAAAGGACCTAACATGTATAACCCCAATCAATTTATGGCTTCTTAAAATCTACTCTATAATTTTTTTAAATGAATTTTGAATGTGACTTTTTCTTCAAGATCTAGTGTATTTGAGGCTCATTTTCAAGAGCTCTCAACACTACGGGAAGTCAAGATTACAATGGGTACCCTTGCACAAAATCTTGAATAGAAAAATCACTATCATTTATTTTCAAGATCGGATTTTTGTTGCTAAAACTAGACCTCAAGAGGAACTTTCTAAAAGTAAAAATGACTAAAAATAGAAACTTGATTAGGTTTTATTTAACTTCAAAGTTTTGCAAACACCAGATTTTGGTGCCTTGGGCATTTAGGGGTTAAAAGGGAGACTCATTTCTAAGTTTTGTTTTTTTTCCAAGCCATGCACATTCGTCATAGGAATGTGGTTTGGCATAGGAATGTAAATTTAGTGTAAAAAAGCAAATTTGCATTGTAACTGCTAGAATTTGAATTTGAATTTTATATATATGCAGGCAAAGGTTGAGAAGATCCTTGCAGGTGCGAGGGAAAAGATGAAAGAAAGACTAGCTTCGGCATCTAAGAAAGCTGCAAAAATGACAGCGGCTAATGAGATAGTTCGAAATCAACAAGCTGCCAAAATAGACGTGCGAGTTGGGCTGATGCGCAAGGCTCGCTTCCAAGACTCCCCTTCCAAGACATCCTTCAAGTGTTGCTTTGGGGGTCTTCGGAGATCATAAGGACCTATTGTAATTTTAGCACCACCTGACACTTTCACGAGCTTCTATGTAACAGTATCTTCTGCAACCTCCCACCATCATAAACTTTGCTTGATGGTGGACACTGAGAGTTGGGCATTGACATGCATTGACAGATTTGTAGTAGGCTTCACATCCGTGGGGTTGATTTCAGTAGTAGGGACAAACCAGTGTAGCTACTAGTGGGTACAGAGTCATCTTATCTATGGTACTTGTTAAACTCTTTGCAATAGTAATGATTCTTTGGATTTCTACAGGACATGGAGCATTTTACAATTTCGTTGTTCCTAATTACTACTGATTTGGGGACTGCACACCTTAACATAAGAACTTATGCAGGTTTTAAGGTAATCTACCAACATAAACTTTTAATTTTTGTGTTAAGTATCCAAATAACACATTCTTTGGTCATTGAGAACTTTGAATTTTACTACGGAATGCAGGAAAAAAAATATATATTTGACCATTTCAATGACGAACTCTGCCCTGTACTGTACTAAGAAAGTGATGCTTTCAGGTCCTCATGCTCATGTCCTCATGCTCATGCCCCATATGAACTAGAGGATCATAACACGATTATGTGGCAGATTGACGAAGTGCAAGACTTGCAAATGGCCATAATACCGCAAAGACAGCAACTGGAAAGCAAAATTTTAAATTCCTTGACAAACGGAGCTCAATTGGACATACAGAAACAATTTGGATTTCACATAATTGTCAAGCAGAGGAGGCATTGACTTCTATTAAATTGATGGATGCCTGAGACACCTCCTGCACTTGAGAATACATTACATCTACCTCGACACTTTCAGTAGCTTCTTGGCTTTCTACATGCAGGTTTTCAAATTCCGTGCTCTCTGTAGACACGAGAACTTCATTGGAAGATTGCCAGGTGCATGGAAACAACCATACTGAAGCACAATTTTCCTGAGCTGCAACAACAACAAAAAGACTTTAAGACTTCTGGCAAGTAAACCCAAACGACAGGTAAAGCTACCCTGCTTTTTCTATTTAGTGTATAATACACTATTATGAAGCGTTGGTGTGGCTATTGATGAACACCATTTGCCACTTGTTGACAGGACAAATATTGATGGTGGTTACAAGGTACACAATTCACTACTCCAGCACACTAAATATATGGCAAATGGTGTTCATCAATAGCCACACCATATGCTCTGTATACCAATAGAAACAGGATATCATGTACTACGTTTTTTGACGACAGAAATATGTTTTGAAAGTTACGATGATTGACTAATACCTTCTAAAGTGAACTCTCCATTTTTTTTAACTTGGGTAATTAGGGGTCAAGGTGTTGAAGAGCTCACCATGTGTTTGGATGGGAGGTGTTTCTAGGTTCGTTCCTTCGTCATCGAAATTTGAATTGAACCTGCGGTGACCAGAAGACGTCACTCCCAAAGGTAACGTTGGATGAAAAGCAAACCCATTGACAGTATCTGCAGTTCACAGCCCCAGCAAACCCCTATTTTCAGTAACATTGTTAGAGTCAAGCAATTAAAGATTCCCTCAAGGGAAAAAAAAAAAATTTAACGCAAAAAGGAGCTCAAAGGTGGCTATACTCTAGCCAGAAAGATGTAGTAACTATAGTTTAAGTAATTCTTCAGCTACATAGTTTCTTCACAAATTGGAGGACCATTGATGTCATACCAGCGGCTGCTTGAAAACTGTTTGTCCACTCGCCAGTTTGAAGGTCATATACATGCACATATCCATCCTGTAATAATGATCCCATCAGTATCAGGAAAATATACTTGAACAAATTGGGGCGAATAACATATTTGAACAAAGATATAAGCAAAGTATAAAGATACATGAAAAGTAAAAACCAGGATTTTGGAGGGCATTTTAAAACTTTCACCTGACCACCAGTCGCTAGATGTCGACCACATGGCTCAATATCGAATGCGATTCTCTGATTTGTATCAGATGTTACTCGCGGCAATCTGCACAGCATACAAAAATGAAGCTCTCTGGTTTAGAGACAGATAAGGTCCATCATCGTAACAACTTCAGATTTCCCAATAGAACAGCTTATGATACTATCGTCACCCCAATCCCCAGATACATATCCATGTCAGCCATGACATTCTAGAACCAGGTGGAAGACCATCCTTTTGGAAGAATATCATGTATAAATTAGAATGACGCAGAGAATAGCTAACGTGTTGGTGGAAGAATCGAGTGGTTAGCAGAGAACGGAGAGAACTAATAGGGCGAAAAAGGGTATTCTATATAAATGGGCAAAATAAGATATCTTCATGTGCACTATATAGTCCTCTAGAGGATGAATAATGCTTTGTTCAAGAAATGGTATGGCTGAACCCACAAAAAAATAATGAGAAGAAATCAGGAGCTATCAGGAGCAAGCACTTACTTATACACAATGCCAGCTGTGTTCCGCACATCCCAGCACAAAATGTTAGGGTCCTTCTCAAACAACAACACGCTGATAATTAGTGTACTCCAAATACACAAAACCCGCATCATCGCATGGTGCCCTTTAAATGATAGGTGAGTGTATTTGATGAGGACAGTACGAGAGGGAATGAACTGAAAAAAAAGAATTGACTGTAAAAATCAAAATTGAAAACTAAGCATTTCACCCTAAACCCTTAAACCCTTAAACCCTAAACCCTAAAAACCCTAAAACCCTAATCCCTATCTGAACTGAAAGAAGTAGGGTTCTACCTTGCGGCCTCCAGTATACAGATAATTTCCATCCTTCGAGAACAAAACCTGTAACATGACCCAAAATGCACCCACCATTTTAGTCCAACATTCACCATACAGAAGGTTGTCGACAAGTGAAGACCCTGAAGTATAAAAAAAATTCTCCAACGAGCACAGTAATAGTGGTTCTTCAATGACCGAGTGGAACAACAAATGCTGTCAAGTGTACAAAACTTCAAAACTTCTCATCCCAGAGGAACAGATACACACTTTACGAGCCATGGCAAAAATTAGAAGAGAGAAAGTCTACGTAATGGGCGGTTTATCCTATAAAATAATTGATCAAATTTTTCAATTTTTTTAATATCTGCCAAATTGGCACACTTTACTAGCAAGGAACACAAAATAAAATAGAGCTTTTGACAAGGAGCACACAAAAATTTAAAATCTTTAAGCTGGCATACCTGAGTGACTCCTCCCTCCTGCCCATGAAGAACAAAGAGGAGCTCTGCATTGTGCTCGCTGTACAGAGCTGTGGTTTTGTTGTAGGATCCTGCTGCAAACAGACCCTCTGATGTTGGACTAAAACCCAGACATGAGATTATTCCTGTCACAAATAAACAATCAGTCATTACCATAACCGCTTACAGTACGATATTACCTTTCAAATAATAGAGTGCCAGGAAAAATAGACAGGAACGACTGGAGCGATTTTCATCTTCTGTGTCAGGCCTTCATTGACACTTACCTGTCTGTCCATCTTTGGTACTAGTTAATGTGGAGTACTGTGAATACTCCCGACCAGGTCGAGAAGTGTCAAAAACCCTCAGGGTCTTGTTGTAGCCACAAAACAACCTGCGTAGCCACAGATGTACACAGTGAATCCATCTTCCTTACGATGTACTCAATCAACTAAAGAGCATTTCGAGTTTGACGTTTCGAGGTTATAACACCAAAAATATGCAACTAGCACAAATTGTAGGCAGTTTCATGTGATCCACTGTTTGAAAACTCACATAACATCTATAGCCAAAACCAAAGACTTTCATCCCACGTTGTTCACTCACTCAATCAGAGAGAATAAGCACAGACTTACCTTGATCCAGAATTATTGAAAGCAACGGAGTACGCTGCTGTAATCTCATCCATTGCGTCATACGCTCTATATGTGCACCGGAGCTGTCGAAAGCCAGAGACATGCTCTAGAAACGTCAGTAATGAAACCTGGTGATACCATTTCAAGAAGCCTGGTTTCAAGATGCCTATTCAGGTTTGGGAAAGTAACCGAGGGCAGGAATTTCAGACGAAAGAAATCATCACCTGGCCAGAAACAGCATCCCAAAGGTGAACCGGATGATCACGTGTAGATGTTGCAAATGTACATGAGGACGCATCTGTGATAAATTAATCACTCACAATCATCAGCATGCGTCCTAAATGGTGCAACTTGCCACATTCTAAACACAATACCGCACACATCTGACAACATCACTGAAAGATTGCTACTCACAAATAGGCCTCAAGAGTCCACACCCCTAAATTGTCAATTCACAATTAAGCTATCAGCTTAAGCTAAACAGCGACGAATTTAAATCGGATGAAAACCATGAATACAGAGTTCGGAAGCTAGTTAGGTCCTGCTTGCACAGACCAAGTACTGCCAATTCGATAATAAATGCCCACATTGCCCAAATTGTGTCAGTAATCAAATTGGTGCTAATTCGAGCTAACTAACTTGCAATGAATTTACATTCATTTCCACCACTAAACTCCACGATTTGGGACAAGTAATCTAATGAAGCCTAAACCGATGATTGGAACTGCTAAATCCACCCACACCAACCAAACAGCAACTGTTGGCTAACTTGAAGCCTATTTCATTGGTAGTTTTCTTGCAGGTGCACGGCACAAAATAGGTTAGTCAATGTCCGACTAGCTAATGAGCCCTCATAACGCAGTTAGCTAATTGGCGCTACTTGGTTGGAGCAGTCGGGGCTTTAATAAGGAGATTTTCAAGTCGTGAAGAATGGAACTACCTGTGGTGGTCATCTGAGGATACCAACAGAAATCGTACACCGCCTCTCCTTCATTTATGATCAAAGCTGCTGCAAACGAGTCTGGTCGCAGATGAACAGGCAAAACGTGAGCATTCCTACAGCAAACCGAGAGCCTGCAACTGAAATCAAAAACCTTGATCGGTAGCCTAGTCATTCAATTGATAAACTTGTACCAAACCACCATAGAGGAAATGAATTATTATATTGGAATGGCTACAAAACAAGTTAAAAACTAGATTTGATTATATATTGGAAAACAAGAGATGTCTTCACACCTTCATCGGACTTCTTGAAATCCTCCGAGTCCGTGCTTTCAATTACGTCACTAGGCCTGTAAAACCCCAAAAATCCTTACCTCTAAATCAAATAATCAGGTTCACAAAGACACCAGATTTCGTCCTCTTTTTTTATCTTAAAAAAACAGAGCTTAAACCCTAAACCCTAAACGCGTTGAACATGAGTGGCAATGACAAGGAACTCATCTCCCAATAATTCTTTTACAAAAGTGAAGAAGGATTTCCAAAAATTGAGAGAAAGGATTTCTAGAACCAGCTAGGATATAAGAGTACTGACAAGTCAAAGACGCGGAGATTGTTGTCCTCGCTGCTCGTAAGAAAACAGGATCCATCTGGAGACCTGCAGACAATAATAAGAACATAATATTCATAAGAGACGACACCAGAAGTGTGAGAAATGCATGTTCTTGGAAACGAGAGCATGGAACTCACTTTGTATAAGATCAGTAAGATCCATGTCAGGTGAGAACAAGTTCACCTCTATAATAAATAAAAACGATTACTCTCACGTAGATCACAAAATTTCACCTCATCACATCCCAAGAAGAGAAATGATCTCCATACACGTCACCAAGGAACGCTGTTGCATTGACCTCATGAACAATAAACCCTACTTAGGAATTACCCTCTAAAGCACGATAATCAAATTTTCTGTATTCATCACAACGTACACTACTGACCTCATTTCAAGTGCAATCACAAGTTCAAAAAACCCGAAGACGTCAAACACATTCACCAATTTATTAAATAAATAATCAACCTTACCTAGATAACAAAATTCCAGCTCATCACAATCACAGAAAGAAGAGAGAAATGAACTCCATGCAAATAGCTTAGAATGCTACCCTGCAAACTCCATGACACTAAACCCCAGTCAAGGTTTAACCCTGGAGTCCCGGATCCTCAAATTTCCCGTTTCCATCACAACGTACGCCACTGAAATCTTTTCAAATGCAACCCTACGTACGAAAGCCCTAAACCCTAAACACATTACCCAAAGGTGTATTAGGATCCAAATCGGCAAAACCCACGCAGCAAACTCCATGATACTAAACCCTACTTTGGGTTTAACACTGGCGCCCCGGATACTCAAATTTAGCTGTTTCCATCACACCGAACGCCACTGAACTATTCCCAATTGCAATCCTATGATCCTAAACCCTAAACCCTAAACCCATTTGGCAAAGGTCTCTGAGGATCCAAATCGACGAAACTCACCACTTGACGCCCTTGAAGAAAACATTTTCAGCCGATGGGGACCGCATCTGCTTGTGGAAGTGGTACCGTCGACTCGGAGGGGTCTGAAACTCCAGCACGGGAAAATAGTATCCGGACGACTGTTCGGGCTCCACATGCTCCTCGTCGCCATCACCCTCCGCCATTCCCATCCCAAATTCTTCCCAATATCCCTCGACCAAATCCCTCAGTACATTGCCCGAAACACAAATATCCTAAAAACCCTAAACCCTAACCCGCTCGCAACAATGCCTCCATCTTCGTACAGAATACAACAATAGTTTACGGAACTAGAGTCCAAATTGGAAAATAGTCGGAAGGAATGGAATTTCGATGATCTGAACCCAAGAGAGTCGAAGACGTTGTTCTCGAAAATGCACTGGTCGCCGTCCGGGAGTCGGTGGGTAAGGGTTTAAGGTGTTTATCTACATAATTTGTACATTTCAGATGTATAAGCTCTTATACATGTACGAATTTGCAGATAGACGCATGTACAAGATGAGATCGGAGTTCTTCATCTGCATCTTGGCAGAATGTCTCTCTAATGTACCCTGATTATCAACAATTAGGGCTTACGAGTTGCTAGCTTGCTCATCAGATCATGCCTGTCTGAGCAATTTCGTTGTCGTCGTCCGCAACTGAGCCTTCTTTCTAATTATTCAATGAATCCTTTCGAACGAGTTCACTGCAGTGGATCCACTTGATTTTGGTGAAGAGGTCACTACCGTGAGCATCGGTTCTGCAGGGTTTTGAAGTTACCTTATTTGAACGCATATTAGATGTCGTTACCTTGTGCAAAATTTTAGAGATGTGCACAGCCTTTTCACTAAAGAACATAAAGAATCTACCAAACTAAATTACTGAAGAATGAACCCACTTTTGAACTAATTGATTCCCTTGCCTTTAGGTAAACATGTCAACCAAGGATTGAATGCAAAGCAAAAACTAATTCTAACATAAACTACAACTTGCATTTACAAACATAACATGTGGTCAAGGTTGTGCAAAACTCCTCAAAAATGATATGGCAGCAAGCTGATTTGTCTGCATCGGTGTAAATTTGGAGTAACGGAGTTGAAACGTGCAGGATTTTGCTAAAAGCCCTCTGCGGGTGTTTTAGAGACTGTCATGAAATCTAATACGGAGACCAACAAGGGAGAAATGGCTTCAATTACCCTCATGTTCACAACTTGACTCGTCCAATCAGACACGTACATAACTTGCCAGATTCTGAGGCTTGTGGTGCAATTACAGAGTAAGTCATTTGAGAGGGTTGTCTATCGATCAATCAAACATATACACAACATGACAGACTTTGAGGATTTACATAGGATGTGGAATCACAAACTGTGTCATTAGAGAGAAATGCGTATCAATGAATCAGACCTGTACAAAAAATGGCAGACTTGATGATATACAGAGAATGTGCATTTCCAGATTGTGTCATTAGTGAGAGTCGAGTACTGATTACAAGGCTGTGAGAGAAAATAATTCCGTTACTGTACAGTGCCCACGAATTGGTTGCAACCCTTACATACCTACAATTGAGCCTTCTTCAGGGATTCCAAAAGCTATGAACGTTCATGATGCTCACAAGAGGTTCACCATGGATAGCAACTTCACGTAAAGTACAAGGGATTTACAAAAGCAAGGGTTTAGGGTTTGTTTCCTTGCAAGCTTTCAGCAAATGTGGCGATGTATTCCACCATTTGCTCATCGAACTGCGGCCCTTCCATCTCGAAGTGCCCAGCGCCCTTCACTAGCCGCTTTTCCACCCGCCCAGCCGCCGATTTCAGCTTGCTCTCCAGCTGCTTCACGGTCGTGAAGCCATCGGCGGTGCCCATGACGAACAGCTTCGGCTTTGGAGACTGCAAGCAGAGCTTGTGGTGGCGGCCGAAGAGCACGGAAGCCAGGAGTCCGAACGGGTAGCCTAAACTCACGTAGCCCACCACCTCCTGCACGGCGTCAATGGCAGATCCTGCAATGGGCGCCCCTGCAAACCACAAAAGCACAAACTCCTTTCAGGTGGGCAATGGGCACCCTGCGTATGAGAAGCTATGGTAAGCAAATTTGATGGCTGCACTCAATACTTCAAATTGAGATTCTGTGCTCCATTCTCAAACCAATTGTTTTGAGTGATATCTTGTTGGAAAGCTTTTGAAGATACGCTTCTAATGAGCTATAAGACGTCTCTCAAGTTGAAGTATGAAGATCAGAACAAGCAATTGAAGGATACAGGAAATTGTCAATCTGCGTCTGAGAGGCCATGGCAAGTAGAGATGATGGTTGCATTCAGAATTTCAATTTGAGATTCTGTGATCCATTCTCATCCAATTGTTTTAAATGTGATAAGTCTTCAACGTACTGGGATCACAGCAAGCTATTGAAGGTGTGCAGCGAATATGACAGCAGATGGCACAGAGAGTCAACCCACTAACAGATTGTCTTTTTGGTATTTCTTGCTCAGTTACGGGTCAAATCTTTTGTGTGATAGCTTGTTGGAAATCTACGGACAATGCACATCTAGAAAGCCCTTACCCATTCTTACTTTTGAGACTGCAGTGACAACTAATTGAATTGAAGTTTGCTTCATGCCGAAAGAACACCCAGCAGTAGGATTAGGGTTATTGACATCAGCTCGTGAAAGTGTTCATAACTTACAATCGGCTCAAAATTAGAGAGCAAGCACAGGCTCTCTAGAGAGCTACAAGGTGGATTGGTTATTGTCTCAAATTGCTAAAGGTTTGAGTAAAAATGTGAGGTTCGATAGTGCAAGTTTGCTTAGTGCCAAACGAACATACAGCAGTAGGGTTCGGGTTCTTGACAGTAGCTCGTGAAAGCGCTCTTACTTCACAGTCAATTCAAAATTAGAGGTCAAGCGTAGGCTCTCTAAAGAGCTAAGTCGATCTCTTCCAAAATAAATTGGTCGCTCTCTCAAATTGCTGAAATTTTGAGCATCTAAATTGTTTCTCACCAGCCGATGAGCCGACGAGCATAACCGAAGTGGCGCCACCCTGCTGCGCCGCCCACCTCGCCACAGCCACAACGTCCTGCACCTCCGCACCTCCCGTGAGCGAGGGCTTCCCTGATGAACCTCCCACGCCGCGCATGTCGAACGTGACGACAGTGAAGCCTCGATTCGCCAGGCGGTATGCCATCCCGCGCAGAAGCTCCTGGCAACCCCCCATGAGCGAGTATTGGTGCACCAGCACTAACGTAACCCTAAAACGATCTGGCGCTCTCAGCGACGGTCGAAACACGCGCACCGCGAGCGTGACGCCGCTGGTGGACGCCACTTGTGTTGTCTCCATCGCCAGGCTGTGGGTAGACGCCACGAGCTTCGTGATTGGGGGCGCAACCCTCACATGCCTGTGCCCTGCATCAACCCAGACGGGAGCCCTAAGCCTAAATTTCACCAATTGTCATGCAATTGTGAATTCAAAGCTCAATAAACATTGCAATGCAATGTTTCGGCAGATATTCTTTATTAGGCTAAGTCTCGCCGGATTCCAACACGACTGCCGGTCTCTCCCTCACATTCTTGTGCCCTGCAACTCAGACGGGGCCCTAATCGTGAAATGAAAGCTCTAGAGACGTAGCACTAAAAAATTTTAGCAGTCACTCTATCTTAGAATTAAAATCGCCAGATTTCAACGCTGCTGGTCTCTCCCTCACATGCTTTTGCCCTGCAACAACTCAGGCGGCTCCTTAAGCCCTAATCTGGGTGAAATTTGGGATGCAAATGAGAAACCAAAGCTCTAGAGGCATAATTTGTTTAGCAGACGATCTTTCACAGGGTTAAATGTCGCCAGATTTCAACACAACTACTGGTGTCTCCCTCACATACTTGTGCCCTGCAACACAGACGGAGCCCTAGGGCCAAATTTGGGTGAAATTTGGGATGCAATCGTGAAATCAAAGCTCCAGTCACTTAGTACAACAATTTCTTAGCAGTCATTCTTTTTTAAGGTTAAATATCGTCAGATTTCAACACAACTGCTGGTCTCAACCTCACATGATTGTGCCCTGCAACACAGCCAAATTCCTAAGCCCAAATTTGGGTGAAATTGGGCATGTGTTCGTGAAATCTTCAGCCAGTCTTTTCTGGGGTTTATATCCGTCAGATTTCAACAAATGCTTTGGTCTAGCTCGAGGAAAACAAATTCTTTAGCCTCATTTTACAGCAAACTGAATTGTTGAAACTTTGTTGCAAATCGCAAGAAATTGTATTTCAGCCACCACGATAGCAAAACTACTACAAGAAAATCGCCAAATAGGTACCTTCGACTACATTTCTGGAGCTACCCAAAGGCTGGTGAAGTGGTGCGGAGAGACGCTTCTCTTTACCTTTGCACATCCGTCGTCAGCGGCGACTTTGCACCTGCTGTGATGCAGCAAGAATCTCAGTACAGTAATAAGGGTCTCCGTGATGAGGGACTCGGTCACCGGTGACCGAGCTACGCATATGCTGTCTCTTCGCTGAATAGTGTTTTTTAATTACAGTAGGCATTTAACCCTTGAACGTCAACGACAAAAAAAACTATGCAATGGATGTGAGAAGAGTGTTTTTCATCCATTTTTTTGGTGAAGACAAAGATGTGTTCCATCATGTAGGGTCTTTCAAATCTTTTTTATTTTTAGATGTTGCAAATTGTAAACAAATGTCACGAAAAAACTCTAGGATAGTTGTTACCCTGCTTGTAATTTTTATAAGGACAATAAGCAATGCAGGCTTTCACAACTTCATTCAAAGTCCAAGAACAGTGCCTTCTCCTCCAATTAGCTTAAAACATGCACATTGTTCACAAACCACTCTATTTCACGGCCACCAGTCTGATGTTTAAGGATTAAACGCCTAATTATACCAAAATTTAAAGGTCAATACCGAGCCTTTGGAAAATTTTGGGTTTGGGTGACATATTAATATCACATTTGCTACCTCACTCAACAAGCACATATGTCACATATGTCCATCTGGTGCCAACCAAACTCTACCACTTGCACCCCTTAAAACATCACCATCACCAAGTTTTAGCAATCTATTAGGTATCAATCTACTTGTATAGCCCATTGTCACTTTCATTGTGATGGACAAGCGCTAAATTTAAGCCATGGTATAGGGCTATTTTTGCAAATCCTTTGCTCAATTTCAAACCCTGAGTGTGTACTCATACTTTGTTTATGTTGCTATTGTTATATCCTTTATGCTCTTTACATAGCCAACATTAGGCCAAAATGAGTATGTTTTATTTAGGGTAGCATTTTAGGTGTCATCATCACTATCTCACTTGTCCTTGAAAGTATTGTTTTATTGCTGAAAACTCTTGTTTTTATAGTTGAAGATCATTCTTGGTACATGAGCTAGATTGAAAATGTAATCTTTACAAATTGTTGTTTTATAGTTGAGGTCTTCAAGAGTCACTCTTGGCATATGAACAAGATTGGAAACTTGATCTTCAATTCAAACATTGAATGAGTATTGGAGGTGGAGGTTTAGAACCTTAAGTACTAGAATGTTGAAAGCCCGAGTATGCAACTCCCATATTATATGGCCCTAATTATTATCACTTATTTTAAGGACAATAATAGCATTGAAAACCTAATTATATGAGTTTTATTAATACATGTATTGTCAAAAAAGCTATCCAACTTTTTGGAATTTTTATAAAAATTTAATTTTTTTTATTATAACTGCATCAATATGAATGAATTTGAATTTTATTGGAGTGAATTTCTTGTAGGTATTTTTAAAAATTATGCATAAGGGTTTCAATTCTTTTTTAAAATAAATATACAATCCAACATTTTTTCTATATCTCATTTTATTTAATTTGGTCTTCACCTAACTTTTTGGTCCTTTTAATTTGATATAATTTTTACAAAAGATGTCTTCTAAGTTGATTTAATGTTGATGACCTTTGTGTATAATATAAGAGTTGTATACCCAAGGCTAAAAGTAGAAGTCACTATTTTACTCCAAATGAAGAATACAATGCCCTAATTTGAGGCCAAATCTCTTTGTTGAATGCTATACATGAGTCCAAATTTCCTTATACATTGCAATTATTTCACTCTTGGATAATGCAAATGTTTTCAAATGAGTCCTATTTTCTTTTTTATTGCCACATTTTCCATCCAAAAAAAATTCCAACATACTGGCTACTCTATAACCATATATTTTAGAATTTATACCTCAAAGCAGATTCAACAAAATCCATAAAATAAAACTACTCTGAATCCACCTTGCTTGGGAGTTAGGGAATAGAGGTTAGGGATTAGGATTAGGATTTTAGCACTTCAACTTTTAAAGAATTCTATTACCAAGGTAGTCACCAAAATGTTCCAATTATTGAACCAATAGGTGCATTCTTTGTTTGTACACTAAACAATGAAGTCATTCATCAAACACTTATTATCCTCAATATCCTTTAAGGATTAACATGTTTAGGAATGTGATTTTCATCTCTCAGTATGGTGAAAACACCCAAAGGTGTCCTTGTATCCATTTTTGACAAGTAGACTTCCATTGACAATGTCCCCAATAGTGTCATTAAACCATTCCCTCACTTAATGGTGATTGATTGATTGTTAATTAACTAAATTCTGGTTTTATAATCAACTTATGTGAGGATTTCAAAGGCCTAGAGAACTCCCACTTTGAATATTCATAGTAATTCCATGTCTTATTCAAAAATTCCATTTCTTTAAAATTCATAATTTTCAATTGCATATCACTATAAAAAGTTTTTTTTAAAACTGCAATGCCTACAACTATATTGAATTGCTTAATTTGACATTTATAGATGCTTTCACCTTAAATGTTTTTAGTTGAGATCTTTGCTTTAGTATTTTACATGTTATTTTTTTGACATGATTGATATTTGTTACGTTTTCATGATTGCCAAATCTTACAAGCTATTTCTCAATTACTCCCACATCAATTAACAATGTTGAGCAATTAGTTCAAATAGATGTGTATAGAGTTAGAGAGATCTTTGAGATCAAATATTTTTTCACTCAATGTATTGGATGATTTATTATGCAATGACTAAGAGATTGTAGACCATTATTGAAGTGAGAGTAGACAATTCCATTTCCTTTCACAAATTAGTGGCTATTGACCAATTTAGCCAAGTTTAAGCTTGCACCCAATTGAAGGTCAAGCAACAATTGATTAGAAGAGAAGAGTTTGTATTGGTAACATTTCAAGGATCAATCAACAAGAGAGAGGATCATGCTTCTATCGGTTTTAGTATTCTCTTCCTTAATTTTCATGATCAACTTTTGTTCTAGTTGTCCTATTATACATTTTTCTTTTTTCTTTTTTGAGTTGAAGCCATCATTGGAATTGAAATGATCTAATCCAAAGATTGGTGCATTAGTTTTAAAATGATGATATGAAAAATATTTGTTATGGTCAATTACGTTTGAATATCTTGCTCTACAAATTTTATATGTGGTGACTATAAAAATTGCAATTTAGTATATTATTCTTACTAGTAGATGTTTTTGTGCTTGCATTATAACAACACCTAAATGCATTCCAGTAAACAATTGAGCATTATTACAATTATTATTTTCTCATTTTTTTTGTTGGATTTTGTTGTAAGTCAAAAAAATATTTTAGATTTCCTATTTATGCAATTTTGAACACAGTATAAATAAACCATGAATTTTCAAACTACCTAAAATAGGTATATCCTGAAGCAACCTTAGACTCTTATGAATCTAGTCAGTATATTTTAGACAAGAATTTGCGAGTCTTTTTTAGAAAGGGGTCAAAATCAGGTACAATTACCTTAAATAGGTCAAAATTTGGTCCTTACATCATATTAGACAATGTCGTGAAGGATATAGTGAAAACTTTGAACCTTCTCTCATTAGAGCTTCAATTGTGAGTACCAAGGCATTTTTCTTTACTTTTGAGAAAGCACCAAGATGGCAATCACTTAAAATTTGGTGAAGCATTGTATGCCTACATTCATCCATCTTTGGACCAAATTTTTTTTCAATTATATTTATGCATTTTTCATCCAAGTTTGATAACTTCATTCCCATTTGAAATAGAATTGGAAATTTTCTAGCAAAAAGTTGGTGGGTATACTTTATTTGGCAAAAAGTAAAAATTTACTTAAAATGGTATAATTTGGCCCCATGGTGCCCTAAAAAAAGGTTGATGGGTACTATTCTAATGTCTTGGTATTCTTCTGATGAATTTATTGTGTACATGGTTGAATGTTTTTGTAGTATTGATATTCAAATCATGTGCTCCTTGTTTTTGTATTTATTTATAAAGTAACTATACATCAAGGTCATCTATAGCATAAACCATTGGTAGGAAATGTTTTGTTCATTTCCCATGTGAATTTTGCTCCATAATCAAGGATTCTTGGTCGATTATACAATTTTGTCTACATTGTAATTAGGCATTACGCATTTTTCATCCATCTAATCACATTCTATTCATCCTCCACCAGTTAGACCAAGCACCATCACTCATCATGGAGGGTTTTTCAAAAGAAATAAAAGGTGTCATGGCTTGACAAGCTTCATATGTACTCCTCGTCAATGCATTTTTTTGTAAAGTCCCCTCCTCTTCAAGCATTATTTGTCCTTATACAACATGTGCAATCAATTCTTCAATGTCTAGTATGTGATTCAATTCCTTTTCTTAGTTATTAGCTTTCTCCTTTGAATAGAGACTATGACGTCCACTTTGATTTCTAAATCCTATTTTCCAAATCCCATCTACAACCACATTCACACTAGGTTTTTTTTTCATTTTTTAAGGAGTGCCAAAGTGGTGATACCAAATGCTACAGTGGTGCTCCAAATTTCAACATTCATTCACATATTCGATAGAAAATATCACCTTAGTTTGCACATATCACATGTCTATAATTCAATTTTCATTCTCAATCTGACGATTTCATCCAAGATTTTTTTCATTTGAAATGTTTTGGTGATTTCATCCAAGTTTTTTGGCATCTTATAGCCAAATTATTATTTTCGGTGCAATCTAGCACCAAAAAGCCACCTCCCTATGATTTACACAATGGTGCTAGTATGTGAGTATGAACATGCTCGCAAGTGAGCTTTGAACATATAGAGAGAGAGATATACTGCACCCATCGAAGGTGCTTATAATGTAAATACCAATAATATAGGTACCTACATCAGAGTTGCACTAGAATCATAGAAAGTTTCTATGACGTAGACACCTATAACATAGGTGCATAATAGCAACCCTCCTGATTCACATTGCACAACTTCAGTTAGAGATTGGTTAGAGTGGGGGATGTCAGTGGAGTCTGACTACTCAAATAAACTAAACTAATACTGTTGTTCACTTCACGGTCACACTATTCTTGTTTCTCATAACATTCTTCAGGAGCTCCCTGCATACCCTTGGCCTCCATTGACCAAGGCGGACTACTCCAGATGCTTTCGGTGCACAACAATCTGAGTGGATCGAGCTAGCTCCTGCAAGTTCAGTGTCAGTCTTTCAGTTTGCCATGCAAAGTTGGTATTCTACTCGTTATTGAAAAACTATTGAATTCGTTTGGTTTCCATCGATCCACGGCGTTCGTCTGACTTTCGTACGGGCCAGCTAGCTACATAGAGCCTAGAACCGAGTCGGCATGCATGTTTGCATGTGGGCTCCGTGCCTCCGTCGCATCTAGCTTCTCTGCCAGTCGGCGTTGGCGTGCTCAGCTAGCTACAGTAGCTTCTGGACAGTGGAATGAATTGCTTCCAAAGTTCTCGAAAGTGGCGTAATAACTTAGTTTAATGCTGCTCCACATTCTTTTTGGTGCTACAGTTCAAAGCATGCAAGCCGTATATAGGGAGAGAGACTTCGGCGTACTGTGTACATACTATTCTAGCTCGACTCTCTCTCTCTCTCTCGACTGGTAATCAAAAGTTATGCTTGGCGTACAAGATTGCGGCGAAAATAAGCTAAACTTGTGTGAAGCTAGGTTGGGCAAGTTTGGACCCGCCGTGGTCTCTCATGCACGGAACGTCGTCACAGAATCTGCTGAATAGTGAGGCGGTACACTTAATTAAGACCTTCTCACTGGCAACTTTGTTTGTCTTCTTAGTTTAATGTGTGCCGCTGCTGAGGAAGCCATTTGGTTTCAAAGTCTGTTTCGGGAGCCAACTGGTAATTCAGTACGCTGCCTCAATGTGACTAGTATGCCCTGTGCCGTTGGCACAGTCCAAACAAAAGTAAAAGTATTTTTTTTATTTTTAGATCCAAAAAATACTTCAAAATTCAATAACTATCACAGCGTATGTCGGAACGCCACAAACGTAAGCCAGTGCACCCCTCCTCGCCGAGGGCTTTCCAACGGTACCAAGCATGCAACCAGGGGACGCACGGTCCGGGAGATCTCAATGTAACAAACAAAACAAATTTAAGGTATGGATTTTTTAGTTTGGAAGGTGGGTATTCTGCTTGTATGGTAGAACCACCAATAGCTGATCACTTAACCCTTAAAGGATGGACTAGTGATCATGGAAATCATCCCTTTGGTTACTATGTGAATTATTTGCTTTCAAAATTGCAAAAGCACTCATTGGAAGTCAAACTACTGCAGAAGACCTCTCCTTCTCACAACAAAATTTTGAGGGTGAATAGTTACTCCTCTGTCCTACTAGAAGGATTCTATGTCATCCATTGGACACCAAACGTCCTTGTTGATGTTGAAGGGTTAAACGATTCCACCCATGTTCTGGAGTAGTATGAGGCATTGTAAATTTTCTGCCATGTAGAAAGAGAAAAATCACCAGGGGTGCAATTTTTTTGGTAATTTTATGCCTTCAATTGAAATTACTTTGAATTTTGGAAGCCCAAGGTTGCTTTGAACCTATAGACAATGTATAGAGTCTTCCAATTCCAATCATTCAAGAAACTATTTTTCTACTTGCTACTTCTTACTTTTTTGCTCACTACTTTGGAACATGTGTGTCATAACCTTGTTAGCTCCAATCTTGAAAAAGAGTAAAAATAACACATTCCAAGTTTTGGTTGGAAATTGCTTGAGCTTTGGTTGGAAATGGATGCACCCTACAAGTTGGATATAGGGACTTGGTCAAGAATGGGTGGTTCTATTATACGCCTCCAAACCAACACTTTTTGCTTATTGAACCTAGTTTCTACTATGAGACTAGTCAAGTTTACATTGATTTTCTTATTGGTACTCCAAAAGAGGTTCCAATGCCCCAAAGAAATTGACATCTGAATACAGTATGCAAAAGTTAGGAGGGAACAAAGTTTTGGTTATAAATTAGTTTATTTCATATAGGTACATTGAATTTATTTTGTAGAGTCACATAGAGTGAAGATGGTAGTTTAGGATTAGTGGCACATGTGGATGTGTCTACCTTAAATTGTGGTTGATTCTCTTCTTTCATTTGAAGTGGTGGCTGATAAAGAAACTTCCTTAAACTTTGACATTCTGAGGCCTTTTATTCATCAAAAAACACTCAAAAAATGTTAAATAGAAATAGAGACAAGTTAGAAGGAAAATCTAAATAGTCAATAGTTATAAGATGGAATGGAAATACACTAATCCCAATAGTGATTGTTCTAGCAAGCAAAATCAACTACATAGAACTATTTTGTTTGAAAAATTATGAAAATCGAGTTTAAAAATGAATCCAATAAGTTCTTAATTTTGTCATGATGATGCAATAATTGCATGTAAACCAAAAAATTCCTCAATTTACACATCTCTAATCATGTCAAAAATTGAGCTCAAATAAGGCTATCCAAAATCCCAAGAGTCTTTTAATCAAGGGGACTTTGAGACTTTAGGAGTTAAAACTTTGTAATGTTTGTACTGCCTACTTTTCTAGCTTAAACTTGACATTCAAACTATATTGGGCTTCAAACTATTTGCATTATTTATCATTAGTATTTGTAGGCAATTTTTTACCACTTGGTTGTCTATTTATTCAATCAAAATAGTTGGATCACTACTACTTTTTATGACCAATAACCAAATCTTTCTAGGTATCACCTAGTTTTGGTGTAGATATCACCAAGTATTATCCAAGTATCACATGGATATTGAAGGGAAATAGTTGTCCACTGCTCCAAAATGATAAAAAAAAAAATCATTGTTTACTTTCATGGTTATTAGAAGCTCCATTTTGTTGTGGAGACTGGATTCTTGTTTTCTTGCTTAGCAAATTGCTTTGGATATGACCACAAATAAGGTAGGGACACTCAAATGTGCCACATGAAGAAATGCTCATAGTGTACTACATCTTCTAGATCAGTATATATTTATATTTGAGGAAACATTTTAGAATATTGAACAAATTTTTTTTGACTCTTTGTATATCACTTTTGCATACGGAATCAAAATGATGTATTTTTTGATGCATTGAAATCTCCAATCACTTGCCAAATAAATGAGAAAATTTTAAATTTTTACAAGTTTAATAATGGAAATTGTTCATAATGAAATCAAAGGTGGTTTTGGTAGTAAAAATCACATCTCCATTTTAAATGAGATAATAGTATTTTAAACTTACAATTCAACAGTGAGTTCTTTGCAATGTTAATTCAGAAAGAATAATTTTTTATTTGTTGGTTGAAAGATAAAATGGAAGAAAATTGGTTTTAATTCCTATAGGACAATTGGATTGGAAGTGGACAAATGGGACATCCAAACCCTAATAGCCATTACTACCAAAGCAAAAGATACCAACACACCACATTATTCTATGTCCTATTAAAAATTTTAATCTATCCAAATTTGTAGTAAAAAAATCCTTCACCAATATAAATCAAATAGCTATCAAATATTCAATATATGTATACTTCTTCACAAACAACAATTTAAAAACAACTAACCTCTTCCTATCTTTACAAGAACTTCTTTAACACAAACTACATACTATACTTAAATATTCATATATAGACACTTCTTTCTCAAAAATTACTTTAACAATTCATATTAATAATTTGAATAAGATCCATAGAGCCTCTCCCTTAAATGAGGTATGTAGTCTTTATTATTACTAGTAGACCTAATATGAATACATCTTTAATTTACAACAATCCAAAATTTAAAAGAAAAACAATTGGATTTCTTCTTCTACCTTGGCCAAATGGGAATATAATTAGTTTTTTATAAAGTCAATTTTAAATGGATCTTTTTAAACTTTGAGAAGTTGTAGATAAGTACTTTCTTTGCAAGAATAAAGTTTTGTTTCCAATTAGGTACATGGATCATTAAATATATTGCCCTTCCAAGAAGGACAAAGAGTGTAGCTTCAAACAACTTCTACAACCTTCATCTTCTATTTTTGAAATTGGGAAGTATGTCAATAACATGATATATAATAGATTTTATTATTAATCCATGCAAAAAATTGTTTAGGTGATGCTTCTTCCAATACTTTTTCTAGAAAGCATTTGAAATTTTACACTACTTGAATGTTTTTAAGAATGACAACAAAGCATGGTTTACTCTACTTTAATTTTTTTTGAATGACAACAAAGCATGGTTTACTCTACTTTTAATTTTTTTTGAATGTCAACAAGGCATGTTGCATGCAATCTAATCATGTTGAGTTTGTTTCTTCCTAAATGGAGGTTTTGGTCCCACCTCTAGATAAAAAAAAGATTAAACATTGACAAATGAATACCTCAAGTGGTGTTAAAACCCATTTTAGGCCATGCTTTTCAATTGTTTAAACTTTGTTTTCTTGGTGGTAATGCTACCTATACCATGAAGTGCAATAGAAGTTCAAAAAAAACATCCATTTTTGGACAAACATCCACACTTACATACTTTCAACTTCAATATTATCTAGAATTACTATACTTTGTGGAAAAATTTATGATTTGTATTTTTTTTGAGATATTTTTGGTAATTTCATCTATATTTTCTATTTAATCTACAAAGGACATTAAGGACTACTAACAATAAATGACTCTCAAATTAAACCCCAAATAATGCATCTACTCGTCTTGAAATTTGACAGTCTTTAATTGACTACCTCGATAGTAGAATGACATCCATCTAGGTTAACCCCTAAGAGTCCTATGGAATACATGGATGTAGATTTGGAGTGGTTTTGGCAAAATAGATTATTATATGAGTAGAATCTAAACATCAAATCCTTATTTTTGTAAGTTTTTATTTTTTTTCCATCCCTACATGATTTCATTTTGAACCTTGTGCAATAATTATGAAGTACCAAGTGACCATCCTAGTCACATTGTTGAAAAGTGTTGAAAAAGTGTTTTGTTAATATACTTGGATGTATTTATTCATTTCTTATAGTTGTGACAATAAGCCTTTGGCTTTCTTAGGGGTTAATTTCCTAGTAAAGTGTAAAAGAATTCATAAAGTGACTTATGACCAACTGATTTGCAATTTTGAAGAGTTTGACTTCTTAGAATTTTTTTAGTAAATTTTCCTTTAAAAAAAATGAAATTGGCATCTAATCCAATTTTTCATTTTTGGGACTTGTGTGGAATTAGCTATAAATTTTGAATATTGAATTTAATCAAAATGGAAATGTTTACTTGTGGTACATTGTTGAATATAATTGGTACATTGAAAAAAGAAATATGTATCTCTATACTTTTAGAGCTCGAAGTATTTTTTTTAGCTTTATAAAGATGTTGCGGGCCTAAAAGATCTAATGGATGACTTTACTATTAACACTAGAAATAAAGAATGCACCTATTGATTTAATAATAAGAATATTTTAGTGACTACCTTGATTATGGGAGAGGGAACCACATTCTTTCAATGTTAACTTTGAAAAGACATTGCAAATATAATGTGTCTGATGGTTGATAGAGAATCCTTCTATGTACAATAGAGGTACAATGTTCAACTTTGCAATTTTGTGTGAAAAGGGAAAGTTTTATATAGTAGTTTGACCTCCAATGATAGTGCTCTTTGTTTTTTTAAGCAAATGATTCATATGGTACCAAAAATGATTTCCATGGTGACTAGCCCACCTTTTAGGAATTAATCTTGTAAGTATGTTGTAAACCAAAGTGGTTAGATGGATGACAAAGAATCCTCCTATCTAAGACAAAAATGCCTATGTTCATCCTTGGAATATGATGTGAAGTAGCAAGGTCTTGCACAATAGTTTGACCTTGAATGAGTTAAATTTTTTTTAAAGTAAATGAGTCACATTATACTATAAACAATGATTTCCACGGTAACAAAGACCATCCTTCTAGGGTTAATTCTAAAACGTCGATGAAAACATTTGACATTTGATGGATGATAGAGAGTCCTTCTAATGGGAATAGAAGTGCAACTATTCATCCTTGAAATATTATTGTGAAAAAGAGAAATCTTCTATAGTAGTTTAACTTCCAATGAGTGCTTTTGCAATTTTTTAAGTGAATGATTCACATGATAACCAAAGGGATGATTTCCATGGTCATTAGTCTGTCCTTTCAAGGGTTAACCCATAAACAATGCTGCGGCCATTTTTTGGTTGATGAATGACAAGAAAATCTTTGTGTGTAGGACAAAAGTGCAACTATTCATCCACAGAATTTTGCATGAAAAGGGGAGGTCTTCTAAAATAGTATGACTTCTTAACATGAGTATTTGAGGATTTTTCTTAAACCAACTACTCACACAATGCCCAAAGAGATGATTTCCACACTCACATGCCTGTCCTTTAACCCTTAAACGTCAAGGCGGACATTTTGCATCCGATGGATGACAAAGGATCTCTCTATGTAGGACATAAATGCAACTATTCATCCTCATAATTTTGCATGAAAAGGGGGAGGTCTTCTAAAATAGTATGACTTCTTAACATGAGTACTTTAGGATTTTTCTCAAACCAACTATTCACACAATGCCCAAAGAGATGATTTCCACGTTCACATGCCTATCCTTTAACCTTTAAACGTCGAGGCGGACGTTTTGCGTCCGATGGATGACAAAGGATCTCTCTATGTAGGACAGAAGTGCAACTATTCATCCTCAGAATTTTGCAAGAAAAGGGGAGATCTTCTACAATAGTTTGTCTTACAATGAGTGCTTTTACAATTTTTTAAACCAATGCTTCACATGGTCATAAAAAACTGATAATTTTCAAAGTCACCCAGTTGTACTTTTTAAGGGTTGAGGGTTAATGTATAGCCAGTACCACAATCTAAATCAGTAAGATTTGGGCATAAATTCGCCTAAAATTTAAAGGCTCGGGAGTAGGGGGTACTTCCCAATTCCCATATAGAGTTATGGGACCCGAAATCAGGGACCAACGCATCCCGTAATTCATGGGTCTCCGCTGCTGCGACCTGGGCCCAACCTGGGCCCGACCTGGGCCCGACCTGACCAAACCCGCGCCCGTCCCAACACCCGACCCGTCCCGGGGAGCATCTCTCTGCTCATATGAGCCCTTCTACGACTTCCACGCTTCACTTGCTCCTGCTGCCCTGCTCTTCGCCATTGCGCAACCGCGCACCATCTCTACAAGTCCCGTGTAGTTTTCAATAGTCTCCATCAAGTTCTGTGCACTTAAGATCTCCTATTCAAGTTCTGATTTCTTACGTTTAGTGACATTTGCTCAGTGCTATCTTTTCTCCTTTGGAGCTCCCTGCTTGTGCGCCTCAGATCGGTTGGGAAAAACACGTTTGGTGGAGGGTAACATACGTGTGTGTGCATACGTTTTAATAGTCTTTTGTGGGCTGTAGCATATCAAGAGCTTTTCTCACAAACCATCTATACAATTTCTGTCTAGTTTTCGTCTTTTCTAGCAAGTGTAATGTACTTGAGCTCTTCTTTTGAAGGCCTGATTCCACAGCTTTAGTCACATTCGCTCATCGCTGTCTTTTCTCCTTTGTAGCTCCCTGCTTGTGTGCCTCAGATCGGTTGGGAAACACATTTGGTTGAGGGTAGCGTGTGTGTGCATACGTTGTAATGGCCCTTTCCTGAGTTGTAGCATATCGAGAACTCCCTCTCATTTGTAACTAGAGCTACGAGAGTGTACGATATCGGACGCAGAACACGTCGAGTATGGCAGGGAAAAGGCCGCGGTCACTGTCCCGCACGGTGAGCGTGTCGCAGTTAGGATCTCGAACCCTTTCTCAAGAGTTCCCAGCCAAGAATGCCATTGAGAATCCTGCCCCTGCGTCTTCCCCACGCATTGTTGTTGGTTTCGATCCAAAGCCGTTCGAATCCTCGCCTCCGTATTCCCCGACTTTCCACGAGAAGTCTTCTTCCCCGCGGTCGGTTCTCAACAGCCTCTTCTCTCGGCACCAGCGCAAGGTCAGCGACGGAGTGGGCTTAGGCATTGCTCTTGCCGAGGGTTGTCAGGTTCCCAATGTTGTTGTCCCTGTTGGTCCATGGGAGAAACTGGTGGTACATCAACGGCGTCACAGCAACCCCATCCCTACTATAGTTCGGGATGCAGGAGTTGTTCCACAACGGAAGGAATGTAATCAGGAGCGTGCCGAGCTTGCTTGCGTGGAGCCTGTTGATCGTCGCGACGCGTTTGTATTTGTTGAAGCGCCAGCGAGAGGGAGTTTTGTGACAGGAAAAGTTGCGACGGTCTCCTCGCACTTCCTTGATGAGTGCTCGTTGTGCAAGCGTCATCTACCAGAAGACCAAGACATCTTCATGTACAGGTATGGCCACTGCGGTATCACCATTTTGGTTTTCCCTTTCGTCATGTTGTTGGCGAAGCTACGATACCATTCTCTGTATCGGTCGGCTTTCCCCATGTTGTTTGTGCAATGCTAGTTCCCCTTCACCATGTTGCCTTGCCTTTCACCATGTTGTTTATGCAATGCTAGTTCAGGTTCACCGTGTTGTTTTGCCTTTCACCGTGTTTTTTGTGCAATGCTCGTTCCCCTTCACCAAGGTCGATCTTCTGGATCCCGTTTCTTTAATGTTTGGTGCTTCTTGCTTTGGATATTCCGGTCACTTTGTTGTTTGCAAAGCTTTGATTTGGATCCCGTGATTCTGATGTTAGGTGCTGGGTGTTGCAGAGGGGACAAAGCGTTTTGCAGCTTAGAGTGCAGATCACAGCAGATGATACTCGATGAGTACGGAAAGAGCTGCTCGCTGCAAGGAGCGTCAGCCGCAGGCTCGCGATGCGCTCCAGTGTCATTCGTTGCTGCCGGGTGACCAATCTACTTCCAATTTTGTTGCGCGTCAGGATCTGACATCGCCGAAGCCTTGGATGTAGCACAGCCCAATCAAGCCATGTACAGTGGATGTACAGCTTATGGAGGTTTCATGTATACAGCAAGGGACGGGAAGGGAAAACGGTATTAACTAGCATTCACAGCTCATGTGCAGAGGCGGGTCCACAATTTCTTTGTTCTATTGAAGGTGATAAAAATCTTAAAAAGTGTAAAATGACAACGACGATGGTGTAGATAGGTAAACATGATCTTTTCCTCTCATCTCTCGAGTTACTACTACTGGAGAGACAGTTTTGTACAGCGATTAATGTGCTCTTCATGGAGATTCATACCGACACCTGGATGAACATGCAGCCAGGTTCTCGAAGTGGATCAATTTTTGGGTTGGATATTGCTTTGGATCAGCAGCAATAAGGGCATGGAGTTTAGTATTTGTCCTTTGATGAAGTTTGTCGGCAATGGAGCAGATCGTAGGTGGGCAATACATGTTTGCATGATTAGTGCATGGGTATATGCAAGAGATGAACATTGCAAATGGCATGTGCAGCAGTTTTTCTCTGCTCTATTATGTTATTTCTATTCTTCAAGGAGGTTATTGGGATAATGGAAGGAGCTTGCACTGAGGATTGTTTAGTAATACTGCAAGCTTGGAAGCATCGATGGTAGTTCCGAAGGTAGTTCTGGGATCGGGAGGTTTTGTGGGGCTTTGGTTTTTCCAACACCCTACTTTTATGAACAAGGCAGCTTTCTAATGTGAATTTGGTTGCAAAGTTGCTTTGTCATGCATGGTTGAATGTCTGATTACTTATCATGACTTGGTCGTGTACTGTCCAACATGCCCATTGCTGTTCAGAATCATACTTCTTGCACGGCTATGACCACGATTTAGTCGTGGGTTTGGACATGAGATGTGGTCCATTCAGTTCATTCTCTTACAGCTGTTGGTTTGCTGGCAACTCCTGGAGTGTGTACGGAGTTTTTTGGATTCCTTTCTATGTTTCAGTTGTAATACGTGTAGGGCTCAAGACTCTTCAATGTGGACCAAAGTGATTGCATGATTGTACACAATTCCCTTAGATGTGAAGTACCATAACTTATTTGATTGTTTACAAGGAGAGTGTTTATACACGATCGTTGGTAATCAAGACCTGTTTCAAGATTTTTCAAATGGAATAAATGGGAATGCATGATTGTTTGGGATGAACCTTGAATTGTTAGTGAAGCTGAGGATGCTGAGGATTGGTACTAGTGTATTCCTAATGTTGGATGCTCCGAACTTCACCAGATGAATGTGCATTGAAAAAGTCTTTGGTACTTACCAGTTTTTGTGATTTGTGAAGATTTTGTCACAGGGAACCAAATTGGTTGTATGATTGTGCAGCACATGATCACCTTGAGTACCGGTAGTTGGTTAGATGTGTGAAGTGTAAGTTTGTTTACAAAATTTGATGATGGAAGGTGGGTGTTTCTACACTCTTTGTTGAGATTAAAGATCTGTTTCAAGATTCTTTGAAGGAACCAACTTGATTGCATGATTGTACAGTGCAGTACATGATCACCTCAGGTAGTCAGGTAGTTACTTGCATGCTGAGTGTCAATTTATTATGAAGATGGGATGTTCATAAAAGTGTCATTGCCAGTGATTCTGGATTTTTCTTGTAAGAAAAATAGAAGCAACTCGTTAACCACTTTGGTTCACATGTTTCGTACTCTTTGAATGAGTTATGAATTTTGAAGTTGGAATTGGAAAATGCTCTAAAACTGTACCCATCTTAACCCTAAATCAGCCCTTTTGGAACTGTGTGACATCATCTAGTTTAAAAAAAAAATAAATATTCATTGGGAGTCAAAACTAATGTAGAAGATTTCCCCTTTCCACCCCTAATTCCAAGGTTTCCACCCCTAATTTCAAGGATGAATAGTTGCATTTCTATCCTACACAAGAGAATTCCCTGTCATCCATTGGACGCCAAATGTCTGCGTCGACCTTCAAGGGTTAAAATGTTCACTTAGTGAATTCCCTGTCATCCATTGGATGCCAAATGTCTGCGTTGACCTTCAAGGGTTAAAATGTTCACTTAGTGAGATGAAAATTCTTATATGAGTCTTTGTGTTAAAAGATGCAATGTACTTGAATAGGGAAGGTTTTAGCAACACTAATTTGTCATAAGAAGTCCCTTGACATGATTGTTTACTGCATTTCTAAAAACTATGATGTTTAAAGATTGATTTTTAATGTTAACAAGGTTGGTACAACATTTCATAAGCATTATTGTTTTAGGAACTATTTAACACAATTTTTTTTTTATACATTTCTTAATTATACAAAATAAAAATGAAAGCATAAGTAGTCGGTTATGGTATGTCAAATTGGTGTTTGAGCAACAATATACATTTTAATAGATTTTGTGTATTGCAAGGTATTTGTTGGAATGTTTGTATATTACTTAGTGATTTTTTCAAGTTTATAGCCATACTAAGATCAAAGGCAATTTTAGGGAGGCAAATTTGGACATGAAACAAAACATTCTAATCTTTTCAACGACCCTTGCAAGTGTACTAACAAAATCTTTTTAATTTTATGTTGAATTTTAGCAAGTATCCTATGTTTTGGTCAATTTTGTAAATAATTAGGCAAAAGTTGAAGTGTGTCCAAAATTTTATAAATTTACAAAGCAATATCCAAAAAAAAAAAAAAATTATTTGAAGGTCATTAGTTCATTTGGAAATCGGGAAGAGTAGAATTAGAATAATCCAAATAATTTTAAATTTTAAAATGATTTTTTTCTTAAAATCTAAATTTCAAAATTAGACTATTTTTGGACTTAAGTGTTGAAAACAACCAAGGGTTTGAATATGCAATGCCTTCTCATATTTGCCCAAATTCTATTCGTTTGACAATGGAAAGGCTAATAAAGTAACCTCATCTAATTTTGATCCCTCCTAAATGCTAACCCTACTTTTGAAGGAAAGCTAAACATGGAGGATATCCAAAATGGCAAGTATTAGAAGGACAAGTGTAAGGTGGAGTTGGAGGTCGTTTATGGCTTTACTTATAGTATTGTGGAAGTGACAAACTCATATGTTTTATTTTTTTTAATACTCATTCTTTTGTTTTAACTTCTTTTTTATAACATGTTTTAATAGTACTAGTGTCATTTCTTAATGTGTATGAAATGGATTTTGACATCACCTAGATTACCCTTACAGCCTCCTATAGCTTGCATCTTTGAAAATTTGTAACTAGTTCATAGTGATTCCAAAATTTATGCAATTGCCTCTATTATGATGCAATTGAAAGTATCTATTTGCAAAAATTGATTGCCGATTATTATTACGTATCCATTTGTCTACAAAGCTTATTCTCACACATTTAACTGTAGTTACTTTAATAATTGTGTAGTGAGTTTACAACTTGGAATTCATCACTCCTTTCGGGGATTATACAATTATAAGTGGTTGAGAGTAATGATAAGGATTCATGAGTATTATTTTTTAACATTATTGTGGTGCAATTGGATATAAACTATGTTCAAATAGATAAGACCACCCATAGTGTAGAATATGGACAATATAATAGAATCTTTAGCCACTTCAAATAGATAAGACCACCTATAGTCTTTAGTATATGAAAGAATGTTAAGCTTATTGTGAGACATTGTTGCAATATGAATTGTAGTCTCAAATATTCAATTTCAAAACAATAACTCTTTTAATTCTCATAGTTTTTTTGGTTTGAGCTAGAATATAGATAGAATCTTTAGCTAATGTAAGGTTATTGTAGACAAAGGAGCCAAAGTGAAGAATATAATTGTACCAAATTAAAGAATGAACAATAGGCAATGGGTGTGCAAAGAATTAGGACAATCTACTATTGGTATAGTGAAAATTTAGTCATTAGATGAATTTTCAAGCCTCTAAGAGACTGTTTTGGGATTGCTCTCAATGTTGTGAACCATAGCAATGCAATTAGAATATTATCATAATTTTTAAATATTATAAAAATAATTTTAAATAATTAAAATTGAATTATTTATTATCTTCTAAGATGGCAATCTTTGATTGTATCAAATTGTTGATGTGGCTCTATTTCCATGTCCCCCAATCTAGGAACTATTTAAGTACTCACAATTTTCCAAAGGCCCAAAAAACCATCTTGTTGACATTGACCTATGAGAAATGCACAATCATACTACTAAAATCATAACTCTCTCTGTAATATCACAAATGCTACCATTAATACTAAGGGCTTGTGCTTGCTATGCTACGCATTCATTGTATCATATATTAGTAAAATTTTGATATATTTGAATAGAATGCATGATAATGATTTCAATAAGTCTTTAAAATAATTATTTTAAATATTTTATAAATTTTTTTCCAATCATGCATACATAGAAATCGTATTTTCACACAATGTGATATTATAGAAATAGAATAGCAGTTTGCAATCACTTCTATAACATCACTATTTACAAAGGGTGATATTATAGAAATAATATAGTTGTTGCAATTAAGGTGATATTAAAGAGGATCCATAGGATGATATTATAGAGGTAGCAAATCCATTGCTTCTCTTGGCTTTACACTTCTTTGCACTTCTATGATTTTGTGCTTTTGTAAGCTTGGAGCTTTCATGATTTCAATTTTCTATTGCTACTACCAAATGATTTTGAGAAATTTATGCAATTGAAGTGATTTGGGATTCCACATCAATTAAGTTGTTCACAAAGTTTTTGAGATTTGTAAGTTTTTTTTTTCAATTCTTCAATTTGGGTTGCCATTTTTTGTAACAATGGAGTCAAATTTCTAATGCATTCTAATGTATGTGTATCTTTTATAGTATTTACCATTGCATATGTTTCATTCATCATTCAATAAATTTCTATTGTACATTTCAATATATGCTTACTTATAAAAAAAATTATACAAAGATTTTAGTCATTTTTATTTGAAGATTTATTGAAATTTTTATTTTGCATTCTATCTAATACATAAAAATTCTTATAAAATTCTAATAATGAATGCGTAGCATTGCAAGCACCAACCGCTAGTATATAGCTAAAATACTAATAGTCTTATAAAAGATTCACTTTGAAGACCTTTGGATTTGGTAGACATTTTTTTTATAATTTATGCAAATCAATCAATACTGAAAAATATAAATTCAATATATAAATATATGCTTAATATGAGAAGTATTCAACATGGATATATATAGAATTTTCTACTCAAAGTTGACACAAGTTCAATTGTGTTTGCTTTCGTACTAATCAACACTTACACAGGGGTAATTGAAGCAAATATCTACAACAAAAAATGAAAAAGACTCAAAATAAACATATTGTCGACCTTAACACATGAAAGTGCTAAAAACATTGCTTTACACAATATTATATCCCATATTTCTTTATAGTGACCTTAATTCCAAAGTGGGCTATGCACTTAATGCCATCCTTGTATTTGCTTTCTACCTAAAAATCACCAATGTTATTCAAGGTGCAAAAGTGACACATCTTTAGCAATTCTTTCCATGTATTACATAGAGACTAGCACATATATTATGTAAAAAATGCAAATAACAAATACCTATTGCATGCAATTGTATTTTTCAAATTTGATTGCTCTAATTCATTCTCTATCAAACGAAACGAAACGAACTAGTAGCCTCCATTTTGTAACTACTTCCGATTCCTTGGACTTAAAAGGGTTAAAAGACACATGTGAAAACTATCCCATGAACTATTGTAAGTGGCCGTATGATGAAATATTCTGTCGTAAAATTGGTGGCCACCAGTTTTACGAGAGAAATAGAGCTCGCCATCTGTCGTAGCGTTGCATGTGCAAAGAACTACTGTAGTGATCATTTCTTACAGACGAAGGGAAATATGTGAATGATAGTAGACCCACACGAGTAATAGGAGGCAATAATGCTGGAAAAAGATGTAGCACCCAAAGCAATTCAACCCCAAATTACTCTGATCTGCAGTGTGGAAGATAGCAGCAAGTACACTACAAGCCCCATGCATTCTGCTGTCCAACTCAACAACAATTGAAAAACTGATTATGAAAGTTTTAACTATTCTTCAATAAAGCACTACAGATGACTTTCATCATAACTCTAGGAGTGGTCACAGCTTGATCATACCCACAAGGTCTTGAAATTGAATAATGAATCCAACACTATCTGTGTCGCAGAAGATGGACACCCACAGCGATCCCTCCAACTCCTATAGCTAGTGTGCTCCAAAACCACTTCCTGTTAATGGAATTCTTGGCAGGTATTGTCAGTAGCTCTTCTACCTGCAAGTGGTGGACATCACATACGTATTGTTAAGAATTGTACACTCAAAAGACGGTCTAATGTCAGTTTCTGAAAATCCGTTTGAGGGTAACATAAGTGGTCTAGTGATCAGAAAGAACCCATTCCTGTAAAATAAGAGCCTTGTAGGATGGCTCAAGGCAAAAATATAACTTACATTTATATCTTCCTTCCAATGCTTCGCAATACCAGAGAGGTGGCCTCTTCCAACAACAGCTACAACGGAAGAATACCGACGTGCAACAGTTCGAAGACTCGCCACCATATACCTGTTCCATGTCCACCCTTTTCAGTGGCATCAAGAAACTTAATTTCTTCACGATGATCCATTTGTGAACCTTGATAAAGACTTTAATTTATCAAGAAAGTTTTGATTATCAGAATCTCAACTCAATTCAACTTGCGAACATCTGCACATTATATCGTCAAGGATCACATAGAACGAAGTCGAGTGGGCATCAGAAATGCTTTGCTTACAAGTCTCGTTCTGCAACAAGGGTCTCTGAAAGAGAAGGAAAAGTTTTGCTCAGCTCCTGAATCATGAGCGTCACTTCGTCACTCTGTTCCATCTTCTCCATCTAGTATTGTTACAATATCAACTACTTTAGTACTTGCTTCTAGAGAAAATCCTAATATGCAAAATCAATTCTGGATGGAACGAAATGGAAAGCAATTCGCAAACAGCAGATTAGTCCAAAATATCAAACAGACCATTTAAGAATGAAGCATCAAGCTAGAAAAAGAGAAAGGTCTGATTCGCTGATGTTGACTTTGGCAAGATTTTGCCCTCATGAGTTAAAACTAGGAGTAATAGGAAAGAGATGAACTTGAGGAACTTGCTCAAAACCCAATAAAAAAAAGAAATAAGCGCACAATTGGACCAATGCAATAAACAAAGCCTATAATAACCCTGTTTTCAGTGCAAGGCACACCAGAAGGAAGTCAAGAAGTTTACCAAAGCCTGGAATTCATCCGCGCTTGGTAGATCAAACGTGGCGGTCAATATGCCGAAGAGTAATTTTATCTTGTGCCAAGTGCTCATCATTCCCCATGTCCTTTTCAAAGTTACCTGCACGGAATTACAGCGTAGTATTCTCGCTGTGTCAACAAAACTGAATCTTCTACCAAAAAAGTAAACCAAAACTACAAATTCGTCATTGGCGATGATCTGACATCTACACAACAAAGGGATCCAACATACCTGGATAGGTCGATCTCCGAGAGTAACCGATGCACCATATTTCACAGCCTCCTCATATGCTATACGGAATTCCGTTCCAGGAGGAATCTCCAGCTTCTCACCCACCTACCAAAGTAACTGAAACTCATTAAATACGACTGATTGTCATACCCGCGAACAGGTAAGAGACGCAAATAATCAAAATTTGGTCAAAGGCCATACCTTAGCAAGAAACCAGCTGTACATTAAGCCGAAAAGATTCATTTCCTTCTTCCTGTATGATTCAAGCATGCTGCTGAATGTTGGTACCTGGTGGGTCATCAGGATGATACAATTAAATCTATGTTGTGAGCTCACATCGATAATCAATTCACGTCCAAGTAAAGGAACTTCGAATCCATGTGGAATGATTAGAAGATGTCCAGCCTAATATTAAAAAGTAGTATAGACACTGAATGACAAGTTCAACAGTACAGAGGAGAAAAGCAACCTTGAGTTCCCTTGGTAAGAGTATGTTCGTCCTACTTGAACACAGCTCCAAGAACACGACCTGAACAGTTTTTTCAGTACAGTTCCAAGATGTCATTTGCTATAACAAATCTTGTTCTATCCCAATCTCATACTATTAAATAACCTGCAAGTAAACCTAGCACAGGCCTGTAAGAATTTGGGATTTGGAAGCCTACTTCTGGCTTGACGTGTCTGATGAGAGCCTTAACTTCCTCACACGATGCCTGTGTAAAGGAGTCACAATAATTAGAGTTAGCACATGTATCAAAAAAATTCGAATGTGATTCTTTGTAGGATCATATAATGTTAATAATAAATTCTCTTCCAAATGTTCTACTAGAACATCCACCTCGCTAGACCTAAGATTAATACCCTGTTCCCTTATCTTGCTTCGAGAGTATGAATTGCTAAATGATAAATCACAATACGAACTTGTTAGCATAAATTTTTCACAAACCTTTGAAACATGAGCGGTGCCAACGATGTTGACAGTGCACACGCCATTAGGAGCACCAGGTGCACTTGATTCACACTGCAATTGGATAACGCTCTTCCCAGCCTCCAATGGCAGCTGCTTTGAACTTGGAAGGTACTCAGTCTTTCCTTCAAGAGAAGAACAAATAGCGTCTTTGACCAAGTGATGTTCTTCTTCTCTAGCTTCATTTTCGTCAGTGTTGTAAATCGATCCAGATTTAGCTTCGTTATTTTCAAAATCGTTTTCTGGAGTATCTTGCACTTTCTTCGGTAAAACTTCAGCAACTTCTTCAAGAGGTAATTGCATCAGTTCTCTGCCACTTCCTAGGTCAGTATCAACAACCACAAGATCTCCATTGGTTGCTTCCTCTGTACATAACATTGAACTATCAATCATGCCTAAATCCGAGGGATTTCCATCCACATTATTACCAATCAAAGAGTCAGGTGGAGTGAGGTCGACCCTAGAAGCTTCGGTAGCAGGTTCCTCCATCTTAGGTTCCTCACAATCTCCATTTTCAAGCTCCTCCAGCACTGTGACTGTATCCAAGGGGCTTCCAGCGCCATTCCTATCAATTAAAGAGTCAGGTAGATCGAGATTTGAGATAGAAGCTTCAGCAGCAAGTTCCTCCATTTTAGGTTCCTCACATTCTCCATTTTCAAGATGCTCCAGCACTGTACCTGTATCCGAAGGGTTCTCAGCATCACCATCTCCACTCAAAAGATCAAAGATAGACTTAGTAACTTCGGACTCAAACTCCATCTCAGATTCTTCGGCTGTTTTGGTTTCAAAACGTTCCGATGCTACTGCTGAAGTCGAGAAACTTCCAGCTTTAGTTTCACACATCGCAGAATTAGGCCGAGTTAAACCTGCATTGGTAATTTCCGCAGCAAACTCCGCATCATGCTCTCCTGGCTCTTCAATGTGAAGGTGCTCCAACACTGTCGATGAATCTGAGGAGATTTCAGCATTGCTCAGATCCACTAAAGTACCAGGCAGATCAAGGCCTATACTGGCATCCTCAACCGCAAGCGTGGTCTTAAGTTCGTCAATGCCTCCAGTTTCAATACTCATTGCTTCAACGGATCAGTTTTGCATAAATCTCCCGTAATTACGTCTCTTTACCATCCACCCAAAAAATTTCAGCAGCCGTGTCAAAGATCTGACCTTACGAGAGCAGTGCCTGGTCGTTCATGTGAACAATAGTTTTGCCACCAATTTCCAGAACACAGAAGGATTTTCAGGAATCAAATCATCAAATTTGTACTCTGCAAGCTCGTTGTAACACACAGCTAGTAAGTTTCGGAAAATCTGCCATCTTATTGAGCTCGAAACGTATCCTCAAAACAACATACGAGAACTCTCAACTTACAATCATATTTAACGCTGTGAATAGAAACTTTGGAAACTGCAGCTTATGTCCCTGGATTTGAGACGTCATAATTTAGGGACATCAGCTGCAGCTTATGTCAAGTGCACAAGTGTAAATTAAAAAATACAAGAACTGAATAAGAAAATAAGATCGCAGACAAACACAGGGGGAAAACAAAAATGAGGGGAAATGAGTTTAAAATATTTGACTTTAAAGCAGCAAAAATTGAAAGAAAAACGTTGTGTTCAGCTCTCTGCTGAATCGGACTCAAATTCGCCTCAGAATTAACGATGAAATTTTTAAAGCTCTCTTCGTTAACTCTCAGATTACTGCAGATTGGTTAACTCTCTTAGCAAGTCAACCAAGGCACACAGAATAAAATCTCAACCAAGAACATCATTCTCCAACGAAAACCTAGTACACAACATTGAAGAAAAAACATACACTTCCAAGCGCAGCTAAATCACAGCTATAAGCTTATTAAGCCATACCGTGAGTTCACGGAAAATAGAGACGTCATTCCTTCCCTTCAAATTCAATTTACCAGATTTAGAGAAAACGGACATTTTACCAGATTTAGCAATGAAATTCTTCAATTTATCACGAGCGAAAGATACAATCGTAGCAAATCCAGAACACTCACCCTCTCAAGATTGACTTACGCTCTTAGCAAGCAAATCCGCATGCAAAATCCTACACTCACTTGACCGTTCTTTCGACACTATCGAGAGCAGCTCTCAACACTAAAACTCACGACAATCCATCGCACACGCTCTAAATCAGATTTTCCTACGCATCCACAAACACCTCTGATACAAGGCGCAATCCAGAAAGTCGAACTAATTTTTAAAAAATAAAAATGAAGAGCAACAAGCGACTTCAAGCAAATTGCGAATCACACGGCAAGGGCTGAAAAATGAAATATCGAAAAGTGTACCTTGAAAGAAAACGACTACGAAGCTTCACATGCCTACCCGATCGCCAAACTAACACCGCCGGAGCCCTGTGAGGGCGAGTTGCAAGAGAGGAGAGAGGGAACACTCGCATTTGGAGGGGTTGGAGACTTTGGAGAAGAGGGGCTCGGAAGTCTTGCTTCCGGAACGTAGATTTCGGAAGGAGGAATCTACGCTTTGCATTGCTGTGGAGTTCTAAAATCTACCAAGTAGCATTCACGTGATATCTCGTGTCAAGAAACTCAGAATCCCAAAGAATGGGGGTGTCCTTTGTGCGGCTTTGGGCCTCTGATTTTTATTTATTTTTTAAATTTATTGTAGTTTTTGTTTTCAGTAGTTGGTACCCACAATAAAATAAAAGTGAAAGTAATTTTTAAATTTTTGATTCATAAATTTTCTGAAATTCAACATATTTTTTCATCATGAATTTGAATTTCATGAAACAAAGATTGTGCATCCTTCCTTGTTGAGAGTTTTTTGTCGGTACGAAGAACATAATCATAGGATGTATGGTTTTAAAGATGTCACTGTAATCAATGAATAAACAAACAACCTAATTAAAGTAGAAGGTAAAGTAGCCCATTGTGGTCAAAAATTTGGAGTTTGACCTCAAGCTATTGTTGAAATTTTTCAGTTTTTTTCCACTTAAAGACAAGTTTAAGAAATAGCAAGTGCAATTGAAATTATATTTTTTCGACAAAGTATGAATTTCTTAGGAATTTTTGAAGTGTTTAGTGCATCATGGCCCAAAAGAGTCTATAACCAACAAAATCTGAATCCATAATGCTCATCTTACTACCTAATGTAGTCACAATATTTTCTAACATGGAAGGCCTAAAAAGTCAATTCTTATAATGAATTTCACATTGAAAAGTTGGAAGTTCCTAATGAGGTCACTATTCACTCCATTAATGTCATGTAAGACATTCATTGTGGCCCAAATCTCACATAGTGAAAAAATTCACAATGGGGGCATTTCCTAGGTGACTTCTATAGGTTATTTGATCGCAATGGACTGTTTTACCTTAAATGAGCAAAATCTACTATCTATCTATTAAACTAATGAAGAATTTGAATAGTGCATGACCTTCTCACACTAATCAAACTAATGTTAGATGAATGAGTTTTAATTGGTGTAAACTAATTTGGATTAAATATAGATGAAAATTAGACAAATTGTTGAATGACAATCACACTATTTGAGATAATATGACAATAGTATAAATATCTTTGAGGGAAATCTTTACTCATTTATTTACTTATTTGTAACCACCAATTGAAGGTAGATGTAGTAGTAGTTGATTTATCAAAGAAACAATTCACTAATATATAATGATGTGTGATCTTGACCAAGCTGGTGCATCTAAGAAAGAATAGATAGCCATTCTTGTTTGCTACTAGCCTTGGTTTTATAAGAAGTATCTATGAGTGTGTGCATTGAAGAAGGATAAAATAATTTAAGTTTTGGAAGCTTTTTTGTGTCTACAAAAAAATTTCGATGTATAAAAGATAATAGGTTCTATACTTTCATAGTTTGGATATGGATTTTAATTTTTGTGACTCCACTAAAAATGACTAAAACTTGCCAAAAATTGGTTAGTATATTTGCATTGCCTTCTTTATATTATAGGGTGGTTTAGGGTAAGGTAAATCACTTATTTGCTTCTAAAAATTTGCATGCTTGTACCCAACAAGATATAAAAGTGAAAGGTATGAAAAATAGCTATTCTCCAAAGAAAAAAATTCACTCTAAAAGGGGGTGAAGTCTATCTATAATCAGTATGGTTTCCAAAAGTTCTTTTTGAAACTTCAAATGTTATAAGCTTTCAAATCCACAAAGTCAAATGGATTAGTTTATGAGCAACAACAAACATTTAGTTTTCATACTGCACTCTCATTCTCCTTTCCTAGACATTGTAACCAATAATGTTGTTTAATCTTCATCCAATACAACATCAAATACTCTTAGAGCAAACCTTGACATAGAAATGGTTGATGATGTGACATCATGAACATGACTTAAGACAACATGCCAACTAAAAGTAGAATTTCCACAAAATTTAATTCTATGTTTTAAATTCCCATACCATCCTTTCAAGTAGTATAGTAGAACCTTGTCATGTATGTATTCAAAAATTTGTTCATTAAAAAAATGCCACATTTAACTATTAATATCTAAAGTTTGAAAAATTTAGAATTAGTAATGTTCATTAAAAGAAAAAAAATGGTCATTGGGAGATAATGCAAAAAATTGGGAGATCAATAGAAAACATTGAGAGATCTATACAAACATTTGGAGATCTCCTAATGTTACTATCAAGAGATCTCTAGATGTTTTGTCCAAAATTCACTTAATAGTCTAGAAGTAGTTAAATGTGGTTTAAATTAAATATAATGTGATTTAAATTAAATATAATAGTCTTAAAAAAGTCTTACCAACTTCCTTTGTCTCTCAAAACATTTTGCACCTATTGAGACTTGTAGTTGACCAAAATCATAGCTTGAGGACCAAGGGTCCAATCTAGAGTCTATCCATTTCCAATTTAGAGTTGTTGTACATATAATGTCACACTATGGAGAAGCAAATCAATCATTTTCTAGTAGCACTATAAAATTGATTGTTATATTGAATCATTATGAGTGAGCAAGACTAGAATTCTTTTAGAAAATGTTGTCCAATCCATGTAAAAGAACTCACTTCAGTAAAGGGTTTTTAAGAAATTTACTATAAACTTAGTAAAAATTTGGATAGAATTTATTTTCAAACTATTGCACTCAATGTAAGAAGCTAAAAATGTTTGTTTTTTAAAAATAATTGTTTAAGTGTGATTGGAAAAATTGATATCTATATGCAAAGCTTAAATTATTCCATTCCTATTAATGAAATGAAACATACAAAGAGTTTTTTTTCATTGCAATGAGGGCAAAAATAACATAAGAAATTATTTTTTAAATTCAATTTTAATTTTATTATATGAACAAACATTTGTAGAAAATTTCATTTCACTTATAAAATCAAGTATTTATAGGACAAAATTGAAGAAATTAACTTGATAGATTTTCAAATCAAAATTTTCAAAAAAACATTAAAATGATGAAGATTTAGCTTTGTTATAGGAATCAATCTTTTAGGGTCTTAAAACACTACAAAACTTTGGAATTGACAAACTGAAGAACTTTAGACAGCTTTTTTTAATATTTTCCAACATCAAAATATACAATTCAATAAGCTAAATTCAAAGTATTCTTAAGTAAATTATACTTCAATATAAACAATAGATTAATGACTAAGAATATTTCTATTGATTATTAGAATCCACTCTATGGTGGAGTGCTTTTCATCTTCATTCTTCTTAAAATGCTTTAAGGATAAACAATTTTTTATAGTGGGGTTATTGTAGGTGGGAAGTTTCGTGTGTATAGGTGAGTTGTCAAGGCAACAATCTAACCTTAAATTAGAAAAAGAGTTCTACAAATTAATGGATAACAATGGTATAGACATTAGGGATATTCAACCCCAAAGCAAGCTAACATTCATTGGATGGATTATGAATGTCTTTAAGACAACGTATTGCAAGAGTTGCATGAAATGAATGATGTACATTCAAATATGTTGAAAAAACAATTCTTACTTATTCTTTGAATAAAGATGCCTACTAATTTGGTTGCTTATTCCTTTCGGATTTTAAACAAGGTTTTGACATTTCATGCATTAGTCTCAATTTCAAAATTAATCTATTTTGATACAATAAGGATACTCACAGCTTTTTCACCAAAGAAACTTCATAGCAGAATGAAAAATTGGTGTGAAAAATGAGGAGCCAATGGACAACAGTTCTAGGTGAAGAAGGTGTGACACCATGCTTGGTATGTCAACAATGGAAAATGTGAAATTGGAGTAACAAGACTTGAGCCACCAATCATATTGCAAAAGCAACAGTGTAATTAGCAATGGAGAATGAAAACTTTTGCTTTGGAAGAGAATAATCAATGTGCAAAAGATATCGTGATCTAAGAATATTCTCATACGGAGAGCCAACGCAAATCCTGAATGGGAAAGAAGCATTGGAGAACGGTTGACACCCGGCGACGTCAAAGAACGCCGGTTATCAAACTTCTTCCCGGGCATACATCCTTGCATAAGGTGCAACCGCAGACGTGGACGGTCTTCGATAATTGGCAACGTGGGCAGGCCCTTGGTATCCACGTCAGCCCTAAAATCACATTCTCTTCATCATCCCTTCCGAAGCTCTACCCGCCATCACCACCAATTCCAATGGAAGCTCCCGCATACATCACTTCGCGAATTTTCCATGGCACTGTACTACGTCTTTCCCGCACGAATTTCCAGACCACTTGAGAAAAAATCCGAACAAAAACCATCAAGTGTGGTTCTACAGTGCAATTTTAGCCAGGGCTCTGGCAGGTTTCAATTGTCGCAATTCAGTACAATGACCTGGTTTGATCGACGCTGGGATTGTGGTCGAAAGAGTTGGAATTCAAACGAGATTCTTCTTTGAAGAGCGCATTGTGTGAATCTCGGGGGTTTAGTTTAGAGAACTCGGGACGCGATGTCGCACCTTCAGGATTTGGGGAAAGTGGCGTCGGGGTTGGCGATGGTGGTGAAGGAGTCCATCAGGAGGTCGCCGAGCGTGGGAAGTACAGCGTTCGATGTGCTGAAAGCAGTGACTGGCACGGTGACGGACTTAACCGGGCTCACGCAAGGGCGTGTGAAGGAGCTTCAGAATTTAGGGCATGGACGCAAGGGCGAGGAGAGTGGCAATGTGACTGAGAGTCGTGTGTCGACTTCATCAACCGGAGCTCGAGAATCTTACCTGCTCAATACACTTGATAGTTTAGGCCCTCCGCGTCGCCGTGACAGGACCGATGAGGTGCTGTCGAGAGTGAGTGAGGAGGTTTTGCCGTCCGTACCGAAGAGTCCTTTGTCTAAACCTCTGGAGGGTTTCGCCTCGGTGGATTCGCATTCATTTGATAAAGCTCCCTCTTCGCAAGCGCGTGTGGTGCCCGAAGAAGCGAAGCTGGACAGTGAAGCAATCAAAGCTGAGCAGGTGCTGCGAGTTTCGGGGCTAGGTGGTGCGTTTCTCCCGTTGTAGACTATCGAATGTCCCGTTCTTTGAGTAATGCCGCCTTTGATGTAATGTCGTTATGGTAGAGGATACTGTTTGCATCGCTTTGTGCAATTGGCTGAGCAGGAACGAGTTCTGCATTTGATTCTTTGATTGATTGTAATCTGTCTTCTGAAACAGAGCAATCATGCTATGAATCCACTTTGTGGGTATGTTGCTAAGGTCTCAAATTGATCTTTATTTATGTCACTTGAATAAGAATTTAAACCATTAATGTAGAAGTGTGCTTTGATTGGGAGATCACTCACTGGAGGAATCGCTGGAGAGATCGTTTTGGGGGGACACAAGCTCTGTCGAAATCAATTTTTTTTGTCACTCAGTATGAATAATTTTGATGCAATCATTCAAAGTGAGAGGTTATAGATCAGTACTGAAGAGATAGTAAACAACCTCATTTCCATTCAAGACGAGTGACCGTTGACCAATTTAACCAAGTTTTAGTTACCGAAGGTTGCTAATTGAAGGCCAACCAAGTGTTATTGGAGGGGACCAGTTGCAGTTGGTACCAGGGGTCAGTCAATAGGAGAGGGGATTACGTCCCTAACGGTTTTAGTGTCCTCTACGTTCTTCTTCATTTTTTCACCAATTGTTTGTTTACAGGTGTAGGAGCAGAGGCAGAAGGTAAAAATTTCAAAGTGCCTCCGAAGAAACGCAAAGTGAGGGAAAGGCGGGTCCCTTCAACTCCAATCGGACGAGTCATGGGGTAAGATCTTTTGCTTATAGAGACGTGATGTATTTGATCGCGATATCATATATGAATTCGTATGTTTTGGTACGCATATTTGCAGAGAGAGGATGTGAGCTTGTCATCAGCTTTCACATATTTATTGTCATGTTCAAAGAGCTGTCCACTGCCAGTTTTGCAGGGTTAGGAGCTGGACTCGCTTGGGGAACCTTCCAGGAGTCTGCCAAGAGGGTTTGGGGCGGTCAGGGACCAAATGTTCCAGGGCAGGCGGTGTTGTCTCCTTTTCTTACCGAGGCCAATGCCGAGCGCTTAGCTTTGGCTCTTTGTCGAATGCGAGGAGCTGCACTGAAAGTGGGTCAGATGCTGAGCATACAGGATGAGTCCATTGTACCGCGCCCAGTAAGACACTTCATCACATGGAAAGCTCTCAATTATGTTTGCTTGTGTTGTCACAAATATGTGGATAGAACTTTAATTAAATAGGTATCACATTTAGCTACCTGCCCATGTTTCCAATCAGCTTAGGTAGACGATACTATTTGCGACTCTTGAAGCATTTCAACACTTTAGGAGTGATTTTGGGAAGACGTATTGAACTGTGTAGAGATAACTTGAGGTAAATTAACCAATCTGTTGAGATCGAATTTTGATCTCTATGTATTAATTTCTTATGCACCAACATTGCATTGTCTAGGATGGGAAGTTGTAGACAACCCCATTTCCATTCAATGCTCAATGGTCATATAAATGTAGCCAAGTCATGTTTACAGTGCTTGCTAATAAGGTCAACCAAGTGCATGAATAGATGAGTTATTGTTGGTAACAGAGGTCTGGTCCTTAATGGTTTGAGTATCCTTTACCGTAGTGTAGTTTTTTTGTGTTCCATTTCCATCGAAGAACTGAATTTCAGATATGTATTTTGACTGCAAATTGTTTCTAGATTGATAATGTCCTGATTTTATATCCAGGCACTGCCTCATTTGTTCACAGCTCTTTGACAGTCGATTTTTTTGTTGTATGTGTAACAATAGATCTTGGAAGCGTTGGAGCGTGTCCGGCAGGGGGCAGATATCATGCCCAATCGTCAGCTGGTGAAAGTGATAGAAGGAGAGCTTGGTCCGAATTGGCAAGACCGGTTACAGTCTTTTGATGCCGAGCCTATTGCATCAGCTAGCATCGGACAGGTACGTTTTGTTTTCAGATTTCCAGACGTACAAATATCGGTGATTCTGTCGATGATGAAACTGTGCTGGAATTATGTTTCTTATTGTGCTTCCCAGGCTTTATATTCTACATGCCATTAGCGTTGTTCCTGGTTCTAGTGTTCTCTGATTAAGAGTCTCATTGGGCGCAGCAAGGGCGTAAACCTTTGAGACTTGTTTATTTTGAATTCCGTTATTGTGTTTAAAGTCTACTGTGCAATCTCGTAATACATCTGTATAAATTTTCTGGTCACAGGTACACAGAGCAGTCTTGAAGGATGGTACTGTGGTGGCAATGAAGGTTCAGTATCCAGGCGTGGCTAACAGCATCGATAGCGACATTGAGAATGTTAAGCGACTTTTGGACTATACTAATGTCATCCCCAAAGGCCTGTACTTGGATCAAGCCATGCGGGTGAGATTTGGCCTTTGATGACATTAGTGCATCCTTTCTGTACCGAGTTCGCCATTGCTTGTATAGGCACTGTCTTTAGATGCATTTTGTGATGTTAGGAGATGTTATCCTTACACTCTGTACTGGAAACAGGTCGCAAAGGATGAGCTAGCAAGGGAATGTGATTACAAGCTAGAAGCAACGAACCAAAAAAGGTTTCGTGAGTTGTTGAAGGACGATGAGGCGTTTTATGTACCACGTGTCTACGATGAGTTCTCTAATACGCGTGTGCTGACAACCGAACTTGTTCCTGGTAATCTTCGATGGGATCTTATACTTAGTCATTTTTGCTTCCTAACACGTGCACTTCCGATTTGACAGTTTTTTTGTTCCCTCTATTCCAAGGGGAGACACTACTAGATTCGGTTCAAAATGTAGACAGTTATAGTACCCAATGAAATGTACACGAGGTAGCAGCAGTATTAGCACGCTGGGGCCCATCATTTAAAAGAATGAATTCCTTTCCCTAGTAGAATTGTGACAATGTGACTGTAGGAATAGTGGCATTCTAAGGTGGTCAAATAGGGGTTTTGTCATTTTCGATCTGTGAGGATTTTCCGAGGATTGTATAGAATGAGACATATGAAGATTATACATTTGTATTTGGGGTTTAGCCGTTTGTTTTATCTTTAGCGGTGCACATTATTGTTCGTGTTGCGTCTCTAATCAGTCGAATGTCAATTCCTTGCAGGTATTTCCATTGACAAAGTTCGAGAGTTGGATCAAGATGTCCGGAATCGAGTGAGCACAGAGTTGCTCAACCTCACACTGCGGGAGCTTTTTGATTTTCGGTTCATGCAGGCAAGTGTTTCAAAGACCAATCTCAGAGACAAACCACGAAGAGGAAGAGTCATGATTTCCCTTTATTGATACCCAATTGTAAATGACTTGCTTGAAACAAGTGCAACCTGTATTTTTCTCTTGCACTCATTCATACAAGTTTTACTTGGAGTTACAGACCGATCCAAATTGGGGCAATTTTCTATACGACGAAGAGAAAGGCAATATCAATCTTATCGACTTTGGGGCTGCTCGAGAGTACCCTAAGCGTTTTGTTGACAATTATTTGAAAATGGTGGGTCTCGTATTTTTTTTCCCCACTGTTTTCTCCTGAAGCAGTGTTCATTTTATATCTACTTTTGCTTGTCCCTTGGCGTGTCGATTTCTGTTCGTTCTCACTTGCTAGTTCACTATTCGTCACCTTGGGATGTATTCGACCTAGTGAAAGTCAGAGCTTAACCCCAAGTGCCTGGCCAAAAGTGTCTGCTTCCATTTGTATAGGATTTGAGATTAACTATTTAGGAAGCTCAAGAAAGATAACAAATGAACCAATAGAAGAATCCATACCCTAAATTTCTAACAATAACAATTTGTTTTGAAAGTTACATAATTGACTATGAGCTTCCAAATTGAAATGTCTATTTTTAGCTTCGGCACTTAAAGGATTCAAAAGTTGAAGTTAGATGCAGTTTAAAATGAGCTAAGAGTTGGTGAAAATGGTGCAGATTCTTGCGTGTGCAAACAAGGACCGGGAGCAGGTCGTAAGGCAATCTATTGCACTAGGGTTTTTGACAGGGAAGGAGCCCCACATTATGCTCAACGCTCATGTGGAAGCCGCTTTTGTAGTTGGCTTGCCATTTGCAAATCCAGGGGGGTTTGACTTCCGCACCACAAACTTGACACAGGAAGTTACCAAGCTTGGTGCGACGATGCTTAGATACAGACTGATAGCCCCACCAGATGAGGCATACAGTCTGCATAGAAAACTTTCCGGCTCGTTTCTGGCTTGTGTCAAGTTGGGTGCTGTTGTCCATTGTAGGGAGATGTTCCTGAAAGTGTACGATAACTATGATTTTTCTTCAGAAGATGAAGATGCATCAAGCATAAGAAGAGTTGCTAGTTCGTCCTCCTAGGTTATAGCATGTAGAGGTGCCTGCCTTTAGATTGAGGAGATTATTGTCATTGCTGACAAGGATGCCATCAATCTGCGCCTGTGCATTGCTAGTTGTGACTACTATTTCTAATCAGGTTCTGAGGTGCTTGTTACTGTTGTATAGCAGATTACAGCATTTTACGTCCTGTCATAAAGAGGACCAAACCTGCTTCTTGTTGGTAAATTACAGACTGGAAAAATGCTTGCAAGGTGGTGACTTCCTTGAAATTCTTCAGCTCTCCTTTTGAGATTGCATTATTTTTAAGGAATAGAAGACAAGCCTTTCCCTGGAGCTCCGGGCCGTTTGATTGGAATGAATTCAAAAGGATCTGGATTTTAGTAAACATGTGATGGCACTTTGAGGGTTAAAAGGATGAATTGGTGACTTGAAATCATTCATTTTGGTATATGTGCATCATTGGTTTAAAAAAAATCCAAAAGTATTCATTGAAAGTCAAGTCTTTGTAGAAGACTTCTCCTTTTCACACAAAATTTGGAAGATGAATAGTTGCACTTGTCCTATATAGAAGGATTCTTTATCATTTATTGATCAAAAAATGGCCATAACATTGTTTATGGGTTAAATTATTCTCATATTTAACCCCTAAATGCAAAAACTGCGTTTTTTTGGCAACATTGTGATTTTGGGCAGCTCACTATGAATGGAGTTTTTATTTTTTTTCTTTGAAATTTTCACAAAACATGTGCCCGAGGAGTAGCTTTAAGGTCTAACAATTTTCATACCTTTTGACTACATGGTTAAAAAGTTATTGCATGATATGTCATTTTCAACGTTTGGCAAGCAACTCGGGCAGCCCAAAAAACTTCTTTACAAATCACTTTATCCAAAAATTTCTTTTTGAAATTGATTGTACAGATTTCTATACACATGGGAAGCTTTGAATAATTTCATTTCAATAAGTGAGATGAAAGTTATGAAGATTTTTAGTTTGTGAGTAGGTATGGTTTTCAAAGACTTCAAACCTACTTGCAAACTAAAAATCCTCGTAAATTTCATCTCACTTATTGAAATGGAATGATTCAAAACTTTCCATGTGTATAGAAATCTATACAATTGATTTCAAAAAGAAATTTTTGGAAAAAGTGATTTTTAATGAAGTTTTTTGGGCTGCCCGAGCTGCCTGCAAAACTTTGAAAATGACATATTATGCAATAACTTTTTAACCGTATAGTCAAAAGATATGAAAATTGTTGGACCTTAAAGCTATAATGCCAAAAAACGTTGTTTGGGCATTTAGGGATTAATTGTGATTTGTTGACCATTGATTTTGTAGATTTTGGTTTCATGACAAGTCTGTGACAACTTCAATGGTTTAAAGAATTTTCACATTGAAAATTCATAATACTTTTATATCTTATTTTATTTATTTATTTTATATTAAAAAATTTATGATTTTCAAATCCTAATATTGTAAAAATGTTTTTTTTTAATCTTGAATGAGATGCCTCTAATTATGTTGAATTACTTTTTTTGATTTTTTGGGGCTAAGATGGGATGTTGATAAAATTTACTTGAGGTGGGTTAAATTATTTGCACTAAAAAAAATCTCCCAAATTTGAATATATATGTATGATTTTCTTTGATTAATTCTAGTGTTAATTTTCTAACATTCAAAGAAAACAAATTTTCAGAACTCTTTTTTAAAAGTTTGTCACCTCAAATTCCACTTCCCTAATGACTTCAATAAATAATTATATTAGAATTATTAGAAGTGATAGAGATTAAACCAAAGCAAAAAGTCACTATATTAATTGAAACTATTAGTATGGGCACAAAATTAGTATCACACCTTTTGTTCTTTACGTGGAACCTAATACAAAATAATAACATGCACTAAATAATTGAAATATATTATTAATAATGCAATCTTAATAAATTAATAGCACATGTACTAATGAGATAAATCAATGTTCATATGGCTCATTGAAGGTCCCCACATACATTGATTAGCAATATTAACCTCCAAAGGACCAAAATATGTTTTTTTTTGGCAACATATCTATATGCATGACACTATATCTATTTCACAAAGTGAGTCATGTAGGTTGAAAATGCAAGAATTTGATCCTTGAGAAAAATGTAAGAATTTTTTTTATTTTTCGTACATGATAATATTTTTCAAATTTTAAATTCATATTTGCAACTAGAGGCCTTAAAGGAGTTTTTTTTAAAAATATTTATACAATTACTTGGCATTCACCCTACATGCCAACTTTGTGGATAGGTTTAGCATCTTGCTAGCATATTGGGGTAGTTCATTATGACTGGAATTTTTATTTTTTTATTTTAAATTTTCAAACAACATGTGGATAAGGTTTTTATTTTAGAATCAACAATTTTCATAACTTTTGACTACATGGTTAAAAAGTTATTGTATTATGTATATATTTTTCTCGGTCAAGTAGTCTAGGCAAATAAAAAAAAATACTTTTTAAGAAATAAAAATTTGAAATTGATTCTTTAGATTTATATATACGTAGAAAGCTTTAGATCATTCCATTTTGATGAATGAGAAGAAAGTTATGAGGAATTTTAGTTGGTGGGCAATTATGGATTTTCTACTCTAAAATAAATTTTGAGTCATTACAACTGTAAGGATTGGCACTTTTCAATTTTATAACTAAATCCTCAATAATTTATAATCATTTTCTACTTCTTTCTACTTAATATTTTTTTTCCATATGTTATATAATTCTAAATGATCTAAAATTTTTCAAGTATATAGCCAACATGCCTTGAAGAATGAAGCCAAAGAAGCCCCACCAACATAGACATTTTTTCATACAAGTGTGACCTTGTGAAGTGCAGTTGCCTTATTTTTCGCATGGCCCCTAAAAGGATTTTTCTCAATTTAAACACTAATATCTTGCAATCCACATGGTAGGAATTTCTGAAATTTTTTCTACATCTTCCCAAACTAATAAAACCCCATGGTTACATGTATTCAACAATGTGCTTTTTTTTCTAAAATTTGATACTTGTATTAAAAATGGTAGTTTTAGAGCTCTTTTGGTGAAAACATAGTCAAGGAACTTTAGGAGTTGAAGAGGGTACACCCAAAATCACACCCTATCTAAAAACACCATCTTCACTCCGTGTACTTCTCCAAAATCAATACCTACAGATGTTGAAGAAACAACTCCAAAACATCTACCAAAAAAACTTTGACCAATTTCAAACAAAAAGATTATATATATATATATATATATATATATATATATATATATATATATATATATATATATATATAAATTTGATGAGTCTAATAATAATAACTAGGCAACAAAAAGTGGTGGTTTGGGAGTATCCACGTTCTATGTAGAAATTTGCCAAAGTGCACCTCAAAAGCATGACGAATATGTCCATGTGTTTAAAACAATCAATGGAAATTGTCCATATGTTTTAAAAAACAAAACATGACTAACATGACATCTTGACCATCAAAGAATGATGACCCACCAAATCCAATCCATCATCACATTATCTGCATCTAATTGAGAAATTAACCCCTGAGTGCCCAGAGCGTATTTGCTAAAATCCAGACCCTTCTCAATTCATTCTAGTCAAACTATCAAGTAAAATGAGATTCATATAAATTGACCATATTGATTGATAGTAGAAATAGGCCTGAAGCTATAAGAAAAGGGACCCGTCTTTTGACTGTACTGTTGAAAGATTATAATGGTCAAACAAGAAGATCTTTTGAGTTTTGAGAAGCCATATTTGAAGCACTATTAAATCAAACAAGTTCCAAACTTCCATTTGTTCCAAAAAGTTTAAGAGTTTAAAAATAAAAAATAAAATGGGGAGGGGCCCACGCGGCGGTGCCCAGGGCCACATGATCCTGTCCAAGAATGTCCAAGCACATTCTCGAACAAACTGCTGTGACAAGTGTCGACCTCTGGACGGGGATCCGCCCCATTGGTACCGACCGATGGTCGGGAACCCACGGTAGAACTATCACGGAAGGAGGTCGGCGACCATACGCTCTCGGACTTATGGACGGTCGGCGACCTTTGGCTGGGGTATTCCTCAATCCGCAGAGACTCCAAGTGGTCGCTCCTCCGACTTGAACGGCATTTTCCAGGAACGCAACGCAGGATCGTGTGCCGTGGGTGAGAATTTTCCTGCCGTGGCGGCCACTCAACAGATTCAAGTCGTTTCTTTCATATAGCCCACTCAGTACAGGAATCTAAGTCAAGAGCATTCGTTCGTTTTGCGGAAAACCGCATCGAATTAGGGTTAGGAGAAGTGCGGGTCGCTCACAGTTTTTGTGTGGCTCGGGTCACACGCATTTGGGAGTACCGGTAGTACAGCCTCACGTTCCTCGTGACAGCCGTGATTGTAGTGTGAGCGCCTCTAGATATTACCTGTAGTTTTTGCGAATTTGCAAGGCTAACTAATCCTTGACGAATTTCTTTTGATTTTGCCATTTTAGTGCGAAGAAGGTGTTTTGCGATTGCTCTCTTGCATTTGAATTTGCAAGAATTGTCGCTCAGATTCTCAGTCCTTGTTCCGTTCGTTGCCGCTATAGAGAGTGTATTTTAATTTGGCAATATCTCACTGGACGTAGTTTAGGGTTTGTTGGCCCTGATCAGGCTCTAGGAGGATTGAGTTCCAGTGTGAGCGATAGTGGTTGCTTTTTTGTCTTTCGAATTTGGAGGCCAATTCATCAGCGAAGAAGTTTCTTTCTTTTTTGCTGGTTGAGTGACCGTTTCTGCGTTTTTCCGAGGGATTTCTCAACTGGGAGCTGATTTTAAGACTGCTCCCTTGCGTTTGAAAGATTTGGTGACCTTATTTTCGTTTCTTGTTACATCCGCCGCCTCGAGGTTGTGTTCGGCTTTCGTGATTTTTTACGGGAAGCTGTTTAGGGTTTTCTGGTTCTGGTCCAGGATTCTGAGGTGCCTGGTGTAGGAGGATCTGTCCTTAGAGATAGTTAGGATTTATTCCCAGTTTGGGAGAGTGCTGTCGAATATGAGCGCAGTAGAAGGACAACCTGCGCTATTGCAGTCGAGAGGTGGAAGAATGAATTACGAGGATAATCAAGAGGTGCGAAGGTCTTCGGGGCCGAGAGGAGGCCACAGGGGAGGAGCCTCATTGTCTTCAAGCAGGGGCAGGGGTAGGAGACCTCACTCGTCCTCCGGAGATGTTCGAGTGCTTGATCGGGGAATGTCTGTTCACGAGTCAGAGGTAATTGGTTAGCCTCTTCTTTCATTACACTTACCTGTTCTTGGACCTTCTTTTCGATTTGATCGCGCTTTTGGATGCTGATAGGATTTTGTTGTGCTCAGTGCTAATATTGATTCCGTTGTGTGGTACTTTGCAGCCTGTGGCACAGTCAAACGGATCAGAAGAGCTTAGAAGTGACTTACCCACATACCCGCGTAGGGGGTTTGACAACAGGAGGGGCAGGCGAGGAGGCCATGATTCCGGGAGAATAAGAGACCGAAGATCAGAAGATTTAGACAACGGAGTAGTAGAACCAGAGCGTGGTATATTGAGCAGAGAAAACCAGGGTAATGACCAGTCTGCTATTGGTGACTGTGGATCACAGGACGATAGGCGAGGTGGAAATAGAAGAGGCGCTGATAACAGATCTGGAGGACGATTTAGGGGTCGTGACGGTGGCAATTGGAGACGCATCAATGAACAGGGTAGCGAATCCGATTCCAGTCAACAAGTTTCTGAGGGGAGGTCTGCTTTGAAGGTGCCACAGAATAAGCACGTCGGAAGTGTTCAAGAGAAGGGAAGAAGAATGGATTTAGGACGTGTGAAAGATATAAAGGAGAATATCAATACGCCCCAGTTAGTGCAAGAGCTTGAGGTGAAGCTCCAGACAGGAAAAATCGAGTGCATGATTTGTTATGAGAATGTGGGCAGGAATGCGCCTGTTTGGTCGTGCGCGAGCTGCTACTCTATCTTCCACATGCCCTGTGTAAGGAAATGGGCAAGAGCCCCCACCTCGTCCGATATCTCAGTTTCTGCCACTGGCAATGGAGAGGCGAATTGGAGGTGTCCCGGTTGTCAGGCTGTTCAGATGTCTACTTCCAATGAGCTTCAGTATTTTTGCTTCTGTGGCCAAGTGCGGGAACCTGCGTTAGATTATTACATCACCCCTCATAGTTGTGGAGGACCTTGCAGAAAGCCCCTAGATAAGTCAAAGAGTGGTTACTGTAAACATATTTGTACCTTACAGTGTCACCCTGGTCCGTGTCCACCCTGTACAGCTCTCGCACCCCCGCAGCCTTGTCCCTGTGGGAAAAGTACTACCACTCGAAAATGCTCTGAGCAAGGGAAGGATGCACGTAGCTGCGGCCAGCAATGTGGCAGGTCGTTGTCATGTGGTCGTCACGAATGTCCTCAGATATGTCATGAAGGTGCATGCGAGCCCTGCAGTGTACTCTTCGAGGCGAGATGTTTCTGTGGACAACGCGAAGAGAATCTACAGTGTTGGCAAGTTGAGCCTCCTGGTAAAATTAATTTACAAGGGGGGCTGTTCTCTTGTGAGACCGAGTGTCCTAAGAGGCTTCCCTGTGGCAATCATATGTGCGGGAACAAATGTCATCCAGGCGCTTGCGGAGAGTGTGAGTTATCTCCTTCAGTTGTCCGCACCTGTCCATGTGGGAAGAAGAAACTGTCAGATCTACTGGAGCTCGGGAGCCAGCGGCAAAGCTGCACCGATCCTATTCCCACTTGCCAACAGATTTGTGGAAAGCTAGTCTCTTGTAAGAAGCATCCATGCAGGAGTCCATGCCATATTGGGCCATGTCCTCCGTGTGATGTTCCCGTGGAGCAGAAATGCCAATGTGGGGCTTCAACTCGGAGAGCTGCTTGCTATTTGACAAGGAGGGCTGAATTGAAGGCTGCGGATGGAGACGATGGCGGCCGATTTTTGTGTGACAGAAAGTGTGGGAAGATGCGAAGTTGCGGACGTCATAGGTGTAATGACAGGTGAATATCTCTCGGTATTTGAGATTTTTTTATCTCCTGGGGTATCCTTGAAATCGTGAATTGATTCCCATTATAACATCCGATTCGGTGTTCTTTAAGCTTTTCATTGAGAAGTATTGCGAAGCGATAATGTTGGTTTTCCTAGTTTGTTGAGTTGTTATTGTCTATATTCCTCGTTGAATGAAATGTTGTTGAGCACTGTATCTTGATGCTTTCGATCTTTTCCGTGTGCAGGTGCTGCCCAGCCGCGAACAGCAAGCTTATGTCGCAGTTGGATAACATGGACAGTCGTGACCCGCATCTTTGCATGCTACCTTGCGGCAAAAAATTACGATGCAAGCAACATACCTGCCAGGAGCTCTGCCATCCCGGACATTGCCCACCTTGCATGGAGACTACTTTCACCGAACTGTCTTGTGCGTGTGGGCGAACTTCAATACCTCCGCCGGTTCCTTGTGGGACTCCATTGCCATCTTGTCAGTTTCCCTGTTCTGTTCCTCAGGCAAGTAACCACTCCTAACACAGATTCTTATAATGATTAATTTCCAAAAATTTTAAGATCCCTAAAATGACTTCACTACTTGCTTTACATTTTGATGTTAGAAATCATAGTTTCTGTTACACGTGATTTTCGGAATTGAATAGAGCGCTTCGTCCTTTTTTTTCTCAGCTATTTTTAATTTCCTGATTCTGCCGGATAACTCTCTTGCAAAATGGATTTGTGGCTCTAACGTGTGCACTTCTACAGGTTTGTGGCCACGAAGCAACTCATCTGTGCCACTTTGGAGATTGTCCACCCTGCACTGTAGCTGTTGCAAAAGAGTGTGTCGGTAATCATGTGGTTCTTCGTGGGGTTCCCTGCGGCTCGCGGGACATTAAGTGCAACAAGCTCTGTGGCAAAACGAGGCAGTGTGGCCTTCATGCTTGCGAGAGACCGTGCCACCTTCCTCCATGTGACTCTGTGGATGCTGGATCTTCTACTCAGAAACAATCAGGTCTTTCATGCGGGCAACAGTGTGGAGCTCCCCGACGGCACTGCTCTCACACCTGCGCTGTGCCCTGTCATCCAACTTCGCAGTGTCCGGAAATTGCATGTAAAGCCATGGTCACCATCGCTTGCTCTTGTGGGCGACTCACAGCTGAAGTATCATGTGGTGCTGGAGGATCCGTTTTGCGCGGCACAAGTGACATGGCTTCCATGGTCTTATCCAGGTTGCCTGCCCCTTTACAGCCTCTGGAAGGAAGAGATAGAGATAAGATACCTTTGGGGCAAAGAAAAATGCAATGTGATGACGAGTGCGCGAAACTTGAGAAGAAGCGGCTGCTGGCAGATGCGTTTGGGGCTACTGTACCAGGTGAAGCAGTGCCTGGCTTAGAAGGAGGGGTAGTAGGATCCGACTTACTAGCCGAGACTATTCGAAGAGACCCGCAGTGGGTAGCTGCGATAGAAGACCGTTTTAAGTACTTAGTGCAAGGACCGAAGAGTGGAACCGGGCCGGGTGGCAGCATTCGATTACATGTCTTCAGTGCAATGATAAAGGAGCGCAGAGAGGTTATATACCAGATGGCTGAACGCTGGGGGCTAGCAGTGGCTGGACATGGTCGCGAACCTAGAAGATTTGCTATCGTCCACGTTACTTCAAAATCTAAAGTGCCAGTAAGATCATTATTGCCTAAAACGCCTTCCATGATTGTTACTGGACCAGTCCGTGCTCCCCCTTTCAATGCACAAGTGGACATGGAACCTGGTCTCGTGGTAGGACTCCTTGATCTTCCGCGGGAAGCAGATGTAAGTACTCTCGTGTTACGCTTTGGCGGTGAATGCGAGCTGGTGTGGCTGAATGACAAAAATGCTTTAGCCATATTTGCGGACGGTGCTCGAGCTGCCACTGCGTTAAGGAGAGTAGATCATGCTTCGGAGTACAGGGGAGCAACAACGGTTCCAGTGGAGGCAAGCTCTTCCACACGTGGTGGGGCTTGGGGAATACAGACTTCCTTACCAGCAAAGGCTAATGCTTTTAGAAAAGGCAGACAAGACTCAAATTGGGTTGAAGACGCCTGGGATGATCAAAGGGGAGCCAAACAGGAGATCGGTGCCTGGCAATCAAAAATCCTTCCCCTTTCTGCTTCTCAGAATCCTTGGGGTGCACTTTCCAATGCTAGTTCTGGTTTGAGCAGTGGGGCTGCAGATGGAAGCACATCCCGGAGTAGACCGTCAACGTCACTGAGTAACATTGTAAGGATGGGCAATGCGGCCGGTTCCTCTAGTTCTGCTGCACCCGTAAGAGTGGGTAGTCAAGTTGGAGCATCAGGTCAACAAGGCCCTCCGGCAGGCCCTCCTCCATTGCCAGCACTGTTACCCGATGGCGATGATGATGACTGGGAGAAAGCTCTGTGAACAAATAGTTTGGTGAGCCATTTTTCCCAACGACTATCTGAGATTATTGTTGGCCCTGGACTGAATCGAAGGAACCCGCGCATTAACGCAAAAGCGACATCTAAAGTGCAGTGAGGAAGTTTGAGTACGTTGCTACTTGGAAAGCCAGCCAGTGCCTCAGTGTGAGCGTCTCGTACCTGAGCTGCTTGTTCGAACTGTGACGGGCATGAGTGCAGGTGAGATCGTGCTGGACTCACTCCCAAGTATGGAAATTTCGGCCTCTCCAACATTTGGAGCACATTTCTTGATGTCTTTGGAATAGTCATTGCCATATCTTCCGTCGACATTCGTAAGGAGACCTCGTATTATGAGTTCGGTAGAAGCTCTTTGATGTAGGGTGGTCAGTGAAATAGATGAGAAGAGGATGGGTAACAGATAGACACAGATTGTTAATTGACCTTACAGCCCGTGGAGTTACTCTGGCTCCGTTTTCGGACAGCCTGCATTTCATGTGAACCCGTTATCCTCTCTTATAAAGCTGTTCCCGACAAAGTCGTGATCAAACAGAAAATGCGTTACTGCCGATGGACTCTGAATTTTCATGGTTGATGAGATGCACAGGGTAACTGCGAAGAAGAAACATGGAAAAATATCTATAATGCTTCATTACCTATTGGGTTTTTATTATTACTTGAAGCGTTTCAGGGGCCACTTCGTGAAATCCGTGAAAATTTTGTTTAACCTTAGAAGGGCCTGAAAGCCCTTTGTGGCTGTATAGTATATGATGGATACGGTGGTGTCTGACTAGAAAAATATTGACCGAATATGGTTCAGTAGTAGTATGTAAATAACGTGGTATTTGACTAGAAAAATATTAACCGAATATGGTTCAATACAAAGTAAATTATTGATCATGGTAGTATGTAAATAACAATGTATCACAATTCATATAGTAAACTACAATTAAAGAGTCATAAGGCTAAATATGGGTCATATAGAGGGACCCTAGGTGCCTTTCAAGGGTTAACCAAATTAGCAAATTGCATTGTAAGTAGATCCAAAAAATATGTTATAAATATTCAAAAGCAATACATTTTAGGTTCCTACAATGGGTCATAGACTCAATACGAAACAACACATTTAGAAACTTAAAGCTAATAATACAGAGTGGTGCATGAATATTGGCACTTCCTAAATTACTTTCATAATCTACTCAAGTTTTAAATAGGAGTTTGGTATTGACATGTAGATTTGGTTTGCTAATATGCATATCTTAGTCATACTTGTCCTTTTTGGGTTAAGGTGCCACTCCCTTGTAGCAATCTTAGATCAATATTAGCAACATGAACTTACATCCATATTTATCCAAAATCTACTTCACAAATATTCCTCTCTTTGTTTGTGATTTGTAATCACTCTATTGTAAAAGGCCTCCTTGTAAATTTGGAGGCTTTTAGGCTCTCTATAAAATTGTCTTGTTCTACATGAATTAATGAAAAGTTGTATGGGTACAAAAAATAAGTGCATTGGTTGTTAGATGCAAATACACAATATATTTCAATTACTATGACTATTCAATTTCTATTCATTCACATTTGGATGAAAATTAGATGAAATTATTTACTTATTATAACCTATAGATGAAGCACAATAACTTTGGATGGAAATTTGATTAAATTATTATTCATTGTAACCTATAGATGAAGGCATGAAGCACAATAATTTTGGGATGAAAATTGGATGACAATGATGATATTTGAAATAACATGAAAATAGTATAGTCCATTGTATATGAATTTAACCTACAATGTAGATAATTTCTACATTAATACATCTCACAAATTTCATGTAATTCTAAAATTAATATAAGATAGTACTACTAATGAGGGGCTCAATAATGAACTAAGTGGTATTGATTGGTATTATTCTAAGAAAAATATGATATTGAATCAAAGATGAAATATCTATATATCGAAGTTTGAGATTAGATATAAGAATCTTTTGTGGTTTGAAAAGTGATTGTAGAAGATCAAGATTGAAGGAGCTATTTCAAGGAATAGTATATTCAAGACCAAAATACAAAACTCTTATTTCACTAGTAATGTAGGAATGAGAGTTGTTATTATATGAGCCTAGGAACATGAGCCCATGAGCCTAGAAGACTATACACCTATGTTATAAGTGTATGTGTGTGTGTATATATAATAAATGATTGGTGATTTATTTAGCATAGGATTGAGTACAACTATTATTATAAAAGATTGTTGTGAAGCTATTAAGATTCATTTGAGACCATTGGTTTTTAGAAAATAAAATCTTACTTGGATGAAACAAATAGTAAAGGATTTTGAAGCACTACATGGTATTCCATTTATTCTAGGGGTAATAGATGGTAGACACATTCCTATTATAGCACCATCTCATGACCTTGTTGCATATTATTGTCAAAAGGGATATTATTCATGTTTACTATAAGGAGTTGTAAATGCTAATTGTAAATTTGGGGACTATGATTTTGGATGGGCTAGACAAATTCATGATTGGACCTTATTTCAAAAATTAAAAATTGGAAAAAAAGACTATGAAAGGTGCGTTTTTACCTTACAAATTGATTGGTGATGTTGTGCATTTTAGAGGCCTTGGTTTTATTTACCATTCAAGGAAGAAAGAAGAGGATTACTTAGAAGAAAAACACATTCGAATTTTATCCAATCAAGCACTCGTATGGTTGTAGAAAGAACATTTGGAATTCTAAAAGGAAGATGGTGCATATTATTGAAAAAAATTGACACGCCACTTTGAAATGTGCTTGACATTGTTACAACATCTCTATGTCTCTACAATTTGTGCATTTTAGAAAATGATGAATTTTCCATGGATTGGGCTAAAGAAGTAGAAAACGAGTTGCAAGTTGAAGCCAATATGACATTAGAAAAAATGCAAGAAATGGATATATTTCATTCTTTAGCATTATTATTGTAGGAAATGAGGGAATTCAAAAAAAATCCACAAGGTGAAGAAACTTCATTCATAGAATTGGAAGAAGAAGAAGAAATCAAGAATGAAGAAAATCATGCATGTGAAGAAACGAAGACAAAGAGATGAAAAAATGAAGAACGTGTTGGTTGATTTAACTCAAGTTCATCTATTGCTAGCTAAGACTTTTTACAAAGCTCATTTGGCCAAAAATTCAAACATTTAGTTTGAAAAATATATATACGATGATGATGATTGTAGCTTAGATGAAAAGTAGTAAACTTTAGAATTTGTTGATCAAATGATCAAATTGGTAGTCTACTCTTTCAAGTAATTCATTTATTCTTTCAAAGTTCTTCATCAAACTTGTGACAGTTTCTATCATTTTTTCAAAGATATCAATAGCTCTATCATAAAAAATTTGTTTGCCTTTTGATAGTGGTGTAGAAATGGTTGTTGGGGTTGGTGCACTTTCTACATCTAGGATTGAATTGGTCCGACTTTGTACATTATTGTGGTTGTGGTAGAGACATGTTTTATGATCTACCTGACCTAGTGATACCACTTATTTAAAATATCGTAGAATTTACTCTTTCCAATTATTGCTAGAAACACCATTGGCCATTTTGTCTTCTTTGTAAGCATAAAAATGGTCTTGAATTTCTTATGGTATAATTTCACATGCAATTGAATTTTGGTAGCATAAAAAATGGCTTTGAATTTCTTATGGCATAACACAATAGTGCAGTTGAATTTTGGTAGTATGACAACCATTTTAGCATGAAGCCTTACCCAAGTAACATTTCTACAAGCAAAAGAGTAAAAAAAAACATGAAGAAATGGTCAAAAATGGCATTGGGAGAACAATTACAACACATGTTCTCATTGTGAAACAAGGACTATCTAGGATATAAATGGAGAAGGAAAGTGTCATTCATCAAGGAAAGAAAGTAGGTGGATGGTTTGTCCATACCATATAAAGTCTTTCCATTGTAATGTTGAAGAGTAGATTTTAAACCCTATCAGCAACATTACATTTGCATATACAATGGGGGGAAATGAAGGCCTAGGGGCCTAAGGGCTGGACATGGGCGCACAACAAAGATAGAGGCCTTCTCACCCCTAATTGACCCCAATCTTCAATTTGAATTTTTAGTGAAAAATTTAAATTGGGATTGCAAAGTCATACTTTGTTTTTTTGCCATTTTTAATAAATTCAGGCTCCATCTCCCCCTTCAATACAATCAATTGAAGTATATCCGAGGTTTCCCACATTCAATTTGTCTGTTCTCTTTTGATTTTTCTTTTTTAATTTTTACTACTGCCTTTTTTTGGATGTTTTTTTCTTTGAAACAACCTTCTGCTTAGAAGCAACTCTCTTTTTGGAGGATCCTATAATCTCACAATCTCCTCCTTCAACAACCGTCTCTTCTATCCTTTCAACATTTGTCTCTTGACTCTCTTCTATTCTTTTCTCTCTAACTTGAGTTGAAAAGGATTGAAATGCTCCATAAAAAATTGGAGTCAAAAAATTTTCCGCCCCCATCAAAGGCAACTGGTTGTAGAAAAAAGGATTTTGAGCAAAATTGTCCATCTTTTCTACTTGCAAAAAAATGAGAGAGTTAACAAACAACAAGGAGTTGCAAAAAATTAGAGTGGTTTTTATCAAGATGCATGAGAGAGAAGAAGAAGGAGGGGCATCCTACTTTTTGCCTTGAAAAAACAGTCCATGAAGATCTAACAACCAAAATCTTGTCAGTTTGTCTTTTTTTTATTTTTTTTCCTTCAAAATTTGACTGTCTCGACCAAAGTTTGAATTTCTTTTTTTTTCCGTAACTCAAACTCACCTCAAGAGTTTGTCGCAATGTAGGCATTTTTCTAACATCATGTCAATTTTCAACGTGATAGCCTCTGGAATGTGCCTTTTGGTGTGAAGGATCAAGAGACCAACTTTTGGGATTCTTGAAATTTGATTGGAAGAAATCGACGAACTCTTGACCTTCGACCGTAGTGTGAAGTGCCCCTGAAAACGGTCCACAGACGGTAAAAGGTGTAGATGACGTGCCATTAGGGTTCCGTGGTGTTGGGTTCGGGGAACGCTAGGGGAACTCGAGGCGAACGAATGCGCATTCCGTTTCTCTCTTTACTTCCTGGGGTTTAGGGTTTGATAGTTCCTGCACTTGCGTTGTTTCCAGAGAGGAGCGATGGGGTTGACGGAGGTGAAGGATGTGGAGGGAATTTCGAGTGTGGCAGGGGAGCGGGAGATGGTGGCGAACTCGAAGTACAGTGGCCGCGTCTTCATCAAGTCCATCCTCGGTCGCCCTGATGGCGGAGTGGGACTGATCGGGCAGACTGTCACGATTGGCGGTTGGGTGAAGACGGGCCGCGTGATGGGCAAGACTGCTTCCGCGTTTCTGGAAGTGAACGATGGCTCTTGGATTGGGAATATGCAGGTGTTGGTGGACGCGACTGTGGCCGCCGAGAGGCAACTGACACTGACAGGGACCAGCATTTTGGTCGAAGGCGAGCTCGTGAAGCCTCCAGAAGACAAGAAACAGAAAGTGGAACTCCTGGTGGACAAAATCGTGCATGTGGGCAACGTTAACGCCGCCAAGTACCCTATCGCTAAGGGCAGGTTGTCCCTGGAATCTCTCCGCAGTCAATTGCACCTGCGGGCTCGCACCAATACGATTTCGTGCGTCGCGAGGATCCGGCACGCGTTGGCGCTAGCTACGCACACCTTTTTCGACAAGAACGGCTTCATGTGGGTGCACACGCCCATCATCACCACCAGCGACTGCGAGGGGGCCGGGGAGATGTTCCAAGTGACGACGTTGTTCAGCGAGGCCGAACGAAGAGATCGCGAGTATGCGGCGCATCCTCCTCCCAGTCAGGCCGAGGTGGAAGCAGCGCAAGCTGCCGTAGCAGAGAAAGCAGAGCTCGTGAAAGAGCTCAAGGCGCAGAAGAAGAGCAAGAAGGAAGTTGAACCATCTGTGCAGGTACTTTCAGACCTTTTTAATATGAACTTCGATGAAATGACACTGTGGACTATTCTGCACAATTGCCATTAGTATAATCGACTGTTGCACACTTATCACGCATTCAAACTATGCCATGGTTAATATTTTAGGACCCCAGGCAATCGGATTTGATAGGACAGAGAGTAGTGGAGAGGAACACCTTCAATCCTAAACCCTAATGTAACCCTAATGATGACTTTGCAGTAGGTTCTCCCGTTCGTGCATCTATACGTTCCTTAATGTTGCCGACGAATTTGCAGGCTCTTATGAAAGCCAAAGAGCACGCTTCTCAACTCGAGTCACAGGCCAGTTTGAAGCCGGGGCTACCTAAAAAAGAAGACGGTCAGGTCGATTACACCGCGGATTTCTTCGCCCGACAGGCGTTTTTGACGGTGTCAGGGCAGTTGCAAGTGGAGACATTCGCATGTGCACTAAGTAACGTCTACACTTTCGGGCCTACCTTCCGGGCGGAAAATTCACATACGTCGAGGCACTTGGCCGAATTCTGGATGATCGAGCCGGAGATTGCGTTTGCCGACCTTCAGGATGACATGAACTGTGCAGAAGATTTCGTGAGATTTATGTGTCAGTGGTTGCTTGACCATTGTCTGGAAGACATGAAGTTCCTGTCAAGCTTGTATGACAAGACCGCAGTGGATCGTCTGCAGATGGTGGCCTCCACCCCCTTCGAGCGCATCACGTATACCGAAGCTATCAAGATTCTAGAGAAGGTAAGGTCTGGTAATCTGATCGTCTTTCTGTACTTGTCGTGACGCTCCCAAGTGTGGCTATGGCCCCTAGACATTTTCTTACAAGAGCGATATTTGTGTTTGACGAGGAGCAGGTGACGGAGAAGAAGTTTGAAAACAAGGTGGAATGGGGAATTGATCTAGCGTCAGAACACGAGAGGTGAGTGAAAGAGACAACCGTTGTATTGGGCGAAGAGTCCTATTGCTATTGGCGAGATATTCCGTTTTGTAAAATTGCTGTGATGTGGGTGTTGAGATCGATGAACTGCGCTGTGCAGGTATTTGACGGAGGAGATATATAAGAAACCAGTGATTGTATACAATTACCCGAAGGACATCAAGGCGTTTTACATGCGCCTGAACGATGATGGGAAGACTGTAGCTGCGATGGATGTGCTTGTTCCCAAGGTCCGGATTGTTTTTGCCAGTCTTGTGCACAATTTTCACCCTTTTTTTCGTAAGAGTTGAGGACCACATGAGCTTTGTCCCATAACATGTGTCTTTGATGAGCAGGTTGGAGAGCTGGTCGGTGGAAGTCAGAGAGAGGAGCGGCTAGATGTTCTTGAAGGAAGGTATGATAATGGTTTCAAATTGTGTGTAACACGATAATATTTGTACACTACAATGCCTGGAATGACATTGGATGAATGATCCGTGAGACAGATATGCAACAAACTTGAGAGGTTGAGGCAGATGAATGTATAGTTTGTATTCGTAGTGGTTGTGTTGCCTCGTGGTTTTTATGGTGGGTGATGAGTGAGATTGGCCGCCGAGGTGTGCAGGTTGAAAGAGATGAACTTACCCCTCGAGCCGTATGAATGGTACATTGACTTGAGGCGACACGGAACAGTTAAGCATGCTGGGTTTGGACTAGGGTTTGAGCGCATGATTCTGTTTGCGACAGGATTGGAGAACATCCGGGATGTGATCCCATTCCCTAGGTATCCAGGCAAGGCAGAGCTTTGATGAATCCCGTTGTGGAATTTGAGCAGAGTCTGGAGCAAGACTAGACTGCAGCAGGCTGCAGTGGATTATATTAGATATATCAAAGCTCAATGTGTAGCATTATTTATGTGGAAGCTCTTTGTGGGCGAGTGCATTGTAGAGGAGGTAGACTGACCTTTTGTATGCTTATGCCATCTGAACATATGCATAGTATTAGAATTAGTAAGCGCTATGTACGCAAAGAGGTGGCCATTGCCACATGTGTCCGCGATGGAATGGGGGATTGCAAGAGATGGCGGCGGACTCGTCTTGAAATTCGGATCAATTCTGCTTATGGAATGTGAAGATTCCAAGTGCTGTGATTTGCATGTCAATCTATCGCTTATTTGTCTAGAAATGCCACGGTTCTGCAAGAGGGGAATGGAATGTTTTATGATGCGCATCCTTCTGTTATCCAGAAGGTCGTTGCAGCAGGATTAGTGGAGAAAGGGTAAGCCTGGGCACCTCTTTACACATTTGACTTTTACAAAGCAGGGATTGATGTTGTGAAAGGTGTGCTTCCATGTTAAATGCCTCAACATAGTTCTCCAAGATTGTTTGCTCATGAAATTCTTTAGAGAGGCCATGTAACGCCTTGGAATGAGCCATGATGCTTTGACTCTTGGGTATACGATTATGTAATTATACCAGGAGAGGAAGATAGTGGTATTTTTAAAATGACTATGATCGGTAAGAGTAGATGCACTTAGTTACGTAGTACATAAGAGTGGTTGTAGAACCAAGCAACAACTCTAAAGGACTGAGAAGTAGACGTTGGTTACGTGTGCATAATTCATTAACTGGCTGCAATCAAGGATAGTGCTCCATCCTCGAAACTAGGGCATTGCCATAGCTTACGAGGAGCAACTTTTTCAGAACATTTGAATCTTTTGACATCTTTTTCAGTTGAGTACTTCAAGCAAATGAATTAACCCTTAAATGACGCCGAGGAACAAGACATCATCATAACCCAAACCTACAAAGCCTACAAAACCTATCAGAAACCTTAAGAACTCGAATCGGAAGACCATTTGAATAGAAAATTTGAGAAACTCTGTCGAAACCTTATCCTTGAAAATCCTTGAAGAGACTATCGTCGTGTCTCCTCAAGCTCATGTTTAAAAGCAGGAACAGGTCTACATAAGCTCTAAGACAGAATTTAAGCAACAACAAAAGACTATCGTCGTGTCTCCTCAAGCTCATGTTTAAAAGCAGGAACAGGTCTACATAAACTCTGAGACAGAATTTCAGCAACAACAAAAGCTTAACGGAGCTTCGCTTACATGAAATGAAACGAGGTGCAAACACATGGTGTTTCAGTCATGCGGCATCACGAAATCATTCAGTGCAGCTTCCTGTAGGACTCGCATTATTCGGACTGCGTTCACTCCCATTGCAAGTATTCTTGTATTTCTAGCTGAACCTCCGCGTAAGGCAAGCAAGTAGTTCGTATTTGTGGAGATGATGACGGAAGTTCCCTCTGACCAGTGACCACGGAAACCTGAATTACATCATCGCTCGCCGGGGGGGCGGAACAACTTCTGGGACGCCCCTGACCCATTTGATTTGGTGGTGTCAGTGTTCAACAACAAACCGGCCAGTGCGTTTGCTTGCGGACGCGCACGCTGTGGGGAGCAAAAAATGTGGACTGCTAGCGGACGCCCACGGAGCACGTCTCCAAGAATCGAATTTTAACACTTCACTCCTCGAAACAACTGTTACGAAAAAAACACCTTGCACATGCAACTGATGTGCTGGGAGAAAAGTAAAAGGAACAAGAATTCAGGAAACTCGTTGAATGATTTGTTTTTATCAATTCCTTCTGCTGGCTGCGGATTTCAATTGGAAATCACAATGCAAACCTGCACATAAATGAATGGGGTTGCAACCGATGCAACACATGAATGGACCTACCGAACTATGAACAGTACGTATTGATCTAATTTGGAACTTTGTACACTTGTCGTACACTGATGCGATCGGCACCAAAAATAAATTCACACAGGTGAACAATTGACACAAAACCTAAGTAACCCGTCGTGACCCAGCTTATTGATTGGCAGCGGCACGGAGCACCAGAACCTCCAGCGTCAGTCCCGGCCCGAACCCGATGAAGAAGCCGAAGTCGCTACCCTCCCCGAGCGTCGAAGAACCCATCTTCAACGATCTCGCACGAATCTGGTCCAACACGAACAACACCGAAGAGCTCGACATGTTGCCGTACTCCAGCAGCACGTCGCGGCTGCCCTGCATCTTGTCCTTCGACAGCTGCAGCTTGGCCTCCACCTGGTCCAGAATAGCGGGGCCTCCGGGGTGCACGGCCCAGAACATCTCGTTCCACGCAGGGGACCCCACGCACTTGCGCGCCTCCGTCAGAAACTTCTCGATGTTCTTGGAGATCAGCCCGGGCACGTCCTTCATCAAATGGAAGATGAGCCCTGCTTCCGTGAGATGGCCATCAATGGCGCCGTCACTTTCAGGCAAGATGGTCTCCCCGGCCCAGTGGACCTCGAACAAAGCCTTCTCCACTTGCGGCTTGGGGTCCGACCCGACCACGTACACCCCCGCGCCATCCCCGAACAGCGCCGACCCCACCAGCCCGTCCAAGTGATTCTCGCTCGGAGCACGGTACGTCACGGCCGTCACCTCGCTGCACACGGCCAACACGCGCGCGTTCTTGTTGTTCTCGGCCAAGTCCTTGGCCACGCGCAACACCGAGGCGCCGCCGAAGCACCCGGTTTGGTACATCATGACGCGCTTCACGGTGGGCTTGAGTCCCAGCAGCTTGGCCAGCGCGTGGTCGGCGCCGGGCATGTTCACGCCGCTGGTGGTGGCGAACACGATGTGCGTGATGTCGGACTTGCGGCCACCCCACTCCTTGATGGCCTTCATTGCGGCCTCGGCCGCGAGCTTGGGCACCTGCACCACCACGATGTCGTGTCGCGCGTTCAGCGAGGGCTCCATGTACGTGCAGATGCCTGGGTTGGCCTTCAGCACCTCCTCCGTCAAGAACAGGTGTCGCTTGCGGATGCCCGACTTGTCGCCTGTGGAATGGGATCACACATACATCACGTCAATTTCATTGAGGGCATCACTCTTTCTTGGAATTCATCCCATTCCAATCAAATTGGGTCGACTACCCAACGGAGCTTGCGTCAGAATTCAAATTCGATCACCCACATTGAGCTACTTCATGGGATTCATCGGCAAGCAAGCCGGGTGGGCCTGAATGAGTGTTCAGACAAGTGTTCAAAGTGAATTATTTAGATGCGGCTTTCCATGGTCACTTACAGATGCGCTTGAACTTGGCCTTGAGCGCCTCCTTCTCGCTGCAGTTGGTGATGTTGAAGAAGAAATCCGGGTACTCCGATTGCAAAAACTCCGTGGGAGGCACGGCAGTGCCGATGCCCAACACGCACGCCGGCCCGTCCGCACGAGGCTGTCCCCTGGGGAGCGCAGCGCTCACCGCAGTCTGGGAAGCCATTGCGACGACTTCGCGCCTACTGACCGAAGTGGTAAGTGCGTGCTACTCGCGCTGTAACACTCCCGTTCGGAAGTCGAATATTCTGTGATTCAACAGATCCAATCCGAATGAGAGCTTCGTGACTTGGAATCGAATCCAAGGTCTCTGCCACTAAAGTGCACTAGAGAATTACCAGAAACGTTTGATCGATCGAGTGTGGTCTCCAGTGAGTTGCTGGAGTGCTGGGGATCTATGTTTGCTGTTGTGAGGATATATTGGATGTAGGATTCCAGGCTCTTTATATATAGTGCGTGCGGAGAGCAACGCGGAGTGAGAGTCCCTGGCGACACTGTTGCGGAAGAGCGCGGAATGATGATGCTGGCCGGGAAGTCTTGGTGACGAGTTCCGTGGAGAAAACGGCAAGGATTGACAAGGTCCACCAGGGGAGAATGGATAAAGCGAAGCCTGCGGGAGGTCAGCGTTGAGCTGAATATGAGAATGAGGTCAACTCCTGCTTCCCTTCGTTGTCCCTTGTTGTTGAAATTTCTTCAAAGTGTGATGACCTTGTATTCTTTATTGACTCTGTTCCACGAGGGGAATTCTGGCAGAGGCGATTACCCAACGATTTGGTTTCGTCCGACTTTCTTAACCCTAAGGTCCTTCCCTATGTTATCACCAAAAACGCTCCATAACTGCCATTTGTAGTGTAACGATAGGATCCTGTAGTATGCTGACTTGCAAAGACATGGTAAGAATTTCAGACATTTCCACTGCGTGGATTGCAAGATGCAGGCATTCAAATTCACTGAAATCATTTTTTTAGCCCTTCCAAAAACAGGGCAGCTGCACTTCACAAGCTCACTTTCATATGAAAAATGTTCAAAATGGTGGTTACTCTTTGAGTTCTTCTTCCTATATAAGTTGTTTACATGCTTGAAAATTTTGAGATCATTTGGAAGTGTACAACATATACGAAAAAAATAGTACGTAGACAATAGTAGAGAATGATTCAAAATATTAAATTGTTAAGGATTTAATTGTGGAATTGAAAAATGCCAATCCCAATGGTTGAAATGTTGTTATAAACAATCTACATTCTACGATTTTTTTTCCTCAAAAAATATTTAACATTGAGTAAAATAGAGGACTTCAAAGTTCATTTTAGAATAGAGAATCAATAACTGCCAACAACAAAAACTCCTCATAACTTTCATCTCATTGATCAAAATGGAATGATTAAAAGCTTTTCACATGTATATAACTCTATAAAACCAATTTCAAATTTTTGTTTAAATTTTTTTTTTCTTTCTTGATTCACTTGTACTGCCCAGTGGGTGAAAAAAGTAATATATTTGGCCATAACTTTTGACTCCTATTTCCAAATGTCATGAAATTTGGTGCATATGAAAGATATTCCTTTTCCCCACCTTCTATTAAAATTTGAGCCTAAAAATATGCAAATCTCTAGTCACATGTACCTACCTAAAATTTCTATATTGCCAAAAAATGCATGTTGGTCCTCTAGGGGTTAAGGTGGAACTAGGTATAGTATTTTGCTTGCCCTTTATTTTAGTTCAATAGGTGTCTATTGATGTGTCACCATATGACTTCAGACTATAATGGTTGGCTTTGATTGATTTTTACAAATGGCCCTTACGGTAAAAAGTAACAAACTTTGAGTGATTTATTGCAAATGAATTTGCAATTAGTATGATTGTTTTTGAAAAAGGGAGAAACTAGCATGTAAACTCCTTAAAATTATTCATGTATTTCTTAACCCCTAGTAAATGCCCAAGGCCTTTCTAGAGCTTATTAGAACTTGCATTAAATTGAAAGGAAAGTCAACATTTTGATAAGTTTTATCAATAAAATTGAATTGTTTCCATACAAATTCAAACTAGACATGTTAGAGATGAGAAGGAAAAAATATATATAATGTATGCATTGAAAGATTATAAAAGCTTTGATCACGAGGGTGTTAAAAATGTGAAAGTGATTTGCAATCTTTCAATGCTCTTTTCACATGTCAAATCTAAAAAGTCGGTCACCAAAAAAATATGAAGTTAAAGAGCACATATATAACTTTAATAAATTTACAATTTCTCAAAATCTACTCTACAATTTTATTAAATGAATTTCTAATGTAATTTTTTCTTCAAGATCTAGTGTACTTGGGGTTCATTTCCAAGATCCCTCATCTCTAGATAATCAAGACTTGCAATGGATACCCTTCCACAAATCTTGAATAGAAAAATCATAATCATTCATTTTTAAAATCGTATTTTTGATGCTAATTAAAACTAGACTTCAAAAATAAATTTTCATAAATATAAGATACTAAAAATAATAATTTAGTGATGCTATATTTTTAACTTCAAAATATTGACAACACCAAAATTGGTGCTTTAGGCATTTAGAGCTTAAGTTCATATTATGAGAATTTTAGTAAAGTATATTCAAATGTAGTAGATATTACGCTTCTAAATTGCCTTGAATAACTATAAGATTGGTAATTTAATTATACAATTTTAGAAAAACAAAAATGCAGTAAGATAGAGATTGAAGGAGCTACCTACTTATTGTGGACTTAAATGCATCAAAATCAAGAATGATTGCATGAACGTTTGTGTGTCACCTTGAAATTAAATGACCTTGGGCATCTGAACAAGTAGTGCAAATAATAAAATAGTTTGTAGCAAATTTTCCCCCTCTATCACCTTCGTAATCCCCTCCAAGGACTAGGATGAGAATTAGATGGGGTTGAAGGTCATTATCTTCAACTATTGGATGGGATGTACACAAACAATCTTATTTTTTTGACAAATTTTTTTGATTGTTTCAAGCGAAAACTTGTTCTCAAAATGCCTTTTCTAAACCAATGCCCTATTCTTCTACTTTTTACTTGTTAGCACATCTAGTATTAGAATCTCATAGTTTAATTGTCGGAGTATACCCTCCAAAAAATTTGAAGTAAAAAAACTTACTCCAATTGCAATATTTATGCAATTGATTTAAAAAAACAAGGATTTTTCTACCCATCTTTGATGTGAAGTATTATACCTCAAACATTTCTTTGACAAAAATTATAGGTCTTACAACTTGAGGTATAATAACTTGAAGAAATAAATCTAATATTCAAGAAATAAGTTGCAAATACACTAAAATTTAAAAACAATTTAACACTATATACTTCATATTCATTCTTGAAACTTTGTATGAGTAGAAGGCTAAAATAATTGACAAAAAATATTAAATTGTGAAGGGCATTACCATGCAATCTAATGGAATGCCCCCCTCCTCTCGCAAAATGCTACTATCTTGGATTGGGGTGGAATTCTGCCACTTGGAATAGATGGGCATTAAAAACTATATATACGAAAGATAAATAAATTTGGATTTGGATTATGAAAATTCATTGTGTCATTTGCATGATTTTTCTTTCTTAAGGCTTACTTGTTATGACACATTATATTTTTTCCCTTCTAGCTTGCTTCTAATGAACTTTATTTTGGTTGTCCAAAGTCCAAATTGGGATTTTTTTTTCCTTCTTGTATTTGATTTCCAACGTAGTTTTCCAATGATAGTAATTTGAAGAAAGTTTAGATTTTGCACCAAACAAAAAAAGAATGATACAATTGTTGATTCTTGTCTTGTGATGTTTTGATGACACTTTTATCATTCTAGAAAATTAATTTGAAATTTTCAATCCTGAAAATTAGAATGGTAATTGTCAAGAACCTTGTAGGAGGTAATCTAAACTCAATGTGTTAGTTTGTTTGGGGGCTAAAACAATTAAATTCTATTGGTCCCAAAACCTTATTTCTAAACTTTGATTAACCATTAGAAATAATGTGGGGCCTACAGAGCGTTGTTTGATTTTTTCGTAGGAATGTGAATATAAGAAAATTTTAAAATTATATTTTTTTAATTAAAAAATATTTAAAAACTTAAAATTTTAAATATTTCCACATCAACTTAGGTAATGGAAAAATAGATTTTAAATTTTTTGAAATATAATTCTTTAGAAAAATATTATTTTTTAATTTCTTGCTTTAATTTTCTATACTTGCATTGCTACCAAAAGTCAAATGGCCCTTTACATGGCCCCCAATTTCTTGTAATGCTACAAAATGCATGAAAGGACATCATGAAGGACATTTGGGATAAATTTAGGAAAAGGCTTCAAAGATGGAAAAAATATTTTTTCATCTAAACTTATTTGGAGAGTTGTTTGAACCCGATTTCAATGAAAGATAATGTGTATCCTCTCCTTGTAATATTTTGTAAATGACAAATCCATACACTTTTATATGAATAGTGTATCCTAGTTTGTGTTATGTATCATGAGCTAAATTTAAGCCATGAAAATGATTTTAAGAAAATTTGAGACCAACAAAAGAAGCAAAGATTATCAAGTCTACTTTCTATTACAATTCAAAATTTTTGAAAAATCCTAAATTTGAATTTATAGTTGCAATTTGAACTTTAGACCTACTACTATGAAGTGTTGATTTCCTAATTTTAGAATGATACAATAGAAACAAAATTGCATCATGGTATTTTATTTTAAAAAATGCACCTATAGAAAAAAAATTGAAAATTTTAAATATATTTTTGTATTTGATAATTGTGAATATTTTTTATTTTTTATTCAAAAATTTAGAGTAATTTCAAACTTTTTACAATTGAAAAGATATGTAATTACATCTCCAAAATATTAACATTTGAAGAAAGTTAGTTTTAGGCCCGTTGTTAAACCCTTGGAGGATGATGAACATCCAAAGTGTGCAATGGATGACCGCATTGTTCACTATAAAAACAAAGAATGCACCTGCTCGTTCAATAATTGGAGCATTTTTGTGACTACCTTAATTGTGGGGACTATTTTTGCACTATGGACTTTGAATTGAAAAACAATTGTATTGAAGAATTGAATTGAAAGTTTAGTTATTGTTTTTTTTTTAATTCTTGATTTTCATTCTTTATAAAAACTATCAAGTAAAAGTAGGTCCAAGATTGAAAGAAAAATTAAATCATTAATAACTTAAAGATGGGATTGAAACACAATAATTCCAATGGCAAGATTGTTCTAAAAAACAAACTTAACCTTCTCCAACATTTTTTTGAAAAATTGTAAATAATGCACTTGGAAATGAACCCTATAAGTTATTTTTTCAAGAAGATACTTAGATTGCCCGAAAAACAAGATTATCCATAACTTTTAAATCACTAATACAAATGAAATAAATCAAATCTTTGCATGTAGACAAAAATATGATCTATAAGAAACTTTAAAAAAACAACTATTTCAAGTTTTTGTGGCTTTCTTTTTCTACCCAACAATATGAAATTTATGTTTAGGGTGGCATAACTTTTGCTCCTGGGCATTGATTGAAATAAAAATTATATTCCCACAAAGCTAATAAGTTTCTCTATCTTATCAAGAAGTTTCAAAAAGATTCACCAAGAATTGAAGTCATAGGAACTTGCCCAAACTCCTCAGAGTCCCCAAGGGGGCAGTTGGTCCTTTAGTGGTTAATCCATGGATGACTTCACCTAAGACTACAAGATGGAAATTCTTTTTATTAATTCAATTCTTGTTTTGAAATTCCTCGATTACATTTTTAGTGGATAGCATTGCAAATTCCCCCTCTCATTATGACATTACTAACTATTTAAAGGAGAAGATGCTTAATCCATGTATCACCTAAAGAAGAAGATGCTTAATCCATATATCACTTGTGTAGTGTAATTTGCAAATTCCCTCCCTCATTATGATATTATTGAGATTTAACCTTATTAAGGACTTTTAACTTTTAAACACCTCTATCCTTTCTCAAATTTTGGGACAGCTTTGCTTATGTCTTTGTACAAAAATACCATTTATAGAAATTTCATGAAATTGGTCACTAAAGAACATTGTCTTTTCAACCTTCAAGTAGTACATTGGATGAAATTTCAAATTCTTCATTCTTATTCTTAAGAAATTCACAATAATTACAACTTTTTGCCATAACAGTTGAAAATTTTATGAATTACTTATGACACATGATTTCATCTCTAAAAAAAACAAATATAAAGTGTTCCATCGATATCTAGTTGCGAAATGGCAGCAAACAAAGTGATCGACACAGAGGCTTGCAATCAGTGGTCAGGGGTCTATTCTTCCAGCCTGGTTGAATCTGACATTGAGATCATATCTGCAATTTGAGTGAGTAATTCTCACATCTCTGATTAAACCTGAAAAGCACACTCCGTAAACAATTGCCGTGAAGGTCCTCACAACAAGCAGCCCAGCTCCAACCAAATTCCAACACATTGGACTGAAGACCAGAAGCCGGAAGGCTAGGACACCACGACGACTTTGGGTGAAAATTTCGACGCGAATCTCCGACCCACTTTGAAACTGAGTCCCTCGTTAACTTTCCATGCCCTTTTGTTGGGACAGTCTTCCCAGAATGATTGAAAGTGGCCCGCGTTGTCAGAGAAACTCAAAGGACAAGTCCCTCTGCAGTTGCCCACGTGCCCAGTAAGAGACCCAACGCAACTCGTGACCACGTTTCTTCACCACGTACAAGATGCCCATCTCGTCCGCTTACAAATACAGACCTTCGTGATCCCAATTCCTCATCTCACTTGCTAGCAGTGCATCAGGTTTCATCAACTTCGAGCCTGCAGTGCATACTGTGCATCTGCATCCACATTTGCTAGACATAGCCAAGAATACATTTGCAAACACCATCAGCTGTTGGATAGTATACAAACTCCAATCCTTCAAGTCGAAATTCCGAGTTTCTTCAAAATTGCAAGGACGACCGCTCACCGTGAACGCTTGAAGGAGTAGTTGGATTAAGAGCTTTGCTTGCAATTGCGTGAAGCGCTGAATTCAGGGGGGGAGCTAGATCCTGAACTGATCGATATCATTGCTGAGACAACCTCGGAGCCCTCGAAATTTTCTACAATGGCAGCTGTGGAATTCGACAGCATGGCGTCGTCCCGGGGCCACATGAATGCGGGATCCGAGCCCGTCTTGAAGAAAACGACGACATCCCCGAGCTTCTGCGACAAAGGCTCCCAAGAAGTCTCCCGAGCAGATCCGCTCAACTGGGCCAAGACGGCCGCCAAGTTGCAAGGGAATCATCTGGACGAGATCAAGCACATGGTGGCCACGTACTTCGACTCCAACGAAGTGGCCATCGAGGGCGTCAATCTCACCGTGGGACAGGTCACGGCCATCGCACGCCGGCCCGACGTGGCGGTGGTGCTGGACGCGGCCAACGCCAAGGCCAGAGTGGACGAGTCCTCCAACTGGGTGCTCACGAAGATCATGAACGGCGGGGACATCTACGGAGTGACCACGGGATTCGGCGCCACCTCCCATCGACGCACGCAGCAAGGCGTGGAGCTGCAGCGCGAGCTCATTCGCTTTCTGAACGCGGGCGTGTTGGTGAAGGGACACTCGCTGCCCGCGGAGACCACACGCGCGGCCATGCTGGTGCGCACCAACACCTTGATGCAGGGCTACTCCGGGATCCGTTGGGAGATTCTGCTGGCCATGGAGAAGCTGTTGAACGCGCACGTCACGCCCAAGCTGCCGTTGCGAGGGACGGTCACCGCTTCCGGGGATTTGGTGCCCTTGTCCTACATTGCGGGGCTGCTCACTGGCCGACCCAACTCGCGAGCTTGCACTTCAGATGGCCGGGAGGTTTCGGCACTGGAAGGGCTGCGGATGGCGGGCGTGGAGAAGCCGTTTGAGTTGCAGCCCAAGGAGGGCCTGGCATTGGTGAACGGGACCGCCGTGGGGTCGGCCCTAGCTTCCACTGTGTGCTTCGATGCCAACGTGCTGGTGCTGCTCGCGGAAGTGTTATCCGCCTTGTTCTGTGAAGTGATGCAAGGGAAGCCGGAATTTGCCGACCCCTTGACGCACAAGCTGAAGCATCACCCTGGGCAGATGGAAGCTGCAGCGGTGATGGAGTGGCTGTTGGACGGGAGCGACTTCATGAAAGCCGCGGCCAAGCTCAACGAGACCGATCCCTTGAAGAAGCCCAAGCAGGACCGGTATGCGCTGCGCACTTCGCCCCAATGGTTGGGTCCCCAGATCGAGGCGATCCGCACCGCCACGCATGCCATCGAGCGCGAGATCAACTCCGTGAACGACAACCCCATCATCGACGCTGCGCGGGGGATCGCGCTGCATGGGGGCAACTTCCAGGGCACCCCTATCGGCGTCTCCATGGACAACATGCGCCTGGCGCTGGCAGCCATCGGCAAGCTCATGTTTGCGCAGTTCTCCGAGCTCGTGAACGACTACTACAACAACGGCCTGCCTTCCAACTTGAGCGGGGGACCCAACCCCAGCCTGGACTACGGCATGAAGGGCGCCGAGATCGCCATGGCGTCATACCTGTCCGAGCTCAACTACCTCGCCAACCCCGTCACCACCCACGTGCAGAGCGCGGAGCAGCACAACCAGGACGTGAACTCGCTGGGCTTGGTGTCGGCGCGCAAGACCGAGGAGGCCGTGGAGATTCTCAAGCTCATGAGCTCGACCTTCCTGGTGGGACTGTGCCAAGCCATCGACCTCCGCCACGTGGAGGAGACCATGCAATCCGCCGTGAAGCAGGTGGTGTTGCAGGCGGCGAAGAAGACGCTGTTCATGGGCCAGGACGGCGCCCTGCTGCCGTCGCGCTTCTGCGAGAAGGACCTGCTGCTGGTGGTGGAGCGGCAGCCGGTGTTCTCTTACATCGACGACGCGTCGTCCGACACGTACCCGTTGATGGAGAAGCTGCGAGGCGTGCTGGTGAGCCACGCCCTGAAAGACGCCTCCCGGTCCGTGTTTGAGCAGATCCCCGTGTTCGAGGCTCAAGTGCAAGAGCGGCTGCGCGTGGTGGTGCCCTTGGTGCGGGAAGCTTATGACAAGAAGGGCCTTTCGGCGGTGCCGAACCGGATCGAGTCGTGCAGGACGTACCCGCTGTACCAATTCGTGAGGTCGGAGCTCGGGACGCAATTGCTTTCGGGCTTGCGAAGTGTATCTCCCGGGACTGAAATTCAGAAAGTGTTCGAGGCGATGTCTGAGGGGAAGCTGATTCGACCTCTTTTGCAGTGCGTGCAAGGCTGGACTGGCGCTCCTGGCCCATTCCCCTTGTAATTTCCTCGAACAAGGATTCTTCCGTTCCGTTAGGCACTGTACAGTACATTCACGCAAGTAGAGATTCTCTTAGTCCTAATCGGATAATTAGTCAGGCAATTTTCGTGTCACAGGTTGTGACTCGTGTACATTTGATGAGCACTGGGTTCCACATTGGGCCGTGCTTGAGCATTTTATATCATTCTTTGGACGTCACAATGGACGTCTACATTTTCAATTGTGGAGTTTCTTCGAGTGTCTAAGCGTGCTTGGAATTGGAATTTTCATACTGTAGCGTCTCATGACCCCGAGCGATTGAAGTAGTTCTCAGGGAGTTGTGATTTATACTAGTTTCGTCGTAATGACATTCCCTTCCCAAGGTGAGCACGAAAAACAGTTGCATCTTCAAATGGACCGACAGAAGAGAAATTACGCAAGATGATTAAATGCAGAACTCAGGCCTGATGGCCTGGACATTGAAATGAATGGACATCGAAATGCTCCCGTTTTCTTTCCAATTGAATGTCAGCGAGTCTTTATGTGAAGACTTGATAAAGGATTTTCCTACGCTATTGCACAATTGAGCAGGCGTGGTTGAGGTTAAATTTTATGACTTCGAGGTAATTTGTGCTTTGACAGTCCAACGAAAATGTTATTATCCAGCACAACGGCACAATTCGGAAGCCTATGTATGTTCAAATTAGAAATGTTCAACGCTTGAACATGCCACCCAACAATTCAGTTCGGAGTACATAAGTTCTCATTTTCGATGTCGCCTCCGTGTTTGGTACATATCTTTGCATGGTTGAATATCATCACCTATTCTTCCCATCGTATCCAAAAGGATGACCATCAGTTGTATTTAAGGAAGCACAAGCTCTGGACTACCTGCGCCTACATTCTTCTCCTGGATGGCCAGCACTCGCTTCATCACTACCTTCTCATGGGAAAGATCTTTGGCAGTAGATCTATTCAGCTGATTAGGACAGTGATGACAGAGAGTTCCAAGTAGAGGATGTGTCCATGGAGAGACGAACTCAATTGAATTTGATTGAATTTCAGTCGCCTCTCGACTCCAGCAATATGTCGATCCATTGCATGCATACCGGAATTATAAAGTTTTGAAATCACTATATCATAGATGGGTGATGTTCATGACATGAACAAAGGAATTGAAGCCACATTCTATCTAGCGAGTTGTAATTTCAGGGCTGATTGATCACTTCAAAAATTCACAGAAATTTGGTCGGAAAATTATAATTCCACTTGGGTTTGACTCATGACACAAGCACACACCTGTGAAATATATGTGACCTTCTTGGAATTGGCCCTAAGATGTCCAGATTCCAAGTCAGGGTGGTAATAGGCTTGTCTACCTTACCGCATATTAAAAGCGTAGGTACCGCACAACGACTGCTGATGACCCTGTGTGCATGGTTTCTGTTCTCGTCCAATGTGCTCGCTTGGGAGCTTGGCATTCCTGAGCCAGTTTTGAGATAGCGAAGGGGATGATGAAGAGATTTCAGTTGCACTTATTCAACGATGGCGGTGTTTCATGGTTGTATCAACAATGCTGTTCGAATTTGGATGAGCATTTGGTTTCGTTGACTTAGTTCACTATTTGGATTTTAGAGGTCTCAATTGAATTTCATGTATTTATGCAAGCAAAATCTTGAGGCAGGAGTTTCTTGTGCATTCTGGGAAATCACTTCAACAATGGAAACATTGAATGATACGTTACCAGTCTCTTTTTCACGCTTCTTGGTTGCGGTTGGTTTTACCATGAATGTGCGAATTGAATTGAGCTTCGGCTTCATAAACTTTCTGTAGTTTTGCTGACTTCTAAGACTTTAGAACTCTCGATTGAGTTTCACGTTGTAATCAAACGAATCTTGATGAAATTTTTTCTTGCGTTGCTGGCAATTTTAACTGAAAGGTTGCAAAAGCCTGAATTCACGACCTGTATGGAATTAATTTGCACGCTGCGTGTCCGTGAGGGAGAGCCTTGAATTGTAGTTTCAAACTTTCAATGCATGAACTCAGACAAGCCTCCGGTTCTTCTGGCTTGTTTATGAATTGTTTCACTGGTTGGACTACTGGAGACCAACCGCCACGAGCTTAGCAATAAAAGATTAAGAACTTGAACTCGTGCACGAATCTAAACTTGCTTCGTGGATGAATTTCCTGAGGATAGGTCTGACTGAAGAGAGCAGAGTCTACGCCTTGAGCCCTAAAAGAAATCTAAACTACTGCAATCTGACCCCACATCTGACAGCAATGCCTTCCAATTTCACAGTGATGTTCACTGCCAATGAGTGTGATTATCCTTTGACGAATTTTTGTGAGTCTTGGCTTGGAATTCCGTCGTCGTTTCCTTTTGTGGGCACTTACATCATGAAGTTTTTGTCGACTGAGGTAAATTATGCAATGGCTATTGATTTTCATCAAACCCCCAACGACGAAGAGTTCATCGAATTGGTTGTTTTCGCAGTTTTGCGCTCACTGATTGGTCGTTTCTATGTGTTAAGCTTACATGCGTGAGCTTCAGGGCATTCCAATGCATTGCTCTATATCCTGAAAAAAATGGTGCCCATCTAAATTGTATTTCTGATGTTCAACAAAAGCGGGTCACTTGGGCTTGAATTATTGATTCAAAGTCTAGTTTCCAGTGCCAAAGATCTGTCGAAACTTTATCATAGAAAATCCTTGAAAATCCTTGACGAGACTGTCGTCTTGTTTCCTGAAGCTCATGTTTAAAAGTGGGAACACGCTCACATAAACTGAGACAGAATTAAGCAACAACAAAAGCTTAACGGAGCTTCGCTTACATGGAACGACGTGCAAAAGAAATGATGTTTCAGTCATGCGGCATCACGAATTCATTCAGTGCAGCTTCCTGTAGGACTCGCATTATTCGGACTGCGTTCACTCGCGTTGCTAGTGTTCTTCTATTTCCAGCTGAACCTCCGCGAAATGCAAGCAAGTAGTACGTATTCGTGCACATGACGACGGAAGTTCCCTCTGACCAGTGACCACGGAAACCTGAATTACATCATCGCTCGCCGGGGGGGCGGAACAACTTCTGGGACGCCCCTGACCCATTTGATTTGGTGGTGTCAGTGTTCAACAACAAACCGGCCAGTGCGTTTGCTTGCGACGCGCACGCTGTGGGGAGCGAAAAATGTGGACTGGAAGCGGACGCCCACCGAGCACGTATTCAAGAATCGAATTACAACACTTCCCTCCTCGAAACAACTGTTACGAAAACAACACCTCGCACATGCAACTGATGTGCTGGGAGAAAAGTAAAAGGAACAAGAATTCAGGAAACTCATTGAATGATTTGTTTTTATCAATTCCTTCTGCTGGCTGCGGATTTCAATTGGAAATCACAATGCAAACCTGCACATGAATGAATGGGGTTGCAACCGATGCAACACATGAATGGACCTACCGAACTATGAACAGTACGTATTGATCTAATTTGGAACTTTGTACACTTGTCGTACGCTGATGCCATCAGCACCAAAAATAAATTCACACAGGTGAACAATTGACACAAAACCTAAGTAACCCCTCGTGACCCAGCTTATTGATTGGCAGCGGCACGGAGCACCAGCACCTCCAGCGTCAGTCCCGGCCCGAACCCGATGAAGAAGCCGAAGTCGCTGCCCTCCCCGAGCGTAGAAGAACCCATCTTCAACGATCTCGCACGAATCTGGTCCAACACGAACAACACCGACGAGCTCGACATGTTGCCGTACTCCAGCAGCACGTCGCGGCTGCCCTGCATCTTGTCCTTCGACAGCTGCAGCTTGGCCTCCACCTGGTCCAGAATAGCGGGGCCTCCGGGGTGCACGGCCCAGAACATCTCGTTCCACGCAGGGGACCCCACGCACTTGCGCGCCTCCGTCAGAAACTTCTCGATGTTCTTGGAGATCAGCCCGGGAACGTCCTTCATCAAATGGAAGATGAGTCCCGCTTCCGTGAGATGGCCGTCAATGGCGCCGTCACTTTCAGGCAAGATGGTCTCCCCGGCCCAGTGGACCTCGAACAAAGCCTTCTCCACTTGCGGCTTGGGGTCCGACCCGACCACGTACACCCCCGCACCATCCCCGAACAGCGCCGAGCCCACCAGCCCGTCCAAGTGATTCTCGCTCGGGGCACGGTACGTCACGGCCGTCACCTCGCTGCACACGGCCAACACGCGCGCGTTCTTGTTGTTCTCGGCCAAGTCCTTGGCCACGCGCAACACCGAGGCGCCGCCGAAGCACCCGGTTTGGTACATCATGACGCGCTTCACGGTGGGCTTGAGTCCCAGCAGCTTGGCCAGCGCGTGGTCGGCGCCGGGCATGTTCACGCCGCTGGTGGTGGCGAACACGATGTGCGTGATGTCGGACTTGCGGCCACCCCACTCCTTGATGGCCTTCATTGCGGCCTCGGCCGCGAGCTTGGGCACCTGCACCACCACGATGTCGTGGCGCGCGTTCAGCGAGGGCTCCATGTACGTGCATATGCCTGGGTTGGCCTTCAGCACCTCCTCCGTCAAGAACAGGTGTCGCTTGCGGATGCCCGACTTGTCGCCTGTGGAATGGGATCACACATACATCACGTCAATTTCATTGAGGGCACCACCCCACATGCATCTTTCCTGGAATTCATCCCATTCCAATCAAATTGGGTCGACTACCCAACGGAGCTGGCATCAGAATTCAAATTCGATCACCCACATTCAGCTACTTTGTCGGAGTCATCGGCAAGCAACCGGAAATAGTGGAATTCATACAACTGAAGTGGATTATTTAGGTGCGGCTTTCAATGATCACTTACAGATGCGCTTGAACTTGGCCTTGAGCGCCTCCTTCTCGCTGCAGTTGGTGATGTTGAAGAAGAAATCCGGGTACTCCGATTGCAGAAACTCCGTGGGAGGCACGGCAGTGCCGATGCCCAACACGCACGCCGGCCCGTCTGCACGAGGCTGGCCCCTGGGGAGCGCAGCGCTCACCGCAGTACTCTGGGAAGCCATTGCGACGAGTTCGCTCCTACTGACCGGAAAGTGGGAAGTGCGTGCTACTCGCGCTGTAACACTCCCTTTTGGAAGTCGAATATTCTGTGATTCAACAGATCCAATCCGAATGAGAGCTTCGTGACTTGGAATCCAATCCAAGGTCACTGCCACTAAAGTGCACTAGAGAATTACCAGAAACGTTTGATCGATCGAGTGTGATCTCCAGTGAGTTGCTGGAGTGCTGGGGATCGATGTTTGCTGTTGTGAGGATATATTGGATGTAGGATTCCAGGCTCTTTATATATAGTGCGTGCGGAGTGCAACGCGGAGTGAGAGTCCCTGGCGACACTGTTGCGGAAGAGCGCGGAATGATGATGCTGGGAAGTCTTGAAGAAGGAGGTCCGTGCAAAAGCCAAGGATTGACAAGGTCCACCAGGGGAGAATGGATAAAGCGAGGCCTGCGGGAGGTCAGCGTTGAGCTGAATATGAGAATGAGGTCAACTCCTGCTTCCCTTCGTTGTCCCTTGTTGTTGAAATTTCTTCAAAGTGTGATGACCTTGTATTCTTTATTGACTCTGTCCCACGAGGGGAATTCTGGCAGAGGCGATTACCCAACGATTTGGGTGAGTCCAACTTTCTTAACCCCTAAGGTCCTTCCCTATGTTATCACCAAAAACGTTCCAAAACTGCCATTTCTAGTACAAGTCCCAAATTTTTTGAAAAAAAGCTTTCTTTTGACACATGGAACGATAGGATCCTGTAGTATGCTGACTTGCAAAGACATGGTAAGAATTTCCGACATTTCCACTGCGTGGATTGCAAGATGTAGGCATTCAAATTCACTGAAATCATTTTTTTAGCCCTTCCAAAAACAGGGCAGCTGCACTTCACAAGCTCACTTTCCTATGAAAAATGTTCAAAATGGTGGTTACTCTTTGAGTTTCTTCTTCCTATATAAGTTGTTTACATGCTTGAAAATTTTGAGATCATTTGGAAGTGTACAACATATATGAAAAAAATAGTACGTAGACAATAGTAGAGAATGATTCAAAATATTAAATTGTTAAGGATTTAATTATGGAATTGAAAAATGCCAATCCCAATGGGTGAAATGTTGTTATAAACAATCTACATTCTACGATTTTTTTTCCTCAAAAAATATTTAACATTGAGTAAAATAGAGGACTTCAAAGTTCATTTTAGAATAGAGAATCAATAACTGCCAACAACAAAAACTCCTCATAACTTTCATCTCATTGATCAAAATGGAATGATTAAAAGCTTTTCACATGTATATAACTCTAGAAAACCAATTTCAAATTTTTGTTTTTAAAAAAAGTAATTTTTTCTGATTTGCTTGTACTACCCAGTGGGTGAAATAAGTAATATATTTGGCCATAACTTTTGACTCTTATTTTCAAATGTCATGAAATTTGGTGCATATGAAAGATATTCCTTTTCCCCACCTTCTATTAAAATTTGAGCCTAAAAATATGCAAATCTCTAGTCACATGTACCTGCCTAAAATTTCTATATTGCCAAAAAATGCATGTTGGTCCTCTAGGAGTTAAGGTGGAACTAAGTATAGTATTTTGCTTGCCCTTTATTTTAGTTCAATAGGTGTCTATTGATGTGTCACCATATGATCTCAAACTATAACGGTTGGCTTTGAATGGTTTTTACAAATGGCCCTTATGGATGAAAAGTAACTAACTTTGAGTGATTTATTGCAAATGAATTAGCATTTAGTATGATTGTTTTTGAAAAAGGGAGAAACTAGCATGTAAACTCCTTAAAATTATTGATGTATTTCTTAACCCCTAGTAAATGCCCAAGGCCTTCCTAGAGCTTCTTGGAACTTGCTTTAAATTGAAAAGAAAGTCGACATTATAATAAGTTTATCAAAAAAAATTGAATTATTACCATACAAATCCAAACTAGACATGTTAGAGATCAAAAGGGGAAAAAAATATTACTTATGCATTGAAAGATCAGAAGGAAAATCTCTCTCTATATATTACTTATGCATTGAAAAATTATAATGTTTGATCACAAGGGGTTAAAAATGTGAAAGTGATTTGAAATCTTTCAATGCTCTTTTCACATGTCAAATTTAAAAAGTCGGTCCCCAAAAAAATATGAATTTAAAGAGCACATGTATAACTCTAATAAATTTTCAATTTCTCAAAATCTACTCTACAATTTTATTAAATGAATTTCTAATGTAATTTTTTCTTCAAGATCTAGTGTACTTGGGGCTCATTTCCAAGATCCCTCATCTCTAGATAATCAAGACTTGCAATGGATACCCTTGCACAAATCTTGAATAGAAAATCATAATCATTCATTTTTAAAATCGTATTTTTGATGCTAATTAAAACTAGACTTCAAAAACAAGTTTTCAGAAATTTAAGATACTAAAAATAATAATTTAGTGAGGTTTTATTTTTAACTTCAAAATATTGACAACACCAAAATTGGTGCTTTAGGCATTTAGAGCTTAAGTTCATATTAAGAGAATTTTAGTAAAATATATTCAAATGTAGTAGATATTACGCTTCTAAATTGCCTTGAATAACTATAAGGTTGGTAATTTAATTATACAATTTTAGAAAAACAAATATGCAATAAGATAGAGATAGAAGGAGCTACCTACTTATTGTGGACTTAAATGCATCAAAATCAACAATGATTGCATGAACATTTGTGTGTCACCTTGAAATTAAATGACCTTGGGCATCCCAACAAGAAATGCAAATAATAAAATAGTTTGTAGCAAAGTTGCCCCCTCTATCCCGGAGTAATCCCCTTCAAGGACTAGGACAAGAATCAGATGGGGTTGAAGGACATTATCCTCAACTATTGGATGGGATGTACACTGACAATGATATTCTTTCACTAAATTCTTTGATTGTTTCAAGCAAAAACTTGTTCTCAAAATGCCTTTTCTAAACCAATGCCCTATTCTTCTACTTTTTACTTGTTAGCACATCCAGTATTAGAATCTCATAGTTTAATTGTCGGAGTATACCCTCCAAAAAAATTGAAGTAAAAAAACTTACTCCAATTGCAATATTTATGCAATTGATTTAAAAAAACAAGGATTTTTCTACCCATCTTTGATGTGAAGTATTATACCTCAAACATTTCTTTGACAAAAATTATAGGTCTTACAACTTGAGGTATAATAACTTGAAGAAATAAATCTAATATTCAAGAAATAAGTTGCAAATACACTAAAATTTAAAAACAATTTAACAGTATATACTTCATATTCATTCTTAAAACTTTGTATGAGTAGAAGGCTAAAATAATTGACAAAAAATATTAAATTGTGAAGGGCATTACCATGCAATCTAATGGAATGCCCCCCTCCTCTCGCAAAATGCTACTATCTTGGATTGGGGTGGAATTCTGCCACTTGGAATAGATGGGCATTAAAAACTATATATACGAAAGATAAATAGATTTGGATTTGGATTATGAAAATTCATTGTGTCATTTGCATGATTTTTCTTTCTTAAGGCTTACTTGTTATGACACATTATATTTTTTCCCTTCTAGCTTGCTTCTAATGGACTTTATTTTGGTTGTCCAAAGTCCAAATTGGGATTTTTTTTTCCTTCTTGTATTTGATTTCCAACGTAGTTTTCCAATGATAGTAATTTGAAGAAAGTTTAGATTTTGCACCAAACAAAAAAAGAATGATACAATTGTTGATTCTTGTCTTGTGTTGTTTTGATGACACTTTTATCATTCTAGAAAATTAATTTGAAATTTTCAATCCTGAAAATTAGAATGGTAATTGTCAAGAACCTTGTAGGAAGTAATCTAAACTCAATGTGTTAGTTTGTTTGGGGGCTAAAACAATTAAATTCTATTGGTCCCAAAACCTTATTTCAAAATATTGATTAACCATTAGAAATAATGTGGGGCCTACAGAACATTGTTTGATTTTTTTGTAGGAATGTGAATATAAGAAAATTTTAAAATTATATTTTTTTAATTAAAAAATATTTAAAAACTTAAAATTTTAAATATTTCCACATCAACTTAGGTAATGGAAAAATAGATTTTAAATTTTTTGAAATATAATTCTTTAGAAAAATATTATTTTTTAATTTCTTGCTTTAATTTTCTATACTTGCATTGCTACCAAAAGTCAAATGGCCCTTTACATGGCCCCCAATTTCTTGTAATGCTACAAAATGCATGAAAGGACATCATGAAGGACATTTGGGATAAATTTAGGAAAAGGCTTCAAAGATGGAAAAAATATTTTTTCATCTAAACTTATTTGGAGAGTTGTTTGAACCCGATTTCAATGAAAGATAATGTGTATCCTCTCCTTGTAATATTTTGTAAATGACAAATCCATACACTTTTATATGAATAGTGTATCCTAGTAGTTTGTGTTATGTATCATGAGCTAAATTTAAGCCATGAAAATGATTTTAAGAAAATTTGAGACCAACAAAAGAAGCAAAGATTATCAAGTCTACTTTCTATTACAATTCAAAATTTTTGAAAAATCCTAAATTTGAATTTATAGTTGCAATTTGAACTTTAGACCTACTATTATGAAGTGTTGATTTTTTAATGTTAGAATAATACAATAGAAACAAAATTACATCATGGTATTTTATTCTAAAATATGCCCCTATAGAAAAAAAATTGAAAATTTTAAATATATTTTTGTACTTGATAATTATGAATATTTTTTATTTTTTATTCAAAAGTTTAGAGTAATTTCAAATTTTCAAAAAAATCTCCAAATTTTTTATAACTAAAAAGATATGTAATTACATCTCCAAAATATTAACATTTGAAGAAAATTAGTTTTAGGCCCATCGTTAAACCCTTGGAGGATGATGAAGATCCAAAGTGTTCAATGGATGACCTCATTGTTCACTATAAAAACAAAGAATGCACGTACTCGTTCAATAATTGGAGCATTTTCGTGACTACCTTAATCGTGGGGACTATTTTTGCACTATGGACTTTGAATTAAAAAAAAAATTGTGTTGAAGAATTGAATTGAAAATCTAGGATTTAAAAAAAATGCTTGTTTTTCATTCTTTATCAAATAAAAGTAGGTCCAAGATTGAAAGAAAAATTAAATCATTAATAACTTAAAGATGGGATTGAAACACAATAATTCCAATGGCAAGATTGTTCTAGAAAGCAAACTTAACCTTGTCTAACATTTTTTTTGGAAAAATTGTAAATAATGCACTTGGAAATGAATCCTATAAGTTATTTTTTCAAGAAGATGCTTAGATTGCCCAAAAAAAAAGATTATCCAGAACTTTTAAATCACTAATACAAATGAAATAAATCAAATCTTTGCATGTAGACAAAAATATGATCTATAAGAAACTTTAAAAAAAAAACTATTTCAAGTTTTTGTGGCTTTCTTTTTCTACCCAACAATATGAAATTTATGTTTAGGGTGGCATAACTTTTGCTCCTGGGCATTGATTGAAATAAAAATTATATTCCCACAAAGCTAATACGTTTCTCTATCTTATCAAGAAGTTTCAAAAAAATTCACCAAGAATTGAAGTCATAGGAACTTGCCCAAACTCCTCAAAGTCCCCCAAGGGGACAGTTGGTCCTTTAGGGGTTAATCCGTGGATGACTTCACCTAAGACTACAAGATGGAAATTCTTTTTATCAATTCAATTTTTTTTTTGAAATTTCTCGATTACATTTTTAGTGGATAGCATTGCAAATTCCCCCTCTCATTATGACATTACTAACTTTTTAAAGGAGAAGATGCTTAATCCATGTATCACCTAAAGAAGAAGATGCTTAATCCATATATCACTTGTGTAGTGTAATTTGCAAATTCCCTCCCTCATTAGGATATTATTGAGATTTAACCTTATTAAGGACTTTTAACTTTTAAACACCTCTATCCTTTCTCAAATTTAGGGACAGCTTTGCTTATGTCTTTGTACAAAAATACCATTTATAGAAATTTCATGAAATTGGTCACTAAAGAACGTTGTCTTTTCAACCTTCAAGTAGTATGTTGGATGAAATTTCAAATTCTTCATTCTTATTCTTAAGAAATTTTCAATAATTTCAACTTTTTGCTAAAATAGTTGAAAATTTTATGAATTACTTATGACACATGATTTCATCTCTAAAAAGCAAATATAAAGTGTTCCATCTATATCTAGTTGCAAAATGGCAGCAAACAATGTGATGGACACAGAGGCTTGCAATCAGTGGTCATGGGTCTGTTCTTCCAGCCTGGTTGAATCTGACATTGAGATCATATCTGCAATTTGAGTGAGTAATTCTCACATCTCTGATTAAACCTGAAAAGCACACTCCGTATACAATTGCCGAGAAGGTCCTCACAACAAACAGCCCAGCTCCAACCAAATTCCAACACATTGGACTGAAGACCAGAAGCCGGAAGGCCAGGACACCACGTCGACTTTGGGTGAAAATTTCGACGCGAATCTCCGACCCACTTTGAAACTGAGTCCCTCGTTAACTTTCCACGCCCTTTTGTTGGGACAGTCTTCCCAGAATGATTGAAAGTAGCCCGCGTTGTCAGAAAAACTCAAAGGACAAGTCCCTCTGCAGTTGCCCACGTGCCCAGTAAGAGACCCAACGCAACTCGTGACCACGTTTCTTCACCACGTACAAGATGCCCATCTCGTCCGCTTACAAATACAGACCTTCGTGATCCCAATTCCTCATCTCACTTGCTAGCAGTGCATCAGGTTTCATCAACTTCGAGCCTGCAGTGCATACTGTGCATCTGCATCCACATTTGCTAGACATAGCCAAGAATACATTTGCAAACACCATCAGCTGTTGGATAGTATACAAACTCCAATCCTTCAAGTCGAAATTCCGAGTTTCTTCAAAATTGCAAGGACGACCGCTCACCGTGAACGCTTGAAGGAGTAGTTGGATTAAGAGCTTTGCTTGCAATTGCGTGAAGCGCTGAATTCAGGGGGGGAGCTAGATCCTGAACTGATCGATATCATTGCTGAGACAACCTCGGAGCCCTCGAAATTTTCTACAATGGCAGCTGTGGAATTCGACAGCATGGCGTCGTCCCGGGGCCACATGAATGCGGGATCCGAGCCCGTCTTGAAGAAAACGACGACATCCCCGAGCTTCTGCGACAAAGGCTCCCAAGAAGTCTCCCGAGCAGATCCGCTCAACTGGGCCAAGACGGCCGCCAAGTTGCAAGGGAATCATCTGGACGAGATCAAGCACATGGTGGCCACGTACTTCGACTCCAACGAAGTGGCCATCGAGGGCGTCAATCTCACCGTGGGACAGGTCACGGCCATCGCACGCCGGCCCGACGTGGCGGTGGTGCTGGACGCGGCCAACGCCAAGGCCAGAGTGGACGAGTCCTCCAACTGGGTGCTCACGAAGATCATGAACGGCGGGGACATCTACGGAGTGACCACGGGATTCGGCGCCACCTCCCATCGACGCACGCAGCAAGGCGTGGAGCTGCAGCGCGAGCTCATTCGCTTTCTGAACGCGGGCGTGTTGGTGAAGGGACACTCGCTGCCCGCGGAGACCACACGCGCGGCCATGCTGGTGCGCACCAACACCTTGATGCAGGGCTACTCCGGGATCCGTTGGGAGATTCTGCTGGCCATGGAGAAGCTGTTGAACGCGCACGTCACGCCCAAGCTGCCGTTGCGAGGGACGGTCACCGCTTCCGGGGATTTGGTGCCCTTGTCCTACATTGCGGGGCTGCTCACTGGCCGACCCAACTCGCGAGCTTGCACTTCAGATGGCCGGGAGGTTTCGGCACTGGAAGGGCTGCGGATGGCGGGCGTGGAGAAGCCGTTTGAGTTGCAGCCCAAGGAGGGCCTGGCATTGGTGAACGGGACCGCCGTGGGGTCGGCCCTAGCTTCCACTGTGTGCTTCGATGCCAACGTGCTGGTGCTGCTCGCGGAAGTGTTATCCGCCTTGTTCTGTGAAGTGATGCAAGGGAAGCCGGAATTTGCCGACCCCTTGACGCACAAGCTGAAGCATCACCCTGGGCAGATGGAAGCTGCAGCGGTGATGGAGTGGCTGTTGGACGGGAGCGACTTCATGAAAGCCGCGGCCAAGCTCAACGAGACCGATCCCTTGAAGAAGCCCAAGCAGGACCGGTATGCGCTGCGCACTTCGCCCCAATGGTTGGGTCCCCAGATCGAGGCGATCCGCACCGCCACGCATGCCATCGAGCGCGAGATCAACTCCGTGAACGACAACCCCATCATCGACGCTGCGCGGGGGATCGCGCTGCATGGGGGCAACTTCCAGGGCACCCCTATCGGCGTCTCCATGGACAACATGCGCCTGGCGCTGGCAGCCATCGGCAAGCTCATGTTTGCGCAGTTCTCCGAGCTCGTGAACGACTACTACAACAACGGCCTGCCTTCCAACTTGAGCGGGGGACCCAACCCCAGCCTGGACTACGGCATGAAGGGCGCCGAGATCGCCATGGCGTCATACCTGTCCGAGCTCAACTACCTCGCCAACCCCGTCACCACCCACGTGCAGAGCGCGGAGCAGCACAACCAGGACGTGAACTCGCTGGGCTTGGTGTCGGCGCGCAAGACCGAGGAGGCCGTGGAGATTCTCAAGCTCATGAGCTCGACCTTCCTGGTGGGACTGTGCCAAGCCATCGACCTCCGCCACGTGGAGGAGACCATGCAATCCGCCGTGAAGCAGGTGGTGTTGCAGGCGGCGAAGAAGACGCTGTTCATGGGCCAGGACGGCGCCCTGCTGCCGTCGCGCTTCTGCGAGAAGGACCTGCTGCTGGTGGTGGAGCGGCAGCCGGTGTTCTCTTACATCGACGACGCGTCGTCCGACACGTACCCGTTGATGGAGAAGCTGCGAGGCGTGCTGGTGAGCCACGCCCTGAAAGACGCCTCCCGGTCCGTGTTTGAGCAGATCCCCGTGTTCGAGGCTCAAGTGCAAGAGCGGCTGCGCGTGGTGGTGCCCTTGGTGCGGGAAGCTTATGACAAGAAGGGCCTTTCGGCGGTGCCGAACCGGATCGAGTCGTGCAGGACGTACCCGCTGTACCAATTCGTGAGGTCGGAGCTCGGGACGCAATTGCTTTCGGGCTTGCGAAGTGTATCTCCCGGGACTGAAATTCAGAAAGTGTTCGAGGCGATGTCTGAGGGGAAGCTGATTCGACCTCTTTTGCAGTGCGTGCAAGGCTGGACTGGCGCTCCTGGCCCATTCCCCTTGTAATTTCCTCGAACAAGGATTCTTCCGTTCCGTTAGGCACTGTACAGTACATTCACGCAAGTAGAGATTCTCTTAGTCCTAATCGGATAATTAGTCAGGCAATTTTCGTGTCACAGGTTGTGACTCGTGTACATTTGATGAGCACTGGGTTCCACATTGGGCCGTGCTTGAGCATTTTATATCATTCTTTGGACGTCACAATGGACGTCTACATTTTCAATTGTGGAGTTTCTTCGAGTGTCTAAGCGTGCTTGGAATTGGAATTTTCATACTGTAGCGTCTCATGACCCCGAGCGATTGAAGTAGTTCTCAGGGAGTTGTGATTTATACTAGTTTCGTCGTAATGACATTCCCTTCCCAAGGTGAGCACGAAAAACAGTTGCATCTTCAAATGGACCGACAGAAGAGAAATTACGCAAGATGATTAAATGCAGAACTCAGGCCTGATGGCCTGGACATTGAAATGAATGGACATCGAAATGCTCCCGTTTTCTTTCCAATTGAATGTCAGCGAGTCTTTATGTGAAGACTTGATAAAGGATTTTCCTACGCTATTGCACAATTGAGCAGGCGTGGTTGAGGTTAAATTTTATGACTTCGAGGTAATTTGTGCTTTGACAGTCCAACGAAAATGTTATTATCCAGCACAACGGCACAATTCGGAAGCCTATGTATGTTCAAATTAGAAATGTTCAACGCTTGAACATGCCACCCAACAATTCAGTTCGGAGTACATAAGTTCTCATTTTCGATGTCGCCTCCGTGTTTGGTACATATCTTTGCATGGTTGAATATCATCACCTATTCTTCCCATCGTATCCAAAAGGATGACCATCAGTTGTATTTAAGGAAGCACAAGCTCTGGACTACCTGCGCCTACATTCTTCTCCTGGATGGCCAGCACTCGCTTCATCACTACCTTCTCATGGGAAAGATCTTTGGCAGTAGATCTATTCAGCTGATTAGGACAGTGATGACAGAGAGTTCCAAGTAGAGGATGTGTCCATGGAGAGACGAACTCAATTGAATTTGATTGAATTTCAGTCGCCTCTCGACTCCAGCAATATGTCGATCCATTGCATGCATACCGGAATTATAAAGTTTTGAAATCACTATATCATAGATGGGTGATGTTCATGACATGAACAAAGGAATTGAAGCCACATTCTATCTAGCGAGTTGTAATTTCAGGGCTGATTGATCACTTCAAAAATTCACAGAAATTTGGTCGGAAAATTATAATTCCACTTGGGTTTGACTCATGACACAAGCACACACCTGTGAAATATATGTGACCTTCTTGGAATTGGCCCTAAGATGTCCAGATTCCAAGTCAGGGTGGTAATAGGCTTGTCTACCTTACCGCATATTAAAAGCGTAGGTACCGCACAACGACTGCTGATGACCCTGTGTGCATGGTTTCTGTTCTCGTCCAATGTGCTCGCTTGGGAGCTTGGCATTCCTGAGCCAGTTTTGAGATAGCGAAGGGGATGATGAAGAGATTTCAGTTGCACTTATTCAACGATGGCGGTGTTTCATGGTTGTATCAACAATGCTGTTCGAATTTGGATGAGCATTTGGTTTCGTTGACTTAGTTCACTATTTGGATTTTAGAGGTCTCAATTGAATTTCATGTATTTATGCAAGCAAAATCTTGAGGCAGGAGTTTCTTGTGCATTCTGGGAAATCACTTCAACAATGGAAACATTGAATGATACGTTACCAGTCTCTTTTTCACGCTTCTTGGTTGCGGTTGGTTTTACCATGAATGTGCGAATTGAATTGAGCTTCGGCTTCATAAACTTTCTGTAGTTTTGCTGACTTCTAAGACTTTAGAACTCTCGATTGAGTTTCACGTTGTAATCAAACGAATCTTGATGAAATTTTTTCTTGCGTTGCTGGCAATTTTAACTGAAAGGTTGCAAAAGCCTGAATTCACGACCTGTATGGAATTAATTTGCACGCTGCGTGTCCGTGAGGGAGAGCCTTGAATTGTAGTTTCAAACTTTCAATGCATGAACTCAGACAAGCCTCCGGTTCTTCTGGCTTGTTTATGAATTGTTTCACTGGTTGGACTACTGGAGACCAACCGCCACGAGCTTAGCAATAAAAGATTAAGAACTTGAACTCGTGCACGAATCTAAACTTGCTTCGTGGATGAATTTCCTGAGGATAGGTCTGACTGAAGAGAGCAGAGTCTACGCCTTGAGCCCTAAAAGAAATCTAAACTACTGCAATCTGACCCCACATCTGACAGCAATGCCTTCCAATTTCACAGTGATGTTCACTGCCAATGAGTGTGATTATCCTTTGACGAATTTTTGTGAGTCTTGGCTTGGAATTCCGTCGTCGTTTCCTTTTGTGGGCACTTACATCATGAAGTTTTTGTCGACTGAGGTAAATTATGCAATGGCTATTGATTTTCATCAAACCCCCAACGACGAAGAGTTCATCGAATTGGTTGTTTTCGCAGTTTTGCGCTCACTGATTGGTCGTTTCTATGTGTTAAGCTTACATGCGTGAGCTTCAGGGCATTCCAATGCATTGCTCTATATCCTGAAAAAAATGGTGCCCATCTAAATTGTATTTCTGATGTTCAACAAAAGCGGGTCACTTGGGCTTGAATTATTGATTCAAAGTCTAGTTTCCAGTGCCAAAGATCTGTCGAAACTTTATCATAGAAAATCCTTGAAAATCCTTGACGAGACTGTCGTCTTGTTTCCTGAAGCTCATGTTTAAAAGTGGGAACACGCTCACATAAACTGAGACAGAATTAAGCAACAACAAAAGCTTAACGGAGCTTCGCTTACATGGAACGACGTGCAAAAGAAATGATGTTTCAGTCATGCGGCATCACGAATTCATTCAGTGCAGCTTCCTGTAGGACTCGCATTATTCGGACTGCGTTCACTCGCGTTGCTAGTGTTCTTCTATTTCCAGCTGAACCTCCGCGAAATGCAAGCAAGTAGTACGTATTCGTGCACATGACGACGGAAGTTCCCTCTGACCAGTGACCACGGAAACCTGAATTACATCATCGCTCGCCGGGGGGGCGGAACAACTTCTGGGACGCCCCTGACCCATTTGATTTGGTGGTGTCAGTGTTCAACAACAAACCGGCCAGTGCGTTTGCTTGCGACGCGCACGCTGTGGGGAGCGAAAAATGTGGACTGGAAGCGGACGCCCACCGAGCACGTATTCAAGAATCGAATTACAACACTTCCCTCCTCGAAACAACTGTTACGAAAACAACACCTCGCACATGCAACTGATGTGCTGGGAGAAAAGTAAAAGGAACAAGAATTCAGGAAACTCATTGAATGATTTGTTTTTATCAATTCCTTCTGCTGGCTGCGGATTTCAATTGGAAATCACAATGCAAACCTGCACATGAATGAATGGGGTTGCAACCGATGCAACACATGAATGGACCTACCGAACTATGAACAGTACGTATTGATCTAATTTGGAACTTTGTACACTTGTCGTACGCTGATGCCATCAGCACCAAAAATAAATTCACACAGGTGAACAATTGACACAAAACCTAAGTAACCCCTCGTGACCCAGCTTATTGATTGGCAGCGGCACGGAGCACCAGCACCTCCAGCGTCAGTCCCGGCCCGAACCCGATGAAGAAGCCGAAGTCGCTGCCCTCCCCGAGCGTAGAAGAACCCATCTTCAACGATCTCGCACGAATCTGGTCCAACACGAACAACACCGACGAGCTCGACATGTTGCCGTACTCCAGCAGCACGTCGCGGCTGCCCTGCATCTTGTCCTTCGACAGCTGCAGCTTGGCCTCCACCTGGTCCAGAATAGCGGGGCCTCCGGGGTGCACGGCCCAGAACATCTCGTTCCACGCAGGGGACCCCACGCACTTGCGCGCCTCCGTCAGAAACTTCTCGATGTTCTTGGAGATCAGCCCGGGCACGTCCTTCATCAAATGGAAGATGAGTCCCGCTTCCGTGAGATGGCCGTCAATGGCGCCGTCACTTTCAGGCAAGATGGTCTCCCCGGCCCAGTGGACCTCGAACAAAGCCTTCTCCACTTGCGGCTTGGGGTCCGACCCGACCACGTACACCCCCGCACCATCCCCGAACAGCGCCGAGCCCACCAGCCCGTCCAAGTGATTCTCGCTCGGGGCACGGTACGTCACGGCCGTCACCTCGCTGCACACGGCCAACACGCGCGCGTTCTTGTTGTTCTCGGCCAAGTCCTTGGCCACGCGCAACACCGAGGCGCCGCCGAAGCACCCGGTTTGGTACATCATGACGCGCTTCACGGTGGGCTTGAGTCCCAGCAGCTTGGCCAGCGCGTGGTCGGCGCCGGGCATGTTCACGCCGCTGGTGGTGGCGAACACGATGTGCGTGATGTCGGACTTGCGGCCACCCCACTCCTTGATGGCCTTCATTGCGGCCTCGGCCGCGAGCTTGGGCACCTGCACCACCACGATGTCGTGGCGCGCGTTCAGCGAGGGCTCCATGTACGTGCATATGCCTGGGTTGGCCTTCAGCACCTCCTCCGTCAAGAACAGGTGTCGCTTGCGGATGCCCGACTTGTCGCCTGTGGAATGGGATCACACATACATCACGTCAATTTCATTGAGGGCACCACCCCACATGCATCTTTCCTGGAATTCATCCCATTCCAATCAAATTGGGTCGACTACCCAACGGAGCTGGCATCAGAATTCAAATTCGATCACCCACATTCAGCTACTTTGTCGGAGTCATCGGCAAGCAACCGGAAATAGTGGAATTCATACAACTGAAGTGGATTATTTAGGTGCGGCTTTCAATGATCACTTACAGATGCGCTTGAACTTGGCCTTGAGCGCCTCCTTCTCGCTGCAGTTGGTGATGTTGAAGAAGAAATCCGGGTACTCCGATTGCAGAAACTCCGTGGGAGGCACGGCAGTGCCGATGCCCAACACGCACGCCGGCCCGTCCGCACGAGGCTGTCCCCTGGGGAGCGCAGCGCTCACCGCAGTCTGGGAAGCCATTGCGACGAGTTCACTCCTACTGACCGAAGTGGGAAGTGCGTGCTACTCGCGCTGTATCACTCCCGTTTGGAAGTCGAATATTCTGTGATTCAACAGATCCAATCCGAATGAGAGCTTCGTGACTTGGAATCCAATCCAAGGTCTCTGCCACTAAAGTGCACTAGAGAATTACCAGAAACGTTTGATCGATCGAGTGTGATCTCCAGTGAGTTGCTGGAGTGCTGGGGATTGATGTTTGCTGTTGTGAGGATATATTGGATGTAGGATTCCAGGCTCTTTATATATAGTGCGTGCGGAGGGCAACGCGGAGTGAGAGTCCCTGGCGACACTGTTGCGGAAGAGCGCGGAATGATGATGCTGGGAAGTCTTGACGACGGAGGTCCGTGGAAAAGCCAAGGATTGACAAGGTCCACCAGGGGAGAATGGATAAAGCGAGGCCTGCGGGAGGTCAGCGTTGAGCTGAATATGAGAATGAGGTCAACTCCTGCTTCCCTTCGTTGTCCCTTGTTGTTGAAATTTCTTCAAAGTGTGATGACTTTGTATTCTTTATTGGCTATGTTCCACAGGGGAAGACTGGCAGAGGCGATTACCCAACGATTTGGGTGAGTCCAACTTTCTTACCCCTAAGGTCCTTCCCTATGTTGTCACCAAAATCGCTCCATAACTGCCATTTGTAGTGTAACGATAGGATCCTGTAGTATGCTGACTTGCAAAGACATGGTAAGAATTTCCGACATTTCCACTGCGTGGATTGCAAGATGTAGGCATTCAAATTCACTGAAATCATTTTTTTAGCCCTTCCAAAAACAGGGCAGCTGCACTTCACAAGCTCACTTTCCTATGAAAAAGTTCAAAATGGTGGTTACTCTTTGAATTCTTTTTCCTAAACAAGTTGTTTACATGCTTGAAAATTTTGAGATCATTTGGAAGTGTACAACATATATGAAAAAAATAGTACGTAGACAATAGTAGAGAATGATTCAAAATATTAAATTGTTAAGGATTTAATTATGGAATTGAAAAATGCCAATCCCAATGGGTGAAATGTTGTTATAAACAATCTACATTCTACGATTTTTTTTCCTCAAAAAATATTTAACATTGAGTAAAATAGAGGACTTCAAAGTTCATTTTAGAATAGAGAATCAATAACTGCCAACAACAAAAACTCCTCATAACTTTCATCTCATTGATCAAAATGGAATGATTAAAAGCTTTTCACATGTATATAACTCTAGAAAACCAATTTCAAATTTTCGTTTAAATTTTTTTTTTCTTTCTTGATTCGCCTGTATTGCCCAGTGGGTGAAAAAAGTAATATATTTGGCCATAACTTTTGACTCTTATTTCCAGATGTCATGAAATTTGGTACATATGAAAGATATTCCTTTTCCTCACCTTCTATAAAAATTTCAGCCTAAAAATATCTAGTCACATGTACCTGCCTAAAATTTCTATATTGCCAAAAAATGCATGTTGGTCCTCTAGGGGTTAACTAAAGGTGGAACTAGGTATAGTATTTTGCTTGCCCTTTATTTTAGTTCACTAGGTGTCTATTGATGTGTCACCATATGACTTCAGACTATAACGGTTGGCTTTAAATGATTTTTACAAATGGCCCTTACGGTGAAAAGTAACAAACTTTGAGTGATTTATTGCAAATGAATTTGCAATTAGTATGATTGTTTTTGAAAAAGGGAGAAACTAGCATGTAAACTCCTTAAAATTATTGATGTATTTCTTAACCCCTAGTAAATGCCCAAGGCCTTTCTAGAGTTTATTAGAACTTGCATTAAATTGAAAAGAAATTCAACATTTCAATAAGTTTTATCAAAAAATTGAATTGTTTCTATACAAATTCAAACTGGACATGTTAGAGATGAGAAGGAAAAAATATATATAATGTATGCATTGAAAGATTATAATGTTTGATCACAAGGGTGTTAAAAATGCGAAAGTGATTTGAAATCTTTCAATGCTCTTTTCACATGTCAAATCTAAAAAGTCGGTCACCAAAAAAATATGAAGTTAAAGAGCACATGTATAACTCTAATAAATTTTCAATTTCTCAAAATCTACTCTACAATTTTATTAAATGAATTTCTAATGTAATTTTTTCTTCAAGATCTAGTGTACTTGGGGCTCATTTCCAAGATCCCTCATCTCTAGATAATCAAGACTTGCAATGGATACCCTTGCACAAATCTTGAATAGAAAAATCATAATCATTCATTTTTAAAATCGTATTTTTGATGCTAATTACAACTAGACTTCAAAAACAAGTTTTCAGAAATATAAAATACTAAAAATAATAATTTAGTGAGGTTTTATTTTTAACTTCAAAATATTGACAACACCAAAATTGGTGCTTTAGGCATTTAGAGCTTAAGTTCATATTATGAAAATTTTAGTAAAATATAATCAAATGTAGTAGATATTACACTTCTAAGTTGCCTTGAATAACTATAAGATTGGTAATTTAATTATACAATTTTAGAAAAACAAAAATGCAGTAAGATAGAGATTGAAGGAGCTACCTACTATTGTGGACTTAAATGCATCAAAATCAAGAATGATTGCATGAACGTTTGTGTGTCACCTTGAAATTAAATGATCTTGGGCATCTGAACAAGCAATGCAAATAATAAAATAGTTTGTAGCAAAGTTGCCCCCTCTATCCCTTAGTAATCCCCTCCAAGGATTAGGATGAGAATTAGATGGGGTTGAAGGTCATTATCCTCAACTATTGGATGGGATGTACACAAACAATGTTATTTTTTTACTAATTTTTTTGATTGTTTCAAGCGAAAACTTGTTCTCAAAATGCCTTTTCTAAACCAATGCCCTATTCTTCTACTTTTTACTTGTTAGCACATCCAATATTAGAATCTCATAGTTTAATTGTTTAGTATACCCTCCAAAAAATTTGAAGTAAAGAAACTTACTCCAATTGCAATATTTATGCAATTGATTTCAAAAAACAAGGATTTTTCTACCCATCTTTGATGTGAAGTATTATACCTCAAACATTTCTTTGACAAAAATTGTAGGTCTTACAACTTGAGGTATAATAACTTGAAGAAATAAATCTCATATTCAAGAAATAAGTTGCAAATACACTAAAATTTAAAAACAATTTAACACTATATACTTCATATTCATTCTTGAAACTTTCTATAAATAGAAGGCTAAAATAATTGACAAAAAGTATTAAATTGTGAAGGGCATTACCATGCAATCTAATGGAATCCCCCCTCTTCTCGCAAAATGCTACTATCTTTGTCACGCCCCTATCTACTTGGGATGCCCAAATGAACCTTAGTGCGCAAGGGGGGACCTTGGGGGTGATTTCTCAAGCCTTGCAATAGACTAGGTAGGGAGAATGAAGAGACTTCTGATCAAATAGGGCGCAATAGCGCCCTGGTTTTGAAGTGAACATGACAGTGTCACACATGCTTGGAAAGCCCTTGACAATACGCTTCTAATGGCACAAAAAACGCGCAATTTGGAGTTGTGAGCAAAAAGTTATGGCCGTTCAAAGTTGACTGGGTCCCGGGGGCGCCGAGACACTTGAGGGCTAGGTGTGAGGGGTTCTCAATGAAGCCCACAACAAAGTATGGCATGTGGCATATCATTGGAAAGCTATGAACACAAGGAACCTAGAATGACAAGCATTACGAGGTTATAAGACATGAGTCAAAAGTTATGGCCAAAAGAAGAGCTGTGGTGAAGGCGTGACGCCTCCCCCGATGCATCCGAATCTTTAGAGGGCCATAACTTTGCAAATACTTGCCCAAATGAAACAAGTGAGCAGTCCATCGGCATTTACTCGTCATGTAGATGTCTAAAATGGGCTCGCATGTTGGATTTGGATCTCGGAGCGCAAAGTTACGCCAGTTGGAAATTAAGGAGCCCAAACGGTGACATAACTTGGCGATTTGGGTTGGAAGTGGGTGGTCTTCCACAACCCAAGATTATCTAAGGGCTTCCTTCGACCTAGGACGGGGGGGTCTGCCGAATAGCACAGAGAGTACTATAGGAGGGGTTGGTCTCCCTTCTCACTCCCTCTTGAAGCCTTGATGAGTCCCGGTGACTCATGGTTGGTGGTGGTGACTTCACCACCACTTCAAGGCACCATGGAACACTTGTGTGTGTCCCGTGGCATCGGTTGGGTGGAGTCCCGCTCTTTGCTAGGCCTCCTTGGATGTGTTCGGAGTTGTGAGCGCCGATTACCTCTAGTGGATGAGTAACAAATGCAAAAAGGGCTAGCATGGAGTGGGGTGACACTCAAGGGCGGTTAGGACCATGGTGAGTAGTGCCACCGTGGATCCTTGCACATTAAGGTGGAAATTCTGCCCCATGTTACTAAGTGACATGCCCGGTGTCACGATGGGAGTGTGTGCTACTAGTCCCGGTGACTAGGACTTGGCAAACTGAGTTGGAAATGGGGGCTAACACTGTGTGTGCTTGGCATGTGCAGTGTTAGGCAGTTGGTGACCAAGTGACGCTGTAAGTGGGTTGGACTGAACCTAGTGAGTTGCTGGAAGCTGTTAGGTGTCACTTGGGTCGCGACATTTGGTATCAGAGCAGGGCTACGTTGGTGTGCAGTGAGTCTTGGAGCCATGGTGAGAGCCAAGACAGGTGAAGCTGGAGCTTCAAGACAAGGGCGCCAAACACGTAGTCAAGGTTTGGAGGCTAATGAGCTTCCTTTAGAGAAAACTCAAGGAGGGGATTCTTTTCACTTGGAGCAAATGGGACAAGAATTGACTCCCATTGAGGAAGAGAATGTGGAAACTAGTGCCAAGGAAGGTGACACCGCCACTAGTCCTAGGAAACCCCAACGTGATCGCAAATGGAAAGGGCGTGACCTCATGTTTGAAGAACTTGTCAAAACACTTCAAGTGATGCAAGGTGAAATCAAAGAGCTAAAGGAGAAGGGTTCTACCTCTTCTTCTTCTCACAAATTGTACAAAACCAACATGCCATCTTCTTTTACAGGCATTGGCAAGGCCCATAAAGTGAAGGACTTTTTGGTAGAATTGGAGTTGTACTTTGAAGCTCAAAGAGCACCTGAAGAAGACAAGATCACCATTGCGGTGACCTTTCTCAAGGATCATGCGTTGCTTTGGTGGATTCACTTTCGTGGGGAAAGTCTTGAGGTGGTGGATAACTTGACTTGGGCTGGTTTCAAGGAACGCATTAGCGACCGCTTCACCCCAGAATACCAAGACATTCGTGATGGAGTGGCACTTGTGAGACTCAAGCAAACAGGGAGTTTTAGGGGGTATGTGCAGGAGTTTAATGCACATTTGAATGTGCTTCCAAGGCTAGATGAGCTAGCCAAGAAAATCATTTTCTTCAATGGCTTGCAAAGTTGGGCAGAGCGTGCATTGTTTAGAATGCCTCAACTTCCAGAGACTTGTGCGGAGTTGTTGAAGCTAGCCGAAAGAATTGGTGATGATGAGGGCCAAAACAAGAAGGCTAAAGATGGGCCTTCAACAGGTGAGTCAAGCAAACACTCCAAGCGTAAGTTGAGGCGTTATGTGTGGATGAAGAGCAAGCATGGTGGGGATGGAACCAAGTCAAGTGGTCCAAAAGAAGGACAAGCTAAGGGCATTGACAAAGGGGGTGACAAAACCAACAGGGATGTGAGTCAAATGACTTGTTACAATTGTGGAGAGAAGGGCCACTTGTCCCGGGGGTGCACCAAACCTAAGGTGAGTGTTCAAAATGCACGCTCTCACATTGGAGAGCATGTTCTTCAAGGTGGCTTCTTGGCTAAGGCAAATCAACCCAAGTTGAGTCCCCGCTTGTTGTTCTTAAAAGGGTCCATAAGTAAGCATGATGTTTCACTCCTGGTGGATACAGGTGCAACTCACTCATTCGTGAGCCCAAGACTTGTTTTGGAGTTGGACTTGCAAATCAAGGAGTCTTGCAAGCCCATTAAAGTGCAGTTTGCCAAGGGCAAGCCGCACAAGACAAGCAAGGTGGCAACAAATGTGGAAGTGAAGTGTGGGGAGTTCGCCTTTGTGGAGGACTTCACGGTGTGTGATATGGATGGGGTAGACCTCATCCTAGGAAATACTTTCCTAGATACTTATGAAGTAGCCATAAGAAGGCGGCCATCTTTGAAGGTGGTTGCCAATGTAGATGGAAAAGAGATAGAGTTAGAAATAACTAAGTCACCCAAGATGTTGGGGACTCAAATCCATCTAGTAGTTTTGGAAGAACTTAGTGATACTAAGTTCTTGATTGTTATGCGTGCTAGTGTGGTTGGAGAGGAAAAGAAGTTGGCTAATAGGGACAATTCCCCTCCAAAGTGTGTAACAAGTGTAATCCATAAGTTTATGGATGTTTTGACAACAGAGTTGCCTGATGCCTTGCCTCCTAAAAGAGAAGTGGATCACAAAATTGAGGTAGTGCTTGGATCACAACCACCATCCAAGGCACCTTACCGGTTGAATCAAAGGGAGTTGAAAGAGTTGAAACACCAACTCAATGAGCTCTTGGCTAAAGGGTACATTCGCAAGAGCAAGTCACTTTATGGAGCGCCAGTCTTGTTTGTGGACAAGAAGGATGGAAAACTTCGCATGTGTGTGGATTATAGGGCGCTCAATAAGATCACTATTAAGAACAACTACCCTTTACCTCGAATTGATGATCTTTTTGATAGTTTGGTAAGGACGGTGTACTTTAGCCGCATTGATTTGAAGTCAGGTTACTACCAAATTCGAATTGCACTTGGCACTAGAAGAAACCCGTGTTTTAGGTGACGTTTTGTAATTTTTTCAGACGGATTTTAGGTGACGTTGGAAAAAACAACTTGTGTTTTTTTATGTCTAATATAACATCCAGATGTTATATTAGACACAAAAAAACACAAGTTGTTTTTTCCAACGTCACCTAAAATCCGTCTGAAAAAATTACAAAACGTCACCTAAAACGCGGGTTTCTTCTAGTGTGGAGACATTGAAAAGACGGCATGTAGGACCCGATATGGGTCCTATTAGTTTTTGGTGATGCCTTTTGGTCTATGCAATGCCCCTTCAACATTCACCACCCTTATGAACACCGTGTTCCATCAAGAGATGGATGAATTTGTCATTGTCTACATTGATGACATCTTGGTGTACTCCAAGACAGCGGAGGAGCATGCCAAGCACCTTGAGATTGTGTTGGGAAGGCTTAGGGAACACAAGTTGTATGCAAATGGGGAGAAAAGTGAGTTTGGTTTGATGGAGATTGACTTCTTGGGCCACATGTTGTTTGGATCAGGGATCAAGCCGGATACAAAGAAGGTAGAAGCAATCAAGGAGTGGAAACCACCTACCACCCAAAAAGGTGTAAGGTCATTTCTTAGACTTGCCAATTATTATAGGAGGTTCATTAGAGACTTCTCTAAGATTGCCAAACCTTTGTCTGACTTGTTGAAAAAGAACCAAGCCATAGTGTGGTCCAAGCCATGTGAGCAAGCTTTTGAGGAGCTCAAGGCCAAACTTTCTTCTCATCCAGTGTTGAAGTTTCCTGAGTTTGATCAACCTTTTGAAGTACACACGGATGCAAGTGATTTTGCAATTGGAGGAGTGTTGATGCAAGGTGGGAGGCCCATTGCTTTTGAAAGCAAGAAGTTATATGGGACCCAAACCAAATGGCCAACACATGAAAAGGAGATGTTTGTAGTGGTGCATTGTTTGAAGACATGGCACCATTACCTTGGTCTTCATCAAACCAAGGTGTTCACCGATAATGTGTCGTTGAAGTATTTTGAGAGCCAGGCTAGAGTGACAGCTAAACAGTTGAGGTGGTATGACACCTTGGCTCTTATGAATGTGGACTTGATTCACAAACCGGGCAAAAAAAATGTAGTGTCCGATGCCCTTAGCCGAAAGGATGAGTTCAAACCAAGTTCTACTCAAATATTAAGGTTAATGTATGAGGGGGAAAGTGACTTAGCTAGGAGAATAAGGGAGGCTTATATGAAGGACCCAAAGGCTCAAAAGTTCCTAAGTGATTTGAAGGTTGGCAAGAAAGTGAAGGGGATTCGATTACACCAAGGCCTAATCAAATTCAAGCAAGGTAGGGTGTATGTCCCCAAAGGCAAGTTGAGGTTGCAAGTCTTGAAGGAGGAGCATGACAAGCCTCTTGCAGGTCATAGAGGTGAGAAAGCCACCATAAGTTTTGTGGCTAAGAGGTTCTATTGGCCTGGGATGAAAAAAGACATTGCACATTATGTAAAGACTTGTGTCACTTGTCAAGCCAACCGAGCTTCATGTCAAAAACAAGTTGGGTTACTTAAGCCTTTGCCCATTCCAAATGGTCCATGGGAATGTATTTCCATGGACTTCATCACTAGCTTACTAGAGTCACAAGGGTTTGATGCCATCTTTGTGGTGGTAGATCGGTTTAGCAAGTTGGCCAGGATGGCGCCAACAACAGGAGTGGCAACTGCATTTCAAACAGCCACACTCTTTTTCAACACTTGGTGGAGGCATAGTGGATTGCCTAGGGTGATTGTCTCTGATAGAGATCCTAAATTCACAAGTGCATTTTGGAGGCACTTGTTTAGGAAAATGAAGACCAAGCTTTCATTTAGCACAGCGTTTCATCCTCAAACAGATGGACAAACAGAGAGGGTGAATGGGGTCTTGAATCAATACCTTAGAAACTATGTGAGTGCTAACCAAAGTGATTGGACGGAGTATTTGGCTTTGGTTGAGTTTAGTTACAACAAAGTCAAACATGCAGCTACAGGAGAATCGCCATTCAAAGTGGCTTATGGTGTGGAGCCACTTATGCCTACTGACCTTGCCTTGGAAGGGTTGCAATCAGAGTTTGAAAGAAGCCAAGTTGCAAAAGACTTTGTTGTTCATAGAGAAGCTATGCTTGAGAAGATCAAGTTGCATCTAGATAAGGCACAAAAGAGATACATCAAACAAGTGAACAAAGGGAGACGCCATGTGGAGTATGCTGTGGGACAAAAGGTGTGGTTGAATGTGAAGAACTTCACATTGCCAGAAGGACTAACACCTAAGTTCATGGCCAAATATGCAGGTACCTTTGTCATCGTCGAGTGGTTGTTTGAGGATGTTTATAAGTTAGAATTGCCACAGGAAATCAAGGTGCACCCAACTTTTCATGTTTCATTGTTGAAGCCATATCATGAGGATACCTTGAGGCCGGAACGCAAGCAAGTGTTGCAGCCTCTCCCTGAGTTAGTTGGGGAACACCTTGAGTATGAGGTGGAAGGGATTCTCAAGAGTAGAAACACTAAGAAGAGGGGCAAGGAATACTTAGTGAAATGGCGGGGGTATCATGAAAAGGAAGCAACTTGGGTGAATGCCAAAGATATGGTTCATGCAAAGGAGGTGGTGGATCGATTTGAACAAAGTAGACAATCCAACAAAAAGCTGCGTAGGAGTTGATGAGGACATCAACCTTTGTTAGTGGGGGAGAAACACAACACTTGTGTAAACAGTGCATTTATGCGCTTGTCTATTGTGTACTTGTTTTGAAATAAAGTTGCAATGTTGGAAATGACTCCTTCTGTGTGAGTTAGCTCTTGATTGGCATTAGCACTATGAGATGAGTCCTAGTCTCATTGATGTTTGGTTTAGTAGAAGAGGATGGAATGATACGTAAATCAATTTTGAGAATGCTGCAAAATAGGGGCCTTGGCTTGAAAGTTGCAAGGGACTAAACCTTTTTGACTTTCAAGCTTAGGACTTGCTCGAGCGGGAGCAAGATAGTGGCACGGGCTTACAAAAGTGCCCTTTGGGAGTGGACCATTGTCTATACATGGATTGATCATCCATGCCTTGGGAGAGTACTCAAAGGACAAGTCGGGCGGGACTTGACACTATCTCTGGGCTTGCAAAGTTCATCACTTGATAACTCAAGTGTTTGAGAGGGGTCTTGGTGTTGCAACCAAGTAGAAATTGATGAGTAAGTAAGATAGGCTAGTTGAGCCTAACTCGGAGCCAAAAGAGGGCAAACCGGGGGAGTCTCAAAGTAGATAAGTTCCTTTAGTGTAGGTTTAGGTCCTTGGATGTTTGCCGTCCAGGGTGCCAAAACCATGGGCTTATCTAGTGCCACCTTTGGAGACTTAGCCATTTGAACTAAGTAAATGAGTACTTGGATCATTGCGGGGTTAGCTACCCAGAACGCAATGAAAGTTTTGAGGGGGATGGCTACCCTTTTTAATTCAATGCTTCCGACAAGAAGTAATGTCGATGAGGGCATCGACCCTATTTGGTAGGGGTGAGTGTCACGCCCCTATCTACTTGGGGTGCCCAAATGAACCTTAGTGCGCAAGGGGGGACCTTGGGGGTGATTTCTCAAGCCTTGCAGTAGACTAGGTAGGGAGAATGAAGAGACTCCCGATCAAACAGGGCGCAATAGTGCCCTGGTTTTGAAGTGAACATGACAGTGTCACACATGCTTGGAAAGCCCTTGACAATACGCTTCTAATGGCACAAAAAACGCGCAATTTGGAGTTGTGAGCAAAAAGTTATGGCCGTTCAAAGTTGACTGGGTCCCGGGGGCGCCGAGACACTTGAGGGCTAGGTGTGAGGGGTTCTCAATGAAGCCCACAACAAAGTATGGCATGTGGCATATCATTGGAAAGCTATGAACACAAGGAACCTAGAATGACAAGCATTACGAGGTTATAAGACATGAGTCAAAAGTTATGGCCAAAAGAAGAGCTGTGGTGAAGGCGTGACGCCTCCCCCGATGCATCCGAATCTTTAGAGGGCCATAACTTTGCAAATACTTGCCCAAATGAAACAAGTGAGCAGTCCATCGGCATTTACTCGTCATGTAGATGTCTAAAATGGGCTCGCATGTTGGATTTGGATCTCGGAGCGCAAAGTTACGCCAGTTGGAAATTAAGGAGCCCAAACGGTGACATAACTTGGCGATTTGGGTTGGAAGTGGGTGGTCTTCCACAACCCAAGATTATCTAAGGGCTTCCTTCGACCTAGGACGGGGGGGTCTGCCGAATAGCACAGAGAGTACTATAGGAGGGGTTGGTCTCCCTTCTCACTCCCTCTTGAAGCCTTGATGAGTCCCGGTGACTCATGGTTGGTGGTGGTGACTTCACCACCACTTCAAGGCACCATGGAACACTTGTGTGTGTCCCGTGGCATCGGTTGGGTGGAGTCCCGCTCTTTGCTAGGCCTCCTTGGATGTGTTCGGAGTTGTGAGCGCCGATTACCTCTAGTGGATGAGTAACAAATGCAAAAAGGGCTAGCATGGAGTGGGGTGACACTCAAGGGCGGTTAGGACCATGGTGAGTAGTGCCACCGTGGATCCTTGCACATTAAGGTGGAAGTTCTGCCCCATGTTACTAAGTGACATGCCCGGTGTCACGATGGGAGTGTGTGCTACTAGTCCCGGTGACTGGGACTTGGCAAACTGAGTTGGAAATGGGGGCTAACACTGTGTGTGCTTGGCATGTGCAGTGTTAGGCAGTTGGTGACCAAGTGACGCTGTAAGTGGGTTGGACTGAACCTAGTGAGCTGCTGGAAGCTGTTAGGTGTCACTTGGGTTGCGACAGAAGATACTTAAAATAGATATTAGAAATAATCTACATGGTTAATTGGAATTTTTTTCTATATATAGATCTTTGAATAATGAATTCAAAAGCATTCAACTACTACTTCCTAAATGCATTGAATGCTTTAGCATAGGAAAAATCGAGACCTTTTGAATTGAGTTTTATAATTTAAACAACCCCTTAAACAACATATAAAACACATCCATTTAATATTAACTACATCTTGATTATTTGGAAGGTAGCTTCTGCTCACAATGTCCACACCACCTTTATGGGGAATTTCATTAAAATGGTGATATTCCATGTGCCATTTTCACAGTGTGCCATTCCCACAGTTTAGACCGGGCAACCCGAAATCTATTAGTGTCCTAGATTTGTGAACTCTACACCACTATTAAATGTATTAAATCTAGGAAATATGTAGATTTCAAATCAGTCAATCTAAAAAATTACATATTTTATAGATTTCAGATATCTACTAATGGTATAGATTTCAAAAATCTAAGATGCTAATAAAGTTTAGACTGTCCAATCTGAACTGTGGGAATGCCAAAGTCACAGAATATTCGTCATTTTAATGAAATTCTCCATCTTTGTTAATTCTTAATAGATTCTTATTGGATGGAAATTAGATTGGAGCCAAATGAATGCTACTCATATGTAGCACCTTATGTTTAGGGCTTAATGCATATTTCAACCATATTTGCAATTCTTATATTTTCTTCAATAAGCTTAGGAGAAGGTCTATATTCAAATTAATTGAAGTATTTCATATTTGCAATGATGAACAACAATCACTTTTATGGTAATAATTTTCATATTTTATTTGAGATTTCTTAATTAATTCTTTTAATAATTGAAGTGAAAAAACTAACCAATTGTAAAGTCTATGTAGTTGATTTTGAAAAACAAGGATTTTTCTAGCCATTTTGGATATGAAGTTTCATACCTCCACTACAAGAAAAAGGGATTACTAGAAGGAGCCTGTGTTTAAGTTGACGGATTTTGCTAGACATTCAATGTAATAACCTTGTTTTTATGTGAACAATGACGACCAATAGAACATGAACATGTTACATTAAACATCTAATATAATATGTTCGTGTTCCATTGGTAGTCATTGTTGACATAAAAACAAGGTTGTTACATTGGATGTCTAACAAAATCTGTCAACTTAAACATGGGCTCCTACTAGTGGGTGTTTTAAGTATAGTCCTAGTAGTATTGTCTTTTAAGTAATGACTTTTAAGTAAGGTTATTAGTAAAATTTTATTGAAAAGACAATCTTTTTAATAAATTTTTACTAGAAATTAACCTTACTTAAAGGTCGTTACTTAAAAAACTATACTACTAGGACTAAACTTAAAACACCCCTTTTTCTTGTAGTGCTCAAGCTTTTTTATCATTGATAAAAATTGTAAGTCTTGCAACTTGAAGAAATAAATCTCATGTTGAAGAAGTAAGCTGCAAATACATCATGAACCATTAAACAATAAATACTTCATATTCATTCTTGAAACTTTGCATGAAGAGAAGACTAAAATAACTAATGAAAAATATGCCATTTGCATGATTTTTCTTTCTCAAGCCTTGCCATGGTACATTAAATTTTTTACATTGAGTTTGCTTCTAATGGACTCTATTTTGATTGTCAATCAAAAATAATAATACAATTGTTTATTCTAATCTTGCATTGTTTTGACAACACTCTAATCATATTAGAAAATTAACTACAAAAAATTGTTAAACTAGGTTGCCTTATCAATTAGATTAATTTGCAAAGAATTTACCTTGTAACTTACTCCTTGTCTACATGGAGTTGCATGCAACTCTCTAAATCCACGCCTCGAGGCCTAGAACTAATGCATCAACCCAATCTTGTATTGTTTTGATGACACTAGAATCATTCTATAAAATTAACTATACAAAATTGTTAGATTAGATTGTCTTAACAATTGGGTTACAAAACCATATATGTTGCATGGATTGGTATACTAGTTTCTAGCCCAAGTTTAGAGAGTCACATGTGACTCTATGTGGACAAGGAGTAAGTCATAAGATAACTTCTCTAGTATACCAACCCATGCAACATATATGGTTCGTCTATTACTACATCCTTCTACAATAATAGTATGTATTTATATAGTATCGAATGTCAAGAAATTAGTGAAGAGCACCTAATTTCACTAAATTTAGTATAGAAGTTTTCAATTCAAATGATCAAGAAGGTATTCGTCAAGAAAAATTTGGAAGGTAATCTAAACCCAAGGTGGAGCTAAAATTGTAATTGTCATATTCATGTTTTCTAGTCTAAACCTTATTTCTAAACTTTGATTACCCATGCCATAAAATGTATGAGAGGACATTTTGGATGATTTTAGAAAGACCTCAAGGATTAATTTTTTTTTCCATTCCAATTGATTTAGGGAGTTGTTTGAATCCAATTTCAATGAGAGATGTTAAAATTTCTCTTGTGATATTTTTGATTTTCCTACACAAGAAAACAAAAAAGTCTTTGTGTAGTGTATTTTGGCAATATATGTTCAACTTTCCTACACAAGAAAATGACAAATCTTTGTGTAGTGTACTTTGTCAATTGAGATCTTTTCTCCAAATCTAAAATTAAGCTATAAATTTGAGACCAACTAAGGAAACAACGCTTATAAAGTCTAGTTTCTATTGAAATATAGAAATTTTCAGAAATTCCTAAATTTGAATACTTCATTGCATTTGCACTTTGGACCTATTGTAACAGAGTGTTGAAAATTCCTAAATTTGAATATTTAATTACAATTTTAAATTTTAAATTTTAGGATTATTACTAAATTCCTAATTTTAGAATGGCATTGTAGAAACAAAATTGCACCATTGTGGTGTTTACTCTACAAAATAGACCTTTGGAGGGATTTTCACATTCTATAAACATCTTTTTGTATTTGATATGAATATTATTTCACTTCTTATTCAAAAATCCACAACCGTTTCAAATATTCACAAAAAGCTTTGAATTCTTCCAAGTTACTTAAAAAACATATGTAATGTAACCCATTTCCGAAAGAAAGATGAATGCAAAAAAATTGGTTACAAGCCCATCCTTTCAAAATGGGAGGGTTCAATTGAACATGCATAACATTCAGTAGTAGTGAGAAGGATTGCCTTCCCTTAGGTAGAATGATGTGGAATATTCCACATCATTTCATCACCCAGATGATATGGTGTAGAATATTTCACATCCATTAGTAGCTAATAATCCACACATTGCAAATTGTCAAAAAATTGAAGCTTGCTTGCCTAGATACCTGGGACAAAACTGTAGTTAAGTTTAATAACAAAATCATACTACTAAAATCACAAGGCCTTTTGTAATATCACATTTTTACACTGTGTGATATTATAAAGTTTCAACGGCCATTTGACCACTGTAATATCACGCAACGCAGTGTAAAAATGTGATATTACAAAGGTAAAGTGATATTATGGAAGTTTCATATTTCTTGGCTTCACGCTTCATTTTACTTCCACAATTCTATGATTTTCTTTTCTTACTACCAAATGATTTGAAGTTTTGTTAGATTAAAACAATTTTAGATTCTACAACAAAGTATTTGCAAAGTCTTTGCAATTTGACAAATTTGCATTTCAATTCTTCAATTTTGGTCACCATTGTTTGTAAGTGAAAAAATTTATCACGTGGGGGTGTTCTTGCAATATTTTCATGTTTGCAAAGATTTAAAAAAAATTATGATATAAATTTTTTCTTTAATTACTTTCTATTGCACAACATATGTATTTCCAAAAAATATTGTATGAGAATGTCAATATTTTCAGTTAAAGATTATACATATATTATTAATTTACATTCTATCACATAAGAAATTGATGAAAATAATGTAGTTAATGCTTAGCAAAGCAAGCACCAATCACTAGTGGGTTACTAAAAAAACAATGCATTCAATTGGATTAGAAACAAAACCAATCTTCAAGATTAAAAATTTCATGAAATTAACATTCTTCTCATTGAAATTAATGCTTCAGTTTCCTCCATGTGTTTTGAATACCTTTCATGATTTGTGTATTAGGAATGATAATATATATATATATATGAAGAAAATTGTCACGCCCCTATCTACCAAGGGTGCCCAATGAACCTTAGTGCGCAATGGGGGACCTTGGGGGTGACTTCCCAAGCCTTGCAATAAACTAGGTAGGGAGAATTGAGAAACTCCCGATCAAACAAGGCGCAATGACACCTTGGTTTGAAGAGGACATGGGAGTGTCATACATGCTTGGAAAGATCTTAACAATGCGCTTCTAATGACGCAAATAATGCGCAATTTGGAGTGGTGAGTTAAAAGTTATGGCCGCTCAAAGTTGACTGCGTCCCGGTGGCACCGAGACACTTGAGGGCTAGGTGTGAGGGGTTCCCAATGAATCCCACAACAAAGTATGGCATGTGGCATATCATTGGAAAGCTATGAACACAAGGAACCTAGAATGACAAGCATTACGAGGTTATAAGACATGAGTCAAAAGTTATGGCCAAAAGAAGAGCCGTGGTGAAGGCGTGACGCCTTTCCCGGTGCATCCGAATGTTTAGAGGGCCATAACTTTGCGAGAACTTGTTCAAATGGGACAAGTGAGCAGTCCATCGGCATCTACTCGTCGCGTAGATGTCTAAAATGGGCTCGCATGTTGGATTTGAAGCTCTGAGTGCAAAGTTACGCCGGTTGGAAGTTCGGGAGCCCAAACGGTGACATAACTTGGCGATTTGGATTGGAAGTGGGTGGTCTTCCACAACCCAAGATTATCCAAGAGTTTCCTTTGACCGAGGACGGGGGGGTCTGCCAAATACCACAAAGAGTACTATAGAAGAGGTTGGTCTCCTTCTTCACTCCCTCTTGAAGCCTTAGTGAGTTCCGGTGACTCATGGTTGGTGGTAGTAACTTCACCACCACTTCAAGGTGGAGTCCCGTGGCATCGGTTGGGTGGAGTCCCGCTCTTTGCTAAGCCTCCTTGGATGTGTTCCGAGTTGTGAGCGCCGATTACCTTTAGTGAATGAATAGCAAATGTAAAAAGGGCTAGCATGGAGTGGGGTGACACTCAAGGGCGGTTAAGACCATGATGAGTAGTGTCACCATGGGTCCTTACACATTAAGGTGGAAGTTCCGCCCCGTGTTACTAAGTGACATGCCCGGTGTCACGATGAGAGTGTGTGTTAGTAGTCCCGGTGATTGGGACTTGGCAAATTAAGTTGGAAATGGGGGCTAACACTATGTGTGCTTGGCATGTGCAGTGTTAGGCAGTTGGTGACCAAGTGATGCTGTAAGTAGGTTGTGGTGAACTTAGGGAGCTGCTAGAAGCTGTTAGGTGTCATTTGAATCGCGACATAAATTAAACAATGTGGAATAAATAAATAAAAGTTAGTAGGAGCTCAACCGCTCATAGTTAAGTCAAATTAAAGCAAGAATTTAATTTGAAGTAAAATTTCAGGGCTCATTTAGTCATAGTAAAATAAAAAATTTCAAAAAACTTTAGACTAAAAAAAATTTGGGAGATCTATTTAAACTTTCATCTTCAAGAATTCGTTTGATATTTCAAACTGCTCCAATCAAAAGTTATGGATAAATTTCAAAGAAGGGTTGGAAGGGACATTTTCTTTTACATCTTTTACATCTTCTTCAAATTTTGTCCATAGCTTTTGATTGGAGGCTTGAAATATAAAATGGATTGTTGGAGATGAAATTCAAATAGATTTTCCAACTTTTTTTAGTTCAAAGTTTTTTTGAAAAAAGTTATTCTATTATGACTAAATGAGGTCTGAAATTCTATATAAACATAATTTTGACATTTTGACAATAAGTAGTTTAGCACTCATTTTCAAATTATCCCATATCCTTTGAGGATTCATAGTAAAAAATCAATTTCAATATAAAAATGACTTCTCCAACCCTCACTCCCTCAAATGTTTCCTACTCAATTTCTTCATAGGGCTACCCAAATTATTTTTTGGATGGTGAAGGGTTAAATGACATTGGGATTTTGATTCAAAGGATTCTCATGGTGTTTGGCAAATCATCTTAATGTTTTTTTTGAATATTTGGTTGGTTGGTCCAAAATTTAGAAGGGGAAAAAAACAACCCCGTAAATCACAAGTCTATTGCCGTGGTCTTGACACCCCATATTAGAGCTTACTTTAATTCTCCATGTCGATGTTTTTCATGGATGATGCCTCCAAGGAAGGAAAGGCAACCTCTGTGAAGGCTAGTACTGAATGTTATGTGGAGACCATCTGACAAGATTGTATTAGAGAGGTTTATTTGTTTATATAGGGTCATTTTTAGTCATAACCTTTGTATAGGGACAAGTCCGAGACTGGTCTGACAATAGGCTAGGGAGAATTGATCCTCTCATTGTCCCAACCAAGGAACAATCTGAAAATTTGTCCCCTATTTTGAGCCACGTATTTTTATATTTTTTCACCTCTACAGCCTAATTTGGGGACTCTAATTGCAAATATGAATTCACAACTTCCAAATTTTTTCATGTGTTGCAAATATAAAATTCCAGTGGTCTCCCAACAAGGCAATGAGGGGGTCAATTCACCCTGGCCTCTGACAATATTGGTTAAGAGGGATTTATTGACTTAGAGAGAATGTAAGGTAAACCAACCCATTGTAGTCAGATGACCCATTGTGGTCAACTAGGGAGTGCTTTTTTTTCATTATGTGAAATTTTGGCCTTAATGCATGTAAAAAATGACAGTCATGGATTGATTAGTGACCTCATTAGGAGGCTTCAACTTTTCAAAGGGAATTCAATGCCAAAAATGACTTTTTAGTCCTTCCTTTTCAGAAAATATTCATAACTGCTTTAGGTGAATGCCATGAGCATCATGGACTCAGATTTTGTTGGTGATGGGATGATCTACAAACTCTTGTGGATTGAACACTTCAAAAATTCATAACAAATCCATACTTTGTTGAAAAAATACAATTTCAATTGCTCTCACTATTTCTCACACTTGCCTGCATGTGGGGAAAAAACTGAAAAATTTCAGCAATAGCATGTGGCTGAACTCCTAATTCTGACCACAATAGGCTGATTTACCTTACTTAGAGAGGTTCTACCGTACATTTGCAGTTGGAGTGATTCCCAGAGATGTCTGAAAATTATATCCCATTGCCGAGAAGGTTCATAGAACATGCAGCCCAGCCACTGTCGACAGGGCCAACCAGCACGCGACCTTTGGGTGCAAACTTCAACGAGAATCTCCAACCCACTCTGAGCTGCCGCTCGTTTCCATGCACTTTTTCAACAGTCTTCCCCAAATAATTGAAACTGCCCCGCGTTGTCAGAAAAAACACAACTTCAGCACAAGCCCCTCTTCAGTTGCACACATGCCCAATTGCCCAGTCAAGAGACCCAAAGCAACGAACACGCTTCTTCAATTCGAGCCTGCCATCCATATATATGATCTGCAAGGTTCCACACTTGCTCAGAATACAGGTGCAAGTTACACAATCAGCTGTTCGATCGACAATAGACCACTTCCATTCGTCCAAGTCGAAACTCTTAGACTTAACATTGCAGGTGAAAATTGCTGGGACGTTCGATCACAGTGAACACTTGAAGGAGTACTTGCATCTAAGAACTTTGCACGCAACTATTTCAGGGGGCAACTAAATCCTCGATTGATCATTGACCACGTACGTACCTGGGAGCTCGAAATTAATAGAATGGCAGCTGTGGAATTCGACATCATGGCGCCGTCCCAGAGCCACATCAATGCGGGATCCGAGCCCGTCTTGAAGAAAACGACGACATCCCCCAGCTTCTGCGACAAAGGCTTCCAAGAAGTCTCCCGAACAGATCCGCTCAACTGGGCCAAGACGGCCGCCAAGTTGCAAGGGAATCATCTGGACGAGATCAAGCACATGGTGGCCACGTACTTCGACTCCAACGAAGTGGCCATCGAGGGCGTCAATCTCACCGTGGGACAGGTCACGGCCATCGCACGCCGGCCCGACGTGGCGGTGGTGCTGGACGCGGCCAACGCCAAGGCCAGAGTGGACGAGTCCTCCAACTGGGTGCTCACGAAGATCATGAACGGCGGGGACATCTACGGAGTGACCACGGGATTCGGCGCCACCTCCCATCGACGCACGCAGCAAGGCGTGGAGCTGCAGCGCGAGCTCATTCGCTTTCTGAACGCGGGCGTGTTGGTGAAGGGACACTCGCTGCCCGCGGAGACCACACGCGCGGCCATGCTGGTGCGCACCAACACCTTGATGCAGGGCTACTCCGGGATCCGTTGGGAGATTCTGCTGGCCATGGAGAAGCTGTTGAACGCGCACGTCACTCCCAAGCTGCCGTTGCGAGGGACAGTCACCGCTTCCGGGGATTTGGTGCCCTTGTCCTACATTGCGGGGCTGCTCACTGGCCGACCCAACTCGCGAGCTTGCACTTCAGATGGCCGGGAGGTTTCGGCACTGGAAGGGCTGCGGATGGCGGGCGTGGAGAAGCCGTTTGAGTTGCAGCCCAAGGAGGGCCTGGCATTGGTGAACGGGACCGCCGTGGGGTCGGCCCTAGCTTCCACTGTGTGCTTCGATGCCAACGTGCTGGTGCTGCTCGCGGAAGTGTTATCCGCCTTGTTCTGTGAAGTGATGCAAGGGAAGCCGGAATTTGCCGACCCCTTGACGCACAAGCTGAAGCATCACCCTGGGCAGATGGAAGCTGCAGCGGTGATGGAGTGGCTGTTGGACGGGAGCGACTTCATGAAAGCCGCGGCCAAGCTCAACGAGACCGATCCCTTGAAGAAGCCCAAGCAGGACCGGTATGCGCTGCGCACTTCGCCCCAATGGTTGGGTCCCCAGATCGAGGCGATCCGCACCGCCACGCATGCCATCGAGCGCGAGATCAACTCCGTGAACGACAACCCCATCATCGACGCTGCGCGGGGGATCGCGCTGCATGGGGGCAACTTCCAGGGCACCCCTATCGGCGTCTCCATGGACAACATGCGCCTGGCGCTGGCAGCCATCGGCAAGCTCATGTTTGCGCAGTTCTCCGAGCTCGTGAACGACTACTACAACAACGGCCTGCCTTCCAACTTGAGCGGGGGACCCAACCCCAGCCTGGACTACGGCATGAAGGGCGCCGAGATCGCCATGGCGTCGTACCTGTCCGAGCTCAACTACCTCGCCAACCCCGTCACCACCCACGTGCAGAGCGCGGAGCAGCACAACCAGGACGTGAACTCGCTGGGCTTGGTGTCGGCGCGCAAGACCGAGGAGGCCGTGGAGATTCTCAAGCTCATGAGCTCGACCTTCCTGGTGGGACTGTGCCAAGCCATCGACCTCCGCCACGTGGAGGAGACCATGCAATCCGCCGTGAAGCAGGTGGTGTTGCAGGCGGCGAAGAAGACGCTGTTCATGGGCCAGGACGGCGCCCTGCTGCCGTCGCGCTTCTGCGAGAAGGACCTGCTGCTGGTGGTGGAGCGGCAGCCGGTGTTCTCTTACATCGACGACGCGTCGTCCGACACGTACCCGTTGATGGAGAAGCTGCGAGGCGTGCTGGTGAGCCACGCCCTGAAAGACGCCTCCCGGTCCGTGTTTGAGCAGATCCCCGTGTTCGAGGCTCAAGTGCAAGAGCGGCTGCGCGTGGTGGTGCCCTTGGTGCGGGAAGCTTATGACAAGAAGGGCTTGTCGGCGGTGCCGAACCGGATCGAGTCTTGCAGGACGTACCCGCTGTACCAATTCGTGAGGTCGGAGCTCGGGACGCAATTGCTTTCGGGCTTGCGAAGTGTGTCTCCCGGGACTGAAATTCAGAAAGTGTTCGAGGCGATGTCTGAGGGGAAACTGATTCGACCTCTTTTGCAGTGCGTGCAAGGCTGGACTGGCGCTCCTGGTCCATTCCCCTTGTAATTTGTAATTTCCTCGAACGAGTCCTGATTCTTCCATTCCGTTAGGCACTGTACAGTACATTCACGTAAGTTGAGATTCTCTTAGTCGTAATCGGATAATTAGTTAGGCATTTTTCGAGTCACAAGTTGTGACTCGTGTACATTTGATGGGCACTGGGTTCCACATTGGGCCGTGCTTGAGCATTTTATACCATTCTTTGGACGTCACAATGGGCGGCTACATTTTCAATTCAGGAGTTTCTTTGAGTGTCTCAGCGTGCTTGGAATTGGAATTTTCATAGTGTAGCGTCTCATGACCCCGAGTGATTGAAGTATTTCTCAGGGAGTTGTTATTTAGACCAGTTTCGTCGTGATAACATTCCCTTCCCAAGATGAGCACGAAAAACAGTTGCATCTTCAAATGGACGGACAGAAGAGTAAAGAACGCCAGGGAGAATGTGTAGCAATATTCAGGTCTGATGGGCCTGGACATTGAAATGAATCGACATCCATCTGCTTTTGTGGACAAATGCTCCCGGTGTCTTTCCAATTGAATCTCAGCCAGTCTTTATGGGAAGAGTTGATAAAGGATTTCCCTACACTATTGCACTATTGACCAGGCGTGGTTGAGGTTAAATTTTATGACTTCGAGGTAATTTGTACTTTGACAGCCCAACAAAAATGTTATTATCCAGCACAACGGCACAATTCGGAAAGTCTATATGTTCAAATTAAAATGTTCAACGCTTGAACATGCCACCGAGCAATTCAGTTTCGGGGTACATCAGTTCTCATTTTCGATGTCGCCTCCGTGTTTGGTACTTATCTTTGCTATCCTCGTATAAACGGTTGAATATGATCACCTCTTCTTCCCATCTTATCCAAAAGCATGACCATCAGTTGTATTTAAGTAAGCACAAGCTCTGGACTACCTGGGCCTCAATTCTTCTCCTGGATGGCCAGCACTCGCTTCATCACTACTTTATCATGAGAAAGATCTTTGGCAGTAGATTCAGCTGAAGAGGACAGTGATGACAGAGAGTTCCAAGTAGAGGATGTGTCCATGGAGGGACGAACTCAAATGAAGTTGAGTGAATTTGAATCCGGCGCTCCTGCACCCCAGCAATATGTCGATCCATTGCATGCATACCAGAATTATAATGTCTTGAAATCACTGTTTCATAGAGTTGGTGATGTTCATGACATGAACAAAGGAATTGAAGCCAGTGTCTATCTAGGATATTTGATAAGACGCTTGCCTGGTAAGTCCTGGCATGGGATGGTAAACTCAGAAGGATCTCAATTAATTTCCAAATTCTTTCACAGGTGTCTTCAACTTGTACTGACACTTGGGGACGGATGATCAAACCCAAACGATAGAGAATTTGCACGGATTCCATGGAGTTTGCGCACGACCCTGTTTTACTGCCACTTTCAACTACAGGTAATGATAGAGATACTACTGCTGTGCATTGCACACAATGTGCGGGAAAGCTGAGAAAGACATACTCTCGTTTGATTACATTCTGGTCATGCCTCAACTTTCTTTAATTACTGAAGAAACGTAAGAACCTCGTGAACGAACTGAGTGTATATTTTGACTTGCTCGAGTGTCGAATTGAGAGCTTGAAACTAATGGACCAGAACCCCTTTTGTTAAACAACTCGTAGACTTCACTTTTCTTGAAATGCTGCCGGACCTGACGTTCTCTGCAATTTGAGTTCCTCTGAATTTGAGAGAATGAATTGTGTCCGCTCTATGTTGATGTCGTCCATAACTCCATAATCAGATATATTTGGATTTAGGTTATTTTCTTCACGACTTCACGGTTGCAACTTGCACAGTATCAATTTATGAAAATAGTCGATCGTAGGCTCAGCCACTGGAATCTTCCACTTCGTTTTTTCACGGTTTAGTATTGAAGCACCATCGTGAAAACACTAAACCGTGAGAACGACGCAACCTAGAAACAATACGATCCTTGAAGATGGTTCTATCATTTTCGGTGTCACCAACATAAACCTTGGCCACCATAGGGTCAGAGATTACGATGGAGCTTGCCAATCATAACCGCAACCGTATACCATTTGAAGAATCTCTCTGCACGGAAGACTGGGTCCTGAGCACTAACTACTGACTACTTAGTATTGACGATCCAAACTCCAAAGTGAAAGATTCACAAAATCACAAAAGCATCACAGCTTTTGGGACCACTGCAAAGATCTCAGTGTCATTGCAAAGCTGTGCTAGTGTACAGTACAGTTGGGCTGGAAATTGTCACTTCGGCTTCCGTCTGCCTTCAAAACCAATGTCTATTCGTCGACACGACGAGGTTCTGAAGCTAAAATTGGAATACACTCTTACTAGAACTCATCGAGGTTATGCACAAGGATTGCTGTAACCAACAATAAATTTATCACCTCTTGATCTTGTTCTGAAACTGGTGTCACTCGTTGTCCCTACAATGTACACAACCTAACTGTTCTTCCAGAATCTGGCCATGTCCTGTTTTCAAGGCTCTCACATCACTCGGACATCAATTCTAATTCGGCCTTTCACCGTCTGGTAGTCTTCTCGCAAGCTGAAGTGGTGAATCAGGGTCGCCAGGTTGGTCGCCACGGTTTTCAAGTATACAGTTGATTTGTGGCGCTCAGGGCTTCGCATCCGGCATGTGTAGCCCTTGGTGACGTCCTGGGGTGGGGAGAGTGATAATCCAGAGGGACCGTAGTTGTGACAGAACGTCATGATCTGGCCAGCTGGGTTGGGGTTGGGGCTCGGGTTGTGGTGTGTCGATGCGTCGGTGATGAACCTTGCGAGGTGGGATTCATTACCCGTGGTGGGGAATTTGTGATTTTGGAGGAAAAACTCGTCCATGCCGATGAAGAGCATCCACTCGCACTCGGGACGGGCCAGTAAGGCGCAATGCGAGAATCCAGCTTCTTGCGACTTCACCCACGGGCATGGCTGATTCGTTAAGCTGGCGATGGTGGAATCCAAGTCGTCTTCGCTGTTGCTGTCGTAGAGGAAGAATTTGGACCCGCCGAGGTGAGTGTGGCAGTACACGCACTCGTTCAAAAACTTCGTCCCGTTGGCAATCATCGTACACGCCTAAAGACCACCACTGGATTGAGCGCTCATGACGTCTGTTGATGTGCGTAAGCGGCATATTCTTGTTGAAGCGCTCTAAGCGTCACGTGGATTATAGTACACCACCGAAGAAAGAAGACCCCGCGGAATTTCATCGTGATCTTCTTCCCACCTAACGTGGAGATCATGCTACTCGGGGGATGAGCGCCACGGAAAACCTCTTGCGCTAGCGACGTGACCGGCGTTTCGCACTCGTCGTTGAATACGCATTGGATGGTCCCTCGGCGTCGGGAGAGAGGTCTGGAACTACTCGTCCCGTGCACGAACACCACCACGTCGTCGTCCATGGCGAAAGACTCATACAGTGGTTGCTGGAATTCCATTGAATTAGTGACAGTTGGGACCCATTCCTGTGCATTTAAGCAATTCAGCATAGTTGGAGGCACCTTTTGCTACAAAAAAATATTTTTGCAATATTGGCAGTTGAAAATCATGAATTTTAAAAAAAAGAAAAAAGGAAAAGAAAAATTGAATAAGGCATCTATTTTTTGTGAATTTCCTCCCTAGGGCACCTGAAACCACACTTTTGTAAAGCTGCCATGATCATTTGACATGGAAAGTTAAAAAAATCAGCACCCACCAACCCCAATTCAAGCATGGGGATAGTTTCAAGGTACTTTTGGGGACACTTTAAAGAAACGCTACAATGAATCAATGAGTACATGGACTTCAATGAACGTTTCTACCTTACATAGTCAACATCAGAAGACTCTCAAGTAGCCATGAAATTTCTCCCATTTGTAAATATTGATTTCAATTACACACAAGCAACTCAGTTCAACATTGTATTTGAAAACTTCAAATACAATTGGTTAATTTTGACTTTAACAAGTAATTCAGCTTAGACACTTCTTGTTCTAAGAATTGGATCACTCACTCATTGTATTGATTACACTACTTGAATTCAATCAATTTTCTAATCATTTCTATTTCTTCACATTCATTTACTCTCAAGCTTGGTTTCTACTAGTCCTAGGGTCAAATAGAAGGTTGGCCCAATTTACACTCAATCTGGCCTTCAATCCGGATTCAATCCACCTTCAATCCAGATTCAATCCACCTTCAATCCGGATTCAATCCGCCTTCAATCCAACCTTCAATCCTTCAATTTACACTCAATCCAACCCAGTTAATATAAATTGTTGAAGCCAAATTCTATGGCCCAATTTTCAATTCATGTGCTCTTGGATTTTTGAATTCTTCAATTAAAAGAATATGAAACATGCATCTTTTATTTTTTCTTTCTATTTTTTCTATTTCAAAAATAAAATAAATATTGTATTTTTTTTTTTTTTCTTCCTATTTTCTTTTTTGAGAATAAGGGAGTTCTTTGACTCCTTTTGAACCTTTTCTTTTCTCTTGACATTGAAATTAGAGTTGAAGTTGAAACTAGAGTTATAGCCCCATAATAATTGTCATTTATTTTATGAGAATTTAAAGAATTTCAAGCAATAAATAATTTTGGTCTTCTCACTATGGAGCTTTGAAAATAATCACACAACTAAACACTCAATATGAGAAAAATTCTCTTTTTTTTATCTTTTTTAAAAATCTATATTTTTATTTTTATTTTTAAAAAAGCATGGAATCTTTTATTATGAGAACTTGAATAAATTCAATGATAAATGTAAATCATGTTTTATCATACATATTATTTCTAGTAATGTGATCTTTCCTTATCATATTCTTTTTTCAAATATTTGTCATCATAATTGGTAAAATCACACATCATCTCACAAATGTCAAAGTTTGTGGCATAATAATGACTTTAATTTAGAGATTTGTGTCTATACAAAAAATGGAATTATTAAGCATATAATATACCCAAATTTGTGTTTGTACCCACAACTTGTATTTTTTGTTACACCAAAAAATTTAACTATTAACCCTAAACCATATAAACATCTCATGTTAAGAACAATTGTATAGACTAAACATCTAAACAAAAAATATTTTACTCTCTATACTCCATTTTTGCTTGTGCGTAATGAATAAAAATTAATTTTTATTTCTCAAAAATGAAATCACGCATTTACTATAAACACTTCTAGAAGACCTCAAATTTAAAGTCTAACAATCCAAATATAACACCCTTGCCAATCTATACTAGCTATCTAGGTTAAGTGAATGTTGCTACACCATTGTCAAAAATTTAAAAATTAATAACGTTTGTATGTGGATTCATAATATTAATACAATTTTTGGAGGATGGAAATTTTTCTTATCCCCTAAAGGATTGTTTGTCCTCTTAGGAGACAATTTGGGTCCAAGTAGGTTCCTATTGTCTTAATTTGTAGTGAATGTTTTTGAAACTTTTTGAGGATACATGATTTTGCAAGAGCTTCATGGATATATATAATTTCTATTTCAATTGGTGACTAGGAGAAAAAGTTATGGCACAATAAGCCAAAAATAGAGGTCAACAAATAGCACAAAAAAATCACAAAAATTCAAAATATATATTTTTAATTTTCTAAAATATAATATTTTTTTAATATTTCAAGCTTTTATTCATTCTATTTGGACTAGTGATGAGAAAATTATGAATCTTTTTATTTTGGGAGCAATCTAAATACCTTCTTAGAAAAACAATTTATAAGATTCATTTTTTAATGCAATTTTTATAATTTTCCAAAAAAAATTTATTAGACACAATTAAATTTTCTTGCTAGAATAATCTCACCATTGAAATTATTGTATTTCAATTTCATCTTAGAAATATTAAAAATTTAGTTTTTCCTTCACTTTTGAACCTACTTCTACTTAACAATTATGTAATGAGTGAAAATTAACCCCTCAAGTCCCAAGGCCTCTTTTCCATCAAAAAACACTCAAAACTGTCATTCTTATAGCAATGAGCAAAAGTTAATTTTTTTTTATAATATCTAACAATAGGATCTTGTACTAGAGTAGTATAAGAATGTGTGGCAGAAATTTCACAAACTTTGACTACATAGATTGCAAGATATTATTTTGTACTTAAAACAAAGGAAACCAGTTTTTTTGCACCTTGCTCAACTACATTATTTGACTTTAAACCTTCATAACTTATAATTTTTGTTTTAATAATTTTGAATTTATAATTTTATATAATAAAAATGTGAGTTGAAATTCTAAATTTTTTTTTAAAAAAAACAAAAAAACCCCTTAATTTTCATTCATTAAAAAACTGTTAAGTAGAAGTAGGTTCAAGATTCAAGGAAAATATAAATTGTTAATAGCTCTAAGATGGAATTGAAATACACTAATCTCAATAGTAAGATTGTTCTAGCAAAAGATATTAGCCAAGTGAAACTTTTTTTTTAAATGTAAAAATTGAGGTCAGAAATGAATCCTATAAGTTATTTCTTCAAGAAGATGCTCTAATTGTTTGAAAAACAAGATAGTCCACAACTTTCTCATAACAAATCCAAATGGAATGAATAAAAGCTTGTCATGTACATAAAAATATGATATATAAAAAATAATATTTATATTTTATTTTAAAGTTTTTTGAAGGTTTTTTTCTGCCCGCCAAATAAAATAAAAAAATTTATCCTATAACTTTTGCTCATGCGTTCCAATTGGAATAAAAATTATATATATTTAGAAAGTTAATGTGTTTTCCTACCTTCACTTAGAGATTTAGAAAATCACAACAAATATTGAGACCATAGGAGCCTGTCCAAAATCCATTTTGTCCCTTGAGCTAGGGAACAATGGGACTTTAGGGGTTAAGTGTTTTTTTCTTAAATTATTTTTCCTACATTCTCAACTCAACTATTCAATAGAAAAACTTAGAAAATCAAAATCAATAGTACAAAAAATTTAAGTTAAGAAGATTCAAAGCCAAAAATTTGAGTCAAGCAAGGTACAAAAAAACTTGATTTCTTCACTTTGAATGCAAATATCTTGCAATCTATGTAGTCAAAGTTTTTGAAATTTCTTCCATATATTCTTATACTAGTTTAGTATAAGATCCTATAGTTAGATATTAAAAAAACAATTCTTACCCCTAAGCACCCAGGCACCCAAAATCTAGCCTCCTCTAATTTTTTGAGAATCAAATGGAGCTAAGTCGTGGATGTATGCTCCATAAACAAGTACAATGTTGAGAGAAAGTGGTGTAGTGATACATGAGAGTGGGCAATATGGATTTTAGGGTCATATGTGCAAGTAGTGGCTATAATTTTGGACAAGGTGAGGCAATTTTTGCAATTTCAAAAACAATGCATCAAACCAATTACCAGGAGTACCAATTGCAGTTGGTTCTTGGCCGTTGGGCATTTTGGTGCGTGTCTATGATCAAAGTTGACAAACCGTGCTATATAAGCTCCTACCACTCTTTTATGGTGTTGCATTTGAAAGGACTAGCAACAATTTTGGTTATAAGTATAGGGTTCAGTTTGCGTATAGTAGAATTGGAGAAGTATACATCGCAATCATTGGAATGCTAAAGGAGGGTTAGAATTCAAGTGTATTCATTTAGGATTTTTGGTTAACAAGATGTTGCTACCCAAAAAATACCTTACAACTCCACACAACCTTTAGAGGCCCTTTACAGCTTAATGGGCTCACCACACTTTACTTTTAGTGTTACTTGAATCGCAACTCACTAATACTACACATGCCATGCATTTACAATATTAATTCTCATTTCCAACTTATGTTACCAAGTCTTAGTATTCAGGACCGCTAACACATACTCTATACATAATACCAAGCATTCACTTGGTGACATGAAGCGGAACTTCTAGATGTCCAAGCACTTGGTAGAAGTACTACTCTCCACTAGTGCTAACTGCCCTTGAATGTCATCCCACTCTATACTAAGTCCATTATATATTTGCTACTTTCACATCATGATTAATTGGAACTCATAACTCGAGACACATCTCGAATGGCCTAGCAAAGAGCAGGACTCCATCCAACTAGTGTCACAGAACACACACATAAGTATTCCATGGTGCCTTGAACCTAGTGGTGAAGTTGCATCACCAATCTTAAGTCACCTAAACTCATCAAGACTCTAAAAGGAAATGAGGAGGAAGACCAACCTTTCCTTATAATAATTTTTATGGATTTAGCAGACCTTCCCTCTTGTGGGTTTAAAGGGCTTCCCAAACCCACTTTGATTTTAAAAGACCATCCATTTCCAATAGAAAGAGCCAAGTTACAATCCCATTTGGATTTCCAAACTTTCAAATGACGTAACTTTGCTATTAGAGCTCTAAATCCCCATGCAAGCCCATTTTGGATATTTAAGTAATGAATAGATGCTGATGGACTGCTCATTTGTCTCATTTGGTTAAAATTTCACAAAGTTATGGCCCTCCAAAGATTTGAGTTCACTAGGAGCAGTGTCATGCCTTCTCCATAGGTCTTCTCTTGCCTATAACTTTGGGCTTGTAGCTTAAAACTTTGTAATTCTTGTCATTCTAACTTTGTTGTGTTCTTAGCTTTTCAATGATATGCTACATGACATATTTCCATGAAGGCTTCATTGGGAACCTCAATCTTAACCCTTAAATGTCCCGATGCCATCTAAACACCTCTAATTTTGAACGACCATAATTTTTAATCAACTAGTCCAAATCATGCATTCTTTGAATGTTTGGAAGTTTCTTCTCAAGGGCTTTTCAAGCATGCAAGATAATCTACTATGCTCTTCTAATACAAGGCACTATTGCACCTTATTTGCTCGGAAGTCATTCATTTCTTCTTTTTTAGAGTTTTGCAAAGCTTGGGACATCACCCAAAAAGTCCACTTTGCTTATTAAAGCACTTTGGGCACCCCAAAGAGATAGAGTGTGACAATCTTTCACTTTCAATGGCAAACTTACTTGGATTTGAGTTTCCAATCATTGAGGCCAACTTGAATGGCAGATTGGTCTCTTAGGCCTTCATTTCAACATTCTTGAGCTGGGCGCTCAAGTGTTAAAGTTTTTTGCCCTTTGTAATAGAAATGACAATTTTGAATGCTTTTTGAAGAAAAAAGGCCTTGGTCATTTAGGGGTTAAAAAAGAAAGACTAAGTGAAGGTTTTTACTTTCTTAAAAACTTCTAGTTTTTGTATGCTGAATTCAAATAACATAGTTTTAGTACATTGGTATCATTTTTTATTAAAATAGGTGGAACCAATATACTCACTTTCTCTATATCATGTAAGCTTTTTTTAAGGAAGTTAGAAACACCCTTTACCAACTTATATACTAAACCAATCTTGAACATATATAGATATAGGAAGCCCAAATTGTACAACTTGCATAATTATACAAATGCAAAAAGTGGTTTGGAATATGCCATGTATTTGAACTCCACAAATTCATAGCATATTCAATAAATTATCAATTTAAAAAGTAAAATTATGATTTTCAATTGCTAATGTGTCAAAAATAATCTCTTGTGTTGATTCCAATTCAAAGTATGTGGAATTGCTTAATATGTTGGTTATAGGTGCTTCTTCCTATAATAGTGGGCTCTTATTGCGATCCTCTTCTTCAAACAATCCCTATAAGAAGCTATGAAATGGATAGTAAATGATTCTAAAATGAATTGCCCATAGTGTAAGAGTGTAAAAAAGATTGTTAGATATGGGTTCATACTTTGCCAATGGATGGAATAAGAGTTAGGGTGGGTCCATTTTGAAGCCATGGTGTATCCACTTAGTTTTTCTAAATGAAAAATTGATTGCCCAATTGCCTTTATATAAATGATAATGAATGTAGGGTCTGTTTAAGTTTAGTAATGGTTGCATTTAGGAACCTTGTGTATAACTTTTTGCATGACACAATGCTTGTTTTTGTTCAAGCCATTTCTTTTTTCAAACTGCACATGTGTGATTTTTTGCAAGGCCTATGATCCAAAGAATAGATGCTTGCGGCAGAATTCTTTGAAAATTCATAAGTAATTCATAAATGTTCAGAAAAATATGAAACCACTTGTGTTAGATTCCGCATCAATTTTTATTCAAGCATGAAGGAAAAATAAATTAAAATACTTTCAAGCATCTGAAAAGGCCGACCAGCCCTTAAAGGGTCGCTTTATGAGCACACTAAGTTCACTCCTGCTACTGCACACTCCGAAGGGGGAATCGTGCAAAACACAGGCCCTTGTAACGGTACCGCCTCCATCTCCAACAGGCACGACAGAGTAACGGCCACTGCAACACCGTCACTTTCCTTCATCGCACAAACCCCTCCGTTTTCCACTCCTGCTGCTGCTGCACCATCACCATCATCACTACTGCAAAGCTACTGACCGGCGCACTACAGTAGCTGAGTAAGTACTTCATCTTCTCGTCGCATCATGGATGCAACAGAGACGCATGGCGATGGTCGTGGGCCATCCCTTGCCATGGCGGAGTCGCTTGCGAAAAGAATCTGCGGAAGACCGGGACGTGCTGCTGCAAACTTATTGCTTCTTCCCGAATTTCTCAAAACCTGTATCCCGTTGTCCTGGGATGGTCTACCCGACCGCTTCTCAGATCTCTTGGCGAAGTGCGTAATCATCGCCTTGCCTTTTGACTACTTCTTTGGACTCGATCTGGCGTTGGAAGTTATTAGTCAAACATTGTTGTGCTAATGTGCTGTTTACACCTCCTTCTAAATTTTGAAACAGTCGGATCGACTTCTTTGAGCTAAGCTAGGGATTTCGTGTTTTGGAGTAAGTTAAGTCCTGTCGTCGACTTAGCTTCTGATGATGAGAGTGTTCTTGCAAAGAACCAGTCAATTGCAGCGCTATTGTGAGGTTTATTCTTACTTTTGAGTCTGGGAATATTCGTCCTCTTTCACCCCGGCCTTCTTGTATGTTCTTGGAGAGAATTAGTGGATCAGTTTGTGGAAGAGATTTCGACTTGGATCAGTTCTAATTAGCTTCTAACGATCATGGTGTTGTAGGCATGCGTGATTGGTGATGAAACATTGCTGTCCTGCTGTGAAGTTTATTCCTCCTTTTGAATTTTGGATTCGTCCACTTTTACCTAGCTCTGCTAATGTGTTCTTGTAGAGAAAGAGACGATCTCGTGATTTCTGCCTCACCTCTAGGATTTGATTGTTGTGGTCGAATTAATTAGTACTATGATCATTAGTGCATGAACGTAGATTACTGTGAGGTTTTATTCCTCCCTCAGAATTTTGAAATATTCGTCTTCGTTAACTTCTTGTGACTGTGATTGAATTAATCTTTTGAGGAAGGGATTTCGCCTTCTAGACATAATTGCTGTGGTGGTCGATTTCTGATGATTGGAAACATGATTGGTTATGAATGATTGAGTGAGGGCTGAGGAGTATTCCGGAAGTCGATCGGCTTTTTATCTGTTTGGGAAAAAGTACTCTCAGGTCCTTGTCACAAGAGTTTTCTTGGAGCTTTCTGTGACATTACTTTTTGGAAAGAGGTGGTTGAGAGGAGGAGCGGGAGTCGTGGTGATGTATTCAGGTGATTGAGATGTAGAGAGGTATTGACGGAGGGTTTTTTTATTGACTAGGTGGTATCCGCCTGTGGATTGGGTGATTCTGGAGGGAGGCTTGTTAATTTTCTTGCTGGGCACTTGAGGTGTAGGTTGCGTTCTCAGATGGGCGACAATGTGGTGACGATCCAATGACTGGAGCGAGAAGGTATGACTGAACGTCAGGAGTGTTTGATAGCACAGGTCTTGCAGGCAGAGGTGTGCTACATCGTTGGCAGATACTGCGGTTTCATATCGGTTGTCGCAGTTTAGCTGGAGGCACGGGATAGAACTGGGAATGAGTAGGTCACAATTTCTGAACGAATTCGTCGAAATTTTGAATTGGATACTCACGAGCGTGTGAAAACAAGTGGACGACGACGAGGGAGGCCATGGCTTCGCGAATGTGCAAGCGGGTTACAGTGATACTCTGTACTCTAGGTCATTTGGTGGTGACATTGTGCGTGCTCCATATCATGCTCCGCTCATCGGGAACCTCCTCTTTGTCGAATTACTTTAGAGGCTCAAATTCTTACAGATCGCAGAGGGGGGATTTGACAACACTGCAACAGGTGAATAGGAAGGCAGCCATCGAATTTCGTCGTCAAAGGGCGCCTCTGATACTTATGCTGCGTGTGAAAGACATTGAAGCAGAGGTGGCTATGGGCATCCAAGGAAAGGTTGGACCTTTTCTAGCCTTTCTTGAGAACTTTCTTAAGTGTTTCTGATTTATCAGTGTTGGTTGTCCCCTGGTCTGTGTCTCGTATGCATTATCAAATAGAGTAGTTTCTCGTCAGCATCTCTTCACGCAGGTAGAGTAAAGATTCTCTCTTCCTTTCAATTATGGTTTGCTTACGACTACTGGGATACATGGCGGCAAAAGCTCGCAAAAGGGGGAACACGGCAAAGTGCACTGCACATAGTTTACCCTGAGTTGTACTCTGTCCACGGTGCTGTTTCCTTGCTGTGGTTTGTTGCCTGTATAGGTTCCTGTTAAAATGTGAAGTCCACACCACCAGAATCCAATAACAAAGCCTTTGAAGAAAGTCCTTATAGGTTTTGTCTACATACACAGGTTGCAGAGAACGCCAATGACAAAACTGAGGAAGAGGAAGTGCAAGAGCTGACAAAAGTAGAGACAAGTCAACAAGGTGTGCCAGCAGTGACAGACGACCCAATAGGAGCGATCCAGAGACATCTTCTTCCGCCTGAGAAGTGCCAAGCGGAACCCAACACAGATTTCGCCGGAATCGCAATCCGGTGGGGCTTAACTTATCATGTAAGCAATGCAGCGGAGTGCTGCAAGGCATGTTCCAAGCAGGCCTCCTACGCCAGAGGAAGACAGCCAAAGTGCAATGTCTGGGTGTTCTGTCCGCGAAAGAGTGGATGCCCGTCCCCAGACAGATACGAGCATAAATTTGGCGAGTGTTGGCTGAAACAGGCCGATAAACCGCACCCTATCGTGAACAACTACTCCAGTGTCATGCTAGATAAATCCGTACCGCCGATCTCTGTTTTGTGGATGTCTGGTGTCGTTCCAGTCGATGAATGACTTCACCTGGTTCTATATTCAACATCACTAACACCAAGTCAGTGTGAGAATTTGAGTTATCCAAGGTACATCGACATTTTCATTCACTTGAGATTATCATACTTCTTAGTCCGAATGGCAAAAGCTTAGTTCTCTGCACATACTGCAAACTTGCAAAGGATACGACAACTGCTTTCATCGAGTTTTATTATCGCTCATTGCACCGTGATCATTCAGGATTTAATACAATCCAACATCTACTTCCGAGATGTTTCATCTCTGCGGCTTTAGGACGAGAAATGGGAGCCGGATTCCAAATGCAGCTGCCAGTCGGTATCAGGTTCTATGGTTGAATTCTATCACTTTTTGATACAAACTTGTCAGTGGACTAATGAAGAATAGTAACCCAATACACCATTCCATGCTGTGTGTAGAATTTGGGACACTGACAACTGAACTTCCCTGCGTGGTCATCATATTCCCAAATTTGTATCTGAATTTGTACCCATTAGGACACACATGTAGACGCTTTCACTAAAATCGGTCTTCTTGCTTCAAGACCCGCGCTTTGCAATAAGAGTTTCCCTTCCTAGAATAATATCTACAGAAAACTTGAGGTATGTTTGCACTTAGTGTTAGGGGTGATGTTTGTAATGTGAATTTGGTCTAGAAGGAGGTCTAAATTCGTTCTTAAGACCTTCACTAACAATACTCTTTAACAATAAGTGCGAACATACCTTTGGATTGAACATTCCTTTGGACTAATTAACCCTAAAGCACTCATATGTGTCTAAAGTGCTTTGACATGCAATTTTTAGATGACAAACAGATTGAAAATCACTTTTCTTTCTCATTACTACTTGGATGAAAGTCATTCTAATTTGTGGAGATACTTTATTAAATTGTTGTCCTATTTAATGGTTGGATTTGGTGTTACTATAATACATATTTTTCTAAAATTACAAATGTAGAAGTGTGTCAAGTGGTTGACCAAGTCCAAATGGCATTGACTCTACTTAAAAAATGGATTTGCAAAAATGATGTCATAGATTTAAAGAGCAAAAAAAATTCAAAAAATCTCCATATCAAGAGAACCTCATTTCAAATCCATTCCAACAGTGGCAATATTTTGCTTGTAATTGAATTTTAAAGGAATTTTGAAATTTTCCTTCCAAAATTTGTAGAAAAATATTGGTGATAGCATTGGTGAATCTAACTATACTAATAAAATCTAAAACTCAAAGTTTACATCTTTTATTTGTTCATCAATTACAAAATATGCTTTCAAAAAGTATTTTATGATGGGTTTTTTCAAATCATCAATTTTGGAGAAGAATCTAGACATTTAGGAGTTAAATACTTCAAAGAAGAAAAATACAAGCTATTGAGTGATTCAAAGTGTTCATATTTTGTGAACTTTCCTTTGAACTGATTGTGCTAATCTGGAATCATAGAAATTTTTGTGAGTGTCAAAAACATAATTTCCATGATAGGTGAGCCATTTTATTCATGCTACTTTGTACCACTATAGTAGTGTACAATTCATACATATTGTCACAAATTGGCTATAATTGAATTGTGATACAAATAGGATGCCTTTCCATAACCCTATAAGGCCGTGAGTACATAATATTCTTGAACAAACTATTCATCTTTTTTATTGCATATAAAGATATTTTATTTTATCCATATGGGTACCTTTGGGATTTCAATTATCCCCTAACCATTTGACTCTTGTACAACATTCTCTACTATTAGTCTATCCACTATTCTAATGGCTCTACATAAGCCTACACATAATTTCTTGCAAATTAGTGGTCTTCCATTGACAAATTCAAGATTGTTATATACTTGCCAAAAAAAGCAATTCTAATACATTAATTCTTATGTGCATTCAAATTTCTTTGGACTATGATATTAAAGAGTTCTTGGTATTCTATTCACAATTATGATTCTATATGAATCTTGTGAACAAAACACTTTACAATAAGGTAATGACACTTAAATTGACTAATTAAGTATTTGAACATAATTCCTATTATTAAGGCATCAAAGTATTTGTTAGGTCTTTGGGGGACTCAAAGGGGGATTCTAAAATTCTCTTTGCATGCATTTTTTGGACATTGTGCAAATCAAACTATGGATTTTCAAAGTGCTGAAAATAGGTGTACTGTACTTGAAGTCAAACCTAGGTTCTCAAGAATAGAGGTTGTTCATTCTAAACAAGAATCTTTAGGAATCAATTTTTCAAACAAGTCACAATTAAGTGGATACTTTAGCAACATACTCATATCTGATTTTATTTGCATACAAATTGCAAATTCATATGGATGATTGCTTGAAGAAAATGAAAATAATTAATTATAGAAAATATTCATAACCTTCACAGCAAACTTTGAAAAATCAAAATCGTAACCTTGGAGCAACGAACTAAGTGCATTATCATAATATTTCCCAACAGTTTTACATGAAGTTTCATATCCTCAATGAATTCTTCAACAAGTGATGAAAATTCTTTAAAATTATTTATGAATAACTTCCATCCAAATAAATAAGGCATCACTAAAGTGATGAACTAGTATTGAACTAGCCTCCCTATTATGGTATGACTGTAAAACCCCACCCCTCTTTCCACCTACATTGTGGGTTTAATAGTATTATAACACCAAAAGTGTACAAGACCCTCTCATCTTTTCCAACTACAAATGTCTCTGTCGTGTGTGGCAATGAAAGCAATAGGAGAAGGTTATGAGATCAAGCACTTTCCTTTTCTCTTCTCTGATAACACAATCTTTCAAATGGAGACTGATTAATACCAAGAGAAAAATTTAAGCAATTGGTGACGTGTCTCGGTCAAGCTTCTCATACTTCCAGCCGAATCCTGAATTGCTGCCGTCCAGGTACAGAATTGCTGAGTGATACCTGTAGCCATGAATAATCTTAGTTAGAGACGAGATCCATTTGTTTCAAATCAAGACCCATTTGTTTCATCTCCTACAAATAATTCCTCACTCAATTGAGTACTAACAAAGGCCATAATATGGAACTTGCAAGTCCTCCACTTCCAATTATACAACTCACCAATGCTAATGCTAGTGCATAAGTGCAGAGACTTGGACATAAGAGTTTTGAACCTAGTTGTTGATATGTACCTATAACCATCTGAAGGTGTTTATAACATAGGTACACTATAACATGGTCACCTATTACATGGAAAGAATCTATAGCATAGGTATCCATAACATAGACACCTATAACTACAGAAAGTGTCTATAATATAGACTCGTAAGCTTGCTCCCCTTATACAAATAACATGAGAAGAAAACTTAGCAGATCTAGTTTCTGAATTCTACTTAGTTTTCAAGTGGGTTGACCATCCATTTGTCAAAAGTCATACACTGATCTAGGTTCAAAGTTTGTGGGAGCAAGTTGTTTTTTTCTGACATGAAAAAACAAAGTTTTCCAAGAATTGTGCAATAGAGAATCCAGGGAATTCAAGAGTCGTGGGACTCTGGTAATTTGTCGAAAATGGACATGGTTGAGAGTTTCAGAAATTTGCAGGAATTGATACATTTGAATGATGATCTGAAGGATAGCCCACCACATGGAAGATAGGAAGAGTGTCTGCAGAATTTCTGGGACCCTAAAGTATTGACAGCTGAGAGGACAGGTAAGTTATGTTGGGTAGGCTTACTTCTTCAGGACAGGGCGGTGGGCTATTGAAAGCAAGGTGATGCCACTCTCCTGCAAATTCTTGTACAGGTTTTCTTCCCCGTCGGCACTCACTGCTGACGTGCATTCATCCAGCACAGCGTATCTGACCCCCGAGAAACCTCGTGTTAGAGCAGAAAGGAAAAACACATGCAGTAGAGAGTTGTTGTGTTGAGAACTTTTACAAAGCATCATCAGGAGAAGCTTCTCCATAATCCATGAGGAGGCTTCCCTCTTGGCAAAAGTTGGTCATACAAAGACCTTCCTATGTACTACAGGTATGAATGATGGGAAGACATTCAAATCATCACTTCCAACCATACGGAGATCTTTTCAATCTAATAATATTATTGAAAACCGTGAAATTATGGCAACAAATAAAAGAATCAAAGCCTGACCCAAAGAAGCCCATAAAATAAGGGATATTATTGCAAATAGGGGTCATCAAAGGGTCATCAAAGGGTCCTCAGGATCATTGAATCAAGGAGAGGCAAAATGTTGTAGTTTGAAGTCTCCCTCTCCCATTGAAATTGGGACCCTCGCAATCTAAATACGATTGTAGATGGTCCCTATAAACCCCATTTCACAAAGCTGACCCCAAATAAGCAACCCAAACCTTGCGAATTGAAATTGCAAGCAGAATATACCTGGGGTTGTGATACAAAACTCGAGCAACAGCCAGTCGCTGCTTTTCACCCCCAGATAAAGTTTCTTCCCAGTTCTGAATTGCAGGTCAAGAACTCTGAATTTCAGATAACAAAGTGGAGTGATAATAATTAAACAAGTTAGAAATTTAAATAATTATTAAGAATTTTTTTTTAATCATTTGTTAGTTACTTTCAAAACATACATTAAATGAAGGGCATGACTTCCTTTTTCCTATTGGAATGGTATATTTCAATACCTTCATTGAAACCGTCTAAATGATTTATTTCAATTCATATAGATCTGGGTGCAGTCACATTTGCACACTCAGGCACTTAGGGGTTAACTAATATTGACTCATTGAAGTTTATTATTCTTCATATTAATGTAAACTTGACAGATGCCGAAGAAAAGAATATGAAGGAAAAGAGAAAGGTAGGGCACCTGCAACTGGTCAAGACCATCTCCACGATGCACAAGATAACCAATCTCGGTTGAATCCAAAGCATCCAGCACCCGATCGTCATCAGGATGCTTCATGTGTTTGACTGAATTCAACGACGCAGCGCTTGACCATTTCTTGCCCTTGGTGGCTCGTGAAACAGACAAGGGCGGCGTAGGGTACCGCACTTGGTCTCTCAGTGTTCCTCGCACAAGGTATGGCCTCTGCATCAATCAGGAGAAAGTAAGTGAGCTCCATCTTGCAAGTTAGAGATGGAAATACAGACTGTTCGGGAATTATTATCCACCCATAAGTGCGCAGTCTATAAATAGAAATGTTCACTTTCAAGCTAAAAGTCGAAACTTTCAAAACATATTTCTATAGATAAAAAATGTAGGGCATCAAAAATGTATTCTTCTTTCTAATGAGATATTTTCCTACCTTACTTGAAGCTTCCCAAATATTTTCATTTCAACTCCAACAGATATGGAAGATTACACTTTTGGTGTGTTAGGTACTTAGCAACAGAGCAGCCTCTATATAGACTTGTAGCCTTTATCTGTTCTTTTAGTCAAGTTAGGTTTCGTTTCCATAGTTGTGTTGAAATACAGAGAATGTCGGAAGTAACCTGAGAGAGGTAAAAAATATCCCCCCGGGGTGGTCGACTGATGTAACCACTCTGCAGAGGCCAAAGCTCCGCAAGGACACGGAACAACGAAGATTTCCCACTGCCACAGTATAATAGTTAGCCACGAAAAGTGATACACACAACAGCTTAACACTTGAAGCTCTCTTAACTTGTAGAGAACAGATATTTTGGAATAAAAAGAAGATAACACATTCGACTTCAAAGAATATCAGATAATGTTCTTCAATTACTATTATTTTCCTTACTCAAAGTGTGTTAGGGTAAAAGAAGCAATCAAGACCATCAGCAATTGCAAAATCTTCAGTCAATCAAGGAACGAAAAGACAACTGAACCTGAAATCAGATTATTGGAGAGAATTTGATACTCAAACATAAGTCCAACAATAGAATTCGATAACCTCATTGTCCCAAAAACTTGCCATAGAATGATCCTCAAATTTACTTTTAGGCCTACCACAGCAGCAACTGCCGATTATTGAGCCTTGGACCGAATGCGCAAAAAGCTTGTGTCTCATACTCATCATTGTGACCATAGGGAGACCTCCCATGAAGAAGATTCTCTTTAAGGTGTTAGAAAATTTCCAAGACAATCTAATGTTACTGGAAACCTTGTCTTATTTAACTGGAAACCTTGCTTTGTGACAATACCAAACCACTTGAAAAGGAAATGAGATGAAGAAAACAGAATCAATACCTGCCATTTGGGCCCATAATGATCACGGATTGACCTGTGGAAACCTGAAAGCTCAAGTCACGGACCAGCATCGACCCATCCGGTGAGTAAAGAGATACATTCTTGAACCTGACAAACAAAATCCAGTGATATTGGATTTTAAGGTCAATACACAGAACGATGTGATGTTTACCAGTTCTATGAAATTCAAAAGGTCTCTATGGAAGCATGACCAAGGTAATGGATCCCCTTATCCTGCGGGCCATTCTTACAGAATCATGAGAACTAGCATTCAAATCCCAAGTATCTTCATTTTTCCATAACCGCATCCAAGTCACAAATAGTATGGCCACTATGCATTTATATGCTTCATCCTGCTACAAATTCTGACAGCAGGATTATTTCACGTACTCAATGGAGGGACCATATGTAAGCTGTGGAGTAATATATGTTCCTATCTTGTCTGGATCGTTACTCTCCACCATTTTCTGCAAAGAATTAGCTCGCTGCTTAAGGCCCTCTTTTGTGCTCAACTGCTTCACCTGTTTACACATTCAGCAGGTAAGAGACGAAGAATTTTACTTCTGTAAAGCAATAGACGTAACTACAAGAGCCCTCCTGATGCTCTTCAACTGTTCCGTAGCATAACTAGTATACTAAGGTTTTCCAGTAAAAATAGACTTTCAATGATTTCTGGATATCAATCTTGGGGAGGTGTGCAACTGGGTGATGATAGAAGGCATGCCCGTGAATTATGAGGAATTTTCATGAATCGGATCATGCTTATACGGCCTCCCCATGATCAACCCTCTTATGATGTCTAAAATTCTTGAAACAGTCAAATAGTATCAATTGCAGACTATGGGAAGCTAGGGAAGCCAAGCCAAAGTATTTCAAGAGACGTGTGACAACATGAAGCCAAAAGCTAACCGATTCAAGAAGCTCGGACACCCTGGAGGTGAAGCCCGCAAGCGCTGTAATTCTTTTGTACGCCAACACGAGTTGTCCTATAGCAGATGAGGTGCTCTGCACACAAAAGGCAACCAATTTTCCAATGCTTGAGCAACTTGAAGGGAAATTCCAGGAGGGACAATTAATGAAACCTTCGCCGATAGGCAAATCTAGCTCAGAGTAAAGAGAGATTCATCAATTATGGAGGCTCTATTGCTATGGAGAAAGATTTACCATCATAAGACGCATTGAACGAATATAATCCCCAGTCAGCTGTTTACTGTCCCTCGTCTGCCATAGAAATGAAACTGTTAATCCACCAAACTGACAAACATCATAATTACTTGAAACAGGTTTACAATAAAATCCAAGCTTCGTACCTCTCAATCAACCTCCCCCAGCATTCCTTCGTGCCTTACGTGATAGTACTCACCTCATTGCTGAAGTAAAGGGGCGCAGCATACACGCAGAGACCTACAACAGAGGCGGTGTACTTGACAGTATACCCATCTGCCACCTACATCATAAGCCCCTGCCTAAATGTGAGAAATGAATGTATGAGATCCTTCTTGATCGTTCTCATAACAGTATATTTCATGAACATAATTCAAGCATATATGAACAATAATAGAACTGGGGAGTTATCTATTACCTGCTGAACGAATTTTTGAAATGATGAAAGTCGAGAGTGACGCAGGTATCGATTCAAATGGTCATTGAGTATCATCCGCTCTGTATCCCCTCCTGGTGGGTCATTAAATGCTATCTCCTCCGCATTGGTAACAATCCTGATCCAAAAAATGACAAATAAAGGATAAGAAAGTGGAAGTAACATGGTATTTAGTGAAATTAGACAACTCATTGATTTTTTAACATCAATCATAGAGATGTATGCCATGGAGAGTGAGCAATTAAGTAGGAGAGACCTCCCCATTGAATTCATTGAATATTGAAAAGTTGTGAATTAAACATTTTAGAGAGTGACACCATTCAAGTAGATACAAGTAGGTAATTATAGGATGGCCTCCCCATCATGCTTATGTTGCCTCCCAGTGATCAATATCCTCAGGATGTTTAAAAATTCTGAATAGTCTAATTTTACTGAAAACCAAACTACGTGCCCTCAAAAGCGGGCTCAAGGTCCCTCAAGAAAATAGACGTTGAACATCCAATGCACTAAAGAGAATTTTTAACAGGAAAATCCGAAAAATCATAGAGTTGATGTTTCAGCACAATCGGTTTCACAAGATACTCCCTTTAATCCAAAAATACAGATTGGAAAAGACACAACAAAGCTGAAACATAGACTGATGAAACTCCCAACGAAATTCTGTCCATTCCGTATTGTTATCGAGATCAAAGTAATTCTTGCGTTTGAAAATCATGAACATATCATGAGTAATCCCACCTCAGACATACAAGCCCAAAAAACATGAAATAATTCACCTTTGATGTGCACTTCTGAAATTTCCAGCAAGAGCTGCCTCCTGAGCAGTCATTAGAGCCAGTGGAGGACTAATAGAGCGCAAGAATGCTGCTGTAAGAAGGAAATAAGCGTACAGCAAGAACTGCCCTTTGTACCTGGAATGCATTACATGCAGCATTTAGTGAATGACACATCTCTTGCATATATTTATCTTCAAATGCATGATTCCATATCAGGTCCTTCAAATTTCAAAGTAGACACGCTGATGAATTTGACGATGAACCAAACTATAAACTCCTTTACAGATTTCAAAACCGAGGTTAGTCGAAGTGACTCTATACATAGCAATGACTGTCACGCATGTAGGAGAATACGAAACTTTAAGGATCTTAATATGAAAAATGTAACAAGACAAGAACAAGGACACATGAAGTTTACCCTATGGTTCTAGCAAGAGAGCGTGTAAAGAGAACAATATCCAGCACAGGCTTGAAGGTGTAGGAAAAAAGCTCGCTGATTGCAGAAGAAAATTTCTGTACGTCTTCAGTGATACGCTGCAGTAATATATATGAAATATCGAATAATTAGAATGCAAGACCTTCAGAAATCGTAGGTCGTATTCCAATAGTGTAAACTGCAATAGGCGAGACTACCATATTGAATTAGAAACTATGTGAATCATATTTCAGATACAGCACTAAGGCACTCCGAGGGTTCTTCTCTCAGGAGACATGGCTTCAAAGGAGCTCCAAAAATAAATCTTTCTTAATTTTGGGATAGTACAGAAGCGGAAAGAACGACACAAGAAAGAGTCAAAAAGGCTTTTCTTGTATTATCTCTTGTTACGATTACAAAGTTGACAAGTTCTCTCTCTAAATTCATGTCTCATATTGTCGAAATCCTCAAAATTAAAGAGAATAATCCCCACCCCTCAGGGGTTTCCTAGACAACCAAACCGTGGCTGCAATTGAAAAGGTTTAAGTTGTAAACAGTCTTAACTGGGGTCACAGATTGTGAGGGTTTAACACAGCTCGGTTTTTTAGAATACCTGTAAGGGAGATTTCTACTAGTATCAGTTCAAGCTTGCAAATTATTCACTGGTGTTGGAGAAAGTGAGAAACATACTTGATCTGCATTTGAAAGACCGCCCAAAATCGATGCTACATAATACACACGGTTTGACAAATAACACTCGTGCAGGAACTCCGTCAGCCTCTGCTGGAAAGCAAGGCTGATCAACACCTGCACACTACACACTGTTAATATTTTCAAATATGCATACAGCCTCATGATTACTCGAAATTAAGCAGCTCAAGGCAATGAACAAGCATGCTACCAGTTGTGAAAAGCACAAGAAATCACGAATGAGTAGTGCCAACAAAGCAAGAACGATACGGCTCTCAGGTTTTACAGATAAAACGATGACAGAAAGGGAAAGAAGAAATAGAAATAAGAAAGAGGACCAGGGCTCAAAGCAACAGCAAAGAGAGAAAGCTGTAGAATTACGATTTGATTGCAATCCGAATGTCAAAACCTTGACCAAACTCAATACATACCTGCATATACTTCAAGCCACTGTTGACTAGTGCTGCTGGAACAGCTGCCCATGCAAAGGCAGCAAGATTGGAAGCGAAAACCGGCCAATCCTGTTCATTCCTCTTTCAGTAATCACACAAACTCCGCCTTCTGCCTTCATCAATTCTCACTCGCACACACCCTTCTTTCAACCAGCTTTCAAAGCCCTAAACCCTAAACCCTAAAAACCGCCCGAAGGAAACTATTTCAAAGACCATAAACGATAATCACATACTAACCTTGTTTATAACCGACTGACCAGAGATACCTTCCAAACCGGAGATATAATCTGTCAAAATACACAAAGCAGTTTTTTTTAGCAGTTTCGAAGAATTTAAGTGGGGATTCTTATGTGTGCAAATATAAATGCAATGTTGAACCAACAAATGCAATGTTCTTCGCTCAATCTAATGAAATAAACAACTTTCTCATTTAAATTAAACATTCCACAATATCATCAATCAAAATCGTCATTTTTAAATTCGTGAATCTTTTGTCCTCAAAGAGTATCCTCTACCTAAGCTGCAACATGAAGGATAAAAAAATAAGATAGCCAAACTCCACTGAAATATAAGTAGAAGTGAAACCAGGTGTAGAATGAACGAAATTGATCGACTTGAGCATGGCTATAGGAAACAAGAATCTTCAAAGAATTTGTACTGGAGCAGTTGAACAGAGCGACACCAAGGAAGACCGAATGGCAATAAAAAAAACAGAGAGGCAAACCTGTTAAAAGGGTCCGGCTAACCAGAAGGCAAGACTGCACAATAACAAGGAATGCCTCCTTGGACATCAGTGAAGGCACGCATATTCGCAGAATCTCCTGTAACCGCTTTGCAAACAGAGCATTTACTGCAACCTGAGCAAACACAAGAGCCAAAATCACATGATCAACAATTGTAATGGGAGACTTCCCTGATAAATCCACATGGTGGATTACAGCATTACAAATTCCACAATTTAAATAATTCATGATGAGTTTCTTCGGAGTGCTCTTTGATCAATTGTGCGTCAGTATCGTTGTACATACAAGAAACTATTTTTTATCCCGAGCTACAAGGGGTCCAGGAGGGGTGGTACCTGGCCATAACTTCTGAGAAATAAATGTGAAGGACCAGAGATTCAGAACTAAAGTGCACAAGACTAGAATACATGCCTAAATGTTTCAATATTATCCAAAAATATTTTGCTATTTACAAATTATATTTTTCTTTAATTTCCAAAAGCTCATACTACATCGTTTGGCACAAAATCAGCAAGATACTGATACTGGTACTGGAATTAAAATGCTAAGAAGATTAAAACACAAGCGCCAAGATTAAGTACAAACCTTGGCCTTTCGGGGTTGCGCAGCTGGTTGCGCAGTTGGTTTGGCATGAGATTCGCAAAGTGCCCATTGCTCCTTCTGAAATCTTTTAATGCTGAGTTGTAAAACCCTCCCGCCCACGACGGCACTCCCGCCCACCAATACCAACCCGAACACTCGTTGTTGCTGTTTGCTAAGCACAGTCATTGTGCATCACTTGTAGATCCAAAGCCCTGCTTGTGCAAGATGGTATTAACCCTACAAGCACGCAGGAGATCCTCTCAAAGACATCCCTGGAAACAATTGGAAACAACAACGAACACAGAAAAATTCGCAAATTTAGCTATGGAACGAGAACTGTATTCTCTAATATTGGAAAAAAATGGCCTTGAATTCTCACTTGATTCTCATGACTAAAGCTCAGGCTCAAATTCAGAGCTCCAAGTCTCAAGGGAACCAGAAACACACTTCTAATCACACCCAAAGCTTGAAAGTTAGGAAGACGTCCACACAGTGGGAAATTCAATTGGGCTCAAACCCTTAAAGGACGAACGGGTGACCATGGAAATCATCCCTTTTCATTACCGTGTGAATGATTACCGTGAATGAAATACTGAGTAGCAAAAGCACTCATTGGAAGTCAAACTACTATAGTAGACCTCCCCTTTTCACAACAATAAAATTTCGAGGAGGATGAATAGTTGCACTTCTGTCCTACTAGAAGGACTCGGGTTCCCTGTCATCCATCGGACGCCAAACGTGTCTACGTAAGGGTTACTCCCAAAGAACCGAGAATTCATAATGATCAGTTCAATTGATCATACTTTGAAATAAGAGAATTCGAATGCAGTCAAACTAAGATACATGTCTCCAGAATCAACGAAACATTGCCTATTTAATCAAAGTATATGTGAGATTGAACAGAAAAAAGTTCTCGTACGACCCACTCAATATGAGGCTGAATTTGGGTCTTAAAGATTATAGCAAGTCTACAGTTCGATGAAGGAGCTTTTAATTCGACAAGGCGTAATTCATGGATTACCAATCCCAGAATTAGGAATGAAGCTCCTCGTGCAGCTCAGTAATGTCGCGATCAGGTGTGGCTACATTCGCCAAAGAGCAGGGTGTTAATGTGCGCACCATTGAAACAATTGTAAAACCCTCGTAGAAACCCTACGAATTGATCAACCTCTAAACAACCACCAACCTTTCACTACATTCGATTTCCGCAAGGCAATTTTCTTCAATTTGCTAAACCCATCAACAGAAGAAAATGTCCAGAGAAGATCAAATAAATTCTCTCACTGATAGAATGAAGAGAGTACGATAGTATGAAGAGACGGATTTACCTCTTCGCGAGTTACCTCTTCGCGAGCTAGTCCGCAAATTGGTGGAAACCTAATTTGAAAGAAAAATTTCCGGCAGGTGAAGAAAAATTTGAAGATTGTGCATGGCGATGGAATTGATTGTTGGAGTTGCTGTCGATACAAGGTTGCAAGGTCTCCCTTCTCCATGCCAGTTGCTGCGGTGCCGCCTGCAGGAGATTGCTTCGCGGGAAAGTTCAGGTCCTGCTGGACCGAATTACAACAGGTGGCGCCTACGTGGTCCTGTGAGAATCCTAGCTGGCAGAGCGCACACAATAAATCGGCAGCCTCATTGGTTGCATTCAGATGGCGCCGTAAGAGCATCCCCTATGGACCTTCAAATGGACCTTCAAATGGCTTCATAGAGTGTCAATTTAACCCATAAACAATGCAAAGGACATTTTTCAGCCGATGAATGATAAAAGAATCTCTCCATGCAGGACTCTCCATGCGGGACGGAAGTGCAACTACTCATCCTCTAAATTTTGTGTGAAAAGGGAAGGTCATCGACAATAGTTTGACTTCCAATGAGTGTTTTTGTATTATTTGAAGCCAACAATTCACATAGTACCAAAACAGATGATTTCCACAGTGACCAACTCATTGTTCAAGGCTTAAAGTGTCCCATGACAATTTCCCTAAGAAATGAAATACCTTGCCCTTCACTAACAAATACACCACTTTTGCTAGACCATTGAATTATAATGATTATTGTGTTCTCTTTGGCCAACCCTCCAAAAGGCAAAGGCAAAGACAAAGCAAAAATATTTTCATGATTGCATGGCAACTATCTTTTGTTGTAGAAATAGTCCTCCTTTTGAATGCATCAATTTAATGATAAGGTCTTGGCACGTTAGGGGTTATTAGTTTAGAACATTTAGAATTAAGAAGTTATGAAATTTTATTAATTAGAATTTATAAATCACCTAACCAAATTTTTTTTCAAAATTTTTAAAACCATGAGAGTTTTTTCATTTTAGAAAATTGACAATTTTTTCTTTTACCCCCAAAGGATTAAGGCCTTTTTTCCATCAAAAAACACTCAAAATTGCCATTTTTAGTACAAGTACCAAATTTTAGAGAAAAGAACATTTTTGGTTGTAGAATCTTATATTATAGTAGTCCAAAAGAATGTGGAAAAAAATTTCAGAAATTTCCACCATGTATATTGCAAGATATTAGCATTTGAAGAAACAAAAATCTTTTCTTTGGCCCTAAGAACAACCGGGCAACTACACTTTATAAGGTCAAACCATTATAAAATAATGTCTAAAATGGTTGTGATTCTTTGGATTCATTCTTTAAGGCAAGTTGGCTACATATTTGAAAATTTTCAAATCATTTAGAATTGCACAACATATAGGAAACAAATAGTAAGTAGAAAAAAGTAGAGAATGATTCAAAATACTAAATTGTTAACAATTTATTTATGGGATTGAAAACTACTAATTCAAATGGTTGTAATGTTGTAATAAAAAATCCACACCTTATGTTTTTATTTTTTCCCAAAAAATTGAAAATTGAGTTACTTCAAAATTTATGTTAGAATAGAGATTCCATAACTCCCCACAAACTCCTCCCAAACTCCCCCCAAGTAAAACTCCTCATAAGTTTCATCTCATTAATCAAAATGGAAAGATTACAATCTTTACACGCACATATATATATATACAAGTCTAGAAAATCAACTTCAAATATTTATTTCTCAAAAAAGTGATTTTTAAAGAAGTTTTTTTAGTTGCCCTTGCTACCCATCAAGCAATGAAATCTATATATATCATGCAATGACTTTTTAACCATGTAGTCAAAAGTTATGAAAATTGTTGAGCCTTAAATTTTCTCCATGGGCACATGTTGTGTGAAAATTTCAAAGAAAAAAAAATTCCATTTGCATTAAATTGCCCAAAATCACTATATTGTCAACAAACGTCATTTGGTCCTTCATGGGTTAACTTAAAATTTTTGTACTATTGATTTTGATTTTCTAAGTTTTTATGTTGAATAGTTGATTTGAAAATCTAGAAAAAAAAATTCATGAAAAAAACAACTTAATTTTACTCATTAAAAAATTGTTAATTAGAAGTAGATTCAAGATTAAAGGAAAAACTAAACCGTTAATAGCTCTAAGATGGAATTAAAAATGCAATAATCCTAATAGTGAGATTGTTCTAGCAAGCAAACTAACCTTGTCTAACAAATTTTTTGAAAAATTATAAAAATTGCATTAAAAAATAAATCCTATAAATTAATTTTCAAAAAGGTGCTTAGATTGCCCCCCAAAATAAGATTGTCCATAACTTCCTCATCACTAGTCCAAATAGAAAAAATAAAAGCTTTAAATGTAGACAAAAATATACAACCTTCGCACCAAAATGATCCTCCTATTGGACAAAATGTTCCGGATTAAGGTTAAAAATAACATGTTAAAAAAACAATTTCTCACTATAAGTAGAGTTTGGTGTATTCCTAGTATTTTACAAATTTTGAGTTTTAGAGCCCTTTTCAAAATGTAGTTTTGGAATATTAAAAAGTAGTTTTTTTGAGGCATTTTCAAAGAGCACCAATGGTAAAGTAATTGTTGAGTGTGAGATTGTCATTTTGTAGGCATTTTATATATGCCCAAGACCACATATAACCCTTTGTTTCGCCTCCTAGAGCTTCATCTCCCGCTTCAATCCAGCAATAATCAAAGAGATGCAAAAAAATATAAATGAACAATGTTGATTGACTCTTTTGGTCATTTCATTTGTCTTTTGATTGATGATTGAATGGATAGAGGGGGAACTCCTTGGAGTTGTTTTATTGGTCCCAAATAGCAATCAAAAACCAAATTTGACCAATTTGCAACATTAGAAAGTGCAATAGGAAGATTATTTTGGGACAAAAAGTAAAGCCAATTGGAAGATCGTTTGGAGACAAAGAGAGTAATGTTTAAAGAAAGAATAATTAAAAAATTTATATTGACTTTTTGTGATTTTTTGGTGTCGCTTGCCAACCTCCATTTTTGGCTTATTGTACCGTAACTTTTTCTCCCAAGCATTGATTGAAATAAAAATTATATGTCCACGAAGCTCTTGCAAAATCACACATCTTCAAAAAGTTTCAAAAATATCCATTACAAATTGAGACAATAGGAACCTACCTAGACCCACATTGTCCTCCAAGGAGACAAATGGTCCTTTAGGGGTTTATAAATCAAATAATTATGTATACATACACATAATTGCTAATTGTATGAAACTTGATGGGTGGTATATTCTATTTTAGTAAATATAATTGAAGTTAGAATTCTTATTTGCATTTCTACATTGATTGTGGAAATAAGCCTCATGACCCAATATTTGATGGTATGGATAACAAACATGTACACAAACCCAATATTTAGGATGAAATGCTATGTGAGACAATTAAAGATTCAAACTTTGGAAAAATGCAATTTTTTAAATTAAATAAGCCAACTTCTTTACCACATTTTTTGGGAAGCCATATAAATATATATTATATTAATAAAATAATGATTTTTTAAAAATATCAATCTTATAAACTAGAAGAACTTTTGATCTCTATAAAAATGAAAAATTAGTTACATCAATATATTTCTAAATTTTTGATGAAATGTCATCCTACTCATCTAAATATTAATAATTTCATTTAGAAAAAAAAATCCATGCTAATCTATACAACCAGCACGACACATATTTTACTTTTATAGGATACATTAATTGGTAAAGACCCACAAGACACATATTTTACTTTTATAGGATACATTAATTGGTAAAGACCCACAAGACACATGTTTTACTTTTATAGGATACATTAATTGGTAAAGACCCACAAAGAGTTGCATGCTATAAGTTTCTAATTATATAGTATCCAATTGCCTTTACAAACCATATCGATCAAATACAAATACATATTTGTACCAATTGACCCTTCACTCATAATCACATAATTTCATTCTAAGAGGTTTATCCCACTACATGCAACTAAGCTTTTAAAAGTGAACAACATGGCTTTGAAAAGTCAAATGCTTCTTCAAATGATGCACTACCATTGGTCATTACAAGAAATTGGGTCATGAAGAAGATCATGAAATTAGAATAGCAACACCATTACTTTCAAATTTTTAATAATAATATTAATAATTTAATAATTGTGCAAGTCCTTATTAGCCAAAATTTAACTACCTTGGATTGTTGTTTTTTATTTTTTTATTTCTCTAATTTTAACATCATTGTTTTTTCAAATTCAAGGACCTTCTTAACCTAGGCTTCATTCTTCTTGTAATGTTATTAATTTTAGTTTTGCAATTCTCAAAAAACTCATTTTACTAATGAATCATTCATGAAGTAAACCTTAAAATAAAAAAATGGACGGTAGAGATTTAAGTAAGACCTTCTTTTAGTATTTGAATCCTTCACTCATTGTTGCCCCTTTACTTATTGTCACCTATTCTCTCACTATCATCCCTTCATTTAGTGTCGCCCATTCACTATCACTTGCAATCACCCAAAGTATCCCAATCACCCATTGTCTCCCCTTTCATGACTCTACACATTGTCACCCATTTACCTTGCAATCACTTCTTGTTGACCCTTTACAACGGAGTCATATGCTACTACTCCTTCCAATCCCTTGAATCACCCCATAAGTGATGTGATGTCACCCCTTCACCTACACTTAGTCTTTCACCCTAAAATTATCCTAAACTATAATAAAACTTATAAAAAATATATAGTCAAAATTGACTATAATTTTTTATTATCATATAGGTTGCCAACAACTACAACCAACTTCTTTTCTAATTTTCCATTTCAACTTCTTTTCTTTTTAGAATTTTGGATCATGTAATATACCATTGAAAAGTCATCTCATTCACCCACTCTTGCTTTTTCACCTATTGCAGTAACCCATTGTCCCATTTTCACTAACCTCTCCGCAGTTGTTCATTGCTTCAGGTGTCCCTTCTTCACTTCACATGTTGTTATCTCTTCACCTCATGTCTCTTTTTCATCTACCTCATTCACCCCTTCACCCACTTTTGACCCTTCATCTACCCCGCAAATGTCCCTTCACCAATCTACAACCGCCCCTTCATCCACTCAAATGCACTTCCACCCATATGTTGTGAATCTAGCCTTTTCATGTCACTCTTGAGAGCTAGCTACATAGGACAAAATTATTAACTAGAGGATTAAAAAAATTCAAAACCCTAAATTTTATTTGACAAAAAAGGCACACTAACTTGACAATTGTCTAATACAACATGCCATGTCAAATGTCCAACTCAATGCCAAGATCCAATTTTCTATCAGAGAAGACAATGTTACTCATCCTAACAAGTCGGACTTAAAACATGCCTTGGACTTAAGTTTGAATTCGTCCTTGACTTTTCGGAGTCATAAATAAGAATGGATCTAGAAAGTCATGTTATCACAAGGACAAACAAGCCGTTGTGGTGGACAAGAGTTTGGAATACACAACTCTCTTTTGAAAATTCATTTGCCAAATCTTGGCGAAGGAGTTGCCTTCCACCTTATAGTAGAAGAGACAAAGTTGGAAAAGGTATTCAAATAAAGCACCTACATGCGTAGTGAAATGAATTTAGTCATATGACTTGAAGAGATTTTTTTCTCAAACAATTTTATCATAAGCTAGGAGAATAAAGTAAGTTGTTAGTAGTAGAATTGGAAGGGCTTAATTAGCAATGTTTTTAAGGTACATGATGCATCATCTTGGTACTGCTTGAGCAATCTTCTTCAAGCAAGCATGCAACATTTTTTAGCAAACATAGTCCAAAACATTGTTCATTTGAGACAATATTTGGTAGAAGTGCTAGAAGTCAACTCTGAATTCACATCATAATTTTATCAATAAATTGCTAATTTTTTCTAAAGGGAGTGTGAATTCTGATAGTGTATATAGCAAGTATGGTGAGTTGCTAAATTTTAGCCAAATATAATAAGATGCTTTAAATTTATTAAATAAATTAGAGCGTGATATAACAAATATCTATGGAATATTGAAGGAGATAGCAATTTTGCTCATTTTAAAAGAAGGAAAAAATTCCTTTGCACATTTGTTCTAAGATGCAAATACAGTGTTTGAAAGGCAATTGCAATGTCCATGGGATGTGGTAGCCCTCCTACTAGTTACCATTATTGGGTACCTTATTCATGCGCATATACCAATGACATGTCTTTCAATATATTGAAAAAAAAGACTTTATAGTTGTCGGATGACTTAATCCACCACACCATCACCAAAGAAGGATTTATGTCACCATAATGAAGTGGAAGAAAGATTAAATTTCAAAATCCCTCTTTGTTTTACAACTGGATCCAAGAGGTATAGACTTAAAGTTCTCTCTTCTTGCTTTGGGAGGGGATTACTTCACAAATAAGGTCAATGTCCATGATTAAGAGCCACTACTACACTACTACATTACTACATTACTACATTGGGGTCTCATCCTTGACCCCTTCAAATTTAGATTGAAGGGATGGAGTACCACCACTCCATGTCAAGGTCAAAGAAATGAAAGGTTGTTGCTGAGTTTGGTATTATAATCTTCAGTGGGTAGCTATAATTTTTTTTTTGTAATAAGAACAAGTAGTCTTCATTCTTCCAGCTATTCTTGTCACATAAGGCATAAAAGGTCATATTGTTAGTCAACTCATTCCATTTGATTCGTTACAAAATCCCATAGTATGACTTGACCTTTTTTTTTATTAATTAACCAATGTCAAAAATAAATTTTTATAAGAGGTTAAAAAACAAATAGTGAAATTTGTAAAAAATGAGTGAGAGTTGGGTCAAAAACTTCACTAATAAAAGACTAGTGTTGGAAGGATTTTGGATTGGTGTGTTAAAGAAAGTAGAAGAATATATTGATAATTAGAAAGAGAGAATTTATGAGACCTTGAGGCCTGAGTTATTGACTTATTGTAGTTTGTTATGGCTTGGTGACATTCTCTCTCTCAATATATATTCAAATGAGTTTGGCTAGTCATTAAAAGCAAATAAATGAATGACTATCTTAAAGCATTAACAATACAATTAAAACACATTACATAGAGTCCACTCCCATGCATGCATATTAAACAAAATTACAATAATTAGACTACTTTCATTAATATGATCCTCTTAAATTTGAAAAGACATCATATTTTGTTTGTGTAAAAATATGACAATTTGTCAAATAATTACATGATTACAAAAATGAAATCATCTTTAATCTATATAAATGTAAACAAACCACTTTGGATGAAAAAATTGATTGTCATTGCAAAGACAAAGGCTAAGTCACACTCACTATAAGAAATTTGCATTTTTGGGGGGACAATAGCAAAGAACTCACATGTTTTTCAAAACAAAAGCAAGAAGATGGAATTGCAGCTATAGGAGGCAAAATTGAATTGGATGTTCCCAAAAATGTGTAGATGTTATGGACAAAATGAGTTCATAATCTATGCAATGAAAATGTTATAGGAGACATAAAAAAATAGGCATAGTTTGTATAACATCCAAAAAAACATGGACGTACCACATTGGTAAAGATTTCTTATTTGACTATGGATAAGTTTTTAGAAGTTACTAGAGGCTAAGATAAAACGTTGACTAGATGTGAAAAAAAGAATAAGAATAACCACTTGGCATGCTTCTGCCAAAAAAATGTGGCACCTTGACTTAGCATTTGAGTGACATGGCATTCAATGGATGATGTGGTGTGGTGCATCAACATACTTTGATGTTGTTTGAAAATTATAACATTGGTTTTTTTAAATGTCAATTGAATTGACAGATTTTTTTGCAATGTCAACTTTGACAACTTCATATAATTAAGAAAATTTACATATTCTATATGGTTTGTCTTCTCTCCTACTACCTCACTTGTATAAATAGCTTGCTTTCTCATGTCATTTTATTCACAATAAGTGACTTTTCAAGCCATGTGACATAACAATGTATTGTGCAAGGTATACAATGTATGGCATATTGTGTATGGTGTATTGTATACAATGTATATATAATGTATGGTGTATGTTTAAGTTGACATCACAAAATGTCTAGATGTCTAAGTTGATGTTTCAAAAAAATGAGACATGCACATCAAGCACATCTTAAAAGATGTTGTTTGTAACGTTTTCATATCTTCATAGGCATGTTATAACACACAACGGATGTCACATGACATTCAAAAGAATTTACTCATGTCACAATTGACATCCAAAAAAACATGTGCACATCGTAGTAGACATCCAAATAAAGAGGACCTAGGGCAAAGCACACTAGACATGTTATGAATTTTCCTATGTCACATGGCTACCACGTCATGTTCTACATCAATAAGGGATTGGATGAAACAATTGTTGACATGACATGATTTGCCCACGTGGCATTTATATGGAGGTGATGTGGCTGCCACATGGCACACTTTTAACACCTTTCACCATGTTTGAAGAGATGTCACATTAAAAATAGGTCAGATTTTTGCATGTTTTTACCATGTCAATTTAAACAAATTTTATTGGACATTGAAGTTCATATGACTAATGTTAGAAAAATATAACATTGCATTTTTTGGCTTGTTGAAAAAAAATGGGGGGTCTTATAGTGACTATGGTATTGGCATCTTGTAAACATTCAATACCAACAAGAAAGAAACATGCGCTCTATGACATCCATTAGATGGTTGTTGCCTATAGCATAGCAAACCTAAAGTTTAGTCTCAAAGCTTGTTATTTTGCACTTCCTTACAACAATTTATACTTTCTTTCTAATATTTTTTGCACAATTGTAAGCCAAACACTAATTGAAAAAGGACTATCAATGACTAGCATTAATGACTACAAAACTAGTTATTTAAGATACTTATAAACTAGAAAATGACTAAAATCTATTTGAGGGTTTTAGTCATTCCAGTCAAGCTATTTATTTGTAATGATTTATTTCTCATTGAGTTGTTAATGTAGAAGTTCATCAGCCTTTGGTGTTGATAGGATTGTTGTATTGGCTAGTATGGTTGATTAATTTTGAATGATGTGGACTATGGTTTGTGAACTTGTCTGTTGGGTGGATGTAAGTGGTGATTAAGTATTGTTGATGTAGTAGGTGTTGTCCAATGTGACTGCTTACTTATCTACTACAGTAGATGTGATTGATGATTGGATATTATTGATGTGGCAATCATAATCAAATGTGGTTATTGATGTGGCAAAAGTTACAAACAATTGCTTAGTTGACATGGCATCAATTCTAATCATTTTAAGTCAATTGCCAACCATTGTCCAGTCATTTTTAGTCATATGTTGATTATGCAATAGTTGTGTATATAACTACTAATTACATGAAATTTCAGCCCTCTGGAGGGTTGTGAGTTCTCGACAGTTTCTAAACTACGAGAACTACCTTGCAGAGGGCCATAGGAGCTTGCTGACGTGGTTGAGAGACTACCACGTCGAAAAAAAATGAATTTTTTTTCAACTTTTTTCTTCATTTCAAGATTATAAATTTTTTTTTAATTTTTTTTTATTGGGAACAGCCATTTCCTAGAATCTGTGAGGGAGACTAGCATTGGGAACGGGCCTGAAACAGCCCTCCCGGATCCCTAGAAATCATCTAATGTACTGTCATTGATTAGATATTTCACAATTGCAAATATAGAAATAAGAAGTAAGAAGATTTCAACACATTTATTTTTGTCATTTTTTTATTAGATATGTTGATTCATGTAAGTGATTTGAAACATAGTGCAATCATAGTGCAATCATAGAGACACATTGTAGTCATGTTGCAATTATACTATAGTTACTTCACTTTTAGGAAGGGCTAAAAAAACCTATTTTTTGAAGTTTAGACTTATAATCTTGCAATTAGTAGGGGTTTGTACTTTGAAACTTTTGAAACATATATTCAGATAAGTTTACAAAATGATCTTGCAGTTAGAATCCTTGAAGAATGCAAAATGATAAAGATTTTAGCTTTGCTTTGCCAAAGAGTATTTTGAAGCCTTCTTCCTACCTCTAAACATAAAATAACTTTAGGGGTTAATCTAATTGGTCATTTCACTATCTATGAGATGGATTATATAAGTGTATAGAGTGGAACTTAGGAAACAAGAAGTTGAAAGACTTGTGAAAAATATATATAGAATTATGGCATGTTAATTTTAGCTTGCAAGGGTGTTGATCTTCTTCTATAGGTGTCAATGATCCTTCTCCATTCCTTTAATCTCTAAAGTACTAAGGCCTCTTTTCCATTAAAAACCACTCAAAACTATCATTTCTATAGCAAAGTGCAAAAAAAATTTAAAAGTTTTTTTTGCATATCTAAATATAGGATCTTGTACTAGACTAGTATACAAATGTGTGGCAAAAGTTTCACAAAATTTGACCATGTAAATTGCAAGATAATTGTGTTCAAAGTGAAGGAAACAAATTTTTCTACACCTTGCTCAACTACATTATTTGGCTTTGAACCTTCATAACTTATAATTTTTTCTCTACTAATTTTGAATTTCTAATTTCATATGATAAAAAACTGAATTGAGAATCTAGAAAAAAAATTCAAAAAACACACACTTAGTTTCATTCATTAAAAATTTGTTAATCCCTAAAGGACCAGCCTTATGTTTTTGGCAATATAATTTTTTTGGACAAGTACATGTGATCGAAAATTTTATTTTTTTTCTTTGAAATTTTTATAAAAATTGTGGACAAAGAGTAGCTTTAAGACCCAACAATTTTCATACCTTTTGACTACATGGTTAAAAAGTTATTATGTGATATGTATTTTTTTGGTGATTTAGATGCTATTTGTACCAAAATAATGGGCCCTCCACCACACCCTTGGAACAAAAATATATTAAAAGGGTGGCAACTCATCCATTGTACTCAACAATTAAGGGCTTGTTTAATCCAAAAACTTTGGGTTGGATCCCTAGGAAATAGAGTGTTTTCATTGGTTCTTTGCTTTTGTTTTAGATCTACAACTATCTTCCAATGAAAACATTGCATTTCTTTGGGCTCCAACTTAAATTTTTTGGGTGTAAGGTAGCAGCACCTATAAGTATCACAGCACCCATAACTGCCACCTTTTAAATCTTCAAAAACTATGGGAAGTCAATAGATGTGATTACAAGGATGTACTACATTTGAATATTAGACCCTAGTGTTGGTATTAGGTGCATCTATAATTGACTCTTTAAAAATTCACAAGTTATACTCAAAGTGTCCAAAAAATACATTTGAAAATGCATTGGAATTTTTTTCTCTTGCTAGTAGGGTCTACTGATTTGTTGAATGTCTATTAATAGACATCATATCCAAAACCCTTAAGTTGATGGTTATGGGTGCTACTACCTTATAGCGTTTTGGGATTTTTTCACTTAGATTTCACCTTGACTATTTTGGACGTTGGAGCGCTACCCATGTAGAGGGATTAATTTAAGGTGGAACTACTCAATACCACCATTTACCCAATTTTGCCACCTACAGGTTTTTCCCATTTCTGTCATTGTTCCATCTATTACCACAATCTTATTAATCCTTCATCATGATAGCAATGCACTTTGGGAGCGGACACATCAGCCCATGCTTCAACAATGGTCTGGTCATGCTTCAACAATGGTTTGGTCATGCTTCAACAAGGATCTACTCACAATTTTACATTTTAGCTTTGAAAAATCACAAAAAATTCAATTCTTGTCAGAATGTCTTCATTATTTTTGCAATTGACTTCAAATGGCTTCATAGAGTGTCAACGTGTCTTAAGTACACATGTTTAACTTTGATTTGCTAACGCACTTGAAGGACACATACTGATTTGCTGACAACTGATTTTTGCGCACTTCAATTTTGGGTGCAGTTCCAGTGGTCTAGGGACCCGCCACTTTTGAAAAATCATAAAAATTACATATCACATTAGAAAAATCTTTTTTTTAATTTTTTTTTAATATTCATGATTTTCTCTTGCTCATACTACAAAAATATTAGTTTTAAGAAAATAGGCCTCCAGCTATGCTGAATTCCTCATTTTGACGATTTTGGGTGCCTTCACCTTAGATAGCAAATCTGTGTGGTAATGGATAGTTCTACCTTATGCCAAATCTCAAATCTCAGCCTCACGTACAGGACAGCCCCGTATTATAATTTCCAGTGCCCTTGAAACTTGTCCTTTACGACAAGGTTCAGTGCCGACTGTTCCGTTGAGGTGACAGAGCCTAACAGTAGGTAGCTCTGCCCAACAAGCTGCTCCCCCCCTGCCCCCTGCCCCTGCCCCGCTTGACTGCCCCAAGTCAACAATCCGCTGACATTCGCAGAAATCAGTAATATTTTCGATAGTCGGGCAGTCGTCCGCCCACCAATCCGCTTCGGCCATCAGCTGCCCTGTCCCACATGACCGTTGGAAATTCCGCCGCTTCAGGCAGGCAAATCCCCGCCGAAGCTGCCACCTGCACCCTTTCAATCACTAGTAAATTACGAAATCGCGGCACCCGAAATCAGAGGCTCAGGCTTGCATGTGGATAAGCGCCCCCCTGGCCGGCCAGTGTGATCCCAGAAGGGTTCAGGGTAATTAGCCAAATGTTCATTTTCGGAAGATTTTTTTTGAATTTACACTGAAGGCATGAAAAAAATTAAGTAGAAACCGAGCGAAATTTAGCCAGTATTGGGATCGCTGCTTATTTGCTTGTTGTTGTGGCTGTTTTGTTTTGCAACATGATGGAGGTTTAAAAATTACTGAGGAAACGGAATATTTTGAAAAAAAAAATGTATTGTCAGAAATCAACAATTACAAATTAATTTCAATGGAGGATGACATGATCCAATTTTTGAATGAATGTAAGGTAGACACCCCCCAAAAAACGTCACTTTTTGCTAATGTTTTTATTATTATGGGATGAGTTCAATTTTTATTGATTTTCGTGTTGGCAATGCAAGTGAAAGGAGGTTTAAATACAACAAAGAATGCAGCATTTGGATACCGTATGCAAGTTATCAAAGTTAGGAAGGTTTAAATTTTTTGGGGGTAGAGGTTCTTGAAATGTTTCTTCCACATTATTAGGTAGATATAGATTTTGGAGATGTACACAAAGGGAAGATGGCCGTTTGTGATAAATGGTGCATTTGGGAGGAGTCTAAAGTAATAGCCCCGGGACTAGGCTCAAGTCCTTGTACTCAAGAATTTCAAAGAACTTCTCCCATATGTATGTTTGGGATTGGGCATAGTGGTGATATTAGGCAATCAATACTCCATTACTTTAGAGAGGTCATCGCCTTATAGAAGTTCAGTTTAGAGAAGTTTTATTGTATGGTGTCATTTGGGGGAGCTACCTTATATACCTTATTCATCATCATTTCTAATTTTTTTTTAAATATACAACTTACTACCAAGAATCCACGACCATGTTGTTGCAAAATGCAAATAGATTAATCTTGACTTCAACATTTTCTCAACAAGTGATACACTAATATTTGCAAGAATTTTTGTTCTCCTCATAAGTTAGATGATTGAGATATTGGCAATGTCATTGTACTTTGTATACACCAATATTTGCATTAATTTTGTTTTAAAAGTACAATGACATTGCCAGAATTTGTATGAATGTGCGGGCATTACTTTTGGATGAAAACGTGCTGCTTCATCCACAATCTACAGATTTCAAGGATGAAAACAGATTCAGTCATCACTCCAAACGAAAGGAACGAAACATTGGAAAACTGAAAGGGAAAAAGTACTGGCGCGGCGTGGAGGAACGTACTCATGTTGTCAGCTGCCGCTGAAGCTTCATAAAAGTGCGATTAGCATTAAACACTGTTTGAATTCATTGAAGTGTGTGGAGATTTTTCAATTACGGCATTTAGTCTGACTCGCATGATCCGGAAGTGATCCCTTCGTCGCATCCTGCCTCAGTCTGTGCTTATTGTCTCCAGATAATGTTTATGGCTAGCCAGCGAATTGAAGGATATGTCACTTCTTCAATCTGCACTTTTCGTTACGTTCTTGATCACCAGCTCCATTGCTCTCTGCAGACCTAGCCTTTGCTTGTCGTGAAGAGAGATGCCGCAGCTAATTTCTTGAACAGGAGCATGCTTTCTTGAAATGCAGTTGAAAATTGACTCAGCTCCGAGATGATCATCATCATTCTGAGGCCTTAGCTGAAGCGGATGTGTTGGAGCTGGTCTCTGTGGAATTGAATGCGCTTTTATCGATTGAATGATTGTGATGATGGAGAATGTGTGGGATATGTGCTTAGGTTAGGGTAATTAGTTTGTGAGTAACCGGTTACGTTGTTGTTTTTCTCTAGTTCGGGAAGGTAATGGTTGTGTTCGTGGACATGGAGTGAAACTCAGGAAGACGTTGCCTGGCCGGGGATCAAGAGAGCCACCAACTTTCTTGTTCACTTTCCCTCAGGGTCGTTGACGGAGATTTTAACAGCTCCGTCAACGAGCATTTAAGGATATGTACTGTGGATTTGACATCTGTTCCAACGTCGGAAAGATCATGCGTTTCTTTGCGTTTGTCATTTCAACGGAGTGCGTTGAGGGATCAGAGTAGAGCTTATATCGATATTCAATCGCGAAGCGTTTCACCGGGGCTGCTAATTGTATTGATCCGCTATTTTGTGAGGGAGTGCTACAGGTTTGGAAAGGGAATTTGCTGCGTTGCGTCCCCAGAGTGTCGGGGAGAAAGGCGTTGGCTCTACTATCTTCTATTTTAGATTCTAAATATTTGCTATCGACGGTCCTAACAGATTTCTTGAAGGAGCAGACAGTGTCGGCTGTGTAGTAGAAAACGATAGTGTACAAAGAATTCGTGTCAGTTGGATTTCCGACAGCTAGTTCGTTTCAGATTCATTGAGACCTGTGTGTTTCGACCCATTCTCCAGCTGTCCGGAAGTTGGAGCTCGGTTTGCACTATATTCGTGGTGTGTGTGACCATGCGATGGCCATATAAGGACCTGGAAACCATGATCGAACTGTTCTTCGTTGCGAAATCCTCGAGGCTTGCGATATTAACTAATCGGCAGTACTCTTCCACAACCTCTGCTGGTGTGAAAGTCTCTGCAGCTTCTCTCCTCGTTGTTGTTAGCCCGGATTGCTCGACTGGTGTGAAGTCATAAAAATTGAAGTTCTGAAAGAACACGAAGGCAGCGAAGTTGATTGGACGGTGAACTTGGTGAATACATATAAATGTTTTTGATTTGAGTGAAATCTTCCAGCATTATAATTGGTTCGAAAGAACGAGTACAATAGCGTAATTGCTTACAGATGTATTGAATGCAGCTTTCTTCACGCTGGTCCAGCCCTTTGTCTTGAAAGTCGTTGTCCTCCCCCTCCCATTGCTTTGAATACCGGCAGGGACAATATAGAATTTCTCATGTGTACACTGTGCGTGCTCTTCTTCAGAACTTGGAACTGAGAGAAGAGAGGGCTATCAACCCGAACGAAAGCTTGATGTGCTTAGTCTGGTGGCGCGTTGTGTTGCTAGTTCGAATGTCCAAGCAGCAGAAGACCACTCTCTGTCTTTGAGGTCTTGTAGAATTTCTTAAACTATAAGTTACCAGCTAGAATTCGCAGCGTGAGAGAATCGACCGCATATTGAGAACCTTGAGATTGAACTGACATCTAGTCAGTGGACTAGTAATTGGCCTCAGGCTTCAGCAGAAGCACTTCCATGCAAGAAATAATCCTGACTTGTGTGTATCATCGTACTAAGGATTTGCTCTCAGAATACAGGTTGCACGTGATCATGCAATGCTAAACGACAGAGAGCAAGAGGTTCAGTGGAGGACCTTTGCAGGAGAGAAGAAGCCCTACCACCACTATTACAACAGATGCTTCCTTATGAGGACCCTGAGCTCATGCTGTATCTACTTATTGTTTACGACCTTATTCCTGCAAGTCCCTACCTACGCGTTGTCGCCAGATGGTAAAAATCTATGAACCATCAATTATACATTTAGGCTTCGGAACATGGACAGTTCTTATCAGCAATGCCGCGCCTCACAACTTCCATGATCGGATATTAGTACTTGCGGCTGTATGTCAATATAGAGTGCCTTGTTTGTATGTTCTCACCTCCGAGCTAGCAAACCGTTTGCATCGTTACTCCTGCTGGTATGTGAGTATGCAAGCAACCTGATATGCAAGTAGTAGATTCTGCAGTTCTCAGGACTCTGCCGGTTGTGAAATCTTAGTCGCATTTCCCTCGAGGACAACGGATATACGTGGGCAACAACTGGTATTGATACTTCAATTTTCTGTGTCTCAGGGGAAGCGCTGTTAGCCTTTAAGCGAGGTTTGTTTAACGCCAATAAGATACTCAGGAGCTGGAACGAATCCCATCCTAATCCATGCTTGTGGTGGGGTGTCACATGCCTCCCTCAAAGTGATCGAGTTTACATGCTGTAAGACATTTTCATCAACATGCTATTCTAATTGTTAGCTGTCTGACCCGGTGGACTTCGCCTGAGGCCCAAGAGTTTTCTGTGACATTAGGAAATAGTCATTCGTCTGGTATGTTCAGTGTGATTAAGAGACTGAAGGCACAGGGATTGACGCCCATCCTTTATCTACAGAGAGAGTTACAACTCACATTTAAAACTCCAGTGCGGAGAGTTTTCAATCCATTGCTAGTCAACTTCACCTTTTTTTTTTGTGTAGGAACATTCCTCGTCGAAATTTGCGAGGGTTTATATCACCAGAAATTGGGAAGCTTGATCAGCTTCAAAGACTGTAAGGACTTCAGACATTGCTCAGCATCTATCCCACCATAATGCAATCTTCACTTTGATAACGACATATACTTCGATTTCCACTTGTCTTTCATTAATGCTTCGACTTCCTCTCTCTGCAGGGGCCTTCATTACAACAAATTTTATGGCCCCATTCCGTGGGAGATAAGCAAATGCACCAATCTAAAAGCATTGTAAGTTTCCTATGGCTCAATGTTCCTCCCTTCTTGCTAGCATGCTAATTATTCCACATCTTCGAGAAGGAGTAGACACCACGTGGGGGTACCTTTTCATTGCATCCTATTTTTCGCAATGAGAGCAGTAAAATACATTTTAATTGTCGTGGAGTTATGTTCTTAAATCAACTGAAGCATTGATAAAAGTGTAAAATGGTCATTACGAACTTCAATTTCAAGTTTGCTTCGTACATGCAGTACAGTATAAGAAGCGATTTAATGCAAACTTGATATTTTGGTCTTTGATTCAGGTACTTGCGAGGAAATTTTCTCACGGGTAGGATTCCTGGGGAGCTCGGCAATCTGCAGAACCTCAAAATATTGTGAGTGGCTCATTTCATTGAAAATCGCTCCAAATCGGAGAGGCATCACTCCTTGAAAGTAATCCGAATTACTCGTTTATTTATTGAAGGCATGGCACTAAGAGATACACTGCAAGAAAATCGCTTTAGGGCTTAGGGTTTAGATTCTACAGAAATTGTGCCAGCATGATCCCCTCGCAGATTCTGTTCAGCACTTAAGGAAAGAATTGACATTGTCATTGCCCACATTTTTGTAGGGATATTTCTAACAATGGGTTGACCGGCAGCATCCCCCAATCTATCGGGCGCCTGTCACAGCTCATATTTCTGTAAGGGCCGCCACTTCTTGGGTTTATTTGCTCTCATGCCTGTTTCACATATTCCCAGTTATCTTATTTAGCCTCAAGAAATAAGCACAGAAGAAATCGTTGATCACACATTTCAGACCCTCGTTGCCCCTCGCATCCATCGTCCAAATATGTGCCGGTCAACTACCCCTAATCAGCAACATTGAAATCGGCAACGTTACATGTTGGATTTTCTGTATCTCCTGAGGAAAATCTGGAGTTTTTCTTTGCGCAGGAATATCTCGGCCAACTTCCTTGTCGGAAGGATACCCACAGTCGGAGTGCTGGCAAATTTCGGCATTCACTCGTGAGCTTATGAAATCCTGGGTGATTAAATCATTATCTAGTTGTTTATTTCCCAGTCATGATTCTATTATTTCATTTGATCAATTTTAACAGTTCATTATCGTCGTCCAGGTTCTCTTCAAATCCTGGACTATGTGGACTCCAAGTCAATGTCTTATGCCAGAGTATTCCTCCCAGCAGTACTCCAAACACCTCAGTACTCCAACCTCCTGACATTTCTCCAGCTCCAGCTGTTGAACCCCTGCCTTTAGCAGGTAAACTTCTAGCACACTTACTGATGGTCATCTGTGTTGAATTATCTATTCGTGGTTGGCATTGGTTTGCAACAAAGGGTATGGAGAATGCTTGCCATAGTTCTGACAACAAAAAGATGTGGCGAAATCTAGGACTGACGAATGGATCAACAGCTGCCGGAGGCTATGCAAACAGCCTTTTGATAAGCGCCATGGGCACCGTTGGCATTGCTCTCCTGGTAGCTGTCGTATGCTGCCTGGGCTTCTTCATTTACAAGAAGCGTTGCAGTAATCAAGAGGTCCAAGTCAACAATACAGATGGTATCTTTCCTTCCTTCTGATTTCAAAGTCGACCATGGGTTGTGGTCATCTATATCTGACTTAATAAATTCTGGTCTTGTATTAAATAATGCACTACATTGTCTGATCATTGACAAGTCGATCTCTTGGTTTCTGCTTTGCAGGTTCTAAATTGGTGATGTTCCATAGTGATTTGCCCTACACTAAAGATAAAGTAATCAAGAAGATAGAAAGCTTAGGCGATTCGGACGTAATTGGATCCGGTGGATTTGGGACCGTGTACCGCTTAGTCATGGATGACGGTTGCATGTTTGCTGTTAAGAGAATTGTGAAACAGGGGGTGAGTTCCTCGCGATTGTTCGAGCAAGAGTTGGGAATTCTAGGAAGTTTTAAGCACCGAAACTTGGTGAATCTGCGTGGCTACTGCAATGCGCCTTCAGCCAACCTGTTGATCTATGACTACTTAACGCAAGGAAACCTTGACGACAATTTACACGGTAGTCGCGCTTTTCTGTCATATTTTGAATTTGGGGACATTGGTATAAACTTGTCAATATCCATTCGTTGAGGATCAAGATCGTCTACATAAAGAAAAACTGAACAGTGATTTGCGCTTCTAGCCTAAGATTTTGTTGAATAAATCGCGGAAAACGAACATTCCAGGCTTTTAAGACTTCTAGTTCATTGGCAACGTGTGACTGCAACATCACCATTTTAATTCGATCTTGACTGCAGAGAGATCGCCAACTCAGGAGCGACTAAGCTGGAATACACGAATTAAAATTGCGATCGGTTCAGCTCGAGGAATTGCTTATCTTCACCACGATTGCGTTCCCCGAATCATTCACCGGGACATCAAGTCCAGCAACGTTCTCTTAGACGAGAATTTGGAGCCTCATGTGTCCGATTTTGGCTTGGCAAAGCTATTGGAGGACAATTCCTCTCATGTAACAACCATTGTTGCTGGCACATTTGGCTATCTGGCACCGGGTAAGTGCTTCTCCATCCAATTTCCGAATCTCGCGACATGTGAAGGGTCTGACTTGAAGGGTTTCAATGGGTTTCACAGGTGTTATTTCTGCTTCAGGTAACTAATCCTTACGCTGCCCGTTACGAAGGTACTAACTGACAGAGCGTATGAGATGTTTGTGCAGAGTACATGCAAAGTGGGCGGGCCACAGAGAAGGGTGACGTCTATAGCTACGGTGTCATGCTACTGGAGTTGATCAGCGGCAAGCGGCCCACTGACGCTTCGCTCATTGAGAAAGGATTGCACTTAGTTAGTTGGGTAAGGATTCTCGATCGCAGTCTTGTAATCTATCTATATACATGTCCCACTCCAGGATGTTGAAGCCCTGTCTTGAATTGCGAGGATTAACATCGCTTGCTTGTGGCGTTATTTTCCCCTACCCTTGAGGTCAAAGTGCATTCGGTATATTTTTCCAAATCTATGCTCTAATTTCAATGTAATAATGTTACGTATCTATTCATTATCCAGATTTAGTACGTCTCTGCGGTCTCGCTATTGGGTACACGCTTGGAATTAGCTGATCTTGCCTTGCAATCAAAGGACCATCTCCAAGAAATCTAGATAGCGGTAGGAAAATGTTTTAAAAGATAATTGTTTTCGTTCATTTATGTGAGCACCCTTGTTTTGTGTTTGTCTCGCAGGCCACTGCTTGCATCCGAAGCAACCAAATAGAGGAACTTGTGGAGAAGAGTTGCTTAGAAGAAGTTCCAATAGAGCGCATTGAATCCACCCTACGGATTGCTTTGCAGTGTATATCCCCGACGCCGGAGGAGCGGCCCACCATGGACAGGGTCGTGCAGTTACTCGAAGCTGACTCACTCTCCAGTTGTCCGAGTGACCTCAGCAACTTTTACAACTCTCCAATGTCCGATCAAGGTGGTCGTGAGCGTTAGAGTAGGTCCCCCGCTTCTTCTTTATTGTACATTACCACATTATTATTCAGAGAAGCACACCTAGGAACATGAAATTCACGACATTCTGAGCAGAGTGACTACTATACCAGGTACCAATTAGTAAAAGCCCAAATTTACAGCCACGTCCACACAAGTAATGATACACATTATAAGTGGGCATTATTTCGTTACAATTACAACAAAATTAGCATTCAAAGCAGCATGAGTTGAGAGAAGGGAAATAAAATCAACCAGCAGATGTTTTTTTTTATTATTGAGCAGTGTTCCTGTTTTTCAAATCACTGAAATTCCACACAAATTACTTATTCATCACCACTGCCGGTGACTACGAAAGCCAGGAACAGTGCACACTTCAAACCCAGCTGCACTGTCTACTGAAAAGCAAATTCAAGAATGTAGGCCCACACTACATCCATGATGCACATGAACTGTGCATTCACTTGTGGCACTGGCAGTCCACGCATTTGCAGTTTGGCCCGCACTTGCAGTCGTTCTCTGCGTTGTAGCTGTCAATCACAAGAGAGAATTGAGGATTAGAAAACCACCACGGCTTGCAAACTATGATGCCCAGCATCATTCGTAGAACACACTAGAAGTTCCAAAGGTCTACACAATTCCGGCATCCATTTAATATACTCAACCCTCAAACTCTGATATTATACATTCTCTCTTACTGTTTCCGAATCTGATTTGGGAAACTTCCACACGCCAAGTTCTGAACAGATTTCTCAGTGCCCCTTAGAAGCCCATTTGTCCCGAGGCAGTGCAATTACAATGAGTCTTGTCTAAAGGCAACGGTAATTTCATCCGAAATATTTAATAACAGATACAATACTCACTTGCGGAGACCACCGAACGTTGGCTCAGCCATGTTTCTGCCGCATCTGTCACAGATACATCCAATAAAGTAAATCAGATCATATGGCAGTAAAACAAATTACGCGTGAGACTAATCGAAAAATTATAAAATGTCGATCGCAAGAAACAGCAGGAGAGTATATCAAAATTGAATTGGCGCAGAGGCATCTTGAATTTTTCTGGACACAATACTCAAATGCAGTATAATCACGTTCATATTGTGCATTAAATTAAGTGCGATAACGACAAAATGGAATGGATGTCATATATGTTCCCACGATATCCAAACCAAACACATTCCCTTCCATCGCCTTCCAACACAAGACCAGACGTACACAAATTTATATCCCGCACCAATTACAACCATATATCCTAATGCGCAATCACCACAATCGATACCAAAATCGGTACCATATCGTTACCAAAATCTCTGAAAATAAACTACCTCTGTACCATACCAGGGGGTCGCAGGTACAAGAAAGACTCGAAATAAAATCAACAATATTTCAGTAAAATGAAAAACAGAGTATCAAGCCACACACTCCAAATACAAAAGCACGACAACATGTGTGCCATCAATCAAGTACCAGATCATAAAATCCTCCGTCAAACTCACAAGAAACTTTAACTACGCTCCAACCTCCAAAACCTGACTGTAAGAAAAATTACACCGCACCAACGAACCCAAACTGAACTAAAGAACCGTTTCCACTCTCCCTACCTCATTAGTACAAATTTTACCACAGACTATCAAGCCACACAATCCGAAATACAAATCGAAGACATCAAGTTCTCCATCAACGAAGCACCGGATCGTAAGAGCCTTCGACAAACACAAAAAAAACTCAAATTAAGTTCCAACCTGCCTCCCAAAACAGTCAACATAAAAACAAACTCAAGAGTTCCATCAATCAAGTACTAGATCATAAAGTCCTCCGTCAAGTAAACAAGAAAAGTGCACAAAGCTCCAATCAGACACTTTGAGCAAAATTACAGCGCTCCAAGCCATCAATAGAACAAATAACACAAGAACTCGATCCACTGAAGCGTTACGTTCAAGAAGACAGTTCAACTTAGAAGCAGCCGGAGCCGCAGGTGCCAACAAGTACCAACTAGATCATAAGATCCTTCGTCAAGTACACAACAAACGTGAACAAAGCTCCAATATATCAAAACGTGTGAGTGAAACCACAGCGCTCCAAGCAATCCAAACTGACTTACCGAAGCGTCCGTATTCAAGCTCCCGCAGAACCGAAAAGTCATCTAGCACACAACAGCGAGAAAACAACACACGAACTCGATCGACTAAAGCCTTAATTAATTAAATTCAAGAAGGAGAGTTCGTTAATTGAACGTACGAGCAGCTGGAGCCGCAGGTGCAACTGGCACCGCACTTGCAGTTGGAGTTGCCGCAGCCTGACATGGTGACGAAGGGCTGTAAGGGATGCGAGGTCGTCGAAATTGGCGAAAGAGATGCGCACACACGAAGACGGCAAGACGCTGAAGCTTGGAAACAGAAGATGCAATTGCACTTCTCAGGGCGCCCCCTGAGGCCTTTTTGTGCAGCACGCTCTCCTCGGGGACGACGCCTGCCAACCGTCAGATTGATTCTCCCATCGGAAGGGTATCATTCGTGCTGTGACGGCCGCGGTGGGCCCCGCTGTAGCTTCGGGGAACGTTCGGGAGGCCAACGGGGAACGTAAGCGTAACTAGTGATGTTTGGATTTCAGTTGGAGAGGCTGTCGGTTTCCACTTTCCAGCGTACTGAACGGGGGTGGTTGGATTACTAGTAAGTACCTTTGGATCTTTTGGGGAGGGACGTGCTTGGCTCCCCTTGAAAGGAGGGTTTTTCAACTCCGTACCATCATCCAAATCTAACGGCCCCTCTTTGATGAATAATGTTATTGTGTGAGGTCTTTTTTTGGTAGCTTTTCTTTGGTTTTTATGGTTTTCATTGTTTTCATTGTTTTTTGTTTTTTAAATTAGTTTGGAAGTTTGAATGAACTAGTTGTGATGATGAACCTTTGAAGGACGGTGAAGCCAAAAAGTAGTTCATAGATGACTTCATTGTTCAATGTAGAAACAAAGTCAATCCAACTATTGGTTCAATAATTGGAGCAATTTCAGTAGTGACTACCTTGGTTAACCCCTAAAAGATTTTGAATATGTTTTCACCAAAAATGTTCCCAAATTGCCATCTCTAGTACGAGTACCAAATTTAAAAAAAAAATATTTTTGGACACATCTAACCGTACCATCTGTCGATCTTATATTAATTTGGTTTGAGAAGATGTGGAAAAAATTTCAGAAATTTTTGTTGTGTAGATTGCAAAAAAATGTCAACATTTGAAGTAACAAAATCCTTTTTTGTTTTTGCAAAAAAATGGGTAGATGCACTTCACAAGGTCAAATCATTATGAAAAAATGTCCAAAATGGTGGTTACTCTTTGGATTCATTCTTTAAGACAAGTTGGCTATATGCTTGAAAATTTTCATATCATTTGAAATTGTACAACATATAGGAAAAAAATAGTAAGTAGAAAGAAGTAGAAAATGATTCAAAATACTAAATTGTTAACAATTTATTTATGGGATTGAAAAATGCCAATCCCAATGGTTGTAATGTTGTAATAAACCATCTATACCTGAAGTTTTTATTTTTTTCCAAAAATATTGAAAATTGAGTTAAATAAAAGACTTCAAAGTTTATTTTAGACTATAGATTCCATAACTACCTGCAAACTACCCACAACTAAAATTCCTCATAACTTTCATCTCATTAATCAAAATGGAATGATTCAAAGATTTCCACCTACATATAAATCTAGAGAGCTAATTTTAAACTTTTATTTTTTTTTAAAAGAAAATTTTAAAGAAGTTTTTTTGTTGCCTGGATTGCTCACCGAATGTTGAAAATTACATATCATATAGTAACTTTTTAACCATGTAGTCAAAAGTTATGAAAATTGTTGGACCTAAAAGCTACTCCATGGGTTTATATTGTGTGAAATTTTCAACGAAAGAAAATAAAATTTCCATTTGTAGTGAGCTGCCCCAAATCGCTATGTTGCCAAAAAAAACACTTTTTGGTCCTTTAGGGGTTAATTATGGGAGGCTACCCTACGCTTGGGTCAAATTTGTCAAAAAATAAATCAAAATATAAATAAATAGGGCATGAAATGAAATTTTTAGAAATTATAACATGGTGTATATGAACATTGTAGAAAATATTAATGAAAATAATATGAAATCTGAAAAAATATTGTAGAAAATATTATAATTAAAGCTAAGTAAAGCCACCTCAAAGTGTGGAAGCTCCACTTGTGGTCTCACAAAATTTAGGAAGAGTTGAACTAATGACACTGTAGTGTAGTTAAGCTATAGTGCCTTGCACTACAGTCCATGAATAATTCATAATAAAATCAGAAAAAAAAATTATAAATTATAAAAGTAGATAATAAAGTGGATATTAGACCAAAAAGAAAATATTTTGTATGGGGTCTTACAAACCTGACCCCAACATATGATATGTCCTTTAAGGAGGTAAACCCTTAAGTACAAGGGGGTGATTTTCACAAAAAGTATTAAATATTGTGACTTTTTAGTGCATTGAGCATAATTGAAACTCAAAAACAATTTTCAAACTTTCAGCCATACAAATTTGTATTAAACTACTATAGGAACGTGATAAAAAATTTAGTCCATTTGGCTATGTAGATTGAGCGAGAGATTGAGAGATCATAACATTTCAAGTAAGAAGGAAATAAATTTTGGACCTTGCTCAACATGGTCACCATAGTTTGAGTCAACTTTGTGGAGAAAGAGACATCATTCAACTTTGGAAATTTGGACCATTGGGTAGGTAGTTATGTTAGTTACTTTCATGTCAATTTTCAAAGATAATGGAAGTGTCTTATAACTTCAACACTTAGATGATATCCCCCAAAAAATATGAGTAAGATTTCAATTGTTTTTGGAGATTGAATTAGTTTTTGAAAATATCAAAAATCTTTATGGTCAACACTAAACTTTTCTAAACCCTAAATCAAGTAAGAAAAATTTGAAAATTAAAAATCTCATGAAATACACTAGAATTTGTGCTAATGGTTCTAAAATGGTTCTAATATTGTCATTTATAATGCATTGAGTGAAAATTTGGAGAAAAGACTTTTTAAAATTCCAACAATACCTTATTTCTATATATTACTGTAAAAATATGTGGGAGAAATTTCAATCCATTTGACTTTATAAATTGCAAGATACCAGCTTTCAAAGTTAATGAAAAAATATTCACGACTTGCTTGATTGCCATTGACTTCTATATTAGCATATTGCCCATGTTGCTGAAGTTGCCTTAAAACTTTCAAGTTGTATAAATTTTGATTCATGCATTTGATTGGAAAAAAATTAAATTTTCACAAGGCCAATATATATGCACATTTTTGTTAAAAAAATTCACTTTCATCTATTAAAAAATGACTTTGTATGAACCTACCCAAGCCTTCAAAAAATTCCAAGGGAACTCATTGTCCTTTAGGGTTAAAATACTTGAAAACCTTTTTCCAATAAGGGTATTCACACCATGAAGATGATGTAAAAGTCAAGAAGTTGATACTTTGACCTTGAACCATGAAATGGATGAAAATTCAAATTAAGGTAGCTAGCTAGCTCAAAAATGACTGGATTATTGGATGGATAAGTGCATTTTAAAATTTCTATAGTCCCTCTAAAAGTCATCTTTGGAAACTTTTTGTCCAAAGATTTGTCACAAGGTTAAAAGTCACAACTAGTCCCTCAAATTGACTATTTAATGTATTTTAAAAAATTGAGATACTTATTTTTTTAAGAAAATATCTTAATTTTTTAATCTAATTTTAATATTTTTTCTATATCTTTGAGCAAATATATTACTTACTTGAATATCACCAAAAATTCTCATGAAAAAAGCCATCAATGAATGATAAGTTATTTGAATCAAAGAGTAAGAACTTCCAATATTCAGTATACCGTATGTTGGGGTCAGGTTCGTAAGACCCTATATGAAATGTTTTCTTTTTGGCCAAATATTCACTTCATTATCTACTTTTAGAATTTATAAATTTTCGTTTGATTTTATTTTGAATTATTCATGGACTATAGTGCAAGGCACTATAGCTTAACTATACTACACTGCCATTAGTTCAACTTTTCCTAAATTTTGCGGGACCACAAGTGGGGCTTCCACACTTTGAGGTGGCTTTATTCAACTTTAACTATAGTATTTTCTACAATTTTTTCTTCAGATTTCATATTATTTTCATCAATATTTTCTACAATGTTCATATACACCATGTTATAATTTCTGAAAATTTCATGTCATACCCTATTTATTTATATTTTGATTTATTTTTTAAAGAATCTAACCCGAGCGTACGGTAGTACATAGGGTTAGAGTGTTAATTGTCTAGTCCCGCACTAAATCCAATCCTAGACACACATCAAAGAAGTTCTTTGAAATTCTTGAGCATAGGGACTTGAGCTTGGTTCAAGGGCTATTACTTTAGAGTAGTTTTATTATAATAGGACATTCACACCAAATGCTAATTTGCATATGTAAGTGAGTTTAATCCCTAAAGAATCATTTGTCCCCTCAAAAGACAATTTGGGTCCAGGTAGGTTCCTATTGTTTCAATATGTAGTGACATTTTTTGAGATTTTTTGAGGTTGTGTAGTTTCCCGAGAGCTTCATGGACATATAAGTTTTGTTTCAATTGAATGCCGGATGGAAAAGTTATTGGCAGTTTTGGGCAAAATTACAATTTAGGGGCAGACTGGGCAACAAAAATTACTTTGACTCGAACCAAACAAACTAAACAACAAAGAAATATTAAGATGATTTGCCAAAAATCTTAAAAATCCTTTGAATCAAATGTCATTGTCATTTAACACTTTGCCTTCAAAAAATAATTTTGATGGCCCAAGGAATTGCTTCAATGATATTTGTCGGAATCAAGGTTGGAGACATCATTTTTATACTGAAATCAATTGTCCACTATGAATCATCAAAAGTATGGGATAATTTGAAAATTAGAGTTGACCTCTCCTTGTCAAAATATTACAATCATGTATGATGTAGAAATTCAGACCTCCTTTAGTCATAGTAGAATAACTTTTTTTTTTAATTTTTAATTAATAAAAGTTGGGAAATCTACCTTTTCAATTTTAATGTCCCACCAAGCAATAAAAAATATATTCTATAAAAATATTAATTATTTTTTTGAAATTATATAGATTGATACCTACTAAAAAAGATTGAACCATTGAATTCCAAATAATGAGGTAGAAGTTATGAGAAGTTTTATTTTGTGGGCAATGAAGGTAGAAAAAACATATGAAGTCATCTTTTGCTCTCAATTTTGAAAATATTCAAATAAAAATAAAAATAAAGGATATTAGTTTTTCACTAGAACATTCTCACCATTGGGATTAGCAATTCTTGAATTCTTCCAAAAACTATTAGCATGTTAGTTATGTCTTTCATTTAGTAACACCTTCCACTTTACAATTAAAAAAAATGAATATCAAAGTTTTTTTGGTTAAATTTTTTAATATATATTTTCAAACCATTTTCCAACTTGATTGACTAAAATGCACAAGTTATAGGACATACTTGTTTTTTCCTAGAAATGTTGAAAGACAAAACTTCACCTTTTGGAAGGATTAGAAAAACTTATGTTTTGAAGTTTAGGCACAATGAACTTGCAATTGATGAGGATATTCACTTTAAAATTTTGGAACAATGTACTTGAGTAAGTTAACCCAAAGATCTTATGGTTGATTTTGTTAAAAAATAAGTATTGATGAAGATTTTGACCTTGCTTTGGGAACAAGTACTTTGAAGCAATTTTGGGCTTCTAAATGTGATGATTCTTTAGGGATTAATTAAATAACTCTCTAATCATTGGTAGTTTTTTCAATGAAGTGTAGTAATATAAATGTTGAAGTCTTTAATTTCAATGAACTGTAGATGTTTTGATGAAAGTTTTAATTGAAATTTGAATGTTTTATTGGTACTAATTCAACTTGCACTTGCAACTTGCGATCAAGGTACCAACTCTACACTTCATTTCTCTGATACATTTTGATGCATGTATTTGTAGTTATTGATTTGAAATGGTGTAGATGAAATGATGTGAAATGTTCCACATCATTTTCTTTGGGGGACCTAGCCAAAAGAAACATCATCTAGATAGAGATAATGTAGTATGTTGTTTTCAAGAGTTGATTGGCTATTAGGGGAAGCTAAACTACTTGAATCAATTTTTAGTAAATTTTTATAGAAAGAAAAATGGAATTGGCATCTAATCTAATTCGTTTCATATTTTTTGGACCTTTATAGAATTAGTTACAAATTTTTGAAGTTGATAGAGAAGTAGGTGGATAGAAATACTTGATGGATGGAGTGCATTGTAGGTGGATGATGTAGTGAGGTGGAGGTCCCATGCAAAGGAATGTAGTAGGGAACATATTAGGAACGTAGGGGAATATCTTGGGTCCCTTTTTTTCCATTGCCCACTAGACTTTGGCTCACTACAATCTTCTAAATTCAATAGGAATTAGATTATTATTATTTTTTAAAATTATTATTATTATTTTAAATTATTATTATTTTTTAAAATTATTATTATTATTTTAAATTATTATTATTTTTTAAAATTATTATTATTTTTAAAAATTATTTTTATTATTTTAATTTGGGAGAGTTTGTCAAAGATGAATAAATGTTCCAATCCACCCTTGAGATTTTAGAGTTTTGAAATTATGAGGTAGAAAACTTATTATCAAAAAAAGATAATGTATTGTCATTTCTCCAGACATTTGTGTCATTGCAAGATTTTTTTGGATGTGTTCCACAAACTTTTTTTTAGTGAAATTTGGTATATGTATATGTAGCATTACCTTCATTATGGTAGGTTGTTAATTCCAAAGTCCTTAGTGCAAAATTTTCCACAAATGGCGGTCAAAGGCAGCTGAAATTGTAGGGTGGAATTCTTCCAACTTTGAATGCTCATATCTTCCAATCTGTACCATCAAATTTGATGAAATTTTTACCACATGTTCTCAAACAAGTTAAGTACAAGATCTGATGGTTAGATTTTTTTTAAAGTATTTACTTTGGTTTTCTTAAGTGAATGCAGCAGAAGTGACAATTTTTCCACAAATGGCGGTCAAAGGCAGCTGAAATTGTAGGGCGGAGTTCTTCCAACTTTGAATGCTCATATCTTCCAATCTGTACGGTCAAATTTGATGAAATTTTTACCACATGTTCTCAAACAAGTTAAGTACAAGATCCTACAGTTAGATTTTTTTTGTAAAGTATTTATTTTGGTTTCCTTAAGTGAACGCAGCATAAGTGACAATGTTGAGTGGTTTTCGACCAGAAAAAACACCATTGGAACTTTAGGGGTTATAATTTGTATAAATGGTCTCAAAGTATGCACTTTTGAACATACCAAAAATCAAAGTATGCACTTTTGAACATGTGCCAAATGTCATCTTGTGAATGTTTTAAGGTGACATGGCCTCCTGAAAATCTGACGTGGCAAATCAGACCTTCACGTAAAGTAAAGTAAAAAAATCAAGGAAATCAAAAATCAAAGCAGTAGTCCCTGCGGGTTTCGAACCCGCGACCTTTCGCGTGTAAAGCGAACGTGATAACCACTACACTAAAGGACCCAAATAATTACTTTCCTTTTCCACATCATGACAAAACTGGTTCCTCATAATATATATAATCAACTGTAGGACCTCTATTTCTATGGTAAATTGCAGATTATTCCTCCTCCTTCGCTGCCTTCGGGTTTTCCCGGTCCAATGTGAACGAATTCCGTTCCTCCAATAACTTCAGATTCATCCTCGATTTCCAACTCTCATCCTTCTCAGACATGATTGTAACAACGATGTACATCGATCAGTAGTACACGTAGTACATTCGATTCCTTTTCGGTAGTACACTGCTGGTACAACCGTGTTCAGCTACTTCATTCAGTCTTGAACGATCGAGGCTTCCATAGTTCCATGTTTTCGGCGTTTGTTTTCAGCAAGCAGGCTCTCTGAAGGTTGGTTGCGTTTGCTGCTGCACCCCTTGTGGATCAATTGGAGAAACTTGTCGATCATGTACGTCCTCTGCAAAGAACTTAATTGCATCAGGATGTAAAAATATATATGTGTTAGGTACGCAATTTGCTTGCATTTCCAGCTACAAGCAGTTTGGTTTCAGCAAGCAAGCTCGCTCTCTGAAGGTTGCATTTGCTGCTGCACTCCTTGTGGGTTGGAGAAACTTGTCGATCATGTCCTCTGCAAAGAACTTAATTGCATCATGACCTGCTAGCTAGGTTCGCAATTTGCTTGCATTTCCAGCAACAACTTGAAGCAGTTTGGTTTCAGCAGCACGTTTCACATTTCGATCTATTCATGAGTCTGTTCTCTTGATTGGGTACTTGGGCATTAGTGGAAACATGGGCTGCGTAGACTAGGCGAATGATCTGTAAGAAGATTCGCATTAAGGTAACTAAAAGCTACCGTGTTCTAAATGCCACCCCTATCTAGGAATGAGTGACATGTTGTTTGAAATATATGTTAATGTCAATGGTGAGTTGGGTAGAGTCTTCAATGGTCGCTTTAAGAGCAGAATACCTTATTGCTTGCGCTAGTTGAGGGGTCTTTTCATGGGGGTCATTTCCTTGTCACTGATGGGATGTTTCCATTCGTACGTGGTCCAGCCCACCAAATCTTTGAACAAGTGTGGATGTGGAGCTCTGGGAATTGGGAAATTTGAGATTTTAAAACCAGATCTCTTTTTAAGAAACTGCATCGATTGATAGCCATGGAAAAGGAAATGAGATTCATTTTATGCACAATCTTGAGTACGTTCTTCTCTCAGTGATCAGTGTTATGGATCCTCTCTACAGTGGAGATCTTGAGTGAGTTCTCACAACTGGTGAAGAGTGTTTTAACTGATGCATCTGTTAAGCATGTTTTTATTTGAAGTTCTCATACTTGCCCGAACTATTTCTCACAGGTTTCTTTGCAGGAAAGTTACTAGCTGGGTGCTCGTCCATAGATGGACCTCTTTTCAATTGGGTAGAATTTCAGATCAGTGTGCCAGCCAGCCCTCACTTGGTAAGATCCTAAATGTCTACAGAACAATTACTTTTTGACCTCTGCATTGCAATTCCCAAATGGATGTATATGACTGCGTAACGTATTTTGGCACTTGATTGCTAGGATTACAGAGTAGCCAAGTATTATTTATGCTTTTGTGTTATTTTTAAAAATATAGTGAACATTTCAGCCCGTGCTACACACTACTTACATATATATTACAAATAGTGTAGTTTGGGAAATAGAGTCACATTCAAGAAGTAATGGGATAAGTCAGTGCAGGTGTGCTTTCAGTTGTTGGGAAAGTCCAATTGTGCGGTCCTTGCGCACACGCAAAGAATGCTGTGGAAAAGTTGTGATGATTCCAGCTGTCTTGTGGCCAATGTAAGATATCCATCTTGTGGCAAATAACTATCTTCATGACTGATCCTCCTCTACGTTTACAATAATACTAAATTCCGCTTCGCATGACTCTGAACCCAAGAATCTTTTACGTAACGAAAGATTCTGGACGCAAGAATCATGCTGGAAAGACGCAGCCCTATCACCAACCCCAAATAATCAAATTCTCAAGTGAATACGTGCATTCCTGGTTTCTATATAGTTTCCCTGAAAGTCAAAAATATCAGACTCATTTTAGTCCTCGGCCTTCCTTACTGGGTTACCTTAAAAGAAGAAATTTTAAATTGCAGTTTTTAAATCACCTACAATTTATTGATGCACAATTCTTAAACTCTGACACTCTTGTCATTGATGATGCCTTGTTCACCGCCGGAGTCCACGGAGGATACTAGATCTTGGAGTTTTGAGTGAGCGGTTTGAGAGCAAGCTAAGGCACGCAAATGGAAGCTTTTCCGAGTGGAGTCACTATAGTGAGGTTGGGTGAGTCTCATGACAGCAATTGTCTGTTCGGACCGAGGCAAGATGGGAATATTCTAAGACTGGTGTGTACGAAATGACACCGGTGACCCTCAAGAGGATCGAGAGCTTTCAAAAACTATTGATGCGAATCAGTGGTATGCCTCCATGAAGTACCGAATCCAGGTAAGTTGTGTTGCTACTTTGTTCTCAATTCTTTACTTAGCGCCTTCCTGCTCTTCAATCTCTGAATTCATCGATGAATAACATTGCACACACCATGTTAAATGCTTCTTTCCCTTCCAGATATGGCTTGAACTATGGCATCTTGTAAACTGAACTCTTGGAAATTGTGCTAGTTTGGAAATCGCGCTATAGTATTTTGAGTGACGCTTACTAGGCACAATTTCCGTCGCATGAGAGAGGGACCGGAAAACATCAAATTTGCTAAATTGACATGGCTTGAAAAGTTGATCTATAGCAGTCCTCATTTGTGTACATGAATGTCTCGATTTTTGGTGCCCGGAATCACAACAATTTAACAAAATTGACAGCGGAAGCCAGCATATGCAAATGAATTGTTTTAAGCCAAGCATTGAGCATTACTTGCACAGGATAAGCCACTCCATCTCATGGCTCCACCAACACAATAATTCAAATCATAACCCCCCCTACAACTATTTCAACATTCAATGTATAGAAACGTAAGCTCCAATTCCAATTAGCATCAAACTCACTGCGTATCATTGAATACAATTTCTGAGTATTTACTCCAAAGTGACTAAACATCACCTGGTTGTTTCTAGCAGGAAAACAGATGCAACATGGTTACCCCGATCAATAACTCGTCTGCACACCGCTGAATATAATTGTACAAAGTGAGCCTGTCAAAATTGACATATCTACAAATCTATGAATATGCTAACCTGAATGTAGTCTACTCTCAGTTCCCGGTATACGAGAAGACATACCAGGATGGCGTTCTTCTCTAGGCTTTGATTCCGGAAAGGAGTGAAACCGCAGCAACAACGAGTTGGAAACCACAATGATGCTACTCATGGCCATCATGCCACCAGCAATGGAGGGCGTAAGAGCAAAATCCTGTCTGGGAAGCAAAACGCCAGCAGCAAGGGGAACCGACACAAGGTTGTAAGCAAGAGCCCACCCAAGGTTTTGGTACACTTTGTCCATGGTGGCACGGGACAGATCAATCGCATCCACCACCTGAGAGAGACGATTCCCAAGCAAAATAACAGAAGCAGCGTCCGATGCAGCGTCCACTCGTGCTTGAGTTTTGAGCGCCATACCCACATTAGCACACGCCAACGCTGGCGCATCGTTCACCCCATCACCAACCATTGCAACAATCCCACCTTCCTTTCGTAACTGGGAGACATAGTTCGACTTGTCCTGCGGTCTCAAGCCGCCTTGCACGTCGTCCTTCGCTATCCCCACGAGCGCTGCCACATTCGCAGCCGCCTCTTCCTTGTCACCTGACAATATCACTGTTCGCAGTCCTTTGCTCTTGAGATTCGTTATGGTCACTTTCGCATCTTGTCGTAAGTTGTCGGTAACAGCAATAGCTCCAATCACACCCTGCCCTTCCAATCCAACGAACACCACCGTCTGCGACTTCTCTGGGCTTGAGGTTTGTAACGTTTTCTGTAGCAGTGACTGACGTAGCTCCGAAGCGCGTTCGTTTGAAGTATCCACTTTGCAACACCCACTCACCCAGTCGAACAATCCAACCGCAGCAATACGTCCATCCACCTCTGCCAATGCACCAAAACCGGGCTCTGTTAATTGTCCTTGCGTGGGTAGAATCTTGTTCCCCTGAATCTCAGCTTGGGATATAATGGCGGATCCGATCGGGTGAACAGTATGCTTCTCCACTGCAGCAGCAAGAGCCAAAATTTCCTCCTCACGAAACCCGTTTACAGTTACAATTCCAGCAACACTAGGGCTACCCTCAGTGAGAGTACCGGTTTTATCAAACACAATGGAATCCACACTTGCCAGACGCTCAAGCACGTCGCCTCCTCGCACAAGCAATCCTCGCTTCGCCCCAAGAGAAGTCCCGACAAGAACTGCAGTTGGAGTGGCTAACCCGAGTGCACAAGGACATGCCACTACGAGCACATCAATGGCAAGCTTGAGGCTCAACAGCAAAGCATCGCCATTTGGTCCTGCAGCGTCGTTTAGTAACACATCAGGAAACAGGGAAGTACCAAGGAAGTACCAAAACGCAAAAGTGGCACCCGATAAACCCATGATAGTGAAGGCGAAAGGGCCCGCTATGGCATCCGCCAGTCGTTGCACAGGCGCCTCACGCCCTTGCGCTTCCTCAACCAGTTTCACAATTGATGCAACAGCGGACTTCGCTCCAGTAGTGACAGCTTCCACTTTGATAGGTCCATCCCAGTTTATAGTTCCAGCTGAGACAGCGTCGCCCTTTGATTTCACCACTGGTAGAGGCTCCCCTGTGAGCATGGCCTCTTCCACCGCGCTTCTCCCTTGTAAAATCTTGCCATCCACAGGAATAGTCTCCCCTGGCAATACCAACACACAATCGCCAGGCCGAATTCGCTCGGTTTCCACTTGCAAATGCAACCCGTCATCGCCTTCTTCCGACAACACTAACCTAGACTTGGATGGCACCAACGATAGAAGCTCCTGCATATCACTAGAAGCTTGCGCGCGTGCCCTAATTTCAAGCGATCTTCCCAACAGCACAAACGCAAGCAACATCACGGGCTCGTCGAAAAAGGACGCGTCCCAATTCAAGCCCGGATTCGCAATCGAGATTGCACTAATGACGAACGCGGCCGAAGCACCGATGCCTACGAGCGTATTCATATTCGGGGAGCGTCGTGCCATGGCTTTGAAACCGTCGAGGACAAGCTCCCGAGCTGGACCAAGAAGAGTAACAGACGCGATGGAGCACTTCCATAAAGGATTGTGGAGCCAATTCAAGAAAGGGCCGTGAAGATGGATACCTAAAGAGTGCAAAAGATGTATAGCGTGAGAGCCGCAACACAATGCGACCAAAGACCAAGCGAAAGCCACCTGCGCGGTGCTCTTGTCCAGCGCAGCGCGCTTCTTCACAACATTCTCCTCGCGCTTCGCCCCAACGCTTCCCGAATCCACGTCACGGAGCTTGGAAGGGAAGCCGCAGCTCGTCAAATGCGCCGCAAGCTCCAAGCTCAAGCTCTCGACGGAACCGCCGGGTCGAAACCGAATAGCCGCGGTCTCCGTGAGCATGTTCACGGCGGCAGTATCGACAGATTCTTGGGAAGTAAGCAAAGAGCGCACTCGCGCGACACAGCCGCCGCACATCATTCCCTCCACGTCTAACAACACCACTTCCGAGCTCGCTTCCTGCGCTTCGGATTCCGCTTCCACTTCCACATCCACCAAACTTTGCACGTCGCGCACAGTTCGCAACGCCGCGCATCGTTGCAAACCTCGAATTCCTTCGTTTCTCAATCTCCTCACCTCAAAATTGACCCCACAACGAATCGCAATTCCTCGCTTACAAACTCCCAAGCTCGCATTCCGCAATCTCCCACTTGAAACACTAAACCCTTGCCCAGCAACGAGAATTGGCCGGGGAAGGCCCCGGCCATGGCATAATCGCAACGAATACACACTTTCCATCGCACTGAATGCTCCCAATTCTAAACCTCAACAACAAACCTCTCCTCCATCATGCACCAAAACTTGTCTCCGCCATAGCATTATCCAGCCACAGTCAGCACCGAAAGTCCTCTCCAGCTCCAATCACGAAATCACACCCAAAACAACCATAATGGCACCGAAGACACCAAAATCACCCTTAACACCCTAAACACCAGAAAAATCAAAATTTCTTAAACTACACACCATGTTTCACTAATCCTGCTTCCAATTGGCATCACCGACACATATCCTGCGCCATTATGCAACTCCCAAGCGTCGGCCATCGGGTGGAGTGATAGAATAGTCAAGTGCTGCGGCGAACTTACAATTGGCGAGCAACTGGAGGTCGCATGCGAGTGGGAACTGGCTGGATGGCCAATGTGGGGCATCTGATCCGTTTGGAAATTTGGGTAGCTGGAGGACGGGAATTGGGGAATTGCGGAATTGGGGTTTCGGATTGGGCGAATTTCTGATGCTTTGGCTGGGAGATTCAGCTTTGGGTACAAGGATTCGCGCTTTGTGTGGTTGTGTGGTTGTGGTGGAAGTAGTGGGCGACGCCATAGCCACGGTGTCGAAGCTCTCGTTGGTGCAGACCGAGATCCCTTATCCGTCTTCCGCCAATGCAGGGAAGAGCGGTCTTTCTAGGTAAGTTCGGCCCTGGTAGGGTCTATTGAATTGGCTAAAAATTCGCTCCATTGCTACTTAAAATAATTTGTGGTAGCTAAATGTACATTGGAGAAAATCCTTGGAAAAATTAGATTTTAGTATCTTGTAACAAACAATATGAAAATTTAATAGCCAATTTGCAACTTCCCCTACATTGAAATTAGCATCTATTTAATTAGTTTTGTGTTAATAATATTCCTAATAATCCCTTACAACTTGCAAAATTTTTTCTTTTCTATTTTTTTAATACCACTCACTCTCAAGGTAGCCAAAGTTTGTGTTGAAGGTAGCGTATTGCATTAAATTCCATGAACTTGTTGTGGGATCACTAGTGAATTCTTATGTCTTACCTTACCACCTACGTATCTCAATTTCTCACTTAAGTATCCATTTGGATACATTGCAAAACAAAAATATACACCACTTATACATGAATGTGGAATTGGAATTTGGGTCTCAATAGAGATGGTTCACCTCACCAAGTCCCTTCCTCCTTTTTTTCCATTTTTCACTTAGGGTGGCTTAAAAAATTTAGTTGAGACAATCAATTCTCACAAATTTTGCAAAACATTATTGTTAATAAGATAGCTATGATAGAATTTATAAAAATCTATAACAAAATTCGACAAAAAATTGCCCAATAGATTAGCTAAAAATCACATTCTTCTCTTTAAATTTTGACTAGACATGTCAATAGACCAAAGCATGCATTTGTAAAAATTTGACAATATTTAGTCCCCAAAAAATGATTGTTATCTTTTATAAGCCTCTCTTGTTATTCTTATTGCCACATGGTCGTCATAATGCATTGTAGTTGAAAAAGATGAAGGGTTCATAAAGAGTCAATTGACTCAAATTCATTTGTCTTGAATATATTATTGAAGTGACATGATTTACACGATATGAATTAAACCTTGTAGTGCTAACTTTAGAAGATGATTTGATGAATGACTTTAGGAGTTTGTGGAGTTCTAATTTTTCATTTGATTTTGTCTTGGGGTGTCACTTAGAGTGTCCATTAAAAACCACCTACAAACAAAAATTTGGCCCCCCTATATATTTTTTGAATTTTAAATAAAATTAAATGAAAAAAATATGAATAAATTTTTTTACTTTGAAAGTTTATGTTTTGAATTATTGATATTTTTATTTGTTAATAATAATTAGTTATAAATTTTTGAAGTAAAAAGATGCATTGTAGAATTGAAAAATAACTTTCACACCCCTATATTATATAAGAAAAAATTGTCTAAAGAATGAACAAAAAATTCCTAAAAATAACTCTCTATTGAAAGCTCATTTTGAGTTGAATATTGAATGACTCAATGGTCATCTAAATGTGTTCTCTAAAAATATTTGAGTGAAAAAAACATGTGATTTTAGTGCATTTTTAACCTCTTCTAGAAATCATTCCATATTTTATTTGAATTTAAAATTTTGGGAGTAGAATCCTATAGTCATTAGTAAACAATACTCAAAATTTGAAGTTAAAATTATAGTTTATTAGAACCACTTGTTTACACGTGGTTTGTTGTAGTAGAACTAAGTGCACCCCCCAAGATTTTGTCTTTGAAGAAGTACATTTCCTACTAAATACTCAAGAGAATTATTGAGCATATTTTTTGTTATACAAATTTTATGAAAAAAATTAGGGGAAATTTTTTAGGATTTGAAGATGATGATAGGACCTTTTGAATATGACCTAATTTTTGTACATCCTTTTTTACTCAAAAAAAGATGTAGTAGAACTCCATATTTGTTGCAATTAGTGCTAGTTTCCTCTTCAAGATTAAATTCTAAATATTCCATATTTGTGTGCTAGCATGGGTAGGTGATATTATGAATATAAGACAACTTTATTGTTTCATAATTAAACTTATGTATATATTGCCTTTGATAAAAATATGAACATAAAAGATTCATTTTTTATTACTCAAAATGATGAAATTTTACTCAATTACTCAATTATGATGAAATTTTTTAATCAATATTCTTTTTTAATTGGTGTTAATTGAAAGTGTAAATTTGAAAGGGTACCAAAAACAGGGTTACATGGACGTCCGGACGTCTAGCGTCCGTGTCCGCCGGTTCCCAAATGTCCGCCGACATAGGACGTTCATACTGTCCCCGTCCAGCGGACAAGAAGGCGGACGGGGCGGACGGGGCGAAAGGAGCGGACTGAAAGGAGTGGACTGGAGGGCGGACGGGAAGGCGGGTCAGTGTCGGGTCGTCCGATCGGGTGGAAAATGGGGTAAACGGCGGTGTAGGGACCAAACCAGGGTTTTTTTTTCAGTTTTTGGATAATTGCTGAAGTGGCAATATACGAGAAAATAATGTTACTAAATTTTTTAGTATTCATCTATATTTTGGATAGAACTATCTTTTCATCCACATATTTAGATGAGTTTCATTTGAAGTGCGCAATTTCATCCAATTTAAAAAAAAAATTGGAGCAATTTGGCATTATCATCCAATTTTTCTTCAAATTTTTCCTATAGATTTGGTGCAATCCATTTTTTTGAGGCATTTGGGCCTTAAAGCACCTAGACCGCAAGATGCCCAAATCTCCTCGTATCTCTGCTTGAAATGTTCACTCTTGCAAGTGTTCATGGGACCTTCCCACCGTCTCACTTGTCTCTCTAACACAGCCGTGTTATCTACTGGCCAGAGTTTCGCGATGTGTGACATTTTCACATACTCTCGGGACGTTGTGCAAGTCCATACTGCTTTGGGCTCGTATTGCCATCCCTCTTCAGCCACACAAAAGTCGTTGAAGTAGGCGTCCCAATCCATGTGTTGTGATTTTCCCTTTGTACTCTTCTTGAAAGGATTGGAAAAAATCCTTTTGGAGCCATGGTAACCCTTCTTTTCCGCACCGAATGCAACGTTTTGAGTGAGAAGTTTACAATTTGTATAATTGAGAAGGTGATGAAGAGATTATAAAAAAATTAAGTTATTCATTCACAGTTGTTCACACTCCAAGTCGGAAGGGACTCACAGATACGAATTGGCACTGGATCAGTCCACTCCACAAGGGAAACAACTGTGCGGAATGGGCCGTCCGCGCCCTTGTTTATATTGTTCACCGATTCGGATGTCACTGTTTGAATCCGACGGGCGGACGGGCCAGCCACGAGATCGGATGGCCAATATGCCCCGGCGCGTCCAATCGCACGGCCCCAATGAACTGCGGACGACTGCAACGAACGAAGCCCGCGGATGGACGCTCCGATCGTGTAGTGGACGGCCGACGAATGGCCAACAGACGGCTAGCGGACGGCGGACGGGCAGGTGGACGGGTGGACAGCGTTAGGAATCCTACTCTTAGAATTCCTAATTGCTAATAATTATTTCATTACTATATGAACTAAATTCATCAAGTCTTGGAAGTGGTCTAATTGTGTTAAAGTACTGTCTACACTGAAGTCTCCAAACGTCAATGTTTGCCAAAGTTCACAAGAGAATTCTTAATCTTACAAGCTCCAACCCTAAATTCAAACCTTTTATGAATTCCACCAAAACCCTAAAACATGGCCTGTGGGGCCTTTGAATCAAACCTCCTAAACCCTTGTAAGGTTCACCATTTCTTCCAAAAATAAAAAAATAAAAATTTGTAAAGGGTTCTTTTTGTTGGATACATTTTTACTTTTACAACTTATAAGTATGTTGCTTCCATAAGTTCCAAGTGTAACCTTGTTTTTTTTAAAATTAGAAAGTCCCTAAATCATTCATTGTAGCCTTTATTTGTTTTTTAATAATTGTTAAATTTGAACAATCTTTGACATCTTCAATAACATGAGGATGACAATGTGTGCAAGAATCTTGATATGCCTTTCACTTTGATAGACTGCAATATATTTGCATATAAAGTGAATTGCATTCTTGTGTCCATTTTCGCATATTTCTCTACTATATTTAATAATCTTTTTAACTTTGAACCTTCTTTACTTTGATTTCATTTTTATTGACTAAGGGCTTTGAAGTTCTCAATCTTTGAATGAAGGGCTCTGAATTAATGAATTTTCTATGATGAAACATTGAGTTCAAAGTGTAAGCAAAGACTCTCATTGCTTTACTCTTTTAATTTGTTTTCATACTATAAGGTTACAAATTGTAGGACAATGTAAACGGTTTATAGTTGTAACCTAGAATTTATGCACACTAATGAGCCTAATGAGGATGGTGACTCCGTGAGACCCCTAAACCACCGAATTTTGCCTTGCAATGGGGTGGGTTGGAGGACGGGAAATATTCAATCATAAAATGAGTGAAAAATAAATTGTATGAGCCAAATTATGAAATTATGAAGAACATGAGTGACGGCTTAGAATATATAAAGTTTGATCTAATTCTTTGCAAGAAACATCCAACATGGTTTGTAATGCAATGGGTTCTCAATTTAATGCAATGGTTTGTTAAAAAAACAAAAAAAACAATGGGTTCCCATTTGTTTCAACTTTCAAGTGTTAATATAATAGTGTTAATATGATTTACATTTTGTGGGCATTACATTGAAAGTTTAACAAATATATTGAAAAAATCATATTGCTATACTTTATGAGGGAGTGAAATTGACATAATGGCATAAATGTTGCAAGCACAATTTGTGGGCATTTGAAATTCATATTCATAGTTTTCTAGGACAAGTACCTTTTAAACCTCATCTAGCCAAATTCCCGAACACCGTTGAACACATTTCTATAGCAAAGTGTAAAAGAATTTAAAAATATGGTTTTTTTGCACATCTATTTGTAGGATCTTACACCTAAATAGTATGAAAATGTACTGAGAAAATTTCAAAATTTCAGACCGCCTAGATTGCAAGGTATTTGCATGTACAATGAAAAATACAATTTTTCTAGCACATAGTGATACTACATTTTTTGACTTTGAACATTTTTAACTTCAAATTTTTGCACTATAGAGTTTTGAGCTTTAAATCTTTATAGTAGAGAATTGAGTTGAGAATCTAAGAAAAAAACAAAAATTCAAAAAAACTTAATTTTGTGGGCATTACATCGAAAATTGGAAAAATGCAAAAATTGCATTCACAAATGAATCTTGCAAGTTATTTTTTTCACAAAGATGCTTTAATTGCCCAATTTTACAAGAATGTCTATAACTTTCTCATAAAAAATCCTAATTAAATGAATTAAAGCTTTCTAAATAGGAAAGAAATTTATCTATAAGAATAGAAATTCAATTTCTTTTTTATTTGGCATTTTTCCAAATTTTTTTTATTGCCCCTTGACCCTTGTTTTGAGCTTATTTAGTCATAACTTTAATTCTTGGGCACTTAGCTTATCATTTTTTCTATCTTCATGAGAAGTGAAAAAACCTCCCCCAAATCCCATTTGTCCTCCGAATGAACAATGGTCCTTTAGGGAATAAGGAAGTTGAGCAATGAGCATGGAATTAACAACAACACACGTGTTTGTTTGTTTTTGGAACAAATGGAAAGAACCAACACACATGTGTTTTGTAGCAAGTCAAGTGGGGAAGTCTTTTCTCAATGTTTCATGAATGATTTCTAAATTTCTAAGCCCCTAAAATATGGACATGATGTACAATTATTTAGATAAAAGAAGAACTTATACAAATGGAAACTAAATATGTTTTATTGCTTCACGTTTCAAATTCTCCAGAAAATAAAAACAAAAACAAAAACAAAAACAAAAACAACATATCTTTTATGGATTAGAAGATTATAATGTTTTTGCCATTACGACAGGGTTTTAGAGTTCCACTAATTCCAAAAATGTTGTGAAGTCTTACACTCTTTGTATGCCCTTATTTTTAAAACAATCCTAATAAAAAACAGGCATTACTAAATACAATACAAACATGACGTTGAAGTGTGTGACATGCATAAGTTATATAAATTTTTGGCTTCTCCATAAGTCCATATGTACAAAACACCTTGAAGTCAATGGAAATTGTGCATGAGGTTCAAAACCAAAACCAAAACCAAACCCCTTCAAGTAATTGTTGTGATTGTGGCACCCTCTCAATTCATTCAATTGTAAATTATAATGTTTCACTTCATCACTAATATTGATCATGTTCTTGTTTTTTTCTTTCCCTTTGAAATATCCTACATGATTAAAAAATAATAATAATAATATCCTTTATGTCTAGTTAAAATTTGTAAGCATACAATTTCAAATGAATATTACAAATTTACAATCTGCTCAAAACAATGGCATAATCTGAAATGTAGGAGACTAAGAGTTTAGGGTTCTAGAGTTTAGGATTTAGGGTCTCACTGTAAACTTCAAAGATCTCTAAATGCTTATTTAAAATCTGATTATAGCTTGTCTATTTTTTATTTTTTGGGTTAATGGCGAAAGCATAGGATGCTGAAACTTTAATTGACCAAAAAAATCTGACAGTAAGTAAAGGCAACTTGAGAAGAATCCTATGTCTTGTGGCTTATGAAATATGCCAATATGAAAAAAATATGGACGCCTGGAAATAGTAGGGGGCGGACGGGGCGGACGCAGTCGGGTCGTCCGCTTCGGCGGGGGACGGGGCAGCTCCATCTGCCCGTCCGCCGGTTCGGGCCACGTCCACGTGGTCCGGGACAGGTCCGGTCCCGGGCCTCTTCTAGGTTTGGGAGCGGATGGATATATTGGTGGACGGCCAATTTAGATTTTTTCACTTTCACTCTTCCATTTGGGAATCATTGCCATGTCGGATGTGCTACTATTGCTTCACGCGCTAGTTGTTCCTACGTGGTGAAGAGTGGGGGTCATATTTTGATCATACTACATTGGATTTTGTTCCTTGGTTACTTACATACGCTTGGAGACATTGAAACACGTTATATATTTTGGGAGAACGGGGATTATATATTGCAAAGTTCCATTCTAAAATTGCAAGTGAGTACTCGACACTCAAGCAGTCATGGTGGGGACAAGTAGTATTGCAGCTGAAGGCAACAAGAAGTCAAAACCGAAGGGTGTTGGTCATGAGCTACGGTTTGACATTTTGGATGACATCAACATCAAGGTTGAGACGGGTTGGGAGAAAGAGGATGTGGAGTATTGGACCACCAAATTGTGCCGCAAATACGTGAAAATGTATCACATTGGGAAGTTGTGGCCTTGAGAGTGTCACCCTTTTCACACTTGTGAATAATATTTTAAACCATTGAATTGCCTCAATGAACATTTTGTGCACCATTTGATGGAGGTGCGGAAGGCCTTTTTTTCGGAGAAGGCTATGAGCAAGGGCAAAATTAACTACAACTTGGTAGGCATGGTTTACGCTGAACTCATACTGGGCCGTAAGGTGGATTGGAGTACGTATCCTACGGTAGCGACATTGCCACTTGCGATTGGCAAACATCAGAAACATATTCCTGATATGTTTGTTCCGAAGGCGCAACTTTTTGAAGCAAGTGAAAAAAAGAAAGCCTCAGAGGACACTGAGGAATCAATTCAGATCCCTCTTGAAATCTAACTGCGTTGTACGGAAGTGGTAAATGGAAAGAAAATGGCGATAGAACTGGCTTGTACGGGTGACCCCACAAAAGGAAGCACTTCTCTTGTGGACGGTGTGGAGGAAGAGGTCTTTTTGACTCCACCAATGGATTTGAACCCTACACAAAACGTGTTAGAAGGGGTGCTAGAAATCAACGTTGCAGTGAAGCTCCCTCGGCCAACAGAATATGGATCTACATCGATGTCACAAAAGCACCAAGAGTAGAAGACTCATGGCGAGGGAGGGGACATTTCGTGATGCCAAAGAAGATAATAGTGTATTGAAGTAATTGTGAAATGTTTAATTTCTTATATAGTCGTATTTTAATGACATTCAGGATATAATTATGTAGTGTGGGCTTCATTTTTTTTATGACTAGTAGTATTGTACGTGGCCCACCATGTCCATCATGACTTTCTTGTATTGCATATACATGTAGGCAAGAAAAACATGTTGCCAGTTTATTTGGTTTTTTGAATATATATATATGTATATATATATATATATACATATATATATATATATATATATATATATATATATATATATATATATATATATATATATATATATACATATATATATATTTATCATAAAATTCATTTTCCTTGACTAAGTTTTATTGAAATATACATGTTATGTCCAATTTTTAGTAAATTGTGTCTTTGATTGAGTATTTTGTTGTACCACTTTACACTTGTTTTCTACTACTTTAGTAATCTAGTTATCCCTAGGATTGAATGCAACCAACTGAACCAAGAGCCCAAAAGTCCAAAGTGAAGAAGTAACTAAGTAAAATTGGCCACCTTAAAAGGCTAAAACCGCCCTGTCCGCTTGTCTGCCCCGTCCGATTCATCCGATCGACCGTCCGCCCCGTCCACCCACCCCGTCCGCCGGGTTCTATGACCGTTGGCACTAATATCCAGCGGTTACTTCTAAGCATAGAACATTCAGCAAGTTAGGAGTATAAGAGCAAGGAAGAAAGCATTTGTAAGCACTTCTGAGAAATTGAACGCTAAGATTTCCAAGGGCTAGGAGCTGCAATTTTTGTGTCCCTTGCTTGGTAATGCATAGTTCAGTGGACAGGGTTTTTTTGGTTTCCAAGGCTTTGCTTACAGATTTTATTTGATACATGTGACATGGTGATTTGAACCTAAATATTTGAAACTGAAGACAAGATTGGAACTTGAATGGAGCTTTTCACAATGAGTAAGGATTTTTCCAGTTGGTATATTGTTCCATCAAGCAGTAAAGTATATTGTTCCATCAAGAACATTTACAGAATTTGGTGCTCAAATGCTTATGATTTAGAGAAATGAATAGCTAAGATTTATTAGTTTCTCGGAGCATTTCTTAGTAGTACAAGCTTGCCAATTTATCTTGAAAAAATTAATCAAACTATCATTTGGGGGGGATTTTGTCCCAAGTGATATTGAAGAAATCTTCATTGTGTGATTTTTTGTTCTCAATTTCAAGTGTATAGCACGTAAAAATTTCTGAAGCGCCAAAACTCACAAATATGTAAAAAGAACCCTAAAACAAAATGAAAACCATGCAAAATTGCAAAATGCAAACCCTCACTCACTCACTGCCTAAAACCCTTGAACCGTTTGCCTGTCCGCCCATCCATCCACCCATCTGCCCGCCTGTCCACCCGCCTGCCCGTCCGCCAGTCTGACCGCCCCGTCCGCTCGTCCGTCCGCCCCGTCTGCCAATCCGTCCGACCCCCGTCCACCCGACCACAGGACGGCGATTGGGGACCGTCTGTCTGCGTCCACAGCGTTCACTGGGTCCGGGCGTGTAGACGTCCGATTTCGGACACAATTTCGCCGTGGACGCACGTCCACAACAACCCTGATCAAAAAGCAATTTGTTGTGATTAATATTGAAAAGATGATCTAGTGGTTGCATTTAATGACACTATCCTCCATATGAGGTACCAACCACCAAATATACTAATGTTTTGTTTTGTTTGGTGACCCATTGATGATGCTCTAAGAATCAACGATTTCAATAAAATTAGCAAGGTGGATAGTTGATTGAGAGGGAAAATTCTTGAAGTAAGTTAGGTTTAAGTCTAACTGATGCTTAGCCAATTGCAAAAATATTGAATTACAATTTGGTAGCCTACAAAATGTATAGAGTGACATGGTTCATTGAAGCAAATAGTAAAAAAAAAATAATTGTGATCTATTACAGGTATTGTTATAAAATTTGACCTAAAGAAATTTGTTTTTGTAATTTTCTTTAATTAGTTGTTTGATTTCAAATGACTTCCATTCATTGGCTTAATAGTCTTATGGTCATATTAGTAATGGTTGGTGTGTTTCATAGTTCCAAATAGGTTTCAGTCATTTGCTCCAAAAGGTGTTAATCACTTGAAAATGTGTCAAACAACAACAATGTACAAGGCAACTCAAATTTGAAGCTCTATTGTGAAAAATAATAATCATGTTGAAACACATAAATATGAAAGGAAATAATATCTTACTAATAGGCTTTAAATTTGAGTTACCAATAGGGACAATTAAAACCATAGGTTGTCTATAGTGAGGCCTAAAAAAATCATAAAAAACTAAAATCATGAAACACTTGGAAATCATGCACTAGCCCCCAAGTTTGTCTAGATACTTGGAAATCTAAACGCATTGAGTGTAGACTTGAATTAAAAGTTGCCCACCATCAAAGGCCATTCACCATGACATCCACCTATTTGAACATCCACTTGCCAAGGGGATCCACCACCACACGTCAATTTATCGTTAGTTTCTCAAGTTTTAACCATTTTTCTTGCCTTTTTGTCCCCTTTTGTATTTTTTTTATCAAAATATTTAGATCATTTTGTATACCATTTTAATCCACATTGTCACATCCCTATCTCTTTGGGGTCACAACTCTTCACTCCTTTTTGGAGCCTTAATGAGTTTTGGTGATTCAATGTTGGTGATGTAACTTCACCACTAGGTCCAAGGCACCATGGGATACTTGTGTGTGTTCCATGGCACTGGTTGGATGGAGGCCCGCTCCTTGTTAGACCATTTTCAATGTGTCCCGAGTTGTAAGTTCTGATTAGTCCCAATGGAAAAGTAGGAAATACACAATGGACCTAGTAGAGAGTGGGTGACATTCAAGGGTGGTTAGTACCAGTGGGAAGTAGTGCCTTCACCGAATGTTTGAACATCAATAGAAGTTCTGCCAAGTGACATGTCTAGTGTCATATGCAGAGTGTGTATTAGCAATTCCAAGGGTTGGGACTTAGCAACATGAATTGAAAATGGGAATTAATGTTGTAGGTGCATGGCATGTGTAGTATTAATGAGTTGTGATCCAAGTGATACTAGAAGTGAAGCATGGTGAGTCCATTAAGTTATAAAGGGCCTCTAGAGATTGTTTGGAGTTGTAAGGTGTTTCTAGGGTCGCGACACAAGTTATTTATTGAGTACACTATAGTTGTTGGTCTACATCCATTTGATAAGATGTTTGTACCTAGTCAAACTTTTTTTGGACATGATTTATTTGCAAGACACTAGAATATCACATCTTTATCAACTCAAGATTTATTTGAAACTTTTCGGACACAATAAATAAAATATAGAAGAACAAGACTTGAAATAAGAGTGTCCTTGACTCTTTGGCAAAGGAGACTGAACACTTGAAACCATGAGTACAATGTATTGCATTTTAAAACTATTTTTTACAAACTTATACTTTAATGCATCATTTTAGCTATGTGAAAATAAAAATGACAAGAATTAAAAACCTCCACCTCCCTCACAATGTACATGTCTCTATTACATTATGCATGAACCTACATAAAGTGAGTCATGTATGACTTGATTACCAACCATTACCTAAGAGAATCTAAGATGGAACTTGAGTCCACGATGGTAACAATATACTTTCATTATGAAGGGACAACTCCAAAATTACTCCCCAATGTAATTGGTATTAGTCTCTCCTTATTTCTAGGCTTGCTATTCTCCTTTCCAAACCCAACAAATTAGCAAAATATGAAGGGCATGCAACTTGGCTCACAATAGGAAGATTTATAATTGTCATACCTTTCCAAGCATTGTTATGTGTGCCAATAAATTGTACCTTCTTTTTTACGTAAAAAAACATTTTCTAAAGTTGAATCTTTTCCTCACCTTTTTCTAATTCAAAAAATTCCATTTGAAGTTTGAATTACTGAATTTATATTAGAATAATTTTTTTAAAGTCATTGGAATGGAATGAGGTTTATGCCCTTCCACTAGAAAAGTCAATATTGTCCTTATTTTTGATCCACTCTTTTTAGGTTCAAAATTAACTTTCTAGCTTCAATAACTCCTTGGGACCTATTGTTTGATACAATGCCTATTTTTTTTCCATGTTCCTTACAATTAGCTTCATCTCACTTTTGTGGAATCTTGTAGAGGGTGTTGATTCACCAACAATATAGCAGCATCTTGTAGAGAGTTGCTTTTCCCGCAAGCCCTTTGATGCAATGACATTTCCCTACTTGATTATTGGCCTACCAACAAGGCAACAACTTGTAAAAATATTGCAACATACCATCAAAGTAGCAAAGGGTAGAACATATTGCACAATGAATGGACCACTATGACCATTTCCACATTTGGCAACTCCTTTGGGTGATTAAATTTGGTCTATTGGCATGTAAGCTAAGAGACCATTTCTTTGCCCACTATTGCTTGCTCTTTTCAATTAATTAGTTTAAGAATTTTTTTTCTTTTGTTGACTTGTGGGCTTGTGGTCCTTTGTCTTGCATCCTCTCTTTAATTAGCTCTTCTATGTTCTACAATTCTCTACTTTATTGCTTTTACTTGGACACATTCTGGGTGAATTGTACACCAAGGACTTTTCTTTTGCATGAATCTTGCCTTGTTGTGCCAAATTGTGGCCTTGAGTATTTGTTGCAATGCCCCTAGTGATGGTGGTTAAAATCACTAATCCACTATCTCATGGCAATGTATACGTTTTTTAAGCATTCCACAAGTGTGAGTGCCCATTTGGTCACTCATGACTCAATAATTGTTATTTTTGAATTTTATTAGTTTTGAGTGTAGTTTTATATATAAAAAGACCAAAAAAGAGTAAATAACCGAAATGGAGATGTCATATACCAATATGGCAATTGGTCCTAAATGGAGCATTTTCTTCTATTTGCAACCAAATCCTACATGTAGATAGGGTAGAAATCCAAAAATTGTACAAAACAACCATGTTTAGTAGAAATTGCCCAACTTGTCTGAACCTGCCTTTTAGTAACAAATCCTAACCAAATTGGTCCAAGGGAACTATGTAAGAATTCTAGTATAGATTCCCAAAGAGAGGTTTCAGTTTTCCCATTCCATCGGCAAAACAGTAGAAACTCCAATTGTTAGCCTACAAGTGAAGAAAACTCAAGACGGAGCAGAGGAGGGCATCTACAACCTAAGTATGGTGATTTGAAGTGGGAATCATGCCAGGAGTTCAATAGAGCAATCAGCTTGCCAAGATTCCCTTCCATCTGGAAGATTCCCTATTCACCAGAATTTAAAGGAAATAGCGGGATTTGTATTCTTTTTCCACATGTGAAAAATAAGAATTTAAGGTTGCACATCTCTTGAGGAACTCCATGAGAGGTTCCCCAAAAAGTCTCGGTTTTTCTGATCTTCTAAAGATCTTTTTCCGAGCAGTCAACCGCCCAAATCCAAGATGGTAAATTTATAGAATTTACCATGGATGCGGTAAAATCTCACTAAAAATTAGGTTAGCTTTTTTTATGTTAATAACATGCTTCAACAAGTTTCAAGACATTTTGATAGCCAGAAGACTTACAACTAGAAAGATCCTCCCCGAATCGACAATTTCAAATATTACGGAGGAATTGATCGGCGTATCGGGGGCATACGGAATCGGAATGGGACCCGAATTAGGTCTTTTCTTATTCCCCCAAGCCTACTTGAGACCCTAGTCTAGTTACTTTCTTCAGAAAAGTCAACCTCTAAAAGTTGGGTTTTTACCCCTTTTTGGTTTTCAGTTGGCGCTAGCTTTAGGTGGTTTTTTGACGGATGAAAAAGAGTTGGGGAGTTTCTTTAAATTAAAAATGGCCTTCTGAAGCCAATGGCACAATCCGTTTGTGATTTGGAGCATTTCTCCAAAAGTTACAATTTTGGACCAACGTAGAAAGTTAAAAAGATTAGAATTAGGATGAAAATCTAAAGGGATAGGATTGCTTGGAGTGCACTCCAAGTCTTCTTTGATTTTAGGGACCTGGGGAAGGTATATAAGGCCTCCCCTCCTCACTCTCTCTATCTCTCTTGTAGTCTCATGGTCTTCTAAGTTTGGGCCCTTTGGGCCATAGTTTGTGTTTCTTCTTTGTGTCATTTGGAGAAGTTTTGGTTGGAACAAAACTCTCAAAGTCTAGTTGTGTACTAGTTTGGATCATAGTTTGTGTTTCTTCTTTGTGTCATTTGGAGAAGTTTTGGTTGGAACAAAACTCTCAAAGTCTAATTGTGTACTAGTTTGTAGATCATGTCTTAAAATTTGAGGTTAATCCCTCAATACGGCAGAGCTTTGACTTCAAGTCCTAAGATTGTTGTAGAACTTTGATGATTTTCTAAAAGACGGCGGAGCTTTGACTTCAAGTCTTAGGATTGTTATAAAAATTTAATGATTTTCTAAAAGACGGCGAAGCTTTTGCCTTATCATTAATCTCAAGTGTCTCCCTTTTTATTAGTTTTTTAGGAACTAAAGTTTAGGATTGAACAAGAATTATTTTGCAAGTGTAGGACATTTAGGACACTTAGGACACTTAGAAAGATCCATTGCTTGGAAGGCACAATAGACTGACGTTAGAACACCTATAGGATAAAACTAACTAAAAGAACCTGGTTGTGTTTGCTGATTTACCAAGGGTGGATAAAAAAGCGCTCACAACAAGCTAAATCATTTATGATATATTTATGTGTGTTTTATTACTATAAAAAAATCTTCTTAAAGTACCTAGTCTTTGTTTTTTAATTTTTATTAGCAAAGCAAAAAAATCTCCCCAATGTGGCTCTACCTGTAGTATTTCTTGTGATGTAGACCTTGGTGTTCTTGCTTTGCACACATCAATAATACTACTTGGAGCTTTGAACCTCTTGGACTTTCTTACAAGCTCTTCCACTTAATTTACTCCTAGTCCCACTTATATGCGAAGGGCATGCTAATATGTGTGAAAATATGCACTTATGTAAAAAGAATTTTCAAAATGTGTAAAACTTGCACTAAAGTCACAAAAACTCAAAGATAGTTGAAAAGCAAGAAACCAATAGTAGATTGCTTGTGCTCTTGTAGTGATGCACAAGCAAATAGTGGATGGAAATTAATAAAGTAGATAGGCATACAATGAAAGGGTTTGTTAAATAAAGTAGATAGTAGACAACAAGACAATTATTTATCCAATTTGGATAAATTTCAAAATTTTGATAATATAGAATATTTTCAAGGTCATATTTGCATCAAACTTGTTCGAAGTTTCAAACACATATGACTAGAAGTCTAACACTTAAACAACCTTGCATGGCTGAAACTACTATTAATATATCACATGCAATATGAATGATCTATTCATTTCAATTTTTAAATACATAATATATTTGTGAGTTTTACTAATATCAACATAAATTTAAAATAGATTTTTTCTCAAAATTTAAGGTTTTGTCTTTCTAATTTTAACAAAAATATTCCATCAAAGCTCAAGCCACCCCATTCGTTGTGACATCCAACACTTTGGATTTGCTCACATTTTTTAGATCCCTAGCCCCCTTGGTCTCTATTTAATAGCTTTGCCATTCCCCAACCACATGATAACATATCTTGCAACTTTCATCTCTACTATCTATAAAAATATCTCTCAAAGTGTAGTGTAAATTTGTTTCTCTTCAATTTTTTGCAAACATAAGAAAATTCTCTACTATGACTGATAGCTTTGCAGTCACTTCTTGAACCTACGCACACCCTCCCATAAGCCACTTGCAAGCTCAACGGTGCTAATATGTGAGCAAGAACATGTGAGCTTTGAGCATATAGAGAGAGAGAGAGAGATATTACAACCATTGGAGGTGCTTATAATGTAAACACCTACAATATAGGTACCTACATCATAGTTGCACTATAATCACAAAAGGTTTCTATAATATAGATACCTATAATATTGGTGTATAACTCCAAAAAAATTATTAATTTCCTATGACACATTTGGATATATTATGGTGCATGTATTTTGGCTTCACCTAGATTGGTGAGGCATGAATGAACTCTATCTTCCATCGAGATAGGATCCATCTTGCATGGTCTAGATTCTATGACACTCATATTCTTGATGGTGTAAGTCTGAGAGTGCTTCTATTTACTTGTATTGTTTGACTTTTCATTGTGATGCCATGGGCTCATGGCATATTGTATTGGCATTCTATATGTTTCCAGTTTTTGCATTTTATCAATGCTTGGAAAATAGACTAAATTCCATGGTAACTATGCAAGCATTCATGCTTGTTGTAGCCTAGGATGCCATCAAGTTGCTTTCAAACCCAACATTATTATCTTCAAAGTTGTCTTAGAGCCATTAAGAGAAGAAACATCCTTTAATGATGGCAAGAATCTAAAGTGCTATGCAGTAGAGGATCTTCAAGACAATAGCAACATGCTTCCTTCAAATATTGAACTTAGTCACATTTGGATATATGTCTAATTGTTTGTTCTAGTATTTAATTTTGACACTATAAGAACCCCGTATTTTTCTTGGTGTCAAGACAAAAATACACAATGTTCAACCTAGAACAAAGCATGTCTAAGAAAACATCACAATGTCCATAAAGTAGATGCCACAAAAATTTAGATTTTTGTAAATGTTGGAGATAACGGGGCCAGGGTTTCAGTAAAAACAAGTTGATGTTGTTTCTAATGTTAACGTTTAATTAGACATGACTAAAGACATGTGCATGTTTTTTGAATTGTCCGGAAAAACATGGATTGCCACACGAGCAAGGAGACCCATTTGACCATGGATAAATTAGAGAAAGTTACTAGGATTTGGGATTAAATTCTTGACCAAGTTGAAAAAAAGGGAAGGACACCTACGGTCCAAACTTTTTGAAAAATTTGATGACATGGAAGGTGATGTGCCATTTGATGTGTAAATTGTCTAACATGGAAATCACTAGTTATAATGTGGCATGCCATCTCATCATTAGTGATTGTATTTACAAATATTCAATAATGTCCACAAAGACATCCATCATAGATGTCAAGAAATTGTGTTTGACATTATTGGAATCGACATCATCTGCAAGTGCGTAGAAATGTCACCTTCTAACAAAAGACATGACATTATTTGTTTGATATGATACTACTATTGAAGACTAAATATTTGTATTAATATTTCCTTTTCTTCAAAAATGATGCATTTGAGTTTTGTCATTTGTTCTAGTACCAAAGCAAATCATTTATCTAATTTTAAAAATAAAGAATTGAAATGGGGCAAACCAAAACCCTACCAAGCTATATTAAAATAGTTATTGCTTGAATGATGAAAGCACATTTACTGATTTTTAGACAAAAGTAGGTTTGTTGCAAAGTAGTTTTTTGTAAGTTTTTTTTAATGTGGAATATCCCTCTTGAGGGTAAAGAAGAGGATCTTAGTAGCAAAGAAAGTAAAGATAGTTACTTTTGCATTGGTGCTTGTAACTCAATCAATTTTTAGGACTATTTTGAATGTAAGTATCAATGTTTATGCTATTTAGTAAGATTGTGTTCCTTCAATTATTTGTGATTTGCACAAGACTAGTTGGTGCATGTTGTTTGTTCTTAATATGCAAAAAGTGTTTATGGCTCATCAAAAAATATAAGTCTTTTGGTTTATTTGAAATTAATGCTAGCAATTGCATTGTGGGTTGTCTTATTTAAATACTAGTATCCAACTCTTTTGTTTGTTATGGGAAAGAATAAAAAATGTGAGTAGAGATGGGATTGGAACATCTTTGTTATCCATTGTTAAAAGCAACAAATGGCTAGTGATGGGTATATTATGATCTCCATAATAAAAGGGCTCAAATTAAACTACTACAAGACCTTTGTGGCACTCACCTTGACCTCAAAAGTATTGTAAAGAGATTGGTCTTGCATAGGCTAGATGCCTCAATCCTCCAAGAATATTGAGAGCTCCTTGATTTGTTGAATAATATAGTTTTTTGCAAATACTTGGCTAAGGCTTAATATTGAATAATATAATTTCTTGCAAATATTTTTTTATCCTCGATCCTACTTTGTGAAACAATGACCCTAGATGTTCAAGGGTATAAGTAGGAGAAGTGAATATCACACATGTCTCATTGCTTGTTATCTATTATTATTTTGATAGTCACATCTAGCAATTTGTTGGACATTCATATTGAGGCTTGTAGTAGCTTAATTTGTAATGATTCTTATCTGAACTAGTAGACAATAGGGCTTGAATCAATCAACTTTTAGTTGCTCAAAACAGGTTTAATATGAATCATTTTAACAAACTTTGTATTGCTTTAGATGGCTCTCTTAGAGAAAAACTATTGAACTATTGATATCTTGAAATGGAACTATGCAAATTGTTGGGCCACTACGGGTGTTCAATGTCTTTGAAAAGCCCTTGGGGAGTGTTTGTGCATGAAGCAAGTTTCACAATGTTTTGATTGAAAAAACAAGAGATATTGATTTTTGAAGCTTTTTTTGCATTGAAAATTAGAAAATTGGTAATGATTGATGAGCTATAGAACACTTCAACCACCCCATCATTGCATCAATACTTTTATTTTTTCCTAGAATTTGTTGTCAAGTTTAAGTTAGTAGAGCTCTTATAGCAATTGAATAGCCCATACCAATATTGTTCAATTCATACTAGAACTATTTAGAATAGAAATACAATAAGCTAAGTTGAATATTTGCTGATTGGATTGCAAATGCAAGCACTTGGACAGGGAATATGTTCAACTAGTTAGACAAGCTAAGAAATAGCAACAATGTTGAAAAACTCAAGTTGAGCTATTATTCTAATAAAAAGTTTAGTGCTACAAAATGTTGGCTAGAGTTTCTGCAAATGCTATTTTGTTGCATTATTTATGCTATTCCAAACTATGCGAATACTATAGTTGCCACTAGAAAGAAGAACAATAAGGCCAATATGCAACCAAATTTATAGTTTAGCTAATGATTGTAGATTCTTGAACAACACTGCTAGTATGTGAGTATGAACATGTGAATATGTGAGCTTTGAGTGCATATATATGTAGATATACTACAACCATTAAAGGTGCTTATAATGTAATATCTATAATATAGGTACCTACATCATAATTGCATTATAATTATAGAAGTTTTTTATAATATAGACACCTGTAATATAGGCGTATAGTCTTTTAGGCTCATAGACTCATCCTTCTAAACTCACATAATAGCAACCCTTATTGCATCCTCACTAATTTTACAAATTTTTTGTTTTGTTTTTGGGATGGACACAAGTGAAGTTCACTACATCTAGAAGTATTTTTGAAGTTCTTCAAAAAATTATATACTACTTTCTTGTGTACTAATTACAAAAGTTCTGAGGCCTCCAAAGGGCTGCCAGTTTGGCACAGCTATGGTACATTTAGGGAATTTAAAAAAAAAAATTATTTTTGATATTTTAAAATTAGAAATCTGATGTGGCACAATTAGTTCCACGTCAGTGCCACATCATCTCCATGCCAGATTGATTTTTTTTAATATTTTAATATTTTAATAATTTTTTTATTTTTCCTATAACTACACCTGAGGGGGGTGCCGAAAATCAAAAGTTTGGAAGCCTCAGAACTTTTGTAATGCTAGATGTTTAAGTCTTATACTTAAAGTAGATAGATAGTAAGATGCTTTGTGCAAACTATGGAGTATTATAATTCCATCTTGGAGAGATTGGAGAAATTTGTGTTTTGTTTGGCAAAAAATGACTCATGTATTTTGCAACTTGCATATATCTTGTTTTAGATCAAATTTCTCATTCTTGGAAAGTTAAAGATGACATGCATGGATATAAGTTAGGACTAGATCTATTATGATTTAAGGTTTAAATTCTACATGAATAGACAAAATTGGATTAGTGTTTTAGAAAAATTATTTTTCAAATTTTTTTGGCACACTATTTTAATATGTCAAACAATTTTTTATAAAAAAATATAATGCAAAATTTGATATCACATATGATATTAAACATTAGTGCTACAAATAATTTAAATGAATAAGAAGGGAGATTTAAGAAGGAATTGACCATCACTCTAGTGTGACTAGTAACAATTACAAATGAAATACTAATGGTTGTATCAACAATTCAAGGCAAATGGATATGAAAGGAGATTTAGGAGGGATTGGCAATCACTTTGGTAACAATTACAAACAACATACTAATGGTTGTAACATGGATATGAAAGGATATGATTATAAACAACATATTGATGGTTGTAGTATGGATATGAAAGGAGATTCAAAGGAGATTCAATATGTGAAAGGAGATGTGCAAAGGATTGGCCATCACTTTGGTGGCAATTACAAATACTATGTGGCAATTACAAATACTATATTAATATTGTACTAATGATTGTAGCATGGATATGAAAGGAGATTTAGAATATGAAAGGAGATGTAAGAAGGATTGGCCATCACACAAACACCATATTAATGGTTGTAGGAGCAACATGGCATATTAGTAGAACTATGAAAAATGATGAAGATTTTGAAATTTCAATATTTGAACATTTCCAACTAAGTTGCTATTTTTAATAGTTTATATTTTTGACAATTTTTTGATTGGGATTATACATGTTGGGCCTTCAACTTTATATTTTAGATTTGACATGCAAAAAGAGAGCTGATTGATTTTCATAGTTTTAACACCTTAATGATCAAACATTATAATCTTTCAATCCATAAGTGATATTGTTGTGTTTTCTTTTCCTATGTGATCTCTAACATGTCTAATTTTGAATTTGTATAGTTACAATTCCAAAAAAATTGATACAACTTATCAAAATTTTGACATTTTGTTCAATTTAGACCAAATTTGAATAAGCTCAAAATAAGCCTTGGACATTTAGGGGTTAAAATTATACAATAATTTGAATTCCTTTTATACACTATCTACCATTTCATAGAGAACCTTTGGAAGATAGTCAAAGAGTTTTTACATTTGGGTGAGAAACAAGCAAAAAATCATACAAGCAATTCAAGTAATGTGAAAATATGTATCTCTAAAGTAATTGTAAAGGTTCATTTCTTATATGTACCATTGAAAACAAATTATAATTATCTCTAAAGCAATTGTGAAGGTTCATTTCTTATATGTACCATTGAAAACAAATTATAATTATCTCTAAAGCAATTGTGAAGGTTCATTTCTTATATGTACCATTTGTAATCTTCAAAAATGTTGGCTAACACTAAAGAGTACATAGTGTATACAAAACATCAAACTCTTTGTATAATTTTCAATTATATATGTGTAATGATGATAAAGTAGACTTCATTGTGATTTCAACACAATTCAAAATTCAAAATTCCAATAATTTATGATCTCACATGGGCTTCCCAAAGTTCTCCTAATCTCAGGTGTACTGTACATGTACGTTAGCCCAATCACTAGAGAAAAGACTTCATTCAGTAATTAGTATCTCTGGAGAAAAGACTTCATTCAGTAATTAGTATTTCTAGAGAAAAGACTTCATTCAGTAATTAGTATCTCATCATTTCTAACCGAAAGGATTCATGCACAATGCTAGTCACCAGAATCACTACATTGTGACCAAAGACCAAATACAGATACCACAAAAGAAACGCATACACATGAAACGAAGTCAGTGAGGACGTAAGAGTAATTTCTTCCTATTGTCAACAAAGAGTCAAAACACTTGCGCAAGCCAACGAACAAGCTCATGCCACCCTACGGAGTTCTCTACTAACTACCATAACCTCCCTACCATGTTACATCATGCATTTTATACAGCAGTTTCCAAAATTTCCAATGCTAAATGACAAAAAAAGCGTGACAACGAGGGTCACCAGTGTGAATCGAATCCAGTCTAAATCAATCACAAAATTGGGCCTCTCCGTTCTTCTTCGGAGGCCTTCTGAGCAGCTTCACACTCGGTGACCAGATCCACAAATTCATTCAGCAGACGCTGGATCGCTCGGTTAGATGCCATTGCAGGCAACACCACCTCTTTGAGCAACTCTCGCTTCCTCATGCCCTGTGCAGAGACAATAGTCACAATATAATCAGCACATCACAATATAGAACGGATTCAATCGGGAGAAAAATAACAATCTTTGTAAGGCTCGGTCAACCAAGTAGCGCCAATCAATTAGTCAGAGCCCTAGTGCTTAAAGGTCTGTTATCTACACCAAGAGCTTGGTGTACGCGACACTACTTTGGTAGATTTTCGTACCACACTATCTCTGTTAACTCAGACACCATATAGTAGAAGGCCTACTAATAGTAGAAAACCTACTAAGGTTCGAACACTATTTAGAGAGCCTTGGATCTCGAGTTGGTCAGCCAATTCTTGATTGAGAGGCTATTCACTTAACTTTCTTGAAGGTGGTACCAAGGTACACAAAAAGAATTCATTTACTGTGGCATGCTAATTTTGTGTTACGTTAAATCATAGATGACACTAAATGGCGTAGCTGGAAGTTAACAAATCTTTGTAAGTCGCTATCTTGAAAGGTAACTAACTGGGAAATAGAATTTCCATTCAGCTAACTACTGCTGCTTGGTTGGTGTGTGCAGGGTTAGCACTTCAAACCATTGCTATGGGCACAATTACTTTAATTGTCTAAAATCGGGGAGCTATATTCTAATAGAAATGAATGTAAATTAGCACCAGCTATTAAGAATAAGCACCAACTTGCTAACAGACGCAACTTTGACGATGGAGATAATGGAGATACCCAGTAACGAATTCCAGTTATTTCATTCCACTACTTAGTTGGTGCGGCAAGGCTTAAAGCATCAAAACACTCCTAATTCACAATCTTCAGCATAGCTCATTCCCATCCCCTGAATGATTGGTACGCATACAATCTAGACTGAAGTGTCAAAAGAAAGTACTTACAAGGATGTCAGATTCCCACGAATGCAGCTTCTCTCCGGTGTTAGACTGAGAAGACGGACCCATATGCACGGGTCCCAGAAGCTCTTCACAAAGCTCTCTTAGTCGAGCTTCGTCAGTTTCCCTAAAATATATATGCCACCACATCAGTATACCTTCCAACAATTCTGCTTCTTAAATCACTTCATAACCCTAGTCCTCTGCAATGGCAAAAATCTTCATAATTACTCCACGCACCTATTTCAAATCTAACTTCAGATTTGGAAGACGCATTACTCACTTTGATAAGCAGCGCGCGTATGCTGTCAGGCACCTGCGATACTCGGTACCAGACTTCAGTGCCAGGGCGGAACTCATTTGCACTTCTAGATGGACTCGTGTTTGCCACTTCTCCTCAGCAAGGGACATTCTGATAACAACATAGCGGCAGCTTTAAAAGTCAAGAAACTGAAAATTATGTTCCTTGCCAAAGAAACACCAGAGTAATCGCCAATGGTATCATTATCCATGTAAAAAAGAAATCGGATAAGTTCAAGTTAGATAGCTGGTGCAAATTTAGCACTTCAATCCATTGGTAGAGGCACCACTTGTTTACTTGCTTTCAAGTACAAGAATGTCTACTTATGTAGAAGGCTTCGTCCGTCATTTCAACTTTTTAAAACCATAGTATTCTGTGGCCAGGTAATTCCAAAGCCACGGTAACTGCAGAGTTTATTTAGTGGAAATGAAAGAAAATTCGTTGCAACTTAATTAGTGGGAGTAAGCATCAATTTGCCAACTAACAAAACTTGGGCAATGCGGGCATTTCGTAACTCATTCACTTGGTTAATATTACTAGTTGGTTGCTGAAGGCGAGAATATGATAGGCAAGATAAGCGAATCTCTTCAAGATACAGACTAACAAGAAAAAGTGGAGGTCACGTTCAATACAAGGTAATATCCCTGGAGGACAGACAGACAGACTGACCTGTTCCAAAGGAACGAAGGACCAGCCGCTCTTGCAACACCTGCCTGAAGGAGTGCAAGTTCCCCGTTATCTGCAGACGCTGCACTATCCGGCCACGTGGAGACAAAATTAGACGCTGGAAATGTGTCGTCAGCAACTCGTAACCAAGAGCACATTCCCAAATTGAAAAGAAAAGCATGTCGATTGGCGAGCACTACAAGCGGAGCTCCTGCCATCGAGAGTCTCGCCGAAGCAAGTTTCATTGTCCCTGTACGATCCGAGCAAGAGGTTAGGAAATCAAACAAACAGCCACACTTGCAACATATTCATATTCTATAAGCTTGAAGAGATTTCCCTTGCATTCAGGACCGAACATTTTCAAACATCCATGGAGAATTAAGAAGGATTAATGGCTGCAACAGGAGTAGACCCGGACTGCAATTAAACCCAACCAGAAAGAAAAGCAGCAACTTCTCACCACTACTGGACAGCATTGAATTGGCAGACGTGGAGTTCAGGAGAGGTCCCAGTGATTCATGAAGTAGGCGTTTGGACTCTCGCAAGTCCCATAAATGAAGTGATCCATTCCGTGTGACAACCATTAATTTCCAGTTCTCGTCGCAGTCCATAAATACTGCGGCCGATCCCAACATCATGCTTGGCTGTGCTCTGCGTCCAGCCATAGTATAAATCTGGACACACGACGGCATCTGCTTCAGATTTCTAAACACGGTTGACACTAATTCAATGGAGAAATCAACATTAACCCAGTGACTCCTGGGGGAAATTTCATAGATCCCAACTATGAGTCGCCAATTAGACCCCCAACATAACAAAAGTAGACAATAAAGATCCCTACCGGCCACCTCAAGAACAGAACGTATCAGTTGAAAAAAGAAATTATACCCTTTATTTTTCAACAATAGACATATGTTTTGATAGATTTTCAACATAATCCACTAATAGATACCAGAAGTGAAATTTCAATTCGAACTTGAGAATTAACCCCAAAACGGCCCAAAGTGACCGCTCCATATCTTTAGGAGTTGCCATGAATGATTTCTGAAGCTTCAAGTTCGCAAGGTACCAAAATGTACCAAATAGAAAGAAAAAACCATACCCCACGTTTATGAAGAATAGCAACGTGTTTTGACACTTCCTACTTTGACTATTAACTTCCACAGTGGATGCACTATTTTCAGCCTGGGCACAGCAAAGGAAGGATTGAATATTCAACGTACCTGTAGACTTCCGTCTCCACAAGCTACAGCCCAAAAATTGCAATTGCCGGCCAGGGCAGTAGGCATGGAGACCAAGTAATCACACCACCGAACCTCTCCACCTTGAGAGCAGATGATCTTGACCTTGGCAGAGCTTTCACGTATTGAAGTGGGTGCTGCCGAACCCAAAGCTGATCCTAAGTTCGTACTACACTCTGCAGGCCGGGCTTCCAAGCAGATAGGAGCGCGCCCTCTAGAATCTTCCCCACCATCAGGTCCTCGGATCCTTATTGACAACACCCCCTCGGGAGTCGTCATCCTCTCTGCTGGCATCACCATATCCACCTGCGAACCAACCCCTGCAATATTGGGAGGCCCTTCGTTCCCCACACCAATAGCAACAGCAGCAGCAGCTGGAGTGGAGCGAGCTGCAGCATGAGCATCCTCCAGAGCAGCTCCATTGCTTCGTTTTGCAGGCGGTGCATCAGGCCTCATGTACTCTTCTGGCAGTTTCCTTTTCGGAGCAGTTTCTACAAAATTTGATATTCCTACATCCCCTTGGTTTCTGATATCTGCCATGTTAGGAGCGCCGTTGCCAAAGACATCCTCCCCTCTAGGGGGCCCCAGAGGTTCAGGGATAATACGCCGCCGGCCATCAGCTCGTCTGTACTCCGTTTGCTGGACCGGGCTCGGAGTTACACGAACAGGAGCAACACTTGGGACAAGACTGCCATTCAGAGCAGCTGGAGGCTTTGGAGGCGCCTTTATAGGCAATTTTGAGGGCACATCGACAGGAGCAACAACTGCACCATTTGCAACTTTAGGTGGCAGTGCTTTCGGTATTTCCATGCTACTGGGTGCACTTACAACTTTGGGCACTGCTTTAGCTACTGATTCCAAATTATTAAGACTTGGAGCACTTATCACTTTGAGCACTGCTTTTGCTGTTTCAGTGCTTTTTGCGCTGGGAATCTTGGGCACTGCTTTTGCTGTTTCCGCACTGTTTCCAGTTGGAGCATTTCCGGTTCCCCACTGCTTCGCTGCGGCTGCCTCCAGCATCAATTGGGCTGGACTTTCAGCAACCGTTGCCTGAAATGGACCATGGCGTATCAGATCGGTGTACAGATCAAGATCAAGATCAAAAAGTTTGACAGACTCACTCCCCAACCTTGTGTTCTACATAAATACAAGCTTATTCAGATGGATAAACAAGAACCTGCCGCACGCGTAGATCACCGTAACGGCTCTTCTTAAACTCTTCCATCTCTGCATCTGAGATTTTTTCACCCAATTCTTTGACCTCAAATTGGAATGACGCCACAGATCCATCAAGAGAGCAGCAGAACAGCGTGTACCCGTCTGGGCTCCTGTTCGACAAATAAACAATGTTGTAATGTTCAAAAAAATTTGTTAGTATGCTGTGCATCAGAAACAGAGAGTTCTATATGTTCAAAAAATCTTGCACTCAAGAAGTGTGGTACGCTACAACGACATGGAGGACGCACCAGGAAAGATCAACGACACTTTGCTGAAAGAAATGCTTCCCAATAAAAACTGGACGGGGGCTCCCCGTTGTCCACACAGATATGCAGCAGTCTTGGCTCCCGATAGCTATGACATTATACGGCACAGCGTCTTTGGCTTTTGAAGAAGAGCCGTTAGCTCCCGCTCCTGATACCACTCCATTTCCAGCTCCTTCATCCGGAGATGCTTTTTTGATCTGATTTCACGATTCCCGAATGTTAACCAAATTGTAACATTCCTATAATCGAACTCTCAAACCTCGAAGAAATAGTTAAGGCCATGAAAAACTAAATGCGCGATAATAACTTGGAAGGAAGAGGATTAACTACTAGTTTCATCTCAATTCTCGTCTCACCTTGTCTTAAGTTGTAGTTATCTCCACAACATGCCCAGTTATCTTTTTACTTTAACTAATTATAGATCTGAAGTAAAACTGGACAACTATAATCTAATCTCAGACACCTGCAGTCTAATTCGAAACAACAAAAAATAACGGTCCCCAATGCTCCCTTGGACTGCCACGGTCGTAGGTGTTCGGCTTACTAGTTAGGAATTATCTTTGAAAGTACTCTCCTAATATCTCTTCAGTAGTGAACCATATCTTGATTCAAAATAGAGATGATATTAATGAATGAGTTTGTAGATTTCAACTCAATTCCAAAGAGGCCAATCCCGTAATTGAAAAAACAAGCATATCGAATTTTACCTTTCGAAACATCGAATGATTGAACCGGACGGCCACAACTGGCGCATTATGGCCGACAAAATCGAAAGAGGCCATCCACTCTCCTCTCTCCAACACTGGAGCTGTATGACTAGGGTTCTGAAAACCGTGCGTCGTGGCAATGAAATGGCCACACGGTGACCATCCCAATCGTCTGAAGAATGTGGACCCAACCTGCAAAAAAACATCCGCACTTAAGTACCCCAACATGCACAAACAGTTCCAGTTCCTAAAGGTCACATCAGATAGCACAGTTGAGGCAACAAGCCTAAAATTTGAACAAACATTAGGGGTGGGATACCAAGCTTGAAAAAATGCATTGCATTTATGACACCATATGCGCAATTGAGGTAACAAGTGTCCAATCCTGGAAACCTCGTTATCTCAGATAGTATTAGCATGACACTTAAGAACCAAGTAAGCGCCACCTCTTCATAAACCATATTACTTGAACTAGTGTAAAGTCGACATTGGACAACACAAAGTAAAATCAATAAAAGAATGATATTTGCACCAGTAAGGGTGTAGGATTTCTAGTTATCTCAAGGTTGTTGCTTGAATCTGTAGAATCTAAAGTTGCCCTTAATAATTTCTAGAAGAACAAGAGACATAATTTTCCAATTAATATTGAAAAAACGAAGATAATACTAACATTGAAACCAAGGCCAAAAGCTTTTCTCGACCTGTAAAGCACAACATTCAATACACTTTCCTGTCCAAAAAATTTGCTTAGAAACTCACGGTTTTTTCCCATGGCCCTTCCACTCGTTTCACCACGCTCCAGTTGCTAGTTCGCCAGATGATGACCGACTTATCATCGGACTGAGTGGCCAAAAAAGAGCCAATTGGATCCCAGGTTAAGCCTTTCACAAGGCTTTCATGGCCAGAGAGAACTGCCAAAGGGGCACCCGTGGAGGCCTGCCATATGCGAACAGTGTTGTCCAAACTACAGCTAGCCAGCTGTGTATCATCCGGTGACCACCCAAGATCCACCTACTTCAAGGAACGCACCCACAGTCCACCAAACGTATGATTTAATGCCTTTACCCCTAACCAAGATCTTATGGTTTGGAAATGACTATTCGATTGGTCATGTTGTGCCAAAAATAGGTCACATGGGACCAATGTTAAATCACCAGAGTCGAAGAACCTTGCACGCGTTACTCAAAAATCAAAGAAAATTGGACAAAAGAAAGTCCCCACATGACCTTGTCAAAACTGTAGGAAACACCATGCCGCTCACATAGTCAAAAGCCTGTCCCAAGTCTGCTCTTATCAACCAAAGCAATTCACACACAATTCCAGGGACCTACATTCGATCAACTTCAGCTTCAGAAACCAAAAGGGAGGTGCAGACGAAGAAGTTGGCATGACTTTGAAGATTTAAGAAGCAAGAACCCTAAACGACCAAAGATTCACGGTTCGAATATGACAAATTCGATTAATCAAATTGCGAAGCCATTGAATTCAAAGAGGCCAAACTTCATGGCACAAGCATCAAAGAAAACCATTGCATGAGTGGTTCAAAATGATTAGTAAAATCGGACAAAAGAAAGTCCCCAAATGACCTACCTACTCAAAACTGCTAATAAAATCATGAATTTGGACAGGCTTTTCAACACCTCAAGGACCAAGAGGCACAAATCTAATACTAGGGACCTGAACTTGATCAGCTGCAGTATCAGTGGAAACAATAGTGTGAGAGGGACAGAAAAGTGTACCACATCGGCAGTATGACCCCGCAGGGTCAAGAGCACCTTCCAATTCTCCACATCCGGAGGCTCTCCGCTCCCGAACTCGGTGGTGCCGGAGCCCGGTCGCTTCTCATGAACCAACACCACTTGATCATCCGATCCAGAGGCTATCAAGCGACCGCATTTCGCCCATCGAACACAATTCACGGACCCAAAGTGGTCCCTCAACGTGGCCAGCAACTTGGTGTCTGACTCTGCGTCTTTCTCTGCCAATGGGGTCATGTTCCATATTCGTACCTAAACAAACAAACATATGGAATCATGTTCCGAATGCGCAACTAAGCAAAAAAACGCCACAAATGGCATGATGTTCCGAATTCGCACCAAAGCAAAACACCACAAACGACATCTTGTTTCGAATGCGCACCGAAACAAAACATCGCGAACACTCTAACCCCCTCTTTGATTTTACCACCTGGGGCCCCAACTATTTCACTACTTAGAATGCGTGAGAACTGTGCTACAGTGAATGATGTCGCAATCCGGCAACTGTGCAGGATATTCTAGAAGGCCGTTTTAGAGAAGGTCGTAATAGAGTGGTTAAGTGCAATCATATTCGTGTTCGCAATTAAATAAATTAAAAAGCACCAAACGACATCTTGTGTCGTATGCGCACCTAAACAGAACGCCACAAACACTCAACTTTTTTTTTTAATTACCACCTGGGGGTCCCAACTATCTCATTATTTAGAATGCGTGAGAACTCTGCTATAGTGAATCATAGTGTGACAAGTCTGCAGAAAATTCTAGAATGTCATTTTAAAGAGGTTGAGTGTAATCCAATCCATGAATCCATGGCAAGTTCCTTTCCAAGCCAGTGCACAAAAAGACCATCATGTTCCATAGTCGCACCTAAACGAAAAGCACCACATAATCCAACCCATGCATCAATTGCAGCGACGTCCTCTTCAAGGAATGACACGCAAAAGGCTCGACATGCGTTGCTTGTTGATCACTTTAACGTCTCTATGGTGGCGGTTCTCACATTGGTTGATGTCCACATCACCCTATTTGCTGATTTCTATGGATTCTCCAAAAAGCACAATGAGGACTTCTAAAAAACCAAGGCAAAGAGTTCATGCCATCTTCCATACCACCCCCTGAATAAGAAAACTGCCCTCTCAATTCAATGCACTATTGTCCCTCCCAAGTTGGGAAGCCCTAACTTCAAGACGGCAAGCATAAATTGATCCTTATCAAACGCTCGTATCGTCACATTCATGGGGTGGCGTAACATGAAAGGTAGACTGTAGAAACGTGCGCGGTTGTTTCTAACTTTGGTAGCAAATTCAAAACCTAAGCCAAAACACTCAAACTCTCCACTCACATTACATACCACACAGTATGAAGCCGCACACACGATTCGCAAATTTCTTGAGAGATGAGCGATCGAGGGCACCGAAATGGAGCATCATGACGCTCGGGAATCTCTCGAGAGCACAAACAAAAGATAAAATAATACAGAAACATCAACGGTACGAGAATTGGGGTAACATTGGAGTCCCAAGGCTCCCCAAATACCTTGTGATCCCCTCCCGCAGTCGCAAACCGGAGTCCATTGGGCTGCGTGTCGACGGAGAAAATCTGAAGCCCCGCATGGCGCAACCACGTCGGCTTCTCCACGATCATTGTTGCAGACGGATTCTTGGAATAAAATACAAAAAGTCACACTCCCTTACTCCCCCCCCCCGCCCACGCCCGGCCCCTGCGTGGGCAGGGCCTCGCTAATGTCGTAGCAGAGAAGCAAAAAGACGCAAACCACACACTCAACGCAGCAACAACAAAACAACCCAACACTCCTAGTCGCGACTTCCAGCGATGGGTTTAAGGTTTACAAAAAAACTAAAGACAAGAACCACGGCGGAGGTTGACATTGTAAGGACCTTGGATTGGACTCTCGGGCTCTCCCGCTGCCCCAAATGTGGCAAGAAGCAAAATTCTCTAAGCCGCATACTCTCATAGTACCATGCACAAACACACAGACACACAGACACACAAACACACAGAACTCGAAAGGAGAGACGCCGTTCCCTACTAAACTTAACCTACATAATGGAATTGATTGATCTACCAGAAGCGATTCCCCCAGGGACAGTACCAAACCAGACAGCCGTCGCCGCAAACGCAAAAGACAGAAGGTGAACGGAGAACCGTAAGGAGGAGCAACAGAATGTTGCCCGGAACCTACGGGGAGCCAAGAACCATACTACCGGTCATGGTAGCTTTGTCAGTTTGTGTTTCTACGTGTAGGTGGTTGTTTTTCCGACTTGCAAAGTCTATTGCAACTCTATTGAAAGCTTTACACGCAAACCTGACTTGTCCTTCCCTCTCCCCCCCTTCTCTCTCTCTCTCTCTCTGTCTCTCTGTCTTCTTCTCAACCATGCGCTCTCTCTCACGCTCCCCGCTCTCTCTCTCTCTCTCTGTATCTGTGTTTCTCTGTTTCTGTGTTTCTCTGCTTCTCTGTGACTCGACTCTGTGGCTGTACGCTATGATAAAAATAGCCAAAGTAAAAGGACAAAATTTATTTAGGGAAAGCATGGAAGAGGAAACTGAAACATGGCGTGAGAGAGGAACAATGGAAAAAGGTGAAACGGCGATGGTGGGATGGGCTTCAGTTCCTGGAATGAGTGGGGTTGAGGGATGCTCCCGGCTGGATGCCACATACGGCGTACTAGTAGGCTATGGTGCTTAAACCCCGGGTTAGGTTTAACCCGGGTTAGCTAACTCTGGTGTGGTTACCTCACCTGCCCACACAATCGGGAGTCTACGTCATGTTGGGGATAGTGTGCAGTTTCAGCTTCTTTGAAGGCAAATGGGACGCCCACGTTGATTTTTTGATTTAATCTGCCAATCAGGTTGTGACACGTGTAAAGAATGGGGTCCAGTTTCATGAGGTAATTTGTAATTTGTTTACCAAGGTAGAGTCTGACTTTTTAAAGCGACCATTGGAGAGATGATTGTGTTTTCATGGAAGCTAAACTCCTTGAAACAATTTTCAATAAATTTGCATAGGATGAAAAATGGAATTGGCATCTAACCCAAGTCAGTTCATTGATTTGTAGGACCTTCATGGAATTAGTTACGAATTTTTGAAGTTGAAATGTAGTGGTTGTTGGAAGCGTCCACCACCTCAAATGTGCACTAACTCACCTTTTCAAATTTGTATTGTTGGTACAATGAAGAAAGCAAAATGTTCACCGAAAGCAAAATGGTCATTGAAAGTGATCCCCTCTTCAATGTGCACTAACCACTTTTTCAAACGTGCTTGTTGGTACACTAAAGAAAGCAAAATGTTCACTAAAAGCGACCACCTCCTCAAATGTGCATTGTTGGTACATTAAAAAAAACAAAATGTACTTGTATCATGATTGCTTTTAGTGCATAGATGCATTTAAAACATACCATTACATTAAACTACAAGGTAATGTAGGGCAAGTATCATTGAGTCCAAGAGAAGTTAAGGTGATGGGTATTCATGAAGGTTTATCTAAACATTGATCTAGATTTTTTTAAAAGATGCAAAAACTCAAAATATTTCATACTTCTTCAACCATCCTAAGGGCTTGCAACCACAAGTCAACCTCAACAAAAAAATATCAAGATTTTTAATCAATTTTTCTTCAAAGAGAAGAAGAAGATTGCAATGTAGATTTTTTTGGGCTCAAGAAAGAAGCCTATAATCACCATGCTAATGGATAATTTGAAGATATTGGACCATACTTGGATGAAGTAGTTAATCACTAATTGCTTTGAATCCATATTTTGAACGGCAAATAAAGTGTTTCTTGGCAATGTTTTGTCCAAATAACTTCTCATTCATCCAAAGTAATATTTGAATATTGCTTGGTCACATTAACTTGGTCAATAGCAAAGAATCAAATTATGCACTATTTCATCACCAATTTTTGGTCATGTTCTATTTAATGATCTTTTTTGGCACACATTGAACTTTACTTCAAAGTTAAAGAAATTGTATTTTGATTTTTGAAACTTCACTCTTCTAATGAATAGATGGGAGTTTTTCATGCTCCTTTGTGATCATTCTTGTCATTACTTCAAGAGAATCATATAAAACATACCAACACTCGTTTCTATGACAACAAAATAGAGTTCTCAAACAAATATCAACTTTTCCTGGAATATAATTCTCCAACAAAAAAATGTACATGGAAAAAAACCTTGCTGAATATTTCTACTTTCACTAGTAGAAAACACAGAAATTCTGTTGTTTCGGTGACGTTGTTTTGGTCACCGAACAACAAATTTCTGCTGAAATTTACGTAGAAACGTAGAAATCTGTAAATTTCAGCAGAAATTTGTTGTTTGGTGACCAAAACAACGTCACCGAAACAACAGAATTTCTACGTTTTCTACTAGTGTTTTACAATTGTCAAACCTTCATTCAATTAGGAGGAAAAAAATATTCATTCAAAGATGTCAATCATAACCACTATTTACAATCAATATTTATAGTTAAACTTCAATCAATAAGATTTCCTGTAGTAAATTCAAAAAAATATGATATCAACCCTTTTTTCTAAACTTTGGAAAATATAATATTTAATTATATATAGTATACAATTGTCAAATATGAACCATAAATTTAGTGCAAAAATGGCACTGCAATAGAAGTCAAGTAAGTTCAATGGTCCTATTTCAAAGGGCTAAAAAATCATTTTGTACTAACACCAAACATTGTTATCTTGAAGTCAATGATGTTGGGGAGTTTCTAGAAAAAAATTCACTTGTGCATTTCTATAATCTAAATAGTAAAATTTTGATTGGTAAAATTTTTATTATATTTTAATTTTCTAATTTGCTTAATACATACAAAATCACAATCATGGAAATTATGTTCCAAAATTATCCCTAACCTTTGGAAGTTAAGGTTCATGAAATAACATTTGTCCTCATTGGCACAAGTATCAAAAACAATATTATCTACCTAGATCAAAACAACAACACTAGCATCTGAGCCTAGAAATGCAAACCTAGAAATTCAAGCCTACGAGCCTTGAGTTTAGGTGTAAGTAGGTATTCTACAACTATTAAAAGTGTCTATAACATACATAATTATAATATAAGTACCCTATAAGCATAGAAGGTGCCTATAACAAAGACACTTATAATATAAATATCCTGTAACCATGGAAGGTGTCTATAACATAGACACCTATAATGTAATTAAACACCTCTAATATAATTAGGGACCTATAATATAAATATCCTATAACTATAGAAGGTACCTAAAGTATAGGTATCTAAAACATAGAAGCCTAGGTTTATAGGCTCAAGATCCTAGGCTCACATGCTAGCAACTGTCAAAGTCAAAATAAACATTGTCTATTCAGAGATGATTACAAATATGCACATCCCACACCATTTTACCTCCATAAAGATTTTTGGTCATCATTTGGAAGCACCTCATACAAAGCCTTGCAATTATTCACTTCCTCAAATCCTACTTTAAGAAAAGAGATCTCAATTGAAAGACAATATCTTCCTAGCTTGCATATCACTATCAAAGTATGAATAAATAGAAAGAAAATCAAAATATAAATAAATAGCTATTGAACAATTTTAGACTAATCCACATATCTCAAGCACCTAAATCACACCTTCTCAGATTATCATATAGTCAATACAAGGTTGTACCTGTAAATATCAATTTTGGCCAATAAAATATTCAACAACCACTTACCCACTTTGCAATTGAAATCAAATTCACACCTAGTTACTTGCATTATTTTGCACATCAAAGCCCATTTCAAAGTTTTTTGTATAAATATTCAAGAATTATGCAATCTATTATCATCACACTTCAAGCCCATAGTATAACAAATTAATTAATCTTGATACATTTGGTGATATTCATGGAAATATCATTGACAAAGGATACAATTCACAATCATTTGTAGTCATCATAATACATATTGTACTTGTGGTACATCTTATGTCACATCTCAATCACACTAAAAGTCGAATTCAAATCACCTTCATCTGCAATTAAACTCAAACTCAAAACATTAACAACATAGTCATCAAATAATCTACATATTTTCTACTAAACAAATAAAAATTAGAAAACAATCAACCCCTCTTGGCACATGCCTCACACTCATATACTCCAAAATGGCTATACAAACAAGTATAATAAATATAAAAATAACTTAAGTTTTATTATAAATATACAAATTTACACATTTATATATGGTCTCACCTTTATGATTATCACTAATTATTTATTGACCTACTCACACATGTATTTATTCATTTCTATTCTTTATAATTACAAAACTCATAAAACCTCTTTTAAATTTTGGTAATTCATCATGTCAAAGGCAACATAGAGTCTTCCGTGTAATGAAGGTATGTAGTCTTAAAGTGAGCTTGACATCAAACCCAAACTGATCAATTTTTAATTCATGTAAACCTAATAGGTTGGAATTTTTAGGTTTTTTTTTGGATTAAGTGTTCAATTGAAGGGAAAAAATGCCAATGATAAGAAAAGGCTTATACTATTTTTTTTATAGTATGGCATGGGCCCTTTTGTCCACATTAATTTTCATACGTGACTTTTTTTCCAAATTACATAGATGAAAAAACATTATAGGTGATCTATCAAGGTGATATTCACATAGTCCAAAAATATATAATAGCTAAATAATAAATTTTACACTATCTAGCTTGCAATGACATGAGTTATTGAAAACATTTGTATAAAGACAAGGATTGTGACACATTATTGTTAATCATAATTTACGAGCACATGATATCGTTTCTATAGGTTGCATTATTCAAATTGTTGTGAGCATATAAAACTATGTACAAAATTTGTCCCTTGTCAAGGCCAAAGCATTTGCAAAATTCTACAAATTGCATTGATATTTCTAATTAATCTTTGAAGGACTAAGGATTTTTTGAAAGCTCAAACAAATTCTATTTACTTCATAGTTTGGAATTTTTGCATGAAATATATACTAAGGATAAATATTTGCTAATCAACATAATCTATGTGTGATGCTTTGTTTCATGTCATTTTCATAGATATTGAAAACTTTGTAAGTTATTTTTAAAATTTTGAATGCCAAATTGTGTATCTAAAAATATGTTCCACAAAGAAATTTTTATTTTTATTTTTTAGATGTACACCTATACAAAAACATTTGAAGTTTTGAACTATTCATTCCTACAAAATGAAATGAAAGTTATAAAGAGTTTTATTTGGTGATCAAAAAAGTTAGAAAAGACATATAAATTTGTTTTAACACAACTTTGAAAATTCTCATATAATAAGAAAAAATAGGACATATGTTACTTACAAGAACATTCTCGCAATTGGAATTTACAATTCTCAATTTTTCATCAATGTTATTAGTAATTTAGGATTTTCTTTCATCCCAAAGCACCTTCCACTTTAATTTTTGTAAAGATGAATATTATATCAAAGTTTTTTTGGTTAAATTTTTTCCTTGTATTTTCAATTTAGATTTTAACATATTAACTAAAATGCACAAGTTTTAGGTCATGAATACATTATTTTTTTCTAAAAATGTTCAAAGAAAAAATTCATCTTTTAGAAGTGCTAAAAATACCAGCTTTTGAGTTTAGGCACATAGAATTTGCAATGGGTTTGAATTTTTGCTCTAAAACTCTAGGAAGATGTACTCCATCACATTAACCTTTGGTAGGCAAAGGGTGTTTTTCAAGAAGAAAAGTTTAAAACTACTAATTTTCAATGCATTGTCCAAAAAATTATAATTTTTTTTATTAATTCCAATTTTATAAAAGTATATTAAACAAGTAAAAAAGACTATGGAAAACATGGATTTAACTTTTATAACATGTAAAGTCAGAAACAACTTTTTTTTATTCTTGTAAAATGGGGTCAATAGACTTTGAGCCTTCTTAGAATAAAAATTTTGGTCTACACAAAAATGAAGATTTTCTCCATTCATAATTATATGATGATAGGTTCACTCATGAAAATTTCAAATACAAATATAGAGTCTAGTTTATTCTAAATCACCCTACAATGCAAGGAGGTTAAGTGAATTAGCAATATACTAGCTATTTTTAAATGATTTCATGTGCAATGACCAAAAAAAATTTGAAAACCGAACAATGAAAAGTTAGAGACATTAGAGAAGATTTGAGGCCTTTGAAGAATTGTTTCAAGTCTATTTCCCTTGTGGTGAACCATTGCACTATTCGCTATTAAAAAATTAAAAAATTAAAAATTTTGAATTTAAAAAATACTAATTGTTTTAAAAAAAATTAAAATTAATTTAAAATTATTATTTAACACACTAGAAGAAAACCTTGTTGCTCTCAACACAATCTACATAATATTCTTGTTTTTTATAACATATAAACATCAATTTGTGTTGATATTGATGGTTATATATTGCAAGAAACAAGAATGTCATGCAAATTGTGTGAGAGCAACAAGGTTTTCTTCTAGTGACATGGCCATCTCCCAACCTCGTCAAATTACTAATGAGGTTCTGTTCCCACATTCCCCACAGTCTAGGAACTCATAGTCTTCTAGAGGCCTCAAAAATCTTTTAATGTAAATACTTAGAATATGTAGGAAAAATCTCGAGAATTGACTTCACATATTGCAAGATAACAAGGGATTTTGAACAAGTTCCTATGACCTCAATTTTCAATGAAACTTTTAAAAACTTTCTCATAAGATAGAAAAACTTCTTAGCTTTGTCAGAATATAATTTTTATTTCAATTGATGCTTCGGAGCAAAAGTTATGCCGTCCTAAATATAATTTTTATGTCTCTAGGCAAAAAAAGAAATCTACAAAAACTTGAAATTAAATTTAAAAATTTTCTTCCTCTTATAGATCATACTTTTGTTTACATGTAAGGCTTTGATTCATTTGATTTGGATTAGTGATGTGAAAGTTATGAACAATCTTATTTTTTAAATCAATCTAAGCATCTTTTTGAAAAAATAACTTATAGAATTCATTTTTTAATGCAATTTTCACAATTTTTGGAAAACATTGTTTGATGAGGTTAAGTTTGCTTGCAAGAATAATCTAATCATTGGGATTATTGTATTTCAATCCCATTTTAGAACTATTAATGGTTAAGTTCTTTTTCCTATCTTGAATTTACTTCTAATTAATAGTTTTTTAAAGAATTAAAATCAAGCAAGTTTTTTTTGAGATTTTTTACCTAGACTTTCAACTCAATTCTTCAACACAATTTTTTTATTCAAATTCAATAGTGCAAAAGTTTTCCTCAAATGGTAGTCAAAATCATCTCAAATTGCAAGCCAACACTCAAAATTTTCTTTCTTCAAATTTGAATGTTAATATTTTCCTATATATAAGTTTAAACATCAGGAAATGTTTACCACATGATCTATGATAAATAAAGTACAAGATTCTATGGTTAAATTTTTTTTAAAGTATTTTTTATTTCTTTAAATGAACCTAGCAAAAATGATAGTTTTGAATGATTTTTGAGAGAAAAATGGCCTTGATCCTTTAGAAGTTAAAGTTAAATGTTTTTTCTTCTAAAACCACCTTGACATAGCTAGCAAAGTTTGATTCCTTTTAGAATGTGATTTGAAAACTAAAATTTGTTTTTTGAAGGCAATTGTTTACCATATTTTATTAGTTATATACATGCCAAAATTCAAAATTCAATGAGGGTTTTAGCAAAATATGCCCAAATTGCCCAGGCCACCAAAAATTTCCACGCACTTGACTGGAAAAAGAATTGTATTTCCTATAGGGGGTACATAATCATACCTTGTGTCAAAATTTTGTGAACATCCAACCCAAATTGACTTTGTAGGATCCTACTTGGATTTTCAATTGTTGCTTCAATGGACAATTGTCATTTAAGAATTAATTATAAAATTCTATATTTGGATTTATTAAAGAATAAATGTTGATGAAGATTTTAGCCTTGCTTTGGATAAGAACCTATTGAAGCAATTTTGCCCCTTAAAACACCACAATCAATTAGAGATTGATGAAGATGCAAATCTAATGCAAATTGTATAGTATCACTTTAGAGTGTAGTAATTTGATTATATTACAAATATCATGACTTTGATATATTAATTCACACATACTAATAGGATACTAATAGTTTACTTTCTCTTTTTCAAAATAAATCCATGGTTCCTTGGAAAAGGCTAGATTAATGTGTAAGGTGTTCCTATTTGGATAGAAATGCATAGTTATTATAGCTTCTAATTACCCCTAGTAGGTGTGAATGTTTTGAAGTTAGAAATCAAGTAGACCATGTTGAAAATAGGTTGCAAAATTGTTAATTTTCTCCTATTTTTCTAATAGCCCTAGTGCAATGAATTTTGATCATTCTACTGCCAATTCCAATGCAAAGAACTTTCATTAGTTCTTGTGCATTCAACTTCAATCACTTCTTGTAATTCAACTTTGATTAGCTCCTATGATGCAACTTTGATTAGTTCCTTTTAATCAACTTCAATCAACTCATGTCATCATTCTTTGATTAGTTCATGTGATTCAATTGTAACCAGAGCTTGTAAATCAACTTCAATGAACATTTTGTTAGTATTCTCCAATAAGCTCATGTACTTAAATTGCAATCACAGTATGTGATTTAGCTTCAATCAACTTCAGTTACTATTATTGAGTAAGTTCTTGAGTTTAAACTATGACAAGAGCTATAATATAAGTTCAATAAACTCTAGAATGTTAGTCACTTTGCATTATTCAGTTGATACCATAAAAAATCCAATGGTTTAGGATCACATTTGTTAGGAGAAAAAAAATTAATTAATTTTTTGGTGCAAACTTGAAATTGGGTTGTCTTTCAATTTTTATATTTGAAACTAAGATTGTTGCAGTCAAATAGAAATTACAAGGGAAATAACACAAAGTATTTAGAATTTGCCTAGTCTTGGAAATTTTACTATTTGAAGAAAGCATTGATGTTCTCATTACTAAATCTTATGCATTTTTCCATAAATCAATAGAAACCACAATTTTTGAAGTTTAAAAGGCCAATTTTTTTTTAGATATCAAGTATATGAACTCTAGATTTCATACCATTGCATCTTGAATGTTGTAGTGAATACCATTTTTTTTACCTCATTCTATACTTAGAAAATCATATGGAAATTTATTCTAATAATATTCTACAATATAGTATACACCTATGGTGTTATTTTAAGATTTTTAAAAACTTATTAAGTATTAAATATGATTTTTAAAAAATTTCTTCTAAAATCTATAGTAATTTCAAATCTTCATAATAAATTTTAGAATTTAAGGACCTATAGTAGAAATTCATTTTGATTTCTCAAAATAAATGTAAATTCTCTCCAATTCTTATTTCAACATTTGACACAATATAAATATTTGCTATTATTGTGTGAGAATGCTTTGATTTAGGTATTGTTGTAATTGGGACTCATGAACCTCTCAATCCTTCACATTGGAAGACACAAGTCCAAAGGCAATTGCCCTCCAACTACTTACATGGCAACAAACTTTCAAGGGAAGTTTGGAATGGCTAGAAATAGAGACCTAAACTATAGCTCAGAGGCCATCAAATTTTTGTCATAAAGAATAAACAAGATCTCAACCATTAGATTGGTATGGATTTGGACTTTGGGCTTGGGCGTTTGGAGATTTCACACTACAGACACCCAAAATAAGAGGTCACAGGAGTTCATTGCTAAGAGTTTGAACTTTAGGCTTGGCCTTGGGAGGCTTTACACTATGGCCATATAAATTGAAAGGCCATGGGAGTACATTGCCAAAGGGTTGGACATTGTACTTGACCTTCAAAGGCTTTACACTATGATTGGCTGAATGCTTCAATTCCTTGTCATTTATTGCCCATTAAAAGCCCATTTCTTTAAACTTACACAACCTTAATATAAAGTGACCCTTAGTGCAAAAGCCGTAAGTGAATTTTACCATTGCGGGAACTCTTGAAAAAAGAAATGGATGAAAAATGGCATTTATAAATTTTACAACAAGAGGAACTTTCAAGAAAAATAATGGAAGATTTCAAGAAAATTTCTCATCTTCAAAATAATTTCACAATAAGAGGAACTTAAAAAAAAGAAATGGACTTAAAAAAAAATGCATTTTCCCATCCAGTAGGCACTCAGAAAGTCATCCATCAACCAATTCTCAGGCTGTGACCAGCGTTCTCAGGGCTCCAGGTCTAGTGTCTACACTTTACTTGTTCATAGGGCTGTCCTTTCAGCATTAGCTTCATGGAGCTTCATGGTGTTCAGAGCAAGTACCGTAATTGAAGTCCTTTTCAGTAATGCGACTGCTGCTGTAAGGTACACTCACTAAGCTTATTCCAATTAGAAGACTCAGATATGTTCTCTGACGTGCTCTGTCATATGCACTGTGTACAACTAGAAAAGAAGTAACCCTAGGCATCGGCACTGGAGGTTAGCACGTAGAGGAGACACGTGCTGAGATTAACGCTGCTTAATGATCTCCCACCCGTCAATTCACGAACCCATACCGTGTGTGTCATACGTGAGGGAGGACAACCCAGGCAAATACAGTACTCCAGTACTAATCAAACCCATCAAAAAACTAAGTTGGTAATCAATGGATCACCAGCCAATGGCATTAGAGCTGAAAGCCTAGCACAACTGACCATCTGCCTAGAAGCTCTTCAATGCGGACAGCATATAATGCCATTGTATAAGCTGCAAAAATGACGCTACTGCAGTTGCTTTGATGTAGTCAAGCGGGGACTCAAGTCAGAACTCATGTGCCAGTATGACATTTTAGTATTGACTATCTAGATGAATTAGGGCAACAGTGGCGAAGGTCCAAAGTACCGGTACCTAACACATCACGGTTCTATGACCTGAAGTTTGGATCATAACTCCCGAACATTTCCTAAATAAGAGTTCCCATTCTTATAAATATTCAGCATTCCTTTCGTCTAGTATATACCCGATATATTGCAATTCCGGCGATTGTAACAGTCGTTCCAACTGCATTCATGCACCATGTGGTCAAAGTCAGGAACGAAACATCAGAAACCCACAACCTACAAACAACCAACCGACAGTGAATACTTTACTTGACAATGCCAAAAACAAATAGTATGAAACATCCGTTCAACATTCGACTTCTCTACATACAAGAGCCCATCGGTTAACAGCTTACCAGCAGCAATTGTGAGAGTCCGCTGTATCAAGCGTTTGTAGCGCTTGTGAGCCCTGCCTTGTTCTGTTTCCGGTACACTTAAGTGTGGACGTTGACCAGTCTCAACAATTCGTCGAAACAAATTGCCGATATCCCCCAGTTTCGCACTCACTGATATTGGAGCTTCAACTCCCATTTCAGTGCAGACCTGCACATTAAGAACTGCGAGCTTACTAATACGCTTCACCATCAAATTATGATGCCCAGCAGAGATAAATAGAGTCACGAGTAGTAACCTCAGTCTCAAGAACTAAAATCCAATGCAACTCTGCTCTTAAAAAAATAGTAGCAAACAGACCGCAGAAGGAAGACATTGGCGTGTTACTCCATACCCGTTGAGCATTCTGTGCACACGAAGCCTCAGGTTCAAGATCGTTCTTGGCAGCAATCAGCAAACAAGGTACCTCCACCCCATTAATCTCCCCATGAGCAGCTACCTCCACCAACAACTCATGAGCTCGGCTCCAAGATGCTGCATCTGAACTGCGATGTCACAAACCAGTCAGACCCCATTCTAACATCATCTTCAACTTACTCTTCATGTAAACCACCAACCAAGAACTCGAAGTATGAGAAGTTAAACCTGTCATAGACAAACACAGCTACATCACAATCCGTCATGGCATCCTTGCTACAGAGGAGGGTTGCAACAGATTCCTCGTTCACTTCTCGCAATACCAATGTCTTCTTGGAAACCTGCACGCAAAACTGTCGATTGAAGCCCAAGGCACAGCCTCCACATCTGTGTACTTCACTAATACAGAAGTCAAAGAACCATTCAGCCTACCGACCTGTGAAAGGTTGACAGTGCACCATCACAAACCAAACTACACAGACCACTGCTAGGAATTTTGGACATACCCCGACTTGTCCAACAACATTGGCTGTATATCGAACTCCTTTCGTAGGTTTGGAGGGTTCATTGTAAGGCCTGCAGACAGTCAAAAAACAATATGGTTTGAAGGTATGCATTACCTACAATTTGTAATAACTCTATCGCTGCTCAAAGGACAAAAAAAATACAAGGACTTCAAAAAATGGGCAGAAAACATCATTCTCTTGCAAAAAGTCAATCGAATAAAAAAATCCCCACATGAAATTATCACTCACTTCATCCGAAGCACACCACTTTTTAATGTGGGACACTAAAATCCTCAGAAATCAGGATATTTTCAGCCGCCGTCACAATACGCAACGTCAACACAATTCACAAAAATGTACCTACATACCTTCCCACAAGCGCATTCAGTAGAGCAGATTTTCCACTACTGGCTGCGCCAAACACATAAGCTTGAAATACGACCCGCTGCGAACGTTGCTTCTTCCTATCCTGACGACGACGACGAGTGATTTGAAAAGCCGAAGACGGGTCTCCAGGAAATCCTATGTATATAAGATGTGCCAAACTCTTCTGGGGCTCCAGAAAAGTCATCAAAGCCCACTGGAACCAGCCCAAAACTGTGGTTTAGGTTTTCTATTCCATATGCAGCACCAGCACATTATTCTCCAATCACGTGTTCCCTGGTCGAGTACATACTAGGGTCTACCACAGCTAAAATTGATATTCCATGTGAGAAAAGTTGCAAGATTTCTCACTTCTCAAAATAAGAATTCTTGACGACTCTAATACGAAACCAGGAAAGCCCATCTTTACACTCAATTGGCGAAAAGGAAAGAAAAATTAATAGCTCACTGAGTGAGCCCACTTAAATTTTGTAAAACGACAGCATACTCGTTTGCATGCACATGGATCACAAGATTGTAATAGTAGTTTGGAATCATACCGATGATAGAAAACCATTCAGTGTTAATCCTCCCAAACTGCTGGTTTCTGCAGCATTACTATAGATCGATTTCTCCCAAGGGCTGCACAAGTCGCTACAACGGTCAGTCCTCTCTTTATATCAAAGCTAGACATTTTCATGAAAGTTAACAACCTAGAAAAAGAACTCTTCTAAAACATTCATGCAAGCAGCAATCCACCTGGAGGGAGCTGTGGAGAATAGTTCCTCCAGCTCTTGCGATTTAAGTACACCGTCCTGCACACAAAATGGTAATATCAGGCTTCTGAATTCGAACTTCTTTTATAAGACAGATGATAGATACAAGAACAACTCTAAGACTTGGGGTTTGAAAATGACGTTAACGACCGTTATAGATACTAACAAATATTAAATGACGCAGGAGCACTTAGATCCAGGAAAAGAGAAGTTGATCAAATGATTTGCTTACTCCATCAAGGTCGGACGCAGCGAATACTCCATTGAGAAAATCTAACGCGATCTCAGTTAACTCGACGCTCTGTAAACCCAACAAGGAGATTAGTAAGACGCATCCCTTCTTACAAAGATCTGTCCTATGGTTACATCATTGAAATGAATTGAAACATTAAACATCGACAGAGATACCTCGCTATATTCCAGAGGTTAGCACCAAATATCGTACTAACTCTGTCCCGAAATGATTGCCCACAATTTCGTTGATATTTTTTTGAACCAGTTTCATTGACCATATGGTGAAAAACATAGTTAAGAAATTCTCCAAATTTTGTATCACTAGAATCAATGAAGAACATTGCATGTGTTCATTGCAAACTAAATAAAAATAGCCACAAGGAAGTATCTTTTTGACTTACTCAAAACAACCTTAAAAAAACACGACATTCAAAGCGGACAATCATTTCGGGACGGAGGGAGTACAATTTATAGTCGTAGTGATGTAATGTAGTTGCTTCATTGCATGTAAACATACAGAACAGTGCCATATCTTTGAATTCAACATGCGGACTCATCCCGAATACCTGGTCGGAGGCCCGCTTGAGAGATGGGCACAATAGCACGTCATCCCGAAGTTCAATTTCATCATTATAGCCAAATTTTCTCAAGACAGTCCAAGTAGTTTCCAAACGACCACGCTCGATGAATAGTGCGTGGAGAAAGAGAAATCCAGTCAGCGTCAACCCGTCGTTGCTCACACCTTCAGCCATCTTCTCAGACACTACCTTCTTCACCCCAACTATCTCTGACTGCTGCAAAGGCGCATTGAAGCACTTCACCTGATCCATAGCAAGACATCAAGATCCACATCCATCAATCAACGCCTTGCATCGGATCACATGCTATGAGATAAGGGTGACAGGACCCGTTGAACTAAGAGTGAGGGCAGACCTGAAAGTCGTTCAGTTCCTCATCATTCAGAGTTGAATCTCTGTCGTGGTCGCAGAGTATGAAGATTCGCTTCAATGCTCGCACACAACGTGGCTTCAACTTCTGCGTTTCCTGGTCAAAAAGCGGTGCAGTCGGATGTAGAATAGCTTTCTGGGCATAATAAAATACCTCAGCGACCTGCAAACGAATGCCATAAGAGCTTTTAGTCCCTTGCATGCCATCGGCGGCTTCAGTATTCCCTGACACAAAGATGTACCGGATCATGGAACTCAACCGCTCTGTTCATGTGCATAGAAGCCTGGACCGAAATTGACATAATCGCCCTGCATTGTACCACATTGTAATCCGGTTCTGAGACCTGAATCCGATCTTAACCCCCTTATTAATTGCGCTTCCATGCCCCTCTACGAAGCCTTAGAATCATTATTAAAGGTTGAAATATCATCTGGAAGTAATCCAGAATTGGCTCAAATACCTGAATTTGTTTGATGGACGAGCACTCTATACAGGTCTCGATTTCTCGAAATTCGTGCATAAGTGGAGCCATAACTTGTTCTAGACTAGGTTGGCGATCGTCGCGAAGATCTAGCTTACAACCCACCACAATTACGGGCACTTTGATCTGCGAGCCAACACAACAATTACCATCGCTTAACATAGGAGCTGATTTGCAATTCAAAAATCGCAAATTTCTATTCTCAGTGTCAGCTTAAGGCAGGAGGGCACTGACTTCTAAAGCTCGAAGCCCAGGCAACCAGTAAGTAGACAGGCGTTCAAGCGTTTGCGGTCGGTCGCAGGCGTAGGTCAGAACTATAGCGTCTGCTTTCTTGCACTCCATCTCCGTCTTCGCCTTGTCTTCATGCCTACAGACAGAAATCCAATTAATCCATTGTCAATCAACACTTCAAAACTTCTCTCTCAATTAACAACCCTAAAGTTGAACCCTTTTTGATTCTACTCACCAGTTTGTGAATTCCATGAGCAATTGCACACATAGAGATCCGAGTCAAACCAATGCAACAAAGAGCAGCCAATATAATTGAAATTTGTTAGAAACAGCAGAAAAGCCCCTATTTCTACCGACTCAACCGTAACAAAACCTTAAAAATTCATCCCCTTGCTTTCACACTTCCAAAACCTCTCTCTCCCAATCCCAACCTAAACGCCCAGCTCATCCGAATCAACTTTCAGCAATTGCAAAATAGAGACCCGAGTCACACCAATGCAATTAAGAGCAGCCAAAAATTATTGAAATTTGCTAAAAGCAACAGAAATCCACTAATTCTACTGACTCCACCAAGACAAAACCTTAAAAATTAATGCCCTGCTTTCACACTTTCAAAACTTCTCTCCCCCAGTCCCAACCTGAATGCTGACCTAATCTGAATCAAATTTCCAGCTTGTGAACTTCACACAGATGCAAAAGCAAAGGCCCAAGTCGATGCAATGCCAGAAAGGAGTAGTCTAAAGTATTGTACTGCAAATAGCTGAAATCAACAGAACGACCCTAAATTCCACTGTTTCCAAAACCTCGAAAATTCTATTGAATTTCCTCATTTCAACACCGGACATAATTCTCATGACCGCACCACTCCCATAATCCGAGACGAAACTCTTCCCTCCCAAACCCTAAAAATCAGGAGGAGTGTTCACAAGCGGACCTGGACGACGTATCAATGATGGTGAGCGGGACGCGATCGGGATAGAAATCATGAGGCAGGCGCGTGGGCGGCAACACGGGCGGCGTCTTCTCGGGAAACGAATCCGTGGCCACTGCGGTGATGAGAGAGGATTTGCCCGTGCCTTGATCGCCCACCACCACCACTTGGCAGCGGGTCCTCGCCTCGAAAGACATGATTCCTGTGGGGGCTTTTGCAATGTAAAACAACAAGCTCACGCCGACGCCAGGGAAACCCTAAGAAAAGTTATTCGGTGGAGCTGTGGCAGCTGCAGCAGCGGGAATGAAACTCCATCGCCGGCAAACCCGCAAACAAAAGCGGAGACGACGACGACGGAGCGGCTTGAGTGTCCTCTCCTTCGGTCCGTCGGTCCCCGTTGGTGGGGCGGAACCCCCGACACTTTCAAATGTAAAAGGTAACACCTTTCCATCTAGATTCTTCTCTTTGTCTAAAATGTACATCATGCGTACATGGGGCCCTACAATCGATTTTAGATACATCTATATTTAGCACTTTGAAAATTTATAGGTCATCAGTATTGAATACCAAAAATGAATTCTAAGAGAATCTGGGGCAGTAACATTTTAAAGCAATAACATGAAAGTTTCAATGTTTTGTATGGCTATGTAATCAATTTTTTGTTATAATAGATTAGCAAATTATAGTGAAAGATATTGCAAGTAGAATATGAATTTTCTTGCTATTCAAAGAATATATTGTAAATTTTCAAAAGCACCATGTCGTAAGTTCCTACAATGAACTTATACTCTTGATTTGGAATTCACAACTAATTAAAAATAATCCCTATGAAAAAATCAAGAGGCTTTAAAACTTGGTTATGAGGTTGAAGCATGGGAATTAGATGGTCTTCTAAGTGGAGAGTGTGTTAGATAGATGTCTCAGAGACTTATAGGATAGGAAAATCTATTGAATCTTGTAGAAATACTATTAAAAAATTCACTTTTTGTTGATTTGGTTGCTTTAGTTTGGTTCACGTTTCTATTGATTTGAACAATAATCTATTGATTTAGATAGTAATTTATTGATTTGGATAGAAATCAACAAAAAAAAGTGAATCAAATCAATGCGACTGAATCAACTAAAAAATTGAATTTTCTAAAAGTGAAAGTACTATGAAGAGGGTCCAAGCACTTCACTAGCTGTAACTTTAGAAACAATGTGCCACTCCCATTCTTCTTTACCTTAGTCCCCCTTTTTTTGAACACCCTCCTCTTTTTTGTTGGAAAATGTTACATTTGATCTCTTCTCCTTTAGATACATTAGTGATGTCTTCAAATGGAGTATGTTGATGTGAATGCAATTAATATATTGAGTATGCATTTAAGTATTCATATTGGTCTCTTCTTCACACGATAAATCCAATATCTTCAAAAGAATAACTAATGTTAATTCTACCACCTCAAAAAAATATACCTTAGGCTTGGCCAAGATCTCCCAAAAAATTCTTGTATACAACATTTGGGCCACCATCTCTGTGCCTCCCTATTATAATAGAAGGGGTTTGAGAGCTTGGGAGGGTTGTTTTAAGCCTATTTTCTCATGATGTGTAAGCGTCAAATGATTAATAAAATATTTTTAAAAATATATAAAATTATTAATTAATTAATATTATTTAACGTGGTATAGTCACACCCATTTCAAATTATTGATTTGGTAGAGTTCCCAAACTTTCCCGCAATTTGGAAATCTATAGAAATTTACAGTCTTCTTTTACCCAAAAACCTCTTCTAGTGATGTATATATATATTGCTTCTACCCATCCTTTTTGTTTTACTTGAATATTGATGGCCCTTCCATTGTGCTATAAATATCCCTTGTTTTTCAAGGATTGTCCTTCATTTAGAATGCATGCTTTGTCTTCTTGGAGGATTGGCCCTTTTGTTTTTGGAGTGCTTTGGTCTTTACTAACTCACTTGTTTGAAAATCAACATATTAAATGCATTTCCAAGGTCATCTTTGTTGATGCCATAGTTGATTGTCCTATATTTTGTTTGAAGTTCCTCCCTTAGCTTTAATCAATACCTACACCTTTGAAAATCTCCCTCTTCATCCATCATTTTTTATAGATGAAAAAAGACACTCACAGTTGAAAAATTCTAAATACTCATAACAAGTTAAACTCTTATCATTGTGTTCCTATTGAAACCATATAAGGTGAATAATAACATGCAACAATTATTTTCACTAATGTAAAGCATTTGATGCACAATTCATTGAAGTCTCACACTCACAATGGAGAAATTGAATGAGCAAATTACATTTGTAAGGGGATAAATTGATGGAAGTGAATTTACTTACGATTGAAAAAAAACATTGAACAAAAAAATATTCACTCCGCATTACTAGAAAATTCAATTTTTTGATTGATTTGGTTCACATTTTTATTGATTTGGATAGTAATATGTTCATTTAGATAAAATTCAACAAATAAGTGAACCAAATCAACATAAAACTGAATTTTCTAGTGGTGTTGACACAATAATAATTACATTTTTGTTGAAGTTGGCATCTTAGTTAGTATATGCAGTGATCATGCCTGAATTTTTCAGATGTTTTTTTTAAATTATATATATATACAAAAAAAATAGATCTTTTTGAGGCATCTTCCAAATTACATTTGCTAACTCTAATTAATTATTTAGCAAGGACAAGGAATGTTGAACTTAACCACCGGGTACAGTAGTTTCTTTTTTTCTTCTAACACCGCAAGTGTGGATGATAGGTGGTGAAAGCTTCACCACCTAAATTCCAGTCTTGACGCTCTTTAATATCACCATTGGAGGTGACATTAAAGAGGTTTACCTGCCCTTTGATCTAAGCCACAGCGGTTTGTATTGTCATTGCAGAGTTCTGTGAAGCTCTGTGATCGCCGCAGCTGAGGAGAATACTTTGCTGCGGAAATTCTTGCGCGGAAGTTTGGTCGCCATGAGACAGAAGACTTTGCAATGGTTGCTGAGCAGGGCTTTGTCTGGGCGGAGCGCTTTGGGAAGCGCTAGGGTTTCGAATGCTGCTGCAGCTGAACATGGCGCTCCTGAAACCCTAATTCCTTCTTATTTTCGTGTTGCAGAGCGGCGATGGAGCTCTGGATTGGATTTCAGGCTTCCCGTAACGATGCCGTGGGATTTTACGACAAGCAGGGCGTACGCAGCTCCGGTTACCGTAAACCCTAAAGCAGGGAATGGAGAGGGCACCAAAGGAGTTGATCGGAAGATCAACCGCGCAATCGTGGCACGAATGGTACGTCTGGTCGGAGACGAGGGCCACGAGGTTTTGAGCCGCTATGAGGCGCTGCAGCGAGCACAGCGAGCGGGGTTGGATCTCGTGGAAGTGGACGGGAAGGCGGACCCGCCCGTGTGCAAGCTCATGGACTTCAGCAAGGAGCGGTTCAAGGTGAAGAAGCAGGAGAAGGATCTCCGGAAGAAGCAGCTGGAGAGGCGGCGCTTGGATGACTTGAAGGAGGTACGGTTCAGCAGCCGCACGGAGCAGAAGGATTTGGAGATGAAAGCGGAGAGCGTCACCCGGCTTCTGGCGCGTGGACATCGTGTGAAGCTCGCCGTGCAGTTCCATGGGAATGACAAAGGGGAAGAGGTTGGCGTGCAGCTTCTGGAGCGGGCCATGAGCTTGATTCCTACCGAAATGAAAGTCGAGAGTGGGCCGAGAGTCGAGAAGATGCGGGCGTGGGTGATGGTTCGACCGATTCTGGAGCAAAAGACCTCAAAGAAAAAAGCTTCGAAGGTCACACATGAAATTGTTGCTGATGAGATGAAGGTTGGGGAAGGGTGAGCGCAGGGACCGTATGCTGGAAGAAGCTATGGATTGAATGCATCTTACTGCACATCGCAGTGTGTTAATTGAGGATTGGGAACTGCGGGTAATTGAGGATTGGGAACTGCGGGTAATTGAGGATAGGACCCTTCGCCTGCTCCCTATGTTGCCTGTGGAGAATCACGAAGGTAACTTAGAGAGGCCCTCTCTACTGCTGGCAAGATTCCCCACAACAGGTCTGTCTTTGGCGTTGGAGGCAGTGCCGGTTTGGCTTAAAGCTTCAGAAATTGGTACGGGAGCGGCAGATTCTTATTATTTCGACATTAGCTGAAAACATGGATGCGCCTGTGTAAATCTGTCAACCGCATCCCAAGATTTGTTACGCGCCTGTGGTTTGAGCAGAAGGCTCCGAGTGTAGCTCGGTGAAACATGCTGTAAGCATGAATGAGAGCATGGCATGAGTTGTTATTATTCAATCGTCAGACGGTGCATACGTCGTTCTTGCTTATATTTTGGAGCTGAAGTTCATCATCTTAATAGTACATGAAATCAATGCCCTTTCTTCTGGTACCCCAGACTGTTCTTTGTTTCGTTGTGCATGTTCAGAGTTTACAGAATACGACTGTGTCGGAAGAATTTGGTCTGGTTTCACACTGCTATGCATGTTCTGTGAAATAGTATGCCTCATTAGAGGATCTGGTTTATCTTTCTTACGACCAACCTATTGTTTCTTTGTTCTTCGTCTAATCTTATTTTCGGGGGTCTAGTATTGACGGGACTTTTGAGTGCCCACGACCGCACGTGTTGAGCTCTTTTATTGTAAATGCATTTGGCCTTATTAGTACATAGTCTTGATTCATGCAACAGGAAGAGCTCTGCTCTTTTCCGCTTAGTTTTGAATATTCACGGACTATCAATTGGAGCATTCTTCACAGACGAGGAGTAGTCTTGATGTTTTGAAGCAGTTGAAGGACTTATGCTAGTGGGTATCTGGATGCCCTCAACTCTGGATCATGTAGATGTGAGCGATTAAAAAGAGATACAGAAGCAGATCTGTATATCATTGTTTAATTTCCGTGGATTTCTGTCACAATTATGAAGAATTTAATTGCTCTCTTCAGTTTGGCAGTTCCTCGAGAATAGATTCCCCTTTAAAGCCGAGCACTTGTTTCTGCTGTGAACGCTATATTTTGACGGTTCTTAGAATCTTGGAGTTGTTTCTACTTCTGCTAAGAGGTTCGTATTACTGTAATCTTTTCCCTCTGCTGTTTTTAAAAGAGGATCACACTAGGTGCTTGAAAATCTGCATCACGCTATTCAGAATATTTTATCCACTTGACCATTGTTAGTGTGCATTAGTCATTTTTCTGCACAGAGCTTATGTCTTTCATTGTATTTTCCATGTGATTGAAATCTTAATTGACATCCCTATCAAGGTCCAGTGTTGCTGGATCTCATTAAAGTGAGATGATGGCAAACTCCAAGTTTTCAAGTAGTTTCAGTAATGTAGATTGATGGACACCCAAAACAAATATCAGTTGTCCAGCCATCAGTCAAAACTCCAATCGAAATATCGGTTTTACAGGATGTTGATATAGAAGGAGATGGTTTGGAAAAAAAGGGTGTCGGTTTTGGATGTGTTTTGAAATTACTGATATGGCTACCTACAGTGACGACATTAGCATAGCAGACGTTTGTTGCAAACATGTGTATGAGATTGAAAGTTGTGTCAATCTTGACATGTTCATACTGTGAGGATACTAATTCTTCAGCAAAATGTGGCACTCGGTCTCCACATCTTTGAAACTGATTGCTTTTCTTCTCTGGATGTGTGAAGTGATAAAACCAATGATAACCCTCACTCTTTAGAAAACAGAAACATTCTTGAAGCAATTTGCTCAATGATTGCATTTGCTTTGGTATTAACTTATTGCTGGTTTCGAAACACTTGACAGTGATGAAGATACAGTCAAGTCAATACAGTGTGAAGGGTCCAAGGTTCGAACATTCACGAAGATACACCACCGAGTCAAGATGCTACATGTGAAGAAGAGCCGTCGGGAGAGTTGTGAGGTACATAACATTGTATAATCAGTCAACAGTGCTCCCAATGCTAAGAAGGTAGTATGCCTCCCTAGATACCTGGTTTAAGTTAATTCAAGGATTGGAGTTGGCTGAGGAGTTGTAAGGTAGGAGGCTCAAACTCCAACCGCCCATTAAAAGCGAACATGACTAAGAGGTACATTTTGCTTTCTTCAATGTACCAACTTTGCACATTTCAAGAGGTGGTTGCTTTTGATGACCACTATTGACCACTTTTTTTCAACTTCAAAAATTTGTAACTAATTCCACAAAGCTTCAAAAATTATGAAACGACTTGGATTGGATGTCAATTCCACTAAAACATTTCACCTCTCCAAAATTTAGTTCTAGTCTTTAGATAGTCCATTTATGGACCTCCTATTTTATTGAGGAGTTTTATAAGACAATTTTTGTTCCTTGAAAAGGGGATCCCTACCTCATTGGTAAATAATGTTATGTAGAGTTCACATTGATTTTGAGAATGGTAACATCCAAACTTGTGTCACTTTAGATCATAACTTTAAACATAACTTTGAACTTTTAGCCTTTGCACATGGAATGGGAACCTTTCATTTAGAATGTGAATTTTAAGCATGTCAAGTACATTGATTTGACACTAATTTACCAAAGTCATAATATTTTAAATTAGTGCAAGTTGAAATATTCAATGGGATTTGGGACTTGGAACTTCATACTATGTCCCAAGTCCCAAGGACCAAATTAATCCCTAAAGGACCAAGGCCTTTCTTCTACCAAAAAACACTCAAAACTATCATTTCTATAGCAAAGAATCAAAAATTAGAAAATTATTATTATTATTTTTTCACATCTAACTATAAGATCTTACATCTAATTAGTATGAAAATGTATGAAAAAAATTTCAGAAATTTTGACCCCATACATTGCAAGATATTTGTGCTTAACCCCTAAAGGACCAAATGGCATTTTTTTGGCAACATGGCAATTTTGGGCAACTCACAATAAATGGAATTTTTATTTTTTTTCTTTGAAATTTTCATACAGCATGTGCCTAAGGAGTAGCTTTAAGGCCCAACAATTTTCATAATTTTTGACTACATGGTTAAAAAATTATTGTATGGTATGTAGTTTTCTTTGTTTGGTGGACAATTTAGGCAGCAAAAAAAACTTCTTTAAAAATCACTTTTTAAAAAAATAAAAATTTGAAATTGGTTCTCTAGATTTATTTATGCATGGATATCTTTGAATCATTCCATTTTGATTAATGAGATGAAAGTTATGAGTTTTAGTTGTAGGTAATTTGAAGGTAGTTATAGAATTTCTACTCTAAAATAAACTTCAAAGTTCTTCATTTAACTCAATTTTCACTATTTTTGAAAAAAAATAAAAACACTAGGTGTAAATTGTTTATTACAACATTGCAACCATTGGGATTGGCATTTTTCAATTTCACTAAAAAATTGTTAACAATTTAGTATTTTGAATCATTGTTTACTTCTTTCTACTTACTACTTTTTCCCTATATGTTGTACAATTCCAAATGATTTGAAATTTTTCAAACATGTATCCAACATGCCTTGAAGAACAAATTCAAAGAGTAACCACCATTTTGGACATTTTTTCATACAAATGTGACCTTGTGAAGTGTAGCTACCCAGTTTTTCACAAGGACTAATAAGGGGTATTTGTCACTTCAAATACTAATATCTTGCAAACTGCAAGGTGAAAATTTCTAAAATATTTTCCACGTCTTTTCAAAAAAGAGTACTATAAGATCCTTTAATTAGATGTGTCAAAAAATGTTCTCTTTTCAAAAATTTGGTACTTGTATTAGAGATGGCAATTTTGGAGCAGTTTTGGTGAAAATATAGTCAAAAACCTTTAGGGGTTAAAGTGGAGAAAAGAAGGGTTTTAGCACATTGCAAGACTAGACTTAGAACCCTTCTTAACCCCTAACTGCCTGATCGACCATATATGGTCGATCTGAAATTTCAGGCTCAGTTTGGGATGGGCAGTTAAATTCATATGACCGTTATAAAAATTTGGGGGGGTAGTTTTTAGGGTTAACTATTGAAAACTTTCATTTTTCACTGAAAAAGTTGAACATTTGATTTTTGAGAGGTCCATAAAGCCATGTTTGTCCATTAGTGGTAGAGTAAAGCTTGCTAATTTTACTTCATTATCCCAACTTTGCCAATTTCACTTGACTTGAGATCTAAAAAATTATACTTATCCATTTGATTTGAAAATGGTCCCAATGGAAAGAGCTTAGTGTTTTCATGATTTTCACCTTTGAAAATTTAAACATGCAAGTGTTGATTTGGAGTTATTTGCAATTCATACTTATAAAAAAATTACATTACAACAATTGCAAGGTGGATTGTGTAGTGAATTTGATAGGTTTTCATGTGAAATTAAGTTTTTTGAAAGTGCATTTTAGTGTGCTAATACAATTTGTAATTTTTTATGTCACCTCCAATTCCAAAATAAATTTATGTGCAAATTTCTGAAACACTGTGGGGAGGGACAGCATACTAAAATTAAAAAATGAACATTTCTCTTGTTATAATCTCACAACTCCTATGCAATTTTTCACTCAAAAATGGTGAACATACTAATAAGCAAGCTCTTTAAACATCTATACAGTTAGATTTTGAAAAAAACACAATTTGCTTCATTGGGGTTAACTATAAGCCCATGCTCTTTTTTTATAGTCAAAACACACTTGAAAAGGCTTGGGCATTTAAAGGTTAAATTAAATATTTTGCACTACAAAGTTTTGAGTTTTAAGTCTTTATTGTGAGAAACTAAGTTGAAGGTCTAGGAAAAAAATTCAAAAAAACTTAATTTTTATTCTTAAAAAAATTGTTAAGTAGAAATAGATATGAGATAGAAGGAAAATTTAAATTGTTAATATCTCTAAAATGGAATTTAAATGCACTAATCTCAATGGTGAGATTGTTCTAGGAATCAAACTAAGTTTCTACCTTGTGGATTACAAGATATTAATGTTTGAAGTGACAAAAATCTTTTTGGGGCCGTGCAAAAAACCAAGTAAGTGCACTTTACAAGGTCACATTTTTATGAATAAATGTCCAAAATGGTGGTGCTTCTTGAATCCATTCTTCAAGGTAAGTTGTCTACATGCTTGAAATTTTTCAACTTTGGAATTGCACAACATATAAAGAAAAAATAGTAAGTGGACAAAAATAGAAAATGATTCAACATATTAAATTGTCAAGAATTTAGTTATGGAGTTGAAAAATGCCAATCTCAACAGTTCTAATGTTGTAATAAACATTCAATATTTAATGTTTTTATTTTTTCAAAAATATTGAAAATTGAGTTAAATAAAAGAAATCAAAGTTTATTTTAGAACAAAAATTCCATAACTACCCACAAACTAAAATTCATCATAATTTTCAATTCATTAATTAAAATGGTTTATCATAGTCAAGGAACTTTAGGGATCAAATTTATTAAGAATTTTGCTCTACAATTGAAAAATGCCAATCCTAATGGTTGAAATCTTGCAATAAATAACCTGCTTCTACTAATTTTATTTTTTTCCCAAAATTTTGAAAATTGAGTAAAACAAAGGACTTCAAAGTTTATTTTAGAGTAGAGAATCCATGACTACCTGCAAACTAAAATGCCTCATAACTTTTGACTCATTGATCAAAATGGAATGATTCAAAGCTTTCCACATACATATAACTCTAAAAAATCAATTTCAATTTTTTATTTTTGAAAAAAGTGATTTTTTCTGATCTGCCTAGATTGTCCATTTACAAAAAAAAGTAACATATTAGGCTAGAAATTTAGTGCATATGAAAGATATTCCTCGTCCCCACCTTCTATTGAAGTTTCAGTCTGAAAATATGCAAATTTCTAATCACATGTACCTACCCAAAATTTCTATGTTGCCGAAAAACGCATACTAGTCCTTTAGGGGTTAAGTGAACAATTCACACGATAACAAAAGAGGTGATTTCCACAGTTACTAGTCCATCCTTTCCAGGTTAAAACCATTTTGCAATGTTAATGCAAGGAGGACACCAAAGACTAAAAGTGTTTGATAAATAACAGTCACAAAAAAACTCTACAAAGAAGGTAATGCAAGTCTTCATTTACGAATATGATCATTTTGGTTGATTATTGTAATCACAAAACCGTGTCCAACATAGCATTACAAAAAATCTGAACCTTGCAAAGAGTTGCTAACTTTTGATCTTCGGCACCTCAGTGGTGCAAATACAAGGAAAAAAACATCGGTAAAGGAACATTAATGTTAGTATTGGAACCACGATACACCGAATGAAAGAAAAATGAAGAAAAACAAGTTATATATACATGAAAAGCTTCAAATCATTCCATTTGATTTACAAGATGAAAGTTATGAGCAAATTTAGTTTGCAAAATTTAAAAAATTTAAAAATTGTTAATCCGATGTGTGTTTTTTTGGAATAGTAGAGGCTTGCATGCCCTCACACTAGTGGCACATTTATGGAGGGATTAGTTCAGATAGGCTAAAATCGTTTGATAGTAGCGACAAATCACCAAAAAAAAACCCTGATCCGATGTGATGTTGATGTGGCACCAGTAGTCACACATCAAATTTTAAAATTAAAAAAAATATTTTTTTATTTATTATTTTTTTCTATAATTGCATTGTGGGGGGCAGAACTCGTGGCTTCTTTGAGGGCTGAAATCATACTACTAAAATCATAATTCCCTCTGTAATATCACAAATGCTACTATCAATACTAAGGGCTTGTGCTTGCTATTCTATGCATTCATTATATCACATATTAGTAAAATTTGATATATTTGAATAGAATGCAAGATAATGATTTCAATAAGTCTTTAAAATAATTATTTTAATTATTTTATAAAAAAAATTCCAATCATGCATACATAGAAATTATATTTTCACACATTGTGATATTACAGAAATAGAGTAGCAGTTTGCAATCACCTTTGTAATATCACCTTTTACAAAAGGGGATATTATAGAAATAATATAGTCATTGCAATTAAGGTAATATTAAAGAGGATCTATAGGATGATATTATAAAGGTAGCAATTCCATTGCTTTTTCTTGGCTTTATACTTCTTTTGCATTTCTATGATTTTGTGCTTTTGTGAGCTTTGAATTAAATTGTTCATAAAGCTTTTAAAATTTTCAAATTCTTCCATTAAATTCTTCTATTTGGATAGCCATTGTTTCTAACAATTGAGTCAAATTTCTAATGCATTTTAATGTATGTGTATCTTTTACCATATTCATCATTGCATGTATTTCATTCATCATTCATTAAATTTCTATTGTTTATTTCAATATACACTTATTTATTAAAAAAATATATGAACATTTTAGTAATTTTTATCTAAATATTTATTGAAATTCTTACTCTACATTCTATCTAATACATAAAAAATTCTAATGAAATTCTAATGATGAATGCATAGCATAACAAGCGCCAATTGCTAGTTTTTTTCTAAAAGATAATTTTTTTTTCCCTTTTTTGAACAAAATGGGAAAGAAAAAAAGGGGGGTAGAATTTGGCCGCCACCTCGTGGCCGCGGCCGGCTATGGGGAGCCCGTGCATTCAAGTGCACTGACTTTTTGGATTTATGTCAGGGCTCACCAGCTTTAAATGAACTCATTGAGAGACAAAAGTAATAAATGACTTGGGAACCACGTTGGGAACCTCTTTGGGAACCTTGACGGATGTGAACTGTAGGGGAACGGCGGGAATGGTAGGGGAACTGACTGGCAGGTGGTCTGAAATCTTTGTCATCTGTCGAGCACTGACGAGCCAGTGGCAGTCTTTATGCTCCAGATAAACATTTGACATTTTTTTCCTTTTTCTTTTTGAAATTTATGGACATTTTTCTTTTTGAAATTTATGGACATTTTCCTTTTCTTTTTCTTTTTGAAGCATACCGTATTGACATTTTCTTAGGCTGGTCAAAATCTTGTTGGGAAATGAGAAAAGATTTCAGTGGTGGTTGGAAAGAAAGAAAGAAAGAAAAAAAAAAAAAAAAAAATTCAATGCACTCGAGATTGTGTAATTTTGGACGATGTATGCAAAAATATGAAAAATTCAAGATATGATCAAGGAAATTATCATTCCGTAATGATAACCCGTTTCTATAAACTCAAGTTCTACCTCGTCCTTCAAAATTATGAGGATGAATAGTTGCACTTCGGTCTTACACAAAAGGATTCTTTGTCATTCATGGACCAAAAATTGGATCCAATGTTGTTTATGGACTAAACTTTTGTCATAACTTTTGCCTATAATGTGCAACCTTAGTTTGTTAGAGCCTACAAGTGTCTAGGATAAATTTTCAACACTTTAAAATTTTTGATGTCTAGAAACTAATGCCACAAGAATTTTCATGTCTTTTTAATCGGATTATTCCTAGTTGGCTTCGATCTTTAAAAATCATAGGGTTGTCTTTGTAAAGGTAAGGAGATAAAAGACATGGGTAATCAAACTACCGCCAACATATTTTCCATTCACAATGGTCTTAGGTCAATCAAGCATTATTATTATAATGATGATGATGATGATGAGAAAAAAGATGTTGAAGAGGAGGTATACTTTGGTGTACTTGCAACATTAACATTCATTATAGATATCAAACTAACAATACAATGTACAAAAAAGATATGTTCAATTGTATTAATTGCACCCCCTCCTTCGAAAAACCTGAGCCATTGATTGGATTCAAAAAAATAAAAAGACTCTTCTTCCAACCGTCGATGGAATATTCCATTGAGGAAAAACAAGAGCCTTAGGATCTTGATACGAATATGATACAATACATATATGAATATAGTACAAATGTGGATGCGATACAGATACGGGTTATATATGGATATAATATGGATACGGGATATAGATATAGATACGGGATATACGAGATATATCCATATCAAATGCTACCCCTCCACTTCAAATTACAAAGGAGTGGGATGGGGGCTAGCAAAAATTTAAAAAAAATATATATATATATATATATATATATATATATATATATAATTTAAATTAAATTAAACAATTAAATTAAATTTGTTTTTCAATTCAAAGGATGGAAAAATTTGTTTTAATTTTTTTTGAGCTCATTGTAAACTGCATCTTTTGAATACATTTGTCACTTTTCAATATTACTAACATATATATCTAAGTTGTTCATTAATGTTTAGGATTTTTGGAAAGTTTTATCAGTTAATTTCCTTCAACTTTCATATTGAACCAAATTTTTAATTATATTGAATTTTGTTATTTCTTCTATTTTTCACTCTGAATTGAAAATTTACATTATTTTTTTATCAAATTTTCACTGATGTTTTCAAATTGCAACAGGTTTGTAATTTTTTCTTAATTCCACCAACTAGCTTTGAATTAAGGTAATAAGTTCTAAAAGCACTCAAGCTCTAAAATTGCCCACCTCTTCAAATGTACACCACTTATACATGTTGCTTTTCCATTGTTCCAACAATATACAAATAAGTACATTTGAAGAGGCGGACAATTTTCGAACCCTCTTGCCCTTTCAACTTCAAAAATTCATAACTAATTCTACCAAACTCCCAAAAATATGAAACTACGTTAGCTGCCATTTTTTTTTCCCAAACACCGAATATACGTGCAATAAAAGGTACAATAAAAGGCTATTTCTCTCTAGTTAAAAATAAAATAAAACTTATCAAATTTCAAAACAATAAATTCATTTATTCTTAAAACTCGTTTTATACTTTGTTCAAAATGGAAGTGATTTACATGAAGTTTCCTCTCAAGATTCATAAAAGCCTTTAAAAAATTATTTACAACTAAATATTTAATATGAATTAAAGGTTGATTAATTAAATTAAGGCTCGTCCATCTAGATGATAAACCTTCAAATAGAATAAATTTTTTTGTACCCAACAAGAGAACCAAAGATCAGCATCCCACTCATACTCAAGGACCGAGGCAATCATCTAGTGAAATATCAAGTTGTGAAATGCCACGTGGCACTTCCCAGTGAATAACTGAAAAGCCGGGTAACTAAGTTAAGTTAGTTGCAGCCAAAAAAGATTATCAGAAATTGGCCTTTGCAAATGGGTTTATTCCAAAAAGATTATTAAGAATTGGCCTTTGCAAATGGGTCCATTCCAAATGGCATCCAGGCCATGCACCACAGTACCCCCCTTTAAATAATAAATTTATGCTCTGTGTATGGGGGGGAGAACAAGTCTTATAGCCTATCAATGCACGACACGTGGCACAGGAAGGATTGTGATATATTCAGTTTTTTAATAAGAGTCATTGCCTTGCAATTCCGTGAAGAGGGTTCCTCCCAACCGCCTCCAAACTTTCACAGGAAGAAAAAGAGAAGAAAGAAAGAAGGAAAAGAGAAGGAAAAGAGAAGGAAAAGAAAAAGAAAAAGAAAAGAAAAGAGAAAAAAAGAAACTAACAGAAAAAAAAGGACAGAAAAAAATAGAAAAAGATTAGGAAAAGAAAAAAAGAAAGGAAAAAACAAACACACTATTGTAAGTAAGGTGAAAATTCACTCAAAAATGTCAAAATAAGTAATTAAGTGTAGTTGCAAGTACCTTTTTGTAGAAATAAAATAAAATTTGTGGAATATTGGTAATAAGAAAATCATGAATTTAGGGGGAAAAAAAGAGTTAGTGATTTTGGATACAAGATGTAATTATTATAAATTTTGTATGAATGTTTTAAAGTAGGAGCTCCCTAGACCTTTCATAACTTGGTATCAAAATCCAAATCTAGAAAATCACCAATTCACCAATCACAATTTAGTATTGGAGTGGCTTAAATCATGTAGGGTTGAGGCACATTTTGGGCATGAATTGTAAAAAAAATGCCACTTTTGAAGATAGTGAGAAAAAAATGATTTTTTTTTATCAAAACACAATTGTATAAATTTGTACCAATCTACTATGGAAATATGTAGAAATCTTTTTAGAAACTTTAACGATACAAATTGAAAGATTACAACATTTGAAGTTAGAAGTATTTTTTAACTCCTCCACTTGTGAGATTTTTATACTCTTACATGGTTAATTTTTTTGACATTTGCATCTTCAATCATGTAAGTTACATACTTGCCAAATTTCAAAATTATAGGAGGAGTTTTGCACATGCTACTCAAAACTACCCAAGTTGTCCCAAAAGTTTAGAATAGCATAACTTTTGATCTCAGCATCTGATTGGAAAAAAAATTATATTTCTACTCAACGGGTACATATTCACTCCTTGTGTCAAAATTTAAAGAACATCTGTTAAAAAATGACTTCATATTCACCTACCTAAGATCACTTCTATACATTCATTCAATTCTTTAGGAGTTAATTGCACTTTGTGGGAGACTTTCGATAGAAGTCTACATGTAAAGAATTGATATAAGGATGGTTTTGGGTGTTTTCATTGTATAGTTATTTAGTGATTGTTCTTGTGTGTGTGATAGTAATTTGTCAAAGTCACACTATTTGTACACTAATTAAAATTAAGAAGGCTAAAACATCATTGTGTTCAACTGTATTTGTGGGAATTAGTTCAAAGTATAGAAGTTTTATAGTGACATTAATTTTATTAAAATTACTAATTTTGTGCTTTCATTGATAGGACAAATCAATGTAGTCTAATTAGTTTAATTTTTTAGGAACTATTTTTATTAACCATAGTAAAGTAGATTATTAAAATTAATCAAAAGGAAATTTTATTTTAATTCAATAAAATTTTAATTTAAAAATATTATCATATTAAAAACATTGAAATCATAAAATTAAAATATTATGTTACAAATAAAATAATTTAAAAGATTTACAAACTACAAAATTTTCAAAAAATTTAATTTGTAAGTTCTATTTTTAAATTTATAAAATTACAAGTTCCCTAAATATAAACTTACCAATTCAAAAATTCAAATTAGTTGTCAATAATATTTGCAACTTTTGTCAAATATCTAATGCTATATGAAAATTAAACTTGTGCCAAAAGTTAGAGACCAATGACTTAATAGAAAAGATGTTAAATATGATTTTTTTAAATGATTGATCTATGTAGTCAAATTCAAAGAAATATTTAAGGAATTTTTTGAATTTGATTCATAAGCATTTAATTTCAAAATTTGCTTAGAATGCAATGTTTATTTTTTCTAAGAATTGAATTTTGATATCAAGGATTAAATCTATAATATCATCAAGAGGAAATTGTATGAATACTACATCTTTTCATATTTGTATTCATAGTATTAAAACTTTACATGTATAGTGAATTTTTAACACAAACCTAACACATGGATCTTTTGTTGATTTTCATTCTTCAATCATTTTTATATAGCTAAAAGAAATTATTTGGCTAGTATAAGCCTATTTTTTTTATTAGAAACATTCTATTAGAAATATAACACAAGTTTATATGAACAATTATAAACCAATTTTAATCCCATTTAAATTGAAGTTCAATTTACACAATTTGTGATGCCATCAACACCTTTTCAAAACAAAGAAATGGCCCATAGGACTAATTCACACACTATTTGTAATCTCACATACTTAGTTACAAATACAAGACCAGATTTTATACACTGAGTTAGTCATTTATCATAGTATATATTTAGTCATGGACCTTTCTATTGGTTAGCAATAAAAATAATCTTTTAGTATCTATTAAATCTTAAAGAACTTGGACTTTATAACCAAGTAATCTTTAATCCAACATCCTCTCTTATTTTACAAAGGTATTTAGATTTTGATTGCATAAAGGATCAAGAATCTAAATATTCTACATGTGGTTCTATTTTTAGTTGCCACCCAAGAATCTCAATGACTATGACTTATACTCGAGGATATTGGATATCCTCTCCATGGATCTACACATGATCGATAATTTAAACAATCAACATTTGGTTCTATTTTCAATCACCACCAAAAAATCTCAATGACAATAAGTCTTGGATATCCTCTTCTGTGGACCTACTCATGATCAAGATTCTAAATGTTCTCCATCTGACAAAACGTCTAGTTCTATTTTTAGTCACCACCAAAAAATCTCAATGACTACGACAAGTCATAGATATCCACTTTGTAGATCTATTTATGATCAAGAATCTAAACATTCTACATTTGGCGAAACATCTTCTTCTATTTTAAGTTGACACTAAAGAATCTCAATGACTATGAGAAGTCCTGGATATCCTCTTTGTGGACCTACTCATGACCAAGAAATTAAACATTCTACATCTAACAGGGCATCTGTTCTATATTTAGTGGCCACCAAAGAATCTTAGTGACTACAGCAAGTCCTTGAAGATATTGGATATATTTTTTGTTGATTTATACAATTTTTTTTAATATAGTCAATTATATATAAATCTTTGTAAAAATCTAAGATTGGTGAGAGATCCAAGTACATAGAAATCAAATATCATTTTTATGTGAAAAGTTGAATCTAACAAAATCCAAATATCCTGTACATCAACTCAAACAACGTGGACTAGTAACCCTATTGAAGCTCTACCTCAAACCAAATTTCAAGAAAGTATTAAAGCACTTGGATTAGTATTCTATATTAACAAAAGATATCATTATATATTTTATTTTTTGTGTTATATGAAGTTTCAATAAAAGGGGAGTGCTCACAGAATAGTTGTACTTAGTTATTTGTACTTTATACCAAAGATCACAACCTTTAATTCCAACCTTTAGGCCATTTTTTTCACCCAAGAGATGTATATGTACACAAAATAATTAATAATTTAGTATACATAGTATTTGTTTTCATGAGTACAACATTATCTTTTTACTATAGCATACTTCAACAACATTAATTTGACAAGTGTATACTAATGTAGTTATAACTATCGTATCCCAAAATTTATAATTTTATACATATTTTTCGTACAATTTTAAGTGAAATCTTGTATAAAATTATTATTGCTTGAATTTTTTTAAAACCCTATGTAATAGTCTTATGATATTATAAATTCTTATAATTATACATTACAATCCCACTAATATAATAAATTAAATTCTTTAAAAATGATGAGCTTGAACTATTGATTTAATGTTGATTTCTTAAACTTCTTTGAATTGTTTTTGTTGAACTTTAGAAATGATTGACTTTCATGGCACAACTCCTTTGACTCCATGTTAATAATTCTACTAACTATAAGAATTATAATCTATTTGATCAATGGGACCTAACTTGCATCTATTGGGGCATCCATCTATTGCATTTAATATTGTACCTCATTTTTGCCTTGTTGCTCATGAATCAAGATATGAAATTTCCAACCATTAGACAACATCACTAACCCGTAAAGATTTGAAGAGCCACATTGCAATTCCAAGATTTTTGGTCAACTATTATAAGTTGTCTTTTTGTCTTTTTTGTGCACATTGTTTTCATGAATGATATTCTTCATTAAGAATCCCAAAATATGTGTTGCATACAATTCTTAGTTTGAATGCATTTTCTATGAACTATTCCTTATATACATTTTTGGCCAAACTTGTAATTTTTGTATAATTTTCCTATGGCATAGGTGATTAAGCCATGTTGCATAGTTTTTATCAATGGGAGTTTTTTAGAAGGAACAATCTAGAATAAACTTTTCTATATTATGTTTTTGCAATCCATTACTTGGATTGAAGAAAATTAAATTTATATTTTTGGGATGAGGAACTTGATATTAAGGAATGTATTAAATATGTTCAAAATAGAAGTGTGATAATGTGATACCTATCCATTGAGTTATTCTTTCATGGTGTTGATTCAAATTTTAAAGTTTTAAAGTTTTAAAATGAAGATAAGATTACATACCCATGAATGTTTTTAAATGTTTTCACAAATTCTCCATCCAAAAATCTTGACCAAAAGGAGTTTTTTTTTCTGTGGTTTTGGAAATCAAAACACAAAATAAGTTTAGGGGTTTTAATCACTTCTCATAGATAGAAATAACATGTTAATATAATATAGTTTATTGTTAATTTAAATTTTGCACACCAACATTTATTGCAAAGGCACACCTAAATCCAAAATTTTCACCTTGTTCAAAAAAGGTAAAAATGTGCTACCTACTTCATGGCAGACTACTTGTATATATCTAACTCTTAATAGTGATTTAACCTCCAATTTGCTTAATTCATTCATCTCATTGTCAACCTAAAGTCATCCTATATGGCCCCCCCCTACTAAAATGCTACTCGACGAAATTACGCACCTATAAAGATCATAAGGTGGGTACACCTTGCCTAAAACCACCAACAGCACTCCATGTATATCTCCAAAACCAATATGCACATAAGGATTCAGAACATCTTCCAAAAAAAACTTTAACGCTCCATAACTTTTGCATACGGTATCCAAACACTGCATTCTTTGGTGCGTTGGAACCTCCTTCCGCTTGCCAACAAGAAATCATGAAAATATGACCTGTACAATAATAAATACCAGCTAGGCGCAGTAGCAAAAAAGTGGCGGTTCATGGGGGGTACTCACCTTCTCTCTCAATTCTTATCTCTCAATTCTGGGTGTAGCCCAGTCGCCCACAGTAATTGTCCTTTCCATTGCTATCCACAGTAATTGTCCTTCCGTTGTTATCCACAGTAACTGTCCTTTTCGTTGCAAACGTTGCTGCCAGGCTCACACTGTCAGCACCAGCGGATGAACATGATGCCGTATTCCTACGGACTGCAGCCGTCTCACAGCCAACTAAGTTATACAACACCGTCAGAACCCTCCCGCCCGTTCATCAGAAAACAATAGAAATTGCAGTGCATCACCACCACTACATTACGACATTACGAATAGTTTAGCTTATTTCCAACACTCATGAATTCTCGAAGAGACGGACTGAGAATAAGATAATCAGTTTCAGTTCATGGAGAGCTTCGTCAATTTGACTCGGCCAAGCCCAGCCAGGGAAGCCTACGTCCATCACTAGCTAGAAACCCCACGAAGGGCGGGATCAGACAGACACTCCGAATCATGAAAATGAAAGCTTCAGTTCATTGAACCTCAAGTCAGAGCCACTCAAGGGATGAAAATTCTAGATTTTGTCAACCATTTTAAGGAAGAACTGGTAGGCGACTGGGTCTTCCTGGCTGTCAGTCAGGTGTCAGTGGCATTCACATGTCACACAAACAGTTTCACTTCTAGAAGTTAAACTTCTGACTGATGACGGAAGTATCGATGAAGTGTCATAACAGTTTCACTGCTAGAAGTTACCGTAACTTCTGAACTTATATATAAGTCTTGTTCACCGCGTTTTCAGTTAGTGGATGGAGTTCCGACCTGCACGGACTTTCGAGTGTAGAGTACGGTATCCACTACTGTAGTGAGCATGACTAAAAAAAATTACAGTAGGGTTCTTTTTCATTTGATACTAATTTTTTTTAGGGACTGTGAGTGTTTCCAAAGAAACCATTCTTCTTCAGTTCCGCTTCTTTTGGATGGGAAACTGGAAATGGGGTTCAGTTGCACAAATTGAGGAACCAGTCGTACTTGAAGTGGTTTCAAATACGGACTGTAACTTATCGTGCAGGACCCAGTTGGAAGAGAATTGCGCAACAGGTGAACAGGCACGGCACTCTGTCGGCAGCGCAGCTGTAGCAGATATTTCCGCGGCGAATAATAACAACACGTCAAGTTGTTGTTAACTTCGGTCACCGCTTTATTCGCGTTATGAATTCAATTAAGCCTTAAATGGGCATTTGCAGTGAGATCCTCGTCAGTCGGGCATTGCTGAATTGGAATAATCATCCCAAATTGTCAAAGGTTCCTCCATCTGGCGGACTTCTTGTAATTGTACTTGCAGTCTTGCACTGCACAAGGATCACATCTGTTGCATTGGTGCAACACATTTCAAATTCCTTGATTTGCACAAGGGAGATTGTTTGATTTGGAAACTGGATCAGGTAGCCAAAGGATATTGCATGCGTGTAGAGAGAGAGAGTAGCAGTGAACAATACATGAGCAAACCAAAAAAATTCATGTATCTGCTTGCTTTACAAGGCTGACCGCTCTCTCTCGTTTATTCACTTAATTAGTTGTTGTCCTACTCAATTACTCATGCCCATGTCCTAGAGTTTCATGCAAGATTCTTCGAGCCACCCCTCTTATTGGGAATTGTCACCTTTCAAGGTTAAATACTCCCTTTATCCCACTAAAAAACTTCCGAATCAAACAAAGTGTGTACACCAATGTACGGGGAGTACCGGCATTTTGTTACGAGCTAGCCGGTTGATTTTGAGAATTTCCAAATGAATTTCAAAATCTTCGGAAAAAACCCCATCATTTAAGAGGAAAATCAGAGAATATTCTCTATTTTATAAAGGTCTAGCCGAGAGAATGCTTCAAGCAACTGTTTGGTCTCAGTAAATGTAGGATTTTAGCCGGTTAAGCTAAAAATCTCCCCGGACTGTGGTGTACACTACTAAATTACTCCATTTATCGATTTTTTTTATTTTCGAGCAATTGATGTGGAATTCAAATTAAATTCACGATCAATCAATTCAAATAAAAATTCCACATCACTCGTCTAGTGACCGACTGATTGAACTGATGGAATGAAGCCTTTTTAGTGGTACATGCAATGTCTTTCAATTGAGAAGAAAAAACTAGTGTCACCTAGAAAATTAGTATTATTTTCTGTTTTTATTTTTATTTTGGTGGAAACTAGCTCAACACAGCGAAATTTTCAACCTCCACAAATTCAAAATAGTGTGACTTTTTGAAAAATTAGTGTGGATGTTATGATGGTACACTGTGCAAGTCTCATCATTCCATTAGCCAGGATATCAATCACACAATACACGGAAAGGAAGAACCCACACTCCAACTGGTAAGTTACTATTTTCCGTCAAGCCAATGGGTTGGACTTGGTGGTGGCCTGGTGGGTACTTCCAGTGCCGAGTTGGACCGACCTACCAGTAAAGTTCACATGGTTGGTCCATTGGTACATGGGGACATGCCCTAGCAAGGCCCCACCAATGAGGGGCCGTCTCGAACAACCGGCCTACGAAAGGGAACTATTCACCCAATCACAGGGGCTACTCTACCTCTACTGGGGCCCCAGTAAAAAAATAAATAAATTATAGGCTTTGAATTTTTTTTCCCCCAATGTCCCCAAAGATCCGACTGCAAGGGTAGGCCAAATATAAACAATTCCAACTACCGTACCAAGGTCGGCAAAAAAGGTAAATAAAATTTTAAACAAAAGGGTTTAAACCCCGAAAGTTTCATTGTCACCTTTGGAAGACAAAATGGATTTTGGGTAGGTTCCTACAGACTCAATATTCATCAAGGATTTTTTTGAAGCTTTTTGCAAAGATAGGAAAATGCATTAGCTTTGGGGGAATATAGTTTTTATTTCAAATGGTGCCTAGGGGCAAAAGTTATGGTAAGAAAGGTAATTTTTTTTTTGTGTGGCGGGTAAAAACCTCCTCTCACAAAAAAATTTTGAAAGGTTAAATTTTTTTTCCATCATAGGTTGTAATTTTATCTATATGGGAAGCTTTGATTCATTCCATTTGAATTTGTTATGTGAAAGCTATGGACAATTTTATTTTTTAGGCAATTAGAACATTTTTTTTGAAAAAATTACTTGGAGGATTCATTTTTTAATGCAGTTTTCACAATTTTTCAAAAAAAAATTGTTTGACAAGGTTATGATTGCTTGTTAAAACAATCTTACCATTGGGATTATAGTGTTTAAATCCCATCTTAGAGCTATTAACACTTTAATTTTTCTATGATCTTGAACCTACTTCTACTGAACAATTTTTTAAAGAATGAAAATCAAGTGTGTGTGTGTTTTTTTAAAAATTTCCTTAGACTTATAATTCAATTATTCAACACAATTTTTTTTAATTCAATATCTATAGTGCAAATTTTTTCCATGAATGGTAGTCAAAGTCATCGAAATTGCAATGTTCAAAAAAATATTTTTTTTCCAATTTTGAGTGCAAATATCTTTCAATTTGTATGGTCAAACTTTATGAAATTTTTATCACATGATTTGAAACAAATGAAGTACAATATTCTATTTTTAGATTCTAAAAAATTATATATTTTTTGTTTTCTTAGATGAACATAGCAAAACTAGCAGCTTTGAGTTGTTTTTGACAAAAAATGGCTTTGGGGCTTCAAAGGTTAAGAGAAAAAATTTTACTTTGAGAGGGGAGCTAGAAAACAAATAAATTAATGTTGTAGATGATGAACAAGGAGCAAATGAATCACATTCCCTGTGAAAATTAAACGACTTATGACAAAATATGACAAACAAAAAATTAACCCCTAAAGGACCAAATGGCATTTTTTTGGCAACATAGTGATTTTGGGCAATTCACTATGAATGAAATTTATATTTTTTTTCTTTCAAGTTTTCACACAACATGTGCCCAAGGAGGAGCTTTAAAGCCCAACAATTTTTATAACTTTTGACTACATGGTTAAAACGTCATTGTATGATATGTAATTTTCAACATTCAGTAGGTAGTTTGGGCAATAAAAAAAATCTTTAAAAATCACTTTAAAAAAAATAAAAGTTTGAAATTGGTTCTTTAGATTTATTTATGCATAGAAAGCTTTGAATCATTTCATTTTGATTCATGAGATGAAAGTTATGAAGAATTTTAGTTATGGGTAATTTGCGGGTAGTTATGGAATTTTTACTTTAATATAAACTTTGAAGTCCATTATCTAGTTCAATTTTTAATATTTTTGGAAGAAATAAAAGCATTAGGTGCACATTTTTTTATTACAACATTTCAACCATTGGAATTGTCATTTTTCAATGGTTAATAATTTTGAATTTTGAATCATTCTCTACTTTCTATTTACTATTTTTTTTCCTATATGTTGTAAAATTCCAAATGATCTGAAAATTTTCAAACACGTAGCCAACTTAGCTTGGAGAATGAATCCAAAGGATAACCATCATTTTGAATAATTTTTCATAAAAATGTGACCTTGTAAAGTACAACTACCTTGTTTTTTGTAGGATGAAAAAAAGATTTTTGTCACTTGAAATGCTAATATCTTGCAATCTACATGGTAGAAATTTTGGAATTTTTTTCACATCTTTTCAAACCATAGTACTATAAGATCCTATGGTTTGATGTGTCCAAAAATTTGGTACTTGTACTAGAGATGGTAGTTTTGGAGCATTTTTGATAAAAACATAGTAAAAAACCTTTAGCGGTTAAGTGGCATGCAATCAATGGAGTATTCACAACAAGAAAAAGGGGATACATGTTTGATAAAATCAATGATAAATTAAAGAGGAAGCCTATGAACATTGACAAATGAACAAACGTGGACTAGTGAGATGAGGGGTTGTTGATTTAGAAATCTTTCCATCTAAATTGTCATTATATGCAAATCTCAAACTAAAAAAATTGTCCGCTTTCTTAAATGTTTTCTATAGTTAAGGTATAAAATTCTTGAATTTTTTTTTGATTTTTTTTATTAATTCTAAATGTAATTGTGGAACCACCTTTTCCAACTTAAATGAATTATTTGGCATGAAATGTTGATTATTCAGTAATAACTGGGTATGGTAATAATGTTTAGGAAAATACAAATCAAATTTAAATTTAAATTAAGTTAGATGGGAGAAATTAAAATAATTAAATGAGGATAAACAATTAGTTGTAAGGGGGAGGTTTGTAGTTGTAGGTAAACAAAACATGTATTGCTGCATATGTCAAAGTTGTATAGGCATGTCAATTTCCATGGATAATTACAATTCCTACAGGCCCTAGTGCAATTGTTGAAGTCAACTAGGTCATAGAGAGCATAATAAAGATATGATTAAATTAATTTTTATCTCTATTATCTTTGTTTAAGAAATGGATTGACACTATTAATCCCTCACTGCCCAATGAGACGAATGTCTATTCAAATTGAAAAGGAAATGCTTCACATTTTAATGGGTTCAAATTGACTAGTTTGTAAAGTAGTTTTTTTTATAGGCTATTGGGTTGTTGCTTGCTTGTTGCCAACAAGAAGAAACTTGTCCACTCAAATTTTGAAAAGGATATACTTTAGATGTTGATGGGCTCAAGTAGACTAGTTTGTAAAGTAGAATTTTGTAGGTTGTTAGGTCCTTGATCGCCCACTATAAATCTGTCCACTCAAATTTTGAAAATGATGTACTTTAGATGTTGATGGATTCAAATAGACTAGTTTGTAAAGTAGAATTTTGTAGGTCATTGGGACATTGATCACTTGCTGCCAACAAGAGGGAACTTGTCCACTCAAATTTTGAAAAGGATATACTTTAGATGTTCATGGGCTCAAATTGACTAGTTTGTAAAGTAGAATTTTGTAGGTTGTTGGGTCCTTGATTGAATGCTGCCAATAAGATGAAACAGTTAGATTAGTCACATTACAAGAGAGAGACAAAAATGTTTTAACATATTTGGATGTCACTTCATTTGTACCTCATATCTCCTTCAATGACATCTTGAAGACTTTCAAAATCTAGGTAGAGGATGCCAGGGCTCTCAGGAATTAAATGAGCCAAGACATTTCCTACTATGAATGACTAGTGGTAGAAAATTTTACAAATTTTGAATTCTCATCCTTAAGAGACCAACAACCTTGCTTAAATCAATTTTTTTACTAAATACACCCCATCATTTTTTCCATGAATCATATTACCATAAGTTTTTTGAAAATGCAATGTAATTTTTTTCCTTCTTTGATACCAAAGGGACCCAAAGCCCAATTCTTGATGAAGAGAAAAGAAAGTCCTAACCAAAAAATTCTTTTTTGAAAAAGCCAAGTCATCAATTTCTCTAAAACCAATAATGCCTTCCCCACTAGTAAACGGTTAGGGAAGATTGCCCCCTTATTGCTCCATCCAAGAATAAATGCAAAAAATTGCCCCTTGTTTTATGCCACATTTTTTTGTATTTCTTCAAATCATCCACATAATGCAGGACACCCAATTGCAAATATGAATTCAAAACTTCCAAATTTTATCATGTGTTGCAGATAAAAAAATCCAGTATTTTCTCAAAAGGTAAACCGCGAAGCAAATGAGGGGTCAATTCACCCTGGCCCCAGTAAAACGCCCGAGCCTCTTTCCTCAAACATTTCCAAAAATTCACCCTTCCCGCCGCCCCTTCGGATTCTACTGATTCCCGTATACGATACTCCATACAGAATACGGTATACGCATACATACATCTGTTTGTGTGTCTGCTTGTCTGTCTGAGTACAAGCCTGCTTGGGGTCCACACTTCCACCAGCCATGGTGGTGCTGCGCTGCTTGCTGATGGCAATGTTTTGTTGCAGCAGCACCAGCAGTTGTCCTTCCTTTGAGCGTTGGCTTCATGAGTCCTTCCTCACCTTCTTCATCTTCCCCTTCTTTGTGTTGTTTCTGCGTTTCTTCTCACGCTTCCCACCGACCTTAAACTTTGCTTTCTCCTGGCTTGCACCTTCTCCTTCTTCGCCTTCTTCTCCTTTTGTCTTCTTGTTCTTCTTGTGTTGCCTCTTAATGCGACCACACTTGTTCTGCGACGTGACGAGAACAAAGCTTTCTTCTCGTGGAAGATTGATTTGCCGAGTTTTGGTGGCTTGGGAGACGAGTCCAATTCGCGGTAGATTGGAGCCTGTGAAGTGGAGGAGTTTGGATTGAGTGAAGGGGATTGTATGCGGGGTGGCGGGCGATGTACGAGGGGATCTGGAAGGTACGGGAGAGCCTTGGAAGGGATTAGGATGAGTAGCGTGGCCGGAGAATTGCGGTAATCGTGAGGAGGCTTGGATGAACTCCGGAGGGCTGGACTCTGTTTCTTCAAGAGGATTTTGGTGCCGTGATCAGCACGGCGGTTGTCAATGCCTCCAGAGTGGAGTGTGTGCGTTTCTAGCTGCAGCTTCTAGTGGCTGGGCGTGTCGGTGTCGGAAGAGCACCGAAGCTTGATCGAGGATCGGTGCCGGCTTGCCGGCCGGCGGTTGGATGCACCGGCGATAACACGGCCTTAGGTTTTCCGAGAACCTACCCTCAGATTCCTTGCTTATTGATCACTCCCCTGTAATTGTAATTGATCTCTCGGAATTTAGAAAGAATAGTCTTCCTTGAATGGAGTGAGGTTTTCTCTTCCATGAGGGAGGTCTTTGCTCCCTTAGAGGTGGAGATTCTCTTGATTTTGGACGGATCAGTTTTGTGATTTGATTTCGTAGTAATTCTTGGTTTTGCATTTACTTAATCGGAAATTGGAGCTTAGTGCTCTCTTTCGAAGAGTTGACAAATTTCTTACTTCGTTCCTTTCCAGTGGTGTGATCTATTACCGTGTCTGAGATAGTCACCTTGGGCGGGTATGTGTAGAGCTCGTGGATTTGGACCAACAAAATCGAGTTGCAATTTGAACCTGCTGAGGTGTGTGAGGCTGTGGTGTCAAGGAAGTAGAAATTTCGTCAATTTATATTGGAGCATTAACATAAGAGAATAATTGAGTGTCTGCATCCCCTTTTTGTGGAGCTGAGGACTCAGACTCTAAGAGTAAATGAAATCCTTTCGTATACTGTGAGCTTTTCCTGAGACGGTCACTGTGTGCCGTTATGTGCAGAGCTTGTGGATTTCGATCACCAAGATTAACGCAACATTTGCGCCTGCTGCATCCCATGAACGTGGAGTTTCTCTCACTTAAATAGACCATCTGTACACACAGAAAGTTAACAATGGGTTGCTCAAACTCCAAGGTGGACAACGAGGAGGGCTTAGCAATATGCAAGCAGCGGAAGCGTATGATGAAGCAAACTGTGACTTCTCGCCACAGCTTAGCGGCGTCCCACGCTTTGTACATGATCTCTCTCAAAGGCGTGGGCTCAGCGTTTCGCCAATTTGCGGAGGGGGAGGTGAGGGGCGACGGGGACTCCCACTCCATGTACTCCACCACCGAGACTCCCAACACTCCAAAAACACCGCCTACGAAACTGGGAGCATCAACAAGCTTCTCCACATCACCGCTCTCCCCTCAAACCCGCCTGTCCGCCCTGCGGTTACACCCGGGGTTGCCCAAGAGCGTGACTCTGGATTTTCTTCCTCCTCCACCGCCTCCTATTACAGTGAACCCCATGGAGCATACACCGCCTGTGATTCCCACCAAGATCCACAGGTTTGAGGATTCAAACTCGTGTATGAAGTCGTTTAGAATGGAGGATGATTCACATCAACCTATTCAAGGGAATCGTGACCGGCGAAACTCGGGGAGGAGAAGTATTCACCGTGTGAGAGGGCATCATGCTCCACCTCCTCATATTACAGTGAACGCGATGGAGCATACACCGCCTGTGATTCCAACCAAAATCCACAGGTTTGAGGATTCAAACTCGTATATGAAAACTTATAGAATGGAGGACGATTCACATCCGCCGCCGATGATGCATCCGATTCAAGGGGATGATGACTGGCGATATTCGAGGAGGAATACTCAGCATATGAGAGGGCATAATGCTCCCCCGCCGCCTCCGCCACCTGTGACGCGGAGTAGCTGGCAGGACTTGTTTCTGGACCCGTTTCGGCCTGCGCATGTGAGCTATAACTATGTGGATGACAGGCGGAGTGTGGACATGGAGGTAAGGGATATGGAGCGCAGGAAGAGCCATGAGCCTGAGATGATGATGAAGAGGGAAAAGGAGGCGGAGGTGCAGGAAAGCAGAGCGAGAGAGATGGAGCAGAAGAGGATGCATGAGATAGCTGCGCAACATCGACCCCCGCCTGTGAAGATTATGGATGTCAGGGGCTTGCCTTTGGATCATGGGGTGCCGGACCTGGAGGAAGAGGAGATTCCGGAGTTGGAGGATGTTGATGAGGATGTCGACGGGCCACCTCCACCGGTGTGGACTCTTAGTTTGCACTGGACTTGAATTTGACTTGTTCTTGCTGTATTGGTTGATATTGAATTATCATGGTAGTATTTGAGGTTACAGCTACTATTTGCGTCACTTAAAGAATTTCGACCAATTTTTAGGAGTGGGTGATTCTTGGGGAATTCAATTTTAAGCTGTCTAATGATCACTTTTAGGTACAAGAGCCCAATCTCTTGGTATCAAATTTTATCAAACTCTTTTGCGTTCACGCAAAGTCAAAGTCTGTGACTAATAGGATTGTGGTCCTTTGCAACAGGTTCCTTGTTTTAAAGTCATAAGGAACCTGTTGCAAACAACTTTGGTTGGGGTCTCAGGTTTTGGTGCTTGCTTGCAAACAACTTTAAAACAACTGATTTTCTTAAAGAATTGATTTGAGTTGAAGTCGCAAGGGACCCTTAAACATTTAGCCAAGTCATGCTTACATCACTTTGCTAATTGGTGGCCAACTGAGTGTATGAATATATGGTTTGTAGGGTTTAGTTAATAGGAGACTGGATCAGTTCCCTACCGGGTTTAGTACCGTCTTACTGACCTTCTACACTTGATGATACCTAAACAGGATTTTGTTAAGGCACCTGCACCTGCACCGAAACCAGAACCAAAAGTGGAGGTGAAATCGGAACCTCCACCACCGGAACCGCAACTTCAACAGCAACCAGAACCGGAAATCAAGCAAGTACCAAAACCTGAGACCCCACCCAAGACGCCACCACCTTCACCGCCGAAGGTAGTGGAACCCCCTCCACCCCCTTCACCGCCGAAGGCAGTGGAACCCCCTCCGCCCCCTTCACCGCCGAAGGTAGTGGAACCTCCTCCACCCCCTTCACCGCCGAAGGTAGTGGAGCCCCCTCCACCCCCTTCACCGCCAAAGGTAGTGGAACCGCCACCACCACCTCCGCCAAAGGTAGCGAAGGCTCCAGGGAAACCTCCCAAGCCTGACCCCACCTTCGCGAAAACCAACAGGAATTTGGCGATGGCGGTGACGGAGCCGGGTGGCCGGGACCTGCTGGACGTGCTGAAAGAGGTCGATGATTGTTTCTTGAGAGCTGCACAATGTGGAGAGAGCGTGTCTCGTATTTTGGAGACTAAGAAGCCTCACTACCATTCCTCCTTCTCAGATGGTTTGAGAGGTATTATAGGAACTTTCTCGAGCTTAATTTTATTTGTTATCTCAAAAACACATGCAATGATCTTCAATGATTCTATTGATATGTTATTTAACCCCTTTAATACATGCAATTTTCTTCACTGATTTTAGTGACATTTTATTTAACCCTTATGAATTCTATATCTACTGAATTGATCATAATGAAATCGCGAATCCTTTGGTCTTTTAGGGGGGACGTATTCCGAAAGTTCATTCTGTGCTGCTGGTTTTATTCCTATTCGGACTACATTGGTTTGTGTACTTATTTTTTTGGTGTGTGGTTGTGCTGCAGGGGTGGGTGAATCTGCGAGGATGAATTTCCGGAAGCTATCTGGGAAATCTGGGTCAACTAGTTTTAGAACTTCTAGTAACACGAGTAGTTTGAGTAACGCGAGTGTTTTGACGGATGATTCTCCTAATATAATGAGCATGCGAAGAAGTATAAGTAACATGAGCAGCCAACGGTTTACAGAGGAGTGTGGGCTCAACAGCCATGCGGCGTCTCTTGATAGATTGTTCGCTTGGGAAAAGAAACTTTATTTAGAAGTCAAGGTGCGTACTTCTGATACTTCTGATACTTCTGAATTGATACTTCAGAATATCATGCATTTGAAGTACCTTGTGTGCTTTGGGTTAAATTTGCTGCCAGTGATTGGTCATAGACCTGATTAGGGAACAGCGTCTGGAGGTGAAATATTGAACAGTTTTAGATAGGGACAGTTCAAGGAACCCCGTTGGTTTATGAACTACTTAACTTAGAGAATCTGTAGAGATGATTTTTCTCAACTACTAGCAGTGATTGGTTGTGGACCTGACCAGGGTATGTATTGTTTGGGTGGTGTTCTGTAAACAGCAAGCAGAAGCTCTTAAAGTGGATTTGGAGAGGAAGCTTGCCATTCTTCGGAATCAAGATCACAAGAATGAGGACCCTAATGTTATCGACAAAACCCGGTCCGCTATTAAAGCCCTTCAGACTCGAATGGTGGTCGCCATTCAAGCTGTAGACAATGGTTATCAGCAGGTGCAGAAGCTAAGGGACGAGGAACTGTACCCGCAGCTTCAGGACTTAATTGATGGGTAACATCACTGGGTGTTGTGCATTTTTTTTCTCATTTCTGTGAATCATTTTCACCTCATTGTTAATAGTTTTCTTGCAAAGTCTTGTTTGGCTGTTGTGGTCGATACTAAAATATTTGACTTCCCCCTCCATTGATTAGATCGTGGAATCTTTTCATGTGTAGGCCATTGAAATGTGATTAATATTCATTCTCTATATTTTGTCTTTATTTGAATGCCCTAGTGACATTTAGGGCTCTGAAAATAGTTTTGGAGTTGAATTTGGGATTATCTTTTGAATCCGATGATGTTGATTGATTTTATCGTCGTGTCAGGCAATTTATAAATTCTTCCTTGGGTTTTAATTTTGTGCAGAATCGGAGCTATGTGGAGGGAGATGTGTATGTTTCACAAAGCTCAGTTGAAAGCTGTGGAAGCTATTGGAAGGCTTGAAAATTCGGCTGCTTGTGAACCAACTACCGGCTTTCATCGCCAGGCCACAGTTCAACTGGAACTTGCTCTCAATAAGTATGCTCCTACAGTCCTACTTTTCCTTCTCTTTTGTGCTCAGCTATTTTTCAATGATCTCACTCATTTACAATACAAACAAAACTATGTTCGCTCATGATTGAATCCCCTTAACCTGTCAGTGCTTTCATGGCCAGTTGGCCAGAAGGGGTTACTTACATGTCTATAGGAGTTCACCTATATCATGAGCAAAGAACGGAGACTTCAAAGAAAATAAGAAAATGGAAAAATAGGATAAAGAAATCATACCCTACTCTTTTGACCAATACAAATACATTTTGAATATTACCATAATTGCTAGTATAATTTCTATCTTAGTCATGAACATCAGGGGTGAAAGGTTAATGAGCTGAAATTTATTTATCAAACACAAGATACGTAGCATAGTGGCACACTAACCTCTGATCAGACCTCTTCAGGGACACTCATCCCTCTCTAATGATATTGCCTCGGGGGCTCCTTTACCTGTGTTCCCAGATCGAAATTTGGACGTTGTTCAATCATCTATGTACAGGACATGACAAATTCTGAGAATCTACAAGAAATGAGCAATTACGGAGTGTGTCATCAGAGAGGGTTGAATGTAGTCAAGTGTACTAGGGTAGATTCTCCTAATTCAAATCCTTACCCAAAAGCAGCCCCTGCAGATTCCTTCCTTATTTTGTGAATGTTCTGAATGTGGAAGGCGAAGGTGAATTTCAGTGACATAGTTTACTCATCCGGTGTCCAAATCATATTTTCTAAGAAGTCTTGGAGTCGTCTTTTCAAGACCAATTAAAAAACAAGACATGAATCATACTCAAATGCTTATTTCAATGCCTTTGAGGGTAGACACCTTGCAGTACAGATGCCAGGCTATTTAAAAATAAAGACAGGAACTACGCTCAAATGTTCATTTCAACTCTTTTAGGGATATCTCACAGCACAGATGCAAGTCTTGACCCTGCCGGTGTGTTTGTGGTCTTCCAGGTGGTCAGAAGCGCTGAGTAGAAATGTATATTCCCAAAAAGAACACCTAAAGAATTTGACATCCTGGTTACGACTGAGTCTGATGCAATTCGGGAGTGATGAGATGGACGACAGGAGAAGTGGGTCCAGGTCTCCTTCTCGGTCTCCACGGTCGCCCTACTACAACGTGGGACCGAGCCCCATTTACGAACTCTGCCAACAATGGCAGGACTTGTTAGACCGTGTAGCCGAGAAAGTGGCGACTGAAGCCATCGCCGCCTTCGCCGGCGTGGTCCGGGAGATGCTGAAGTTTCAGATGGAGGAGCTTCGTATGAAGAAAAGGGTGGAAGCTTGTGAGCGTGATTTGGAGAGACGAGAGCAGTCACTGCGTGCTGCTAGGACGCGAGAATCTATGCGAGAAGCGGGCCCTGGTCCCGGTCTTGGACCTCCCTCTCGGTCCCCAACAACAACATCAGGTAGTGATATGGACGACCACAGGTTCGACATGGTGCTCAGCAACCAGGGGAGAGGGGGCAATGGGGTTGGGACCGAGGTGGCGGAGAAGATGATAAAATGCGAGGTCACCAGAAGGAAACTCGAAGATGGACGGGAAGCTGTAAGGAAAGCTTCGAATGACACGCGAACTTATACATTAAATAATCTGCAGATAGGGTTGCCGCAGCTCTTCCGTGCTGTCATCGACTTTGTTAATATGGAAGTTGATGTGTATGACAAACTAAACAAATGAAGCGGACTTCCCCTGTTTTCCCTACCTTGGGGAGGTTGTTGCTAAGATAGTGGCTTGTTTCAATATTTGACTCTTTGTAGAGAATAATGTCGAATGATTTTTTTACCCGCCATGCGAACTTATACCGATTATATAGTCTGCAGGTTGGGTTGCCTCAGCGCTTCCTTGCTGTCATTGCCTTTTGTCAATGTGGAAGATGATGTTTATGACAAACTAAACAAGTGAAGGTGACCTCCCATGTTTTTCCTTCCGTGGGCAGGTTGTTCTTAGTTGCTTGCTATTCGATTTGTCTCTTTGTTGAGAATAATGTCAAATGATTTTCAATATGCGGATGGATGCTCTCGTGCTTCTTTTTTGGCTTGCTTTCCTTGCAGCTTTGATTTGAAAAGGCTCTTGTCACTCGATGTTTCTGTCCCTGCCTTTGTGAGAATTCTTCAGCTCATGCACAGGGGGGGGGATTGTAGCCTGCGAGATTTTGTCTTGTACATGTACAGAAGTTATTGGCCAGTATCACTATACTAAGGGGGTTTCCATGATAGAAATTTTCTCCTTGGATGAATGGCTTTCCTGTAATCCCTGGTTACAAGACTGAAAAGTAGAATCACAATTTCCATTGGAATCCCTCCAAGAATTCAATTGGGAATATTTTAGGGTAGTCACCAAAAGGTCAATAGATCAATAGGTGTATTCTTTGTTCCTTTTAGTGAGGTCATATAGGACCTTTTAGGTTCATAGTGTTTTTACAAGGTTAACCTTATAAGGATGAGTTGGTCATTGTGCAAATCCTTTTTAGTATAGCATTTGTGAATCATCTTCTTAAAAAACAAACCAAAAGCATTGATTGGAGGTCAAACTACTATGCAAGATCTCTCTTTTTCATCCAAAATTTTAAGGATGAATATATATACTTCTGCCTTACATAAAAGGATTTTTTGTCACCTAGCAAACTACTTTGGTTTGCAATGTCCTTAGAAGGTTAATCTTGTAATGTTACAACCCTAAACCCCCCAAATAGTCAATAGATGACTTTTTCATATCAATATAGAAATGCCTAAGAATTTACCTATTGGTTCAAAAATCAAATCATTTTTGGCAAAATAGCTTGGTAATAGGTCTCATCCTTTCAAAGTTAATCCTTGAAGGACACTTAGGTTGAAAAATGGTTGATGGATGACTTCATTGTTCATTCACTATTAAAAAAAAACAAATGCTCCTACTGTGCCAATAATTGGAGTAAGTTTTGGTGACTACCTTGGTTAGGGGGTATGTCCGTTAAAGCTTAAATTCTTTAATCCTAAAGATGGATGCATCTTCAATGTCTTCTTGATTTGATTTTGGATTTGATAAAAAAAAATGAATTAAATAGTAGAACTATCTCCAATAGACTTTTCATTCGTGTTGGTCATATGACTAAAATTACTCCTCTTTTTTCACTTAGAGCATCACCACTTTAAGATGATCAAGGGACACACCAAGTCTTGCTTGTTGGGTTTGAAGGTGTGGTTTGGATTGGACTATGATAGTTCCACCCCAACCATATTGCTCCAATCAAAGTTATATCCAAGGTTATTGTCACTAGGCATACTCTCCCAAAGATGTAGGGGATTATGGAAGGTCCATAGTGTATTGATTTAGAACATCATCAATGGGGCACTTGATCAGTTGCTTTAAAGTAAAAATACTGAGGGTGTGGCTCTTTTTAATAATCAAATTGTTGTGCCAATGAAATCATTTGGGACTTATTTTTGTAGTTCACAAGCTCTTCAACTTCCCTCTTACACGCTCAAAATTTTACAAATATTCAAAATGCTCTATACCTCACTATGAATCTCATAGAGACAAAACTTAGGCACCTAAATAATTAATTGTACTTCCTAAACTTGCAAGAGCATGAAACGAGCTCATTCCATAACATTATTAACCAACCTAAATTGTTGTCCTTTGAAGATTGGAATAATCCTTTCTTGAATCCCTGAGAGTAAATTTAGTTTAATTTGTAGAGAGTCATTGGATGGATCAGAAGTTGCAAAGTTAATGTCATTGGTTGATTAAGAAGTTGTAGAGAGTCATTGGTTAACTCGAAAGTTGTAATGCTGGAAGCTCCCACTTTTAAAGGGAACAAAAGGGACCCTTCTCAAATGTTGGTTAATAATGTTATGTTTAGGAAGTGCCCTCTTGGATTAGATTCAACCACCTATCCAATGCTCTAGTTGGAGCATGGCCATTGCAAGTCAAAGTCTATTTTGCTTGATCATTGTGATTATTTGGCTATGCCACAATTTCACCACATGCTTATAGTGCATCCATTGATGCATGGTGCCCTTGGACCTTGAACCATTAGATTGTAAGTTGGAATTTGCTAGTGCGTGAGTACAATGACTTGAGCCTACAAACCTCAAATCTAGTTGTAGGTATGTACCTACAACCACTTGAAAGTATTTATAATATAGATACACTATAATATGAAAAGAGTCTATAACATAGAGATTTATAGCTATAGAAGGTTTCTATAATATAGGCTCCTATATAGGCTCATAGATTCTATGCTCACATACTAGCACTCCCCAACTTTAGGTGTTGGCATGTTGCACTTGGCTATTGAGATTGACTTGTCTACAACAAACAACAAAAATATGACACTTAATCTCTCAAATTCAAAGGCAAGCTAAAGAAATGGTTGTGCCTTGAAAAATGGTTTTTATAATATGGAATTTAGAAAGCTCACCCAATTTTTTGATATAGGTAAGCTTGGGTGGGGCTTTTTGAAAAAATGGCTTGATTCCTATGTACCGGGATTTCTTCAAGGTAGAGACTTGCTCTATAAACACATAGTTAAACATCATATCTTAAGTCAATTTGATCTCTTAATGTATATTGGAGTTGAAGCACAATTTTGTTGAAAAATATTTTCCAAAATAGTAGTTGAAAAAAACTTGAAATTAATGGTCACAAGGATTGAAATAAAGTTCAATTTTTTTTTAAACTAGTAAAAACCTTGTCAAAATCCAATTTAATAGGTTGACTAATTTGGCAATAATCCAATTAATGTTGATTACATGCCTACACAAGCGCCTAACTCAAACTAAGGTATTTCTTAGCTCTTACAAAGTAGTCGAGAAAGTAGTCAAGTTTCATGACACCAATGTATTCCAACAATGAAAGTCTATTTAGACAATTGAATTCAAAGCAAGTGGAAATTGGTTTAATAAAAAAGAGCCTCTAGGTATATTAGTATATGGATTTGAATGAAATTTATATTCATTACTTTCAAAGTTGCAATAAAATGAATACAACACATTATAGTAGAATATTTAAATTTTTTTTGGGAACTAGGTACTTTAAAATTCATCTTTGCCTTGGTGAACTTGCTACTTGGCTATGACGTACAATGTTTAAATATAGATATTTTTATTATGCAAGACTATCAATGTGAAAAATCTCAATTTTTTTTTGTAAAACTTGTGATTGTTATAATGTTTATACCAAGCAATAGAACAAAATTTACAAACACTAGGAGTCCAACCTTTGCAATGCTTACAACATCTCTATTGCACAAAAAACACATAGTGTTTTCTTACTGTTGCTAGAACTAGATTTGAAATTCATTAGTGCTTCCAAAACTTGATTAGAAAGTGTGATTATTTTATTCTTTTTATCCTTAAAATTTGTGATTAATAAATAAATTAATATGATTTTTGAAACAATAAAGTGCCAAAAAATTACATTGTTTATAGAGTTACACATTGGAGTAATATGAGATTTTGATTGAAAAACCCATTACAATTAGAATGAAAAATAATATTTTGTGGTTTTCATTTAAAAAATTTTAAATATAAAAATGAAATAAAAATGTATATTACATACATTAGTATTTATTTTGGATTGCAATATTCAAAGTGAGCAATGGAAATAATTCATTGTTTTCTAGAAATTTGTAGAGATTTGAAAATAAACGTGAAATTAAATCATCTAATGTAGGTAATACTCTTTTTAATTACAAAACTTGATCATCATAAATGACTTAGTAAGAAATTTACAACCTTCTACCTTTTATATATATACACACACATACATATAACATCACTAACAATAAAAAGAAAGTGAATTTTGGTTTGACAATTTACAATATGATATTACAATTTAGAAAACTTGGTTTGACAATTCTCATGATGGCACTTCAAAATGACCATTCATGTTCTATTTGGAAGGATTTATCCAATACTATAATTAACAATTGGTACTTCATTCTTAGTTATAAGATTCTTGATTCCCTTTTCAAATATTAAATCACACCTATGCTGACAATGGTATATCAATATCAAGTGTTTCTAAATATTCCCAAAACCTTCGATTCTTATGGATCTTCTCTTCTTCATTACTTGGCATGGGTCTTTTCATATTCAAGACAATTTTTCCAGTGCAATGACCCTCGATGCTTCTTGCCCAAGCATCATTAGCATTGGCTAAAAGAAATATAGAGTCAAGAACAATTCTTAATTTGCCAATCTCTACCAAATCTGTTATTGTTTGTAAGTAATCAAGGTCTTCGGAGTTTAGCATAAATGGTACAAAACTTTGTTTTGAGAATGTGATCTTATTGTACCAATTTCGAATCCAAGTCTTCATAGTTGGAGTCATATCAATGACCATGCCATATTTTGTGAGTTGGGATTTGAAAGCTTTCATTGGTTGATACGATGCCAAGTGCACCACTACATCATATTTCTTCCTAGAAGGACTTTTGTAACTCTTTCCCTCATTGGTTTTGTAATCTAATACTTCATCAGCTCCAAGCTCCTTTAAAAGGTCTATATTACGGGCATTACATGTAGCCGTGACAAAACAACCTCCTAGTTTTGCAATTTGAACCCACAAAATACCCACTCCTTCAGAAGCTGCAGTAATTAAAATATTTAGTTTAGGCCCTGATCCATCAAATTTGAGCCCAACTAATTGAATAGCACTTTGAAGGGTAGTCATTCCAACCATTGGCAATGATGCAGCTATCTCAGGTCTTATATTTGCTGGTCGCTTTATAGTTGAAGATACTGGTGCTAATGCGTATTCTGCATAAGCACCACCTTTAGATAAATCTAAACAACTAATGACATTATCACCAGGTAGAAAATCCACTACCCCTGGTCCAATGCTAACCACCTTGCCAGTGATGTCAATACCTGGAATATGGGGAAATATTCGAGGTAGGAAAGGCATTAATAATCCATCTTGAATCTTCCAATCAATTGCGTTGACACTACTAAATTCAACCTTCACCAATATTTCTCCTTCACTCGGTATTGGCACCGGCAATGCATCTACAATCTCAAGTGCTAATGGTCCACCATAATATTTTGAGTACTGTGCAGCTTTCATGGTCTTCATTTCTCCAATTTGTATACTTAAAGAATTTAAAAAAAATTTGAACCTTACTAATCAACTAGTCTACTATGGTAATAAAAGACACACCTTTAGATAAGAATAATGTGTAAGAATACTAACAAATATAAAATAACTCTCCTCCTTTATAATTATATATGTAATTTAAAAAATAAAAGTTATTTTCTCCACAGTCAAATGTAAAAGTTATGCCCTTTAAAGTAAAATTCATTCATATAATTATAATAATAAATGTTTATGAACAAATTTACCACAACTTTGTATTGCTACATACAATTGTTGATGATTGTCAAATTCCTAAGTAATGTTGCCCTATTTTTAAAATATAAATAATGTCATAATGTGAAAAACTTTTGACCTCTTTTTTTTCCAAAGTATTTAAACCTCAATTTAGGAGAAGGCAATTGAATGTGATTAGATTGCTGCAACCATGCCTTCTTGTCGTTCAAAAAGAAATAGAAGTTTCAATAAGGATTCAAATGCAATTTACTGAAATAAGAACTAAACTAGGGACCAAATGGAGGGTGACATTTCATGGCTTTTAGTAATCTTCTAATGATTAGGAATATGTTTGTCTACTTATGGATATTAGAACTTAAGAGAATTAATTTCTTGCAAGTTACTTTCTCTATCCCAAAATAATCTTTTAGTTCCTTTTAATTTTATTGCAATAAACTTAATACTATAATTTGAAAAGGGCTCCAAAATTCAAAGTTTTAGAACAATAGAAATACATTCAACTTTACCTATAACTTGAAATGCGTTGAAATAATATTATTTTTAAGGTGTAGGGCCAAAGATTTTGTCCAATTGGACCATTTTGGAATGGAGCACATGCATTCTAATTTACAAGTGGCCAATTCAATGAAAAAAAGAACTCATGGGAATGTGTTACTTTCTTTTGTGCAACTTCTATTAGTTTTTTTGGTATAGAAGAATATTGTGAACACAAAGATGTATACAATAATCTCAGCTCCTAGTATACTTATAGCATGGAAGACCCCAAAATATTGTAGCATACAATTACATTAGCCATAAAGGCTTGAGGGTGTATTTCAAGAAAAATTGTTAGAAATAGCTATTTTTTGGTTCATTGTTTGAGATTGAAGTAAAAAAAAATTCTTTTTAACTTTAGTATATGAACCCCCCAAATTTAAGAAATTCAAGAATAAAGATTGTAAGATTACATCATTTGTAGTTAGAAAAAAAATGTTTTTTTGAATGAAATTAGCCAAGTACAATTAGTAGAGTTTTGAATCCTCTAGGAATGAGATTTTTGTACTCAAATCTTTTTTGTGTTATTTGCCTACTATATCATATTAGTGACATACTTGTCAAATCTTCAAAAATAGATGAAGAATTTAGCAAAAGATTATCAAGTTCCAAAAAGACTATCTAGATATTTTTGGGCAATATAACTCTTGATTTTGATATCCAATTGGAATTAGTTTTAATTTTCACAAATGGAGTACTTATATTTGACTTGTGTCAAAAATTTGGAAGTATTTGTTTAAAATTGACTATGTGTGAACCTACCTGAGATTCCATGCATACATTGAATGGACATTTGGTCCTTTAGGGGGTAATATACAATTCAATGATTAAGAGGAAACATTTGTAGAGTTCAAGATATTATTGAATATCACAAATGGCTTTTGCCTAGATTCCATTTGATGTATACAATCAAAACATGAAAGTCAATGAGAACTTTTTATTGGTGTTTGATACACCTAATGACCATAGTTTGAATATTCATAACTTATTCATATGTATAGTGCATGACAAAGTGTGTTGAAATCCTCTTTCATTTGCCCCAAAAATTCCAAAAATAATCATTTTATTTAATAACAATAATTATCAATTTAGTTGGAATTAGTGATGATTATAGGTGAATATGCTTTATACCACTGCAATTGATGATATAAGAAAGAAATGCCAACTTAATGTTTCCGACAATGTTACACATTTGAATGCTTTTTAATTATGGTCTTTGTACATATCATGAGTATGCTTTGTTTGCCATAATAGTCTATCTACACTGCTCTAAATCCTAATCCCTATTGTTTGCTTACTTGCACTAAAAGAGTTGGCATCCACTAAGTGAATTATGAATGTTTTTCAAGAATTAACTCACTACTAGAGCTACAAGAATTGGATAAAGTACATCCAAGTTTGATGAAAATGCAATTTCTAACTATTCTTCAACAAGTGACTAGCATAAAAAAACAATTTCTATCTATTTTGTCTGATTTCTGTCTGATTTTTGTGCATGTAATGATGGTAGAAAAGAAAAAACTTGCATACATGAAGATCTGATGTCTAAATTCTACTCATGCTATAATTTATTCTGCTAAGAAAAGCTCAAAATCTACATTCACCTCTTCGGGACGAAATCATGGACGAAATCATCTCCGTCCGTTCAGTTCACCTCTTCAGTCTTCACTCCTTTTCCAGACTGTGAATGGAATTTGCCGCTTCCCGAAACAGAAGCCACCATCGGCTTCTCCGAGGATTCCCCGAGGCCAAGGTATCCCTTGACTTCTCTCGATTCATTCTTGCTTGATTCAGTTGTTTAGCCTCCTCTTTTTTCGAAATAACTCTCACAGGATTCTCTACCTGATGCTCTATAAATCGCAATGCAATGGTCAGGAATGAGTTTGCACGTCTCCTCAAGTGTACTGTTAGCAGTGAATTCTCTTTCGTGTACGCCACAATAGTCCTGCAATACTCCACACCGTAACTTCACCGGCATTGCTTCCGTTGCATCCTCGGACAAGGATTGCTTGGCGCTTACTTCCTCGTTTGCTTTCGTTCACTTTTTAGAATTTCTCGGATGGAATTTGCAGGTTCTTCAATTGCAGCCGAGACAAAAATTCTGTAGCGAATTCTCGCGGAGCACGGTATGCTTTTCACCGTTGTTTATTCTTTCTTAGTCTAGGGTTTAGTAGTGTCGTAACGTTTTCTACGTTACGTCAATGAGGAGGAATGCAAGTTTTTGGTTTAGGGTTAGGGCTTTCGTCTTCGTACTTAAGCTTTGGGTTCTGACATGCTTGCGAACGTGAAAAATACTTTTAGGAGGATTGAATGACAATGGTCATCTCGTGAATCCGACGGTGTTCAGTGACGGTAGCCCCCGTAGCTCAGTTGGTTAGAGCATCGGTCTTATGAGCCGAAGGTCGTGGGTTCGAGCCCCCCCGGGAGCAGATTCTTGCCTGCCTGATTTTTTACTTTTAATAATAGTGTTGAGTTGATGAGGAGCAATGCCTCTGGAAATCACATTTGAACATGAAACTAGGTTTCGTGTACTGTTCAAGTGCGAAAGCATATTTGCGGATGCTCTTAATCTGTGACTTTCTATGGACCCAGGGTCAATGCTTGTAGAACAGAGGGGCAGTTACAGGATTCGTTAACCCTGGTTGATTGTCGCTCGATTCATCTTCCAGTCAGTATTCTGAAATATGAATGCTATTCGATTGGTTGAATCCATGGTGCATGAAAGTTGAGAGCTTGCATCACTGAGCCACGACGTGCAACCCATTGCCGATTTTCTTACTCCCAGGCCTGAGGTCTTAACGGAAGTGTCGAATTGACATGCTGTTAGCCTAATGAGAGCTGGTCCCTAACTTTCTGGTACGTTCGTACTTCACAATTTGGTCTTTTTCATATTGAAGGTGGGTTTCCGGGATCATGACTGATGGTTCATTTTCTTCCCTTAGGGTTGGAACTATTCCTACTCTCACGCGTTGACATCACTCAATCACTCGGAATGGAATTGATTACCGTGCGAATGTTTTTTTTATAGGAGCTTTGCATCTCCTCATGAGATCGGAGTTTAGGTGCAGCATCAAGTCACTATGGGGATCCACTGGAGGCTAATGGCTGTTTCGAAAGATACAGAAAACCTAAACAGGGGTGCAGTTGACGAATCGATATTTTCCTAGTTTCGCCAGTTTCGTTGAGGTTGAAATTGCAGTAACTGTCATCTCGCAGAAGAAGAGGTTCAGATCAGCAAAACGGTGTGCGAGAGCTTGCGTGACGAATTGGGAGAATCTATTTGGAATTCCAGGATGAGCATCTGTCATTGCGGCTGCAAATTGATTAATGTGCCAACAGTTGGTTTCGGAGTTGTTCATGAGGCAACCTGTTCAACGTCGAGTGCTTCCAATGTTAAAATGGAGATCATTAAAGAGGCAAAAGTAGCCGGTAATTTGAAAGTCCATATTCTCTTAAATTTTTTGTGCAGGGAGATGAGTAACCACTGTGGAATTATGAAGATGAGTCTCCAATCTCAAAGCGTGAAAATCAGTTTCTAACCTTGAATACCTACTTAAGGTGAGTGACAGCTTCCAAGCTTCCAAGCTTCCAATGTAGTATAGTTGTTAAAGAATGTGACTGTGCCTTCTGGCAAATTTTGTCCAACGATAAGAACCTGGAACGACGGAAGTGGCAACTCTGAAACCCACTATTATCTCTGAAAACTGATTGACATGCCATGAAATACAATATGACGTACATGCAGATTGTGGTCGTCATCACGTGCTGGTTGCTGCGTTTGTCTCTGTTTTCTTACTGCCTCGAAAAAATTCTATTATAACTGTTCAATCGATTTTGCTCCTACTTGAATCTTGACAATAGGAATTCTATTTGCTACAGGACAGATTGCATTTGGGGCCCATTGTCAATATCATCGGAGTGTTGCAGTGCCATAACGTAACCCATGGACCTGAGTACCAAAGAGACGGGACCAGAGCTCGGATTCCAGTGCCATAACCGCAACCCATTGCTTCGAGTAGCGAAGAGACGACAGATCAGGATTCACATTCCAGTTCTATACCCGTAGCCCATTGAATTGAGTAGCAAAGACCATGACAGTCCAGATCTCGGTTTCCAGTAAATAGCCCAAACCCATTGAATTGACCAGCGAAGGCAATTGAATTGCGTAGCTATGAGACGGCAGACCAGAGCTTGGATTCCAGTGCCCATTGAATTGAGTAGCGAAGAGATGGCAGACCAGAGCTCGGATTCCACTGCCAGAACCCAAACCCATTGACTCAACTACCAAAGAGATGGCAGACCAGAGCTCCGACTCCGACTCCGACTGGGACACCCTCGGCGACTGGAACGAAGCTCCTGGCCTCTCGAGCCCCACCGTGGAAGGCGTCGTCGCGCCCGCTCTCCGTGAGACGGCCATCTCCCCCACAACTTCCTGGGACGAGGACGACGAGCCCTGGCCAACCACCACCACCACCTCGCCCGCTTTACGAGGCGCCGGCGCCCCTCGCGCTTCCCTCGTCAGCTGGGACGAAGGCGTGGCGGGCGGCACCGAAGACGATCCCCACGAAGCGCGTCTCCCTCGTCCCCCTGCGGAGGGTGTGGTGTCCCCGATTGTAATTGCGGATCGGGAAGTCGGGGAGACGTTCGCGTGGGCGCCGGACGATGGTTGGGGGGAGACAGGGGAAGGGCCGAGCAGCACAAGGGGGTTGGGGAGACCGAGGTCGGAGGTGGAGAGGTTGGAGGAGTTGAGGAAGGTGGGGAGGGATCCGTTTGGGGATATCATGCCGGAAGGGGAAGAGTGGGCGGATGATGCACAGGGGTGGTTGGTGCAGGTCAGTGGGTTTTATATACCTCAGTGTTTGCTTGTTTTTTCCTTGTTGCTGGAATGGCATTATTGCACATTGGATTCTAGACTATAAAATGGGAGTTCGTTGTGGTCAGTAGAGCATCACCACCTGTGGCTAGTGAATGTCTGCGACAACTTATGTTCTCATTTGTGAAACGATGGTTTGTCCGATAACTTATCACTAGAACTCAGAATTTGTTGGAATTGGAATGTTCATTTCGGAAATCTATCACGTTTCTGGAAAAGGAGCTCTTTTACTAGAAATGCTTGCTGTATCCGTATCTGAAACTTGTGAAACGAGGTTTGAGACTTCAATTTCAAATACAGATACTGCAGTTAGTAGGAAGGTCATAATTTGGTACGTTCTTTACGAAACTGGCTAATGTAGTGAATGTCGTGTGGAGACCGTGATGGACCCTCTTATGGTCATGTCAAGAATTTGGTAGACGTTTGCAGACACAGATACTACAGTTAGTGGGAATGTCCTAATCTGGTAACGTTCTTTACGAAATCTGGCTAATGTAGTGAATGTCTTTTTCGAAATCTGACTTCACTTCCGTTTAATGTCATGTCTGGTAGCCATTTGACTCCACCATGAACTCCATGTTGCATTGGTTCAGCCTCGTCAACAAACGCCCCCTCCAGCTGAAGGCGTCCTTTCCCCCACAGCTGCTTCCCGCCTCATGGCGTCCACATTCAACCTGGGCGAGGGCACCGAAGAAGCTCTCGAAGCCACAGCAGGTCGAGGCATCGGGATGCCGCGGAGCGAGCAGGAGCGGTTGGAGATGGTGCGAGGCGAAGGCGAGGACGATGAGTGGGCGAGGAGTGCGCACGGATTCGATCCTGAGGAGATGCAACGGCAGGTTCCGGAAGGAGAGGGCGTGTTGGGTGAAGGGCCGAGGGAAGAAGGCGCCTTTGCAGAGAATTTCGGGTGGGAGGGCGAGCTCGGCGAGGAGTGGGGGCCGCAGGAGAGGACGGTGCCGCCGGGTCGAGGAGCGGGAGCGCCAGTACCACCGGCGGTAAGGAGGCAGCAGGAGAGGTTGCCCATGACCGCTTACGAGCTTGAGCTCCTCCAGAGCATGGTGCGTTTGTCTCTTACGAGAATAAGTAATGTGAAGTGCCCATTCTCCCATACAGAAAGGGAGTGGTTCCATTCACTGTACAGGTGAACTTTGAGGCTTTCTCTGCAACAATTTAGAACTTCCATCATCTTAAATCCTCAGCACGTTCATTGTGTCGTTATCTAAATATCAGTTGCAAAAAGTATATGGTAATAAAGATGTGTTTTCACACTTAGCTCAAGGTAAAGATTGCATGTATGATTAATGGAGCCTCTAATGTACTGTAAGGTTAATGGAGCCTCTACTTTAGAATGATTTGTGAAACAGAAGGATTTTAGAAACTAAAAAGATTTGTGAATGTGTATCGACTACCAAGATGGCAGGTTTGCGATTAACATCCTCAGTATGTTTTTGTATTGACAGCAAGCACAGCTTTTGTAACCTTCTGTAGCTCGTCTGTCACACCCTTGACTTTGCCTTTCTCTAGAATCATCTTATCACAGAGATGTCACCCTGAGAATCCAGGCTGGTCTCTATCCCGATTGCTTCAAGTAAAGAAGACAAGAATCTACAAGAATGATACAAGAATTCTTGTTATGATGCAAGAAAAAATTTACGCAAACTTGAATTTGTTATTGCAAGCTTCAAGGTGTCCTTTGTTGATTGACCTTTGGTATTGAGTTCGCACATGGGTTAGTTGTAAGTTCGTTCACTAGGGGCGTCACGATTGACACTAAGTTTAGCCTTGCAACTTGTTTGCTTGATCCAAACCTGGCCTAATCCTGCCTTGCGCAATTCCAGATGTAATAGGTCTCTTTAAGAAACTGACTAGAAACTCGTTTCTCAAATTTCTTTCTAGTAGGGAGCAGAAACAGGGACCGAGACAACATGACCGAAGCAACACAAATCTGTTAACATCCAATTCAACCCATACAAAGCAACAGAAAACTATTGATTCATGCCCTATTTCCTACTAGTGGTAAATTCAATAGAATAGTGTTTGATTCGATCCCTTTTGGTGATCTATCTTGTGTTTGTATAGACTGACTTTAAAGAGGTGTTTTTTTGCAGCAACGTGAAGCCCACGGTGGTGAGTTGCCAGGAGACTGGGCAGTGAATTTGCCTAGGGGCGACGCAGTGGTGCGAGGGGACGAACGAGAGGCCTGGCACCAAGTCTCGGGTCCAGGAGGGCCTCTTCCAGCAATTCAACCTGGAAGAACTTTGATGCCTGACCCTGACTACGAGAGAGGCTTGCGAGGCTCGGATGCCACGCCGTCGTCGTACAACACAGACAAGCAGTTTGAGCTCATGAAAGACATCAGCACGCGCTTCTTGCCGGAGTTCGCCAACGACGAGAATCGGGCCCTGAACATCATGGTTCAAGAAGCCGAGCGCGAATTGCGAGAAATCGAAGTAAGTCTTTTTTTTCCAACAAAGGTGGGTAACCCCCAAACCTCCACTTTTTGCTACTAACTGTGCCTAGTTCCTATTATTTGAATGGTCAAATTGTCATATTTTCTTGTTGGCACGCAAAAGAAGGTTCTAACGCACCAAAGAATGTGATATTTGGATACTGTATGCAAATGTTACGAAGGTTCAATACTTGGTATATGTTCTAAAATCGTTTTCTTCAACATACATTGATTTTGGATATTGATTTTGGACATTGATTTTGGATATCGATTTTGAGATGTACAGAGTGATGATGGTAATTTTAGGCAGTTTTGGATGTACACTTGGACCTCTTTAATTTGACCTTCTCTTCCATGGCATTTTGGAATATTTGGCACTCTTGGTACACTATTGTTGCTTGTATGTAGCACCCTTGTTTTACATTCAAACTATTTGACATGGAATTTGATTGGATCCATCTTTGATGACATTTTGGAATATCTTGCACTCTTGCCACACTATGCTTGTATGTTGCACCCTTCACATTCAAACTTGGAGTATGAGCGTATCCTTCTTCAATGACATTTTGTTCTAACTTGTACCACACTATCATTGCTTGTAGCACACTTATTTCACATTCAAATTATTTGGCAAGTATTAATATGATTGTATCCCATACCATTAGATTAAGGGTGTTAGAGTGTATATCATTCTTTTTTTTTATTGGTTTTGTTTCTACTATTTTTCACCTTTTAGCTTATACCTACATTTTTGTTAGCATTGAAGAAGAGGTGTCACTTCTTCATATTAGGATGCTATCCAAGAGCAAGATGATCGAACTACTGTAATGGAAGATCACATGAAACGAGTTCAAGAAGAAATTACGGCAACCCAACAAAGGGTCGAGGCAAAGAGGAAAGAAATTGCAACGGAAGAACACTTAAAAACCATTACAACCTTTCAAGCTACAAGACTCAAGGTTAATTTATCAATACATTATATATAACATCCAAAAATAATAGATATAGTTTAAAAAGACAAAAGTGTAGTTTTTTTCAATAGTATATTATATAATATTTATTATGTTCAAAATTTTATTCATTTTAATCATAAGTACCATTTTCATTGCAAATTTTGTATAGAGGGAGGTTGGAAAAATGGAAACTGAGATGCATGAAATGGTAGAGTGCTTACGAAACTACCGTGCAGCTATTCTACAAGGCAATGATAAGTTAGAAAAATTTCGCCAAGTACAACAATGGAGTGAGGTAATACATTAACATCTTAAAGGTATAAACTTTCAAAATTGGGATGCTTCATAGTATAAACTTAAATGGATATAGAATTTTCATTTGGAATTTGAATCCATTGATTTAAACTTTGGATGTAAGTAGTTTAGACATAAGATATGTACAATTGTTTGTCAATGTTTAGAAAGGATGTTTTACATGTCGATTTTTTTTTCTATTTGTGTTTAATTCAAGATTAAAAAAAAATTGAATTTACCTTGTTATAATCTTCATATTTATAGAAAACATATAGGAAGACATCTAATATTTAAAGAATATAAAAGGCCAAATAGAGTTTTAATATGATGTTTGAAAATATGAACTAAAAGTTAGTCTATAAAAGGATGTTTGTCATCATAACAATTTCTTTAATGTCACACATTGTGTTAAATTTTTCACTTACATGGCATTACATTGATGAGCTTATTTATTGAGTTTATGATTGTTGGAGTCTTATAGCAAGAATTGGAACAATGGGTGCAAGCTGCACTCCAAAAAGATGAAGATTATGTTGCTCTTGAAAGCTATCACAAGTATGATGACACTCGAATTAAGGCTTTGAGGTTGGAAGAACAAATGGTATCAGGAGAATTAGCAAAAGTTCGAGATTTGTTGGAGGCAGAAATGTCAGAAACCCAAAGCTATCAAGTTGCACTTGACAAAACTGCAGTGGAATTTCGGTATTATTTTAACAATTCTATTTGTATTGTACAAATCTAAATCTTTGATTAGATATAATACAAATATATCTATTTTCACGAAAATTTATATAGATATAAAATATGTATGTTTTTAGTATATGAAAAATAATAGTAGAATTCACTAGATCTATTTGAAATAACATGTTTTAAAAAAAATCAAATTTGATATTGAAGATGAGTTTTTTAGCTAAATTGTAAAGTTCTAAATGATTAAATAGACAAAATAGTGTGATAATATATAGATTGAAAATTAATTCAATAATAATTTAATTACAACATTTAAGTCCAACTACTAAGGATAAGCTTCATTACAATTAGGCAACTACATGCAGAGAGGCAAGAAGTGATCAAACAATGGGAAACCACCATTGCACTTGTACATAAACGTGATGGAGAAATACACAAACTTACTGAGGAATTTGCTGAAAATCAACAAAATCTACGAAAACAAAAACGACTCTTGGACAATCTTGACATAAAGCTTTACAATGAACAAGAAAAAAATGTAAACTTTGTTTACATTTATTTAAAATATTTGACAATAATTTTTATTAAAATTATTAAAATTACAAAAGATACAACAAGAATATTGTCCCCTATCATTAATTAATTTTACCATATTCTTTCAATGTTAAAATCTTCATAAGAATTTTGAAGTATAAAAGTTCTTCAAATTGTAGGATTACTGATACACTTTGAAGTGATTCTTTGGTTAATTTAAAGATGTAAGTTATTTAATGATAAAGAGCACATAATGCAAAAATACATGACAAAGAATACAAAACAAATTCTAATTTTTTTTAGTGAGATGTTTATAGTACACGCCTTTGTAATTGTTTATCATGTGTAAATGTCTAATTTTTTGGGTTTTGAGCAAATGAAGTATACATGTATACAAACATGATCACTAAATTTTGAATAAAAGAAAATCTTCTAATTCAATAGTACATTTATAACCACATTTAGGTTGTTGAAAAATTTGAAATGAAATTTGAAAAAGGATGTATAATCTAATGAAAACATTTTTAATGTCCTTGTTTAAAAAAATAACTTTAATTTCACCTCCAATTGACAAATTAAGAAAATCAATTTTTAATCATTAATTATATATATATACATATATATATATAAGAAAAAAATTGTTGTTTATGCATCCTAAATCATATCCATATGATTGAATTTGTAATTTTCATTCTTAAAAAATATACTTTTAGTTCAAAATTTCTTCAATATTTAGTATAATTACAAAATAGGATATTTTGCATGATTTTTTATTGATTCACTAATATACTGAGGTTTTAGAATATCCTCAAGATGCAATAAGACTCTTGTTTAGAACCTCCAAGATAAAGATTTAGGTGCCTTAGTATCAAAATCATAAATTCTATAAAATAACAAAAAATCCATTTATTTTTTTAAATGGCAAGTCCCAATTCTTTGCTAGTATCTTGCATTGACAATTCAAGTGAAAAAGTGGTCAAGTCACATTTAATCGCATTTGTAAATTTGCTCAAATACTTAGGTTTTTGGAGGTTTATCCATATCTTATTTTAACATTTTGAAAATCTACTTCCTTAAATATTTTTTGATAAAAATATTATAGACATTTAATGAAATATATAGAGAAGATTAAATGAATCATTAGAAATTGAAAAATGAAGTTAGATTCATATAGGTCAACATGTCAAATGTAGAATGTTTTAAAATTAAAAATTAATTTTCTTATCTTACAAATGAATCACAAATGTATATTTTTATATGCAATGAATTTGGGTATATTTTTATCTTTAAGAAAATAGGATAGAAAAAGATAGATGCAATGAATCAATTTTAAAAAATCATTTACATAGAAAAATGTAGAAAAATTTATCGTTTGAAGTATCTTTTGTGTTGGCATACAAAAAATATTGAATGATTCTAAGAAGCAAAATTTGTTACCAAAGCCTTGCCATATTGAACTTTGACGAAATAAGTATTTTGTTTTCAAGACAAGCATCATGATGAAATAGCATTGTGAATTAAAAGTGAATTAGAATTGAAGCATTTTTCTCAATAATCAAAATTTATAACAACCTATATATGTTTATATCTATAATTATTGATCAATTGACCTTGCTATATGAATATATTTAATTTATATATGGATTACAGTGATGGAATCAATTGAAAAATGATGACTTTTATTATTTTAAAATTTTATGTGGTCTTCTCAAAGCTCCTAAATAGAAAATATTTAAACTTTCTTAATTTGATTCAAAATAATGAAGAGTTTGTTTTTTGAAAATGAATATTTAAAGGTCAAATCTAATATTAATTTTTATTAGTGGTAATATCATAAAAACATAAAACTATTATCTATTTTGATACATTCATGTAATTTCAAAAATAATAAATAAATAATATCATTTTCTAAGTTGTATATTGATGGAAAATATGTTCCTTTATTTATATTTAAAGCACTTTCATGATTCAAAGCTTGCATAGTATAAACTATAATATCCATTTCAATTAGAATACAAACACATTTTAAAATATAATTTCCATATTTACAAATAATTTTCTAAAATTTTCTTTTAGTTTTGACATTTTGACATTTTTAAAAGCAAGATTAATTTTGCATATGTCCCCAGGCAGATATGCAAAGGGAGATTTATTTTAAGAACTTAGATGCCCAAAAATTAAAAGACATTTTAAGACAAGAAATGGAAAAGTAGAGTATATGCTAATACACTTAAATAATAAAAATATTCAATAAAAATGTATATTTTTACAAAAATAATTCATTTGTCAATTTTTTTTAACTATAGGTGTAGTATAAATGTGTTGTATTGATATTTTATATTACTACACAGATTGAAAAGAACACGTGAAGCACTAGTGAGTATTAAAGCGGAACATTTTCGAGCTCAACATCAATATGCAAAAGAAGTTGCAAGGAAGGTCTTTTTTCAAGAAGTACGGTGAATTAAATATTATATCTATGATCTCATGATTTTTTCCTTCATTGAAATTTATGCCATTTTTCATGTCATTCCAAAAAAATATCATCTTATGAATGTTGAGGGAAAAAATAGTTTACAATTATTTTGTGCTATTGAAGGAAATTGTTCGGCAAAAAAATATGTACCAAGATGCAAGGAATAAATTGAAAAAAATGAGAAGAAAGGTGGAAGATGAATATAGTCATTTGGATACTTTAGAAAAACGGACCCATACACTTAATAAACTATTACATACAGAAGAACTCAACCTTAAACTTGCAAAAAAGGAAGTTGCTAGCTTGCAAGATAAACATTTTAAGGGATCTGAAAAATTATTTTCACTACGAGCAACTGGTATGACATTTTTAATGAGTAGTTGATCTAATCCTGAGTGCATCATTGCTTTAAGATTTTTCTACTAGGAAATTTCTTAGAAAGAATATTTTTAAAATACTAAAAAAAGACTTAAATCTCATTTTATTTTTTAAGACATTTACATGAATAATATATAAATGACATTATAATTTTTTGGAACAGAAGGAGATACTGTTCATGAAATCAAAGGAGGCAAATCGATAGCCAAAACATTGGTGAATAAAATTTCAATATTGGAGATAGAATTGCTTAAAAAAGAGGAAAAATTGTATGCAGCAGACTTCCAAATCCAATTACTAGAAGGGAAAGTTGGACGAGCAAGTGGTGAGCGTAGTAATGCAGAAGAAGTTGAAATAGAAAAACAAATTAAAGCGCTTGAAGCTGAATTAGAAAATGCAAAACATGAAGAACATGCAATTAATGATCAAGTTTGTAATCTTCTTACTCCAATAATCTTTAGAATTAGATGATTTTTTAAATAATTGATATTGTTGATAAGAATCATACTTAACTCCTATCATTGATGAATACAAATTAAATAAAATGTTTATAGTATGAAGGATTGTTGAACATGATTAATAACAATTATGTTTTTATTTGTATCTTTCTTATATAAACAGATGAAGAAATCATTAAATGATATGCGTAAAAATAGTTGTAGGAAAGAAGAACTTGAATTAAAAAACAAGAAGTTGAATGATAAAAATGCAGAGCTCAACCTAGAATGTGATGCTGGAATGATTGGCAATAAGGTATACAAAATGTTTTTATAAGAAATGCATTGTCTCAATATAAATTCACTTTTTTGTCAGTTTACAAAATAAGAGATCTTGAAACCTTGAAATGATTATTTTCTTTCCATCATTGATATTGAACATCAATTAATATAGTTTTATATATAATATATATTGAACCTTAAAATTTATTTAAGGTTTAATGTAATTACATAAGATGTTTGTGTTGATATTAGGCTATGACAAAAGAAAGAGAAGAAGTGGCATTGGAGGCAGATCTCTTGCAAATGGAAGTACAAAGATTAACTGATTTATTGCATTCAAAAGCTGGTATGTCAATATGAAAATTCAAAAAAATATTAGAAATTGAATATTTTCTTGAAAGTCTCTAAAAATAATATAATTCTAACAATATCAAAATATAAACAATAAAAATTCACTTTCCAAAGTCTCTGTCTTTCAAAATTTGAGGTACAAGCCATTTAAAAAAAATAATGAACATGTAATTTTGCATCTTTTATTTGCTTCAAACATTTAAATCATTTTTTACATAGATGAAGTATTCAACTTGGATCTCTTAAAAAAACGTTTGAATCAAAATATGGAAGACCGAAAAGTAGAGGTAGATGCTCGCCAAGAAATTCAACACCAAGAAATGAAAATGATTGCTGAAGAACTTCATGATCTCAAACTCAAACGCCAAAATCTTATTTTAAAAATTGACAAGGTTAACATTAGAAAGTCTATATATTATAATAAATTTGTAAAATTAAGGACTAAGATTTCCATATATCTATTATATATAATGCATAGTCTTACAACCGGCTATCACTTTTTTCTTTTTTTGGATGATCATATATTTTTCTTTAAAAAAAATTCTCCACAAGTTGGAGGCACTAATTGAGTTCTAGAAAACTATAAAAATAGGTGTGGATGTGTGTGCAAATATTGCAACAATTGTTCTATAAACTAATTCTATATTATTCAAAAAAATATTTTAGTATGTTCAATAATGAAATACTTGTTGACTAAAATTGCAGCTTCAATGTAAGTATGATTGCCTTAAAGCACGTATGAAATCTACTGATGGAGTAGAACTTAGTGCAGAATTTTTCTTAAGTAAATTGAAATCTAGTAGAGAAGAGATTCAAAAAAAGGGCTTAGATCTCAATGAAGAACTTAGAAAGGTAACTTTCTAGTAAAAAAATAAATCAAAATATTGAAAGTAAGTTAAAGAATTATTATGTTCATATCTAAAAATTTTGCATCTCAATTTCTTATATTCAATGTTATTAATACAAAGTCTAATTCTAAAACAGACAAAGATTGATGTAAAATTTCTTGAAAGTGCAACAAAGCAAATTACAGATTCCAATAACAATCTTCGAACTAGTCTCACTGAAAGTGAAAGGTCCATTGCACTTGAAGAAGAAGCAAAGAAGCTAAAAGAAGAACTTCAAAAAGCAAGAGATAGGGCACGTTTCAAACAAAGAGAAGAGAGATCTCTGCTTCAAGTAAAACCAATCATTTTTAAAATCCAATTTGAATTTTCTAATGATTTTTTTAACAAACAATCTATATTATTATATTATATATGGAATTTTTGTTGTTCAACTGTTATAAAAATGTAAATAGTTCATTGTATATTGTAGGATATAGAAGACGTTGAGGCAAAAGTACAAAACAAAGAAGATGAATGTGCATCTGCAATCAAAGCAAGTGAGAACTTAGAATATCAGATTGAACATGCTCAAAAAGGTCAAGAAGAGCAAACAATAAAGCGCAAGAGAGCAGCGGCTCGACTCAATTTTCTTATGCGAGAGCTTCAAGAAAAAGCTATGTATGTTCTAAAATATTAATAAATACAAATCTTGAAGTATACATCTTTTTCCTTTGGCTAAGCTAATTGAAAGAACATTGGTATTGTATAGAAGTTTTGTTTGGCCAAGCTTGGCTTAAATAGATCTTTAATTTAAACTTTTCGTTTCCATTCTAACTAAGCTTGAATGGATTCATGTATATTTAACAAAGATGCAAAATTCTAAATGCATGGTACCAACCTTGACAAATGAACATGTAGTTTTTCCTCAAAAAAGATCAATTATAGAATTTTTTTTTTGAAAATTTTGTATTTGATAAATTGAAATTACATCTACATTGAGATCCCTATTTGATACTTGAATCTATTATAATGATTTATATAGATTTTATTTTATTACAATTCTTTATAATTATTGAAGTTTATAATAAGAAACTAAATACATAGAGTTTTATTGTTGCATTAGCTTTCTCATCCTAACTTCTTTAATTTGATTGCTTGGAGTCTCAAAAAATGATCATGTCATAGTTTGCACATGTGACAAATTGGATAATAGTCAATCATAGTATAACTAATAGGAGAGTCACATTAGCATTTTAAAGTTAAGGGAGTTGGGGATACACATTTGGGTTTATTATAGTAACCATGTTGAATATTCAACTTATTGGAATTAGCTATTGAAAAAAATGTCAATTTTGTTACATTAGTATTGGTGCAATCCATTCCTCTAAAATCATAACATTCAATTGCACAAATATCTAAAAAATTGGAACGAATATAGATTTAAGTTTCAATGCATTTGTCTTGAGAAGTGTCAATGTTTTGAATTCAAGCTATTATATTAATATTTATTCAAGAGGCATTGAAAAGGTATTGAAGACATTAATTGTATAAGTAATAATGTAGACCTGAAGAGGCAAAGCGGATGAATGGTGAATTCATATTGTCAGAGATGAGAGAATCAACCCGAGATGTACTCTACAAATTGCAACAACTAGCTATGGAGAATCCGGAATATGCCCCTATAATTAGAGAACAATTTCAAACAAAAGGATTCAAGCTACTGATTGGACCTAGAAGTGCTCGATCTGGAGGCTCAACAAGTGATCAGTCCATGGCTAGTATTCCTAGCCGTAGATCCAAGTCACCTCTATCTAGGATGACTGGAGGTGTTGGTTCTTCTACATCTAGTGTTGTGAATATGGAGTTCAACGGACCTGGGCCTAGTTCTAAACCTAGCTCCAAATGATGTATTTGTATAAGGTAAAGACAACCATAATCACAATTTTTGCTATAATCTATGTAGTGATTCAAATTATAGATTGTTCAAAATTTTTTTGATGGTTATGTTGGCAAATAAAAAGAAATCCCTTTGCAATAAAGAACATGTTACTTGGCTCCAAACAATGAATTGTACTAAGTATGGACAACATCCACAACAAGTGGCATTATTAGAACTTCTAGTGTTGAAGATAATTTTTTTTGCTAAACTTGTCATATCTTTATTCATATTCTTATTTACAAATGAAAGATGACTTTATTATACCTTAATAATGATAGAATACAATGTTTGAAAAATATATGCAAGAAATTAACAACAAACAATAAATCGTGTAAAGAAAAGACACCTATGTTTGTCACTTTTGCAATTAAAAAAGTGATCAAATTTTATTGAATTTGAATCCCTATTAGCAAATGAAAGAACATTCCAAAACTTCAAATAAAATGATATTCAAATTTGTATGAAAAATTAATAAAGGATTAAAGTCTCATTGGTGATGTTCTAAAATCATTTCTTTGGCAGTAGGTACACACATAGATGTATTGTTCAAATGATAAAGCAATACTTTAGATCCTTAATAATTTTAACCCTTAAACGATGAACTGGTCACCGTGAAAATCATCTATTTGGGTACCATGTGAATTGTTGGCTTAAAAAAATGAAAAAAACACTCATTGGAAGACAAGGTACTGTAGAAGTCATTCCCTTTTCCTACAAAATTTAAAGAATGAATATTTACACTTTTGTCCTACATCAAGAGATTCTTTGTCAATTCATTGGCTGAAAATGTCCTTGACATCATTTAAGGTTAAATGTCCCTCCCTTACCTTCCCCAAAGTATTGTGGATCTATCACCCACCTTCTACAAAAGGTGCTAATAACCAATGTATGAAACTCCAAAGGATGACCATGGAGAAAATTGGTCAAAGAACTTATAAAAGAGTCCAATTAGCAAAAGAAACCCATGTATCCCCAAAACCCACCATATTGAGCAAGGTTTTTTTGAACAAGGTTTGAAGGGAAAAAACAATCACCAAGTCTTGTGAAAAAGGGAGACAACATCAACAAGATTTCTGCTGAAGATTATAAACTGCTGAAGATACCCTGATGAGTGGGTGTGTAAAACCCACCCTCTACATTTATTAGGACACTCTACATTTGTAATGGTAGATGCACCACTACTACTGTAATTGAAAAGGTAAGGTTTGAACAAAGATTCATGACGACATTAGCACAAACCTGTATTGAGTGACAACTGTTTTAAAAAATACGGAGTAGAAGGGTAGGTACTGTAAATCAAGATTTGATTACATTTATTTAGGCCATGTACAAGGAAAGGCAACACAAAAACAAGAGAAAAATGTTCTGGATTAGACAAGATCATCAGATCCTTTTGATTCAGGGTCTCCTTTAGACGGACCCTTCGACACTGGAAGGCCTTCTCCATCTCTAGAATTAAAACTGCTTAATCTTTCCTCAAGAGCACGAGCACCTCTTTCCCTGTATTCACAGAGAAACCAAAACATGTGTCAAGTTACAGACCCAGTATGTATCACTTAGTGATTTCTGTCCGGCACTAAGGCCTCTGATAAATTGCAAATGATTCCCCTTTGTTGTGTGTAACATAAGAAAATAACAGCTCATGAGTGGTGCACCCACACCTCGTTAGTATAACATTCTCTTTACTATAATATCCTCTCACCATACCCTGGAGAACAGAGGCATAAAGTTCAAACCCACTCTGCACTCTCAATATCAAATCATTGTTTTGTCACAAGAAGTAGCATACAAAAGAAATATTAAGTTTGAGAAGTGTGGAATGGGTTCTAAACCACTCTTTTAACTCCAATCCCTAGTACTCCTTTAATGTCACTATTTCATGGAGCTGGTGTATTGATTGTCAGGACATAACAGAACTCCATTGATATTCACATGCATTTTGGATGTGACATTAAAGAGGTCTAGATGTAAGAGTTTGTAAGATTTGTACCTGCGTCTGCTAGCCTCCACAGTATCTGATCCTGGAAGGGGTTTTCCAGTTTCAATGCTTGAACCATCAACAGATGTTTCTTGACTCCTCTGCCCGCAGAACATCTTCTCAAAGACTGCTGAAATTGGATTGATCAAGTTCCTGGAGTAGAAAGTATACCCACGTAGAGTTACAAGACTACTTGTTCATCCAACAAACTTGCATCCCAAACAGGATTGATGAAAAAAAGGAAAATTTAGCAATCCAGTTCTTATGAACTGTACAAGTCAATGGATCATTAATCCAATCAACTGAGAATACTAACAAGAAGATATCCACATTACAGGAGAACAGTACAAGTATTAGTAGCAACGCGTCCCCGAGGTATTCTAGAAAACCTAACAGCATTACTTTTAGCAGGATTTGTCTTGGAACTGCCTTAAATGGCAATACAATTGGCAGGCTTTCATAGGGCTAGTATTTCTAGAATTGCTTTGGGGAACAAATAAACTTGGAAAACAAGGAAATTGTAGGTCAAGTGACATACTGCAGGGGTCCAGGAAAGAAGGTTGCAAAGGCAAATTCAGCACTGGAGTCGCCTTTAAGGCCTGCCTCTGGCTTCCTCTGGAAGTAACGGAGATACATCCAGGCTCCATAAGTGCCAAACACAATAAAGGGTACAAATTGGATGGGCGCCGAGGAGAACAGGCTGCTGAAGATCGCAAAGATCACAAAGAGCAAGGGAGACCACTGCATACGTCAATTGCGCCACAAGAGTCATATACTATAGCACATCTCAGTAGTGTCCAAAACCGGTAGCCATTCAGGAGTTAAGCAAATAGTACAATCTGTGCATAATGGATCATCCACGGGTACAAGAATAGTATAGACGAACCCCTGTGCAGACTCAACATTCTCAACGTTCCAAAGTAAAGAGGATCCTAGTGAACATTCAAAAACCAACGGTCAATAAGAGCAACCTCTAGGGAACCCCATTTTCTAAAAAACTACTAGACCATACGTGGGACAACTTGCACAGTTTGGCAGCTGTTATGACCTTATCCCATAAGGTTTGTGATTCATGAAGGTCATCAAAGAGCACCCTGAATCCAAGATTAGGTCTTCATCTGCTGGGGTTCTTCAAAGCATCGGGCCTTGAGTTAAGAAACGCTATAGTATGCCGGGTCTCCTCATCCAGAACAAACTAGCCTCATCCATGACCCCTAGTTTTAAATCTCAAACGAAAAAGCATCTGTTATCCAAGAGAAAGAAAATAACGACATAGAATAGCTAACCTTTGCACGCAGTTTTAGGACTGGAATTTCTTGTTCTGAGTTAATTTGCTTTACTGCAACCAGAAACCCAGCTAATATTCCATGGAACCCTGATATTGGAGCATACCTGCAAAATGAAACACATGGTCAAGTTATGAAACATGCACGTCAATACTATAGGAGGCCACTACGCAACTGGCACTTCCCCAAGTTCAAAAGCTCTAAAGTGTCAGGAAACTTGCAGAAAATTAGTACCAATTTCAGTTTTCACTGAAATTTCTGCCAGTCCAATAACATAACTCACCAAGAGCAATTATATCAAAGTTACAAAGTTATTGACGTCAAATTAATCGGCATTAGATACATATAGCCCTCAAACAAAGTAAAAAGCAGCGTAGTGCAAATGGGGTAAAAGTTGTGTCAATATGGTGTAATTGTCATTAAAATTACCTTGAAATAACGTTAGGAGCAATTAAGTTAATATAAACTTGACATTGATTAAAAATTATATTAATATTGATCTAATGTCATATTAGATTAAATTTAACTAACTCCTTTAGAAAAACCAATCGAACACAACTCGAGAAGAATGTAATGATATTTGCTCAACTCACAGATAGTTTCCTTGTCTTGTTATGACGTATAGGAAGACGGCAAGAACGAAGGTACTTGCACACGTGAAAATATTAACAAAGATAATAAACTTCAGGAACTCTCGTGAACCCCAGAAAGGCTCCAAATGTCTTCCGGCAAGAAGTAAAGCTGCAACGCTCGCCCCCAACTGCAAAAAGCTGGGCTGTAAGAGGAAAGTAGATTTATACAAAACAATACACTAGGAAACCATCTACATCGTGTAGCAATCACACAAAAAGCAGATCTAAAAAGCTGCAGGTGGTCAACAAAAGCTATGCCACTATTAGAATAAAAGTTCTGCAGATGCCACCAAGAGGCTTACACCAAAAATGGATGTCTCAAGGTAGCCTGCTGTAATGATATTCCAAACAAATGGTATGGATCTGCAAAGAAAATCAGGAACATCTGAGAGACATCTCAAGTCTCAATATGAACAGGTAATAACGAGTTAGGCCCCACCCGCAAACCATATAGTGTCAATTAGTTACTAAATGCCCACATTGCATGCTATTGAGCAAATTGGTGCTTAACTCCTATTTAACTAACTTGCGATGAACAGACATATATATCTATTACTAGTATGTTCTGGGTAACTTGACTCCTTGATTTTGTATTATTAAACTAAACTGCGTCTATACCAATGGTTTGAAATGCTAATTCCCCATGCACCAACCGAGTTAACTAAGTGTCCACGAATTCTGAAAAGTATTGTCATCAAACAATTAGATTCTAAACAGGTGGATCCCAGATGATTGGTCTTGATACGCAACAAACTTAGTTACATTCCAACTAAACTCTTTTGAGAATTTAGAGCAGGTTCTGAAATAAGACGAACGCCCTACTTGTCATCGAAACCTAGAAATTTAGATTCTAAACAGGTGGATGCAAGATGCCTTATGCAGTACAGCAATGGCTTAAAACGAAGTAGTCCACACACTAGACAGAGAGTTAGCAAATGGATCTGAAGACCCCAGTGAGCAGACTAGCACTACTTGGTCGGCTAGAGTGGTAGCAACAGAAGAGCATAACAGATGAATTTCATGTCAATCCCTTTTCTGAACCACACTTCATTCTCAACTTCATTTCAATCCTACCATAAACATTTCGAACCACACTTCATCTCTCAATTTACTGCTCATCCCAAGACCATAACCAAGACGCAAAACTGCACATGCAGATCCCGTCACAGTTCATCAATTCCAGAGCACTTACTTTCCAGGTATCAGAGCGAAAGTATCAGACACCGTGTGAGGAAAAACGGCATTGGCCAAACAGCCCGTGATCAGGACTGCAGCGAGTCCTTTCGAAAGTCGGGTAAAACCTGAGAATAGGCCCCCGCCCTGCATCCAAAAGAACAACCAACCTCAAATGCAACCCAAATCGGTGCTGCATTGACTTTCACGATACAATTCCGACCTCAACAACGAAAACCTAATCTCACATCCGGAATGAGGGTTTCCGGAATGAGCTTGGACTTACGAGTTCTTCCTAACCTCAAAACCTGATGCCATTTCTCTCTGCAATTTCGTAAAGGACGACATACAAGTGAATTCAATTCACAGAAGCGAGAAGCGTACTACGATAACTCGGATCGAAGACCTCGATCGTAAAGAACACAAATCGCAAAGAAATTCTGTGAAAATCAAATGAACGACTTGAAATGCAAGGCTTGTAATGAAAAATTTGCTACTGGAATGTGCGCAAAAGGATTGATGCTTTACATACCTCTGGGATGGATGCAATGGAACTCATGGTGCCGATCCGATCCGATCCGATCCGTTCCGATCCGCTTCCCTCACTGCTGCGAGACTGAAGAAAGATTAGCAGAAAACAGAAGCTTCTCCGCTAAGGACTCGATTATTGCTTTGCATCCGGTTGTCTTACGGAGTCCCATCTTTCACGGGGTTCATCTTTTTCTTTTCCTCGGCTCAGATGCGTTGGATCCAGTAATCGGCAGACTGGGAGTAAAGATTGGGGTGGGGGTCATCTTTTACGGTAAACGTGTAAGATGTACCCATGGCGAAGATCTGCCTACCTGCCACCGACACATTGGGTTATGTCTTGGGGAGCAAAGCCATGAGAGAAGTCAGAGAACGATGTGGGTACTCTGGTGGGGTCCACCATTAGCATTTCTATGAGAAGGATATTAAGAATCGTTTTATTCATATACAATCAAAAATTTGAGAATGTAAGTATATTTCATTCACCAAAAAGATTTGTTTTGATCATTTTGGAAGATAAAAATATGTAAGTTAGAATTCTAAACTGCAATTGTGTACTTCATTTCAACCCCTATATGTCCAACCCATCACAATATGGTGTCAACAAACCATTGAAGTTGAATAATTAGCAATTGAAGCTTCTTCAGTAAACAATTATCAATTGGATGAAGTGCACTTTACAAAACAACGATATTTTACTTACATAACGATTGAGCATTCAAAGGGACAAAGTAGGATAAGATTTCTTTTATCTTTTAGTCATGTTACTTATATGACCATCATTTGTAAGATAAAGATGCTATTTTATATTATTTTTAACTCTATTTTTCTATTAAATTTGTATTTTTATTGTATTAAAAAGTATCGAACCTTGACTTGGATGGATTAATTTTGACAAAATGTAGGTAGAAATAAATTCCAAATTTCCTCAACTCTTGTTGCATAGTTTTTTTTTTGTTTTTTTTTTTACCAAATAGTATACGCTGGTACAAAGGTTTAGGTTTACAAAAATCCCCGTTCAAACTTCACCGTTCCCACTAAACAAGGGCCAAACGGGGTATACGAGCAGGCCTAAACCGGGTATGCGACAAAGTCTGGTCCCGGGTATACGACCTGGTCTAAACCGGGTATCACACCGGATGAAGAACGCCGACCGCAGAGAACAGAAGGTTATCCTCGGAGTTCTCGTCGCTAGGCTTGCACACCCGAAGTGGGTGGTTACCAAATCCACCCAAAACCCAAAACCCAGCACAGGGACTTAAGGATTCCCCAGAAGAACATTCTGGACTCCTCTCCCTTCGTCGTCATCCTCTGGAGCTTCCACTCATCAGTTGTCCACACTTTCACAGCCCATTTCACGACCCATTGCACAGTCTACCTTATCCCTTGTCTGGATTTCCACACTGCAACACACAGTCGCAATTGCGTTTCAATCTCCTTGCAATCCCATTCCAAGCCCATTGCAAGCGCATTTTTCCAATTCAAGTTTGGTTGCGTGTTGAGGTTTTGGTTGCAGTATGGCAGCAACGACGATGGCTATGGCGGGCTCCGCTGCCCTTGGTTCTCTCCGTGTGGAGAAGGCGACTTCTTCTTCGTCCTTGAGTTCCTCAGCTGCCATGGGGGGAGTGGCATTCTCCAGGGGACAGCAACGAGTGGCGCTCAAGAGTAGTCGACGCGTGACTGTTGTGAAGGCTGCCAAGGAACTTCACTTCAACAAGGATGGGTCCGCTATCAAGAGGATGCAGGTGATCAATGCGAGAGTGAAGAATCTTTTTGTGTGTTTTTCTGATTCTTACATTAGTTTTCCTGGGGCTTTGGTTTGGGTCTCGGGGTTTAGGGTTCTGATTTTGTTGGGATTCTGATGAGCAGGCTGGAGTTGACAAGCTTGCGGATCTCGTGGGTGTAACGCTGGGTCCGAAGGGTCGCAACGTCGTGCTGGAGAGCAAGTATGGGTCGCCGAAGATTGTGAACGATGGTGTGACTGTGGCCAAGGAGGTGAGTGGTCTTGAATGAGCCTCGCTTTGAAATTCTGAGAGGCGATTCTATTTTGATTCCCTCAAGAGTAAGGTAGAGGCTCCATTGACCATACATGTGATCTTTGATTGGTGTTAAGTGTGAAAATATTTAATCTAATGTCATTCAGTTTTTTGTAATACATGAGCAAAACTAAAGTTGGTGCAAGTTTCTAGATAGTTGTAGGAAAAGATTCAAAGTTATCCTGTATGGTGAATGGAACCTGTCCCTTGCTGTATGGTGAACGGAGATTTTACAATAGTTGTGTTTGATTTTTACAACCAGTTTGGTATTGCATTCCGAACTGGCAGCTCTTGGTGTGCCATGAACTGGTGTTGTTGACAAATTGATTAGTGTTTAGGTTATGTTTGGGCATTCAACCAATATGTAAGCCTGTAAACAGTTTCTTTTCCGTCATCTTGCAATAATGTCTTGCACCTCTTCGATTTCTCACCTGCCTGTGTGAATTTAGGTTGAGCTTGAGGACGCAGTGGAGAACATCGGAGCGAAGTTGGTGCGCCAGGCGGCTGCCAAGACGAACGACTTGGCCGGTGACGGTACCACCACCTCAGTCGTGCTTGCACAAGGGCTGATTGCCGAGGGTGTCAAGGTTGTGGCAGCAGGAGCTAACCCAGTGCAAATCACCCGCGGCATTGACAAAACGGTGGTGGCGCTCGTCAAGGAGTTGAAGAAGCTCGCCAAGGATGTATGTGATGATGATAGCCCCTCCTACATGAATGCTATTCAATCCTTTTTCTACTGTAGTCCCCTTTCCCTGTTGCTTAGTTTTAGTTGATGAATCTCACTCTGTCTATCGGACGATTTTTGGCAGGTGGGACTGTCTCTCAATCTTATTCTGTTGATGTTTCCTTTCATGTGGTGCCGTCTGCTTTTTCTGAGAACTGGTTGATGAATTATACGCGGGTTTATTTGGCAGGTTGAAGACAGTGAATTGGCGGATGTGGCTGCTGTCAGTGCCGGGAATAACTCGGAGGTCGGGCAGATGATCGCTGAAGCCATGGCCAAAGTGGGACGGACGGGCGTCGTGACCTTGGAGGAAGGAAAGAGTGCCGAGAACAGCTTGTATGTTGTTGAGGGCATGCAGTTTGACAGGGGTTACATTTCACCCTACTTCGTCACTGACCCCGAGAAGATGTCTGTGGAGTATGATAATTGCAAGGTATTTTCTTTGGCAGTTCCACCTTATGAGTGCTGAATGTGTACGTACGCAGAGGATTACGATTCCCATTTGCTCAAGATTAAACTAATTCAAAGAACCTTGGTTTAGTAAAGTCCAAGATTGACTTACTCTTGTTTGTATTCCCAGGCAGAGAACTACGATCCCCATTTGCTGAAGATTAAGCTAATATAAAGAACCTGTATTTAGTAAAGTACAAGGTCAACTTCCTCATGTATGTGTTGCACACGATTAAGCTAATTTTGAAGAACCCAGGTTTATTAAAGTGCAAGTTTGACTTACTCATGTATGCTTTCATAGCCAGAGGATTATGATTTCCACAAGATTACAAGCTCACTCAAAGAACCTCAGTTTAATAAAGTGCAATATAGACTTACTCTTTCCTGTCTTTATAGGCAGAGGATTACGATTCCCACCTTCACAAGATTAAGCTAATTTTGAAGAACCTGGGTTTATCAAAGTGCAAAATTGACTTACTCGAGTATGCTATCACAGGGAGATCATTATGATTCCGATTTGCAGAAGATTAAGCTAATTCGAAGAACTTTGATCTAGTAAATTGCGAGATTAATTAGCACTCGTGTTTTTGATGTTGCTTTATGTGTTTATAGGCAGAGGATCATGAATCCCACTTGCACAGCTTTAAGCTATTTCAAACAACCTTGATGTAGTAAAGTGCAAGATCGACTCACTCTCATGTCCCTGATGTTCCTTAAGGGTACCTCTGACGGGATTAACATGATGAAAAAACTGTGTGTGCAGCTCCTTTTGGTTGACAAGAAGATCACCACCGCTCGCGACATGATCGGCATCCTCGAAGAAACTATCCGCGGCGGTTTCCCCCTCTTGATCATCGCCGAGGACATCGAGCAGGAAGCTCTCTCCACTTTAGTCGTGAACAAGCTCCGCGGCTCCCTCAAAGTCGCAGCTTTGAAGGCACCCGGTTTCGGCGAGCGCAAGAGTCAGTACCTGGACGACGTCGCCATACTCACCAACGGCACCGTCGTCCGGGACGAGATCGGTCTGGCGCTCGACAAGGTGGGCACGGAGGTCCTGGGCACGGCTGCGAAAGTGGTCGTGACGAAAGACGCCACCACCATTGTGGGCGATGGCAGCACGCAAGACGCCGTAAGCAAGCGTGTGAGCCAGATTCGTAATTTGATCGAAGTTGCGGAGCAGGATTACGAGAAGGAGAAACTGAATGAGAGGATTGCCAAGCTTTCTGGGGGAGTGGCGATCATTCAGGTGGGAGCGCAGACGGAGACGGAGTTGAAGGAGAAGAAGCTGCGCGTGGAGGATGCGTTGAATGCGACGAAGGCGGCGGTGGAGGAAGGAATTGTGGTGGGAGGAGGGTGCACCTTGTTGAGATTGGCGAGCAAAGTGGATGCTATCAAGGCGACTTTGGACAATGACGAACAAAAGGTGAGTTGAACTTCGTGTGCCATATGACGCCGGTTGTACTTGAAGAGAGTAATGTAAAGTCTCCATTCACTATACAGTAAGGGGGAGGTTCCCTTCAAACAATCTAGAATCTTGCACCAGCGACAATTTTGCACTTTCATTTTGTGGTAAGATAATAATAATGAATTTCACAAAACTAAATATCAATAGATTAAGTATTTGTATTTTCACAGTGACCACAAATGAAAGCTCACCTGTATGGTCAATGGAGCCCCTAATGGTTAATGGAGTCTCTACCTTATATTGTTGTATGACGTTATCTGGGTTCCATTTATGCTGAGTTCTTATTATCACCGAGAAATCCTCCCATTTGATTGTCAAGGTTGAAATGGTCGGTTTATAGGCATTACATTCGTATATCTCTCATGTTGAGTAAATATTAGTGTGACGCACAGGGTGTTAGCTTGCCTGGATGTGCTTCTCAATATCCTCTCAACACATATTTGCTAACATTATTCGCGTTAACGAGATATTGTACTGGATATTTGAAGTAGACATAAAGTTGACATTAATTTAACATCTTCTTATTGGTGTGATGTTCATTTAGATAAATTTTTTTTTGCTGTCAACAACTTTGTGAATCTAATAGGAGATCTTTCGAGATGATATACCTGGGTGCCTTATCTTTTTAATTATCGGAGAGGTTCCTCATGTACGTGCTTGATTTGTCTTTGTTAATCTGCAGGTTGGCTCAGAAATTGTGAGGCGGGCTTTGTGTTACCCTCTCAAGTTGATTGCCAAGAATGCCGGTGTGAACGGAAGTGTTGTGGTTGAAAAGGTGGGTGCCAAAATCATCGTCTTCTTTCAGTAATGTTTTTTTGGCTCATTGCATGGCGTTGCTTTCAGCTTCAGTTTTAGGAGGATTTACTACGAAGTTTTTTGAATGATTGTGCTTTCACGACCTTCAGGTTTTGGCAAACGACAACCCATCCTTTGGCTACAACGCTGCTACAGGTGTCTACGAGGACCTCATGGCCGCTGGTATCATCGACCCTGCTAAGGTAGGTTTAGGGTTTCGACTCCTCTCCATGGTGGTTTTTCTGAAAGCTGGTTTTTTTCCCACACATATCTAATTTGCTTAGTCTAATAATTCTTGTGAAGGCGAACTCTGGTTTCCTTATGCTTACAATTTAATTTGGGAAATGTGGGTGTGTTGCAGGTTGTCAGGTGCTGCTTGGAGCATGCCGCCTCAGTAGCCAAGATCTTCTTGACATCTGATGTTGTAGTGACTGAAATCAAGGAAGCCGAGGCTGCTCCTGTTGGCGGCAACCCCATGGACAATTCGGGATACGGCTACTGAGTTTAGCGTTTTTCTTATGGAGGTGGTTTCAACTGTTTTGGCGGTGGAAGAAACGGTTTCTGTAGAAACGGGAATTCTTAAGAGTGGAGCTGATTTCTTGGGAGAGGTGATTGCCAGTGTCTTCTAGTACGGCCTCACTTTGAAGAGCAGCTACTTGGTAAAAGAATCATGTGAGTTCAAAAGCCCAATATAGTTCAGCGCTCTATTCAGACACAGGACACAACTGCTAAGCTTAGGACACACTAGATTCTTGGCATGTAGGTTTGCCAATCTGCTGGAAAATTTACAAGCTCAATTTTGTCCACCTGTCTCGGTACCATTTGCTTGATTTTGCTTTTCTCAATCACTGTGCCTGCCTTGTGTGATGGCCAAGAAGGTAACCAAGTCGAATTCTACTAATTCTACTTTACTGTTTCTACTCAAACTGTACCCCTACGTCAGTTTCAACACTTGTATGTTTAACTCCTCAAAAGACCAAGTGAAGAAATCTTGGTTAACCCTTAAGCAATGAGCCGGTCACCGTGGAAATCATCTGTTTGGGTAGCTTGTGAATTGTTGGCTTTAAAAAATGCAAAAGCACTCATTGGAAGTCAAACTACCATACAAAAACTTCCCCTTTTCAAGTCAAATTTCTAGGATGAACAGTTGCACTTCTATTGTACATACAGCAATTCTTTGTCATTCATTGACTAGAAAATGGTTGCCATGTCCTTTGAGGGTTAAGGTAGTATGTTTTAAAACCACCAAGTCTCCATCAAATTGCCCCTATTATTAGGTGGAGAATGGAGACGAGGTGATCCTTAAATGGACCACTTTAGCAATTGAATGAATCTAGGAAAAATTGTTTTTCTAATATAAGAGTTAGTCATTGTCTTTGATTTCAGCACATCTCTTTACAAGTTGCAAGTGGATGCATTTTGGGAGACTTATGGTCACAAATATGTCTATGTCTGAAATCTTTGAAAATTTATAAGCAATTAAAAAATGCTTGGAAAAATATATATTAGGTTCCACATCTATTTTTCTTTCTCTGAAAAATGATCTAATAATATCAAGAAGTTTTGGGGCAAACCGGATAACTTTGGGTAGCAAGTGTAAAACTCCTCTTCAACTTCTAAAATTTGACAAGTATGTAACTAACATGAGATAGGATGTAAATGTCAAAGAAAAGATCTATATGTGCAAAAATCTTAAAAGGTAGAAATAAAGATATTCTAAGTAGCAATTATGTACTTCATTTCACCCCCTAAATGCCCAAGTCATCACATTTGGGTGACAAGAAAATATTGAGGTTGAATAATTATCAATTAGATGAAGTGCACTTTATAAAACAACAATCATTTATTCACATAATGATCAAGCATTCAAATAAAAATGCCACTTTATACTATTTATAACTATATTTTTCTATTAAAGTTACATACTTTATTGTATTGAAAAATAATTGGGTAAATATCCAACCCTTACTTGGATGGATTTGACAAAATGTAGTAAAATTAAATTCCAAATTTCATGAAGGCCATTTTGAGTTTTTTTTTTTTTTTTTCCCCAAAAAACAAATACATTGATACAATAGAACCTCTCTTAGTACATGGTGCCAAGCAACATTTATAGAACTAGCTAAAATTTGTTCCATAGTTCCATAAAATTTTCAATAGCTAAATTTACGTTGGAAAAAATCCTTGAAATTTTTTTAATTTTTAGCCAAGACTACAACAAATAATAGAATTTGATAGCCAATTTGAAACTTCTTCCACATTAGAATTAGCATCTATTTAGTCAATTTTGTGTTATAGTACTCACAATAATCATTAACAACTTCTAAAATCATTTTTTTTCTATTTTTTTTAATAGTACTTGTTCTCAAGGTAGCCAATGATTGTTAATGGAATCAATGGTAATGAGACCTACTATTGTGATGTATCTATAGAGTGTTGAATTTGGTCTATAAAAAATTAAGGAATTGAAGAAGAAGTAAATTGGCAAATTGATCAGTAATTTAGTACTACTTTACTACTTGACATTGACAGATAATTACTTGTACAAAAATTTGGCATGTACAAATTTGGGTCAACACCTCCAAACCACTCGTATTTGTTTTTGCTAGACAGTTAACCTAATTATGACCATTAGACTGCTCAAATTTTCATACTTTCTTGTTGGTAAGTGAAATTATGGAAGTTCTAAAGCATCAAAGAATGCAACATTTGCATATTATATGCAAAGTTATGTAGGGTCAACTCTTTTTTGGTAGATTTTTTTGGGTTGTCAACAGACATACATACTGATTCTGGAGATGTACAAAGTCAGAGTGATGACGGTGGTTTTAGGCAAGGTGCAATTTTGGATGTACCCACTTCAACTTCAGGCCCGCTGACCGGTGTACTGGAAGCTAGTTTCGAGATGATGAGAAGTGCCCGCACGAAATATGTATGTATGCGAGATTTGCAATCTGGTGAAGCTGCGGATGCACTCAGGGATCCAATCATCTATTTCAGTTGGGAAAATCAGAGCATTAATTGGTGAAGGAATCCACCACGGGCGCACTGAATGATGTAAGTTCCCAGCTGCACCCGCGTTTCCTGTTAGTAGTGCTCATTGAATCGAGTCCTTCGAGGTGCAATCACGAATGCGATCGGACTAAACTCTGTTCCGAAAGGTGTGCATTGTTGCAGGAATATGGAACTGAAGTCAGGATGACAGCTTCGATCGATCATGAAGCACTTCTGAATTTATCCAATTTCCCCGGGGCCAATTTCCTTCGGCATGTCTGCGACATGTCACTTGTTGCGTACATAATGCTGAAACGATTCCGTCATTGCCTATCGTCAAGCTATAATCCTCTGGGAATTCAATTCAAGCACTAGCTCATATCCGAATCAAAAAATACCTACGGTTGGCTGTGCGCCTGTGCCAAGGAACACTTTGAACTCCGGAGCGTGATGACCACAAGGTAACTATTTAAAATGCATTTTAGTTAGAGCTTCTGCCAATTAGAGGCCATGTATGGGTAACAAGAACACACTTCCGCTCGAAGTCATTGACAGTTGCGTACAACAAAAGGCCAGGGCCAGTTTATTCACACAGAAGGAACTGAAGGGTGGTCATCGATCTGGCCCTGATGACTCACGTCAGTCAGTCGTACATGCATGCCATTGGAGGCTTAATTCGTCGGCTTAATTCGTCAAGCTCCGAGAAATACTCCTTGCCAGTTCCCACCATCCAAACTTTCAGCTAGCCAGGACTATCCTCTCGACGACCACCAGAAGCCTACGCACCGACGTACAGTTATTTAAAGACTAGCCGACTCCACGAATCCCAATCGCACGCATTCTCTCAGAAGAACTCGGCAACCTCAATCCTGAACACCCAAATCACTCAGTCGATGTGTGGAAAGAGGTCGTCCCTGCCATGGCCACTGGATGAAAGCAACTGAGTCGCACACACTGGAGAACATACACCACAAGTACACTGAAAGTCTACGAAATCAAGATGACAGAACACACATCACAAACACTGAACGCACATTTAACATGATTATCAAACTTTGCCACTCCCGCCACACTCTGGAGGAAGTGACGATAGTCACTGCTGCTGATTTGTTCCCCCAGCCCGCTAAAAGGCAGCCCCACACATAATAGATATAACTGCAGGCGCTGAACGAGTATTCAATCAGCACACAGCAGACGAAGTCAAGAAGACCCTCTTGGGGACGTCATCGCGTAGGTTTGCGTGGAGCGACATCTTGCCGCCCACCACGAGCTCGGACTCCAGGGAGAAGTCCATTTGGATATCATTGATGGTCGTGATGGAGTGGTCGCGCTGGACGGTTGAGGCCTTGGAGGACGTGGTTTGGAGGGTGTTCTCGGCGCAGACGAGACCATTGGAGCTGCAAATCGCAGCTACTTTCGCTAAGTCCAATTGGTCGCCCGGTGGAGACGGAACTAGCTCTCGTGACCTGCCATTAGAATCATCATCACGATGAGTGAATGGAGGTATGGAACACACGACCAATTTGTACCGGCTTTTGAGACTCCATCGATCTATGGGAGCTTTCCATTACATGCACGTCCAATGTCTAGCTGGTGGATTGTTATTACAAGCGATCACTGGTGGATTGTTATTACAAGCGATCATTGCACACGCTAGGGAGAGCAAATTTTGAATCAGCAAAATTATGCATGTAATTGGTTTGTGAAAATCAAATTTCGTTTCGTTTCCTTTGCAAGTCATCAATCGAGAAAACGCATGCATGACTCGCTACCTACATCAAATGAGACCAATCCATGCAGCTACCTTCGGAATCTGCAAGAGTATGCAAAGTGCAGCTAGCAAGCTAGAAGTCATTTAATCCGACAAAAGTAAAGGTATTCGAATGGAATTAATGGTATTCGATCGATGCAGTGAGTGCATGATCGAGTTGATTACTTACAGTCGTGACCGTGGTTGTAATGAAGAGGGCCCTGCAAGGCGAACATCAAGCTCCACTGCCGAGCACTTGAGCCATGGACGGAGGCCGTGAACTAGGCGTGCACGTAGCAGTAACGCAACAGGAGGTGGAATGATCACTGAGAACAAGCACACTGAGGCAGTGCACTGAAGAGACGACTAGCAAAGCGGATGTGCAAATGAGGGAAGGTAGTGTGTTTGGGATGCAGGGAGGCCGTGAATTTATAGGAAACTCAACCGCCCTGAAATGATCAATTCGGAATTTTCTTTTTCTTCATTTTCTTGGGTTCCTCTTGCTAGCTACTTGTCAAGGGCCGGCGTCCTGGCCTAGAATTCATGCCCAACCCCCACTAACGTGCTATGTCCCCACCTTGCAGGCGCTTGATTGATCGACCATGCATGATGATTCCGGGCCAGCCGGCCCTTGACTGCGTCACGATTGACAACGACTTGAGATCGATGGAGATCCATCTGTTAGCACCTAGCTCACCTCCGAGACCCCATTTAGTTCAATTGCTGCAGATGATAGAATTGCATCGTCAGCGATCTAAATGAAAAGCAACCTCCTTGTGCAGGGCTGTCCCTATAAGAGTGACGTTGATTCATTACATTGGTGCAATGCGATTGACCTGGGCGGCTACCACTGACTGTGGGTCACGGGGAGCAGCCACCCACCTGGACTGCTACCTGCGTTGCTAATCTGGATGTGAATTCTACTCTGTCTGACTTTTGAATCTTCTTGCTTGATTTTTAGTGCTTGGGACATTATCTATCCATCCATATGACTTATCCACGTGATTTTGTGTCACTGAGTTTTACCCTTGCACTCCTCCTGATGGAGCTAGGTCGAAACTGAATGCGCAGTCACATCATGTCTTACCTAGCTGCAGGACCAGACAATTGACGATCCCTTTAGCACGGATCTGAGTGACCCTTTGTTCAGTCGAAGTACATGGAATGAGCCAGAGACTCTACCAGCTGCAGTATGTAGCACGTCTACAATTCACTTAACAGTAAGGCAGTAACCAAATTAGAATTCAATTTGATGTCGTGATTTAAGATGACCATATATTTTCTGCTACATACAGTATATCTCTAACAAATCGAAAGGCACGGTCCGCATGCTGCATGCCTGGGTCGACTAGAATGATTGTCAGGCAGTTTATTTCCCCAAATCAAAATTTAGTTGAAATGGCGGTATTCTACAAACTTGGCACTTTGACTTTCAGACGGTGCATTTTGAAGGTTATATGAGTCCTAGACTTTTGATAGAGCTAAATGAATGGGAAATGGTGTAATAATGGAATACCACCACTATAGTGAAATTTTTGGTTCACAAATTAGAATGATTGGAAATACACTCAAATTAATGATTGGAACATAGAATGACACAAACATACAATGGTGATATTCTTCACAACCTTTTGGAGAGTTCATACTTTTGAGAAAACTTGAACTCTCCAAAAAGTTGTGAAGAAGTGCTAAAAGGGACTTCTAGATTACATTTATTTTGGATGGGCTGTAATTTTTTTCCTATTGTTGTTCCTTGTTGGTATACCCAATTCTCAGAGCATTGATTAATGAGTATTAGTTGTTTAATGAAGGACTAGAGAGGTGTATGGCAATTATCATTGTATATTTAAAAGAGATGTAATCAATTGTGACTACATCATCACAGAATTTAAACTCTACGGTTTGTCACAATATTGTTTTGACATACACATTTTTGGATTTTGGTGTTAAATTGTCTGTTTGATGTCGCATGTGGGTGAAGGTCCTTGCGCAGCACGTCCACCCGCACTTGTTCTTTGAATGCATCTGAGGTTGCCCTACCCACACTCACCGTGTCTCCAAGGTTGCACAAACTTGCACCCGCCTATACCACGTGAAGGCCACATGGAAGCCACATGGTTGATGGACAAGCAAAAATTTTCATTGAAAAATCAAAAAGAGGTTTGACCTTGTTAGACAAACACAGGATAAAATTCATGTTGTATTTGTCGTGTTTGTCGTATTGTCAATTTGTCGGAGGGGCTCAAGGCAAACAATCATGGTTTGTTAACAATTATCATGTGGTTATCATTGTTTTATGAGTTCGCACTTTAATTACAATTTATTGCATTGTTACAATGCATTATTTCACATCGTTATAATGCAATCAGATTTGATATTTTCAGGATAAGAATCTAGCAAAGTTTTTATTTTGGCTTAACCCCAGCACCCCACAAAAGACCAAAAGAACACAATGTATCATCTTCAAATTTTCAATGGCAAATTCTCAATAGGGTGAAACAAACCTCACTATTTTATAAACTAGGATCTTATAGAATTACAAGTTTATCTACTTATTTCATTATGAATCCAATTTTCAAAATTTGAATGTGAAAAATATTTAAAATTTTATTTAGGAATTGTAGTCTAATAGAAAAGAAAGAACAAATATAATGTTCATTCAATATGAATGGAATAGTAGCAATGGAAAAAAAATTCTTGGGCATTTCTAGCCTTTTAATTACTCCACCTAAACAAACTAGATCTGGAGATTTTTTTTTCAAATTTGTATTTTTAGCAATTTAAAAAATTAAAAGTTCAATCTAATAAAAATGAAGAACACAAAACAATTTGAATAATTTTAAATTTTTTGAAGATGATCCAAACAATATGTTAATAATATCAATTGTTACATCTCAAAAATTGGCACATATATAAAGTTTTAAAATTTTTGCAAGATCCAATTTGGACAATTTTGGCTTTTTATTCCTTTTGTTTGGAAATATCTACAAATTTGAAAGAGTTTTTTATTTTTAAATATTTCAATTTTTTTAAAATGCTACATTTCCCTAAAGTACTGATAATGAAAGTGGGGTGGAGTATATATAAAAGCATTATTCATTTTCTTAGAATTCTTTTTTTTCAAAGTTGCATTTTTTGCCTACAAAGTTGATCATCTAAAATTGTTATAATTTGAAAATGCAATGGTCAAATATTTTCCTCAATTAATTTCATGTATAATAGATAAAGTAATCTTTACTTTTGTGTGGTTAAAATAAAAAATTTCAAATAGATCCATGTGCAAAAAAATATCAAAGTTAGTAGGACAATTCATTAAAAACCTCGATTGTCAAAGAGTTGTTCACTTGGGCCTTAAGGGGCTAAAAACCAAGTATTTCTTCTATAGACACTTAAAAATTTGGGTAGAATTGCACGAAGTGGATTTTTAATTAGAATGTCTTCATAATTTTTAAATAGGATAGGAATATTTACTCCCTTCAATCATAGGAATTACAAAGTAAATTATGATCAAATGTATAGATCAAAATTGATATTTCCTCCCAAATTTGGATTGTTCAACCAATTCAAGCATCTTTCAAGCATCTCTTACTATCCTCCTCATTAGATTTTGAAATTTGGAATGTATAATGTATTTCACCAATAAAATATGGCATCATTCATAATGTATAAAAAAACTAATTTTAATTCTCAAATCGCATTCTAAATGGAGTCAAACTTTGTTAGCTATGATTGAATTGTTTTGTAGAAAAACATTTCTTTCTAACTGTGAGTCCTATTATTTTCCAATGTGTGAAGTCAAAGTTACAAAAAAATTTCCCACATATTACAAATGTTTGTCTTTCACATTTCATGGTTTGGAGTACAAATAAAAGTTTTCCTCATTGCACTAGAAATCATCAAAAAATGACTAGTGTATTACCAATTTATAACCTTTTTACAAATGCAAGGTGATTTAGAGTAAGCTACACTCCAAATTTGCTTTTGAAATTTTGCATGAGTATACCTAATAAGATTTAAAATTTAGTAGTAGAGAGACACAAATTCATCAAGAGGAAATTTTAATTCAAGAGAGCTCAAAGTCTACTTATGCCAATTTACAAGAATGAAAAAAATATTTTCTCACTTCAAACGTTATAATCTTTGAAATCCATGCAATCAAATGGGTTGAAAATTTTCTTATCGTAGTCTACTTCATATTAACTCTATGGCCAAGATTACAAAATATATATAATAATTCAATTCTATATAGTGTACTAAAAATTGATACTTTTAGACAATTTCTCTTGAAAAACATCCCTAGTCCTTTAGGAATTAAGCATTATGAATACAAGTGATTGCAAGGATTCTATTAGAAATACCTGCACTATTTGTTGTACATTATCTAGTTTTCATGATTTTTTCATCAATACTTTAAAATTCAAAAATCATTTTAAAAATATTTAAAAATATTAGAACCAATGACTAGACCTTTCACAAGATTTTTTTCTAGAAAGATCAAACATAGAATAAGTCTTTAAGTAAGAGGATTGAAAAAGTGCAAAATCTCAAGAAAGTAGGTACTTTGACATTTTGATTTTTCAAAATGAGGAAAGTAAAATCAAAATTGTCCATTTGTAACAACTATAGAGATTTTCATTTACTAAAAAACTCATCATCCAAAATGCTTTTTTCCATATTTGAAAATGTATGCTAAAAGTTCACATTACAACATCTACAAAACTCAATAAATTTTTGTTTTTTAAAATTACCTTCTACAATAACTACAATTTTATTAGAAAAATGTCCCTTCTAAATTTGAGCTCTAAATTTTTCTAAAAGAGTACTCAATAGTACTCAAGGGTGATTGCAAGAAACACTTGTACTATTTTTTGTCACACGTTGCGGGCTGAGTTGTTTTTTGGCCATAACTTTTGTGTTTTAACTTCGAATGACTTAAGATTTACAAGGAAGGTACTCATGACTATCCTACAACGTCCTTGATTTTTTGGTAATTTTCAAAAATAATTTACTATCCAAAAATAGGCCCGAAATAAATGTCACACTTGCCAATTTGGAGGTTTTTAGTACTCTTGAGTACCTTTTTCATATACCCTACATCAAGAGAATTATATGGAGTTCTTCCTTACATATAAATACAACTTTCCACTGAAGGGGTTTTTAAAAATAATTAATTTTGTGTGGTGTGGAAGTCTATGAAGAGAGCTTCCTTTTGCTTGCATTTTGAAACATATAAAATATTATTTTTGTAAGTTTTTTGGTGAATGACCATCTTCATAAAGTTCTTAAAAATGGCCACTTTTTATTTTTTGTATTTACTTGTTTTTACTATTTTAAACTAATTTTCACATCAAAAGTCCTATTTTCTTGAGATTTGGTACTTTTCAAGTTCTCCTAGTTAGAGAATTTTCCTACACATTTCCTTCCTTGCAAACCTTCATTTTAGAAGTATATACATAATTCATATTTTTTTAATTTAAAAAAAATTAGTTTTCTATTTTTAAAGTACTACAGAAGAAAAACCATGAGTACTATGAAAACGCAACAAAATCGACAGGTGTTTCTTGCAATCACCCTCAACTCTAAAACTACAAGTGAGACATATTTTTGAAAATCAATATTTCCTTTCAAATTCATTTCAAAAAATAACAAAAAATTAGATCTAATTTTTAAGTGATTATATCCACCTTTGCAATTTTGTTATAAGTTTAGCTACAGTGGATCATTATTCTCTAAATTATACTTGAAGAATACTTTAACATTAAGCATTTGATGCAAAATAGCATGAGCAATCACTTAGCATATCAAATTTCCATTTCAAAAAATCAAAACTTTAGTTTAGGTGAAATTTATAAGTCAACTTTCATGAAATTACTTGATAATGTATTGAAAACAATTAGCAATGAATTTTCAAAATTGATTGCCATCATATGTAGAAAACATACGGATGCATGTCTTTCCTTCTCTTCAAAATCTCAAAAAAGATTTCAAATTTATACTTTCTGACCTCAAAAAGTTCAATATTTGAATGCAAAATGTTCCAAATTTCTTTAACTAGATATCTGTTTGTTGTAACCAAATAAAACAAAAATCAAAAACAAAAACAAAAGGTGATTCAATGACAACCCTTTTTGTCCATGTAAGAGTTCATAGTCATCACTGTCAATTGCCATGTATTTCACATTTAGGATTCTCTCACAATTTGATACTTCAATGTCTCAATTGTCATCCTTCTCTTCAATCTCCACTTTCTCATTTTCACATTTTCTTTTTGCAAACTTTGAGCCTCCTTTTTATTTCCACCATTTCAAATATCAACAACACTAACAGATGTGTAAGCCTAGAAATGCAAGCCTAGAAGTCTTGAGCCATGGTTTAATGAGCCTAGAGCTAGGACCCCCAAAAATGGAATTTTAGATAATTTTTTTGAAAATAGGTGGTCATGCTTCATTAAGAAAAAAATTACTTTTGATTCTTTCCCCCAGCCCGCTAAAAGGCTGCCCCACACATAATAGATAGAGTTGCAGGCGCTGAACGGAGTGCTCTATCAGTAGACAGCCGAAGAAGTCAAGAAGACTCTCTTGGGGGCGGCGTCGCGTAGGTTTGCGTAGAGCGACATCTTGCCGCCCACCATGAGCTCGGACTCCAGGAAGAAACCCTTTTGGATGTCATTGATGTCATTGATGGTGCTGATGGAGTGGCCGTGCTGGACGCCTGAAGGCCTGAGGCCTTGCAGGACGTGGTTTGGAGGGTGTTCTCGGCGCAGAGGAGACCATTGGAGCTGCAAATCGCAGCTACCTTTCGTCCTTTCGTTGGCCGGTGGAGACGGCTTTCGCTCCGGTCACCTGCCAGTGCAGAAGAATGAACATTACTATCAGTGCGTTCACGAACAAATTAGTTGCTCTTGCGACTCCATCGATCGATAGGAGCTTTCCATTGCTTGCACGTCCACTGTCTTGTCGTTAGCAAAAGCAATCATTGCACAAGCCAGTGAGAGCAAATTTCGAATCGGCAAAATTTATGCATGTAACTGGTTTGGGAAAATCAAATTTCATTTCGTTTCCTTTGCAAATCCTCGATCGAGAACACGCATACACGACTCGCTACCTACATGAAATGAGACCAATCCATGCAGCTACCTTCGGAATCCGCGAGAGTATGCAAAGCGTAGCTTGCAAGCTAGAAGTCATTCAACCTGACAAAAGTAAAGGTATTCCAATGGTATTAATGGTATTCGATCAATCCAGTGAGTGCATGATCGAAATGGTTACTTACAGTAGCTTGCAAGCTAGAAGTCATTCAACCTGACAAAAGTAAAGGTATTCCAATGGTATTAATGGCATTCGATCAATCCAGTGAGTGCATGATCGAAATGGTTACTTACAGTCGTCGTGACCGCGGCTGTAATGAAGAGGGCCTGCAAGGCGAACATCAAGCTCCACTGCCGAGCACTTGAGCCATGGACGAAGGCCGTGAGCTAGGCGTGCAAGTAGCAGCAATGCAGCAGGCAAGGAATGATCGCTGAGAACAAGCAGTGGACTGAAGAGACGACTAGCGAAGCGGATGTGCAAATGAGGAATGAGGGAAGGTAGTGTGTTTGGGAATGCAGGGAGGCCTTGAATTTATAGGGAACTCGACCGCCTTGATTTTCCTGATTGTTTCTTTACATTGGCTTCCTCTTGCTAGCTACTTGTCAAGGGCCGGTGTCCTCGCTAGAATTCATGCCCAACCCGCACTAGCTTGCTATGTCCCCACCCTGCAGGCGCTTGATCGATCGCCTATGCATGAATCATGGATGATTCCGGGACAGCCGGCCCTTGACTGCGTCAGGATTGACAACGACTTGAGATTGATGGAGATCCATCTGTTAGCTGCTAGCTGAGCTCCGGGACCCAGTATAGTTTAATTGCTTGTTGCGGATGATAGAATTGCATCGTGAGCGATCTAGGTAAAAAGCTAGGTCAAAAGCAACCTCCTTGTGCAGGGCTGTCCCCATAAGAGTGGCGTTGATTCATTGGTGCGTGCAATTGGCCTGGGCGGCTGCCATTGGCTGTGGGTCACGGGGAGCAGCCACCCACCTGCGTTGCTGATCTTGATGTGACTTCTTGTCGACCAGTCTGACTTTTGAATCTTCTTGCTTGATTTATAGTGCTTGGGACATTATCTATCCATCCATGTGGCCTATCGATGTGATTTTGCTGCATGAAGTCTGTCACTGAGTTTTACCCTTGCTTGGTTTGAATTGCACTCCTCGTGATGGAGCTAGGTCGAGACTGAATGCGCATTCACGTCATGTCTTACCTAGCTCGCAGGAGCAGACAATTGACGATCCCTTTTGCACGGATAAGAGTGACCCTTTGTTCAGTCCAAATACATGGAATGAGCCAAAGATGCTACTAGCTGCAGCATGTAGCAAGTCGACACTCCCTTAATTCATCTGGTAGCAAGCAAGCCAAGAATTCATCTGTTAGTTATGGGTTGCTCTTATTTCAGTTACATTATTCCTCTCATTCTAAATTTGCTCTTGATCACTGGCGTGTGCAATGATTGCTTGTGATAACGACCAGACAGAGGACATGCATACAATGGAAAGCTCCTATCCATCGATGGAGTCGCAAAGGCCTACTAATTTGTTCGTGACTATGTTCCATGAACGCACTGATCGTGCTGATCATTCTCATGCACTCGCAGGTGACCAGAGCGAAAGCCGTATCCAACGGCGACCGAACGGTCACTGCGAAAATAGCTGCGATTTGCAGCTGCAACGGTCTCATCTGCGCCGAAAGCACCCTCCGAGCAACGTCCTCCAAGCCTCAGGCGTCCAGCGCGACCACTCCATCACCACCATCAATGACATCAAAAGGACTTCTTCTTGGAGTCCGAGCTCGTGGTGGGCGGAAAGATGTCGCTCGTCAAAATCCTACGCGACGACCTACCCAAGCGGGCCTTCCTCGCGGCGTCCTCTGCGAGACAGTTGCCGGCACTCACCTCCTTAACTCGTTGGCGCTCATCCGCCACTTCGGCGTGGCTCTCGACAGCGACCTGGCCATCGCCGGGCACCTGTGCGGCTACGGCGCGCTGACGGGAGAGAAGATGACCTGCGACGCCTCCAGCGACGCCGTGGCCCAAGTTCGTCTCCTCCGAACTCGGCTCCAAGGTGAAGGTGCTGTCCACCACCAACACGCCGGCGGGTGCAGCCAGTTCGCAGGCCCCTGTCACCATCACCGGCTTCCGCAAAGGCTCGGTGGCCGAGGGCAAGAAGATCGTGGTGTGCCACGTGGTGAACTTCCCGTCGGCCCTTTGCTGTTGCCACCGCGTGAAGTGAACCAAAGGGATCACTGCCACGCTCCAGCCCAGCGCCTCCAACGCCGACATCCAGGCCGTGGGCGTGTGCCACATCGACACATCCGTGTGGCTAAGCACCCACCCGGCCTTCAACGCGCTTCACATTCCCCGTGGCGACGAGGCTTGCCACTGGCTTGTCGATTCGGACCTGGTCTTCGTATTCACGATGGACGACGCCGACACCCAGATGGATTCAGCGAGGAGTTTTACCGCCGTCTGTTGATCAAACTCTCCCTTCAGCGCCTGCAGCTATATCTATTATGTGCGGGATGGCTTTTAATTAGCTGGTTGGGGGAAAGAATCAACAGCAGTGACGATTGTTGCTTCCTACGGCGCGTACTTACGTGTCGTGGGAGTGGTGAAGTCAATTTGATATTGTAAGTGTGTGTTCAGTGTGTGTGATTTCGTCGTCTTTCAGTGTACATGCGGTGAACTTCACTGTGTGCGACTTCACTGTGTTCAATTGGCCATGGCATGGACGACCTGTCTTCACAGATCGAGTGACTGGGGAGGTCAGGATTGAGGTTGCCGAGCCCTTCTGAAAAGAGAATGGGTGCGATTGGGATTCGTTGGTTTTGTAATAACTGTACGTCGATCAGTACGTAGGCTTAATGGCTTATGGAAATCGAGAGGCTGGATAGTCCTGGCTAGCTAGCTGAAAGTTTGGATAGTAGCATGGATTACTGATCGGAGCTTGACGAATTAAGCCTGCAATGGCATGCATGTACGACTGACGTGAGTCATCTCGGCCAGATCGATGACCACCCTTCATTGTGAATAAACTGGCCCCTTTTGTTGTACGCAACTCTCAACGTCTTCGAAATGGAAGTGTTTTCTTGTTATATGTGGATGGCCTCTGACGATTTGGATTGTCTGAAGCTGTAATTTGCATTTTTAAATAGTTACTGTGAGGTCTATTTGAAAAATCACACTCGGGAGTTAATAATGGTCAATGGCAAAGCTTACTTTGGGTACTTCATTTTTGATTCGGAGCTACAGTAGTGCTCGACATTTGCCTCGGTTGAATTCCCAGAGGAACCCAGCTTGACGATAGGCAGCGACGGAAGATTTCCTCTCGTTTCAGCATTATGTTCGTAACAAATGACATGCCGTAGACATGGCAAAGGAAATTGGCCCCGGGGAAATTGGATGAATTCAGAAGTGCTTGATGAAGCTCTGCAATTCCACATTTCTAGCTAGCTCCTGCAGCAATGCACACGGTTTTAAACAGAGCTTACTGCGATATTTAAATGTGATTATACCTTGAAGGACTCGATCAAGATTCAATGCCACTAACAAGAAACGCGGGTGTTGGGATCATAATTCCATCTGCCCTTGATGGAAACCCTTACCAATGCTCAAATTCTCCCTATTCAGCTTCACCAGATTAGCAATCTTGCCTACTGTATATTTTTCGTGCTGGCACTTCTCATCAACTTGAAACTTGTAGTATAACGGTCATCCAGCTTGAAATTGATGTGTACGCCTCCTCTATTAATACCAGGACTGGCACTGGAAAGCTTGGTTGAAACTGAAGCTTGTGAGGAAGAACCAGAGCCTGCTGGCCGGCAAAGGATTCCCACAAATAGATACACTTTCTCTGTAGCCAATACTAAGTCGGTTGCTTTGTTCACGCCAAGGCGGAAGTCTCTTACAGGCAATTCTGAAGGTTATTCCGAATGTGACAACCGACTGCAATTCTGGAGACATGAATCACATGCAATTGATTTGCGGTGTACTTGTATTTGATGCTGAAGCAGCTTAATTTCTTCGTAAGTCATCCTCTGCTTTGACGGAGCTAGCTGTTGAGGATGACATTGTCCTGCTGGTCAAAATGCATGGTGGCTCTCGCAAGTGGAAGGCGCGGAATACGAAAGAGCGGCCCCTGTTTGGTCCTGCCGATCGTCTTCAGGTGCCTCGAGCTTTCATGCCTCGAGCGAGTCAGATTACTAGGTGTCCCTTCGCTATTCAGCAAATTTTTGAGACTACCGAATCTGGAATTTGAATCCTTATATAAAACACATGATGCATAAAGAGGTGATCATCTTCCTTATCTTCTAGATTTAAAAAGAAAATGAGGACTTTAATTCCCGCTTTAATTTTAGGCAATATGTGTTGAGAATCAATAACCAATATTATATTAAAATGGTGGTATTTCACAAACTTTGCACATTCATAGTTAGATTGTGTAGTCTGAAGTCTATACTTGTCCTAAAAATGAATGGAAAAATGGCATGTGGAATATAGTGATTATAGTCATTTTAATGCAATTTCCCATCAATCATCTTTTTAGAGATTAGCAACTTAGTGTGTGCTATATTTTTTGGGATTTATGAATTTTTTGGAGTATTTACTATTGATGTAAGCATTGCTTCACTCTTAAATGAATAGATGTCCCTAGGGAAAAATGAATATTCTTAGTATCTCAAATTTTGGCATGAAAATTTGAATTTTTTTGGAAGACAAGAAAACAATTTAGGTGTAGGGAAATAAATTCTTTATTCTAATCAATGCACAAGAATAAGAATTATGCCCCCTTCTAAACTCAGTATATTCAACCATGTCATTTGTGTAGTCTACAACTCAAAATTTCAATTAATTTTTTTAATACATAGAGATTTGTTTGTCTACATAGAGATTTGTTCCATTCAATTTAGAATAGTAGATTAGTGATGAGAAAGTTACATAGCATCTTATTTTGAGTACAATTTAAAAGGATCTTCTATAAAAACTAATGTATCAGATTCATTTTTATTTCACTTTTCACAATTTTTGAAAAATAGGAGTTCTATGTACATGGTTTAGTTCTTTTGCTAGAACAATTACTCTCATAGTTGATAGTTGGGATTAGTGTGTTTGAAATCTATAGAATACTAATGATTTAATTTTCTTTACATATATCTTGAACTTGCTTCTAATTAACAATTTCTTAAAGAATAAAAATTAATAAATGTGTGTCTTTTATTGTATATTCCTCACTTTTCAATTCAATTCTTCAATACAAAAAAAATGAAATGAAAAATCAATAATGAAAAATCTAAAGTTAAAAAAAGGTTCAAAGCCTTAAAAACTAATCAACTCAATTAAAGTGCAAATTTGTTTTTACATACATTAAATACAAACATCTTGCAATTTATGCCATCAAATTTTTTCAAATGCTTCCACACATTTTAATACTAGTTTTGTAGAAGATCCTAGAGTTAGATATAGAAAAAAAATCTTTTAAGAGTTTTGCAATTTGCACTTGCAATTAGAAAGGCAATTTTGAGTACTTTAACTTGACCAAAAAAAAGTCTTGGTTCTTTAGGGATTATTTTGTTGAAAGATAGGAAACCTTACATGGTTTAGAATATTGATTTGAAACTCTAAATATGATTTAGTGGCAAATTCATCACACTTGACTATTAGATTTAATGTTTTAGAGACAAAAATTTGGCAGATTTTTTACTTGGGCTTAACCCCTTCAACCCTTAAAGACCAAGAGAACACAATGTATGGTAAATTTCATTAAAATGGCGGTATTTCATGTACCATTTTCAAACTTGTCCACCTACTCTGAAATCTAAATTTAAAGGTCACATCTAAGATAGGTATAGTTTTCAAGGATCTTGAACTTTTATAGATATAAGAAATCTAGGACAAGAATAGATTTCAAATAATACAATCTAAATTATAAAGGTAACATCTAGCACTAATATAGATGTCACACATTTAAATAAAGTATAGATTTCAAACATTTAAGACATTTGTATATTTCAGACCACCCGCTCAGAATTGTTAAAATTGCCAAAGTAGTAGAATTTCGCCATTTTAACAAAATTGTCCAAATATATCTTTTTTGAACTTTCAATGGCAAATTCCCAACAGGGTGAAACAATCATCAATATTTTATAAACTAAGGTCTTGTAGAATAACAAGTTTATTTACTTGTTTCAATATCTAATTTTCAAAATTTGAATGTCAAAAGTATTTAAAATTTTATTTAGGAAATGTAGTCTAATAGAAAAAAAGGAGCAAATGATCATTAAATTACTTTGTATTGAACAATATTTGGTCAATGTTTTTCTAATCAAAGATCATTGTGTTCGTAATATACTATACAACCACAAAGGACTTTCATGCCCTTCTAGGGTTAAATTATCAATAATAGGTACTTCTACCTTAGTACTAAGGTTTAGGTTTGCAAAAATCTATGTTCAAACCCCACCATTCCCACTCAACAAGGGCCAAATGGAGTATATGAGCAACCAGGTATGGGACGCAATTTGGTCTCAGAGTATATAATGACTTCAAAAATTGAGTTTATGTTGTGTTTAGTTTCAGTTTATAAATCGTATGTTGGAAATGAGTAGACAAAATCCAAATGAACAAACATGAACGTTGAAGTATCCTTTGTGTATTGCAATCCTAAAAAACTTGAAGCAAAAAGCAATTACAGTTTGGAGGTAAATGAATTCCAAAGCTAACAACCCCATAGACTTAGTTGTTGAGGTGGATTTCATAATCACTCTATACTTCTTTTTTGAGCTTGGATGACTTAAATATTTTATAGCACATTGTTGTACACCATTTAAGACCCACCTCCATTAGGATTGTAAAAAATTGACATACATGTGCTTCAAAAAAATTAAGTATATAGAAAAATATAGATAATATTAATTTGAATGCAATTTAAAGATTCTTAATGAATCAAAGGCTTGAGATTTCATTTACAATCATAAATTATCTATAAATTGCAACTTAAATTGTTAATACATCTACTTTGAAAAGATTTAAAGATATTTGTCCCAATACACAATTAATTTAAATCATTTTTATTTGTGTTAAGAAACCAAAGATATTAGTTTGTAAGGATTGTATATGATACATAAAAAAAATTGTGTTGTCAAAAATACTTTGAAGTTAAATTTGAACTAATCAAGTTATCATTTTTAGTAGTTTCAATTTTAAAATAATCCTTTTTGAAGTCTAGTTTTAGCAATAGAAATCCAAATTTTAAAATGAATGATTATAATTTTTGAAATGTGAAAAGAGGATTGAAAGACTTCAAATGATTTTAAAATTTTTAAAGTTTGTAATCTTCACGGGGGGGACACTCCCCGTGTTTTAGAAACCTACATGCGGTGGAAAATGTAATACATGTAATACATCCTAAAATTTATTTATTTTTTCAAAAAAAATTTATGAATAGATTGTGCTACTTTAAAAGTTTATGTTTTGAATTATTGATATTTTTTTATGCTAATAGTAATTAGTTGTAAATTTTTAAAGAAAAAAGATACACTGTAAAGCTGAAAATAACTTTCACACCCCTATATTATATAAGAAAAAAAAATTTGAAAAATGAAAAAAAATTTCTATAGAATAGCTTTCTATTGAAAGTTTATTTTAGTTGAATATTGATGCAATAGTCATCATCATGTGATCTCTATAAATATTTTAGTTGAAAACCATGCCATTTTAGTTCATTTTTCAACCTTTTCTAGACAACATATCTTATGTTATTTGGAATTGAAATTTTTGTCAATAGAAACCTTTAGTCATTGTTAAACAAAGCTCAAAATTTTAGAATGAAATTATAGTTTATTCCAAAGTAAATAGGGGGTCAAAAAATCACTTCGCTACCCCAAATGTAATGAGAGTGTCCTCCCCGTGGTAATCTTTCAATGTAGAAGTGATATTTTGAGTTTTCTTTTTCCACGTGACTTCTCGCATATCTAGTTTGAATTTGTGACGTCACAATTAAAAAAATTAATTTTCTAAATTTCTCAAATGTCCAGTTCATGAACTTTCTATTCGTATTAGAACTCAACCTTTGATACAACAACTACACCCTTATATTCCTTTGAATGTGCATAAAAAAATATTGAATTTCAAATTTTTTATAAATTAAAAAATCAAAAAATTCTTCTTACATTTATTTTTGGTATCTAAACCCCATAGGACACACTAGTAACATATTTATTTCAATGAATACCCACAAGGAGAAGTTATACTACACTAAGTCAAAAAAACAGCATTAGAGGAAGCCCCCCAAAACAAAAAAAAACTTCAAGAAACAAGATTCTTTGCAACTATTTTAATACTAGTCCAAATATTATATTTTTGTCTATACATACCATATTTAATTAGATTTTAAATTCTTTTTAACAAATTTGACTGAGTGTAGGATACTTTACAACCATTGGGGTTGAGACTTTTCTAATTCCATACCTAAATTTGTAAGAATTTAGTATTTCAAATATTTCAAATCATTCTCTACTTTTTTCTACTTACTATTTTTTTAAATCATGAATATGAATTTTAAGAAAAATTATATGTACTCTCAACTTATTTCTTCAACATATTATTAATTACAATTAAAAATAGTAATATTCTTCACTTTTTTCTTTAAAAAATTCTTATTGAAGGAGGTCCTTTCCATCGAAGATGTCCACTTGGGCACCTAGGAAGCCTAAAAAGGGAGAAAGTGACACATCACAAGAAACCACATAGGTATAGGTAGGCCTAAATCTCCAATTTTAGCCCCCCTTCCAACTATTTAGCCCAAGGTGCTAAACAATCCAGAGCTCCCATTATGGGGAATTTCATTAAAATGGCAAATATTTTGTGACTTTGACATCCCATAGTTCAAACCGGGCGGTCTGAAATCTAGTACACTAATAGATTTCAGACCACCCGGTTTGAACTATGGGAATGATACACTATAAAAATGGCACATGGAATATCACCATTTTAATGAAATTCCCCATCATTGCAAGCTCGCGTATCCAAATCCATCCAAAACCTTAAGGATACTCTTGAACTTCTTCCACACTACCACAGTAACAATTGTGTATAGGGCAATGCCCAAAGAGGGGATTCTACAAATTAAAATACCAACAAGGAGGGCGGAGTCCAACGAAGAGGCATTTTAATTTGCAAAATCCTTGACGATGAGGGCATTGACCAGCGTAAACCACAAGCAAAAAACGTTGAAGTTGGATGAAATTAGTTGGATGGAAAATTTATAATGCCCAATTACGTGGTTTTGCTCGCATAATCAGGCATTACGGCCTCGTTGTGCCCCCAAAGCCTCCCAGAAAATGAACATTGCATTTCCTGGGAGTGGTTTACGTTTCAATTAATCATAATGCAATTCCATCCCAATTACCTATTCAAATGGAATCACACGTGAGCCAAGAGAATCTATTATTTGAAGGAAAAGTTGTAGACTTGCCAATTCGAATGGAATCACGCACAAGGCAAGAGTGTATTTTTTGAAGGAAAAATTGCAGATTTGTTGAAGCTTCTCTATGTCTCACACTTGTTTGATGTAAGGTTGCAAAACGAGGTGCCTTCTCTAGGGTGGATTGAGATACATGAAAGAAACTCATGCTTATCTTACAATTTTGTCACAGATGATATGACCACCCCTTTGATCAAAGAGGACCTAGATGCCCTATCAACGTTTGGATCAATGTTGACATCGCAAACTCCGAATGAAATAGTGTTACATTGAGATGTTCTCTACCGCTACATTGAGCACACAAAAGTATGGCAATAGAATTTGGATGCCTCCCTTCTTGTATCCTCCCTATGATTGATTTACGTTCAACATTGTGCTAAATTTTGATGCTTTTACGTTGCCCTTCTTTATGATATCAATTCATTTTTCTTTTCTTTATTGAATCTTATTTTTGCTGCATTTTGGTGTATAGTTGCTTCGATTTCATGGTAGTGTTTCTTGACCTCATATGACACACACAAGATTGAGGGAAAGATTGAACAAGATTCTTTTGTTTGAATATTTCACGACGACACCAGAGTTGCAAATTATTAGTTAGGCATCTGCCCCTCCAATGATGGAAGGAACACAAATATTTGAAGGCCCCTAGAGGCTCTAAATTGTTAGTCATCAAACGGTTGCAACTGTGGAGGAGAAGAATCCTACATCTGCCCCTTGTTATAATAGAAGAACTCGAGGAGTACAATTTAGCACAAGCCACTTTAATTGCAAGATAATTTTTAATTTAGCTCCTCCTGGACAGTAATGATTATGCTAGTTTAATGAATATGTAGCTAACTAACTAATATGTGTTATGTGCTCATATGATTTAGAGAAGAATTTCCAATATGAAAAGCGGGAAGGAAGAAAAAAATTGAAGCAAAGGAAAAAATCAAGTAGGAAGAGTTGAGAAAGGAGAGAGAAAAAGTAGCCGATAAGTATAGACATAATATGTCTTGGTAGGTCCTAGAGGATACCATGAAGGACTAGAAGACCGCTAGTTTGATATTGAAGAACGAAGTCATTTGCAAGCCCAACACTTGATAAACAAAGTTGTGAGCAATATCACAAAGGTTGCAAGAGCTTAACTTCCACATCCACCCCTTCCAAGGAGAGAGTGAACCCTATATTTCTTCTTTCTTGGCGGGGTTGCCAAAGCTCTCATTGCTTGTTGGCAAGGGAGAAGCCCAGTCTTTTCGTCATAACAATGTGGTTTTGACACTATAGGTAATTCCACAAACTTATACTTACATACAACTTGAAGAAGGTTGGTAGGGTTATTCATCCCGACATGACACTAACTTTTCATGTCAAGATGTTTGTCAATGTCAATCCAAACATGTCCATATTACATCATAATCACTTTCTAGTGGTTGCAAAATTCAATCTTAATTGCCATAGAGATCATGTAAGAATTGCTAAACTACTCCTAAGTAAACCTAAAGACATCCATTGAGAGTTTGAAAGTACTTGGCTTAATTATCAACCATGTTCACCGTTCACTAAGTTTTCTACATTATTTTCATTCTGTCTTTGACAAAACAAAAATGAACTAGGGTGACAAAAAGGATGGTTTCATAGAATATGGGTGCAATTTAGAATGGAATTGGATATACCTACCTTTCCACAATTAATTTCCACCCTAATTTTATTGATATATATATAAACACAAGTGTGAAGTATAACAAAATACAGGTATTTTCCCACCTGGCCTTATAGTGGTGATGTTAAGGCATTAAATGAACTATAAATCATAGTGTACTTTCACCTGAATGTTTAGCAATCCACCATATATGGCAACCGAGGTGGCATGGACTTACATTGCTACACAGCCTTTAGTCACTTCTACTTTATTGACCCACCACTACGAAAGTAGTTTATAATAAGAATTTGGGGATCTTCTAAAAATGAAGATTTCAGCATTTGATGGCTACTTTTATCAAATGAAGCTCTTGATGGGAGGTAAAACAACCCATGTGGTATATTTAAATTAGAATTAGTAGAAGTTCAACTACTCATACTAATTAAGTAAAAGTAAAAATTGTGTTCAATGTAGAACTTTAGACTTCATTTAGGCATAGTAGAATATCTTTTTTCAAAAAACTTTGAACTAGGAAAAGTTGGGAAATCAAGCTAATTTTCATCTCCAAAAATCCTTTTGAGATTTTAAGCCTCCAATCAAAAGTCAAGGACAAAATTCAGAGAAAGGTTGGAGGCTTAAAATCACAAAAAAAAATTTGGAGATGAAATTTAGCTAGATTTTCCAACTTTTTTTAGTTCAAAGTTTTACAAAAAAAGTTATTCTACTATGCCAAAATGGGGTCTAAAGTTCAATGTTGAACACAATTCTTCCGTTTCAACAATGAGCTCTCAAGCTCTCATCTTCAAATTGACCCATATCCTTTAAGGATTCATGATGGAAAAACTAAAAAAGGATTTCATTATAAAAACAACCTCTCTAAGTATTGGTTAATGAACATATGTCAACAACATATTGTGTTGATGTATTTTTAGTATTAGGAGTTTCTTCACAATTACTTTTTTTTGACTTGTGCTAAGTGACTTGTTAATTTTCAAAATGATTCAAACTTTGAGATTTTGATTATATTTTGTTGAAGGTGACTTTTGGTTGTAGGCTCTTAGGACAGTTGAAGAAGTATGAGCCATGTGAAAACTACACCTACTTAGGAAACTCTAACAATAGTACCAAACCTAAACTTCTATAAATTTAAAAAAAATATATTTCCTTCTTACGTGGAAGTTTTATTTTTTAGGACATGGAGTTTGCAAATGCCAGGAGGGAATGGGCCTTAAGTCCACATAGTACTAGAGATCAATTATCTACTAATTCTAGGAATGAAGCAAACAAAGAGATGCAATCAAAGGGCAAAATCCAAGTCAACAATAAATTGAGCAGATTTAATTAAAAATTTCTCAATATCCCTTTCAGTAGTAAAATTGCAATCGTACATAAAATTAACCATGTTTGAATGAAACACACTCATATCTATGCAGAGTTGTAGAGAAATGTAGTCTGCTCTAAAACCACCCATGCTCTAAAAGCAATCATGACACAAAGGTATATTTTGCTTTCTTTAATGTATAAGCAGTGTACATTTCAAAAGGTGGTCGCTTTTAGTGACAACCACATCTTAACTTCAAAAATTTGTAACTAATTTCAAGAAGGTTTAAAAAAAATGAAACAACTTGGATTAGATGCTAATGTGATTTTCCTTCCTACAAAAATTTACTGAAATTTTTTTCAAGGAAAGAGTTTAGCTTCCCCAAAAGGCAATCAACTATTAAATGGTCACTTTAAGAGCATCCTACCTAAGATGGATCCAAAGCCCATTTTTCAACTCAAAGCTAGTCAAAATTGGTAGTAAGTAGATTATGATATATCCAAGTTTCAACAAATTATTTTGGACTAGATGTAAGCTTTAGTAGATAGGAAATTTAGAGAGAAAAAGGTATCGATTAGCTAGATTTATAATAAATTTATTAAAAATAAATAGGATTGCAACAAGGAATAATTAGTCTACTAGATTTTTTGTACTAAGAAGTATAACATTTAGTAGCATATATTGTCACTACATTGATAGTGTGGAATATCCCACATCCAATAGCCTTTATATCCACTACCTTTCCATAATTTGTTTATTTCATTGAGCTTCTATCTAACCCTTTATTTATGTAGCCATGAAGTACTATTGGGTGTAAAATATTCCATACCATCTACTCTAGAATCAAGCAACAACAATAGTGTGTGCTACTAAATGTTATGAAGGTGCCTCATTCAAGGTGGTGAGATTGTTTTCTGCTAAACCTACATGACTACAACACATCAATTACTAGAAAAAATTTGTGCTCTTCATGACACATTTTTTGTGATGTCTACTTATTTTTCTGTCAACAATGACATCAGGCATAACATCAAGATGTTAGTAGTAATATCAAACGTAACATTTAAATAAGTGCATGTTACAAAAAATTTGTCAAGAAAAATATGGATTTCTTCTAGTGAATGTTGAGACGATCTACTACATACTACCTACATCAAATGCTACATTCCAAAGATTGTAAAATGTTGCTTGCAATAACTTCCACAAGCCTCTACATATTCTACATGATGTTTAAAGTACCCTCCACATGCAAAGGATAGTAGGCTAAAAGATATGTAGAAGGGGCAAAAATTAACCCTATAACATCACTACAAACACTAAATGTTTGATGAATGATATATAATCCTTCTATATAAGACACAAGTACAAATGTTCATCCTTGGAATTTTGTGTGAAAAGGGAAAGTCTTGCACAAATGTTTGACCTCCAATGAATGTTAGCTCTTGGATTTTTCAACCCTATAACACTGCTGCAATACAAAATATCTTATGGATGACAAAGAATCCTTTCACGTAAGGAGGAAGTGCAATTGTTCATCTTTGAAATTTTGTATAGAAAGGGGAGGTCTTGCACATTGGTTTGACTTCCAATAATAAGTCCTTTTTCTTAACCCTTAAATCCAATGGATGACAGAGAATCCTTCCCTAAGAGGTGCACTTAGTTCTACTACAATAGACCACGTGCAAACAAGTGGTTTCTAATAAACTATAATTTTAACTTTAAATTTTGAGCATTGTTTACTAATGACTATAGGATTCTACTCCCAAAATTTCAAACTCAAATAAAATATAGAGTGATTTCTAGAAGAGGTTAAAATGTACTAAATTGACATGTTTTTTTAACTCAAATATTTTTAGAGAACACATTTAGATGACCATTGCATCAATATTCAACTCAAAATGAGCTTTCAATAGAGAGTTATTTTTAGGAATTTTCTGTTCATTTTTTAGACAATTTTTTCTTATATAATATAGGGGTGTGAAAGTTATTTTTCAGTTCTACAATGCATCTTTTTACTTCAAAAATTTGTAACTAATTATTATTAACAAATAAAATATCAATAATTCAAAATATAAACTTTCAAAGTAGAAAAATCTATTTATATTTTTTTCATTTAATTTTATTTAAAATTCAAAAAGTATATAGGGGGTCCAAAGTTTTGTTCGCATGCTAACATCAAAAAAGGGGGAGTGCACCCTCGAGAATCCTTCTTGTAGGAGAAAAGTACATCCTCTAAATTTTATTGTAAAAACAGGAGGTCTCCTACAGTAGTTTGACTTCCAATGAGTGCTTTTGCAATTTCTTAAGTGAATGATTCATACAGTAACCAAAGAGATGATTTCCACAATCACTAGTCCATCCTTTATTTAAAGAATCAAAGTAGATGCTTCACACTCTATCAAAAGAGATGATTTCCACACCATCACCAGCCCAACGCTCCAGGTTCAACGCCAATCGTTTAGTGACTTTTGATTGTGACGAGCTTCATCTCTTTCTTGCTCAGCATCTCCTTCTTGCTCAACATGTAAGGTAGGTACACCCAAATGTGCCACTAACCTTAAACCGCCATCTATACTGTATGCACATCTCCACAATCAATTCTCTACCTAATATGTTTTCAGAAGAAACGCTTTCAGAACCAAACTTTGTTCTTTAATAACTTTTGCATACAGTATCCAAATGCCACGTTCTCTGGTGCGTTGGAACCTCCTTTCACTTGCCAACAAGAACATATGAAAATTGGACCAGTCTAGTGATAGAAAATAGGCTCAGTAGCAAAAAGTGGCGGTTTTGGGTGTACCTACCGACCTTAAGTTAGCAGGCCTGGAACCTCCAGCTGAAGTGAGTGGAACCCTAAACTTGAATACTGCGAGGTACTTGCACTGGTTGAAGAGCTGGAGTTGCAGGAGCAGAAGCCCCCCGCTCTTGGCACCTCGGCACACTCGCAAGGCTGTGAAGACTCGTCCCAGTGGAAGCTGCTGCGCGCGCTGCAATCCCCGAAGGAGTGGAAGGAGGAGTGGGAGGCACCAGCTTCTTCGGATTGCGTACCAGCTGCTCCACTAGAATTTCGGGTTGCAACTTCCGCTCCCCGCCTCTCGGTTTCTTCCCTGCACCCAGAGTCGGCTCACTTGCAAAACCCTGCGGACCTGCCGGGAGAGAGAGAGAAACACAGCTGCTAAGGTCAGGTCAGGTAGAAGCAGCCCATTGTTTGGTCAGAATTAGGAGTTTGACCTCATATTGTTGCTGAAATTTTTCAGTTTTCTTTTCACATTATTACAAGTGTGAGAAACAGTGAGAGCAACTAATTGAAATTATGTTTTTTTTGACAAAGGAGTGTGAACTTTTGCTGTGAAGTATTCAATGCATCATGGCCCAAAAGAGTCTGTAGACTATCTTAGTACCAACAAAATCTGAATCCACTGATCATGCTCGTTTTGTTCACCTGAAGTAGTCATTGCATTTCCTAACATAGAGAGTCTACAAAGTTCATTCTTACAATGAGTTCACACTGAAAAGTTGGAAGTTCCTGATGAAGTCACTAATCACTTCATTATGGTCACGTAAGACATGCATTGTGGTCAAAATTTCACATACTGAAATAAACCATGATGGGGGCATTCCGTAGGTGTTCACTGTGGGGTCATTTGATCACAATGGGATGTTCTACCTTAGTACTGGATCACTTAAGCAAATTTGGACAAGATGTTGAGGAGTATGAGGTGGTGGAAATTTATGGTATGTAGGAAGATAGGGAAAACGGGGATTCATAAATTTTCATAATTTTATTCCCGAATATGAAGTTACAGTGAATTTTGGGAGCCAAAAAGTACTGTCAGACTCATAGTCAATGTTTAGAGTATTGTAATTCCAATCATTGAAGAACTAATTTCTTGTTCACTACCTCCTACTTTCTCACTCATTGTTTTTGACATGTATCATAAGCATATTAGTCCCAACCTTAAAAAGGACAGGAAAAAACACATTTTAAAGCTCAAGTTCCAGCCTTAAGTTGGAAATAGTGCACCCTATAGGTTGGGCATTGGATGTGGTTGACAACTAATGCTTCTACCTTAGAAGGTCCTTAAATTACCCACCCAAGAGCTCAAACTAAATTTTGGGGAGGTGAAGCTTCTTGAAATTAAATTTTTAGTACATTTTCCCTAGAAGACAAGTAAAATTGGCATCTAACCTAAGTCATTTCATATTCTTTGGAGCTTTGTGGAATTAGTTATGAAATTTTGAAGTTGAAATGACATAGGACTTTAAAATGGACCACCTCTTCAAATGTACATTGTTGAAGGCTATGAAAAAGAAACGTGTACAAATAGTGTATGTTTGAGGAAGTGGTTGGTTTTAGAGCTTGTGCATTTTTAAGAGCCTCCTACCTTACTAACACTTGAAGTCAATTCTCATGTATTATAGAAAAAAATATAATTTAACTTAAATAAATAAAAACTTAACTACACTTGGTATTGCAACATTTAGAACAAGCATCAATTGGTGCAATTATGGCCGAAATCTACACAATGCTCTTTAAAACTAAGATAGGTATAGAATTATGTTTACGTTTTAGGCTACACATCTAGATGGGAAGTTTATCTAAGTCATAGAATACGTCAATTTAACCCTTGAAAGGCCTTTAGGGTCCCTTTATATGATCCATATTTAGCCTTATAATTCTTCAATTATGGTTTAATATATGAATTGTGATACATTGTTATTTACATATTATTGTATTATCATGATTATTAATTTATTTTGTACTAAAAGATATTTGATACTATACTCTATGGCTAAAAAGGACTTTCAAACCCTTCAAGGGTTAATGAAATTGACATTACCTTTCTATAGTAGATGTCAACAGATGATGGTCCAAATTCTTCCAAATGATTTGATTAATTAGCCAAATTTTATAGCAAATTTATTATATTGCGTTGTAAATTTCAAAAAATTATGTTGTAGTAACTAAAATATGAATGATACATGACTGAAGTTTCAACCATTATCTAAATACTTATGAATGTAAATAGCTTCATCACTCAAATCAACAAGATTGCAAGTTTCATCCCAATAATCTAAATACTTATTAATGTAATTAGCTTTATCACTCCAATCAAGATTGCAAGGTAAGCAACCTTGGAAAATTGATGGATGAAACTTCAATTGTATCGGTGACACTAGAAATCCTTTTAATTTTTCTATCTATACATACAACATTTAGGATTTTTTGAGTTTTATTAACTATTGAACCAAATTTTCAAGTATCGAGTCTAATTTTTTTTTTTCTATTTTTGATTCCAAATAGAAATCTTATAGATTTTTTTTACTAGTTTTTTTTTATGTTTTCAAAGTTGTATGCTAAATATGTCTCATGAAGTGGGATAAACAAGGTGAATTTATCTCAAGGAAAAATGCAAGAATTTTTTAATTTGCCACACATGATAAAATTTGCAAATTTTGAATTCGTATTTGCAATTAGAGAATCCAAATAAGCTAGGAGAGGTAAAGAACATAGAATTAACACAACAAAAAATAGGGGGCTTTTCTTTTACATTTATCCTAGAGAACACAAAATTCACCCTTACTTGTTGGTGCACTTTGTGGGATGGGTTTAGCGTCCTATGTTTCCAAATTGCAACCAAGTTTTTTTCCCACAATTCCACTAGGTTTAGAACAATGATTGCACTAACCTGAAGTTCTCCCCAAACATTGTATAAGGTAGCAACACTCATAACCATCACTATATCCATAACTGTCATCTCTAAAATCTTGTTGGTATTGGGTGCATGTATAGTCGTCTCTTTAAAAATTCACAACTTATTCTCACATTGTCCAAATAATACATTTGAAAGTGCACAAGAATCATTTTTTTCTTGTTCGTAGGGTCCAATAATTTGTTGGATGCGTATTAGTAGACATCATGTCCAAAAACCTTAAATTAATAGTTATGGATTAATAGATACTACCACAACACACCATCACGTACCTCTTTCAGGAGGGATTGGAGGCAGCAGTGTGGTCGGTTTGCTGCTGCAGCTGTGGTCGTCGGAAACGCTGGAAATCCTGTCCACATACAATTTCATTTCCAGCTCCTGCTTCTTCCGAAGATCGGATTCCATCTTCGCACTGACGTGCTGCAGCTCCAATTCTTGGTAGCAGCCGCCGCCGGATTCTTCTTCACTCCCCTCCCCGCCGCCTTTGCTCTCAGCGCTCGCCCTTTGCTCCTCCAGCACTTGCAAGCCTGCTCCACAGTCCGGGGAGATTTTTTAGCTTAACCAGCTAAAATCCTACATTTTCTTGAATCAACCAGTTGTTTGAAGCATTCTCTTGGTTAGGCCTTTAAAAAATAGAGAATGTTCTATGACTTTCCTCTTAAATGATTGTTTTTTTTCCAAAGATTTTGAAATCAATTGGGCAGTTCTTGATTTCAACTGGCTAACTTGTAACTAAATGCTGGTACTCCTTGTACATTGACCTGCTCCACCAAAAAAATAGGAATTGACTTAACCTTGGAACACCAAGCTAGTCACCGTGGTAATCTCATCTTCTTTAGTACCATGTGAATCATTTGCTTAACCTTGTAACGCCGCCGCGGACACGTACTGTCCAATGGATGACAGATAATTCTTCTATAGAGGACAAAAATGCAACTAAGTATTCATCCTCGGAGTTTTGTTGAGAAAAGGGAACATCTTCTGCAGTAGTTTGACTTCCAATGAGTACTTTTTCAATTTTTTTAAGCAATTGATTCCTACGGTTTTAGAAAATGATGAATTTCACGGAGACTAGCCCGTCTTTATAGGGTTAAAAAAACTAAAGAACATTCATTGGAGGTCCAACTATTGTGCAAGATCTCTCCTTTTCACACAAAATTCCAAAGAGGAACAGTTGCACTTGTCTTACATAGAAGGATTCTCTTTCATCCATTGAACACTTTTAGGCCGCCACATCATTATAGGGTTACTCAAATAAGCTACGTTGATTTATATGTCTTAGAGCATTGTGTATTGTCCTTGAGTGTCACAATTTCGATGCTTGGAATTAATTCTTTTGTTTGCTAGCCTATATTGAAATTTACATTAGGGTAGCTATTTGATTGAGTATTAATTCATGAGTAGTGTGACCTACGGATAGGTTTTTCTAGAGGAAGGACAAAAGTAACCAAAGGTGAATGAATTCAAATAAGTGATGCAATTGATATGAAAAGGGAATCTGCTAGTTATACCAACCTTAGTTTATAAAGCTTTAGTTATGTTTGCACTTGGTGTTAGGGGTGATGTTTGCAATGTGAATTTGGTCTAGAAGTAGGTGTTAATTTATTCCAAAGACCCTCTATAATAATATTGTTTAACACCAACTGAGAATCAATCTTTTGTGTATTGTAATTGAGTGCACCAATTTTAACACTCCAAATTGAATTGTGTTAGTATAATGAAATTTATGTTAGACAATGGTCACTGGGGATTGAATCATTGATGAATATATTTTTTGTGAGTGCAAAAATAACCAAAAGAAGGATATAACCATCTTGGACTTCCAAGACATCAGACCCTTTGCTTCCCATGAAATCAAGGCTCCTTTCATTATAGAAAATCTTAAATGAATTGTGGGTCATTGTAGTATATAAAATTTTATTCTTGTTATCACATTGTACAAGCACCTCCCAACCTCCCTATTCAAGAGTAGGTAATGGAATTCAAAGAAGAGATGCAAGAAGAGCAAGAGTCAGAGTCTTGGTCTTCCAGTTTGAGAGGATCCATAGCTTCTTGAGCTCCTTTCTACTTCCAAAAAAATATTTTTAACATTCCATGGACTTGAACTTTTGGGTTGCTTTTCGTTTGACTTCATGGCCAAATTAAGCTACTCCAAAAATGTAGTTTCTCCTTGCTACTACTCACACATATAGAAGTAAAAAGAGCATTATGAGACTCAATAGAAAAGACAATTTTGGAAAACTCGGAAATTCATTTCAAATTCCAATTCCAACACAACATGAAAGTTTGTGTTGACATTAAAGGAGCAGGTCGAGAAATTGCCCACCTAAGAGTTGAAACTGAATTCTATAGAGGTGAAGCTTCTTGAAAAGTTTTTAGTAAATTTTTTCCTTGAAAGACAAGTGGAATTGGCATTTAACTCAAGTCATTTCATATTTTTTGGGAGCTTTGTGGAATTAGTTATTAAATTTTGAAGTTGAAATGGCATAAGGCTTCAAAAATCGCTCACCTCCTAAAATGTACACTGTTTGTACATTGCTGAAGGCTATGGAAAAGCAACACGTACACAAAGTGTACATATTCAGGATGTGAGCAGTTTTAAAGCCTGTGCATTTCAGAGTCTGTTACCTTACTACCTCTGTTTCTGAAAAAGACCCGTGTTTCTTTGTTACCTTACTACCTCTGTTTCTGAAAAAGACCTGTGTTTCTTTTTCATCAAGGAAGCACAAAGGAAAGATGTTTTTTTTGTTTTTTCCAGAAACAGAGGGAGTATTTCATTAAGCTTATGGGCATGCAGAGGACAGGAGAATTATAATGACGGAGTCGTGGTCTTCACGTAGTGACTTACAGTCCGATAACACCCCCAGCTTCTCCAGCTGCTTCCGACTCAACTCCTCCCAAAACTGCAGCAGCTTGAAATGAATCCCCTTGAGGTGCAGCATCTCCTCCAGCGACAACGAGCTCAAAGGCATGCCCAAGCTAGCGTACCGGATCTTGCTGTCGAGATCCGGCAAGGCGGCTTTGATGTGCTCCATCTGCTCATCCACGTAGCTCACGCGGGCGCCCACTGCGGAGATTTCCTCTCGCAGTTGTTGCAAAGTACTGGGAAGGTCCACTGTGGAAGTCGAGCTCTTGCAATTGGCGGTACCCGGAGCTTTACTCCGAAGGAGGCAAGCAGGGTACTTTTTTCTGGAGCTTCCGCAGGGGAGCACGGGAGCCACGAGTTTCCACACGTCGCCAGCTTTGCTACCCATGATCGAATTCAGGCACTAATTAATGAATGTTTGACAACAAATTCTAGCTATTGCGTTTGTAGTATGTCCACTGGCGCTCTGTTGCTTCTGTATATATATTATAATTTAGCTGCTATGCTGATCGATTCTGTTAGTGCAATTTCTGGTAGGTGGTGACTGTCTGCAGTGAACTACTTTGGTGGACTTCGAAACACCGTTTAGGGTTTCCACTCGTATAGGACTTCCCCTGCTTTGCTACCCCGCGTTTCGATCATCCACTGATTTTCTTTTCTTTTAAATCTCCTAATTCAACAACCCTCAGGCCAAAACATTGATTTCCACTGTTGCTGTGTTGCTGATTCTGTGTATTGAACGTCAAATTTATTCAGTTGGCGATATTCCATTCGCCATTTTCACAATTGCATTAGCTCAATGTACAAGTGGATGTGCAAATTACGGTATGAAAATTGCATATGATCCACAATGTTGTGGTCCAATCAGTTCAGATTTCAACCTCCATCCCCCTCTCGTCTCCCTAAATCATTGCATTCATTTCTTTCGTGCTTGAGGATCCACTGCGTCAATTTAACAAACTTGGTGCTATTAGCTGCTGTGCTGATTCGGTAGGTCAATGAACTGTTGAGCAAATGATTTCGGATAGATCATATCAGTGAACTAACTTGGTGGACCAGTATGCTATGTTCGTATGAGGCCGTGAACTGGCACTGCTACGTGAAAATCTGGAAAACAACAAAATAATACTAGTCGTGTCATCATTCAAGTCCAAAGTCAGTTTCGTTAAATTGGTGAAACTCCAATTCAATGGTGCAGTGGACCCTCAAATAAGTAAGGAAATGAAATGATTTACTATACGGAGCTAGCTGGGAGGGAGAGGGAGGAGGAAATAATATAAGTATGTAACTTAGCGGAGCACAATGTTGAATTGTGGATGAAATGCAATTTCCATATTGTTTTGAATTGCATCTCTATCAGCACAGCAAGCTCATGTATCAAAATTGCGCATCGATTATCGCCAAGTTAACGAATAACGGAATTGACGTTGAACCGACCCCCCGCACGATCGAGAATGTAAAAAAACTGCACCGTACCTACTATGGTGATCGATGAAACTGTGAACCCGTGTTTCGAAGTCCACTAAATTTGCTACAAGCTACAACTGTTACGAGTTTTGACACAAGTCATTAATTCAGTGTGGAGAATGCATTGATTTGCCAAAAAAAAATGGTTATGAATCGAATGGGTAGTTACTTTATTTCTCGGCAAAAACTATCTGTTTTGTCGATCTGCCAGTAGAAGTTTTGAGCTTTGACACCCTTGGAAAGACTAAGAGATCTTAACGTAACTTACATCTATTTGCGGCATGAGAGTTCTGGAGTGATCACCAGAAGCATCTGTACGTGAGTTTGATTCATTTGATGGACCGGTATCGATCAGTATTGATTTCATGCATGGTCGTTAGCTAACTGCCGGAAGATCTTGGCTATGGATCATCTGAGCCGTCCATTTCACCCTCCCGGTGGACCTCCTGCTGACACGTGGAGCAGGCCTTAACTTTCTGGTTTTGCTCAACTGCCAGTAACCACATGATGTTGCTGAATTAGAGAATTGTGGATTTCATCCAAATTCCCTTTTACGAGCTACTATTCCTGTTTGGATTTTTTTTTTGAGTAAATTTTATTTGAAAGATTGATATTTAACTAATTATGGAAAAATCCATATTCAAATTTATATATATATAATTTTATTTGTAGTAAATTTTATGTGAACTTAAGATAAAGGAGGTGCATCTAAAATCCACTTTGATTCATATTTTTAAAGATCTTATTAGGGTTAGTTATTAAAGATTTTTAAAGTTGATATGCCACTTGGGCATCAATGGGCAATTTCGTTAAAATGGAAAAATTCCTCTACTTTGGCAGTTTTTATAGTTCAGTGTAGGGCGGTTTGAAGTGTACAAATGTCTTAGATGTCTATACCATTCTTAGATGTTTGAAATCTATACCTCTGTTAGATGTCATTTTTATAATTCAAATCATGTAGTCTGAAATCTATAGTAATCCTAGATTTCTTAAATCTATATAAGTTCAAGATTCATGAAAACTATACCTATCCTAGATATCACTTTTACAATTCATAGCAGGCAGTTGAAAATGGCACATGGAATACCGCCATTTTAACAAAATTTTCCATATCACAAAAGCATAATTTTTATGATCACATTGAAAACTCTAAATTATGAATACAATGTATTTTGTTTGAGAAGATAAATTTTAGAAGAATAGGATGTTGAATGTGAGCATGTAAGACATTATTGAGAAATGCATTGTTGATTTTTCACGCAGATTCTTTTGTGTAATCCCTAGTAGTGGAAAAAATAGTCGTAATCTACTAGGGATTATGTTATTTTCACCTGTCCTAATGGATGATTTGCACAACATCTTTTCAATTGTCATTTATTTATTCATTTGGTGGTTTACATGAGAGAATCCCCTCTTTGGCAAAGATTGATATATACGTTAGTGTCTACTATTTTATGATGGTACATGATGAAAAACTTAGTTAGATGTTTTATCCTTGAGAAGGTCACTAGTAGTTGTCTTTAAAAGAGTCCAAACATACTTTACAATAGTAGAAAAAAAGTTTTGGAGCACTAAGTTCTAACTTCTAGCTTAGTGCCAAAAGGGCCTCTTCACAACTATACTAATATTGAAGTTTAGTGTTTAATGTTAACTATACTAAATGATTTTTAAATGCTATAAGTTTTTATTCTTGATGAATATTTCTACCAACTATGCTTATATGGAGATAGACCTTCTCTTTGAATACTATTGATATCTATGATTCTATGCTCTTGGTAAAAATCTTCATCAAAAGTAAAAATTCATTGTTCAAATCAATTAGTATGGTAACACTAAATTTCATTATTAGTGTAGTGATAGGGTAAGGCCATATTCATTATATTTGGACAAAGTGTAGTCTCAATTTTATCATCGACTCAACAATAAATCATTATAGTTGTTCAATTGACTCGACAATAAATCATTATAGTTGTTCAATTTTGAGACTATTTGACAATTTGGGACTTTAATATATTATTATATATACAAACCTTTGATTGCTCAAAGGTTGCGTAGATTGTCTATTGTCGACTCGACGATAAAATCACTCTAACTGTTTTAGGGTTGAAGTCTCGAAATGTATAGATGCCTTGGGTGTCATTTTTACTTGGCAACCAAATCAAAATTTTCACATAAAATAGAGGCTTCAAAAATCGTATGAAAGAATATTCTTCAAATATTTTAAGTACATTTATATTCTCTACAAGGCCATATTTGTTATATTGAGACTTTTCGCAGTCTCATTTTTATCTTTGGCTTAAAGATAAACCACTTTATCTCTTTACTAATATTTCTTTTATAAATAGATAACAACAATAACTTTTAGAATTTCATTTTAGAATCATTATTTGAACATTATTTATTTTTTATTTCAATTATTATTTTTGTAAATGAATTTACAATATCTAGCATTTTGTCTCAAAATCTGCAAAAAGTCTCAATATAACGAATATGGCCTTCTATATTTCATATATTTCATATATAATACTTGAAGACCCTAAAAAAATATTCTTAGATGCTTGAACTTACCAACGTGAAATATTCTAGTAGTCAATCAACTTTTTATTGATACATTTTGACCAATCTTTGAATGAAAACTACTGAAAGGGTTTTTGAACAAAACATTGGTTTGAAGTACTATATTTATCATTCAAAATACATTTGTTGAAGAACTTGAGGGTTAACTCTTGAAGGATGCTAAGGACCAAAAGTGTGTGATGGAGGACTTTACTATTTACTATGGCAATTAACAAAGAATGCTGGTATTGTTCCAATAATTAAAGCATTTTGGTGACTACTTTGGACATGGGGGCATCCTTCAAGGGTTAAATCAATGCATGCTAAAATGTTACCATATTCTACTAATTTTTACAAGAAAATGGTACTTTGTTTTGTCTCCAAATGATCTTCTAATTGGACAAATTGTTTGGAATTAAGAATGAAAACAATGTTTTTTCAACCCATTTAAAAATATTTCATGAAAGTTGTTATTCATTCTGTGAGTCTTCAAGAACAAAAATGATCATTTTTGAGCAATCGAAAGATCATTTTGAGACAAAAAATTTAAGAAGAATCAAAATATCATTTTAGGACAAAGGGAGTATTGTACTGTTACTAATTTCCCAGGTAACACTAATTTTGCATCCTCACTAATACGATAAACCTGCGACTCCACACCGTTCATTGCTGTGGAAATGCTTCTCTCTACGAAACTTGACCTAATTCACCGAGTTTCACTTCCGGAAGCGGTGGTTGCATTTTTCCGTTCGAAATCATTTGAAGGTGAGACCATTTCCGTGCATTTCCAGTGGCCGTTGAGTGTGAATTTCGCAATTTTCGTGCGGGCAAGATACCTGCAGTTTATGAATTTAAGAGAAGGTGACAAAATTTGTCCTCTGTCAATAGCATCATCGACCTAGTTCGCGTAGTTCCCCTTTGTTATGAAATTCATGAAGTAATGTGTTCATGAAGTCGCAAACTGATTGTAAATCCAGCCTTGGTTTGCTTTAGTGTTGGGCTGGATACAATTCAGAGAAGATAAATTACTAGGTCTTGTTTGACTGTTGTTCCTCAGGAGGGTTTCTTGAACCCTTATATGATATGGGTTGTATGGGCGTCCTGTTTTGAGACCTAAATTCGAGTTCTAGAGTTTGCAGAGAACGGTTGATGTGAAATTTCGAGACTGTACTTTCGCGTTTATAGAGGTGTGACAATTGCTCGACCTCCTCGCTCCCTTTGTTGTGAAATCCACGAATCGATTTAAATTAGAAAATTGCTCGTGGATTCCACTTCCAAGGATTCCGAGTGTTAGTCGGAGTGCAGTTGAACTTGAGAATTTGCTGAACCCTAACTGGTGGGTATTGTCTTTGCATCCCTGTTTTGAGACCTAAATTCGAGTTGTAGGGTTTACCGATGTGAAACTTGCAAGACCATAGGTTTGATTTGGACCTTCGCGTTTATAGAAGGTGTGGCAATACCGTAGTAGTTCAACCTTCTCCTTACTCCCTTTCTTGTGAAATCCATAAATGGATTTCAAGTAGCAAATCGCTCGTGAATTCAACTTCCAAAGAATCCGAGTGTTCGTTTGCAACCATTCTGAAAAGATGAATTTACGAAGTGTAGGTGGACGTGTGTCATTCTTGAGTTTTTTCTGAACCTTAATTGATGGAGTTTGGCGTTGAGACCTAAAGTAGGGTTGTGGGGTTTGCAGAGAAAGCTGCAGAAGCAGTTGAATCTATCTTGGGAAGAACAGTTGGTATATCGACAGCATGTCTTTCCTATGGGAGAAGAGTGGCGCGTGGCGATGGGTGGTGATGAATAGCAAATACAACAAGGGTTTCTTTTTCGCCTTCACTAGTCTTTGTTTTGTGAGTTCGTGGGCTCTCGGAGAGGCCGTGATGCGAACTACCAACTTGTCTCAAACCGAGCTGGATGAAGAACTCCGGAAGCGAGGCAGGTCGGACTCCATGGTGAGCCCCGTGCTTTTTATAAATTCTGGTAAACTTTTTGTATGTTTTAGAAATCGGTCATGTAAGAATTGGAATGAGCATCTCATTCTGACATAACCGATTTCTAAGCTTGAATTTGATTAAACATTCGTTTGCTTCCATACTGTTTCCATTGGGAAATAAATGTCGAGATCACTAGACAACGTATAATCTGTTTCCTCCCGTGCAGATCCTGGTGACTCTTTGCTATGTTACTAATGCTAACATAGCAAGCCAACACATTAACTTTAGCTAAACCCTTGATAGAATCAGAAGTATTTATTTCGATCTTGGGTGCTGCACTAAAGGGTCTTTAAAGAATATCACTTGTTTTTGTTTATTACATTCACTGGACTTTTTAAAACCACATGGTGGCTTGAGACTGGTTAGCTTTCTACACTTGAATTTTGTCGAGCATTCTTCTACGTGCATTAATTTCCATTTGATTCTGGTCCTTTTTGTTTGGTGGTGCAGCAGAGGGTCTGTAAAGAAACTTATGGTTTTTGGTGTTCTGTATATGACACCTGCTGAATGGGTTTGAACCGCAGATAGTGGGGAGAGTGAACAAGGAGAGATTAGGGCAGTTGTTGGGAGAAATTCAGCGCAAAGAGAACACAGAAGACCGGTACGCTGCAGCTCTACGTGGGGAAACATTGACAGGTCCACCAGGTGCTCGTGTGAAAGGTGGTGCAGGGACAAGTATGCCGCCTGGTGCCCCTTCTTCTTCTCCCCAAGTTGACAAGATTGCTGTCTCTTTGCAAACTGGAGCAACAGCAGGTGCTAGTGAGTCCAAAGTTCCTGCTGCCACAACCTCGTGAAACAAGCAGCTATATGAGTAGTCCCTAGTGCACTGGCTTGCTTTTCAAGTAGCATCCTGTTCAAACTTCCTTACATTCACTGTAGATTTGACGAAGCTCTGGCAGCTCTTGTACATTTTTTGGTTGACCAAAACAAGGGGGAGCATGGTCCCCAAATTTGATTGCAAAGTGGCCGTAGAATTGTATTATCCATGTGAAGTTTGACGTGCAGTTGAACCAGGATCCATCCATACTAGGGTGTGGTTTGAAGACCAGCATGAAAGATTTTGAAGTCAGCCTGGAAAGAGTTGTAGGAATATAAGATTGTCATTTCGCCTTCAGAGTTCACTTCAATTGGGGAGTGTATTTCTTCCTTTAAATTTGTTTCGAACTTAGCATTGTATGTTGGTACATTTGCACGTAATTGTGGCCCGTTTCTAGAATCGACCAGTAAAATGTATGGCCTCTATTCATGATAGTCTATCATCAATTTTGGGTACACCTATTTTCAGCACTTTGGAAATTCATAGTTTACTCTTGCAGAGTCCAAAAAATACATGCTTAGAGAATTTGAAACCTTCTTTTCACACCCAACATGGCCCAACAAGAATTTAACTTGTAAATGATGTGGAAGATTTTTTTGGCCGGTGAATGACAAAGAATCTCTCCATGCAAGATAGAAGTGCAATTATTATTATTTCTTTGTTTTGAGGCTAGAAAGAGGCTTCTTCCACATAGTTGAGTGGGGAAGTCATGTCTTTTTATAGTTGTTCACTTTTGAAAAAGAAGGGGTTTTATTTTAGAAGTGTTTACATCATGGTGCATTTTTTCATACAAATGTGATCTTATGAAGTGCATCCACCTAGTTTTTATAGGGCCAAACAAAAGATCTTGCAATTTACATGGTGGAAATTTTTGAAATTTTTTCCACATGCTCTCAAATCAATATATTATAAAATCTTGCAATTACATGTGTCCAAAAATGTTTTTTTTTTCAAAATTTGATACTTGTACTAGAAATGGCAATTTTGAAACATTTTTGGTGAAAACATAGTTACAGTCTTTTAGTGGTTAAGTCATCTTTTGTTTTCCCATGTGATGTGTGAGAGTTCATCTCAAGGAAGATGCAAGAGTTTCGTTCTATGGAAATAGTGTGAAGTTTGTAGAACCAAAATGTGCTCCATTCTTTGGGAAGGACTTTCATAGATTGCATTTCATACAATGTGGTGTTTGAGAGTCCTCAAAGAATGGAGCACATTTTGGTTCTACAAACTCTGTGCTCAGCATTCGTGCTATTTCCATTAGAATAGCTATATAGAATTCATAAAACCAAACTTTGCTCCATTCTTTGGGAAGGACTTTCATAGACTACATTTCATACAATGTGGTGTGTGAGAGTTCATCCCAAAGAGGGAGCAGAGTTTGGTTCTATGAATTCCGTGCCTTTCTTCCTTGAGTTCGTCTCCGTTGTTGACTTAGGTGATATCTGATAATTATAAAATTAGATGTAATTTGTGAATATTCAATGATACAAGTACAAATTCCATACATGGATTATTTTATATTTATAGTATATACGTCCAATACATATATATTTAGTGATTACTTTCTATAAAATGCTAAGTATTGGAGAATTATTATTTGGATTCCAGAATTTTGTAATTACATACATGTTTTGTCTATCATTTCATTGTTTTTTTGGTATTTTGTAATAAAAAATTCTTTTGAACTTGTGGTTACAATCACTCTAGAATCTCCCATTTCATTGGAAAACTCCCAAAATAATGAATATGGTGTAAATGTCCAAAGTAGGTGTTGGGAATGCCAATTAGCAGTTTCTAATGGAAATTTGAATCTATTGGAAAACCAAATACAAAACACCTAAAAGCTATATGTGTGAAGATTTAACTTTATAAGAAGTAACATGGCCTAATCAACAAAGCTGGCAATGCAGGATGTCACCTTCCTCATTAGGTTCCAATGGTGGTGTTCATAGAGATCCCCATCTAAGTCCAAAGATTTGGTCCAAGTCACCCAAACGCAAAAGCCGAAAGGTAAAAATCACTGAAGTTGGAAAAGGTGAGTGATAGACATAGAAAGGTGTTTTTAAATGTGAAAACATGCCAGGAGCGTAACGGTGAAGTTGCCTCACCAAAATTCCCTCATACGGGAATAATTCCTCCCAGGAGAATTAAAATTAAGGGGAGGTAAAATTCTAGTTCTTCCTCAAAGTGCAAGTTGGACTTGTAACTTTTCATAACACATCTTGCGGCTTCCTAGAAGCCACCTAAAAAGTTTTGTAATTTTTTAAATTGCAGAACTTGACCCCACGGGAAGTTAGCCTTTTTACAAAAGTAGGAAAAAATCATAGAAATTCCATTGGTGATGGTAAAATCCCACGAAAAATTAGGAATGTGTGTTTTAGTATAAATAAGTGTCAAATCAAGTTTCATAGCATTCTGACAGCAGTAACTATCCAAACTGGTGGCACCGCCAAAATTTAAAGCAATTCCAAAACATTCTGCAAGATCCCTAGTGAATCATGATCATATTGAATCCAAATTAGGAGTTCTTGGAATCTTTTCTTATATTTTTGAACCTTTTGCACAACCCTAGCTAGTCAAAATTGAACAAAATTACAAACTCCCAAAGTTAGTTTTTTCACCTTTTAAGTAGGTTCAAAAATGCTAACCTTTGTGAAGGTTTTGGCTGGGAAAAAAGAAGTTATGGGGTCCTCCAAACTAATTTGGGCCTTTTGAAACCAACAGTGAAGTTTATTTTGCATTTGGGGCTTTTTTCCAAAAGCTATTAGAGGACCAGCAGTAGGATAGAATTAGGCGTAGTAAATTAGATTTTCATTAGTTTTTAGTTATCTAGGTTAGTTTTTAAGTAAATGGGGGTAAGTAAGGGGCCTTAAAAACATATAAAAGGGGCCTCTCCAACTCCCCTTGCACCCCATTCTTGCATTTTGCAATTGCTCTTTTTGTAGCGAAGCTCTTGGGTTTTGTTGGTATTTTCTTACCAAAGCTCTTGCAAAGTTGCAATTCTTTTGTTTTCAATTCATTTTGTGTTTTCTATCATATCCTTCACTTGTCCTCCCTTGAATTAAAGGTTTTTGGGGTACCTTTGATTTAAGCTTTGTTATTTGCAATTGTTGATCTAACTTGATTTTTGTTGCATGTGATTTGGATCTTGTCCTAGAAAACCCTCTTCCTCTACATTTTTGTGTGAGATTTCCCACCAATTGAGTTGAGGAAATCCCCCAATTGGTGTGTAAGATAGTGGTGTTGGAGTCTTTACTTACAATCGAGTGTTTTGAAAGGAATTTCACACTCTAAGTGTTACAAATTCTTCTAACACCTTGACGTTGAAAATAATTTAGTTTGGAGTCAAGGAGAAGGTGTGGTGATACCAACCTCTCAAGCTTGTTTTATTCTAATCAGTGGAAGATTTCTTGCCCAAAATTGTGGCGCTAAGCCACTGTACAACAAAGCTTCACCCTCAAAGCCAATTTTCTAAACCATCCTAATATTCTACTTTTTGAAGTTTTGTTTTACAATTTGAGGAATATCACCCCAAATGGCAAAGCTTTGCCCCTAAGACTAATTTCTTGTTTGTTTTAAAAATTAAGAAGCCCCCTCAAAGGAGTAGAGACTTCACCATTCTTGATCCTCACACTTTCTTTTCTCTCAAAACCATTAACACAAAACACAACTCAAAAATAACCAATTGAGTCAAGGGGGGTTGGTACACTCACAACTTTCAGATGGCCAATCCGGAATGTAGGTCACATAGGACTGCTTTAGGTCCCCTTTTCTACAACAACAGATCTATGAACACCTGGAACTAAGAGTGAAATGCTTCCTAGTTATAGACTGACCTTGTAGTTGTCAATGGGTGGAAACTTTCCTTCGGCAGTCGCTTATCTCCGTATGGAATCACACTGAGATTTCAGACTTGCGTTCATGCACACTTCTAAGGGCTCCACCAGATCACCATTCCGACAAATTAAAAGCACCGCACACAAGTCCTCATTCACAAGTCCATACTCCTCCACAAAACACACTCAGTCTAATCCAGTTGCCAAAAATACAAATTCCTCCTTATTCAATCTCTCTTACATACCAGCACTCATGTGTCCATCAATGCAATCTCGCAAGGAAATGGACCCAGAGTGGAGCTTGGATGCTCAAATTAAATGGCAAAGAAAGGAATGGGAGGCTAGCAAGCTAGTCCACCTTTAAATACAAAACAAAGGTGACCTAACAATCACCACAAAAACAGGGCAATGGTCAAACTAACCGTTCAGAAAAACTCGGAAAGCCGTTCAAATCCTAAAAGTTCGGAATCCGGGATCCACACACGAGTTACCTTTTTCCGGAATAGCTTATCCAGATAAAAGCCTAACAACTAAACTATCATCCTAACTATCTACTTCGCCTCCGCGCCTTCTTTGACGTATTTTCAAGCTTATCCGTTGTCGCAGGCAATCTTCAGCTAGAAGACTTGGGCGGCAGGGTATTCTTCGAGGCCGACCGGATTGTAACCTTGGGTTTGCCTTGAAATTGAGTGATTGGCAATAGGTCTGCCTCCTCTTCCAACTCATTTTGGAAATCCGTTTCCGCATCGTCGCTTTCGGATTCCACAATCTCCTCCTCGTTCAATTGAATCGCCGGCCTAGGCTTTGTTAGATCCAATATGACGTTCTTCCTTCGTGGTGTTGGCATTGGCTGCTGCATGTGGGTGAAGTCTTCCGAATTGGTCCGAGCCAGATTTTGCACACCTCCCATCTACTATACAAGCTCGGTGTGAACCAGGAGAGATGGGTTCGGAAATAACTTTGTCGCAGTCCTTGGAAACTACTGAACAAGCTCTAAAACCGGAACTACAGATCGTACCGGAACGGATTTCCGAGTCGACTTCTTAACTAGTCCAGATAGTAACGTCTTTCTGGTCTCCAGAGTTTGCTTTGTGCTCAAGGTAGGACCTGCTTGCTGCTCTGGCTGTGGTGTAGACAAGGAAGTTGGGGTACTCTAGCCCTAAAAAAAGTTTCTGGATACGTCCGAAAACAATGAAAAATCCAAATTTTGATGTGGATCGAGGCTTTCTATGTCGCGACCCAAGTGACACCTAACAGCTTCCAGCAGCTCACTAGGTTCACTCCAACCCACTTACAACATCACTTGGTCACCAACTGCCTAACATTGCACATGCCAAGCACCCACAATGTTAGTCCCCATTTCCAACTCAATTTGCCAAGTCCCAGTCACCGGGACTACTAGCACACACTCCCATCGTGACACCGGGCATGTCACTTAGTAACATGGGGCGGAACTTCCACCTTAATGTGCAAGGACCCATGGTGGCACTACTCACCATGGTCCTAACCGCCCTTGAGTGTCACCCCACTCCATACTAGCCTTTTTTGCATTTGCTACTCATCCACTAGAGGTAACTGGCGCTCACAACTCGGGACACATCCAAGGAGGCCTAGCAAGGAGCGGGACTCCACTTAACCAATGCTACGGGACACACACAAGTGTCCCTGAAGTGGTGGTGAAGTCACCACCACCAACCATGAGTCACCGAGACTCACCAAGGCTTCAAGAGGGAGTGAGGAGTGAGATCAACCCCTTCTATAGTACTCTCTATGGTATTCGGCAGACCCCCCGTCCTAGGTCAAAGGAAGTCCTTGGATAACCTTGGGTTGTGGAAGACCACCCACTTCCAACCCAAATCACCAAGTTATGTCACCGTTTGGGCTCCCGAACTTCCAACCGGCGTAACTTTGCGCTCCGAGCTCCAAATCCCACATGCAAGCCCATTTTAGATATCTACGCAACAAGTAGATGCCAATGGACTGCTCACTCATCCCATTTGGACAAACAATCGCAAAGTTATGGCCCTCTAAACATTTGGATGCACCGGGGGAGGCGTCACGCCTTCACCATGGCTTTTCTTTTGGCCATAACTTTTGACTCATGTCTTAGAACCTCGTAATGTTTGTCATTCTAGGTTCCTTGTGTTCATAGATTTTCAATGATATGCCACATGCCATACTTTGTTGTGGGATTCATTGGGAACCCCTCACACCTAACCCTCAAGTGTCCAGGCACCACTAGGACCCAGTCAACTTTGAGCGACCATAACTTTTTGCTCACAACTCCAAATTGCGCGTTCTTTGCGCCATTAGAAGCGTATTGTCAAGAGCTTTCCAAGCATGTGTGACACTCTCATGTCCACTTCAAAACCAGGGCGCTATTATGTTTGATCGGGAGTCTCTTCATTCTCCCTACCTAGTTTATTGCAAGGCTTGGGAAGTCACCCCCAAGGTCCCCCCTTGCGCACTAAGGTTCATTTGGGCACCCCAAGTAGATAGGGGCGTGACATTCTACCACTTAATGCATTTCCTTCAACACCACCTCCATCCGAGCTTGGAAATCGATTAGGATGGTCACCACCTTCATTCTGGTGATGTGACCTCCACTCTTTATCTGGTCGTTCTAAAGTTTGGATCTCATGATGATGTCCACTGGTTGGTCGACCAATTCCTTCATCTTCAAGATGAGATCCGTGGCATCCGCCACCCTATCTTGTGGTGGTCAATTCTCCTTCCGTCCACACCAGTCGGTCTTGGAGGTTGTCTTGTTCTGTTTCTACGTTCCGGACTTGCTCCTCCCACTGTTGCAGCTCTTCCGGATCCGATCTTTGCTTGAGTGCTTTGAGAATTTGCGTTGGTTCGACTCCACCCAAACGCTCATAGACACTCTGAATGATGGCTGACATATTGTCATGGGCCACCTTGGCGTCCCTCATCCATCTCATCCCGACTTCAAACAAATCCAAATCTATCCCTTGATTCTGGAACTGATTGGATTCCCCAGCTTCCCTTTTGATTCCGGATCGGTGAACTTCCTTCGTCCCTTCTCCTACTCGAGCGTACCTTCTTTCAATTCCGGAACCTCCTCTTCTTCCGTATCGTGATGTTCCGGATCTTCCTCTTCTTCCGTATCGTGATGTTCCGGATCTTCCTCTAAAGAGAGTCCATACTTCAGGAGGTATTCTCCGGTGTTGTATGCAATCATCTCCCTTTCGTTCAGCATCTCCTGAGTATGATAAAGGTAGAACAAGTATGGGCTAACTAGACTGGATTTATGGCCCACAATATTATGTGCTAGATTTGCAACTATGGAATGAATGATTTCGCCCCCAATGCACTCCCCTAGGCCCTGGAATGTCCCTATCCTCCATAGCTCTAAAAATTGTATTTGCCATTATGATAGTAACCCGGGTAGGCTTTTCCGGATACAAGATTGGAATCACAAATTTTAGTAGCCGTTGATCATGTTTGCTCCTGCAATCTCCAAAGGCATAATCCTCCTTTGGATCCGCCTAATTCTAGAACTTTTTGGTTGCAAACTTATCTGATCTAAAAGCTAGTCCGGATCCTCACTTTAAGCACAAATAAACTTCCGCCCACATATCTGAGGTCTAGCTAACCAGGCAACCTCTCACCATCAACTCGTACTAGTTTGAAACCCCAGTGATGAGTTCTTGAACCAATCCGTCACTTTTGAGTGCCCACGACCTTCTAAGAAACCTTAGGCATCCTATAATCATCAGGTCTTCCTCTAACTCCTTCAAATGAGCTAGATCGGAAGGAATCATTGGGGTGATCATCCGGATTGTAACCGTAATCTTGCAGGGGTTGCCGGAATGCTCTATGAAACTCTAAACCAATGCAAATGACACCTTCCTCACCTTTCTTTCCCTGGCATGATTCCTAACTCACCACTCTTTCACTCAATTAAACGAACTCGCAAAGGATAGCAGAGAAAAGAGTGAGAATGAGGCTGAAGGTGGGGTTTAAGTACCCGTCGAGTGCTCCACATTCTCGGATACTAGTCCGTTCTCGTAAAGCTCTCTAGCCCGGAACCTAGGCTGTAGGTTCCTATGATGCGGAACTTTCTGGGTTCCGGTTGATAGTTCCGTCTGGTTCCAAAAACCTAGTTATAGTTTTAGTTTGCCTAAAAAACACTTAATCTGTGATCCCTAATTTTTTTCTTCTAATTTCCTACTCCTATGCAAAAAATTGAAAAAAATTATACTACTTTGATTCTATTCTACTCTACTTTCTACATTTTTGAGTTTTGTATATTCCCATAGTTCTTTCCACATCCCCAATCAGTGGTTAGACACGGGGGGTCCAGTTTCTCTTTTCTACATCATAGATCATAAGCAAACCATTTTGGTTTTGATTGTTTTCCTTGTAGAAACTTTTGATTTTCTAACCCAGTAGGCTTGAGGATTGAATGAACAAGCTGAAAGGAGTAATTTTAATCACTGAGGGAGGAAAAGTACTGAGGACTTAGGAACTAATAAATTTGTTGATCAAGGTGTGTCTCTCTTGTGTGGTGAATTTTGAAGGATAGATTGAAGCCTGAAAAAGATAATTAAGGTAGAAGCAAAGGAGGTTCCAGTTTTCCAGAATAAATTACGAAAGGAGACCCACAACCATTACTTTGTCAAAATTCACAAATTAGATTGAAATGCCCTATGGACTAGCACATGTGGAATACATGAAACTCAAGTGAGTAAGAAATAGGACAAGAAAGGAGGAAGGTAGTATAGAATTTTTCAATTTTTTCTTAGATATGGAAGAAATAGAAGAAATAAGTGTCAAACTTTGGATAGCCAGTATCCGGAACTAGGTCGTATTAGAACTGGATGGAACCGGAGATGGAACCCGGAAATACTAGATCCCGAAAACCTATGATTTTTAGGTTTCGGCCTAGGGGGACTAGGGAACCGTAACAAGAACGGTCTGGAATCCGTTTACCTTGGGAACGTTGAAGAACTGTAGGGTACTTAAGCCCATCGCCACACTCATTTTTCTCCCTCTTTCTTATTCACACGTTTTTACACGTGGTTAGTTGAGTGAAAGAGTGGTGAGATAGGATCTAGGTTAGGAAGAGTGAAGTGAGGTCGGTGCCGATTGCACCGGATTAAACACTGTCCGTCATAGAATTTGTATTAGAAACAAGAAACTCAACAAAACCAACTTGATTAGTTTTTGTTGAGTCCAACAAACTTTTTTTCTGGTGAATGGAGCTTTTACTAAATCCCTTTGTACATTGTAATTTGACAGATGTGGCAGCCAATGTCTCATGTCTCTACGAAATCAATTGATTGTTCATGAAGCGCCTATCTGACTATCTAGATTCCTACATTAGCCCCTAGATCGATTGTAGCATTCATGTTCATAGTAAACACCTAGTCAGTGACAGTCTTCCAAAATGCCCTCCAAAAAATGACTTCCTAGTCAACCCGTACTAGGGTCCCAAGTCGGAGCATGGCGATGCTGTCGACCACATCGGCTGCTGATATATTGTGGATACTGTCATTAAAATCCCGCGCCCCCTCTTTGAGGAGGTTTGCACAAAAGCCTTCGGGTTGCCTACAATAGCCCAATCAGCAGGGTTGAAACTGTTAAAATATGACAACCAAGAATCATTCTGCGGCTTGCTGTGACCCACCATTTGCTCTAGCTTGCTTCGCACCAAGGTCAAAGCCACCCTCTTCTTCACAATGTTGTGCTGATCGAGTGACTTCTTCATCACTGCCTTCAGCCGTTGGATCTCACTAGTTAGTTCCACAATCCAAGCAATGTCGCATTCCTTCTCCTTCTTGGCGCGTTCTATCTCCTCTTTGGCCTTCTCCAAGGACATCTCCAAGACTTCAATGCGAGCCCTGTCCTAATCCCTGTCCTCTTGAACTCGATCTAGTTCCCTCTAAAAAGTCTGTTGCAGCACTGTCACCTGTAAAAACCAAAATTAGTTAGTATATGAACAATTGATTCACAACAGCTCTGTCTACATTGGAAGCACAATCATTGCACTATCACTGTACTTCAATGCTCTAGGACCACATCTCCGTTTGTTGTCACAGCCTCCGACCATCCCCATCATTGTCTAAGCCTTTGCATGCCATCTGTTGCCTCTCCTCATGGATTTTACCAGATAAATCCTCAACTAAACCCCTACTTGCCAACATCCAACCTACACACATACATATATAGTATAGAGGTTACCTGATTCCAGATAGTGTCACGCAACTCGATAATCGTTGTCTGGCAATCTAATAATCGACTGAAAAAAACTTTCCCACTCCCACTGGCCTGGAGCTCACTGTGATGAGCCCTTTGCTCGGGGCAAGATCTTGGTACATCCTTGCCGCTCCAAAAACCATGGTCACCTTCAATTCCGCATCCTGAACACCTGGGAAATGGTGCTTCCACTCCTCTAGAGAGCTCTTTGCACAGTTCCTCAACCAGATAGAGCGAATTGGGCCGCTCTAGGAAACCCACTCTGCTTGCTTCATGCCCTCGTCCACGTAAATGACGTTGACCCAAGCTATGACTTCCGGATGAAACAAGTCGACATCGACTATATCTATATCCTCCAGCCCAAGATTCCCCACGGCTGCAGCTACAGCGACAGCAGTAGCCAACGTAGTCATAGAGTTTGAAATGGAACCTGAAGCGGAGCCTGAAGCGCCTCCACGTCCAATGCCCCCTCTTCCAGGTCCCCTCCCTGCTTCTTCCTCCTCCGAGGCATGGTGCTAGGCAATAAAATGTTAGAAATTAGAAAAGAAAAAAGACTCCAACCTCCCAAAGCAATCCAAGAACTTATAAAGAAAGCAATTAAGGATGAAGCGGGAAGGGCAAGAAAAAACCAATAGAGAGGGTGAGAGAAACCAAAGGCAAGGGTGAGGATCTTTTCCCTTCAAATGCAACAACACACTCTGCGATCCATCATTCCTGACACACCATCCACACACCATCCATTCATGAAACCCTAATCACTTAAATCCCGCTTAAACCCTGAATGCAGATTGACCCATAAGAGCAAAAGAATCCATGATCCTTTCCAGAGACGGTGGAGCTTTACTTTACCTTGATCAGAGATGGAGACCGAGAGATGGATTCCGGCAAATTTAGATCGAAGATTGCACATGACAACTTCGATTCTGCACAAGTGTAGTCTATAGTGCTTTTCCATGCAATACAAGTGTCGGATATGGTAGGGGTCTAACATGGGTATTGAAAGATATCGGGAAGGTATCAGGAGGATATCAAGAGGATGTAGTGCATGTATCGAGAGTGTGGTAAGTGGGTCTTAGGATGTTTCGGAAGATGATTAGTAGGTTCTACAAGTGTTTTCCACAATGCAAGTGCCGGAGTATTGGAAGAGTATTAGATGGTTATTGTGAGGGTTCTGACAAGATCTCAAAAAGAAAGATATTAGTTGAAGATTGATGCAATTATAGTACGTAGTGATGAAGGCACTGAATTAGTACAATATTTGTTAATAATCCGTCTGTCCTTAAGTTTGAGATGATATTTTACTCTGTAGAATACAAAAGACATATTAGAATTTAGTAAGACTTCCACTTATACATGCAATATACTATGATCACCTTGTGACAAGTGTAGGTTAAGATTTTGAACTTTAGGTACTATAAAAATCTCATATGATGTGTTCACACTAATTGGTTTATGTATACAATAACTTCAATTCCGCATGTTTACATCAGATTGAAGTATCTATACAATCAAGGAGCAAAATAGACAAAATAATCGAAATGGAGGGAATGAACAGAATGTCAATGGTCAATTGGTGCCAAATATCTCATAATTCTACAAGAATCAACATTTGTCCCAAAACCACATTTTATTTTCAAATACTGCAATATTAAAATTATCATAATTTATGTCTATTTTTTTATAAACTATTCATCTAGTACTTGAAAAATTGCTTTAGATTATGTAAAACTATTAAATTTAATTATCAAATCATGAATTCATTATAATATGGCAGCATAGTCTAATGTGTTCTATATATTCAATGAAGTCTCTCATAAAGTGATTTCACAAGGGGTTACACATTTAGACCTATGGTTGCCTATACTTGTTCATTTATAAAATCATGTTGTATTTGGTTCTAATATATATATTCATTTCAAACCTCGGATTTTCAAACTTGAACATTACATTTAATAAATCGATGAATTTTGAGGAGGATCCCTAACCAAAACAATCCATGAGACATCAACTTCTAATACTAGTATAAGTTTTAGTATACGTTTGCAACTGTTCCATTGCTGAGGCCCCATAATTGTCCATGCGCAGACAATCGTTCCCCTTCAACATACGTCAGTGTCAAATGTGAGTTGGGATCTGAAACTCACGAGAACGAAAGTTGTCCGAATTGCTGCGAGAAAGATTGTCAACAAGGAGCAAATTTGTGAGAAAAGCGGTGGAAATTCAGATTCTTGGTCAAGTTAACAAAGGATTGTTGAGTTATCATACTGCGCAGGACAGGAACGATTGGGCCTGCAGTCTCTCGAATTTGCATGGTCACATTGATGCGGACACCTGGGATCAGAAGATGAAAATTGCAGCTGGCTTCGCTGAAGTCCTGCGGAACCTCAACGAAGACTCCTGATGCGTCTTGACAAGCATCGGGACCAACCAACTGGGCATCACAAGAGGACTCGTTATTTTTCCACAGCTATTTGCACCATTACGCAAACATCAAATGCCACAACATAAGAGCCAATCCAAATTTCCGAATGCCTTATCCGGCAGTTGGCTTCAGAGCTTGCGAAAAGGCTTGATGACAGATAGTTTTGAACAGTCGGGGGCTGTATTCACACGTAACACCTGTACCTATATTAAAGTCAGAAACTCGAGTAATAAGTATTCTATGAGGAGCAGGTGTGTCAATAACTTCAAGCTCTGCACGCAGCAAGCACAAATATTGTACTCAAAATACTGTACACACAAATGTATTATTTAAATCTATCTAAATAAGTAGACATCCTGAATAGAATTGCACCTTCTGGGCATGAAATTCCTGCACCTTCAAACTAGACTCAAATTATAAGTAGACCGGCTATATAAATAGAGGATACTATATAATCCAAAGCTAGGATAATAAAGAACATAACATACTCCGTCAAATTATTGATAATTACCAATAATCAATATAATAATAAAAATAATCAATACAGCAGCAGCGTCCTGTCACTGATTATGATCAACTCGGCACATTTAACAAAAAATCAAGCTCAGAATTTAAATTCCAAGCTTGACCAGAGCTACACCTCTCTGCTAACTACAACACATAAGGGTTCGAATGTTTGAATGTTAACAGGTGGAAACGTCCTAGGACATTTCACAAGCGCAACATCAAAGAACAAAGTAACTCAAAAACACTCCCCTCGAATGGACCTATGTGGGTTGGTGCAATAAACCTATGTGAGGAGAACCCTCTGCCACAAAACTAAAGCCTCCTTTCGTTTCTCTCCTCTCAATTACACGTACACTGGCTGAGGTGACATATCACCTCATAACAAAAACTCTACCGCCACCTTGGCACTTACTAGTAGATGGTTCAAGGTCTCAGATTCTATATGGCTCCTGAGCTAGAGCCCAATGAAAGTACCAGAAGAATCCTGTTAGCATTTTACTTTGTAACAATGCATCAAATCCCCTGTTCTAAAAGTCCGCCCACGGTGCCCTAATATCAATCTGAAGTCAAAGACCAAAGACCCCTTGTAGGACAACTATGTAAGATCCTTCAAGACCCACCACTGAACAACCAGTACTAGAATATACGGGCCAAGTTGACTAAACTTGAGAGCCACATCAATTCTGGTGTTGGTAAACCTGGGTAGATCAATATTTCCTCTCACTATTGACAATCTCTTGACGGGACAGCCACACTTGAATTAGCCATGTGCATCCAAGTGCGCGGCAACCAGTAAATGATGACATATGAGCAGGATTGGCACAAGATTCCTCCCAATAAATAAGAGACCCAATTGGCAGGCTGCCTTTCTCAAAGACCATACGTGTTCACCAACTTCTCACGTAGTGTACCATCCAAGGCTCCAAAATACTGTTCCCAGGAGTTCGATTGAGACAGCATCTGCATTACGAAGACATCCTGTCAGCTGTTTGCTTTAAGGCAAGGCATCAAGTCGCATGCAAGCAGTACCGACATTTTAATTTACACATTATAGGTGCCGCATCTGAAGGAAATTTAGCTAAAAAAAAAGTTACCTGTTTGTACCCATGCAACACTTGCACTATTTCCGTCGAAAGCTCTTTACTACGGATTTCCTGTGTCGCAAAAACAATCAATGATATAAAAAAGACAATATACCGATTGTTTAATTGATACTAGTCTGCTGTGGCAACATATTCAATGCGGAAAAAGAAAATAATAAATAACAATTTTACTATTAGGAGTGCGCTACTTTAGTGTCAGAGGGTAAGGAAAGCATGCAATTTACAACTATATTATTATCCACTATGGTCAAATTGAGGACCAAGAGTGTCAAAAGAGCTTACATGCCAGCTGCCAATAGCTTCACACATCGGTACAAAAGAGTTTACAGCACCACCTGGGTTCAGCCGCACCTAAAACCCGCCCACAGAATCAATTAATAACCAGAGGCACCTTGACAGATAGTCCGTACGCTGGAAATATATTTAATAAAGACAACACAGAAAACACCATTCCAATCTAAAAGATTACATTCAGTACCACATTTATCATAGTGACTGACTATGATCTGCGCAATCCAATCCATACCATAGCACACAAGCCTCGAAATGCATCTTCCTTCTCGAAGTCATCTCGTATCCTGTGGAGAAAGAAAAAGTGACTTAGAACCTAATATCACAGAGCAAGCAATCGGTATGCCTCATTTCAAGAATATGAACAAATAAAATTATGACTATATGATGTCACAAGAATCTGTAAACTACCTGGACACAAACAACCTCAATAACTTGCTCCAAGACAAAGCTGTCATTGAAAGCATTCACACATTTGCACACAGAAAACAGAAGTTACAAGCAGGGCCTCACATGCACAGTGCACGGCACCAGGGCTGCATGAAGTGCTCCATGTGAGGAGCAACAAGCTCTGGACACACCCATCCCAGTCTTCCCAAGGTAATGGCGCTATTCTCCAAGAGTGACTTATTAAGACCCTGCACACGTATCCTTTCAAGTTAATTGTCTCCAACTTAACTGTGATGAAACAGAACACATTAAGGAGGCAGTATTATCCCCTACGTTGAAACAATCGCATTTCCTTAATCAATTTCCTTAATCAATAAGCTTTAATAAGATGAATCTTACCTCCGTGTTGGAAAGGATGGGAACCAGCGACGAGATTACAGTCAACACAATAGGGGAAACTTCTTTCCTAACCTGCATTGTCCCAGAAACTCGTATTGAGTAAGATAAAAAATTTATGGAAGGAGAACTATCATCTTGATGTTACAACAGATTCTTGAACAATTAAAGACTGACATGTGAAGATGAGTGGTCGAATCAACTCAAGACAGGCTAACATAGTTTGAGCGCAGGAACGTCAGGATATGAAAGATCTTTAAAACAATAAGCCGAATGGACGGACGGATACAAAACAGAGCTCCACCTTGATTGCCACTTCACCAATAGCCCAGCATGCATTGTTGGCCACAGAGACATTCTCCTTCACATCGTGACCCTGCCATTCAACCACAAAGATGAATAAGTACAAAATAGAATCAGCAGTAACACACAAATGTTATGATGGCCAATAAACAAGCATATACGCTACGCGTGGCTCTGTTCCTGTAGGACTGGCTCGCATTTCCAGGGAGGCCCTACTCAAACTTCCTCGCATATAGCATTTTGCCGACCCAATAAAGGGAACTTCAGAGGAACGAGACTTACCAGCTGCTTCGCCGCTAAATTGAGAAACTCTGCAAGTCGGGGTTGAAGATGCACAGCGCAAGCCTGTCCGAAAAAAAAAAGCAACAAATTTTGTCAGCAGACATTGTCTCATTTCAATGTAAACAAACGATCACAAAACAAGATGTTCCGAAGACACAAACACAAGACTGAGATATAAGACCCATACCTTGACGAGGTCACCCAAGAGGGCCAGGGCACTCTGACGCACATCTGGGGCTTCGTCAGCGCAGCACTGTAGTAAAAGATCCCTGAGATCACTTCTTGAAACCTGCAGCACATGGAACGGATTTTTTCAACAACATACCACAAGTCACCCCCTAGTATCTGGTGTCATAAGTTGACCATGCAAGGGACTAAATACACAAACGCAAAGCAACCTGTGCCTCGGAGCTGAGTTTAATCTTGAGACGTCTCCCGCAAAATAAACTTCCAAGGTATCAACTGTAAGATTCGAAAATCAGAGACTGCAGTAGATACAAGACCTAAAAAGCTAATCTTGGGAAGACTGAAAGTACCTACCAAGCTCTCAATACTGCTGCCTAGACCTTCTGCAAGGCCTGATAGCAAATCTAAAGAACAAACAATGAATTCTTTGTCGTAATTCACACCTGCTTTCTGAGGATCTGCCTGCATTAGACAATTCACGCATTACTAAAGTGCAGATATTATCACATATTTCGAGGTGAAAACATGCGATTGCGTAAAACAGCTTCACATTCTCAACTAATGCTTGAAATGACACAGAAAACTGACACCCATAAGATATACGCAGAAAAGGTTCAAGATAAACAGGAATTAATAGTTTAAGTAAAGCTCTTACTACAAAAGCATATGCAAAACATAAATTAGAATCACATAACAATCAAAGCTTCAAAAGACAAACTGATAGTGAAATATTGAATATACAGCAGTACTTCTCAAAAGGATCTAAATTTGATCAGGTTCAGAAAACATCTTTTGAACTGCTGACGAAAATCTGGGAACCAATGTACACGTGCTAGAGGACAATTAAATACCTTAGCAACCTCATGAGTGCGAATTAGATTGATACACCTCACAAAGACTGGTTCAGCATATTGCGTGAAACCTGGTCCAAGTGCCTAGCAATATCATGCAACAGTTTAAGAATTAGTTAAAAAGTCCAAAGAGTGTAGACCTGCAAGATCCATTGTAAGGCTGAACTGAGGTATTCACCTAAACAAAACAACCATGAAATAGAAAAACAAGTTTAGTTGGACATTCAGTCCAAATAGACGCTAGAGATGGCATAGATCTCACTACTCAGTCTAATGATTCATGTTACGACAGAACTGATGAATCCTGACGAAGGGAATCTACGAACTGCAGCAACAGTGCCTTATGTCGGCCAAGTTAAAACAATGAAAACACACCTGAGCTATTGAAGTGAAGCATTCAAGCAAAGGAAACAAATCCTTGTCATTGTCTGGTAGTTGCTGCCACTTCGAGATCAATGGCGGCATCAAAATTTCCAAGTATTTAGGCTGCAGGAAGAATGTGGCAGTTGGAATGAGCACGCATGCAAGTAAATAACAGAGATATCACAATGGTCTATTAAATGGTCTAAAAAGTCTTTCACAACGCTGTTACATTCGTTAAGCCTGCATTAGTGTTCTACCGGAGACCCAAATAGAAGTAAAAAAGACAACATAACGGAAAGAAAATAAATAACACCACGCACGTTGTTAAGCTCACTGCCCACCGCATCTGCTAGTGTGCCGATTGCATCATATAAGATACGGAGATTCCGCCTCTGCAAAAAGATGAAAAAGGTCAAAATCTCGAAATGAGGTGGCACGACTGCTCAGAAGTTGCTGTTTAAAACATAATCTTTATGAAACAAAAACACATTTCACAGGCCCGAGAGCTTAATAGTGTTGGTTTATCAGATGACAGTAACACTACAAGAGGACACAGATAAACCGACATCCATTTCTCAATGGCTTCAAAATCCGCACCTGATAAGTCCCAAAGGCATACATAAGATGCTGCAATATGGGCTCAAGCCTAGGGGCTAAATCTTCAGCAGCCTCCTGCAATTTGAGAATCGAAGACAAAACTGTCAGCACGGAGGATAGATGACATCTAATTATAAACAGATTCACACAAGCCAGTTAGTCATATTGCCAAATAGAAAAATCACTCAAAATCTTTCAACCAACTTATTTACAATTCATATCCAAAGACAACTAAGTCGGGCTATATAGTGAGGACAGAGGCAGGCAAGTACTTCTTCCAGTGTAGCGAATGCTGAGCATGCAGCCTCCTGAACACGTTTATGTTTATCCAGTATTCGCCGGAGCAACCCAGTAAGTATTGCGTCGAACTGTAATTGTCCCTCAGCAGATTGTGCGACCTGATTTACAAGAAGTTGTACACCGCTTACTAAAACCACACACACAACATACGGACATCAAGACAGGCCTGAGAGACATCCAATACTCAATGAAATACAATCGGCGCTCTCTGCTTTCAATATTTCATTGTGTTCATACTATAAACAAGCAGCTACGCTACGAGTGGCTCTGTCCCTATAGCGTTGCCTCGCTTTTCGGTCCTACTCAAATTTCCTCACATGAAGCTTCAGTCAATGCCAAGCCTCCTCCCATTCGGCCCAGAGCCAACGAAAAAACAGCTTATATCAATTCGCAATATCTAGCAATCACGTACCTGAACAATCCATTTGCTGTAGCGAGAAAGAGTCCAACATGAGATACTCCGCACAAGTGGCCGTACATCTTCCATGAACGATACGAGATAGACCACAATCTGAACAGAACGCGGAACCAACAGGATCAAAAATCAGAAGCTACCAGATCAGCAGACTAACCAACTCTTGAACAGCGAAACCAAGATGCAATTAGAGCAATTCCCAAACAAAAAAAACGAACGACCAATAACCAGTTTAACTCAAATAATGACCATTTTATAGCCAAATTACCTGTGCTAGATGGGGTAATAGGCCAGATATGCAGCCCTCGGCAACAGCACCTAGAGCTAAAATCGCAGCCTCCTTCTGTTCCCATGCTGAATCCTCTGTAGTAGAAAGCCTCACCTACAACACGAGTTACTTGTGAGCAACACGATAATATTCTTTGTAAATTAGTGGTGACTTCGAAGTATTGGATTAGTATGTACCTGCACAAGGGGCATAAGAACAGGGAGAATTTCATCCCCAAATACTGTTGATAAGATATCTAGTCCAGCAGCACTGCACTTCCGCAAATTCCAGGAATTTATAATATCATCGTCGTCATCATCCTGCACTCAGAAGGTGTCATAGATGAGGACTGATAAAGACAACTCTCCGTAACCTTGTCATCCAAGAAGGCCAACAGATATAATTTTCAGTCATACCACTCTTCTATCACGAAGATAGTTATCCCTTCAGCTAATCCTCAACCTAGAAGACTTAAACTAGTAGTCAGCAAATAAGATTGCAGCTACTTGAACATTACATTCTAAGCTCTGCATGAACAGGCACCCTAAAAATACGAAAGCGACAATCAGCTCAAAGAGGGACCAGCGAGTTAGAAAGGTTGAACTGCAATGGTAAACCTCGTCCTCTTCAGCACCATCAGCAGCTCCGATCATCCGAGACTGATGAAATCTTGGCTTAATATCCTGATAATATAGAAACAAACAATTATTGAAGCACGATCGTCAAAGCTGGCGTATGGTGATACATTGACTACATCAACCAGCAAGACGTAGATCTTGTTATGTAGATGGCATCAACAAAACACTCATAACAACTTGGAGCGACTCAAAACTTGCCAGCTCCATCAAACAGATTAAATTACAACCAAGAGAATAAGAAATACTGGGTACCTGCTCTCGGTCAGGTGCATTCTCATCCTCCTGCAAGATCAACAAAAATTAAAAGCTTGGAGTGGAACTACCAGAAAAAGAAATAGTAACTATAGCGGAGCAGAAATCAGACACAGAAGGACGACTCGACTACCTCAGAACTAGAATCACCACAAGCAGAACTTATAATAGCTTACATCCTCATCTTGCAAAGCTTCATCATCATCCGCATATGCCATGTTGTCCAATAAAATCTGTAATGTCGATGATACAATCATCAGAAGTTGTCCAGCAAAGAAATAGGCACTATCAAACCCAATATCATAAACAGTACCTTTGGTCGACTTACGCCCATCATCATAATGACCCTAACTATCTCATCAGGTATAACTTCAATACCAAGTGCAGAATAAGCAGAACAAATCATTTGTTATAGAAACAAAAATTTTACCATGGTAACCATCTACATAACAAAGTGCACCCAAACGCATGCATCCTCGATCTAAACCTCCGTTGTTCGGAACTGATGCTGGACATGAGGTCCTGTACTTATAATAACTCCTCTGTGAGAGAACATCAATCGGATCATTCAGGTGGAGAATACATTGTACTGACTTACATCAATAAGACGCGGCAAAAACTCTCGCAGCAAGTCAGGAGGCAGGTGAGCATCACAAAATGCAGACCTACAGGCAACAACTTCAGTTAAATGCTTTTAGCCAAGAGTAAAAGGGAATTACAGACACTTTCAAGCTTCTGGCAAAATTCTGTACCCCTCTGCAGCGCTAAAGACAACAGATAGACATCAAGAACAACAAAAATATTGAAACAAGGCTCTATGTGCAAACATCTCAGCGTACCAGAACTCACAAGCCTCCAACGCCACATCCCTATCAGGATCTTTATTGGCTTGAAGCATGTACTCAATCACATTTCTCATATGCGGCTGCAACCACCAGTACGTACGTCGTCATCTAAACATATCATAATGCACTAGCAAGGAAGCCCTTCGTTACGCATGAAAAGATCTCAAAATCTGATATGACCAGCATCCGTCAAACCAAACTACGGCGACACAGCCAAAAACTGCACTAGACACAATCGACCTGCAGAGTTCTCAAACTATCGACACTTTTCTTATCCCTAATAATGTTAGCCCTAAATAATGTTAGAAACAAAATTTCTGACAGGCTGTCGTGGAGACATAAATGTAGCTCAACAAGTACCTGCAAGGAATTGGGCTGCACTTCCAACAATTGCACCAAAGCAGCACACACCTGTTGAGTAACACGACTGACAAGGATCAGAAAATCTGCATGACCATGTGTATCTATGAGGATCTGTGATGATTCCAATACTGATTAATAGATGTGCATATAGACAACTTTAAAATAATTCCAACAACCCGCAGCAGACAGTGGAAACAAACGAGAGACTAAGTTGTCAATTGTAAACTAGAGATCAAGAAGCATAAAAACTCCAATTCGTACCAATTTTCTAACATCACCGGAACTATCATTCGCTAGTGAAAACAAGCCTTGCAAGTATGTCCCCATGTTGATAAAAAGTGCCTGCATTCGACAATTACTTATTAAAAAAGATGCAAGCATATATTACAACTTACATCAGACACGAATTCAAAATGATAACCGCATCCCAGAACGAAGAATTACCAAAGATAATAATGGTAAGTAATAGATCAGACCAAGGAAATAATGTTCAAAAATACTCGGATGAACCATGTTCAACTTTGCATTTTGTTTCTTTATGTGGGCAAGTGCTAACTTACAGTGGGCAAAAGGACGACAAATTGGTTGACAGTGCCCAAAGCCAACTTCCGCAACACAGCATGTTCTGAGGCAAAGAACTGCATCAAACGGCAAAAATAAGAGGAATCGCATGGTTAATGAGGCAGATTAATAGTAAGTTGCAATCCAGCTAATGCTACAGCTAATATCAAATAAAGAATGAATTGTACAAAAAGGACCGCAAGAACCTTCATCCATACCTGAAGCAATCTAGGAATGAAAATAGCAATAGGACGGTCTGCAATTCCTGGTATCTCCGAGTCAAGTATTTCAGGCATATCTTCAGCAATCTGCATTATCACCCAGGGGAATATTCAACGACTATACATTGTCAAAGCCTCCGCTTCAGCTGAATTCTGCCATATCTTACTCATCATTATCATTCATAAAAGTAAACTTGTTCTTATACCATATATCTTAAAATATATCCACACCAGATACCAGCAGAACTGAAGACTGGTGGTCAACATTCGCCTTCTATGATGCAGGCTTACCAACTAATAAAAACAGTCACAGATATTCACAAACAGTTCACATCTGCACATAAAGAAATACAATTCAAATAGTAATATTGTGGTGTACGTTCTAGGGTTTTTAATCAGGTTCGATCAGATATTAGCGAAATGGTAAGCAGAAAATGCCTCAACCATTGCATGGATAATCAACATGAATTTCATTATGCAGAGGCTCAACCTTGAAAAGAGCACCAAGCGCGCCCTCCATGTGATTGTAGTCATTGCTGTCTAGGCATTGAACTAGTGCCTGTAACACTTCTGGCCAACCCTGAAAACCTTCATGCTGCACCACCACACTAATTATAGTACCAACAGTCGTTCGTACGCCAAAATCTGAAGATCCGAGACACGGCAGCACTTCCGCCTTAATGTATTGGAGGTGAGAAGGTTGAATTATCTGATAACTGCTTTTCAAATTATTCTTCAACAGCAACCCCGCAGCTTGCCGAATATTGACTGCATCTCCCTGCAGTTAGGCAAATGTCAGAATCTCCATCATAATTATCTAGATTAAGCTCTTCAAAAACCGAGGAAACACACCGACAGCAAATCATTTCCAAAAAAAAGCTGAGTACTTCAACTTCAAAAAAATGCATTAGCAAAACAGCGATGATACGAATGACCTGGCCATTGACTAGCCTAGCGAACTTCCTCATCAGAAAATAACTCCATTTCAACGACGCAGATCGAGCTAAAGTTGCCTTAATCAGAGACTAAAGTAACGATAAAAAGCTGCATAACTAACCGACTAGAAGTAAACACACATAAATAATTAGGTCAAAAAGGAGGCTGCACCACCTAGTTGGTACTGCAAACAAAAGCTCCATCATTGAGACTACAATGGCGAACAAAATTACACGTATTGGAAAAGGAACAAGATCAATAAGAATCCAGCGATGGACCAGAACCGGATTCGTCTCCATGACATAAAATTTTCTAGCACGCAACCTCCGAACGAACCTAATCCCAGAATTTGCAAGTTAGACCGAGACGCACGCGTGCCAATTGATTGCCACCATATGAAATTGCAATGTCTGAGCTCGTGCTTTTTCAATCAAGTCGGCACTAATCGCTTCAGAAACCAACACAAACCTCAGCGCGGCACAGGATGAAGGCGAGGTAATTGTTGAAATCAGGCAGCTGGCTGCAGCGCTGGTGCTGCTGCCAGATGCGCGACTGGTCCACAGTCGGCAACCGGTACTGCTCTAGCAATCCACAAATCTCCTTCAACCCGTCCTCCTGAGGCTGCCATGTCGCCGATGCTGCCATAGCTCCCCGCAACCAAAAAACCTAATCCAATCAACAGACAAGTAATTCTCTCCTCTCCGCCTCACTCCTCTCCTCCGCCTCCAAGCTCTCCTCGCCGTTCTCCGACGCTACGACCGCATCAAATCGCGTACCAAATCACTCCATGGCGCCATCCCCTGCTGCTACCAGATCGAACTCCAAAACAAGATTAAAAAAAATTAAAAAAACAATCGGTATTCCTCTACTAAAGCTTCACAGTAATATGCGACGAACTCCGTCCCGTTCCAATCCAAGAATCAAACGCCGAACGAGGAATGACGAGCTCGAAGTTCGAGTTTTCCTTGTTGGTGTTGCTGGCTTCTAGGGCTTCTTGCCTTCTTCCATGATCGTCACCAGCTTCCTCGTATTGGTGTTGTGTGCTCCTTTTCGCTTCCTCGGCTCGGCTCCGTCACTGCTTTGGCTTTGAGAGCTCTGACCGCTGGACGGGGAAGCATACAACTGAGCTGTGGCGGTGGTGGAAGGTCTTCGGACCGGTGGTCGGAGAAGACTCCAGAAGCTGAGGGTGGGGGGTGCTAGTCTTCTGACCAGTGGATGGGAGAGGACGCAGGGTCGTGAGGGACGTGTGCATTATGTTTTAGGGGGCCTACTTTGTTGTGTGATGGTAGGACTGGTCGGTAAATAGACCGAAGGGAGGACCGCTTGGCGGCGACCGGCGGACGGGGAAGGACCTCTTGGAGATTCTCTCAACTAGGTAAGCGTTTTCCATTTCAAATCATTTTATCGGTGCACACTATTTGAAGAAGCTGTGATGAAAACACGTGTCCTGATGGGTTTCGTCATTTGTTGCATCACATTCAAATTAGAAACAAATTTGATTTTCGTTACTCACGAGGAAAGTTGCTTCATTCAATATACAAGCATTTAGCCCAAAAGTCAATACTGAATGCCTTGGTGAAAGGCAATTACGTCCGTTTGTATTTTCCCATAGTGCAGGAGAACCTCTCTAAAGCAATACGGTAGGCTGCTCTTGATAACAGTGACCATTTATGAGTAATTAATTATTTAAAAGTTGATTGCATTTGGGGAAGCTAAACCTCCTTGAAATAAATTTGGGGAGGAAGAATAATGGAATTGGCATCTAATCCAAGTTGTTTCATACTTTTTGGACCTTCGAGGAATTAGTTATGAGTTTTTGAAGTTGAAATGCAATGGTTACTAAAAGCAACCATCTTCTGAAATGTACACCGTTGGTACATTGAAGAAAGCAAAGCGTATTCATGTGTCATGATTGCTTTTCAAGTAGACGACCTTACTCCTTAAAGTAGTAACAAGGGTTGCTATTATGTGAGCTTAGGAGCATGGGCCCATGAGCTTAGAAGACTATACACCTATGTTATAGGTATTTATATTATAAAATACTTTTATGATTGTAGTATGATGATTATGTTATAGATACCTATATTATAGATGTTTATATTATAAGCACTTCTGATGGTTGTAGGATATCTACATATGTTTCAGGTTTACACACTAATATCATTGCTCTCTGATGTAATAACCTTTCTAATTTAATATAGTCAATCTAATCTCAACCTTAGTACTTCAAAGTGGTTCTACTATAAAACCAACAATGCTAGCCTATTGAACCTATAAGTGACGTAAACCTATAAGCCTTAAGCCTAAATATAGGTATGTATCTATAACCATTTGAAGGTGCTTATAACACAGGTACTTATAACATAGAAAGAGTCTATAACATATTGGTACCTATGATATAGACACCTACAACCATAGAAGGTGTTTATGATATGGGCTCATGGGTTCATGTTAATTTGACACATAATTTCAAATTTATATGAAATGATATTAGGATTGTGAATAATAAAATTATTGCCTGTAAATTTTGTCATCGATAGGAAAGCAGAGTCCACTCTTAGTTCACAAGGTGAAAAATTGAAGCATGAAAATACTAATAATTTGACACATAATTTATTATTATTATGAAATGATACTAGGAGTGTGAATAATAAAATTACTGCATGGAAATTTTGTCATCAGTAGGAAAGCAAAGTCCACTCTTACTTCACATTATGTTAGTATTCCAAAAAAATGTTTGACCAAGACTTAAGATGGATTTTTAAAATGACTTTGAATCTTGCATATGTGATATATCACTATAATGAATATTATCAAATGCAATAAAAATGCAAATGCAATTTAGAAATACAAGCAAACTAGAGGTGAAAAAAAAATAACTTTTTAAATTACTCTTATAATTTCTAAAAGATTTGACATTTATTTTTAAAAATATTTTCCATTCAAGTTTGCCCAATAAGTACAATATAGAAGTTACCAAAGCTTTTGTAAAACACGTTTAGATTTTTCTTAGCCATGGACTTGCAATCAAGAAAATCAGTCATTTTTGCAATTAGCCAATCATGGAAAGATCCCTTTACATTGCCATATTTAGGATCTATTTATATACCACCTCTTTATGTTTGCTATTTGTTACTAGAATTGATATAATATTTGTATTAACCAAAACAAGGTTATAAAAATATAATTTGATTTTTTCATCAATCAAAGGTATAGAATCTTTTGTTACATTGAGCTAATTGATTCAACAAATGCAATGTAATGTAATGTAGACATATATACACAAGTTAGTTCTCTATTATTTAAAGAAAAGAAAAATGGCTCCAATTTTTTATTTAGTTTGATATATTTTACAACAATGGTAGTATATGAGCATGAAAATGCGAGCATGTTAGCCTTGAACATATATATAATTAGATATAGTATAGCCATTGAAGGTGCTTATAATATAAACACCTACAACATAGGTATTTATAACATAATTATACTATAGTCATGGAAAATTTCTATAATATAGACACCTATAACTTAGATGTATAGTCTTTTAAGTTCATAGGCTCATACTCACATAATAACAACCCTCAAGATTTAAGTAAGAACTTCTCAACTTTGCTTTAATTTGCAATTTTAAAAGAGTCCTCTTAACTTTGAATTATTTGTTATGTTGGTTTCAAAATAAAAAATAAAAAATGGAGATTCAATTTAGATTTTTTGTATTTTTTTTTCAATTTTCAATAATTCATCCACTCAAGTATTATTTGTCATGTTGAAACTTAATAATTAAAAAATATTGGGTGGAGATTTAAATACAAACTTTCCTATTAATTTTTAACAACTCTAAAAGAATTGTCATGATTATGAACCATTTTTCATATCAATTTTAAAATTTAAAATTTAGGCTAGATATTTAAGTAAAAATTATTACAAAAAGAATGAGGCTTAAAGAAGGCCATCATTATGAATTAACAATAACGTCACAATTAAAAAAATAAAAAATCAAGAAATCACAATCCTAGCTAGTCAAATTTTGGATAGCGGTGATTGCAATTATTAAGTTATTATTATTATTATTTTAACTATTGGTCCAGTTTCACAATCCTTTTCATGCCCCATTTTTCTTGTAATGACTAATGGTAATTTGTAATGAGAAAGTAGCTGACAATTCAAAGCCATGTTGTTCTTATCTCCCGACTACATGGTACTCAATAGGACCTTCACCAACTTGCATGCACCCCACTTGCTTGTCCCTGCACTAATATGATTCTAGCTTTCCATATCACTCTTGAATGCCGACCACGTAGAACAAAGTCATTGACCGCAAGATAAAACATTTCAAAATCCTAAATCTTATTTGACAAAAAATGACACACTAACTTAACATTTGTTCAATATGACATGTAACATTAAATGTCCAACATGATGCCAAGATTCAATTTTTTTTGGTCAAAATAGACAATATTATTCATTCTAACAAGTTAGAATTAAAATAGGCCTTAGGCTCAAGCTTGAACTAGTCTTTGACTCCTCAAAGTTAAAATAAAAATGGATATAGGAAGCACAAGGACAAACAAGCAGTTGTGGTAGATAAGAGCAACTCTCCTTTGAAAATTCATTTGCCAAATCTTGGCAAAAGAGTCGCTATCCACCTTTTAGCAAAAGAGATGAAGTTGGAAAAGGTGCTCAAAGAAAGGACCTACATGTGTAGTGAAACCAATTCAATCATATGCCTTGAAAAAGGGGGGTTCTAGAATAATTTCATCATAAGCTAGGAGAAGTTGTCAAGGGCTTAGTTAGCATTGTTTTTAAGTTACTAATGATGCATAGGCTTGGTAAATGTATACTTGAGCAATCTTCTTTAGCACGCATGCAAATTTAGGTCATGTTCAAGCAAGCATGCAATATTTTTCAACAAACATGGTTCAAAATGTTGTGTTTTTTGGACAATGTTTAGTGGAAGCATTGTGTTTTTTGGACAATGTTTAGTAGAAGTGTTGAAAATCAACATTGGATTAGCAACAATATGTTATCATCTAGTTGCTAAGTGTTTTCATAGGGAGTGTGAATTCTAGTAGTGTGTATAGCAAGTATAGTAAGTTGCGTTTTTGGCCAAATATAGTAAGATGTTACAAATTTATCAAAAATTATAGATTGTGGTAAAACAAATGTCTACATGGAATATTGAAAGAGATAGTAATTTTTTCCTATGTTCTAAGATGTGAATATAGTGTTAGACACACTTTTTCCTTAAAAAATAGAACTTCTAAATTGCGTAGAGTCATTAGGAGATAGAATAATGGAACCCCTAAAGGACCAAGGCCTTATTTCTGCCAAAAAACACTCAAAACTGCCATTTTTGTAGCAAAGAGTAAAAAAATTTGAAAATTATTTTTTTTGCACATCCAACCATAGGATCTTATACCTTACTAGTACGAAAATGTGTGGAAAAAATTTCAGAAATTTTGACCACATAGATTAAAAGATATTTGCGTTTAAAGTGAAAAAAACAATTTTTTCAGCACCTTGTGAGACTGGACTATTTGACTTTGAAATTTTTTAACTTAAATTTTTTGCACTACAGAGTTTTGAGCTTTAAATCCTTATTGTGTGAAATTGAGTTGAGAGTCTAGAGGAATTCTTTTTTCAAAAAAACCCTTAATTTTCATGTATAAAAAATTGTTAAGTAGAAGTAGGTATGAGAAAGAAGGAAAATCTAAATTATTAATATCTTTAAGATGGAATTAAAATTCACTAATGCCAATGGTGAGATTGTTCTAACAAGTAAACTAGACCATGCAAAAAAAAATTTAGAAAAATTGCAAAAATTGCATTCAGAAATGCATCCTACAAGTTATTTTTTTCAAGAAGATGCTTTAATTGCCCAAAAAACAAGAATGTCCTTAACTTTCTCATACCAAATCCAAATAAAACAAATCAAAGCCCTCCAGATAGACAAAAATATAATCTACAAGAAACACAAATTCAAAAAAAAAATTCAAAATTTTGCAATTTTTTTTGCTGCCCAGACTGCCCCCCGTCTTGAGCTTATTTGGTAATAACTTTTGTTCTTGGGCACCAATTGTGAAAAAAAATGTATTTCCATGAAGCTTATCAATTTTCCTATCTTCAAAAAAAGTTTTAAAAAATCAAGACAAAATTTCAGCCCGTAGGTACCTGCCAAAAACGCATTTGTCCCCAGAAGGGACAATGGTCCTTTAGGGATTAAAAGGCCATTGCATCATCCATGAGATAGATGCGGTAGCCCTCCTACTAGTCACCATTCTTGGATATCACATGCACCAAGGCCACATCTTTCAATATATTGAAGAAAAGACTTTGTAATTGTGAAGTGACACAATTCACTATGATCAAGCAAAGAAGGGTCTTTGTCACCATAATGAGGTGGGAGAAAGATTAGATGTATGATCCAAGAGGTAGAGACTTGAAGTTCTCTCCTCATGCCTTGGGAGCAAATTGCTTCACTAATAAGGCTAATGTCCATACTTAGGAACCATTGCTACATTATTAAATTAGGATTGCATCCCTAAATCCTTTGAATTTGGATCGAAGAGATGGAATACCCCTACTCTATGTCAAGCATTAGCAAAATAATGAGCCTTGTAGATGCCCCTTCTAAATCCTTTCAAAGGACCCAATAAAGGTTTTATTTTGTACTTCCCTAGTCGAGAGGATGTCCTACAAGCCTACTCTTGTACACCACAAGCTCTAACTTCATGATGGTTAACGACAATGTATCCAGCCTCCATTGGCCACCAAAAATGCATGTACAAGTTACCAATTCTTTTCTTTATGTATTTTAATCTCAAGTCTATTACCTTTGAGGCTGATTTTTTTGTTTGTTAATATCAATTTGGTCTGTGTACAACAGTTTCCAATACCCCAATTTGGGTGTGTTTGCAACATGTAGGTGTAATAGGTGGATTTAATAGGTACTGCTTGTTAGTGGTGAGTGCTATTTTTCTAGGGTTTGAAAAACATTAGAAATGTTACATTCTTAATGACCTCTTGAATGACCTGTAGAGCGGTATTGGGTCATTTTATGATTAAGTAAACAAATTGAGAACATGAGAGTAATCTTCCTATATATCATGTCTTATATCTGTTTTGCAATTGACACAAAACTTTGAAGGGAAAAAAAAATATATGAAAGTGAATTTCAAAATTGAGCAAATCTATCTAGAATAATAGAATCAACAGTCAAGGCCAAATATAGACCTCAATTTCTTATACTGTAATCACATAGGTACCAAATTACTTCCCCGCTAAAAAAACAAGTAAAATTCTAATGTTGGACACAACAAGCTATTCAGCCATGATGGTATTGAACATCCTAAAATTATAAAAAAAAATGTGGCATAGTAGTCAATTCTATCAACTCATCTTTAGGAGGCACTATTATATACATATGTTTTCTAGCGTTTAGCAGCTGTCCAACCCAAAAGTCAAACAAGGTAGCAACACTTCACACACTCTTCTATTGTACCCAGCCTAAGCTCAATATATTTTAACCCCTTTAGGATGTTCCAGCCCAAACGTGGTCTACGGTTTGCGTATTCACGCAATAACTCATTGAGAATCGATGTATTCACAAATACTTCCAACTTGAATATTGTCGGCATCAATGTAAGGAAAAATTATAATATTTTTTTTAAAAATTTTGAGATTCGATGAAGAATCTCTGCTTACTGGAAGTGAGCCAAGTGCGTATTTCCTGCAAGGTCATATCTTATGTGACATTGTGTGATGCAAATACGTTGCTGCGAGGTGTCAGGTTGTAACGGACCAGTGACCTGTTTAGCCAGTTTAGGGTGTTTTCACCATGATGTCACCTCCTCGAATGCTCACCTTAGGGCTTAGGTGCTTGTGTTTTCGCTAATTGCGATGCAATTTCTCTCGCAATTTGTGACATAGCTTCGATCTCATCTTCTCATAGTAGTTTTTTTTGCAATTGCCGTTATGTAGAGTTTGGAATAATTTGTTGAATTGTGATCGTCTTTTCATTGCTGTCAATTTGTAATATTCTTGCATCGCATCTTCTCTGAGTAGTACTAGTTTATCGAATGGATGTGGTCGACATACCTTGGAAGATGTAGAATCGCTAGGCGAGGGTGAACTTATAAGTTCAAGTAAACTAGAGGAATTGGGAAGTTCCGAAGCTCTTGAACTTATAGGTTCATGCAAATAGGAGTCAGAAGTTTGACAACTTCTTGTGCAAGCACCTGCTCTTTCTTTTTATAGATGTTTGCAACTTGTTACTTTGAGTAGGAGTGAACTGAAAAAAAGGGTGCCCATTGATAGTTTGAAGTGCTTGTGATATAATGAACTGGAAATAGAAGGTGAATCGGTGGATAGATCGATAATTTTCATGGCCACAGCTTGGTCTTTGGAAGCTCTAATTGGCTTGGTGCTTAACGAAATTCAAGAATGCCAGAAACAACACTCGTCGCACTTGACGTCTTTGCTCACAAAAATCATTTTGTAAGTTGGGTGATAACATCGATAAGCTTTGGAGTCATTAGAGTAGCCAACTACAGTATATTGCACTTGGTAGTTCTGTGATCCAACATGGTTCGCTGCTCATTTGCAAAGGCTCTACAACGAGAAATTGTAAGTGAGAGATTTCAATTGGTGATTGGTTGCAAAGTTTTTGCCTTTTGCCTCAAAGTAGTTTGCAATGTGGTTTATCTAGATCTTAGGGTGGAGTAATTTTGGATTTCGCATGCCGGTTTCTTTCTTACAATTTAGCTCCCTTCTCAGGCTCTTGCAAGACCTAAATTGCAGGTGACAATGGAATCGGATAACCTGTACTACGTCCCACTTTGGACTGACACAGGTGTTCAGATCAGTCATTGATTACATGACGTACCGTATCTGTATTCACAAACCTCAACAGAAGACCCCAACCAAACCCCGCTCATGCTAACATTTTTCACAAAATTCTGGCCATTGGAGTATGTCCGCAGATTTTGCCTTACTGTACTAGCCTCAACAAGCAACACCAACAAAAAATCCAAGCTCCAAAAGTTGCTTCCTACACCCAAAAATAGTGCTTTGTACACCAAGTAGCCTCGGAGTACAACCTAAATGGCACCTGTATTCTGAAGGCCAACATCCTAAAGGGGTTAATGGTGTCAAAAATTAAAGGGCTCTTAGAGGGCTCATTATTTTGCTAATGTCTTTCCATTCCTTATAGACTATTGTAGTATGAATTGACCTTTTGGTTAATTAATTAATTAATATCAAAATCAAATTTTTATAAGAAGTTAAAAAAACAAATAGTGAAATTTGTGAAAAATGAGTGACAACTATGTCAAAAACTTCACTAACAAAGGACTAGTGTTAGAAGGATTTTGAATTGGTGGCCAACATGACTAGTGTGTTAAAGAAAATAGATGAAAATACTAGTAATTAGAAAGAGAGAATTTACAAGACCTTAAGCACTGAGATATCATAGTTTGTTGTGACTTGGTAACATTCTCAATATATATTCAAATGAATTCAGCCAATCAACAAAAGCCAATAAATGGACTACTATCTTAAATTGTTAACAATACAATTGAAACTTGTTACATAGAGCCTGCTTCTATGCATGCATAGTAAATAATATTAGAACAATTAAATTGCCTCTACTTCTATGATCCTCATAAATTTGAAAAGACATAAAATTTTGTTTACTGTGAACACATGACAATTATTTTGTGAAATAGTTATTTGATTACAAAATTGAAATCATTTTTAATCCTTATAAATGTAAATGAACCACTTTGGTTGCAAAAAATAATCTTTTCAACATTGCAAAGACAAAGGCCAAGTCACACTAGGGTATTAGCATCTTCTACTGATAAGAAAGATGGCCCACTTTCCATGATGTCTATTAGTTAGTTGTTGCCTATAGCATAGCAAACCTAAAGTATAGTCTCAAAGCTTGTTTTCTTATAGTTTCTTACAACAATTTACACTTTCTTTCAAATTATTATTGTGCAATGTTAAGCCAAACACTAGTCGAAAAAGGGCTATCAACAACTACCATTAATGACTACAAAACTAGTTGTTATGACATTTATAACTAGAAAATGACTAGAGTCTAAATTGAAGGTTTAAATCATTTTGAACAAGTCATTTATTTGTAATGATTTATTCTCATTGGTTGCTAATGTAGAAGTTCATCAATCTCTAGTGTTAATGGGGTTGTTGTATTGGCTAGTGTAAATGATGTGGATTTTGGCGCACAATGTGTCTGTTGAGGTGGATGTAATTGGTAATTAGGCATTGGTGATGTGGCAAGTGTTGTTCAACATGGTTACTTACTTATCTACTTAAGTAGATGTGATTGACGATTGAGTCCTTTTGATATGCCAACTGCAATCTAATGAGGTTGTTGACATGGCATAAGTTACAAATAGTTGCTTAGTGGACATGGCATCAATTCTAGTTGTTTATAGTCAATTGTCAATCGTTGTCTAGTCATTTGATAAATCATATGTTGGTTACATAGTAGTTGTATATATGACTATTACTATAATTGATTAGTTATTTTGTGATTGCAACTAGTATAGTCATATTATAAGTCATATTGAAATTTTAGCGTAGTTATAAAAACAATTGTTTCAATCACTTGTCTCAATACATTAACAAAACAACCATTTTCTAGTAATAAACATTAAAAATGACAAAAACAACTATGTTGAGATCTTCTTACTTCTTATTTTTGTATTATACAAAATCCACCGGATACTTTGCTAATTTTGATTTTTTCCCTTCTTCTTGTACCTAAACCAAGAGCTTCACTAGTTTTCATCAAAAAAATTGTAGAATTTTTTTTAAAAAGTGTTTGTTGCTACTAAAAAGAAGAACAATGACAAAGGTATGTAAAATAAACAAAAATCTAAAATAAAGAAAATATGGTACTAGACTTGAAAGGCGGCAACTACAATGATTAATCAGTTAAAAGAAACCTTCACTTCAAAATCATGAGGAATAATAGAAGAAAAAATAATTAAGGATAAACAACAAAACCAACAAATAAGAAGACAATAAACAACAAGAAGACAACAAATAACAAACAAGAGGAAGAATGAGAAGAGGTTGGTTAACGAGAGTAAAAATTGTTGCACTCAAGAAGAGATGACTAACCTAAATCCTCATTTAGAAATTTTGGGGCTAAAATAAGAAGAAGAAATGAGAAGAGGGTGCTTAGCAAGAAGCAAGTAGAAGAACCTAAATTGTGTACCTTATTTGGCTTTAAATAACACTAAATATATTTTTGTATAGTTCAAAGAAATATTGAAATTAAGTGCTGTTAAGTACTACCATACCTTGTAGTCAAGATCGACAAATAATGTTATGAAAATAGATTTTTAATAAAATTCTTATGATTTTTGGACTTATTTGGATATTGTTTTTCAAAAAAAATTATATATAAAAAAAACTCTCTATTTTGAAGCATCTACCAAATCACATTTGTCAACTTGAATTAATTATTTGGGGTGTAGTAGTAAATTTTCTTATGAATTTCAAAAAGTCTTAAATGTATTTTGTATTTATAATTTACTAAATTTGTATTTAATTACATACAAATTAATATTTCAATTATAGTGAATGAATAATTATCACTAACTTTAATATATTGCTAAGTTATGTGTAAATAAATTTGTTTAGTTACTTACCAAGTCATTTTTGGTATAATTAAATTTGAAATGTTTACTCAACTTTTGAGGTATAGACTAGTAGGGACTCTACAAATAATATTGAATAAAACACATGGATGATAAATTTATTTTAATATTACAATATTATAAATTTATATACAAAATATGTGTACATAATTTTGCATGTGGCCTTGGAGCATCTTTTTAAATCCTAGAACATAATTTTTATCACATTGTGCTAAATTCTTCAAATTATTGTTTTTAGACATATTTTGATTCATAGCAGAATTTCATATTCTTATATTGAATTGATTTTCTTTATCCAAAGCATGTTATATGGTAGCACATAGTAATTCAAAATAAATTTTGTAAAGAAAATTATAAAACTTATTTCAAACCATCTATTATGTCTTTTTAAAGAGATGGAGTTAATAAGATTTTCAAAAAAACAAGATGAGATTAATATAAAATCATTTATAGAATGCATATTATAATTTATAATATCATACATGAAATTAAAATAAGAATCATGAAACTAAAGCCAAAGATCATCATATATGTAGATTGATCAATTTTAAAGCATGGAATCTCAAGAAGACAATGATAAAAGGGCAAATATCTATAAAAAGCAATGTTATAATAAATCATTGTATTCCACTCAAATTTATAATTCAACAAATCAACCTCGACGATCTTCTAACTTCTCAAAAAATCTTTTTAATAGATTAAATTTTTCTTGGCCAAGATCAAAAACACCTAACTATATTCCAAAAAATATAAATCTAATTAAAAAGAAACTAAAACCAAATAGTGAAACATTTTGTTTCAACATTAAAAATTGGTTTGGAGAATCTAAAAATCCAAATTTAAATACATCAATTATAAGAGAACCTTCTAAAACCCATCATTTTTCTCAATGCAAAACTTTAAATCCTCATCATAATTGTAGCATTACTTCACATGTTTCTACACAACACAATAATATTCCAAAATCTCCATGTAGAAATTATCAACATAAGTTATATCCAAACTTTCAACAAAGGTGCATCAATCATAATTGCCACCCAAAAGGCTTCAAGTCAAGGTTAAATTAGTCAAAATAATACTTACAATAATGATAATTCTATTAATAGTTTATACTTCTACATTGGATGTAAAAAAAAATCATTTAAAAAAAAAGATATAATTATTAACTTTCAAATAAAATTATAATAAGATTAACAAATGATATTTGATATAATAAAAATATATATAATTTGATTATAACAAATAGCACTTTGTGTAAAGATAGCAAACATATTTTTTTTGATATTTTCTACAACCTCAAATAATGACTTATTTTTCCTCATTATACAAGACAATTTTTATATCACCTTAGTTATAGTACTATAAATAATACTAACTTCATAAAATGCATCATTATTGATAATTTACTAATAACACTTCATTATTTTTCATATATAATTAGTAACTCATATAGGAATGGTTGTTGCAATATCAAGTACATTTACAAGTTTCTTTATTGGTATTGTTTTCTAATCATACCTAACTCAATATTATTGTATTAGAACTAATTTTAAAGATACAAGACAAGACCTTAATGGCACTTTTTTTGCACACATTGATTTACGATACTTAATGAAAAATGCATTGAAAGCAAGTGAAAAGGGAAAAATAATAAAATTTGATTTATATCCATTAGAATCTCTACAAGAACCTATTGAAAAAGATAAGCCAATTAAGTGTCCCAACCCCCAATGATCACACTTCTTCTTTGAAATTTGCATTCCACAAATGATTAAAAAATAAAAAATAAATTTAAAAACTGAATTTTTTTTAAAAGATACAATTCAAAAATTGAATTTAAAAAATTAATAATTCATTTTGTTTGTTTTTAAATAAAAATATATATCATTTTGGAAATATACATTTTAAAAAATTGATAACTATTGATGTTATTCCAATAAAATTTTGAATTTATTAATTTTAATCTTTAATTTGGTTCATCTTATTAAAATATGATAAAATTTATATTCCAACAATTGATTTGAAATTGAAGCTAGATTGATTGATTTATATGAGAGGATTAAGACTCTAGGGTATTAGTTGATATGTCAATATTTTAAAATATAATTTTATAAAAATCTTAACTTTTAAATCTTCTTTATGCAAAAAGAGTGACAAATTTGAGAAAGTAGTGTATAACATCTCCTAGAGAAACATGCAATATTGTTTAAAAATGGGGTGCAATCATTTTTAAACAATATTGCATGTTTTAATACAACTTTTGAAATTAATTTGATTATTAAATTATTTATAAATTTTTAATTTTTAATTTTTTGTATATAAGACTCTATATTTTTATATAGATGATAAATATTTAGGATTTTTTGTGAAAAATAATCTTGTTAAAATTTTTGTAATTTTTTAAAAATTAGTAAGTATAATAAAGCAATTCAATCCATTTGAAAACTCTTCATAAAGCACATAAAGCCATGAAGAATAGTGTGCGGTCATTACTCCTTAAGCTCATTCCAAGAGAATTTTGATAGAGAAAAGTTCCAAAATGGTATAGTTTGAACTTTCAAGAAGGAATCTTAATAGTAGTATCACAAAAATTACAATATTAACAATTTTGAAGAAAATTAAAGTGGATTAAAAAATTGATTACTTGAGTTATGATTTTATAGTTAGCTCTTTAAGGTTCGTGCATCCAAAAAGTAGATGTGCATTGGTTAACCCCGATTGTAACTTTCAAAACAATTATTTTTGGAATTTGATTTAAACTAAAAAAAAGAAGCTTAACAAGTCTTGTTTCTAATCAATTTGAAAAATTTGAAAAATGTCAAAAATTGAAAGAGTTATTGAAGTTGAAAGCTCCATGTGTTAGAATCCAAATAATATAGTATGGTATGTTTTCATTTGTATTTATATATATTTTTAATGCATTTGAAATTTAAATTATACAATTATATTTTTCATGCTATCCTTCATTTATGGTAAGAATTACAGATTATTCTAATATATTTTATAATTGATATAATTTTATTTCCTCTTTTAGCTTTTAAAAATCACAATAATTTGATTTTTTCATCAAAATTATTTGAAAAAATAGCATAAATAGAAAACGTAGTTTGCCACCACAGTCCGGGGAGTTCTGTGAGCCAGACAGTGGATTTCCGTGAAAGTCTCATCTATCCCGGATTTTTTTAAATTTGTTCAGAAGTGTATTGGGAAGTTGCAAGATTTGCCGGTCAATTTCCTAGACCTTGAATTTTCTCCCGGTGCCTAAACCGCCATTGCTCAATTCCAATTGGATAATTTCCGTGAGAGTCAAAATGTACTCGGTTCCATGTTTTTTTGGTTGCTTTGTTTGTTTAAATATCCCTAGCAGGATTTGAACCTAGTAGTGCCCCTACCAATTTAGGGCCAGGGATTCAGCTTTGAAAAAATGCAGGGATCCAAAAGGGGGTCCATGCATTTTGAGAAGGCTGGTTAGTACGACATGCCCACACAACATTTATAAGAATTTGAAGAACATCTATCAAAAACATGGAGAGAACATACAATCTACCATTCATAAGCAAAACACAACACCAAAAAAAATGGGGAGAGGAATACAACACAAGCTGTCAAGAAATCGGTGTCCCCTGCTCATCTAAGTATGAAGATGACGCATTGCTTGCACTAGGACCATGGGCAGAATTAGATAAATAAGTTGACGGATTAGCATAAAGAAACTTATATTTGGTTTCATTCTTCCATATAGATATGGCATCTTCAATTATACCTTCATATTCCTCATCCAGACCCTCTAAAGCAACGCTAAGCAAAGCTTCCAAGTTTTTGCTTCCCAATTTGTTCCTAACACGAGTTTTAATTAAGTTTTGAATGTTGAAAGCTCTCTCTTAGGTGGCAGTGGAGACACACTATACTCTAGCAATTTCAGCAAGGATAAGCAAATTGGGGTACTTTGTTTGTAGGGCGTGATTCCAAGTAATCATACCCCACAAATCCCGAAATGTTTTATCCCCCCATTCAGTTGTGCACTATAATTTAAAGGACAGAAATTCACGTTTATAAGCTTGCACATCAAGGAGGGGGGGGGGGAAGGAGAAACCTGAGTGTGATTTGTCTACTTCATACAGCTGCAGCAATCTATCCAACTCCGAGACCCCCCAGCTCTGCAATCCAACTTGCTTGGAGGGCATGTTAGAAGGGTTAAACACCTTAAAGCAAGAAATGATGTCATTGTCTCCAAATCGAGAATCCAGACCATCATAGACAACCTCCGCAAATGCTCGCTGAAACTTAAGAGCTTCCTCCAAGTCAGATCCTAGCCCAGACCGTGACATTTGAAAACTGTGGAACATGTTCCCTTTGATCTGGCTCGGAAGCTTCCGAAGATGCCCCCCCAAAAGGGCCATATTCTAGAATAACATGGAAACTTGTACTCTCGTTAAAGGTATCAATATTCAAATTTGTAGTTTCCACAATGAATAACATCTGGATTTGGGCAATTTCAGTGCGTACTATATTGCCTATGGAAGTAACATCCCAAAATTTACATTGGAACACTTTAGATAACATAGCAAGGGAATGTGATATGTCAGCCAGAAAAAACAAAATATATATGATTTTAAACTGCGACAATTTTTCAACGATGGATGTGGCCTGACCTGATTCAGCACCCTCTGTATCACGGAAGTAGCACAAGACAGATTCTAAAGAATCGCATAAAGTGCTTACCGCTTGCCAACGGCTCAACTAGTGGATTTTATGGTACCATTTCATACATCTTTTGGCATTAGAAAATTCCTCTTGCAAGGCAGTAAGTGCGTGCTTCCGCTTACTTGACTTATGGAAGAAAGAAGCAATTGAATTTAGAAGACCATCAATGTCGGAAGAGATTATCTTGCAGTTGGGTGCTTTCGTAGCATCAAGTGCCGCCAAGTTCGTGCGGTGCACTACACAGTGACAAGCCAGCAGGTAAGGGTTTACCTCGTTCTTTATGCGTAAGGACACCCCATTGTGGCAGCCAATTATTGTGCTTGCCCCATCGCTGCCAAAGCCCACGAACTTTCGCAAGTCCAGATTCCACAATCGGAGGTGTGCAATTAGGGTTCGGTAAATGGCAGCGGCGTCCTTCTTACCATCGATTGGCAACAATCCCAAAAAAACTGTCACCGGTAGACCCTCTTCAACAATGGTAGCAAACACGACAAGGTGCCCTGTCACACTGATATTAGTAGACTCGTCGACCATCACCCCAAAGAAAGCTGAATTTCGGACACGATTCAGAATTTGCTTTTGAATTACAATCGATAAACAAAGCATGAGAGTTGCACATGATTTCTTGTCCTGGTATAAAGACAAGGTCATTGGGGCTTTGACACTTATCAACAACTTACATAAAGAAGGGAATTTAGAATAGGGTAAAGATTGCTTTCCCAAAAAGTAGGCAGCTCGCATTAAAGAGGCAACTACCTCATCGCACGTCCTCTGGCCATTCACAATGATTTTCTCCATCGTTTTGCCGCCGCTCTGCAATGCCCAAGCCAAACGTCTGTGCTCATTGGACCGGGAGTGATCCTGGAAGGCATTTACCTTAAAAAATTTTGGAACCGTGTTTGGCGTATACTGATCGACCGCCTTTTTCACTACACACTTTGCAAAATACTTTGCCAACATCTAGAACAAACTGCAACCACTAAAATTGAACAGACCATTGCTCTTTCCACTGGGTTTGAGCGATCTCTACATTTGAAGGAGGAGGTCAATGCACCCTTGAATCAGCGGTATTAGGGAAGGAATCGTTTTCAGACCCCAAAGATAAGATTTCGACAACATCAATTTCCTTCGACTTCGCAAAGTAATGGTCCCTCAAGGACCTTTGGCATTTAGCCATGAACCCTACAGGATTACAGGAAGCCCCAAATGTATGAGTGATTTAGCATTGAAGTAAACACGCAAAAGAAAGTAAGAAAATACCTTAACAAAATCGAAAGATGGATTGAGCATGAAAGTGAGTTTTGTTTGTATACTTGATACTTGATGCAGAGAGGAGCAACAACAGTAGCTGCAAAGCTACAATTGTTGTTGTAGGGCGGCAAGCAAATGAGATTCACAGGAAATTTCAAAACAATCTGAACCAAGTAACCAAGCTCGAGGAGCATCAGCGGGGCCGCACGAGATATTTTTCCGCCAATTTCGCCAACGCCAACATCAACCGCAAGGCCGCAACACTTTGGAGTTTGCAATGCTGGGGTTCTGAGAGCAATGAGATGTTTGCAACTTTCTAAAACTACATGATGTTGCACAAGTGAGTTATGATCAATACTTCACCCAACCAAGGAGATGCAAATTCAAAACACATGAATACACCATGAACAATGCGGTCGTCACTCATCACTTGCCACTACAAATTCTTGAGTGAAAAAATGACAATTTGGGAAACCAATTACTCCAAACCTCAAGCGATCGACAGACTGAGTGACTGACAGAGTGTAATTGTGAAGTTCAACACTTCGACTGCAAAGTTTGGCTGCGGCAGCCACCAAGGCGCCAACTGGGCCCCATTCTTCAATTGCATTGCCTCTCATAGAGTCAATCTCACGTCAAAAAACCCTAGCCGTTTGATCCAAAAAACGAACGATCCAGATGTGCCGTTTGGTTGGGTGAAGTACTGATTACTGAAGCATACAACGGTAAACTTTCCAATTGCAAGCTGCCAACAGGGGCATAGGGCGGCAGGTGCATTAAAACTAATTTTCTTAAAATCTTATAGACATTAAATACAATAAATATACACTAATGCTCCTCTTCCAAATTTCCTACTCCTAAAGTCCTAGACTCCTAGTAATGAAAATTTCCGACAAACCTTAAACCCGGTCGGCTATCCGTCGAATAAAATGATTTCAATCGGTAATTTTCCTACACATTCCTTGGGTGGACGGCCAAAAGCCGACATTTGATATTCCTATCTGGTCCATTTCCAAAAATCTTTTTTTTCGTCCGAAACCTCTGCCGGAACTTCTAAATCTCATTCAGAAATTTTCAAAATCAACCGGCTAGGTTGTAACTAACTGCCGGTACTCCCTGGACATTGTTTGCTACTAGTAAAAAATATCAAAATTTTATACATAAACTAAATAAAAGAATAAATTTGGTTTAATAGTTGAATTTGACTTCAAGGTCTTTGTTGTGGTTGTTTAGGGTGTAAAAATAAAATAAGCAATTGAAAATTTTTTACACTAATTTCCGTTGTTGCTTGTACCTCTTTAGAAAATTTCAAATAATTTGAATTGCTTTTTTCTATTTTTACTTATTTATGTTCAATTTTTGCAGCAAAAATGATAACAATTATAACTTTTCATGAAACAAATTGAAATTTCTCACATTGATATACATTTCATAGTTTCAAGTAATAAAAATATAAGATTGTTGTTTGAACACAATTTGAAAGGCTAAATTTAGCTTAGATATGATGTTTGACCATTTCACAATGTTTCAAGTCCTTAAGGGATTAAGCTTTAAAACATTTAAAATCAGTAACTATGAGAAAATTTAGGTTGGACTTTGAAAATGCCAATGGGGCTGCAAAATTTCCTTTAACGTACTGTAGCCGCACTCTGTACCCTAAACCCTAAACCCTTGTTTTGCAAGTTTGTTTTAGGGCAGGACTTTGGCCAAGCTCTCTTCCGCCATAGCTACTGTCTAATGAGCTCGACTTGCAAGTTCGAATTCTTCTTCTTAACTGAGTGGAGCTCGGATTGTGTAGTTAAATTGGGGTTCTGCCTCTGGTGTGCTCATTTCACCACCAGGCCTGCTCATTTTCTGTTTCTTTTTCAGGCATCTCTTTCTTGCTGTCGAATCCAAGCTTGATGGAGTGTTAATGAGTTTTAGTTTGTGATTGCAGAGAGAAAAGAGATTGTAGCTCCATTTTCAGGTTTTGGGGGATTCTTGGCATTGCAATGGAACTGCAACACTGCTGTGGCGTTATCTCTCTACTCATCCAGTGAGGTAAGTTGTTTCTTCTGCATTTTCAGAGATATGAATTTCACAGACATGCATTCAATGGTTCATTTTTGAATGTTTGTGATAATTTCCTGATGTTTACTGGTACTCGTGATGAAAGTCAGGGGCGGGCGTTCACATATTTTCGAGATATAGTTTGAAAAGAACCCTGTTAAGAAATTGTCAATCTTACAACATCCAGGGTCTCACAGTAGATTCACTGTGAGGAATCTGTAATCATGTTCCTGCAAGTCTCATATTTTGATTTTGAACCTCAACATTTTGCCACATGTTAAACTTTCTATTTTAAGCACGTGATCTGGACAGATGTTGTACTGTAAACATTGGAGGGGAAGGGAGACTCATACAAGAAATCCAATATATTATGAATCCCCGATAAATGTGAACTGTGTACTGGAATGCTGGCCCTTCTTGGTGAAATTCCTTAACATTCCTTAGCAATATCATCAAAGTCTGATTTAGCCGGGCCGGCTTCTTGGAGCAGATACCGGTTGGTAGTTTTGTTATAAGAGGCTAACTTATAAGAGAGGAGTAGGGTAGGATTAGAATCAGCCTCGCTTTCAAGCACATGTGTTAGATTGACAAAAACAAATGTTATGTCCTCTGTCTCTGTTTTAACAATTGCTTTCATTTGTTTCCTCATGTTATGGCCTAATCTTAAAATTCATCGAATCTACTTGCGGTGAATCACCAACAACTTAGGGTTAGATGGTCATATTTAAGGTTTTATTAGTCAGGTAACTACAACTTTGTCAAAAGTCGCTGAAATTCACAATTTTAACAACCAGGAGGGATTGAATAAATACTTATTCAAATACATTTTCCAGTCAGAATGAAACGAAGGCTTAGAAGAGTTGGCAGACCATTGAAATCTTTCAACCAGTTCATGACATGACTGATTTGTTACCAATGAAACCAATTTTCTCAGATGTCTTTTCAGAGAGCAGATTCCTATGCCGCTATGAAGTGGGCCGTTCGGTGTGTCTGCAATAGCCTCATGGCACAATAGCCTCATGGCAGATATAGGAAGTTGAACAAGAACTTGCCACATGCCACATGCCTGGAGACACAATTCTCTCTGTCCAGTCCAATTGAGACAACATAAAGTGACTGCATGTAATTGTGACTCCTTTCTAAAATACACTTGTTGAAAATTCTTGCCTAAAAATGTACTCTGTACTACCAAAGGTTGCTTTTTGATACACTTCTTTTCAGTGTTTTGAAAATTCTAAGTTTATTCATACAGTGTCCAAAAAAATGTATATGTTAGAAGAGAATCAAAAAATGTATATGTTAGTTTTGGCTTTCAATGAGATCTATCAAAAAATTAAACAATTTAATAATGAAATCAATGTTCAATTGCTTTTTTGGATGCATTTAGGTGTATTTACCTTCAAGCATTTGTATTCATGTGTGTTGAATTTGACACATTGAAAATTTATATCTATTTTTGAAGAACCCTCACAATTTTTATCTCCACCTTTATTTACCAAATGTGCCTAGTTAATAATCAATTGTCTAATGACTAAGTGGAATATAGGATAAAGTTTATAAAAATTAGGATGAACAATGATGTTAACTCTTGAATGTTGAGAGTAAATTTAATGAAATCCAAACCTTTTTGACTTCAATCCACTCAAGCTTTTTCCTAAGAAGAGATCCATACAATTCAATCATACCAATTAGTAGTCAAGAGAGACTTGGAGGTGTAGAGAAAGTGACATGTCCTTTTATTGTACTATTCAAAAGATTATAGTAGTCAAACAAGAATGTTTTTCAAAATGGAGAGGTCAAATTTCAACCTTGAAGGTGTTTAGGGGTTAAGGGCCATTCTTGACACTTTAGGATTGAATGCTATGAAAATATTTTAAATGACTTAAAGCATTTATCATCCACTTTTGGCAAGTGTCAAACGTTTAGAAGGCCACGATGCTCTTAACATTAAAATGTTTCAAGTCATTGCAACATGTGCACAAGATGAGTGTAGAAGATTAAGGTCAAGGTTTTGAAATTCATTTTTGGGACAATGCTTTGACTTGTGTAATCTTCACTGGAGTCATAAAGTTCTTTACATCCATATATATGGATGAAATACTTTATATATAGATGATAATTTATTTATTCATCCAAAAATAAAATAGTATTTTACAAAGATTTTATAGTTGTTTAGTGATTTCATTCATTGCAAAAAAAGAATATATTGCCTTATTTTCCCTTAAGATTTTCTTTAGGTATGGCTTGTATGAAATAAATTATTCCAAAAATAATTTGTAGTCATAGTATTTACTAAGGTACAAACACCAATAATTGCCACATATTGCAATTATGCAAAAAATATAATTTGGATAAAAGACATGTATTTCTTTAGCACATTAAGAAAAGGTGTAAAACTAAACAGAGGGGAATAGTAAATGCTAGTTGTTTTCACCATATTGATGCAAAGGAATAAAATTTAACTAGCCAAACTTGTCAATATCACGTCTGAAAACATGTTGTGTACAACAATAAAAGTAAACAACTTTGACCTCCAAATAGACAACTATAAATTTTTGAAATTCATTGGAGTAAATTATCAATACTTGATAATAGGGTGTAAGTATTTTATTTCAACCTTTGAGATAGAACAGATATAATTTAGTTTTTTTATCTTTTTAGTGTTGAATTTCTTAAGGTAGGTGTCTAAATGTCGTTCATTGCGCCTTCCAAGCAATGAACAAGTGATTGATTACTATTTGCTTAAAGTTGTTCAAATTGCAAAAGAAATAGGCTCAAAATGCAATGTTTAGTATTGGCCCATTGGTAAAAATTGTCAAAAATCAAAGGTTAGCTATCCTAAATCATAGATTGTGGTCTTTCATTTTCACAATAGCAAAAATCATTGAAATTGGATATTCCTAGTGAAAGTTATGGTTGGATAAAATTTTACCTTGAAATTGTTCTTTCTAACTTCATCCATCATTTTCTATTGACCTTTTTACTTTTGATTTTTGGTGGTTTAAGGTTAATTCTTGTATCTATGATTTTAATTTCATTTAAAGGGGATGAATGATTATTAACTTTCATCTAAATTTATTTAAGTTCAAACTTCATCCTATTCTATCTTTAATTTAATTCTATTCTCTAATTAAGTGTAGAATAGTTTTGATATTTTCCAAGTATTTCTTAAGTGATTCTAAGTTCAAGTTGTTCTTTAGTTGTCTTCAAAAGATTCTATTGACCATTTATTTTTAAACTTCTACTTGAGACTTTTATTTTTAAATTTCTATTTTTAGATATTCAATCTTTCTAAGTTGTAAAGTTTAAATACATTTCTAGAATATTAAAACAATTAAAGTTTGAACTTTCTTATAAAAAATTACAGACAAATGAAGTTTGGCCACTAATAGGCTTTTTAAAACTTCTCCATTCTAAAATTTCTCTTTGCTTTGACTTAGATGCTTCATTTCATCCAAATTAGCATCAAACTTAATTTTATCATATCTTTTTCAACTTTTGTCTATTTTTTTAAGTGTAATATGGTTCTAGATATCTTATACTAATCTAAATCTAAACTTATGGTTCAGAATGTTTCTAAAGGTCTAACTTGAACTTCTAATTCATACCTTGATTTGGATTTTATAACAAAACCAAATAAAGTCAAATGGCTTGTATAGACACATATCTTAGGAGTTGACCTCCAATATGATTTTGTCATCTATAATTTGAATGGCTTCTGAAGGCCCTTCCACTATAAGAAACCTGTGTTTTAGGGGATGGATTTTAAATGACATCTAATAGAATGACCTATGTTTTTATGACAATAATAAAATTCAATATAACATAAAGATGTTATGTTGGATGTTATTGTTGACATAAAAACCCAAATTGTCACATTGGTTAATTTGTTAACTTAGACACAAGAAAACCCAAGCTTCTTATAGTATTTGTGCCCTGTTTAATTGATGTTTTGGTTCAAATTTGTTTATTTTTTCTCACTTAGACACTTTTTAATTTACACAAAGCAATAGAATTTTAATTTACACTCTAAACTATCTCTTTTGTTTGTTTTTCTTTTCTCCCTTCTATTTTTTTGGTACTTAAATGAATGTGCTTGGACCTATGTACCCAAATAGAGAAGTGACCTTTCCAACATAGACAATGACCTCTCAAACCAAAACACTGACCTTCTAGATGGAGACAATGATCTTTCAAAACAAAAAAGCCCTTTCAAATGGGTGACTACTGACTTGACTTCCGTGGAGTAACTAACCTTGGTTGATTGGAAATCTGAGAGTTGAAATTAAAGAGTTGTAACCGTTGAATTGTTGTTTTATACTTTAAGACACTAGGTTGTGTCTAATTGGAAGTTTGTTGAAATAAAGGAACTACAAACTAATGGTTTTAAATAACCAAAATATTGAATTTGTAAACAACAATATGGTTTTTATTTTGAACACCAAAGATTATCTATGAAAAAATAATATTTCTATTTTTAAAAAGAGACTCTAAATTCAAAGCTTCATCATTGATAAGGTACATGGGGATAAAAACTATCAAGAAATGGTTGCTATTTTATTATTAGAAAGGGTATATGGCCAAATCTTCCTTATTCAACATGTTGCTTTAAAAATATAGGAATAAAAATGACAAAGGACACTTTAAAATCTATATAATCAGCAAGTCCAATTTCAAATGCCAAACCCTAGTGACAACATATACAAAACAAGTTAGCCACAACAAATACCATTTTTTCTATCACTTAAGGGGAATTATCAAATAATGAAATTCCCACTCAAATTTTAGCCAAGATTTGGCAACAAAATACAAATGAACTAGAATACTCCCACTTATAGCATCATCAAAATTTGGTAGGAACTGTCTTTAAGATTAGTACCAAATAGTTTAAAAAATCAAGTAGAACAAGGACTAAAGTCAAATTTGAAGGGACTCCAATGTTCTTATAGACAACTTGAATTTTTGAATGTAAGTCTATTTGGTGTCCCAGTGGGAATGTGGACAAATTGGTGCTCCATTTCCATTGTAGTAAGTCAAATGGGGAGTAATGTTCATATTAAGGCAAGTAGTAGCTAATAGGATATCAAGTAGCCTAAGTAGTTTAGATTTCAAAGAAGACAAATGGAGTAGAGTCTTTTCAACTTAAGCAATTGTCTATTTGTAGGAAATATAGGCAAGTTGTTTTTCATTTGGAAGCTCTTAGTTGGAGCGTAGGCTTTTTCTTGCATGCAATTTTCCTTTATCTGTGAACTCCTTCATACATGAAATAATACTTACTTCTTGAATTGGCTTACATTGTAAGTGGATGGTTGTAATTGGATTATTGTTGGGTGCTTGTGTTGGAGTACAAATTGGTTAAATGATATGTGTAATCTTGTTCTATATTGATCAATGTTGAATATACAACTTAGAGTTCAAATTGGCATCTTGTCCAAGTATATACTGGTGCTTGTAATTGTAGTACATTTGTGTTGCGGTTGTTGTGATGATTGAATTTGTAGATCAAGTGATGGAAACTGGACAAGCAAATTGGTGTTTAAGAAAAGAATTCAATTTGATTGTGCAAAAGCTATTAGGGAGTTTGCTTGCACTTTTGTTGCGTGTTCTTACACTTGTGAAATCAGTTGTAATATGTTTGTAAAGGAAGTTTATAGAATTGTGTTGCATTTGTGTAAAAGAAGTCTATGCATATGTACAAAATTGTATTGGATCTTTGCTAATTTGGTTCTATTTAGTGTTTTGTGGATGGTCTGTCTAAGTCAAATTGATAATAGAATGTTGGAATCATAATATTTGATTAGAGCTTTGTAGTATATTTAATTAAATTGGGTTTGAATAAGTATATAGAAAATAACTAATGTAGATGTGATCCCATGTTTTGGCCAAAATACAAATTGAACTTATTGGATGTTCACATTTGGAAAATTAAACAAATAGATCGTGATGGTTTGTAATGTACAAATGGTTGATTGAGATTAAAGTTTAATTGTGCTTGTCTAGGTGATTCATAGGTGTGATGCATATCCCTATTAAACAAAGATTCATTGAATCATTGCTTGTATGATTAATATTGAAGGTCTTAACTAGACGTTTGAATTGAAAATTTATAATTATCTTGTGAGGCAAAGTTAGTCAAGTTGTATGTTATGTCCCTGACATATGTCTAGTTCATGTTAATTACAAGTTGATAGTGTTTTGTTAAATGAGCTACAAGTTGTAACGGTGTAAAGTGATGCATTAGAACTAATAGATCATTGGTAGGTTTGTGTAGAGCAAGGATAGCCAATACATATTGATCTCATTTTAAATTGCTAGCAAATTGTGAATAAGAAATCTGATGCATAAATCATGCAAAAGTGGTATTGTGGTGAAGAATGGATGGAAAATTTTATAATTGAGTCATTGAATACATATGCAACAAATTGTTAAATCCAATTAGGAGTATCCGACATGTTCTTGGCTAATTGAATCTTTGAGTGTATTTGTAATTAAGTCAAGTTACATTTAAGATATTACATATTGCTTTGATTGTTTGGGTATGTTAACAAATTAGCAAGATGAAGCTAAAGTCTTGGCATCTGTATAATGTCTAAAAACTATAAGCTTTTGTCGAGTTGAAGAAATATGAGAACCAACAAACTAGCAAAACAAACAAATTGGAAAGGTAAAAATGAACGTAACAATGAATCCAACATTAGATGAATGAAATCAAATTGCCAGGTATATATCCTATGAGACCATGTTATGCATTAGCTAATGTCAAATTGCCTTAGTCTCATCCTTGGGCATCCTAATCAAGCAACTAGAATAGTAATTGTAAGATGGAGACAAATGACAAAAGAACTTTATAATAATTAAGAAATCCACTAATATATATACTATAATGTGGACAATGATTACTTTGTCGTGATGTGGGCCATCTAGTGTTTAAAATTGACATTCTCCTTTAATTATGAAAGGTTGAATTCTTTAGGTCCAAGGGGTTTGGAAGCTTTAGGTTCGAAAGGCTTTATGTAATTAAGTTAAGGCTTTGTTAAGTTAAGGTAAGGCTTTAAGTTATCATGAAGTTAGGTTTGAAGCGGAGGCTTGGCCACTTCCTCTTTGTTCATCTTGTTTCCTGGGGTTTCACTTGTTTTTTAAGATGCTTGGTACTGATGAGTTTAATACCTTTTGGTGATCATTTGGATTGGAGATTTTTTATACTTTGTTGTGTGTTGCGAAGGATTTATGTTGGATTCTTTTGAGTTTCATTTGGAAGGTTGCTAAAAGATGAGAGGGTACAGTAGACAAAGTTGGAAGGGTTTCAAATGCTATTGTAATTTAAATTGGTTTGTAGTGATTTTTCAAGAGTTAGGCTGAGGGAGAAAGTTTTTGTAGATTTATCAAGAATTCTTTTGGCCTAGTTTTGTAGACTTTTGTAGTGGGTTTGGATAGAGATAGCTTCTAGGTTGTTAGATTTTTATTTTATTTTCACAGACATTACTACAGCCAAGAAGTTCTATACTTTTTTGGATAGACCACAATCTTTGCATATGCATGTTCAAATTGAAGTCATGCCCATCAATTTTCTAAAACCCTTATTCTCGACTAGACAAGCTTGGAATGCCACACATTGTCAATAGCATTATCTCATAAAGTCCCATTAGCCCTACATAGGTCAAAATGCAACCTTGGGTAGGCTCACACAGTCTCAGTTTCATCATAAGCTTTTAGAACTTTTTGTGAGGTTAGAAAAACACATAAGCTTCATGGAAATATAATTTTAATTTCAATTGGTGCCTAGGAACAAAAGTTATAGCACAATTAGCCAAAAATGGAGGTAGACAGGCAACATAAAAAAATCACAAAAAGTCAAAATTAAAATTTTAAATATCTTTTCTAAAATATTATATTTTTCTTTACATATGAATCTTTGGTTCATTCTATTTGGACTAGAAATGAGAAAATTATGGGCAATCTTATTTTTTGGGCAATTTAAATATCTTCTTCAAAAAATAACTTATTGAATTCATTTTTGAATGCAATTTTCACATTTTTTTCAAATTTTCTTTTGACAAGGTTAAGTATACTTTCTAGAACAATCTCACCATTGGGATTTTTGTATTTCAATTCCATCTTAGAGATATTAACAATTTAGTCTTTCTTTCAAACTTAGACTTACTTCTCCTTAACAATTTTTTAAAGAATGAAAATCAATTGTTTTTTTGTTTTTTTTAATTCCTAGATTTTGAATTCAATTCTTCAATATAATAAACTTTAAATTCAAAGTGTGTAGTGCAAAAAAATCCACAAATGGCAGTCAAAGTCATCTGAAATTGTAGGCCAAAATTCAAAAAAAAATTATTTTTCCAACTTTGAATGCTAATATCTTCCAATTTGTTTGGTCAAACTTCATGAAATTTTTACCACATGATTTTAGATGAGTGAAGTACAAGATCCTACATTTAGTTCTTAAAATTTTATTTTTTCTGTTTTCTTAGGCAAATGCAACAAAAATGGCAGTTTTGAGTATTGTTTTGATAGAAAAATGGCCGTGGAACTTTAGGGGGTTAAGGGATGGACTGCAAATTTGGAAATAAGATTGATTTAATTATATAATTGTAATCTTGATCCTTGTTTTCCTCAAAGAAAGTTATAAACATATAAATCTACAACACAAGTGACTTTAGACACATAAATGATAGACTAATTGACATTTTCTTTGAAATGATCTTATGCTTGGGGTCTTGGGGTTTGTAGGTTAAATGCAAATCTAAACTACATATCTCTAAATTAAACTTGAAAAAAAAAAAAAAAAAAAATTGGCAAAGTTGGCCAAATTGGTCCAAATCCACTATAACAGACCCAAGTGGCTAGACAATACAAAAAAAGGAGTAGTTTGGAGAGAGAAGAGTTGACCTTTTATATGATTCTCAAAGATTTTCTTCTCTTTTAACCCTAAGAATTTTCTAAAACTAATTGCTAATTACTTAAATAAATCAAATTTATTGCCGAGTTTATTTTGAACTTTTGGAAAAAAGCTCCAAGTGGCAAACAAATTGTAACATTAGCTTCAAAAGGCCCAATGTTATCCTATATAGGCCTTGACCTTCACTTTTGGGTCATTCCAATTTGAAAAAGTCTCAAATTGCCAAACTAAAGAACCATGAAACTCTCAATTGAGCTTTTCAAAGATTTTGGCTTTCTTGGAATAGCCAAAAGAATTGTGGAAGTAATAAAAGACTCTTCTTTGGCTTGTTATATGCTCCCAAAGCTCTTGCCAACACCTCAAATTCGTTTAAAATCCCCCGCAAATAGTTTGTATTGTCCATTTGGATACTTGCTAATTTTGAAATGCTTTGAAACTTGTTGGGATGTTTTATTATTCTAAAATATATTATCTTAATTTTTATTGAATTTTATTACAACCTATGTATTTTCTAAGAATTTACCAAGGTTTGGTTTAAGTGGTTTGACCTTCTAAAATCCACACTTCTATTGTTTAGAAAAATTTGAAACTCAACAGTTGACCTTTGGAGGATCTTATACACTTAGTGCAAGCTCAAATTATTACTTTGCTTTTGTTCCAAGAAGGTTTACAATTTATCATATTCTATAGAATTAGATGGTTTGAGATTTTTAATTTTTAATTTTTGATTGAGGTGAAATTTTGGCATTCCAGCTGTACCATTGAACTCTTGGTATATTTTTACTCTAAAAACACCTCCCATAGTCTCTAGATGCTCTCTTCTTTGTGGTGCTTGAATTTTTTACTTATAAGGCTAACAATTTCACTTCTACATAGGTTCTAAAATGACTTGTAACTTGGATTTGTATACCTTACAAGTATACTTAAAGCATCCCCACATGTTTGCTAAAAGGGATGATTTCTTAATAGGCGCCGGGAAACAGCCCCACCCATCCTGAGAAACGGATGACTCGCTTACAAGTTGGCTTGCACAGTGGTCTTCAGCTAGGAACAGGTCCCTTTTGCAAGCCGCAAGCAAGCCTCTCTCATGTCCTGGAAAACCTAATGCAATAAGGCAAATTCCCTTTTCCACAATGTAAGGGATTTTGGGAAGTTACCGAGTTGAATAGGTTTCACTTGATGCAGTACTTCAGCACCGGCCTGGTAGAAATTCACGTCCCAACCAAGTAACTTTATCTTACTCCTCCTACAATCTTGTCAAACCAATTCTATAATAAGCCTGCTGTACAACTTCTTAACAAGTCGTGGGTGGGGCGCACAGCACCACCCAGCTTGCAAAGGGGATGGACTGGCATTTTGCCAACCAAAAATCCCCTGCATTATGCAAGTTAGGTGGTGATGCTCTTAGGACTAAAGGGAATTTAATCCTATTTTATCCATGAATTGTCACATGCACTTACTAATTTGGATCTTGATTGTAGTTTAAGAAGGTATATACAAGACATTGACAAGGTATTTTATTCATTTGAATTTTTTTTTACTACGTAACTCCTTTAGGATGTTCTAAAATAGTGTATATGAGCAAATTTTAGCAAATTTTGAGGGAAATGATGTACAACTATTGTTTAGTAATTCTAGACCATGTCTTTTTAATGTAGAATTTTAGCTTGCAAGTGTGCTATATAGTTCTACAATTAAAAATAGTTAAAGAAAACAAGCTCCAGTAAGAAATTTGTGATTATGAATGGGTGTTGGATGCTCTAAATACAAAGATTGTACTATACCAAGGTGAAAAAGAAGGAGAAATCAACATTAGATTGTCCGTTGAACAATCTCACATGCTTGGTATAATTTGTTTGTACAAGTTGCAAGTCAAGTATGGACCAAAAGCACCATTGGCCAAGTAAAATATGACTTAGACAACTACATGAACAACAACCACTACAAGAAAACCTGTCCGAAATGACAAAAACTGGTCCGAAATGACGAAAATCAGCCCCTCCTAATCTACAGAAAATTGACAGTTTTTTGTCAATTTAGACAATTTCCTGCCAATTCGGACAGTTTTTGTCCTAATTGACTGAAATTCGTCAAATTTCTGTAGATTAGGAGGGGCTGCTTTTTGTCATTTCGGACGCGTTTCTCTTGTAGTTAACCCTTGTACCAAGGTATTTCATTTATGAGAATTTTGGATTCTTCAAGAAAAATTTGATGCAAATTCATTTTGAAATTGAGAATCTATAAGGATGGCGGTTGGTCAACATATTTTTAAATTACATCCAATCTTCTGTCATTTTTTTGGCAAAGTTGAAGCTTGTAACAAAAAATAAAAAATAAAAAATGTGCTTGTTACAAAAAAAAAATATTGACCCAACTTGTTATGAAAAATGAAAGATTCCAAAACCTAATTTATTATAGAAAAAATTCAAAATCTAGCTTCTTACAAAATGAATCCAAACATTGCCTTCATGGAAAAAATCTAGAATTTAGGTTGTACAATATGATTGCTTAATGTATGAAACTAGGTGGGTGGGTCATTGCAAGAAAGACCATTCAAAAACATAGCATTTTGCACAATACTCATTTTTTTCTTTGGGAATACTTTAGAATTAAAAAACTAATTTTAAAAATGTAAAAAAAATGTTTAATGTGTACATTTTTAAAAAAAAGTTATCTTAGGAAGGAAAAGCATAGAAAAATTCTCTAAGTAGAAGAACTAGAAAAGTGCAAAATCTCATGAAATTAGGTACTTTCATTGTAGTTTTGCATTTTAATTTGTAAAAAATAGAAAAAGCAATTTTTTTTAAAACTAAAAATTGATCATTTGAAAAAAAATTGTAATGATGAGATTGCACCAAAAGATTAATCTTAGAACCATCTTCATTGTTCAGAAATTGTGGGCAATGGGAGCATGTATGTACTCATGTGGAGAACACAAAATAATGTATTTTCAGATTTCCTTTGTTAGGAATATGCTTTCCTACTATGCAAATAGACCATAAAATTTTAGCTCCATATTGTTAAATTTGGGGACTCCTAATGTATTAAAAACCCCTAAACCTCATAAAACTACAACTTAATAAAAATGATTTTAAAATATAAAATATTTTTTTAATTCCTAAAAAATAAGGGATCTAAATGCCATCATGTTAGACATCTCCAATAAAAATTTCAAATTCATGAAGTTTATGCTTCAAATGTTATAGAGGATGACAAGAAGGTATACCCTCATTGTGACTTGAAATAGGACCGGTCTTGTTTGCAATGATCCGGGTGATATATTCCATTTTAGCAAATATAATGTACATTACAATTCTTATTTGCATTTCTACATCAATTGTGGAAAATAGGCCTAAAGTAGTAGTACCCATAAGCATCATTGTACTCATAGGTGCCACCTCTAAAATCTTGAAAAATCCTAAGAAGTAAATAGGTATGATTACAAGGATGTACTACATCCAAATATTAGACCCTAGTGTTGGTATTAGATGCATCTATAGTTGGCTCTATAAAAATTGACAATACATACTCAGAGTGTCCAAACAATGCATTTAAAAAAGCATTGGAATTCTATTTCTCTTGCTAATAGGGTCTAATAGTTTGTTGAATATTTATAAATAGACGTCATGTTTCAAACCCTTAAATTGATGGTTATAGGTGCTGCTACCTTAATAATCCAAAAGTTGATGGTATGGATAACAAACATGTACACAAATCCAATATTTAGGATGAAATGTTGTGTGAGACAATTGAAGGTTCAAACTTTGGGCCAATGGGCAATTTCTAAAATGAAATAAATCAACTTTTTTTTAATAGATTCTTTGGAAAGCCATATAGGTATATATTGTGTTAATTGACTAATGAATGTGTTTTTTAAATGTCAATCTTCTAAATTAGAAGAATTTTTTATCTTTATAAAAGTGACAAAATTAATTACATCAATATATTTCTAGATTTTTGATGAAATGTAATTCCACTACTCTAAATACTAACAATTTCATCCAAAAAACAAAGTCCAAGCCAATCAATACAACCATGCAACACCTATTTTATTTTCATAAGATGCATTGATTGGTGAAGACCTAGTTAGAGTTGCATGCCATAAGTTTCTAATTGTATGGTATCAAAACAATCTTTGCAAACCACTTGGATCAAATACAAGTAGGTAATTGTGACAATCGACTGTTCATTCATAATTATAAAATTTTATTCTAAGAGACTTATCCCACTACATGCAACTCAACATTGATGGTGGTAGTGATTGGTTGGGCACAATTGCTATTGTTTTAATGGATACAATATAGGCAGAAAATAACATAGTTTTAAAATTTTCAAGTTCTTCCTTGTCACGAACTACCATTGGTCATAGCAAGAAAATTTGGGTCTAAAGAAGACTTTGAAACCAAACTAGCAGTGATGTCACCTAATAGTTTAATTTTTTTTAAACAATAATAATTGTACTAATTTAATAATTGCAATATATGGCCAAAATTCAGCTACTTAGGGATATGATTTTTTTTTATTAAAAAAATGATGACATCATTTTTTATTTAGATTTAGGGGACTTTTTTTAGGCCTCATTCTTTTCATAATGTTATCCATTTTAGTTTTACAATGCTCAAAAAATAAACATATTAATGAATCATTTGTGAAGTTGATATAAAAATAAAAAGTGGCCTATAGAGATTTAAGTAAGATCATATGCTTTTTATATTTTTAACTTTTAATAAGTCCTTTCAATCATAATTAATAAATAAATTATCACATTTATTTAAAATTTAAAAAAAATGGTGGTAATCTAGGTATGTTTTTTATTTTTGACTATTTTCCAAGAGTCTTAATAATTATAAATCATTTGTTGTGTTGATAATATAAATAAAAAATAAAGAGTGGAGATTTTAAGTAAGAACTTCCCCTAAAACTTCCCTATTTATTTTTTTAATCCTTTTAGAGTCCTAATTATGAATGATGTCACTTTGACTTTAAAAATGAAACACAAAGGAGGCATGTTTAAGTAAGAAATTCTCTACTTACTTTTTGCAATTCTTCAAGGCTCCTCCAAATAATGAATTATTTGTCATTTTGATTTTATAAAGACAAAGTAAATGATGATGATTTAAGTAAAAACTTTTGCTTTTATTTATTGCAATTTTCAAAGAGCCCTTCTTATCATGAATTACTTGTCATATTGATTTTGAAAATTAAAAATCAAGGATGGATATTGAAATAAAAAAGTACATGTTTACATTTTTTTGGTTCTCAAAAAATCATTATATTCATGCATTATTTTTCACATTGATCTAATCAAACTACTAAAATCATAACTCCCTCTGTAATATCACAAATGCTACCATTAATACTAGGGGCTTGTGCTGCTATGCTACGCATTCATTGTATCACATATTAGTAAAATTTTGATATATTTGAATAGAATGCATGATAATGATTTTGATAAGTCTTTAAAATAATTATTTTAATTATTTTATAAAAATATTTCCAATCATGCATCTATAGAAATCATATTTTCACACAATGTGATATTACTGAAATAGAGTAGCAGTTCAGAATCACCTCTCTAATATCACTTTTTACAAAGGATGATATTATAAAAATAATATAGTCATTGCAATTAAGGTGATATTAGAGAGGATCTATAGGATGATATTATAGAGGTAGCAAATCCATTGCTTCTCTTGGCTTTATACTTCTTTGCACTTCTATGATTTTGTGCTTTTGTGAGCTTTGAGCTTTTGATTTCAATTTTCTATTGCTACTACCAAATGATTTGAGAAATTTATTAGATTGAACCGATTTTGAATTTCACAACAATTAAATTGTTCACAAAGCTTTTGAGATTTACAAGTTTTTTCTTTTAAATTCTTCTATTTGGGTTTCCATTGTTTGTAACAATTGAGTCAAATTTCTAATGCATTCTAATGTATGTGTATCATTTACTGTATTCATCATTGCATGTATATCATTCATCATTCATTAAATTTCTATTGTTTATATCAATATATGCTTATTTATAAAAAAGATTATATAAAGATTTTAGTAATTTTTATTTGAAGATTTATTGAAATTCTTACTCTTTATTTTATCTAATACATAAAATTTCTAATGAAATTCTAATGGTGAATGCGTAGCATAGCAAGCGCCAACCGCTAGTAATAATAATAAAGATAAAGGGTGGTAATTTAACCCCTAAAGGACCAAGGCCTTATTTCTGCCAAAAAAACACTCAAAACTGCCATTTCTGTAGCAAAGAGTAAAAAAATTTGAAAATAATATTTTTTTGCACATCCAACCGTAGGATCTTATACCTTACTAGTATGGAAATGTGTGGAAAAAATTTCAGAAATTTTGACCACATAGATTAAAAGATATTTGCGTTTAAATTGAAAATAACAATTTTTTCAGCACCTTGCGGGACTGGATTATTTGACTTTGAACTTTTTTAACTTAAATTTTTTGCACTACAGAGTTTTGAGCTTTAAATCCTTATTGTGGTAAATTGAGTTGAGAATCTAGAAAAAAAGAAAATTTTAAGAAAAAGACTAATTTTCATGCTTAAAAAAATTGTTAAGTAGAAGTAGGTATGAGAATGAAGGAAAATCTAAATTATTAATATCTTTAAGATGGAATTAAAATGCACTAATCCCAATGGTGAAATTGTTCTAGCAAGCAAAAAAAATCATGTAAAATTTTTTTTTCTGAAAAATTGTAAAAATTGCATTCAGAAATGAATTCTATAAGTTATTTTTTCAGGAAGATGCTCTAACTGCCCGATAAACAAGATTGTCCATAACTTTCTCATAATAAGTCCAAATGGAATGAATCAAAGCTTCCCATGCAGACAAAAATATAATCTACAAGAAAAAAAATCCAAAAAAGAAAAATTCAAAATTTTGCAAATTTGTTTTTGCTGTCCGGACTGCCCCCCGTCCCCTACTTTGAGCTTATTTGGTCATAACTTTTGTTTCCGGGCACCAAATGTGAAAAAAATTATATTCCTATAAAGCTCATCAGTTTTTCTATCTTCAAAAAAAGTTTCAAAAAATCATGACAAAATTTCAGCCCGTAGGTACCTGCCCGAAATCCAATTTGTCCCCCGAAGGGACAATGGTCCTTTAGGGGTTAAGTAAAAGCTTTAGATTTATTTTTGAAATTTTCTCCAAAATTCCTCTTAATAATAAATTGTTTGTTAGTTTGATTTTATAAATAAAAAATAATGGATGATAGTCTTAGGTAAGATTTCTTCTATTTATTTTCTAAAATCTTCAAAGAACCATCGTATTTATGTATTATTAATTAGATTGGTTTAAAAACAAAAATAAATAATGTCAAATTAATTAAAATTTTATCCATATAATTTTGTGATTTTAAAGAAATTTTATTAATAATGAATAATTTTTCATGTTGATTTTAAAAATATAAATATAAAGTCAAGATTTAAAAGACTTAACCTTTTATAGTTTGCAAAATCCAAAGACTCTTTGTAATCATGTATTATTTTATCACAATGATATTTGAAATTAAAAAATAAACAACAAATGATAAGTAGGTACTTCCTTTTATATTATTTGCAATTTATAAAGATTCATTCTAATCATGTTCTTACCTAATTTTTATAAATGTTTCTTGCTTTGAAAGAAATTGGATCTAAAAGAGATTGAATATTTTTCTTCCTACATCTTTTCCTTCATCTACATGTAGTTATCTTTTCACGTGCATTTGCTCCTTTATTCACCTTTGGTCATCTCTTCACCCACCCTAGTATCATCCTTTAATCCACCTATTGTTGCCCCTATACTTCATCTGTTTTTGGCCCCCTTACATGTTGTTGTCTCCTTCACCCCACTCTTGCCCTTTCATCTCGATGTCACTTGTCGTCTCCCCTTCATTACTATAGCTAGACCTTCACCTTTGCTTGGCATTTGGTGTTGCCCCTTCACCCCACTTGTCATCCCTTCACCTCTATAGTCACCAAATATTACCTATTCACCTTAGAATCACCCACTCTTTGCTAGTCACCCTTGTAGTCACTTTGTTGTAACCCTTCATCCTGCAATCACCCCCTCTTGGCCCTTCATCCCACAATCACTTGTTGTAGCCCTTTCACCTCATAGTCACCCATTGTCGCCCTTTCATCACATAGTCACCTCATGTCACCCTGATGCACTTTCACCCCGCAATCATGTATTATCTCCCCTTCACCCCCACAATCACCAATTGTCATCCCTTCACCCATTGTTGCCTATTCACCCTACAATCACCCATTGTTACCCATTCATCCTACAATCACCCATTGCCACCTCTTAATCCCATAGTTACATATTGTCACCCCTTCATCAGGAATTGTCCATTCTATAGTTACATGTTGTTGTTCCTTCATCATGAGTTGCCCACCCTATAGTCACCCATTCATGTGCAATCAATTGTTGTCACCCTTCAATTCCCTTCATCCATAATTGCCCAATGTCACATCTTCACCTCCTAGTCACCCATTCATCTGTAACCAACATTTATTACCCTTCAATCTACACCTACTAGAAAATGCCCGTATTTTTTTTGGACGTAGCAATTCTACATCTTGACACTATGTGTGATGTCTTCAAATATCTATATATCCAAAAAATTTGCATTGCTCAACACATGCAAGAAACCCCATCAAAAATCTCACCGAACATTCAAATATTTTTGCCCAAACATCCAAAAAAATCTAGGTCAACAAAATACTCAAGTTTGCCATGTGGCTTCCATGTGAGCACCATATAGGCACATGAAGCCACATAGGAATCTTTCATCTAGTTGCATCCATGACGTGCCATTTGACATGGTAGTGTTAAAAATGATGTATCATACAATGTCATGTTGTTTGAGAATTTGATTACTATTTGAAAAGATGTCAAGTCAGACATTCAAATGTTTTATGAGACACCATTTTAGACATCTTAACATTTTTTGAGATGTCAACTTAGACATCCAGACATTCTTTGAGATGTTTATTGGGAAATTCACATAGACATTCAAGAAGCTTGGCATTATAGTCTTTCGACCGGTAGCTATAATGCTATAAAAACAAATAGTCCTCATTCTTTCTGATCTTGTTACAAAAGGCTTGAAAGGTCATATTGTTAGTCAACTAGTTCCATTCAATTTGTTACAAACTATGATAGCCATAGTATGACATGACCTTTTATTTTTATTAATTAATTAATGTCAAAATCAAATTTTTATAAAAGTTAAGAAACAAACAGTGAAATTTATGGAAAATGAGTGAAAGATTTGTCAAAAACTTCACTAATAAAGTTCAATTTTGGAAAGGTTTTGAATTGGTGGCCAATGTGACTAATAAATTAAAGAAAAGAAAATAATATACTAGTAATTAGAAAGAGAGAATTTATGAGACCTTGAGCAATGAGTAATAGTAGTTTGTTGTAGCTTGGTGACATTCAATATAGATTCAAATGAGTTTGACCAATCATCAAAAGCAAATAAATAAACCACTATCTTAAACCGTTAACAATACAATCAAAATATGTCACTCAAAGCCTCTGTCCGTGCATGCATATTAAAATAAATAAATAATTAAACTACTTTTATTTCCACCATTGATGATTTTTTTAAATTTAAAAAGACATAATATTTTGTTCACTATGGAAATATAACAATTAGTGAAATAATTACATGATTACAAAACCAAAACTATCTTCAATCAATATAAATGTAAAAGAACTACTTTCGATTAAATTTTTTTATCATCATTGCAAAGACAAATTCCAGATTACACTACGGGCTTGGAATCTTCTCAAGAATCTTGCATGCATTAAATATCAACAAGGAAGAGAGAATACACTCTATGGCATCCATTGTTTTTTTTGTTGCCTATAGCATAGCAAATCTAAATCAAAGTTTAGTCTCAAAGCTTATTGACTTGTTATCTTGCAGTTTCTTACAACAATTTACATTTTTTTTCTAATATTTGTTGTGCAATTGTAAGCCAAACACTATTTGAAAAAGACTATCAACAACTTGCCAATTTTGGTTCAAATACTAAATTTTTGAAAAAAAAACTTTTCTTGACATGTGTAACCATAGGATCTTGTAGTATGTTGATTTGAAAACACGTGGATTGCAGGATATAAGCATTTGAATTCACTAAAATCATTTTTTTTGCCCTGTGAAATAGGGCAGCTATACTTCACAAGCTCACTTTCTACAATAAAATGTCCAAAATGGTTTGGATTTTTTTTCCTAAACAATCTGGTCACATGCTTGAAAAATTATAGATCATTTGGAATTGTACAACATGTAGGAAAAAAATAGTAAGTAGATAATAGTAGAGAATGATTTAAAATATTAAATTATTAAGAATTTAATTATGGAATTAAAAAATTCCAATCCCAATGGTTGTAATGTTGTAATAAACAATCTACATTCTATTTTTTTTATTTTTTTCAAAAAAATACTAATAATTTGAATTAAAATAAAAAACTTCAAAGTTTATGTTAGAGTAGAGATTCCATAACTACATACAAAGTAAAACTCCTCATAACTTTCATCTCCTTAGTCAAAATGGAATGGTTCACAGCTTTCCATGTATAAACAAATCTAGAGAACTAATTTCAAATTTTTGTTTTCGAAAAAAATGAATTTTTTCTATCTACCCAAACTACCCACTTACAAAAAAAATAACATACTCAACCATAATTTTTTACTCATATTTCTAAATGTCATGAAATTTAGTGCTTATGAAAGATATTCCTTGTCCTCACCTTCTATTAAAATTTAGGCCAAAAATATGGAAATCTCTAATCATATATACCTGTCTAAAATTGCTATGTAGCCAAAAAACGCATGTTGGTCCTTTCGGGGTTAAGCCAAAGATCATCATACATGTAGATTCTAATGGAATTTCCAAAAGATGATGATAAAAGGGTAGGTACCTATGAAAAGCAATGTTGCAATAAATCACTATAATACTATTCATAATAATGATAATTCTATCAATAGTTTACGATTCTACATTAGAAACTAGCATATGTTAAAAAAACATTTTTCTTTGAAAAGATATAATTATTAAATCTCAAATTGAAATTTAATATTATAATAATATCTTAAATAAGATCAACAAGTAATATTATATATATATATATATATATATATATATATATATATATATATATATATATATATAATTTGATAGTAATGAACAACATTTTGTGTAAAGATAGCAAGCATAGTTTTTATTGATATTTTTTACAACCTCAAATAATGAATTATTTTTCCTCATTATACAAGACAATTTCTACATCACCTTAGCTATTGTACTGTGAAGAATACTAACTTTATAAAATGTATCATTGTTGATAATGCACTATTAGTACTTCATCATTGTTAGATTCACATAGGAATGATTGTTGCAATACCAAGTACATTTATAATTTTCCTTTATTAGTATTATTTTCTAGTCATACTTAACTCAATATTTATTATATTATAATTAATTTTAAAGATACTAGACAAGACATCAATGGCATTTTCTTTGCACACATTGATTTTCAATAGTTAATAAAAATGCATTGAAAACAAGTGGAAAAGAAAAAACAATAAAATTTGATTTACTACCATTAGAATCTGTACAAGAACCTGTTAAAAAAGATAAGCCAATGAAGTGTCCCAACCCTCAATATTATCATGCTTCCTCTTTCAAATCTGCATTCTACAAATGATTAGAAAATAGAAAATTGAATTTGTTTTAACCACTAAAGGACAATGTATTTTTAGGCCCAAAATTGCTTCAAGAAGTATTTTCAACTCTTTTCCAATGGTTAGATTTCATCTTTCAAACTTTTTACACAAAAAATGTGTAGATCCTACAACTTGTTATTCTCTATTACATCTTGAATACATAAGCTGGCCAATTGGAAATATATATATAAAATTCCAACAAAAAATATTTCATATTCATATTTGAAAAAAATAATAAGTAGAAAGAGGTAGAATATGATTTAAAATACTAAATTGTTATAAAATTTAGTTATAAAATTGAAGATTTTGAATCCCAATCTAGATCCTATGATTTTATTTTTTTTCAAAGATATTGAAAACTGAGTGAAATGAAGGACTTCAAAGTTTATTTCAAAGTTGAAATTCTATAAGTGCTTGCAGACAAACAAAACTCATAGCTTCAATCTTGTTAATCAAGATGGAATGATTTAAAGCTTTCCATGTATATATATAAATCAAGGAAACCAAATTCAAATTTTTATTTCTTGAAAAAGTGATTTCTTTTGAGTTGCTCGAGTTGCCCACCAAGCATTAAAAATTACACATCATGCAATCACTTTTTAACCATGTAGTCAGATGTTATGAAAATTGTTGCACCTTAAAGCTACTCCTTAGGCACATGTTGTGTGAAAATTTTGAAGAAAAAAATAAAAATTCCATTCATAGTGAATTGCCCATATTTATTGTGCTACCAAAAAAATCATAATTTAGGCATTTAGGGGTTAAAAGAGACAATTCAACAATTGAATAAAAAAAAATTGGAATGTTGAACAAAAATTAAAATTATGTAATAATGATTTTTTTAATTTTTAAATAAATGATGTATTATTTTGAAAATACACATTTTAAAAAATTGATAACTATTGACATTATCCTTCAAAATTTTGAATGTATTCATTCTAATCTTTAATTTTTTTATTTATTTAAACTATTATAAAATTTATATTAAAAAAATTGATTTGAAATTGAAGCTAGATTTGTTTGTTTATGTTGGAGAATGAAGACTCTAAGATATTAATTAATATGCCAACATTTTAAAATATAATTTTATAGAAATCTTTACTTTTCTATCTCATAGATGCAAAAATCATTAGATGTTTTTCAACTACATTAGAGGTCCTTTTTAGACTTGTTTCTTATGTAGGGAACTAGCCACTACTGGTCAAAATTAAAATTAATTAAAAAATTAAAGAACATTAATATATTAAAATAAAAAATATTTTTGATTTTTGATTTTTTTTAATGTTTAAAAAATGATTTATTATTATTTAATGTGGCAATCACTTAGCCACATCATATTGCTATTGTAGTAGAGTTCCCATAGTCCAACAATTCATGGGAACTCGCAGCCTTCTAGACATCCAAAACTTCATTCTATGGAGTGGTAAATTGGAGAAAATAGTGTAGAGCATCTTGTAGAGCCCAATGAGTGCAATGATTTCTAAGTGATATTACATGTTGTACTCAAATAACCTATAAAGGAAATGTGCACAATAGCTAATTTGGGTAATTTTTCAAATTTTCTATAGTATTAGTGCATTTGCGATGTTAAAACTTGGTTGTTATCAGTTAGCAAGACTTTACTATAGAATCTTATCAATGGATGTTAGTTGGTAGCGGATGAATGGGGTGCAAATCTATAGTAGCGGTTATTTTCTTGTTAGGTGAACATGGTGAAGAGGACGATTGGGAATTTTTGGAGGCAGTCTAGAGAGAGCCAGGTGTTCTGCGGTGGTGTGGACGGCAATGTGTGTGTGATCGATAGTTGTGAGAGTGTGTGTATTCAGTGAGTGTGTGTTAATTTGCTATAGTGTTGATGTTTGTTTTAATTGTGCTGGATTGATAGATATTATGGAGTGGAGTTGTGCAGGAGTGAGAAACTATTGTAATATTTTTTATGTGGAAATATAATGTGGAATTGATCTTTGAATAAGCTGTGTTCCATTGTGTGTTGATTTTATGTATATGGATTTGTGGATGTGTTATGGAGATTGTGATTTTTGCTATAGTGTGATGTAGGTGATTGAATGTGCTGGATTAGGTGAATCAATTGTGGGTGTGTTTTGGGTTGTTGAGTGTGAATTTAGGGATTTAATCATGTGAGGAATTTCTATGGTTGTGATTGGATGTGAATGTCTATGTACATGGATTTTAATTGTTTTATCAATGGTGTATGTGACCATCTAAGTGGTATAACTTTTGGATTGCATTTTGGATGTTTTTTAATTTTTTATAATGGATAATAAACAAAACTTATTAAATTTCAATTTTTTTTACTTAAATCAACACCAAAAATGAATATTTTAAAAATTAAATTCATGTTGGACCAAGGTGGATAATTATTAAATGGGTGTTTAGGAACTAAGTGATGGTAACAAGAAAGGAAGGGTAACTTTGATCTTAAAGACCAACATAAATGAAGTCATTGTTGGAAAAGGCTCAACTAAGCCTCATAGACCTAGATGGCAAATTCCATCCTTCAAGTTTATACTCTATGACCTTAATCATATTCATTGCAATAATGAATTTAACAATATTCTTTTATACTGATCTTGAAATTTACAAAAGATTTACACATAAGATGCTTGTAGTTAGACATAGAAGATCTAATTAGGAAATCCAAATTCTAATGAAGCTCACTCAAGAAGACTATTTCAAGTAAATTTGCTACAAGACAATCCAATTAGGCAATTACAACAAATGGAAAAGATACAATTCCAGATTGATATATAATATCAACATCCAATTCATCAAACCCTACATACAATCTCCACAACATCAATTTACACAACTCCAAATGAATCCAACTTAGGTTCACACATACAACATCTAGTTTGGCATTTTATTCAATGGATTGTTATTCAATGTTTGGATTTTTCACAAACCATGTTTAAATTTATTTGTAGATTTGATTATTTGGCCATTGAATTAGCAAAAAAAATTGCCAATTTATTTTAATTAATTTAAGTCAAACTTGCTATTTGAATTTAGTAGTGTACAAAATACCTTAAATTGTTGAATTGCCTTCAACTTAGTATTTGAACCAAAGTGTATTTTATTTGTTGTATTTTTAACCATTTGTTTCGCAAACTCTTTAAAAATGACCAAAATGTCCCCTCTAAATTAGGACTTTTACCGAAATTAAATGACTAATTCTATGTCCTTCACCTCCTTCAACTAATTTGAGGCTTCTAGTTGCAAACATGAATTCCAAATTTGCAAAATTTATCATGTATGAAAAATAGAAAAAATTCTTGCATTATCCCCAAGGATAAATTCACCTTGTAGAGCCCACTTCATAGAATGGGTTTAAGATAGTATGCTCTAAAATCTCCCATCTCCTTCAAATTGTCCGAATTTTTTGCTAAATAATGGATATGAGGTGATCCTTAAATGGACCACTTTAGCAATTGAATGAATCAAGAAAAAAATATTTTTCTATTGCAAGATCCAATCATTGTCTTTGATTTCTACATATCTCTATACAAGTTGCAAGTGGACGCATTTTGGGAGACCTATGGTCACAAACAAGTGCATATGCTCCAAATCTTTGAAAATTTATAAGTAATTCAAGAATGATTGGAAAAAATACAAAACCACTTGTGTTAGGTTCTACATCTATATGTCTTTCTCTAAAAATATATTTATAAATATTTTTGTCCATGGAAACCTATGAAAAAGGTGGACCAGACACCTTAACCCCCATAATCCCTAGTGCCCCACAAGCCAAAATGTGGCCTCTTTGACTTGAAAGGTTGTTTTTGTTTGACTGTTATAATCTTTTCAATGGTACGGTCAAATCATTGGTCCATTTCCAATGCACTTTTGAAGGTTTAGGTGCTTGAGAGGCTTAAAGGTGCATTGGAAATGGACCAATGATTTGACCGTACCATTGAAACTACCAATTGGTACGGTCAATTTGAATGGTAGTTTTAAGGGAATGAGTTCCAAAGGGTTTGGATTTCAGTGAATTTGAGCTAAGCGCTCAAGGGTTAAATGGTTGCCTTTGGAGCATATTTACCTTAACATCCTACCATTAACTCCCCGTTCACTTCTTCTAAGTAACTTTCTTGGGATAAGACAACCTAATTATTTATTCATGAAAATTAATTTCACTATTTGAAATGGTGAATCTGCTTGGTAATAGGCACGTTTCCCTTGGTTACCTCCCACCCGCACAATCCTGGATAACGCATATCCCACGGCTCCACGGAGACCGATACCCATTGCGTGATGACAGCCGGACTAAAGACCGCGTCCCCAGCCGAGTGAAGCTACAGACCTACCTGCGCGTACATTCACGCGGGGTCACATACGGTATGTCGCAGTCGTAGGCCGGTGGGCCTATGGTGCAGAAAGTCCACGAGGTAGAAGGTCGCAAATGGAGTCGGTCGAAGAATTGGTGGTCCCCAGCAGGGGGCTCCCTCTCTCATCGCGAGGCTACCCTCGGTCCACGGTCAGTGGCCCTTCTCATGCACAACAGTAAGGAAGCATACTTATGGTATGTTCGCACTTGGTGTTAAAAGTGTTGTTACCGAGGGTCTTAGATCTATTTTGGACCAGATTCACATTCCAAACAACGCCTCTAACACAAAGTGGGAACATATCTTTAGTGAGTGGCTGAGTGCCCCGACTGACTAGTACTCCCTCTGTTCCACAAAAAACCTCTAAATCAAGGATATCTCTTGTTCCACAAAAAAACTCCCTTTTAGTGATCTTAACCATACAATAAGTGTTGGCCGTGTTGAACGACCTCTATAGGACAAGTTAGATGAATAGGGAGCATTCCTCTCCTTGCAAGTTGAACTTCCCATATGAGGCATCTTATACTTGTTGTTTCCATCATTCTTGATTGTCTCAATCATGAAATATGATAAAAACAGATTAGATTTTGGCTGACAAAATGATGGCGACTCTGTCACAAATTTTGCACAGGTCTTAGGGATGGTACAGAGATTCTTGAATGCATGCATGACCTTGGAAAAGACCAAAAGTACAGTTAATCCCTCACCAAAAAGAAATTAGGAGTTCTTTTGTGAAACAGAGGGAGTAAGATATTGGTTCTTGCCTTGGATGGATGGGCGGCCCCTGATCTCAATCAACAGGCAAGGACGCCGCGGGCATGTGAGGGACTCCTCTAGGCAACCCCAAGACACTAAATCCTGCCCACGAAGGGTAATTTGGGATAATCCAGGGGTAAAAGTAAAAGTAAACATGCCCCTTACTTTGAGTTGTGTCTAGGATAAATTTTAAACCTTTCCGAGCTAATTTGCGGTCTCTAGTTTCAAATATGAATTCAAAATTTGCAAAAAAAATTTATGTGAAATTTATTTAAAAAACTTGCATTTTCCCTCAAGGTAAATCAAGCATGCTGGGCCCATTTCGTGAATAGGGTTTAATGTCCCTGGTAGCAAGTTGTATGAACTTTTGCATTGATTTGCCCTGCAAAATTATTATAATAATTAGTATTTTCTGTAAAATTAGTGTCACCACATACTTTTACTCTGAATTACTAGCTTTGCATTATGGTACGTGAAGGTCAGATTTGGCATAAATTAATTTGTTTTTGTTAAAAAATGAAGGAGTGTTGTATATCATCTTGGGATTGGTGTGAGATAACGTAGATCCTTGAGAAGCTGTGGCAGAAAAGTCAATTTTGGAATCTATATTCATGTTTTTTTTAGTAGTTTTGAAGTGTTAGTAGGAGGATATTTGTCTCTTTTAACCCCTAAAGTCCCAAGTGTTTCCTTTGGGGACACTTGAAAAGTTTGAACAGGTTCCTATGACCTCAATTTTTGGTAATTTAAAAAAAAAAATTCTCGGAAGATAGAAGAACTCATTAGCTTTGTGGGAATATTATTTTTATTGTAATTGGTGCTCGGGAGTAAAAGTTATGCCATCTCATACATAATTTTCACTTCACTAGGCAGAGAAAGAAATCTACAAAAAATTGAAATAATATTTTAGACTTTTTTTTATATAGATCTTATTTTTGTCTACATCTAAGCTTTGATTCATTTTTTTTGGATTAGTGATGTGAAAGTTATGAACAATCTTATTTTTGGGCAATCTAAGCATCTTCTTGAAAAAATAATTTATGGGATTCATTTTTTAATACAAATTTTGCAATCTATATGGTCAATGTTTTTGAAATTTCTACTACACATTCTTATACTAGTCTAGTGTAAGATCCTACAATTAGATATGCCAAAAAAATGAAGATTTCAAGACTTTTGCACCTTGCAATAGAAATGGTAGTTTTGAGTGGTTTTTGAAAGAAAAAAGGCCTTTTTTCATCAAACACCACTAAAAACTGCCATTTCTATTGCAAAGAGCAAAAAACTTTACAATTTTTTTTCTTTTGTATCTAATTATGAGATCTTGCACTAGATTAGTATAATAATGTTTGGAAATGTTTTTAGAAATTTTGACTAGATAGATTGCAAAATGTTTGTGTTTGAAGTGAAAGAATGTTTTTTTTAAAGTGTTCATGGACTAGATTGTATGACTTTGAATTTTCTAAACTAAATTTCTGCACTAAACATTTAGATTTTTGAATTTTTTTTGTGTTTAAGATTTGAGTTGAAAGTCTCAAGGAAAGTCTAGGAGAAAAAGAAGTTTTAAAAAGTACTTGATCTTCATTCTTTAAAAATTTATTAACCCCTGAGCGCCCTAGTGCCTCAAATACGGCCTCTCAAAACTCAAAGATCTCCTTGTTTGACCATTATAATCTTTTTAACAATACGGTAAAAGGACGTGTCCTATCTCCAGTCCTATCTCTACTATCAATCGGTACAGTCAATTTATATGGATCTCATTTTACATGATAGTTTGATTGGAATGAATTGAGAAGGGGTCTGAATTTTGGCAAATACAGTCTGGGCACTCAAGGGTTAAGAAAGATTGAAGGAAAGATTATATTGTTAATAGTTCTAAAATGAAATTGAAACACACTAATTCCAATGGTGAGATTGTTCTAATAAACTATACTTAATCTTGCAATTTTTTTAATTGTAAAAATTGTGTTAAAAAACAAATCCAATATGTTTTTTCTAAAGAAGTTTCTATGATTGCACACAAAACAAGATTCTCCATAACTTTCACATTACTAATCCGAATGGAACTAAACAAAGCTATTCATGTACACAAAAATGTAATATATGAAAAATATATATATAATAATTTTAATTTTAATTTTTTTTTGTTGGTACTTTGTCTTTTCCATTTTGAGCTTATTATAGTATAATTATTGCTCCCAAGCACCATTGAAAGAAAAATTATAATTCCAAAATGAAATTTTTTATCTCAAGAAATAATTTCACAAAATCACATCAAAAACCTTAATTAAGCTTATCCTAAATCCATTTTGTCATCTATAGGGACAACATAACTTCGGGGGTTAAATAATTATTTTTTTGAGCCAATGCATACAATTTTTTTTCACTCAATGTACTAATATAGAGATTTTTTACATGTAATTTATACTTTTTACAATATAACCAATCAAAGCTATCAATTTTAAATCATGAATATGTTGGCCTTAATCCTTAAGCCCTGAAAGACCAAGGCAACTGACAATGTGTCATCTTCAAATTTTAAATGGCAAATTTTTGGTAGGATAAAATAAATTTCAATATTTTGTAAATCAGGATCTTTTAGGGTAGTAAGCTTGTGTACTTGTTGCATTTTTATTTTCAAAATTTCAAAATCATTTCAAAATTTTGTTAGGAAATATAGTCTTATAGAGAAAGAGAGCAAACATAATGTTTTTCTAATAAAAAGAATAGTAGGGATGGAAAAAACATTTTTGTGGACATTTCTAATCTTACTTTGTACAAACAAATTGGGTCTAAAGGATTTTTTCAACTATGTATTTTAGCAATTTTAAAAATAAAAGTTCAATCTAGTGTAATTAAGAATATAAAATAATTATAATGATTCAAAAAAATTTGAAGATGTTTCAAAAAAATGTCAATAATGTCAATTATTAAATTTCAAAAATTGACGCATATGTAGATCCAATTTGATCAGTTTGGGCTTTCTACTCATTTTATTTGAAAATGTATACAAATTTGAGAGTGTTTTTCATCTCTTCTCTATAACAAATTGTTTCTTAAAAGAGGTACAACTAGGTATAAATTCATAATAATTAGCAAATCATGAACACACACCCTAAAAATTGGCCATTTGTAAAGACTTGAGCCCTATTTGCACAAATATGGAGTTTGATAGGCACATGTTCCCCTATTGTGGGAATAGACTACAAAAATTTCATCTCTACATCATTAATTTTGGATACTCTCCATTACTAAAAACCCTTAAATCATAAAGTGTGACAAATTAGCTAAATTTAAATTTAAATATAAAAAGGGTTTTGAATTTTTTTGAAAAATAAAATTTTTAAGCAATACTAGCGTTTGGTGCTTGCTACGCTATGCATTCACCATTAGAATTTCATGAGAATTTTTATGTATTAGATAGAATGCAAAGTAAGAATTTCAATAAATCTTCAGATAAAAATTACTAAAATCTTCATATATATATTTTTTATAAATAAACATATACTGAAATAAACATATACTGAAATAAACAATAGAAATTTAATGAATGATGAATGAAATACATGCAATGATGAATATGGTAAAAGATACACATACATTAGAATGTATTAGAAATTTGACTCAATTGTTACAAACAATGGCAATCCAAATAGAAGAATTTAAAAAGAAAAACTTGTAAATCTCAAAAGCTTCATGAACAATTTAATTGTTGTGAAATCCAAAATTGGTTCAATCTAATAAATTTCTCAAATCATTTGGTAGTAACAATAGAAAATTGAAATCAAGAAACTCAAAGCTCACAAAAGCACAAAATCATAGAAATGCAAAAGAAGTATAAAGACAAGAAAAGCAATGGGATTGCTACCTTTATTATATCACCATATTGATCCTCTTTAACATCACCTCAATTGCAAAGACTATATTATTTCTATAATATCAACCTTTTGTTAAAAGTGATTTTATAGAGGTGATTGTGAACTGCTACTCTATTTCAGTAATATCACATTGTGTGAAAATATGATTTCTATGTATGCATGATTGGAAATATTTTTATAAAATAATTAAAATAATTATTTTAAAGACTTATCAAAATCATTATCATGCATTTTATTCAAATATATCGAATTTTTACTAATATGTGATACAATGAATGCATAGCATAGCAAGCACGAGCCCCTAGTATTAATGGTAGCATTTGTGATATTACAGAGGGACTTATGATTTTAGTAGTATGATTAAGTTAGCAATTTTCAATATTAATTTCAAATTAATCAGGTTCATGCTTCAAAAGTTATAATGAATGATAAGAGAGTCACTCTCATTGTGACAGAAAATAGTACCGGTCTTCCTTGCAATCACCCACAACATTACAACTATTGGATTGGCATTTTCAATTCTATAATTAAATTCTTGACAATGTAGTATTTTGAATCATTCTCTACTTCTTTCCACTCACTATATTTTTCCTATCTGTTGTACAATTCCAAATGATTTGGAAATTTTCAAGCATATAGACAACTTGCCTCAAAGAATAAACTCAAAGAAGTACCACCAACATGGACATTTTTTCATACAAATTTGACCTTTTGAAGTGCAATTGTTTTTTTTTTTTTGTAGTCAAAAAAGGATATTTGTCACTTCAAATACTAATATCTTATAATCCATATGGTAGAAATTTTTGAATTTTTTTACATTTATTGAAACTAGGACACTACAAGATACTACAATTATATATATATATATATCAAAAAACGTTTTTTTTCTAAAATTTGGTAGTTGTGCTAGAAATGATAGTTTTGGAACATTTCTAGTGAAAACATAGTCCAAAATGTATAGGAGATAATTGGGGTCTTTGATTGCAAATATGAATTCAAAATTTGCAAAATAAATTTTGTGTGAAAAATAAAAAAATTTTGCATTGTCCTCACAATAAAACTACACCTTACTGGTTATACTTTGTGGGATGGGCTTATTGTCCTACTACCTATAAAGTAGGTACACCCAAATGTGCCATCTATACTATAAATTGCCATCTATACTATATGTACATCTCCAAAATCAGTTCTGTACCTATGTGAAAGAAAGACTTTTAGAACCAAACTTTGTTCCTTAATAACTTTTGCATACAATATCCAAATGCCACATTCTTTGGTTGTTGGAACTTCCTTTTACTTGCCAACAAGAACATATGAAAATTTCACTTGTTTAACAATCTATTATATTAAGTGCAGACCGTCACGAGCCTCTCACGACCTCGTGTCATGAAAATGGTCACGTTTTCATCTAGTAATTTCATCCAATTGTTTTCATCATTCCGGTGTCTTTACTTTCATGTGAGTGTGCGACTGTGACTCTATTAGCATTATACAAAACCCTAATCGCTCTGGTCACACTTTCATCCCACTTTTCTCATCTTGTTTTTTCATCCCGTTTTCTCATCTCATTTTTTCATCACGCCCCCGTCGTATTGCATTGCCGTTGCATTGCAACGGGCTCTGTTCTCGTAGAAAATAGGCTCAATAGCAAAAAATGGCGGTTTTGGGTGTACCTACCTTATGATGTTATGGTTGGATTGTAAAAGAATAATGAACGTCAAGTAATTTTTTCAAGCTGCTTGTGAGTATAAGAATGTATTTCACCTCATAAATTCCACAATTTGTAAAATAGTGCAAACTGAACTTGTACAAATCCCCCCCAGTGCTGTAGTTTTTATTTTTTAATTTTCTCTTTGAACTGATATTCATTGCACCGTCACTTATACCATAAATCAGAGCAACATACCTGAAAAAGAAAAGAAAGAATTAACTCTTATGACGTGAGAGATGGCTCACAAAACAGTAAACTTCTAAAAAAAATAAATATGACTACGAATAAAGAAAACTTTCAAAACTTTCAGGGGGAAACCAAATGAAAGAAAAAGAAAAGCAGAGTTCAGTTGCGGCTCATGTGCCGGGGATCATTACTGTCAAATATAGGTGCCGGCAGCCCCTAGGGGCCACGGTTCTCCAATGGTTGTCTCTCTTGCTACACGAACATGTCTTGGCCTTGTCAGAGCCGGCTCAGTTCGTCGTGATTGCCTGAGCTTCCAGCTACGCATTTTCTCCCTCGTGGTGGTTGCAATTTCATAGTCAGGGAGTTAATTACTGCTGTAAGAAGCAAGTTTTTTTTATAAGTTTTTCTCCTGTTTTTTGATTCGGAATATGATGTGTTCTTCAATTTTTAAGATTTTATTTTTGTTTTATTGCTCAATAAGATTCTGTCGCAGTCAGTCTTCTTTACATTCAGTTTTGCTTTAAGTTATTTTGTTTCGCTTTTGGCATTGGTGAAAAGATTTTTGTCGCAGTAGAATTCTTCAAATTTTGGATTGATTTCTATTGATTTTAGGATTGTGAAGAGCATCTGGCTGAGGCTTGTCGGACAAGCCTTTTGTTAAAGTTCCGTCATGTCCTATTCGTGCGCCAAAAGTGGCGTAGAGTTCGCTCTTGTCAGTCAAGGATCGGTTGTTTCCTCGGAAGCGCGGGTGATCTCTGGCGTGCATTTCCGGAAGCTGCGGGGGAGGAGGACGGGATAAAGATAAACATCTCACGGCGTTCAATTTCCCGTGGATTCGTCAGGTGTGTTTCACATTACAAAACACCGTCACGTTCTTGTTTTCATTACAGCTGATGCAATCTGTCAATACTCATAAAGTGGCGGACTGTTCAGAGACGCGGTTGCACTACACTTCAAAGGTAAGAGGAGTGCGTTGCTGTTTCATCGAGCGTACAAGTAGTCTTGTGCTTAGACATTGTACATTGAGACTTGCACATCGGAACTGAAGCACTGAGACGACTTGTAGGGAATTTGCAAGCTCTTGTGGACGTTTGCGATCAATGCTTCCACATCTAGATCAGGAACCGATCTCGCGAGCATTCATTCTGCGTTCTTGCAGGTCCTTTTTTGTGTTCTTGATACAAATTAAATGGCAAGCTGCAGACGAAATTTTGTATGATCGCCACAAAATCATGTTTTACCATTGCCTTGATGCTGTGCAGTTCTTGGAGGCGACAATGACGAAATCCTAAGTTTCTATCTAGTCTTCGATTTATTAAAAGACTCTGCGTTGCATTCGTCGAATGTGCCAGTCCCCAGATTCAACTGTGTCAGTGTAACGCATGGTTTTACATGAGGATAGGCAGCCTAGCGTAGGGGCCACTGCAAATGCTAGGTCGTGGTGTTGCTGGTCTGCATGCTGGTGTTCATGAATAGCAGTGCTGCTGGTGTGCACTTGGTATATTGCCTTGTTTGTCGCCGCAGTCGTGCTATGTTCGCAACCCGGCTCGCAACCCCTTGTGAAGCATATGTACCTCACGCCTATTAGACAATCGAAGTGTGTTCATATTATCCAGGGGCAAATTTGTTTTTCAACCTAGGGTTTCAATACTTAGATCGTAACCGGCAGTGTTCGTTTGTTTCAGGTCTGGACGACTTTCTCTTCTTGAGCTCTAGAGGGTGTATTTCTTTTCGCTGTACTCTTTCCGCCTTATCAGCCATGGTATACTGCTGTGATTGATGCTACCTAAGTCAATATATCACTTCAGCGCCTTTCACTTCGAGCGAAAGTGATCATCGATCGAATGCACGGAAAACTCAGGTGCTTAAGCTAGCCTAAACTCAATTCAAATTCCATATTCACGGGGTGACGTGATGTGATGCATGTGATATACTGAATTTGTGATAGAGAATCACTAACATATTGTAGTTAGATCAAGTAATCTTGAAGCACTACCTCTCATCTGCTGCAAATTAACGCAAGCTCTGATTCTGATACTTCTCTGCCATGAAAGTTTGAAGTTCACAATATTAATCAACCAGCTTGAGTTCATTCCTTGATCAAATGTCAATATACTTGACGTGCGCTGTCTTCGAGAAATCAATCCGTCTGATCTTTTTCCTTCCCGACGGTAGCTGCCTTTTGTAATAGAAGTCATCTCAATCATGACATGTGATTGATGATATAGCATGATTGCATGAGGGACGTTGAGTTATGAAGCTATGTAATTATTTTTGGAAACCTAATTCCTATTCTTCAGTCTGGAATCATATATCGACTTTGAGATAGACGTCAAAGGAATACCATGGTTCCTATCGATTATGGTACTCCAGGAAAGGACTATGTTGCAGTGGTTGATTATTTCTCCCAACGCATAGGGCCTCCAAGGTCTGTGGTCCACGGAAGTTCCAAGAGGTACTAACGGTGCTAAATCAATTCTTATGCTGATTTCCTTTTAACCACTCAGCTTAACCAAATTTTAGGGGTTGATTGAGTCAGCCCTCGAGGTGTGACATAGTGCTACCGTTTTGGTGTAATTTAGAAGAAAGTTGTTAGGTTTATTTCTAGCCCCTCTTCCTTCATGGTGTACAATGACTGTGGAATCTTATGGGGCTAATATGATGCAGTTAATCGCACTGGTTGAATAGTTGAAGTCTACCCAGATTTGACTTTATGCGATGTGGTTTGATTGAATGTCTGTTTCTAATTATGTGAGGTAAATTTCTGAAGATGTGAAGATATACAGTAGCGCTCGATCACTGCTTGATTGGATTTCATTTTAGAATTTTAACACTTTGGGGGTCGGGGGAGAATATGGGTCAGCACTCGTGTTATTCTGGCAATTCACTTAATCTGGATTCTTCGGATCTTCGATTTAAGTCAGGTAATGTTGAAAGTTGAAACTGCTCAGCTGTTTGAAACCTCGTTTCAAGATTAGTTAACTCTGACAGGAGTGAGGTTACTGAGATTCAGAGAGGAAATGTAATTAAACTTCATTTCCATAGACGTCAACTTAGGAGTTCAAAATCTGTTAATTTGAATGCGGTCAGCTGTGTTGTTTTTTCAACCTTAACACTGTCAACACTGCCCGCAGATTCCAATTTACCAGTTGGCTCGACTTCAGGATGTCACAGCTGATAATTATTAATTAGAGTGACGTTGGCTTGCGTGCACCGTGAAGACTTTCTTTAATCTGAATATGACTATCTAAGTGCAGACTAAGTCAAGAAGTTTCTAATGAAGGGTTAGTTAAACAAATCATGTGCCTGCGAGAACGACTTCTTCTGTCAGTACAGTATACTGTAATCCTGGAAACTGAAGACGATTTCCTCAAGAGCAGTTGATAAAGTGCAACTCTCTCTCCGGGGCTTGTCTTCAATGCTGTCTGCCCAATTTAAGCTTTAGTCCCTAATTCCCGTGTTGTGTGCCCCTGCCCCTCCAGGGAAACCGTTGTAAGTTGTAACCTTGCCAGAGAGAGTTGAGTCTTTTTTTAAATTAAATTAAATTAATTAATTACCTCTCCCGTCTCCAAGCGCGTCATTCTGCCATAGCTGGGGTCTAGCTGCCCTACTGCTCAACTCTTCTACCGGCATAAAACTTTGTTCCAACAAGCAAAGATTGGGCTATCATTTAAAGATTAGGTTAGGAATTTCTCATCGTTCTTGGTGTGCTAACGGGTATTGTACCATCTCCTGAGATCAGAAGCAGATTAATAGAGCTTGATGCTAAACTAGTGACATCTAGCTTGAGATGATTCTGCTGATTTCTTTGAGTGGTTTTGAGTTCTGAAGGACCAAAGACATAGAATCGTAACAAGAATCTTCTGGAGATGTTCTGTTAACATCGGTAAAAATTGATCTCACTAACTTACCCATGAGTCGCGACTCATAATTTTTCTGCTTCCGGCCGGCTGGATCTAACTATCGAATTGTTTTTGGAATAAAATACGATACTCACATTTAGATTCCCTGGGAAATATTCTCACATGCTTGAATATTTCAGAAATTCTCACTTTCATCGTACTTATCAAAATAGGCTTGAGAATGTGTGAGTACAGTTCGCAGCGACTTCTGACCATATGAACCTGGTCCTGAGAGCCGAAAGGATGAATCGGGCCACGTGACTAGAACCCGAGGATCTGTAGAATCATTCCCCGGTTCCGAGGTCCGGATATTTCGGGTGTGGTCCGACTTTGATGCTGGTGCACTGGAGCTTTCGTAGACCCTCCGCTAACCTACGAAGTACAGTCAGCCCTAGAAGAGTGGCCCAGTTTGAGGGGCGCACCCAATAGCAATTTCGCACATGCTTGTTTGCTTTTTGTCGGCCATCTTACCAGAGCCTGTTGATGGTTCTGTCGCTTCTGTAGGTACAGTTTTTATAATCATTGTTCTGATTTCTTGCAATGAAGGGCTCCGGACAACTTATTTGTCACATGCTGGACAGTCGAATAATCGGCAGTGGATTCCGTCGCTCTTACAGCCTGGGATGCTAACACCACACCAGCGACTTGCTAAACCCGACGGGTTACTAGGTCCATTCGTGAGCGTCGTCTTCTAGTGAGGCATAAAGTGGATTGACGCGGTCTGGGGGCACGGGCATGTGCTCATCTTGTCGCTACTTCGGAATATACATTTACAAGTTGATCGAGATACATCAAGAACGAAACCTTTTTGCTGTTTCTTTGTCAAGGAATGCCTTTTCGCTAGCACACCACGGGTAGTTCCCAATTGCAGGGAGCAGAGTGTGTAGGTGCGTCAGCTTATCAAATTTTGTTCGGCCATGTGTATTTCACTGTCTTAGCCCGGTGACTTGCAAAACTCGACTATCATTGAAGTTGTGGAGTTATGAGTTTCGTTTTCGTGTAGAGGGCGACCTCGCGCCAAGTTCAGGTGCCGCGTCGCTTCATTTCCCATCAGCTTCTTTCCAGAAAATAGGTGTTTGTTTAGGTGTGACCGGCAGCTACAACCTAGCTGTTTGCATTACGGCGGCATTTATCTTGTAGGACTGTACTAGTTACACGTGAGGTCTTTGACTCTCCTGGGGTTTCCTTTGTTATTTGTCCAAACTCCGTACTTCCTTACGCTACTGATCATTCCTGAAATGTTTCGAGAAAGGTACTGGCAGACGTACTGCGACTCATAGTTCTGGGTTTTTGACGGTGGCAGATCAACTGCAGCAGAAGGCTAGTCCATCTTCCTCGTCTTGCGGTTGTGTCCCAGCGGAGTACCTGTAGACTGGGCCAGTGAACCATAGGGCCGCATCGTCTAAGGCACGGGAAGCAGTGTCCGCACTTGAGAAACAGATACGGCATTTGGATCCTTACCTACTGATATGGCTCAAGTTTTCCCAAACTTTAGCACATGGAGCTCCTCGTCAGATGCGAACTTATGTGACAAATTTAATGATTGTAGCAGCATGCGGGACTCTGCTATGTCAATGGATTTGGATCAATCAGCCTGGCTGCAGCTGGAACAAGTTACTGCACTTCACTATCCAACACGAATCCAATTTCAACGTCAGGACCTGCTTGGGTCCGTTGATTCGCGATATGACAGTGGAAAAGTTCCGAAGTTTCAGTCTGCTTACGAAGAACTTTCTAATGACCTTAGCAGATCTCCGGAAGTCTCGCCTTTAGACTCTTCTGTGATTACCGGTATTAGAGTTCCCAATCGTACCAGGTCTCATAAAGAAGAAGTATTTCCAGAACTCGATCATCATCAAGCGGAGGTACCAGCTCGAAAGATCAAGACGGGTAGAAGGCGGCGAATGTCAGATGGTACTCCCGATGGCTGGGTGGCGTCCAAGAACCTTATATCAGAACGGAAGAGGAGAGAAAAGTTACAGAAAGGTCTTATTACTCTGCGTGAATTGGTCCCAATGTTCACCATGAAGGTTAGTTCTATTATACTTCTGTGTGGGATACAAGTGTTTTCTTTCTTTGCAAATAAATGAATAGCGGGCAGAATTTAGAGTCAAGTTGCAACCGTGTCCGTAGTCTCATTATTTTGAGCACACAATTCTTGGTCCTTTCAACGGGAAATTAGTTTAGGATTTGTACGAGTAGGAATCGAATTCCAAGTCATAGGCCCACAATAATCAGTTAATATTTGTCAATTTGCCTGCCACTAGCTACTGACACGCTTTGCCTTATAATTAGACGCTCTTGCCTGTCGATTCCTAAGCTAATTAGTTTCAGTTACACACCATTAGCTACCTTAGGCATTCCCTTAGGAAACTGAGGGTCACTCTATCAATAGCTTATGTATGTCCTTACATTTTCAGAGATAGGCTGAGGGGTATCGATCTTCAGAATATATTTTTGGCGCGCGTTTCCGTTCTCTATTGAAAGATTATCTCAGAATTCACAGGTACTCTTAAATGGATTGGTTTTGAATAATCATGGGTGCTGGTTTCTGGCAGATGGACAAAGTGTCAATTCTTGTAGACGCGATCAATTACTTGCAAGAACTCAAGCGGACAGTAGAGATGCTAGAGACTGAGGATATCAAGGATGAGGACCTGTGCACTGACCGAAAAGATGTAGAAGTGGCCAAGAATTCCTGTAATGACTTGGAAACAAGTGATGCGGAAAACGAAGGTGATCAGCGGAAGAACTCATCGACGGACGGCTCTTTTTATTCAGAGGTTTCTGATGAGATGGGCCGCTGTGATCATGAGACGAGCCCTTCAAGTCGAGATTGGAATTCAAACCAGGTAAGTCCATTGTGAAATATGTAGCTTAGGTTTTTGATAGACCTGAAATTAAGCATATGTTGTCGGATTGTTTAGAAGAGCGGCAACGATGTGTGCATACTGGGTCTACATAAAGGGATTGCGGTACCCATTTTACCTGGATCCTCTTAGCAACATTTACTAACTGAATTCTTTCAACAATAATCCGTTGCAATTGATTAATCTTCTTCAGATCATCCATGCTATAAATCTATTATAACAAGTAAGGGCTTTATCAGTCCCTAAGGAAAGCCAATTAAGTTGTACACATTCTTATGATTACTGTGCGATTCCGAATATATTACGACAATTTATGAAGTCAAAATGCATCAAGTGAACTATAGGTTAGGTCGTTTAGATTGAGAACCATACTATTCAGCATTGAAGTGTGCGAGGCTGGATTGGGAATTTCCTGTGCTTTCATTAGGGCTCAAACGAGGATCTCATCATGCAAGTACTAAAGTACCTCGCCTATGGGCTGCCTCTCCTATTTCTTGTGGTCATTGTAACTTATGGTATACATTCTGTGCAGATCCAGTTGGACGTCACCAAATTGGATCATGGGCTTTATAAATTGGATTTTATCTGCATGCATCAATCTGGTGTTCTTGTGCAAATCAGCCACGCTATTGAGTCCTTCGTGATTGAGATTGTCCACACCAATATTGTAGTCATCTCCTCTACTAAGGTTACTTGCACTTACGTTGTCAAGGTAATCTCAACTTTCGACTGCATGCTAGAAGAAAATCGATTATGCAAATGAATTGATTTTTGACATTTTGTGGTATAATAGTACGTATTTTGTTTATTTAATATCTGAGTGTTGCTTTATTTGTTTGATATTAATTGAAGAGTTAATTCATTCTCACTGCCGTACATGGTGGATGCTTTGACAGATGAGCAGCTGGAATGACATGACATTAGAAGATGTAAAGGCTGACACCATGAAATTGTTAGGAAGCTCTGGATTGCAGTTTTCAGAGAGTGCTGTGAAGGGCTATGCCTAAGCCAAATTCAGTCATCACAAGCAAGCTTAGGACACGAATTGACACAATTGTGGAGATCCATCAGTATGGAACGTACTGGTGGAAACTAGGATCGAATTTGCAAGAGTTCAGTGTGGCTTATGTCCAACACCTTTATTTGTATTCCATTCTTTGTGAAAGCTACTGTCTTTATTGTTCTGTTGAGCTTAATTTGATGCCAACTTCTGATGTAGATGCGTCAATATTGAGTTCATGGTTGGATCTTACTGAGTAGGGAGGAAATTATTTCCAGTTGAAGTGGAAAACTCTTCTCTAGAGGGATAATCAAAGCAGAGAATAATGTTTCTGTGTTCGAGTGAAGTCAGTGGACCTATACCACAGTTTTCTAGATTGTCTAACCTAAGAAATGCCTAGTCAAGAGCTTGTGAAAGGTGAAACTACAAAGCTTCAAGATGCTAAACGTATGCTTTTGAAGCATTCAAATTTTTCCAAGTTAGATTTCTTTGCTTGTCGAATATTGCAAATGCATTGTTTAATTGTTTTCTTATAACAAAGCAAATCTTTATGTTAACAACATTAGGTGTAGATTGTTTATTACAATATTACTACCATTGGGTAATGTTGTAATAAACAATCTACATCCTGAATTTTCAATTCTATAACTAAATTCTTAACAATTTAGTATTTTAAATTATACTCTAACTTCTTTCTATGTACTATTTTTTTCAAGCATGAATATGAAATTTTTCTTGTTTGAAATTTTTAATATGTATTTTCAACTTATTTCTTCAATATATTATGGAAAGTAATAAGTTGTAGGATCTACACATTTTTGTGTAAAAAGTTTGAAAGATGAAATCTCACCATTTGGATAGAGTTGAAAAGACTTCTTTTTGAAATTCAAGCAACTTGATCTTACAAATTGGTAAGGTTTATTATTTTGAAATTTTAGGAGGATGTATTCTAACAAGTTAACTATAGGATCCTATGGTTGAATATTTTAATGAATAAATATAGATGAAGATTTTAGTCTTGCTTTGAGTTTTAAGTACTTTGCAAAAATTTGGGGTTTGAAAACATCAAATACCCTTAGGAGTTAAACAAAAATTTACATGAGGGTCACTTTTGGGATACATTGGTATTCAACAATTTGGAATTTGTAGTGTATTTATATGGTGTCCAAAAAATAAATGTTCCTTTGACTTCAAATTTGACCCAACAAAAACTTAGATATTATAATGATGACAACAATACTCAATTAATTATTAAAGTACAATTAGTTGTAGTAACCTTAGGTCATCTTTACTGGTTTGTCAAAAGTTCATATAGGCAAAACATTGTATCTAAGATTGAGAGAGTGAATCACTTATATGTTGTTCTAATGCAACTTGCTTTTTTTAAAATTTCCAACCCTTATAATGTGCAAAAGCAAAAAAATCTCATCATTGATGTCATCAATGTACTATTTTGAAGATGAATACTAACATTTAGTGCAGTTGCAAAATAAAAACAAAATTGTAAATTCTTTTGTATCACAGAGAATTTTGGGAAGGGCAACACACTTATTGTTCAATGTTCATGAAAAAACACCAATGTAGGCTTAAATCTAAAAGAATGGGCCTATGATAACCTTTTCAAATTTCAAAATCCAATTACTTTATATGCTATAAATAATTTTAGATCTTTCATTATAGGTGAATACTATAGTGTAGAACATCATGGTGTAAATGAGCTTATCCTATCACTTAAAAATATTAGATAATTAGTTGACCATAGTTTTAAGTTCAAAATTCAAATTGCAAAAGAAATTTGGATTCCATGAATTTTCAAGATTTTCAAACTAAAAAAAAAACTAGGCTTGATAAGCTTTCATTAGTTGGATTCAAGTTCAAGAAAGATCATTTACATGGCTGAAATTCAAATAAAAAAGTAAGAATTAGAAGAGTCCAAAAAACACTACAAGGTATACCATGGATCAAGCATCTTCTTCAATTGAAAAAATCAACTATAATACTATGTGTGAATTTCCAACACCATCTACTTGATACTAGGAAAACATGTGACCAAAACAACCCAAAACAATGGTTTGTATCTATTGTTTTGGTCACAATTTTCCTAACAGTGACTACAAATGAATTTGAGAAATCCTAACAAAACAAATGGATGAAAAGTGTATTTTTTTAGTTCAACAAGCACTTGAAAATTCATTCATTAGCCACTGTAGTTTAGCATGTCCAATGTTTCAAGAGATACTCTTATTATGGGGAGTCATAGTAAACTCATTGAACTAGTTGTTTTTCTTCACCATTTGAAGTGGAGACAAAAGTTCAACAAGTTCACAAAAACCCATGATCTCCAACCACGTCAAACACGACTACCCTTATTGTGACTCCCTCCCGCTACTATTAGAGAACTAGACCGAGTTTGAGTCTATAAAGTGAAGGAATTTCAATAGCTCACTCATGTAAATGATCATCACTTGAGCCTACAAAGTAAATGACATTGCAAACCTAAAAGGTCCAATGGATGACTTCATTGTTAACTATAAAAACAAAAAATGCACCTCCTGGTCCAATAATCTCGATTTTTTTGATGACTACCTCACCCATGGGGACTACATCCTTCTATGATTAACCCTTCAATGACACTGCATCTATTTTTTGGCTGATAAAGGACAAGAAATCTTTGTGAGTAGGACAGAAGTGCAATTGTCCATCTTTGGAATCATGTGAAAAAAGGGAAGAAATCTTTGTGAGTAGGACAGAAGTGCAATTGTTCATCCTTGGAATCATGTGGAAAAAGGGGAGAAATCATGCACAGTAGCTTGACCTCCAATGAGCACTTTCAATTTTTTTTAAAGTGGATCAGATGTCATCCAGTGGCAGAAGGGATGGATTTAACGGTCACCACTCAGCCAGGCGTGGAAGGGTTACAGTTTGACTATGCTGACACAGGATCGTTGGCCAGGGTAAATTGTGAAAAAAAGCCCCCTAATTTTTGGCCATGATTTTTTGTATTTCTACACTACCTCTAGCTAATTTGGGGCCTCTGATTACAAATCTGAATTCAGAATTTGCAAAAAAAATCCATCTGATTGCAAATAGAAATAGAAAATTCCACAGCGTTTTCCCCAGTTCACCCTGGCCCAGGATCGTTAGGCTCAACTCCACGCCGGGAAAGCAAGCTCCTCGATCTGATCATCATCACTCACAGCCTTTTCAGTTGTCGCCTTGCAAAATATATCCCACCACCCTGTTCACTACAACAGGACAAACAAGCATGAATTCACGGCAACTCAGGTAGGTACACCCCAAACCGCCACTTTTTTTTTTTCTAACGAGCCTATTTTCTATCGCTAGACTGGTCCAATTTTTCATACATTCTTGTTGGCAAGTGAAAGGAGGTTTCACCGCACCAGAGAACGTGGCATTTGGATGCTGCATGCAAAAGTTATGAAGGAACAAAGTAGTTGGTTCTAAACGCGTTTCTTCCACATAGGTACAGAACTGATTTTGTGATTTTGGAGATGTTACATATAGTGTAGATGGCGGTTTAAGTTCAGTGGCACATTTGGGTGTACCTCCCTTAAAACTGAAGATAAGTTATTCACCTCATCAAGACGCTCACTCCGTCGCCACTGAAGCCGGACGTTGTGCAAGGGGACTGTTCAAAAACAGTCCAAAGAGGGTGTGGAAACCACTGCATTCAGCCTTGACTGGGCTGCAGGCGTGCATGCACGCACATTCGCATTCAATTGATTTCCTTTATGAGCATTTCCAGGATATGGAGGTTTCATACTGAATTTGGCAGCAGCAAGCCAGGGAGTGCACAACTTGCACTAACTCAGTGGTGTTCCCAGAATGGTTGTAGGGAATTTCGACTGAGATGCTATTCCCGTGATGGAAGGGAGCTTTTTTTTGTCTTGTGACTGTGCATTGTATTGGTAGAAGCCAGCAGATAAATTTTGGAAAAAAGAAAGTGGAATTTATTTTGGTATTTTTTGTTTTTAGAAGTAGTCAGAGTGCAAGTTGCGACACTTCAAGAATTTCGGTAAGGTATGGCAATGTGGCTTTCAAGAACTTCTGTAATGAATGGAATGGCTAAAGGTGATAGAAGAGTGTGTCAATTTTTTCCAATGCGTCTTGTTTGGCTTGTGTTGTGCATAACATTAACACTGCAATTGGGTAGTCTTGCTAATTGCAAGAAGGGTTAAATTTTCTTGTTAGTGACAAACAATAGAAAGTCGTAGAAACATAGAAGCAAAGTAAACACTCAAAAGAACGCTTTAGCATCATTGGTTGGAAAAATAAGAACAATCCGTGACATCCAATCACTATTGCCATGGCTTCAAGTCTCCAACGTTTCGGTCATTTCACAATGTACTTTTAGCACAACAATTTTTTAGATAGAACATGAATACAATTTTAGCCAATTTAATGATTGTTGACTAAGAGCAACACCACCATTTCCCAAGAAATGTGACTTAGCAATTGTGCATAACAATTTTGACTTTATTGCTGTAAACCCAATGTTATCTTGCTCCCCTAGATGGCACTATAGTAAGTCAATAACCTTTGTTTATCAGCTATTATTTATTGCCGGGCCATATTATTTGGAGGACAAAAATCTAGCAATTATTCCTCTACATACAATAAAATTGTAGCTTAGTACAAAAAAAATGGTACAAGAAGATGCCGTGCCAAATCATATTTTAGAGTGGGTCAACCTAGATTTCACCATCCCTTAGTCCACAATGGTGTGTGACACCACTTTTGGGTACAATAACGCTCATGTTGGGCCCATGTACTAAGCAACAATGGCGATGCTCTAATGCACTCTATTCATTGGAGATGTGGAAGAAGGCCCAATTAGGCAATCAAAGGAGCACATAGTGGATTTAGAAGTCTATCTTAGAAAGCTACTAAAGCATCAATCAAATTGGAGCTTTATTATAAGGTCCTCTAAGTATGCTTTGTGCTGTTGTCACAATATAAGAAAGTATATAAATAATAATAATTTTTTAAACTTCAAAATTCAATATTATTTTTTCGTGCATTGAAACTCCATGAATGAAAGCCCATGCACCCCTCCTTATCATTAGAGAAAAAAGAGGGCCTAAAGAGAGTCGCTTGGCAGTGACATCTTTAGCAATTCACATATCATTGTTAGCCCTATTCCCTTGGCTAATACGAAGTTCACCTAGCCTGACTTTCGCAAAAGCTGTCAGACCAGGGTATTTTAAATACGTTAGGGTAAAAGAAGTTTAATACAAGGTTATTTAGAAGATTACAAATGTTGTATTGAATTAAACTAAATTTAGTTAAATTTAGCTAAATTAAGTGGCTTTTGAAGCTAATTGTCAAAGCCAAAGGCAACTAGCTCCAAAAGCCACTTACTTAATTTCGAGTGTCTAAGCAAGAGGAGATGATCCCTCCTTATACAAGTGGGATAGTGACGGATGCAACTATCCATATGGGATATGTAAATGAGGAGAAATAAGAACTCAATTGCTCATACTTAAGACAAATGCAAGAATTGTGTTAAAATTCAAATTTTAGACCTCATTTAGGCATAGTAAAACAAATTTTTCAAAAAAACTTTGAACAAACAAAAGTTGAAGGATCAAACTAAGTTTCATTTCCAAAAATCTATTTGTGATTTCAAGTCTTTAATAAAAAGTTGTGAACAAATTTCAAAGAGGGGTTGGAAGGGACCTTTTCTTTTTCTTTTTTACAAACACCTTCTTTTAAATTTGTCCATAACTTTTTAGTAAAGACTTGAAATCACAAACAGATTTTTGGAAATGAAACTTAGTTTGATTTCCTACCTTTTAGTTCAAATACTTTTGAAAAAAATTATACAACTATGCTTAAATGAAGTTCAAAATTTGGATTTTAATTTAATTCTTGAATTTGCCTTAAGTATGAGCGGTTGAATTCTTATTCCTCCTAATTTACATATCCCACATGGATAGTTGCACTTACCACTACCTCACTTGTATAAAGAGTGACTCATCTCTTTCACCAACACTCAAAATTGAGTGAATGACTTTTAAAGCAAGTCGCCATTGGCTTTAACAACTTATTTTAACAAACATTTGTATGTTGTATTTTAACAAACATTAGAAAGAAAGGCATGCGTAACTTTGGAAGGACATTAAATGTAGTTGAAAATTGACCAATGAATGACAAAGAGTCTTTCTTTTTAGAACATAGTTGTAGTCCAAAAAATTCTCTCAAGGGTATCAACATACATTTTTTTTTTCTATAAGACTAGTTTTAGAACTTCTACAAAGGCTAAAATTTTTTCTTTACAATAGTGTTCTATTGGTACACTACTTCTTGTTTTCTCTTCATGATAGTATTTCATCTTTGCCTTAATTTTTTCATTGACTATTTTGTCCCCATGGCTATTTTGTAAAGTTCTAAATTTTTTCCAGAAGAGAGGTAGTTCTTTAGAAGATAGTTCTTTGAAGTGCAAGCTTGAAGAGCTTCCAAAGAGGTAGTTCTTTGGAAGATAGTTCTTTGAAGTACAAGCTTGAAGAGCTTCCCAAAGAGGTAGTTCTTTAGAAGATAGTTCTTTGAAGTGCAAGCTTGAAGAGCTTCCAAAGAGGTACTAAAATAGTGAGTTGGCATGTAGCACTAGGAAGGGCATGGTTAGTTGCGTCACATAAGATCTTCAATGATCTTAACACCAATATAACCATTTGACATTTAGAGCAAGTAGTAGAGGATTCTAATTCTCATCAATAAATGTACATGGAGCATGTTGTGAACGTAGGTCACATTGGAGAATGAGAGAAGATGCTTGGTGAGGTTCAAGCTCAACTATTTAATGTCACCAAATTAAAATCTTGAAGATCATATTACCCTGTCAACTAAGTAGGCTAAAGATTCTATTGAGAAATTGATTTTGGTGGCATTGTTTGCTCACAAGCATCTTCTCTCATTGGTCTAGGCACTAATATAGATGAGAAGGAGGACGTAGATCTTCCTCCTATATGCCAACATGTAGTTGATTGATGCATCTATGTGAAGCATGTGAAAATTTTATATATAGATTTTTTCATTTTGCACTCAATAGAGCTTTGCTATGTCTAAATTGTGGGTATATTGAGTCTTTCATGGGCCTTATATGACAATGGGTACAACCATTGTTGATGAAAGTAAGGTGCAAATTTTTCTCATTTTATCTTGTTTTTGTTTGTTTTGGAGGGCTTTGCATGTTGAATTTTCCTTCTTACATTTTATATACTCCTATTTTTATTTTATTGGGCCTCCCTTATTATTTTATATATTAATCAAATCATAATGACAAATAATTTTTATAGTTGTTATTAGCATTTTTTGAATTTACCAAAGAGTCTATGTCTCTACTTGCCATGTCAAATCTTCAACCTACTTTTATTTTGATGCCAAGATTGTCTAGGTAGACACTCTAGTTTCTTCAAAATGTAGTGTTTTTTTACCATGTAGGATGGAGCTCTGACAAGCTAAAGTACCTATACTCTTCTTCAATGACCCACATCAATAAGACTAGGTTGACAAGCACGTTGGAGATTCTTTGACAAAGGGTGGGACCAATTGAACAGGACTCGCTATACAAAAGAGTTTCACTGAAGTGGGCAAGTATTTTGAAGAGCAATCTTCAAACCAAATGTTAAGGTTCATTCCTCCTCCCCCTCCCACATTCTATTTTTGTACATTTAGAAGAATTATTTTTTCAAGAAGCAAATGTAGCAAGTGTTGACTCCACCATTCACTTCTTGAATGAAAGCATTATTTAATGAACTTAAGGGAAGAGAAAATTTGCCTTCATATGAGAAATTCTATAGACTTTAGTGTTTAATTATTTCATTTTTGGTATGTTTTGGACCTTCAATTCATTTGAAACTTTGAAAAGATGTATCTAATATTCATTAGATTTAGAATTCAAGGTGTTACCAAGCTTTCTAAAGATTCTTTATGCATCTATACCTTCCACAATGGAAATTGCTTAGAAGTTGGAGGTGTTCAAAAATTATTTTTGACAACTTTGTCTATCTCAATCTCACAAACTCCTTTGAATTCAATACCAAAATTTGGTGAGTAACTACTAAAGATAATTTTAAGATCAAATTTTCAAACACTAACAAATTTTTTCTAAACCACAACTTCTACACTTGCCTCTAATTTCATTAATTTCACTACTTCCACTCCAAAAAGCTTTTTGGGGTTAATATTCATTGAGGAAGGTTCAAGAAAAGTTGTAATATATCATTGAAAAGAAGAAAGAATACATGACTTAATGATTTATATATTTTGGAAGAATTCTAGTTATTTATCATAAAATTGCAAAAGTAATGTAACTATTTTTATTTCAAGCACTTTGGAAATAGAGGATTCAAGTAATAATTTTACTCTTCACAATCTAAACACCTTTACATACATATGATTTAAGTCAAATTACCATTAAATCAAGATTACAAATTTTCATGTGATAGTTAAATGTAACTATCGCATGAAAATCACATTCAACTATCACATGAAAAGAGGGAGACACTGCCTGTACGCTTCACAGTTCAAGCCTCACACTTCACGCTTGAAGTAAGCTTCACTGTCTTAGTTCACATCAAACACAACATATGGTTATTGAAAACAAACAAACTATTGAGGAGCATCCAGTTGATGAATTTTTTGTCTGAAGGGCCCTCTTCTTGGGGGGAGAATTAGCCCCGCTAGCGCACTGAAACTAATCTGATTTAGGCATGACGTTCACTATTGGTATTACATTTACATTTTGCTAGCAGGAAGGGAATATTCAACTTCTATCGCAAGGTGTATTCCTCCCTTCCAACCTGAGCATTGCTTTTAAGAAGAAAACAGACTGTTTTCTGCAGAAACTACTGTGCAGCATGTCTGGTATGTACAATATATTTGACTTCCTTCAGAAGCTATGATCATCTACTGGCAGCACGCAAACAAAAGGACATGCCGTAGATGAGCCTATATTCCACGGGGGGCTTGCCATTTGCTTACTCTTAATGTCGAACTCCAAGAGTATGAGCAGGGAAAGAGTCCAGGAAAGCTTTGTAATCGTTCTAGTGAGAAAAGTTCATTCTACGTAGTCGAAATCTTCAGTTATACCAACCTGGTCAGGACAACGAAAGTGATGCCAGACGTGTTAGGCTGAATGACTGACGGCTGAAAAGCATGTAAAATGTTTCCGCGCAGTGACAAACTATGCACAGCTGCCCAAGCTCTCAGAATGGTAAGGGAAAAACTTTAGAGATGAGATGATGAATCCCTACCTCCTTGTACAACTCTTCAAGCTTATCTCGTGCTTCAGGAAATCTCTTCGATATCCACTTTTGCAGTGCAAAAACGTTGTCTGTGTACACGACAAATGACCTCAATTTCACGATTTTGTTTCAAGATTCTAGACCTATTGAAGACAAAAGTATGTAATTCTCCCTAGCCAAAGGGAAACACAACTAAAAGCACATAAGGTATAGTAGGCTCACCGGTCCATCGATTAGCCGACTCATGGGCAATCTTGGTTGCAATTCCTGTCATTAACGAAAAGAAACACCATCAGAGTAGCACGGTTAAACCACAGTAACACCAGAAGCAGCTTAAAAGTGGGACTAGGAAGTGTGCAATACGAACATGACACACCGGTAGTGAAACAGGAAACGTGGGATAATGGCTTACTCATGGACTCATACACCGCTGGGTCATTATCTGCATATTTGTTGATCTCCTCCTGTGAACATAGTATTTAACAAATTAACCATATCCATGATTTTACAAGCCAGAGACAGGAACCATGGAGCGTAACAAGGTAAAGAATTAAAGTTAACCGTTGGAAGATGCAGGCAAAGATGATAGATACTATAAAAAAAAACAGTACCTGGAGTTCTTTGTGCTTCTTTTCCATGGCATTCAACTCCACCAACGCAGCTTGCCGCTCAGCCTGGACCAAAAAACATGGGCATTCATTGAATCTCATTCTAGTTCCCTTTACTTGTCATGCAAACCCAAAGTTTCGAGCTGAAGCTCAGTAGCTTACTACCATATAAAAGAAATGGTCAATATTCAGACTCTCAACAACAAACGCATGTCCAAATCTCGAACTTCCACCTAATAGCCTCATAAAGAGTACCTTTCATTTGGCCTACAAGTGACCAGGTACGGTATATATGATAATAAAAGGTTTTACAACACAAATGATCAATTTCCTTCGATCTGCACAAAGACATGGGTTGCCAGCATGGAGAATAATGCGGAAGGGAGTTAGAACCAGGACTTATAAGGCACAATAAATTACCGAGTCCTCTCGACCTTCTTTGCAACTTTCAAGTTTGTCCTCCAGTTCAGATTCTCGATTTTTCAAGACCGCATGATCGTTCTCCAGTTTTGCACGCACTTGCCTCAGCTGCAAGAAATCAACTAAAAATCCTGTCACGAAGTGTTCTGCACAGTTATTCCTATAATTCTTAACGAACAAAGACCAAAGTTCCATGCGCAACAAGAAGCTTTCTAAGCAGCAAATTGCACTCTCTGTACTGCGCTAAATGCAAGCTTGAACTTTTGTTTGGGGTTCCCAAGAGAGCTTTGATGTCACTAACAGGTAGAGCTTCAATACTCAGCGCTAACATCAAGCACGAAATAACACCCTCGCTATATATAAATTCAGAAAGCCTCAGATAGAGAAGCACAATGTTATGACTGATTCCTTGCTGTACACTACGATTCCAATGCAAAGATGGTATGATTAAGAAGTCTACAGTCAGACAGTACCTGATTTCCAGCGCGACTTGGAAGACTCCAAAAATATACCTACAAAAGATATTATTAAGATAAAGTAGGCTAAACGGATAAACCTCTTCCAGTATTGCAAAACTATCGCAAAAGTACTTGCAAAAGCAAATCAGCAAGAACCGGTTTGTGATTTGAATAAATTCATGAACTCCAGATTATAAGCATAACGAACCAGTTCAATTGCATCATTCTCGAAGGATTAGAAATAGAAAATCAAAATGCAAAGTTCGTTTCTAACTTTCTAGCTCCCAAAATTCTTAGCAGCACGTTCAGCAAGAAGATGCAGACGACTCACAGACGTTCCGATCTTATCTTTGAAAACAAGATCATCGTCCACTAAGCTCTGTACGACATCTTTCACTGACTGGCTGATAACTCCCTTCTTTGGTCCAAGCTTCTCCAGATCTTTCAACTTCAAAATCGATCACATTACTTGTCGTCAGCACTTGGTAACGTTCACCACAAACTAGCAGGAGAACACTTACAGGAAACGCTCAGATGCTTCAAGCATATAAAATTCAAGAAAATTCCACTCCTATTCTACACTCAAACCTGCATAGGAAAGATAACGCAAAATGTACTGACCTGAAAGAAGCTTTGGCTATCATAAAAAACTTCAAGCATCTTATCCCGCTTCTCCTCCAAAGATAATCCTCTTTTCTTCGACTGGAAGATGCCACACAACAAGCCGACTGTAAATTCTGCACTTCATCAAACCTACCCTACCATACTCCGTAAACAAACCTCTCCAATTTAAATAGAATTAAATACAATCAAAGGGAAGTAGAGCCAGCTCGGTGTCGATGAAACTCTCGGACTTCCAACTGAAATAAGTTACAGATTTTGACCTAGCCAACTGTCTTTAGATGCCAAATAACCTCTCTTCGACATTGCCCTGGCGATGGGACCAAATTTCACGGAGTTGGATTTTAGCCTACGAATTACACAGCAACAAATACATCGATTCCGCACGTCTCCTTACAAGAGCACGACTCACCATTTTTTCAATACCACGATTCGAATGGAGCTTTCTCCAGCCTCTATCCAGAAGCAAGAAATAAAACCTTTCCGAGATTTCGTTCAGGTTACAAGAATTGTAGGCTGCGCCTTGTGATTCTGCGCCAAAAATAAGTAAAAATGGTAATTCCGACAATCGGCATAACAAAGAATTGAAATGAGTATAAAAATAATTGCAGCGCACTGAGATTTCAATTATCTTCATTCCAACTATCGCATCTCTTCAAGCAAAAAAGCTTGCTCATCCAGAAGCATTGTCCAGACATGGAGACTAGGAAATCCACTAGGGGAGGGAAACCTGAGAAGCAGATAGTGTAAAAATTTACGCTCTCGCGTACAACAGACTCCCAAGAATCAAACCATCAGCTAGAAGAAAATCCCTTTGCAAGCAAATTGGATAAAAAAGAGTACCGAAATTGGTGAAAGAACAAGTGATTGATAGTCAGAGATGCGGCCAAACCTTTATTTAATTTGCAGCTAACGCCCCCGGCGAACTTGTTCAATGGCTTGGCGTCAATTGCAAGAGCAGTCTAAAGCCGGAGAGACAGAATGAAACGAAGCTTGAACGAAAAGCCAAATGCTTCCCGCCTGAAAATTTAGGTCAGACCACAGAGGACTTGAAATTCATACTCTCTGTTTCTAATAAATAATAAGGTAGGAGGTTCTAAAGGCGCAAAGGCTCTAAAACTGCCCACTTCTTGAAATGTGCACTATTTTGTACATGTTGCCTTTTCATAGCCTTTAGTAATGTACAAAGAGTGTACATTTTACGAGGTGGACGATTTTAGAGCCTTATGTTATTTCAACTTCAAAATTTCATAACTAATTTCACAAAGCTTCAAAAAAAATATGAAACAATTTGGGTTAGATGCCAATTCCACTTGTCTTTCAAGAAAAATCTACTGAAAAATATTTCAAGAAGCTTCCCCTCCCAAATTTCAATTTTAGCTCTTTGGTGAATGATTTAATGAACCTACTTCCTTACTAGTGTTTCCTTTGTGTTTCTCAAAGGAAACATTGTTATAATACTTTTTTGGCAAAATATATTTTTCTAATGGATTTTTGAAGTATGTAGTCCAATAATCCCAAAGAGTCATTGGCCTTCCCCACAATCAACATAAAGAGTGTCTATAATAGTGGTCAAAATTGTCTTGGTTTGCAATATTATTTTCACTTTTTGTCTGCAAATGCATAGCAAACGAACTATTATACAAATGATGGATTTAAACATTATTTAATTCTTTGTACAATAGAATATTCAACAAATCTTTTAGTGCTAACATAATCACATTAAGACTTACATTCTAGACATAAAAGGAGATTTATATACTAAAGGGCATTTTATTAAAGCCATGTTGTGCCATCATTCTCAAGGAAATGAGGAAGGATTAATTGTGTTTTAATTATGAAAATTATAAATTTGTGCAAAAGCTTGCCATGGTAAATGAAAAAGGATTGATTATGTTTTACAAATATTTGATGGAACATTCATAATGCTAGCATGCATTTTATATTGACTATAATTATGCAAAAGCTTGCCATGGTAAATTAAAAAGGACTATTTTTGTTCCATCAATATTTACTAAAATATTTATTACAATACCATGCATTTTATATTGACCATAATTATGTAACTTATAAATTTGTGCAAAAACTTGCCATGACAAAATCAATCTTTCTTCTAAAATAATATAGTATTTTAGAGATAGTCTAATTAAACTTGTAAGTGCATTCTCATGCACACCCACTCAGCCAGCACGACCCACCAAGGAGCCACGTAGGAGATCAAAAAAAGAAACTTGATCTGTAGACCACCATGTGTCCAACAGACCCAGTTGAAGTCTCACTCAACTAAATTCGGAATTGCAAAGATGTAATAGCCTTGTAGACAATGCAAGTGACCTAATGTTCAATACTATTCAATTCCATGGAAAGTTATTATTATAAAATTGGATTCCTAATAGATCGTTATGCAATTTTCTATACAAACTAGCTTTTGCCATTGCATTGTTATGTTTTTTACAAAATATAAGCTCATCAATTTTCTAATTTAGCAATATAAAAATGTGCATATTCAAGAATATTCTAAAAAAAGAGTAGTGAAATAGTCCCTCGCCATGGGAATTTAATTCCTAAAACTATATTCTTCAAAATTGAGGTTTCAAAAACAAAAAAGATCATCCAACTAGCACCATTAATAGTTGTAGGTAGCTCCCTAATACATATTGTAGTTCTAGATACCATAAAGTCCTTTCCTAGTTGCCTAGACAACAATTCAATATGAGCAAGCTTGCTTGCAAGTATGCATGGTTTGTTGACTTTGTTCTACTACTTTGGTTTTATATTATGACAAATTTTTTACATAATTTTTTTCCCCAAAAGGGCTAGTTTTGAATTATAGACATTTAATCCCTAAATGTCCAAATTATTACATTTTAATTATAAAAAAAAACTTTGAAGTCAAATTGTTGTAAGTATAGAATTGAAATGAAGTGATATTCTAATTTTACATTTTTAAAAGTATAGGAATTGAAGTCTAATTTTGTACTTAAATTCAGTTTCATGTAATGATCTTTTCAATGTATTTTGGGACACATAGGAGTGCAACCATGTTTCTTGTGTACAAGTGATCTTCAACTACCCATTGGTGATTTGCCAAGTCACGACATGAGGGCAAGAGGTCAGATATTGGGTGGGAACATCACTCTTGAAGCCTATATACCTATGTTACAAAGGTAGTGATGCTCGCATTCAGAAGACTATATATTTATGTTATAGACTTATAGGTGTCTATATTATAGAAGAATTTTTTTTATAATTATAGTATAATTAATATATTACATATAACTACCTATATTATAAGTGTTTATCATATAAGCACCTTCAATGGTTGTAGGATATTTACTTATACATATGCTCAAGGTTTGAGCACATGCTTGCATATCCATGTTTACACATTAGTATCGTTGGTTAGTTGCCAAGAGAAAGCTTTTATAGTAAGACCCCAAGATTTTCTCTGCTTGTAGAAACACCTTTAGTCTGGCGAGACTTCTATATGGAATTGCACAATGAAAATGAAGAAGCTTGGCTTTCTAAAATATGTTCCACTTTAATGGCCTCTATAATATACAACACAATTATTGACCCACCTTCTACGTCTAGTACTCATGTCTCCACCATCAAGTACAAAATTTGTCAACACCATAGATTGTCCTTTGTTTTTATCAACTCGTCTACAATTTTGAAAATGACATTACAAGAAATCTGAACCTTGCATAGGGCCATTTCACTACATGAGAATGTGAAATTACAGAAAAAATTTAAAAATTAAAAATCAATTAATTAATTTTTTGACCCATGTGATCACCTAGTATGCCACTCATGACTAGGGACTAAAATAGACATGTTTTGACCAATAGTGTTTGGCTTACAATATAGAAAAAAAATTCCATTGGATTTGCACATCCACCAAAAATCAAACAGCCTTGTATAGGGTTTAGAATTTCTATAATTTATGTATGTCTTACTACTTAGACTTGCATTAATATATTTTACTTAAGGACTCAAACATGTCCTTTCAATTCAAAATTTTAAGATTTTTTAAATCCAAGATTAAAACTTGAATAAAGTATTATATATCAGATGTTTTTTGAAAGCATTAGAGGGACATTTTAGATCTGTTCTCCATACTAAGGACTAGCCACTATTGGTTAAAATAAAAAATAATTTAAAAAGCTTTAAAAATTAGATTATTATTTGATGTGGCAATAGTTTTGCCACGTCAAATTGTTGATTTGGAGCAATTTCCACATTCCCAATAATTTGGGAACTTGTAGCCCTTTACAAAATCTCATCTAATGACATGGACAACAAACACACACTGCGGCTACTTTACAATTGGAGTAATGATTGAATCTTCATGAGTCATTGTTATTGGTGAAGATGAAGGCATTAGTAGTGGAGGACTACTTGGTAGTAGAACCCAAGGGTTGACAACATGCTTGCCAACGAAGAGAACCCATTGAAATCTATTTTCAAGATTAGTATATCTCCAAAACTAGGCATAGGGAGATGAACTCATTTGATGCTCTCAGTGTCAACCACATAGTAATGCAAGGTTTTTTATACTGATGCTAATGCTAGCTTTTTGTACTAGGATGACCATTAAGGTTGGTTGGGACGCATCCTAACATGCCAAGATTCATATTAACCAAAAAAAATTTGGATGGCTTGTTTGTTGTCTAGATAGATCAACTATGTAATTCTTCTTCAATCCTGACAAACAATGGTGGTTGAATCATTATGTTTTGTTAGTCAACCGTTTGTTAAGAGGTGATGTGATGGTGAAAACTTTGTAGTAGTGTACCATACGAATATTAAATCATAAACTATGCTCAACTAAATGCTATAGACAATGTCAGTTATTGTACCAATAATGTCTTTGTTTGGGGTAGCTTGGCTAATAGTGTCATCATTTGGGGTGGCCAAGCTCTTCTTCGCATATGCTCTACAACCAACATCCTTTCTAGATTTGCCCTCCTCTTCAAAAAACTCTTTGCTAATTCCTTCCGTACATGAAAGGGCTGCAAGTTCCTACAAGTTTTTGGACTATGGGAACTCTGCTATAACAATAGTCTAATGTGGTCGAGTGATTGTCACATCAGATAATAATAAAATTTATTTTTAAAATGTTTTTTAAGAAAAAGATTGAAAAAGATTATTATTTATTATTTAATATTTTAATAATTTTTCTAATTATTTTTAATTCTACCCAATAGTGGCTTGTTCCGAATATGGGGAACAAACATGAAATGGCCCTCTACTATAGCTAAAAAAACATCTGATGACGTCTGTTCATCGTCTCCACAATTGCTCCACTACTAATGTCCATTCTGGATTCATCGTCCATTAACTCTACTACCTGCTTATCTTTCTCTGCCATTGCCAACGTTCATCTAGATTTGTCATTTGCTAACTCTACTACTTTCTTATCTTTCTCTACACTTATTCTATTGTCATTGTTCATTCTATAGACACCGTACCACTAGCAAATTTGTGATTATAAGTGTGATTACAAGATTCAATACTTGTAATTTGTAATAGCAATGACAACTCTTATATGAAGACAAAGAAAGAGATTTTGATATAGCAACAATGACTAAAAATAATACAATACAAAGATGACATGTACAAACCTGATCAAAATATAAATCCTAAGTTGGAAACCTAACTCCAAAGGATTTTTAGCTTCAGGAACCACAACCCATCTATAGTTCAAGTTGCACCACTCTTCTCTCTTTTTCTACTTGAGATGCCAAAAATGCCAATTTTTGGCATAGGGCTCATTCAACCCTGCCATAGTTTGTATCAACAACCACACATTATACCTTAGCATTGTATTGTACAACTATAAGATTACGCAATTACCATAATTGCTAGAAAAACAAATCAAAAGCAAATATTTAAAATTCTCTAGAAAGTGCAAGGTCTTCACTCTTTCAAGCATGATGAAAAGTCCAAATGAATAGAGAGAGTGAAGATGGGCACTTACAAAAAGAGCTCTCTTCAAAAAATCTTTTGCATTCCATCGTAACTTAGCAAATTACATGGACTTGGAGCTAACCAATTTAAGCTTGTCTTTTGCAACTAGGCATGCACTACAATCACCATAGTTTCAAGTTGATACTAAATATCACATCTCTTTCTAAATTACATTCCCTGCTAAGATATTCATCTCCAAAAATATGATATTAACTTCTTGTAGGGTTGTGAAAGTAAACATGGGGTACCCAAGTATGCTTATACCCATCTATTGTTCATGGTTTAAGGCTCAAAAACATATCTTGATTCCTAAGGAATGACATGTCTTGGCTTTATCAATTCTATTCAATATAGAACTTCTCAAATTCTTTTATAGTTAGAGGATTAGTCTTAAATGAATTAGGGTAGATTTACCACTTGTGAAAGTCAAGTGCATCATTGTCTAAAAATCGATCATATATGGATTCCTCATCACATGTATCGACATTATCTTTATGGATGTCTTTTCTGTACTCTCTTCTAAACTACAAACCTAGTCTAACTCTTTCAAGTAGTCCTTATGAGAATAAAAATCAATATAGTAGACACTAAAGTACTTTGGCAATGTAAAGCTAACCTTTAGAAACATTGTGCCTACCATTGAATTTTGGATTTCCAATGACTTCATTTCAATTGTCTCCTAGATGATTGGGCCCTTGTCTTTCTCATGGGACACTTAGTGTCCCTTGTTCAATGTAATATATGTTCTTCCAATAAAGACAATGTTACAGTTTGATTGTCATGGCAAGTTGTTGGAAGGCTCCAAAACTAAAGAAGCAACTTAAAACTTGTGAAGCATGCTATGTAAGATATATGGATTTACAAGCACTCCAAATATGAGGTCTTTTGAAACTAAGGTGACAAGCCTTTGAATCCTTAAAAAGACATTTTTATTTTACTAAGATCCATAGGCATGTGGGTCTTTCCTCCCGAATAAGGCAAACAAAATTGTTGCATTATCTTACATTAACCCCCCAAAATATTCTGTCAATAGTTAATTTTGGAATTTGGTCGTAGTAGAAGGTCAGTGGGATTCAAACAAAAAATAAGTGTTTTGAATCCAATAGTAAAGCAATGGCAAGTGAAATCCAGGCCCTAATGATATTGATTTTTTTCCACAAGTTTTAGTAGTTCATAGACGCTATGGTGGAAATCTTGAAATTGTCTATATGAATCCTAGTAGTAGTTTTGACAATGAAGCATGACATTTAGGAATGAACCCTAAAATGCTTTCCACATTCATGTATAATATGATCTCCAAATGTAGAGTAGGACAAAATAGCAAAGTCGAGGAAAATTGGAGGATCTCCTAGTTTAAGAAGAGGATCTAACAAAGACAAACCAATAGACATCACCTATGATTGCATGATGTTTTTAGTAGACTAATTGAAGAGTAGTTGTGGCATGTAGCTTCAATTAGGTCTATATAGAGAAAACAAAGGAATAAAAACTTATCCTAGACAAACACCACTAGGGAGTTTTGTAGAAAAGTATAATGATTGTAAACATGAGTTGGATTTAAGTATAAAGGTATACAAGAAAAAACATGATGGAATTGGTTTGAGAATTTTAGGTCAATGTATATAGAAGGATTCAAAAATATAAGAGTTGTCCAATGACTGAAGATGCAAATAATTTATTGAGGTCTTCTAAATTCTAAGTTGTAAAGTATAGATACCCTTTTTGACGTAAAATAGGACCTATGCAAACTCCTAAATCTAGAATCTTGCAAATGACAAAACAAAGAAAGGACACGTTGGCATGGATTGACTTTTTTATAATGAATGACGGAAACCATAGTACTTTTGCAGGTTGAAGCAATTTCCAAGCTACAAAGAATACAAAAGTTGAAGGGAGAGAATTGAAAAAGACAAGGCGTTATTTACAAAGTAATGGGGGGATAGACAAATATCTAGCATGTAAAGGCATAATTGTCATCCCCTTGTTCCAATTGATGCATATCAATTTCTTAAGATTTAGAGTGGATTGTGAGAACACTCTTCTCTATATACAATCAGAGAGTGTTTTTTGAGGAATGTATTGTTGTAGCACCATGGAGAGCAAAACAAAACAAACTAATTCCTACCATGTCCTAAGTAGGTTGTTTGAATTCATTCTAATTACATTTTATAATTGTGTCCAATCTAACTTTTGTCACCACAATGTTTGGATTTCCTTTCCTACAAAGGACTTGTCCAATATAAAGATGTCAGCCAAAAAAACCTAAAGAAAATAAATTGTAAACTTTAATTAAGAAATCAACGCATAAAGAACTCTAAGCCCTAAATCTCTTTTGAATTTTGGTAGAAGAGAACTCAAGAGAACGGAAGAAAAATGAGTTTTTGAACCTAGAAATGGTGTAGTCTTTAGGTGCAACCAAAATAACTATAATTGCTAGAAACCAACACATATTACCAATTATAGAAAGTGTGTACGCGAGGGGTAGACAAGTCTACAAGTCTAGGCGTGTCTACCTCTTTAGGGTGCATAGTAGTGAATTTCATTCACTTCACTCACTAATTTAAATAAATATATAAATATATACATACATATATGCACACATACATACATACACACATATATATTTGTAAATTAAATTATTATCCCCTTATGTATATTTGTTCTAAACCCATTAGATTGCAATCAATTTGAGATTAACAACTTGTATCCTACATCCCATATATATACCCCCTATGTTGTACCATACAACTTCATATCCCAATTCTAAATTGATACCTGTACTATATACTACACCATACTAGTATTCCACATTAAAAGTATATTCCCACTCGTTGCTAAAAAGTGTTACTATTTGAAGCCTTAAGAACGAATATAGACCTACTTCTAGACCAAATGCACATTGCAAACATCATCCCTAACCCCAAGTGGAAACATACCTTTCGACATCCTATTCCATGTATCATATCCAATATGTATTTTGTATATATTCCATATATTGTGTCCATATCAAAAAAAAATTAGGTTTGGGTTTGAAGAGGTGGATGGACAAATATATCATTTCTTTATTTCTTTTCAGTTCATAATAATTCAGCTGGCCAAGGAGGATTGACCCCCTTATTGCCCTGTGTTTTAACCCTGGAGAAAACACTGAAATTTTTTATTTGGAAATTTTGAATTCACGTTTGCAATCAGAGGCCCTAGCTTAGTTGAGATATTTAAAGAAATATAAAATTGATGCGGCACAAAATAGGTGGCAATTTTTACATTTACCCTTGAATGGGGCAATAAGGGGGTCAATCCTCCCTGGCCAATTCAGCTAGGCTGAGGCTGGAAAGGGGCCAGGAGCTGGATTGCTGGAAGCTTCTTTTCAGGAACTTCCAGCAGTCCACCGTCAACCCCTCCCAGCTGTAGTGCTGTACACCAGGCCGTATGCTCGTCGGGTACACAAGGACATTATTTTCAGTACACACAAACCCACGCGGCCAGTCCTTGCGGAAGAAACTCATGGAAACCGTCATCACCCACTCACCCACCCACCCACTCTCCGTCCCACCTCCCGAAGCAAGGCCGGTTTGAAACATCCACCATTTGCACAGTTGCAAACAGTTCCAGGAAGGACGGATCGATCGGACACCTGCAGTACGTACGTCGTCTTCCTTCTTTCTTCCCCTTTTTTTTTGGTGAAACAAATGGAATCCGTTGCAACACGCGCACTCAGAAATACAGAACAGCCAGGCACAATTGCAAAGCCGGACAAAAAGAGACTCGAAGGACCAGGACGAGGGCCAACAAACACTACCCAGTGAACCGGCCCAAGTTCCCTGTGGAAAATTAGCCTACAAACACGTGCAGGGGCCATTCCAACTAATAGTAGTATTACCAACTCTAGAAGCGATTATCGGTGATCGGGTCCAAATCCTATCATAAATTCATCCAGAAACGGCCAGTATTATCTGGGTAGCCTTGACGAGTTTAGAGCAGGGCTGCACGGCAAGCGTCGATGAGGGCTTTGTGTATGCCTGCAGTCGTCCCTCTTTCATGGGCGAAAACCTGTTGATTGATTTCTTGGAATCCAGATAATCCACATCGAGGCTCCTCTGAGCTAGTATATTCCAAATGATTCAGTGTTCTTGGAAGGGTCGAGGTAGATTGTGCCCAAAGATACATTGTACGTGATCTAGTCGTCGATGTGGTCCCATGACTGGATGCACCTCTCTAATTAATGTGGTGGATTTACGTACGTCGTCTTCTATTGATGTGTAATTAATTCGATCAATGATCGACAGTGACCCAGTCCTCGGGATTCATTTCCTAGAATCTGCGAGGCAATTGATCGAGGTCGGTTCAATTCGTTTCACATCTAGTGCACTTCGAATTTCTTGGAATGGAAGGATCGGAGTCGGAAGATCGATCGAACTTGTCGATCACACTGTCTAGCTTGAGCTTGAGATTGCAATTGATTGGAGCTGGAATTTGTCCCGGAATTTGTGTCGGAAAATCATGAGAACTCGCCGAACTCGTGGTGAAGACGATGAGGACGGAATTAAAGTGGGGATGTGGGATCCACGATTTTGTCTGATACATGGGGAATCGTGGATCACACCGGCCTGACACCTGACCGATCTAGCTCTCCGACTTTCCTCAAATGTCGACGTCATCGTCTGTCATGAGTTATTACGAAACTCAGCTGCTGAGGATCGATTGGTAATGACGACTGACAGAAGCTAGATGATTGATTGACTGAGCAGAGTAAATTTTCTGGATTTTTCCATGAGGTAGGAGGTCCATAAATCGCCCATTTAATAGCTGAAACTGATTTTGGGGGAGGTGAAAGCTTTTTTTTAATATTTATCAGTAAATTTTTCTTGAAAGACAAGTGGAATTGGCATCTAACCCAAGTCGTTTCATATTTTTTGGAGCTTTGTGGAATTAGTTATGAAATTCTGAAGTTGAAATTGCATAGGGCTCTAAAATCGCCCACCTCCTAAAATGTACATTGTTTGTACATTGCTAAAGGCTACGAAATAGCAACATGTTCAAATAGTGTGCATGTAAGGAGGTGCACAATTTTAGAACTTGTGTGCTTATAGAATCTCCTATCCTATCCTAGTATGTGAAGGTCAAATTTGTTTTTTCATAAATTTAGTCATTTCTGTTTAAGAAAAATAAAAGTGCCACATGAATGCCATCTTGTGAATGGTGTAAGGTGACATGAAAATGAAAGAACCATTGGACATGGAAATTCAATTTCAACACCTGAGTTCTGAACCAAATCTTCATGTTTGCCAATGTGGTGATCAATTGTATGATGAGAATTCAAAGCCTATTTAGTTTTGATATTTTTAATTCTATTAGTTATTTGTGTTGATCCATTAGAGAATTACATAATAAGAAAGATTTGGCAAATTCTAGGACCAAGTTCAAAAGGAATTGGTGAAAAGTTGCTCCAAAAAAAACTCAAATTTTCTATTATCAAGCTTGTCCTTGTTCTGGTTTGGAGCAAATTGTTTTTGGGTGACAAATTGTTCAAAACATTTGTACTCAACAATAGTGAGAAGGTGATATTTAATTATTAATTATATTGATTTATCCTATTGGTGAGGGGAGAAATTAGTGTCACTTGTATTACTACTAAATTTTGCTTCATAGTTATTAGAATAGTAAGATTTCAACCTATACTAACTTAATTATATTAAAAATAGAATGACTTTAGTGAAGTCATCCTAAAAGTACAAGACCTAGCTATTAACAACTAATTCATTTGCCGCAAATGATATAATTTTTGGACCAATAGGTGCATTTTTCATTTTTAAAGTAATCTTCAAAGTTATCCATTAGTCACTTTTTGGCCTTAGACAACATTTTCGCAAGGTTAATGTCACATATAATTATAGGACAAATTAATAGATATAAGGTATGTACACCCATAATCAACATTGCCCCAAATGTGACACCTATATTTGAAAAAATGTCATTTTTTTAAGTATTGATTATACAAGATGTAAGACCATATTTGTTAAAACGAGACAATCTACAATCTCATATTATCTTTGACTTTACATTTAGATGATGATAAGTGTTTGATATTAAATTTTTTTGATGAATTGAAGCTTTAATATGTTAATACATTTATAAACCTTTGATTTTATAAAGGTTGATATATTCATAAATTTTTGATTTGTTAAAATAGAGGTCTCAAATCATACTACTAAAATCTCAAAATGTCCATTTTGTTTCAATATAATGAATATGGTTATATGTACTCAATCAAAAGATGTGAAAGTTTATAAGAGTTTAGTGTTGATTTTGGATACATTTAGATATGGTATTTTGAACATATAACTTATTCACATGGTGTTCAAATAATAGATGCTATAGTATGTTGGATTCTTTTTTTAGTTGCCATTAAGATTCAATAAATATGTCTTATATTTAATAATAGTAACTATACTAAATTTTAATCAATGATGATTATAGGTGCCCATACCTTTTGTTGACCTTTTGTCAACAATGTCAACAATGGACTAGGTACATGTATTCATGAACCTTATTTTGAATGTGACACTAATTTACTAAAGTCACACTATTTTAAGCCTTCAAAGTCCCTTTGCCATTGTTTGTGTATTTGTCATATAAAGTCCTATAAAAATTGTTTTAAAACATGACCTTTGCATTCATATACAATAATTGATTTTTACTTTATGAAGTTGTACTTCAATACAATAACATAATCAAAAGTATTAGTCAATCCCAACGTGCATAGACCAACACGAAGACCCACATAGCCTCTTAAACTACTTCTAGATATTCTTGTAAACACTTCCTTGCTCTATAGTCAACACACTCAATGTTCCCACAATCCCACATTCCTACTGCTACCAAAATACAAAAAACAACCATACAACCAAACCATACATAGCCAAAAAGCTCCTTGAGCTCTTTCGAGACCTCCTAGAGCTCTTTTCAGACCTCTTGAACTCTTTTTGAGACCTCTTGAGCCCTTTCAGGACTCAAAATATCTCAAACTGAAACTTTGAGAAGCCAACTTCCACGAAAAGAAAAGATCCTTTTTTTTTTCTTTCTTTTTTGTAGTGACACTAATTTCACACCAGCAGGCAGCAGTGACCCTGTCGGAAAGCGCAGCTGGACGTGAACGGGTTCCACAACTTCTCCTGGAGTCCTGGAATGCGTGGAGCAGGTAGCACAGTTTTTATTATGACAAGAATATCCATTTCCCTCTCCCTCGCACTCAAACTGACAAACCCATCAAGCTTTTCTCCACACAGCCCATATTTGCAAACAGAAGTTGTAGCCCAAAGCGGAGCTTCTGACAGCAGTAACAGAGTTTTCATGCAACAAAGTGGGACAGTTCAGATAGCTCGTGACGTACAGGCGTTTTCCATCCTTACGATTCGATCAGCAGTTCCCTTGCTTGATCGCCAGTGCACATTGCGGTAGTGGAAGTTGCTCGATTGTTGACAGGGATCGATGCACGGAGTAAGCCTGCGAGAATGGACGAGTGGCTTAGGAGAGGGAAGAGCAGAGAATGGAGTGGCATGGAGAGCTTGTTTTTTGTTGCTGCAACAGGCTAGGGGAGAGTTTGTTCTAAGAGATCAAATAAATGTAGGGCTTTGAAATCTCTAAGCCTTTCTTCATGGACTCGAAATTAGGTTGTCGTCGTCGTCGTTGTCATCGTCCTCTGTTGCTGTGTTTGTTGCTGTTGCTGGGGTGCGAAATTGTTGTAGGGCAAACACAGCAGGATGAGGATTTTTTGAACGAAAAGGAGAAGAAAGTGCAGCTGCTGGCGCACCATGCGCGCTTCTTGCAACTGGCAGCGGAGGCGAACGACTGCGGTAAGTGGGTAACAGTGTGTTTGTGTGTGTCCGCCATTGGGAAAGTTTCGGTACTGCATGTTATTTTTTTATTTTTGATCTTCTGAGCTTAGGAATGGGAGGCTCCTCCTGCAGGTTTGTCGAATTGCGTGGACAAATGCTCCCGACATTCGTGCTCGCCGACGCTGAAAGACCAATTCACTTGTGTGGCAGCGCCGAGGAATGTGACTGATTGTCGGAGTCCTGGGAATGGCAGCGAGGCGTGTTTGCACCTAAAGGTTGATTTCACGGGAAACGGCTTCGTGCGGTATGGGACTGCATTTTTATTGCCTTTTCGAAATTTTGATGTTTACTCAAGTTGCTGGGCGTTTCTGGAGCGATTTTGTAGTTTTAAGTTTGTTTATGAGTGGCATGGAATGGAGAGTTTTGAGCCGCAGTCCTTTTCTGAGTGATTTTGTAGTTTTTAGTTTGCTTACAAGTGGCATGGAATGGAAAGTTTCGAGCCGCAGTCCCTTTTTGAGATGATTTTGTAGTTTTTAGCTTGTTTGTGAATGGTATGGAATGGTTCGTTTTGAGACGCACTTAGGGCTGGATTGACGAAGCCCTAAATTCCGTTGCGTTGCCCTAATTTTGTTGCTGGTTACAGCGTTCCGTCCCAGTTCCGGAATTACTCCGATTTGAGTCCGGAGTTGACGAGATCTATCTGCTCGCAAACGAATCTGCAGTTTCCTGCCAGCAGTGAGACCACCTTCTCCGAACTCACGTTCTGGAATTACTTCGGATCGGCGGAGGGCGCCTGGCGGATTTATCCTGGACGGGTACAACACTCATGTTTCAAGTTTCAAATCATCTCTCGAAAGATTGTTTCAACCCGGTGGCTTTTCTTCTGGTTTGGTTTATTTAGTAATCGTTTGTCACTTGCTTGTACGACACCTGCTTTTGGTAGCCAAAAAAAAAGTTTGTTTCGGACCTCGAGAGTAAGGACTCCTGAGGATTTTCAATTTCAATGCATGCAGAGACTGAAGTTGAATCTTTGGAATCCACAGGAAGCTGATCCCTTGAAGGGCTGCGTCGAGTATGACCCTCGGAAACGGCCCTGGTAATGTAATGTGGCTGCCAACGGATCTCCGCAGTTTGGTGCCTATCGCGTTGTCAACTGTGCAAGAAGTTGTTGTTTTGGAAAGACTAGAATTGGAATGGAACGAAAAGTTCGATAGTAAGGTTTCAACATAGCGATTGGTAAAAGAAAAGCTGCCACTTGTTTTTACAAGCTCTCAGTTCTAAAATGCCGTTTGTGCCAGTGTGGCCCGTCCTTTATTGAGACTATGCCTGCCTAAAACAAGTGAAAATGTGGCTCATTACACGTTGTTTCTTCACACCTTGAAATGGGAACATTCATCCTTTGTGCAGGTACATAACTGCTACATCTGTTGTCAAAGACTTAGTAGTGTTGCTGGATACTGGGCAAGTCTCTGAGTCCACATTCGCATTGTCGCAGAACGTCATCAAAGAGCTTTTTGGCACTTTCACAGTTGATGACCGTGTGACGGTGGTTACGTTCGACGCCACTGGGGCTACCTTACAACGACCGACCTCGGTAATTACAAATAGCAGTTCACTCCTCTTTTCAAATAAAAATACATGAATGTAAACTCTGTTACCAACTACTATCATGGTTTTGCCTCAGAAGTTCAGTTCACGCTTTGTTTGTCCATCTGTTAGCAAACATTTGGAGCACGAATAGACGTCTGATAATTATTCTGATTTATGTTCTTTCTATGGCAGGTCGTTGTTCAACAGGATCAACCTCTAGACCTACTGTATAATACCTTTGCAATCTCTCGGTTGACTAACTCCCCCACAGGGCTGTCGAACATCACGAGTGGGTTGTCTACAGCAAGAACAGCCTTTAACTCGACAAGTAAACTTAAGGTATTCTTCATTCATACTTGATAATGTTACATGCTATGCATCTAACATCTGGAGAAATCTGGTACCTGTTTTGGAAAACAGTATTTCCTGTGCCGTGCACGTGGTGAAGGGATGTACTTTTTCCTCAACCATGCTCTAAATTTGCATTACCTAGCTTAATCACAATGAAGATTCCACGATTTCGGGTGATTCAATGGTGAAGAGAGCAGATCTTGAGAAATTGAGTGTTAAGAAATAGAAAATGAAAGACTAGACAGATTATGGTTCCTAAAGAATTTCCTCGTCTTGAATGTCAGCCTTCTGCTATAAGCTACAAAGCCCTCATTGAACTTACGGATTAGGTGAACTGGTAAGCTAAAAGCTTGAGAGAATTATGCCAATTCCTTCCAATCAACCAAGAATGTCCTACCGTAATCTACACTTTTTGGTTAATCTAAGGCTTTGAATGAGGAGAAAGATTAATATGGATTATAATTTTCTCAGCGAATGAGACAGCGACACGGTTGCCTCCAACTCTATACTTGATATTATGTGCTTTTTATCTAACAACAAAGAGATTACAAACAACTATGACTCAGCCACGATAATTAATTATCTGCATACCTACAATATTGTATGGGCAGATGCTCCTGATGCTGAGAATTAATCTTGGGGCTTACAATGAGGAGAAAGATTAATGTGGATTATAACTCTCTTCTGACTAGCCAAAACGTCAGTGACACGGTTGCTTCGAACAAAGGAAACACGGGTCTTCTAGAGAAACAGAGGGAGTAGATTGCGAACGATTACACTATGACCCAACAGTAATTACTGGTTATCTTGGCTGTTGTATGCACAGATGCTCCTGGTGCTGACAGATGGAAACTTCGCCCAGCCCGGATTCAGCAACGATTCATCACTGCAACAGCAGCTCGCATTCCTAAGCAGGGACGGCGTCATTGTGTTCTTCTTCGTCTTGGCAGCCGAGGAGGCTCCAACTATGAATGCACCGGCACTTGGTGAGCTTCGCAACTTGTCGTGCCTTCTCAACAGCACAGTCACGCGTGTGGAGCTTTTGGATGCGCAGCGGAATCCCCTTTGGGCCATCCGCCCTTACTTCGATTATCAAGCGGGGTTGAGATCCACTGCGAATAGCACGTTCTGGACCGACACGTATGATGACTTTGATGGGTTGGGCCTTGTTGCCACGGTCACTTATCCAGGTCCGCACCTTCTCTTTTTTCTTTTCTCTGTTTGCATTTCATCTAACGGTATGGTGCCATGCTTTTTTACATTATTCGACGGTGTAACAGGGTGTCTTAACACATTCTAACATGACGTTAGAGACCTGAAGGCCTCTCTCCTTCGCCTTCGTCTCATGTGACACCCTCTTACACATTCTAACAAGACCGCCATCTAGTATTTACCCATTCATTGATTCTTTAAATTTTGGGGGCATTTGGACAGAAATTGAATTGTAAGTGGCCCCTTGAACACAAGTAACTGGGAAGTGTTGTAGGTTTGCCAATGAAAGCCAAGGTGGCATGTGATTGTAAACCACAAAAGAGTACTAAGCCTCTCATATTATATAGTTCTCTCATTACGGGGTGTTTGAGTTGACCTGTAGAAATGAAATGGCGATTTCAGAATAATATTGCGTTCCAAAACTCTACGCCGAGGCTTTGCAATACTAATTCTTTGTTGTCTTCCTTGTGCAGTTATGGAACAAGGAATTCTTTATGGAGTAGCGGGTATAGATGTGGTGGTGAACTCAAGTACTCTCAGCGATGCCATTGCCCGGAGAATTATCAATGCAAACGTTGCCAGCGTTCCCCTGCCCTGCCAATTGAACCAGGTTGAGTATCACACAGTATTTTGTAACTGGATGGGTCGCCCCGAAAATGATGACTATGGCTTAGTGGAATGTGTGCTTCAGTCAAATTATTATATTTCAAGTGTGTTAAAATATTTTAGAAGGTCGTTTTAAAGAAGGTCATGTTAAAGTCTAGGTCTGAGTGTACACTACGAGAGGCTCTATGGATCCCAGTAGCACTGACTTGCGTTTCGAGTAAAGTCCTACTCGAACTTCCTCACATGAGCTTTTACCTATTCAAAGTCTCCTCCCATTAATCCCGAGCAAATAAGATAGCGTTAATCCTATCCAAAATCTTTGTCTTCTTGAGGATATTAACCCATGTCATATTGTGACTGGATGAAACCTCTAAAACTGCATGCGTGGCATGAAAATAATACGGAGTAACTATTAGGCAAGTAAATTGCTAGCAACATACGTTAAATTATTTGAGTACTTTTGAGCTGCTAACCTTTTTTGGTGATGTCCAGGTCAACCTGACCAAGTGTACGAGGCCAGTGCAAGCGCATGACCAAGCCCTTTGTCCTCAGAATGCATTCAAGAATGTTTCCCCCACGGATGCCTTCCTGCAGAACTTGTGCTGCGCCAACTGCGCATTCCAAGTCCCTCCGAAGAAAGGCATCACGGCCTTGCTGCTGGCCTCCATCCTTCCAGCCCCCCTCGTTCTCATCACCGTCATTTTCTTTTTCTTCTATTTCAAGAGGAGAGCTGCTCAGTTGTCCATTCGAGAAACGAAAGCAGGTGGGTGGGATGAGTCCGAAATTTCCAAAAATGCAAAAGTTATACTACAAAGAATAACGAAGAGGAATAATTTTAAAGTCGTTTTTCAAATTATTTAAGGTTGTAGACTTCACAATTCTCATGTGTGAGACAAGTGAGCATCACTCAAGATACACGTAGTGCAATTTCTGCAGGTTATTCACACAACACACTAACCCCAACCCTCAATACAAATTAAGGTTGTCTAAAGGGCGTTCTTTTGTGATTCCCAGACTTGAGCGTTGAGTGGTGCAATTTTCTTAGTTTTTGATGCAGGGTGATTCATAACTTCACTCATCTAAAGCAATTGAGGTTTGGGTTTTATATTCTCATGCCCAGGTGCTTTACGTTAGTGAAGGCACTTAATGGAATGACTTACCCTTTCTAAATGGTTGAGGAGGAACAAGTGGATTACTTAACGGTTTGATGTAGATAAGAAGCAAAGATATCATAACATTCCATTTGACATATGCCATTGAAATTCTGATCCTATTTTGATTATCTCTAGTATTCTCTTCTACGAAACACATCACCCTAGGTTTTCAAGTTGGTTCCCATTCAAAATTTGACTGCTTTAGGTGCCGAATGGTATGATTCATCACGCCCTCTTACAGAGGCCGCCTGTTGTTTTGTGACAGATTTTGCACGGCAGTCGATCGCAACAAACCAGTACACTTACAAGGAACTGAGAGCTGCTACTCAGAAGTTTCACGATGACATGAAGCTAGGTGAAGGTGGTTTTGGAGAAGTCTTCCAGGTATTCCAAATCACTGTTGAATAACCTGAGAAACATGAGAGTATATGAGAGCCTGGTGTTGGTTTTTGGTACACCTAAAGACAATACTTTGTAGTTCTTAAACTTGTTCATACGGTGTCCAAAGTGCTAAAGTGCATTGGAATCTTCTTATTAGTGACAATTGTTGGTGCGTATATCTCAAGTCTCTTAAGGTCGAGGAGTGACATGAACTAATGTTTTTTGGAGCTTCATTTGTGGACCATCCATCAGGGAAAGTTCAAAGATGGCACCTTGGTGGCGGTGAAGAAACTGTCGGCGACATCCAAGCAAGGCGTGCGAGAGTTTTTGAATGAGGTGGTGGTCATCAGCCAAGTGCAGCACCGCAACTTGGTGAGGTTGCGTGGATGTTGTGTGGAAGGAAGGCACCGCTTGCTGGTGTATGAGTATTTGGAAAATCGAAGCCTTCGTCAATCTTTGCTAGGTCAGACTCTAGCCTATATTTGAAATTAAATGCACTCCTCTTTTCACTTCTCACATGTGCTCAACTCCAACTAAGCTTAAGGTAAGTATACCCAAAACATAGGAACTGAATTAAGAGGAACTGAAGAGTATCTGGAAAATTGAAGCCTTTGTTAGTCTTTTGACCTCTTTTGGGGTTAGATTATAGCGTATGTTGGGAAAAAAATGCACTCTTCAGTTTCTGACACTTGCTTAACCTCTACGTGCTCAAACTAAGGTTAATGTAAGTATACCCAAAACCAACAAACTAAGAACCTGATATTATATTAACCTCTACGTGCTCAAACTAAGGTTAATGTTATTATACCCAAAACCAACAAACTAAGAGAACCTGATATTATGTAGTAGGACATCAAATTATAATAACAATCTTGAGTATCAGTTTTGGGCATAATTTTAAATCAAGCTTAGACCCCACATCCACAAGGTGGATTATAAATGTTTTCAAGAGCTTATTGTTGGAGGTATATACAAGATGGATGATGTACCATTAAGTATGTTGAAAAAGCAAATTTTGTCTTTTAAAGTTGATTAAGTTGGTCACTTGGTTCTTCATGACTTTTGTACAAGATTTTGAATGAGTTTGTGTAGGGATGGGAAGGAATGAAAATTTGCAAAAATGAAGATCTTGTGTTTAGATTCTTCTCATGCTACAATTTGTTTTGCTTAAAAAGCTCTAAATCTATATTCCACCTACTATGAGGAACTCTTAAAGAGAATAAGACCACTTTAAGAAAAACATAATCAATAAGCAAAATTCCTTTAAAATATCTATTTTATTGATTCATGTAAAGCATTGATTCTTTTTCATTGATTCTCTTTTCTTCAACTTCTTGTTTCAACATGGGATTCGTAGAACATTTTTCCTATTTCTATATAGGAACATACATCATGTTGATAATCTTGCTGTAATTTTTTGTTTCTAATTTCTTTTTAAACTATTGAGGGCATATTCATACTTGATTTTGTACTAACCCATTTTGATTTATAAACAAATCAAATAATAATAATTTCCATTCCAATGTATAGCTAAAACTACAAAAAAACAACTTCTTAGAATTACTTTGGTCCACAATAATTGCATGGAAGAGTGTACTACTACTTAGATATGTTTGTTTAGGAATGTTACGCTCAGTTGTGATTATCCTAGTCCATATATTGTGTAAGCTTTTGATGTTGTAATATAACATTGTCAACCATCTTAAACCATTCCCCTTGGATCCTTGGGAGTGAATTTAGTTTAATTTGTAGAGTCATTAGCTGACTGGGAAGTTGTAATGCTATTGTCATTGGCTGATTGGGAAGTTGCAAAAAGAGTCATTGGTTGGTAGGTCATTGATTGAGTGGGAAGTTGCAACATTAGTGTCATTAATTGATTGGAAAGTTGCAAAAGAGTCATTGGCTGGCTAGTGCGAAAGGGAATCTGGTTAATAATGTTGTGAATGTGCAGCAGCTGATCCATTGTAAGTTGTGTGTGTGTTTGTGGACTGGGCAGGGGGGCCCAAAGAAGCTGTCGATATGAATTGGGCCACCCGGTTCAACATTGCATTGGGAACTGCCCGAGGACTTGCGTATTTACACAACGAAATCACACCTCGAATCATTCACCGAGACATCAAGGCCAGCAATGTCCTGCTGGACCGGAACTTGGAAGCCAAAATTGCCGATTTTGGATTGGCCAAGCTGTTCCCGGAGGAGCAGTCTCATTTCACCACCAATGTGGCTGGCACTTTGTAAGTAATCGGTTTCTATGATCCCCTCACCGAAATCCAATGGGGCCCTAAAAAAAAATCCTAAAACCCTAAACCCTAAAAACCTAGTGCAACCTAAGTGCAAAAATCTGCTGTTGAAACAGTATCAGGGCGAATCACAACAACATTTAAATGTTGGTTTCAGTTGGTTGAAACATCTCAATGTTGTTCGCAATGGGTTTTTTCTCTAATCTCTCATCGAAATCCAATTGTACCCTAAAACCCTAAAAACCTTAAGACCTAAGTGCAACCTAAGTGCAAAAATCTGCTGTTGAAACAGTATCAGGGTGAATCACAACAACATTGAAATGTTGTTTCAGTTGGTGGAAGCAGCATCTCAATATTGTTCCCAACGGGGGTTTTGCACGTGTTTTTCTCTGGATGATTAATCAGCTGTTACGCAACATTATGCAGCAATGGAAATCCCTTCATAGAATTTCAATACCGGAGTGCAACCGAAGTGCAAAAAACTTCTATTGAAACAGTATCATGGTGAACCAAAACAACATTTCAATGTTTCATTTAGTTGAGAAACAACATTCCATTGTTTGTTCCAAATGAGAATTGCACATGTTATGAACTGGATGGTTTATCAGATCTTACCTAACATGATCCAGCAATGGAAATCCCTTCGTAGAAACCCAATTTTACTCAATTTCAACCTAATGTCTGAATGAAATTCGTTCAGTGCTAGTGTTGTACACCGGGTAATGCAAAAACTTGCTGTTGAAACATCACGATGCTGAACCAAAACAGCGTTGAAATGTTGTTTCAATTGAGGTGTTGCACATGGTATGGAGTAGATAGATAACCAGTTGAGAGCTCAAGATTGGTATAATATAACACTATTCAGTAACAGAATCGACGTGTCATTTTCGACCATTGAGAAAAAATAATTTTTCAGAGAGTCCTTTTTAACACAGGATAGAATATTAGCCAACCTGTTGTTGTCAGTCTCTTTTCTTCTTTGATTTCTTCATAGTTGTGTTGTCAATGTCAGTTTCGTTTTCATTTGCGATGAATTTCTAGCACTTCACTTTCAGTGACATAACATTCTACTCCTTGGATACATAATAATACTGTGAGAAACTTTCAAATCAATTGTGCTTACTCGAGGTTATATACGTAAGTTTTAGGTATGTTTGTAACATGAATGGTTGGCGTGTTTGGAATTGGGTCATATTTGGGTCAATTAGAAGGTGCGCAAGAAGTATCTAGATTATGCCATAGTACTTGATAAACTGGAAAGTGACTGAGTGTGCACAACAACTGCTTCAATCTGTGCTTTTGAAGTTTTCCATTTTTTTTTTTTGCGGTGAAGTGATTGTGTAGTGATGTCTGATGTTTGCTTGGCCATTGTAGAGGATATGTTGCACCGGAGTATGTGACACGAGGTCAATTGACAGAGAAGGTGGACACCTACAGCTATGGGGTGGTTTTGATGGAAATTGTGACTGGTGAGGTGAACATGAAGCGTACTCCTTCAGGGGCCTTGCTCTTCCTTGTTGACAGGGTAAGTAAGCTATTTGCATTGCACCCCGAAGTGCTTGAACTAAACATAGTAATTTAAAAAAAAAAAAATCATAATAAATATTTTTAAAAATATCTCCAACATATCAATATTATTGTTTCAAGCATAGTAAATTTCTGTTCTTTGCATTGATATATTACACAATCTTCTTTAAAACTTCCTCAATGAATATTAATTGAATGAAGTGCAGCCAGTTTTCAATACATTCATCATCATCCACTGACAGAGCGTTTTAGGGTTAAGTAAAAATCCTATCTTGCCAGCTCCCTATCTCCCTTCAACTAACAGCATGAGCACTAGCTTACAAGTAATTATTTTCTTAAATTCCTTTTCACTTAGGCTGCGAATCAGGGTCATACTTTTGAATTGTTCACCTCCATAATTTTCAAGGGCCATATGGGGCACAATCTCATTTGAGGGCTATTTGTGGGCGCACATTGAGATGAAAGATTATGAGTTCTAAACTTTCTTCTGATCAACCACCTAAAGACTTACCAAAAGAGTGGACTTTCTAATGTAATTGATCAGGGAAAAGAGAGACAGTAGTCCACTTTGGAAGTTACTAGTCAATTATAATAATTTTCAAAACACATTTCTATTCTCCAAAAATGCAGAATATACACAATCCAGTCACTTGGGTAGTTTATATTCTCTGGCCTCTTGTGCTTGTTTGATTGTGATGAGGCTAACCTTGCTTCACCTAGTTTCACACTCACAAGATTGTATTTTAAGGTCTCTAATTTTTGGGTTGATAATTTTTGGGTTTGTTTATCTTCTTTAAGCTTCCAACATCACACCTCCTCTACTTATGAATGCATCATTATCCTTGGCACACCGGGTGCGTCACCATGGAAAATCACCCTTTTTGGTACCATGTGAATCATTTACTTAAAAGAACCCAAGAGCACTCATTGGAGGTAAAACTGTTGTGCAAGACCTCCCTTTTCACTCAAAATTCCAAGGGTGGACATGATCTACACTTTTGGCTTGCATAGAAGGATTCTTTGTCATCCATTGGACACTTGGTGATCATAGCAAAGTTATAGGGTGAGCTCACGCTTGGTGTTAAGAATAGTGTTAGCAAGGATTTTAGAGATACAATTTGGTACACCTTTGAACTAGGCTATGCTCACACTTGGTGTTAAGAATGGTGTTAACGAGTATTTTAGAAATATGTTTTGATATACCTTTGAACTAAATTCACTTTGTTAACACCACTTTTAACACAACATTTGCAATATTCATAGTGAGTTAAAAACTCCTATTAATTGAACATTGTGGTGTGGCTTGTAGGTGAGATGCATATATAAGCAATCCCAAATTGGGAATGATGAGGAGGTGATGCTATGCCTAGTGGATTCTAGGTTGCAAAACCAATATGACAAAGAGCAGGTGTTGAGGGCCTTGAAAATAGCCTTGTTGTGCACCTTGGACAACCCTGATTTACGACCCACCACCCCTCAAGTCATTGCCTTATTACAAGGCACTCAACCCATTGTGGAGACGGACTTACTACCTCTCGTGCAGGTGGAGTATTCCAAGTCCTTGCACGCGGAGGAGTTTGGGGTGGCTTTGGAGGCTTGGACAGATACTTGCAGTGAGCTCCCCTTTGATGAGCCTCCTCTTCTCACATCAAGACATTGAAGATGAGCGACGGACAAAATGTCCAAAACTTAGGTTTGAGAGTTGGGGCCAAGGCTCGAGACACATCGTCAGACATTATAGAGAAGATATCCATTAAGTACTTGGTGAGTTTCATGTGAAGTTTCATTGAAGCTTTTCACCAATTGCAAGTTCCATGCGACGTTTGGTACAGAGTTTTGAATCTCATTTGTTCTTGTATTATGCTTGTAATACTTAATGGATATATGTAATATTAGGTTGCTCCGCTCCTCCTTGACAAGCCTTCTCTTTTCACATCAAGACATTGAGTGACGGACAAAATGTCCAAAACTTAGGTTTGAGAGCCAGGACCAAGGCTCGAGGTGCATCATTGGATGTTATAGAGAAGATATTTGTTAAGTACCTAGTAAGTTTCATGTGGAGTTTCATCCGGAGTTTTATACTAATTGCAAGCTTTGTGTAATGTTCAATGTAGTTTTGAATCTCATTTGTCCTTGTGTCATGCTTGCATTACTTAATGGATATATGCAATGTTAGGTTGCTCTTCTCTTCTTTGATGAGCCTTCTCTTCTCACATCAAGATTAAGTGACAAACAAAATGTCCAAAATTTAGATTTGAGAACTGGGACCAAGGTGCAAGGTGCATCATTGGACAATATGAAGATACTTGTTAAGCATTTAGTAAGTTTCATATTGAGTTTCATTTGGAGCTTTTCACCAATTGCAAGCTTTGTGCATCATTTGATGTAGAATTCCAAATCTCTAGATGTCCTCATATTATACTTGCACCACTTAATGGATATATGTAATGTTAGGTTGCTCCACTCCTTGATAAGTCTTCTCTTCTTACACTAAGACATTAAGCGATGAATAAAATGTCCAATACCTAGGTTTGAGAGTTGGGACCAAGGCTCCAGGCACATCGTCGGATGTTATAGAGAAGATATTTGTTAACCCTTAAAGTTCCTTCACTATATTTTCATCAAAAATGCCATTTCTAGTACAAGTATCAAATTTTTGAAAAAAAACTTTTTTTGACACTTAATTGTAGGATCTTGTAAAATGCTGAGTTGAAAATATGTGATAAAATTTTCAAAAATTTCCATCGCATGGATTGCAAGATATAAGCATTCAAATTTACTAAAATCATTTTTTTAGCCTTACAAAAAATAGGGCAGGTGCACTTCATAAGCTCACTTTCCTATGAAAAAAATGTCCAAAATGGTAGTTATTCTTTGGATTATTTTTTTTAGACAAGTTGATCACATGCTTGAAAATTTTTGGATCATTTGGAATTGTATAACATGTAGGAAATAAATAGTAAGTAGAAAAAAATAAAATATTAAATTGTTAAGGATTTAATTATGGAATTGAAAAATGCCAATTCCAATGGTTAAAATGTTCTTATAAACAATCTATATCTTATGATTTTATTTTTTCCAAAAATATTGAAAATTAAATAAGATAAAGGACTTCAAAGTTTATTTTAGAATAGAAAATCTGTAACTGCCCACAAACATAAATTGCTCATAGCTTTCATTTAATTGGTAAAAATGGAATGACTAAAAGCTCTCCATGTATATATAACTCTAAAAAACCAATTTCAAATTTTTGTTTTAAAAAAAAGTGATTTTTTTATCTACCCTTATTGCCTAGCTAGTGAAAAAAGTAATATATTTGGCCATAACTTTTGACTTGTATATCCAAATGTCATGACACTACAACAAAATGTGCATTTTATGACTAGGAAAATATGACTAGGGGTGACTAGCGACTACTTGTAGTCACATTTTTGGATGTTAAAACTTTGAAAAAAAATATAACTACAAATATGATTGTCACCCATATTTTGCCCTTGTATTTGACAGGTGTATAATATACACTTGTTGGGAACGTCAATGCATTTTATAAGGAACATATCTTGGGAAGGCCTAGTCATATGCATTAGTCATATTTTTTGCATGTGACTATGTAAAGTCATATTTTATACTCACATTTTTATAGAAGTTTCGTTTTTTTTTCTTTTAGGGTAGCCCTTAAAAATTTGGGCAATTTTAAAAATTATAAGAATATTATTGTTCAAAATTTTGAAATCCTAGCTACTACTTTTGGAAGATTTTGAAATCCTAGACATTACTTTTTTTTAAATTTAAAATTTTAGTAGTCATTTTTTTAGGGTTTCAAAACCTTAGCTTCCACTTCTTTAAGGTATTGAAACCCTAGCCACCACTTCATTTGCCTTCTCTTCCTTGTTATTTGTTTCTTTCTAACTCTTACTTCTTCTTGCCTTTTGTTGCTTCAACTCTTTTATTTTTTGTTGTCTTTTTGTTGTTGTCTCTTGATTGTTGCTTCTTAATTTTTGTCTCTTGGTTATTGCTTCTTAATTGTTATCTCTTAGTTGTTGCTTCTTAGTTACTATTTTTTAGTTGTTGCTTCTTGGTTGTTGCTTCTTAGTTGTTGTGAATCTTTTATTTGTTGTTTTTTAGTTGTTGTGAGACTCTTAGTTGTTGCTTCTTAGTTATTGTCTCTTATTTTTTGCTTCTTTGTTGTTGCTTCTTAGTTGTTGCTTTTAGTTGCATCTTAAATTTTTACCTTTTATTGTCTCTTAGATCTTGTTTTTTATTATTTTTTAATTCTTGCTTCTTTTTCCTCTTGTTGCACATTAATTCATATTATTCTTGCTTTTTGTTGCCTTTTACTTGTTGCCTTTTATTGCATCGTAGCTCTTATTTGTTGCTACCTCTTAACACTTGCCACCTTTTGCTTATTACTTTTTTTTTTTCATCTTCATTATTATTCTCTTTTATTTCTTGTAATTTCTAAAGACAAAGTTGTTTTGACTTTTTTTTACCTTCAACTTGTGCTACATATTTGTGTTGCCATAAACTTTTGAAGATTAACCTTTATTATTCATTCACTAAATTTGACCTCCTTGATTGTGTATGTAGGCACTAAAAGTTGAAGCAAAGTCATTGAAGGCTATTTACAATACAATAGAATCAATGGCTTCACCATTATTGTAAGTAATATGGACCTTTTAAGCATGTATGAATATTCAATCATAGAATGAGTCATTGTAATATTTTTACTATGTTTTGTATTAGTGATTAATAAATGTTTTTGAAAAGATTTACATTTTTTTCCCAATATGACTACTTGTACATCTTGTAAATCATGTATACTCATTTTTAATTGCATGAATCCTTTTACTTAGTAGCTAAACGACATTGATTTAACTATATAGTTACATTCAATCACAAAATTACCAATGACATTCAATTGAATTGCTATATCAACCAAACTATGACTCATAATAGTCATATTCTACATGAACCAAAAATACCACTTACAAGAGTCACATTACACATCAAAAAAAAATATCACTTATACAAGTCATATTCCAAATCAACAAAATTATAACTCATAAAAGTCACATTCAACATCAATAAAAAAATATGAGTCATAAGAGTCACATTCAACATCAACAAAACATATGACTTACAATTGTTATATTACACATCAACAAAAAATATGACTCATTATAGTTATATATCACTTTAGCCCAAATACGAATGACCATAGTCATATTCCACTTCAGTAAAAAATATGACTATACAGAATCATGGCAGCATCCAAAATGTGACTCATCATACTCATATTCCACGTTAGCTAAAATATGGTTCATTATAGTCATATTCCACATCAGTAAAAAATATGACTACACTCAGTCACATGCCATGTAGGATTTTTTTTTGCTCGGCACTTCAAGAAAAAACCAAATTATAAAGGTAGTCAACATATACACCACATAGGCAAAATACAAGAAATTATACCAAAAAACAAATGATTAAAAATGTGATTAGTGAATAATGACTAGACCCAGTCATATTTTCAGTCATCTATAGTGATTTCTGCCTCAATCACATTTTTCAATATTATGACTAATTGCAATCATATTCCATAGTTATAAAATACACATTTTGTTGTAGTGTGAAATTTGGTGTATATGAAAAATATTCCTCACCCCCACCTTCTATTAAAATTTTAGTCTAAAATATGCAAATCTCTAGTGACATGTACCTGCTTAAAATTTCTATACAACCCAAAAACACATGCCGGTCCTTTAGGGGTTAAGTACTCAGTGAATTTCATGTGGACTTTCATTTGGAGCTTTTTACCAATTGCAAACTCTATACAATGTTTGTGTAGAGTTTCGAATCTCCAGATGTCCTTATGTCATGTTTACACTACTTAATAGATATATGTAATGTTAGGCTGCTCCACTCCTCCTTGATGAGCCTCCTCTTCTCTGTGCTTTCACATAAGACATTGAAAGACTATCAAATTGTGTGAGAGAGGAGACTAGACCAAAACTCAAGTATATTATCATGCTTAATAGAGATATTTGTCAAGTATTCAATGAGTTTCATGTTTGGTTTTGTGCCTTTCAATTGAAGGCTCTATGCTAAGTTTGGTATGAAGTTTCAATTTTAGCTCACCTTGTATTGTATTTGCACTACTTAAGCTATCTCTAATGCCAAATTAAACTTTTTTTATTGAACTTAGGACTTAGAAGGTGAAGTAGGATTATAGATTATTATCCTCACTAGACTATTGATTGTAACAATGGTATGCTTGCTTTGAACATTAGACTTTGTATTATTTGGCCATATGTAGAGTGAATAGATTGTTCTTGTAATTTAATGAATAGCTAGTGAATGGAAAAGGTCTTGTCAAATGTATTATTGAAGGTGATACCATTGTAACAAAATAATTAATTGATTTAGGCTTGGAGAAGATCCACATTAATTCACTATCTTATGGTTTGATGAAATACATTATTTTCTTCTTTGTAGAGAAATTTGGTGTTGATAAATCAACATTGACATTATTTGGTTGAGGTCCTCACATCTTGATCCAATTTTCTATTCAAGGGAGTGTTAAGGCATCTATGATTTTGAGATTCATTTTTTTGTAGTTGCTTTTGTTTTTGCTATTTGCTATTTTGATTGTTGAGTTTACTAATAAAGCAAGCTTGTGTAATGAGTCATCATGTATACATCACATTGTTGATTATTTTGTTAAAATATTTAAAGGTATGAGAAGCCCAATTTTAGCCATGTTGAATTGAATCCAATGATACTTGGCACACATAATTTGGATTATTATTGCACCTCCTTCATGTTTGAGATGCTTAAAAATGGTCATTTATTTTACATAAAAGATTACGATTGTTGAATTATCAATCCATTAGTGTGTCTCTTACCATATAATAGTACAAGATTTGCATTCCAAGAGTCTAATATGGTAGCATATATACAATCTTTATCATACCTTGATATACCATGTGATTGTTTTCTTGACTAACTCTCACATGGTATATCAAGGTATATGGCACATGGCACTCATAATTCCTCATTGGTTCATTTGGTTGGGATCATTTTGATCACTACCACTATTGAAATGAAAGAAGACTTATGTAGCTTTCCTATAAAAAAAAAAAAGATTGACAAAACCTCACAATTTTCGAAAAAAAATCATTATTGACAAGATTGATGAAAGTTTGGTGAGGCAATACTTTGTACATATGTTGAAATTAGAATGCTCAAAAGTGCTACAAAAACTCTAACTTTTTTTCTCACAAATATACATCATCATGATTTTGATGTAGGATGTAGAAAAAAAGATGTGAGAATATGAAGTGACAACTTGAAAAGCCTTCTTCATTCCCAAAAATTCACCCCAAATCGCACAATTGATCATTTCTAAATCAAACTACACCAACGAATTTAGTAAAAAAAATTGTCCAAGGTCTTTTTTTATTTATGGATATTTTGCGAGGTTCATATTTTGAATTTTCTACAAATGAAGTTGTAGAAGACACTTGATAGCCTTGTGATCTTTTAGTGGTTAAAAAGGTGCAAGTTCAATAATCCTCAAGAATCTTTTTATATTCTCAAAATTTTGTATTATGGACTCTACGATATCAAATACTATACACTTTCTCCATTCCTTATAGTGTAATCATTGTATATTTAAATTATATCATAGAATATGAAATAGGAGCCTATGTAGAAAGTTAAACTCCTAATTGTCCTAGGCAAACCTCCATATTTTAGATGATGTATGACTTCAAGTATCTCCTTTTATATACAAGGAGTACATTCATCCATTTTTTTAATCATATCAATTATCAAACAAAATAAAAAAATTTATATTAGAAAGCTTGATGAAGCAATCTATAAATACATTTTAACTATAACAAGTGCAATAAAAATTTAAGTTTTTAAAATTTATTCATATTGCTAAAGTGGTTTAGAAATTAGACTTGGTAAGATTTGTTTTATTAGTTGAAGTTCTGAGTTATTGGAAACCTTGAATATTGATTTATATATTTATAATACCCGGGGGGTGCACTTAGTTCTACTACAACAAACCACGTGTGAACAAGTGATTTTTAATAAACTATAATTTTAATTTCAAATTTCAAATATTGTTTACTAATGACTATAGGATTCTACTCCCAAAATTTCAAACTCAAATAAAATATGGAATGATTTCTAGAAGAGGTTAAAAATGCACTAAAATGACATGTTTTTTTAACTCAAATATTTTTACAGAACACATTTAGATGACCATTGCATCAATATTCAACTCAAAATGAGCTTTCAATAGAGAGTTATTTTTTAGGAATTTTTTGTTCATTTCTTAGACAATTTTTTCTTATATAATATAGGGGTGTGAAAGTTATTTTTTAATTCTACAGTGTATATTTTTACTTCAAAATTTATAACTAATTATTATTAACAAATAAAAATATCAATAATTCAAAATATAAACTTTGAAAGTAGAAAAATCTATTCATATTTTTTTTCATTTAATTTTATTTAAAATTCAAAAAGTATATAGGGGTCCAAAGTTTTGTTCATACACTAACATCAACAAAATGGGGAGTGCACCCCCAAGTTATAATGTAACTCAAGATATTATTTATTATTTATTTATTTTTTAATATTAAATAAATAAATTTCACTTAGATCAACCTAGAAAAGCAAGTATATAGATAACATTTTTTTAAATATGTGAATTAAAATTTCATTTCAAAAATTCAAAAATATATAAAAAATTCTCACTTACTTGTTTTTAGAATAACCTACTTAATTTTACAACTATAGGATGTTTCGAAGGGATTGAAATGGAATCCCTAATTGCTCTGCTTGTCTTTCAAGAAGCTCTTCATATTGAGCACATACCTAAAATATACATTATTTTATGTGTTTGCAAAAAAATAATATCACAAATGAGTTGTCTAATATTTAAAATTTATAAACTACACAATAAATAAGTATATCAACAAAATTTCTCCTTTGCAAAATATTACCTTAGAAAGTTCAAAATTTGCCATTTGAAGGTTTTCAAGATTAAGATTATCAATATTTGTATTTTCCTTGGCCATCTCTTCTTTGGTTATTTCTTCATCTTTGTGACTTTCTAAAGCTTCTTTTATTGCAAGTTGTCCGTGTAGAAAATCTAATTCATCATCTCAAGCTTCTAATTGTGATTTCAAATCACTAATTGTTTGTGACTTCTCTCCCATTTCTATTTGAAGTCTAGATATCTCTTGGGCTTGCACATCCAAATTAGATAAATCATGTTGTTTGGCTTCATTGAAAGAACACCTTTTTTGTGGAGAAAATTTATCTTTGGTTGCTTCACGTAACTATAAAATTACAATGAAATAAAAATTATAGTTATTTAATATATGCATTCAAAATAATTATTCTAAATAAGATATTCTATTCAAATTTCAAGATAAAATTTGAAACTTATCCTTCAAATTTACAACAATTGGCATGTACTAGAGTTTTTGCCTTTTCTAATCTTTAAAATTTTCCATCAATGTATAATTATTGCAAATCTCTCTTTTCAAAGTCATCGTAATTTGAAAGTTTTAAATAAATAGAAAATTATACAAATATCATTGTTAATTACAATAGAACAATTTTCATATTTAAATCATTCATGGTTGAATTTGATTCAGACACATTCTAAGTAATACAAGTGTCATTTTGCCTCTCATCATTCAAATCTTCTTCAACAAATAACGCTATGGAATGCAATGACTAAGTGTGGTTTTATCAAAATCAATATCCAATCATAACAAAATATTTGAGTCAAGGATTAAAGATGGTTTTATAGTAGCCATAAATTCAACTAATCTTAATCCCAATGCTTTTGACTTTGATGTTTAATTAAATAAATTTTTAAAATTAGCTCTCATATGGTTATCAAATGCAATGTTTGATTGAAATTTGAAAAATCTTTCTTGTAACTCACTTAAGCTCTATGTTGCAATAGAATTATAAATTTCATAAATAGAATATGGTTTTCAAATGGAATAAATCTTTATTATTAAGGCATTTAGACAAAATTTGATTGTATTAATTTAAATTTTTTATATTTAAGATGCAAAAGGTATATTATTTTGTTTAACTATGATAATATTCTTAGTATTATTTTGTTTTTAATCAAATGGCATTCATATTGTGAATATTGAAACCTCAAAGAATGAATATGCATTAAAACTTGGAAATAGACAACCAAAGAATTTTTTTAAAGAATGAATTTACTTTTTCTTGTGACTCCAAATAAGAATCTTCAGTTTCTTTCAATGAATGTAGCAAATTTGTATTAGCTTGCCTTAAATTTTCAACATCCTTTTTCAAATCTGCAAGGTATTTGTGTTTAAATTTAAAATCACAACTTTTTGCATGAAAATTTATAATGCATTGTATTTTACACATTCTTGAAAATGGTCTCATAAATATGTTTGGACATGAAACCTGCAATTGTATCAAAATGTGTTGGACTAGATTGACAACATTCATCACTATTCCATAATTTTCCTTGAAGTTCATTCAATTGTTGTTGGAGTTGTTTACTATGTTCCATGTGGTGAATAGTATCATAACAAGCTTGTTGTAAATGCTCAACTTCTAGTCTCTTTTTCTCCACTAGTCTCAATAATCCTTCAACAACACATTCTAATTCTTTTTCACGTGGCAATGATCCCAATGGAAGAACTTTTTTTGTGAATGCATGGATTAGAGAAATAGCATTTGGTTCTTGAATTACTAATTTTTTCCCAGCAAATGCATGTGGAGCAGTTGTTGGTGGAATGAAGTATTCACATGTGGCTTCTGACTTTCCACAAACATCAACTTCAAATAAAATGTGCATACGACGCTCTAATTGGCCAAGCTTCCAAAGAGCTTGGTCACGATCAAATTTTAGTTGAAGTATTTCATTATCTTTATCTAGAAAGTTTATATTTTTCATAGTAGGTATATCATATTCATGGATGTTACATTCCACATCCTCTTTCCCCATTTCAATACAAAAGCGTTTGAGCTCTGTCACCTAATGCTTGTAATCATTTGTTAGTATAGTAACATTGTCCAAAACGACCAAAAGTATCCAAATTAGAATTTAACCCTAATTCCTACTAGAAAACCATCTTAGCATTTAGTAGATCCTATTGGCAATTGAAAGAAGGTTGCTCGGGGGGTGCACTTAGTTCTACTACAACAAACTACATACAAACAAGTGGTTTCTAATAAACTATAATTTTAACTTCAAATTTTGAACATTGTTTCATAATAACTATAGCATTCTACTTCCAAATTTTCAAACTCAAATAAAATATAGAATGATTTCTAGAAGAGATTAAAAATGCACTAAAATGGCATGTTTTTTTAACTCAAATATTTTTACAGAACACATTTAGATGACCATTGCATCAATATTCAATTCAAAATGAGCTTTCAATAGAGAATTATTTTTAGAATTATTTTGTTCATTTTTTAGACAATTTTTTCCTATATAATATAGGGGTGTGAAAGTTATTTTTTAGTTCCACAGTGTATCTTTTTACTTCAAAATTTGTAACTAATTATTATTAACAAATAAAAATATCAATAATTCAAAACATAAACTTTCAAAATAGAAAAATCTATTCATATTATTTTCATTTAATTTTATTTAAAATTCAAAAAATATATAGGAGGTCCAAAGTTTTGTTCACACATGGTTTTTACCCGAGGAAGGTTGTAGATTTTTGTTGAGTGTATTTATTGCACATGGCATGAGCAAACTACGAATTTTTAGATTGTTGATTATAATTGTATATTATATCAACCCTAGACTCTAATGTTCAAAAAATACACATTTCAAGCAAGAATTTATAATGATCAATTTCACTCTCATATTATAGTTATCTTATACAATATTTACTTTCTATACATTAGATTTGTATTTTTTGGTCCTTTAATTGTCATAGAGGCACTAACTTACGACCCTATATGAACAAACTTTTAACCTCAAAGGGATCCAAAGTCCATATTCTAGGTGATAAAAAGAGTGCTATGAGGTGATGCTTGGTTCAAATGACTTCTCATACATCCAAAGTAATGGTTGAATCTTTAAGAAGAAACCTTCCTTTAAGACCAATTGGATGAAATTTGTATATAGATGTCAACAAAAATATGCAAGATTTAAGTAAGAGATTGGGTCATTAATATATTGATTGAAAACAGGAAAGTAGTTATTTACCATTCTTTAATTGTGTTATCTTTTACATATTTTATTTTAGAATTTCTATAAACTATGCATTGATTATAGTGTGATAGTTGATGAATAATTGTACCTCTTTCTTCAATTTGTTTATTGTAGATTCTTGACCAACCATGACAACTTTTTGAAGTTTACTATTATCATTTTCAACTTCTTGCAAATTCTCTAGCAATTTTTTAATCTTCAAACAATCAATACTTGATCCTTTTTTGCGTCTCTCTAAAAGTAAATTCTTTTTATTTTCAAGCATTACTTTCCTACACTCAAGCACTTCTATTTTATAGTCTTGCATCATCTTCTCACATAGTCTTCGATTTTCTTCACTTTTTTTAAAATCATCTTTACAATTCTTTAATTTTATTTGTAGATTTTGAATTTTTTTGGTTAATGTTTCTTTGGATATTTCAAGCTCAATATCTGCAATATTGCAATGTCATCTATTGAATTTAATACATTTTATTTTACTAAAAAAACCATATTGTTATTCTTTTACTAATCTCTATAATTTTATTTGAGGTGAAGTTAAAAGGATATAAAATTATCATCAATGAATTTCTTATATTAATATATAATAACCATTACTATAGACTTTTTTCATTGCTTGAATATGCATGTTGGACCTATTGGAAGATAATACATAGGTGCATATGCATATGTTATATGGTATGATCAAATTTTCAAACTTTTAATTAAATTGTACCTTTTTCATTAAAACCATAATCTTTAGAAACATGGATGTGTGGTGTAGCTTGTATTTTTTTTTCTTGTTCTTTATTGGAGTCATCAAATTCTAAACTATCTTTGTTTTCTAATAGTGGTGGTATATTGTTATTTATAGAAATTGCTTCAATTTTTTTTTCTTTGTGCCTATATTGTGCCAATTGAACAGCAAGTTTGTGGGTTATTTCTTTTCCTTTTGTTGCCTCTTCTTGTAATAACTTTATCTACAATACATCAGGTTTGGTACATGATAAGGATAATTAGTGATAGTCAAGAGTTTAATTGTTTAATTTTTATTCCTCATTTTATTTTGTAGTTTTATTTTTCCCATTGAGGTTTTAATATGCTTATTGCCTACAAGTATACATTGAAATTGGCATTGTGTCCTTGTGGTCCTTGAGGGATTAAGCTCTAGTCATCAAATACCAGTATTCTTTTAATGTTCTGATTATTTCTATTTATGATGCATAACAATATTTTTTTTGATGAAAACCTCAAAAAATTAGTCAAAGACAAATTTTAAAGCACATCTAAATTTTGTCCAAGAGCCGTTAGGATCATTTAGAGGTTGAGATAGTTTTATACCATTTAATTGAATAGAATACATTAAATTTTTTAATATTTTTCATTTTTTCTTAAACTTAAAAATTGTATTTCAACATACATAGCAATATAAAGTGACAATTGTTGAAAAAAATTCATTATTAAAAATCATTAAAAATTTATTTAACAAAAAATTGAAATAATGAAATGAATTAATGGTTATATTCTACTAAATCTAGAAATACCTCAAAGACTTATGGTTGTCAAATACCTCAAAGAATAGTTTCCATTTGTTAGATTGATATACTTAGTGCAATATTTGTGTTTATTGTATGCATGTAATATGAAAAAATAAAATAGTATAAATAAAATCTTAACATGTATTTCTATCAAATACAAAAATAAAAATGATTTATACAAATAATATCTTACAGCATGACAATTAGCATGATCAACAAGTTGAGCATTCATAGAAGATTGTTTGGCTTGGCATAATTGATTTGAAAGAGTAACAACTTGGCTTTGCAAATGGCTAACTTTTGTATGCATCTTTGCATATTCATCTTTTTTCTTGATATTATTTTGTTGTTCATTAGTTAAGCGCAACTCCACCAATCTCATCTCTTCTTTCAATGCTTTTAATTTTGAGCTTTTATTCTCTATAATACATGTTTTAAATATTTTTAAATTGATTTTTAAATAGTGCATGACATTTAATCAAATTTGAATTTATTTTTTTGTAATTGTATGAATTAACTTTCATACCTCTAAAATGGCATACTTATTTTTTCTATCTTCTTGAAACTACAATTATCCATTTTTAAGATCTTTGGAAAAAACATTTGTTATTTTCAAAACCAATTCAATCAATGGTTGTATTTAGACAAATAGTAAATTAAGTAGTCAACTACATAGTTTCCAAACATTGACAAATCAATGATTACTAGTCTATGCCATATTGGTAAAGCTTTACGACATCATTGTTTGTAAGATAATAAGATTTTAATACCAAACTTGAAGGACTTCATTGGATTCATTGACATAATTTTTGTTGCATTGAACTGAACTTCATTTTGGTATCTGCTCAAATTAACCTCTAAACAACCAAATGAACACATAGGCAAATTCCTATGAAGTCAATTTTGAATGGGTCTTTCTCAAAATTTGACACAAGGTTTGGACACGTGCACCTTGGGAATGTACCTTTTTTTCCAATTGGATGGTCACATCAAAAGTTATGTTGACCCAAATTTTTTGGACAATTTGGACAGATCATGGAAATCATCTTTTGTTTCTGTAATTTTGCAAGCATACATCTAACATGATGCAAGATGCAATTATTGAAAAATAAACTAATTGTACTACAAAATTCTCACTTTAGGAGGAATTAACCCCTAAAGTGCCAAACTACGTTTTGGGCAATATAGTGCTTTGGGGCTGGTAACTACAAATAGAAATTTTTGTTCTTTAAAATTTTCACACAACACCAATGTTTCTTTTTTACTATAGAACTTGTGTTTGTAGTAGCATGCCATTGCATTATATTTGGAGGAACATTAGGTTATTCATTTCTTTATGTCAAAACTTGTATTTAAACGTCAGGAAAAAAAAACCCTGCACAATACATGCCTAGAGAGTAACTTTTAAGTGAAATAATTTTCATAACTTTTGACTACATCGTCAAAAAGTTATTGCATGATATGTAATTTTTAATGCTTAGTGGATAGCTCAAAAAAATTCTAAGAAATAAAATTTTGAAACTATTTTTCTAGATTTATATATACCTAAAAAGCTTTGAATCATTCCATTTTGTTAAAGTTACAAGGAGTTTTAGTTTGCAGGCAGTTATAGATTCTCTACTCTAAAATAAACTTTGAAGTTCTTTATTGAACTTAGTTTTCAATATTTTAAGAAATAAAATAAAATCACAAGATGTAGATTGTTTGTTACAACATTAAAACCATTGGGATTGGAATTTTTCAATTTCATAACTAAATTATTAACAATTTAGAATTTTGAATCATTTTCTACATCTTTCTACTTACTATTTTTTCCTATATATTGTACAATTTTAAATGGTCTAAATTTTATCAACCATGTAGCCAACTTGCCTTGAAGAATGAATCCAAAGAGTTACAACCATTTGGGGGCATTTTTTCATACAAATGTGACTTTGTGAAGTGCAACTACTATTTTTTTTCAAAGGGCCAAAAAAGATTTTTTGTTACTTCAAACACTAATATCTTGCAATCCACACTACAAAAATTTCTAAAACTTTCCCACATCTTTTCAAACCAGCGTAGTACAAGACCCTATAATTATATGTGTTCAAAATGTGTTTTTTTCCTAAAATTTGGTACTTACACTAGAAATGACAGTTTTCAAGCATTTTTTGGTCAAATCATGGTCTAAAATTTTTAGGGATTAAAGTTGTCAACCTTAAATAGGGTTGGGAAAAAATATATAGTATAGAGGCTTTCTTTATTCTAGAGCAACTTTGCAATCTAAAATTCTACAATGGCTACTTACATTGGTATTCTCAAGTTTAATTTGGAATTTTTATTTCATATCTTTTAATAGAAAGATGAATTTTAGATTTTTATTTACAAAGTATATAATATTCATTACAAAAATACCTAAAATATTTTTTAAGTTAATTTTTCATTGTAATTTAACTTGACATCATTTAACCTTAAAATGCACGAGTAACCATAATTGAAGAAATGATTTGTACATATTTTGAAAAAGACTAGCGGTTGGTGCTTGCTATGCTACACATTCATTATTAGAATTTTATAAGAATTTTTATGTATTAGATAGAATGAAAAACAAAAATTTCAATAAATCTTCAAATAAAAATGACTAAAATCTTTGTATAATTTTTTTTTATAATTAAACATATATTGAAATGTACAATAGAAATTTATTGAATGATGAATGAAACATATGCAATGGTAAATACTATAAAAGATACACATACATTAGAATGCATTAGAAATTTGACTTCATAGTTACAAAAAATAGCAACCCAAATTGAAGAATTGAAAAAAAACACTTATAAATCTCAAAAACTTTGTGAACAATTTAATTGTTGTAGAATCCAAAATCGCTTCAATTGAATAAATTTCTCAAAATCATTTGGTAGCAGCAATAGAAAATTGAAATCATGAAAGCTCAAAGCTCACAAAAGCACAAAATCATAAAAGTGCAAAGAAGTGTAAAGCCAAGAGAAGCAATGGATTTGCTACCTCTATAATATCATCCTATGGATCCTCTTTAATATCACCTTAATTGCAACAACTATATTATTTCTATAATATCACCCTTTGTAAAAAGTGATATTACAAAAGTGATTACAAATTGCTACTCTATTTTTCTAATATCACATTGTGTGAAAATACGATTTCTATGTATGCATGATTGAAAATATTTTTATAAAATATTTAAAATAATTACTTTAAAGACTTATTGAAATCATAATCATGCATTCTATTCAAATATATCAAATTTTTATTAATATGTGATACAATGAATGTGTAGCATAGTAAGCACAAGCCCTTAGTATTAATGGTAGCATTTGTGATATTACAGAGGGAGTTATGATTTTAGTAGTATGACTAGCAATTACAAAGTAATTAAAAAAAAAATTATATCATAATTTCACAAAAAAATCTTTGCAACGACACTACCACTTGATAAATTTCTTCACTCACAAACAATGGTCACCAAAATTGAAGAATTGAAATGCAAATTTGTCAAATTGCAAAGACTTTGTAAATACTTTGTTGTAGAATTCAAAATTGCTTCAATCTAACAAAGCTTCAAATCATTTGGTAGTAAGAAAAGAATATTAAAATTGAGAACATTCAAAGCTTAGAAAATCATAAAATTGTGGAAGTAAAATGAAGTATGAAGCCAAGAGATATGAAACCTCCATAATATCACTGTACTTCTGTAATATCACATTTTTACACTTTATAATATTACAAAGGTGAAATGGCCATTGGAACTCTATAATATCACATTATGTAAAAATGTGATATTATAGAGGAATTGAAACTCTGTAATATCACACAGTGTAAAAATGTGATATTACGGAAGGCCTTGTGATTTTAGTAGTATGATTGAGCTGTGAAATAATTTGGATTTAGGCATTATTATTGTCAATGGTTTATATCTTTGAGTGTACCTTCATTGCCAATTTGCTTATTGAAAAATAATCACCCTTGACCCCTAAATGCCCAAGGCATCAAATTCTATTGGCCACAATACTTTGAAGTTAAAAAAAAACTACCGTACTCACAATTTTTTGTAGTTTATATTTTTGAAAATTCCTTTTTGAAGTCTAGTTCTATCATCAAAAGTCTGATTTTGAAAATGAATGATCAATATTTTTCTATTCAAGATTTTGTGCAAGGGTGTCCATTGTAAATCTTGATTTTCTAGTGTTGAGAGCTTTTGAAAATGAGCCTCAAATATGCTAAATCTTTGAGAAAAATTTACATTAGAAAAATTGTAGAGTAGATTTTGAAAAGTTGTAAATTGATTGGAGTTATACAAATTAATTATGCCTTTTAACCTCATAATTTTTTGGTGACCAATTTTGTAGATATGACATGTGAAAAGAGGATTAAAAGACTTCAAATCACTTACACAATTCTACCCCCCTCCAAAAAATGATCAAACATTATAATCTATCAACCCATAAGTGATATTGTTGTGTTTCCTTTTCCTGTGTGATCTCTAACATGATTTTGTACAATTACAATTAAAAAAAATTGATAAAACTTATCAAAATGTTGACTTTTTGTTCAATTTAGAGCAAATTCTAAAAAGTTTAGAAAAAGCCTTGGGCATTTAGGAGTTAATGCATACAATCATATGCAAAATGAATATCTAAAGGCTTATGAATGTTTGTCACGTAGTTTAATTTTTTAACTCTCACTATGTAGATTATAAACTAAGAATAAAATTAGTTTTTGTGTTTAATTTACAATCAAAATTTGCAAAGTTGAAGTTTCAGATCACATCCATATTGTTCAATTCAAAATTTTCATTGAATAATTTAGAATTCAGAAGCATTCAACTGTTTGTATTTTGTTATAAATATAAAATAAATCATTTTAAATTAAGATTTCGTTTGATTGGCTAAAATTGTGCAAGTCTAATCATTACACTAAGAGATTCTATGATTCTCTCGTATGGTCTATAGAAATATTTGCATTTTATTTATTGCAATGCTAAAAATTAGACAATTTTATAAAAAATTTAATATTGTGAATTTTTTAAGAAAAATATGAAGAGAATTCATATCAAACACAAAATATACTCAAAAAAATCTGAAATTTTTCAAAGTTACAAATCTCATTCTTTAAGACAGTTATAAGAAGAAGAAAAAAATTAAAAATAAAGTTATCTAGTTGAAGGTTGAAAATTATATGTTATGAAAAAATTGTTATTCGGACTAGAATTAAGAAAGTTGTGGTTTAACAGTCCAATAAGATGGAAAAAGCATCCCCAAAATGAACCTCAATGTGCTTAGAATTTATTTATAGTATCCAATATAAGCATACATATTATGGGCCTTCTTCCCAATAGCCTTTTGATATACATTTTGTGATTTTTGTTCAACATTTTAGGGCATAAAATGTTGGAATATGTAGATGGGAATGCAATTGGAAAGTCAAGTGTAGACCTTAAATGTAATGTACATAAATTTTTTTCCATTCATTTATTAATTTTCAAAAAAGAATTCAAACTTGTAGGATTGTAGAAATGTCAAATATTTATATATTGAAGGGTTTTTCCCTTCAATTCAATCTTAATATGTTGAACATCTCAAAATCATGCCAACAACAATCATTTGTATGAAATGTAACACAAAAGAGACATTGAGTAATGAAAGAATGAGTACCCAATGTGGCTAGGCGTAGGCAAAAGACAACCTACTAAATTGATCTTGGTACATGTTTACTTCATTGCGATGTTGAAGATTATCTTTAAGAATTTGATTTTGGAACTTCTACATGAATAAAATAAATAAAAATTAACTTGCATTGTTTTAAGAATATGATTACTTATATCATTGAAAAGTAATTAACAAGTACAAAAATTGAATACTGATTTTAATCAAATTGTAGTTAATTAATGAATATGAAATATGAAATATTCATGGAAGCTATAGATATTTTTATTTTACCTATAATTAATTTGAGTGGTTAATTTATTTGAATTTATATGTTGTTGAAAAATAATAAAAGCATGCAAAATATATATTGCATTAGTGAAGCCAAATAACCTACATGCAATATTTGTATACCTCATTTATATTATTGATTTGTAATTGATGTTGCAATCTTTCCTCTATACATTGAGTTTCAAGCACTTGGTACCTAGAAAAATGACTTTAATTAAAGCAAAGAATTGATTGCATGACATTTAGAGTAGAATGCTATAATTGAAATTAGAAATTAAAATAATTATTAACATATGAATACAAAGTATTGTGAATTAAATCAAGATGTATTAAATCTTAGTGATAGAATTTTATATTCACATCTCAAGTCATATCTTAAACAAACTTAACATAAACTTATATGTATTTTAATATGGAAGAATAAAATTTCTAATCCAATCAAATTCTTAACTAAAGAATAGATCATTTTATATATATTGCCTTACTTTTGACATCATTTTCAAGTAAAAAAATAATTCTCATTTTCATCAAATAATTTTTATTGTTTTTTTAATTTATATAAACACAAAATCACCAGAGGCAAATTTTTTATGTGAAAATTGAAAATGAGCACACATTGTCCAATATGATCTATTAGAAGAATGTGTTGATATTTTCAATATGGATTTTTCTTTCTTTTTACATAATTGAAAAATTAAAAAAATATAATTCTACTCAACCATGTGAATATTTGAAATACTTGAGTATTTATAGACTAATGAATAGATGCTAACAAAATAAGTATTATCATAACCTACATTTATCTTGATAGGTTGGCATTAAATTTGTAATTATCTTTATAAGTATATAATATCTAATAGAAAAATAATTTCAAATAAATTATATAATTAACTGATTTTTATCAAAATCTCTGTTTTTTTGAAGAGTTTGTATGTCATGTTCATGCAATGAGATAAGTTGTTTCAAATAGTCATCCATTAATCTAGCAATAGCTTTTATTATTGTAGATGTAACACCCAATGACTTTGCTTCAGTTTCTTGGTTTGCAAAATCCTAATCACAAAAGTGCCACCAAGAAAATATAAAGCATAATAATGAATATGTTGGAAATTAGATATGAATAATATGAGTTATAAATGATAATTATATCCATAATAGTCAACTTGTATTGCAATTTAAAGACAATCTATATTATTGCACCAAGATGAACTATTTAATATTTTGGTTTTATAAATTACTTATTACAAATAAAATATTAGGTTTTACAAATAAAACAAGTATTCAAATTCAAATTTTCAAATTTCAAGTTCATTTTACAAATTTACAAATTAAACACGTACTTACTTGTAATGCTTGGTGCAAATTAGCACTGGAACTTGTATTGTCATGACTTCCAACATTGGCAAGGAAGATGGTATAGAAAGCCTCTAATTGTGCTTGATTATAAGCTTGTTCTTGCAATGTAGCTTGATATGCTTCAGATAGAGCATTTTGTAATGTCACAATGATATCTTCTTTTTCTTTCACCACCATTTGGAGTCTCTTTATACTTGATTGTGCAATATCCATCTATATATTTGGCATGTTATATCAATAATGAGATACATATATATTTTGCATAAGACTTTAATGCAAATGGAAATGATTAAATATAATAATATACAGTAAAGATGTAGTCCTCTAAAATTTTAAATATAAATAAAATTCAAAATTCAGCAAAAGTAACAAGTAAACAATAGTTGTTTGTTTACATATGAAAATTCAATGTAAACAATCTTTTCATTTTATGACATGGTGGCCAAAAATATGCATGCCAAACAAAAATTCAAAAATGGATATTTTGTATTACTTTAGGCTAACAAAATGAAAAACTTGAAGTTACATAATCTATATCTAATTGTAAGTTGGTCATTTTGGCTATAACAATGATTGCAAACTAGGATGCCTAGATGCAAATTCTACAATTCAATGTCCATATAAAATTAATTAAATCACTTAGTAAGACTATAGTCATTTGCATTTTGTAGATTTGTTAGAAAAATAGCTGTTAAAAAAATCTTGAAAGTGTCATATTGATATTTTGGAATGAACATGTTGAGTTAATTTTAATTCTTTTGGTGTTGATGGTATTTCAAATTCTTCAATTGAACCACTAAACTCAATTTCTTTTTCAACTGGATTAACCAAGAGTTCTTCATCAAGATTTTTATTCTCCATTGAATAATATAAATATCCAATTATCTTGGAAGCTTGCTATTGCACTTGAATTGTTATGATCTACAAACACTTACAACTATTTTATACAAATTTTTTTCATTTAATTACTATTAATTGTTAAAAAAATTCTTAAAAGTACTATAGTGTCAATTGCACAAGACCTAACTATATTGAATTGCGAGATAACGAGTTTAAATTATAATTTCTCATAAATAAAATTGTTGTCAAGATTAAAGTAGGATGGCATAGAATTGTACATTTACATAATTTGTTAGATCGAGGAACAAACAAAACTACAACTTAAAATACATAAGATATAATTTTTTTATTTGGTATTTGACTGTTTAGTACTCAAGTTGTTTCTTATAAAAAGATAAGAATACCATATCATTCTTGTATTATGAAATTAAATTATAATTTAATATCTAATATGCATAATTAAAATCTATTATATTAAATTCTATTGTATGAATTAAAAAAATGAAAAATGAGAACATTTTTTAACATCCACTTCTATAAACATTAACAATTTCATTTATATCAATGATGTATTTGGTTGGTTTTTACTACCATCATTGTAATATAAAGTATTGAGGCTTAAGGGCATTTTAAAAGTATATTTATTCATTTCATTTTTGTATACAATGATAAGAAATAAAATCCTACCATAATCACCATTGGATCAAGTACAAAAATGAAGCACTTAAGAAGAAAGCATTAATATAATTTTGATTTTTTAGCTTATTATCACTATTTAGAAGAATGATAATAAAAAGCATCAACTGTTCTTTTTCTTAATTCAAATAATCTAATTGATTAAATTTATTCCCAAAAAAATCTAACTAAGGTTCCATTGTTCTTTGTGCTATTAGTGATGCCCTTTGAAGATTGAAGGTTTCAGAGGCCTATCTCTGGCAAAGGATACTTTGATAGTGAAAAATTGAGAGCAAACACATGAAGTTGTCTTTTGCTCTCAATAAAAATAAAAAATATTAATTTTTCAGTCGAACATTCTCACCATTGGGATTAGCAATTTTTACATTCCTCCAAAAGTTATTAGCATATTAGTTATATCTTTCATTCAATAACACCATTCACTTTACAATTTTTAAGAAAATGAATATGAAATTTGTTTTGGTTAAACTTTTTAATATATATTTTCAACCCAGTTTCCAACTTATTGACTGAAATGCACTAGTTATAGGACATACTTGTTTTTTTCTAAAAATGTTGAAAGACAAAATGTTGAAAGACTTTTTGGAAGGACTAGAAAAGCCTATGTTTTGAAGTTTAGGCACATTGAACTTGCAATTAGTGGGGATATTTAAAATTTTGGAACAATGTACTTGAAGAAGTTGACCTAAAGATCACATGGTTGCTTTTGTTAAAAATTAAATTTTGATGAAGATTTTGACCTTGCTTTGGGGACAAGTAATTTGAAGTAATTTGAGGCCTCTAAAGACAATGGTCTTTCAGGGGGCAAACCTTGATAGCCTCTAAAGTCCAAAATGTCTCTTTAGAAAATAAAATTTGAAGGTTTTGTTTAGTTTTTACAATTTCAATTTTTGACATGATTTTTTGAAACTTTTTTTAAGATTGGAAAATAGATCAAACTTAGAGGAATATAATTTTATTTAAAACATATGCCTAGGTGCAAAAAGTTATGCGACTCAAAGCTCAAAATTGTTGAGCTAGGCAGTTGCAGGCTATGGTGCATAAGTTCCTAGACAAGCTTTTTGTGCACTCTTGCACACTCAAAAGTACAGTCTTAGTAATTTCAATAAAATTTTGATTTTCAAAGCATTTAAAAGAATAGTGTTATATTATTATAAAATTTAGAAGATCAAGATTTTGACTTATGTATAAATAAATAGAAGATTGAAGTTTTAGTTTGATTATATATATAACCTCTCATTTAATACTTTAAAGTTTAATATGACAAGTTTAATATGACAACACTTTGAAGTTTAAGAAATCCCAATCATATTTCTTCATTTGAATTTTCACTGTGAAGCCCATCTAAAGATTTGAATTCTAAACCACATCCAAAATTGTAAAAAATATTTAATTTAGAGAGTTATGATGAATAAAAATAAGAACATTAATATATAAAGATAAAACATATAAAAATAAAAATAAAAACATTTGATGATTTCATTTTGCATATTTGAGTACTCCAAAAATTTAGAATGAAAATTTCATTCACAATATTTTGTTCTTTGTATTTTTTTCAATTTTGGAGTGCATCAAGGCAATGTTTGTCACAATGGCCAATTACTAAATGGTTCATTAGAACTTTAAAAAAATGTTGTTCTTTGGTCAAATAATAAACTACAATTAAACAGCGACATTTTGAATTTTTTTGTATAAGAAGGTGAAAAAAAACTTGTTTTCTTCATTTAAATGTGAAATTCTTGCAATCTACTTGTTCAATGATTTTGAAGTTTCTTCAACACATTTTCATACAAATCTAGTGGAAGATCCCATGGTTGGATATACAAATCTACTTTGTAAGACCTTCCATGGATGAACATCTGCACTTTTGTCTTACATAGAAGGATTCTCTATCATCCATTGCACACCCTAAACTATAGAGTTCTTTTAGGCTTAAACAATTTTAAATTTCTGCCAAATTTTCTTATTCTTTTCACCAGCCTTTTCTCCACAAAGAATTCAAATAGTGGGATAAATAATAAAGGATAGTAAAATCCTAATCAAAACAATTTTGTTGTTATTGGAAGTAATGGAAATCAAGGAACAATTCAGAAGAAAATAAAAGAGGGTTCCATGTAACTGATTTAGCCTTTCGGTGGAAAAGTCTTGTCTAGACAATAGGAGGAATCACAAGTAGAGGGAGCTTAATCCCTAAATGCCCAAGCAACCATATATGGTTGATCTGAAATTTCAGGCTCATTTTGGTGTGGGCAATTAAATTGTTTTGACCTTTTTAAAAAAAATTGGGCACTTTTTAGGGTTACCTATTGAAAACTTTCATTTTTCACTGAAAAAGGTACATATTTGATTGTTGAGAGGTCTCCAAAGCCATATATGTTCATTAGTGGAAGAGTAAAGCTTGCTAATTTTACTTCATTTCTCAAACTTTGCCAACTTCACTTGATTTGCAATGTAAAAACTTATACTAATCCATTTGCTTTGAAAATGGTCCCAGTGGAAAGAGTCAAGTTTTTCATAGTCAAAACACACTTGAAAAGGCTTGGACATTTAGAGGTTAAGAGCAATGTCTAAGGAGGAGAACATTTTGGGAAGAAAAAAAAGGGCCAATTGAGGGGGTGGAGCCCAACGAGAAGACATTTTTTTTTCCAAAATGCATGACAACGAGAGGCATTGGTCAACATAAACTACTGCTAGGAAACTACAATTAAATGAGGAATGGGCCTGAGACAAAAGTCGTGAACGAAGAATCCATAATCCACGATTACATGTGGGAGCTCGCATAATCATGTGATTGCACCAAAGAACTTGCCATGTCCATGTATAACAACTAATTAGGTTCATATGTGGAAACCACTAAGGTTCATGTATGGCAATTAGATGTGTAGCCAATGCCCATGTGTCACAACCACATAAATTATGTGCATTTTTCTTGACACATTCTGATTTGAATTTTGTCACCAACCACCTTCCTTCCATGTCACAACTTGCAATGGAAGATCATTTTGGGACAAATAATTAAGGTGAACCGGAAGATCATTTTGGGACAGAGGGAGTACTATTTTCAAAGTATTGTCATCCAACTTCCATTCTTTATTCATCCATCTTCTATACATTTCCATCTATTATTCTTCCAAATTTTACACTAATCAAATTGCATTCATCCAACATTCAAAGTGAATGATCTTTACACTAGTTAAATTCTTGTACAATATGAATAACACCCTAATTGAATGAAATCTTGGTGGATATACACATGTAGAATTTCATAAGCAAACTAGGGTCTACCTTACATAATGGATATTCAAAATGATCCCTAATTTCATCTTATTATTGTCTTTTCTATGTTACAAAATTTTATATATTTTCCTACTTCATTTTCCATCTAAAGTAGGCATATGCATAATAGACCTTATTTATTGCTAAAATATGAAGTTAAACACACAATTGGTAAAGGAGTCCATAATGAATATACCACTCATAAAATAAGGCTTGACACTTTCTTTGTTGTCAATTTTGGGTATAAAAGATTGGATAAAGTAAAATTGCATAATACCATTACCCCCATGCCTATCAAGTGTCTATTCAAATTTCACTAATCTAACCTCAAACCATTCACTTTGAATGATTCCTACTTTACAAATGGCGCTTCATATTTGTACAATAAAAAAAATTTAGTGAATGGTTTGGGGACTACCTTTTTCAAGGCGCTTCAAAGATGCACTTGTTGAACACTTTCAAATTTCTTTCAATTTTGACAATGAAAATTCACATAAAATCCAAAAATTCACAAAACTTAGAATTTTTTTGGTAATACTAATGATTTCTACTTGTCTATAGGGAAAAATAACACAAAAATTGATATTTTTACTACATCTATACATACCAACTTAAATGAACGGGAATGGATATTTCTACCTTATGAGAGATGGAAGGACATGTAATTACAAGAGATGGAAGGCCATGTGAAGGAAGCAACCTATTTATGACCACTTAAGATACTTGGCCGGGGTTCTTCAATGGGGAAGAAACAGAGTTTGGAAGATTTTTATATTTTTTAATTTTAATTTTTCAAAAAATAATTACTATAAATTTTTTAACTATAGATTCTATTCAACCCATATTGGTCATATAGACCTTTCTATTTCCAACCAAGGGCTAGTTGCAAAATCCACCCAAGATTGATTGCAAATATTGAGAGTCTTGTAGCCAATCATAATGCGCCATAACTACGTCAAGAACCATGCCATAACTTATTACTAAGGTAGAACCACCCATTACCAACCATAGCCCCATCATCAATCAATAGGGAGGCTGAAAGTTGGGCTCATTTCCAAACATGAGTTCTTGATTTTTGCCTATCAATTCCTCCATTCTTTTCATGACATGTTTGCTTGGTTTGGAGTGTCAAAGTGAATTCTTAAATGAGCAGTTTTGGAATAGTCTATACATTGGACATGGGTCTAGACCAACTTTTGCCTTCCAAAATTCATAGTAAATTCAATTTGAGCCATAAACTTACCAAATTTTGACAAACCCCTCATTTCTATCTCTACACTTGTGGAAATACTTCCTTCACCTTACTATACTCCACATATGTCTACAATTGCTTATTTAGTCGATTATGGGTGGTTCTACTTTAGAGGTAGTCTCCATTACTCGCCTGGAGGTCCGATTTTGAACAAGTGTATAGAGGAGGGTCCATTGAAGGAAAACATTCAACTTTGACGTCTGATTAGCTGTCACGCCCCTATCTACTTGGGGTGCCCAATGAACCTTAATGCGCAAGGGGGGACCTTGGGGGTGACTTCCCAAGCCTTGCAATAGGTGTGAGGGGTTCTCAATGAATCCCACAAGAAAGTATGGCATGTGGCATATCATTGGAAAGATATGAATACAAGGAACCTAGAATGACAAGAATTACGAGGTTCTAAGACATGAGTCAAAAGTTATGGCCAAAAGAAGAGCCGTGGTGAAGGCGTGACGCCTCCCCCGGTGCATCTGAATCTTTAGAGGGACATAACTTTGTGAGAACTTGTCCAAATGGGACGAGTGAGCAGTCCATCGGCATTTACTCGTTGTGTAGATGTCTAAAATGGGCTCGCATGTTGGATTTGGAGTTTTGAGTGCAAAGTTGCGCCGGTTGAAAGTTCAGGAGTCCAAACGGTGACGTAACTTGACGATTTGGATTGGAAGTGGGTGGTCTTCCACAACCCAAGGTTATCCAAGGACTTTCTTCGACCTAGGACGGGGGGGGAATCTGCCGAATACCACAGAAAGTACTATAGGAGGGGTTGGTCTCCCCCTCACTCTCTCTTGAAGCCTTGGTGAGTCCCGGTGACTCATAGTTGGTGGTGGTGACTTCACCACCACTTCAAGGCACCATGGGATACATGTGTGTGCCCCGTGGCATCGGTTGGGTGGAGTCCCGCTCTTTGTTAGGCCTCCTTGGATGTGTCCCGAGTTGTGAGCGTCGGTTATTTCTAGTGGAGGAGTAGCAAATGCAAAAAGGGCTAGCATGGAGTGGGGTGACACTCAAGGGCGGTTAGGACCATGGTGAGTAGTGCCACCATGGGTCCTTGCACATTAAGGTGGAAGTTCCGCCCCATGTTACTAAGTGACATGCCCGGTGTCACGATGGGAGTGTGTGCTAATAATCCCAATGACTGGAACTTGGCAAATTAAGTTGGAAATGGCGATTAACACTGTGTGTGCTTGGCATGTGCAGTGTTAGGCAGTTGGTGACCAAGTGATGCTGTAAGTGGTTTGTGGTGAACCTTGTGAGCTGCTGGAAGCTGTTAGATGTCATTTGGGTCGCGACACTAGCCCTCCAAGCTCCAGTTTGCACACTACAGAATTACAAAGTTGGAGGGGCTGGACCTTCATTTGGACCCTTCTAAATACAGAAAAGGACAAGCATGGGGAATTTCATTAAAATGGCGAATATTCTGTGACTTTGGCATTCCCACAGTTCAAACTAGGCAGTCTAAACTCTATTAGCATCTTAGATTTTTGAAATCTATACCATTAATAGATATCTGAAATCTATAAAAGATGTAGATTTTTTAGACCCACCGATTTGAAATCTACATCTATTCTAGATTTAATACATCTAATAGTGGTATAGAGTTCGTAAGTCTAGGACACTAATAGATTTTAGACTGCCCGGTCTAAACTGTGGGAATGGTACACTATGAAAATGGCACATGGAATATCGCCATTCTAATGAAATTCCTCATAAGCTCAATTGAGTTGCAAAAAAATGAAGCAGTCGGTAATTGTAAAGACATGATAAATCATCCAATCAACATGAAGCTGTATATTGCTCCAAGCCGGACCTTCGGGTGCTTCATAACACCTGTTAGCCCTTCCTGGCCTGGGAACTTGGGCAAACAAGATCCTTCCCGCACCTAGACATCCAAGGAAGGTAATGGAGACCAGCCCTTACTCATCTCTTCCTCCACAAAAAGAGAGGGACCTACCGATTATTAAAATAGGAGGGTGATCAGAAATAGGTTTGCCAGGCTCCTTTCCATGTTTGGAAAAAAACCAATAGCTAGTTCAAAGTTAGCCAGAGGAATTGGGGAAAAAAAATCCGTTTGCAATTTGAAAACATCAGCAAAAAACCCGGTGAAAAAGTCTATAAAATTCCTATTTGGAGTAGAAAAAATAGAGAAAAATAAACCGGGCTCTTCTCTTTTAAAAATGGTTCAATACAAGAACGAAAGGAAATTAACCAGTAAAACTCAAAAAGTTTCCCAAACACTGCCCTCCCTTTGGGTGAAAATGAGAAGAGGTGAAGACACTGTTCCATTGGATATAAAGAATGCAGGCTTCGTAAGAAAGCGCAAAGTGAAAGGGAGGGCCCAGTCTAGTGGTGATAAGGTGTGTCTGTCTCGGTGCAGTTGGGACCGCCAGCAGCAGCATGACATGGGGACTTCACATGGTCCACAAGCCTTGGTCGGACCTTCTCCTGCTGGCCATGTGGAATATTTACAACCACACACGTCAAAGGCTGGGGCTGGCTGGGCTGGCGGACGGATTCATAAACCTTACAACAAGGTGGACACGTACGAAGGTAGGTACACCCAAAACCGCCACTTTTTGCTACTGAGCCTATTTTCTATTATTAGACTGGTCCAATTTTTCATATGTTCTTGTTGGCAAGCGAAAGGGGGTTCCAATGCACCAAAGAACGTGGCATTTGGGTACTGTATGCAAAAGTTATGAAGGAACAAAGTTTGGTTTTGAAAGCGTTTCTTCCACATAATTAGGTGTAGAGTTGGTTCTGGAGATGTGCATTTAGTATAGACCTACCTTATGATAGTGGAGAGGGTGGGAAATTAGTTGCCCAACAACAACAATTAAAAAAAAATACTTTGAACCAATTTTGGAATTGCAAATACAGGAGAACCTCTTCTATTGCATATTCCCTTGGTGCATAATATATAGTAAGAGAGTTTGTAGGTAGTAGGTGGACTTGCGTCTAATTCAAGATGGAAAGACACATGGTCCTCATGTGGATTCAAGATGGAAAGACACATGGTTTGTGACCTCTCTAAATGCATAAAACCTCTCTTAGCGTAAAAGGAGGTACACGTCAAAGGCTTGGTCTAGTTGACGAATTCATAACATTACAGGATGCAGCAAGGTAGACACATACTATAATAGTGGAGAAGGTGGAAAATTAGTGCCCACCACCAAAAAAAACCTAGCTTAGGAGAGAATCCTTTGAAGCAATATTAGACTTGCAAATACAATAGAACCTCTCTTATTGTATACTCTAGGAGGTATACGTCAAAGGCTTGGTCTAGTTGATGGATTCATAACATAACAGGATGCAGCAAAGTGGACACTTACTATGATAGTGGAGAAGGTGAAAAATTAGAGCCCTCCACCAAAAAAACCTAGCCTAGGAGAGAATCCTTTGAAGCAATATTAGACTTGCAAATACAATAGAACCTCTCTTATTGTATACTCCTTTGGTGCATAATATGTAGTAAAGAGTTTGTAGGTAGCAAGTGGGCTTGTGTTTGATTCAAGATGGAAAGATAAGAGGTCTTCTTATGGATTAAAGATCAAAAGACACATGATTTGTAACTTCTCTAAATGCATATAATCTCTCTTAGTGCATAGTCCTGGCACCATACATTAAAAGAGGTTTTACTATACCATGGTCTTAAAGGGGTCAAGGGGATAATGAAAATGGCTATGCAAAAGTTGAGTACTAATATTATGATATACATTTAGATGAAGCTAAAATTGATTTATTTTATCTACTAAATATTTTGAAGTCTCCAGACTCTTAGAAGTCATTTATTTCCTCATTCCCTTTATTTAGGTCTTTAAGTTCTAATAAGTCATTTATTCCTTCATTCCCTCTTATTTAAATCTTTAGGTTCTAATAAATCATTCATTCCCTCATTCCCTTTTAGTTAGATAAAAGGAGGCAACCCATTTGTGACCACCTAAACAAATATACGTATCTACAAGACGGGGTTCTTTACTAGGAAATTTTTTTTGTAGACAAAAATAGAGCTCAAAAGGTTTCAAGAATTTTTATTGAAGTAAAGGTGTCCTTGTTTCCATTCTTGTGAATGAATTCTCTAAATGCTTAACCCTTAAACAACGAGTTTGTCACCATGGAAATCATCTTGTTTGAATACCACGTGAATTATTGGCTTAAAAAAATGAAAAGACACTCATTGCAAGACAAACTACATTCTCTTTTCCCACAAAATTTGGAAGATGAATAATTACACTTTTGTCCTACATAAAGAGATTTTTTGTCATTCATCAACTAGAAAATGTCCACCACGTCGTTTAAAGATTAATTCTAATTCACTAACAAATTTGAACACCATTCTCATTAGTATATCTTCCAAATACTTAATTCTAATTCAATGACAAATTTGAAAAACACCATTCTCATTAATGTATCCTCCAAATGCTTAATTCTAATTTACAAATGGATTTAAAGAACTCATACTAGAACTCATACTTAACTCTAATTTGTTGACTACTAATTTGAACATATAATTAACTCTAATTTGTCAACTCTTGATTTTTTGCTGATTTTGATTTATTTAATTTCAATGGTTTAAGGAATAGGCACTTTAAAAAATGATAAAAATTACATACCACATTTGAAAAATCTATTTTTCCAACTGCACTAGGAACTATCTTAGAATAGGAGGTGATCAATAAGAGATCCATGAATACTTGCAAACAATTTCTTCCAAAAAATTGTTTCCCATTTGTTCAAAATGATATGAGACAAAACACTTTAACACTTAAGACAAAAAAAAATATCATACATACCTTAAATTAGGTTGTTTGTTTGTTTATTTAATGTCTTGAACTGTTTGTCCGTCTCCACTTTGTTTCATGATTTGTACCTATAATACAAAAGTTATTGAATTTTAAAACTAAAAAATTACAAAATTACTTTTACTTTTACTTTCGTTTTGACTGTGGCAAAGGCAGAGGGCAGTGCGTTTTGGCCAGAGTGAACTGACCCCCTCATTGCCCCATTTTACCCCTCGGGAAAAACGCTGTGGAATTTTTTAATTTGCAATCAGATGAATTTTTTTTCAAATTCAGATTTGCAATCAGCGACCTCAAACCCCAAATTAGCTAGGGGCAGTGTAGAAATTTAAAAAATCATGGCAAAAAAATAGGGGGCTTTTTTTCACAATTAACCCTGGCCGGGGCAATGAGGGGGTCAGTTCTCCCTGGCCGTGCGTTATCTCTTCACGGAGACAGCTCCTGACATGTCACTCGTAAGTTGTGAAGAATCTAATGGCGCACTAAAACTACGTCAAAACTCACAACCCCTTGTGGAAATTTCTGGAGCCAGTTCGATCCAACAATTTGAGCCCAGCGATTGAGCCATTTGTTTCAATGACCAGCGCAATCTCAGACTCAGTTCTGTCATTTGTTTCCATATCAAGCCACCATTTTGAGCCCCAAAACCTGGTCTCGTCTCAAAGCATTAGCCCCCCTCAAAAGATATCAAATTCCGAATTTCAAATTGCCTTCGCTGTCAGAGCACAGCTCTTGAACTGAACCCCCTACTTCTATCCTCACATTCAAGCTAACTCACAATCAGAATAGGAGTCGGCGTCTTACATCCATGTCGCTCACAGAGAAGAAAATCCGAAACCAGATACTAAATTTTAACCAAATATTCCACTACCGATTGTGCCAATTACACCGACAGCAGGAACTGCCATTGGCAAGCTTCTTCATACAGCTGCAAAGGTCAAGAGAAAACCTTTGAAATGAAAGCGTGAAACCGACAACAAGTACAGGACTGAATGCTAGACTCTCTCAGTTTGTGTGAACAATATTCTTCAAACACAGGAAAGAATTAATACCGACGCGTCTCGTTGATCTCGAAAAAGGATGGATTCCAAGAAAACCAGCACGTACTCAATCTGCACGGAGAATTCCTTCAAAACAGTAACCAAAAGGACAAGTTCCCAGTGATATCTTGGAGGAGATTTACATAGAGATATAATAACATTCACGCTCAATGCTACATGTCTACAGATACAACCCTCCACCTGATTCCAACACAGGTCGGCTGGAAGTTGCACCAAGGTGCACTGACTACAACCCAGGACGAAAAACGTCGGACGCTCCTGTTTCCTAATTCCAACAACAGTCCGAGCATCCACTGCACTAAAATGGAGATAATTACGTAAAACCCCGGACGATACAACTAATGAAAGCAAGAACAAAGTATGATTTCAATCTATCTTCTGTTCAAAACAAATGGGGTACACAAACTGAAATTGTTGTGCGATGTACAGACTTGAGTCACAAATCCATGTACCAGAAAAGGTGTACGAGAAGGTCTCCAATACGCTATTCCCAGCATGCAGGACGAAAAACGAAAAACGAAAAAATCCTAAAAGAGACCTAGAAAAACTGAAGATTACAGAAGAAAACAAGCTTCCTATAAAAGAGGCTTGAGACTTGAGGGAAGTGAGTGCATACAGATATTTGCAGCCCGATATACAAGATGCGCTCAGAAGTGCATCGGTTACAGCCCTTCGTTTTTATTTCAACCCAGGTTCAAGGAAAACCAGAGCGAAAGAATTGAATCTCAAAAATGTGGTGCCAAGGAGACCATAACGTGTTTGAATCATAGCATTACGAAGAACTTTGTAGTTCTTGCAAGTAGCTCAGCACAACACAATTTGGTCAGTGAAGGACCAATACATCCAGAATCTTTCCCGACAAAATTTGACGATGAATGGTAATATATATGGATATACAGTTGTACTTGAAAGGTAACGTAGCTTCATCTCATATGTACAAGCACCTGCACAAACATTTCCAATCATCAGTCTTCTAATCAGCCTGGGCAAGCCATAGTCAAGTATCGCTCACTAATCTCAAGCGATGTCCAGAACCTGGAACAGTACGAAGTCCAGAAAGCTCAATGAACAAGTTAACGATGGAGCAGAAGCAAACAATTTTTAAAAGTATCCAGTCAACCCGTATAATAGAATAGAAAAACTAGGACGACATCCATTACACGAGAGAAAACACAGTTAGCAGCAGATATGGAACGAAAAGATAAATGACTTCCAATTGCTAGATTGCATCCGTGACTGACACACCTGCGGACAAAGTCAGATGCCTGTTCACAGATCTCAATACACAAAATACTCGGTGGACATACAAGCATGAAGCGTTAATTAGCACGCAACTAGGCCAACTATTTCACCCACCCAAATTTCTAATCTGATACAAGACCACCTAAGCAAACCTGACGACACAACCAGATAACTGATACGAAAAGACGGGTGCATGCAAGCACAGACGAACGCTCAGAGGCGCATCACAATGCTCACTGTAACCACAATCTCAATCGTGGAAAACTGTACTCCTACAACGACGATAATGTAACCCAACGGTTCAAAGAAGGCAAACCAACGGTCGACTTAAATTGAGGCATGATAATCGCATCTCATGATGGCACAAGAATGCTCCAGAGGCAAGCGCCCGCCATACAAAAATAAGTGCAATCAAGTAGTAACACCGAACGTGACGGTGCTGTGCTTTTCAAGTCACGACCAGACATGTACAGCTTTACAAACCAGATTACAAACAAACGGTTTAAATACAAGATAAAATCTTGAGAACTCTCCAAAAAAATTACTCTCGATGACAGTGAGCATACTGTCATATCTAAAAGCTTGAATGAAGGCAGAGAATATTGACATATCGCCTACCCTCAAAACAGGAACATATCGATCCATCACTTGGCGAGGTGTTGAAAAGCACCCTTCTTGGCTGGAACTGGATTGTATATTTTGTTGCCACTTCAACGCCTCAAGACACAACGTAGGCATGTACTCGGAAACCAATCTATATACTTAAGCAACCTGGCTGGTTCCTGGTACCCGCATCCCATACCCTCGATTTGTTTGATCCAAACTGCATAGACGGAAAGATTATTAATAATTTGACCTCAGCATTTCCCATCCGAAATATAGTACAGGAATAAAAAATCAAGCGACTTTCAAACTATTCTACTATGAATTCAAGTACCCCTAAATGTAGCAGCACAGAGTCAAATAAGCATTCAGTTGATACAAAGAATGAAGATGTCACTTACGTTGGTGCAAGAGGACCAAGACCACGAAGCTCATAGCCAGATACAGCTTCCATAACGTGTCCCTCGATGTCAATGAAGTACGTCTTTCCCGGAGTAGGGGGAAGACCACGACGTACTAGAAGATCATAGTCACTCTTGTGCAACTCCCTTCCATTCACCAGAACTCCGGTTTGTCCACCAGAGCAATTTCTTGGTAGCGGTTGTATACTCAGTTCCTCAATATGTGGCTGCAGTAAGTTCACAAATACAGGTAGATACGGGTTAAAATGCCGAATCACACTCATCTAATTCTTAATTTAAAAACAAGTGAACTGAGACTCCACGCACATAGTACAAGCACTTACCGGAATGATGCCCAAACATGGTCCACCGGAAAGGCCCCAGAAGCCCGCTTGAGAATCATACCTGCACCACAATATAGCCGGGGAACCTCAGGGTTGGAATAGAGTAAATATGTGAGCGATCTTATGTAAGCGTACCACACGCATCGACCGTCTTTAACTAATGCGTGGCACAAGAGAGGATATTTAAAGTAGAACCCACCAGTATGACCCTGGATGAATAGGTCCTGCCAATGCCTCAGCTCGTTTCAAAAGTGTATCAGGAATCGGTGAACCATTGACCGTCACTTTACGCCTGTAAAGGTTATTACTCGACTCTTGTTTCGGCTTCGTCAGTTCCTTCGCGCCCTTCTTTATGATACCCTTCAGACTCATTGAAGACGTCATATTTGTTTCTTGCATGTATCCTTCATCTTTCGAATATTGTTGAGCAACATGACGATCCAAGGGCATACGTGACGACGCGTGAAACTGCTCACTCTTGAAAGTGCTCATGGGAGGACGCATTCTGGGAGAGTCGTTGTCTGATTCACTACTTGTTTGAAAATGCCTCCCATCATGCGGGTGATGGCCTTCATAATCGCCGCCTGCTGATGCTCTTGGCCCCAAAGTAGACATCACATGCTCTCCATTAGGTCCGTAGGCAGAGTTCGAACGACGGTAAGACTTCCCATCCCCATAATGAGAGGAGCTATTAATGCGTGATGGCATAGCGCCTGTAGATAGGTGCAAATTTGAAACTCCGTTCGACACAGCAGTATGACCCATCATCGCAGTACCAGTCGTAGCTGGCGCCATAGCCGAAAGTTTTGATCCCGATGGGACTCGCGGGATGTTCCTCGACATAGGTGGCAGGCGCGGCGATGATCCAGAAGCACTTGAAGGATATCCCCGATCTCCAGATTCGGAATCCGACTTTATACCGTGATTGCCATGTCTGTTGCCTGCATCAAGCGGACTAGAGACGTGCAGAGCGTGTGCGGTTGAAAAATCAATAAAGGGGCCATGCCCCTTGGGAGAGATCGTGGGGGATGGAAAATGCTCTTCCGCAGCCAAAAGGAAGATAGAGATCTTTTGACAGGCCCCGCACCTCAGTTTTTGATAGGCTTTCTTCGTTGGAGGCAAATTGGCAGGAACGCCGAGGAGCTGCTCACAATGTTGACAATGCACAACCTGTGGCTCATCCGGACGAGGAAGGAACGGGTAACTCTTGAGGGCGGCACCATACTGCGGGTTCGATTCATGGGACACATGATGACTCTGCCCTGCTGGAGGTTTATTATACATGTAATGAGGAGGAGACTGTCCCGCAGGTTGATGAGACACGTGAGAGGGTTGTTGTACATGGTAAGGTGTCGACCTCAGCTGCAATTTAGAAGCTGAGTGCGTGCGTGCAGAAGACCTCTCTCCATCAGAATGGTTTCTCTCGTGACTGTCCGCAGAATGATGGTACGCCGTATTTGGCTGGCCCTGCCTGCTCGCTGAAGAGCTTCGTTGGTAGGATCCAGGTCTTGTTACCCTATGGTCCAAGACCACATAGCTGTCAAGTTCACCAGATAGTGGCCTTGGTTGATTTTCCACCACCGCAGCATGAGGAGCATCTCCGTCACCGACCGACGATGTGCGACTGCTAGTTCCATAATCGGCTACGTCCGTAGGAGCGTACATGTCCCGCTGGCTTTCATACCCTTCAACTTTCGAATATTGAGGCCTTGCGTCATATCGTGCTGAAAGAAAGTCGTCCAAAATATGGTGGATAGAATCTTCTACAGTCTCTTCTGTCTCAGACGGAGCCAATCGAATTCCTTGGTTAACATCCTCTGAAAACGACGGCGAGCGATGCATTACAGCTGAATGGCTGTTCACAATGTCGTTAAAAGAGACTGATTTATGCATATGGTGGGCTTGAGAATGATGAACTTCACCATCGTTTTCGTGTTGAGGCTCTTCCGGACGAGATCGCCTCATGCTGAGATGAAAAGCACCATGACCGTTTGCCCACTCAATATTTGCTCCATTATGATACTGTGTTTCGTCATTATCTTTTATCGCAAGTCGGTGCAGATTCTGGTCCAGCACATCGACCTTGTCTTGTTTAATTTCTTGCTTGGCTCGGGCAGCTTCACCTGGAGGATGATACTGTGGCCTCTCGAACGATGCAACCGCTTTCCTTTGCTGCGACTGCTGCAGCTGCGGCTGTGGCTGTGACGACGAGTGCCCGGGCTTTGAACCGTGAAGATGCGATTCCCGCCGTGAAGGCGACCAAGAAGGCGAGCCCTCCCTCGAATGAGCGTGCTCCTCCTTATCGATACTCTTCTCACTTGAAGACTCTGAGGTGAAAACCTTATAACCATCCTCAGAGGAGACACTCTTCGTATTTTTGTCAATTTCCATTCGCTTGAACAAAGCCTTCTGCTGCAAACGCCTCTCCACATCTTCTTGCGTAGCGTGGATGGCTGAGTGTCACAAACATCTTTCATTAGGGATTTGGCAAAGTAAAGGCCGGCCAGGTCGGAAATATCGATCCCGGATAACCGCGGCGCAGATGAGTAGGAAACAATTGCGGTGTGTACAATCGAAAAGATGGACCGTTCACATTACAAGATCCAAGATCACTGGACATAAGACAGCACGGGCACGAGCACGAGAGCACAATCTACATCGAAAATACCTTTCGACAAATTTCACCGCGGCCTCTAAAATTAAGAGGGGGGCGGGGTGGGATCCTTGATCTCTAAGTGCATTTACACTGAGCAGTTGTTGGAATGCGCGAAATTGAAATTGCACAAACCTTGAAGAGTAGCGAAGCAGCTGCCGCATTCATAAAAGGGATTGCCAACGGGAGGTTCTTGCAAATATGCCCGACACTTCGGGCACTGAACGATCCGAAGCTTAGGATCCATAATCTTGTCGTTGACAAGAGATCTTATCTCGAAGCTCTGCGCCACAAACGCAAAGAACAGCGCATCAATTCCCGAGCTCAACAATCCGATCAATTCCGCGGAAAGAGAACCGCATCCTCGTCAAAACGACACTCTCACAAAGGACCACAACCCGAGGAATAGGACCGCACGCAAAACTCACGACTCCGTTACCTGCTTCACTGAATCGCCACCATTCCGGTGCTGCTCCCGTGGGGCAACATGGTGAGGCGCACCGAAGCTACCACACAGGGAAACACAGCACACAATTCCAGGGGCCAGTTCAGTTCCCAGAAACCAAAACACTCCCTCCCTTCCTAAAAAGCACTCTCCTCCTAACCAAAGACTCCCTCTCTCTCCCTCCCTCTCTCTCTCTCCTAAACACGTCACCAACTCTTCGCCTTCAACAGCCGCCGAGTGGCAACACAAAAAAACACCAGCGCATACACAACACGCAACGTGGCAGACACACCAAGAGTCCAGCTACCTACGACGAATGCGAACGCTGCTCGCCAAGCTCCATACACAAGTGCCACATGCTTCCCTTCGGATCCCCGATGGCAAACTCCCGTACCGAGTTCTCAAAACCACGTCTCGTCTCCTCCACAACACGTACCGCCACTCCCGGTGGACGCGAATCTGTCCGACGCACAATCACTTCAAACCACCACCGCGCACACACACAACACACTCCTCCACAAATTCGACCGAAATGGCGTCAGGGAGCTCCCCGCGTCGCCGTGGAAGACGAAGGAGGCATAAAAGCTACGTCACCTTACGGAACATCTATTCTAAGCGAGAGACGGAGATATGTTACAAAGACAGGTGCCGGCCACCACAAGATTGATTGGCATACATAACGCAGAAATAAACGGAGGAAAAAAAAAGGGGAAAAAAAAAGAAAAAGAAAAGAATTAGGAGAGAGAAGCACCGTGTCGAAGCAGGAGGAGGAGGAGGAGGAGAAGAGAAAGTCGAAGGGAAAATTATGGCTATGGCGGAGCTTGAGGTTGGGGTTATGCTGGTGGCTGGGGCTTCCGGCCTTTTGAGCCAACCGTCTGACCCAAGCGGGAGATCGGCCGTTCCCCTTCCACCAGGGGTTTCTCATTCACCCTTTGGCTTTTTCCACCTTGTGTGGAAGAATTCATTGCCCCTAACAACTCCCGTCATCCACAAGTAAATATTATTATTAATCGCTTGGGGCCCTCACCCTCACTTGCTGCACCTTTCTACGTTAACTGTTTACCACGATTCCTTGGTCTTTCTATTGGGAGGATTCTATTGTAAGATTCATCCTCCCTTTCTGGTTTTCTTACTATGTTCACTTCTTTTAATTTACCATCAGTTTAATTGAATTAGATTGATGTTTTTCAGTTCATTTTTTTTAATGCAATGGTTCTTGTTAAAAAAATAATAATTTAAATAAAATTATATCATAAAGTTTACACCCTACAGTTTGTCAACAATTATCATGTGGTTATCATTATTTCATGGGTTCGTATGTTAATTACAATTTATCGCATTGTTACAATGCATTACTTCGCATCGTTACGATGCAAGTAATGCATTGTAACAATGTGATAACGATGCGAAGTAATGCATTGTAATGATGCGATAAATTGTAATTAATGTGTGAACCCATGAAACAATGATAAACACATGATAATTGTTGACAAATTGTAGGGTCTAAACTTTGTGATGTTGCCATTTACCTCGTATTTCATTTGATTAAAAATCAAATGAAAAAAAAGATCGATTCCATGAAGTATGCATAAACGAATCTTTTAGTTATTTATAGTGTCAAATGCCTACTAGAGATCAAAGTCAAGAAAAGAAAAATTAAAGTACTATTTACAAAGAACCAATATATATTCTTCTCTTCTTTGTTCAATTGAGGTAGTTAGAGGGTGTAAATCTCAAAGTTATGTCATTTCCTAATCTTCAAAGAGGGACTCAAAGCTTTTCCAAAGAATGAAAAATGACATAAAAAACATACTTTGTAAGATCCTATTTCATATTTCTTTTTCATTGATCAAGAAAAATCAAACTATATAAGTTTAACAAACCTTTGAAAATGAAAAAATCTCATCTTTGTGGTTTTTTTAGTAGTAGACCTTCCCAACATTCTGGCATGTGATCCTATCACACCTTGGAAAGAATTTAACAAATTCAATTTTACACATAATAATTTTACAAGAATCTCTACACAAGATTGTATCATTGTCTACTTGGGAAATGAAACTAAAAGATTAAATTAAATGCAAAGTGAAGAATTAATTCTATCAATTGTTTGGTAAAGGTCATGTATCAGTCTTGTCTACATTGCCCATAGATTTAAGCAACAACATAAGATAAGAATATGTAATAAACTTTCATTGCACTTAAAGTATATTCTCTGCTAAATTAGTTCCTTCCTTTCTCTTTCAATGATTTTGAATTGCCTTCACTAAATTTGACAATGAAGTTAGGTTCAATACGCATCCCTAAGTCTTAGTGGAAGACCTTCACATCTTCCTCACTTGGTGATCCTTTCGCACCTTCAAAAGCATCTATCAAATTCAATTTTACAAGAATTTCTACATCTAGGTCATATTCTTGTCAACTTGGAAACAAGCTTGGAAAATGAAATGGAGAGATTACATTAAGTTCAGAGTCAGTGATGGAAGTAACTCTATTTTAACAAGGGTTTCGTTCTAGGGTATGTTCACACTTGGTGTTAGGGGTAATGTTTGCAATGTGAATCCAATTTAGAAGTAAATTTGCATTCCTTTCTAAGACCACAGTAATAACACTCCTTAACCCTTGAGCGCCTAGAGCGTATTTGCTAAAATCCAAACCCTTCTCAATTCATCCCAATCAAACTATCATGTAAAATGAGATTCACATAAATTGATGGTACACATCAATAGTAGAAATAGGGCCGGAGCTATGGGGAAAGAGACACGTCTTTTGACCGTACCCTTGAAAAGATTATAATGGTCAAAGAAGGAGATCTTTGAGTTTTGAGAGGCCATATTTGAAGCCCTGGGGCGCTCAAGGGTTAAGACCAAGTGAGAACATACCTTTAGTCATAGTGTAACACATCGGCCAGGGAGAATTGACCCCCTCATCACCAAGGAAGAATCTTGAAAATTTGCCCCCTATTTTGAGCCAAATATTTTTATATTTTTTCACCTCTACAATCTAATTTGGGGCCTCTGATTGCAAATATGAATTCAGAACTTCCAAATTTTTTTCATGTGTTGCAAATATAAAATTCCAGTGTTCTCCCAACGGGAGCAATAAGGGGGGCAATTCACCCTGGCCGTCTATACAGCCCACAAATTTGGGGCAGTAACGTAAAATAAGCATAACATCCGCTAAACTTTATATTCGCCGCTACGTTTTTCTTTTTCTTTTTCTTTTTTCTTTTTCATTTTCTTTCAGTGTGTTGCCGTCGCTAAATTTGGTAGTGACGTTACGTTCGACACGCGTCCCGAACGCCTCGTCGTCATGTGACTCTGCTGAAAATAGACGGACGCATGAGATTCCGAAACTGGGGTCCGTCGCTCCCTCCGTCCGTCCGTCCGTCCGTAACTTCAGTTAACAGAACCGAACTCTGTTCATCTTTGACGGCGGTCTATTTGTCAGTCAGTCAGTCAGCCTTTACCAGGGGTCAGTTTTCTCGGTGCGGTGCAGTACATTTTTGGAAGATTTCAACCTTAATTTGCATTGCACCAGTGTGCCTGCGCCGTTGCCACAGTATAATAAAAGTAAAAGTAAAAGTAAAAAGCAATTTTCTAATTTCTTAATCTATAAAAAAAACTCAAAAAATTAATAACTTTCACCCCGTAGGTCCAAATGCTAGGAATCAAAGTCCCTGCACCCTTCCTTGCAAAGAGCTTTTCAATGGTACCAAGAACGTAGTCGGGGAACACATGGTTCAAGAGATCTCACTGTGATAAAAAACAAGACAAATTTAATGGATGGAATTCTTTGGGGGACCCCAATTTTTAGTTGTGCGACCTGTCCTTTGCCTTTCCCTGGCTGATTGATTTTTTTTTTAAATTATTTTTTAAAGCTTTTTTTAAAGTTTTTTTTAAAGTTTTTTTTAACTTGATTGCTGTTCCTGCCCAGTCTAAGTTTGCTTGTGATCTGGTCAAAATACAGACAGAGTCGTAGTGTGCAGCCTTGGGCTTCAAGTTTGGAGTGTTCTCCAATTCTCCTCCAAGGACAAGCATGAGCATCACAAGGTGGACTCCATAACTTACAATGGAATTGTTCATTGCCTGAAGCATGCCTGCATTTGTTTGCAATGAAACACACATGCTTTGTTCCCAAACCAATTGAGAAGGTGAGTTTACTCGCACCTAAGGTGGGTACACCTAAAACCGCCACTAATTGCTACTAAGCCTATTTCCTAATATTGGATTGGTAAAAATTTTATATGCTCTTGTTGGCAAGTGAAAGGAGGTTCCAACGCACCAGAGAACGTGGCATTTGGATACTGTATGCAAAAGTTATTAAGGAACAAAATTTGATTCTGAAAGTGTTTCTTCCACATAGGTACAGAACTGATTTCGGAGATGTACATATGGTATAGATAATGTCACAATGTTCATCCTCTTCTTCTTTTTTAATCGATTCTTAAACGAATATCTAGGATGGTCATACTTGCCATTATGAGATTTTAATGTCACAATGTTCATCCTCCCTTTTTTTTTTTTTAATTCTTGAACGTAAATCTAGGATGGTCGTACTTGCCATATGAGATTTTCACATCACAATGTTCATCCTCTTTTTTTGAATTCTTGAATGTAAATATAGGGTGGTTATACTTGGCATATGAGATTTGTGTCACATGGATAAGACAACCTACCCAAATATTTATAGGTTTCCAAAATGAAGAAGGGTTATGTATTGTCACATTGACAAGACATTGGGTTGTGATGATTCTTGATGTTAATGCAAAATATTTGTTCAATACAACTAATTGCAGAAAAAAATAATACAAACTCAATCTTATCCAATCCTTTGTGTTGCTATCCTTATAATCAAGGTTATTTAATGATTGCAAATGTGATTTGTAGACTTGAAAGTGTTGTACCCTCCCTAGGTATTAATCTATTTGTTTGAATAACAGTTCAAAAATACTTTATATAGTTAACAAATTATGACTTTGGAAGTTTTTCTTAATTATGTTTGTGTAAAAAAATCTAATTTATTTGATGCCAATGGATTGGCATTAGAGCTTCAATTTTTTTGTGAATAATTATGAATCAAATTTTGTGTTTTGGTTTTAAAATACACCAAGGTTGAGAGGTAGACTATGTAGGCTCAAACTTGTAGTAGGATGTGCTAAGCATTTGAATTAGTACAATTTTTTATGAGAGATGCCTCTTAACCCCTAAAAGCCCCGAGGAACCAAAAATATTCTCACATTCATAATGATGCAACTTTTGCATCTAATGTCCAAATTCAATCAAACATTTTGGGAAATTTGTGCTCCCTTTTCTAGTTTGTGTGGTAAATTTTCATATCAATCCAAGATGTATTGATTTTTTTATAAGCCAATTGAAGTTCAGAGGTTCAATTTGAGTTCACCAAACTATATATGATGGCTTCAGCTTTGGGAGGTTGTATCTCCTTCATCCAATGTTTGTTTTGAATAAAATTTGTCGAGTTATGTTTCCCTTGAAGCCTAGTTCTTGTAGTCAAATTTTCATATCAATCCAAGTTGTTTTGAATGTTTGAGAGCAATTTGAAGTTCAAAATCTCAACAATTTTGGATTACTATAAACTTTAGCAGCTTATTTCTTCTTCATACAATGTCAATTTTTAATAATTTTTTTGTGAAAGTTGCACATACTAGTCTTGTTTTTGTGGCTAAAATTTCATATTAATCCAAGAAGTTATGAGTGACTAAGAGGCATTTTAGTAGAAGGAGGTTCAACCTCAGATGTGTTCTTTTGTGCTATTTTTTGACATTTCAAAGCCATTTTGCAAACACAATGAGTCTATTGAATGATATTTTTCTTTCACTGCTATCTTCATATGGTGGTTCTTAATCAATTTATAGTTTCAAATTTTTTCATTTGAGTAGGTTTAGAAATTGAATTTCACCTCAAAATGTATTGCTAGGAAAATTTTAACATCCTTTTTCAACACAAAAACATTATAATCTTGCAATCTATGTAGCCAAATGACTCCAAATTTGATTCACGTCATTTACAATACATACACTACAAGATTATACAATTGAAATTTCTATGCTTTAGGTGACATTTATATCTATAACACTTCAAAGCAATGATGTTCTTGAAAACAAAAAGGCCTTGGACTTTTAGGAGTCAAGTCATAATCAAATTGAATCTTTGTTATGGAGTGATTTGAATTTTACATATTCAAATGCGCACGAATGATAATTTGGATGATAAATCTTGCAATTCACTTCATCAATTTTGAAGAAATAAAAGTAAAATAATGTGGTAAGAAGCAAAGCCATTTTAGATTGATTCATGTTCTTCAATTATTGCATATCACTTTTAAAGTATAAAATTAATCCCTAAAAAACATATTGTGGCCCTCGGGCTTTCTATCCATGGAATAATAAGAATTGCAAGAGCTATCATGAATGTCTCTTCTCAAAAATTACATTATTTCCCCCTCTTCCCTATAGGCATTGAATGCAGTTGAATTTTTGTAGGGATTAGGGATTAACCATGTTGTTGCAAACATTTAGTATTTGTTGAGTGACTTTGCTTGGCATTGGAGGACCCCAAAAAATGTTTTTCTCATTCAATTCATTTATTTGGAGGGTATTTGAGTCCATTTTCAATGAATAGTATTGCAAATTCCCTCATTATTGAGCTCTTATTGACTTTTCTAAAGAAGAAGATGCTCAATCTTCAGATCACCTTTGTAGTGCATTTTGGCCATTTTTAAAGTATTTTCTCTTGATGTGAGTTTGAGCTAATAAAATGTTGTTTTTTGAATTTGAGTTCAACTAATGAAATGAAGCTTACCAAGTGCAATTTCTACTCCGATTGAAAATTTTGAAAAATTCAGAAATTTCAATATGCTATAGCAATGTGAATTTTGGGCCTATAACCATGGTTTGTTGATTTTTCTAATTCTAAAGTGATACGGTAACTTTGGATTATACCATAATGTTATACACTTTAATATACTTCTAGAGTGAAAATTTCAATATATTTTGTATTTGATATGATTTTTTTTCATTTTTTCTTAGAAATTCATAGTAATTTCAAATTTTCCCAAAAAAATTTGAAAATTTTGCAACTTGTAGTAGACACATGGTTTCATCTCTAAAAAAAGATTTAGCTGCAAGAAAACAACAAACAAAATGATGATGATTTAGGCTTGAAATCAGTGGTTATGGAAAATATGGGCCGGTCCTTATAGGGTTAAGACAAAGTGCAATTTGAAGAAATACAAACATTAGGGGAGATTCGAGGCTTGTGGAGGGTTGCGAGTTCTTGGGCTATTGGGAACTTGGGAACTGCACTACAATAGTATGACGTGGCTAAGTCATATAAAAAAAATTCAACTTTTTCTCATTTTAAGAATTTAATTTAATTAATTAATTAATTTTTAAAATTGACAATGACCCATTCCTTAACTAAGGTAAACCAACCCATTGTGGTCAGAATGAAGAGTTTGACATCATCTTGTTACTGAAATTTTCCAATTTTTTTCCCACATTAGTACAAGTGTGAGAAACAGCGAATGCAATTGAAATTATATTTTTTTGACAAAATATGAATTCGCTAGGAATTTCTGAAGTGTTCAGTCCAAAGAGTGTGTAGACCACCTCATAACCAACAAAATCTGAATCTGTGATGCTCATCTCACTACCTAATGTAGTCAAAATATTTTCTAGTATAGAAGGTCCCAAAAGTCAATTTTTATAATAGACTTCACATTGAAAAATCAGAAGTTCCTAATGAGGTCAATGTTCACTCCATTACTGTTATGTTAGACATGCATTGTGGCCCACATCCCACATACTGAAAAAAACCCACAATGGGTCATTTCCTAGGCGCCCACAATGGGCTGTTTTACCTTACTTGGGGGAACAGCAAAGAGAATGAACCCTCCCAACCCCAACTCCCCCCCCAAAACAAACTTTAATGGTTTTTTATTTTTGACACAGGCGTGTTGAACAACACACTGCAAGGGGTTCCCGTCAGATAGATAGGCTGATTTCATGCTAGATAAACCTCCTGTCACTACCAGGTATCGAACCTGCAACCACACCATTTGGTTTCCACCATCATCCGGTAGTTTAGGGTCATCTCAGACCCCCAAAACAAACTCAAATGTTTGGAGAAGAGTCCCATTGCCAACCCCCAAATTTAGGGGCCATTGTCCCTCCCAAAATCTAGGAGGGAGCTGTCAACTAGACGCCCTGTTCCCTCATCACTAACTTAACTTACCCAAATTTGCCTCACCAAATTGTGGGTATACTCTGTGTGCTATTACAGAACCTCAAGTCAACCTTGAGTTCCACCACTGATGACAGCCCAGTTGAACCGACGACTTTTTTTTCGGGGTGCATGTTAAAAAAAAGACCTCATATTTTGTGCTTGATTAATCTATCTTCTACACCATTCCTAGCTAATTTGAAGCACTACCATAACATTTCATATTGCCACTTTGGTACTTCATAAATTTTTTTCAAAAAAAACTTTGGCTTTATTACTAACTTACCCAAGTTTCTTCTCCACACGTCTCACTTCTAAACTGTGGGTATAATGTAAATGTACCCATTGTCAACTACGACTGATGTCCAACTTATAGGGGTCATTGTTTCCAATCAAGGTTGAATCAGATTTTCAATTGAAGTTCGGAATTTGTTTTTTTATCTCTTTTCCAAGGTTGGGACTAATAAGATCATGACATGCGTCCTAAAGTAGTGAGCAATAAAGTAGGAAGTAGTGAGTGGAAGGTAGTTCTTGAATGATTAGAATTGAAAGATTTTGAAACATTGGCTATAGGCTCTAAGCATTTTTGAGGTTTGAAAATTCACAGTACTTTTAATTTCAACAATAAAATTTCAAAAAAATTGTAAATCCCATATTTCCTATCTTTTTACATGGTAAGAATTCATTGTGCCTTAAACTGCTAATGGTCTGTTGCAAAAGCCCTAAAGTGATTGGATATGGGTACATTTACCTTATTGTATGTGCTATTACAAAACCTCAAGTTTGTCAACCTTGAGTAAAACCGCTAATGACCATAACTTGTGGAGGCCATGGTCAACTGCCCCCCTCGCTTGTCCCCCAAGGGTACATGTAAAAAAGTCATTCCAAGAGTGCATGTAAAAAAAAGGACCCCCTATTTTGTACTTGATTAATTTATTTTCTACACTCCTCCCTAGCTTATTTATGGCCTCTGATTGCAAATATGAATTCAAAAACTTGTAAATTTTATCATGCGTGGTAAATAAATAATTTTATCATTTTTCCTCGGGGATGAGAGCATGGAGTCAATTCACCCCAGCCACTCGTATAGAGGGGTCCGAGAGAACCATCGTCCCTCCAAAAGTCATTCCAATGGTGCATGTTAAAAAAAAGGACCCCCTATTTTGCACTTGGTTAATTTATCTTCTACACCTCTCCTACCTAATTTGGGGCCTCTGATTGCAAATATGAATTCAAAAATTCACAAATTTTATCATGCATGGCAAATGAAAAAAAATTCAGTGTTTTCCCTTGGGGACAAGAGCGAGCAAAAAATCCATCCCATCACGTCTGTCCATCGTGACGAATCCATCTGACTCTACTGTTGCTTCTGCGCTACACAAATGAACCGACTGAATTAACCTTGTAAGGACACTGCAGACTACAACAATGGTCCGATGGATGACTTCACTGTTGGCTGTAAGAAAAAAAGTGAATGAACCTATTGGTCCAATAATCAGAGAGTTTTGGCGACTACCTTACCTTACCTTTGAGTGGTTATGGGGGGCTGCATCCTTCCTTCCAGGGTTAAGTGGTTTCCTTCCGGGGTTAAGTGGTTGACTACTAAATGAATGTACTTCACAAGAATTTTTTGGGCCTGCATTAGGGCTGGTCTAAAGTTGACCTGTCATAGGCTGAGTGGTGAGTTGGCAATTTTGGATGAGGTGGCTTCAACTGCTGGCTGGCCGGCCGGCCGGCATAAAATAACCATCCAACTGGCTACACACAAACCATGCCACTTGTAAGCACCGAAGCTGGCTTACATAACTTATGGACACTGTTCTCGTGGACAGAGTTTCAGGGCTGACAAGGCTGGGGTGCGGGTGGGTTCAGGGCACTCAGGCCACGGAGGATTGACTCATGTATAAGGTAGGAGGCTCTAAAAGTGACCTTTTACTGGCCGATTCGCCTTTTTCACAGGTTTCCATGGATGAAATGATTTTTAGCTCATTTAGCTCATTTTTCAGAGAAAGAGAAGTAGATGCGGAACACAACACAAGTAGTTTCGTATTTTTCCAAGCATTTTTGAATTACTTATGAATTTTCAAAGATTTAGGTCATAGGCACCTACTTGTGACCATGCCATATTTAACTACTTTTGGACTATTAATTGAATTTTGGACAAAATGTCCAAGAGATCTTTGCATAATAACGTCGGGAGATCTCGTAATGTTTTCGTAAGTCTCCCGATGTTTTTTTACTAATTTCTTGATGTTTTGTATTGATCTTTCAATGTTTTGCATTATCTTTGGATGATCAATATTAATTTTGAACTTTCAAAAGTCCAAAAGTAGTTAAATGTGGCATGACCATAGGTGTCCCAAAACCCATCCCCTTGTGATTTATAAAGAAATGTACAGAAACCAAAGACAACAGCCCATTGCAGTCGAATGACCCATTGCGGTCGCCTAGGAAATGACCCATTGTGGGTGTTTTTTTTTTCAGTATGTGAGATGTAGGCTACAATGCATGTCTTACATGACAATAATGAAGTGAACAATGACCTCTTTAGGAACTTTTGACTTTTCAATGTGAAATTCATTGTGAAAATTGACTTTTTAGGTTTTCCATGATAGAAAATAATGTGAATCTGAATCTATAATGCTGAACACTTCAAAAATTCCAAGCAAATTCATACTTTGTCAAAAAAAATCAATTGCATTTGTTGTTTCTCACACTTGTACTCATGTGAAATTCAAAAATTTCAACAACAAGATGATGTCAAACTCCTCATTCTGACCACAATGGGCTATTTTACCTTACTCCGTGCATACATGAACAAACGTGTGATTGAATATAGAAACCCCAGCTAAGGGTATGTTCACACTGAGCTGTAGATAGGAACGTTGTTATTAGGTAAAGGCCTGCCTCAAACAAAGAGAAGGAGAGTTCACTGAGCAGCATGCTTGGAACCAGTTCTGAGGACTAGTCTAGCACTTTCCGTCACTCATTCCTACAGCTGATATCTGGCCTCACTATCGTGTTTTCCACAAGTTGTGCCACCTGAACTACTAACGTTTTCTACGATGGAAGACTCAGAGATGGGCCATTAGAGTTTCATCAACGGTTATTACTACTAACAAATCATTAAAAAAGGCGGTTGTGTGTTAATGGATTGCCCACTGGCCCAATCATTGTCTTTGATTTTTGCACATTTCTTTATAAGTCACAAGGGGATGGATTTTGGGGACACCTATGGTCACAAGTAGGTGCCTATGACCTGAATCTTTGAAAATTCATAAGTAATTCAAAAATGCTTAGAAAAATACGAAACTACTTGTGTTGTGTTCCACATCTATTTTTCTTTCTCCAAAAATGAGCTAAAAATCATTTTGTCCATGGAAACTTGTGAAAAAAAAGTGAATCAGCCCTTAAAAGGTTGCTTTTAGAGCCCTCCTACCTCATGGAAGTGACTCACACACCCGAAGATGATGAGGCTCAGTCCCGTCCCGACTGTCCCGGGTGTCCGTCATGTTGTGTCCGTCTCATGTTGCGTCTGTCCGCACAGGTGCACATGGTGTCTTTGCCAATGAAACCATGGGAGCTTAATGGAGGCGACCCATTCCCGACCAAGGACTTGTTCCCGTCATATAGACTACACTCTTTCCAATCAGTAGGAGAAAGTAGGACATTAATTATGGCACAATTTTCAATGCAGTTGTGGCGCATTACGATTGGCTGCAGTCCTGGTTGATTTTGCAACTAACCTATGGTTGGAAATAGGAGGACCTATACGACAAGAATGTGTCGAACGAAATCTTCAACTAAAAAACTCGTAGTAATTATGTTTTGAGAAATAAAATTCTGAAAAAATACGGAATCCTTCTAAACTCTATTTCTGTACATGGGAAAAATTCTCCACTCAAGAAAATAGCACTCCAGATATGCAAAATTGCTTAAGTGGTTGGAAATGGGTCGGCTCCCTTGGCCCCAATTTTCTAGGCCCCCCAACCCGATCATGTGATTTTGACTAACTTAGCCTAGTGGCCTCACCAGGCTTTTCTTGGCATATCAATCCAACAAAACCCCTGCTAACTTACAGGCACCACAACTTAAGGTAGGTACATCCAAAACCGCCACTTTTTGCTACTGAGCCTATTTTCTATTATTAGACTGGTTCAATTTTTCATATGTTCTTGTTGACAAGTGAAAGGAGGTTCCAACGCATCAGAGAACGTGGCATTTGAATACTGTATGCAAAAGTTATGAAGGAACAAAGTTTGGTTCTGAAAGCATTTCTTCCACATAGGTACAGAACTGATTTTGGAGATGTAAATACAGTATAGATGGCGGTTTAAGGTCAGTGGCACATTTGGGTGTACCTACCTTACAGTTCAAGTGATACTTCACATTTCACATCCACCACGGAAATGGAAAACTAATCATGGCCTTTGACCCAACTGAATGGGGAAAAAAAAACTACTACAGGGAAGCCACCCAAGCAGTGGCTGAGTGAAATTGGGAGCACCGAAAAAAGTCAATAGGATGTGTGTGTTGTAAGCCAAAGGTTCACATTCCATATCTTTGGAAAATATGAGATACTCTGTAATAAGGTGAGGTACCCATAACCAATCAAATAAGCCATTCTAGACATGGTCTGGAGTGTTGCAAGGCAAGGCAAAGCAAATATTTTCAGAGGTGCATTGATAGAAATGATAAGGATTGCAAAAAAATTTGGTAATTTTGTTGCTTGAACTGAAATTACTATGAATTTTGGGAGGCAAGAAGTGCTTTAGATCCATATACAACCACTAGACGCTTCTAATTCCAATCTTAGCCAAACTACTTTCCTACTCACTACTTCTTGCTTTCATGCTAACTACTTTGGGACATGTCTCATGACCTTATTAGTTGGGACGCATTCCAAGGCTTGGTTGGAAATTGAGTCCAGCCTTGGGGGTTGCACATGGATGCCTGGTCGGAAATGGATACCTCTACCTTAGAAGGTAACCACACTTAAAATTGACCACTCTTGAAAATGGATCCTAAAATTGAACAAGGAAAATCGGCCCCCCAAAACTGAACAAAGAAAACAGACCCCAAAAACTGAACGAGGAAGATACCCCAAATGGTGAGCACATTAGAAGGACAAGTGTAATAAGGTGGAGTTGGAAGCAGGCATATTAGGGTAGTGTGCAACTCTACTTATAGTATTGTGGAAGTAGCAACCTTGCAAGCAGTCAATTTGGGGTATACTTTATTTTGCTTTTAACTTCTTCTCTATGATATGTTTTGATTCTACAATACTAGTGTCATTTCTTAATGTGCATCAAATGGAGTCTAGCATCACCTAAAGTAGAAGGTTTATAAATCACTCATTTAAGAGCTAAAATTGAATTTAGGAGAGGTGAAGCTTCTTGAAATTACTCTTTTCAGTACATTTTCCTTGGAAGACAAGTGGAATTGGCATATAACCCAAGTGGTTTCATATTCTTTTGGAGCTTTGTGAAATTAATTATGAAATTTTGAAGTTGAAATGGCATAAGGCTCTAAAATAGCCCACCTCCTAAACTATACATTGTTTATACATTGTTGATGGCTATGAAAAGCAACATGTACAAATGGTATACATTTGAAAAGGTGGGCAATTTTAGAACATATATGCTTTTTAGAACCTCCTACCTTACATTACATGACAACAGCAAAATAAACATCGACGACCTGCTACAATTGCAAGGCGACAATTGCATCGTGTAAATTTTTTTCTTCCTTATAAAAGACCCCTTGTAGATTTCATATAGGCCCTCCAACCCTGTATTTGGATTTTACAAGGACTGGGGTCCGATCGGAGGGGACTCAATGGCCGGCACTTGGACCATACCTCCAATGGTCCAATGGCAATTGGCCCTTAGGGAGGATTGACCCCCTTATTGCCCCATGTTTTACCCTCGGAGAAAACACTGAAATTTTTTTATTTGCCACCCATCACAAAATTTGGAAATTTTGAATTCATACTTGCAATCAGAGGCCCTAAATTAGTTGAGATATGTGAAGAAATACAAAATTGATGCAACACAAAATAGGTGGCAATTTTTACATTTACCTTGGAATGGGGCAATAAGGGGGTCAATTTTCCCTGGCCCTTAGGGAAGACCTAATGGATGCAAGTATTGAAGGGAAGCAACTCATTCTTGAAAACACCCCACCCCCCCATTTTGCCAACGTAGGTTACTCTCTTTTTGTACATGAAGAGATGAACAATGATCAATTATGGCACAACTCCCAGTGCAATTGTGGCATGTTTTGATTGGCTACAAGGCTCTCAATATTACAAGGAAGGTATATATTAGCAGTATGGATCAAACAAAATCTTCAACTAAAAAATTACCTTGCTAAAGTAACCTATCCCTATAGATGCATGTAATTGCTTAAGTGGTTAAAAATGGATTGTCTCCCTTAGTCTTGACTCTTCAGCTATGAACCTATTGGCCGGGAAAAATTGACCCTCCATTTTATTCCTACAAAAAACACTGAAATTTTTTATTTGCTGCATATGATAAAATTTACAAATTATGAATTCATATTTGCAACCAGAGGCCCCAAATTCACAATATTATTAACCAACTAAGATGCCTCCCCTAGGTGAAGGTATAATTCTCCCTTACATACTTGGAGGGAGGATTCTCTTATAATCTTGAGAACTTCAATGGTTGGCACAAGTACTAAGTCATTGCATTGTCACTATTGGGGAGTGTTATTGATTGTCATAGGTACCTTCTTGTTGGGGGGCTCTCAATATTGGAGGAGCAAAAGGAATCCCTCAAACAAATGTTAACCCATAAACGACATTGTGCCCATTTTCTAGTCAATGAATAATAGAAAAACCTTGTGTATAGGATAAAAGTGCAATTATTCATCCTTAGGCTTGTATAATAGTTTGACTTCCAATGAGTGCTTTAACAATGTTATGTCAACTAGGAGTCATGACGAAATACAAAATTTGAGTGGCACAAAATAGGGAAAAAAAAATTTACATTCACCCTTTTATGGGGGTAATAAGGTAGCTGACCAATTTCCAACCACTTAAACAATCAAGCATATTTGGAGTGCAGTTTTTTTGAGTGCAAATTTTTTTCCATGTACTAAAATAAAATTTAGAAAGATTGTATATGATTTTCAAAATCTTATTATATAATATATAATTATTATGAATTTTTAAGTGAAAGATTCTCTTTGACCTGAAATGGTAATATAGACCTTTCAATTTTTGACCATGTTCTGATTGCAAAATCAACCAAGGACTGGTTGCAATATTGATAGCCTCACAGCTAATCACAGTGCGCCACAACTGTTCCTTGAACTGCACCACAACTTCATGGAAAGAAAGTACAACTTTACAGAAAGAAAGGACAACTTCATAAAAAGAAAGCAGATAATAGATTGGAAATAGTGTGATGGTTAGAAATGGGTAGGCTACTAAGGTAGTATGACCTTAAAGTGCCCCTCTTCTTCAAACTGTCTAGTAGGTATCTATAAAGTGTATGCAAGGTGATCTTTGAATTGACCTCTTTGGTCTATTAATGAATTGAAGAAAAATTATTTTTTTTACTTCAGAAGGCTTCTTGTGCTTTGTTGGAAGTTGTGCTCCTATAAAAACCTTTTGTGTAGTTATGGTAGTATGGTAGAACCATCCATAGCTAATCACTTAACCCCTAAAGGACCATTGCCCCTTTGGGGAACACATTGGATTTTAAGTAGGTACCAATAGTCTCAATTTTTGTCATGATTTTTTGAATTTTTTTTTATATAGATAGAAAAACTCATTATCTTTGTGGGTATGTAATTTCTTTTTCAATTGGTACTTGAGAACAAAAGTGTCCAAATAAGCTCATAACAAGGAGATTGGGCAGCAAGAAAAAAAATTCAAAAACTTGAATTTTATATTTTATATTTTTTCCTCAAAGATTATATTTTTGTCTACATTGAAATCTTTGATTCATTTCATTTGGATAAGTGATGTGAAAGTTATGAACAATCTTGTTTATTGGACAATTTGAGTATCTTAAAAAACTAACTAACTTATAGGATTCATTTTTTAATGCAATTTCTACAAATTTAAAAATAATTCCACATGGTTTATTTTGCTTGATAGAACAATCTCACCATTGGTACTAGTGTATTTTAATTCCATTTTAAAGATATTAATAATTTAAATTTTCCTTCTATCTTTTACCTGCTTCTACTTCACAATTTTTTTAAGAATTAAAAGTTAATCTTTTTTGATTTTTTTTCCTTAGAATCCCAACTCAATTTTCCAACATTAAGATTTAAACTTCAAAACTTTGTAGTATAAAAATTTAAGTTAAAAAGGCTCAAAATCAAATAATCTAGTCCTATAGTATGAAAAAACAAAACAAAACAAAAAACAACTTGTTTCCTCACTTTAAATGCAAATATTTTGCAATCTATGTGATCTAAATTTATGAAATTTATTCCATACATTTTCATAATAGTTAGATATAAGATCCTAGGATTAAATGGACAAAAAAGATAATTTTCAAATTTTTTTACTCTTTGCAATAGAAATGGTTGTTTTGATGATTTTTAGGCAAAAAAAGGCCTTGGTCTTTTAGGGGTTAAGCGATTCCATCCATATTTTAAACCAGTATAATGCAATGTGCATTTTATGCCATGTAGAATGATAGAAATTATAGGGATTGAAATTTTTTTGGTATTTTCATGCCTTGAATTGAAAATACTATGAATTTTGGAAGCAAAAAGTTTGTTTGAAGCCATACCTAATATATAGTCTTCTAATTCCAATCACTAAATAATTGCTTCTTGCTCACTATTTCCTACTTTTTTGTTCATTATTTTGGAATATGTGTCATGACTTTATTAGTCTTGATAAAAAGTAAAAAATATTTTTCAAACTTTGATTGGAAATCTACTCTAGCTTTGGTTGGAAATGGGTCCCTAGTTGGGAATGGGTGGTTCTATCGTAATGTGGAATTAACTTGTGACACTAATTTGGCAAGAGTACAGAATAACATTTGAAATATACAATAGTCTTTAGGTTAGCAAAATGTATGTTTCTTCATTTGAAAAATACTCTCAAGGAGGGTACAACTTGTAAGCATTCCTAAAATAAATAAGTAAACATCTATAAATGCCTCAATCAAAAGTTGTAGGCTTTAAAAACTTAATCTTTGTACTACACCTAGGATAAACAAACCTTAGCACCAATGATGTTTGCTTAGCATGTGAACCTAGAAATGTGAGCCTTAAGCGTTGATTAAAGGTTTTGAGAGCGTGGGAACATCCTTCTAAAATTTTGAAAAAAAATGTCTATTTTAGGTCGAATTATTATTTTGAAAAAAACTGGCACTTATGACTGTAGAAATTGAAGTATTCTATAACCATGTGAAAGATAATTTGGTCATGTTGAATTTGAAAAACTTTAGAAAAATCTTTAAGGTAAATTATTCAAACAATTCAAATATTACTTCATCGAACACTCTACCAAACCATGCCATTTCAGAAATTTAGTTTGGATTCAATATCCTTGTATTCATTAATAAATGACAAATCAAGTTAAATTGTCTTCTCTCAAATATGCTTAGTATGCACCTACAAATGACTACTACAATTGCAAGATTGTGTTTAAAGAAGAAATTTATATTCAAAAGTATACAAGAATAAATAGAATGCATTATTTTACACTTTCGTTTAACCTACTAGTCTAAAAATTACTCCTAGACCATCATTTCTAGTGCAATGCATTTGAGTATTTTTAAAGAAATTCAATCTTTTAAATTTGTACTTGACAACTATAAAAATGTATAGGAAAAGAATGAAGACCATTTGCGTTTACGAATTGCAAAATATTCTAATCAAAGTTTTGGATATTTTGAACATTTTCTTTACCCAACACCTTGACTTTTCTATTTGCACCTTTTTTCTCTCTATTATCTCCTTGTTGGAATGATTTCTATAGGTTGGGGGCCTATAACTTTTGATCAAGACTCCAAATCAAGAAAATAATTCTATTGCGATGAAGCTTACATAACTCCACATCTTGTGATGAAATTTCTAAATATTATCATTAAAAAACTTTGATGAATTTGATTATGAATTTTAACAATTTCATAATTAACCCCTAGTCTCAAAGTCTTATGAGAGACAAATGGGAATTTGGGTAGGCTCATTGGAACTCAATTTTTGGCATAATTCTTTGAAACTATTTCTCAAGGTAGAAAATCAAATTAGCTTTGGGGAATATGACTTAATTTCAATATATGCTTGAGAATAAAAGTTATGCAACCAATTATTATAATAGTCATTTACATGCAATGGAAAAAATCACACAAAAATTATTTTTTAAATTTATTTCCTTGTTGCATATATTTTCTATTTCAAAGCCTCTTATTCTTTCCATGATTGAAGAGAAAACTATAGAACATTTTATTTTGTAGATATTCAAAATATCTTTGTGAATAATAACGTATTGACTTTATTTTTGAACTCAATTTTTACAATTTTCAAAAAAGGAGTTCTAAAAAGTTTTATTTTCTTACTAGAATAATCTCAATGTTGGGATTTTCATATTTTAATTCCATCTTAGAAATATTGATGATTTAGTTTTTACTCCATCTCTAACTTACTTTGACTTAACTATATTTTGAAGGGATGAAAGTGATTTTTTTCCAAGACTTTTAGCTGAATTCTTCATTATGAATTTTTTTAATCAAAATTTCTTCTATACATTTTATGTACTATTGCAAAGAGCAAGACTTTTAAAATTTTGTGGGAAGGGGGTGCATATATAATCATATAATTATTGTAAAATCTTGTACTATAGTACATAAAATGTATGGAAGAAATTTTAGAAACTTTGATCTTGTAGGTTGCAAGATATTTGCACTTAAAATGAAGAGAACTAGATTTTTTAGACCTTGCACCTAATTAGATTTTAAGACTTTGAATCTTCTTAGCTTAAAATTTTTGTACTACTTGTATTGAATTTTTTAAAATGTATATTGAAGAATTGGGTTAAAACTTTAGGGAGTTTTTAAAAAATTGATGTTCATTTTAAAAAATTTGTTAAGTAGACTAAAGTAGATCTCAAAGTAGATATGATATTGAATGGAGAACTAAATTGTTCATGCGGCTAAAAAGATTTGAAAGAAAATAATCCCAATGGTGAAATTGTTCTAGTAAATAAACTAAACTTTGTGGATCTTTTTATTTTTAAAAATTATAAAAATTGCTAAATTATTCATGATTCCCAAATGTAATTTTTCAACATGATGCTTAGATTATCTAAAAAACTTGATTGTCTACAGCTTTCTCATTACTAGTTCAAATAGAATGAACCAAATCTTTCTATGCATATAGACAAAAAATACTCTCTATGAGAAACAAAAATTTGATAATTCAATTTTGATTTTTTGTGATTTTTTTGTATTTCTTGGTAAACCCCATTTTAGGCTTAGGGTGGCATAACTTTTACTCCTAGGCACCAATTAAAATAAAATGAAATTCCTAGAATCCTAATGTGTTTTCCTATCTTCAAAAAAAGCATCAAGAAATCACAATAAAAATTGAGACCCTAGGAGCCTATCCAAAATTCATTTTGTCACCCAAGGGACAAAGGGACTTTAGAAGGTGAAATATTCAAGTTTATTTTTATTTTTATTTTTCTGTTTTCTTGCCACTCAATTTAATAGAAATAACAATTCTCAGTGTTTTGTAGAATTCCTAATTGGACTTTTACAGTAGTATTTTTGTTGTGTTTGGTTGTTCTTTTGGAGTAGTTCGCAATTTAATTGTTAATTTTGTGGTGAAAGTTGGTTATTTAGCATATTAATTTACCAATTTGGAAGAGATTAGTAGTTGTAGTGCCAAGTTGGATTTGCAGGTTGGATGTGATAAGTGACAATGTTGCCAACTATCAAGTGGACAATTGTGGCCAGGTCTCTTTGTCTTATGTATGGATGTTTGTGATTGTGGAAATTGATTGAAATTGTGAAGGAATGATTTGTGAGTCTAATTGGAGGTTATGTATGTATGTTTATGGTTGCTAAATGGTAGTTCAAGTTGGAATTGAGTTATGGTGTGAGTTGGTTGTGTGAGTCTTAATATAATAAGTGAGTGCAAATTGTGATTCTAGTGTATGATTGCAATGTTGTTGTAGTAATGTTTTGGGCTATGGAATACCAAGTTGAATTATTGAATTTAAATTGCGATATTTCGATTTTAGATATTGAACCAGTTAGCAAAGATTTCCTACTCCCTTGAAACAAACTTATTATACTAAACGGGTAATTTTCAAATAGGTCATTATTCTCCTTCTACATTATTTTTATACCAAAGTGAAACTTTAGATGATTGAGAAACTAAAAAATCAATCTTCACCAATAGATATCCATCACTTATTCACCATGCACGAAGTCAAAGCGGTCATTCCAAGTCTGCATCCTGCATTGGTCTTCCTCCATCCAAGGGTAAATGTAAAAAAACTTACCTCTTTATATTTGTGGTTACTTAGTAGGACCCTCCTTTCGCCACCTCCCCTAGCTTATTCAGCTCCTCTCATTCCAAATTTTCCAAATTTTATCATGGGTGGCAAATATTTAAAAAATTCCAGTGTTTACCCCAGGGGTAAAAACGGCCACTTTACCGTCATGGAATTTGAGTTGATTTTTTTTTTCCTTTTTGGCTTGATGAGTGATTTTGTGATTGCTGGGCTGCAGTAACTCACTCAGCCTGAATCACAGAATGCTCCCGTTATGTGGGCCTTTGTGAACCACAACACAAGCCAATGATTACTTCGGATAGCCAGTGGGAACCCTTTTGCATCACCGTTTCTAATGATTAGAGACCCACTGGGAGAAGAGTATATTCGACCCAGACTATTTATATATTTATTTATATGACTCTACCAGTACCGGTACTGTACGCGAGACGGCAAGGAACCCCTGAGCTAAAGGAAAAGGAAGGAGGAAAAGGAAGGGGGTTGTGTAGGGGTCCCTTCCTTTCCCTGGCCCCTTGGGACTAAGATAACTTTGCCTATGACAAGTCAACTTTGGATCAACCTAATGCAGGCCTAGAAATTCTTTAGCTCTACATGTGCCTTATGAAATGTATTTCAGAAGAAGTTTTGGGCGTGCATTAGGCTGGTCCAAAGTTGGCCTGTCATAGGCTGAGTTACCTTATGCCTCATGGGGATTGGAAGTTCCGCTTGCAGCCTGTGAGGTGGAATTTTTGCCTGTCTGTCCCCCCCTCATTGTTTGGGGAAAACAATATAATTTTTTGCCTTTGCGTTTGGGGTCCTAGTTGTAATGTAATGTCAATTATTTATATGTATGTATGTATATATATAACCAAAAGATTTCAGTTATTTATCCTAAACGGTATTATGTGCCTCAAGACTGAAGCTATGCACCTAATGGCATTCTGCTCTAAGCCTAAATCCTACTTGCTTTGCTATGTAGGGTTTAGGTGCTTCAATATAATTATAACATTTCATTTTCTAGGAGAATCTACAGTACTTAATGTCTCGCATTCTATACTTTAGATTAAAAAAAATACTCTAAAGCAGACAAGCCTAGTATTGCCCTAATTTGGAATTTGGATAGCTAGGTACCGATTCCAAGAAGGGCACATATTTTTTAGAGGTGTGTGCTTGTTTCACATATCAAATCCAAGTGGAATTATAATTTTTGAATAAAAATTGTAGTTTTTATGAATTTTTGAAGTGGTTAGCTTTAAGATTACAAAACTGTCTATAGAGTGGAGTCATAAACACCCCATAATTGCCCTTTCATATATCTATTGGCACTTAAGCTCCCTACAATCAAGGATTGACATGTCACCCATTTCAGTATAAATTTACTAGTTTGTCAAAATCTTGAAGGGACTTGCATATTTCGTGGGCAAATTTGGGTGTTTGAATAGATGGAATTGGGACCAAAAGTAGGTTACAAAATTAGGCAACGGATAGAATTGGGATGGCCTATCTTATTGATAAGTACTCCATTCAATTACTATACATTGTATGCCATGCCCTATATTGTTGCCACAATAATTACCATATTTGTTATATTGAGACTTTTTGCAGTGTCATTTTTATCTTCGACTTGAAGATAAATCACTTTATCTCTTTATTAGTATTTTTTTATAGATAGGTAACAACACCAACTTTTAGAATTTCATTTTAGAATAACTATTTGAGCATTATTTATTTTTTGTTTCAATTATTATTTTTGTAAATGAATTTATAATATCTAGTATACTATCTCAAAATCTACGAAAAGTCTCAATATAACAAATATGGCCATCAGTGCATTGAAGATGCCCTAACTTGTTAACTTTAGAAGGACATGGCCCCCCTTGACCAAGATTGTCACCAAAATATTCTCATTATTGGACTAATAGGTGCATTATTTGTTTCTATTTTTAACAATAGAATCATACATCAAACCATTTTGGTCTATGACAACCTCCTTACAAGGTTAAACCCTCAAGAAATTGAGAACTAACGGAGTCCTTGAAATGTATAGGAATCCAAATTTCACAAGACAAAATTTAATAGTCCATTATTTGATAGTATATTGATATTCTAGGTCAAATTTAGTATAATTAGAGGATTAACATGATGAACGACTAGCTTTCACTTATGAGATATTCAAAGCATGTGGATTTAGGCAAAAGGTATATTTAAATACCAAGATAAGGCAAAGAGGTTCAAAATTGGATTGAAAACTTTCAATTTCACAAGGTTTTGCAAAAATGCAACTCAAAGATTTATTTGCTTCTAGCAACCTTTCGTGGATGATGCTTTTTGAATTATTGTTGCAATAGTATTACCGGTAGTAGTAGGAAATTGATAGAATCACATTACCATCTCAAAAACATTTTAATCCCCTATAGTCCACAATGACAAGTTCTATGTTTGTATCTTGTCCACCTATACTATATATATCATTGTCTTTCACTAACAAAAACATTTTTTTGGAGTATTCTACAATTTATCATTATTCTTAGTTAAAAAAATCCATGTGATTCAATAAGTTATCTACAACTACCAAAGGGACAACAATGGACTTTCTACTTTATTAGTGTGTTTGAAATTCAATTGGTTGCAGTAGGTAGAAATTTTTCAATTTTTTTGATTCTAATACAATTGCACCTAATTCAAATCTGATTGTATAGTCGACTCCTACATATTCTTGCCTAAAATGTACACCAAATGGTGCAATTAGGTTGCTTTACCCTGTCGAGTTACCCCATGACTCATGAGTGACTCACTGCGTCCACATGGAGGCAACTACGTCTCTCTCAATAGATCTTTATATTAGGGTTTCGTTGGTTTAGCGCTCGTGTTGTATTGCTAATTAGTTTTTAGCAACGCCACCTAAGGAAGTAAATACAAAATTTCCACAGTAAAAGTAAATATTTATATAGTGTGAAATGTCGAGCAATTAGTGTGGGGCAACCTAATTGCACCATTTGGTGTACATTCATGAGAATGTAGGATTGCTTTTTTTTGCATATCTATTTTTAGGATGTCAATTCTTTTAGCATTGTTTATTGATGCAATATCTCCCCCCCAAAATAGCACCATATCTTTGTCAGCAAGGGACATCTGAAAAGATGAATACAGAAGCCCATTTCCATTGGCTGAGTTTCAAGCTGTAAACATATTTCTTTTCTTTGACATCATTGGGCTCTATCTGTCTTTATAAATCCATTGGACCTTTGTTTGGGACATGTAAAGTAGAAGAGAGAAGGTGGGTACCCCCAACCGCCGCTTTTTTCTACTGTGCCTAGTTATTACTATTATTAGAATGGTAAAGTTTTCATTGATTTTTTTGTTGGCAAAATGAAAGGAGGTTCCAACGCACCCAAGAATATGATATTTGGATACCGTATGCAAAAGTTGGGAAGGGTCAAAGTTTTTTTTGGTAGAGGTTCTGAAATCGTTTCTTCCACACGTGTACATATTGATTTTTGGAGATGTACATGGAGTGATGATGGTGGTTTTAGGTAGGGTGAGATTTTGGGTGTACCCACTTTATGGTCTATAACAGTAGTCATAAGTGAGTGGAACTTGTGACATATATGTAAAATGATCAGTCAACAATCTTGCAAGCTACCATTTGACGAAATCCTTTGTGTAGCCAATTTTCTTTCTATGGCAATATCATTGTAGCTACGATCGGTCATCACTAGATAGCTACTAGTTCCCACTTAGTTATGTTTGTAGCATGTTAAAATCTAGATCTAGATTTGGATAATACTTTGTAGAACTTGCTTTATTTATCTTATATACCTTCTTATAAATGAGCTTATGAGTAAAGGTAGCCTCATGTGAAAAGATACAATGAAGTTGTGCATGTTGGTGAATCATTGAATACAAAGAGGTGTGTGCAATCACTCAACTTGTAGATAATGCATCTAAGTTTAAGGTTAAAATATTATTCCAAAAGGATAAAAATTTTAAGTACATTATGTGGGTGCACTTTTAAAAACTTTTGTTTTTTTAAATCTCTTTCTAGACTCATTCATAAGAGATCTAGTGAGTGTTTCTATCCTGCTATAAGAACACAATAGATTCCTATTGGCTATTGACTTAAAATTTTCATAATTAATTTTATAAAAGTTCAGAAAATAACAATGAATTTGGGTTAAATGCTAGCCTCCAAAGGGAATTGAAGATTTGAAGGACTCCTTTGTAGACACAACACCTTCATCTTAGTTGCATTAGTGTATGTGTGATTTGAAAACCTCAAATATGCGTTAATATACAATTATAGAAATTGAATTTTCCTTCAATTTCCGTATTCAACCATTTTTTTCAAGTACACATTCCATTTATCTTCTCTATTTTTACTATAACTTAATTTTTCTATAAATTTCAATTTTTTTTTCTGTATGACTTTGATATTTTTTGAAATTTTTTTTTGGAGATAAAAAGGCTTATTAATTTTTTTTAAATAATTTTTTTATTTCACTTGGTGTCTGTGAGCAAAAGTTATAACACCCTAAGCCCAAATTTTTAACTTAATTTTAATAATTAAAAAAAATTGCAATAGGTTTAGATAGTATGATTGCTAAAACAATCTCAATATTGGGATTAGTGTGTTTTAATTCCATCTTAGAGAAATTAACAATTTAGTTTTTCCTTCAATCTCATACCTACTTCTACTTAATAATTTTTTTAAGAATAAAAACCAAGTGGTTTTTTTTTGAAATTTTTTCCTAGACTTTCAGATCAATTCTTCAATATAGAAAATTCTTTAATTCAAAATTCATAGTACAAGGATTTTAAGCTAAGAAGATTCAAAGTCTTATTGTGTTCTAGTCAAGCAAGGTGCAAAAAAACTTGCTTTCTTCACTTTCAATGCTAATATTCTACAATTTTAGCAATCAAAAAAATTTAGGCAATTGTTTTGTTGCATTCTTATGCTAATATAAGATTCTACATTTAGAATTGCCCAAAATATAATTTTCAAAATATTTTTGTTCTCTACAATAGAAATGACAATTTTGAGTGTTATATGATGAAAAAAAGGTTTGGGGATTTTAGGAATTAAGGTCAATAAGGCTAAAAGCACATGGTTTCTAATTTAGTCAACATGGACATGCAGTAAACATTTTTAGTTTTAAAATATATATTATTTGTTTATGATGACAAAATTAGAAATATAACACTTTTAGGCTAGGAATCCTTGGTGGCAATAAGGTAGGGTGCTCTAAAAGCGCCCCCCCCCCTTGCTCTAAAAGTGACCACTATCATAAAGGTACATTTTTCTTTCTTCAATGTACCAATGGTGTAAATTCCAAGAAGAGGGCGTTACTTGTTGGTGATTCTTGCATTTCAACTTCAAAAATTCATAACTAATTTCACAAAGGTCCAAAAAATATGAAACAACTTGGGTTAGATGTCAATTCCATTTTTCTTCCTATTAAAATTTACTGAAAATTATTTCAACTTTTGAGGAGTTTACCTTTCCCCCACACCCAATCAACTCTTAAAAGGCCGCTTCAAGAGTAACATGGTGGAGAGGAGGGTCATGGCTTTGAACAAGCATGCTTCTTGCAGCAACCAAACTGGAAAAGTTAGAAAGTCTCAATGGGCCATTTGTGGCTGGTGGCTTTCTATTTTGCCCCTTGCAATGAAATTCCATTTCATTTGTTTAAAAAAAAAGAAGTACTTTAACAAAATATAAAGTATACTTGAGGCCCCACTGTAGGAGAAAAGTGAGTATGTTAAAGGGTAAGGTAGGTACACCCAAATGTGTCACTGATCTCAAACCGCCATCTATACCATATGTACATCTCCAAAATCAGTTCTGTACCTATGTGGAAGAAACACTTTCAGAACCAAACTTTGTTCCTTTGTAACTTTTGCATACAGTATCCAAATGCCACGTTCTCTGGTGCGTTGGAGCCTCCTTTCACTTGCCAACAGGAACATATGAAAATTGGACCAGTCTAATAATATAAAATAGGCTCAATCTAATAATAGAAAATAGCAAAAAAGTGGCGGCTTTGGGTGTACCTACCTTAGTCTACATGCAATATTTTTCCATTCAGGAAGATCCAAAGATGAAGAACTACAGGTTCATGCAGATTATGATCCCTGATGGATCTTGGGGGCTGCCATTCTGCCAATGGTTGGGTGCACATGACTTGCTTGGAGAAAGTCAGATTAAATCCACAACCACACTAAATAACTTTCCTGTGCAAAGATTCTTCAGAAACATACAGTTGGAGCCAGGACTTGATCATAGAATAGGGACAACAAATGGTATTGGATGATTGGTACCTTAAAACCCTTTAAACATCAACAAGGACGGTTGGAGTTCAATGGATGAGAAAGAATCCTTTTAGTAGGACGGAAGTGCAATTATTAATCTTCGGAAGTTTGCTGTGGAAAGGGGAGGTCTTCTATAGTAGTTTGATTTCGAGTGAGTGTTTTGGCAATTTTGGAAGTGAAGGATTCACATGGTAACCAAAGGGAAGATTTCCATGGCCACCAATTTGTTCTTTAAGGGTTAACTGTGTGTTTTGTTTTGCTTGTTTGTTCTGATGAAATCTTTGCAACTGTGTTTTGTGATGTTTCAACCTACAGTGTGAAAGTTATGGATTTGTGAATTATTGTCACATATTTAATAAATTATTAAAAAAATCAATTTTACTTTTATTTTGATTGTGCAATGGCAGATGGCACACTAGTTCAATTTGAAGGAATGAAGATTATGAAACTTTGGGAAGGCCTTTGTATGTTCATACAACATTAATTAAGTGCTATAATCTTGTGCTAGTAATGTGCATTTTAGCATACAAAGATCCATCCATTAAGATAGGTCCTTTATTTTGTTTTGTTTTGTCTGTTAAGTTGACATCTCCTGGACCCTACATCCTCTAGTGGTGTGCTTGGTACTTCGGAAAACCCTCGGCAAGGAGGGGTGTACAGGCTTTGTTTCGTAGCATTTGGATGTACAAAGGAAAAATGATTAAATTTCAAAGTTTTTATTGAATTAAAAAATTAGAAAAATTACTTTTACTTTTATTTGGGCTATGGCATGGGGCACACTAGTGTATTGGAAGATGCAAGAAAGTTCCAATTGAAGTGCTTCATTTCTTTTGTGAACTCAAAATGAATCATTAAAAATGCTGCATAAAATTTGTGATTTTTTGGACTACATAAGTGTGCAATTTTTATAAAATGTTGTACTTATAAAACAAATAAAAATGGTGCAATCCCACATATACCATCACTTTGATAGGGTATGGAACATAGAAGAAAGGTACAAATTACTTAGTTAATTCTTGTGTTGCATAGAATGATATGTTAGTTGTAAGAGTAGCCATGCATTTATTTCTGCAATAAACATTGTATAAAAATGTATGAAAATGTGCCTTCATATGTAAAGGACAAAGGTCTTTTTCCTACCAAAAAACATTCAAAAGTGCCATTTCTATAGCAAAGAACAAAAACTTTTGAATTTTTTTCTTTGCACATCTTGCTATAGGATCTCACACCTAATTAGTATGAAAATGTGTGGAAAAAATTTCAGAAATTTTGACCGCACAGATTGCAAGATATTTGTGTTTAAAGTGAAAAAAACAAGTTTTTCAGCATATAGCAAGATTAGATTATTTGACTTTGAACCTTCTTAAATTAATTTTTTTGCACTACAAAGTTTTGAGATTTAATCTTTTTGTGGAGAATTGAGTTGAGAGTCTAGGGAAAAGGAATTCAAAAAAACTTAAGTTTTATTCTTTAAAAAATTATTAAGTAGAATTTTTTCATAGATTTTTCTTCTAAATTATTAATTATTAATATCTCTAAAATAGAACTAAAACCCACTAATCCCAATGGTAAGATTATTCTAAAAAGAAAACTAAACCATGAGGATCTTTTTTTCTTGAATCATAAAAATGCATTCAGAAAATAAATCCAACAAGTTATTTTTTCAAGAAGATGCTCTAATTGCCCAAAATACAATATTTTCTATAGCTTTCTCATAACAAATTCAAATGGAATGAATCAAAGTTTTCTATGTAGACAAAAATATAATCTATGAGAAAATAAATTCAAATATTCAAAATTCAAATTTAGAATTTTTTTTGCTATCCCCTCTCATTTATTTTGAGCTTATTTGGGCATAACTTTTGTTCCCAGGCACCAATTGTAAAAAAAAATTACCATGAAGCTAATCAATTTCCCTATCATCAAAAAAAGTTTCCAAAAATCATGACAAAAATTCAACCCGTAGGTACCTACCCAAAACCCATTTGTCTCCTAAAGGGACAATGGTCATGTAGGGGTCAAATCAATTCATTTGTTGGTTTGGTTTGGTTTGTTTTTTTACGGTGAAATAATTGAAACTATGCATACCCTAGTTGCCATCTTGGTAATGGTGGAAAGCTTTGTGCAAGGAGGGGTGCACATATTTTTTTTTCCATGATGTTCTAAATCACAATAGAAAAGATATAGAATTTTGAAGTTTTTACAAATTAGAAAATTATTTTTATTTGGATTGTAGCAATAGCAAAGGGCATACAAGTTGGTTTGAAAACATCTTACACTTGATTCATACTTGGAGAATGAAATGTGCATACAAATGTGTGTTGATTACATGTGGGATAGTGATCTCATGGCACTTGGAAGTAACCTTCAATTTCCAAGACAGTGTGGCATCCATTTCTTTCGATTTGCACTCCATCCCTTGGTTGAAGACATTCATTTACGAATGGAAGTGGTTTGCAAGTAGCAAAATGTTCAATGATTCTGTACTATGTTTGGAAGTATTGCCCCCTCAACCTGCATTTGAAGTCATATTTTAGTACTTAAATATACATCAACCTAATGTCACATGATTCAATAAATTTTATTATATTTGAACAAAAAAAACAAAATTGTGCCATATAATAGACTATAAAGTACTTCTTGGAGTCCCATTTCCTCTAAAAATTAGAGAATTTGCATCTCCACATAACACAACTATTCATAGTTTCACTTAATATCTAATACGGTTTTTATGCCTTTTCAAATTCAAAATTTTATACTTTTCAAGATTCTATTGGTTCTCAATTTTCTTAGGGCTCAAAGAGAGCCACCCACAAGGCCTTCTAGAACCTAGATTTTAATTTCTGAGAAATCATGCCTAATTTTAAAAAAAATACAAATGGAGCAATAGTTAAATGCAAGTGTATCTCATTATTAATATCACATTTTTAACATATAATTTCAATTTCCAATATGTGAAAAAAATTGCATGCTTTCAATGGAAAGAATATTGTAAACATCTAATGTCCTAATTTGGATTTCTCATGTTCACTTCACATAAATTTTTGAGGCTCTTCCAATAATAATAATCTCAAGCTCCAATTTCATGTCAACAAAAATTATATTTTGGTTAGGCTAGTTTATGCTTTGCATCTTTAAAATTTAAGAAAATGTCTATACCAATACTCTGAGCAAAGGAATATTATACAATCATAATAAAAATACAAAACTGCTCTAAAATGGTTATTTAATAATTAAACTAGGTTTGAACTATTTATCTTAAGGACATACTATTCAATACCAATTGTAGTGTTATTAATTTTGTTGTTGTAGCATTTGTGGTATGTTTGGGTATTGTTGTTAAATCAGTCAAACTAATTTCTATAATAATCAATGATTCACCCATACTAAATAATCATACAAGAATCTTACACATCATCATTGTCTACTTTGTAAAATGCACACATAGTTTCAAGCCAATCCTTTCTGCCACTAGATACCATTTTAGGTTGTTAAAACCTACAACTAGCGTTTATATGATCAAAGGACAATTTTTTTTCATTGTGTATCATTTTCATATTTGTTTCTTGGTAGAAAAATATATATTGCAACCAATAAAAAGTTAGTACAATGATGAATCATTCATTTTTACAAATTTATAGAATCCTTGAACATCGCTCAATTATAGCATTTTTGGAAATCAAATACTCCCTTTGTCTCAAAATAAAATTGTGTTTTTAGTAGAAATTGTGAGAATACCACGGATTTTATTTGAGACAAAGAGAGTTTATTGATTATTGATATTAGCTACCAAATGAATATATAGATATATGGTGTGGAGATATTACAACAATATCAATAGTACTTACATCAATAAAAGATGGATATATCAAGAATTTCTCCTTGTCTAAAATCACTATCATCAATATGTATACATTTCCAAAATGAATATTGAAGAAGAGAATTTAAAATATCTAGTACCAAAAAACTTTGACCCTTCCAATAACTTTTCCATATGGTATCCAAATATTGCATTCTTTCATGTGTTGAAACCTCCTTTCATGAAAATATGAAAATTTGACCAATCCAATGATAGATATTGAACATTAGCAAAAATAAGTTGTGCTTTTGGATGTCCAAAAGCTTTGATAGACCAACTTTATGAAACAACAAAAACAAACAATGATCTTAATCCCTAAAGGTTTATATCAATGCTCCATCCAAAATGCTATTTCTATTGCAAAAAGACATGATAGAAAAAAATTTCTTTTTTTAGCAATTCAACTATAGGATCTTCCATAAGACTTGTATGAGAATTTATGAATTTTTTCCATAAACTTTGACCAAATAGATTGTAAAGTATTAATATTCAAAGTGAAAAGAAAAGTTCTTTGTGTACCTTGTCATCCTAGGTTTTTAATCTTTGAATCCACTTTAAAACTTAAATATTTTTAACTACATAGATTTGAAGTTAACCCCTACAAGATTTTGACTATATTTTCACCAAAAACGCTCTAAAATTGCCATTCGTAGTACAAGTACCAAATTTTAGGAAAAAAACAATTTTGGATAGATGTAACTATAGGATCTTGTAGTACTCTAGTTTGAAAAGATGTGGAAAAAATTTCAGAAATTTCCACCATGTAGATTGCAAGATATCAGTGTTTGAAGTCACAAAAATCCTTTTTTTGGCCATGGTAGTTGAACTTCATAAGGTCACATTTGTATGAAACAATGTCCAAAATGGTTGTAATTCTTTGGATTCATTCTTCAAGGCAATTTGGCTACATGCTTGAAAAATTTCAGATCATTTGGAATTGTACAACATATAGGAAAAAAATAGTAAGTAGAAAGAAGTAGAAAATGATTCAAAATACTAAATTGTAAAGAATTTAGTTATAGACTTGAAAAATGCCAATTCCAATGGTTGTAATGTTGTGATAAACAATCCACATCCTATGATCTTATTTTTTTCAAAAAAAATTGAAAATTGAGTTCAGTAAAGGACTCCAAAGTTTATCTTAAAATAGAGATTCCATAACTACCCACAAACTACCTTCAAACTAAAATTCCTCATAAATTTCATCTTATTAATCAAAATAGAATGATTCAAAGCTTTCCATGTATATATAAATATCTAGAGAACCAATTTCAAATTTTTATTTCTTATAAAAATGATTTTTATAAAGAATTCTTTTTAGCTTCCTGGACTACCCTCTAAGCAATTAAAACTACATATTATACAATAATGTTTTAATGATGTAGTAAAAAATTATGAAAATTGTTGGGCCTTGAAGCTACTACTTGGGCACATGTTGTGTGGAAATTTCAATTAAAAATATATAAAAATTTCATTTGTAATGAGCTATTTGAAATTGCTATGTTGCCAATAAATGCAATTTAGAGTTTTAGAGGTAAAATCTTTGTAGTGGAAATGGAATTAAAAAATATATATTTTTTAAACTAAGAAAATGATTTTTACTCTTTAAAAAATTATTAATTGAGCAGAAGTGTGTAAAATTTGAATGAAAAAAATCATATTCCTAATAGTTCTAAAATGGAATTGAAACATGTTAATCTTGACGATGAATTGTTGTAGCAAGTAGTCGTCACCCTAAGAACCATTTTGTTGTGAAAATTTGTGATAATCAAGTATATAAATGAATCCTATACATTATATTTTCAAAAACATGCCTTCATTGCTTGCAAAACAAGACTCTTTTTAACTTGTGCATTACCAATTCAAATGGCCCAAATAAAAGCTTTTCAAGTAACCTTGAACAAACTCTGTGAGGGAAACAAAATAAAAAAGGATGTTTTGATTTTTGTTTTGTCTCTTTGATATCCAGACTCAAGCACTTTATACTTACAATTTTTTTTCTTTTGCATTCTAATTAAAATAAAAATTACATTCATTGAAAGCTTATTCACTCCTTAACTTTCAAAAAAATTCAAACAATTCAAATGAGATTTGACATTATAAGAACCTACTTTAAATCTCGAAAAACTCATTCCAAGACTTTGAAACTTTAGGGATTAAAAGAGTTTCAATAACCAAATGTTGATCTTCTTATAAGAACCATCATGGCTTTGAGGATATTGTTGTTAATCACCTTAGCAACTTTTTATAAATTAATTTCCAATCCAAGGTGTTTGCCTACAAAGACATAACATTGCAAAAAAGATGCAAACCGGTCTTGGAATCAAATTAGAAGAAGAAATGGAACATTCAAAGATTAATCCTTAAACCCAAGGGGCTAAAAGTGTACTCACATAGTTTCGAGTCCAATATGAAGTGCTTTAATTTTTGCATCCAATGCCCAAATTCAATAAAACTTGTTGGAATTTTTTTTCTCTTTTTTCTAGTTTGTGTAGTAAAAATTTAAGATTAATCCAAGATGTATTGATTTTTTGTAAGACAATCCAAGTTTACAGGTTCAATTTGAGTTTATGAAGGTGCATTCGATGGTTGCAACTTCAGGGGCTTGTATCTTCTTCATACAATGTCTATTTCCAATAAATATTTTGGGGGAATTTGTACATACTAGTTTAGTTTGTGTGGTCAAAATTTCATATCAATCCAAGAAGTTATCAAAGATTGAGAAACATTTTAGTAGGAGGCTTAGCCTTAGATATGATTTTTTCAACTTTTTTTGGTTATTTTTTGACATTTCAAAGTCATTTTGAAGATAAATGAGTCAATTGAATAATATTTTCTTTCACCAATGTACTTTTAGGTTGGTTATTTAGCACTTTATCGCTTAAAGTTTTTTCATTTGAGTAGGTTTAGAAATCAAATTTCACCTCCAAAATGTGTTGCTAGGAAAGTTTCAACATCCCTTTCAATTCTAAAACATATAATCTTGCAATTTATGTGGCCAAATGATTCCAAATTTGATTCACATCATTTACAATATGTACATTAAGATTGTACAATTGAGATTTTTGTACCTTAGTGACATTTAGATCTATAACACTTCAAAAGCAACTAGCGTGCCTTGTGCCATTGCCACAATATAATTAAATTAAATTATAAATAAATAAACTAAAAATTTTAATTAAAAAAAATCCATAACTTTCACATTGTAGGTCCAAACATTTAGAAACTGGCATGAATAGAAAGCTCTATGCACAAAGGAGTGCAAAGGTTTAATTTGTGGTGTTTGGACATGCCATGCAAAATATATGGTTAAAAAAAAAAAAGATAAAGTTAATTTTAAAAATCCATAACTTTGATATCTTAGATCCAAAATTCACAAAATTAGTATTAGTAGAAAACTCTTTGCCATGTGTCATTGCCACAACCAAAATAAAAGTAAAAATATTTTTTTAATTTTTTAATTTAAAAAACTTTGAAATTCAATAACTTTCATAGTTCACACCAAGTGTCAAGTGTGAGGTCGCATTCTTGGTATGAATAGAAAACGTTATACACCAAGGAATGCAAGGGCTTTATTTTTGGCATTTGGACATGCCATGTAAAATTTATGTTTTTTTTAAAATAAAAAACAATTTAATTCAATTTTTAATTAAAAAATTCATAACTTTCACGTCGTAGGTCCAAATGCCATGAAACTGGCACAAATAGAAAGCTATTTCTACAAAAGTACAAAGGCTTTGTTTGGTGGCAATTGGACATGTGATGTGAAAAATATGATTTTTACAAAATAAAAGATTACTTAATTCAATTTTTGAATTCATAAAAAATTTGAAAATCAATAACTTTCACATTATTTGTTCAAATGCTACAAAAAGAAGTGTGCACCCCTCCTTGTTAAGAGCTTTTGAATGGTACCAAGAACGCCACCAGACACCTAATGGTTTCTTCAATCTCAAAGTAACAAAAAAAACAAAAAAAACATCCTAATTTAAGGTATAGATGATGTTTTTGCAAGTCACATAAACATTTTGCAAGTCAAAACCTGAATTTTCACATAGTTTTCTATTTTAAAATTAAACTTGAATAATAAAATATAGCTCCAATAATCTATCTTTTACTCCATTTGAATTTTTTTCAAAACTTTCAAAATTTTCATTTTTGTGCCACGTCGAAGATAATATCTTGAAAGCTCAAAATACACCACCTTTGAATTTTTTCTATAGAATTTCACTTGGTGTGAGCTCAAAGAGTACATCAATTACACCATAATTTATGTCACTATTAATTCCATTTCTTTGAAAATCTTTTACTATTTTAAGCATTTTTGAAAAAAAAATCTTCAAAAAATCATATAAAATTCAGTTTGATGCTTTTAATTATGAAAAAATGGGATTAAATTTTAGAAATATATCACCATATGTAGATTGACAACTAGGCTTTTGTTGTAAATATTTTTGGGTTAATTTAGGTGTCTTCTGGGTGGTTTTTGGTAATTGGTTAGTGAAGTTTTAAGTCCAATTGGGTGTTTTTGCCAAGTAATTTTAATCCAATTGGGTTCTTTTGGTTGTTGTGTACCAAGTTGGATGAAAACTGATTATTAAGTCAATCCAAGTTGGAGTGATTAGAGTGTCGTGCAAGAATGAAAGGATCTGTCCAATTTAGTATGTCCAGGTGGGATGTGAGAGGTATCATGTGAAATTCCGTTCCTAATGGGTGGTTAGTTGGAAGTTGGATTTTTCTTCTAGATTGGTAATGATTTGTTTTTGGAGTCCTATTAGGTTGTCTCTTCTGATTGTCTTTGTACCCATTGTTGAGAGTGCCAATGGAGTCCCAACCAATGTTGGCTGCGTTTTGTTTGATTTGTTTGATGATGATGAGTGCATGGTTGAGTGAAGAGTCTAGATGTGATTAAAAAATTTAAGAATTGAGATTTCAAGTTGGTGATAGAAGTTTGGATTGAAGTGAGAGTTTGAGATACTAGTTGGTGAAATGGAGATTTTATAAATACAAATTGGAAGTTGTGATGATGGAAATGGAACAAAAATATTAAATACTATTTAGTGGTAAATACTAGCCAAGTTGGAGAATGCCTTAAGTTAGAGGAATCTGAGTGATGGAAAATTGTGTGGAGATTGAATTGTAATATTAGAAATATTTGTATAACGGTGACTTGATCACCAATTTGAATTAATGTAATATGTTAAAAAGCCAAATTGGTATCTTGTGATTGTGGGGTGGGAAAGCAAATTTAAAGTGAATGTATATAAGTTGAAGTGTGCAATGTCGTTGTAGTTTGAGTGATTGTCAATTTTATAAATTGGGTCACGATCTTCTATTTTGGGATTGTATTACCTATTTTAGGAATTTGTCTCATCAGCATTAATTTCCTACTTGACCGTCTCCCTTGGAACGAATTTATTATACTAATAGGGTAATCTCTGAGTAGGTCATTATCCTTCTTCAACACCATATGTGAAAAATATCAAAATTTTGAAATATATGTTCTAATGTAGAAATCTAATGAAGTTTGACCAAGCCCAAACATGAAATATCTTTTATGAGTAAAATTCCACTATGATAGGAGGATAAGGAAAAAAATGAAGTTGGTGCAAAGCCATGGACCATAGGGTCATAGACCATGATGAACTTCCAAGACATCTACAGATTTAGATGAGGTGACTCTAGGTGTTGGAGACAACTAGAACCAAGATTTAGATGAGGTGACTATAGGTGTTGGAGACAACTAGAACCAACATAATTTGTGAGAGGAACTAGATATATGATTTCTTAAAAGGTGTATATGAACAATGACTTGGAGGTGGTATAGATGATCTAGTAATTGGGAGTCATGGAGTCTCCCCAAAGTATGTACATTGTTGAAAAAGCTCCCTATCTATATATTTGGTTGAGCCCAAAAACTATTTAACCCTTTAAAGACATGGAAATTTATATTGAATCTCATGCTTTTAAGTAGTTTTGAAGATTTCTTATGAAAATTCTTGTTTTTTTACATAAAGATTTTTTTTGAATCAACACATGCAATATTCTTCATTCAATCTATTGATTTATACATTTTCCTATTTAAATTACACTTCTTACAATACAATCAACCAAGTGGTCAATTTAAAATCAAGAATCCTTTGTCATTAAAGGGTTTATGCAAATATTTAGAAGGCATGAACTCAATGAGTCTCAAACTCACTCTTAACTCATTTTTAACTTGCCAAACAAGATTTAGATGTTTGCTTTGCGTATATATTAATACATGGTGTAAAGTAACAATCAAGATTTAATGAATAAAATTCACTGAGTCTAAAAAGAAATGTGACAAGAGATGTAAATCAAGGTTTTCACTAATGGAATCTATCAATTTTAGAGTTTCAATTCTACACCAAGATCTTAGGCTTTAAGTGCATTTTGAATGCGTTTAATGGTAAATATGTGTTGTCTTATCAAAGAGGAGTTAACCCCTAAAATCCCAAGACCTTTTTTCCATCAAAATTTACTCAAAACTCTCATTTCTATTGCAAAAAGAAAAAAACTTTAAAAATTATTTTTTATACATCTACCTGTAAGATCTTGTACTACACTAGTATAAGAATGTGTGGAAAAAATTTCAAGAACTTTGACCTTCTAGATTGCAAGATATTTGCATTTAAAGTGACGAATTTCAGATTTTTTTAAGAAGATGCTCAGATTGCCCCAAAACTAAGATTGTCCATAACTTTTTATCACTAGTCCCAAATAGAATAAATCAAAGCTTCAAATGTAGAAAAAAAAAATATAATCTTTGAGAAAAAAAATTTAAAAATTAAAAAAAGATTAACTTTTTGTGATTTTTTGGGGGCTGACCCTCGAGTTGCTTTTCAGACTTATGGTGGCATAACTTTTGTTTCCAGGCACCAATTAAAATTTAAAAAATGTATTCCTAAAAAGGTAATCTGCTTTCCTATCTTCAAAAAAAGTTTCACAAAATTGCTTCAAAAATTGAGATCACATGAGCTTACCCAAAATCCCAAGAGTCCCCTATAGGGACTTTGTGACTTTAGGGATTAAGGTAGGGGGTCTACAATTGAAAGCATTTTTTTACTTTGTTTTGTGTACCACAATGCTATCTAAATTTTATTATGGATGAACATGCAAAATATAGGGTAGGGTGTCCATAACCTCCAAAGGATAAACTCCAATGATCTCAATTTTGGAGAAAATTTCAAAACTTTAAGGAAAACTTTTGAAAAATAGATTAGCTTTTAAAAAATATTATTTTCATTGCAGTTGGTATTCAAGAACAAAAATTTATGCCACCCTAAGGTCAAAATGCTTAGGCTTAGGCAAAAAACAAAACCCCTTGTATTTTAGTAGTTATAAAGGTTGGCCTAAACATACAAGGTGACATCTTGGCCAATAGTGATAAGACATGAGTGTTTTGGTCTACAAAACTATTCTACAATTGTTGCTACTTCAAAATACAAATTGAAGAATCCCAAACCCCTCCATGCAAAAGATCTTTCCATAAGACTCTTTAGAACAATTGGATATGTGGACGTGCACATGAGTACTTTGCAATTAAAGCTTACCCTCAATATTTCTTTGACTTTAAAAATAAACAATTTATGGAGGAGTCAACAACTACTATAAACAATATTTTCTTTCAAGAATCATAATAAATAATGACATTGCATGCATTTTGCTTTTGTACACTTGAAGACTCAATATAAGTTGGGTGTTAGTAAATTAGGTTGCACTAATCACTACAAGGAATTGGGGGTTATTGTGACTGCAGAAACGTGACTGTAGGGATTTTGCGACTGCATCATGACTTCACCTCCGTAATTGCACCAACGAGTCGATCTTCCCGATGCTGCAGTCATGATTCAGTCATTCTGCAATCATGCGATTCACTGTGGGATGAACAGTGACTGCGCTGGAGGTTCATCCACAATGTTCCGTCCACAGGGTCCACGAGGAAGTGACGTGGCTACCAGAAACGCGACTGGAGACTACAGGGGACTGCCAAGTCATTGTAGTAGGACTGTAGGACTGAAAGAAGTCACGGGGAAGATGTTTTCTTTTACTTATACGTAAAGAAAAAGAAGTGAAGCCCCAGAGCGGTCCACGGAGGACAGGAGCGGACAACTACGGTATCGGGTATGTGATTTCAATATGACTGCAGAATCACTGGGACTTCTTGCACATATAACTGGAGGCATGCAATAAGGTGTTTAGGGGAATATGATAGAGGGGGCTATGCTGCAAATGGATGGAACTTCCGATAAGATGTGATGTAAGAAGCCTGAAATGAAACAACATTTAGATATAACGAGAGAGATGTGGGAGTGTCATTATTCAAATGAAGCACATACAACATGAAGTGTACAAGGAAGGTATAATACTACTCGGGGTGGAAGCTCATTGAACATGGAGGCATTTGAGGCGGCAACTAGCATGTCAATGTCTCAAAGATGAGGTGAATACTACTCCCACATCATATTTGCGGTTTTGGCATTCACACTTGGTTGATAAAGTTTGCATTCATGCATTGGACACCAAGGTTCATAGAAATGTGACTAATACAGTACTTGCACAAGCAAGAAATTGTATTGAGTATGAATGAAGGACAATGGCAAAGGCAAGGTCATCGCCCAATAAATGGGGTGACATTGAGAGGAAGGGACACCTTGTGGGAAGTGAAGCCTAACTGATTGCAGTATGACTTCACCATGACTGTGATGCAACTACAGAATGACTGAAGCACGACTAGAGAGTCTAATTAATGACTCTGGTATAACTACTAACTACCCGAAATGTTTGCAAGTGGTCTACTTGCCTGATTGCTGCATGACGCGTTTAGCTTCTGTGATGCTCCGTGACCCATGACACAATGAGGGACACTAAAAATGACGTGATTACCTTCCGACTACGGACCTAAGCACGACTGTACCTAATATTGCTCTTGCGCCAATAAGTTCTCTTCCACCGATAATTCGATGGCTCTGACTAGATTGGCGGTGGAGCTTCTATCCGGCACTCTTCGTGGAGTTGTAAGTCCCATGGCCTCGCCATTAGTTGTGATGAAGGCATCTATGCGGTCGAGTACCTCTCGTTTCGAATGGGTTTCGTGGCATAAGACCACTTTCCAGCCAGGTCTGTCCGCCGCATCGAAGAAAAATACCTGTGTGGCTTGACTCGGGAAGATGAATGGCTCGGCCATGCGAGGGAGTTTATGGCGGAAGTTCACCAAAAGGAATCATGCGTCATCACGCACATACGTAGGGTTCCCTCGCGTGTTAATTGGTTTCACCCACTCACAACGTAGGAGAATAATGCGCGTATGCAATGCGCCATAATCTACCTCCAAGATGTCCTTGAGCACGCCAACGTACTGCACACAGAGGACTGGCTACCACTTCCGCCCTGCATTTCGAACATCGATGCCACACCACTATTGTAGCTTAGAAGTCGGAGTGTTGATTCATCTTCGATAGAGTTACATACAATTTGTCTTCTAAATCTTACACCAAATTTTTGGGATCTTTTTATAATGAAACCTATTATAAAAACCCTCAATATTAAATCAATTTTCTATTTTAAGTAGATTTTTGGATTAAATGTATAACTTTTTAATATTAGAGCTTGTCATGGGTAGGAAAACTATATGGGGAATTTCATTAAAATGGTGAATATTTTGTGACTTTGACATCCCACAGTTCAAACCGGGCGGTTTGAAATCTAGTAGTGTACTAGATTTTAGACCGCCCAATTTGAATTGTGGGAATGGCACATGGAATATTGCCATTTTAATGAAATTCCCCATCTATACAATAAGAAGTGCAAAAGTATAGAAGTACATATGAATTGCTCTCATGAAGTTAGAAAAAAATTGATTTCAAAACCAAAATAAGATATATAGGAGACTGGAAATATTTCTAAGAAGTATCTACAAGGTATTGAAGGACTATCAAAGTATTTAAAGGGTCTAAAATCTTTGTGATAGATTCTAATGGGTCGTTTTTTTGCTATGCCTACAATCAGCACTTAAAAAATTCACTATTCATTCAAATACCATATTTGGCTGTTAGGATGGGCACTTTATATAAAATATTTAATCAAATTTGGGAGATCAAAGTTAATAGATGTTAAAAATAGGAATATTTTTTTAAAATTTGTATTTTTTCCATGCCATTTTCTTTGGAAAAGATACTTTCTTTAAAATTCTAGCATTTTTTTGTTAACCCTCAAAATCATCTATGATAGTGTCCTAAAATATATCTAAAAAAACCACAAATCTCCTTTGACTATCAATAAGGTCCCTTGAAGCCAAGACAATTTAATCCAATATCCATATTTAGATGCTTATTTGGTCATTTTTAGAAAAATTATGCTTACACATCTAATACATCGATACCTTTGCAAAAATGAGATATATTATAGTATTCAAAATGGATGAAAGGTTTTGTAGACCATCATTCAAATAGTCCCAAAGACCTTACTTATGTCACCTTAAGCAATGACCTTCAAATACAAATTTAGTAAATTTTATCCTTTATCCAAATTGAAATTGATGTATTAATTTCCTAAAGACCAAAGTCTAATTGAAATCCACACAATTGAAAACAACAACATCAATATCATTAAATTGATGGTATTCCGATACTTTGACACTTTGGGGACTCACGTCTATTCTACTTTTTAGGGCCTAATATAGATTTGAGTCACAATTCCTAACTCCATTGTAATTGTGCTCATTTAACCCCTAAAGGTTTCAGACTATGTTTTCATGAATGACACTCCAAAATTGCCATTTCTAATATAAGGACCAAATTTTAGAAAAAAAAAACATTTTTAGACACATGTCATTGTAGGATCTTGTGTTATGTGGTTTGAAAAGTTGTACAAAAAAATTCAGAAATTTCCACCATGTAAATTATAAGATATTAGCATTTGGAGTGACAAAAATCTTTTTTTAGCTATGTGAAAAATGAAGCAGCTACACTTCACAAGGTCACATTTCTATGAAGAATGCCCATATTGGTGGTGCTTATTTGGATTCATTCTTCAATCCAAGTTGGCTACATCTTTGAAAAGTTTTAGATCATTTGAAATAGTACAACATGTAGGAAAAAAATAGTAGATAGAAAGAAGTAGAAATTGAATCAAAATACTAAATTGATAAGCATTTAGTTATAGAATTAAAAATGCCAATTGCAGTTGTTGTAATTTTGTAATAAACAATCTACATCCAATGTTTTTATTTATTTTTCAAAAATGTTGACAATTGAGTTCAATAAAGGATAGAGATACTACCCACAAACTAAAACTCTTCATAATTTTTATCTCATTTATCAAAATGGAATGATTAAAAGCTTTCTATATATATTTAAATCTAGAGAACCAATTTCAAATTTTTATTTCTTAAATACGCGATTAAAAAAAAATTGAGATGTCTAGGTTGCCCACAATTCAAAGAAAATCTCATATCTTACAATAATTTTTTTAACCATGCAGTCAAAAGTTATGAAAATTGTTAGGCCTTAAAGCTACTCCTCAAGCACATGTTGTGTAAAAATTCAAACACAAAAAGTAAAAATTTCATTTGTAATGAACTGCCCAAAATTGTTATGTTGTCCCAAAATGCAGTTTGGTCCTTTAGAGGTTTAACAAAATGAACTATCCCCCTCATCAGCCTAATTGCATACTAAACTCATAATTACTTTGTTTCCCGAGGGATTGCGTTGCAATAAGCAGTTAATAGCTACTGGCCTATTATAAGAGGTTCTCTCCTTATAACACCAACTATTTGCTTCCCAAGTAAGGTTCTATTCAAACTTCCTCAATGACATGTAGTTTTTGTCGATGCAACACCTCCTCCCAATCCCTTTTGCTCCCCCAAAACATAGGACAATGTATTGTGGGTCAATCTTCCTTGCCCTGTTACGAAAAGCTTTATCTTTACAACACCAACTCTTTGCTTTCCAAGTAAGGTTCTTCTATTCAAACTTCCTCAAATGACATGTAGGAGTTTTTGTCGATGCAAAGCCTCCTCCCAATCCCTTTTGCTCCCCCAAAACATAGAGCAATGTACTATGGGTCAACCTTCCTTGCCCTGTTACAAGAAGCTCTATCCTTACAACACCAACTCTTTGCTTTCCAAGTAAGGTTCTTCTATTCAAACTTCCTCAAATGACATGTAGGAGTTTTTGTCAATGCAAAGCCTCCTCCCAATCCCCTTTGCTCCCCCCAAAACATAGGGCAATGTATGGGGTCAATCTTCCCTGTCCCTACAACCCCAGCTCTCTGCTTTGCTTTTTTAAGTAAGGTTCTTCTATTCAAACTTCCTCAAATCATATGTAGCTTTTGTCAATGCAAAGTCTCCTAGCAATCCCCTTCCCTCCCAATTAAAAAAAAAAGGAATAAACAGGAGGGAGAAGATTCAAAGGCCGTGCAACGGTTTTATTTAAAAGATTCGAAAGCTTGGAAGGGAGGGAGTGGTTTTGCAATGGAGGATATGTTACTTCCCCGAGTGATGAGTGGGCCAGAATCCCAGAAATGCTGAGCAGAAACAACTAACTTAATAATGAAGAGCAAGTGCACTTCACTTCAGTTCTTGGACACCAGGGACCAATGACCTCAGAACTAGTTTATGGAATTTAGTGCAATATGCTATGCTAAGGTAGGAATACCATAAACAGTTACAATAAGCATTTCAGCCTATAAGATATGGGAAATTCATTGAGAAATTCAGCTCAATGTGTGTTAAAATATGGATAAGGAAGAATGAAAAAAAAATATCTTCAAAAATGAATATTTTATTGAATATAAATGTGGATTCTTCATTTGGACCCCATTCTTGTCTCATAGCTTCACCTAAAATGGTTACCTTTGGAACTTGTTCCTAATAAAGTCTGAGCCAATCAAATTTCAGCAAATAATCAAATCTTATTCAAATCAACATCAAAGCTAGCTATTGTTGGTTTTAGAACACCCTATTGTGCCATTAGGAGGGGGTGTGCCATTTATGGTATTCCTACCTTACCTTCAAGACAAACAGGCATCAACTTTGGCTACCTTGAGAGTGAGCAGTATTAAAAAAAAGATAGAAAAAAAAAATTTTGCAAGTTGTAAAGGATTACTAGGACTACAATAACACAAAACTAACGAAATAGATGCTAATTTCAATGTCGAGGAAGTTGCAAATGGGCTATCAAAATTCTATTGTTTGTTGTAGCCTAGGCTAATATCTAATTTTTTTCAAAACATTTTCAATAGCTAAATTTGTGCATTGGAAAAAAAATCCTAAGTAGCAATGGAGTGAATTTTAGCTAGTTCTGTGAATGTTCACAAAATTGGAAACACAATTGTAGATTGCAACCATGTGAAATGTGCTAATGTGAGAATTTTCCATCCGATATGTGAATGAATGTTGAAATTTGGAGCATCACTATTACCATTTTATAAAATGGTACTACTATTGGCACTTCATAAGAAATGAAAAAGAAGAAGAAGCTCTAAGAGCATCCCCACCAGTGAGTTCCGTATCCTTAAAGCTTTAGGGAGAGGACCTCATATGCAGATAGAGATATATAAATTCCACTGCACCAACCTTTATCCAAAACCTGTATCTCTAAAATATACAGATTTCGGTAAAACTCTTCAATCTCCAGTTCTGTATCCAGAGGCTCATATGGAGAACTCGCGAGGTCTCATCCAGGCTATTTGATGTACCAAGGCTCAGTAAACAGATAGAGAAACGGAAGAGCTGGTGGGGATGCTCTAATCTGCTGCTCAGTCCACGACTCGAAAAACTTAAGGTACCCCACCCGCTTTGAACCATTCCGGAGGGTGGGTGGCCGCCCCCTCTTCAGCACACCCAACCACCAGCTTTTTGATGGGAACTGCACCCATACCTGACCACTTATGCAATTATACAACAAATCATGCCAATTTCTCCCATGTAGAAAGAAAGGAAATATGGAGATTGCAAATTTTTTCATAATTTTATCACCGGAAATTGAAATTACTAGGAATTCTGGGAGCCCCAAAGTGCTCAAAAGTCACAGCCAATGTCTAGATTCTTCCATTTCCAATCATTTGATAATTGCTTTCTTGCTCACTACTTTGGGACACGACCTCATTAGTTCCAACCTTGAAAAGGAGGAGAAAAAAAAACATTCGTAGTTACTACTATTATATTGGTTTAATTTTCATTCATTTTCTTGTTGGCACTTGAAAGGAGGTTCCAACGCATTAAAAGAATGTGGCATTTGGATACCGTATGCAAAAATCAAGAACGAACAAAGTTGGCTTCTAAATCTGTTTCTTCCACGTAGGTCTATAATTAGTTTAGGAGAAGTGCACAAAGTAAAGAAGGTGGTTTATGGTGAGTGGCACATTTTTGGATGCTAACTTTACAACCACAAGATGTTAAACGTGTTGTATGAAGTTTGTGGTTTTAGCTTGGGACAAAACATTGGAATTTTTTATTTGCCAATCATAATAGAATTTGGAATTTTAAAATTTGGAATTTAAAATTGGAAGCCCCCAATTAGCTAGGAGATGTGAAGAATGCATCACTCTTCACCCACAAAATAGAGCTAATTTTTTTACATTTACCCTTGGCAGGGGGAGATTGATTGCAGACTTCATATGATGCATTTAATGTCCTACTTGTATAACTACATAATAATCCTCCCTATATTCGGTAATACCCTTTGCTAGATACATGGGGGGAACTTATCAATTAATTCAAGGATACTAGGATTGGTTGAGGAGCCATAAAACCATCTTTCTTCACTAGAGGGGGCTCCTTTTCAATAGCCCCTTGTTTCATTGGTAAACAATGTTATGGAAGAAGCTTTGCAATGAAAAAACTTAATTTACATACATGTAAGGAAATTCAAGTAGGAACTTACAATAAAGTAGATGGCCCTTATTCATGTTTCCAATAAAGTGCATGTGAACCGCCCTTTTGAGGTTTCTCCAATCTCAAGTCCCAATGCATTGACCAATCAAATTCTTGATTTTGGATCATATCTAGGCCTCTCATGTTGAAAAGTTCAATCATAGGTATCAATTCAACTTTTGTTGTTTGTTGTTTAAGATGTATATGCAATGAATCCTTGAATTTTTTTTAAAGTAAGGAACTTCCTATCCTACCTAAAATCTTCAGATTTTATAAAAATAGATGCCAAATATTGTGGAATGCTATTTTTCAGTTTTTTGATGTAGGAAAAAAGCAAATGTTTCTAATTTTTAAGCATACACATTTTCCAAGTCAAAGTTAATTTTTTGGCAGGGAATGCCAACCAAACCAACCCTGACCACCAGGTACCATCAATTACCTCTTTTGGCACAAATTCTTGCAACGACAGATGAAGGGCAAGAAGTTTTCTCGTCAAGAATGATATGCAATTATATGCAGAGCCACCGGAAGTCTACCATGACTGCACGGCCCCTACTCTCATTCTTTCCTTGCGGTCTACTGTAAAATAAATTGAAGCAGAAGGCACAAGTAAATTCATAACCAGCCCTGGTATCTATCATAAGTGAGGCATAAAATAGTTCAACTCTAAAAGTCTCAATGATTTACCACTCTTTAGTTCCTGTCTGTCAGACCAGTACTGAGAAAAAAATGAGTCATAAAAGCCATGTTAGTATCGAGCTGATCTCAGAAATTTACAAGTTATGTACAAGGCTACGTTGGTAATTACCACAGAAGGCTCTACCTTAGTTGCAAACGAGCAGACGCAAGACAATAGCCTCAAAACAGAATCGAGTATTTTCCAAGTTATAAAATCTGTGAGGCTCAGTCTGCTTCACGGTTCTGATAAGAAACTCATTCCCTCTTCACAACATGTACAGTTTTCACTTCACAAAGCAATTGTTCAGATCTGAGATCATGTCCTGGGGCTCCTGGTCACAAACAGGACCGTCATCAACGTGGGAATGAAAAAGTAAGCGGCCCTGAGACTGACCTAACAGGGCTCATGCACCTCCATGGACAAGAGAGGCAATGAAGGTAAGTAAGAGGGTGAGAGAAGTTCAAGGGAGGTCCAGTTACGAATGAACTGGCACCACGGCTTCACGAATGTAAATCAGCCCCTGCACCCAAGCTATAGACGCAGTTCTCTACCTGTTCCGCTCATTGAGAAGACAGCTGGTTGAGGAGACAGAGAATCCTGTGCCATCAAAAATTGCCTAGGTTGTGGAGAATCTCTTGCCTGAAACGCACTATCCTACTTTGCCCTGAAGTCATGCCTGAAAATAGTCAAATTTTGAGTAAACTTGTCCCTGTTCTTGGGTTCCAGAGTGCGAGTAACATCTGCTATGAGTTTATCGAAGCATGCCGCAAGTCGACGCTGTTGATCTGGGGGCTGGGAGGAGAGAATCTGCGTTTTCAAGCCGGCGAAGATCTGCTCATTAATAAGGGTGAGAGATAGCATAGGTCTGCTCAAGCTCCATTGGTTGGAACAATCCTCGAACAGAACGATCTCAAACATGGACTTCAGAATCTCTGGAAAGAGAGTTGGACATTCAGCAATGTGCCTGGCCATGTTGAGAGCTGCCGCTGAAGTTGGAGTCTCCTCCATTGTAATATTGTTGAAATAGAAAGCAGCCAGATTATCCACAGCTGAAGCACACTGGGATGAAATACTCACATCCAGACATTTCACTCCCGTCTCCAAAGACCCAACTAGATGGGCGAAGGTAGCTGTATCCAGGTTCACGATGACTGACGTGTGATTATGGCAGAGAACCTCCAGAAGTGCAAAGTAGGCTCTGGCCAGCTTCCGAAAGGCCATGATACTTGACAGAGGAATCGCCAGTGACATTTTCAAAGCCATGTCTAATGCATCAGCTAGAGCTCGGTCGCCATACAGCTCAAACACTCCAAAATTCACGTAGTTCCCAGCCAGAGCTCTTGTGAGAATCATGAGAGCCACCCAGATGCCTTTGTACTTATATGTATAGGGGTCGGAAGGAGTAGGCTGCGCCAGAATACGAGAGCCGTACGCAACGATCAGCTTACTGATTTCACGGAAGAGGAGAATGCCATTTGGTGATGAAGAATCAAATGTCAATCTTTGCGTCTTGTTGACAACAAATTCTGCTACGAACTTCAGCAACGGTGTAGTGACTTCGGGGGTATCTGTCCACTGCTCCATGGCTCGTAGTAGCAAGGGTGTGTGAGCAGGATAGAGCCACTCAAACAGAAGCCCATACGTCCTCCGCGTGTTGGTGGCCATAGCTATGCCTCTAAGATCTCGCATCAATCCAATCAGCGCAAACTTGACTCCATCAGATCGAAATGCTGCCTCTGGTGTGACCTCTAAACTCACAAACACTTGCTGCAGAGAGGATATAAACGCCTTGAATTTTGGAGAGCTATCCTCCATGAACAGAAGCCTCCCCAGAGTGTAGTAGAAGATAGTCCGGTTTCTTGAGTTATTGTATTCGTCCAAGAACGGGAAGTACTCCCTGGTGTGATGTTCTAATATATAATTCACTGCATCCAGCTTCAACAATAACTTGCCACTCATATAACCTGCCGCGAGCTCTTGAAACAGATTGAGCGTTTGCTCGACAACTTCCTCACTTTGGGCATAGCACTTCAGATTAGTGGCAATTTTCCCCACAATAACATTCAAGACCATCAGATGATCTTGCAGACCCAAGAGCTCATTCAACCTCGCATAGAGCTGCTTACTAGAGTGCATGGCCTGGTCACCCACGTACACCCTCCGGAAATTCTGGAAGAATGACAGAATAGCCAAATCCAGTCGTTGTTTACTACTCTGTGAATATCGTTGTACATGCGACCCTGTGTCTGTCACTTGAATGAGTTGAAAAACCCGGGCTGCCAACTCTCCATCGATCACTTCTTGCGGTTCTGCACTGCTGCTGGAGCTCTGACGACCTCTTATAATGGCCCCAATTATATGCACCAGCCATGTGAGCTGACCCTCCACTGCCTGCAATTGCTGGCTCTCCACTGGTGCTTGTACTCTAGCAGCTTCCGTATAAGTCTGCCGCAATTACAAAACAATACAATGAATCAACTCAACTATCGCGAGTGTTATCATTCAGCCAAATTACAGACGCAGAGCATTGGACATCATAACATGAATTATTTATGTGACCAAAGCGTTTTCTTACACCATGACTCACAACAGAAATTGGAGAGTAGACACAACGGAAGAGACGCGCATCAGGGATCCCTTGGGATGAAAAAGAAAAAGTCTTAAACTAACTTCCGTGCGTCCTAAATATGCGAGTGCTTCAAAAAGACACCCAGTCAAAGACTCAATACAACATTCAATTTAGTCCCCCAAACGACGAGGATCCATTATTTAATAACCAATTCCATAAATCACGTTGTGGACAATATATTTCAGATGGGGGTAATATTTATGTCACCAGAATAAATGAAGAACAATGCATGTGTTGGTCGGAAAAGAAATAAAACTGGAGAAGGGAAAGTTCCAATATGACCTACTCAACTACTAAACAACACGAGGCCCAATTTGGGCTTCTTGGTTAAGGACAAACCATCAACCCTTTTAAAAACCCTAAATTCTGTTCATCATATATTTAGTCAGCATTGCCAAGAACAACATTCACACTCCCGTGGCTATTACCAAGCATTTAAAGATTCCAAACCCGTACACTCAAATTCAATACAGGACCAAACATCCTTGCAATAAAAAGTGTGTAACATACATTTACACGCACATTGTGGGACTATATACACCTGCAAAGTGACACACATGTTTGCATCGATAACAAACATTAAAATTCAGAGCATAACATCAAGATGGACCCACCGTACCTGTAAAATAGGCTCAAGAAGGGTAATGATATAGTTACTGGTCTTGTCATATTGAAAACGACATAAATACGGTAAGCTGTCCAACTGATCCTGCAGATGCTCCTCATTATCAAGCGGATCCTCAGCAATGTTGTTCTGCAAAACCGCCTGCACAGAGTCCAGGCGCGAAGTAATATACGCTTCCGTAATTTTGGGAACAAAGCTATCAAGAAGACTGGGAGAGTCGCTTTTCAAATAAGGCACAGACGACACCAGCCGAGACCATAACCCTAGCAAGTAGTACACGCTCCCACTCGCCCACTGCCATGACTGGAGGCTCTGAATAGTGAATTCCGCCACCAGTCGAATCCAATCGCCATAATTCTCCACACTGACCAACTCCGACAGCTGGTAATTCGTCTTCAAACGTCCTAGAAGACGACAATACTCATGATAATTCTCATGTTCCGAAAGCCCCTGCTGCGTCCGAAGAATCTCCCGAGTGCCACTCATCAAATGGGACAAAAACTTGGAGCGCTCAGTCTCTCCCGAAAACAAAGACCGTCGAACGGACGCCAATCGCACCAAGCACTCCAGCGCTTCATTCGAGAGCGGCGGCTTCGTGGAAGCATAATAATCAAAGAAGAGCTGCATTGTGGACGTATCCTCCAAAACGGGTCTCCATGACGACGGTATCTGAATCGTCCCCAAATCCTCCGAGCTTTCATCCAAGGAAGTTCCAATAAAATCAAACGATAAGCATTTCAGCGACAGCGCAATTGCTTGCTCCCGCAGCCGCTCATCCGCCGTATCAATTTGCAGCTGCTGCAATGACGTCAACGAAATTTGAAAAACCTGAAAAAGCGCCAAATCGCGGAAACTGCATGCCGTTTTCCGATGATGCGTGAGCGACAACCCCGGATTCGATTGATTCATCTCCGCCACCAGCTGGTTGAAGATCTTGAGCCCGATGAGGAAATGCTCCACCATCCCCTGTGTCAAGAACTTCATCGCCTCTTTCACAATATCCCGAAAGCGGTCGTCGTCGTACCATCCCAGCTTCGTAATGCGACATAACAGTTGGATCAAACTCGTCGTCACAAACCCCTGCAGCTCCTGCCCTTTCGAAGCCAAGAACGTCACCACATAGTTCCGAATATCCAACCGCAGTTGCAGCGACAGTGTGTGCTCCGTCACTTGCTTCACCAAGCTAGAGCTCGCCAGCAGCTGCGCATACGGACTGGCGATGTTATCCAAAATGTACTGACACTGCTGGATGTACTCCGTGTTCACGCTGAAGCAGGCCAAGGTGCTCTCGGCGTGAGCACGCTCCGCCGGGTCTTGGGACGTGTACAGGCGCTCGCACAACACGCTCAGTTGCGCCAGGCTCTCCATTGAGGACGGGGAACTTGAAAACGGGGGGCGAGAAGCAGACCGATCACCTGTGCGTCCATTCCATAGCGTGCGAGAGAGACAACGGAGAGTCTGCTGCCTGAAGGTCACACCACCCACGGCAGTCCTCGGTGGGTGTGAGCCCCAAACCCTAATCGAGTCGTCTCCCACCTCTCGCCTATCTCTCTCCTGCAAACCCAGGGCCTCCAGTAGTAATCTTAATCTTTAGGGTTGTTGGGGGATTAGAAGCTCCCAAGCAGCATCGGAGCCTAAAAAGAGCTTGAAATGGGCGTGATGGACGCGGGTCCGGAGTTTCATGGTACCGGTACGCTTGAACGTTAAGCTTCGACTTGAGTTACGGTTCAGCTTCCCCGGCGAGTGGCGCATTTCCACCGAGGGACCCGGCTTCCTCCCCTCCTTCTTTGCCCGGCGCTGCCGCTCCTATTCATTCATCCACGTTCATCCACATGGATTGTTGCTCCGTCGTCTGCATTCATCCATGTTCGTTCACATGGATGTTGCTCGTCTGCGTTCATCCGCGTTCATCCACATTGTCGCGTGTAGCTCGTCTGCATTCATCCATATTTGTTCACATGGGCTTTTTTTTTTTCATTTTTTAAGAAGTGCCAAAGTGGCGATATAAAGTGTTTGAGAAGTGCTCCAAATTTCAACATTCATCCACATATTGGATAAAATTTATCACATTACAGCATGTCTATAATTCGGTTATCATCCACAATCTCGCAATTTCATCCAAGTTTTTTTGTTTTTTTTAATTTGAAGTTTTTTGGCAATTTCATCCAAGTTTTTTGGCATTTTTTTGGCATTTTTTAGCCAAATTACTTTCTATTGCAATTTGGCACTAGAAAGCCAAAAAAAACACTAGTTCATAGACATGAATATAGCTTGTAATGCTAGGAAAGTTTTTTTGAGTTTTTCTAGCTATTTTTGTTCAATCCCAAAATTGAACTATTTTTTCAAGTACAGAATCTAGTTACTTTCTATATTATTTACTCAAAAGAGAAAATTTGTAGATTTTTTTCACCGGGGTTTTTTTGCCAATGTTTCCAAATTGCAATTGTTTTTTTTTCCCAATTCCATCAACTAACTTTGAACTAGATGTTGGTTCTTTCCAAAGAAAAATTGCTTGTTTATGTGCATCCATGCTCATCTTCATTAATATGACCATTTAGACTTGAACATAGATGAACATTTAGACTTCCACATCCATTTTAAGTCCATTTATACAAATACATTTTCATCCATTTTCATCTATATAATTATTGGTTAGTGTACATGGCAAAAAAATTCAATGTTGATGAACGTATGGTCCAATGTATATGAATGTATTAAAAAAACATCAGTTGATATAAAGGGATTATGCCCTTTGTAAGACAAAGAACTTTAGTTACCTCAATTCATACCATCCATGATATATGAGTTATCTTGAGGTTAAGAAACAACTATGGTACCATTGAAAAAGAAGCTCTAAAAAGTCATAATAATAAAGTATCTAGATTGATTTTTCATTTCCTTCTTAAATGACCCACACAATATTTTGTTTTTCATTTTCTTCACCCAAAAAGGTGATTGAACTTTTTGGGTAGCTCAAGCAATTTAGGCATCTTTGGGTATCTTTTGCAAAATTGCTCATCAACTTTTGAAATTTGGCATATATGTAATTAATAAAATATGGCATACAATTCTCCAAAGAAAACAAATTTTAGTTTTCAAATCTTATTCTAAAAGGAGGCAAACTTTATTAGCTATGTTGGGCAATAGTTTCAAACACTACAAGAGAAAGGGGTATTTTAAGTGAGTCTTGAAGTATGGTCCTAGACATAAGATTATAAGTAATGACTTTTTAGAAGATTTTGAGTAAAATTTTCCTAGAAACACAAGTATTTCTAGTAAATTTCTACTAAAAGTCTTAAAGGTCATTACTTATAATCTTATGTCTAGGACTATACTTTAAAACTCACTTAAAACACCCCTTTCTCTTGTAGTGTTTTGTCCAAGACATGATAAGTTTGCTCTTCAATCATGGTAAAAAAATTTAAAAATTCAATTCTAAGACCAAAAAATGTTCAAAGAACCAATAACCTTCATATACTATTTAATCAAATCATTGATTTATTCTAATTTGTGCCAATAGATTTTTTATGTTACTTGCAAAGACATAAATAAGTATTTGAATAAAGATTTGATGTTTTCATCATTAAATCGCTTGCATTATTTACAAATCAATTGAAGTTGCATTTTTATCCAATCATTGAAAATTTGAAATGTAAAAAATAAAAATAATATTTTTAGTGTATTTTAGTAGTTAAATCTTCAAAATAAGTTGTTAATTTTTTTTTCAAATTTGATTGCATATATCTTGATGTTTAATATTGTCTCCTATAAAGTGAACTTCAAATATTTTATTGAACTTAAACTTATTACTACATTTGTATTTTATCCAAAATTCCATAGTCATTAAGATTTAATTGGTTTAGAGATGCACTCACCTCTCACATCCATGCATAGAATTTTCATGTAAAAATAGGAAAATGAATGGAAATAATCTAACAGTTTTGAAAACTGAAATGTGAGGCTACTTGTCACTTCTTTGGTTTATGAACTTTATTTTATGCGAGTATTTTTTTCTTCTTAAGCAAAGCTCTTCAAATTATACAAAAATTACAATAATTATGATATATGATTTGATTTAAAGCATGGTCACTTTTAGAGCATACTACTTTAATTCCCTAATTAGTTGTCATGGTGAGTGCACTAACGGAATTAACTATTGCCATATTTTACATTTCAAAATTTCAAACAAGCACTAATGAAACATACCGATACTAATGCAAAATAACATGGTAATTGAATAGTGATGGCATTAGTATGGTGGTTTAAGGTAAATAGTCCATTAAGTGATTGGATTCTACATGCATCTCCTATCTAATTTATGCGAGTGGCATGTTCATTAAAACATCTATTACTAACATTGATGAGGTAGGTAGGCTAAGAGAAATGATTTATAGTCCTCCTATCTTACCACATATCCTAATGTCACAAAGTCATCAAAATTGAAGCTACAACTCCTATATTTTAGTTTTAGTAAGTAGGGGAATAAAATTGAAGATGGTAGAAGATCAATTGATGACAACTAAAGATATTCAATATATATAATGATGCATTTAAGCAATAAGTCATTCATTTAGTTGGAATGTGACTTATGACAAGGCTTTAACTTGAGAAGGACAGGCTTGTCATTGTGGAAATCATCCTTTTGAATACCATGTCAATCATTTCCTTGAAAAAAAATCAAGAGTATTCATTGGAGGTCCTCCCTTTTTACACAAAATTCCAAAGATGAACATTTGCACTTCTATCCTACATAAAAGGATTCTCTATAACCCATCATAAATTTAATGTCTTTTGCATCCTTCTAGGATTAACCTTGGGAGGACATGCCTATGTCTACTGATTTCAAGCCTCATTGTTCATTATTTTGTTTGCTATCATTTTTCAAATTAGATATGAATGAAAATTTGTATAAAATCATATGTTTGCTATAAATCATAAAATTTTCAATTTTTTTTGGAAAAACTTGAAATTATTCTGAATTTTTTTAATATGAAGAATATTCAGATCAAATACAAAATATGCTCAAAAAATATGAATCTTTTTACCATAGATGTATATTACATTCCATAACATCATGGTATAAAGTAGAGTTACCATATCATTCTAAAATTAAAAAATCAACAAACCATGGTTATAGGTACAAAGTTCATATTGCTATAAAATATTGAGATTTGTGAGTTTCTCACAATTTCTAAATAGAATAGAAATTTGATAAGTTGCACTTGATAAGCTTAATTTCATTAGTTGAACTTGAATTCAAAAAATATCATTTTTGTAGCTAAAAATTACACCAAGAGAAAATAGTAAGAAATGGCTAAAAGACACTAAAAGGGTGATTTGTTTATTGACTATGTTCTTTACAAAAGTCAATACAACCATAGTGAAGGAATTTGCAATATTATTCAATGAAAATATACTCAAAAAACTTCAAAAGAAAATTGGATGAAAAATCATTTTTTTCCACCCTACAATCTTAGGTGAAGTCTTCTAAAGGATGTTTTGCATCCTCAACAAGTTTTAAGGTGGGAGGCTTTAAAAGCGACCTTTTTAGGGCTGATTTGCCTTTTTCACAGTTTTCCATGGACAAAATGATTTTTAGCTCATTTTTCAAAGAAAGAAAAATAGATGCAAAACACAACACAAGTAGTTTTGTATTTTTCTAAGCATTTTTAAATTACTTATGAATTTTCAAAGATTTAGGTCATAGGCACCTATTTGAGTGACTATAGGTGTCCCAAAATCCATCCCCTTGTGACTTATAGAGAAATGTGTAGAAACCAAAGACAATGATTGACTCTTGCAATTAAAAAAATAATTTTTCTTGAATTCATTAACAGACCAAAGAGAATCATTCAAGGATCACCTCGCATCCATTCTACAGCTATCTACAGGACAGTCTAAAGAAGAGGGGCAGATTTTGAGCCACGTACCTTTTGGCTAAATTTGCCAACATCTCTGCCCTTCCTCATGAAGTTCAACAAAAAATTGCCCTTCAAAATGACATTTTAGCCTAAACTTTATCCTTTCCAAGGTGAAAGGCATCAACAATTTTTGCCCCTTCTATTCTTTACTAAATATAAAAAATTTGCATTTTTTTCCACTTATTCAAATAAAAAAAGAAATAATGAACTACTACATATAAGTTTAGGTCATTGTATCAAGTTGTCAATACTTGGCTCTTTAATTAATCATAGTCAACTTCAAAATAGTCAAATGAAACATTCACTCTATTGTAATAGCTTAAATGCTTACATAAAATTTGAGGCTTTCAACTCATTTACATTGTGTTGTATTAGCTTGATTTGTGTAGTCAAAGCCTTTAAGGTGCCTGCTTTGTAATACATAGGTGCCTCTCTTCCAGATATCTCCAAAGTTTGAGGGAGATATCAAATAAAATCTTGCAATTTCACAAAGCATGTTAGCCTAGATTGTTCTCATATTTTGCTTTTTTGCTTTTTCTTCTATTGCTAAGTGGATTGCATAGGCGGATGGGCCCCATGGCATGAGTACATGATAAGATATGTATGAGATAATTTAGGTGGAAATCACTAATGGATAATGCTAGATTGCCAAACCCAATGAAGTCAGTAACAAAGAATTCAAGTAAAGCTTTGATTTGGAAGTTTTAAAATTAGAAAATAAGATCCCTATTCAGAATGTATTCTATAGTTTTTTCCTTTTTTAGGACAATTTGGATTTTTTTCTACCTTTCCTAGAGGACGTCTTTGAAAAAAATTAAAACATCTAGGGGATGTCCAAAATGCCTAAGAAAGGCCAAATGCACATCAATTTTCGTGATTGCTCTTAACAACTAATTGAGTCTTGTGCTATTGATAATATATTGAGTCCCAAAGTTCTCAATACTTATAAAGATACTAAGACTATTTTTGAAAATTTATAATAAATTAAAAAAATTCCAAAATATCTATACCACTGATTCAAGATTAGTATTATTTCTTCTTTTTGTTGATATACTACACAATTTTTCTTAAAATTTCTTCAATAAATATAAATTGGGTGAAGTGTACTTTTGATGAAAATTATCATCCACAAAGAGCATAACTCAACACTTAGAGTTTTTTTCTTTTTCAAGGACACTCACTTAGGTATATTGCTCAACAAAGTCACATCATGAATACACAATATCTACTCTCACAACACCAATTAATTTGACACACAACAACAAAGTAGAAGCTTCACTTTCAACAAAGATTAACAATGTTGTGAAACAACAAGAGTTGGACATCCATATATTGGTGCAAGATAAGCCCAAGAAAACACAAGTAACATGCAACTAACATACAAGCCATGTGATTTGATTCCCTAACTTCATAGTTAGTGGAAGGAATTCTAGTGGTTTGCAACATGTATGAAATTAGAGTCTTTTTTTAACCTTGTATGAGATGAATCTATTAAGCATTTTATTCAATACTAATCTCCTTTTTTCAAGGTGTAAAAATCTTTAAATTTTATTCTAGAGGATGTTCAATTGAATCCAAGTTATTACATATTTTTTGAACCTTTATAGAATTAATTTGAATTTTAATAGAAAAGCACATTTTTGATTTTTTCCATGAATTTCAAAGTGAAGCACATTTTTTTGACATTTTCTTACACTTTTGCTAACACTTTTTCCAACATTCTTTATGACACTCTTTTTATTAATAGAAATTTCCAACACTTTTGTGACACTAAATGTTGACAAAAAATTTCAACATTGTTTTCAACACTTTCAAGTCAAAAATAGTGTTGAAATGTTTTAAATTTCATGACATCTCATTTTTTTGACACTAAAGTGTGAAAAATGGAGTAAAAAAAGTGTCATAAAAAACACTCTTTTCAAGTAGTGATTAGCTACACATACATATTGTAGTATTTCTTGACAACAATGAACGGGAAGTACTAGCATTTAGTTACAAGCTAGCTAAATTTTTTTGAAGATTTCCGAATGACATTGAAATGGTTCTGAACAAAAAAATAAGGTTTTAGGAAATGGGCTAGTTAAGAAAAAAAAATCCCGGCAATTTGGCCGTTTGCCCTTGGGGTATGTAGGAAAGTGACTGATTGAAACTTCTCTTTTCCAGCAACTAGCCGACCGGACATATACTTTTTAGGAATTTTTTTTGAACATGTACATACTACATAGTATACCTATAAGTCTTATTAGTGACACAATTATGCCTTCCTATGAATCACTAACATGTAGTCCTGCACAAATAGACTTTTACCATTGGTTAATTGCTAGTCTGGTACTCTGGCATTTCTGGGCCCTCTTTTGTATCCTTGTATTTTCCGAAGGCTACATCCTTGGTCCTAGGTTGGTAGGGGCTTGGACAGGGTCAACTCCTGCCAAGGATACTAGAAAAAAAATGGGGAGGGAAAGAAAAACCTCCAATGATCCAAAAAAAATGGGGAGGGAAAGAAAAACCTTCAATGATCCAAAAAAAATGGGGAGGGAAAGAAAAAATCCCAATGATCCCCAAAAAATGGAGAGCTAAATGACCCCCCCACCACAAAACCAAAAACCAACTCCATTTTGCACATTAAGGAAAATGGCCAAATGGAAATATAGAAATCCGGCAATTTATTGAATGAAATTTCAAAATGGAGGATTCTAACTGAAAAAACACACTTCTCAGGTTAACATCCGACTAAAAATGTAAAAAACCGAGGCAGCCTCAAGAAGCACATAATTTGTCCGTTTTCAATTCAAAAACTTCCCAAACAATGCTTGACAAGTGGGTGAATGAAGTATGGAAACAAGAATCATCTTCTATAGAGTGAGCATGACAAAGCGATGACAATGTAATTACTAACTCATTTAACATATTAAGGTGAAAAAAACCCAAAACCACTATAAAAAACCTATGTTTTAGTTGATGGATTTTAGGTGACATCTATTGCAATAATCCATGGTTTTATGTCAACTATAACATCCAATATAACATTGACTAAAAAAATGTTATGTTGGACATTATACTTGATATAAAAACATGGATTGTTACAACAAACATTGCCTAAAATCCATCACATAATACATTAGATAGATACGGGTTTCTTATAATGAACATCCATATATCCATTAGTCACAAGCAAACTTCTATTGAAAGTGTCTCCAAAAGTACAATTACATTGTTTCCTTAATCACAATTGGTTTACTATTGATTCTCTAAATTTCAGTTTTATGACTAGGCCTTGTGACAATGTCAATGGCCTAGAGAGCCTACTTTGAAAATCCATAGCAATTACATGTCTTATCAAAAAAATTAATTTTTGTTTTGAAAATTCATGATTTTCGATTGCTAATACTTAAAAAAAACGTCTTTTTCTTGGAAATAGTGCCTCCAACTGTGCTGAATTGCTAATTTTGACGGTTTGGGGGTGTTATCACCTTATACTTCAAATATAATAGATGAGATGTGAGCCCTGTGCCAACAAACAGAAAATATTATCAGTTGTAATTTTGCCAAGTGCACAAGTTGGATTAAGACGAGTAATTTGATTTGCACAAATGCAAAAACTTCAGCTCTCCCTATTCAGAGGGTTCTGCGTGTTCACCTAAGTGCATTGAAGGTACAAAGCACAAAGCAGTGCACTTTAGTGCACTGACTTTCTGAAAACACAGCCAACCAACATAGCCATGTCAACATACCGGTACACATGACCGAAAGGTATTCGTAAACTACTAGTAAAATCTGACTCGAACACAACAATTATGATCTTCAGTCGGAGATGCTTGATAAGCCACGGATATTCTTGACCCCAAACAAGCCGTTGATCCAGGAGCATCAGAATTCGTGTCATATAGCAACATGTAACAAACTTGACTCCAATGATGCTGATATCTTGGCGCTCCCGAGTGTTCCACGTCGACAAGTTACTGAACTGAACCTTGCTTTGTCTTACATCTGCTAACCAAGGTCATTCCTTGTGGACTTTTCAACGGCAGCTGGAAAGGACTGACCAACGTAATAATAAAGTTGAGAATTCTGAAACCACGCCTTCGTCCTCAACCCGCATCACTATCATCAGAAACCTGTCAAAAGGAAAAGAAAACAAAGTGGACTATGTTGAGTGGAAGTAAAAACACAACTCCAGACCCGGGAGTAAAACAGCAGCATCGTGCAATCCTCGATTTACATCTTATAAAACACAATTTCAGCTGACATTCAAGCAATATCTATTCTGTGACTCAAAGAACATGTGCAACTCCTAGGCTAATTGGTTAGTATCGTACCACAATTGGCTGTTCCTTAGACTGAATATCCTGTACACAAACATACAAAATCTCAGCATGTCCACACTTTTCCTGAATGCAGCAATCGATTGACAATGGTTTGAGATGATACGCTGGATGGTTTGACGCAAACAACTATTGACAGACACTTCGAAGAAATTTACACAATTTAATGATCCCTTCGATGTACCTCAGTTGTCTTTTTTCTTCTTTTGCCAGGCGATGTACCTTTTCTCCCAGTTCCTGTAGAGCACAGTTAATGAAACAAAACTTAGTGATGAATCATCAAGCCTTGAAAAACTCAGTCTGATAAAGTAAACTATGCAAAAAAAGTAGCAGGAACGTAAACGCATGTCTAATATATACTACAAAAAATACAGAACTCGTTCCTCAGCACATCAGGTTGCCACCTTTTGGAGTTCGTTTTCCTTCTGAAGTAGCTTTTCTTTTGCGCTTAGAACCATTGCTTTCAGGGGGTGTATCTAGTAATACCGGTTCCATCTGCAAATAAACTTCTAAAAATCAATATGCATCAAAAGAGGCTGACGAAGATGAAAATTCCGCATTCGAGACTAAACAATGCGTTGGTAATTAAATGGGTATCACACTGAACACATTCGCTAAGTTCTGACCACTAAATCTAGTTCTCCCTGCTCGGAGATGTCCAGGCCAGTGATAGTGTTGAAAAAGATATCTAGTCATGGGCTGCCATTACGATGCTAACGAGATGCTTCTCCAGGAACTGTTGAACGGCAAGGATTTACCTCGGGTTTTGATGTCAAGCTCCCGTCCTCTTTACAAGCGTCATCCGTTTCCAAGGTTGACTGCAACCACCAACGCAAATAATCCAAAGGACTACTCTGTTAAAATAAAATCACTCAATTCCCAGAAACTCATTCATTGTCCAGAATTATCAGACTCTGGTCTCAATCCTAGATATTCAGCACACACAGAACGCTTAATGACAACTACTCAAAAAGAATAATTAGAACTCTCATATTCTACTACGCAAAAAAACATTCGTCGAGCCATATTCACCTGTTTGATTTTTGTTCTTTGGTAAGTTCTAGTGATACCTGCATGAAAGCCACAGCAGTCAAAGATGAAATATAAAGCTAAAAAACTTCATCGTCGCGGCTCCGTCCAAACGATGAGTCTCGACAAGCACTAGAAACTATGAATGCGATGACGGTATTACAATCCAGGTTAGCAAGTGTATCTTTTGCAAATTGGACGACTTTACGTCCCCAATAAAATGCAAATTTGGGAGGCAAACAAGCAGGGTCGCAAAATCAGATAAGGTACTGACCCACTTCCACCGATGAAATGGGCGGCTCCACATTTGTACCCTTTTCCTGAACGCAAAATCAAATAGTCATTCAATGAAAGGTTTGTTGATACGTAACGTAAGTAATTATCCATTGTATTTACTGGAAACTGACCTTCTCGCTTGACTTCAAAAAGAATGTAGATAAACTGGACTGCTTGGACCCTGCTCTTGCTGAACTTGCATTTGCAACCGCTTGGATTGAGTCTGACATAAGTATGCCACTTGCAGTGCTTCTTGGTACTGCAGTTTGTGAAGCCGCTAAATGGTCGATGGCATTAGTTTCTTCATCATCATTTACATCCATTGCGACGGCCACATCAGGATGAAGATTTTCATTCAAAGGATCTGGATCAAATATAGAAGGATTAATAGAAGCTAGAATATACTTCCACACCGACAAATCCAAGATATCTTAAACGCATCACCTTCTCTGACATAATACCACTTCTCGACACTCTCAGAAGTTGAGGTAAGCAGAAAGTAGCTCATTGCATCAACAAAGCAAATTCACGGAAGACGTGTGCCACCTGCCACATCCATTTTTGATGCTTGTGATTCAGGAACCAAGGGACTATCATCTGCATTCTTCCTTTTGTAAAACCTGTTGATAGTCTTGCCTTCAGGTTCTGTCTGTTCAACCTCTAAATCATCATCTCCACCGCTGTCATCTGTCTCTTTCTCCTCTGAGGACGACTCCACATACCTGATGTTGGAAAGATTGCAACACATGATTCAAATCAATTTTGCAAGCAACGTAATCACAAAGAGCACCTTGTGCTTCAATATTGCACAATGCGTAGTTTTAACTGATTAGGAATGCTTTATCATGCTTACGAATATTTCTTCCCAGCAGTACGAGCAGATTGTCGTGAGGGGGTTTGCACGTCTCCCAGATTGACAAAACCTTCACCATCTTCATCTGACTCCCATTCATCTGCGATTCTGTGCTTTGCTTTAGCATTGCTGTCAGAAGATTTATTTTCTGACGCTTTCATATGAGAAAGATATTGGTCCATTTTGAGCTGAGCCTTCGGAGTGCTCAGTTTACTAGACTCCAACTGTGATGCCTGGACTGGTTCGAATTGTGAAGGGAGGAAATCAGCTTCATTTTTAGGATTTCTTGGATTACCCGCTCCACCTGCAAAGTCGTACACCGCATGTTTTTCCTATTTTAACAATGCCACAGATCGAAGAGTCTTAGCAGAACTCTATGTTGCGTACACTGATGGCAATAAATGCACAGCTGCATTAAGGTTCAAAACCCCATTAAAAACCAATGTGGGAACTTAAACTGTGATTGTAAACGGAAATGAGCTATTGATTAACAGAACTACCGGATTCATAAGATATTGCAGGACTGCGAACGTCAATGTTCATTGGACATGATCTTCTAATATGATCTTCCAGTGAAAGGAGAAATCTGGACTAGTATGCATGGCATACCTGCTGAAGGTCCAAAGGCATATCAAGTCGCAGCTCATCTGGATTGTCTTCCTTTGTACCGATCCACCAAGCCTCCGAAAACACCACCTGTCAACATGTGTGACTGTCTTAAGCTGCTAGCTGGAACACAATTAATAAATGAAGCAATAGAAACGTGAAAAGAATGTTCGACTCAAGTCTTCAAGAAATTGATTCCAGATCAGACCTTTAGTAAATTCAGTAATCTAATTTCTACATGTTCCTAAAAGACAACCGTTCTAGCTGCACTCCTGATCAGTGACCGTTGAAAAAAATTAAACAAATTCAATTTCATGCAGAAGTTTGCTACATAAAGGCAATAACATTGCATGAATTGCTAGCTCTGAAAAATCATGCTACAAGTCCTCCAACGATACAATCTCTGCAGCTTAATAGCTAACGAAAAGCATAAGGTCGAAACAAATGATTTACCAGACTTTCAAAAATATCTTCACATTGTATGTTCCCTGCCCCTCGAACAAAGTTCAGGGTAATGTACTTGTTCTTGGGGTAAACGATGGTGCCGAATAATTTAAGTCGTCCCTGCCATCATAACCGAAGCATGATAAGTGATAAGCTAGCCTTCTGCAGAACAATGGTGTTAAATTCCCATCGATGGGAAGTCAAACCAATGGTCTCAAGATTGTAAAATAGCCGCGAAACAGAACACGCAGTGTCCGTGAGGCACCACTTGCCTGCGGGAAGTCAACATATAGGATTGGATTTCTCGAGTCCAGTTGAGTCAGATCACCGAATTTGCCACCTGCAACAGGAGCAACGAGACCAGGAAAAGAAAATAGGTACTTGTTCTTTCTGTGCCCCTTTTTACAGACGTCTTTCCCGTCACATCGTAGAATACCTGAAATCAAACGAAGCAAATACATGCTTGTCAATTGAATTCGACAAATTGTGGATACACTTAAAAAATAAGCAAGAAACGAATGGCTAAAGCTCACTCTAATCAACTCTACATCAAATTTACAGACTCGACAAGAAAATGTTAGTTCCCGCCAGGGTTACCAGAAAACGGAATACTGTTCTCAAATTTTCTACAAATATCCTTAGACTGCGTTTTTTTCGATTCTGTTTCGAAAGACTCTATTCTTGAGCTGTAATTGCACATAAAAAGATTGAGTTCAAGAAAAGTTCAAATTATTACCGAACAAGAATTTAGAGAACGAGAATTATGTTTTATTCTCTTTTCCAGTAACACCGTTTTCTCGCAGCTTCCTATCGGCATTGCGAAATAACGACAACAAGCCAGCAACCATTGCAAAGCGAAATTCCTTCTCATACGAAGCGAATTTATTTTCCTGGTCCATAAACAGTCCTAATATTCGATTGCATTGACTCTATTACTTCGAAAATAATTGAAGAGACTATGTCCTTCAGCTGTACAAAGATTGAAAATCACTACTGAAAATATTCTGTCACGGTCCGTTTTCCCCGTAACATTGCTTCGCGCACGTTCCGTTCGGCATTGCGAAACATTGTTAACAAGCTAGCAAAAATCCAGAAGAAAAAGCCAGAAAACCACACTCTACCAGTATTTGGATGCAATGTCACTTCCGGTACAGCTTTCTGCTCCGACAGCAACCCGCGCGACAGCGCAAGATCCCGCAGCCTCTTGCTCTCCTTCTCTAACACCTTGTCCTCCTTCGTCTGACTCGCCACCTCCACTTTCTTCTTCGCCATCCTTGCCAAACCCTAATAAACTCACCGCTGTGCAACAAATGTGATCATCTCAGCACAGATCAACAGAGTCTTCAGGAGCGCCTCATTATTCGATTCAATCAGTTTGCACTACTGTTGGACCGAAACAGAAAAAAATTATTCTGTTGAAGCAAATCTTCACTCGCACATTCAGGATCGACTCCGGCAAAATTGCAAAAACCGTCCGTCGACTGCTGTATCAGTGAAAGTGCAAGGTCCGTGTTCACACGTACCTGAGCTAGACTGAGGTCATTTATACATGACGTGGACGATGACGTGGACGATGACGTGGAATGAGAAGGAATCAGCTGGTCATTTGTTCTAAGGTACCTGACCCCTTTCCCATCACTTAAGCAATTCAGCATATCTGTTGTATGGGTATGGTGAGGGGAAAAATTTCCCCATTTATAGAAATAGATTTCAAAAGGATTTTATATTTTTTTCCATTTTTATTTTAGAAATAAAATTACCATGAATTTTTTTTCGTGAAGATTGCATTCAACGTATTCTTGTTGTGTAGGTTACCGTATTTCCAACCATAGGTTGTTTACAAAATTAATGTAGGTGACAATTGTGGCTTCCAATATACATCTTATGATCATTGTATGCTTTCAATGTATACCTCCCCAACATTTGTGTTGCATACGTTGTCATCTAACCATATGTACTGTCATCTAAACCACAGGTGATCAGAAACATGGTAGCCTAAGTAAGAAAAAATGGGTGGCTGATTAGAAAGAGGATGGCTATTTTAAGTTATGAATGAGGGTGCAAACTTAGTCCACATACAAAGTTCAAGTCACTTCAAAATTTATTGGCTTTAGACCTAGAGGAAGGAGGCTTTGTATAAATAGAAACTTGTATTGATAAAAAAAATGAGGGAGTTTGAATAATAAGCTTATTTGAAAAGCAAGTGCGTGTTATGGATAGAGTCTCTCATAATGTAGTAGCTACTTGTTTCTGTGGGCTTAAATAAATTGTGTCATGCATACTAATGTTTAACAAACCAATATAGTTATGTGAGGTTTAATGGCCCCTTTATTTTAGGTAGGTGTTCCTTAAAATATACCAATTTATCCTACTAGTAAATGTGAATCATAGTAATTTATCAAAGTAGAAATGTTTTTTTATTGTACCAAAAAATATTATTAAATTATAATTGAAATTTGTGCTTTCCTTAGTGAAACTAGTTTTATAGGTGACTCTAATTTTGTTCCTTCACTATTGGTATTAGAGTAAACTAGTGTAGATAAAGACCTCTCAACATTTGGCTAAAGATTGACCTCCCAACAAATTTGGTAAATGAATTTACTGTAACTAGTTAGGATTTTCTAGTTTTATGTAGATTTTTTTCAAAATGATAATGAATATTTTTAATTGTATTCATTCTATTATTTCAAATGTACACTAGCAGTTGGCACTTGCTATGCTACGCATTCACCATTAGAATTTCATTAGAATTTTTATGTATTAGATAGAATGAAGAGCAAGAATTTCAATAAATCTTTAGATAAAAATCACTAAAATCTTCATATAATTTTTTTTATAAATAAGCATATATTGATATAAACAATAGAAAATTAATGAATGATGAATGATATACATGCAATGATGAATACGGTAAAAGATACACATACATTAGAATGCATTAGAAATTTGACTCCATTGTTATAAAAAATGGCAACCCAAATTGAAGAATTGAAAAGAAAAACTTATAAATCTTTGTGAACAACTTAATTGTTGTGGAATCCAAAATCACTTCAATTGAATAAATTTCACAAAATCATTTGGTAGTAGCAATAGAAAATTGAAATCATAAAAGCTCAAAGCTCACAAAAGCATAAAATCATAGAAATGCAAAGAAGTGTAAAGCCAAGAAAAGTGATGGAATTGCTACCTCTATAATATCACCCTATGGATCCTCTTTAATATCACCTCGATTGCAATGACTATATTATTTTTATAATATCACCCTTTGTAAAAAGTGATATTACAGAGGTGATTGTAAACTGCTACTCTATTTCAGTAATATCACATTGTGTGAAAATACAATTTCTATGTATGCATGATTGAAAATATTTTTATAAAATAATTAAAATAATTATTTTAAAGACTTATTGAAATCATTATCATGCATTCTATTCAAATATATCAAAATTTTACTCATATGTGATACAATGAATGCGTAGCATAGTAAGCACAAGCCCCTAGTATTAATGGTAGCATTTGTGATATTATAGAGGGAGTTATGATTTTAGTAGTATGATTAGGCAAATGAACTCAAACTAGAAAACTAAGTTGAAAACACACAAAAATCTTATAAGAAGGATTGCAAAAAGATATTGTTTCTTCAAGTCACAAAAATATATATTACCTTCTTTTCAAGTATTAGTTTAATTTGATTGTCAACACAATAGAGGCATAATGTACACTTATATTAAGAATAGTTCTAAAGTGAAAAATGCATTTTGACCATGAGAGCATAATTGGGTTGTATACTATACAAACCAATCCTACTATTAAGATTATTTTTTTAAAAACTTAGTGATTTTATTGAGAATTGTCCTTGTGGTTGCATATAAACATCTAGCCAGAATATAATATAGAACATTGTATGAACCCCAATACCATTAGAAGCAATCTCAAGTCTATAAGATGAGTACAACAAGCTTTAAGAAAATTCATACAATGATAAAACAAAGGATTCCTCTCAATACACAAAAAAACATCTATGTAAAAATTATTAATAGTAGAAAGATTTGCATAAGACTTTCTAAAACTTACTAAACATTTGACTTATTAAATTTTCCTTTGATTTATTATTAAGTATAAAATTTGTACAATAGAAGTGCCATAATTATATTTATGATTTTACATAGTGTAGATTATCAAATAATGTAGTGAATCTTATAGTGAAGCCTAGAATACTATACTTCAAATTTGAAATAATATATAATTCTTAATTAAATATAGATTCATGTTCATTCATTTAATGATTTCATTGGCTAGAAAGCATATGTTTTTATTTAATATATTTAAAATAATATTGATGTTTGAAGTAGCTTAGATGATGTAAGCTTTCAAATCGAAGTAATCAAAGTTAACTCCTAAAAGACCAAGCTACGTTTTTTTGGTAACATAGCAATTTTAGGCAGCTCACTACAAATGGAATTTTTTGTTTTTTGAAATTTTTACACAACATTTGAATAAGGTTTTTCTTTAGTCCCAACAATTTTCATAATTTTTTTACTACATGGTTAAAAAGTTATTGTATGATATGTAGTTTGTTTCTCAACTTAGGCAACTCTTGAAGATTAGAAAAGATCACTTTTTTCATAAATAAAATTTGAATTTGGTATCCTAGACTTATGTGTATGTGGAAAACTTTGAATCATTTCATTTAATTAATGAGATGAAAATTATGAGGAGTTTAGTTTGCAGGTATTTATGGATTCTCTACTTTAAAATAAACTTTGAAGTCCTTTATTTAACTCAATTTTAAATATTTTTGAAATAAAATAAAATCATAGGATGTAGATTGTTTATTAAAACATTACAACCATTGGGATTGGCATTTTTCAATTTCATAACCAAATTCTTAACAATTTAGTATTTCAAATCATTCTTTCTACTTAGTATTTTTTTCCTATATGTTGTACAATTCCAATTGATTTGAAATTTTTTAAACATGTAGCCAACTTGCCTTGAAGAATGAATCCAAAGAAGCACCACCATTTTGGACATTTTTCATACAAATATGACCTTGTGAAGTGTAGATGTTTGTTTTTTGGCAAGACAAAAGATTTTTATCACTTCAAATGCTAATATCTTGCAATCCACTTGGTGGAAATTTCTGAAATTTTTTCCACATCTTCTCAAACCAACATACTAGATGATCCTACAATTGCATGTGTCCAAAAAAGTTTTTTTTCCTAAAATTTGGTACTTGTAGTAGAAATGATAGTTTTGGAGTGTTTTTGGTGAAAATATAGTCATGAAACTTTAAAGGTTAACAAAAGTGTTTTCAAATAATGTAGATTGTTTTGAGGCTTAAAGTTCAATTCTAAAATGTCATAAGCAACTAAACCTACAAAAGAAATTCAAGTTGGAATTACAAAAATCACTACAATATTCTAGTATAGAGACATGCTTTGAGCTCCCCATTGTTAATTTATTGAAATTATCTTATTTTAGATGCACGTAGTGTGCATGGGCAATTGAATAAAGAAAGTGTATATGGTTTGTGCTAATCTTGCCCTTCACTTACAATATAGAATGCATAAGTGAGACAAGTAAAAAATTATAAATATTGACAAAATTTTGAGTTATATATTTAAGTAAAGAGCTTTGACATATACAATTGATTATGTTATAACACACTTATGCCTGCAAGGTTCCTTTTCACTTTTCTATATTGAGAAAGATAACAACTTTTAAAATTGTTTGAATAAGGGTTTGAGCATGGTTATATTGAACTATAAAGATTTTGTTAGGTCTTCTTAGCAAATCCAAAAGGGCTTTCTCAATTCCTTGACAATTAGTTTTTGTAGACCCCATATGGATGAACTATAAATTTTCAATGTGTTGAAAATAAATATTGTAAATAGAAATGAAATGAGAAGTATGAAGTTTATATGAAGCTAGCATTTGTAGGTACATTCAACACAAATTAGATCATAATTTGGATATATAGATTTTTCAAAATATATGATTGTGTAGAAGAGCTTGCTTGTAAACTTATGTTGTCATGAAAAAGGAATCGGTTTTGGTCGACTTCTAAGGGATGAAGGTGATCATTCAAAAATATGCAATTGGAATTTGTCACCAAAGATGATCACAAAATGAAGCCACATCAAAAGACATCTATGATTTTACAACTTTCAATATAAGTAAAAGACATCTATGATTTTACAACTTTCAATACAAGTAAAAGACATCTATGATTTTACAACTTTCAATACAATGTCATGAATCTCAAAATAGAATAATGTTATTTTTTCAAGAAATTTCCTTCATGCTATAATAAATTTTCATGCATTTGGTTTAAGATAATGCGCTTCTAAATGGATGTTTTTGTATAATTCTTTACAAATCACCACATATTCTAAACAACCCAAAACTCCAAGAATCAATAAAAATTCTTTAGGACAATTGAAAACACTCACAATGACTCACAATGTGTTATATTAGAGTTGACATGCACAACTAAATTGTTTCATGGTGTTAAATTGCCATGTCATTCTAAGATTAGAAAATCAACACTCTACACTAATGATGATAAATAGTGTTGGCAACACTAATCACAAAGCATAACACTAATTGTCAACAATCTGGTTAATGTTACCAACACTAAATGTCAACATAGACACTATTTGTCAACTATTCGGTATAAATTTTTTACAAGTTTACATTTAGTGTTACCTAACTATTTCATCAAAATGCAAAGAAAAACATATGAACCCACGAAACCTATTACATACTCAAAAAAATTACTGCTCAAAAAAGTGAACACAACACTAAATGCCAACTAATTGAAGTTTAGAGTGACAACACTAAATGCCAACTAATTGAAGTTTAGAGTGACAACACTAAATGCCAACTAATTGAAGTTTAGAGTGACCAAGGTAAAAATCCAGGTAACACTACTATTTATCATCATTAGTGTATTGGTTATAGACAAGCTTCATTTCATTACTAGATCATTTTGTGGCTAAAATTCAGATTAAGAAAAAGGAACAGAAATTGTCAAAATACACTACATCATGATTCATATATTTGCCATTTTCTTGCGTAGGTAGTCAAATAGTATCACCTACAGAAAATATTCAACACCTTTCATTGAAATTGGGTTCAAGCAACTCCCCCAAACAATTGCATGGAATTTTTTTCCCCCATTCTTGAGACCCCAAAATCATCCAGAGGACACAAAACTTCCTCTCAGGCGTTTCAGCATTAACTAGAATAGCCATGCGAGACTTCTATAGATGTCGAGGTGATAAACTTCGAATCCCAATATAATGTTTTTCAACAAATTCCGTATTATTAATGCAAACTCCCAACAAGAACAGGACAAAGTAAAATATGGACCAGAAATCCACTTTTAGCTTAAGTTTAATGAGGAATGTAAACTTCACTTATGCAAATTGACAAAATTACAACATAACCTGCTATAAGCTGAATAGAATCGTTACTAAATACAGTGCACTTTTGTCATTTCACTGGCTATTTCACAGTCTGCCTCACCTAGTAATATACAGAAAGAACGTGCCTCGAGGATTACGGGTTCAGCTTAGGCAAGTTGGCAGAATAATTTCTACAGGTACAGCTAGGCAACCTACAGTGAAGATAGAGGATGGTATCCAATGTGCATGCAAGGATCAATTCCCCACGTCTTCAACTTGCCAAACGGTTGAGCATGTTACCGTTGGCTTCTGGTCAAGGCCTCGCCAAGCTGCTTATAAAGACCCATTTGCTCTTCTAGAGACAAGTTCACCAATATCTGTATAGCAGCCATCGAACAATACATGAGTTTGTTAAAAATATAATGAAGACATCGAAGAAAATATCTGCAACTGTGTGGCGGCTAAGGAGTTCCAAGTAAATGATGACATATTCACTAGTACTAGATAATTCCAAAAACAATAGGTTCGAGGAAAGGAATTGGTTTTGATTGAAGTTGGAGGGGCTCATACCTGATCAAGGAAAGATTCTATTGAGTAATGGTGCGGAGAAATGAAGGACTGGTAATAGATATATGAGAAAACCGCCATCACCATCTGTATCAAGAAACCATCAAGGGCAAGAATCACATTGAATTAATTATCCGGTCCTAGAATTTTATTTTACTTTCTCACCAGCGAGTTCAAGATAACTGGAAACTACTTAAAAACTTGGTGTCACCCCACATTCTCATATACGATTGCTAACTCACGAGAAGTAAGATACCAAAAATATCAGCTAGAAAAGCTGCATTTGACCTTCACAATGTCTGCCAATATGGGGGGTCTGGAAATTGATGAAGGTCAGTCTCCTAATGAGCTCAGCTTCAATATCCTATAATACTACACTACATGAAAAAAATTTCGTAGGAACGTACCTGACAATCCATGCGGTCAGTTATACCGCCATGGCCTGGAATACTGTCTCCAAAGTCCTGGCATGCAAACACATTAAAAGATTTTAAATAACATGCAGAGTCTGCAACAAATATCATTAGGTGAAGACCTACTTATGTCCATGAAAATGCCCAATACACGACAGTATGCTGAGTCAGAAAGAAACCCTAAGAAAGTGAAGCGCAAAAACCACGTATATAAAACCGGTCCAAAGATGATACCTTGATATTGAAGGCTCGCTTGAACCCACTTGCAAAGAAACCCCCGAATGGTGCAACAAGAGATGCAAATAATCCAAAAGCCATTGCATGAGTTTGCACAGGCATCACTCCAAATTCCTTCCAGGGGAACTGAAACCCACCAAAAAATTATAACGATCAAATGACTTGCATTGTAAACTTAGGGACAGTCATTCAGGGACCATGAATGTTAAAAAATAAGAAAAGAAGCCCTGTGCTTCAGAGGAAGTAAAGAACTGTTCTGGAGAACTTTTACAAAATCAACATATTTTTGCTATTACTAGTGGTTTATAACATTTGTATAAAAAATACGGATCAGAGTTCAGTGTTCAGAGTTCAGAGTTTTCGTGGCATAAATTCACGCAGTACGCGTTCAATAATAAAGGTTAATTAGATATCAAGGGGGTGGTGATGCCTCTAACCCCCGTTTTGGGTATATACCAAAAAAAACCGGAAGCAGATAACTTCTTAAAGTTTGCTAACCGATGTAACAAAGCACCAGGGTTGAAACGTGAAACGTACCCACTGTGGCGTCCACGTCGGAAGAGGATGGTATATTGGCCTGAAAAGAGGTCCAGGATCACAATGGAGCCATCCAGTAGACAAGTCCTGAACATTAACAGCCAAAAACAATTTAGTTCATAAGTCGCAGACCATGGAATCTCGCCTGACCTCACTCTTCCAAGTGACCAATGTCATTACCTAAGTACAAATGCGCAAAACTATATCACATGGAAGATATTCCGTCACAAACTATCATCACGAGGGAGATATCTGACATCTGATAAACTTATTAGCTTCATCTGAACAAATAAATTGACAGTATATATTGTCCTGGAAAATGTGAAAGAAGAAAAATAGACAGGGAAGCGAAACAGAAAGTAAGCATAGTACGTACTTTTCGGGGACAAGTAAGCCACTCTGACTGACCCATGATATACGCAAGCTGCAGGAAAAGGGGCAGAAGGCAAATTTTTGGTCATTCCTTCAACCCATTTGTAACCTTTCAATAACCTTGTTGTCATTCAACTGAGAGGTAACCACATGAGCAGTCTATTAGACTAAGTAAGCACAAAAACAAACCTCATACAGGAATTTTTCTTACATCTCATTGTATCACTATGATAGTAGACCGACATAGACCAGCATCAATTCAAAGGTGTAGATCAAAGCTTACCATAAAAGCAGAGAGAACCGTCGAGAAAGATGCTCCAATAAACCCTTCCCAAGTCTTCTTTGGGGAGAGTTTAATCAAAGGAGTTTTGCCAAAGAAAACGCCAAAGAAATAAGCCATGATATCATTGATCACGATTAAGGAAGCAGGTAATAAAAACCTGCACATAGTGCCACGAAAACAATGTTAGTCTTCCACGTTTAGCTTCGATTGCAGTTAACTACAAGAATGTAGCTGCAATCACAACGGCAGGAATGCAAGATGAGAAGATTTTATCATAGAAAATTCTTAAGTATTAATCCATCAAATTCAACAAAAGATATCGAATGCACGAACTCGGTTTCTCATTAGCAATTGATGAGAAATTCACTGACCCTTGATAACTGTAAAAGTGCCGAGGATACTAAGACACAAGGAACAATCGGAAAATATGCTGAAGGGGCATACCATATGATGCCCTCGAAGATGTTGGCCACAGTGAAGGAGGATTGTGCAAATACGACAAATAAAATCATATGGGTCCAGGCAAACTGGCCAAATTGGTACTTATACAAGCCCCTTTTCAGTGTAAGAATGAACCACACAAACCCTGCACAGAGTGCAAGAATAATTGTCAGATTCACCAAGAAAATCCACAAATCCAGTTACGAAAGTGAACAGACGATAGAGCTGTCTAAAAATTCTCTTGGTAACAAGATAACGTAGATTATCAAACGAGAATGACCCCCAAAAAACATTTTCGGAATTCCTCAGAATGTTCCAAAAAGCACATTATAAAAGATGCCAATCGTCGGTATAAAGTTTCGATTGCCAGCATAAAACAAGGATGCCAAGTAACTTTGTTCACTACTTGAATAGCAAACTCAAAGTAAATAAAAAATACACGAGAATTGCACCCGAATTTTCAAAATATAACTAAAATAAGAAGATAGGCATGAAAAAATTAACTTACCTGCAATATACAGTGAATAGCAGATAAGCATGTGATATTTAATCAAGCCATACTTGAAAAGGTGAGGGATCAGATGGTCACTACGAATAGTCTTTACCAAATGCTTATTTAAAAAACGTCCATAGACGTATAACATTGCAGTGAGGAAAAAATGCCTGACAACAGATCAAAATAGTGAGTCACCAAGATGTCATCAACCTCAGACTGCAATAAAAATATAGACAATAAGTGTTAAGGGAAAAATGACTTGAAAACCTCATAACGAGACAAAAAACAAAGAATCATCGAATCAAACTCGATACACCAGTAAGAACATCAACTTTTTAAGAGAATAAGAAAAGAACATCGATGACTCAAAAGCATCATGAAGCCAAAAACAGGCCTTCATCACCGAAAGAAAGCTGGAGTACATACAGATTGACAAAAGCGGTCAAAATGAGGATCTAGGACTAAGATTCAGCTACGACAACTACTGAAAACGATCATAAGAGGTTCTGCTGTCTTCGTTACACCGGAAGTGAAAAGGAAAGAGATTGAGATGCCTGACTACAAGAAGTCTGTCAAAATAAGAATACATACCAGTTAAGTAAACGAAACCCAGGGAGCTGTTTTTCCCGTTGTGCTGCCCTTGCAAGAGTGAAAAGTTCCTGAGCCATATAAAGCTGGATAACTACAATCATGGCCCATATATATAAATGACCCATGTATACTATCAAGACAAATCCACCGATCATCCAGATTGACGAGAGTGTTCTTATCCACATGCTCCTATACTTTTTCGCAGTCTCATCCTCCACTGTGGTTTCTTTATCTCCACCGGCCTTGCTCTCATCGCGAGACGAACTCTGCTTGGTAAATCACAAAAAACATTCTCAAGTTCCAGAAATCAGACAAAATTGACCAGACCAAGCGGAAAAGGGACAAAACATAAATCCACAAAACATCATTATCTAATACATAGTGACCAAATGACACCGTTTTACAAACTTAGCTGTAAGATCTTAAATTACTTCGAAAATGCAGAGTAAATGGAATCAAGCTACCTTCTTCATCATAAGAGGAATGGATAACGCAGGTCTTGGGATGCGGAACCAGCCATTTCCCTTCATTACAGAATAATTCGTGACAGAGTTAGCAAGAGAAGCTTAAAGAAACACACAACAAATCAATTCTTAGATACCAAAAATACACAGTTGAGCGACCACAGAAAATGAAATAAAATAAAATAAGGCAAATCGAGAGCAAGCATCTGGAAGTCTGATCTGGCGGAATGAACTCCGGAAATCAAGAACCGAAGCCTGAAGCTAAAGCTTGGTGCCAATCCTTAACCCTAATTTGCAAATGCATTCAGTATCCTGCTCTTCCCCATACCTATTCGTCCAGAATTTTCTGCATCGATGTTCAGGCTACCTGTGATCTCAGTTAGGTACGGGACATTTTGGATTTTCCTGTAACAAGGATGCCAACTCCGAATGTTGGCAACAAGTAAGTACCTTCTCCGATTCCAGGATCCTAATTATGTTCGTTCAAGGTCGATCTCAAGATGCCGAACTGTGATTTTCCTTTCACTTAGTTTTCAGTGGAATTGGCGCAGGGGCGAAGCTCGAAACGTAAACAGACGTAACAAAATATACATTCAAAGACAAACCGAAAATACACATCAAGCGACTACAGAAAATAAAATAAAAAATTTAAAATTTAAAAAAATCAAACCGAGTGGAAGCGTCTGGAAGCGTAATCTGGAGGCATGCAATTCTGAAATCCAAGAACGCAAGTCTAAAGCTAAGCATTTGTGCCACTTCTTAACCCTAAGTTCGAATGCATCGATTATCCTGCTCGTCACCACACCTATGCTTCAGAATTTACTCCAGACATCCATGCTAACTCTAGTCTCAGTCAGGTACGATGCATTTGTCTATTTCTTATTTCTAAGCTGGAACTCTAACAATCACTGTCTCTGGAATCAAGGCCCTAATTCTTTGGTTCTCGGTCGATCTCAAGGTGCCGAACCGCGACGTTTGAACTTCATTTGAACTAGCGGGAGGACGAAGCTCAAAACGTGAACTTCACGACAAGCCATAGGTTCGATTTTCTACCATTACAAGCGTAAGGTAAGGGATTCATAAATTTACCTCCTGATCTTTCCCTGAAGGAGAAAATCGAAAGAGAAACCAAACCTAACTAGGAGAGAGAGAGACGAATTGGTGAATAAATCGAACTCACCCGGGATTCGTCCGAGCTGGTGCGCTTCCGGTGCCGGTACCGGGGCCCTCCTCCTGCGTTGTTGTTGCCGCTTCCGCTCGCGTTCATATTGCCGCTGCCCGTGGGCGAAGGCGGCGCTCCCCTCATCTTGACCGCCGACAAAGCGCAAGTGACAGTATACCGCAAGTCCGTTTTCTCCCCCTTTCTGGAGCGAAAGGAGCACCACCAGCTGCTGAAGCGCGCAAAACCTTCACGTCTGAACTCCTGCAGGAGAGGCGAAGCATAGGCAGGCGCAGCAAGACGACGACGACGACCAGTGACGAAAGTGGGATGCATGCGTCGACGAAATACGACGGAAGTGGGACGAATACGATGACGAACTGCGACGGATACGGGACGAACTCGACGAAGATGAACGGCGAAGTTCTTCATTCCCAACTGAAATGGGGTCAGAAAATACCTACTGTATAGGGTCCTGGTCTCAAGAGCTTTCATTCCAAACTTCAGCTACTCAAAAATGGAGAGAGACTTACAATTGCAACAAAAATTATATATTCACAAAACTCTTAGCAAACTCCACAACCTCAAAAAATCTCAAAAACATTCACTACAAATTGAGACAATAGAAACCTACCTAGACCCAAATTGTCCCCCAAGAGGACAAACAATTATAGGTTTAGGGGTTAACCTATAATTCTCACTATTTGTAATTGAGTTATAGTTTTTATTTTTTATTTTTTATTATTTATGACAAATATTTTGTTTTTATTAGGTCTCATTGGCAAGTGAAAAAGGATTCTAATGCACTTTAGTATGCATTATTTTGAGTAAATATGAATATATTTCTAGTCCTCAATGAATTAACTCTAGAAGGGTGTGAAAGCCCTTTGTGGCTATATAGTTTATTATGAATACGTTGGTATTTGACCAAATCTTGTTCAATACAAAGTAAATGAATGATTATAGTAGCATGTAAATAACAATGTATCATGATTCATATAGTAAACCACAATTGAAGAGTTATAAAGCTAACTAAAGGTCATATAGAGGGACTCAAAGGGCCTTTTAAGGATTAAATATAGGTGTACTATAAATCACCTCTTGACTCTTGTTATAAAAGATAGATTTTTTTATGCATCTTCTTGAAAAAATAACTTACAAGGTTCATTTTTTAATGCAATTTTCACAATTTTTCAAAAAAAATTGTTTGACAAGGTTAAATTTGCTTACTAGAACAATCTCATGGTTGGGATTATTGTGTTTTAGTCCCATCTTAGAGCTATTACCAATTTAGTTTTTCTTTCAATCTTGAACCTTCTTCTACTTAACAATTTCTTAAAGAATGACAATCAAGTAGGTTTTTTTCATAGACTTTCAATTCAATTCTTCAACACAAAAATTTTAAAGTCAAAGTCCATAGTGCAATTTTATTTCACAAAATGGTGGTCAAAGTGATCTGAAATTACAAGCTAGAGTTCAAAAAAAAAAAAAAAAGACTTTGAATGCTAATATCTCTCAATCTATATGGTCAAATTTTATGAAAGTTTTACCACATGATCTCAAACAAGTAAAGTACAAGATCCTACAGTTAGATTGTTCAATTTTATTTTATTTTATTTGTTTCCTTGAACAAACGCAGCACAAATGGTAGTTTTGAGTGGTTTTTGACAAAAAAAAAATAGCCTTGGGCCTTGTACAGTGAACTTGTGAGAGGGACAAATTAATCCCAATAAAATTAAATGTGAAGATATGCCCTCTTAGTGTGTATACAATCTTGGGGGATAATCTACTAAGTAGTTTAGTATATATAATAATATCGCATACAAATTATACTTGTTGTCATTGGAATAAACATAACAAAAACCAATATATGCAACCAAAACCAACCCAATTAATTAGGGGGCATCAAGGATGGAAGTTAGTCTATTTCTTCCAAGGGTTTTGAAAACCTAAAGTTACCTTCTTTACAAGCACAAGAGGCCACCACAAAATGTAGATTTCTTAATGTTCCAATTATTCTCAAAACTAACCTCAAAGGCTAGATTTTGGGAATAATTGGAATCTATTTTTCTCCTTGAAAGGAGGGTAGCAGTTCAGGTTTTCAAAACCCCACTTGCTACTTGAACTCCCACTATTGTTGCTGTACGTTTGAAGTCCTTAGGATTCTTGTATTGCTCATACCAGTACTGTAACTTTTCTTAGTTTGTAGATTTGAGGTGTACTTACCTTGGATGTTGGTTTGTTGAGTGAGAGAGTACATTACAGAATTGTACCGGTAATCAATCCTTTCATGAGAAGCAAAGCTGTTGTTTCTGTATGCCATGAGCTAGTGCGACTGTTTCTATCAGATTCAGTTAAAGAAACAAAAGGTAATGGGCTTCAATCAGCCAACGCTAAATTCCCATGTCTTCGGTATCTTCTGTCTGTGACGCGGTCTTGCAAAGCGTTATTGACATTTCCACTCTTCTCCCGTTTCAACCACTTTGATTCTTCTGCTTCCATCGTCCCTCAGCTTACGATTTCTAATACTTTGCTCATCCATCAGCAGCATTTCTTCGTCGACTTCAGTTTTTCTTCAGTTCGACACCGACTGGTGGACTTGATCCTAAAGCCAGAGAGTAATTTGAAAGCATGTTTTGATTATACTAACGCAGTACTCATGAATCAATAGAAAGAAGAAATAATGCTCTACAACTTTGAACAATAGAAATATGTTCCAGAAATTTACAATAATCGATTATCAACTACCAAAGTTAACTTTCTTTTTGGTTTGGGTATTTAGGAGTCAATTCTGGCCGATGGAGCATCGTCTGGAGAAGAGCGCTTGTCCTTGGTTGCTTTCCTTCTTCTGAGCTTCGCTGGAACAGAGTCCTTGCCCTGCACAGGAACAGAAGCAGATGGTTTGGCACCCCTAGCAAACTCAATGACCAATGGCTTCTCCTTCAGCATATACCCATTTGCCAGCTTCAAGGCATTCCTTGCAGTGTCCGCATCTGCATTAGAACATCCCAAGTCAAATTTTCAAACAATAATAATAAAAGGTCACATTGAAGTAAAAATATTTCAATTGATGGACAAGGCATTTACCGTCGAAAGTTATGAATGCCTGGCCTTTCATTCGTCCACGTTGCATCAGTCGATATATCAGCTTCGATTCGCTACTGGTTTCAAATCGGCCAAAGATACCAACCAAATCTGGCTCTGCTACACCTGCTGCTAGGTTTTTAATATAAAGAGTCTGCATCATTGAAACAACAGTGGGAGTTGTTAGAGCTGGTCCATAGAAGAAGGCCATTAAAATCCGGTTCGAAACTCTACAAGGGGGATAATATTAGAGGAAAGAAGAATCACGTTGTGCCCAATTTCGTAACAGGCCTGTAAATCGCAGAGCAGGAATCGCAAGGTCTAAAACCCCCGTTGAAAACTGAAATCGTTGTCAAGCTTAGCTTAAACCCTACGTGCTAAAATTAAAAATAGAAAGCTCACTTCGGAAGCTAATAGTTGATAATAGAAACTCCCCAAACATAATTCTATTGTTCCAAGATGTAGTACGTGATTCTTCCTTCTATTGATACATTGTTACCTTCCTTTTGTTACTCCTTGATGAGTCCTAAATGAATTATTTTAACTACATATGAAAATGGCCACTCTCGGCCATTTGGGCACTTAAAGGTCAATCATTTCAACAAGTTCTGATTACCGGTATGCACGATGCAGTGCCACTTCGACAGATGAAGTAAAAACTAAAAACCGTGAGAAGGAAACCAGAGAGTAATTAGGTTGGAATCATGTCACTCACACTTGAAGGGATGCCAGGAGAATAATTCAAAAACTTTCCACCCGGAAGCTCACGAATCTCCTCTTCCGACATACGATTAGCTTCAATAACTTCTTGTGGAACTTCGGTTACCGTCATAGCCGCCGACTCACCTTCTCCATTTCCTTCAGTCGAATTCTGTTGTGCGGAGTCATCACGAGCTAACCTGTTGGCATGAGAAGGCCCGAGTCCCGCTGTAAGAGTTTCCTGCCGTCGTTGTTCAAGGTATGTGTACATGTCGAGAACAGGCGGGGCCGGGCTTGCAAAGACATCGGTGACGCTTCTGGGGCCATTCTCTTCTGTCGATCGCGCGCGCTCCTGCAAATCCAAAAGGTCAACATGAGTGCAACGACAATGCCAGAGATTAAGATGCCGGTAATGAGCGCTAATCACAGGATGGAGATATCAAGAATAACTCAAGATATAGCACCCATCACCATGGTTCCTCAAACCAGAAACACTTCAAAACCTCCTCATTACTAGCAAATAAGGTAGGGAACCCTTTCTCATCGGGGACCTTTCTTGCCAGTCGTAGGGAATGCATAGGCCATAAGTGGAGTAGATGTTATTGACAAGTACATATTTAGAATCTAGCGAATATGAAAATATACAACAATTCAAGAATCGAAGCCTACCCATACTTTCACTCAACCTATAAACAAACTTTATAAACACACAACTTATTCATCCGATATCCAAATAATAAGCAGTTTAGAGCGTCGGAATCCTCTCCAGAATGGGGATAAGCCCAAATAAAAAAATCTCCCTTAACAATAAAAACAGCAGAAAGCCACGGGAAAAACTTCACTACCTAATCCACTAAAACCCCACAATTTAACTGGGAAAATACAAAATAAGGAGGGAGCTTGTGGCACTCAACTAAAATACCTGAGGTGTGGTTCCTTTAAACAGCTCACCCCGGTCAAGATTCAGTAAAGCCTTTCGACCGCCCATGATAATCAGTTCTGGGATTGATTCCAAGCACCACAAACGTCACAGTCGAAAGCCAAAGAACGCAATTTGCAAATACAAAAACTCGGAGCTCGCAGATAGTGTCACTAAAGTCGTCGAATCCTCATGTTTTAACGAGGATCGCGTCATCTTCTACCATAATCTGATTACTTCTCTAATTACAGTGGTAAGAACAGGACTTCCAGTAGAAATAAAAAATTCAGTGAATTTGGACTGATGTGTTTTGGATATGTGCAATGAGAGAAGGCAATCAAGTAGGTCAACCATGGAGAGGCCTTCCCATTCATTACTTTGAATTGTTGAAAAGTTGTGATTTTATAATTCTAGATTGTGACACAAGCACCTGGCAAGCAGGTGAAGTAGGTGATCATGGGGAGAGCCTCAATGAATTATGGGAAGTCTCCCCATGAATTGCAACATTCTTATCTTGTCTACTTGTGATCAATCCTCCTTTGATGTTGTATAAAAATTCTTGATACAGTCAAATTACATTGAAACTCATATTTGAGATTTTCACATCATTTCGTGACTAACAGAAGGTTTACCAGAAGGCATAGCGTCGTTCCTCCTTGAAGAACTTGGACCCGTAGCATGTTGTCCACGCTGTGCTTCTACAATGCCAATATCTGACACTTGAGACAGATCCAACCGTTGCTGTTGCTCCACTTCTTCCCCTTGAACAAATTGTGGGTGTGGGCCATACCTCTTCCGCTTCGGAACGCCCTACAAAAGGGTAACCATTTTCTTAGACTCAATCGTAACATATGGTTCTCGCAAACTTCTCAAGTTGCTACATGCACATGTCGCAAGTTGTGGAAGCAAACCATCTCCAAAGGAATGAGATACCTAAATTTACACATAAGAGCTTGAAACTTTGATTCGCACAGTTCAAATATAGGCAAAGCCCAAACCTTATCAGGAGTACCTAATGGCGAAGAAGTCTCGTCTCCTCCGATTTTCTGAATATGGTCCCTGTGTAACCCGACGTGTAATGCTGTCAGCTACGGGAATCAAAACTCAAGAGACACTTGAGATTGCACAAGTCAAAGCAACCAGCTTGAAATAGCACGGAATGTACACCTTGATGTCTACAAAAAAATCAATGATTACTCATTTTACCTAGTTATGTTCCATGTCAACTTTACAGTTTACACTGGTCAAGAATGAGCATGAAGAGGTAGTGCAGACAATTGTGGAAGCATGGTGAAAATGTTCGTACTTAATTTCAGAGTCAGACAAGCCTTTCGACTGCAAAAGATCACGCAAAGCCCAAGCCATTTCGTCCGCTTTTCGTTGCTTCTCGGCATTTTCCTGAAACTCAGCCAAGCTCGCCACTCCCCCTGAAGCATGCCCAATGCAACGCATGCTCTCTGTAGCCTGATTGAAATCCACGATCTCCAACCTGTGAATGCGAAAGTCAGACTACGACGGAGGAACGAAGTTCGTCTCCCGCAAACGCTTGAGTTGCTAATCTACAATGCCTATAAAACACAAAACGATCGGTGATCCCTAAAAGGACCAATTATTCATGGTTAAGAATGACCAATTCGACTGATCATACTGTGAAAATAATTGAATTCGGATGGAGAACATTAAAAACAAACATCAAATAATTTCATTAGTGCAGAACACAGCACACGTTGGTCAAAATATATATATTGGACAAACGAAAGTTTCATATGACCTATTCAAATCTGCCAAAAAAAACATGAAACTCGAGAGGGTGAGAGTCTGCATTCTACAAAGCACAGTCACGTGACCAGAATAAATCCACGTGTACCCTGAAAAAAGTAAAAAATCACTTGATACCATAGGGCACATCATACCTGCCTGTGGTGGAAAGCTGGCGATCAAGGAGCTGCTGCAACGTCGCTGCGGCTTCAGAATTTGAAGGCGGTCCTCCTTCCTGGGAATTCGCCATGGCTCCTTCAAACCCTAAAACAGGGCTCCACTCAATACTAAACCCTAGAAAATTCAAATTGAACGTCTTCCAAAAATCACAGCAGTACACAAATGCTTTAGCGTTGCGGCAACAAGCGCTTGCTGATTCTTGTCCCAGATATCAAGCATTGCCGCGGCCTATCACTTCCTTAGCCGTGAATCAATCCTTGACTCTGTCATTTCCTGAAACCTTGCTTGCTTCTATCTATCGTAAACATCGAATTGGAGAAACTGTCTATTGGAAATTCTTTGCATTGAGTGTCAGCAAAGAGCATTGTGATCAATGACCAATTCAAGTCCAGCTGTGCCACAAAAGCATCCAATTTTTCGGCCACAAAGATGCGCTGCTCAGTGCCGGTACACTAATGATGATAAATAGTGTTACCCATACTAACTGTTTTAGAAATGCTATAAGTTTTTACTCTTTATGAATATTTTTACGAAAATCATAAATCCTAGTGTCATTCTAAGTGGGAAAACTCTACATCCATAGTTGGTAAAAATATTCATCAAGAGTCAAAACTTATGGCTTTTTAAAATAAATTAGTGTAGGTAACACTATTTATCATCATTAGTGTAGTGCGACATTGCGAATCCTTCTTCACTAGAATTGAACCTAATAACGTAGTGAGGGAGCAAAATTACACTGGATTTGTCCTATCAGTGACGGGGAAATTAGCGTCACCAATAAAATTAGTGTCACCTCAAAATTTCAATGCAGGAATATTTCAACCTATTACATATGTCATTGCAAGGTTTTTGTCTAAGTTAGATTACAAGTTTTATAAGGTCCATTGAGCTTTTTCTTGAGGCAATTTTGATGGCAAAAGCAATGTGGTGAGGCTAATATTACTTACTTTTTAATGATGCAATATGTGAAAATCATTGCAATCCTTTAAACAATTAAACTTTATCAGTGGTACTAAGCAAAGACATTAGAGGGGATTTGACACCTCTAGAAGACCATTTTAGGACTGCTCTTGTTGCTATAAATCAATGCACTATTCTCAAAATATTAAATAAAATAATTATTATTTAAAAAAATCTAAATAATAATTAAATAATAATATCTGACTTCGCAATCTCATGACCACATTAGACTATTGATGTGGCAAAGTTCCCAAGTTCCCAATAGTTTAGGAACTTGTGGTCATGTTTAAACCTAAAAAAATTTAATGGTATGCCATCAAGAGTTTTAAGTGATGTGTTTATTGTTCAATTTATGAGATGTATGAAGACAAATTTATTTATGAGAAGTCCATTGTAGTTTTGTACCACTAATTTGTAGAATTGCACATCAACTCTCTCTTAGGGTCGGTCAACAAATTTTATTTGATGCAAAGTTGTGTTCATTAAGATTCTCAAAAAGACATATATTCCATCAATGAATAAAATTAAGAAATGGAAGAAGTCATTTTGAGCCTTTTTGAAGACAATTTAAAGATGCACTTTCATGACATTTTGGAGACATCTTGAAGTCACATAAAAAAATTCACAAAAATTACAAAAATTACAAAAATTACAAAAATAATATTTAAAGAATTTGATTTTAACTTTTTTACAAGTAAAAAAACCCTTTGATAATAATTATGATCATGTAACTATGCAAATTATTTTATAGTAATAATTTTTAGAGTAGTAGCTACCTTAAATTGAAGTGCATTTGACTTTCCATAGGCATTTTGTCTTTCCTCACATGTTTGATAATATCTCAAGACATCCTCTAAAAAAAGTAGGAAAAAATGAAGTCTCCTAAAGAAAGGTGAAAGAAAGTTGTGTAAATCTTGAATATGTCTCATAAAATTTTAAAACTTCAATCTCTAGGCAAGATTTTAGTATGGACAATCTCATCACAAATGTTAAGAGGACTTCATGAAGACTCAAGACATTCAATTATCTAATGCAATTTATGCCTAAGAGGTGTAGATATCTTAAACTTGAACTTGGGTTGGATCCAAACCACTATAATTGGAAGTATATGAGGCATGTAAGAAAGATTTTTTAGAGTTGATTTCCCAAGTCATAATACACAATATTTTGTTAGGAATTTAGAGGTAAATATACTTTGAAAGAATCCACAATTTTATTTCTTTTTTCCCTAGCATCTTTAAATGAGTGAAATGAAATTTGAAGTATTAATTATTTATTGTATTTATATGAGTTGCGCAATATCCCTATCAATTATCTATTTATGTTTAATAGAAAATAAGAATGGCATGAATTATTGATACCATTCACTTGGAAAAGGCAAAATCTATGCTAAAATGCCATTTTGAAGGGCAACTTCTTTTGGGGGACTTCATGATGACGAAGGGCAAGGGTGCCCTTTAAATCTATACCTTAAGACAGGCTGTTTGTTTGTTTGTTTTGTCACATTGAGATCTCTAGGACTGTATCGCGTGCTTGGTACCGTCGGAAAGCCCTCAGTGAGGAGGGGTGCATCGGCTTGGTTTCGTGGTATTTAGACATACGGTGTGAAAGTTATTGAAGTTTGAAGTTTTTATGAACTAAAAAATTAGAAAATTACTTTTACTTTTGTTTTGACTGTGGCAACGGCACAGGGCACACCAGTTTAGATAAGGTGTTGTGGCCACCGGTGACCGGTATCGGGCTTCCGTTCACACGGTGAATATGAAGCGGCAATGGGGGTGGGGACCTAAGGACGCTGAAATTAGGTCGAGCTCGCAGGGTAGGGTTTCCTGGAACCCTTGACGGCCTCTTTGTTCCTTCCACCTTCACCTCTCCGCATCGATTGCAAATCTTTTTTACCGCTTCTGCGACTCACTGTTTCTGCACCTTCTGCTCGGTACGCCTCACTCTTATTCTTCTCTTCATTGTGAATGATTCGGTTCTGCTGCCTGTTTCTTTTCTGGGCTTGAAACGCTATCGTGAGCGATTAAATATGTTGAGATCAGCTATCGGAACGAGCTTAGTGTCCTTTTCGATCTCTATGGATTAGTTTTAACGTATTCACAGTAAAGAGGTATGCTCCGAATCGAGAACAGAAATTTATGATTTCGATTGCAAATTCAGTATTGCGATATGAAATGGAGTCTGGCATTACTGTGTGATGTGGAGCCGTAATTCGCCTGTATTGCGTGTGCCTTTAGGGCATTGGGATGAGATGAGATGAGATGAGACGAAGTAGTATTTGTGAATTAATTTAGTTTTGAGTAGGGTTTTGTTTCTTTATTTAAAATTTAGTATTGTACTTAAGATAGTGCAGACGTTATAGTGTGCTGTGGAGCAATGATTCTCCTGCTGTGTTGCGTGCTCCACTTCACGCACTAACGTAACAATGGGTTGCTGTGCTTAATTTAAGAAGCTCTTGTGTAGTGTATTTTCTTCCCATTAGGGTTTTGTATCTTCGTATTAGCTCGTGAAGTTGGGCAAAGCATTGTGAAATTTGCCGGCATTGATGAGAAATTTTATCCTAGATTTTGACGTGCAGGGAAGCGTTCATTTGTATAATCTACGTAGGAGCGTCTGTGTATGATCAATGATATTTTAGGTGTAATGACCAATTGTAATTATCAGCAAAGAAGATGTTGCTAGATCAATCTCTCTTCAATTTTTCTGTGGTGCGATACGGGTACGTATTGCTAATGAGATTTTGCTGACTTAGATATTCTCTTGGGAGTTTTCTAATTTACAGTGCACATGCTCAATTAATCTCAATGTGATTAATCTCAATTATCTCTTGCATCATGGCATATTTAAAGTTTTAGAATTGGCACTATCGATTCCTTTTCTATGAGCTCTTTGGTAAGAAAAGCGAACGCTAGCATGAATCTCAGCTTCTGAAAATGGGTCTGTTACTTGCAGGAGGATCCGTGAAAGAGATAAGTAACCATGTTTCTCGGTGGTATGCCACGAAGGCCGGACAAGGCTGAGGCCCATAAAACGCTCAGGAAGCACCTCACATACCTCGGCCTATGGATATGCGCTATTAGGGCCACGCCCTATCTTTTTGCCCTCCTCTCAAAGCAAGATGAGAGTCTTGAGCTTGACTTTGATGATTAGAATTGAAATTTAAATCAGTATCATTCAGTTCGATAGGAGAATCCAAGTTTTGAGCACATGAGGCCTGCTGCTGTTTGATAGAGAATTTCAGGCGATGAGGTTACAGAGGACGCGTGTTTCTAGGCTGTCCATTTAAACTGCTCTGACAGATGCGTCGGGGTGATTATCACTAGCTTACTCATATTCTGTGGCTTTTTCCCACAAAAACCTGTATGCTTTCTATTTTTTCGTTACATGAAGGGTTGAATATTTGATCCTGAACGAGTAAATACAGGGCTTGCTGTTCTCTTGAGGATATTTCGTATTTGCCGAGTTGCGGATGGAATTACTTCTTGATATTTCTTATTCATGAGAAGAATATGTGGTAGGCCAATACAGCATCATGAGAACAATGATGTCATTGGAAAATCACAATTTCCTATCCTCACTCTGAATCATTGGTGCAGTTCTGAAAGTTTCTCTTGGACAGGTGTGGTTGGTTTGTTGATTGTATATCCATCATGTGCTTCCAGTTTAGGGGCCGGTCGAACTGTCTAATGCGTCAACTGTTTCGTGAAATTCCACCAAATTTTTTACATAGTGTTCATTAGCAGTGCTCTTACGGGAACTGTTAATATCGCTGCAGATCTATCTCATCATTTATTTTTCATCTGAAATTGAGGGTTTTCAAAAATTCCTGAGGAGTTACCTGAACATCCTTGGAATCCAGATTTCTTTTGTGAGTTCATGCGAGGAATGAAACGAAATTAAATGATCCTCGGTCGGTATGTTCGTGTGTTTGATGATGATCGCATGTTTGACAATGGAATAATTTGCCTCATAAATGAATCAGTTCTTCAATATTCAATGGTCCGTATTGTTTTGGCGCTAAGGTTGAGGCACCAGTAGCTGATCATTTAATCAATTTTGGAGCAGATCGTGTGCAGTATGAGGTGGTGGAAAATTTTCTCATGTAGCCAGGTAGGAAATATGGGGATAGCAAAATGTTCAGAATGTTATTTCCAAAATTGAAATTATTGTGAATTTTGGAAGCCAAAAAGTGGTGCCTAAAACCCATAGCCAATGTTTAGACTCTTCCAATTCCAATCATTTGAGAACTACTTTCTTGCTCACTACTTCCTACTTTTTTGCTCACTACTTTGGAACATTGGTCATAATCTTATTAGTCCCAACCTTGTAAAAGACCAAAAAAATAGGTTCCACTAAAAAAATAGATTCCAAGTTTCAATTGGAAGTTTGTTCCACGCTTCTTAGAAATATTGCATTGCTATCAATTGGGTATCGGGCATGGTTGACAATTGGTGCCTCAACCTTACATTGGAAAGGCGGAAGATGTAAAGTGTAGTTTTTTCTTTAGAACCCCAAATTGTAGCAAGGCTATGTGGAATTTACATTGGCCATAGAAAAATATGAAATGATTGTATGTTTAAACATATCCATTGTATTTTGCCCATATAACTACACTAATAATGAAATTTTGTATTACCACACTAATTGATTTGAAAATGCTATGAGGTTTTACTCCTAGTGAACATTTTTATCAAGAGCACAAATATCAATATTATTCAAAGAGGGGCTGGAATCTCAATAAGCGTTTTTTTTATAAAAATATTCATATGGAGGAAAAAGTTATAGCATTTTTTAACCCTTAAGCGCTCCAATGTTTAATTTTTTGGCAATGAACAAATTCATATTATTTGTTTCTTTCTCATTATTGTTTGGATGAACATCATCCTAATTTGTAAAGATACTTTATTAAGTTCTTGTCATGTCTAATGGTTGGATTTGGTATTAGTAGAGTACATGTTTTTCTAAAATTATAGATGTGGGAGTATAGTTGACCAAGCCAAAAATTGCATTGACTATAGTTCAAAACTAGATCTGCAAAAATGAAGTCATAGATTTAAAGAACACAAAAATTTCAAAAAATTACCATGTCAAGAAAACCTCATTTACAGTCCATTCCAACAAATTTTGCTCAAAAAATGATAATATTTTGTATGTTATTGAATTTAGAAGGGCTTTTAAAATTTCCCTTTCAAAATTTATAAAATCATATTGGTGATAGAATTGATGAATCTAACCATACAGATGAAATCCAAAACTCAAAATCTACAACTTTTATTCATAAATAAATTCCAAAATATTCTTCTAAATAATACTTTATGCTGAGTTTTTTAAAATCATCAATTCTAGAAAAGACACTAGGTGTACATTTCAAAATCAATGTACTATACATTGGAATTAGATTCATTAGCCTCCATATGAAATAAATTTTTTTGGTTGAATTTTAATTCATTAATTTGATTTTGAATTTTTGAAAATTCATTTTACAAGGTTTGGAATATTTCGTGATTAATACTACACTTTAAAATATTCTTTGACTTATAGCAGTACTTTTCCAATATTCACAGCTTCAACTTTGTGGTTTTTTTTTAGGATTTATGATTATTTTCATTAAAATTTTCTGCATTATTCAATTATGCCACAGTTTAAATTTTGAAAATTTTGTTAGGTGTCATATTTAATTATATCTTTTAACAAATTTGACCCTAACATAAGACAATTTAGTATTGTAGTGGTGAAAATATAACATTATTAACTACTAATTATGTAATAGTTACTATAGACTACTCTAGAATGGATATACTTGGATTTGAAGTTGCTTAACCCTTAAAGGACAGATTGGTGACCATGGAAATCATCCCTTTGATTACCCTGTGTGCATCATTTGCTTACAAAATTGCAAAAGTACTCATTGAAAGTCAAACTACTATAAAAAATCTCCCCTTTTCACAACAACATTCCAAGGATGAATAGTTGCACTTCTATCCTACTCAAAGGATCCTCTATCATCCATCGGATGCAAAACATCGAGGGTTAAGAGCTCAAAGCAACTAAGATCATTGGGTTTTTTTTCATTTTCGAGAAGGAGCCAATTGGTTCTTCATTACTCATGTAATAGTCGGGTGATACTTGGTGATATTTGTAAGAAAACTAGGTGATACCTAGCTAAAGGTAATATTTGGCTATTGGTCTTTAATTGCAGCAATAATCTAATTATTCTCCCCTCCAAAATTAAAATTTCCATTACAAAAAATAGCCAAGATCATTTGATTGTAGCCAAGTAGTGAAAAATCATGCGTAAAAAAACTCCGACCGAGATTCAAGTATGCCGCCAAATCCGGTCTCGAATTTCAGAATTCGGATGCTTATTCTAAAGACTGCTTAGGGTCTCCTTACATGTATCAGTGGAGTGGGAGGAGTCAACAGGGTCGAAATATAGAAAGCACTTTTATGCTACCTCTACAGTGTGGAATACACCAAGATCAGTAGAACTCCCTCTCCTACTTCCACGCTTACCGATCATCCATGGCTTTGTTCTTGTCTTTTAGTTGCTTTCTTTGCCCACCATGTGAGCATGTATGGAGGCCCTTAGTCCAATGTACGGGGAGTACCGGCATTTAGTTACAAGTTAGCGGGTTGAAATTAGGAATTTTTTATTGCGGAATTGATTTGAAAATCTTTGGAAAAAATCCGACTATTTAAGAGAAAATTCATAGAATATTCTCTATTTATTATAGGCCTAGCCGAGAGGATGCTTCAAACAACCGGTTAGTATGACAATATCTAGGATTTTAGTTGGTTGAGCTGTAAAACTCCCCAGGTTGTGCCTTAGCACAGTCTGAGTAGATTTTTAGCTTAATCGACTAAAATCCTACATTTTCTGAGACCAAACGGTTGCTTGAAGCATTCTCTCGGCTAGACCTTTATAAAATAGAGAATATTCTCTGATTTTCCTCTTAAAATGATCGGTTTTTTTTCGAAGATTTTGAAATCCATTAGGAAATTCTCAAAATCAACCGGCTAGATCGTAACTAAATGCCGGTACTCCCCGTACATTGTGCCTTAGTCTTTGAAAGAATGAAAAGTCAACCACTGTAATAAGCTAATGAATTCAACGAAGAGAAGGATTCTCTACCACTCTGACAAGTGACAACTAAAATAAGTTCCTGAAACGGTCCACAGCAACAAAGTAGTGCGTACGTTGCGCAAAGGGATAACGGGCTGTAACGGTAACAAATGCGAGATGAGATGGGTTGTGGAACTTCCACCGTAACGTTCTCCATAATGAAAATCTCTCATTTGGTTGTTACTATTTGTTTTTGACGCTGTCTGAGTTCAATTCATTGCGTGGGGAATGTACGTGGACAAGTGGTTTCCACGTACTGTAGTACAATAGTGCCGATGAAATTGATCGTTGACAAGGACTTTGTAATGAGGGGCAGGGGAATGCAGATTGGACGTAGCAAATGGCCAGATCGATAAGCCTGTGCTGAAGCATGAGCACATTAAAACCGTTAGATTATAGTTGCTGGGTACCGGCCGGTAGCTTGTGAATCAGGCTCCGTGACCAGTCAAGGTTTACAGGATACTCTTTCCGTCACTTGTAAGTAAATTACCGTAACCAATGCGCAGTAGTGGCATTCATTGGGATCTCTCGCAATTGAGCTCTCCAGAGATACCACTTGGGTTACAAGAGTCTAACTCTGTTGATCGAGATCATATTGTTTTTGTCATTGCTACTGATGATATCATTCAGAGCGGGAGGTTGGTGTAGGAGGCGGATCTCACATTTGCATTCCAGATCAGTAGATTATAGACGTTTTGCTTAGTTATGCTTACACCTAACTGAAGGCCAACCTCGTGTATTCAATTCGGGTAGATGAGTTGCTGTCTGTAACAGGGGTTAGTACGTATTGGAGACGGAATAGGTTCAATTCTTAACGGTTTTCGTCTCCTCTACCTTAGAATTGAAATGGGAATGAAGTGGTTTCAGCACCCGGAGACCACCAAAGTGTCTGATCATACCACTCCGTTTACGGATGTCCGTCAGTTTCTCCAGGAGTGTAGCGTGGCCCTGGAAGTAGATGCCGAAATGGAAGCTGTGGCCGACACATTTCGTGGAGATGAGAATCTGCATGGTGTGTTCCACTGGGAAGGCTCTTCAGGAAATCAGCAGGCGAAGAATGAGCAGAAACGTCACAAGCATGTTGAGGTATATATTCTCACTTCCGATCCACTTCTGTAGCTCACAATGAATATTTTGAGATTGCAGAGAGAAATCAATGCAGTCTTCGTTACTATATGTTTTCTGTGGTATTGGCTGCACCATTTTCTGCAATTCATGTTGTCAGTAGAGATGGACTATGTTGAAACAGAATGCATTGTTACATTTAAGGTCCCGCACACAGAATTGAGTACCGTCAATTAGCTAGCTAAAATTAGTTACTCAATGCCCACACTGCGCAAATAGTGTCAGTTGGTGGATTGGTGAAAACTCTTTACTGACCTAACCTTGTGATGGATTCACATTTCCTCTTGTCCACCTGATATTGAACGAGTAAACTATTTGTGCCAACCCTAAACCCTAAAACCCAACGATTTGAGATGCGGGGAATGTGCTTGTAACAACTAGTTGCAGCAGTTAGCGAACTTCAAAACCTCAATCTCCATTAGTTACCTTTCAAGTGCGAGCACATAATAGGTTAGATAATTTCTAACTAGCTAATGCCCCAACTCTCCAGTTGGATAATTGACGCACTCAGTTGCGTGGTGCGCGCGGGCCTTAATTAATACTGAGATTCTGTTTGTAAGTCTCTCGTTGTGATGTTTCAGATGCACAATCATGGTTTTTTCCTTCTTGAAAATGCCGATGCCTTGAGTCTTTCGTTTTTTTATAGTTGAAATGAAACCCAGGATTCCCTTTCCACGAATGTTTTGCCAACCAGAGGAATCGAAAGCTTCGCTGAGATTCTGTTGCTTGATTAGTAGTACACGGGAATATGAATCGAATACACTGTGACTGACTCCAGCTGTTGATGTGGACAGAGTTTTGCAAATGACCACCCCACTTTTCGAGCAAATCTTGTTCTCCAGGACGCTAGACCAGTAAGGATCAACATCAGGAGCGTTGACAACTGGGTGAAGCTGGGCGAGTCACAGCGCACAAGGTTATTATTGAGCTACTTGTGGAAACTACTACCTCAGAAAACGACGTTCTCTAAACATTCCATTGAGCTTATCGAGTTTGCAAGAGACTTGGGCAATTCAGACAGCACCCCTCAAAAGACAATAGATGCGAATTGAAGCACCCGTTAATGTTCAAGATAACGGGACGATATACAGTATAACCTGTTATAGGACACAACTCTCTCCTCCAAACTGTATGTCGATCTAGACTAACTCCTTCAAATCTTAAAGATCGAAGGCTTTATATTGTATATCAAAAGGTGTGGGGGTCGCCATTTTCACGAAATATCCGTTGAGTCTTGTGGCAATGGTTCGCACGATTGCAAATACACCACCTTTGCCTTGAATGTGGCCAATTCTAGCTCATGAGATCGATTGGAACTTGAATGAAAATGACTGTTAACTGAATGCATGAAATAAACAAGAAGGGTGTAAGTGGCACAAGATATGTAAAAGGGTGTATTGGTACCTTGAAGCAACAACAATACTGTCACTATAAGAAACCTATTTTTTTCTTGTGTTTGTGTGGATGGATTTTTTTGGACATTCAATGTAACAACTCATGTTTTTATGTCAACAATGATGTCCAATGGAATATCTTCATGAACATTCTTAACATAAAAACATAGGTTGTTACATTGGATGTCCAAAAAAATCCATCAATTTTACCACAATTTGTCAAACTGTTGTAAAATTTGAGCCTATGGGAGGCAAATTTTTGATGCTTGATGTTGGAAAAGACGTGGAGATGTCAGAGGAAAAATAGGTGGATGTCAAAAGGGATGTGCCTATTTTTTTGGACATCAAATAAAACATGGTTGTGTTTGTTAGAACTTTGCAAAAAACAAGGAAAGCTAGGGGTTCTAGATTCACTATAGGTAAATTTTTGTAAGTTACTATGGCCTAAGGTAAAATGTAGACCAAATGTGAAAAACATAGAGGTAGGGCAAGCACATGGCATGTTTTGTAAAAGAAAAGAAATAAATGGATGCTCAATATAGATGAAAAGAAAAGTTTTATATACAAGTGGAGTAGTAGGAAGTAAGACAATCCATATGGAATATATAAAGTTAGAATTTTTTTCAAAGTAGAATGTTTGAAAGAATGTCCACATGGCTGAATCAACATCTAGATCTCTGAAATAATGTTTAAATACCTGAAACAACGTCCAAACGTAATACGGTCAAGTTTTGATTTTTGAATTATTCTATATCCTTTGTCTTACCATAGATGGAAAATGGGTCAAATTACTCTCAAAGGTACCAAAAAAAGGATTAGATCTACTAAAATCTGCAATGTAACTTCTTTTTAGCTATTTTTTTTAATGCTAATTTATTAATTATAGATAGTTTAGTCCATTTAAAAATAATTATTTAAAAGAAAGTCCTCAAAAAATGAACAAGAAAAATTGTCAAATTTAGCAAGATTTGACCATCTACCATCAAGAGACTTTTTGATGGCAAAAGCAAGTAATTACCTAATTTTCATTTAGTGAGAATGAAGGTTAGAGAGGTCATTTTAATACTAAAATCCATTTGGATCAAACCACACTCAAATGCATTATTAGGATTAGTTTGTTAGGACTAGAACTAGAGTCATTTTTTGAACTTTTAAAGCTCTAAATTACTTTGATGTTGTCATTTTTTTGTAGTGTCTATATTACAATATAGCACTTCAAAAGGATATTTTTATCAAATTTTTTATACTTTTCAAGTATACAAATATTAAGAAATTTTTTTGTGATTAAATCTTGGATACAAAATAGTATAATTTTTTTATTTAATTGTTTGATTTTTGACAAATTATTGATTTATTCTTTAAAAAAATTAGACATTCAATTCCAAAAATGGCTTACATAGGAAACTTGAAGTGAATAATATATAAATTTTTTGTTTTAACACAATCATCATTTGGATTATTTTTTAGATTGAAAAAGAAATTCACCTGTTTTTATTTTTAAATATTATAGAAAATAGAAAAATATTCAAATTGTAGCAAATGAGTCTTTTTTTACTCTATCATATGATTATATATACACATGATTTTTTGGATTCAATCACATTATTATTCATTCAAAATTAAACCCCTTTTCTACCATCGAAAAATTTGATAGGTTGACATTTGAACTTCAATTGGAACTATAGTAAAGAATTTTTTAAATTTTTTTATGAAGAAAAAAATATCAAGCTTAACATGACTTGAAATTCTAAACAAAAAGATATTCCTTGTTTTTTTGGAAGCAATTAGATCAGACACATCAAAAACAAGAAAAAATGGCATCTTCTAGACGTGATGTCTCCTCTACCAATATTGCCTTCTTACCTACATCTCATGGATAAGCTCTTCCTAGTATCCCAGGTTCTAGTATTCCAAATTCTAGTATAGGTACATTTTCTGATAGGCCAATGGGTTCAAAACAGCAAAAAAATTAAAAGTAGATGAAAATGCAAGGACATACACTCTACGTCAAATTGTAGAATCTAATGACAAAGAAGAGGCAGTTTCTATAGTTTGACGCAGAGTGTATGTCCTTGCATTTTCATCTACTTTTAATCTCTTCACTTGTTTTGAACTCATTGGCCTATCAGAAAATGTACCTCTACTAGAATTTGGAATACTAGAACCTGGGATACTAGGAAGAGCTTATCCATGAGATGTAGGTAAGAAGGCAACATTGGTAGAGGGGACATCACGTCTAGAAGAAGTCCCTTTTCCTAGTGTTTTTGATGTGTCTGGTATAATTGCTTCAAAAAAACAAGAAATATCTTAACTACCACTCAACAATGCATGAATATATAATTTCTTTTGTTATTTCCATGTTGGCTACGGTAAAGTTTCATAGCCTTGTCAATAATGTCAAATTCACTTGTATCTGACTCATCAAGGTTTCTAATAGTCATAATATAAGCATCGAATTTAGCCGTCTCAGCCTTTATTACGTTGAATTTTGTTTCAAGTGACTTTATTGTTCTATCAATGGCACCTGATTAATAAGATTATGCATTAGTATCCAACTTTAGTTTTGTAACTAATTGTTACTTCCATATTCATATCTAAAATTTTCAAAACATGATTTTCTACTGGATTTATAATTTAGGCTAATATTACAAATAAATAAATAAATAAATAAATAAATTAAATATATATATATATATAACAATTTTACAATTTATATGCATATCTTGCAAAACAATACAAAAATATAGAGTATAGTATAGAATGAAAGAGATGACAATGAGTATTTAAGATTTATTATGTTTGTATATATCATAGAAATTTACTTATATAGTGGTTTGAACTTGAGCTTTTACTTTAAATTGTTGGTTTTACTTTCATATTTACTTTTAAAATATCAAATCTATATAATTATAGATTACTTTAAATTGAAAATACTACTTTGAACTTGAGCTTCTATTTTGAACTCTTGGTTTTACTACACATAGGTATAAGTACATGTTGCAATTTATAAAATTGGAGGTATTATTTTGAACTTCAATTGTATTGTTTATCGGTTCTGCTGTAATCAAATCCTTCACTTCACAACAAAATTCAATATTTTGTATTTTAGGTGCTGTTACCGTGTGAAAACGGTTAAATTGGGGTAGTTTCGTGTAGTGCCAATTTGGATTACGTACGAAACCCACTACCGTCGACACGAAGGCTCCGTGTGTCGGTAGGCACTCTGCTGCGATGCGCGAGCCCCCGCCCAGCACCAGAATCGGTTACATTGAGCAGCAATTCATTGGCGCCCTCACGACCTAGGTCACCAAATCTTCACAATTTCCACAATTGCGAGTGGGTTTTTCATTTTCGTCACACATCAAAATCCCGCAACAGGAGAATCGCCCAACATTTCTGTTTGTAGAGGTTGGATTTCGATCGGACAAGAAGAGATTGGTGAGCAATTTGCGTAGTGGGTTTTAGGGGTTCGTTCGAGCTAGCGGGGATTTTATTTCCGTCACACATCAAAATCCCACAACCGGAGAATCGCCCGCAAGTTTCTCACATTTCTGTATGTGAGGGTTGGATCTCGGCCAATCAAGACAGTGTTGTGCAATTCAGGTTTTGGGTTCCTGGGATCCCCTCGAGATGGAAGAATCGAAGGGTCGATCCCTAGCGCAAGTCCTCTGGGCCGTCCACAACGACGACGTCGACGCCTTACAGAAGCTCTGGAAGGACTCCGACGGCCCTTCTCTTCTCAATGCCGCGGACTACGACAAGCGCACACCTCTTCATGTTGCCGCCTCCAATAACAGCATCATGGCTGCGCAACTCCTCCTCCGCGCGGGGGCCTTCGTGGATCCCCTGGACCGGTGGAACAACACCCCACTGTCGAATGCGGAGAAGCTAGGGTTCAAGCCCATGGTGAAGCTGCTGAAGCGGTATGGTGCGCAACCGGTGGTGGAGCAGGGGTGGGAGAATGAGCACAGTGGACTGGTGGCGCCACCGCACAGCTGGGACTGGTTGATTGTAGATCCGAGTGAGATTAGCTTCGAGAATTCGAAGCTCATTGGGAAAGGTTCGTTTGGGGAGATTCGGCAGGCGAAGTGGAGGGGGACGACGGTGGCGGTGAAGACCATTCGGCCGTCCCTTTCCAAGGTATTTCTGTTTCTTCTTACTGTGAAAATCGTCGAAAACGTTTGCAATTGCTGGTTGATCTATTGCAAGCAGTCAGTCGGCACAAGTGGTGTGTGTTTGGTTTAGGGTAAGGGGAGCTCGTGGTCTTACCGTAAAAAGACTCGAAATGACTGTCCGAGCTATGGCTGCCCGAACATTCGCAATTGCTGTTCGAAGTATTCCTAAACCTTTTCACTTTGGTGATTCACTGTGTTGAATCTTCAACCTTTACTCAAGAAAAACTGTTCAAGAATCATTCAAAAATGATTCATTTTAGTGATGAACGTCTAATTTTTGCTTAAAGCAAGTGCTTCGCTTTCACCGATTGAAATTATTCACACTCGACTAGAGAGTACAAGCTGGTCACACAAGGACATTTCTTGCGAGGAGTCGTTGTGCACACTTGGTGTGTGTTTGGTTTAGGGTTTAGGGAAGCGTGTGGGCAAATGGCATGTCTACCCTGGACATGCGTGTAGGTTTTAATGATCTTAAGAGCATGTGCTATTGTTTTGCTGATGGCGTCGCATGAGTTCGTCCTTCACCTATGCTTGATCGTAGTACTTGCTCTTATTTCTGTTATGTCGCTGTTCATATAAGATATTCATTGTAAAACCAAGCTACAAGATGTAGATTGGATTATGCTTGTAAAATTCTGTATTGTGTTAGTAATCATCACATTACTCAAACATCATGTACGAGGTTAAAAAGCACAGTACTCAAAGGTCTTTTGGCGGTTAAATGGCGATAGAGTTGGTAGGGTTTAAACGTCGCTAGGTTTTCTAGAATACCTCTTTGGGGGTTTCTACCAGTGCACGTGTTCAAGTGTTACTTTCTTATTTTTGCAATGTGGATGGATCTCTTGGAAGAGGTGATGTTATGTCTGCAGTTGGGTTTATTTTACTTCTCTATTCTATACAAGGTGTTTTTGACAGCTCTTTCCCTGTTGGTGAATGGGAATGAAGCTGTATGCAGGATTTTAAAGTGGGACTGTTTTGCCGTGTGTGAATGATCCCAAGGACCGGGAGGTCGTGAAGGACTTCATTAATGAGGTGGAGTTGCTGGTGAGGCTCCGTCACCCGAACATCGTGCAATTCCTGGCGGCCGTCATCACCCAGTCTCCTTTCATGCTGCTGACCGAGTATCTCCCGGGTGGGGACTTGCATGCATTGATTCAGAAAGGTCCCGTCCCTGCCGATTTGGCCGTGACTTTCGCTCTGGATATGGCTCAAGGGATGGCTTACCTTCACGGAGGACCAAGTGTTGTAGTTCACCGTGACTTGAAGCCTCGCAATCTGATCATTGACGAAGCCCATGAACTCAAGGTGGGAGACTTCGGATTGAGCAAGCTCCTCCAAGTGAAGAACCTGCATGAAACGTACAAGCTGACAGGGGAAACGGGGAGCTACCGCTACATGGCCCCGGAGGTCTTTCTCCATCAGCGTTACAATACCAAAGTGGATGTGTTTTCCTTCGGGATGATATTGTACGAAATGTTTGAAGGTGCTGCACCGTTCTCCACTGAGGACGCGTATGTGGCGGCGAGCATGGTGGCGAAGGAGAATAAACGGCCTGAGTTTGGACCCAAGACTCATTACCCGGATGGCATGCAAGAGCTCATCACCAGGTGCTGGACGGAGTTTGCAGTGAAACGACCCGACTTTGAGTCGATCATTGAGGAGCTTCAAAAAATTCAAGAGAGAACAGTGAAACAAGATCGGCATTGTTTTCGGCACCTCTTGCAACTCATTCATCGTCACGTCGAGTGAGCCCAATTACTGTTTTTCGACCTAAACCTTTTGGGTCCAGTACTATTGATTTCCATTGTTTGCCCAAGCTTGTGGTTTCAATTACCAGAACCTTTGGTAGCTTGACATTTGGTGTCTCAACTTGAGAAGGAAGGAGAATAGGAGCAAATTTGACGTCGAACACCAATTACTTGCTGACCCTGACCTTTTTGTGGTTAGCGCTCATAGGTGGAGTCATTGCAACCGGATACAATCATGTCAGCATGTTGTGATGCTGCCAATCTTGCACTTTTCTGGTTGTAAAACTACATTAGTTTTGTACTTCGTAGCACCTAAGAGACTTACCCCTAGATTACTGGAAGTTGAGAAATAGCTTGTGATTCTCTTCAACATCTTTTCTTCTGGCATCATTTATTGGAGTGCGTGGCAGAAATGCCACACTTTCACCAGGACTTGTCGTCTCAAAGTCGACTGCCTCACAGTACCTGTTTGTTGGTTGAAATGCTATCAATTGTTATCATTAACCCCTTTAGGATGTTCTATGCCGAATTGGCCTACGGTTTACGAAAAAATCTACATATGGGTCACAATACTCATGAGATCACTGATTGACTGATGTGGGATATTATTATTACACATTTGATGTTCCGCCTGACTGTTTTTAATTGGAGGTGATTGATTATGTTGAAAGTTGTTTGGTCCAAATTTCTTGATAAATAGGGATGGTATGTAATCACATGTGGCTAGCACATTCACTTACATTTGTCATTTCAATTAGGGTTTGTAGGTGGACAGGATTGGCAAGTTGTTCATGCAGCACTATTGATACCACGACAAAACCGACTACATGTAGATTTCTTCATATTGTAAATTGTAGATCAATTCTTGCATCGAACCTCGTGAAGGGGTTAAGATAGGAAGCCCATATTGTGGACTATTTGGTCATTGTGCTCAAATATAGCTATTGGATTCACAAATTTTGTTTGCAAAAGAATGAGAAATCAAGGTTTATTTCACATGTACTTCTATCAAGCTCATTTTTGGAAAAAACATGTTATGTTATAGATGGGTGAAGCAAAAACATACAGCTTTCCATTGTGGTTCCCGGGGGGAACTAACCTTGTTTTTTTGGAATCTAATGTGGCTCTTTTATTTTCCTACATGGTTCCAATGGAAATTCAAAAAGCACCCCTTTGTACAATGAAACAATGAATGAACCTTTCACCATATATAAAAGCCACATGGATGAGTTCATTGAATTTATTAAATGAAGACTTTCCAACCCAATTCCAACCCTTTCATCCCCAGTTCCAAAACTTTGAGACCCAATTGCACACTCAATGTAATAAATATTACATTAGAATGCAACTTAAGTGAATTGGATCCAAAAGTAGAATTCCAAATTAGGTTGCAATCCATAATGGGCATGCTTACCTTGTTACAATGCAAGGTAAGTTTCATGCTCATGAACTTGGTGTTGAAAATCAATATGGTTGATTTCATACACGTTTCTAAGTCAATACAACTCCTTGAAAATACAAGTTGTAAAATAGTGGTGACCTATTGAGTTTAAAGTCAAAAATCCAAATTCACACAAGTTCTTAAAGTCAACACAACTCCTTGAAACATGAGTTTCTTCCTTTACCAATTTAAATGTGAAAAGCCAAATGCTCTATTTATTGATATCTTTTACCAACTTTGTCGGCATATAGAAGTGTTGTTTAAAATAATAGTATGAAGTTATAGCACTCTATTATTCTAAAGGATAAAAGGTTGCACTCCAATAGTTTGTTGCTCATATTTTTTCACAACCCTTGCTATTTCTACCATGGTCTCATCAATATAGTAATTATCCTCGCCTATAACCAAATAGTGTGAGGTGGTAAATTCCTTGCACACTTTTGTACGGGTAGCTAAAGTGTTATGGTAGTGGTAGAATCGAAATTGTGACTCATCCATGACTTGCGTGTGCCCTCCATCTATCAAATGCTCACATTTGTGAACCCCTGTAGCCCAACAGGAACGGGATTGAATGGCATACTTTTTGTCGCGCACAATGGGCCATCTATACTTCCATACAAACACGAGCTTCTCCATCATCCACTTCCTGCCACACGTAGATGTTACATTATCTTTTTACGTCAACTTGGATGCATTTTTCTAGCCATATATGTGTATATTTTTCATTTTCATTGGTTTTCAATAAAGTAACTATTGATTCTCCTTGTGACAAATCAAGAGAACCCCCTTCCCCCAATTCAAGTGACTAGAGATATTTCTCATTTCTATTTCAACATTGTAAATCAATACTCTATTCTCACTTTGTATTAAGAATGATGTTAGTAGAATGTCCGTGATGAATACAAGTCCATTTTTGGACTAGATCCATATTGTTAATAGAGACGTTGTTTAACTAATAACTATGCAAACTTTGCTCCAAACTCAAGAACTAACCAACGTATGTAAAGTCAACCTTTGATGTATGTGATTACTTTTCTTAATTTTGGCAAGCCCTTTTGAACCTTGTCATCTCTTGATGCTTTAGAGTAAATATTGGACTTAGTCAACCCACAGGAAAATAGATCTTCACATCAAACTCTCCATGGAATTTACTACTACTCAATGGATATGTCTAATACCACTCATAAGACCAAGTCCAAACATCTTTTAGATTATAAAATCCTTGCAAGTGCGTCTTGACCTTCAATTAACCCTTTATTACCTAACTCCTTTTTTCTTGATTTTAGCATGCTTTTATAGTTATATCTCTCTACAGTTACATTATTCCCTTCAATTTCATCAAATCAATCATAACGAAAGACCATCTTTAAAAAATTAAATAATCATTGTAGATGAATGAAAAGATATTTGGACAAAAATAGACTTCAAGCACTCTATTCATCATCCCTAAAAATAGATGGACTTCAAAGCGTTTAAGCCAAAGATTAGCCTTGTAACCTCGCTACAAACACTACGTGTCCAATGGATGACAAAGAGTCCTTCTATGTAAGACAAAAGTGTAGACGCTCATCCTTAAATTTTTTTGCATAAAATGGGAAAGGCTCACACAATAGTTTGACCTCCAATGAGTACTCTTCAAGATTTGTTTTTTAAGCAAATGATTCACACAATACCAAAATGATTCCCATGCTGAGAACCCTAGGGTAGTTTCTAGGGTTAGCTTGAAAGCCCTTTGCAGCCATATAGTATATTATGCATACGGTGATATTTGAACAAAAAAACATTGACCAAATATTGTTCAGACGAAGTAAATTAATGATCATGGCAATATATAAATAACAATGTATCACAATTCATAGTTATAAGGCTAAATATGGGTCGTATAGAGGGCCTTTCAAGGATTAAAGACACATGGAGAAGATGGGTCAGAGTGAACTTACTTGGCATTAGTAGCACTATCTTGGGTGAGGTTATCCATGCCATCCCGGGGATCCTGCAAACAGGCCCCCACGTGCAGCTTGCTTGGCTCCAGCTGAATCTGTGAAATATTTGCATGCTTGCGTGCTTGCAACACTTGCGCCAAGCTTCCAGGCCTTGCACTCTCATTCACGAACAAATACTCGTCCATATCGAAGAAAAATGTCCAATTGGCGAGGGAGTGTGCACGCAGCATGCAGTCGTTCACCATGGCGAACTGGTGGTGGTAGTAGCCATCGTACACCTCGGCCTCGCGCACGTTTTGGATGCTCACTCTACCCAACTTCACCCACGGCTCGAGAATCGCGTACACTTCGTCATGGATGCCTCCTATTTACAACAACCCATACAACCCAACCCATAGGAAGGAAGGATTGATCAATTCCATACTTTCAATGAACTGCATTAGATGTTTTGGGGGTGTATTGGAGGGTTGTTTCAAGCCCATTCCTTGTGCTACAAATCAGCTAGTGCTAGCTAGAATAAATAGTAACAATAAAATAATTTTAAAAATTAAAAATTAAAATGATTTAAATTTTAAAAAATTCAATATTAAAAAAATAAAAATAAAAATATTATCTAACATAGAAGTCACTTTGCCATATAAAACTGTTGTTGTGGCTAAGTTCCCATAGTTTGGGAACTTGGGAAAAGTTATTTTGCCATATAAAATTGTTGTTGTAGCTGAGTTCCCATAGTTTGGGAACTTGGGGGAACTTGCAGCCTTGTAGACTAGCTAAATTTCATCCAATGTGAATATTAAGATAAAAATATGGCTTGGTGAATGGAGTCAATGGATCCTACAAAGGCAGAGATTAAAGATGAAGTCATGTTTAATCCATGAGCAACCATCAACCACATGGATAATGGAATTTTTTAGTTGTTTAGTGAATCTCACAAGCTTTAAGTTTTTTTTCTTTTCAATTCACTAGTGATTCATTCACTGACTCTAACATCCACTTGTAGGTGCCATGATAGGAAGATGGCTTGGTGAATGGAGTGAGTGAATTTTACAAAGACAAAAAAAGAACCGTATGAAGATACTAACACTACAAGAGAAAGGGGTGTTCTAAGTGAGTTTTTAAGTATAGTCCTAAACATAAGTTTATAAGTAATGATCCTTTAGGAGATTTTCAATAAAAATTTATTAAAAATACATGTGTTTCTAGTAAAATTTTACTATAAATCTCCTAAAAGGTCATTACTTATAATCTTATGTTTAGGACTATACTTAAAAACCCATTTAAAACATCCCTTTCTCTTATAGTATAATTTCTTGTGTAATTGTTGAAGTCATATCCTATCCATGAGAAACTGTCATCCTAATCAACCATAGACCTAAGTAATGGAATTTTCTAGATGTTTAGTGAATCTCACAAGTTTTGGATTTTCAATTCACTATTTCATTAGTAACTCATTCACTAACTTTGACATCCAGTTGTAGCTCGGGGGGGGGGGGGGTCCATTCACTTAGAATGTCCATTAAAAACCATGTGTGAACAAAACTTTGGACCCCTATATACTTTTTGAATTTTAAATAAAATCAAATGAAAAATATGAATAGATTTTCCTACTTAGAAAGTTTATATTTTGAATTATTGATATTTTTATTTGTTAATAAGAATTAGTTACAAATTTTTGAAGTAAAAAGATATACTATAGAACTGAAAAATAACTTTCACACCCCTATATTGTATTAAAAAAAATATTTTAAAAATGAACAAAAAATTTCTAAAAATAATTCTTCATTGAAAGCTCATTTTGAGTTGAATATTGATGCAATGGTCATCTAATTTTGTTCTCTAAAAATATTTGAGTTAAAAAAACATGCCATTTTAGTGCATTTTTAACCTCTTCTAGAAATCATTCCATATTTTATTTGAGTTTGAAATTTTGGGAGTAGAATCCTATAGTCATTAGTAAACAATGTTCAAAATTTGAAGTTAAAATTGTAGTTTATTAAAAAAACACTTGTTCACACGTGATTTGTTGTAGTAGAATTAAGTGCACCCCCTGAGAGTTGAGGGTGTTATGATAGGAAGATAGCTTGGTGAAAAAAAATTGTGGATGATAGAAAGGTAGGGAAAAAATCCTATAGAGACAGGGAGACAAAACCATATGATCTTCTTTATTGGCAACTATATTTCTAATTGACTATGTAGGTATAGAATTTTCTAGTTGTTTGGTGGATCTTGCAAACTATTGGTTCTTTGGCTAATGGAGCTCTCTTGTTGTTCAAAGACTCTCACAAGCTATTCAAAATGCTAACACAACTTGAAAGATATTGTCAAGTGGTTATTCTCAATTAATCTAGTTTACTTTTATATTAACTACTACATTTTGTTTTCGTGAATCTTATGTGCTTGAATTAAAGATAAAAAGATCATTTTTACAAATACAACCAAATTTATATTGTATTCAATCAACTCTTAAGTATTATCTAATCCATTTTGATAAATTTAACCTCTAAAGATTCAAAGTCTTGGAATGGATTTTAAATAATTTTAGGTAGATTCCTACAATGTCAAGTTTTACAATATTTTTTTGAAACCTTTAAAAATATGTATTTGTTTTTTGAAAATATAATTTTTATTTCAATTGTTGCCTAGGAAAACAAATTATGCCCCCCAAAGCTCAAAGTGCTTGATTCCTAACAATTCAAAATATTCAAAAATTCAAAATTAAATTTTAAATTGTTTTTCCTTTATAGATTATATTTATGTCTATATAGAATGCTTTGATTTATTCAATTAAAATTTGTTTAAGTGAAAGTTATAAAGAATCTTATTTTACAGGTGGTTAAGCATCTTGAGTTCTTGAAAAAATATTGTATAGAGATTTGTTTCTAACACGGTTTCTAAATTCAATTTTTTTTTTAAATTCTTAAAACAAAATGGTCCATCGTGTATATATTACTTGCTCGGGGAGTTGCTTAGAGTGTCCATTAAAAACCACGTGCAAACAAAACTTTGGACCCCTATATACTTTTTGAATTTTAAATAAAATTAAATGAAAAAAAAATTGAATAGATTTTTCTACATTGAAAGTTTATGTTTTGAGTTATTGATATTTTTAAACAATAACACTATTAGTATTGACATGTTTTAATTTCCATTTTCAAACTAAGTATTTGTGATTTTATTTTTTCTTCCATTTTGTATTTACTTCTACTTAATAATTTATTTAAAAAGATGAAAATCAATTTTTTTTCTTTTGAATTTTTTTTCTTAAATTCTCAACTCAATTCTTCACTATAAAGATTTAAATCTCAAAACTCTTTATTGCAAAAAGTTTTTAAGTTCAAAGAATTCAAAGTTTGAAAATCCAAGATTGCCATGTTCTAAACAATTTTTTTTCACTTTGAATACTAATATCTTACAATCTATTAAGTCAAAGTTTCTAAAACTTTTTCCACACATTCTCACACAAGTCTTATGCAAGATCATATGGTTGAATGTGCAATAAAACTAAATTTTTATAAAATTATTCTAGTTTTTGTACCAAAAATGGTAGTTTGGCAGTTTTAAAAAAAATAAAACATAGTCATGAACCTCTAGAGGTTAAGAAATAAAGAAGAATATTGAATAAGTACCTCCATCGTAGAGTATAAAATAAGCTCTCTCTCCAAAAAAGTGGTTGTGATATGCCATCCATTCCCGTATTTTTTGTGGGCTTAGATTGCCATAGAGAGGAGAACCACAATAGACATACTCATATGGGAATGGTGGCTTGAATGCATTGGTCTTGAAGTCTCCAGGGGCTTCAATGAGTGCAATGAACTTTTCATCACGTCGAAAGGCATCACCATAACTTGCACTTATCCAAAAGCTCCCACCCTAGTCCACCCAAATCTATGTGAGTGGTCATATTTTCATATTTTCTTGTTGACAAATGAATTTGAGGTACCAATGCACCAAAGAACATGACATTTGGATATTGTATGCAAAACTTATGAAGGTTTTAAGCTTTTTTGGCAAAAATTTTAAAATTGTTTCTTCCAAACAGGTACGTATTGATTTTGGAGATGCACACAAAGTGATGATGGCAATTTTAGGCAGGGTGCAATTTTGGGTGTACCCCTTACACCCAAAATGATATATGGATAACTTTATTTTAACTCAACCTTAATCATTATATATAATCCTAGATTATCAATGTATTTTTAGAAATTATAACTTATAAGAGTTAGATGGTGACAAGACTTTAATTGCACAAAATTAAATGCACAAACAATTTTTCCTTTGATGAATTAGACTAGAGTGATATGAATTTAGTTGTAATTCAATTGTACCAAACTTTGAAATTTTCATTGAAGAAGATAAAGTTTTTTGAAACACAAAAGTTGATAGCAAAAAACAATTGCACTATTATTGGATTTGTTGCAGTTTGGTCCTATACTTGTAATTTTTGTAAGGTGCTTCAAAAGTAGAAAAAAAAATTCTTGAAAATAAAAAAATAAGTCAATGTCTTAAACATTTAACAAAATCATACCATAGGAAGATTTACTATAGGATAATTCTTAGAGACAAGGTGAAATTGCCATATAAATGCACTCACAAGATCATCGATGTCATTGTCAAATGTACAAGAGATGACAAGTGTCCCATATAAACAGTGGTACGAGAAATCCGGTCGCATCTTCAACACCTTCCCTTTGATGGTTGTAGAATTTCTTTTCTGTACAAGGGCAACTAAAATTTTATAAGCAAGGATCCTTGCCCAAATGAGACATCCCTTTCTTCCAAGAAGTGGTACTTACAAAAAAGACTATGAAATATGACTTTAGATAAAAGATAACTTCAATTAAATTATAATTTTCTAATTACCATAAATATAAGATGCACAAATAATTTTTCTTTGATAATTAGGATAGCCAATATAGATTTAAGTTTAGCACATGTATGTAAAACTTTGCCAATGTTATTGGAAACTCCCTTGATATATAGGTGCCTACCTGGGGGAGCCACTCACAACCAAAGTCTCTCTCATGGAGCTCCTCAAGATGTTGGGCGACGAGTCCGACGGTGGCAAACTGCCTTGTACCTAGGCGGTAGCTACTAAGTTGGATGAAAAAGTGCGAGGCTAGCCCATGAGGTTTCAAAATCCGCACCTAAAGAAATTTCCATACATAATATTAGTAAGTCAAGACATTCCCAATAATAAATAGCTAGAAGTCAAATACTTCACAATTATTTGGCTAAACTAAAAGTAGAATATATTACAATTATTATACAAAATGGGGTTTTCAACCCTAAGCAAACAAAGACCATTAAGCTACATCTATCTAAATTAAATAAAGCCCCCCATTTACATCAGTAAATAACGAGTTACCTAAATTGGCAACCATCAATCAATTTTTTTGAAATGGGTCATCATACAAAACTTAAATCTAAGCATGTCGTAGTTATAAAAAATTAAAAAAAATAAAAAACTCCTTGCACATCTCATTTTAAGAAATGGAAAACTTGTCTTATTAACCTTGCAAGGCCTAAAAATGTCTAATGGATGACAAAATAAATCTTTCTATGTAAGATAAAAACGTGAATATTCATCTTTGAAATTTTGTGTGAAAAAAGGAGGTCTTACAAAGGATTTGACCTCCAATGAGTGCTCTTGGATTTGTTTAAGCAAATGATTCACATGCTACCCCAAAAGGATGATTTGCACGGTGACCAACAACCCAGCATTCTAGGGTTTACTTGAAATTGCCGCTTACCTTGCCTCGCCTCAAGTCCAATGCGCTTATGTTCACCTCCTCATGGAATGCCGAGTAGGATAGAAGAGCGGCATCGCGAGCTCCATCACTGGCCTTCAAAGAAGCCCAGCCGTTTTGGGTGATGCCCCGCAGCTGGCTTATCTCCAGAAGCATTACGCACGAGACGGCCAGTAGAAACAGCAGCAAGAGGTTTTCCATTTGCAAACAACACCTCATATTACTTCACTATCAATTAGTGCGAAGTGGACTAAGTTATAGAATGCTCAAAACTTAGAAGAGCATTTCATACAAGTCGGTCTCACTGTTTCCCACCATTGTTTCAAATAAAAACATCTATCTATGTGTATCACTCACTTCAAAAGGAAAGAAGCTGACAAGTGACAAAGTTGCGCAATGGGAGAGTCGCGCGCAGGGCAACACATTCACCTTCTCCACAACCAATTCATCACGATGAGACCCTGGTGTAATATGAAACAGAAGTCAAGCCTTTCTAGTACCAACTGAATACATCCAGATATGTAATGTCATGTAATTTGTGGTGGATCGAAGGGCTTGGGAATGGGGAGGAGGAATGAGGACGAGCTGTAACGTAATCCTCTTCGAACTGATCAACAAGATTGCCGTTGAGCAACAACATTACAGTTGCATCATTTGGCGTGGTTTCAGTTGCCTGCATTGAACCTCGATCAGATTTATACCTATCAGACTTTCTTGAACTATAAGGTACATTTTCATTCGTGGTAATTGATGGCAGATGTCATTGAGACTGGCGCAGTCTCAGACGCGCAAATTAAAGCCGCCTCAGATTTGTAGACGTACCAATCCTATGAGCTTTTAGAGATCGTAGACTCAACCTCATATATACTTGATCGATAAAATGACAATACGCAATGCAGGAAACCTAGACACCTAACGAAGACCTCAGATGTGCGCAAAAAAACTTAGTTCTTAGAGCTCATGTTTGATGAAATGGAGGATTCAGTGTTGAATTCGCACAGTTTCAGACACCGGACTCAGACATCAATCCTCGTTTTAGAGCTCTAGACGCAAACTTCGTAGTTGATAAAATAGCAGACTTCAGTGAAATTGGTGCAGTGCGAGACACCTAAACAGGACCTCAGATGTACAGTACACCAATCCTAGTTTTTTGAGCTCTAGGCACAACCTGATATTTAATGAATTGCAATATTCAGTAAAATTTGTGCAGTTTCAGACACCTAAACAGGACCTCAGATGTACACCACTCCTAGTGTTTAGAGCTCTGAGCACAACCTCGTATTTGATAAAATAGCAGAATTCAGTGACATTGGCGGAGTTTCAGATACCTAACTATGACTTCGGATCGTCACCGATCATAGGTTTGACGCTCTGGGCACCTGAGTGCCGAAATTTTGACACTACTCATCACAGCACTCTAACGAATACAACTACATATTGTATGTACTTGGCTATGGCTGATGCTACAAGTACATACGGAAACTGTGATTCTAGAGAAATTTCCTGTCATTTTGGACATTGTTTCAGTATTCAATCAGGTCATTGCACGTCGTAGTTTCTGCAAATATCAACAGCGAATGAGTGCGAGACCGCGAGTACACTCAAGTGAGTACGTAGGAGCATGCTTGGACTTTCTTTTGCTTGAAGACAGAGCCACTGAGCTGGACCAGAGTAGAAAAGATGGGTGAAAGCGTGACAGAAAGTGAAAAAAAATTCTGAGCAAGGAGGACGACTAAGAAATTCTGGAAATTGAAAGTGGCCAAAAGTGAACACATTTTTGGAATTTTTTTTCTTTTTCCTTTTCTGAAGCACCAATTTCTTATTCCCATGATTTGGTCAATGCTTTGGGATCAAGAAGATTTCCTACGGTCAGTGACATCCCATCAGAAAACAGTACAATCTTTGTGCTTTGCAGAATGATGAAACATGACAAACTCGTCAGAATTGTATTTAGAAATGTCCTAGATTTTGAAAGCCTAAGCATTTTAAGTATGATCGGCTTAGTGTCCAGGCAAGTGCAAATTGAGCTACGATTTTAAGAGGTACCAAACTTTTTTTGGTTCACTTTAGTTCGCTTTACCACAGTCGACAGATGTTTTGATGCGATTATGCAAGAAAGTATTTCCATCTGATGTGCGGATTTGAGCAATTTCATCTTGAAATATTTTGCAGGATCTTGCAATTTCATCCGATCAGGAGAATCAATGAGAAGTGTTAATTCAAGTGAGAGCATTGCATGATTTTCTCTAGGATTGGAGTATGTTTTCTGTCCTATCTATCCTCGAAGGATAAATTTTTAAATGAAATTATGTGATCACTCGTATAGCAGTTGCAGGAAAGGTCGCATTCGTCACGAGTAAGCTTAACTTTTGTTTAGAATTCCAAATTCCAAGTTCCAAAGCTCAAAAAACTAGGGACTTTCACCAGTACAGTGCTCTTGGCGACGTACTGAAACTGCGCCAAGGCCTCATGATGTTTTTGTCAAATGTGCCATCGGGATTCAAAAAAGCACAGTGACCCGAATCTTACGAAACATCTACGAGGGTTTCTTCGCACATGAAAAGAGACCCAATTGTTGGATGACCGATGACCGTGGTGTGTGAAGCAATCAGCAATCAGCCTGGCCAGGACCTTCGCAACTCGCGACGGTGAGATTCCATGGTATGGTGACTGTAGCTCCTCGACCAGAACTTGCACGGGTCCTTCGCAATCCGTGTTGCACACCATGTCTAAGTGCTAGGGTGCGGTTGCTCTAATAAGTAGCAACATTCAAGCACCTACACAAAATAGTGAAATTAGGTTGCCTTAACCCTATAGCGCCCAAAGCAAATTTGGTGAAATTCAGACCTTTTTGACTTCAATTCATTCAAGCTTTCTCCTAAGAAGACATCCACATAATCCAACCGTACTAATTGGTAGTCAAGAGAAACCTAGAGGTGTGGAGAAAAGGACACGTCCTTTGATTGTACTACTCAAAAGATTATAGTAGTCAAATAAGAATGTCTTTCAAAATGGAGAGGCCAGATTTTGGCCTTTGGGGTGCTCAGGGGTTAACAATTAGGTTGTCCTTGCCCTAAAAAGTTACCTCATAACTCACTGTTTGTCTACACAAAGACGCATCCTACTCTTTATACAAGGGCCATGAATCAAGGTACCAACCTATGTAACACACGTAGTTTTTGCATTATTGCATCTTTCTACATTAACAGTACATATTTATATAGTGTAAAATGTCGAGAAATTAGTGAGGGGCAACCTAATTTCACTATTTTGTTTAGAGTAAACCAACCATTTACCACACACATCCAAAAACTGTACAACATCCAAAAAACACACAACAATTGTTGCCAATTATCATGTAGCAACCACACAATTTACCTAGTACCAATTCAATTGCAATATGAACAAAAATTTGTATCACCGCCCAATGACTTGTACACTATGTGGTGAAGGGTTGCAAGGAATTTTTAATTAGATTTTAGGTGCATTACTTTTAAATTTCAATAAAATTTGTAGGAAGAATCTTTTTTTTGCATTTTTGTTTTTTGAAGGTGAATCTTAACATGACATTTAATAATTACACCAAATTTCAAAACATACAAGTTTATATTGATGTAGAGAAGGATTCAAATTTTGTATGTATGGTGATTGGCAAGTGTACTATAGTAATCTAATAATCCAATAAATACAATGCTATATTTAACCCTTAAAGGACAAATTGGTGACCATGGAAATCATACCTTTGGTTATTATGTGAATCATTTGCTCAAAAAATTGCAAAAGTGCTTATTGGAAGTCAAACTACTGTAGAAGACCTTCCCTTTTCATAACAACTTTCCAAGGATGAATAGTTGCACTTCTATTCTACTAGAAGGATTCGTTGCCATCCATCAAATGCTAAATGCCCTTGTTGACGTTTAATTGTTAATTTCACTTGTATAAGTGCATTGAAGGTGGTTCTAGTATTTGAAGCCAACATTTAGCAATTGGGATTCATTGTGTAGAATTGTAAGGTAGGAAGTTCTAAAAGCACACAAGTTCTATAATCACCCACCTCTTCAAATGTGCACTATTTGTACATGTTTCTTTTTAGTAGCCTCCAATAAAATACAAATAGTGTATATTTTAGGAAGAGGGTGATTTTACAGCCCTATGCCAATTCAACTACAAAAATTCATAATTAATTCCACAAAGCTCCAAAAAATAAGAAACAACTTGGGTTAAATGCTAATTCTACTTGTCTTGCAAGGAAAATTTATTGAAAAATAGTTCAAGAAGCTCCACCTCCCAAAATTTTTGTGTCAACTCTTAGATGGGAGGTTTATGGATCTCCTACCTTAAAAACAAGAATCAATTGCATCAATTTAATCCATAAAGGACCTGAAAGCCTTTTGCATTTGTATAATATATTATGAATTCAATGGTATTTGATTAGAAAAGCATTGATCAAATACTTTTCAGAACAAAATAAATTAATGATCATGATAGTATGTAAGTAATAATGTATAACAATTTATATATTAAATTACAATTGAAGAGTTTATTATAAGACTAAATACAAATAATATAGTGGGACACCAAGGCCTTTTAAGGGTTCACCCCTAATTGATAGAACCTATAATTGTATAATCAAACTTAAAAGTTCCTCACACTGTATCCTCCATTTCTTCTCTATTTACAAGTGAATTTTTTTGGTTTTATTTTTCAAAGATGAAATCACATGTCTAATTTTTTTTCATAAAAATTTTAAATCTTTTTGTGAAAATTTCAAGTTACCGTGAATTTTTTTTAAATGAAGGAAATTCATATAAAATGCAAGTCATGTTAAAAGAATCTAAATTTTCAAAATAGACATTAGATGAGTTTTCAACCCTTTGGAGGGCTATGAATTCCCAACATTTCTCAAACTACAAGAACTGCCCTGTAGAGAGCCACAACAACTTGCTAACATGGTTGAACGACCGCCATGCTTCAAAAAAATTTCAAAAAAATTTCAAAAAAAATATTATTATTTTTATAAAAAAAAATTGAGAATAGCCGTTCATTAGACGCTAGAATCTGTAGGGGGGACCAATGTTGGGAATGGGCCTAAAACGGCCCTCCCACCCCCCTAGAAATCATCTAATGACTTATAGTATAGAACATTTTGGTAAAATTTTTTTTTTCATATCTCTCCATATTAGAAACATGGCTACAAATCTTCAACTTCAAACTTCACTAAAATGCTTATTTCAAGGATTTTTTCAAAGTTTTCAAGTAGAATAGAAAGCACACTTGAAAAGTTTTATTTTGCTAGTTTTGCTTCAAAAAATTGTATTGAATGTCAAAATCAATTTCTAGGAAAAAAAATTCAAAGTATTGAAGTACACTAAATAGTGTACCATTTTTTGATAAACTATCCCACATAAAATAAAAAACAATTGAAATGTTTATGACATGGATATAGTATTAACAAATTTGCAAAAAAAATTGGATGAAAGTCATCAAACTTTCAATATGCCCAAAGTTTGATTGACCATCAAAAGGACACAAAGCTTTTTCATTGTCCTTCCAAGGTAAAATGGCTAACAATGATGCATGTTATGGATTAGGTAAGCATGAAAATAGATTATCTTCAAAAAAAAAAATAATACCAAAATGTTGTTTCCAAAACAAGATTCTATTTTTACAATCTTTGTTTTCAATTCAATACTTATTGAAAATGCATGTTTCCATCTAGTATGGAACTTTCCTAATAAATATTCTATAAATTATAATAGTATTATTCATTAAAAAATAATAAAATAATAGTATCCATATAGTATAATTTTTAGTATATAATATTGTATTTCCATATAATACCATATTGTTTATAATATACAACATATTGTACACTAATACCAACATTGTTACATTATACAATTACTGGACCCTGCCCTGGTCATTATGACTATTTCCAATTCTGGCGGCGTGACATCCGGTCTAATCCTAATCCAGTTTATAGGTTAATTTTGGATGGATTTCCAGTTTCCACCAATTTGAACTTTGGATTGGATTGGATCCGGTCTATCTACTATTTCATTTTCCGTATATATTTCCGATTTTCCTACAGCTTGTACTCAGATCCAGTTCCTCTTCACTAGTTTTCGCTCTAAATTTTGGATAAACTAAACAAAACCAAAAATTCACGTTGCGACACATGGTCCATCTTATCATGCATGATTGTCAAACATTCGTGAGGGTAGGCACTTGATCTATAGCGATTTGCATAATACTAGTCTTGATGCACTCGCGCTGTAGCCAAGTGATTGTCTAAGATACGGGTCCATTTCCTTTATAAACTAGAAACAGTAGTTCTCTTTAAAGTATGCAACCTATCGCACTTCGAGTTGCATGCAAAATTGTCACCTGGCTTTTTGGCATTGTATTCAAGGAAATTTAACTTCCTAATCTTATTGATATTTGAAGCGGACACTTCTTTCAAGCCAAACACAGCGTTTGTTGCATTGACCTCAAGAATAGTCTCCTTCCATTTGAAAATGGCGGGCAAAACCATGGACACCACTTTCTCTCCAGAAGGAAGACTGTGTGAGCAATGTGGCATATGGTCTGCCAACTTCTGAAGCACGTACTTCAATATTGCAGTTGCCTGTGAGGTTTGCTTCCAAGGTTTCAGTGTGCCTAAATTACCATGAGCTTGAGCTTGTTCACCTCTGGCAACGCACCTCTGAAAACAATGGAAGGTGGATTCAGAGACATCCACAATATGCCTCCATACTGCCAAACAAACATCAATTTGTTCAACAATGACCATCGTTTTTCTTTGAGCGTTTCAATGAACTTGTCAATGCACGTCAGGCTTCATGTGGTACTGGAATTCGAATGTTGAGTTCCGGTACATGTGCTCACAAAATGCCCGTACCTTCTCCTTTGGAAAAGGCTGAATACAATTATTTGAATAGCAGGTTTGGCTTGAAATAGAATTCACTGAAGCTTGGGTGAGCAACGTTGTAGCCTTCACATAGGTCTGAGTGGGAGGATTTCTCACAACGCTAGAATAAGGCCTTGACCCTGAAGAGGGTGGCTGGGAAAGATTGGCTTGCCATCAATTGTGATCATCATGAAGCTCATGATCACGTAAGCTTGCCCCATTGACAAACATCTGTTTGATTGGCCATGCGTGGAGCGAGTACCTCCAATTATTGTTTGGAACATGTGTAGCACGGATTAATAACAATATTAGTACTCCATCTATGCCAAAACCCTATCATAGCAAAATGGAGTAATCCTTACTATAGATGTTCCAAACCTTATCATAGCAAAATGGAGATTCAATTATGTGACCGGGTCTGCGGATGGATTCCCCCTACCAGCGTCCGGGAAACGGTTCAATGTGTTCATCGTATTCCTTTTCGGGACTAGTCACTAGAAGAAACCAAAATTTTCAATGTCTAAGGGAACGGATTTTAGGTGACGTTGAAGAAAACAACCTATGTTTTTCTATCAACAATTATCTCCATTAATGTTTCATTGGACATCATTATTGACATGAAAAATACAAGTTGTTTTTTCCAACGTCACCTAAAATTCGTTCCCTTTGACGTCGGCTGTTTTTTTTGAATGTCACCTAAAACAAGGTTTTCTTATAGTGAGTCCAAACCAAAATCCGCGGGCCTGCTTTAAAACCTTCTTCCCGGGATTGGAACCCCTCCAGTCGGTGTACGATGTAGCGGACATGAGCAACGAACACTCCTATTGGAAGCGGCAGGGCGTGCCGTACCTGAAGATTGCTACCCCGATGATGATATTCAAAGGACTTGAATGCCACGGCCATGTCCTTGTGAATGTCAACGGAGGTCCCGAAATCACACACCTGGGATTGGTACGCTCTTCAACTGAACTTTTCAGAATTTTCCTAAGAAACCATGTGGATGTGCTTGGGTTTCAGGGTCATGCTCACCTTGTCTGTTGTATTTCAGCATTGGGAAGGGGTCAAGGTGTTGGAAGTTGTGGAATCCGTGGAAGCAGCAACGGAAAGCAAGGAAAGCAAATAGCGACCCAAATAGCGGACCCGGAAAGCAAGGTCTAGCTATTTGGGCAACTCTATAAGATCGACCCAAACAAGATCGACCCAAATAGCGGACCCGGTCCCAAATAGTGGAGTAATCCGTGCTACAGATGTTCCAAACAAACGACAAATGTATAGACATCATATATTAAACAATTGATACAAACAAATCATACAAATGAATTATACATGCACAATAGGAGAAAAAAACAAGGAAATTGAAAACCACACAAATAGTATTGTGTTAGCTAAGCTTCACATATACATTCACAAGAGTACAAAACAAACATTGTGCGTGATGCTTGTGGGATTAAAAGAGAAACCAACACAAGAGCAAATGGAGGGATGCAATTTCTATATCATTAACAGTCAACATAGTGTTGAGGCCAGCAAGTTTATGATGATAGAAGAGAACGGAATTGACGAGGTGATCTACCAATATTTCCGGAAGTGAAATTGCTTCATTGTCTGGTCCGATGACCTAGAGAAACTAAGGAACATATTTGTTTGTTATAATCGCACCAACCACTTTGTGGTTGTGCAACCATCATGGGCAACAAACATCCTTGGAGCACAAACAGTGTGGAAAGATATGGGCTCCCCTCCAAATCCAGTACCAGTAACATCCGTGGGCACAATGATGGCTACAAGACGTACTGTGGAGAACGCACAAAACAAAAGTAGATTTTAGGTATATAAATCAGCTCGAGCCGAGCTAGATTGTTCATTTATTTTGTATCTCTTAACAAATGAAATTTATTGGATTCTAATATTTGTCTAATATTTCCATCTCAAGATTTCGGGAAGGTGATGTACGTGTGATTTTCATTGATTGATGTAAATAGAAGCTTCAAGATGTCCAAAAAAAAGGACAGAGCAGAGAAGTTGAAGTTGATGAATGAATTGAAATTAATCACTACATTGGAGGATGTTTACAAGCTCTGGAGCGACGTTATCACGAACGTTACACATGGAGAGCTTATTAATCCGGATACTGAAAAGAAGTTCAATGCAAGGCAAGATTAGAACTCCGACAGTTGCATGGTTATGTGGGAGTTCTTTAAAATTTTTAGGAATTTGAGCTATGCTGAACTTGGAAAGCTCACCAAGTATATTTTGGATATACCAGATGGGAAGCGCACTAGACATTCCTATTTGAAAGTAACCATCAAAGCGATTATGTCAGTTCTTGATGAACACTATTCAACAAAGGATTGGATGGAGTAAAGAAAGCGTAAACATCTTGTGTGTTGTGAGCTTCACATGATTGATCCAACGCTTGGTCTCATGAACTCAATAAATGAAATCATCTCGAGCAACTAGCAGAAATTCAAGAAAGACTAGTACATCACAAGAGTGACGATGGATGTCCTTTTTGATAGGCCTAGAGAATCTTATTTTTCAGAGGCAAAATAAAATAGGGCCAAGAATAAGACCATCGCCAAATTCTCTCCACAGGTGTCCGAGTTCTTCAAGGTCTTCTTAGAGCACAGAAAGAATTTTGTTAGGCCTACGGCGATAGGCTTTTATTGGTGCTATGACACTATGCACAATACTTTCTCGGAATGAACCGCACAAGCTTTGAATGCGAAAACGCCACCTAGAATCACACTTGGCATTTTAGACTTCCGTAATGTTTCCAAGATTGAGAGAAAGAACACTTTGACTATCCAGAGTGCATTCTTTGTCAAAGTTATGACATCATTTTGCGCGGCAAAAAACCCCTCATTTGAAGAGGTCCCTTCTTGGCTTTTTATTTGCGGGGATGAGAAGGAAGAAACACAAGTTACGAGCTTTGTGGAGTCCCATGACATCCTCAGTACATTCAATGTTCATCATACCCTATACAAACCGGGCAAATTTGAGCATCTGGAAGACTTGTCAGCATCAAAGAATCCAAAGTTAGAAACTTTTAGGGTTTAGGGTTTTAGAGTTTTAGGGTTTAGGGTTTAGGGTTTAGGGTTACAAAAGTGTTCCTAGGGATATGGCCATTTTTTGGGTGGTTTTTATTGCACCAACCTCCCCATTAGCAACCCTTGTAAATCTAAAAATGCAAAATTGAACCCTAATTTTTTCTCCATTTGTGAGATATAACAACTTTGACTTTAGGGTCGACAAGTTTGACTTTGCTCTTGTACACAATTTGAAGAATTTTTTGAATAAAATTATATTTTCAAGTTGGGCTTCACAAGAGCTACCTAAAAATATCTTGTACTTCTTAAAATAGTAACTTTGATTTTTAGGTTCCTAAAGGAAAAGGGTGCACATAGGAGTTTTATGGAATGCATTTTATTTCATTTTTGATTTGGTGGAAGGATAGGCATTTATATAAGGGTCACAACATGATGTGGCACTTTTCGATTGGACACTCCATGCACAAGTTATGGACGGATGAAGTTTGGAAATCTAAACTCCATCCATCATTTGCTGCTACATTTGGTGTCCGATTGGGGAGTGCAAGGTATTTTTGGAAAGTGCTCGAGGGCATCTACAAGATGGAGCTTTTACCTCAATTCAAAAATAGAAAGATATGGGGTCAAAACGAGAGGGGGTTCAAATTCACTTTTGTGTAGAGAAGGGTGATTGAAATGCAAGGGCATGGCCACATAGGTGTTGTTGACGGGATTCCAGAATGACGTGGCACTTTGCGATTGGACGCTCCATGCTCAAGTTATGGATGGATGAAGTTTGAAAATCCAAACTTCATCCATCATTTGCCGCTACATTTGGCGTCCGATTGGGGAGCACAAGGTATTTTGGGAAAGCGCTCGAGGGCATCTACAAGGTGGTGCATCAATTTGATGCTAAGGATTATAATTTTGTGGGGTCAAAACAAGTGTATTATGAGTGTGCTGTAATTTAAAGGACCAAGTTAGAAAATATTACAAATTTATACGTAAGTGTTTGGAATCAAGTCCACACATAAGTTCCATATTCTTTAGGTTTGTGGAATTCATCACAATATTATTGAAATCAATTTTTTTTTTAAATTGAAAATGACTGTATTTTAAGTGGGTTGTAGTTTGAAGGACCAAAATAAGAATATATTACAAATTTGTACATAAGGGTTTAGAAATGAGTGTACCTATAAGTTCCAAATTCTTTAGCATTGTGGAATTCATGAGAATAATTTTGAAATTCATATTATTTTTAAATTTATAAATGAATGTATGTTAGGTTTAGGGTTTAGGGTTTAGGGTTATAAGAGTGTCCCTATAGCAAGAAGTGATGGGAATGTGGCGCATTCCGTGTAATTCGTTACACCTTTTTACAAAGGGCGTTACACCAATGTAACTTTCCCTTGGGAATCTAGGTTGACCTTCTCGGATCTAGAGGATTTTTAGCCTATCTTAACTGATTTTTTCTCCTCTTTCCAAAGGTACCACTCTCAAAGTTTAATTAATCACCAATCAAAAGTTATGGCCCTTTTTAGGCCATAGTTCTCATTGCTTGTAGACACTTTGGCGACTCATATCTCAACCAATTCTTGCCCGATTCGAGAAATTCTTTTATGAGTCTTCACTGATTTCTCGTCCTTTTTCCAATGGTGTAAAGTACGCCTTCTAATTTTCTTGAATGCCAAAAGTTTAGGTGATTTTGGGCTCGGAAGATTCATCGCAACAAGCAATTTGGGGTTCACAGCCCCATTTTGGGGGGGTTTAGTAAAAGATAAAGAAAACGCAAGTCTTACACCAGTAGAGTTATACCAGCGTTATACCACAACAACATTACACCAATGTTATACCACACTAGTGTTACACCAACGTTACACCGGCATTACACCAACAGGATTACACCACAACAACGTTACACCTGGGTTACATCAGCGTTACACTAGCATTACACCAGTGTTATCCCAACATTACACTGTGTTACACCCGGATTATACCAGCATTACACCCAGGTTTCACTGGTGTTACACCAGCATTACACTGTGTTATACTAACATTACACTGTCTTACACCACTGTTATACCGGTGTTACACCACCGTTACACCTTTTTTTCTAAAGGAATCATATTAGGCCTACATTACACTGTATAACTTTTCTTTGTTAATCTAGATTGAGTTTTTCTCATTTGTGAATTTCAGGCCTATCTAAATTGATTTTTTGCTGCAATCCCAATGGTACCACTCTCACATTCTAATTCTTTACCAATCAAAAGTTAGGGCCAATTGGAGGCCGCAATGTTCATTGCTGGTAGCGACTTCGGCGACTCATACCTCAAGCCATTTTGGTTCCATCCAACCCATTTCGGGGCGCATTTTCCCTGATTTCACCTCTTCTTTGCAACGGTGAAATTAGTGAAGATTAGGCGGTTTAGGTATAGGGGGTTCATGGTAGCCAACAACTCGGGGGTTGAGGCCTCATTTCTTTGGGTTTTAGCAAAACATGAAGGAAACACGAAGAAGGGAAGCACCAACACACTACTACAGCTTCTTTGAGTAAGGACCTACACCATGAGATCTCCCAAAAGAAACAAAAAAAAAATCAATAAAAAGCACAACGATGGGGTTCACTGTCAGATCTCCCGAAAGAAATAAAAAAGGGATAGTCACAAGCATGGTCCCGTCATCCAGAGATCACTTGATCACAATGATCCTAATATAATGAGAAAGGTCATCGTGGGATCTCCCGAGAGATATATAAAATGGTCAATAATAGCAAGTAGGGTTTGGTCATTAAGACTTCTCATGATAAAGATGAAAGTCACACAATCAGAATGTTCATCGTGGGATCCCAGATAGAAATATAAGATCCAGAGAAGATCAATCCTTTGGTGCGTGGGTCTACCTTGATCGAACCTCGCAGACGATTTCTGATTATTTGATCATGCATTTAGGGTTTAGGATGCGAGGAGATGTCGTGGTGCATGAACAGTTTGTTCTGTTTGGCTTGTGGGTAGGTCGGTTTAGGGTCTTGGGTTCGAATCTTTTGAATTGTTGTGCAGGTGCCCCCCCTATATGATGGGAGGCCATGAAATGTGGAAGCGTTGCGCGACGCACGTGTACATTGTGCGTTTCATCGACATGCAACAGCAGGTGAACTGTCATCACCAATCTTTCTTCACGGGCAGAGGCACAGGCGGTGGCGGTTCTGTGAGCACTATGGGTGGATGTTAGAGGAGAGCATAATTCGAAGGACGTTGCTGGTGTTGTCATCACCAACACCTGCAATTTTGTTACTAAAAAGCAATCGGGTTCCTCGGTAAAATACGTTGGGGAAGCTAGCCTTAAAGTGCCACCAGAATCCTCATTAGAGGGAGGAAATTTGACGAACCCAGACGGATCAAAGACTGAGGATAGAGACGTTGAAAAATGTCTCTACTATGTCAAACCTCCTTGTGTGGATTTATTAGTGAAATGCAACGGCAAGAACGTTGCGGTCTTTGAGCTTAAGAATGGAGGTCTCGAATGTCTCGTGCTTATCTATAAACTTTGGGCAAGATGCTCATGCCGAACAGGTTTAGTGTGGTTACAGTTCATTTTCTCTTTGGTTGATTCCTGTCTTTACAATTCCTTGAGAATGTTCAGTTGTCAAGCCTACTGATATGAAGGTTGCATTGATTTAGGGATTGACATTAACTGTTGGTGCAATTCTGACATCCCTAAAGGCCTAAAGGATAGGCCACGAGTATTCTGAAATGCATTCTTCAGGCATATGAATACTTGATTTTGTAAACTGTTCATTAATCCTTGTTTACCTCAGGATTATTTGGGATGGGCTAGCTCAGCATAGAGCTCACTGTTGCCATGTCTACACTGTTTTTGTCATAATATTCTAGTGAAAGGACAGTCCTGCTGAGAAAACTTCGTTGTCTGGGTGACTTTTTGGTGCTTCATAAGGACAGTACCTACACACCAAATGAACACAAAACTAGTGGCTATGAAACGTCTCCAGCTAGGTAAGCTGTCTAGCTAGCTACCCAAGCAGGCATATTTTTATCGAATGCATGAAAGAGGACAAACGGTAGAATGATGGCAAGTGCATGTACAGGACTTGAAATACAAGCTCAAATACAAGGCAGAACCAATTGCAGGAGATTCCTGCGTTGGACTTGCACCTTGACGATCGCTCCATTAGTAGGGGATGGAGCGGTTGTGTGGTTGGTGGCACTTTGAACAGTCGCCGTCTTGCAGTGAAGTTGGCACCCCGCAATTCGGAGTGGTTTTAGGTTGTGGGAATCCGGAATCAAGAGATGGATCAGGTTTTAGAGAAATAGGTGGAAAGATGTAGAAAATTCCAAAAAAATTTAGTTAGAAGTTGATTTTAGTGTAATAAAACCTAGAATAGAAAATAGGCGTTCCGGCAACATCCGTAACCGTAACTTATCCAGATCCAGAATTCGGAAATACCCGGAACGCAGGGACCTACAGTATAGACCATCAAGGCTACGGGTATAGGATACCGTTCGTAAAACGGTCCTGTAGCCATTATCCCGATGACCGTATGGAGATGATCCAGTATTTAAGCTGTCTACTGGAGGTTTCCATCTCCACTTTCCTATTTGTTTGCTAAGTTTTCCGTGTCGGTAGTTGAAAGAAAGAGTGGTGAGATAGCGACCGATTTAGGTCTTCTTTTCTTCCCTCATTTCTACTTAGCTTTATGGCGACAGGGCATGTCCGGAAGTTAGTTGTACCTGCCCAAATTATTTCTTCGGCTATCTCAGACAACCCGAAACAGTACAAACTGTTAGAAGAGGATTTGATTAGGTTAGGGTGTATCGGGCTATTGCACCGACTATGGAACCTAAAGAGTGAGGATATGATTCAGGAACTACTCCACGGGGTTTCAAATCAGTACGAGCTCACTCTAAGGGGACGGCCAGTCACGTGGACGGAGGATATCTGGGCAGATGTGTACCAGTTCCGAAAGAACGGAGCTGAATTAGTATCAAGGACGGATTGTTTTGTAGCCGAAAAATTCACGGGGTCTGCAAACCCTAAGGACAGATTTGCTATTAGCGACTGCAAGGACGAGAGACATAGGAGAGTCCTAGAATTTCTCATCCCAATTCTATAACCAGAAAAACCTACGCGGGTCACCGTTACGGTGGCTAAGACGGTTTTTGGGGCCATGGAGAATAGGGCCGTCCATTGGGGTAGAGTCATAGCCGGACTAGTGTCTAAACTAGCAGAGCATGTGACCCGCGCGAAGGCAAGTCCAGTTAGCACTTACCTGTTTCACTTATACCACCAATAGGAACTCTTGAGTGTTGCAGAAATAGTCCAGTACAATATCGGAAAGGCTATTTTGACATACGGGCTTTCTGGAGAAGAACCGGAAGAACCAGTCGAGTCGGAACCGGAAGAGCGCCCCGAGGAACCTCTGACCAATCCGAGGAGGAAGAAGCAGAAGTCAACAAATCCGGGATCACGGATCAAACCCCCAGTGATAGAAAGAGGTGAATCAAGCAAGGATACGGAAGTGGAATCCGAATCGGTGTTTTTCAATGTCGGGTTCAAATGGATACGAGAAGCCAAGGTGCTCCACGACAGCTTGGTAGATCTGGTGATAGACACAACGGAAGTCCTGAAGGTAGAACCGGATTAGATTGTAGAAGCAGTTAAGTGACTATCCAAACCGAAAGACCTAAAGAAGAAGGAGGACCGGATTTAGGAGTTGGAGATGGAACGGGATCAAATCCAGACTCAACTGAATTGGGCGGAAGGAGAGATGGCGGTCTCAAAGCAAAGAGAGAGGGAGGCCCTTGCCCTTGTCAAAAATCTATCCGGAGCAGTCAACGTTATAGAGGACATCGTCGTGAAAGCAGCTCTATTTGATTCTAGGCTAATTCAAGAGGGTTACATAACTGGGACTAAGGTGGTGACAATCTTAGTAGACTTCACAACACGAATAGAGCGGATCTTAAGGGAGATACGGAACTTGCTGACTACCATAGATCCGAATCAGGTAATGGATTTCTCGAACTTTCCGGAAATCTTTTTTGTCACAGGTACTCCAGAGCGACCATTAGCGCATCATGCAACTCAGACCGAAAGACTAAGGGAGATACTCACGCCGGCCTAGCCCACTTCCAATAAGATGCGGATGACGGAGTTGAACTTGAGGCCAACTTCGGATCCGGAACACGAGTCCAGCGTGAAGTCAATTCCGGTACCATCCATGGTTTCTACTCCAAAAAATCCTAGAGTTCAAACGGCACTCAACCTCTTGAGGGGAACCTTCAAAGTTCTAGGATAGGGAATTAGGGGAGATCTCATTGGGCGGATCGGAGGAATTTGGCCCAACCAGCTCAGACGAATCCGGAAAGTTTCACGCACATGCAGAAGACTATACCGAAAAAGGGGAGCAAACCAATGACACTAGAGGAGACACTGCCAGAGAAGGGAACGGAAGTCCAAGTCATTGAAGACTCTGAGGAGGAAAGTGCACATTCACGTCCGGAACGGAGGGGGATAATGATCCGTCTCCAGCAAAGCACCACATTCAAACCCGGGCGGCAATGAAGACGACCCCAGGGAGGAGCGTTAAGGAGACGTCGACCAATCAGACGGGCAACTGCTCAAAGAAGACTCGGAAGCCCAGGCATTAGAGTTTTTAGGGTGAATAGTTTTGGATCCAGAACGGTTTTCCAAGCATGGGCCCAAGTTCCAAAATTTTAGGCAAGTAGCTTAGGAATCTCTGGTTTTCTCGAGACAGTTGGGGCTGATCTTTTCAGATATCTCAGATGGATTCAGCCATTGGTAGCCTAGATTTACAGGTTTCTTTTCAGGCTTTTAGGCTTTGACTTTAGGTTTTTCAATTGGTATTTAAAGGCAGGCAAGTTAGTTATCCGGCATTCCATCCTAGCACTTTCACGTAGGTTATTTCACTTCCTTTCTTAATCTAAATCAAATGGAGTACTACTAGCTCCGCTTTGTTTACAAAGTTCTAGCTAGTGGGTGGGTGAGTGTGTATGTGTGTTTGTGGTGTACCTGAGTACTGGAACAAGAGAGGGACGGGTGAGGAGGAATTTGGATCTTGAATGACGGATCTTTTGGGTATTGGGATAACCGAAAAGGGATGCAATCTAAGTGAAGGAGTGTGAGCGTTATGTGCCTTTAAATTGCTAGAACGGCGATCTAGGTAGAGAAGTAGAGGTCCCTGCGATTCCTGAACCAAGGAGGTTCCGTGCGGAGATAAGCAACCGCCAGAGGAAAGATCTCCTGCTATTCCGAAAGGTCTACCAACCTCCGCATCAATACGCTATCCTTCCCTTGGCATTCTACTTCCTTAAGTCTGGAAATTCAGATCTGTCATTGTAGTAAGAGGGGCGTGAGAGTTTTTTTGTGTGACCTGTCTCCGGATCAGCCAATCCGGAAGCTGTAAAAAAATACTTTTCACTTCTCATAATACAATTATGTTGTCTGGGTGCATTGTTAATTAGATTTAGAGTGCAGAGAGGTTAGTTAAATAAGTGGTGAGTCTCTACTCCTTTTTAGATCAAGGGCAGACCCTCTAAGGGTAAAACAAAGGCAACAAAAACCATTGACGGAAGAAGACGGAACCAGGTTTCGGGTGTGTTCCGGATCCGGATTGGAATCCGGAAGGTACTAAGTTTCTAGAACGAGGTGAAGAAGTGGCAAGAGTGAATTGGGTTTTTTAAAGAGAAGTAGTTACTAATCGGAAACCTCTAAATCAAATGATATCATACTAGAGTTCCCTGGAATGATAATTCGTTTCATCTTGCAACAATTTGTCGTTGTAAAGATACTTACGGCTAACTGCGTGTACGACACAGACAACCCCTATCTGCTCTTGAGGCAGTGTACTTCATTTTTCCATCTCATGACAGGTGATATGACCTTATTGACAAGCTTGTGACGAAATGCCTTCCGATGTTTGCTTTGCTTGATTAGGCACTGGTTTGTGTGCATACATCGGCAAAATTCTTTGAAGAAACGTAATATTCATTAAAATAAGAGTATTCCACCAAAATGAGAGTTACAGAAGTCTAATTTCATTCAAAAACGGAGAAGAGAATTCCTCAAACAATATTCAAATTATACAAGAATTAAAATAAGATGAATACGAGTAGGAATCAAATATCAGAACCACAAGGTAAACTTTCATATTGACCTTTTACTTGTACACCATGAGTTGTTCTATACATCTCCAACTATGCTTGAGTAGGGCTGTAGGGCCAGTGACACTATATTATAGGCAACGAATTATAAAGGCCAGTAATTGTCACGGACACTCTAGGACCTTCTAAGTTTCTCCATGGTCTTCTAGTACCTTCTAGAAACTTCCAGAAGCTTCTACAAGCTTCTATAGTCTTCTAAGAGTCTTCTAGAAGCTTCTATAGTGTTCCAGAAGCTTCCATAGTATTCCGGAAGCTTCCATAGTGTTCCGGAAGCTTCTATAATGTTCCAAGAGCTTCCATAGTATTCTAGAAGATGGTATATTGCATTGGAAGTTTCCAATAAAGTTCTAAAAGCCTCCATAGAGTTCTAGAAGAACCTCTTAGGTAGTAGTATATAAGGAGTTGAGACTGAGGTAGTCCTCAGTCTCGACAATACATCTCTTGAGTGTTATTTTTGTTATTCAAGTTCCAGCCTTGTACTCTTCTTGACTCTAATATCAATCTTGTTTCTAGAAACTTATCTTGTCTTGTTCTCCTTGCCGTCCGTAACAGTAATGTAGTTCATTACATTGCACTATGTACACTGTAAAAGCTACGAGTGTGATTCACTCGAGCGCTGAATTGTTTTGTAATATGCACATTGAGCTTTCATGAAGTATAAATGTATGACTCTACACTATGAATAAGTACTATACGTGTCATTTACTCTTGAGCTCCATGATTGCCTTTGTCATCTTCGGCCTATGGTTGTACTTGCTTGTAATCCATGGGCTTGGAAAGCCCCCATACTTCCTTGAACATCTGATCCCATACAAAAAAGGGCATACTCTCCATGCTATATTGTTTTGTATATTGGGCCATCCGATTTTGGGCACAAGTAGTCCTATAAAATGAGGCCGTCGCGCGAACCACTTCCTTGTGCTAAACCTCTAACAATACTACAGTCAACATTTCCACATCTGAGGAAGGACCCACGTCCTCACCATACAGTTTCCGTTGTGTTGCTCTATCGCAAGGTGAGGACGACATTGGTGTAGCAAAAACATCACTAGACTTCATGGGCAAAGGAGAACATGATTTTGGACAATGTGGAGCTAAACCCGAGGGACTATCCACCACCCCATCATCAACGGGCTTTAGGGAGAAGTCCATTGTCGAATTTACAGTGGTAGCCGAACACATGAAGTTTCATGTACTTAGAATTAGATTCTGCCCGTAGTCGGAGAATAAGTCAGTTGATGCAGTGTACGGAAGACTAGTGTGCCGAACAAGAGAGGACGACATTCCCAAATTCTAAGAAAAGAAAGAGATTAGAACAATTAAAAAAAACTGTAATTGTAATTACCAGGGTTGTCGTGGACGTGCGTCCACGGCGAAATCGCGTCCAAAATCGGACGTCTGGACCCAGTGGACCCAAATGAACGGTCCCTGGTCGCCGTCCTACGGTCGGTCGGTCGGACAGGGGGAGCGGACGGGCAGACGGGCGAACGGTTCAAGGGGTTTAGGCAATGAGTGAGTGAGGGTTTGCATTTTGCAATTTTGCATGGTTTTCATTTTGTTTTAGGGTTCTTTTTACATATTTGTGAGTTTTGGCGCTTCAAATTTTTTTACGTGCTATACACTTGAAATTGAGAACAAAAAATTACACAATGAAGATTTCTTCAATATCACTTGAGACAAGATCCCCCAAAAATGATAGTTTGATTAATTTTTTCAAGATAATTTGGCAAGCTTGTACTACTAAGAAATGCTCCGAGAAACTAATAAATCTTAGCTATTCATCTCTCTAAATCGTAAAGCATTTGAGCACCAAGTTCTGTAAATGTTCTTTATTCAAATCCTTTCTAAATTTGAATGCCTAGGGGTGGTAATCACTATCTCCTTTCACCTCTGCCCCGCTATTGTACTCTCTTGATTGGAATCCATCATCTTCATCACTCATGGTGTTATCTTCATCGTTTGATGAAAGTGTTTGATTTCCCCCTCTTTTCTCTTGTACTATTGAAGATACACGAGCTTTCTTAGGCTTGTCCATCATTTGCTCCTTCTTCGCTTTCATCAAGGTTTTCCCTACACGTTCACGGAGGCAATCAACTGCTTTTCTTTTTCTCAAGGGAAGTTTTGGAATAGGTGGACGCTTATGAAGGGTTTTTTTTTCTACATTTCATTTCTTCGTTGGAGAGATAGCAAACAGCTCCATTACTCGTTTATTCTTTGCTTTAGAGGGTTCTTCCATCATTGTCATCCCTGCCTTTCTCCCTTCTTCGGTGAATGCCTCTATAGCATTTGAAGATTCTAGTGTCGGGTTTGCTAGCCTTATCCAAGATGTTGGTAGGCGGCTTCTTTGCTTCTTCTATTTCTTTCAAAATGATGGAAGCTCATGTCGGACGTTGAGAACTTCCTGAACCCACCAAAGTAGTGCTTACACTATTAAATAGTGAGCGTGCACCTATTGGAGGAATGCTACGTGGTGGACGTACAAAACTTGTCATGTTTTCCTTTGTACCTTGGCCATTGTGAAGCAAATTTGGACTTCCACATTCTATCAAACGTGAACGTACATTGTCTTGTGTCACACTCGCTTTATGGTTTAGGCTACTTGGTTCCCCATTGCTTTTGCTTGTCAATCCTTCTAGAGACTCTACGTTTATCTTGTCCACATTCATTTGCTCGCGATCCTCAACGTTGTCATTCTTTTCTAGTTGGGCCACCACTATGGATGGAGACCTATCGCTTCTAATCACTTTATCTATTTCAGAAGTTCCACCATTGGATGCTATGGTTCCATTAGAAGCCGGGACTTGGACATTTGCGTCCTCTTCGTTTAGATTGAGGACCTTGTCGCTACTTAAAAATCGGTTTCCATCTACAAACCTTGCTATGGAAGGTACGCCTTCATCGTTTTCACAATCATCATTGTCCATTGGAAAATCATACTCATCTCGGTCATTGTTGCCTATGTCATCATCATCCATATTTACTCTTCCAAACGGTTCACCTCCAAAATTGTATGTGTTGCCATTCAAATCTTCTTCTTCATCGAATATTGGGTCGTCCCAACTTGCTTCTTGTCCATGTGCTTCATTTCTGTCCACACGAACACCTTCTTATTCATCTTCACTGCTCTCATCATCTTCGTTTGGCCCCTCTGATTCTTCTGAATCTACATTTTGAAGGTACCACTTCTTCTCATCCCTCTCCTTTGATGCGGCCAACGCTCTTGAATTAGTGTACACATACACCAAATCCGCACCTCTCTTTGTTCTCAACTTATTTCAAGATTTGTTGTGAACAAAAGAATAGCTACTCCAATTCTGTTCACATGAAGATGAAGATATCGGTTGGCCCAATATTCTTCTTGCAATTGGAGCAATGAGCTTCCCACATGCGCCTTCAAAATCCCACCAAGCATGTGTCGATAATTTTTGTTCACTTGAATCCAACATGTTGTGGAAAGGAGGCTCCATATGTCGAAATGCCATGAATTCCTTGACGACGTCTACGTAGTCCGTAGGTTTACATATTCGCATGAGAATACGCTTGCATGCCTCGGTGGCCTCCGAATCGTTGGCTAGTTCTTTATCGTACAAAAGATAGGGATTCAAAAGAGCTCCTGCATATTGGAGATCGGTCTCTACCATTTCCCATCTAGCATTGAACGCCTCCTTCAGTGGTTTGGCAAGTTCGGGGCTCAATAGAAAAGGGGGATTTTCTAACCCACCCACCCCCCATGTGACCGTATCTTCCTCATAATATGCAAAACTTTCCCTGAACATGGCATCTTTGCATCTAAATCACGAAGGCCATACACAACAACGCCCATCAACTGCACAAAGTTCATACAACGCCTCTAGAAATGTTCATTGTTTATTATCTTCTTTGTATACTGAGACTTTGTGTGGTTCTTCTTTTTCTTGTCGTCCAACGTCCTCACATATTGTTCCCAACGCGGATCTGTCACACTTTGTTGAAGTGCTCCCTTCACTTTCAACAAGCGTTCAAGCACAATGAAATTCGAAGCAAATCTTCTTTCGCCCAGCATCAATAAGCTGTGCTCTTTTTCGTATGAACAAAATATTGCAAGCAGCATGTGCCGCTTTCTAAAAAACGTAAGAACCGTATGAGCTTTGGCTACGACATCCACCACCCATACTTCCTTCCCCCAATCTCGAAGGTTAAAATTTTCTCCACCTAAACTACCTTACATCCTTCTCTCTCTCTAATTTGACTAAGATTATAGAACAATGACTTCTCTTGGGGACAAATATGAAAACAATATTGAAAACATTGAAACATAAACAAATAAGAATAAATCACTTTTTTCATAAACAAAATTTTGAAATTGATTTTTAAGATTAATATATTCATAGAAAGCTTTAAATCATTCCATTTTGATCAATGAGTCAAAAGTTATGAGGAGCTTTAGTTTGTAGGTAGTTATGGACTCTCTACTCTAAAATAAACTTTGAAGTCCTTTATTGAACTCAATTTTCAATATTTTTTGAAAAAAATAAAATCATAGGATGTAAATTGTTTATTACAACATTACACCCATTGCGATTGACGTTTTTCAATTCCATAACTAAATTCTTAACAATTTAATATTTTGAATCATTCTCTATTTTTTTCTACTTACTATTCTTTTCCTATATATTGTACAATTTCAAATGATCTGAATTATTTAAAGCATGTAGCCAACTTGCTTTGAAAAATGAGTTTAAATTTTTTAAACATATTTTCATACAAATGTAAGTTTGTAAAGTGCAATTGCCTAAATTTTTGTAGGGCCCAAAAAAGGATTTTTGTAAATTGAAAGCTCATATCCACACAACAAAAAATTTAGAAATTTTTTTTGCATGTTTTCAAGTTAGCATACTAAAAGATCCTACAAGTATATGTGTCCCTAATTTTGTTTTTTCTAAAATTTGATACTTATACAAGAAATAGTAGTTTGGGAGTGTTTTTTGTGAAAACATAATTAAGGACCTTACAGGATTAATGTTGTTTTCTTACTAAAACGTGGTTTAGAAAATACGTGAATTGACCAACATTCATTACCCCTGCAAATCCTACTAGTGTATTTGGTTTACATTGCTATAGAATGGCATCCATTGAGATTATCCCTTAAAGGACCAAGGAGCCCACTTTGGGCTTTTTGTAAACTTAGGTAGGCTCTATCAACTTCATAATTTGGAATTTTTGCATGAATTTTTTCAGGATGGATGCTTCTCATTATAATCTACATGTGAAGCTTTGTTTCATGTCATTTCAATAAATATTGCAAACTTAGAAGGATTTTTTCAATTTCAATGTCAAATTGGGCAATAAAAAATATATTCTAAAAAATATTAATTATTTTTGGAATTTTATAGATTGATACCTACTCAAAAAATTGAACCATTGAACTCCAAATAATGGAGTAAAAATTATGAGGAGTTTTATTTTGTAGACAATGAATGTAGAAAAAACATATGAAGTTGTCTTTTGCTCTCAACTTTGAAAAATTTTAAATAAAAATAAAAATAAAGGATATTAATTATTTATTGGAATTAGCAATCATCACATTCTTCTAAAATTTATTAGCATATTAGTTATATCTTTCATTCAATAACACCTTCTATTAAAAAAAAAATTTAAATGAATATGAAAGTTTTTTGGTTAAATTTTTTAATGAATATTTTAAAACAATTTTACAACTTATTGACTAAAATGCACAAGCTATAGGACATACTTGGTTTTTTCTAAAAATGTTGAAAGACAAAACTTCACCTTTTGGAAGGACTTGATAAGCCTACAATTTGAAGTTTTAGTACATTGAACTTGCAATTGGTGGGGATATTTACTCTAAAATTTTGGGACAATATACTTGAACAAGTTAAACAATAGATTATATACTTGGTTTTGTTTAAAAAACAAATATCGATGAAGATTTTGACCTTGCTTTGGGGACAAGTATTTTTAAGCAATGTGGGGTACTAGAAGAAATTTGAATTATTCTAGTTGATTCTTTTTGTTAAATTTAACACAATTGTGTTGAAAATAACGCAGTTTTTTAAAATTGTAACTAAATTATTGCTCAAACTGTGTTATTTCCAACATAGTTGTGATAGATTTAACAAAAAACATTAGCTATTATAATACAAAATTCTTGAAGCGAGTGGAGCTTTTAAACATGATGATCCTTTAGGGATTATATTGTGCACATAAAATACACTAGTGAAAACATAATCTATGTAAGTCTACTAGATAAGGGGTGACAACAATTATACCCGTAAGTGATCTAATCAAATCATCTCTCAAATCATCACAAATCATGTTTCCACAAGGGACACTATATCATAAATGACAAGGAAATGAAATGAATATCAACTCAAGCTAAAGCTAAGTTTGCATTTTTTTTCATGAATGATTAGAACTCCAACACATTTCATTAAATGATGGATGAACATGAACAATTTAAAAGCAGCAGTTCAAAGTTTCAAGTAGAAAGTGTTCTTAGCAACTCCCATTTGCTATGGAACCAATCCAAGGACAAGTTCACTAATATACATGATTGTACATAATTTTGAGTTGGTTATTCAAACCAAACCATTTAAATTCTTACATATTTGTACAAATATGTATACACATTTGAGATATGTATAATACATTTATACATATTTCAAAACATTTGAATTATGTACACAATTTGAATTATGTACAAACACTAGAAGGAAGCAGTGTCAATATGGACATTTTTCTTTCAATTCGGGCATTTTAGTCAATTTGGACATGTCAATTTAGACAATTTTTCTTGTAGTGAAATATTTTGAAATGTGTACAAATATGTACAAATGTGTATAAATCCATTTAGATTCAATTAATCCATTTAAATTCTTACATATTTGTACATATTTCTAAATACAAGAGCTTAGAGTCAATTTTGGGTACACCTATAATCAATTTTTTTTAAGATTCTTGATATCCATAGTACATACAACATCCCAAATAAACATGCAAAAAGAATTAGGATTTCAATTTTGAAGATTAGAATTGCAAACAATATCTGACAAACATTATAGTTTAATAATAGGAATGGTGTTTACATGTTTATTCAACCAACTCTAGTTCTAGTTATTATAATATGGTTGAAATGCAAAACTTCAATAAATAGTTGTTGGAGATTCCAAATTACAATGTTCATATCATCTTACTTTAAAATTCAATAACAAACAAAGTAGAGTGAGAAAGAGAGTAATGAAGAATGGATTGAGATATGGAATGTTTAACGAGCAAATGCCGAATAATCTAGTGTCTTCGGAGAAACAATCTTCAAGATTATGCCACTTATAGTATACATTAGCGTAGGATACTTAACCTTGTAGTGCTTGACCTACAAATAGTAAGTTTAAAAAAAATTGTAATAAACAATTTAAATTCCCTTATTACATTTATATGCCATATCATTGATCATGTAAATCACTTTTTCTATATATTTACATTTATATCAATTATGTGGATCATTTTTTCATTTCTCCATCGATACATTACAAGATTTTTTTAAGCTTCTTTAGTTTATACTAATTGGATGAACATCAATTTTTGCAACATTCATCATCCACACAATAAATGGTTGAGTACTTAGGAGTTAATAAAAAAAAAACTTATATATACATGTCAAAATTTAAGAATCATTAATATAGATTTGTATTCGTATAATTCAAGCATATGAAAAATTATCATTTGTTTTAGGACTGCATTCAATGTTTTCTATCTATAATCACATCAATGAATCAAAGGGGTACAATTTGTTTATGTGATGTACATAAGTGATACAAATAATTAAAAATATTTCATAAGGTTTGCATTTCTAAGTTGCCTACTATGTATATGATCAAAATTATAAAAATAGCTTACATCTTTGAATGATTGCAATAAAAAAAATAAAGATTTTATTTATTTTCTTGGTTCTTTACTTTTTTCTAATAGTTTATGATTAGACATTAATATTAGGGATACAATGCTCTTTGCATTATAAGTGATGTTTGATCAAAGATTTTAAAATTTTTTATTACAAAATGTATTTACAAATAAATTGGAATTCAAACAACTAGTAACATGTCCCAGACTCTCAATCAAATGAAAGAATATATGAAAGGGCTAAATTAATCATCATGCATAGAAGAATACAATAAGTGGCTTATAAAATATGTAGTCATAGATTTTTTATCATGTGGCTTCAAACCAATTTTTTCACAAAATATCGTGCACCTCAACAATAAAAGAATCCAATGAAGAACCAAAAATTGACAAAGAACACTGTCATACATCAAGGCATAAACAACTCTTGCCTAATAATTGTCACTCGTTAAAATCTATCATTTAGAAATTACTAAAAAGGTGCATTTTTGTGTATTATTTAAAAAAACATTGAGCATATTCACTAGAAAGTCACTTTAATCTTCAAAAGGTAGATCGAGAAGTGAAAAGGCATATTCATAAATGAATAATTCGATGAAAACCAAAGGAATGTAGATATGAAATGTTGTGACACAATAAAAAAAATGGTTATAGTGCTTAGGTAACAAATGATACCTATGATAGTTCAAAAATTGACAAAAAGAATCTATATAAGAAAGTCCAAACTAGTTTCAATCTAAAAAGTCATTGTTGCAATTAAGAATTTTATGTGATTGAAGAATCAACAATTTATCCTATCATTTGTAATGTAGAAAAAACTCATTTTAGGCTACCCAAATATACAAATGATGTATTGTAATAATAAAAACTCCTACATTATTTATCAAAAAATTCCAATAAAAAATATTTTACAAATTATTTATAATTAATTTGATTTCAAAAATTTCAAAAATTTCAAATACTATATGAATCAGATATAGTAAATAATAATTATATTCTACTATTAGGATATTAATAATAATGGTGCATGTTATAGGAGAATATTATTTGGGTAATTTTATTGTTCATTTAACTATGAAAAGACAAATAAATAGTTAGAAAAATACCATTGGTTATTCTACATATATATTGTATAAGGCAAAGGATACATCCTTTGGAGTTTGAATTGTTGGTTGAATTTTGTTATTTTCCTTTTTATCACCTAATATATACACTCAATATTCATTCAAATAGAAACCTATCTATAATATCAATTGTAGGCATATCCATTACTTTTGCAAGTGCACTATTAGTGAACCAAACAAATTCTAGTATATGGATTTACACTTTCAGTTGATGATTGAAATCAAGCCCATGTCATCATAGCAATATTTATTCACTATGAGGTTTTTTGGCATGGGTGGAAAGTCAGGGGAGAGTAGTTCATTTTTTGAACAAGGAAATGATGATGGTGATGATGATGATGCTCTTAAACAATTACGTAGACATTTGGCAGTACTTGCTCTTTGGGTGGCAGCCATTCGATCAGCACCCTATTTCATTAGCATGTGGGAAAAACATGGGTATAACAATATTTTTTGTTATCAACTATATAGTTTGGATTGTAAAATAATAGTTAAAGTCAATCAATCTTAATATTCTTAGAAAATATTATAATATTAATGGATTTTTAAATGATTTATGAATATTAGTATATTTGTTTGCATGGTACAAGTTCATTTTATTAAAACTAGGAATGAGATTATTGCAAGAAAGTAGTGATATCTTTAATCATTTAATATGTATATGTAAATAAATATATATATTTTAATAACTATTCAAGTCAACAACTAACTTTTACTTATTTGAATTGGTAGGTGATCATTTAATATTGCATATCAATTATCAAAATTGAGGATTATATACAACATTGAAAATGATATAGTCTATTCAATAGGTTTCCATTTTCTACAAGTAGACAAAGATACATGTCTCTTTTAAAGATATAATGCCAACTTTCAAATGATTTGTGATTTGTTTCACTTTACTTGAATATGCCTTTCATTTGATTGAATTTTTCACATTTAATACTAGAAATTTGTAATGAAATTAAATTATTCATTTGAATTGTTATTATGATAGAATGTAGTCCATTTAATACTATTGGTATTTATATTTATAAAAAGAATGATCAAATACCTTAAACTATACTATAGTACATTAACCATTAAATTCTTTAAAACTATCAATCAAGCAATTGTATTAATAATAACTCCCATTTTAAATCACCATTTCCCCAAAAGGAATGTCGAAATATTTATTTCTTTAATGTAATATATCTAATGCATACTTTAATATTTTAATAACTAAAATGATTATAGAATAGAAATGATTATTTTTCAAAGTTTTGCAATTTATAAAGTTCATTCAAGATTTATTTTCATCTCAAATTTTAAAATTCATAAGGCTATATTTGTTATTATATTGATAGACTCTCATGAGATATTTTGAAGTGGACTTCTTGATGAATAAAATTATAAGCAAGAGAATTTAATATAAAAAAATAGATGATTTTACATGAGGTTTCAAAAAAAATCTAAATATCTAAATATTTCAACAAGTCATTGATTATATTCAAAAGGATTTATTAATGAGATTTGGCTTTATTTAATTAAAAAAATTTAGTTTTAATTTTACTATAGAATTTTAGAAAACATGGTTTGTTTAAAATAGCTAAAAAGTTCTAAATTGAAAATAGATTATAGCATTTTGGATTTTAGATTCTAATGAATTTTTATTTTTGTTACTAACTGTTGAGAAAAATAGAATATAAACATTTAGTCATATATTTTCAAAAATAACATGATGTGAATGGATCTTTTTTCTTTCATTCTTTCACCCCACAAAAACATAGAATATTTAAAAATTTGAACAACATGTCTAATAAAAATAAATTTGATAATGAATTAAAAAAATTAGGTGTCTTCATCTTAATCCCTAAATGTCTTGGACTATGTTTTCACCCAAAACACTCCGCAACTGCCATTTTGAGTATAAGTATCAAGTTTTAGAAAAAAAAAAAAAAAAAAAAAAAAAAAAAACTTTTGGACAAATGTAACTAAAGAATCTTGTAGCATGTTGGTTTGAAAAGATGTGGAAAATTTTTCAGAAATATCCACCATGTAGATTGCAAAACATTAGCATTTGAAGTGACAAAAATCCTTTTGGGGGCCCTACAAAAACCAAGCAACCGCACTTCACAAGGTCACATTTGTATAAAAAAATTGTCCATGGTTCTTTTTTGGATTCATTCTTCATAGCAAGGAAAAATTTAGATCATTTAAAATTGTACATCTAGGAAGAAATATTAAGTAGAAAGGTGTAGAAAATGATTCAAAATTTTCTACATCTTTCTACTTACCATCTCCTAAAAAGTGCACTATTGGTACATTGAAGAAAGTCAATTGTACCTCTGCATTAGTGGTTGCTTTTAGAGCACGGACACTTTTAGAGAAAACTACTTCAAGGTAACCAAGGTCACCTGCACAAAAAACTGTAACACAGAGGTACATATTGCTTTATTTAATGTCCAAGAAATGTACATTTTGGAAGGTGTTTGTTTCAACTTCAAAATTTCATAACTAAGTCCAAAAAGGTCCTCAAAATATAATATGACTTGGATTCAATGCCAATTCCATTTCTCTTCTTACAAAAATTTACTAAAAATTGTTTCAAAGAGTTTTAGTTTCCTTTCAAATGCAATCCTTTCTCAAAAAGGTTGCTTCAACTCCTTTAAGAGTATAATGCTTTGCATATATGGACAATATAGTCCTCTCCTTTTTGGATCCCATTTTTAACCCCTAAAGGTTCAACATGTTTAGAGGTCCAAAACTACTTCAAAATACTCATCTCCAAAACAAGGTCAAAATCTTCATCTAAATTTATATTTTAACAAATCCAACTACAATTCTTTAGTTAACTTTTTCAAGTACATTGTTCCAAAAATTTAAAATAAATATTTCAATCGATTGCAAGTTCAATGTGCTTAAACTTCAAAATGTAGATTTTTCTAGCACTTCCAAAAGGTGAAGTTTTGTCTTTCAACAATTTTAGAAAAAACTCATATATCCTATAACTTGTGATTTTTGTTAGTATGTTGTAAAATATATTGAAAAGAAGTAAAAGAAATTTAATTAAAAAAACTTTCATATTCATTTAAAAAAATATATAAAGTAGAAGGTGGTAATAAATGAAAGAAAAAACTAATTTGCTAATAACTTTTACAAAAAATTGAAAATTCTTAGTTCCAATGGCAAAAACGTTCTAATAAAAAATTAGTATCTTTTATTTTTATTTGAGAATTTTCAAAATTGAGAATAAAAAATGACTTATGCAATATTTATTGGAATGATATGAAACAAAGCTTTACATGTAAACTCCTTTGTGCTTCAGGGATTAATGTTGCCTTTTCATGTGAAGCAACAATGACAATACCCTAAATCCTTTTAACATGGCTAGATAGACCTCCATCACTACAACATGATACATGTTGTCAATAGGGATAGTCACTCCTCTGACCTTTGGATGATTCTCAAAGATTGGACACGTGGTGTTCTTTATGTGATTGTCCATATTTTGTGTTGCACTCATTCTCCAACGGAGGATTTTGAAGGGCCTTTTTTTCTCATTTAGAAGTGAAGAAACAACCTCGAAGAAAAACTTCTTGAGGAATTTTTTAATTTCATTGGTTGTGCATGACTTGTGAAGCTTTCATCCAACTTTGAAGGTAACGCATTTATTAGGAAAAAATTGAATTCATAAAGAGGTCTTGAGTTTTCTTACTAATTTTTATATTACTTGAATGAATATGAAGGTGGTCACATCCTCATTAAGACCACCACTTGTTGTGTGCTTCATTCTTCATGTTGAAATCATCATGAGATTTATAAGATCATGGAGATGAATTAAGTAATGATGATAAATTTTTGAACTTATTGACTGTGCAATTCATAGCCCAATTAGTGAGTTGAGAAGGCTTTTCCCACCTAAATTTATAAGATCTTGGAGATGGATTGAATTATAATGATAAATTTTTGAGTTCATCGTGCAAATTTTGGCCCAATTAGTGAGTTGAGAAAGCACTTCCCACCCAAGCTTTTGCATTACGGCCCCTTTTAGGGTTCAATTTTTTCCTAATGCTCCAAAAATTGCTCCAAACAACAAAAAAAGAGTGCCACACCTTCTTCACTTGGGAACAGCTCGCCCTTGGCTCCTCTTTTCTCTCGCCAATTTCTCCGACTTCATCCAATTCTTCTAAGAGAAGGTGTGACTACCCCAAATATCATATTTATGCTGCAATTCACGACGTGAATTATCATACAGTGATCCCCCAGTTACAGTAAGTTAAATTGCATTGTGAATGCTCGCTGGCTCTTCGAATCCAAAGCCTGCACTGCACAGACAGATTGAGCGAGCACCCGCCGTGGAATATATATATTCAAAGAATCAATTCGTAATTGAAGTGAAAGAACAAACTGTTCATTTTCATTGCTGCGAACTAGTGATCGAAAGTTAATTCGAAGCACCCGGCTCTTAATTTCATGATCACTGCAACATGAAAGAAACCTGTTGGCAATTGATATTATTTATGCTGCAACTTACGACGTGAATTGTGATCCCCCTATAATTACAGTAAAATGCATTGTGAATGCTCAGTCACTGGCTCTTCCGAAATATCATTCCGAAGCAAGCCTGCACGTACTGCACAGACAGAACACCCGCCGTGGAATATTCACGAATCCATTCGTAAAGTGAAATTAAGAACAAACTTTTCATTTTGCTGCGAACTACTGATCGCTGGTTCGAAGCACCCGACTCTTCATTTCATGATCACTGCAACATGAATGAAACCTGTTGACAATTATAGACTTAGATAATGATGCTGCAACTGACGATCGACATGAATTGTGATCCCGACCCCCTATTAATTACAGTAAATTGCATTGTACGTGAGTGGCTCAGTCGCTGGCTCTTCCGAAACATCTGAGTCCAAAACCTCACTGCATGCCCACCGCGCCGTGGAACATTCAGGAACCACAATTCGTAAAATGAAAGAATACTGAACTTTTTCATTTTGCTGCGAACTAGTGATCGATCGATAGTACTGTTCAATCCAAGTACTACTAAACGCGGCTCTTATGAATCTCAGGATTGCTGGTAATTAACTGAAGTGAAATGGGAGTACTGGACGAACTTAGACTTCAATGGCGTCGACGAGTCTAACTTTCATCAGATTCATTCTTGAAAGCCTAGCTAGCTGGAGTGACATGAGTGAGCGAGAAGGTAATTTTGTGATTTGATTTCACAGTTGTACACTTGTACAATTGCAATTGAGGAGTCGTCTTGTCAAGAAATTCTTGATAAAAGAAAGTCTGTACTTTCAAGTTGACATGCCACAATGAAAGTCTTTAAGTAATCTACATACTTTTGAGTTGACATGATGACAAACCTGCTATGAGAAGGATGCAAAGCGCAACACGGGTGGAAACAATGAAACATGGGTTGCGTAGACGAGAGAAATATGTCTCCCAAAGACTTGTAACTTAGGTACGTAGGACCACCCATTTCCAACCAAAAGCACATATCCAGGCAACTTGTAGGGTGTAGTTATTTTCAACCAAAGCTTTGGAATGTGTTTTTTTCCTCCTTTTTAAGATTGGGACTAGTAAGGTCATGACACATGTTTTAAAGTTGTGAGTAAGAAAGTAGGAAGTAATGAGCGAGGAAGTAGTTCTCTAAATTATCGGAATTGGATGCCTTTAGGCATTGGACATGGGTTTAGACCAACTTCTAGGTGATTGCAAGAAAGACCAATCCTATTTTTTGCATTACAATTGGAGTGACGGAGTTAGCATCCGCTATAACTTTTGGAAAATAAAGCCAATGTGCTTGAAATTTTAACTAAAGATTCTCGAAAAAAAAACTTTATAATTAAACGCTAATTCAACTAATTTGTCACATTTTGTAGTTTAGGAGTTTTTTAGTATTGTGGAATATCCAAAAATAATGATGTAGACATGAAAATTCTATGGACTATTTCCACATTGGATAGGCATGTACCTACCAAAGGAAACTTAAAAGAACATTATTTTATGTCCTCCACATGCATGCTAATAGGGCTCTCTTGTACACACTTTTGAATATTGAAGATGGTTTTGATATCATTCTTTCAGTGAAATCTCTTTATCATAAAGTTCTCCCAAATGGACAATTTTTAGTTTCTTTAAAAATTACTTTTCCTATTTTTTACAAATTAAAATGTGAAAATACCTATTCTCTTGAGATTTTGTACTTTTCTAGTTTTCCTACTTGGAAAAAATTTCTATGCTTTTCCTTCTTAAGGTACCTTCTTCATAAAGGTGCATACATTGAAAATATTCTTTATACTAAAAAATATATAATTTTAGAGTACTCCCAAAAAATCAAGAATATTGTGCAAAACTCTATCCAAAATGGTTGGTCTTTACAACCACCCTTTTACCTTTCAAATTTTACAGTAATTTTAGTTGTAGTGATTATAGTAATTTACCAAATTTTTGGTAATCTCCATCATTTCTATCTTTGCACCTCTAAAAATATTTGTTTTATCTTGCATTACTTCAAATCATGTCTACAGTTGCTTATTTGATTAATTATAAGGGTGGCTTCACCTTAATCAAATATGTCATGTAGAGTCTTCTTGTGGGTCTTTTTTAAAGTGAACGTGGCATATGCATAGTATTGTAGAACCAAACAATCATCTACCCCATGTTTGGAAGATATTATACCTCTTTAGATGCCTATAACAAACTTATTAGTTAATGCAAGGATCGGGGGTGGTAAGTTGGTTGAGAAGCCATGTAAGACAATTTTGTTCGTTGTGCCAAGGGTCCTCTTTTCAAGGATGCAAAAAGGATCTATACCTCATTGGTAAACTGAATGTTATATACTTCTACTTAAACAAGCATAGAGAAGCATGTCAGTTAGTTTTCACAAAGAAATCCTTCTTATTTTTGAGTTTAAACTCAATCTTTTGTAATGACAACCTTGAACAATATCAATTGGCAAGTTATGCACAAAAAAAGCACAATGGAAAATACCAAGAAAATGGAAACTTTGATGTTTGATTTTTTTTAAATAGTAAAAAAATTCAAATAAAATAAATAAATAAATAATTTCCTAACTTGAAGGTGCTCTTTTTCAACCATTTTTATCTTTGGAAAAAAATTATATTCTTTGCACAAAAGTAGTGCACTTTGAGCACATGTAGAAGGTGGACAATATACTATTTTTTAAAAATCACTTTGTAGGCTTGTATAAATATTCTTGACATCCCAAAATCCTTATATCCCAATTTTGAACTTTAAATTTTTATTTTTAGATTAAAAAATAGTATTGTCTCCCCTCCAATGAGGTAGACATTCAATTGAGGGTTGTTTGAAAATATTGAAATAATTTTTAAAAAAAGAAAAAGGTACTCAATATCTACAACTACTAGATGTAGCTTCTTTTCAAATTTCATGAAAAAATAACACACAACACAAAAGTTATAAGCAAAAAAACACTTGTTCAAGGAGAAGGGGACAAAAAATAGGATAACTATTTCTTGTAATCACCCTTTGCAAAGAAGAAAAATATTCCTCTCCATGATACTTTGGTGAAGGAAATATATAAAGATGTTTGTTAATCACACTTGCGTTGAATTCTTTTAAAATAAAATATTATATTTTAGTTATTTTATTGTCAAAAGAATTCTTCATTTTAAGACAACAAAGGGACCACCAACAATAGGTTAATCTTATAACATCATTGCAAACACTAAGTGTTTGCATAGAATCCTTCTATGTAAAATAGATGTATTGATGTTCATCTTTGAAATTTTGTGTAAAAATAGGAGGTCTTGCATAATAGTCTAACCTCCAATAAATGGTCTTGGGTTTAGGATTAATCCCTTAAGTTCCAAGGCCTTTTTAACATCAGAAACCATCAAAATTGCCATTTCTATTTCATAGAGTGAAAAAATTTTAAACTTATTTTTCTTGTATATCTAAATGTAGAATCTTCTACTAGATAAGTTTAAAAATGTGTGGAATGAATTTTAGAAACTTTGATCCCATATATTGCAAGATATTATTGAAGAAAACAAATTTTTTTGTGCCTTGTTTGACTATATTTTTTTGACTTTAAATCTTCTTATCTTAAAACTTTTGGACTACTAATTTTTGAATTTCTAATTTTTTATATAGAAGGATTGAGTTGAGAATCTATGATTTTTTTTTTAAATAATTTAATTTTCATTCATTAAAAATTTATAAATAGAAGTAGGTCCAAGATTGAAAGGAAAACTCCCCGTACGCAATTGTCATATATTATGCTCATGGATCATTGGCATTAAAATGGCTTAGGAGACAACTCTTGTAAAAATTATATTGAATTAAAGAGACCAAAAAGTTAGGTGGAGACAAAATTAAATAAAATGAGATGTAGAAAATGTTAAGTGCATTTGTTTTCTAAAACTTCACAATTTATATGAAAAATTGAAATACCTATGCATAATTTTCAAAATCTTTATAAAAAATTTCTTCCAATTGAAATTAATATTTATTTGTAATATTTTGTTTATAATAATTTTTTTAAATTAAAAAGATATCAAAAGTCACTTGACAAATGCTTAGCCTATAATACATGTATTGAAAAATTCATATAATTAGGTTTTAATGCTATTGTTGTCCTCAAAAAATATTCATTTCATATATGTAATTACATTTTTGGATTCCTTCTTAAATGAAATACAAGAGTTTTATTCATTAATAAAATTAATTTCCTTGAGATTGGATTGAAATGCATTATATGTGATTATAATCAAGGCCATATAATACTTGGAGCTAGTAATTCCTTGCTTTCCTATCTTCACAAAAAAATTCAAAAAATCTTAATGAATATTCAATAGGAGCTTGCCCAAAAATGTCTTTGGAGGGACAATGGGACTTTACAGGTTAATCCCTAAAGATTCTTGACTATATTCTCAAACTGCCATATATGAAGAAAAAAATCATTTTTGGACAAATATAACTTAGGATCTTGAAGTCTGTTGGTTTAAAAAGATTTGGAAATTTTTTTAGAAATTTCCACCATGTAGATGCAAGATATTAGTGTTTAAAGTGACAAAACCCTTTTTTTGACCTTGCAAAAAACCGGGCAACTACACACCAAAGATTCACATTTGTATGAAAAAATGTTCAAAATGGTGGTTACCCTTTGAATTCGTTTTTCAAAGCAAAGTTGGCTACATGCTTGGAAAAATTCAGATCATTTGGAATTGTACAGTAGAACTTCTCTTAGTGCATGGTATTGGGACTATGTATGAAGAGAGGTTTATGCATTTGCAAAGGTGTAATAATGGCTAGTAACTAATGTGGCCTCTAACTAAACTACTATTGAGAAAATATCTTCAAAATTGGGCCCATGTACTAACCTCTAGCAATGCATATCATGCAATATCATGTACTAAGAGAGGATGCACTAAGAGGTTTTTTACTATAAAACATATAGAAAAAAATAGTGAGTAGAAAGATGAAGAAAACGATTCAAAATACTAAATTGTTAACAATTTAGTTATGAAATTGAAAAATGCCCAATCCAATGGTTGTAATGTTGTAGTAAGCAATCTACACCTAATATTTTGATTCTTTTCAAAAAATATTGAAATTGAGTTAAATAAAGGACTTCAAAGTTCATCTTAGAGTAAAGATTCTATAACTAGTTACAAATTAAAACTCTTCATAACTTTCACCTCATTAATCAAAATGGAATGGTTCAAAGCTTTTCATGTATATATAAATCTAGAGAACCAATTTCAAATTTTTATTTTCTTAAAAAAAACTTAAGAATTTTTTTAGCTATCTAGGCTATTGGTCAAGCGGTAAAAACTACATGTCATACAATAATTTTTTAACCATGTGAAAATTTTCATTAATCCCTAAAAGACTGTGATTATATTTTCACCAAAAACACTCCAAAATGATCATTTTTAGTAGAAGCACCAAATTTTAGAAAAAAATACTTTTGTACACATATAAATGTAGGATCTTGTAGTATGTGGACTTGAGAACATGTGAAAAAAATTTCAGAAATTTTGACCATGTAGATTGCAAGATATTAGTGTTTGAAGTGACAAAACCCTTTTTTTGGCCTTGCAAAAACCGGGCAGCTGCACTTTAGAGGATCACATTTGTATGAAAAAATGTTCAAAATGGTAAAGGTTTTTTGGATTCATTCTTTAAAGCAAGTTGGCTACATGCTTGAAACTTTTAGATCATTTGGAATTGTACATATAGAAAAAAAATAGTAAGTAGAAAGAAATAGATAATGATTCGAAATACAAAATTGTTAAGAATCTTATTATGGAATTGAAAAACATCAATCCCAATGGTTGAAATGTTGTAATAAAAAATCTATGTATTCACTTACAAATTAAAATTCCTCATAACTTTTGATTCATTGATCAAAATGGAATGGTTCAAAGCTTTTCATGTATATAACTATAGAAAACCAATTTCAAATTTTTGTTTCTAAAAAAAGTGATTTTTTCTAATCTACCCGGACTGCGTATTTACAAAAAACTTTTGACTCATATTTCCAAATGTCATGAAATTTAGTGCATATGAAAGATATTCCTTGTCTCCACCTTCTATTAAAAGTTTAGCCTAAAATATGCAAATCTCTAAGTCGCATGTACCTACCCAAAATTTCTATATTGCCAAAAAGCGCATGCTAGTCTTTTAGGAGTTAAAATGGCACCATTCTACAACTTTGGAAGTTTTTACAACTTAGACTAGGCAGATTGAAATTTACACTAGTCCTAGATGTTTGTAATCTATATCATTCCTAAATCATGTTTTAAATCTATGCATGTCCTAAATGTATCTCTTATAGTTCAGATTGGGACAGTTTGAAATCTATACCATTTCTAAATGTGTGAAAATTTGTACTTATCCTAGATGACACTTTTAAGGTTTAGACCACCATTTTAATGAAATTCCCCATCCATGTAGTCAAAAGTTATAAAAATTGGACTTTAAAACTACTCTTCGAACACATCAATGTTGTGTGAAAATTTTAAAGAAAAAAATAAAAATTCCATTTATAATGAGTTGTCCAAAATTGCTATATTGCCAAAGAAATGTGATTTAGAGCTTCACCTAATGCCAATTGCCAAGTCATTGTTATTAACTCTTAAACAAATAGGTGGATTAAATCATCAATTTCCTTAGATTAGCAAGGTTTCAACACCAAAATTGTAGCAAGAAGCTAAATTTATCTTACAAAGTAGGTCCTATAAGGTGAATTTTGTAATTTGTGGGATAATTCCAAAAAAAACAAAGACTATTTTCTATCGTATTAAATCTACATTCTTTAGCTCTTTAAGCTAATTTGGGGCCTTTCATTGCCTGTATGAATTCCAAATTTCCAAATTTTCTCATGTATAAAAAATAAAAATTATTCTTATGTTTTCCATTACAAAAATCTTCCCCTTGTGGAGGGCCATTTGACTTTTGGCAAACATACAAAATTAAAGGGGTGAAAATTTTTGTTTTATTTTTAAATTTTGAAAAAAAAATTTAGTCTCCAATATTGTGTAACACACTAGGTAATCACGTAATTGGGCCAAAAAAATTATTTTTTTATTATTTAAATTTTTCTATAATTGTATATTTTTCATGTTAAACAACCATGTGTAAGGTTCAAATGTCTTCTAATGCCCTCAGTGCATAAATCCACCCTATGGGGCCCACTTAGTAGGATAGGATTAACATCCTACAAAATGGTAACATTCATTCATGTTCACAAAGCTCTAACAAGAAGGATTAGTATAGATTTCTATAAATTTTAGACAGGTAAAGTTTATGGTAGTGCAATGAGCTTCTTGTAGAGGTGCAAGCAAGGATGAATGGTAAAAAAGAAAAAAGACCCCTATTTTGTGCCATATTAATTTTATTATGTTAACGCCTCTCCTCTCCTACCTAATTTAGAGCCTTTGATTGCAGATATGAACTCAAAATTTTGAAGGAAAAAAAAAAAAAAAGTTGCTTAGCAAATAAAATTGGAGCATATAAACTTGAAATTTTGAAGGGGGAGGGAAGTTGCTTAGTAAATAAAATTGGAGCATATAAACTCGAAATTTTGAAGGGGGGGGAAGTTGCTTAGCAAATAAAATTGGAGCATATAAACTCGAAATTTTGAAGGGGGAGGAAAGTTGCTTAGCAAATAAAATTGGAGCATATAAACTCGAAATTTTGAGGGGGGGAAGTTGCTTAGCAAATAAAATTGGAGCCTCTGATTGCAGAATTAATCTCTAAATTTTGAAGGAAAAAAAAAAAAAAAAAAAGTTGCTTAGCAAATAAAAGGTTCCTCTGCGTTTTCCCTTGGGGTAAAAATTCGGGGGTAAAACACGGGGACCAAACCGCCTCCGCAGGCAAGAGGCTCGTTGCACTACAGCTCCAGACTCGACCATTTCCGTCAGACCCTACTGCACCCCGGCCCTGGTAAAAGTGCTCAGAGCCAGTTCGTGAAGCTCCGCCCTTCTCTCAAAGTTGCCGTCGTCAGTGCAAAGACTTCCGACATGCATGCTGCATGGAGCCCAAAAGGATAAAATTATTACAAATCCTCCAGCTAGCTACACTAGAACGTGACACACACAGTTGCCTCGCCACAACACCTCGACTAGCTACTGTAGCTAGCTTGGCATCATCTCGGAAATAGTAAACTCCTCGCTCCATGGAAAACCAATAATCGTCTGCAGTAGCGGCTCTGCAAGACTGCAACCGGTAACGTAGTCCGGCACCGATCGACAAACTAATTTTACCAAACTGTCATGCATGGGTGGAAGCCTAGCCATTAATTAATGTTAGGAACGTGAAGCGAGCTGACAGGAATCACCCCACATTGGAAACGCACGTCCAAGCGAGCGAGTGATCGATAAGATTCAGATCTTGAATGGAAGATAAAGTGCTACAGGAGGTGTTACAGTAGATCCGATGGAAAGTGGAACAATGTAGATTCTCTCGGTCCAAAAAACAAATTGTTAAATGGATACAATACTACGAATGATCGGGAAGATCAAAACATGGTTGTTCAAAACATTCTATTTCAATTCGGCACTTCGAACAAGGCGCTAGCTAGCTGGCAACAGGCCATTGCCCGGATAACTTGCAAACTGCATAACTTAGATGGAGGATCGACTGTCCTTGCAGTAGAAAGTGCGTGTGTTTAATTCGTTTTAATTCGTTATGCATGTTGAAGGTGGTACAGACGTAGTGGTCCTCTAATTTCGGCAGCCTGGAAAGCTCCGTCGCCGCCACCAAGATCGAGAAGTTCTCGACGTTGCAAGTGCAAGCTGGGCATGGCACTAGGTAGCCATGCATCGAACTACCAGGTGATTAATTATGGAATTACACTGAAAGAAGGTTATGGCACGCACTTCCAAGTGATCATCAATTTCATGTAATTGGTATTATTTCATTATATTTTGGGTGCCAACCAACGTACAATCATGATATTCATCTAGCTAGCTACTCATCAAGCAAGGCTCCGAATTTTAGGTCTAGAGTAGCTTTATATTTCGCATGCCTTGGAAAGTGCCGAAGTAGTGGAATTGAATTTCACCAATTTCATGATACTGTCTGACAGTTTTGTTTTTAAAAAACAGCGGTCTCATCACGGTGGATTTACAACAGTAGCTTGTCTGACTCTTATTATGATGAGAAAGTGCGACCTTAGGGTATTTGTATCGATTCTGCTGTAGTAAATCACATAGAATGACAAATTCGTTAACTAAGTGTCCGACGGATGACAGAGAATCCGTGGAATTTTGTGTGCAAAAGGGAAGGTCTTGCACATTAGTATGACCTCCAATGAGAGTTCTTTAAGTTTTTTTCGGCAAATGATTGACATCGTACCCAAACGGTTGATGACCACGGCGACCAACCTATCCTTCTGGGCTTAAATTGACAATATTCCACAAGTCGAAAAGTGTTCACAGTGGTCTAATTTCAGGCCATAAACTAGGATAAGTACAGATTTTGGTTTCACTCAGCGTGGCCTGAACCGCGCCAAAGTAATGGAATATCCCCAATTTCACTAAATTGACGTTACAGGGATTTACATGTTAATTGCAAACTGGAGATTTGTATGAACCCTCTGCATCATCTAATTTACATACCTTTCCTTTGATTCTTAATGTTGAGGTCCACAAGATTATAAATTGAGAAGCATCACTCATCTTGATCCGATGCAGCTTGTGATCTCAATTTGAGTGGTGTAAATTTTGAATTGGTGTGGAGACTGGAATTACGAATGCCCACCATCTGAGTATCCTTATAATTTCTGCGGTCGGTCAGCCTGCATCAACGTACGTCGACGTACCTGCAGACAATTCCTGACAGTCCTTCAGTTCGGTACTCAATTCGAGATTTTACGTCCAAGTTAAAGAGCTTGGAGTCACTACAGTAACATCAGATTCGCAAAATTTAGAATGAGGTAAACTTGTATACCCCAATTTAAGCATCTCCAGCCCTTTTCAACACTTGTTAAGTGTTTTGGATTGAAAGGTTTTGTAAATGTCGATACGGGATGGAATTAAACAACTGACAGACACTTTGGCAGGGGTATAAAGTATGCGTAAATTAATCCATTGTCGATCATCACTGTCCAAAATGCATGCGACACGTACGTATGGATCAAACAGTTTCACTAAAATCTAAACATTGATCACCAAAAGATATACACCATCAATAACATGAAAACCTACGAGAGTCCAATGTCAATATCTGGTACACCTAGAAACAATGTTTGGGAAAATCCATAACTTCATTCAGGTCCAAATAATGCATTGGAATCCTCTTTCATTGCCAACACAATTAATTTATGTTAAGTAGTAGTAACGATCGATGCTCACTTGCTAGTAGTAGTGAAGATTATGAGTGCACTCATCTTACACACTTTGTCTTCAGATTACAGTGACCACATCAGGTGGACGGACTGATGGAAGCTTGAATTTTAAAAACAAAACCCACAAATCACTGCCAATCAACATTATGGAGATTGGAGAAGTTTCGACCATCACGTGCACAATAGGAATGTAATCTTCAAATGCTTTGAAAAGTAAAGATGAAATTCCACTTTTACGTTTGGAACAGCATCATTTCGGGGTCTCGTCCAATGGGACTAGAGTATTCTCAAGACATATTATTACCAAGAATGCCATAGTCCGAGATCACCTTTGGCACACGTTTTTGTCGAATGATAAATTTAAAATTGGAAAGGTTGGTTCATTTTTTTACTACTTAGTTATTTTGGCAATTATTAAATAGTTTTTTTTAATTTTAAATTTAACAATCCTTCCAACAATCCTAGAAGTGAAATGGTTTCAATCTTTATTGACACAGGAAAAGTGATAGTCATAGCTTCAAGCGTAGCTTCCACTCAATGAGTTCATAACTTTCCGTAGTGCCCCTTATTTTGCAACATTAACCCTAGTAAGAATGTTGGGCTAGTCACTATAGAATCAAATCATCTTTTGGGTATCATTTTGCTTTCAAAAAAAACACCACCAAGAGCAACACCGGAGGTCATACTCGTGTGCAAAGACTTTCCCTTTTCACACAAAATTCCAAGGACAAACATCCACACTACTATCTTATATATAGAAAGATTCTTTGTCATCCATCACACACTTTTAGGCTGGCCGCCGCATCATGTTCTCCAACATTTTGACTTTTCCTCAAAACTTAATTCCGGAAAAAACAGCTTTTACAAGTTTCCAAAACCATTCATCTTCAAAGGCAGGAGGGAAAGAAAAAAAAGGAGAAGGAAAAGATTTGATTGTTTTTCAGCAAACTAAAGGTCACGGTACTTGCAGTTGAGCCATGATGAGTCCTTTCAGTCCTGTCCCTTCTATTGTCGTGGAAGGTCCGGTCGTGCCGTGCCTTACTGACATAAACGGCACTTCCATAACCAATGCCACTGCAACAAAGTGCTTTTGTTTTTAAGAAAAACAACAACAACAATTGGTGAATAGCTACAGTATGTTTGGGAATTTTTACAGATGGGATTGTTTTTTATTGTATTTTCAAATGGACAGTGCTGTCGTACTGGCTGCTATGTCCCTACTTACACGGCATTCGAGAACTAAGAACAGATATGTTGACTTCTTACAATCAATTTTTTTTCTCCCCCTGTTTTCAATTCGACAGACGGAGCTCTGTGTCCCTATGACACAAACAACAGCCCCCCAAAAAGTTTTCTGTATCTAATGGAGAATTCGATGTCCTTGTTAACACAAACACTGACAGCCTCCACTTCATGAGACACCTAATGAAGTGAAGACTTCGAGGTCAGAAATGGGGACGAATTTTCACCGACCTAGGCTATCATACCAATGCTTCACAATATTTGCTCAGTGGGAAAAAATCTGTTTTCTGAGCGTAATAATACCTACAAAATTGAAACCATAGAAATGCAAGATAGACATGAATAAAACATCATGTACCCTAATCCTGAACCCTAATTTCATGTCTTTGAGCCACAAACACCACCATGAATACACAAACCTCCAAGTAGTAGTGAGTAAGCTCCATAACATCGAAATGCATGAGATTGATCGGTAACCTAAGGTAAGGTAGCTGACCTCTTTCCAATCATCCATCCATTTTTGCTACACAAAATAGTGAAATTAGATTGTCCTTCACTAATTTCTCAACATTCCACACTATGTAAATATGTGTAGAAAGATGCAATAATGTAGGAATCATGTCTGTTGCATGGGTTGGTGCATTGATTCATGGCTCAAGTATAGAGAATTGTTTGTGCTTCCATCTAGACAAGTGGTGAGTCATGAGGTAACTTTTCCGAGTAAGGCAACCTAATTTCACTATTTTATGTAGTTGGGTTGTCATGTTTCCGACCAATTGTGGTTTAGATGATAGCTCACCCAACACAAATGTTGGGGAGGTGTACACTAAAAGCATACAATGATCACAAGATGTATAGTAGCTAACTCATTTCCAACCATCACCCCATTTCCAATTAGCACTTTTTTTTACTATAGAACTTGTGTTCCTAGTAGCATACCATTGCATTGTATTTGTTTCTTTATGTTAGAATTGGCGACATCTTGCCCTAAAAAAAAACCATTGTTTCCAATCTATAGACTATTTTTTTCCCATGAAGTTGTGCTTTCTTTCCATGAAGTTGTGGTGGAGTTTAAGGAGCAGCTGTAGCACATTATGATTGGTTGTAAAGCTATCGATATTGCAACCAACCCTTGGTTGATTTTGCAATCAACCTATGGTTAGAAATTGAAAGGTCTTTATCACCATTAAAGGTCTAAGATAATCTTTTACTAAAAAAATCATAATAATTATATTTTGTATGAAAAAATTACAATCTTTCCAAACTCTATTTCTATACATGGGAAAAATTTTGCACTCAAAAAAAATGCGCTCCAAATATACATAATTGCTTAAAAGGTTACAAATGGATCAGCTACCTTACATTGAAAGCCACAATTATCACCTATGTTGATTTTGTGATCAACCTATATGTTGAATGGAACCTTCATGAAAAAAATTCATGGTAAATTTTTTTTGAGGGAAATTTTTTGAAAAAAATATGAAATCTTTCTGAAATCTAATTTAAGTGGGGAAATTTCCCCCCTCATCATACCCATACTGAATTGCATTAAGTGGTCGGAAAAGGGGTCGGCTACCTTATGTCATCATCATCTGCAAAAACCAAGTTCTTTCTGACAGGAGGCACCCAACAAATTAAAAACTCATTTTTCCACTAGTGACTTGGCAAATCACAGAGACAGGTGGGAACGGCGCATATGTGCAACTTAAGTTTCCTGTTGTCAGACTCATAATTTGCCAACATCGGTGTCTGAAGAGGAACTGTCTGAAGAGAAACTGGGTACTTTAAGGTAAACAAAAGCGAGGTGCGAAGGTACTGTAGATGGCTAGCTTTTGCAGGGGAGGAGACGGCGGAAGCTCAGTGTTACATCGAGTTGAGCGATTTGACAACGAAGAATTCTGTATTTAAATGTACCAAGATACTGGATAGTTGCCATGCTGCAATTACAAAGCTCGCCAAATTGCCTATTCATACTATTAACTCAAGCGTGAAGCGTTATGGAACTTGTTATTAACACGTTCCATAACACACTTGTAGGCACAACTGCATTTTCAACTCGTTGTTCACAACTCCTAAAAAGCACAAGCAAGTTCCTCTGAGGTTCTTGTACGAGAGCTTTGAAGCTCACATCATTGCTAACACAAACGTATTTTGCAATGTCCTACAAGTAGATGTGAGAGTGCCGGAAGTGGTCCTGGTCATCTCAAAAGTTTGATGAGCATCCCAAGATCAACAAATTCCAAACATGAATTCCAACACTAGTCGCCTCCAGGTGTCTCCCATGTCACCATGTGAAAACGAAATCAATACATTGGAAACTGAATCCTATTCACTAAATAGGGACAAGTCATTCGGGGAACTTTTCCACATTACTGGCAATTTTGTAAATACAAAGATATGTACTTCAGAGTCAGATAAGCAGAAGTAATACCTGTGATTAATTAGTAGTACTAACTGTACAGATCCTAACAATGTCTCTAAGTGACTAGAACTGGAGAAAGACCAACACAAGATTCCAGTGCAGCATTGAGTTTTTCAAAGGAAGCAGCATCTGTATACCCGAAACAATCTGTGACCTGCAATTCCTCTCGAGAACCCAAACCGCAGCAGAATTCTATCGAAAAATGCTATGACTAAAAGAAACGTCAAAAGAATTACAAAAAATAATTTAAAAACAGAGACGATCAAAGAAGCTGCTGATCACTGAATCTCGAAGATTCAAACGAGCTGAACCCATTGTTGTACACCTGAGAGTGCACTCCATTGTTGTGAACTGTCTGCATAAGATCCATCGTTGCACGAGCTTGATGAGAGCTTCCAAACCCTCCACGATCCTGACCATTTTGACTGACCAAGGCCAGCATCGAGTTCGTCTCATCGTATCCTCCAAAACCAGCCAGCATGTTGTTACAACCTCCACGTTCATGAGTCCCAGTACCAGTAGTGGCAGTCAGCCCAAAATTCAGGCCCCCAGAGTCAACAGTTTGCATGGAGAATTGCTTGTTGCCAAAGTGTGCACTTGTTGATGATCCCTCGCCAGGGAGTTGATGAGAGAACCGAGATCCGCCTCGGTTGCTGCTCTCATTACTGCTGGCCACCAAATGCTCCAAGGTGGAGTCACCGGCCTGAGAGAGGCCGGAGGGAGTCTGTTGTGCACCTGTTGTTGTTAGGGGTGGGCGAGGGGCCCATGACTGCGATGACAGAAGAGAGAGAGCACGGTCAGAATCCATCAATCCAGACACGCTAGAGAGGCTTTGGCTGCAATGGCTCTGTTGTTGTTGTAGTTCTTCCATATTGCCAAGCATCCCTCCAGCGGAAGAGGATAGCGATAGACTCTGACCGAGTGGACCCAGGGATCCTTCCAGGAAGTGACGATGACCACCCACATTCAGGCCCGGAGTTGGCTTCAAAGTCGTCATTGGTGTCTTGGGATTCTGAATCACCAACACGAAGCAGTTTGTCAGCTCTATGCAATGACAACAAGGTAACCACAACGCTGTGAGCGCTGAGCAGAGTTGCTACCATCAGAACGGTCAGATTTTGACATGGTCACATAGATTCAAAGTTTCACAAGTTCTGATGTCGAAGTGGTGTACATTCTCAAACTTAGACGGTACTACTTGTGCAAAGATTTTGGAGTGTCGCAATTAGATAGGTGTTACAAACAGGTGTGCTGACATTCCACCTTAGGGCTACAGTTGGTGCAAGTCAGCTAAGTGAACATCAGTATGAAAGAAGTGGGACTGACCTGCACCTGAAATGTCGGAATACTGTCACTCCTGCTCTTCAAAGACCAAGGGCTTGCGCGGTTTAGGCCATGACCATACGAATGGATTCCATAATCGAGCAATGAACCCCTGTGAGGATGCGAGACGGCAGACGTCTTGATGTCTTCTGGATCAAACGAACACGCAAGTCGTTATGCGAATGCACCACACGAAAACTGAAAATTTTAAGACAGGAGGCTCGCTTGAAGATCAAGATCGAAGAATCTCCTGAATAAAGGATTCCTTACCAGACGAGAGAGAATGACAAGTACATGATACTAATTTGCGTGTTCACCTGGAAAGTAGAAGGGAGATCCACCCATGGTGGACGTGGAAATCCCTCGGTGCGGGAACGGATTGCCCAGGCCAAACAGAGGATGTGCCTCCGGGTGAGGCTTCCGTCGCCGTTCATTGTGACCTGCCAATCTTCTGCGACAACTGCGTTTCCCTTCGTCGAACTCTTTCAGGACATGGAACCTGCATCAAAGAAGACCATTATCAAACCCCAAACCTAGACATAGCGAGAAACCAGACGACCGCAGAAGGAGAACGTAGACGTCACTAATCCAAACTACGATCTCATAGGAACTACCCAACGATAGCTCAAAATCTCGAAAGGACGATAACGAATCAATTCTCCACGTCCAGATACTCTCAATTATCGAGATTCTTCCAAGATCTTCTCTAAATGACATATTCTACAACATCAGGCGGGATGCACTCAAACCACCATTACGACCTTCTCTAAAATGACATATTCTAGAACATCCTGCACACTTGCCACAATATAGCATACATTGGGACACATCAAACTATGTCATAGAGACAGCATGGGACCCCAGGTGGAAAGATCAAAGAGGATTGAGAGTTCAAACATCCAAGAGCACAAAAACACCAAAAATGATGATCTACTACCTCGAACACTGTTGGCAGAACCGCTGTTCGATCCCCCCAACGATTGCTATCGGCGCTTTCGAGTGCACCTCACACACCTTATGCCGCTTATGATAATCCTTACACCTACTGAGATCCGCCTTACACCCCTCCACTTGACACCTCGGAACAAGAGAATTTGGTGACAACGGCCTCTGCTTCTTCCCAGGAGGCGATAGAGCCAGACTTTCGCCCCCTTGTTTCCCAGAGTCTTCCAAGTACGTTCTCCTTCCCAGTTTCAAGCCCACGTTCTCCCCTTCACTACTATTACTGCCGCTGCTCTTCTGACCCCCATGTGGCTCCTCAGGGGAGCCCTCTTCACTTTCCCTTGACAGAGACCGAAAGAAAAGACTCTCGCTGGGCTCGTTTTTCACTACAGTGGAAGACTCCGCGCCTCGAGCCACACCAGGAATGCCCGAAGACACAGACGTTGCGCTTGTGCCTAAGGCGTAAACAGGGGACGATTCCTCATCCGACTTGGAAGCGCCGAAGGAGCTCGCTACTGTGACTGAAGCCCATTCAGCAGAGCTTTGGTGTCCTTGGCGGGTAGTGTAGCTCAAGTTGGGATCCTCCCATTCCCAAGAGTCTGCGGGCAGGCTTTCGTGCTCCCAGCCGGTGCTGGACCAACATTCGGGAGACGGGAGGCCGATGCCGGAGTACACAAGGCTGCTCTTGACGGCCATCGCCATTTCTCTAGCTAATAAAAAGGCTGGGGATGGATACGAAGATGTTTAGGGTTACGATGCCGTCCAACGAACTCGAGTACCCGAGTACTCGAGCAAGTGTGTCGGGAGAAGAATGACCTAACGTACGAAACCCCAACCCAAATTTCCTCCCGAAGAAAAACAACACCGCTCACAGCGTCATCGGCTTACGACAGAAGGATGACCCACCCACCCGGGATGCCGTTGTAGTGGAAAGGAGGAGCAGGCGACAGCTTTGAATTCAATGGCAACATGACCACACACTCCACCTTCCTTCCGTCACGCTCAAACTGCGCCCTCTCTAAACCAAATCAAAAAAAAAAAACCACCAGGCAAGGAACCAACCCAGCGATTACCAAACCAAATCCACTTCCCCGTCTACCACCACCCCAAGACGCAAATCCTCCCACTCCACACCCCTAATCCAACCCACCCCGCAAAACACCATCAAAATTCCAAAACACAGGAGATTCAAACCCCGCTCCTAAATCACTTCCTTCCAACCCCTCCACTCCACTCCACTCCACTCCACCCCACTCCCTTTCAAATCAAACCCATACCCAGTTCCCAAATCCGCCACTGCGTCAACCCCACCTCCACTCCCCACTCGCACGAAGCTCAACGATCATGCACTCCACACATGGAGGTCGCGATCCACACTGAGTCGAGCCCCAAACCCACGAAGATGCGTTCTCCTAATAAACAACCAAGGTGCCATTGGTTGCCAGGCTTTGAGCACATGAGGTTCCTCCGCCAGATTCTTCCGCCGCACGATAATCACATGGAGACAGAGGGATGTCGCAGACACGATGAGCCTGGGTGGCCGAGGAGGTGCATTTGCCAAAGAGGGCAGCAGGTGGGCCACGGAAGCGCCGGGGTCAGATCCGGAGCTTACTAAATGGGGAATCCAAATCTAGGAAGGGTCCAAGAAGGCGCGGCCAAGCAAAGATCCGCAGCCAAAGGGGGACGATGGAGGTTTCTCCCCTTGTCTAATAAATTTTAAAGTTTAAAAAGTTTAAAAATTTACCCTCCTTGGGGCAATGGGGCCGGGTACAAAGTTGTGGGGGTACAAAGTATGGTTTTTTTTATTTTCGCATTTATTTTAGGCAGTGCGGAAAGCGACAAGCACACCGGAAGGATGGGAGCTATCGATTTACATCCATGGAAGTGGATGAAATTTGCAATGTATGGATGAAATTTCATTCATTCCTCCCAAATAATGTACATTCATCCGGAACAGAGCAACGCTTTCTTTATATTTGGTAGCAAATTGGCAATTTCATCCAGTGACAAGCAAAAACATTTTGCCTTAAGATTCCCTATTGAAAAGAATCATCATCTTTCAATGAAAAATCACTCAATTGTAAAACCTTGGGAGGGCCCTCCCATCATGAGACATTCAATTTGGTAGCTATTGAGTGCTTTCATCCATTGAAAATATGGGAACTATTGCTAAATATTCCCTCAAAAAAATTGTACAACTTTTGAGCTATAAATTGTCCTCCCTCCCCTCCCCTCCCCCCAAATGGAATGGATTGATGGAGTTGTGGTTGATGTCGAGGGGAGGGAAAACAATGCCTGAGGAAGGAAGGGACAAGATGCATGAAATTTGAGTTTGTTGGATGGCAATGGTCATAGGAAATTTTGGTACCATCCATTTAACTCACGGTTTAACTCTTCAAGGACATTGCAAGCCCAAGGAAGCAATTTTGAAAAGAAGATGCTCTTTTGACCGAAAAACAAGATTGTCCATAACTTTCTCATAACAAATCCAAATGGAATGAATTAAAGCTTGCCATGTACACAAAAATATAATCTATACAGAACAAGTTTCAAAAAAACTTATGCATTATCCTATCTTCACTAAAAGATTTAGAAAATTATGACAAAATATTGAGACCATATAAGCCTATTCAAAACCCCTTTTGTCCCCCAAAGAGACAATGGGACTTTAGAGGTTAAGTATTTTGTATTTATTATGATTTTCACAAAGAAATCATTTATTAAAATCATGTGAATTTCATTTTAATGCTTTTAATTGTAAAAAAATATAAAAATAAAACCTAGAAATATATTAATACATAAAATTTTGAAAATTTATGAAATCTATTTTTTAATATAAAAAATTAAATAATTTAACCAAAAAAAAGGTTGATTTATCTTTTGAAGATTAAGGTAGAACTACCTATTTTTATACACTTTAAGAAACTCTATATACTCTTTGAAATGGAAACAACACATGAGACTATGATTAACACATTGACAATTGAAAATCATAAATTTAAAAAAATTAAATTTTTGAATTTTAAAAAATCATACAATGTATTTTTGAAACTCAACTTCATGAAGTGGACTAAATTATTTCCTACATTTGTGTACACATTTAGAACATTTTGGACCACTTGTATCAAGATCAACTTATGGCTCAAGTTGATTTTAGGCACTTTCGTCTTATCCCAATTTGTTAGATGAGAGTGATCATGGGATATTTTTGTTACCATCCATTTAACCCTTAACTCATAAGAGTCTTAGTTGATTGATTAAACCTACCTAAAAGATAAAAGGTTTATAAGATTGCCATACCAATAAATAATCTCCCTCTAAGATTTTAGAAAATCTATAAAATCAAGACTTGTCAAGGTCTCCATCTAAAAATACTAACCCTAATTTTGTAGGAGGTTAATTTTGTATTTTGTTGATTTTCTTCACTAATTAAAGGTCCTCAATGTCAAATATGAATTCATATTTTTCATTTGTAGAAAATTTCAAAATTTTGCATTTTTATAGAGGGTTCAAGGATATCTTTGGTTCTCTCTAGCCTTACAAGAGCTACTTTCATATTATGTTGTGAAAATCAATATTGTCTATCCTTTAATTTCTAAAGTTTTGTAGTGATTTGAAGTCCAAAATTACTTCAAAAATACTCATATCCAAAGCAAGGCTATAATATTCATATATATATACATTGTCTAATAAATTCAACCATAGGATCTTTCAATTAACTTATTCAAGTGCACACTCCCAAAATTTTATATTGCAAGATCAATATATTTGAACTTCAAAAAGTAGAAGGTTCTAGTTAGTTGCTTTTACTAAAAATAAAATGTAATCTTTCAACAATTATATATATATATATGTAATTTAGCTGATATGTTGGAAAATAGGTTGAGAATATATGAAAAAATTATTACCCAAAAAAGACTTTCATATTTGTCTTTAAAAAATTTATAAAGTAAGATGTAGTATTTGATGAAAGAAAAAATAATTGCTAATAACTTTGACAAGAATAGTGAATGTAACTTTGGCAATTCCAATAGTGAAAGTATTCTAGCAAAAAATATATATCCCATATTATATGTTCTTATTTGAAAATTTTCAAAATAAAATTCAAAAATGGAATTTATATAATTTTTGCCTTTGCTTGTAAAATAAAATTCTTCATAACTTTCATCTTATAAGTTGAAATTAAATGGCTCAAATGTTTTTTTATAGGTGTCAATATATCCATCCAAATAAAATGTATTTATTTATTTCTAGAATATATTTTTAACTACCCAATTTGACATTGAAATTCAAAAATAAAAAATAATTGTGCAATACTATTTAGAATGATGAGCAATGAAACTTTATAGATAGAATATAATGAGTAGAAGTTATCATAAAAGTTTCATGCAAAAAATCTAAATTATGAAGGCAATTGAGCATGATTGAACTATCAAAAAACAAAAAGTGGGTTCCTTAGTCTTTTAAGGGATAATGATGTGATTACTATAGTCACTTGGTAGTTCATAATTTTTGTACACAGCTAGGAATTAATTCACGTAGGGATGGTGAAAAAAACTTATAGAATTGAAAACCTTCGTTTAGATTCTTCTTATGCCCTAATTTGTTTTGCCTTAAAAGCTTTATATCTACATTCCACTCTCTATGATGGACTATTAGGGATTAATTTGTAAAAAAATCAACATCTAGTAGGTGGATTATAAATATTTTCAAGAGTTTACTATAAGAGCTATATGAAATAGATGAATAAAATGCGTATAATTGTACTAGAAAAATTTTGTGTTTATTCTTAGTTGTATAGTCATTGGATGCTCCATATTGTTTTTATAAGATTTTGAATTAGGTTGTACCTATACATGAAGAAAATTTAAAAATATATTTTTCAATTATAGATTAATGTCAAGTTCTTATTTGATTAGCTTTTAGTGCTCAAGATCTACCACCAAGAACCCTTCATACCAAGCTCTTTTAGAGTTTCACCACATGAATTACTACTATCATACTATATTTTTGTGCATTGACAAATTTGAGTGGAGTCAAATCCAAGTCATATCATATTGTTATGACAAAATTTGTATTTGCAATGAATATTAAAAGAGTATTACCTTTAAAATACAAATTATTCATAGATTGGGGTCATAATCATCCCCAACAAATTTACAATCAAATACCATTTTGTCAACCTATGCCCACAAATAAATACTCTAGCTTGAATCATCCAAATGGTATTATAAAATTGACTTCCTAGAATAATTTATCATATAAATGCAAAATTTAATCTAGATAATTGATGGCTTATGTGATAACGTGCAAATTGCTTAACCATCACTAAATAAGCCTACTACCATCTCACCGATAGTTTGAAAGAAGCTAAATTGTCATTTGCATGTTTGTAGACTCGTATTGTCTTTTGAGCACATTGTGTGACAAAAGTGTGTTCTCCCAATTAATTAATGAACAAACTCATAGGTTATTATTATAAAATATAATTTGCATCCCCCTATATTCATATTTTTAGAAAGTTCCTTTGATGGCAATCAATATGGGATATTGCCACTATATTTCATACGTCTATACTTGTTTGTATTCCATACTATTTGTATAAATGTACCATGTCATATTCAATATAATATTCAATACTATATTTAGTATTAGCACCATCAATGGACATACAAATTTTCCACACATTGCAAATTAATGGCATCGAAGGGGGAGACATTTTTTAATCTAGATCAATGTCTTTTCTTTTTCCATGGAAGGAAAAGGTGTTAATTGCAAAAACAAGACCTCTTTATGTCTTTTCATCACAGTACAATGTCACCCATTTCTACCACTCACATTACTTCTCTACATCAAATTTTCTTTGTGATGAAAAAAAGATTTTAAGAAGGGAAGAATTGGGGATCAATGATAGGGTGAGAAATTGAATTTTGCTAGAATGGTTTAAGACATTTCCAACTTAAAATTTAAGATTAAAGTTGTAATGATATTTTGCAAGATCTTAGTATAATGTAACTTCAAAAAATTATAACTAGGTTGTATCTCAGAGTTGTTGACTTTGGGCTAATATGGAGGAAGGTTTGCTTTGATAAGAACTACATGTGAGTCAGTTTGAATAGGACTTTACTAAAAATTGAATTTGCACTAAATAAATAGAATCTCTAGTAACATAACTATTTGTTTTTGGATTCAACAATGTAGATTTTAACCTTATAAGGACTAGATGTTCACGTTTCAAATGTACAGTGAACACTAACAATTCCAAGCACACAAAATTGTGATTTTCCATCCTCTTTATTTTTTAGATTCTTATGTTAGTTTTTTTAATATTTACAAGTTTAAATTTGGAAGACTTTCTTCTATATACAATATATTCTAGAACTCAAAGGATATTGTTAAATCACCATAACTATAACTAGAGTTTGAAAAATTGACCTTAAAGAAAAAAATTATGTGGAAATTACTAATAGTTGATCTAAAATTAATTTTAGAATTTATATTGAAGCTTTAGCTTATTTTTTATTGATAAATATTGGTTAGTGCAGTAGTAAATCCAATTGTATGGACATGATCTATGGATCATATTAACAACCAATGTTTGAAAGTCCTCATTAAATTATTATTCTATGTAACATTTTATATTATCCATTGGTTCAATTTAATAGACAAAGTCAAATGTTGCAAGATTTTAAGACATCATGGCTCTACAAGATTATGTTAAACCAATTTCAATGAGATGAGATAGGTAAATGCTTTTAGAAACCAAAACAATATTATATGCCTTTGACCATGATGGGTTCCAAGTGAGCTAAACATTTATGGAGGATGTAGGCCTTGGCCTAATTGTAGACCTAACTTGGACTATAGCCTATTTATTGATCAATTATGGCTTTCAAAATTTAAGCAAACCCTTATTTTAGTCTTGGTATAAATTGGTCCATTTAATTCATCATGATGGATATATATATATATATATATATAATTATTTTTTATGTTTTATTGATACTCCTATTTTATGTAATGAACACTTCTACAAAATCAATTAGCATGTATTTACTTATGTCACGGTCATACTAGCCAAAGTACCTTTAACAACAATTTAGAAAATTACTTTTGTAGAATGAAGGAATACGAAATTGCATGCGCTAAAGGAACGAGGGGAGGTCACTCTATGCATTTACACAAACCATATGAGGCAAAGATTTTAGATCCCTTACATACTTCATAAAATTAATTTTTAAGAAATTAAAAAATTTTGAATAGGTTTTTCTACTTTGAAAGTTTGTATTTTGAATTATTGATATTTTTAAATTGATAGTAATTAGTTACAAATTTTTGAAGAAAAAAGATACACTATAGAGCTAAAAATAACTTTGAATCCCTTACTTACTTCATAAAAAATTGTTTAAAAGATGAACAAAAAAATCCTAAAAAGAACTTTCTATTGAAAGTTTATTTTTCTTGAATATTGATGCAATAGGGAGCCAAATGTATTCTCTATAAATGTTTGAGTTGAAAAACATGCCATTTCACTTCATTTTTCAACCGACTATAATAGTCATTTTAAATGTCATTTGAGTTGGGAATTTTGGCAATAGAAATCTATAGTCATTATTAATCAAAATTCAAAATTATAGGTTGAAATTATAGTATATTCCAAAGTAAATAGGAGGTCAAAAATCACTTCGTTGTATGTGGTACACAAAATCCCCATAGAGTGACCTCTCTTTGTAAAGGAATCATGTAAATTTCTACCATTAAACTATCTAGAAGACAAAGTTCATTAAAGAAATCATGTAGGTTGTATCCAATTGTTCTTGCATAAGACAATTGAGCACCAAGTACCAATGTTATGGCAAATGTTATAGTCCCATTAGTTTCATATCTCACAAAGCAAATGTAAATTTTCTACATAAATTACCTTCGATGCTTAGTTTGTTCAAACATTTGTTAACAATAATTTTTTTAATTTGACGTGAACAATTAAGTTGAACATTTGCAAATTTGCAACTCCAAAGATTATTGGTATAAGCTCATATCATTACTTGAATATAACCTTTTCTACATACAATAGATGGATAAACTCCCTTTCTTTCAAATGTCATTAATGTGAATATGTTCTTGTCTCTCCAAAGTGGGATGGATATATTCTCCTTCCTTCTAGTTTCACCATCATTACTCATATCAATATGCCTTTTATACTTTGATTCTTCTTTTCAAATATATTTGTTAAGGTCTCATTTCAAAGCCATAAGATATATATAGACTAAAATGGTATAAGAATATACATATAGATAATTACACTATCAATGAACCGTCCAAGTAAGTATCGTAGATACAAAGCAACCATCACATATGAAGGATGATGGAGCTTTGGTCCATGTCATGTTTCCTACTACGAATTACAGGTGTCAACTTCTTAAACGAGTCCCTTGAGGGCCATCAAGCTTTGACATACCAACCTATTGTCTTCCACAACACTTATCTCTCGATTTGCAAAATCTTCCACAACATTAGGGTACACACGAAAAAAGAAGGACGCAATTCAATCTCCTCATCTTTAACATACTCCTCACCCTTTCTGTACATCATGCGTTGTGCCTATCGTTGCAGCGAGCGATACGCCAAAGGGGAGGGGGAGAGTTTTAAAGGTGGTGGGGCGGTTGCGGAAAGAATCATCGACTTCCACGCTAGCCTTGTCGCCACCGCATTGGCCCTTGACTAGTCAAAACATAGAATCCAATGAATAGAAAGGGTGGTGAAGGTCTCATGTACAAACCGAAAATTCAGCTGCGCACGAGAGGACGAATCTACAAGCCCCGCACACCTCTCTACGTACGCAACTAAAGTGCTTCTTAGTGATGAAATTTCACCCAAGCCGTTATGGCCATCTCCCAAATCCATTGGCATTTTTAACTTTTTAACCGGGAGCAGGAGATGCTCTACCTTAAGGGGGCTTCGGTTTTTGTATTTTTTTGGGAATCCGAACCCAAATAGAATGACTGTGCCATTCCTGACAAATCACAGTAAATGAACCTCCCTTACAGAACTTGCGTACAGTGGCCATTGAAAGGATCAACTGAGGGTGTTTTTCCCCAAAAATATTTTTAAAGAAAACCTCAACGGGGTTGTTTGGGTTGTTTGGGGGGGGGCGTACTTTTTTTTAAAACTTTTTTCCCCCGCTGCTTCCGATGCTGAAATTTCACCCAACCGGGAAGCTTTAATTCAAGCTTTATTATCATTTGTCACCCTGGGTACAGGCAGCCTCCGCGAGTACAAATTCTTCAAACGCCCAATTGGGACGCCCAATTGTCAACGAAATTTCAAGGGGAGGTCCGGGCCACTCAACAGGCTTGTTTGTGGAGATGGTCTGGGAGACCAGTGAATGAATGAATGGAAGGAAGAGGGGAAGGGAAAGAATATGATGGGTCTTTTGTCTGTCATGGGCTGGTTTATCTTACACCATAATGAAAAAAAACCATTGTTTACTGAATGAGGCAGGGGTCCCTTTTGCATCCTTGAAATGGGGACTCTTTTTGTCGTGAACGAAGTTGTCTTATTGGTGGCTCCTCAGCCAACCCTATTCCTTGCATTCACGGATAAGTCCTTCACATGCATCTAGGGAGGCATGGTATGATCCTCCCACCAGAGGGAGGACCATTGCATGAGAGTTATGTTATGCCACCCTTTGAACATGTTGATGTTTTTCTATAGTGATGATCTCCCTTGTTGTATACAAAAAGGGGAAATCGAGTAGCACATGAATCCCCATTCAAGCTGCAAAATTTCAGACCAAGTCACAGACATACTACTGGTCAATTGAGATTTGGGGGTGGATGGGTTTAGTGTTTGGAAAGGATCAAATAAATTCTGCTCTTTTTAGGGGGGCAACATACTTAAAAGGGTTAAGTTTGCTGAAGAGTATTGCTGCAAAAATTGGGGTCAAAAAACATTGATTGTGTAAAAGGAATTTTTTCTTTTTTTCCTTTTTCCTTTTTAGGTAAGCTATCCTACTCACTGGAGTTTCTGGTTTGGAGAGTGGTTGGCAGTATCCCTCCAAAACTCTCATGTGGAGACAAGGGAAGAACTGGCGGCGCCGGTGGAATTGGGAAAAAAAATTGGTTATAATTTGAAACATCGGCCACCCACCTTGAAAAAATCCATACAATTTTGAAACATCGGCCAGCGCCCAGTGAAAAAATCCATACGATTTTTATTTAGAGTAAAAAAATAGAGAAAATAACCAAAATAATACAATTTAGTATTCTGAATCATTTTTTACATCTTTCTACTTACTACTTTTTTCTTATATGTTGTACAATTCCAAATGATTTGAAAATTTTCAAGCATGTAGCCAACTTGCCTTGAAGAATGAATCAAAAGAAGCACCACCATTTGGGACATTTTTTCATACCAAGGTGACCTTATGAAGTGCAGCTGCCTATTTTTTTGCAAGGCCATAAAAAGGGTTTCCATCACTAATATCTTGCAATTCACATAGTGGAAATTTCTGAAATTTTTTCCACATGTTTTCAAATCATCATACTACAAGATCAAATGGTTATATGTGTCTAAAAATGATTTTTCCCCCTAAATTTGGTACTTGTCTTAGAAATGGCAGTTTTAGAGCGATTTTGGTGAAAACATAGTCAAGGAACTTAAAGGGTTATTATGGCAATTGGAGGAAATTGTTTAGCTAGTAAAACTAAAAAAAATCCCAAACATTAGATTGTACACCAAGATAATTGAAAGATAAATAGTATGTTTTTGACTATTATGACTTTATTATGAATTTTTGAAATCATTTTTGAAGCTCAAATCCACAAGGATCACTAGGTTATGCCCAAACCAACAACAAGTGCACTTACGATGGGTCATCTTACCAACCTAAAATGGTCACAATCTTGAGGCCCAAAATTGGCCTACATCTCAACAATACATGATCCTATTGTGGATACGGAGTCATTTTTAAAGTAGTCACTCACATCCCATAAATGCCACTATAACATCTTATGAATGTATGTTCCTTCATTAGTATGATGAATAATCACTTAAGCTTCTTAGATGTCCATAATACATAAATTGGCCATAATGGGATGACATCCCTTAAAAGTAGAGTCTATAAACATTAGTTTATAATTCCAAGAGTTGTCAATTGAAAATGAAATGCCAATTTAATTCTTAACTTTTGATACAAATGAAGGTAAATTCACTATAAAGAGAATTATAAGGGCCTTGCATAATAGAATGCCAATTTTTTTTAGTGAAAATCAAATACAATTGATATTGGAAAAAAAAAGACATAATTGTTAATTGTGTTTTAGAAGGCTTTGTTGTTGAATGCAATTTGCATAACATTGATATAATAGAGTAAGAGGTCCTCAAAAAATTATTGAAGACCTACAATTATAGGTTCAAAAAAAGGAATCATCTTTTGGGCAAGCTAGGGAAGTTGACTACCTCATCCATTTTGATAAAGATTACATCTTAGATACTTCAATATTTCTTCAAGTTAAATGAAATCCCTCTACTACTAGTGAATAATGTTACGGTGTTTTGTTTTGTGTGGCTAGACTAGGGTTTCATCGTGCATATCAAGTGGTACATAGTATATTTAGCACCCTTGTTTAAAGCTATTGATTGACCATTCAATGATCCTCAATTTGGAGTCTTGAAGTTTGAGTATATATGCTATGATGTCTTTCTACATTTTACCATAGGAATAATTCCTTGGTTGGAGATTAGGACCTCTTTCTATGTAATTTGGATAGCTCTTGTTGTTGTCTATGACTATAATTTCATTTCAATGCTTTTTTGGTAGCAGAGACTTCCACCAATATTGCTTCAATACACAACAAAATAATGATTGGATTTAGATTTGAAGAAGAGAAGGGAAAAAATTGAAAATATTAAAAACATTTATCACTTCTTTTGTTTTGCAATGGAACTCAAAGTCCAAAGTCTTAGGTTACCTCATTTCAATATTGAATGCCCAATCCACATATCAAGAAATTGATTGTTAGCCCATGTTAGTCTATCCAAGTGCTATTGGGAGTTTGTGTAACATTAGCACGAATGTTGAATTTTTTCTTGTCGTATACTCTCTTTCACCATACTAAGGCTAAGGTAGATGATCCCGTTGTGCACAAAGGTTGTTTTGTCTCCGAGGACACATAAAACAATTCCTAATTTTTTTCACATATAGAAAGATGTTAAACAAGACAATCGCAAATGATCTAAAAATTGGGTTGTCCAAATAGCACAATAGAGTCACTAGATCACTCTAAAACTAGCCAAAGGTGCACCCATAATGGTAATCATATCCACAATCTAGATTTATCACAAGATTTATCTCATATATATACAACATCCAAACCCTAAAATAGCTAGTCCGTAGATTTTGTAAAGACAAGATTATACCCATATTTTGAAATTCCAACATTTCATTTGAGAAATGATTACTTTACTTTTAAAATGCAAGATTGTGAAGAAAAATAGCCAAGCCCTTTCAGTTTTCATATTAAGCAATTTTGTCAAGCCAAAATATATATAAGAGTTCTAAAATTTTGCATCTCCTACTTTTAGCTTCTTCCATGAGACGTCATGGGTTTAGAGAATCTTGAAAAATCTTTTGATTTAGGTTGAGCACATATGATGAATTTATTAATGAATGAGTTATGTGTATTAAGGATCCACATGTATTGAGGGTCCATGTGTCTTGCACATAAAGTCAAGACAAAAGATTTAAAAAAAAAAAGACTTAACTCTATTCAAACCCTAATCCTATGATACCAACTTTCCACAAGTGAAACAATACATTTAATCCTCAAAGGACAATGGGGTGACCTTAGAAATCATCCGTTTTCATTATTTCATTATTGTGTGAATCATTGGTTTAAGAAATAGCAAACCCACATATTGAAAGTTGAACTACTATAGAAAACCTCCCCTTTTTACAACAAAATTCCAAAGATGAATAGTTGTACTTCTGTCCTACTAGAAGGATTCCATGTCATCTATCAAACGCCAGACGTTTATATCGACGTTCAAGGGTTAAGCAATACATCTTGCACTACCCATCTCTATGCACCACCTTACCATCAAAATCCAACAATATGAACCAAAAATCTTCTACAAAATGAAAAGAGAGGGGAAAAAAACTCCAACCAATTTTGCAAAAAGATTATATATATAGACACACACTACATCACACAAATAAATTACCATCACCGATGTTGATGAGTGCAAAGCAAAAGTTTGTTGACGTGTTTGTGTAATTAGTATAATGATGTGAGAAAAAATTACCTCTTTGCCCCACGGGAATGCATAGTGGGAGCACAGAAAGCCATGGACTTGAGCAAAATTTCAATGGCATCGATAGAAGTTTAATTTTTAAAAAAAGAGATCAATGGCTTAGGGAGAGTGGTTTTTTTAATGGGAGTTGGGGGGAGGTCCTATGGGAGTGGGATGCCTCTTCTAGTCACTCTATAGTCCATAGTGGTCCAAATTTTCATTTAAAAAAAAATGAGGGCTTAAACTTGAATACATGAGCATAATAAGCATATTCCAAGTTCATTGGAATGGACATAACATCTAAAATGGCTCATCTATTATATTAAGTATGTAGTGTCACAACCCTTGTTACAACTCTTATTACAAAATTTGTCATGTTTTCATCCTAGAGAAATATCATACAATTATTTTATTTAACATTCACAATGAAAATTTGGAGCGTGTTGATCATTCTTGTAATTTATCATGTACACATTTCCCTTGTTTTTTGAAAGCAACAATGTGCAAACAACTCAGGGGTGCACTCCCCCTTTTTTTGATGTTAGTGTGCGAACAAAACTTTGGCCCCCTTATATATTTTTTGAATTTTAAATAAAATTAAATGAAAAAATATGAATAGATTTTCCTACTTTGAAAGTTTATGTTTTGCATTGTTGATATTTTTATTTGTTAATAAGAATTAGTTACAAATTTTTGAAGTAAAAAGATACACTGTAGAACTAAAAAAAAACTTTCACACCCTTGTATTATATAAGAAAAAATTGTCTAAAAAATGAACAAAAAATTCCTAAAAATAACTCTATTGAAAGCTCATTTTGAGTTGAATATTGATGCAATGGTCATCTAAATGTGTTCTCTAAAAATATTTGAGTTAAAAAAACATGCCATTTTAGTACATTTTTAACCTCTTCTAGAAATCATTCCATGTTTTATTTGAGTTTGAAATTTTGGGAGTAGAATCCTATAGTCATTAGTAAACAATACTTAAAATTTGAAGTTAAAATTATAGTTTATTATAAACCACTTGTTCACATGTGGTTTGTTGTAGTAGAATTAAGTGCACCCCCCGAGGGAGACAACAATATGCAATGAGAGTGTTGTTGAAAATGTATAAACCCACCAAGAAATGTCCCATTTGAAAGGCAAGTAGACTATTTCCCGTAATCTCTACCTAACATGTGAAATCCATATAATTGGTGATTACAATTTTTTCATTCGTCCATCTTATAATTCATTCATTTTGGATGGGTGTTTATTTACATTGTGCAATTTCCTCGTTGCTAGGAATTCTAGAAAAAAAGGCATTCTTAATCAAGCTTCACCCTCTTCATCAATCTTTTTCTATTTTTCAAGATTTCCTCTGCCCACACCTCTGCCTTGGTGATTGCCCTACAAGGTAGACCACTCCAATTCCGTCCATTGCCCAATTTCATCCCCAAGTTTTTTCTCCAAATCCATCTATTCAAAAATCCAAATTTGTCTAAAAAAATATCCAAATTCCTTTAAGAATCTTACAAAATTAGTACATTAATGCCAAAATGGATCATGTGTCAATCCTTGATTGGTGATAACATGTCAATCCTTAAACCCTAAAGGACTGAATGACCATTGAATGTACGCATGTGATCTTGGGTAGGTGCATATGAAGCCATTTTCTAACAGATGTTCTTCAAATTTTGACACATGGTATGAACATGTCCCCCCTACATGGAAATGTATTTTTTTATCGGGTGCTTAGATCAAAAGTTATGTTACCCTGAACTTTTTTGGTAGCTCGGGCAACTTTAGCTAGCTTTTGCAAAACTCCTCTTTTACTTCTACAATTTGGCAAGTATGTAACTTACATGACACAAGACACAAATGTCAAAAAAGTAACCATGTGTAGTGTAAAAATCTCATTCTAAGAAGAACTAAAGGTTGCTGACCCTGTTGGGCAAGGTCGAAAAAAACTTTTTCTTCTAACTTCAAACGTTATAATCTTTCAATCCGTGCAGTCGAAATTTCTGAAATTTTTTCCACACATTCCCACAGTAGTCTAATACAAATTTGTATGGTTTCATTTTGAAAAAAAAAATCTTTTTTTTCTCATTGCCCTAGAAAATAGCGCTTTTTCACAATTTCTACCCCAAACATGCCTCGATCCTTTAGGGGTTAATTGGTAGTAACATGCCAATAGATACATGGAAAGACAGTCATGGGTTGTTCACAGGACGTGCATAACATTGTTAACGTTCACTAGGGGTTCCCCTTTGGCTCCCCCCAAATCAGGAGCCCTCCAATCAAGAAAGCACCTGTGACAACCAATGATGAAGAAAACGATCTAAACAACTTGATGACTCACTTTCTGTGAAGAAAAGGATCTAACAACATGGTGACTCAGTATTATAACTAAAGCCTCCCCTCCCACACCCAAAGTATGTAGGGGAGGATCACACCTCCAGCTGGGGTGGAGGAAGGCATCTTCGTTGGTAAACAATGTAGTGTGTATGACTCTACGGGCAGTTTTGTAATTCCAGAGTGCAGATCAGCGTGGGTATTAGGCTTTTCTCCACTTTATCCTCCTCTTCCTCCAACAGTTGTGTGTGCGCAACTGAGGTAAACTACCCCATTACGGACAAAATGGGAGCAAGCCCATTGTGGGCTGAATTATAATAATAAGCTTATTATTATAATAGTGGTGTACATACATACATACAATTCAAAACTGAGTCGCCCCTTTGGTGTGGCGACCAGATTCATGTTCCAGGACAGACTGATGTGGCCAGGCTTCCCCCTGGAATTCCAGTGGCAAGGGAGCCTTCATGGCACACATTGGGGCACCGCCACCCATCGTGCAGTGGGCACACATTCAAAGCTGCTGGCTGGGCTGGGCAGGCAGGGTGGACTGCACCTGGACTGCACGCAAGGGAAAGCAAAGGTACTACTTAAACTTAAACTGAACTGACGACCTGGGCAGCAAAATGGTTCACGAGGGTAAACCGCCCCACCACAACGAAGAGGTGAAACTGAATTTTGGGGAGGTGAAGCTTCTTGAAACATTTTCGAGCAAATTTTCCTTGGAAGAGAAGGGGAGTCGGCATCTAACCCAAGTTGTTTCATGTTTTTCTGAGCTTTGTGGAATTAGTTATGAAATTCTGAAGTTGAGGGCTCTAAAATGAACTACCTCCTCAAATGTGCATTGTTTGTACAATGTTGAAGGCTATGAGAAAGCAACATGTAAAAATAGTGTATGTTTGAGGAGGTGGGTGGTTTTAGAGCTTGTGCTCTTTTAGAACTTCTTCCCAACCAACACGTGGCCAACAACAAACCCTGAAGAAGGGATTGATAATAAGCTTAACCTTTTGGGGTTGGGGTGAACTAGCCCCTTCACTAGTCCTTGAGGGAAAACACTGAAATTTTTTATTTACCATGCATGATAAACTTTGCAAATTTTGAATTCATATTTGCTATCGGGGGTTCCAAATTAGCTAGGGGAGGTGCTAAAGATAAATTTATCAAGCACAAAACAGGGTTTCTATTTTTCTTAAGCTTGCACCTATGGAATGACTTCAAAGGGACAAGCATTCACCCTTAAACGTCGAGGCAAATGTTTTGTATCCAATGGATGACAAAGGACAAAAGTGCAACTATTCATCCTTGATATAGGACAGAAGTGCAACTATTCATCCTTGATATAGGATAGGAGTGCAACTATTCATCCTTGATATAGGACAGAAGTGCAACTATTCATCTTATATAGGACAGAAGTGCAACTATTCATTCTATATAGGATAGAAGTGCAACTATTCATCCTATATAAGACAGAAGTGTAACTATTCATCCTATATAGGACAGAAGTGCAACTATTCATCCTTGATATTTTGCAAAAAAAGGGGAGGTCTTCTACTGATAGTAGTTTGTCTTGCAACAAGTGCTTTTACAATTTTTTAAGCCAATGCTTCACACAGTCATAAAAACTGATGATTCCCAAAGTCACCCCGTCGTCCTTTTAAAAGTTAAGCTACTTGCAAAATGTGGTAAACTTATGCCTACAACATGGCCAACAGCAACAACGGAAGGATTCATTTGATTTTGCGACAGCAATCCAACAACGTGGAGCGCGAGAGCAACTGCACTTGGCTGCAAGGGAGAGAGGCAGGCAGGCAGGCAGCAATAGTACTGAACTCCCCCCTCTTTCCCAAACATGACTTGTTAAACCTTTGAGGTGGAGCCACGCGTAACCAAACACTTTAAATTCCAATGGCCCAAGAGCGGTGGTTAAGGTAGGAGGTCCTTAAATCGACCAGGTTCTAAATGTGTCCTCTATCTAGGAGTGAGTGACATGTTCCTTGAAATATCTATTGTTGTTATTGATGAGGTCGGTCGGCTTAACCCCTAAATGTCCAAGGTCTATTTTGAGCTTCTTGGAAGTTGCTCTAAACTGAATAAAAAGTCAACATTTTGATAAGTTGTACCAATTTTTTTTGAATTGTAACCGTACAAATTCAAACTAAACAGGTTTGAGATCACATACTTAGGAAAAGAAAACACAACAATATCATTTATGAATTGAAAGATTATAATGTTTAATCATCAAGGTGTTAAAACTATGATAAATTTTCGGCTCTCTTTTTGTAAGTCAAATCTAAAAAGTTGGTAACCAAAAAAATATGAGGTTGAAGGGCTTAACATGCATAACCCCAATCAATTTTTGGCTTCTCTAAATCTACTCTACAATTTTTAAAAATGAATTTCTAATGTGATTTTTTCTTCAAGATTTAGTGTATTTGAGGCTCATTTCCAAGAGCCCTCAACACTATGGAAAGTCAAGATTACAATGGACACCCTTGCACAAAATCTTGAATAGAAAAATCATAATGAATCATTTTCAAAATTGGATTTTTGACGCTAAAATTAGACTTCAAAAAGAATTTGTCAAAAATATAAAGTACTAAAAATAGCAACTTAGTTGGATATTATTTAACTTCAAAATATTGTTGACACCAAAATTTGGTACCTTAGACATTTAGGGGTTAAATGGGTGATTTATGGACCTCCTACCTTACCTCCAAAAAGGGGATACAGTTGTCAAAATGGGCCATGAACTTGAGCAATTTGTTAGCTCAATTTTTTTAAACCTTAAACGATGGAGTAGTGACCATGGAAATCATCCATTTTGATCCCATAGGAAACAATGGTTTAAAAAAATCCAAAATCACTCATTAGAAGTCAAAGTATTGTAGAAGATCTTCCCATTTCACACAAATTTTCAAGGATGAATAGTTGCACTTCTGTCCTACACTAGAATATTCTTTATCATCCATTGGACAAAAAACATCCACCATGGTGTTTAAGGGTTAAGATTTTGTAGTTCACAATGAGAGGAAGCACCTCAAAAAAATTTCAAATTATTTGACTGCATTGTTTAGTAGATATGTATAAGTTTGAAGTTTTATATATTTGGGTTAATGGAAAAATAGGTCAATGAGTTTTGGAGGAGTATATGTTATTGAGAATATTTTGAAATGATGACCTTTTTTGCTCAATGAAAGACAAGTTAGAGAGTTGAGAATATTCATCTAAAATTTCACAAGATTTGGGTCATTTTGCAATTTTAGGTGGAGCTTGCAATGTATGGTGGTCAGTGAAATGATAATAGTGTTTGTAAAAATGGAAACACTTATCTTCTCCTTTAACTCCTTGGATTTGCCATTTTTGAGGTGGACAACAATCACATTGATTGGCTGATTTTTGAATCCATGCCCAAACAAAATCTCCCAAAATCAAACATCAACTACACCACACCACTCAACTTTAACCCACATATAATTAATGACCTAAGGGAGGTATACTTTCAAAATGGGTTGAAACTCTATCAAGAACTTGAGCAATTTTTTTCCCATTTTTTCTTTGGATTGGATAGAATGTAACCATAGGATCTTGAAGTTCACATTCAAATCGAGCATCTAAAAAAATTAGATTATTTGACTATACATTTTAGGAGATATTTCAGTTTGAAGTTTTCTTTGGGTCAATGGAAATATAAGGCAACACACGATGAAGGAGCATATCTTTGTTAGAATATTTTGAAATGATAACCTTTTGTACTCAATGAAAGATAAGAGAGTTGAAAATGTACATATAAAACTTCACAACATTTGGCAAGCATTTTTCAATTCAATGTGGAGCATAGTGGTTAGGACTTGTTTATACCCAAAACTTTGGATTGAAGATAGATGCAATACTAATCCAAAATTCCAATCAAAACACTCCATTTCTTTGGACTCCAATCCCGAGTTTTTGAATGCAAACAAGTCCTAAGAGTATTGAAATGAAAGTAGTGATTGTAAGGGAAAAAAATGGCACCTTCCAGGGCACCTTTGTCTTCTCCTTGAACTCCTTGGACCCATCCTTGGATTGGACCTTTTTTAGGTGGGTAGGAATCACATTAGTTTGTTGACTTTTTAGTCCGTGTCCAAACTGAACCCTCCAAAATTAGCTGTAAACTACACTACACCACTTAACTTTGAAAATTTTCACAACGTAGAGTTTAACTTGAAATTGATGAAATTATTGCCACTAGATTTGTAATGCAATTGTTTTTTAGATATAATTTTTATTGCTTAAAAACTCAAAATTTAAAAATAGGAAGGTCAAAAAAGAGGGGCAATGACTAGAAAATGATCACTTGGGTCATTGGGAGGGTTTAATTCAGAATTTGATGAAACTATTACCATTGGATTTATAATATAGTATATTTTTTATTAGTTTTGTATAATAAAATAATTTTCTATTTTAAAAAAACTCAAAATGTGAAAACAAGAAACTCAAAAAAGGGGCAATGACTAGAAAAGGGTCACTTGGGTCATTAGGGATTATGTGATTCTACTCATGATTTGGAGCAAGATATAGGGGAATGCAAATTTTTCTTGTGTATAAAGACAAAAAATTATGGGGACTTTAAATTTTTTGGTAATTTTATTCTTAGAATTGAAATTTCTATGAATTTTGGAAGCCCAAAATTGGTCCAAACCCATAATCTAGAGTATTCTCTAACCACTCATTAAGAGACTACTTGCTCATTTTGGCACCCAAAACCAAAGACATGCATCATAATGACACTCCAAGAATTGATGGTCAAAAACCAAGAGCTAATGGTTGGAAATCAATTCCAAACTCTATTGAATTTTAGTACCCTAGATTGTGGATGGGATTCTAGTTGGTAAGAGGTGGCTCCACCTTGATTCTAAAAGGGTACAACTCCTTTTTTGTTTCTATAGTCAACAATGAATTCATTCATCGATTACTCTAGTTTGCAACGTCTTTATAGAGTTAAGGCCTAAGAAACCTTAAATTGGTTTATAGGTAGAAAAATAGAAATGACTCATTTTCAGAGGAATTAGAAGTAAATTAGGAAATGGAGGTCACTAATTTATTTGATAAAGAATGAATTCAAGCAATTATATTTGGAAAATACAATTGCATGCAACAGCTATGTGCATTTAGACATAGGGATGTTTGTTTGTCTTCATTTAATATATGGAAAATAATATAATAATTTCCAAAAGATGCTTCCCTTTTGCATCTTGAACAATATTGGTGGTGATTGTAGGGAACAAACACAATTGAATAGGCACTTTTTGGAAAGAAGATCGCCATAAATAAATATGGTGTGTAATAATGTATATAGCAATGTTTTGAGTACTTTCAGGGTGTAATGGTCAACAATGTGCTTTTCTCGAGTCTTTTTCCAATCTTTTACTATAGACATTGTTTTCAACTACCCCTATGTAAGTGTCAATCAATTATCAAAGAAACACAATTGAACTTGTGTCAATTTCAAATAGAAAATTTGTATACACCTACATCGAGCATTTCTTGCATTAAGCATGTATTTTCACACATTAAAAGTGTATTTTTTAGTGTTGATAGCTATGTAGGAATCATGAAAACAATGTTTACTAAATTCAAGGGGCCTAAAATAGAATCTTTTATGAGGTTGATAGTGTTGCTAGCCTATATTTGCATATTTTTCAATTGTTAATGTCAACAACGTTGTATACATTGTCAAGAATCTCTAAATTCTCGTTATACAAACTATGGATTGTCTTAATTATTTGTACACCCATTGTCTATCACTCACTTTCCTATTTGGTATGGTTATTTTTTTTACTTTGGCTCCTCTATCCAATATTTTTGCTCTTCTGTCCAATATTTTTGCTCTAACCAAACTATGGACTTCCCCCCCCCATAGGTATTCAATGTTTTTAAGCCCAAAACTACTTCAAAGTACTTAAACCCAAACCAAGGCTAAAATCTTCACCTATATTTTTTCATTAACAAATCCAACCATAGAATCCTTTAATTAACTTGTTAGAGTACATCCTCCTAAAATTTCAAAATAAGAAACCTTATGGATTGTAAGATCAAGTCGCTTGAATTTTTAAAAAAATATTTTCAATTCTTCCCAAATGGTTAGATTTCATTTTTCAAACTTTTTACACAAAAATGTGTGGATCCTACAACTTACAACTCTCCATAATATCTTGAAGAAATAAGTTGGAAATACATATTAAAAATTTCAAACAAAAAATATTTCATATTCATGCTTGAAAAAAATAGTAATTAGAAAGAACTAAAGTATGATATAAAATACCAAATTGTTAAGAATTTAGTCATGGAATTCATAAAATGTCAATCCCAATGGTTGTAATGTTTTAATAAACCCAACGCTTTTATTTTTTTTCCAAAAATATTGAAAATTAGGTTAAATGAAGGACTTCAAAGTTTATTTTATAGTAGAGAATCTATACCTACTCGCAAACTAAAACTCCTCATAACTTTCATCTTGTTAATCAAAATGGAAGGATTCAAAGCTTTCCATGTATATTTAAATTTATGAAACCAATTTCAACTTTTTATTTCTTAAAAAAAGTGATTTTTTTTCAACCACTTGAGCTGCCTACCGAGCAATAAAAATTACATATCATGCAATAATTTTTTAACCATGTAGTCAAAAGTTATGAAAATTGTTGGACCTTAAAGCTACTTCTTGAGTGCATGTTGAAAAATTCAAAGAAAAAAAATTCCTTTCATAGTGAGCTTCCCAAAATCACCATGTTGCCAAAAAATATAATTTGGACCTTTGGAGGTTAAGACAAACACAATTCAAAACATCTCAACTTAGCCCTATCTCTTGCATTGTGGTAGGTTGTCATCAAGGTCCATAACATGCACATCTGCATTTCTTAGACCACAAAGTGAAGATGTTTTTATTTTCTTCCTCGGCCCAATTTGGTCCAAATGACATCCATGCATTAATTTCAACTCCAAGAATTGAAGAGTATGCACAATCTTTTGCCACTTTGGGGCTAAATGATAAGAGATTGTGCATGCTCTTGGGTTCTTGTTTTGAGATGAATACAACAAGTTCATTTGAACATATTAATTGGTTACTAAGTTGGAATAAAGTGCTCCTATGTAAATGCAAGTACACCTAAATCATTACTAATAATTGGCAATCAAAAATAATTTCAATAATTGAATATAAACCATTTTCTTGAATCTTGATGGAAAGAGAAAGAAGATTTCAACACACTTTTATTACTATGCATTATTTGGACACAATTTGAATACCTTGTTAATTTTTAAAGTATTGTCTTAAGGTGTACCCAAAATTGCCAATTGTCTCTCATAAGCTTTTATTTTTTGATTGTATACATCTTATATAATCAATAATTAGTTTTTTGGAGGAGTTTTTTTGTTCAAATGTAGGTGTTACATTTTAGGATAGTGATTATAGTTGCACACAATTTACACCTAAAATTGTCTAAACAAGTATTTGAGTTTTTTTTTTATTAAATTGTCTTAATTTTTTTGGATATTGATGCCAGTTAAAAAATGATTCTACATTCTCTTAGCATGTACTAATGGATGTTGTATGATTAAACTATGAGTTTTCAAAGTGATGATTTATGATTAAATCTATAATTATGTTTACATGATGTATTCTAGGCAAAAAATCTATATTAGATGGTTTGAATAATATGGTAGTGACACTAAATTTGCAAGTATTACTAATATTTGTGTCATCATGCATAGATTAGTATATCCTCTGATTGAGGCATAGTATATAAAAGTGCCCCCATACGTAAGACATAACAATAAATCTACAATTAAAATAATCATGTATACATCACTCATGTCTACATATTAATGTTAAGTATTTGATGAATTCTTAAAGTGAAGATTTGAAGAAACTTTACATATTTATATAAGTAAATTTTTGAAGCATATTCAAATAGACCAAATATCATACACTAAATTCTCTATTACTTTACAACTATATTCTACTATAGGTAAAATTGTAGATATTCTGCAAAGATTGAGTTTAAGGTCCTATAAACTCAATGGTAACATTTCAATACAATAATTCCTACTTAAAAAAATTAGAAGACATATGGAATCAAATCATTCTACCTTAGCTATATTTACAAATCACATACTCTAAATTCTTGCAAGACTTTTACTAAATTGTAATATTAGTAGAGGTAAAAATTTATTGTTCTTTGTAAAATTTATTCTTGTACAAACTAATACAATACAATAATATTTTAACTTACACAAATTCAATTATTTTATAAATAGTGTATATTTGATAAATTAATGTCATATGTATAACTAAGACAAGTTTGCATAATTAAAAATACTTAATAGATTCTGATTTTAGCATTTGATTATACAATTAAAATTAAAATAATAATACATTGCATGAATTCAACATTAGAAAGAAGGTATTAGAGTAGGACGACAATTCCTTTATGGTAATTGACCCTATTCGTGATACTTGCCTATTTGCGATAATCTAGTAGCCAACGATGCTAGTGTGTGAAAATGGAAATTCACTACTAGAAAATTTCATTTTTCTGTTCTTTTGGTCGCGTTGATCCGGTCAAAATCTGACAGAAATCTACTGATTTCAATAGATTTCTGTCAGATTTTGACCAGATCAACGCGACCAAAACAACAGAAAAACGAAATTTTCTAGTAGTGAAATGCCAACATATGAGCCTTAAGCATATATATAAGTAGATATTCTACAACCATTGAAGGTACTTATAACATAAACACCTATAATATAGATATCTATAACATAAGTACTCTATGATTATGGAATGTTTCTATAATATAAACTCATCTAATAATAACATAGGTGTGCGGTCTTCTAAGCTCATGTGTTCATGATCCCAGGCTCACATAACAACACCCCTTTTCTAATAGCACCCCCATTCTGGCCATGTAGGAAGTCCAAATGCATTACTTTTGAATAAATGAGTTGATGGACGTTAAGGCGTGCAAGTAATATTTTGAAGTGATTCAATACATGAAATAGGATCTAGTTCCTTTTTGATGTAATCCATCAATGAACATGGTTATTATACGGCCTCAACATTGTGGCAATTTTAGGTCGTCTTCAATAGTCTAGAATAAATGTCATGCCAAATGTAACTAATTTTCATTGCTTTGTAATTAGAACTTGAAATTTCTATCATTAAAATCACATTTAAAAGTACTTTGAATAAGTACTAGAAAATTCAAATTTAGACATTGAACAAAGAAAATAAATCTCCAAATTGCACCCAACATAGTGATTCTTCTATCTATGCAAGTGTGGATAGGCTTATTATTTTTTAATAGGCAAATTTTTAATTTGGGATTTCAAAGGGGTGTTTTTATTAATTTGGAGTTATAAATTTTGGATAATTAATCCTTTTGATGCTCCCAAGTATAAATTTGACTTTCAAGTAGGAAAGGTAGGGGACAGTAGGAAAAATCTAAATCCTTGAAAAGTGTGTTTGACTTTTGGTCACGGTGCAAATACAAGAAAATAATTTTTAAATAATTTTTTTAATTTAAAAATTCTAACAATTTCACAAAAAATTCAAAATTACACTACTAGGCGATTTCAAAAAAAATTCAGTAGTGCACTAGTAGTGTCTTGTGAGATTTCATTTCTCAAAAAAATAAATTTTCTTGTAATTGCACTGCTACCATGCAAACTGGCAGCCTTCTGCATGGTTCAATTTTTTGTAATGGTTAAAATTAGAATGGTTGTTTGTAGATAGTAATTTTGGAATTGACGTTGGTAAAAGTGATGAAAAAAAGCCAAAATTGTAAACAATGAATGATCAATCAAATTGAATTATTAAATTGGTTTGTGCAAGTGATTGTGTCTAGGGAGAATGAGTGATTAATCCTAAAAAGGCCCTTAGGGTCCATGTAAACAACCCGTATTTAGCCTTAGAACTCTTCAATTGTGGTTTATTATACAAATTGTGATACATTGTTATTCATGTACTAGCATGATCATTAATTTACTTTGTATTTGATCAATGTTCTTCTAATCAAATACCACCAAATTCATAGTACACTATACAGTCACAAAGGGCTTTCAGGCCCTTCAAGGGTTAAATTTGTTAATTGTGTGTGTACCAATTGGGATTGTGAGAATTGAATTGGGAGTTGAGTGTGTAAAAGGCTAAGTCAAGTGATTCAAAGTGTGCATGTTGTGCCGACTTCTTGTTTGGTCATAATTATTAAATGAGTCATAAATTAAAAATCAAATAAGTGATTGTGTGTTCTGGGGTTGTATTACTTGTTTTAGAGATTGAACCTATTATCCTAAATTTCCTACTTGACCACCTTCCTTGAAATGAGTTTATTATATTAAAAAGATAATTTTCAATTAAGTCATCATTCCTCTTGAACAAGGCATGTTCCTTTTATTCTTTAGTATCACCAATTATGTAATGATCATAGTTTTATCCAATACCTCAATCAATTATTAAGTATTCAATCAAAAAAATCTTTTTATTTCATTTTATATCATATTAAAATTTAATAAAATATTGGATTCATTAATTTATAAATTTTAAAATAAAAATCTATAGTTAGATTTTTAGAATTTTAGAAATTAAATTGATTGAATGAAATATCAAATTAGCTTACATTTTTATATTCTATATTTTATATTTTTTTATAAATTCAAAAATTTATAAATTTCTAGATTCCATAATTTCAAACAATTGGACATCATCAATAATGGTATAAAGAACATTGAAGTTTTTAGTATTTAAATAACAATATAAATCAATTTCCATGGTCGTATTGAACCGAAAATGATATCCTGCTACAAAAAAACCCCACAAAGAGTGAATAATCCTTCTATCCATTCAAAGTAAGTGAAAATCAATTATTTTAGGGGACTTTCTAGGTTCAAAAGAAGCTTTTACAAAACACCAAATACAAAAGAGCCAAACCAAAAGGCTAGACAAAGAGAAGAAATAAATTTGAGAATTTTTGATGGAAAAATAAATCATTGTGATTTTTTGAAATGTAATATGTACTCTAAAATGATATCAATTTATATATATAATATGGAATTTTGATCCAAAATGATGCTTAGGAAGACAAACATTGATTTGTAATTTAACTTAAAAAAACATTTTTATTGTAGAAGATCCATGCATTAAATTAGGCTATTTGTTTTTCTGATTTATTTTTTTGATATGGTGAGATCTCTGGATTTGTATGTTTTTTGGATGCGCTCTTGGTATCATCAAAAAGTTCTCTGTGAGGAGGGGTTTATAGGCTTTATTTTGTGATGTTTTGATTTACAACAACAAAGATATTGAATTTCAAAATTCTTATGAATTAGAAAATTAGAAAACTATTTTTATTCTTATTTTATCGTACTATGGCAACGGCACAAGATGCACTAGTACAATGAAATACACATGTCCAAACTATGTTTATTTTTCATTTTAACACATGTATAGAGCTTCCTATTATAAAAACGTATGGAAGTTTTAGATATTTTCAAAGTTTTGTAATACAATACAAAGACAAATTGTCAAGCTTCATTTACTAAGTTTAAATTAAATACCAAAGTATATATTTTATAAGTTACAATCTTGTATGACTAACCCTATAAGGATGTTATGGACCAAAAAAGACCCATAGATGAAAGATCAACAAAATCAATAGAGATTGTGGAGATTGATGAAAGAGTAATTGGGAAGTTGACTAGTTTTGGAGTTAGAATATTCTAATAGAAATGTGTGAGGAAAGAAAGATAAGATTGAAATGCTAGATGAGAACTGTGAAAAATTTAAATGTTAAACAAGCATTCAACTTGTAACGGTGATTTAATCACCAATTTGGATTAATCTAATGGAGAGTTATATACCAAATTGGTGTTCTGTATGAAGTGGATGAATGTATAAGTGATGGTGGATGATTGATTCATTGAATTAATGTGTGAGCCAAATTGGGATTTATGTGTGAATGTTGTTGTAGTGTTGTGTCTAGATTGTCTAGCTGTAAAGTTTATGCTTGTTTGTGAAATATATATTCATAATCCCAGTCGAGAGTTGAGTGTATGATTTAATCGAGTAGTCCTAATTGGAGTTGATAAAGTGTGAATGTTGCCGTGAGTAAGTTCCGATTTGGTTGTTAATCTATGTATGTCAATCATTAAATTGAAATGAATTGTCAAGTGGTTGTAAAGGTATTAACTTTAACTTGCGTTGTGAAATATGATGTTGAAGAATGAGTGTCATGAATGTTAAGAAGGGCAATTCCAAATTGGTGTGTAAGAATTATTAATTTTGTTGCAAGCAAAATCTTTATGAAATTGAATTGTTACGCTAAGAATGTGACTTCAAGTTGGTGAAGATAGATTTAGTGGTTCCCCTGATGGAGAGCAAAGATTAAGTTGATAAGATTTAGACAAATTAGAAAGCTTAAGGGCCATACAAGTTGTACCAGGTCAAGACAGATTTGGTAGCTGAAGTATTCCAATTAGCAAAGTAATTAGTAGACTTCCCATTCAAGAATAAAGACTCAAGAAGATAAAAAAAACTAATTGGGATATCTTCTTCACCCTTGTGGCCTTTAAGAGTGGAGGGGGAAAATTTGGCAATTAGTTTTACCATGTGAGAATATCACATAGCCTAGTGGAAGTAAATGAACTCTTTCTTAAACTTTGGTTGCAATGACCTGTTATGGACCAAAAAGGACCCATGGATGACTTTCTTGTTAATTATAGAAACAACAAATGCACCTATTAGTTCGATGATTATAATATTTTGATGGCTACCTTGGTCATGGGGGTTGCATCCTATTAGAGTTAACCCTAAAACATTGATAAGGACATAAATGTCCTTTAGATGACTTCACCTAAGACTATAGGATGGAAAAGATTTTTTTTCATCCAATATGTTTTTGAAAAATTGCTGAAGTATATTTTCAATGAATGGTATTGTAAATTCCATCATTATAATATTTCTATCTTTTTTCTAAAGAAAAGGATGCTAAATCCATGGATCACGTTTGTTAGTGGTGTATGTTAGCCATTTCTTGCTATTTTATCCTTGATGTGAATTTTAGCCCAAAAAATGATGTTTTCTGAATTTGAGTCCAACTAAGAAAATTAAACTTATAAAGTCTAGTTTTTATTCTACTTGGAAATTCTGAAAAAATTCATAAATTTCAATATTTTATAGCAATATGAACTTTAAATCTATAACCTTGGTTTGTTGGTTTTTCTATCCTTAGAATGATAGGATAACTTTGGTTTACACCATGATGTTATACATTGTAATAAACATCTATGGTGAAAAGTTCAGATTCTTCGAGGCATTTGATATGAACTTCCTTCACTTTTTTCTCAAAAGAAATCCACAATAATTTGAAATTTCCCTCCAAAAAAAATTTGAAAATTTTATGACTTGTAGTAGGCATATGATTCCATCTCTGAAAAAAATATATAAATATATAAATATATCAATCATTCTTATCTAATTGCAAAATGACAGCAAACAAAGTGATGGACAGTGAGGCTTGAAATCACTATAGTGGTCATGGGCCCATCCTTCCAGGGTTAAATAAACCTAACCTAAAGGGCATTCACTTCTCTGATATAAGGAGCCCGACAAGGACCCCTTTTTTTTAGGATAAAAATTGTCTTAGTTATTGTCAGGTCTATCTTGTTGGCAATGGAAAGTGGATTCCGTCCAGAGTATCATCCTGAGCTGTAGTTTTTGGACGCCACTGAATAAACTATGAATTTTCAAAGTGCTGGGGCTGAGTTTAGGTGCGTCCCAAACCAGCCCTCCAATGTTCCATATATTTACATTTTAGGCAAGAATCTAGATTGAACAGTTTTTAGTACCGTGGTTGCCATTAGGTGTTTATTATATTAACTGGTGCACAGTCCTGCAGTATGGGCTCCAAGATTTGGTGGTCTGACTACAAAGATTATGTATTAAAATATGTCGCCCACTTTTTCTGCCCCTTTGAGGATTTTAAAACTCTATCAATAGGTTAAAAATAAAAAAAAAGCTAAAAAAATTCAAGCAGACCGACATTTCAGAAGCTTGGAATAGCTTAATAACTGGGGCCAGGGAGGATTTTCAGTTGACCCATGTATTGCCCCGTGTTTTACCCTTGCAGAAAATTTAATAAAAAAAAAATTATTTGTTGCATATGATAAAATTTGCAAATTCTGAATTCATATTTGCAATCAGAGACCCCAAATTACGAAGTTGACGTGAAGGGATAAAAAGTTTTAAGCAACGTAAAATAGGAGGTCATCTTTTTTTTTTTTGACACAAGCGTGTTGAATAACACACTGCAAGGGGTTTCTGTCAGGTAGATAGGCTGATTTCACACTAGATAAACCACTTGACACTGCCAGGTATCGAACCCGCAACCATGCCATTTGATTTGGGTACCTTTCCACCATTATCCGGTAGTTTAGGGTCATCTCGGATAGGAGGTCATTTTTTACATTTACCCTTTGATGGGGCAATACGTGGGGCATTCTCCCTGGCTGGTTAATCAAGCCTCAGGGCTTCAACGTCAAATTTTTGGACAAAGAACATTTGAGATTCATGTTTCTTTTTCATTATTGCTTGAATGAAAGTTATCTTAATTTGTGGAGATACTTTATTCAAGGACGAAAACATTAAAAACCATGTTTCTTTCTCATTATTGCTTAGATAAAAGTCATCCTAGTTTGTGGAGATACTTTATCAAGGACGAACACATTGAAATCCATGTTTTTTTTCTTTATTATTACTTGGATGAAAGTCATCCTAATTTGTGGAGATAGTACTATAACTAGGGTTGGGGAAAATTGACCCCTTCATTACCCCAACTAAGGATAAATGTAAAAAAGTGCCTATTGTTTTGCACTGCAAATTTTTGTATTTCTTCACTTTTTCTTACTAATTTGGTGCCTTTAATTGCACATACGATTTCAAAATTTTATCATTTTGTAAATTAAAAATTCTAGTGTTTTTCCTAGAGGTACATTACTAGGCAATGAGGGGGTCAATTCACCTTGGCCCTTCATTATCAAGTTGTTGTCCTATCTAATGGTTGGATTTGGTATAACTAGAGTACCTCTTTTCATTTTTGGCTAAAATTACAAATGTGGAAGTATGTTAAGTGGTTGACCGGCTAAATAATTGCATTGACTCTAGTTTAAAATTGGGTTTGCAAAAATGACGTCATATTGGATTTAGAGAACACAATTTTTTTTCTTAAAATCATCATATTAAGAGAACCTCATTTCCAATCCATTCCAAAAAAATTTATTCAGAAATGATAATATTTTTCTTGTAATTGAATTTAGAAGGAATTTTAAAAATTCAAAATTTATTAAAAAAATATTGATGATAGCATAGGTGAATGTGATTGTAATTGATGGAATCCAAAACCCAAAATCTACTTCTATTTGTATATCAACTCCAAAATATTCTTCCAAATAGTACTTTGTGATGATTTTTTTTAATTGTCAATTTTATAGAACGATTTGTACATTAAGGGGTTAAATCAAGTTGAAATTGAATATGAAAATTTGAACTCAATTGCATTGGTAAATCAAAAAAATATAGTGTTTAAAGTTGTAGAATTATTTGGGTAGGAACTTAACCTATAAAGTAGTCTATTCTTAAAGCTACTTTTTATGAGCCGATTGCATTTGGAAGAAGCTAAACTCCTTGAAAAAATTTCAATTTAAAAAAAAAAATTTAGCAAAAAAAAGAAATTGGCATCTAATCCAAGTCATTTAATATTTTGGGAACCTTTACAAAATTAGTTACAATTTTTTTGAAGTTCAAACATAGTAGTCATTAAATGTGCCTTCTTCTTGAAATGTACACTATTGGTACATTGATGAAAACAAAATGTACCTTTGTGTTAGTGGTTGCTTTTACAACATGAATGCTTCAAAAGCACCTCAACTTACAAGCAAAGCGAAATTCACAATTTGGAATGAAGCCTTTAAGATTGATTCCTTGCCATTGTTCATTGATTTACATAGATTGACTACGTGTTGAAATTTGCCAGCTTAAATCCCAATATAGTGCAATTGAACAAGGGCTCATTTCCCATATGTTACATTTTTGGAGCATTCATTTTTTTCATTTGTATATTAATTGCAACTATTTTCTTTCTAATTTGTCCATTCAAGGTTAACTCATAAATCCTCTATATTCAAATTGGATGTGCTTAACCCGTGAGCGCCCCAATGCCTCAATATATGGCCTCTCAAAACTCAAAGATCTCCTTGTTTGACCATTATAATCTTTTTAACGATACGATAAAAGGATGTGTCCTTTTCCCTATAGCTCCGGCACTATCTCTATTATCAATCGGGACAGTCAATTTATGTGGATCTCATTTTACATGATAGTTTGATTGGAATGAATTGAGAAGGTTTTGAATTGGAATGAATTGAGAAGGTTTTGAATTGGAATGAATTGAGAAGGGTTTGAATTGGAATGAATTGAGAAGGGTTTGAATTTTGGCAAATATAGTTTGGGCGCTCAAGGGTTAAGTCTAATTCAATAGTGCTAATTAAAGCTACTATTGAGGTTGAAAGGACTGATGTTGTTCATTTAAAGCTATCATTTGTACTTTTATAGAGTCCAAGATTTGTTGTCATGTTGTTTAATGCATATTTTTTGACTAAAATTAGTCTTTTAGTACAATTACTAAACCACCTTGCAATAGTGTGTTGTTGATTCATCCATTAAGCATTTCAAGAATTAAAAATTTCACTCAAACAAATTTGAGTGGTAGAAGGTGGAGATTCTATTGTCTATCCATTTTGGGAGGTTGATTCCACATTTAGAAATAGAGACTATAGTTTGTGAGCCATTCTTCAATTTGCATTGGAGCCTCTTCTCTTATCAAACTATCATACGTATGTTTGTATATAGAGAAAATTTGTTTCTTGGTCCTTGAGGATTTGTCTTTCAATTTATTTTTCCTCACCTATTTCTTCCAATCTACCTCTGAGAAGAGACATCTCTATATTTCAATCCTCTAATTCATGAGTTTTTTAAAAATTATCTTAAGCACATTAGAACATTTTTCTCAATACTAGCATCTATCATTCTTTCAAAAACAAATCATTCTTGATTCTATACTAATCTTGAATTTGTGTATTTAATTTGAACACACAAGACAACAATAGAAGCATTGATATCAAATCATCATTATGTCCTTCACTAATAATATTATATTTTATTTTAGTAGTGATGAACTCTTTACTCTTGCATTGTTATTATTTGTGCTTAATTAGTGTATTTCTAGTGTCAATAGATTGAGCTACTTACATTAAGATAAATGCAATTTGTAGGTTTTAGTATCCAATTGTGTAACTCCAAGCTAATTTGGCTTTAGCCATGGTCATAAATTTTCTAATATCATATATGTTTCACTCTTATGAAACGTTAAGGTAGATGATATTGAGCTCATCATTCTAATGTGAAATCTAATTTCTATACATCTTACATTAGATTAGAGCTTAACAATTGCACTTGTATTGATCCCATTGTAGACCAATATTCAAGTTAATAAAACCACCTCTATCACCATAGGACCATCTCGCCAAAGAATCTTTTCTAAAAACAAACTCTAAAGATCAATTCTTATATTGTAAATATTGTAAATATAATTTACAAAATAGCTCACAAGGCAACATTTAGAACAAATTTGATAAGACTTAGGAATAGAATCCAAATATTTTGATTTTTTTCCTTAAGTTGTCATATTGATTTGATATAAATAAAAAGATATTAGTATAACTACAAGACTCACCATTTTGGTCCAAAGATTTTGTTGTGCCCCTTAGTGAGACTTATTTCTTCAAGTTCATCAACATGCCTCTGTGGCACTTCACTTTTATGACTAGTTAATAGAACCTAACTTTCCTACCTCTTGAATGACTCAAGGAGTGACTCCTATCACCTAACTCCTACAAGACACTAGGCATGTCATTTGATGACATGGGGTAGAACTTCCATTAATGTCTAAGTACTCAGTGGTAGGAGTACTTACTACTAGTGCTAAAGACCTTTGAACAATACTTAACTCTTAGTTAAGCCCAAACAACTTCACCATTTGAATTCAATAGTTGAGACTCAATGTCACGGCCTAGCATGAAGTGGTACACCATTCAACAAGCATCAAGGAGTGCCCAAGAATACTCTACTGTGTCATGAAGGTGGTGGTGAATCTCAATCACAAACTTCACTATCTATGGTCACTTTGATTCACTATGACACTATTTGGGAGTAAGGAAACCACCTATACTCATAGTACTCTCTACAAGACTTAACAACTTCTTTCTTCTATAGGTCATCAAGACATCCAAGAAACACATTCCCCTTGAGAAGGTATGTCATTCCATACCTTAGCTGCAAAATTGAGTTCTAAAAGACTCTCAATCTTCCCATCAAAATAGCTCATATCTTTTGATTTTAAATCCAAATCAAGAAATCATTTTTGTGATCTATTGTTTGTATAGATTGCCTTGACTAGTAACGTTTTTAAGTGCGACAAGTATTGAATAAGTTAGGGTCCTCCAAAGGCTTGAGTCCTTTGGAAAGTATAGTTCTCCAAGATTCTACTCCCTTTGTTTGTCCACAATTTCTAGTTCATAGCTAAGATCTTCATTAGACTTAACATTCTTGAATTCTTATTTCTTTATCTTTCCAAGGATATGCAACATACCCTATTTAGACAATGAATTTATCTTGGAACCTCTACTCACTCATCTCACACCTTGAGACACTACCAACTTTGAGGAGCTATATCATTTTAAGTCACAACTTAGATCCTCACATCTTTGCACCCATAGGCACATACTCTTACTAATGTTCCAAACATGTGCAGCATACTACCTAATTAGTCGTAAATAGAGCACTACAGTGCGTTGTTTGCTTAGAACTCCTCAATTCCAGTCACCTAGTCTCTTGCAAAGTTTGGCAAGTCACTTCCCAAATCCCCTTGCTCACCAAGGTATCATAGACAAGCCTTGTCAATGAAGGTCATGACAAACTTGGAGGCAAATAATTGTAACAAATTCCAATTAAAATCATCCTAAAACTTTTGAAATTATTGTAATCCATGAGAAAATTCTTGTCACCTAAACCCTCACTAATGGGATAAATCAATGTAGTTCTTTAATATAATTGATGTACATTAACTACTAATCATTTTGACTTCTATATTATGGATCGTGAATAAAGTCATTTAGGCCAATGTTTTGTCCAATTCACTCTCATTCATCCAAAATAATTCTATGATCTTTAAGATATGAACTTTATTTATAATCAATTTGATAAAACTATAATAAATAATCTACTTGTATAAATATACATGTAGAAATGTGTGAAAAGAGATTCAATGTTAAAGGGTGAAGGTAGGATCATCTATTTTAATAATAAAAGTCATATACATGCAATCTAATCATATGAGTTGGTTTCTCCTTGTATTCAAAAGGATTCAAAAAGGGGCTAGTTCTCCATACATAGGATTAAATTTTTATAACTTACAAGATGAATCTATTCTAAGTAAAAATCACATTTCAAAGTTCAAGTCATTGGACATGTCCATTAGAAAAAGATAAACAAATGATTGGGAAGGTCTAAATGGACAAATTTAAATTTGTAGGGCTTGAGTTTAGGGTTTATGAAGATTTTTTTTATTGAGTGCTTGTTCACTATTAATATGTGGTAGGGATATATTTGGATTTTTAATCTAAAATTTCATGCCAATTGTCGGTTAACAATATTTTAGGGCGATGGTAATCACTTAAGTAGTTAGGGCAAAATTTAAGGGGACAAAACAAAAACTTAAAGGCTAGAGTGGAAATTTAACAATTGTGGCGGAAATGCAATGTAGTTTGGTGGGATTGTATGTCGGGATATTTGTAGGATTTTTAAAATAAATTGGATTCTAGTTCATGACATTAGGTTTGGCATGCACGTATCAACCATATGGCACCCTGTGTCAACAATATAATTTTGCATTTATTTTGGAACTACCCTCTTTGTTGGTCAACATAGAGTTTACCTCATTGGATATAGGAAGCTCCAATTAGTCAATGTGTCTAGTGGATGGGCCTTTCAAACACTATAACAACCTTTGCTTTATTGATTGAGTTTTTTGAGATGTGCTATAATTTCTATATTTTAGTATTAGGCATTCTACTGTGGGCATCTATTGATTATTAAGATTCACTTTCATTGGCACTTTTTTTATGCTGATTTGTTTATTCAAGGTCCTACATCAATACCTACATTTTAGATATACACTCTACTTCATATACTTCATCAAACTCATCATCAAAGCTGTAACCCACTAATTTCAAGTACTATATATATGTAGCATCATTCTCTTCAAAGAATCAAGGGGCAGATGCATGGTATGGTCATCCTACTTTGTTCACAAGATTCCTTAAGGATCAATGCACTTAAAAACTAATTTTTAAATTCATTTTAAAATATAACATTAGCCCAATTGAAAAATTAAACAAACCATGTGTACCTATCAACTATACACCAACCATATATTCAATTTTTAGTTTGACTAATTAATTTTATTGTAAAGAGTTTGAATTTCAAAATTTCTCATAACCCTATTTAGTAGTAAATTTACTGATTTCTATCCAAACTTTGATTGTAAAAATTGACCATATTTGATTTTAGATTTGAAAATTTGAAAATATTTTCACCCAATGAATTTTATTGTCAAGAACAATCAAGAAAAAATTCTATTAAAAAAGTTTTAAAAACAAGTAAAAAATTAAACAACCTATTATTACATTATAATTTAATATATAAAATAAAACAATTCAAAAATATAATTTAGAAAATATAATTCTTTACATATTTGAATGTTATTCAAGAAATCAAATAAAAATTCCATCAAAAACTTTCATTTTCATGAAATTTGGGGTGCACTGTTGCTTGGGACATGCAATGTCTTTAAAGAACCTAATTATTTGTGAGAATGTAATTGCCAACTACTGAAATTTTTGGTCATGATATAATAATATTGAAATTCCAAAACTGCCTAAAATTGATGTTGCAACAAAATTATTTTTTTAATATTTGTCTATATTTTTTTTTGGAAATCCTAGATTGCCCAAAAGAAAGATGATCCTACCATGCATTCATCCCAAGGTCATTTTCATCTAATTAAAAGTTTTGAATATATTTTTGAATGTTAAAGAAACTACTTATTATAAAATGTAGATGATTCTTATTGATTTGCTCATCAATTTATAAATAATGAATTTCATTTTTGTTTGTTAAAAAATTTACTATGGAAAATACATAATTAAACCTTAGTCTTTTTAATACAAATTATAAAAATATAGTATTTCGGTAATGCCAAGTTGGTAACTTTAAAAGAATTTAGTATAATAATTTTTGAAGGGTATGAATATTTATGAGAATTATACATGTTTGCTTAGATTTAAGTTTTATATATTTATCATACTATAAGTCAAGTGCTATTTAAAGATAAAACTTGATTTTTGGTGAGTTTTAGAAATCAAACGTTTCTAAATTTTTTTGATAAAGATTTATAAAAAAATTCAAATTTTACTGTAGTGATCATTTCTAAAAATCATGACTAATATCATTTTTTCAAAAACAATCTTCCAAGAAAAAGAAGTAACACATGTTTGACACATTTAGATTTTGTCATTAGGCACAATGTAAATAATAGAATGATTGTTAACAACAAGAATATTTTAAATTCATGATTAGAATGCATAATAGTCTCTTCTAAGTCCTTAATTCTTGAAGGACTAGGTGTTCCCTTAGGAAACAAAAAAAGTTTGGGTAGGTTCTTGGGATTTCAATTGTTGATGTAATCTTTTGAGTTTATATTCACTATTTTTTCTATTAAACATGTAGGTAATGCATTATTTCTCAAAACTAATTAATCCCTACTATTTTATATAGTTTATGTTGTTGGCACCTTCCATAGTTATAGGATATCTATTTTGTAGGTGTTTGTATTATAAGTTTTTGAAGATAGAAAAAACATATTAACTTTTTAGGAATACAATTTTTTATTTCAATTGGTACTTGAAAACAAAAGTTATGCAATCTTAAGCTCAAAATGAAATTCACTAGGCCCCCCAAATATCCAAATTTTTAAAAAAAAATCATCTTTTCTATAGAAATATTTTGTCTACATGGAAAGATTTTATTCATTCTATTTGGACTAGTGATGAAAAAGTTACGGAGAATTAATTTTCTTTTTAGAATTTTTTTTTCAAATTCTCAACTTAATTATTCAACATAATTTTTTTGAATTCAAAATCTATATTACAAAAATTTTAAGTTAAGAAGATTCAAAGCTTTAAAATCTAATTAGTCAAGGTTTAAAAAAATTATTTTCTTCACTTTAAATGCAAATATCTTGCAATTTATGTGGTCAAAGTTTCTTAAATTTCTTTCACACAATTTCATAATAGTTTAGTGCAAGATCTTATTGTTAAATAAGAAAAAAAACAAATTTATAGGAGTTTTGCACTTGGCAATAGAAATGGGCAATTTTGAGCGTTTTTGATCCTCCTATAAATTTGGCCTATTATACTAGAGTTCAAGTACTACAAACAAAAATTATATGAATTTTCTAATGAATTTTAGAAATTTAATGCTTAGAATATGTATGACAATTTTTTATAAATATTTATTCAAATTGATAATTAACATCTGTTCTTTAATATAAAATTCACAAAATATATATTCATAGCACATTGAGATTTTTTTTCAAAGCTTGTGAGTATTTAATGTGTAAAACAACATTTTTAAAAATTTGAATTTTTTGGTTATTGAATCTTGAATCTTTGGAGAGGACAAAAAGAATTTGATGGAGAGAGGACAAGAAGAGCCTCATGAAGAGAAACTCTAAGAATGCATCTATTCATTCAATAGTCTAATGTTTTTGTTTTACTACTTCAATAGTAAGCCTCATTCTTTTAGGATTAAAGAATAATAAAATATAGACTTAGAAGTTACAATGAACACGACTAATTTTAAAGTATTTGAAGCAAAGACATGAGAATTATTATGGTAGAGGTACCTATTTCTAACAACCCCTTGTTATGGCTTTTAAGGCTAACCTATTCTAAACAATAGTGGAGTATTTGAAGCAAAGACATGAGAGGTATTATGGTAGAGGTACCTATTTCTAACAACCCCTTGTTATGGCTTTTAAGGCTAACCTATTCTGAACAATAGTGGGACACACTGTTCATTGAGAAAGATTCTCTATTTGTACCTTCTCATCCACTCATCTCTCTTCCTCATTCTTGTACATATTGAACTCAGATTCTCAAACAAATTTTTCATATTGTACATGCTGAAATGCTTTAAGTTATCATGAATAGGTACTTCTACTATCTTACTATCTTGTAAGTGAAAGGCTGAAATGCTTTTAAGTTATCAGGAATAGGTACTTCTACTCTATCTCGTAAGTGAAAGTGAAAGCGGTTGTTTGAGAATCAAGAAGTAGGAGTTTCTAAGCTTTATAAATTGTTGGAACCTTCTCAAAATTCCTGTAATTATTCTGAAGTTGTCCATGCCACATGGCAAACTTTGATTGTGTTTGGGACACAAAATATTCCCTCTTTCTTTTGGAGTTTTCTAAAGCGGCTAAGTGATTACTTGGTCAAGCAATCAAACCGTACCATGACACCATGATGTATGGATGGTTCTCCACTTCCCAAGAAACATTCATGTCTTCATAAAGGAAGCTTCAAGGTTCCTTCTATGCCGCTAATACGGTAAGAAAACAGATTCTTTGATCCGTATAGAAGGGAAGAGTTATAAAAATATATTGAAGAATCTCCCCCCAATATCTAGTGATGATATAACTGAACTTGTACTTGAACAACCAAATATGATTCGACTGTGAAACAGAAGTAATAGAAAAGCCTCCGCAAGTTCCCCCAATATATATAAATTAAGATATCGATTTAGATTCGAGTTGAAAGAGACCACCACGAACAGCTTATCTGGAGGTTCACGAGCTAACTTATAGTCTAGCCCTGTAACAGTCTTCCGTCGAGAACCCTTTCAAAGTAGATACTGCATAATTAGCAAAAGTTCTCAAGAGACATCTATGTAGAAACAACTCTGCAGATTCCCAGGACAGCAAACTAAATTAGAGGAAGGGAAGTACCAAAATTTCTTCCTCTAAACAATGTGTTCGAGCTCTAGATTCCAGAGGAAGCCAATGAGGTGTACAGGGGTCCGCACCACTCACGACTGAGAGCATGTGTACATTTGCAAAAATGTCGCAAGTCCATCTGAATTGCAGGTTTGACGAACGAAGGTGGGTCGCTTGTGTTGGAAACTTGGCTGCAGTCATGCCATGGTCTCATACGAAAAATTCCCCGACCTGCAAGTCCATGCAAATTAATCGATTATGAGTAAGCTGCTAATTGACAGTGACAAACCACACGTGATGAAATCTTTGACAAATTTTGTCTTGCATGCGTTTATCTTGCAAGGTATGCATTTACACCGTGGTGCAGCAGACTGAAAAACTCGAACCCTATCCCAAATCATAAGCAGTATATATCATGTGACACCAGTAATTGACTAGATTCCATCCGAGTTACTGTATTTCGAGGAATGTTTGAGAGTCGAACTGAATAGTACTTCAAGAGTATACTTTGCACATTCCACTTGTGGAAAGCAACTGGAACTCTGGAAGGTAAATATCTAGATATCACGGAAATAAGAATGCCTGCAGAATTAGGGCATCTGACTTGAGTGAAATATTATACGAATGTGGGAGAAGAAATTCTTCTGACTAGCAGTTATCATGAAGCAGTGAAAACAGAAAACAAAAGCGCAGACTTCAGTGGGGATGCAAAATTTATAATTGACTGAGTATTGCAGCTTACAAAATATTGTGGTGCGAGTCATAGATGGAAGATGAGCCACCGCCATACGGTCGCATTGCCTGGAGCTCAGGATATTTCATGTCAGGGCTATCCACTGTGCTACCACCTCCACGGCTATTGTTATCACCGCCTGAATCTGCCCCGCTATTATGCTGCTGCATAAATTCCATCGGTGTGTGTCCGCCTTGTTCAGTTTGGTTGCTTCCACCATCACCAGGATTGCCACCACCCTGACTGGGAGAATCAATCAATGACATAATTTGATGGCCAGATTCCAGCTGACCGTTTCCAGATAGATGATTCAACGAGGACGATCCAAAATGGTTAGAGCCTGAGCGTGGGGTTTGTCCTCCTGTCATACTACCAAGCATCCACTCGTGTTCCTGCAAAATTGCGTTGAGAGAAAATTTCATAAGTTCATAATTTCATAGAGGTTCACAAATGAATCAGAAATATACTGCCATTTGATGCACCCTTCCTCTGTCGAACTTTATAAAAATCAAGACAAAATTTTCCATTTGAGGCCCTAACTTCGATAATGTTATAAGACAAAAGCAACTATATATAGATATGTACCTGGGAATTTGAGGAGTTCGCTGAAGCCGAAGTAATACCAGACTTCGAGTCAGTGGACATGAGGTGCTGAAGATTCATGGGACTTTGTCTCCCAACCACTTGGGTCAAGTCCGATCGTTGGTTTAAAGGCTTCAGCCATGGTACAGCCGGAGGCTCCATTCCATTGAAAGCCTGACCCGACATCGTCTGGTTCCGTCCTCCTGCTGGGTGACTCAGACCCATTTGACTTCCTAGGGATGAGAGAGAAAGATTGGGTCCAGTCTGACCTGCCCCAATTCCCTGCACCCAACAATCATCCTTTATGAAATCACTGGCAGACGCGATCAAGCGCATTTATTTGAATGGTTCATCGATAGTGTGACCCCCAAGCACACAGGGAACCTACAATGCTCATTCAGCTTAACATGCATGTAGTACTCACATATATTAGTGTTAATAAATTAAATTCTGTTCAAAACCCCTACGATTTCCCTGTGGTCCAACCACGTACAGTTATACCTGATTGAAGGACGCTTTGTCAATATTTCATATATAGTGAAAGCCCAACCCAACAGCGCCACTGTTTGCAAAATAGAACAAATATCACATTCCAAGTCACCTGCACAGCCTGTAGATGTTGTTGATACACAGAATGGTCTTGGCCATGATCACTAGAGCCTCCCATCATGGTCATCTGCCGCTTGGCACTCTGGATCATGAGAGGGTCTGGTGACATAGCAGATAGCAAGGCCTGTGCATCTGATCCCGCCATTGCTTGGGAGCTGATCTGCATTCCAGAATGAGTTGACGGATGTTGATCATCGCCAAAACCTCTCCCGAATCCCTGACCAGAAGATCGCAACTGCAGATTGTTGCCCACAGAGCTCGGCTTCTCATCAGAGTCTTCAAGGGATGCTGAGCTTGGTGAACTTCTATTCTTGAGCGGCACCAGCATTGATTTCGATTCTGCATGGCACAAGCAAGTTTAGTGAGCAGCTCCCGTAGTTAGTTCTAAGTGCCCGCTTAAACTTTGGCCGTTGAATCTGCAGATGTCCTAAGTTTCCTTACGTCCAAAGCTATGGCGCTCTGTCCAAACTTCTCATTTCCACGTATTGCGCAAGTGTATAATGTACGAGTCTAGAATGATCTTCCATTAAACATCATTATACCGATCGAAGCCTCCTCTTGAATAATATAACCTACTTATAACACTAATTTTTATGATGACATGGGCCTTGGCCTGTGAAGATCTTAATTCAGTACATGGTTGGATAGTCTTTAAGTCTTTAAGTAAATGATTGAAATAAGAATACCAGGCCCGAGACTCAAGAGCACCTAGGTAACAGTAATCTGGGATTCTCCGATCGGGAATATTAACTATTAGTATTGGCCCAAGTTGCAGAACCAGTGACTGTCATCACCCTGGTAGAAAAGGTTGTCACTTCCATGCCATAACCAACTTACGTCGATCACAGTCCAAAAATAGACCCTGTTCATGTTTTCTATGCTTAACATGCATTAAGCATGTAATGATCGGGTTGCCAATCTGGATTCACTAAGCTACTAAATCTGCAAAGATCTAGTTCATTTCATTCTCAATTATATGCCATTTTCAGACAGAAGTCAATATACTCAACATTGCCGCGGTACGTAGTTAGTACATTTACCTGAAGGTTCTTCGTCTCCACTCTTAATCCCAATAGACTCGGCCGTCGTCCCCCCATTCGTTGATGCATTAGGTTGAGGCTTTCTCCGCCGCCTGTTGTGATCTGCCAAGCGTTTTCTACAGCTTCGTTTGCCATCATCAAATTCACCTAGAGAGTGAAATCTGAGAAACAAAGAAACCACTGTCAGATTTCATTAAATAGTCACATTGCCCATTAGAATCTATGTTGAAAATTTGTATGGCGTATCTAGTCTAGCAGATCCACAACGGTGAGGAAGTGGAAGAAAACAAGGATATGATTACAGATTACGGATGATCAAAGGAAACCTCCTGAGTACAAGTAGAAGACTTTGATAGTCATTGCAAATATGAGCCTAAATCAGACATACCTGCTGCATTGCTGGCAAAACCTTTGAGTCTGTCCACCAGCAACCACATTCGGAGCTTTTGAATGCTGCTCGCAGACTTTGTGGCGACGATGATACTGCTTGGCTGTACTAAGATCGGCTTTGCAACCTTCTGCCTGGCACATGGGGACTTGAGACCCAGGTGATCCTGCACGATGTCGCTTTCCAATCCGATTTGCAGCTGTTTCTTCGGTGGAGAAGTAGGTTCGGACACCGAGGTTGAGCCCAATTCGGGCATGCCCATCAAACACCTTTCCAAGATCATAACTTCAATTAGAATTTCAGGACTCAAAGAAGCACAAGAAACACGTAATTCTGACTTCTCAACTTGAAAAACAATACACAAAAAATGATGACTAAGATCAGCACTCTCCATACATAATTACGGAGTATGTCTGTCAGACCATCACCAAATCGAATTATATTCAGTGCTTCTGCAAACTAAATATAAAGATATAAAAATATTAAGAGCATCAGTATTGACTGCTCATCCAGACGTACTTCCGATGAGTGCCGAGATGTTTCAAAAGTCCTACCCTTGCCAACTTACCACTGGACAATGAGCAAATTACAATTACTCACCTAGGAATCTATCCATTGTTCGATGCAGGCAAGAATAGGACTTTTGACACACAGGAAGTCAGATACTCGCGGTCCTGGGGTCTGATGGCTTATCAGCGGGCTACGTACCACCCATAAACATCCACATGGCATGAAGAAAAGATTGATAGTTGCTCAAACGTTTTCCCTAGATGTACGGAAGCTGGAACTAGAATGTGGTTAATGCAATTTATGCCCTCTTCAGACTTTCAAAAACAGATCTATGCAATCTATTGAGCTCTACCTCCTCTCTTTTGACATGACGATCGTGCATGCCAGCAAAGAGCTCACGCTGACGTTGATCATAGCTGCGAATGTCATTGTCAAGTCCTGCGCCGCTCGTTGCTGCAAGGCCTGGGATACCAGATGGTCCTAGGACACTATGGAGGTTTGATGTTGACGAGATCTGGGCAGACCCGTCCAAAGATCCGAAATTTCGGATCCCCGCGGAGCCGTACATGCCCATGTGGTTGTTTGTAAAGTTGGATGGTAGGCCGGCAGACAGCATGCTAATATTATTGTAGGAAGCTCGAAGGCTTGGTATTGTGCCTGTATGCCACGGAAAAAGTATTCGTCATGATCAGTAGTTAGCAGTTGGAACGTCTGAACGGGTTTTTAACTTGCTCTATATGTAATATCTATACTTGCCCTTGTTCAAACCCTCCAAACTGTTGGTTAGTCAACATGCAGACGCAAAATGCAAAATTGTAGGTTGATCAGATATTATCTAGAAATTAGATCGAAAGCAATCACAAAAAAAGAATTTTTGAATTGGAAATGCATGAACAGTGCACGCACACCGGGATATTAACATGGCAATTGTTTTTCTTAATTTAGTACATGATCAGCTGAGTCACATTCTTAGGAGTACCTGCAGATATTTGGTTCTTCAGCATACGATCTCCATCACTGCCGTCAGCTGATCCTCCACTACCAGGGTGCTGCGCAAGAATCATTGAATCCCACTCCCACTCCAGGCGGTTCGCACTACTATACTGGCTTGAAGCCTGATCAAGTGTACCGATTGCACCTGGGTTGTCCCAATTCTCTGTTGACCAGCTGGGGTCACCTTGCTGCTCGTTGGAATTTGCAGAAGGGTTCATCCCATATACTAGTAGGGAAGGGTATACAGTTGTCTTCTTGATAGAAAGAAAGACAGCTGGATGACAAGAGTGAGTGACAGGGGAGAGAGAACACGCCAAGTACAGATATCCTATAAATACACTGTACGTAGTACTAATGCTGAGTTTATCCTCTGTTAAATATGTCTATTGCAGAAGTAGCCACACTTCTGTAGAAGTACCACATGTACAACAGTACAGCCAATGATAAGGCTGTAATGTAGTGGTGAATCGATTAGGATTCGAGTTGACCCAATATTTCTACAGGAAGATGCATACACATCAAGTCTCGTTTTGAAGCACCATTCAATTCACTGCCAAGATATGCAGGCCTTCCGAGGTCGTCAATCTAGCTACGTACACACTCTAAATATTCAAGCTATTTGTGGCAACAGAAGACACAGATCACCTGCTTTTATGAAATCGTTCATTAAGGCATGTTCCAGAAAGATGACAAAGCTTCACCGTCTTGCAGAAGTATGCCAAAGCTCTCCAGATTTAAAATCTCAGCTTGTATCCCCACTTAATGATTCGCCTTTTCAGCTGGCTGCATTCAGGCTAATAGGAAGAACCTTGGGGAAATGCTGAGCCAGGAATCAAGTGATGGGGAACTCACATGAACTATCGTGCATGGCCTGGTGGCACTTGACTAGTTGATTGACAGAATATTTGCGTCCATCTTCCGTAAACTACTAACTAACTAATCGTCAGAAACTACGTCTAAGGGATGGCGAGGATTGACTCAACAGTACTGGATTTGGTTGTGGAGGTGGAAGCGAAAGTAGTATGAGTAAATGGAGCAAAAAAAGATGGCCAGCCACCAAAACGGGCTTGCTTATTTCACTCAGAGAAGAACCTATGTTCCGTTGCATTGGTATGGCCACTTCACAGTCATGAATCGCAAGTTAAGATTCACCGGCGGAACGATCCACCCCTCGGAAAGGCTCTCGAGTCAAGAGAGCAACAGACTGCTTTCCTCGTCAAGCTGCAGGGTCTCTCCCGAACAACCACACCTGTCACTACCAACACACACTGAAACTGATGAGCCAACAGTCTATACCGACAATTTACCGTCTGGACAGCTCTAAGTATGAACTAAATATCGATAATTGGTCATCTTCATATTCACGATGACACGAAGGTTTCTTACCGGTCAAAATGCAGGCAAAAAACATTCTTGGTCAAGAAATCTGAGCACGTATAACTTTACAGCTACCCCCAAGAAAATGCACGCAGCGATTCGGGACATGTCCAATAACATACCTGTACAAGCTACTCTGCGAGTACCGTTGCGGGAGCATTAAATATTTTCTATTGCTAGGATTACGGCTTGATGAAGCAAATAAATAAGGCTGAGTGTGTTGATATTCCGCTACAGGAATACCGGATGTGGGAAACTTTGCACGCCCCTGTCATGGATGAATGAGATTATAAAGTTGTTGCAGCCTTCACAGACTACTGGTAACCTCGAAGCCCTGGCAACCTCCTCTTAGCTTCATCGTATGGTATTTGTTTGCTGTGTATATATGATTTTTTCAAACCAGAGTTTCCTTCGCAAGCTCGGTTAAGGCCAGCCGCTTACCGTGATGATACTGATTTCTTTTACCACCTACTGTGGCTATCCTCAAATGCGTGTTGAGGACAATAGGGAGGCAAGGAAGTCCCACTTTTCGGTTCAGAGGTGTTGTACCCCAGAGTACTCTTGTCGTTTCTCAAGCCTCTGTTGTCCGAGGGGGCACACATAGAGAAACACCGAAATATCAGTCTCGATATCAAGCATCGATCATGATCTCGAACATATGTCCGTGATTGAGCGTTAAATTCATCTTCAAACCTGCCTTCGCACAAGAGTCCGATTTTTCTCTTCAATAAAACATCTTTTTTTTTGTCGCATCCCATATTCGTATTATTCTGTTCGGCCGGCCGGCCCTCTAGCCTCCGGTCCGTGTAAAACAGAAATACAGACCTGGAGGGACTAGAGGGTCGACTAGAGGGCCGAAGGCAACAGTATAGGCAGCTACTGTGATTTTTTCTGGAGTAGACTCTACGCGTGTACTGCTTCTATCAAACCAATTAAAGCAGCATGAATCTAATACACCTGAGACCATTCAGTGAAAGAAAAACAATTGCAATATCTAATCAATGACGGATTGCGGAGTTCCAAAGTTCTACCATTCATTGTCCGACACTCCAGAACTTCCTGTTCATTAAAATAGAAACAGAAGAGAAAATTAAGTTGGAACTTGGTAGGATTTTCTGCTCTTCTGAAAACGCTAGTCGTCTTCGACAGAAGCTATGAGGTAAGTACGTGCTTAAGGAGACTCAGTAAATACGAAGGCTCGCAATGACCAATACGGCAACAAGCCTTTGTTGCGGATCGCAGCATTCAAGCGTTCTAACCGGAACAAAGTAGGCCATGTTCCACACTTGCCCATATCCACTGATAGAATTCAGCAACGATATCGCCAGTAAACTATTGGCTTCCACTCACTATAGAGAGTCGAAGCAACAGAACTGATGTAAACGAACAGGATTCAAGAATCTTAAATTTTGGCACTGGTTACAAAATAGTGAAAATCGCGGCATATTAAACTGAAACGTTACAACGCGTTCAAAAACAATGCTACTAAAGCTCTACTAAGCGGATATAAATACTTACCTTCTAATTTAAACTAAACTCTATCTGTTATTTCTGGTCTTAACTTCTCAAAAGTGGGTCTTGACGTCTATGCACTACATATACAAGCTAGTCGATGTGCACATAAAATGCCGCTATTACATTGCATGAGGTGTCGACCTTTCATCCTCACTCGATCAAGCTGTAATTCAGGTTAGATGTCCCCCTGAGCTCATGAGACTGAATCACGAACGACTTACCCGTTTATAATTTTATGTCCATATCAAATTTCGATTTAATTCTCTTGTGGAAAAATTCATTCACATGGAATAGCAAGGCTAATTCATGTATACAGTCCTCAAGATCATTACCTTATCCAACAGAAGATTCAGAGCGTCTCATTAAAGGAGTTTCGCATCATGTGTCTCCTGAACCGATTGCGCAACATGACTTCTGAAGCGACTAAGACAGCCCCCTGAGCCTTTTTACCGTAAGAGTACGTTACTACACTTGAAGTTCGAATACTCAACCGAATCGATCACAAGCAGCGACCTACCGGCGATGCACTTCCCCAGTTTCCCTTCGAAACCTAAGGTGCCTTCGTTCTACATCTACCTAGGCCTGGTCTGTAATCGAAAAATGGAGACGTTACGCTCCATAACCTTCCACTTAGTGATCGAATCTACTGCCATCAGCAACCTCAGCAGCAGAATCACTATTTCTTATACCGGTGTAAAGGTGAGTCGAATTAATCCTCAGCAACCTCAATAAGAAGTTCCTGGCACGAAATCCGAAACGTAATTGTTGACAGCCACTTTCCTCTGCCATTGGTCGACTCGACTCAACACCCTCGCAAACAACCATCAGCTCACAAACACACTAACAACTCAGTCTCGATTTCCCGACAACCCTTGGCTCCGAGCTCACTTACAAGTTTTTCGACAGCAAGCTGTACAAATAGCACAGTATCAAGGCCGCGCACACGACAGCAGCCTCTTCACCACCGTCTCCCGCCACAGTCTCGTTCCCGGTGACCTCTCACTCAATCAAGCACCTCAAACCACTACACACTCATCGCAATCGCAGGTGTTCCCCTGTCTCAAGCAGGCTCTCACTCACTCTCCTCCCCCTCCTCCTTTTCTTATTCTTCCTCTTCGCTTCACGCCACTCACTTCCAAGACACTAAAATTTTCTCTAGCTTTAATTTCTGCTCTACCCCACTCTCTCCCTCTCCCTCTTCTCTCTCTCTCCCCCACTCACAGACACAATCTCACACAATCTCTCTGACACAGTTCTCTCAACGTCCAACCCTGCCTCGTTCGATCCCGGAAGCCACGACGATCATCCCCGGCCCGTACGAGCTCCGGTCCCGACCGACCCTCTCCCCTTGAGCCCCCTCCGTGCAGCCAAATCCCTCTGAGAGAGAAGTAGCTCTTATGAAAGCCCTCAGCCTGTCAGACCGACGTCAAGGCTGGCGCTGCACTCATGGTGCCAGTACCCCCCTCTCGTGCCTTCCTTGAAACTTATAACTTACTCCCAAGTCCCCGCGGTTACCACCACTAGTGCGACCCCTGAGTCCCCTCCCCCTCGTCCCGTCCCGTCCCTCGTCTGATCAACTTCAAGCACGCGCACTAGCTCCCTTTTTCACAAGCTGCTTTCACAGCCACAGTGATCACCACCTCTTCAACAGCGACGATCCTAACTAGACCGCCTCAAGAGGCAATGTGCAGGACAAGCATAAACCATCAACAACAAGTAAGACACGAGGACGTCTACTACTACTCCCCTCCCTCCCCTTCCCTCTCTCCCCCTTCCCCACTCCCTCCCTCCCTCCCTCCCTCCCCCCGTCTCTCTTTCTCTCCAACTCCCCACCGTCCTCCTCACACATACCACTGCAGCGAAGTGAAGCCACCACACAAAAAACACATACCCCTGCAGCAAACGCCGTGGGGCCTCTGCCGTGCTCTTCTATTTCTTCTTCTTCTGCTGCTGCTGCTGCCCCCCTTCCACCCCTTGACTCATTTCCGACTAATCGCCCCTTGCATCATCACCATGTCCATGAGCACACACGCTGCAGCTACAGAGAACGATACGGCAATCAGCGCCCCAGCTAAAGTATGCCCCGCTCGTCGTCTCGTCGTCGTCTCGTCGTCGTCCAGCCGTCGTTCTCTACGACCGCTCGTAAGCCCGCCCTCGCCAGGGAAGTCACTAATCGTGAGTTGGTTGGAGGGGGGGGGAAACGTGGCGGGCGAAGAGTGGGGCGGAGGCTCGTCCCGGGCCCACAGGCTTTGTCGGGATGACGTCACCACTAGCTCTGAACCTACTCTACCTACAATGGTCGGAATTTGCCCGTAAAACGCAGCCTCCCATTGGTGAAGTATTATTTCCTGCTCTTCGTTCCCGGGCAGCGGCTCTGCTCTGCTGCAAGCCGTCCCTTGTACGTGCCCCGGGGTTTCATTTCTGGGGGGCAGTGCAGAAAGTGATCCTTCACGGGAGCCGGTGAAGTTAGGTTCCTCATCCATGTTTTCTCATCCATATTGGATGAAACATGCCAAATGTGGATGACAACCCACTTAAGTTTTTCGAGTCCTAGAAGGTGGATTTGGGATGTTTTCAAGACCTCATTGTAGGAATTTTAAGAATTGAATGAAGTATATTCTAAGGATATTGTCAAGGTAGGTTGTTTTGTCTATTTGCAATGATGTGATTTTAAAGTGGTCATTTCGGTGCTTTTGTGGGTTTTGTGCTATTTACATCCACAAGTAGGAATGAAGCCTATCAAATGTCAATGACAACTCGATTATCTCCTAAGACTCATGGTTTCCACCCAAAAGATTGCGCATATCTTTGACGGCTTATTCTTGAAGCTACAATGACGGGATGAAGATTGCAGATATCTTTGACGGCGTATTCTTGAAGCTACAACGATGGAGCTACAACAACCGGATGAAGACTTCAAATATCTTTGACAACTTACTCTTGGAGCTACAACGACCGGATGAAGACTTCAAATATCTTTGACAACTTACTCTTGGAGCTACAACGACCGGATGAAGACTATAGATATCTTTGATGGAGCTACAACGACCGGATGAAGACTACGGATATTTTTGACAACTTATTCTTGGAGCTACAATGATGGGATGAAGTCTGCAATGGGATGAAGACTGCACATATCTTTGATAGCTTATTCTTGGAGCTATAATGACAAGATGAAGACTGTAAATATCTGACAACTTAATCTTGGAGCTACAACGATGGGATGAAGATTGTAAATATCTTTGACAGTTTAATCTTGGAGCTACAATGATGGGATGAAGATTGCAGATATCTTTGACAACTTATTCTTGGAGCTACAATGATGGGATGAAGACTGCAATGGGATGAAGACTGCACATATCTTTGACAGCTTATTCTTGGAGCTATAATGACAAGATGAAGACTGTAAATATCTGACAACTTAATCTTGGAGCTACAACGATGGGATGAAGATTGTAAATATCTTTGACAGTTTAATCTTGGAGCTACAATGATGGGATGAAGACTGCAATAGGATGAAGACTGCAGATATCTTTGACAGCTTATTCTTGGAGCTACAACGATGGGATGAAGACTGTAAATATCTGACAACTTAATCTTGGAGCTACAATGATGGGATGAAGACTGCAATGGGATGAAGACTGTAATGGGATGAAGACTGCAATGGGATGAAGACTACAGATATCTTTGACAGCTTAATCTTGGAGCTACAATGATGGGACGAAGACTGCAATGGGATGAAGACTGCAGATATCTTTGACAGCTTAATCTTGGAGCTACAATGATGGGATGAAGACTGCAATGGGATGAAGACTGCAGATATCTTTGACAACTTAATCTTGGAGCTACAATGATGGGATGAAGACTGCAATGGAATGAAGACTGCAGATATCTTTGACAGCTTATTCTTGGAGCTATAATGACAGGATGAAGACTGTAAATATCTGACAACTTAATCTTGGAGCTACAATGATGGGATGAAGATTGTAAATATCTTTGACAGTTTAATCTTGGAGCTACAATGATGGGATGAAGATTGCAATGGGATGAAGACTGCAATGGAATGAAGACTATAATGGGATGAAGACTGCAAATACTTTGACAGCTTAATCTTGGAGCTACAATGATGGGATGAAGACTGCAATGGAATGAAGACTACAAATATCTTTGACAACTTATTCTTGGAGCTATAATGACAGGATGAAGACTGTAAATATTTTTGACAACTTAATCTTGGAGCTACAACGATGGGATGAAGACTGTAAATATCTTTGACAGCTTAGTCTTGGAGCTACAATGATGGGATGAAAATTGCTAATATCTTTGATAGCTTGTTCTTGGAGCTACAATGATGGGATGAAATACACCCCAATATATTAGAAAAAAATTGTCTTTTGTTTATTCTTAGCAATTAGTGCCTACCGTAGTCATTCAATATTTTATAGTGTTTGTATAAGGTCATAAATCAATTCATGTAGGGGTAGAAAAGAAAAAGAAAAAAAATTGCAAAATTAAAAACCTTGTGTCTACATTCATCTCAAACCATAATTTGTTTTGCACAAAAAATCCCCTCTAAATCTACATTTTCTTCTCCATAGGGGAACCTTCAAGGAGATTCACTGAGATATGCACACATTCATCCAAAATCAAAGAATACTCTCCATATAAATGTACAATAATTTTAGCTATTTCAAAAGGGAGAATATAATTGGCTTGATAAGGGAAACAAACAAAAAATCCACCAATGTGAGGGGGGTGCCCTAGGAGGGAAATGCTTGTAGAAGAAGAAATGCCAAGAGAACTTCAGTCCGATTACGATGTGAACCAGCCTATTACCACCACACTTCACAATTCTACCTTCATGTATCCGTGGGATCTATTTGAGAGGGAAAATATATACCCCACATACATAAGGGTGGTAAACTAATAAAGACCCAGCTAGCTCGTTGCTAGGTTGTAGCAAGCAACCACTTGTTCCTGAAAACATACATAAAGTATCATTGTTTTTCCCAATGAGGAAAGCTAGGTTCCTTTTGCATCCTTGAAAAAGGGACCCCTACACTGAACAAAAATGGGCGTCCATGGCTCCTCAGCCAACCCCAACCCTTGCATTAACTAATAAAGCTCCCTCCCAAGCAACTAGCTTAGCAAACCATAATACCTTCCCAGCATGGGGAGGATTATTAAGTTATTACCTCGTTATACAATGTTATGTAAAACTTATAAAACATATATAAAACTTACCATCAATACGGGCAAAATTTTCTTTTTTTTCTTCTGAAAACTCTGAACTGAATCCATAAATTCAGCTCCTTCCTTACTGACTGATTGCAGTTCCCCCAGAAGGTAAATTTCTTTTTTACTAACTTAAGCAGAAAGAAATCTTTTATTCTATTGATTTACTTTCTTATATTCATTTTAAGTTACCGCGCTGCAGACAGAATTCACTCCGTGACCGGGGGTGAATCCTTTCCAACTTCCATCTTACCCCACCTAAGGTAAAAAGTTGAAGTAAAAGTAAAAGTAACTTTGACCAAATATCTGGGCCTGCGGCACCTCCAGTCCCCCGATCCCCGCGCAGTGTTACCATAAAACCCTGACTACAGTATCCCATTGACTGCGGCGAAACCCGAAAATTTTCACCCGCAGATATTAGAGGGTCCCTAAGTAGTAAGTTTTCACCCCCCCTTGTTCGTTGTTTTTAAAGTTTTTAAGTCTTTTGATTTTTTGATTTTTAAAACTTCTTAAAACTTTTTTAACTTTTTAAAAACTTTTTAATTTATGAGAACCCCACTCTCTCCTTGCTTTCGGCTCTATGTTCCTGGTTGCCATTATTAGTAGTGGCGGGTGGCGTGCTAGGAATCTATCCATTTTGTACACATGTTCACTAACTTTTACTACATAACCGGATCACTCCCTATTTTAGGCTTTTTTATTTTTTTATTATTGGAGTGGGGCTGTAGACAGTCAAAGGCATAACTTAAACTTAAAAAATTTGATACATTATTTTAGTTGGGATAACTTGGGTCTTGTGTGACATGGATATAATAAAAAAAAATATGGATGGAAATAATAAAACTGAAAAGAGAATCATGTCTTGTAAGCTTGCACACAGATTTATTTTTATTTTTATTTTTGGAGAAGAAGGCCCTAGTACCATTCTCTTTCTCAAGTTCCCATGCTCATCACAGGGGTACAGGGCTAGAGGCTGAGTTGGGGAATAACCGTCGATTCCCCGGCGGCTAGTTCAAAAGTTAGCTTGTGGAATTGGGAAAAAAAAATTGGTTGCAATTTGGAAACGTTGGGAAAAAAAATTGGTGAAAAAAAAAATATGAAATTTCTTTAAGGAAATAGAGAAGATAAGTGTAGTTGGTACTTGAAAAAACGGTTCAATATGGAGATTGGAAGAAATGATACGGTAAAACTCGAAAAATATTATGAATAGTGGCTAAAGGAATATGAGGGTGAGACACCTAGGCATGTTTGTTACATTGAGTGATCAAATTTCTTGCTAATGAACTTAACAAAGAAATTGTAGCCCATGATGTTTTGTGGGTGCAATCCACATTTTGTGCATCAATTTGGAAATGTACCAAGCTTGGGAAATTTATTCTTACAATGTAGGTTATGTTGAAAGAGATCCTCGCGTGATCCAATTGTGGCAGGTAGTAAGTATAATTTTCATTCAACATAATTTCTTGTGTGAAGTGCTTCTCAACTTGAAACCTAATTAAACCTCATACAGACCAAAAATTCACATTGTCCACAATAGAAGAAAAAAAAAATCCCAAGCACTGAGATTCTTGTTTTATAAATCATCTAGATTTTTGTAGGTTCATGTATTTATTCTTCATACTACACTTGCATGGCATGGAGATGTAGAGCTTTTCTTTGCAAACATTGTAGTTTAAAGGGTACAAGCATGTTTTCACTTAAAAAGCTAGCTTTTTAGTTCAAAAAATGTCCATTTAGAAAGAACTTTAATAAATAGGTGTGATAAAAAAAACTTCTAAAATTGTTATAAGTATAACTTATCATTTTGAACTTAAAAAAAATGTGAAATGTGAAATTTGCAAACTATGATTTTGTGATGTTCAATTTGTAAAATTGAAATAAACCAAGCATTTGTAAAACTTATGATTATAGCATCAAATTTTTTTTGAGGCATATACATTAGACACCCCTTAATTTTTGAAGATAGCATATGCGAAAAACCAATTTGGGAGGAGAGTAGAACTTTTGACTCCCCAAACTTAGAGAAAAGTGGCATACCCAAAATCAAGGAAAATGTGAAGTTTATTGCCTAATTGAAGTTGCAACATCTCACTACAAACCAACAATAGATGAAAATTCAATGTATAGATGAAATTATAATCAGATCCTAATATTTAGATATTTAAAGAAAATTGGATTATCAAAGTTTTCACCCAATTTAGTGTTATACAAGTCATTTTAAATGTCAAAAATCAAGGACCAACCATCTAGTGTTCATCTATATTGAAACCAATCATTTAAACTTCAATGTATCAATTGTTGTTCATAATTCCTAAACTTCTTTGGAGTTTTGAGTTTGAAAATTGCTCTAAAATATTTTTTCTCAAATATTTTTATAAAAATCTTCACTCATTTATTTCTTCATGAATCCAATTGTTGGATCCTTTAGTGAGGATATTTCAAAATGATTGGAAATTTGTACTTAGTAAAGATAAAATAGTCAAAAACACTCATCTCAAATTTCAAAATGTTCCAATCACTTTTCAGTTCTTGGTAGAGCTTGTGAAGCAAAGTTTGACTTGTCTTTTGAGTGGATAGGGAGACAAAGGTTCACCCCACCTCCCATTCAAATTAAATATATATTTTTTAATTTTCCAATCCAACCCCAACCCAAATTAAATATCTTTCTCAATTTCCCAAACCAACCTAAAACCCAACCCCCAACCCAACCCCAAAACTAAAATTATGTTTTTTCAACACCAACTCAAATCAAAATTTCAATGTTATCCTTCTACTATCAATAAAATTATTCATTGAACATTGAAGGATAACACAAGTTACAAGAATGGTTTAGTAACTTCATGGGATTTTTTGTGGAATATTCATGTTTTAAAATATATATTTTTTAATTTGAAAAAAGGTATTTAGCATATTATTACTGAGGTTGCTACTAGATATGGTGTAAGCCAAAAAGTAACTGATGCCCCAATTGTAATGATTCTACTATGGTCTTCAAAATAATGATATAAATTTGAAGGATGGTAGTAACTTGTCCAATTAGAATGATCAGACAGTTTGGTGAATTTATGCACTAAAAAAACAAGTGCCAATAATTTACATTTGACTTAACCAATATCCATAGTTGAATTCCAATTTCAACACTATAGATTTGAAATAAATTACATTGTTGGTCAAATACGGGATTCTTAAGTAATTATGGAGTCATTAGAATTGAATGTAAAGTGAGATGGACTTTAGGATGAAGTTGTCTGCTAAGTTTAAACTCAAATGGTCTTTCATCAATAAATGCATTTTAATCCACTAATTCATATTGACAGTTTAGGTTTAAACTCAAGATTATGAAATTGTCTAACAATCCCTAGTCCTACATGTCATATGATTATTGAGTTCTTTTACTAGAAATAAAATAAGAATGAAACTAAAAATTTACTTCATTTTAGACCCCTAGTTATTTGCTTTAAATTATTCATGTGTAAAGAAATTCAAAGTTGCTTCAAATTTATAATTAAATTTGTTGTCATCAAGAAAATAATTTGTAGGAAAAACATTAAAGTTATAATATTTTGAATAAAAAAGGGGTGCAATAGGGGTTTATTATTTTGCAAGTATTGCAATAATTTCTTCAAAGTAGTTTTGAAATAATGGATAAAAATTTTAAAATATAAAAATATATTAGATGCTCACAAGCCTTAAAAAATTGTACTATAGAAAGATCAAATTTGGAACAATTTTCTCATCAGGAAAATTCATGATCTTAAGAAATTATTACTTTGACTTATATTTTGAAAAGGAAAGAAAGATTGAAATGCTTTACACAAGTAATCAATAGAAAATTGCTTATTGTTGCTTAAAATACACACACATACCAATCTTCAATGTGCAAAAGAAACCTCCCAAACATTGGTTAACAATATTAAGGACTAATATTAAGGACTAATAAAATGACATGTATTAATCCTACAACTACATTAGTTAGGGCCTATGACTATCTTAATTTTAAATTGAGTTTCTTTTTTCCTACAAGCAATTACATAAGATAAGATAAAAAATAAAATAAAAATTGGACATTAATTATGTCAACTTAATAGTTGCAGAAAAAATTATTGTAGTCAATTTATTAAAGAAGATTTTTGTTTTATTTATTTATTCAAATCTTATTTATATAACTAAATTAATATCTTCAACAAAAATACTAACATTCATTTTTTTTTCAAAATTTCAAAATAAAAATAAAAAATTATTTTTATTGGGTCACAAAATCTAAATGTATTTAATATAAAATATCAATTTAATAATAATATTCATTAAAAACAACATAAACATAAATTATTATCAAATTTATATCAACCAATGTACATTTGGGAGCATGGAGATTTGACAAAGATTTTTTGAGTATAAGATATTGAAAATTTTAAAAATTAAATAAAAATAATAGACATTAAATTTGACTAACATTATCATGGAAGTGTTGCATTTAAAGATTTTTCTAGTAAAACATTCTAATTTTTAATACATCCTACGCAAGGTTATTCTATTATTGAATCTATGTATATTCTATATTGACTATAGACTATAGAATTGTTATATATTTTAAAAAAATCTATTAACTGATTTTAAAATTTTAAAATTTCAATGAAGTTTGAACATGCTGTAGAACAAGAAACTTGCTTTTTACAAAATCAAGTTTCAAGGGGTTTAGTTAGTTTATAGTAGTTCAAGTACAAAATTTATAGAATTTTTTTTTATTATGGATTTCAAAAATATAATACCAAGTATTTATATTTTTTTAAATCACTTCAAAAGATCTTTGACATTTTAAAAAAGAGTAGAAATAAATTGTGATTGTTTCTTAAAATTTTCACTATTTTTAGGAGATATTTAGAATGAATAATAGCAAAAATAATATTTAGAGTCATATTTTCCATCAATAACATTTGACTTCTTCCATTCTTTGCTCTACCAATGGCAGTTGAATGAAGATTTAGGAAACCAAAGAGACCAAAATAAGTATAAAAAGATATTCTCAAATATATCAAGGATTTCTTCTCAAACCTTGCTCACATTTGAAAGGATCTTCTTATCCATTTTCTCATTGTATAATTACATATATTCTAAAGAAGATTTATTTATATATTACATTCTTTTAATTTTTGTTTGTTTATAAGTTCATAAATTTTGATATTTTATTTATAAATCTATTATACCCTGACAATTGTTAAATGACAAATGCTATATGAAATTATATTTATATATTATCCAACTTGTTTAGGGAGAACAAAGCATCATTTTGATTTGAAAATTTGCATACTTCTTTTTAACTTGAAGTTGTACTAAAATTTAAAAGCCCTAGATCTTCTTTGCAAAAGAAAATTGAATTATTAAGTTCAAAAGCTTGGCAATGCCATATAGTCAAAATCTTGGGGAGTCTTGAAGAAAGCATTTTGATTCATTTTGCAAGCTTTGTTCTCACACATACATTGCTTTTATATTCCTATATTTATATATAAAATGTTAATACTAGTCAATAATAAGGTCCAATTCTAGAAAAGGACTAGAAATGGATTTTTTTTTAATTTTAGAATATATTATTTTCTAGAGTATTCATCAATTTTTGACTTATGGATCTTTAAAGATCAAGTGTTGACTTCAATATCTTGAGGCTTTAGATGATTGGCCTTTCTTACTAGAATGTCATTCAAATTATCCTTGACCTTACAAATGCATCTTCTAATAAGCTAAATTTGTTCCAACATAAAGTTCATTACAAAAATTACTTTCAATAAAATTAAAATTTTTAAACATTTCATGATATGAGCCCTCAATGAACTTTCGTTTTTTCTAATAGAAAATTATTTTAATGCTAAGGATCGTAGGGGTCATGGTGGCTGTGGACACCATGGGACTTGTAAGGTAGAAGGCTCTAAAGCTTCATAGGCATTAAGAATTGCTCTTATAAATAGCTATGAAATGGACATGAGATGGTTCTTAAATTGATTGCTATAGTCATTTGAATGAATTGAAGAAAAAAACATTATTAATTGCAACAACCAATCATTGTCTTTGCTTTCCCCATCTTTCTTTAGAAGTTGCAAGTGAATAGTTTATGGAAGATCTAGGGTCATAAATAAAGGCCTACGACACAATTTGTTTGAAAGTTCATAAGTAATTTAAAAGTGCTCCAAAAAATATAAAACCACTTGAATTAGATACCTCATCTATTTTTCTTTGTTTGAAAAAAGAGTTGAAAATATTTCCATCCAAATAAATACATGAAAAAGGTGGACCAACCCCTAGATGAGCAATTTCTAAGCCTTCTATTTTAATAGAAGTGGAGGGCGGTAGAGTAAGAATCTAGGGTTGCTAGATGTGGGCTCTTTTATAACATTGGCACATTGGTGTATGTCAAGAAAGACTTGATGCTAGGGGATGAAGAATTATGGGTTACAATTGCCAACAATGAGAAAAAGTGGGCGAAGCTCAAGGAATGCTTGACACATGATGAAGATGAGTGGCAGCAGCACAAGTATTACTAGAAGAAGAAGGGTATGGAGTTGTTGGATGCAGCTACTATGGTGAAGGATTCAAGTGACATACTTCACATGTATGAAAGAAATGAAGAGGATTTTTAAAAAGATGGAAACAATTCTAAAGTTTCTTTGTGGGAGGGAGCTTCAAATCACCACAACGGAGATGTGGAAGTGGTTTGTGAAGAAACATGAAGAGGTCACATATGAGGAAAGTATGCAATTGTTTAAAAACAATGTGGACAACTATGTATAGATTGTGGTTGTTATAGTGGGGGAGAGTACAAAGGATATTAAGCAATTGTTGCAAACTTTCATTTAAGCTCACAATCAAGTATTTGATTATTCAATACTGAAGAACTTGGAGATTGAGATTAATATATATTTGAGAGTAATAGGGAAGTTTCCACAACTCGAAATAGATTATTCTACATAGTGCCATTCTTTGCAATGGTATGCCAAGATCAAATTGGTTTTGCCCTCTTGTTTTAGTGATTAGCAAAATTGGCTCCGAATGCTCTACGGATGTGTAGCCTACCACTCATTATTTGTTTCCAAAGTTGCCTTGCACTCAAATAAAAGGAATTGATTTGGCATTGTTGTTTCTTCTAGTTTTTCTTAGCCACAGTTTCTTTAGTTTGTGCACTATTCTTGTTATAGAAGAGTACAATAAAGTGCAGTCAAAATTAGGGATGTACGAAATCAAATGAGATAGTAGCTATTGCAATTGGTTAGCATTAAGTTTCTCCAACTTTAATTGCATTTTGAATGTATTGTACACTATGTTGGAAAGTTGGAATTGGATATTCTAGTCCTTCACATTTGTAACTTTCCTATAACATTAGATGTTGTTTTTAGGCTTTTGGAAAACTGTGAATTTACGGGCTATAGGGAACATGGGAACGATACGACATCCACAATCTAACGTGGTTAGGAGATTGCTATGTCATTTTAAATATATTTTAAAAATATTTTATTATTTTTTGACATTTAAAAAATATATTTAAAATGATTTAATATATTCAATTTCAAAATAGTCTCTTAGAAGCCCGAGAAAACATCTAATGATCTTCCTTCTAGAGTATGTGGTTGTGCTTAATAGTAATATTGTATCATAAGCACAACCTTGTATTAAAAAAAGGGCAGATTCTTTTAAGAGAGATGGGATTACTATTAGAGACGAACTTTGGTAAAGGTGGCATAAAGGTAATTAGTGGAAGGATTTTGAAAAGAACAAGCAAGTGTGAAAGTAGAGGGCATTACATATGGAATTGGACTTCTTTGTGATTGTGTAGAAGTAAGCATTGACCTACTGGGCCAATCCAATGCTTGTAGATATGCACTATGGAATTTACTAAGAGCAAAGGACTTACCAAGAAGATGCTGCATCTAGCAAGCAATTCTATTGGTTAGGCCACTAGTTGGAAAGATCAAGTTCATAGTTTGTCTATCCATGCATTCATTTCTAGAAGTTAGTATGGAGCAATAGTTATTTAGTAAGCTTAAAATAGTATATAAAGGCAAAAAAATGAAGGCATTTATATAATGTTGTATGGGAAATCAAAATTTGTATTAGAAACAGAATTTTGTATGGGGATAATATTATGATATTGACATAAATATATTAGATTATTTTATTAATAATATTGAGAAATGGGTTCTAAATTACTTTGAGGATTGAGGGTGTAGGAAAATTTGCTAAAGCAATAGTAGTCTTCTTTTTTACCTATAAAGCAAATGTTCTTGAGAAACTAGTTTCATTTGGATACTGTAATTGGATTGAGTGTTGGATTAATTGGTTTCTTGGTTATTAGTACTTTTAGTTTTTTCACAAATAGACAAACACTTCTACAATCAAAAGCCCCATATTTCTTTGAATCAACTACAAACTTCTACAATACTATATAGTATTTAATTGGCATGATGTTGATTTAAATTTTTGTATCACAAGTGCATAATTAAAATGCAATTTATTAAAAAAACATTTACAACTTCAAATTCAATGTATTAGGAGACAAATGTCATGAAAATTTAAAGGCTAATTAATGTAGATAAAATAGGGCTTTGAACTTGTAACCAAAAACATTTGTCCCAACAACAATTTATGTCACAACTATATATAAGAGAAAGTTTGACGTACTTTTAAATTTGAAATAGCCCATACAATATTTAAAGCAAATGAGACCATGTAAATGATAACTATATTTGTATAATGCATTATTTTTTACAATTGGATTAATTTTAAATTTAGTTGTCAAAATATTTGAATTTCATTTACAACAATGTTATACCATATGTGAAAGAAAAAATTATATTTACAAGAATTAAATTATATTTTTTAGATGTAAAAACACATTTTGACAATAGTTTTTCTTCATCACAACTTTTTGCTAGTAACTAGAATAGATCAATTTCACGGTCTAGAATCTCAAATACAAGAGTAAAGATATGTTCAAGAAATCTTAGTACAAAAGCTAATAGAAGTATCACATATTATCTCAAAGTTAACCTTAGAAGGGCTTGAAAGCCCTTTGCGGTTGTATAGTATATTATGAATACGGTAGTATTTGACCAAAAAAAACATTGACCAAACATTGTTTAGTACAAAGTAAATTAATGATCATGGTAAATAGTAAATAACAATGTATCACAATTCATATAGTAAACCACAATTGAAGAGTTATAAGGTTAAATATGAGTTGTATAGAAGGACCCCAAGGTTCTTTCAAGGGTTAAAATAAGTAGGTCATTAGGGTATTTTTCATACAATTTTGAGACTTTGTCAATCTTCATTTGTAAAGCTAATTGTATAAAGTGAAGTAGTCTAGCCCCTGAAGAACCATGGCTAGAAATCGTGAAAAATTATTACTTCGGAGGTAGTGAAAATTGTTTTTTTTGTTTTTTTTTCCAAAACTCAATTGTACAAACTTGTACTAGATTACTATAGGAATCTGGAGGAAAAAAAATTCAAAACCTTTAACTGCATGGATTGAAAGATTATAACATTTGAAGTTTTAAAAAAAAGAATTTTTCCCAACCATATCCAATGGAATGAATGGACTTTAATTCCTCCCAGAGTAAAATTTTTACACTATACATGGCTATTTTCTTGACATTTATATCTTCTATCATGTAAATCATATCCTTGCCAAATTTTAGAAGTAGAAGACAAGTTTTGCCCAAAGTTGCTCGAGCTGCCCAAAAAATTCAGGGCAACATAACTTTTGATTCAGGCAACCAATCAACAAAAAAAAATCACATTCTCACTGATGGGATACATGTTTATACATTGTGTCAAATTTTCGTGAACATCCAACCAAAATCAATTTCGTGTGTAACTAGCCAAGATCTCTGTGCACATTGAACAGTCACTTGGTCCTTTGGGGGCTAGTTATACTATTTTGAGTCAATAGCACCACGTGTCGAGACAAAAAGATTGTTCTACTAAACACCCAACATGTGTTACAAACTTCTATTGGCCACAATTAAAGAACACCACTCATACCCATTGTTTTGAAAAAGTCCAACATCCTAATAAGTTAGAAAGATTGGAATCTACTTTTTGAGGATCTTGAAGGTGCACTCGGTCAACAAGCTTTTTGTTTAGTAAATAAAGGAAACTTTTTTTCTACTCTGAAAAGTTTGGGTATCTTCGATGTCACAAATCTCTCTCCCTAATGCGAGAATTTAGACAGCTAAGGTCGGTCATCAGCGCTACGGCGGCAACAACAGCCTCCAATCCAGAGAGCCATGGTGTGCTCTCTCTCGAGCTGTCGACAAAGCGAAAGCGAATTCCCACCTTGTCGATCGAAAAACCTCCAGAGCTTTTGTAGGTATCGGCATTGAAGAATCGCTACACTACCGAAAGCAACACTGTCTACATTACAAAGCAATTGGATCCTCTTCAAACCTGATTGTCTCATACAAATGTGAAGATGTTGAAGGACGGAGAAGGACTGCCGGTTTCTGTTGTTCAACGCAAGCCTCTAGATCCCCGCGAGTGATTAGAGCTGAACAGATCCCATGCTTCGAAAACCGCAATGCAACTACATCGAGGACGCTAATCTCTTCATGAAAAAATTCGAATTGCATACGTTTACACTCTGAAGGATTTCACACGCAAACCCTGAACCCTAAAACCCCAACAGCGGACATCGCAGACTGAAATCGGGGCTTAGAACGAGATAGATTTCCTTGCTTTCCGTGGAACTGAATCGATAGCGCAATCTGTCCATTGAGTAATTTCGAAATGCTTAGGCTTACGAGGTGTGTATTCTTGGCGACTACAACACAGTGTATCAGTAATAGTAGAAGCGCAAATTAGGTCATCGTCACCACTCCGCACCTCGCAGGTCCGCACTCTGCAAATTAGGGCAAAGTCATGGAATGGATCTTTTGGGATTTCAGGAAGTTCATTCCAAATTTACTTTAAAGGTTTGGAAACTTCTTTTTGAAGGTAAGGGAATGTACTAGGTTTTTGGAGATATAACTTTTTTTATTTCATTGTGTGTGTGAGAAAAAGATATTATGCTCTCTTAAAGAGAAAATACATGAGCTTAGGCAACAACCAAAAAATTTTTTTTAAATAAAATAAAATAAAACGCCCCCTCATAGATTCTATTTATGGTTACATGGAAAGCTTCAAATCACGGGTTTTTTTCTAGCGATTTGTCGCTACTATTAGACGATTTTAGCCTATCTGAACTAATCCCTCCATAAATGTGCCAGTAGTGTGAGGGCATGCAAGTCTCTATTGTTCAAAAAAAACAAAACACTGCTTCGAATCATTCCATTTGGATTAAAGTTGTGAAATTTATGAAGAGTTTTGTTTTGTGAATAATCATGAAATCTTCAAGAATTTTTTTTACAAGATTCTTTTTTGACCTCAATTTTCACAAATTTTTAGAACCAAAAAGATCCATAAGGTATATATTACTTGCTATAACAATCTCACCATTATAGTTGACATATTTCAATTTTATTTTCTTTCTATTTTGTATTTACTTCTACTTGGTAATTTTTTGAAGAATGAATATCAATTTGCTGTTCTTGTTTTTATTTTTTTTCCCCTTGAATTTTCACTTCAATTCTCCACTATGAAAATTAAAATCTCAAAACCTTGTAGAACAAAAGGTTTTAAGTAGGAAGATTCAAAGTCTAAAAGTCTAGTATGAAACAATCAAAAAGCTAGTTTTCTTTTTGAATACTAATATCTTACAACCTACTTGGTCAAAGTTTGTGAAATTTTTCTCACATTCTCGTACAAGTTTTAGTGGTTGAATGTACATAAAAATTAAGTGTTTTTTCCATCATAGCTCTTTGAATTAGAAATGCCAATTTTAAAGTGTTTTTGGTGAAGCACAACCATCATGAACCTTTAGGGGTTAAAGTACTAAGGTAGGCATACCCGTTATAGATCCAACTATGCTCGTATGTGAGCCTAAAAATTTGAACCTAAGAGCCTTGAGCGTAGGTGTAAGTAGGTACTTTACAACTACCGAAGGTATCTATAATATATCAAAGGTGTCTATATTATATATATAATATAAGTATCCTATAACCATGGAAGGTGTTTGTAAGATAGATACCTATAATATAGACACTTTTAATATAATTAAACACCTATAATTTAAACATCCTATAATCATGAAAGATACTTATAACATAGATACTTATAAACTAGACACCTATAATATAAATATCCTATAACTATAGAAAGTACCTATAATATAAATACCTATAACTTAGAAGCCTAAGAGCATGCCCACCCATCTTGCAAAAATGTATTTGAAAAATGCCAGGCCTTCCATTTTGCAGGCCGAGGGGAGTAGTGAGCCTCACTGAATCGCCCATCGGGAAGCCAACCAGTGAGTTTTTGTGTCGTTAAATTATTTTTGTAATGCTCATTTTCAATTTTGACAGTATTAAAACTGTTTTATGATTGGGTGAGAGGTTTCAGGAGGGGGGACCACTTCTTGTCCTTTGTTGTTTTGCAAGCCGGTGGGTGACTTGCAAAATGGCCCCAATATGCAAGTTCTCCCCCCCCATACTTGCAAGCCCTCCCTCCCTCTTAAGAAGTCATCTGTTTTGCAAGACAGGTGGAGATGCTCTAAGCTCCGAGGTTCACGGGCTCAAGACTCTAGGCTCGCATACTAGCAACCACACACTTTAAAAGTAGGCTCTTTGCTTAACTTGTTGTCAACCTAAAAGCAACCAAAAGTTCAAGCCCAATGTTCAAAAATAATTTTTTAGAAACCCAAAAAATTTTGTGTCCCTTTGTCTGCCTTTTTTTTTCTTGCCTTTTTTTCCACCCATTTTATTTCTCAATGTTCCCCACCCCCAACCCACACGAAAAAAAAAACACAAAAAAACACTACTTTTGTAGGCCAACAATTATGATTCCCCTTCTCTTGCATCCATTGCAAGTTTGCATGCATGTGCGTCCATTCCCAATTCCGATTCCCTTTTGTCTTTCTTGCAAGGCCGGGTTTGCTTGTTCCCTTCCTTCCTTCGAGAGGTTCCTCGCTCGCTCGCCCGCGCGTCGCCCGCGTCGCCCCGCCTGCCTCGAAGTCCGCCCCCTCCTCGCAACCTAATAACCCACCGTGATTACGCGAGCGAAGATGTCGCCGTGGTTCCTGCCCACTGGAGCCTCAGTATCCTGGTTTCCCCAGATTCTTCTTCCTCCCCGTGAATCACTCATCAGGGTTTCAGGGTCCCCGGGTCCGCTCCTCCCGATCGGTGTCACGTTTGTTTTGTCGCTCTGTCCATGGCAGCACGGAGCCAGTTAAACCAGAACGTTGAAAACCTCTGGAGAACATGTGGGAGGAGCTCTGGCAATCCCAGACTGACATCTGGAATTCAGACAGAGTGAGACCAAGTGAGTGGTTGCCAAAAGCAGAGGACGAGAGGACGGAAAAAAACACGCAGAGAAATTCCATTCTCAGCCAGCGTGCGGGAGTTGGGCTGGTGAGCTACTTCCAGAAGCAGGAAAAAAACAAAAGAAAGGAAAGGGAAAAAGAGAGTTTCGTGAAGTTCCGGAAAGCTTCCCCCCGGCGGGGCGGGCTCATCACGGCGGGGCCGCGGCCCGCGGGCGGGCGGGCGCGCGCGCGGGGCCTATGAGTGCACTTCAGTTGCCTGCTTGCCTGCGCGCTTCCGATTGAACTCACTGGCGGAAGCATCATAAAAGTTCAGTAAAAGAAAATTGGGGTTGCAGAATATTTTTTGGGGTGCATGACTGACTGACCTCCAACACCAGTTGAGCATCAATGGGGGGTGTCCGTGTCCATCATTGTGCGTCTGTTGCTTTTGGAGAAAGTCATGTTTTTTATGTTTGTGTGCAAGGGGAAACCATAAAACAATTCACCGTCAAACTCTCTGGAAGCAGACGGAGTGGGAAAAGCTGACAGGAACTCAGTTACGGAAGTGACGAGGGAGGGACGCTGGGCGTGGTGGAGAGGAGGCTGCCATGAGAGAGATGAACGAAGAAGGCCGCTGATAGCTGGGCTTGAGGTTGAAGCACCCATTCCTGTGGATTTTGAGCAATTCGGCATTGTTGGGAGGCAGATTTTCGCTAGGAAAAAATTATTTGTGGTGGAAAGCATGAATTTTTCTGGATAAAGAAGAAATTTTTGAGGATGAGGCATCTATTTTCTATGGATTTTTTAAAAGGAGAGCTCCCCCTAGGGCACCGAAAACAACACTCAAGTAAAGTTGCCTTGATTTTGACACGGAAATCAAAAAATTCAGCACCCACCAACCACAATTTAGCATGGGGGTGGGTTCAAGGTACTTTGGGGAGACACTTTAAGGGAACTCTACAGTGGATCAATGGGTATATGGACTTAAATGGGTGCTTCTACCTTGTAGAGTGAAAGGGTGAGAAAGGGTTTTGGAATCCTTGATGCAACTTCTGGATTCTTCAATGTAGCTTCCAAAGTTGAGCAACGCAACAACGAATTGGGTGGAACTAGAGAAAGATTTTTTTGTCTGTTTTTTTGAATTTACGTCTCTGTAGCCACCTGTTTGGGCCTACTAGCTTTGCACAAGAGAGAAAAAATAAGGACTAGAGGCTAAAAAGGGGACTGGAACTCTAGGCACAATATAAAAAACACTCTCGCAATTGGTTTTTAGGAGCTCCAATGGGTCAATGGATACACACTCTTATACAATAAAGTGGTGAAAGGATGGCCATTGTGTGTGTGTGGGCAACATGACTTCTTTTTGACATGGGATGGTAGGAAAGAAAATTCTCTATTTTTTTCACATGTAGAAAAATGTGAGAGAATATGAAAACAATTGGAATTCTAATTTTCAATAAAGTATGAATTAGTTATAAATTCTTGCAGTGTGTTGTCAAAAGTAGTTTAAAAAAGTCACAAGGTTGATCTAAAATCAAGTAAGTAATAGTGCATTTATAATGGTGATGTACTCAACTCAAATGATTGTATTATAATTTCCTAAAAGAGACACAACTTTAAGGTTTTGAAACTGACAATAACTTTGTACAATGGTTTTAAACCAAATCTAGTTGAATTTGCTCCAAAACTATATGTATTGCCAATAGTTTGGTACAATGTTTCTCATAAATATTCATATACTTCAAAAATTATCATAAGTAATTGAGAAATTAAATTTTTTTTAACAAATTTTGGACATGTCGAGGTAAAAATAACACACTATTATAAAATGATTTATCAAAATGTTTCAAATAATTTTTTATTTCTTAAAAATCTAGTCAAATTTGTTAGTGAAATTGTTTCTTAATACAAATAATTTTTTTTCAAGATTCTTTAGTAAATAGATTGAGATTTTTCTTTAAAATTTCATGGTAAGAATTTTACAAAAGTCAAAATTTTATTGAGTGAAATATTGTTGACTAAAATATGATTTTAGATATTTATGATTATAATACGTCATGGTTTTGGAAGATTTTGGGAGTGAATTATAAAAAACTTACAAATATGGAGTCGTATTTTAGATAGTAATACTTCACTCAATTAAATTTCAAAATTTCAAAATTTTCATTCCATGTATTAGAAAATCTTTGGAGAAAATTTACTTGTATTGAAAGGGTTTTTTTACTAATAAATTTGATTAAACTCTTATAAAATCAAAAATTACTTAAAAAATTTTGAAATTTTGTTTTATGCAAGCGTGTTACTTGTATATGTCAAAATTTTGTTAGAACTCTCTAATTCTTCAATTAGCTATGGCACTTTTTGTAAGTGTATAAAACATTTTGAAAGCCATTCTAAGTAATGAAATTTACAGGTAAAGACTACTTCATTCCAATTGACTAAAAAAATTAATAGAATCAAAACATATTATATACTAACAAATTTGATAATATGAACTAATTGATTTTCAAATGTTGAAATTGAAATATTCAAATATCTTAGTCAAATATAAAATACTTGATAAAAAATAATTTCATTTAATAATTAAAAATATATTATATTTATAAATTTGAATTATATAACTTTAATAAAATATAATAGTTATTATATAAATTCACTAATTTAACTTATTAAATTTTATAACTTTTATAACTTTTATAAAACTATAAATTTTTATAAATTTTATATTTAAATTTTAAATTTATAGATTTATAGATTTTATATTATCAATTAATCAACTTCATTGACAGTATTATAAAAAAATATTGAAAGCCTTGAATAGCACTAATTCTTCTATCCATGAGAAACATATCAAAATTGGTTGTTTTGTGGCCTTGAAGGTTTGAGATAACCTTTCTTGATTCATTGCACAACTCAACTTCAAATACTTCTTTATCTCTGTTTTCAGGTTTTAAACATGTGCTATACTTTGTAGTTGGACCTTTTGTTGTAACTTATTTTAGTATATAGAAGCCAAAGGGAGTAATTTTGAGCAATATGCATATAAAGAAGTTCAAGTGCCAATGGTCAATTATCTCATCATGCTCATATTGTACAATAATTGTGTTTGAAAAAAATTAGTTAAAAACAACTCCATTTGTTGGTACTCAACATACTTTATGTACATAAGGAGTATGCAAATTGAAAACTACATTTATTTGTGCAAGTGGGGAATTTATATTATGAAAAGTTTGATTGTAGATGTTCATGTTGTGGTCATGAAATCTCTCCATTACTATCATTCATTGCATCCATAATGGTAATATATCTCCTCAAATGATCTTTGTATCTTTCCATAAAATGATTGTAACATCAAGACCTTGTAATAACTACGTATTTTGATGGTTTTATTTTACACCAAAAAAAGATAGAAGTTCTTCTAGTGTCACATAACTCTCATTCAATAGTTTGACTATGTCTACTAAACCACTCCATTATTCTCGTTTAATACTCTAATTGTAATCACTAAGTTACTATTGTAGCTAAAACATTAGTTATTTGAGAATGATGATTTTAAGATGAATAATCACATGACAATAATGGATTCATTTTGGGCTAATTAAATATGTATAATATTTGGAATGGATTCATAATCCTTAATACAATATCTTACAATAATGACATTAAATAGTGCTAACTTGATTGTTTATAATTTATATTTTTATAATGAAGCACTTTTGAAATCTACATTTTGAGTCCGATACAAAATTATTTTTTGAATCTACTTTTGTCCTCCTCAACTACTCAATCTTTTTTAATAGTACTAAGAATATTGTTGTTAGACTCATGGAGAAGCAACAATAATAGTCAATTGAAAGATTGGACAATCATTCATGTTTCTTAATGAGGAATGTTTTATTGTTGTAAACTTTGAAGTGAAAATGAAATGTGAAGGTAAAAGTATTTTTTTATATAGTTTTATAATAATTTTATAGTTCTTTTATTATAATTTTAGGATAATTCTCCTCATATTATTATAATTTTTAAAAAATAAAACATGAATTTTTTGATTGTTGAAAAATATTTTTAAACTTTCAAATTTTCACCATTGTTGATATGCAAGAATGGGAACACAATGGACTCATTTTTCAGTATTGCCCATTGTCATTTAGCACTTCCGTAATTAGTATTGACCAGTCTTCTAATTTGCATAGAAATCAAACAATTTGTTTTTTTCTTCAATTTTTTGGCATCTTGTGAAAAATATTTGAACATTTTAATCTATTGTAGGGATTTCTAATTTTTTAAAAGATGTGCCAAAATTAATTGATTGCAAAAAGTTTTGTTGTATTGTCATTTTTCACAATTGTAGGATTTTATTAGAATTTTTTTAAGTCTCCTAAACTTTTCAAAATTAGTGGAGGTGTGCCTAATGTGATCTTGAATATGTAAGATTTGTAAAATCAAAATCCAAAGTGAAAAAGTTTGTTCCAAATAGTGTTCAAAGTCGTCTTAGGTAGGGTCTAATAAAAAAAAATTCCTTCACTTCGATTGTTAATTTCTTCAAACTTGTACAATCAAATGCCACAAAAATCTAACCACATGTTTACAAGTAAGTTCAGTTAAAGATCTTAAAATTAATATACTTAATATATAATATTTTACTCAATCACTCAACAAAATTTCAAAATTTGTGAAATTTTTACCAAAAAATTAAAAAACGAATTTTTATTCTACATACTAAAGAATCTTGAAAAAAATTTACTTGTACTAAGAGGATTTTTTCACTAATGAATTTGATTAAATTCTTATGAAATCAAAAGTTATTTAAGAAAATTTGAAAATTTATTTTATGCAAGTGTATTAGTTATACTACAATATGTCCAAAACTTTGTTTAATTTTTTTAATTTCTCAATTAGTTATGGCAATAATGTACACCTTCAATCTACTTATAACCTTGTCAACCACTTTTTCTTAAAAAAATTCACTTAAATAAATAATTCACCTTGTAATGAAAAGATAAATTGTATTATTTAAAAATAAATCAGCTTTACTCATAACATGAAGTATTTAAATAATGTCAGTTTATATTCATAATGTGGTTTAATTCATACAATGTGCCTCCCTATGAATTAAACCACATTAAAAATAGCAAAATTAGATATTGAAGGGGAAAAAAAAATGACTCTTCTGTCTAGTTCCTCAAATTTTTTGCAAAGCTTACGAACTTATGGAACTACAACAACATTTTAAAAATTACTTGGGGTGTTAGTATTTAAATATGAAATTTTCTTTATAAATTTATTAAAATCTTCTATTCACTAGAGTATGTAAAGTTTTAAACCATACATTAGTTGAAACTAGTAGTGTAAAGAACAATAGAGACTTGGTGTGTAATATCTGAATAGTTAACCCCTAGAGTCCTAAGACCTTTTTTTTGGTCAAAAAACACTCAAACTACCGTTTTCAATACAAACAACAAATATTTTAAATATATGTTTGTTTTTCATATCCAACCACAAGATCATGCACTATACAAGTATGAAAATGTCTAGAAGAAATTTCAAAAACTTTAACAATGTAAATTACAAGATATACTTGTTTAAAGTGAAGAAAACAAGTATTTTTGCTCTTATCTTGACTTTGAATTCTCTCAACTTAATATTTTCTGATCAAAAATTGTGAATAAAAAAAATTATCTTGAAAATTGAATTAAGAATTTGGAAAATTTTTAAATCCTCCCTATGTAATTTTCATTCTTTTTACCCCCAAAGTTCCAAGGCCATTTTTCCATCCATTAGATGAAATTTAGGTGGTTTATAGGATTGTGAGTTCCCACAAGTTCCCAAATTGTAGGAACTCAGCTACAAGCAACAATCTAATGTCTACCATGTCAAATTATAATATTAAAATTTTTACTTTTAATAATTTAATAATTTATTTTAAAAATTTAAAATTTTGGCTAGCAATGGTTGGTTGCAACATCAAGAACAAGCCTAAAATGTCTCTCCAATGTAGTTGAAAAACATCAATGTAAAACTGTTAAAAACTACCATTTTTATTGCAAAGGACAAAAAGCTTTTAAAACTTTGTTACTTTTTTGCATATTGTACTATTTTTTTGCAAAGGATCTTGTACTATTTTAGTGTGAAAATGATTTGAAGAAATTTCATAAACTTTGACTCCATAGATTGCATGATATTTGCATTCAAAGGGAAGAAAACAAATTTTTTTATACTATGCTTGACCAGATTTTTTGACATTGAATCTTCTTAGCTTAAAATTTTTTCACTATTGATTTTGAATGTCTTATTTTGTATGTTGAAAAATTGAGTTGAAAGTCTAAAATAATTTTTCCAAATAGAAGTAGGTTTAAGATTAAAGGAAAAACTAATTTGTTAATAGCTCTAAGATGAAATTGAAACACACTAATTTCAACTATGAGATTGTTTAACAAAAAATCTTAACCTTGCAAAACTTTTTCTTTGAAAAATTGTGAAAATTTCATTTAAAAAATGAATCATTTAAGTTACTTTTTCAAAAAGATGCTTTTGATTGTCCAAATTTTTACATTGGTAATCCAAATGGAATGAATCAAAGTTTTCCATATAGATAGAATATAGTCTATGAATTTATTTTTTAATTTTTAATTTTTGAGGATTTTTTTGTCCACTAACATAAAATTTGGGCGTATTGTGCTGTAACTTTTGTTACCTATCTCCTAGATGCCAATTGAAATAAAAATTATAATTCCATAAAGTTAATGTGTTTTTGTATCTTTACAAAAAAAATTTAAAAATCACGACGAATATTGAGATTTAAGAAGCCTATCGGAAATCCATTTTGTTCACTTAGGAGACAATGGGACTTTAGGGCTTAAAAAATTGTTAATTCAAAGTAGGTATGAGATAGAAAGAAAACTAAATTTTTCATAGCTCTAAGATGGAATTGAAACACACTAATTTCAATAGTGCTAAATTGTCTCAAAAAACAAACAAATTTTTTTGTAATTTTTTATTTTGAAAATGATTAAAATTGAATTTATAAATAGATCTATTACATTATTTTCAGAAGATTTTACTAAGATTGATTATAAAACAAGAAGATTCATAACTTTCACATCACTTATCTAATATAATGAATAAAAAATCTTTTCACATAGAAAGATTTAATTAATAAAAAATAATTTTTAAAATTATTTCAGCCATTTTTTTGCCTACCTTATGAGTTTCAAACTTATTATTGCATAACTTTTGCTCTTGAGCATCAATTGAAATCAAAATTATTTTTCCAAAAAAATAATCAATTTTACTATCTTGAAAAAAATTTCAATAAAATCTTGTCATAAATTGAGATTACAAGCACCTATCAAACCTTCAAGAGTTCTTAAGGGATTCTTGGGACTTTAGGGGTTAAATAATAACAATAATTGTATTTATAGTTCTACAATTATAAATCCATTGCAAAAAAAATTAATTCTAAAATTGAGAATATTAAAGATTTTCTTAATTATGGAATGAATTTTCAATTTTAGATTCCAAATCTTATTTGAAAATATTGATGATAGCAATTGAAAATCAAACCATATAAATGAAGTGCAAAATTCAAATCTATAATTTATGTTTAGAATCTTAAGGTGGTTGTAAGCTATAGTCTAGGGAGTACTCTTGTCTATATTGACAACATTTTGATTTTTACATCATTTAAAAAATGTTTGGCATTGGATTATTACAAAAAAATTATATTTATATTCATATTTACATAAAGAATCTATTTAACTTCAATTTAACAGAACTAATTATCTTGAAAATATAGAATTTTCATATAGTCATATAACAACAATTTATCCAATGAATGCTAATACTTTGAAGAAAAAGACCCAATTTTAATTCTATATTGGTATTTTTATTATAAATCCCACCTAAAGATTTTCACTCATAACCACATCTAAAAATTTAAATCATCCAAATAGTTATACATGTAGAAAAATAATGAATTTAAAAAAAATTAAGACTTAAAAAGGATTCAATTATCTAAAGATAGAAAGAGCTATGAATGATGATTTCATATGAGAAATGAATCATCACACAAAACTTCAAAGCACAAATTTTTATCACACAAAACTTCAAAGCACAAATTTTTATCACACAAAACTTCAAATTAAAAAATGAATCAATACATTTAAGAGTTAACTTTGATTTTAAGCTCACATTAGTCCTTTCAAAGTTCAATCACTTGTTGTTTTCCACTACAATATTAAAGAATCCTAAAATGAAATTAAATGCTTATGTCATCTCAGCTCTAAGTACCTACACTTGATTCAAAGCCAATAGAACACATCAAATTTAAGAATGCTTCAATTAAACAACATTGAATATATCAATATTAGATATAATCATACTCTCTCTATATAATGCTTGATTGCCACCTCTTCAAAAATGGGCTTTATTTGAGAGAAATAGACTTCTTAAATATATTCAATAAACCACTTTAGCCTAATGGAGAAAGCATAGTAGAGTAGTATGAATAAGCCTTGACATTGAAATCTATACAAAGCCTTTGACATTGAACCCTAATAAAATGAATGCTTAAAAATTAATTAGCCCAGAGCTCTTTTGTATCTTGTTGGGAAAAGTGGATAATCAGATAGTGCTACATTTTCATCAATCAATGACACATTGTATTGAAGATAAAGGCTTCAACTTAATAAAAAGTAACACATTCTATAAAAGCTATTCATTAGAAGAAAATGAGGGGTTTTGCAACTACACTATGCAACTATTTTTTTAGTTGTATAAGACATTTGTGATTAGTTTACGACTTGTGATAATTTGGAGACCTCTAGTCGCAGTGGACACCCTAAAATTTAGGAAAAAGGAATACCAATTGCAAAAGTCGTGCCTTGTTTGTGACTCATTTGCAACTTGTAAATTTATAGATTTTAAATTATTAATCTCAGTAATTTGTAGATTGCAAAATTTCAAAACTACCTTTTTTTAGATTTTGGATTTCAGAACTAAATTTTTTTCTAGATTTTAGAATTTAAATCTAAATTTTTTCTAAATTTTAAAATTTCAGATCTACCTTCTTCCTAGATTTCAAAAATTCAAATATTGGTATTTAAAAGATTTCACTGGTTTAGGAAAATTTACAATTTATAGATTTTAAAATTTCTTATTTTTTTATTTCTACAAATTGTAGAAATCTATACTATAGAAATCTACAAATTGTAAAAATCTTAGAATTAAATCAACAAAATCCATTGCATAAGACTACAACTTACAAGTCTTATATGTTCAACTTAATGATACTCTTTACAATTGAGATGGGACAATTGATATAAGACAAATGAGAATGAACTTTGGAAGCAACTGGGAAACAACCTAGAAAATGACTAAGAAACAAGTAGTGTATGACTTAAAAGCAACTAGAAAACAACTAGCTTCATTGCTAAATAATTCAATTTTTTGGTTGATTTGGTTGCATTCATTTGGTTCACTTTTCTATTGATTTCTACCCAAATCAATAAAATATTCTTCAAATCAATAGAAAAGTGAATCAAATCTATACAACCAAATCAATAAAAAAACTGAATTTTCTAATACTATAGGAAACAACTAAGAAACAACTAGTGTATGACTAGAAAACAACCTAAAAATGACTAGAAAGCAACCCAAAAATGACTAGAAAGCAACTATGAAACAACTATGGTCATTTTACAATTGCGATCTTTTTCTAGTTGTTTCCTAGTCGTTTTTTGCAACTATAGATTGACTACTTTGCGACTAAAATAATATATCAATGGAGTAAAACAATATAAAACAATTACTTTAGATTTGGTGCTAATAGAGAGGTCTTATAGTTGCAAGATAGTTGTATAGGACACTAGTTGCATAGTAGCTAGTTGTGCCAAACATGTTTTTCTTCTAGTGATTATCATGGCGTTGCAAACTTTAATACAATGGGCCTTACATTAATAAAAAGATTTTAAATAATATAATTGCTCAACAACAATGTGGAAGAATGCATTTACAATTTAGTCAAGTCACAATGAAATCTAGAAAGTGATTTAAAGATGAAACAAGGCCACTCCACTTATTCAAATAAGATCGTGCTAAAATATCTTTAAAATATATTTATTCCATAAAAGCCTTATACCCTTCAATCCAAATCCAATAAATTTTTTAATTTTTAATTTTTAATTATGATATAACCAAAATTAACTCTAAACTTTGAAGTCCAATATTGTATGTTTTGAATGAAAATCTATATGGGCCAATTTTGTAACAAGGTTGATTTTGCAATTATCTCATGTCAAGAACAAATACTTCAAACATATCATTAATATTGAAACAACCATGTGCCAATCATTCATTGGATACCATAAAATTTTGATTCCTTGATGTTGGAAAATTACGCCTTCATACATGCAACTAATGAGCTCCATTGGAGTTGGGGAAGAAATGAAACAACAAACCATCAATACACATCCAATGGCTAAAGAAACTTACAGGGAAAGCTTCTAAGGATCCTATCACTCATGCCTATTGTAGACCAAATACTCGTAGTTCCCTTAAACAAACAACTATGACAAATTAAATTAAAATCCGTCATTCTCTCAACCCACCATTCATAAACTACATTGGTACGAAAGCTTTATTCAATGTGTATTAAATAAAATAGAGAAAATTCTTCTACAATATCAACACATATGTAGATTCTTATATTCTTATTGAAATGCAATGGAGATGCTCCAAGAGACTATAGTATGGGTATTGTCTAATTTGGGCTTCATTTTTGCATAGGTAGTCTTTGGAAATTAAATCATGATATTTTATTATGTGTATGTTTCAAAATATAATAAAAAAATTTATGAAAAAATTAATAAAGTGGTTAATATGGCTTTCATGTTAAATAAAACACTAGTAGAAGAAACCAATGATGCTTTTATATTCAACTATTTATCTATTCCATAGATAAAATGTAATTTAATAGACATTTCACCAAAATATATAAATTGAAGTGAATATTCAAATTTCAATGCTTCAAAATGATAAAGTTTCATAAAGATTTGATTAAATTTTTTTAACGATGCACTAAAGTTTTGAACATATTTTTAATGCATTTGGAGTTTGGAAGACAGGGGTGTAACATCTTGAATTAATTGTTGAATTACAGTCATTTCTCATGCTTTGAATAAACATACAATACAAGTAAATCGTGAGATTTTTAAACAAAATGATGTAAGCATAAATGATTATATTTAGTTGTATATTTAAGAGTTGCTTCAAAATGAAGATTAAACAATGCATTATAAATTGTAATTGACTCATAAAATTCTTTGCATCTTTCAAGTCGATGATTGCCAAAACATTTAAACATCCAAAAACATCCATTTTCTAAAATATGGTTATTTTTTTGTCTTTTTTTATTTCTTAAATAGATCTAGTCAAAAGATCCCTTCATTAATGTGATGAATTGTATGTTTTAAGATTTTCATATACATGGAATATTTGCTATAAGTATTTTAAATATTCAAACAATATAAACATTAAATTTAAAATATAAAATTTCATAAAAAATGAATGGATGAAAAAAAAGAATTGTTAGTGTTTAATAAATATGTTATAATTCATTCATCATTCAAACATGAATGTTAGTATGGTCATAGATTCAAAGAAGAGAAATAAGAATCCCAATCTTTTTCTATGGTTGATTTGAATCAAGAGGTCAATTGTTCAAAATTCCACTCTAAAAGTCTAAAAATCAATGGGAGAAAATACAAAATAACAAAAACTATGGTGCTAAAATCATATTGTATTCTTTATCATCTAAGTCTAAAATATCTCAAAAAAAGATGATTGAGCAATTTTATAAAACCTCATATAGATTCATACTCAATATTGCTCAATCATCTTTTTTAATTACAAGATGGATTAGTTCAACTTCAAACCTTTGTATCTCTTATTCTACACTTCTAATGTTTGAATCCATTAAAACATGAGTTGAATCCGAGCAATTCAATTAGTCCGTTTGTTATTGATAATTTAAGTATACTTATGTATTGAAGTTAAAGGAAAAACAACATGGAAATAAAGTTCTCGCAGCCTAGGTTCACCATTCACATGAATTGCACTGAATTTTTAATTTTTTTAATTCACACTATTACTTAAAAAAAACATAAGGAAAAAAGTGTCATTTGCCCCTAAATGCTCAAACCATTCACCCAATGGATGACAAATGTGTTGAAAAATGTACTTCATCCAATTAATATTTGTTGAGGAAGCTTCAAAGAAAATGGCCAATTGAAAGACAAATGATGTTCCATCTAACAACCAATGATATAAATATTTTGGAGGAGTTACCATTATTATTAAATTTTACTATAATTTTTATTCATGATTCTATTATCTTTAAAAAATCAAATACTTAGGGATTAACCTCTAAAAGACTATGGTATTTAGAGGCCCAAATATACTTCAAAATACGCACATCCAAAATAAGGCTAGAATACTCATCTAGAGATAAAGAAAAAAAAATCCAAAGTCCAAAGGATCCTTTAGTTAACTTATTCAAGTATTCTAAAATTTTAGAGCAAAAATCTCCACCCATTGCAAATTTGATGTGCCTAAACTTCAAAAAGCAAGCTTTTCCTATCACTTTTCAATGATAAAGTTTTGCCTTTCAACATTCTAAGTAAAAAACAATAATATCCCATAATTTTTTGCATTTTAGTCATTATGTTTGAATATCATTTGAGGAAACATGGAGTAAAATTTGTAACAAAACACTTTTATATTCATCTTTAAGAAATTATAGAATGGAAGGTAGTACTTGATGAAAGACAAACCTAAATTCCTAGTAACTTTGACAAGAAATTGAGAATTGTAAACCCCAACGGTGAAAATGTTACAATAATAAAAATGTATTCCACATATTTCAAATGTTCTAATTTTCATTTAGAAATTTGGGATATGGAATTCAAAAAATGCCTTTATATATTTTTTCTACCTTTATTTTCCACAACATAAAACTTCTTGTAACTTTCATTTCATTATTCAAAATTGAATGGTTAAAATATTATGGTGTAGGTATCAATGCAAAAAACCAAATAAATGTGTTTATTTTTTTTAGAAAATATTTTTCACTACCTAGTTTGACATTGAAATTGAAAAAACTTATAAATTTTGCAATATTCATTGGAATGATGTGAAACAAAGCTTCACATGTAAATTGTGGATGATTAGCATCCATCCTAAAATTTCATGGAAAAATCTCAAATTATGAATTCAATAGAGCTTATTTGGGTTATCATAAAATCCACAATTGGCTCCTTTGTCCTTTAGGTATTAAGGTATGTACATACATAATCAATATTGCCCAAAATGTGACACATGCATTTGGTCCCAAAAGTGTCATTTTTTCCAAATATTGGTTACACAATGTATATACAATCAAAACATAAAAGTTTATGCATGTCAATCTATTTTTGGGTTTTGATAAAGAAAAATAACTTGAACCACTCAAAGTATATGGAGGATTTTTTAGCATAAATCCCACATTAAGCTTTGAAAAGTTGGTTTGAGAGACTCCTACTAACTAAGTAATTTTGAAGGAAGTGAAGTATGACTAGTAGTTTATTAAGGGTGGTCGAGAGTAATTGATTGGGCAAAAAGGGAAGGTTGGAGACCATATTTTGGATTGTATTAAGTGTTGTTTGTAGGCACAACATATTAGGCATAAGCATGCTTCACAAGTACAATGCATTGGATTGGGGCATTGACAAAGATATAACTAGTAGGGGATGTTGTGTTTCATGGTCTTGTCTTTGAAAGATTCAAATATTCATGAGTACAAAGCATCAATTATGTAGCATGTGACAATAGTAGTTTATGTAAGTCACAAACTCCTTTGTTATGTTTATAGATGCATATGTATAGGAATTCAAGGATGTGTGTGATTTGGAAATTGAGATGGAAGGGTTTATCCAAAATCTCATCCAAAATTTGTTTGATAAGGAATTATCAATGTTTGCATTTTTCAATACTTGGGGGAATTGTTGGGTTAATAATGCATTTGAGGGGTTTGGGTACATCTAGAGACAAATACTTAAAAAATTCATAACTTATTCTTGTAGTGTCCAAATTTTGCATGTTATAGTGCATTGGAATCCCTTTTAGTTGCCAATGACATTTAAGGGGTGGGGGTGGGGGTGGGAATTCAAGTTTAACCCTTACAGTTCCAAGGGCATTTTTTGGGTCAAAACCCACTCAAAACTACCATTTTTTTGCAACATACACCCAAAATTTCAATGAAACTTTTTTTTGGGGGGGGGGGGCGGGGGAGAATCTAACCTTACAATCTTATACCATACTTGAAAAAAAAATAGGTGGTATAAATCCCGTGACATTTGACCATACATATTGAAAGATCTAACTCACATAAACAAATTTTTCTTAAAGTCGTATTTTCAAACCCAACCTTGAATTTCAGTTGCCTTTTTGACCACCATTCATGGGAGATTTTTTTTGCACTATGCATTCGGAGCTTTCTTTAAAAGAAAAAAATCTACCACATAAAAAGCTCGTGCAAGGCATGCCTCCTCCACTTCGAAAAGCCTGCCAACAAAGGTGCGCACACCTTGAGTTCAAGGATACCATATCTCTCTCTCTCTCTTATAGCTCCCATATGGTCATTCCACAGCACACATGTCCCCCCAACTCTGAAACTGTGCACCCTCGTTTTCGTCCCCAGGACGCCCACCCTTATTGACCCATGACGAAACTCATCCGCACCACCAACTTCCTCAGACAACTACTTGAGCTCGTGCACACAAGAGGCCAAGCAGTGGGAACGGGACCCTGCAATCAGCCAGCCAGTGGGAACAGGACCCTGTAATCAGCCAAGCAGTGGGAACAGGACCCTCCAGTCAACAGAGGCAAGACCCCACCAGGTAGTAGTCTAAGAGCATCCCCACCAGCTCTTCTGTTTCTCTATCTGTTTACTGAGCTTGGGACATCAAATAGGGATGAGACCTCGTGAGTTCTCCATATGAGCCTCTGGATACAGAACTGGAGAAGAGTTTCACAGAAATCTGTATATTTTAGAGATACAGGTTTTGGATAAAGGTTGGTGCGGTGAAATTTCTGTATCTCTATCTGCATATGAGGTCCTCTCCCTAAAGCTTTAAGGATACGGAACTCACGGGTGGGGATGCTCTACGAGCACCACCACCCGTCCTCCAAAACGGATGGCCTCTTAAGAGGCACCTCTTGGAAATGAGGGTGGTTTGGGAGGCTTCAACTCGGCCTGCAAAACAAGAAAAGACAAGTCGCTCGTTGCTCTCCGCGGTTCTAGCGAGTGGTTCACGTCGAGTTGTCATACTCTGGTTGGAAGTCATATGGCTTCTTAAGAGGCCATGGGTGGGACAAGCCTGGTAGCCTGGCTGCCAAACCCGACCAAGCCCGAGGTCGAAGCCGCTTGCATTTTGTAGGACAGGTGGTCTTGCTCTAAGGTTGCCCTCCCCAGGGGCTGGGGCAGGGGCTGGGCGAGTGAGTCCCTAGTCCCTTTTTTTTCCCTGGGTAGGAGGTGGGTGCCCCCCATTTGATTGTGGGTGTCCCCATGATTGAAACTACCTGAGTGAGTGGGTTCCTTACCTTGCCTTACCTTCAGTTGGGAGTGAGTAAGGTAAGTGAGTGAGTAAGTTACGTACACACCGGGGCTCACTTGTGTTCAGCATTCATGAGTGAATCATCCGGGGAAGGGGAAGGGGAAGAGGAAGAGGAAGTCCGTCCAACTGAACCTTCATGGGGATTGCCTTTAAGTTAACCCCTGAGTGCCTCAGCGTCCCAAATGTGGCCTCCTACTATGAGACATTTGACCATTATAATGTCCTAAGTTGTATGGTGAAAACTTCCACAAATTTCTCTAAAGATGCCCTCCTTACCTCTCTTGCAATCTAAACGGTCATGTCTCTTGGATCTTATTTTTTAATTGGTGGGGGTCTACTTGAGTGGCAATTTATAGCTTGTTTTGGGAATTTGTGTTGGACGCTCATGGGTTAAGATAAACTAGCCTATGACAATCCAAATGCCAGCCAACTCAACCCATCACATGCCAAAAAAAATTCTAATGGTGCACATTTCAAAAACGGTAATGTACACTTACACCATTAAGGTAGGTACACTCAAAACCGCCACTTTTTTTTTGCTGCCGAGCCTATTTTCTATTATTAGACTGGTCCAATTTTTCATATGTTCTTGTTGGCAAGCGAAAGGAGGTTCCAACGCACCAGAGAACGTGGCATTCGGATACTGCATGCAAAAGTTATGAAGGAACAAAGTAGTTGGTTCTAACAAGCGTTCCTTCCGCAGAGGGGTGCAGAACTGGTTTTGGAGATGTACATAGGGTATAGATGGCGGTTTAAGGTCAGTGGCATAATTGGGGCATATCTACCTTAGAGTGTGCCCACAGCAACAAAACACGCTGAAGCTAACACTGTGAACCCAAATCCATGGAGGACATCCCTCATAATCAGAAGATCAATGGTGTAGAACCTTTACAGTGTTGCAGTGGGGATGCTCGTAGTACAATTTTACCGGTAGCGGAGCTGAAGAAGGCAAGCCTAGTGGAGGAAAGGGGGGAGCTGCTCTCCCTTCTTCCATGGCTATCGGTAACTGAAAGGAAAAGAGGGAGGTCCAAGCGGAGGAGGGGGAGAACATGAAAAAACATGTTTGGGGGTGTTTTCCATTTGTTTAAAAACTTTTTTTTTTAATTTAAAAATTTTAAATTTTAAATCATGGGGGGATTCAATGGATTCCCGTTTCATTTGTGTAAAAATAAAAATAAATAAATAAATAATAAGAAGTTGGATATTCAATGAATTCTCGTTTTATTTGTGTCAAAAATAAATAAATAGATAAAGAAATAAAGAAACAAAAATTGGGGAATTTGAGTGGTGTTTCGACTTATTTATGGAATTGAGAAATGCCAATCCCAATGGTTGTAATGTTGTAAGAAACAATCTACACCTAATGTTTTTATTTTTTTCTCCTTCAAAAATATTGAAAATCAAGTTAAATAAAGGACTTCAAAGTTTATTGTAGAGTAGAGATTCTATACTACTTGCAAACTACCCACAACTAAAACTCCTCATAACATTCATCTCATTAATCAAAATGAGATGACTCAAAGCTTTCCATGTATAAATAAATCTAGAGAACCAATTTCAAATTTTTATTTCCTTAAGAAGTGATTTTTAAAGAAGTTTTTTTGCTACCTAGACTATCCACCCAACATTGAAAATTACATACTAGCCAATAACTTTTTAACCATGTAGTCAACAATTATGAAAAATTTGGGGCCTTAAAAGCTACTCCTTGGGCACATGTTGTGTAAAAATTTCAAAGGAAAGAAAATAAAAATTCCATTCGTAGCTCACCATTGAGTGATGTGGCTTGAGTAATATTTTGATTTAACCCTTAAAGGATGTAGCCCCCATGACCAAGATAGTCACCAAAACTAATATGATTATTGGAGCAATAGGTACATTCTTTGTTTCTACAATGAACAATGAAGTCATCCGTTGGATAATAAATGTCTGCAACATCTTTTAAGGATTAAGGGCCATGTTGGATCCACATGAAGTCAGTTTTTGGAGAGAAAGAATTGACTGAGTAAGAAAACATTAAGTTTATTACCACCAAGTCTAGACTATATAAGGTGGACACACCAAAATGCACCACTAACCCTAAAATCGTTGTCTTCACTATGTATACATCTCTCAAATCAATTCTTAAGGTTTCCTACGTGGAAAAAATATTTTAGAACCAAACTTGGTTCCTTTGTAACTTTTGCATACGGTATTCAAATGTCACAAGAAAATGTATGAAAATTTGACCAGTCTAATAATAGTAACTAAGCACTAAAGCACATAAGTGTCGGTTTTGGAGGTACCCACTTCATTGTTTTGGCTCACACAAGAGAAAATGGGAAGTGTGAAGTGTGCCAATGATTTCATCACACAGGTTTTCTAGCCACTAGGGAAGAGAAAGTGAAATGTAGTTTTGGCCGCATTTGGACTTTTTTTTTTGCTTGCAATGGATTTCTTGATTATGGCAAAATTTATGTAAAAGTGTATTTATTTTCGTAGAAGTAGGGAGAAAGAAAGTATGCTCATGGGTTACATATGGGATTCTACTAAACATTACCTCTCATTGTTTTAATCCTTAACCCTGCACAGTACATTCACATCAAAGGAGAAATATAAAATGTACGAGATTAAGATTTCAAACTCAATGAACTGCTTAACCCCTAAAAAACCATTTTTCCCTTTTGGGTAGGTTCCTATTCTCTCAATTTTCATCGTGATTTCTTTTAAATTTCTTTTAAAAGTAGGAAATTACATAAGCTTAAGGAGAAATCACAAAATGTCAAAATAAAATTTTCAATTTTTTTTTAATGTACGAAGTATTTTTGTCTACTTGGAAAGATATGATTCGGTCTATTTGGACTAGTGATGAAAAAATTAGGGACAATCTTGTTTTTTGGGTAATCTAAAGATCTTCTTGAAAAAAATAACACATGATTCCTATTCTAGCACAATATTTGTAATTAAAATAAAAGGGTGTGACAAGGTTTAGTTTACTTGCTAGAATAATCTCACCATTGGGATTATAGTATTTCAATTCCATCTTAGACCTATTAACAATTTAGATTCTCTTTCAATCTTGTACCTACTTCTACTAGCAATTTTTTAAAGAATGGAAAATCCAGTGTGAAATTTTTGATTTTTTTTTCTAAACTTTCAACTCAATTTTTCAACATAATTTTTTAATTCAATATTGATAGTGCAAAATTTTTAAGCTAAGTAGAGTCAATGCCTATGAAAACCTAAGTATGAAATCTAAATATTCCTAGAAAGCTAATCTGATTTCCTATCTTCAAAAAAAGTTTCAAAAAATCATGTCAAAAATTAAAATTACACAAGCTTGTCCAAAATCCCCGAAGTCCCCCCTAGGAAGTTTGGGACTTTAGGGGTTAAGAGATGAAATTAACTTGGGGAGAGGCTAAACTTCTTGAAACATTTTTCAATAAATTTTCCTTGAAAGAAAAGTAGAATTGGCATTTAACCCAAGTCATTTCATATTCTTTTGGAACTTCATGAAATTAGTTATTAACTTCTTGAAGCTGAAATGCAATGGTCACTAAAAGCATATACTACCCAACTGAAAATGTACATTAATTTGTACACCTACTAGTACAATGAGAAAACAAAATGTACCTTTATGTTAAAGGACACTTTGAGAGTCCACATGGTTTATGAACCTCCTACCTTTATAAGTTGCACTTCATTACTCTTCACATTTAGACTACGTCAAATGGACCTTCAAAGGGGCCTTCAAGGGGGCCTTCAAAAGGGCCTTCAAAGGGGGCCTTCAAAGGGGCCTTCAAGGGGGCCTTCAAAAGGGGCCTTTAAAGTTGACCAAGCTGGCAGGCCTTGTTGACGTGTAAGAACTGCATACAAATTGCATGTAAGTTAAGCTGACCTTCAAAGGGCACTCCAAAAACAATACGGCAGTAGCAACATCATCTCCTTGTTTTAGGTTTTTTTTATGGGAAGGAACATGTTTTCTTTCACGCATTTAAATGCCTGAAAGCACCAAAATTAATTGAAGAGCACCAGGCTTTCAAGAAAAATTTGAAGGAAAACTGGATGATGATTCCAATTTGTTCCAATTTTTGAAAATAATTTAGATGAAATTATCAATTTTAAATGAAAATTGTCCAACTATGAGGATGAAAAGTTAATTCTATCCAAAATATAGATGACTACTAAAATATTTGGCTACTCCATTTTCTTATATATTGCCACTTTAGTACTTTTTAAATAAAATTAAAAATAAAATAAATTTTGAACATGTCATCTGGAGGTCTAAGGGAGCTGACCCATTTCCGACCACTTAAGCAATTTTGCATATCTGGAGTGTTGTTTTCTTGAGTGGAGAAATTTTCCCATGTACAGAAAGAGAGTTTAGAAGGATTCCATATTTTTTCAGAATTTTATTTCTCAAAACATAATTACTATGAATTTTTTTAGTTGAAGATTCTGTTCAACACATTCTTGTCATATAGGTTCTCTTATTTCCAACCATGGGTTGGTTGTAAAATCAATCAAGATTGCAGCCAATCATAATGTGCTACAACTACATTGGAGATTGTGCCACAATTAATGTCCTGCTTTCTCTTGTTGATTGGAAAGATTGTAGTCTATATGACGGGAATGGATTCTTGGTTGGGAATGGGTCGCCTCCCTTATCCACACACTAGTATAAGGTGGATCCCCCCCAAAACTGCCAATTATTCTATTGTGCCTAATTACTATTATTAGAGTAGTCAAATTTTCATTGATTTTCTTGTTGGCAAGTCAAAGGAGGTTCCAATGCACCAAAGAATGCAATATTTGGGTACCATATGCGAAAGTTATGAAGGGTCAAATATTTTTTTTGGTATATTAGGTTCTAAAATCGTTTCTTAGATATATATTGATTTTGTAAATGTATATAGAGTGATGATGGTGGCTTTGGGTTAGTGGCGTGCATTTTTGGGTGTTCACCTTAACTATTGAAGGTAGAGATAATTGATTTGTATCTTGTGGATGAAAAAAAACTATTAGGCTCACTAATGCAAATTGTGCAATTAATCCAAATTTTTTTCTTGAAATCTTATTGATAGTAAGTTGTGATTTTGTCTTCGTACCAATTTCAATCCATTTATATACTATTTTTGAATTCAACGAGAAATTTTAATTCTAAAATAATGGTTGAAAATTGATCAAGTAATATTTTTTGACAATTTTGAACTCCATGTCTTTCTTGACTATCAAATTCATCTCTTTTGAATTTGAACACAAGAGAATGAATTAAATATTTCCAATTCTAATTTGTACTCAAAATTCAAAATTCAAAAATTTACTTGTATTGGATATTTTAATGCAATATGAAGTTTGGGCCAATGGAGATGGACAATTATTTTTCTAATCCTAAAATGACAAGAAAATTTGGTTTACGCAATGAAGTCCCACACACTACTATATGCACCCACAATTAAAATTTTAAATTCTTTTAGTGTATTTTATATTTGTCATACACTTTTAGTCACTTTTTCTTCATCATGGTGATATCAAATCTTCACAAAACATCCATGAGTTTTGTGACTAATAGATGGGATGCAATTTCTTCTATGAAAAAAAATCCTTTGTAGTTGTAGTAGCCAAATAAGGCTTCAAAATTGGAAATTATTCAATCTCTATCAATTTTTTCTCATTTCCATAGTTCTTTCATTCAATTTGTGGTTGGAACTCATGACAACATATAGACACAAGGCAAGCACTTCCATAAATCACATATTTTGAAATATGATCTATAAATCCAAATCATGATCTAATTAGTGCATACTATGCGTACAAACCAAAGTCAAATCTAAACTTCTTTCTTCACATCCCATTTCCAAATGGATGTATTTCTATTGTAATTTCCAACCATCCCAAGACCGCATAGTAGTCATTTGACCACTACATGATTAAAGAATTAAACCTCTAAAGATACCCCCACTAATGCATTGCTTAATTATAATGTTATGTTAAATTAAGACACGTATTGCAAATGTATGTTAAAATCAATGTTGTGACACATTAGGGACTTGGCATTGTGTTGTAAATAATAAATTACTTAAACATAATTCTATTTGTATGAAATGCATCACTTGAGGGATAATGAGTATAAAATCCATTATGCTTGCAAAACTATATGGAGAATTATAAAATTTACCTTAAATAATTAACATTAGATGCAAAATTTGCTAGTTGTTTCATCAATTCCTTACAATAATTAAAGAAATTAGATATATAAAAAAGTGATTTTAAAAGCAATCTTCTAAGATTACAACTAAATTTTTTATTTTCATCCTTTAAAAACAAATTTGTTAGGAATATTTTTGATCTTGGTAGGATAATTAATATACCCTTTTTGTGCTCAAATTTTCAAACAAATCAATTACTAAAGTTACACAACATGAAAAATAAGATTGGAGATGAAATTCATCCCATATTTATTGACCATATTTTTTTCTATTCACCTCTCAACAATGATCACTGTTTACAATAATATACTTCAAGTTCTCTTCTTATAAAACAATTTTACTTTAACAAGCCAATATCTTCAACTACATCAAGCATTTGAATGAGTTATAAAACAAGAAATACCAAGGGTGATAATTCTTTTTTTAATCCCTAGAAGACCAACTTGTTTAGAGGCCCCAAACTGCTTCAAAAACCTTCTCCCCAAGCAAGGTCAAAATCTTCATCAATATTTATTTTTTAACAAATTCAATCATTGAATAGTTTAGTTAACTTTTTGAAGTACATTGAACATTCTAAAATTTCATAGTAAATATCCCCGCCAATTGCAAGTTCTAGACCTTCCAAAAGATATGGTTTTGCCTTTCAACATTTAAAACAAAAACAAAAACTCATAGGTATTATAACTTGTGCATTAAGTCTGCATTGGAAAGTGGTTTGGAAACCTATGTAAAAAATTTAACCAAAAATTTCATATCCATCTAAAAAAATTGTAGAGTAGATGGGAATCAGGAATGAACAAAGAAACTAAAATTATTAATTCTAGTAGTGAGAATGTTATGATAAGAAAAAGAATATCCTTTAATTTTATTTTTTTATTTGAAAATTTTCAAAATTGAGAGCAAAAGATGATGTTATATGTTTTTATACCTTGAGTACCTCCAAATAAAACTCCTTGTAACTTTTACCTCATTATTCAAAATCGAACAATTCAAATGTTTTTGAGTAGTTATCAATGTATACAATCTCCAAAAAACAATTTATATTTAATAGAATATATTTTTTGCTACCCAATTTAACATTGACATTTGAAAAAAAAAACTAATTTTTGCAATACTTATTAGAATGACATGAACAAAGCTTCACACATAGATTATGATAAGTATAGCATCCATTATAATAATTTCATGCAGAACTTTCCAAATCATGAAGTCAACATAGCCTCTTGCATAGCCTATCCAAAATCTCAAATAGTTTGAAATGGGATATTTGGTCCTTTAAACAATTGTCTAAAGAACAAGTGTCCATTGAATAAACGATTGAAAATCCGGGTAGGTTCCTATGAAACCAATTTTAGTCGGATGTTCACAAAATTTTGACACAAGGGTGTGAACATGTATCCCCTTAGTGGGAATATATATATTTCCGATCAGGTGCTTGGATCAAAAGTCATGCTATCCTAATTTTTTTTAACATCTCGGGCAACTTTGGGTAGCTTTTGCAAAACTCCTCTTTTACTTTTGAAATTTGGCAAGCATGTAACTCACTTAATAAACCCAAATATCAAAAAAGTAACCATGTGTAGTATAAAAATCTCACTCTAAATGGACTTAAAGATTGTTGGCCCTATTAGTCAAGGCCAAAAAAAAATTCTTCTAACTTCAAATGTTATAATCCTTTAATCTACGTGATCAATGTTTCTAAAAAAAATCCACACATCCCCATAGTAGTTTGATACAAATTTATACAACCGAATTTCAAAAATGAAAAAAAAAATCATTTCTTTCTCGTTGCCCTAAAAAGTGGCAATTTTTCCACAATTCTCTATCCAAAATATGCCTAGGTCTCCTTTAAAGGTTAAACAAAAAAAACCCAATAACTTATTCAAACAATTAGTTAGCATTACTAATTCTACCTACAAGATACTTCTTTCTTTCTCTATATTTTTAGTTATTGAATTGAATCCCCCATGAAGCACTACTTGAATAATTTTGAGTGCCCACCTAAAAAGGACCATGGTTCAAATAATTAGCAAAACTACCTCCATAATTATTACTTTTTTTTAAATTTTTTATCCCATCACATGGGTGCCCCCTTGATAGTGTGATTCAAGGGCGGTACTGTACCCCCCTTGAGCCTTTAATTTAATTACTTCCTGTTATGATGTACTTGGAAAAAGGAGTTGCAGTGGCTCCCAGGATAGAGGGAAGTTGTTCGATAACGTGGAAGGCCATAATTGGCTTATTAAGTACTGGACGTACTTGTGAAAATGTCAAGCATCTTGACCCCCAAAGGACACCTGCAGGCAGGCGAAGAATCCGTGAGTTACCTTTTTTTAGGGGGGAGGGGCAATTTAAAAAAAAATAAATTTACCAGACTAGGTGAATCTAGATCTATCTGAGGGGATGAAGTGGAGGTGGGCACCCCTAAAACCGCCACTTTTTGCTAATGTGGGTGGTTGCTATTGTTAGATTGGTCACATTTTCAATTTTAAGAAGAATTTGTTGTTGATAAGGGAAAGAAGGTTCCAACGAGCCAAAGAATGTGGCATTCGGATATTGTATGCAAAAGTTATGATTAGTATTAGGGGTAGTCACGGCATGTTCTTGGGGATGGTGAACAATGAACATTGGTGTGGTGGCGGCCGAGGGTTGGCGTCCCTTGCATGGAATATTCTTAGTGGAACCTTGATTGTTCACTCCCAACATCCACCTCTTGAGGTGGATGTTGGGAGTGAACAATCAATGTTCCACTAAGATTATTCCTTTGTTCTCTCTATTTTAACTTTTGAACTAGCACTTTAACCCGGAAAGGTTGCCGATTCCCTGGCCAGTTCCCTCCGGGAAGGTCGGCAGTTCCTTCCAGGAAGGTCGTCACTTACCTCGGGTAATACCATTGTCCATTCTCCATTATTCTCAACAATTTTGAACCAAAAGGGTGGTCATGGCTTGTTCAATATTCGTCTCTTCTCATTGGCCCTTCAAAGCACTTTCCATTGTTCATTGTTCATTGTTCACACACCCCGTGAATATGCCGTGACTACCCCTATTATTAGATTGGTCAAATTTTCATAATCTTTTTGTTGGCAAATGAAAGGAGGTTCCATTGCACCAAAGAACGTGGCATTTGGATGTTGTGTGCAAAAGTTATTATTAATATTATTAGATTGGTCAAATTTTCATAATTTTTTTGTTGACAAGTGAAAGAAGGTTCGAACGTACCAAAGAACGTGGCATTCGGATATTGAAAGCAAAAGTTATGATTAGTATTATTATATTGGTCAAATTTTCATATTTTATTGTTTGGCAAGTGAAAGAAGGTTCCAACGAGCCAAAGAATGTGGCATTTGGATATTGTGTGCAAAAGTTATGAAGGGTTGAAGTTGTTCTGGGGAGAGGTTTTGGAATTGTTTCTACTACATAGGTACATATTGATTTTGGAGATGTATCCATAGTGATGGTGGTGTTTTTAGATCATTGGCAGAGATTTTTCATCGAATGTTTTTTGGAGTGATGGTGATGGAAAACTCCCTCATTGATGTATTATTTTGACCTCTTTACATAAAAAGATGTGGAACAAACATATGATAAAAGATGGATTTTTTTTATAGTATTTTGACATCTTGTACATCCTTGCTCTTGATTTGAATTTTAAACATTGAATTGATTAGTCTTTTGAAATTGAGCCATCAACTGATGAAATGAAGCTAACTAGGTCTAGTTTATATTCCAATTTGAAACTATCAATGATTTTTTCCCTTTTCATCTTGTGCCTAGTTCTACTCAACATTTCATTTATAAATCATTTTTTTAATCCAATCCTACTTAGCAATTTATCATGCCAATTGAAACTATTTTTATTTTAAAAAAATCTACTTCTACAATTCTGAACTCAATTCACCGACACAACTTTTTAAATTTTCAATATATATACTACATGATAGGAGGATTCAAAGTTTTATGATCCAATATTGTAAGGTGCAATGTTTATTTCATATCTTTCAATTTCTCTTTCTTTCTAGCATCTATTTAGTCAAATTTAATGATTGTTTCCACACATTTTTGTACGTATTTGGTACAAGATAATATGATCAAATATTGCAAAATACTTTAGGATGACAATAGATAAATATAGTTGTGCAATTGTAGAAGTTAAAAGAGAAAGAAAAAAAATTATAAACTTTATCACACAATATTGCATAATCAAAAATATATAATGTCTATGGCTCTTGTATGGCATGCAAAAATATTTGTAATAAGACATTTTCAAATTACTTCTTTGAAGTGAATTGGACACTTGTTACCTTAAATGTGTGCTAAATTGTTGTATGAAATAATCCATTGCATTTTCAAATTATTTAGACATGGCTATTTGTTATGAGCAACTCATGTTTAGCTTTGATAGTATATTACTAGGGATAATAAAGTACATAGAAAACACGAGGGACAAAGATCAACTCAAGCACAATGAAAGCTCATTTTGCGTCATAGAGGTCATCAATTCATTTCAATTGCTCACTAATCATATAATGAACAAATGCTGGTTGAATTGAAAGAGTTTTTATAAAATTAATGAACTTTTTGAAATGGTTTGGAATTTGTTCTTAGGCATAATTTCAATTTTCTTTACATGGCATAGAAAGATTTTATATGTATAATATTAATAGTATAATTATATTTAATCATGATAATAAATAAAATATTTCAATTAATTTTTAAAAATCACTTGAATATTTAATGAAATATTTGAATTATAAAATAATCAAGATAGTGCTATTTCTTCAATTAATAAATAATGATGTTTGATTTTTTGTTGGTTTTTATTTAGAATGTGTGGACATTATATTTTGGATAATTTTGAAGTTTTTAAAGTTCGAAGACTAATAGACCATTCAGAGTTACTTAAAAGGAATATCGAATGAGATTAAAAGATAATAATCATGTAAAAGTAAAAAGGACAAGTAGACTATCGGTTAAGAGGAAGTTGGAAGTAGTTAGACTAATTGACTTGCGGTTAGTAGGTTAGGCCCAAGAACATAAGGACTATTCGTCTTTGTTTCTCTCTCTCTTCCGGCGTTTGCAGTGATTGCCGCCTTCGTTGTACTTGTGCAGTCCTTCAATACAATTTGTCAATTCGTCTACTTGTTGTTGCGCAATATTTTGTAAGCCAATGATTGGCTGTGTTTGTGTGTGGTTGTATTTTCTTGGTTTAGCCAGGGAGTGGCAAGTTTTGGTTGCAGTCAAATAGCCAGGGATTGGCAGTTTTTGGAGTCAGGACAATTAGCCAGAGAGTGGCGTTGTCATTTTGTTTTGTTCTAACTTTTTTATTAAGTCTATTAGCCAAGGCAGTCTGTGAAAGAATGTCATTTCAGTTGGTAATTGTTTACTGTGATTGATCGACTATTAGCTAGTGAGTGGTTGATGGACTGTTTGTAAGTGAGAGCACAAGGTCTAATTGTCTGAGGTTGAGCCTGCGATCGGTGAACCTGAGGAGCAGGAGCTGACGAATAAAGCCACGAGCAAGTGGACCAACAAGACTATTAGATTGTAAGTTTTCTCTAACCTCATACTGCGAGGTAATTGAGTTTTCTCGAACTTGACCAATTGACAGAATATGAAGAGAATATGAAATAATATTATTCTTATTAAAATGAATTTATTTATAATTGTTTGTGTAAATACCAGTGATTGGTATTTTGAGTCAAATCGACTGAAAGAATGAAATTGTTAAGCCAGTGATTGGCACACATATTTTAATTCATATTATAAGTCTATTAGTCTTAGAGCGTGAAGCTGACTAATAGCTAACATCAGTAAGTAAAGACAAATAGACCAAGCTGTGATAGCTAAGTTCTTTACTGTTAAGATCATATTAAATAAATTAAGTTAAAAAGACAAATAGTCTGATAAATATGAAGGTTACTAACCAGGGATTGGTTATATTAAAATAGAATTCAATTACCAGTGATTGGTATTATAAGACAAATAGACAGAGAAAGTAAGCTTGACGGTGTCAGTGATTGACTTGGTCTGTTTGTTAAATTAAAGTGTTAGGCTTAAAAATAAAGCTATGTCTAATAGTCTTTGGGGTGTGAAACCCATGTTGTTAACCGAATAGGAATTGACTAATAATCTGTAATCAAACTGTTGAGTTAAAGAGATTTAAACTTACAATTAAACCTTCAATCAGTGATTGGTATCATAGCTTAGTAAGTTATCAATTCAATAGTCTTAATGGATTATGCTAAGTAAAGAAATCAGTGAGACTGAGTCTAATTGACAATGTTGGATTGTAACACGGCATATAATTGGATTACAAATATATTCAAAGTGTTGATTTTGTGAAGTCAATTAGTCTGCTAACTTGTTGGATAAAATACCAGAAGCCTTTTTAGTGTTTAAATATATATATATAATATTTATTCTTTTTATCTCTATGTAGGGGATGATGTATGTGATAGAAATTGATTCAGTCTAATTGTCTTGGTGGTAGTTATTTTGATAAGTATACATGTGTGCCGAATCAAATTGTCTAATTGACTGAGTATTTGTTTGTTGTCGTTGTAGTCTGATTAAATTAAAAAAAAAACTTAAACAAGAAAATTGTGAAGTATGATATCTTGGGTATATTAAATCAGTCAATTAGTCTATGTTAAAAATATTAACATTATTAAATTGAATTGAGGTGTGTTTAATTAAAAATAATGGATTAAATTAATTCAATTGTGAAATTGTATGCAATCAAATAGCCTTGTGTTGGAGACAACATTGGCCATTTAATTAACATTGTGTGACAAGTGATTGTTTGCAGGGAAGTTAGGGAGCAAAATCCTTGTGGGTAGTTAATAGAATTTTGTACAAGTGGATGTGAACTAATGTGTATGCATATCTGGACAAATTGACCAATTGATATTGAGATCGAAGTAGTTAGAAATAGTTAGTGGAAAAGAGTAGAAGACTATTTGACCCATTGATTTGGTTACACTATTGTAATAGCTAACCTGTGGGTATGGACCAATGGACTTGTTACCAAAGCTCTGGAAACACAGTTACTAAGACTATTTGACCAAATGTATAATTAATTAAGGGAATGAATCAATACTAACCATTGTGGTATTGGCCAAATTGACAACACAGTATTTGAATTGTGCAATTAAAGCAATTAGGATAGTAAAGTTAGCTACCGGCCTATTTGACAAATACAAATTAAGGAAATAATTAAGGAGTTATAAAGGTGTATCTTCACACCAGTATATATATATAAATTTGTGGGCTTGATTAAGTCGATAGAACAGGAGCCAAGACTATTTGACACACCTTGACCATTTGACACTAGAATACTAGAATAAGACTGTGACAGTAAGTCAAAGGTTAGTTTTGGGAAATGGACGGAAACTAAGATAGGTTAGGACAAGAATTACCTTTAGAAAACTAAATCTTTTAATTTAATCTTTCATTTTATAAAATGAGTGATAATCCTATGTAAAAGTGACTTTAGATACAAAACGATAGACTATTTGACTTTTCCCCAAACGAAAGAACCACCACTAGGGGATTCCTTGGGTTTTGTTTCCCAAGTAATCGATACTACAGAATGCAATAATTGGACTATAATTAATCTCATTATTGCATGCATATAATATTCTACCATAGAAAAAATAGATCTAAAAATATTTGATATAGTATTGCATTAGTATTGAATTTTTAGGACAAATCATTTCATTTATAACAATGCGTAGCCATTTAATGTTATTCCATTGGACCTTGTGTATTTTTAGAGAGTAATAATTGTAGATATTGTAAAGACAAATCACACTATTGTTGTTGTCTTTGACTTCATTTCCCTTCATTTAGAGATTCAACTAGTTGACAAGCAATTGCAACCTAATTAGAGATATCTTTTATCAATCAATAAAAACATGTCTATGAATCATTTTATATAGCAAATAGTTGTATTAGAATCTTTAGAAAAATTCAACCAAGAGTTCTTTGTTAACTCCCCTAAACCATGAAACACAAGAAATTTAAAACATAGTATTTTATTTGAATTGAAAATTGATTTTTTTTGCATTTTCCTTATTTTTCAATTGTGATTACAAAAATGACACTATAGTGCTTGATTGTCAAATAGATGGGTGGTGCTATGAAGGACTCCATTTATAGATAGTTACTAAAGATAGAAGATGCCATTTAAAAAAAAATCATAGTTAGAATGAAAAAATATTCACAATAATACACAAAAATTTACTAAAGCAAAAGCTTGTAGTGATGTACTAGTGCATTCAGTGAATAAATACTTTTTAATACATATGTATGTTGCATTTGAACATTGTGTGTATACAATAGAAGTCTACAACAAGTTGAAAAGATAACCATTCACCACATGGTTGCTATCTTGTACAAAATGTGGCATATGTGTATTATCTATTTAAGCAAAAGGATTTAGAACCTCATCAAACATAGTATAAGATTCCTAAATGATTCGTTTAAAATCTTATAGATATAGAAATAGTTACTTTTGACCATTTGGACACTTAGGGGTTAAACTTTTCAACATACCAAGATTATTTGTTACCAAGTGAGTTTCTATAACAATTAGAGTACTAGATGACCTATTGTTGTCCCTTAGTTGTTGCTCAAATTAGATTTATTGGATTTATAAATGAAAATTGTTTAAAAAACGTCAAACTAGGAAATATTTCATACATTTTGATGTTACCATTTAGTTTTGGGGAAAAAACCCTCATTATAGATGGTCAAAGCAAGAACGTGTAACTTTTTATTATAGTCCATTGGTGGGTGGGTTTTAAAAAAAATTATGGATGTTAATTTGTCTCTTTTAGTTTTCAAATTTGTTGCAATGGTAATCTGAAAGCACCCCTTAAGATTGTAAAAATGATAGAATCTTTTGTCATATATTTTAATCTTGTGGCTCTACTCATAGTATTTTGAAATTGTCATTGTAGAATTTTATTCCAACCCTTTCAAGCCCTAGTCCACACTCAATATATGCCTATGTGAACTATGTGTACTAAACAATTCTCACTACACCAAGATAGAACAAAGTGAATTTGGATCAAACTATAGGGGACACAATTGGATTTACATCAAACTTAGGTCATCTTCATTCTCAGTCAGTGAGCTTTGTATTTTTTTTCACACACACACACACACACACACAAATTACAACCAAAATTAGGTGTAGTTTAAGAATGACATATGAATAGTAGACAAGCTCTTAAAATATAAAAGTTCATATAGGTTTTCAAAACCCACCATGCCTTGATTTCAACATTGTGCAACAAGTATCTATTCACAATCTAGAGTTCATCTCAATTAATCAAAGCACACAATTGGGTGCATGCTTAGAATTGATTGATCCTATTTGGGCCTTAGAACATACTCCATAAGTTATTTTGGAATTAGGAATGAGGGATTATGTATTGAGGTGGAGGCACCCATTGTCAACTACAACCCATAGCCATCTCCAATCAAGGTTGGAATACATTTCTAATCAAGGCTGGAATACATTTCCAATCAAGGTTGGAATACATTTCTAATCAAGGCTAGAATACATTTCCAATCAAGGTTGGAATATATTTCTAATCAAGGCTGGAATACATTTCCAATCAAGGTTGGAATACATTTCTAATCAAGGCTGGAATACATTTCCAATCAAGGTTGGAATACATTTCTAATCAAGGCTGGAATACATTTCCAATCAAGGTTGGAATACATTTCTAATCAAGGCTGGAATACATTTCCAATCAAGGTTGGAATACATTTCTAATCAAGGCTGGAATACATTTCCAATCAAGGTTGGAATACATTTCTAATCAAGGCTGGAATACATTTCCAATCAAGGTTGGAATACATTTCTAATCAAGGCTGGAATACATTCTCAACCAAATCTTGGAATGTGTTTTTTCAAGATTGGGACTAATAAGGTAATGACACATGTCCCAAAGTAGTAAGCAAGAAAGTAGAAAGTAGTGAGTAGGAAGTAGTTCTTGAATTATTGGAATTAGACGATTGTAAACATTGGCTATAGGTTATAAGTGCTTTTTGGCTCTGAAAACTACAATAATTTCAATCTTGGAGATAAAATTATGAAAAATTTGCAATCCCCATATTTCCTATCTTCCTACATGGGAAAAATTTGTTGTGCCTTAAATTCCTTATAATCTATTGCAAAATCCTTTAAGTGATTAGGTATAAGTGCTTTTATTTTAGAGAATGCATCATGTGGGGTACCATTTTGCACAAACGCAAGCCCTTGTGCGAGCTTCCTATCATTAATCCAGTGAAGAAGTTGCAAACCATAATGGTCCAATGGATGACTTCATTGTTGACTATAGCAAAAGTGAACAAGTCTATCAGTCCAATAATTGGGAGAGTTTGGTGACTACTTTGGTCATGGGGACCGTATCCTTATAGAATTAGAACAAATGACCCATTTCCACAATATAGGTTGTTGTATTTCTAAGCATACTAGGCATGTGTAACTATACGGTATGTGTTGGACAAGAAAAACACAGATGGATGTCACATTTGTCACTTTTAGAAATTCTATATGGTCAATTATTTACCCCCCTTATAATTGGAAATGCAACATCCTATATGACAAGAATAGGTTTTATAAAATCTTCCCAAATTTTTTTTTGGATGATTCTATTTTATCCCAAAAATAGACATGGAATGTAACACAAGTAGTTTTGTAATTTTCCAAGCATTTTTTAAAATTACTTATAAATTTTCAAAGATTAAAGACATAGACACCTATTTATGGCCATAGGTCTCCCAAAATCCGTCCACTTGCAACTTGTAAAAGAGATGTGCAGATCCAAAGACTACGATTGGCCTTTGCAACAGAAAAATAAAACATTTTTCTAGAATCATTCAATTGCTAAAGTGGTCCATTCAAAAATCACCTCAGCTCCATTCTGCCCCTAAAGCTAGGGGTCCATTTGAAGGAGACGGTCCGTTTTTACAGCACCCTACCATAGGGTGCCTGCCTCAAATCCATGAGAGAGGTGGGGGGACTCATTTGCATTAATTTCGAATCCAAAGGAAACCCGGGTTCTGTAACCCAAGCGGTCCCGACACTGCCACGAAACTTGTGCCTCCTTCTGACTGTGTGTGCCAGAGCTACCTACAAGTACTCCTCTCTCTCTCTCCCAGTGATCAATTTCAGTGTAAGGCTCTAGACATTGGACATGGGGTGCGAGCCCAACTCCAGGCTTTTTCATAATTCATAGTAATTTCAGTTCAAGCTCTAAATTCACCAAACTTTCTACTACATACAGGCACCGCCATTCCTTATCTTTACACTTCAGTAACTAAATATGTGCTTCGCCCAAATACTGCTGCAGATCATATCCGCCATGGCTGAAGTTCTCGGTTACGGGAAACTAAATCCATATGGGGACCGACTGACCGACCGACGGACCGACGGACCGCTCACTCTCAGTCACTTTAAGTTACGTGATGGGGTAACTAATAAGTTACCATCCGGTAAAAGGTGCAGTGCAGAGGTTTGAGTTACCCCCCTTCCCCATAAAATCTCAGCTGACAGAAGAGAAGCAAGGCTGAAATCTTTGTTGGTTGTACAACCCCCAGGCAGTGCAGGCTTGGGAGCGGGGGCACCAGCCAGTCAGATCTTTTTGGATCCCTCTTGCAACTATTATGAGAGGGCCCAACTCCCCATAGACTTAAGACTTAAGACTTCAGCTCCGACTTCAGCTCAGACTTAGACTTGCAGAGGACTCCAGGGAGGAAGGTAGGTAGGTACACCCAAATGTGCCACTGACCTTAAACCACCATCTACACCCTACGTACATCTCCAACACCAGTACTGCACCCATGTGTTGGGAGAAACGCTTTTTAGAACCCAACTTTGTTCCTTCATAACTTTTGCATGCAGTATCCAAATGCCACGTTCTCTGGTGCGTTGGAACCCCCTTTCGCTTGCCAACAAGAATGCATGAAAAATTTGGACCAGTCTAATAATAGAAAATAGGCTCGGTAGCAAAAAAAAAAAAAGTGGCGGTTTTGGGTGTACCTACCTTACCTCGCAAGTCCATGCTGAAACTGATGATGCAGGGCCATAAATGGGAAGCAGGCAGCAGGATCCATGCCTCCCCTTCCCTTCAGTTGGACTTTTCTCAGCCTCAGGCTGGTCGGGACTGGAGCCCGGGTATTATGGAAACGTGAAAACACCGGAAAAACGTCAACCGAAAAAAACAAAAAATGGAACAACAACAAATAAAAACACCCACCCAATGCAGCGTAGTTTATTGGAGGTACTTTTTTTTATTGGAGGTACTTTTTTTCGGGAAGAAAACAACAACAAAAAACAATTTTGTGGTATTAGGAATTGGGGAAAATATGAATTTTAAAAAGAAAGGAAGGAGATTTTGGATAAGATATGTCATTATTATAAATTTTTAAAGTAGAAGCTTCCTACAGCCTTTGAAACAATTGCGTAGCTTGGTAATGTGGGGAAGTGATAGTCAACCAATTGCAATTAAGTAAGGGAATGGTTTAATGGTACTTGGGAGGGGGGATATATTTTATTTTACTCAATTTCTTAAGTATGTGTATTGAGAATATAATAAATAAATAAATGATTCTTTGTTTTTTTAAGAAAAATGAGATTTAGAAGATGTTAGAAATATAATTATGGAAATATAACGGTTCTTTTTTCCATATGAAAAATTGTTTTTGTTAAATTCTGCCCTTGTTCTCTTGTGTGAATTGACATATTTGGAGTGGATTCAAAATAAGTACATCTAAAAACTATTGAATAAATATTTGAACATGGTTTTCATTGTAAAACTTTGCTAGTTTTTGTTGTGTCTTGTTGATAATTAAAAGGAGATCCATCTCATTGTCGTGTCCTCATCAAGTTGCTTTGTAATAGGCGTGTTTGTACTTTATCCTTGCAAATAAAATTACCACTTTTTATTTGTTATATATATATATATAATTTCTTAGTATTTTTTGGGGGAACTTTTTCAAACAAATAATTGTGTTACAGGAGGTTTTATTCAAGTACCATTGGCTTGTTTTTATGGCCTCAATCTATAAATGTTGTAATTTGTAGCATCCAAACATATAATGAACGGTGTAAGATAGAGACACTCTCAGGCTACTTTAGAGACATTTTGTCCATCCTTTCACCTTACATCTTGCTTGGGCTTTGAATAGTCACCTACACCAATACTAATAGCCACCAATGTTCCATAGCAACCAATGAAAGTTGAAGAATTCAAATTGATACATCAATTGAAAATTTAAAACATTGCAAATTATTTTTAAAAATTAACCAAAACTAAACTAAATTAAAAGATTAAAAAAAATTGAAATGTAAGTAGACACATCCTTGGAAGTGATTCATGAAGTGAAGTTGACAAATTGGCCACACATTAAATCTATCAAAACATAAGTGTTGATGAACTTGCAACGACAAAATGAAATGTTGAAGTATGGAATTAAATTTATATATTTTCAAATTATGAAGAATTTATATTTCAAATTTGAAGTGATAAAGAAGTGATCTTCAATTCCTCTTAAATTAAATAATACACAACCAATCTATATGTATCTAAAACAATGCTCAACATAACTATTCTATTGACAAGTTTAAAAAAAAAACTTCATATAACAAACACCTTCAATCTTCTATATATACCAATGAATCACTTTATGTACAAAAACATACCTAAGTAAATTAATCATCTTGTGATGAAAGGATAAATTGTACTATGTAGTAAAAATAAATCATCCTTATTTGTAACATCATGTATTCAAAGAATGTCATCTCAATTTATACAATGTGTATGCATATTATTTAAATTTCATCAAAAATAACAAAATTTGTCATTAACTCCTACATTTAAAAAACAAACTCAAGCGTGCTATAATGACTTCATAATTAGGAATTTTTGCATGAAATGTTTAGAGTGGATTCAAATCATTCCAATCTATGTGTGAAGTTTTGTTTTGTGTCATTCCAACAAATATTGCAAAAGTTAGAAGGATTTTTTCAATTTCAATTTCAAATTAGGCAACTCAAAAATATATTTTAAAAAAGATTATTTTATTTTATAATTTGATATCTATTTAGAAACATTTGAATCATTCAATTCCATATGAAAGTTATGAAGAATTTTATCTGTAGGCAATGAAGGTAGAAAAAACATTGAAAGTCATCATTTGAACTCAATTTTGGAAACTTTTCAAATAAAAACAAAAGCAAAAGATACCTATTGTTTAGTAGAACATTCTCACCATTGAAATCAATCATTTTCATTTCCTTGTAAAAATTATTAGCATTTTAGGCTTTTTTTCATTCAATTTATGACCTTCTTTATAAGTTTTTAAAAGTTGAATATGAAAGTCTTTTTGGTTAAATTTTTTACATATACTTTCAATATATTCTTCAACATATGGTATTGAGTAAAATTCACAAGTTATGGGATATATGTGTTTTTTCTTAAAAACACTGAAATACAAAATTTCACGTTTTGGAAGGATTAGAAATTAAAGCCTACATTTTGAAGTTTTAGCACATTGAACTTGCAATTGGTGGAGATATTCACTCTAAAATCTTGGGAGGATGTATTTGAACAACTTGTTAATAAATAAATATTGATGAAGATTTTAGCCTTGCTTTGGGTATGAGTATTTTGAAGTAGTTTTGGGCCTTTAAACATGAAAAAACTTTGGGGTTAAAATGAAAGAGTTTGTAAATGAAAGAATTTGTAAATATTGGTGATAATAATTGTACATCAAACTATCCAAGTACAATGTAGACTTCAAAATCTACCACTTTTGTTTATAAAACAAAAGAGTGATTGCAAGTTAAGTCTAGTAGTTTGTAAATACCTTTTTGTACACTTTTTGCATTCAACATCCACTTTTGCCTATGTTGGCAACATTTTGATTTTTAATTTCTAAATCATTGAAAAAATGTTTAGCATTGGATTATGACAAAAATTGAAAGGAACACCTTCAAATTTGTATCTATATAAAGAGTCTATTTTAATTTCTCCAAAATAAAATTATTTTGAAGTTATAGAATCTCATGTTTTAAAATTTCATGTCATAACAATTCGTCCAAAGAATATTAATTGATATTTTGAAGGTAAAGATCTAATTTTAATTTTGAATTTGGATTTTTATTATAAAGACCACCTACAGATTTTTACTCATGAGCACATCCCAAAACGAAATTGTCTAAAAAATTATCCATGAAGAAAAATAATGAATCATCTTAAAACATGAAGGTTAAAAAAAGATTCAACTATTTAAAGATAAAAAGAGGTATATCCAATGATTTCATTGTACATATGTCTCTTTTGAAAATTTTTAAAACTAACAATTCTATTTACAATCCACCTTTTTTATGTTTTGAATTTTGGAGTAAGTTGAGGTAGTGTGACAATGCACTAGTTTCTTAGTAAATGCCTTGTTTTCTTTCAAATTTCCACTTTTTTCAATACATGATTTCATGAACTATTTGTATAAATATTTATTTGCAAAGTAGTGGGTCACAATATGATTTGAAGTTTTGAAAATCCTAAAAACAACTAAAAGTAGTACACGTCGACATGAAAACTAGTGCACATGTCATACCATGTAAATGCCTCTACTACCAAGTTATTCACTCTCCAAATTGTTGTTTATAATACATCTTTAAATAACTTCAAAGTAAGAAATGAATCAATACATTTAGGAGATGATTTTGGTTTAAAGCTCACTCTCAACCCCTTCAATGTTCAAGTCAATGTTCAACCTTAATTATTTTTTTCTGTAACAATGTTACAGAAACGTAGCATGTGATTGAATGCTTTTGTCATCTTAGCTACAAGTGGTTGCACTTGACTCAAAGCCAATAGAGTACATTAAATTTAAGAATGTTTTAGTTATCTTGTATTAGATATTTCAATATTAAATATAATCATACTCTCTATATGTAATGCTTGATTGTCACCTCTTTGAAAATGGACTTTAATCAAGAGAAGTAGACCTCTTAATCTTAGTCAATAAATCACTTTAGTTTAATGGAAAAGAGAAGGTAGAGTAGTGGTAAGAAGATTTGTAGAAATTTGAGGGCAAGTCTCCCCACTCTACACTTTCACACCACTAGTAAATGATCACATTGAATGCACCATTAAATGTTTTCATCTCTAAATTTAAATGAGATTTGTTGATATTAGGAGCAATGCATTTTTAAACCGTATAGAAATTGTTGAATGAATGGAGAAAATTCAATAAAATAAAATTTGAAAGTTGATTTTAATTTTGATTCTTTTTCTATGGTATTGAATCCTTTCATTTCTAAGAGAATATTTAATTTGTTGATGAGTATCAAATCTACTCGCAAGTTTTAGGTGCAAAACATCATGGATAATAAATAACTAGAAATGGATTGAGAGACACTCATAAAAGTGTTTCATTTAGTTTGAGGAAGTTGTTTTGATGTTTATCCTTAAAGGGTTGTAGGTGATTGTATATTTATTATCATGTTTAACTTCTAAAATATGAATTATATACCAAGACATGGCAAGAGATACCCCATTGAATTGATAATTCAACAAATAACATCTTTCCTTTGGATGCCATTTGAACATCCAAACCTTGTATCCATGTTCAAATACAAAAATTGTTTTAGTAGAATACATGAGTACTTATAGCTTCATATACATGAAAGACAAAGGTATAATGATAGCCCAAATTGAGAGTGCCATATGTCATTGGATCTAATTCAATACAAGAATAAAGTTTTGTCACTACTATATGTCTCAATTCATACTAACCTTTTATATCAAATGCCCCCAAAGACATCATGCTATTGTGACCACAATTGGATCTTTAAAGTTTCAATATAGTAAAGTTAAATCCAATACTTTCTCTCTCTCAAAAAATCCATGGTATTTTGACTAATTTTCTACTAGAGACCACAAATTTATTTAGAGACAAAGATAAAATAACTACATCTAAAATCACATTTGCAAATAAGCAATTCAACATGATTGCCATTATTATATTGAAACCCTTTTTGTGTTAAGGTCTTGTCGATAGTTAAAAAAAAGATTCTACTATTCTAGATTCTCCTGGTAGAATGATTTTTGGGACACCCTAAAATCACATTTGCAAATAAACAATTCAACGTGGTTTCCATTATTATATTGAAACCCTTTTTGTGTTCAGGTCTTGTTGATAGTTTAAAAAAAAGATTCTACTATTCTAGATTCTCCTGGTAGAATGATTTTTGGGATACTATATGAATAACCCCTAAAGGACCAAATGGTGTTTCTTGGTAACATAGCAATTTTGGGTAGCTCACTACAAACGGAATTTTTATTTTTATTTTTAAAAATTTCACACAACATGTGTCCAAGGAGTAGCTTTTAGGCCCAAACATTTTCATAACTTTCGATTACATGGTTAAAAAGTTATTGTATGATATGTAGTTTTCATTGCTTAGCATGTGATATAGGCAATAAAAAGAACTTCTTTAAAACTCACTTTTAAAAAAAAAAAAAATTTGGAGTTGGTTCTCTAGATTTATTTATACATGGAAAGCTTGGGATCAAATGAAATGAAAGTTATGAAGAGTTTTAGTTGTCGGTAGTTTGTGTGTAGTTATAGATTCTCTACTCTAAAATAAACTTTGAAGTCCTTTTTTTAAATTCAATTTTCAATATTTTGGAAATTTAAAAAAAAACTAGGGTTAGATTGTTTATTACAACATTACAACCATTGGGATTGGCATTTTTCAATTCCATGAATGAATTGTTAACAATTCGGTATTTTGAATCATTCTCTACTTCTTTCTACTTACTATTTTTTTCTTATATGTTGTACAACTCCAAACGATTTGAAAATTTTCAAGCATGTAGCCAACTTGCCTTGACGAATGAATCCAAAGAATTACAACCATTTTAGACATTTTTTCATAATGATCTGACCTTGTGAAGTGCAGCTGCTAGGTTTTTTGAAGCCCCCCCCCAAGGATTTATGTAAATTCGAAAGCTCGTATCTTGCAATCCACACGGTGGAATTTTTTGAAATTTTTTCCACATCTTCTCAAACCAAAGGCACTACAAGATCCTACAGTTAGATGCGTCCAAAGCAATTTTGTTTTTTTTCCCCAAAATTTGGTACTTGTACTAGAAATGGCAGTTTTGGAGCATTTTCGGTGAAAACATAGTCAAAAACCTTCAGGGGACAAACTACACATTTTCAAAGTGCTGCAAAACAAGTGTTTCTAAAACCGACCCTTCATGAAGTTGTACATTTCAGGCAAGAATTCTATACGAACCAATTTTAGAAAGTAGCTGAAATTAGGTGTAGCTTAGTTCCCTTAGAACGCGTGAATCCCACCGTGTTTCTTCACAAAAACAAGGGCTGTCCATCACAGACACAAAATAATCAGTGTGCCTGATTTTCTTTTTCTTTTTCCCCCTTCCCAAGCGAGAAAAGATAAGACCACTAGACGTAAGGACTGATCGCGATGGCTTGCTCAAGTGAACGGCCCTTGTAAGCTTAACTTAGACAGCGATAGTGAAGTGATTATTTTTTTTTGGCCCCCTTTGTTGATCATTGTACAATGCCAAAGGCCCCGGGTACGGCACAGACTGAAGTGGCCAGGCTTGACAAGAGCCCCCGCCCGGACCCCCCTCACCGGCCTTAATTTGGGACCCCCCACCTTGCCCCCACCGGCCTTAATTTTGGGACCCCCCAACCTCACCTCACCTGGTCCCGGCCGGCCCGTCCCCATCCCGTCCCCGTCCCGCCCCATCGTCGACACTTACACCAAAGTTTACGTGAAGTCCCCCCTCCCAAATGTATGTACGTCCCGGGGCTTTTAAATTTATGTCTATGTGACCCGTCCCACACTCGGTGTCTATTTTGTGTCTGTCCCGGGGGCTCATCCACCCCTACACTCGCTCGCTCGGGTACTTAGGTACGTGATTGATAGAACTCGGTGGGTATTTTCATTGCCAGTTGCAGTCCATGAAAACTACGTTTCCTACACTTCTGCTGCCTTGATGGATCTCGCAGGGATGCGTAGCTTCAACACATCCATCGACACGAGTTTTGCGACCTCTCAGGATGTCTCGGGACGTCTCGGGACGTCTCGGGACTTGGAGGAGGAAAATGTCCCGGGGGCCTCGCACCCGTGGGATGCAAGCAGACCTCCCGCCCAGCCTCTGTGGATTATCCTTAGGGTTTTTCTTTTTGTTTCATTTCGTGGTTTAATTAAGGTAGGTACACCCAAAACCGCCACTTTTTGCTACTTTTGAGCCTATTTTCTATTATTAGACTGGTCGAATTTTCATATGTTCTTGTTCGTAAGTGAAAGGAGGTTCCAATGCACCAGAGAACATGGCATTTGGATGCTGCATGCAAAAGTTATGAAGGAACAAAGTTTGGTTCTAAAAGCGTTTCTTCCACATAGGGGTGCAGAACTGGTTTTGGAGATGTACATAGGGTATAGATGGTGGTTTAAGGTCAGTGGCACATTTGGGTGTACCTACCTTAAACCCCTAAAGTTCTGTGACGCTGGTTTCCTATAAACTTGTTCGCAATCGACAGCAAGGAGCAAGAAATACCAAAAGAAAAATTCGTGATATCTGATGAGGTAGAGGTTACAGATGAACCCAATTTAAACCCAATTAATTTTAAAAAAAAATTAATTTCCAACCCCAACCCAACCCCTACCCCCACTATTTGTAAATTCAAATTGATATGGGATATACAATCAATATAAGATATTGCCATATTGCCATATTTGTATTCATATTACATATCTATATATGTCTCTTGTATTTGTATCCATATTTCAAATCGATGGCTTCCGTTTTTTAATACATCCCCAATGATTACGAGGGTCCTTTCTTTCTTTAACAGAGATCCAACAGTGATTGTTGAATGTTGCATAAAGTACCAGGTTCATAAAATCAACGACTTCCTAGATACAATGAATATTTCCATCAATCATCCAACATTAGGGGATTTTTAGGCCGGGGGGAGATTTAGGGCAAGTGGTTTGCATCTTTTCACCAAATAGTAGTAGACTCATATGAGAAAGTATATAAAAAAAATTCAAAAACTTTGACCCTATAGTTTGTTAAATATTAGCAATTTAAAAGTGGAATATCATTTTTCTGTTAATTCACTACAAGAGAAAGGGGTGTTTTAAGTATAAAGTTCCGTGATGTTGGTTTCCTATAAACTCGCTCTAAATCGATTGCCATTTCTAAAGCAAGGAGCAAGAAATACCAAAAGAAAAATACATGATATCTAAGGAGGTAAAGGTAACAGGTGAACCCAATTTAAACCCAATTAATTTTAAAAAAATTAATTTCCAACCCCAACCCAACCCCTAACCTCTACTATTTGTAAATTCAGATTGATATGAGATATGCAATCAATATGGGATATTGTCATATTGCCATATTTGTATTCATATTACATATCTATATATGCCTCTTATATTTGTATTTGTATCCATATTCCAAATCAATGGCTTCCGTTTTTTTAATACATCCACAATGATCAGGAGGGTCCTTTATTTCTTCAACAGAGATCCAATGGTGATTGTTCAATGTTGCATAAAGTACCAGATTTGTAAAATCAACGACTTCCTAGGTATTGTGAATATTTCCATCAATCATCCAACAATAGGGGATTTTTAGGCGGGGAGAGATATAGGGTAGGTGGGTTGCATCTTTTCACCAAATAGTAGTAGACTTGTATGAGAAAGTGTACAAAAAAATTCAAAAACTTTGACCCCATAGTTTGTTAGATATTAGCAATTTAAAAGCGGAATATCATTTTTCTGTTAATTCACTACAAGAAAAAGGGGTGTTTTAAGAATAGTCTTAGGAGTATAGCCCTACATAACAAAGTTTAAACCCTACGGTTTGTCAACAGTTATCATGTAGTTATCATTGTTTTATGGGTTCGCACATTAATTACAATTTATTGTATCATTACAATGCATTACTTTGCATCATTATTGCATTGTTACAATGCATTACTTGCAACTGCATTGTAATGATGCGATAAATTATAATTAACATACAAACCTATGAAATAATGATAACCACATGATAATTGTTAACAAACTATAGGGTTTAAATTTTGTGATGTAATAGTAATGACCATTTAGGAGACTTTTACAAATTTTTATTAAAAATATATGTATTTTTAGTAAAATTTTAATAAAAATCTCCTATAAAGGTCATTACTGTTTAAACTATATTCCTAAGACTATACTTAAAACACCCCTTTCTCTTGTAGTGATTGGTACCTGGCAAGAGCAAAAAAGTTGTACCACAAGAAGCCCATGTACAATAGGCAAGGGTAGGCAACAACAACAACAACAATTTGAAATATTTAAATTTAAATTTATTTCTTGTAGATTATTTTATATGTAGAAAGATTTGGTTCATTCCATTTGGATAAGTAATGTGAAAGTTATGAAAGTTCTTATTTGCGAGTAATTTTAGCAAATTCTTGAGGAAATAGTGTCTTGGACTTGTTTTTTTAACTTAATTTTAACAATTTAAAAAAATGAAGATGTGCATGATTTAGTTTTCTTTTTAACACAATCTCACCATTGAAATTAGTGTGTTTCAATTCCATCTTAGAGCTATCAATAACTTAATCATTTTTTAAAGGATGAAAACTACATGGATTTTTTTTTTAGAATTCTCCAAATCTCAACTCAATTCTTCAACATAGAAAAAAATTAATTCACAATATTTAGTACAAATTTTCTTAAGTTAAGAAGATTCAAAGCCTTATGATCTAATCAAACTAGAAACATAAAGACTCACTTTCTTCACTTTAAATACTTATATATTGTGATTAATATGGTCAAAAAATTTAAAATTACTTCCAAACATTTTTATACTAGTCTAGTGCAAGATCCCATTGTTGGATATAGACAAAAAAAATTTAGTCTTTTGTTGTTAGCATTGAAAATGGCAATTTTGAGTATTTTCTAATAGAAAAATGACCATGGGACTTCAAAATTTAACCTTTACACTCACCTTTACAAACCACATGATGGTCTAGTTTTCCAAAATTGTAAAGGGATATTATAATATACAACTTAGGAGAATAATTCAATAATGAACTTCAAACCAAAACTGTATTCATAAATCATATCCATACAATAAGAATTATTGCTATACTAACCCCACATAATTGATGAAATTTGAAACAAAAAATTGAGAGAAGATGGAATGTTTTCATAATTTCCACCAAAAAATAGTTTTCAAAATTCAAAAGTTAAAGTCCAAATTATCATGATATTTCTATATTTTTATTTACGTCTTTTTCAAGTTGTTTTTGAAATTTTATTTTTTGAATTAGAAAAATTTATTTTTGAGGTGAAACTCATTTGCACCCTTTGGATTGTAGGATAAATATAAAATAAAATTTAAAAATCTATATTGTACAAATGTTGGAGAACTAATACAATAATCTATTAAAAATTTATGTAGATGTAAAAATAAATATTTTATGTGCTTTAGTACTTAGGACATGTTTACTCTCATTTGTTGTTCAAAATTCGATACTTAATCTATAAAGGATTAAAAATTGTTAAGTAGAAGTAAGCTCAAGGTAGAAGTAAAAATTCAATCATTAACTCCTAAATGCCCAAGGTTTTTTCTAAGTTTCTTACAATTTGCTCAAAACTAAATAAAAGTGCAAGTTTAGATAAGTTTTATCATTTAAAGATATATTGTAACCATGCGAATTCAAACTAGATGTGCTACTATATATATATATATATATATATATATATATATATATATATATATAATTAATGGATTGAAAAATTATTATGTTTGATCAAAATTAATATGCTTTTCAGAATGTGCTCTACAATTTTTTTTAAATGAATATCCAATCTCATTTATTTATTTTTACATCTACATTTTATTGGATCTTGGCACTTTTATTTAGTTTTAGGGTTTAGGTTAAAATTGGCTTTTGATTGCCTTTTGGAACTAGTAAAACAACTATGAATAGAAGCTTCCCCTCCATCCATGCAATCATCAATCGGAAAACAAATGAAATGATTAGAGCAATCAATCAACATTGTTCATTCTTTTTTCTTTGCATCTCTTTGAGTATTTCCCAATTGAAGGAGATGAAGCTTTGGGAGGTGAAATATAGGTCCAACCATAGTCTTGGGCACTTAATAAATGATTACAAAATGAAGACCTCACATTCAACAATTAAATGTCTAGTGGTGCTTTTTGAAAATGCTCCAAAGAATCCACTTTTCAATACTCCTAAAACACACTTTGAAAAGGGCTCAAAGTTTCTTGGACGCTAAGAGTGCATTGAACTCTACTTATAGTGTGAAACATGCCTTTAAAATATTATTTTAAACCTTGATCTTGGAACATTTTATCCAATAAGATTATTTTGAGACGAAGGTAGTAGATTTTTAAAATTTAAATTTTTTTAATAATTATTATAAAAATCAATTTGATTAACTAGTAATCTATAAACACCTTAAATTACCAAATTAGACATTTTCACTTATCAACAACTTACAATAAGAATGAAAAAAATTATCCCAAAATCATTTGTCACTCAAAAATTGCATAGTAGTATACAATACATTAGATTCATGAAATGATGGTTTAAAATCCAATTCCAACTTTTTCAACCCTAATTTCACATTGAATTGTCATAATACAGTCTTTTGTATAAATTTCACTATAATATGATGCAATTTGGCTAGTTTGGTATCTTAAAAATTTTAGGATTTACAATTGGTTTGAAGGCAATTTTGGGTTTGTCTACCTCAAATTAAAATAAAAAATAAATCTCTACAAATAAAGGGAGTAAGTACAAAAATATTAGATTTAAATTCTCATTTTTGAGTAAATATGTAATTCATAGGTAGAGGTTTCATCTCTAAAGACCATGATCTTTCATCAAAAACAACAATTGGTTCTTTGATTTAAATTTAATAAATATAATCGTACAAAAGCTCATTTCTATGTCAATACTTACAAAATTGTATAAATAAATGAAAACTTGATCACATAAGGCCATTAACATTGAAGACTAAAGGCCATTAACATTGAAGACTAAATGCCCAAAATACTATACAACATTTTCAAATACATCATATAACTTTTTATCCATCAAAAGGTACAAAACATCATCTATCAACTATTATTAATTTGGTTGTAGGAAAAATATTTGTTCATTTTATCATTCTTATTGATTTAAAAACCATTAACCTTAATTTATTGAAGCACCTATATCATTCTTATTATAAAACATCTAATCTCATCATGAATCATGTATCCTAAATATGTCAATGATTAATTGGTCACTTATCACTCAATATTAGTTTTTTAGTATGTGGATACTACTGAAATCTTACTATTTTTGTGAACTTTCTCAATTTGACTTCACATATATTTTTTGTTATTATGAGAAAATACTATTGCCTTTCATTGGATAGTGCAATGAACTTGATTCATTTTTGTGGAAATTTAAATTCTACATCTAGTCTTGTTCAATGCAAAACTTGGTGACTAGTATTTGGATTTGTTTAGTTAAAAGGCATCCATCTATTCATCTATCCATTTACCAATAATAAAATATCAATTTTTTAATATAATCAAATTTCATAGATTGAATCCACGATTATCAAATGGACCTTTTCATTTGTTGAACTCATTTTACAAAAACTCACTTAAGTTAGAGAAATGTTGTATCATCATTTTCTACGTACAATATTTTAGTTTTTAATAATATAAATATTATAATAGATATTTAATTTATAATTTTTTTGGAAAAATAATCCAAAACATCTCCTATTATTGAAAAAAATATACTTTTATTTTTTATTTTTTATTAATTAAGTTACAAAAACATCATTTCTAAGATTAATTTGGGACAGTTTACTAGATACATGCAACTACTGTATATATTATCTATCAATGTAGAAAATTTCAATTACTATTGTAATAAAAATTAAATGATTTTTTAAAGTCTAAGCAACCCATATATCTACCGATAAGATGTGATCTATGGGTCACACTTTACAATATTTGTAAACAAGTCATCATTAAGTAATTTTTAATTGCATTACACAACACATCTCCATTAGGGCATATTCACATAAAAGGTAAAGAAAATGTGAACAATAGATTTCAATCTTGTGTAGTAATAAAAATTACAAAAGTAATTCATATAAAGATAAATATTGCTTTCAAGATTGAGAGTTAGATCACATAAGGTAGAAAGTGTAATCCTCAAGGGAGGAGCAAGGAATGAAAAATCACTACCTTCTTTAGGGGAATCATGAAATGATGTTGAAGGCTAAAAGTGTCCAATGAATGACTTTCAAGGAAGCCATATAAACATAGAATGCACCTATTAATTTACAAATCTGACAATTTTGGGGCACTATTGTTCTTTTTCTTATTATTTAATTCTTTCTTAATTCCCTATTCCACCAATGCTCAACATACTTTGTTTATCACAAATAACCTTTTTTCATGCATGAGTATAGCAATACTACTAACTTAGTTAAAAAAATTCCTATAGATGCAAAAGACCTTTTTTCAAGCACACAACAATACTACTCAATAATACTCTTCAAAGAAGAAAAAAAATACATCTCTTGACTATAAAATTCACAATAAAATGTAAAGATTGTCATCTCAAGGCTATGATATAGTGATAAAGTTGACAGAGATAATATAATATGTTTTTAACAATGATATAGCTAAAACTATAGAGAGTGGAAAGAACCTTTGATAATCTACCTAATTAACATGATGATTACTAACACTTTATCCAACATGTCTCTTATATGAAGGAGTAGAGAAACTTGGATTACTTCGATAGATCCAACAAAAAGTTCCTTCAACTTCTTAAGTTAGTTTTCCAAGATTTGATAATTATATATTGAACCACTACTTTTAAAACTATAATAATGAATGCCACAACAATTTTTGTTGCAATTTGACAACTTAGAGCTTATTTGTATGTTCTATTTTATCAAAAATCTTCAAATTCTATACAAATAAATATATTCTATATTTTATCTTATTTTATTTATTATTTCAGATACATTTTTTTTATAAATTTTGATAAGATTTGGGTTTAAAATAGTAAATATTGTAAAAATCTTTTATTAGTGAAGCAAAAAATACAATGGTGTTTCAAGTATTGAAAAAAAAATTATATACAAGGTTCAATTTTGGGTTTAGTTTTCTTAATTTTTCAAACCAAGAATTTGAGGCGCTTGCCTAAACCTACAACAATACAATATATTTGTCATTGGAATTGCCGTTTGTTAGTTCAATGACTAAATTATTAGATTTTTGGTTTAAATAATTGATTTACCCATTCATTAAAGATTTTTTTTAATGTTTTTGCAAAGATGCTATATATTGTGCTTCATTTAAAATTTTGGACTTTGATTATTAAAACAAAATAATACATTTTAATATATCTTTAAAGATGATTGTCTAAACTTCAAAATAAACTTTACAAATTATTTTACCTTTTCATATAAAAATTATAAGTATAGATAAACTTTTCATCGTTCTAGTACTTGATGATTGATTGAAGATATTGGAATTTTGAAAAGTTGAAATATGACATCTTAAATTCATTAATGGTAAAATTGTATGTATTATAAATTTTAAATTTAGATTAATATTTTATAAATTTTTAATCTAGATTAGATTATTGGAAGTGAAATAATTTTTAAATATAAAAAATTGTTAATAGTTTCTATTGTTTTAGTATTTTTGTAAATTTATAAATAAATTTGTACTTTAAATAATTCCTTCAGTAGTTTATGGTATAGACTTCAAAATTGGACATTGTATTTGTTGGTACCCAATTTTTTTCGTCTATACCAAGAAATATCAAGCTAAACTGATTTAATTTTTTGCTTCAAAGTTTTTTGCTACACTATTAGTTCTTGAAATCTTATAGAAGTTCTTGCATGGTTTCTCTAAAACATTTGAATGTCACTTTAGTTGTGATGCTTTGATTTCAAAAATAGACATAGCTTCAATTATAATGCTTTTGTTGCAAGATCTTAAAATTCCATGACTTGATGTCATAGCTTTAAAATTGAATTTGTATTTGTTAATACAAAAAAAGAAAAATGGATCCCAAAGATTGTCTCTAGAAATATTACCCAAATTAATACTGCACAAAGATTATTAATGTAATAACAACGGACAAATACAGACTCTAAAGTTCACCAAAAAAAAGTTGTTTAAACTTCAAAAGTTTAAATTGGTTGTCTTGCTCTTTTCAACCTAAAAGTACCAATGATGTTTTACATGAAGTAATTGAAAAACAATTGAAGAAAAATTCAAAAATTAGCAATATTACAAGTGCAATGAAATGTTTTAAATAGAACTCACGTATAGTTCAAAAGATTGTTTTAAATACTAGTAATATAGAAATAATAGATTGAATTATAAAGACACAATTTAAAATTCAAAATCTACAACTCTTGTTTCCACATACAACAATGCTTGCATGTGAGCTTAGAAATGCAAGCCTACAAGCTTTGGACCTAGGTATAAGTAGGTATTTTATAACTATTGAAGGTGTCTATAATATAGACACTTACAATTCAAATGCCTTATAATCATTGAAGGTACATGTAACATAAGTATTTAAAACATAAACACCTATAATATAAATATCCTATAACTATGAAACTATAAAAGGTATCTATAATATAAGTACCTATAATATAAGCACCTATAATATAAATTTTCTATAAGCAAGGACATGGTTGTCATATTGGTCAAGTTACTATTCATTTCTTGTCCTTTAGGACAAATTACTATTCATTAAATGTACCTCTCAAGTACATTTGATGAATAGTAACTCGTCCTACAGGATGAAAAATGAATAGTAACTTGTCCAGTATGACAACCATGAGCAAGGAAGGTGCTTAAAACATAGGTACCTATAATATAAACATCCTACAACTATGGAAGGTACTTATAATATAGGAATTCATGTTCCTAAATTCATGGGCTCAAGATCTTAGGCTCACATGCTAGTGCCTATGTTTCCACATAACATCAAAATTGTTCCTCCAAGTTGGATTATGATGTATCTTTATAAGAATTTTTTAATATCTATATATTGAGAGCTAAAGAACATTCTATGCTTTATATTCACCTATTACATAAGCTTGAAGAGTAATAATGTCTTGAGAAACATTTAGATCTAAGTGAAATCCAACCTAGATATCAAGTGAGGGAGTTTAATTTTGTGGGAGTTTAATTTTGTAGAAGTTTAATTTTGTGGGACTACTACACTCATGCTTTGGATTGCAATAGTCAAGGCATCTAAATTTCTCCTACAATATGTGGAACCTCTAAACTAGTGAGTTTAGGTTGGATATGTAGGTGGGTAAGGGATGGATAAGGGATGCTTTAAGATAATGGGTTCTTAAAAAGATTAGACTCTTCACATTGCCCCTATAAAAAGGTCTATTATGATTAATGTAGAATTGAAGAATTGATTTGCAAAAGTTCAATACTTGTCTCTAGGTGGGATTTAAACAAAAGAGAAAGCTACAGGGGACAAATTTCAATCTTGAGATGGATGAAAGAGAAAGGGAAATGTGTCACATAAAAAAATTATAAACAAACAAGAAGCCATAAATGTTCCATTTTCAATGTAACTTCTATTTTGCATTTAATAAGGGACGCTTTTTGAACCCATATTGGTGTACCATTTAAGTACAAGAGGATCGCTTTTGGGATACATCATGGCCCATTCATAGAACCATGCCATGTGATTAGTACACCACCTATGAACTAAAATACCAACCTACTAGTCCAACATTCCAAAGATTATGCAACTTCTTGCTTTCACTTTGGATTTCATTCTTCTTTCTCATTGAAATTCACTGAAGATTCATTCACGGCACCAATTTCGATTCACCTGGTAAAGGGTCGCTTCTTGGACCTGTTAACTTATTGTTGAACAGGATCCAGCCATGACGTCAAGCATGCTGAGCTCATTTTGCAATGATGCGCACGAACGGGTCCCATGCAGAAAGCTGGTGCAGCCCGTTCGAGTTTTTTTTCCTCCTCAAGTACAACTTTCTTTGTCTTGTACAAACCTAACTCCAGATTCCTCCACAACTCCACACGTTTCCATCCACGAATGTAGATCTATGCGTTCAATACACTCACTTGGTTTCATTTTCAAGAAAACAAAAAACAAAATATGGATCTCTACAATTGAGTAATCCAAGTTCTTTGTAAAGGATTTTAGGCCCTGATTAAGCCTCCAGTAATCTGCTATAAATAAGGTTGAGAGAGGGATATTTGTGTGTGTTTTTATACAAATGACAAATGAAAGTATTTTTACGATTGCAAAGAGGGACACAGAGACTGAGAGGGTGAGGGGAATTCACAACGATAATGGGGAGAGACCAAGATATCACGTACTTGAAGGAACCTGTGATATCCCTTACCTGTGGAGGCGAATTTTCGACAGTAGTGATTCACATGCTTCCTGACGTCATCCTTACGTCAGAATTTAAACACCCTGCGAGTGTTTTGGGGACTTAATCGGGTCTCCCTCTTCCTGGCTGTTCAATTCAATACCTGACAGGCTTGAATTGGTAAATCATTCTCTCCTGAAGGAACTGTTTGTCCAGTACAAATGTATTAGACAACTGTTCTTTACTTACTGTCATCCAGACCCAATTCCGGCTAGCTGGGGTTTGCTGTTACTTTTCCCTGCCATGAAATCATTTCCTTTTGTGTCCATAATAGAAAATAAAATCCATCAGACCAGGAAACATGACAGTTATGCACCCGGGTAATGCAGCGCAACCTATTTGATATCAAGGACAGCTCTTCAGTTCGATACAGCACTGACTGATACTTTTGGACTGCTAATAGAAAGAGGTTAAGAGTTACTGTAGCAACTACTAGTGGACAGTAAATTTCATGTTCGATTTTGTAGGATGGATACTCAGAAGCGACAGACCGAAAAATCAGTTTACACAAGGGTCGCTTGTCTTACATAACAGGAAGAAGAGCGAGTACTTACCTTGCTTAACGATAGAAAAGATCCTGGCTGATAATACAGTTTCTTGTGGATTTAGAGTGTCGAGTACCATCACTCCTGGGAATTTACGGTGCGGTATCGGCGTTCCTGCGGAACGTTTTCTTATCAATTAATCCCTGAAAGTTATGCGACCGCAACCAATACCGCTACCGTTGCAAGGATTGCACAAAAAAGGAGGCTACGATTTTGTGGCCTTCCTATTCGCAAGTTGTAACTGATAAAATCAAACAAGTGATCTATTCGACTCGAGTTCAATAAAAATTGTATGCTCAGACCAAATAGCTGATAACTCGGTGCATCTGGAAGCGAACCGGCGGACAACCGAACAAGCCTTAATGTAATAACCCCTTGCTTCATGAAAATGCTTTGCATGTCGTGTCCTCCTGAAATCTTGAACATGTATCTCTTGGGAACTCCTACCAAAGGAATATGGCCAAGTCATATGAATAACAGCAATGATAAACAATACGAATTTGGCTTCACTCTTGTTGAACTGGAGAGTCAACAATTTGTTGAAGAACTCCCATTCTCTTACTCAGACTTTAGGACTTAGCATCTTTAATTAATTTGCTGGATCATTTGTAAGTAGTAAAGTTGCATAGCCGAGTGTTACTCCAACTCTACAAGAGCATCACCGGAGACCTCCAGGGTCGTGGGCTGGTGAAAATGTGCGACTGTTTGCCAGCCCCATTCAACTGAGACATGAGCACATTAATTAGAGAATGTTTGGACAGTAATCTACTGTGCATAAAATTGCTTCGAGTCAGTCAAAAACAAACAAGTCAATTACTCGAAACTTCAGATCATCTTCAATCCAACAATCTTTCTCGCATCCTATTGACGGACCTGCAATGTTGTGCTGTACAAATCATAAAATCAAGAAACTCATAAAAATACATTTCATGCCACAGAAAATGAGGTCGCTCTTGAAACGGTCGAGCTAGACCTAAAACTGGTGTCCCAATCGCCGGCTGTACAATCAAAATCCGTCAACCTCTCCATTCAAACTCCACGCTGATGACCTGTAGCACTCAGCAAATGGTTTCAGAGATCACCGATCCAATATCACCACCTGTGAACAACAATTGAAATCACAAGCAGACCGATCGAGCTCACTAAGCCAGAACCAAGAATCCAAAGAAAGAACTGTACTACTTACCGGAGGTCTCGTTCTGACATGCTGCACATTGAACTGTAGACATATATCATCGCTACTTAATCGGTCCAAAGAGATTCAGAACAGCGCCATTAAGTCGAGATTCTCTTCCAGGCATCACAAAGTACCATCATCAAAATGATGAATCCTTCAAATCTTTCAAGACCTGATCACGAGTCACCTTGCTTTCTCCTATCCGATACCTCACTCAGACACGTTCAACTTGATCATTCGAGTTCTGACGCACAAAGAAAAGGCGGAATTAGCTCAAAATTAAACCAAGTAAAATAACGCCAATGACAAAAGTTCGAAACGCAACCTGGACGGATGTTGACTGAATAAAAACACGGTCAGTCCTTTCGTAACATTCACGAAATTCAAACAGCACCGTGACCTGCACTCAGTTGGCGGGGGCGGACGGGTCGAAGCAGGACTCCGCTTCGTACCGTCCTAACTCTAACTTCTTGTTTTCTACAGTACAGGCGTTTCTTTTCTTTTGGCCAGGGCAGGGGAGCCCTACGATGGCACGATCGGACGATCAAGATCGATGACCAGTCTACGTTTTTCATCCATTTTGGACAGTTTTCATTGCTTAGCTTCCATCTCATGCTTCAGCAGAGGCTGGAAGTTCCCCGTAGTACAGACAAAAATATTCTGTCTTTGTCAGGTGTTAGAAAATGCAACGAATGCAACAGGAGTCAAGAAGGAAGGAAAAAGAAAAAGAAAAGAAAAAGATCAACATTGACTAGTTGATAGAATGTACTTGAAAGACAAAATCGTAGACCGCCCAAGAAGTCTACGAAGAAATCAATGAGAAAATACTATGGCAATGGTACGTGATTTATCTAGCATGAAATTAACCTCTCTACCTGACGGAGACCCTTGTAGTGTGTTGTTCAACACACTTGTTTCAAAAAAAAATCAATGAGAAAATTAGAATGTTGATTGTTGGATTTTAACCTATAGTAAAGTCCACCCTTGATATCTACTATTTCGATAAGTATTATCATTGCATATGTGTTAAGGAAAATTACACCCCCCCAAAAATTCTAAAAAATATATTGGTAAGTGTTAAGTGTTAATTTTTAAAAGGAAATTTATAATAATTATGCTCCCCTCTTCAATGAATTCACCTCCATAAGTGTTAATTTGGATAAAAATGAGGTTGTAATGGATATTTCGTTAAAATGACAATATTCTACAAACTTGGCACTTTTAGGTTTAGACCATGTGGTTTGAAGTGTAAACCAATCCTAGACTTTAGACCATGTGGTCTAAAATCTATAAATGTTCTAGAAAATGAATGGAAAAATGGCAGAAGATTATTGCCATTTTAACAAAATATTTGTTCTGTAAAAATTTATAACTTGGATGAAAAAGAATTAGATCCATCACAAATTGTACAAATTATGTTGTTGCTGGCATCAATAGTATGGTGTGTAGCTCACAATCTCTTCAAACATCATCCATTCTACATCATGCATTGCATCTTCCACATCATGTAGACAGTACTGGCCTTAAATTCCATCAACATCTTTAGGATTTAAACTTCAAGTTCCTTTGCATCAACCTCTTTGTACTCCTCCTATTGTCATTTGAGGATTTAGTAATGTTATGATGTTGTGATAGCTAGATTTGTGATTTGATGATTTAACGAAGTTGGGAGTTTAGGATTGCAACGGGAAAGGGATTTGGATTAACTTTGGTGCAAAACAAAGATATCGGTTTCATTATCATCATAGGCATGCATAAGAATCTCATCAAACTATTTTAGATTTGTTTTTTCATTACGCTTAAATGTGTGATGACATTCATATCTTGTGGATTTTCATCATTTATTTGTATGGGTGTTACTATTGTTAATTCCGAATTTACATAAGTTTATTTATGTGAGTGTTATAAATTGTCTATGTTACCATTCATAAGTGTTAAAGTGCTAACACCACATAATTACTACAAATTTATTTGCTCATAAGTGTTAATAAATACTAAGGGGGGACTATACATTGAAATGTGAGTAACTTACATTATTTTTCTATGCATGGAATTAACTATGATGTCCTATCTCTGGTTTTTGTTACTCATATTATTATAGGTATTCCCCAACTACCATTTTTTGCTATTGTGTTTATTTATTATTATTAGATTGGTCAAATTCTTTTATTTTCTTGTTGGCAAGTAAAAGAAGGTTTCAACATGCAAAAGAATGCAACACTTAGATAACAAATTAAAAAGTTATAAAAGAGCAATGTTTATTTTGGTAGAAGTTCGAAAATCATTTCTTTAATATACCATGGTTGTCATACTGGACAAGTTACTATTCATTTTTTGTCTTGTCAGTAGGACGAGTTACTATTCATCAAATGTACTTGAGAGGTACATTTGATGAATAGTAACTCGTCCTACGGGACAAGAAATGAATAGTAACTTGTCCAGTATGACAACCATGCAAATATGCAATATACATCAATATTGATTTTGGAGATGTATACAAAGTGATGATGGTGGTTTTAGGTAGGATGGGATTTTGGGTGTATTTACTAAGTTATGTCCATTTTCATTTTTTATTGGTAATCAAAGGACTCTTTATTTGTTGCTAACAAACAATTAAATATAAAGGTAAGAGACTTTGCATTAGTAAAAACTACAATTATAGTGAAAGTAGGGATGTTTGTATAGTACCTACAAAAAATCTAAGTTAGTGCAACAATCCTATAATATCATTTTTTATCATCTAATTAGAAGAGAGTATGTTGCTTTAAATACTTGCTGCAATGCAACAAGACCAAAAAGATTTCATCGTATTGTAAGGTTTCACTAAAAAGATGCTTGGGTGTCATTAGGGTTTAGCAAGAATAAATGAATGAAAAATTGCGCAAATGAGTTTGTAACATATGAAATTATGACATAGTTTGTATTTTAATATAAGAGATATAAGTGTTCATCTCTTATACTAAATGTAAATATGTCACAATTTTATACATCTCATTTCCATCCACACACTTTTCATTCATTAGTTCTTAGTAAATCCTAATGACTTCCAAACATTTTCTCTAATTAAACCCTACAACTTGATGAAATCTTTTTGGTGCCGCTGCATTGCAATGGGATTTGTTCTAGTTCAATTGAACATATGGTTAAAATTTTGAGTCTCATTCTCAATTTTGTAGTGACTTCCGAAATAAAGTTTCTTAAAAAATGTAGGAGATGATTTCCTCACTCTGTTGTCATACCAAAAATCTGTCGAAACTTAGTACTATAGACTAATTATGCACTTACTAGTGATTTAGCCTCTCGTCGGTCTGACTGAACAAAACCCGAACCCATACTCGTCCAGCTAGTCTTTTACAGTTTGTTCATTTCCAATCTCTCTGTCGCGATGGATCATCATTTTGTCTTTACAAACGACGAGGAAGACACTATTCTTGAGGTAGAAGGCGAGGAGATGATATATGTAGTGGCGTTAATCTTCGTTGTGATTCTGCTTCTCTTTCTCGGATATTCCATCACATACTCGAGTTAGTTTAGTTAATTCACGGCGGCTTAATAGATTCAGGTAAGTATTCGGGCAAGTACTGTCCAAGAAGCTCTTTCGCATGTTTATTTGCAATCCTTGAGTATAGGTTTAGTCGCGATGGATCGTATCCCCTGGAGTGAATCGAGCTTTCTTTGTGTCGTACGTGCCTTGAATACTGACATTGTAGGTGTTGCATTTTATGTACTGTACATTGTGGCTCTGCTTCTCTTGGTATGCTTGCTCGTTGAATATTAATTGACTCTTGTTCGTACTGAGCAGGATCAAGATTCCAGGGCTTAATTAGTTTAGCATAGAGTTAGTTTGCGGTACAATTAGACTTTCTTTCTTTCTCCATTAAGATCAAAGGCCTACGAACGATGAGATCCCGGATGAGATCAGTAGTATAGAATCCGAGAAACCTGAAAGAGTCACCAAGTTACTTAAGAAATCAGCGATTCGACTTTCTCTTTGTACAGGCGTGTCGGCACTCCATGTTTAATCTCTCAGGATACTTTCAAGAACAGGAGAATTATAGGGATTAGCTTGGAGAGACGACATTTCAGAGGTTCAAGATGGATTTTAGATCGATTTGGAATCATAGATTGGATGCATTCGAGGACTTGGATTACATTGTGATATCATGGATTGTGATGGTGGTGCTCTTGATAGTGTGGTTCATGATATTCTTCCCTATTTAGCCTACGGCCTAATTAGTTGTAGACTGTAAAACCTGAAAGAGTCACCACGTTACTTAAGAGATCAGCGATTCGGCTTTCTCTTTGTACCGGCGTGTCGGCACTCCATGTATAATCTCTCAGGATACTTTCAACAACAGGAGAATTATACGGATTAGCTGGGACAGACGACATTTCAGAGGTTCAAGATGGATTTTAGATCGATTTGGGATCGTACAATGGATGCACTCGAGGACTTGGATTACGTTGTGATACTATGGATTGTCATTTTGGTGCTCTTGGTAGTGTGGTTCATAAACTTCTTCTAGCTTTATCCTATGGCCTGATTAGTTGTAAACTGTGAATCCTCGTTCAGCATATAGTTAGTTTGCGGTAGTTTAAAATAAAATGAAAAAATCTCCAATGATAAAAGGACTGCGAGTGACGGGGGCCCAGAGGACATCAATAGTATAAAGCCGTGAAACCAGAAAGCGACAGCACGTTAATGAAGAAATCAGCGATTCGACTTCTTTTAGCACCGACATGTCAACAATGCATGTCTAACCACTCAAGAAAAGGAGATTCGGATTCGAAATAATCTTCAGTCGGAGCAGGAGTGAGACAGTACTTAGAGGTAATGCATGCTTCTGAACGAAGACTACGTTTCTCCTGACACTTTCGCTGAAGGAACACGAAATTTATCTCGACCTCGAGGGATTTCTCTGAAAATTCACATCCAAGAATTATATGGTAGTGCACACGTCTGAACCGAGCTGAATGGGGAGTTAAAATATCGGCGGCAGTGGAGGACGCTGTGGCTATGATATTCGGCCTCGCCAGCTGGTTTATCACTTTCAGAAAGAGGTGTGGAATCTTGAACGCTTTCAGGATCACTACAACCACCGTTTCCGTCACTACACTTGAATCCTGCAGCTAATACGCAGTTTCGAACAACATATCCATACTTATATCCTGTTGTTTGATTTTTCTTGATCAAATCTGAGGAAGAGCTCACGCATTGTGAATGCGAGACAGAAACTGTCCCACATTACTTAGTCCGCCTCTGTACATTTTGTTTTTGATTAGCCTTTTTTCGTTTGCAACATATACATATATATCCGTATATGGACACGAGAGGCTTTTACAGCTTGTAAAGTAACACTTGTAAAGAATTACAGATGTAGAACAGAAACATCGAGTTGCACAAGGTTTAGCTTCCTTCAGAAAACTTCTGCTAGTGCGTGAATGAATTCGTGATGCCGAATGATTAGCCAATTCCCGTATAAGCTATGAGGTTAATTTCTCTGCCTTGAATTGCTCTTATGTGCAGACCTGATCCGTGAGCCTGAATTTCACTTCACTCGAGCAATGCTCATGCAGCCGAAATGCCTTGTTGCTTCTGATACTTGCAACGGAAAGATGAGGCCCTGTTCAACGGAAAGCTCAGAAATGGTACGCAAGAAGCGCTGTCTGGAGAATGATAGCTTGCAGAAAGGAAGTTTTGGCAACAGAGAAGATGAACCGAGAGATGAAGCAATTCCGTCGAAGAGTATGGAGGACGAAATTCAGCAGATCCGCCGGAGAAGGGATAATTTCACCTGCGAGGTTCACCTAAATTCTCAAGCCTATAAATACGATCCGAGGATCATACTTTATTTTTTCTCTTGCTGTATGTAGGTGAATTGTACAATCAACCACGTGCAGGACTGTTTGACAGCGTCTAAGCTGTCCATTACTTTTTCCTCACTGACGTGGTTACGACGTCACGACCGATTGTCTCTATGATGTCCTTAATGCTGTATCTGCCTGTTTGTGTTTATATTATCAATTATATCAGGTTTGGTATCTCGAAGATCCTGCTATTGAACAATAACATGACGTAATGGCACGTAGTACGGCTAACTCCTTTGTATTCCATGACCTTGTGAACAGCTCTTGGGATTGCTGGAGATTGGGAAAGCTCGCTTTCTGGATGCATCAACGGCGTTTGAGGAGGGGATTTTGCAGTATCCTTCTTTAACTCTGCGAATCGAGAATAATCATTTGGTTCTGATATATGTTGCTAATTTTTGGTTAGAATAGCCACTGTCAACAGGAAAACCCAATATCAGACATGCATGCCCACAATAAAACGAAATGAAAAATAAACTTCCGAAGTCCTAGCCTGTTTCATGCGCATTATGTAACTGCAAACTCTCCGAAGTTCTCTAATTCAATCTACAAAACGAAGTAGACTACAATTTCAGCCATTGTTGAGGTCATGTACAGAGTTCGACTGAGGGCAATAACTCTTCTTTTCTGCGGAATGACGTCCTTGATCATCCAATCAGAATTCATCAAAAAATACTCGAATCATGGGAAGAGGAAATCGAAGGACTCCGAAACGTGCATGTTGCCAACGAGGTGACTTGCCATCGTCTCTGTGAAGCTCGCATCGTTCTACAGAAGTTAAAGGTCGCGGCATCAACTGTGCGTCGCCTTGAAAAAGACTGACCTGACTTTTATGAAGGTGACCGCAGTACATGATCCTGCAGGGGCTCACTATTTCTGAATTCTGACTACCGGTAATGTTTTGTACTGACTTTATGTACCATCACATGCAGGATGCTCTGCGCTTTAGGGCCGTTGGTCAATAATTTGGGAACGGGGTCACCACGCAAGTTAAGTGCTCAGCGATGCTTCAGCAGTCTACAGTTACAGAAAAACGGTCGCAGCGGCAACCCCGTATGCGGTCGCAGTCAGAGCGTACTGCAAATTGAATGATGAAAAAATCAATGTTCCAATTTCCAAAGAATGAGTTGTTGGATTGAATTTGGATTGGTAGGCTGATACGGACTTCGAACACTGTGGAATGATCCATTTCGCCCACGTCTGACAAAGATTACAATATTTTTGGTAATCCCTCTGACCTATCTGCCATTACTATAAATTTGCCGTTCGTGACAGACTTTCGCGGATACTGGGCAGCAGCGGTTTCTCAAATCTTCCAGTCATTTGAGCATGTTATACCTACCTCTCCTAGACTGAAGTGCAACATTCGTTAGCAGGCTTGAAATGTCTCCTAAAATAATGGAACGGTGAATATGCCCCGCCCTTATGCTTGTATTCGCAACTTTACCTTGATGGATGATTGAAAAGGACGCTGCATGCAAGGAATCTATGAAGATAAAATGACATGAGTTACTTTTCATATTAATTGCCCCGTCTTCATTCTTCAAAAAGGAACCGTATTGTAATGATAAAAGATGTTATGAGTGACAAGGTGAAGATGACATGCCATCACTCAGTCAATTATAGCTGCCAATTTCTCAGTCACTGTGACTCATAAATTTGTGGTCTAATGGTTACAATTTTGTTTAGAATATGAAGGATTGAGAAACAACACAGAGTAACAAATGGATGTAGAGATGCCTAAGAATAGCTAGGAACTTTAAAACTTGGTGTTAACTTGTTGAATTTTGGAAAAAATAGTATCCTACATGGCCTTAAAGAATGCGCATGCATTCTTTAATCCAACCCTCTTTTAACCCTTGAAGGACGCTCGAGGACCAAAAGTGTGTGCTGGATGACTTCATTGTTCACTATAAAAACAAAGAATTCCTTTGCACTTACCACACTGTCATTGCTTATAGCACACTTGTCTCTCATTCAAACTATTTGACCTCCTTTGTCTAACAAGGAGTCACAGTAAATGAGTAAAGGAATTCAATTGTATAGTAAAATCATACATGTAAGCTTAACAAATTATAAAATTTATTTCTCGTTGAGATCATCTCAAAGGTCAAAACTGGATTCCAGTACCGAGTATGAAAATGCCTAAATTACTGTGCCATCCTAGATTTTGCAGTTGCCCAACTGGATTCCAGTACCGAGCATGAAAATGCCTAAATTACTGCGCCATCCTAGATTTTTCCAGTTGCGACTCCATTCCCAACTGGATTTCAGTACCGAATGTGAAAATGCCTAAATTACAGCGCCATCCTAGATTTTGCAGTTGCGACTCCATCCAAGAAGAATTCAACAGAATTTTTTTTTAAAAATTTGGGTGCTGTACACACATGTACGTATGCATGGTTCGCGTCTACGACGCATAAGTTCAGAGTGACCCAAAAAATGAAATTCTAGAGTTTAATTTGGCGAAGGTGATTGATTTTGATCAATCAGATTCTGGCGTTCAGGCGTTGATGAGAGGAGACTGCTCCAGCAATGTGAAGGACTTCATCGCAACTACATCACTGACACATACAAACCTTTCAGAATTCAAAAAACATATGATTGTCCAATGCGACGAAGGCTCGGGCTTCAATCCTCTTTAGAGCTGCTTCATATCGTATTTGACAAATAATAATGATGCGGCAAAGAGGAATCTGATGATGATGACCAGAGGCTGAATTGCATTGTAAGCTGGGAAAGTCCTTTGTTTAATTTAGTTGAGCAATTCACGAAGTACCTGTTGAAGCATGTTGTTCCTCCACCTAATTCCCAAGAGCTCCTGGTACCTCTGGAGAAGAAGCCAGATCGATCATTAGTAAGAGGAAACGATGAAGAAACTTGGAGCTATGTAACATTCCAAATTTGGGCATAACAAGGTTGCTTGTTTCTTTTAAGATAGGTCTAATGAGAGCTTAGAAGAACAAGGAATTCCACGTTTACTAGGTGAACTTTGTTTCCTCAACTATGGCATTGTATCTACAGTTGCATGTACTTTGCTAACATCACAAAAGTTCTGATCTACTAATTATCGATACTTTCAATGTTGAATCGATGATTAATTGATTCGGTATATACTAAAACGTCATTATGCCAATGTCAAAAGAAAGACTAAATCAACATTGTAATTACATCATGTTTGTAGCATTAATACATTAACTTAAAAAAATGCTAAAACTGTTGACAATCAGTGAGCAGAGACTTTTAGAGAGAATTGTGATGTACTCATCAGGCCACTGGATTGAAATTGAAATTATCTCAACACAAGCAGTAAATTCATAAAAGGGTACAGAGTCACTTCAAAAGACCAGAGGTGCTAACTGTTCCTTAAGCTGGACAAGGGACGATCTCTAATTCTAATGATTGTGTTTCAGCATCCAATTATCACCAACCACACCTATTCATCACAAAATCAAGAGATCCTACCTCCAAGGGGGTATAATGAGTTATAGTGAACCTCCGCCCAAAAGCTCAAATATATCTCTGCAAATGACGAATTCAAAGTATTTAGCGAGATGATAAAATTCGACTTTACTTCAAATAATCGTCCACAAGGAGTTCATATCAAATTTCCCGTGTGTTAAAATGTGTTAGAGTTTCCCTCTTGACCTCACAGGGATTTGCAGCAATTCCTTATCCTCAGCGGAAAATGAGACCACCATGGATTTGTATGTATTCCTGTGTCTCACTTTCCCCTTGGGCTGAACCTTCTCGTGTTATATATGTGATAATACTCCAAACACTTCACGTGCTTGCAATGAAACATCCATCGAGACCTTCACACAGACTTACACTCCATCTAAGAGCTAATGACTTGGTACTACTCTAGAATATTGAGCACAAGAGCATCATTATGTTTCAAAGATTAAAATTTCGTTTTTGGCGAAGTTTCCATCTCCCACCCCTCGTCACACAGATATACAACACGCAAACAAGAAAAAGGAGGGTAGAAACCTCGAGCGGATTTCCTCACAGCAGGCATAATCTCGACGAAGCAGGTGTCCTTGAAGGATGTGATCAAGGAAATTTTCACTCCATACTGCAGTTACTCCAGAATTTGCATTTAGATTCTGTGAGAAGAAAGGCTACTGTTTTCCTGTTTCCTTCTCAAAAGACACAACTATAGTGGCATAAGAACAAGACTGCAACCTCATAACATCTCATGGAGTTTGATAAAAGATTTTCTTGTGACTTCTGAATCCAGTGCTTTTAGGTACCAAATAACTAAAGGGTGAGAGAAAAACAAAGTTGATTGAAAGGAGTAGTAGCTTTACATAGTCGGCAGCAGCTTGCAATGTGACGTGATCACCCCATTCACCATCCCTGCTAGCGACAAACGCATTGTTAGTGTTTCACTAACTTAAGAAACACAAATTACCTAACAAAGAAACACGAATTGTTCAGGGAGAACAACAAAAATGACGATACATACTTTGCCATTTTCGTCAGATACTCGTCATAAGACATTGGGACATATCCAGAGTATGAGCATACTGATTTCGTGAGCTGCGCTGACCACCCTAACAAGGAGGTGAATTAGAGTTTTACATATAATTCATGTCACTTAGTTTTTCGCGTCAATGCTTCCCTATTGAAACATGCAGTAAGTGCAACACATTGGTCTATAAAGAGTGATTCCAAGTACATAGTTATTCTGTTTGGACAACCTAGATCGATTTCCTGGTCTGGTCAAATGAGAAATCATATTACGTCAAATGTAGCCTACGTACCTGCGAAACAACATTGTCTCGCACAAACTTGTGATGCTCTGGTGATCGGTAGAGCTGGTCTGACAAAGCTCGAAACTGTCCATCATTCAAGCCACATCAAAATGGCAATTGTTGGATGAAAATTCCCCACACATACAAAGGAAAATCTAAAAGTAAGGAATGCTTAAAGAGAGTGAAATGTGCAAAGAAACGAATTGACGTACCTGACAGTTCCCGTCGCCTGCGATTCTACGCTCGGTCAGTCCATACAGACATAATCTGTAACAACACACATCCAATCCCTATACAAATCATGAAAATAAACTTTCAACTATTAATCAAATCCCCTTTGTACTTGAATTACGAAACAAAACTAGTTCACTCACAGAAAAGCAGCCGTTGAGAATTTCAATTCTTTACCTGTCCAACAATCGTTGATGATCTTCACTAGCAGCTTCAGCAGGTGGAATTACTCCATTTATTCTCGGAACGTGCTGCACATACAAAACCGGAAGAATATAACAATCGGTATGAGAAAATATTGAACCAAAGCACTGAACTTTAGACCAATACATGGAAACCCTAAAATTTTCATGGGACAAATACGGAAACAAAAATCCCTCTCACAATCAACACCCCAAAATTAATCATAACACGGGGTCGAAGATGCTCACGGGAGTCGAGTCAAAATCATGCAGGCGTCTCGCAAGCTCTCGATCAACTTGAAGCTGAGCTTCAGACAGAGCCAATGCAAGTTGGTGATCTTCGTCCACCATTGGAGACGGTCTCTGCTCCGTTGAGCAGCCAACACTTAAATTACGAAAAGCCGCTGACCAAACCTCGGCCTGCACCACATCGCAGGGAGATTATCTCTGGTTCCCGGATTGCCATTCCCAGTTTACCGTCTTGCCAACAAGGAAAAGTGCAATCTCTAATGAATTCCCCATTCCTATTGAAAAATCATCTGATACTCCCCATAAGAAAAACAAGGACAATCTCCATGTGTACGAGTTCAGTCTCAATATCAATTGTCAAATCATCATTCGTTTTCAACGAATTTTTAATTCCACCGAGATTTTAACTGCAAACCCTAACGTACCTTACCTGCAATTGCAATTGATCGATTGCAGGAATGGTGGCATTTGATGCTTCCATTGCAGCTTCGCTATCGAACTCCTCTTGCAATGTTTGTGCAATTTTCTCATCACTGGCAACGATGCTTGTGTCACGCGGCGCGGCCATCTGCACAACATTCTATGCAATTGTATGCGGAAATCTTCAGATCTCAAGAGATCTTGCTCTCGAAAAATGTGCAACAATCTCGTTCAGAAAATTCGAACTCATAAGATGATAAAAAATCGGAATTCTTCATCGGGGTGTGCGATGGGTGCAAGAGGAGAATAGGAAATTGTTGGCTGGGAAAATTTTAAGAAAGTGAGGGTGTCAATTATTTCAAAATTGGACTTTAAAGTTTTAGGTTGCTTTTAGTTTGACAAGAAGCCAAAGCTAGTTCTAAAATGTTGTTTCTCTCAACTCACATGGATGGAAGTATGAAACTTGTCAAAGGCAATTTTGACTTTAAAAAACTTGCAAAACTCATTTACAATTCTGATACAACATGGACCCTTGTTTTTAGGGTATTTTAAAGATATTGAAATTAAACTATATTTGTTATAATCATCATTAGACTATACTTAAATTAGTTGTGATAACATTTCAACAAAATTGCACTACCAATTTTAAATGCAATTTTGCACACATCTTGGTATATATTGAAAGAGTAGGACCTTTCATTTGAAAAGACACATCTACCAACCGCTCTCTACTTCAAGGCACACGACAAAATTTCAAGAGTCCCGAAAGCTTCTCTATTCTACGATATAACCGGACATACTAGTCCATGGCACCCAAATATCAATCAAAGAGCCTTTGCCCTTTTTTTTGGCCCTTTTTTCTTGGATGTTGGCTATTTCAACATTTTGCACATTCTTCGTTCCAATGACAATATGTTTCAACAACAATTTTCAACAATTGATTATTGGACACCAATTTGTTGTGTCCAAATTGATTTTATTGACCCCCCAAGTGCATGGCCTTATGGAAAAAATTCAAATTTGGCATAACAAAAGCAAAATTTAGAATGGAAAATTTGAAAGAGAAGGTGGGCAAAGAGATGAGAGTTCAAAGAAGAAGCAATTTGAAACCCTAAGAGGAATTTCATTAATTTGATTAACTACAAAAAGAAATGCGAGGTTTTGTTGATGGTGGACGTGATTGCGTTGTGGTGGTGAGTGAGTTGGATTTGATATGTTTATGTTGTTTTCAAGAATTATGTTAGCTTGATTGATAATATAGTCTTATATGTTTTTTCTTGTTCATTAGCCTTGTTTGCAAAACAATGTAAGGTATTGTAAATGTGTGTATAAGTGTACACTTGCTATTGGTAATATGTAGTGAATGTTGATTTTTCAAGGTTTTAGTTATGGGTTTGTGTAGACAATGTCAATGTTTTTTAGTAGCGAAAGTGCTATTGAAAATTGACCTACCTTTGAAATAGCTTAATTGAATGCCTTGTTTTGCATTTTGGTAGTGTAAAGCAAACAAGCAGTTGTATGTACTACTTATTGTTGTTTCCTTTGCATGAACTCTTTTTCTATTGTTCAATTTTTGATCTAGGTGTGGAAATTGAATGGGCAACCATTAATTTGGTCAAGTCATTGACATTGTTTCAAATGTGGGGCATGATTGTCTATTTTGAAGATAGGAGGAGGCATGATACGTACAAATAGAGTTGATTATAAAGAATGTGTAATATTTGTCTTGCAAATAGAAATTAGGGTTTGATATTTGGTTGAATATATATTGATGCACAACTTCATTATAGATGTCAATTTTAAACCATTAATATTTATGATTTATGAAGCTTCATTTGGTTGGTTTCTTGGGGTTTTAAGTTTAGTTTGTGTCAAGATTTTATGGTAGAAGTCAATGTTTCAATGGTAGAAAATTCTATCTGAAGTTGACTTAGGATATTTGACTAATTTGGTTACCAATTGATTTTGGGGAGAATATTGTGTAGCAACAAGTAGCTAGATGTAGTGTCATGAAATTTGTGCAAACTTATTTATTCTTGTTCTTGTTGTAGGAAATCAAAATTGGTTGTTACTTTTGATAAATTCATTGGGGTGTCATCTATGTGGGACACGACTCTTAATTTAGAAGATAGAAGGAGGTATGATGAAAAGTAGAAGAATTGATAATTAGGAATAAGTATTACTTTGGTTTACATATAGAAAATTAGGGATTGATATTAAATGTTGATGTAGAGCCATGTAGAGATTCATTGTGTATGTCAATTCAAAATCAACAATCTTTGGATTGAAAATATTACATTTATATTTAGTTTTATGCAATTCTTCATCTTTTTACTACTATCCTAAATCTTTTTTTCTAATTGAGATCTCTTTAACTAAATCATCAAGGCTAAAGTGATAGTAATGTCATCTAATTTCATTACATTCTACTAGAGCCTACAATGATTTCTATTTAGAGACTATTTCTTCTCATAGCTTGGTGCAAATGTGCCTTTGCAATAGAGATGTAAAGATACCAACTTGTTACTTTGAGATTAGGCTTGTCGAACTAGATGAACAAAAACTAGCTAATATTTGTTTCATTTCAATTGACCACAAAATAATTGAAAGCTAAGGATGAAAGGTCAATGAAGGTTACAACAAATCATTTTTAGTTTGGAAATTATCTTGCTCATCTTTTGTTCTTTAAAAATTCTCTTTCTTTATATGGTTTGGTTTAATGTTTTTTTATTTAGATGTTTATGTTTTGAAGGATTTCAAGAATTATTGTAAACAAATATGAGAAAGATAGACATGCCTTGATTTTGAGAGAATTTTTACATATTAAAACTTATAAAATATGGTACATTGTAATATTGTAATTGCGTAGGTTTTATAGTCAATATTTGAAACACTTATGTTTGTTGACAATTATTCACAGTGTGTGATTCTCTAGCATAAATAATTAGATTTGTTGAAGGTCTACTTTACTTTTTGGTTACCAATGTTAGACATATGTCATTTGGAGGGACAATGATGATTTGTGTTTATGTATTAGAATATAATCTAACTATTAGTGCATATATTTTGACCAATTGACCATATATTTTGCAAAATTCTACATTTAATATCGTGTAGATTTGAAATATATATTTTTTAATTAAATATTTAAATTAAAAATATCACATCATAATGCTTTGACTAAGTTGGTTGTAGTTACATTAGGATTGTGTATAAAGGATTTCAATGAATTTTTCATCCTTTTCATAATGCTAGTCTAGTAAGGCTAGCTAGAATATTGAATCAAATTATTAGAAGTTTGTTATTGTTGTTTTATTTATTTTATATAAAATTCTTGAATTTTTTGAGCTATTAGAGGCTACAATATTTTTGGCCCACAATAAATAATACAATTTGGCCTAGTGATTATTACTAGGCTTTAATGTATACCTCCAAATATTTTTCATTTTGTATAGTAGCTATCAATTGTTTTAGTTTTAAACTTTCTATTTAAATGTCATAAATTATTGCACTTGTTCAATTTATTAGGTCTAAATACTATCTTATATGCCACGTCTTTTTATTTGTCATAAATAGATCAAAATTGCTACCACATCCTTGTTGAATTTATCATAATTCAATATTTTTAATCATCCACAGGGAATTACATATTCAAGATGATGAATTTTAGGTTCAAACACATGCAATCAAAAATATGAGAAGCTCTATATAATGAGTTATTCTCAATGTACTTATGAATAAACGTTTTTAGTTGAACAAACACGTTTTTTGTGTTTGTTCAATTGGCTTGTAGTACTAAATTTTTTTGGTTCGTATCAACTATGGCTCAAGATAGTTGGAAACAAGATAAAGAAGAAACTAATTGCCAAACTCCAGAAGGACCTGTTTTGTGCAACAATAATTGTGGATTTTTTGGAAGTGTTGTTACCCTAGGGATGTGTTCCAAGTGCTATCGAGACTACATCTTGGCACAAACTGAGGCAACAACTACTAAAACTAGTGATAATCAAGCAATAACACCTCCCGAGCTTCTTCTTGGACAAAGAGGAGGCCCTCAAAGGACCCAAAGTGAGAGTTCATATTTGACAGCTCACCTTCCTGGAGGACAACAAGTAGAAGCTGGAGGCTCTTCGTCTGAGGGAGGATCTTCTGCTTCTAGTCAAGATCCATGTCGACCGCAAGCTTACCGTTGTTTTCTATGCAAAAAAAGAGTAGGTCTCACAGGGTTCAAGTGCCGTTGTGGCAATACCTTTTGTTCCTTACACCGTTACTCAGACAAACATAGTTGCACATATGATTATAAAACAGCTGGGCGAGATGCTATTGCCAAAGCCAACCCTATAGTAAAAGCTGACAAGGTTGACAAGATCTAAGTATAAGGTATCAATATAGTGAGTCACTCATCTATCAAAGGACAATGTATAGAATCCTCAGTTTCTTTGTAGAGATAGAGAAAAGATTAAAGTTTACTTGGTTACCAATATCACTCTACCAAGTAGCAAGTTGCAATGTTATACCAATGTCTTATGTAGAATAGTTTGGCAGGCTTGTGCAACATAAGCAAGTGATATGTTCTTGTGTTTATTTCCTCCAACTACACTAACTTCTTCTAATTTAGTCTACAATTTTAGAATTCTTCATTTTCACATTTTTGTAGGAGTGAGGATAATCAACATGGAAGAATATACCTTGCTATATTGTGGCATAAGAAAGTAATGTCCATATTTGTATATATGCAATGAAAAGTGTTGTAAACTTTTGGTTTTGTGAATATATTGTTTAGACAAATTGTTTATTTCTCATTGAGTGCCCTAGCAGGGTTTTCTTAAAGAATGGTAGATGTCTTTTAGGAAATTGTGACATACTATGAAATACTTTGGTATACTATTTATGTTTTGAACTACTAAACAAACTAGTAGAAATATGATATGCTTAGACTTGAAAAATGACGACAAAAAGATCCACAACTAGTCTAATCAAGTCTATTATTTCTACTAATGATGTTTCTTCTTAAATGCAAGGAAATGTGATTCTTTTAGAAATAAGGTAGAAGACTTCTACTATTGGATTACAAGGATTTGGTTGTTTTGTTTTGTTTATTCTATTTGAAATAAATTAAACTAAGTTAAATTAAATCCAACTACATTAGTTTTTGTTGAATTTTCTATAGTTTTTTATGCAAATTTTTTTATCCACTAAAGTAGATCCATTTTACTTCACAATTTATTCTATATTTTTAACATCAATAAGACCAAATTTGACACTTGCTAAATAACTTGGACTAAATAATTACTAATCTTCTTAGCATTCATTTTCTACAATATAAACAACAATTTATCCATTTGTAATCATAAAGTGTTTTCTTCATACATCCTAAGATAAACTCAAATTTATCTCAAATTACCTTGGTAGATTAATGATTGTGTAATAGCATTCTCATGTACAAGTTTTGTAATGACATATATAAACAATAGATTTTTAAGACATACAAATAAAGTGCAATTTCAAAGTGTCATTAAAGAAAATAGAATATAGTTTAATTATTTATGTCAATAAACTAAACTAAATATAACTAAGATCAACTATTCTAGGATCAAAGGTGCTAGTATGTGAGCATGGACATGTGAACATGTGAGCTTTAAGCAAATCTTTGAAGGTGCTTACAATGTAAACACCTATAATATAAGTACCTACATCACAATTGCACAATTTCTATAATATAAACACCTATAACATAGGTGTGTAGTCTTCTAGGTTCATAAGCTTGTGCTTTTAGGCTCACATAATAGCAACACTCACAACAATAATGTAGAATTGAAGACTATTTTAACCCCTAAAGGACCATTTGTCCCCTCGGGGGACAATTTGGGTCCGGGTAGGTTTCTATTGTTTTAATTTGTAGTGAATGTTTTAGATTTTTTGAGGTTGTGGAATTTGCTGAGAGCTTTGTGAATATATAATTTTTGTTTCAATTGGTGCCTAGGAAAAAAAGTTATGGCACAATAAGCCAAAAACAAAAGTCAACGAGGAGCACAAAAAAATCAGAAAAAGTCAAAAAAAATTCTTAAAATATTTTTTCCTAAAATCTTACATTTTTTTTTACATTTGAAGCTTTGATTCATTCCATTTGGACTAGTTATGAGAAAGTTATGGACAATCTTAGTTTTTTGGGCAATCTAAGCATCTTCTTGAAAAAATAACTTACAGGATTCATTTGTGAATGCAATTTTTTCAGTTTTCCAAAAAAAAATTTAAACAAGGTTAGGTTTGCTTTCTAAAACAATCTCACCGTTGGGATTATTGTGTGCCAATTCCATCTTAAAGCTATTAATGATTTAGTTTTTCCTTCAATCTTTAACCTACTTCTACATAATAATTTTTTAATGAGTGAATTTTTATTTTGTTGTTGAATTTTTTTCCTTAGATTCTCAACTCTACTATTCAACATAAAAACTTAGAAAATCAAAATGAATAGTGCATAAATTTTTAGTTAAAAAGATTCAAAGCCAAAAAAATCTAATCAAACAAGTTGCAAAAAAACTTGTTTTTTTCACTTTGGATGCAAATATCTTGCAATCTATGTGGTCAAATTTGATGAAATTTTTATCATATGTTTTCAAACAAATTAAATATAAGATTCTAGAGTTGGATTTTGAAAAAACATAATTTTTTGATTTTCTTAGGTGAACGTAGCAGAAGTGATAGTTCTAAGTGGTTTTTGACAAAAAAACACCCTCGGGGCTTTAGGGGTTAAATAGTGATTGAAATCATTTATGGTAATGTAGAGGTGGCAATTTTTTGAATTAATATTTAAACAATAAAACCAACCCAAAGGGCATGGTTTTTGTAGAATCTTTATGAAAACTTCTTAAAGACTCAAATGTGTAAACTTCTTGATGTTATTTTCTTTGTCTTCACAAGATGCATCTACCAATCTCACGAGCACACCTAGTTCTTTATGTTTTTACTTTTTAATCCCTAACTAGTATTTAGGCATCATTTAAATTGTGCCTTCCAAAAAATGAAAAATCTTGTTTTGTGTTAAATCCTAATGGATCTTAGTGTGAATTTGAAACAATGCAATTTCCAAAAGTTAGAAGTTTTGGTTGATTTTGGCCACTGTGAAATGTTAAGACCCTTAAAGATTGAATTTTCCTATTAAAAATTATAGATGGATGAAGTTTGACCACTATGACTCTCTAAAATTTCATCTACTATTTTCTATTGACCTACAACTCTAAATCAACTTTTCTCTTAGGTTTTGACCTGGGACTTTAATATTCCTTTTTGACTATTGTTGGATGATTTTTACTACTTTTCTTCCAAAACTAACTTCCTAAACTACTAAACTTCATCCACTCATATCTTCTTCAATTTTTATCTATTTTTCAAGTTTAATATGTTTTTGGACAACTCTAAAACTTAACTAATAGATTTCAAATTTTTGATTTCATTATCAATGGACTCCTATTCTCCTAAAGACTAATTTGATTGTTTAACTCCTAATTCTAATTCCTATTTCAATTAGAAGAGCAAACAATTAAAGACAAAGTTTAAGCACATACCTCCAATGTTTTTGATACCACGGTTCCATCCTCTTGAATCATTATCATAATTTTGTTGTAATATCCATCTTGGTCCATCTTGCATCTTCTTTAATCATTTGCGTACTACTTAAATAGAAGGTTTACAAAGTAATTGGAGTTCTAAGCTAATTCCTTATCTTTCTCTCACTCAATTCTTCTTCTTTTTCCTCTTTTCTTTGGTTACTATTCTCCTTATTCCCTCCTTATTAAATCCCAAGTATTCTAAGTCATCAATGTTGGCCTTTGCTACAACTAATTATTTTCTAATATTGCCTAGGAATCAAACTAATGGAATGACATAAACATTATTAATCTACACTAAGCATCAATTGCTTAAAATACTCCGATGAACTTTGGTTTTACATTTTTTTAAAGCCCCTTGACTTGTTTATTATTTCCTATGATTCCAAGAGGTTGGCATGAAACTACATACTTCCTCCATTCTACAATCTCCTCTCATAATTAGTATTTTTCTTTTTATATAAGGTAGGAGGCTCAAAATCCACGTGGGCATCAAGAACCGCCCCTACAATTAGTACTAAAATAGACATAAGATGGTTCTTAAATTGACCTCTATAGTCTTTGAATGGATTAAGGAAAAATGTATTATTTATTGCAAAGTCAATTATTCTCCTTGCTTTCTCCATTTTTCTATACAAGTTGTAAGTGAACAGTTTATAGAAGACCTAGAATCACAAATAGGTGCCCATGGCACAACTTGTTTGAAAATTTATAACTAATTCAATAATGCTTTGAAAAATATGAAACCACTTGTGTTACCTTCCACATCTATTTTTCTTTGTCTGAAAAATGAACTAAAAATATTCTCGTGCAAAAGGCCAACTAGCCCTTAAATGAGTGGTTTTTGAGCCTCCTACTTTACTTGTGAAGTTTTTTCCAATTATAGCTGCGGCCACAATCAAGATCCAGTTTATGTTGATAGGGAGTTCAAAGCCGCAAACAATCCAATCTCCAAGATAGAGGGCATCCCAATCCACCAAGATGGAGAAGAATAGATGTCCCAAGACCCGTATGCTAGTTCTACGCTTGTAATTTTGATGGTTGCCAAATGGACTTTGGGTCACCCTAGTCCAAGTGATGTTATTTTTTTAAAAGGAATTCCACAAAGACTATATCTAACAAAAATGTAGACTTAACTTAATGGACTTAATTCAATGTTTGAAACATCTATCATGTAAATATAAAAATAAGAATTCACAACTCTCCTATCAAATATGGTTTGGCCAAGAAGCTTAAAAAGAACAAATGATAAAAATAAATAGTAGAGCCAAAGCTTCACCATATAAGGTGAAAGCTAAAACAAAAAAGACTAAATGATGAAATCCACTAGAACAAAATGAAAAAGGTAAGTATTGCAATAAATGGAACAAATCAAACTTGGTTAGAATAAATCAAATGATAATCCAAATACCAAGAATTTTGATAAGATATGTATTTGGCAAGTCAAGGCTCTAGAGGGAAATCTTTGTAAAGGAATTTCCCACACAAAGAGCTCATGCAAGATGACAACCAAGGAATAACAACACACAAACTTAATAAGACCCATGAACCCACGAATGCTAGTAATCAAACTCACGAAAACCACATGAACAAGCAAAAGTGTTTTGAAACTTGAAGGGACCTTTGCATCTTTTAAGAAGTGCATCAACACTTAAAAGAATGAACAAAATGCTCTAAAAACAAACATAAAATGGCCAAATTAGCCTAAAACACTACGAACATAAAAGTGTCAATAATTTGACAATAGAAAATAGGAAGTGATTTGAAAGAGGAAAGAATGCACTTTTATATTTTTTCAAAGGTATCCTTTTCCTTATTCTAACCTCTAAAAGTTTTTAGGATTAATCACTAATTACTACTAATTACTAAGAAAAAGTTAGATCTATTATTGAATCCTACCTAATTTTTGGAAAAAATTTCCAAATAACAAATGGTTGTGCCATTGGCTTCAAAAGTTCCAAATTATCCTAGAAATTCAATATCCCTACTTCTAGGTCATTCAAACTTGCTAAAGCTAGCAAATTGTCAATACAAGGAAATGTAAAAATCTTGAATGATGCCGAAATTTGCACTTTTCAAATATTTTGATTTGGCTTGAGTATCTTGAAGGGTTGCAGTAGTAAAGAAAGACTCTTCTTTGGCTTTGCTTGGATTTTGCAAGTTTCTAGTATGTAGGTCAATGTATCAAATTTGTTTAAATTCCACCTAAATTTGAGGAAGTTGCTAGTCTGGATACTTGTTAGCATCAAAATGGCTTAAAATTTATTGAAACATGTTATTATTACTAAAAATTCTATCCTAATTTTTAGTAGAATTTCACAGCAAAGTAGGTACTTTCCAAGAATTTCCATCACTAATTAAAGCCATTGACTTTCCAAAAAGTCATCTTTTGTATTCCAAAAAAAATCCAAAATTCCTTGGATAACCTCTAAGAAGTTTCCACGCACTAAGTGCATGCTAATATTCTAATCCTACATTTTTCATGAGAAGATTTAACTAATTACCTCCTTTTAATTTTGATGGACATGGAATCCTTTGGTTGGAAGGGGATTTTGATGAATCAATTGCATTGTTGAGCTCCTAGAATTTTTTATGTCATAATCACCTCTTTTCACTTTTTGATCACCTTGTCCCTTGTATTGCTTAAGTTTTTATCTACAAAGCCAACTTCTAACTTTCTACAATTCTCTCGGCATGGATGTAATTTCTAATTTAGATGACTACAAATATCTTTAAGGCTAGAATAATTTTTTTATTGTAAACTATTAGCTTTCATTTAGCCACGCTCTGTTACATACACTTATAGGTTTGGGTCAACCTCTAATGGAAATCTCGTAGTTGTTTGGCTTGACTATATATCTCTCAAATGCATATTCCTTCTCTCATACACCTAATTGGTTTTTCAGGTCTACACCTATTCATATCCTAGAAGCAAAGTATTGGAGTGTTTTAGATACTCTAAAATCCATCGTATTGGTATTTGGTAGGGACTTTTACCAATTATAGTTTAAATACTCTTTTTATGACTTTTTTTATTACAAATTCTACTAGCAAAAAAAATCTTAAGACTAAAGTGACAACTCAAGGGTTAACATGAGATCACCCAAAATTAATGATTTAGAGCTAAAATTTTGTGGTCTATTTTCACACTAGGTGGGCAATTTCATACAAAGGGGCATCCAAAAATATATTCTTTCTATCCTAAAATAATCTTCTAGTTTTCCTTAATTTTTCCAAAATAATCTTTTGGTTCTTCTTAATTTTTTTTCCCAAAATGATCTTGTTGCATGTTGTAATGTGGTAGAAAAGGGTCTAGTGGCAATTCCAAGAACAATGGGACGAAACTCAAGTCAAAGTGTATAGAAAATAGTAAAAAACACCAATATTAGCTGTCATATATAGGCTAGGGCCACAAACACCATTGGGTTACAAATTGATCTCTTTTTGATGCCACACATGGGCTTAGAGAAGAACTCACAATAAATAATTACGTGGCCACTAGTGCTCCTTAAAAACGCCCCCCAAATTCCAGTTTTGACTACTTAAAAACTACACTTCAAAAAAGGTTCCAAAAATCAAAGTTTCAAAATGATAGGAATGTACCAAATTCTACTCATAACTCAAAACAAGAGGAGATAAAGTTATTATCAGCCTTAATTCAAAGTATGAAGATCATTTCAAGATAGAAGAAGTATTCTTTTATAGCCTCTACATTTGTGCAAAGAAAATTCCTTTGCCCCTACTTTTGAGCATTGAAGATGGTTTCAAGATCATTTTTTAGGTGAAATCTCATCACCACTAAGTCCTCACAAATGAACAATTTTAAGTGTGTTTTTTAACTATGGTTGATTTATTATAAATTAAAAAGTAGACATATCCCTTATCTTTGAAAAACAGGGACACAATATTGTCGGGTACAACTAAAAGTACGTAGTATTTAAATTTGAGACTTGTCAATAATACTACAATATTGTTGGGTACAACTAAGAATGCATAGTGCTCAAATTTGAGATTTGTCAAGAGTACTACAATATTATTGGGTACAACTAAGAGTGCGGAGTACTCAAATTTGAGACTTGTCAATAGTACAACAGATCTACAATATGATTAATAGACCACAATTAATTAGCAAGGTTTTCCCTCTAGGAGTCATAGTACTCATGGTTCTAAGCACCAAGACTCCACATTTTGACAAGATAATGATTTTGGATAGCTTACTACGAACAAATTTTTTTCTTTTAAAATTTTATGCAATATGCAGTTGAGAAATATCTTTCAAGTGCAACAATTTCCATATTTTTTGACAATGTGGTTAAAAAGTTATTGTATGATACGTAGTTTCTATTGCTCGGTGGGCAACTTGAGTAGCTAAAAAAAATCACTTTTCCCAAGAAACTAAAGTTTGAAATTGGTTTTCTAGATTTCTATATATAAATAAAGCTTTGAATCATTCAATTTTGATGAATGAGATGAAAGTTATGAGGGGTTTTAGTTTGCATGCAACTATAGAATTTCTATTCTTCAGGGGTGCACAGACGCTGGGACGTTTCACGCCCGGACATCTGAACGAACGTGCAACGTCTGCGTCCGTGGGTTTTCGAGAGTCCGGGGACATAGAAATATCAGACTCACGTACATCCAGTGGACGGGCGATCGGGCGAACGGATGAGCCGACGGAGCGGACGGTTGGGCGGATGGGGCTGACCGCGGCGATGATGGGGCCGACTGGGCGGACGGGGCTGACCATAGCAATGGCGGACGAGGCCGACCGCATAGACAAGGCAAACGGCGCCAACCGATCGGATAGGGCGGACGAGGCCGACTGCGCAAATGGTGCAGATGCGCCGACCGATCGGACAGGGCGGACGGGGTCGACCTCGCGGACGGAGGTGGATTCCGCCGTGCGCCTGATCGGACGGCCAGGAGAATTGGATTGCGAAGGCCGTCCGATGTAGCCCTAAATCTGACGGTCCATCCAAAATCACTGTTTGCTCGGTTTGCTGACCACGTGGCCCGTCCGACCGGTCGGCAGTCCGATCGGACATCCAATCAGACGGACCCGATGAAGCAGACGATTGGCTGTCCGCTAGGGCAGACAGCTGAGATTGGGCAGAAGGGATCGCTGTCTACTTCATACAAGAGAGGCGGTCGGGCTGTCCGCCTCTCACTTTTACCTTCCCCCTTGCTTGCAAGAGAGAGTGGAGAAGCTTAGTGCCTTTGGGCCCTATTGCCTCCTCTTCTCAAGAGGGTAAAGGTGAAATCTTGGGGGGACCCTTGTCATTTTTTTTCTCAAATTGTGTGATATTCATCAAGATGCCAAGGGCAAAGAAGAAAACGAAGCTTTTGGAGGAACCTAATGAGGCCAACGTCATAGATAACCCCTCGCACACTTACACCGCGTTTTTTAGGAAATTCATAGCTGAATTCTATGAGAGAAACTACCATGTCTCTTGATTTTAAGTATGTTCGTTATCAAGAGGAGGGCATTGAGAAGTTCAAAGGCGAAATGAAGGACATGATGAATGAAGTGTTGCAGGTGCAGGAGTGGTATCAAGAAATGGAAAAGAAGAATTTTACTAGCTAGTTGGACAAACGGGCGCATGATGCACTATAGAATGCGAAAGGAATCGTCGAAAAATTTGGTAAGGTTCATCGCATTGATGATGAAGCCATCACGCACGAGATTACAAAAGTGGACATGTTCGTGAGTCGGATGAGACCATTTGCTTCCAGACAAAATAGAGGTGGATTTTTGGATTGGTGGGCAACTCATGAAGGGAGAGTAAATATGCGAGTTGCATTGTGCCATTTAATAGCGCTCCCGGGAATCGCAAAGGTGATTCCATAAGATAATGTAATCTTGCGCAGGGGCTATGCCACAATTCGTAGGGTGCGAATCGAAGGATGTCTTGAACTTCAACCACATTGGAAATTTGCAGTAAAGGTGTCTGTCCAAGAAGGTCGATGACCCAAGTGCTACACCTGGTCCCCAGTGTTTCAAATTAGGCCCCAAGTGCTATATCTAGAGGTTTCAAGTGTCTCAACTAGGGCCCCAATTGTGAAACTTGGGGCCCCCAAGTGTTTCAACAGGGGCCCCAAGTGCTACACTTGAGGTCCCCAATGTCTCAACCGGGGCCCCAAATGCTACACCTGGGGTCCCTAGTGTTTCAACTTGGGCCCCAAGTGCTACATCTGGGGTCCCAAATGTCTCAACTGGGGCCCCAAGTGTCTCAAGTGGGGCCCCAAGTGCTACACCTTGGGGCCCCTAGTGTCTTATATGGGCCCCAAATGCTACACCTCGGGTCCCCGGTGTTTCAAATTGGGATCCAAGTCCTACACCAATTGAGAAACTTGGGGCCCCCAAGTGTTTCAATTGGGGCCCCAAGTGCTACACTTAGGGTCCTCAGTGTTTCAATTTGGGCCCCAATGCAGTCCACACAGTTTGGAACGAAGACTATTCATTGTGGTGGAATGGTGGTACTTTGCGTGAAATGTTGAGAATGGATAACGATTATCCAAACAATATTGCCATTCGCATTATGTGTGACTCCAAAATTAGCTCAATAGTACCCTTTTCTATTTATTACCTCAAAGTTAAAACAATTAATTTGTAGCGGTTTTAGATTATAATAATGAATGAATGCAACTTATTCATTCACAATAGCTCACACACCAAGTTGGGGTGCGCAAAGACCAATTGCCGTTGGATCATCCACTCTGCAAGGGAAATAATTGTGCAGACTGAGCCGTCCGTTGCACTCTTTATACCGACCGTTGAGGCGGATGTCGCTATCGGCCTGAGGGTCGGATGGCAAGATCGGATGGACACCGCAAGTCCGCACCTCTCATTGTACGGTCGAGAACGATGTACGGACGGACACACCGACCACTTTGCCGTCGGGCCGTCCGCCGAGCGGACGGGTGGATGGGCGGATGGCCAGACTTCGTCCGCATCGATTGATCGGCCATCGACTCGATTGATAGGTCGTCAATCCGTCCGCTCAGTGGACGGATAGATGGTTTCACCGACCGCTTGGTCGGCACACTGTCCGCCGAGCGGACGGGCAGACGAGCCCACAACATTTGGATTCTCTAAACTCAGTTATTTGCGAGTAGAGAATCCAAAGAAGTGAGGTAGTAGACTGTCAATTCGTCACTAACTTCACGTGAGGACATCAAAACTTTAAAAATTGAAGGCGGGAATTCTGCCCCTTCAATCTGAAACTCAAAAAACAACTCCATATCCTAAACCCTATACCCTAAAAAACATAAATCCTACCCATAATTGTGAACTCTATTTCCTTTTAGAATTTTGATATTTCTCTTCATCAAATATGTTTGTAATTGACTCATTGTTACATCTTATGAGTACTTTGTGTACAAACTATAAATATATATAGAAAGAGAGAGAGAGAATTTTTATGGTGAATTTAAAAAATATATAATTGAAGAAAAGTGAAGTCTTCAGTCATTTTCTATAATAGTGACAATATTGAACAAATAAGTCATAACTCATAAGTCAATTACAAATGTAAGGCATTAGAAATTTAATGTTGTTTTCATTAATCTATAATGATGGTTATATTCTCTAGGAAACACAAGCAATTTGTTCAACTTCATGAATTCTTCAATTTATAGACTTGAAAGTAAGAAAGTTAAAATGAGTGAAAGTTGTTTCAAGCTCACTTATACAATTTAAACCCTCCCTAGAAATTTGTTTATTATGATGTTGAATTATGAATTCAACACGTTCAATGCAAAAGTCTCTATTTTCATTTAAATTGATTGAAACCAATGTAGATTAAAGTCAATATTCCAATGTGAATTTTAAAGTGAGTGTCATACTGTCATTGCAATTGAATTTGAATCCATTTTTCCAAATTGAAATTGCCTTTCAAACTGAAATTGAACATGACATGCAAATGCAATTTGAAATGGAATGTGCATTCAAATTGAAATGGAATGTAGGAGAGAAATAGTAACAAATTTGAATTTGAATTTGAATGCAACTCAAGTAATTCAAATTACATTTGAAGTTTTGATTTTAATAACCTTCTAATGTAGAACTTCAATTGATTTCCCAAACACATTCATTTGGAATTGTAATAAAAACAATGCACTAGTGCACTGTAATTAGAATTTCAATTTCAATTTTGTTGGAATTCTAATTTGATCATTTGAGCTTTCCAACCTTTCTTAGAAATGTATTGTAGTAAACATGAAAGCTATATCGAATTCTAATTTTCTCCAATTTTATTAATGTAAAGTACAAATCAGTAATTAAATTTTCAATATACATTTTTAGATTGAGGTATGATCCCCAATGAAACTATATTTTACTTTAATTTGCAATCTAATAGAATATGTAGTTGCCAATTATGTCAAATGCAAGTACAATGTTTAATTCAAATTGAAAATGAATCTAAATCCTAATTGACTTCAATTTCACATTCACTTGGAATTCAATTCTTCTGAAATTTCAATCAATTTAGTTCACCTTCAAATTGATGCTTATGAAAATCAATGAAATTTGGATTAAATATTTTGCTTTACAATTTGGTTGGAGGTTTCAAATTACAAAGAATACAAATGTAGGAATGTCACATAGAACTTTCCCCTTCGCTACATGAAACCTTGTTTTCATTTAAAACCGTTTCCATTTATAGTTTGACCATATAAACATATGTACTGTAATTCTCTAAAGATTGCAACATGGTGACATGGCCGTGCAACACTGTAGCCCTCAAATCAAAAAATATTTAAGTAATTCACTCTTGCAAATCATTTCACTGTTTCATGTCAACACTTATCTTGGAGTTATTTCAACTGTAAGTTGCTAAATCAAAATATTTTAGATTTTTACTGCAAACTAAGTACAAACGAGTACTTATAACCTTGTGAGGCTTTGGATTTTCTAGTGGTAGGTTTCATTCGAGATTTGTTGGCAAGGGCTTCAACTTTGTTATTGTTCATTCCCAAATTTTGTATAATTTGTACAATTTGTAAAACCACACCCCCCCCAAAAAAAAATCTTTGAACAGAATTCAACTTCCACCTCTTCCAACCTTATAGGAACATCTACTTAAGCAAGAGGACCAACTCCTTCATCCAATCATTCCCCCCCCCCCTTTTCCACAAAGAATGAATTGGTCACTTTTTTTTGGAATTGGTTGTTGAAAGTTGAATCCAAGCCCCATACCACCGCATGACCGCAAGTGATCAAACCTCGGACCTCAAGATAAGAACCACAGTCTTCTAAGTATCTTTATGAGAAATTATCATAGTAAAGAGATTTAGAAGTTCCACTTTCCCGAATGGCAGATAAACTCTTAGTCATTCATGTCACCTTTATGCGGTCAGCTCCGTTCGCTGCTGTCGGCCCATCCGCGTGGTCGGACAGTCCAGTGCGGACTTACGATCGACCCCGTCCGTTGCGGTCGGCCCATCCGCGGCCGTTTTTCTTCCGTAATATGTTGTAAAGTAGCATTGCCTTCAATTATTTCAAGAAGTTGCTCCTTTGAAACAAATGTATCGGAAATATCTTTCTGGCCATCGGGAAGCACAAGCAGTGTTTATACTGTCCCAGAGTATGTACTCTAATCCACCTTTTGAGCCAACTTTAGTTCTATATATACCATGCTTGTTATGGTGTAGTTAATTCTACCCTTGCTCATCGATTTGTTCCCAAAGAGGGCCCGCCACACCTCTATGGAACGATGGACAAAATGAGGGCTGAGGCAACTTGCGGGTTTAAAAGAAAACTCCCGAGTATGACTAGCATGTAATTCTTCAGGCTATAACTTCCCACTGTGATACATCTTTACATATTTCTTGCACAACTTGGAAGTCCAATACTCATCGACCACCTTCTCCCACTCACGCTCCGCTAAAATGTTCTCATCCTTTAAAATGTCAAAATGGAGCTCATGATGAACTCCTTTTTGTTTCGATCTCTTCCTGCTTTCACCTTTATTGCCACTTTTTTCTTTCATAGCTACTTGATGCCTTGAATATTGTCTCTGACTGTGTATAAATGACTAATTCAAACTCCCTCCGGTGTAATCAAAGATGTGTGACCCCAACTCTCTACCACATAGGAGCAACTAGCATGGTGAGGCAACAATAGCACATTTGATGTGGTGTTATTTCCCAAAGAGGAGAGTTGAAGTGAGGAAAAATGCCTTGGCCGTCCACTCCCAGACCTAAAACTTTCCTTCCCGAATCTAACCCGAACGACGCAAATCTACCCCGAACCGGCGGACCGCGTTTGGTCGGACGGTCCATCCGCTGCCGAACCTGTGGACTGGCGGTCTGCCCGACCACTCCAACATCAGTCCGCCCAACCGCTCCGTCGGTCGTTCTCCCAACTGCTCTGACGTCAATTCGCCTGACCTCTGCCACATCCGTTTGACCAACCGCTAGACGCCAACCAACCACAGTCTAGCTGCGTTATTACGCCTGGACGTCCGGATTTTGGACGCGATTTTGAGATGGATGTGCGTTTGAGACAACCCTGCTATTCTTAAATGAACTTTGAAGTGCATTACTTAATTCAATTTTCAATATTTAAAAAATAAAATAAAATCATTGGATGTAGATTGTTTATTACAACATTACAACCATTGGAATTGGAATTTTTTAATTCCATAACTAAAATTTTAATAATATAGTATTTTAAATCATACTTTGCTTCTTTCTACTTACTATTTTTTCCAAGCATGTATATGAAATATTTTCTATTGAAATTTTTATATGTATTTTCAACTTATTTCTTCAATATATTATGGAGAGTTGTAAGTTGTAGGATCTATATATATTAAAAATTTTGAAAGATGAAAACCTAGCCATTGGGGGAAGAGTTGAAAATTCTTTAAAAAAAAATCTAAGCATCATGATTTTGCAATTGCCTGGTAAAGTTTCTTATTTTGAAATCTTAAGAAGGTGTATTCTAACCAATCATCTAAAGTATCCTTAAATTAGATTTGTCAATGAATAAATATAGATAAAGATTTTAGCTTTGCTATAGATTTGAGCACTTTGAAGCTATTTTGGGCCTAATTAAATCGATTTGTTTTAGAGGTTAAACACTACACAATTGACGACCATTTCTTACAATGATCCTAGAGACAATTAGACTTCTCATACCAAAGATGAAGGTGGTCACCTTTGTAGTAGAATGAAATTATAAAACGCTTATACTATTTATTGCATACATAATAAAAATAGAGAATATTAGATCTTTTGGAAAATAAGTTCAAAAGTTAAGACAAAATGGATAGTTGAATGGATTAGTGTCTCAATAACATAAAGATGTTTAGAACTCACAAATGGCCATGTTTCCTCACAATTTTTATAGGCCCCATTAGGAGACGCTTACGCTCCCCTAACGGGGAACTTCGGCGTCTGAATGTTGATAGTGGGGAACCTCACAATTCTTCCATACAAATCTCGCATACAAATCTTTCATCCCATGAAATTTCCATCTCTTGTGCACGCTTATGCACTTGCATTTCACGGTGTTGCAATTCCTTGTTATCTTGAAAAGAAATCTCAAATTTTCAATCTAACAAGCTGCAATTCGGTTGCTCATTGGGTGTCTTCTAAAATCTCGGTATTGAAGGGTCTTTGAATTTGATCTCTTGTTTTTGTTTTTTCCAACTCTCCCTATTAGAAAAAGCTTCTAAATAAAATCATGTGTACGTTGTTCAATTCTCAATTTTTCAATTTGATAGTTGAGTAGTATTTTGAATTATTTGTGATGGGCTTGTGTGATGAATTTGAGTTTATGGTTCGAAGTACTTGAAGTGGTGGGATGGAGCACCGATTTTGGTGTTCGTGTTTGTAGGGATAATGTGATGGCATAGATTAGGTATGATTATGGGAAATTTCACATTAAGTATTGCAAAGTCTCCATTCATTATATTCATCATATAGTTGAACTTTGAGCCTTTAGCTAGAATAATCTAGAAACTTGCACCATCTCAAAGTTTGCACATTTATTTGTGGTTAGCTAAAAATCAACTACAAAAATCAAAATGTCCATAGATGAGGTGTTTTTACAGTTAGCATAAATCAAAGCTTAATTATATGGTGAATGGAGCCTTAATTGTATTATATAGGTAATGGAGTCTCTACCTTATTTGTGTCCCAAGAAGAGAAGACCTAATGCATTACTAATTCAAAAAAACCCAATAGTTTTCTTGGTGCTTCATGTCTACTTAGTAAGTTGATTATTAGATTTAGTATTGCTTGCTTGTAGTTATGTGGGATGGGATAAGGTTTCCATCAATGATAACCTTGTCATGCTTCATGTTTGACTTGTTTACAAACATTGAAGGGAGTTTAATATTTATATTTGTGGTGCGTTACGTTTACTTGATAAATTGATAGCTGATTGCTTGCTATTATATGGGATGGTATAAGGTATACATCAACTATGAACTAATTTATACTTCATGTTTGGCTTGTATACAATGTAGAAAGGAGTTCAATACTTATCTTTGGTGTGTTACGTTTGCTTGATAAGTTGATTATTAGACTTAGCATTGCTTGTTTGTAGTTATGTGGGATGTATCAAGATACCCATCAACGGTGACCTGATCATCTTCATGTTTGGCTTGTTTATAATTGCAAAAGGGATTTTTGAATTTTGGAAGACCCTATGGAATTGTGATCGTTTTCTTTGGGACTTTCAAAGGAAGTTTATTTAATTTCATTTCTTGCAGATCATTAAATTATGTTCTTTCACCATTGAGCCATAGCTACATGATTTTTGTGGTTATTTTTTGGATTTAGCTTGAATTTGGTACTTGTAGTCAACAAAGAATATTTATCCACATTGCAGTTTGTTTTCTGAATAATTATATCCAAAGAAAAATGTATTTGCAATTATATTTACTAGTTGTTTAAGGTCAATTTTCTTGTAGTGTCTTGTGCAATTATCAGTTGTGTTCATTGGATTGTGAAGACATAGCTTAACATCCTTCGTAGTGACTTTGAGGATGCAACATGAAAAATGCATTTGTGACTAAAAGAATCTTTTAACTTTTTTGAGGTATAGGTTGTGATGCCCACTTTGAGTTGGAGGTGACTTCTCGGCTTGTCTGTGCCACTTGCAGTCTTGAAAAGGTGAACCGTAGCACACTTCCTCCACAAAGATTTGTACAAGGTGATAGTAAAAATAAGAAGAAACTAGCTTCTGTGGAAATGGTGGATCTTGTCCAAACAAGCCCTGTTGATGAATTAAGTCTTCTAGAAAAACATTCTAATAGGGAAAATGCTTGGGAAAATGTGTATGTTGCAAAAAAAGGCAGGTTTAGATCACATATTTTCCAATTTCACCTCCCTTTTGTTTCCACCCTTGTTGCACCTATGTAGTTGTTTTCAATATTTTAGAAAAAAAGACTATTAATAAAAAATAATAATCTTTATAATAGATCCATTTTTTTTTTTAAATATGATTTTGTAGATGATCCTCTAGAACCCACACATCTTGTTTTGATTATAAAGAAGTTTATGTAGTTGGTTTAAGAACTTTTAATTTTTAATAGAAATTTAAGCATTGAAACAGTATTGCAACAATATTGTTGCAATGGGGGGCTTTTTTCCAATGTACTAAAAGGATTCTCTCTCATCCATAAGACACCAAACGTCCTTATTGGGGTTTAAACCATAAACAACGCTGCGGACAATTTTTGGTCAACAAATGACAAAAAATCATTGAATGTAGGACAAAAATACAACTATTCATCCTCGGAATTTGCATGAAAAGGAGAGATCTTCTACAACCCTTAAACAATGAGCTGGTCACCATGAAAATCATTTGATTAGGTACCGTGTGAATTGTTGGCTTAAAAAAATGAAAAAGCATTCATGGAGAGACAAGCTACTGTAGAAGACGTTCCCTTTTCCCACGAAATTTGGAAGATGAATAGTTGCACTTTTATCCTGCATGCAGAGATTCTTTGGCATTCATACGTCCTCTCACAAAGACTCCATAGAATGTATTCTTCACGTGGAGGAGACTGCCTCTGCACGCAAACAAGGTCCATTATCGGCCACAGCTACAGTTCCACACCCCTGTCGCTGGCTCCTTCAGAGTTCAGTCTCACTGGCTATGGCGCTTTACTCCTTCGCCGAGCTTTGCAATTCTTCTACTCTCCCCACTCTGGGTGTTCCTGCCTTCGAGATTCTCATCAAGCTTTTGCACCTCCGAAGCTAACATCGTCCGAACATCTCCACATGCATGTTCACGATCCCGTCTTTCCTGCAAACTCTCCTGCATCGTCGCTACGTACCACAGTCGGCGTCTGGGAACTTATTATTACTCTAGCTCTGTAAGTTTCACACTCTTGCCTGGTTGTGTCCTCGTTCATTGCGAAAGCTTCACTTTCTCGCCAGTTTTTTTTTTCTTCTGTACGATACCGCAAAGGTGGATTGTTGAATTGGGATCTTGAGATCTGGATGTCGGGAGTTCGGTACCAAGTTTGTGTTTTGTGTTTTGTGTTCGATTCCGTCGTAAACGCCCGCCAGAACATTTTCTACCTTCATTTGCAGGGCGAATTGTGTTTCGTAAATCAGAGCCTCATGCAGGTCCACCTGCGTAATCGGGCATTTCGGATTTTTCATCCGGAAAGTTTTCTGTTCGATTCAAGGAATCTTTTTCATCTCTTTCATTTCCGAAATTCTTTGTCGAAAGTCTCTGTCAATATACTTGCGGAGAGATCGATCGATGGCTTTGGGTGCTTTCTAAGTCTTTGTTGATGTAGCAAGCTTAGAGTGCACATATTCTCAGGTGCACACAGGGGAAAGGTTTGTAAGGTTAAGATTTAGCAAAATTCCAAAGCAACAATCATCTTTGGCATTCGGCCATAGAGCTTCATATGGCATTTTCATTTGTTGATTGAAAGGCTCAATACGTTAAGTGAGAACAACTTTTCAACGTTGCGATTAGTTCTATTTTTCGCCATTTCACCATTTCCGAAATGGATTCCTACCTGGGCACACTCCATGATTTCGCTGTTTTCATATAGAATTCCTACTGAGATGCACACTCCATGATTTCGCTGTTTTCATAAAGAATTCCTACCTGAGATGCACACTCCATAAAGAGCCCCGACTCAACGGGGAGTCTAGACTACTCCATGGAGGAGGCTAAAGCTCGTGCTTCCAGGGGTTTGAATTTAGGGTTCGCTATTGTGGTTTACGGACTACTCGGAATTTGTGCATCGGTATTCCAATCCGCGGACTTTTCTTTACTCGTGGCAGTCATAGAAAAAGGCTACAGCAGAGTCTGAAAAGCCATGGAAATGAGTGTTTTTAGGACCAATGTATTGCAACGATTCTGCAAACATAAGCATTACCATTGAAACTTGGAAAACAACGCTTTCTCTTGCATCCGTGTGTGTTCGCTCAGTTTGCACAAATATGTGTCTACATTGCGGGCCATCGCGGGACAAAAAATTCCATCAACCCGTTGAGTTCAGCATCACTGTTAGTCTGATTACGAGCTCCGATAACGAGCAGTAGACTTGAATAGCCAAATTTTTGAAGCACAAGCCAGTTGTGCCATCCAGTTTGGCAATGGAATTAGGGATTGAATGTATATGGATGCCATCCATACCACTTCCGTCATGCACTGAAGCGATTGGCAACCCAACTGCATACTTAGCACTCCCCAGCTGTTGTTCCTCAGATGAGCTCCGGGAATCCTTGGAGGCTTTCTAGTCGGGGAGATCCAGACTATGGTTGCTTGTGTTTCTTGCTTTCGTGGAACTTGTTGGCTTCTTCGATTCTCCCCTGTTTCATTTCATTGCTGGGGTCTGTGACTAATGAACCCAGTTGTCACAGATTTGAGTGGCGTAGATCGGTGAACGTCGTTTGGGGGAAGCTCCCAGACGCTGGGAGTCGGTGCTCAGTTTTGTGAGCGAGCTGGAGCGCTCCTCTTCCTCGCAACTGGATCCTCACTGCATGCAAGGTGTGTAATCAGAGTTGTTTCAAAGTGTGTAATCCTCAGTTATTAGAGTTGTTTCAAAGTGTGTAATCTTCAGTTATTAGAGTTGTTTCAAAGTGTGTAATCTTCAGTTATTAAAACTGTTTCAAAGGCATGTTGTGTGTTTGTTGTTTCACTCGGCTGAATGCATCCAATAGGATTGGACAAAAAGCAACCAATGGCTCAAAAAATGAAGGATTAAAGGTTAGCATGTTGTAGCAAAAATTTAATTCCTTGTTTGGGTTTGAAGTCTCAAAAATAGGACTAATGTTCCAATTTGGATAACAGACCAACTAGATTGTATGCAACTATGACTTTTTGTCATTTCAAAATATGGTAGCACAACGTTCAATAAGATTTCAAACGTCAATTTGAAAAAGAATTGGCATGTGTTCAATGAATGGAATTGACTGGTTAGAAACTAAACATTCCATGACTTTTTGAATATCACCATGAGTAATTGACTATTGAACATTTATTATTTTCTTTTGTCTTTTTGACACAAATGAAGAATGAAACCTTTGTAATAGTTGTGAAGTAGTTGTGAAACCTTTCTAATAGTTGTTAGATTGATTGATTGCAATTGAGTTGAAGTAGTTTTGATTTTGAATTGTTGTTTGGGTTCCATAGTGAGATTAGTTTTATTGTAATTGCTTCCAATCTTATTCTTGGCGCGCCAATATCTTGCATGCAATTAGCTAGTAATCTTAGCAAGTTCTCACTTAGATTTTTATAGTTGATCCCTATTCTTTGGCATATGAAATGGAAGTATAGTTAGCTAGTTTGATTGCATTACATTCTTTTAGTACATTTCACACTCTTTGGTACAAATAAATTGAATTTTGATAAGTTTTGTAGAAAACACAATGTGAATAACTTTTTGAGGCTATTCTTATGACACCACCATTCATATATTGAGATGAGAGGTTCAACACATTTGCTTGAATCTATTATATTTGCTTATAAACTACCCCTTATTGCTTGGTAGTCAATAGGATTCACCATTTGGTAGAAATTTTTGGTATCAAATTTTCATTTGGTAACTATAGCAAATGAAAAGAGTTTCATTGCAAAAAGAACTTAATCAATGCATCCTAGTAATGTGCAAGATAGAACAATATTGAGGACTCATTCATGTGAACAAAATTGTTAGTATCCCAATGTGTTTTAGATTAAAATCCTTTTGAAATTTTGTTACTTGAATGTCTCATGAATAGCATTTAGGGATCCACTCACAAATTGCAAAGACAATAGTAAACATGTAAATAAGTGTAGAACATTTAATAAGAAAGTTGACCATTCCTATGTACATAGGGATAGAGCAAATGACCGTGTGGTCAATCCTTGAAACCCTCCACTTTGTAAATTCCATATTGCTACTATTTATGAGTAAAAAAATTTTGTTTCATATTTGATAGGTAAAACCACATGTCTATAGTATATGTAATAAAAATTTGAGATTATTTGTGAAAAATTCAAATTACCATGATTCTTTTGAAGAGAAATTGAAGAAAATGCAAATTAAATACCAAACATGCTAAAAAAATCTGAAAATTTCAAGTTGAAGTACAATATAGTATTAAGAAAATTTCTATGTTACTTTGTATTTAGACATATGGTTATAGATCTTCAACTTCAAGCTTCAATAAAATATTTATCTTTAATAGGAAATTTTCAAAATTTTCAAATAAAGTAGAAACAAGACTTCAAAAGCTTTATTTTGTTAATTTTGCTCAAAAGGAAAAGAGATAATTTTGAATGTCAAAATCACATTGTGAAGGAAATGAGCGCTAAAGTATTAAAATATTTTGTATCGGTATACCATTTTTTTTAATAAACTCCCCCCATGAAATTAAAAAAAACAACTAATTTGACTTGAATTTAATTCTATGATGTAGTAATAAAGTTGCATACAATATTAGATGAAAGTATCCATTCTTCATCATGAAAAAGTCTCTTTCACCATCCAATGCACACTTTTAGTCCTTGGTGTCCTTGCAATGATAAGTAATAAAAATCAAATTTCATTTCAACCAATCAAACTAAAGAAAATAGGTTGTAGATGGTTAATTGCTTGCCAACTAGAAAAATAGTATTACAAACAAGGCTGCTTGTAGAAGCTTGTCTTTTTCATTACAAACTAATCCATATGGGGGGCTATATTTGCTTATCCATTCCAATAGAGATCCACTTCTTGCAATACACTTGGTTTCCATTGAAATATTACACTATTGCCATAAGCGTGATATTGTGTAGTATTCTTGTTAATTAGCTACTTAACAAGAATGCTACACAATATCATGCTTATAGCAATAGCCAAGAAATACAATGTGGACCAAATGTGATAAATCAAGAAAACAATCACTAAAATTGTTCTTTAGTTGTACAATCACATCCATCTTTTTATCTTGCCATGGCCTTCCTACCAACACATTTACAAAATACACTTCTTCCCTCTACCCTTATTGTCATTCACTTAGTAACTTGTAAATGTTTCGTTGTATTGGATTGTTGTGGTTTTAGTTGGGTCTTGTTGAACATGGAGCAAGCATTCTAACACATCTTATTGCGTCATTGTTTAAACATAGGATGAATGAATTGTGAATGTTCAAAGCATTTCTAGTAAGGGCATCTTTTGAGTTTGGATTTTATATATTTAGGATTTGCTTTTAGTTAAAGCTAGTAATTTTGTGTAGGTCACTTGAGACTTTTTACAGTTGTATTAGATGTTTGAGGGCACTATTGAAACCGAGTGAGATGAAATTCTACATCTTATTTACATAAATTGCCGCCTTGTTGTACCAATGTGGTCTACTATTACTAGGCCAATGCTCATTCATAGGTGACTATGTATGTCTTGATAGTAAATCTTATATCATTTGAAAGTATGCACACTAGTTCAAGGACTTAGCTTAGCATATAAATGGTTGCAATGTTGCAGGTTCAAATTGAGAGTGGTTGCAAAAATAGAAGATTCAGACTTTTCAACAATCTAGTTGAATGACAAATGTGCTCATCAAAAATTATGGATTCTTATGGCTATCCATTAATGGTAAGAGAGATGGTAGAAAGCTAAGTTGTTTATTCCATTTATTTTCAAGACTAAAAGAAGCAATCTTCACTAGCATTTAGTAATAGATATGCATCTCAAGACATGGATGAAGCATGAGCATAGTAGATGAAAGAAATGTTTATTCATTGAGAAACATCTACAATCATTCAAAAAGACCAAGTGCTTGCAAATAAGTTGTTGCAAATTTATCAATATCATCTTTGAATATTCTCTCACAAAAATATGTATTTTTCAACAAAGTATCATCCTTCGCAATATAAATTGTGGGTGAGTGGAAACACACTTTTTGAAGGTTTATCAATTGTAAGGACTTGGTGATTGAAGTGGTCTTTAATATGGTTAGGGAATGAAAGTTATTTGGTCTTTGGTGTTTGTATTTATTGCTTATCCATCATTGAGATTGGAAGTTGGTTCTCTGTTTTGTATATGTTTTAGAGTGTTCTTTTTACTTTCAATGGTGGAACTAGCATGCAAAGAAACATGCATTCCAATACATTTTAGTGTGACATTTTTGGAAATAACATGAATCAATTTTTCATTTTCAAGGTGTTGATTATATTTGTATCTAATATTTTATTTTGTATTTGCTCAACAAACGTTTATTGTAATACTATAGGGATGAATGAAATTGGGAACAACTACAAAGATGGAGGATCTCGCCCCCTCGCCAAACTAGTTGGTAAGAAGTGTGCAAATGATAGCTCTCTATGCTTTGGGCTATTAATTCTCATAAAGAGTTATAGTGAAAATGGGGCTTATTGTTTCATTTATTTTGGATATTTCAATAAGCTAGCGTCTCTCATGATGCAACAATTTATTACATTGGATGTGGTTGAAACATAATCAAATGCAGATTTAAATCCAAATCATTCATTTATTCAAAATTATCAAGGGACTTTGATGTAATTTAGGGATTTTGTCCATTGAAAAATGGGGTCCTTAGTTGAATGTTTCTTTGAAATTCCTAGTATCTCATCATAGCAAATTATTGATTAGAAGAAAAACCACAGGCAAAAGAGGAGTTTGTATGGCCAGAGATTGAAAGACCTATCAACTAGGAGGTATGACTCATGTCCCCCTAACTCTATCAAATATTATCCTTGTATATTCTCAAGAATCATTGCATTGCTACACAAATGTAAATGCCAATGAATTGTGATTGTAGAATCTAGAGATTGAAGATTTGAGGATAGTGAGTATTGGATATTGTAGATGTATTGAATATATATTTAAATGTGTTACTTAAAAATCTTGTTTAATTTTGTTCACATTTAGTATGCCAAGACTTCACTTTCAATCCAATGGTAAATAGTATTCTTTGTTATAAAATAAATTGCAATATCCATCATCAAATGTTGTATGTTACAAAAATATTAATTAATTAGTATTTTTGAAATATTAATGTTGATAATGAAATTGCTCTTGCTATATTTAGAATTTATACTTGTAATGTAAAGTAATATTTGGGTAAGATTGTAGTATTTTGTAACTCTAAAATGTTTATTTGATATTAGATTTTATCTAGGCATTGGCGCTTTAGTGTGTTGTGTTCTACCTTAGAATTTTGATAGTTAGCAAATTGAAACTTCTAAGTAGCTAAAGGAAAAAATTACTGAGATTCTGTTAGTAGTAGTGAGTGAAAGTGGATTAGGCTTTGTGAGAAGACCATAGTAGAAAGCACATTTATTCCTATGGTTTGACTCATGAGTAAAATGCAGATATCACATTTAAATCGTGACCACTCATATGTGACTGAGGAGGACTACAATCTAAGCCTAAGTATTCTTGAATGAACAATAGTGTACAAGTACCATGAGGGAAAGTAAAAAAACCCTAGGAAAATAAATGCAATGAAAAACTTGAAATTCAATACAAACAATCAATCAAAGGGAAAAGTAGGCCAAGTTTAAATAGCAAAAAGGAAGAGATTGCATTCTTTTTTTCACTTTGTTATTCAAAACTTTCCATTGTAATAGCATACTTTTTGTATAATGGGTAAACAAGTAAATGGACACAACAAATTTAAAGTAGTTTTAATACAATTTTTATATAAGATCATTTAAATATATTAGTTAGTTAAGGTTTTATTGGAATTTTTTAATTTTTACTTGTTTAAATGCAATTTTCTAATTATTTTCTAATATTTTTTTTGGATTTATTGTAGATTTTTCTTATATTATTTCACATGGTGAATGAAATGGTACACTTTTTGATTTGGATGGCAACCTTCTTCACAATACCAACCTTTTGGAAATATTTGAATTTTTCTTGGTTTACTTGGTAAGTATAAATGGTATTTATTAAGTTCTAGGGATTGAAAAGTGCATGTTAGAATAAAGTATTGTTCAAATTATAATTTTTT